>OX579678.1:34881945-39881945 GCA_951230905.1 Cheilosia variabilis | reverse complement strand
AGGACTACGCTGTAAGTATTCTCATTTAGAACCTTAAAATGTAGAATTCAATAATGGTTAACAGAGTTTGTTGTGTTTTGTTTAACTTTTCTCACTCATAGATTTCTAGTTCAATAAAAATGAAGAACGGTATGCCTTATATATTATTTATTTTTTTATTTTAAATACCATGAGCAATGTAAAACCATTTGAATTGTAACAAGAAAATTAAGGATAATGTGGCTTAATAAATTCGTAACTTTTTTTTTAATTTAATTATTGTGAGTATCAATTACGAAATTGAATGAATTTCATGAAGAAAATATGTGTAAATTTTTAATAAAGTGTTATCCGCTTGATAGAAACTTATTCCAATTGTGTGTCACGCTCTCGACGCTGTTCTCCCGCCTCAGTCCTTGAATGGCTTAGAAAGGCGAGGTAAATGAAATAACGAAATATAAAGTGAATCAAATAATCAGTTTTATTTTGCGCTATTCTCTCTGCAGGTTTATATTGTATTGCAGTTTTTATTAATTTACCAGTTAAAAGTGTTGATTAATTTGTTGCTTTCGTAGCATATCATATTTCTCGCTTTTGTTAACATTGTTAGTGCTTCGAATTGAATCAATTAGATTTGATTAATCGATGACTCGTATTGCAATTTATTTATTTATGTATATTTACTACTGTTCAAGTGAACAAAATTGAAAGAAAGAAAAACAAAATAAAAGCATAATGAGATAGATTTGATTTAAGCGGTAACTACAATTAAATCAAATGATCAAGTTTTATAGTTTTAACATATACTCGTATCTTAGTTGAGTATCGGTATTTGATCACATAATATTGGGTTTCTTAGAAAAAGGTACGTAGTGAAAGTCATTTTTATCTTCGTTTTATGTCTTCCATGCCTACAGACAGCTATTTTCTATCTGGAACTGGAAGGTTTGATTATTTAACGTTTTTCTTCATGTAAAATCAACTTTCTGATGCTCTCTGGAAGTTTGTATAGCTAGATGGCAAGAAAAAATGCGCAGTTCTTAAGTTTTTGTCAAGTTAAACGAAATGCGTTTCAAAATGAACTTGATTGTAGTGTGTTGTTCACAATTTACAAATGTGGTTAAATAATGGTATTTTTGATTCCAAAAAATTGGTGTATAGTAAAAAATATGCAGTTTGCCATTGAGGAAACGTATTGTACTTTTTTGCAAACAAAGGGAAAAGGGAAACGATTTTAGTATTCGTACAAGAAAATGAATCTCGATATTCGAGAACAATAAAATTCAGCATTTTCCTGCTTAGAGGCAAACCTTTTCCAATTAGCCGCTATAATTTAAAAAAAAAAAAGAAGAAGGGAACGCTTGGCAATCACAAAAGTCCTATCTTAATTCAATGACTTTCAAATGCATTTTGTAGGTACCTACATAGAGACTTAATTTTCCTATTTACGCAGGACCAAGTAATAATATCAGAGTAACTATTGACAGTAACAATACCAATGGGAAAAAGCCGAAGCGTATTTCAAGCAGAGCTCCATGCCATTAAAGAATGCGCAAGCCTCATTTACAAATCAGGTATCAAAGGCAAGCATCCATATATTCACGGATAGTCAAGTAGCTATAAATGCCCTTAGCTCACCCACCATTGACTCCAAATCAGTCTTACACTGCTCCAATACCCTCCAAATACTATGGACCAGAAACAATACCAAAATATGGTGGGTTCCTGGCCACGAAGGAATTGAAGGAAACGAAAAAGCCGACGAACTGGCCCGAAGAGGTTCGGAAACACCTTTTACAGGACCTGAACCTTACTGTGCAATCTCTAAATCCGCGGCCAACCTTGCCATAAAAAGCTGGCAGCACAATAAGTGTCCAAAAATGAATCAAACCTTTCAGAAATAATGCCAAAAAGATTCTAAATCTACGTAGGCATGATGTCAAAAATCTAGTTGGCTACCTAACAGGGAACCATGGTTTGCGATATCACCTAAATAAAATACATGTAGCCGACGCTGACGCTTCGGAGTGTCGCCTATGTCTTGAAGAAGACGAAACAACTGAGCACAATTAATGTGAATGCCCAGCCCTTTGTGGTATTAGAAGGAACTTCTTTCCCAGGGAAATTATAAGCCCAGAAGAAGTGAAGACATCCTCTGCTGAAATCATCATCAGCTACATTAGGAAAGTAGAGACTCTAATAGCCTAAACAAACCTTTTCTGATCCTATGGCACAATAGATCTAATCAGGTCGAAGTGCCTCTTTATCGCGTTGGTCAGTAATATAATAAAAAAAAAGCCATTAACAGAGTCGTGTGAACTAGTGTTTCAAAGACCTACCAAAATTCAAATAAAAAGGGCTACGCTAAGTGAAAAAGGACGATTCACTCACGTTTAATCAAACGGTGAAATGGCCACTTATTATAAAATGTTCACTACATCCAATTTTATTGTAATCGCTCATTGGCTGACGCTAGCTTAGCAGCACGCAATTTGATTATGTTTCTCCCATAAGATGGGATGGGTATTTCGCGTTTTATAGACCAAATATCGTCAAAGTAATGAAGTCACGCAGATTGATATATATATTGAGATGGCTTAAGCAAATGTCAAAAGTCCACCAACATTTACGTTTAATCATATGGTGAAAATGATCACTTATCTATGCCATTTAGCATTATGGTTGTAACATACAACTTTAACGTATAAAGCGTAGTACGCTGCTCGAGCTAAACAAAATTTTACCTGGTCTTCAACTTTTCTCTCCAATCATCAGCTAAAGTCCTAGCTAAATTTTGACATAGAGTAATACTGTGGATAACTGTCACAGAAAACAGCTGTTCTCTGAAGAAATTTCCTTCAAAAATGTAATTCTCTTTTATTTCAACTATGTCTAGGTACTTCTCGTCCATGTAATAATTAAAAGAACTCATCCTAGCATACTTTTCCGCAACGGAACAACAAATACACAACGATCTGTCACAATTTAGCTTGAGAAAATGTGCCGACCCATTAAATGGGCACGCTAAATTTTGACAGACACATGAAGTACATTCTGAAACAAAAGTTTGATTATTTAGCTCGAGCTGCGTACCACTCAGCTAAATGGTTTCGCTTAGATTTAGCTCAGCTAAATTTTGGAGAGAATTTTAAATGGGAGCGAAAATTTAGCTCGAGCAGCGTACTAAGATTAAGCGTACACTGACTTAAGATAGATAGCGTCCTATTATAGCATTTATTACTGTCAAACGAGATGACAAAAGGTCCTAGGAATACAACGTCAAAATGCATCGTGGGGTATTCGAAGCCATCAAAGTAGTACAAATGTGGATACTCAAAAGTGTAAAAAAATCGAAAAACTGCTCCCACAAAAGAAAACTACTTGCTTTGACTGTCAATTGGGATTGACGTTTCCATTCTGTCACAGCTAAAATTCAATTGGTTAGTGCCCGTGCGCTATCTGTCAATATGAAAATACGAATTGACGTTTACGTGTTCTTTCCATGAATACTAGAACTATCGTAAATTTTCTTTTATTTTTAACTTGCTCCTCTAGTACATTCCTTTCAGTAAGCTTGCATAACTTAGAGAAAGTGTTTCATCAATTTCTTTTTATTTTACGAATTTTACTAAAAAAAATAGCAAAAATACCTCTTTTGTTAATGGGAAAAAAAAGTAAACCGATAGGTCCCGCTATGGTGCCTGGTCTTTTTTGACGATCTCACAACACCACTCAACCTAACATAACCTCACCTAGCATTGTATAGGGATAGAAAATGTTTAGTTTCGGTAAAGCTGTGCAAAGTGCCACACAGCGAATGACAACAATGCCTCATTTAGGAAACATTTTCATGTTCAACTGTGGTAAGGGAGGTGCCAACTAACAGTCGATCCTGTATCATTTAACGGATTAAAAGTTGTACCATAGGAAACAGGTTTTGGTACGAAAGTTTACGGGTTGGAGCATAACGCCACTCCATACTGATGGTTAAATTGTATCTCTTGGGTCCTTTATAACATAGCTGCAAAATGTTTAAGGCTAGAAGATAAAACTTAAGGTCAATGACCGGAACGCACAAATTTTTAAAACGCTCCTATTAAAAAAGTAACTATAAAACGAATACCAATTATATATGTTTGCGAAAAGCGTTAGCATTTTGCAAAAATATGGTAAAAGTGAGATAAAATAAAAACAATCAAAACTCGTGAGTAGATAAATGCAGTGCATTCTTTCATTCTGCAAAAAATATTTTCTTTGTGCTGAATTTGCGCTAAAGAACGAAACTACATACTTTCACATTCAGCATCACCGATTTAAATAAAATACTTTAGATTCAGTCGTGAGATCGTATTTATCCTGCTAAGGATTAGGATAAAATGTCAGATGATATAAGACGTGAATTTAAAGGCATTTTATTACGATTTGTTAAATGTAAAGTAGGCAAATTAACATTTCATGCAGATGCTGCCGGTGTGAGTTTGATATTGGCATGCAATTAACTGTGTGGGTTGTACTACTCGCATGGTTTGACTAATACTTTCTTCTTGAACTGTTAAAAGTTGATGTATGAAATCGTACGTTGATATACGAGTTAAAAAGGGATAACTGTCCTAAAAGTAAGTTGAATTTCATAATATGGCAATAAAAGAGTTCTCAGTCAGATTTGTGATAAAATGGTATAATCTTAGTTCTCCTAGTTTCCTCCCGCTGAAAGTGAGTGGCGCTGAAAACAGTTCCAAGCAGTGTTATGAACAGATCATCAGTGAGCTGTCATCTGTCAAGTCGCTTCCACTAAGTGAACTTCGGAAGAGTCATATCAAATGTAGTTGTTACCGTGGGGCAGAACGTCAGACTGAGGCAACTGTCAGACTTAGCAAACTAGTTTTTTTACGTACTCAGTAAAAGATAACTGAAATTAATTAATTGCTATCTCTTTCCTACTCTACCATTTTGATAGGCATTGCTTCGCAGTAACTATATCAACCTGGATTTTGTACATTTGTCTTAAGCCCCGTCAGCAGCTGATCTTTTCGAGTTGGGGTGACCAAGAAATCCCATATCCATCAGAAGGCGATTTTGACTCGATTTTGTTCGAACCTTGTAGCAGGCATTGACACTTGACAGTCACGTTTATGACGCAAATTAAAAACTTAAAAACAAGGAAAAGTACCCAGCACTTAACAGACAGTTAGAAATAGTTTTTACCTTTAAAAAAAGAACTGTTTCTGACATTTCTCCGAAGATTTGGTACTTAACATGAGTGCTTGTGATTTTGTAAGTGCCTGGCAGCACTAGAAAGAAGTAAGACGCTATATGACTGACATAATGGGGACGTTCAAGTATCTAGTTTAGTAAGTTTGACAGCTCTCTCACTAGATGAAACTCGTCTCTGATTGGGGGAAATCGGTCGTGAGAGTAGATGTTTCAGTTGACGTTTATGCAGGGGTAGCCGACGAATCTAGTCAAGAAATTCGTGACTGAATACTAAGTTCACAGTTCTCATATGTGGCTGACGTAGAAAAAGTGACGTTCCCGACCAATCTAGTTTTTGCGTTCAGGTTAAATCTCATCCAGACCAATCTAGTCGACTTAAGATAACTAGATTCTTGAATGTGGCCAATGTATATTTTGCCATTATAATTGACAACTTGTCGGAATTTATAAGAAATCATACTGCAACGTAGTTGCCCGAGATATTGCGACGCAGGAGAATATGCAAAGGACAAGGTACTTTTGGCGGAATCGCTAACTTGACAACGTTCAGCCTGAAACTTGCTGTCTCGAACGTGTAGGAGCGTGTAGCATTCAAGTAAGCGATGAACTACAGGATGTCACTTTTTCGCTGCCTTTGTCTGTGACCTTTGAATGAAGGCAAATGCAATAAATCCCCCAATTTTCTGTGAGTTTTATTAAAAATATACGGGCGATGAAACTGTGTCGATGATGTTTTGCCTTTACAGTAAAATTAAGGTGTAACTTGCTGTGTATACTCGTAAAGCAGAACAAAAAAAAAATTGTTTTTAATCATGCCCAGTAAAAATAAAAGAAAATAATCAAATATTTTCATATTTTTATAATTATATTTCAATCTTATAATAATTATTGGAAAGAAAAGAAACTACAAAAAAAAAAAAAACAGAATCTTACGAGATCACAAAGCATTTTTTTTCTTCGAATAATTTTAACAAATTTTACTCTAATAGTCTTTTCTTACACATAACATATTTCAGCTCTACACGGCTGTTTTTGTCCAGTTGTTTTTTTTTTGTTTCTTACTTGTTTCTTATCGGACTAAAATTTATAATAATATTACAAATCTAACGTAAACTTATGCCCTAGTTATACATTGTTCATATATTGCACTTATTCAGTAAAATAACAAAAATATAAATAATAATACATCATGCCTATAAGACTAAATTTCGTTTTATTATTTAACATAAAATATAAATTGAACATCATTATTACTTTTTTATACGTCTTTGTTTTTGTTTCACGAGTTTTCTTTCATAATTTTTCTCTTCTATATTAAATGCACTATATAGGTTGTTACACTATTCTAAATATTGTTTTTATTACTCCTTATGGTTATGTAGTTAAATTTTCTAAATTGCATTTCATTGAAATTGAACAAATGGTATAGATTAATATAAATATATATTAAGGACATTTTTAGTGTTATTGAATTTACTTGAACTTGCAAGTTCCAAAAGCATTGGTTTTGTTTTCTTTACATATTTTTAGCCCGTATATTTTTTCTAATAGAAAATCGATTGCATATTTTTTTGTTCGGTTTTTTTCTTTTGTACAATAAACATGGTATTTAGCCCTTCATTTTAGTAAGTTCTTTTAATATATAGGTATATAATTATGAACCTTTTAAATATAGCGAAACTAACATACTTACAACTAGTACAGTAGTACACATTATTTTGGCATCCATCTCTTACAAAACTGAATGGTTATCTGGGTTTTATTTGTTTGGATTTTAAAGCGAACAGATCGAACGAATGATCATTGATGCGGACAACTTAGATATTATTTTAAAAGAATTAGCAACTACTTTATCGCTCCTTTGTATCAACTTAGCTTTTGTTTGTATGTTACTTTATTTCATTTCTCTTGTTTTAAATTTAGCAATAAATTTTGCAAATTCAAAATTTTAATTTCTTTTTTTTAATGAGTAACAAATTTTTAGCCAATTCGGGGTAACGCCAATTTTTTGCTTTCTTTTGGGAAATAATTGGGAGGGCTTTCAGTTAGGGTAATTAAAAGGTAAAATCTAACGACTCTAGTCATCTGGGTCCAACCCGATTAGTTCAGCTTGCAAACGGCCCTTAGTCTTACAGCATATTGTTAAACAAAATACTCTCAGTGCGATACGGAATTGCGGAGACATCCCAGTCATGATGATGATCTTCCAAAAAGAATTCAGTACACCAATCCAGACGAGACCGAAATTCAAAAGAGTATTTTGGATAACTTGACCGGTTACCACCTCGTATATGCGAACCGATATTAGCGGCAACCATGATATCCAGAATGCAAACACTAATGCGAATGACATCATATGACTAGGATTCGATAAATTTTCAGCTAAAGCGGTTGCGTATTCTTTATCGTGTATGGGCTCACCGGAACGTAATTTACGCATCATAACGAAAATATAACCATAATTGTGTACAATTGATATAACACTAGGACCTAGGACTAATATCGCGAGTGTGGCACTATAGGCAGCCATATTGCCCCAATCGAGCATACAAATGTGAGAGTCGTGATGGAATATTGGTGTATTGTAGCCAAGTATTGGCGGACAACATAACAATGCTGCTGATATCCATGTGAACGCCATCCAGCATTGACATCTATAGATGGTGGTGTTGGGAGGTTGAAAAATAAGAAAAGAAATTTTATTTACTCTCCGAGCTTAATAATATTGTGATAGAAGTACATTCATGAATATGTTTACTTAACTTTAATTGTTTTTTTTTGTTTTGTTCATAGTATAGAAAGCACTGCGTATAGCTACAGGCCTAAGCTTAGAGGATTATGTAGAATTTAAAGCTTATTCTAGTACCTTTTACAATTAATTTCTATATCTTAAGAGACCTAAAAATTGTTAGCTAAGTGTAAAAATTGTTTCTTTCAGATCTAAATTGGTTAAACTGAAAAGTCACAGCGCAGCACTCCTCCCTAAAAAAAACCCTTCAACTTCTTTCTATGTGTCAAAAATCAATTCAGCCGTAGAGCCATAGTTTCTCAAAATAAAAGGCATAATTCTGACTTTTTGGACGGTTGTTTCCATTTTTCAGTGAGTTTCACTAAAACGTTAAAAATACTATGATCGGTCAATTATTTGATAAGTCATATTTAAACTCATGTGGAAATGTATGTGATTTCTTATCGTGTAACCTGACCTTATGCAACTGTCTTCAGCGGTCTTAGGGAAGCTTCCTCATTATATTGAATAGAAAGCCGATAGAAATCATTGATTCGTGAATTCCAACACTCTGTCAAAATTGTCCTTAGCGCGCTGTCTAATTCTGACCTCAATAATGGCTCAAAATTTCAGGTGCCTTTATTTCTAATTTCGTTAAATGTTGAATTTTCAAAATTGGAAACATAAACTTTTATAACATTTTGTACTGGACACTGCCTGATAGAGAAACAAGCAACTAGACTCGGTGTACCTTCAAACGATTTCTGTAAGCTGTTGATATGAAAGGCCTATCTTATACCTCCTCTTATCTCTCTCAGAGGTGAATACTTTATCTGGGGGCTTTCGACTTTAATGACTCTAGCGATCTTGTTAACGATGAAGTTTCAAGTCTACTTCGCTTTATAAGAAGCTCAAGCTAGTTTTGCGAGTGAGGATTTGGGATTTTTGAGCCAAAAGGTGTCACAATGGACCTATTACTGGTCGAAGTGTGCTGGCAGAGGATTTAACGTAACCTAACTTTCTCCTTACAACATTTTTTTTGTTCGAGGGAAGTAACCATATTTTCAAAGTGCCTTTTAAGCGGAGCCGGACCAACCATATGTGCAAGATGTGCAAATGCCCTGGGCACCAAATTGTGGGGGCGCATTGCTAGGAAAGTAAAATTAATTTGATCTTGCGCGAACAAATACTGCCATTTGCATTTTAAACAAAAAGCTTGTTCAAATAAGCCCAAAATAACAACATGCATTACACCTGTGATGAATTATTTCTTGCAAATGAGCTCACATCACTTGCAATGTTGCAACTTCAAGGAGAATCTAAATCAAAATATCGCCAAATAAAAAATCCCACTAGACCTATGCAAGTTCACTTCTTACCTACGTAATCTCAAAATATTCCACTCTATTCATGTAGACGGTATATTCCTTGCACATCCATTTACATTTTACAAGAGAAATCTAGTTCAAAATTCTCAAAACAAAAAATACATCAGTGAACAAAAAAACGCAATGAAAGTCCACTTCCTGGGTGATGTGGAAAAGTGAAGTGAACTTAATGATGAATTCATTATGAGTTCATGTGCTTTGCAATAATTTTTTCCGAATATACTGCAATTTTTATTTTTAATTCCAAAAGTTAAATTTATTGCAGTAAAATAACTTTATCGTCTTCCGAATAATATTTACTTTACTTTATATTCACTTTCCGGGATACTTATAACAAATCTTAGTCTCGACTTTAAATTTACGGAAGCTCACAATTGCAAAATTTGTATGGAAAATATTGTCATTTTGAGTTACTAAAATTTCAAGTCGAAACTAGAAATGGTTATTGGTAATTCCCAATCACATCCGGGTTCTCTTAAATTTCGTTCGGGGCTGATACCGAGTCACAACAATAACGGTTCTACAAAAAAAGGCCGGATGCATCTAAAAGAACCATTCACAGTGATTTTCAAGTTATATTTCTTTTGAATTCACAGTATGAGTTTGCAAATTCTGAGTTACGGTGTTCCGAATACGGAGTTACTGAATAAATCTAGTTTAAGAGGACTCAAACTTCCAAATATGCCCCATGAAATGATGATTAACCAGCCACATAGGCCTTAACACAAAACAACTTTGCGCGACGCTACTCCAGTACGAAATGCAGCTGAAGTTGATATTTGTACTACATTACCGTACAGTTGAATGTTCCCTTTCATCTTTTCTTTTTTGAGGTATATTATTTCTTAAATGTGCAGACATCATTTTGTTTAAGGATTTTTAGCGAATAATCGTCTGTAAAATACTGTCAAATACCAACTCAAACGGCATAAATGAATGACACAAACTGTTCACTTTTTTTATTTCTTTTTTGTACCAGTGGGGTGATCTCTAGACAAATAAATGCATTGCAGCAATATCAAGGAAAATAATGAATTTCCTGTTAGTGTCGTGTCAATGTCAAAAATTAGGAGAAGTTACAGTTAAAAAAATGGCTGGGGTGTAGTTTTGTTTAAGAATTGCTTCAGAGATCAGAGATATCATTAAAATAAAATAAAAAATACAGTTTAACTTCACAAGAATTAAATTTAGTTGTTGGAAATTTGTTAAGATCCATAAATGGAAAGCACGAACTACACTTAGTCGGCTTACAGATTGACATACCACAATTGACATCTTATAAATGGTTTGGTAATAAAAATTGACGCATTAGTAAGTAGATACTAGATAGAGCGAGATGTCCCACGGAAAAAATATAGCGAAAGGTTTTTCGAGATTGAATTTGTTCCAAGCTATTTTTTCAACACAGCCGTTCGGATTCGGCTTAAAATTGTAGCCAGTTGAGCCACAAATGAAAAACTCATAGAAGCGAATGGTTTTGAGAAGCAAGGCCTGCGGTCCTTTATGGACATTTTGCTCCCACTATTGTGTATTAAGTTTTAGGCAAAGAATCCAAAAGTCATTTGGCATTGTATGGGAAAATCTCGGACATGCGATATCCAAGAGCTATAGTGCCCAACGATTAACCGTCAAACACTGGCCAATTCGCTTGTGATAGAGATCAAATATCAAAATATAACAATGGCATTTTAAACTTGACTGTCAAAATATTGAGTATGAGTAAGAAAGCCAAAGCTAATCCGATTATCTTATTTATTTAACAAGGAACCTTTTCCCCATCATTTCAAATATTTTTTTTTTTTTCGTTTGTACCAATCATTTTCAGCACGTTCCTTTGGGCAGCAACAACAAAATATAGGCACATGTGCATAGAAAAAGCGAGAAAGAGTTGAAAAAAAAAAATGTTGGACATGCCCTTCAATTAGGCCTCCAACAACTCACCTTGTTTTCGTTTGCACCGTCTCATATCGGAGAGGTTTTCTTACAGCTAAATATCTATCGACCGATATCCACATAAACGTGTATACTGACACCGCCCACAGGGTCACTTCTAAGTAGCCGGTGAATCGGCACAAAATGTCGCCGTACATCCATTCGCCGCCCATCAGTGCTGGGTACACCGAGAACGGCACTATCATAAGACCGCATAGTAGATCCGCAACGGCTAACGAGAGTAGATAATAATTGATGACCTCAGTGGGACCTTCGAAAGAAAGAAAAAAAAGAGATAGTGCGATTAATCTGAAAAGCGCACTCACACTAACACTTAGCTGTTGGCTTACCCTTAAAATTAACATAAGTGGCTATAATTACTGTATTTGAAACTACAATTCCTACGCATAGGATGAGGATCAATACCCCTTGCGTTAAAGCCTCCAGTTTTGAGTCGTCCTGCAGGTAACTCATACCCTGCATCGTAATTCCTTGTGGATTTAAAAAAAATTAGCGCACAATCAGAGATCGAAATTCAGTGATACGCATCAGCTGGCATGTCCTGTCGCAACACTCACCTTACATCCGGTCATGACGCTTTTGTTATTTATGTTGTTGTGCACTCCGTCCACCTTCAGTTGTTGTGAAGCACCATTGTACGGTTGATACTAGAGTGTGTGCAATATAAAGCTGTATGGTGAGAAAATACACTCAAGCGGAGCGCAGAAGGACAATGTCGAGTCCAGCAATCGTGAATGCCAAATAGCCCAATGCACGGACACCAAACAGTCTGCAGAAGAAGTAGAACAAAGTGCAAGGCTGACCTGACGTGTGTATAGGCTTTGAAGTCTTTTCCGTAATTTGTATGCTCGCCTATTTATCCTTGTTACAGAGGTTAAGGATACAAATTTTGCTTGTGTGAATGTGTGTTTATTATCAGTGCAGGTGTGGTTTATCTGAGTGATTGATTGTTTGATTTGTTTCTTCCTTTTATTTCTTATGTGTCGGTTAAAAGCTCATTTGTTTTTTGAAATTATGTCTCAAGGGGTTTTCACAACACGGTTTGAGAGACACAGAGGGTAAGTAGTAAAAGCATAGCGTTGATTTTGTTGTTTCTTGTTTTCTAGAAGTTACCTTCGAATAAATACTGGTTTCTCTTAATTGATTTGCTTTAAAAATTTAACAATTACAATAGGTTTTCTTATTAATTTCAAAATTCTAATGGAAGATTTAAGATTATATATGTTCTAAGATATTTGTTTGCTCTTAGGTTTGAGTATAATATTCCTAATCAATTTGCTATTACTTTGCTTAGACTTGAAAATGTTTAATATTATTATTCTCCTTTATGTGCGCGTAATAAAATCTTTCTAAGGCCTCAATTTTTTTTACGGGTAATGAGAGTGTGTATATACTTATTTAGGTAAGAGGAAGCTTTTGTTGTAGCACTAGTGTTTACTGGGAGGAGAAGAGCGACTTTTAAAGAGTCTTGTATTGGAGATCTATGTTGCTATCCTTTGAACATTACGCTGTTTGTTTTTGCATTGATTGAATTGTCGTCAGCATCTGAAAAGAGAAGAAGGAAAGAACTTATTGGAGAAAATGTGCAGATTTTTATATTAAATGACTCGCACTGCGCTTAATTTAAACTGTATTATATTATAAAGATTTCAGTAGTCTTGTGGGAGACTAAGCTTATGAATTTCACAGTCTCACGTTCCTAGTCGAAGCTAAGGTTTTTGTTAATATAAATAATTAAAATTCAAGATAATTCACTTCCGTTGCCTCGCCATATCACAATCACTGACGCAGAATTGTAGTCATTGTGTGTTAAATAAGGTTAGGGACAACAAAGTAACACTACAATTCTATTATAAACCCACATAAGACTATAATCACCTTAGAGCGAACCTGCGCAATTGTAAATCACACAAACCCAGTAAAGTGCACGACTGACTCAGAGGCACGGTTGCCACTTGCAAAATAGCTACCAAAATTGAAAAAAAAAAGTTACCAACCCAAGATAAAATTTACCATAAATCTGCACACATTGATAAAACATTTTAAAAATATAAAAAAAAAAACATATGTCTTTTAAAATATTCAATTTGGTACATTAGGTTTGTAGGAACTTAGTCAGTCTTTAAGTAGTCAAACAACGACTACTTTATAAAATAAAAAAAAATAAGACTTAACTTCCTAATGTAATAGTAATATCTACTTTAAATACTTTTGCTGACCAAAAGCATGATTTTCTAAGCTCGAATTATTTTATTTGATTTTTAAAATTGCTTGTTTAAAAACAAACATTTATAAAGCCTAAGACTTTTTAATTCAATACGGAACGTAGTTAACTTTGCCAGTCTTTAAGCAACTAAAGGCTAGAAGGCATGGAATCATCTACCATTTCCGAGTCTTTTTTCTTATAACAAACCTATTACAAAATTGCAGTTTTATGTCTGCAAATAAATACATAAAATCAGATACCGATCCAATCCGTATCTCAATGTAGTTATAAACAGAAAATATTTCGAAGTTCACCATCTGTCAAAATAAGAAAATGAGTGCATTCAGTAATTTTTTTTAACAAAACAGGTTTATTTGGGTAGAGCTGACGCGTATGCAAATGCAATGCGTATAGTCAGAAAGAGTTAATCAGCATTTAAATGAATTGACATAGAGTTCGTCTGCTCCTGCTCAAAAATTTACCATAACCAGATAAAAATTACCAAATTACCAAAACTCAAAAAACAAAAAAAAAATAACCAAATTCGGTAAAAAACTACCAAAGTGGCAACCGTGCTCGGTGTATTTTAAAAAATTAAGCAATTCTAAAGGCATACCAAACGCATTAAGACTTTTCCTAACTTCGAGGAAATATTGATTACAAAATATATTACTAAAAGCAAGTCCTTTTTATTATGTTGATTTTTTTTTAAGATATCATGCTACGGGGGATAGATGAAGCTCCGTAGGATTTTCATTCAAGGAATTATTCCAGAAGAGTATAATGGTAGCACCCTAAAGTCCAGCTTCCAGCTAAATCAACTCAAGAGAACTCTTCCGCCAATGGATTTTTTCCAAACTCCCTACAAGTACTATTAATGGCAAACATAGCTATACGAGCTACAAGAAAACCCGGAACCAGGGACCGACCAACCATATGTGCAAGATGGGCAAATGCACAGGGCGCCAAGTTCTGGGGGCGCATTGCTAGGAAATAAAAATTAATTTTATCTTGCGCGAACAAATACTGCCATTTGCATTTTAAACAAAAAGCTTGTTCAAATAAGTCCAAGTTATCTACATTATATCGAAATAGTCCACCCTGTTCATATAGGTATATTTCTGCACATCCACTTAAACTTTACAAAAGAATCTAGTTCAAAAACTCAAATCAATAAAAAAAAAACGCGTTAAAAGTCTACCTCCTGAGTGATGTGAAAAAAAGTTATGCATGTGTGCGAATATGAAAAAACGGCGCTTTCTGTAAATCTTGCACAGGGCGCTAGTTGTATGTATTTTAACTACCAATAATTTTTTAGTAGGTATGTGTGTTCTCATTGCTTGTAATATACAAAGTTCAAGTTCAGTAATACAAATTTGAAGTTTACATTTAACTTACTTAGTTGTATTCAGTCAGCGACAATGGTTCTTCTTGGAGTTGAGTATGCGGACATTCACCCATACTGACTCCATATCTTTATGTTGTTATACTTGTATGAACCTTCTAAACATATATGACATAATTTCTTGGAAAACTCTGACTTGCCATACTTTCTACTTGACATCAAAGTTTTTCATTCGAACACTGGAGAATATACCATCGAACAATAATTGCAGAATGGTTTTTCGTATATTCATAGATCTTCCAATAAATTTAATTAAGTTGCCATGGCTCATGGTTATAAGCTCCAGATCCTGATCTCATGTATATCATATTCGCTTTTCATCCATATATCATCTTCAACTTTTCTTTGAAAACGCGAAAATCTTTAATTTTTGCTAGAGTGCTCCCTGAAAGTTGATGTGGGTCGTTGCTTCTTTCTGGCATCATGGCAAAAGCTTCTTGCTGTTCTATGGCATTGGTCGTATACTCAGAAAAATTTCGCAACCTAAATTCTAGTCCGATAAGGCTTATTCTTAATTTTCTTCATTCTTACGTGCTCAATCTCAAAATAAACCGAATGATTCTTAAAACAATAACAAAAATCTAGAATTAAGATTTTTATTATCAAATCAAGCCTATGTAATATTCAAATCTTAATCATATCACCTGAATAATTTCTTTTTGCATACAAATACAGTATCGAACAAGTATTATGCTCTCCAATCAAGCCCAAATAATCTTAAACTTGCATGATGGATTAATGTTCATACCAATTAAGATCTAATCGATCACGATATACGAATTTATATTCTCCAAGCCGCACAATGTAAAGCTTGGATAGAAAAAATTCATTGATTCGAATTAATATCTCGTTCAGTTTACGTGTTTCCGTAGTTCAAAAAATGAAACAGTGGAAAATTGTAATAAAGTGTCTGATTTAATAGTCCACCCTAACATTAGTAGGTATCCATTAAATAATGGAAAGACAAATTTTAAATTTAAGTCCAATGCATTTTTGTTTCAATAAATAAATACGATTTTTAAAAAAATTAGCTGTTATATTTTCTTAAACAGGAAAGTGACGGTGTTGATAATAAAATCGACAAATATAACTGCGCATACTCAAATTGGGATATGCCATTCTTGAAGCATTGCGAAAAAAATAAATATAAGGATAACTTGTTGTTATTTAAATTTTTGTAAGTTTATTTCAAGAGTTATTACTCTGAGTTTTAGAAAGCATTATTCTTACTGCTGATAAATATGTGAAAAATAAGGTGATTTCGAGCTTAATTTTAGCTCACACATTCTTCATTGCGTTATATTTAAGAATACATAAGCTTAATTTAAATTTACAATGATCTAAAATCAGTTTTTGCATTCTTCGAATGAAATGACCTTGGGCTTAATTTAAGCTTACACGTTCTTAATACTGGTATAGAACAATCGTAAATTGAGAATTAAAGTTTAATCAAAAAACATACTCAAAGTAAGATTTGGATTAAGAATTTCCGAGCTTACGAACTTCGTCAACGGATAGGCTTAATCTGACACTGATTATCTTGATCTTATCTCTTTTTTTTCCTGAGTGCAATCATAATCTCAGCATAGAAAATGATTTGGGTTATATTCGGTTCAGTTTTTTAATAAGTTATATGTTGTTGGAGATCATCAATTTAATGTTTAAATAATGTGGATCTCGTCTTAAACCACTTAAACCAAAGAAATCCAAAACTGCATTCACGCCAACAAAAACGTACAAGTGGACCTTATTTCTCTATCAACACCTCCAACTTCCTACAACTACAGTCCCTACTGCTCAACTCCTCAAAGGGGGAGTGAAAAACGCTATCCAATCGATTATCCTTTTCAAAGTATCTATACATTTACTTCCATACTCTACTCATAGATGCCTTCCCTTTTGATGCAAGAATAAATCACTTCTATCACAATGCCCCTCCCACCACCCGGCCTCAATTAACCATCTCGAATTGGGTCGATACATACAGTCACTTAACCCCGTATCTAATTAAGCACTTGATCACATAATTCACTGAGAATTTAATTAAAAAATTGAAAAAAAGAAACGAAACAACAAAAATTGGACACAGTAAGAACTTAGCTTAGCAAGTGCATTGCAGCGCTATCGTGCATCGTTATCGTTGTCGACATCGACTAGAATGGAAAATTCCAATCTTCAACGTGAGAAGAATCGATGTCGGACGCGATGGATCGATGTAAACAACAACATCACGAACAAGAAGCAGCAGGTACCATGCGAACGAGCACGGCTAGGCACCGACATCAAGTTTCCTTCTCCCCAGCTGTTTGTTAATTAATTTACAGAAAGCGATGATTTCGACGACACATCTACACTACACGTGTTTTGATTATGCAAACGCCATGCATACATCCTAACAAAGGTCTGCCTTCGTCCGCTCGTCCACCATCATGGAATGGATAAAAGCAGCTGTATGACTGGATTTAGGTGCGCTTACTGTATCCTCCTTTTATGTTTATGTTTTCCATCCACGTGACAGGTGGAAACATTATTAGTATCATATTTCCTATAGGTCACAGCCGCCCACACGAAGTACCACTGCCACTGTGTCGACGCGGTCGCCCAAGATTAAAAATTTTAATCTGCTCCTCCGGTAAGGACACTCGTTTCAGTCTATTATTAGGCGGAGCGAACATGTAGTTTGTTCGATGAGAGGATAAACTTGTTATATTTGCTTCGTGTGCTGGTATTTGTGTATCGATTCGGAATTGAGTTAAAAGGAAACTGCACGTTACAGGATAAATTCTCGGTGTAGACAGCGGTGTTAAGTAGTCAAAGGGGGCAACGAATAGTCGGATGCGGGCATAAATACAACACCACCGTATCACATACAATGTTTAACCGTTAGGATTGGTCAATTCCTGGAAACTACTATCCATTCAAAAGTACATACGTATGTTGTTAATGCAATTATGTGTGAGATATTCACAGAATCCGTTTGACGGTAACAGGCTTTTTGCGTTTAACGGGATGCAGGTGAAGTGTTGCTGTTTTATCGAGAACAAAAGCCAAAAATTATCGGAATTTTAAGCGCTTTTAAACTTTGGGAAATTTTTCGGCTATAAATATATAAATATACATATACATATATATATATAGATCTGAAAAGCGTTCATAGAACTCTTTTTCGTAGGCGTGGAATAAGAACAAAGAAAAAGAACAGGGCAAGTACCTGAAATAACACTCAGGGGCATGAGGCAAACCAAGAAACTTCTGGGGCAATACAACCGGAAAAGATTTCAGGCTTGCATCGGCATGAGTAAAAATAACCTCCGTATCCTAACGGGCTTGTAAATCGAGCAGCTTTAAGCGATTCTCGTAGGGAGGTAAATTATGAGGCTCTGCGAAATAAGGCCCCAATGAAATAAGGCCCAAAATAAAAAAATTAAATAAGGCCCCAAAAAATTATACAGGAATCAACAACAACGATTTTTAATAAAATTTGGGGTTTAATTTCCCTTTTTGGGGCCTTATTTCCTTATGAAAAAGAAGAAATGAAGTAAGACACCAAAACAAATTTTTAATTTTTGAAGACCAAAAACATGTATATTTTCGTCTTTAAAAATAATAAGCGAAATAAAGGAAAACATACCACCGCCGAATAGAAGATATTTAATAAACGGAACTTTTAAAATAATTCCCAAAGGTTGCTTTAACCAGCTCCTAGCCATCTATATTCGATATTTTGACAAGATGATGAAGGTTTAATGAAAAAAATTGTTTGAATCTTAGCGCCACAGGCGAAACTCGCGCGATTTTTAGTACCAAATTTTCATTATTTCTTAATGTTATAGACAGTTTATTTTACTAAAAATCCAAATTAAAAATTATTACAAATTTGTTTTTCGGTATTTCCCGTATTTTTCATTTTAATGAATAAAAAAATGAGGAAATGTTACGAAGAAATGTTTCAATATTTAATTAAAAATACATATATAATAATTTGTAAATTTATTTCTAAGACGACAATATAATAAAAACGTAGTGAAATATACAAAAAAAAGTTGGGGTTTATTTCATTTTTTTAAATTGGGGTGGTATTTCATTATGAAATAACACCCCAAATTTGGTGCCTTCTTTCATTTTCTCTTTTGGGGCCTTATTTCATGGGGGCGTTATTTCCTGCAGCCAAATTGTGAGGGTCTTCGATTCTCAGAATATGTACCTGATGGTAAGGTGACCACACCTGGCTGTCATTTTCAAGAAGTGGTCTTAAAAACGCCGTATAAAGGGATTAAGTGACATAGGGGCTGACCAACGTTTAACAAAGCCGAGTGCAGAGTTGGCTCTGCTAATAATGTTGTCGATGTGAGGACGAAAGTTAAGTTGAGCATCGCAGATAATGCCCAGAACACGAATAGATGAAACAGTGGAGACAGACTCGTTGTTAATGAAATAAGATCTTTGAGGCAGGGGGTGACATTTGCGAGAGAATGTAATAGCTTGATATTTTTTCACGTAAACCTCTTAACGATTCTGTTGACACCAGGTGTAGAAGTGGTTAAGGTCAGTTTGAAGTGAGAGAGAGTCAGCCGTGCAAGATATTTGTTTAGAGAATCTCATATCATCTGCGTAAATCTCCAGGTCAGATAGTAAAATGACAAGTTCTACGTCATTTATTGTCAAATTAAATATCAAATGTCCCAGATGACTACCCTGTGGTACAACAGAGGACGCCAAAAATGGCTTAGAAACAGAATATTTAATATTTTATTTATTTCATCAACAAGCTTAGCTTACAGATTACGAATTTAAATTTATATATAATACATTAAGTTTAATGGAGAGATAAAAATACTTTTGACATTAGTTTGAAAGCAATCTAAATAAAATGCTCTTGAAGCGTTCTCTCGAAATATGAAAATCCATATGTCTGCTTACCACATTGAACGAATTAAGGCATCTAGTAATTGGCTCATTCCGACCATAGTTTGTTCTATGCCCCAGTTGGTAAAAGAAGTGACTATCCCTCAAAACCCTTCCCCTAGCATTAATTGGAAACATAGACAAAAGTACACAACTATCGATATGTGAACACAGTACGTCTCTCGCAAACATTATGTCATGTGCATTCCTTCTTGCTTTAAGTGTCATTAAAGCTAAAAGTTGACATCTAGCTTTATAAGAGGGCTGAAAATCCCAACGCATTTTAAAGAAGACATATTTTGTGAATCGCCTTTGCACTCTTTCAATACGGTCCGAATGTGATAAATAGTTTGGATTCCAAACAACATCGGCGTATTCAAGTATTGACCTTACTAGGGTATTGAAAATCGATATAAATGTGTGAGGATCAGAGAAATCTTTCGCGTTTCTTTTAATGAATCCAACAAGAGAATTAGCCTTAGCGACTATATACTCGATATGAGTAACAAAGGTTAGTTTCGTATCAAGGAATACACCAAGATCTTTAATTTTGTCAACTTTTATTAATGGCATGATATCAATACAATAGGTATGCGAATATTTCATTCGAGATGTTATGAACGAGATAGCAAAGCATTTTCGAACGTTTAACTTTAAGCAATTATTGACGCACCATCTTGAAAAATTGTTCAGATCCATCTGGACCTTTAAGCAGTCATTTAAGCTATTAATTTTTAAGAATATTTTGAGGTCGTCAGCATACATTAAACAGTGGCAAAATTGCAGCTGTTGAACAATATCATCAATAAATATTATAAAAAGGAGCGGCCCAAGATGACTTCCTTGAGGAACTCCAGAAGTGCAAGATATTAATCTTGAATAATTGTTATCAAGACAGACTTTCTGAAACCTTCCAATCAAAAATGATGAAAACCATTTCAGCATAGCGGAGTGAAATCCAAATTGCTTTAGCTTTCTTATCAGAAGTACATGGTTTACAGAGTCGAATGCTTTACTAAAATCCGTATATACAGCGTCAACTTGACATCCGCCTTCAACAGTATTTATAACAAAAGATGTGAAATGGACCAGATTAGATGTTGTCGAACGACCCGAAACAAAACCATGTTGAAACTCTGATATGTTGCCCTTAATATGAAAATTTCTTTTGTTTTTGACTATACATTCAAAAAGCCTTGGTATAGCAGAAAGTTTGCAAATAGTTTTTTATAGTTTCTAATAGTTTTCTATAGTTTTCTACGTCATTTTTAGAGCCAGATTTAAAGATCGGCACCAAAAATGAGACCTTCCAGTCATCCAGGAATGAACCCGATGCTAGTGATAGATTAAATATCATAAGTAGGGGTTTGCAAATAGAGCTGCAACATTTTTTTAAAATTATTGCAGGAATGCCATCAGCGCCAGGTTTAGGATTAGGTTTTAGGCTACAGACAGCAGACACAATATCTTGAATCTCTAGTGCTAGTTGGCCAAAATCAATTTTAGGAAATGAATATGATTCCGGCAAATTAGGTATAAAAGATTTCGAAAAAACCGATTTAAAGAATTGAGCAAATAGTTCGACAGAATCCTTAGCGTCATTGGACACATTACTTTTATAAAACATTTCTTTAGGCAAACATTTCGAGCGCCTTTTTTGATTTATAAAAGACCAAAACGACTTCGAATCTCGTTTCAAATTGTTTTCAACATTGATAATGAAAATGTTATGCAAAAATGTATTTAAGCAAGTAAAATCCTTCCTTAGTTTGCTAAAAATCACTTTATCCGTACTGCTTGTAAGCTTTGTTTTTTAAGTTTCTTAAGTGCAAGAGTTGTCTATTATACCAAGGGGGGTTAGATCTACATTTCCTCACGGAGCATGGAACAAACATGGAAAAGCCGGCCCTAAGTAGAGAAATAAAGTTATTATATATATCAAGTAGACATAGATTTTCAAATTCCGTATCCCAGTTGAAAGAGTTGAGATACTCATTAAGACCGACAAAGTTACATTTAGAAAAATTAAGAGAGCTTACTGAGCACGGTTTAACTTTTACATATGAATACAAATCAATTTCCAACAAAATTTGTTTATGATAAACTGAGTTATTTAGAAGTGGAAATGGCGCTTCAGAAACATTAGCTTTGACTTCATTAACGTTAATAAAAACAAGATCTAATAATCAACTACCATGGGTAGTCTAAATATCTAAAAAGGACACTATGCGATCTTCTAAATAAGACTTAATCCATGAAGTAAACCGCGGTAGAAAACCGCGCTTTTAGTTTGAAGAGTATGATTTTGTGAGGGATTTTGTCGAATGCTTTGCTGAAATCAGTAGCTACATCATCCACTTCCTTACCATTTTCCAAGGCACATAATGTGTTAGAGACGAAATCTCAAAGGTTCGTGGTTGTAGATCGACCCTTAAAAAATCCATGTTGCTTAGTGGAGAGAATTGATTCACAACGGAAGAACATTGTATCGTAACCGATGCTCTCAAAGAGCTTTGGTAACAAGAGAGTTTAGCAATAGGTCTATAATTAAATATATCACCCTTACACCCGTATTTGTGAATGGGAATGATAAATGAGTCCTTCCAAAATTTAGGGAAAATTCCCTGCGTAATTGAGAGCTTTAAAAGAGAAGAAAGGGCAGTGCTATTTGTTTAACACATTTCTTTAGAACAATGACAGGGAGACCATCTGGACCAGAGCAGTGGTGGGACTTGATCCTTAAAAAAGGTGGTAGAAAAGTGGTAGAAAACAAAATTATTAATTATATTTAATTTATTTATAACAATTACATTATAATAATAAAAACAAAAAAACAGGGAAATAAAATAAGCATAAATTAGTCATTAATTATTATTAATTTAAATTTTCTTTAAAGATGACATTTGTCATTCAAAACAAACAAAATTATTACTTCGTATGGCAACCGTCTGTGAATTTATATTTTGAAGCATATTCTAGCAATAATTCCGGGGGTTTAAAATTTTCCGCGTTCCCCAGAAGTTCCTTGGCCGCTAAGATCATCTTAAATTTAATTTTCCTTTTTATTTGTTGTAGGAACCAAGAATTTACGCATTTTCAATTTCTATAGCTCCTGATATTATTTAAAAATTAAAGGTTTGTAAGGTAAACGCATCAATATAAGAAAGATCTACAGAAAAAGATTCAACTCATCATTAAACACAAAAAACACCCTCGCACAAATACCGTAAAATAATGAAATCTTAGCGCAGTAAATGGTGTACTGGACTGGAAGTTTTTGCAGATGTAATTCTCAGAGAAAAATACTGATAGCTGAGTGTGTATGGGTAAAAGTAAGGCGAGTAGGTATAGGCAGTGTTGCCATTCTGACCGGATTCCGGTCATTTCTGACCGAAATGTTTCCACTCTGACCGGAGAAAATTTTGAAATCCGGTCTAACCGATTTTTGACCGAAGCGAAAAAATTCTTTAACCGGAAAAACCTTTTTTGACCTGGAAAATAATATTGTTCTAGAACATAGAACTAAAGACATAAAGGATAGATTTCTACAATTTGAATGATACTTGGCCATACTTAACGAACACACTCACAATTTCTTGCAGAAACCAATTTATTGTGAATAATTTTAGAATACAGCGGCTATTCGCGGCAGTCTCATTTGAATGCTCCCGCAAACTGTGACTCGGTCGGTGTGAGCATTCAAACAGACCTGAAGTGAATACGATTTAGCATATTTTGCAATTCCGGTGTTGGTTTTACCAATTTTAAACACCAAAGTGGAGTGGAAAGATCATTTTTCAGCAAATCGTTGTGTTGCAAACCTTTCCAAAGAATTGTTTGGTTTTTTGTTTTATTAAAGTCACTACATACATTTTTTAATATAATATATTTTTTTCTTCTATTTTTAGTTAAAATATATTAATATATTCCATTTTTAACCGGACTTCTGGTCAAAAATTCTTATTTTATCTGTTGACCGGATTTTCTGACCGAATTAAAAAAAAAAAAAATCGGTCATTCGGTCAGATTTGACCGGATTCATTTATTTTTAGTGGCAACACTGGGTATAGGTACTATTTTTAATTTAATACAATGATGGAAAACAAATATTATTAGCGAATAGCGATGAGTAAAGGTGGTAGATTTCGAGTTCAGGTTGGTAGAATTTCCGAAAGTGTAAAAAGTGGTAGAAGTACCACTTAAGTGGTAGAAGTCCCTTCACTGGACCGGAGGAACAGTCGTCTTTGAGAAGGTTCATTTAAAACCTAGGTATGGAGATTTTCAAAAAATGTGGGCACTTTCCAGATACTCACATACTTACATACTAATTTAGAACGATGGCACTATGCGGCTATCGCATTGTAGTGCAATTTAGTGCTAACTTTGGTGGCGATAAAGTCCCTGGTGTAGCTGGGAATCAAGCAATAAGCCTCTCTACTTAGCGTGTTCTTTTACGAACCTCTTATGCATGTTATTTGAGGTCCACTTTCACAGGCAAGGTTTTTCTTAACTAAGTTGTCTCTTGGGGGTCTGGAATCAAAGACTCACCGGACTAAGGGGTCAAGGTTAAGAGCCCTGTATATGCCCACTTAGTATTTTTTTAACAGAACCTTACTTTCCCTAGCGGCGTAAGCGTTCGTTCCCGAACCGAGATAAGGCGAAGTTCTACTGCTTTTGGCTGAGTAGTTTCACAGACTATCGACTATCACTCATAAGCGTCATAACTCCCAAAAGCTTTGTTTGAAATGCCCAATTTTAACAAGAAATAATTTATGTTGTATAATGATATGTTTTGATTTGGCAGATATGCTATTCCATTTGGGCAACGCTTTCTTGAAATTTTTACTTTTTGGAAAAATTGTGCCCTCTTGAGTTGTGCGCAATTTGTTCCAATACTTGGACGAAAAATGGATATAATCCGAGAACCACATATATGTTAATAGAAGCGGCTAAATAGCTTCAGGTTAAATGGTTACATCTACCTAACACAGCAATTTGGGTTGTCTACGAGCAGTTGAACAGTCGTACTGATTAAACTCAATCAGTACTCAATTGTCTCGTCAATAATCAGCAACAACCTGTAGAGCAAAAAGACAACGTTTTATTTCTTAAGTATTGCATCTAGGCTGTCATGATGCCACAGAACAACTTGTACTCCATTTTGATATCTGTTAATTAATTTGAGGTTTTTAGTCGTTGTTTTCCTCATCACCGAGAAAAAAACTAAACACATTCGTGTTTAAATCAAATTCAAACAAATATGATCTGGTGGCAAAAGGATTTTTGTTTAATTTAAACTCGAATTACTTTATTACTTTGAATCATCATTGTAGTTGGTCTTCAATTGGATCAACTCGTTTTCTGTTTGAAGTTAATATATTCAATGTAAATTTAATAATCAGATACCTATTTGAATTAAACTTATTAAAACGTTCGTCTAACAGAATGTAGATCCAAATTTTTGAACGGAAATCTGTTTAAATTAAATTCAAAATATTTAATTATTTTGAATGAGTATCTTTTTAAATCAAATGAAATTCTATTTTCTCTAGGTGATTGCAGTTGGAAAAACTAAATATAAATCTCTTTGAGTTAAAATTATTTATGATTTAAATAAATATATTTGTATATGGGTATATATTTTTTCATTTCGCTTATTTATTTACTTTTTCCATCCTTTTTAATTTAACTGCATCCATCAAGATTGAAGTGGAACCTGGAACATATGTAAAAACCGTAATAAAACAACTGATTTCCATTTATTGAATAAGTGTAGTTCTATTGACACATTTTTTTTTTTAAAACTTGATTCTAAAATAATATTTTCCGTTATTAATTGGATAAATATGTAAGGGAGGACTCGTAAACGCACCTTTATTCAATGCCACTTTTCACTGCACATTTTCACTTGAATGACGAAATATAACGGTGCTTTCACAAAACGTGTTTATTCAAACATGTTCATGGTGAAAAAATAAATGAAAATCGGTTCGAATACTTTATTTCCAAACGTTGTAAATATAATTCTGCTGAAAAAAAACTCATTCATGTTTGATCAAACAATGTTCTAATTACAAATGCCTCATCGATCACGTATTCATTTGTTCAAACAAAATATAGCTTAGCTTCTTCATTGTTTATTTGAACAGAAGTCTGTTTGAATATTTCAGTTCAAACTGTTTTTAATAGAATTATATTTGAATTAAACGCACTCATATTTTATGAATAATTTTTAACATGAACTAATTAAGGCAAATAGATACATTATTGAAATGTTCATTACTTGAACACCAAACATGCATGAATTCGATGCAATTATATTGTTTTAGTGACATGTTTAAACACGATAAAGTTAAATAGATTTTCATTTGATTTTTTTATTGTAAATTTATCTCAGTGCAAAAACAAAAATTTCTATTTTTTTTTCTCTTTTCGTCACTTGTAAACTTTTTCCAGTAGAAATACATAAATTTGTCATATCTCTGTACTTAAATTATGTAAATTGTGCTATAACAAACTGTAAATTCTAAACGAAATAAATATCAATGTTGTTTTGATATCTGCCAGGTTGTTTTAAAAATTGGGATCCATTTTGAAATATATTTCCGAGTCAGAAACTATTTAGACGACACTGATTTGATATATTTCAAAAATTGGTTGAAACAAGATTCCTCTCATCTACTGCCTTCCAAAGGAATTTCTTACTCCATCTTCACTCAAGATACACGATAAATATGTTGACCTACTTCAAAGGTGTACCTACCTCTCGACGCATGGTGAAAAATCGACGATCTTGATTTTGTTTTCGGTTGTCTCAATTACCGACGAGAGGAAGAGCGTTAATAAACTTTCACTGAACTCTATCTAACTGTAGTGTCTACTTACAGTCGCCTTTCAGCTTCAGTCTGTATAATTGAAATTACTATAACATCGCGATACCATTTATTGCTCTCCCTCTAGTCATACAAATGAGCCCTCCAACATTCGTTCAAATAGCCCAGTCAAGGGTAAAATCCAAATTGGCTAATGCGACTTTAATAACACACATTCTGCAGTTCTCTCACTTAAACGACTTTGTTCGGCTCGACATCGCCCAACTTATGCCACCCCCAGTCCTGATTGTTAATATGAACAAAAAAATTACACGGAAATCACCAAGAACATGAACACCGATTTTACAGACCCGCCAGTCACAGCCCACCGCGTAAGCAGCTCCAGTATCAAAACCACACCTCACCACAACCGCAGGAGGAGACTTTTTGGCATTCGACCAAATGAGTTATGTTCCAGGAAGTTGCTAATTTGCCGCCCAGCGTGTTTCATCCAAAGAACGAAAATAACCGCACAATCGAACACTTTATCGAGGCGAGAGGCAACAAAAACAACAAAAAAACTCCTAGCCATGCTTGCAATTCCCGACATCGTTAAGGACATTTTTGTTTGGTGTAATATGAGGTGGCTCCCAAGGACTAAATGTGCCCGTGCAAGTGATTTGCGTGTCCTCTTCACATTTCTTTGCGATGTAGTACCATATGTTAAATTAAGTGCATACATGCATGGCGGCGAAAAAGTCCTTTCCAAGTGTTGGAAGGAGGAAACCATACCCCTTTCTGCATCGTTGATAATTCAATCGATGTAAGGCTGCCAACGCGTGGGGCGGACTTTCTAAGGAACTGTTGCCGAAGTCAGACAGCTAGAGCGAGTGCAACCAGTTCCTGCCAAGCAACGTTCCCATCGGAGGGGATCAGTAATTAAATATTTTCGCTTTCATAGGGGAAATGTTTAGCAGTTAACTCTGGGTGCAATCATAACTGCAATGAATGTAATTATCGCACAAAGATTAGGGTTGGACACTTTGTCATATGGATCAACGTCGCGAAACAATGAGTTTACCCGGGGGACTCCACCGACCACCATTCTCTATAGAGCAGAGGAGCACAGATCTAATTATGCTTATTTGATTAGCGTGCAGCAGATTACATATTTGAATGGACTTTATGACAAATGATGATGGTGATGGTGAGCTGGTTATGAGATATGGTGTCCCGAATAAATGTCGCAATTAAGAGGCATTCCATTGCCAGTCTGTCGCAAATTGTGCGGGACTGCTGCATGTGCGTAGTGCTTCACACGAGGTAGGCGGATGGTGTTGGCGCACAAATGACCTGCCACTCAATGTATGTAGTTCGAATCATCCCTCTATAAGCACTTCACTTTGGAAATTAACGTAAAGGGTAGATACACTATACACTGTAGGTTCCGAACGTAATCGGATCCAAACTGACGTGTTGCAATTACGCTTGTGTAATTAGTCAGCTTTGAGCTGATGGCAATTCATTTGTATAACTAACTCGCCTGTGCGTAGCTCTGAAAATTGATATTAATTGCCCTTCATTACGTCGAACGGGACACATTACACTGAAAATCATTTCTCGGCCTGACGCAGTTTTTAACAATGGACTTTCCATACACCTTTCATGTTCGCCATTACTTTTTTAAGCGAATGTAAGTTGATATTCCTACATACTGGAGTGGAATTCACTTGTACGAGTAAATAAGTCGGGTACTTGATAGATTTCTGTCGATTAAACCAAGTAAAATAATTGACTATTCATCAGGAACAAAGTAAAACACGTCTGTAAAGATTGGATGAGCAAGCAAGAAGAAGTGCCTTTATTGTTTATATTTAAGATAAATTGTCATCTGTCATTTTGCTAATGAGTGCATTCAATTCACTTTCCAATAGTATTAGCCTGAGTCCGCTTTCCAAGCATGCCTACAAAAGGCGGTAAACAAATCCGCGCCTATTCCTGAGTCTAGGTGATTAGTGTAATTATGTTTTCGAAGTATCGGTTAAGTTTTCAAAGCAAAAATGAAGTGAGAGAATTATCGAAAAAACAAATTCGGGAACTGTTTGCATGTTCCTTAAAAAAAATGTTTAAAACCCAGTGCACATTTCATTGAATATTCACAATGAACCACAACCTAGGAAGCTGGTGTGAGCACTGTTAGCAGCTTCCTATTATTCAATATTCTTGAATGTCCAGTATTTCTATGGTCACAATTCTGTCAATTTTATTATAAAGGGTGATTTTTTAAGAGGTTTAGAACTTTTTTTAACGAAAAAACACAAAAAATTCGAAAATATGAATGAAATATTTATTTGAATCGATAGTTTGAACCTTGCAATTTAATGTTTAAAGATAATTTCATGCAAATGTTGACCGCGGCTGCGTCTCAGGTAGCCCATCCGCTGAGTCCAATTTTGGCATACTCTTTCACACATATCGGCCGGTATCTCACGAATGAATGCATGGATGTTGGCTTCCAGTGCGTCAATCGAAGCGGGCTTGTCCCTATACACATTAGCCTTGGCATACCCCCACAAAAAATAATCTAATGGTGTCAAATCGCACGATCTAGGCGGCCAATTGACCGGCCCGAAACGTGAAATTAACTGTTCACCAAACTCGCCTCGCAATTGCGCCATTGTTTCGCGTGCTGTGTGGCATGTGGCACCGTCTTGTTGAAACCACATATCATGCAAGTCAAGAACTTCCATTTCGGGCAAAAAAAAGTTTGTTATCATCGCTCGGTAGCGTTCACCATTGACAGTAACGCTGCGATTCGCATCATCTTTGAAGAAATATGGCCCAATAATGCCGCCGGCCCATAAACCGCACCAAACAGTGGCTTTTTCGGGATGCATTGGTAGCTGTTGCAATGCTTCTGGCTGATCTTCACTCCAAATGCGGCAATTTTGCTTATTTACGTACCCATTCAACCAAAAATGAGCCTCATCGCTGAACACAATTTTTCGATAAAAAAGCGAAAAAGAACATTTCGAACCGAGCACGAATTTTGATAGTAAAATTCAATAATTTGCAAGCGTTGTTCATTTGTAAGACGATCCATGGTTAAATTGCAAACCAAACTGAAGCTGTTTGACAGTGACACAAGGTACTAAACACACGTCAGCTGTCAAAACCAGTGTTGCCAAAACCAAACCAGCTAAAAAATCACCCTTTAAATGTAGCCGGAATTTTACAGCCCGATTCTGGCAAACGTCACTGGTCACAAAACCCTCAAAAGGAGAGGTGAAATTGATTTTGTGAGGTTTTCGTATTCTGGCAGCACACTCACAAGTTGTGAGGCTCACAAAAACAATTGAAATTGTGATCTGCTATGGAGCAAGTCACAAAATGGAATACCAGCCATAAACGCTCAGAAATGGCAATGTTTGTATTTGATAGTATTGTTTCCCTCCTTCCAAGCATTGAAAGACCCAAACCTGGCCTTTTACGCTATATTTATTAAAATAGATATTTGTAATGAAAAATACTGAGGAATGTGGAACGTTCAATTTGTGACAAATGTCCTTAATATTTTATTTTATTCGTTTCTAAAACATTTTCAGTGTCAATATTTCGCATATTTTCTTAATAAATTTGTATTATTTATTTATTCAATTAATGGTGTAGTTATAATATTTCCTTCCCTGACCCCACGGTGGAACGTTCAATTTGTGACAAATGTCCTTAATATTTTATTTTATTCGTTTCTAAAACATTTTCAGTGTCAATATTTCGCATATTTTCTTAATAAATTTGTATTATTTATTTATTCAATTAATGGTGTAGTTATAATATTTTCTTCCCTGACCCCACAAAATTTAAAGTGATAGGAATCTAACCATTGTGAGGTGAAATTGTTGCGAGGTTTGTTGTGAGCATTATCGGAGAATACGAATAATGTTATCGAATCACAACAAACCTCACAAGGAATCAACCTCACAAGAGCTTGTGACTTGTGAGGCCTCACAACGGCAGAATCGGGCTGTTAGTCTTCAAAGAATTATGAGAAGATTGAAACGGCAAAAAAAACTATAAATTTTAAAGTCTTCATGGAACTTTTTTACTTGTTAATTAGTTTTCTTTTTTTGTTAAGGTGATCGTCATCTCGAAACAGGGAAAAGTAGGGAAATTCATTCTGATGCCACTCTATTAATAAATGCACCTGCTGGAGATAATATCAATTTATGTACTTCGAGTTACTCGGAAGAAGAGTTCTTTTGCCGCTGAGTTTCTCAGAGAATCCCAGGCCCCGCCCACATGTTCCCTGTAAAGTGGTTACCTGCACTGTGCATAATGTCGGTGGTAGAATTGGCTTCGCTTCAAAACCTAGGCGGAGGAACAAAATGCGAATATCTAACTGAAGCTTTTGCGAATGCTAATAGCTGTTTTTTTTTATTATCAGCGTGATCTGATCCGGATCAGATCACGAAAATAAAACAAGACGGATTGTTGAAAAATAAAATCTTTGAATTGTGGCAACAGTTGCTTTCAAAAGCAAAACAGATAATACAGGGTATTACAAACTTCATATTGCCACCAGCCATATTGCAAATGTTCTGTTCAACGTGACGTCACACAAGGCACTTGTCATTTCACTTGCAATGTCGGGGGTAGGTTACCATATTTGAATCAAATTTGCATAATTTTTCTTTTCAAATATTTTTGTGAAACAAATTTAGTATTTTATGCATATTTATGCAACGCATGAACAATATTTTGCTGCTATCACTTGAGTTTATCTTGGCATATTGTCCAGACCAGCGAAACATTTCAGAAATGTTTCTGAAGCAAATCGGACACATTTCATAAACATTTATAAAAGATTTCTGAAATTTATTTATTAAATGTTTATGAAATGTCTCAATTTTATCCTGTTTTGGGCTAGAAGAATAAAATGTGGTAGAACTATTAGCAGCGAATAAAGTTTTTATTTTTGTAATTTTGGTGTCGGGAATCACGCGGCACGCGATTTAATTCAAATAATCGTATTAAATGAATGACATTCTCATTAGGTATGCCAAGCTTTTCTGGACACTTTTATTTTATTTAAAAAAAATAACAATCGAAAAACAGCGCTCACTTTCTGCAGGGAAACTTGTAAAAAAAACATTTCATAAAAATTGCTTTGTTTTGACGTGCTCCAGTCGAAAGGATTAAAACAATCTCGGTTACTTCATAATACATAAACTTCAATTTATTAAAACAATAATATACGGACAATTGATTTGTTGGGTATGTTTAGTGTAGGTCGCTAGACAGCCGAATCATCACTGCTCGAATGGGATTTACTCTTCGCGATCTTGTGCTTACGCGTGCGTGTGTGTGTGTGAGCGTATAAGAGTTCTGAGCTTGTTTTTGTATCAGCGTGAGGATGATGCTCAGAGCGCAGAGACCGATCACTACATACTCCCCTTCCAGCGTACAGCGTCCAAATATGTGATTCAGTTAAATATTTTAATAGTGTTTTCATTATGTAGGAGAACAGTTTGATTTAAATTAGCATTTACACATTCAAAGCTATTCTGCTATTTAAATTTAACCCGATTATTTTTCTTTACACCGCTTACTTCCGTGGCGATCATATGCGCAGGTTTCAATCGATTAATAGAGACGGAGATATGTTTGTTATTGATATTCAGTATAAATTGTTTTCGGAGCTTTCGTACCACCTTGTAGGGCCCTTCATATGGGGCTGTTAGACCAGGACGGATTCTATCGATTCTAAGAAATACAAAATCACATTCTGCAAGAGACTTTGGGACATTAATGTTATGTTGAATAGATTGTCTAGTTTCAACAGGCTTAGTGCTTTGCATTGTTAGTCTCAATTGCTCTACTAGTTGGGAGGGATCTTCCATTCTGTCAGCATTGTTACTTGGGACGAAGTATTCTCCCGGAATTTTAAGAGTTTGACCGTATACTAATTCAGCCGCTGAGCATCCTAGATCTACTTTAACAGCTGTTCTAATGCCAAGTAAAACGAGTGGCAGGTCATCACTCCAATTCCGCGTATTTTCACGGGCTATTATTGCGGCTTTAAATTGGCGATGAAATCTTTCCACCATACCATTGGCTTGTGGATGATAAGCCGTGGAACGAATTCGGTGCGAACCGAGAATATTCGTGACTGATAGGAATAATTTGGATTCGAATTGCGTGCCCTGATCCGTTGTTATTTGGCTAGGAACACCGAATCGACAAATATATTCTTGTACGAATACCCTGGCAATGGTGGCTGCACACATATCAGGAATCGGATACGCTTCTGGCCATCGCGTGAATCGGTCGACAATAGTTAAGACGTAAGCGAATCCTTTTGATGGGGGCAATGGACCAACTATATCCAAGTGAATATGTTCAAATCGCCCTGCGGGAATTTTGAAAGTATCGAATTTAGATTTTGTATGCCTATGAATTTTAGAGCGTTGGCAGGAAACGCAAGTTTTTGCCCACTGATTACAGTCTTTGTTAACGGAAGGCCAGAAGTATTTTGAGGTGACTCTTTTCCGAGTAGCTCGAATACCTTCATGTAAGAGATTGTGCAGTGAGTCAAAAATGGTCCTACGTAGTTGCTGTGGAATAAATGGACGGTTAGTGCCAGTGCTTGTTTCGCACCAAATCTGTTCATCAGTGATTGGAATTTTTATCAGCTCTACTTTAATGTTGGAAGTGCTTTTGGCTTTGTTAGATTTTAATGTTTCCAGTTCTTTGTCCCCTTCCTGTAACCTAGCGATTTTTATGAGATTGAAAGCAACTGAAGCGATCTCTTGATCGCCTTCGTTTTCGGTGCGTGAAAGAAGGTCAGCTACCACATTGTCTTTACCACGAATATGACGGATATCGCTGGTGAACTGTGAAATGTAGTCCAGCTGACGTGATTGTCGTGGACTACGTTCGGTTTTTGACGTCAAAGCTGTGGTAAGTGGCTTGTGGTCCGTGTAGACTACGAAATCTCTGCCTTCAACAAAGAAGCGAAAGTGTCTAATTGCCAAATATATACCTAGTAGCTCGCGGTCGAACGCTGAGTAGTTCTGCTCTGTAGCAGAAAGCTTCTTCGAGAAAAATGCAAGAGGTTCCCAGCAGTTGCCATGAAGCTGCTGCAGAACTGCTCCGACAGCCATATTTGATGCATCTGATGTAATATTTAACGTAGAGTTTTCAATCGGATGTGCTAATAGTGTCACTTCAGCTAAGGTCTTTTTCGCTTTCTCGAAGGCGTCGTTGCATTCGTTTGGCCAAGTGAAATGTGATTTGATTTTCTTCAATTTCTGAAGACCAGCCAGATGAGAATGTATGGGTGACAACAGCTGAGCAAGTTTTGGCATGAAGCGGTTATAAAAGTTAATCATGCCCACAAATTGCTGGATTTGGCGGATCGAGGTGGGGGAAGGTAGTTTAATGACTGCTTCCACTCGCTCTTTCGCCGGCGCTATGCCTTTCTCGGTGATCGTATGTCCTAGAAAGTCTAGATTTGAAACACCAAAAACGCATTTCGTTGGCTTAAGAGAAAGGCCGTAGTCAGCCAGTCTCTGAAAGTTTGTGCTTTTTATGCTCATCAATATTTACACTTGCTATGAGCAAGTCATCTATATAAGCAAATACGAAAGGTAAGTCTTGTACAATTGCATTGATGAACCGTTGAAAGGTTTGGCTCGCATTCCGAAGCCCAAAAGGCATGCGGACAAACTCAAAAAGCCCAAATGGAGTAGTGATCGCAGTCTTGTGTACATCCTCAGCAGCCACGGGTATTTGATGATACGCCCTCACTAAGTCAATTCTCGAGAAAATCTTGCAACCGTTAAGTTGCATTGAGAAATTGTGGATATGAGGTATTGGGTATCTGTCGGGTATGGTTACCGCATTTAGCCGCCTGTAGTCTCCGCATGGCCTCCAATCTTCGCTATTTTTCTTTCCCACCATATGGAGGGGTGAAGAGATAGGAGATGATGAAGATCTACATATGCCCAGATCGACCATGTGTTGAAATTCTAAAAGCGCTGCTTTATGTTGCTGCAGATTTAGCCGGCGTGGCTTTGAAAATGGACATTGTCCTTTTGTAACTATGTGGTTGAACCGTGTGTCTGACCGGGCTGTTGAAATTGGGTGGTGCTGTGAGTGAGGGAAACTCTTTCAAAATATCACTGAAGTCATTACTAATATGAAACTGTTTGGGTGACGGAGTATCCACTACAGCTTGGACAGCACTTATATGGAGGTTTGTAGTCGAATCAATGAGACGACGGTTCTTGATATCGACCAACAATCCAAATTTATTTAGAAAATCGGCTCCTATGAGCGGACGGTTAACAGCTGCTATTGTAAATTCGTGAATGAACTGTCTTCTGAGCCCCAGATTAATTTTCAGCAACTTTGAGCCGTACGTGCCTATGGATGTGCCATTGGCTGCACAGAGAGAAAAGCAAATATTTTTTGCTTTACTAGGAAAGAGGGTAACTGGAACTACAGATAAGTCGGCTCCCGTGTCGATTAGAAATGTCAAATTATTGTCAAGGTCACGAATAAAAAGGCGACTAGGATTTGAATTAGTCCAACTGTTCGTCGCCGAGACAGCTGGTTTATTTAGTTTTTTGAAGATCTTTCGTTATCTTTGCACGAACTGGCACTGAAATTGCATGGATTGACGCATTTTCGCGCTTTAGATCCAAACCTAAAATGAAACCAACAAACATCAGCCCTGTTTAATGATCTGTTTCGGCCTTTTGAACTACTCCTACTATAATCCCCACGCGAACGACTGCTTTGCCGACCGAATCTACTAGTAAGTTGCTGCACCATGGCTTTGATTTCATTTATCTCGCTACGAAGTTGCGAGGTTTCTGCCGACGGTTCTACCTTTTTGCGCAACACCTTGGAATGTACCTCAGATATACCTGCTACTGAGCCAGACGCCTCCCAAATCTTGTCCGCCAACATTGTTAATTCCGCTTCGCTTTTCCCTTCTTGGGAAATAAGTGCAATGTTAATAACCTGTGGAAGTCGCCGAAGCCAGAGTTTACGAACTAAGTCGTCGCTTATTATGCCTGACGCGCCTGCCAATTGTTTCAATGCTCTTAAAAATTCGGACGGTTTCCTGTCTCCTAACTGTTCGCTAGATAAAAGTTTTTCAATTCGACGTTCTTCACTGAGAGAGTGCCGCTCGATAAGCATGCTTTTGAACTGATCATAAATATTTTCCGCAGGGGGAGATTGGATAAAATCGAGAACCGTTCCGAGCACTTCTTGTGGTAAAGCTCCTAAAACATAGTTATATTTTACCCTATCTCTACTGATTTTCGCTATTGAAAACTGCGCTTCAGCCTGAATAAACCAAACCGATGGAGATTTCGGCCAAAACGGCTGTAATTTTATGGAAACTGTATTTACACTATTATCATTATTCGCATCGCTACTACCCGGGGTTGCACCGTAATCAATCTTTACCGCAGTTTGCCTATTATCGTCCACCATTGTCACAAACAAAAATTGGAATTTGTTTACTATGTGTTAATTAAAAGTATATAATGCTCTATTTCTATATTGTCTTGATGCACAAAATGAACACTTTGCACTGCTCGCATACACACACTCGATGCACCTGAGTTTTAATGATTGAAAGAATTATCAATGATGATTCGCCTTCTTTGGATTTAGTCAGCTTAAAGTAGAAGAAACATAGTTAAAAGAAAGAAAGGAGAAAAAAAAATTCATGTATGAGAGAAAATAAAAGCACTAATAAAAATTTTTAAATGATGTAAGTAAATTACTATAAACAGTAGGCATGTGAATTAATTATGTAATTTACTGATTACCCTACCAAAATATATGACATAGTTAATATATTACAATATCATAAGAAGTGCATATTTTGGTGATGACTCTGATGAGATGACTGTATGTAACTGCAAGCGATAGTGGACATAAGATCCGCTACGACCCGTCGAAAATAGCGTGGATGGTGTGAGTTTTCAATGATCATTTAGTTTTGTACAATGAACGGCACCATAGGCTGATATTGCTGCAGGTATATAAAGATGAAGATGAAAAGAACCGGAGGATAATATTGCTGTGGGGTTGCGTCTTCGCCTGATGATTTTACACTGATGATGAATTTTGAGATGAGTTTTTATATTTCGTGTGTCGAGTGCGATGAACTGAATTATTGTATGAATATATAGTAATAATGTATGTTCTTTGACCGAATAATTTTGCTTTATTGCGCACATCAAATAAATTGACACTTTTTTAGAATGACTTATGATTGGTATAGCGTTTTTTAACTTTTCGGGGTCACCAATTGACGTGCTCCAGTCGAAAGGATTAAAACAATCTCGGTTACTTCATAATACATTAACTTCAATTTATTAAAACAATAATATACGGACAATTGATTTGTTGGGTATGTTTAGTGTAGGTCGCTAGACAGCCGAATCATCACTGCTCGAATGGGATTTACTCTTCGCGATCTTGTGCTTACGCGTGCGTGTGTGTGAGCGTATAAGAGTTCTGAGCTTGTTTTTGTATCAGCGTGAGGATGATGCTCAGAGCGCAGAGACCGATCACTACAGTTTCATAAATGTCTTATGAAACATATAGGTATTTAATTGTTTATCAAATGTTTGGCTGGCCTGGACATACCTTTATAGAACGAGAAAAAACCAAATGAATCAATTGATTTTTTTATGTTCCATTTTTTAGTCTGGCAACTTGATTGTGTGGCTATAGTTTACAGGCACACCAACATTTAAAAACAAAATAAGCCACCTAGTTGGAAATAGTAGAAATAATTTTCAGATCATGATTCGTGATCTCGATGAGAAGCAGGATCATGTGCTGTTGTTGTAAGTGCATGTAAATCGATGATCTATTTATATGGATCATAGCTGATAATAAAAAAAAGCTAATATTAAGATTATGTAACCTCCCTAGCGTGGATTATACGAGCTCACAGGAAAATATTGGTTGGTGCAAAAAAAAACGTCAAAATATATCTTCTGTTAGTTAATTAGGTGAAATGCATGATCAACAATCTTGATCTGTAACTGTATGCATATCTACAGATAAGCATTTGATTTGCAGAGAATTAAGTAATAACATTTCCACTGGTCATTCGATGGCTTATACCACCGAAAATCTCCACATCATTTGATTAAGTTTGATATCAAGATCTTTTGTCGAAAATGCGTACTTATGGGATTGGTGCGACTCGTATTCAATGGATCAGAAACTACCTCTCTGGCCGTCTAATTTAAGTTACTTTTGTTGGTTTCGCGGCTGAAACTCGTCATAAAAATTCCGCTTTCTCATTTTAATAAATGGTGCTCTATCTATAACTTCTAATTCAATTCACTCTTTTGCCTGGTCACAGTTTGCAGACATTTAAGGGCAATGTGCATTGGTATTTCCAGTCTTATCTCTTCCTATTTCCTCCCTCGATGTGTACACTACATTACAAGAGTATAGTCATAACTGCTTTAGTACATGACAATAATAAAAACAAATTTCACGACTGGGTCCCGTTGATCAAAAGATTGGTTGGTTATTTTCTAAGTGTATAAGATCTGACAAACAATGCTAGATAAGGGAAACGGTTCATAAAATATAGGAATAGTGCTAAATAAAGTCCACTGTTGGGTAATTCATCTAATATGGCATATATCATAAAAACTATTTGAGTTCTTATAAGCTGAAGCTCTCAGTAACAGACAATTGTCGGGACTCGCAAGTTCCGATTAAACAGTTAAGGACTATTCCCATGAGAGCGAATTGTGAATAGGCGCATTGCGAACAAATTAATTTAACTGCATTTATAAATTGAAAATTTCTACTTGTTCTACCTCAAAAGCATTATATTTAATTTATCTAACATCTAATCTAAAAAAAATACCTGAGTCTTAGATAATTATTTAATTGTCAATTACAGCAATTTTCCCGCAAATAGAAAATTCTTCACCCGAGCTGCCACACTTTATTCTCAATCCACAAAAGTCCCGATCGCGATCAACAAATCCAGGAATGAAAAATTTGTTCGAAGTTCGAACTTGACCTTTGAAAATCAGAATCGCGGATATTTGCGACTAAAAAAAGTTTTGTGCATAAAATGTCAGAAACTACGAATGTTCGCTTGTTCGCAGTTTGCAATTCGCTCTCATATGAATAGTGCTTTGTAAGCGCCTACTGTATTATTTTATAATCTTTGAGTATTTACAAGGACAAGCGTAGTAGGGCTTTCTCTTTTTTTGATCTGTTATGTTTATTTTTGACTGGACTAGATTAGTGACGCTGGTTTTGGGTGTATATGATTGGGATTAGGGTTCGTGATATACCGATATCTTTACACAGATATATTCAGAAATTCTTTTTTGAATTTTCGTTAGCAGTTATAAACTGAGTATCGCGATGGACTTTTCTTGAGAAAAACTAAGTACGGGATCTTATTTAGAATACTTATATGTATAAACTTAAATATGTATTTTGATTAAAATCGTTACGGAGGTTTTTGTGAAACTATGGAGCGAAAACGGTATTGCAATATTTAGTATATTGTTCGGGACGTAAGAAATATTTGGTTTGCAAAGTCTTAATCAAATCGAAATGGAGCTTTCGAGATATGAGTAGTGTCTCAAATTAGCGTTTTAGGTGATTTAAATTGAAAATTAAGGACGCAATCATTTTGGAAATTACTTTAAGTATGCATTTTGGTCAAAATCGATTGTGCCGTTTTCGGGTAAACTAAATACATAAAACCAAACTTAAAAAACAATATTTTTTTTAAAAATCCATTATATAGACAAAAACTGAGATTGTTATTATGTTAGAAATGACCATAATTTTTTCTTGCAATAGTATAGACCGCTTTCGAGATACACATGCCCAAATTTCAAAAGTACCTCTAATCGATTTTTTAGCGAAAAACTGAGTCATGTTAACCGCACCTACTTAAGCTTAAATATCAATGTTGGTTAAATTGTAGGAGCCCTTTTCGACCAAATTAAACTGGTATAAACATTTTATGTGGAAAATACCACCCTGCAAACAAAAAAAAAAACGGGCCCGAACTGTAGGGCCACAAACTTCAAATACGAAGTTCGAACTAAATCCGGGCAGCCATTTAGGCTATATGCCTCAGGAGCATACGGACAGACAGACGAACAGAATTTTGCGACCTAATTTTTTGAGTTCCTCTATATCATCGTAATAAGAAGCAGTGGCTTAGTGGTTAGTGTGTTGGACTAATAAGCGAGGGGTCCGAAGTTCGAATCCCGAAAAAACCCAAAATTCCAACCTCTCGCGAACGTCTGACAAACATCCAAGAGTATAACTGCCATGAAGGAGCTTCTCAATTAGCCGTTTGGACTCGGCATTAAATTGTAGATCGCTTCCATTCGTCCCAAAAATGAAAAACTCACACAAACGAATGGTTGTGAGAAGCTAGGCCTAGGGTCCCTACAGACCTGTTGCGCCGACTATTTATTTTTTATTTTTTATATCATCGTAATGTCAAAATTAAATATATCAAATATATTTATTAAAAGAAAAAGAATAAAATATTTTTCAATTTAAGGATTAATACTGAAGAAATTTTCTTAATGGGTAAGTTGCTTCCGTTTTGTCCAACACTGTAGGCCCAGAAGCCAAGCCCCGGTGACACGTCACGATGTAAAAGTCACCGAAGGGTGCTGCATCAAACAACCTACGTACTTACCAATTTCTGATTGTTTAGACAGTACGTGACTGCAGTCTGAAAAGAAAAAGCAAATTTAATTTAGCAATGTAGTCTATCCAGATTTAGGATAATGCTTTTGACAGATGTGACATTTTTGCAACCCTTAACTCGCATATCTTAAATATACCAACAAAACATCCTGCGAACAAAACAAAACAAAGTCCCGCAATGACCACAAAGTGACCACAGATTAATTTCCGTTTTTCCGTTTTTTTTTATTATAACATCAAATCATTTTTAAATCGCATCAGCTCCGTCGCACGTCAAAATAAATTGCCACGATAAATTATCAACTAGCAAAACCACTAGCGTCCGTGCGGTTGGTCCCTGGACGAACATAAGTATGTTTGTGATTAGTCATATGGTGGCATTGTGACTTTTGCAGTAAAGCTAAACAACTTACCCCCAAGAGAGGGTATAATGAGCTCGGAATTGACAGTGATATCCAGCTGAATATTTAACAATTTAACACCTGTCCTCAATTTGTTTCTGTTTGGTTAACTAAGCAATTGACGTCATGGCGGGTGGTGGGTTATCAATGGTGCGTGCAAATGTTGTAGTTAGTTCTGGGACGGAAATTAATCTCTCAGAAAAATGTAAGAAGCAAAGTTATTTATTCATTCATACATCTGCAGGATTATTCTGTTTCCGTGAAATCCATTCGATTTGCTGCATCACCAACGAATGTATACATTTTGCAAGACCATATCACACAAAACGCAATAAAGCATTCTAAATTCAAAAGAAAAGAAAAACCTTTCAAAAGGATATACGTGCTCTTCTCATCTCGTGTGTAAATTATTTGCACTATGCTCGCATGGTATGCGTCAGTAGTCGTTACGTTGTTGGGGCAAAGCCAAAGAAATTCGTTTATTTTGCTCCTCTGTTATTTTCATTGCATACAATTATTTCTTCATTCCACATGCAAAGGATAAAATCCTTCAAATTCTATTTTTAGCTGGAAAAATACTTGTTCATGAATAAAACCTCTTTTTCAAGCCAGAGCACAAGTTTTCGTTGGCCTTCAATTTTAATTATAAGCCTGTAGTCTTTGCATTTGGAAAGGCTTATCCTTATTCACGACATTTTTGTGATGATCTCAACCTTAACACAAAAAAATAATTTAACAAGCCCAACAGGGACAAGAAGGCCCATTTCACGTGTCACTCGGTGTACCTAAGTAGTTATGACGAATATAAAATCCCAAGTTCATTCGCGTTCAAGCAGCAACTCAACTTGTGTTTTCCTTTTTTAAACCCAGCCAAGCAGCGGAGTACTGCACAGCCTTGCCGTGGATGGTGCCCATGGGCACGGACTTGGAGTGCATTTATGTCGTTCTTAGCCTCGACCTCATAAAATTCATGAATTTTGAAAAGTCCTACATGCCTTTGCCATTGGCCGAGGGAAGGGCACAGTTTTTGAGAAACACCAGTTTCCACCATACACTTTGGCAGCACACATATGTACATTCGGTATAGTGGAGACAAACTGGGAAACTAAATGAAGTTTCTCTTGCACCCAAGAGAAGAGGGACAGAAGGAAACTTGTGTAAACTTTTCCGAGGATACTGTTCTTGCAATTAAAAGAAGCTATAGTTGTGGACAACTCAGTGGATTCTAAGAATTACTAACTCAAACTGCAATTACCTGGAACTAGCCTGTTTGAGATGTAGATTGAAGACATTTCATAAAACTTGCGATTTTGCATTCGAATCTGCGCTGCGATGTGATTAGCTTCAATTTAAATAACTCTGATGTTGCTGAACTACCCAACTTGTTGCCTAGTTCTCAGTCATGTGGTAGCTTGAAGTTACGTTTAGTCCTTTGCATGGCAAGTATAAGTTGAATATTTTTAATGACCTAAGGCGAAGATATCCCGCAATGAATATAAGGGACCTTCGCAAGAGTTCGGGCAGTGGAAAACCAAAGTGCCATCGATTTCGAACATGGATTCTTTGGGAAAGTACCTTTTCACACTAATTTCTGCGCCCATTTTGCATAGAAGACTGTACATAGTTCCCAGCTAATGGAGAAGTTTTTCGTTACGAAATCCATGGCACCTCATGGGAGTGGAACTGCTTACGAAAATGCGATACGTACCGAACACTCTGTTAGAGAGTAGACTGCCGGACCCCAGTTTTAAGAGCTGGTTAGCACAATTGCTCAAAAATTCTTTTTGAGCAATTTCGTAGATATCCCATCTACTTGACGAGACGCCACACTTTAACTCAGCAACCCAAAGGCCATTATAGCATCACAATTGACTAGTTTTTATTTTACAGACCACATGCAGTCTCAGGTTCTTTTTAATGAAAGTTGGGATGACGAAGCGAATCGCGTTTGTGCAGTGTTTCGCTCATTTCAAATCTCTTAATTTATAGTTTTCCCTTATCCAATCAATGGCAGTAAACACATGTGAAATAATTTTATTGACTGCAACACTTGCGCCAAACTCTTGATTTCCCACCCCAAAAGACAGCAGAGCATACCTCGAACACAAGGAAGTATTATAACAAAGTCATGGTTTACACTGCCCATTTAAGTTCACAGAAACGCCTGACCCTCTCGAACCAATAACAAAAGTCAGCAAAAACAAAACAAACACAAGTCCCAACATAAATGCGAACCCATGAAGACCACTTGGCGCCGTCAAGAAAAAAGCCTCCTCGATAATAATGCGACCCACCACCGCTGCTGCCATCATCCTTGACAGTTGGTCTACAATATTTTATTGAACACCAACAATAGTCAAGTCTAGACCGGGCAAACCAAAACCAGTAGTGTACCTTCAAGCCCACACAACAAAACTATACAAGAAAGCAAACGAACCACGTCAGGATATCATAAAATAGCGGCACTATTTCCCTGTTAGTGTTCAGAAGGGGTTTGGTTTTTTCCACCCCATATCCACGAAGAACCTTAACCACCACAAGAGTTGTGGCAGTATTTAAATTTTCAATCAATCGAACGTGGGTATTCTGCGCTATGGACAGTCCGTCTGTGTGTGCGTATTTATGTGAAAGCGGATATGGAATATGATCTAATAATCTCAAGGATGTCAATCACGGATATTATTTAACATTATCAGTCCTTCGAGTTGGTTTATAGTTGCACTTGGAGGTTGAGTAGATTGAATGAATCGTAAAGGAAGGCGAAGTAAATGTGGGAATATTGACAGTTGTTGTCGTTTTCTTGTGAAATTATTTTAAAAGGAAATTTTCAATTATTCTTTTGTTTCTCAAATGCCCTTGGGCGCTGGTTTCCTTCTTGGCATGCCATTGATGTTTCCTTTCCCCACAATATATTTTTTCATATTTGATGGGGGCTTTGTGTTGTTTTGGCTTTTATGTGCATTCATTATGTGGGCGGATTTTTTTTTTTGCGTTTATGTAATATTTTACATACTAGGTAGGTACATCCGCAATAAGTTGCAATGCAACGATGGAAATTTCAGTTTTCTTTATCGAAAGGTCAACTCAGAATGCACGTAATAGAGCAACGGCTGATTGTTGAAGCTATATGGCATCTTTCCATCACATGTTTGGAGTGAAAAGGACTGCAAATTATATTCATTTTCTTTTTTTGTAACTGCTCTTCAATATACCCTTCAATCTTACTGTGAACTAAATCATTTGCTTTTAAATTTTACGAATTTTTACGATACGAATTTTTACTGAATGCAGTTCGCTAGAGAAATTCATAAAAGAGTTAACACCACCTCTACCATTTTAGCAGTCTTTTTATCCTTAGTAAAAATGTGAAGGAATCAAATCTAATATGGCTACAAGGTACCAATTATTCGTCTTTTTTTATGAAATCCGATGAACACAAATAATGCATTAATTTATTATTATATTAATTAGTAATTAATTCAAAGTCAAATACCTTAAAAACTACTGTAACTGCTTAAATTGTGTATTAAATGCAGTCAAACTTTGGTCGCGGTGTTTTCCTAGCTACTTAAAATATTTTTGCAATAATTGCTCTGTCGATATTTAATTTTTTATTTCGTGCACAATTATCTATTGAATTGTTTCACAAATCTACTTTAAATTTGGACAATTTCTTGTTTGTTCATATTCACTGCGTAGTTAATCTATACTTACAGCTTATTCATAAGAAATGTTTGACAAAAAATACTCCAGGGATATAAATGCCACCAGAAAATAAATTCCGAAAAATATATAAGCCCCAATGTATGCAATGATTTTGAGTAGTATCTCTACCGAGAAGTTAATCTTTCACTATTATCATCTGGGACTAAAAGTTACTTCGTCCAATAACGCGTATACTTGATGATTGTTTTTGTGATAAAGCATATTTAGAGGGCTGGACATTTCAAAAGAATTAAGCAGTATATATCATATATTGGGAATAAAATCCATGCTGATCCCAATGAATATACACGCATTTCAAAGAAATTCGAAAATCAGTAAGGAAACACTTTCGAAAATATTGAATTGGACATTCATTTTACGTGTGCCTGTGAATGTAACCACAGCTTACAGTCAAACTACGTATATGAACAAAGAAATTCTCTCCAGTGAAGATCTGCACAAAATCTTCAAGGGGAACAAAAGAATTCATGCACAGCCTTTGAGCCAAAGTCAACAGGGAAATAACATGGCAGAACCACTTTTGCAAAAATTCCTGTAAGTTACTTATGTAAGACTAACGTAAGTCGTAAGTCAAATTTAAAAGAGTTATTCTTGCCTTAGACAAACAAAAACCGGGCGAAAATTGTCCGTCTCCGAGAGATTATTTTACGAGGTATTTTTTTTTTTTTTGTTTGTCAAACTAGCTGTGCCCGCTCTGCTTAACTGCATGATTATTACCATAAACTAAGTATTAAATAGACCGTCAGCTCTTACAACTTAAGACAATTTGCCTACAAGCTGTTTTTCCTGTTACTATGTGGCAAAGTATGTGTGCCATGTTCAAGTAGATTAGCCGCACGCATACACCCGCACATAGGAACCTGACAGATGCCTGACAATTCATTCGGTGGTAACATTGGAAAAAATTCAAATAATTGCCCGTTATCGGGACGTGTTAAGAAAACGGTGGGTATGGCGTGGTGAATTTAGTACCAAATTATATGAAAACGCATAGGTATACATATTAGGATTTCTTTTCTTTTACGTAGATAATCTATATAGTTCGGGATGTTAACATTTTTGTTGTAAACAATGGAAATCGATGAACTATTTATGAATCATTGACAAAAATAAAAGAACCCTTATTAATATAAAAAATATCTGATTACTAATGATTATGAATCGTATGAATTAAAAGACGAATTGCAAGCAGCAGACTTAAATGCGTGAGACATATCAGGGTACAAATCAGTAAGCATGTTTATTTCGAATTTTGCTTATATACATTTTGAGTTTCGTTCTTTCCCGTACATTTTAAAGAAAATATATTTTCGTTGACTGTGTCTATTAGACTTTTTCTTTTAATTATAAATGAACGTTATTCATGTTCTCGGCTGACGTAATTGATTTCAAATGTAATTTCATTAATTTGACATAATTGTTCCATATTTCCTAATAAATTATTATTTCAAATCTTAACATTCGTAATCAATTCTTCTCTTTAAATTCTTTGCCGTTTTTCGGTGGACATTCACGGTGAAATAATTGTTAGCCAAAAACAGCAAACGAAAACAGACACAATAATTATTATAGGAACAAAAATATCTTATTTTATTTCACACATTATTCCTTTATTTATTTATGTTGATTACATTCGCTATTATACATTTTGTAGAATACCTATCTACATGTTTTCGTGGTGAAATAAAACAACGAATTTAAACTCTCAGAACGCATCCATCAGCTGATATAAACTCACCAAATACACTAACTCTCAGTCAGTGTTCTTAGCACTCTCTCTTTATTTTTCACACGAAGCGTGTTCATTTCCCTTTTCACTAAACTCAAATTGCCTTAGTTTTTTTTTTTATGGAAAAAACATACTTTTAAAAGTAAAATTTGTATTGTTCGGAGAGAAAATCATATTAAATTAATCTTCAGTATAAAAATCGCAGTTTGCTAACATTATAATGATTATTTTTTGGTAATAGAAATTGTTGCTTAAGGCAAATCTCCTTTTTATGTACAGTTAGTAAGTTGATATTCATAGTGAAATGTAGTTTGAATGTTTTTCTGCCAGATTATTGATAGTCCAACAATTATGACATTTTTATCCTTTTACGCAGGAAAGTTTTTCAAAAATTGAAATTCCCACAGAAAGGTATAGATACCACAATGCAGGAACACTGCTGAGTGTCAGTATTTTACACCTCCCGCCATTTAGAATTTCTTTTTTTCCTGCTTCACACGCATTCACAGATAGGAAATTAAAGAGAGAATTTTCTTTTCAAAATTTGCGGTGGGAATCGGGTAGGTGCACGGGAGGTGAAGGTCTATTTAATACTTAGTTTATGATTATCGCGTCTATCATTATCTGAAAAAGGCGTGTGTCGTTTCTTCGAACTTCGAAGTAATAGCTTCCCCCCCCCTCTCTGTTTCCTTAATGATTGTGACTTGTGAGTGAGTGACTGCCGCTCTTACACCTACCCCCTTTCATAAAACTTCAAATTCGTTAGTCTGCTGAATGGCCGATTGCATTGAAGTAAAAACTAAATCATGCCTCCTTTTAAGCCTCATCTTGTGTCTAGGAATCCATAAGTGGTGAGCGGTTTAAATGTGATTTAAAGAATTCAACAGTTGCTTACAAGAAACGAAGTCATTATCATTATCAAGAGAGACATGTCATAAGGACTTTTTTAAATTGCCAAGTATATAAAATTCTTGGTCAATCATGTTTTTCATTTTTTGTTCTATTTTTTATTTCAAATAAAATTGTAGATTGATCTTTTTTGATGTATTACAATCCAAAAAGTGCCACGTAAAGAAATGTCGCCACCGTCACTGTCTGCCCAAGATCCTACCATTGTAGGTCATCATTTGTTTAATTATTTATTTATTAAAAGCGTTACCTTAGAAACTGTTGCTTTAAAAAAAAAAATGTAGTCACAAACCAAGAGACCTCTACTCAAGTCAGCTTAAGGTAGACTGACGAGGTTTATTCTTCAGGCCACTATTTTGGTGAAATATATAAATTTTCAGAGCAACGCTGGTGTTATATTTGTCCTTCCTCGACGCTTTGACGGAGACCGCGATTGCGATGAAAAATTACAACCACTAAGATCGATACGAAATATAACATGGAAGAAAAATTAAATATATCTGAACCATTTTGAGAGCATTTCAAACCGTGACTGTGATGTGGAATTCCAGACTTTCAAAAAAAAATCGCTATAACCGTACATACTTCGAAGTAAGCCAAATGTCCTTGATTAAAATTGCAAAATCTAATCACACTCAGTCTGTTTACTTTCCAAAACTGTCACATTCACTTCGCACTCCCTCAAGCGTTTTTCAACCGTCTTCACTTGCATCTGACGCCGTATATCCTTTGAAATTTCATTTCAATTTTAAATTGCATCAGGGGAAAACAAAAATCCCATAAATCTCTGAGAAAGTTAAATCGATATGAACACATATCCTTTCTAAAATTATAGAAAAAAAAAATGCAAATAATAATAAATCTCCCCAGAGGCAGCCCGATATTTTCACTTTTCTCTACCATTTTTGTCGCCAGTTTCGAATGCCTCCGTTTTCGAATTAAAGTGATTTGCCCGCCTGCTGGTGATTGTGGATGCTGCTTTTCTATTCTCCTTCATACAGGCGGCAACTTAAAATTAAATCCATATTTAAATCAGCCCGTAAGGCGCCAATGTCGTCAGGTGATACCCTACTATCCTCTCCGTAAGAGGATAAATGGAAGATTACATTCTCCTTCTTCTTGAATCTTGTTAAACCAAATGAAAGGACTGTGTGAGCTGTCGCAGCGCCATTCAGCCCAAATGATACTTTATTCAAAAGGGAGCGACAGCTAGAAAAAGGCACGCCAATCGTGCCTTTGCAGCTATCCTCCTAAGTGCAACACAGTCAGTGCCGATAGGTATCTTCGCATATAAATGGAGAATTTATTGTGGCGATTTTGACGAGAAATGTGGATGTGTGTAAACATCCTTTTCTGGTACGATGGCATCGAGTTCGAGATCCACAATAATCCTCGAGCAAAGAATAGCATAGGTATAGGATATGTACACACATCCTTCTGATGATCATAATTCAATTTGAAAATGGAAATCCTTAAAGTGGAATTTAAAATGAAATTTCAATTAATTTTGTGCGGCCATGGAATAATGTATGCCCAACGTGCTGTACGCACGTTTGGAGACACATAGAGTGACTTTCATCATCTGTTTCTGATTTTTATGTTGCAAGCCAGTTTGACGCCTGCAGAGTTATGACATCATTGATGTGTTGCAAGCAAAGCGTGTGGGAGGAGGACGAATCTTTTTTTTTTTGGGAGGCATGTGTAATGTGTATTTGTATGAAGGGATGAATCTGGGTCAGTGAATTTTGCGAAATAATGTTTTCATTACCTTTTTGCTTTTCTTTTTTTTCCGGATTTTCCTGCATATTGTTTGCCTAAGGTAAAATGTGACGGGAAAGGAATGACAAAAGTTAGCGAGAACAGTGTGTGCACTTGAATATATTGGGAGCTGTATGTGGCATCTGTGACGCGGAGGAAGGAGATGACACAGATTATTGCTCTGGGAATTTCACAACTATGTACATTATATAGGTACATACACAAAACGGTAGGTATGTTCTGTATATTAACAAATGGCTACATTTGAAAAAGCCTGCAAGGGAATTGTAGGCCGAGGAATTGGATATATCTTATTGAATTCTATGCAGAAAATTGTCAGCAGTCAACCATTTGTTTAATTTTGTAATGTATGTACTTTCCTCGACTCTTGTTTGGGTTAAAGTGCTGACACAGCCACAAGGTTTGTTCATTGTTTTTGTTCAACAATTGCAAAAATCTGCGAACATACAAGTTTCTGAAATTTAAAGCAATTTGTGACGAACTTAATACAGCAGAATGTCAGAAAAACTTATAAATAAGTCGGTTTTTTTACACTTCATAATTAACTTTTCTTTTTAAGGTTCCGTACCCAAAGTTTCGCTTTTGTCCCTCCGAACCCACTAGACTAATTGTGTTCCTAGGTCTATCTCAGAAACTAATTGTTGACGTAGACGTCTGAAATTTGCACACATCATCCGGTATAACCTCTAGTTAAACGACAAATACCAATATGTAGCTTTTTTGTTCGTAGCTATATATGTGCCGAAGACTGTTATGCGGAAAAGTTAATATTTTAAAAGATATTTACAAAAAACTGTCAATCACTATATAAAGTACGCTCCTTTTAACCATTTTTCATTCGTTATTGGTGTGTTCTCTTAACTGATTCCAATTGGAGTTTTCAATGCATACTGAACTCTACTCATACTCATTCACCAGTCACAGACCACACTCCACATGCACACATGAGACATGAATGTGTTTTTAACTGGGAGGGGAGCTATGTTGCCATGAGAAATGTGAAAAGATTCTGGCCTTCTGCATTCCTAGTTAAATGTTTCATTTTAGTATTCGTTGGCTGTTAATGAAAACTTCAAAAGGTTTTTATTTAGTTATCATGATCCCATATGGTTCCAAGTAAAAAAAAGTAATCAACTAAGGCAAACACACACACATCATAAATTACGTATCGGCTAACATCCCCCAATTAATGCTAAACAATGGTTCCGCCGGAAAATGGGAATGGAGGCAGAGGTGGTGGTGGATTAAAGTCCCACACACAGGCTTTCGATGCTTCCCACCTTCTTCCAAAAAGGAAAGAATCTTCGCAATTTCCAACGCAAGTACGGAACCTTCGGTGCGCGAGTGACACTCGCACTTGCCCGTTTTTTTTTTGTTAAGTTCCTTGTTATTTTTTTAATAAAGTGAATTATTGTTTTGTTATATCTTTTTTTTTTTTTTTTTTTGTGTTGGGAATTCGCTGGAAGTAAAAAATCATCGAAAGATATTGCAGAGCTATACGCGAGGGATGCTTCTGCAATAGTGATGGACTTTAACTCATCTCAAAAAACTCCCGGGGGACTGACATTCGGCGTCCGTAATATATATATATATATTTCGAGAGATAATCGAATCAGACCACCATTGTCGGGTCTCTTTTCGTCTCTCTACCACTGTAAATCTTACTCAGAGAGACTCTCTGGATTTCTCCACAGTTCTTCTCTGGGCTCAATTCCTCGTCCCTAATAGGTTTGCACCTAGTCGTACGACTAATCAACAATTTATTTTTGAATTATTCAATGAATTTAAAGAGATAAATCCGCCGTTTGTCGGATTTTTAAATTTGTTTTGTTTGAAATCAATACCTAATTTCTTAGCCCTAGCCAAATCTTACAGATCAAGAGGTTTTATCCGTCTCAATCTCCTGATTACATTGTCATTATTTAAAAGTTCTGTTATTTCTGTGTTTACGTGGTTGAGAAGCCGATTTCTATGCCTCCGAGCAACCTTCTTAACCTCATCTTTAACCATTTCAACATTTAGATCTCTATGCGGATCGGCGTTGCGTATGTACCAAGGTGCATTAACTATGTTCCTTAGTACTTTATTTTGGAAAACCTGAATTTTTTGTAAGTTTGTTTGGCATGTGCATGCCCACAATTGGAGCCCGTAGGTCCATACTGGTTTTAGAACTTGCTTGTATAGCAATAACTTATTGTAGTTGGACAGGGATGAGTATCTCCCAATAAGCCAATACATTTTACTGTATCGCATGTTCAACTCATCTTTTTTTTTCTTAACGTGCGCTTTCCAACGCAGTTTAGCGTCTAGAGTCATGCCTAGATATTTAGCTGTGTTAGAAAATTCTACTACATTGTTGTTAATGTAGACTGGAATGTGTGGTACGTTTTTATACGTAAAATTAATATGAACTGACTTAAGGTCATTTAATCTAATCTGCCATTTCTTAGTCCATTCTGAAATATTGTGTATTGCCGTCTGAAGCTTTTTTGTTGCTATTTCGACAGTTGCTCCCACAGCAAGGACGGCTGTGTCTTCTGCAAAAGTAGCTATGGTGGTTTCTTCACTTTCAGGCAACTCGCTAGTGAAGAGTAGGCATAAAACTGGACCTAGCACACTGCCTTGCGGTACACCAGCTTTAATCTCTCTTAATGTTGAGCACTTTGTATCTTGCTTAATTCTGACGAATCGATCTGATATATAAGACTCCAGAATGGTTGAATGCTGCTTCGGCAGTTGCTTTTGTAGTTTGTGTACCAGTCCTTTGTGCCAGACTTTATCGAAAGCTTATGCTATATCAAGAAATACTGTAGAGCACACATTTTTCTCTTCAAATGCTTTTTCGATCTTATCTGTGATTCTATGCACCTGATCAATTTTAGAGTGCTTGTTTCTAAACCCAAATTGATGATTTGGAAGTAGCGATTTTTCATCAATAATTTTTTGCAGACGTTTTGCCAGCATTTTTTCGAATAGCTTGGACAACATTGGTAGTATCGATATTGGGCGATATGAGGTTACTTCGCTAGGTGGTTTACCTGGTTTTCGTATCATTATTACCACCGCGACCTTCCACATGCCTGGCACATATCTTAATTTAAATGCAGCATTTATAATCTGCGCTAGTTTTTTTAAACCTTTTCGAGGAAATTGTTTTAAAATTTCCCCTGTGATTAAATCGAACCCTGGGGCTTTTTTTATGTTTATGCCTTCTTTGATTTCTTTGGCAAGTTCTTTAGCTGTTACCGGCCGAATAGGTCTGTCTTCTTCGCACGTTTCTTCGTTTCCTTGATAATCTTTATCTTCATAAGGTTTGAAAACGTTCTCAAGGTACTCTGCAAAAATATTTGCTTTTTCTTCAATGCTTTTTGCCCAGTTACCTTCTCTGGTTTTTACTGGCGGAATGTGAGCTATTGGCCTGTTCATTTTCTTTGTTGCCTTCTAGAGCGAGTAGTCGGTACTAGCATCATTTGTAAGACTGGAAAGATACGTTTTTAAAGACTCGTTATTAAATTCTCTTATAGATTTTCTGAGCTTATTATTTAAGTTGTTCAGTGTGGTTTTGTCGCTTTCCTCTTTTCTGTAATAATTTCACATATTTCACGAGGATAAGAGTTTTGTTTAATCTTGTTTGTTCTTTGGGGAGTTGCAGCCCATGGAGCTTTTTGTATATCCAGTGTAAATATTTGCACTGCTTCTTCTAGTTGATCTTCTGTTTGAATAGCTGACGATAGTTGGATACATTCTTCCAACTTCTGCCTAAAGTGGTTCCAATCAGTCAGTCTATTAACTAGTTTAGGGCTATGTTCTTTTATTATTATTCTATCGCCAAGTGTAAGAAGTATTGAGGAATGATCTGATTGAAGATCAGGGCCTTCTTCTATATTTATTTTATTTGAAGATATATTTTTGGATATAAAGAAGTCTACAAGATCTGGGGTTTTATTCCTATCTGTAGGCCAGTATAGGTAGGTTTCCCCGTTGAGTGATATTTGCCGCCGACTTCTTTAATAGTTTCATATAATTCTCTGCCTCTAGTATTTGTTAATCTAGATCCCCAATATTTAATCTTGGCATTAAAATCCCCTGCCGCGATTAATCGATTGTGAAATATGCGGAAAAGACTTTTAGAATCATTTTTCTTTAGTCTATAGCTAGGAGAGCAGTATACTACTGCAACAGATATTTGCCCACTACTCGTTTCTACACTTATGGAAATTCCTTGGATGGCACATGATTGGAATTTTGTTTCTATATGGTGTTTTATTGTATTCTTTATTAACACTGCAGCCCCACCTTTTGCACAGTTATGAGGATGTGGGGAGTGATATAATTCATACCCTTGCAGTTTAAAATTAGTTATCAATTTAAAGTGTGTCTCTGAAATGAGACATATATCTATCTGGTGTATGTCAAGAGCCACTTTCATCTCGTCCTTGCGACTCTCGATGCCATTAGCATTCAATTCAAGAATTTTTATTCTATTCATCATGTTTGTCTTTTTGGCACAGCTTTTTTGTTGCTGTTCTGTCTCTCTAACAACGATATTCTATCTAATATCGTTTTATTCGATTTTTCCATGGAACCAATCCTGTTTAGGATTTGTTTCATGAGGTTTTCCATTCCAGTGTTTGGCTCTACTTTGCGTCTTATCGTTTCAACTGCTTGGTTATTTATTGATGCTGCCTCAGCATATGTCATTTTTGGACCCGCTGTATTTTGTTTCGGGACCTTTTTGATAATCTTTTCGTCTTTAGGCTTTTCTTTCTGTGGGCTCTTTTGTAAGTCCTTTTTGACTTTTTGCTCTTCCTTATTTGAGCTTTTTTTTTGTTTCTTTAGCTTTTTGACCCTTGCAAGTTCGATTTCTTTTGCAACTAAACAACCTCTGTAGCTAGCAGGATGGTTTTCATTGCAGTTTACACATTTAGGGTTTTCATTTTCTTTCTTCCTACATTCCTTGGTGTGGCGACTTCCTGCACATTTCACACATCATGGATTTGAGCTGCAGTATCTATGTGTTTGCCCATATCTTTGACAATTTTTGCATTTGGGGTACTTGTTTCGATTTACGTAGTGGAGAATATTGAAAGAGCATATTGCTTTGTTATATCTTATGCTTTTATGTAAGACTTGATGCTTGAAAAGGTAAACGGGACCTGTTTTATATCTGTTCTACTGTATATACATGCTCACTATTGATTGCAGACGTTAAAGTGGACTTGGAAGATTAAATTCGTTTGTAGAGCTGAATAATGAGAGTCAAAAAGCTTGGTTTTAATTACTTTAAGAGGGTACGTTGAACGCCGAATGAAAGGAAAAGTCAGGACATAAAGATAATATACCGGTTTATACCATTTTTATTTTTTTTTGTGGATAAAATGCTGTTAGATGATCTTGTAGCAACAGTTATCTGCGTCACATCCACTAAGGCTGCAGATGCAATTGATTCTGAAAACGAATTGTGTGCTTAGGCATTAAACTGGTTGAATATTTATAAAACTCTCACTGTCGTCACTGTTTTTGGTTGAGCTCCTCTTTGGGTAATGTGGTGCGTCACCTAAGACAAAACCTTCCGCTACTGTTTGGAAAACTCATCAAGCCTGAGCACTAGAGTCTATCTGCTAATATTTCCTAGGCATCTTATACAACGCAATTTTAGATAGGTCGATGTCGGTGTTTAGCTCAGAGCAATTATTCTTCGTTGAATCTTCTCCCCCTGACAAAGTGTGATGTTAAATAATTGATATGACAGCAGATCATTGTTTTTGAATATTTCCTACCTTAACGAGGCAAGGAGTGTTCTCCATTGCCATCACATTCACAACCTGATGAGTTTTACAGTGATGACAAAATTTAGAACGGGTCTTAAATGCATTCCTCGTCGGCATAAACGCTGCCTTGCAATCGACAAACAGATGTTGGGTATTGGTCTGTACTTCTTGGAATTTTTTCATTTTGGGAAAACACAATTTGAAATGTATATGTATGCTCCCTTAGGCACAATGTCTGTCCGCCTGAGGGAAAGTCAAATGAACGAAGGCGTAGATATAGAAATTTGTTAAATTGGAATGCAAAAACATGCATTTTAATTTGCTGAAAATTACGCTTCACTTATACGCCACATACCTACACACTTCGTTCCTATACTATTTACAAGCAATTAAAGGTGATTTTCAGAACACTCCCTATGTCAATAAGCGATACTTAAAACTTCAAAACCACCTGCAGGGTATTTTAATATCAGCATTCCGACATCATGCGAAGATTTTTCAATGAAACATGAGCCATGAGTCCATTGCACTGTTGACAGTATCCCCTGAGCTGTAAAAGTGTCATAAATGAAGGATGGTACTGGCAGATATACGAGGAAATACCATTTGAGATCAATATTTCCTTTGGTAGAAAATAAATTGACGTTTTGACAGGTTGTGTACACTCTGAAGGCAGTGATACGTAATATTATTTGTTGGCATTTGCTAGGCGCATCGGTAGCTGTTTAGGTTCTCTAACCCTTTCGGTATTTTGATGCCATATGGCAACAGGAATATTTATATCGTCCATTCTCTGTGTAGTGTGACTCAATACGCAACAACACTACGCTGGTCAACCGAGCCACCGACAGCACACTGACCTCCCCAGCGAGACTTTGTAGTCTATGAATGAACATAGCTGAGCCAGCTATAATAATTATATTGTAACCTAGTTGTAAGTAGTCACATAAGTCAAATGTTCAATAGTTGTAGTGAATAATTTAAGTATAAATAGCATGTAATGGATTGGAAGCAGTCATTCAAATAAACATCAACCGAAGGCCAACATTCCTTTCTTTTCGTGGCAAGTTTGCCTATCATTGCGGCATTTTTGCCTCTGTTTGAAGCGTTGCCATCGCTTAAACTGGCACCATTAGGGAATCATCCTCTGCGTCCCACACACTCACCACATGGCGATCCTAACAAACAAAAGTACCTATAATATCATCTACAGGTAAATCCCGATAGGTCGCAGTAGATGTACGACAAGGAACAGCTGGATGCACTGTTCGAGCAGCTGGAGAACAGTTATACACCGGACAAATACATCCCTGAAACACTCAACAAATCACAGGAAGTCCCAGAATACATACCAACACCCAAGGAAGCTGGCCCGAAACCATTAACGATAGAGGAATACTTCAGAAGAAATAAGAAGTCTAAACAAGCTTACCGAAAACCCGAAAACATACAAAATAAAGCAAAAACCAGAGGAGGAAGAGCAGTTAAGTTGAGACAAGAACGAGCAGAACTTCACAGGCTAATAACAATAACGAGAGACCGAGAACTAAAGGGTGATTTTTTAGCTGGTTTGGTTTTGGCAACACTGGTTTTGACAGCTGACGTGTGTTTAGTACCTTGTGTCACTGTCAAACAGCTTCAGTTTGGTTTGCAATTTAACCATGGATCGTCTTACAAATGAACAACGCTTGCAAATTATTGAATTTTACTATCAAAATTCGTGCTCGGTTCGAAATGTTCATCGCGCGCTGCTTCCATTTTTTGATCGGCATTCTCGACCTTCTGAGCAGTCTATTCGGAAGATTGTGACCAAATTTCGCACCAAATTTACTTTGTTGGACATTAAACCACCAACACGTTTACGTACTGTGCGTAGTGAAGAAAATATTGCGGCCGTATCAGCTAGTGTGACAGAAGACCGCGAAATGTCGATTCGGCGCCGTTCCCAGCAGTTAGGCCTTTGTTACAGCACTACGTGGAAAATTTTGCGGAAGGATTTGGGCGTAAAGCCTTTTAAGATACAGCTGGTGCAAGAACTAAAGCCAGCCGAACTACCACAACGCCGAATTTTTGGTGAATGGGCTCTTGGAAAGCTGGCCGAGGATCCGCTTTTTTATCGAAAAATTGTGTTCAGCGATGAGGCTCATTTTTGGTTGAATGGGTACGTAAATAAGCAAAATTGCCGCATTTGGAATGAAGATCAGCCAGAAGCATTGCAACAGCTACCAATGCATCCCGAAAAAGCCACTGTTTGGTGCGGTTTATGGGCCGGCGGCATTATTGGGCCATATTTCTTCAAAGATGATGCGAATCGCAGCGTTACTGTCAATGGTGAACGCTACCGAGCGATGATAACAAACTTTTTTTTGCCCGAAATGGAAGTTCTTGACTTGCATGATATGTGGTTTCAACAAGACGGTGCCACATGCCACACAGCACGCGAAACAATGGCGCAATTGCGAGGCGAGTTTGGTGAACAGTTAATTTCACGTTTCGGGCCGGTCAATTGGCCGCCTAGATCGTGCGATTTGACACCATTAGATTATTTTTTGTGGGGGTATGCCAAGGCTAATGTGTATAGGGACAAGTCCGCTTCGATTGACGCACTGGAAGCCAACATCCATGCATTCATTCGTGAGATACCGGCCGATATGTGTGAAAGTGTATGCCAAAATTGGACTCAGCGGATGGGCTACCTGAGACGCAGCCGCGGTCAACATTTGCATGAAATTATCTTTAAACATTACATTGCAAGGTTCAAACTATCGATTCAAATAAATATTTCATTCATTTTTTCGAATTTTTTGTGTTTTTTTTTAAAAAAAAGTTCTAAACCTCTTAAAAAATCACCCTTTAAAAGCAAGCATAATAAAAAAACTGAAGGCATTAAAATCATGGGCGGAACCAGCTCAAAGGAAGAAGTAATAAACAACAACACGGGAAGTAGCAACACCACTGGGATACGTATCAACAGTGACAACTTATTATCCTTCATATTCATAGGGTTAATTATTCTAATTATACTTAAGGTACATAGTCAATACAAAAAATATGTAAAAAAAACAAGTAATAAAGAATAGAATAATGAATGTTTAAATGGATAGTTTAAAATTATTAATAAAGATCTTACATAAGCTCAAGAAAAATCCGAATAGGGAATACACAGACACCTACATACAGAACACAAAAGCAGAAATAAGTGTAATATGGGATAAGGTAATACTCGAAACCGACACTGACGACCTAGAAACAACACTAAAATACTTTCAGCATGTACAAGCACAAATACTTGATCTATTGAAACCAAAACTAAAAACGCTAGAGAAGAAACCTGAAAACATGGCAAAATTCGACATACTAACAGCTGGAAAGCTCATACCAGAATTCGATGGAGACCGAAAGAAACTATCAAATTTCTTAGGGTTGATTAAATTTTACGATGAGACTCTGACTGACAACGAAGAGAAACAGAGGCAGACGATTCAACAATGGCAGATGGCGTTACAATTCCAATAACCCCAATAACAATAATGGTAATAATAATAATAATGAGTCGGAAAACCGAACTGGCCCCGGTCAAGGGATCCGGGGGAACGGAAACACACAAAGAAGAAGATACTAAAGATAAGTGAGTCACTGACGAATTTCGTTAGTATAAAAAACAAAACATTCTCCGGTTACACATACTTTTTTGGTTGACACAGGTGCAGATATCTCGGTATGCAAAAGTGATATAGCAAAAGACATAAATTACAGTGACGTCTGCCAAATAAACGGCATAACAGACAAAGCCATATTTTCAAGGGGTGTGTCAGAATTAGATCTTATAATTGGAGGCAGCATAATAAAACATAAGTTCCATGTTGTAGAGAATGATGTAAATTTATCCACTAATGGCATATTAGGCCGTGATTTTTTTCAAGCATTCAACTGCAAGATAGACTATGAGACATTAGTATTACGCATAAATACAGAGGAAGATGAAATAGTCATACCAATGAATATGGACACAAAAACGCTGGGTAAAATTACAATACCACCAAGATCAGAAATAATTCAAGTGGCAGAACTACAACTCCAGAAAGATAGTGTAATAATTGGAAGCGAAATACGAAAAGGTATATTCATAGCGAATGCAATAGTACCATCGAGGGGTGTAAAGCACGTACGAATTTTAAACACCACGGAAAAAGCAATAACTATAGAAAATGCTTTGATTGGGGTACAGCCATTAAGAAACTACAGAATAATATCCTGCAGCCAAATTACACAAAGAAATAAATTCGAGAAAATAAAAAATGAATTAAACATAAACAATATAGACATCTGTGAAGAGTATTCTGACGTATTTCATGTTGAAGGAGAATGCTTAACGAACAACAACTTCTATGAACAACACATATCAACCACAGATAACAACCCGGTCTACATAAAAAATTACAGGCTGCCGAACGCTCAATTGGAAGAGATAAACAAACAAGTAGCGAACCTAGTGTCAGCCCCTACAACTCACCATTGTTAATAGTGCCAAAGAAAAGTAACAATGAACAGGAAAAGTGGAGATTAGTTCTGTGGTAATAAGTTAAAACATCTTATGTAAATTTTGTCCACTTTTCAGGAGAGCAATTTTAAACTTATGCAATGCACTACAGTTGATGACTTAATCGATTTTAAAACAGTTATAACTTCCTCATTATTTAAAATTTTTTCACCTGGTTTGGCTTAAGAAATAGAGTAAGGAGAACACAATTCAAATAACGTTAAACAGCTAAAACAACTTAAGTCGACTTAAGATGTTTTAACTTATTGCCACAGAGTTATTGACTTTAGAGCATTGAACAAAAAAGTAGTAGATGACAGGTTCCCACTCACTAGGCTAGATGATGTACTAGATAAACTCGGAAAAGCAAAATATTTTTCAACTTTAGATATGACTAGCTCGTTCCACCAGATACCCCTACATCCAAAATCCAGACCTTTGACAGCATTCTCTACAAATGAGGGCCATTATCATTTCAAAAGACTACCATTTGGCCTGAAAGTATCAACCAATAGCTTTCAAAGAATGATGTCAATAACTCTAAGCGGCTTGCAAGCCTCAGCATTCCTGTATGTAGATGACGTAATAGTGAAAATCTAACTAAAGTCCTAAAGAGGTTACGACAATATAACCTAAAACTGAATATAGCAAAATGTAACTTTTTACGACCTGAAGTAGTGTACCTTGGTCATCTCATAACATCTGAAGGCATCCGCACCGACCCAAGCAAATATGAAGTAATTAAAAGTATCCTATGCCCAAGGATGCTGACGATTCGTAGCATTCTGCAACTAAAGATCCATGGTTAAATTGCAAACCAAACTGAAGCTGTTTGACAGTGACACAAGGTACTAAACACACGTCAGCTGTCAAAACCAGTGTTGCCAAAACCAAAGCAGCTAAAAAATCACCCTTTATTATAGGAGATTTATTCAAGATTTTGCAGAAATAGCTAGACCCCTAAACCAACTGTTAAAAAAGAAACAATCGTTCTCGTGGACAGAGGAATGCACAACAGCCTTTGAAACCTTGAAGCACAAATGGACAACACCACCAGTTTTAAGCTATCCAGATTTTTCAAAACCGTTCATTTTAACGACAGATGCTTCAGATACTGCACTTGTAGCTGTCCTGTCACAAGGTGAAATTGGAAGTGATAAACCAACAGCTTACGAAAGCAAGTCACTAAATAAACACGAGTTGAACAAGCCTATAATTGAAAATGAATTGCTAGCAATCCATTGGGGTATAAATTACTTCAGACCATACCGTTACGGTAGGAAGTTTATAGTCTACACTGACCACAGACCATTAGTAAGTTTATTCACACATAAAAACCCATCCTCCAAACTGACCAGGATAAGAGTTGATTAAATGGATTATAATTTTGGCATTGTTTTCAAACAAGGCAGAATGAACACCAATGCGGACGCACTATCTAGAATAGAGTTAGATTCAGAGAAACTAATAAAAATGATCCCAAAATGCAGTATAAATGTTCTGACAAGACAAATGAAAAAGAATACAAGAGAAAAGAATGTAGAGTTGAATTCCCTGAGTACATTTTTCTTGTTTTTCTTTTCTAATTAACTTCCTTAACTTAAATAACTCGTATATATTTCATCACTAAAGGAGACAATACTGGTTGATGGTTTACGTCCTTCTGCTTTCAGCAGAATTTTGCATTTTGTTCATCGACAATTGCCAAATACATAAGGTATCAATTTCGAATTTACTTAAATGATAAATAACAGGCTCACAAATAAAAAAATAATGTTAACATTTAATTCCCGTCTAATACATTTGAAACAATTTTGTTTCTGTTCCTTTTTTTGCGTTGCCAAACGGCATCAAATTTTTTTCGATGTGCTTTTTGCAGCATAATTTCTTTGAATAAAATTATTTTCGTTCAGCGTAATTTTTTATTTAATTTTTATTTTTGCTGCCTTTTTACCTTATTTATAAAATAATAATTAAGAATACATATTTTCGATAGTTTCGAAAAATCAGATATACCTAATCGTATATATAAAATATTTTGTTTTGGCTATACCTATACTGATTTACTTGTATTACTTCAAGTTTGAAGAAACCGAGTATAAATCCAATAATTAATATTTTTTTTGTAATTTTTAATTTCGTTCCGGCCAAAATCGTTAACGTAATGAACATAATAATTCCGAGTATGCACATTAGGGTGACTCAATTTTTTTTTTCAAATTGAGTTTTCGGGCACTACCCAAAAGTTGTTTTTTTATATGTTATAATGTCAGGTAAAAATTGAAAAAAATTGTTATCTTCTACGTCCCCAAGGTCATAGAAACTTTCCATAAAACTTAAAAAAAAAATAGAAAAAAGATTAATTTTCCGCACTACAAAATAAATATTTTTTGTGGTATTAATTTTAATTATTAATGATAACTAAGAACATTTAAAGCAAAAAACAATGAAATATTAAGAATGAAAAGTTAAAACAAGAATAATTAAAAAAAGCTAAAGTCAAAGGTTAATAAAATAGCTGACCCTCTTTCCACCGTTTTGTGGGCGCCTTTGGTTAAGCCTTTTAATTTTTAAATGAGATTTTATGTTTAACTTATGAAAAATAAGCCATTTTTTTAACGATTTTATATATATTTTTTTTCTTTAAGTTTGTCATATTTCGAAAATCTTTTAGGTCCTTAGGGCAGTATTAAAAATTGGAATTTTTAAAAAATATTTTGGACTCCTGTGACATCTTTTGTATACCGCCCGAACACGATCAAACAAACATTTTTTTTTCCTAAAATTTGTTAATCAATCGAGCCACCCTGCAAATGCTGCTTCATTTAACTCGGTAAATAGCCAAATCTTCGAGTTTATCGGACATTTTAACAACTTTTCGTTATGAATCTTTCATTTTTCATAGATAAGTAAGTTTCGGTTCAGTTTGCGCAACAAAATTATAACTGAGCCGACTTTCAATTTAAAATTGTGCCGAATCGAAATCAAATGCAGTTGGTTAACCTCATTCTTCACAGTGCAATTTCGATAGATGTCTGACCGCACGCAATAGTAAGTTCGTTCAATTCAATTGGAATGACGAAACGTTAAGGAAAATGCATTGCAGTACTGAGAGACGTCATTCAATGGCCCAATATTAAGGCACCGAAGAATATTGTATTGGAGTGCGGAAGCATAACGAAACGCAGCTCGATTCAAATTGAAAGGTGGTGTGCGTATCCTTCGGTCTTGGCGTCAAATAATTAATCATTATTTGCACGAAGGGTGGCTCCCACAACATGATTTGTCTCCATATGATCGGTTTTTTCTTTTTGCGGAAACGCGTTTTTAGAGAAGGGCAAAATTAGACGATTATCAATTCCGAAATGTTTGCCATTGCTTTGAACCGATCTTTTCTCCTTTTCATATAAAATTAAATTTTCAGACATACCCCCTTAAACCCTGATAAAATATAATTTCTTAAATGAAATAAGGTTAGGCTAGGGAAGGAGGACATCGTAAGACCCATTGTAATTTCCCGTCATATAGGTAATTCAACAAACCCCAAAACAATGAAAATTAAAGTTGAAGTCATGTTTAGGATCCTAAAATAAAATACAAAATCAACCGCGATTCAAATTTCGTGATGAACAAAATTAGCCCATTGTCATAGATTACATTTTTTTCCATCCCAAACAAAATTTCATTTTCAGAAATCCCCACAACCCCGATCTGAAAGAATGCAATTTCTTACTTTACAGTTTGAAAATTTCGGTGTTGTGATAAATTAAAAATGCAGAGTGCATATTAATTTTGCATTTACTTTTCTGCCACTTGATGAATTTGATGGGTGGGAAGAGGGTGTAGCACTTTGTCTATTCCTTAGTCCTGAGAGTGATTATTGGTGCCAGTTAATTTTAAAATAACTAATCGTCAACATTTATGAAGTAAATATGAATTTTCTCTACAGGGAATCGTCTTTCTTTTGACAGATCGTCTGTTGACATCGGTTTTGTGAAAAAATTGGATGCATTACATTTGTCACGTGAAAAAATTGCGATTGAAGGAAGAAAAGACGGTTCCGGGACATGAAGGCATTCGAGGCAACGAGAAAGCTGACAAATTAGCTAGGCTTGGTTCGTGTGGCATGAACAGGATATGCATTTTTCTAACCGTATGAACCTGAAGAATTTTTCCTATAGTGTAAGCTTCACTTAATATAGCAGACTTCAATTCGCGGATAGAAGTCGTACAACGCCAAATGTATGCTCGATTCCCTAACTCTAGGTATCGTGGTTTGACTTCGCGCAATTAATTTCCTTTTCCATTAGACAAGGGAACCCATCAGTTCACTAAAATTAGAAGACTACGAATAGTAATTTTTATAAGTTACCTATGACTAAACTAATAATTAATCGTGGTTATTAATTTTCAAAAAAATAAAAAAAAAATAAAGGAAAGATTTTGCAAAATATAAATCTATTGAATTGTAAAAAGAAAGAAGTACAAAACATAGATAAAAATAAGAAATGAGTATGAGATTATAGCGCTTCCATGCATGTGGAGATTTAAATAGATATGTTTTTTTTATTAAGGCTGACGAATGGTGATTGATCGTATCGTGAGGGAATCGGGTGAGCGGAGTGCTAAAATGTGTCCAAGCAACATCATTTTGCTTGATCCATAACGCATCCACATGGCCACATGGTTACGTCATACACATACGAATGCATGTACCAGCAACAACGTGGACACAGCGCATAAAACGCCTGTAACAAGTGTTGTGTGCACAAGCATCAGTGGCTAACCGAAAATTCACAGCTACCTGTTCCCTGTTCCGAAAAAAAAAGGAAAAAGACACCAAACTCGGCCCGAACCAGCATGCTCGAGCAGCTGCCGTGAAGTTCCTGTATTGGCTAAACGCTTTATCATCGCGGCATCATCATAATTAATGAAGTGAACAGTCATAGTTTATAATAGTTTCCTAGTTAATAAAGGAACAAAAACGTAGTAGCTAAGTTCGGATATCAAGTTCTTCGCATCCATATGTGTTTACACCACATGCATATACGTGCCAAATTGCATCTAGCGTTTTAAGTGTTAAAGAAAAAAAGGGGGAACAAAATACTTTTGAATACTTTAAAGCTTAATTTTGATAAATAAAGGGTCCGCCAAATAACTTTTTTTGAAAATGCTACTGCATGGCCAGCGGAGGCAGCCATTTGAATGAAATTATTTTCCATTATTAACCGGAAGGATTGTAAATCAAATTCAAATAAAAAAAGAAATTTGAGAAAATATTCAGTAGTTTTTTTTTATAGCATTTTCAAAAAAAAAAAGTTATTTGGCGGACCCTGTAGTTTCATAAATTGCCTATATTAGAACTAATTAGTACGTGATGGTGAAGACATACATCATCAACAGCTGCGATCATCGAGACATGTCCCGAAATCAGCACACGGATAAAAGGTAACAATTTTAATTCTATCACCACTATAACACCCAAAATATATATAACCAAACGATTCAAGTAACCTAACCTATATACTTATTTTATATTAAATATTGAATAACTGAATTCATTCCGTACATACATATATTATATAATCAAATAATTTTGAGTCCTACTGGATTAACAATTTTTGGATAGTTATTATAAAGCTTTGTTTCAGATTTGTCACAAACATTCATAGTGATTCCATTCATTCAATATTCAGTGCCTGCTAAATACTTAATTTACATATATATACATAATTCTCATTCCATACAATTCATCCATGCTTTTAAACTTGTTGTCATAATAATAAAATCATGAATAAAATTAACAGTATTTTTTGTTAGAAGAAAATTTCATCGGTCGTCTGCACCAGCATTCGTCATCAATCAAATCACTTCGGTATGAACAACACGATGCGTGGGAAACCCCATCCACCGCGATCACTAACAGCTGATCGCTGGTACCTGCTCCACTTGCTGCGAATCCGTTGCGAATGAGAGATATACTGTCCCCCTAGTGACGAAACAAATAGCGGTATGATCTCTTTCGGTAGTCTTGTTTTGATTATTGCGTTATTTGCTTCCTTCATTTTAATGGCAGTAGCAAAGTTGAGGTGATGCAGTGCACTTGTCACTGACCACCAACCAAAAATATGCTGCATTCGGCAGCTGTATCAGAACAAGCTGATCCCTCTGTGAAAATCCCGCATTGCGCACTCAAGCTTGAAGCAGAAAGAAAGGCCACAAGAGAGGCGAACGCTAGATGGACTATGCACTAGAAACTTGTCATACCACAAGGATGATAAGGCCAACATTTAATTAAGCCAGAACCTAGAGTCTCATGTGAAAGGATAGAAAATCTCTTTCCACCCTCGTAGGAATTATAACGGGGCACAACACTCTCCGGTATCACATGAAGAAACTACGCTTGACGGAAGAAGAACTTTGTAGGGGCTGCGGTGATGAGGAAGCTCTTGGGACACAACCCACTTCCTATGTCACTGCCCAGGTCTCCAACATTCTAGGAACAAATTCCTCATGAGATTCTTCTTTCATAGCTAGAACGATACGTAGCACATTCGCAGACAAAATTCATGAAAATCGAGAGCTTCATCAAATGGTCAAGATTTTTACAAACAACTTAAACAAACCCTTCCCCCAACGATTTTCTCGCCAGCCCAAAAACCTAACTTAACTTTGTACCAGTGGATTTGGAACATTCTATACACTAAACGACTTAGAAAACTATATACATATATGCAAAACAACAAAAACAAATTTAAAAATTTTTTTTTAAATCCTTCATATGAAACTTCTGCAAATTATTTCGCACGTGGGTGCGATTGGGGTAAATGGGTGTGGCAGCTGTTACATAAACAAGAGAAAACATTCCGCGATACTAATAATCCTTGGTTGGGTTCAGACACCACGATGTCAAAATTTTCCATACAAAATTGCATATTGTGCCCTAGAAAATATTAAGTGTGAAGGTTAAAAATGATTATTAGTAAGGCCCTTCGTATTTTCCTCTAAGGAAGCACTTATATCCTTTAAAATGCCATGACAAAAATGCACTGACAAATATTGTATAATATGTGGTAGAATGACTAAGACGCACGAGGTATTCAAAGGAAACATTACCTTATCATTTGTCTAAGGGTGTTTAGAGAATTGAGAGAGTCACACCGCATACCACCCGATAAATTAATGTGTTCTATAAAAAAATTAAAAAAAAAAATCCATTCAAACTAAATGCCAAGCCCACTAGCACTTTTTTCTCAATTTTCGCGCCAAAATGTATCATCAAATATATCATCGTCACCATGTGAGTGTTTAAATAGTCGACACAACTGATCGTAAGCTTTCGTGTCTTTAGTTTTACTATAACTCATTTTTAGGCAGAATAAAAATAAACGTCAAGTGGCGCCAAACTAACCAGCTTCTGTTTACATTCCAAAGTACAATTAACCCTCAGCAGACCCCAACTGTCTTAACACGTGTCATCCATCAACCGATTCGTGTAACAAAAAATAAAATAAAAAATTACCCACCAACATATTTGACACCCCATTGACAAATTCACTCTAACGAGTAATTGATTTTGCTTATGCAAATATTTTGACGCCAAATGACAGTCATGATTAAAATCTCATATGCAATTATCAAATCAAATTGACGGTCTATACACAGGTCTGCCACGCTCTGTGTGTACAGTGTACACACGCAAATATCTGCGCGACTGAGATAGATGACGCTAATCTGATCTCACCGATCTTGCACATGATCTTGATCTCCAAAGTGATTTATATTCAATAAATTATGCAATATCGTCGGGGCCATTTAGATGTGACAAAATAAAAATAAAAGCATGCCACAACGACACTATAAAGTATTTTTCGTATAAATTTTGTATTTTTAGATTCTCATTCTTGCTCTCGAAGTGCTCCTCGTGCTCGTGTAACCCTGCGGCCGGCACCCACACCCCTGATCAACACGCTTGGTTTGGAATTGAATTTAAAAGAAAAAAAAATTAAAAAGCTTTTACCCAAAAGCCTCGAACTCTTAAAGGTCAAACAATGCAAAACAGGACTCGTCAGCTACCAGTCACGAGTGGCGCACTCAATGGCATTTTTTTCCCTGTTGTCCATGGTCCTTCATGCGATGCATTCACCAGCAGTGTGGGTGACACAGTAACTGGCACCCCGTTTGCATCAACGAAAGGATAACAAACAAAGTTAGCTAACAACTTTTTTGTATGCAAATTTGCCCGCAACCCTCAAAAGTCAAACAACCCGGTCAGAAGTTGGCTGCGATTGTGCATTGGCATTGCCATGCAGCGTGAGCGTAACATCGCACGCCTTTTCTTTCTTCTTTTTGTCTGTCGAACGGGCTAGTATTTTTCGACGGATCATGATGCCTCCCCTTCCATTAATGATGATGGTCGGTGGTTGTTGAAAGTGATTGTGACGAAAGGAAAAGTCTTTTCCACGGTGTCGCCCTCTTCCCTCATCGAACGTGCACAATGCGAGAGCAATCAAAGAGGGTGGCCTTTCGCAGAGCCATGCCATCGCCATGGGAAGGAGGGTGAAATAAACGCTCAACACGTGATCTATTTTTATACACCGAGAGAGGTAGTGGTGGATTTACGATTGAAATAGTAAATAGACGGTGATTTGTACGAATCCCGCTGTTTTTGTCATTATGCTCCGGCATAGTTCAACAGAGCGATATTAGTTTTTTTGTTTTTTGTTTTTCACTGTCATGCGGCAGATAGATTTTTCGTCTCTATGAATTAACACGAAACTAACGATCAAACAAAGTTACTGTGATGAATTATAGTTTGGGAATTATTGTTTCGATTTGATTGCACTAACTTAGGGTATCCTCTGTTCTGCATTGAGTTTTGCTGATTGTTCGGAATAAAATTTCCTATTTTTACGGATAAATGAACACAGTAATGGGATATGATTTATTTTGTCGCGCCATTGCATGCCAACTGAGAATTAATTTTATTTTGACATGGTACCCATCGTTGGAACAATAATTATAATTATTTGGTTTGAAATGGATGTCACGCGGAATAGGAGGTGGTGTTTACTAAGCAAAATAGCGGGTTTCAGCTTTAAGGTTTACCGCTAGTATCAATTCCGAAAAGCGTATACTTAGTTTGACATAATTTTTATTTTTTATTTTTTTTTTTATTTAATTAAAATAAAGTGGTTTGTACAATTAAGAACTAAGTTCAGCCAGATATTGAATTGAAAAGACTAATAATTAAAATTTAGAGCTAAAATTTGAGAGCGACAAGTGTGTTTTGTTTATTTAAAAAAATATATTTGATTTAAAAAAATATATTTGATTTTATTATTGCCTATTTGTGTCCAGTTTTTTAGGGATTTTTAAAATGATTGAAAAGAACAGCACAGAAACTCCTTGATCCTAACATACGTCGAATTGCGCATGGCAACTTATTCCCCAACCTAATAGCGTGAACAAAAAACAAACGGCTACTTTCTAGGAAATGATGAATTGGAAAAATCATATTACCAGTTCTGGAAGAACTTGGAAACTGCAACTTTTCGTACAAGTAATGTGATTTCTTTTGTGATATTAATTTTCTTAAAAACAGCCAGTTTCGATAGTTTAGAAACTTACGCAGCGAGCATCCTAAAATGGACATACTAAACATTGAAATATGATCGAACTTCCTCAAATGATAAACATATCTAACCATGGCGTTGAAAGCGAGTTCTAACTTCGACATATACGAAATCGAATCAAGGCCATTATTATTTCACGATTATGTTTAATTCGTGTTTAAGTATTGATATTGAGGTTAAATCTGTATGGTGGGAAGCAAATGTATAGTACTCGACAGGGACATACAAAGTAGCGTCTTGCAGTGGGGTACGCAGTGGTCGTCAGTGGTCTTGGCAAAAACGCATTTTTCTGTGAAAACTTTCCATGACTGTTTTGCATAGTGTGACTGAGTTTCATTTATTTTAACTTTCTCGATTACGTAGTAAGAGAAAGAAATTGTATTTGTACAAAACTTCGAACTCGAGATGTTAATCAATTCTGACATTACGATGATAGAGGAACTCAAAAAAGTGGGTCGCAAAATTCTGTTCGTCTGTCTGTCTGTCTGTATGTATGTCCCGAGGCCTACAGCCTAAACGGCTGCCCGGATTTCGTTCAAACTTCGGATTTGGAATTTCAGGTCTTACAGTTCGGCTCCGTTTTTTTTTGCATGGTAACCTCAATATTAATGGTAGGGTAAGGTTGGGAGGATTTGACGGGCAGAAGGAATTGACATCAGCATTTTTCTGAAAAACTAAGGCCCGGCAGAACTTTAAATGATGAGAAAACGAAGTTAGTAACGATTGGTTTGAATGATAAATAAACAATCACTGTGGTCTAGGAGATAAGCGAAGTGGACGTCTTTTTGTGCCTATTTCATCTATCTTTTATGGTAAGCAATCCAACTGTGGTAAAACAACTTCTTACTATTTTTTTAGAATGTACAAATTCCAAATATTTACAAGAAAAAAAATCCCCACCGCGCAACATCGATGAAACAAGTGATGAGAATGCCATTAAAGACATTCAAAACAAAACAGAGTCGATAAGCAGTGCTGCCCGAAAATTTGGTATTAAACGTACCACTTTAATATTCAGACTCCAAAAAAAATAGGAAGGCAAACAAATTAACGCTCAATTCAGTACAAAATATTGGAATAAACAAGTTCTCACAACAGTTCAAGAAAGGGAACTTGTTGAATATTTCAAAAAATGTTCAAAATTGCATTTTGGTTTAACATATGAACTGGCAACTTGTTTTACAATATATTAAGATAAATAAAAATTTCATATAGCAAACGTTTGGAATATAAATAAACAAGCTGGAAAGTTTCAATCAATTTTCAAATAGATCTCAAAAATATTACTCAAATTGAAATGTGTGTTAAAAAGGAAATATATTTAATAGAAATACATTAAACTACCTACAAGACCTAACATTGTACGCAAAGTTTTTTTAATAACTTTAGAAAACGGACATTCTTTGCATTAGCTTCCAGGTTGGCAGAACTTTAACTATTCTCTTATATATATGCTTATGCGATGCGATGCAGAGAGTAGGTTTAAGTTTTTATTTTTTGTCCATTGAAAAGGTTTTTAATATTTTTCAATTTTTCAATTGGAAACCGAAAGATTTCGAAGTAATCGAAATATGGACACGTTAGTTGAGTGTCGCTTTAGAAGTTGTGGTTGTTCTCTAGGTATTACTTTGAAATCTTTCGATTTCCATTGTTTCAAACAATTCAACGTTTTAAGCCAATCACTTGATTCACTAGCTCACTTAACTCTCCACTTATTTGACAGATTCAAGTCTCCAATTGGAAGTGGGACTTGTTTGGTGACTAATGGGTTGTTTACACTTCACCATTTTAGGTTCCGCGATGCATTCCACACCACAATACTGTCGATTCGATGAGGAAATAATAGAGCCCGGATAAACTGGCCACAACATCCGGTCCTAAGTCCCCTGCCGAGGAATGTTATATACGACAAGATTCTGAACTTGACGGTTTCAGGAGAATAGTCCATTGTCGCACTTATAGATGACAACGCTATTGCGGTATGTATGGTAAAATCAACAGGAGATACTGAACTGCACTTTCTATTTTGTAGGTGGGTAGTTAGCGCTGGTCTACAGTAAGAAAGGGTCGGAACTAGTCTACAAATTGCTCTCAAAATGAAATACACATCTCTCTGACACGGTCACTCGGGGAGGGGACTATCAAAAGTTAAAAGTGTGTCAACTTGGGCGATGTAAAAAAAAGCAAAGATAGAGAAAAACTGGCAAAAGAATCTTAAATCTTAAGTGGGATCCCGCAAGGCTGGATTCTTATTCCAATATCGCTTTAAATTAAGTGTAGCGACTATCTATGTTCACTTTGATGCAATCTTACATCTAGATTATGCTGGGCGATATATGCTTACTTCGCCATAAAGTTGTGCACATCCGGATAATGTCAACAATTGCGGAGAGGTGTATGAGAAGTATTGGGAGCAACCGAAGCAAATTACTTAGCAAACCAGAACTGGATATTTTATTTTGATTTACAAAAGCTGCCAATATATAATTTTTGATTAAGATTACTTCAGTTGCAGACGTTATAATAAAGTAAAGAAGTCACTTAAGACTCCAGAATATTACACTATTAATAGGAGTGAAAGTGAACGCGGAAAGACTCAACCTCTCGAATACACCGAACAAATATTGGTAGAGAGTGTGGAAAGTTTCCAATTTAGTGGACTCATGTCTAGGCGGCGAATTAGAGCAGGATGTTGCTAACAATGGTGGAGCAATGCAGCTGCCATGGGAAGATTACAAGTTTTCAGGAAACATGTTGAGGTCCCACCGTATCACTTTCGAACGAAACAAAAACTAATAGGATTACGGTCCAACCAAGAAGGATGCAGTGGACTGGCCATACTCCAAAAATGAGCTGGTTTATTGGGAGCACAAAGAAGTCCCTTAATAAAGAAATACATGACTCAGTTCATGTCGAGGATAAGCGAAGGTTATTGATGGCGTGAAGGCGTGTAAAAGGGAAACAAGAGTTAAACCAACAACTATTACAGTTGATAAGAAGTTACGGCAAGGAGTGAGAAATAGGAGGGGCCTGTTGCCAAAGATCACAGACAAGCGCTTAGAAGTACCAGGTGACCAAGTAGGAATATAAACTAGTAAATTGAAGGGTCAATAATGAAAAGGGGTTAAGTGACATTTTTGAAAATTTTGATGTTTTTTATACGATAAAGGTGTTAGGTTAGGTTAGGTTAGGTGAATGGGTGGGCAGAGCAGGGAGAACCCTGCGCTACCCCACTTAGGTCCCTGTGGACCCTTTGTGATGCCCTTGTTGGGGTCGACCGTTGGTGTTGCATCGGTGCTCTTTATCCCTCCTCCTTGTGGTTAATAGACGCTGTCTAGCCATCCCGATGTCCTCAAAAACCTGTAAAGATCAGACAGTGAGACATCAGAAAGTTCTTGTAAGTCATGGAAGTAATAACTTCCAAGTGTTCTGTTCCTCAAGTGACATAGACTCGGGCAATGACAGAGGAAGTGAGGTGTGTCCTCGTGGACCTCCTCGTCTCCGCAGCCTCTACATATGTCGTCATCTTTGAGATTTAGTTTCATTGCGTGGTTTCTTAGGAAGTTGTGACCAGTTAGAGCCCCTACTAACTTAGATAGTGATGACCTGTCAAACTGTAATAGATTTTTGGTCCGGCTTCTGTTATATTCTGGCCAAAGCTTCCGTGATATTTCGCAGGTAGTGAGTTCTTTCCACCTGTTGTTGGTTTTCATTCGAATTTTGTTTTCCACCCGCTCTCTGAGATTGCAAAGTGGTGGCTTGATAGATTGAAGTGCTCTATCAAGATCCATTGCGGACCCCGTTCTCGCCAGCTCATCCGCCCTCTCATTACCGGTTTTGTCTCTGTGTCCAGGGACCCAGCAGAGATTCGTGATATGCTGCGAGCAAAGAACCTTGAGCTCTTCGCGGCAGCGGTGAACTAGTTTGGATTTTATTTCATTAGCAGAGACTGCCTTTAGAGCCGCCTGACTGTCAATGAAGATGGTAATATCGCTGCGGGGTATTGCCAATATTGACGCCTTACGGGCCGCTTCAGCGATAGCCAGAACCTCCGCCTGGAAGACACTACTGCTATCAGGTAGTCTGATGGAGCAATGTATATTTAATTCTTCTATGCCGGCACCGGTTCCACAGTCCATCTTTGAACCATCTGTGTAGATGGATATTGATTTCCTTTTTGTGGGTTCATTGGTGTTCCATTCTTCCCTACTCGGAAAGGAGCAGGTGAATGGTCTATCAAAGTCCAGATGGGGAGCCATATAGTCAGAAGCGACAATGTTCCCCACGTATTTACCTAATATCTGTGCATGCCCAAAATTGCAAGGGTTCCAAGTTTTAGTTTGGCTGATCCTTAGTGCACTTTTAGCAGCAGATTCTTCCATGTATAGGTCTAGAGGTGTCAGATTAAGAATAGCCTCTAGTCCAGCTGTAGGCGTGGTTCTTAATGCGCTGGTTGTCCCTATACATGCTATTCTTTGTATTTTAGTCATTGACTTAAGATTGGTTGCTTTGCTGGCGGCTTGCCACCAGACTACACTGCCGTATGTCAGTATTGGTCGCACGATCGCAGTATACATCCAGAGGATAATTTTGGGGTTTGGTCCCCAACGTCCCCAATAAAGGTGTTATGTGACAACTTAAAATTTGGTCTATTCGCCGATACTCTACTTTCCTTAATAATATGAGAGTTGGATATGGTAAAAGGTAAATACACAAATTTTGGCAGGTTTCGTAGCACAAAAAAGCGATAAAATATCTTATTTTAAAAAATACCACTTATTGCAACATTTAATAAATTAAGTCATGTTGTCTAAAACAGTCTTACCGAACTCCAACTGCTATTATAGGGAGATTTATGGGCAGACAACTTTAAAAGTTTTTTACTCGAAACTTTAAATTTATCACTTAATACCTTCTCATTCTAAACGCTTCAATTAGTATCAGAGATATCGTGTTGATTCAAACCCTCCGATGAAAACCTGTAGCACTAGATGTTGACTCATTACCTTTTTCTTCATGTGAAGATGCGTGCCAATGATCAGTTCAATTGGGCATTGAGGCGGATGAGAACGCCAGCGCTTTATTTACGTTGTTTTTCCAATGTCTACATATTGTTTTTGCTTGCCCCCTTATTGATGAAAATTGTCACTATTCCATTGGTAAATAAAATCACCACAACATCGACACACCGCATATCACAGAGAGTACACTTTTTTACGATCACGGCCTTGGTAGCTGCCAAAATAATAGCGACAAATAGCCGGCCCACGCATTTTATTTCCGTATAGACAATAAAAATAAATAAAAAAAAAAAAGTATTTTTGTTTAGAAAGTTCGTCGCCTCCCCCGCCCCCGGAAAAAAGACTCACACCCCTTGATTTTATCAAACATCTTACGATATACTATATCGTACCGCATTGGCAATGCATATATCGAAATTTATTTGCGCGCACGACGTGGTATTAGATTCGGGCGGACACTACCATCGGCAATACATCACGACCGTGATATTGAAAAAAATTTCGGGTATTTGCAGCCAAGCCACGGTCCGCCGCAAGTCCTATTGCCTAACTAGACGAATTGTTTGGTCAAACCGAGAGCTATACTCTATCCGTGCACACGAGTAGGTACACTACGGAAAATTAATGACGGCTATTAAAGTGCAAAATGGCTAATTAAGTGTTTTATTTTGTAAATTTATTTTATTGTTGTTCCTAGTATAACGTGGCTTCTAAAATTAAAATGTACACATTGTGGGAAGGGCTGCACCGTGATTAATTGATTTTTATTTCGGATGCAAGTGGGACATGTGTGATTTCGAAATATCAATGAGTTGGCCGAAAAGTTCGCGCTCAGCACAATTCAAAATTATCGGCTATTCAAGCCGTTGTTGAGATTTCTAATTCATGTGCTTGACCTGTTAGTGTGGCTGGCATCTGTTTGCGTTGCATTGGCTGCTACCATATGCGGGCACAGATAAATCGGCAGCTGTGCATTGCCGATTGAGTATATATTTCTCGATTGAGGTTGAAAGTGTGAAGTGTGATGCAAGCCTTGGCTGACTCTGCGCAGAATAGAAGTCTAGGTCTGATTTATTACAAAATGTCATAGTGTCAGCGCAACAGGTTGGAACATAACTGCATGATTGGCAAAGAGCCTTCGGTATGTTATAGAATGGTCGTTTATATTTTATAAAATGCATCAAATCGGTCAACTACGATTGCGCCGGAATGTAGTGCAAAAACCGGACTTTTCTAGTTCGAAATGCAGAACACTGATTTATTTTCGTTGGAATATGTTTATTTAAGCGAAGTTCAACTTGGAACATTTTTCTAAATAGGAATATGAGCGATGAAAAAAAGAATATTCGCGATGGCGAACTTCTCTACACAAAATTGTCAATTGCGGTTGACAGTATTCAGGTGGCGGACGTTTGGCAATGAAGCCCATTTAAATCAGTGCAGAGTGTAGGAGATAGGAATCTTCAATAAACTGTTGTTGAGAGTGCCAAAAATATGTTTGTAAATAAAGACTATGGTTTGAAAAAAACTTAAATTGTTAAATTATAAACAGAAACCTACAAATTATTAATAACAAAGGTTATAAATGATAAAGAAGGCGAGAAAAACTCCCGTTTTCTGGAAAGATAAATTGGAACATTGTTATTTCAATAAGATTGTATTCAGCATAAGAAAATACGTTACTGATATTTTCTTGAATATTCTTTTTTTTTTTATTTGTTATTTTTCAATGGGGACGTTCGGATTCCCAGCTTAGTAAGTCTAGCAGCTGACTAACTAGATGTATTTCAGTTTTTATTGGCCACGTGAATAGTTTTTGCAGTTGACGTTTATGGAGCCGACAAATATAGTCAAGCAAGTACTGCCTACATACTCAGTTGACATTTCGAAGAGTCAAATTTAAAAATAACAGAGTGGCCGCTGCAGATTTGGAAAAAGTAAAAAAGGGCGATTGATAGGCAATCGTGTTACATTTCAAACGTACTTATTTGGAAAGACAAATTTTTGAAAAATTTGCGAAGGGCCTTTTCCAAATAAAAAAGAGCAAAATAGCAAACAATTGGAACAGTCTCTCGAAAAAAGTTTCGAATTTAGACTTTAGTCGAACAATGGTAACGCGATAACTCAAAAACAATTCAAGTCGCCAAGTCAACGCGATAACTAGTCCAAACAAATCTAGTTGACCTTTTACATAAATCCGAACGTCCCCCCCAATGACTGACTCGACTTATTTATTTTAAAATGAATGAATGAAAATTAGTATTCCTGAGCAGGTGATGATGTTGATAAATAGTTATTAATTTACAGATTCTAACAGTTAAAAGATGTCTCCTTTTTTAATATGTCGAACACCTTTGCAACCACACTTTTCAAAAAAATGCGTGATGCAAAAGGTCAATAAACAGACAAATAATAGAGAATAAGCCTCCTAAAAATAACAACTCGCAACAGAAAATGCCAGCCATTAAAAACTCGACTCCAACGCTACCTACAATAAACGCCTATGACAAATGACTTCTTAGATAACAATTACATGGTAACAAATTTTACTTAATATCGCACAACTTCGGCTAATATTTAAGAAGCAACAAATGCACGTAGGACATTTTGAGTTGACTCTATTTTGAACTTGGCACTATATTTCGAAAGAATTGCAATAACAATCTTCCACTAGTTCGACGAAGATTGACTTCGAACATGCCCGACGACTGCAGGGAGAACTCTGGCAATCACAGTCGCTTGTTCAGATATCAACACCGCTTGCTAAAGAAGTCTTAACTACGTTTTAGGGTTTTTTGTCTATGAAATAGATGACCTTTTGAGTTAACTAGTTTTGGGGCTAGTCTAGACCAGCGTAAAGCTTTTCAGAGGCAACTATCTTTGTGGATATACTAATAGTTGTCACCCGAAATTTAAAGACTAAAGATAACCACAAGGACAAAACCCGAAATTTATTTAAAGTTTATGAAATGTTTCAATTTTATCCTATTTTGGACTAAAAGAAAATAATGTGGTAGTATTAGTAGCAGCGAGTAAAGTTTTTATTTTTGTAATTTTGGTCTCGGGAATCACCCGACACGCTCATTAGGTATGCCAAGCTTCTCTGGGCATTTTTATTTTATTTAAAAAAGATAATAATCGAAAAACTCACTTTCTGCGGGGAAACTTGTAAAACAAAAATTATTTCCCATCACGATTGGGAAACTGTAAAACATTTCATAAATGTTTTTTTGGTGTTCAGATCCAAACCAGCAAAACATTTCATAAACATTTCATAAAAATTGTTTTGTTTAATAAATGTTTTAGAAGTATTTATGAAGCATGTATATTAAATTGTTGGACATACATTCATAGAACGAGAAAAAAACAAATAACTCGGAATACGGATGGGGAGTTCATCGCATGAATCAATTAATTTTTTGTGTTCCATTTTTTAGTCTGACAACGTGCTTGTGTGGCTATGGTTCACAGGCACACAAACATTTAAAAATAAAACAAGCCACCCAGTGGGAAATAGTAGAATTAATTTTCAGATCATGACTTGTGGTCTCGATGGAAGGCAGGATCACATCATCCAAGCGACATCGTCTAGACCAGCGGTTCCCAATCTTTTTTAGTCGCGGAGCACTTTTTATGTGAGAAATTCCTTGCGGAGCACTTCGTTGCACTTATACTATTTTTCGCAGTTATGTATGTGTAGAAAATGCAATAACTGTTTTTTTTTTTTTTTTATGTTTTATTAAATATACATAATATTGATATTATCATCCCATACCACATCTTTTTACACGAATTATTTTTTAGTTTGTTTGTATGTATTGATTTCTTTTAAATGAGCATTTCAAATTCGATTGCTGCGATCAAAATGACAAGTTCAGAAGCACAAAATTAACTAGTGTGATGTAATTTTGTTATTTATTTATTTTTTGGTGCTCCGCGGAGCACACTTTGGGAAATGCTGGTCTAGACGATTCCTCTATTTATAAAGGGTGGTCCATCTAGTGGTTTCATTTTAAATCAAAGGTTATTTTGACACGTACAGCTGTTTCCCGTTCGAAATCTTGACAAAAAGTCAGTATCATACCTCCGCGGATCGAAATGCTTCACTTTACGCTTGAACAACCTTTGAAGATATTTAAAACTTATTCCCAAAGTGAGTGCTGTGTTGCCCAAACAGTGCGTTTTTTGAAAATAAGTTTTGGCCGAAATGAAGCACCCATCGCGCCTCCTGTACGCAAGTGCAAAAAGTTCTTAAAATTGGTATGCTAGTGGACAACACTCATGGTCCCCGTCGTCGTGGTGTGCGCACAGACGAGAATGTGACTGCTGTAGCCGATAGTGTGAAACTCAATTCACGAACTTCAACTCGCCATCGATCTCAACAGCTCAACATTTCACCCACTAGCCTGAGGAGAATTCTGCATAAAGATCTCGGATTTTGCTCATTTTATTGCATAAGACACAAAGCTAAAAAACACGTCAAAAAGTACTTTGAAGAACGTGTTGCTAAAAGACTCAAAAATGTAGCGCCTCAGTTATTCAATAATAATAACAACGCTGATCATATTTACCATATACGTATTCATTTCGCTAGCACAAATAGGCAAAAGTCAGATTAAAAATATAATCATCTAATAAACTCGACTTCTCGACCTTACTTGTCCGTCAATAAACATGCAAGATACCAAAAGCCGTCATATAGGTATCCCCGTCCAAACCGCAATGTCTACATTCTGAAGAGGTTTTTTATTGTTTTCTAACGTTTTACAGCTTCAATGCAGACATAAATATCAGTGATGTCAACATCATGAACAATTTATGACCTGACAAAAAAGCACTGGTCACTCAAAAGTGATTCGGAATAGCTGCAACATGCAGGACATCTTCAGCAAAAAAAGGGACGTGTACACGGCTATCTCTCAATTAAATCGCGTTCGTTCTGTTTCAAAAACAAACCTCTTGAATTCACAATATTACATACACTGGCCGACCAAACAACTACTTTATCGTTTAGCGGAAATTACTCGTACGAGTGAATAACGTGAAAAGGACACAAGCAAAAATTAATAAAAAAACACATTTATCGCCTTTCGTACGAGCAGCGCAAAACAACTTTAAATTCATTTACATTCACACTCTCGTCAAGGATACACACCCATGTCGCTCTTCCCACGTCAACAAAACGATGACGACGCCCAAAACCACCCAAACCGACACTCAACTAAACGAGTAAAGACTCCCCAAAGGATATGAATGTCGCCTGAATGTCTCTCGCCTTTTGACTATAAACCGAGAAACTCTAGAGAAAAAATATGAAAAAACACAAAAAATACACAGAACACCAGCAGAAAGAAGAACGAACAAAATGAAAAAAAAAAACGATCAAACAGGAGGATGTGAAAAAAAGAAATCGGCATTTCGTTACCCACACGCAGATGTGAACACATAAAACCATGCAGACGTTAGGGCGGTTATGCTTGGCCATGCCAAGGACAAAGTTTGGTGGAATCCAACCACCCCCATCACCCAAATGAAGACAAGGATCAATACTCTCTCCAGCATCCATCGGGCGTGAGAGTGAAACTAGGGCTGTGCGCAACCCGAAAATGAACTACAATTCAAGTGGACGGAAGAAAAAAGCCCCAAAAACAAAACAAAATTCGACAAAAATTTGTACCCACATAAGGAAAAGCGGAAGAACATGAAAACAACACGAGAGTTGAGTACGGCTCTCGAAGAATATCCTTCGATTGGGCTACACAAAAAAAAAATAGAACAATATACGTAAGCAGAACAATTCAGAGCTTTGGAAGAGCTTTCTGCTCCAGCTCTACACTTCCACCGTGTCGTCATGGCAAGCGTTTCCAATGCGTGTTCAGGTTCAGCAGGCCAGCAGGTCCTTTTATAATGCAGGGAGGGTACTCCTCACAATTGGGCGAATGGCTTTTCCGCAATTGGGGTAGGTGCGGGTGAATGGAATGGTGAGTGCTGGTGACTGTCGCGTTTATTGGCGAAATTGATTGTATATGTGATTTATTGATTTGTCATTGTCTGCACCCGTTATTAAAAAAAAATACACAGCATATTCTATTTACAAATAGTGCTGATGACAAAGACTGAAGCACTTCTTTGCAAATTGCATTATGAGACACGACACTGCGATGGTGGCCCCATTCGGGGTCTTAGAGTGGGTTCTAGGACAGGCCTGCTAGTAGCTCATAAGTAGATAATTGATATCGATTTGGTGATTATTTACAATTTTAGTTTGGAATTTTGTAGACAGCTTGATCGATGGATGGATAATGCAAAGGGAAACCCTAAAACAATCGATAAAAAATATATGATGGGTTGTAAGGTCATTGCACGACATTGTTGTGTGACTCTCAGTCCCAAGTGGCTCAATTTGAAATGATGTGGCCTTCCACAACAGGGAACTAGCGCGCACTTGTGTAAAACTGGCAAACAAAAATGGCATAGTTCCAATAAATGCTGGAGGGGATATGCTCTTGCAATTCCAAATGTCAAGTACAGTGGACGGTAGGAAATTAAAAACACGCTGAGACTTCTGAGAGTCGCCAAATTATGCAAGAATATAACACTGCGACGACAATCAGCTTTAATCACGTTTCCACTAATTTCAAAGCCACGAATTTTGCACACAACCAAGTCGTGACGGCGGTTAGGCTGTGGCATTTATTGACTTCCTTCTTCAAGCGCGCTCAAGTGCACAGCTGCAATACATGTCACGTTGTTCAGTTTGGTATGACAGAACCTTAACGCTTAATGACGCTGCTGCGAAAATGTGTGTTTGCTAAGAAAAGGCGGTTTGCTATCGCAGGCATGGCATCAGGTATAGAAAACCACACAATGCAGAAGCTCGAGCTGTATGAGTTCTTACCTTTGCAACAAGCACCTACTTTCGAATGTCAGGAGTTATATGATGTGCGTTCTTTCATAGGGACTAGTCTTAAGGAGACCATATTAAAATTTGTCGATCTAGAGCCTTTGAATATTTTTAAGATTTGTCCCCTTTGAGAACAACTACTGTAGACAGTTGCTCACTACTTCTGAGTTGATGTTATTATATACGTATCACTGCCGCTAGCTATTGATATAGATGTCCGAACGAATAAATAAATAAATAAATATATAAATAAATAAATAAATAATAGTGAAAGCGAAACACAATTCACCAACTTTAAATCCTCATCGCTAGCGAATCATCTGTTTTTATAGATGAACATAACGATAAATATTTTCAAATAGACTAACTTTCACTTAATCGTTTAATTTTGAAATTTTCTAGCTATAATTTTTAGCACAAAATCAAGTTGCGCCAAATTTGTTCTACCACAGACGGTTAAAGCAGGCCCCTTCTACATCTGGCCGTAGTAGATCCAATTTACTCAGCCAAGTTGCCAATTAATGGCACGTTAAAAGCTGAGAAAGGAAACGTCTGACAATTTCTTATTGGAAACTCAAAAGAAACGATGCTACGAAAAAAAAATCAACCAGAAAAAAATTAATTGTTGTTTTTTAAAAATAAGATTTACACTTGCAATACAAAAAGAGGTTCGTTTTGTAGTGCGCAATAAACGTCAATTTAAACCCATACAAACATCACACTTATACCAAGTAAATGCAATATCTTTTTTTTTTGTCTGCAGACAGATATAAATATTCAAGACTGGACATTTTGCGGTGGGAAAAGAACTGAAATCTTCGAGCGGCGACACTAATGCGACCCTTGACAAGGACGCAATATGCACCACGAAACATTGACATTGATTGATATTTGAGCTTAAGTAGATGGGGCTAACATCGCTACGTACCGAGTTTTTCGCTAAAAAAAAAAAAAACCAATAACTGTAGGGTAAGGTTGGGAGGTTTTGACACGTTAACGAACTTTTGGAAATATCTTAAAATCTAAATACAATTTCAAGTTTTCAAAATTTATATATGTTACAATATCATTTTAGCAATAGAAAAGCATTAATGGTTAATCGATATAAATATTTTTAACAGAGCTGTAAGGTTTTTTCCAAAACCTCCTACCATGAACATGAAGGAGGATTTGCCATCTGCCTGTTTATTCGAATATTCGAATATTTTGTACGGAATTGAGTGCTTTTGTTGGCCTTCCTTTTTTTTGGAGTCTGAATATTAAAGTGGTACGTTTAATACCAAATTTTAGGGCAGCACTGCCTATCGACTCTGTTTTGTTTTGAATGTCTTTAATGGCATTCTCAACACTTGTTTTATCGATGTTGCGGTGGCGACTTTTTTTCTTGTAAAAATTTGGCATCTGGACATTCTAAACAAGAGCAAGAAGTTGTTTTACCACACAATTTTTATTTGGACTCATAAAAGATGATTTGACACCTCGTCAATTCAATCTCCAGTAAAAATACCAAATACCTTACTTTTGCGACTAATACTAAAAAAGAACGTTTGTAATGGTGCTCAGGGTCAGGATAAACTATTGTTTGTTAGTGATTTGAAAACGAATAAAGGTGCACTACATTGCACTTTCAATGTCAAAAGCTACATAATTAAAATATTACAGTTGGGTTGTTTACCATAAAATTTAGATGAAATGGGCACAAAAATAAAAAAAGACGTCCACTTCGCTTATCTCCAACCCCGCAGTGATTGTTTATTTATCACTCAAACCAATCGTTACTTACTTTGTTTTCTCATTTAAAGCGCTGCCAAAGTCTTAGTTTATCAGAAAAGTGCTGATGTCATTTCGTCCCGACCTTACCCTACTTTTGAAAATCGGAGGTATCTCAAACACGGTCCATACAATTTGAACAAAAATTCATTCCTAATGTAATATGGTCATTCCGAACATGATAGCGAACTCAGTTTTTATCTAAATTATCGTACAAAACATTTTTGAAAAAAGGCATTTAAAACTTTTTTTATAGTTTACTTGAAAATGCAAATAACGATTTCGCCCAAAATATACTGCTTACCCCCTAAATAGTTTTTACCTAAATAGTAACATTGCACTACCTGGTACCTACTACATATTTTGGCTCGGCGAAATAAGGACCCAAAAAAAATTAAATGAAGCTCCAAAAAATTATACAGGAAACAACAACAACGATTTTTAATAAAATTTGGGGTGTTATTTCCTTTTTTGGGGTCTTATTTCCTAATGAAAATTTAATTATGAAATAAGACCCCAAAAGAAGAAATAAACTAAGACCCCAAAACGAATTTTTGGGGCTTTATTTCATTTTTGAAGACGAAAAACATGCTTTTTGTATATTTTTGTCTTTAAAAATAATAAGCGAAATAAAGGAAAATATACCACCGCCGAATAGAAGATATTTAAGTTATTTTGAAATAACACCCCAAATTGGGGCCTTATTTCATCGCAGTGGGGCCTTATTTCATATTCGAAATTGTGGTATTATTTCACTATGACATAAAACCCCAAATTTGTGGCCTTCTTTCATTTTATCTTTTGTGGCCTTATTTCATTGGGGCCTTTTTCCTGCAGCCCATATTTTGTCAGCATAATTTTACTAAAACAGCTCTATCGATTTTTATCGAATTACATATTTAGAATAATAAGTAATAAAAGAATTATAAATAAGATCCCATACTTTGTTCTAAAAAAAATACAAATAAAGCCGTATAAAAAATATTTGTTTAACAATGACTACCCAAAACTCCGTTACACTATTCAAAACACTTCATTATTTATCCGACTCCCACACAATTTAACCGGAATTTTATGTTTATAACGGTGTAAAGATTTCGGTATATCATGAACCTTACTTCCAAATATAGTCACGAAAGGTGTCCAATCTATTCCAGTTGGCCTAACAGATCCTAAAAACTGTGTTTTTCTAAATGAGAGCTTAAGCCTCGCATTATTATTTGATGAACTGCCACCTGAAATGAATAATGTGTAAGCGAAAAGTACATTTTTATGTTTTCTGTACGGTCTATCCAGTATCGCTTTTGAGTTTTTTAACTACATACCTAATAAAACGAAAGGCAATCAACTAATCTGCTGATATGAACGAGAAAGATTCTTGCGACCCTGTCGTGCACTTTATTTTAATTTGGTTTTGAATTTTCCGTCTAATAGTGTACCACTCGGATCGGGCTCAAATATTGTTATGTTGTATACTGTCAAACAGTGTAATTGGTTCTCGGCTAGCACACTGATACGCAATCTAGTGCGAGTGCTGCAGCCAAAACACCACGCATTTTAATTACCGCTGGTATCTACTACAACTTAACCCCTGCTCTTGATATTCAGTGGTTCCGAAGTATTATCAAATTGATTGATGCAATGAACTTTCAGCTTTCAGCGCAAACGCACCGCAAACAAAATGCTATCAAACGGTACCATTATCTCATTCGCTGTGATAATGAGATTAATTTGGCAACCAACCACGATCACTTGAAGTCACCGCGGAGTAAACGAAATATACCAGTCAGAGTGCTATCAATCATTTAAGTGTTTAAAAAATTTTAATCACAATTTATGAAATTAATCCATGCAAATGTTATTTTGGAATAAAGAGTGATAAATCAATTGCTTTATCACTGACATATTATTGAAATCGAAATAACTTGTTTTTGCGAATTTCTGATTTCGAAGGATCGAGGTAGAAGAAACAAAAATCACCACGAGTATTTCCAAATTAATTTGAACTTTGAACCAACGAGTTTTCAACAGCGTTTTTGTAACTTACTCTTCACTATACAAGAGAGGAGAACAAATTTTAATGTCAATGAACGGAACGGGAATATTTGCCTTTATCTTACCTCTAATAATTTTGCATATTTATTTTAAAAGCAATAATTTGTCTTTCAAATTGCACCAAAAGTGGCTTTAAAAATAACCAGTGGTAGAAATTCTTGTAGTAACTTCGTAGAATTTAGCAAGTAACAGAATTTCATCTCTGTACAATCTTTTCAAGAAAAACAAATCAAATCATGTTGTGCTTAAGGTAGTGAAATTTCAGATTTTATCTTCCTAAGCCGTAAGCCCTTTACAAATCTCTAGCCAAGAGTCTGTGGTAGCCACCCGCCCAAAATATGAGTTCTTGCGTAGACAAAAAGTCACAAGGAGGTTTAAGGATGCTCAAGTTCATGTGTTTCCTTGCAAACAAAAACTAATTTAGAAAATAGGACCTTAGCATAACGATTCACGGGTGTTAGTTTTAGTTTTGTGACGAATGCAAGGGACCTATTCAACTGTGTGTGCCATTGAGGTACAGTTGTACACAGACCTTCGGGACAGATGATCCTTAAAGATTTGATCGCAGTCGAACGGAATTGGGTCGAATTATGAACAGTATTTCAGAAAACTAAGACAGCTTTGAAGTGGAGTTTCAGCGCTGAGCTTACACGTAGAATAACTCTTGCTGCCACAATTGAGTAGCAAAGCCCTCCGTCGAGCGTCGAAAAACTAAAGTGACCCTTTGTAAGACTCTTAGCGCCTCAGTCCTTCTCTATGACGCAGAGGCATGGACTCTATTAAAAGCGGATGAAATTACTCTTGGTTTTTTTCGAGAGGAAAATTCTTTTAGTCATTTTTGAACTCGTCTGCTTAGCCGGTGAACGGAGGAGGAATACAATAACGAACTGTACAGGCTGTGAAGTCTAGTCAGAAAAGTGAGGGTCCAACGACTGAGGTGGCTGGGTCATGTAAAGCGAATGGACACGAATGCTCCGGCCCGAATCTTCAAATCCGCACCCTAGGGACGGTGTAATAAAGGAAGACCGCGACTCAGGCGGCATACGCAAGTGGAAGGGGGCCTTAATCAACTTAGAGTGTGAAACTGAAGACATGGCTGGAAATGATTGTTGGTTGAGGCCTATGTCCTTAACGCAAGGAGTACAAAAGAGGTCAAAGGACCACTTAAAAAAATTCAAAAGGAAAAATGATCTCAAACTCTTTTGACCATTCATGTCTTTGATAAGATAAATAACTGCAACGGCCTCTTCCACATCACTGCAGCTTTCACGAACATTGATATGACGAATGACCCGTAGAATTAAAATTATGTACATATCGTACCAATAATGATGTTGCTGGGAAAATTAATTTACTCATCTTTGAAGAGACCGGAAGAAGTTGAAGTCTTGTTCCACCCCGAACTGAATACAACCGCCTAAGAAGCGAGAAGCTTTGAAAGTCCGTTCTGCTCTCAATCTTTACTCATAAAGCAACGCTCTCAATGTTTCACCATAGCTTGGTGGGTTGGTTGGTTTAAATGGCTGTTTTCTCGGTTACCTGATGAGGGAAGAACACAATTAGCGTTTGAGTGGCGTTTTGAGGCCACAACGAACGGGACCTGTAGAGAAAGAGGGAAAGCTAAGTTTTAGAAGCTCAAAACGAGCGTGTGGAGTTGAGAAATTTGATGATATTTTTGAAATGGATCCCTTGGCTGGACGAGAGGGTTTTGGCTAGGGCCAGACACTCACAACAAAGGTGAAACACTGTTTCACAATCGTTTGTGTCAGCGCAGATACGGCCATGGGTGTTATGGATGATGCCAAACTTGGCTGCGTGGGTTCCTAAAGGCCAGTTGCCCGTACTAATTGGCGGTAATATACCGAGGTTATTTGTTCTGGCAATCTTTCTTGAATACCGCAGTACGTCAGGCTCGTCCACCTAGTCTCCGCCTTTTAAGTTAAGTATAGAAGGATCTCTCTGACAAAGGAGACGTCTGGCAAATTTATCTGCTTTCTCATTCCTTCTATGTTCCTATAGCCCGGAACCCAGAAAAGACTGTTTTTTCAAACCGGTGACACACCTACGCTAGTGTCTCCCTGCAGTCCAAAACAAGCTTGGACGTAGGCATGTCTGAATAGATAGCCTTAATCGGGGCCTGACTGTTGACGAATTTGTTTTCCTATGCTGACAGTTATACTCTCGGATGTTTTGTCAGACGTTCGGGAGTGGTGGCGCAATGGAAAAACGCTTTAGATGGAATTTTGGATTGCCAGTACTCCAGCTTGAAAAACTTTGGATGCATAAGGAAGGCAAAAAGATTTGGAAATGTCGAATATTGATAATACGCTCGCTTCCACTGCACAGTTCATTTTTGAACCATCTCTGAAGATGGATATGTCGAATTCGTTTGCGAGCGATATCTTGCCACATCCTGATCTAAAGGGGTATCTAACAGAAAAGTTTTTGTGGAAGTTAAGTTTGGGTGAAGTGTAAGCAGTAGATATGCATCGCGACGGGAAGGGAAAGTAGGGTGTTAGAATGGCCATAGGGCCTTTCAGACCGGCAATCGCACGCTCTCAATCCAACTGTCACAATGTTTTTTTATACACAGATCAACTGGCAGAAAATTAAGAATCGCGTTCAGCGTCTCGTTCAGTCTTAATCGTAGGGCTCCCGTGATTCCAATTCTAGCTGTTTTTTGATCAAATAATATAAGGTAAAATAAAATAAAAGTAATAGGCTTTATTTGAGGCGGACCACTATACCCGTGATCCAAGGGTGAGAATGGAACGTACCGCTGCTGTGAACATCCAACGAACCATTTTTGGTAGAAATCTCCACTATTTGCCGACAGTTTTACTGCAGGCATGAAAAACTATGCTTTCCTTCCGCACTCCATGTTCGATATTAGACTTTCAGTTGAGTTTAGGGTCAAGGATGACTCCGGGCAAGGAAGTGTAAAGGTTGGTATTTTGCGGTTGTGGACATTCAAGATTCAAGATCACATTAAATTGTCAATCATACCCCTTTACAGTGAAAGTGGAAGCTGTTAACAAATGAATTGCTCCTATCAGATAGTCGGTGCAGGAAGTCCGCAATAAATTTTCGTAAAACGTTAAAATATTCAAGTAGTCAAGGCCTAGCAGGGCATTGAAAGTCTAAGTTATCCTTTCGAAGGCACTGTTACAGAAATATATCTTGTTCTTGTCGCATCGCATTACAATGTCCTGATAGGAAATTTTTCGGAAGGAACTATTACTATTGACATGCATAGAGGAACTGTGGGGAAAAAAATGTACTTACATCCTGAGCTTCTTGTTTGGTAATACAGCACACTAACTACTTCTGCAGCAGGTATACTACCATTAGAATGTCTCAAAAGACTTGTCCTTTCAGTAGTTATAACTAATACAAGTCCATTCAGATCGCAGTCAGAATAAAAAAAATTTGTTTCGTGAGAACTAGCCGTTATTGTCCTCTGACAGAAAATTCCACTACATCTTACTCTTGCCATCCTTCCTTGATGTATATCGATTTCTGTCATCCACAGTCAATTAATAAATAAACATTTCATATTCAGTGCCTTGGCTTCAACGACCGCAAATGAACAGGGGAGGTTGTAGGTGGTTATGAATACATTGCTATATCCTTCATGACACACCTCAGGGAGATGTTGAATCTAAAACCAGGCCAGTCGGCAGAATAAATTAATCAATGCAAGCATAGGTATCCAGGGATACTTGAAACAATTTTCAATGTTGACATAAAAACGCAGACGGCTTCGACATCCTCAATTAAGAAAGCTTCATGCCGTAAAATTGATTTTTCTATTCTCAATTTATTAAAAAAAAATGTAAATGGTAAACCAAACTCATTGGTACATACAATTTGAAGCCATAGACTGCTTGGTTTCGCTTCATTTGTATCTTTTGAAGGTGTATCCTTGAGACGATCGCACACTCGTCACAAAGCCATATAAACTGTATCAACTCTTGTGTTTATAGAACAAGTAACTAATAAATTATAGTTCTACCAGGGGTAAGAAAGATTAGGTATCTTAATTTTATTCAATTTATATCCAACCCCCCCTTCGGTAGGTAACTATTCTGCCCAATTTGGGAAGAGTAACAGCACAAGGAGACGAAAAAAGCTACAGACCATAAACAACAAGTCAAACTGGGGTAAACAGGATAAGTACAGAAACACATACACGCTGACCAGCGCCTATACATCACGTTTTGACAATAAGAGGATTTCAATTAGAGAGAGCGCCGCGCCAACTTGTTCCCCTATATTGGAGAGGATAAAATAAAGTCCTTGCTAATTGAATCCGAATGGCGAGGACCACAATGGTGAGGTGACGGCGACACCGACACACAGAACAAGAGAAATAGATTAAAAGATCCCCTTTGCCCAAAAAAAATGTACATACAACTTTATATATACTTTTTTCCAGGAGTTGTGTATCCTTTTTTTCTGGTAACACAATTCATGGTTGCCTTAACGATTTCGTAAAATTTGAGCGAATGCACAACCTTTGAAGAGAGCCTAGCCCATTCCCCCGATAGGTCCGGGATATGCCTGTCAAAAATTTGATATTGTTTACCACCCAGAGACTGCTAGCTCCATCTATCGATTGATATTTAAATATAATTTTTAAAATAAAAAGTTGTATTCTTGTTCACCTACTTCTTGCTTGCTGTTTCCTTGTTGCTGCCTGAATGTGTGTACCGAAGATGTATTGAAGAATACAGCATTAAAAAGTCGAGAAAACAAAAAAACACGAAAATCCGGCCACAACGAACAAACTGATGAACTAAAGATATACACACATAAAATAAGGACGAGATTTTCCTCTTATTCACTTTTAGGGGGGAGTATTAAAATTTACTTTTCCTGCCAATTCGTTAAAATTCCGTTTGAATTTTTTTTCACAAATTTATAACGATTTTCATTTTTTGCACTTCTATTTAAATTGAAATTATCCTTGGGAATGTCCTTGTTTTGTAGAAAAAGCAAAATGTCGACACATCCGTTTCGGGTACTTTCGAGTTCCTTTTGCAACAGTTTCGCTTAAAATCTCGACATCAACTGAGAGATGGTGAGCGTTTTTCCTTTGGGGTTGTTGGGAAAATCTAGCGAAAGGCAAAAGTGCAGAAAAAACAGAAAGCTTTCGCTTTGCGGTAACGGGTAAGTGAAGTTGTGTTGTGCTGTGCTATGCTAGCCTAGATGGAACATGGGAGGGAGAGACAAAGAGAGAGATAGAGAGAACAGCACGCATTTAACAGAAGAAAACTGTGGAAACTATAGAAACGTTGAAAACACCCCGTGAAAAATGCTCTCTTTGGCATTATTGCGCATGATTAGGGCAAACATTTTCATATCACTTTCTTGCGGTGCTGTGGTGTACTTGTAGAAGGTGCAGGTGCTTCGTGTTTGTTTGTGGTGGGAAGAAAAAGTGACAACAAAATTATTTGTTGGTGGTGGGAATTTTCGCACATGGAAAATCTTGTGTTTTATTTATCAATGACAATGCGAATTGATTTGACATTTTCGTTAAGTTGAGAGAAATTTCTCTTATTCGTTGAAAATTTGTAAAGCTCCTCCGGGTGAATGGTAAGTGCGGTCAGTGTGTCGTTTCGAACACGGGGCTAATTTAATAGGACTGTTCGACGAAATGTTGGTCAAATTTATCTGGTTAATTGTGGGCGCCAACGGATCCATATAGGACTCAAAGCTTAGCTCCTCACAACCATTAATCTGAGTTAAGGTTTTAAAGGGAAATGTCGTACTATCACGTTCCGTATCCGAAGAGCTGGACTTAGAAGCTTTTGAAAGACAAGCATAGTCCCGCGTGTAAGCACAGTGATTCAGTGTATCCGTTCCCCCAATAAACGCAAATTACATCTTGAAGTTTTTTCCCCTCGCCAGCAATTGACAAGACAGTAAGACTATCCTGTAAAGACTTTATTAGATTTATGCGAGCAAATAATTGAAAAAAGCTAGGCTAAGTGGTCTGTTTTATGTTTTTATAGTCCCGATTGCAAGCGATGAGGCTATACCTTTTGATGTCATCGTCATTCATCATATGAAAAAGCGTCGCGCGCAATAAGACACTATCGATAATCCACCACCGACCCTAAGTAATCGCAGAGAATCCCTTTACTATGCACGTATCAATCATGATTTCTCCGAACTTTGAAGCTTAAACCTCTCTCCGCCGAGCCATTGTGCCCAAGAAATGTCATTAGCTTGTGTTCATTGTGCCCTCGTGATATACTCGAACACTTTTGTGATGACCTCTGCAAGCATATGGTGGTTTTTTTTGCAATTGCTTATCAAGTAATTTTTCCAATGGGTTTATAAAAAAGTTCCACATACGCCTTAGTACCCAATACGTGTCGATATTTTTTTTTTCTAAAGCACTCAGTCCAATACCTGGTGCAAAAACCTTTTTTTTGCGTGTAGGTAGTCTCTTTATGTTCGATGCAAAAGTCGCGAGCAATCACAAAACCACTAACTTATTTCAGCCGTGGATGATTTGAGTTTTAAATTAATTTAAATCAAAAAAAATCCACTTTCAGCTGTTTATTTTTTTTAACATTAACTCTGAACGTCTTTTAAACAATATTTGTTTTCGGAGTACAAACAAACAAATTATGCAATTTGTGGTTAACACGCCAAGGATGTAGGATTCGATGAAAATAATGGAATACTTAGTTCAAAGGACAAATGGTGATTGTTAAAACAATATAAGTGACATTTTTAATTTTTTACAGGAGATACAAAAAATGGTAGAAAAGATATGTTGTATTAGTTAAAAATACCGATTTTGAGCTCGAATTTCTGTTTGTCTTAGGTTTCTTAGGTGTTGGTTTTGTTCTCAACGCAATACACTCTACACTTAAGCGGTGTAGAAACGTAAGAAAACTGATTTTGAAAAATCGATTACTTAATGTTGTTTAAACAATCACCGATTTATGTAGGCAGTAGCTATATCTAAATATAATAAATGTAAAACATAAAACTTTGGGTAACTCGCTCATGACTTGTATAATACAGGTTGTCCGCCGGGAAGGTATACTACTTTGTTTGTTTATAATTTTTGATTAAATTGAAGGGAATGGGTCTTATATTGATAAATGTTTTATTTAATGTCGGCAATTATGTATGGAATACTATATCAGGTAAATGTCCGCCTCTGTTAGTCTCACAAATTCGAGCCCTTTTGAGCACATTTTTCATTACATTCTCACACATTTCACGCGGTATTTCATTAATTTCATCACGAATATTTTGTTTGAGTTGCTCAAGCGTTTCTGGTTTGTTTGCATAAACCTTGCTTTTCAGATATCGCCACAAATAGAAGTCCGGAGCAGTCAAATCAGGCCAATCAACATCACCATTTCTTGAAATAACTTGTTGTGGAAAGATGTCTCGCAGTAATTCCATTGTAATCCTGGCTGTATGCGATGTGGCACCATCTTGTTGATACCACATGTTAATCAAGCCCAAAGCATGAAGTTGTGGCGTTAAAAAGTTTTCAATCATATCAAGATATCGCTCCCCATTCACAGTTACCGTTACGCCATTTTCATTTTCAAAAAAGTAAGGTCCAATGATTCCTCCTGACCAAATTGCACACCAGACTGTAACTTTTAATGGATGCAAAGGTGACTGATGAATAATTTGAGGGTTTTCCATTTTTTCCATCATTCACTACACGATAAATAGTGCGTTTTGTTGGCACGTTGTTTCTCCCAAAAATTTCACGTAACTTTGTCATCGTCACAGTAATCGATGATTGATTTTGATAAAATGTTTTAACGATTAAAACACGTTGGTTTATCGAATATTTTTCCATAATAAATTTGCCACGTGTCTACTTCACGACTGCCAAATATGAACTGTTAAGACTAATGTTTACCAAAATGGCGGCAAAACAAAGTAGTATACCTTCTCGGCGGACACCCTGTATAATAAATGTGTGCATACACCCGGTGTACCGATAGGCGCACAATAAAACATAAAACTTTGGGTAATTCGGTCCTAAAATAATAGATTTGTACAATACATACTTCCAAAAATGTGCGATAGATGGCGCGCTAGCAACGTCAATAAATATATTTTACAGATTAAAAATCAAAAATCTATACAAGTATTCCCTCTTTTAATGCCGAGGAACTGGATCGTTTTGTCGAGAATAAATTCGCTCAGACTGATGGAATTAAAGTGGGTGGCATTTGATTGCGAAAAAACAAGCTTACGTTTCACTGTATTGATATGACGGACATGCGATAGCACGAATCCACTAAGACACCAGGATCATGTGATCTGACAAAATACAGCGCCTATGCAGACTGTCCCGCAAAACTTTGGATCAGAAACGTGTGCCAAAAGTTTCTCCTAACCAAAGGAACAGAAGTTTAAAAAAAAAACAGTCATTAAACAAAATTTTACTCCATCAGTTCGGAGAGAAAAGACTTTCCAAAACTTTATCTTTCGAGTTTAATATCTCAGTTCGACTGACAGCCACTCAATAAAAATTCAAATCTCAAGAACAAAATCGTTTCCCTAAGACCATCACCGACCTCCAATCATTCCAATGCACTCGCTGTCATAAATATCCGTCTTAACTTTTTAGCATAACTTTCCGTCAAATCGGAGAGGAGAAGCCTTTCTCCCAGCATCAGCATAGTAGTTGGACCTTATTACTTTCAAGGCAACCACATCCTACATACCCACCTCGCACCCAAAAGGACATGTTGTAACCGTCCTCTAGGTTACACTGAAATATTTTACAAACTAAGACGTCACGCGTTATGTTCTGCTAGTGTAAATTTATTTCTCGTTTTTTATCCTACCAGAGTATGTGCTTTCACGTCTGCCTCTCCAGTGTTTTTGCTTCAATAATCCTGTCAGCAGTCACTAATCACAAACATTGCAAAGGGTGAGTGAGGGATATCAATTGGTACGTGATGAGAATCAATTGGAAAGTTTGTACAATAGCCCGTCAGCCTAAAAATAGACAACGAATTTCCAATATATCCGTCAGAACTCTCAATGTCAGAGTCGGTCCATTCGTTGGCACTGATGACCCAATTTAAAGCGAGGCCACCCTAGCCCCTGCTTTCTATTTTTTTCTTTTTGGCGTACAAAATGATCTACCTCGCCCACTCGAATGGCAAGTCAGAGGTGAAGGTCGCTTTTAGGCGCATCAATGGGGTGTTTGGAGTTGCGCAAGAATCGAATATAAAACCAAGGTGCTACTGCTGTCTACGGCGTTCACTTGAAATGAGAATTAATTACTGTGCCATGCTCAGGGAGAAAACGCGACTTTACTCGTCCTCGTCCTATTCTCAGATTCATGAAATCATTAAATGTACGACGTGCCTTCAATGTAGTTGTTTCGACTACCAAAAATAGTGCCGATAAACAATCCTTTTGCTGCACAAAAAAAACTAAAATAGCTCCAATGAGGCGCACATATTTAGCTGGATTTGTGCAAGGGCGCTTCGTTCATTTGGACGGGCTTGAATGAAAGAGAACTTTAATTAGGTTTCTTGTTGCTTAGTTTCGTTTTCAAATAATCTCCCTATTTCATTGCACGCGTTTATGTGTTTTACGGTGTTCATGCTACGCAGTGTGTATAAGTTTGGCTCTTCCTTGCTCACTTCATGTTGAACCCAATTTATGTAGCTGTGTCGTCATGGTGCTTGACATCCATGAGTTTTTGTCGCACTCCCATGGAAACTTTCCCTCTTTCTGTACACCGAAGCGAATTGGATGGAATTTTGATGGCACTCAACCAGGTGCACATTTTTAGATAGCATTTTCTTTATTTTGTTTCTTTCGCAATGCAAACATTCTTAGGGAATCGATAATGCTCTTGAAATGGAGTGTATCCTTTGTGTTAGACTCTGAGAATCGAAATGATGGATGTTGCAAGTGAAAATGGACTTTCCGTAGTAGAGTTCTGGGAAAAATGTTTTGATTTCTCCGATTGAGGGAGTATTGCAAATGCGGATTGCGTGAGAGTAATCCAGCTAAGTGAATATGTGAATATTAAAATAGAATGCATTGAACATAATGGGACTAGTGGGCGATTTCACAGAGCTTAAAAGAATTATATTTACTGGCTCAAGCCCTTGTAGTCCTTTCACTTGTTATTTTCCTTATTCTGGCGCAGGGTCATAAGTCCACAAGGCAATAGTCCACAGGGGACCTAGGTGGGTTATAAGTCCACAAATCGCGCGAATTTTTCAATAGAACTTTAAGAAATTTTGGAACAATTTACAAAGCTATTTTGAAAAATTCACGCGAAACTTTTCGTGTTTAAATAAAATACTATAATTGCTACTTTATACATCCATTTATCAATTAAAGGTTTATTCTTTTCTTTTCATACGAAGTCTGAAGACGCATATACGCATGCTTTTCAATACATACATTGAAGCAAATTTATTTTAATTTTGTGGTGCTTCATTTACTTTGGATTTTGAGCAAGCTTTAAGAAAGGGGTTGAGGAGAGTTTTTCCATCTGCCGAAATACGAGGGTGCTGGTTTCACTACACTACTGCCGTGCTATAAAGAGAAAGGCTTCAAAATTTCCCAACTTTCTACAAATTTTGCGGAAAGAGAAAAAGTTTTACAACATTTTCAATAAGTTTTTAGTCCTCCCACTTGTGAATCCCGAGCACATCCAGAGGTGATATGAAATAATCAACAAAGAAGCCACTGGACTTTCTTTCTTTAAAGGATTTTTGGATTATTTTCGAAAGCAGTGGATTGCAAAGGTAAAATACGTAGTTGTTTGAAGATGATTTTCCCAAAAAAAGCTTTCGAACCACAAGTATGGTCGAAGCTTATAATGGCATAAGCTAGGGCAACTGCTCCCAAAAATAAAAGAAATTTTTTTAATTTTGTGGACCAGCTACTCTACAGTTTAGTTTAACCGTCGATTTGGATCCTTCAATGGATGGTGCAACATGGGAAATGTTGAACGTCCAAAATCTAAGTTCCATTATCGAAACCAATTGATTCAGAGTGTCAAATAAAATTTGAAAATGACAAAATAGGGGTACTACCGAAATGATTAATCAATTGGCAACGATTTATAGCAAGAGGCAAACATTTATTGAAGAAGACGACCCTTTAACGGATGAAGAAGATTAAGAAGAGGACAACGAGCTTGAAAGCGAAGCTCAAAATTCTAGTAATGACCTCATTTGTTATGTTTGCCTCCAAAACCCACTAGACACAGTCCATTGTGGACTTTTGGCCTGTGGTCTTATGACCCTGCGCCTCAACAAAAAAAAGAAAAGAAGATATACTGTGACGAAGTACTTCTATCGTCTTCGACGATCGCGCATTCCGATAGCTAACGACTAGTCCTCAATGTTGCCGCAGTTTTTTTTAAAAAAGTAACAAATGAAAAAAAAATGTAGCAAACTTAAAAAAAAATGTTAATGATAAAAACATTAACTCAAAAAAATCCATTTTGTGGTTAACAAATAAAAAAAAAACAAAAAACGAAACAAAATTATTGACCATACATTTGAATTTCTATTTCACAAACTTTATTTACCACGAGATGTAGAACATTGTCAACGGCGACGCGGCGAGAAAGGAAAATATTGTTGTATTTTCTCATTCCCTCCCATTCCCATTCCCACTCGCAGTTTGACGTTTTGCACAACTTATGCTCTGTGTAAACAAACTTTTCAATATTTTTTAACGAAAAAAACAAAAAAAGATTTTAATGGGAAAAAGTGTAACAAAGTGATAAAAAGTAACATTCTAACAAAATTATAAAATAATTAAAAAGTGTAACACTTTTGTTACACTTGTATCATTGTGGCAACGCTTCTATTCCTGCTTTAAAGATAGCGAGTGCAGAAGACCAGTGACATCACTGTCAGAGAACCATTATAATAGCTGTTTTTTATTATCATCGTGATCTGATCCGAATCAGATCACGAAAATAAAACAAAACGGATCATTGAAAAGTTTAATTTTGGAATTGTGGCAACAGTTGCTTTCAAAAACAAAACAGATAATACAGGGTATTACAAACTTCATATTGCCACCAGCCATCTTGCAAATATTCTCCTCAACGTGACGTCACACAAGGCAGATGTCATTTCACTTGAAATGTCGGGGGTGTTACCATATTTGAATCGAATTTGCATAATTTTTCTTTTCAAATATATTTTTGTGAAACAAATTTAGTATTTTATGTTCAAATATCCAACACATGAATAATATTTTGCTGCTAGCACTTGAGTTTGTCTTAGCAAATTAAGGTGTGTTCAGACCAGCGAAACTTTTCAGAAATGTTTATGAAATGTTTCTGAAGCAAATCGGACAGATTTTATAAACATTTATAAAAGATTTCTGAAATTTATTTATCAACCCCCGTATAAATAAAGACTGCGTAAAAGTTATCAACTCGTTACTCAGCAGTTACGTCAAATTTTTGTATGCTAGCTGAATTTATGAAATGTTTAAAATTTTTCTCATTTTTTGGACTAGAAGAAAATAATGTGGTGGGACTATTAGCAACGAGTAAAGTTTTTATTTTTATAATTTTGGTCTCGGCAATCACGCGACACGCGATTTAATTCAAATAATCGTATTAAATGAATCACATTCTCATTAGGTATTCAAAGCTTTTCTGGGCATTTTTATTTTATTTAAAAAGAAATAATAATCGAAAAACAGCGCTCACTTTCTGCAAGGATACTTGTAAAACAAAAAGTATTCCCATCATGATTGGGTAACTGTGAAACATTTCATAAATGTTTTTTTGGTGTCCAGATCCAAACCAGCAACACATTTTTAAACATTCCATAAAAATTGTTTTGTTTAATAAGTGTTTTGGAAATATTTATGGAACATGAAGGTATTTCATAGTTTATCAAGTGTTTGGCTGGTCTGGACATACCTTTATAGAGCGAGAAAAAACGACATAACTCGGAATACCCCTGTCCGTATTCCGAGTTTTGTCGTTTATATTCGAATGCGAAATAAATCAATTGATTTTTTTGTGTTCCATTTTTCAGTCTGGCAACGTGATTGTGTGGCTGTCGTTTACAGGCACACCAACATTTAAAAATAAAACAAGCCACCTAGTCGGAAATAGTAGAAATAATTTTCAGATCATGATTCGTGATCTCGATGAGAAGCGGGAGCATCGTGATGTTGTTGTTGTAAATGCATGTAAATCGATGATGATGGATCATGGATGGATGAATATGGATCACAGCTGATAATAAAAAACAGCTAATATTCACTACCGATGTACGAAGTTTGACGTTTTACACTACTACCAAAAAGGAAACCCATGATTTGACGAATAAAATCGAAAAGCTAACATATAGTATAGCGCTGCGCTGCAAAAGAAAAGATTACGAAGGAAACCGTCGCAAAAAAGAACGACAGCAATTTTGGGAAATGTGAAAAAAAACTCCTTCTGACATTTCCTTAACGGCGATAAAGACCAAGACCATGCTGGAAGGCACAGCCGTCGGATCCATTACGATAGTGGCAGTTAAAACGTCCGCCTATTTGATCCAAACCGAAGTGAAGAATGACAATATCCAGGACTAACAAACATCCAAGCATATTTTATAGCGTCCAGGAGATGACATAAAATTTATTAACTAAATGTTTCATAGATATGATACAAAAACAAAATTTGTTTGTTTGTTTACTAGACTGTTTCACATTTTTTATAAATAGTCTTGTGAAAATAAAATAGAAGATGATATGAAGTATCAAAAGTCACTCATAATTATAAATCCTCTATGAATTATATGTTAGGTTAGGTTAGGTAAAAAGAGGTATGAGATAGTAAGATCTCATACGGCACTGGACACCATAGGGGTCCATCGAAATTCCTATTGAACCGATTGAAGTAAATTACAATGGAAGAACAAAACATAAATATTTTCCCTTGAAAAACACTTAATGTCCTTACATGAATCAAGTAGTAGTGGTCTATGGAAGAAGTATACATACCCAGAAACTTTCTTCGGTGGCGAGATATTGCTTCGCAATCACACAGTATGTGTGTGATATTTTCATCGGCATGCAGGTCGTTGCAGAATCTGCAAGTGTCCGAGTCTGTCAGTCTTAGTCCTTTTGCTTGTTTTCTTAGAAGACAGTGCCCTAATAGCATTAATACAAATATTCTGAGTTGTTCCCTACCTCACTCAGAAAAAAAATTCTTTTAAGGTTTTAACACGGTACACGATTTTGACAAAATTCTTAGTATTAACATTTAAAAGTGTTATACTAACGTGAACAGTCACATTAGTTTAAAACTGTTTATATTATTAATCATGTTAAATTTACACAAAAAACCGATGAATCTACATGATCGCTTGTAAACTAATTGCTCTACGACCTCTAAACACAACATTTTGTGTAATGCTATTTTAAAATGCGATCCCGTTAAAAACTCATGACAATTTGTCAAATTTACTTTATTTTTCACGTTAATTTTACATTGATATCCCGAAGAACTAGCATAGTATTATTGACAATGCTTCCTTGTATAATATACACGACCCTTTGTCAAATTGACGTTCGTTATCATGTTAATTCGTTTCGCTACAGATGGAAAATTAATGAAGCAAATTTTAAATTTACACATTTGTAATTTTTTTTTCATAAGAACTTATGAAAAAGTTAACAAACCTAGATTTTTTTTGTACAAAAAAAGTCAAAAATGTTTCTATAACATGGGAGATGAGTATCAAAATAAACAATAAACAAGTTTATACATTAACTAAAGCGATTTTAATCACACAGTCTTTAAATTATTATATACATAGTAAAGGGTCCGCCATCTAACTTTTTTTTTTCAACTAGTGCTTATTTCGCGAATGGTAACACTTAGCTCATGTCTGATTTGACAGATAATTAGTTTTATCCTTCCGCTGAACGAATATGGTTGTGTATACGCTTGAACAACGCTGGGAAATATTGCGACATTACTTTGAAAATCATGGTAATGTTGCAGAATGTGTGCGAAAATTGCGTACGGAATTTGGAAGAAGAGAAGTCAATGGCGATCGTTATCGGGCCATGTTGAACGAATTTTTGTTCACAAAAATTGAAGAGGAGGATATTGGCAACATTTTGTTTCAACAGGACGGCCGGCGCTACGTGCCACACAGCCGAAGCTACACTCGATGTTTTGCGCCCTGTTTTTGAAGATCGCATTATAAGCCGCAGAGCTGATGTCGTTTGGCCACCTCGGAGCTGCGATTTGACACCGTTGGACTATTATTTGTGGGGTGCCGTAAAAGATAAGTGTTACGCCGACAAGCCAGATTCGTGAAGCCATTGATGAAATGCAGCTGCACACAATCGATAATGTGCTTAAAATATGATATATAAATAAATGTGAAAATTGGACCGATCGGGTAGGCTACTGCATGGCCAGCCGAGGCAGCCATTTGAATGAAATTATTTTCCATTATTAACCGGAAGTATTGTACTTTCAAGTACAAAAAGAATATTGAGAAAATATTCAGTAGTTTTTTTTTATAGAATTTAAAAAAAAAAAAAGTTATTTGGCGGACCCTGTGTATGTATATGAAGAGGTGCTGATGTAAACTCATTAATATTTGGATAAATAAGCTCATGTTAAACGTCTCTAACAAAGGATTGGAGATAGGCATAAAAATATGTAATTTTATGTTCAAAACAAATAAAGAAAAGCTCTTAAGTCGAATTTCCTACGTCAACGATTTCAAATAAAGAAATATCGCCTCTTTTGTCAATTAAAAAAAAAACGTTTTTTGCATTCTGTGCCTTTAAATGTTACTTTATTGCTATATTCAAATTGTTTCCAATTGTAATTGTTTTGGAAATGATTGACGTGTCTTAAAATATGAGTATTATTATTATAGAAGTTCCGGAAAGTTTTCGAAAGAGCATAATATTTCCGTTATTTAAAAAAGGAGATGTCACTGACCCAACGAATTATAGAGGAATTTCTTTTATGAAGTCTGTAATGAAAATATTTACTGGAGTTTTTCTGGACCGTTTGACGAATTGGGTGCGAGAAAATGACCTACTAAGCGAATTTCAAGCGGGGCTCAGAAAAGGCTATTCCGCAGTAGACAACATTTTCACACTGACTAGTATTGCTCGGTCGTACCTGGACAAAGGAAGACAAATGTTTGCGTTCTTCGTAGATTTTAAAGCAGCCTTTGACTTAATTAATAGAAACGCATTGTTCTATAAGCTAAGTAACTTAGGCGTGTCTTCTAAAGTGATGAGGGTCATACAAAGCCTTTACAAAAATAATAAAGCAGCTGTTTGGGATGGTCACAACCTGTCCAATTGGTTTAATTCTGAAATGGGAGTGAAACAAGGATGTCTCATGAGTCCACTTCTTTTTTCAATAGATTTGGATGATTTCGTAACATTCTTATCAGGAGGAATTATGTTTGGCGGCCAGCAAATAAAGCTGCTTTTGTACGCAGACGATATCGTCATTTTATCAGAAACTCCAGTGATGTTGCAGATGATGATTAATAGACTCCAAAACAACTGCAATCTATGGAACCTGAAAGTGAACACCGTTAAGTCCAAAGAAATGATTTTTAGAAACGGGTATGGACGATACTCAAGGCAAGAAAGATGGACTTGGGAGAACCAGGCACTTGAAATGGTTAAGGAGATACTTCGGAGTTTTACTAACATCCCAAGTATCCTTCAAGCCCCACTTGAGAAAAAAATTAAAGGAGGCGAAAAAGGCAATAAACAGCAGTTGGCGTGGAATCCTTTTCGAGGCCGCTATGAGATCAATCATGTGCTATTCTGCACAAGTTTGGGGAGTATTCGAGTACGAAGAGGTTGAAAAACTTTTAAGGTATTTCTTAAAAAAAATGTCTAAGCTACCCGAAAATACGCCGACGTACATGTTGCACTTGGAAACTGGTATATCTCCGCTCTACATCTTTACATTAAGATTGCACTTTCTATACATTCTCAAAGTGATGGAACTTCCAAGATATCGCCTTCCACACATCGTCGCAAAATATTTGTTACAACGGAAACTCCAGTTCTTCAACGAATGGTTAAGGCTAAGCAGGGAACACAATATCCAGTTAACGGATTATAATGCAGAATTTTGGCGGTGTTCTCTGAAGGAGCTATTATCCGCTATTGAGGAGTCTACCCGAGCGGAGTTTAGACTGAAAGCACAACAGAGTGAGACCAGGTGTACTTACCCCTTACTTAACCATGACCTAGCTGCGAAAAACTATTTTCACGATCGGTTCAATGTAGACGTAATTTCTAATATCTTCAAGGCCAGAGGAGAACTACTTCGATTGAACTTCAGACCACATATAAGCGACGGGAATGAGGAATGCAGCTTATGCAACCGTCGATAAAAAGAGAACGTTTTTCATTTTATTGGAACTTGTCCAATACGGAATAAAGAGTCGTTGTCAATGGCGGAATTCACCAGAAGTCTAAATGGTGAAGACTGGAGCGTACTGGCTAGCTACTTAAAAACGGCAATAAAATACCGGCATCAAATAATGAACGAAGCTTTTTAAATTACAAAATAAAACATTAGTATAATTCTCTCTTTTCTTCGGCTGACGGCAATAGCCAAAGTTTATTGTAAATTATTGTAAAAATTTATGTTTATGAATAAAATAAAATTACTACTACTACTTATTAGCTGACAAATAAACTGGGTTTGAAAAAGTTTTCAGAGCTGAAAGCTTTGGAAAAATCTTCGTGCAATAGGAATGGGCAAAAATAATCCTAGTTTGGAAGATAATTTAGACTTAAACACTCTGAACAAAAACTTCGTTGCACTTCCTTTCCCTGATCTTAATGTAGTTCCTTCAAGTCCATCCGTCCATCCATTGTGTTTCAAACACAGATGTTGTTGCTAGCTTGTTGTCAGTGAAGTCGAATGCTGTTGGTTTGGATGAAATACATCCAAAATTTGTTAAAATCATTCTTCCTACAATTCAATCATATACTAACAACAGGTGTGTATCCTTTTCAATGGAAAAATGCTAAGATGGTTCCGATCCCAAAAAGTCTAAATTGTAAAGAATACCGTCCTATTTCCATTCTTTCTTATTTCTCGAAGGTCTTTGAGAGGATAATGCAAAAGCAAATTAACTGTCATATTCACTCAAATATCTTGCTTTCATCGATGCAATCTGGTTTTAGGAAAAATCACAGCTGCATAACTGCGGTTATTAACGTAGTTGAAGAGATTAGACAGGCTCTGGACGAGGACCAAGTGACCCTTTTAATATTTCTTGACTTTTCTAAGGCTTTTGATACTGTCGATCACTATAATTTATGCAAAAAGCTCTCTGCGTTGTTCGGTTTTTCACCTTCAGCGGTTTCATTAACCTCGGCATACCTAAGGCTAAGAAAACAAGCAGTTCCTGTAGGACATTACTCTTCCGACTTCCTTTTCACCTATCCTGGGGTTCCACAAGGTTCTATTCTGGGTCCTCTTCTTTTCTCCCTTTATGTTAACGAGATTCCAAAGTTAGTATCGACATCAACATCAATACACATGTATGCGGACGATGTACTGTTGTATCGGAGTTGTCATCTTGGTATGATTGAAGATTGTGCTAACTCGATTAATATACGGAGGATAGGTGATTGGTCCGATAGGAATGGGCTATTTCTAAACCTCGGTAAAAATAAATGTGTTGTTATCAGTAAAAAGTCCCTGGACCTTTCTTATTTTCCAGAAATAAAACTTAACGGCTCCAGAATAGAGTACGTAGATTCAGCCAAAAATCTGGGAGTGATATTTAATAGGACACTAACATGGGATACTCATATTAATATAGCCGTTGGCAAAGTATACGGTGTGTTACTCCAGTTATGGATCTCACAATATATCACCCTTTAAAAAACGCGTATCATGCTAGCAAAAACACTTGTTGTTGGTTGCGAAATTTTCTGCAACTGTGATGCTGCCAGCAGAAGGAAGCTTAACGTCGCATTTAATAATATTGCACGTTATGTTTATAACCTGAATCGTTATGACAGTGTTTCAAATTATTCCAAATCACTTTATAATATGACTCTTGACAATTTACTTCGTTTTCGTTCACTTGTCTTGTTATCCAATGTGGTGCAGACGCATCAGCCAAGTTATCTTTTTACTAAATTGCGCTTTAGTTCCTCTAACAGATCCCAACAACTTGTTCACCCTCGAGTCGTATGTCTAACATCGGGACGACAGTTTTTCACTAACTCCATCCGCTTATGGAATTCCTTGCCTCGGCACGTGCGAAGGTTAGGTGGCACTGAACAGTTTCGGACTAAACTTAAGTCCTTTTATTTGGAATTTCCCGACTGATTTTGTTTTTAGTTATTCTTTTTTTTTGTAACTTTAATTAATTGAATGGAGATTATGTAAATTTTGTTTTTTCTTTTCTTTCCTTAAGAAATGTTCCATTTTTTTTCTTCTTTCTCTTTCTCTTTTTTTTTTTAAATTTCTGAACATGTCCTTTAGTAGCTTGTGTCATATATGAATTTCAGCGTTATCAAGCTTCACTATATTATAAGATAATTTTATGTCTTAATGTGTAAGCTATCAATTAAAATAAATGAAATGAAATGAAAAATTGAATGCAAATTGTAAAGCTGTTTGCACTACGTGACTACAAATCACTGGAACTTTACTCATTAAATTGTTTAATTACGTTTAATATAAAAGAAAAGTCTTAAAAGACAGCAACTTGTAAATAAAATACCTGCTTGAAGAATAACTACTAACATTATGCTCTTTTAGAGCAATTATGTTAAACCTTGCATTAACTGAAAAGCACTTAATGAACACCTAAAAGGTATTTTTTAAGGTAAGAATAGTTAAAATTCTTAAAAAAAAATTACTGAATAAGAGACGGAAGTTTGCTATCCTATAAACTCTTTTTCAAATTTCAAATTCTAACGGATTATTTCATAAGTTGACTAGAAAAAGGAAAATATTCCAGAAATGTTTTCATTTTTACACTAAACGAAGTTTTTTCGATTCTACTTCTATGGGAAAATTTTCTTTTCTTGACTCAGTTGTTGCGCTATAGAAATATGTACACCTTGGCATTCTTAGTTTAATTTCTCAAATTTGTGGAATGTGTACCTTTTTCTACTCAGTCACAATTGTACTGAAGTGAGCTTACTTATTAAAAGTTAAATAACAGGATGTACTTAAAAATCAACTAGCAACGCTGTCAGATATGTAACAAGTGTAACGATGTTAATTTAACTTAAGCTATACTACTTAAATTGAACTTCTTAATTTGGGTTAAATTTGTATAGGAACAGCCGTTATGTTACCTAATGTTTTCTCTGAATGTTGTTTTAGAATTTCACTAGATTTCTTGCTGTCGAGTTGTTAAAATTACACAAATATTCGTTAAATATTGAAAAACATTATAAAAGTACCTTGAAGAGAAGCTAAAGGAATCAAAAAGAGCAATCCAGTAAGAAACATCTATAAAGGTTTATATCATGACCTTGGAAGCAGTACTAGTGTTTACATGATTGGTAGAAAATCATGTACATAAACTCGGCTTATACAAACACACTGCCACCCAGTGGCCCCAGACTGTGAAGACTGTTTTCCCCTTTTTTTATCAGCAAAGGCAATAATTTTCCCCTAAATTCGAAATTAGTTCCCCTTCAAATCGTTAAATCGAGTGAATGCATTCAAATAGACAAAAATTCTTACGTAGACGTTCGATGGGCAGTTTTCTTTCATATTTAGTGTGAACATTTCATTCTGAGTAAACTTCAAAATTTATTTGTAATGAAAATGAGTTTAAATTTTACTTTTAAGCAATTTAAATTTCAAAGAGATTTTAGATATTTCCCCCTTTTTTAAGCTTTCCCCTCGTTTTCCCCTTTTTCATTGAAAAAGCACCAAAATTTGCGCTTTTCCCCTCAATCTGGGACCACTGCTGCCACCTGTCGCTAACGGCTAACGAGCTAACAAAACACCGATGGGACTAATAGTCGCAAAGGACATCTACAACTATGAAGTCGTAAGGGAGGAATACAACTCGGCTTTGCTCTTTTAAATATTTGAAAACAACAACTTTTCAGAAATCAACCAATGAATAGTCCTTTCCAATCGTTGTTTCTTTGGACTCAGATGCCAAGTTTTTAGTAAAACCCTATCCTGTACTATTAAGAGCTAAACAATTGCAGCCCATGGAACAATTAATCCTTTCAAAAGCGAAAGACTTCGATAAAATAAAAAGCCTTCGTTAGTAAGATATTTGTGAACGTTTGCATTGGCGGGCATTGGAGGAACTGTACGACCTAGACAGCAATACCGAACCTTAGGCCAAAATCTTTGCATTTGGCGCTTGAGATGGGTGGGAGCATGTATTGGGAAATAACATCAACGATACCCCGTAAATTGATTTCATTAATAAAGCCTAGTATCCTGCTCGCGCTAAATTTTAGCGTCTCTAGTCTCGACTTCGTTTCTCCACACCAAAGATAAATGGTCGCTCAATTATCAAACATGATATAGATGGGACAAAACCCATATGTTAATTATGGCATATGTCAGCAAACGCAATTTTAATTATACGCATAATTAGATTTTCGAAATTCAGACTGCAAATATATCTCGAAATACATCGCAATATCAGAATATCTCCAAAACAATGGAGAAAAGTATGATCAATGCTGCAGCAGCTTAAATAATTTCTGTAGTGTCAAGTAAAAGACGACACGTTCCTTCGTGTCGGGTAAACCCCTATTTGCAGTGGAATTTTTCGGCAATCTCCATATTGCTGATCGTTTCTCCACAAGCCCCGCAATTTTATTTGTTTTTTCATCGCAAGAAAATTATTTATTGTTTCTGCGTTTTCTTTTATTTATCACGCAAATGTATTCTACGGTTTCCTTCCAAAAAAGCCAAATTAAACACAAGACAAACTTTATCCTCCGTTTTTTATGTCCAAATTTATCTTCGATTTAATGTGCCGGACATTTATTTCGCGAGCTAAATGAGTGGAGACTTTTTGTCGGCCCATCTATATGAAGTTAGGAATTTAGCCTGCGAACAGAATACTGCTTTGCTAGATTTTATCTTTGCAGACATTTTTCTATGGGAAATAAAATTTAGCGAGAGCAGGATACTAGCAGCGTTGCCACACAGATACAACTGTATTAAATTAGCTACATTTTTGCTTCCGTGGAAAAAATTGATACTTGGATCCTTTTTTTTTTTTTGATTTTGGTTCAATTAGTTACTTTTTTTAAATTTTCCAATTAAATTCTGCACAAGCTCCCTTTTTCCATATACATATTTTATTTTATTTTCTTTCAAATAAAATTTAAATCTTTCAATAATAATTTGTTTTCTTATTTTTTAAGCTGACTATGGTAACTATTGCTCATTCTGATTCTGAGCCGATGTTCCCACCCATACTGATACTGTACTGCACATGTACGGTCCGACTCGAGCACATTTGCACTCGTAAATTTCTCCCAATTTATAAGAGTGTCTGAGTTATTCAATTCAAATTCCTTTAAGTCCCTACTCTCTACTCTACAGTTGACAAATGTCAATAAACTCTGCATTAATTATCTTCAGCTAACGTTTTCCCAACAATTAAAAGGTGAATATACCTAAAATGTATACAAATTCGAAAAATTCATTTAGACCACGAATGAATTTTAAGCCAGTACAATTACTCTGCAATTAGTGCAATATTTTTTTAAGTGTGTTTTTAAGATTTTTTTTTTTTGTACTGAATGAATTGACTGATAATCAGGCGATGTGCAATGTGATGTTTGTTTTAAGGATTTTGCTATTTCGTATTTTTATTTTTGTTTCTCTCGTTTTTAATAAATTTATTTATTTGAAAAAAACTACATTTTCTTGTGGTACATTTGGTACATTTTAGAGGTTGAAATTTTGATACTTTGATACATTTAAAAAAAAAACCATACATTTTTCTAAAAGTCAACGGCAACGCTGGATACTAGGATTTTAAGTCAACACAGTAGGGAAAGACCTCGCCTCAGGTAATGCTCACAAGTAGAAGCACCTTGGAGTGCGAAACTGCAGGCAGTCAGCCAATGGGTCGTATGAATAAAACGTAGCAATTGCTTTTACTCAAGAGATATGTCAAAATCGAAGCATTTGCTACATTTCGTATGAATAAAAACCAATTTGAGCTAGTTCCAACTTTTGACATGTTCGAAAAGCGGCGGTACTGACCTTTTACTCCGATCGGTATTAATAAAACTTATCAGGCAAAGCAAATGCTATGCAAATCCTGAGTCTGCTATTTAGTTGACTCAGACCTTTTGCTAAATATTTTGTACGCACATTTTTTACATAAAACAATCTGAGCATTGTGAATTTTCGATGTTTTGTTAATAAATAGTTAAATTAAGTTTTGTTCGTGCAGGAAAACCAAACAAAACATGGATGCGATAAGTTTTCACATTTTACCTGTTTTACCTCTTGTTGGTAACGTTCGTGCTAATAAAAAAAGTATAAACAAAAAAGAATTGGCGACGATAATAACGTCAAGCAATTGCTTCGTTTCACTCGTGAAGATGTGGACATTTTGGCTAATACTTTTTTAAATGACAATTTTGAGACGCGCGGTGGTGCTCTTTCAAATATCCATAAAATTAAATCTTTCCTAGTGTATTTAGGAGATCCGGGATTTCAGGTAAACATTTTAAAATTCATGGCTTAACAAGTGAAAGATTTATGCGTTTAGGTTGGTGTTGGAGAAGATCGTCATCAGTCAACCGTTTCGTTAACTAATTTGTATGTGTGTCAAAAAAAAGTTCAACAAGCCGATTGGTTACATTTTCGGACAACGGAGGAAGAAATCAAACATCACCAAGCGATTTGGCAAATAAAATTTATGTTTCCAGGTGCAATTGGAGCTATAGATTGCTTTTGATAATTTTCCCACAAAAATTTGAAAATAAATTCAAAATAAACAAACCACCGGACAGTTGTCACTTGTCAAGTTTGACAGAAATTGCAAGGCAAGGACATGTACAGCGAAGTAAATGCTATATTCAAATTTTTGAACTTACTTTAGCAAACAAGGTTTTGATTCATACCGATTCAAAGCATTTGCCAAGGGCTTTTACTTTGCTAAAACCTTTTACTCAAAGCAAATGCTAGTTTTTATTCATACGACCCAATGACTACACTTATAAGGGAGTAGAGTTGCCCATTGCTCCTTTTTGAGCCTCACGACCCGTGGACCCTCTTTCAGTTTAAGTAAGATTTTATTCTTTATTGAACGCAAAAAAATGCAAAAGTCTTTATCGTATTGAAACCTTTGTTTGTTTTTGTTCTAAATGAATGTTTTTTTTATATTTTTTGCTAGTAGGTATCTCTTTTATGTGGGGGCCTCATTTTTGGGATTGGCTGAGGCCCAAGTAGACCGCCTAAATGAGTAATTACTTCTTGCCTAGGCGTGATCAACAAACCCAGTGGTAAGTGTTCTCGACTACTGAGCATGGAGTCAATTTAGGCTTTCGACATGAAATTGTAGGTCCCTTCCATTTGTCTCAAAAATAAAAGCTCACATAAGTGAGAAGCTGGACACAGGGTACCTATATATGGACCCGTTTGCGCAAACAGTTTATTCTTATTTTTAAGGTGCGATCAATCCGAAAAGTGCATCCTTTTAGAAATACCCTACATCTCTGTCTCTGTCATCTGTCATTATCTTGCTGAGGATCAACTAAAAACACTACCCCAATTTGGCTAGACAGCGATTTTCAATTTACCCTAAGCAAATGATAATACGCAGCTGGAGTTATAATTAAAATTATTACTGACACTAATTGCCGCCAAACACGCATTTGATATCTACGTAGTTTCGCTTTGGTTATTAAGAGACGCAAACTACATCGAGATTAAAGTACTACTTACGTAATCTGTCAACAAGGGGGACCATAGGGGGACCCCTATAAAAAGAACCTGTCGTCCACTACTATGCATCAATTGCGAACCATGAAGGTTGTTCTGTTGGTGCTGTTTGACATTTTTTTGCAATGTCTTTCATTTGAACCTGATACAAGGATCATCGGCGGTTGGGATGCCAGTATCTACGATTATCCGTATCAGGCGGGTCTGTCAATTAACAAAAAAAGTTGGTGTGGAGGATCCTTGATCTCTCGTACGTGTATCCTCACTGCGGCCCATTGTGTCGCCGAGTAAGATTTTTGGACAGAGCTATATTTCAAAATTACTGATCGATTTTTACAGCGATCCTGCCAACACTGTCAGCGTATACTTGGGCAGCAGCAAAAGGCGACGGGGAACGCTTCGAATTGCCCGCTCCAAGACTGTTCACCCGCGATATCAAAACGGAACTTGGTTCAATGATATTGCCTGTTTGAAAATTGATCCAGTCGAGTACTCGAACGAAATTCGACGCGTTATTATGGCAAGTGGCAATAACTCGTACGAAGGGCGTCCTGTCATCGCCTCTGGATGGGGGAAAACATCGGATGGTAAGAGTATCGAATGTGGATACAATCCACTTAAGCTTGAAAGATATGCCATGGAACTTGAATGTGACTATCGCATGTCGGCTTGAGCTGGATCTCCAAAGTTTTAGAAGTGTGATTTAATCTATTGGAGTTTTTTTACTTTAAAGGCAGTACCGTTACCGATGATCTGCAAGCTGCCGAATTGAGAGTTATAAGCAATTCCAATTGTGGTAATACGTTTGCTTCTATTGTGCCTACAAAACTGTGTGCAAGTCCTAAGCCTGGTACGAATATGTCCATTTGTCAGGGTGATTCTGGGGGTCCACTCGTCCTCAAGAACAATGGTTTGCTGGTTGGTGTCTCTTCATTTACTGCTAGTAAAAGTTGTGAACAAGGACTACCATCTGGCTTCGTTCGTGTTACAAGCTACAGGAAATGGGTGACAGACAATTGCGGTTGTGGTGTTTAAGTGCAGGCCTCGTATCGCTATACCTGTGTGTAGTTATATTTGACAAACGAAATCCGGCTACATTTTTAAATTTATTGTTGATCGCATGGGTTATGTATAAATAAAATCCGAAAACATTTAGAATTTTTGTATTTGATTGGTTTGGATTTTACATCAGATGCATTTCGGCTGTCCTGAGTAGATTTGCTGTAAAGAGAAACGTCATTCCTTTGTATTGAGCGGCTTAAGTGCCACTAAAGCATTCCGAAAAATTAATAACGGATTATTATTAAGGAGTTAAATCAAAGGCAGGAAGGGCAATTAAAAAAAAATATTAAAAAGAAAAAAAAAAAACAATTTAAGCAACGGCAACACTAGCAATCAAGTATTTTATCAGTTTTGACAGCCAGAAACCTCTTATGGTGTTCTTAAATCGCTCGTTTCTGTTAATAGTTCTGAAAAAAAAAACTGCTTTCAAACTTTAAATTTAAAGCTTAGTCCTAAATCCTATCTAAATTTTGACATAGAGTACGCTCTGGATAAGTGTCAAAGAAAACAGCTTTTCTTTAAAAAAAACTTACTTCAAAAACTAAATTCTCTCTCATTTCAATCATTTCAGATTCTAGGTACTCTAGGTCCTCGTCGTGGTAGTCATTAAAAAATATTATCCTTGCTTACTTTTCCGCACCACAAAAATCAACAGAACACAGATATCTGTCATAATTTAGCTATGTGCCTATGCCCACCCATTGAATGATCACGATCAATTTTAACAGATACGTGAAGTACCTTCAAAATGTGTAAAAGTTTTAATTTTTCGCTGAAGCTGAACTCGGCTATTAGCTCAGCAAAATTTTGCAGAGAGTTTTGTTTGGGAGATAAAATTTATCTCGATCATCGTAAGAAAAAAAAAACTAAAACAAGTAAAAGTGTTATCATCGGCCTGGCCGATGCTTTGATACCCTCCACTGCATACAAGTCATGCAAGATACACATGGGCCTAATATTGATTTTGTATGGGTGGTACCAGAACTACTTGACCGACATAGCCCATTTTCAATACCAACCTGACGACGATAAAAATAAGTTATTTCACCAACTTTCATTTGCCTATGTCAATTCCTTTCGGCGCTATCGTGCTTTCAACAGACAGACAGACAGACAGACAGACGGATATGGCTAAATCGATTCAGAATGTGATCCTGATTCAGAATATATATACTTTATGAGGTCTCCGGTGACTCCTTCTTGGCGTTACAAATGTAATGACAAAGTGAATATACCTTCCTGTGGAGGGTATAATGAAGATCAAAACCGATTTCAAAAGAAAAGAAAAACCATTTACAAGACTTGCTTCCGTTTAATTCTAATATCGATAAGCAATACTTTAAGACGTTGTTAGATCTTTGGAAACTAAAAGTCTGCTTATATGATAGAAAATGTCAATTTAAATTATTGTGATAGCTTTAATTTTTTTTGTTTTTTTAAGAAGAATTTTTAATACTAAATTGCTTTTGTATAATTTCCTTATTTGATTGTATTTTTTGCATAAAAACTTTGTTAATAAAAATTATGAAATCGATTTTTCTTTTCAAATTTTAGCGTCCCACTCCATGCTTTCTTGCCTTTCAAATATTTTGAATGAGAATTGCTTTGTGCCATATCCATTTTTAAAGTTCTGTACCCAAAGGGAAAAAAACGGAACCTTGTTAGTTTCGCTTTTGTCCGTCCGAACCAACTAGACCAATTGTGTTCCTTGGTCTATCTCAGAAACTAATTGACGCAGAAGGCTGAAATTTTGGGCACAACATCTGTTGTAATCCCAAATTAAACGACATATACCAATAGTATCGCTACATGGATTGGTTTTAGAGTAATTAGTAATGTGGTGTTTGTGTGCTGTTTATTTCTTGATTTACCTAAAAATGGATATATACCTTTTCTGTTCTTAGCTATTATGTGCCGAAGACTCTTTTGCCGAAAAGATAATATTTTAAAAGATATTTACAAAAAAACTGTCAATCACTATATAAAGTATGCTCCTTTTAACCATTTTTCATTCGTTATTGGTGTGTTCTCCTAATTGATTCCAATTGGAGTTTTCAATGCATACTGAACTCTACTCATACTCATTCACACACCGTCACCACAGTCACAGCCACACTCCACACTAGTGTTTGTGCTCTCGGTCATCTCCATTCTACAATTCTCCTCCATTCCTTACATCGTATTCTCTTAATCGTTTTCCATTGGAACTTTTCCAATGAATACTCTTCCTCATGCACTCATGAGACATGAATGTGTTTTTAACTGGGAGGGGAGCTACGTTGACATGAGAAATGTGGAAATGATTCATACCTCCTGACTTCTGAGTTATATGTTTCATTTTAGTATTCGTTGTTAATGAAGACTTCACATGTTTTTTAGTTGTCATGATCCCATATAGTTCCAGGTAAAAACAGAAATGAACTAAGGCAAACACACATAAGGAATGCTAAACAATGGTTCCGCCGGAAAATGGGAATGGAGGCAGAGGTGGTAGTGGATTAAAGCCCCACACGCAGGCTTTCGATGCTTCCCAGTGAAGTACGGAACCTTCGGTGCGCGAGTGACACTCGCACTTGGCCGGTTTTCTGTGTTCCACGTGTATGGAAAAAAATCAGTTTCAATATATAGGAGGTGGGATACAAGTCAAAAAAGAACGTTAATTAACGTAGCTTGTCAAGGGTTTTGGCAAAACACTTTTAAAATTGGTAGGTGAACTCTTTATAAGACTAACTTCAAGCTAAACAAATAAAAAAAAATCCTATTACACAGTTTCTGGGTACCAAGTACACAAACCTTTAAATGCGTTTTTCTCGGAAAAGTGCCAATGGCGTATGGAACAAACCAATTTTCGGGCGACGACATGTCGACTGCTCTACGGGCGAATCAACCAAACCGAAAATTCGAGTTAAACTAATTTCGAAACTAACTATAGTTTCGACTTTTAATTTCTAGGTACCAACAATCAATGTAATCGGAACTTTAACTACATCTGACTTTATGGCAAAATTATAACAGTATAACTCAAAAGCATTATAATTTTTTTCTGAGCTTTCAAATAATTTGCTGAAATTGGCAGTTGGTTGTATTTTGAGTGAAATATAAAAGATGGTTGCCTGGTTTTTTGACTGTATCATTGCAGCATTGTTAATTTTGCTATCAATGATATCAGCCAATGGTTCGACACAGTCAACTAGGTAATAGTTCTCGCATTGCCTGCGTCCAATTTAAGCTGCGGCTTCTCTTTATTTGCTGTCCATTTCATATTTAATATTTATTTCATATTTATTTATTACAAGGACTGACGTTTAAACTTTAATAATGGGTTAGACTCGACTTTCTCCGGATCGAAAGTTACAGTCTCGATTATCTTAAAGTCAAAGATAACTCGATTATTGGTTTTAATTTCGACTATTGCCCTAAAGTTGAGTCTAAATTTGGTTGTTAGTAAGGCCGATAACTTTAGTCGCACAGTTCCGAATCTATTTCTTAACAAGACACACAAAACATTTTCTAGAAAAATAAAACGAACGGCAAATAGTGTTTTCTTTTTGTGCATTAGATAGAACTGAGCTGCGAAACCAAGTGAGTTTTGGTCACGCTACAGTAATGACCTTTCGACACTCCTAGAGTGGATTAAATTTCCAATAAATGACCACAGTGGAAAGCGAGCCACTGACCTACAACTATTATGCAAGCAATCGTTGTTTCCCGTTTACACTAATGTTTCCTTCCTATCTTCAGTTTTGCCGGAACTATAGCGTCAAACTGCTTTGCGTGCCACTTGAGAGAATACTTTTGTGAATAGTACTCACCATTTCTGTCCTTCGAATTAATTAGCTTGTTTAGCAATGTATCGCTCGTTTCCTTGCCCGAATCGGAGACAAATTCCATTTGCAGCAGTCAAGTTCAAGTTTCTTGTGCGCATCCGTCATTCTCCAAATGGCAACAACAACTACTCGTACGTCGAACATGGAGATGGAACATCTCTGAACAAACGAAACGATGCAGGAAATCATCGGAGAGGAATTTTCCTAGGCGTGAAGTATATCAAGTCCGCTATAATTACAATGTCGCGCGGGAGGCACTATAATTTTCAATGTGTCGTGATTTATAGCCAGACACGGCCGCCAGGTGTCGAACAGTTTTACACTGTGTCGCGGACTGTCTGGATCGTGAATCCTTGTCAATTGAGGCAACGCAACCGCAGCCTTATGTGGCAATTATAGCAATTTGTTTAATTAATGCATATCACTGGGCTATGGCAGCGTAATAAAGTAGTGCTGCTGCTGAGATCCACCGGGTAGTTGCCACTGCCACTGCCACCTGTGGCGTTACAATAGTGTTGTGATGATTCATTAGGCGAACGTTTCAAGTTTTCCCCTCTGTCACTCTGTCATATCGAGTGACTGGCTACGGATACACACATATATAGAGTATACGAGGAGAACCGTTTATTGTACGTAGGTTAGGGGAGACGAGCATCGTGCATCGAGCATCGAGCACCCATGAACTTGACGTCCGGAGACATGGTATATCTGTTTTTTTTTTCTTTTCACTTTTTATGGGATGCGAGTATGTATTGTTGTTGGAATGTGGGCTCCTACTCCGATGCAGTCTATACGTTGGATGGGTCTGCCTAAGAAAGCCATCAAAACGTATTTTAATTGGACGCAAATTGTGTTACTTCTGCTAACAAGAACATGAGCAGTGTAATTTTATGGACCTCTAACATGAGTTGGACATGTGATTTGTTTTTACCTTTTTAATGGCCGCTGTACTACATTGCTTAGAGAATGCGGTATTAATATTCAGTACATTACCAACTGAGGTAGAAGGGAGCTGCTTCTTAGGTACCTACTCCCTACCCTTATAAGTGATCCGCCATCAGATATACGTGGTTTCTTCGGGGTCTTTTGGAGGCAATCTCACAGCAACTGGAGCTCATCAGTGAATTTGCAACTATATTAGACCTTGGGATGTTCTGAGAGAATAAATTTAGTAATATTTTTTTTCGAACCAAATGGAAATGTCAGTCTATTATGCAGATAAGCATTTCACAAAGAGCAGGCTATTTTGTTGAACCTGACAGATGGCTCTCGAATCTCTTAAAATTTTATTTCAAATTGGCCAAATTCTAGTTAATTTGTTTTTAGCGCTCAATTTATAAACAAAAGTGGATAAAACTGCAAGATAAATAAACATTAAATTATATCCAAGTACTTCAGCGTCTGCAAATTGATAAGTTCTTATTAAAAAAAATGTTTACAGAATTCAGTATTCAAAATGTTATTTGATGGTGATCGTATGACGTTGCGAAGAAGTCAACGATTTAGTAGATACACTCCTGGCTGATCCTGGGGATTCCAATGTAAGCAAATTTGGTCAGAAGTTCCTTTAAATTGAATGTTGTCTCTAGCAAATAAATTCAGGCCCCAGCCGAGAAAAACCATCAGTATGAAAATGTGGCCACTGTTGTGTAAAACAACTGACACATAAGGGTATTGATTTCACCGTGAGACAGCAACTGCAGAACAAATAGAGATGCTTGGAGGAAGAATTAACCAAGAACCAAGGTGTGCAGACCTTCCTTTTACATCATTGGACTGTGTCCTACACGTCTTGACTTATTCTGTAGGCATTCTGTTTATATGGGTCCGCCAAATAACTTTTTTTTTTTTGAAAATGCTATAAAAAAAAACTACTGAATATTTTCTCAAATTTCTTTTTTTATTTGAAAGTACAATCCTTCCGGTTAATAATGGAAAATAATTTCATTCAAATTGTTGCCTCGGCTGGCCATGCAGTAGCCTACACGATCGGTCCAATTTTTAAGCACATTATCGATTGTGTGCAGCTGTATTTCACCAATGGCTTCACGAATATTGTCCTTTAAAGCGTCAATTGTCTCTGGCTTGTCGGCGTAACACTTATCTTTTACGGCACCCCACAAATAATAGTCCAACGGTGTAAAATCGCAGCTCCGAGGTGGTCAAACGACAACAGCTCTGTGGCTGATAATGCGATCTTCAAAAACAGGGCGCAAAACATCGAGTGTAGCTTCGGCTGTGTGGCACGTAGCGCCGTCCTGTTGAAACAAAGTGTTGCCAATATCCTCCTCTTCAATTTTTGTAAACAAAAATTCGTTCAACATGGCCCGATAACGATCGCCATTGACTTCTCTTCTTCCAAATTCCGTACGCAATTTTCACACACGTTCTGCAACATTACCATGATTTTCAAAGTAATGTCGCAATATTTCCCAGCGTTGTTCAAGCGTATACACAACCATATTCGTTCAGCGGAAGGATAAAACTAATTATCTGTCAAATCAGACATGAGCTAAGTGTTACCATTCGCGAAATAAGCACTAGTTGAAAAAAAAAAGTTAGATGGCGGACCCTTTATATTTTTTCATTATACAAATTTCATGACGGCATGTCTCATAAAAATATTCTAGCTAATGTTGAGTATGAGTTCCATTATCGCAACTAATTGAAACTTTTAGTGCTTCATTCTTGTATCTTCGAAGATAAAACTGTAGCTAAGCAGTAACCAATGCAAGCACAACTGTTTCCCACTGAACAAGAGCTCTCCTCCAAGTTTAAGTCAGCGAATAATAACAAATTATTGACAGTTTCAGGAAAGAGAAATAGTTATTAGGTGATTATTTATTAAACTTTTTTTATAACTAAATGGAATATCTGGGGCTTAGTTTCACTTTACTTTTTGCAATTTTGAAAAATATACAATTTTTTACTAGCGGGTACCCGCGACTTCGTCTGCGTAGAATTATTACTTCGAGTACTCAATTAAAATATTTATATCGACAACAGTGCCACATATCGGGTTCAAAACTTTCCTATCTTTCAAGCTAACCAATCAGACGCCCACATTTAAATTCATTGGAAAAATACGCGGCAAATGTATTTATTTCTTACCAAATATAAAGGCTTTTCCAATAAGAGGTGTTATTGTGAATGACCCGCTATTTCGGTAGCTGTCACTTCTGAAGCATTTATTCTTTGACATTTGACAATTAGAAACTACGTCATTACTAAAATTGGAACGATACACGCTTCAACAACGCATTGAAATTATTAAAATTCACTATCAACAGTTACGGTGAATGGATTGCGCTATCGAGAGATGATTAATGATTTTTTTTGGTCGGAGTTGGATGGTATCGATCTGGACGTTTACTTTCAGCAAGACGGCGCAACGTGCCACACAAGCAACGAAACCATTGATATTTTACGGGAAAAGTTTCCGGACCGTGTTATCTCTCGAAGAGGTGATCACAATTGGCCACCGAGATCTTGTGATTTAACACCTTGCGACTTCTTCCTTTGGGGCCACGTGAAAGATAAGGTCTACGCCAACAGCCCAGCGTCAATTCAAGACCTCAAAGATAAAATTCGTGAGGCTATCGAGGACATAGGTCAGCCACTTTGCGATTTGGTTATGGAAAATTGCATGAAAAGGATATGGTCCTGTATGCGTGCTCGTGGTGGCCATTTGGCTGATGTTTTTTTTATTATTAACGGCACACCTTCCTCTTTATTATGAAATAAACATCCGATCATTGGATCTTATTGGAAAACCCTTTAGATACCTATGATGAATTTTACTATCCCTAACTTGAGAAATAATTGGTTCGTCATTAAAACGTGCATCCCCAACTTCATCAGCTTCACGTGTTGTTTTCGCAACAAAAAGTAGCCAGTGTCATTCTCAGAGGTCTCATCTACTGCTATACCAAAATTTATAAATATTGGTTTTGCGGTCGCTAAAAGGTAAAAATCTTACTTATGCATTTATAATATTAGGTTTATATCAGGGCTACCTTAATTTTTCTGTGCAAAAAATTACAACTAACAATAAAACTATGTTTTGAAATAACAATGTGATGCCAAATTTGTATACATACTTATTTTGCGATCACCTTACGTAGAAGGAGAATGATATGACTATCGAATTTGGCTATCACAAAAGTGACTATCACCTTACGGGATTCCACCCCTGGTCTGATAGGTAATACGCACACACAAAATGAAGTTAAGTGGATTAAGTGGACTTAAATGCGTCTTGTTCACATCTTTTTAATTCTTTTTTTTACAGTCAGTCGGGTTTTTTGGTTTTTTTAATTAATTTTTTTTTATTTGCTCTACTCATTGAAATGAGTTTCGAAGCATGTTTTGTAAAAGAGTTGTAAAATTGAGAACGAATTTTAAATTTGGAAATAGTTCAACTCTGGAAAGCTTCCGTTTAACAAGGTCTAATATTGAATGTGTTTTGTCAAAAATTCGAATAAAAAAAGGAGTAGGGTAGGGCGGGGATAGTTGAACCACTTTTTACTTGAAGTCTCATATAAATCAAACTATTCAATGTATAACTATGAAACTGGCTTCGTAAGAAAAAATGAACATCTAGCTTCTAAAATAAATTTGATAAAATTGAAAATATGTAACCGCAGATGATTAATGTTCACTAAATGAGCCAAGTCCAAGTGGTCTAACTAGCCCCTATAGGGGGGCAAGTTGGACCAGTGTGTGGGGTTAGTTGGACCAAGCCCTGAAAAGTTGAAAAACAAGTTCCATAAAGTACAACAAACTAGAAATTTTACAAACAAATTTATTTAAAACGGTCAAACCAACTAAAAAAAAACATAACAAAACATAGATAAACATATAACCCATACGGGGATTTTCTTGCGATTTTTTTTAATAAGATATGTTCTTAGTGTTGTTCTTGGTATTCCAAACTCTAACGCGGCTTCCCTAAAAGATTTTTCTTTCGAAAGAACAGCTGCAATAGCTTTATTGATCTGCGCTCTACCAGCTGTGGCTCTCTCCGTTACACGTTTGTACGTTTTCATTCTAGGAATTCCAAATAACAAAAGATACATATAAAAACCGTCTATTTAAATCAACCTGGTCCAACTGACCCCACACTTGGTTTGGTGGACATATCTCGTCATAAATACAAAAATACTTAAACTTGTTCAATTTAACACACATAATATAAAAATACAATATATTTACTTATCAAAAAACTTCCGCCGGTAAGTTCATCTACCTTTATCCGAAGATTGGGCACCTTGTCGTGGTGGGGCGGCTTAAGTAGATTAACAGGATGCTAGACCAGGGTAGTGGCCCAACTCCTCTGGTAGAGCTGAATGTGAATTGAAGAACCAAGACTCAATCCGATCAATCGATCAACCCTTAAACTCCAAGATGACTAGTCTGCAATGTCGAGGGAGCTGTGATGAGGTAGGTAAAACTACTTGTTCACAGGGTTCAGGGGTAATTGAACCGCTAATGGAGACTCCTCAGGGGCAGCTCAATCCTCTGTTGTAATTTAGTTGAGTAGGATAGGTATTGGGGATCTCTGCCTATTCGGTCCGTTTAATTCTCCCCTACTCGTGGGTACATATATGGACCTAAATTTAAATAATAAAAATAATATTCCTTCGGAAAACGAGGTGGAAGGCTTAGGAGGGGTCGAGAAGGCGCTGGAAAGTGCTGACATGAACCCGAATAAGCTCGAGGGGTCAGTGGACTCTGATGGGAAACCAAAAGAGTTAGCAGACCAATCGTCAGTGGAGGTGGACAATGCGGGGCAGAAATGCGCCAAGAGGTCAGCCGGAACTGCGGAAGCCGGATTGGAAGAGGAGAGAAGTCCCGACTCCGAGCGGAAGTTGCACCAGCAACTGAAGCAAAGAATGAAGAGGGTCAGAAGGAGGCAAAGATTGGCCTTGGCCAAATCTGTCTCGGCGAAAGGCATAAGTAAGTCGGTTGAGGAGTTGACTGAAATGGTTGCCAACTTGACGTCGACCGAAACCTCTCCAGAAGACGGTGGATCTAGGAAACGGTTCAAATGTTCCGGGACCATGAATCCACCTAAAACTGTGAAGAAGGGGACGGAAGGCGGAAGGGAAGACGGACAGTCTGTACAATATGGGGTCAGTCTACAGGTACCACACTCCAGTGGTTATGTGGATGGACAACATTTACAACGGACTATTAGTCAACCCGGAAAGCAGGAATCGTGCAAGGCCGAGCAACCTGGACCAAGCAAGGTAAAGCGAAAGCTGAGCCAAGCTATGGGAAGGAGAGCAAAGCAAGCAGATGCTGCAAAGCCTTACGCTAGGAGTGAGAGAGCCAAAGTTGACAAGGGTGTAAAAACCTTTGCTCAGACAGCGGCGAACGATCTCCAAATGGGTGTTGCCGACATGAGTCGAGAGGGGGGGATAGAAGCTTCACAGTTGAGTATTTTCAAGAATGCTCTGCTGAGGGCTCTTTACTTACTTCCGACAAATGCAGGTGATATCGGTGTAAAGGAGATAACCTTGGAGGAAGGGATTATAGCAATAAAATGCGTAAACCAAGAAACCAAAGGGTGGCTATGTGAGACTGTAGGGAAGATGACCGACCTATGGGAGGGAATCAACCTTAAAATAGACAGGCTTCACATACTAAAGGATGTGGAAAGGTTGATAATCTTCGTTCCCGGTGAACCCGTGAGCAAGGATGTCATCCTTGCCAGACTTTGTCGTCAAAATTCCTGTGTGAAGGACACTTCGAAATGGAGGGTTATTCATGTGGGAAGATATGATGACAAAGAAATTGGTGGAACCAAGCTGACGATCTGGTGTCCGAGGGAGGAAGCGAGGCTGGTTAGACAAGCAGGAGATAGACTCTTTTGCGGGTTGGACATAGCATTCGTGAAGTTCCAAAGATCATCGGAAAAGACTCAACCTGGAAAGCCACCCGGTAGGGCGACGAAGTGATAGACACCATGGAGATGGGATCAACACAAGTCGGGCGGGAGGTGGGCCCGTACCGGGAAAAGCTGAGGGTGATTCAATTGAACCTGCATCACAGCAAAGCAGCATCGGCAATGATGACTAAGTGTTTTGATGAGGATTCGTTTGATATAGCCCTGATACAGGAGCCTTGGATCTTTAGAGGAAAGATTAGAGGACTCCCAAATAGCATGGCTGAGTTGCATTATGCACAAACTAGCGGAAGAATTAGGTCCTGTATCTTGGTGAGGCACGGAGTTCAAGCATATAAATTGCCGGATCTGTGTGCCCCAGACCTTGCAACAGTACGAGTAGGATCAGGTGCGGGAAGTTTTGTCATAGCATCTGCATACCTGCCGTATGATTCTCCAGAACCTCCTCCGACAAGAGAGTTAGAGTCTTTGGTGAATGCATGCAGGAACAGGAACGAGGATCTAATAATTGGTTGTGATGCCAATGCACATAATACAGTGTGGGGCAGCACCAACGATAATTACAGAGGAGAAGCCTTATTCGAATTTGTATCATGCAAGGATCTAGCTATCTTAAACCGGGGAACAGAGCCAACCTTCGTCGATGTGAGACGAATGGAAGTGATCGATGTTACCCTGTGCAGTAGCCAGATAATTGAAAGAATATCAAATTGGAGGGTAATGGATCAGGCTACATTGTCGGATCACAGAGCCATTTCATTTGATGTTCGCTATGGATCTAAAAGGAAAAAAGATCGGAAATACATCAGAATTCCGAAGAACACAGATAGGATAAAATACCTTGAAGTGTTGGAGGAAAAACTGAATGTAATGACATTCGGAATACCGAAAAACACTTGGCATGTAGAATCACAGTTGAAGCATCTGCAATCAGCTGTTGAAGTTGCGTACCGAGTGGCTTGTACACCTACTTTAGTGGAAAAACAAGATCCTGCGCCTTGGTGGTGCCGGGAACTTGAAAAGCTAAAAAAGGCTGCGAGGAAGGCCTTCAATCACGCCATGAGGAGGGGAGAACCCGAAGCATGGGATGAATATAAGGCGAAAAAGAAAGAGCTAAACGTTACTCTGCGACGACGTAAAAGGGAGTCATGGAGGGACTTTTGCTCGAGTATGAGGAGTACATCTGAAGTCAGTAGACTACAAAAGATTGTCTCGAGAGATCCAGTTTCTAAGATCGGACTCATTCGTAATAGAGCGGGGGAGATGGTGGAAACACTGGATCACACAAATGAGGTCCTAATGGAGGTACACTTTCCAGGAAGCTATAAGTCAGCTCAGCCCTGGGCTCCAAGGAAACAAGGAGCGAACAGGATGGATAGGACGGAAGCAGAACGGATCGTGACACCAAAAGCGGTCAAGGGTGCGATAGCAACATTCTCACCCTTCAAAACTGCGGGGCCGGATGGTATATTTCCAGGTCTAATGCAACGGGGTATAGACCTAATTGCACCAAGGCTCAGGAATATATACGTTGCATGCCTAGCAATAGGCTATATCCCGATAACATGGAGGGAAGCAAATGTGGTCTTCCTTCCAAAACCGGGAAAAAAGGACTACACCGAGGCAAAGTCATTCAGACCAGTCAGCCTAACATCCTTCCTGTTAAAAATAATGGAAAGGGTGATGGTGGACTATATGGAGAGTACTGCGCTTAAGATGTATCCTTTAAATAGTAGACAGCATGCATACAGGGTAGGTATGTCTACAGAAACAGCGCTACACCAAGTAGTACGCGTTGCGGAGGAAGAGCTAAATACCGGGGGCATTGCGATGACCACTATAATGGACATTGAAGGTGCCTTCGATAAGATATGCTTTGAAAGTCTGAAACAAGCCTTGGAAAAACGTAGGGTTAACCCACTGGTGGTAAGATGGGTGGACAATATGTTGAATACGAGGGCGATTAATATTCAGACGGGAACCTCAAAACTCAGAGGAAGGGTTAGCAGAGGTTGCCCACAAGGAGGTGTTCTCTCACCTACACTGTGGAATATCACTGTGGACTCTCTTCTCGACAGACTCGAGGAGACGGGCATTCACACAGTGGGATATGCCGACGACATAGCAATAATGGCCAGAGGCAAATTCATGGACGTCACAGCAGATATCATGAGGAATGCACTCAGAGTGGTTGAGCGGTGGTGTCTGGAACAAGGGCTCTCCATTAATGCGGCGAAAACAGATCTAATAGTCTTCACTAGGAAGAGGAAAAATCTGGAATTTCGGCCCTTAACACTTTTCGGATCGGAACTAACAATGACTAAGAAGGTTAAGTATCTGGGAGTCTATCTAGATACTGGACTTACTTGGAATTACCATGTTGAGGAGAAGGTCCGGAAGGCAAAGAGGGTACTACATCAGTGCAAACGTGTATGTGGACAGAGGTGGGGACTCTCGCCTAGGTCAGCATACTGGATGTATACGATGATAACTAGACCCATTATCACGTACGCCTCGGTTGTATGGTGGGCGAAAGCCTCTCAGAAAACTGTGAGGAAGCACCTGGATAGGGTTCAGCGTTTAGCATGTATGGGAATTACAGGTGCAATACGTACAACCCCAACATGCGCATTGGAAGTCATCATGGGGATATTACCGCTAGACTTATTTATTAAGAAAACAGCGGCCCAAACGGCACTTCGCTTGCATCGAGATGCGAAATGGCACCATCGTGGTACGATCTATGGACATAGGAAGATCCTGGAACTTGTTAAAGACGAGATTAGGGAGCTAAACATGCCTATGGATCGAATAACAAGGGTGCGTATTATGGAAAGAAATCATAAAACTCGTATTGAGAACGGATTACTTCCAGAAAAAAGAAATGGTGAAATAGTGATTTTCACGGATGGATCCATGATGGATGGCGGGGCGGGGGCCGGTATCTATTCAGAAGAGCTGGAACTTGCCCGTCACATTAGCCTCGGGAAATACACTTCAGTATACCAGGCTGAGATGATTGCCTTGCTTTATGCGTTGGACTACTTGCTTGAGTGTCAGGTGGAAGGAAGAAATATCCTCATAGCACTGGACAATCAGGCGGTGATCAGATGCATGGAACAAACAAACATCACAACATCACTGGCACTGGAATGCGTACTTAAACTCAATAAGTGTTCATCTAAAAATGAAGTAACACTGACTTGGGTACGAGGACACATAGGGATCGAAGGCAATGAAAAGGCGGACTCCCTTGCAAAACAGGGGTTAACTGAAAAGTTGCTGGGACCAGAACCATTCTATTCAATTGGCAGAGGAATGGTTGAACAGCTTGTCCACAAATGGATCACGGCAGAACACCTGAGAAGGTGGTCAACCGTGGAACAATGTAGACAAGCTAAAATGGCAATAAAGTGGCCGACCTGCTCCACTCAAAGAAGAGTTCTAAGCATGAGTCGAGGAACATTGAAATGGGTGGTGGCTTTGTCTACAGGACATGGTAATTTCAGGTATCACTTAAGGAAAATGGGCCTTATAGAGGATGATACTTGTAGACTATGCCTGGAGGAATCTGAGACAGCGGCACATATACTGTGTCAATGCCCGGCATTGGCTGGCAGAAGAATGAGGATCTTGGGACATCAATGGGTCGAGACCCAGTCGATGAAACGGATCTCCCATAAACAGATGCTAGCGTTAACACTAGGAATTGAGCCCAGAGAAGAACTGTGGAGAAATCCAGAGAGTCTCTCTGAGTAAGATTTACAGTGGTAGAGAGACGAAAAGAGACCCGACAATGGTGGTCTGATTCGATTATCTCTCGAAATATATATATATATATCAAAAAACTTTACCTCAGTCCTTAGTTCTGTTTTTTCACTGGTAAAATAAAAAAAAACTTTTCACGTATTTTTTTACTTTTGCACTAAAAAAAGACAAAACTGCGTGTGGTTTCTCTTCTGAGCACACTATGCAACTGAAACCGGTATGGCACGTGCTGGTAAAAGAGCGCGCTTCGTTCGTGTATGATCATGTTCTCGTTAAACATACGGTTTCTGAGAAATTTGCGTGGTTCAACTTGCCCCGTGGTCTAACTAGCCCCGCCCTACCCTAATTGAAAATGCCTTTGAAGCTTTAAAAAACAATAGCCGTGTTTTTTTGAGCTTCGGTCTCAGCAAAGCAAAGTAAAGTAAGATTTTCATCATGCAATTACAACAACTACGCTCTACTTGACACTTCGAGACTCATTTGCAGTTGTTGTAATCGCGTGCTGAAAATCCTACTTTACTTTGCTTTGCTGAGATCGAAGCTCAAAAAAACACGGCTATTGTTTTTTAAAGCAAAAGGTCTAAATTCTAATACTTACTCATTTAAACTTAGTACAATAATTTTCTTTGAAGCAATCATCTTCTACTACCCGTGCGAGAACTCTCGCACGTGGAAACCGGAACACATCAAAACATTTATTTTAGGTTTATATATTTACCAAGATATAATATTTTACAGCACTTCTTTAACTACGCGGAAAACAACTTATTTCTCTTAAGTGAAGCTTAAATACAGGTGAAGTTATTTGATTATTTAAACGCAGCAGCTCCCATCTCCAACAATGTTTGCTATTTAAATTTTTGATTCTGTTCTACTGCTATACTACGTATCGATTTCACCACTTTTTAGCTTGGAATAGTAGGCGCTATAGCTTGGTGGTTAGTATGTTGGGCTATATGGACCAAGTGTCCCAGGTTCATCCCTGGAAAAAACAAACGTCTGACAAACATCCGAGAGTATAACTGTCATGAAAAAGCTTCTCAATTAGCGGTTTGAACGCGGCATAAGACTGTAGATCCCTTCCATTCGTTCCAGATATTAAAAACTCACACAAAGCGTGTCGTTGTGAGAACCTTTGCCTAGTGTCAATACGGACCTGTTGCGACAACAATTTAACTGCCAAAGTCGCCCTTTGAGTACAAATATCCCATGCCAAATAAAGTTCAATAAGCACTAATTCGATGTTGAAATTTCTCTGTGCCATTTGAAAACACAAGGTAGTCTCATTTTTCCCGACTGGATCCGGAAGGAGGGTAATGTTTTTCGCCCGTATGAATGTCCGTTCCATTGTGACCTCCTGTAGACTAAACGGCTTGACCGATTTCGAAGACTGAGGTATCATTAGACTCGCATTCTTCCCCGGAATGTTAGGTTAATGTTAATTAAAAAAAAAAATATTCCGACCGAATACAAAGAATAACTAAAAAGATGTAAACAAGAACGATTTAAGGATAACTAATTGGCAGGCTATGTGTATTTTTGTAAGATAAATCGAATGCGTTCGTTCTTCAAATATAAAGGGTCATTAATTTTTCAGTTTCAAAAGTGAATCTCATTTTCACACATTTCGGGCGGCATCTCGGCCATAACTTGAGTAATTTTATTTTTTAATGCGTTTTTATTCGCGTAAACACGGTCTTTGGCGTAGCTCCACAGAATCATCGCGTAGTGCGTGAAAAGTAGCTACGTTTGAATCACCACTTTTGTAGTACCTAAGTTTTAATAATTTTAACGTGTTGTTCGATTGTTAAGCGATCTATTAACGTAAATGGCAAAAATTCAACTAATATTATGACACTTCAAATGACAGCTGAGTTTGACAGGTGTCAAATGTCAGCGCTACCAACATGGAACAGTTTCAACAGCATATTACGATTTTTTTTCGGTGTGCTCAGGTTTGTAACAATCGAGAGGCAGGTTTAGATATGACATAATTGCCGCTATCTTTTTGTATAATTATTTTCACTTTTAACTGCACCTCAATTATTAGATTAAAAAAGAGATTTAAATAATGAATGAAATTATTGTTAACGATAGCAAGTTCTGCAAACCCCCTACCAGCGGATCGTTGATCTCACAAACATTTATCGTAACTGCGTCGCCTCGTCACTATGAAGCGTGAAACTATTTAAACAATTTTAAAATGAAAATACTTTCCCAGGGCTGTTGTTGAAAACATTCGCACCTATGTGGGAAAAGATCAAGTAGATGCAGGAAGGGAAAGAGTTGCGCGCTCCGTAATCATACATCCAGACTATGTTTCAGCAGACCTACGGAATGACATTGCTCTGATAGAAGGCGATGAATACCCATTCACGGAAGCTAAAGGGTGATTTTTTAGCTGGTTTGGTTTTGGCAACACTGGTTTTGACAGCTGACGTGTGTTTAGTACCTTGTGTCACTGTCAAACAGCTTCAGTTTGGTTTGCAATTTAACCATGGATCGTCTTACAAATGAACAACGCTTGCAAATTATTGAATTTTACTATCAAAATTCGTGCTCGGTTCGAAATGTTCTTTTTCGCTTTTTTATCGAAAAATTGTGTTCAGCGATGAGGCTCATTTTTGGTTGAATGGGTACGTAAATAAGCAAAATTGCCGCATTTGGAGTGAAGATCAGCCAGAAGCATTGCAACAGCTACCAATGCATCCCGAAAAAGCCACTGTTTGGTGCGGTTTATGGGCCGGCGGCATTATTGGGCCATATTTCTTCAAAGATGATGCGAATCGCAGCGTTACTGTCAATGGTGAACGCTACCGAGCGATGATAACAAACTTTTTTTGCCCGAAATGGAAGTTCTTGACTTGCATGATATGTGGTTTCAACAAGACGGTGCCACATGCCACACAGCACGCGAAACAATGGCGCAATTGCGAGGCGAGTTTGGTGAACAGTTAATTTCACGTTTCGGGCCGGTCAATTGGCCGCCTAGATCGTGCGATTTGACAATATTAGATTATTTTTTGTGGGGGTATGCCAAGGCTAATGTGTATAGGGACAAGCCCGCTTCGATTGACGCACTGGAAGCCAACATCCATGCATTCATTCGTGAGATACCGGCCGATATGTGTGAAAGAGTATGCCAAAATTGGTCTCAGCGGATGGGCTACCTGAGACGCAGCCGCGGTCAACATTTGCATGAAATTATCTTTAAACATTAAATTGCAAGGTTCAAACTATCGATTCAAATAAATATTTCATTCATTTTTTCGAATTTTTTGTGTTTTTTTTTTAAAAAAAGTTCTAAACCTCTTAAAAAATCACCCTTTATTAGCAACTTTGTAATGCCAGACACAGCGGACACGTTCGAGGGCAGTGCAGCTATTGACACCGGATGGGCACCAGTGACGGTAGGTCATAGTAACTGCTGTCCACTGTGGTATTTTTCTGAAATAGATTTACCATTGAAGGCGGCCCTATAGCTACGCAACTGAAATATGGTAAAGTGGTTGTTGTTAGCAACTTGGAATGTACACCTGTTGAGGATAGTCAGATGTGTGCTGCACCTGAGGAGGAAACCTCCATCTGCCCGGTGACTCTGGTGGCCCACTTGTACACGAGAGTGACAAGGTTTTGATTGGTATTAATTCGTACATTGTAAACGGTTGCGAATCGGGCTTGCCCAGTGGCTTTATACGTCTCACCAGTTTCAGGCAAAGGATTAGGGATAACTCTGGAGTTAAAATGTAGTGTAGTACATAATGCCATTGGTATCGGGCGGTTTTCTTGTTTAACGTGGTGGTGGAGAATGCTTTTAATAAACAATAGAAATAGAAAAAACTAAATTCAGCTCTAAAGTCTTATTTTGTTAGTTAACTCTAAGTCCCATCTAGTATTTCATAGAAATGAAACAAATTTAAGAAAAGTCAACTTCTGTTTGCTATTGTGACTCAATTCTGTTTTTTCACCATTGTGAACTTTAGCTGATTTGAATTTGACAGATAAAAGGTTATAACTAATTTTATTGAATTCTGTTTATTGAAATCCATGCAAGATGTTTTCAAAAAAGAAAATGGATAAGGTAAGTCGAATTCCGATTGAATAGAGGAAAACATTTGTCGTAATCACTTTTTTCTCAGAAACGCGAAAGGGAACGCAGCTGGACATGGGAGGATAAGGAGATTTTAAAAGATACATTAGCACCGTACGTAGCAGTGGTGGATTCCAAAATAAATAACACGAACGTGATTGCAAAGAAGAACGAAGCACGGAAAAAGATTTCGGAAGATTTAAAAGCTTATATTTAGTATGGAATTCCCCATAGGAAAGATGAAAGCACAATGGGGACGGTTAAAAACGAATGCCCGTTCAAATATTTCGGCTTACAAAAGGGAATTAAATGATACCGGCGCGCGGCAGCAAAGAACATAAGGAATTGGATGGATTGGACTATGCTATTCAAGAGATCACTCCAATAGATTTTGAAGAGGATAGTGCCGCTTTTGACAGCGATGCACATTTAGGGGCTATAGCTGTCAATATAAAAAATTGAAAAGAATAACAACAGCAGTGACGAGTGAATTTAATTCTTGTTTGTTTCCTTTTTTACCTTGAAAAATATTTTAAAATAAAGTTATTTTTTCTAAATTGTCTTCTTCCATTTGTTCTTGGGTTTGGTCATTCATAATATTTTCAGTTTCTGGAAATTGTACAAGTAGTCATTGGAATTGGAATGGTGATGGTGGTATTTTCATCTGTTAAGTGCTTTCGAATTACGATTGTCAAGAAATGAGTCTTCCGATGTAAAACAATTTCTTTCTTTGCCAATGTTCCAAAGAACTGCTATTGCTGCTATTGAATGTTCAGCTACCTTCAAATCACATTGTTTGAAACAACTTCTAAAGCTGTTTTTTATTTGCCCAACTTTTCTCTCCACTGCTCCTCTGGCGAATATGTGATGATGTTGGAATTTTCGTTCTGCCGAATTTAGTTGCGAACCGATTCGGAAGGGTGTCATTACGATGAGTGCTTGCTTATAACAACCATCCCCAAGTATTACGCCTCCCATACGGTTCATCTGTTGCAGCGTTGCCAGTTTGGGGGTTTTCCCCCCCAGATCTAGGGGTTTTTTTGACTGACGGGGGAAAATCTGGGGGGAGAAATTATTTAGGGGGAAATCTGGGGTTTTTTATTTTCTAATGGTGTTCAATTATTTTTTTCTTCTCACTAAAAAGTATCGTAAGTGAACATTAAAAGCTATAAAGCAACACCAACAAACCAAATAAATTCATGTTCCATTTATGCCAATTCCATTCCAACGCATTCCGATATTCATTGGTGCCAGAATATTAATAAGCCCCTATCGAAAGCTACATGCATCACACACTATTGCATTTGCGAAAAGGTCACAAACATATGAGAAGCAATAAATAGAGCGAGGCTTTCTTTGTATTTTGTCTCTTGCCAAAACCAATTTGTGATTGTTCCTGGATCGGGATGTATCAATTTTACCCCTTCCGATCAAATGATCAAAATGTTCATGAGCAGATGTTCAAAAACAAAAATGAAACAACGATAACTATATTTTAGGACTTATTTATGAAAGTTGATTATTTTTACTTCTCTTGAAATCTAAATTCACTTCCTTTTTTTAAAAAAAAAATACATATATACTAAAAAATATTTTCAATTCTTTAAATTCGTGTCTTTGTATTTAGTCTTAAATTTACAATAATTTGAGATAAATAAATTTGGGGTTTTTTTTTTAGAAAATAGCTAAATCTGGGGGTTTTTCAGATTTGTCTGGGGGGAAATATTTCAACCGTCTGGCAACGCTGATCTGTTGTAGCTTGATTTTTAGTGCTGATGAGTTAAAAATTCTCGAATCACGGGCGCTTCCTCTCCAGCGAGCAACGATATCCAGAATTTTGCTATTGGCATCAACTACTACTTGAACATTAAGCTAGTAGAAGCCTTTACGGCACCGATAGTATATGCTCCAAGTTCTCCTCCAGTTTTTTTTACTTTTATATGGGTGCAATCAATGGCACCTAAGCATTGTGGAAACCCGAATTTATTAAAAAAAATAGCTTTTAATTTTCCTCATTTCTTCTCATTTACAAATAGGGGAACTTTTGCTGCTATTGCTGCTGACACTTTTCGGAACACAGTACTAATTGCCCTTTGACTTTGACGCCATGCACATCAGCTAAGGAAGCGTAACGTTCATCAGTGAATTCAAGTTCAATTCAAATGCTTACCCGTGTCAAGTTATATGCAACGGTCTCTTTATCAAACCTGTTTTTAAAATGGGAATAACATTCATGCTTATTTAACCATATGTTTTACTATTTATTTTATATTACCTGTAGTTCCTTTTAAACTATGTGTGGAATATTCGAAAGGATCTAATTTTTTTCGGTATGTTTTTCGTTTTCTGGAATTTCTTATATTTTGAAAAATTTAAATATACCTGAAAACTTCATATTTATTTCGGAAAATATGTCTTGGATGTCACTTTAGATTTGGCTTAATCAGCGGTGACTCGAATCTAACTATTTCCTAACTTAAAGTGAAATTTTATGCTTTATTTCTAGTAATTTAGAGTTAGAGTTGAATTTTTCGCAAAAGTCGTCTCTAAATTGTTTTATTTCTAAGGGCCATTGCTTTTACTAACAACAATTTTAGTACAATAGGTAATTTTGAAGGAAACATATCGCAATTGTGACTTTGTGAAACCTTAAATTGTTTGTCTTTCTGATTGCTGTCAGTTTGTGTTTGGTATTGAGCTTACGTCAGCGGAAATTGTGTGCGGATGGGTAAATATTTGAGCATCATGGGAGATTGGCGAAAATGGCTCCGCCGTGTTGGGGTTTAAAATAATTATTTTCTTTTGAACTAGTAAAGAAGCTGCAACAATTTTTGTTTCTGGTTCAATTAAATTGCCAAGGCTATTCAAACAGTAAGTAACAAGAAAGCTACTTAACAGGGCGTTTCGGATTTTTTTTTGAATTTAAAAAGATATAAGTTAACGCAACAAAGTAGTTTCTTGCATTTATCCATTCCAGTCCATAACACCGCACATTAACCAGAGCGCTTTTATTCATTTGTCAGCACATCCGTTTCAATGCGTTGTCAACATTTATAGATTATCAGGGCTCTAATCGCGTAAGAACAAAATGATCGAACGACTCGCTCTTATCCAAATTGTAAAAGAATGCATTCTTTGCAAAAAGAAAATGGTAATTTTTTAATAATATAATACCTAATAATATTTGTTTTATAATTTCATACGTTTTTAATGCAATCAGAAAAAATGCAATCATAAAATTGCATTCATTGATTGCATTAAATGCCCAATTCCATGCCAATCAATGACAACGAAGAAAAATAAACAAATTGAAGAAAAAAAGAAAAAAACAATTTCGCAACATTTTTAAATTTTTTAGGTGTCCAGAGTTTGTTTACAGTCATGTTCAAACTGTTTAAAATATAAACGATGAACGATTCGATTGAACGATGCGACGATGATAAGCGTGTTTTTTTGAGCTTCGATCTCTGGAAAGCAAAGCAAATTAAAGTAAGATTTTCAGCACGCGATTACAACAACTACTGTGAGTCTCGAAGTGTCAAGTGGGGCGTAGTTGTTGTAAATAATTGCATGATGAAAATCCTACTTTACTTTGCTTTGCTGAGATCGAAGCTAAAAAAAACAGAGCTGTGCCCATGTTCTGTAACGCTTGCGATAACTTTTCGCATCGAAAACTTAGGAACAAAACATTCCGCTGTTTATCGCATTTGGAAAATATTGGAGTTCTCTAACTCTATGCGAAAATTATTCTGTAGTAACTTTTAATTTCATGGGAATTTTGGAAAGATTTCCCAAAGCTGTTAAAATACTGCAAAACAAAACAATAAAAATTGAAAATTATTTCACAGTGATTTTCAGTATTGTTGTTTTTAAAAATGTTTAGCTTTTCACTTATTTTGGTTGAAGAATACGATAGGCATTACATGTTACGGATTCAAAGGTATGTGCTAAGAGATAGCACAAACCCTTTTAAAATGCCGGAAGCAAGATTTCGGGAGTTGTATCGTTTTACCCACGTTCGGATTAAGAGTCCTAAGCAAGACGTAGAAAATTGCTACTTTAAACCGTAAGGGTTACCATTCAAAGAGTTTACAATTGGTAATTGTAATGTGACATTTATGATAATTTAACAATGAAAATTTTGTTCGTACCCACATTTCAGATATGTGATTACAATCTAAAGATTTTAGGAGGATTTGCAAGGTTTGGTGGAGCTGCTCATGATGCATACGTGTGGGAAGCATCACAAATAAACGCACTATTAGAACAGCGCTATGAAATGAATTTGTTGTTTTAATACTTTATAACCGCAATATTTGAGTTTCGTGATAAAATTCGACAGTTGAAGTGAATATTTTATCGCTCTTGATAGACACGGAACCTGCACTCTACTTTGTGCTATTTCGCCTACCGATTTCAAGAAGGTGTCAATTATCGGATGGATTTGTGGATGGCATTGCCTAAACGGTTGTGACAAAAAACCTAATAGCTGCAAGAGTGGGTATAGATGGATATATAAAGCTCCTGTTAGCATCTGGCCTAACACAAGACGAAAGTCTAATCTTCATGGTCTAAACTTTTCGGGCTGTTGCGTAACATCGAAGGACCGAAACAAGAAAATACCTCTTGCGGGAATTGCCTGTTCTACTCTTATGTATATACAGTAGAAATATATTCAAGTGCGAAAAAAGTTAATTTTTACTTGCCGGGAGTCAAATCCGTCCATCGCACCGCACTGTGGGTCGCCTGTGCTTTTGAACACTTTCTGGTCACCCAATCTGTCCTCAAGCTGGGATAACTTCAGTCAATTTTTTAATACTCAAAGACTCGAAACTCAGTTAATTCCAACTGACCCGCACAATTCCTGTCCGGTAGCGAAAGCAACACCTTGCGGTTAGAATGCACAAATAATTATAGAAATAAAAACCTTCAATGAAACGCATCTGGCAGCAGAATAAAACCGAAAGTAACCTGAAATTGCGATTTTTTAGTGACACAGTAATCACTTTCGAAACAGAGGAAACAAGCGCACGTACCTACTCACTCCCTTTGACCGATCATTTCGATGACCTTAAGCAGATCAAGATCACGCGAATTAATCGCCGTAACTTGGTGCAATAAAAATAAAAATCATAAATGCGTAGCACATTAGCACAAGCATGTCGCTCGACGTCGTAGATATGACATAACCGGTACACAAGAAGCTGTCGCAAATGATTGAACAAATTGGGTTTATTTTTTGAAAGTCAGTCTCAGTATACCCCACACTGCAGGCAAATGGATTTTTTGTATAAAACCAGCCGATGGTGTTCAATTGAATCATACTCATCTGAGGTACTTCTTGTGGTCAACAGTTAAACTCTAGTAAAACAAATCAAGCAACTATGTTCCGTTTCGTAAGTATTTCGTGCACATCCACTTTTTTAAAGTAACTTTGTGTCCTTTCGTTTCAGATTTCCGTTGCAATGGTCATCCTGGCATGCTCCCAAAACACTATGGCTGGTTATCTGCAGGGAGCTGCATATGCCGCTGCGCCAGCTACTTCTATCATCTCGTCAGGGGGATATGCCGCAGCACCAGCTACATCCATCTTCCCCGGAGGGTATGCAGCTCCAAGCGCGTCTATCATCTCATCTGGTTACGCCGCACCGGCTGCATCTTTGATAGCTTCAGCTCCATACACTCAAAGCTACGCTTCTCCAATTGCCTACTCTGGGTCGCCCCTGCATTCAGCGCCATTGACACGCACCTATGCTGCTCCAATTGCCCAGCAAGCTGCTGTAATTACCGCCGCTCCAGCCGTCCGCAGCTATGTATCTCCCATTGCTCAACAATACATTTCCGCTCCGCTGACCCGTTCGTACACAACTCCTTTGGTTTCCGGTGGACTCTACACCAGTGGATACTCTGGGGCTTACGCCAATTCATACGCTAGTCAGAGCCTATATGCAGCACCTCTGGCTCGTGCTGCTTATGCTACTGGTCCATTGGCTGCTGGCGCCTATGGCGCTCCACTGCTGAACAGTGCTCCTCTGTCTGCTTGGTAGACACGCCAAAGCGTGCACTTGTATTTTGTTGGACAAGAAAATAAATAGAAAACAATTCAAAGCGCATCTGACTTTTCATTACGGTCACCTTTAAAGGACCGTAAATCTCTTTTAAACGTATTACCCTTTTGAGCAGATAAATCGGCAACGGAAATTCAAAATGTTAAAGCTGCTCGGGATGTAAGTAAACGTGAACTAATTCAGTGTAAGTACAGAATACCTGTCCAATGCCATTCCAAGGTTGGTGGCTGGCTTTCACAAAATCAACTTCAGCACTATGCTAAGTCGTGATCCAATGGCTCCAGAAGCGCGAAGAAACTTCTGCATAGCCAGATAGGTAAGGTTAGGTTACGTTGAAAGGGAAGTGCACAGTAAAAATATGCACAAAACACCTAAGCTGTTTTTTTTTAACTGTTTTTCGATAGACCTGATCTACTGAAACTGATCAGTACCATTTACACCAGGTATATCCAATATCGTCTAGGTCTCTTAAAGTCTGTTTGCAAAATTGCGGACTTGTTTCAAGTGTTCGGTATTCCCCTAGTAGCACTTGGTTTTACATTTTGACAGCTACTTGTGAGTTATTCGGCATTCCTAATAGTCAAACACTAATGTCGACGATTAGCGGTTGTCAGCTTTAGTAAAAATGTACAGCATTAGTGAAATCGTACTTTCTTAGAATCTATTACATTTTTGAAGTAAAACTTCTTTACGCGCGCTTGTCTTGGGGAGTAAGCTGGTGAATGCGTGACGAGAGCGTTACGAAAAGTGTGATCGGGCGAGGCGAACGGAAGTTGGGAGGGAGATATAAGTTAGTGAAGATAGAAAGAGAGAGAGTAAAGTTTCGTTTATTACTGCAGGGGCGAGAGAGAGAGGTGCGAGCACACATTTTCTTTCTCTCTTTCTCTCATAGCCAGTGCATGAAATATATATAAAGGGTGATTTTTTAGCTGGTTTGGTTTTGGCAACACTGGTTTTGACAGCTGACGTGTGTTTAGTACCTTGTGTCACTGTCAAACAGCTTCAGTTTGGTTTGCAATTTAACCATGGATCGTCTTACAAATGAACAACGCTTGCAAATTATTGAATTTTACTATCAAAATTCGTGCTCGGTTCGAAATGTTCATCGCGCGCTGCTTCCATTTTATGATCGGCATTCTCGACCTTCTGAGCAGTCTATTCGGAAGATTGTGACCAAATTTCGCACCAAATTTACTTTGTTGGACATTACACCACCAACACGTTTACGTACTGTGCGTAGTGAAGAAAATATTGCGGCCGTATCAGCTAGTGCGACAGAAGACCGCGAAATGTCGATTCGGCGCCGTTCCCAGCAGTTAGGCCTTTGTTACAGCACTACGTGGAAAATTTTGCGGAAGGATTTGGGCGTAAAGCCTTTTAAGATACAGCTGGTGCAAGAACTAAAGCCAGCCGACCTACCACAACGCCGAATTTTTGGTGAATGGGCTCTTGGAAAGCTGGCCGAGGATCCGCTTTTTTATCGAAAAATTGTGTTCAGCGATGAGGCTCATTTTTGGTTGAATGGGTACGTAAATAAGCAAAATTGCCGCATTTGGAGTGAAGATCAGCCAGAAGCATTGCAACAGCTACCAATGCATCCCGAAAAAGCCACTGTTTGGTGCGGTTTATGGGCCGGCGGCATTATTGGGCCATATTTCTTCAAAGATGATGCGAATCGCAGCGTTACTGTCAATGGTGAACGCTACCGAGCGATGATAACAAACTTTTTTTTGCCCGAAATGGAAGTTCTTGACTTGCATGATATGTGGTTTCAACAAGACGGTGCCACATGCCACACAGCACGCGAAACAATGGCGCAATTGCGAGGCGAGTTTGGTGAACAGTTAATTTCACGTTTCGGGCCGGTCAATTGGCCGCCTAGATCGTGCGATTTGACACCATTAGATTATTTTTTGTGGGGGTATGCCAAGGCTAATGTGTATAGGGACAAGCCCGCTTCGATTGACGCACTGGAAGCCAACATCCATGCATTCATTCGTGAGATACCGGCCGATATGTGTGAAAGAGTATGCCAAAATTGGACTCAGCGGATGGGCTACCTGAGACGCAGCCGCGGTCAACATTTGCATGAAATTATCTTTAAACATTAAATTGCAAGGTTCAAACTATCGATTCAAATAAATATTTCTTTCATTTTTTCGAATTTTTTGTGTTTTTTTTTTTAAAAAAAAGTTCTAAACCTCTTAAAAAATCACCCTTTACTATCAGAACGATAGAGGACTACGATCTAAAACCCGTGCTGTTTTGCGACAATTTCACGCTCTCCCTTTTGATATCTATGCTCTGACTGAAACCAACCTAATTCCCGATATAAAGAACCAAGAATTATTTCCCGCTACATTTAGTGTTTTTCGAGACGACGATCCTTCCCACCCTAAGGATGACTCTCCTTGCCGAGGTGTGCTAGTTGCCATACACAACAACCTCAACTCTTCCCTCATTTCCACTTCTTCTTCTTCTAAGCTTGACTTCATTTCAATGAAAATAATACTCCCCCGCAGGTCCCTGTACCTTATGTGTTTTTACATCCTACCAGCTCAACCTATTGAATCCTACCAACTTGCTATTAATGCGATTGATGAAATTATCGAGTTATCTGACTCCCATGACGACATACTCATACTTGGCGACTTTAATCTGCCTCTGCTAAAATGGAGCCTATCAGATGACGAATCCTTTTTCATAGCATCCAATCCCAATTCAATAAAGGAATGCCTCTTCTTAGATCGTTTAGCCGACTCTAGTCTATGCCAAGTTAGTGGTATCGCAAATTTTATGGGTAGGCAATTAGACCTTATCTTCACTTCTGATCCCATTAACTCATCTGTCTCTCTTTCTCCTCTATTGCTTTCAACTATTGATAACCTACACCCCCCACTACTCCTCTCTTTTTTTCACAACCCTCCTCCGCAGTCCACACCTTCTGCAGCTCTCCCATCCTATGATTTTCATAAAGCTTCCGCAAAATTAATGAATATCTCAGCAGAGCATCTTTTGACTTTGTCAATCTGTCTTTAAATGACGCCCTCTCCATGTTTTATAGAGAATTATTCAGTTCTATCTCTCTTTATGTCCCCATTTCTCGTCCTAAAACGTCTTTTACATCCCCGCCTTGGTATAATCGCAGACTTCGATTGTTACGCAACAAGCGTAATAAATTATGGACCGTTTTCCTTCGCACCAATTCTTTCTCTGACTTCTCAAACTATCTCGGTTCATACTTTCAATTCACCCAGGTTTACAACTCTCTCTACCAGCGATATCTCCATAACGCGCAAGCCTACCTTATAAACGACCCTAAATCTTTCTTCCGATTCGTCAACTATAAAAAAAAATCCGATGGTTACCCATCATCCCTCTCTTACGAAAACGTTTCTTCAAGTGATCCACACGCTATTGCCAACCTTTTCGCCAACTCCTTTGTACCGGATCCCTCTTATTTCAAATACCTACTTAACTTCTCCATTGGTCCCTTTCTCCCTCAAACTTTTGAACCCTCTTAAATAGAAAATAAATTACAAAAACTTAATGATGAATATTCACCTGGTCCTGACGGTCTTCCCGCGATTTTTCTTAAAAAATGCTCCTTTAATCTTTCCATCCCACTTTCATACCTCTTTCAGCTGTCGCTTTCTCAGGGCGAATTCCCTCAGATTTGGAAATCCTCCTTCATAACCCCAGTTCATAAAAAAGGATTGAAAAATGATGTAACTAACTACCGACCTATTGCTAAACTTTCGCATTTACCCAAACTCCTCGAAAGTATTTTGTACGAAGCCCTAAGCTTTCAGTGTAAGTCTTTAATATCCCCCAGGCAACACGGCTTTCTAAAAGGTAGATCAACTACCACTAAACTCGTCGAATTCGTGTCCTCTGCACTCTCAGCCTTAGAAAGTGGTAAAGAAGTCGACGTCATTGCAACAGACTTCAGTAAGGCCTTTGACAAAATATCCCATAAATGAATCCTTTTCAAATTGTCTGCTCTTGGCTTTGAACCTGTTTTGCTAAAATGGATAAATTCTTACTTGGAAAACCACTTTTACAGTGTTCGCTTCAGGTCCGTCCTTTCGACCACTTTTTTGGCTACCTCTGGCGTACCTCTAGTCAGCCATCTAGGTCCCCTTCTTTTCATCCTAACCATAAACGACCTTGAAATGGTCATTCAGCACTCAGAACTTTCTCTGTATGCTGAAGATACCAAATTTTTCAAACCCATCTCCTCACAACATGACTCCAGCCTCCTTCAAATAGACCTAGATAATTTTTCCACCTGGTGCCTCAAAAACTACTTAGAACTCAATGTTGCCAAATGCCAATCTATTACCTTCTCACGTGAGTGCAAAAAATCTCCTCCTCGAACTTACCTCCTCCACGGTCAGCCTATATCCATCGCTCAATTATTCGCGACCTTGGCGTGTTATGCGACAGAGAACTTAATTTCCGCTCACATATTGATGAGATTATTCTTAAAGCGAACTCATCGCTTGGCTTCGTCAAAAGATGGTCCAAAGAATTCTCCGACCCGTACGTGACCAGATCTCTTTACGTCACATCTGTTCGTCCCCTGCTCGAGTTCGCTATCCAAGCATGGTCTCCCTTTCAACGTGTCCATATAGACAGAATTGAGAGCATCCAACGTCGTTTTCTTCGATTTGCTCTTCGAGGACTACCTTGGAATGATCCCCTATTCTTACCTCCCTATCAAGATCGTCTTAAACTTATTAACCTAAATACCCTTGAGGAACGCAGAGACGTAGCAGACATTCTCTTCATTCATCGTCTGCTCTCAGGCTTCATCGACTGTACGTCTCTTTACAACTCTATCTCCTTTAACACTAACCCTCGGAATCTTCGTTGTCCTCGTCTCTTCTATCTACCAATTCACCGCACCTCATATGGTTCAAACGAACCAATCTCCCGAATGCTGCGGAAGGTTAATTCAAATCTTACCGTTTTTGACTTCAACCGCAGTAGTTCCCCCCTTTTTTAAGCCCTAGTTATTATATTTAGTTCTTAAGTTAGTTTAAGTCACTGTAGCTTGTAATAAGCCAAATAAATGGGGGTTTTTTGTCCCCACCAAAAATAAAAATAAAAATAAATAAAATTATAGCTGCTTGACTATCCGTGAATATTTGGATGTTTGCGCCTTTTATACCTGATTTTTAAATGAGGCTTGCGCATTCTTTAATGGCATGGAGCTCTGCTTGAAATACGCTTGGGCTTTGTCCCATTGGTATTGAAATATTTTGGTTGGGTCCAAATATGCCGGCTCCGACCCCTGAGTCAATTTTGGAACCATCCGTATACCTGATTGGTGGGCTACCGCTAGCCCACGCCTCTCTGTTAGTGATCTCCGTGGAGAATCTTCTGTTAAAACATAGTGTTTTTGGGAGGCGGTCTGTGATCGCGCAAATCACGTCAAGTGATCACCGATGTCCATCTCCTTCAATTGTAGCAGATTTGTTGAGCTGCGTATTGCCACTTTTTTTATGTAAATGTGGAGTGGTGTTAGTCCCATTAGGGCTTCTATGGCAGCCGTAGGACAGGTCCGCATAGCTCCGGAAATGCCTAGACATGCTAGACGTTGTATCTTGTTGAGCTTTACAATGGCTGTGTGACTTTGTTTCACCATACTATGGAAGCGTAAGTAATGATGGGTCTAACCATCATTGTGTAGATCCAATGAGTGATCTTTGGGGAGATTCCCCATGTTTTACCATACATGCAACGACAAGCCCAGAACGTACTGGTTGCTTTTTTGATTTTGTTGTTTATATGGGAGTTCCAATTTAGTCTTTTATCTAGGATCACTCCGAGATATTTGACTTCGTCGGAGTACTCAATAGTTTTATCGTTGATGGAGATTTGACGTAAGTTCAAATTTCTTCTCTTAGTAACGGGAACTAAGATAGCCTTACTGGGATTTATGGAAAGATGTTCCTTAGAACACCAATCTAAGACTATCTTAAGGGCGTTTTGCAGTTGTGTTGTCACTTCGTTTGCAACTTTTCCCCTAATAATGATGATCAAGTCATCCGCATATCCGACCAGTGTTGCCATTCTGACCGGATTCCGGTCATATCTGACCGAAATGTTTTCACTCTGACCGGAGAAAATTTTGAAACCCGGTCTAACCGATTTTTGACCGAAACGAAAAAATTCTTTAACCGGAAAAACCTATTTTGACCTGAAAAATAATATTGTTCTAGAACATAGAATGATACTTGGCCATACTTAACGAACACGCTCACAATTTCATGCAGAAACCAATATATTGTGAATAATCTTAGAATGAAGCGCTCTCACAAACTGTGGATCGGTCGGTGTGAGCATTCAAACAGACCTGAAGTGAATACGATTTAGCATATTTTGCAATTCCGGTGTTGGTTTTACCAATTTCAAACACAGAAGTGAATTGGAAAGATAATTTTTCAGCAAAACGGTGTGATGTGATGCAAAGCTTTTCAGCGAATTTTTTGTTTTTTTTGTTTTATTAGATTTAAGATTTCGAGAGTTTAGAAAAATAAAGACACTACATGCATTTAATATAATATATTTTTTTTTTTATTTTTAGTTAAAATATATTACTATATTGCATTTTTGACCGGACTTCTGGTCAAAAATTCTTATTTTATCCCTTGACCGGATTTTCTTACCGAATTTAAGAAAAAATAAAATCGGTCATTCGGTCAGATTTGACCGGATTCATTTATTTTTAGTGGCAACACTGTATCCGACTACATTGAAACCTGAATTGCTTAAAATTTGTAGCAGATTATCGATTACCAAAGACCGCAGTAGGGGCGAAAGTACCCCTCCCTGCGGGCAGCCTTTACAGCTGTTACTGATGCTGAGGTCTTTCCTAAAATGACATTTAGGGAAGATTTTTTATGTGGTTTTCGATCGGATTTCTTCAGATTCGCTCTCAGATTTCAGATTTCGTGTGTCTAATCGAACATAAAAACCTCGCACTTGCTCTTTTTTGTGTTAATATTTGTGCGATTGTAATATGTGTAGGCTTCGTCACTTTTCTAAGCGTTTTCCATTCACTGGTTAAATTTTATATGAAAACATTCAAAATGCTCGCCCAGATTGATTTCTAAACATTTGTACATAAATAATTAACACCATATAGACCAACCCGACGCAATTCGTTTCTTTTCAGTTGAAAAATTTCACGAAAACGTAAACAAACTCCACTAAAATTGTCAAACTCAAACGCACTTGTATTTTGCAAATCTGAAGCAAATCTGAGAACAAAATCCAGATTCGCAAAAGTGTTCTGAAATCGGAAAAAGATTCCTTTTTTTGTACCACATTAGCTTAACATTCAACCAGTTAGCGATATTCTGGCAGCTATATTTGTTTGTTGGTAAAGGGATTTTCGAAAGTGTGGAATCTTTGCGTAAACTGCCAGACTAATGTTGATTATTGGTAAGGTCGAGTGTAAATATAATCTTTTGGTCGTTATACCTACGCAGAGTAGTCTGTCACACAAACAAAGATATGTATCCCTCGTTTATTGAGAGCTCTTTGACAACTCCCTCACTAAATAGTTTCACTGTCTGTAGTCGTTAAATTACCGCTTGACTGTCTACTGATCTTAAAAGGACTGCCAAGATTCTTCTCGACAGTTCTTGCTTGAAAAACTCTCCATTCATTGTGAAGTTTGTACGAGTATCTAGGATAGATTTAGAGTCATCCCGTTGTGCAGATACACGCCAATGCCTGTACCTCTGTGACCAGTATGATGTGATGGAGGAGGTTTTCTCTGTTGCTCTCCGTCCGAGAACAGTTTATTTAGAACAGACTGCATGAGTGGCGACTTAACTTATATGACTTAGATGACTATATCGCCCGCGTATGCATCGATATTCGTTCCTTTGATCTTTCAAGTCATTTGGGATCTTATTAACCTCCAGAAAGTTACCAGATGTTACTGTGTGACATCTAATGAAGCCTGCATTTCCACGCAAGATCCACAATATCCTTATGAAACTGTGTAAAAGAGCAAATGCCATTCTATCCTTTTTTCACTTTGCTACGAAGGACCGAATAAAAAATTTTTTTACAAAATAAAATTTTATACAAGTTCCTGTCATTTTTGCATCAAAATCGTTTCAGTTAGCAGCACAAATTTTAATTTAAATTTATCTTAATTTGAAATCGCACCTTTTGGACAAATATTATATTTTGAAAAATTCATTGCTCAATCATGAATGCAATCATGCAGTACTTCCGACTCTTTCAAAGAGCTGAGAAGCCATCTAACGACAAGAAGATCCTTCGCATAGCGAATGATACATTCAAAAAGTGAGTAAGCCCCCGCACCGTAATGATGTCAGCAAAATGTTCTACTTGCAGCGCAATAGCCGGCGCCAGTTGGATTCTGTATGTAACAGCGGTTCTCTTGATAGCATCCTGCGTGTACTACTACTATTCCGAACGACAGAATAGAAGAGCACATAGGCGGCGTATACAAGAAATTCAACATATGGTAGAGAGGTATGCTTTTTCGGCGCCAAAATGTACTCGGAATACTAATTGTAGTTTTGTCAGAGTGCCACCCAAACGACGTCCAGGCGCTGTGGCGAGAGAACGTGAAGTCTATCGAAATGTTTTGAAAACAGCTCATTCGTATATTTATGCGGATAGCGACAAAAAGGGTTATGTGGTTCGGCAGACAAGGAGTGGCACTATCTATGGGCAGTTTCTTGAAAAGGAGAAGTAGAACATGAAACAGAGCCAGATGAACCAAGCCTGTAATTTTTCGCACGATTTTTTTTTCTTTTTTTAAATAAATTTTATGCAATAGACCAATCTGTGTTGCGATTTTTGCACTAAAAGTATAAGTGAAGGGCTGTTCCTTAAGTGCGTCTACTTGACAGTATCCACTGGAATTCAATGCCTTGGCGATTTGCTAAAATTTTTGCCAGAAAAATAGTTTTGTTTATATACAAAAGTCGGAGATATCAGAAACGGGTTTTCCAACAATCAGTGCTGACTTGGGACAATGAGCAACGATGGACGTTGGCAATTTTTATCTTAAGCAAAAAAACATTTGCCTGACAACACATTTCTCTATGTGATACTTAGACCCTTTAATGTAAGATTTTACTTCATACAGCTAGGTTCCAGGATTCGAGTGAAATGTAATCGGCAAGAGTGAATTCATTTTCAACGTTCTTCATTTCGACCGATTTAATCACTCCGAATTTTTTCGAAATCACTTTTTGTGAAATTGAAAACAGCTGTCAACTGTCATTTGGGACATCGTAAAAGTATTCAGATAAATTGATTGTTTTGTCAAACAATTTTGTTGTTCGCATTGTTCACATGTTTCAAAAGATTTATTTTGTTATAACAGATAAAGAAATAGTTATAATGAGCCTTGTGTTAATTGCTGAGGTATTGCAGACAGAAAGGTACAAATATGCACAAAAGTCCAGGGTATCAGCGTTTTCGTCAATAACTGTATAAATTCCGCCAATTCTTGCGATTGTATCTTCCACAAATTATATACCCCAAACTTGCCCCCTCCACTTGATACATCCATAGACTTGTTATGTGATAAATTCTTATGGAACTTTTCCAGTCCTTCCAAACCGTCGAAAAAAATTATAGCAGTTACCAATTTTGTTATTATATTTGAATCATTTTCCATCCACTCGCGTCCTTCTGTGGTTGACCATGACTATTCAAATCATTTTTTAAATTTTTCCTTGAGACACACATACAACAACAAATCAAAGGAACAACATCGAACACAGAAGTGTTGCCGCAATTTTTTTATAAAGATTGGAATAAAAACTGACCTGAGCCGAAAAAGAGACCCCCAAATAAAATACTTATATAGCAACACAAAACAAAACAAGTAAAAGTGTTATCATCGGCCTGGCCGATGCTTTGATACCCTCCATTGCATACAAGTCATGCAAAGTTGTAGGCATGTGAGGTAGTACGTAATTACATTGAACAACAGACAGAGAGACACATGGGCCTAATATTGATTTTGTATGGAAGGTACCAGAACTACTTGACCGACATAGCTCATTTTTAATACCAACTTGACGACAATAAAAATAAGTCCTTTCACCAACTTTCATTTGCCTATGTCAATTCCTTTGGGCGCTATCGCGCTTTCAGACAGACAGACGGACATGGCTAAATCGATTCAGAATGTGATCCTGATTCAGAATATATATACTTTATGAGGTCTCCGGTGACTCCTTCTTGGCGTTACAAATGTAATGACAAAGTGAATATACCTTCCTGTGGAGGGTATAAAAACAGCAGCAAAAAAGATAAAGTGGAGAAAAGCTTTAACAATTTCGTTTGATCAAAAATGCGCCTAAGAGAAAGTATCCACTTAAGGAAATTGCTACTGCACATCTAGGGAAGTTTCAACTCCTTGTCGACGGACTATAATACTTTATTACTAAATCAGTATTAGTTTTATTCCCTTTCTTTTATAATAAGTACTAAAAAAGTGTACAGAATCTTTGGATGTTTAAATAATTCATACCGAAAAAGACCTCGCAGATAATCATCCCTATCGAGGTATCCGTTCGGAACGGAATTTTCTCAGATTTGTACGAAATCGGAGAAATTCCATTCGCGATATCCGTTCCAACACAACTTTCGGAAAAATTCTCCGATGACATATATAGCGCACCTTGTCGTATTGCGTAAAAAGAACACCGTTATGCTACTTACTTTTGACAGCTACACCTACACGGCACATTTTTTCCGAAGCTCTCCGACAACTAATTGCTGCGCAGTTATGTTAATGTGGAATGATTTTTTTTGTTCCTCATACGGATACTTCGATAGGGGTGAATGACTCTACATGTCCCTGAATTAAAATTAAGCAATTGCTTACTTTTAGGGGTACGTAAATTGCATTTCTTTATGGGTAAAAGATTCGCTCCATCGAAAACCGGTTCTAATCTTAGATGACTTATTTTTGAACATTTGCGGCGACAAATTGAATGTCACAAAAATGCTTTCAGTTAACTGATAAGCTCTTTGTAAGGAGAATTCTTAACTCAATTTTACCAGCCTTATTGGCGACATATACACACAAGTTTTTCTTTGTGCACATCTATGCCACAGTACCTTTCGAATGATATAAGTTTCATTCTCCTCATTTCATAATAAATACTTGAAAAGTGTACGGAAACTTTTGATGTTCACGTATTAATATAATGAACTAATATAACTTATTTGCTTATCACGGGCGCATCTGATCTTACTTACTAATGTCTTCCTTTGTAATAAGCCCAACGTCTTGGAGCGCAGCAACTGCGCGAGCGACAGAAGGGATCGACAACTGAGTTTCTTCTAAGATCTGTTTTGAGGCAGCTCTTCCAAAGATTTTAATGGCTCTTAAACTTTATTTTCATATAATTCTTTAGAAGATGAAGAAAGCTTATTTAAGGATAGCGCCATCTCATTAGACGAATTATTTTCAATGGCGTATTTTTCTTGTCTGCTTTCTTTCTTCCTCTTTCTTATTATTCGCGTCATATTTTTCATGGATGTTCTAATGTCCCTTTTATATTTAGTTTCGCTAGTTCGACTGACCCATCGTTGTCATCGACGGACGCGACGTCACAAGTGCCCAGCGTTGTCGGACGTTCAAAATAATTTCCCCCGAAATAAATCTGAAAAACCACTAGATTTGGCTGTTATTTCCAAAAAAAAAAAAAACACCGTTATATATTTATGTCATTATATTTTTAACATGTTTTTGTACATGTTTTTGGAATTTTGAGTTTGAAACGACAACATGTAAGTGTGATTTTCTCAATGCAAAAGTGTGCACCAAATAAATACAACGCAAAATGTGATGCATTTTGAAAAGTCCTTACACAACTTTGATGAACTTTTTTATAAAATATACAGATGAGTTTGTTGTTAAAAAACTAAAACTTTTTCCTAATGAAACTGGCATTACCTTTTTTGAAGACTTGTTTTGTTAACAAAAATAGTTTATTGTCAAATATTGCTTTGGGGGACCGGTCGATTATTTAACTGCATTTTAAAATAGTACACACATTTTAAGGTTACCAAAAAGGATATTATAACAAAATACAAATAAAAAAGAGTTAAAAGAAAAAACCGCGCAAACCCCCAAACTGGTAAACACTGCAAGTGCCTAAGAGGAAAGTGTAATATAAAAACGTTCGCTCGGTGAATATTTATGTGGTCTGCGGGCACAAAACCTGTGCCATTATATGGTAGCTACTAAATTTAACTCCGATTTCACCTCAGGGTGTGAGACCAAGTCAGAAAAAAATATTTGCTGTTTACAAAATTTTGCGTGTAGGCGGAAGGACGTACGGAATTTTGCGAAGACCTTTTTTTTAATTCGCCTATCATCGTTCCATTTTCTATTAAAACCTTAAATAAAATAAAAAAATATCTACCTTGATACAGTGATACCAGATCGGGGGATTTATCCCTTTTTGTGGGATTTTCTCACTTATAATTAGCTAAAAGGGGACAAAGGGATTTTTCAGACCTCATAGTACAAAAAGAAAGGGATTTTATTTCTTGGTAAAATTTTGTTCCTAATTACTCATTTCATTAATAAAAAAATGAGTCAACCTACGATCAAATTAAATATATCATGTTTAGAAAAAAATCATTCAAAATATCTGAATGCTTTCATTTTCTTTTTTTTCTTTCCCTCAACTGTTTCATAGAATGACATATCTGTGAATGAATTCACGAGTTTTTTATTTTAAATAATAAATTTATTTATTTTGTAAACATTGGAATGTGTGCAAAAAAGCCTTACCTCATTCTCAAATCAAGTTTCTGTGTCATTTTTGTATGAAAAATCAAGAATAATGAAACTTGAAACCGACATAAAGTTTCTTCATACCAGTCATTTTCAAATAATTCATAAGATATTTATTTTATGTTGAATATTATTTTCAGTGTAATGCCGAATGCAATATTATGTTTCTTTTTGTAACGTCTTAAAAAGATGTATACCTACATTTCTATTTTTGTATTATATACAAACGTATCTTAATATGTCTTTTTTTTGTTAGCTTGCATAGTTAATGTATAATGTAACTTGTATTTGTTAATAACAAAAAAGACTGAATTTAATGAAATACATTTTTTTTAATCTAATATTTCGTCGAATAAATGTGGGTTTTTTTAAATTTTGACGAGGGATAAAAGGGATTTTTTGGGTATAGCCGTGGGATAACCTGCTTCTAAAATCTGGCATCACTGCCTTGATAGTGGTTTCGCCTCTTCTGTAGCTTATAGTTCTTTCCACTTTTCTGCAGTTTATAATATGATTCATGCTCACCAAAATTAATGCGATGTCATGGCACATCCCTTATACATTGGTCGGTACATTGGCAACACTGCGACAACCACGTAAAATTTTCCCATCAAAAGCTCATATTTTGGCAGCATAAATTTGGGTGCAAAGTAAACTTATTTCTTAACGGTCATAGTTTGGTCTGGTTGCGGGCATACATTTTGTGGAGGTGGAGGTCAGTGCCTGATATTGACGCATTTTCTTACTGCTGACTCACTACGTCACTGCAAGGATAAGGCGCGTTTAAAGCACATTTGTAGCTAATTTCCACCCAATAACTGCTGACACACCACGATGCCTCGGTGGCGAATTTATTTTATTTCGTCCCGTTTTTATGAGCACATAAAGTGGCGAATTATTATATACCTACTAAATGTTCATGTCCTTTTGTTGTGTGCATCCATTGAGTGGGATATTCACTTTCGCTTGTAATAAATCGCCGAGATTTCTGACGTCACAATATTGCCGATTAACCCCGACCCACTATCGATTTGAGAGGCATTCTTGATTTTATCACGTATCAGACACTGAGGGACCACTTAGTAAATACTGATAATTTCATTGTAATATGAAGGACTTCAATGGCTCAATGAGCAGTCGATTAATACGAATGACTTAATGGAAATAAATATTTTTGTACGACTTTAGCAATCGTCAAAATACCAAAAAGACTGTAGTGCGAACATACATCTGAAATGGCAATTCCGTCACCGCCAGGAAGGAGCAATTTATTTGCCAATCGCCAGCCTACGCGACTCTGTTAAAAAATTTGAAAATCATCTAAGCCTGTCCGGCTTTATAACTACTCGTACTTGAGCAATTTGTCACGACTTCATATTGTATCCAGCTCCAATCTTGCAACTCATTTTGCTCTTTGTAAAGCGCCACATGTTCCTCCTCCGCACAAGTGGTGTGGTGCGGCTGCACTGCCGCTGCAGTGGTCCAGCCTTTTGTTAAGTACAACTCTTTTAGCGATTTATTGCCAAAACAGGCAAAAAGTCCGAAATTCTACGCTTGTCAGTGGCAATTCGACCTTATTACGACAAATGGGCTTGGCGGTCGGCGGCGGGCAAGCTTCAACATCAAAATTCGAGAACAAGTCTCACTCGCACACAGCGTGGAAGCGAGGCATTCCGTGTACTGAATTCGAATCTTGAATTGACAGAATATGAAAATATACCAATACTGTGAATGGGACAAGAAAACAAAAAAAACAAACACAGACGGGCCAGGCCACAGCGATTTGGGTTACATGACTTGGCCATGTAATGCATGTGTGCTGTATATTTCTCTCTTCGACGGCATTGCATGACAAAGTTATGTTAGGTATCCATCGAGGAGTGCAACTGCACCATGTGGACCATGAGTTTTTTTTGAGGACTGCTGGAGATCCCAGATAAGCTCAGAGAGTTCTTTTTAGGTCACTTTGTTGGTGCAATGACATGTGGTGTGAGGTATGTTCCACGCGTGTGTGATGGAAATACTGTCACAAATGGTGCCACTGATGAAGGAACTCTTTTTTTTAAATTTACATGCGCCAACAACACAAAAATTTCATTCAATTGGATTTGGAGTGGATGAGGAAGTCATTAGAAGGGAAAGTGTATTTTGAAGTGTCGCCAGATGTGTCCAAAGAATTTAATTCAAAAGAGGTGATGAAAACTAGAAAATCTACCGAAACTGGCAAGAGATAAACGCGAGATAAACGCGAACGAGTACGAGTTACTTTTGCTGATGGGATATCTGATTTGATGGGAGAGTACGTGGGTGAAATGACAGCTTACTCTAGCCAAGAACTGAATGGAATCACTATGGATCCAACGGCAGATGTAGGTATACGCGTTGTTGCTGAAGCACAAGCATGCGAGCTGAACACAGCCTTTTGTTGAAAATGCAAGAAGTAGAAAAGAAACGTCATCTTTTCGAATTAAACGTTTTTTTAGTTGGTAACGAATTTGACAAGTATCTAATCATTTTTAATTTCAGTCCTTTTATTTACTTTAATTTAATTTCCATTAAGCAATACAATTTTGCAGTATATATATATTAATTACTAAAGTTTATTGATTTGGCCACCAACACGCTTCCAATGTGTTCGTGTTGGATATGTTTGTTACAAGTGCACTGGACCCCAATTCTCAAATTCCGCATAGCATAATTCGTATACGAGCAAATCCGAGTGAAATTTTCGAACAGCAGCAAAATTTGTATTCTCAAAGCTGTACGGGTTTTTTTCCACCTATGCGAAGATTATATTCACCTCTCGAGTGAGGTAGACATTTGGATTACGTCAAGTAAAGGATTTTGACAGGTTGTGAAAAAAATCCCATCAAATCAAAAACCAATATTCAAATTTAAATTGATTTGATTGAAAAAAAAAGAGATATATTAAAATACTTATATGTTAAGTGAACATTTAGGTATTTTTGCAATTGATTCTTTGGGAGATTTGGGCTTAGCATTAGTTGATTTCGCAATTGAGCAGTTAGGCGCAACGGAAATATACCGAGCTATTCGAGAGCCCCAAGATTGCTTTGAACTCTGTTATACAAAGTTTATAAATTGATTTCGGCTAAATAAGCTCAATAAAAGGTAAATATAATATAAGAGCTTATTTAATTGGTGTTGAAAAATCAGATGAGTTTTCAGATTTTGTGTTCCCTTCGATTTTCTGCAGTTGAAAGTTACCAAAACTGCATAGAAGACAACCGCAACAATCAACCGATTCAATCGTCAGTTAAGCAATTCCTTATGCGAGACGCAATACGCAAATCCGCATCTTTACGTTGCCTTGAACAACGTTGAATGCGGGGAGTTATACTTGCCGCCTCGAGTTGAATCAATGTATTGAAGGTTATCACTTAGGCATTCACATTCTGTCAGCTGCCGAGTGCGTTCAACGTAGAGATGCCAGACGTCCAGCTATAAGGCTTTTGTCCCGCAAAATGTTCCGCACTGAACATCCAATTTTAACTTCATTATTAAATAAAATAAATTACAATTAATAATACATAGAAATTATAGCGTTAGCCCTAGTAAGCTATAATCATAACTTACGAAGAGTGAAGTCCGCCTTAATCTGATGATAATAGTTCAATGGTCTGGATCTCCGAACTCAAAAAGTAAAAAATTTGTAAAATAAAATGTACAAATATGGATTAAAGGACTTTGACTGAAACCAAATATTACTTATTACAACAAATAAAATGTTCTTAAACTGAAAGGTTTTTTTCACTTCAAATGCAAAAATGTCCTGCCAGATAATTTTACAGATCTGGTATTCAACGCGTTGCTCATCATTTGATACTTGGCCTAGTTAATCAACACGTTCATCATCTCGATCGGCGACCACTCCTAAATCGAAAGTGACCAACTCGAGCAACAGATTTGTTTGCCGAAATCGCACAAGTTGACCATTCAACAACTGAAACCTGAAAGCTGAAAAAAAGCGACGGCCTTAATAGGACCCTAGGTCCAACTCCGAACAACCATTTGCAGAAAATACGTTAAGTAGTTTGGGTCTTTCTGACGTTCCAACCTGAGAATCCTCGCCTAGAAGTTCAGCACAGTGACTGAGACAGCAGTGCATTGAAAGTGTTGCGCTGGCCGGATTGTTAAAACTAAAGCTGTTCACATCAACACCATTCAACTGTGAAGCAGCAGTAAATTCCTGTTCGTTTGAACAAATATGACCCAATGATTCCACCTGCACACAGAGCAGAGTCAAACTTCTTTAAAACGAACTTCCTTATAACGTTATTCTCTCTATATCGAATTTAATTTTGTTCCCCTTCCCCATGAATTAGGTTCTTTCTAACGAAATTCTCTATAGCGAAATTCTCTTTTTAAGAAAGTAATATTTTTGGTCCAAAAGCAAAAATGTTTCTTTATAACAAAATGTCAAATTTGAAAACAAAGCTTACTATGATTTTTTGTTTCTAATTTTAAAAGAGAGCTCCCCGTTTTGGCAACAATTTTATTAAAGTGAATGTATGTATGAACAAGTGTACATGTGTAGTAGAAATGTTACGCATATCAACAGGTCAATCGTTGCATTTTAATTCGTGAAACGTTCATACAAAAATGTCGAAGCGCAAGGTTATTTCACTTTCATAAAACTTATCGACTATTGAAAAAAGTTAAAAGGGGAGAAAAGAAAAAAGATTTTGCAGAAAAAATTTGTGTTTCATTTAGGACATTATAAACAATTTTTCAAACAGAAGCCAAAAAAAAACGAACAAAGAACAAATCTGTTCACGTGCAATCGAAAATTGATATGTTTTTGACGAGTTCATTTTTGTACCAGTTTTCTTTGAAAATATAAAGGAACACTTACAGCGGTAAAAAAAGAATTTATTTCTATATAACGAATTTTGTAAAACTTCTTTATAACGAAGCAATTTTTTGTTCCCTTGCAGGTTCGTTATAATGAAGTTTGACTATCAAACAGTGGCTTTTAGTGGGTGTAATAGCATTGCAGCAAAAGGTTTTAGATTTTCACAACACCACATCAGAAAATTCTGCTTACTTGGTTTTTCAACCAAAAAATGTTGAAAATGAGAATCTGGCTTAGCTTGTTAAAGATACATGTTTAATAAAGGTATACCTAGTTGAAAAAAACAAATGGCTATTTTCTGAAAACGAATTTTTCTTAGTTGTTATTGCATCCAAGTACGCCTTTTGGTCAGAATCGTTAAGGCCGTTTTCACGTAAACTAAAGAAAACGGAATTAAAAAAAAAAACATTTTTCCAATAATATGGAAAAAATCTGAGTTTTCCATCACCTTAGAAATGACCATATTATCTTCGGAATGCATATTTGTTACAATCGTAACATTAGGTATCGAGATACCTAAGTATACGTCTCAAAAGTACCGGCAATAGATTTATTAGCGAAAAACTGGGTATGCTGCAATATTAACTTCACCCACTTAAGCTGAAATATTAATTTTGGTTGGAATCGCTAGAGCCGTTTGCGAAAAAATCAAACAGGCTTGAAACCGGTACATGGGAAGTACCTACCATTAAAATTGAGGCTAACGTGCAAAAAAAACGGTGCCGAATTGTAGGCCCACAAACTTTAAATCAGGTTTGCATTCCTCTGCCATCGTAATGTCAGAATAAATTAACATCTCGCAATCAGCGTTGCCATTCTGACCGGGGATTCCGGTATATCTGACCGAAATGATTTCACTCTGACCGGAGAAAATTTTAAAATCCGGTCTAACCGATTTTTGACCGAAACGAAAAAATTCTTTAACCGGAAAAACCTTTTTTTGACCTGAAAAATAATATTGTTCTAGAAAGCCATAAGGATAGATTTCTGTAATTTTAATTATACTTGGCCATACTTAACGAACACACTCACGATTTCATGCACAATGTGAATAATTCTAGAATACAGTGGCTCCTCGCGGCAGTCTCATTTGAATGCTCCCGCAAACTGTGACTCGGTGTGAGCATTCAAACAGACCTGAAGTGAATACGATTTAGCATATTTTGCAATTCCGGTAATAGTTTTACCAATTTCAAACACCGAAGTGGAGTGGAAAGTTCCTTATTCAGCAAAACGTTGTGATGTGATGCAAAGCTTTTGAAAGAATTTTTGTTTTATTAGATTTAAGACTAGTTTAGAAAAATAAAGTAAATATATATGTGTAATATAATTTTTTTTTTCTATTTTTAGTTAAAATATATTACTATATTCCATTTTTGACCGGAATTTATCTCATTTGATCATTTTATCTCTTGACCGGATTTACTGACCGAATTTAAAAAAATTAAAATCGGTCATATGGTCAGATTTGACCGGATTCATTTATTTTTAGTGGCAACACTGCTCGCAATATGCATGCGAACAGCGGCAATGTTTTTCTACTCACTGACGGACGATGACTGCCAGCGTTACCAAGTCAGTGCTTTCAGCGTTGATTTTAGTGCCCAACATTTAATTTTAGTGCCGAAAAAGTAGCTTTAGCGCTTGGTCGTTTTATTAGTGCTTAAACAAAATATTTTAGTGCTTTTTTAACGCTGCCGCTGCACACCGCCTTTTTTCTCTTTCTTTGAATGCAGCCATCCTTTTATTCAAGTTCATTTCTCTTTGTTTGCCTCTTTGCTAATTTAATTATTGTATTTACTCACCTTAAAATTGCTATGTTTGCCACACTCGAATGGAGATGTGGAAAGGGTTGAGCTTAATCAAAAATAAACGAAGTAATAAAATGAGTTTTGAAATGCTCTATGCAATTATGTATATCAATTCGTTTTGGATTGCAGAGAAACAAACAAAATTGTAGCACTTACACCATTCCTGTAAATGTTATTTCCAAAATCGGTACTTTGCAGCCATACACCACAGGGGCCATTTAACAAACAAATTAAATGTATGTACCTATTATTTTTTAATTTTTATTGAAGTATTTATTTTTATTTTACTGTGCAATCGCCATATGACTAAATATGAATACACTTTTGTTGTTGTTTTTTTTTACTTTTATTTGTTTTTTATCTACTTTCGAGCTGTTTAAAATGCTGAAAATTTTAAAAAAAAGTGCTCAAACGCCAGAATGACTTGGCAACGCTGGATGACTCTTATGGCGTTTTTCATTGAAGATCCGAGAGGATTGCTCCGAAATTCAGAATAGCTCTTTTCGATGAAATTCGTTGGAGCACTTTAGTAATAGACTAGATACTGTTACTGTTCCAAAATTTTAGACTTGCACTTTCACCTTTTCGATTGTGTGGAGAGGATGTTATATAACAGGTTTATTTGCTTTGTACAGTTCTTGGTTATTATAAGTTCCACTGGTTACTGTTCCCGAATGGGAGACTTGCACTGTTTCGATTGTGTAAAGGTGATTTTAAATAAAATATTCATATGTTTTCTTTGCTTGTATATTTGTAGGTATAGTAAATCGCTTATTAGCAGAACACTTTCCACGTTTCGTTTTGCGTGAAACTTTTTTTAAACACACTTTTTGCAGTTTTTTTATAGTATGGATGTCAAAGCATACGAATTAGATGCACCTGTCGGTAGCGCGTCTCGAAACGAGCTCTCTATTCAAAATTGTCTGCTCTGTCTTCGAACATGGAATTTGTCTGGCATCTGGCATTATCTTTTAAGAAAATATGCAACACCCTTGGGAAAGCTGGCAGTGACCAGCTCACATTTATGTAATTTGAATTAAGGTAGATAAAGAGTAGATGCGATATACGATTATTTTATTATTGCGTTTGAATTAAAGATAGGATAGGTTATTAAGAAATATGATTTATGCGCAAGCGCATGCAACATCACCAGCACCTTTCTTGCTCCTTTCTTTTGTTCTCTACAGTCAATATGAATGTTTTAATAGGCCAAATCAATATATATTTCAATTTAAGTCTACATTTACATGTAATTATATTTTTGTTGGCTCAAATAGTGAAAAACTTGTTTCTAATAACACAAGAAACATTTCAATCTGACATTTTGCTAGTGTGTGTTCGTGCGTTCGGGGCAATTCCCTTAAAATATCCCCGACACTTCTGTCGTGCTACGAATTGATCTGGAAGTGTTTTTTGTTTATTGAAACATAGAAAACATAGAAAGAGCGCTTCCAGATTTGCTCTTTTCATGGAAAGGACAATTCTTTTCTTCAATCGAAAACGCCTTTAGACACTGTGGTATGTGGTGGTGTAAAATCAACTTGAGTGCTACCATTTTTCAAGGTTCTTGGAGGAAACATGTCACATTGTCACAACTTTCCCCAAGAAGAAGATGACATGCATTTTGATTTATTGTTTCTATTCACTCTCATATACACCTATCATAATGAGGCCATTAAAATCGCATAAAACCAACGATAGTAATAAAAATGCACATTAAAATCCTCACATCAGTGATTGATGCATCAGTAACATGAAACGATCATGTTGAAAAATTGCCTCAATTCAAATCGGAGAGTCCCCCACAGCAAGGAACATGATCGTAGGCGTGGTTGCGTGAGCCATACACTCAGCGAGCCGTGGGTCAACTTTCCCATAATCAAAATTAAAAGAATGCCGACCATTAACGCTTTAACGATCCGATGACGTTTGATGATCGTTTAAGTGGATCAGTGTGAATTATCATTAGCCCTTCGGTGTGAGGCAAGAATGCAAGCAAGGCGTTGCCTGTTAGGTGACACTGTACACCTCGCAGTGGGCGGCTTATCTTTATCTTTCCAATTTGTCTTTCCAGCGGCTGACATTCGACCGATATTTATGCGAATAGTTGATGAAACTTGGTGCTTGCCAATGAAAAGTTTATCCACAGGGTGTTGCGTGTTGAAGTAGTCGAACAAAATACACCAGCGAATACAATTGCAGTTTAAACAGAGCTTGCTTGCACACTACTGACTAGTGCCTGTTATAAAACAGTATCAACATGATAGCTACCTCAAGTTATCGGATAAGATAAGACCACGTTGAACATGCAAGGTCACTGGCAGTGGAATGGCGCTTGTTTGACGATGGAAGCCATTCCTCCACAAAATTCCACGTATAGAGTTCAACGATCTACCCACACAGGTAGTGGGTATAGGTATCTGTCGAATGTTTACAAATGATTCACCCAGAACAACATACCGACATCAGACACAGACTGCGCCTCGGTACAAGAAAAAACGTGGACAGCGTTAATCAACCGAATGGAAGTCAAATACAGTGAGAGAGCCATTACTTACATGGAATAACTACAGTTTCTGACAGCTACTCTGTAGGTCGTGATCATGTTATCTTTTGGTTCCTGGAAGAACGGCCCGAAAAAATGGGGCTATCCTTTCCGGCACCATGCACGCCGGGGCATCGACAAAATGAGCCGTGCGCGTGCACTCACATCGAGCCGTATCTCAACTAATCAATCTCGTGGACGCGTTCTACACTTATTACTCTATTAATAATCGTGAAGGATAAATAGGCCCAGATACGTGCTTGGAGTGTGATGGAAGCGCGCCTGGAGGGTTGCAAAGTCGATCGCGATTTGTTTCCAATTTTGCTGATGTTGCTGATGATGGTCCTCCCCCTGACTAATTGTACAGATTACTTGCGCTTAATCGCGGCGCAGATGAGGCTTCGCGTGCGTGACGGCATGCTGCTGCAGAAAGACGGATGTCGGTGCATGGCGAGTGATTAGTTTGTTGCTCGTTTTCTATAGTAGAAGGTATGTTTTCTGATTACAGTTATCTGGAGACTGGATGTTGAATTTGTTGATTGATTGCTGCCCGATAGGGCTGTGAAGCTAAATGGAAGTTTAAGTGGAAAATATTGTTTGACTATAAAAGTGCGGGCCTAATCGTAGATTGAGGGGCGAGGGCTACACTGTGACTGTGAGTTAAACGAAACGGAGGAGTGTTTTCGATTAGAGGAGTTGAATGAGAATGCCGGTGGTTGGAGTAGATGGATTATTCATTTGAAAGTTTGATAGCACGCCATATCTAAGACTTGGAATAGGTAGGTGTTATTCGTTGATAGCAGCGCGAGGGAATCACTATTTGCAATTACTGTTTCGTCTAGCCAAGAGATTATCTCAAAAGTGGGGCCACCATAGAACAACGAAGCGATGCTTTGAGAAAAGCTTTAAAAGGCAGACACACCTACTTCAAATTGATGGGGTATGGAGAAGGAGATTGAGCGGGACAGGTTACATGGCCACCGAGATCTTGTGAATTAACACCTTGCGACTTCTTCCTTTGGGGCTACGTGAAGGATAAGGTCTACGCCAACAGCCCAGCGACGATTCAAGACCTCAAAGATAAAATTCGTGAAGCTATCGAGGACATAGGGCAGCCACTTTGCGATTTGGTTATGGAATATTGCATGAAAAGGATATGGGCCTGTATGCGTGCTCGTGGTGTCCATTTGGCTGATGTTGTTTTTCATTATTACCGGCATATCTTCCTCTTTATTATGAAATAAACATCCGATCATTTATCTCAAAAAATTAAATTTTTCTTTGAATACCAAAATACACCTCTTATTGGAAAACCCTACTAACACCCGTTCAAAACAGTCTCCGATATAGGGGGACAGCATTGCAGAGGAAGCCTCGCCCTGTATGGCGATTCGATTTGAACTTGCTTTCTGACACGTAGACCTCGGATGCTCGTAGTGATAAGCATACAATATTGAAATAGAAATGCAGACGATAACAGTCAGCAGTGAAAAGTGCATCAAAGTCTGTTCAGTGGTTTTCGAGACATGACCTCAAGATGTATAGCACGAAGACGCCGCCTATCACTAGTTCTTCGATCACTGTTCTTCGATGCCAACGCTACATCCCTACATTTCTTTTATTGACTAATTAGCCCGCTTTTTATGGACTTTCGGTAAACTTAAAAAAGAGCTGTAGAATACATATAGTTGGCTTAGCCTAGCCTGGCTTAGCTTCTTCCAACTCCTTGTTTGTGTAAATGTTGATATTTAGGAGTCGAATGTAAATAAAAGCTCGATTATCCAAATCTCTTCATATAAAAACATTCTCCGGCAGTCTGACTAGTTTTTAAAAACCCAGAGGAATTTTTTTGAAACTATTGCTCTGAAACTTGAAATTGGCGTTGAGAATGAAACTTTGTTAGTTCATAGCTTTTTCCCGACGGCAGGGATTGCTGCATTCTTCAGGGTATCTTTATTGGGAAACATAAATTATTAAAATGTACAAAACTGGAGATAACCTGAGACTTATAATATTTAAAAAAGTCAAAATGCTTAAACAAAGAACAATACTATGAAATTTAGCACAGCGTTTAAAACAAAAATAGAAAAAGATAAAATTAGCAAAATTAACACACTTTGAGTGTAACACCTCAATTGAAGTCTGTTTTACTCATTTTTCAGGAGAGCAGTTTAAATTTTTTGAAAAACGCGTGAAATTCCAAGTGACTCTATTGACTTCAGTGACCTAAGCTGTTAGGTTTTTTTGAAATTGTGGCCACTTTTTTAAAGATATAAAGCTGAAACAAATTTACAAAATAGATTAGAGTACGCTGAATCTAATGGCATCAAAATCTCAATTTCGTCTAAAGTCGACTTTAGCGGTTATGGTTTGTGGCCACAGATATATAGCAGATATATTTTGGATGTCCTGTTTTCGGTTCATGTTATTCCTGTTATTTATTATGTGTAGCGTCTCAAGTGTATACCGTTTCGAGGTATGTCATTCCGTCTGAAGCACAGTTGCGTTGTGAAAGTCTGGGTCGGCATTCTGTAAGGCGAAACGTTCAAACGTTTTCGTGTGCACGAAGAAATTTGCTTGTGTAACATAGGGTAAATCATTCGTGGGCACGAAAACGATTGATCGTTTTGCCGTACAGAATCTGACCCCTGGGTTATGGTTCGCTTGAATGGAGTTTTTTGACTTGATGTCCGACCGGTGATTGGACATTCTTTGGGACAGGAACTGTTTTGTTGTACCGATGTACAAAAGCAAACAAAGGTTACAACTTTTATTAGTGTTAACTATGCAGTTGATTTAGTACATTTATGCTTCTCAGTTGTGTGTTTGAGCTTGGAGAACGAAGATGCCCGAGTCTGATTCGACTTAAACGCTATGTGAAGGTCCTTGAAACTGCTGCTGATCATTTGTTTAAAGTTCTCGGCGAGTCTGTGAACATAGACAACACTTCTGGTAAACCGGCAATGTGTCTCCTGTTCCTTTATCACGTGGAACCTTGCGTTTATGATTTAGGATTATATTTCGTATGAAACCATTTGGGTAATTGTTCTCCTTAAGGATTTTTGTGACTTTACGTTCATTTATAATATGGAACTTCCCGTCACTCAACGTAAAAACCTTATGGACCAGATTTGAAGCAGTGTTTGTGATGATGTGCTTTGCTTGGTTAGATTTAAAGTTGATGAGTCTTCCAGATGCCGTATCTTTTTGATGCCAGTTAAATGAAAGCTGATGTTGGTCACGACAGATTAGATCATCCAAAAACGCAATGGAACTGTTTTTCTCCATCTCAATTCTCAACAGTGCATTGGATTTTCGCATGCAGTCCATTAAGTCACCCCAGCATGCTGTCAATATCCTGTTGGTCAATGACAACGAATATATCGTCGACATATTTTGCAATAAATTAGGCTTTGATGTCATTTTGAAGCATTCATCTAATAAGTGATCCATTACTAGATCAGCAATTGTGGGTGAGAGTGAGTTACCCATCGGCATGCCAAAGATTTGTTTATATAAGCCCTGCTTGTACTGTAAAAAGTTGTTTTCCTTAATACAAAAATCAAGGATTTCGAGAAACTTAGATTGGCTGAAGTTGGTATTTTCACTTAATAAATCTCATTTCTTTTTACCCGACTGGATACAGGGAGGGTTATGTGTTTCGCGCGTATCCTATGTACGTACCTACGGGACTCCCTATAGCCTAAACGGCTTGATCGATTTTGAAGAGTGAGGTGTCATAATATTCGTATTCTTCCCCGGAGTGTCATAGGCAAAAAAGATAAAAATAAAAAAGTTAATTTAAAAACCAAAATGACTTTAAAAAAAAAGAACTAAAAATATATGAACAAGACTAACTATTTTGCAGTCGTAGGGTACTCAATACCCATACATATTTTTGTTAGACTGTGTAGGTATATAGTCTCCGATTGTCAATTAGTTAGGTCGTGTAGGTACTTAAATGCGTCTTGTTCATATATTTTTAATTCTTTTTTTTTAACAGTCAGTCGGTTTTTCCTGAGAAAATCACACTCCAGACAATTTTACGAAAGAGCTAGGTACTTACCAAGCTTGTAGTTTGTTTGACATACTCTAAGACGATTTTGAGACGAATCTTGGCATAGCCTGCAAAGCCTAAAGAAATAGCAGTCACGTATATCAACTGTCCCGAAATCTAAACAGATACAAATTGGCGATACCGACTCGTCTCTATATCTCTGGCGAAGAGTAACTTTACACATCTGTTAACTGAACACCATCCGGGAGGTCAACGAGTTCGTGTCTCCATTGTATGTACGCATCCTTTAGTCAAACAAATGACATTCCGCGCAAATTGAGTAGTGCAATTCGCTCGGAACACCATCACGGAAAGAATTGAAAATCACCAATTGCAAAATTTTGAGTCGCAATTTACGAATTATATATTTCTCGCAAATCACAACGAAGTTTTCATGGATTTCAAAAATTGGTAATTTGACATTGAAAACGCCGGAGAATACCAAATTCTGTTTGTTGAAATTTACGATTAGAAGTATCAATTCGAGCTTCTTTTATTTGTAGTGACTTGCGAGATTGTTTGGCGCAATTTACCACTCTAATAGGTCAATTTCTCAAACACCACTTCACAATCTCAAATTGCGAAAAATATTTGGTGATTTCCAACACTGAATGATGAATCAATAAAATCTTGTAATAATTTAACACATGAAACTGAAAACGTTTATTAGCTGTTTTTTTTATTATCAGCTATGATCCATATAGATCATCGATTTACATGCACTTACAACAACAGCACATGATCTTGCTTCTCATCGAGATCACGAATCATGATCTGAAAATTATTTCTACTATTTCCGACTAGGTGGCTTCTTTTATTTTTAAATGTTGGTGTGCCTGTAAACGATAGCCACACAATCACGTTGCCAGACTAAAAAATGGAACACAAAAAATCAATTGATTTTTTTTCGCATTCGAATAAAGTCCCTGTCCGTATTCCGAGTTATTTTGTTTTTTCTAGTTCTATAAAGGTATGTCCAGACCAGTCAAATATTTTAAAACACTTTATAAAGAAAGCAATTTTTATAAAAAGTTTTAAAAACGTTTTGCTGGCTTGGATCTGGACACCAAAAAAACATTTATGAAATGTTTCACAGTTACCAAATCGTGATGGGAAATAATTTTTGTCTTACAAGTATCCCTGCAGAAAGTGAGCGCTGTTTTTCGATTATTGTTTGTTTTTAAATAAAATAAAAATGTCCAGAAAAGCTTTGAATACCTAATGAGAAAGTGATTCATATAATACGATTATTTGAATTAAATCGCGTGTAGCGTGATTGCCGAGACCAAAACTCGCTGCTAGTAGTCCCACCACATTATTTTCTTCTAGTCCAAAACAGGATAAAGTTGAAACATTTCACAAACATTTACCCCTGTATTAATAAACAAATAAGTATACAACAATTTTACGTAACTGCTGAGTAACGAGATGATAACTTTTACGCAGTGTTTATTAATACGGGGGTTAGTAAATAAATTTCGGAAATCTTTTATAAATGTTTATAAAATCTGTCCGATTTGCTTCAGAAACATTTCATAAATATTTCTGAAATGTTTCGCTGGTCAAAGACAAACTCAAGTGCTAGCAGCAAAATATTATTCATGCGTTGCATATTTGAACATAAAATACTAAATTTGTTTCACAAAAATAGATTTGAAATCTTCATTGTGAACGTTGCGCGTCGTTGCAGAGACAGGCAGTCGGTATTCGATCTTTCCTTAAAGCAGCCGTGTTAAAGTTGTAACTAATTCGTATTGATAGGTTGTGTACTTCTAATTATAAAGCATTCTGGAATATAAATATTGTAAGTACCTATTGAATAATTCCAAAAACGCCAAAGTATGCATATAGATCTGTATTTTTTTCAGAATGTAAATACATCTCGCAATTAGGAAATATAAATTGGGATGGATTCTTAATTCGATGTAATCGAAGAAGAATAATTGTAAAGGTTCGTATCAATGTCAAGTTCATCTAAATATTTTGTTTGCATTTTAAATTTCAGCATAGACCAAAAAACCATCCCAGAAAAATCCCGCTGTCTCCGGACGATATGGCGCCGTAGGATTTTCTTGGATATCAGGAGGAAAAAGAATTATAAAATATGACTCTAAATATGTATTCGAAAATAACCTAATTAATAAAACTATGAATTTTGATTTGTAAATCACAAGATATAAGTTGCAAATTGAGAATAAAGTTTTCTAATTTCACGAAAAAACATTTTCAATTTAATACGGTGATGCCTCAAATTACCACTCGAGAATCGTAAATTGCAAAATATTAATTGCAAAATGATAAAAATAAGTTGCAATTTACGATTGAAAATTTGTATATTGCAACTTCTGAAGTAGTAAATCTACCCCTGTTAGTTCGCAAATCAACACTATTGAGTTGCAATTGACGACTAAGTGGTTGTAATTTGCTAGGGGAGGAAATCGAGATTGACAACAGAAAAGTGGTAATTTACGAATTGTTTTTGCAATTTACAATCCATGTAATATCAAATTGATAACTATTTGTGTCAATTTGCGATCGGTTATAGCAATATGTATTCGTCATTTGATCGCATTATTGATAATGAAAAGTGTTGATTCACGACTTTTGAGGGTCGATATCTTCACTTCGCGCAATTTCTAGAATTGCGAATAAAAGTCGCGAATTAGTAAATCCTTAGCTAAGCTCTAAAACTAGACATACTTTTCGTGATTCTGCGCTTATTTTTCTTGATTTGATCCTAAAATTCGTTCCGTGATACACCACTCAGCAATTTCGTTGACTGTTGCCACTACCTTCCATCTCGTGCCTATTCAATTCAGAGAATGCAACAGCTCACACCACCTCCACGACCCTTAAGCCGCCTTATATTTTTCTTAGCGCAAAAACTTCAACTTTGACAGGTATACTAACTTGAACCACAGTCCGCCGAAGATCTGTGTTTCCCTTTTCACGCAGCTAAATCGAAACTGGTTTGGCTTCTGCTGTTGCATCCGCGTCTTCTAAGTAAAAGGGACAGTTTTGCTTGCACTTGGAGCGGGTATCTCTCTATTTATCTGCAGAACAAATGCATACAACAAATAATGTTGACTTCGTTCGATGATCATGGAACTGGCTGCTCCTTCCCAGATCATCGGCGTCATCATCATCAACATCACAAGAAAGTCATCTGCGGCAGCAACTTGAACAGAAGATGTATACGTAACCTGGTAGGATTGCGCTGGCTATTGCCCCGGCCTCTGTGTACAGATCTTTGTCTTTGCGGATTTGGCTGGTTTCTGGTATACACACATGCGGAGGCACGTAGGCGACGCTGACTTAACTCCTCCATATCTGTCCACTTGTTGCACGGCCCAAGTCACGCTCGGGTCGCGGTTTTATTTGTTTCTATCATCGGAGTGGTTTATCCTTTGTGCGGCACTGGCACCTACCTCAGGTGCGCGCACTCGTAGGTTGGTGTTGAATTGCTGCGTCTTAAACTGGGTACCTATTTACGTATGCGTATCCACGTCTTCAAATATTGTTGCTGCTGCTGCTGGTCTGGTAGGTTGGTTCAAGTTGGTCGACTATCAAGTTCACTTTCAACGTGTGGGCCGAAGTCGCGCTGATAAAAATGTAGAACCAGCCGTGCACGCTGAATAAATATGAAAAAGTGGAAGAAGTTTGTCATTGTCTAGTTGGTTGGTAGGTGGATAGACAATTGGATGGGTACTTGAGCTCAAAAGTAATTATTTAGAATACACTTGAATGGTGGCTGGCCTTCGAGGTAATCAGTGTCTCTGTAGAGAGTGATTGCAGTTGCACTACTTGCCCTTGAAATGTGTTCGTCTTCTAGAAAACCAAAGTTATGGGCAGATGTGGCAGAACTCTCGAACACGTTGTCGAATCTGACTGCAAGATTGAGTAAGAAAAAAGTTTGCTTTGGAACGGAGGGAACGAGTACTTGGGCATGGGCTTAACCTCCTATTTGAACATGAGGACTATTCTCTAGCAAAGTCCAGATCACGGCTCATCTGAACTGGACAGTGCAAGGCCATTGCAGATACTGTACGGTTAATTAACACTCAGCTTAAAGTTTCGAAAACGGCACCGCTCAAGTTTGAAGCTAATATTCTTGGGAGGGTAGTCCAAAGCAGTTATGTTTCACTTTCTTGCCTGGGACTCTGTAAAAAGCGGAACGAAAAGCGGTTTCACAATCATAAAACCAAAAAATCATGCGAAAACGAAATTTCCTATCAGCAGATGCTGTAGAATTTGAATTGCATTTTTAATTGGATGATTTTCATAGTTCAAGGAACTTTAGTTTTTTAAATAAATAAATAAATAGTCGGCGCAACAGGTCTGCAGGGACCCTAGGCCTAGCTTCCCACAACCATTCGTTTTATGTGATCCTTTCATTTTTGAAATGTATGGAATGGATCTATAATTTTATTCTGTGTCCAAAAGCCAAGAAGCTCTTTCATGACAGTTACACTCTTTCGACGCTCGCGAGAGGTGGCGCAGTGGAAAAAACCTTAAGATGTAATTTGTGTTTTTCCGGTGATCGAACCTGGGATCTCTCTCTTAGGGCCGGTCTGTTCACACCTGGTCAAGGTTAGGTTACCATCGATTTAGTTTAACCGATGATTACAAATCAGTGAAACCAATGAGTGTTTTTTCACCGTTTTTTCACTTCGGTCACCAAACCATAGATTTGCGACAAATCGTTCCATTTTTCCAGTTCATTTGTCAATAATTCAGTGATTAGCCGAATCAATGGTTACTTTCTTTTTATTTCTGGCTCCTTGTGTTTTTGTCTACGTAATCTATTAATAAATATATTTTCATGTTGAGTACATAAATGTCAAAAACAAACGATACTGGAATTTAAAAAAAAAAAACAAAGGATAAAAATCTTTTTGGTGTGAGACAATAAGCTAGTAATTGAGAACAAAACTGAATCAGTACAACAACCTATAAAAATTGTAAGCCCATTATTGGGCCTCATCTCTATTTTAACGTCGCAATAATTTTCTCTTTCTCTCAATATTTCCTCAATTTATGAGAACTGTCAAAGGACACAAATGTTGAAAGTAATCTTAATTCATCCGGCTGAAGTTGGGAACCAGTCTGTCCCCTAACCTTCCGTGCAATTTATTGTATACATCTGTCAGTTGAAAACGTTAACTTAACCGAACAGATTTTATTGGTCAGCGCGTTATATATAAGTTTATTTATTTTATTATTTGTATTTGCTCGCAATATTCTGCATTTTCTGCATAAAGTTGATACGTCAAAACTAATACCTACGAAGTCCTTACAAAATATTGAACAAACGAAATTCTAGAAAATCATTGGTTAAATCTCGTTAACCTCGCAAAATTGGCTGGTTATCGATATCTTGGATTAATTGACCAAACCGTAGATTCTCTGGTTAATATTTTGCTGAACAAACACATTCGACGATTACCAGCTGGAATAACCGATGATTAAATATAACAAAGATTGAACAAACCGGGCCTTAGTAGTGCAACAAACTAACCACTTAGCCACTGCGCCTACAGTTTTTAACAATGAATGTTTAAAAAAACCAAAACGTCAATTGAAATGGTTTCGTTAGTTTCCAATTGCACAAAACGTGCATTTTTTTCATGGGTTTTGCATCAAGCGACAAAAATGTGAACGAAATAGCAAAACGCAATGGCAATTCGCATAAACGAGAATTCCTTTCGTTTTCCAAGTAACGTAACGTCATTTGTTTGGAAACAAATAAAAAATGTTTAGTACTTTCGGGCAGCGCGTTGCTTTGATGCGTTTACCTTGCTCATTTTTAGAGCAATGTGACATCTCATCAAAAACTCTTAAAATTTTTAAATCAACAACATCAACGACTTGGACCTGCCACACAAAAAGGTACCTCTAGCATATCCTCACCATCTGGCCACTTTCAGAACAAAATTACTTGATGAAAATCAAGGCCTTCGGTGAGTCACTTTTTAAAATGGCCTCCGTAAGGTCCATTTGCTTGTCCAACGCACTACATCGGTTGAAGACGGTAATGAGTCAATTTGAAGCTAATTTGCGCCAAGGGTCAAGAGTTTTTCTTCTCGTCAGCAAAGCGTGCCATTTCTTTGTCATTGTTTGGCCCAAGCACCTACACGAATAAAGGCTCAGCGACAAAGCCATCGTAGTGCCGAAATCGCTGAACCGAAACTGAAATCTATTAATCATTCATGTCATAATTATGAAAATCATACGTCTTTGTGTGTCCGACAAATATTTGTCTTGGAAGTCACTCAAGTGGTGCACAACACTAAGTGATACATGCCTAGCTTGAGTCATTAATTAGTTTGCAAATAAAATTAAAGGCCATAGAACTTTGTTTGCAGTTCGAGTGGAATTCCTGCTTTTCCCAAAATACATCTTCGAAAATGTTACTAAAAGATTTCGCCGTGGATGTTCGAATTTTAAGAGAGCTACTTTTTGAGATCGTACTGTTTGTAGTTGCTCTCTCATGTGTCGTGTCTCCATGGGCCATGATGGACCAAAAGATGCCGGCCGAGAAGAAAGAGTTCGACGATTGCAGTCCAACCTGTTCCAAGCGAACAAAAGAAAACGGGTGTATAAACCAACCCAGTCCCCATCCGAAACGGACGCCGAATCCCCAAAGCCAACCACGAGATCACTTTGTCTCAGTCTCACTGATCTTGTTGCAACAAAATGCAGACACACGAGACACGACCAAGAGTATCTGTGTGTGATGCCCCCATCGCCATCACAAAGGCGCGCTACAATCGAACTGAAACTAAACTGCTGCTGCTTGCAGTTCTGTAATTTCTGTTAGTTAATTGACTTTCAGTTTCAGTCAATCGATTCAGTTGATTCGGGACAAAGCGTGTAAGCGGTTGTCGTCGTAGAGGGCGCGTGTGTTTTTTAAAGAAAAAATTAAAAATTTCAAATCTTTGCTGAAGCGATCTTTTCGACTAAGAAATCAAGTGAAACATTCTTCAAGTGATTGCATTTCGAAATCTGTTCTTGTTTCATCTTATGAAAACGATCAGAAAGTGCTGTTAGATAAGTGTGTTGGCGGGCCTAACTAATTAATTAAACGATCACGAGCAACGATCAACAGAACGATCTTTTGGAGCAGTTTTGTGGATTACCATAGGAGGTGCGATTAATTAGCCGGATATTGCATTTTCAGTTTTATGAATCAATGTGAGTTATGTGACTTTGCTGTTTCGTTTTTCTTGTTTTGTTTTACAGATGAAAGATAATTGTAAACAAAGAGGCACGATCGCACGCAACGTGTGCTTAAAAAGAGATCAGTTCTCTCTGATGGTTGATGGACTTTTGTTTATTTTTGAACAAATTGATTGCGGAGCAGGTTATCTGGTGTGCGACTATTTTCGGTTTTGAGGTGCTATATGCGCAGGGGATGTAATGTGCAAGATCACCTTGTGAAGGAGTGCTGACCAGGCGGATGAACCAACAATGGTTGGGAAGGTGTCTTTGAAGATTTTATTTAATGACGCGATTATATTTGAGTGTTCATTCGATTTCATGAAAGGAATGGCCGATTGAAGTGGCTATTTGAAGTGGTTAGTGTGGGTAGGGAGGCCAGCGTGCGGAAGATTTCTGTGTGCATGGTTTAAATTTCAGTACCTATCGCAGTACGGGTTATTCATTAACGTAAACAACACTAATCGTATTGGGTAGGGCACAAGTTGGACCTGAAATCGATCAGAACGAGTACGGGGATGCAATACTTATCAGTGTAGGTGGTGGCCGTAGGGTCGCAGTTTTGTAGCTTCTCTAATACTAACTGACTTGTCACCATGTATTATTGGAATCGTTTTCTACGATCGCAAACAAAACAAAGTGACTTGCTGTACGGACTCAGAAAAAAACCCAACTTTTTTGGTTTTGAGAATTCTGCCGCATTATTATTCAGACAGCGCTCGACGTTTTTCTGAAATAGATATGCTTCATGAACGTTAGAGAAAAAAAATACCCGTATGATGAAATTTTAAACGATTTTTGAAGCAACATCAATTTGTCATTTCAAACAATATGCCATAACTAGAGAGGAAGGACTGACTCACAGCGCTCTCTCAAAATGTTATTCATACTCGAAGGATCTTTGCAAAATATTCTTAAAATTCATGGACCAACGATCCAGTTATTAATGCCTTAACGTCAAAGCGCCAACGATTGGTGGAGAAAACCGTACCGATCCCTTAAAGACCTCTTGAAAGCCATCACATCACAAAAGCCCTTGTCATCGAGTGACCAAAAAAGAAACATTGGGTGTTATGATTACTATTAGTAGCAACTACTTTCACTCAAATGAAATCGAAGCATTTGCTACGTTTCGTATGAATTAAAACTGAAATAGTTAAGATTAATCTAGTTTTGTACAGGAAAAACAACAAAATACCTTCGACGTTCGTGAAAAAACTGCAGTTGCTTCATGTCACGCGAAGTGTTGACTGTGTACCATTTGGCTAATATTTTTTTAAGGATAAAAATGTTTATAAGCACTCATTCCTAAGATATTTATATAGGACAAACGGGCATCAACTAACGGCCATAATTATTCACTCCGGGTGTAACTGTTTAAGTTAATTTTACACTCGACCCTTTAATCCGCATCTTTTAAACCCGACAGTTTATATCAATATCCATAATATTCACTCAAAAACATGCAATAAGCCCGCTGGATTAAAGATAGATTTCAACGCAGATTTAAAACAGTTTAAACCTGTTTTAAACCCACGTAATGTATAATTTTACAAAAAATGACATTTGTTTTTTTGTGGTCACTTGGAAATTGATTTCATTTGTTGTGGGTCGTTTTATTTTTAGATGCAATAACTAAGTATGCCAAAATTTCTGTCGAATTAATGAATGTAGCCTCCAAAATGTCGCTTTTTTTAACCGGAAATATTTCCGAAAATCTACCACATCGAAATCGTCGACGCAAGCCCGCTTGTGCATTGGATATATTTGACGACGAGGACGACGTTAATTTACCATCAGCTACTGTTTCATTGGCACTTCGACAAATTCGTCTTCTGACGACGAATAAGACATCAACACATCATTTATTCCACGAATGAAGACAATTTGGTGTAGCTTCTTGCTATTTTTACCCGACTGGACACAGGGAGGGTTATGTGTTTCGCGCGTATCCTATGTACGTTCCTACGGGACGCCCTATAGCCTAAACGGCTTGACCGATTTTGAAGAGTGAGATGTCATAATATTCGTATTCTTCCCCGGAGTGTCATAAGTTAATTTAAAAATTAAAAAAAAAGGTATATAGTCTCCGATTGTCAATTAGTTAGATATAGGTACTTAAATGCGTCTTGTTCATATATTTTTAATTCTTTTTTTTTACAGTCAGTCGGATTTTTTTGTTTTTTAAATTGACTTTTTTATTTATTTTCTGTTCCTCTTATCTACTTTTCTTATTTCTTACGCCCTGCGAACGAAGAAATGTCAATATGTATTATGCAATTGAGTGCGGTTTAATATCAGTTGGATTAAACGCCGTCAAGTTTAAAAAAAAACTGCGTTTATGTTCGGGTTTGACGACTGAATATTCAATTTTTGGGTTTCAAATTGGCAAACAAAAATCATGTTTCATCACTTTTTATGTCGTTGCAATTATCAATTATTGTGTGGGAGGAATCTTAACTTATCACAATTTGATATCTTTGAATTAAGTGGGAGGAATAATCTTTAACTTGCACGTACAGTGTTCTTGAACTTTCTTTAGCAAAGTAGATTTTATGTCACACCGATTCAAATCAATTGCTTAAGCCCGTATGACACAACATTTTTTTTTTTAATTTTTTCTGCTTTTAAAATGAAATTAGAGCAGTACGAAAAATTTAAATTCCCGATAGAAGTGAGTGCGTACACACCAACTTTATTAATGTAGACACGTCAAAAAAAATGCATTAAAAATCTATTCAAATTAAACTTTTCAGCTGCTAGCAGCTTTTTTTGACGTTTCAAGATTATTTGATAACAAATTCGTTTGAAAATTTGCGGTTGCTTTGCAAACAATTGCTACCCCTTTCGTAATACACCGCTGACTTTTCGAAATTATAAAAATGAGGAAAAAACGTAGTGTCATACGGGCTTAAGGTCTTTTACTTTGCTAAAACTTTTTACTCATAGCAAATGCCAGCTTTTACTCATACGACCCATTGCCAATTGAGTCGTTAGGTAAATTAGCGTGCATGCGCTTGCACCTTTCAACTTTGACAGTTGGAGAGTGCACGGGAGAGGATTTTATTTCAACTATAGAATACGTATTTCATTTAGCAGTTTATTGTCTCACTGAGAATTTTAAATCTCCTTCGAAAGTGAAAGCAAAACTTGATTCGGGATAAAAGTAAAATACTGGGGTCGAATTCCATCTTTGTGGGTTATGCTATGTCTATTTTACATGTGAAACAAGAACAAATATATAGCCACATAGGTACTATACTCGTTCACATGCGGTAATGTGTGTTCAGGTTGTTACTTTGTGACCGTCGTACCAAATATAATGGAGCTAAAAGAATTTTATGCAAACTTTCAGTATTTTCTGATAAAAATCAAAAATTCGGTTTACCTCAGATTTATTTTCGTAGTTTTTCGCGTTTTTAACTTGAAAATTTACCTTCATTGTTTAACGAGGAAATCTGCGATTCGTTGGATTCCAAAAATTGTCTGCAGCTTTTTCTTTGCTAAATGGTTTCATAAGGGTGTGTTCCGTAATCGATTTAAGTATACCTACTATGCACTTTGAGTAAATGCGTAGCTAGTTAGTGGACAGCCAGTCCACAGTCACGCAAGCCACTTTAAAAAGGTAATCATAGCTCTTGCGTTTTTCGTCTTTTTAAAGGAAGGTATTTACAAAACAATCTTAAGCGATATTATCTACTAGTACGAATTGCAATATGGATAAAGTTAGTTAACGCAACGCGGACGTGGACCTGTTGCGTCAACTGTATTTTATATTTGGAACCAAGCTTTTTCAATCGTTGGCGCATTGAAAATACTTTAAGGCGCAATTTTTGTTTTTCTCCAAGGATCGAACCTGATGAGACCGCTTAATAATCCACTGTACCAATTATCCACATAAAAGTGTTTATTTTTTTTGTCATTATGAAGAGTCTACCCCATTTATTGTAAGACTCTCTAGGGCAGATGTCTAAGGTTTATAGCACTTTCTCCTAATCTATAGACACAGAGTCACTTTTTATCAATTTATCCCCAGGACTAAACTTGTTCACGGTTTTTACCATAGTAGTGAATGTAATAGTATCTTGTTTGGAAGCGTGCCGGAAAATACGCTGCGCCACAGTCTGAGGTTAGGTCAGTTACAGTGCTTTTTGGCTAACCGAAAACAAATCATTTAATGCTCAGTCGGGCCTTTAGCATTGACATTGCATACCCATTGGCATTAGAGAAGGTCAATGACAATGGGAAAATATTTCATTATCGGTGGGTTATTCAATTTATAAAACAATTTTGACAAAAAACTGACTGGTTTCTTTTTTACTATTTTTCATAACTGAACACGTAAGGGTGATATTGGTATAGCGGATAGATTCTTGTGATCTGAGCGGCACAGAATCGATCCCTATCGGAGTTAAAGGGTGATTTTTTAACTGGTTTGGTTTTGGCAACACTGGTTTTGACAGCTGACGTGTGTTTAGTACCTTGTGTCACTGTCAAACAGCTTCAGTTTGGTTTGCAATTTAACCATGGATCGTCTTACAAATGAACAACGCTTGCAAATTATTGAATTTTACTATCAAAATTCGTGCTCGGTTCGAAATGTTCATCGCGCGCTGCTTCCATTTTATGATCGGCATTCTCGACCTTCTGAGCAGTCTATTCGGAAGATTGTGACCTAATTTCGCACCAAATTTACTTTGTTTGACATTAAACCACCAACACGTTTACGTACTGTGCGTAGTGAAGAAAATATTGCGGCCGTATCAGCTAGTGTGACAGAAGACCGCGAAATGTCGATTCGGCGCCGTTCCCAGTAGTTAGGCCTTTGTTACAGCACTACGTGGAAAATTTTGCGGAAGGATTTGGGCGTAAAGCCTTTTAAGATACAGCTGGTGCAAGAACTAAAGCCAGTCGACCTACCACAACGCCGAATTTTTGGTGAATGGGCTCTTGGAAAGCTGGCCGAGGATCCGCTTTTTTATCGAAAAATTGTGTTCAGCGATGAGGCTCATTTTTGGTTGAATGGGTACGTAAATAAGCAAAATTGCCGCATTTGGAGTGAAGATCAGCCAGAAGCATTGCAACAGCTACCAATGCATCCCGAAAAAGCCACTGTTTGGTGCGGTTTATGGGCCGGCGGCATTATTGGGCCATATTTCTTCAAAGATGATGCGAATCGCAGCGTTACTGTCAATGGTGAACGCTACCGAGCGATGATAACAAACTTTTTTTTGCCCGAAATGGAAGTTCTTGACTTGCATGATATGTGGTTTCAACAAGACGGTGCCACATGCCACACAGCACGCGAAACAATGGCGCAATTGCGAGGCGAGTTTGGTGAACAGTTAATTTCACGTTTCGGGCCGGTCAATTGGCCGCCTAGATCGTGCGATTTGACACCATTAGATTATTTTTTGTGGGGGTATGCCAAGGCTAATGTGTATAGGGACAAGCCCGCTTCGATTGACGCACTGGAAGCCAACATCCATGCATTCATTCGTGAGATACCGGCCGATATGTGTGAAAGAGTATGCCAAAATTGGACTCAGCGGATGGGCTACCTGAGACGCAGCCGCGGTCAACATTTGCATGAAATTATCTTTAAACATTAAATTGCAAGGTTCAAACTATCGATTCAAATAAATATTTCATTCATTTTTTCGAGTTTTTTGTGTTTTTTTTTTTAAAAAAGTTCTAAACCTCTTAAAAAATCACCCTTTATAACAAAAAAATGTATATACTGATAATTTCTGTTAGATTCTTCCGACGCGCTCTGTATAAATAAACTGTGCATTTAAATTTATTTCTCCATACTCTTCACTGACATTTCAAGATGATAATAATTGATTTCATTGAATTTTTTGTAATGCTTAAGATTTTTTACCATAGCAGTGCATTATTTTATTGCTAACACTTTTCACAGTTTCATTACGTGAGTACTGCATTACTTCCATGTCTGATGAAATGTACCACCCATGAAAAGAAATATGTTCCCAAGAAAATTTCTCGGAGAGCTTAATTTGACATAAATCGACTTATTTTAATTTTAAATAATTTTCACCATCAATTTGTTTGTATATCGACAAAATAGTTGCGCTAAGTTATTTTTTTACTTTTGACGCCCAGACCTGTATTCCTTTTTCGTTTTTTAACCGAACAAATCCGAATCGAGTCCCTCACAGTATGTCGCGTAGCGCTTTCAAAATTAGAATTAATCAAGATCATGCTTTGTCCCACTTGGCAATTGGTCAAATCACATGGTGGGCCAAATACAAGTTTCTTTTTAAAAATGCAATAAAATTAACAAAATTGATTTGTTTCCGTGTGTTATGGCTTTATTAGTAAGAGCAAACATTTCCATTAATTATGGAACACAATGTCGTTCAAGTGGCTGCCTCGGATGGCTTCGCAGTAGCGCATTCTGTCACTCCAATTTTCAAAGACCTTGTTCATTGTTTCGGGCTGTAGCTCACGGATTGCTTGGATGATATTGGCCTTAACTGCTTAAATCGTTTCCGGATTGTTAGCATAACATCGGTCCTTCACGGTTCCCCACAAAAAAAAGTCCAATGGGGTCAAATCGCAGCTCCGAGGCAGCCAATTGGCATTGCCAAGGCGGCTGATAACACGATTTGGGAATTTGGTGCGCAAAAGATCGATTGTGGCATGGGCTGTGTGGCATGGCAGCCATCCTGCATGCACCAGAGGTCGTCCAAATCCATGTGTTCAATTTCAGCAAAAAAAAAGTCGGCTAAAATGGCTCTGTAACGCCCACCGTTGACCGAGACCTTTTTTCACAGCCTCAATTTCGAAGAAAAATGGTCCAATGATGCCACCACTCCACAATCCGCACCAAACTATCACTCTCTGTGGACACATTGGCTTCTCGACAATAACGTGCGGGTTTTCCCAGCCCCAGATGCGGCAATTTTGTTTGTTAACGTAGCCGCCGAGATGAAAATGCACCTCGTCAGAAAAGATGATTTTTCGCGCAAAATCGTTGTCCAATTTTAGCTGCTCTAAGGCCCAAACTGCGAATCGATAACGAAGCGGATGGTCGTGCGCCTTCAATTGCTTAGTCAATTGGACCTTGTAAGCGAATAATCCGAGATCTCCCCAGACTAGTGCGTGAAATGTTGAGCTGTTGAGATCGATGGCCAGTTGATGTTCGTGAATTGAGTTTCACACTCTCGGCTACAGCAGCCAAATTCTCTTCTTTGGCCACCGTACGACGACGGGGACCATGAGTGTTGTCCACTATCATACCAGTCTCACCAACTTTTTGCACTAACTTGCGCAAAGCAGGCGCGGTGGATGCTAGATTTCGGCTAAAACTTCTTTTCAAAAAACGCACTGTTTGGGCTACACAGCACTCACTTAAGGAATAAGTTTCCAAAACATCCCAACATTTTTCAAACGTAAAGCGACTCATTTCGTTTCCCGGAGGTTTGATTCTGACTTTCTGTCAAGATTTCGAGCGGGAAACAGCGTCAAACCTATGATTTTATACGAAGATTGACTTTGGACAATTGATCCGGAAGTTCTTTTAATGTCAAAAGTTCTATTAAAATGCTTCTGTATGTCAATTTGTGTCATTGCTTCAATCGCTATTCCAATTTGTGTGCCTTTTATTTTGTTTTGTGTCTACAAAAATTGTATCTTTTTTTTATAATCAATACTGTCTACATACTCACTGCAGGAAAGCAAACCTTCCCTGGATGAATATTTATCAACGAAACATCTAGAATTGTTTCATACATATCTATGTTTACAGCTTCAAATCACGTCGCCATTATTACTGATTCCCAACTCATCGGACCCGAGATTTATAAAGTGCGGACTACAATTGCAATCGACTCCGTGTCTATAAACGAATTCTAAAAAGTGTCTGCAATACGCTACTCACCAGAATCTCACGTGACCCACTTTGCTAGTAAATAAATAATTAGATTTGTTTCCCAAACTAAATTCTCACGAGCCGTGGCATTTTTTGGGATCAAATTACCGCATCCGTGAGTGAGCAATAAATACATCACTGAACTATCGGATTTTGAATGTAAAACAATAACAAAGTCTGCCCAATAGTACTCGATCTAGATTTATGTTCTCTCCAAAAATGGTTGCTTCTATTATTTGTTTGTACATTTCTCAATGTTGTTTACAATTATGAACATAAATATGTTCTTACCTTTCGGCGCATAAATTAAAACAAAATGCATACTCTTTCCCAATCCAGCTTGAATTTCTCGTACACTTTGTTTATTTATGTTGCTATACAAAGAAAGTGAGAAAATTAAATGTTTCTTCATACCAGAACCTATATGGATCTACAGTCTTTTGATATGAATACAAATTCGTCAGCAATGATTAGTATATTGATTTATTGTATTGGTTGGATGAATTTTTGAATTTTCTTTTTTAATGAGACGGGTAATTGGAATTTTAAAACATAAAGTAAATGGATTCGATGTTGTATACTAACTGACATGATTTGTGTTAAGGCTCTATGAATCATTCACATTCCACGATGTCGATGCAGTGATGCGTACTTGGAATTATTAAATTGCCGAGCCCTCCTCAGTTTGTGTATGAATAAGGTTTGATATCATGTTGCTAATGTACTGGGTATCTCAGTAAGGAGAGGTTCCTAAAATTCTGGGACGCAACAAATGCTTAGGCAAAGTGTGTCCTTTTTATTTTATAACCGGTGTAAGTGGACTGTACGCACAATTAGAGTAAGAACCGGAGACAAATTAATTTTCCTTAAATCTGCCTTGCATTCGAGATTCATTATACAAATTTAAGTTTCCTAAATTCTATATTAGAAATTAATCTTGTAAAACCACCAGGTTTCCTTAAGGAGCTCGGTTGGTGAACACAATCCACATACACAGATCGAAATGTCAATAATTAAAAACGAATAGAACTGCAGTTGATATTATGTCATTGGTTTTTATCAGCTGTGTTTTCGTTATTTTTTTCACTTCTTTTTGTAAATAGCTTTCTTTTTTGTGTTGATTCCTCTCACCATTAAAACATGCACCTTAGTTTGAAGATTAAAATAATACCACCACAACTCATATTTTGAATTTCAACTGGTTTCGAAAAAATAATTTGGCTAACTATTTTTTAACATTTGGTTCGACAGGTTGATGGTTTGATTTGACGGCCAACGACAACATTTACTTATGCTCTGGTGAGGCGTCAAATTAATCTTGTTTTTTTTGTTGTAAATTTTAGGGCTAATTGAAAACCGTTTACATATAATCACAGATAATATCTTGGTAAAAACATAGCATTAAATCAAGCTTCCACACAAAATTGTGCAAAGATAAAATGAAGAGAACCGTCAACTACCCTAACATTACCAGTTTTGAACTTGGACGTTGAATTTTACAACTCTGTTTATATCCACAACTTTCGACTATTATATTATGGGGACTATCGTTCCGTATCATAAAAGCAAGGATTTACCAAATTTTGTCGATTCGTTTTTGATTTAAGCTCGAGCTTAACTAAATTTTATCTGGTCTCCAACTTTTCTCTCCAAACATCAGCTAAAGTCCTAGCTAAATTTTGACATAGATACACCGTGGATAAGTGTCACAGAAAACAGCTGTTCTTTGAAAAAAACTTCCTTCAAAAATGTAATTCTCTCTTATTTCAACTATGTTTTTCCGCAACAGAACAACAAATACACAACGATCTGTCAGAATTTATCTTGAGAAAATGTGCCGACCCATGGGCACGCATGAAGACACATGAAGTACATTCTGAAACAAAAGTTTGATTATTTAGCTCCAGCTGGGTACCACTCAGTTAAATGAGTTCGCTTAAGTTTAGCTCGGCTAAATTTTGGAGAGAATTTTGTATGGGAGCGAAAATTTGGCTCGAGAAGCGTACTAAGCTTTATATAGGAAAAAGTGGTCAATGTTAGGGCATTTTCCTACATTGACCAGCGATGAAAATGTACCACGAATAAATGTTTTTCAAGTTTATTTTTTTATAATTTAACTTATTTTCTCAAACGTTATACTTTAACTCGATTTGTTATTACTGATTTGTTTATATTATATTTCTTTTTTATATGGAATATTTTTAATACCAAAAATCAATTAAATTAAAAGAAACCTAGTTTTTACCTTTTACTTACAAGAATATTAAATTAAAATTAAATTAAATTACGAAGAATTAGTTTTGTGAAGTATTTAGGCAAATATATTCAATAAAATATTGATAATTGTTAGAAAAGTTAAAAAGAAGCAGTGGTCAATGTTAGGATCCAGTCGGTCCTAGGAAATTTGATAAATTTTCGAATAGCTTTCTCAAAAACCTGATTATTTATAATTGTCTAGTATTTTTATAGACAAACAAAAATATTTTTCATTATAAAAAATGTTGAAATGTTCTCCCCTTAACTATTATTTTGCTATACAAACGGTAGTTTCGGTACAACAGGCAAAAGTTTCCACCACTCAAAATTACACCATCTTAGGAGGACTTAAAAAGTTCCCGCTTAAACTAGTGACAAATAGCTAAATACAAAAAACAAAACATTGTACAGAAATTATAAATATACTACCCACCACGGTGTTTAAAAATATTTTCCTGTTTTTGGTCAATGTTAGGGAGCCGGTCATTGTTCTGGTAGTTGACGGAAACCTTTTAGCTGTACAGTACGCACTTCGAACTTAAATCTTAAGATATTTTTATCGGACTGTACAGCAACTTCTTCACAATGATTGGTATGTTTGACAGCATTTATGTTTTCGACAAAAAGAAATTGTGACTGAATACTCAGTTGAAACTTAGAATTCCATTTAGGCCCCATTCCAAGTGCTCGTCTCCTCGTTGTAAAGTAAGGTAACAAGAACCGTAGTTAAAAACGCCGTATAACTTGGTCGTTGTTAACACATAGGCACAACCATATTCACTCATATTAGCAATAATAAATCGATGCCAAATCGATCAAAGTGGCGTAAGTAACAACAACATGTCCCAAGGAACTACCGTATTAAAAAAAAAACTGCGTATAAGTTAGCAACTGGTTTCTCAGTAGAAACGTCCATGTGTTGATGTTTGCTATCTCACTAACTTGTGGATATTTATTTATTAATACGGGGAAAACGAACAATTATTTTTCTTCCAGTTAACAATAAACATCTGGGAACGGGTACCTTTTCGACGACTCAAGTTGACGCGTTCCCAAACCTTGTCTAGGCAATTCTTATTTGACGTACCACATTCACTAAGTTTCCTAAGCCGAACGTCTAAAATTGGTAAAGCTTTCCTAAAAATGAAATCACAGCATTTTTTCGTAACTTTGACAGATAAAGACAAAAATATATTTGGGTTTGATTCACGCTTTTCAGATGTCTCACCGTCTGATCTTTATAGGTTTTTGAGGACATCGGGGTGGCTAGACAGCGTCTACTAACCACTAAGGAGAGGAGATGAAGAACTCTGATGCAACACCAACGGTCGACCCCAACAAGGGCATCACAGTGGGTCCACGAGGGTTCTCCCTGCTCGACCTACCCGTAAATTTTTTCTATGCTCATCATGCTCTGAGCAAAAAAAATTAACTTTTGACAGTTCGTGCTATGCTCTGGACTAGAATAGAAATGACACTTTAGGTAAAATTTTTAGGACTTGCAAATTTGTTTGAATACTAAAGGGTGATTTTTTAAGAGGTTTAGAACTTTTTTAAAAAAAAAAACACAAAAAATTCGAAAAAATGAATGAAATATTTATTTGAATCGATAGTTTGAACCTTGCAATTTAATGTTTAAAGATAATTTCATGCAAATGTTGACCGCGGCTGCGTCTCAGGTAGCCCACCCGCTGAGTCCAATTTTGGCATACTCTTTCACACATATCGGCCGGTATCTCACGAATGAATGCATGGATGTTGGCTTCCAGTGCGTCAATCGAAGCGGGCTTGTCCCTATACACATTAGCCTTGGCATACCCCCACAAAAAATAATCTAATGGTGTCAAATCGCACGATCTAGGCGGCCAATTGACCGGCCCGAAACGTGAAATTAACTGTTCACCAAACTCGACTCGCAATTGCGCCATTGTTTCGCGTGCTGTGTGGCATGTGGCACCGTCTTGTTGAAACCACATATCATGCAAGTCAAGAACTTCCATTTCGGGCAAAAAAAAGTTTGTTATCATCGCTCGGTAGCGTTCACCATTGACAGTAACGCTGCGATTCGCATCATCTTTGAAGAAATATGGCCCAATAATGCCGCCGGCCCATAAACCGCACCAAACAGTGGCTTTTTCGGGATGCATTGGTAGCTGTTGCAATGCTTCTGGCTGATCTTCACTCCAAATGCGGCAATTTTGCTTATTTACGTACCCATTCAACCAAAAATGAGCCTCATCGCTGAACACAATTTTTCGATAAAAAAGCGGATCCTCGGCCAGCTTTCCAAGAGCCCATTCACCAAAAATTCGGCGTTGTGGTAGGTCGGCTGGCTTTAGTTCTTGCACCAGCTGTATCTTAAAAGGCTTTACGCCCAAATCCTTCCGCAAAATTTTCCACGTAGTTCTGTAACAAAGGCCTAACTGCTGGGAACGGCGCCGAATCGACATTTCGCGGTCTTCTGTCACACTAGCTGATACGGCCGCAATATTTTCTTCACTACGCACAGTACGTAAACGTGTTGGTGGTTTAATGTCCAACAAAGTAAATTTGGTGCGAAATTTGGTCACAATCTTCCGAATAGACTGCTCAGAAGGTCGAGAATGCCGATCATAAAATGGAAGCAGCGCGCGATGAACATTTCGAACCGAGCACGAATTTTGATAGTAAAATTCAATAATTTGCAAGCGTTGTTCATTTGTAAGACGATCCATGGTTAAATTGCAAACCAAACTGAAGCTGTTTGACAGTGACACAAGGTACTAAACACACGTCAGCTGTCAAAACCAGTGTTGCCAAAACCAAACCAGCTAAAAAATCACCCTTTATCTACCAAAATCTATGCAGTTCCAAATTAATTATTGAAAAACGAATATCTGCCCTTTTTTACAATCTAATATACGCTTTTGCAGTCAAAAGCGAAAGCGTTCACTAACTTTTTATAAGTTTTTTTGTCTGTAGAGAATTCTCACCCACTAATTCACAATTTACATGCCCAATCTGATAGCGATCTGACAGTTCTTAAAAACTTGTCAAAGAAATTTCTTAGACTGGAGCAATAGAATTGGAGGAGGAATGTTTAGCTCTATCTTCCGCACAGACTGGAATTTTATCAAATTTATTGGTTGAGATTTTCGAAAGTTTAATACAGTAAAAGATCTTTCGACAACAAATGCAGTGGATTCGTATAATGTGCCCGCACTAATAAAGATGGAGATCAAATTGTTTTTTTTTAACGCTTTCTGTAATGCTGTATGTTACAATGAAAAGGGGTAGTCAACATAAGTTTTCCTTTTATTAGAAATACCCAATCTATTGCAACTGTGAGACTGGTGTAACTTTAAATGGTTCCCATATGTGTAAATAATTTCATTGCTTCAGTTTCTGATGAGCATATTTATTTGGCTTAAATATGCAGACGCAGAAAGCAAACATGTAAGTGAAACAGAATATATATATATGTACGAACTTGAACTCTTTTGTTATTACATTCTGAACTTATGTTGAATGCTTCATACTTTAATAAAGTCAAAAGTAAAATGTTCTAATTCTACCAAATTCGTTTTACCCTATGGCCTTTTGTATACAGGTAGTAATAAAAAAAACACGTTAAAACCCCATTACCACTTGCGGTAATGCACTTACTTATCGCTACCATTAGCATTGCGTTTCCACCACAACTCGATCTCAATACTCGCGCAAAGCAATAAAGTCAGTAGCTTTTCAAAACAAATCAAACGAATATTTTATTCTACGTGACCAGATTATAATACACACGATCGTATAAATTTAAATTCAGTTCACTGATACTTTAATGATTTTCTGCATTCGCCGGATGCACATTAGCAACTTAAAATAAGTTTTTTCAGACAAATTTCGGCGATCATTGGCAAAAAGATAAAAAACCGCTTCCTCGTTGACGTTTTATTGGCTACAACATTTTGTTATGCTAAATGGCTGACTTCCTGAACGAGAACGTAGTCGGGACGTGTGTTTAGTGGTTTTATTTGAAAGTGTTCTCATAAGATAGAAATTAAGACAAAAAAAAGACGGGTGATCGTGATTTATTTAAAATCCGCATGAGTAATGCTCCTTGAAACAGTAAGGCGCCATCGTTAGAGAACTTTTAAATAGAAATCCTATTCCAAGAGACATGAGTGGGTTTATTTCGACTGTGAAATAATCTTGGAGAGCACTATTTCCTGGTGCAGTTTTCTTTATTTACTTTTTATGTGTCTTGAATGCTGGTAAAAACAGCAGTGGACATGTAATAAGCGATAATGATCACAGTCTGTCAGATTTTCTTCTGTCCAGTTCGCAGGAAACTACAAAAGCGACACTCATTCGTACTGGACAATGGAAACACATGTCAGCTTTCTTTTTCACCACTAAACTCTTAAGTCCTCCTTCAATCAACCACTTGAACTTGGCTGCTCCACTTTTCCCACCGATAGACGTGTTAGATCTATGAGTCTTATCTGTGTGAACTGTACATTCAGTCGCCTGAATTATGGTCGCGCAGCTTGTTTCACATGCTCAGCTCACATCATGAATTATTTATAAAGCCCCCATATCTCGCCAGATGTAAAGACTATCAGTAACCATCTGCCAGATAGATACTCCCCTTAAATAAATATTTGTTTGACAATAATGCTCAGCTTCTTGTACTTTGTTGTAAAAATAAGCGATACCAAATAAAAAACAAATCGAAAGAAAACTGCACAGTCAGTGAACCGCCCTGCTTAAGACGTAAATATTTCCGTGAGGTAAACATTTTCCTCCTATGAATCCATTATTCATTTATCTTAGGACTAAGCGCCACTGGTGTTTATTGCCCCACCACAAGGCTGAATGACTGCCCCAGTTCAGTGTTAACCGGCACCAACATTTCCAGCATCACTTCGGAGATCGTGGGTGAATCACGAAATAAATCTTCCCGCATTTATTTCCAGAGAAATAAAACAATTACATCTCTACAAAAAAAAAAAAATACCAGAATACAATTTAATAGTTTATCACTTGTCAAGCATGTATAGTTGCTGGGAGATTCCGCTCAGTCTGGAACAGTAATTAATGGCAAACGTGACATCACCCGTTAAATTGGATCACAAACATATTTTTATGGGTCGAGATCAACAATCATAGCGGAAAACAAACAAACAAATTTTCATATCTCGTTTGGTATACTAGATCAGCATAATTTCAAGTGACGATCGAACCCACCGATCGTATATCACTTTGAAAATTATTTAAAAATATTTCGGCTTCGGAAATAATTTATCGGATAAGTGTATGAAATACCTTAGAAGACCACAAATGGTGTCTGGGGAAAGTGCCATAACTTGATGACGTATCTGTTTAATAGTTTCAACATAGCAAGCGCCTGTGGCGGAACGAATTGCGTTCAATAGAGTAGGGCTAGTGTTTTGGAATAAAAATGCAAATTCAGGCCGATCAAGGGGGGGTGTGTTTTTAAATTTAAACAAGACAAACTTATTATCGAAACTGAGAAAATGCTAACGATGACAATAGCTTAAGATATTATCCACCCACGGTCTGGTCGGTTAGTAGATGATATTCTAAAGCCGGCCAGTGATTGGATATCATGTCGGTAGCTAATGCGAGGTTTAAAAGAAGTGTTAGGATACCCACGCGCACTCGTAAAAATTCGTTTCTTTTGTTGGGAAATAAAATGACGGGTCTCGCTTTTGAAGTCGTCTACGGTGTTTATACTAATGATACAAGTCGCATAGTTTTATGCAGATGAGCTTGGGAATTTTGAAAACCATTTAATTACGTTCGACACTAATCTCCAAATTAATAACCGCGTCGAAATTGTTTTCATGCTTGGCGTGGCTGCCAATTGGGTATGCAAGTGACATTCTTCGGCGAAGTTTTGACAGTGTTGCTGTGGTGCATAACCAGCAATCAAAATATGACAAGTACTATACATTGGTTGCAAGTTTAAATTTTTAGAATGTTGCCAAAGGGAAATTGAACTAGTACGAGAACTTTGTTTTAAAAACTACTACATTTTCTGTCATGTTTGGATTAAAATAAAATATATAGTTATTGATCAACAATGTGGTTAATTTTTTAATCAAATTCGCTTCCAAAGCTTCTCTATGATTTTTAAAAGGAACAAAAAAATAGTACTAAATAACAATTGATTGTGAAATCATTATATTAATACGCGAACATCCAAAGTTTCGGTAAACTTTTTAAGTATTTATAATAAAATGAGTAGAATGAAACCTATATCATTCGGTACAAAGGTACTGTGCCATAGATGTGCACAAACAGAAAATTGTGGGTATATGTCGCCATTAAGGCTGGTAAAATTAAATTATAAATTCCCCATACAAATCAGGTAATTGAAACGATTTTTGTGACATTCAATTTGTCATCGCCATATTACCATAGTAACGTATTCAAATATAAATCATCTTAGATTAGAACCTGTTTTCGATGGAGCAGCTCATTTACGTATTTTTTCGATATCTAGATGTCGCTCTTTTCATTTATAAAAAAAACATAAATAACGAAAATAATTGTGGTACGTTTTTTAGTATAACATACCTACTTATAAAAGGTATGGTCGATTTTCGACCATAAGCAATACTATTTCATATAAACATCGGTACTGCCACGTACCATTCAATTTAGTACGTTTTTCAACACTAGTTATAGTACGTGTTTTATAGGATAACATTTTCTGCAGCTGTTATTCATATTGAGTTTTGGTTTAAATCTGTTTCAAATTCAAACAACAATAATTTTAATTCCTTTCAGCAAAATATGCGAGGTCTGGCCGAGTGTAAAAAAAATATTGAGTTATTACTAGTACGCTGGAGATGCAGAATTGAAACTAAAAATAACTAAAATGGTAGAATTTCTACACCTGGTACAGTAAAACCCGCTTGAGAGAAAAGCCCGCTTATCCGAAACACTTTTTTCATACCCCAGTATTTGTCGACCAATTACCTATAAAACACTCCGCTTAAGCAAAACTCGCTTATCTGAAAAAAAGTGAAAAAAAATGTTGAATCGAACAGAACAAAAAAATTGCTGAACGGCTTTCACTTCTATTTTCTCGAAAATTACATTTGAGTTTCTGATATGTCACAAGCGTTTATTTTCCAGGCCACTCCAAAATATTTACTGGAATTTGTAAACCCGCTTAAGTGACATTTTGTTTTCACTTATCCGGACTCCGCTTAAGTGAATTTTTTTTTCACTTAAGCGGGGTTCGTTTAAGTGAAATAACCGTTTAAGGGAGAGAAAGACTGTGACATTTTGCTGTTTCTCTTAAGCGGGTTTTACTGTATTGATCAATTTTCCACTCGGCGAAAGTACCTAACATCCGTTTTATAATCATAACGTGCGTTAAAAAACGATACCAGACACGCGGTTCGCATAATAAAGGGTGTCCCATAATTCATGGAACACATTTTCATTGTTGAGCAATATTTTAAAAATAATGAAGGTTTGTCAGCTACAGTCAGAACATTTTGTACAAAATATGGCCGTCATAGTGATTTAAAACCATCAACTCTGAAGAGAATAATTGAAAAATTCAGGGAGACTGGATCAATTAGTAATCTTAAACACTGGGTCGCTGTCACAAGTCGGTCAACAGAAAACATCAAAGCAGATCGCGAGAGTATTGCTGAGAGTCCTGGAAATTCCGCCACATTTATGCGAAACGATTATAGAAAATTTCAATAAATGAGTCAATACTTGCCAGCAAAGCCGTGGCGGCCAATTTATCCGATGTCCTATTCCATACATAACTCCAATCTGTGAATCAATGAATCAATAAAAAGTTTAGGCTTTCTAATTAAAAATCTGCATTTTCTATCAAAATTCCATTTTGCGTGAATTGTGGGACACCCTTTACTTCCTCTTGATGGTCGCTTTTTGATCTTCCGCATGCTTTTTTGCGGTTGACTCTTGGAAACTACTTGATAGATTTTGATAACTTCGAGGAGGTTTAAGGCTAAGTTGAGCCTTGCCACGCCTATAAGGGAGCGTTTTTGACATAAATGCATTTTGTTTTGACCAAAATTCCTTTAACTTGATATTACTCAAATAATTCTTTGTTAATACAAAACTAAGGAATGAATAAATGGGAACTACACTTTATTCTCGTTGTAAGATAAAAATCCGAGACTAATAATCATATTGAGTGTCCAGGCAAGATTTTTGGAACTCACAGTGGTGAAGGTTACAAATGATTGTTAGTAAGGCCGATTGAATTTATTTTGCCAAATCGACACATTTGTCCGGGACATTAATTGCGAAAATTTGACACTTGCACTCAGTGTTGCCAGACAAATTGAAAAATCTTGAAGCCAAAAACAGTCAAACGCAAATATGAGGATCAAATGAAATGTTCCTAGCCACACTTATTCTAATTAAATTGTTTTTGAAGACGACAATTTTAATTAAATAAAAAACATCACAACACAAACTCGTTATTAAGAGACTTTGCTAGTTTCAATTTCCCAATGATAACTTAGCTGGAAGGGGGCATACTTGAAAAATGTGTTTTCATATTCACGCATATCTTTTGAGATGATTTCGTTCCGAAACAGCTGCGCCCTAGGCTTTAAAACGAAATTATTTTTTAGCACACATAACGCCGCCGATTGGGTGCGATCGGCAAGCTTGAACAATTTTTTCGAATGAAGATTTCACCCAGCGCAATGATGTGAAAGCGTAAGGGAAACAAAGGGTAAAGTAAACTAAATTAAACACTGAACTGTTCCATTCGATCTGTTGATCCTCGACCTTACACCGTCAGGCATACTCGATACTTACTAATTAAGGGATAGTGGACCCAAATGCATGAAGTTGCATTCCCGTTGTCTGCATCGTTCATTGCACTTCTCTGATTCCACAACGCAATCGAAGTAAATAACGCAACTCCAGCAATTATCACGTCGCGTCTTAATCGAGAGTAATCAGGGATGTCGAAACCAATTCAAAGCTATGGCCAACTCAATTGAACTCCAACGGTTGGCCGGTCCCTGCAAGGCATTAGATTAAGGCCCGGCGCACACACTTAAAACTCCGAACGCAAATGTAATTCCAATCAATTGATTTTGTGATTAATAAAAATCTCAATCAGTCGCCAATCACGCGGGATTCTGGAAATAGAAAGTCTCGACAGATTAGTCAAGGCACTTGCATTCCCCAGCGGGGTTAAGGTGCACTCGAGTGCATTAAGCAGTAAGCACTATCGACTTCACGCTTTTCGAAAATCGTGCCGGAATCTGTCAGAATTGTTTATTTAATTCGAAACTATCTTACCAAGTGACATGTGGGCATGTTCACTGTTCGTACAGTCAGAGCGTAGTAAATGCAACTTATAGTTGCAGACAACACGAACGGGGGGAATTAAACACAGACCCGTTCACAATGAGCAATTCGAATTGGTAGTACAGTCATAGCGGAGTGTGTCCAAATTAAGGCGTCTGATATCAAAATCCGATCGTGTCTATACTATAAATGTGTCCCTTTCGCGCGTATATTTCTTTGAAGGAGTATCGTTAATTTTAAACGAAACAATTAAAAACTAACGACATGCCTTCGGTTTTCCTTATAATTTATGAATTTTTAAATGTTTACGATCGAATTCGTTGTCGATCTCGAGTGCAATTAGCCACGATCGCGGCATCGGCACCCAGGGGGGCGCGCGTTATGTTGGCGATAAGGAAAAGTCATTAAAAACTCATGAATGTGGAATGACTAATGTGCGGCTATGGGATATTTCCCAGCTGCGTTCGGTTTTTGTTCGTTTGTGTAGCCGTTTTCCCGTTTAATTGTTTTGCAATCGATTGAAAGGATAAATGATTGTTTTCCGGCACAGAGCGGGTAATTCATTTTACTACTAACAGCGCGAGGATGGAAATTGAATGCAACTCTTCTCTACATGCATTTGGGAACGATTTGGGATGTTATTGAAGTCTTTCTCATCACCGTATGGCGGAAGACGGACAATGGGCAATTTGCATCAATGATTTCAAGGAAGTATCAACATCCAATCAATCAAAAACTAATTGTCCATACAGTCGGTATTTTTGTCTTAAAGCGAAATTTCAAAAAAAGGAAACAATTTATCAATTGATTCAGCTCCAACTACTATAATATTTTGCAAGGAGTTTTTGGGCCTTATCAAAATAAGCCAAACATTTAGTAGTATATTAGTTAGTTGCCGGCCGACTTCAGTCGTAATAAAGTTGTTTTTTCTTAGAGGTATACAACTTTAAGTTGGCAACACTATTTTAACTGGCGGCCATTTTGTCAGCTGTCAAGTAATATATATTTAGTTTGGTTTGGCATTTCAACATGAATAGACCGACGCCTGAACAACGCTTCCAAATTGTGCAAATTTATTTTGAAAATCATGGTTCTGTTCGAAATACGTATCGCGCACTTCGTCCATTTTACGGTCCACATAATAGCTTTTTTGTATTATCAGCTATGATCCATATAGATCATCGATTTACATGCACTTACAACAACAGCAGATGATCCTGCTTCTCATCGAGATCACGAATCATGATCTTAAAATTATTTCTACTATTTCCGACTAGGTGGCTTGTTTTATTTTTAAATGTTGGTGTCCCTGTAAACGATAGCCACACAATCACCTTGCCAGACTGAAAAATGGAACACAAAAAATCAATTGATTTGTTTCTCATTCGAATAGACTCCTTGTCCATATTCCGAGTTATTTAGCTTTTTCTTGTTCTTTAAAGCCAATCATTTGATTAATAATTAAATACTTACATGTTTCATATTTATTTCTAAAACACTTATTAAACAAAACAATTTGTATGAAATGTTTAGAAATGTTTTGCTGGTTTGGATCTGGACACCAAAAAAATATTTATGAAATGTTTCACGGTTACCCAATCGTGATGGGAAATAATTTTTGTTTTAAAAGTTTCCCTGCAGAAAGTGATTGCTGTTTTTCGATTATTATTTGTTTTTAAATAAAATAAAAATGTCCAGAAAAGCTTGGCATACCTAATGCGAATGTGATTCATTTAATACGATTATTTGAATTAAATCGCGTGTCGCGTGATTGCCGAGACCAAAATTACAAAAATAAAAACTTTACTCGTTGCTAATAGTCCCACCACATTATTTTCTTCTAGTCCAAAAAATGAGAAAAATTTTAAACATTTCATAAATTCAGGTAGCATACAAAAATTTGACGTAACTGCTGAGTAACGAGTTGATAACTTTTACGCAGTGTTTATTTATACGGGGGTTGATAAATAAATTTCAGAAATCTTTTATAAATGTTTATAAAATCTGTCCGATTTGCTTCAGAAACATTTCTGAAATGTTTCGGTGGTCTGGACACCCCTTAATATGCCAAGATATACTCAAGTGCTAGCAGCAAACTATTGTTCATGTGTTGCATATTTGAACATAAAATACTAAATTTGTTTCACAAAAATATATTTGAAAAGAAAAATTATGCAAATTTGATTTAAATATGGTAACACCCCCGACATTTCAAGTGAAATGGCATCTGCCTTGTGTGACGTCACGTTTTGTTTTTGAAAGCAACAGTTGCGACAATTCGAAAATTAAACTTTTCAATGATCCGCCTCGTTTTATTTCCGTGATCTGATCCGGATTAAATCACGCTGATAATAAAAAACAGCTTCATTAGCTGCTCACTTTTGAATAATGTTATCAGTAGGAAAAAAAAGTCTATTAAGTCCGACTGATATTGTCTTTGAGGGCTTCAAGTCTGAGACTTGTTGACATTGACTCGAGACTTCAAAAAACCCACCAAAGAAGTCTGGAATGGTAAGATCAGATTGCAAAATGTCGCAATCAAAAGATATGATATGTTTTCAGAAGCAAAATTTGATGGGTGCTAAAAGGCTGAGTGCACTGTTTTAGAAAATGATTTAGCAAAAATTCTAAAAAACTTGCCGTTCGTGAGTTACGTTGAAGCAGGCGAACAGCATTTAATTTTTTAAATATCACCAAATTTTTCTTAACTACGCAATCTTAGATAAACGTCAACTCCTGGCAGACTTTAAACCATTTTTAATTTGGTTTAAAATCGAATTTAAAAAGTTGTGAACGAGTCTTTGTAAATAATTTAATTTATCTGTTCTCGGATGTTTGGTTACAGTGTTCATGAAATCAAATAATTTCTATACACAATATTGAAGTGGCGAGCCACCCCAACCAAAAATTATGGTAAATAAAATGTCCGATAACTGAATTGGTCTAAGGTTTATGTTGTCTCAATAGACAGTTGAATGAAAGTCAGCTAACCACCACAAAAAGCAAAAGCTTTTGTGTTCTTCAACAAAAAGGTGCGTCCTCGCATTCATTGTTAATAATTCAACGGCGCACCTTACTTTCTAAAATCTTAACTTTTGATACTTTTTTGGTATCAGACAAAAGTCCCTCGTAAAATTTAAGTTGTAGACATATCCGATGACTTATCATACAAAAGTCGGATCTCGAATCCGCTAACAAGTGTGGATTCATTTGTCTCAGCAGAATCTCATTCCCGTCTGATGAATAGACGTTATTCCTTTTAAAGCCTTTTACTTACTTCCTGGAAGGCAAAGGCATCAATATCAGCTTTCGTACGACTTGATGATCCCTTTCAGGTCTGGATCTGGACCCAGTCTGCGCTTCTTGGAACTCTGCGGCTACCTGATCCCACACGAACAACTTTCAACGAACATTTTGCACATTTGGTCTGGATAAAAAAAATCAATTTGTCACGTTCCACACCCAACGCGTTTGCGACAATTTTTGTTTTGCAATTTCCTTATGTCATCGGGCATAGATCCCAGGAATTGTGACACACGAGTCAAATAGTCGCAGCATTGGGAATCCATCAGTGACAATGGTCTTTGCCCGACATTAATCATAGCTAAACCACACCATAAGCTGCAAAAAAAGCACCCATAAGTCCGAGAAAATTATACCACCATCGCGGAACCAGCTGATTTACGACCAAGGTCAAGTTAAAATTTGCACTCATCTAAAAGCGATTCATATAAATCATCCAGTTAAGGCTGCTGCGACCCTCGCCCAGAACAAGCAGAAGAGTATAATAATTCCTGGAAGTTCACACAATAAAGTCTCGATGAAACGTAACCAAAACCAAAACAAAGCATCGAAACCCCTTGCAAGCTTTCGCAGCTTTGAAGAAGATCAGTTATGCCATTGCCATTGCTAGTGCACTTTGTTGATCTCTTCCATGCCACGGCGCGGTCTCTCGCGTGTGTCGAATTGCTTTTGATATGTGGGAGCCCTCGTCGACCGAAGGTCGCCCAACAGAGGGAACGTCCTACCGAAATTAACCAGAAAATAAATATTCATTACAATATTTCGTTCTTCTTGTATCTTTTTAGTGCTTGCGCGGAGAGAAACTCTTTCTGGTGTGTGCATGGTCAATTGAAGTACAAGTGGCCCAAGTCTCTGACCAACTCAACCAGTATAATGCTGAAGTGCGCGTGATTCAAGAGCAACATACTCAGAGCACAACTTAGAGTGTTTTCATTTATTTTGTTACACAAACAGGAAGGCGCACATCACCATCACCAGCACCCAGCCACAACAGCATCAACCTAGAATATGAATAAGTTATTAGCTATAGTCACACTATCGATATGCATCATGATTGCATCGACAAGTCACCTTGACGCACGACCTGAAACTGCACCACGATCTCGAGGAAGCAATCATTATCAGCTGCAACAGCATCAAGACCATCATAATCGCAAATCACAATCAGCGGTTCACAGTAGGAACAGCACGACAACGAAGCTGACGACGGCAGATAGTGCTGATAGTTCGCGACGGACAATAGATGGCGGTGGAGGCGGCTCTACTGGTGGCCGACCATTGAGGTTGCGGCGATTGAGTTATGACGACAGCAGGCAGCAACACCAACCGCATCCCCATGTTCACCGCAGGAACTTCCATCGAACGGGAAGAAACTTTGAGAATAGAAGAAGCAAAGACAGTGGCGCTTCGCTATCGCCATCTAATCCGGACTGGCAATCGCGCTACAACACCAACAATGTGAGGACCTACAGCAGCAGTAACGGACATGGTTATTCTGTGACGGCGTCCCCCGCAGTCGGGAAGGATGAGATAATGCGTGACGTTGAACACATAAATGCGGATGACGGCAACAATGACTGGTTGCCTAGGGTGGAGCCAGAGTTTGTTACGTTGCCACCGCCAACAACGTCAACGACCATGTCAACGACTACCAGTACCACAACGGAGGGGCCTTATGGAACGGCATTCATGGGACGGAAAGGTGGCTTCGATGGGCGAATAGATCCGAAAATTTTAGAAAGGTAAGTAGTAGAATAAAGAATAATAAGAAAGACCTCTAGGGCTTTATGAAGCGATCAAGCATCAACTGCCTTTAAGAAGTCCCTGCCAGGGTTCGCAGTTTTAACTGGCGCCCAATGGCAGGCGGTCGTTCCTTGGGAAGATTATCCTTCTTGATGTTCTACAGCATGTTTCATGAGTTGAATGTCAGGGGTGTCCAAACGTAGGAGTTTCGTCTGGCTAACAAGAAAACAAATTCCAATTGAACAGAGAAGGCAGGCTGGGCGTGGAAGCGGATTACTGGTTTAACAAGCGGATTTTGATGATCAATCATGAATATCTATTCGTAGGACGTGTATGTTTAAGGAATGATTGTGGCAGTTTGGCTACAAAAAGCGGATTAGTGGTTCAATCCTTCCTTTCTTGCAGTCTTAATGTTTGAAAGCAGCTTTTTGAAGCAAAGTAAAGCCCTGTATAACCAACGAAAGGCACATCGTTTTTATTGACTTGTGGTATAGGACTAACGCCGGTCATTTTACCTTAAAGGGTAATGAAAATTTCGTGCCGTATTAACAGTCAACGAACCCAACAAGAATGGTGAAAATTTCTGCATAAAAATATCTATTTTGACCTGCAAAATACCGATGGTGACTGTTGCTATAACGATTTTATTTGGTCTTCTTCTTTTTCTTTTATATCAAATTTAACGCAACTCGTCTGTCTGTGTTTTTGGTCCTTTTGGAACAAATTTATCCGATCTTATAACCATAGACAAATCGTAATGAGACCCCAAACTCGCAATCCTCTTGCCTCTGGTGTTCTCAATGTTTTTTGTAAAGTCCGCCATTTTGGGCAGTTAATACATATATATTTTTAAAAGGCGAATTCTTTGATTTGTTTGGTTAATAAAACTAACTTAAGGAGATGTTTGACATAAACGAAACATATTAGAACAAACTTGGTTATGTATTTGGGCCGTTTTTTTAAATGTTGCAATAAGATGTCCCCTAAGTTCATTTGCTTTATAAAACCACATTTATTTAACATTTTTTATGTCTGAAACACTACTTAGAACCTGTATTTATATATTGAAAGCTTGAAATAGATTTATTTTACTTAAATTTGAAAAATTTTGAAATGTCTTCAAGCACTACAAATAGTTTTGTACTAAATCATTGGGGACAAACGCAGTAATTTGAATTTCCCGATTAAATATCAATAGCTTCTGGATCAGCTTAACAACGCTGGCACAGCTAATAAACAAGATTTATGTGTTCTTTAATAGTAATACTCTAATACTAATCAATATTTAAGAATGATATTATCTCTTTTTTTTTTTTTATTCAAGAAAGTCCTGTCCATATAATTCGTCATTCGCGTGATGCAACTGCTTTTTAATTTGAAATTCGCATTATTTTGCAAATGGTACCTGCTCTATATTTCTCAGACAAAAATTTCACGCGGTAAGCGTAGCCAAAAAACTCAATCGGAGGAAAACAATCAGTTACATTAAAGCTGGTGAATGAATATGGTCCGTATGCTTATAGCAAGTCATTAGTGTCACGATTGTGACGTGTATGCTTCCTCTCTTCTCTTTTTTTTTTCTAATTTTTATATATCGCATTTATTATACTCTCTTTATTTCTTACTTCTTTTGCCCGTACTTCGTGAATTATATTTTCCTGCTAAAGACAATAAAGTCAGTCGTTGTTTGACAAGAGTGGAGCTGAGTTGTTCCTTGGCACACGAGAGTGCTGACAAATTCTCAGAAGTGGGATAACTAACGTCACAAACAAACGCGTCTAATATGGAATCTGAAAACGACGAAGACAACGCCGCAAACGGAATTGGTATGTGTACGCGTTCTGGAAGGAGGGTTCCCGTTCCAGCTGCCCAGCCATCGGGAAAACCGGAGATAGTTAACGAAGTTCCTGTTACGCTAACGAAAGGAGGTATAGCAGATAAGCCATCGGAGGTGGCTGTGCAGAAAGGCGATATTCTGAAAGATTTGGAGGAACAAATTAGGGTTCTTAAAAAGGCGGTAGCTGAGTTAAAATTGCAAAACGTTAATACAGCAATGAGTTCTCTTCCACAGATTTCTACGAACGCATTGTCGACTGCCCAGCAAGTTTCTTCTGAAAGTACCGATATGCCCCCCCCGTTATCAAAGATGAACACGTCATCTCGGCATTTTAATACAACGACAACATTTTCCGCTAATCCCGTAAGAGCTTGCCCAACGTACTTACCATTAACATCGTCACAGTCGCATCGTTCGTGTGGGGTCCCCACGACCTACGCTTATGCTTCTCCATTCTATGGTACACATACGAGTCAAGTGCAAATGTGCAACGGTGAATTTTTTGTGCCGCCAACAACAGCGAATACACATTTACCCTTTATTGCTACAAGTGAAACAACCGCTCACGATCCTATGTCTTCGCAAACGCCATACGGGTCTCATTTACAATCGTTTAATCCATACGGTAGTGTTAGAGACGTCGTTGCTCTTTTGCCGGAATTCAATCCTACCTCAGGGGAATCTTTGGATTCATTTCAATTTATAAAAAGAGTAGAGACTTTAAAGAATGCGTATGGATGGGATGACCAGACCGTGATTTTTGCAGTACAGCAAAAAATGCAGGGTGCTGCTAAGTATTGGGTCGATTCTCTCGGCGAAATTTTCGTCTCTTGGCAACAATTTATTTCTAAATTTTTAACGGATTTTCCGTACATGGAAAACGCTGCGGATGTACATATTAAAATGGCACGTACGACACGCATGTACAACGAATCTCCACAAGAGTTTTATTACAAAATGTTGGCCTTAGGGAAAAAGGGAGGTTTACCTGACTCGGCTATCGCTCGTCACATCATAAACGGAATAAACGATCCAGAGCTGCGGAAGAAAATCTCAAATAATTATAACATGTGCAGTGAACTATTACGCGACATAATAAATTTCTGTATGCACAACGAAGTCAGAGCACCCGTGGCAAAATCGTTCCATAATATGGCAGACACCTCTAGAACCAGGAGAAAGTCCACTGAAGATTTTTCCAAGGCGTTGAAAAAACCAATGGATGACAGAAACCGTAATGTTAAGTGCTTCAATTGCGGTAAGATGGGACACTACTCCATCAAATGTCCGGAACCACAACAAAAAGAGAGATGCAGTGGATGCGGCCGAACTTCTCATCAGACGCCGAATTGCCCGCACAAAAAGCGTCAATCTGAATCCGTCAACGATATCAAAGGAACTGTACTGAATGTGAAAAATGACATAATCAAGGACATCCAAATTAATAATGTACCAACGTCAGCTTTCATCGACCCTGGAAGTAGCCATACATTGATACGGAAGTCTTTTGCCAACAATCTGGCTGATGTCAAAAGGTGTTCAATCACATTGAATGGATTTGCGGGTGGAACGTTTATTTGTACCAACAAAATCGAAGCCGAGATCTGTTTTGATGACAACGTCTTCAAATCTGAACTGCTGATCGTTAACGATAATATGATAACCGAGAAAGTACTTTTGGGTAGAGACGTCCTATGCCGCCATGATGCTCGTTTGATCATAGAAGGAGGTGATTGTCGTATGGAAAAAGCAGTCAATAACGTATCTATTAACACGACCGCATACGAGACGCAGCTAAATGAAGTCGAGCTCGGTAAGTTGGAATCGCTTTTAACTAATCACCGTAGTTGTTTTGCAGACAAGTTGGCTGATCTTGGTAAGTGCAACTTGGCAAAGATGCAGATTAAACTTTCTTCCGACGCTCCTGTAAAATCTAAGCCATATCGTTTGCCATTTGCTAAAAGGCCAATCGTCACAAACATCATTAACGATTTGCTCGCAAGCAACATTATTCGCCCCTCTGATTCACCGTACGCTTCTGGTGTGGTACTGGTCGACAAGAAGAATGGAGAACATCGTCTCTGTGTCGATTATCGACTATTAAACAGCATTACGTTAAAAATCCCGTATCCGATGCCTAACCTTGAGGAGCAGTTTGCACAGCTTGCCGGAAACAAATATTTTACATCGCTGGATTTACGCATGGGATATCACCAAATTGAAATCGAGGAGGAATCAAAACGGTACACAGCATTCGTGACCACGGAAGGGCATTTTGAATATAACAGAATGCCGTTTGGTCTCGTCAATGCCCCAGCAATGTTCCAAGCGGTTATGAACAAGCTCATCGCCAACACTAACGCAGGAGAGGTACTCGCATACCTGGACGACGTAATTATCCCAAGTAAAACCGCAGAAGAAGGGCTTAAGCGGTTGGAAAAATTTCTTCGCATTCTCGACTCAGCTGGATTAAAACTTTGCGCCGAAAAGTGTAACTTCCTGGCACGACAAATAACGTATTTGGGGCATATTGTAAGCGAAGCCGGAATAACTCCTGGTGACGACAAGGTAAGCGCCATACGTAATTTTAAAACACCAATGAATGTAACGGAGCTCCGGCGGTTTCTTGGCTTAACTGGATTTTTCCGAAAATTTGTGGAGCATTATTCTCTTATATCTAGGCCGCTTACACAGTTACTACGAAAAGATGAAATGTTCCAATGGGGGGAAGATCAACAACGTGCTTTCACGCAGCTTATCGACTTACTGTGCTCTAAACCAGTGCTCGAATTGTACGATCATACCGGATATCACGAAGTGCATACTGATGCCAGCGCAGTCGGCCTTGCTGGTGTGCTCCTCCAATCAAAGGATAATAAGAACTGGAAACCGGTGTTCTATTATAGCCGCCACTGTACGGAGGCTGAAAGCAAGAACCACAGCTATGAACTCGAAGTCCTTGCAATCGTCGAGTCACTCGAAAGGTTCCGGGTATACGTGCTCGGTAAACCATTCAAACTTGTCACCGACTGTGCCGCCATTGCCAAAGCTAAAGCCAACAAGGAAATGATTCCTAAAATCGCTCGCTGGTGGATCAAAATTCTCGATTACGATTTCGAAGCCGTTCATCGTCAAGGAAGCCGAATGTCCCATGTAGATGCGCTCAGCCGTTCCCCTGATTTGCCGCCAAAAGAAACCAGCCCAGGATATGATATTCTGAAAATTGCTTCTTCAACAGAGGACTGGCTGTTAACGATGCAACAACAGGACTCCTCGCTTAGTGAAATCATCGCCGTTTTAAAGGGAGAGCGTAAGTCAGAAAAAGAAAAGCAAATTAAAGCAGATTATATTTTACAGAATCATCGTTTGTATCGTAAAAATGGCAGCACTATCCAATTCGTTGTTCCGAAATCTGTGCGATGGAGGGTTGTTCGTTCCTGCCACGACGATGTGGGTCATTTTGGACTGGAGAAAACCATCCAACGGATACAAACACATTTCTGGTTTCCTAAAATCCGGAAATACGTCAAGGAGTATATTGCCGCATGCATCGAGTGCTGCTACTACAAATCGAAGGGAGGGAAACAAGAAGGTCAACTTCATTATGGTGAAATTGAACCAATTCCATTTCGTCAAATGCATATAGACCATCTCGGACCATTTGTTCGCAGTAAACGCGGAAACACGCACGTTTTAGCAATCTCCGATGCATTCAGCAAATTTCTAATTGTAAAACCCGTAAAAAACACTAAGACGCTTCCTGTTATCAACGTCTTAAATGAAGTTACCAGTTACTTTGGGCTACCAAGACGTATAATCAGCGATAGAGGGACTGCATTTACCTCCAAACAATTTGAGATGTACTGTGAGCAGAACAACATTCAGCACATTAAAACAGCTGTCCGCACTCCAAGGGCAAATGGACAAGTTGAGAGGGCCAACAACATAATTCTCACCTTTGTTCGGACCACGACCGAAGAGCCAAGGGATTGGGACCAACGTCTGCGTGATCTACAGTGGACGGTTAATTCGCAGAAGAACGCGACATCAGGATTCAGTCCAAACGAACTCGTCTTTGACTTTAAACTCGTTGATGTTATACAAAATCGCATAGTCGCCGCTATCCATGATGATGTTACGTGTGGTTTAGAAGACGATATCCAAAACAAACGAATGAAAGCTGTCGAAAATATAGCTGGTAGTCGTGAAAAATGGAAGGAACGTTTTGATAGGATGCACGCCGAGCCAAAACAATATATCGAGGGCGATCTAGTAGTAATTTCTAATGAACCATCCGCCACTGGAGAATCCCGCAAATTAGAGCCTAAGTATAGAGGCCCCTATAGAGTTTCTAAAGTTCTGGGTAATGATCGTTTTCTAATCGAGGATATTCCTGGGATGCAGATAACACAGAAGAGGTTTCGTTCTGTCTATGCCTCTGATAAAATCAAACCGTGGTGTTACCACTCCCCCGATTTAGATGCTATCGATGACGATACCGATGAAAGTCCCGATACTGAAGAAGATACTGACAGAGCCGAGGACGACTCCAGCGCAGGAGTGGCCGAGCTGTGACGTGTATGCTTCCTCTCTTCTCTTTTTTTTTTCTAATTTTTATATATCGCATTTATTATACTCTCTTTATTTCTTACTTCTTTTGCCCGTACTTCGTGAATTATATTTTCCTGCTAAAGACAATAAAGTCAGTCGTTGTTTGACAAGAGTGGAGCTGAGTTGTTCCTTGGCACACGAGAGTGCTGACACGATGTTTTTAAATCAAATCATTAAAAAATGTGTTTAGAAGTATTTCAAAAAGAAGGAAAAATCGAGCCGCGAGCTATTAAATAAATAATTATGTGCATATATTGTGTTACCAATAAGTTATTACTGTGATCAGTATGAATTGTCATTATCGTCACAGGTCACCAGCGTCACATTTTGCAAGTGAAGGTACAAAAACCTCATAAAAATGATTTAGTTAATGTAAATTGTAATGACATAATTGCAAGTTCCAAATCACAATATAAAAATAAATTGAAGTCGGGTTTTTTATGTTTTTTTCCGAGACCTATAAATGGACATACTTTGGACATAAAAAGTCCCTTTTTGAATGCTTTTCGTTTTTGTAATAATTTGTTAAATAAATTAGAGATGTTTTCAGAAATATCCTTAAAGTTTTTATTGCGAAATAAATAAATGTTGGCAAATAGTGTCTTATGCGTCACTTTTTTGTCATTTTCGTCACACTTGTCCCAAAAAAAAAAAAAAAACAATGGATTTGATTTTGCTTATAACTGCAATATATAATTTTTCTTAGAATCAGGATCGATTTGCAATGAAATTCTTTTAGGTGGAAATAACGATAAGGCCCAACACATTCTTTAACTAGCACTTTTTTTTAAATATAATGGGCGACCAAAATATTAGGAAAACTATACTGTCGGTAACGGAATTTAATTGTTATTTCATTGATAAAAAATATAAAAATTGTTTTAATCCAACATTGAGATTTATTTTTCAAAAAAAATAAATAAGCATTATTGCAACATTTTGCAGAACAACCCATTTACCCCTTTTCAGTAGGTATCATTAACATCGATTTCATATTTCATGTTCATGTTTACATTTTTCTTAAATAACTGATGAACGCTCCCTCAAAATGTTTTTATTTTAACCTCAACCAATCTACCTTGTAAATTTTTAATAAATATTTTAAGCAAATGTACACTTATTCAAAAAAAAAAAACTAATATCCACACGTATATAAATAATTTCAAATTTAAAGGATAAAATTCTATGAACGCTGCCAGCAACTTTGTCCACGGCGGAAGTGGCAAGTGCTTGGTACGAGTGTGTTTCTGAGCCGGAATTTCTGAAGTTGCGTGGCATTTGTCAATACGAATTTCTATGTAACAATGCTAGCGCTAACATTTGTTGTACTCTATAACGCAAAGCGGCAACTGCCGTCAAGGTTTTCATTGAATTATATACGCAATGAAACCTGCTGTCCCTGTAGAAAACAAAACTTTTTGTGAAATGTCCCAGCACACCGCTGAACGATGGTCTCAGCGAACCGCTAGACGATGCTCTCAGGCATGTTGTTGTTTTTTATTGTAGCGGTTTATAATACTTTTTTCATTCTGAAAGTGATGAGAAAACGGCAAAGAAAATATGCTTTTATGATTTTATTATGGCTCCCACTTTTACGCCTACTGTTGTTATGATTTTTTTTCAAATAAAATACCGGTTTCAAAATGCATATTTTTGCAAATGCTGTGTTCGAAGAACAAAATCAGGAAGGAGACTAAGTACCAACCACCACTTTGCATTGTTCCTTGGTTTGAGCTGTTCCATTCGCAACGAAATGATTGAAGTTCCAATCTTTTTTCACGTTCTTTCCTTCTTATTCTTCGATTTCCTCTTTGTTTATTGTTTTTTTTATATGAAATAAAAAAATGTTTCTTTTCCTATTCCCTACATGTGAAATATATATGTAAAATGTTGATCTACTGGGACAGAGCGGCATTTCCCGCTCTTGTTTTTTTTATAAGAAAAACATGTTAATCATTTTGAGAATTCGATTGGTTGTTTTTTCGTTAATTTATGCCACCATGCTTTTCGCGCCATGATTTGACACATTTAACTTTTGAGTGCGAACCTTTCATTTCAACCAACTCCTTTAGTTTTCGTGACTTCAAGAGTGTCATGTGTCAACCAAATTATGTTAAGGATGATCTTAGATCAATTCAATGGTTTAGTGTGTATGCAATGCTTTCTGTAGATGACCAATTTGCCTTCATTGAAAGTAATATTCGCAATCTCTTCAATATACGTGGTTCACTCATAACCTTAGCCAAATCCGGTAGTCCTTGTTGGTTCACACACGCTATCCAGTGTTTAATCAAAGAGCGTGACAATGTTTACAATATGTCTAGATGTACTCTACGTTGCTTATAAATTTCTCAGAAATAGGGTAACTTGTGAAATAGGTGAAGCAAAAATACGTTTTCATGCTCCGCGACTAAATCCCTCTCAGGCCAAGCATAAGCTTTGGAAGAACATCAAAAGTATTGGAAAAGGTAAACAAACAAATAGTTGTCAGAAAAGCATTGATCCCAATAATATCAATTTAAACTTTACATTTTTTTCCGTCCCCTACGCTTAATCGTCCTTTATTATCTGTACCAAGTCCTACTAGCTTAAACAATATTACCACACCTCCTAGTTTTAGCTTTGCAACTGTTGATGATTCAGATGTTTTAGAGAGCTGTATCTAAATCGAATCCAGTTGGAATTGATGAAATTAATCCGGTTTTCGCAAAAGCTATCCTTCCTTCCATTCTAAAATCAATACCAATACAATTATCATGACGGGAGTTTTTCCTACAACCTGAAAAAATGCAAAAATCACACCTACATGTTCTACATCAGAACAAATTGCGGCCAATCGCTGTTTTACCATTTTTTTCTAAGGTCAGGACATCTGAAACACAACGACCTGATTTGTGGAAATCAATCTGGTCTTCGTCCAACAGCTCTAATTAATCTTGTTGAAGACATTAGGCACGCCGTTGACAATGATAATGCAATTTTTCTCGTTTTGTTAGATTTATCTAAGGCACTCGACGCAGTAGACCATACTGTTCTATGTAAAGGGTGATTTTTTAGCTGGTTTGGTTTTGGCAACACTGGTTTTGACAGCTGACGTGTGTTTAGTACCTTGTGTCACTGTCAAACAGCTTCAGTTTGGTTTGCAATTTAACCATGGATCGTCTTACAAATTAAAAACGCTTGCAAATTATTGAATTTTACTATCAAAATTCGTGCTCGGTTCGAAATGTTCATCGCGCGCTGCTTCCATTTTATGATCGGCATTCTCGACCTTCTGAGCAGTCTATTCGGAAGATTGTGACCAAATTTCGCACCAAATTTACTTTGTTGGACATTAAACCACCAACACGTTTACGTACTGTGCGTAGTGAAGAAAATATTGCGGCCGTATCAGCTAGTGTGACAGAAGACCGCGAAATGTGGATTCGGCGCCGTTCCCAGCAGTTAGGCCTTTGTTACAGCACTACGTGGAAAATTTTGCGGAAGGATTTGGGCGTAAAGCCTTTTAAGATACAGCTGGTGCAAGAACTAAAGCCAGCCGACCTACCACAACGCCGAATTTTTGGTGAATGGGCTCTTGGAAAGCTGGCCGAGGATCCGCTTTTTTATCGAAAAATTGTGTTCAGCGATGAGGCTCATTTTTGGTTGAATGGGTACGTAAATAAGCAAAATTGCCGCATTTGGAGTGAAGATCAGCCAGAAGCATTGCAACAGCTACCAATGCATCCCGAAAAGCCACTGTTTGGTGCGGTTTATGGGCCGGCGGCATTATTGGGCCATATTTCTTCAAAGATGATGCGAATCGCAGCGTTACTGTCAATGGTGAACGCTACCGAGCGATGATAACAAACTTTTTTTTGCCCGAAATGGAAGTTCTTGACTTGCATGATATGTGGTTTCAACAAGACGGTGCCACATGCCACACAGCACGCGAAACAATGGCGCAATTGCGAGGCGAGTTTGGTGAACAGTTAGTTTCACGTTTCGGGCCGGTCAATTGGCCGCCTAGATCGTGCGATTTGACACCATTAGATTATTTTTTGTGGGGGTATGCCAAGGCTAATGTGTATAGGGACAAGCCCGCTTCGATTGACGCACTGGAAGCCAACATCCATGCATTCATTCGTGAGATACCGGCCGATATGTGTGAAAGAGTATGCCAAAATTGGACTCAGCGGATGGGCTACCTGAGACGCAGCCGCGGTCAACATTTGCATGAAATTATCTTTAAACATTAAATTGCAAGGTTCAAACTATCGATTCAAATAAATATTTCATTCATTTTTTCGAATTTTTTGTGTTTTTTTTTTTTAAAAAGTTCTAAACCTCTTAAAAAATCACCCTTTACAAGCTCAGAAGTGAATTCAACTTCTCGCCATCCTCCCTGAATTTGGTGTCATATTACTCGCACAACAGATACCAGGCTGTTGTGTCAAATATCAGTGTTTCCCGATTTCTGCCACTGAGTAAAGGCGTTCCACAAGGCTCAATATTAAGCCCTTTGTTCTTCACAATGTACACTTATCTCCCCTCGTGTACCGTAAACTCTTTGATCGACATTGTACGCTGATGATGTTCAGTTGCGAAAAAGTTTTACCTCGGGCCTTATGGAAAATTCTGCACTTGAATTAAATGAAGATCTAAATAGGATTCTGTGCTGGTCGCGATTAATTGGTCTCTGCCTTAATCCCAACAAGTCAAAATGTTTGGTTATCTCAAGAAGATCCATTGATACCTCTTGCTTTCCTAATGTATACCTGAACGACTCGCCTACTCTATTCGTTGATTCAGCGAAAAATCTGGGTATAACTTTCAACAAGGAAGGTTTGTGGCAGCCTACGTATGCTATGGGCAAGTCAAAAAAAACCTCTGAAAGCTAGAATTATTTTAGCAAAAACCCTAGTCATAGCAATAATGCTTTTCGGTGGTGAAATTTTTAGCAATTGCGTTATGAACATAAAAGAAAATCTAATGTGGCACATAATAGCATGGTGCGTTATATCTATGGACTGATTAATAACGATTTATATAAAATGTATTACTTTTACTGACTACACATTTTTTTATTTGGTGAATTTGCACATAACGAACTGTACCTTAAATTTGTATCCAACAAGTTAGGGCACTTAATTCTTTTAAAAATATGTCTGGGATCCAATTCACATAATCGTTTTTAAAATCATTTTTAAACAAAATCTTACCTCCCTCCAGGATTTATTATTTTTAAATGAATTAATTGTCCCTCACTTTTCCAAACAAATAAATAATTGGCGTAAAGCTCGAAAACGTTTTTAAATTTAAAACATTGACCTTGCTTCATAATGTAATGCAAACCAATCAACCGACGAACCTTTATAACAAGATTTGTATGTCGCGCAGATCATGCAACCTGGTACCAATTCTCTATACGTACCTAGTTATCAACCCGACAATTCTTTGTGTCTGCAGTCCGGTTGTGGAATTCCCTCCCCCTTTCTCTTCGATTGATAAGTTGTGCGGCTCTGTTCAGAGGGAAGCTCCGACAGTATTTGGAAACGCTTTAATGATAATGATTGAGATTTCGTATTTTTTTTTTTTTCTCTTTTTTTATTACCTTTTTATTTCTTTCTATTTTTATTCCTTTTGTATCTATTCTTAGTTTACCTAATATTCTTTTCTTTTCTTAATGAGTTGAATTCCAACAACAATTGCAGTAATTAACTATTAAATATAAAATTATGATTGTTTCCTACGAACCGAGTCAAATTTGTAAATATGTATATGAAGCTTACGCTATTTTATAAGATAGTAAGTATCACAGTTCGTTTTTCAGTTCAATAAATATCAGTAGCTGCGACTTACACGGGGTTTCAGTGGTTAGTATCCTGGACTACTTGAGCCATATGCCACATCACATATCCTTAAATGCTTGCGATTTGCGCCCACCACAACAGCACCACCTACCACGTCCAAAACCATCGTATCTCTCAAGCTGCAACCAACCTTATCTACATATCCATAAAATGTAATTTAAAGTGGTTGAGGTCTTTCTGAGGTCGACAACACATGTAAGTTCACTAAAATGCCTATAACTCGTATAACCAATGCACGTACTTTGTATTGACGTCGCCTTTCATTTGAATTTTTCAGATACAAAATCTGTTCACGCATTAAGAGAACATCAATTCAAACACAATCCGACTTATTTTGATATTTATATAGAAGGAGATAGATGAAACACAAAATGTGCCTACAGCGCCACCTGTTGAGAATTTTCCGAATTTTCATTTTCCCCAAACCATACCTGATTCAAGACAAACAAAATAAATACAAAATTATTCAAATCCGAATTACCCGACTATTTAGTTGTTCATGTGTGGAAAAAACCCAAAATGTACTGAAATTCATTTGTTTTTTCAAACACGCACAACACACATATTCGTTTTCCGATTTCAACCAAACTTCACCGAAACCATATATAGACCATTTCAAAAGATGTGTGAAAGTTTGACTAAAATCTGTAAATGCGTTAAGGCGTGAATCGGCGACAAACGAACACAATAAGGCTCAATTTTTATATATATAGATGTATATTAAAGTGTAAAGCTATTTAATGCGAAGGCAAATGTGGGCGGTAATTGACAAGAGGGCGTTCCACCTTCTAGAGAACAAAGCTATTGAACCAAAATAGCAGTTGCGCTACTAGAGAAGCCCACCACATAGACAGAAGATGTATTGTTTTGAGTTCTAGTTTCAAATCGGTGGAACGACCAGAAATTCCGTAAGATAATTCCTTTTACACATAACCATTTGCACCGAAGAACTAATTTTAAGCTCTTTCGCAAAGATTGACTCTTTACTACAATTTTGAGAAATGTTCTTGTAAACTGCATTTAAGATCTGAGTCTTTTCGAGAGTCACTATGACGAGCGAAAGATCGTTTATTTCGTTTTTGGTTGGACACTGTTTTTTTGAGATTTCTCTTTACTCTTGAGCAGTTTTCGAAAGTTTTCGCTTACATAAACGCGGTAATTTACTCTCTACAGTATCCGCAGATCCGACTTTCAAAGTCAGAGTATTTTTTAATTTTTTTATTTAACTGGACTGGGGTATTAAATTACTTGACTGCATTCTTTTGTAGACACTGTAAACTCTGTGTACGAAGAGTGACATGGTATATCCGCGATCTGCTGGTGAAATTCGTGCAAAAATATGCTGTGGCCAATTACGGAAAGAAAACGAAATTCCCTCTACATCCAATTTAGTCAGCAAAGCCCCAAATTGTCAACAGTCCCACAAGCTCGAATTTGAATTTATTCACGGTCAAATTATGTACACCCAGCACTGCACCCAATTACTCCATAAATCAACTTTCCACACAGCAACCAACGACCAAGGTCAACAATGACCATGCTACCTTGCCTACTACCTCAGGATCAACATACCCAAGCTCAATTCAAAAACTAAACCGAAACCACACCGCAGCCAGCGGCTCTACTCCACTTTTCCCACGAACTTAATTAAAACTCCATTCATCAGTATCCAGCACCACACTCGCTGCCTCGTTTCGAAATGTTGCTGTTTTTTTTTTTTTTTTGTGTTCGATTAATGGCTTCAAGTACTTCGCCGGTGAATGGAAAACAGGCAGCAGCGGCGCAAATGAGTCAAGATCAAGCATATCGATTAAAAGTGACACTAGTGCTACCGCAATTCGCACGACCCAATGCGTCAAATTTGTGTCGTCGGGGCGCGCAAATCAATCGGGAGCGGGACCATCGGAAACGCAGCAACCGATCAGCGCCGCTTATGGCATCCAGTTAGACTGGCGCGCGCACAGGCTAGGCGGATCACGATGATGGCCATTAATTGACTGCCGGCGTCTAGCGTGGCGTGCAATCCCTCCAACACGATCTATTGATCAATGAACGTAACCGAGAGCTAAGAGGATTATTATTATCATTACTGTGCTGCCGATCTTCGAACGTCTGTGGCCATGCCTGCCTACCACCGATCAGCATCGTGATCAGTGATCGATTGATCATTTCGTCAATCATTCATCATTTGGGGAACGAAAATTATTTAAATATGCAGCTGGGGAGGATGATTGCATAATTAACAAGCGTCAGTCGACTTTTTGCAGCGCATGTTGATCTTTGTTGGGAATTTCGCAATGCGTACATCCACCATCCGTGCGTGTGTGTTTATTGTTTTGCAAGATTAAAGAAAACTGTTTTGCTCTTCCTTTTCAAGTGATCCTCGAGTCGGCCAAGTGAATTGGGTCATACTCGTACTCGTATGTGGCCGCAAAACTGACTTGAAGTGATCTTCTAGTGGCCGTACACACACACACGATGCTTGTGTCGAGGAGGTGTTTGTTTAATGTTAATTTGATTGCAGTTGGGCGTGGGAGTAAGATTATTTTGTCTGGGTTTTTTCTGTCCTCCACGACATCACACAACGCGATCGTGTCGCGTGTAAAGTCGCCCGATCGGTTGGTTTGCCATCACAAATTGCCTGTCATCGATTCACGGATAATTACTCGAGCATTAAACCTCTATTTTGAAAGCGATCGCTGTGCTTATCAGAGCTAAGTGATCGCGCTCTCTAGCGCCCATTAGAGTCTGCACAAACCACGAGAATGTGCGCCTTAAGGAGGAGGCAACCCAATCCGCCACCTCCCTGCATTGACAAGAACCTTTTTGTTTCTCGTTCCCATGAAGGGAGCACATAGAACAACAAATGAGTAATCTGAGACTTTGGCACGAACGTAATTTAATGGTTACAGACAGACGATTGGTAATGTTAGCGCGGGCTCATTGCTGGTTGTTATTAGGCTCTAGGTCTACGCACAAGGGCAGACCGCAACAGTGAAACGGAGACTTGGACGAGGGAGATGTTGCCGTGCGGTTCGTTGTTGGTCGTGATGCTGTTCGATTGTTGTTTCCGGGATGACTTGGCAGTGAGCTTGTTTAGGATCTATCAAGATTCAATGAGGGTACGGCAAGCATCGTGTGGATGTTCTTTTGTGAGGATTCTGTTTGTGGTTTCCTTGGCTGATTGCTGATTGAGTTGGAATGGCATTTAAATGATTTGAATTGTTTTCGTTGAATAACAAGGAAGAAATAGATGGATGTAGGAAACTTGTGTAAGTGCCTGCCTTTCAAGGAGTTTGCTCGCAGCTGACGGATTGGTGGGTGGTACCGTGAAAAGTAATTTTTTGCCAAATAATGATTGTTTGCTGATGTGTGGCGTGTCCATTTGTAAGTCAGTTCTTAAGACGCCTTTCGGCGTTAACTGGGACATTCCTGGGAAGAATGCAAGAGTTTCAGTTAAGCCGGAAATTTTTTACAAACAAATATCGCAGCGGCTGCCTATGTCTTGTTGACTTTTGTCGGACGGTGTCAAACCTCGACTGAGGGCCACTAGGATCTTGTGCATTGCCAGCTTTGCATACAAGACATACCCGTCACAAGAACAGTTACGACTTTAAACGATATACGAAATTGTTGAGGATCTTTTATTACTCGTATCCATTTAGTTTCTACACGATCACAGATAGTACACTTTGTTCAACCAGAAGCTCCTTTGGCTGCAAGCTTACTATGGAGCTTGCTCGAAGAAAGATTTACTTTGGACTTTCTTCTGAGTTCGGTACTATAGGTAAGGTAAATCCCTAGCACAAGAGGTTCTTCCGTCGAGACAAGTAACAGGGAAAGCGGCTTCACAGTGGTTACAGGCTGTGCAAGCTACTACTACACATTTTCGCTAAACGTATACAGCTTTCAGGTTTGCATTTTCATGGTCATCTGAAAGAGAGATGAAGGTAACTGCCGAGTAAACCGCGTGATATTTCCATTTGATGTCAAAGGGTTGTACAGCAGGCTCTGCTCCAACTTGAGGTGTCTAGATGCAACTTCGAGCTATAAAAGTATTTGCACGTCCGTCAGGCATCTTGGAATAGCCTTGACGACATCGACAGCATTACAAAATGTCACTTTACGTCCGTGCCAAACTTAATGCAGCCATGAACCATTATCAAAACGACACATCCTTACATTCAATCTTATAATGTGACAGTGACTTTGCGATTTGGTGTGCCACACATGTGTGCATAGCGTTTTTTCGACTTGTGCTTACAGTATTTTATATTGAGACCGTGAGGATATATAAAAAAAAATAGAAAACATATGGGAACACGATTAAATAAACAGTATCTGGGAAGCACATAAATAAAGGGTGATTTTTTAAGAGGTTTAGAACTTTTTTTAAAAAAAAAACACAAAAAATTCGAAAAAATGAATGAAATATTTATTTGAATCGATAGTTTGAACCTTGCAATTTAATGTTTAAAGATAATTTCATGCAAATGTTGACCGCGGCTGCGTCTCAGGTAGCCCATCCGCTGAGTCCAATTTTGGCATACTCTTTCACACATATCGGCCGGTATCTCACGAATGAATGCATGGATGTTGGCTTCCAGTGCGTCAATCGAAGCGGGCTTGTCCCTATACACATTAGCCTTGGCATGCCCCCACAAAAAATAATCTAATGGTGTCAAATCGCACGATCTAGGCGGCCAATTGACCGGCCCGAAACGTGAAATTAACTGTTCACCAAACTCGCCTCGCAATTGCGCCATTGTTTCGCGTGCTGTGTGGCATGTGGCACCGTCTTGTTGAAACCACATATCATGCAAGTCAAGAACTTCCATTTCGGGCAAAAAAAAGTTTGTTATCATCGCTCGGTAGCGTTCACCATTGACAGTAACGCAGCGATTCGCATCATCTTTGAAGAAATATGGCCCAATAATGCCGCCGGCCCATAAACCGCACCAAACAGTGGCTTTTTCGGGATGCATTGGTAGCTGTTGCAATGCTTCTGGCTGATCTTCACTCCAAATGCGGCAATTTTGCTTATTTACGTACCCATTCAACCAAAAATGAGCCTCATCGCTGAACACAATTTTTCGATAAAAAAGCGGATCCTCGGCCAGCTTTCCAAGAGCCCATTCACCAAAAATTCGGCGTTGTGGTAGGTCGGCTGGCTTTAGTTCTTGCACCAGCTGTATCTTAAAAGGCTTTACGCCCAAATCCTTCCGCAAAATTTTCCACGTAGTGCTGTAACAAAGGCCTAACTGCTGGGAACGGCGCCGAATCGACATTTCGCGGTCTTCTGTCACACTAGCTGATACGGCCGCAATATTTTCTTCACTACGCACAGTACGTAAACGTGTTGGTGGTTTAATGTCCAACAAAGTAAATTTGGTGCGAAATTTGGTCACAATCTTCCGAATAGACTGCTCAGAAGGTCGAGAATGCCGATCATAAAATGGAAGCAGCGCGCGATGAACATTTCGAACCGAGCACGAATTTTGATAGTAAAATTCAATAATTTGCAAGCGTTGTTCATTTGTAAGACGATCCATGGTTAAATTGCAAACCAAACTGAAGCTGTTTGACAGTGACACAAGGTACTAAACACACGTCAGCTGTCAAAACCAGTGTTGCCAAAACCAAACCAGCTAAAAAATCACCCTTTATATGCATAGTGAATTTGATGCAACCAAGTGCCGCTGCCCAAAATAGATTTAATTCCATCCAATGCATTCACTGCGTCTCCCTCTCCTCCATATACTGCACTGACAAGTGTTTTGTTTTTGTTTTCTTTTGAAAAACAAATTTTGTCATGATAATTACATTACCGAAAAAACCAAGAGCGATTCTCTTTTTAGATTCATCCATGCGGTGGGCATGTTTGCAGGATTTTGTTGAAAAAGAAGATGTTTTTTTTTTTACAGAACGAAATCCTCTAATGTGATATTTGTTTCTTCTGGACGAAATTATGTTGCCACACCTCAAATGTCAAATTGATGACAGCAATGATGCCAATCTTTATATTGCAGACGTTCAAGAATCCAGTTTAGTTTCAGTTTCGAATGGCCCAGACGGGTCAATAAACAGTTTTTTGCAGTCAGACAAAACTAGTCAAGAATTTCGTGACTCAGCATTTAGTTGACGATTTGTCTACATGTATGCGGTGACCATCCGTTCATTATAACAATGAATGGTTCTGTATTTGAAGACGATTTTCATTATGATTTATTTTGTATACAAAAACACGTAAATGTTCTGTATCTTTAAAGTTGTTCATTATTTGTTCTGTATTTTATTTAAATTCTTAAAAACAATAAGGAGAACATTAAGAAATCCATTTGACTGCATCTAATTCAGGAGATAGCGCTACTGATGATTTAGTAGATAGAGCCGTCCAAAATTGTTTAGTTAATAATATGAGTCAACCATCCGCAAGTATTTATATTACAATAGAAGACACTGATTTCCTAGTTAATGACCTGCGAATAATAAAGGCTGGAGGCACTGGCTCAATAAAAAACATATATATATATAAAGCAAATGCCCATATCTGCTACTAGGTTTTTAACATTTATTATTTAAACGCGTGTTTAAAAATGGTATATTTTCCCGATGAATGGAAAATTGCTAAGCTTGTACCAATAATCAAAGTGGGTAAGCCTCCTGAAAAGACTGATAGTTATAGACCAATTAGTTTACTAAGCAGCCTCAGTAATACGGGTGTCCGCCGGGAAGGTAAACTTCTTTGTTTTGCCGCCATTTTGGTAAACATTAGTCTTGACAGTTCATATTTGGCAGTCGTGAAGTAGACATGTGGCAAATTTATTATAGAAAAATATTTGATAAACCAACGTGTTTTAATCGTTTAAACATTTTATCAAAATCAATCATCGATTACTGTGACGATGACAAAGTTACGCGAAATTTTTGGGAGAAACAACGTGCCAACAAAACGCACTATTTATCGTGTAGTGAATGATGGAAAAAAATGGAAAACCCTCAAATTAATCATCAGTCACCTTTGCATCCATTAAAAGTTACAGTCCGGTGTGCAATTTGGTCAGGAGGAATCATAGGACCTTACTTCTTTGAAAATGAAAACGGCGTAACGGTAACTGTGAATGGGGAGCGATATCGTGATATGATTGAAAACTTTTTAACGCCACAACTTCATGCTTTGGGCTTGATTAACATGTGGTATGAACAAGACAGTGCCACATCGCGTACAGCCAGGATTACAATGGAATTACTGCGAGACCTCTTTCCACAACAAGTTATTTCAAGAAATGGTGATGATGTTGATTGGCCTCCACGGTCGCCTGATTTGACTGCTCCGGACTTATTTTTGTGGCGATATCTGAAAAGCAAGGTTTATGCAAACAAACCAGAAACGCTTGAGCAACTCAAACAAAATATTCGTGATGAAATTAATGAAATACCGCGTGAAATGTGTGAGAATCTAATGAAAAATGTGCTCAAAAGGGCTCGCATTTGTGAGACTAACAGAGGCGGACATTTACCTGATATTGTATTCCATACATAATTGCCGACGTTAAATAAAACATTTATCAATATAAGATCCATTCTCTTTCATTTAATCAAAAATTATAAACAAACAAAGTAGTATACCTTCCCGGCGGACACCCTGTATATATGAAAAGGTCATAAAAGAACAAATTTCAAAGCATATTTCCGAAAACCATTGTATCCTGAGGAACAAATTGGTTTTAGGCGCTACCACAGTACATCCCATCAAGTGCTTAGAATTTGCAGTCACTTTAAAGCACATCGTTCTATTAGCAAATAAACTGGTATGATCCTACTGGATATAGAGAAAGCCTTCGATACCGTTTGGCATGACGGGCTTATACTTAAAATGACAAATTTCAATTTTCCGTCGTATACTTGTCAAATTGTCCGTGGTTTTTTAAAAAATCGTCGTTTTATAGAGACATATATATATATGACATTGAGAAGAATCTAAGGAATGTGATGACGATATTGGAGGAAAATTACAACAAATGGAAAAGTAAAGTTAATCAAGGAAAAATACAAGAAAAATAAAAGCTTGTTATCTTCCTAGTGGACCGTTACAAGTGAATAGTACAAGTATCAGTTGGGAACCTTCCGTAAAACACTTAGGATTTTATTGACTTTTGGAAAGCATATAGCAAATACCCTTAAAAAAATTGCAATTGCCATTAGAATGCTGTATCATTTCATAAACCGAAAGTCGCGGCTTTAAAATGAAAATTAAATTATCATCGACAAAGTAATTTTTCAAGAAATTCTGCTTTATGGGTGCCAATTATGGATAAATTATGCAATGTGTCCTATTAAGAAACTACAGGTTTACCAAAATAAATTATTAAAAATGACCCTGGATACTCACGGTAAAGCGAATGTTGAATTGATATTTAAAAGTATTCAAAAATTAAAGCAACGCTTTCTAGAACGCTGTGATTTTGCTGATAGTCCTCTAGTAAATGTCCTAAATTCGAATTATATCTCACTCGATAGTTGATAAATAGCCTTTTGTTTTTTGTATTATTGTTGTTATTTACTCTTGCTATTAATGTAAATATTTATTTATTCATTCGTGTATTTATTTATTTATTTGTTGATAAATTGATTTATTTATTTATTTACTTATTTGTTTATTTATTTATTTATTGATTTATTTATTAATTTATTGATTTATTTATTTATTTAATTTTTCTTTTTTTTCAATTGAAGGTTTTTTCGTATTTTCCTTCAGAACTTATAACTTATATTTCTTGTCCAATGAAATTCCTAAAATTACGCCAATGTAGAAAAATAATGTCATAGAAGAAAGATACAAGTTATCATATCTCTGAATTGTAAAATGTGTGGCAACAAAACCTACTGTAAATTTATATACGAAATAAAACTACTACTACATTAAAAAACCCAATTAAAAAAAAAAAAAATACATAATGCTAAAGTATCATTAGAAAATAAGTAATCTAGTACTAAAATATATACGTTTTTTTTTTATCAAATCGAAAAGAATTGAATAATTGAAAACATAGATTTGAAATTTTTGTCTTTTTCTATCGTTCATCGTTTAAAATTTTAAATATGATCACCGTTATTATATTGTTGACGTAGAAAAAATGGGCAACTTAAGGTAACTAGATTTTTGAATTTGCCCATTGGTTTTGCATTTTTTTGAAAAACATGTATTTATACTCACTCAAACTATTCCTTAGCAGTTTTCTTTCAAATAAATCTTTTCGCGGCATTCTAAAAAAATGCACATTTTCACGGCACATTAGGTACTTCAGTGGAGCACGTACAAACGTTTTCGTGTGCACGAAGGAATTTGCTTGTGTAACATAGGGCAAATCATTTGTGCGCACGAAAACGTTTGAACGTTTCGCCTTACAGAATCTGACCCCTGCTTTCGCATAAAAATAAGTAGCTTCCATGATACAAAAGCGCTGCCGTATCGACATTACCGTATAGTGCGCAGTCTCGTTAGTACTTTTTGGTCAAAGTTAATCACTGAAACTTTTATAAAAAAGGGGAATTCTCACAATAGGTACAAGAGCACTACAATGTGGTTATGTATACTCTTTTCTTATTTAAAAATATCTGCAATTTGTCCCATTTGCTCATTAAAAAGCCTAACAATTTGTCGTTCATATTTTTGTTTTATATTTGTTAAACACTAAAACTCACAGGAAGCTTAAGAACTACAATAATAAATATAAGAGCTGTGTGTTCTTGAATATGTTTTCTATAAACAATTTCAAAATTCACGAATTGTTTCACCAAAATTGTGTTGATTGAGTATCAAAACTTCCATTCAAATGTACTAGCACTGCCAGTGTAATTCCCTAGCAACATTTACCTACAGTTTTTCTTAAAAAAGAATCACAGCATTGCTTAATGTCTGTTTGTATATCTGTCGAATTTAAGAAACATTTTCCGCAGTCTTGGCTCTTGGCAATACAAATTCAAGTATTTTAAAATTTTAAAAAAGAGAATCGCCCCGATGTTTAAACGCCTACCCAATTCTATCTGCAACTTTTAAAATAAAATTCTCTCTATTTATAGTTATACTTTTAGCCAATTTGTTTGGCAAAAGTTTGTAAGAACCATTTGTTAAGCCTGAATAAATCCCTAACTACATGCTTTAGATATTTATGTATGAGAATGCAATTTACACTGTACATATATACACGGAGTGACAAGTAACAGCTGAGGCGAACTACGTAAATGTCAACACGAAAAAAAAGCTAAATCTCTGAGCCTCTCAAACTAAGCATTGTAAAACTAATCATTGCTGCAGAAGAGCAGAAATGTGAGCAAAATTAAGCGTCGGACGGCGATATTCTCCACAAAACGTCAGAATATCGATGGTAAGCACTTCACATAATGGACATAAAAACTCAGTCTCAACCGATAGTCTTTATGGCATTTGTGTTCAAGTCAAAAATTCAGTCAATCAGCTTATTCTTCCTCACGCACCCAATAAAACTGAATAAAAGTGAATCTTCCTTCTCGCAACATTGAGTTGTATCGAACGTGTCCAAATGTCAATATAGGTTACACTTGATCCGTAGCCCCAACAAAACATAAGAACAGATAAGCAACTTGTCAAACTGTCTGCACTTTGAGCCGAAAGGAAAAACACGCAGCGAACTTCAGCCATGAAAGACTTCACTTTCCTTTTTCGTGCTTAAAAAGCCGGTGCCGCCGGTGAAGTACTGTCAGTTGCACATCAGCCGCACCCTGTAAATTTGTATCGGCTTTCAATGTAACAATCAGATGTAAAAAATTCTCTATTTATTATGATTTAATCTCCGAGAAACCTTTATTTATTATTCGTTCTTTAACCAAAACCGGGGAGAACAAGTCAAAACTCGACCTCCTTATTGCTTCATGTGAAACATGATATTTTGTAAATAGCATTTGAATTTGTCTAATCTGAAGTTATGTCGACCTCGTCACACTTATAATGTGGTAATAACTCTTTTAAGCCGTCGCCAGTGCAGAAACTGCTTAATTCAAAGATATTTTGAATGTTTTATGCTTGTAAATTCCAAAGGATTAAACCAGAAACCGACATGATTGTGGCAAGTCACGTTCTGAGAAAGACATTTCAAAACTTGATCTGGTCATCGCGAACCAAAGTTGATTCAAACGAAATTCCACAAAACACAGTCAAGATTTAGGAATTCTTAAACTTGTCTTAGGCAACAAAAAAAAAAAAAAAAATTCTATGACAGACCGTAAATTAGTCGGGGACCCTGTAAGGCAAACCATATTTTGCAAGGTGAGCAGAGGGTCGTCCAAAAGGCACAACCGACCACACACGCAAACACTCAAAAGTCTATAAAATCTGTCTCGAAACGAACGAAAAAAGTTTCGTGCAAAATATTAATCGATGCAGAGATCTGCAGACAGAAAGGGGAGCACAATAATCGATGAATTGGTCAGATCCTCACGCGAATAATTTATTTCTGCCACTGGGCAGGCACAGATGAAAAATAATACAGTCAGCGACGTCGCCATAGAACACACCCAACGAAACGGTATTCTTAGCCAATTGAAAATACTTACCTTACCTTAATTTAGCGCAGGCGGCAGCAGAGCTGCCAAACGTTTAATATAGAAATGCCTACACTGCCGTACTTTATTTAATTGCAACGCCTCTACGGTGTTGTTTAGCTAAACACTGTGCAGGGTTTTCTGTCGAAATATGTGGGAGAGAGTTGGGCAAGAAGGTACCCCGTAACAGGGGTAAGTTGTAAAAATAATAAAATAAGTGTCATCTGTTTTTCAGAAAATTTATTAAAAAAATCTCGCACAAAATCACAATTCACTTGTTGAAAAAACTCAAGAAACTAACAACTTTTCCTTAATCTGGGTTTTGACTTAGCCTCGGCGGCATTTCTGGCCATGCTTTTATTTTGTTCCTTGGAGTATCGGTTAAAATATCTAATTTTCTTACTCTCAGCGAAGCCGTTTTCTTTCTTGAACTTGCCTTTGAGTAAGGCCTTCCATGGAACAACTGATGCACTCTGCACTTAATGTTACAACTATGACATTTTACACAAGAACAATCCGCACAAAGCACAAAAATTCACAAAATTCCTGCACTGCGTCGTCCCTCGAGTGTAGATTCAACTTGTGCCTATTAATTTTAACCCGGTCTTCCCCTATATCGGAAAAAATATTGTACAAAAAAGCAACAACGTATTTAGACGAGTGCGTGGGTGAACGAAAATAATAGATTACAGCATTGAGGTGTCAATTGTCAACTTGTTTACGTTTTGAGCACATAATTGAAAGAACAAACAAGTGTTAACAATTTCGAGACAATTTCTTTCACGACTTTTATGTCAAATTTGGCAACAATACGTTCAATACGGGCAGACGGCTACAAAGCTTTCAAATGCTGAATCTATGGGAACTTTAAAATGACCGAAAAGCAAAGGAGTTTATCCTTAGGTCTTGAATCGAATCGTTCTTCACTACCGCTGCTACATAACATCCATAATGGAGAAGAAAAATCGCACCGCCGACGCTGTTTATTCAAACAAAACTTACGCAAAGATCGTATCAGTGATACAGACTTTTCCGACTAAATTACCCACGACGATTATCAAAAATTAAAAAAAAATGCCCTTTTTCGCCCATTTAGCTTATTTTGAAAGGCAAAATGCCCACGAAATGGGTAATTACCCACGATCTGGTATCACTGGATCGTATGGTGTTCAGAAGAGAACCTTTAATTCGATTCTCCTGCAGTACATTCACCAAATAAACAAAGTATTAAATATACCGTCAGCTCTTACAACTTAAGAAAATTTGCCTACAAGTTGTTTTCCGTGTTACCATGTGGCAAAGTATGTGTGCCATGTTAAAATAAATTAGCCGCACGAAATCGATGAACTATTGACAAAAATAAAAAAAAAACCCTTATTAATAAAAAAAATATCTGATTACTAATGATTATGAATCGTATGAATTAAAAGAAATATTGTAAGCAGCAAAACTTAAACGCGTGAGACATATCAGGGTACAAATCAGTAAACATGTTTATTTCGAATTTTGCTTATATCCATTTTGAGTTTCGTTCTTTCCCGTACATTTTAAAGAAAATATATTTTCGTTGATTGTGTCTATTAGACTTTTTCTTTTTATTATAAATGAACATTATTCATATTCTCGGCTGGCGCAATCGATTTTAAATGTAGTTTCATTTATTATGTCAATTGTTTCAAATTTTCTAATAATTTGTTTTTTTTTTTTTTAATAAACGGAATCTTCATGAAAAGCTTATACCTAACTAAAAACTCATATTATTTCAAATCTTAACATTCGTAATCAAATCTTCTCTTTAAATTATTTGCCGTTTTTCTGTGGACATTCACGGTGAAATAATTTTTCGCCAAAAAAAGCAAACGAAAAGAGACACAATAATTATTGGAACAAAAATATCTTATTTTTTTCACACATAATTCCTTTGTTTATTTATGTTAATTACATTCGCTATTATACATTTTGTAGAATATCTGCATGTTTTCGTGGTGAAATAAAACAATTAATAAATTTAAACACTCAGAACGCATTCATCAGCGGACAGAAACTCACCAAATACACTCACTCTCAGTCAGTGTTCTTAGCACTCTCTCTTTATTTTTCACACGAAGCGTGTTCATTTTTCCCTTTTCACTAAACTCAAATTCCCAAATTTTTTTTTATGAAAAAAAAACATTTAAAAGTAAAATTTGTATTGTTAGGAGAGAAAATAATATTAAATTAATCTTCAGTATAAAAATCGCAATTTGCTAACATTATAATGATTATTTTTTGGTAATAGAAATTGTTGCTTAAGGCAAATCTCCTTTTTATGTACAGTTAGTACGTTGATATTCATGGTGAAATGTAGTTTGAATGTTTTTCTGCCAGATTATTGATAGTTCAACAATTTCGACATTTTTTCCTTTTACACATGGAAAGTTTTTAAAAATTGAAATTGAAATTGAAAAGGTAGAGATACCACGATGTAGGAACACTGCTGAGTGTCAGTATTTTATTACACCTCCCGCCATTTAGAATTTCTTGATTTGCTGCTTCACACGCATTCACAGATAGGAAACTTAAGAGAGAATTTCCTTTTCAAATTTTGCGGTGGGAATCGGGTAGGTGCGCGGGAGGAGACGGTCTATTTAATACTTAGTCTATGTTCACCAAATCGAGAAACTCGTCATGTCAGTACTTATCTTGGGTTTCAAATTTTGACTGAAAACATCACCTCTGTGAATTCGAATTTGAGTTCTTGCGGATTCGATTTCTCGGTGAGTTCAATTTCCCCTAGTATGGTGAGTTCACTTCGATTTTGCGACTCTATACCTTTTATATCTATACAAAAAAAAAATTGTTGCGACCCAGGCAGAGAGATTTATCCAACACTCGAGTTCGAAAGTAATTCATTACAGGGTTTTCATGCGAGCTTAAAACATCCACCAACGAGTTTATTCGAGGTGAACCTTGGGTAAGATCTCTCACTGTTCTATCTATGGTAATTTGCAAAACGCGAGCAACTTCTAAAACTGTCTGAACTTGTTTTTTTTTTTTCATGCCTAACGAACAGAACCGTCGCGTCGCCGTCTGTCGTCACGTTTGCGTTTGCATCAAATGCTAAATATTTATTTTCGCAGTTGTTACACAAACGCACTGAGCAATTGTGTGTTTATTTTAAAAACAGAAACATCTTTCTGCAACATTTGTGTTCTAACACCGCGCACCGGCCGTTTCGGGAGGCGCTGCTGCATATGCTGCATGTGCTGCTGCCACTGTTACAGCACAGAGCTTATAGGTAGTAAAATTAGTGTTGGTGTTAAAAATAGAGGAATAAACCGCCAACATCATTATGAATGCAAGCATGCGGAAAAACTGAGTTTAGTATGGCATATACGAAATAAAAATACTCAAACGGAAAATTAAGCGAAACCAACTGAACTCAAAGCAAATACCAAGAGATGAAGCCTCGGCTCGGTTGTAGCTGTACAGCACTGCCGCAGCCGCTGCCGATCGTGAAAAGCAAATATTAGGCGCAACCACAAACACACACACATTCTCGGTTATGGTTATAGCTGTTTCTTGAGTAAATGCTTCGAGTTATATAGGATGCGGGCCAACGACCCAAGTCGGATGCATCTTCGCTGTTCTTCGTATCTCTTACTTCTAATTCGAATCAGATTATTATTACCACTTTTTATTGTGTGGTATTCTAATGGTTTGTCATGTGTATCTATATAGGCAGCTCAGAGATATCACGCTTGCTGTCTAACTGCTAACTGCCCAGAGAGAAGTGCATTCAATAAGGAAAACATTTTGTGAGGTTGTAACTTTTTTCTGAAACATTTTTAATCCTGAGGTTAGTGCTTAGAACGTGTGAATGGATGGGTTTATTGATATGGCATTCTAACGGTTTAAGTTTCTGTCTCTGTGCGATTGGCTATGGCATTTGCGAGCCATGGTGAGAAAATCCGACTGCATGTTTTGGTTAAGGGTCTTGCATTGTTATGCAGATTATAATTTGTTGTGGCCCTGTCAGTGGATTGCTGAGTTACACTCCTTTCAAATGAAGGGAACTAATACGAGTATTTATTTCACACGGCTTCTGCATTATCGACTTTTTATTCATAAGCCATATTTGTACGAATGCATTTAATGGGTTTCCATAAAAGGGTTGATTGCGGTCATCGCATTGCCCATTATCACAAATACTAGATTGAAATGCAGATTTTAGTAATAACGTGTTTTATGACTACGGTTTATTTAACATAGAAGAGGAATTTAGAAAAGTCGAGGGTATTTATCGTTCATCTTAATGGAAAATTAAACCACCCGGCGCAGACACCCCTGTGGTGATTTCGGTCGATAATAATGGTGCTTAATACAAATTAGACTATTAATTTACGAAAAACGGGAAATTCGGAAAAAATAGATGAGCCAGGTGAACTCAGGCAACAGGCTATGGATGGTAAATTATGGAAAACGAGTAACTTCTGGTGATAAGATTTTCTTCATCTATTAAAAGACATGCCAACCTAACTGCGTATAGATTTGTGAAATGGAACTTCGCTTCCATCTGACACCGATGAATAACTGGTTTGGCGCACAAGCTCTGTTTAGACATTTGTAACGAGAAAATCGATTAAGCAGGTGTTGAATCGCCACGCCATTCCATGCTTTACTAACCTATGACACTAGTAGTAAATTTGGTTCAGGCAGACGCAAGTGTGCGCTTAAGATGCGACTTTCGCTCGTTTTTGATTTATGCACTCGAGTCGTTTTAATTTGCATGAGTTTAGCGTGGATGTAGACCATAAGTACCAGATTGAAAGAAAAGCAAAAAAGTGTTACAATACGCAAAGACTCTTAAAAACGTCGTCGCGCGTTAGAAAATTGTCTGTTCATCCTTAAGTATAGGGTGCAAATACAATACTAATCAGCGTTGCCAAAATTACTACATTAGGCATATTGTACTCCTTTTTCCTCAGCCGTAGATACTCCCCAAAAGCAAATCAAACTCTAATCTTTTATTTCGAATTTAACTATTTTTACTTAGCTTGACATTTTTCTACCTATTGCAATGCGTAAATGCACTTTCTCGACGCTTCACTTATCACTTATTTAAAATCAAACAAATTTCGGTTAAAGAGAGTTAATTGATTAAAAACAACCGAGTCAACTTGTTCAAGGAAACAGCGTTTAGATGAAGGGGGGGTTAAGTGACGTTCTTGAAGTTTCGAGATATAAAGGTTTAAAGTATTTTGAACCCAACTTTTTTTGTGATAATAACTGAAACTTGCTGCTGACGAAAAAAAATAAAAAAAACATAACGGCCTTTCAAAATATAAGTAATTTATTTAATAACAATAACTTAAAGACATAGGTTAGGTTAGGTTAGGTTAGAGTGGCAGGCCGCCTCAAGTGCAACCTCACTTAGGCCAGAGTAGGCCCATTGTGATACCACAGGATCGGTGCTCTCATAGACTACCCGTTGAACCAGCCGGAGCTTAGAATGAAGCGTTGGAGGCAGTTGATTCCTATGTTCGCGAGTTCGCTGAGATTGTCGAAGAAGTATTCTCCGAGGTGTAGTTTTCTGCGGAAGGACAGTGCTGGACACGTGCAGAGAAGGTGAAGAATAGTATCCTCCTCCTCCTCGTCCATACAGGTTCTACAGAAATCATTTGAGGGGAGACCCAACCTGAGAGCATGTCTCCCTATGATGCAGTGTCCCGTGATGACACCTACTAAAGTGTTTACCATGGGTCTATTCAGTGAAGTAAGATTTTTTGAGCGCTTGAGATCCAGCTGAGGCCAGATCTGTTTCGAGGTGTGGCACGTTGTACAATTAGACCACCTGCGATTCGTAGCGCTAATAGCGTTTTGCTTAATTAGGAGCTTGCATGTATAGCAAGAGGTATGTAGAGATACCTATGTCGATTCTCCTTTTCCGGTAGAATCGACATAGTAGTGCCTTGTCTGGCGAGTTCGTCGGCCATACAATTCCCTGGAATGTCTCTATGACCCGGCACCCATATAAGGTGAATTTTGAATTGTTTCGACATCTCGTTAAGAGATAATCGGCAATTGAGGGCAGTTGTGGAATTGAAGATGACAGAATCCAGGGATTTAATCGCGGCTTGACTGTCGGTAAAGATGGTGATATCCTTTACAGATATTACATTATACCGAAGCCACGACAAGGCCTCTTTAATCGCCATGATTTCCGCCTGGAATACACTACAGTGATTAGGAAGGCTGAATGAGATTTTGCAATCTAGTTCAAAAGAGAAGACACCCCCCCCCAACTCCTGTTTCAGTTTTGGACCCGTCTGTATAGAAGCAGACTGACTCCTTACGAGGCACTACATCATTCTCCCAGTCACTCCGGGAGGGTATGTAGGTTTCGAAATTCTTATCGAATTGAAACTGAGGAAGGGTGTAGTCAGTTTCTTTTGGAATGCATTCTAATGTATCTAGAATAGATGAGTGACCAGTTTGCCGGCTGGTCCACAAATATAAAGGCATAAAGACATACTTTTAATTAATATTTTCTGAAAAATGCCACTTAACTCCTCCTTCCACTGAATTATTGTTTAATAAGTATAATCATAAAAATGAAATAGGGGTTAAGTGACATTTTTAGTTCTACTTTTTATTTTATTTTATTTTTTCAGCATTATGAATCGTTGAAACTGCTTTTTCGTAGAACCAATGATGATCCAAGGGAATGAATTGCATTTGATCTTTCAAGTTCTTAATTTTTTCACTTGAAAGTTTTTTTTTCTTTTGGAAAAAAGTCGAGTGTTTTATCAATAATTTTGCATGACTTAGCTATCAGAACTTCATTGAAGGGAGCTTCTTCTTCATAACATTCCTTGTATAAATATGATCCATATTTAAGTACGCGTATCCACTTAACACTGTCTGTAAAATTGATTTTGTCCATCAAGACATTTTTTCTAGAGCTACGAACATTAAGTTTTGCCTGTAAGTCTGCGTGTGAGCGAAAATGGTTTTCCATGTTAACGACGACAGTGTTTCCCTTGCTTGAGCTTCTTTCACTCCCTTTCAATTCTCCCGAAATTCCGATCACTGTCTAAGTAGGTGTGCCCAACTTCCGGAAATTTGTGAGCGATGATATCGAAATAGTCAAGTAATATTATAACTTGATATAGACATATTAGAAAAAAGTTTTTGTTTTGGCCGGGGCATGAATCCGTCCAGGCTTTAAGAACCCTTCTGCCCTTGACAAATTCGCATTGTTGAAAAAAAGTAAGAAATGCACTCATTACCTCTGTGCTTCCTCGGTCAGCTATATCTTTCGACCACGTTAGCATATAAGACATTTCCACAACGGAAGTAATTACATGAATTCCCAAGTTGTAGAACCACACCTGTCTCATATATAAAGCTTTTGATGTTGTTAATTTTGGCAAGGGCATGGTTTGTTGTAGATCAAAGGTTATGTAGCATACATTTGGATCAGAGCGAGCTTTTTCGCGATCCATTCTTTGACTTTCAAAGGCGGACGTGTAGCTTATTCGATGTTTTGTAGAGTTTTTACCTGCGTCACAGGTGCTACAAGTGTCGCTTCTAGGATGTCGGAAAGATAAATTGAATTTCGTGTTAAAAATGTTTCTAAAATGAGACTCTTTAACAAAATAGGTGGCATTTTTTTCCTCTTGGATTCACTTTTCAATGAGGAGCTTATACATTTTTTTTAATATTAAGTAGAGGTAAAAGGTAGAGCTTATGTGGGTTCAGCTGGTCCATCATGTATATAAATAACTTTTTTAAGTTCATAAGTGAACAGATCACTTATGATTAAAATATTCAAGTAAGAATATTGAAGGATCGTCCTTTCCGCTCACAAAATTTGTGCTAGCAGTATTGTTTATAGATTCTAAAAAAATATTTTACATACATACTTTTTTTAGACAGGCAAATGCAATTTTCATTACTTACCCGAAACTCGGGCAGACCTTTTCTTTTTTTCTTCATTTTTCTTGAAAACTTTGTAAATCATTTTGCCTCTTTCCATATTTTTAATAATTTACACAGCTGTTCACTCAAATTGCAATCAAAAATTGAAGATTCATTTGACACAAAGCACTTTATACGCAAGTAATACGTCAAAGATTCACAATTGTTTCTTTCAAGATACATAAAAAAATTAAAATTCTTTGGATTTATGAAATTTCTTATTTCCGTCATAGGTATACTGAATGTAAGAAAATATACGTTACAAAAGCGTAACAGTATCTACTAAATCTGCTTCATTCTAAAGGCTGTAAATAAAAGCATTCAATAAAAACCCAGCGAAACAGCTGCAAGTGAAAGTTGCATAAAGGAGGTAAATCAATCATTTAACTCCTTTATGCAAAAAAAAAAAATAATTGGGATTTTGGTTTTGCAATGCTTAAAGGAGTTAAGTGATTTTAACACCCTCTTCCACTACATTCTTAACTTTTCTATTGCATTTACCACCTTTATACCACATTTAAAAGGGACCATATCAAAAACTATTGCTCAGAAATTTAAATTGTCATATAAAATTTTCATTTGTGAAAAAAAAACAAATTTTCAAAAATGTCACTTAACCCCTTCTTCATCTAAACGCTTCTATCAATTTTCCGTCCAAATTTTCTCGATCGTAAATAACAAACTAACTCAAAAGAATTTAACCAATTTTGTTATATTATACAAACTTGGACCCATTTGAACCTATTTTTTTCTAACCGAACAAAAAACGCACTCGGTTAGTGTTAAAGTCACTCACTCTTCCAAACCACCACTACAACAAAACATCCACTGGCGAGTGGCAAATATCTATAAGACAGTCGATAAAAGAAGGGCAGTGATCTCAGACTGTGAAGACTGTTTTCCCTTTTTTTTATCAGCAAAGGAAATAATTTTCCCCTAAATTTCAAAAAAGTTCCCCTTTTTCAAGTTAAATTTGCCTTCATTTTTATATGAAAAAATTAAAAAAAATTTAATTCGTTTCATATTTGTCTTTATTAACAAGCTATAACGTAAAAATATACATATGATGCAAGGATCAGTAAGCTAATTCTATAAAAATTTCATTAAGTGAATGCATTCAGACACACAACAAATCTTACGTAGACGTTTGACGTTATGTTTCATATTTAGTGTGAACATTTTTTCATTCTGAGTAAACTTTGAAATTTATTTGTAATGGAAATGCGTTTTTATTTTACTTTTAAGCAATTAAGGTTTCAAAGAGATTTTAGAATTTTTCTCCTTTTTTAAGCCTGGCGCTTTTCCCTTCAATCTGGGACCACTGCAGTGAGGACGGATGCCATAAAAAACATAAAATAAAGACACATCACATCATCATCGCCATTGCTCATTTTTCGCTCGAATTTTATAAGATTTTGAAAATACATTAGTTACTAAAAAAAAATATTTTGTTATTTGCCTTTTTTAACCTCCGGTACTCCCCAAAAAGAAGTACTTTATAATCCATAACGAAATTATAAACTGTCAGCCCTTCCTAATACTAACTAAATTGTAAGCCCGCCTCACTTTAAAATTTTAAAATAAAATCCTCTCTCGCGATCTCTCAATTTTTCCAACTGATGTTTGATTGATTTTATTTCTGATTTTTATTGATGTGCTTCCCAGATCAGAACATTATTAAAAGTTTTTTAACATTAAAAAAATATTTTAGTTTTAAATGTAAGAGCTCTTTCGACTTCCGCTCTTCGATGAAATTTGTCACGTATTTCATTGCTCATAATAATGAATCAAAGAACGAAACTAAAAAATAAATTCTTAGCACAAAATGTTACTTTTCTAGCAATTAGGGTAGTTAACAGCTAAAAAAAATGTTTAGCAAAACAAACACAGTTTTAAGAACGCAGGGCACGATTTGCTTACCTAACTCTCCCTGGAAATGGTTTATTAGACTTGTCATTTTTAAGCGTTCCTTTTTCAGACCAATGTTTGACAAGCTGAAGCACTTTCACTGGCTTCCGATTATTATAAGAATATATTATATTATTTCGTATACATTATCCGATCATATTCTTATTTCGTTCCTTATTCTGGCAAGCCAAGCTTAATCAATTTAAGCTAAATGGCTGCGTTCACGAATTGTAACTGTAGTTTTAACCTTAGCTGAGCGGTCGCCATTTGTTATATCACAACATATTTATCTGCTTTCACTTACGTCTTCAGTAGGTACTCAATTTGAAAAACGTAAAAAACAACATTGTGACTGTGAAATATCTCATGCGTTTATCACGACAAAATACAAATCGCAAATTTATCGAAATTTGTCTGCGACGTAGTAATTTGAAAAGTTATATGACAGTTTGTCGTCGTATCGTGCTAAAACGACAGATGCTAGTGGTTAAGAGTTGCAACGCATTATGCCAAGAAAAGTACCGTGGTCTAGTAGACTCGTATAAGGTATGTGTAAAAATCGCAAACAAAATCTGGCACTTCAGCACCGATACAAGACAAGGATGCAAATACGCAATTGAAGACATTTTGATTTGTGGGTTTTCTGCTATTCATGGTCTTGGCACTAAACTGTCAGTTATGTTGAATGACTTCAGTGGAAAGTTAGTAATATATTGTTGCTCAAGTAATTCTTCTCGAATATTGCATAACCAAACCCTACTTATCATCGTCATAAATTGCCAGTAACCACTTAAGCTATTGAATAGCCAACACCTGTCAAAAATAACTTAGTGGCGGTTTCGAATCGCTATTCAAAAGCTTTTATACCACTGTATCATTATCATTGGCATCATCTACCAAACTTTGAAGACATCAAAAGCCACTTCAATCAAAAGCGAAAGATGTGAGCCTCATCTCAATAACCCGAAATCTACAGGTAGATACATAGCCTCAGATAAGCTGCAACAAATTTTCCCACAATGGTAAACAAATTCCCACAAAACGAACACAACTGCCCGAGAAACTCAACAAAAGAATTTCAAATTCGAAATTAAAACAACTCCACAGCGAGGCGATTGAGCAAGCCACTATATTGACAAGCCATAAGTTCATCAACCAGCTGGCCATCGTCAATCCACATTGCAGACCGTTAGGCATGCCAGACGCCAAGCCGCCACTCCATGACAATGCACTCGTCACAATTATGAAACTTAACACTTTTTTTTTATTTTAAATCGGGTTTCACGAGAAAAGACTCTAATCACTTAATTACCATTTTCCTGACAACACAAACCTTTCAAATCCACCATGTAAACGTCGTCAATCAAATTGGAAACACAATGTGGTCCCCTGCACGTTGAAACACTCGAAAAAAAATGTGTCGTCCCCCTGGGTAGAATTTCTTCAACGAATTAAGATCAAATTAGCATACATAAACGTTTCAGGCCCAAACATATCGGCTTTAAAACTGACATTTGCATGGCAATGCAGTGAACTCGTAATGGAATGTGACAGTTTAGTGTGTGCACGTAAAATATGAAGTGAACGCCCCTCCAAAGAGGGTGTATTCGGTCGAACGCAATCGCCTAATGCCGACCGACGACGACGCGACGTAGTAATTTGATCGCGGATGATCTCCTCCGTTATGTCATCGGTGTATTCGGTCGTTACCGTCTTTGCGTGCAAGGAATTCACTTTACTAACCCACTCTCTGTTGACACATTACCATCTCGCTGTTGCTGTGCTCCTCGGAGCATATTGCGTGCGCTTAATAAGGAAATCAGATACTTTGACTTTCTTTTGAGCGAACTTGTCGAACAAAAACGATTTTTATTGCGAATTTTTGCATCAGCTGCTAAAAACCAAACAAAATAAAAACGCACACAAAACCTTTCCAATTGTTGGTGAACCGAACTCTCCCTGTCACCCATGTTTATCGGCTCTTGAGTCCGTGAACGGGGTACATGTAAGCATAATGGTCAGATGAACGGATTACCATGTCGAAGAAAATGTTACAAAAATCACCAGAAAAGAAAAAATAACGTGATTTTCGAATTAATGAGAAGAGTGTTTTCTCTTTTTTCTGATTCGGTTAGTAATTGGTTTTAGTTTCCATTCCATTTTGCAGTAACACAAGAAATGCGATGCGATTGAGCTACATTGACAGGTCTCGACGAGAAATATAAGGTGGCATGCACATCGCATGCATTATGGATTTGAATTTTGAAGCAGCAAATGTCGGATAGTGGTGAGATAGTTTAGAAAAAGATCCGAACGGTGATATTTTATTAGCTGATTGGTGTAAAAAATAAATCTAGTGACAGATGAATGAGAATTTTTGTGATCATATGTTACGCTTTAGGCACTGCAGGAGTCATAAAAAAATGTTCCGACGCAATGTATACTCCACATAAGAACTTCCAACAAATGGTATTCATTAAACCGAAAACAGTTCGAGACAGTGTTGTTAGCACTCTCTCTTCATTTATCCCACGAAGCGTGGTCATTTTTCCCTTTATACTTCTTTGCGTCAAAATCCAGTTTTTAAGAGTAAAATTTGTATTACACAAAGAGAAAATTACGTTAAATTAACCTTTAGTACAAAAACCGCAGTTTGTAACACTGTTATGATTATTTTTCGGTACTAGAAAATGTTGATGAAAGACGATTTACATGAGCTGTTTTTTATGGACATTCAGTGTGTTGATAATCATGGTGAAACACAGGTGTTTTGATATAATTTCTCCAAAAAATGTTAGTTTGAATGTTTTTTGTCAGATTCCCACGACTTGGTGCTTTTTCCCTTTATCTCACGGAAGGCTTTTCGGACATCGAAATTCCTACAAAAAGGGATAAATTCCACATATAACAACACTGGTTCGAGACAATAAAAGGAATTTGACAGGAAATTAGCCCACTCAGAAAAATCGTAAAATCGAGCACACAAAATCTAAATTTTTAAGCAAAAATGCAAGAAACAGATTGGCATGGCAAAATCAAACGCTGCTTTCACAGCGCAAATTTTAGAGCCCCTGGTTTTTAACAACTTAAAATACATCATCAAAATTCAAACTCAACACTCAGAAAAAAATACCATGAACGCAAAAGTGTTACGATTTTTAGCATTGTTTTTAGTCAATGGTGTTGATACTATTGAAACAATAATTTGTAAGCTATTATTTTAATGGTACACTCTTACTATAAATCCAATAGTGTACGACTATTGGCTTAATAGTTTGTCTTATTAATATGTCAATAGTTTGTACTATTGTTGAGGAATAATACCATTAAATCATCAATTAAACATTCAAGTCTTATACTATTGATTCAATAATATTCCTATTGATTCAAAAGTGTGAATCCTATTGAAATAATAGTATTTATGTCAAAATGATAGGACCAAGTTATAAAAATTGTTTCAATGGGATAACTATTGATTCAATGTGGCTGGTCCTATCAATATTTATGGTATTTACTATTAAATCTATTCCATTGTACTATTGATTTAATGACCTGAAAACCATTGTTTGAATGGGTTACTATTGATTCAATGTGACTGGTTCCATTAAAATGAATGGTATTCAGTATTAAATCCATTCTACCATACTATAGTATGGATTGTCTGAACTAATCCTGCTAAATATAAATGGTTTATGCCACCAATAGCGCATTTCGTATACTCACCCGACACATATAATTCGTCAATCCATGTTGATATAGCTCAATCTGAAAATCCATCAGTAGAAACAAAATTAACACCAATTTAAGCGCAAAAGTAGATACATTATTATTGACATATTTTTATGTTTTACATCCAAGATAGCACCAACAAACGCATTACTTATAATAATACAACAAATAATAACGTTGTTAACGTTGTTGTGAAACTTTTTAATAACAATTATTTTGACAATCTAAACTGGTAAACGAACTTAAATATTTTGGGTGTTTTTCAAAATGCTTTCTAATATAAAAAAACAAGAGATTCCAAATAAAAACAGATTAATACTTAAATATTCTTATGGTCTACATCAAAGCAACTAGATATGTATTATGATTTATGATAAACAAACTTTCTATAACATAACACAAAACTGTATTTTAACATATTTATAATACATTAAAAATAATTATTTGAAGAATTATCATCTGGTAATAACAAAAATTAGAAAAAAAAATTCTACAAACACCACCCACAGCTCGAAAATGTGAGATTTGTTTAGTGGCTTCAAAATATCGTAGTCAATCAATCTGGAATATAGCAAGTTGATATTTTCGTATTTTAATTTAAACAATTTAAGTGTCATTTATGATCAATGCCAATTTAACAACAGCAACAGACTAAAACTATAGATGTATTTTTATTTTCAAAAATGAATAAACGTACCAATGTATGTCCAAGAGAATGTTTAAAAAGGGGCCATTTCGTAAGGATATTTATATTTCCACTCAGAATGTCTCTTTGTTATTGCCCTATAACTTTGGTCCATTTCTCTAGAACATCAGTCCATGGCTCATTATTATGCATCAGCCATATAATAGTCTGCTCAATATCAGGATCTGACGGTTCAAGGAATTCAGCACATGTTTCGACATCACTAGATATAGGAGCATCTACCAATATAATACCAAAAATTATATAAATACTGCAAAAAACAACACTTATGACAAATGGTTTGAAGCCAGAGAATTATCAAGATGTAGATTAATGGTACATACTATTAAAATAATGGGATTCTGATTAAGAGAATAATATTTCAATGGGACGCACGGTTAAATATAATAGGAATCACATTAAATCAATAGGATGTGTACCATTAAAGAAAGCATTCACCGTTAAACCTTTTGCACGATTAAATTTGGTTTTATCTTACGAAACAAAATAATTTTCAACACTGTAAAATGGTAAATCTAATTGAAAAATTTCTCTTGAGAACTTACCTCGTTTTCCTTTTATGTTGAAAATATTATGTATATATGTTTACACAAGTACTGATTTTATAAATGTTTTTAAGTGCCGGCACTGACTACGAACTGCTTTCAATCACGACACTGAAACTTATGACAAAGTCTTTGAAGCCAGAGCATTATTAAGATGATTAATGGTTAATACTATTAAAATAATGGGATTCTGATTAAAAGATCAATATTTCAATGGGACGCACGGTTAAATAAAATAGGAATCACATTAAATTAATAGGATGTGTACCATTAAAGTAAACAATTCCGTTAAACGAACATAAATGAAAAAAAAATTGTTTACTTATATGGCAATTACGAGAAAACAAATTATAAATTGTGAATTGTTAGTTTTATTAAATTAATTATTATTTCTTGATAAAAACCTCGTTTCCTATTTACCTATGTTCCAAAAAAGTTGTTATTCGAATGTACTTATAAATAAATGTTTTTAGTTTTTTTTCACTGGCTGTGGCTGTGTTACAACATTGTAAGTTATGACGAACTCTTTTAAACTTTTACAATATTTTAGATTAATTTATTTCACTTTTACTCCACTTTCTGATACTAAAACTTTTGTCAAGGTCCTATATATTTATAGTATTTATAGTATATCCCACTAATTCAATGTGAAATTTTACTTAAATTTTTTTAGTACCAAAAGTAATAAAGTACATAGAACTATTAGGACAATAGCCTGCTATTAATATTGAACTCAAATCCTATTAAATCAATAGTTTATCTGTTTATTTATTTGCTGGGAGACTAATTCTGAATAATAGTCTCAATGCTATTTAATAAATATCAAAAACTATAAAATTAATGGTGTAACCCATTGAACTAAGCAGATGCACTATTAACAAGAGGTTTTTTTTAATGGTATCATACTATTAACCATTAATAGTATTTATAAATGGGATAATAGTATCAATTAAAAAGTACTAATAGTGAAGTACTATTAAGTCAATAGTATTTCCCATTAAATCAATAATAGTATAGTATCAAAAAAGTATACCCTGTTAATAATAATAGTTTCCATACCATTGTAAATATTAATAACCCACATTCCTTTGATTTCATTAGAAAACTATTGTTTTAATAGTTAAATCTTATTAAAACGTGTCTAATTAAACCATTGACGATTTAATGGGACACTTTTTTCTGAGTGAAGTTACTAGTATTATATTCTTTACAACACTTTTTTTCTATTCCTTCTTCTATGTTCAGGTTTTTTTTCGTTTAAACAAAAAATATATAATCTGGTTACGATGTTTTAGACTGTAGTGCAGAACACAGCACCCTCATACACTTGGCAAAGTTGGCATTTTTACTCAATGCCGTTTCTTAACTCGAAAAATTCGTAAAAGAGAGCGTCATGGAGAGAGCAAGATATTACCCCTCCACTGAGAATCTTACGAACTTTTACTCAACAAATTTCTTCTTACAATTAACAGCTGATTTGAAATTTGTTGTCCTATTCGACATATGAGTGCATTTTTTTGGATTTCTTGCGTACTAAAATGGTATCGACAGGCGAAAAATTAAAATTGAATGTTCTCCTTAGATTCTTTTAGAAAGTGGCGATGAAATTCTTCCTCGCTGTAATGTGTAAGAAAGGACAATATCCTCCATGTAAATTTTATTACCGTGTCGTTTTTTCCTCCTCTCGAATGCTTGTAGTTCAATCAGTACAAACTCTTCCATATAGGTACTCGGATTCATAAAGAAGAAGTTCGATTAATTGCGAATCACTTTCATAGCTAGGTAGATGAATCAACTAATTTTGTTTGTAATTTAGCATATTCTTCAAGTTTATACTATATTTTAACGACTTTTCCATTGCCATTTTGACAGGCTTTTCCATTCGTACTACAAAAGTAAAACAGACGTTCCAATGGGCACATTCAAAAACCTAGCTATCTTAAGTCGACTAGATTGGTCTGGACTAGATTTACCCTGGTCGGTAACGGCACTTTTCCTCCGTCAGCCACATATACGAAATGTCAACTTAGTACTCAGTCACGAATTTCTTGACTACCCGTCCTGTCAAATGAAAAAAACTGTTCATGTGACCGCCAGTCAAAACTGAGACACATCAAGTCAGCCAGCTGTCAGACTTACTAAACTAGATACTTGAAAAATGTTTACATTTTACATTTCATGATGGTTGTATTCGGTAAATAAAATCGGCTATTTTGAAATCACAAACGGATTGCTTTAGCACCTAATGAGTAAAAGAAGTTGAAATGTGGAACACAATTCTGTCACTACCAAGTAGAATTACTAAACGAATGGAGATGTAGTAGATCATATAACGTACATTTATGTTGAAATTTGACTATCCCGCTACTAATATTCTTGTAGGTACAAAGATTCAAGGACAATGCAAGGGATTAATGTGCCCTACATCGCATTGGTAATAAAAACCGCTACATACAACTCTCTCCGCAGCTGTAAATTCAGTTAAATCACTTTCGCACTCATCCCGTTTGCGATTCCCAACCAGATTCAATTAGCCAACTATTTGCAACGCGTGCCAACCGACTACAATGTCAAGCCGCGCCGTTTTAACATTTTATAAGGCTTATTTTATACTGAGCCAATCTCATATAGCGTCATTAGAATTCACCCTCATGCTGGCATTACCTCGTTTCCCTAATAATTTATGCGATAATGCTTAACTGCTCATTAGGCCGAGTTAGACTACGTCTAAAGCCAGGGGCGAGGACATAATATAACAACCGTCATGATATGACCACCATCGCCACCATCGTCGTCGTAAGTATACCGGTAATGCACGATTCCCAGCGTAAGGATTTGTAATTTGTTTATGGCCTTCATGATTTTATATAAGCATACGGTGTATGGACAGCATACCGCTCGCCTGTAGTGGCACTCGTTTATGATATCACTGCATAAACTCGTTCCCGGAGGTGGCTGCGGTGACGGTGGCCGTTCTTGGCCTGTTCCGAAGTACGTATAATATCTGTGGTAGGTAGCTCGCGCGCGAGCGGTGTTTTAATTAAATGATTGCTGGCCCCTTTTCCATATATGCGAGCGCAAGTGGAATAATTTATGAACACCGCTCATGCACGTATGTAGGTCCTGATTGAAACAGGTTGCAGTTATTTGCTGAATGCGACCCTAGGGTATGATAAAACATCGCTCACCGTATGGTGATTAATTCTCTCCTCGGTGAACAGCCTGCTCACTGCACATTCATCGAAAAGGAATTCAGGAAAGAAGTTGGCGGGCCAAGTTGTGCGCGAAGACCCACATAATTCGTAAGATTTATATTCCCGGAATCAAATCTCGATAAAGCCGAAGAATTAATATACGCTGCTCGTTGAACACAAGGTATTCATTCGAAATAATCTGATTGTGAGTTCGAAAGTCACCGGCTCCGGCATACATAAAAATTCACTTTACAGATAACGAAAAAAAAGAAGAAAAAAAATTTAAAAAATGCTCAGAAGTCGATGGGAGATGTCCCCCTTTTACCTATGGCGGTGTGTTATGCAATATGCAATCGCAAGCATCAATGGATGACTGGTAGCAACCAAAATAATTTCGCACAAGAGTCTGTAAAAGTCACAAGTCGTTAAACGGCTGGCCAACGCCCAATTTCGGGTCATAAGCCTTCTTAAACGTGCCGGTCAAAGCAAGATTTTCGTATAGTTCGGGGTCTTTTTCGTTTAAATAATTAATTAAGATGTTATCGAATCGGAGACACACAGGCTTTCGTGGACCGGTATTGCCCATTTATTATTTATTTTGTTTTATCTTGTATTATGTGTGTTGCGAGCGGATTTTATCTCATTTAAGCAAGTACGGCTTGCTACGATTGTTTCATTGAAGGCAAAATTCTTATCAGTTGTACGAGTATGTCTCGCTTGAAGATTGAGCTAGGTGTCAAATTTTGTCTCGTTCATTTGATACTGATGTTCAATTCAATTTTAATATTTATACCCTTTTTGAGGAGAAGTTTAGGAAAATCTTTCTCCTGCAGTGTGACACTTACCTTAGCCCTTAAACATATCTCACAGTGGAACCGAATGCGGCCAAATATGCTCCTTCCTTTAAAATTCAGTTACAGAATCTAGGCAACCGGGGAAGATTCACATTTTGTTGTTTTTTTTCGAATCATATAGGAAGATTTCGTTCTCTCGCGGGTTAACTCGAAAATCAAAGACAATTCATGTTTCGTTTGAAATGGTTGACATTGCGGCGAATACCGGCGCAAATACCGCGTGGGAGAACAAGAAGGTATGCAGCCTTCCCAGGGAACGATATGCAAGTTTGCGATGGCGGAAGGTCTTGAATGCTAAATAGATTCTCACACTTTATAAACAGTTACTGTTCCCCGGACCGCAGACATCAAAAAAATCAAAACGAAGCACTGACAAGATAATTATATCAAAGCAAGTAACTTGAAAATAAGGTCGGTTAATGTCACCTGGGACCAGAGAGTAGGCACATTCAAAAATATTGTTCTCTTACTTCGACTAGATTGGTATGACTACACTTGTCATACGTCAGCCACATATACGAACTGTCAACTTAGTACTCAGTCATGAAATTCTTGACTAGATTGGTCGGCTACCTGTCCATAAACATCAATTGAAGTCAAATCAATGCAGGCCAATTGAAACTTAGACACATTAAGGAAGCCAGCTGTCAGACTTAAGGTACGATTACCCGGCCATTTGTTCGAGTCATTTAAATGACGCTGTGGCGTCAGGAAAAAATGTCGCATTAGAGTGATTTTCAAGCTACGATTCGTCATTGGGCATTTGCGAAAAAATGGCCATCATCGTCATTTTTATCTGCGCGTCATTTAGAAATGACATGATAATGACATCAAAATGACGAATGTCACCTTTCGTATTATTTCGATTTCGCGTCATTTATCTGTTTTGTGAATGACCGATGAGAAAAATATAGCTCCACTTCGGTCATTTCAATGAGCAGCAATTCTCGGAAATGTGGATATTTTACTCCACCTGCATCGATTGCACCTTGACCAGAGTTTGTCTTGCGCAGTTTCGTCACGAACGTCTTGAAGTTGCTGCACATGCTATTCCACTTCTTTCTGGCTTCGGTTACATCGACTGCGTCGATGGCCAGCTTTATTACAACAATTTCCCAAGAATCGGTTTTGACATGCTGAAGTTTGTATTCTGGAACTGAGCTATCCCAAAGCGCCCGTTGCTTTTGCACCGCCACAATCAAATGCGATTCCTCTTCGTCGCTTCATGAATAGCCAATTTTCCTATCCCGAAATCCTGCTTTCTGCGTTTTGCCTAATCTTCTCGACTACGTTGTACTTTGCCTACTACTCAAACTCACAACATAATTGAGGGAATAGTCCAAATTTTCGGCACTTGACGGCGACGGTTCGTACTCCATTTCTATAAAAATAATAAAAACCAATTTATTTATTTGTACGTCCTTTCGCCACGTGAAAAACACCAATTGAAAGCACAGATATCGTATTAAATTTTGCGTCATTTGTCATTTGCGTAGAAAAATTTTGGAGGCTGGCATTTAAATGACGCAACAGCCAAAAGTTTGGTCACTTGTCCGAGGCGTCATTAAAGAGCGATCACTTGGTCTTTTTTTTCGTCATTTTAATGGCACAAAATTCATGTCATGTCTGCCATTTTCCTAGTCATTTAGCCGAAAATGTTATCCCAAAAATGGCGATCACACACAACGACATTTAAATGACGGCCTTAGGACACGATTCTGACGTCAAAGCGCCATTTAAATGACGCAAAAAAATGGCCGTGTAGCTTTAGTAAACTAGATTCTTGAATGTCCTCAGTATTTCTCTCTTACTTATCACAAATTGGGACGGATAAATGTCCACCTTTGTTGTGAAACTAGCAAAAGTGATGGAGTGTCTACTTTTCGACCTAAAAGATTATATCAATTATGAAAAGTCAAATACTTGAGCTACTTCTGTCTCTAACAAAAACTAAACCCCTTGCCCTTAGGAAATATAATTAAGTTGCTCATGAACACATTTATTGCCCTTCGTAAATGATGTTAAATGCCACAATCATGTCCCATAATGTCACACTAACACATTAAAAGTACAGCGATCGCCACATCAACCTATTCCCAATGCTTCTACTTTTGTGACCACATACGCCCACTGTGTTCGATCTCCGCAAAAGAAAAAATAAAAATAGGCCCAATTACATCAACCGGCATGTCGTGCAACTCGTAATTGCTCTTGCAACGAAAAGTAATGGCCTCACTTAACATCCTAGCACAACTCCATCCAATTGATGTACATGGAACATGGAAGCACCTACAATTTTCTTTGGAAATTACTTGCACACATTTTTCGTTCGGACAAGGCACGCAGCCGCACATGTGATGGTGAGCCCAAGGCTCACTACGCGCACAGTTCTATATGGCACTACCGCGTCTTCATTTTAATTACGTTCGCTCGTGTTAATTATTATCGCAGTCGGAAACGGTCTTCCACGTGCCTTGATGAAGTTGTACCGCGCTGCTGCCGGGTCTTTGCCAGATTTCAAATTGAACCTACATGCAAAAAGGATGTTCGCATTAATCAGCCTCCGCATGATTCATGGCCAGCATCAGACGCTTGCTGTACTCGCATGGAGTTCTTAATGACATCGAATTGTTTGTTCACAAAGATGGCCTCATTCCGATTGAGTGAGCAAGAACTGGCCCGAACGGTAATCAAACTGACACCTCTTATTCGAGGGATGTCGCTGCACAGCGGATTCGGTAGAATGAAATCCAAATGCAAATATACAGACGACAGGTAATCTGAAGTAAGACGAGATTCTGTGGTTCCACATTGAGAAAAACGAGTCGATTCCTTGTGTCTTCTTAATTATTCATTTTGACGGATGAACGGAGATAACAAAGACTCTACAATGGAAATGCTTGGCAATTCTTTCGAATTTCAAATGTTTGTTTGTGCCCTGCCTGTCAGATTGGCATGCTGGGCTCACAATGCTCAACAATATGATGACAGAAATGAATACTTGAGGTGAGCAGTGTAAACAATTTAAATTAAGAAACGAGAACGAATATGGGACGGGTCTTGGGCGGTGCACTGCATATGCAGCAGACAAATTCGAAATTAAGATGATAATTGAATGTCAAAATGATAAGTCTGTAAAATGAAAAGAAAGAGGGTTTTGTCGGCGTGGAATCAGTATCTCGATTTTGGGTCATAAATTATAACTAAATATAAGCATAGCAAGGAACTAATAATCAGTTTTAGTGTCCAGGCAACATTTTTCGACCTGAAAATGGCTCATACAAAACTATATACAAGGTGGCGCAAAAATAACCTTCCGATGTTTTTTGGCTGTAATTTAAAAAAAAATGAAAAACTTTGATTCTTCTTGTGGATTATTTTTATTTGGTCTTTTAATTTTTTTTACATCAAGTCGAGAATATGATGTAATGTAAATGGCCGCCGCCACAGTTGATTGTCTTTTGAGCCCTTTTTATGGCATTTTCCATCACTTTGGCCAAAACTTCCGGCGATAGGTCCTCACATTCTTGACGGATACTGTCTTTAAGAGCTGCAAGAGTCTGAGGCTTGTTGACATAAACCCGCGACTTCAAAAAGCCCCACAAAAAGAAGTCTGGAGCGGTCAAATCAGGCGATCTTGCTGGCCAGTGCAAATCGCCAAAACGGGAGATTAGGCGCCCGGGAAATGCATCCTTCAGCATATCGGTTGTGGCACGTGCAGTGTGTGCCGTTGCACCGTCCTGTTGGAACCACATGTTTTCCAATCCCAATTCATCAAGTTGCGGCAAAAAGAACTCGTTGATCATTGCTCTGTAGCGCTCACCATTCACAGTAACCGTTTGGCCCGCGACGTCTTCGAAAAAAAAGGTCCGATGACTCCTCCAGCGAATACTCCGGGGTCTGCCACGCCTGGCAGCATCTCGTGTTGTGCCAGTCTCTTCGAGGCGAGCGGCTAAACGTCGCAGTGTTTCACCAGTAGGCGTTGGACGGCTAGGAAATCTGCGACGAAATTCACGTTGTGCCAAAGTCACCGACCGATTATTGCTCAAATAAATAGTCACCAATATTCCGCGTTCTGGAGCAGTGTAGCGTAACATTGTTTATTAACGTGTATTTCGCATGTGTTTACTACACAAATGTCAAAACAGAACTGACATTAGGGGCCAATCGCAAAATTTATAGCATTTTCTGATAGGAGGATTACTTTTGCGCCACCTTGTATAAAGACCTACAAAATAAGTAAGGTGAAGGTTAAAAATGATTATTAGTAAGGCCATATAGTTCTTACTAAAAATTTGGGTCGGATATCATGATTTCCTGTAAGTGAAAAACAGTGGAGGTTTGTTTTTGGTGTGAATTATCATTACAGATTTTCGTGTACCTACCCCAACCTACCTTTCATGTACCTCCTACAAGTTTGTTTCCTGTTTCGCTTTTACTGTTCATTTACTCCATACCCTTTCGATTATAAAAGTGCGAATGAAATAAAACTACGTGAAAATATATAAGGTTGTGCTTTGGCTTTATATCAAGAACGCTGTTCGCATTAAATTATGTATGACTAGGACCAAAAGGCTCCAAAGGTAGAATCAGGTCAAACATTTAAGCGCACTTTGCGGTTAGTTTTAACAACATTCCTCTGGGATTGGTCGCCGTTCAAACCAACTGCCTTACATGCATGGAAGAAGCACTCTATCGATCTATGAGCCGATGGCCGCGTTCCTATCGCACGACCTGCCTTGACCTTTGTTCTGGTCAATTCACACTTGAAATTAACAACACTGTTCTCGGACTGTACACAAATTTATCCCCAAATGTGTAGCTCTCGTAGGATGTCTGCGTTGTACTCGTACATCACATTTAAACTGAACTGCATAGATATGAACCCATTTTGACAATTCAAAAATAGTACTACCGATCGATCCAGCTTTAAAAATACTGTCTGTACATATGTATGTAGGTACATTAGCCTGAACAATTTCCTCTGCCACTGTCCAGCTACAGCCAGGCTACGTAACAAAATTCTGGGAGCACATTCGTTACCAGATCTTATATTCCTTAGAAATATGGAACTAAGCGACATTATGGAGTTCTCCAAGCGAAGAAACAGATTCGCCGACTGTTACATCTGTTACCTACATTCAGTGGCTACCCATAATTGAAACAACCTCCCTACCCCTTGTCCTTTCACACATCCTAACATAAATAGATTCCAACAGCATAAAATAGAGGGGACCAAAACGGGCCCATCAGAGGCCTCAGTAAAGAGTGGAAAACTCACCCTCACCAACCAACCAACCAAGCTATAGAGCATCACTTGGGCGCATTAAGCTTACCTGCGATTATATTGAAATTAACTAGGTAACAGTGGTGCCATTTTGGCATTTTTTATGCTATGCATATTTTTTGGATACAAGTATAAATAAAATATGCTATATGCAATCTAGCATATTTTAAATTTTTAACATAAAAACCCATCATAAAGAATATTTTCGTGGTATATTTTGCTATACAAATAACGAAAGCATCTATCAAAATGTTCTATATTGGCATTACTGAAGATTTGTATGACAATTTGTCAATTTGAATTATCAGCGGTCAAAGCGCCGTACTAATAACAAATTTTAGTCTCGACTTTAAATTTACGGAAGCTCACAATTGCGAAATTTGTATGGAAAATATAGCCACTGTGAACTACTAAAATTAAGAGTCGAAACTAAAAATGTTTATTGGTAAGGCCCAAAGTGTTAAACCTTAAAAACAAAAATCAAATCAAAAGTCAACTGCCCGTGAGCCGTGAATTGCTGCTCCATTAAATTTAAGTCTTTCTAAATGGACAGGTTAATCCGACGTATATTTACGGCTTATTGTTTTTTTAAACTTTTTTTTTTCATAAAGTCGTTTTTTTAAACTTTAGCATTTTGTTGATTCCTCCATATAATTTAGCATATTTATTTCTAAATTTAGCATATTCCGTTGCAAAATTTCTGGCAGCACTGCATTGTGCCTATTTGAATGCAGTTAAATAGATTTTCGTTCATGTTTTACACTAGGTTCGTTTTCGTTCCTTTCCATTTGTAGTAGGAATGGAAATGACTGTCAATAGTGTCAATATCGAAATGGCATTGGTTTGGTGTGGTGGGGATAAATGCTCTCTCAGATAGAGGCACTTACGATTTACGAATAAGTTAGGAAACGCTTTGTCGCTTTTGTATGAATTTATGAAAAATGACAGATGCATAATTCATTCAATTCACATGGAGGAAGAATTTCGTCGCCACTTTTGAAAACAATCTTGAGGAGAACATGCAATTTTATTTTGCCGCCTGTTGCTTCCATTTTAGTACGCAGAATATGAAAACATTATGCACCCGTATGCCAAACAGGACAACATATTCGAAATCATCTGTCAATAGTCAGGTGACTGACATGTTTTCCAATTCTGAAACCAAGAAATTACTGGAGTAAAAATTCGTAACATTTTCAGTGGAGGGGTAATATCTTGCTCTTTCGATGACACTAGAGGTCTGTTTCTTTACTTTTGTAGTAAGAATGGAAAAAGACTGTCAAAATGGCAGTGGTGGGGATAAATTCTCTCACAGAGAGAGACGCTTACGAAAAATTTAGGGAACGCTTTTTTAGTAATCTATAAAAAACGACAGATACATAATTCAAAAATTCAAAAAGTTGTACGAAAAGTCGTTAAAATATAGTATAAGCTCGAAGAATTTGCTAAGAAAACAAAATTAGTTGATTCATCTACTAATTTTGTAAATAAATAAAAAAACAAAATTAGTTGATTCATCTACCTAGGGATGAAAGTGATTCGCAATTAATCGAACTTCTTCTTTATGAATCCGAGTACCTATATGGAAGAGTTTGTACTGATTGAACTACAAGCATTCGAGAAGAGGAAAAAACGACACGGTATTAAAATTTACATGGAGGATATTGTCCTTTCTTACACATTACAGCGAGGAAGAATTTCATCGCCACTTTCTAAAAGAATCTAAGGAGAACATTCAATTTTAATTTTTCGCCTGTCGATACCATTTTAGTACGCAAGAAATCCAAAAAAATGCACTCATATGTCGAATGGGACAACAAATTTCAAATCAGCTGTTAATTGTAAGAAGAAAATTGTTGAGTAAAAATTCGTAAGATTCTCAGTGGAGTTGTAATATCTTGCTCTCTCGATGACGCTCTCTTTTACGAATTTTTCGAGTTAAGGAACGGCATTGAGTAAAAATTCAGTCAGAGTTAAAACGTTCGTTCGTGTACTTTTAGCATAGAAATCAATCTCTCAATTTCATAAGAAGTACCTGATCGGTTTTCTCACAAAAAGTTTAAAAAATGTCATTTTGACATTATTGTAAAATGCAGCATCTACAAAATAAGTTGGAATTGCATTTTTTATAAGCTAAATACCATTTAAACTTACCATTTTGAATGCGCTGATATGTTCTAGGGGAATATTCGATTATAACTTCTTCCTGCGACATCGTTGAAGACGAATATAAATAGAGTTTTACTTGTCAAACTTTTGAGCTGTCACTTAGTTGTCAGTTTTCATTTATCATTTTTCAGTAAGTGGAAATTCGGCGAGTAGAAAATTACGAAAAAATTAAAAGGGGGGAAATGGATTTCTCTTTCATTTTTTTAAATTTTCTCAGTACATGGTCGCATTCGCACAGTTTCTTAGCAAACAAAACGTAACAAATTCCGAAGACCCCCACCCCCCAAGAGGAATAACGTAACAAAAGTTAAAACACTTTGAATTTCATGAAAATGATAGGTTTTTTGCGTACATTAATATTATGTTTAGTGTAATTTTTTTTATAAAAAGAAGAAAATTGGTTACGTAACTTTTAATAAATAGCTCCCCCCCTCCCCCGTAACAAACCGTAACAAATTTTCAAATCCCCCCCCCCCCGTAGGACTGTTACGTAATTTGTGAACAGCCCCATAGACAAAGCATTTAGTTTTGACAGCTTATATAGGCATAATAAGAAAAGTTAAGGAGAGGCACATCCGTTGTCAAATTATTACGCCAATTTCAGTCCTTTAATCGAACTTGAAGCGAACCCATAAGAGCTTCTTAAAATGGGGACGTTCAAGTATCTAGTTTAGTAAGTCTGACAGCTCTCTCACTAGATGAAACTCGACTCTGATTGGGGGAAATCGGTCGTGAGAGCAGATGTTTCAGTTGACGTTTATGGAGGGGTAGCCGACGAATCTAGTCGAGAAATTCGTGACTGAGTACTAAGTTGACAGTTCTCATATGTGGCTGACGTAGAAAACGTGACGTTCCCGACCAATCTAGTTTTTGCGTTCAGGTTACATCTCATCCAGACCAATCTAGTCGACTTAAGATGACTAGATTCTTGAATGCGGCCAATAACTCACTCTCTGACAATAATCAACTTCACTTTCAATAACCTTCTACCACTTCGGATCGGACAGACTTCCGACTTTTCGATTTCGTTTTTCTTTATTTGCGATCCTGTCACGCCCATTGACGTAAATTATTCTCCAACACCATCAACAGGCAGAAAAAAAACTCGACTTTTATTTATCGAAACAAGCAATTAGGTTGCACTTACTTCGTGACGTGCGCCTTAAGGCGTTGATCACAGACGACGCGACGACGGCGATCATGTTGATGACAACACACGTCTACACGTTTTCGTCCATGTTTTTCTCTCTCTCTCTCTTCCATCGCAACAATTTAATTTCACTCATTCGGTGTTCAATTAATTGTTACCGAGGCACGTCCGTAATGTTTATAAATGTAAGTTCCTTGCTTGTGTTGTGGAGCGCGTGCGCACGCTCATCTCACGATTTCACTTTATATTATTAAATTTCTGAGATATTTTTTATTCCTTCCTTTAATTCGTTTTCCAAAATTCACTTTAAATCAAGATCATAATATTAATTTCTTTTTTTTAGTCGTCACATTTGCATGCAACAACGAAGCGTCCAGGTGCCCGTGAAAACCGTCGAGGTGTACACCCGACCCATTTGGAAACACATCAGCCACCCATGTCCGACGCAGACAAATCAATCGAATCAGATGTGCACACGCGTTCAGCTTGTCCATGAGCCGGCATATCGAGATGTCATTCGTCACAAGACTACCAAGCACATGATCTACGACTGTTGTCCCGGCTGGGGCCGAGTAACCAAGATGTCCAATGCGTGCACAAAACGTAAGATCAGATAGATAACTGAGTCGCTTTCACTTGCGTATTCGTTTCTCATTCATGTTCTTCTCCATCTAGCGGTTTGCGGCGTGACTTGTCGCAACGGTGGAACTTGCATCGGGCCGGATATGTGCAGCTGCCCACAGGGCTATGGTGGCAAATACTGTGAAAAGGACATCAACGAATGCAAGGAGGAGAAGCCATGCGATCAGCTATGCTTCAATACCGAGGGATCGTTCTACTGCCAGTGCAGAGAGGGTTTCGTGCTGCAATCGGATAAGCAGAGTTGTAGAAAGATTGGTAGGCGCCTTTTAGCCCAAACCCATTAGATCGACTAACTTAATATAATTCCAGATAACCACGACGACGACGCTTTTGAAGCCCGTGATCTTGAAAATGAAATTGACTCGAATGAGGTCACATCACGCTTGCACAAAATCGAGAAGTCACTAGCCAACGAGAGGGTCACCACCAATGAGCTACAAAAGTCCTTAGAGGCCACCTACCATGTCGTCGATTCGCTAAAGAATCGACTTAGCACTTTGGTAAATGAAGAGAGGAAATCCCACCTTGTGTCCAACTAATTTTTGTATTTGTTTATTTACAAGGAAAAGCAACAACAAGACATGAATCACCTGCAGAGTAACCTCGTAGCAACTGAGTCTAGAACGCGTAAGCTCGAGAGCATGGTCACGATGCTGTTCAAGTGCCGGAATGGACCGGGGCCGAACTGCCCCTAGGTTAGGAATTTTATTTGTCTAGGAAAGAATGCATTTAGAAGCCTTATTCAAGTCCTGATGTAGTAATTTGTCCCCGATTTTGTTTATTTTTATGTGATATAAATTATGAATCCTTACTCAGTTGTTTTCTTGCCTAGTTCTCTTTTCCTTGTGAGAGAGTCAACAAAGAAGAAGAAGAAATAGTTAAAGGTGTACTAGGAGAAAGATGAGACTTCGAATCCCAAACTCCATTCCCAGTTTTGTCATGTTCAGTTTGCGTGTTGATTATTATTTTTTTTTCTTTTTACTGAGAATCATTTAAACGATAAATAATAAGGTTTAATTGTAACTTAAAATAAGCGAGTATAATTTAAGTGAGTACGTAAGAAAAAAATAAACTACAACAAAATGCAATACATTTAATGAGGAATAGCCTATTGTTGATAAACAATGAAGAATAAAGTTAATACACTCAATGGAATTGTACAATTTTGTTTCTATTGTTTATTTTATTTTATATTATTTCATTATTATTATTATTATTATAATTTATTGACAGGTAATTAAAATTACTTGTTAGTACTTATTTTAATGAGCCTAGCTGCAGTGACCAGAGACAATACTGAGACCACCAACTCCGGCCGATTTCCCGTTACTTAGCCTACAAGCTATATTAGGCCTTTTTTATTATGCTCACAATAGTACGAGATCCAACTTTTGTTGTAAACCATGGAAATCAATGATCTATATAGATCATGTGAGCATAATAAAAAAGGCCTATTTTTATGGAGTGTTCACGTTTGGTGCGCTAGTATTCTTACATAGAAAATCGTATTGACAAATGTCACGAAACTTCAAAAATTCTGCTCACCAACACACTCCCAGGAGATATGAGACACTTCCGCTGTGGGCAAAGTTGCTGCCAGCGTTCATAGAATTTTATCCGTTTAATTTGAAAATGTTCGTTACGTGTGGATAATATTTATTTTTAGGAATAAGTTCACATTTGCTTAAAATGTTCATGAAAAATTAACAATGTAGATTGGTTGAGGGAAAATGAAAGCATTTTGAGCAAATTTTCTTCATTATTTAGGAAAAATGTACACACGAAATCGAAGTTAATGATATCCAAAAGCGGAAAATACACAACCATGTTTGTCCTAATATGTTTCTAGTATATAGAACATCAACTTTAGATAGTTTTACTAACCAAACAAATCAAATTATTCGCCTTTTAACAATTTATAATAACTAACCAATGGCATTCAGTAATGAAAAAATGTGGTACTCCCGAACTCTTTCACCTTTCCCCACGGTTGCCGAGGTTGGCAGCATTTATTTTTGCATTTTTTGTATGTTTTTGCATGTCACACGGATTCTTTTTTGACATAACACCGATAGGAAAACAAAATGGCGAATTTGAAAAAAAAAAACTGAGGGGCCCAGTGGCAAAAGGATTGTGAGTTGGGGGTCTCAGTATGGTTTGTCTATGGTGCAAAGTATATTGGTATTTGTGGTAGTATGTGTAAATCTGAAAAAGTATCGATTCTTCCAAAAAGTGATCCGAATCGAAAAAAAGATTGATTTTTTGCCCAATGGAACATGAAAAGTGATTTAGATCAAAAAAAAGATTGATTTTTTGTCCCAATGGAAAACGACATTAGTAAGGAATGCCTTAACGTAGCTATATATCTTTTTTCCACCACCACATTTTATCAGTTTTTGAAGAACTACATCGAAGGCTTTTTGATTGAGACGTGGTTTTTAGCTGAAAGTGCTCTCGAAGTGAAAAAGTCAATATGGGGTAGGGCATCGACGCATCCTCTGTTGGCTTTAAATGCTACCTGATTAGGGCTGATAAGCTTGTTGGTTTCCGCGTACCATAGTAGGCGCATAGCAATGATCTTTTCTAAGATTTTGGACAGACATGGTATGAGCGATTTTGGCCGGTATCCTTCTATTGAAGTCTTGTCTTTCTTTGGTTTAGGGACAGGGATTATTGTAGCTGTTTTCCAGGTTTGAGGAATAATCGCGCTATGAAGAATATTGTTGTACAGGTTATGATACGTTACTTAGTTTATTGGGAAATGTTTTTCAGCATAGGGTAGGATGGATATTTTATCCCTACTTGGCGTCTTGCCCTTCACTGAATTTACTGAAGCTTCAAATTCAGATAAAGAGATTGGTTGTTCGATGCGTCGAGCGGTAGGTATAGTTGCATTCAGATTCAGGGGTGTTCAGATGTATAGTATTTTTGCTTTTTCATCAATGAATTTGTTGGAAAAGTTCGTATTTTCCGACGTAGTAGACCAGGTTTGTACTATGAAATCGGATATTTCTGGTGGGTTTGTAATAATACCATTAGTTGATTTCATGCTGTTTATGGTGAGTGCGGTAGAATCTCTAGTTAGGCGGCGAATGTTATGCCATATTTTAGCGGGAGGGGAGTTGGGGTTTATGGTTGAGGCAAGTTCATTGAAACTTCTTGCCTTGCAGTCTTTAAGCAATCGGCGAAACTTGACTTTGTTTGACTTTTTGTAACATATTAAGTTTTGAGTTGTGGGATTATTTTGGAATTTCTTGAGAGTAGTAATTTTTTCTTTCCTTATAGCTTCAGGAATTACTGTCACAGTAATGAAATGATAGTTCGGGGTTCCACCAAGGAACTACCTGTTTGCGTTTTATTCTTTCGTAAGCTTTTGTCTAAATTAACTGTTGAAGATCATTATACCTATGTTTGTAATCTTTTTCTCTTCTTTTGCTATAACTCTTATATTCCAATTCTCTCTTTTATATACATCCACACAACAGAATAGTGTACATAAATATTTACTAATATATCAATAAATACAATGTTAGTTCACACTGAACATTCAAGTTGATCGGGTGTTTCTGCTATCCGTCAAACATTAACTTTAGATGTAAAAAAAATACAACAGATAGTTCATTGGCACAGGGGAAAAATGCTGCTGTACCTATACCAAAATGCAACACAGTAACTGTATTCTTTTGACTATAAGATAATGACCGGCACGTGAAGCCCAATATAATAGAGCTTGGATTTGCACCTGAATCACAATAATCCGTTCAGTCGGTAACGCATTTTGGATTTTTTCTTAGATGCAAAATAAAATTGTAGGTCCCCTCTATTCTTCACAAAAGTGAATTTTGCACACAGGCCCAAAATATGTGAGTAGGATGTCTAAATGGTCGCAGGGACATAAGTCCCGAAATAAAATGTCCGATTTAGGGCGAACATAATACCCGAATAGGATTAAGGACTTCTGTCCCACGCGCTGGGTGTGCATGTAGGTTACTCGTATTTAATATATGTACATTAGCTTTCTACGTAGATTACATGAGGTAGATTACTCGGTCTGATTTGCAATGTAGAAAGCATTTTTCTTTATTCTTTAAAATATAAACAAAAATAATGTTCAAAAATATAATTTTAACATTCATCGTCCTTATCATCAGCACAAAAATCGTTTAATCACAAAGAAAAGTCGAAACCAACAACCCTTTTCAGGCCTCAAATTATGAACAAATGACTAATGGCGTTTTCGATTGAAGAAAAGAATTGCCCTTTCTATGAAAAGAGCAAATCTAGAAGTGCTCTTTCGATGTATTCTATTTTTCAGTGAAAAAAAAAAGTGCACTTCCAGGTCAATTCTTAGCACGACAGAAGTGTCCGGGATATTTTTAGAGAATTGCCCTGAACTCGCCAACACATACTAACAAAATGTCAGATTGAAGTGTTTGTTGTGTTATTAGATCCGAAAACATACAATTATGCGTGCAAAATGTAAATTTAAATTGAAATATATTGATTTGGCTGTATTTATTACTGCAGAAAACAAAAAAAAGTAGCAACAGAAATCCAAATCTCTCATATGGTGTCTACCACTATTACAAAAGTGCTCCAACGAATTTCATTGAAAGGGGCAATTCTCTCGGATCTTCAATCGAAAACGACATAATTCGAAAATAAATGCTCTAACTGCGAAGTCGATACCGGAATCAAAAGTAGTTTTGTCGCGAGCTTTGCATATTGTTGATATTGACGAATTGCGTAGAACCAGTATGTTATATCATTTTTTCTCAGTGAAGTAAAAATCTTTTCGTCTGAATACAATTTATCTGAGCCGAGTACCTCTAAAAGGTAGTCGTACACTCCGCCATTGAATGATTTGAGTGCGTTACGGGAGCTCACAAAGCGAATCAGCGAATACAATACTGGGGTCGAATCGCGGCGTCCGTGAACGAACATTACGTGACGGAATTTGTTTTTGTTTCTCAAGTAAAATCAACTTAATTGCATGAACATACAGTTCGTTCACGGAAGAAGCGATTCGAACTCTGGTTTCTGCCACCTGCATTCTTCAAAAGAGTTTCCAATCTCGGCGTGTTTTTTTTAGCCTTGATCTCAGCAAAAGCAAAGTAAAGTAAGACTTTCAGCACGCAATTACAACAACTACTGTGAGTCCTCGGAGTGTCAAGTGAAGCGCAGTTTTTGTAACTGCTACTGCGTGCTGAAAATCCAACTAAAAAAAGCAGGCCTATTGTTGGCGGCAATTTTACATCTATACGACTAAGAACGAAAGGTAAAGCTTTTACAGTCTGCAGTCGACGACTTTACTTGAGTAGAACTATACATACGGTGACCATATTTGTCGAAAAAAAATAAAGGACAATAGGCGTGTTTTTTTGAACTTCGATCTCAGCAAAGCATAGTAAAGTAATGTGGTATTCGATTGGGCGCTCTCAGAACACTTTTTATGTTCTTTTTCAGATTTCAGAGCACTTTTGCGAATCTGGATTTTTTCCAAGATTTGCTTCAGTTTTACCAATACAAGTACGATTGAGTTTGACAACTAGTGGAGTTTGTTTACATCTTCGTGAAATTTTTCAACTGAAAAGAAACGAATTGCATCGGGTTTATCTATTTTTTGTGAATTATTTATGTACAAATGTTTAGAAATCAATCTGGGCGAGCATTTTGAATGTTTTCATATAAAATTTAACCAGTGAATGGAAAACGCTTAGAAAAGAGTCGAAGGCTACACATTCCAATCGCACAAATATCAACAAAAAAAGAGCAAGTGACGTTTTTATGTTCGAAATCTGAAATCTGAGAGCGAATCTGAAGAAGCCCAATCGAAAACCACATACGATTTTCATCACGCGATTACAACAACTACTGTGAGTCTCGAACTGTCAAGTAGAGCGTAGTTGTTGTAATTGCGTGCTAAAATCCTACTTTAAATTGCTTTGCTGAAATCGAAGCTAAAAAAAACAGGCCTAATAATTATTGTGCTTCAAAAAAAAAAAACATTTAGATAACAAAAAAGGAAATATAAACAGTTTTTCTTCATTGGATAAATTCACATAAGAGTGTGAAAGGTAGGTAGTAAGTAATTTATTTTAAAAGCTTTTTAAAAACTACACAAAAACAGTTCCTTGATAAACATTGATACTTAAACATTGTGGTCTGACAATGTGCGAAAAATAACCAAGCTTCAGCAGATAGATCAGTTAAAAAATTTAATAAAACTGTTGGACATTTAGTTTGTTTTAAAAACTATGCCTGTAAGTGGGCAAAACATTTGTATTATTGAAGCTAGTTATGGCATTAAAGTCAACCACCTTGTTTTATACTGTAACCCAGCGACTTGTAATAGTCCACATTTTCAAGTATTTTTTTTTCGTGCGAGAGATGAGATGTGATATATGATGACATATGACGTATGACATTTATACGTACACTTCTACATAATCTTTTTAATTGCCCTATATGCAAACAATTTTTTTTCTGTGTTTTAAAGGACAGGTTAAAAAATAGAGGACAAAATCCGCCCTTTATTAAAAAGAAATAAATATAGGACAGGGGTAAAAAAGAAAGGACTGTCCTTTTAAATAAAGGACGGATGGTCAGCGTAACTATACACGGCACTCAGAGAAAAAAATCCTATAAAAAATCAAAACTACGCCTATTGATTTTATAGTTCGCGAAATAATAGGTTTTTGCCATTAACGTAATAGTTCTTATATGATTTTGTACTATTGTTAAGAATCAAAGCGGTACTATTAAATTAAATAGATATACTTTTAATGTAATAGTAAATTCACTTTAATATTGAATGTATTACCCTATTAACGGCAATAGTATAATACCATTAGTTTTCAATATTGTCAATCTTATTGATACTAATCTACGATCATATAGCTCGAATGGTATAAAACTTTAGATTTTCAGCTTAACTGGAACTAAATGTATTCGAACTATGGAGTCAATAGTAGAACCCATTGTAGTCTGAAAAATAATGCCTTTTATACTTTTAATGTAATAGTTGGATATATTATGCTTTTGCACATGTGCAATATTATTATTTTGATATGATTATACCATTTACTCAAATGTTTGATGCTAAATCAGTATCAGCGTATTGCATTATAAATATATACTATAATATAAATAATATTTGATAATGCAGTTAATATTAATTGGATATTGTAATAATATTTATATATATAAGCGGACACCATATAGGTTTAATATTTTCATTAATTATGAAAGGTGTGTATGTATTATTAATTAATATTTATTCTAATCTACTAATCTAATTTTACAAGTCAGAAAATGCATACCATGACGGGGTCAAGACTCCATTTTATTTCTTTTGCATTTCTAACGCAATTAGCGTATATTTTTCTTAAAAAAAAAATATAGACAAAATTGAGTTCTGTATGAAAATTTCTTTTCCATTTTTTATTAATACATCACAAAAAGGACACTAATTCTACCAATAAGGCTATTAAGAATACAGCCACCCGTGGGTTGGCTCAAATGTATAAATATTCTAAATTAAAAAAAGTTTTATCGTACGCATACTATTGATTTTTAATACGACATACTATTGAACTTGTTTATAGTATGCATACTATTGTAAAGGGTGATTTTTTAGCTGGTTTGGTTTTGGCAACACTGGTTTTGACAGCTGACGTGTGTTTAGTACCTTGTGTCACTGTCAAACAGCTTCAGTTTGGTTTGCAATTTAACCATGGATCGTCTTACAAATGAACAACGCTTGCAAATTATTGAATTTTACTATCAAAATTCGTGCTCGGTTCGAAATGTTCATCGCGCGCTGCTTCCATTTTATGATCGGCATTCTCGACCTTCTGAGCAGTCTATTCGGAAGATTGTGACCAAATTTCGCACCAAATTTACTTTGTTGGACATTAAACCACCAACACGTTTACGTACTGTGCGTAGTGAAGAAAATATTGCGGCCGTATCAGCTAGTGTGACAGAAGACCGCGAAATGTCGATTCGGCGCCGTTCCCAGCAGTTAGGCCTTTGTTACAGCACTACGTGGAAAATTTTGCGGAAGGATTTGGGCGTAAAGCCTTTTAAGATACAGCTGGTGCAAGAACTAAAGCCAGCCGACCTACCACAACGCCGAATTTTTGGTGAATGGGCTCTTGGAAAGCTGGCCGAGGATCCGCTTTTTTATCGAAAAATTGTGTTGAGCGATGAGGCTCATTTTTGGTTGAATGGGTACGTAAATAAGCAAAATTGCCGCATTTGGAGTGAAGATCAGCCAGAAGCATTGCAACAGCTACCAATGCATCCCGAAAAAGCCACTGTTTGGTGCGGTTTATGGGCCGGCGGCATTATTGGGCCATATTTCTTCAAAGATGATGCGAATCGCAGCGTTACTGTCAATGGTGAACGCTACCGAGCGATGATAACAAACTTTTTTTTGCCCGAAATGGAAGTTCTTGACTTGCATGATATGTGGTTTCAACAAGACGGTGCCACATGCCACACAGCACGCGAAACAATGGCGCAATTGCGAGGCGAGTTTGGTGAACAGTTAATTTCACGTTTCGGGCCGGTCAATTGGCCGCCTAGATCGTGCGATTTGACACCATTAGATTATTTTTTGTGGGGGTATGCCAAGGCTAATGTGTATAGGGACAAGCCCGCTTCGATTGACGCACTGGAAGCCAACATCCATGGATTCATTCGTGAGATACCGGCCGATATGTGTGAAAGAGTATGCCAAAATTGGACTCAGCGGATGGGCTACCTGAGACGCAGCCGCAGTCAACATTTGCATGAAATTATCTTTAAACATTAAATTGCAAGGTTCAAACTATCGATTCAAATAAATATTTCATTCATTTTTTCGAATTTTTTGTGTTTTTTTTTAAATAAAGTTCTAAACCTCTTAAAAAATCACCCTTTATAAAGGAATAGCGAAGTATGTCGGTACTTTCCAGAGGAAAAAGCGAGCCCACCAAGCACGCTGTTTCTGAAAAGCCATATATTGAGGTCAGATCGGACTGCTTGAATATCTTTTCCATCCCATAGCGAGCGAGCAAACGAGCTGAATCGTCATAGCTTTTGCAACAGGATGAGCTGCTGTCCGAAAATATCAGTCATCCCGATACAATATAATGATCAAGCTGTTTTGTTTATTTAGCACGCTTAGGACAATCGATATAAAGGAATTAAGAAATAGGGGTTCCAACTTCTTTTTCTTTACTTTATTTCGTAAAGTTTGCCATTTTATCTAAAAACCTTTATCAAGAGCGGAAAAAAGTAATGGAGATATAATCATTAAGAGATTCATAGACTGGCGAACTTAAAAAAACACTTATCTACTACAGGGTGTCCAGTGCCTTGATTTTGCGTGGTTTTGGCGCCTGTGGAAAGGGTGGATGTGGAGCTGAATTAATAAACCTCTTCAGTCAGCTCGATCTTTGGCCAACTGACTCTAATTTCATTATCATAATATCATTGTCCGAAATAGATCTTCCGACAATGCCAATTTTTAATATACATAGTAATATTACATGCGTGTTATATACGTCAAATAGTTTTCCGATTTGGGTCCAATATTTATTTCTCATTATTTGATAGGAACCATTTTTTTTTAGTGATAAGAGCAGCAATATTTAAAATTAAATTGCATTTGGATGGTTCAGTTTTTCCAAATGACTCCGTTTATCTGAACTACGCTGAATTTCTTACAAAAAAAATTTTACGTAATTTTTTTTTAAACAATCCGAAGTTCGGCACAAATAATTGTGTCAAATTTGTGTTTCAGTTAAGCGGAGTTCACGGCTAATCAAATCACTGCATTGTATTGACTTCGGACATTTTTTTTGGTAGCAGTTGATTAGCCTCGCAACTAGCAAGTTGAATAAATCGATATAGAAAAATATTGTGGTGTGGAATGTAGGGTGAAAGGTGGAACCTAAAATGGTAAAGTGTAAACAACCCATCAGTCACCAAACAAGTTCCACTTCCAATTGGACACTCGAATCTGTCAAAAGTTAAAAAAGTTAAGTGGGCTAGTTCTAGAACCAGCAAGTTTGTTCGAAACGAACTAAACAGGGAGAGACACTTGATTTTTAAACAGTGATTGGCAAAGATCGAAATAGTAATCGGTTGTGAAGATAAACAAGTGTAAAGTTATAAAGTAATACACTAGCGTAATACATAGAGCTTGTATAAGCTTAACGCGCTTAGACGTTGTTTAGTGCTTGTATAGAGGTGGAATAGTATCGAAATGACATTTTGACTTCAAAAATCTGTCACATTTTATTTTAAATGAAATCAAAAATAAATTGGATAGATTGTATCGACATTTTAAAGATTCTACAAGTAATGAGAATAAGATGTGCAGAAATGAGATATTTTAAATTGTTTTAAAAACTTGTTTTAATTTGCATAAAACTACCGTTTCATAGGAGTCCCAAATCTCCCAACTTTTTCTTTTTACTATTCCATTTTTTATTTGCTATTTATATTTGAATTTGCATATCTCAGCTGCTAAATTTTGTTTTATCTTTTCGGACAGATTAATGTAATAGATTTCTCCTTTTCTCCTTTTCAGTACCTTTTTTGACGCAAATGTTTTATAAATAAGAATTTTTGGAAGGGTGTAGGTATAAAGGCTGTATAAATACTTATACACTGCATAACTAACCAGGTGTTTAGGCGCGCTTAGCAAATTCTAATAAATAAGGCTGTTTATAAACCAAACAAATTAAATTAACACAGAAAACGTGCAAATGAGATATGCCTACCTACTAGTGACAGGACTTTTTTGTACACTTTTGATGGCAGTTTATTATGATCAGCCCGAGAATTTAATAATGTGTGATCGTGAAGGGATCAAACTGAAAACTAAAATGATAAATTATTCATCACTTCAAGGCTTCACAGCTCTTTAATTGACCCACACGTTCAAAAAAAATGCAGCTGATACCATTTTATTAGGTAAACTTTGAAATATTTTATTTTAGTACAATCAAAAAAGATAGTTTGGTATCTCTGATTTATATTTAGGATTTTACAAAAAGTGTAGCAAATGATAAAATCGTACCAAAAAAAAACGCGAAATCGCTGTCAAATCTGAATTACAGCCAACTTCATAATTGTTATTGACTTGGAACAAAAAACACAAAACAAAGGGCAAGGCGTAAATTTTACTCATCACCATCACCATATAAAATAGGAAACAGCAAGAGCAACAACCCATAGTTATAATCCAAAAGTTTTGCAATTCTACATCTTTTTTTCGTTTACTACACTGACTACAATCACACGCATTTTACTCCTCTGGTTACCAGTGTCTCGTAGTTACGCGTAGTTGTACAAAAAGCGCACTCTTTAGGAATGTCAAAACTAAATACAGTGAACTGATTTTTATACAAACATTTTAAAAGCCAATTAAATTTTAATTCTCGTTCGAGCGCACAAAATGAACGAACAAATTGAACAAGTCGAAAAGATTCCGCTTAAACGGGCCGAAGTTTCAGTGCGAAAATTCAATGACCTTGCAATACCTCATCATCTCGGACTGTTAAAAAATCACAAATCAAATATTGAAAAATGTCTGGCACTTGGCGACTGGACAAAAATCAAAAAAGAAGAAATCAACGCAATGCGGGTTATAAAGCAATTAAAGAATCTAATGCTGGAAATGGACATCCTAAGGGAGAAACTATGCGAGGAGGATCTGGAGAAATTCGATGAAATGATGTCTGTTGGAAAGAACAAGGCGATGGAGGGAATGAGGGAATATTTGGGTAAGTTTATATTGCCCAACAGCGAGACAAAAAGTTCCTCATTATCTACAATAAGGTTTGTGACTGAGTCTACGCCTTTACATTTGTGATATATTTTAAGATAAACACTGAAGTTTATAGGAGTATAGGTAGAGATCTAGAGATTTCTGGCCTCCAGCAGTTGGTCAGTGAATGTTGTTCACTTGAATCACAATCGTAGATCGTTAGTAAAACGCTCCATTGTTATACGGAGTAGGCATGTTTTACTGAAGTTCAATAGGAATTGTTCACATTCACATTCCTAAGGTCAATGATAAAACTCTGCCCTCAGATAAATGCACAGGCCCTACGAATTTAACTTTCCTAATTCGTTTGTCGAAAATTTGTAAACTGCATCATAGCTGCATATTATGGAAGCAAGATGCAATAGGAAATTGTCGAACTAGTCATGCTGTCACCTCTTTATTTGGCTAATTTGTGTTGCCATCTAAGTAATTGACTTGAAATTTCTTACTCGGCCTTTGTCAATAAACATGTTAGTGTACAGAAGTATGTGCATACTTACATTACATTTATTCGGCAAAGGCTTTGCCTCCGGTACTGAGTTACTTTCGGAGGTTGGGCAGTATATTCTTAATAGAGGAAACCTTTGACACGAAGGTTAACGAACTTTTGAAATAGCCCAGTGTTACATACAGTATACGCATTGGAGTCGTATCACTTCCTCTACAAACAAAAACAATACGTTTGTAGGTTGCTTTGCACTATGCGATGTACTTCTTTCATCTTCATTCGATATTGGGGGTCTAGTTTGATCCTACATGCTTTGAGATGATTTCGATTTTTCCTTAATCACTTACGTTTGAATGACGAATCAATGTTCTCCCTCTCTCCTTTTCAGATATGCAACTCAAGAGCCCAACGAGCACAATCAAGTCCGAAGACAACGACGAGAACTTTCCGCTCCACCAAAGCGAAAGTGTGCCCCAAATACATGCCGATTTTCAACTGCAGGAGCATCAATTGTTAGCGCGACAAGCTTGCCTCAAGGAGTTCGAAAACTTACAGCGGGAAGTCCAAGACCTTCACGGTATGTTCCAAGATGTACGAGTCTTGGTAAACGACCAGGCGGAAAGTGTACAAGCCATAGCTGACAACGCAGAGGAGGCTCTGGAACAAGTGCAAATGGGGGAGGCACACCTCCGTCAAGCACTCACCTACAAAAAGGCAATGTATCCGGTAATGGGTGCACTGTTAGGCACGTGCGTCGGTGGACCTATTGGCCTACTGGCAGGCATGAAAGTTGGAGGCCTGGCTGCGGTGGGTTGTGGAATTCTTGGTTTCACCGGCGGTAGCGTACTCAATACAAACACAAATGTCGCAAACGGTCAACTCGAAGAAAAGAAGAATGAATGACCGCAGGACGGTGACGGAAGCAGTAGGCGGTGGCGTTTTTGCACGGTTCAGTAAGAATGCAGGATAAATTGGTCCTAATTTTGATAGCTTGTTCTTCGTAGTTCTTTCTGTTAAAAATATTTGTCTCTGGCTGCTTTACAAACGCACGCCCACGTATAACGCACTCCTTGTGGGTATATTTTTCCACAATCCTGTATTAATTTGTTGAAATTTAAATCATGTTAGTCAAATTTTATGAGGCAAACCGAAGTAGGGAAGAAAAATAAATTTATTCTTACATTTAAGACGAAACAGATAGTTGTTGTGGGCTTTATTTTATTCTGATACGATTACCTTTAAACGTTAACTACTTAAAACTATGCAATAGGCTGATAGATTGTCCTAAAGAGGGACGTTGATCGTTGTCCATGCTTGTCGGAAACGCTTCTTGCGGGCATGTTCCAGCTTACGGACTCGCTTGGCAGTTTTCTTTGGTTTGTACCACGGCGGGTATGAACCAAATTCGTCTTTCATAGTTTTCGAGTTGTAGGTGTGCTTTTTGCCGGTTTTCTCATTTACTACGGTGATATCTTCGCCTTTCTCGCGCTCCTCTTCAAACTCATATTGGAGTTCTTGTTCTTCTTTTTGAATTTTTTCCTACAGAGTAAGAAGTGATATGAATTTCGGTTCTTACGAGTTTAATATGAGGTCAAAATATTTACCAATTTAAGCTCCTTAGCAGTTTTGATGGTAGCCACTTCTGCGGCACCCTTGATAATCTCATTGCCATCGGCGTCAATGAGCCCAAGTGTTTTCTTGAGACGCACCAAATCTTTTGCGGCGTTCCGAGCTTTTTTCACTTTATTCATTTCATCACGACGTTTACGCGAGCGATTTGTACGACCCATTTTAAATAATGTTCAGTGAAATATTAAAGAAGAACTTAAGATAGAACTTCCGAATATTTTTTAAATGCGCAGAAAACAAACACGTGTGGCTGACGTAAACGTCAACAGTGGAAGAGCATGACATTTACGGTGATGCCAAGTCTCCTACAAATAATACATAGTAAGGGCATGGCGACACTGCAATTTTGTTTGTGTGGTGTTAGGCCCACTTCACACGATATTTTCTTCAAGCATAGATCAAACTCAAAAAATTGAGCGAAGCTCTCTCACAAAGTTGAAAATATACTCCAAAGTACGAGCTATTTTGGGCCAATTACATCTTTGAAATCTAATCCATATCACGAATAAATTTATAAATTTATATATTTGAAACATATGAAACGTTCTAGGAGAACATTCGACCACCACCGAATTTTTTTTATTTTCAGTTATTTTAGTTTTGTATATTGATTATTTTGTATACAATTGATTTTTAAAACGGATTTTGAATTTGTTTCCTGTCAATTTTGCGCATTTGACATTTTTATCAGTACTTGCGGGTAAAATTCTCTGAGCTGTTTCGAGCCAAGAGAGGAACTGCTCGTTACTCGATATTTTGCTAATTTTCTCTTTTCCTGTCATAATAAGGCAGCCGCAAAGATAATGGAATCATTTTTGTTTATAGTTTCTATTTATCAAAAAAAAATAAACAACAATTTTTGCGAACAAATCAGATGAATTTATGGAACAAACAATGAGTTTTTCCAAACCGAAGTAACAGCAGTCTTCGGTATTTTTATTCTACCGGTTTTTGGTGTCCTACAAAACAAAATGTCTTCGAGGGTTGGTGAACGAATCATAATTAGTTTATTTCGTTTAATTTGTTCGTGTAAACGTTGGTTAAATTTACTGAAAATCATTTAACTTTTTTTCATTCAACAATGCGACCAGTAATATTTTTGTAATAAAGTGAAACTATTTACGGTATATTTTGTTACCTGTAAGTTTTGAGTTTAAGATGGTTTGAACCAGAGACAAAACTGAAGCTAAGATTAGACTGTATGCCAAGTGGTCATAAAATGCCAATTTCTGACAGTTCTCCTATCAAAATATGGTCATACAATGTAATGGGCATATCTCTTATGTTGTAATGACCTAAATGCCACATATGACCAGGCTGATTTTGACAGATAAAAATGCCCAAATAGCATATAGTGTAATCGGACAAAAAGCACGAATGCCAGCATAAAGCACTATATGCCCATATACTCTTTAGCTGTTTTTTATTATCAGCTATGATCCATATAGATCATCGATTTACATGCATTTACAACAACAGCACATGATCCTGCTTCTCGTCGAGATCACGAATCATGATCTGAAAATTATTTCTACTATTTCCGACTAGGTGGCTTGTTTCATTTTTAAATATTTAAATATTGGTGTGCCTATAAACGATAGCCACGCAATCACGTTGCCAGACTAAAAAATGGAACACAAAAAAATCAATTGATTTATTTCGCATTCGAATAAACTCCCTGTGCGTATTCCGAGTTATTTGGTTTTTTCTCGATCTATAAAGGTATGTCCAGACCAGCCAAACATTTGATAAAGTATGAAATACCTACATGTTCCATAAATATTTCTAAAACACTTATTAACCAAAACAATTTGTATGGAATGTTTAAAAGTGTTTTGCTGGTTTGGATCTGGACACAAAAAAAACATTTATGAAATGTTTCACAGTTACCCAATCATGATGGGAAATAAATTTTGTTTAACAAGTATCCTTGCAGAAAGTGAACGCTGTTTTTCGATTATTATTTCTTTTTAAATAAAATAAAAATATCCAGAAAAGCTTTGAATACCTAATGAGAAAGTGATTCATTTAATACGATTATTTGAATTAAATCGAGTGTCGCGTGATTGCCGAGACCAAAATTACAAAAATAAAAACTTTACTCGTTGCTAATAATCCCACCACATTATTTTCTTCTAGTCCAAAACAGGATAAAGTAAACAAATATGCAAAATGTAAGTTAGCTAGTAGACGTCAGATAGCATACAAAAATTTGACGTAACTGCTGAGTAACGAGTTGATAACTTTTACGCAGTGTTTCTGTTTTTGCTTCAGAAACATTTCATAAACATTTCTGAAATATTTCGGTGGTCTGGACACACCTTAATATGTCAAGATAAACTCAAGCGTTTAATATTGTACATGTGGTTCATATTTGAACATAAAATACTAAATTTGTTTCACAAAAAATATATTTGAAAAGAAAAAATTATGCAAATTCGATTCAAACCCCCAACTTTGCAAGTGAAATGACATGTGCCTTCTGTGACGTCACGTTGAGAAGAATATTTGCAAGATGGCTGGTGGCAATATGAAGTTTGAAATACCCTGTATTATCTGTTTTGCTTTTGAAAGCAACTGTTGCCACAATTCCAAAATTAAACTTTTCAATGATCCTTTGTGTTTTATTTTCGTGATCTGATCCGAAAATTATTATCAGCGTGATCCGAATCAGATCACGCTGATAATAAAAAACAGCTTTTATTGAAATTTCGTTTTGGCATTTTTGATGCAACAAGAATTATTTTGTTGTCATCGGAGTTTGAGTTCGTGGAATTTTGATTTATTTGATATATAAAAATAACAAATGCCTTAAATGACTATCAAGGCAAATATGACCATATTGGTAGTTTTGGTCATATAGTCTAATATACAATTTTGATAGTCCTGACATTTTGGTCATTTGACAGCTAATCTGGTCATTTGCCTGTTGGCATTCATATGCATAATTGGCATACAGTCTAATCCTAGCTTGAGACTACAAATACCAACTTCGGCCGATTTCCCGTTACTTGCCTACAAGCTATATTTTCATAGGGTGGCAAACGCTAAGTGCGCTAGTATTGTTACATAGAAATTGGTATTGACAAATGTCACGTAACTTCAAAAATTCCGGCTCACCAACACACTCTCACCTTGCATATGCCACTTCCGCTGTGGACAAAGCTGCTGACAGCGTTCATAAAATTTTGTCCGTTAAATTTGAAATTATTTAGATACGAGTGGATAGTTGTTTTTTTAGGAATAAGTGTACATTTGCTTAAAATATTTATGAGAAATTGTCAATGCAGAATGGCTGCATGAAAATAAAAACATTTTGAGCAAGTTTTCTTCAGTTATTAAAGAAAAATTCACACACGAAATCGAAGTTAATGATATCCAAAAGCGGAAAATACACAATCATGTTTGTCCTAATATGTTTCAAGTATATAGAACATCAACTTTAGATAGTTTTACTAACCAAACAAATCAAATTATTCGCCTTTTAACAATTTATAATAACTAACCAATGGCATTCAGTAATATAAAAATGTGGAATTCCTAAACTCTGTCACATTTCCCCACGGTTGCCGTGGTTGGCAGCATTTATTTTTGTGGCTTTTGTGTGTTTTTTATGTCACACTGATTCTTTTTTGACATTACACCGATAGGAATACAAAATGGCGAATTTGAAAAAAAAAAACTGAAGTGGCCAGCGGCAAGAGGATTGTGAGTTGGGTCTCAGTATGGTTTGCCTATGGTTTCTACTTTCTCTTACGTTGCTGATGCAATTTTTCAATTAAACACATTTTATTTCAGCAACTTATCTGTTAATAACTAATAAGGCATGTTTCATACCTATCTATATACCTATTTTAAATTCTTTTTTATTTAACATACCTACCCCTTCCGCTTCAACGGTGGTAGAAGGAATCCCATTGCAAATAATGCTTTTCCCCTCTTCTATATTATGTAGGTTAAAAAAACAGGTAGAGCTATTAGTCGAAAGCTGTGGAGGACCTTTGAAAATAAGTCTAAATGCGGTTATGGGATTTGTTTGTTTATGTTAAGATAGAAATTTGCATTATACTTATAATAACAGAAATGTAAAAATTCGCATTATACTTATAATAACAGAAATGTAAACATCTAAGAAAAGATACGAATTTTGTACCAAAGCAAAATGAAAGTATGTATAAACAAACCATTTACACAAAACAAAACACTTGAGTTAATTCATTTGAGTGAGTTACTTCCCCTACCCCAAACCATACAAGAAAATATTTTGTTACTTCTTTGCACATGCTCATTTGTAAACAAATTCATTTTATTACCTAAATGTTCATCTCCTTTTTGGTTTACATATTTACAAAAACAAAACTATGGATGGATGTATGCCTTTAGGTAGTTTAATTTGATTAGTGTTGTCGTGTGTATTGAAAAAGAATTTTAAGTGTAACCATTGTTTTATTATATGCATTTTTTTAAATGCACTTGGAAGTTCCAAGAGGTCCTCATTGTTAACTAATGTCGTTTTCGATGGGGCATTGTGGTTCTCGATTGGGCACTCTCAGATCACTTTTTTTTGTTCTAGGTCACTTTCTATGTTCGTTTGGTACGAAAAAAAAAATCTCTGGATTGTGCAGAAAATTGTTTGACGTGCATTGCATCGGCTAATATGACTACTGTCATTCGCCGACTAAGCAGCAGATGTGTTTAAAACTAAAGCAAAAACAAAAACGATCAACAAATCTCAAAAGCCGATGATGCCAAATACTTAAAATTGCAATTTATATTCTTCTGTGTTGGTACGCTTGATTACGTGTGCCATATAAAAATGTGTAATTCTAATCTTTCTGCACAGTGAATTCTGCAAATGTGTTTTGGGCATAACAAATCGGCTTTTTCATAGGTACTACAAAATTTGTTGACGTTTGAACCAAAAAGATAGCCCATATCTGAAAGGATGGTCTGGCGAATGACAATGGGGACGTTCAAGTATCTAGTTAAGTAAGTCTGACAGCTCTCTCACTGTCACTAGATGTATCTCGGTTTTCACTGGACGAAATCGGTCATGTGAGCAGCTGTTTCAGTTGACGTTTATGGAGGGGTAGCCGACGAATCTAGTCAAGAAATTCGTGACTGAGTACTTAGTTGACACTTCGCATATGTGACGTTCCCGACCAATCTAGTTCTTGCGTTCAGGTTACATCTCATCCAGACCAATCTAGTCGACTTAAGATAACTAGATTCTTGAATGTGCCCAATGTTATGCAAGTATTTAATTTCAATGGCAACACATACAAGTCTTTCCCTTTTTTTCTTCCCGTATTCCTCCTTTTCCAAGTTCTATCCATATATAATCAATCCTTTTTCATTTCTTCATTCGCCCATTGCCCTTGTTGCCTTCCACTTATTTTCCTTATCATCATAAATCCTCTTGGCTCTAGCCTCTACGCTCAACCTCTCCTTCCACAGCAGACAAAAAAAATAACAACAAAGAACATAAGCCAGCAGAATGCAGAACCCATAGCAGGTCAGCCAGAAGCCAGAAGCAGAACACAAACACAACATACACTCTCAGCTGTTTACATATGTATAATGAATTTATACTTCATTTCACCCTTCATCTTTGTAACTTTGTTCATTTGCAAACAGCAATAGCAAAAGCAATAGGGAAAGCAAAGTAAAACACAAACACAGCGTTGCCACTTAAATCTGAAGTAATGTAGTACCTTCCAAAAAAAAAATTTGACAGTGTTTTAAGCAAAATATAGAACCATTATGTGCATACAGAAAGTATTAAATTTAATGTTTTGTAACGACATGTATTTTTATTGGCGGAAAAAAAAACAAAAGTAATGAATAGACCAAAGACGTTTACAACGTTATAAAGGCTTTATTAGAATGATCCAGAATGTCTGTGTGGAAGACAGCATAAATCTTAGCATGTAGGTAAACGATTTTTTCCATTATTTACGGCCATATTATTCGTTCCGGGTGTAATTCAGGTTGAAGTTAATTTTACACCCGACCATTTAATCTGCTTTTCTTAAACCCGACAATTTAAATCTATATCCATAATATTCACTCACAAACATGCATTAAGTCCGCTGGATTAAAGATGGGTTTTAACGCCTATTTAAGACAGTTAAAACCGATTTTAACCCGTTTAAACCTACGCAATGTCAAATTTCACAGAAAATTACATTTGTTTTTTGTTGTTTGTCATATTAATTTGATTTGATTTGATATGTGTCAAGATTTAATTTTAGACTAGGACGACCGACGTTGATTTACTATCAACCATACCATAAAATGGTAATAAAAGGTACCTTAACAGTACTTTAAGATAGTATGTATAGTACATACGACACTTAAGAATCAAAAAAAATATGTACCACAGTAGGTTCTGCATATCAAGTGCAAGTGGTAACACTGGCCAGCACTAGCGCAAGTCAAGCCAGCGTTCTTACATGTTTTTTTGTGTACAAAACACCAGTCAGCTGAGAGCGCGTCCCACAACAAGTTCGTTGAACACCGTCATAATACAAGTGTACATAATAATTTATTTTCTTTTTACAAAAAACAAGAACATTAAACGACAACACAAGAGAACTAGAATATACTTCAGGAGAAAGAAAATCAAAAAAAAAAGTAATTATAAACATAATTCCCTAGTTTAATTATCTTTCATTCTCCAAATAAATTCCGTTTTCCTGTCGTCGCATGAAATTTTTTCATAGGAATGCATATGCATACATACACAGTGAAAAAGGACATTTCATTCAATAATTTTCTGCAACGATTGAAGTTATCCTGAAACATAAAGACCACGTCATTAACTGTTTCATTCTCTTTGTTTTTTTTTTTTCAAGGGTTTTGAAAGAAATCTTTACGAGTGCAATAAGGATACAATTTTATGCGAACAGCAAATAACTTTAGGTGAGTCCTTTTCCATTGTTCTTACATTTTATTTCGACCGCTCAACTTTACACTGAAACAATATTCTCGGTGGGGGCAATATAGGGAAATTCGATTTAGTTCCTCTTCACAATGGTTGTGGCTCAACTGGAAAATAGGGTTTCAGTTCTAGATTAGGCCTACCTATATTGCTACAAAGTTGATATAACGTACCTCCAAAATATTGTGTAAATGAGAATAAAAATTATACATATGTGAAATTCTTCATCTCCATGTAAACTGAAAGGAGGGAATAGGAACTTTTTGTGTACATTGAAATATTGACTTTGCTCAGGCGCAGGCAGGCATTAAGGTTAAAGGTGGTTAACACCAGCAGCACAGTGCCTACCTTATACATTTTTTTCCGATTTTGCTAGGCTTATGAACCTTATCCGTTTACCATGACAAAGTCAGGTTGAATTGAAGTCAATGGTTTCTTCCTGTATACCTTATCCACACAGTAAACATTTGTAACTTTGTTTATACATTTTTATAGATACGTTGAACATTGGTCGGGTTCTGGTATCTGGTATCCACCTGTATCCATTAGGAAATGTCTATTTATTTCATTTATCTGCGAAATTTTTTTGTAATTCCCAGAGAATATTTGGAAACGTGTCATTTATTTGAATTACCTACCTATTGTGTTTTGTTTTTGTCCGGATAGGTACCACTGAAGTGTTAAATTGAAAAAAAAAATTATTGTGCATTGTGGTTATTGTTGGATTGTAATTTTTTGTTTTTACAACTAAATGGGGTGAGAATAGGTACAACTTCTTAGCATCAAATACAGTGGGCTAAGTTTTTAGTTTCGACCTTAAATTTTAGTAGTTCACAGTGGCTGTATTTTCCATAAAATTTTCGCAATTGTGAGCTACCGTAAATTTAAAGTAGAGAAAACAAATTTGTTATTAGTACGGCACAGTGTCATTTATTTATGTTCTTGTGTTTGAATGCTCACTGAAATATGTTGCGTAGCTAATGCGCAAGGTACGCTTCTGAAATGTATCCCATTTAAAAAAACCTTCCTGGGGGACTGGCTTTTGTCATCGTAGTTGGACTAATCGACAAGTTATTTTTGAATTTGAAATAATTAAAAGACAAATCCAACGTTTGTCGGTTTTCCGAACTATTTTATTAAAATTTTAAATACGCACAACGTAATTTCTTTGCCTTCGCTAATTATTATAGATCAACATTTTTGCAAGTCTCGATTCCTTTTCAATGCTTTAAAGAGTTGCCCGTCCCGAAATTTACCAAAGTCAGTGGGCCTTACCAATAATCAAGCCTTCATACTAAATATTTTGTAATATATGCAATTTTGTATAGAAAATTTCGCCACTGTGAGTTGGAAAAATTTAGCCTGGACACTAAAAATGATTATTAGAGGAGTGTGTTGTGAGTTTGGCAGCTGGTGGAGTTTGTGTACGCATTTGTGAAAGTTTTCAACTGCAAAGAAACATATGAGTAGTGAAATTTAAATTTTAACTAGTGAATTGAAAAGACGTTTATAAGTGTCGAGGGCTACACCCTATACATATTCCAATCCCACTGCTACCAGTGTTATTATATCGGGCTACCAGTGTATTTATCTCTTTTTGTGGGAATTTTGATGTCCGAAAAGCCTTACGTGGGATAAAGGGAAAAAGCACCAAACCGTGGGAATTTCAGAAATCTGACAAAAAACATTCAAACTATAAATTTTTGGTGAAATTCAATAAAAACAACTGTATTTCACTACGATTATCAACACACTGAATGTCCATAAAAAAACAGTTCATGTTTCTAGTACCAACAAATAATCAAAGCAGTGTTACAAACTGCGGTTTTTATACTAAAGGTTAATTTAACGTGGTTTTCATTCCGTGTAATACAAATTTTACTTTTAAAAACTGGATTTTGACGCAAAAAATGTCTTGGAATTTTAAAAGGGAATTTGAGTATGGTGAAAAGGGAAAAAAGGGAAAAATGACCACGCTTCGTGTGATAAATGAAGAGAGAATGCTAACAACACTGCTGCTAACTACAAAAAGGAGAATTTGGGTTTTTATGGTTGACAAGCCATCACATTAAAGGTATACAATAGGGTGGAGCGATAATACATGACGATTTTTTTTTTCGACGGCATAGCGATAAAATGTTGCCTTTCAGTGAGTTTATGAAACGCACAAAAATTGATTTACCTCTCTTAATAATTTTGAGGTGCCCCAACAGAGATGAAAATCAGAAAAAAAAATAAATTTTTCGTATAAATATTTTTATTATGAAACTATTCAGTAAGGGTGTGGCATGGGAAATCTTTTATGTTCTGACATGTGGCGAGACCATCTTTAACAATAGCCTTAAACTTTTCATCATATATATTTGAGGTCAGTGGAGGCTCAGTTATATCACAGTCTTGCCACATAATAAAATCAACATAACTTTTAGCATCGAAATTGAACGTAGGCACTTGAAACTTTCGAATTTCTCGAGCATTTTCTGTCCTTGCCTTCAAAATTCTTTGATATGCCAGCTCTCGTATTGTTTCTTTTTCATCTCCAAGCTTAGCAATAAGAAGAATTTTCTGGGTGACCGAAATATCCATTTCGTTGGATTACCTTATCAACGATTTTCTTCAAATTCGTGTCCAAATAGCGACTAGACTTATGGTTTGCCACAGGTGCTTAGCTCCGTTTATACACGAGGGATTACATTTTATCGAAAATCACATTGGACCATAGACTCTCATTATGTATTTGGCTAATATTACTAATTTTTCTTCGGGATCCGTTTTAGTAGCATATAACTTTAGAATTCGATTTGCTGTTGTAAGCCATCTAGAATGGTTAAGGGGTCAAGGTTCAATATTGCTAAATCGGAAGAAAAAACACCAGTGCTGATGTGACTTTAGTTCTTGCACTTTGAGCGGTCAATAACATCACTTGGATCGTCTGATGAAATAATGCCAACGTCTTTTAGTACAGAAGAAGCTCTATTAAATTTAAATCTCTTTTTTTTTGTGGCGGCGCAGCTTTTTGTTTTGGCGTTTCAGGGAAAAGATTAGAAGCTACGCTATCGCTGGAACTATTGCTTTCAATTGTAGAGTCAACACGTAAGGAACGAGAACAACAGGTTTGTCAAAATCAGCTGTTTTTCTATTACGCAACAAATTTTGGTCTTTTCTTCCTTGTTTTTATTTTTTTATTTTTTTACCTCTTACCCCACTACCCGCAAAATATTTAATGCATGCGGTTCAAGATCAATATTTTTTTTATATTACACTAACAGGCCAACACTGAGAATGTCATTTAGCGTTCATACGGTATTTGTGATTTTTTGACCAAATTCATGAATTTCGTGCACCAACTAAAATTTTAGGTGTATATTTGTGAGCATAGACAAACCATACTGAGACCCCCAACTCACAATCCTCTTGCCGCTGGCCCCCTCCGTTTTTTTTTTCAAATTCGCCATTTTGTTTTCCTATCGGTGTTATGTCAAAAAAGAATCCGTGTGACATGCAAAAACATACAAAAACCACAAAAATAAATGCTGCCAACCTCGGCAACCGTGAGGAAATGTGAAAGATTGAAATTGTTAAAAGGCGAATAATTTGATTTGTTTGGTTAGTAAAACTATCTAAAGTTGATGTTCTATATAATAGAAACATATTGGGACAAACATGGTTGTGTATTTTCCGCTTTTGGATATCAGTAACTTCGATTTCGTGTGTAAATTTTTCTTAAATAATGAAGAAAATTTGCTCAAAATGTTTTCATTTTTTCTCAACCAATCTACATTGTTAAATTTTCATAAACATTTTAAGCAAATGTGCGCTTATTCCTAAAAAAAAACATTGTCCAAACGTAACGAACAATTTCAAATTAAACGGATAAAATTCTATGAACTCTGCCAGCAACTTTTCCCACAGCGGAAGTGTCTCATATCTCCTGGGAGTGTGTTGGTGAGTAGAATTTTTGAAGTTTCGTGACATTTGTGAATACGATTTTCTATGTAAGAATACAAGCGCACCAAACGTGAACACTCCATAAAAATATAGCTTGTAGGCTAAGTAACGGGAAATCGACCGGAGTTGGTGGTCTCAGTATTGTCTCTGTTTGTGAGTTAATAGAGTAACTTTTTACATGTATGCCAAAGCAATTGTAAATTTTTTTAAAAATCGCTCCGCCCTAGTATACAATATTATGACATTCACATTTATATAAAGAAAGCTAATAATTCTCTGCAAAATAAAATCGTTCACTAATTGATGCGACCAAATGTTTATTCATTAAAGAATGGTCACATTACAAAATCTAGTTATCTTAAGTCGACTAGATTGGTCTGGACTAGATGTAATGTAACCTGAACGCAAAAACTAGATTGGTCAGTAACGTTACTTTGCTACGTCAGGCCACATACGCGTACTGTCAACTTAGTACTCAGTTACGATTTGCTTGACAAGATTCGGCGGCTACACTTACATAAATGTCAACAGAAAAGAAGTTATTCATGTAATAAATCAAGGATAATTAAAACTGAGAAAAATGAAATGGAGGTTTGTTCCTTTTTTTTTTTTTGAAAATAGAATGGAAAAGACTGTCAGCTGTCACTGTCAGAATTACTAAACTAGATTTATGAACTACCCCAAAAGTAAAAATTCGCAACCTTTTTTTGAAGTGGAAATTCCAAACCTTTTAATTCGTCAACGGTAAATTAGATCGCGATCGCGATATAATGTCTTTCCTAATTTTTTCGTTTAAAGGAGTAGAGCGTCTGTAAGCTGTTCTGGAACAGTTTTTTTTTCACAGAAGCATACGAAAATAACTCTAGCGGTTGATGTTTTATTTAGTATGGCTGTGAATGGATGGATTAGATACATATACATATATATCCCTTAATTCGTGCCAAAACATTTTACTTATTGCTTTTTTCATTGAGGATCGAAAAGAATTACCCCCAAAATTGTTCTATGGAATGAAATTCGTTTTAGCACTTTTGCAATAGCCACAATAGGCGTTTTTCTTTTTTACTTCAGAACCGAGCGTGCTCAGATTGCTCCGAGGTATTTATAAAAAACACTTGAGCACACAGTTGTCATGAATGCATAAATGGAATATTTATTAATTGTTATTTATTAAATTGTTTAATTTTCAATTCCAAATTTTTCCAATTCCAATTATTTTGCTTAGCCTGTTTTTTTTTTTCTGTCAAATGTGACTGGAAGTGTGTAATCAGCTTTTCACTCAGCCTGCTAGTCAATTTATTCTGAGCTCATAGAGCGTGCTCTGAACGAAAAAAGAAACACAAATTCTGAGCTCTGATGTATCTGAGCTAAAAAAAAACACGAACTTTTTGTATAACAGTTCAGGTTGTGCTCTGAACTAAAAAAGAAAAACGCCTAATGCAACATCATATATTTGATTTATTGTTCTTTTTGTTGCTACTTACTTGCTTTTTACAGCAGAAATGTAAATTTTGATGGAACAAATACAAATAATTCAACTAAAGTTTATATTTTGCAAGTTATTTTCATATTTTGTGATCACGAAGCGTAACATTTGTTTGTAACAAAACAAAAACATTGCAATCTGACGTTTGGCAAGTGTCTGTCGGTAAGTTTAGGGATTTCTTCAAAAAATATCCCGGACTCTTCTGTCGTGATAAATTTTGTAGCAATGAAATATAGAAAACATAGAGAGAGCACTTCTAGATTCTTTTCTTCAATTGGAAAAGCCATTAATGAATAATTTGTGTCTACAGTTCTCCATTAAAACTAATTGATCTTCCACTCAATGCGAATCAGTGATTGCGAAGAGATATTCAGATTCTAACCTTTAAAAATCTATATAGTCGGATCGCAAAACCACTCGTCTTCTTGGTGACATTATCAGACAATCAGTTAGTTTTTTGGTTTAATGTCAACGTACTTGATGATCACAAGTAAAATGGTTGGTCTCCAACAAAGGCTAAAGACAACCGATCGTCTTCCTTTGTTTTCTCGGGCTTTCGCAAGCGGTAGCAGTTTTTTGCGCTCTTGCAGACCCGTATATACCGAACGCAGCACAGATAATTTTTTTTTTTTGTAGATATAGATACAAGTTGCCGCTTTCGTGTCATTCTAAACAAGAACAGAGAACCCCCTCTTCACGACTATTGAGTGAACACATAGACAGAGATGAAGTCAGACAAAAAGAGAAACTTGCACATGGGCAAACAAACGAATAAACGAAATGATGCAAACAAAACTCGCATCGCAAAAGATACATTTCTAGTGAAAACTCACCTGATTGCACAGAAAAACTAAGCAGAAGAAGCGGAAAAACTACTTAACCTCACATCAACAGAAGCTGCACCAAAGGAGGCTATATAATTATGTGTTTGGTTCCACCACAGGATGGTTAATCCAGAGACAAAGAACTTATCTCTGACACGAAGAAAGCAAGAACTAATCCGACGAGTTTCTCACTACATAACTGGCTTCTTAGGCGATTCTACTTTTATTCGCACCTAGTTTCCACCGTTCAAAACATTACGATTACGAGTATGTGTCGGCTACCGCGTAGTGATCGACAGGTATTAATGATGCCCAGGTGAAGGTGAATCTAGAAATCCACAGTTCCAGGTCAGTCGAAAAAGTAATTTCTGAGGTGGGTACTGCTATTGTATTCCAATTTAAGATGCGGAGGTATAAATGCAGACGCTTGTTGGTAGCTGTTCCAAGCGTTTCGTCTCTGAGGGCGGTGGATCTATCTGGAAGATGATAGATTGTATGTTGTTAGCAGACTTTCATTACGTAGCTCGCGATAGAGGGTAATTAAATGCAGCTTAATGTGGTATACTTTTACCAATTATGACGGGATTAAAAATGAAAGTCCTCTGTTTCGTTTGCATATTCATATAGTTGCCACAGTTATATAACATGATAAGAGGGATTTAAAAGTTAGCTGCCCTTATAAAGAAGCCACACAATTCGTACAGAAAAAAATGCATTAACTTGAATTTTGTGGAAACATATCGAGTTTACCTATTCTCATATCGTTCTCGCAGATATGCATTCTTGCGTCATAATGTAATTGCTTTGGGTGGGGGTCTACTTTTTGTTAGGTTAAGTCGGCTTGTGTTTCTTACTAGGTAGTTTGTTGTACATATATGTATATACGGAATGAAAACAAAGTAACGTTGTGAATGCTATTCTAAGAGGTTGTAGATATTTATTTAAAAGCAAAGTAAGGGGTCAGCCGCTGCTGCTGAAAGAAACATCATATTCCGTTTGAAATGTCCTTAATCCGGCTAATGTAACGCAAGGGATTAACAGGCCGTCAAAACTAGAACAACAACTCAGGGGAATTTCCAGCTCGTGACAACATTACTAGTTGACTAGACATATTAGTCATTGTGGGGTTAAGTAAACCAACCAGTTAAGTTATAAAACAAAAAAAGAAACATTTTCAACATGTCATGTCTTAGGTGTTGTAGTTAAGCGGAAAATTAAAACAAGCAGCATTTATGAAGTCAGCTGTTTATCCCTTTTGGTCGGCATGGCGTAGACCGGTCGATATACAATGCGAGCCAAGCTACAAATATCGAACGTAAGGATTATGTCAAGGCTGGCTGTAATACGAATAAATTCCAAACAGCTAGTGAGGATTCCCTATATTTCCAAATGAAAACGCTCATAAAACAGCGAAGGATTACAGGCAAACAAGCTTTTTACCCTCTCCTTTGAAAACTTGAAAAGGATAATTTTACGTGAAAGTAAAGAACAATGACGGGGTAAATGGTTCCTTGTGCGGAGCAACACACATTTGACAAAAGTTATAATCACTAAAAATGTTGAGGAATTTTTACTCCATATAGAGCTAATTTGAGCTGATGCCTTTCTAGATTTAGAAGGCGCTTCCAGTCTCGAGGAACCCCACAATAAACAAAATTCTGAAATCACTTGACAACAGGAGTGTTTAGATAGTCGCCTATGCAGATGATGTATTATTAGGCGTAGGCGCAGTGGTTAGTGTTTCTGACTACTAACCAAGGAGTCCCCGGTTCGATCCCCGGAAAAACACTGCGTAACCTCACGTCAACGTCTGACCAACATCCGAGAGTATAACTGTCATGAAAGAGCTTCTTAATTACCCGTTTGGACTCGGCAACAATTTAGTAGTAAACTGTTAGAGCAGTCAACTTCAAAAATACTATGAAAAACTGTAAGATATTAAAATACCCTCCAAAATTGAGAGGCATTTGTGTTGCATTGTAATTGTAAGTAATAGGCCCTGTACACTGCGACCAAAAGAGATCTATTGTGTTGGCCTCTATTATTTAACCCAGGGAGCTGTTGAGGCTCTTTATAAACCTCAGTGCCCTTCTTGGTTCCATGTTTTCCTATATCGGCAGGACTTAAAAACGCCCCTTGCATATGGATCGTTCTGCCCCTTGCCACCGCAGGGCATTCGCAGAGTATGTGTTCCGTTGTCTCTTCCTCCTCTCCGCATAGCCGACAGGAGTCATCCTGTCATTTTTTTGAGATGGTATCTTAGTGGCCAGTGCCCAGTAAGAAAACCCGTTAGTATCCTTAGATCTTCTTTGCTTAGCTCGAGTAACTTTTTTGCTTTACTACGAGCTGGTCTTATTAATCTTTTTGCCTGTCTCTATCCTTTGGATTTCGTCCAGTATTCGGCAAGGTGATCATCTCCCCATTTCCCTAATTTTGAGTGAACCTAACTCAAAGGTAACCCAAAGTAGCCTGAGCCCTACTTTGGGTTAGTGAGCAGGCGTGATGCGCCTCTTCTCGCCAGACAATCCGCTCGTTCATTGCCATCAAATCTTTCATGACCTGGTATGCAAGCAACGGTGACTGTATTGTCATGATTGAGACATTCCCAAACCAGCTTTGACCTGATCGAGTACGATCTTAGGGCCTTAAGAGCTGCTTGGCTGTCTGATAGGATGAAGATGCGGGCACCTTTAGTGCACCTTCGTAAGGATTCTGGGACACATATCTCTATGGCGTGTACATCCGCTTGAAAGATGTCTGGTGATTTTCCCAGTGCTATAGCTCTTTGGAACCTAGGCCAATAGACCCCAGCCCCGGTGGCATCATCTGTAGGTTTTGCATACACGTTTTTCTCGTTTTGGATTTTCCTATTTCGCTTGTATAAATATTACGAAATATGTGTGCAAAAAGAAAACACAAAAATTTGGCTTTATTTTTGGATTTTTTCCAACAAAAAATAAAATTATTTCAGTTTTTTTTTGGCGAGAATTGCATGGCGGTCATCCATTCAAAACAGGGTGCTATGTACGTTCCTATATGTGTACATAATTCTTTGACAAAAATTCTATTCTCAGTCGGTCGGTTCCACCCCAGCATTACCTGTATTGCTATTGACCTTGGGCTGTTCTTTGAACCGCACAAACACACGCTACACTCGCCGAACGACGATAATGTCGCGAATAAAATGTATTCATTTTCTAAATTTAGTATAACAAACAATGTAAGCTTGTGCAATAGATTGAAGAAAATAGGCGAAAGGGGGTACACAGATTTCCGGATTGGGCAGTTACATGTAAAGTGGCGAACCGATGAGAGACGGCAGAAATTTCAGAAGAATTTAGTAAAATTATTTTGTTTTGCTTTGTATTTGGCTGTCAATCAATTGCTTTCGTATTACCTGTTAGTTTTGCCAATTCATGGTAAATATTTCCCCCAAAGGACTATTATGGATTAAAAGGGGACATTTTACAGGCATCTTCCCGGTTTGAGATTAAATTACCCAGATAGAATTGACGAGGTTTAAACTAACGATATTATAACATTACGGCCATATTGTTCACTCATTTTAATTTTTACTCCCGGACTTAAGTGAGTTTAACCTCAGAGACAATACTGAGACCACCAACTCCGGCCGATTTCCCGTTACTTAGCCTACAAGCTATATTTTTATGGAGTGTTCACGTTTGGTGCGCTAGTATTCTTACATAGAAAATCGTATTGGGAAATGTCACGAAACTTCAAAAATTCTGCTCACCAACACACTCCCAGGAGATATGAGACACTTCCGCTGTGGGCAAAGTTGCTGCCAGCGTTCATAGAATTTTATCCGTTTAATTTGAAAATGTTCGTTACGTGTGGATAATATTTTTTTTTTAGGAATAAGTGCACATTTGCTTAAAATGTTCATGAAAAATTAACAATGTAGATTGGTTGAGGGAAAATGAAAACATTTTGAGCAAATTTTCTTCATTATTTAGGAAAAATTTACACACGAAATCGAAGTTAATGATTTCCAAAATCGGAAAATATACAACCAAGTTTGTTCTAATATGTTTCTAGTATATAGATAGTTTTACTAACCAAACAAATCAAATTATTCGCCTTTTAACAATTTATAATAACTAACCAATGGCGTTCAGTAATGAAAAAATGTGGTATTCCTGAACTCTTTCACATTTGCCCACGGTTGCCGAGGTTGGCAGCATTTATTTTTGCATTTTTTGTATGTTTTTGCATGTCACACGGATTCTTTTTTGATATAACACCGATAGGAAAACAAAATGGCGAATTTGAAAAAAAAACTGAGGGGGCCAGCGGCAAGAGGATTGTGAGTTGGGGGTCTCAGTATGGTTTGTCTATGATCTTAACCTCGGTTTAAAACACAATTTCATAATATTGAAATTTTCCGCTCGCAGGACGCATGAAATAAGAAAAATAGAAAAGTGGAATAGAAAATAAAAATTAGCAAGAAGCTAAAAAAAAAAATTATTTCATTCGTGGATGGATAAAATGTTGATTTCTTCGTCGTCAAAAGAAAATGTAATTTTTCGTGAAATTTGACATTACGTAGGTTTAAAACTAGTTCAAATCGTTTTTAACTGTTTTAAATCCCCGTTTAAATGCACCTTTATTCCGACGGGTTTAATGCATGTTTTTGAGCGAATATTATGGATATAAATTTAAATTGTCGAGTTTAATAAATGCGGAACAGTTAGCAGAGCTGCTACAGTTGTGTGTGTTTGATTTTGAAATCTCTTGCGGAAATGAGAGTAATATAATGTAACCACTCGAGTGTTTTTGTAACTCAAAAATTGAAATGTTCAAGAGGCGTATTTTAAGTTTAAGTTGTCAACATTTTTAATGCGTGAGCTTAATAAGCACGAGCGATATGTAGCACTGAACTCTGACACTGACAATTGAAAGCTTGTGTTCGAGGTGAACATTAGGGCGCCATTGCTGATCACTGAGCTGACCGTAGGTATTTAGTCAGCGCAATAGTGCTGGGTTAGGTCATACTGTCAATCGTATCTGTCAATTGGGTGAATTCTTTTTTTTTAACTATTTATCTGTGTTGCACACATATAATTTAATATTATTACAAGGTTAAATTTCCATCTTGACACGTTTTCAAAGTGACAGGTCGAGGGTTATTTTCTTGATTTGGACATGAAACCAAATACCTGGGATTTCCGTGGGTTCTTGGCAGAGCTTACTCTGAATCTGCACTTAGAAATTAAGGTTGTAGGCAAGGAATTGTAATCTGTCGAAGTTGTGCGTCTCTGGTCTCTATAGACATAAACACAAGAAGTATCGTTCAAAGTTATGTATTTTCTATAGACTTCGGTTACAAAGGAAAATTGATTTGTCCCTCATCCCTGAATATTGCTTCTTGTATAACATATGACAACCGTAAAAACAGACAGACAGGGAGCGCATGTTGCCCCCCACTGAAAATAAAACCCTGGTATATTTGATAAAAATGAGGCTTGATTCAACAATTTTTTTGTCAACAAAATGTTTCGATCAAATTGACAAAATTTCAATAAGTTTTATCTTGTTTTTAAACTTTAAACTTAAAAATCGTTATGGTAACAAATATTGTTTATTTGTGCGTATGAAATTTTTTTTGTTAAATTTACCAAATTGCTGTTGATTTTGCGAGGAAATTTATCAATTTGACCTTTATCTTTTTGTTCAATTAACAAAAGAAGTTGTTAAGACTGCAAATATTATTGATATTACAGAAATAATCTGTCAGTACTACAGTTGTCTTTTGTTGAATCTATATGTATATTGCTGGTTATATAGATCTAGCAGGTACCCGCAACTTCGTCTGCGTAGAATTAGTACTTCGAGTAACTCAATTAAAATATTTATATCAACAACAGCGCCACATATCGGGTCCAAAACTATCCTATCTTTCAAGCCAACCAATCAGACCCACACATTTAAATTCATTGGTAAAATACGCGGGAAATATATTTATTTCTTACCAAAAGTATAGATACCTATGCTGAATCTTACTATCACTAACTTGAGAAATAATTGGTTCGTCATTAAAACTTGCATCCCCAACTTCATCACCTTCACGTGTTGTTTTCGCAACAAAAAGTAGCAATCAGTGTCATTCTCAGAAGTCTCATCTACTCCTATACCAAAATTTATATATATTGGTTTTGCGGTCGTTTAAAGGTAAAAATCTTACTTTCGCATTTATAATATTAGGATTATATCAAGGCTACCTTGAATTTTCTGTGCAAAGCAACTAACAACAAAACTATGTTTTGAAATAACAAAGTGATGCCAAATTTGTAAAGTTATTTTGCGATCACCTTACGTAGAAGGAGAATGAATGAGGAGAATCGCATTTGACTATCACAAAAGTGACTGTCACCTTACGGGATTCCACCCCTGGTCTGATAGGTAATACGCACAAAATGAAGTTAAGTGGATCCCAAATGTTTTGTTTGTAAACTAACAAACTAAGTATTAATAGACCGTCAGCTCCACCGCTCCTACCCAATTATCCCGCAAAATTTGAAAATAAAATTCTCTCTTAGTTTTCCTATCTGTGCTGTGAAGTCAGCGGTTCCGCACAGCAAAACCACACGACTACCGAAACAGCGTAGAGTTGTGGCGTGATTTCGTGTGTATGTACCTAAAATGCTTTCAATGGATGGAGCATAAAGCTGAATAGCTCAATATTCGGAGAATTATTGCCAAAATACGGTGTTAAGCTTTTTTTTTTTATGAATATAATGGCAAGTTGAATGAAGCAAAGTAACATTTTTAAAAGATTTCATTAGAATAGGTACAGTTTTATCTCGTAAGCTGCTTCGCAGTGTTTCATTCACATAATGCAAAAAAATCAAAAAAATGGTAAATCAAAAAAAGTAAAGCAGCCTATCGCAATACCCTATCCCTTAGCTGTCCATTAGTGAAAGAATTTTTGAAATCGGTTCAGCAGTTCCGGAAATTACCTCTAACAAACAAACATTACCTCTTTATAATAATAGTGTGATTAGTATCTCAGTTCCATACTTTAATTTGATGATTCAACAAAAAAATTGTTATGTGGATAGCATTAGGTATTAATAAATGGCACGCAAAACAAATAAGATTAGCTATTAGATTTATTGAAAAAAAAGGAACTATAGAAATTACATTACATTATTTTTACTGGACAACATAGAAAATATAAAAATATTCATATATAAAACTAAAAAATTAAAGAAGGCTATTGCTTCTAAGACAAATTGATATCGAATGCCTTTATCTAACTTGAAAATAAAAAGATCCGCTATACCTTAAAAACCGACAACGATGTAGATGTAGTCATCTCCTTATCTATTTAAAGTTTCGTCTTTTTGGGGAACACAGTTTTGAATCCGGGAACATAGCGTTGAAGTCAAATTCGATCTATTTAATTTAAGATAATGAAATGCTTATTAAACATATTACTATATTACCAAATTGCAATTCTTACCAATTTAAATCTAAGGGGTTGTTTACATGTTTTCCATTTTTCCTGTCCTCATCCATAAACGAATTTATTTACTTTTTCTGTGCACATTAACAAACTACTTTACTTCGCGTGTCAAATAGTAAATGACACCATCAAAAGCATTGCATTGAAAGGATTACCCTGCTTAAATTGTATGTTTCCAATTCAACACTTGTGTTATTAATTCGACAAAATTTATGTCAAACTAGCAAACAAAAATGTTTATATCAACAGAATGTTTGTAGTATTTATAGTCTGTATTTTGTTGGGCGACAGCGTTCCCCCCATGCATTTTCCACTATTAATGGATTGTGGTTTGGCATTATTTCCATTAGTTTTTTTGGCATTAGTTCGTTTTGCATAACCAAATAAACCCAAATTGGCCTTTTTTGCTTTTTTTTTTTGAAGGCAAAATATGTCAAATTTTGAATTCTTCCTTCGTTTACACTAAAAGTTATGCGTTCTTTTATGTGTGCTATAAAATTTGTCCGATAGACAGGCCTTAAGTGCCCAAGTTGGAATACAACTCAGGTGTGAAGTAATTGTAATATGTATAGTGAATTAAAAAAAAACTGAAAGGGTTTCACACCCCATTACCATTACCCATTGAATGGACTTTTAACATTTCTTAAAACAAAATGCAAGCCAGTTCTGAATCAGTTCTAAAGCTTTTCTGTTTAGCTTCGCAGAACTCGAATGGTTTCTGGATTTTGTGAAATTTGTAAATATAAGGCACATGCCAGTCGATATTTATTTGCATTGCTACGCATAATAGGTACCATAAAACCCATAGCGCACAACACCTAATTAAATTCTAAACAAATAAGTCACCCTACACTGCGACCACATCAATGCCCTTCCATGCAAAAAAAAACCTGCTGGCAGTTGGTTTAATTATATCGAAGAAAGCCTGGCTGAAGATACATACTCGAGTTCTATTGAACGGTCGATATACCCGGGGAATGTGTTAACCCGCGTAATACATGGAAATCAATACAGTAGTTGACGTCAACAGAATGCCACTAGTTGGATGACGTTAATTAGTCTACCTCTACCGTTCAAAGTGCATTCGAAAACCCTAACCCCAAGTGAAGACGTCTTCTTTTTTATTTAGGTTTTTTTTTTATTCTTTAAGATTATTATCCTCACGCTGAGTGATGAAACAATGGAAATATTTTCAAGTGGTGGAGGCAAATATTCACCTCCTCTGATGTGTGCATGAAACAACATGAGAGCCAAATATTCAGTGCACCAGGTATGAATGAAAGTAGGTATACACTCACTCCACTACAAGGACAAAAAGATCGATTCACTCTTCAGAAAAAGAAAAAAAAAATACCTTGGAAGACAAACAAAAACAAAGAAAAACCTCTTCGGCTATTCCTCAAGTATATGAGTTGCGTCAGCGTCAACTCTAGCGCACAAGGGGTAAACGAGGCAGAGAGTAAATATAATCTGAGAGCTGCGCAGTGTCCGTTTTTGTGAAAATCCTTCAGTGATATATCATTGCCTCTGTCTACCATATATAGGTTGTACCTCTTCTCCTAGGATATCCCCTTGAATTTATGGAGCCCCAATGTTTGTTTCCCCTTCAGCCTTTGATGTCGTCATAGCGCGCGAACCTTACACAGCGGATTTTTATCCTGGTGATGATGATGTTTTGTCGCGTCATCAAGATATTGCGTGTACGGTTTCGCGAAAAGCGTTTTATGGATAAATAAAATTTCCTTTCTTTCGCTGCCTGAAGTCGAAGGGAGTATCTCATGACGTGAATGGATGCTGGGATTCAGGGGTCGAATGTGGTGGAAGAATCAAACAAATCATTTACAATGACGGCTCCTATGTTGGTATTGCGGTTTTTTGTTCCGTTACTCGGTTAATAGAAAGCTAAATATTTGATTTGTATGAGTGGTGTTTCCGAGTGGTTTTCACAATTTAAAATGACGCAGGAGAAAGGATAATGCTCTACTGATACTAGGGGTTCAATGATTCAGCTGTTGCCGATGCAGGGTTCCACTGACTTTAATAAAATCTATATTGGAAAATTTAAAGTGTGTAGAAAAAAGTTTGCGGAGAGTTGTGGGGTTGAATGGTTGATATAACCTAACCTACGCAGAACGCAGTGTTAAATGCATTGATTGGAAAATAAAAGAGGACGCCATTACTATAGTAAATCTGTGTTAAATATTAAAGAATAGGAAACTTCCAATAGGTAGTAATACCTACCACATTTTGTAGGAGGCGGAATGTTTTCTAAAAGGTATCTATACTTTTGAAAGGCTATCTTCGACCAGTGGATGAAATGTGTTTTACATGAATTTACCTATCTGATGTATCAGATCACGAAAATAAAACAAGACGGATCGTTGAAAAGTTTAATTTTTAAATTGTGGCAACACCTGCTTTCAAAAACAAAACAGATAATACAGGGCATTACAAACTTCATATTGCCACCAGCCATATTGCAAATATTCTGCTCAACGTGACGTCACACAAGGCAGATGTCATTTCACTTGAAATGTCGGGGGTGTTACCATATTTGAATCAAATTTGCATAATTTTTCTTTTCAAATATATTTTTGTGAAACAAATTTAGTATTTTATGTTCAAATATGCAACACATGAACAATAGTTTGCTGCTAGCACTTGAGTATATCTTGGCATATTAAGGGGTATCCAGACCACCGAAACATTTCAGAAATGTTTCTGAAGCAAATCGGACAGATTTTATAAACATTTATAAAAGATTTCTGAAATTTATTTACTATGTTTATGAAATGTTTCAACTTTATCCTGTTTTGGACTAGAAGAAAATAAGCAGCGAGTAACGTTTTTATTTTTTGTAATTTTGGTCTCGGCATTCACGCGACACGCGATTTAATTCAAATAATCGTATTAAATGAATCACTTTCTCATTAGGTATTCCAAGCTTTTCTCGACATTTTTATTTTATTTAAAAAAATAATAATCGAAAAACAGCGCTCACTTTCGGCATGGAAACTTGCAAAACAAAAATTATTTCCCATCACGATTGGTAATTGGCATGTAAATCGATGATCTATATGAATCATAGATGATAATAAAAAAACAGCTATTGTTGAAGCCTACCCCTTCACAGATGGTCTACTCCCATCGCTTTGGTTTAAACGTACAAAAAGTTGTAGAAAAACAAATCTTGAATCGCTGGACATTAAATGTTGTTAAGCAGTTCACAATCTCGATTGCTTAAAATATTCAGCTTTGGTTTGACGAACGCTAAATTTCAGTTCTGCAATTTTTCCTTCTGTATTTTAAAATTTTCTGTTAACTTTTCAACAATTTTTTAACAACACCGTGCTTCAGTCTTAATGAAAACAATCTGTCTTTTTCTTCTTCTCATTTGATACTGACACTGTCCCGCACTACTCTAGCTGCATTGGGCACATTCAAAAACCTAGTTATCTTAAGTCGACTACTGTTCATGTGTTGTCATGTCAGTCTTACTATGCAAGATGCTTGAACGTTCCCCTTGAACTTTTATGACATCGACAACTTTCAAAACTTTTAGGTAACGAAAGTCACCATCTAAATAATTGTTAATTTTGTAAATGCTAGGACCTAGGAGTAACCTGAAGTACAGAAATTCGCCTATAGCGACCTCGGTTATAACGACCATGCGGATATAACGACGCAAACTCTGAGTCCCTTGATTTCACACCATATTTTCGATACAAATTCATCCTGATACAGCGACATCAGATATAACGGCGATTCCGTATATAGCATCCGTTTTTTACAACAATTTTAATTGTTTCATTCGGATATAGCGACGAAATAAAAAAAAATATCAGTTTCCTGTGCAAAAAAAAAGAGTTGATTTATTTTGCTTGTCATCATTCTTTGTTATTTCTTCAGTTGTTGCAAACTTAGAATCGAAGCAAAGACAATTTTTAAAACTATGAAGACAGCATTGTGTACTAATAAAGAATGAGCCTTTTTTTTTAATTTTTCTGACCTTCGGTTATAGCGACATTCGGCCCGGTCCCTTCACCGTCGTTATATCCGGATTTCACTGTAATTAATTAATTTTAATTCTTTATTTTCTTAAATTTTTAAGCTAAGTGAAGTTCAATTGTTTTTACTATAATTCACCGTTAGTTTCAAGTACAAGTAATGTTAAAATCCATCCACGATCCATGCTACATTCTAATAAAAGGACCACCAATTTCTGAAATATTTATTTTTTAATAATAGCATTCAAAGCAAAACTCTTCGTTGTTATGAATTTGCGTATTTTCTTCGCGGAAGGTAGGCACGCAATCAAACCACAATATTTTAACCTTCTCAGAATATTCCACTTAATAAATTAAAAATATTCTTGGAAATACCACCAATTCAATACCTACAACAACCCGATAAAACCGCATCCTGGAGTTAACATGAGTGCATTTCAGTAACAAAAAATTTCCAACAAAATAAAACGAATCACAGAACAATGAAACCATACACAGATACCCCTTCAAAGCATACCAAAACCCTACCAAAACCCTTTGCATTGACAAGGTTTCATTGGTGTTGGTTTTGAAATCGGGTGTCCATCAGCCGAGTTGTATTCCATTCCATTTTGTTTTTATAGCTCGTGCTCGAAAGCATATATGATAGACTTCATCTAATGGAATCTTAGTAAACAAAATTGCCTGCCACGACTTAAAAGTGTATTAATCGACCAAACTTCATTTTTGCCTCGAAAATTGTTTCCACTCTACAAAAAACAAATTAACATTGGAATTCGTCCTTTGATCCGTAGGAAACAATTTGATATAGGCAAGAACAGTTGTGCCGCGAAAGGGGGGTGACCTACCACTACCAGATGTGTATACATACAATGAGAGAAATTTTTTGGACTGTGTAAGAAGGAAGGGGGACATAAGGAAGGATATACCATGTGCACTGACATTGGAATGAATTTCCAAGGGCAAATGGTTGCGAAATTCTGGGCTCTTCACAAGCAACCAGGGTTGTGTGCTAAAATCGATTTAGAATAGGCACGTGGAGATAAAGGCACGGGGGGTCCTGTGCTTATTTGAGATGGCGATACAAATCTTTGCTAAAGGAGAATGATATGTTGCTCGAGAAATATGAGACAGGTGGAAAATTTAGTTCATTAGGTGTGCGAGTTACTACATATGTATTACATATCCATATTGTTTGCAAATTCAGAATCTTCGAATTTGGCACGTGGAGCTGTATTTTATAACTACATGTGCTACTACGGTGTTGCTATTGAAATGTTTGTAGCCACCTACATCGATTTAATGTCATCGGATGTTAATTCGCAACTGTGCGGATTCATTGCTCTGTGTTTTCTTTGTTCTACTTTTTCAATATTTAAAAATTGGTCTCTGTTACGGCACTGCACTGGAGATTTGAGTTTAGGTTTTGCGGAATTTTGACATGAAATCGCGTCTCTTGTTTTTTGGAAACTAGAAAAAGAAAAAAACATTTTTTTTTTGTAATAAGCTACGAGTATATACTACGTCTTCCCCTGTCACACCTTCTTTTTGAGGGCGTTGGATTCTCTTACTTTCTTACTGTATCTTATACTTCACTGCTTAGCTTGCCAATATTTTAAAACAATTCTTAATCGATATAAAAAAAGTATTCGTAAGGGATCGTGGTGGGCGCTCGTACGTTCCTTTCTCTGTTAGAGCGAAACGAAAGAAGGTTATGCGATGACTGAGATACTCATACGGATTGGGAAAGTAGTCTCAACGTGATGTGTGTACAAATCCCCCTATCGGTATTTATTGGGAGCAAATTATTTTAATGTCATTATAGTTGATGTCCAGAGAAACCATTCGGCAACGGATCTCGACCAGCGTTCCCTCCCTTGTCGTTAGCCAGAGTTCTAATTGCGGTCGAAAATTGTACTCAAATGGGTCTGAAGGTAGTACGCAATAATGTACCTAAAACGACTTACCTTATTTTTCAATTAGAATCGTAGATTTGTTTAAATACAAAATTCACATTTAGGTAAACTATACATTTTCAAAATGTTTGTTTTATCTGAACATTTTTTATTCATTAAAAAAATATCACAAACAAAAGCTTATTTTAAATCCACATAAATTATTTCAGTTCAGTTATATATCGATAAATTTAAAAATAATGTAGTTATGTAGTTCAATATACATATAAATAAACGAGGTGTATCCTGCGCAAGAATTTGAATGGGAACATGAATCTTGTAGTTTAAGGGTCGGTCTGTTCACAGCTGGTTTAATCCGTGGTTAAGTAATCATAGATTTAGATTAACCCATGATTTTAAATCTGTTTTTTGAACGATTTTTGACTATAGTCACCAAACCATAGCTTTGCGACAATTCGTTCCACTTTTTCAGCTTATTTGACAATTCATGTGATGGACCGAATCTATAGTTACATTTTTTTGTTTGTTTTTCCGGGTTCGTTTGTCTTTGATAAGTAATTTGTTAAGGTATTTTATTAATGTATTTATTTTCAGTAATCGTTTAGTTAGATTACAAGATTTGTTTAGCACAAGAACGTCATAATCAAATGATATAGGAGTTTTTTAAAAAACTGAAGAATAAAATCTTGTTCGTGCGAGCCAATAAACAATTTTTTAAAAACAAAACCGAATTAAAGCCACAACCAATAAAATTTTACAAATGGATCATCTCAATCTATTCAAAGACCGTCGAAATGTTCTGATTCTTTCAATATTTGCTCCAATGAGTGCGCTTTATCTTAATATTTGAAAGCTGTCATCGATTAAAAATGTTGAAAAAAATCTTACTTCATCCTTCGCACAGATTATTGTGTTGGGGACCATTACTGTTATTGAACGCGTGTACCGTGTTCTAAAGGGTGATTTTTTAGCTGGTTTGGTTTTGGCAACACTGGTTTTGACAGCTGACGTGTGTTTAGTACCTTGTGTCACTGTCAAACAGCTTCAGTTTGGTTTGCAATTTAACCATGGATCGTCTTACAAATGAACAACGCTTGCAAATTATTGAATTTTACTATCAAAATTCGTGCTCGGTTCGAAATGTTCATCGCGCGCAGCTTCCATTTTATGATCGGCATTCTCGACCTTCTGAGCAGTCTATTCGGAAGATTGTGACCAAATTTCGCACCAAATTTACTTTGTTGGACATTAAACCACCAACACGTTTACGTACTGTGCGTAGTGAAGAAAATATTGCGGCCGTATCAGCTAGTGTGACAGAAGACCGCGAAATGTCGATTCGGCGCCGTTCCCAGCAGTTAGGCCTTTGTTACAGCACTACGTGGAAAATTTTGCGGAAGGATTTGGGCGTAAAGCCTTTTAAGATACAGCTGGTGCAAGAACTAAAGCCAGCCGACCTACCACAACGCCGAATTTTTGGTGAATGGGCTCTTGGAAAGCTGGCCGAGGATCCGCTTTTTTATCGAAAAATTGTGTTCAGCGATGAGGCTCATTTTTGGTTGAATGGGTACGTAAATAAGCAAAATTGCCGCATTTGGAGTGAAGATCAGCCAGAAGCATTGCAACAGCTACCAATGCATCCCGAAAAAGCCACTGTTTGGTGCGGTTTATGGGCAGGCGGCATTATTGGGCCATATTTCTTCAAAGATGATGCGAATCGCAGCGTTACTGTCAATGGTGAACGCTACCGAGCGATGATAACAAACTTTTTTTTGCCCGAAATGGAAGTTCTTGACTTGCATGATATGTGGTTTCAACAAGACGGTGCCACATGCCACACAGCACGCGAAACAATGGCGCAATTGCGAGGCGAGTTTGGTGAACAGTTAATTTCACGTTTCGGGCCGGTCAATTGGCCGCCTAGATCGTGCGATTTGACACCATTAGATTATTTTTTGTGGGGGCATGCCAAGGCTAATGTGTATAGGGACAAGCCCGCTTCGATTGACGCACTGGAAGCCAACATCCATGCATTCATTCGTGAGATACCGGCCGATATGTGTGAAAGAGTATGCCAAAATTGGACTCAGCGGATGGGCTACCTGAGACGCAGCCGCGGTCAACATTTGCATGAAATTATCTTTAAACATTAAATTGCAAGGTTCAAACTATCGATTCAAATAAATATTTCATTCATTTTTTCGAATTTTTTGTGTTTTTTTTTTAAAAAAAGTTCTAAACCTCTTAAAAAATCACCCTTTATATATCTGTCTGTTTAAAACGTCTACGAGACTGATTTTATTAGCTCAGTTCACTACATCTTCAGTTATGTATACGTTTATTGTATTATTTGTATTTTTAGCAGCAACGTCAAAATCCTTAAAACAACTTGAAAACAAAATTCCAGAAAATCATTGGTTATCGATTTCTCTGGTTCAATATTTTGCTGAACGAACACATTCGATGATTACCGGCTGAAATAACCGACGAATAAAGATAATCAAGATCGAACAAGCCGGCCCTTAGTCAATCAAACGCGTTCCGTTACAAATTTTCGGTGCATTAAGGTTGCACAACCCAATTATAACTGAGCCGACTTTCAATTTCAAATTAAATTTACACAAATCCAATCCAATTGTACCGGAACGAAATCAAATACAGTTGGTTAACCCCACTCTTCGCAATGCAATTTGTCGATAGATATGTAGCCTATGTCCTTCCTTGGGCCAATACGAATCCATCAAGTCCAAAATCGTGAAAATCGAACGCTCCGCTCTCGAGGTATGCGTTCACACACGGACGTCACTCTTTTATATCTGATTGTTCAGACATTATTTTATGCTCAATTTTAAAAACAAAAATTAACTTCAGTTGTCACGTCCAATTTATAGTTATTGAATATTCTCTGAACCATTTGGCAGTTCAACATGTTCGTATTAAAAAAGGGTGCAGCAGCCTGTAGATTCTGTAGCCCATCAAATATAAGCAGATGGATAGTATTTATTGTCATTAATTTTGCCTTAAACAAAAAAAAATATATTGACAGTGCTTGTCTTATCTAGTAAGCTATCTCCCCCTAGCAAACAGTTTGTTTACCGTTTGCAATAACTATTATGTTTCAGTTTGGGTATGGCCCTATCTTCAGTATGATTTAGGCGTATTTAGAAGGTATTAGTGCATATTTCGTAAGCTGTCCTATCTAATCATAAACTATATGTATTTAGGCATTTTGTTGCATTAACGCTATAGATCATTGATTGGTTTGTGTCATTATCCATAGATATAATAAAAATGCATATAAATTACTTATATACCTTTATATCCTACGCAATAAATACACTGCATTATGAATTAAATTATAACCGATTATAGTTGTTCATAAAATGTAAATAACCTACACATCAACAATTACACACCACACCTTTTGACATTTCAATAACCCAGAAGGTGTGGTGCCAATAAACGTCAACGAATCCTTCAACTCATTTCGCCACCTAACTTCCACTTCATTGAATATCAGCCGTGCACTTGTCGTAATCAAATTGCAATATTTTTTTATTAGCTCTGAAAATACAAATATTATACAAGTTTTTGAAATGTTTATATCCCCCCGCCCTTGTTAAATCAATTTTCTTCAAGAACACCAAAATTACATAATACGGTATACGGCAAACATCAATGGGTCAAAGTATTCACCTATATCTATAAGGAAACAGGTTACTAAATACGACATCAAGACTGTGATTATTCGAGTGAACAGCCTTTTTTGCGACTAAGTAGCGTGCGGCGGTCATGTAAAACAAGATTTAAATTAATAGCAGACAATTAACTTAACGTCAAGTTAACGCAACATTTTCTCATACTTCATCTATATAGGTACACACTCATGTCATCACTCGTCGCAGCGCAGCTGGTTACATCTTAATGTGAATTGACCTTCGGTTTAGTAGAAAGGTTAGAGAAAAGCTTGTCGTTAACTGAGTAGGTGTTCGCTTACGCCATTTGCCATCTATTATGAACCAGCTGTCAGAAAAAATAAGAATCAAAAAATACGTCAGCGCATGTACGTACCTACATATTATATAATTTTCTTTTCCAGATTTCCCCCATTTGTCTGCAGCTTCCTTAAACTCAAGAAAAATAAATAAATAAGAGGAATACAGATGCGATTGAATATTCAAATTCGTTGCCAAGGAAATTTAGTGGCCCAGTGACTTGGTGGTCGTGGCAGATTGGTTGCTTGTAGGAGATGAGCAGTAATGTTTCTTTACTCATTTATAATAATTCAGACTAACGTAAGCGAAATGTCGTATACTTTGCATTTTCACAAGTTTTTAGGCGTTTTTGTTTACAAAAAAAAAATACTTTGTAATTTTATTAAATGTCCGAAGGCCGAACAATAATTTAATAACTATCTGCCTCCATTTACATGCTTTGTTCAAAACGTCAAAGATAATGGAATACAGAGATAAATTATAACTTTCCAGTGGAAAAGCGGCTGCCTACAAGCTGTTTTCCCGAAAAATTCATTGCAGGAATTCGGTATTTTCTAATCTGCATTTAACTAATTTTTTCAATTTAATCAAAACCTCCACAAAAACTAAACAAGTTCAATACGAAACACAAAACAATTAAACACCGCGATGACCATTAAAGCAAGACGATTGGCAGCCGGCCATTAGCAAGATGCTTTTTTGTAGCTCACACGTATTCACAGACGGGAGCTGAAATTACAAAAACAACAATGTAAGCCAATGTGTTTTGGGGGGATGGACGAACGAAAGATATCCATCTCTTTTATTCATTCATTCATCTCTGTCTTCAATACTAGGCCAATTCCAGGGATTTGCATTGTAGGGCTCATCTTGTTTTCGATTTGGCTTTTCAGATTTTGATCTGAGATTTCAGAATTCTGCTGCCAAATCGAACATAAAATCCGAATTTTATTGGTTCTTGTGTGTATTCAGTTGGCCGCAAAAAATATTTTTTTTCACTTGCACTGGAAATCCATTGCAGTTAATTTTTACACAATTATAACAACGCATTTCGAAATAATTTAATATAATGAATCGTTTCCATACTCGAAAAATTAATAATTTAGTAAAAAAATCAACCCTTCCAACGATAAACAATTCGTAACCGCCAGCTGTGTGTCATACACATTGGTATTAGTGAAAGTATGTGTGAAATCTGAGAAAAAAATCGAGATTTCTCTAAAGAGTGTCAGATCAAAAAAAAGATTGATTTTTTTGGCAAATCGAACATAAAAAGCAATCTCAATCAAAAAAGAGATCTATTTTTTTGCCAAATCGAAAACGACATTAGTTTCATTCAGTTCGCACTTTTTGCTCAAAAATTTTACAGTTATGTGCTATTTCGAATTCTTAAGCGATTAAAAGCGCTAAATAACTTACAGGGGAACTATGACATAAGCTTCCGTTTTGCTTTCGATGGCCGAGATACTTGAAAAAGAAATTGTATAGAACCAAATTAAATTAAAAATACCTAATACTTATATGAAAATGGGAACACATGTCGAAATAAAAGATGGCGCATCCTAAAGTTCTGCCTTCATGCCTATAGCATTTTCGATATGTCATAGCTAAGTTCTTCAAATGTGGGCAATAACGTCTACAAAAGTAGACACGTTCGGTTTTACCGCCAATATTTCTGCACAACTACATTAATGTCACTTGTGACAGGAGAGTTTAGCCGTATCAAATGAATAGTGACAGTGTTATGGAAGTTCTATTATATCTTAAGGCTGGTACGCAGCTGTTCCGGAACGAAAAATTCCATACAAAAATGACACAAATCATGAACGAATAATTTCGCTCTCCTTTTCGTTTTGCAGTACGCAGCTGCTGCGAAATGATGGCGGAAAAGTGAGTAATTATAGTAGATTGTTTGGAACAATTATCTACTCTCTTTTCGCACACGTTTACTGTCCGTGACATTATTTGCTTGCAAAAAATTCGACATTTGTACTGCAGTGTTAAAAGCTTTTATAAGAGGTGAGGTTATGGAGCCAAATTTAAAAATCTTGGAGCCAAAAAAAAGGCAAACTCAAATATAAAGATCAAATGGGCGCATTTTCTTGCAATTCCTTGGGGTTACTATTCTGATTACATTGTTTTTAAAGACGACAATATTACATTAAAATGAAAACAACACAATTGAGAGACTTTTCTAGTTTCCGTTTTTCAATGTTAACAATGTTAAAAAAAAAGAAACGCCTATTGAAACGAGTTTTTGTGTTTAATTATTTCGAAATGGGTTTGTATAAATGTGTGAAAATGAATTGAAATGGATTTCCAGTGCAAGTGAAAAAAAAAATTTGTTTTCGGCCAACTCAATACAAAAAAGAACCAAAAAAATTCGGATTTAATGTTCGATTTGGCAGCATAAATCTGAAGTCTCAGATCAAAATCTGAAAAGCCAAATCGAAAACGACATAATTGTTTAGAAACTTTTAGTTATGCGAAAAGAGTACGTTCGCAAGATAAGTATGCATTTAATAAATTCCTAAGGAGCCTAAAAATCGCCAAACTTTAAAGTGAAATAGGAGAAATTTCAAATGACAATTTTAAGGAGGCAGTGAAAGGTTCGATTAGCCAAATCAGTTAAAAATAGCCAGTGCTGGTAACACTGCTACTTGTGTATCAGCTGGTGGAACTCTCCACAAATTATTTTCCGTTGCGTTTTTGCAGATGTTTCGCTGTCCGTTTGGAGACCACCGGAAAACTACGTTCCGGAACAGCTGCGTACCAGGCTTTATGTGTAATAAACTCTGTGTAAAAGTTATCGACTGGTTACACAGCAGTTGCGTTAAATCTATGTATGATATCTTACATTCGCTGCAAACTAGCTTGTGCTAACTAGTGGTTTTTATTACCCAAATAGTTAATGGCACTTGAAGATTTATGATGAATAATAAAAGAACGTTTAGTTGATCCAGAAAACTAGTTAGAAATGGGAAATTTAAGCTTGCCTTATGATGATGTCCCCCAATTAAGTACGACGGGGGGAGTAATTGGTGTGTCTTAAACTTAGACGTGGCTGGTTTCTTCAGCCGAAGTGTAGAAGTCTGCCAACTAAAAGAATAGTAAATGGTTTGAATTGTTAAAATATTATGCATCTAAAAAGTAGTTAGAACCTGGAACGACATTTAGTTTAACTTAGCTGTTGTTCGCTTCGATAAATTTCGCTAATGCCAGCTGATTTGATTTTGCTGCCCTACACATTCAAACAGTGGCTCACTGACTTTTATAACGCGTCCGATATGCTAATGCTGAAGCAAATTTACAAATTTCCTGATTATATAAATAAAACAAACGTAGGTACTCTACAAATATAACTGACCTCATCAAATCCGCTTTGAAGCTTTCTTATCACCCTTTCCATTATCCCCGTATTATAAAAGTGCTTGCAAAAACAAATATCTAATCAAAATGATTAGTCGCTGTCCCGAACAAAACTTCACACACGTGGCATGCGGTGCAATGCAATCTTTATTCAAGGGCATTACTTTAGACGACGCGTAAACAAAGAAAATATTTCCTAACTGCTTTTATTTATATTTTTGATTGCATTAGGTACTATTAACTCGTTATCTGAATAGTTTTATTAACCACTCCATTACTTAACCTTTGCTGTTTTAATTTTATGACAGCTCTTTGACTTGCATGGACTATAGGCGGAAAGAGAGGAGAGAGATATCGTAAATTATCAGAAGTCACACCTCGTTTTCTGTACGATCTGCCAGCATTTTTCCAAACATAGCCATTGAAAATGACACCTTGTCACAATTTGTATTCCAATATGTTCTCTGTTGTGTGTAAGCCAGGACACTATATTGGTAGAATTTCTATCAACAAGTACTAACTAAACTAGATACTTGAACGTCTCCAATGTCAAAAAGCAAGACATAAATGTCAACCAAATCGAACCCTTCCAATCATAGGTAGATTGAAGGCGCCTCAGCGCAATACCGTTGACTTTTTGGAATTTGACCCAATATTGAGTGTGTAACTTATTAATTCAATGTCTGTTGTTTGTCTATGGAGCGCCCCATTATTGCTTTGCTTTCTTGTTTTCAAATTCAACACACACGACACCTGGTATTTTAAAGAGTTTATACAAAAACTGTTAAGTGCAATGTGCGCGCTCGATGGTCTTTGATGACGATGATGGCTGAGCGCCCCGATGTGGAATGGAGTAGTTTCCTCTTTTGTTCTCTCGGTTGTGCCTGTGCAGCACATTTAAATATTCGATTTTGATGACGAACTTGCAAATGACACAGAGAAAGAGGAAAATTAAACAAAGAAGTCGTCGCTTCGATTATTATCTAATATTATTCCATGCACACTCAAGCGTAGTTGTAAACTTGATGGATTGTGAATATAAAAAGACCCGCTGTAGACCATGATCACTCTAAAAGGTGTTCCACAATGAGTTTGGAATAATATAATGATGTTAAATATGCATCCATACATTTTCATAATTGTTATAATAACCATTTCAATTGTGGGCTGTGTCGCCATTGGTTAGTTATTATAAATTGTTAAAAGGCGAATAATTTGATTTGTTTGGTTAGTAAAACTACCTAAAGGAGATGTTCTATGTACTAGAAACATATTAGGACAAACATGGTTGTGTATTTTCCGCTTTTGGATATCATTAACTTCGATTTCGTGTGTAAATTTTTCCTAAATAATGAAGAAAATTTGCTCAAAATGCTTTCATTTTCCCTCAACCAATCTACATTGTTAATTTTTCATGAACATTTTAAGCAAATGTGCACTTATTCCCAAAAAAAATATTATCCACACGTAACGAACAATTTCAAATTAAACGGATACAATTCTATGAACTCTGCCAGCAACTTTGCCCACAGCGGAAGTGTCTCATATCTCCTGGGAGTGTGTTGGTGAGCCGGAATTTTTTAAGTTTCCTGACATTTGTCAATACGATTTTCCATGTAACAATACTAGCGCACCAAACGTGAACACTCCATAAAAATATAGCTTGTAGGCTAGGTAACGGGAAATCGGCCGGAGTTGGTGGTCAAAGTATTGTCTCTGTTGTCTATGTCCTTGACGGTTGTTCTCTGTGTTCGCTGGACATGTTTCATACTATTCATCCTTTTTCGACCCATGTGCTTTTTTTGAATTTAAACTTCATTATGCAATTACATTCTTGATGAGTTAAGTAACTGTCACAAAAAGAGACTCTATAGTTTTGGACAACACTGCGTATAAATATGTCCGTCATGTCTACTCAAAAGTGTGTTCAAGTGTATTGACAAAGTCACAACCATTATTTCAAGTGCTAACACGGAAATCCAAACAAAATTTTATGACCGGTGTTGGCTTAAAAAGTCCCATTAGCACACTGACAAATTCAAGTTTCTTCACATAACGTGAATGATGCATGTCACCGATTAGAAGATAGTTCCACAAGTTCATCCATTCCACCACCATCATCCAACCAGTCCACTTACTAGTTTATTTGGGGTCATAGAACTAAAGATTGTATCTTCACATGGGGATAAAAAAACAAACCGTTCATGGATCGCTTCGAACGACCAATGAGCTGCCACTTTCGCTGTGGCACACAACCACAGATTTTATCCTTTTTTGTCATGTTTTCCCTCTTTCAAACAGTGTGTTTGGTATCACTTGTCCTCTGACAGGCAGTTTAAGACTCCAATACAAACATTCATCGATCCATCTGTTTTGTGTGCGCAAAAAAAAAATTTACGCTGCGGAGTAGTACCAAACTTCCACCGAATAACAGTTTTTTTCTTTTGTAGAAAACTGTAACAAAAAGTGATAAACAAATTATTTTGATGCATAGTTTGTTTGGTTCGGGCTGTCAACTTCGAATTTTTATTTTAATTTGTGTGCATACCTATGCAGCGATCCAATCTTTAACCACATCTGACGGTGGCAATGTTGTTGATGTTTGCCGTTCATAGAGGTCGAGGCCAATAGGAAAATGGGAAGGGAGGTGATCGGAAGTAGCCCTCTTTTATTCCTTGGCTGATGTGTAAGATAGCTTTCCAAAAAGCCCCATGACATGACGCAAGTTTTTTCTTACTGTTGTTTACAAACAAAAAAGAGAAATTCGGTAAACATGCGTATAAATTATTTAGCCAACTTATATGGAGACCCGAATATAATATGTGCGTACTTACATACACATACACATCAGTTTATTTTGTTTTGGCTGATGGAAGAGAAGCTTGCCTGTGACTACATAGGTAAGAAAATAAGATAAAATTCTTTCAAGTGTGCGAATCATATGGTTTGCTATACACACGCGCTCGCTCTTTTCTTTTTGAGTTTGATAAACAGCTCAGGTTTTTGAAGTGTGAGGTGGCTGCTGACGTAGGTTGTTTTTTGCGTTGGTCATTTGTTTGTAAACATTTTATTGTTCTTAATTTTGATGGCGAGTTTATGGAAGAATAAGTGTGTTTCCTAAATATCGGCATTATTGGAATAAAAAAGAAAAAAAACTCCTGTTGTTGTTATGAGAAGAGGAGTACAGAACAAAATAAATTATAAATTGTCCCACAAACTGATATTCAATGAAAGATTAAGATAATCGCTAAATAATGCGAATAACAATGTAATAATCTGAAAGCATTAATCTTTCAACAGAGAAAAAAGTATGAAAAATTAACACGAAGAAATGAAGCGTCCATTATCTGTCAGACCAGCCGACAGATTTCGCTTCTCTTGGATCATTTTACATTTTGTATTTCATACTGTCGTGTGTTTATTGTTTACTATCTGTCTCTGAGGGTTAGAAGTTACAATGCACGTATTCCCATCCAAATATGTCCATAAAAACGGAGACCAGCGGTCTGCAAAATTAAATGCGAAACCGGTAAAGCGACCAAAGCATGGGCAGTTGATTATTTCGGGTTACGGCAGCTGCCCGGCAATCAAAAATTAAGTTCCGTTCTTTATGTCAGATAGAGCTGTCAAAATTATAATTTTTTTGTTCAGAGCCTGATCAAAGGTCTAGTTTTTTGTACCTTTCTAGATTACGTAGTAAGAGAAATTAATTGTATTCGTACAAAAATTCAAACTCGAGATATTAATCAAATCTGACAATACCATGACAGAGGAACTCAAAAAATTGGGTCGCAAAATTCTGTCCGTCTGTCTGTCTGTCTGTATGTCCCGAGGCCTACAGCCTCAGTTTTCTCTGCATTATCATAAAATGGGTTTTAAAAAGAAAATGGGTTTAGTTTACCTGCAAATGGCAATAACGATTTTGACCAAAATGCAAACTAAGACTAAAATTGATGTTTTCAAAAATATTGCGTCCTTAATTTTCATTTCGAATCACCGAAAACGCTAATTTTAAAAACTGCTCATATCTCGAAAAACCCATTTTCGATTTCGATAAAACTTAAAAAAAAAAAAAAACAAAGTAAGGCTTACATCCCGAACAATAACTTGTACTCGGTTTTCATCTAAATAGTTAAGCAAGCAATTTTCAAACTAAACATTGCAATGGTACTGTTTTGTCTGTAAAATTTAAAAAAAAAACCGCTCTAAAGATTTTGATCAAAACACATATTAAATATAAAATCAGTATTCGAAATAAGATCAAGAAATTCGAAAAAATATTTTTTTTTAAATTATGTAAGTATTTATCTTTCCCGATCTATTTTCAAATATCTATGCGATATTTGTGTTACAATCTCCCCTACTTCCGACAAAAATACAATAACAGCTACGCAAAACTTCATTTTAGCAAATATTACCCTTTTTTAACCTTGTTGAATATGCACTTTTAAATAATTGCAACCACCTCCTTACAGGATCAGAAACTCCCACTTCATTTGCATTTTAGTACTGTAGACGCTTTTAACTCTTTAACCATAACTTTATTTATTTATTTTATTTTGTCTATTTATATTTATTACTTCCCAGTCGTGCACTTTATTTTTTATAGTTAACTTGAAAACGCACATACCGTTTTCGAGCAAAATGCAGTCTTGGAGTGAAATTGATATTTTCGAAAGTATTGCGTCCTTCATTTTCCATTCGAATCACCAAAAACGGTACTTCCAAAAATTGTTCATATCTATTTTGAAAACCCCATTATGAACATTATTGAAGGAAACTTCAAAAATCAAATAATGCTTACATCCTAAACAAGTAGTATTTTTCAAACTAAACTTTTCAATTCTGTTACTAATTCATCAGCATAATTTAAAAAAAAACATCTCTATCGATTTTGATAGAAAAAAATATTTGGGATAATAAAAAAATTCGAAATACTTAATTTTCCTAAGAAATGCAAATAAAGCTGCATTAATAATATTTTCTTAAAATGACTACCCAAATCCCGACCTGTGCTCACATAGATTATATTTTTGTTTATTTCAATGCCTCAATATGGACAACACCATAAAATAACCAGCAACCACCTATAGCTTACACGATTGAAAACACTTCTTTGGTACTTCGACTGTCATTCTGTCATACACTTTAATCGGCCTGTTTGTATACAAATTTAAAAAAAAAAAACGAAACAAAAATTTTTACGTAAAGATTTCGGTATATCGTGAACAACCATAGGCACTAAAAGAACCAAGATCTGCCCTTAATATTATAAAAAAAAAATATATAAATATATTATAAAAAAAAAATCCCAATAAAATAACTTATCACTATTGCTCGCGGTTTTAAAGAAAACCAGGATCACCCATCTAATCCTGCTGCTTTTGTAGGTACAATATCGTGTAAGGTGTAAGAGCCTATGAACAGAACTAGTTGTTTTTTACTGACAGCTAAAGCGTCACATTATTCCTTGGTGCACTGCCATCTGAAATGAATATTTTTAAGCCAAAAGTGCGCTCTATTTAAGTTTATTCATATGTTTTCTGTACGGTTTCTTTATTTAGATTCTAGAATCGCTTCTGAGTTTTTTTTACCCACATATACCTAATAAAACAAAAAGCAATTAACCAAACTGTTTATATGAACGAGAATTTTTTGTGCGACCCAGTCGTGCACTTTATTTCGGTCAGCGCCTAATCAACACTAAAACTAACAGCATCTAGGCATATAATGAAATACAAACAAGAATTCGGTTTCAAAACACTATGCAACTGTGTCATGCGTTACAGGCATGGTCGTACGAAGCAAGTCTACTTTCATAGTTCAACCTTGAAATACATTGAATTTGTTGTACATATTCGTCATTTTCAAATTGATTCAAATCGATTATCCTAATCGCCGATAACGCCTTATCAGAGTAATTGCAAAAACAATAGAGTACTCACGACTGGCGCGCGAAACTTTCTCGATCGTTGCAAGTTTGGTAAGAAAAAGCGAGCTTTTCCAGATGCTAGAATTTTTTGAAGCACCGTTATTAGCAATCCACTTGTGAAACTAAGAACAAATCTTTTTTTAACAACATACATTTCAAGTACGCATTTTTGTCGAAATCAATGTTCCCGTTTTCGGGTAAACCATTTTTTGTTTAAATTCATAAAAATTAAAATCCTTTATAGGTACATATGAACATATTACAATTCAAATGGATTGTAACCAAAATCGGATGTCCTTACCGTTTCGGAGAAAAATCTTTTTTTCAAAAAACCATTATTCGCATTTTAGCGAAAAAACTTTTAAATGTTTTGTATGGAAAGTACAGATAAAATTTGGTCCAACACACAAAATGAAAAATTGGCACGAACGACAAATATGAACACATCCGTCCAGCAGGAATTGAATAAAATATCGAGCAAGCTAAAAACTTTAGCCAAGCCAATTACGTTTTCGCTAGTAATTCAAATATCGTTCTTATGAGTAAAAAGATTAGCAAATTAATCATATATTTAGGGTTTCACCTTCGTTTTTAATTCTTAGTATTGTACAACCCTGATGTCAATAACTACAAAAAAATAATTACACATGTAGGCACTTGAGTTGTCTTCTCATTATCGTTACATTACTGTGCTTACAGTTGCATGTGCGATCACGTTACTATATCGCACTATGCACTCGCTTTCACCTTGAATTACTTACCGTGTAATCACAGTTCGAAGTTCATTTCAAGTGTTCTCTCTGCCAGATAACAAAGAAAGAAAGAGAGAGTGAGTAATTGTTCACTGTTTGTGATTGCAATAGAAATACGACAATCAGACTCTGTTCACATCATCACAAAGGAACGTGATCTGATCGTGGCCTAAACTATGCCAAAATCATCATTGTGGGGGCGAAAAAGTTAACGAACTAAACGTGCCGCGTACCATATTCAATCATCCCGTTCACGTAAATGGATCTTGTCCATTCTTATATTTAATATTAGATTCGCAATTGTGTGCCGCCTTTTGTTGTTTTGCTTCTGCTTTTAATGAAAGGGGGGAATAATACGAAAAAAGCAAATAACAAACAGTAAAATGCCAGACATAACAGCGTCTACAGTTTGTACTTAGGATTTAGTGTATCGTGCATGATTAGTGTTGCCAGATTATTTGACAGTGGTATGACACTTACAAATAGTTTTCGTTTGACTTGGTGAAATCATTCAATTGTAGCTTGAAATAGAAAAATTGTTTGTGAAGGATTAAATCTAAGCATTTGTCAATCAATTTATAGGTGCATTTAGAGTTATCTCTCACTCAAATAAATTTGTCGGACTAGGGCCGTTTTTATTTTGTTTCTCAAAAATGTTGGTCACTTTATAGCAATGGCAGGTGAACTGCCGCTTTTAAAGACTTTGAGTATGGAACGCTTTCAGAAGTGATTTTTGTCAGATATAGGTTCAAATCGTTGGCTTTGTAGTACCTGTATTTTTTCTTGCCTGGTGCAAATAAACATTCCGTATTAATTCCAAGAACTACAAATCATAACAGGGAAATATATTTGTTCACAGGAGATACAACTCATTTCGCGAACCTGTGAAAATACCTGTAAATTTATATTTTCCTGGAATTATCTCAAAGATCGACTGGAAACCCCGACAATTCTTCAACATATGTATTTCTCTGGGTACCCAGGTAGGTCACTTGCCCTATATAGCTATGGTAGTAAAGACCATGTGTCATCCCATTAGTGTCCAAATACCGTAAATGGCTATAGGTACCTGATGCATTTTGTTAGCACTTTCTAGATTGAATTCAACAACTTGAACAAATATATACCAAAGCAAAACTTAAGCGCTCTCAAAAGAGTTCCTTATTTTGTAATTCGCTAATGCCATTGCATCATCTTTTCTCAGAATCATACTTATGATGAATCTGATTTCAATGCATTCTCCTAATCTTACTGATTTTATGACAAATTATTTGTTAAGAAGGCTTTTTTGAATGTTTCTCTATATCTCTACATTTTTCAAAATACGAACACAACAAGGTGATCGCTCAAATAACTTGTAATTTACTTCCTATATCTGCAACAAATCTAAAACTTCCTTAGCATCCGTTAAAGCACTCATTACATTTAGAAAACATTGACCCACCGACACAGTCAGGTGCTGCTTGGCTTTTTGTATACAAATTTAATTAAATTCAAAGGACTCATAAATAAGCGAACAAGTCTAAACTGAGGGGACTTTCGTATCAGACGACGTATTAGACTCAATTAGCATTATTGCCGCGACTAGAATTTCCAAAGTGAAATACCAAATTGCCCCTAGTTTTAAACTGGTAACACTCGCGGTTTACCTATCATCTTTTCTCACCCTCTTCGAAACTAATCTACTGACAAAAAAGCTCTGGATTTTCTGTTTACATTCGACAACCACAACGACAATATATTTTCTTTGTTTACTCTACCGCTCTAGCGTTTTGTTTTTAATTTTGCCAAAACGAGCCCCAATAAAAAAGCTAAAGCTTTAATCGGAACTGGAACTTGTGCGTTGTGCCCCACTCGACACTCCGTCCCCCGTTCGATCAAACACTCAGCGAGTGATCACTGATCACCATGGTATTTATTTTTTCTCTCACTCTCTCTCTACATGACACACAAAAGATTTTGTATAGAAAAATGAGAAATTGAAAGACAACGATAAAAACACAATGATCACCATCATCAACATCAACAACAGCAAGCGCACGCCAAAACAAGAATTTCATCAGCTTTTCAAATTCCCTTGACATTCATCGTTGTGATTTCAAAGAAACGACAAGTAACTAACAGAACAGAAGCGCTCGAAAAAAGAAAAACAATAATAATACAGATACACTTTATGGAAAGCACTGAATATCGTTAGAGATAGAACCAACTGTGTGAAAAAGAATTCAAATTCAAAAGTGCATTGAAAGAGAAAACACCTCACTAAGAATAAACCAGCGCTTATTTTGTTTGTGCTTAAAAAGGAATGTGAAATAAAACAAAAATTTCAAAACGAATACAAAAAAAAAAAACAAAAAAATCGTGAAATTCATTTCAGTTTTACATTTGGAAATTGTGTTTGGTGATTTTAGTTGCCATCGTCGTGTCGACTTAGGAACGTTCCCTCAGAGATAGAATATTATTTTTTTTTACATCACTTCTCTCTCAAAATTCGTTTTCTAGGTAAGCTAAAACTGTGTGCGCAAAAAAATTCTAAAAGTGGTTGAAAAGATCACACCACGTATTTTTTTTTTTTTAACAACGCAATTGAAATCGAAAGTGTTAAATTATTGTTGTGCGTAAACATATATGCCTACATGAGGAGCTTTAATTATGCGCAACATAAATATTAAAAAAAAATAATTCCGCTTTAAATTTTAGTTGAGATAAAAATCAATTTCAAAGTACATAATATAGTAAAAATATTTACCTAAAGGTTTTATATTTTTTAAATTGTGTGTAATTACGTGGTTGGGTGTTCTTTTTTTTAATGGTTCTAGAATTTGCAATTAAAGTTTGTGATTTATATGATGGTAAACACCTGATTGCATATATATTTCCTATTCGAATATTGACGTCAATCCCGTTGAGAACAAAGAAATGTTATTTTGGTTCCAAGCCAATTTTACCAAACCTAGGTTTTTCGAAAATATTTTTTTTTCGTGGATCCATTTTATTTATAAAGTTGATCGAACTGAAAAAAGTAGTATTGTGAAATTACTTAACGGCTATTGTGAAATTAATTTTTCTTATATTCTAACTGTTTTGTCTTTAATACAAATTGTGCAATCTTTATGATAGCGAAGCGACAACACTGGTTTTAAGGTGCTTAATTTTAAGAATCTTATTTTAGTAATTTCTCAGTTCAATTTGCAAATTTCGAGGGAGCTGCAAAAAAAAAAAAGAGTACGATCACGGTTCGAAGGACAAATTTTACGGAGTTTTCATTTCTGAAGGAGGGACTATTCATTAATTTGTTAAAGTGGACCGATTTAAAAAAAAATCCAAACATTTTTCAATTTTTAAAAAAAAGTTCTGACATTTTTATCTAATTTTTAGTAATGGAGTGGCTCATAATCTTGGCAGTTTTCTGTTCGAAAACTAGTTTTATAATTTTTCGACGAGACTGTTATGTTCTGATTACTCATCGAAAACGTGCCAAATTTTGTTTGCCTATCAGGGCGAAGTCTGTTACGTATACGTTGTTATCGTAGGTGGTAATTTTTTGTGTTGTTCTTTTAATGTTATATAGCATGGCGCTGTACGAATATTTTAAATGCTATCTTATACATAATAGATCGATTAAAACACATGCATAAACTAAGTATTAAATAGACCGTCAGCTCCCGCGCACCTACCCGATTCCCCCCGCAAATTTTTAAAATAAAATTCTCTCTTAAATGTCCTATCTGTGAATACGTGTGAAGCAGCAAAAAAAATAATTTTTAAAAGGTGGGAGGAGTAATAAAATACTGACACTCAGCAGTGTTCCTGCATTGTGGCATCTCTACCTTTTTGTGGAAATTTAAAGTTTTGAAAAACTTTCCTGCGTAAAAGGAAAAAAAATGTCTTAATTGTTGGACTATCAATAATCTGTCAGAAAAACAGTCGAACTACATTTCACTATGAAAACCAACGCACTAAATGTACATAAAAAAGAGATTTGCCTTAAGCAAAAATTTCTATTATCAAAAAATTATCATTATAATGTTAGCAAACTGCGATTTTTATACTGAAGATTAATTTAATATGATTTTCTCTCCGAACAATACAAATTTTACTTTTAAAAGTATGTTTTTTCCATAAACAAAACTAAGGGAATTTGAGTTTAGTGCAAAGGGAAAAATTAACACGCTTCGTGTGAAAAATAAAGAGAGAGTGCTGAGAGCACTGACTGAGAGTTAGTGTATTTGGTGAGTTTCTGTCAGCTGATGGATGCGTTCTGAGAGTTTAAGCTCGTTGTTTTATTTCACCACGAAAACATGTAGATATTCTCCAAATGTTAAATAGCAAATGTAATCAACATAAATAAACAAAGGAATAATGTGTGAAATAAAATAAGATATTTTTGTTCCTATAATTATTGTGTCTGTTTTCGTTTGCTGTTTTTGGCGAAAAATGATTTCACCGTAAATGTCCACAGAAAAACGGCAAAGAATTTATAGAGAAGAATTGATTACGACTATTAAGATTTGAAATAGTATGAGTTTTTAGTTATAATCTTTTCATGAAGATTCCGTTCATTAAAAAAAAAAAAAATGTATTAGAAAATTTGGAACAATTGACACAATTAATGAAATTACATTTGAAATCAATTGCGTCAGCCGAGAATATGAATAATGTTCATTTATAATAAAAATAAAAAGTCTAGTAGACACAATCAACGAAAATTTTTTTTTTTTTTAAATTTACGGGAAAGAACGAAACTCAAAATGTATTTAAGCAAAATAGGAAATAAACATGTTTACTGATTTGTACCTTGATATGTCTCACGCATTTAAGTTTTGCTGCTTACAATTTATTTGCTTTTAATATATACGATTCATAATCATTAGTAATCAAATATTTTTTTATATTAATAAGCGTTTTTCTTTATATTTTTGTCAATGATTCATATAGTTTATCGATTTCGATTTTTTATAACAAAGATGAAAACATCCCGTACTATATAGATTATCTAGGTAAAATGAAAGAAATCTTAATACGTACACCTACCTAACCTATGCGTTTTAATAGAATTTGGTACTAAATTCACCACACCATACCCACCGTTTTCTTAACACGTCCCGATAACGGGCAGTTATTTGAATTATTTGAATTTATTTCAATGTTACCACAAAATGAACTGTCAGGCAACTGTCAGGTTCCTATGTGCGAGAGTATGTGTGCGGCTAATCTACTTTAACATGGCACACATACTTTGCCACATAGAAACACGGAAAACAGCTTGTAGGCAAATTCTCTTAAGTTGCAAGAGCTGACGGTCTATTTAATACTTAGTTTATGAACACATGAATTGTCATTCTGATGTTGTTTGTACATGCTATACTATACATAGGTACTTTGGTTGGTCTGCAGTTTTGAGTTGCTGAAATGTAATAGAACTTATCTAAAAAGAATGAGGTCATCAGGAGACGTGAACAGAGACGAAGCGCAGATAGGTTGAACAATAAGTTTTGTTGTTATTTTGCGTAGACAACGCGTAATTTTGCTGCCCTATCAATTTCCGACTGAGGAAATGAAAACAAAGTGACACGCATTTGTTGTCTGTTTATAATTGCATAGGCTAAGGCACCTTTGGGGTGCAAATTTGGTGTGTGTTTGTCGTTTGAATTTTAATTTGGTTGAGTTCGTGTTGGCTTGTGAAATGGAAATCTACGCCAACGTTGTTAGTCAATAATCACACAGTGGATGGGTAGACATGCGTGTGCGTATTTTTTTTTTCTTGCTAGCATTTTTGCTAATATAAATAATATTATATTTGTGTCAAAGTTGTGCATATGTGCACAAATCTGCAAAGATTTTCAGCGCTAAAATATTAAAGTTCTCTGAACTTACAATTTATATAGAAAAAAGTTTTGCTTATAGTGATAATGAAGATTTTCAAATTAAGCTGCTTGATTAGGGAATTATACATACATTTTGCCATCTGTCGGCACACTACGAAATTAATTGTGTATGTGAAATACTTTTTGGCGATGCTTCTTTAGCTGTCAACACAATTTCAATTTAGTGATGCTCGTGTTTACTTTAAATCTATTTTCGTCTAATCTTATCCTTACGTTAAAGATCTTGTGCACACTTGACGTCTTTTTATGGAAAGAAAAAAGAGAAAAATCTATCTTTCATCATATATTGGCAATACGTTACGTATTTTCCCTAACATTGGCATTTTGAAGCCATGAAGCTTGGCTTACGCGTAGTTTGTTGCTTAGAATAGTAGTACAGACAACTATTTTGTTTCGGATGAGTGTGTTAACATTGATAACAGTTGCTGTTAATGCTGATCGAACAGATTTTAGTCAAACTATAACGGAAATATATGTCACGGGGTCAATCGCATTTAACCTTGACTGCACGATCAGTCTCAGCTGTTGTATTTGGAAAATTAAAACAAAAAACTCATTTAATAAATTCCAAATTGTTTTATAAATGTCGCCACTCAAATTGTATTGTACATTTATGCATCCTGGTCAAAGCAATCCGAACGCTTTGTCCTGCCAAGGTCGTTAAGCACAAATTCAAAAACAAACAATCAAAATAAATGTCCAAATGCACATCAGGTTCTACAAAATAATTATAAATACTTAAAAATTGTCTATACATTTCTGCGGACAAAGAACTGCTACTACTTAATTGTTGACCAAATAAATTTGCAAAAACAAAAATCAAAGTGCGATGACCATTGACCACCCACCCCTTTTATTTGTTCGCCTTGAGTTGAGGTCTGAGTTACGTAAGGCTGTCAACAACACTGTGCCAGTCCCCAAAATGGGGCTCTCACCAACGACTGATGATTTCTAAATTTATCCACAAAAGCACTAAACACATATCTTCTACAATGCTTTTCATTACAGCTATAGATAGAAAAATAATTTTTAAATTTCATTTTTGACCTCTACAGAAAAATTCTTTTTGCTCGTGTGGCCTCGATTGGCCAAAAAAATAGCATTTAATCACGTGTTAGATGAATTTTGTTTTTATATTAAATTCCGAACGATAAAAATGAATTCATTGACTTTCTATGTTTGCTTGACTAATCAGTCAAAGTTGTGGCGGTGGCGTGCCAGACACAACAAACTTTGATAGTGGTTATCACCTTTTTTTCTGTTTGTTTTTAAATTTGTTTAGAAAAAAAAACCTGTAGCTATATTGAAACTAGTCTCGATAATTAGAAGTTGGCGCGCGTTTACCTACTTATTTACAGCCGCAGATTGCTGGACTTTGAGATTACACAGTGAATGCAAAGATGTGCATGTGCCTTTGTTAGATTAATTAAAAAAAAAAAAACACTTTGAATATGATGTAATAGTTAACTATTTATTGTGTGTCGTTCTAACTATGTCAAAAGAAATACATATTCAAAGTACCAGTACAAATAAATTACGAGAACCTGGCGCGTGCAATCACTTGGAAATAAACTATTCTCCATGATATGCAAAAAATAAAAACTTTATTTGCAAATAAAATCAAATATCTTATCTTTGTTTTCGAGGAAGTTGATTTGTCCGTAATATTGTGACGTTTAATTTTGGCAACATTTTGCACCGGAAACAGACCGATTTAGCTCCAATGCCAATGACAAACTTTGTCCATAAGTTTAATAATCTATGCGTGAATATTTTAAAAATTGAATGCGGTTTAATTTTGTCCAATTCTATGGTAGTCTTATTTGCTCTTGATGTTAAACGCATTTTAAGTTGTTTTTGTGTCACGCCACCTTCCGGAAAAAAATTTAACAACGAAGAGCAGCAGCTTTTAAGTAAGTTTAGGAGTTCGACAAAATGTTCATTGATTTAAAATTAACAACAAAATGTTTGGTATACTTACTGGCAAATGGAAAAGTTTGAAGGCGACATCTGGTGGTAAATACTTGTATTTGAGTTAGCAGCTATATCGCTGTATATTCCGCAGTGTATATAAGTATAGAGTTGTATTAAATAGTCACCTGCGAAGTGAGTGCTGCGATTTAAAAATGTATGGTCTTCATTTTCGACCAGTCTGTTGATTTTACAGTCCACTTTGCTTTGATGGTTTGAGATTGAAAAGACTGTATTTTGAGTCTGATACGTACTGCGAATGATATTGCATCAGAGTTTATCTCATAGGTACCTAGATACTCTAGTAATCATTTTTAATCTTCATACTAAATATTTTGTAAGTCACAACGGGTGATTTTATATGGAAAATTTCGCCTGGCAATCTATGTAAGGAATTTATATTCGAATTTGGTAAAATAAATGTGGAGAGAACGACATCGGCTATTTGCAAGCAAACACTTGTCTGGAATTATTGCTACATATTTCGAAACAGTAGGCGCAGTGGCTTAGTGGTTAGTGTGTTGGACTACTAAGCGAGGGGTCCCAGGTTCGAATCCCGAAAAAACCCAACTTATGGTTTTTTCCGCTGCGCCACCTCTCGCGAACGTCTGACAAACATCCGAGAGTATAACTGTCATGAATGAGCTTCTCAATTAGCCGTTTGGACCCGGCATAAAATTGTAGATCCCTTCCATTCGTCCCAAAAATGAAAAACGCACACAAACGAACAGTTGTGAGAAGCTAGGCCTTGGGTCCCTACAGACCTGTTGCGCCAACTATTTATTTTTTTTTTTTTTTTATTTCGAAACAGTTATAGTTCTGAACAAGGTGTTTTATTTTCGAATTGTGTTATTACCTATGGTAAAAAAAATACCCAGCTGCTACAGTTAAAACAAAACAATGTCTTCCAATACATCAACCTACGGTAACTCAGCCCCGTATTTGAACACACATATTGGAAATTGATAATATTAGCGTATCTGCAGGAGAAATTTCGTGAATTTTTTAACGCACCCTTAAAAGCAGATACTATTTCCATTTTTTACCATTGCTTAGGTGTTAGACCCTCTAATAGGATCCATTATTATTATTTGTAAATAATATTAAAAAATTTCAACCCGAACTTTGTTTTCTATATTTTCAGGTAAGTTTCCAATTGTTCGTTGAAAAATTGATGACAATAGAACTGTAAGTATTTTTGAGCTCAAAATAAATAAAAACAGTACCCAAATGACTATATAATGAAAAGACATGCGAAACAGAATTTCGAAATTGTGCCCCAATCACAATCCTCCGTTCAGTCGATCGCCCTTCCCTTGCATCTTACGTAATATAAATTTATATTCGATTATTTGGACCACATAATCTGACTTCAGGTATAAATATTTTAATATAGTATTGCTGTCGACCAGTTGTGCTATATATGGCCTAAGGCCTCATGGTATTCCCTCACAAAATGTAAAGGAACCACCGATTGAATAACAGTATCCAGGCCTTATTTGACAATGACCGCTGATAGTTCGAAAATGCGTACAATTTGTGGAGCGATAAAATAAATTAAGCGTACAGTTACTAAAATTGTCATCAAAACAAGTAGTACATACATACTCATTACTATGGCTGTATTTCGTTTTGAGTTTTTGAAAAGAATTCTCTAACACTCAGAGAAAAACGTTGTTATGCCAAGAATTTTATACTTTATGCCAACAATTTTCATTGGTTAAAATGAACCCGAAAATCAAAATTGTTGAATAAAGAATGGTAGTGTTTATAGTGATGTAAGAACCTACATTTTCAAAACAAAAATAAAAATTTTACAACCATAAGAGCCATTAGTTGTTGCGCCAAAAATAAGTTGTTAGTAAAAGCCAACAATTTGTGTTCTTACTTTAACAATTAAAAATGTCAGACTTTTAAGAGCAATATATTGTTACCCCAACAACAAATGTTTACAATTTGAAAACAGTATTGTTGCATCAACAAGAGGAAATGTTAAAATTTTTAGAACTTAAATATTTGTGATAAGAAGAAATTGTCAACAGCATTTGAAAATTAAATTGTTGAATAAAAAAGTCAAAATGTAAAACCTCGTTATAAAATTTGATACATGATAAAATTCAAAAATATACTCTCAGTTTTAACTTACCTTATGGTCCATTTAAGGAAATATATCTGCATGTTTTTCAGTTTCTCAACTGTTAGTATGATTAGCATATTTTATTTTCAATTTTTCAAACCAAACAATTTAACTTACCTGTACATTCCGTTCGAAACATCGTAAAATGTTTTTCGTGCTTAATGGTTTATAGGCGATAAACTATATCTCAAAAAGAAACGACTGCAATCAATGTGGATAAACAAAACATTTATTTTATTTCAATCAATATCAAATTGCTGTTAAATACATAAAACTAAAAACGTGCAACTCTATTATTATTATTTAAAGTGATCGATTTTACACTTGCTTTAAAGTTTTTAATACATTTCAAATATAATAGCAATATTCATATCTTTTATTATTTCATATGAAAACAATGTTTTTACTTCCTTACATATCAAGAAACAATTTTCTTCGGACTTAAAAATATTAAGTATCTTTACAATTGATAACGCAGATTTCACAAAATAATTGATTTTAAAATAATTTCCTTTGTAGAACAAACTTTCTACTTCAATTCTATCATAAATTTTGGTAATATGGAAGTTCAATCAAGTTGAATGACATTTTTTTGCACAATTTGGAAAAATCTTCTTAAAAAAACACTGTTATTTAGAGCCTCATGCGAAAACTGAAGGGAACTTTTTATAGATAAAGTATATGGAAGATTAATTCTGGAATTAATGAAGTGACAGTATTAAATGATTGATGCTTGAGTATTTCCCGATTGGAAATCCGACACTCTTCCAACGCTTCGATTCCTTCGTAGGATATTCCCCAACTTAAGTTAAGGACTTCGTTCTCAATGTTTGTTATTTTTGCATTTGCTGTTTTTATATTCTTTTCACTTTCACTTCACTGACGCGCTGATCAACCACAAATGAGATTTTTTTTCCAAGTTAACAGTTACTTTAGGCTTCTATTTCGAGAATAAATTGTTGGGCGAAGAAAAAAATGTTTGGTTTTATTTTGAAGTTGTTTTTTGTTTTCAAGAATAAATTCTTAAACATATCGTTACACACGAGAAACAAAAATTAACAATTTAATACAACAGACAACTTCCATTTTTGAAAGGTAACATTAAAATGTCATACCAACAAAATAAATACTTGAAAATAATTGTTATTGTAAGAATTTATTGTTGAATATCCAACCTTGATTAAATATAAAAATACTTAGCCTAACAAAGTTATTCTTGAGCAAACAATTTTGCATTTTTGATTACGTATAAGACGCTGAAGATATTTACGGGGAGTATATAATTCTTAAGCTGAATAACTTGATTCTTGAAAACTTAAAAACGAGTTCTTGTTATCAAATATAATAGTTAAGGCAAGAATTTTTAGCTTACAATTTTTTAAGAACTCAACATTCTTCGCTTAACAAATCGAATCATATAAAAAATAGCTGCAACATCATAATATTCCTCATTTTTACACTGTGACACGAGAAGATGACAGCAGGAAACGTGACACTTCTTAGAAAAATTTTAATGCGTCAAACCACCGAAATTAATAGGTATTAATTTAAAATTGACGCACACTTTGCTTTGCGAGTGCTTTTGACCATCTCCATTACATTAGTTTGAATACTATGCGAACCTTAGGTTAGGTGCGAAAATTGGTCCCTTAAAATTGTTATTTCTTTTATTGAATTATATTACTGTCAGAGTGATGAATTTCCAACTGTAGTTCGATGAGTACATATTTATGGATGGATGTGTGCTTTTCGATGATTAGGAGACATTGAAGTTTTGAGAAGCTAAATGGCTCATGAGGCTTTGCTATCCTAAAACACAAACCTGCCGATTACAAGCTTATTTACAAAATGATTTTTCGAATTCATTCGAGGGAGCGCTCTATAAAGTCTAGACATCTACTTTTACAAATAACTGAATAAATAACGATTAGAACAAATAAAAACAATTTCTAATACATTGAAAATAAATTCAATTCAACGCTCATACGGTCCTACCTCAATCTAATGATTGTATGCCTGCATAAATTTTCGATGCAGTTTCAAAAATCGCTTGATGCAACAAACGATTCGAGTATAATTCTAAAATTAATCAAACACTTCACGCTTGAAAACGGCCTTATAGTAGGTACTCGTATTTACATCGCGACTTTACACATACACCATTCTGATAAATTTGTATAATGAAATCAGTTGAGTTTCACGTGCACAATCGTGCACACAATGAAAACAAATGGAAGAAGATGCACAATGCGGCGAGAAAACAGTACACAAGTACATATTGACATCACATGTTCGTCAAGAGTAGGTCATGCAACGAACCTAATCATCTGTGAAGTGGTCTACTCGCGCCTTGTCCGTCTAAATATACATATATTATATATGTCACTCTGTTGTTATTGCAGCTGCAGTTTTAATATCAACGACTCTTTTTTTTTTAGAGTTTATGTTCTAGAATTCTAATTCACATCATAGGATGATTGGTTGATGCTTTGCTGCTGCAAATAGATGGTTACTGTACATGACCATTTTTCAGACTAACGTACTACTATCATTGAGTTGATTTCAATCAGACATCTTCTGCTGCTTGTTATAGATTGCGCACGAATGTTCCGTCTTTGGTCAAAGTTGGTCGACTTTAGTTTTGTTTTTCTTTTCAATTCAGTTAATTAATTTCTTTATATGGAAAGCTGAAAATGACAATTAAGAGCAATTGATTAGCATTGGTAATTGAACTGCTTTATTTGGTTTAATTAGACTGTCGATGAAATGTCTATAAAATCTGTTTCGTTAACATATATGCGATATTTGTGACGGCAGTTCATTTTCGACAGACATATTTATAAATCGAAAACTGAATCAATAATGATGTTAATTGTCTAAGAAGTCGTTTGATATATTTTCGTGTGGTATTCATTTAGCTGACAGATATTGCTTTTGAGCAGAAGTGAATGGCTATGAGCACAATGGTTTTAGTACTTAGTAGAAGCATTGACTCAAAAGGTTTGTCCATTAACTTTTGTTGTAAGAATGGAAGGAATGTCAAAATGGCAGCGGTGGGAATAAATTCTCTCGCGGAAGGCTTTTTTAGTAGTCTCTAAAAAATAGCAGGTATACCATTCAAAAACTCGAAAAATTTGTAAGAAAAGTCGTTAAAATGATAAACTGATAAACTTAAGAATTAGCTAATTTTAAATTAATAAAAAAGTTGATTCATCTAGCGATGAAAGTGATTAGGAATTAACCGAACTTCTTTTTGATGAATCCGAGTATGTGGAAGAGTTAGTACCAGTGTTGCCACTAAAATGAATGAATCCGGTCAAATCTGACCAACTGACCGATTTTAATTTTTCTAAATTCGGTCAGAAAATCCGGTCAAGAGATAAAATAAGAATTTTTGACCAGAAGTTCGGTCAAAAATGTAATATAGTAATATATTTAACCTAAAAAAGTTACTTTATTTTTATAAACTAATCTTAATCTAATAAAACAAAAAAACAGACAATTCTTTGAAAAGCTTTGCATCACATCACGTTTTACTGAAATAGGAACTATCCACTCCACTACGGTGTTTGAAATTGGTAAAACCAACACTGGTTAGTACTAATCCAACTAGCTACAAGCATTCGATAAGAGGACAAAGGAACACTGCGAGAAAGAATTTCATCACCACTTTTAATACGAAGGAACCAGGAAATCAAAACAATGCACTCATATTTCAAATAGGACAACAAATTTCAAATCAGCTGGTAATTGTAAGGTGACTGACAGCTTTTTCAATTCTTACACCAAGAAATTTGTTGAATAAAAATTTGTAAGATTCTCAGTGGAGGGGTAATATCTTGCTCTCTCGATGACGCTCTCTTCTACGAATTGTCCCAGTTAGAGAACGTAATTGAGCTGTACTACACCAGCGTCAAGTCACATTCTACTACGCATTTTTTGCGTAAAATAATGTTTGTATTCAATGTACCTTCGAACCTTCGAATAGCCTCACAACGGATCTATTTTCATAAGAACATCGAAATTGTGAGATCATCGGATGCTTCGATTTCGGTGCCGTGAAATAAGGCCAAGCGAAATGAGGCGCAATCTGAAAATTTTGCCATTTTTCACTTTGCCAAAGTGAAATGAAGCCATATTTCAACACTTTACCCCATCCCAAAAATACAAATTTTTCAACATGTTCATTAAAAATCAAATAAAACAAGCAATATAATCAAAATTCTTTTTTTATTTGTAAATCATTTACAAATAATAAAATGTGCAGTTCTCCAAAAGCAAACAAAAAGGAATATGGAATGTTTAATAATAAGTCATGTCATTTTAGCAATAAATTCGTGTGCTATTTTGAACTATTTCTTTACAAATCCGGCACAGAATTGAATTGTTATCTTTTATGTATTTTTCTGAAATTTGTCTAAAACAATTTAAACAAAGTGGTTACGGGGTTGTATACGAATTGAACTTTCCTTATGACAAAAAAAATAAAAGCAACAAATTCGCGCGAATTTTTCATAAACACTAATTTTAATTTTTTCTTTTAAAAAAGAATAAAAAAAAAACAACAAATTCGCACGAATTTTTTGCTATTATTTTTTTTCACAAGAAAAATTTAAAATTACTTTTTCTTATGAATTATGCTATTATTATCTTATGAAAGAAAATAATACTGAAAAATTCACACGAAATATTGCCATATACCATATTTGGTCTTTTTTCACAAACTGATTTGGCTTTATTTCACTTTGCCAAAGTGACAAAGTAACAAAATGTTGGTAAATCCATTTAATCGGCAATCAGTGACAATTTCCCATACTTATGTACTACCAACCTTCTATTACGCACTTTTTTCCTTCCCTTCCTGTAGCTAGTGCCTAAACCAAAAAAAAAAACACTACAACAATTGCACAGAAAATTGAGTCTTACTTAAGGCGCAAATCATTTACGAAACTATTTCAATGTCAGTTTACGTGTTGGCATAGACTTTTGTTTGGTAAAAACTTTATTAAAATTTATTTATTTATTATTTAAATATTTCTTGTCCATCCTGAAAAAAAGGACTACCAGCTTGAGCGTAATTCCTACGCTCTAAGGACAAATTTTTTTTTAATTTGAGTAGTCCTAATTCAGAAATTTATTCTTGGGCGAACTCTCAAGCATTAGTTGGTTGCAAAACTAAGAGCCCTCCATTTTCTCCACTTACATAATTTTCTATGAGATTCAGCAATTTCTATAAAATTTCTGATTCCTAGGCGTAATAGGCTCAGGTTTATTTTTAATCCCACAGAAGATTGCCTATGAACGCTAGAACTGGTGAGCAAATATTAAAGGGAAAATAAGTACTGACCCTTACATCTTACATTTACAAATACTATCTTAAGTCTTGAATACATGAACCAGAAACGATTGTTTATAATTTCAAGTCCTAAATTATAGAATAAATGAGAGCAGGATTTGTAAATTGTTTTGTTGCTGTATCTCACGTAAAACTACCACTACCAATGTCTCCCATAACCATGTACCGCATATAATTACAAACAGGTTCAACTTTTCCACCCACACGCAACAAATATATTTATTTTTATCCAATTGCTACCGTTTTTGAACATCTGCTCACATTGAAAAACCACGATTACATCGAAAATGATTACACTCTATGTTCCATAAATTTGCCAAATTAATTACATTTTACCCACACACGTTTGGTTTTGAGGATCGAGTGGAAAAATAATTGTTCAAACCAATTAATTGTTCCGCTTGGTGAATAAACAATATTTATTTGTGTAACCACAATCACTTTTCAGAACGACTCGGTCAGAACATTATCGCCTCGTTTTGGTACGAAAATAAAAATAAGTAGCCAATCTCTCAACATCAACAATTTGAATTAAGGCCAAAATTGTATGAGCAACTTTAAGTACATTCCTATTCAATTTATTTATTTATTCTGTATGCACTGCAAAATGCTTGCTAATACAACACGCGAAATGCCAAACAATTAAAAAGAAACAAGTCGTCTAAATATTTTCAGCTGAATATATTCAAACAATCGAGAATGACTGTCAAAAATATTCTCATTGTGTTGAATTAAATGCAATTGCGAATGTGTATGTTTGCTGGGTTTATTTATCAATAAACTGATCACATAAAATGTATATACATTGTTTTGGCCAGAAGGGGAGCAACCTGCGCGGACCACTACAGTCGGTTGTTAGATAGTCTTTTCTGTGTTTGGCTGACATGGCTAATTAATTTCGATAACCTTGGACTTATTATTCATAGTGCATTCGATTGTTATCGCCAATATGTCTGGAACGTATACGAACACACATTCGTTTCAGTCTGTTAAGGGACCGAAGGATTGATTCTACTTCTCTGTTAATTGTTTATTATTTATAATAACATTCATTATTAATATAATAAATAATAATACTATAAATGGATATAATTGCTTCGGTGTGAAATTCGATGACGTTATAACTCGATAACAGGTGAGCCGATTTTCATGATTCTTTTTTTTTTTTGTTTTGTTAGTATTCCTGTATTTCAGGTTTAGTTGAGACAATTCCGGAAAATTCGCATTTTACCATAGATGGGGATGCCAACATCTGACATTTAACTTTGCGGGCAAAACGGAGTTATGCTGGGTCCAGCTAGTTATTTATAAATAAAAATGCGAATAAATTACTCTCATGCATTATGTGACATAGCTTTGAATACGTGTTTTCCTTACGTGTCAAACAAGAGGCAGATAGGATTAGGTCATTGAACTCGGAGCTATCGGTTGGGGTTTGTTTTTAATTGAATTACTGAATAAAGGATCACATTCGCAAAACATGTACATGTAAGACTTATATCTGAAAAATTGCCATTAACCCTAATTTTTCGATTAAGCTTGTGCACATAGCAGCTAATTGAGAAGAGAACCTTATCGCGAAAAAATATTTCAGTGGAAAAAGTCATACTTTCGGAATCCATAACCCGGACGCGGAAATATCAATTCAAACAGCATTAGTGTTGTTATGTCCAATGAACATGATCCGTTCAAACTGTTGCGAATTTTTTTCCATTTTTCGCGCAATTTCTTAAGAAAAAAACCCAAATTTGTTCCCTCTGTATTGACCGGTTTAAAAATTATGTTATACTGTTTTAAATCGGCTTCGAATGCATCTTTGATCCTAGAAAAATCAGATTAAATTATGCTCAAGTGGCAAATGCATTTAAATCGGATTTTCACACGGAAACTGAATATATGACTGTAAATGCTATAAAAATATAAACTCCGCGTACCTGTCTTTTATCTCAACACACCAATCGCGTTAAATTTCACATGAAAATAGTTCCTTAGATCTAACTAACTTTCCAAAATATAAAGTTTGTTTTAAAAACGATTTAATTAAAGGACATTCGAATGTTTTAGTAAAACTTTAGAAAAAAACTGATCTAGCGGAAAGTCGGTTACAAATTCTGTTCTTATGTTATTTGAGCTTTGCGAAAAGTGAAACCAGGAACATGCTCGAGCTTTGGCCGGCAGTGAACATTTTAAATTGATAAAGTATGTAATGGAATGAATTTCCGAATTTCTAAATGCTACTTGTAAGGATTTTCATGCACATAGTAATATTCTTTAGTTTAAAGAGAAAATTGTAAATCCATTTAATTCCACAAATAAACAGTCACAGTTAAAATGTGCTCTTTCTAACTTGTGTATACATATTTTAAGGGCTTCACGTTATTCGAGTAAAATACAGTTTAGTCACCACTAAAGCAATGACATTCACAGTCCACACGCCAGTTTTTACCATGAACTTTGTGAGTTTTTATATACCATCTTTCGGGAAGTTTTTTTTTGTTATGCCCATAAATAAATTACAGGTTATACATACCGGTTATGTAGTGCTATATTGCCAATAACCTCGATACACCTACATTATGCATGAACTTCTACCAAATCACGCGATATACTGATGTTCCAATCGCCCACAATCGACCGTCTATGCCATATGCCGCCGAGAAAGTGTATGAGCCACCATTAGTGATGGATTGTCTCCCCCTATTAAATTTGCAAAGTTCGATTAAGTGTAATTTACTGTTCGAAACAAAGACAACGCTGGAAAATTGCGAATAAATTACTCAGAAGAAAATTGTAGAAGGTAGAAAGCATATTCCCTCGCACACCGCCATATCCAATTTAACTCCTAACGGCTGAAGGAAGAGCGGAGACTCAAAACTTTGCGTCCAACCAAAGTCAGCTTTGGATTTTACCTAATGCAACGTTGGTCTAATAGTCAAGCCTAAGATTGACCCTTGCGATATGTGGGACACATTTCCAAGATGTGCATATCCGTTCGAGGTATAAACAAGAATCATATCCCCTCAGAACAATGACTACACGAGATACCTCAGGGTACCCATCTCACACCCGTGCTACTAAATGAGGCATGTTGGCTCTTTCGTTTTCTGCCGCAGGCAACCTGATTTGTGTAGGTTTTCTTTTTCAGTGTGCTTCTGTTGTGCCATTATTTTCAACGAGATTCTATTTAAGATAGAACTTAAGTATCTCGTGGATATTTCATGATCTTTCTTTCGTTTGTTTGTTTGTTGCAAGATGGTTGCGGAGCCACCAACAGATGCAGTATGCACGCTATACGATGATGATGAGGATACATACAAGCAAAACAAACAACGAAATCTAGTTCAATGGCTTTGCACCCATTTTTGTTTTGTTTTTACCTTCCTTATAGGTTATTTATTTATTTATTTATTTCTTGTAGTAGAGAGATTATCTCTTAAGTGGGGAAAAGTTCATGATTTTCCACTTTGGTTCCGAGGCAGATAAGGCGAACGTTGTCTTTACGGGCAAGTAGGGGTTTTTAATTTTCTCTTAGCCTTACACTTCTCCAATGTTAGTTAATGATGCAAATATTGTTTATATTTTAAAATGAGTTCCAAAGCATAAACCGTGAAAAGATTTTAGCTGAAACGTAAGGAGAAAAATATATCTAAATCGCATTTCTAGTAAAACAGCGTCACTTGTCATCATCTTTTTTATAGTTCTTACAGGTTTAACAACCGACTAAAATCCGGCCATGTACTCGGGTAATATACAATGTCCAAAAGCGATGAGTCATTGATTTCCATGTAGGTAAATGCAGACAATTTAACGAATATACATAGAAGATTTTTCAAACATAACAATGCCATCTGCATGACAAAAAATTGACAGGAGCTTAGTTTACTCGTGTAAATTTGCAAATGCCCCTTTTACAATCGCCCCTTTTCGGTGGATTGCAATGGAAACACAGAATACAAAGGCGATGATGATGTTTCGGTCATTTGCAAAATAGTTGACCATACTTTATGAAAAAGGTAGTAGTATATAGCCAACTTTGAGATTTTTAATTAATAGTTTGTTGGCTCATGAAATTTAGCTTGTTTTTTAAATGTCATCTCAGTATTGTTTAAGGCAGTGGAATTAATATCACATTTGCGTACATTGTATAAGAAGCTGTGAAAAATTCCCGTTAGCCGCTCTTTTTTAAGGCTGAACTATGGTTAAAATAATTTTCCGTTAAAACACATCCAAATCAGGAATCATGCACTTTATTGGTGAACAGCTGGAATATGTGATCTGCGTTGTATTAAAACCAACCAATATCTAATAGAAAATAGCAACGTTCTAAATATAACTTTAATACCTTCGTTCTCCTAGGTACTACCAATAGTACAGTTTCATGCCACCAATCACTGCAGGTGACGTATTAAAATCTAAATTTTCGAAAGAAAGTTAGTCAACATCAAAGTTTTAGTTTCAAATTTCAGTCAGAGACTGACACCAGCTAATTTAACCGCCCAATCCATTAAATTATCACTTTCTCAAAGTCGATTAAAAGAGCCATAATTGAAAATACGTTACTTGATCCCCATTAGCTTGCAATCAAAATAGACTAGGTCCTCCTCAGCAATGCATCGCAGAGTCCTCATACAATAGCCAAACCTTGTAATTACGGTTCGTACACAATGCGGTTTCGTTTCATTTAAGCAAAAGAAAACTTTCACCCATAATGTGCTTCTCGGCTTCAGATTGGAATTGATTCCATGACCCAACCTCGGACCGCTCCATGTTCCATCCAATTGTATAGTGCTGAGTGCCTCCAATGATTTCTCCTCCTTGGATCTTTCCAACATCCAACTATGTACGACAACACTGTTGTATTTAATTTGTAAATTTAAATTGCAAGTAGAGCGTGGTGGTTGTGTATGGTGCTGTGCGCGCTCCGACTGGTGTCAATCAAAGTGTTCTTTCTTTGTTGTCTTTGGGTTAGCTATATTTAATTTTATTGGTTTATTCACCCCCTCAGTGAAAAACCAAACACAAATGCAAACACCTTACAAACAATATTTAGAAAAGAATAAAATTAACTGTACTACATTGTGTATCGTCACGCGTGCGTAACCTAAATATTCGTTAGTTTATGCACAAACGTGACGTTAAACATACAATTCACCATCGCTGTACAAAGAGCCATACTTCATGTGAGAGGAGGTTCGATTTAAGCCATAGGAGAATGTAAATATAATGTAAATCACACAACAGTTCGTCGGTGGGGGAGAATAAATGAGAACCTTTCTTAATGCTTTTATACTCTCGAAACGGTGGATGTTTTTAGAGAACTCTTTTATGCGTTCAAAGAACCCTGGGTAGTTTAAATTATCTTACGACTTATTATTCAAAGTCATTTGTGTTAATTTTTGCCTTTTCGCGGCTTACTAAGTTTTTTTAACTATGGATATGCAGTTTAATACTTTTCGTAGTAAGTGCAATCGATTATTTTATCTCATTGAATATAGTTCGCAATAAACGACAACGATTTTTATGAACAATTTTCATCATGATTGTTGTGAGCTGCCATCAATTTTAGATAAAGATTACAAATTACTAAAAGTAAGGCCCAATGAAGAAAGCGCAATAAGTTTTGTATGTGTAAAGTTTCTCGCGGGGTTTGGAAAAAACTCCGAACATTTATGTAAATAAATAATTCTTTGAAAATGCCTACCAGCTGACTTGAGCTTATCACATAATAAACATGTGAGGTTCTCGACATCAGCCACGCGGCACTCCAATTAATTGCTTAACCGTTTGTTGTGAATTCTTTTAGCATTCCTTATCTGCATAAACAATTGTATCGCTTACAAGAAGGAAAAGCATCGTTTGGGTACATATTCGTGTATACACGTCGACGTACAACATTCTTGCATGTTTGTTTAATTGTTTCAATGTAAAGAAGAACTATCGCTGAACCATTCAGTCTATGTAGCCGTAGTTTGTAATTGGAACACTTTCAATGCATCTTGCAAGCAATATTTGTTTCCCTTGCAGATGATACCGCGTTGCCTTTCGATGTTTGCGTTTCCCATGTGTAAACAGATTGCAAACAAAGACATTTTCCTAGTACCCAACTATATGGCGCAGCAAGAATGATGATCAAATTGCCGACTCTATTAAACAGAAATTCCTCAGCTTTTCCCCATTTGTCGAAAGAATTTATGTCTTTGTTCTAAGCTCTGCCTCACAAATGGCGGCGGTTTTTTTTCACCCTGTACGTGTTTTTTCTTCATTTTTTTTTTTAAATAAATACAATTACAATAATCGGCTTTGTTTGACAAATCCCGAGGCTAGTCAAAGAGTTACATTGTTTATATGACTCAAATGAAGTGTCTTTATTAGGCTCCTGTCGCACTTGACCTATATACTCGCAATTGTGTGGGAGGTTTTGTTTTGTTTGATGTTGTTATTGTTCAAATTGTTTTTTTTTTTAAATGGTTCGTTTCGCTTTCTTTTGAGTTTTGCATTTGGCAAAGAGAAGATGTAAAACGCAGTGCGATGGGTAATTATAGTGACGACCATAGACAAACCATACATACCATAAGTAACGGGAAATCGGCCGGAGTTGGTGGTCTCAGTATTGTCTCTGGTGACGACGTTAATCGGAATTGAATTGTGCGTCTGAAGTAAATAAGGAAAAATTAAATTGAGTAAACAAATGTGTTGTTGTGGCAATTTAAATAGACAGAAAGCTTTTTTTGTGGTGTGCTTATTTTGGGCTTCTCTCGCTTGAGCACTCGAGCCAGGCTAACAGAACTGACACTAGGTTTACGTGTTTTTTCACTCAGGAAAGTTATATATTTATCACAGTATGGAGAATAAAATGTAACCATTTGCTACGTTTTTTTACACGATATCGATGAACTCTACCTCCAGTTCGGGTTGCTTTTAAAATGTTATTTCATTTTAAACGAATTGCATTGACAGTTCATTCTGTTGTAGATTCCTGCATCCAGTGGGTTACTTTGTGCTAGATAGCGAAATTTGTTAGAACTCTGCCAAATGCAGAATATATATCCAACTGTTGACTAAACAAGCGACTACGAAAATTGAAGTAACAGTTTAACAATGATCTTTCATAAATTGCACTCATTATATATATTCCTTTAAAATGCTTGGAAAATGTTTCCTTTGATGACAGTTGCAAATATGTACAATTGTACACGCCCCTGGCACCAACTTTGATAGATGGTTAAGTTGTAACTTGTAAAAAATTGTCACACTATACATTAATCTGTCAATCAGATTCCTTTAATCATATAGTGCGACACTTGATATAGTCGAGTTCCAACTCTGAGCGCGCTTCATGTGCACTGCAATAATTCTAATAATTAATGCTAATAAATGAGTTATTTTTTAAAGGATATTTTGTAGATCATATGTGGAAACTTTTTATTGGCAGACGTAAATTGTTACCGCATTTTTAACATATCAATAAAATCGCTTACATTCTAAGTCGAATGATAAAACTGTATCGCCTATCGCATCTTCAATAAGTACCTATTCCCTTTCCTAAGCACAAATTATTATTTCAACCTCAACCGCAGCATCGTTGGTCAACCTTCCGACTATCAATTCAGCTTTAATGCGCGGCATTTTAATTTGAGGTTATTGCATGATAATCGCAATTGTGTGCATGTGCAACTACTCACATATGCTGTGCCATATCATCTGTCCTCATCAGCATAACAACTAGAGTTACATAAAAATTTAAAAAAAAATCAAGTGTAGTTGCAATGATAAAGAAAAACCAGTCGTTGCCACCAATAACACACAAACGGGAGCGGCTTGCAGCTGTCGGCTGTCCCACTAACTAAACGACCCCACTATCGCATGTGAGTGAGCACTAGAATTGCGTTTCAAGTCGATTACATGATCCACCGAATGGAATTGAGTGGATTCTCCTCACCATTTGGAATATTTTTTTGTTTTGTTTTGTATTTATAGTTTTATTATAATTTTTATTGCATCCATAGTGAGAACATTTACGTGTGAGCGGGATGATCCAAATGCAAATGCGGTACAAAACTCTTGAATGCATGCGATCTGTTGCCTAATGCCAACGCCAAGTGAACAAATGTTGATTTCGTTTGCCAATTTGGCAGAGAATTATTGTTAGATATTTGGAGGTAGAAAAATTACAAATGCTGACTTAGATGGTGTAGCTAGCGCAAAATAGAATTATCGAATGCTATAGGTGCGCGTGTATATTTGGCATAGGTTCCACTTGATTTGAGGAGCAATGATTTCATAGAGATCCAAATATATACTCTAATCTATTTCCGAGCTACAAGTGAAATTAAACGCAAATTTGCAACTCATGATTGATTCGATTTTTTTTAAGAAGACAAAGGTGTAGTACATACACGTATACGTACAATTTAATTAAATTAACGAGATTAATTTATTTATTTCGATGACCTGCAATTTTAGCAAATTATAATGTGACGTGATAAACGAGTTGGTTTATTTGCGGGTAGATGAGTAATAAAAATCTGATTGCGAACCGGATATCATTGAACTTCTCGTTGACCCAATTTGGTTCGATGACTTTTTGAGATGGTACTTGCTTGCCAAAGTGATACCGAATTTCATAGACTTTTGCAATCAAATTTATGTATGCTCGCCCATCCATCGATATCTTCTATTTAATGTACGTCATTTATGCAGTGGGTTTTGTAAGATATAGCTACAATGTTTAAAGAAAAATGCAGTTTCACTTCTATTCGCTGTTGTATTTATTTGAAAGCAAAACAAACCCAAAAAATAAATAATAGATATGGAATAATGACAGTTTAAAATTAGCATTTGAAAGATTTGACAGGCATCTGCTGGTTATAAATCTACTAGGAAGCAATTCAAATCTAGCTATGAATATTTTTAGACGGAGGAAGTGTTTTCGTAAGCAACGGTGGAGTTTGAACAAATTTAACTAGTAAGAGATCCGATAGTAGGTACATACAATTTACAACCATTCGTTAGTGATATATTCGTATATCCAATGGAATATTGATGTGTTTAAGAAAATTGTTAACCCAAAGTTTGGACAAATAAAAGTTTGTAAAAGAAAACATTCAAATGATCTTACAACGATAAAATTTATATGTACGTTGATTTTCAAACACAACTCAGCACCTTATAAGTAAGTGGACAATAAAATAAATAAATAAATAATTATTGCCACGAGATAAGTTTTTCCTTTCTTTAGCGATTCATACGTACCTATTGCAACAAGTTTTACATTTATTTTATTTTATAGTTACCAGATTTCTTTAATTTAATTTATTTTTAAATATTTCAACCATTTCTAATATTCGATTACCAGCTAAAGGTATATGGAATATGGGTATCTATGAATGCCGAATTTTCAATTTCAGCTGTCAGTTTCAATAATGTTGGTTTTAAATTATATTTTGAGGTTAAGTGATTTTTTTCAAGGTTCGAAAGGTTTATTCCTTATGTGGTTGTTCATTGGGACAAAAATTCAATCTTTTTATTTTGGATCTAAATCACTTTTCATATTCCATTGAGCAAAAAAATCAATTTTCGACGGCAAGTTCGAAGAAATGTAAAAATCCTATTAACTCGTCCCATGCTTATACTTAACAACAAGTCTCTTCGTCTTGGGCTATTTTGAAATAACGCGTTATAACAAAAAAAGATTTCTGCCCAAATTTAAAGACAAGTTGTTCTTTATTCTGTTATTCTGGCTATAGCTTCCTTGGATTTTTGTGCAGCGGATTCAGTTTTGTTTGAACTTCTTCTGTGGGCTTCAAGGGAGGGAGGCATTACGAATCTGCTTCCTCTTAACATTCGTTTGTTGGTCACTTCTACTAAAACAATGACGTCTTATTTTAGCAACATGTTTGAATCATTAAATATAGAATATGTATAAATTGTTTCTCCATTCTTCGTAAAAAATTCTAAAACTGTTTTTTCTTCTATTTGCAGACAAAATTCAAACCCCTTCTACATGTACATAAATTAACACGTAAAGTAACAAAAGCTACAAATTTTTCACAAGACTGAGATAATATATTACAAACAAACAAAATTATTTTGAAAGATTAACTTCGAACATTAAAACAAAAAGAAGAAGGAAAGCCTAACATACTTACAACAAAATAAAAGAAAAACTGATCTCATTAAAATCATAAAAGGACTACAACACGAAACTCCTTTCAAAAGAACCAAAGACAAAGCAATTATAATAAAAAGAAGAGAAGAAGAAAAGGAACTCCAAATTGACTGTGATCTTTAGTTTTGCTGTAACAAAGAAACGCAGTGTGTGGGAAGCGATTACAAATCTCAGCTGAAAACAAAATATTAACCCGTGCGCACTCAAAGGATACCCAGAAAATCCGTGTAAACCGAAAACCGGCCACCTTTCATCGTATAATGTTTAGTAGTCTGGCAAATCTACTATTTGGATCAACCTCTAATACGCCTACTAATCCTGAAAGACCTAATAGAATCGAGGGAAGCCTAGAGAACGCATCGACCAACAGCACAATCGGTGGAGCAGCTGCAATTGGACAGACCGACAATAACTATTATAAAAGCGTAAGTAATAGATCGATTGACGATCATCTTCAGAATCTGACCTCAATCGATAACAACGACAGCGTCGTTAGCGACGAAGAATTGGACGACGATTGGCTAGTAGTCAACAGGGAGGACGGTAAGTCATCAAAATAATATAATTAATACAAAGTTGAAGTAGCTTACTAGGATCCTTTTCAAATGTTTAGACGAGGAGGATAGTCTCCCTCGCACCGACTCCGAAGAGGAGCTGCCATTTGTTGAGATCAAACGTAGTCCAACCTTTCAGCAAAGACCACGTAATAGCAATCACCATTCCCTTTCAGCATATCATCAGCGAGCATTAGCATTACGATACGACGATGGCGGCATTACACAATCACTGTACGCCGTACCATCGATCGCCGGTAATAATTTCACTTTACCCGCAAATATTTCTATGGATGAATCATGGTTCCTGACACCGCCACCATGTTTCACTTCCACGGGACCTGTAAACATGGAGACATCTCCATTTGAGAATTTACTGATAGAACATCCAAGGTTTGTTTGAAAATTCTTTAAATTTCCCTATTGAAATCAATAAATAATTTTGCTGTTGTTTCTTCCACACAGTATGTCAGTGTATCATAGTATTAGGTCAGCCCAAGAGGCTACCGAAAGTTTTGTTAATCTTGATCTCGGGGTGGAAGAATCTCAGAAAGTTGTTAAACAAACAAAGGTTCGAGTGAGTAATAATAATACAAGTAAAACATCAACATGATAATGTCTGTTTTGCGTTTAAAGAATCAGCCTGTGCAACAACGTGCCGGAAGTCATCGCGTTGAACGCTTAGGCAGTGCTCAGAGCAAAATGGAACACCTGGCTCGGACTTCACAAAAGGTAAGTCGATATCTAAGTGTAATATTTGTAATATACTCTCGGAGGTATTCCATAATTTTATGTAAAATCTTCCTCTCGAACAATGGAAATCCATTGCTGAAACCAACCAGAACTAGGTTAGGTTAGGTAAGGTTGAAGTGGCTATCGGCTAGCCGACACACTTAGACGCTTGTGATACCACATGAATCTAATAGTTATTCTTCCTACTCGTTGAACCAGTTGGAGCTTCTGATGAAGCGCAGGAGACTTCCAATGTCCGAGTTTTTTTTTAGATGGTTTAGATCATTACAGTAGAACTCTCCCAAATGGAGTTTTCGTTTTTGTGAGAGAGCCTGACAAGTACAGAGCAGATGAAGAATAATCTCTTCCTCCTTTATTGGAAGCAAAGGTAGTGTAGTTCCGTGTTTGGCGAGTTCATCAGCCGTGCAGTTACCTGTGATGTTCCTATGCCCCGGCACCCAACAAAGGTGCCATCTCTATGAGGGACGAGCGACAGTCTTGGGCTGTTATAGAATAGAGACTGATTCCAGGCACTTGATAGGCGCTTGACTATCCGAGGAGATACGGATATCTTTAGCAGATATCACGTTTTCTTTCAGCCAAGATAAGACTTCTTTTATCGCCATTATTTCCGCCTGAAAAACGCTATAGCGATGAGGAAGACGGAAGGAGAGACTAAGATTTAGTCGGAGAAGACACCGCCACCAACACCGTCCACAGTTTTCGAGCCATCTGTGAAGAAATGGATCGATTCATCATCCAGGAAAGCTTTCTCCTCCCAGAATGATCTAGTGGGAAGGGAGACCGGGAAGTTTCTGTCAAAATGTAGTTCTGGTGTAGTGTAGTCGATATTGCCTGGAAGGTTCTTGATGTTGTTCAGGATAGCGGCATGGTCAGTTGTTTTTCTGGTCCATTGTGAAGTAGCTTTGAGGCGTACGGCTGCGGAAGCTGCCGTTTGCCTGCGGAAGATGTCAATGGGTGCGAGATGAAACAGGATGCCAAGTGCAGCGGAGAGGGTAGTACGAAGACCCCGGCCGATGCACAAGCAAGCTGTTCTTTGGACTTTGCTTAACTTATCGCGATGAATCGCTTTGTCCAAAGCAGTCCACCAGATAACCACACCGTACGTGAGTACCGGTCTTATGACAGAGACGTATAGCCAGTAAGTTATACGAGGCTGTAGACCCGATTTGTTTTCTATGGCTTTTTTGTAAGTAAAGGAACCGATGTAAGGTGTTCTTTTCTTAGTAAATACGTTAAATATTGAAACATTAAAAATCAAGTTTACGGAATTACTCGTTTTCGAAGTAGAAACACATAAACGTTAGTTGTTCAAACAGACTTTTAATGGGAACTTATTTCTCGATCTTTTACGAAATTTCGCTTATGCCCATTTTATTTCAGTTTGACAACCATATGCGGATCAAATTGATGCGGCTATTGAGGAACCTCATTGATTGAATCTTGGGCTCAGAGAAAACAGCGGAAATGAGTTGTACAAAAGTTCTTCCGGTTGTTCCATCTTCAAATATTTAAGAAATTTGTGAGAACCACCGTCCATAATGAACGTCCGTGGACGAAAAACGATGAAAAAAATGTAACCACAAATCACCTGAGCCAACTCAAGCGAAGTTTTTCAGCTGATTATTATATTTTTAGTCACTTTGATTTATCAAAGTTTTATTATTATTATTATTAATATGGTAGCTAAGATTTGTATTGAAAGGGACACGAATCTGCTAATGCAAGAATTATTTTTCAAATAGGATTTTCTGTGCAAGTCAACCTTTCTCTTTTCTTTTTACTCGAAATATACCAGACACGAGGTTTATGAGTAGGACTGTGTAGCCAAACTCTTAGAATCGAAGCACAAATCCCACTTCTAATAATCATGTTTATTATCCCGCTTTAATGTTACGAACACACAATGGTGATACATATTCTCCATACAATATTCAATTTGAAGTTAACATTCTTGTTGACAATAATGTGTATGATATATTCCGCTTCCTTTTAAAGAAAATGTTTCAGTCAAATGTATGGCAAATGACATTTCCATACGTGTCGTCTTAAAATTAAAGTCCCGTCAAATCTAGTTAAACTTATTCCCCTAGAGATTCCAACGTTAAAAAACTTGCAAGTATTTTGTAAGCTCTAAATGTAACTCTTTCTGCTTACTATATTATATCTAACCGGCGGAGATGATAGGATTAAAGACAGTAGCGAAAATGCTTGTTTTAAAAAAAAAAATATTTTGACTTCAGGCCCATGACAAGAGGGAGCGTCAAACTATCTGCCGCGGAGCTATCAAACGCGCAAACAAGGTAAGAGAATACAACAGCAAGGGTAGTTGCCAGCGCCGTGCCGACATGCAACATTGCAAAATCATCAGCGGCGCAAACAATAACCGTAAGTGCTAAATGTACTGAAGCATTTGTTGTCCTCATTATGCAACAAACTGGAGTGTCGTTTAAAGCAACACAACATAACAAGTAAGAGAAATTGCACCCCACAATAAGCTAAAAAAAAATCCTTCAAATTTTAATTAAACTTAAGAAACATTACATTTAAATGTATGTATAGACAAAGTAGAATAAAAAAACTAACAAAACCCATACAAAAAAAATAAATATATGTGACAAACAAAAAACTATGAAAAAAAAGAATATTTATTGAAACGAAATTTTCCGATTTAAACAAACACAACATTTATTGTATTTTTATTAATGTTAATTGCCTCATTAAAGAAAATAGAAAGATTATAATCACACCCTTCCTTCTATGCCCATAGTCACATTTCACTCTAAACAAAATAAATCTATTAAATTTAAATAACTTAAAACTGTAATAGTAAATTTAATTAAAGAAAATTTACAAAAAAAAAAAATCATTGTGATAATGTTGCGAGAGAAAGTACGTAAGCAGAGGGAGAAACAATAATTTAAACAAAACAAATGAGAACGTATGTGTGTTGTGTGTAAACAACAAAATCTAAAATATCTTAAAGTAAAATTTTTCCTCTCTACTTTAATTAAAAGTAAATTTCTAGATACATTTATACAAGAAAATAAATAATCTGTACAGTGTGCTTAAAGACGATCAGGAGGTGTTGTGTGTGCATATTGGCAAAGTAAAACATGTTTGGCAAAGAAAGAAAACACGCTTACGATAGACAATTAAAAAATCTTAACAATGTATAAATGTAAGATTTTGCAGAAGAAGATTTTAAACAAACGTACTATTAAGTGAAAAAGAACACAAAGGAGCAATATTTTTGTAAATCCACTTTAGAGAAGAAAAACAAAAGAATCTTGAGAACACAATTCTATACATTGTCCTAGTACTAAACAAAAAAACAAAAAGAAAAACATATATTTTTGGTGCAAATTTGTAAACAAAAAATCTTAACAACTTTATCGCACATTTAACATTATCCTGATAATCTGATAAACAAATTAAATTAACAAACGGCATTATATAAGTTTACAAAGAAACTTTATTAATTTTTGTTTTCGAACGTTTTTAATCTAAGGAATAATAATTTAATTGCAATAAACAAAATGTAAAGTGTTTAAACTTAAGAGTTTTTGTTAATTTATTTCGAGAATAAAATAAAAATCGGAAAAGTTATTAAAAAGATATATATTTACTTATATAGATATTTGAAAATAAATCAACAAACTCATGTGTTCAGAAAATGAAATCGTTCATAACAACATTACTTTAAATTAGAAAAATATTAAAATAACAGACTAACTGCCTATAGGGTGTCTCTGACAACAATAGCAACAACAAAAAAAAACATCTTAAAAAAATTAAATATCGCAAAAGGAAAACATTTACAAAACAAAGTGCTTCTTTTTATGACATAAAATAATAAATAGTAGTTTCTTGATCGAGAAATGTTACTGCACATTGTTTTAATAAAAAAAATAATACCTACAACTAAACAAATTTGAATAAAATTTTCAAGTAGTGGATTCACATGAAAAACAAAATAGTGTATTATTATCTAAACTAGAGTGTAAGTTGCAAAAAAACTAATTCAGTTAAGTTGTAAGTTTAATGGTTATATTAAATGAAATATACAAAAACAAAAAATGTAAACAAAAAAACACATAAAATAACTTATTGATGAGTGACAACAAAAATGCAAAAAAAAATACATAGCAAAAAAAACCGAGCAACTGAAAATGAGATGAATTAAAGTGAAGTAAAAAACAAATCTTGGTTTCCTTTTTCTTTTAAGTGACCTTTTATATTAGCGGATTGAGTGAGCGCTCTCACATTGGTCAAATTGGATGACGGACTAGTGTTTGCAAAAAAAATCTTAGTACAACATACGAACGCTATTAACAAAAACGAAGAGGTAAATAAATCATTTTCAGAAACAAATTCATTCGTTTGAGCTGTCTTGTTTTATCGCTTTAAAAAATTATCAGGGGGAACTAATGTGGTTTTCCATTGGGACAAAAATCTCTTTTTTTTGATTCGGATCACTTTTTGCAGATCTCGATATTTTTTCATATTTCGTCATCTTAATAAGTTTGCTTTCAAAACAAATGCGCAAAGTTTAGTGAAAAGCAAAATAAAGATATACCTACATAAATTGCAATGGATATAACTTTGGAGGAATTATTATCTTCATCGTCTTCCTCATCATCTGAAGACTACGAATCCCCGAAACTAGTCCATTTGTATCTACAACAGTGAAAACATTTTTCAAGTCGATGTCCAAAGTTGATTTTTCCAAAAACGAATGCAATTTGACATTGCTGTCAAATAACGCACTAATCCATTTACAAAAGCAGATCAATTTCGTTGCACGTTCCATGAGATCTGAAAAAGATTTTTGGTGGTCCCAATTAAAAACGACATAAATAATTCCTACAAAATGATATCCATGGCAGTTTAAGAAATTTTCTTATTTTGGTTTTCACGAAACTTTGCGCATTCGGTTTAAAACAAAATTCTTAAAATGACGTAAAACAGCTGTGCAAAGTATATTGGTAATTGTGGTAGTATGTGTAAATCTGGAAAAATATCGAGACTGCAAAAAGTGACCCGAATCAAAAAAAAGATTGATTTTTTTGCCCAATGGAACATGAAAAGTGAAAAAAAAATCGATTTGTCCCAATGGAAAACGACCTAAGATCATAGGGGCTGTGTAGCGTACCTAACCTCTACGAGAAATATACTTGTTTGGGAACTTTGTTGCTACAGAGTATGGTATTCTTGTAATTGATAGATTCCACTCCTTATTTGTGAGATTTCAAATTTATTAATTAGCATTAGTGAAGGAATGCAGCCTGACAGCCATTTATGTATTTTAGCATTCTCTTTCGTTCAAAAAGAATGAAATCGTTTGATAATTTTTAAACAAAAGTGAATTGTGCTACTACAATCGAAGAAAAGAGAACTATATATATATTTGTTGCTTTTGACGTCATCTTTGTGTTAAGTCCGCGCAGTAATTTTTTCGTTAAAGTTTTGAATAAAAAGTTCTGTTTTGTCCAGCACCAGCTGAGTGCTGACAATTGTAACTTGAAGAACAAGATTCCACAAACAGCTGACTGTCATTGGTGCAGGAGGGAATCGATAATCGAACCTCAAATTTGTTTTTCTTTTTTGTTTTCTATAACCATTTCCATTCCACATCTTCAAATGAAGCGGTTCTTGGATATTTTTAAGCATCCCCAGTGTAATGTGATTGGTATGGTCCACATTGATGCACTACCAGGTATGAATTCTCTTTAAAAGCGTCTTTTACAACTTACTGGTAGAATGTCGATAGGAACTCCAAAATATGCCGGGAATTTCAATGAAATCGTAGAAAAGGCTAAGCATGAGGCAAACGTCTATACAAGGCATAGACTAGTAGGTTTTGAGGATTGTTTCTTCCAATAGAGCCTGTATTGTTACTCAATTGCAGGGCTCTATACTGATCGAAAATATGCACGACGTTCCCTACGTGCAGGAAAGATATCTCGGACCAGAAACCATCGCTTGTATGACCAGAATTGCAACGGATATTCGTAAAATCATCCCTAAAGATATGCCGTGCGGTATTCAGGTATGTTATGGTATTTAAAAGAAACGGCATCAGCTGTAAAACGTTTCTAGGTGCTGGCTTGCGGTAACAAACAAGCCTTAGCCATTGCTAAAGCATGCGACTTGCAGTACATTCGAGCGGAGGGCTTTGTTTTCGCTCACGTCGCTGACGAAGGCTATACAGATGCATGTGCTGGAGATATTTTGCGATATCGACGCCTCATCGATGCGGAATCGATCTTAGTTTTCACAGATTTAAAAAAGAAGCATAGTTCGCACTCGATAACTGCAGATACGAGTTTGCTGGAAACAGCAAAGGCTGCCGAATTTTTCCTTTCAGATGGAATTGTGGTAACAGGTTAACAGTCATTTATCGGATGTACAAAATAAAGCAAAGTAATCTTGTCGTATGATGCTTTCAGGAACTTCAACTGGTCATGCTGCCAGTCCAGAGGACTTAGAAGCTCTTTATGGCAAGGTGAGCGTTCCACTCATCATTGGTTCCGGTGTGACAAAAGACAATTTAAGTTACTACTATGACAAAGCGAACGCTATGATTATTGGTTCGCACTTTAAGGTCGATGGTAACTGGAGCAATGATCTCTGCGAGGAGTCCATTGGAAATTTCATGGATAACCTGAAAATCTTAAGGAAAAAATAAACATGCATTGATTACTATGCGTCAACTATTTTTATTGCAAGTTAAAAGTGTAAAGTTCAACAAGTCTCTAGGTTTTGTTGTCCACTGTTGGAAATAGGACTCCTTTAGTGTGGTCCACGATTGTTGATACTCTGTACACAAAGATTTTAAGTCATAGTAGGTCGTATTTACGATGCTGTTTTTTCCAAGTTTAATTTTTTCCTTTAGTTTCGGGTGCTTCTCTAGCAGTTCACAAAATTCTTCGAGCAAGAGCAACTTGCTACTGCGAAGAGCAGATTTCTTGGTCCGTAGCGCTTTCTTCGTGATTCCTTGCTTCTTGCCATTTACCGACACCTCGTATGGACTACAAATATAACAAGTAAATACCTCAAGACCCACCCATTGCATAACCTACCTGTTCTCATGCGCAATTTCACTCCAGATCAGCCCATTAGGAGAGGGATTCTTATCCGCATCTTGAGCATATTCGAAGTTACAGCGAGAACTTCGAATCTCAGGTTTATGTGGCACAAACCGTTTGCTTTCAAAAGCTCTGCCAACCCACCGTCTAAAGATGGCTCTAGTCATCGAATCAATATCAAATTCACATGAGAAATTCAAAGTTTCCAAATAAATTGGTTTTTCAAGAACTACGTCCAAAAATGCACCCTGAATACCAAGAATATTCCATTTGGAGAGCTTGTCACTACACGACATGGAGAGAGTACGATCACCACGACCTGGTTTTGTTCGAAGTGGTCCCATAGTTTGGTCCATTGGATCAGTTATAATGGCACCAATGAGTTTGGCTCCCGTGAACATATTAGATGAGTTCAAGAGATTGCCAACATCGGGGCTCTCGCTCTCTAGTTTTCTTCGCTTAGAAGGTACTTCATTCGGGTTTTGAGTAGAACGTGCAACGATGCAAGCATCTCCACAAGGCACTTGAGTGCTGAAAAAGTGAAAACTGACCGAGTCCTTAAGAGCAAATGCCCTTCTTTCATTTTGATATGAAAAAATATCACTGCCACTCATTAACTGATGTACGATAAATCGCAGGAATGCCCTTCTGGCAAGAACTTCAGCGTGAGAATCATTTAGAATCAGTCCTAGGGGGCACAATTTCATCTGACCAATGCATTTTGTCCCAGCTCCAAGAGCGACAACCTTTGATTCACCACTATTACTGTCGAATTGGATAATAGAAGATAGTACAGTCCACTCGGATTTGTTAGGTTTGCCTGCTCTTGGAAGAGATTTGAATTTTTTGAAAGTAATTTCGGCAATAAAGTCGGCAGATGGCAATTTGTACATTTTCAAAATATCAATTTCAATGTGTCAAACCTACTAGTAGGCTACTTAGTACTAAAATTATGTTCTAAATCGGCTGCATTCAGTTTCAGCACGTAAACGGCATAAACGTATGTAGTTATGTAGCATATCCATTTTTATATGATTTGCACCATGATCTATAAATGAAGAACTAGTCGAATAGAGATGGAAAATAGATTTACCAAATGTGTCGGCTCCGATTCCTAGTTTGAATTGTAATTGTAGGTAATTCTAATCAATTCTATACCAAGTGTAGAATATTAATTTGTCGTTTTTGACATAAAAACAACAGAAAAACGTGCTTTTTAAGAATTAAATGGAGAGGAAAGACAAGTAACCCAAGAGGAACTTAGGTTCCAGAGCAGGTTTTAGCTGTATACCTACTCATATTTTTTTGTAAATCTGATTTAATTTTCAATTTGTAATATGTTTTTAATATCAATAGGTGTGTTTTTTTTAGCTGCGATCTCAGCATGCGTGCTAAAAATCCTACTTTACTTTTGCTGAGATTGAAGTTAAAAAAAGAGGGCTAATATAAGGAGTGTTTTTTTGAGCTTCGATCTCAGCAAAGCAAAGTAAAGTAGGATTTTCAGCACGCGATAACAGCAACTACAGCCGAGTCTCGAAGTGTCAAGTAGAGCGTAGTTGCTGTAATTGCATGATGAAAATCCTACTTTACTTTGCTTTGCTGAGATCGAAGCTCAAAAAAACTCGGCTATAATAGAAGGCTGACTGTAGATAAATTCACGAAAAAACATAAGCGCTGAATGTGTCCAGCCGTCACAACATTTTTTATATTATTTTAGGTTGCCTGCCCTAGCTGAAAAAAAAAACAATTGTCATTACTTTAGACAGGTGCAACGACTTCTTTTTGATTCAAATTTGTGGACGTGCATTTGTGCTCTCTATTTAATAATTTATGATATTTGTTGCTACTAAATTACAAAACTACAAAAATGTATCACACTCCACAAAAACGTCCACACAGTACTGCCGAAGCTGAGTTTCATACTCCATTATCCTTTAGCAAAGAACTGAAACAAGTTCTAAACGAGCGAAATCTTCTCACGGCGAAGACCAGAAAAAGAGGTAAAAGTGTCTTTAAAATCCAACATCCCATAGATAGTTTAGTAAATATTTTAAAATTTACAGTCTGCTCAATGCTAGACCGGATAACCCCCGACAAGCACGAAGCACTCGATAAACGTAAAAGTTTCCGCCTTCAAGCAATTCAAGAGATCGTCAGTTCCGAAAAAACTTATCTCAAACAATTGGAGATTCTCATGGAATTCTTTGTGGTGCCATTGAAGGAACAAGCAATCCTTAACGATGGTAGTCACACCACACTCTTTGGGCAAATTGAAATGATTTACAACCTGAATGGGGAGCTTCTGCGAGAAATTGAACGTAACCAGGAGGACGTAGCCCAAGCCTTCCTCAAAATGGCACCATTTTTCAAGCTGTACTCAGTCTATGCTTTTGATTATAAAAATGCTCTACTCGTTCTTCAGGAGCTAACTAGTAACAACCCAGTTTTTAGGAAATTCCTTGAAAACACCGAGTCCCGCCCAGAGGTGCAAAGAAAATTAAACTCACTGATGATTGCTCCAATTCAACGAGTGCCCAGGTATAAGCTGTTGTTAGAGCAAGTTTTGCTTTACACAAGTCCAGCTGATTCGGACTTCAAATTTTTAAAAGGTAAGGTAATGTAACTTATAATTATTGAGAGCAAATACTAAGACGGGTTTCTTTAGAATCGGTAAAATTGGTGGAGAGCACTGTCGCACACATAAACTCTGTCATCGAGGATCAAGAAGTCACACAGAAGCTGTTAAATCTCCAAAATTCACTAGCGAATCGAATGCCAAACATAGTAAAGCCCAGTCGAAAGGTCATTAAGGAAGGAATCCTGAACAAAGTCAACCGAAAGGGAGATGAAATCAAACGCTACTGTGTGCTGATGTCTGACATTTTTATGTACTGCAAGGTTCTCAAAGACCGCCCAAAGGACACTGTGGTAGAGAATTCCTTAGAATGCTGCTGCATCTTTCCACTAAAAAAATGCAAGGTGTATGAAATGTTCCCAGGAAACTTTAAAATAACATGTCAGGGTGATGGAATCATTCTTTGCACCACCGATTTACACTTGGGTCGGACTTGGGTGGCATTCATTAAGGATGCCATTGAATTACACATCATGTGCAGAAAAACGCTTCGCAAGGAATCAAGTAAAAGGACGCCAATTAGGTAAGAATAGAGATGAATTAGACCAACCATTTTTCACCGTTGATTTTTGTACCTTTCTAGAAAGAAGGATATCAAACACTTTGACACCGACTACATTCAAAGTCCGAACAAACGCAAATGTGTAAGTAATTCGATTGAAATTTTACACGGCCAGTTACAGAATTCTATTTCCTCTCCAGGACTATGAAACCGTGTACCGTAATAAACGGAGCACTGACTCTGAAGAAGACGATAGCGATGGGAAGTCATCATGCTTCCCTCGTTCTAAAGACACAGCTACATTCAAGAAACCAAAGACACCACCAAAGTTCCCAGTCTATAACAATCGTCTGCTTAAAGTGAGAAACAATACCTCTTCCGAGAAACAAGGTGTACCACGTCGTCGTAGCATTTTAAAAAAATCCAAACCAAACCCCATTACGATTAAAAAGGAAGACCACGACCCCACATACGGATTCGCCACTCACTTCTCGGATTCCAAATCATATTTTCGAGCCCAAACTGTGGACTCGACGATTCCTACGACAATTACACGACAGGACTTCATGAATGAGACATCTTTAGAGAGCAAACGTGTAAAAGGCATCTTGTACCCTTTGCACACTAATAGAGGAAAGGAAAACTTGTTGCCCACGGATTCAAATTCTTTTCCGAGAAAGCGAGTCAAATTCGATGACTTAGAAGGCTCCAAGAGTGTTCGCGACAAAGTTGAACCATACAAGTTCACCAGTGTTTCTGTTGTGCCTAAAACCACGGCGTCCCTGCGCGAACGAATCGTTGACTTTTTTGCTAAACTCTTTTAAAAAATGTTATTGAATTGTTATCATTGCGTTTGTCTCATATTTATTATATAGTAAAGCTTTTTTATTGCAGGACTATTATGTATAACGATAAGAAGTGTCAGAGGCTACTCACACATTCCAATCGCACGAATATAAAAAATATGTACTAGCAAATGTTTTTTTTTTGTTCGATTAGACACGAAATGTGACCGCTGAAAAACCACATGAAAGAATGCCTATTTCCTAAGTGCTATCGAACAACATCACACCCAAAAAGTATGGAATGAAAATGCATATTCCATTTCTTCAATGGAATTTGCATTGCATACCCTTGTGATGATGTTTTTATTTTTGTCTGTACCCTGCATTATTCTGGTGACCTAGTACTTTTTTGAAGATTTTTCCCTCGTATCCTCGGACTGTACTTCCATGTACAGGGTGCGTCATTTTTTATGTCGGCATATAAACATTGAATAGCTTTGAGTAGAAATTTTTAGCCATTAACTTCAATTCAGTAGAATTTTAGCCGCGCGTAAATAGTGACGTTGTACATTAAAAATAGTCGCTTAGTTCTGTTAACTGAACGTGCATATCGTCGAAAATATCGTGGCCAACAAGCACCGTCTGATATCACTGGTCGTCGTCCATATCGGAATCTCAATTATGTCTACCCACAAATGTGTGAAAAAGCTCTGGGAACTCTGTAATTCGATTCGTAAGTAAAAACTGTTCGAAAGTTGTTTACGATTCTAATTTCAAATGTTACTCCGTATAACTTTCGAATCGATTGGAAATGTTGTAAAGAAAACTTTGCAACTTTCGAATAAATGTTCCGAGACTCGAGCTGGTTTTTGTCAAAAATGACATTTTAAATTCAACAAAAATTCAATTAATCGTTTTTGATTATTTAAATTTATTCGTTTGTAATACTCTTTATTATTTTTACTATAATGGCGGATCGCACAAAAAAATGCGGCCGTCTTGTTCTCTTTTCTTTTTCTGAGTGCCTTTAGCCACGGCTACTTCGTTTTCATTTTAGGACTAAAGGGAACAACCAGGTGGCGCAGCTCAAGTTACAAAGATGAGTGCGTCCAACGGGTGTCCATGGTATTATTTACTTTACATTCTTATAATTCGGCCAATCTACATAACAATCGACCTCGATACACATACATACATTTCTGTTTAAAACTAAATTATCATATACCCCGTGTTGCTTTCAAAAACTGCTTTAAGTCTCATCATCGTTTTTACTTTCAACCCATTTCCGCATACGAGCGGCTTCAATGATGTTATTATATGGTCGTTGAGTTATTTGACAGTTCTCGACATCGCGAACAACATATCGATCATTTCCCAATACTTTACAGACTACATACGGACCGCGATATTTAGGAATTAACTTTTTGTTTGTCCCGGGGGTAACATCCACATTCCGAATAACAACGAAATCGTTTACCGCGTACTTCTTCGCCGGTGATCCCTTCCTAGCCGAATATGCCTCATTATAAGCTTGTGATCTTTGGATAGCCTGGTTAGCATCTGCACGCATAGACTTCAAATCGCGAGTAGCCACAGGGCCAAACTCCGCCTGAAGATATTCGGAAAACTCATCAACAACCTTCCCACGCTGTGCCACCCCAAAAAGCAACTCGCTTGGTAGATGTTTTGTTGTGCTATGCCTCGAGTTGTTCAAGGCAAATTCTATTGGTGGCAGCATCTGAACCCAATCGGCATGACTAACTGGCTCACACATTTTCCCCAACATGGCTTTTAGGGTCCTGTTCACACGTTCCACTTGACCGTTTGCCTGCGGAGACCCGACCGCGACCTTGACATGCTCTATGTTATTCCTCTTGAGGAAATCAGCGAATTCTAAACTAGAAAAACAGGTACCTTGGTCCGAAATAATGCGGCGAGGCCGACTATAGTATGAGAAATACTTTTCAAGACAAATCAAAACCTCCCGGGTGCTGGTAGAGTTAACGGCGTAGAGCCTAGTGAATTTCGTGAAAGCGTCAGTGACTAATAGAATATGTTTTCGCTTCGAATTTATGGATGGAAGTGGACCAAAGTGATCCAGATGAAGTGTGTCAAATGGCTCAGGCTTCTTTTCGATACTATATAGTGTCCGCTCAGATGACCGAACAGGGGCGGCGTACAATACGCAGCGAATGCAATTCTTAATGAAGTTGCAAACTTTATCCCTCATATTTGGGAACCAGTAATGTCTACGGAGGCCATCAACCGTTTTATCAACACCCAAATGACCTAATTTCTCATGCATCAGCCTAATAACATTTTCCTCCATCTCACTTGCTACGTATAACAAACGTCCACCACCCTCGTCTACCTTGAAAACCAGACCATCCTTCATCGTAAACCCATCTAACGGGCCATTTTCTAGTTTATCTCGCACACTCACGATACATTCATCACGGCCCTGGGTGAGTTGTACTCGGAAACAGACTTCATTACCATCAATCGCATGGATGGTACGACGAAACGTACTTGAGGACGCCTCGTCGCCCCAGACACCCGAATCACTAATGGCAAACACGTCCATGGAACAGTTAGGTGGATTCATGGGCCTTAAAGTTTCCCCGGTGCTCGGATGCAACCGACTCAAAGCATCTACATGCCCCATGGCTACACCATGCCGGTGCTGTAAAATGTAATCATAATATTGCAACTCAAGCGCCCACCTAGCAATCCGGGCATTCATCTGCTTACGCTCCAAAGTCAGTTTAAGCGAGTTACAATCGGTGACGATCGTGAACCTCAACCCCTCTAAATAAACCCGATAGCGCCTAAGGGCATATAAAGGGTGATTTTTTAAGGGGTTTAGAACTTTTTTAAAAAAAAAAACACAAAAAATTCGAAAAAATGAATGAAATATTTATTTGAATCGATAGTTTGAACCTTGCAATTTAATGTTTAAAGATAATTTCATGCAAATGTTGACCGCAAATGCCGCCGGCCCATAAACCGCACCAAACAGTGGCTTTTTCGGGATGCATTGGTAGCTGTTGCAATGCTTCTGGCTGATCTTCACTCCAAATGCGGCAATTTTGCTTATTTACGTACCCATTCAACCAAAAATGAGCCTCATCGCTGAACACAATTTTTCGATAAAAAAGCGGATCCTCGGCCAGCTTTCCAAGAGCCCATTCACCAAAAATTCGGCGTTGTGGTAGGTCGGCTGGCTTTAGTTCTTGCACCAGCTGTATCTTAAAAGGCTTTACGCCCAAATCCTTCCGCAAAATTTTCCACGTAGTGCTGTAACAAAGGCCTAACTGCTGGGAACGGCGTCGAATCGACATTTCGCGGTCTTCTGTCACACTAGCTGATACGGCCGCAATATTTTCTTCACTACGCACAGTACGTAAACGTGTTGGTGGTTTAATGTCCAACAAAGTAAATTTGGTGCGAAATTTTGTCACAATCTTCCGAATAGACTGCTCAGAAGGTCGAGAATGCCGATCATAAAATGGAAGCAGCGCGCGATGAACATTTCGAACCGAGCACGAATTTTGATAGTAAAATTCAATAATTTGCAAGCGTTGTTCATTTGTAAGACGATCCATGGTTAAATTGCAAACCAAACTGAAGCTGTTTGACAGTGACACAAGGTACTAAACACACGTCAGCTGTCAAAACCAGTGTTGCCAAAACCAAACCAGCTAAAAAATCACCCTTTACAATAGCTAACGACTCTAATTCGAAACTATGGTATCGTTGTTCCGCTGGGGATGCTGTCTTTGAAAAGAACGAGACGGGATGAAACTTTCTATCGTCCTGTCTCTGCATCAGCACTGCTCCAAAACCTAATGAGCTAGCATCGCAATGAAGCTCGGTCTCCCTGGTTGGATCATAAATCGCCAGAACTGGACTATTTATCAACTTGTCCTTGAGCACCTCGAATGCATTTACCCGCTCGGTAGTCATTGAAAAAGAAATCCCTTCACGAGTCAATTCAGTCAGTGGCTTGACTATCCTACTGTGTCCCTCAACAAACATCCGGAAATAGCTAAACATGCCCAAAACAGAGCGCAGCTCCTTCGTGTTACGGGGAGGCTGCAATTTCTTTATTGCTTCGATATGGTCATCGTTCGGGCGGATACCGTCTGAAGTGACCGAATAGCCAAGGTATTCTATCTTGTTGTAAGCAAACTTGCACTTGGATAAGCGCAGGATTAGACCCTTTTCCGTCATGCGTCGCAAAACCTTCTTCAACAAACTGACATGCTCATCTAGGGTTACCGTAGCCAATACTATGTCGTCTATGTAAACCGAGATCTGTCCAGAAGCTATTAGGTCTGAAAAGATTTCACATATGTAGCGCTGGAAAATGGCAGGAGCATTTTTCAAACCAAACGGCATTCGAATGTACTCAAACTGACCATGTGGCACAACAAAAGAAGTATATTGAATTGAATCAGGCGCCATCGCCACGTGGAAAAATCCATCTCTCAAGTCTAAGGTGGAAAAGTATGTCTTTCCCCCAAAATACCCCAAACAGTCCTCTATCAGCGGTAGTGGGTAATTATCCCTAGCTGTGACTTTATTAAGTGCCCTAAAATTAACACACATACGGAGCTCTCCCGATTTCTTTTTAACTAGGACTACCGCCGACGCATATGGAGATTGGCTTGGCCTAATAACCTTTTGTTCTAATAATTTATCTAAAATTCCCTGTACCTCTATCCTCTCAAAATATGAGAGACGTCTAGGAGTTGTGTGAAATGGCGTCTGATCCGTTAGCCTAATTTTCGTCTCAAAATCATGCGGTTTAATCTGTATGTCGGCAGGATTCAAATATTGTTCGTAGATAGTGCGTCTAATTGCATCTATCTGTTGCTTCGTTAATGAATCGTTGATAGCTAACAACTCCTCTGCATCAATAGCATCACTCAATTCGACTGTGTGCACCTCGGGACAACCAAAAATGTCTTCTTCAACCTTCACACCATCATCACCGTCAAATAACACAGACGTACCAACTTTAGCCACCGATGGCTTTTCAACATCCCTGCCTTCTGTTGGTGCGGGTTCACCTGGTTCAAAAATGCAAAAATGCGAACTTTCGTTAAGAATATTTTTATTGGCCATATCGCTGCTTACATAAACGTTGTTCGACTGACATAATTTGATGTTACATTTTTCTAGAAAATCTCTACCCAAAATAAGTGGAATATTAGTTTGTTCGTCAGGAAGTATTATTAGTTTGTGCTTAAGGCACATTTTCTTAAATCTAATGATGCAATCGATACAGCCAAATGATGAAAGAACCTGGTTTCCCAAACCTCGAAACGAAGTCTTTTGCTTCTTAGATGAAATATGTTTGTTGATTGCGGAATACCGTACAAAACTAACCGGACTACCGGTATCGAACAGAGAAAGAAAATCCGTAAAGTCGCGTTCGTAAGCAGATTCAGAATTGAAAGCAACACTTACCCAGTTAACAGACCCCAATACATCTACATCAGGCACAGCAGCACCATCCGGCTCAGTAGTCTCCACAGCAGCAGCCAGGTTTCGGGGTGTCAGAAGCTTCGATGGATTCGGACAACGTCGGTGGTCATGGCCCATTCGCCAGCATTTGAAACATGAGCCTGGCGGACGTACTTCGTATGGGCATTTACTCTGATAGTGCCCCATCTTGCTGCAGTTAAAGCATCGAACTGGTTCGCCGGATCTCCGTTCCGGGCTGGCGGCAGTAGTAGCTGGAGCAGATCGCATCGATGGCCGAGGTCGAACTGTGGTCAATCGTTTAATATGGTCCATGATGCGTTCCCAATGTATCCCAACAGCGGCCTTCAGTTGTTCAATCGTAGACGTGCCACTCAACAGCAAAACAGCGTCCTCAGGTGGCAGATGCATCCCATCCACAATTATGCCTACTATCTCGTATTCTCGTAGTTGGCTATGTTTTGCCAAGCCGTTCATTATGAGAACGTAATGATACATTTCTTCAACGTCTCGATTCCATTTGCGCCCACGCAGCCGCTTGATTAATTCGGTGTGACTCAATACATGGTCGAACTCTTGGATTAGAACTGCTCTTAGACCGCGGAAATCTCGTTCATCACTCTGCTTGGCGCAGTCAGCGGCAGCACCCGTCAACAAACTGCGTAGGCAGATGTATTTGAATGCGTCGTCACATCTGTATGTTTGGCAAATTTGTTCCAGGTCGTTGATGAAATGATTGACGTCATAGCCCGACTCGCGGTCACCACTAAATTTTGGTACCACCCGCACGATATCCTCTACCTCATTTCCTCTAGTTGGCGTGTGAGCTGAATAAGCTCTTGTTTCCTGCGCAGTATAGTTAACTGTTGTTCCAAGGCGGCCAGTTCAAAATCAGCAGCGCTTAGTACTGGCTCTCTCTGTGCAGCAGACGCAGATGTGTTCCAGGCAGTAGCTCTACCCGTAGCCCGAGAGTCGACAGCATCTAAGGTGGTTACATCGGGGGCAGCAGTAGCAATGGGCGTCGCGATGACACTCGAAGCAGTAATAGCAGCGGTGGTAAGAGTTGCAGCGGTGGCAGCAGTGGCGATAGTAGCAGCAGTGGCGACAGTAGCAGTAGTGGCAGCCGTGACGGCGGTAGCAGCAGTAGCGACAATAGCAGCAGTGGCAGCGGTGACGGCAGTAGCAGCAGTAGCATCGATGCCGGCAGAAGCAGCGGTATTAGCAATAGCAGCGGTAGCGGCAGTAGCAGCGGTAGCGGAATTAACAGCGGTGGCAGCAGTTTCGGTTGTGACAGCATTGATCGACTCGAGCCCAGAAGTGCTCGCTGCAGCGGAATATGACAGATGGCCTATCTCTGGTCGAAACTCATCCTCAGCTTGCGACGTCGGCCTGGATAAATCCTCTTCTTCCTGAATTTCCTGCGCGTTATCATCCCTTGCTAACGTGGCATCCAGCAGCGCCCGTAATTGGGATACGGTAGCCGACGCAGGAAATTCGACCTCATACTCACGTAGTGTTTCCATTAAATCAGCTTTGTTTGGCTTGGGCATCTTAGTGAATTCTGAGAATACCCCACATCTGATGTTGTAATACTCTTTATTATTTTTACTATAATGGCGGATCGCACAAAAAAATGCGGCCGTCTTGTTCTCTTTTCTTTTTCTGAGTGCCTTTAGCCACGGCTACTTCGTTTTCATTTTAGGACTAAAGGGAACAACCAGGTGGCGCAGCTCAAGTTACAAAGATGAGTGCGTCCAACGGGTATCCATGGTATTATTTACTTTACATTCTTATACGTTGATAATTGAATTTCACTATGGATATGGATTCAGTTGCATTGTGGCTTAATGAAGAAATTTGTTTTGAAGAAAGAATTCAAAGATAATAAATTATTATTATTACAAAATCCTTTGTTACCACCATTCCATTTACAGAATCTTCACGCATTGGTGGGTGGGCCAGCTGCGTTCAAGTCGGTTGCTAAACGCTCTCACGGATTATTTGAAGCTCTCCGTGCGTCCGCAGTTTTTTAATAGCCCTTTGATAAATACGGATGGGAACACACAAACCCAATTAGAATTTCAAATTGATTTTGTTTTGTATTGATATTTTTGTTCGGGATTTCCCTTAAAAACAAAATAAAGTCATCAAAAATATCATCATATCAATATTTATGAGGTTCCTCTCTTAGCTCGAAACAGCTCAGAGAATTTCAACCGGCAAGTACTGATAAAAACGTCAAATGCGCAAAATTGACAGGAAACAAATTCAAAGTCCGTTTTAAAAATCAATTGTACACAAAAATGAAATATCTGAAAATAAAGAAAATTCGGTAGTGGTCGAATGTTCACCTAGAACGTTTCATATGTTGCAAAAAGGTAAGTTATAAATTTATTCGTGATATGGATTAGGTTTCAAAGATGTAAGGGGCTCAAAGTAGCTGGAAGTGTATCCACGTACTTAGGAGTATATTTTCAGCTTTCTGAGAGAGTTTCGCTCAATTTGTCGAGTTTGACCGATTTTTAACCGATTTCAATGTTTTCTTCAATTAATTTATAATTCAATTTATCGATTTTCGAATAACAGAGTACCTACATATTTTCCGAATTTGAACGATTTGACTTTAGAATCGAATTACAGAGTAAGGCCCCTGCACGGTTACTGGTTTCAACAAGATGGTGCGCCATGCCACACTGCAATGCTGTCAAACAATGCAGTTTTTACAACGAAAATTCCCAGGACGTTTGCTGTCAAAAAATGGTGACATTGACTGGCGCCCCAGATCTGCAAAAAGGACACATTTTGCCAGAGAAAAATCATACTGACCCCCAGCTCGCAATCCCCTTGCCGCTGTCCCCCTCAAATTCGCCATTTTGTTTTCCTATCGGTGTTATGTCAATTAATGTCGTTTTCCATTGGGCAAAAAGAAGCGTCCGGAAGAGTCCGAAATCGAAAAAATCACTCCTGAAACCGTTCCATTGGCACAAAAAATACTCTTCTGGTGATTCTGAGGAGAGAATTTCGCTTCTCGATTTGAAGTCAGAATCCACTCAAGAAGCACTCACACAAGTGTATTTTATGTATTTTATACAAGCCAGCTGACAGCAGCCGTAGATTATTTTTTGGCATTTCACCAATACTTTTGTGGATTCTTTCAGAAGCAATTTTGTTGTTCCATTGGATTTCAAAATGAGTGGATCCCCGAGTGGAACCAATGGAAAACGACATAAGAATCCGTGTCACATGCAAAAAAATTCAAAAAAACAAAAATAAAGGCTGCCAACCGCGGCAACCATGGGGAAATGTGAAAAGTTCGGGAGTACCACATTTTTATATTACTGAATGCCATTGGTTAGTTATTATAAATTGTTAAAAGGCGAATAATTTGATTTGCTTGGTTAATAAAACTACCTAAAGGAGATGTTCTATGTACTAGAAACATATTAGGACACACATGGTTGTGTATTTTCCGCTCTTGGATATCATTAACTTCGATTTCGTGTGTAAATTTCTCTTAAATAATGAAGAAAATTTGCTCAACTAGTCTAAATTATTTATTTTTCATGAATATTGTAAGCAAGTGTACACTTATTCCTAAAAAAAATTCTATTCCCACGTAACGAGTAATTCCAAATTTAACGGATAAAATTCTATGAACTCTGCCAACAACTTTACCCACAGCGGAAGTGGTTCATGTTGATGATAAGGTACAAAAGATTGAATTACAGATTTATAACAATCCACTGAATGAATTTTAATATTAATTTATGTCGTTTCCCATTGGGACCACCAGATATTTTTTTCAGATCTCAGATTTCACGAGGACGAGGCTCATGGAACATGCAACGAAATTGATCTGCTTATGCAAATGCGTTATTTGATAGAAATATCAGCTTTTCAATTTGCATTCGTTTTTGGAAAAATCAACTGGATATCGACTTGAAAAAGTTTCCCCTGTTTTAGATACAAATGGATTAGTTTTGGTGATTCGTAGTTTTCAGATGACGAGGAAGACGATGAAGATAAGAATTCCTTCAAAATTATATCCATTGCTATTTACGTATTTCTTCGTTTTGGTTGTTTACGAAACTATGCGCATTTGTTTTAAAACGAACTTCTTAAAATGACATAAAACAGTTGTGCAAAGTATATTGATTATTGTGGCAGTATGTGTAGTTCTGAAAAAAAAAAAATGTTTTTTTTGGCCAATGGAACATGAAAAGTGATTTAGATCAAAAAAAATTATTTGTCCCAATGGAAAACCACATTAGATTCAGCAGCTTCATTGCGTTCGGTGTTTTTGTGGTTCCCCCTCTGTCCTGATGCCCTAGTTGGCCTAAGGGTAAATCCAAGGCTGGTTACGATCCGTCTTAAATCCAGTTACTTTTTTAGCCCTTCCCTTTAGTCGGCCGCCAAAGAGTATACGTAAGGATAACCAATAGAACTGAACATACCTTTTCTTCATTCTTCATACTCATCTATATAATTGGTTACGGGGTTAGGCGATATTGAATTTGAATCCATGAAGCCCATTTTTATTCTCATCCCTACAAGTTCCATATGCGCACATAAATAGCGCGCAAAAATCTCGTTTGACATTTGCCTCGTTTAGAATAAATACTAATCAATGCTCGGGAAACGAGAACTGAGTTTAAAAAAACAGCAACAAAAACTATGTAGTTAAATAAAACAGCGAAGTATATTTTCAATAAATATTTTCGTTTTAATAAAGAACTTAGGGGAACACCTTAAAATTAAATAATAACTAAAAATAGTAAAACAAAATAAAATTAAAAACGTTTTCGTTTGCCTTTAAGAGCGGAGAAACAAATTTACAAAATGAGAATCGTTACAACGTGCACTACTTAGTTTTTCACCTTTCTTACCCTTCTCTTTAAAAAATCGAATACAATTTACACTATTCTCTTATATATTTTCATTAAGAATATTGTTTGACATGTCTTTTCGTCTACTAAAGATTTGAACTAAAATTTAATGAATAATTAGATGCAACTTGCACGGTAAAACAAGTGTTCACTTCGCTAAATTCTTGCTTGTGGTCTAAACAAATAACTTAAACTTTTGAAAGTAAGGGAAAGGGAAAATATATATTACAAAATATTATATATTTTTAGCCCAAACAATAGTTGAATATAGCTTTATTGTTCTTTTTTTATTAATTTTTTTTTTTCATTGCGATTATTTTTTAAGTTATTAGCATTTTTATTTCTTTCATAAATAAATGTTAAAGCAATTTGTTTCCTTTGTCACTATAAAACTAATTACTCAGTTTTGGTTTCATTATTAAATTGTTAATACATATTAAAATCGGTTGTTAAATATAAGGGTTGTTTTTTCTTCTTCTTGTTTTTCATGGAAATAGTGTGTGGCAGGGTGGTGTAAAAAACTGTTATCTCTAACGCTGACTGACGTGCCACACAATCAAGTAGCTCTTGTCACCACGATTTTCAATTGTCTGATTGGGTTCCAAGTGAATACTGCTTTCCATGTCATTGTCACCTGAAAGAGGGTTATCAAAGCCCGTGTTCGTTAGGCAAATTAAAATAGTTGATATATTTATTACTTAAGCGCACTTTACACCGAGATTTAAATAATTTTTCTATTTAATTTAATTACATTGCGTGTCACAAAAAAAAAAAAATGGAATAACTTTGGATAAAAAATAAATAAAAACAAACTCAAGTAGGTATGAAAATCTGTTCCTTTGTACAAGGATTTTTTTGACAGTCGAATTCAATTGCTAAAGGGATACAAGAGCGTAGCAGGTGGGTACGATTTGGTACTCTTTTAATAGGAGAGACAGATTCGTTTTCTTTTGAAAATGTGTCGAATTTAAAGAATCTGTATTTTGACATTCGAACAGATAGAAAGTTCGTTCTATCAATCGAAAGTTAATTTTTCATTCGAATGTTGAGTGTATTTTGACTTTCTAATTGTTCGCAACAAATGTAATTTTTTATTCGTCTGTATTTTCCTAATGCTAAACAGTGATAATTGTTGTTTTTCCTCATTTACCGAAGGATTTGTTTTTCGGAAATGGATTTGAGGCATCCATTATTATCCACCTGTATGGAATTTTATCTTTTTTCATCCATAAACAAAGCAATCGTCTGTTGTTATTTGTCACCGATTGTATACAGAAGAACAACTGTATCAAGAAAAATGTTGTTTTGATTTGAACAGTAACCATATTTGCAAGGTAGTGTGAACAGAATTGAGTTAAATAAATAACAGCAAAAACTTTAGGTTTAATATAAAATATACCTTCTTGTTTGCATTCTTTACTTGAACAATATGGGTTCGCAATTTAATAACGAAATTTTAAAAACTATTTTAGATAAACTCATATTTAAATTTCAGACTTAAGAGAGTCAAAATATTACTAGTAACACATTTTAATATTCTTACACCTGGTCCCATTAGGGATAAGACTCCTACTTAACATTCTTGTAGATCTTAGCATATATTTCTCAATAAGAAGTTAATACTTTAAATATATACAAGGTGGCGCAAAAGTAATCCTCCTATCAGAAAATGCTATAAATTTTGCGATTGGCCCCTAATGTCAGTTCTGTTTTGACATTTGTGTAGTAAACACATGCGAAATACACGTTAATAAACAATGTTACGCTACACTGCTCCAGAACGCTCAAGCTCAAGCCATCCTTAATCACCACCAAGAGGAAGATGATTTTTCATCAAAAATAATCATGAGTGATGAGGCCCATTTCCATCTTAGCGGGTACGTAAATAAGCAAAATTTGCGCTTCTGGGGCACTGAAAATCGGCGTGTAACCCACGAAGAGCCATTACACCCGCTCAAAGTCACTGTATGGTGTGCTGTTTTCGCTGGAGGAGTCATCGGACCTTTTTTCTTCGAAGACGTCGCGGGCCAAACGGTTACTGTGAATGGTGAGCGCTACAGAGCAATGATCAACGAGTTCTTTTTGCCGCAACTTGATGAATTGGGATTGGAAAACATGTGGTTCCAACAGGACGGTGCAACGGCACACACTGCACGTGCCACAACCGATATGCTGAAGGATGCATTTCCCGGGCGCCTAATCTCCCGTTTTGGCGATTTGCACTGGCCAGCAAGATCGCCTGATTTGACCGCTCCAGACTTCTTTTTGTGGGGCTTTTTGAAGTCGCGGGTTTATGTCAACAAGCCTCAGACTCTTGCAGCTCTTAAAGACAATATCCGTCAAGAATGTGAGGACCTATCGCCGAAAGTTTTGGCCAAAGTGATGGAAAATGCCATAAAAAGGCCTCAAATGACAATCAACTGTGGCGGCGGCCATTTACATGACATCATATTCTCGACTTTATGTAAAAAAAATTAAAAGACCAAATAAAAATAATCCACAAGAAGAATCAAAGTTTTTAATTTTTTTTTTAAATTACAGCCAAAAAACATCGGAAGGTTATTTTTGCGCCACCTTGTATATATAGTTTTAATAAAACAACGAAAAAAAGCCTCCATAAAAAAACAAAAGTATGTTCACTCTATATAAAAGAAAAATGTGAAACAGCTGATTTCGAAAGCCAAAATCATTTGAATTCATTTTATGACATTCTCGAATAGAGACATTCGTTCGAATCTTAAAATAAGCATGACTTTTTCTTACTTCTTCAATTGCAGTCTGGTGAAGCGCAGTAAATCAATGTAAGAAATATTTGGAGGAAATATCATCTGCCATCAGCCCATCACAGTGACCATATGTTGGGATGAGGATAAGATTGCAAAAAATGTATAAAATATGCACACATTCTATTAGAACTCTGCAACGATGATCGGTATTAACCCCTTAAGGCTGTACGCTCAGCCTAATGATAATTGTGTAAGCCATAGGGACGTCAAAGAAATAGACTTGTTCATCACCAACGAATCCTAACAGTTACTTCCTAGTTGATGAACTGTACAATACTAATAACTTAGCTCAGAGAGTACTCTCGAGGTTCATACTTCAGTCTAGATAGTTCTAACATCTAACGGACTGCTCTTCTTTTGGGGCAAACTTAAGACTCGTAGAAATAATAGAGTTTTTTAAACTCATGAAAAATCAGTGTGGTTCTTATGAGCTGTTAAAACAGCTGTTTCTGTAACGGATACAATGAACCCAACTGGCGGTCTTATTGAAACTTTGGTTATGGTCTATCTAGCTACCCTGACTATGTCGTTTTCCATTGGTTTCACTTGAGGATCCAATCTAAGAAGAAAACTTCTTCTTGTTGAATCCACAAATGTATTGGTTAAATGTCACTGTGTAATTGCTTCTTCATTGATTCTGAATTTAAGTCGTGAAGCGAAATTCTCTTCTTAGAATCATTAGAGTTTTTTTTTGTGCTAATGGGACGGTTTCAGAAGTATTTTTTTCGGACGTTTCCGGTCGCCCGATGGAAAACGACATAATACTTATGTACTAATTTACAGCCACTAATAATAGTTAATGGGGACGTTCAAGTATCTAGTTAAGTAAGTCTGACAGCTGGCTGGCTGTGTCTCAGTTTTGATTGGACTAGATCGGTCACATGAACCGTTTTTTTCAGATCACGTCTATGGGAGGTAGCAGAAGAATTTAGCAAGAATTTCGCGACTGAATACTAATGTCGTTTTCCATTGGGACCACCAAAAATCTTTTCCAGATCTCAGATTTAATGCGGCTCATGGAACATGCAACGAAATTGATCTGCTTTTGTAAATGGATTAGTTCGTTATTTGACAGCAATATCAGCTGTTCAAATTGCACTCGTTGGTGCACTATGGATATCGACTTGAGAAATGTTTCCCCTCTTGTAGATATAAATGGAATAGTTTCGGTGATTCGTAGTCTTCAGATGATGAGGAAGACGATGAAGATAATAATTTCTCCAAAGTTATATCCATTGCTATTTATGTTTATCTTTATTTTACTTTTCACGAAACTTTGCGCATTTGTTTTGAAAGCAAACTTCTTAAGATGACGTAAAACAGCTGTGCAAAGTATATTGGTATTTGTGGTAGTATGTGTAAATCTGAAAAAATATCGAGATCTACAAAAAGTAATCCGAATCGAAAAAAAGATTGATTTGTTTGCCCAATGGAACATGAAAAGTGATTTAGATAAAAAAAAAAGATTGATTTTTTGTCCCAATGGAAAACGACATAAGTTGACAGTTCGTATATGTGGCTGACGTAAGAAAAGTGACATTAACGATAAATTTGGGTTTTGCGTTTCTAAATCTAGTCATTTTAAGATAACTAGATTTTTGAATGTGCCCAATGCTTGCTGAGTTATTAGCTGTTCCAGACCCTTAAAAAATTGGAAAACGTCAGCTAAGGTTTTCTGAAAAATTACTGAAGTTGTGTTTGTGAAATTGGAGTATTTTGGCGTTCTCTTCACAGATAAGTTATATTTCAGTGGGGAGTCAGACTGATTTTCTTAAAGAATACCTTCATTCTGCCAGTAGAAAAACTGTTTCTCCGAAGGTCTGAGACTTAGTCAGTTTTGCCATGCAGTTATATCCAAATGGTGGCTCAACCCGGTGGGCAGCATTTCGTAAATGCGATTGCGAATGAAAGTATAAATTTCAGCCATAAATGTCAGGGGAATCCGTCTGCAATGGAATTTCCTAAAATTTGTACGTAATCCATTCGTGGTATCCGTTGTTTTTCACTTTCCATTAAAGGATATAGAAGCTTCTTATTCTTGAAGCGAAAAAGGTTTACGGACTTTGAGTGTGACATTTAACAGAGATCGTTGGTTTATAATGCGCCCATCGAATGTGAACTAGGAAGAGAAAGTTAAATCATTGATTTTACGCCGTTGTAAAGTCTCTCAAATGGAACCGAAATCATATTTATAGCGTTGCCTTTTGCTGAGCGGGATCTAATATTCCCGTACATTTCGGTCTGGACAAGCTGTCAAATTGTTTAACAAAACCAAGGGACATGCAAAATTAACGTAATTTTGTGTTTCTCATGCTTTTGAATCATTTTGTAAGAGAATTTTCTTACACTGAGAGAAAAATGATATTTTGTGAATATATATAAGCACATAATAGGTTACTTTTGTAGTAAGAATGGAAAAGACTGTCGAAATGGCAGTGGTCAGTGGAATTCTCTCTCAGAGAGAGAAACTTACGAAAAAGTTAGGGAATGCTTTTGTGTAGTATAATCTATGAAAAATGACAGATATATAATTCAAAGAAGTTCAAATTTCTGATAAACTCGAAGAATTTGCTATTTTTTTTATTAAAAATATTAGTTGATGCATCTAGCGATGAAAGTGATTTGTAATTTGTAAAAATTTGTAAAATTTAAAAGTAAAGGAAGAGACTAAGATAGACAAATATAGCCCATGGCCCGAACTTTCGACACTCATTACTGAAATAAATTAAATATATGGTTAATAGAAAACAAACTTAACATGCATTAAAACAAAAACATTACCAAACCTGATATTATCTACAACTCACCAAGCACCTACAACAATTCTACGACTAGCAATATTTTAAAAGTGTTACCTCTGTGAAGTGTGCTGTTTAACGGTTTAAAAATGAAATCGATGTGCAAATTGCATTGTGTATAATAATTACGAGTGTGTAGGTACGGCAATAAACGGCAAATTTGTTTTAAATTTTTTTGTTGAAACAAATTTTGAAAAACAAACAATTTCACTAAGAAAAAGCAACCGATTTTATATATATGTAGTAATACTCCAAAATAAAATATTTTTTTGTTTTCTAATCAAATACAAATGAAGAACAGGTTTCAAAGAAAACAGGAAAAAAAATAAAAATTATAGATACAAAAAAAAGTATAAAACAAACATAATAAACAAATCAAGTGCTAACGTTAAGAAAAAGCAACAAAAAAAGAAAGAAAGAATCATGTTATTATAAACCTTTTTGTTGTGTTGTCAGAATCCTGTCTGGACCAACAAATTCAGTGTTTGTCTCATCTTTCTCTCTCAATTAACTTTCTAATGAGTATTAAACTTATTTTTAGTAACATTTTTTGAGACCATGTTCATAAATTGTAAGTTCTAAATTTTCAAAAAAGAGAAACAAAAAATAAACAGAAACAAAGAATTGAAAACAAACAAACTTATAAACAACAACATACAGCCACAACAAGGTAGCTTCTTTATTAAAACTTTTTGTCTTTTTTTTTTAGAATTTTTACCAAATATATTTTGTTTTTAACGATTTAAACACTAAACGAAAGCCAAAAGTTAATTAATTCATGTAAAAAAAACGAGAAGAAAGAAAAACTCAAATAAGAAAATAAAACAAATTCTTACGTATCGATTCGCCAAACTATCAAATGTGCCGCATTGTCGCACGCATCGGCTGCATGCTTTTCTTGAACTGATAATATTTTTGTTTACAATAATGTTTTTTAATGTTTATGTAAATAAAAAGAGAAAAAGAAAAAAATGTACGATTATGAAAAATGTAAACGAATACTACTCCTAAGTACTAAACTAGTGTCTAAAGATAAAACCTACAGAAGCATATCTTTTGAAGCTGCGAAACCCTGTGAAAGTCAAGCAATAATAATAAGAATAAGCGAATGCCTTTAGTTACGTACGGAAATTTGAATTACAGTTCGACATGAAAACATGTCAGGCTTTACTAGCTATAATAATCACAAGTTTTAGTTTCTCTGAAGAGTGCACTTGAACTGTGACGCAGGTTTCAGTGCCCCTAGGATTCAGCAAAGCAAATCCGAATGTGAAATATACCGCAACGTAGGAAGCTAGGGGTATCTTTACACACCAGGCGTTTATGTGAGTTTTTATTTGTATGGGATTATATGTCCTCCACTTTCCCAATCTAGCGCATAGTTCTGCGCAACCGCTTCGATGTCACTCTTGTTGCATATCGTTCAAACCGTCGCTAGTCATTATTATTGGCCGAAACGCTAAGGTAAACAACCTCTTTGAACAGGCAAGCAATTTTTGACAAGATATCATTCCATGGATATTTCTATAACACTCATCACTGTCCAACAAACCACCTGGACAACCAGAATTTTTATTGGATTTCAGGTTAAAATTATATAAATACAGTCGTGTAGTAACTAACACGAAATGACACAACGGAAAAGAATGTTCTGTTAATATGTTACAACTAGTCTTACATTGGATCTCTTCCTTCAAACGATCAAATTTTAATTAAAAAAAAAATCAGAAAAATACATCTATCCAACGTTACAACAAAAAGCATTCGCCGTGCCTAAATAACCAACAAACGAACTCATAAATTTGCACTTACCTTGTCTAAAGTCAATGTAACCCTCCCCGCCGCACATGACTAGCATATCGGGCCGTTTATTTGTAAACTGTTGCAAATGATTGCCCGGTTGTTGTGACATCGGCACTGAAACGAAAAATTTCACTGCATCGCGATGGCCATGGAAGGATAACTGAGCATTGGCCATGCCACAACGTGGAATCAACCCATTGGACGCTGAAGCTGGAAAGACAATAATTCAAGCCATTAGCCGGTACATATAAATAACATCTCATATACTAACATGGTTTCAGTGGTCCCTCGGTCAGTGGAACCGATATAATCACTCCATTGCTCGTTCCAATCCACAAACGATTGCACGACACCATCAGCGCTGTAATTCTCACAAAGGAGAACCCTAATTTACCAGTGCCAAGCATTTTCGACACATATGGCTCAATGTCCACGTCCTGAATGTGTTCGAACGTGTGTGCATGATAGAGGCGAAGTGTGGAATCCAACCTGTGTGAGTAAATGTCATCAGTTTGTCTGTCATGGAACATGAAACGAATTCTTACCTGATTGAAACCCATACACCCAGCCCTGTTGCGGCCATCTGTCGCACCTGGCTTTCTTTTCGCGGATGAGCCTCCAGCGTATGCACAACACTTAGGGAAATGGGATCCACAATGTGAATCTTGTTGCGGTGTGCAGCCCAAATCTTATCGGCTACAACACACAGGCACCGAATCGACTGATGCTGGTCGCCCAGAGTCAGCAGGTGATAGCTGTTTAAATCCCACTGACCATCGGTTTGGCGGTGAAACACCGCCAACTGCCCGTTTGCCAGGGCAACTACCACACGCGACTCAACGTGCACTATGCCCAACACAGCATCGGGCAGCAGCACTTTGTGCAGACATTCATGCCACCGCCCAACGCTACTGTGCACATAGAGCATACCGTCCTGGGCGCCCAACCACATTGTCGGACACACCGATGTCATTGGAGGCTCATTTTGGCGGTCTTGAGTGCCCAGAATCGGATTGACTGGCCTCGAAAATGCTAGCTTGGCGCTGGAGTTGTTATTATTCGTAGTAGTCTCCGACACTCCATTGGTGTTATCTACACCAACGCCAACTACAAAGTGATGTAACGGTGATGACGGAGGGATTTTGGATTCCTCCGCTGAAACAGTTTCATCGCTTTCATTTGAATTCGACTTCTCAACAGCTTCCTTTGCTTTCTCTTCCACTTCTGCAGTGCCGTTGGTGGCAGCATTTGTCTCAATCTCCACCTCTTTGGTTTCTGTGTTCCGATTCTGATCGGCTTTCGGCCGAACTCGAATATATTCCACATTTCCGAGCATCTCTGGGCCTTCACCTGGCTTCTCCAGCGTCTCGCCAGCTTTAATCACTTCCGAATTCTCCAACAACGCATAGTCCTTCTCCATGGCACCTGGCACCGAGGCAATGCATAACAAATGCGATTGACAAATCGGGAATGCATCTAGAACGTTCGCCGGTTCATTAGCATCGACCACGGTCACTGTAGTGGCAGCATGCGTACTCGTACACACCCATACATAGGAGCTGAGCTGAGTCTCCGGATCCTCGCCATCCATAGACATGTTGAGCTGGCGTTCCAACGATTCTTGTCCGCTGAGTTCCCCCGTCGGACTAGTTATCTCGGTTATTTTCGCTGTCGGACTCGAATAGAAAATACTTGCTCCTATCACAGAACCACCATCCTTATTGAAACCCCCGTTGAGGTTCACTCCAGCGGCACAGAACACCTTCATGTGTGGACTGGCTTCGGCCAAAGGATTGCAGTAAACTGGAACAGGTACTCCACCCGAGTGCCGATTGTGATGCTCTTGATTTGATTTGTTTATCGGCAAACTCCAACCGTACGCATGCAGTCGGCCATCCTCCTTTTGGACATGGGCTCTCAACTGTCGGTACTGTTCTTTTCGACGTGCGTTGGCACGCTCTGAAGTGCCCTCTTCGCTAAAATCCTTCGCTAAGATCAGAGCATTGGCTAGACCAGCATTGGCGGGTGGGTGATTTCCTGATGTTATGGCAAGGCGATTGTCGCTACTTCGACTGGGGGATCCGTGACTGTGAGAGGGGCTGTTGTAGCGAAATATCGGCCCCCCTCCCTGTCCGGGGTCCCGTTCCTGTGGTCGGTTCGAGGAACTGCAGGTGAAGATAAAGGCACACTGAATTAATATTTCTTTTAGATCAGAACGCATCCGATTGAAACTCACGTGAATAAGTTGTTGAAATACTTCCAGATGCCTTGTTTGGGCTTCTCTATTGTTTTGGTAGCACGAAGAATTTCGGTAAAACGAACAGCTTCCTGTAGTTCCATAAGACGTTCTTTATACTGAAAAAAAAAAAACAACAACGAAGAATATAGTGGAATTGACTTAGAGCTTTAATTGCGATTTTTTACTTGATTCCTCTCCATTAGCACCATAGCCATTTCCACTCGGGTGAAACGCTTACGCTGAGCCATTGGGACATCGGGTTCTTCTCGTTCTGAGTCATCTGAAAAGTACACAATTATTTTTAATTACTCATTGCGTATGCGATGCGTCCTTACTCTGTTGTTTGACTTGCTCTTTGGTCTTCTTGAGATCGTCCTCCAGCTCGCCGACTTTTTGTCGAAGTTTATTGCGAGATTGCGACATTGCATTTAATTCCTCGCGAAGAATTTCTATCTCACCCGTAAGTTCATCGACCTTCACGATCAAATCATCTTTTACGATATTGAGAGCATTTCTAAAAAAATGGGAATCTTAACATATTGATACCACTTTTGAGAGATTGAAAATTACTTGGTTGCCAGCAACTCGTTGTTCTCCATAATGAGATTTTCGACTTCTTTGCCCATTCCTGCAATGGTCGGTTGCGTTTTTAGCAAAAATAAATAGCAAATGTAATATTATGCGGGTAAGTTAAAAAAACAAGTATGTAAAGTACATGCTACAGAATAAGCGAAGTGAGATAATATGAGGGGAATGCAACTGATGTTAAAGGAGTAAATTGATGAATTTGAAATTGATTAATGGGAAATCGTTTTTTTTTTTAATTAAATTATATGTAGCGAAAGATCGGTAACATCCTTTGTGTATTGTAAAAAAAGAACTGTCAACGCAATAACAGACAATCAAAACGAACATTCTGACAGAGATGGCCTACGCCTTGCTTTCATTTACAATTTTACATTTTCCCTGAAGGTTTAACAAAACTAGGACAGCTCCCCATGAATAGCTTACTTACTGTTTAAAAGATGTACAAAGTTACTAACCTTTGTATTTGTTGTTGGCCAGAAATTGTGAAATGCATAAACAAAATTAAAGGTCTCCGTTACTGACGAGACGCAGCTATAGCTATACAAAAATAACAATATATGTATATTCCGATAGCCTAGCGGCCCTAAAAGACAGAGCCAGTCGTCACGACAAATCAATGCAAGAAAAACTTCGAGAATATTATTATCTGCAAATACGGTGACCCAATGGTGTGTGCTGTAACCACGTAGAACCCTTGGATATATGGCGCAGGTGGCCAGCAACTAGTGTACTGAACTACTGACCGAGTGATTTGCGGTACAACCAGCGAAAAAGATTAGTTACTTCTTATGGATTTTTCCCACAGCTCTAACTTCAAACTACTACATATGTAATCCGAAAAAATACTTCTCAGCTCACCAGATACAAAATTGGATTTACTTCCATTCGTCCTGAAACGGTTCCGATTAATTCTAGGGATCTCTTTATGGGCCTTCCAATTATTTTTTGTTTTTATCTGACTTTTGCTTGCTTAGTTAACTTTGTGAAACTTTTAGTGGGCCTTTGCTTAAAATATTCTTAAACATTGATATCGATGCGTTGGGTGACCACAAAGAACTGAAACCCGTAAACTGCAACTAAAATTTTGCATCCTTTTCCTTTTTGTAGTAAGCATAACAAACTCAAGTAAGTCCTTATATCCAAGTGTTTCCCTGCCAAGTGAAATACAAAATACAAGACGGCCTAAACTTCCTAAAAATTCACATGACACAAAACAATTACAAAAATGATCTAAATTGAAAAGTCCAGCACCAAAATAAAATTAAAACTTAGAAAACTTAACGCAACCGAAGCATAATAACCACTACCACTTGAAGAGTGTAAGTGCCCTGGGTGAGATTAGAAACTATTCCTCCAAGGCACTACCATCCTCCCAAGCTACGTATAGGTATACTGTATACATAACATCTAGAGGAAAATAAAACTCTGAATAAATTAACTAATTAACTTACCAAAGTAGTTATCATTAGCTATTGTACGATCCACGATGAAAACAGTGTTTGATATTGAGAGAGGAGTAAGTTTATTATTTGAGAAAAGTTGAATTTTGTTTGTATTTGTTTATTGACTCGATTTTTTTTTTTAGTTGGGATTCATGTAAAAGGAATAGATTAAGGTATTTTGCTTTGGTTTTTTTTTGTGCATATGTAGATAGGTTTATATGTTAGCAACAACAATGTGCTGGATATATTTACAAGTGATATAAACAAATTCAAATAAATGCAGGCGACACCTACCTGAAGAAGCGTATTCCCCAGGATGCACCCAGCTGCCTGTTGATTAGTCGAAGTTGTTGGTTGTTGGGGGGAAGTGGTTGTGAATAGATATTGTTTTTGTTTGTTCCACAAATAACAAAATAAAAAATAAAAAGAAACAATGATGTTAGATGCTGGTTAATAACACAAGATAATTGAAATCGAAAATAAAACAAGTTTAACAAATATAACGTGCAACTCGGTTAATTGAGTTAAGCGCCACAGTGAGAACGAAGAACATTTAGACTCACCTGTGACCTCATGCTCTTCGCTCTCCTCGTTGTCTTGAAATGACAACTCTTGATAGAGTGTGTTCGCGGAGCGTTGTTCCTTTTTGGTTGTAGTTCGACCAACTAATTAAGTTTAAATGTCGAATGTTGTTGTTTTTTCGTTTATTTTTTTTTGATAGATATCGCAAAACCATTGATTATTGTTATTAACAAACGGAAATTTAATAAAGTGTGTGCGAAATTAGAAAATTAATTAGTTGGAGGAGTATCGGTTTGGAGAAAGAAACAAAATAAAAAAAAGAGAAAATTTAAATGTTATGGACCTCATTAGTAAATTCAGTTTGGAGAGAACAACTTTGATGTGATTACCATTCGGTGGAACATTTGGCACAATTGGACATTCGTCGCTTTGAGGCGATGTCGCTTGGTTTATGTGATGTAGGGTGTCTGTTTCGGCGGAACGTTCCATAGTATGAACATTATCCAGTTCATTTTGAAGAGATGGTGGGCCTGAGTCATCGGAATTACTTCCCACGCTGCAGATGGTCTCGGTGTCCAGCATTGCTGAGTTTTCCAGCGATGCAAAACCGTACGAGACGGGACCAGATGAGCTATTTTCAATTGAAAAGCAAAACATTGTTTAAAATTTAAGAACTTGTTAGCAGTTTGAATTGCGTTGCAATGACTACTTGATAATCGAACAAGTTGAATTTAAAAAAAAAGAACATTTTATTTTATATGCAGAGGTTTTAGCTTTCTTCATTTGTTTTTGTTTTCTGTCAAACGCTTCAAAGAACGAAGCACGGAATACACTTGCTTCTTGATACTTATAAAAGGGAGCTGTGTACACTGCGAACGTGAAGACATGTTTTGCGCAGAAAAGGTTCCGTGCCGAAGACAAATTAGTTATGACTTTATGAGTACTTTATAATCGATAGTGCTCGCAGGTGAACAGCCACTATGCCAAGCAACATAATTCGAACTGCATTCTTTAATGCGAACATGCCTCTCTGCAGTCACCTATATAAAGGGCCAGAGGATTTAAGTATTGCTTTCATTCAAACCAGTTGATATTTTGTTTATATTTTAAATACCGTCATCATAACTAAGCAAATTCGTTCTATTTAGCATCCAATTCAGATAAATACGTGCCAATAGAAAAAAAAATCAAACTCATAACAAAATTACCGAACAACAGGATTTAACCTGGCTCTATTGACTTCCATCCTCTCCGAAGCCGAGCTCATCTGTGAATGGGTCGAACCCATAAGCATTTTTGTACGTTCCATATAGTCTACATGTGTTTTGAATAATTCCGTATATCTCTCGTGTAATTTATTATATTCCTGCAAACAAAAAGCTAAATTAGCGAAGCTTTTCTTGAGTAAAACTTTAACTCGCCTTCTTCAGATCCGTTTCCCGCTCCTCCAATCGACTAGAATGTTCCAAACTGTTCTTGTGCTTCAACTCCAACATTCGTACAATACTTTCTAATGACTCTAATCTACTTGCTAATTCTTTATTCTCTGTTTCGGCTAAGTCTTCGGCTTCCAAGAGCTAAAAATTTGAATTGCATTACAAACGATCTTAGTCGCTGGTTGAATATCAATTACCTTTTGTTCAGACTGCTTCCTTGCACTCTTTTCCCGTTCGTACTGTGTGACTAGCTGCTCATTGTCCTCTCGAAGAAGCTCCACCTCGACATCTTGCTCCTGGTTGATTCGATACGATGCATCCAAGCATTCCAGCACATTCACTAATAGCGGCATCAAATTTTTTACGACATCCTCGTCGTAACGGTTGATCATACGCTCGAATTCCTGATATATACTGCTGGCCAATTGCTGTACCTGTATTGTTCCGGAATTGCCCAAACGAGTAATATAGGAAAGAGAAAAAATGTACAAAAGTAAACAAATGTGGATCCGTCATCGTGTATCGCGATGAGTAGGTGTTCTCTTGTGTGTGGATTGGATTAATGGGTTAGTAGGGAAAGAAGAAAAAATTAAAATGCAAATCGCTTTTATATCGAGTGGACGTTTGTATGTGTTATTCATGCCGCAATGATGATGAAGTGATGGTGCTAGGGATGAGCTCGTTTTAGTTTCATATACACATTATTGTATAGCATGAGAAAAGTGTTAATGAGTTAAAGAGGAATGGGTGCTGTGTTCTTTGTTCCCTCCATAAGGATAAAAGGAAGTCGACATATTTACAAAGGTTGTACCAGTTTTACTTTCCGTTTTTTTTTTTCTCATGCAGTAGAAAACACCATCCACGTGATTCCTGTCAGTTTTGTTATTTCTTCGAGTTGGCTTAGTATAGTCACCCCGAGGCACAATGTAAACAAGAACGGTTTGCAATTGCTAAGAGATTGCCTACTCTTCCCCACGTGGCGCATAGTGAACGGATTAATTGCAATCAAAAACACGACCCCTCTTTGGCCTCTTACTCAGAAAAATTGTATTCTGTTTCGTTTTTATTTTTTTGTACAGTTGTGTAAACAAAAACAAATATAAATGAGGAAGAGGAGATTAATATGGTAAGCGGGCAAATGACTGCCCTTAAATGAAAACTGGGTCAATGTTAGTGTGTCAACTCGAAAAGTTACACATGATAATACCAGATTCTGATGATGTGTTGATGCTTATGATAAATGTTTATGAAGATGTTGAACTTTTACGTTTATATCCATTCTTAGAAGTAGCAGAAAGGACACGATGCAAAAGACAAAATGATAGTTAGAAATGAATGATTTATTTATAGAAAAGTCACAGTCACATAACAAAACCAATATAAAACTATTGTTTTTACAAAATATGTTTATACTATAATACAAAAAAAAAAAAAAAAACATTTTAAAACGAACAAAATAGAGAAACGAAACACAAGTGGAAATGGAAATACATTAAAAATTATAACACTCACGATGCTCACAACCTGTTCATTCTGAAAAAAAAAAATAAAAGAAAAAAAAAAAAATAATAATAATAAAAACAAAATCAACAAGAAAAACATTTTTTGTTTGTTGTTATAAAAGACGGGATAAGAAATAGAACTCAAAATATTGTTGGTGTGTTGTGGGCGGGTGTGAGAGAGTACTAATAGAAGATGATTCCTTTGTTTTCGAACGTGACGAGAGCATACAATCATCTTCACCCTTAAAAATGCTCGCGGTAGTGGAATATGTCCTTCTCTACATTAATAAATATTCGTAAATAGAAGCAAATCATATATTTTGGATCAAGGTTCCCATGAAACAATTTTAAACATTGTGTCTTTTGAATAAAAACTAGCATTTACTTTGAGTGAAGGGTTTTGCAAAGTAAAAGCCTGCATCACTTTGAATCGGTATGAATAAAAACCCACTTTGCTAAAGTAATGTGGTATTCGATTGGTCACTAGAGCACTTTTTTTTGCTCTAGGTCACTTTTTATGTAATGAGGGAAATAAATAGCAAGAAAAGGAGCATCCGAAATTTCCGGAACCATTCTGCGGAATATGAAAGAATTCAGGTAACTAGAGAACGTGGCATAAGGCTAAGGGCAAGATTCTTCTGGGCAAAATAAGCGAAAGAGATTACAAGCTTGAATCGAAAAAAAAAAAAAAATAGTTGGCGCAACAGGTCTGTAGGGACCCTAGACCCTAGGACCTACAATTTTATGACGGGTCCAAACGGCTAATTGAGAAGCTCCTTCATGACAGTTATACTGTCGGATGTTTGTCAGACGTTTGCGAAAGGTGGCGCAGCGGAAAAAACCATAAGTTGGAATTGGTTTTTTTTTGGGATTCGAACCTGGGATCCCTCGCTTAGTAGTCCAACACAGTAACCACTAAGCCACTGCGCCGGCATGAGCAAATATAACCTTACGGGGCATTGTACCCTCAAGGAACACCTCAGAAAACTGAGTATATCTGAAGAAGGTCTGTGCAGATTTTGCGATGAGTGCAGTGAAATCCCAGGATCTGATGAGGAAATACTGTCGCTGGAGTCAGCATTCATCCTTAGATTCTTAAATGAAACTGGGCTAGAGAGAGTGCCAAAGAGAAGTAAGAGTACATAATCCTCTTAAATGATTCGGAAAGGAATTTTAATGTTAGGGGATCTCTTATGACGGAATATACCTCTCTGAGGCGAAAGCAGAAGATACAAGAGACCAATAGATAGCAGCACAAGAACCCCTTTCAAATAGTAATAATGACTATTTATAAACAAAACATCGAAAATTCACAATGTTCTCCCTGTTTTATGTAAAAAATATTTTTTGCCAAAAGGGTAGATCGGCAAAAAAAAATATAGTAGTATTGCTAAAATGATATTGTAACTTATGTAAATTTTGAAAATTTGAAATTGTGTTTGGATTTTAAGATATTTCCAAATGTTCTTTAACGTGTCAAAACCTAGACTTGGATTCTCATAGCAATTGCAAATTTTGATTCATACCGATCTGAGTAAAAGGTAAGTGGCGACGATTTTCGAACATGAAAGGTGTAAACTTAAATCGGTTTTTATTCAGTACGAAGCGTAGCATAATATGCCTCGATTTTAACATTTCTTTTGAAAAACATAAATTGCTAAGCTTTATTCACAACACCCATTGGCTATTTGGGAAAACGAGGCCTGTTTTGGAAGTTTGCTCTTTGCTGCATGCGGCACATTTTACATGTGTTTCAGGAACCCAAATTTGCAATCAATAAGTTGTTGAATATTTTTACAAACTAACTTGTTATGGTAGTACCTGCTTATAATTATTCACTCTAGCCTTTGTATTTATGTAAGCTTTTTCAATAATTAAATTTTTCATTCGTTCAATACATTTTCATAGTTCAAGATATTGTTTTTTTTTCTTTTCTGCTCTGCAAGATAAGTTACAATTTAATCGGTTTTTTATTGCGATCGGTTAGAAAGATATTTCCTTTATAAGCTTCCCTTATATGTACAGGGTCCGCCAAATAACTTCTTTTTTTTTTTTTGAAAATGCTATAAAAAAAAACTACTGAATATTTTCTCAAATTTCTTTTTTTATTTGAAAGTAAATACAATCCTTCCGGTTAATAATGGAAAATAATTTCATTCAAATGGCTGCCTCGGCTGGCCATGCAGAAGCCTACACGATCGGTCCAATTTTTAAGCACATTATCGATTGTGTGCAGCTGTATTTCACCAATGGCTTCACGAATATTGTCCTTTAAAGCGTCAATTGTCTCTGGCTTGTCGGCGTAACACTTATCTTTTACGGCACCCCAAAAATAATAGTCCAACGGTGTCAAATCGCAGCTCCGAGGTGGCCAAACGACATCAGCTCTGCGGCTGATAATGCGATCTTCAAAAAGCGCCGTCCTGTTGAAGCCAAATGTTGCCAATATCCTCCTCTTCAATTTTTGTGAACAAAAATTCGTTCAACGTGGCCCGATAACGATCGCCATTGACTGTAACGGCCACTCATTGCTCATTTTCGAAGAAAAATGGCCCAATTATGCCTCTGGACCAAATTCCGCACCAAACAGTGACTCGTTTTGGGTATATCGGCTTTTCAATGTATGCGTGCGGGTTTTCTGTGCCCCAAATGCGACAATTTTGCTTGTTTACATACCCGCCAAGATGAAAATGAGCTTCATCTGAAAAGATGATTTTTTTGGCAAAATCGGCATCTTCGTGTAGGCTACTGCATGGCCAGCCGAGGCAGCCATTTGAATGAAATTATTTTCCATTATTAACCGGAGGATTGTACTTTCAAATAAAAAAAGAAATTTGAGAAAATATTCAGTAGTTTTTTTTATAGCATTTTAAAAAAAAAAAAGTTATTTGGCGGACCCTTTATTAGCAAAGTCATCAGAATAGAAACAGAGAAATAAGGTGACGGTTTTCTCGTCTACATCGACTCTGCAAAAATCGGTGCTGGACAAAATAACTGTCTGCCCATCAGAACTGGCGAAAAATGACAGAAGACACTGACCAAGACGCATTAATGATACCAACGATAGCTTTGATCTCTTTGGCTACGAAAATGGTCTACAGTGTGTCAGAGTAAAACTTTATGACATGTCTGATCGGCTCAATTAGAAAGCTTTTAGATGACATTCTCGGATGTTTTTCAGCTGATGGCGAAAGATGACGCATTTTGTTTGTTGTTGGTTGAACCAGGAGCCCTCGCTTAGCAGTTTAGCTCTGCCTAACTGGAAATCACGTTAATAGTTAAGTTATTGCTTGCTTGCTTGCTGTTAATACATACGACCGCACGCAAACATTATTGTATCCATCTAAACTTTCTACACACTCAAAAGTTGTATTGTCTTTCTATGTTTATAAACAAATTAAGACCTTCACATATAAAAGACATACTTTTTCAAGGCTATTGAGTGCGTTATAGTCAAAAGCGTTTTACTCATAGGTTTCTGCTGTAGTAAGCAGAGCAAGGTTCAATTTGGTGTTGCGTAATGTTCTAGTTCATTACCTCTAGCAAATTGAGTCTATCTATATCTTGGACGACTGCGTTTTTTCATTTTCGGAATTTGTGTATAACTAAACTAAATATAATTATTATCGGCTCTCTTCTGATATGTCAAAAAAAGGAGTACTTCCTCAGAAGTTAAGGGCCCAACCCATAGAATCCGTCGCATCCGTTGCGTCGACGGATCCGTCAATATTTACGTATTCGACGGAACGAGCAGTCCCATAGAATCCGTCGCATACGGTGACAGCCAGTGTTTTAAGTACTCTGTCCTCATATTTCCCACGAAACGTAGTAATTTTTCCCTAGTCACCGTATTCAAACTCCCTCTTCAATTATTACCTTGATAGGTACTTTTTTGTGAAAAAATCTTACTTGATGTTCTTTGTTCCCGTTGGCGAATTTTTGATGTTCGAAACTTGGGATTAGCAGTAGTGTTCAGAGCCCAACAGCTTTCCAGATTTTGATCTGAGATTTCAGATTTTTGCTGCCAAATCGAACATAAAATCTGTTGTGTGTTAAGTTGGCCGAACATTTTTTTTTTCACTTTCACTTGAAATCCATTTTAATTGATTTTCACACATTTATATAACGCATTTCGAAATAGTTGAATATAAAAAATCTTTCCATAAGCGAAAAATGAAGAATTTAGCCAGCTGTGTGTCATACACATTGGAATTAGTCAAAGTATTTGTCAATCTGAATAAAATGGGATTTCTCAAAAGTGCCTCAGATCAAAAAAATGTATATGTACCGTATTATGCAGACAAATTAAAATATGAAAAATACTTTCAGGCCTGGGCGCTGGTTGTCAATTGTGGGCGTTGCTGCGAGGACTTACCATACCACGATCCTGAACATATCTAACGCTCACGTTATATTGGCTGGTTTCAAGATGGACGTCGGCGTTGAAGCGGGATTTTTGTTTGAAGTAATTGTTGCAGATTATTTAGTTCAACAGCTGCAAACCAAGTTGCAATAATGGCGATACCTCATGCAGCAATAAAAGCATTATCTGCCGTTGGCAACCCAGTTTCATAGGTTTTCACAGTATAGAGGTCATTAAAACCCCAATAGCATCGCAACGGATCTACATTGATCTTAGTGTGGTGGTTGTAGGTTCCCTATGTCTCGCCTACCCGATTGCCCACACTTTTAATTGATAATTGATTCCTAGCTTCAACCGCTTTATTTTTAAAACCTGCTGCACCTTTTAAAAATAGAAATTAAACCGGTTTTCACATTGAGCATTCACATTTAACATTTTTACGACAACTTAATACGATGGGTAGTGGGGGTATGCAACAAAGTTACCTTTATCTTCACCCGTAGAAATCACTCATAAATACATTATACTGAACATCATTACCGGAGCAAACACATAATTCAGGAAAAATACAAAATCCAAAGTGTTATGTTTGATGTTACTTTTTTGTGTGAATGCAAGTTTGTAGTGAAACACTTATACAACCGACGACGCGCAATAACAGTTACGTCAAAATAAAACATCAACTGGAAACTGATTTTAACATGCAATTAGCAAAAGTTCAAGAAAGGGGTCGGGTAATAGTTTTTATTTCTCATAAAATTAATGTGTAGCTAAGTGTTGTAGAATAGCTTGGTTCTTTTTTCCGTTTGGCCTCAGTTAATTATGTTTTTAAGTAGGTAGGTCGGTAAGTTCTCCCGTAGTTTTTTCTTCATGCCGTTTTCTTATGATATCCACCAACTACATTCGCTCCTCGGACACTCGTGTCATAGTTAATTTTCGACTTTCAGCGTATAGCGTTAGATAACCTCATTGAAATCGAGGATAACTAATTATTAATACTTCATAAGAAGAGTGTAAACATAAAACATTAAGCGAGTACCTAGGTAGTGAAGTGTGAGACAATATTGCATGGTTAAAGACTATTAATTCGTAAAACAAATATAATGGTTATAAGTCTAACTTTTGTGATTGCTAATAGATTACACTAGAGTTGCTTCAAAAGTTTCTTCTAAAAAGTTCTGTAACACAAGTATGCTGTAATCTTAAGTAGGACAGTTAGTAAATGGGTGGGTAGGTATACTACCCATTCAGCTTAAGCGAATATTATCATTGCGTCAGTTTTAGGGCTTGAATGAAGAATTAAATATAAATGCTATGCTTATCAGGGGCAGGTCGTTTTCACGCTTTGGCTAGTGATTTTAATTTATGTATCAAACTCAGAATTGTTAAGTCAGCTGGTGATCACGAGCAGTGTTGCATGTGTTAGCACATTGTTAGAACTTAGAAGTTTCATTCTCGATGCTCACAGAAGCGGAACATTTAGGGCATTCGTGTTTATTAGGATTTTGGTGGATCCATTTATTGTTAGTTAAATGCTATTTAAGCATCAAATCATCAGGACTGACGCCACAATTGAATATATTTAATTCATCTATTAGATTACAGTAAAGTACAAGATTAAATCACAGTACATTGCAGGCAATTATCGCCAGAATGATAAGCTTCCAAATCGAACAACTGAGTGGTTAGGGAAAGAGTTTAAGTATAGGCAGCGGCAAAGCTGATTTTGAGTGCCTGTTTAACTCTTCATATGAACGAATTCCTGTCAGTTTCTAAATTAGATCCATTGTTACACACAATACACAAATGTTTGTCCAAGGAGTAAGTAAGTATACAAAAAAATTGTATTTCCGCAATAGGGTACCGGCAAATAAATCAAATCCAGACTAAAGACTATTACTCATAGCTGCAAGATAGCATAAATGATGTGAATAAATTGTAATCGATACACTGAAACAATTTACGCATGAAATAATGACGTACGTATATTGCTGGTGCCGAATCCTATAACGTAAGAGTAAGTTCACGCAGCTAACCACAAACCAAACAAAAATACTCACAGTATCAATGCAGGTAGGTAGTGTGTGAACAAAGTCCTGAGATAAAACCAGCTGTTGGGGCTTCATTTTTGCGCAATGTGCTTCATATCTTCAAAGCCGATGCTACAAACTAACGACATACAAAAATGTCTTTTGAAAAAGTGATACAAATGGTAAACAAACCATAAATGGAGTAACCCGTCATTCATTCCTACCTACGTGGACATGACAATGAAGAAGTACGTTCAACAAACTTGCACTAGCACTAGATTTGATAACAAAAATACCTTATCAATGCCATTTCCTCTAGGGTCTCCGATTTATCAGCAGCAAATCAAAGTTATTCAATACGCTCAATGAGCACTAAATGCCTCTTTAAGGCCTAAGAATGATAACAGCTATATCATGCTTCATTTCCTCAACTTTAAATGATAACATATTCTATCTTTACTCAGACTGATTTAACAACAATGAGCAGAAAGCAAATGAATGTGATTCATAATGAACCTGCTTCTGTAACTCTTCATGCTGGCACATTCTCTTAATACAAGTCAACGGGCTAATAAGTCTTCTTTTGAGCCCTCAGCGCTATTAATTAACAATATAAAATAAGCAACCTTCCCAAAATAAGAAAAGCGCTCTACAACGCACCAAGCGAAAAATTATATTTATCTGGAATGGGAGGCACAACGACACTTTACAAGCTAGATTATCGATTTGTTAAGGTTTCGTGTGATCACAAGGCAAGCAGTGCACCAGAGTCCCTCTTGCTGTCTCTCTTCTTTAATTTGAATATTTAATTTGAATGTGTGATTCCAATTCAATGCTGTGTTGTCTTTCTAATTCTACAATGTACTTTTCCAATCACACACTCGATTTCCGCTGATGCCATTTTGGGCAACCAGTTCATGAATGGGTAATGTGGGCGATTGAAAGAGGTTTTTGCGTTTAACGTGTAGGGGGGGTGGTGTGGGAAGAAAAGGAAACCAAACATAAGACGCTGAAATATCGGGCAATACCACACTGCACTATACTAATGATAAATGAGTCAGTGACCATACCTTCTCCGACATCACCATATTATTGTCCTCTGTGCCGTAGACGGTCTCAGCACCAGGCTGAGGACCACGACTCATTCCGTCGTTGTCCATAATTGCTGCGCGATATATAAATCTGATGATATTCCGCAGAAGCACAAGGACACAAATGTTTCCTTGTCGGGGGGTTCTTTGTTACGTATGTTCCGCCCTCACCTCGATTGCTATGGTTGTGGGAAAGGTTTTCTGGTTTTTCTATGTTCCAGCAATTAAATTAGAAAATCTATCGTCTCCGCTTGGATGCACATCCGGACAGACAAATTAAACTTTTCTTTTTTATGAATTTTCTTTTTAATTTATTTTTTTTTCACTACGAAACAACATTACACACAAATATAATACACTCAGAGCACACACACGTCAGAAGAAAATTTTTGAGAAAAAAAAGTTTTCTCGTTCACGAAGAATTTTTCACTTTCGTTATTTGTGTGGCATTTTTGCGAATTCCATTGGATTTCGATACCGACCGAATGGGATTTTTATTTCACAAAATGTTCTATTAGATTGTCGCCACAAGGTAAGGAATTATGGTTTTTCTCGGTGAGAAAAATCGTTTTTCAATTGGAAAAATTTCGCACGAAACACGACAGCGCAGAAAAAGAGAAGAAAAACACATAAAATTCCCAAATCTTGACATTTTGCAAGTGAAATGAGCTATGGATGACAGTTCTCTGGTGAGTTGGGCGAGAACAATTTGCTGACTGTGACTTTTTTGTTTTTGTACACAAATGACGCAATTGTGGTGAAGTATTTTATCTGCTTGTGATGTGCTGGCGTACCAGACACTGCAAATCTACTACATCTGCGGCAATGAAACTACTCCTTTTTAGGTTTGAGTTGACTTCGACTGTAGGTATTTTTCAATTCTAGTTGCTCTAAATATGCCCAATCGGATATCCTTATGACACTAGCTACTGTGCGGAAATGCTAAAATTTCTGATTACAAAAAATTATGTTGTTTCGGGAGCTGTTTCATTTATTGACGATCATATTTGCTACAGTGTTTTCACTGAATTCCAATTGAACTAAGAGCGTGGAATAAGAAAAATCCCTTTTTAATAATAGATCTGTACTGTGAGATTCTGTCACAAAATCACAAATTAAAAGAAGTTACCTGAAGAATAAACTACATCCAGAGCCATAATAGGCGTTTTTTTTTTACCCACATGATCTATATAGATTATTGATTTCCACGGTTTACAAAATCAGTACGTGATCCAACTGTTGTTGTAAACCATGGAATGGATCCATGATCTATATAGATCATTTGAGCATAATAAAAAAGGCCTAATGTAATTGTGACTACAGAAACAATAGAAAAAACCCCACATGTAAAACATTTGCTCTTATTTTTGACTACAACACAAAACCTTAGGACCCGCTTTAAATATAATCCTAAGTTATGAATCAGCAGACAAGGAATATAGTGGACAATTAAAATATCCATTTTATTTCAAGTCTTTTAATTGGTGTCAATGGGTTGTGTTGACAATTACTTTCGCCAGCTTTCAGAAAAAAGCGAAATTTTTATTTGGTCCTACAATTATTTACATTGGATGTAAACAGAGCTATGTATATTGTAATTTAAAATATACAATAGGTAAACTATATTTTTAAAAAATCAGTGCGCTATTATAGTACTAGCCAGACTCTTCAATGCACATCACTAACATTCTTCCAGCCACGACATCACTAATCACCACAAATGCAAATTTTGACTCCACACTTTTTATTAACAAATTTACAAAAAGAATTCATTTCATAGAAATGCGTTGGTCGGAAGTACAATTATTCCTGATCTTCGGTGTTCTGTACTTGCGTGACTAAAAAAAATACCTATATGCAAAAACGTACGGCTGCTCTTATTCCTTGGATGCCATATGCCCCATCAGATTCCCGGTGAGTTTCTCGATTTTCTTTAGATCCGGCGTGTTCTCCGCCTTATATTGGATACACTGAAACGTAAATATGCAATTACTCAATTCAATTTTAAACGAATTTTAATGAGTTCGCCTCACCTTAACATTGTCTGTCATCTTCAGGATTATCTGGCCTTTCGCGTGGACGTATTTCATCGTGTAGCGGCAGTTTTTGGGATCAGCCATGTACATATTCTCGACGGCAATCTCAAAATCTTCCCATTCTTTTATGAAAACCATGTTAAATTATGCGGATTTATGCCAAATTAAAAGAAAACTTATAAAGCAGTGCTGAACGTCAACATTCAGTAATAAAAAGGGAAAATCGAGTTCCCATTTCTTGTTCATGTGTCAAATTGCCAAGCACTTGTCAACAAAGCACGCAAGTGACAGCAGCGGTGTGGTGAATTTTTTTCGGGTGCTTCGGAAGTTGGCACATAGGTGGCGAAAGGAAAGATTAAGAGAAAGGAAAAATCTAGTTTTTTTTTTCCGTTTTATACAGTGACCAAGTGTGGGGAGATTTGATTGATCCCTGCGGCTTTCAAACTTGAAAATAAAATCAACTAACCCAATAACCGAACCATTTGAAAATAAATGTCGTAAAATGTGCCTGAATTTGAATTTCAACTAATGGCAGTCGAATTACCGCCGCGTTTGACAGCTGTAAATATACTGCACTACATCCCTGTCACACAGAGCGCGTTTTAAACGTCACGTCAAAATTCACCACGGCTTTGGAGCGCGGAGATGAAACGCAGTGTTTTAAAAAATTACAGATCATAGACAAACCATACTGAGACCCCCAACTCACAATCCTCTTGCCGCTGGCCCCCCTCAGTTTTTTTTTTTCAAATTCGCAATTTTGTTTTCCTATCGGTGTTATGTCAAAAAAGAATCCGTGTGACATGCAAAAACATACAAAAAATGCAAAAATAAATGCTGCCAACCTCGGCAACCTTGGGGAAATGTGAAAAAGTTCGGGAATACCACATTTTTTCATTACTGAACGCCATTGGTTAGTTAATATAAATTGTTAAAAGGCGAATAATTTGATTTGTTTGGTTAGTAAAACTATCTATATACTAGAGACATATTAGAACAAACTTGGTTGTATATTTTCCGATTTTGGAAATCATTAACTTCTATTTAGTGTGTAAATTTTTCCTAAATAATGAAGAAAATTTGCTCAAAATGTTTTCATTTTCCCTCAACCAATCTACATTGTTAATTTTTCATGAACATTTTAAGCAAATGTGCACTTATTCCTAAAAAAAAAATATTATCCACACGTAACGAACATTTTCAAATTAAACGAATAAAATTCTATGAACGCTGGCAGCAACTTTGCCCACAGTGGAAGTGTCTCATATCTCCTGGGAGTGTGTTGGTGAGCAGAATTTTTGAAGTTTCGTGACATTTGTCAATACGATTTTCTATGTAAGAATACTAGCGCACCAAACGTGAACACTCCATAAAAATATAGCTTGTAGGCTAAGTAACGGGAAATCGGCCGGAGTTGGTGGTCTCAGTATTGTCTCTGTTACAGATAATTTTCATTGAAGCGCGTTAGAAAGATTTTTGTTTGTACACCTATCTACCGTGATATGGAAAAAATTATTGAATGTGTTCGAAATTACCAGTCTATACGATATGGGTGATGATATGTAAAAAATTAAGGCTTAGAGCGGCAATTAAAAATATTGATGCTTCTCCGATCGGCTTGACATTTTTTTCCGAAAAATGAGGACAGCTACAATTCTGTTTGACGTCCTCTAACGCGGCGGTTAGAACGTCGCGTACAAATAATTATACAGCCTCGTAAATAATCTCAGCGCGGCGGTGAAAACTCATTCTGTTTGACAGAGCCTTTATATTTTTTACTAGGTAAGAGGAGAAAGTAAATTTAAATTGAGATAAGAGGAGATGATTGTGATAGATGAGTTTTTTTTTTCCTTTTTTTTACTTTTTATACTTTTTTCAACATTTTTTTCGATGTAGTTCAGGCTTTGATGTAGGCGGCATAGGAGCAGATTACTAAATTACAAAAACAAACTACACCAAAACTAGGTAGGGCAAATAGCTCAATGTATAAGGCGTATTTTTTACAATAATATTCCAGCTATTTTCAGACCATTACACAATTATTGTTACTAACAGTTTGATTTCTGAATGCAATGTAATAGGCCTAGCAAGCTACGGAATGTTATAGTTTCAGGAACATAATTTTGAACTCATAACTAACTACGTTTAATATTCACTTACAATATAATTCTAACATCAATTGCTAAAAATATTAAATATTAGTTGATGTTATGTATAAAGTAACTCTCATGTCATCATGTGATATATAAATCGCTTATTAAGAATAGATTTCGTTTCTAAGGACGAATCCAAGGCCCCCCAATTTAACCCAAATCATCCTGCAAGTTATTTTTTAAAATTCGGGAAAAAAAAAATCGGTGCATTTTCTTTAGAGCAAAAATAGATAAACTGTATCAACAAATTTTTGATAGAGGTCCTAGTTCTCCCAAAATATCCTGTTGCCCTATGGCAACGCCAGGAGCGATAGGGAACAGGTCTGTACTAACTGTTTTTATACTAAGAATATAACCTTATTGAATAAAACGTTTTTTCCTTATTTTATTTTCTTTTTATTAATTCAATTTTAAATAGATTTTACAAGAGTTTTAAACGAATAAGCATCTGTCTAATTACAATTCCGCAGTGTGATAAGGTTTGAAACCTTTCAAGCAAAGGCCTTTATCGCACTTTGAGCAAGCAGTTCGTACAATCGAAAACTACACAGGTCTCCATCACAGCGTCTCTTCTTTTCTAAAGGAATGACAAGGTGATTTTTTTGGTCATAGCGAAGAGTATTAGCTAATGAACCGGCTTCCAACCGCCGTTTTAGGCTTGTAACCAAAGACAATACTGAGACCACCAACTCCGGCCGATTTCCCGTTACTTAGCCGCACCGTTTGGTGCGCTAGTATTCTTACATAGAAAATCGTATTGACAAATGTCACGAAACTTCAAAAATTCTACTCACCAACACACTCCCAGGAGATATGAGCCACTTCCGCTTTGGGCAAAGTTGCTGCCAGCGTTCATAGAATTTTATCCGTTTAATTTGAAATTGCACGCTACGTATGGATAATATTTTTTTTAGGAAAAAGTGCACATTTGCTTAAAATGTTCATGGAAAATTAACAATGTAGATTGGTTGAGGGAAAATAAAAACATTGTGAGCAAATTTTCTTCATTATTTAGGAAAAATTTACACACGAAATCGAAGTCAATGATATCCAAAAGCAGAAAATACACAACCATATATAAAAATGTGGTATTCCCGAACTCTTTCACATTTCCCCACGGTTGCCGCAGTTGGCAGCATTTATTTTTGCATTTTTTGTATGTTTTTGCATGTCACACGGATTCTTTTTTGACATAACACCGATAGGAAAACAAAATGGCGAATTAAAAAAAAAATTGAGGTGGCCAGCGGAAAGAGGATTGTGAGTTGGGGGTCTCAGTATGGTTTGTCTATGATACAGACAACGGAATTATCAATCCATTTTGTTATTTTGTTAGACGAATTCCAGTTTCATTCACGATTTATTTACAATTAAGTCGATTATGTATTTGAATACATATATTCGTATGTAGGTAGTTGTTACATGTTTAGAGCTCTACAATGTTTAATGCATTCCGCATTGCAAAAATTAGTACTTTACTTTTGTTTTGTATGTACAAAAAAACACTTATTATTGCTGACGCTGACTCAAACTGACGTTAGCTGTACTGCGGGGTGGAAGACTTGCTGTCGTTGCGAATATGTGTCACACGGGCACTTCGGTTTAGGAGGGAATTTAATCTAAAACCGAATGCAATGTCAATGTTTCGTTGGAATTTGTTGTTGTAGCTGCCACACTCGTCTCGTCATATGGAATACGGGCCTCCGTTGCAGTTTGGGCATATGTTCTCAATGTTGGGGTTGGGGTTTAGGCTAGCCATGTAGGTCAGCGTTGCCACTTCAAAAAAAAAAAAAGAAGAGCGCAGTAGATTGGATTTTCCGCAGTAGATTTTTAACTATACAAAGAACTGATCAATTGCTTAAAACTATATTAATAGTCATTTATTGTTTTTTTATAAACGTTCCATCAAAAAATAAAAATTTGAAAATACTTTAAAAGCCCTTTGAAAATATACATTTTCAAAAGTATTTACGTTAAGTTTCGTAGTTTATTTCTTACTTGGCTTTTAATTGAAAGCTTTCGTCCTGACGTTATTTACAGCGGTTATTTCTATGCATGGTTTTTGTACGTCAGCTGTCCAAGGAAAGGTTTATCAAACAAAAAAAAAATGCGGTAGATTGGATTTAGTGGCAGCAATTTTGTTCTGCGAAAATTGCGGTAGATCTACTGCTATTGCAGCAAAGTGGCACCGCTGATGTGGTTGTTTAGTATATGGTTCAGCCCGAACGGAGTTGAGCCAGAGTTGTCCTGGTTGGACGTGGGAGTTGTTTTTTTTGTTCGATGACAATTGAGAACGGATCGACCGATCGCTTTGTATTTGTCAAGGAGCGTTTCTTCATCTTTACCCCACAAACTTCCTGCGAGTGACTTTATGATGTAGCGTGTGTCGAGAAGCTTAACATGTTGGCAAACGTGACTCGCAGGAGCTTGAGGAGGGCGGTGGTTGTCAGGATGTAAACTATACTGAGACCTCCAACTTGGGCCGATCTTCCGTTACTTGCCAACAAGCTATATTTTTACGGGGCGGCAAATGGTAGGTGCGCTAGCATTGTTACCTACATAGAAATTCGTATTGACAAATGCCACATAGCTTAAAAAATTCCTAGCACCTAGCATATATGCCATTTCCGCTGTGGGCAAAGTTGCTGGCAACAGTTAAATCTAAAACATTTTTTTTACATTTGCTTAAAATATTTATTAAAAATGAACAATTTAGATTGGTTGAGAGAAAATAAAAACATTTTGAGCAAACGTTCATCATTTATTTAAAAAAATATTGCACATGAAGTCGATGTTTGTCCTAATATATTTCTAGTATATAAATTATAAAAGATCTCCTTTAGACAGTTTTATTAACCAAACAAATCAAATTTTTCGCAGTAGATTTTTCTGCTGAAAATTTTAGATTGTGGTCCTTGAGAAATGTCTCTTGATCGCTGCGCAGAGGTCTTGTTTGTTGGAAGGGACCTGTTGTTAGGATTGTCCAATCGTCTGCATAAATGACATTAAGTTCATGACTTAATGTGGTAGCTTTGAGATGTAGTAACTGAAGATAAGTGGGGACAGTACCCCGCATAGGGGCACACCTTGTATAGTTTTTCTGTGTTTTGAGTCTGTCTGTCCCTGAGTTAGTTTTGACATAAGGATGACTTTGAGCAGTATATCAAGGCTCACTGCGTCAAAGGCACTCCCACGACGATTGGTTCAACGCACCATATGGACTCGGCCTGGCCACGACCAAAGATCGTCTACCTTATCAGGAACACCCGTCAATATTTATTGGAATTTGTGGTTACAGGTGGTTACGTATGGATACGTTCAGTAGGCACAAATAAAAGATTCTATTGAAAAAAAAAAAAACTTTACCTTACTTACTACATAAATTACGCGTAGAATTGCTCGCCGAACTTTTAATTAGGATATACATACACAATCAAACACTGTGTAAGAATCTGAAATATGCAACAACACAATTCTGTTTGAGTGCCATTATATTTAGTATCATCACAAACTGAATGAAGATTTTTGTCGTTTTCGATTTGGCTAAAAAATCAATTTTTTGGAGAAAAAATCATTTTTTTTTTATTGAGATTGCTTTTCATGTTCGATTTGCCAAAAAATCAATTTTTTTTTTGATCTGACTCTCTTTAGAGAAATCTCGATTTTTTCTCAGATTTCACACATACTTTCACTAATACCAATGTGTATGACACACAGCTTTTTTTTTTTTTTTACTTTTGGAGAAATGCTTTACGCACCATAAGGAAATATCCATATTTCCCCGTGAGTCGGGCTCTCCTAGGGGATTTAAACGGCGTACCGGCTAAAACTCCAAAAGTGTCTCGCCGATCTCCCCCCTCGGGACTCGGGGGGGGGGGTCCGTGTCTAAGTAGCGGGCTCGGTCATTTCCTCAGCTACCTCCTCTTGTTTTAATTTTCAGGATTTGGGTCAGATACGTGCTTATTTGCATCCACTGGACTTCGTTGTCCAGCATCTTCTGGATGATGTTGTCCTGGCTGATTTCGCCGACGTTTCCACTTAGTTCTTGGCGGAGGGATTCCCATCTAATGCACTCGAAGACGGTGTGGTAGACGTCGTCTGAAAGCGAATCTCCGTATTGACAGGATGGGCTTCTCACTTTTCCTATCTTGTGGAGGAAGGCGTTGAAGTATCCGTGTCCGGTGAGGAACTGGGTAAGGTAATATAGTTCAATTCACCGTGTTTCCGGTTACTCCATGCGTTTACGTCTCTGATGAGCCTCGCAGTCCAGCGCCCTCTACTTTCAGACTCCCAGCGTTCTTGCCACTTGCGTTGTATACGCGCTATTGCTTCCGCCGTCGCTGCTTCCGCTCCAATTTCCGTTTTCTTTTCGTATGCGTACTTTCGTTGTGCTGCAAGGAGGTCTATTGGTGTCACCCCCGCGATTACAAGAGCCGCTGGCTCCGACACCGTGCGGTATGCGCTTGCTATCCGTAAGGCACCGCGCCTCTGTACCGACGCCATCTGTTTGCGGTACTTTTCTTGCTTCAGTGCGTCAGCCCAAATCTCGCTTCCGTATAGGAGAATCGCGTGCGTTGTCGACAACAGTAGTTTTCGTTTACTAGCAGATGGTCCACCTACGTTTGCCATCAACCTGGATAGAGATGCTGTCACTTTTGATGCGCGTTCTGCGGCCGTCCGTATCTGTTCCCAGAAGCTTAGCTTCGTGTCGAGTCTAATTCCCAGGTATTTTACCGCACTTTTACTCCTTATAACCTCGGTGTCGATGTTGAAGTCGATTATCGTGGGGATTCGTTTTCTCGTTAGGAGCACTACTTCGGTTTCTTCAGTTGCCAGAGACAGCCCGTGTCCCTCCATCCAGGAAATTGTCCTTCTCATGACCTGATTTAGCTTCCTCTGTGCGCTTTCGGTGTCTCTTGCTGTAATCACTGCAGCTACATCATCTGCGTATCCGACTAGGAACGAATCTTCCGGCATCTCCATGCGTAGGATATCATCGTAGGAGATGTTCCAGAGATCAGGTCCTAGGATAGATCCTTGAGCGGCTCCGGATGTGATATCTTTTCTTCTTAATCCTTCCGTTGTCTGATAGATTAGTTCCCGGTCTCTCAAGTAGTTTTTTAACATCTGCGAGAGATACTCTGGGATTTCGAATTTTATTTCGAGTGCTCTTATCATATCAATCCACCTGGCAGAGTTAAATGCATTCCGGACGTCCAGAGTTACCAGTAGCACAATTTTTCGGGTGGAAGTGTAGCCTCGGTGGGTGATTTCGGCGGCTCTTACAACTTCTTCTATTGCTCCTATTGTAGAGCGACCTTTTCTGAAACCGTATTGTCGCTCAGACAAATCTCCTCTCCTTTTAATCGCGGCTATGAGGCGTGGCTGCAATAGCTTTTCTAGAAGTTTTCCTGTTGTATCCAGCATGCACAAAGGCCTGTAGGCGGACGGGGAGTCTGGCGGGCCTTTATTTTTGTCGATAAGGACAAGCCGTTGCTTTTTCCAGCGTTTTGGAAAGGTCCCCTCGCCTAGGCAGCTGTTGTACATACTGAGTAAAAGTTGTGGGCTGAATTGAGCTATTTGTTTAAGCTGACACACAGCTGGCGGTTACGAATTGTTTATCGTTGGAAGGAATGCTTTTTTTTACTGAATTATTAATTTCTCAAGTATGGAAACGATTTTTTATATTGAATTATTTCGAAATGAGTTATTATAAAAGTGTAAAAATCAATTGAAATGGATTTCCAGTGCAAGTGAAAAAAAAAATTTTCCAAACTCAATACACACAAGAACCAATCAAATTCGGATTTTATGTTCGATTAGGCTGTAGAAATATGAAATCTCACATCAAAATCTGAAAAGCCAAATCGAAAACGACATTTAATAAATGTTTATATTTTCTTCCATGTTAAATTGAAACATAATTCTAAAAAAAAAAACAATTTACATATACTATTTATTTAACCATAACCATTTTTAGTTTTGACTGTTTACATATAAGGAGATCACAATATGCTACGTTGGCCTCAGCGGACTGCCTTTTTTTAATGTCTACAGATACAGATCATCATCAGTGTCATGGAATGTTTGACGTTTAAAACATCTGTTGTTTTCGATTGGTTTCACTCGGGGATCCACTCATTCTGCAATCCAATGGGACAAGAAAACTCCTTCTGATTGAAACCACAAAAGTGAAATTTTGGTGAAATGCCAAAAAATAATCTACGGCTGCTGTCAGCTGACTTGTGTAAGTGCTTCTTGAGTTGATTCCGACTTTAAATCGAGAAGAGAAATTCTTTTCTCAGAATCACCAGAAGAGTATTTTTTGCGCCAATGGAACGGTTTCAGAAATGATTTTTTCGATTACTGACTCTGCGCTACACGATTGGACTTCTCAGAACACTTCTTTTGCCCTAGGTTCGAATGGCAATGTTGCATGCGCAAAACTCCTATATCTTACCCGCCTATCCTATCTTCCATTCATATACTTCTTCAAATATACAATATCTTCATATCGTGTTATATGGCGTAAGCACATTCACATATTTCTTTGCATACGTAAATATGCCTACGTTTTGCTTAATTCAAATTACTGATTGCCTTCTTACTTCCTTCCCACTATACAATAATTCCATTTATGGTTTAATGTGACAAGTGCATCGCATATTTCCATATGGTTTTATATTACAAATGCAAGCAAACATTTCTTTCCCATGATTGCAGTACTTCGCGGCGTGAATCGGACACCGCCAGTTTCTTCTTCAAGATAATGACACGTCGAGAAAAATTCATGTTTGGAGCCAGGGCAGAGAGTTAATATAAAGGGTGATTTTTTAGCTGGTTTGGTTTTGGCAACACTGGTTTTGACAGCTGACGTGTGTTTAGTACCTTGTGTCACTGTCAAACAGCTTCAGTTTGGTTTGCAATTTAACCATGGATCGTCTTACAAATGAACAACGCTTGCAAATTATTGAATTTTACTATCAAAATTCGTGTTCGGTTCGAAATGTTCTTTTTCGCTTTTTTATCGAAAAATTGTGTTCAGCGATGAGGCTCATTTTTGGTTGAATGGGTACGTAAATAAGCAAAATTGCCGCATTTGGAGTGAAGATCAGCCAGAAGCATTGCAACAGCTACCAATGCATCCCGAAAAAGCCACTGTTTGGTGCGGTTTATGGGCCGGCGGCATTATTGGGCCATATTTCTTCAAAGATGATGCGAATCGCAGCGTTACTGTCAATGGTGAACGCTACCGAGCGATGATAACAAACTTTTTTTTGCCCGAAATGGAAGTTCTTGACTTGCATGATATGTGGTTTCAACAAGACGGTGCCACATGCCACACAGCACGCGAAACAATGGCGCAATTGCGAGGCGAGTTTGGTGAACAGTTAATTTCACGTTTCGGGCCGGTCAATTGGCCGCCTAGATCGTGCGATTTGACACCATTAGATTATTTTTTGTGGGGGTATGCCAAGGCTAATGTGTATAGGGACAAGCCCGCTTCGATTGACGCACTGGAAGCCAACATCCATGCATTCATTCGTGAGATACCGGCCGATATGTGTGAAAGAGTATGCCAAAATTGGACTCAGCGGATGGGCTACCTGAGACGCAGCCGCGGTCAACATTTGCATGAAATTATCTTTAAACATTAAATTGCAAGGTTCAAACTATCGATTAAAATAAATATTTCATTCATTTTTTCGAATTTTTTGTGTTTTTTCGTTAAAAAAAGTTCTAAGCCTCTTAAAAAATCACCCTTTATTTTCGTAGAGCAGTGTTGTAAGTTCGATACCTTGCCTTGTTAAAGCAACAGTGAATAACGTAGAATAAAATATTTATGCAATAAGAAAATAAACAAAACAAGAACTTCATTCAATCTTGCATTGCCAATACTATATGAAATAAAATAAAATTCATCTCTACCTAATACTTCTCGGCGAGTGTTTTTTTTTTTATGTTCGATATTGCCGAACATCTAGTTTTGAGAAAACTAAACAAAATTCGTTCTCAAGTGCACAAATGTGATGGTGTAAATCAGCAATTACAATCTACAAACATAAAAATCGTAACAAATTGGCGCAGCCGGTAGGATTAAGGAAGCAACAGTTTTAAACTGATAATAGCTTGAAAAGCCTTAATCCGAATAATTATACTGGGCAAGACTACCTTACCCTTAAACTCGAAACTGAGTCTGGTTTCGAGGGTATATGAATACGTAAATGAACCAAGCAACACCAACCAGAGGGGACTCAACTCCAGAAGAAAATCCCGCCGACCAACCAGGAACTTCAACAGGACAACCACCGCAACCACTACAACCAGCATTGTCACCTAGAAGACTTCGATCCGGGACGATATTGTCAAATAGTGTAAGTTTAAGTGATTATTTAGAATTAATATTAGATAAAACGCGAAACCATGACAATCTAACAGTTCTGCAGTGTGAAAATATAAACAGAGAATTAGAAAAAACCCGCGAGCAGAGACTCAGTAAAATTAGCCATCTGAAAGAGGCAACTGCACAATTTAAAAAAGAATTGTTAGATTTTCAAGGTCAAACGCAACCCCTTGCTATAGATAATAAGTTAACACGGAAAGATAGTAGTGAAAGTGATTTGAGGGATAGCGAAATTATTTTAAACTGGTTGGACATTTCCGTTAATGAATCTGAAGAGGAATTATCCATTGAATCGCAAACTATAGAAAATAAACCAGAAACAAATTTTAAAATGTCGGCAGATTACTGCAAAATCGCCAAACTAACTGCGCAGATAGTGCCACTATTTTCGGGTGAACAAAGCCCTGCATTGAGTACAGAACTACAAACGTTTCTAGGCTGTTGTAAGAAGGTACTTGAATGCCTACCTGATGCCGAACACCAAGCTTTTGTCCAAATATTCCCTACCCGACTGCGAGGGGATGCTTATTTGTTAGTCGCCTCTAATCAAATAACATCTTTTGAGGAAGCAGAACAGCTCCTCAACCGCACTTATCTGCCCCGTGAAACGTACCAAGAAGTGGTAAATAAACTAATAACAATGAGACAGTACCCCTTGGAAGCTCTCATCGCTTTTACCACTAGGATAAAGCAGATGCTGCAGCTTTGCAAGGAGGCAGCGGATCTTAAATATGGCTGTGTAGCAACTCCAGCTGTGAAAACACTGTTGGAAGATTTTGCCAAAAACGCTTTAAAAACAGGGGTCTCTAATCCGTATCTTTGTCAATATTTATTAACGGTAGGGGATGAATCTATAGACAAACTAGTGCAACGAGCATTAGATATGGAACGGTTGCAGCAAACTGTCCTTCCAACACAACAACTTGTGCATTTAAATGCACAATTTCAACCGCCTACCAATCCAACTTTTAACAATATTTTCCCGAATCCGAGCTTTTGGCCCGGGAACAGCACTAGTTTTCCTCAACCGCAGCTAAATCCCCAAGTAACACCGTTCGATTTAAATATACAGCAATCCCATAACTTTGTCCACAATAAAATCCTTCCAAATAATTCACAAAATCACGGCGTGATTTGCAGCTTCTGCGGAAAAACTGGGCATACATACAGTGATTGTCTAAGTAGGAAAAATACACCTTTCTGCACAAATTGCAGACTATATAATCACGACATTAGAGACTGCCGACGAGCTAACAAGGCAAATACTAACAATTTTGCCCATAATAGGAAAAATCACTTCAATCAAAGAAATTCCCATAGAGTTTATGAAAATTCCCCCTCAATCCAGGCGACCAATGGCCCGCCGGAAAACATACCCAGGGTCTATAACATACAAAAAAAATGTAATTTTTGTGGTCGACCCGGCCATGATGTCAACGAATGCCGACAAAAAATGAAATGGGAATCGGAGAACCAGGGAAACTCCCAACTGTCGAGCCCAAAACCCCCGGCTCGACATTAACTTATAACGACAAAACTAAAGGGAACCTTCGGAAGCCCAAACACGGTGTCCCCACAATAGTTCTTCCTCTCGACATAGGCCTAAACGGTCATGCAAAGCTAATCGTAGACACCGGCTCCGAAGTTAGTCTAATCAAACAGAAGTCACTCAAGCCAGAAGTAAAATTAGAAACAGATGAGGCATGCCTACTGCAAACACCTTTTGGTAAAGGAAAGAGTGTTGGTGCCTGCCAGGGACAGTTTAATGTTAAATCTAAAATTCCCTGCACCTTCCAAGTACTGGGTAAGACCGCAACGTTTTCGGATGACGGAATACTCGGAAACGACTTTCTATCAAAACATTGTAATGTAGATGGGCCTAACCATCAACTGAAATTCCCTTGTACGAAAACCAATGCACAGGAGTTTAGCATACCTCTGAATTACCCCGATTTTATTCCGAGTCCTAAAAGGGCAGTCGAAGTGGGACAATATACAGCAAAATTGGAGCCAACAGTCGCCCAATCCAAAAGCCGTATAGTCTCTAAGGCTTCTTGCAACCAAGAAGCTGACTGCGTAACCTCAACAAAGGATGCTTGTTTTGTAGTAGAAAACAATTTGGATAGAAACAACGCCTACAACCAATTTAAGTGTTTGGATGTTGTACTTGAGAAGCCTGTCTGTCTGCCTGAACGGTCACAAAAACTTATAAGAATTCCTTTAGAGTTTTCGGAAGAAATGCTCTGCTTGCCCGATAAAGTAGGTGATGGAGTCTTCCTCTCTAACTGTATTTTTCCTTCAGGTCAAAAGAAATATTTAATAAGTGCCCTTAATATAAATAACAAAACAGTTATCATACACAAATTAAGGTTGCAACTAAGTCCAGCACAAGACTATAAAATAATTCCTCTGGAATCCGAAAAGGAACATGCTCCAGAGACGAAACAGTGTATAGTTACAGACAAAATCCTAACATATGCCGAATATGAAGCCGAGAAAGCTAAGCCAACAATTGGAGAACCTGTAGAGTGCAAGTTTTGTGCGAATTTAAATACATCTCAGTCAATTACACAAGAAACTACGGAGCCTTTTATAATTGAAGTACAAGCCGAGGTGCACCAACCACCGAACAAAGTCATGGACATTCTACCGATAAAAACAGCAGTATCTAATGCTGTAACGAGGTTACAAGCACAAACGAAAAGTCCATCTCCTGAGCCAGCACCTACAGTTAGTCAAAGCACCCAAATCACACAACCAAGCGATTCTGAAAAATCAAAAGCCTCCTTTATAACACAGAGCGCAATGGAATTACAAGCAGTAAATACAAAACCCATAGAAGAAATCAGTAGCCCCGAAGAGATACAAACCATTCTCAAGGACTACCATGACTCGATGTTTGGTGGTCATCAACGTGTAGTAAAAACGTATAAAAGAATTCGCAAAAAATATTGGTGGCGGCACATGCTCAGAGACATCAAAACTTACATCAAAAAATGTAAAAAATGTCAGACCATGAAAGCAACACCTTTGATATGCATGCCAATGATGATCACTGATATCGCCGAAAAACCTTTCGATAAAGTCTACTTAGATATCGTAGGCCCATTAGAACAGTCAGAGTCTGGAAATTTGTATATTCTAACCTTTCAGGATAACTTGACGAAAATTGTTGATTGCCATGCTATGCAAAATGCAGAGGCCCAAACCGTGGCTCAGGTTGTTTTCGATAATATAATTACACGTTTCGGTATTCCTAAACAGATTGTCACGGATCAGGGGACAAACTTTCTCAGTGATTTATTTAAAGGGTTCTGCAAACTGCTTAAGATAAAAAAGTTGCAGACCACAGCCTACCATCCCCAGTCAAATGGTGCACTCGAACGAGCACACCGGCCAATAGTGGAGTATCTGCGAAGCATAACTGACGAAAACCCCAGGTCGTGGGATCAGTTCTTGCGAACAGCAACCTTCGTTTATAATAATAGTAGTCATGATGGCACGAAACTCACACCCATGGAATGTCTCTATGGGTTCACGCCTGACATACCTTCTAACCTCAAAAGAGATCCTGAACCCATATACAATCACGAAAATTACTGCCATCTTCTAAGATATCGACTACAAAAATCATATTCCATAGCCAGGCGAAACCTTTTAGCAAACAAACACAGGTCAAAAACCTATTTTGACAAAACAATAAGACCTCATTCATTTCACGTAGGGGATAAAGTACTCGTCAAAAGCGAAAACCGAAAAGGAAAACTATCACCCATATGGAGAGGGCCTCATACAGTAACAAGTATAAAAGGACCCGTAAACACAGCTATCAAAGTTGGTAGAAAAGAAATTGTGATCCATAACAATCGGTTAAAGCCTTACTACGAATAAAAAAAAAAAATAGATTCACACTTGACTTTCCCACAACTTTTCCACCATTTTTTTTTACATCTTCTTTTTCATTTTCCTACAGTACATTATGCAATCATGCTTCCCTTTGGTCAACTTTTCCAGCCACCGTACCTTATCGGTGACTTCCTTCTCAATATCATGTGTACTTACATTAGCTCTTTTTGTCGTCATCGTTTGTAAAACTATACCCAAAATTTTAAGAAACTGGCAAAGTGAAAAGGCTTTACCGCCCAAAGATATAGAAATGCAGGTTATAGACCCCGCTACGGAGCCCTCCAACAACAGTACACCTTCATGTAGTGAAACCCCCAGTAAACCGTTAACTCGATCACTTACACTACCAAAATCCGTGCAGTTAATAATAAAAAAAATTTAATAAAAAAAAAAATGTTCTAAATATTAAAGTAAAAGTAACAAACAAAAATTGTAAAAGACCATACTTACAACAATTAGTAAGTAATTAGTAATTAGTGCAAATTGAAAAATTTCCAAAAAGTTTAGCGTAAAGAAAAATTTTTTTTTAAATTAAAAGTAGCAAACAAAAAATTGTAAAAGACTATACTTACAACAATTAATAAGTAATTAGTAATTAGTGCAAATTAAAAAATATCAAAAAAGGTTAGCGTTAAAAAAAAAAAAAAAAAAAAAAACAAAAAAAAAAATTTCTAAATATTAAAGTAAATGTAACAAAAAAAATTATATATATTCATACCTAGTACATTTAAAATTAAAGAAAAACTAAAAATAATGGTAAACTAGGAAAAACATTGTTAAATTGTCCTGTTCTGCTTTCAAACTGGTACCAAATACTGGAAAATATTTTCCGAGTGTTATTCCTCTTCAAAGAATAACGCTCTTTAATTAGGGGGGAAGGATTTGTTGCATGCGCAAAACTCCTATATCTTACCCGCCTATCCTATCTTCCATTCATATACTTCTTCAAATATACAATATCTTCATATCGTGTTATATGGCGTAAGCACATTCACATATTTCTTTGCATACGTAAATATGCCTACGTTTTGCTTAATTCAAATTACTGATTGCCTTCTTACTTCCTTCCCACTATACAATAATTCCATTTATGGTTTAATGTGACAAGTGCATCGCATATTTCCATATGGTTTTATATTACAAATGCAAGCAAACATTTCTTTCCCATGATTGCAGTACTTCGCGGCGTGAATCGGACACCGCCAGTTTCTTCTTCAAGATAATGACACGTCGAGAAAAATTCATGTTTGGAGCCAGGGCAGAGAGTTAATATATTTTCGTAGAGCAGTGTTGTAAGTTCGATACCTTGCCTTGTTAAAGCAACAGTGAATAACGTAGAATAAAATATTTATGCAATAAGAAAATAAACAAAACAAGAACTTCATTCAATCTTGCATTGCCAATACTATATGAAATAAAATAAAATTCATCTCTACCTAATACTTCTCGGCGAGTGTTTTTTTTTTTATGTTCGATATTGCCGAACATCTAGTTTTGAGAAAACTAAACAAAATTCGTTCTCAAGTGCACAAATGTGATGGTGTAAATCAGCAATTACAATCTACAAACATAAAAATCGTAACAGCAATCTTTTTTCGATTTCAGAGCACTTTTCCGAATTTGGACTTGAGATTTACCAATACAGTTACGTTTGACTTTGTTCACGTTTACGAGATATTTTTCAACTGCAAGGATACGCATTGCATTAGAAAAATCAGTGTCAAATAAGAAAATGGGGAAAACAAGTGACAGTTAAAGAAACTTGTTGGAAAACAAAGCAGAGGTAAAATCGCATACTTCCATTTTAGTATTTATAAAGGGTATTGGAAAATTTTGCAACTGCTTACCGTACCTAATGGTATTAGTTAGATTTTATCAAATATTGCTCTCAACAACTTAACCTATCAATCAACAATTCTTCGAACCCTTACTTCGTTAATACTATTCATTTCAATTACTCAACAAAAGTCGCGATAATACATAAGTACACTCACTTGGTGATCACACTTTTGAAATCAGCAAATTACCACTTCCTGAAATATTGACACAATGTTATGTAAACAACAACTGTCAACTACTCTGCATCATAATACGCAATTATCGGTAACAAAAAATCAAGGAAATTAATGCGTAAGCATTTATCAGTCGCTTTGCTTATACGTTCACCCTAAGCCCATAGTGTAATCGAATTGAAAAACTCGTATCGAATAAGCAGTCATTCAGTTTTCCAATTAAAGTCGATTAACAGTCCATAAAATATATGAAATAACTGACACAACTTATTCCAGTTTCGGGGGGGACTTAACATTAAACAAGTTCATGATATTTGTTGAAATGAAATTTCAATATTTACACATCAACATCAAATCGACTTTACATTATTATCAACCGATATTGAATTGACTAATCGAGTTGCGGGTTTACTGCTACGGCTACCTGAGCAAAAGGAGGCCCTTGCTCCCAGGAATTCTTGTTTATTTGAGTTTATGTCATCGATTGGGAATATTATGGATCACTTTGAGATAAGCTAAACATACAAAAAAATTACGATGTGACTCCCATTTTATGATGTCAATCGAAAGTGATTACATGATAACGTTTTATATATGATATCAGCACTATTATATGGAGCTTTAATAGGATGCTTGGAAACGACTCTTGTCAAGAAATCTGTCTTACTATAATCTTTAGACTTACTGATAAGACAATCAAGAAAATTATGTACCATGGACTTAACAGAGTAATGTGTAAGTAGGTTTATTTTGGATTTTCTCAAATTTTATAACATTTATTTCACAATCGGTGTGTTCAATTGAAGTAAAGTACGTATCATTCTTAGCAGGATTATGTACTTATGTCGTTTTCCAGTGGGCCAAATGCAACATAAAAGGTCTGTTCTTTTACTTTTACTGATTCTTACGAATTTTTACTCAATGCCGTTCCTTAACTCGAAAAATTCGTAAAAGAGTGCGTCATCGAGAGAACAAGAAATTACCCCTCCACTGAGAATCTTACGAATTTGTACTCAACAAATTTCTTGGTGTAAGAATTGAAAAAGCTGTCAATTATCTAATCCGAATCAGATCACGAAAATAAAACAAAACGGATCATTGAAAAGTTTTATTTTGGAATTGTGGCAACAGTTGCTTTCAAAAACAAAACGATAATACAGGGTATTTCAAAATTCATATTGCCACCAGCCATATTGCAAATATTCATCTCAACGTGACGTCACACAAGGCCCATGTCATTTGACTTGCAATGTCGGGGGGTGTTACCATATTCGGTTCAAATTTGCATAATTTTTCTTTTGCATAATTCAAATAATCGTATTAAATGAATCACTTTCCCCTTAGGTACCTATTCCAAGCTTTTCTGGACATTTTTATTTTATTTAAAAAAAAAATTATAAACGAAAAACAGCGCTCACTTTCTGCAGGGAAACTTGTAAAACAAAAATTATTTCCCATCACGATTGGGTAACTGTGAAACATTTCATAAATGTTTTTTTTGGTATCCAGATGCAAACCAGCAAAATATTCTAAAAAATTTCATAAAAATTGTTTTGTTTAATAAATGCTTTAGAAATATATATGAAACATATAGGTATTTAATTGTTTATCAAATGTTTGGTTGGGCTGGACATACCTTTATAGAACGAGAAAAAACAAAATAACTCGGAATACGGACAGGGAGTTTATTCGAATGCGAAAAAAAATCAATAAATTTTTTGTGTGGCTATCGTTTACAGGCGCACCAACATTTAAAAATAAAAGAAGCCACCTAGTGGGAAATAGTAGGAATAATTTTCAGACCAAGATTCGTGACGCGATGAAAAGCAGGATCTTGTGCTGTTGTTGTAGGTGCATGCAAATCGATGATCTAAATATATGGCTCAAAGCTGATAATAAAAAAGAGCTAATGTTGTTCGTAAATTAGCAAATTCTTCGAGTTTATCAGATATTTTAACGACTTTTCGTACAACTTTTTAGAATTTTTGAATTATACATCTGTCGTTTTTCATGATTACTACAAAAGCGTTCCCTAACTTTTTCGTAAGCGTCTCTCTCTGTGAGAGAATTTATCTCCACCACTGCCATTTTGACAGGCTTTTCCATTCTTACTACAAGAGTAAAGGAACAGACCTAAAATTAAATCACTTCTTTTCGCATTTATGTTGGTATGTGACGTATAAGAGTCAGTTGTTTTGTGTTTATAAAATTCTAGTCAGTTAATGGATATTAAAAGGCAAATTTGCTCGTCGAAAATAGTAACAAACTTTAAAGTTTATCAAATGTCAAATGTGTTGGGGTTAGTGAAAGCAGGTAGGCGAATCTTGGTCTCGCTCAAAAATCGAAATTAGCAAAAGATTGTGGGCCTTACTTCGAGAAAAAAATTGCAATCATAAAACTAACTAATTTGGCATCACTCTACATTGTCAAAGTAATCTCGTTGGTTTTGGCGATTGAAGCGTAAAATATTGGGGCCTGAAATAAAAGAGTAACAAAAACTAACAGGTTTTCTTAAATAAACACTTCCGCATTATTTTAACTAAGTATAGTTGTGTATTAAGTAAACCTAAACGGTGCTGCTGCTAAAATTTTTATGGGGAAACGCACTTAGAAGAAATAAACTCGATAAAAAAAACGGGGAGTGTCTTTTCAAGTATGTATAACAAAAATATATTTATATACAAATTGAGCCTTAAAATTGTGTTCGTTTGTCGCCGATTCACGCCTTAACGCATTTACCGATTTTAACCAAACTTTCACACATCTTTGGAATGGGTGAGTTGGTTTATATATGGTTTTTGTGCAGTTTGGCTGAAATCGGAAAACGTATGTGTGTGCAGTGCGTGTGTGAAAAAACAAATGCATTCCAATACATTTTGGGTTTTGTCCACACATTGGGCTCTACCAACAACCAATCCGTAAACTCGAGTTTAACTAGTTTCGAAACTAACTATAGTTTCGACTTTTAATTTCTAGCTACCAACAATCAAAGTAATCGGAACTTTAACTACATCTGGCTTTATAGCAAAATGATAACAGTATAACTCCAAAGCGTTATAATTTTCTTCTGAGCTTTCAAATAATTTGCTGAAATTGACAGTAGGTTGTATTAAGAGTAAAATATAGAAGCAACTGTTTCCCATGCTTGGCTTTTTCACTGTATTTTGCTATCAATGATATCAGTCAACTAACAGTTCTCGCATTGCCTGCGTCCAATTTAAGCTGCGGCTTCTCTTTATTTGTTGTCCATTTCATATTTCATATTTATTTCATTTTTATTTATTACAAATAATGGTTTTACGGTAAGATTACATCTTATAAGTTGTGAAGGCTTTACAGAGATTTAGGGTTCAAAAGCAAATTTAACATTTTTAATTGGTGAGGACCGATTACATGTAATTTAGTTGGAAACATACATAAGTAAAACAAATTAATAACAAACAAAAAAAGGTTTATATTTGTAACATATTAAAATAACTTACCAATTCACCTTGCCATATTTAATTCCAAACGGCCAATTGACTATTCATCAGACTGACGTTTAAACTTAAATAATGGGTTAGACTCGACTTTCTCCTGATCGAAAGTTAAAGCCTCGATTGTCTTAAAGTCGAAGATAACTTGATTATTGGTACACAGTTTATTTTAATTTCGACTATTGTCCTAAAGTTGAGTCTAAATTTGGTTGTTAGTAAGGCCGATTAGCATCTATATAGTATAGGATTTGAATGATTTGTTTTTATTTTTTTGTCTTGAATCAGGGATGGTTTAGGAAAAATGAAAATTCGGAAAATTCTCAACAGGTGGCGCATTTGTTTGTCATCTATCTCCTTCTACATAAAAAAAAAGTCGCATTGTGTTTGAATTGATGTTCTCTTAATGCGTGAACAGATTTTGTTTCTGGAAATTTTAAATAAAAGGTGACGTCAATACCAAGTTTTGTATGTATATACGGTGTTTATATGTGTATTGGTTAGACGAGTAATAGGTATTTAAGTGAACATACCTGTGTTGTCGACCTCCGAAACCCCTCAACCAATTTAAATTACCTTTTGTGGATGTGTATGGCTGGTTGGAGCTTAAAGGATAGGACCATTTTGTTGGCCACCCCACAGGTTGCACTGTAGTCAATCTCCGAAACCACTCAACCAATTTCAGTGACATTTTTTGGATGAGTACCTATGGTTAACCCTATAGCTCCGTTCTTGCTCTGCTTTGGGCACAAATCGCAAGCATATAAGATAAGAATATGTGATGTGGCATACGTGTGCGTAGGCCGTACACTCAAGTAGTCCAGGATACTAACCACTGAAACACCGTGTTCACAAGTCGCAACCACTGATATTTATTGTTCTATATCACTTATATCGAAAGTGAAGTGAAAAAAAGTATCCGAACGGTGATAATTACTTCCCGGGCTTCTTCGAGCGACCAACATGACATCAGCGCACGATTTTTCAAAGAAAAGCTAAAAGCGATCATGGGTTTCATCGTTAAGCACAATGTTTTTGGACAGTCGCGTTTCTGGATGTCCTGGGTCGAATGGCGGAAGCGAGGATTGCCGACAATTTAACGAACTTTTCGACTTTCGAAAGATTGTCACAAACAACGTGCGGTCGTCCAAACTGGAGACCGAGATAGACAACAACGCAATCCGAATCAACAGAACAGCACCAAGCTGTTTTTAGTACAGTCCGACACGGATATAAGAAACACTCATATAAGAACAACTCGCTTTTAAGAAACGCATGTGAAAACACGGAGATTTTTTTGCTATAAGCACATATAAAAATGTTTTCATATAAGAAAGTCGCTTAAAAGAAACACTCGGATATAAGAAACGTATTTTTATTCACACAATTTGTTATTTTATTGAAATCATTACACATATAAGAGCTGGATTTCAGTTCAAATGCAAAACAGCTTAACTATGCATGTAAACGAATTACGGTATGATGCGAATACACCTTTCAATGACAATGACAGCTGTGATACTGTCAGTAGAAAAAACCCGCCAAATCGTGTTGACTTCTGCTTTTGTTCGTTCATATTTCATATCGGTTGTTTTTATATAAGAAATTTTGTTTCTTACATCAGTAGTTTTCGTATAACAAACTTTGTTTCTTATAAACGTCGTTTCCATATAAGAACAACTCGGATATAAGAAACAAATCTCGTTGTTTTTTATATGTTTCTTATATCCGTGTTCGACTGTATCTACATTTGTTGGAAAACAGATGACGCTGTACATCGACTTTGACATTTGTGTATAATCGAAAAACCGTCAGGTGGATTGGTTGATCCACTTGCCATTGCGCAATCTGACAGGTGTCCTTTTCGTACCGTCATTCCAATTTAATTGGACGGACTTGCTATTGCGTGCGGTCAGATATCTATCGAAAAATTGCATTGTGAAGAGTGAGGTTAATCAACTGCATTTGATTTTGTTCTGGTACAATTGGATTTGGGTAATTTGCCACACAATTTAAAATTGAAAGTCGGCTCACCTCAATGCACCGAAACGCGTTTGATTGTGAAGAATTTCAAGCGACGATTTTGAGGGGAAAATTCAAAGGTAAAGATGTTCCCTATTCCGCGGATTCCGCTTATTCCAACACGATTTGACATTCGTCTTAAAATTTCCCGTGCGTCTCGCTTTCAATATGGCATCTGTGGCATCAATCTGGAATTCCAATGTTTCTCACATGGTCAATTGTATGTGGCTTGGTCATGTGTCGGGAAACATTCCGCTTTGTAGAATAGAGCAATTCAATGAAAAAGCGGAATATTGGTCGACACTTCAATGATTGCGGTTTGTTTAAAACACATCAACATTATTTAGGTACTTCAGTTCAGCTTTTGAATAAAGAACTTGAATTGACCGAATTATATGAAATGGAATGTGCTTGTGCATGGTCGGAATTATTATATTCATTACATTAAAGAATTTTGGCGAAATGAAGGTCAGCTAGCTTTGTACACAAATTAGGAATTGGTTTCGTGAATCTATAAATCCACTCAAATAACAATATTTTATGTCTTACTTAAGTTGGAATGTACAAATCGTAGCAACTTATATCAACATTGTTTGGCGCAATCTAAAGTATGCAAATTTTTGAATAGACAACCATGCTGGCGCCTCAATTCCTCTTAAAAACCCAAAGTCATAACAAAATTAAAATACCGACCCCAAAAACCTCCATCAGAAGCATTAATAATCCCGCACAGTGTATATGCGCGTAAACAACTAAATCTATTGATTTAACCATTTCACTTCATTCCCAATAAAAGCAGCACTACGCTTACCATCGCTCCTCTCCGCCGTCGGAGGGAACATTCTAACCACTTCAATGCCAAACATGTCACCAGCTCTGGAAGCTACCGAAATCGATATAAGCCGCAAGATTCGACAAACAGACCGTTTTTTTTTTTGTATTACATTTAGCAATAGCAGTAGCAGCCCGCAATGATTGTTATGGAAGTAGCTTCTGTTCTACTGCGAATGTAATCCATTCGGTAAACAAACAGCAGACACAGTCAGGCCATTACTAATTACACTATGGCCGCAGCATCTTCGAATTTGGCCAATACAACTTGGAAATCTATGCCAAACCTAGACATAAAGTTCAAACAGAAATCAACACTTTGCCAGTGTTTGCGGCACTTTAATCAGGTCGGCTCCTCCGAACTCAAATCCACCATCATTAAGTGGTTATTTGAGTACATTTTGAGTTTAATGGCTTCTGGCCCAACTGTCATCTGCCACCACTAACCGCGCACAGGGTAAACATAAACATAGCCGTGCGTTCCGGGTCGGGTAGGTGCTTTGACGACGATGGAGAAACCAAAATGTAAAGTTTGCCCAAGTGATGCGCTCGATGTTAGAATGCAGAGTACATTGGCTTGTATTACTTACGATTAAGTGGAGATTAAATTATTAACTGAATTACGTGACTGGTTTTGTGGTTGATGTTTAGTTTATGTTTGACTATCCCACGATCGACGCGACGTTGTATTTAATTTTTTTTTTTTGATTTGGATTAGTTCGTTTGCTGCTAAGTGGCAGCTCAAATTGGCAATTGGTTTTTTATTTATAGCCCATTAAAACTAAAGGCGCTATTGACAATTAATAAGACTGTTGAATAAATCCGTTCTAAATATTCTAGGGGTCCACGCTCCAGTTGACACTTTGCTTTCGCGGCAACCTTGATATGACAAGTGACAACGACAAATAAAGAGGTGAGTAAAAAAAGGGATGGGAAAAAAGGTTCTCTTGAAAAGCTATATAGGACACAACCTAAAGCGATAGCCGAGATTTACTTAATTATAAAATGTGTCTGACAATCAAATTTGGCGAAATTTTACGAAGCAGTGGAAGTTATGCGAAAAATCAAAGGTTAACAAATATTTAATTTATTCCAACGCTGAATATTTTCTCAAATTTCTTTTTTTATTTGAAAGTACAATCCTTCCGGTTAATAATGGAAAATAATTTCATTCAAATGGCTGCCTCGGCTGGTCATGCAGTAGCCTACACGAAGATGCCGATTTTGCCAAAAAAAAATCATCTTTTCAGATGAAGCTCATTTTCATCTTGGCGGGTATGTAAACAAGCAAAATTGTCGCATTTGGGGCACAGAAAACCCGCACGCATACATTGAAAAGCCGATATACCCAAAACGAGTCACTGTTTGGTGCGGAATTTGGTCCAGAGGCATAATTGGGCCATTTTTCTTCGAAAATGAGCAAGGAGTGGCCGTTACAGTCAATGGCGATCGTTATCGGGCCAGGTTGAACGAATTTTTGTTCACAAAAATTGAAGAGGAGGATATTGGCAACATTTGGTTTCAACAGGACGGCGCTACGTGCCACACAGCCGAAGCTACACTCGATGTTTTGCGCCCTGTTTTTGAAGATCGCATTATCAGCCGCAGAGCTGATGTCGTTTGGCCACCTCGGAGCTGCGATTTGACACCGTTGGACTATTCGTGAAGCCATTGGTGAAATACAGCTGCACACAATCGATAATGCGCTTAAAAATTGGACCGATCGTGTAGGCTACTGCATGGCCAGCCGAGGCAGCCATTTGAATGAAATTATTTTCCATTATTAACCGGAAGGATTGTACTTTCAAATAAAAAAAGAAATTTGAGAAAATATTCAGTAGTTGTATTTTATAGCATTTAAAAAAAAAAAGGAAAGTTATTTGGCGGACCCTGTAGATGAAAGGAGGTGACTGTTGAAAGAACATGTTGCAATTTGGTTGAAAAGCTCATTTTGGACTGTCATATACGAAGTGTGAAAATAGGTGAGAAGTCAGTAAAGAAAGCGGGACACAGCAGGAAATTTGGAATTTTATTTACACAGATCTTTGGCCGAATAAATTTTGAAATATTGATGGACCCACAATAGGTCACATAAATGGTAAAGTTTTAGGCGCAGCGAGAGGAAAAATAAGAAAAAGTAGGCAAAGGTTTTGAAAAACACTTTTTTTCAGAGACAACGCTGAAGTTGAGAGTAAGTCTACTTGTTTCTAGGTAATGCCCACGATGACCTCCTTAATTTTAGATACATATACTCCACTACCGACTCTTAATCATCAGCCTCAACTCAGATGGTTATAAGTTTGTAACGAATGAGCGCGCTGATGTAGGAGTACCCAAGGATGACCAAGTCATCAGCGAAGAGCAAATGACTTATCCCAATTCGAAACGGTCTTCATCAAAGCTGCGCTGCAGTCAATAAGAAATTACAAGGAGAGGAATTGCACCACTGAATTCAAATGTCTATGGTAAATCAGCTTGTACAGTTTATAGTATAAATATAGTTCGGATGGATCTTCAAGAGCTAACCCCGACAGACCCGGACGTATGTAAGTCTACAAAACATGTGCATACAAGTACCATCCTCAGAGTGAATCACTGATCACTGATTGTGCTTCTTCCACAACTGTTCATCTGCAACCTTGAGTCACCACCAATGCAACGCATTTCCAAAAAAGACAAAGATTTAGGTGATATATGTAAATAATAAATGCTGTATAACCCTAAAATTTGACCAATCCATTTTACCTTCTTTAGGCGTTTTTCTTTTTTAGTTCAGAGCTGGCTCTGAACCGAGCTCGAGCATTATGAGCGTAGGCAGATTGTTCGGAGGTATTTATGAAACACACTTTGAGCACATAGCTGTCATTTGTTGTAATTACAGGGTGTCCGCCGGGAAGGTATACTACTTTGTTTTGCCGCCATTTTGGTAAACATTAGTCTTGACAGTTCATATTTGGCAGTCGTGAAGTAGACACGTGGCAAATTTATTATGGAAAAATATTCGATAAACCAACGTGTTTTAATCGTTAAAACATTTTGTCAAAATCAATCATCGATTACTGTGACGATGACAAAGTTACGTGAAATTTTTGGGAGAACACATTTTCATTTGAATGGATATGTGAATAAACAGAATAGTCGGTTCTGGGCAATGGAAAACCCTCAAATTAAAATCAGGAGGAATCATTGGACCTTACTTCTTTGAAAATGAAAACGGCGGAACGGTAACTGTGAATGGGGAGCGAGTGATTGAAAACTTTTTAACGCCACAACTTCATGCTTTGGGCTTGATTAGCATGTGGTATCAACAAGACGGTGCCACATCGCTATTATGGAATAGTAAACCAAAAGAGCTAGTGCTTGTTATCATGTTTGACCCGATGTGAAGTTTGTTGCTAGCAGTGCATATAACGGGCGGCGAAAAATTAATCATCCAATTTTTTTTTCGAATTACAAATGATTAAAAAATGATTTTGAGGGATGGAATTTTTTTTTTTGGACCTTTACAATTTGTTCTGCTAAGTGGAAAATATGATATCCGTCAACTTGCTGCCGCCAGTGTTGATACACATTTGTGCCCGTTTTATAGCATTTTCCATGACTTTCCGCAAGATTTCCGGTGATAACTCTTCGCATTCCTGTCGAATATTCTCCTTAAGAACTGCGATTATCTGAGACTTGTTGGCTTCAAGTAGCCCCAAGGAAAGAAGTCTGGGATGGTTGTTAAATCGGGCGATATTGCTGGCCATGCCGAATCGTCAAAACTGGAAATTACGCGACCAGGAAACGCTTCCTTCACAATATGCATTGTGGCTCGTGCTGTGTGTGTGATTGCACCAAGCCCTGCTCTTCCAGTTCCGGCAGCAAGATGTCGTTTATCATGACCCTTTAGCAATCGCCAGTAACTGTAGCCGTATTGCCGATGGCGTCCTCAAAAAAATACGGCCGAAACACTCCTCCGCGCGTGAACGCCGCACCACACAGTGGCTTTGAGTGGATGTAATGGCTCTTCGCGCTTCACACTCGGATTTCCAGTGCCCCAGAAATGAAGATTTTGTTTATTGACGTAACCGCTTAAGTGGAAATGCGCCTCATCGCTCATAATGATTCGAAATTCAAGCTGCGCTCACACCACCTACCGATTATTGGTAAAAAAAATCGACACAATTATTCCACGCTCTTGCGGAGTATAGCACTCCACTGCTTGTCTGTTTTATACTGCAGCTGTCTAGTTTACAAATGTCAAATATGATTGACGTGCGACGCCATTTGCGAAAATTATAACATCTTCCGATAGGGTGATTCATTTTGCGCCATCTTGTATATGAATATTATTATCTGTCATTGGGAAACCGGATTTACGTAAAATAATGACGTTTCGTAAAACAGAAGAAATTACTTACATTTACCCACAGCATGGTCGCCCAAAGATACTTTGACTAGATATCGTATCTATACCTACTCTTAATTTATTTTTTATTTTTTGTCAAATCATATGTTAGTTAGTGGAACTTCCATATTACAATCAACGTCAAAAAGACAAGGTCCGAGATAACTTTTTATACAATTTTCGTTTAAAATTAAATATTATCTATTTTCAGTTTTGGTATAAACGCCTGGCGTTTATTGGTCTTATATTGATTTAGGGATTGTAGTGTCTACTGAAAATATGTATTCGATAAATTCAATTCGTTTACTTAGTGGCAGCGACCAAATTTTACAAATTATCTAGACAATTCATCGACACATAATCACTAATGTGACACAAAATGGGAAGGTGGCACTTAGGTGCGTATTTGAACAAGGCGTTATCAACCCCAATGCACATTTTTATAGCCTCTGCCGCCATCATCATCGATCATTTCATGTTTGCTTTTGTAGTTGATTTGTATCCGCGATTAGTGGGAAAAAAAAGGGAAAAAAATCTAAAATAAACAATTTTCACAGCTACCTGATGGCATAACAAGAGGTCTCCAGAAGCTATAAATAAATATATAATTACACATTGATAACTCGGGTAAATTGATTTGTGATCGTAGCGATCATGGCGACGACGACGACTTTAAGATATGGGAAGGTAGGTGCGACCGGGGCTAGTTGACAAAATTCACATTTTTTTCTTTTTCTCTTGAAATAAGACTGATCAAGACAGTTAAATAACATCATTAAAATAAACATCATTTGGTCTTTCTAAATCTAAGTTATTATAAGTTATTCAATTAAAAAAAAAAAAAACATGAGGAGAATTTTTTCTTAATTTTATAGGGGCACCTCGATTGTGTCAACTAACCCCGGTACTGGGTAAGTTTCATCCGAAACTGAATTCTTAGAAAAAGATTGTTGGTTGTTTTTAAATATTCAACCAAACATTGCTCTTCTGTGTCGAAAAATATTTGCCTAGTTTTTGAATAACCCACTTTTTCCAAACTTAATTCATATAAATTGCTACATATTTGTTTTCTTTTGAAGCTTTTTTACATACCTTTACAGAATTGCTTCTTCTTTGAAACTGACCTTATACTGAGGCCTTCCATCAGAACAAGACTACAGGCACGTTCCATTAATTAAATAGAAAAAGTTATTGAGTCAAAAAGGCCCGAAAAAAACAAGTCAACTAACCCGGCCGACCATCTGGCAAATAACAAGATTTTTCAGGAGCAATAACATAAAAGACTTGAATGGAAATACCGAAAAAGCAAGTAAAAGTGCTATCATCGGCCTGGCCGATGCTTTGATACCCTCCACTGCATAAAAGTCATGCAAAAGAATAATTCAATAGACGCTATCGTCTAATATTGGTTTTGTCTACCTACCAGAATTACCAGAACTACTTGACTACTCGACATAGCCCAATTTAAATATCAACCTGACGACGATAGAAGTAAGTCCTCTCACAAAATTTCACTTGCCTTGTTTTGACGCTATCCTGTTTTTTACAGACAGAGAGACACTTGGGCCTAATATTGATTTTGTATAGGAGGTACCAGAACAACTTGACCGACATAACCCATTTTTAACATCAACCTGACGACGATAAAAATAAGTCCTTTCACCAAACTTCATTCGCCTATGTCAATTTCAATTTGGGCGCTATCGTGTTTTCAACAGACAGAGAGACAGACAGACGGACATGGCTAGATCGATTCAGAATGTGATCCTGATTCAGAATATATATACTTTATGAGGTCTCCGGTGACTCCTTCTTGGCGTTACAAATGTAATTACAAAGTGAATATAACTTCCTGTGGAGGGTATAATAACGAAAAATAAAAGACTTGAATGGAAAACGAATTTATAGAGAAAGAAAGAATTTGGGGGCGACGCTCAAAAACGGCCGGAAAGAGGAAAATAAGAGAACAAAAGTTACTTATAGGTACGGTAAAAATAGTTTTTCCTTAAAATTTCTTGAATGACGTGCACTCGCGACGAGATACAGAGGGAGACTAATCACGTAGGTATCTCTATCTATATTGAACGTAAAAACAGGAAAGGACATGCAATTCATTTCTTATCTTTAAAATAAATGGCAGTGAGTCAACTTGCCCCGTGGCCAACTAGCCCCGATCTCCCCTATAGGTTGTGCTGTGGCTTAGCTGGAAAATTTATAGAAAAGTGGAGTTCGCCCAGTGGTAAAAATTCTGCCATGATAGTTACCTGGCTTATACACAACCGGCCTTACCAATAATCAGCTTGAGTATACTTAATGCTTGGCTTGGCAGTATACGCAAAGACTGCACACTTTCCGAAATCCCTTTACCAATAATCAAATGTAGTTGCCAAAGTATCGCTAACTGTAGGGTTAAATGTTAATGTTGAGAAACCAATGTTTATCTCGGGCATTAGCTAAATAAATCCTCCCTTAATGTCATTCCATACCCACAATGGCGGTATGGAATGCGAGCGAATTTAAATACCCTGTCGTTCAGCCTGAGCGTTTACAATTAAAAATTAATTTTAGGAAATTGAAAATGTTTTTTGATTTTATTCGTTGGAATACATGAATGCAAGTGGCTTTTAAGTCCAGAAAATACAAATTTGTACAAATGTATGAACAAAATTGAAAAATATTGCATTTACGTTTTATTTCTAAACACTTTCAGCCTTATTTATAAACCTATTACTCGTATAAAGAGTGTATAAAGTTATTTAGCCCTTAAAATGCCTCTTTACGCAAAAACCTTATTTATAAAAATTATTCAACGTTGTATAGAGCTTGTATAAGCTGAACGCGCTTGGACGTTGGAATATTATCGAAATGTAATTTTGACTTAAAAAATCTGTCACATTTTATTTTAAATGAAATCAAAAATAAATTGGATAGTTTGTACCGACATTTTTATTTTCAATTTTAAAGATTCTACAAGTGTCCTCGATAAGAAATATGTGCAGATATGAGATATTCTAATTGTTTTAAAAATTTGTTTTAATTTGCATAAGATTGAAAGTTTGCGGTTGCTTTGAAAACAATTGCTACCCCTTTCGTAATTCACTTTTAGTCTCTTTTACACACCGCTAACTTTTTAACATTATAAAAATGAGAAAAAAACATAGTGTCATACGGGCTTTAGTTTCTTTTTATCTTTTCGGACATATAAATGTAATAGATTTCTCTTTTTCAGTACCTTTTTTGACGCAAGCCCTGTATAACTAGTATGCATGGAAAAATGTTTTATAAATAAGGGCTGGGTCTCACAGACCCTCTCAGTTGATTAATCGATCATAGCATACGGTGTGAAAGATAATAATATAGAGTTAAGTTTTTTTTATATTTTACGTGCAAGGTGTCTCAAGTACGTATGTTTATGAATAGGTAGTGTTACAATTTTTTATTGCTGCAAGTTATATATATTTACCTTATACAATGAACTGATGTGCGGAAAATTCATAGAAAGGACTATATATATTCTATAAGAATTTTATAATTCCACGAAGGGTGCAGTAGATGCCTTTGACCAAATGTGTCATAATATGTCTTGCAGCCCAAAAACACAAAGATGACCACTATACTACTTTTTTGGCGCATTAAATATGTCTATTGTCAACTCTATTGTAATCCACGTCCATAATAGCAGCCGTAATAAGCAAAACCATTATCAAGGCGATCATTTGTGAAAGAGGTGTCACACAAATTGATAGAGTCCTTGTTGCGTCATCGTCGCGAAGTACCAACTTTGTTTAAGAAGGAACCTTGATGCCATTTTAGGTGATACTTTGAAATTTGTCCCAGTGCACCCCGAAAATTAATAGCAACAAACATTTTGTTTTCTGCGATTCCAAGATTTTTCTGCATCTCCTGTTAACGTCCCACGTAGCATCACGGAAATGAGAGTCAAGATCGCGGCGAGTGAAAGAATTTCATTGTTTTTGCTTTTAATTATTTAAATAAATGTTCACTAAAGTAAACTATATTCTTTTTTTTTTGTAAAAATCTTTGTAGAAAGTAAGTAAGATTACTTTGAAGGTAAGGGGGTCTCACAGATGTATGTTTATGAACGATGTGATGAATATAGTTTATGAATCTAGGGCTAAGGGCGTTTAGCAAATTCAAATAAATAAGGCTGTTTAAATATATATTTCTGTGGTTTTCTCTGTTTTATCTTGTCTAACCGCTAGTGCTTGTTTTTTGATTGGTTTTCCTTTTTTAATAGTTTGCAAGTAACGAATGCAGGCTTAGTAAAAAATAAATTTGATATAAGTTTGGGAGCTTTCCAAGACTTTCTTGAGAGTCGTCGCAAAGAGAATAAAATATCTGTTCACTTAAGATTGGACAGCTTATACCTGAATACGTACTTTTTTCTACAATTCTCATCACCTTAAACGGCTCAGGTATATACAAGGTGGCGCAAAAGTAATCCTTCTATCAGAAAATGCTATAAATTTTGCGATTGGCCCCTAATGTCAGTTCTGTTTTGACAATTGTGTAGTAAACACATGCGAAATACACGTTAATAAATAATGTTACGCTACACTGCTCCAGAACGCGGAATATTGGTGACTATTTATTTGAGCAATAATCGGTCGGTGACTTTGGCACAACGTGAATTTCGTAGCAGATTTCCTAGCCGTCCAACGCCTACTGGTGAAACACTGCGACGTTTAGCCGCTCGCCTCGAAGAGACTGGCACAACACGAGATGCTGCCAGGCGTGGCAGACCCCGGAGTAGCCGTTCTGCAGAGAATATTGCTGCTGTAGCCATCGGACCTTTTTTCTTCGAAGACGTCGCGGGCCAAACGGTTACTGTGAATGGTGAGCGCTACAGAGCAATGATCAACGAGTTCTTTTTGCCGCAACTTGATGAATTGGGATTGGAAAACATGTGGTTCCAACAGGACGGTTCAACGGCACACACTGCACGTGCCACAACCGATATGCTGAAGGATGCATTTCCCGGGCGCCTAATCTCCCGTCTTGGCGATTTGCACTGGCCAGCAAGATCGCCTGATTTGACCGCTCCAGACTTCTTTTTGTGGGGCTTTTTGAAGTCGCGGGTTTATGTCAACAAGCCTCAGACTCTTGCAGCTCTTAAAGACAGTATCCGTCAAGAATGTGAGCACCTATCGCCGGAAGTTTTGGCCAAAGTGATGGAAAATGCCATAAAAAGGGCTCAAATGACAATCAACTGTGGCGGCGGCCATTTACATGACATTATATTCTCGACTTGATGTAAAAAAAAATTAAAAGACCAAATAAAAATAATCCACAAGAATAATCAAAATTTTTAATTTTAATTACAGCCAAAAAACATCGGAAGGTTATTTTTGCGCCACCTTGTATTTGGCTGCAACCAAACCCTCTTTGAAGAGAAGTTTGTTCGCCGAGAATGAGAATCTCTCATGTTGGTGTGGTTTTGGTTGGTGTGAAAAGCTTGATTTCGCAGCAAATATAGATATCAGAATTTTCAGCAAAATCCACGCGAAATAATAAATTTAGGAACTTCTGAAAGAATAACAGGTAATATGTGCGAATTCAAGATATACAGAATTGTGTATTGCTTGCTGCCAATTCATAGAGGAGAAAACATGACAGCTTTCATGTAGCAGAATGTCCACGGCTTTACATTTGTCGGTTCTTAATTTTCCCGAATTAAGTTATGTAAGCTCTACAATTTTTAAGAGATCGATTTGTATTTATTTTTACACTTCCATATACTTTTGCAAACACTGTTTCGCTGCTTGGCAAATTGTAATTCACACGGAAATGAATTCACTTACTAACGATTCAAATGTGATCTTTAGACTACCAATATGCTTTGATTTGCATCATTAGCTTACGAATAAATCAAAACGTTCTAATAAACTATGTTCCGTTTATTGAATAATTTGAAAGAGATCTTATTACGACATAAATTCACTCATAAATCAATCGTGAAGTATTAGAAAACAAAGGAAAGCGTACTATAAAAGTACCGAAAATTGTGTCCGATCCAACGATAGGGCATTACTGATTTCGATTTGCATATGATATTTGACAGATCAGCGGATATTTCGCTTTTGACGAAAAAATGCCTAAATTGGAAGAAAAAAGATGCCTTCTTCAATAAAATTTTTTTTTTTGGTAAAGTGACAGTTCGTTTGGTTTTTTTTTTCATTTATAACACCTCCTGCCATTACGAATTTTGCTGCTACACATGCATTCACAGGCAATTTAAGAGAGAATTTTATTTTCAAAATTTGCGGGGGGAATCGGGTAGGTGCGCGGGAGCTGACGGTTTCATAAGTTTCATTGGTATTCATTTAAAAGAATACCAATTTATTAGACTTCATACGTATTTAATGTATTTGTAAATTTACGTTTTAAGCAATAGATTGCAATTTTTCTTCACATCACTTCACTTCATTTAAAAGTATTTCCTGCACAATAAAATATTTCCTTACCATTCAAAAAATACGCACGTAATTGTTCAAGTTTTCACTTCTGTCGGCACTTCCGGATTGCCACTGTTTTTGTTTTTTGCTTATAATAAGCTTCAAAAAGCTTTTGTTGGTCAAATTGAATTGCAAATTATGTATTTTTTTTTTAAATAAAATCCTCGTTGTGAAATATACCACTGACCTTGTTCTTCACGAAAAAAGATTATGAAACTTGAATTCTGCCATGAAAACAAATGTATTAGATTCTAAGAAAATTGTCGCACTACCAAATGTAAAGGTCTAATTGTTTATTGGTACCGTTTCACAAATGCTGTACATTTTTACTAAAGCTGGCAGCCAACTAATCGTCGACATTACATACAGCATTGCATCTCTGCATAGTCTTCCCAACACAAAAAATTAAGCGAATATGTTTGGTTATGAGAAAGTGGTTCATAACTAATATAAGATTTGTATTTCCAATTAGACAGAGAAACCCCCAACTTGGAGGACAATCACAATTCCTTAAGGCCTATTCATTTGAAAGGGAATAAGCCCCAGCGAATGGAAAATTCTTTCGGACCTAACCTCACAGCCACAGGCGAAATGACCCACCAATTTGTTTGTTTTACAGAAATTCAATCGCCTTGCCAATGAGTGGTTATTAACTGTAAGTAACTGAAGAATCCTTTTCAATAAGAAACAAATTCAAACCTGAGAGTGTTACTCATCTTTTCCTGTGAGCTGACAGCATTCATATTTGTTTCACATCATATATCAACGATTTAATAAAGCAATTACCCTATACAGGGGTAAGGCCTAAGGATGATATTTATATGATACTGCAGCTCGAAACTGCCCATCAACCGCCAGTCCGTCGGCCGTTTAGCTACACAAAAAATTGTGCCCACAATACAGGCCTACAATATTCTGTTAATTTTTCAGGCTAATTCGCAGATCGATGTCATAGTTTGTCTCCGAATTCGCTCGTCCAAAACCACTCAACAAAAGTAGGAGCCTTAAATGTGAACAAGATTTTTAAGTTTAACTTCAGATCCGGATGTTTGTTTGGAAGACACGAAGCAAATTCCCGAAGATGTCACCATCCATTAATTCACTGATATCCACTACAAAAGTCATCACGTGAAAGCCATCACTGTCACTATCGTCATCATCAGCAGCCAGCATCCTCATCATCAGAAGCCAGCATCTTCAAGTTAAGCAAACACATTACTGACGATGACATTATTTCAAATACCGAATGCCGCGGTTGGTAGCAAACTCAATCGTTGCCAAGGCAAATACCGCACACCGCCTTCAACGGAAGCCCGTTGTCGCCGGGTGTAAGTAGCAGAAACATCAAAGCCACCGATAATCGATTAACCACGACAAACGACAGCCGCCCAACAGTCGGGACTCCGAATCCCGCGCAATTTCAAATCGAACCCGACGACGGAATTAAGAGTCAATATAAAATAAGTTGAAAACCATCGACGAGTAAATGAAATGCGCGCGATTGGTATTACGCTAGTGTCAACTTGATGTCCTGGAGAGTGCGTCTTCACAGGTGTCCCACTGCGCTGCGACGACATCTTAAGGGTGATGCTGGTGCCATCAGTGGAACCTCTAAGTACAGGCTCTGGCCGCCACATACTTTTGTGGCAACATTATCAGAGTTGAGCGTGTTGACAAGAGCCGGTAGTAACATGGCGCGGTGCATTGGCCCAACACCGATTGCGGGAACTTGAAAGTTTACGCGTAAGGAAGTCTGGGCGGCTATGGAGAGTACATACTTGTATAGCGCTATGGATTGCAGTATAGTGGCACACCATTTCTAACCACTTCTTCGCGGCAGCAAAGGCGTAGCGATGTTGTCGCTTTCAAGTGTTGACAGAACAAATATCATTGAGGGCATCCGCGCGCACAAAGTGAGAAGCAAACAAAATGGAACGCATATTATAATTATATAGGTGGGAGAGATATCGGCGGGACGGTCGGTGTTGCGGCAGCTCTTTTAATCCCTTTTTAACAAGCGATTATTGTTTAATCTCATTAATGGTGACACTCGGTGTAGCGTGGATACTTTGGCATACAAAGTGCGGTGACAATCACTGCTGGCGAAATACTCAATAAGTGAATTGTATTTCACTTTGACAACAAAATAGCAGTTTTGTAGTGTTCAAGGCTCAAGCAAATGAATGTCAGAGACGCTACAGCCCTAGCTTCAGCGGCAAAGTGACATTTAACACTAATTATTTCAACACTACAATTAAGGAAATGATAGAATATATTATAAAAACAATATCTGAATTGATATTTTCCTTACATTTTAACAATTTTATCACAATTCCACTTGCTCGATTTCGTATTTATTTTTATTTTGTAAACGTTTGAACGATTTCCTTTGACAGGTCGTTTTTTTTTTTTGCTCTCAATGCAATGGGTAGTTTTGCACTAGATAGAAAAATTACCCTGAAAGGGATATTTTACAAAAAATGCTAACGCAAATGCCAATTTTTAATTTTTAAATGTCAAAATTTAAGCGGCAGCCCGGATTTCGTTCAAACTTCGGATTTGAAGTTTGGGGGCTTACAGTTCGGGGCAGTTTTTTTTTATAGCATGGTAACCTGAATATTAATGGTACTTCCCATACCAGTTTGATTTGCTCGAAAACGGCTCTAACGATTTCAACCAAAATTGACATTTACGCTTAAGTAGGTCAAGTTAACATAACTGCGTACTCAGCTTTCCGCTAAAATATCGAATTACGGTACTTTTGAAATTCGGACATTTCTCGAAAACGGTCCCTACGATTGTAACAAAATTGAATTTCGAAGGTAATATGGCCATTTTTAACTTAATGGCTAACTCAGTTTTTCTCTGTATTATCGTAAAATGGATTTTTGAAAAAAGCAAGTTTTGAAAAATTTAGTTTTCTTTAGTTTACCTGAAAACGGCAATAACGATTTTGACCAAAATGCAAACTTAGAGTAAAATTGATGTTTTCAAAAATATTGCGTCCTTAATTTTCAATTGGAATCACCGAAAACGATAATTTTAAAAGCAGCTCATATCTCGAAAACCCCATTATCGATTTCGATAAAACTTAAAACAAAAAAAAACAAAGTAAAAAACACATTCCGAACAATAACTTGTACTCGGTTTTCATCTAAATAGTTAAGCAATAGTATTTTTCAAACTGAGCATTGCAATATTTGGTACTGTTTAGTCTGCCAAATTTTACAAAAACCGCTCTAACGATTTTGATCAAAATGCATATAAAAAAGATAAAATCAGTATTCGAATTAAGATCCCGTACTTTGTTTTTTTCAAAAAATTCGAAAAAAATCATTTTTTTTAGTTATTTATATTTCCCAATCTATTTTTACGTATTTATGCTATTTTTTTTGTTGTAATCTCCCCCACTTCCGATAAAAATGCAATAACAGCTACGCAAAACTTAATTTTAGCAACCTTGTTGAATATGCACCTTAAAATAATTGCAACCACTTCCTTACACAATCAGAAATTCCCACTTCATTTGCACCCCCACACACGTCCATCGGCATATTCGGTTTATAACTGCTAATGCAAACTCAAAAACAAATCTCTGAAAACTTATAAAAAGTCACATTGTTATTTATATTTATGTACTTCCTATCGGATGAATAACCCAAAAGTGAATTTTATTTAACACTACATATTCCTTTTTCTATATCCTATTCACCGTTTCTTTTATCTTGTATCGGTTCTCAGATCTTTACCTACCTAGTTAATAAAATAAGAAAACAACCAACCAAACTTTTGATGAACGAGAAAGTTTCGTTCGACCCAGTCGTGCACTTTATTTTTATATGGAGTTTGACATGCCGCTATTCATCTAGCGGGCAGTGGAACGCGGCCAATGTTTTAAGTTGCGCATATTATGGGAAGTTGCAAATAACGCAAATCAGTGAGTGATTGCGGTTCTTAATGGGAAAGTATTAGAAACCAAGATGTCCAAACTGTTGTTCAGCCTGTTTTTATTCGAGTTCCCAAGCAAGTGTCAGTGTCATTCATCACAAAATGTGACTCATTCAAATAAACATTTAAATATTTTTCGCGCGCTATCTTCACTCTTCTTGGTCTCTACCCGAAGTCTATTGCCCTTTCGTTTTTCCGCCATGTCTCACGCCCACCTCTCACTGGCAAGGCCAACGAGCCCAACGACCTGTCGCCTTTTCGTTTCATCGTAGCTTGGAATTACTGTCTAACGATACTTGGACTAGCTCTTCTTGGTATCGGATGATTTTCCGTTTCATACGGTGTGAGATATAAAATTGATTTTCGCTTTATTTTGAAGCCACATCATTGAAATAGCACAGAGCCTCGGCTCCGTTGAGAGTGCTTCAAGCGGTCGTCCAAAGTGGTTGGGTTGTAAACGTAGACTATAAGGACTTTCCATAGCCCCAGAGAAAATAATCGAGTGGTTTCATGTCTCATGAATTACTAATTACTTAAAACCGATGTATCGCTATTAATCGTTTAACTAGAGGTTATACCGGATGTTGTGTGCAAATTTCAGCCTTCTACGTCAATTAATTTCTGAGATAGACCTAGGCACAAAATTGGTCTAGTGGGTTCGGACAAACAAAAGCGAAACTAATAAGGTTCCGTTTTTTGCCTTAAAAATATATTTTGTGAAACGCCGCTGAACGTTTTCGAGTCGATCTGTATAGCTATAATATGCAGAGTTCCAAATAGCATCGGCATATTCAAGAAGCGATTAAACTAAACCAGTAAAAGGTGATAACAAAATAAATTGATCTTTAAAGTCCTTACCGTTTCGTTTTATAATTCCAACAACTGAATTAGCTTTTGCAACGACATATTCAATGTCGAAAATGAAGGGTCAAGCATAACACCTATGTCCTTGATTTTATCTACTCTGTTCAAACGAGTTGAGTGAATTGAGAAGTTATGAGACGAAGATTTGGTAAACGATATCGCATTGCATTTACTTGTGTTGAGTGTCAAGCCATTGGCGTTGCACCATTCAATTATACTGTTACGATCCGATTGGATCAAATGCCAATTTTCTATACGCTTCATAGCTGAAAAAAGTTTTAAGTCATCTGCGTACAGTAAACACTGACTATTACTACCGACAGAAGTAATATCATTAATAAATGCGGTACGGCGGAGGTACAGTTTATCATTCTGGATACGGAAGCTCCAATTTTTACTCGTTGAGTGCGACCAATGAGAAAATTAATCTCAGAATGAAACCCAAAATATTATAAATTTTCGAGAAGAATTGAGTGCTGAACGGAATCGCAAGCTTTACTAAAGTCGATGTATATGACGTCGACTCGACTTCTGTTCTCCATTTCATTAATAATGTAAGATGAAAAAGAAGCCAAGTTCGTAACAGCGGACCGTCCAGATACGAACCCATGTTTAACTTCGGACAGACATTCCTACCTCAAAAACTCAAGCCTATCAATCGAAATTTCAACAAAGCGTTTGTACATACATACAATCTAAATTCAAGTTGTATATTTCATTGAACCAATCCATGTTGTCACAAAAATTATTAAGCTCCAAAAATTTGTTTTAGAAAAGCTAAAACGACTTAGTCAACAAAATAATCTTATTAAAACGATAATCATCGTACCTTTCAATTTCCATTGGTTAAAAGTAAAATTTGATTTAAATTTAACGAGTAAATAAATTGCCTACTTAGTACTCAGTCACGAATTGCTTGACTAGATTCGTCGGCTACCCCTCCATAAACGTCCACTGAAAAATCTGTTCATGTGACCCATCTAGGCCAATCAGCCAACTGTCAACTTGAAGGTCCCCATTGCTATCTGATGGTCTCTACGGGATCCGGTCGAAATTCAGCTTTGCAAAATTCTGTCTTCTCACACAAAAATTCTGCTTAACGAAATTATGCTTTTTTTTAATTCTGCTTTACAAAATTCTGATTTTCAAATTTAATGCAATGAAATTCTGTTTATTCTCTTTTTTTTTCCAACTAACAAATGTAAACGACTAGGAAAAAAAGCAGATATAAAAAAAAAAACAATTTTAAATTTACAACACATTCAAAATTATTTACTTTTCATTTTTAAATAAAACTAAAATTAAAAAGAAACAAGAAAAAAATTATGAAATATTGGCAAAAATATTGAACATTTTCCAAACCTCTTTTTATTGTTTGCAGAATTTTGTAAAAAGAATTTTGACCCCAACCCGGTCTTGACTAGCAGTGTGTTTTTGAACATAGAACCAAGTTTCCTAAAATGCAAGCCAATTGCAAGCGAACGCGTTGCTAAGTATTATCAACGAAATTTTCCCAACAATGTCACATTAAAGGCTCAATGCCTTTTAGCAGCGCATTAATTACCGATTGACTAATAAAAAAGTAAACCGAAATAAAAATCTTTCTAATAAGCCCTAAGACTGTAATCTCTATTGCGACGCTAGTTCAATGCCACACACATTCGCTATAAAAGACAAAAATTACAAAATTACAAACAGAAGCTTGTTTACCCCATTAATTGCCTCTGTGCTCGATTTAATCGCTTAATCTTGATTCTCACCTTCCCTAGCACATTCACTTACCGGCGCGCATAAAAAAATAAATCAATTTTAGATTTAGGAAGCAAAGCCAAGCGTAGTGGTTGTCCTTCCCCAGTACTCGGTTCGCTATCACGATTAGAAATCAAGAACAAATACTCAAGACATATTACAGCCGTTAAGCTGCTTCAAACGACACGACGCGGTTATCTCTCGAGTATGTGTGTGACCCATTCCCAATCAGTACCCAGTGGTAGCTGCCTTCTATAATATTTTTATTGTGATGGATTAATTTCCAATTACGGAATTTCGTATCGCCCAGGTTTAACTGCTCGACGACTGATATAAATTTCAATCAATTTTCAATTAGTTTATAGGCCGGCCATACCTGTGTGCCCACTCACTCTTCGTCCTCACTATCCACTCCCGTCACAAGGGTGGTATAATTGTGACAGAGATAACTGTGTTTTATATTTCATATAATAATCAATTAATTATTTTCCGTGGTTTAAAAGTCAAACACTAATCTAATCGATTTTGGGGCTTAATCTACGTGTTGTGCTCGCTCGTCCGCACACTGCACACATCCTACCTACAGACAATAACACACACACAGTCGGCAATGCCACTGATTATTGAGATTAATTAGGTGTTAAGGCGGCTAATTGGAATTTAGGAATTACCCGCAACGCTGATTTACCATCACAGGGTCGCCTAAAACAATGAAAACAAAACCGTTTGGCGTTGTCAAAATAATCTATTTAACTGACGGGCGGCTATTAAAATTTATTAATTAAAATAATTACCCACGTCGCATTTGTAGATTTGCTGCTGATTTGTTAAGTTTTGATTGACCATGAGTGTGTTGAGATTTGGACGCGATTGGATCGTAATTAATTTCCACCGTCGTCGCGTCGTACACTGAAGGTTGTCTACAATCGGCTTATAGAGCTTCCTGAAGTCCTGCAGTAATATTGAAATATCATAATTTAAATGGACACTATCGCATTTAATTGGAAATTGGTTAGTAATGCGAAAGTTTCTTTGCTTAGATCGGTGTGCAATTCTGCTCGAGTAATGCGCGAGTGATATGTGGTTGCGAAAACCCAGTAGAACGCGACACGTGATGTAGCGTCAATCTTTTGAATCTGAGACTGTGCTTTGCCTGCTTGATAATGATTGGGATTGCACTGGGCTTTTCGATTATCGCGGAAAAGATATAGAAACTACAAAAATTTCAGCACAAATGACCTTTGATATACTTGTAAAACTAAATCTACAGTTATAGTCAAGCGATTTTTATAGTTTTAATTATAACAGCACAATCTAATCAAATCGAACCGATTTGATCAGTCTAGTAACTTTCTGATCACTTTTTAGCGGAGTTACTACGCGACGCGTGATTCGTCACTTCTATCGTGGCGATTAGGTTCGGGTACATACTCTGTGAACACGCAGAGCAAAATCGATTAGATGAACGCAGCACATTTAATAATCCTAAAATGTGGACCAGTCCATAGCGCCGAGGCTGAAGATCTTATCGATGAGAAGTTCTATGAGCTCCTAGATGGGGCCTAGATACGCAGCCTGTCCAAACTGGAAGTTGCACTCGGAGACTTCAATGCTAAAGGAAAAAATGCTTGGAAGAACACACACCTTTCCTTGCCCTGTTCGAAGTTATGTTTCCAGTTAACTTATAGATCGAGAATGATAACGACTAATCGATTTTGCAGCGGCTATAGTAATACGGTGATAGGCAGGAGAAGGTTTTCAAAACTGAGGATCTATACAGGCACACATTCCGAGCGGCAAACGTCGACTCTGACCATTTTCTTGATATGCTCACTTAGAAAAAAAATTGTAGTAAAAACTAAGAACTTTTAACTTGGAATTTTTATAAAATCTCAAAATTCTTAGCTTAACAATTTTTTTTTTTCTGAGTGCCTAAATCCAGAGCTCGACTGTCCCACGAGAAAGAACTGCGAATCGTAGTGTCCATAAACAAAACAATAGACATATAGCCTACGTTATTTATCATTAATAATATATCACACATACATTTGCAGCAACACAACGCCATACATACATTCCACATGTAATAAAGGGCCATTCATTTCGTGGTTTCAAGTTGGTAGCGTCAAACCTGTCAAACACTGCCTGTGCATCATCGTAATGCACGCTCAGTCGAAAAAATTGCTGCTGCAAGTGCAAGTGTTGCTGATGATCCGAATTTATCGATTTCCGATATGGCCGAATGATAATACGGATTTTTTTTTGGCCGGCGATTGAAGATCATGACTTGGACGATATGTGGTTCCAACAAGACGGGGCAACGAGCAATGAGCCACATAACACGACCAATTGTGGCTTTATTGTATGCGAAGTTTCCTGGTCGCGTAATTTCACGTTTGGGCGACGTCAATTGGCCACCAAGATCATGCGATTTGACTCCGTTCGATTTTTTTCTGTGGAGCTATCCGAAAGACCGTGTTTACGCGAATAATCCCTGAACTCGACGCATTAAAAACCAACATTGTTCAGGTTATGGCCGAGATACAGAATGCTGCTAATCTTCCCGAGGCGGCCATTTGAATGTTATTGTACATATTTCATTTTTTTTTTGGATTTGTCTGTTCTCGTTTTAAAAAAGTGAGCTTGTTAAGAATTTCGGGGGGAGATCAAACCCCTGTGACCCCAAGTGACGTTTTGCTTGAAGTAAAAATGTACGGCTTTTTGAAGCTTATTGTAAGCAAAAAAAAACAGTGGCACTCCGGGAGTGCCGACAGAAGTGAAAACTTGAACAATTACGGGTGTATTTTTTGAATCATCAGAAAATATTTTATTTTGCAGGAAATAATACTTTTAAATGAAGTGAAGTAATGTGAAGAAATATTGCTTAAAACGTAAATTTACAAATACATGAAATATGAAGTTTAATAAATTGGTATTCTTTTAAATGAATACCAATGAAACTTATGAAACCGTCAGCTCCCGCGCGCCTACCCGATTCCCCCCGCAAAATTTTGAAAATAAAATTCTCTCTTAAATTGCCTGTGAATGCATGTGTAGCAGCAAAATTCTTAATGGCAGGAGGTGTTATAAATGAAAAAAAAAAACAAACGAACTGTCACTTTACCAAAAAAAAAATTTTATTGAAGAAGGCATCTTTTTTCTTCCAATTTAGGCATTTTTTCGTCAAAAGCGAAATATCCGCTGATCGGTCAAATATCATATGCAAATCGAAATCAGTAATGCCCTATCGTTGGATCGGACACAACTTTCGGTACTTTTATAGTACGCTTTCCTTTGTTTTCTAATACTTCACGATTGATTTATGAGTGAATTTATGTCGTAATAAGATCTCTTTCAAATTATTCAATAAACGGAACATAGTTTATTAGAACGTTTTGATTTATTCGTAAGCTAATGATGCAAATCAAAGCTTTTTGGTAGTCTAAAGATCACATTTGAATCGTTAGTAAGTGAATTCATTTCCGTGTGAATTACAATTTGCCAAGCAGCGAAACAGTGTTTGCAAAAGTATATGGAAGTGTAAAAATAAATACAAATCGATCTCTTAAAAATTGTAGAGCTAACATAACCGAATTCGGGAAACTTAAGAACCAACAAATGTAAAGCCGTGGACATACTACCTGTTATTCTTTCAGAAGTTCCTAAATTTATTATTTCGCGTGGATTTTGCTGAAAATTCTGATATCTATATTTGCTGCGAAATCAAGCTTTTCACACCAACCAAAACCACACCAACATGAGAGATTCTCATTCTCGGCGAACAAACTTCTTTTCACAGAGGGTTTGGTTGCAGCCAAATATAAGGTGGCGCAAAAATAACCTTCCGATGTTTTTTGGCTGTAATTTAAAAAAAAAATTAAAAATTTTGATTATTCTTGTGGATTATTTTTATTTGGTCTTTTAATTTTTTTTTACATCAAGTCGAGAATATAATGTCATGTAAATGGCCGCCGCCACAGTTGATTGTCATTTGAGCCCTTTTTATGGCATTTTCCAATACTTTGGCCAAAACTTCCGGCGATAGGTCCTCACACTCTTGACGGATACTGTCTTTAAGAGCTGCAAGAGTCTGAGGCTTGTTGACATAAACCCGCGACTTCAAAAAGCCCCACAAAAAGAAGTCTGGAGCGGTCAAATCAGGCGATCTTGCTGGCCAGTGCAAATCGCCAAAACGGGAGATTAGGCGCCCGGGAAATGCATCCTTCAGCATATCGGTTGTGGCACGTGCAGTGTGTGCCGTTGCACCGTCCTGTTGGAACCACATGTTTTCCAATCCCAATTCATCAAGTTGCGGCAAAAAGAACTCGTTGATCATTGCTCTGTAGCGCTCACCATTCACAGTAACCGTTTGGCCCGCGACGTCTTCGAAGAAAAAAGGTCCGATGGCTACAGCAGCAGTATTCTCTGCAGAACGGCTACTCCGGGGTCTGCCACGCCTGGCAGCATCTCGTGTTGTGCCAGTCTCTTCGAGGCGAGCGGCTAAACGTCGCAGTGTTTCACCAGTAGGCGTTGGACGGCTAGGAAATCTGCTATGAAATTCACGTTGTGCCAAAGTCACCGACCGATTATTGCTCAAATAAATAGTCACCAATATTCCGCGTTCTGGAGCAGTGTAGCGTAACATTGTTTATTAACGTGTATTTCGCATGTGTTTACTACACAATTGTCAAAACAGAACTGACATTAGGGGCCAATCGCAAAATTTATAGCATTTTCTGATAGAAGGATTACTTTTGCGCCACCTTGTATATACCTGAGCCGTTTAAGGTGATGAGAATTGTAGAAAAAAGTACGTATTCAGGTATAAGCTGTCCAATCTTAAGTGAACAGATATTTTATTCTCTTTGCGACGACTCTCAAGAAAGTCTTGGAAAGCTCCCAAACTTATATCAAATTTATTTTTTACTAAGCCTGCATTCGTTACTTGCAAACTATTAAAAAAGGAAAACCAATCAAAAAACAAGCACTAGCGGTTAGACAAGATAAAACAGAGAAAACCACAGAAATATATATTTAAACAGCCTTATTTATTTGAATTTGCTAAACGCCCTTAGCCCTAGATTCATAAACTATATTCATCACATCGTTCATAAACATACATCTGTGAGACCCCCTTACCTTCAAAGTAATCTTACTTACTTTCTACAAAGATTTTTACAAAAAAAAAAGAATATAGTTTACTTTAGTGAACATTTATTTAAATAATTAAAAGCAAAAACAATGAAATTCTTTCACTCGCCGCGATCTTGACTCTCATTTCCGTGATGCTACGTGGGACGTTAACAGGAGATGCAGAAAAATCTTGGAATCGCAGAAAACAAAATGTTTGTTGCTATTAATTTTCGGGGTGCACTGGGACAAATTTCAAAGTATCACCTAAAATGGCATCAAGGTTCCTTCTTAAACAAAGTTGGTACTTCGCGACGATGACGCAACAAGGACTCTATCAATTTGTGTGACACCTCTTTCACAAATGATCGCCTTGATAATGGTTTTGCTTATTACGGCTGCTATTATGGACGTGGATTACAATAGAGTTGACAATAGACATATTTAATGCGCCAAAAAAGTAGTATAGTGGTCATCTTTGTGTTTTTGGGCTGCAAGACATATTATGACACATTTGGTCAAAGGCATCTACTGCACCCTTCGTGGAATTATAAAATTCTTATAGAATATATATAGTCCTTTCTGTGAATTTTCCGCACATCAGTTCATTGTATAAGGTAAATATATATAACTTGCAGCAATAAAAAATTGTAACACTACCTATTCATAAACATACGTACTTGAGACACCTTGCACGTAAAATATAAAAAAAACTTAACTCTATATTATTATCTTTCACACCGTATGCTATGATCGATTAATCAACTGAGAGGGTCTGTGAGACCCAGCCCTTATTTATAAAACATTTTTCCATGCATACTAGTTATACAGGGCTTGCGTCAAAAAAGGTACTGAAAAAGAGAAATCTATTACATTTATATGTCCGAAAAGATAAAAAGAAACTAAAGCCCGTATGACACTATGTTTTTTTCTCATTTTTATAATGTTAAAAAGTTAGCGGTGTGTAAAAGAGACTAAAAGTGAATTACGAAAGGGGTAGCAATTGTTTTCAAAGCAACCGCAAACTTTCAATCTTATGCAAATTAAAACAAATTTTTAAAACAATTAGAATATCTCATATCTGCACATATTTCTTATCGAGGACACTTGTAGAATTTTTAAAGAGGACAGAAATAAAAATGTCGGTACAAACTATCCAATTTATTTTTGATTTCATTTAAAATAAAATGTGACAGATTTTTTAAGTCAAAATTACATTTCGATAATATTCCAACGTCCAAACGCGTTCAGCTTATACAAGCTCTATACAACGTTGAATAATTTGTATAAATAAGGTTTTTGCGTAAAGAGGCATTTTAAGGGGTAAATAACTTTATACACTCTTTATACGAGTTATACGTTTATAAATAAGGCTGAAAGTGTTTAGAAATAAAACGTAAATGCAATATTTTTCGATTTTGTTCATACATTTGTACAAATTTGTGTTTTCTCAACTTAAAAACCGCACTTGCATTCATGTATTCCAACGAATAAAATCAGAAAATATTTTCAATTAGCTAAAGGACAGATCCCTAAAACCACTTGTTTGAAATAAGCCCCGGAACCTGCTTCGTGGAGATAGGCATCCACTAAAGACGCGCATCAAATTTAGGCGCAAAACTTATTTGCAGGCACATCTAGGCGCTCCTCAATAAGCGCAATGGTGTCGCCCTTTCCCAGGAGCATTTACAAAATAAGCATTGATAGATTTTAATGCATTCTTCCTGCAACGCGTGCGAGAAGAAAAGACTGTGATTTACTATCTTTGGGGGATCTATAACTCAAACAAACTAAAGCGCACCGACACGTTCAAGTGTACCAAGCACCAACTGGTGCCATTGAAATAATCGCTAATTAAGTTCTGTCCCGTCAGGGCCTACTTCGTACTCAATTCCTTTCAAATTACACTTACCAAAGCAGCTTACTCACTAAGTCTACAACTTAGGCAACCTATGCCAATCAATTCAATTACCAACTACACAAGTGCAACTGTGTACTTATACGACTTTTGCGCGAAATGATATTTTTATTATCGAAAGAATTTTCGAGCCTCTTATGGTTCCGCAATTCACTTTTAGTAAACCTACGCATGAAATCCCCAACGCAAATAGGCTTAAAAAGCCAGACCAACAATTAACCGCTCCTTCAAGTCTTGCTGCATCACAACCCAACAAGTATTTAGTTTTTGTAGGTATATACGTCTTCGTCTTCGGTTTAAGGAGCGTGTGTTGTATCTGTATAGCTATCGCCACACACATCATTATCAACAAATTTACAAAATAAATATAACAACACAGCAGCAGCAGCGATCAAACACAAATCAAAATACGATTTTCGCGGAGCATTATCGCGCGATTCGAGTTCGACGGAGGAGGCCTTATCGTATAGCAGAGATTCTACACGACTGAAGGAACCGGAACAAGGTATACGAACACGAGCACCGTATATGTCGGGGTCGGGCCCGGGTTTGCCTTTGCACAATGATTTTTCGTTCTCTATTTACCGAGGCCTAATGAACCTCGTCAAAAACCGCCAATTTCGATTCAATCGCACTGTGTGTCATCATCGTTATAGTTTTAGTTGTTGTTGTCGGTGGTGCACTGAAGACTGAATGTATCTGTTTATCTATCTGGCAGGCATATGAAATCAAATCCACTGGGTGATGGGAATGGAAAATAGGTTCCCAACAGGTAAATCCAAACCGGATAAGAAGGGTGCACATAGCCGGAAAAAAAATCGAACAAATGTTGACACAAAGAATTCCTGGGTAGGTACGAGTATTAGAGAGGAGTCACTTGGGTATAATATGGCTTTGGATTTGGTCTGGTCATCTCTGGGGTTCGTGGCATGAGATTGCGCAATCATTTTATGATAAACCGATTATACACGTGTTTCTTTATATTTATTGTGAAGACAGGCTGGATATGAACTAACGGTTGACATCTGGCTGTCTAAATTGTTTGGCTGTTTGTGGTGTATTATTAATTGCACTTTGGATAAGGCTCTACAGAATCAAATGAATGTGGAATGGGATGAAAATAGCAACACTTTAATATAGTGTCGGAAAAGATGGCTATAAGGATCATGGAATTGGAAATTCAACTCCGCATGAGGACGTGGAGCGGTTGAGTTCAGATTGAATTCAAGGTGGCGTCAGTAGACAATATGCCAGATACCTAGGGATACACTTTTGTTACACAATCCGACCACAGTCAGTAAGAACGGTGATAAAGAATTGGATGAGCCCTTTATAGGCCACCACACCGGCAGCTCTTGCACGTCCCACAAGTGGATAAGAGAAATGACGAACTACGATTTAATTTTTCCGACAATGAACGAATTTGTTGAAGCCTTTGTTGTTCCACGAAAAACAGAAGCAAAAATATTTTTTATTGCACTAGGTATATGCTTCGCATTCTTTAACGCAAAAACGTTTAAAACATTTAACACACTTTATTTTCTAAATGCATCTTCCTCCTTCTTATAGATCAGGGCCGTCGAAAGAGAACTCGGAACCGGAATGAGAAAAATGGCGCGCCCATGTACCAGTGGTGTTCTCAAGGGGGTTGCATCTACTCCTCAACCAATAAATTTCTTTAGTAAGGTCGATCTTTGGCCAACTGCTTCCAAGTTTGTTTAAGCGACTTTTCTTTTTGACTATGGGTCGTTCCTTCCAAACCGGTCAACGCAAACGCGAGCGAACATTTTTATCTGACAGATTGATATAATCTTTACTAACTTATGGAAGTTGAGGTATAATCAAGACGTTTGCAGGATGCGATGGATAAAAAAGGCTTACTTTTTACGTTTTTGGCTATTGAGAAGTATTTTTAAAATATTTTTTTTTGAAATACAGATACGTGCACTCTTGGGGATCAAAGGTGATAATTGATAGTCACTTTTGTATTAGTCACATGCGACAGTCAAATTGTTCTTCTTCTACGTAAGATGATCGCAAAATAGATACACCAATTTGGCATCACTTCGTTGTTTCAAGACATAATTTTGTTGCCAGTTGCCATTTGCACAGAAAGTTAAGAAATGCCGTTGATATATATCTAGTCAGTTAGCATAGATTGGTATTAAAGTTCGTTAAAAGTTTTGACTTACAGTTTGAGCTTAATATTTAACCTAAGGTGTATAATTAAGTATGTATAATTAGGATGTTCATTAAAAAATTAAAACTTTACCTATTCAATTGCATTTTTTTTTAATTGCCTATACATAATTGCTTTAATTTTTTATACTTTGCATTGAATTTAATGTTCGACATCCTTTATAAACAAAGCTATTTTGGGTTACACTTGCAAGATATTGCGGCGTTCTAAAATCATCTAAAATCTCGGACCCTTACATATTTAAAGTGTTTTTGTAGGTAGGATGGTAAATAGTAATTTTTGATTTTAAAAATAATACTTAACATTATACAACTACGCCTAATAAAACTGCAAAAGATAAAAAATTCATTGGTAAATTCCATTGGCAAACAGATAATTTTGCAGGCTATAATTTTAGCTACAGTATGGAGACACATCGGTGCGGCCCTGTCAGTGCCAACTTGCCTTTCGTATCCCCCAACCTACGAGAAGGTTAACGATTTGATGGAATATGAGTGTATTTATATATTTTGCATCCGTCTGACAAATCAAGCAACAATTAAACTATAGTCATTTTTATGTTAAACGGATTTTTTTTAGTTAAAATGGAAAAGAATAAAATGCAAGCATTACATATTTAAAAGGCGAGTCATCAGTGCACTTTATTTTAATAGCAGGAGGTATGATCTATTAAGTTTGGTGGAAGATAGAAGGCCCACGGACCTGCACCTGACTGTCAGCTTTGTACAAAAAGGCGAGCCTATGTCTATCTAGAACTATTAAAGCTTGCTGTCGGATAAAATATCCAAACCGGTCACCGTCGCAAACCTATCTGCAGTACAATTATTGGCACTCACGAGTGCGGTTTGTTGGTAACGATTCATAGTAAAAAAAAAGCGATGGGGAGTCTTAATTACGTGCAGGACAACTGACACACATCTGAGATAGTGACTGAAGTGATGAAAAAACCCTATGCCTTTGCTGATGATGCTTTCCACTTTTTCGTAAGCCAAAACAGAAGCGCACAAGACTTTTGTCAACAAGTCAAGAATTTTGGATGAATATACATGATTTGAATGATATCGATATCAAAAAATTGTTCGCATATTCGCCATAGAATTTTCTTTAAGATTCGCAACCTATTTTTCCTTTCACATTCCCATTTTTGTTTCGACATTCGTCAGCGGTTTCTCTTTCGACTGACTGAACAATAACCAACAGCATCAAACAAAACTGATAAACTGCACGTCTCTTAAAATACAATAAAATTACAAAAGAAAAATCTGTTTCCTACAATAAATTGTGGTTCTAAATGTTCTAAGTAATGCGAAGTCTTCATTTTGCAACAAAATTTGGGATGCTTATTTTCCTAACTCACGGTGTTATCTTTATTTTACTTTTCACATATAATCCTCTGTAAATATACATGAAATTAGTAGTCTTCGGAAAGAAAATCAGGTTAATTTAATACTTTCAGTACAAAAATCGCAGTTTGTTAACACTAGGGGTATACCGTATTCGAGATCCGATGCTACTGGTCTAGTATCATTGCGAAATTGCGAAAGTGCTACTTTTTTTCGCACTCCAACAACAGAATATAGTGACTAAAATTTCGCTACAATTTTGCACTATACCTTGACCCTATTGCAAGAGAAAAATACAACGGAGTAAAGTGTACTCTCGTCCTTTTGACAGATCACCAAATATCAGTGTTGCTGGCTGTCCGTACCTTTGCTTCGTTGTTGCTAGGGATTAAAAGAGTGTTCACGATCTGATAAAATGAAAATTTCGCAATTTTGCTAGACCTGTTACACCGAATCGTAATGATTAATTTTTGGTACTCGAAATTTTTGCTAAAAGGCGATTTAAATGATACTTTTTTTTGGACACTTAAGTGCGTTGATATTCATGGTGAAATGTAGCCGTTTTGATAAGATTTCACCAAAAATTGTTAGTTTGAATGTTTTTTTTTTTTTGTTATTATTGATAATCCCACAATTTCGATGCCTTTTTCCTTTTTCGCACGGAAGGTTTTTGGGACGTCGAAGTTCCCACAAAAAGGTACAAATACCACGATGTAGGAACATTGCTGAGTGTCAGTATTTTATTACACCTTCGGAATCGAGGAATCTGCTCTTTCATATAATTTTTAAATCAAGTTATATCTGATGATAGTTTTTGGAAAGAAGCACTCTCAATATAAAAAATAATTTCAAGCTTGAAATTTAAGGGACAAAATTAAAAACATTCTATTTTTTTCAATATTGTGAACATAGACACTAAATTTGTTTCCAGTATTTACTGCCACTAGTCATTCTTAACCGAACGCTGAAGAACAGGTTGATTTATGTCTTCCAGCATACAACATTTATTTTTTTCCTTACATTTCAAGCTTGAAATTATTTTTTTTTTCAAAAACTATCATCAGATATACCTTGATTCCTTGAAATTCCTTTTCTCAAAAACTATTATCAGATTTAACTTGATTTAAATATAATATAAAAGAACAGATTCCTGACTTCCAAAAATTATTAAGTTCTGGCATTCGTGTATATAAGTACATTGTTTCCATTTTAAGAATTTTTTTAAAAATTACCCCTACCACCTAAAAGGAGCGAGATAGACCTTTCCCCCTCCTCCCATAGTAAAAAATGCTTATATTTAACCCCTAAATGTTGAAATGGTTGAAGATGAGGTTAAGAAGGTTGCTCGGAGGCATAGAAATCGGCTTCTCAACCACGTAAACACAGAAATAACAGAACTTTTAAATAATGACAATGTAATCAGGAGATTGAGACGGATAAAACCTCTTGATCTGTAAGATTTGGCTAGGGCTTAGAAATTAGGTATTGATTTCAAACAAAACAAATTTAAAAATCCGACAAACGGCGGATTTATCTCTTTAAATTCATTGAATAATTCAAAAATAAATTGCTGATTAGTCGTACGACTAGGTGCAATCCTATTCGGGATGGCGAATGTCAGTCCCCCGGGAGTTTTTTTAGATGAGTTAAAGTCCATCACTATTGCAGAAGCATCCCTCGCGTATAGCTCTGCAATGTCTTTCGATGATTTTTTACTTCCAGCGAATTCCCAACACAAAAAAAAAAAAAAAAATATTTAACCCGTCTATAAAAAAACGTTATCATTTTTTGGCGTCTTAGTTATCGTACTAGTGCCAAATCACTTTTACGGCATACGAGAACAATTTCGTAAAATTGTAGCCTTAGATATGCTATCTGACGTATGCTAGGTAATTTGTGAAAATGTCTTCATTAGTAGTGGAGACAGTTAAAATATTCTCATCTATGAGTCATCACAATGTCTTAACAAATAAAAACATCATTCACACAGAAAAATAAATTGTAATGCCAACAATTTTCGTTGGTTAAAATGAACCCAAACACCAAAATCTTTAATTTAAGAATGAAATTGTTGGCAATGATGTAAAAAAATACTTAAGGAGAGTATATTATTCTTACGCTGAATACCTGATTCTTGAAAACTTAAAAACGAGTTCTTGTTAGCAAAAATAATATTTGAACCAAGAACTTTTAGCTAACAATTTTCTTCGCTTTACAATTTTTTTTTTCTGAGTGTTAATAGCAATATATAACTGCTATCTCTCGCTCTCTTGTCCCATCGAAACAGTCAATTATTTGTATTCTGTTCCTTATCCATCAATTAACAAAACTCTTTATCGATGCACCACTTGAAATTAGCAACAAGCACGAAGCAGTGCAACTCGAAACAACCTAATTTGCTGCATCTGTTATGATAATTGATAATTTTATCGACGTGCTCATCATTATCAGCAGAGTCTAGTACAACAAAATAACACGACAAATTTCATGTCAAAATAACTGCGCCTGTAGCGACATCCGCGCGCCGGCCGCTTGTAACAACTTCAATGCAAACATAAGCACGGTATGCGAACACCGATCACGCTATATATTACAGATTGCAAACAGCAATGGAGCTGTCACTATCACTGTGACTGGGAGTGTGAGTGAGACTGCATTTAATGCCAATTATTTGATTGACAAATATTTACCAATCAATTGCAGTTAGCTGTAGCTCTCCCCTGAACAACGTGTCAATTGTGTTCACTATCATTATCATTACCAGCTCCGGCAGTATTAATTAATTTATTTTGTTGTAGCGCTTTTTGAGTGAGTGTGCGCTGTTTTTTTTATTTTTCGCTGTTGAATTTTTAATGCCCACATAATAAAGTTTCGGATGTTAGCAAATCGATATTTTATTCATTTCACTGTGTACACAGCAATCTGTGGACACTGCACTGAACAGTTGGAGTGGGGTTAGTGTCATTGTGTGCGATGGATGACTGCGTGCTGTCCGACAAAATAATTATTTTTGCATTTGTCGAAGTTCAGTTGGAATTCAATTAGGTAAATGATGTATTTATGTAATTAATCGATTTGCAGATATCGATAATTGGTTTGTTCCATACGCCATTCGCACTTTTCCGAGAAAAACGCATTTGCGTACTTGGTACTCCGAAACTGTGTGATATTAGTTTCTTTTTATATTTTTAACTTGAAGTTAGTCTTATAAAGAGTTCACCTAAGTCAAAGTGTTTTGCCGAACCGTTAACAAGCTACGTTAACTAACGTAAAAGTCTACTTTCTGACTTGTGTCCCATCTCATCTTTTGAAACTGATTTTTTTTTCCATACACGTGGAATACAAAAAAATGGATATTGCACGAAGGAATTCACATCCGATATATCTGAAAGGAAAGAAAGCATGGAGTTGGATGCTAAAATTTAAAAAGAAAAATCGATTTCATAATTTTTAGTAACAACGTTTTTATTAAAACAAGTAAAAGGGTTATCATCGGCCTGGCCGATGCTTTGATACCCTCCACTGCATACAAGTCATGCAAAATTTTAGGCATGTGAGGTAGTACGTAATTACATTGAACAGGATGTTTATCAGAATAAAAAACTACGTATTCCACTTTTACTAGTTTTGAAATATTCAACGAAAACGTTTCTTAAGCCGTGGAATACTCATATTTTGATTTTTACATAAGCAAATATTTGAATTTATTACTGGAATAGAGTTATTTTGATTTTAACAAGGAAGTGAAATAAGGAATACATATGTTTTGATTCGAACCAAAGAAGAAAGAGAATTAAAATGCATCGTCAACTCGACTTGGACATGGACATGGCTAAATCGATTCAGAATGTGATCCTGATTCAGAATACACTTTATGAGGTCTCCGGTGACTCCTTCTTGGCGTTACAAATGTAATGACAAAGTGAATATACCTTCCTGTTGAGGGTATACAAATTAAAGCAGCTCTACTGCTATCACAATAAGTTTAATTGACATTTTCTATTTTACTGGGTCATTCATTTCGTGGTTTCAAGTTGGTAGCGCTGGCATTTGACACCTGTCAAACTCAGCTGTCATTTGAAGTGTTATAATATTAGCTGAATGTGTGCCACTTACGATAATGAATCGCTTTACAATCGAACAACGCGTTAAACTGATTAAAACATCCAACATGACGGGGCAACAAGCCACACAACACGACCAATTATGGCTTTATTGCGTGAGAAGTCACTAAGACCATTACATTTTTTTCTGTGAGGCTATGCAAAAGACCGTGTTCACGCGAATAGTCCCCGAACTCTAGAAATTATAAACCAACAGTACTCAAGTTATGGCCGAGAGACCGCCCGAAATGAGCGAAAAAGTGGTTAGAAATTACCTCGAAAGAATCGCATGCTGCGAATTTTCCTGAGGCGGTCATTTGAATGATATTGTATTGCACATTTAATGGTAAAGTCCAAACTTTCTAATGAAAAAAAAATGTATCGCTGTGTGTGTCTTATTTAGCTTTACTTTCGAAACCGAAAAATGAATGACTCTTTATAAACAGACTTTTAGTTTCTAAAGATTTACCAACGTTTTAAAATATTGATTATCGATATTAGGAATAAACGGAAGCAAGTCTTGTAAATCTTTTTTCTTTCCTTTTGATATCGGTTTTGATCTGCAACAATGTACTGCGTTTGCAGGGTTGCAGCCCTGTTGTGTTCAGACAGTAGCTGGATTCATATCTTTATAATGGTACATCTGTAATTGAGGTTTATGCACGTGGAATAAAACAATTCTCGGAAAAATATTATGGAAAATTTGTCCGAAACGCCAAAAATTGTCTTTAAAACAAGACAATTCCAGAAACTGTTGATTTTGGTGGATATGGGACAAAGTCGATGTTCGATATCTCGGGATTGGAAAGACATAGAGCAAATCGCATCACAGATTTAAAAAGAGCATACAAAATTACCATAGAATCCGTTCCTAACTCAAAAACGAAAAAACTGGCGTATGGAACAAAACAATTCTCAGGCGACGAAATTTTTTTAAAGTGCCAGTTTGAAATTAACATGCAAAATCTACAAATAAGCTTGGCCCTTTAAACAGCACAAGCTATTGAAATTTCAACAAAGCGGTGGTTTTCCACCACAAAATGTCAATTTCGGCCTCTATACCTATACCAAACCAATATCCTTGTTCTATAAAAGGAAAATTACATTACGACCGTAATCTCAATACAAATGTTTGATGGCATTTGGATCCATTAAGAAATGACAACAGTGGGAATTAACATAAAAGCGTTGTAGGGAATGTCAGAGAAAAAAGTTATTTACATGTATACGTTCGAGTTGGCAGAGGACTTTTGTGGGTTGACAATGGAAGGAAGATGAAGAAAAGAACGCACAGAATAATAGATGAGGTTAAAATGTCACTCTACAAACAGAACTTTAAGCACTTTTGTGGTTGCGTTTATTTTTTTTCAATCAATAAGTTTGTGGCCACAGAGACTTTTTTTGAATTTAAAGGCAAGCTACCTATGCGAACACCCACGGAATGATATAAGGAATAGCTTCAAATCCAAAGCAGCTCTGTCGACCATTTTACGATAGTTGTCAGCTTTCTGTTCCTCCTTGCGTAAGTCTCACCGCAATCTTAATATATTTGTCAATGCGGTCCATGTTCTGTATATAGTTGTTTTCTCGTCTAAAATGATAACGAACCTACAGAGGTGAAGTAATGCTATACCCTACTACGCCGGTCTGTCATGCTTGCCACTTGCTATATAGTTTTTGGTATTTTAAATGAAACATAAAATGTGGGCATCAACGCTTTTGGCAGCGGTCCAAAAAAGTGATTTCCTAGTAAGCCTCATTGTAAAAACTAAAAACTATTCGGTTTAACGCTGCCCTTATCAGGTTTCCTACAGCACAAATCCTTAGATTTCATTTCTGCAATCGAACGCACAAAAGAAGTTCTGAATTTCTGTTAAGAATATCAGCGAAAATGCCGACGAATTTTTCAGAGAGGCTTTTCAATACGCTTCCCAACTTGCCGAAGACTTATTTGATGTTGAACTAATAGCTGAGTTGAACCAATAACTTCATTGAATCAAACAACGCGTTCCAATCCAGAAACCTATATCTATACTGATTCCTTGCATAGATTCGTTAATACAAAATCTCACGGACAAATTCATCCATCGTTTCAATTAGCTCTTCTCCTAGGTGAGTGAACGAAATGGAAAAGCCAACATGTTACTTTGATAATGCAATTTCGTTGTCAGCTATAAAAGCTGAGTGCATTATTTGGTGCGAAAAAATATCGTTTTTTGATATTGCTTGATACATGTGAGAACGACAAGACTTACTTTAGAGGTATAAGCTTCCTGCTTACGGTTTTGGCCATGCTTCCAGTGACCACACTAGTGTTTAAAGAACCCTTTCAACTATGAAAAGGATTAAAACAGTGTCCCGAAGCGCTATGGGGAATGCGAGATTAAGCTCACTTACTATGATATCTGTTCATGCGGATATTAATGTGGATCCAGATAAGGTGATTGATCTCAATCAAGAAGTTTCTGCTTTAAAAAAATGTGTGTAAAAAAATAATTTAATAATTAATACGATTTAAAAACTAATAAAAATCAATGAATTGGAATGTATATAGTCTTTTGTTAAAGAATTCCTCGTAAGATTTGGAAGCAAGCCCCCCTTAAATTCAGCTAAAGTTTTAGCTGTTAGCAACACTGAATTGGTTTGCCAAGAACTCATTCGAATTTTTCTTCTAATGAACTGCAAACTGATGTCTCGCAACAGAGAAATCTACTTCTGAGGTAGAGCAGACTTGTGCAAAGTGTCAAAAGCTGCTGCTTTTTGAAATCATTTAAAGTTGAGTTCATTGTCGCCGCTATATATATTTCAGTTTCATAAAATCCTTTTAAAATTGATGCCATCAACTCTAAGCAACACATTATTTTCTTATCTTCCTCATTGAATAACATTTAGAAAATATCAGTGTTATTGCTTTCCAACAGCTAAATGGGTAGAACATCTGTTCCCAGACTGAAGCTTCTCTGCAGAGACACCAACTCCGGCCGATTTCCCGTTACTTAGCCTACAAGCTATATTTTTACGGAGTGGTCACGATTTGGTGGGCTAGTATTGTTACATAGAAAATCGTATTGACAAATGTCACGAAACTTCAAAAATTCCGGCTCACCAACACACTCCCAGGAAATATGAGACACTTCCGCTGTGGGCAAAGTTGCTGGCAGAGTTCATAGATTTTTATCCGTTTAATTTGAAATTGTTCGTTACGTGTGAATAATATTTTTTTTTATGAATAAGTGCACATTTGCTTAAAATGCTAATGAAAAATTAACAATGTAGATTGGTTGAGGGAAAATGAAAACATTTTGAGCAAATTTTCTTTATTATTTAAGAAAAATTTACACACGAAATCGAAGTTAATGATATCCGAAAGCGGAAAATACACAACCATGTTTGTTCTTATATATTTCTAGTATATATAACATCTCCTTTTCCTTCCAAATTATCCGCCTTTTAACAATTTATAAGAACTAACCAATTGCATTCAGTAATATAAAAATGTGGAATTCCCGAACTCACATTTCCCCACGGTTGCCGCGGTTGGCAGCATTTATTTTTGTAGTTTTTGGTTGTTTTTGCATGTCACACTGATTCTTTTTTGACATAACACCCAGGGCCGTCTTAACCTAGGCTGGGGCCCTTGGGCACACAAGAATTTGGGCCCCTTTTGGAAAGTAAAAAAAGCGAATTATAGAAACATTTTTTTACTAAGTATGACCATTTATTATAGGTAATCATTAATCAAATACAGTAGGTATAATATAATACGTCATAAATGATATTAGAATGCTGCTGGTTTTTTGATTATGATTACGATAACGGTTTGTTTCGGGATTTCTGTTGAGCAAAATCTTCTATTATATCCTTAAAGTAAATTTTTTGAAGGATATCACTTTCTATGTACATAATTGACAAATTAGTCAATCGTTCTTGTAACATTGTTGTTCGCAATTCATTTTTTATTCTCTTAAGCTGCGAGAATGACCGCTCTCCACTACAATTGGTAACCATTAGGCAAAGGAATATTCTTGTAGCAATTTCTACGTTTGGAAAAGTTTCTTCCAATTTATCTGATTTCATTAGGTTATGTAAGGTTGAGATATTTAAATCCGCTGATTGCTTTGCAATGTTTTTTAAATATTGGCTTAAATGAAAACATTCTGTTTTGAGCTCATCTGTATTAATGTCTTCATGATAAAATTCTGCAAATTCCTTGCATTTTTTGGTCAACTCACCAGATTCGATTGTTGTTAACTGATAAAGAAAACTAAATCGACTAACAATTTCTTGGTATGCTGCCGAACGTTTTTTTAAATGTGTATTTAATGTGTCAATTATGGGAATGAAAGTATCTACACGAAACTTTTCCTTGCCTCTCAACTGCGCAGTCTCTGATGATCCTTCAAAGAAAGTGATGCGTGTAAACTGTAAACTTAGAATTGTTTTATTCATAACTCCCAAAAGATCATTCCATATTTCCGTTAGAAGAGTAGTCTCAAATTTTCCCATTTTTTTTGCTAGGCTTTGGGCTTCCTTTCTAGTGTCTCCTGGTTGATTGATATCACTTGCGATTGAAGACAATGCTTCAGAAATATTTAAATTACCATTTTGCAAAGCATTAATAGCATTGGCGCGTGCAGACCATCTAGTTTCCGAAAGAGACTTCAGGACTCTTTTTGCGCCTAAATGCTCTGTCAAAATTTTCCATCGTTTGGTGGAAGCCGAGAAAAAATTGAACAATTTTTGTACAAATTGAAAGAATGTTACTGCTTCAGTAACACACTCAACAGCCTGAACACCCACTAAATTTAGCGAATGTGCCGCACATGGAACGTAAATCGCAAATTCGCAAACTTCATTTATTCTCGACTGAACACCAGAGTACTTTCCAGACATATTTGATGCATTGTCGTAGCTCTGCCCGCGACAATCTTTTATAGGAATTTCAAGGCTTTCAAAAAAGTTCAAAATGGTATCTGCTATATATTGCGCATTATGTTCATCCATTGGCAAAAATTGCAAAAATCTCTCAATAGGCTGTCCGTGTTTTACGTACCTATCTAACTATGAAAGTCAGTTGGTCAACGTGGGACAGATCTGGTGCAGAATCTACGCTAAGAGTAGTACTTTGCTGATTTAAGTTCTTTGACAATGGTTTTCAAAACTTGCTGTCCCATTAAATTAATCAATTCATTACAAATATTTGCCGATAAATATGATGTACTTCCTTTTCCACGATTTCCGCAGTTTTGTATGTGATCAGCAAGAAAAGGGTCAAATTCACTAATCAGTTCTAAACATCCCAAATAATTCCCATTATTTTGCGATCCTAATGTCTCATTATCACCACGAAAAGCAAGACTTCTTGAAGCCAAAAATTTCACTACTGCAACAATCCTCCTAAGCACATTCTTCCAATAGTTAATTTCTGTATTATAATGGGACAGCAACTCAGTATCAATTCGTCCAGTAGTTTTCATTCTTGCAACATAATTCATCATACATTCCCTGTGCTGTAAACTGGTCTCATGCTCTATCAATAAGTTACTTATATGCTTCCAATCTTTATATCCATTAGGAGAGCTTAAATTATGCCCAGTACCAGAAGTGGTATTAAATATACGGCAGCAATAACAGTATACAGATTTCTTTGCTGGTGAATAAGGAAGCCATTTTCTTTCTAAAGACTCACCATTCGTCAATTTCCGAATAAAAATATTTTTATTCAAGTATCTAGTTTTCATTTTACCATTTGAATCTGGAAAACTTGTAGAAGTTTCGGAGAAGTCACTATTTTTATTTTGGAAAAACTCTGGCCCTTTTCGAATCCAAATATCACGGACTTCTTCCGGTAAAATGTCGTCACAGTAAGTACCAGGATTCCCCCAACAAAAAATGTTTTGAGAATAAATGTGTGAGAGAAATTGTCGGTCCTTCGGGGCCCCTGAGAATGGGGGCCCTGGGCACGGGCCCCGTGTGCCCTCATGGTGAAGACGGTATTGATAACACCGATAGGAAAACAAAATGGCGAATTTGAAAAAAAAATTAGGGGGCCAGTGGCAAGAGGATTGAGTTGGGGGTCTCGGTATGGTTTGTCTATGCTTCTCTGTTCCGGAACAGTTTTCACCAACTTGTGTTTTTGTGTTCTGCTCTTGTTTTTCTTAAGATATAGACACAGAAGCAAATATGAAACGCGAACTTCAGACTACAGCCATTATTTTTTTTTTTTGTAAAAGGTCTTTTTTTACAATAACAAAGTTGGCATTCGCTACGCGCCTACTAAAAGGTCTTATAACAAAAAAAAAATAAATGGGGTCTTTTACGTCAGCGGCAAATATTGGTAATACAAACAGTTAACTAGGATCTAATAGCTTAACTGGGCTAGACACCTTGATCTGCGCATATTTAACCTTTGTAAATCGAAATGTGATCCATTTTTCAATAATAAACGTCACAATTTACCCAAAGGCAACGCCTTCTGAAGGTTTTTTTTTAAATTAAAACTTCACTTTAAATCATTAACTTACCAGACCACGCGTCAAGGGCAAATAAACCATCTTAATGTCATTCTCAAATTTATCGCCCGCACCCCTTGGCAATGGCAATCTGCTGCTAATTGCAACATTTAGACTAAATCACTTAGAAAATTTCCACAATTTGCAACAATCAGCAGCGAAAAAACATCACATATGTTGCAACAATTACACCCCATGACACCACCATCATCGACCATTGTCAACCAAGCACAATCCTCATTCAGCCACAATGAGTGCAAACACAGCACAGCAGGTTCACCCAAACAAAGCCTCACCCCAGCCGGAGCGTGGTGGTGCACAAACAACCCTTATGCCTGATTGTATCGTGTTAATTCATCTGATAAGTGAGCAATAATATTTCGGGCACCCAAAAAGTTGCCATTATTAATTGAATAAATATTTAAGTCGTTTAGACCTTAGACGAATTGCACTCCCCCGGCTAACCCCCCTCGTGTCTTTGTAATACCAACTGCAAATACGGTTTGTCCTCGTCCTATGTAACTAAAATCAAGCGATGTCAGCACTTGTCACCGGCACTTTCTGAATCATCACCATCATCCCTTTGGTACAGGGTGCAATAAGTATGCATGCGCTATGTCCGTTAATTACCATTTAGGGTTCAATTTCTCGAAATCACAATAAAATCACGAGCAGAGTGGCTAGAAGATTTTCAATTTTTATTGCGTGTGGGTTCAGAGAGAAGTCTCCGCAATAACATACTTAGGCACGTTCCCGTCTCGATGCTTCGTTTGGGGCGATGAGTGTAGCTCACAATAGAATATAAACAGACCATTAGAACCGCTTGTGGATACTGGCACTGGGTACTGTTTGCTGGATTAAGGCGGGGTAATGAGATAGCATTCTCCATCAATGTGCGGATAAGAATTCGGATCCGCCAGACAAAACATCAGACATCTCATTAGTGGAGTTTAAAGAGTTGAGAAATGGGTGCACACCCTGGGGTGGACAAGTGGATCTCTAAAGGTGAACCTCTTTTATTTTGTGTTTGCCTTGGAGTGGGATTTTTAATTCGGAACTTTCACTGGCGGGCAGTGTAGTTTTGGCAGTGTGCAGAAACCCTTTTCTTTTTTTGAGGTACAATCTTGTATTTGTTCACGTAGCTCTTGGGTAAGCTGCAATTAGACGCAGTGAGGGAGTTTCGTTTTTGTTGTAAATAATAACGAGTATAAAAGCGGGTGCCCCCAGTTTTGGGCAACTTTTTGTTTCTCACAGTAAGCTGCATGCGTTGTAGGAGAGACCACCGACCACACATTCGAGCAATGAAATATTGTTTTTGAAAGTTGCTAGGATGTTATCCGCACTGTCTAAAGCTTGGTCAACTCGGTCTTCTTGAGAAAAGTCGCCCGTTCGAAATGTATGACCTATCCCCTTCCGTTGTCGGACCGTTGTCCTCTGGTAAATATATGTCTGTTATACTGTTTCACATACGACTTATGGCAAGATAACGCTTAAGACACTTCGTATGCATCTGGATGATCATAAACGTTTTTCTTGGTATACTCACTGAAAATGAAATACCAGGTAATATTGACAAAATTCTGTTGCAATTGTTGAATTGAATAAAAATTGTTGCAATAAACTAAAATGAAACTTATCAATACAACTTCAGGTTTATCAATTTAAACAATATTTTGTCAAACGGATAAAACGTTTACTACAAAACTACTTTGTCGGAGTAACAAAACACAATTTTCAGTTTAATAAATCGATATTGTATCAATTGAACAATTTTCTTGTTGAATTAATAAAGTTTTTGTTATATCAATAAAAACGGTACCAAAAATGACTTTCTAAATGTTTGTTAAATTGACAAAACTTATGCCAAACAAAACACAAACAAAAAACAAATTTTTGTAGAAATGGCAAACATTTTGTAGAATTGATAAAACACGTGTTGAATCAATAAAAATGCATTTTAAACATTGTAATCCTTTGAATGCAATGCTATTGATGGCGTCATTTATATTTCACACACGATATTTCGTGTGTGAAATATATTGATCTATTGATCAGCAGCAAGTTCTAACCAGTGAAAGTGAGTTAAGATAATATTTTAAAACTAATTAAATGGACGCCGCATGTGGAAATATTTATTTAATACATAGGTAAATGTATATTGAAGACAAAACAGCTGTACTTACAGCCAAGGCAAAAACATGTTCAGCCAAGCCAGACCAAGTTGTGCACAAATACGATTGTATTGAAGAAAATAGGATTTTGCACATCCTGGGCTCGCCTGGCTGGACTCTGGACATTTTCTTTCTTGTCTAAAAGTTGAGCTATTCGATACACACAAGAAATTTTAATTTATCTTGGGACTGTTTTGTTGTTAATCGTTCAGAAATTGATTGAATTTTTATCAGGTAAATACCTACTGTGTTCATATTATTGAAGTTTCGATGTTAAAAAAAGTATTTGCCTGAAAAAATACATTTACATATACCTATATACAATATATATATATATACATATATACTATCTTATCTGAAAGTGCAACATCTTACTTTTCTACAAACTAAACACAAATTGTGAATATTTTTTTAAGATTGTGAAATCCCTGGCCTATACAACGCCAAAACATTTGGCAACATATTTCTCTGGATAAGGTGGAGGATAAGCGAGTGCAGATTATTTAGTTTGTATAATTTCTTTTTTTAAATAAATCTAATTATTAAACTTATGTGTTTTGCGTATCATTTATCAATACCTAATCAACAATATTTGTGCTGTTTAAACAAATTACAATAGCTGAATTAACAAACTAGTTCGACATTATTAACAATTTTTTTATTAATTTGACAAAAAGACAAAGACCAAATTGATAAATTTCTTTGTAAAAGCAACAGTTAATTGTTGATTTGACAAAACAGCGACGTAGAATTGGTGAATTTTTTTTGTAAAATTAACAACATTATGATTAATTAAACAAATTATTTTTATACGCACAAATAAACGATTTTTGTTGAATCAACAATTTTTTTATCATCACAACAAAAGTTTTAATACAAGATAAAACTTACTAAAATTTTGTCAATTTGGTAAAAACATTTTATTGGACGTATATTGAAAAAAAAAAATTGTTGAATCAAGCCTCATTTTTACCAAATATACCAGGGTTTTATTTTCAGTGATAGTGTTACTTTCCAACAAACATTGTATTTGTCTATAGGTATAACAACACGGATTCTATGTTGGAGCCGATCATTCGAATTGCAGCGCTGGCTCAATCTCGTACTTTTGACAGTTTGAGAGCTGCTAATAGCAATGGAAAAATTGCATATCTCTGTACTGGTGTGGAAGATTCTGTGGGCGCTAGAATCATTGCTCGTACAGCTCATGGATATATCACTGTCGGGTCACATTTGACAAACATGGAATATACAGGGTTACCCAACCACGAAGAAACGTTGACCTGTTTGCACTAAACAAGCTGTGGATGCTATATATAAGCAAGTGTTCACACGGATCCTTGGGCATCTACAGAAACCGTCTCTGGGGCGGTACACCGGACAGTGTTGGGAAATTGTTTACGTCCGGTATAGTTCTCAATAATAGTGACGTATGATTCCAGCAAGATGGAGCCACAGCTCCACAGCGAGAGACATGGAGAATGGCAATTCTGCGAGAAATGTTCGATGACCGCATAATTTCAAAAAAATGCTGATTTCGCGTTGCCACCTCGTTCCGAAGAGTTGACGGCCCCTGATTTTTTTGTGGGATTTCTTGAAATAACAGGCTTAAGTCAACAAATCACAAAACATTCAGGAACTAGAGCAAAACATTCGCACAGAAATTGCAAAATGGGAGCCAAAAACGTTGCGCAACGTAATGCAAAATGCCTTAAAAAGAGCCATTCACTGTCACACTCTGCGTAAAAAAAAAAAATAATTTACACATACTTTAATTTTAAAATAAAATAAAATAAAAAACTTTAAAAATTAAAAATTCTAAGCTTTTTATAATCACTCGACGGAGACATATGGAGTGACCGACTCTCTTTATCCGATTTCTCGGCAATGACTCTTATACCACTCGTAGTTCTAGGTATACTAAATTGCATTCTTGGCCAAAAAACACTGACGTTAGTGTATAGTTCTTATGTGTTAATGTGTTGCCATTTTCAGAGTTTACAGCGGAGCCGAGGACGACAAGGTCATAGCTTTAGCTTCAAGCTGGTGTTGCCCTCATGCACGATTGAAATATTTGCAAAGTGACAGCTTGCCCAGTTCTGCCAATGATGCCGCTTGCGAAAAATGAACTTTTACTATAGTGATCTTCGCAGAATTTTGTTAAATATGAATAACTACTTTGATCAAAGTCCCAGATTTACAAAATTCAACATTTATGTGTATGAATTGATTGTAAAAACAATTCACAAACAAATTATGCCTTTTTTCTCAAAATTATTCCTCAATGCATCAAGCATCGGAATTATGTCTAAAAGGCATTATTGTGACGTAGTTGGCATCACTATCCACGCACAAGCCGACAAGTTTGAGAGCGATGCCGACACTAAATACAAAATACCTACGATTCAATAGCTCGTCGCTATAAGCGCTGTCGCATAGATTTAGATATGCTGCCGTCAGTTCGTTTCTGTCATTCACACTGTAGGTCCTCTGTTCCATAGGTATCTATAGTTGTAACAGTTTAGAAGGTTGCGGATCGTTTATTTATCTATTATTGATCGGCATCAGGTACACTTTCATCCGACCCAATCTTGCAGATGAGTGTTTGGCTACGAACTAAGTTGTTCTCCGCTGCCTTATACTAACACTAAAATTGAAGAGCGTTTTCAGTATCCGGAGGCACTGTCCGGATGCTAAAAAATTTACCGGAGATACAAATTCGCTTTAAAATGCTACTTCACCTAATTATTTCTTGCTGTATTTTCTTTATGATTGAAAGGAAGAAAATAATGTTTTTCTCTCAGATTTCTGTCTGTCCGTTTAGGCGGGAATCTACGACTACTTTTACCTAAGCTGATTCACATTCCTTTTCGAAACATAGAAAGGAATACAAATGCAAAGCGTCATTTACCACGATTATGCCGAACTCACAGACAAAAAATAATTTATCGATTTGCCACCACGTAGGTACCTACCTATACCTACGGCCAGACGAATGCTTCTCCTATTTATATATACCTACCTATGAATTTTATAACAATTTAACGGACACTTCAAGCCAATCGCAGTTCCAACCGCTTCTTGAATGCCAATCGACCCATCACAGGACAAATAAAATAAAAATCAAACGAAATAAAATCTTCAAATCGTTCACATACGACAAATTGATTGCCACTTACCCTCCTTTAAACGGATATTACCAGCAATTTACATTTTCCCCAGCACACATAACCTATACCTATTCCATATTCAATAGCCAAGAAGGACACCCAACCGAGCCCAATTGTTCCACACTAAACAAAAGCGGACACAAAAAAAAGTTCAAACAATCAAACAAATGGACAATAATGAGATGGACTTTGTGCATTCCTCTTTCAGTGAAAAACACGCAAACCAGCATAAAAGCAGAACACATGAACAAAACATTACACAAATATATTAGCTTCAAATCGTACAGATACCTACCTTTGTAGCCTTTTATTCGCCAGCACCACCGGCTGAATTCAAGGATCTACAATCCTCGGCACACGAGTGAAGCTGGATTTTTACGCCATTTAAAGTCAAATTTCCACCCTCTCGGGTAATTGGAAAAAACCTCGCAAAGGACTCCGCAGTCCGCACGGCTGAAGGGGGGGGGGGGGGGGGGGGGGGGGGGGGGGGGGGGGGGGGGGGGGGGGGGGGTTGACAATACAACAGCGACGTCGACAATGAGAATGACAACGAGGGTGGTAGGTCGAGTTCGAGTTCGTCGCCGTATTCACCCGATAATCGCCAATTATCCCTGCCACCACTTCCACTGGTACTTGGAGAGTGGAACACTTCTCGTTTGACGAGTTTTGCTCCACTGCAACTCCATTCAGATCGAATCGGCCACTCCCACCGTGGATATCCAATCTTCATTTTGACTTTCTACTTAGCCACGCCTATGTGCTTGCCTCTCCCTCTAGCATCTGTTCGCCACTGATGTGACACCATCTTATCTCCGACGAAGGGTGGTTACCAAAACCGTTTCTACGCTTGTAGTTGTTTAACGACACAACTACCCATGCGTCTACAGTGAGGTGTGAAAGATTACCGTGGATATATGCGACAATTGAACGTCAACTTTATCACAGTTCGGAACGCGCCGTTGATGTGAACGGACGTTAATGCCGCCATTCGTGACAATAAAATACATTTTAAGCACATTCAGTGAATTCCCCAATAGAACAGTGACAGTGCCGAGAACAAGTGAATCAGAATGTCAAGTGTTCAAGTGCAACAACAACAACACATATCGCGTTTTCTAACCAACAGTAGCCATCCGAGCCCCCTCGGGCAGGACTATCAAAGTGATAATAATACAAGAGCATCGCTATCGCCACCGCGTCCAATTAATTCACCTCAGTCAGCGAACTCACCACGGAGTAATTACACACTTAGCCCCCTGCCGGTAGATAATAATCAACCACTACCGTTAGTACAACAGCAGACGGCACAAATACGAGCCTTACCGCCGCCGCAACCGCCAAACCCGAACATGATAGGCGGAGGCTGTTTGCCAGCACCACCAGCTGTCGGTCACTTGCCGACGGAAATGCGTGACACCGGATACGACAGTTACCATCAGCATCAGGGATACATTGGACGTATGTCGGGACCGTTCACACAGACTTCACCACCGCCAGCAGCACCTGCCAAGAAATCGTTTTGCATCGAAGCGTTGTTGGCGAAAAATCAAAATGACGCACAGAACGCAAGGGATCAACGAATTATGTTGCCAATGAGGGGTGATCTACCGGCGGCAACAATCAGCGAACAGGAGGCACTTAGAAGGATACACGAAAGTCGAGATCAATATGGAACTCCAAGTCCCGACGAAATGTCAAGGTGAGGTTTTATTTTACGACTTAATTTGTTCAAAAATAAAACAAACGTCATGTGCTTGTCAAATTTTTAGCTTGTTTATTTGATTATTGTTGTGCGGCGAAAGATGAAATATAAGTAAACTTGTTATTCTTCAATTTTTTGAAGTCAAAAGTTAATGCAAAATTTCCGTTGACACTTATCGCGCGATAAAAGTCATATCCTTTGGTATAAAAACTTGTAATTAGAAAGTTATCATAGGTATGTGAAATCAATTGTCCGATCATGGCATTTTTCTATTTGCCCTTTCCATATGAATTCCCAAATATTCCAGTTCGAATGTCAAAAAAAGTCAATGGTGTTTTTATTTCATATGTCAATGTCTTCAGAATATTGCGATTTTATAGCCTTATTGACAGGTAATAAGAAAAGTCTTTTCCTTAAGTGGGCTTAAACTTTTTGACAACCGACATTTTTACTAAAAGTTGACATTTTATTTGCAAAAATTATGATCGGTTTCATATGTTAATGTTGCCTCTGCCCTCAGTCCCACAAACTTATTGTAGATATTGGGCCTTACTAATAATCGTTTATAACCTTCACACTAAATATTTTGTAGGTCACAATACGCAATTTTGTATGGAAAATTTCGCCTTTGTCTGTTCGAAAAATTTAGCCTGGATACTAAAAATGAATATTAGTATCGGGGATTGTAAGTAAAATTGTAATTTAAGTTAATTGCAAGCATACTGGGATACATATTATGTGTTTTGTTTGACATATCATATCATTTCCAAATAGAATAAGAAACGGAGTTTTCGGAAAAATGTTTGCAAAACTCGTCCGAGCACTCTATGTTACATAAAACAGATTCAGTTTGACGTTTTAAAGTGATGCCAAATATCCACAGCAACCTGCGAAATTGTTATATCGACTAAATTATTTTATTGAGACACAAAATCAATACAAGCACTTGGTTGACAATCGGTTAAAATATCGGAAAGTTTAAGCAACATCAAAAAACGAAAATCAAATCAGAGAGTAAAATTTGGAAACAAACATTTTTAAATAGGAGAAACGTTAGCACTAGGTTATGCTGTTAGCAGTTTTCTAAATTGTGATTGCTTCAGGAGCCTTTTTTTGACAGTTATATTCGAGGAGGTCTCATTCATGAGAAAAAGAAACTCATCTAAATATATGGGCGCTTATATTGTGACGTTTCTGATATTATGACGTATTTCCACAGAGTAAGAGAAAACGCAAAGCTGTTGTGGCGGAATCCTCAATAAGATAAACGTCAATTACTGGTTTTATCTTTAAAATATGTTTTGGGGGCTGACCGGCCTAAAATCGACGAGAAACCCTGACAAACAACCTTTTGTATAATTTGAGCAGTTACTTTCGCCTCATAATACATTCGACCATTAAATACATTTATATTGTGATTTTAGAACATGTATAACGGACTTTAAATGCATATATGTACCTACATATACAAATTATTAGCTGGTAAGCTGGCATTTTCATTCTTTGCCTGCAGCCAGTCGATTACAAAAATGCGAACGACTGCTTATCGACTAATGTGGTCAACGATCGACACTCCCAATAGCCAAAGCAAATATCAATGATCGACTATCGATAAACGCCGATTCTGATGGATTATAATCGTCAATCACAATAGTTTATCATTTGCTACTGTTTATTATGATCTCCATGTGAATAAGGTGTGCTATTTTTATCTAAGGACATACACCAAGTAAACTGCTTAAATTGAGTTCCCGCACATAATGGGCCTTACCAATGAACATTTTTAGTTTCGACTCTAAATTTTGGTAGTTCACAGTGGCTATATTTTCCATACAAATTTCGCAATTGCGAGCTTCCGTAAATTTACAGTCGAGACTAAAATTATTTTTATTATTATTTACTTAGTTTTAAATGTACTTCACATTTTCCTTAAGGTTTTGACAAATAAAAAATCAGTATACATATTTGAGTTCGATTCGCATTTGCCAATTGATGTGAAGATTATTATCACCCCTATGGAGGTATCCGTTCGGAAAAAATTCCGATACGAAAGCCAAAGATCGGAACCCAAATTGCGTTCGAAGTATCCGTTTCGAAACAAAATAAATGAAGCATATAAACGCGTTCATTTTACATTAAAATTTTCCGCAGCAATTAGTTGTCGGAGAGCTTCGGAAAAAATGTGCCGTGTAACTGTCAAAAGTATGTGGTATAACGCGGTTCTACGCAATGCGACAAGGTGCGCTATAAATGTCATCGGAGATTTTTCCGAAAGTTGTATCGAACCGGATATCTCGAAATGAATTTCTCAGATTTTGTACAAATCGGAGAAATTTTCCGTTCCGAACGGATACCTCGATAGGGCCAAATATGAACCCAAATGAAATACTTCACGAATTAGTAATCAGATATTGGCGATATTTTATATTTATTGGGATAATGAATAAAACAATACATATCTCGATCATTTTATAGAAATACAAATTATTGGAAATTAAACTAAAAAGGTCTATAAAAGACATCAAATGTACTTAAAATTTTAGGAGTTCACGGTAGCTTATTCTCTACAAAATTTTGGCAATTGCGGGCTTCCGGAAACGGAAGTCAGGGTTAAAATTCGTTTCTGATAAAACACTATTATTCAAGGACCCTACTCTGTATCTCGTTCCGAAAGTAAAATTTTTCGAAAACGAACCTTTTCTACTCTGTATTTCGAAAGTAAAATGAAATGTACTTATATGTCGCATTTAGAATTCCGAAATTATTACAGAGTACCTGCTAAAAAGCAGAAGGTGAAAGCTATTTCGAATGGGACGAAATAGAGAGTAGGGCCTCAGGTATTCTCTGCCAAAAGACTCAAACCGTGTTTGCGCACCCAAATAAAATGCTTACAATCGGAACGCGGTCATTCCAAGTGGTAGTAACCTATAATAGTTCTTTGGTTGATAACCACAAATGAAACACCAAATTCGTGGAAAATATTAGCAAATTCTTATGAAAGCGAAACACGAATACAATGGGCGACACTGTTCAACAAGTTAAATAGGAAATATGACAAATGTCTTATCTTTATTAGAATGGAATAAAACTTGTTTCCGGCTATAAATAATTATTTGTTCAGATCGTAAAAATTATATTTGTATTGAAAAAGTTGCAGTAATTATGGTTTATTGGGTTAAGATACCCACAATAATTTTAAGCCGTTTATGGGCTAATGTAAAGAACGTACATATCTAGGAAGTTGAGATTTGTCTTTTTTAAACCAATGACAGAATTACCAAAATTAATTGAGCGGTTAGCTTAAGACAATAAATGCTTTGCCGCAAAAAAAGCAATGCTATAGCAAGGCGCGAAAATGGCCAATAGCAACTGTGCTAAGAATACACCATATTATATCTATAAATTAATTAGCTCAAGTTTTTTTGGTTTTGTATTGTACCATTAACACGATTTAACAAAAACAAGATTTCTCTAAATATCCACACGCGATAAATATTTATAGAACAAAATAATTTCTAACACAGCTATAAATGATATTTAACATTTCAATAAGCAATGAGTTTCTATGAATATTTAAGGATTGTATGAGTAGTTTATAACAAAATGAATGTACACTCGTAAGAGGGAGTAATTTGGGGGAGAGTTTCTTGCGGCAGTTTGACAACTTATGTCAATCTCAAAATAAAATCCTTTTTCATCAATGGAAACAAGCAAATGGAACTACAATTTTTGCTCCTCAATCACGCCAGTGCAAACGTGGTAATATTATATTTTTCATCTATTTCCATCTATAAGATTTTTCATGTACCAAATCACTCTCCGTAAATATTTTCTAGTTATTCAGGTCTAGATTCTTCCACAAGTTTTACAAGCTCAAGCAGAAAAACATACTCAACATACTCTGATACTGAGTCTTTAAGATTAAGATTTAGCGGGGTACTCTTTGTTAAGCTGACAATCTTTTAATAATTTTTGATGAGAAATGGGCCATTGCAATTGATTTAAATCGATAGTATACGAGTTATTAAAATTTTCACAAGAACCATGTAAGGAACCGTAAGGAATAACCAAAAGGATTTTCAATTATTGAACAGATTGTTATTGTGAATTTGGTTATTTTTAAATCTTTGAATAATGTTTTTTTTAATGCTTTTACATTTTATTTAGTACGTTAAGCCCGTATGACACAAATTTTTTTTTTTGCATCTTTTCTGCTTTTAAAATGAAACTAGAGCAGTACGAATAATTAGAACGAAAATTCCCGATAGGAGTGAGTGTGTACACACCAACTTTATTAATGTAGACACAATAAAAAAAATGCATTAAAAATGTATTCAAATCACATTTTTCAGCTGCTGGCAGCTTTTTTTTGACATTTCAAGATTATTTGAAAATAAATTCTATTGAAAATTTGCGGTTGCTTTGCAAACAATTGCTACCCCTTTACATTATAAAAATGAGGAAAAAAAGTAGTGTCATACGGGGTTTAGTGACTTAGAAAGTTATTGAGAGTGATTCTTATACCGACATGGACTACCTACATAATGTGTACACATTTCAGTTACCAACCTATATAATCTGTTAGATTATGCGATCTTACTTATTATCGTTCCTGCGGCGAAGAATAATCTCTTTACTTTTAATTTTTAATGCATTTGCTAAACCAAAATTAAACTTGTTACAATGCAAGAGCAAAACATTAATTAAGTCTTGCAATTGTCATTCCTGTCTGACTTTAAATTTGTAAAACCTCACAATTGCAAAATTTGTATGTAAACGCCTTTAATTTTAAGTCGGGACTAAAAATTTTTATTAGAACGAATGCGTTACGTTCAAATTTGCACTTTAACTATTAGATTTAGGTTTTTAGTTTGAAATTTGTTTTTTTGGAACTAACTGTCAGATTTCAAAATTCACATTTCTCCAATGCGTACGATATTTTCGGAAACAAACAGATCGCTATAACTGAACTTTGCATTATGTCTATTCGCGTAGCCGTAGGTACTTTGCCGAGCCAGGCACTGAAAATCTGTCAGACTCAAAAATTTGAGCGAAACTCTCTCAGGGAGCGGAAAATATATTCAAAAAGTCAAAAGTACAAGTTCTTCCATTTTCCACTTCCGTGTTTTGGCAGTTGATAGCGGCCATATTAGCCGTGTTTTTTTGAGCTTCGATCTCAGCAAAGCAAAGTAAAATAGGATTTTCATCATGCAATTACAACAACTACGCTCTACTTGACACTTCGAGACTCGGTTGTAGTTGTTGTAATCGCGTGCTGAAAATCCTACTTTACTTTGCTTTGCTAAGATCGAAGCTAAAAAAAACACGCCTATTGTTGAAGCTACATCTGTCAAATTGGCTGTCATTTATTCAGTCTGTTTTGCCAAGTCACCATGGATGGACATATAGCATTCAACAACACGTGCAAATGATAAAATTGTTCGGGCAACGTTCGGCGCGCTTTTCATCGAAAAATCATCTTCAAAGATGAGGCGCATTTTTGGATAAGTGGGTAGGCCAACAAAATCGTCGAATTTGGGACGCTATCAATCCAAGATCCAAGAGCGTCCAATGACAAAGTCAGTCCATCAAGAAAAAGTCACTGTTTGGTGGGGATTTGGAACTGGCGGAGTCATCGTTCCATATTCCTTTGAGAACGACGTTACCCAGGACATTTCGGATGGTCGCCACCTATAGAAGCCGCGGCGGGCATTTGACCGATGTTATATTCCATATATAATGGCATCGATTTGAAACGAATAACAAATTTCGATGATATCTCCCACACACTTTGTTTTATTTAAATTTAAAGATAGGCAACACGTAATAAAAGACCCTTTAATTGTATAGAGGATAGACTTGGAGCTACTTTGAGCCACTTACTTCTTTGACATTTACTAGTGTCAAAAATAAAACAACAAATATTTTTTTTATTTTCACACTTTTTTTTTGTGTGATTTTGAATTACAATTTTGTCAACTTTGTGCATTTGACATATTTATCAGTAATTGCCTTCTGAAGGTCTCTGAGGTCTGAGGCTCTGAGCTGTTTTGACTCGTTAAGTTTCTCATTTTTCGTCATTTTTAATGAGAACGTGTGCAGACTTTTTGGGAGAGCGATCGATTTATATCGATTGAGTTCGATTTAAGCTGTTTACGCAAATGAACCAATTATTTACAATTTGCATGATTCTCTAACCGTGCGCGGTACTAATTCTAAAGTGTGCTCATTTTACTACTTCAAAATTGTGTTATTTGTAGGTATACAGATTAAAACATTAAAAGTTTTGAAATAGGCATTTATACTTATTTCATAATAATAATAAATATTCTACAGTTGTAGTGACCTTGCTTCAACACAAAATATTTGAAAACAAATTACACACAGCATTCCATCCCTGCACAATCTTCCCATCAAAAATTCACTGATTATCTTGTGTTTAGGGCACTGAAAGTGGTTCCTAACTATTTGCCTTAGCCTAGTTTAGCTGAGGTTTACAGTCCTGGTGCCTTAAACTTCATCTTTTCTGTATAGGTATACGTTTTCGACATTACAGTTACAAATTATTCAAGTGTGCCAAAGCTGATTTAAAGTTTCTGAGCAAACGTGTGAACAAAACAAAGGGTTCAACTATTGGGGAACAACTTTTAGTCACTATGTTTGGTTGTTTGGAACTCAAAAGTTTATAGCTCATGACTCAGTAGCCTCATTCCAGAAACGTCAATTTTACTGGATAGTTTTTTCACATTTTTTTTTTTTCATAATTTTCAAAAGAAGCTTGAATGATATTGAATTTTATTGTTATATTCTTTATGATAATTTATCGAAATATACTGAGCACAAACAGAAATGTCAAAAACTTTATTATTTTGTGACTCTTCAATCAAACATTTGATATGTCAAAAGAAAGATCATTTCATAAAGCACCTGCACAAATTTTGTAAAAAAAAACCCTCAAAATTTCTCACCGGTTTTAAGTTGTCTTTACAACGCATTAACAACATTTAACTGACACGGTTTTCGTCGTCTTCACCGAAAGAAAAAACACCTTAGTTGAATCAATCACGTTTCATTGTTGATAATCCACTGAAAATATTCAAACTAAATACGAAAGTGGTTGTTTCAAATAACGCTGCGTGCTTGAATCAACTAAGGCGGCATTGTTGATCAATTTTCTTTTAAAGATCATGAAAATGTTTGATTTGAATATGTTCCTGATTGTTTCAAATATTAATTGATGTTGTATACAACTTCGTGTTTGATTTAATGGTTAAGCAACAATGAACGTGATAACATGATAAATCAGACTTTTATCGATCATAAAAATAGTCAATCATACACAACAGTTGTTAACAACAACAACAATCAACAGTTTCATAATTAAAACAAATACGTTTGCAATATTTATACCATAACGGAAAGTAGTTGTTGAACAACGTTTATGATGTTTGAGACTTGAAACATTCGAACACGCAGATTGTTATTTAAATACGTTTTGTGATTGATTTAACACAAAATTGACAACGGGGTTGTTGATTCAAGGAAGGAAAATTGTAACGTTTTGGTAAACAAATTGATAACAACGTTCCTTGGTTGACGCATTTTCAAATAAGGTTTGTGTTTGATTTTACAAAGGGATTTCTTTCGGTGTTGCCACAATTCGCTACTGACAAAGTCATTGAAATCACGCTCATTCGGTTAATTTTGGGCGAATTATAGTGAATTCTAAAAATCTGCTTCTTCTCTTACATTGACGACAATTTATGCAAAGTGACTCATCTGCAAACTGTTGAGACTTCTTTCCACGGTAATAAAAGTCGTCTGGCTTTCCATACAAATTTGTATATGATATTTATCAAAACATCAAAACAAATCAAATCGAAGCGGAAATAAATAAAGAATATTGATAAAAAGAACCCTGTCGGGACGTTAAAAGGAAGACAAACTCTTTACCAGTACATATATCTATGCAAACACTACTTTCATTTAGTCCACCTAATAAACTGATTGATTGCCCAACGCGTTGATAACAATTAACAATTACTTGTTAATTTGTGATAAGCTCTGAAGCACCCTTCAGCACGTAATATTTTTCCGAAATCTTAAAGATTCCTAATTTAGCCAAATTAGGAACCCTCAACCTTTAACTTTAATAAGCAGCAGCCAGGTCTTTGAAATACTAACGTTCAGATTAGATCTATAGATTAATATTTCGGCTGCCATAAAGTTAAAGAAATATGTACTTTGAGATCAAAATCAAAGGAAAAGTACAACTTTGGAGCAATAAAGTTATTTTATTGTTCATGTAAAGAATCACAGAGTCACTGTGTCACCGCCAATTAAACAGATAAAATTGAAACATTCTGGTCACATGTAAAGTTACAAATATTTTCCCTTTCGCTTACAGATCTGAGTCACCAAGTTCCTCGCATCGATCGAGTCCTCCAATCAGTCCCGGCTGCGAGGACCAACATCACATCAGCATGCGAATGGAGTTTCACGACGAGTTCAAGAAACCGATACCTCCGCACAGTCCCATTAGGCCACAAGACTTTCCCCTCTATGCCGGCGGACATCCATACCAGCTGCTGGCGCAAGGAGGCTCCGCATTTCATCGGCCGTTGGATCCATCTGGTAAACCCATACCGGTGAGTTGCAACGAAGATAGAGTGAAGCAATTTCATTTGACTGAAGATTGGCAATCCTCTCTTCTCAACTTGCAGCTCCCCATGGGTCATAGTTTTGTACAATCGCACCTGCCGTTCGAATTTCTGGCACGTGCCGGTATGTTGCATCATCGAATTCCCGAATTGGCCGCCTACCCACATCATGCGATTCTGGGTAAGACAAGACGACCACGAACCGCATTCACATCGCAACAGCTACTCGAGCTGGAAAAACAATTCAAACAAAATAAATATCTATCTCGACCGAAGCGATTCGAAGTGGCCAGCGGATTGATGCTGTCGGAGACACAGGTGAAAATTTGGTTTCAAAATCGCCGAATGAAATGGAAAAGGTCGAAAAAAGCCCAACAAGAGGCCAAGGAACGTTCAAAAGCTTCCACAAACAGTAATTCGAGTTAGTTGCGTGGCAATGGCAATAAAGAAGCTATCTAGTCAGACTTTGCAAGTCACAACACGTTATATACATAGTGACCAAGAGAACAAATGAATTTGAGTCAGTGTCTAATTGAAATCTATTGTTTAATACTTTTTATCCATTTTATTTGTTCTGTTTTAGAGAATTTTAATGACTAATATAATATTGTATGTAAATAAAATAAAATATTTAAATAAAGTACCCGCTATGTGTGATACGTAAGTAACAAATTAATTTGTAAATATTTAATTAGGAACAGAAAACAAAAGAAACAACTAAATAAAGAAATTTCCGATAATGTACTACAAGTTGAGATTTTATTTTAGCTTAGCAATTTTTGTTACAGGCATGTTTTCGACACTTTTCAGCATAGACAAACCATACTGAGACCCCCAACCCACAATCCTCTTGCCGCTGGCCCCCTCAGTTTTTTTTCAAATTCGCCATTTTGTTTTCCTATCGGTGATATGTCAAAAAAGAATCAGTGTGACATGCAAAAACACACAAAAACTACAAAAATAAATGCTGCCAACCGCGGCAACCGTGGGGAAATGTGAAAGAGTTCGGGAATACCATTGGTTAGTTATTATAAATTGTTAAAAGGCGAATAATTTGATTTGTTTGGTTAGTAAAACTATCTAAAGTTGATGTTCTATATACTAGAAACATATTAGGACAAACATGGTTGTGTATTTTCCGCTTTCGGATATCATTAACTTCGATTTCGTGTGTAAATTTTTCTTAAATAATAAAGAAAATTTGCTCAAAATGTTTTCATTTTTCCTCAACCAATCTACATTGTTAATTTTCAATGAACATTTTAAGCTAATGTGCACTTATTCCCAAAAAAAAATATTATCCACACGTAACGAACAATTTCAAATTAAACGGATAAAATTCTATGAACTCTGCCAGCAACTTGGCCCACAGCGGAAGTGTCTCATATCTCCTGGGAGTGTGTTGGTGAGTAGAATTTTTGAAGTTTCGTGACATTTGTCAATACGATTTTCTATGTAACAATACTAGCCCACCAAATCGTGACCACTCCGTAAAAATATAGCTTGTAGGCTAAGTAACGGGAAATCGGCCGGAGTTGGTGGTCTCAGTATTGTCTCTGATTTTCAGGTTACAACGTAGACTAGTTAACTGCCGATAATTCAAACTTAATTATTGAAGTGAAAACTTCTTTAGGCGCGTTGGGCATTTTTGAGTTGGTAAAAAATTTCATTCATTGAACTCGAGACACTGTTCTGCTACCGACACTTACACCTCTGTGCTCTGTATATAAGTAAGAAAAAGAGAAAGAAAAAGATAAATGATGAAAAAGTAGAAAAGAAAAGAAAAAGAATGAGGTCGCTGCTCTGCTCTAACACACTTTCGGTTGCGAGAATCGCATAACAGTTCAGTATAGAGAATAGAGGAGCTACTGAGAGCTTACTCTTTTTACTAGTAGTGTGGGTGGGGGTATGGGAATCGTGGCGGGTTAACCGTTAACCGTTAACGAGAGCTAGAAAAAGGGAGTGCTTTCAGTAGTGCAAGTGCTGCTATCATAAAGTAAGTATTAAATAGACCGCCAGCCAGCCATGCCAACTAAGGCTCTTTCACGCCTTTTAGGCATTATTTCAAAAGCTATGGCTTTAAGGCTTGCTTTTTCAAAAAGGCTTCTATTTTTATTTCAAATATTTTTTTATATTTTTGAACATTCTTAAAAAATCTTAGCCAAACAGAATTTTATATGTAACCTCGGTCTTAAAGAATGTTTTTCCACCTTCAAACTCTGCCAATTTTACGACCAATTTATCTTTCAATTTATAAAATGATTCCAGCCTCCACTTCTAGTAAGTGGAATGAAATTTGAAACAAATTTGAAAGCTGTTTATTTATTTTATGTTATTTGTGTTTAATTTTTGATTTATTGTTCCACTTTACTTAAAAAATATTATTTTAGGCATTATTTTATAGAAAAAGGTATATTATTTTGTCCAGTTAACCATTTTTTCGTTAAAAGTGGTTGGCAAACGCTGCCGCCAGCTCAGACAACTTAAGAAAATGTTCCTACAAGCTGTTTTCCGTGTTACTATGTGGGAAAGTGCGTGTGCTATGTTAAACTAAATTAGCCGCACTTGCACATAGTAAACTGACAGTTCGCTTGTTTTTTTTTTCTTTTATTACACCTCCTGCCATTAAGAATTTTACTGATACACATGCATTCGCAGATAGGCAATTTAAGAGAGAATTTTATTTTTAAAATTTGCGGGGGGAATCGTGTAGGTGCGCGGGAGCTGACGGTTTCATAAGTTTCATTAGTATTCATTTCAAAGAATACCAATTAATTAAATTTCATATTTCATGTATTCGTAAATTTAGGTTTTAAGCAATACCTAGATTGCAATTTTTGTATGTAAAATAATATGCATTACTTTTCATGTACAATAGCGCATTAAATGAAAATGAACGTTGTTATATAATTTTTGTAGTACCTAGTAGTTTATAATAATGAATAAAAAAACACTTCATTTAAAAGTATTTCCTGCACAATAAAAGTTTTTATTTCTGTCGGCACTCCCGGAGCCACTGTTTTTTTTTTAGTTCTTTGAAAAGACATCTGTAGCGAGTGATTGCTGTGACATTTTGCGCTTGTATTTAATTCGGAGCCAAGTTTTGTTGGTTTTGCTTTTGTTCAAATGGGTATGCGGACCCTGCAAACAAATGGATTATAAGAGATGTCCGATCTCCTGATCACTGAACAGAAAGGCTAAAAAAATGGAAAAGTTTAAAATCTCCATCTGGGTGGGTGAAAATAAACGTTTATACAAACGGATATGTAATTATATGTAAAGGGCTTTTCAGTAAGGGCGGGTCGAAGTTGAAATTGAAAAAAATAAGTAAGTGAGGTATTAACGAAACTCTCTTTTTTATTTCAAAATGCCATGTATGTCATTATGTATTGAATATAACATCGATCAAATGTACCGGCAGAATTCAAACGATGGCATTGGCTAAGTTGGTTTTAAGGGCATCAGTTGATTGTGGCTTATTAACATAGAATTGCGACTTCAGCAAACCCTACAGGAAAAAGTCACATCCTAAATGCCCTCAAATCGTTCATGGAGAATGTCGTCGCGGCATATATTATGAGTGGAACGCAGCCTAATCCTGGCTGGAACCACATGTCGCCGCCTCCATTTCCTTTAATTTGGGACCAAAAGAAATCGGTTAGCCGGTTTAGCTCGCCGTTGACTGTGATAGCCTAACAAACGTAATTTTCAAAGTACGCCTTCACCCCCATAACCCCCACCAAATAGTAACTTTTTGTGGATGCATTTCCAGCTCGTGTGGGTTGGCGCCATTCACAAGAAAAATGAGATTCGGGTCACTTTCATCTGGATTTTTCGGGTTTGGGTTTTTTGTTCATTGGACTGCAAAACGGTTCATTCGAAAAAGATCTATCACCTATAGACAATTTGCAAGGAATGCAACCGTTATAATTATATATTCCGTAACTCCGCAATGATGCGGGCATCCTCTCTGACAGTCCGAAAAAATTTGACCAGCCAGTTTGCTATAACTACCCCGTAACAACAATTATCACATTAATGACGTGAACACATTTTTTTTAACTTGTGCGTCGTACCTACCTGCTGACAAAAATACATGAAGTTAGTAAATTATTTTTAAATAGAAAAAAAACACATTTGCAAGCTGACAGGTTGACGAATTGGAGTTAATAAAGTGTTGGCATTGTGCGATACCAATAATCATATTGAGTGTTCTTTTAGGTTGCACGAACTCACAATGTTGAAATTATCCATATAACATTACCCATTGTGACCTAAAAAATATTTAGTGTAAAGGTTTAACATGATTTTTAGTAAGGCCCATTGTCTTTATCATTGTTTACGTTGGTGACTCAATTATCTACGTTCAGATGTATTTAGATTTAAGGCAATTAACGTCGATATGTAGAGAAGCAACGCTGGCACCTTTCTATTCATTTGAGAGATTTTTTTTCGGGACGAACGACAAAGGAAGCTTCAATTTCATGCGGAACGGTTGAACAGGGAACATTTTTTAAGACAGCGATACTTTTGGATGTCGATGAGACAGAGTGGAACAGTGGAAAAACCTTCGCCTTCGAGGTCTTAACTTCAGTGTTAAAACGAAATGTTCGTTGGTTCCGCTAATTATGAGAGAATTGAGTAAAACCTACGATTACGTATACCTACTGATAAGAAGATATTCAGACACTCCCTTTACGCTCCTAAAATGAAGCGACGACCAGAAACGGCAAGTTCTCATAAGAATTTACGTTTTATGAAAAGTTCATTGAAATCGCATGCAAGGTCCTTGAGATCCCTAATTAAGACATATTTCTTAAGTGCACTTAGTTTTTTCTCTGAATTTTATTACAAAATTTCCTTAAAATTCAGTTCCATTTTTTGTGTCATTCTTAATTTGAAATGATTCAAAAGGACATCTTTCCATTCAACACGTAAAGCATCGAAATCGAAACTGAGCAAATTGTGAAGAAGAAGCTCTGAGTCCCTAACAATGTGATTAGATTTGGTTTGGAAAATCTCCATCAAAATAGAAAGGAATTGGCCCCTGAATTCACATACTCAGATCTAAAAAAAAATCGAACGGACTCGTTAAAGCGAGAAACAGATTGGCATTACAAGCGTCATTCACTAATATTGCCCAGTCCAGTTCACTTGCTTGCTGCGGTATCTTGAATGTAGGTACCTATTCCTAATGCAACAATCTTTGCATGTTTTGTTTGGAAGGGTTCTTGATCTGTCTTTCGGTTATAATTCGCATATGTCATAAGCTAAGAATGAAATACTCTGACAGCTTTCCTACGCCACCCCGATTTCCCCCGCAATTTTTTTTCAATAATACCCCCTCCCTCGCGCGTTCAATTTAATTGTCTATGAATAGATGTGAAGGAGCAAAAATAATAAAATTCTAAATGGCGTGAGTGTAAAAAAATACTGACACTCAGCAGTGTTCCTACATCGTGGTATTTCTACCTTTTTGTGGGAATTTCGATTTCCGAAAAACCTTCCGTGCGAATAATAATTGCGGGAATATCAATAGTCTGACAAAAAAAAAAAATAATTCAAACTACATTTCACCATGAGTATCAACGCAATAAATGTAAATAAAAATGAGATTTCCCTTTTAGAAAAAATTACGAGTACCAAAAAATAATCAGTATAATTTTAACCAACTGCGACTTATGTACTTAAGGTTAATTTAATGTGATTTTTTTTCGTACAAATTTAACATTGTAAAAGTAAAATTTTTCATAAAAAAATCGAGGGAATTTAAGTTGGGTGAAAAGGAAAAAAATAACCACGCTTCGTGGGAAAAATAAAGAGAGAGTGCTAAGAATAAGAACACTGACTGAGAATAGTGTATATATGGTGAGTTTCTTTCAGCTGAATACGTTCTGAAAGTTAGAATTTTTTGTTTAATTTCACCACGATAACATGCATTTTGCTATGGTTTATAACTAATGTAATCATCATATAAATAAAGGAATAAACGAGAAAATTATTCTGCCTGTTTTTCTTTGTTGTTTTTGGCGAAAAATGATTTCGCCGGCAAATGAATGAAATATGGTGGGCTTCAGGGGAGCGATATGATCATTCCCGAGTGGGTTTGATTTGAGCGAGCTATTATCTTTTTATGAAGATTTCGTTTACTAACGGAAAACAACAAAAAAACCAAATTAAATTTATTAGACAATTTGAAACAATTGACATACCTAAGTAATGAAATTTCATTTAAAAAAACAAATGCGTCAACCGAGAATATGAATAATATTCATTTTTAATAAAAAAAATGCCTAGTAAATACAATCATACAATCAACGAAAACGATTTTTTTTCTTTATTTATAAGGTTTTTTTTTTGTATTTTTGCTACAAAGAACACCACTGAAAAGCTATTGGTAGACATTTTATAAACTAAAATAATTTCATGGATATTTACAGGGGACTATATCTGAAACGTTTAATTAAAGATACCACCGTGAGTGCAGAAAATAAGCATCCAAAATTTTGTTGCAAAACATTTAGAACCACAATTTACTGTAGGAAACTGATTTTTTTTTGTAATTTTTCTTACACTTTTTTAAGAGACGTACATTTTATCAGTTTTGTTGGATGCTGTTGTTAATTGTTCAACAAATCGATCGTTTTTACCGAAATGTCGAAAGAGAAACCGCTGAATAGGTGTAGAAACAAAAATGTTAATGTGAAAGAAAAAATAGGGTTCGTAACTTGAATGAAAATTTTATATTCCTTTTCTTTATACTGTACAATTTGAATATTATTTCTATTATTTCGTATGTTTCTTTTAAGTATTTTCAATGAAATAACTTTTTTGAGTAATGAATTTGCGGTGTTTAAGACTGATGTTATTTTCATTGTGTCTAACTAATAGCTAGTTTTACTTGATACCAAGAAATAAGAAAATCGAATAACTATTTATATGCTTTTAGGTCTTTAAAATGTGGCGAACATTTTCAACCTGGAACTAAGAAATACTATTCACCTCGATTACCGTTTTCGTTTCCGACTCAAAAATACACGACTCTTCCAAATCTGTATTACTCTTGTCGTTTTTACACGACAAAGGTCGGATAAAAATGTAAAATGCCTTTTTGTACTTGTTTTGTAGTCGTCGCCAGCGTTGCCAGACGGTTGAAATATTTCCCCCAGATTTAGCTATTTTCTAAAAAAAAAAACCCAAATTTTTTTTTTTCAAATTATGTATGTAAATGTAAATTTAAATTTTATTTTAAATTTTAATTCTTTAAACACAAGTTTAAAGAATTAAAAAGATTTTTTAATGTATACGTATTTAAAAAAAAAGGAAGTGAATTCAGATTTAAAGATTTAATAAGAAAAACTTAGCTAATAAGTAAAAATAGTCAACTTTCATAAATAAGTCCTAAAATATAGTTGCCTCGTTGTCTTCATCTTTGTTTTTGTACATCTACTCATGAACATATTGATCATTTGATCGGAAGGGGTACAATTTATCCCGATCCAGGAACAACTGGCAACGCTGGTCGTCGCACAACTGTTCTTTATTATACCTAAGTTTTTTTTAAATAGAATTCATTTCTTTTTAACGGAAGAACGCACACATAAATGGAGGCATTTGTTTTTGCTGGAAAATTTGTCGTTTTCATTTGCATTTTCAAAACAAATGAGAGCAAACAAAAATATGGAAAGAAAAGTAAAAACAACAAGTAAAAAACAATCGGAAGTCCTTGTTTCATTAATGGAGAAGAAGAAGAAGGGCTTAAGTAAAGTCGATTTTGAACGTTCTTGGAATTTTAATAAAATCGTTACAACTATAAATAGCTTTGGCTATGGCCCTCTGACAAGAGACAGAAAGAGTTGGCAAAAGGTACTCATTTTGACACTGAATTGCGTATTTTATATAATCTGCTTGGCAGAATTGCCTAATTGTAACATCGTCGACCTCGCAGGCAGTTTCCACACCAATCCCATCACAATGGGATGATTTCCCTGAAACGTCAGCCATCGATATCCTCGCAAACTCGCGAACACCATCCACTTCCTTGTACCATCAAACTGGACATACTCCTGCACAAAAAAAGAAGAATAATTTGAACTTTCCAATTTCTTCTTCACTCAGAGAAAAATACTATAATTTTAATATGAATTCCTTTTATTTTAATGTGTTTTTGCTATTAAAATTAGTCAAATTGATTTTTCCTATTATTAGTATAGTTCAAAAACTATTGAAGCTACAGTTTCTTTTGATAATTATTTTAATTATATTATAACATTAAACCAATGGTGCATACAATTAAAAATAAAAAAAAGTCCTATTATTTTAGTTGATTCCTCTTATGTGTATACACTATTAAAACTATTGTTATCCACATTAATTTTAAAGGAGAAATACTTTTAACTCAGTGTGATAATGTTATTAAATCAATTCTGCACGTACTTCAGCTTTAATTGGTTTTTGTTATAAAAGCAATAGTTCATATAATTGAATCAAATTCCGAAATCGATACTTACATTCGAATAATATTGAGACCAATACCACGCTGAAAATAAAATTAAGCCCTTCTGAAAATACATAAGTAAAAACCTTTTTTTCGTTTTTAGCTTTAAGCTTTTATTGTAAACACATTTCCTTACATTAAATGATAAAAAATTTGTTCTTGTATACTTAATGTTTTTTCTTGAATCGAAATTTATGGTAAAGTTATTATCCTTTTTTTTCATATCAAAAGTACCCACTAATAAAAACATAAATATTTTTTTTTTACCTTTAGTACAATTTTTTTAAACGAAATGCTTTTTTGCTATTATTAAGTAAATGTAAATGTATCGGTGGCCCATCAAAATCTAAAATGCTTTCTAAAAATGTTGTTTCCACATTTTTATTTTCCACAATATAATGACTGCAAATGTTCACTAAAATGATTTTTATTCTCCACTGACTGCAAATCAAATGTATGGTTTTGTCATTTATTAACATTTGTTCAATTTCAAAAAGTAGGACGTTGCTAGAGATTGATTTCGTCAAAAAGAAATGTTTTTTATAAAGTTTCCCCCTAAAAGTAAATTTTTCTATGCAACGCGCGTTCTTCAGTTCTATTTCGTTCTGATTAATATTCCTAAAGGTTTCGCTGAGATCAGACACAAAAATATCCTTTTCCAGAAAACTTAAATCTTTTTCAAAAAATGTTTCGTTTGAAAGACAATTTAACTTAAACTGTAAATAACACTTATTATAGATCCACAGTCCACACACTTAAACGTATACTGACAGAATGCAATCCGTTCAACAAATGTTAGCAAAAAGTAAAACGTGGATGCAATAGTAAATCACATGAAAAAACAATAGTATGAGTACTATCAATCAAGGATTCAATAGTATACCACATGAAGAAACAATAGTATGTGTACTATAAAACATGAATTCAACAGTATATCATATGATATACAATATGCATACTATAAACAAGAATTCAATAGTATGTCGTATTAAAAATCAATAGTATGCGTACGATAAAACTTTTTTTAATTTAAAATATTTACACATTTGAGCCAACCCACGGGTGGCTGTATTCTTAATAGCCTTATTGGTAGAATTAGTGTCCTTTTTGTGATGTATTAATAAAAAATGGAAAAGAAATTTTCATACAGAACTCAATTTTGTCTATATTTTTTTTTAAGAAAAATATACGCTACTTGTCATTGCGTTAGAAATGCAAAAGCAATAAAATGGAGTTTTGTCCCCGTCATGGTATGCATTTTCTGACTTGTAAAAAAGTAGATTAGAATAAGTATTAATTAATAATACATACACACCTTTCATAATTAATGAAAATATTAAACCTATATATGGTGTCCGCTTATATATATAAATATGATTACAATATCAAATTAATATTAACTGCATTATCAAATATTATTTATATTATAGTATATATTTATAATGCAATACGCTGATACTGATTTAGCATCAAACATTTGAGTAAATGGTATAATCATATCAAAATAATAATATTGCACATGTGCAAAAGCATAATATATCAAACTGTGCATAACTCGACGATCCTTTTTAAACAATTTAGCGAACAAGTTAGCTGATGGTGTTTCAAAGAAAAAAAAAGAAACATACACCAGAGCAAAGTAACAACAATTTATTTGGCTAATGCTTACCCGACAGTGGTTGATGCGCAAGTGACGAGATGAGAAGAAATTACATTAGTCCGCTTACAGCGATAACAACAAAAACCAGTATTTTGGTGTAGCGGATTATACAAAGAGAGAGTGTAATGTTCAAGTGCATGCATATCATGTACATAAGACAGTTAATGATTTTTTTTGTCTGCTAACAATGAAATCCTACATATTACAAAACCTCTAGGACTACAGTATTTCAAACAAGTAGGTATAATAAAACAAATGTAAAGAAATTTACTCTTCGGTCTTCAACACAAACTATTACATTAAAAGTATAAAAGGCATTATTTTTCAGACTACAATGGCTTCTACTATTGACTCCATAGTTCGAATACATTTAGTTCCAGTTAAGCTGCAAATCTAAAGTTTTGTACCATTCGAGCTATATGATCGTAGATTAGTATCAATAAGATTGACAATATTGAAAACTAATGGTATTATACTATTGCCGTTAATAGGGTAATACATTCAATATTAAAGTGAATTTACTATTACATTAAAAGTATATCTATTTAATTTAATAGTACCACTTTGATTCTTAACAATAGTACAAAATCATATAAGAACTATTACGTTAATGGCAAAAACCTATTATTTCGCTAACTATAAAATCAATAGGCGTAGTTTTGATTTTTTATAGGATTTTTTTCTCTAAGTGTTCGGTCATGGTGTAGCACATATCCATTGACGACATATATGCGCCTCAATGACGTCTATGGTTTGTGCAAGGCATTTGCTTACCGATGGTTGAGCAAGTCCCAAATTGAAATCATTTCCAGCACCGTTTTGGTATCCTCCGTAAGAAATCTTAAAGTTGTGTTTACAATAAATACGTCACTTCGACAAAATACACTTCCGCAAGTAAAAGACAAGAAATACGCAACCTCGCACAAAACCTCTGGGCCGTCGGAAAAGCTGCCTCAGCTAAAACCACCAATGCGACCGGTGACCTAAATTTGCCATCAGCAAGTTTTCTTTTCTTTACTTGCGTTTAGCATAAGCAATTTTTAATTACCCAATATCAAATATTGATGTCTAAACAATACGGTGTGTATAAATAGTCGGGTTTTTCAATTAATAAAACGAGTTCATATTCTACTTCCAAAGTGGAACTTCGAAATTGATACAAAGAGTATTTAATATTAAACAAGTGGTCCTTCGAGTATAGTTAATATTTTAAACACAATATAGGTAAAAGTTTACCTTCGCGTACCAAAGTAAAAGTTTACTTTAACAAAAACAAACATATTGAAGCTAAAGTTCGAAAGTTCGTGAATATTAATATACATTAACAACATGAATAATCTTGAAAGAGTTATTGATAACTTTCAAGATGTTATCGTCCAGCTAGAGGAGATTAGGGTTAATCTCTCCAAGCTGGGATTGGATAAGCGTACCCCGGAAACGCTTGCAAGGCAGTACGGCAAGGCAAAGAGCCTTTGGACTTCTATCGCGGCAAACTACGCCACAAGGATGGACCTAAGCGGATCAACCGCTGCCGCCTTTCTGCCAAAATTCGAGGCAGCTAAAGCCATCTACATAAAAATTCAGGAATTCTTAATAAAGAATTGCCCCGAGGTAATAGAGGAGGAGAAAAAAGCAGAAGAAGCAGACTATAAAGAAAATCCAGACCGTCCTGAAACCAGTCAGACTCCCGATGAAGATCCACAGCCTAGTCGTCAGCACACCCCACAGCAAGAGAACACCAGTAATTGTACACGGACATCGCAGAAACAAGCAAACCCCGAGGAACAAACTACCCAGACTTTTGCGACCCCAGACCACCCCACGTATACATTTGTGCAGGGGGTTGGGTTCGTCCTAAATACCTCCCTCAGCCCACAACCACAGCCACAACAGCAGCCATCCGAAGCGTTACTACATGCTTTAGCACAACTAACGCTTAATCGCGAGCAAAGGTCGCAGGCCGAAGGATCAAATACCGACCGGATGGGTATCAAAATCCCGGAAGTTTGTCTCCGTGAGTATAGTGGCGACATAACAAAATACCGTGAATTCAAGGAACAATTTAATTCACTGGTCATAAGAAGTCGGGCGTCAAACATCGATAGCTTTTCTTTGCTCAAATCAAAGCTAACGGGGAAAGCACTGGAGGCGATTAACGATCTAAACATGACGGGGGACAACTATCCTATAGCCTGGTCACTTTTGGATCGAACGTTTGATAACCCGAGGCACCTGGCAAAAGTAGAATTAGAGGCTTTGTTAGTTCTACCACAACGGCCTACGGTCCCAGGTGATCCCGAATCGATCATTGCTTACTTACACCACACCAAAGGGCGAGTCGCCAATCTGAGAAAGAATGAAGTAAATGGAGAACAAATCATGGCTTACCTCATCCTACGAGGTTTGGACCCCATCACCCGTGGAAGGCTAGAAGATAGCGTCAACTCCAACACTAAACTCCCGACATTGAACGAAATTGAGGACTTCCTATTCAGAGAATACCAGCACCATTTAAGCCAAGATGATCGCCATAGGCCGCACAAGAAGGAATCCCGTATCCCGTACACCAAAACACATGCCACCGTCCAACCACACCAACCAAAAAAGTGTTTTATCTGTACTGAACAACATCAAGTTATGGATTGTCCAAAGTTCCTGGCCTCCCAAAATCGGGAAACTTTATTACGGGCGCACAAAATCTGCATATATTGCGCGAGGCACCGCTTCAACTATCATTCTCCTTGCAGATCACGGCAGTTTTTAAAATGTGAAATCTGTCACGAATCTCACATTACGGCAATGCTACCCACTACGAGTCTGGCTGAACCGCAAGCATCAAGCGGCACTTACCTATGCCAAAATCAATCGGAAGCATCATCTAATGTGATCCTGCCTACAGCCATCGCAACACTCTTGGTAAACAATGAAACCGTTCCTATTCGCTGCTTACTAGATCAGAGCAGCCAAGCCAATTATATATCCGAAGATTTGGTCCAGAAATTACGGTTACAAAAAAAACGAACACTCGTCAAAGTCATCGGAGTAGGTGGAGAGATAGGAACAGTCCATTCCATTGCTAGCCTCAAACTAAAGCTCGATCATCCCGAACTGGCATTTATAAATATAAAAGCACTCGTTGTCAAACGGGTTACAGGATCACTTCCCAGCATGGCCAGTCACATCCCTTGGATGACCACCCTTGACAAGCCGCTTGCCGACCCACATTTTAATAGACCTGCTCACATACCCCTATTACTAGGTGGACCGGTATACTCTACAGTATTACGTCCTGGACTGGAAAAGAAGGATGGACTGTTGCTACAAAATACTTATCTCGGCGGATGGATTGTATCTGGAGACCCGGGAAGCGGTATTGGAAACCAAACTTCAGTCTACACAACGCTTTCAGAGTTCGAAGCCAATTTAATGGATTTTTGGGATATGCCCGCCAACAAAGCAAACATGGACGATGACGATAATTTGTATTGTGAAAAACTATTCATGGAGAAACACTCCCGAGTTCATATTCTACTTCCAAAGTGGAACTTCGAAATTGATACAAAGAGTATTTAATATTAAACAGTTGCTTGTAACCTCAACAAAGACGGCACTGATGACGACCGGAATGCGTTGGGAATGTCGACTTCATCAAGCAAGTATTTAAACACTTTCTCACTATCTGAACTTTAAAACATTTCAATGCTCATCTTTTAAATCTTTTGCAAACTGAAATCTTTCAAGAAGTAAAATCATTTCCACAACCATTTATTTTCAAAATGAAAAATAAACAGTCTTTTTGACATTTTCATACAAGTGCTACCAATCCATCGAAAAGATTTTACTACATTCTAGTCGTCTACAAATCTGCTACAAATTTGGCGGGTCGTCTGTGTTAGGTAATGAGGATTGAAAAACGACACGACTCAAGAAAAGGCAAAAATCGTTTTCGACAAACGACAACGGTAATCGAGGTGATTATTTGCAACACAGCCACCACACTCGATACAAAATGATAACCCGGTTATAGGCTGTTTTCTTTTTCATCTATGCGTGTGTCCAATTTGATAATGGGGTCAAATACAGCAACAGCTTGTACGTAATTTCTCTTTTTTGGCCGAGGTTATCATAGCTTATTCATTCTTCCTGCTAATTTTGACACTTTGACTGTAAGTCACTTGAACTTCTGTATAGTAATCATAAAGGAAATAGTCTTCTAGTAACAGATCTCTGAATGTTTACCAGCAGGAGGCCCAATTCAATATATATGATATGGGCCATAACCCCAATTAACTCTTTATTATGATGGTAATCAATTTCTCAAGACTCGTCCGAACTCCACTTACTAATTCACCCGTTCATTTCACTTCATCGGGCATCGTCCACTTCATCACGTACAACTCCTCTCGACACTTACAGACCCCTTGAAGTGCGTTATTGTGCGTGAAGGCGTCCAAAGGAAAACATTTATTTTAACCAGCATATCCTCTTCCATCACCGGTGCCCATAATTCATTTCACTGCAAAGTGTAGTCGTTCATGCTGAAGTGGATACGCACAATTCACGTAAGAGTGCATCAGAGAGTCAGTCATCATAACGAGAAACGAAGCCACCCTGGCAAGATGCACCTTACCCACGCACTGTGCTGCAAGCAGTATGAAATGTTTGCTCTTTGCCCTCCTCCTGCTGTGTGTCTGTGTGGTGTGGTGTCCCATCGGCTCTCTAGACAGTGCTAATATGCTTCCCAAATATACTGATTGTGTCGTGCGCTGTCGTTTAGCCCATCTGTTCATCTTTGGTCTCGATGTCCTTGCAGTCTGTTCAGGTCCCGCACTAATGCCGAACAGATGATTGCTTAAATGTTTCGCCTCATCCTCATTCATGTCGGCATTTTGCGGTACAGAAGTAGAGCGTGTAAGTGTAACTTACCCCTTGGATTCTGTCTGCACAATTAAGGGTGCAAATTATATTATTTGTCATCGCTGTGCGACTCACCCTCCGCACCGGATAACAGTGACGACTCCAAACACCAGAGGAATTGGATTTATTGTTGATCCTTTTAGGAAACGCTTTGAGAGGAGGGCTGACTGACTCGGTGATGATGATGGTGATTTGTATTCATTGTTGCACGGTTACGGGTTGTTTATCTATAACTTTGTACTCACGTATAGAATGACGGTGGCGATGACGACGATTAACCAACAACTGGCTGAATGGGAGGGAACGAGGACACCAGAACACAATCACAAAAGATGATCTCTGTGTCAACACAGATGATCAAATTTTCGTGAATTATATTTTCAGTGTTTTCACATTTCAAATGCTCTTTGCATACGCGAAGGACTGTGACGGGGTTTTATTTAACATTCATTGCTTAATTTTAAAGGATAATTCGAGGGGTGAGACTGAGCACGTTCTAGGTGGATTACAATGGACTTAGCCCTGTTGGACAAATGCATTCGATAATTTAAATTTAATGAATTGTAAGTGTTTTTAATGGATACAGATTCACTCAGAAGTACCTAGTCGGTTTTAAATACTAACAACTCGTTTAGGACATGGCGAATAATATACTTCATTGTTTTTATTTCCAGTTACTCAAGACACTTTTTTTTGAAGGACTAAATAAATGTCTAAATGTTAAATACGCACGCAAATTGAGTTAGTTCATGTTGGCCAAAACGCATCAATTATTTTATATCCTCTGGGCGTGCAAAATAAAACAAGCACAGTATCATTAAACACCAACAACAGCACTCAAAGTTTTTTGTGTGCTGCTTTGTCTTTGATGACAAATATACTTGCACATACATATTCAATGTGATATAGGCTGAATTCCAAAACGTCAAAAGAATGCGCATTGCTTTTCTGATGCCAGGTTACGAATGATTTTCATTTCAATATATATTATTTGACTTATTTATTTATTTTATTCAAAAAAGACTTACAAAGTAAGACATGACTTTTAAATTATTGTAAGCCTTAAATTGTATTACGACTCCGGCAATGAATCCATTTTATTTCGGGTCAAACCCAAGCATCAAATGCATCATAATCATTCACGATGCTCTGTTTGCTTTTGTTTGCGCAGTTGATGCGTTCACAATGCGTTTTAGAAAAATATGCATTGCATCATAGTAATCCGTTTGCGTTTTGGAACGCTTGATTAAGCAGTAATGCAGAAGTATTGCGTTTTGGAATTCAGCCATACATCCTAGCATACGATTATCTGCTGTAGCGACGTTTGCGCTTGGCAACGCTAGTTGTAATTTTTCTACTTTTCCTTTGTCATAAGCCAAAAAGACAACAGACACTCGATGGAGAAAATGGCAAATTAAATTTATTCGCGTCGAATTTTAATAAAGTGAAATTGTTATTGGGCACATTCAAAAATCTGTTATCAGTCGATTGGTCTGAACTAGATGTTACCTCAAACGCAAAAACTGTATGTCTATGTAAAAACTAGATTGGTCGGTAACGTCACTTTTTCTGTGTCAGCCACCTATACGAACGACCAACTAAATACTCAGTCACAAATTTCTTGACTAGCTTCGTCGGCTGCTCCTCCATAAGCATCAACTGCAAAACTGTTCATGTGATCGATCTAGGCTAATCAAAACTGAGACACATCATGTCAGCCGGTTGTCAGACTTACTAAACTAAATTCTTGAACAACCCCGTTGTATTTTTTATACTCGTTTCATCAAACCATTGACTTATTATAAAGGTTTTTTTTTTGCCGCTCTTTTGACATTTCTCTTCAGTGAGGTTTGCCATTTCATGATGGAAAGATATACGAGCCAACAACGAGTCGAAATTATTAAAATTTTCTACCGAAATTCGGAGTCAGTGGCCTCAACGTTAAGAGCGCTACGTCGAATTTATGGTCGTCATAATCGTCCTAGCAGATCAACAACTGAGCGTCTAGTGCAAAAATTTGATCCACAGGCACAGTACAAAATATTGCTGCCGCTGAGGCTTCAGTTGAAGAAAGCCCAAATGTGTCTCTCACACGTCGTTCTCAAGCGTTGGGCATCTCTGTGACGTCGTTGTGGCGAATTTTGCGAAAAGATCTTGGCCTACATCCTTACAAGATTAAATTGACGCAAGAACTGAAGCCGCTTGACCACCAGAAGCGTCGTATGTTCGTGAATTGGGCTGAGCAACAACTTGAAAATGATTCGGATTTTCATCGAAAAATCACCTTCAGCGATGAGGCTCATTTCTGGCTGAATGGCTTCGTCAATAAACAAAATATGCGGTATTGGTCGGGCAGCAATACGCACGTACTCCATGATTTATCATTGCATCCCGAAAAAATGACGGTTTGGTGTGGTTTATGGGCCGGCGGCGTCATTGGGCCCTACTTCTTCCGTGATGATCAAGACCGGCACGTTACTGTGAATGGGAATCGCTACCGTTCAATGATAACCGAATATTTTTGGCCCCAATTGGATGATATGGACTTGGAGGACATGTGGTTCCAACAGGACGGCGCCACAAGCCACACAGCGAATGTCACAATCAATTTATTGGAAACCAAGTTTGGAGAACGTGTTATCTCACGAAATGGTCCAGTCGCTTGGCCGCCTCGGTCGTGCGATTTGACGCCGTTAGACTATTTCCTGTGGGGCTACGTCAAGTCTATGGTCTATGCCAACAAACCAGCGACGATTGATGACCTTCGTACGAATTTCGATTTATGCTTGAAAACGTCGAAAATTGGGTTCAGCGTCTGGACTTCTGCAAGCGTGCCCGTGGTGGCCATGCAAAAGAAATCGAGTTCCATACATAATGGCATCGGACGTACTTTCACAGGAATAAAGAATTTCATTAATATCCAAAACCGTTTTTGTTTTATTTATAAAAACTTTTGTAGCGCTCTTATTGAAAAACCCTTTATATGGACTGCTAATAGCCAACTTCACGCATGTTCCAAAAATACAGAGCGCTACTGTTTTACAGCGGAAAACAAAATAAACTTCAAACGACCTTTACTTACTTTCATTACAAATTTGCATGTAGTATACCTACTGTAGCTGTTAGTGCTTTTTTCATTTATTTATTTACCAAAAGATATTTTACTTAGACTTAGTACTTTGTTCCGTAATTTATATTTTACTCATTCTCAATTTAATTACACCCTAAACACAAAACAAGCGAATTTAATACGAAGCACAAAACAAGTGAACCTATATGCCCACAAAAGCATGAGGATTGGTGGCCGGCAGTGTTGGTATGTCATTGAGATGGTTTTTCCCACGGGAAGCTAATTTTGTTCCCATTTTTCCCTTTTGGACCTAGTCAAAATTCCCACAAATTTCCCACTTTGTTAATTTAAAAAAAAAAAAAAAACAGTTTATTTTCAATATTTTTATTAACAAAACAAAAATAAAAGAAGGCAAAAAAATATTCTTTATGAAGGAATTTAATTGGATGAATAAGATAAACAGTCATGTCATTACTAGATATATACACACATAAAAAATCACATTGGTACAATTCACGAAAAAACAACATATAATTCATAATAATATCATATTGTTTGTGTATAGCGCAAATAAAATCTTGAATAAGAAACTTTTCGATAATGAAGAAACCAAAAATGTGATACTCTTAGCCTCTTACGTGTTTTGTAATTTGCAGTAGATTTATTTCATAACATGTCATCTAGATAGGCTTGCTTGTGAGCACAGAATAAGGTAGTAAATAGAAATTGACCAAATTTCCCACAAAATCTAACTGAAATCTTATTTTTTTCCCTTTTTCCCACGAGACGGTTTCTTACCATCGAAATTCCCACGAAAAGGTAAATTTCCTACGATTTTGCAATACTGGTGGCCGGCCATTAACAACATGCTTTTTTTGTAGTTCACAAGCATTTACAGACAAGGATTGAAATTATAAAAACAGCGATGTTTTGGGGGAAACGTACGCAATTCAGCCGTTCGGACTTAAATAAATAACCTTCATAAAGCAATTATAGGTCCCTTCCATTCGTCACAAAAATAAAAACACACAAAACGAATGGTTGTAAGAAGCCAGGCCTGGGGTACCAACATGAATCTGTTGCGCTAAATATTTATTCATTTATTTATTTATGTATAATCTTTGTAAAGCTAGTTGTTCACACTTTTTTTCTTCAAATTGAAAAGTTTAGATCATGGTCCTCCAAAACTGAAGTTCACTAAAAAGTCATTGGATGTATTAGATCTTAAAACTACATCCTTAGAAAGGAAAAATAACAAAATAGTCGCATATCTTATGATGGATAAAATGGCTATAGGGAAGCAAATTCAGTGGGATGAAGTAAAAAAGAAATACGTCGGTACGATTGACGACGGCACAAATTTCATTTCACCAAAGATGTACCTCCCGTGATATACCTAAGTATTAGTGGGATTGAACGATACATGGGATACCTGTACGTTTTTTTATTTTAGAAATTTTATTTAAAAATTGTTATTTCGTTTTCTTTTTAAAAATAAAAAAATATTACAAAATTAATTTCAAATCACTCTTTGTAGCTTCAATTATTTTCAATAGATGACGCTCTTTTGTTTACACGTAACTATGGAAATAAATCTGTTCGGACAAGATGTCGCTATTTTGCTTACATTCTTATATGGGAATAACATTTTCTTTGCTAATCCGCTGTAAAACAGTAGCGCCTGTGCTGTTTTGGAACATATTTTCTCGCAGAAGTATATGAAGATGACATTTCACTAGCAGTCCATATTTAGTATGTCTATGCATTAAACATATCCGGCTGACAAATCCGTGACAATTAATTTTTACGGCTGTGTTCCTTCTGAAATAGTTGACCGAAATCATTTAAAACGCGGACTGAGCAAATTGAAAGTACATAATTTGAATAAAACAATAACAAAATAGAAGAATTCTCACATCTTCGAGTATTGAAAACGTTGGGATTTTGTACATCTAGTGACTATTTAAAGAAAAATATATATATATATATATTTTTATATTGTGAAAACATATTGGGCCTTAGCAATAAACATTTTTAGGGCCGGTTTGTTCAATCTTGGTTATCTTTAATCATCGGTTATTCCAGCTGGTAATCATCGAATGTGTTTGTTCAGCAAAATATTAACCAGAGAATCTACGGTTTGGTTAGTTAACCCAAGAAATCGATAGCCAGCCAATTTTGAGCGGTTAACGAGATTAATAAGGACTTCGTAGGTATTAGTTTTGACGTATCTGCTATATAACAACTATTTGTAGAATATTGCGAGCAATCTTGTGCGAAAAAAAGTACAAATAATAAAATGAATAAACTTTATAACGCAAGATGGAGCGAAGGCCCTGACAAATAAAATCTATTCAGTTATGTAAGTTAATGTTTTCAACTGACAGATGTATACAATACATTGCACGCCATTCCATGGGAGGTGAAGGGACAGAAGGGTTTCCAACTTGAGCCGGATGAGCCTTTGACAGTTCTCATAAATTGAGGAAATATTGCGAGAATGAGAAAATTATTGCGACATTCGTGGACGAAATTGAGATGAGGCCCAATAATGGACTAACAATTTTTATTGGTTGTTGTAGTGATTCAGTTATGTTCTCAATTACTAGCTTATTGTCTCACATCAAAACGATTTCATTCCTCTGTTTTTTCTTAAATTCCCGCCTCATTTGATTTTGATATTTATGTACTCAACAGTGAAAATATATCCATTAATAAATTATCTAGACAAAACACAAGGAGCCAGAAAAAAAATGTAACCATAAATTTGGCTAATGACTAAATTGACAAATGAACTGGAAAATGGAACGATTTGTCGCAAATCCATGGTTTGGTGACCGAAGTGAAAAAACGGTGAACAAACACTCATTGGTTATCACTGATTTGTAATCATCGGTTAAACCAAATCGATGGTAACCTAACCAAGGATTTGACCAGCTGTGAACAAACCGGCCCTTAGTCTCACCTAAAGATCTATAAAAAAAAAAACATTGGTCATAAATTAATGTTATTGTTTTTTTGAAATTTTGCAACATATTTGAATTAAATTGATTTAGAATTTCATTGCTTATATCAAGATTATAGAATGTCGGTTCATCAAAACGCAACAAATCTTTTGTAAAGATTAAAATTTCAACAAACGATTACGAATTTTTGTAATATTTAAATTTACACCAGAAAATATTATTTCAACATCTGCAAGAGGAATGTGGAAGAGATAAAATATTGAAAATAAAATCTTTTAAGACTGGATATGCGAAGTTTCCATCCGCTGTTTTTACTCCTAATACATTTTTCCAAAAACACCTTACATCAGTTATTTTCTCAATTTTTTTTTTAAATTCATGTTTCTTTAAGAGTTGATGGAAACGTTAGTGAAACAGAAATTGTGCATGGGTTCTGTTCGACTCACATTAGATATACATAATACCGGAATTAATAGGCAACGTTTCAATAGAAGGGTTCTTTTAATTTGTTGGATTTAAAAAGTTCTTTATATCAAAGATCTTGAAATTTGATGAATTTGAGGCAAAAAGTCAACGTTTTTCTTCAATAGAAAAAGTTCTTCTAATTTGTTGGATTTAAAAAGTTCTTTATACTAAAAATCTTGAAATTTGATGAATTTGAGGTAAAAAGTCTTGTATATATTTTGGAGCTAAAAAATCTTGAAAAAATAGATTTATCTTGTAATCTGTCATCACTGTGCAGCAGTAGTAATAGAACAGTACAAACGATGCGCCTAGTGACGGGCTTGGCTAAGACAAAAGAAATATAATTCCAATAACGAGGGTTAAAATATTGACGAGAGCTAGAGCTACACAATCTTTTTATATTAGGGTACAGCTGAAAGCCCTGGTAGGTAGTGCTGTTTGTTTTATATTAATAATGTAATTTATTACTTGTTAATAAAGTATATAATATAATAATATAATAATATATTAGGGTAAAATGAACCCTCAACCGCAGACTGCAAAGGAAAACAGTATTCTTAAAAAGTAGCAATTAACTTGGAGAAAATAGGTCTGTAGATTATTAAAGGTCTTGAGGAAATGAAAGAATTTCACATGGACTTATTTTACCGTTTGCCTCCCACCTGGCGGTTAGTTTAAGTGATTTGATATTTTTGTCCACATTTCCGTTAGATTATTCTCTATAATAAATATAATAAATTCAGTTATAGCTGGACACGCAAAAGTTAAACAACTAATATTTTTTTTAGAGTTCTAAAAGTTAAGAAACGTCAAAAAACGCGTGATAAAATGGATAAAAAAGAGCGTATAAAACCGGTGAAAAAACGCGTCGCTTAACCCAGTCGTAACCATGAATTGAATTTAATTTAATTCTATAGAGTTCACTTTCAAAAGGGATGTTAATAATTAAAGCATATTGCATACGGTTTACCCCTTAGCTCAATCAATTTATCAATCACACGCAGGATAGTGCCTTAAAAAAATTGCCAACATTTTAATTCTAGAATCAGTAGGATGAATATTTCTCTGTTTTTTTTTCATCGCATCGGCCAACAACAACAATCCCCTTTTGAATAATTCGATATTTTTATGCGTTATTTGTCTCTTTGGCCAGAGGGAGAAGAATAAAAATAAAATATTGCACCACCACATAAAATATACGAATTTTTCTAAATAAAGTGCAATCGAGTGTATTAATCCAATTGAATTTGTTTTGAATAAATAATGCCGTTAACTAATGCTCTCAGCGAATAACAACAACAAGAATATAGCAATGGCGGACGAGAACAAAAAAAAAAAGAAAGGAAAACAAGCAGCCTCATCAAAAACGTTCACCCCTGGAGATCAAATCGAGGGTGGCTCGGTGGCAGTGGAATAGGTACGAGTATGTGATGCACACACAACGATGCAGAGCAATCCTTTTTTTGTTTATTTGTGTCTCAGTGTCTAATAAATCATCATACAAATTAGATTATGGGATCAGATGTGGATATATATTTTAAACAATCAACAATGCACGTATTTGCACTGAACGTGTTGAAGCGTTTGTTATTTTTTAGGTTGTCCCTGTCTTGCGGTATTGAAATTATTCGACTGGAAAATTTCCAAACATACATGGTGTGGTATATGTATATGTATATATTTGACTGATTTGTACGCCCTATGATGGATGAATACATAATGAACGGGACAACCGCTTGAAGCTGATTTAAAATGAGGGTATAATGCCGATGTAAACACGGCACCTTGAGGCATACAACACTCCGTCTCACGTGATAAGGAACAGGCAGTTTTTAGGCTTTATTTCGAATTACAACAAGATTCCTTTAGGTTCGAATCCCGAGAAAACCCAAATTCCAACTTAAGGTTATACCTAGGGTCCCTACGGACCTGTTGCGCCAATTCTAATTTTTATTTTTTTTTTATGTTGAAAATTCAGAAATGCATGTAAAAGAGACAACAATTGTATGACGAAACGAGTAGCAATTGTTTGCAAAGCAATCAAAAATTTATAAACGAAATCTCAAAAAAAAAAAACTTTCAGCAGCTCAAAAATGTAATTATATTTTTATTTATATTTTATTATAAATATGTTTACATGAAATGATTGGTTGGTTTTGAAAGTATAAGAGCTCGAAAAAACATCATTGAGAAACAAAAACATTGCCAAATACCTGCGCTATACTTTGACAATCGAAAAGATAAAAAAACAATGGTCAAAAGGCGGTAAAAACTATAATCAGTGCACTGGGAAAATGTGAAACCGAGGTCTTCGTCTCTATATTGCAACAACTTGTGTGTTTAGCTATTTGTGTTGTCAAAGTTTACGCTGTGCTGCTCGACATCAAAAGCCACCCGAGTTGCAATGATGGAGGAGGACTTTTTTGGCAATTAATATCGGGGACACTTTAATCGATGCCTGGGTCCAAATTTCTCTTAATTATTTAAAAAAAAAACTCTATGATTCTATTCCAAACCGTCTTATAGGGGTTATATCGAAAAATTGCGGGCATTCTCATTATTAATGTAGAAAAACATAATAAATAAATGTTTTAAAACCATAAAATTTAAACATTTTATTAATTTTTTGCTTTCTTTCGAAGATTTTGCATCTTTTTATACGTTCATTGTTTGATCTTGGAAAATTCCAGCCGTAGTTTTTTATTTACACTTTATTTTTATAACTTACTGTTGGGAAAATATGTACCTGTTCACAGGTGAAAATCAATTGCAAAATGTATGGCATCATCCTAGTGATCGCCAGTGTATATACAAACGGAGAATAACTCTTCCCAATCGCTGTTCCTTTGGGCTAAGAAGGCAATTGAGTATCAAAGTCCTATTGGAGGCATCGACCCTTTCAAAAGCGGAGGCTACTTTTGTTTGTTTCGAGAGGAAAATTATTCGAGATATTTTTTATCCCGTCTGTATATACGGCGAATGGAGGAGGAGATACAACGACGAACTGTACGGGCTATACAGCGACATCGACCGAGTAAGAAAAGTAAAGGTCCTACGACTGAGTCATGTAGAACGAATGGACACGAATACTCCGGCCCAGAAAGTGCACGACTAACTCAGAAGAATATCGCAAGCTTAATTCTAGTCCGCTCAGGACTATTCTTAATTTTCCTCATTATCACGTGTTCAATCTCAAAATAAGCCGATTGATTCTAAAAACAATAACAAAAGTCTAAAATCAAGCTTTTTGCTATTAAATCAAGCCTATGCAATATTAAAATCTAAATCATATCACCTGAATAATTTTTTTGGCACACATGATATAATCATAAACTTGCAGTATGGATCAATGGGCATACCAATTAAGATCTAAACGATCAGGATATACCAATTTATATTCTCCAATCATGAAAAACTTGCATGACGAATAAAAAAAACTTCATTCATTCCGGTTGATATCAGAGACAATACTGAGACCACCAACTCCGGCCGATTTCCCGTTACTTAGCCTACAAGCTATATTTTTACGGAGTGGTCACGATTTGGTGCGCTAGTATTGTTACATAGAAAATCGTATTGACAAATGTCACGAAACTTCAAAAATTCCGGCTCACCAACACACTCCCAGGAAATATGAGACAATATGGTCAAAGTTGCTGGCAGAGTTCATAGAATTTTATCCGTTTAATTTGAAATTGTTCGTTACGTGTGGATAATATTTTTTTTTTGGGAATAAGTGCACATTAGCTTAAAATGTTTATGAAAAATTAACAATGTAGATAATTTGAGGAAAACTAAAAACATTTTTTTTATTATTTAAGAAAAATTTACACACGAAATCGAAGTTAATGATATCCGAAAGCGGAAATTACACAACCATGTTTGTTCTTATATATTTCTAGTATATAGAACATCAACTTTAGATAGTTTTACTAACCAAACAAATCAAATTATTCGCCTTTTAACAATTTATAATAACTAACCAATGGCATTCAGTAATGTAAAAATGTGGAATTCCCGAACTCTTTCACATTTCCCCACGGTTGCCGAGGTTGGCAGCATTTATTTTTTCATGTCACACGGATTCTTAATTGACATAACATCGATAGGAAAACAAAATGGCGAATTTGAAAAGGCCAGCGGCAAGAGGATTGTGAGTAGGTCTCAGTATGATTTGTCTATGGTTGATATCTCGTAAAGTTTACGTGTTTTCGTAGTTAAGCGTTCTTTCAAAAAATAAAACAGTGGAAAATTGTAATAAAGTGCTTGTGATAACAAAAATGGTTTAATTAATAATATTTACTTAATATATATACAATTGTAATAAAAAATATGTCTAATTTTAATAGTCAACCCTTACATTTGTATCCATTAAATAATGGAAATACATATTTTAGATTTAAGTCCATTCAGGCATTTTTGATTCAATAAATAAATATTATTTTAAAAAATTTTAAAAAATTATTTTCTGAAACAGAAAAATAATAAATTCGACAAATAAAACTGTGCAATCTTAAATTTTATCTCGTTTTTTCCTGAGTGAGGTGGCGCACGCAAGTGCAAGGGGACCTTAACCAACTTAGCGTGCGAAACTGGAGACAGCTGGGTAAAGATCGTGCTGGCTGGAGACGTTTGTTGGTTGAGGCCCAAATCCACCCGGACTATAACGCCACCTTAAGTAAGTAAGTAATATCGAGATGTCGTTGTTTAGAAATAGAACTGACCCGCTTACACAGCGCAACAGTTACTTCGCCCATCCTGCATTTTTTTTTGTTAGCAATGTTAACTATGAAACACATATGAAAACCATAAGAGAATTATTGGATCTGCGTTGAATAAATTGTAAAATCACGAGGTAAGGAAAGATACACAAAAGTTGAGGCCATTCCAGGTTCCAGTTGTAAACATGGATGCAAGTGCTTATTACGAACTCATTAACTGACAGGCGGGTCATGTTAAATTCTGAAGAAAATCTCTAACGAAGAAATCGCTCATTGCTCGAAGAGAGGACAACAACATAACTTTTTTGCGTTTAAATGGCCATCCATATCCAAGCAGTTTAGAAGTCAGTTGAAACTATCACTGAAGCCTCAGGAAGTCTGTGCACAAAATTAAAGCATTAAAGCAACAATTTAGTCCCGTAATCTTATGCCGAGATTTGACAGTAAAAATGATTTTTGTGTAAAATAAAATACACATCGGATCTGAAAAAAAATTATTACGTATTACTATAATTTTATTATTTGATGATATATACAATACATATAACATTTCCCAATCAGGGTGGTTTAGATTCCCATGTGGAGTTAATTGGATTTATTACCCTGCAGCTAACTTCCTTAAGTTTGTGTGTTATCTTATTAATAACGTGTTTAAATCAATGAAATATAAACAGTGAAAGAATATGGATTTTATCTAATTTTCCAGAATTTCAAGGCCAATTGGGAGGCAGGAGGTAATATGTGATTTTTATGAGAGTTTTTAAATCGGTTTTTATAACCCTTTGACACATTTAAATTGATTTAGAAATAAAATGTAAAATACATATTTTTTTTTAACTAGGTATACATTCACACCAGGGTCCAACTGATAATGTCAGTCGGATTGGCAGTGCCGGCTCCAGCCAAACTAGCCGCCTGTGCAAGATTTACAGAAAGCGCCCTTTTTCATATTTGCACACATGCCAGGAGGTGGACTTTCAATGCATTTTTTTTTATTGAGGTATTTTTTGTTTTGAGATTTGTGAACTAGATTCTCTGGTAAAATGTAAGTGGATGTGCAAGAAATATACCTACACGAAGAGGAATATTTTGAGATTATGTGGGTAAGAAGTGAACTTGCATAGGTCTAGTGGGACTTTTTATTTTTGCGATATTTTGATTTAGAGTCCCCTTGAATTTGCAACATTGCAAGTGATGTGAGTTAATGTGCAAGAAATAATTCAGCACAGGTATGATGGATGTTGTTATTTTGGGCTTATTTGAACAAGCGTTTTGTTTAAAATGCAAATGGCAGTATTTGTTCGCGCAAGATAAAATTAATTTTGCTTATTGGTTATTCCAATGCAATCTGCATTCCTTTAACAATAATTGTCATATAACACCTAAAGGTAGATGTGCAAACAGATTTACAAAAGGAAAACACGCACAAACACGGCGGAAAACAAACTTAACCCACTATCGCGTAATCTCCGCATATCTCTTACGTAACTCATAGCAAAACAAACCAGATACTTACTAATCCATCAAATTGCGTGACATCTGCAGTTTTATCGCATTTGTATCCCATGGCTATGTGTGAACGCAGACACATACTCACAAACTTGACATATCCTCGAAAGCGGGAATGTGCGCGTCGTATCTGTGTTAATATTTGCAACGATTACATTTACATATCGCTTCAAATCCGTCCCATACGCACGGGTGTATTCGAATGCAAATACAGATTGCGCTAATGGCCGGCACTCTGAGCACCTCCGACTCGCGAGCAGTGGATGCCGCACCAGCAACGCCAGGACCATGTTCATCTACCTACATATCAATTGGCAAATAATCTATCGTCAATTGAATAAATTGCCACTCTAGGAAATTATCCAAACAAGATCTGATGGTGATGCAAGGAGTCATGCAGGAGTGGGGGGCCAATCGACACAGCTCGCTTCCGCTGATTGCTGAAGAACCATGGCCGCCCAACTGGAACCGACAGTTGCAGCTTAACTAGCGGTCAGTGCTAACAAAGTTTATAGGCTTCAATTCATGGCGGCCGACCAAGGACGCATGTCAGCAGAAGCGCAATTTCACCCAAATCGAACGAACGGCGTATCGTTTTTGATTAGTTTGCGATTTGGAATGCAATTGAAATTCCACGAAAGTTACACCAACGACTGCATCATCATCATTACCACCATCACCGTTGTCGTCGTCGTCGTCACAGAAGCCAAACCCGTCACCGCTTCAGCGAGATCAATTTATTTGAATAATTGCGCAAATTGTTGGCACAAGGATATCACACAGCTTTTATCTATTGATTTTGAAATTATGAGAGCAAACAGAGTGCGAGGGAGCCTCGGCGATGGTGTGTTGTTGATCCATCGTCGGGGGAGGCAGCGTGCGCTATAGGGTTAGGTATGGGGGGTTCTCGGATGCCGATGGACGGCCGTCGGCGGATATGGCCGGATGGATGATGGCTTTTGTTTAGATTTCCAATTAAATTGTTTGTCGGATACCTATCGTTGTGTAGCATGTATGTAATTGTGCTGGTTGGAGTTACTTTTTCGACTTCAACTATTTGTGCGTAGAATTAAATTGAACGTTTTTATAAGGGGACAGTTCCTGTTTGATGTTCGCAAAATCGTTAATAATTTTAACATTGACATGTCTCCTTGTGCAAGTAAATTCGCTAATGCTCATCCCACCCAGACCAATGTTTACTTTGTCCAGATGCTGCGAAAGTAGTCCCAAAAATGCCATTATCCCTACAGCCATCAGCGGAAAGTATAATCACAAATGCTGATTTCGATTTAATCGCCCGGGCAGCTTTGCATGATCCTTTTCTTCAAACGGCGTTCCGCTCATGTGGCAGCATATTCCGAGTGCATTACGAGCACGAGAATATGACACCATATGTGTCAACACGCAATAATTCACCAGAAAATAATCCAAACAATTGACCGACAGCTAACGCCAGCCAGACCCCGGTATACCGGGCGACAATCATCATCATCATCACCTACAGCTAATGTCGGTATCGTCCCCTTCGATTTGGAAGGGTTTCAACACCCCAAGCAATTTACCCTCTTCGGTGGAGTTGAATTGAGTGCATCACGACAATAGGCATCACTATCCGGGACGAGGGAAGATGATCTGCTAATTGCCTGGCTTCGGCGAAAAAAGTTATTCAACTTTTATTTTGAAGAAGTTTTGCCTTTTTTTTTTCTGGTTGCCTCAGGAGATTTTTCTAATTAAACGCGGTAACTCTCCTGAGGGATAGATTCCTGTGCGCTCTGTTTGGGTGTTAATCCAAATAGATAAAAGGTTGTGCCGAGCTGCCTTCAGGGGTTGATTAGTCCTATTACGAAGGGTGTAAGAATCAATTTTGCACTACGCACTTGTTTGCCACAGGGTTGGGCACAAACACTATATAGGTGTATATGGTGCTGGTGTCTCACCCCACACCCGAGTGAATTAGGGATATTCGTTTGGCCTGGGTGCGCGGAGAACCCATTCAGACGAAACCTCTATTTGATAAATGTGGGCAAATAATTGCCTAATTTATGCGCAGTCAAATTATGAGCGGAGGGAGACTCGCATCTATAAAGGTGCGGATTTATATTCATAATTGCTGAAGGGATTACAACAATTTAATGTTTCCGGTTTTTGTTCGGTGTGTTTGCGCATATGTGCGAATGCGTTGTTCAAATGGTTTTTATAGGACTGGCGCACTCGGCACTCTTGTGGGACGAATTAGTGGAATTTTGTTGTTAACTTTTTTTGCTGTAAAAAGGGATAAGGATGTCCAAATGTGATTAAGTTGTAAGATTCACTGTCAACGAAATGATTGAATACTTTCAGTTATTTGGTAGTTCCTTGCACGAAATAATCAACTTAAGGGGTAACTATGAAAGTTTAAGCTTTATCTCAAATATCATCGTTTTATTCGAATGCTGATTGCATTAAGCTGTGTGAGGCTCTTTTTACATTACTTGACTAACAATATTTATAGGGCCTTACCCACAACCAAACCGCAAACTCGAGTTTAACTAATTTCGAAACTAACTATAGTTTCGACTTTTAATTTCTAGGTACCAACAATCAAAGCAGTCGGAACTTTAACTACATCTGACTTTAAAGCAAAATTATAACAGTATAACTCAAAGGCGTTATAGTTTTTTTCTGAGCTTTCAAATAATTTGCTGAAATTGGCAGTTGGCTGTATTTTGAGTGAAATATAAAAGCAAATGTTCCCATGCTTTGTTTTTTGAATGTATCACTGCAGCATTGTTAATTTTGCTATCATTGATATCAGCCAATGGTTTGACACAGTCAACTAGGTAATAGTTCTCGCATTGCCTGCGTCCAATTTAAGCTGCGGCTTCTCTTTATTTGCTGTCCATTTCATATTTATTTCATATTTATTTATTACAAAGACTGACGTTTAAACTTTAGCTATGAGTTAGACTCGACTTTCTCCGGATCTAAAGTTACAGTCTCGATTATCTTAAAGTCGAAGATAACTTGATTATTGGTACACAGTTTATTTTAATTTCGACTATTGCCCTAAAGTCGAGTCTAAATTTGGTTGTTAGTAAGGCCGCTTGTATTCGTACTTCGAACTCGAGATGTTAATCAATTCTGACATTACGATGATAGAGGAACTCAAGAAAGTTGGTCTCAAAATTCGCTCCGTCTGTCGGTCTGTTTGTCCATATGTCCCGAGGCCTACAGCCTAAACGGATGCCCGGACTTCGGTCAAGCTTCGGATTTGGAGTTTGGGGGCTTACAGGCCGGGACAGTTTGTTTTTTGCGCGGTACGGTAACCTCAATATTAATGCTACTTCCCATATAAAATGTGTATACCAGTTTGATTTGTTCGAAAACGGCTCCAACGATTTCAACCAACATTGATATTTAAGCTTAAGTGTGTGAGGTTAACAAAAGTGCGTGCTCATTTTCGCTGAAAAATAAAATAGCTGTAATTTTGAAATTTGTACATACATATCTCGAAAACGGTCCATACGATTGTAACAAAAATTCATTTCTAGGGTTATATGGTCAATTCCAGCTTAATGTAAAACTCAGTTTTTCTCTGTATTGTGGATTTTTGAAAAAAGACATTTCCCAAAAATTTAGTTCTCTTTAGTTTACCTGAAAATGGTCATAACGATTTTGACCATAATGCAAACTTAGAGTTAAATTGATGATTTGAAAGTTATTGCGTCCTTAATTTTCAATTCGAATCACCGAATTTTTAAACTGCTAATTTTAAAAACTGCTTATATCTTGAAAACCCCATTTTCGATTTCGATAAAACTTAAAAAACCAAGTAATGCTTACATCCCGAGCAATAAATTGGACTCGGTTTTGAGCTAAATAGTTAAGCACTAGTATTTTTCACACTAAACATTGCAATATTTGGTACTGCTTTGTCTGCCAAGTATTACAAAAACCGCTCTAATTATTTTGTTCGAAATACATATTAAAGATAATACAAATATTCTAAATAAGATCCCGTAGTTAGTTTTTCTCAAAAAATTCGAATAAATGAGATTCTTAATTATTTCTCAAAAACGATTGCACAAATCCCGATCTACCTAAGGTATTAATAATCTTAATATCCTACTTCTAATAAAAATGCAATTACAGCTACGTAAAACGTATTTTTTGCAAATACTTCTTCTTTTTTCAAACATATTGCATTTGCACCTTAAAATATTGCCAACCACTTGATGCTTACACAATCAGAAACTCCCACTTCATTTGCACACCACACGCGTTCATCGGGATATTCAATTTATAACTGCTAATGCAAATTCAGAAACAAATCCCTGAAATCTTACATATTATATCTATGCAAAGATGTCGGTCTTTCACGAACCCTGCTTCCAATCATAGACACCTTAAACCAGCGTTACTAGTATAGTTCAGTCAAAAATAAAAACACCAGAAAACAGAAACTCCTGCTACACTTTGCCTTGTACTCAAAAATCTTGTCAAGTGTAAGGGCTTATAAAATAGTAGAGTAGGCGCTTATAACTCTTCAACCAGAATTTGCTTTGAATTTTATTTAACACAATTCCTTTTCCTATATTCTTTTACCGTTTCCTTTATCTAGCATTGTTGTTCAGATGTTTACCTATCTACCTAATTAAATAAGAAAACAACCAACCAAACTTTTGATAAACGAGAAAGTTTCGTTTGACCCAGTCGTGCACTTAATTTTCTTTTTTTCAATTAAATTCTTAAAATTTAAAAGAAGACATAAGATGTAATTTGCTATGGAACTTATTTCATTATCCTGAGATGCTTACTTCAAGAGACTAAAGTTGGTAGCGAATTTTTTTTTTTCGTTCACTGTACAGTGTGAATACAAGGAGGCGTGGAAGACGGCAAAATTTGTTTGTTTACAAACTAAGAACAAATTTTCTGGCTCTTAGCACTTTTAAGGAATGAAATAACTCAAATAAACCATAATAGAACATTTTCTCTTAAAACCAAAATGTTAGCACCGGGAACAGGTTTTTTTTTCAATACTTTTTTTAAGGTCGAAAATTTTGCAAAGTTGGTTTATTTTTTAAAAATATTTAGTGATTTTAAATTTAATTTTTTTGTTTCCATAATTTACAACAAAGTTACTGAGTTACACTGAAGACAAGAAAACATGAGAAACTCATGCTTTAGAGCTCTATAAATCAAACAATTATATTGTTTATGCTGCTTGCAAATGTAGAGTGTAATAGATTTTTTAATGCAATGTTAATAATACCTTACATAATTTTCATACTAGTCACATTGTTTCTTAACATACTTACTTAAGGCGGCGGTACAGTCCGGGGCCGAAATTGGTGGTATGGTATGGTTTGTCTGTGCTGAAATCCTTACACCGATATATACGTAATTTTAACAGGTCGATGAGAGTCGGAGCACAAATGATCTGTTTTCAATCGTGTAAGATCTAGGTGGCTGCTGGTTATTTTATGGTGTATGTTTAGAAGAAGAGCAGAAGTTGATGATAGTTGGAAAAATGAAGTTTTGAGTAGGTAGTTGTTGTTGTATTTTTATTGAAAGTGAACCATTGAAATAAGCAAAAATATACCGTATAGCAAGTACTCGCGTCTTCGTCTGCGTAGAATTAGTACTTCGAGTAACTCAATTAAAATATTTGTATCAACAACCATTCAGTTTAACTTATCTTTCAAGCCAACCAATCAGACCCACACATTTAAATTCATTGGTAAAATATGCGGCAAATATATTTATTTCTTACCAAAAGTATAGATACCTATGATGAATTTTATTATACCTAACGTGAGAAATAATTGGTTCGTCATTTAAACTTGCATCCCGAACTTCATCACCTTCACGTGTTGTTTTCGCAACAAAAAGTAGCCAGTGTCATTCTCAGATATATACTGATATATCAAAATTTATAAATATTGGTTTTGCGGTCGCTAAACGGTAAAAATCTTACTTTCGCATTCATAATATTAGGTTTCTGTGCAAAAAATAACAACTAACAACAAAACTATGTTTTGAAATAACAAAGTGATGCCAAATTTGCATAGTTATTTTGCGATCACCTTACGTAGAAGGAGAATGATGTGACTATCGCATTTGAATATCACAAAAGTGACTATCACCTTACTGGATTCCACCCTGGTCTGACAGGTAATACGCAAACACAAAATCAAGTTAAGTGAATCACAAATGTTTTGTTCGTAAACTAACAAACTAAGTATTAATTGACCGTCAGCTCCAGCGCTCCTACCCAATTATACCGCAAATTTTGAAAATAAAATTCTCTCTTTCTTATCTGTGCTGTGAAGTCAGCGGTCCTGCACAGCAAAACCACACGACTACCGAAACAAATAGCGTAGATTTGTGGCGTGATGTCGTGTGTAGGTACCAAAAATGCCGAAATCTGAATAGCTCAATATTCGCAGAAGTATTGCCAAAAAACAGTTTAAAGCATTTTTTTATAATGGCAAGTTGAATGAAGCAAAGTAAAATTTTAAAATGATTTCATTGCAATAGGTACAGCTTTTATCACGTAACTTTTAAAATCCATCCCAGTCTCTAAACTCGGCTCGGATTTCGTCAGCAGAAAACACAAAGTCGTCCTTTGAACAATTGTTTTGATATGATGAGTACTTGGTTGATATTTTTAAGTGACCCAGATAAATGGATATGATTGTAGTTGATATTTCGGCGCGTGGGGAAAATATCAACAATTGAACAATTGCGTTGATATTCGCCAATTTGGTTGATATTTCCAATTGACTTTTAAAATCCACTCCAGTCTAAAAACTCGACTCCCATTTCGTCAGTAGAAAACGCCAAGTTGTCCATTGAACAATTGTGTTGATATGACGAGTACTTGGTTGATATTTTTAAGTGACCCAGATAAATGGATATGTAGTTTATATTTCGGGGCATTTGGAAAATATAAACAATAGAACAATTGCGTTGATATTCGTCTATTTGGTTGATATTTTAAATAGACTTTTAATTTTATTATTTTTATATATATTTTTTTTTGCCTATCGCAATACTCTATCCCGTAGCTTTCTATTAGTGAACGAATTTTTGAAATCGGTTCAGTAGTACCGGAAATAACCTCTAACAAACATTACCTCTTTATATAATAGTGTGATATGAACACAGACCTTATTTGCACCTTTATTAGCATTTTTTAAGAAAATCTGAGTTTGGGATCTTATTAAGAATTCTTTTACTAGGTATCCTAAATGTGTTTCGATCAAAGTCGTGAGCTATTTTTGTAAAACTATGCTGACAAAGTAGTGACGCATATTGCAATGTTTAATTCGAAAAATACTATTTAGCTAAAAACTGAATACAAGGTATTATTAAGGATGTAAGCATTACTTGGCTTTTAAAATATGAAATTCGATTTTTGAGCAAAAAAAAAAACTGGGTATGCAGCGATGTAAACCCCAGCTGTTTAAGCTCAAATATCAATTTTGGTTAAAATCGTTGGTGCCGCTTTCAAAATAAACCAAACTTGCTTAAAACCCTTATGTGCTAGGTACAATTGATAACGGGGAACGTGCAAATAAAAAAGTGTCCCGGACTGTAAGCCCACAAACTCCAAATCCGAAGTCTGAAATGAATCCGTCCAGCCGTTTAGGCTGTAGACCTCAGCAGCCGATGGACAGACGGAAAGAATTGCGAGACACACTTTTTTGAGTTCTTCTATCCTCGTTGTGTCGGAACTGATGAAAATTTCTACTACGAATACGAGAAAGTTAAAAATGCCAGTGGAGACATATTTTTTTGCAAATACCCCAAAAATTTAATGTGTAAATGCAGGTTTGTAGTTCGTTATGGGCACATTCCGGTGATCAAGTTAAAGTATGTATCGTATTTGCGACGTTGGATGTCATTTTCAATTAAGCACAAAAGTTGCTGTTTCAAGAGCATTAATATAGAACACATGCTAGAACAATTAACCCTGTAAAGGTAGGTATGCTCGTAAAAGATAGCATCCCCTTCGCTGTCATTTTCCGTGCCCATCAGCTAAAAATTTACAAACGAAAAAGCTAATTACCTAACGCTACACTAACTCTCATTTGGAGGAAGAAAACTTTTTTCATTTCCATCCCCCAACATAATTGCGAAGGTTTAGTAAAACCCAACTCCCATTATAGTACTTGGCAACATCCCTTGGCGCATTCGTTACGAAACAGAAGCAACAACAACAGCATTAATAATAATTCTTACCGCCGAATGTGGACGCCATTTTTAATGTCCTTGATTACCACCACCCCCTGCTAGTATTTTTTTTTTATTGTGCTTGTGCTGTTCACTGTGATAAAGTGAAAACGAGGAAAGCTTGCTGTCTACCATCCAGTCGCATATCCGCCAACAAGGTAGATGTTGATGTGTGGAAAATTGTCCTTCTTATGTCCTAATAGGGGTTGAATTGGTAACTGAATGAGTGGGTGGTTCGGTTGTATGCCATTTCTACGACGCACATCCATTTTGTCAACTGGAGTTTAATGGTGCTTTTATCCCCAAATTATGTGTGTATGTGTGTGTGTTTTTGCTACATCCGCATCATCAGCATCATATCGTCCTTGTTGCCATTGTGTCGTCGTCGATGGCGTAGCCGTCCCCATCGTCATCATCATCATTATCATCATCTCCTGTGCTAATTATATGAAAGAGGCACTTAGTTCCTACTTTGGTTCAGATATTCTGTGTAAGTATGTCCTTTATGGCTCTTAATTAAGGCACTGAGGAGTGTTTAATATGTTTCTCGTTGTTTTTTTTTTTTCTTTGTTCATTCCCAATCGCTGGTGCTATTTGATGTATGTGTATATTCTGGGTTGGCTATGGTGCGGGTGCCACCGTGGAGAATAAATGGATATAGGGGGTTAGAATGGAATTTATGTGGCACATGGGGCAATTAGCTCAGAGTAAATATGAAAGAAGTGAAATGCTGACTGGAAGGGTGGGTGTGCCTGTGCGGCATGATCTTAAGTAATTAGAAACGCAGCAGAAGATTTCCTCACGTAGATAGATACGTAAATGTACGAGAGCGATAGAAGAAATTGATATTTGTTGAGAGGAAAGAAGGAGGATATATATGATAATGACACGCTTTAATGAACGAATTATGAAAGAAAGACATGAACTAAATTATGTGTATATAGCTGAGCGGCAAAGCCAACATCAGGGTTCGGAGAAAGTAATGCCAAGTACTGAATACCAGCTGGTATAATATTGAAAAGCAGGCAAATCTACTTTGAACAATTTTGGTCAACAACATGAGGGCTCAAGCCACTGCCAAAACGCCAGTCAGGTTGAGCCATTCAAGGATGATAAACAGGGTACCCATACCCATATCTAAGTGTGCCGAGCTTTTGGTAGGGAGTATGCTGTCCGCACGTTTTGTTCGAATTTATGTCAAGTCTCAGAATTGTTCTGGTTTGGGTGTAAAAAAAATATGTTCAAACGGTTGTCAGGTCTTCCAATATTGTTAGGTATTTTTGTTGGTTAAAATGAACCCAAATATCAAAATCTTTGATTTAAGAATGAAATTCTTAGCAGTGATGTAATAAAATACTTATGGAGAGTATATTATTCTTACGGTGAATACCTGATTCTTGAAAACTTAAAAACGAGTTCTTGTTAGCAAAAATAATTTTTGAACCAAGAACTTTTAAACTTACAATTTTTTAAGAATCTCAAAATTCTTCGCTGTCTCCGAGGAGCTTTTATTCAGCTTCCAAAAAAACGTATATCTAATACGGTCTTCCTTTTATAAGAATTCTTTCGATGATGTAAAAAACTTGAAGAAGCTGGCACCAATAGTGCTTGCAATCACATGCCAAGAATAAATTTCATTCTCTTCTTAAAACTAACTGTAATTCTAGACATGTAACACAGAAGACAGAATAAAATTTGATTGTTAATTTTGCTTGCCACTGGCGATCGCATTTGTTCGTAATTCAGCCAGGAACGAGAGTACACCATTGAATTATCATGTGCACCCATTTATAAAACTAAACTTTACACTTGATACATTATTTGTTACAATTTGAAAAAAAAACATTTATTTTATTACACAAATCATTCACATTACATCAACAAACATTTATCACATATTTTGGGAAACACGATTTCGATGGGAGTTGGCTCTGTTGCTGCTACGAACGTACTCAGGTGGTACACGCACTCATGTTGGTATGGTATATATAATTAAGATGATTATAGCAAATCCAACCATTTTCGCATTCCAAGACACAACTTAAACAATAAGCTCACAAAGTCTATAAAAGAATTCAATAATGAGTGTTTAAAAACCGACTATAGCTCACATTCCTCCAGTAAAAACCAAAGAAGGTAACTGGGCAAAAAGCAGCCAAGAAAAAGCAAATACTTTTGCAGAGTATCTTGAGAACGTCTTCAAGCCCTATGAAGATAAAATCTACCAAGGAATCGAAGAAAGGTACGAAGAAGATAGACCTATACAACCGGTAACAACTAAAGAACTATCCAAAGAAATTAAAGAAAATACACTCATAAAAATATAGCAAGCTAAATTCTAGTCCGATCAGGCCTATTCTTAATTTTCTTCATTCTTACGTGCATAATCTCCAAATAAACCGAATGATTCTAAAAACAATAACAAAAATCTAAAATCAAGCTTTTTATTATTAAATCAAGCCTATGCAATATTTAAATCTGAATCATATCACCTGAATATTTTTTTTTGCATACAAATACAGGATCGAACAAGAGTATAGTACTCTCCAATCAAGCCAAAATAATCTTAAACTTGCATGATGGATTAATGGGCATACCAATTAAGATCTAAACAATCAGGATATACCAATTTATATTCCCCAATCATGAAAAACTTCATTCATTTCGATTGATATCTCGTACAGTTAACGTGTTCTTTCAAAAAATAGAACAGTGGCTAATTGAAATAAAGTGCATGTGATAACAAAAATGGTGGATTTAAAAATATTATTTTAATATAAATACAATTGTAATAAAAAATATGTCTGGGCATGCACATGCCAACAAATTTGCACAAAATGCAGGTTTTCCAAAATAAATTACTAAAGAACATAGTCAATGCACCTTGGAAAATGCGTAACGGTGATCAACATAGAGATCTAAATATTGAAATGGTTGAAGACGAGATTAAACGGGTTGCTCAAATGCACAGACGTAGGCTTCTCAACCACGTTAGCTTCGATATAATCAAATTATTAAGTAAAGACAATGTAATCAGGAGATTAAGGCGTACAAAACCGTTTGATCTGTAAAAATTAGCTAAGAATAGAAATAATTTTATATATTCTACCAAAAAAGTTCAGAAATAAAACAACGGATTTTTCTTTTTAAATTTTCAAACAATTTAAAAATAAATTGCCGATTAGAAGCATCCCTTGCTCTGCAATGTCTTTCAATAATTTCCCCTTCCAGCGAACCCCCAAACAAAATAAAAAGTAAATGAAAATGAATGTGAACTTAATTTGTCATCGTTTTTTTTGTAATTCTCCATTAGGTATTTTTCAAGGAGGTAATATAACAATAAAAATAAAGAAATAATTTGCCCTTTTTTAAATTAAATCGAAAACTTTGAGTACCGGAATATCAGCATAATGTCCAGATATGTTTTACATTTCGAACTGGTAACGTTTGGATTTGACAATGTCGTAAGAAAAAGCATTGCCAGACCAATGCCAGACAAATTTGTGCAAACCATATTGTGCCATTTCAGACATTGGCAGACTTAAATGCAAGATGTGCGAAGTTCACATCAGTGATCAGTCATCTGATATGACGTCAGTGGTTTTTGTTTTAGTTTCAACAACGTATTTTGAGCGTGCGAATATGTTTTTGCTGCTGCTATTTTATTTCCGACCCCACAACGATTTCCTATTGCTAAATAGAAATGGATTTATGTGTAAAGCTGAGTGGGGAGCGTGGGACTGTGTTACTACATTCCCGATATCATTGAAAACAATATAAATATTATCTACTATCCTACACTAAAATAGTATATAATGTAAACAATCTACTATACAAAAAAATACTGGACGAAACGAAAATTATTCAATTCAATTTAATTCAATTAATTCTTTATTCAATACGTACAAAGTATGAAAAATTACAAAAAAAAAAAAAAAAAACAAAGCAAATTTGAAATATAGCTAGTACAGGGTGTTTTTTTTAGAGGTATAGAACTTTAAGTTGGCAGCACTATTTTAACTGCCGCCCATTTTGTCAGCTGTCAAGTGATTTATTTTTAGTTTGGTTTGCCATTTCATCATTAACAAGTTGACAAATGAACAACGCTTGCAAATCGTGCAAATTTATTTCGAAAATAATGGTTCAGTTTAGCGAAGTTTACCGCAAAATTTTGTTCAGTGATGAGGCTCATTTTTGGTTGAATGGCTACGTCAACAAGCAAAAATTCCCGCATTTGGAGTGAAGAGAATCCACATGAGACCCTTGAGACGCCATTACATCTACAAAAACTGACTGTTTGGTGTGCTCTATGGGCTGGTGGAGTCATTGGGCCATACTTCTTCCGAAATGATGCTGGAGAGTCATTTATCGTTAATGGAGACCGGTATAGAGCCATGATAACCGACTATTTTGTGAATGTGGATGAGATGTGGTTCCAACAAGACGGCGCTACATGCCACACAGCGCACGTCATTGAAGGAAACATTCGATGAGCTCATAATTTCGCGGAATGGACCTGTCAATTGGCCACCAAGATCGTGTATTTTGACACCATTGGTTAATTTTCTTTGGGGATATGTGAAATCGCTCGCCTACGCCAACAAACCAGAAACGTTAGGGGTCAACATTCGTGGCGTTATTGCCGACATACAGCACCAAATGCGGGAAAAAGTGGTTGAAAATTCTACCTCTAGACTTGGCTTTATTCGAAGCAGCCGCGGCGGCCACATGCCCGAAATCATATTTAAACAATAATGGCATAAAATTATCCTTCCAATAAAGCCAAATTGATGGACATTAAAACGATTTTTTTGTGTTTTATTTCAATTCGAAGTTCTATACATCTAAAAAAAACACCCTTTACATACTGAATAGTTAGTGACATCTGTATTTGAGAAAAATAGAGATGATGTCACATTCGAAATATTTAACTTTGTGGGGTGTACAAAGGTGGATAAAAATTAGAGAATTACTGCAATTTAAGAAAGAAATTAAAAAGCAATCTTTAACAAGTGACAATAAAGGAAAAAAGGAAATAAATAAAAGAGGATAAATTCAAGCAATATCTACTAGAGCTACTTAATCATCTAAATTTAGCAAATAAGCAATTCTTTTAAATTGATTTAAAAAATATAAAAAACGAAAAGAAGATTTATCTTTTAATAATTATATTTATTAGAGGGGAAATATTAGCTTTCACTGCTTAAACACAAAAACATCTGCATAAAGCAGTGTTAAGAAGAGAAGCGAATGGAACAATTGGAAACATGTTAATTTTTAAGTGTTTAAAATTTAAAAAAACATAAAATTCGTTGAAAATTACCTGTTCTGATCGATTAAATTCTAGTCAAGTGTTCGTATAGAATTGGGTATGTTGATTGATTAGTTCATCTTCCCAAGAATTAAGTTTCAAAAATTTGTGCCGCACCTAGACTTAAATCAGCTAACAGCGTCCGTTTACACGTTCGATTTTAATAATTTCATGATACATATTTTGAAAACTTTACTTTATTTTACTTGAAAAACACAGCGCTTTAAATGGCTTTGTTGTGTATGAGGTGTCACCGCCCACATTTTTAAAGTGGACTCCAACAGGCAATTTATGTCTATCAACCAAATTTTAAAACAATTGCAGTGGACGTCCAGTATAACGAACGAAATAATGTTTGATGTCATTCATTATATCGAGCGCGTTCGTTATATCGATCGAATTTTTTATACTTTTACCACGTTCGTTATATCGGATAGAAAATCGTGGGCGCCATTCGTTATATAGAGATTGTATTGTAAGTAATAGGCCCTGTACACTGCGACCAGAAGAGATCTATTGTGTTGGCCTCTAATGTTTAACCCAGGGAGCTGTTGAGGCTCTTTATAAACCTCAGCACCCTTCTTGGTTCCATGTTTTCTATATCGGCAGGACTTAGAAATGCCTTTTGCATATGGACCGTTCTGCCCCTTGCCACTGCAGGGCATTCGCAGAGTATATGTTCCGTTGTCTCTTCCTCCTCTCCGCATAGCCGACAGGAGTCATCGTCGGATAGTCCCATCTTTTTGAGATGGTATCTTAGTGGCCAGTGCCCAGTAAGAAAACCCGTTAGTATCCTTAGGTCTTCTTTGTTTAGCTCGAGTAACTTTTTTGCCTTACTACGAGCTGGTCTTATGAATCTTTTTGCTTGTCTCTGTCCTTTGGATTTCGTCCAGTGTTCGGCAAATTGATCATCTTCCCATTTCCTGAATTTTGAGTGTACGTAGCTCAAAGGTAGCCCAAAGTAGGGTTCAGGACCAGTGAGCAGGCGTGATGCGCCTCTTCTCGCCAGGCAATCCGCTCGTTCATTGCCATCAAATCCCTCATGACCTGGTATCCAAGCAACGGTGACCGTATTGTCCTTGGCCAGATCTTCGAGGAGATTAAGACATTCCCAAACCAACTTTGACCTGATCGTGTATGATCTTAGGGCCTTAAGAGCTGCTTGGCTGTCTGATAGGATGTAGATGCGGGCACCTTTAGCGCGCCTTCGTAAGCATTCTCGGACACATATCTCTATGGCGTGAACCTCCGCTTGAAAGATGTCTGGTGATTTTCCCAGTGCTATAGCTCTTTGGAACCTAGGCCCATAGACCCCAGCCCCGGTGGCATCATCTTCCATCTTCGAACCGTCGGTGTACCAGATTTGTGATCCCGATGGTATTACGAATTGGTTTGTTCTCCATGTGTTCCTGTCAGATATGACTATCTTAAATTTTCTGGAGAAGCGCAGCTTTTTAAGCATGGTATCTGATACCTTGATCACAGGATCATTTTGGAGCATTTGTAGTACTCGAAGGTGTCCTGTGAGGTTTCCTGCTTTAAGATTTGATATATCAGGGAGCCTGAGGGCACTGAGGCCAGCTTCCTTCTTTACAGCTAAATGTAAAGGCAGAAGGCTGAGCATTGCCCCTATGGCTGCAGTTGGACAAGTTTTCATTGCCCCCGTTATACCAACGCATGCTAAGCGATATATCTTGTTTAATTTTGTTTGTGCCGTTATTTGTTCGGTTTTTGGCCACCATGATATCGCTGCATAGGTGATCATTGGTTTGATGATCGTGTTGTATGACCAATAGATCATTTTTGGTTTTAAGCCCCAGGTTTTACCGAAAAGACGGTGGCACATAAAAATTGCCTTTGTCGCCTTTTTGGTGACTTGATCAAGGTGTGAATTCCAGGTGAGAGTCTTGTCTAGGATTACACCTAGATATTTTACCTCTCTTGAAAGGTCAATGACTGCGTTATTCAGCTTGATCGGTTTTAGTTCTAGTTTTCTCTTTCTCGAGAATGGTATCATGACTGTTTTCGATGGATTTATGGTCAATCCTTTGTTCTGACACCATTTGTAGGTTAAGTTTAGGGCCCTTTGCATGATCTCCGATATCGTGGAGTCATGCTTGCCCCTAACAGTGATTACTACATCATCTGCATATCCTTGTATAATGTACCCCGATTGTGTGAGGTGGTCTAGGAGTTCATCTATGACTAAAGTCCATAGTAGAGGAGAAAGTACTCCTCCTTGAGGACAGCCCCTAGTGGCCTTTACAGTCTTTTGTGAGCCCCCATACGCCAGATTGATGATTCTGCTTTCTAACATATTTAGAACCCATTTTATGATTAGTGGGGCAATGCCTTTTCTTATCATAGATTTTTTTATGGCATCGAAGGAGGTATTGTCAAACGCTCCCTGGATGTCAATGAAGGCACAGAGAGCCGTTTCCTTTTCTGCCAGAGCTTTTTCAATAGTCATTGTAAGGCTATGTATGGCAGTTTCGGTAGACTTGCCGGCTTGGTATGCGAACTGGCTCGCATGAAGTGGGTTACCCGTAAGGAACTGATCCCTTATGTATTGATCCAGGACTTTCTCCATGGTTTTTAGTATAAAAGAGCTAAGGCTGATGGGGCGGTATGATTTCGCTAATTGTTTTGATTTCCCACCTGCCTTTGGTATGAAAACTACCTTGACCTTAGTCCAGCTCAATGGTACGTGGCCTAGAGATAGGCTGGATCTAAAGACCCTAACGAGTTGAGGAGCCAATAGATCCATACCCTGTTGTAATAGACAGGGGTAGATGCCATCAGTTCCTGGCGATTTAAACGGGCTAAAGGACGAGATCGCCCATTTCACCCTATATAGAGATACTAATATAAATCTAAAAAGCTTTCGTTATATCGAAAATTCGCTATATCGGATATTCGTTATAATGGACGTCCACTGTATTTGTCAAGATATGGTGTGTTAAAGAAAAAAATTTGGGAGTTGGCACGCCCTGTAATTTTTGTTAAAAAAATACAAAATTTGGAACAGAAGCTCGCATGAGTGTCGATAAATAGCAGTTTCTACAAACGTCAACTGAAACAGCTTTTGACGTGACCGATCTAGGTCATTCAAAACTGAGACACATCAAGTCAGCCAGCTCGTATGTAGTATTCGATTGGGCTTCTCAGAGCACGTTTTGTTTGCTCTGGGTCGCTTTTTACGTTCGATTGGTACAAACTTAGCAATCATTTTTCCGATTACTGAACACTTTTGCGAATCTGGATTTTTTTTTCTCAGAGTAGCTGGAATTTCACCATTACAAGTGCGTTTAAATTTGACAACCAGTGGAGTTTATTCACGTTTTCGGGAATTTTTTCAACTGCAAAGAAAGCAGTTATTTGCATCGGGTGGTTCTATTTTTGTTAATTTTGTACCTATGTACAAATATTTAAAAATCAATCGGGCGCATATTTCGAATGAATATCACGAATACAAAATTACTAAACTATATAAATACTTGAACGTCCCCATATTGTCAGCTCATCGGTATCTGATTTAAGGTGGAGTTAGTATCGACCAGATAGGACGGCAAGCACCTGAACCTACTAGATACAAAATATTAAAAAAAAAAAAAAAAGCTAATAACAAATAATCAAATGTCATACTCACTAAAATGATGACAGTATCGTTTTAGCTATAAAAGAGAATCCAAAAGTCAATTCATTAGCACGGCACGAATGGTTAAAGCACACATGTTCTGGCGATCGATTACGCATTTTGTGCTACCGTTAGCTATACACAACTGTAATTTCCTTTTAAATTTAACAATAATTGAATTGAAATCGTAAGAGATCATCGGCCGTGATTACAACTAAACAAAATCAATAATCACGAAATAAACTGCCAATTAGGACAGCAACCACACCAAACCGTGTTCAAGTTATATGGCTTATCGGTTATCTATATACGTTATACGTGACTAACTTGTCTTCTTGGAGACTCACATAGACAGCCAGCGGTGCGAGAGGTCAGACATTAAACGTATATTTGCTGTCTGCAACCATTGCTTTAATTGGGATATATCAAGTACATTAATACAAATTTGAGCAAAGGTACGGTAATCATCGGCCGATCTACAGTTTTCATTGATAGCCAGGTGTACGTAATGCGGGTATTTCCGCAACCTCACTATACACTGAGATTGAGATTGGCCGCAACTAGAACACGGTTGCCACTTTGGTAATTTTTTTTTTCTTTTTGAGTTTTGGTAATTTGGTAGTTTTTATCTGGTTTTGGTAACTTTTTGAGCAGGAGCACCAAAAATACGAACTCGATATCTGAGTGAACGTTTTGCATTTGCATGTGAGTCAGCACCACCCATGTAAACCCATTTTGTTAAAAAAGATGGTGAACTTCGTAATATTTTCTGTTTATAACTACATTTAGATATGGATAGGTTAGTTAATCATAAACAAGCTATTTTAAAGATCAAATAAAATAATTTGAGTTTAGAAAATCATGGTTTTGGTCAGCAAAAGTATTTAAAGTAGATATGTATTACTATTTCATTAGTAAGTTAAGTCTTATTTTCTTTATTTTATAAAGTAGTCGTTGTTTAGCTACTTAAAGACTGACTAAGTTCCTACAAACCTAATGTACCAAATTGAATATTTTAAAAGACATTATGTTTAATTTTATGTTTTATCAACGTCTCAAGATTTTTGGAAGATTTTATCTTGGTTACTTTTTTTTCCAATTTTGGTAGCTAATTTTTTTTGCAACCGTGACTAGAAGTACGATCTGGATAATTTGTTTCCACTGTCCCGACCTGTGCTTTGATTTGGCAGCGTCCATACCCTGTACAACTTGACCCAACATTAAAAAAGAAAAAAAAAACAATAAAAACCAAAAAACTAAAAATCGGTTTTATTCTGTCATTCAGTGTCAAACACTGAACGTTTTGTGAACAATTAACCACTATCTGGCATGTTTGTATATCTTTATATTCCATCCCGCAAATCTGAAGTTGGCTGTCAATTTATTCATGCTCTGAACCAATAATCACAAGTCCAAAGCTATGATGTGTCTGAGATAAAAAAAAAGCAGGCAATGCGAACTCAGACTCTGAACTACAAAGAATCAAAAACGAATACGTCTGTTTCTGCACGCGAATAAAATGTTATGTTACAAACATTTGCCAAATTTTACTATATCTCAGCAAAATATCGCGAGCTAAGTTCTAGTCCGATCAGGCCTATTCTTATTTCTCTTCATTCTTACGTGCTCAATCTCAAAATAAACCGAATGATACTTAAAAGAATAACAAAAATCTAAAATCAAACTTATCAAAATCCGAATCATATCACCTGGATCACTTTTTTTTCACACAAATACAGAATCACACAAGAATTATACTCTCCAATCAAGGCCAAATAATCTTAAACTTGCTTGATGGATTAATGTGCATACAAATTAAGATCTAAACGATCATGATATGCGAATTTATATTCTCCAATCAAGCCGCACAATGCAAAACTAGCACGATGGATAAAAAAGTATTATAATAATATAATATTAATAATATTAATTTAATATATGTATGTGGTGTCAGAAAGAGGTTAGCGGGACTCTCAAGCTGGGCACTACTATATAATGTGCTCACCTCCCGCATATTGGAGTGTGTGCAAAAAGACGTGGACGTGGAGACATCGGCTCGTGGACGTGGTATCAGTGAATTAACTTATAATAAAATATTGAAATTATCGTTGATATTTTGTTTTATTTGGAAAAAGATCCCACAAATGGGGGCTCAACCGGGATCCATATAAATAAAACAGAGCACATAGTTTCAAAAAAGCAATTGTACAAACATACAAGTAAATAACACAAAAAAAAATCGTAATAGCGTGATCGAATTTTACTAACAAGTGTCGGGAAAATTATATAAGCGCACACACACGAACGTTTGTGCGAGCGCAGTGGCGAGAATATAGTTCCGCAATTCATAAAAAGAACAAAAAAAAAAAAAAAGAAAACGTTGGTCGCTGTTGTCGCGGTTGGGTTTGGCGAATGCTTGGTCTCAATCAGTTTTGCCCTTGAGAGTTATACGGTTCGGTCGCGAAAATAAAAAGAAAAACGAAGAACAATGAGTTCAAGGCAGAGGAGAAATTTGCAACGTAGTACAAATTCGGTCGACGTGGACGATTCTAGACATTTCGAACGGGCTGAAACCGATATTTCTGGTTCTAGGTTTAACATATCAGATGTTGAAAATGTCGTGCGTAAATACTCCGGCAATGATGCAATAAGCATTAATAAATGGCTAGACGAATTCGAGTCATACGCCAATGCCTTTCAGTGGAGCACGGTTCAAAAGTTCATTTTCTGCAAAAAATCCCTATCTGGTGCCGCTAAGCTGTTCGTGGAGTGTGAAGCAAAACCGGTATCATTTTACCAGCTAAAAAATGCGCTAACGGAAGAATTCGGAAGGAGAATTTCAAGCGTCGATGTACATAGGAAACTTCGAGAAACAAAAAAGAGAACGGAAGAGTCGTGTCGCGAATACTTATACCGTATGCTAGATATTGCAAGTCAGGCAAGCGTGGATGATCTTTCTGTTTTTCGGTATGTTATCGATGGAATGCAGGACGCGGTGGTGAATAAAACTATTTTATATGGTGCACGAACAGTCGCAGAATTTAAGGAAAGGCTTCTGACATATGAACAAATGACATCTGAACGGGACACTGCAACGAAAACTCGCGATAATCCCGTTACAAATTCGGCAAGAAGCGCAGTTAGGAATAACGGCAATAGGGCGCGATATTGTTTCAATTGCGGTTCTGCAGACCACGAGTTTCACGCATGTCCAGAGAAGTCCAAAGGTCCGAAATGTTTTGGATGTGGCAATTTCGGGCACAAGCGTCCGGATTGTCCAACAAGAGGCAGGCATGCAGCGAATGTAGTACAAAAAACCGATATGATGCGGCAAATTAAAGTCAACGAGGTTGCCGTCTATGGACTCATAGACACGGGGAGCGATGTCTGCATTATAAAAAAAAATCAGGTGAAAAGAATCCGTCCACATTGTATTTTAAAAGATTGTCGTTTCTCTTTAACAGGCATCGGAGCTAACGTCGTCACAGATGGCGTCTGTAGGGCGGATGTCCAGATCGATGGTGTTACGTTTGAAAACATCGAGTTCTATATCGTCGAAAATCGTTTCGTAAAGCCTGATGTCATTATCGGCATGAGCCTTCTAAACCAAGCCATCGTGAAAATCGACAGGGGCACAGTAACTATTTCCAAGTTGAGAGAAGAGGAGCCGAAAGTTTCGCCCGATCCGGACAGTAACGTGGAGGGAAGTTGTTTTCTGGCATCCATGAGTGAACATTTGATGGAAGATGCTACTGGCAATTTCCCAGATTTATCACATGTTCAGAGAGCTGTGGTGCGGGATGCCGTTCGAGAACTTATTGTAAGCTATTCACCAGAAAAACCAAAGCAGTCGCCCGTGACAATGAAGATCGTGCCCATAAACGAGGAACCAGTTTACTTTTCGCCAAGACGATTCGATAGGACGGAGAGAGGTATAGTCAGGAACATGGTTGAACAGTGGTTGGAGAATGGAGTGATACGGGAAAGCGTTTCGGATTATGCAAGTCGGGTGGTGCTTGTGAAGAAGAAGGACGGTTCACACCGGCTTTGCATCGACTATAGGGCTGTAAATATGAAGATTCACAAGGATCGGTGGCCTATACCAATAATCGAGGATGAGATAGACTTCCTCCAGGATGCTGTTTGGTTCACGACGCTGGACCTGGAAAATGGATTTTTCCACGTCACTATCGAGGAAGCCAGCAGAAAGTTCACTTCCTTCGTCACTCAAGACGGTCAGTATGAATTTGTTAAGGTTCCATTCGGACTGTGCAACTCGCCGAGCACTTTCCAGAAATATATAATGTACATTTTTAGAACACTAATCCGTCTAGATATTTTAAGAGTTTACATCGATGACATTGTCATAAAAGCAAAGACGATTGAGGAAGCGCTACGATTTCTGAAGATGGTTCTTGATGTGGCTGCCGCTAATGGACTTCGGATAAATTGGAAAAAGTGCCAATTCCTACAACAGGAGATCGAGTATCTCGGCCATCGGATCTGCAACGGTAAAGTTTCACCATGCAGCGCAAAGATAGGGGCAGTGCTCAATTTTCCCAAACCATCAACTGTGAAGCAGCTACAAAGCTTCTTGGGTCTGGCGGGGTACTTTCGGAAGTATATTCCTAACTTTGCAGTGCGGGCAAAACCGCTAACGGAATTACTTAAGAAGGCCGGAAAACCTCAAGTTATACTATCACACAACGAATTAGCAGCGATTGATGACCTCAAAAATGCCCTGGTGACCAAGCCGGTTTTGAAAATTTTTAAATACGGCAGCACTACCGAACTTCACACAGATGCCAGTAAAGAAGGGTTTGGTGCTGTCCTGCTTCAGTGCGACGACGAGGACAACGCACTGCATCCAGTTTATTATATGAGCAGGAGCACTACAGATGCTCAGAAGAAGTATTGCAGCTATGAGTTGGAGGTGCTGGCTGTCATCGAGGCAGTTAAAAAGTTTCGCATTTACCTTATTGGGCAGAAGTTTAAGGTAGTAACGGACTGTAAGGCGTTCGAATGCACCATGAACAAGAAGGATCTAACGACGCGAGTGGCCAGGTGGGCGCTTCTTCTGGAGGAGTTTGACTTTTGGGTCGAACATCGTGCAGGAACCAGCATGAGGCATGTAGATGCCTTAAGCCGCAACCCAGTATCAGCAGTCATGTGCCTGAGGGACGATAATGGTTTTCTGAAAAGGCTAGCTGATGCTCAGCAAAAAGACGAAGGATTAAGTGCAATTCTCGGCGTTCTTAGGGACGGTCCTTATAAGGATTATGTGGTCCACCATGGTTTGTTATGCAAAAATATAAATAACTCTATTATCTATGTCGTTCCAGAAGCCATGAGATGTTCCATTATTCGAGACGCGCATGAACGAGGACACTTCCGTGTTAAGAAAATGAAGGAGATTTTGAAGAAGGAGTTTTTCATCCCCAATCTTGACCGACGTATTGAACGATGTATATCCAGCTGCGTAAAATGTATCTTAGCGGACAGGAAACGTGGAAAAGCAGAGGGTCTATTGCATCCAATACCGAAGGGCGATACTCCACTAGCTACTTTTCATGTTGATCATTTGGGACCGATGCAAGATACGAAAAAGGGTTATCGCTACATATTGGCGTTCATAGATGCGTTTACGAAATTTTGCTGGCTGTTCCCAACGAAAAGTCTTGGTTCTGAAGAAGTTCTCCAAAAGATGGATGTGATTGCGGAGACGTTTGGTTATCCACATAATCTCATTACGGATAGAGGAGGAGCTTTTACCTCTAATAACTTCCAAGCCTATTGTAAGAGTCATGATGTCAAGGTGCATGCAGTTACGGTGGGGGTTCCGCGTGGAAATGGTCAAATTGAGCGGCTTCACACTACAGTAATTGCGGCATTGACCAAGCTGTCCTTAGAGTGTCCTGACAAGTGGTATCAAAATGTCAAACCACTTCAAAGAGTTTTAAACTCGACATTTCACCGAGCCATCAAGACGACACCATTTCAACTAATGACTGGAACAGAGATGAAAACAGGTAACGAACTTGAGATAATGAAACTAATCGAAGAAGAATTTCAGAAGCATTTTGAAGACACGAGGATCGAACAACGAAATCAGGCAAGAGAAGCGATAGCGGCAATTCAGGCAGAAAATACGCTTCATTTCAATAAGAGAAGGCGAACAGCGATGAACTATTCAGTGGGTGATCTCGTGGCCATCGAACGAGTCCAGTTTGGAACGGGGCTGAAGATCCGTCCTAAATTTTTCGGGCCATATCGCATCACCGCTAGTAAGGGATTTGACCGCTACGATGTCCAGAAGGTTGGCGAACACGATGGACCGAAAACAACAAACACCAGTGCGGATAAGATGAAACTGTGGATAGACGGCGACGATGACAACGACGATGATGATTTTTTGGACGAAGGGGTAGAAGAGGCCGAGGGCAGCGGAGCGGTTAACTGCAACGATTCATCTGAGACAGATGATTAATGGAATGGCCGAGTGTGGTGTCAGAAAGAGGTTAGCGGGACTCTCAAGCTGGGCACTACTATATAATGTGCTCACCTCCCGCATATTGGAGTGTGTGCAAAAAGACGTGGACGTGGAGACATCGGCTCGTGGACGTGGTATCAGTGAATTAACTTATAATAAAATATTGAAATTATCGTTGATATTTTGTTTTATTTGGAAAAAGATCCCACATGTATACACAATTGTAATACAAAATATATCTGATTTGAATAGTCCACCCTTACATTTGTATCCATTAAATAATGGAAAGACATATTTTAGATTTATGTAAATCCATTTAAGCATTTTTGATTCAATAAATAAATACGATTAATAGAAAAATAAATTGTTTTATTTTCTTAAAAAGGAAAGTGACGGACGAATAAAACATTGCAATTTGAAATTGGGATATGACATTCTTGAAGCATTCCGAAAGTAATGAATATAAGGATAACTTATTCTTATTAAATTTTTGTAAGTTTATTTCAAGATTTTTTATTCTGGGTTTTAAGGAGCTTTTTTAATTTAAGCTCACACATTCTTCATTGCGTTGTGTTTAAGAATAAATGGACTTAATTTAAGTTTACAACGATTTAAAATCAAGTTGTTGCATTCTTCGAATGAAATGATTTTGGGCTTAATTTAAGCTTACACGTTTTTAATACCGTTATAGAACAATCTTAAAATAAGAATTAAAGGTTAACCAGAAAACATGCTCAAAGTTAGATTTTTTTAGTTGGATTAAGAATTTCCGAGCTTAACAGACTTTCGTCAACGGATAGGCTTAATCTGACACTGATTATCTTGATTTTATCCCGTTTTTCCCCTGAGTGCTGTTTCCTGTTTCTGTTGGACTTAGAATCGTGCACATTTATTTTTTTTATTGGCGTCGGAGCTGTCCGCATGCGAGATTTTGTAAAAAGAAATCATTCGAGAGATCTACAAATGAAAATTCGTATTCGTACAAATTTTAACCTCAAAATTGCTAAGTTTTAAAAAAAAAATCTGTCAAGAAAAAAAAAAACAAATGCGTGTTGAATTTTGGGAAAATGCTGAGAAATGTTTCGTCATAAGTATTCAATATAGTATTCAAAATAGACAAAACTGTAACCGCACTAAAAGCCGTATCGCATTTATCCTTAATCTGGCATGTTCAATCCCTTTACCTCACAAAGTACATAATTTCATTCATATGCGCAAACCCTTTGAATAAACTAATGGCTTCATAAAGACAGGGCAGAGAGTCCCGCTGTCCCGCACTATTTGATCAGGCACTAATGTCTGCCCCTTCAAATTGTCAGGCATGTCTAAAGGCCATAAATATAATTTTTTTTCGGTTGATAAAAGTTAATTTCACGAGTTTCCCCATCCGCTTGCAAATACAGCACTGCGTCTCCAAAATTTCAACCTAGGTGGATGTAGGTCTACCTAGACCTACTATTAATGGGGAGAATAAGTTTGTCGTTTTTTTTTTCGTTTTTATTCGATTTTCGAAGGTTTCATGTCCAAAATGAAGGAGACTCTCCACAAAACTCCATCATCAGAAAAAGGTCTTCTTATATATACATATATGGGTTTGGTATATGTATATTTTTTTTTTGTAAATCGTTCAGGCAAATCCAACAGAAGACCAAAAGGAAAAATGGGAAAGAGGGTACGAAAATGAGAATCGCTTGCTAAATTGAACGAATGTTTATTTTGTTGAACATCCAACAACAGCGAACAAAGGCATTTACGAACTTTTACCAAAATTACGTTCCGAGGGGTTGGTTGTTGAACCGCCCCCAAACTATGCAAGTCGCCATCCCTGACTGTGCCCGATGATGCTGCCACACTGATGATGATGATGATGATGGCCGACAGATTTCCACCATAAAAAAAGGGAAGAAAACAAAAACGACACAAAAACAACACAAAAATGAACAACAATTTATGTGCTATTATTCAATTTTGAAAATTGGTTTTATTGGGGTTGTTCGATGCTATAAGGACTGTGGGAGTATTAGGTATATCGTATCTGTATCATCATCCACCCCCGCCATTAGCAACACCGCAGCAGGAGCAGCAATAGCGTCGATAATGCCCCTCGATATAGGATGTAATGTAATTTCGGGTCATATTTTATGGCTGATTGATTTTTATCGTCAGGATTTTATGATTTGCAAATGTTTTATCCTATGGTTGTGTTTGGGAGATACTTTTGGCAGGGTTGCAATGTGTACCGTAAACTGCTCAATTTGATTTTATCTTTAGTGTTATTGGAGGAATTTTACGTGACCTCGAAGTGGTGTAGTGTGCCTAGGCAAACATATAAAGGATTTGCTGTTTAACGTCACCGCGTAATTGCATGATAAACGTAAAAGTAAAGTGGATTTCTGTAAGGTCCTCAGAGGCGAGTAATGAATTAACATTTTGAGAGGGATTGGATTTTAGGCATTGTTGGGGCAAAATTTAAAAATAGTAACGAATAACCCTTTGAATTTAATTACTAAGAATTGCGGACATTTTTATGAAACCAGAATTGCAAGCTATGTGACATCCTTAAATTTAAAGGCGACTGTCTTTGAGACTACATCTATATATACATATAACAATTGAGCCTTAAAATTGCGTTCGTTTGTCACGGATTCACGCCTTAACGCATTTACCGATTTTAACCAAACCAAACATCTTTGGAATTGGTCTATATTTTTGGTTTTTGTGAAGTCTGGTTGAAATCGGAAAACGTATGCGTGTGTTGGACGTGTGTGAAAAAACACATGAATTTCAGTACATTTTGGGTTTTTTCCGCACATTAACATCTATATAGTATAGGGTAGTTCGGAAAAATGAAAATTTGGAAAATTCTCAACAGGTGGCGCTGTATTCACATTTGTTTGTGCTTCATCTATCTCCTTTTATATATATATCAAAATAAGTCGGATTGTGTTTGAATTGGTGTTCTCTTAATGCGTGAACCGATTTTGTTTCTGGAAACTTCAAATGAAAGGTTACGTCAATACCAGGGTTTGTATGTATATAAGGTCTTTTATGTGTATTGGTTATACGAGTTATAGGCATTTGAGTGAACATTCGACCCCAGAAAGCCCTCAACAACTTTAAATGAAATTTTGTGGATATGTATGGTTGGTTGCAGCTTAAAGGACAAGATAGTTTTGGACCCGATAGGTGGCGCTGTTGTCCATCTCTGAAGCCACAAAACTGATTTCAATGAAATTTTGTGGATGGCTTGAAAGATACGATAGTTGTGGACCTGATAGGTGGCGCTGTTGTCGATCTCCAAAACCGCTCAATCAATTTCAGCGAAATTTTGTGGATGGGTATGGTTAGCCCCATAGTTCCGTTCTTGCTCTGCTTTGGGGTGGTGGGCGCAAGCCGCAAGCATTTAAGAATATGTGATGTGGCATGTGGCTTATGTGTGCGTAGGCGGTACGCTCAAGTAGTCCAGGATACTAACACAGTGTTCTGAAACACCGTTTTGACAAGTCGCAACTACTGATATTTATTGTTCTATAGCACCTATATCGAAAGTGAAGTGAAAAAAAAGTATCCGAACGGAGATACTTACTTCCCGGGCTTCTTCGAAAGACCAACGTGACATCACCGCACGATTTTTCAAAGAAAAGCTAAAAGAAACCATGGGCTTCATCGTTAAGCACAATGTTTTTGGACAATCGCGTTTCTGGATGTCCTGGGTCGAATGGCGGAAGCGAGGATTGCCGATTGCCCACATTCTGCTTTGGTCGATGGAGAAAATCTGACCGGACCAAATCTATTCAATCATTAGCGCGGAAAAAAACGATCAAGACGCCGACCCGGAACCAGGGCTGTCGTTTCAAGGCAAAAAGGAACAGTATTACCAGTCGACAAAAAGCAGTACAAAGCAGTACCTATAGCGTGTACGATAAAGCTATGTATGGAGCTACTAATCAACGTTAAAATTAAAGCACTTAACACACTTATGTAAATTGCTTATACTCTTTATTTCATTCGATAAAAATATAAGACAATTAAATTGCACAAAGTAGTTAAAAAGTAAAAAGTAAAAAAAAATAAAGTAGTAAAAGAGGAAGTTGTGATATTAGCATAAGTCTTGTGTACATTTTGACCACATTATAATTAATGAAATTCGGCTTGTCAACTCGATAACTTAATACATATTAGATAAGAAATAGATTACACTGTTTACAGAAGCAATTCCAATGCAAAAAAAAGTATTTCAAAATTCGTTATTTATCATTAATTAAAGAAGTTACGTTTTACGATATTTTTTTAATAAATTTGGTGAATGGTGATGGCTTAAGTTCGTAGCTTTTGTAGTTATCGAGCATAGATTCGGCGCAATGAATGCCGCTACTGTTGACACATTTAAACAGTTCGTAGTTTTTGTCTTAATTAAATTAAGCTCCGTGAAACCTCTTTCGCAAGTGGAACTACTCTGAGGTAGGGCAATTAATGATCCGATGAAAGCTTTTAAAGACAGGAAGCTTTCTGCTCCCATAGTAATTTTAAGGAGGAACACTGCACTCCAAAAACTTTCGAAGTCTGTAGATATAGAAACATTCGTCAAATTCAAAAGAATCACTATCAAGCTCTTCAATATTAACACCTCTAATAAGATTGGGAAATAAAGAGATGAATTCAATTAATAGTTGCTACTTTCAAAAAAACGTTGTCTTTAAGGTGAAACCTTTTCGTTATATCTATGCCACGAAGCAAAAACAAATGAAGTGCGCACTGCCCGGAACTCTATGAAGTCGTTTCTATTCTTAATTGAACTTAATTTAAGTTTAATTTGTTCAAAAGAGAGGTTCAACTATCAAAAGGGATGTTAATAATTTAACCAATTTTAGGCAGTAAGAAGTTCGCCGGGTCAGCTAGTAATATCATATATTTTGTTCAAAATAGCAATCAATCGAAAGCTAAAGAAAGGTAACGACCAATCAGATTTTTAAAATATTTTTTTTTAGTTTTATCGTTGGGGCCCAATTGATCTCAAGTGGGGCGCTTGATAACGTTAGGCTGACTAATTTCCGTTCAGATAGAGTGCTTTTTGGGATTTTTTTTTTAGAAAAATGTATGGCAACTTCTTGAGATCAAGAATTCCGAAAGTATATTAGGGACCCATTCAAGGCAAATGAACTGAAAGCTGAAACGGAGAAGCAAGCTAGTGTTCCCGGGATTGCCATTTTGTCTGTTTTATTGAACATCTATCGCAAGGCAAACCAAAGTAAAGCAGACAGATACTCAATAAAATAGTTCCAAGTGACACGTATGCAAGCATAATACATTTTGAAACAAAAATCAATTGAAGTTTTTGTGGTTGGTGTATCATCGTGGAAGTGATTTTTCATCAGTAGGTCCTATAGTGAATGCGGTGGAGATCTTATATACTCATCTAACGCAACAACATATGAATGGTGGCCAACTGGTGTAGACCACATCGGTTTCTACATTTCGTGAAGACGTAAGCATCATTATTTACCAATAGACGCTGCCCGAGAAGCGCATCTCCCCCGACCGCATTGTAGACTCAATGGAATCGTGAACTCACAGCGAGTGCGGATCGGTGCGATCTAGTTGCGGGACAACCATCAGCGGAGCCATCCAAATCGGTCGCAGTGATGCCAAAAGTACTGTCGTAAGCCCTCACCTCGAAAGGTGGCGCCGACCAAAACGTAAATCGAACTGCGCAATCTCCGCAAAAAGATGCACAAACGTACCAGGCAATTTGAAGTCGTCGGTGTCCAAGTGACTGCGATCATTAGCCGAGTGATTTTTGATGACAATGAGACCGGCCGTTTATACGATGGCCGTGTGTTCACAAAGCAGAAATGCTTCAAAAACAAAAAACGAACAGCAGAACGAATTGCAGCAAAAGGAAAAAATGGCCAAAGAGCACCAGGATCGCTGCTTCGAACAAGAGCGTATTACCCTGGAGAAGATATATGGAAAATGGAAGCGACATGGACGCCCTGCGGCCTGGCAGCAAAAGCAGTAGACTAATAAAACTATGAACAAGATCTAGCGCGGAGTTGCGCTCATTTCATCTAAGCCCATCCGAACACGAGGAGAAACTGAAAATCTTTCGAGAAAGCCTCAAGCCAGGAGATTCGTCTGCAGAAGCAGAAGATTAACTTGTTGCCCAAGGAGAAGCGAAAGGCCGGGCTCAAAAAATAATAAGCCGCAATGGAACTATATCGCGAGAAGAAAGAAGACACTTAGACTCGCTTAAGGAACGCATTGAGTGGCTGCTTGGGCGGATAAGCGAGAGAAACCGAGATTGCCGACTATTGATCGCAATTTCTTACAACAAAAACAGAAGGGTCAGAATTCCACAGGCCAAAAGTTCACAAATCAATTGTGGACTTATAACCCACCCAGGTAAGCCAAAAGTTCACACAAAATTCATGTGGACTTTTGACTCACTGATTGTGGTCTTATGGCTCTCTATGGTGGCTCATAAGTCCACATTTCTCATAATTTAAAATAAAACAAAAGTAAAAGGTTTTCTTTGATTCTCTCTTAGACTATAATGTTTCTCGTGAACAATATTTCAGGAGCGGATTAACACAAAATGTAAACAAATTACACAAGCATAAGGAGTTGAGAAATTTTACTTAAACACGAAAAGTTTTTCAAAAAGTTCTCGTGAATTTTTCAAAATAACTTTGTAAATTGTTTCAAAAATTTTATTTTATAATTTTGAAAAATTCAAGCGAACTTTTTGAAAAACTTTTCATGTTTAAATAAAATGCTATAATTGCTACTTTATACATCCATGTATCAATTATAGGTTTATCCTTTTCTCTTCATACTCATGAGTTAGAAGTCTGAAGACGCATATCGCATGCTTTTCAATACATTGAAGCAAATTTATTTAAATTTTGTGGTGCTTCATTTAAAGGGTGATTTTTTAAGAGGTTTAGAACTTTTTTTTAAAAAAAAACACAAAAAATTCGAAAAAATGAATGAAATATTTATTTGAATCGATAGTTTGAACCTTGCAATTTAATGTTTAAAGATAATTTCATGCAAATGTTGACCGCGGCTGCGTCTCAGGTAGCCCATCCGCTGAGTCCAATTTTGGCATACTCTTTCACACATATCGGCCGGTATCTCACGAATGAATGCATGGATGTTGGCTTCCAGTGCGTCAATCGAAGCGGGCTTGTCCCTATACACATTAGCCTTGGCATACCCCCACAAAAAATAATCTAATGGTGTCAAATCGCACGATCTAGGCGGCCAATTGACCGGCCCGAAACGTGAAATTAACTGTTCACCAAACTCGCCTCGCAATTGCGCCATTGTTTCGCGTGCTGTGTGGCATGTGGCACCGTCTTGTTGAAACCACATATCATGCAAGTCAAGAACTTCCATTTCGGGCAAAAAAAAGTTTGTTATCATCGCTCGGTAGCGTTCACCATTGACAGTAACGCTGCGATTCGCATCATCTTTGAAGAAATATGGCCCAATAATGCCGCCGGCCCATAAACCGCACCAAACAGTGGCTTTTTCGGGATGCATTGGTAGCTGTTGCAATGCTTCTGGCTGATCTTCATTCCAAATGCGGCAATTTTGCTTATTTACGTACCCATTCAACCAAAAATGAGCCTCATCGCTGAACACAATTTTTCGATAAAAAAGCGGATCCTCGGCCAGCTTTCCAAGAGCCCATTCACCAAAAATTCGGCGTTGTGGTAGTTCGGCTGGCTTTAGTTCTTGCACCAGCTGTATCTTAAAAGGCTTTACGCCCAAATCCTTCCGCAAAATTTTCCACGTAGTGCTGTAACAAAGGCCTAACTGCTGGGAACGGCGCCGAATCGACATTTCGCGGTCTTCTGTCACACTAGCTGATACGGCCGCAATATTTTCTTCACTACGCACAGTACGTAAACGTGTTGGTGGTTTAATGTCCAACAAAGTAAATTTGGTGCGAAATTTGGTCACAATCTTCCGAATAGACTGCTCAGAAGGTCGAGAATGCCGATCATAAAATGGAAGCAGCGCGCGATGAACATTTCGAACCGAGCACGAATTTTGATAGTAAAATTCAATAATTTGCAAGCGTTGTTCATTTGTAAGACGATCCATGGTTAAATTGCAAACCAAACTGAAGCTGTTTGACAGTGACACAAGGTACTAAACACACGTCAGCTGTCAAAACCAGTGTTGCCAAAACCAAACCAGCTAAAAAATCACCCTTTACTTTGGATTTTGAGCAAGCTTTAACGAAGGGGTTGAGGAGATTTTTTCCAACTGCCGAAATACGTGGGTGCTGGTTTCACTACTGCCGTGCTACAAAGAGAAAGGCTTTGAAAATTCCCAACTTTTTACAAATATCGCGGAAAGAGAAAAAGTTTTACAACATTTTCAATAAGTTTTTATTCCTCCCACTTTTTAGTTGCTTTAATTTATTTTTTAGTCATATGGATAATTGTGGACTTATGGCCTACTCCCATTTGAAAATTGTGAAGCTATGGCCCAAACTATGGCTCACCTGGGTAGGTTATAAGTCCACAATTGATTTGTGTTCCCATCAAAATTAAGTGTCGCGTGAAAGACAACAATGTTGGTTTTCTCCAAAGCAAGCGACCGACATGCTTAAGTCCGGAAAGAGAACGGTTTTGCGGAGAGTAAGAAAATCTGATATTTTAACCGATACTTCAGCGAAACGAGCGTTTTTGGAGGAACAAAATAAAATCATAGCCAGAAAGGTTGCTAAGACCGATATTTTGACATCTTCTGAGCAGACTTTATTGGATGGTTGGCTGAATCATTTGCAAAATCTTAGGAGCAGCATTAAAATTAGTCGAAAGTGTTAAAGCCCCGCTCCCCCCAACCTGAAATACCCAGAAGCCAAAGCTCACCATTTTTACTTACAAAAACAAAAACCATCGACACGAATAATATACTGAACGACCAACCGTTCTACCCCAAGGAATCCATGGCCCCTATTGTAGTCAGATCAATTATCCTGTAAAGTTATTTCTGAACTGAATCCAAGCAAGCCTATATCAATAATTATTATTTTTTTTATTTACGAATATTATTTGGTTAAAGTAGGTATAGATACAAAAATATTGCAGAAAACACTGAAATCTTTTACTTGTTTGGCAGATTTAATTTGCAAATCAAAATATTTTAAATGGAATGGAAATGGAAACAAACATTGCGCGCATTCAAATATTTTTGATTAAAATTTGTCTAGCACAACTACGACATCATTCACTTTCCTCGCTCCCGCATTTTTATATTCTTTCCTTTGTCACTGAAGCAACAAAACAAAAATTCGTAATGGCGGGAGGTGAAATAAAAGAAAAATCTGAACGAACTGTCACGTTTCTATGTGCAAGTGTACGCATGCGGCTAACTTACTTTCCCACATAGTAACACGGAAAACAGCTTGTAGGCAAATTCTCTTAAGTTGGCAGAGATGACGGTCTATTTAATATACTTAGTTTATGAACATAATACTGAGACCCACAACTTACAATACCGATAATTGTTTGTCGGAATACGCTATTTTGTTTTCTGCCAGAGTATACCTTACCTCTGGTCGCTATTGTCATGATAACCATCAGCAAATTAAAAAAAAAAATCCGAATTTAGTGTTTATATTTATTTAGGTATTACCTAAGAAAATGACATTTGTACACGAAAATTTTAAGGAAGCTCTATAGGCAGTTCCAAAATGCAAAATTTTAGGGTTTAAGTTACGCACCCCTAAAGCCAAGTGACTAATAAGTTCATATATTGCTTGTAGACGACATTTAGGGGAGTGAGTAAAGTAAAGACAGACTCTCTTACGCTGTAAGAGTTCACAATTTCAATAACAAATTATTCACCCCAACTGTGAACAAAGTTATTTTTATACGAATACGTATAAGCTAAGGACAATCCTACCGGAAAAATTATACAAAATATTGAAATCCTACCTTGAGAACAGACTCTTTCGTGTTAGACATGAGACTGAATTCTCGGAATTCAAAGAAATCCACGCCGGTGTTCCTCAAGGAAGCGTTCTCGGCCCAATCTTATTCCTGCTCTATACAAGAGATATACCACAGGATGAAGGGACCATCGTAGCAACGTTCGCAGACGATACGGCTATCCTCGCAATCGATGAGTCAGTCGAATCATCAACTGGAAAACTCCAACGGGCTCTTAATAAAGTATGCGAGTGGACAAAGACCTGGCGAATTGCCCTTAACGAGACCAAGTCGACGCATGTCAATTTCACGTACAAAAGGATAAACAACTTGCCTGTTTTCATTAACTCGGTACAAATACCATATGCAAACGAGGCGAAATATCTAGGAATGACCCTAGACGCTAAACTTAAGTGGAAGCCACACGTAAAGAAAAAGCGCGACGAGCTCGCAATCAGAGTTAGAGAAATGTATTGGCTACTCGGAAGATATTCAAAGCTAAGCGTATACAACAAACTGCTCCTGTATAAACAAGTGCTAAAACCTTCTTGGACATACGGTATACAACTTTGGGGTTGTACCAAACCAAGCAATATGGCTATAATACAAACATTCCAAAACAAAACGCTAAGAGCAATCGTGAATGCTCCATGGTATATAAGGAATAGTGATATTCACAGAGATCTAGGAATTGCTACCGTGAGTAACGAAGTAACAAACTTTGCTCGCAAACTTCGTTCTCGTATTCATGGTCACTGCAATAATGAAATAATCCGTACTCTGGACGTGACAAACCTTGAGCGCCGACTGCAAAGAACAAGACCGTTCGACCTAGCGCCATAAGGAAAAACCGCATGTAATGACGGTATTAGTAGGTGCGTTCGCTGGAAAGCTACCTACCAAACGCGAATAACACTACAGAAGCGTAAACTACTTGTTAAGGTAACTTAGTCGTAGTCATCACTTAAATGAAAAAATGAGAGGAACAAATTTCATACTACTATGAGCGCGCGCGGCCGGATCTCATAGTGCCTCTCTGAGGGGTGAGGTTTAGCCCGTAGGCAGACGAGATATACCTGAATCGGGCATAACCAATGGTACGGGCCATTGGTATCTTTTGAAGATTACTCACCTCCAGGCGCAACAAAAAAAAAAAAAAAAAAATTGAATACTAATTTTTTTTTATCCATATCAGTAAAATCGTGAAATTATTATCTGTCCACCCATTTCTCACATGGGGATGTAGCTCAGATGGTAGAGCGCTCGCTTAGCATGTGAGAGGTACGGGGATCGATGCCCCGCATCTCCAGTTTTTTTTTTTTTCAACGGCATGCGCTCTATTTCTCTATTTGCATGCAGATATGTTTATACGTATCATTTTAGAATTTATTGCTACTTTCGAAACAGAATTAGTATTCGACTCACACATCCTTCCAATTGGTTTGAATTTGGAAGGCACATATTCAAAACGAAAACGTTCACACTATTCAGTGCTCATTAACGAATAGACTTTCTGGAGGCATTCGAATGCGAAATTTATATACGTGGCTATGTATATCCAAAGTTTACGATGCTTGTTCAGAAATTATAACATTGGGGGCGAGTAGAATGTTCTTTTTTAACGTTGCTTCGGTGAAGAAGATGCCATTGATTTTATGAAATAACGCTACATTGTTTGAGTTTCAGAAAAAAAATGTTCGATATTATAATGGAAAAATGATTGCGTCTTTAATTCAATACTTACTAAATGATTTACTAAACGAGGTTGCTGTCAAAACTACATATAACAGCAAAAACCAAAATCGTTTACTTTTTGCTACTAAAACCGACATCAGCCGTTTTTGAAAAAAGCATGCGGTAAAAAACAAATTTGACTCCTCTAATAAGGCGATAAGTTTGATATTAAAATAATCTACCCGAAAGGAGGGAAATGTTATTCCTTAATGCATTTTAGATGCATAGATATAATTTGAATGATATCGATTTCAGTAAATGGTTCACATATTCGCCATAGATTTTCCTTCAAGTTTCGCCACATATTTTTCCTTTCACATTCCCATTTTTTTCGATATTCGCCAGCGGTTTCTCTTTCTTTTCGGTAAAAACGATCGATTTGTTGAACAGTTAACAACAGCATTAAACAAAACTTACAAACTCTACTGGCTCTTAAAAAAGTGTAAGAAGAATTACAAAAAAATCAGTTTCATAGAATAAATCGTGGAAAGAAGCAATTAGAAATGTGCAATCATCATTTTTTGCAACAAAATTTTGGATGCTTATTTTCTGCACTCACGGTGGAATCTTTAATTTACTTTTCACATATAATCCTCTGTAAATATACATGAAATTATGTTTTTTAAAATGTCTACCAAAAACTTTTCAGTGGTGTTTTTTGTAGCAAAAATAAAAATAACCCTTATAAATATGAAATATCTTAATACTAATGATATGAATTCGTATGAATTACAAAAAAAAAAACAGTAACCAACAAAACTTAAGTGCGTGACACATATCAGGGTAAAAATCAGTAAACATGTTAATATATTTGCAATTTAGCTGAGATTAATTTTGAGTTTCGGTCTTTCCAGTAAATTTAAAAGAAAATATGTAAATTCATTTTCGTTGGTTGTATTAACTAGTCCTTTTTTTTATTAAAAGTGAATACAGTGGACGTCCATTATAACGAAAGCTTTTTAGATTTACATTAGTATCTCTATATAACGATTTGTGCCCACGATATGATATCCGATATAACGAACGTAGAAATAAATGGAAGTATTTAAATGGCAGGACCATCATCTATTCAATTTAACATTAAATAAAAACGGTTAAATAACACGTTTTTAATGACTTCTTTTTAAAAAAAAAGTATACAAAATTCGATCGATATAACGAATGCGCTCAAACATTATAAATATCATTCGAATACTGGACGTCCACTGTATTATTCATATTCTCAGTTGACGCAATTGGTTTCAAATGTAATTTCATTTATTATCCCATTTGTTGTATGTTTAACATTTTTTAATAAATTTAGTTTGGTATTTTGTTGTTTTCCGTTATTAAAGGAAATCGTAAAGAAAAGATTACAGCTCAAAATTCATACCCACTAAGAAATTGAGAAATGTTCAAGTTCATTTATCTCCCCTGAAGTTTATCATATTTCATTTATTTGCTGGCGAAATGATTTTTCGCCAAAAACAACAAAGAAAAACAGACAGAATAAGTTTAGGAACAAAAATGTCTTATTTTATATCCACGACTCAATATTTTGCAGTTTATTCCTTCATTTATATGCTGATTACAACAAATTTAAACATTTGGGAACGATCTTCAGCTGAAAGAAACTCAGCAGAAACAATACCTTCAGTCAGTGCTTTCAGAGTGCTACTCTCTTTATTTAAAGTTTGATAATTTTTCCCCTTTTCACCAAACTTAAATTCCCTCGATTTTTTTTTATGAAAAAATCGTATTTTAAGGAGTAAAACTTGTATTCTTCGGAAAAAAATCACATTAAATTAACCTTCAGTATAAAAATCGCAGTTGGTTAACATTATTTTTTTGGACTAGAAATTTTTACTTATTTTTTTAAAAGCGATTTAAATGATCCTTTTTTTTATGGACATTTACTTCGTCGATGTAAATGTAAATGTAGTTTGCATGTTTTTTGCCAGAATTTCGAAGTTTATTTTTCTTCCTTTTTTCGCTCGAAAAGTTTCTCCGGAAATGGTAGAAATACAACGATGAAGGAACACGGCTGAGTCAGTATTTTATTACACCTCCAGCCATTTAGAATTTTATTTTGTTGCTGCTTCCCACGTACATATTTACACAGTAAAATTGGTAGCTTGAGGGAGGGGGTATTATTGAAATCTGTCAGTCTATTCCTACTTAGTTTATGCTGTCTGGCTTCTATAATTTAAATATAGTACGTATATCCGAAGGTACTTAATTTTGTACAAGATTTTGCAGCTGGCAAGTCCTTCTTAATTTTACTACTACTAATTCTTACTTTAAAACTGGACTAGATGTACCCTGACTGAACGCAAAAACTATATTGGTCGGTAACGTCACTTTTATAAATGTCCTGTATATCTACCACATGCAGTTTAATTTCATTTAGACAACAAAAGGACAGGTAGAAGTAAATTTTGTGCCAACACTCAAAACAAACATTCGTAGTGTCTCTTTGACTAGTCTAATTGACTTTTGAATCTGTAGTAATCTCTACATTTGTCCTCTCAACCAAATAGTCCATTCGACAAACTGCAGTGCAAACAAAAACTTTACAAACCAACTAAATCCTAATAAATGACCCGTCTGTGTTGTGCACATAGTCTGTCTGAAACAGCAAGGACACTGTCCGAATGTCCCCAATATCTTTCCAGTTAAATGTCAACATCACTGAAGGACACCCCCATTCGTGTGCATCTATTTCTCTGCATTTATTCTTTAAAACTTTCTCAATACAGGGAAAATCTAGTTATCCTTAATGGGGCGACGGAAACAGTTTTAAGTAATTTCTCCAAATTGCTTTAGCTCCCTTCCTTTCGATTTAATTAAATGAATTCATATGCGTTTGTCCATAATTCATTTCGTTTTTCCGCACTCGTAGTGATCTCCTCACACTTCGAAGAGATTTATGCCGAAAAATTACACCGAAAATTGTTCAGTGACTGCGAGAAATCCTTTTTACGCCAAAAATAAACAAATCCGAAATCCCCTCTTCGCAACTAAACAGGGGCCGTAATAGTAGCAGCGCAGCATCCTTTAAGTAAAACAACAGTGGTAATTCATACATTTATGCATGAGCAGGATGTGTAATGTAATATTGGCTGCTCTTAAGGATTTTCCATAGAAAACAAGGATCATATACAAGATTTTCGTGCGGAGTTGGGAGGTGGGGGGAGGGGGGAGCGTTTTTTGTGTGTTTGTATATTTTTCATATTCAAAATCCCGAAATGTTCGAGTAAACGGATTTTATTTGCCAGGACTATAGCATTACATGGATATCATTGTCGTTTTGCGTACACGGATTCGCATATTTAACAGTAAGCACATAACCCTTGTGTCTATTGGTGGTTAAATCATCGACACTGTTTTGCTCGAAAATGGGGGCGTCTTCGTTATCGTCGAATAAAGGGGGTTTTATTCAAAATTGTCGTAACGAGGAGATATTTTCATGGGCACGTTTTGTTTTTTATTTCAGAAGTGAATTGGGCTATGGATATCTTTTTTTCTTTGTACGCCATTACTCTTGATTTTGCAGTCTTTATAATAAGGTTATTGTCTAAAAAGCCTGGATATACTTAATAGCCTTAAAAGTTCAACTATAAAAAGCTAGAGGTTTAAGTATATAGGACACAACGTAGTTGGGAGTCTCAATTTTATTTTCTAGCTATATAGGTACTCTTGGATGCTTGTCATACGTTTGCATGAGGCACATATATGTAAAACTGACACAGCACATGAGTCATTTGTACATATTATCAAATACATTTGCCAGCCTTTCGGAAATATTGCAAATGTTGTTGGGTTAATATGAAAAGAGGCTGGAAGTTGCCTATAATATTATAATTTTAGACTAGTTTTTCAAGCAGGGTCGAGTATTCTACTCGTATTGTCTAAACTCATGGTGAAATGCGGCAAACTAAAATGAGCACAAATCAGCTGTAAGCCGTCGAAATGTTTGTCGCTGATAAAAGTGTTGCCAATTCGAAAAATAAAATTCTAAAAACTGACACAAAAACTAGCTAAATTTGGTTGGAATGTTAGAAAACAAATATATGCGCTTTCGTGTCTGTCCGTCATTACCGCGTTACATAATTTCCACTAAACACATAAAGAATTTTAATAAAATTTGTTCTATTACTTTTATGCTAAAGACCTGCTTTTATTTGTAACCGCTAGGGACAGCTTATCGTGGTATTTCCTTTACAATTCCTTACAAGATTCATCGCAGTATAAACTTGTAGGCAGCAATATGAAAGGCTCAAGGTAACGTCCAACAAGCCTTTTACAGGTCTGAAGTTGTATAGAAAGCAGCTGATAGAGATAATCAGTAGTAAGAATCATACACGAGCCCATTCCTAAAATCAACACCTTCGGGTTCATGATCTGACAATATTACGTGGACGGCTTAGTGACTTTTATATCAGTGCAGTTTTAAAGCTAAGCCCACAAGAGATAGCACTTTTATGCTTCAGAAGATCTTCAAAAATACCTAAAGCTAAAATAAATTCTCGTAGTGCTTTCAACCCGCCATACTTATACTCATTTTTAGTGTCCAGGCTTAATTTTTCGAACTCACAGTGGCGAAATTTTTGATACAAAATTGCGTATTGTGACCCTCAAAATATTAAGTGTGAAGGTTAAAAATGATTACTAGTAAGGCCCAGCGACATCAAACTCAGTTTTTCTCTGAATTATCGTCAAATGGATTTTTGAAAAAAAAAAAAAATTTAATTTTGTTTTTTTTATTTTACCTGAAAACGGCAATAATGATTTTCACCAAAATGCAAACTTGTGGTAAAATTGATGTTTTCAAAGTTATTGCGTCCTTAATTTTCAATTCGAATCACCGAAAACGCTAATTTTAAGAACTGCTCATATCTCGAAAACCCCATTTTCCATTTCGATAAAACTTTTAAAACCAAGTAAAGCTTACATCCCGAGTAATAAATTGTACTCAGTTTTCAGCTAAATAGTTAAGCACTAGTATTTTTCAAACTAAACATTGCAATATTCGCTACTGTTTTGTCTGCCAATTTCACAAAAATCGCTCTAACGATTTTGATATAAAAATACATATTAAAGATAATACAAGTATTCTTAATAAGATAATAAATAAATAAATAGTTGGCGCAACAGGTCTGTAGGGACCCTAGGCCTAGCTTCTCACAACCATTCGTTTGTGTGAGTTTTTCATTTTTGGGACGAATGGAACGGATCTACAATTTTATGCCGGGGCCAAACGGCTAATTGAGAAGCTCCTTCATGACAGTTATACTCTCGGATGTGTGTCAGACGTTCGCGAGAGGTGGCGCAGCGGAAAAAAACCCTCGCTTAGTAGTCCACTACTAACCACTAAGCCACTGCGCCTACGTACTTAGTTTTTCTCAAAAAATTCAAATAAATCAGATTATTAATTAGGTATTTCTCACCTACGTATTAATAATCCTAATATCCCACTTCTAATAAAAATGCAATTACAGATAGGCAAAACTTGTTTTTTGCAAATATAACTCACTTCTTGTTTTTTCAACAATATTGCATTTGCACCTTAAAATAATGCCAACCACTTGCGGCGTAAACAATCAGAAACTCCCACTTCATTTGCACACCAGACACGTCCATCAAGGTATTTAGTTTATACCTAACTGCTAATGCAAATTCCAGTCAAAAATAGAAACATGTCCTAACAGATCAGAAAACAGAAACTCCTGCTACAACTCTCTAACCAGAACTTGCGACAATTGTCTGTTACTGAGAGCTTTAACTTTTAAAAACTCACATTGTTATTTGATGTGTACTGGCATATCAGATGAATAACCCAAAAGTCAATCTTATTTAACACTATTCCTTTTCCTATATTCTATGCACTGGTTCTTTTATCTAGCATCGTTTCTCAGATTTGTACCTACCTACCTAATAAAATAAGAAAACAACCAACCAAACTTTTGATGAACGAGAAAGTTTCGTTCGAACCAGTCGCGCACTTTATTTATTGTAACGAAGGTTACGCAGTGATGTAATGATGTGTGTCATTTGTTTTCTAATATTTTACATATAGCCCGGTCACAATAATGTTAGTATTTCTGCCACTGGTCGAACTCTCGTTAAAATAGATGGATTCGGACGATTTTGTAAAGGATGGGCCATCGCTGTTTGGTTATAGGTAGTCACCCTTAAACCTCAGTAACCACTAAAAGCCAAACAAAAATGTTCTTATATCCGAATTATTCTTATACGCGAACACGAATAAAACCAACAAAGTTTCTTATATAAAAGCAACTGAAATATTCGAACACTTATATAAGAAAGAAAGTTTCTTAAATGAAAACAAATGATTTAAGAAACGAAATTGTTTTATGTGAAAGGAAAAATGATTGTGATGAAAGGGTTTTTTTTTTGTATTAGCTATTTTAGACAAAAGGCACGGTGTTTCCACATCAGGTTGAGAGAATCTGGACCTTACGCTGGACCAATCTCATTACCTGGATCATGCACACAAAAAAACTATGGCCAGAGGTGAGCCAAAAGAGATTTAAATGCATGATTCGCATACTCACGGGGGTCATTACTGGGCACTGTGCGATAGGTGTACATGCGGAACGGCTGGGAATACTGCACAATGATTCTTGCAGAAGCTGTAGGGACATTGAAGGAATTGAATCTGTTCGCCACCTACTTTGCGAATGCGCCCAGCCCTTAAGAACAGCAGAAAGAGGATGCTCAACAGTTACTTCTTCGGCGACTTAGAGGATCTGAAGAATGTCGATCTTAAAGTATTCCTGAGTTTCATACTCAAATCTCGGTGGTTCTAATAGATAGACAGACCTCATAACATTAGGTACTCTTAGGACGTACTAGAGGATATGGTTATAACGGAGCTTAAGAACCCATGAGATTCATACTAAATCTGTGCGGTTTATTTCTTGTCTTTCAACAGGTATACAATGGATGGTTCCCGTAACTGGACACAATGGACCCAACTGATGGTCTATGTGAAGCTGTGGCAACTGCCAGAAGAGCACCCATTTACCTACACACCTACCTTTCAGATGCGTTTCTTATAACCGATTTGTTTTTATATGAGTGTTTCTTAAATCCATGGTGTACTGTATTTTTAAATTACAAGGTATAAGTTATTTTCAGCATATGTTGCACAATATTGTGATGCGAAGACCGTGATGTCTGCCGTTCCAGGGCATTTTTTTTTTTTGAATTTTTTCATTTTTTGACGGATAACCTAAATAGACAAGAACCTAAATAGAATTCGTGATAAAACGCAGAAATATAATTTAAGCAACAAAATTCTTTTGTGAATGAGACATTTAATATGTTTTGACCATCAGGAATTTTTTTTTTTTCTGTTTACGGGTTCGCTGGAAGGGAAAATCATCAAAAGACATTGCTAGAACGCGAGAGATGCTTCTGCAATAGTGAGGGAATTTAACCCACCTTAAAAACCTCCCTGGGGGACTGACTTTCGTCATCGTGAATGTGATTGCACCCGGGCCAGACCAACCATATGTGCAAGATGTGCAAATGCACAGGGCGCCAAGTTCTGGGGGTGCATTGCTAGGAAAGAAAAATTAGTTTTTTCTTGCGCGAACAAATATTGCCATTTGCATTTCAAACAAAAAGCTTGTTCAAATAAGCCCACAATAACAACATCCATCACACCTGTGCTCACATCACTTGCAATGTTGCAACTTCAAGGAGAATCTAACTCAAAATATCGCAAAAAAATCCCACTAGATCTATGCAAGTTCACTTCTTACCTACATAATCTCCAAATATTCCGCACCCTGTTCATGTAGGTATATTCCTTGCACACATCCACTTACATTTTACAAGAGAATCTATGTAGTTCAAAAACCTCAAAGACAAAAGAAAAAAAATACCTCAATGAAAAAAAAAACGCATTGAAAGTCAACTTCCTGGGTGATGTGGAAAAGACTTATGCATGTGTACAAATATGCAAAAAGGGCGCTTTCTGTAAATCTTGCACAGGGCGCAAGTTTGGCTGTAGCCGGCACTGGATTGCACCTTTAGCCGTTCAACTAATCGGCAATTTATTTTTGAGTTGTTTGAAAATTTGAAAATCCGGTTGTCGGATTTGTAAACTTTTTTGGTAGAAAATATAACCCAATTTCTTTTCCTAGCTAATTTTTATAGATCGAACGGTTATATCCGCCTTAATCTCCTCATCACTTTGTATGTATTTAATAATTCGATTTTTCTAAGCTAACGTGGTTGAGAAGCCTACGACTGTGCATTTGAGCAGCCCTTTTAACCTCGTCTTCAACCATTTCAATATTTAGACCTTTATGTTGGTAGAACTAAAAATATTTTCTGTGAATTAACCTCAAAATGCAATTATCAGAAGACTGCATGGCGGGACTATTTTTGACAGCTTTAAGTTAGAGAACTTGGTAAAACCATTATTATTAAGATAAACGTTAGTTCTGCTTTAAGTTATAGGCTGTGTTTAGAAAGATATTCAAATATACGTCTTCTGGTCTTGCTGTCATCAGATCAGACAACATTTTCGAAAAAGAAAATGCTCTTATCTGCTCTCTGTTATTTTAATATTTTTAAGAATTAAGACGAGTTGAAATGCAATATGAAGAGCTAAAGATTCGCACAGTCAATTTCGATTTTACCAAATCAGTTGTGCCAACTATGAACAAAAAAAAATTAAATTACATAAATGCCAACATTAAAAAAATACTATGAATCAGATTTCAGTTATTCGGTTATTTTGACAGTTTCTCCCAAAAAAATCTTATAAAGATGGATTTAATGTAAGGCCTAATACGCGGTTTCAGCGTAGACGCTCAAGATCCTCTTTAAGTAAGTCTGACAGCTAACTGATTTCGCATAGGAGTACGGCGCGCTGTAACTTGGTGAGATCGTTTCGCTTAATATGGCAACGTTCCGCACCATATTACCTGTAATTCTTATTAAGGTACGACGCTGGATACTGTCTAAGTCGAAAACATCCCTACCAGTTGTATACAGCCATTTCAAAAGGTGAGTTGGCGGGCACCCTAAAGTCTTCAATTTAGCTGCAAAATGTCAAATATTACCGGGAATTCTAATGCAAATTATACAAATTGCGTATCCCGAACAACGACTAACATTGCTTCCAACAAATTAAATACCCAAATTACACGAGTAAAACCGAAGGCAAATAACCAATCAGTGTTATTTTGTCTTGGTAATCCAATTTGATATACATTCACCCGCCAGGGGAGTTCAGAAAAATCTCCTCAAAATGTCCCAGCTATGTAAAAATCCCACCCCACATTTTTATTTTCTATTTATTTAGGAGCCAATCTGGCGAAACCGAAACCGACCGTCAATGATGCTGGATGATGATCCTTCGATTTGAACCCATTCTGGTTCATTTAGTTTGTTCAGTATTTTGCTTAGCGATTGTCATCCTCTTCATTTCACTTTCGGCCTTTATAAATATCTGTGCGGGATGATTCCCATTGTGGTTGACAGGATTATTATTTTCCTTTTTGCGTTTCGGACAGCAGCATTTTCCTTATTTTGTGATGATGATTTTTCGCCTGTCTGAAAGCTCCGCAATAAATAAATATAAATATCCTACCACCCGTACTATATGAATGTGTGTCGCATGTGTGCCCTATACAATCAATGTCACTATAATGAGCACTCAGATGGACATCATCCCTAGAGTCGGACCGATGCGATGGAATGAAATGCAGACAATCAATCTTTGTGTGTGACGACATGGGACGTGGCCAAATAAAAATCTTTAAAAGGACACACGAAACGTCTATGTACAGAACAAACGGTAAACAAGCAAGCATTTTAGCATCTTTGTCGTCCCCATAAACCACAAGATGAGAAGTAGGAGAGACGAATCAGAAGACAAAGATGATGCCAACGTAAACAAAACATCCTTTATTGGGGAATATTTCACAAAGATTGTTGTTTCGAGGATTTCTTCGGGGATCACGAAACGAATGCGCTTCCATTTGTCAGGATTTTGCAAAAATATTCTCACTCATCGTCGATTGTTGTTCGTTGTGTATGTTAAGTTGATGTGTTATGATTTGTCACCGCACAAGGACTCGCTGGAGTATAAGAGGCTGGGGCGGTGTTTTATCTATGTTCTTTAGGTGGTAATGATATTTGTTTGACATCTCTTGATACGTTTTGATTGCTTAGCATAAAATGCTTTTGACGAAAACTTTTTTCACAATTTTGCGCATTCTTTCGTTTCATGCGAGTGTGTTTGTTTGCTTTGGCATTTCCAGTCATCTGTTATCATCAAGTGATTGAGAAGAAGGGATTAGGTTTTTATCTTTGTGAGAAGTTATGTCGATTTCGTACTATGACATTGGATCATTTGGGTTTTGGGCTGATTTTTTACTCAGATCTGACTGGCAATATCTTCAGTAGGTGATGAGAATACTTTGCAGAACTTAAGATTCTCAAACCGTTTATTTGAGACAGCATTCTATATTTGATTTAAATTGTATTAAGAAAACGGCCGATAAATGTTGCAATGCGCACGCCACTATATCTGCACCCTTTATGTAGTAGCAACAAAAAGCTGCAGTCACATGAGAGCTCCAGAATCCCGATATCTCTCAGACAGAACTGCTACAACTTTCCATGCATTCGCTCTGCATATCCCAGCCATCTCTGGCCTATAATTCACTGCTACAATTCGACATAGTGTTCAAGTTTTTTAAGTTTGTTTACTCTATATTACAGAAGAAAATTTGTATACTGCGATTGAAGCCCACAGCGATGTCGCTGTATAATTGGAAGAGAGAAGGTAGAAACCATTGTGGTAAACTCGCATCAGGCAGTATTAAACAAAATTATTTCGCCTCCTAGCCAGCGCGTGACGTAGTGCGTTAGTGTGTTGGAGGTTCCCAGGTTCGAATCCCGAAAAAACATAAATTCAAACTTAAACTTTTTTTTTCCACTGCGCCACCTCTTGCGAACGTCTGACAAAGATCCGAGAGTATAACTGTCATGAAAAAGCTTCTCAATTAGCCGTTTGGATCCGGCATAAAATTGTGGATCCCTTCCATTCGTCCCAAAAATGAAAAACTGGTTTAACTCTTCCTTGCACAAAGTATTCGAAAAATTTCAAGTTTAAATTAGAAATTTTGTGCAAATGGTAACAGTGCACATAAGTAGGTATATAAAATATGTAATTTTATACCACTTAACCAGAAATATTTTCAGTCTTTTAAGCTGATTTTAAATGGATCCGATTTTACTGCCTAATAGAATTTAAAAATATGTCGCAAAACTCCGAGAACCATTAAGAATCGTTAAAATTCACAACGAAAACATACTTAAAAAACGCGTTTGCAGTTGTATAATAATTTGTAACAATGTGTCTAGCAGCGCTTTTAAAACCCAGTTACCCAGTCGAAAGCACAGTGGTCTAGTGGGTTCGGATAGACAAAAACGAAACTAATAAGGTTCCGTTTTTTCCCTCTGGATACGGAACCTTAAAAACGACTCAAATATCAATAAAGTTTTCTTCACATCCCTGCAAAACTTATCCGTCAGTAAACAATGACAATAGTCCTCCACTGAATCAAGGTCTGTAAAAACCTGCAGAGTGCAGACCTGGTCCGCACGAAAAAGTTCAGAAGCAACCATACATAAGATATTAGAATAGGTAGTGTTAAATAAATTCACTATTAAATTATTCATTTGATATGGCAGTACATCTATCTAATATATAAAAATCTCGTGTCACGGTGTATGTAACCGTAGTCCTCCGAAACGGCTGGACCGATTTTTATGAAATTTGTTGTGTATATTTGGTAGGTATGAAAATCTGTCGTAAGGTATATTTCATACCGCTAGGTGATTAGGGTGTCCATATCCACAAAATTTTTGCTTTTTATTTTTGACGAATATTTTTTTTTATTTTTTAAGATTTGGCATCAAAAAATATCTATAGCCCTCAATCTTTACCTTCCTACCCCTACCCACCACTTTTTAGTGGCGAATTTATTATTTTTTTATGAACCCCGAAAAATTTAAACCGTGAAAATCAGGAATTTCAGAAGTTGATTGTGGGGATTTCTGAAAATTTAATTTAGCTTGGGATGGAGAAAATTTTAATCTATGACAATGGGCTATTTTGTCCATCACGAATATTGGATCGCGGTTAATTATTGTGTATTATTGTTTTATTTTATGATCCTAAATATGACTTCAACTTCCATTTTCATTGTTTTGGGGTCTATTTAATTACTTATATGAAGGGAATCACAATGGGTCTTATGATGGCCTCCTTCCCTGACTTCACCTAACCTCATTTCATTCAAGAAATTATATTTTTTAAGGGGTAATGGATGTCTGAAAATGTAATTTTGTATGGAAAGGAGAAAATATCGATTCAAAGGAATGACAAACACTTCGGAATTGACAATCGTCTAATTTTGCTCTTCTCTAAAAACGTATTTTTACAAAAAGAAATAGCCGATCATATTAGAGAAAGATTGTCCCTTCGTGTAGAGGACGAACTTCGTCTTAATTTTCGAAAAGAATCTTCATTCAATTTAATTTGGCCACTTGTTGATATCATTTTAATACGCAGGAAATGACAACATATGCACGAGTATGCCAAACAGGACAACAAATTTCAAATAACGTGTTAAATATCAGATACCACATTTTCCAGTTCTTACAGAAAGAAATTTGTTGAGTAAAAATTCGTAAGATTCTCAGTGGAGAGGTTATATCTTGCTCTCTCTATGACGCTCTCTTTTACGAATTTTTAGAGTTCAGGAACGACATTGAGTTAAAATTCGAAAGAATTCGTATCATTCAGCGGATTCTGCATATTTCGCAAAAAAAAAAGAAGCGAAATGTTGGCCGACACATCAATCATTGCGGTTTGATTAAAAAACATCGACAATGTTATTGTACTTCAGTTTAACTTTTGAATAAATAACTTTAATTGACCGAATTACATGAAGCAGCATGTGCATATTTGGAGTTATTATATTCATTACATTAACGATTTTGGGCGGAACAAAGTAAAATAAAAATATAAGTTTTAGCTTAAAGTAACAGGCAATTTTCGCAAGTCCTGGTTAGAGAATTATAAGTATCTAATAAACTATTATATAAGCACTTACACTTAACAAGATTTTTGAGTACAAGTCTGGTTTGAGGTGTCTATGCTTGGATTTGGAAGTACGGTTCACATAAATTTATTTTGTAAGAATTCAGGGATTTTTTTTGAATGAAGCAGTTACAAAAATGTATTAATATTTTTTGAGAAAAACTTATTAGTCTATTCAAAAAATCCATAGGATGACACATACCTAGATGGCGTTACTAGAATTTTTTCCATATGATTTTTATTTAGTACTAGTCTTCAAACGATAAGTGTAAAAATTGGAGAGCAATCTGACTATTGATTCGTGAGTTATAGCATTTTGTGTGAAGCAACTTTTGTTATTGAAAAAAAAATGGAAAAAAGTTAATTCCGAGTTTGGATAAAACATTGCTTTTTGATGAAAAAAAGTTCAGTGGAAACCAAACAATGGCTTGATAAACATTATCCGGACTCTGCTCCATCTGCTCCATCGAGCACAAGTGATGCAGAGCGCAGTGGACGCCCAAATGAGGCTGTTATTCCAGAAAACATCAACAAAATCCACAAATTGGTTATGAACGATCGCAAATTAAATGTGCACGAGCTAGCTGGCATTGTAAAAATTTCAGATGGTAGTGTTTTTACCATTTTACACGATGATTTGGGTATGCAAAAGCTCTGTGCAAAGTGGGTGCCGCGTGAGGTCCCAGTTGACCAAAAACAACAACGAATTGATGCCTCAGAGGAGTGTTTGGCGCTGTTAAACCGCAATAAAATCTAATTCTTTCGTCGATATGAGACAATGGATGAAACATGGCTTCACTATTACACACCAGAATGCTAGATGGAAGGAAATTTAAATCCAATGATGAAGTAATTAATGAAACTGAGGCCTATTGTGACAGAGAAATCGTACTATAAAAGTGGTATCGAAAAGTTAGAAAACCGCTATACTCGTTGTATCGCCCTCGAAGGCATCTATGTTGAATAATAAAATCGAGTTTTGTCAAAATTTTATTTTTTTCTTTCATTAAAATTTAAAAAAAAATGCCTTTTGCGAAAATCCATTGTAAGATAATATAGAGAAAAACTGAGCATCTATTTATGTTAGGAATTTACCCTAGGTATGAATTTTTTTACAATCGTATGGACCGTTTTCGAGACATGTCCAAATGTCAAAAGTGCCGATAATCGATTTTTAAGCGAAAAACCGAGTATGCAGTCATATTTAAGGGTTGACCTTACCCCTTAATTGAGGGTTATACCCGTAGTGGTTAATATTGAAAAAGCTATTGCTTAGATACCAAATTTGGTTGAAACCGTTAGAGCCATTTTCGAACATATAGAACTGGTATGAACATTTTATGTGGAAAGTGCCATTAATATTGAGGTTACCATGCGAAAAAAAGCGGCCCCGAACTGTAGGCCCACAGACCCTAAATCCGAAGTTTGAACAAAATCCGGCAGATACTGTAGGCCTCGGCAGCATACGGACAGACAGACAGACGGACAGAATTTCGAGACAAACTTTTTTGAGTTCCTCTATCATCGTTATGTAAGACTCGATTAACATCTCGAGTTCGAAAGTGTGTACGAAAACAATATCATTCTCTAAATGGAGAAAGTTAAAAATGTGAAAGCAATGACCTTTGATTTGCAATTAATTTCAAAAGCTTCAATCTTTACGTTAAAAAGTTAGTATAAAGATTTGGATAGGACAGGGACTTTTGTCCCTTCCTGTATTATAGAATTCGAAATAATTCTAAAGATTTCCAAAAGATCTGAAAACTTCGACTTGATGCTGCACATTTACGTCTCTGGTAAAAGGTTCTTCCAATGCTTGAGCTTTTAAATTAAATCCTCGTCCAATATCAAATGGGATTTATAGTCGTTCCATGAGAAGCAGGAACAAGGTCGAGCGCCGTACATTCCTAATGTAATCTTCCACGCTTTCTATACATGCATCTGAACATGAACTATGCGACGACGACCCACAAGGACGAAAGAAAAGACACTCAGCAATTTTCCAAATTGTTAAGTGATTTACGACACAACAAATGCAAAAGTCAAAAACCTCACCACCATTACAAATTGGCCTCCATTACAGATTACTTTTCGACTTGTTCGACCCGACCAACACCGTCAGCGCTACTGATGCCACCCTCATCCATGCACAAAGCGATCTGCTCAATTGATTCAAGGGTTGGCGCAAGCAAAAAAAATAAAACTTTTATGTATAGGAAACCCTTTTCAATGGCATTTTAAGTGGGTGGGTGGTGACACACTCCCCGACAGGACAGCCCTTAAAAGAATATTTTTTTATTGCCAAAATATGGTAATCGATCTTCGAAGGAGACCGAGGTGGTGTACTTACCCAGATTCGAATAAATTGAATGGCAAGGGTTGAGCTGAGATTTCTCGAAATATATCGGAAACACATGAAGGGTAGCCGCCCGGGAAAGCTCTTGCGATTTGATAAATTGAATTACACTGTCAATCGGGCTATTAGCAGAGATTAGATACTTTTGCCAATCGATTTCAATCGGAAGAGTGTTTGGCCGACAATGTTCTCGGCGGCCGGCGGTAGTTGTGAAATGAATTATTTCAAGGGCCAAAAGGCGTGTATCGTATATTATACATATATACGGAACAGAGCTCTCCTCTAATCGCGCTCGGGCGGTAATAAATTTTCTCCTACAATTATGCGAGCGATTTAATTATTTTCATGCGGGAAGGTAATTTGTGTCACTAATTGCGTGCAAATTGGATTTTCCTCGGGAGGTTATTATTTATATTACAGGTGGCTTATTGGCTTATGGGGCCATATAAACACACGGAGGCGCATTCGACTCGAATATAATTACCGATTAATTCATATATGCACTACTCCTGTGGGTGTGTTTGTGTTGTGGATTTAGGTGCAAACTGACGATGCAATAAATGCGGTCGTTGTCGAATATATAGGTTCATATTGTGCCTATATTGAAAGCCGAGTTGATAAACGACATTTATTAACCTACCGCAGCAGCGAAGTCATTTATTAATCGAACATTAATCGTGGCTGATGTAATGCAATGAAATCGAAGATATTAAATTTGATATTGACTTAAATAGGTGAGTCCGTTGATAATGAGTTTTACTATCACACAATTGGTATATTAAAGAACCAAAGTAAATTTTGAAATTGCCGTTGCACAGAAGTGCGTAGATATCGTGTATACGAGCGAGTTATTTTCGACTTAGAGTGGGAAACTTAGTAGTAATTGGGTTAAGTGGTTTAGAACCTGATTGTTGCTTCTGAATTTTGGTTGCCTTACATAAAAAATATCTGTACCCATATCTCAAAAGGTATCCAGATCCCACATGTTATAGCAGTACCTTAAACGAAGGCCGAACGGAAATCAGAAAGAGAAAGCTCCCGCAGATACTGCGCATCAGGTTTAGGCCTGACATTTTGGAATATTTTCTACAAGTCGTTCGCCCTAAAAGAAATACCCGAAAATACCTTTCGACATTGATACCCAGACGAGAAATGTACGATTCTCAGGATCTTCATATAATAGAACTTCAACATTTGAACACTTTTTTAGCATTTACATTTATCGTGCGTACAGCGTACGATGTTGGCCTCAAAGGCTGGAATCGTTGTTGGCTTGTCCGCATTGTTTGGAAAATATGATGAATGACTGTGACTATTTTTAGTTCGATACGTTCGTCGCGCTGTTCCTGTAGAGTATTAGTCTTAAACCGAAAAACGTATATACACACAGCAACAACACCATCGTTTGAAGATTAAAAAAAACTAAAATAAAAAGAGCTCAGTCTTAACGTAGCACAGCAAATCAAATTTGGGATTAGTCGATGTTGGTATAGAGACTGACATGTCTTCCATATATTAAGAATACTTATATCAAAGTCGTTAGAGCGGTTTTTGTAAAATATAAAACATAAGCCATTAAAACACCTAAAAAGTGCGCTATGGCTATGGTCAACTCTGTTTCCTGCATAAAGCAATTGCACATCATTTTCTTTCCAAAACTTTAGAAACCAGCTCAGCAAAGACGTACGATATTATAGCCAAAAAACTATTTAAACTAGCTTAAAACAGAATTCGTGAGCAATTCAATTCTATAGACCCAAAATGAATTCAATCGCGATATTAAAGTTAAATATACACTCAAAGCCGCACAACTAATATATATTCCTGAGATAGAAGCTCCAAAAACTTGCATAAACCTCTTCTTAGGGTAAGGCCCACTCTTGAACACTCCAATAACCTAACTCTTTTACAAACAACCCTTAAAAACAAGAAACCGTATTAGGTTTATTCGCATATTCTTGCAAGCACTAAAAATCTGTCAAATTATAAAAAAAAACCAAGTGCGAGTGTCACTCTTGCACCGAAGGTTCCGTACTTTTGCGGAAATAGCGAAGATTTTTTTTTTTTTAAGTAAGAGTATGAGTTATGAAATGACCAAGAGCATGTTTGTGCATGAGAAAGAGAATGAGTAGGTAAGGTATTCATTGGAAACGTTTCAATTGAAAACGATTAAGAGAACACACCATTAACGAATGAAAGTGAACAAACGATAGCGTATTTTATAGGCCCTACGAACTAAGTCCCAACAGGACCTAACTCCTACTAGCCAAACGAACTAACAAACCCTTATTGCGGTTGTCAATTAAAAACCGATTATCCGATAAAATGTATCAATCAATTTATACTTTTGTATTGTGTAACTCAGTTGATAAAGGTTGTGACTGAAATTGACTGTTGTGAATAAAATACGCTCTTTGACATTTGCTATTGACAATAATTATAAGTTTGCTGTGGATATTTTTTACTTAAATTAGAATAGAATTAAATAAAATTCGGTATCTGTCTTTTTCGTCTTAATTTATTTATTTAAGCTTTTAATTTCTCCCTGTTGATTTCTATTATTTCGTTTTTTTTTTGTTTCATATTTTTTCTTTGAATAATATTCAATATTCTTCATGCTTTTCCTTATATTTTGTTGCTAACTATTTTAGCCCTAAAACTAAACTAAACTAAACTAAAATCTTTACATAAAAACCGTACATTTTATTGCAGTCCCGTACAAATTAATTGTATCAATCAGTTTGTTCCAGTTGAAAGAAATAGATACAAAATGACACAAAAGTTAATGGCAATTGACACTCGCAATACCGATTTTTGTATTCACAATCAAAATTTAATAGAAATTGACAATGAATCAACAATTCACTGGCAATTGACAAGCACAATACCGATTAAATAAATTGGTTGATAACTACCAAATACCAATTGATAATTGACAATTGCTATAGGGGTCTAAGTCCCACCAATTTTGCAATGGGATTTAGTTCATATGTTTGGGAGATAGTTCGTAGTTCATTATGAACAAATTCCCAATGAATTAAGTCCCAATTTGAGAAAGTGGGAGCTAGTTCATTTAACTTAGATAGATAGTTTTTATTTCGTATATAGATTTACAGTAGGATTTGTTACCACACATTTTACAATTCAGAGATATGATAAAATGTATCTTTCTTCTGAAACATTATTTTTAATTAATTTAATTTAAATGATTTCATTGGGCAAGAAATATAACTTCTGAAGGAAAATACGAAAAAAACAATTAAATAGAGAAAAAAAAATTAAATAAAAAATAAATAACAAATAAATAAAAATAAAAATAAATAAATAGATAAATAAATAAATAAATAAATAAATAAATAAATAAAACTAAATAAATAAATAAATAAATAAATAAACAACCAAACAAATAAGTAAATAAATGAATAAATTAATTGGTTAATCAACAAATAAATAAATAAATGAGTAGACGAATAAATAAATAAATATTTACATTAATAGCAATAATAAATAGCAACAATAATACACAAAAAAAAAAGAAGGCTATATCAACTATCGAGTGAGATATAATTCATATTTAAAACGTTTACTAGAGGGTTATCAGCAAAATCACAGCGTTCTAGAAAACGTTGGTTTAATTTTTTAATTCTTTGGAAGATCAATTCAACATTCGCTTTATCGTGAGTATCCAGGGTTGAGTGATGCCACGGTAGATTAAGCATCATTTTTAATAATTTATTTTGAGAAACCTGTAATTTCTTAATATGACACATTGCACAATTTCCCCATACTTGGCACCCATAAAGCAAAATTGCTTGAAAAATTACTTTATGGATGATAATTTTATTTTCATTTGAAAGCTGCGACTTTCGGTTTATGAAAGGATATAGCATCCTCGTCGCAATTGCAATTTTTTTAAGGGTGTTTGCTATATGTGGTCCAAAAGTCAACTTGGTGTCCAAATAAACTCCTAAGTATTTTACGGAAGGTTCCCAACTAATAAATACTTGTACTATTCACCTGTAACGGTCCGCTAGGAAGATAACAAGCTTTTCTTTTTCTCGTAAAAAGATGGCTTGTGTTTTTCCTTGATTAAATTTAATTTTCCATTTGTTGTAATATTCCTCTAATATCGTCATCGCATTTTTTAGATTCCTCTCAATGTCGAGAGCGAATTCATGCGATGAAAATATCGCAGTATCGTCGGCAAAGATACCTGCTTCGCAATGAGGTAGACATGGGAAGTCCGATGTATAAGGTTATTTTTGGATCCCCTTAGATTCATCTTCACTCTTAAGGTTTGTAGCCGCCTGTATTGAAACATCATCAACATCATCAGATTGCCTGATAACGCACACTGCATGTCAGTGATGCCCAATTAATATAAGTTTATAAACTTCGCTTCAACTGAATAAGCACAAACTTTGTCAGAGCTACGTTGTCCATTTTTTTAAAACCTTGTGCTTTAATTTACCATTAGATGATGCTAACTGTTTGCTTATGATGTTGAGAAAATAAATCAGAAAGAATAACCCAAAAAGTACCGCTATTTTTTCTCTGACTCTCTTGCAAAGCATTCAATATGGAAAAATGCAGTTTTATTTTGCGTCAACTGAATAGACACAAATATTGAAATTGGAAATAAAAGTTATTAGGATTAAATGGAACAATTTTTTTTTTTAATAGTTTCTTTATTGATTTTTTTAGTAATGCCGCCCTTATTCATAATAACTTCGTATGTTCGATCTGGCATGGAATCGTACAGCCTCCTTATGTAGTCCTTTACGCAGATCGCCGCCCGATATAATTAACAGACGGAAGAAATTCTCAAAGCCGTTTAGAGCAAGGAGGTGAATTATTCGTTACTCTCGTTATTTTGACAATTTTTCTATTTTTCGTTGTTTTCGCTGCGAACATGTTAAGTTCGATTTAGATTTCACGAATGGCCATTTATACATAAAACTTAATTAAATTAACAGTTGTGAGGTTGATTCCTTGTGAGCTTTGTTGTGATTCGATAACATTTTTCGTATTCGGCGATAATGCTCACAATAAAACTCACAAAAATGGTGAGTTTTCGAATTTGATTGTTACGTCTGAATATTTAAAAATTAATAAAATAATTTTATTTGTCATTGCTTCAATGTGCAAATATCGTTGAAAAGTTTAAATGTTGGATACGTAATGGAAGATAATGTATATTTTTTAGCATTAAGTGAATAAAAACATGGTATATTTTATTTTAGAAGTATGAGAATTTTTGCGTAACCACCCGGAAGATGCATTGAATGCAATGCATGGTCCAAAAAGATCTTCGAAGAAGTGGAGGGGTTCTTTCGTCATAAAGTTTCGGAGTCCCTTTTATGTTAAATTTATTAAAGAAGTTTTAAAAAAATAATGTTTCATGGTGATATTTTAATACGCAACACACCCAATTTGTTAAGCTATACACTCTTCATTTGTCATTGGAAACCGAACCATTTCTCCTTTAACTTGAACTATAAGCCTGCACATGTAGGTTATATTTCTAGAAATTGTTGCTTGGCTTAAAGGGATTAAATAGTTATTTCCTACACACTTTTGGTATGAACCATGTGCTGGAAAATAAAGCACCGAAAGAAACTACACAAAACATGTTTTATAAGACTGCAGTTCAAAGAACAATAGTTGAATACATACTCGAAAGGCCATATTAGTTCTCATAGATTTTTGAAAACGGAAAAATTTAATGAATGTGGTGTCTTGGAGTGCAAATGGATCATTTTCGTCTCTTAATTTCTGCAAAAGACGTCTGCGCTGCAATCTAACGGTATGGTGAGGTTGTTTGAATATTAGTACCGCTGTAAATCGTACCATTCATTCTCAGGTGAGAGTTCTGCAACAATATGAAGGAGAATTAAATCTTTTTCCATTATTCTTAATTTTTTGCAGAACAATTGACACAGAAAAATTCGTGACTTCTGAGTTGTGACCTACTCAAAAGGAGATCACAATTTCGATTGCTTTTGTGAGCCTCACAAGTTGTGATTGTGCTAATAGAATACGAAAACCTCACAAAATTAATTTCACCTCACCTTGTGAGGATTTTGTGACTTGTGAGGTATCAGTGAGGTTTGCCAGAATCGGGCTGTAAACCCGATTAGGATACAAGGCTTTATCTAAAATCAAAGTTTATAATAAATTTCTTAGTAATTTTATTGCCAGTCAGAAATGGAAGCCATTTCTCCACAATCAGCTGAATAAATCATTAATGACAGATTGCTTTCGATATCTAATACAAAATATACCGAGTAATAGATCATAAGACGAAAGCTGAAATTACCTCACAGTAAACGAAACCTGAGTAAGCTCACTGTGTTACCAAGTATACATCTAATCTGCGTGACACAGCCAATCGTTTCCAACAAATCCAATTACAACTCAAATTAATCGATGTTTTTCCGTCGAAGTGTATATCAATGACGTTGTTGATTGTCTCTGTTGACTCATGGTTACTAAGGAAACCGATATTGACGACCTTTTGCACAGAACAGACAGAAACAATTAACCACCAATATCCTTATCTAATCAATACACTAATTGAACTCCATTTGAATCGATCGATTAACAAGAAAATTTCAATACACTATCTCAACGACATCGAGTAAGTACTATACCGAAACACTTAAACAAACGAATTGCAACAAAACAATTTGAATGGTTATTAACACGCGGTAACCAAGAGATAGCCACCCACTCGAAAGCTAAATCCTCTAGCGAGGACTGATGGATAATTTAGGTAATTTTATCTCTGGTCGTTTTCAAGCCCCATTAACTGTCAAGACCTGTGTTTGTGTGTGTGGTTGTGTGTGCTTTGAACGATGAGGGCTCGCATTTGGCATTATTTTGTTGTACGATAGCTGTCAGGTGGGGGTGGCTTGCTCGGTGTTTTACCCCCTCATTTTCCCGATTAGAACGACAAATCCGACAGTGCAATAGTTTTCGATGTTCGATGGCGTGTAACTGCCATCGTGGAATTAGTTTTAATATGATATATGAAGGATCACTTGAAACGATATACTGTATACTGTTGGCTCTAATCTGAATATTCGCCGGACTGAGGTGGAGTAGTTGCTCGTACATACAGCGGTAATTACGTGTTTGTTTACCTAAATTAAATGGCTTTTGGCGTTGTTTTTGGAAAAGGCGAGCAGAGGAGCTCTGCTGATATCCTGATGGTGATTTGTGTTTTTTGTTCGCTTTTCTTGTCATATGTTGTCATTGGAACGTGTTAATGTGTTTGTAAATATAGATTGATTCATTTTTGAACAGACGGTGTTGAGTGTACGCAGAAAGCGGTTTAATTTGTACTAAGTGGATGATAGATGGTTCGATTGTTTGCTGATTATATTTACTCAGATGTCGCAATAAATTGACAGTAGGTAGTGCCCTAGGAGTTGGGAATTTTTATTTTTTTTTGTTTGTTGCGATTGCACTTCTGCAAAGTGCAATAATTCAATACCTGCAACGTCAAAAGTGATTATGAGGTTTAAGAATCCAGTCAAAAGGGCTCATTTTTAGGTGAGCCTTCCGTGTAGGTTTGAGTCGGCCATGAAAATAGTTCAAAAGTCAAAAGGTCAAGCAAAAATGGTTAAATGCGGAAGTGACAGAGATGATTTGCAGTGTGTGGGGTAGCCTAATGCGCTTTATTTTTCTTTTTATACAAATCAAAAACTGAAAAGCTGCTGTTATAAAAGGCCATCGGGCTCTACCAATAAACATTTTTAGTATCGACTCTAACAGCCCGATTCTGGCAAATCTCACTGATACCTCACAAGTAACAAAACCCTCACAAGGTGAGGTGAAATATATTCTGTGAGGTTTTCGTACTCTGGCAGCACACTCACAACTTGTGAGGCTCTCAAAAACAATCGAAATTGTGATCTCATATCGAGCAAGTCACAAAATAGAAAACCAGTCATAAGCGCTCACAAATGGCAATACTTATTTGTATTTTTCCCTCTTTCTAAGCATTTCAAGACCCAAACCTGGCTATATTAATTAACTTTTCGGGGGAAATTGATATTTGTATGAAAAAAACGGAGGAATGTGGAAATTTTGATTTGTGTCAAATATGATTAATATTTTACTTTCTTTAAGTAAATACATAGTTCACAGTGGCTATACAATACAGGCACAAACAAACGGAAATAAAAAACACATTTGTACGGACTTGATATCTCTATTAAAGGGAAGTATTCCAGCTTAAGTGCGGAAACATTGAAATTGAATGTCGCAACCGTATGATCGGTGGCCCATTTTAGGCGATGTAATAAACTTAATAAATCTCTCAAATACGAGCTTAAATAACAACTTAATAAATGACAATGGACAACTGCCAATGCATTCGAAGATAATTACGAAACAAAAGTCTCAACAATGGCTATGGTTATGGTTAATATTTGACGTTCCATATGCCAAACTGTACCCGTAACAACGATAAATCTGCTATCCGAATGGTTTTATTATTGTTAGCATAGCACATGGATATAAAATACGGTAGTTGTCAAACTAAAAACTAGCAGGCTATATAGTTTTACAGCCCGATTCTGGCAAACCTCACTGATACCTCACTAATTTTTCGTATTCTCCGATAATGCGCACAACAAACCTCACAACAAATTCACCTCACAATGGTTAGATTACTATCACTTCAATTTTGTGGGATCTGGGAACGAAATATTATATGTATATCTACATTCTAAACCATTAATTGAATAAAGAAAAACAAATTTAATAAGAAAATATGAGAAATATTGACACTGAAACGAAGAAAATAAAATAGGTTCGTTCGTGTACTTTCAGCACAGAAAAATGAAAAATGTCAAATATCAAAAATCGAGAGAGAAATCTCTCAATTTCAAGAGAAGTACGTGACCGCTTTTCTTACAAAAAGTTTAAGAAATGTTATATTGACATTATCGTAAAATGCAGCATCTACAAAATAAGTTGGAATTGAATTTTTAATAAGCTAAATACCTATTAAACTTACCAATTTGGATGCGCTGATATGTTATAGGAGAACATTCAATTACAACGTCTTTCTCCGACATCGTTGAAGACGAAAATAAATAGAGTTTTACTTGTCAAACTTTTGAGCTGTCACTAAGTTGTACATTTTCATTTTTCATTTTTCAGTAAGTCGAAATTCGGCGAGTAGAAAATTACGAAAAAATAGAAAGAGGGGAAATGGATTTCTCTCTCATTTTTTTCAATTTTCTCAGTACGTAGTCGCATTCGCACAGTTCCTTAGCAAATTTTTAATAATTTTACGTTTGCAAAAAAGTACCCGAACGAACCTAATATTAACGACATTTGTCACAAATCAAAATTTTCACATTCCGCAGTTTTTTTTATACAAATGTCAATTATCCCCTAAAATAAATATAGCGTAAAATGTCAGGTTTGGGTCTTTAAATGCTTGGAAAGAGGGAAACAATGCCATCAAATACAAATATTGTCATTTGTGAGCGCTTATGACTGGTTTTCTATTTTGTGACTTGCTCCATAGGAGATCACAATTTCGATTGCTTTTGTGAGCCTCACAAGTTGTGAGTGTGCTGCCAGAATACGAAAACCTCACAAAATCCATTCCACCTCACCTTGTGAGGGTTTTGTGACTAGTGAGGTATCAGTGAGGTTTGCCAGAATCGGGCTGTTAAATTGTACTATGAATTAGCCAATAACCTGTTTGGAAAACTGTAAGATTTCCCAGACTATAAATAACCAAAGCCCGACTGCGGTGTACAAGAATTATTTGTTCAAAAAAAAAATAGCTTGACAGATAAAGTTTGAGTTGATTTTTGTTAACTTAGCAATCGGGACGTCCAAGTATCTAGTTTAGTAAGTCCAACAGCTGGCTGACCCAAACTAATGTGTCTCAGTTTTGATTGGCCTGATCCAGTTGAGTACTGAGTACTTAGACAGTTCGCATATGTTGCTGATGTGGGAAAAGTGACGTTAACGACCTACTAACTAGTTTTTGCGTTCAGGTATAGTCCAGACCAATCTAGTCAACTAGATTTTTTAATCCGCTATACCAATAATAATTTTTAGTGTCCAGGCAAACTTTCCATACAAAATTGTATACCTATTATAACTTTCAAAGTATTTAGGCTAAAAATGATTATTAGTAAGGCCCAATGTGTCCAATATGTAGGTTTATTCTTCTTTCATCAACTTCAGTGTCTCTAGCCCTAATTGTCGGGAGCACGACTGGGTCGAACGAAACTTACTCGTTCATCAAAAGTTTGGTAGGTAAAAACCTGAGAACCAATTACCAATGCTTGATAAAAGAACCGGCTCATAAAATATAGGAATATAGTGTTACAAAATATCGACTTTTGGGTTGTTCATCTGATATGGCAGTATATTATATCAAACAACAGTGTGAATTTTTAAAAGTTGAAGCTCTCAGAAACAGGTAACTGTCGCATGTTTTTATTTTTGACTGGAATAGATTAGGGACGCTGGTTTAAGGGCTATGATTGGATTGGTAATTCCAGTTTATTTGAACTATTATATGCATAAATGATTTTTGCATGCAATTTCTTTTTTCATCAGCTTGTTAAAGTTTGTTTTTGTCTTAGTTATTGGGCACGTTCAAATAAATAGTTCATGCAAAACGTCAACTAGATTTTTCTGGACTAGATAAGCGTCATTTATGACATTTCAATGCAATTTATCGATAACGTATAAAAACTTGGTTGGCGTTCTGTTACAGCATTCACTAAAAAAAGCAGCTGTAAGCTGTAAAAGCAGTCATGATTCAACCCCTAAGTGGCAGCTTAGCAGAGAAAGGGAAAGGAGCACGCAGCTAAAGTGAAGTAAGAACCTACAGATAAGAAGGGTTCACTGTGTTTCAACGAGCCCGACGCACGCCTAGAAATGTTTTGACACTTAAGGTGGCCCCAAGCAGTCTATATAAGATTTATCAAGTGGGCGACATCATAACGATCTCAACTAGAATTTCTTGAACTTGAACTTGTTACTTCTTAAACAAAATCTCGCGGAATATGTCTATTAAGCAAATTATTGCTCATGAATTCAAATGCTTTTCGATTTTCTTACACAAAACGAATATTTTATTTAAGCACTTAATAATCGTACAAAGCTGACGCGATTACCGCCTTGAAGAGAACAACTCCCATTCCGTTGGCAAAATCATTGCAATTAGTCCTTCAGCTAATTGGCCACAAAAATCCAACCGACAATACTGTGAAAGACAAATTCTAACAATTATAATAGATTACACACAAAAGCATTAATCCAACATAAAACACCATAATCTGGGCTACTAAAATCTACATAAAGAAAGAACGTACACTCGAATAATTCCACCCCACTGTCATACATATATAGCAAATCCGGCGAATCGTCCTCCTCATTCGCAGAAGCTCTGGAATAACATAAAACTCGATCCGCCAAGTGATTTTTATTACACTAATGCACAATATAATCCACCCCCACCTCCAGAAGGACGCTGCCGCCGCCGCCAACGTCACCCTCATACACTTGACGAGGAAAAAAATAATTCACATAAATTCCAACAAACTTACAACATTTATTAGCAATCTAAAAAGGACAATTTCCAGTTAGTGTATACTGTATACAATGGTATGGCGATAGCACGAGTACACACACATTTGCCAGCCATCATCATCCTATCGTTCTGTTTCTGTCACCATTCCGCTCCAGCATCACCCGCAACGACGAAATGTGTCTTGCAAAGTGGGAAATTTCATTACTAATCAATTTAATCCTCATCTGGGGCTCCATTTAGCTTCATTTCATCCATTTCACCAGGAACTTCAACAAAAAGAAGCAAAACAACAGCGACGACGACGACGACGACGATGAATGGTGGAGGAAGAACAAAAGTGAATAAGAACTATAATGCACGCCATTGTAACGAAAAACTTTCCACCATTAAAAACAGTGGCGTGGGGGGACTCAATGTCCCTTTTTACACCTTCCAGGATGTGATATCTCCCTCTCTAAAGAAGACCTGCGCCTTGGCGCAAGGAAACACCCTCGCACTAAAGTGCACACAATCACAGGGAATAAGGTCGCAAATATACAGAAGAGAGTCCTGGGAGAAGCCCGACTGGGAGGAGCTAATAAAAATCCTTGCGGTTGCTCGTTAAACCCCCATCCGCACACCCAAAGTACGGGTCCTTCGAAGGTGAGCGGGGAATGATAATTGAAGCAATTATAATAGCAAATTGGGGGATCATCGCTCTTGTCGAGCGATATAATAAGTTTGAAGGATGTGGGGGAGGGGGCTCCTTTCTCTGTTTATTGTAATGGTGTTCGAAGGATCTATAATAAACCCACATTGCTTCACTCACTGTATGGTGAATATTGCTCCGAAAAGAGGACTTTCGCACACATGGAAATCCACACCACACATATACGGAAAGAAATAGAGATAGAAAGAGTCCGTGTGTGTGAAAGGATAAAATATGTCGTATAGTATATCTACGATTTGTTTCGTAATTAGAATTCCAAGTGAACACAAAATTGCCATTGCTCCCCGTCATCTTGCATCGCATGTACTCCTTCGGAGGACCTTGCTTCGGTGGTGGTGGTGGTGTAGTGGTGGCATGGATAACGATGGTGGTAGTCGTCGAGATGATACGCTTAATTACTGCAGTTTATTTTCTAAGTGAGACTAATTAACAGACAATCCCCGAGGGAGAGACATGACACACTCGACGAGCTGAAGAGGACACCCCGTTTTTTCCACTGAGTGGATTTTTTTTTTCTTACACTCGGGACATAACAGCAAGCTTATTGCAAATGGTAGAGGAGAGGAGAAAGAGCATGGGATTCATGCCATGGGTAATTTGCGGATACATGAGATAAAAGAAGATTTGACAATGTTTTTACTGGTTTTGTTGAATTTCCAGTCATTTCTGTGATTTTAGTTTAATTTTTATTTGAGTGCACAGCAAAAACGTTACAGATTCATTAAAATGTGTGCACAAGGAAAGAATTTAAAATCACATTGAGGCGAGAAGTAGAGACGTATTTGCAAGGCACAAAGTTTTATATTGACATACGTATGGTGCACCTAAGGATGGGCAATCGTTTGCGAAGCCAACTTGAGAATAAAAGGAATGCGATTATGGTTCAGTTGAAAACTTGGTCCACAAACTTACTTAGCAGAGATGGCTTTGCTCAGTTTATTAACATTTAAGCCTCTAACAAGACAAGCCATTTAGGACTGTCGTGTTTTCAATTCGATTCATATTTCAGACGCATTCAATGTTAGGGCCTGATATCCTGCTCATGTTAAGTTCTAGTGTCTTTTCTTCTTTCCTTAGCTTAAAAAATTAATAATAGAACGTCTGACAGACATCCGAGAGCAACTGTCATGAAAGAGCTTCTCAAATAGCCCCGCTTGGACTCGGCATAAAATTGTAGATCCCTTCCATTCGTCCCAAAAATAAAACAAGTAAACGTGTTATCATTTGATACCCTCCACTACATACAAGTCATGCAAAGTTTAAGGCATGTGAGGTAGTAGGTTAGGCTAGGTACGTGGGTTGGCGCGGAGTGCTCCGTGCCACACTCAGGCCAATACTGACCCGTTGTGATGCCCATTGGGGGAAGAGGTTGTCCCTTACCCATAATAACCCTGAGACTAAGTACTCACTGTGCTGTTGCATACAAACCATCTTGTGGATTTGATGAAGCCCATTATCTTGTCTATATGTGTGCTGGAAAGCTCTTCTAGGTCGTGGAAGAAGTGTCTCCCTAGGAATCTGTGCCTGTAGTGTTGGAGACCTGGGCAGTGACATAGGAAGTGCGTTGTGTCCTCAAGAGCTTCCTCATCACCGCAGCCCCTACACAGTTCTTCTTCACTCAAGCGTAGTTGTTCATGTGATACCGTAGAGTATTGTGCCCCGTTATAATTCCTACGAGGGTGGAAAGAGATTTTCTATCCTTTCGCATGAGACTCTCGGTTCTGGCTTCATTGAAAGTTGGCCATAGCATTTTTGTGGTATGACAAGTTACTAGTGCAGTCCATCTAGCGTTCGCCTCTCTTGTGGCTTTTCTTCCTGCTTCAAGCTTGAGTGCGCAAGGCGGGATTTTCACAAAGGGGTCAGCTTGTTCTGATACAGCTGCCGAACCTAGTCTTGCTAATTCGTCAGCTTTCTCGTTGCCTGAAATGCCTTCATGTCCCGGAACCCAGCAGAGCAATATCTTATGCTGAGTGCCAAGAACCCTGAGTTCTTCGTGACAGTATTTCACAAGCTTTGATATTATTTCTATCGCAGTTAATGCTTTTATTGCTGCCCGGCTGTCGATAAAAAAGGTAATACCTTCAGGTGGTACTGCCCTTACCACAGACTCACGGGCTGCTGTCGTCACTGCCATGACCTCTGCTTGGAAGACACTGCTGTGGTCGGGAAGGCGAATCGATTTTGATATGCCCAGCGACTCGGAGAAGACGCCAGACCCTACCCCGGTTTCCATTTTTGAACCGTCCGTAAAGACGGCTACGGATTGTGCGTTGGGTACGAGTTCTTCGCTCCATTCTTCCCTGAGGCGCTCGAGAAAGGTCTTGTGAACTCTATGTATGGCGTAATGTAGTCCGTGTTGGGTACATAGCCAAAATATTTCTTTAGGATCGAGGAGTGACCCGTTGCATTCGTTCTCCAGTTTACTGCCTGGCTTATCCTCAAGGCACTATAAATTGCGGCTGAAGATTGTATAAAGATGTCTAGCGGCAGCAGGTTGAGGATAGCCTCAAGACCTGCAGTAGGAGCAGTCCTCATCGCACTTGTGGTGCCAATACACGCTAGTCTTTGTACTTTCGTAATGGCCTTTAGGTAGGTGGTTTTGCAGGTTGGCGGCCACCAAACGAGGCAGCCATAGGTCAGTATAGGTCTTATTATAGCCGTATACATCCACAGTTTGATTTTAGGGGATGGTCCCCAGGTTTTCCCGAAAATTCTGCTGCATGAGTAGAAGGCTACTGAGGCTTTTTTGATTCTCTCGTGTGTGTTTAATTTCCAATTTAGTTTTTTGTCCAGTATAAGTCCCAAATATTTTGCACTGTCAGATACTCTGAGTGGTATACCGCCAACAGAAGCTGCGACAAACCGTGGTATTTTCCTCTTATTTGTGAAGGTAACCAGTTCAGTTTTCTGGGGATTTAAGTTTAGACCGCAGTTCCGGGTCCAGATATCGAGGGTTTTTAAAGCGCCACCAATTTGTTCGCTGAGAGTTGGAAGGAATTTACCTGTTGCCAACAAAACTACGTCGTCGACATAAGCCGTTGTTCTGATGCCACTGTTACTAAGCTGTATAAGTGCCTCGTTTAGAACTATGACCCACAGCAGTGGCGATATAACCCCACCCTGAGGAGTTCCTCTAGAGGCAAAGGCTTCTCGCTTAGAGCCCCCAAGTTCAGTTATTATATGTCTTTCTTAGAGTATGCTCACAATCCAGTTGATAATGAAACTTTCAATGTTATGCTTACTTAGTGTCCTGCGTACGGCATCAGTTCTGACATTGTTAAACTCTCCTTCAATGTCCATGAAAGCCGCAAGGGTGAACTCTTTGTCATTCAGAGTTTTTTCAATTGTACTTACAACACAGTGTAGGGCGGTTTCCACACTTTTGCCTTTAGTGTAGGCATGTTGGGCCGGGGATAAGTCTTCCGGGCGTAACCTACTACGAATGTGTATATCCAACAGTCGTTCTAATGTTTTCAATATGAAGGAAGTGAGGCTTATTGGTCTGAAGTCACTTGCGTTAGTGTGACTTGCCTTGCCAGCCTTTGGTATAAAAATAACCTTCACTTTTGTCCCTTTGTGAGACTGCCAATATAAAGTCCCTTTAATACCGGAACTATAGTGTCGGCAGTTCTTTGCAGCATTATAGGAAAAATACCGTCGAGCCCTGGGGATTTATAGGGAGAGAAAGATCGGATGGCCCATTCTATGCCATCTTCTGTGATCAAATCTCCAGGAAGGTCTGTATCCCTGTTATAGGTATATTCCTCGATGCATGGCTGAGCAGTACAGCCTGGAAAGTTTTCAGTAGCAGATTCAAGGAATCTGAACAAGATTCGGTCCAATTGCCTTCGGGGTTCTTGAGAGATCCCAGAGTAACAGGTTCTCTGGTAAGGATCTTCCTCAATCTCGCGGTTTCCGTAGTACCCGTTATTTCAACACACAAATGTTTCCATGATTGTCGTTTGGATTTCTGAATTTCGGTTTTGAAGTTTCTCTGACTTGCTTTGTATATATCCCAGTCAGAGTCCAGCTTCGTCCGGTTAGACGTATTAAGAAGTCTCCTTGTTTCCTTCCTAGTTGCGGCCAGTTTTCTGTTCCACCATGGAGGTGATAATTTAGTTTTCCTTTTTACTAAAGGATATACTCCTTCGAAAGCCTCTTTAAAAACAGTGACAATTTACTCGGCTTTCAGGTCGATGTCGTTCGGGCAATTAAGATTACCACATTGTAAAAGATCCTTTCTTTTCTCAATATCCTTGCTAAAAAGAGCCCAATCAGCTTTTCTTGGATTGTTGTGTGGTTGGGAAGGGTTGCTGCAGTTGCCTACAATGAATTCGATGATTCTATGGTCAGAGTAGGATTGCACATTAAGAATGCTCCATTTATCGATATCGGAGTTATTTATATATTATCCTGCCTATTTCTAACTATAAATGTTGGTTCTACTAGAAGATTGTTTTCAATAATAAATTCAAAAACTGACTCACCTCGTGGGCTAATGTCCCCGCTACCCCATTGTGAATGGTGAGCATTAGCGTCACATCCCATTACAATATCCCATCTAAGGCAACATCTATTGTCCTTTCACCTAAGAGATAGATGAGGTTAGCGCTAGCAGCTATGCTGTGGTGTAGATTTATTTGTGCTACTTTCATGTCGGTCTTACCTGATCATCAACCGCCTTCCTCCCTCTCTCAGTTCTTTCCGTAAAGGGTCGAACCTTGCACCGGGTAATTCCAGTACGGACCTTGTTGTTGAACTTTCTCAGCAAAGGCATTGATTTGTGGTTTAACAAAACCACAATTTCAGTTCCTGCTTCGGAGAATTCGCCTACCTCGAGCACCTCCCAGTTCTCACTATGGAGTTCGGGATTTAGGTGTCGGTAGGTGTGAGGTAGTACGTAATTACATTGAACAACAGACAGAGAGACACATGGGTCTAATATTGATTTTGTATGGGAGGTACCAGAACTACTTGACCGACATAGCCCATTTTTAATACGAACCTAACGATGATAAGAATAAGTCCTTTCACCAAACTTCATTCGCCTAGGTTGATTCCTTTGGACGCTATAGTGTTTTCAACAGACAGAGAGACACATGGGTCTAATATTGATTTTGTATGGGAGTTACCAGAACTACTTGACCGACATAGCCCATTTTTAATACCAACTTGATGACAATAAAAATAAGTCATCTCACAAAATTTCAGTTGCCTAGGTAGATTCTTTTCGACGCTTTCGTGCTTTCAACATGTGTTTTCTAATATTGATTTTGTATGGGAGTTACCAGAACTACTTGACCGACATAGCCCATTTTTAATACCAACTTGACGACAATAAAAATAAGTCATCTCACAAAATTTCAGTTGCCTAGGTAGATTCTTTTCGACGCTATCGTGCTTTCAACATGTGTTTTCTAATATTGATTTTGTATGGGAGTTACCAGAACTACTTGACCGACATAGCCCATTTTTAATACCAACTTGACGACAATAAAAATAAGTCATCTCACAAAATTTCAGTTGCCTAGGTAGATTCTTTTCGACGCTATCGTGCTTTCAACATGTGTTTTCTAATATAGGTTTTGTATGGGAGGTACCAGAACTACTTGACCGACATAGCCCATTTTTAATACCAACTTGATGACAATAAAAATAAGTCATCTCACAAAATTTCAGTTGCCTAGGTAGATTCTTTTCGACGCTATCGTGCTTTCAACATGTGTTTTCTAATATTGGTTTTGTATGGGAGGTACCAGAACTACTTGACCGACATAGCCCATTTTTAATACCAACTTGATGACAATAAAAATAAGTCATCTCACAAAATTTCAGTTGCCTAGGTAGATTCTTTTCGACGCTATCGTGCTTTCAACATGTGTTTTCTAATATTGGTTTTGTATGGGAGGTACCAGAACTACTTGACCGACATAGCTCATTTTTAAATACCAACCTTACGACAATAAAAATAAGTCCTTTCTCCAAACTTGATTCGCCTAGGTTGATTCCTTTGGATGCTATCGTATTTTCAACAGTCAGACAGACAGACAGACGGACATGGCTAAATCGATTCAGAATGTGATCCTGATTCAGAATATATATACTTTATGAGGTCTCCGGTGACTCCTTCTTGGCGTTATACCTTCCTGTGGAGGGTATAAAAATCACAGAAAACGAATGGTTGTGAGAAGCTAGGCCTAGGGTAGTAGGTACACAATATCTATATATCCCAAAAAACAATTTGTTTCTTAAATGTCAAAAGCCAACGCACATTTATGTACCGAATAATCATTTCGCGAGCTTGGTTAGTGGAGACAGATCCAATGTTATCGCGAGTACGTATAACACATATCATTCGGCGCTACCTTAAACCCCGTAAAGTAGAATCTAGAGCTATATACTTCTTGACACTTCCAAGTACAAGTGACTTGACAGCAGTAACTTTTGTTTGAAACTTTCTTTCTTGTGATTGCCATTGGGGACGTTCAAGTATCTAGTTTAGTAAGTCTGACAGCTCTCTCACTAGATGTATCTCGGTTTTGATTGGTGGAAATTGGTCATATAAGCAGCTGTTTCAGTTGACGTTTTTGGAGGGGTAGCCGACGAATCTAGTCAAGAAATTCGGGACCGAGTACTAAGTTGACAGTTCTCATATGTGGCTGACGTAGAAAAAGTGACGTTCCTGGCCAATCTAGTTTTTGCGTTCAGGTTACATCTCATCCAGACCATTCTAGTCGACTTCAGATAACTTGATTCTTGAATGTGCCCATTCTCTGCACATAATTAGAACATAACACAATTATACCAGTTTATACCACTTTATCACAAATGTGACTGGCACTGTTTTATTTCACATTCTTTTATGTGCTATACTTTGCTTTGTTTTACATTGCTGATATATATGCTTACAATAAAACAGGACCTTTTGTTATAAAGAGTGCCCAGAGGACGCTTTGCTCTTTCTTATTCACAAATTTAATAGGCTAAAAATGTATTGCAGGCGCATTTGAAAAATAGACAATCCTACAACTACGGCCGATTTTCCGTTACTTGCCTACGAGTTATATTTGTTCGGGTTGGCAAATGCGAGGTGTGCTAGTACGTAACTTCAAAAATTCCGGCTCACCAACACACTCGCACATGCCACTTCCGCTTTGGGCAAAGTTGCTGGCAGCGTTCATAGAATTTTATCCGCTAAATTTGAAATTCAAATTATTTGCCTTATACAAATAAACAATATAACTAACAATAGGCCTGTTTTTTTTAGCTTCGATCTCAGCAAAGCAAAATAAAGTAGGATGTTCAGGACGCAATTACAACAACTACGCTCTACTTGACACTTCTAGACTTTCAGTAGTTGTTGTAATCGCGTGCTGAACATCCTACTTTATTTTACTTTGCTGAGATCACGCCTAATAGCATTGAGCAATGTTAAAATGTGGTATTCCCGAACTCTTTATCACACGGGTTGGCAAAATTTAATTTTTTTTGGTTTGTGCATGTCACGCTGATTCTACTTGACATAAGAACAATAGGAAAACAAAATGGCGGAATTTGAAAAAAGTTGAGGGGGCAATCTATGTACTAACACCCATTGGGTGTCTCTAGCATTCTATGGAGAAATTCAAGATGGTTGGCATTTTGTTACACTTTTTATTCGCTTTGAACCAAGAGCGCTAGTTATATTGATGTTATTATTTTTTTTCATTTCACCAGCAGTCTGTATATAGTATGTGAATGAGGCACATATTCAAAATGTCAACTGATTACTCAATCACGAAATTCTTGACTAGATCTATCGGCTTTTCCTTCATAAATGTCAACTAAAAAAAAACTGTGCACGTGGCAAACAGAGCCCAATCAAAATTTAAACACATCAATTCAGCTGTCAGAAGGCCACAGGGTCTCAAAGGCACTGTGGATCTTTTTAAATCGAAGAAAATCTGAAGAATTAATCAATCTCAGCAGAACGAAGCTAAGATTAACTGTCGGAATACTCTCTGGACATTGCCTTCTTAGGAAGCATGCCATGAGACTAGGCTTATCTGATACGGATATATGCAGGTACTGTGAGGACCTACAAGTCACGGAAGACATCTCCCACCTTCTATGTGAGTGTCAAGCAATTGCTCGGAGTAGAAGGAAGTAACTCGGCAGGTACTTTTTCAATAAATTAGAGGAGATTGGCTCCTCAAACACTATTGAGAACACGCACTTAAATTCTGTCGGGATATTCATTGTCTGGGCGATTTGGCTTAGGCTTTAATCCGTATTGGTTCCCTGGGGATGGCGATGGACTAGCTATGCTGCATGGTCTTTTGTGACGATCTCACAACAACACTCAACCTAACCTAACCTAAGTCAGCTGTCAGACTAACCTACTAAACATTTTTAGTTTTGGTGGGGACAAAAAAAAACTTGAAAAATTTCCGCTTGACACCCTTTGTCGAGCTGATACTTATGTGGTTTTCCATTGGGACAAAAAATCAATAGTTTTTTCGGATTCGAATCACTTTTTGCAGATCTTGATATTTTTTTCAGATTTACACATACTGCCACAAATCCCAATATACTTTGCACAGCTGTTTCATGTCATTTTAAGAAGTTTGCTTTAAAACAAATACGCAAAGTCGCGTGAACCCAAAATAAAGAAATACATAAGTAGCCATGGATATACTTTTGAAGGAATGATTATCTTCATCGGCTTCCTCATCATCTAAAGACTACGAATCACCATAGTTGATTTTTTTCCAAAAACGAATGCAATTTGAACAGCTGATAGTGCTGTCAAATAGCCCACAATTTCGTTGCATGTTGCATGAGCCGCGTAAAATATGAGATTTAAAAAAAATATCTGGTGGTCCCAATGAAAAACGACATTAATATCGTCGGCCATCTTCTTTACTTAATACGAATGAGAAAGCTCTGCAAGAACATATAGCGAATCCCGTACGTAGTTTCGCTTTCCTGCAAAACTATGTCTTCAGGAAGTGGTTAATGCTATTCATTTTACATATATTTATTTTTAATAAAACATACCTATCTTTTCACGTAATTTTTATAACTTATAAGTTTTTTAGCCAACACTTTGTTCTAGTTGCAAACTGCAAGTCGGTAACGAAAATGCAAACGAAAACGAACGTTTCGATCGACAATAAATGTACAAGGTGGCGCAAAAATATCCTTCCGATGTTTTTTGGCTGTAATTTAAAAAAAAAAATGAAAAACTTTGATTCTTCTTGTGGATTATTTTTATTTGGTCTTTTAATTTTTTTTACATCAAGTCGAGAATATGATGTCATGTAAATGGCCGCCGCCACAGTTGATTGTCATTTGAGCCCTTTTTATGGCATTTTCCATCACTTTGGCCAAAACTTCCGGCGATAGGTCCTCACATTCTTGACGGATACTGTCTTTAAGAGCTGCAAGAGTCTGAGGCTTGTTGACATAAACCCGCGACTTCAAAAAGCCCCACAAAAAGAAGTCTGGAGCGGTCAAATCAGGCGATCTTGCTGGCCAGTGCAAATCGCCAAAACGGGAGATTAGGCGCCCGGGAAATGCATCCTTCAGCATATCAGTTGTGGCACGTGCAGTGTGTGCCGTTGCACCGTCCTGTTGGAACCACATGTTTTCCAATCCCAATTCATCAAGTTGCGGCAAAAAGAACTCGTTGATCATTGCTTTGTAGCGCTCACCATTCACAGTAACCGTTTGGCGGTCTTCGAAGAAAAAAGGTCCGATGACTCCTCCAGCGAAAACAGCACACCATACAGTGACTTTGAGCGGGTGTAATGGCTCTTCGTGGGTTACACGCGGATTTTCAGTGCCCCAGAAGCGCAAATTTTGCTTATTTACGTACCCGCTAAGATGGAAATGGGCCTCATCACTCATGATTATTTTTGATGAAAAATCATCTTCCTCTTGATGGTGATTAAGGATGGCTTGAGCTTGAGCGTTCTGGAGCAGTGTAGCGTAACATTGTTTATTAACGTGTATTTCGCATGTGTTTACTACACAAATGTCAAAACAGAACTGACATTAGAGGCCAATCGCAAAGTTTATAGCATTTTCTGATAGGAGGATTACTTTTGCGCCACCTTGTACATACATGATTTACCGAAACTGTCAACACCAAAATCGACGATCAGCTATCGACAAAATCTATTAATCGGCAATGACAATGGGTACAATCGCACTTTTTAAGCCTTCCGTAACTATTAATTGTAACGAATGTTTCATTATTTTTCTTGGTTAAATATACATTTTCGTCGTCGGCAATCAACTGAGTTCTGAAGCATCCAAGAAGCAATTGCAATCAAAAAACCAACAAAATTCAGATTGGTAGAAATGAGCAACTAAACGCATTCTGCGTATTCTAGCCTTTCATTGACTTAAGTCAATCTCACAGAGAATCCTATTAAGGTTGCAAACACGTCCAACGGGAGCACAAATATTCAATTTCAACCGCCATGCCCATCACAGCCATCCATCTACCACAATTCTTACATTCACCCAGAGATGGTGACACCGTCAGTATGAAGTAGACAAACCCGTTGAACAAATGAGAATGCAAAACAAACCCAACTCGTTGACAAGGAGGGTGCCACGAAGAAAGAGAAGGCGACAAGATAAAGGTCGAATTCACCCCACTATGCCGCCACCACAGCACACAAAAACACTGTCGAGGTAGAACGACGAAATAAAATAATACTCCTCATATCTGACATTTGTTGTTTGCCAAGCGCTACATCATCGCTGGAAGTGAAGGCATTTGCAAAAAGGAAAATATTTATAACTTTAAACGAAAGAAATATACACTCCGAGCAGTTCACAACGTCCTACAGGAAAACCCTTACAATCCACCACCAGGTGCAGCACTTTTATGGGTTGAAAGAGGTAGCACAACAACGATGATAAAAATCCAAGCAAACACCAACGCAGTTCTACTACCCAAGGGCGGAAAAAAACAATTTTTATTATGCATCTATGGCATACTAATCGCTAGCACTTTAGTTGATGTGATTAGGTAAGCAACAAATTGGTTCTTTGTGTGTACTCGCTCTATATTATGGTTGATTGTTTTTTTTTCGTTCTAGAGCACTCGAGTCGGATGAGTATACAGAAGACGACTACCCATCAGTGGATGCGAACAACACGACTCAATCTCTCGAATGGGATGTTTTGATCTTCACACAGCAATGGCCTGTTACCACTTGTTTGCACTGGAAGGAGGAGGACAAAGACCACCAATGCAACTTGCCAACCAAAAAGGAGGTTTGGACAATCCACGGTATTTGGCCAACAAAACTCGAAACGGTTGGCCCGAACTTCTGTAACAAGACTTCAAAGTTTGATGTCGACAAGTTGGAAACAATTGTAGATCAGCTGTATCTCTTTTGGCCCGACATCGAAACCGGCGAAGACTACGACTACTTGTGGAAGCACGAATGGTTGAAGCATGGCACCTGTGCTGCTGAGCTGCAGCAACTTGGTGACGAATTGAAATACTTCAAACAGGGTCTTAACTGGCATTCAGGTTTCTTTATGTCTGAAGTGTTGGAGAAGGCTGGCATCTATCCGGACTCGAACAACACGGTGATTGGTCTGCATACGGCTGTGGTCAAAGTGCTCGGAAAGAATCCATCTATTCATTGTCTCTACGACAACAAAAAAGACATTAGCTACCTGTCGGAAATCCGTATTTGTTTCGACAAGAGTCTTCAGCTGATTGATTGTGATGGCGTGCGATTTGATCGGGTTTCAATTGACTACCCGGGTGGAAAAGTGAACACCAACTGTCATGTCTCCAAGCCGATACACTATCCAAGTAATGTGCCTCCACTGGAGAAGCACAGACGTCGCAAAGAGACGTGGAAGTTCCCCTTTGTGAATATCTACAAACTTGTACAGTTCTTGATGTGGTGTACTCTGTAGACAGGCTCCACAATAAACACAACGAATGAGTGAGAAAATTTTCAATAGAGAGAGAACAACAAAGAAAAAAAAAACAAGTAAAACGATAACTTCGCAAATATTTTAGTTGTACAAGTATATACAGTTGTTTATGATTTTTTGTTTGTTTCGTTCTCCTTGTTTTTAGTTAATTTTTTTAGACGTTTAAGCAAAATGATTTTCGATTTCTTTTTTGTTTTATATACATGTTATTTTCTGTCAAATTGTAGTCGTAAGAATGAAAACCAACTTACATAACAGGATTAATCAAGTTTAAGTGAAATAAAGAAGTATTTTTATGCAAAGTAATCGCGTTTTGGTATATATTGCACCCGTTGCACAGTCCGGTATCGTATCAGAGGTGAATAGTTTTATATGACGTGTCTGAACGGCTGTCTCGTCCAAAGGCCCGGCGGAAAACGACGACACAATGTGATTGTTATAAAGATCTGCGTTAGCTTAAAGTGTTGGTAGATCACAATGAAGAAGAATGTTGGAAGATTTTAGCAGACGATTTTATTGTTACATAAATGATATAAATGTGTCCATTCAACAGGCGAGCAGCAAACTAATTCCTACTTCGATGGAAAAGCATATGAGTCGTTCAACTTTAGTGGTTTACGATTATTTTAGTAGCAAGACATTGGTTGCCTTCTAATTTATGAGTTCACAAAAGATCAAGTTCAAATTGGAACTGGCTAGCTGAAGACATATATCCGGAGGGCTAAAACTTACAGCAATTTAACCAACTATATGTAAGCCGCCCAAGAGTTGTTGAAGCCTTATTATGTGGCCTTTCCCGAGAGTATCTATACATATATCGTAGCTCAATAGCATTCATTGCTCATTGCGAGCACGATTTCAATTTTAACCGAGTCCCACTGCTCTTACAATTATCACGAGTCATCTGCATGGTCCAGCGTCTATTTCATACTGTTATGCCACATTTTTTACTGTATTTAAAGTACCTCACATCGATTTGGCTATCAACAAGCATTTCTGATTCATATCCGACAATCGTTTTCAAATCACTTTATACCGCTGAATAACGCGTTGAAATGCAAGCTACTTGTGGACCACTGACAAATGTCAAAAATGTTGATAGGAAAAATGTCGTCGTTTATTTGGTAAACACTTTGAACTTGTGATTAGCTCATGAATTCGCTTCCGCTTGAGGGTAATTTTAGCACAGTATCTCTTAGTGGGTTTCGGGCGAAACTAATTTTTGTCTACTATGTGGACATTGACACGATAATCGGCCGATTGGTCGAACTTATCTAGGTCGAAGAGATTTCCTCGAGCACTGGCGATTTTTCTGTTTATATACAGAACTACCTTCACATGCAAATGGTTTGGAGTCGGCTATGCTACATGCAAAATATAGAAGACTTGCATCGAGCGCATTCCAATCGGTGACACATGTATGTGCTATGGCTTTACACACCTAAATAAGCTCTGCTTATTAATGGAGTCCCATTGAAAGTTAAGAGAAGTTTTGGTCTTCGCACGACCCTTGAAAGGAACATTGTTGAGGTCTCCTTATTTGCTCAAGCTGAGTCAACTTCAAGACTACCAGGTCAATCTGTTATCAGGATGACCGCACTTGGTGTGTCAAAACAATTTAACGGTTTAATTCAGTATATTTGTTCCAACTCTTGATAACGGTCCAGATGTACTAACCGAAAGAGCTAGAACAAGCTGCCGGCATCACCGATTGCATAAATAATGTACATTGCCAACATGACCACAATCGGGTTGCTTTCAAATTGTACCGCCAAAGCGATGTTTTTAACATGCTGCATGAGGCCATGACTGTGGCTGCAACTAATCACACAACGCCCAAATTTAACCAAGCCCATCAAGTTTACTACTCGTTCAGGATAAAGTGGAATAATAAAACCCTTTCCATTAAAGTTCGAATATCACTTCCTCTCAATAGCTTACACGACTTTATTTACAGAACCGAGTCTGCAAGCATCGCAGGAATCAGCACAGGTGATATCTAGAGGTTATGTGCAGAATTAACCACTTAATTGACAGACAAGCATAAACATTGCTGTCCAAATAGAAGGAAGCAGCAATCGAAACCAACGATAGCTTCCATATACACCGAATTATCACCCAAAAATCGGTTCAGAGTGACTATTTAGGAAAATTCGACATTAACCAGACAGTTTAACCGTAAAGAGCTTTAGAGGTGAAGAGTTGCAATAATGATTGCATCTTTCTACTGATATAGAAAAACCGTCACCCCCGCATTATGCATAGAAATTGCTTGTTTACGAAAGTTTAGTTTTTATTTTTGTATTAAATAGTTAGTTATATATTATAATAATTAGTTGTAGACCAACACTTTGCTTTGTTTATTTGTTTTTCTCTTTGATTTTCGTGCAAAAGACTTCTTTTGTTCAAGAAAATACCAAAGAATGTCGTTAACCTACCCCTCTCTAAAAATGTTCGCACGAAAAAATAAAAAAGAAACAAAGCCATCTGTCCCTGACTCATAAAAAAAATGAAAATGTATTTAGAAATGAAATTACGCCAACGATTTGGTTACAATTAGGACTGCTGAGGGCACTAGGCCCAACACCTCAAGCGGTTTCTCGAAATCATCGTCTGAGAAGACCTTCCGTGGGAACGTCGTCATTAGACCGAACGGTAGATCAGCACCTTGCTTCATCTGAATGAACACTCGAACAGCCGATAGCTGTTCCTTGACGCTAAAAGTCTCTGTGAGTGTGGAGCCATCTTGCAAACGTACTTGAATTCTGGTATTGGTGTAGTCCTTGGGTGGCTGTTTTGGCGATGCTACAACAGGGACAGGAGTTGGTGTTGTTGAGCTGACCGCCGATTGCGGGGACGTTGGCCCTTGTTCCCTAAAACGAAACACAAAATCACAAATATTGTGATTTTAATTAAAGGAAAATCAATTTATCCCACCTAGCCCGACGAGCGGCTTTGTCAGCCTCGATTTGTGCCTTAACACGATCCCTGGCCGCTTTTTCCTCTTCCTTCTCTCTCTTCCGTTGTTCGAGGATTTTCTTCATTTCCAGTTCTTCCATACGCTTACGCGCCTCGGTCATGTCTTTACCCGATTTAATTCGATTCTTCTCTCGCTCCAATGAGTCTATACGTTCGCGTTCTTCGCGCTCCAAACGCTTTTGCTTCAATTTCTCTTCGATAAGTGCCAACTGCGCCTTTTTCTCCTCCTCGGTGAGTGGTTTCTTTTCCTCAGTGGATTCAGAGAAATTGCTGTGCCCCGTCTTGGCGGCATGAAACTCCATTTCTGATTGATCTTTGAACAGTTTTCCACAATCGTCACATTTCAGAGACTTAGCAGTCTCTTTTGTCTGAGTACTAGACGAAGCCTCGACTTGATCTGTACTAGCCGGAGGATCGGAGGGAGCGGCCGCTGATACAGTCTGTCCAGAAGATGGCGTACCTCCAGTAGCTGCGGCTGGAATCTCTTCATCGGCATGGGCTAATAGCCATTCCATTGCAGGTTCAACGCCTTTGAAATTTGTTACTTTCACAGCATACTCACTAGTGATGGAAAAAAAATATGGTTTATACATAGTACTTTTTTTCGTCTGACGATTTGGAAAAAAGTTTCTTTGTACATACGCTCTTTCCTGTGGAAATCCCATGTCAACTAATGTTTGAATTTCGGACATTTTGAATTGTTTTTTTTTTTTAAATGCACTGATTTCTCTAGTTTATAAGTATTTTAAGGATATTTTGTGAAAAACAATTAAATGAAGAGGTAAAAAAAGCCGATGGCGACAACAATTTGACAGATGACAAGCAAGTTTTTTTTTCCCTTTTCGCTTGACAGACCGCATTTTCGAAATTTGCAAATTCGAATTTTTGATTGATATGTAGGTATTTCCAAAAGCTGTTTAAACCTTAATGGTATGGTTACATTGCCTTTTATTCCGTAATTATTATTTAAAGATGTCCACGAGAATAAAAAAAAGTCTTATATGTCGATTTCGACTTAGCAAAAGGATCAATTTTTTTGGAGAAAAAATAATTTGTTGTTTATCGAGATTTTCTTTGATCTGAGGCACTTTTAAGAAATTTCGATTTTTTCTCAGATTTACACATATTTTCACAAATACCAATGTGTATGACACATGGTATTTGGCGGTTACGAATTGTTTATCGTTGGATTGTTCTTTTAACTGAATAATTCGTTTTACGCGTATGCAGTTTTTATATTAAATTATTTAGAAATGCGTTATTACAATTGTGTAAAAATCAATTAAGGTGGACTTCCAGTGCAAGTGAAAAAAAAAAAGATTTTTGCGGTCAACTCAATGTACCCAAGAACCAATAAAATTTATGTTCGATTTGGCAGCAGAAATCTGAAAAGCCAAATAGAAAACGACATTAATTCAGTGCTATAGCTTATTACAATGCTCGACATAAATTTTAGCTCCCATACAAAATTCTGTCCAAAATTTAGCTGAGCTAAATTCAAACGAATCCCTTTAGTCAAGTGCTACGCAGCACGAGCTAAAAAATCAAACTTTTGTTTCAGAATGTATCTGTCAAAATTTAGCGTGGCCATTTAATGGGTCGGCGTATTTTCTCGAGCTAAATTGTGACAGATCGTTGTGTTCTGTAGCGGAGAAGGATGCAAGGATGAGTTTTTTTTGTTTAGCTTCGATCTCAGCAAAGCAAAGTAAAGTAGGATTTTCAGCACGCGATTACAACAACTACAACTGAGTCTCGAAGTGTCAAGTAGAGCGTAGTTGTTGTAATTGCGTGATAAAAATCCTACTTTACTTTGCTTTCCTGAGATCGAAGCTCAAAAAAAGCTTTGGATGAGAAGTACCTAGAATCTGAAATAGTTGAAATAAGAAACAATAAAAGAAAAAAAAGTATTTGGAGATGCGGGGCATCGATCCCCGTACCTCTCACATGCTAAGCGAGCGCTCTACCATCTGAGCTACATCCCCTGTTGAACACTATTGTCAAATAATTTACTTCTACAGTACAAAGCATTTGAGTCTAAATAATAAATGAAAAAAAACCTTTGACCCCACAGCTACATAAGCCAAAACAGATGGCGCCCCATTTCTATCACATTCACGAACCAGTAAGATTCTTTGTATTCGTCAACACATCTTTCCACAGGTAGATGTCCTTCATGTTCAAAAATGTTAAAGTAGAAATTTCAATTTGGAATCATTTAAGATTTCTCTTTTAAAAAATACGCAAATTAAACTAATAAAATTCACAAACCTCACCGTCTTCAAATTTTAAATTTAATTCTTATTCATACCCATCCACTTTTGCCACCACCCAACACCTCAATTGACGGCAACTGTCAAAAGTTTAGTTTTCTTGAAAAGTCATTACACAAAAAAGATTTGAGAAAGGAAAAAAAATATATTTAACTTTCTTGCTTGTCACATCTGCTTTGTTTAAAATAAAATTGTGCAGTGCTATTTTTCGAATAGTATCTTTTGCAATTGAAACAAACATTTTAGTGTAAAACAAAATAGACCAAAATTCTAAAAAAAAAAATTCCAAATGAATTGGTTCAAGGGAAGTATTGCCGAAGCAGTCACCATCTCCAAGCAGAAGAATGCAACTTTTGTTGTTTATGTCGAAGGTAAGAACAAATTAAAACATCGACAATCGACCGAAAAGAAAAAAACACGTCATTCGTGTATCTTATAATTATTGCCGACAAAAATACCACCAGCTGATTCATAACACTTTCTATAAGTGATGAGGTGATGTGTTTTTTCTCTATTTTTTTTTCAACCTTTTTTTACAGGCAAGGATGAGAACTCTGTAAAGTTGACGAAATTCTTGGATGTACCAACGATAAGAGAGAAACTCGGCAGGGAATGCTTTGTTGCAATCAAGATCGAGGGTGGCAGTGAGGCGTACATGCAGTTTGCAAGGATTTGTAAGTTATAAATCACACTACACAGTGTTCAAAGTAAATGCATACTAATTTAATCGATGACTTTGCGCACATGTCGATATTTTTGCTAACGATACGATAAAACTCTTGAGTAAATGTGCCCAACTTTAAAGAAATGATGCTTTTTTTTGCATAATTATCAAGAAGTAAACAAGTAGAGTTAGAGTAGACTTCATAGGTCTTTACATACCCCCAATCTGAACTAAGCAAAGCTTGTTTAAAGTAAATGCTATATAGTGATTTGCATACTTGTCATTTGTGTTACGTGTAGACAAACTGATACTGATAAGAAAAAACTTATTTGCGACGTGGAAAACGTTGACAAGGACATGCATTAATAATCAGCAGGAATAACTTCGATAATAAAGACAATTTTATGGCTTAGTGCAAACACAGTCAATTACCAAGATGAGGTGGTGGCCAATTCAACCATATGTTGCAAAACCAAAAAAAAAAAAAAATACTTGAAGGCCCCCAAATTGTGTGAGTAGGTCTGATGCGCCGCATAGAGTAGAACAGGAAAAACAGCTGCTTGGTCGGGTAGCGATGTTTAGTAGAAAATCATCGACCATACTTAATATGTGCCAATAATTAGGCATGCTTTATTGAACCTCTATCTCAGCAAAGTCGCCATTACAACAACCACGCTCTACTTGATACTTCCGAGATTCCCACTCGGTATTTATCCCAAGTGGAAGTGCCTTGATTGCATGAATTTTTTTCGGCGAAGTGTTCGTGTTCATCGAGCAGGCGAGACATGCAGCAAAATATACCATAATATAAAATGCGTTCCGCTTGCTACTGCCCTTAGATAATTAATCCCAATTTACATTTACTTTGTTCGCATTTTTAACCACAACTTATATTATTGCAGATCAAATTGTGCCGCTGCCATCGCTGTTCTTTATTGGAAAGAATGGAACACCGCTGGAAATCGCTACAGGCGTTATTGAATCCAGCGAAGAATTGAACAAGAAAATCGAGAACGTGTTGAGACTAACAGGCGTGACTGTTGGCAGCAGTAGCGCAGCTTCTGCATCAGCCGCTTTCATTTCCGCTGAGCAGAAAATAGAGCCAGAAGCTTTATCTGCAACTGACCGATCCGAAGCGAAAAACGAAGAGAATTCCACAAAAGTAGATGCTGCACATATTGTGGAAGCAAAATCAATTGAAGAGCCCACTTCTTCTAAATCAACAACATCTTCTATAGAAGTACCGACTTCTCTGCTAGACACAGAACCACCATCCTCAGAGGATCCTTCACCGTCGCCAAATAATCGAAGAAATTGCATTGATACTGTTTGTTACCAACAACCCAACTACCCTAGGTTTTCTGAAGACATTAACGACCCCATATCTGACAATGCCTCAACCTTTGCTGAGTCGATTTCTATGGACACTGTTCCCACTCCGCCAACTACACCTCCAACTCCCGAAAATACTCAAGTTCCGGTGGCTACAAGCGGCACACCCATAGTCACTCCTCCCACACCAACTCCCACAGCTTTGAAACAAGAAGATAGTTCAGCAGAAACTGCCGCTAAAGCGGAGCGAGACAAAAAGCTTATTGAGGAACGTCGCATACTTAAACAGGCCGAGGAGGACCGACAGGCACGCGATCGTGAGCTTAACCGCCGCAAAGATGGTAAAAATACGCAGACCGTTCAACAATGGCAGAAGGAACAGGAGTTAAAAGACCTGAAAGAGAGTATTCGGCGAGATCGCGCGGAAGACCAAGCTAACCGCCAACGCATTCTGGAACAAATTGCCAGCGACCGAGCAGAACGAGCACACAAATTTAAGCCTTCTGTTGCTACTCCTGCAACACCCACTACGCAGTCGGAAACTCCAAACACACTGAATCCGCCTACCAACTTGGACATGTCACGCATACAATTCCGCATCCCCAATGGTGAAACAAACACTCAGTCATTCGAAAGCTCTGACACGTTTGCAACTGTGCGAGCCTATGTTAAGGTGGAGGTCATCAAGGGTACAGGAATCAAAGACTTCACTCTTGCTACAACATTCCCAAAGCACGAATTCACTGCAGAAGATGACACACAGACCCTGCTCGCACTCGGGCTGGCCCCAAGCGCTGTGATCCTAATCATTGCCAAGACAAGCAGTGGCCCTTCGGCTGTGGTTGCCCGATCCGGTGGGATTATCAACGTTTTCAATACGATCTTTTGGGCTCTAATGTCGCCGGTTATGGCTGCCTTTGGGTATATAAGGAATTTCATCATCGGACGTAATGATGGGGAGGCAGACACACGACCTGCCAATACCGGGGCACAAAAGCGGGCCAGTGAGGAACGTATCGACGCAAATGATTTGTAAGTTCAATAATGAAAATGTTTTTGCACTCACCTAAAATTGTCATCCGTTTGTAGGGCCAAGAAGCGCAATTTGGACCGATTCCTCTTAACGAAAGACGGCCCATCCACCTCGAAAGAGGCAATGGCAGCGGCTAATTTGACAGGTGGCGCTTATCGCAGAGTTGGGGGATCGAACATTCATCGCTTGTCCGACCAGCAAAAAGACTCCGACGATGAAAATAACACTTGGAATGGTAATTCTACACAACAGCAGTGAGTCTGTGAATCCGGACAACATCCGGTCTTAGTGCTCAGCAATATCGCACGCAATTTTTGTTTCTATCTAACAAGTGTCTTTTGTGGCTCCTAGGTATATTATAACACATTATTACATATTATATTATATTCTTTCTGTTTTGTTGTATAACTTCATTCCTATATGTGAATTTAGCACTGCATAATCTAATCTAAGTTGCATAAATAAATACCTAAATAAAGAAACGAACAACAAGAACCGACCTAACGGAAAAGCTTTTATTTCGAGAGAATTCCAAGAAATCAATTAGGAGAAGTAGGCGCTCTCAAACATTTTACTTTCAAATTTTTACCAGCCCAACCTGAGTGGGTTACAAGATTTGGTATGTTCGTTTTGAAGATTTGGTTGCCTGGCAAGGTTATCTTGCGGGGTATTCTATTGGGCACATTTTTTGTTCGTTTGGTACAAGGTATTTTTTTTACGATTTCAGAGCACTTGCGAATCTGGATTTGTTCTCAGAGTTGTTTCCGATTTACCAATACAAGTGCGTTTGACAAATAATGAATTTTGTTTGCGTTTTCGTGAAATTGTTCAACTGCAAAGAAACGCTCTGCATTGGTTAAATCTATTTTTGTTAATTATTTATGTACAAAAGTTTAGAAATCAATCTGGGAGCAAATTTCAAATGTTTATACATAAAATTCAAACAGTGAATGCAAAACATATACCAATCCGCACGAATATCAACAAAAATAAAAGAGCAAGTGAGGGTTTTATGTTCGATTAGAAACACGAAATCTGAAATCTGAGAGCGAATCTGAAGAAACCCAATCGAATATCACATTAGAGCTCACGTACCTACAGAAAATTTGGACAAAAGGATTCCGACAAGGTGACTACGTTTTCTTAAACCAATTATTTTTATTTTATTTAAAACACGAAAATGAAACCCAGTTTTTTAAAAATATCTCACTAGCATTCCTTGCTTTGAATCCGCAGTTTTAGACCGTATTCCAAAAAGAAGATATTATCTATTACAATAAAATTCTATTCTCAAAACGTACCTTGTTCTTTGTTCTCTTTTGTGTTTATATTCGTGCGATTGGAATGGAAAATGCGTAGGAAAGTGTTGAAGGCTACACATCCTTAACAACACCGGAAACGTCCAAATAATTGTGCTAAATTCATCACATAAAGAACTAAATAATTACCTTCACAAATACTTTCAACAGCACCTTTAAAAATGCACCTAGACATTGAATAAAATTCTTAGAAACTTTGAAAATGATCACCGGAAATGGAGCCGAAAAGCGCCGCAAAATTTGTTAACAAACTTAACTCCGAAACGAATAACAACCAATATAAAAAATGGTTCAATCAACTCTTATTGCTTAAAACTTAAAAGTTAAAATCCCTCAAAAAAACAAGTTACGAGTCGTTTAAAAAGGAAAATTTTTGATTCACTACAATAAAGTAACAAAAGGCAATTTTTTTCCTGATCTACTACGTTCATGTTCGAACAACACATTTGGACAATCTAAGCACTTTTCGCATTTAGCAATACTATCAACTCTATCTCTTTTCACTCTCCACAAAATGCGCGACAAGGAAAAGGTACACTATAGACTATACACTCAAGCCTCTTACCGAATAAAAACATCGCCTTGTCTCTGTTCGTTTCGAGCATTCTCCGTTCAGTCGTGTTTGAGTTTTGCACAGTGTGTGCAGTAGTGCAGTAGCAGCTGATAGACGAAAAAACGGGGAAAACTAACAAAGAACGAAATAATTTAATTTTGAGCCGCTAGACCTTATATCACAAAAGCCGCAACAGAACAATTGGCTGTACCTATTCTTAGTGTTTTCCCTGTAAGCCCTCGCGATTAACCTGTAAATTTAATTCAAATAAATTACACCTCTACTGCACCACCTAACACTCCACTGTAATCGTCAGAAGCGAGCAAATAGTGATTTCGTGAATAAACTACCTACACCTACGGCAGCATATAATCGGTAAAATTGACAGTGAAAAACAATTCGCATTGTGTGTTCTTCATTTTATTAATTACTGATCTCCGAAGGAAAAGCAGGAAAATAACTAAAAATTGCTTGAAAAAAATAGAAATGTCAAGTGTTTGAGTTTGAAGAGAGAGATATTGCACTTTTGTTTATCAAGAAGTTCTCTTAAGTTCATCTTCTAAAGAGAACACAACATGTTCGTTTGATTTTTTTCATCGCTAATGTCATTGTCCTTGTTTCTCCTGGCTGGTATTGCGGAAATGACTGAACAAAGTGTGTGTGTGCGATTGTTGTGAATATTGATGTGGGGAATATCATTTCGTTAAAAAAGTGCAACGGCAAACTATACACGCCCAACAGAGAGTGTATTAGATTTCTTCATCTATTATTCCGAACAAACAGTGCAACGTGCAGGCAAGGTATTTATTAACTTCTGCAATACGTAGGTATCTTTCGGCGGCATCTCTTCCATTCCAAAATCGGAAAACCATACCTACCAATAAATCAGTTAAAGAGCGAGAACGCGCAATAAAACATCAAACAAACAAAGAAGTCTCCAAAAAAAGGAGGTTTGTCTCTTTTTGTTCATTTTGTTACATTTCGTGCGTGTGTGTAACTTTAATCGGGAGAGAATCTGACGGGAAGAATTTTCCTGTAACACTAACAGGATCATTCGCTCTCCGAACGTAGAACCGAAGAAGACGAGCTGCTGGCAGAAACGGGACACTACACTAACCGTCAAATCACCGGTGAAAAAAAATATATAAAAAAAAGTTAGTTCTCATATACATATATATATAATATTTTCTTTGGCATTTATCCTCAAATTTTCCGGGTTCCCGCTTCGGTGTGCGTTAAGGGCGAGCTACAGATTGATTAGTGTGTGTGTAAAATAGAAAAAAATCCTTTTTGTTGTAAATTTGTCCAGTGTGTTCTTTTGAGTTTTTTTCCGGTTGAGTTTGCTCCATTTGGCATTTTAGTGAAAAGTGGAAATCATTATCAAAAAAAAAAGTGCAATTGTCCGTGAAATAGAGAAAGAAATCAAAAAAAGAGGTTTCAATCCAATCGTGTTTTAAATTTGTATGGAATATTGCTGATGGCGGCCGTTGGTGGCCCCGCTAAGCAATCCCGGGTTTCAATGAGTGTTTCAATGTCATTGGTACAAGGTGGCGCCGCCGGTGGAGCACCCCAGGGTGCCATATTAGCCGCAGCGGCACCGTATTATCAACCGCCAGCAGTTCCATTAGACGTACAGCCAGATCGTCCAATTGGTTATGGTGCATTCGGTGTAGTATGGTAAGTTGCAAGAATTAAATACGACTTCCCGCTTTCATCCCCTGTAATGCGTTTTGTAATGGAAATAATTTTATTATGCCCTCGGCTTTAAGAAAATTATAGAAAAAACTACCCCTGTAGAGAGGATTTTCATTAAAAGAATAATGGCAACAACTGTAATCGTAATTGTTTTGGAGTCGTTCCTAATTGTTGAACAAGTTCATTTCTTCATATGGCAATATGCGGGTTTAACCTTTGAATGGAATATTTTTGTTACCGAAATCGGGGCTGTTCTATATCGAGACTTTTGCTAGTTTTTACAATACGTCAATACGTTATGCAATTTGGTCTTTGGTGTCGTCGAGGGGTTTTGATTGCCAGTGGAATGATTTTTGGAGTTTTTGTTTTTCATTTCTTTGTGAAAGAGAAAAATCATAACAAAACTTGTACTAGGTATACCTAAAGAATGCATTTTAAAATGAAATGCATCTCTAACATGTTTATTTATAAAACTATAACGGATGTCCGTATAAATCTACTATGTGGTAACTCTGATCTAACGGAGAAAAGGGTTTTTGGTATTTAAGCGTTTCAAATATGTGAATGCTTATTTCGTCGCTTTAGGTTTGTTCGACGTGGGTTCTAGTGCGCACCCCAGTTAATTTGTCATTTGGGGCAAGAATTCAGTGCTAAGTTTCGATGTCACACTCACCGCTTGCTGTCATCGATTTTCAAACTGATCATCTATTTTGCAAAAACTTTCATCAACTATTTGATGGCAAGCACAAGATCAGAATTGAGTTCATTCATATTTAACAATTAACGGGAAAAATGTTATCTTCTTCATACTTCGTTAACCAATAGATAAATATTTCTCCATGTCAAAAACTGACAGACTTCAGGGCAAAATTTTGAGTTCGATAAAAGGCTTTTTTCTTTTTTAGTTCAGAGCTGAGCAATGAACTAAGCTCGAGCATTATGAGCGCGCTCTGAACCGATCGTGCTCAGATTGTTCTGAGGTATTTATGAAACACACTTGAGCACATAGCTTTCATTTGTATTTAATAAATATATGTTTAAACTTAATATTTATTGATTGTTATTTATTTAATTGGTTAATTTTCAGTTCCAGAACAACAAGGTTCGTCCGCCATTTCAACTTATTTGCTTATCCTGTTTCTTTTTTTCTGTCAAATGTGACTGGAAGTGTGTAATCAGCTTTTCACTCAGCCTGCTCAGTCAATTTATTCTGAGCTCGTAGAGCGCGCTCTGATGGTGCTCTGAAGAAAAAAAGAAACACGACATTTTCGTATAACAGTTCAGATTGCGCTCTGAACTAAAAAAGGAAAACGCCTATAGTAGCCGAATTTTCAGGATTGTGAAGGGTTTTTGACAGGCGTGAAAATAATCTGACACCTCTCAGTGCGCACTAGTGGGTGGGCGCTAGTGCCAGCCACGTCAAACAAACCTTTTAGTTTTGTTTATATTTTTGGGATATAAAAAGTTAGCTGCGGTACTTATATATCCGCTAGAGATAGAGCCTTCCAAAGAATGGCTTTCCTGATGGTGTGCAGAGGGGGATTGGATCACCCATGATCTGTCTAGCAACTCACGCAATATCAATATTTTCGTGTTGGTAGACATCCACGTTTTGACATTATAACCACAACAATAAACATGCCAATATTTAGCAAGCTATTCCGTGCATGAAGGGTACGTTCAAAGAAAATAAAATAAATTGAATTAAGTATGAGATATATAGGTGTATGAGAGTGGATTATGATTAAGGCACATATACCTACCACCAAATAAAATAAAAAGAAGAAATTCAGAAATTATGTCAATACCTTACTACTCGCCTCATTTAATATTTCGATTGTGTCAAAGTTTGACATATAACTCTGGAGACATTTCTCTATTTGTATGCCTGCGGTAATTCGAATAAAAATATGAAACTTATTGCTGCTTTTTTGCAATGAAATTCTCTTTAGTTTAGTAAAAAAAAAGCTGAATTAAAAATTGGCTGCTGTAAATTAATAATTTAGGGCAATTGAGTCAGCCAATCTACCTAGGACCAAGTCGCGATCCTAACCAATAATTTCTGAGTGAATAGGATACCGACTTTTATCTGCAAATCTTCTACAATTATCAACTTCAGCATCATTTCGTGTAAGAACTGCGTACCTACTGAAAATTAATACAGCGCCTGCACTAAGGAAAAAATGTTTTTATCGTTAGGTCTGTTCCTTTACTTTTAAAATTTACGAATTTTTACTAATTCTTACGAATTTTTACTCAATGCCGTTCCTTAACTCGAAAAATTTGTAAAAGAGAGCATCATCGAGAGAGCAAGAAATTACCCCTCCACTGAGAATCTTACAAATTTTTACTCAACAAATTTCTTGGTGTAAGAATTGAAAAAGCTGTCAATTAACAGCTGATTCGAAATTTGTTGTCCTATTTGACATTTGTTTTGATTTCTTGTATACTATTCAAATGGTATCAACAGGCGGAAAAATAAAATCGAATGTTCTCCTTAGATTCTTTTGGTGGCGACGAGATTCTTCCTCCCTGTAAGGAGTAAGAAAGGACAATCTCATCCACGTAATTTTTAATGCTAAGCCGCTTTTTCCTCTTCTCGAATGCTTGTAGTTCAATCGGTATACTCGGATACATGAATTCGATTAATTGCGAACCACTTTCATCGCTAGGTACATAAATCAACTAATGTTGTTCGTAAATTAGCTAATTCTTCGAGTTCATCAGATATTTTAACGACTTTTCGTACAACTTTTTGAATTTTTGAAATATGTAATCTGTTGTTCTTCATAGATTACTACAAAAGCGTTCCTTAACTTTTTCGTAAGTGTCTCTCTCTGTGAGAGAATTTATCCCCCCACTGCCATTTTGACAGTGTTTTCCATTCTTACTACAAAAGCAAAGGAACAGACCTGTTATGTCGCTTTAAGTGTGCTTTAGTTACAAATGTCAGAGTTAATATTCACCGACACGTATGTCCTTGCAACAAATTGCAAGAGAAGACAAATGTCAGGTTGGGTGCTTTGCTAGCCGTTGACGTTGACAGCGAAACCAACCACACTGGTGACGTTCAAGTCTGTGTGTGTTTCCTCAACTCACTTTTTTGTATTACAAAATATGTAACAATCCTCAGAACACAGAGGGCCCCGTGCTACAGTTATCTTCAATACTCAGGCTAATTGCGAATTTATTATAAAATTAGTTAACAACGAGGACCTAACTTAACACCTGACGACATTTCGTTTACTTCCCACGCAAGTGTATGAATGTAGGATTGGCCTACAAACTACTCCCGCAGGAGGTTCCGCATTGATATCGACTTAAAGTTTAACGAGCTCTACGAAACTCGAATACTTAAATATTAATGCTGGCTTTGGCAGTTTACGCAATGGAAAAACCTTCAGGGTCCACGACTTTATGAAACTTTAATACGGGCCAACGTCAAACGATGAATATTTCCTCAATTTCTCTATTATAAAAATCGATTAAAGATTTGCTGTCCTTTCTTTTTAACACAGACACCAAAGTTCAAGCGTTTGAAGTGTTTTCATTTTTTTTGTTGTTCGTTTCACACTGGACAGTTTATTTTTATTTTTTCTTATGAATTTTTTGCTCCCAGACACTCTAGTGCGCTACATCAATGCCTACCTACCTCACTACCTCACTACCTGCTCGCAACTGCTTTTCCACTTAAATCAACAGAAAAAATGGTTTCCTTTGACTTTGCGAGGCCCCCGTATGGGAACGCATATCTCGCCGAACAGAATACCCATAGCCAGACACAAGAGAACAACTAAACGAAAAGGGATTCCAAGAGGAGGATGAGCTGCATATAACAAAAAAAAAAAAAACAACGAAAAGAAAATCGTTAATGTAAAACGAGAAAAAAAATACAAAAAACTCGAATCCTCAACCCTGCGCGCCCATAGAAATCCAAATGGAAACAGCTGCAACTTCGGTCTGTGTTGTTATCCATCGGATACGATACGCAACTTGCCCTAATGCAACAAAGGCAAGGAAATGGCACCGAAGAAGGTCCCAGGTCTCTTGCTGTTCGAGATGCACTTTCTGCTGAAAACAAACTGGATGCGCCGTACTGTGTGTATTCCTCCGACGTGTAGGATGCTATTGCCATAGTAGTCCACACTGGAAATATCGAGCAAAGCGCACAGTTCTCGGATTACGTTGCATTGCTCATGTAGCAGCAGTGAAAACTGAAAATAGATTGAGGGGTTCTCCGCTCTATATCGTCAACATGAATTCAAGTCCTGCTATCCTAATAACGAATATCAACCGAAATGGATTTCGGGTGCTGGGGCAGGGATGCGATAGAGGGAATTCCAATATGCATCCAGAAGGCAACAGCTGCTGCTGCCGAGAGGATAGACTTTTAATTAAAAATTCGAGAAGACTGGAATACAGACAATACTGTCCTGCAGGTTGTCATCCGGTTGGCAAAGTGGAAAATTAGGTGCAATGTCATTTCTTACTGGAAATGTTGCAATTTCAATGCAATCAAAGAGATTGGGGATTTGGATTTCCTCCCAATTGAGTGCTCCTGCTCCCCTCTCTCTGGGAGTTTTGAATGGCGTGAATGTGGCAATGTCTGGTTCGGAAGCAGCAATTCCCAACTAAATGTCCAAGTGAAATGTGAATCTCTGCTTGTTTGGTTAGATTTTATGGATTGCATGTGCATGGTCACATATGGATTGAAAGAGGGTGGATGCAGTTTTAAAAGATGCGACGCTTGTTTTACTAGCGATGACGAATGATTTTTGATTAAAAGTGTCATACGCGGGTTTTGAAGCGAACATCTCCTTCGAAGGACGCATTCCATATTCCATTGCTAGTGGCACTTCAAACTCCGTACCCGTACCATTTTATATAACTCTATTGATTTTTATTTGTCTAATGAACATCTACACCAATGGAAATAGTTGTAGTACTTTTTTACAAGAAGCTTTATATTTGTGTCACTGTCAGCACTTACTGCAAGTGTCGTTATTTTCAGCTCGTGCGCTTTTTCCTAGAAGGACAATTTTTAAAAATAGTGCGAAATTTGAGACTCGGATTTTTTGTTTTGTGAATCTGACAGCCGTCCGACAAGATTTGTCTCTCTTTTGGTTGGTTTGACAACATGACAAATTCTGCAATTGAAGTTGACATAGGTGTAGCCGGCCAAACTAGTCAAGTCGCCTGAGATTTCCAGTTTCGACTTCAGGCCTCCTTTTCGTGTTGTTATATCATTTTATTTTTATAAAACCACATAAAATGTCATTGGTAACAAAAAGTGTTTAAAAAAGCACTTAACTATTTTTTTCGAGTTAAAAAAATCGAGTTGTGTACAATAATCTAAACTTGTCAATTTTAACTCTTTTCAATGAGAATGGGCATGAAGAGGAGAAAGGATCGAGGATGAGATGGAATTGGGGCATTCGAGTGGTTATTGTCAAGGCGAACGGTGATAACAATTAAAATTGAAGCTTAATGGTTTAAGGAAGGGATCGGGTCGAAATTCGGCTTTCAAAATTCTGCTTTGCAAAATTCTGCTTTACTAAATTATGATTTTCAAATTTAAAGCAATAAAATTCAGCTTTTTTCCAACTAACAAAATGTAAACGACGAGAAAAAAAAACATTTTAAATTTATAAAACATTACAAATTATTTACTTTTAATTTTTAAATAAAAATAATATTCAAATTAAAAAGAAATAAAAAAAATAGATTAAAAACAAATTTGAATAAAAAAAAACAATATCTATTAAAAAAATTAATGCGAAATTTAATTAAAGAAAGATATGAAGCAGTCACAAATTACAACTTTTATAATTTCATTTGTTTCCTTTTTATACTTCATTTTGGCAGTATAAAAGGACAGCCTAAATGATGTTTAAACAAAATTCCTTCGACATTCGACTCGGTAGGATCTTCCAATACTCTAAGGCCATTTCTCTAGGAGGTTCGTTGTAATTACTGTTACGCTGCAATTGATGGTTTGTTGCATACAGACAAGAACTTTTCCTCAGTCTTCCTAAAAAATATCAATAACAGTGTCGCTTCTTTTATTTACTTTGGTATTTCTATAATAAAAATAAAATAAGATCGTATTTAAAAAAAAAATACACAAATACACAAAAGTACCCACGACATTTTTTTATTTTCCTCGAAGGAGGGAAATAATATAAAAATTAAGAAAATAGAAGCTAAAATTAGAAAAAAACATTTTTCTCTCTCCATCTCTGCTTTACAAAATTCTGCAAACAATAAAAAAAGGTTTGGAATATGTTGAAAAGTGCGCGCTTTGCATATTTTCCAAACCTTTTTTATCGTTTTGCAGAATTTTGTAAAAACAATTTTGACCCCAACCCTTTAACAAAGCGTCTTTTATTAACAATTTTCAGTGCAATTTTCCAATAAAAACAAAAAATCAACGTTAATACATTAAAAAACAAGTCTGAATGCCAGGCTGAACTATGTTTTCACTTTAACAATAATAATTTAATGGTAAATAGGTAACCATTAGTTGGTTTCAACTTCTTTTTATTTTTGGGACGATTGGAAAGGACCGACGATTTTATGCCGAACTTAAGCGAAAGGCTGAATTAAGAAGCTTTTTCAGGGGGACTTATTGTTGATTGTTTGCCAGACGTCCGTGAGAGGTGGTGCAGTGAAAAAAAAACTGTGTATAATTTGGGTTTTACGGAGAATGAACCTGAGGCCCCGTGCTCAGTTGTCAACAACTAAGCCCTGCGCCCACAAGACAAATTGTTTGCCCTTCGAAAAGGCGCACATTAAAGTAAGTTTCTGACCCTTTGTCTTTATTATTCAGTCACTGATGCTAAATCTGCTTGACAAGTTCCACAATTGAACAGCACGTCCAAATGATAAAACTTGTTTTTATCAAAATGATTGATTGTCAGTGCAAACGTTGCGCCCATTTGACGGCAGACCGGTTGCCCTTCAAAGCAGACTCTTTAACGGTTGTTGGCCAAGCTCGTGACAACCGGTTCGGTTAACAGTCAACTAACACCCTTACGTCTTTCGCAGACTTCAAGTTGGCAAATTTTGTGTCAGGACTTTGGTATTAGCCCGTTGGAGTTGAGTTCAAACTGGCCCAGGAGCCATAGACAACGCCTGGAGGAGGACCGCCATATTCGCCGAAAAATCATATCTAGCGACGAGTCTTTTTTTAGGTTGAATGGCCATGTGTTAACAAGCATAATTGGCGTATACGAAACGACGCCAACCCACACGGGGCTCACAAGGTGCCAACGCATTTACCAAATTTACTGTTTGGTGGGGATTTTCGACCCATGTCGCCATTGGTCGGTACTTATTTTAAAATGATTTTGGTGAGGCCATCACCGTCAACGGCGAGCACTTGCTAACCAATTCGTTTTGGCTCAAATTGAACGGTATGGAGGTAGACAGCAGACGCCACGGTGGACATTCTGCATGAACATTTTGAGGGTATGTTTATCTTTCGCATAGCTGGCGTGATTTTGCCACAATGATCATTGGATGTGACTTTTTCTTGTAGTGTTTCCTGAAGTCGCATGCCAATAAGCCGCAATCGACCGTTGCCCTTAAAGCCAACAAAACCCCTGCCATCGCTCAAATGCAGCCGTCATTCAGAGTCATTCAAAATCGGACCACTTGAATCCGTGCCACCGTGAGAAGCCGCAGCGGACATTTGATCGATGTTGTATTCAATACAGTGGAAAGGACCAAAAATGAGGGCCATATACTTCTCCCACATGTAACCCAAAAGCAACCCCATCGTACATGACACGATGCCTATAAATTCCCCGCCTGCCAGGATCGTCCGAAAATTGAAATGCTGACACTTATCTTATACCTCGTGCGGCAAATATTTTACTCACGCACAGCTCCGAAATTGTCTCATATTTCACCATGCTTTGCAGATGCGTCCCGTATTCTGATCGACATTGATAAGTTTCCCTGTGATTATCCTTTTTTTTCCCCCTCTCTTTATGTTTCCGACGAAAATTGATTACCAGCCCTGCAGGCTCTGTAATCTTGCAGCTTTGCAAATCTTTTGCATCATCACACCAACCCTTTCCTTGACGAGCAAATTTATTTAAAGGTCATCGATCTCTTTCGTGTATTCAGCGCGCCCCTTCTTTGCGTTGGCTAAAAATGTGAAAAATTTGATGTTGGCTGTTTTGCGCTCACCAGCCATCGTTGAAAATACCCCAAAGAAGAAGTAGCGGAGAGTGAACTCCAAAAACGTCGTTTTCTATTTTTATTCGACGCCAAGCGAGTGTACTTGCTGTGAATGAATCGAGCTGGCTCTTCGTCTCCTCCGTACTGCTGCTGGCATATCGGGCAGCGTTGGTTTCGAAACAAACACACACAGGGGGTGTGTACTACTGTCGGTCGGGTGTTTTTTTTGTTCCTTCCTTTCTTTACTGCTAGAACAAACTCTGGTGACAAACGTAGAGCCATCAGTTTCGATGATTTTTTGTATTTCAATTTTCCACTCAACCAAAATGTGTGCGCATACTTCGGAGCGTAGGCTTCGTAGAGTAGCTATATGTGTGTGTGCGATTGTTTGTTTGGTCTAGTCAAACAATAAAGGAGTTCGTACAAAGACCCGCATTGGACTAAGCGCGGAGAATCATACCTACCCTGGCCGCTGATGGCGATGATGATGATGATTCCATTGTCGACAAAGTTTTTTTTTGTTGGTTTGAAAGTGTTTTTGATGATAAGGGCAGTGCTGCATATCTCTTGTTGGTTCTGCTCCTCAAAGAGGGATGGATGAACAAGAACAGTCTGCAATGAAAGTAAAACGTTCTGTTATACAGAAAACATGACAAAATGTGTTTCATGGATTTTGCTAACTGAACTTTCAATTTTAGTGGATTTGGAAAATTGCGTTAGCTCAATCACAAACCGCTACAGTGCGTACAAATTTGAGTCACAAAACGGACTTGTTTTTTGCAATTGTTTGCTACGATCCAACTTTTCAGACTAACTACACTTTTTGTACACAACCTTCTACGCATGTTGATAAATTGAACGCACCTGGCAACACTTTTTCCTGTACTGTCACTCATGCCAGTTGCAAATCATCAGGCCATTCAGCAACTCGACTGTGGCGGACTTTATTGTGAGTAATGTGATAGACAAATTTCAGTATTTCGGCCATTGACGACGACTTGTTTCTAAAGTCTTAGGTCTCTTAGGTCTATTTTGGAAGTGTTATGTTTGCTTTAACAAAAAATAGCAAAATATGGTCAAAATCATAGAAACCGAAGTGTTGACACTTTCAATATTGTCCCAAGTAATATGTCTAAAACAACTCAATAAGTATGCACCTGGGCTTTAGTTGTCAATTGAAGGGCGCAACCATCGAATCCGTCGAGTCCGTTTCGGAAGCATTTTCAACTGAAGATTGATGGAACATACGCCAGGTTATGGACAGCGTTGCCAGGCATCTGAAATCTGAAAATCCGCAGATTTGGGTATTTTCCCCTAAAATAGGCAAATTTAGCCTGGGACGATCGATATTTAACAGAATTTTAAAATGACACACATTTTAGGGTTGCCAAAAAGGATACCCATTAAAACGAAATACAAATAAAATAGATTTCCAGATTTCCCCCTACACAATTTGCCCTCCCCCCCCCCAATTTCCTCTCGTCGACCAAAAAAAAAACCCTTAATATGAGGGAAAAACCCCTAACTTGGCAGCCCTGGTTATAGAGGCAATGCATATGCTTTATGAAGTAGTTTTACTTCCAATTTCCTGCCTGGTTTCCCCAAATTGATATGAAGCGCTTTTATTGGTGGGCATACTGAGAGAATGAGAGAAACCATCATGGTCGTTGAATATTTTGAGACAAAGTACATTCACTGGCGGGAACTTTAAAACGGCAGTCACAAAAGCATTCTCTCTGTGAAATAATTCCGGAAAAAAAATTATGGGAAAAGTTTAAGTATCAGTAGGCGATGCGGACACGACGGATTATATGGGCGGACTTCGAAAAGTCTTTCCCGCTTTTCTTTAGAGCCAGAATGTTAAGAAAACTGTTTTGTTCGTTAATAAAAAGGAAAAAAAACATTAAAAAACTTATACCAAAAAAAAAAATCTGAAAAAATAAGATCCTTCAGCGAAGTTAAGTTATTAAAAAATTGTAAGCTAAAAGTTCTTGATTTAACTATTATTTTTGATAACAAGAACTCGTTTTATTTTTTTTTCAAGGATCAAGTCATTCAGCGTAAGAATAATAAGTATACTCTCCATAACTATTTTCTTACGTCATTGCCTACATTTGCATTCTTAAATAAAAAAAAATTTATTATTTGGGTTAATTTTAACTAACGAAAATTGTTGGAATTACAAACCTTTTTCTGAGTGAAGTAAGAAAAATGATCAAAGAGTTTTTTTTTTTTTTTTAATACATATTTTTAAAACGCATGTCAATAAATCTGTGTTTGTAGTGTAAAGTTTTTTATCCTAAGGGTTTCTCTATTCTTTTTCGAAAACCGCACTCAAATTCATTTCGTATGAACTAGCTGGACTCGGAATAACTCCGTTTTGTCCGCAACAATAGGCCGAAAAATGCGAATAAATCGATTTTTTCTGTCAAAACCATCATCATAAATATCGGCCCAGCGGTCGTCAAGTCATCAAGTTTCTCCCCGAATAAATTGCGTATAGTGTTGCAACAGTGACCGTATTACCGTTCTCTTGCTGAAGTAATCTGCAAATGAAAGTCACCCACAATAGATAGGTAAATAGGATATTTGGGCGGTTTTTTTAAATGTTGCAATTAGATGTCCCCTACGTTTATTTGCTTTATAAAACCACATTTATCTAAAATTTTTTTTTGTCTGAAACACTACTTAGAGCCTGTATTTATTGAAAATAAATTAGCATAGCTTGAAATTGATTTATTTTACTCTAATTTTAAAAATTTTGAAATATCGTATAGCTCTACAAATAGTTTTGTTTGTTTGGCGTTTGTCCCCAACGTAGCAATTTGAATTTCCCGATTAAATATCAATGGCTCACGGATGAGCTTTACAGAACTGGCACAGCTAATAAACAAAATTTATGTGTTCTTCAATAGGAATACTAATCAATATTTAAGAATAATATTATCTTGTATTTTTTTTATTCAAAAAAAACTTGTCCCTATATTTATCATTCGCGTCATTCAACTGTTTTCAGATAATTTTTTTAATTTAAAACTGGCACTTTGTTTAGTGTTTTATAGTACCTGCTCTATATTTCTCAGAAAAAATTTCATGCAGTAAGCCTAAGCGTAGCCAAAAAACTCAAATAATTGTGTGTATAATATTGTGTTACCAATAAGGAATTCATGCTTATTTTGAGATTCGTTTTCTTTCGAAAGTGTGTCGAATTTGAACAATCTGAATGTGATCAGTGTGCATTTTCATTATCGTCATCAGCGTCCCATTTCGAAAGTGAAGGTACAAAAACCTCATACAAAACTTATAAAAATGATTTAGTTGATGTGAATTGTGGGGACATAATTTCAAGCTTCCAAATCCCAATATAAAAACAAAAGTCGGGTTTTTTTTATGTTTTTTTTTCACCTATAAATGGATATAGTTTGGACATAAAATGTCACTTTTTGAATGCTTTTGGTTTTGTTAATTAAATTCAGATGTTTTAAGAAATATCCTTTAAGTTTTTATTGCGAAATAAATTAATTTTGGCAAAATATTGTCTACTGCGTCATATTTTTGTCATTTTCGTCACACTCTGTCCCCCAAAAAAAAAACGAACGATTTAATTTTCCTTGGACTGCAATATTATATAAATTTTCTTGAAATCAGGATCGACTTGGTAATGAAATTCTTTTAGGCGTATATAACGATAAGGTGCAACACATTCTTTAACTAGCTTTTTTTTTTTTAAACATAATGTTTTAAATTGGTTTTCGTGACGCAAAAGACATTTAAATCAGAAAAAAATTAAAAAAATTATTCCAATCAATTCCAAATTTGAACAGACCCAACTTCAATTTTATCTGATAAAGAGAGTATGTAAAAAATTACAATAAAAATAGACGCTTATTCGATGTTTTTATCAATTATTAAGTCCGTTACGAAAATGACAAGATTCCAGAGTTTGTGCGGCATTTTAAGTTATATCATCCAAAATATTAGGGGACCTACACTCTCGGTAATGAAATTTAATTGTTATTTAATTAAAAAAAAATACAAAAAAATGTTTTGCTCTAACATTGAGATTTATTTAAAAAAAAAAAAACTTATTGCAACATTTTGAAAAACAACGAAAGTCTATGTAACTTTCACATATTTCAACTGCCGAATTTTGTGTCAAATATTTTAACACCAGTTCTACCTTTCACAATACCTAAGTGGAATACAAAAACTTTCCATCTCCACTGTATGTATGACTATAAACAAATTGAAATTGTTCAGTGGTCACCCTATATAGTTTGAAGAGATGAGGCAAATGAGAAAAATTCTGGGACCAACATATAGATAGCCAACTCCTATAGGTGGCCAGACTCATTACAATGTCAATGTCCAACGACAAACATCAACCCATATAAGTCGATGGACAAATGGACAAAGAGACGCTCGGCAGGAGGCTACAATCCCAAAGTGAATGTCCAACTGTTTGAACAATGTTAATGGAATGACAAAACACTTTCAATCGATTTGCGCTCCTTCTCAGTTCGCAGAGCACCTATTGTCTGTTCATCAGCAGAGTGTTGATCGATTTTTCATCCACGGCTCTCGGTGTGACGTTACTGGGTACCTATTAATTGACTTTTATTTTTAGTGTAGCACTTTCTTATTTCCAACGAATATTGAATGGAATTTGTAATTGAATTACGGGCGACAACAAAAAAGCCGGTGTTGCCATTTGGCAGCACTTTGTTTTAATGTTTAACTTCCGGCCAATTTCGGCAAAAAGACAGGTGTTCATGTAAGAATAAAATAAAAAGACGACGAGGTGCAAGGCAGCCTATCATCATCATTATCATCATGGAAGCTCAACCTATCCCAAGGAGGACGCGAGCAGTGCACTCGCACATTTAGGCCTCATTACCGACCCAGGAGGACCCATTAAACGAAAAAGATGATTTTTCTCCTTCTTGTCTGTCTGCTGTTCGTTAATTTCTCATATGTTGGCACATGTTGATTGGGGATGGTTAACAGCTGCAGCCGAACAAAGACGCAAACTGGCTGTTTGAGAGCACAAGGGAGAAGTAAAGATGAGCAGACAGGGACCTCCAATAAATAAATCCTTGGCTCGGTCGAACTGGTGGGGACTGGTCTGAACGCTCCTCCCCGTGCAATATATCAAAAACCGACAGATGGCGGCGATTTGTACTCTCCTCTGGAGTCCGATGGACCCTCGAAATTGCCTTTGTCGTAGTTTGATTTGATTCCGAATTTTGTTTTCATCGTTCGTTGTGTCAGTTCTGGGAAGTTTTTACTTTTTTCTTTCTTTTTCTGGTCCATAAGAACGGATTCTGCGAGTGTAATTGGCATCGCACGCGTGCTGGCTGTTGGGGAGCAATAGTTTATGTTTAAACTCGGGGAAGCACCACACAGTCTAATATAGCAAAGGAGAACAACGTCAGCAGAAGCAGTCCAAGTTGTAACTCGTAACATGTGCAAGGTCAAGTGCTGTGCTTGGCGCACGTGTAGTAGTGGTTTTTGTCCTGCTGCAGTTGATTTATATACGTACAGACTGGAAGGCAAGCGACCATGGACAGGACATGGGCAGTGAAATGCAATTGCAGTCAGTGGGAAGGTAACGGCTTCCTAGTAGCACTTTGGAGCGGGTATAGGTATATGCGATGAAAGTGTGTAATTAGTCGCAAATCTGCTTTTAAGCATACTTCAGGAAGCCATTCAGAGTAGAACAGACGCAAAAGTGTGTGACAGGTCAGAAATGCAGCCAAATTTCTGATGGCCTGCATCCGTCCGTTCTATTTGTGTTAAAGACTTCAAACACGGAAACGGTTTCTGCCAATGATCTACCCCTTTCGTTGCGATGCACTTATGTAAATTTTCGCCAAAGATCAACTGAATAACCGTTCACTCGATCGCGCCAATTAACGCTTTTCATTCTTTTGGATGCAAATTTTAAATGTAAGCAAACTCCATCTCACAAGCAGAATATTTCAACAACGCAGAGAACAGAATGACGGCTGCTGGAACATGCCTGGCAAGAAGGACCAAACAAGTTTGTAAATCTCAATAACTGCATATACCTGGGCTGAGCCAATGGTGTAGTAAGTTCATATTGACGCACAGCTGTCCTAGGTATTTAAGCCAACCATCTTAAATCTGGGTTCTGATTCGATACCATCAGCTTAGTTACACCTAATTTCGTGCGAATCCTTAAATTTCTACCTGCTGTAGAAAACACATGTTTCTCTTTTAATTTATTGCCAACCTGTGCAGCAACCGCCAAAGAAATCCAAATGTGTTTATCATTTTTAATGTCGTAGTTGTGCATTTCATTTTGTTTGTGTACCTACCTACCGCCTAATCCCAGACCGTCCTCAATTTAATTATATAAATTTATTCTCTGTATCTTGGGATCAGTTTTTTTTTTTTTGTGTTCATCCTCCTTTTTCATTCGTTTGCCTCCTCTTCACTTTGCAATGATTTCCTGCAGGGGGCTTCGAAGAAAAAAAAATCGATATTTCTTTGTCTCCTGAGAGAACATTTTTCGAAGGAAAGAACAGAATCGACTTTGCATTCTTTTCTTCTGACTGTGTGCACAGGTATGCAAAAAAAAATTTCCACTTTCCTTTAAAATCCCAATTTCGGCCGAACATTTTGCCAAAGGACTAGAACACAAAAAAAAAAAAACTGCATGCTGCACTCCGTTGGTGGCCCTAAGGATATCAGATTTTAACAACCTTTAAGTTGATGGGACATTTTTGTTCTTCCACCCATATACATCTATCTATCATCTGTAACCACAAGGAAAAACAAAAGTGCAAAAGGGATCCGAAAGGATACTTTGTTCTTACTTTAAATCACAAAGAAATGAGTTTAATGCTTTGGCCAAAGTCGACCTATTAAATGGTTGAGAAGATTTTTTTCAATAGATTCTTCTGAGCCCAAAAGGATCGCTAAAAAGGATAAACACAACAAGGCAGAGAGATAGAGGAGAGTAACATTAAAAAAAAAAAAATAAAGAACCTGCAAAGGTAAAAACATGCATATCTCTACAGCAGGTAGAGTTATACGGAGGGAGGCAAGGACTTGTCCTAGGATTTCTGGCACTGCAGCAGTTAAGATGATTAAAATTGTTTTAATTTTTATTTTTACCTAGTTTGCATACCACACAGGAGTAAAACTGTAACTAAGGCTGAAATGTGCGGAAGTGTCCTTTTGGGAATGCAAAGCAAATGAAGCAAAAAAACACACTTTGTCCAAGTTGCAAATATTTCCTCTTCTTCGTCGTCTACTCAACTTCCATTCGGTTGTTTGCAAGTAGCTCAGGTCGGAGTAGGACGATAACCGGGGAAGACAGGAAGGGTGGTGGAAGGGTTATATGTTTTCCTTTACCAACCACACAGTTTGGTTATCCTTTTCGATTCATATTTAAAGAAAAAAAACAAAAAAAAAAAAACTGGGAGGCAAACACAAAAAGGAAGACATTTGGTTGAAAGTTTTACCTTTCTGGACGATATTCCATTAATTTTTACTGTAAGCAGATTCGCCACTCTTACACGTCCCAAAACCACTACTTTTGACAGCTGACAGCTGGACGTTTGGGAGGGTAATACAAGCAAACCCGTAGCGACACAATATTAAGCAAACTTGTGGGAGGTTTTTTTTTTTTTTTACAAAATGTCGATTGGAGTAGACTTTCAGGGTGCTGGGTCATTTGTATCCGCGATTTATCTAACTACGTGGATCCATGAATTAATTTTAGTCTTTCAGTACATCAAAAGAAATAGCTATACCAAGAATCTGGGCTGTTATTAAGGACTGTGGGCAGTCGCCGTCTGTTTCCTCAAAGTTCTTACAGCTTCTGCCGCAGTCCTTCTGCCAAGTACTTCTAAACGCAAAGAAGCAGCGGTTGCTGTAGTTATAGATGTAGATAATGCTCCTAACTGCCTTTAATGTTAGCTATCCTTATTGTGATGCTGCGTCCGATTCGTGTTCCGTTTCTGTAAATGCTGAACGCACCAGTGACAGCTCTCTGTCAATACCAGCGACGAATGCAAGTTATATAGAACAGACTTTTGAAAGGTCATATACCTACTGCGTTTGCGTGTGAGTTTCGCACAAATCCTTTGAAGTTCCTAGTTTGGGTTAAAAAAGTCGCGTTTTTTAGGTCGATATTCGATGGCCCCGTGCAAAACTAAGTGCACTTAATACAGTTTTGAGTTATGTGTACCTTCAGAATCCCCATATCGTGCCTTTATTTTTTAAATTTTGTTCATGCAAATAACAAAAAACTTTGAAAACAGCTTAAATTGCAGTAAGGATAATACCTAAAAGCGATCACTAATATTTTATTCAAAAAACTTCAAACGCCTTTCCTGAAAAAAAAACCTTGATGCACTTAGTATGTTCTTGCACGTGGCCATCGTTCTATCCTTACTCTTTAAATGCAGGAGGGTGAGCTTTGCTCCTCAATAAAACTACACCGAGTCACTTTCTGTTACCAAGTGGTTCTGCAGCCTAGAAGCGAGTGCAATCAAATTATTTGTCGTTGAAATGAGCAAAAACAAAATTTTGTTAAATGAAAAATTACGTATTTTTCAAACAGAAACATATTTATTTCATACATTTTAAGAAAGGAAACTTGTAAATCGGTGGAAAAGCTCGTAAGATTTTTGCGGACAAACAATTTTGCCATTCTGTTTGATGTACAGGGTGTCCGCCGGGAAGGTATACCACTTTGTTTTGCCGCTATTTTGGTAAACATTTGCCTTGACAGTTCATATTTGGCAGTCGTGAAGTAGACACGTGGCAAATTTATTATGGAAAAATATTCGATAAACCAACGTGTTTTAATCGTTAAAACATTTTATTAAAATCAATCATCGATTACTGTGACGATGACAAAGTTACGTGAAATTTTTGGGAGAACACATTTTCATTTGAATGGATATGTGAATAAACAGAATAGTCGGTTCTGGGCAATGGAAAACCCTCAAATTATTCATCAGTCACCTTTACATCCATTAAAAGTTACAGTCTGGTGTGCAATTTGGTCAGGAGGAATCATTGGACCTTACTTCTTTGAAAATGAAAACGGCGTAACGGTAACTGTGAATGGGGAGCGATATCGTGATGTGATTGAAAACAACGCCACAACTTCATGCTTTGGGCTTGATTAACATGTGGTATCAACAAGACGGTGCCACATCGCATAAAGCCAGGATTACAATGGAATTACTGCGAGACCTCTTTCCACAACAAGTTATTTCAAGAAATGTTGATTTTGATTGGCCTCCACGGTCGCCTGATTTGACTGCTCCGGACTTCTTTTTGTGGGGATATCTGAAAACAAGGTTTATGCAAACAAACCAAAAACGCTTGAGCAACTCAAACAAAATATTCGTGATGAAATTAATGAAATACCGCGTGAAATGTGTGAGAATGTAATGAAAAATGTGCTCAAAAGGGCTCGCATTTGGGAGACTATAAGAGGCCCTGATATTGTATTCCATACATAATTGCCGACATTAAATAAAACATTTATCAATATAAGATCCATTCTCTTTCATTTAATCAAAAATTATAAACAAACAAAGTACCTTCCCGGCGGACACCCTGTATATGTATGTCGATTCGGTACTGAGATGATGACACCATTACTCAATAAATTATGCAAATGTTCCTTCCGGAACACTTCAATGCTACAACACGAACGGTCAATCTCCCCAGCATTATTTATTGCTCCCAAATCACTCCTGCTCGGAATAAATAGCTCGTGTGAATCTAAACAATGTAGAGTGCAAAGTTGTTGCCATTCTTTACTCTGATTCACTGAGAAAAATGTTCAATAAAACAGACCCGATTTTAGAAATAAATGTCTCCATTCTTGGGGCGTATGCCCAGTCCATTACCCCTGTCGATGTTGACTGCGAAAAATGTCTGCCTCTGTTGGACAGCCTGAAACAAATCGTCCACGCAATTCATCATCAAAGCTAAGGATGTGATTAAATCGTTGTGAACTGATTGCCAGATTCAATTGCGGTGTCGTCGACACAACGGCCGGCGAAGATGGGCCATTTGCATATTTTTCATATTTTTCATATGCGTACGAAGCTGTCGTGTTCATAAAATCGGTTGAGAGCAACCTTTAAATTCACAAACCTACCTATAGCTGGGTAGCTATGCCACGATAACAAGTTGGGAAAACAGCCTGCCAGTTCTCAATTATTCAGCATTAATTGCTATTCTTATACGTACCAATCTGCTGCAGGAAATAAAAAAAAACTCCCTAAATGGATCGTAATATACGTCAATTTCTCTTTATCACACATGTCTCGTTTTAATTTATCTCTTCTTTTCCGCATAAGCTCCTTGGCGCGTGTATTACATATACCTATCCATCATACACACATCTGTGTAACAGAGCAACCTACGCTGTTTCCATGGAACTTTATCTGATAAGAACGCAAACGCCCTAAAAATAGCTTTGAAGGACGTTAATGTCCTTCGTCAAAAAACAGATCTATACGTGGACCAATATTTGCATATGCAGTATCAACATTTACATTTATCAAATCCACTGCTCAAGTTTAATCCAAATCTATGGACGAAACAAACAAATCTAACTTTTGTCACAAAACTGTTCCATTACCCGATTTTCGTCATAATTTGCCGAATGAATTCCATTCAGTTCTTGAACAAGCACGACAGCTCCCCTCTCCCCTCGGCCAACCCCTTCATTATCTCCGATTTTGTCATCCTTTTAACGGCACACAATTGAGACTTCCCCCTCTCGTAGGTATACCTCCTCCAAGTTACATGACAAAATCTACCTATATCTATACAACACCCAGCGCCGACCTAAAGCTACTCGTATATATATGCCTCTAAGTCTGCTACGTAATCAGAACTACCATGTGCCGAGAAGAAACAGTTTTTCCAACCCCGCAATCTGCATGGTATTAAAATACAATACACCCAACACAACATCAGTTATATAGTCGTGGCACAGGAGACAGAGAGATTTAGAGAGAGGGTGGCTCTTGGTAGTTGAAATTTATATTTTCTGTACAAATGGAAATTTTGTATTCAGTACAGATTCTCTGTAGCAGTTTAGAGACCCCAGGGGCAATTTCGAAAAAGGTGGAAATTGGATAAAGGCAAATGAAAATGCAAATAAAAGAGAGAATAAATAAAAAAAGGAAAACTTAAACCTGAAAATCTGAAAACTCTGGGTAAGCCACTCACCAGAGGCGAGTGAGATAAAAGGGTGCAGAGCAAGAAGCAACGACTACGAATAGCAAATGAAAAGATTAAATAGGGGTTGAGTTGAGCCAATCTACAATTGGGATTTATTTCATTTTTTTCCGTTTTCTAACTCTTTGTCTCTGCTTATATTTCTGTCTTTAATTGTTGAGACAAAAATAGTTTCTTCGACACACAAACGGATTTCGTTTGTCATTTGCAACACTGGAATGACAGTGTTGTTGTTTATGCAATTCTAAGGTATGTAAATAGGAAATTGTTTGTGTAGTATAAGTTGGAAAGACTACCCGAAAACGCCTTCTTCCGGTTGAAAGGTAGGTTCCCCTTTGGGACGACAGCCGAACGGCAAGCACTGCTAAGTTTGCGAGGTCCTAGCATATTTTTACCAGTTGAAGCCATGGAGCCGCGGACGGTAGAGCACCGCGTTTTTGCCTACGACGGTTTCGTCCGGAAAAATGAGTCGGCCATGGCAGCTTAGCGTGAATTTCGTCGCGTCGCCACTTTAACATTCACAGAAATCTATAGCCCGTGCAAAATACCATTCTTCGTTGGATTCAACAGAAACAGAAAACGAACAGAAAACCTCCAAATATCGAACATGTTCCACCCGTACAAATTCCATTGTGGAACAGTTGCAGCCCAGGGATCACGCACAACGGCTGACCTTCGGGCGTGGGGTGGAAACACTTTTAGAGCAAAATGAGAACCTGATTTCGTTAATGAGTGATGTTGATTTTTTCTTGTGGGGCTAAGGTCCGTTTTTACGGTCACAAGCCCCAAACACTGGAAGAATTGAAGAAAGCAGTCCGCCCAAATCGACCGAAGAATGTTGGAAAGAGTCAAGTCACATATCGAAACTAACTGTAACTGTAATTCGAATTGATTTCGGCACAAATGTTTGCCTTTGAGCTTGTCAATGGTCTGAGGGTTGGTGGCGTACACTTTGCTTTTTAAATAACCCTATAAAAATAAGTCTGGAGGTGTTAAATATGGAGATCTGGGTGGCCAGTCAATGTCGCCATTTTTTGACAGCGCACGACACATGTGGGTTCTCGACAACACTCTCTCGCTTCAGCTAGTTCTTTGAAACCCCTTGGGCTCTGATAAACGGCATGTCGACTAGCTCCCACTGTCCCGTGCTCCACACAATTTAACGCCAAACGACGAATACTGTTGTCAGAAGGTGCTTGTTATCGGTTACTATACTGCTTTCCTTCACTACCAGTACAGCCGGGAACCGCCATTTATCTTGCTTGTGTTGTAAAATCCTAACCCAATTCACTCGGTCAATTCATCAAAGTTCAAAGAGCACTCGTTGTCAAAATTAATTTCGTGTAATGCGTTTCAAGTTTCATAAAATGTTCCCTTTTGTCAAAATGCTCAGTTCTACCTGAATTCCCAACATAAATTAAACACCACCATCGGTCACCGGGTAGCATACAGAGTGACATTTCATACGGGCTTCTGCACCAACGAGGAGCATATGCAAGGGTTACAAACATTTTGCAAAAGAAAAACCGTTTCGTTGATGCACCACCTTGTTCATCGGAGCACCGCTCTGAATTAATTTTCTTTTCCACCCTTCTTCTTGCATCCAATTCATTGAAACTGGCCGACCATCCTACACCCGACGCAGACTTTATTAGGTTTTTTTTTTTTTCTTCCTCCATCTAGTCCTTGTGTGAATAATCGAGTGCATGAGCGGTGCTGCGCGCCCAGTGGCTGTAAGAGAAAGTATACCCTTCGCTGAATAACCAGAATTTTCTCCATTATTCGAAAATCCTCCATTGCGCAGCAAGGGTCTGTATAACTCTCTCTCTCGCTATGGGTATGTATCTGAATAGGGGTTCGAATTAAATATGTTGAAAACGTATACCTAAAAAAGGGAAAACTGAATGAAATGTAATTTTACTTCGTCTGGATTTTAAATTATCCAATGCGAGCCACTTCCGAGAAAGGGATGAACACAGGAACGCTTTAGAAAATCGAGAGAGAAACACATGCATCACGCACGACAATTTATAATATAATCCTTAATGAAACACACGGGCTGTGTGTATGTAACTATCGCACCGAGAGGATACCTTGCTGCTACCTCGAAGTATTTTCATTCGCCACCCCATGTGATGTCGTTTCGTTGAGTCTGTGGGTGATATGATACGAGTCACGAATTAAAAATGAATCGGAAGTGAACTGGAAAGGAACCACACCAACTCAACGGCAAATAGCAGCCAACAATCAGGCACCGTTACACACAACAAAGTCCCCATGGAGGACCAAGAGAAAAAAATGATTTTGGGAGTTTTCCGTACACTTTTGGTGGGCGGAAAACTATACACGTTGAAAAATTCATCTTCCGCTCCGCCATCTCGTCGCTGCTTGTGGATATTCGTAGTAAGTGGTGAAGCTGTGTTTGTTTGCTCCAGAATTTCTGTGGATGGTTTATATTTTTGAGGTTTCTCCCTCCCTCGTCGTGAGAATGGGAATGGGGACTCCTTTTGCTGTTGTTGCCGGATGCCAATGAAATATATGTAGAAAAGTGATTTGGAATTGTAACGATTTTTCATTGTGATTTATCTTAAAAAAAAACCCAACGACATTGGGGTACAATCTTTGTGTACATTTATCCATATGCGGTGACACATACAAATTTAATAGTAAAGAGCATGCATTTAGGAATATTATTTGAAAAGTTTTTGGTAAATTGGCCGGTTGTTTAAAAAATAGATTTGCGCCAGTTTTAGTACTAGCAGAGGAACTCTTTTGCTATCGTCAAACCGAGTTAGATATAGCTCTAGCTACTTGCTTATAAATTACTGCTGGGGGGGATTGTTTAATTAGAAGAATGTTATTCTGGTTTGCGTAGTTTAGGCGTGCAATTTTTTTTTTTTTTTAATTTTCAGGACTTCCTTTAATTAGCGGGTCTCTTTCAGTTAAGCTCTTACAAAACAGGTATCACCGCCATCTATAGGAAGTGACATCTACTTCGGTGACTGCTACAGAGAAAAAAGTCTTTTGGTGTTGGATAGAGAAACCTTTGCAGGGCACCAATTGTCCGCTGGTAATTGGTAGAGAGTATACTTTGTCTCGGAGTCACGAGTTAATACGTTAAAGTCTAAAGACAAAAGACTATGCTCACATTCACTTTACTCACAATGGTGCAAATTTGGTCATTTTGCGCCTAATTTACGGCTCTAAATATCGACGCTCGTACATTTTCAGATTTTCATTCAAAATGGCCTTAATGAAACTTGTAGGAAATTTAGGGCCGTTTGCTGATACGACTCATAGAGAATTAAGTGCCACATAAACTCTTATGTGACAGTTTATGCCCTTAAAAAAGTAGCCTATAAGTATTTAAGTAGAACTTAGATCGTTAAGAGTCGTATGAGCAAACGGCTCTTAATTCTCTACAATTTCGGTCCAAACAATTTTTTCCCTACATTTGAAGTTCTGTGATTAATCTAAAAAAAAAAAGAGAAAACTAAATTATGTATAACAATATTTTATTCAATCTATAATTTATTGAGTATGGGCATCTGTATTTAAGTCGAGAAATATCGTTCGTAAAGAAAAAACGGTTAAGACCTCGATTGTAGAGAGTTGAATTTCCTACAAGTTTTGTTAAGACCAGTTTTAGTCAAAATCAGAGAATAGGCAAGCTATTTATGAAAAAACAGATCCTCTTCGATCAAGTTTTAGTTAAAATTTGGTAAAAGGGAAGGGGTAGCAAGGGAACCGAACATACACCCACAGAGCTTTAGACTTCAACATTATATTCAATCCTGGAAACAATTGCAATTTTTTTTAGATGGAAGGAGTCTGTCTAGCAAGCTATTTAAAGCCCCTTAGCTGAGCAACGATCGCCATTGTGTTCGCCTGTTTGGATTGAATGTGTTTAGTTCGGCATAAGATTCGTTGCGTTGTGAGATATGTACAATGTACATATGTATAACAAATAATTTAAAAAAATTGTATGCTCCGAAAGTTATGCATTTTTAAAAGCACCGATCATCGTCGGTTCAGGAAAATAACTTCACGGGCAATAACTTCACATGGGAAATAACTTCACCTCGAGTGGGAAATAATTCCACTTTTTTTTTATGTGAAGTTATTAAAACTTCACTTTATTGTGAGAAACTATTTCTCCTAACACGCGACGACATTAAGCCCACAATTCATAATTCAGGTTTGTCAGATGTGGCGATCTCAAGTCTCATTTGGCGACACCAAAATCAGTTTGGCGACATACCCAAAAAACGTGCGATTTTTGACGATTTTTCATTTTCGAATTAAAATCTTAATATATTTCTATTTCCCACTAATAACAAAAAAAAAAAAAAAACGAAAAGGTATCGGCTTTGCAAAGAATTTATCGTTTTCCGATTTTCAAATTGGAAATTGAATTAATCGAACTAAATTGCACATCCCTAAAATTAAGCTTCAGAAGACGACAAATCAGAGTTCGTGGAGCTGGATTAAACAAAAAAGCGGCCAAGTGCGAGTCGGACTTGTATTTTTATATTTGAGTTGATTGAATGAAAGGTAAATTACGATTTATGACGTATTAAAAAAAAATTACTTACTAGATCTCGTTCAAACCAATTTTCGGTGGAAGTTTGCATGGTAATGTACATCATATATTTTTTTTAGTTTTATCATTCGCTTATTTTAGAAGTTTCAGGGGGAGGGACACACATTTTACCACTTTGGAAGTGTCTCTCGCGCAAACTATTCAGTTTAGACAAAAATGACCTTAGAAACCTCAATATCATTTTTGAAGACCTATCCATAGATATCCCACATGTATGGGTTTGATTTTTTTTTTCTATTTTTGTGAGAAAATCTTAATGCGGTTCACAGAATACATCTACTTACCAAGTTTCAACAGTATAGTTCTTATAGTTTCGGGAAAAAAGTGGCTGTGACATACGGATGGACGGACAGACAGACAGACATGACGAATCCATAACGGTTCCGTGCCATTTGGCTACGGAACCTTAAAAAGTAGGTCGAGGATGTAAATCGATTCTTTAAATTCAACTTTCATTCGAAAGTTAACAAAATTTGCTGCGAACATTTTGAGCCTTCTGCTGAAATGCTTTTGGCATTTAATGCCAAGATTTATGAAGATGGTGATCGATCACGATGAAATAGATGAGTACATTGAGTACATACAAGACTGATCTTTTGATCTTTTACACTGTTTTTGTTTTCCTTTTGCTTTATTAATAATATTAGCTTAAGTTTGTGTCAAATGAATTGTTTTCGTTTTGTTTTTTGTATTTTAAATAATATTTTTTGCTGGGTTTTATTATATTTTACAATACTTTTACTTTTTGGCCATTTATGGCAACGAGGATTTATTAATTTGGCGATTTGTAATTTAGGATTGGCGATTTCGATTTTAATAACCTGACAACCCTATCATAAACAGTGAAAAATGTATGGGGGGGGCATGCTGCCAATTGCAACCCCCCCCCCCTGCTTGGGAACACTGTTACCTATAAATAATTCGATTTGCTTTTTGTTTTCTCGTTAGAATCGAAAAAACTCTGAAATTGTAGGTGTGAAATAATTTCACAAAATTTGTGGTAAAGTAATTGCCCACTTTCCCACCATTTGCCCACTTGGGAAATGATTTCACATAAAAAAGTGAAACTCGACGTGAAGTTATTTCCTATATGAAGTTAATGCCCGTGAAGTTATTTCCCTGCACCTTCATCGTCCTTTATTTTGTTCTCAAATTGCTGCCCACACACTGGCACCAAGTTTATAACAGATTAGGGTGCAATCGCCCTACAGGGTCACTATACAGATTGGCCCTACAGATAGCACCCAAAGTGTCGATATGTGTTTTACATCAGTAAGAACACTGACAGCCGCAAATAATTCTGTTTCGTACCCCCGATAAGAACTCACTCCCCTTATCAGTTGTACTTTCCAGCCTTTTCTGTATAATCGCTTTATGAAATGTATAAATATTTAATTATCTCTTTTCTTTTCTTTCAGGTAAGTGTCGCCATGGTTCCCCAAATCCTTCGACTCAGTAAGTTCATCCCACTGTAATCAAAATATCAAATTTTGTTCGTTTAATAGTTAAAGACACAATCAGATCCGCTCTGCTGCCGCAATGGAAATCATTAAAAAAAAAAAGAAAAAGAAAAGAGAAACAATTACGAAGAAACCCAACCCGAGCACATTTGTGTTGCGCCTCCCTTTGTGCTGGTTGATGGTTAGTGCTTCCTTGCTTGGCTTCTACTTCTAGCTGGGGGTCAATCACTTAACTAATTGACTTCTCTTGTAGATATAGTTGTTGTGTTGTTACTTCTTGCTGTTCTATAACTGGCACAACTTACACTCTAACTACGTCTCGCTCCTAAAGTTCAGCTACCCCATAACTCAGTGTTCAAATAGACGTATAATGTATCTCTATCTGAATGTTTGATGAGCGCGCGACAACTCACTTGTCAAGGGGTAATTAGTAATTGGACCGGGAACGGGAACACCTACGGATCCGATTATATTTTTCCCACAAAATGGATACGCCGCTAGCAAAGCATAAGTACGAGTGGGTATATTATATGCCCTTAATTGTGTTGACATGGTTTGAATTGAGTTGTGCACCCTGTGCGACTGTCATTAACCCAGTTTGTCGTTTCTTTTTCGCGAGCTCTACCCCCACGCAGGTGCTTGATGAGCAACCACTTCTTCTTATTTTCAGCTGGATTAGAAACGTAATGTGTACATTTTTACTTTCGATTACTTTTCGGTGTGCTAATGGTTACACAAGTCCAAAAAAAATTAAAAATTTTTGGCTTACATCAGAGCGTCGTGCGTCCGTCCGCATGGAAAGTGAAGGCTGCGCTACTCTATGACGGTTTCTATCGTCATCATCATCATCGTTGTAAAAAAGAAACAAACACGAGCAAACAAAAACCGGCATTCAGACGAACGATGCGGTGGTCCAGAGTCTGCGATGTCGGACAACACCAGACATTAGTTTGTCGACATCGACACAGATACAACTCTCAACTATTTTTTGCGATTTTTTGCTTCCCATCTATATAGTATGTTTCTACGGCTCTCTGCAACTATGTGTGCCGATTTGAAACAGCATATTGGGGTCAAGCTATTTTATATTCCGAGTCGATTGAAGCACGGTGGTATAGCGGTGGAGGGCTATTATGGCGCACATGTGAAGGCGGTCTTTGTGTGACGAAGGAATGTAGTGCGCCCGGTATATAGATTAGCATCGTGGAACTTGGAGTTTGAGGAGATGCAAGTTTCTACTAGTCAGTAGAAAAAAACTTAAAAATAAATAAATGAGTGCTTTTGCGCGTAGGTCGCTGTAGGCTGAACGACATCTCTGCGTGTGTCACTAATGAATAAATCAAAAGAAAGCTGATTTATGATTATGAAGGCGATGCCGAGAAAATGCCTTCTAAATTAATTTGTAGGCTTTTAGAGGTGACGTGTGAAATGCTAACTATGAATCGGAAATTCGTTTCGCTTGAGCAATCGGCTTGGGTGAACTAATTTTTCTTTAGTTGTCACAGTATGGTGTCAAATTTATTATTGTTAAATTAGTGTTAGACATGTATTTTATTTGCTGAGTAATTTATGTTTATAATCAGTTTTAAACAACCTCCGAAATGGGTGGATATCGTTGACCTAGTTCGTTGATAACTCAAATGAGGTCTATGTATATGGCATCCACGGAGGGTGCATTTTTTTCTTCAATCTATGACACAAAACGCTGTTTTAGACGGTCTTCAAAAAAGGTATTAAAAGATTCCCGAAATAGCATGAAATATCCTTTTGCACGCTTAGCACTTCTTGCTTTTAAATGTGCTATATTCCGGGCTGGACCTATCCCTCAAGCAACTTGATCCATTGCCGGCTGCCTCTATAGGTGTTAGATGAGGTCCTTTCTGCCAGTATCGTAGTCGCTGTTGAATTGTCAAATGTCCGTACGACTTCACGGATCATTGCCGACCTACCTTTGGGTAAAGCTTGAGAACGTCGTTCTTGAAGAAACATCTCTCAATCGACTCAAACGCTCACTTTTCGCATTCAGTTTTTTTTTTCCAAAGGTTCCTCTATTTACCTCTGCCCAAAGGTGTCATAAGTAGGTTTTCTCTCGGAGCTGGTCCTTATGTGCAGTGTTGCGAGATATCCCTCTTGCTTGGCCGCACGAGCTCGACGTATTCGCCATCGAACCATGGGTTTCGAATTGGCGCAAATTACACTTCACTTGATTCTGACGGCACGGGGCTCCCTCAGAGATTGGGGAACAGTCTTTTGACGTCAAACTATTTCACAGCAGTTCCCTGCTGCTTTGGACTGTATGAGTTATGAGTACTTTTGGCTAAGGTACTGGTGTCGATATTTGCAACTCAAACTTTTGAAATCCCGGATAAATCGCAATGTTATCAATTTGGCTACTTGTACTTCGATCAGGGCACAGCCAAAGTATTTCCAAAGTTGCACTCTTTTCATCTTGTGCCATTGAAATTAACGATTTACGCGTCTTTTCACTTTCCATAAGTCCTCTCCACCAGCTCATACTCCCATTCTTTGATACTGTCGCATGCATGTCTCAAGCTCAAGACTTTCAATCACAAATCCGCATCCAATTAGACGCTCATTCCTCTACTGATGTTCCTCATGTCATTATGGTCTTTATTTCGTTTGCATGGGTCGTCAACATTTAACTTAATTTTATCCGTGGCTGGTTTTGTACTCATCTTGCCTTCTGTGATGCCTTAGGCGATGGTGCTTTTGTAACTTGCCGGCTTTTGTTAATCACGGCGTCTTATGTTAATATGACATCTACGCTTTAGAGACGATCAGGTCAAAAAGGTCTGTTGTCTTCCTTCTCACTGTAAATATTCGACTAAGGCGCCATCCCCGAGACGCGCGTAGGTACTCGAGCGAGTTAAGCAAGAAGTACTATCCTCGTGCTCTAAGGTAAACAAACCTTCACAGCTATGGAATGCCCGCAAAATTTGCAAAGAGTAGGCTATCATCGATCCAAACAACACCGCAGCCTACTCATCTCGCCCGTCGATTATCCGAATACCTATTAAACACTTGCTCTCCTAGCCTCCCTTTTGTCGATATTTTAATTTAGTTCCCTGGCGACTTCATTTCACTTCCATTTCTCAAGAAATTCAATATCTTGTGGAAAACCACCAAACCGCGTCTCTTCACCAAATTGTTTCACTTCCATAATAACCACAAGAGCAGCCTCAATTAGAGACACCTGCAACCACCAGCTAAAGTTGCAGGGCACCTTACGTAGCAATAATACAAAAAAAAAAAAATAAAATAAAATAAAACTACTCACACAAACAGCAGAATGGGAAAACAAGCCAAAGAGGAGAACAAAAATGTACTCAAAATACAAATGAAATTAGTTTGTTGTTTCTATGTCCCCGCACCCCGGCACCAGCCCCAAGATGGGTAATTGTCGTCGTACATTGGGGGCCAGTGACTCTGCTGACTCCCTTCTGAGGCCGCTTTCGTGCGAATAAACATAAAACATTTGCGAATGGCTGGCAAGGAGGACAACCAAAAGGGCACCGTCCTTCCTTCGTCGACAGAAACAATAAGAACGTGTGTGTGTGTGACAGAGAGAGAGAGAGAGGAAAAAAAAACTCTTCAAAATTGCAAAATGGAATGAAACTGTTGCGGTGGTGCTGGGCCTTACCCCCTCCCACCCGATTGATGGCGCTGCCGGTTCTATGCCCTCAGCGCTGCCATCGCGCATATAAGGGCAGAATCAGAGGAAAAACAGAAGCGCATCACACTAAGTAACTCATCTGAAACGCAAAAGGTGATGAACTCTTTGTATCTAACAGAGGATGACGACAAAGAGTATGCGGAGTTGTGCACACAAAAACCGCTTAGAGGGAGAATATTACGAAAGTCATCTACAAGGCGACACATCGACTTATGGTTTTGGACTTTTTTTTTTTTTTTAATGTTTTGGCATGAGTTCCGTTTGTCATGGAGAGAAAGGCAGGGGGGGAACACAGTTCCACTTCATATTCAGTTCAAGTGTCGTCTGCACTTTTGACACTGTTGACAGATATGTTGCTAGCTATATAGCAACGATGTTGGTGTTGATGGTTCTGTGTTCGGAGGATGACTCTGTTTTGCTTATCGGCGATGATAGAGACAGTTTTAAATAAATTTTATAGCAAACACATAGACAGAGAGTCGCATATAACTCGTATCTGGATAAACCATCAGCACTAAATGAGTCTCGGATCGGATCAGTTTTAAACAGGTTTAGATTTATGTTGAAAGGCAACAACGGCGCAGAGTTGGGTGTACATGTATAGTGGCCTAGGATTCGTATTTCACTTTGTTTTTCATGGGATCTCCCCATGGGTGAAGCGAGCGGTGGCGGTGGCTCTGTTTATAGTTCTGATCATCATCCGTTGTTGAAGTCGCATTTGTCTGTGGGAAATGTTGAGAAATAACTATTGCAACGGAACGGGAAAATGTACTTGGCGTGCAAATTCAGCGAAATGAATAACCACCATGGAGCTTTGCTCATAAGTCGATGGAATGAGGTGAAAGGTTAGCAGGCGTATTAAGGAGCACATACCAAATCTGTCTTCATCGGATGACATTAATTCAAAAAATATATAAGACGCCTGCCAGGGTAGGGAAGCAATTTGCAATTAAAAACGCGGACATGTACGAAGATATTTGCCTCAATTAATTCCCGGAAGTTCCTCCGTATCGCTTGATGATTCAAGTTAATTATGTAGCACAGAGTCAGACATGTGTCGAAGATGACTCTTTTGTCACATCTGTGGCCATTGCATGATGCGACGACTATACGATTTACCACATTTCGCTGATTCATTGTTATGAAAAGAAGGCAGCCAGACGTATTAAGTTTTCCCTTGATTTCAATTTAAGACTGCTTTGCGTTTTACTTTATATATTTGCACGGGTGACGTTTTTATTGTACAGAAATCTGAGCGTTGTTATGCCAGTGGACAAGCCAACGTGCTGTAAAGCCTGTTCGAAAATTGGGGATGACGGCGTCAAGATATTGGCGGACCGCAAGGTTTTGTACATCATCAGGAGAGGAATGTAGCTGCTACATAAAACCATGCAAGCTTAACGCAGTTATACTGCGTATTAGAATAGTTTTGAGGAGAGGGATAGATGCTCTGCAGAATTTCAAATCTATTCCTATACTGCCGGAGTAGACACCTGAAGCCCGGCACGATTTTTACTCAAAACAGGAAATCCCGCATCAACGAAAAAAAAATAGATAAAATTTCAAAAAAATTAAAAATCTACTAAACTCTAAAACTATAGAAAATAAAAAAATCTAAAGATTAAAAAAACAGTTTCGGGCGTATCTTGTTACGTCCAATGTAATATTGCCTACTTCCCTTAAGAAGAGAGAAATCCCCAATGTGACCCACGAAAAATGGTAAAACGTTGACGCATACTCTCGCACTAAGCCAAACAACAGTGAACATTCAATATTCCACTTTTTGTGGTTTCATTTCAATTGCTCGTAAGCATTCTTAGAATTTTAAATAAGCTTTTCTTCGCAAATTAAGCTACTGACTTTTTAGTGCCTGACTCGTTTATTCATGTGCGCTTGTTTACAAAAGTATACATAATCAGCCGTATTTATTAGATTCCCTTACGACGCCCCTACGATGTTGTTTAGTTAAACATCGCGTAAAAATTTACGCAGCCTCTATGTGGCTTTGCTGAAATTGTTATTTATAAAAAAAATGTCCACTGACTGTTTACTACTCAAGGTTAGTGTCTTAATAAGTACGAAACTATTACAAAAAACCGAAATCTCTTACTTTTTCCCCGCGATATGATATCAGCTGTTTCTGTGAAATAAAACTGACCACTCTCTTGTGAGATTTATTTTGTTTGTAAACAAAAACGGAGCAGCAAAAAATAAAAAGAAAACGGTCGGAAAATTGGATTTCCTCCGACAAGGTGATGAATTGAATATTAAATTAAGTCTATCATATCAATGTCGGTAGCAAAATTCGCAAAGCTGAATGGCATTTTTAATTCAATTTATAATTTTGTTTTCAATTTTCAAATCTACCCCGAAAAAAATTTAAACAAAATGACATTTCAAAAACGAAAAGCAAGCTTTACGCAACCTATAAACGCAAATTTTTGCGTTTAAAGTTACGCAGGCTTAAAGCAAAGTGCTTTTTGTTTATAAATCACGTTTTCCTGCGTAAGGACATTTTAGAGGGTGCGCAAAGATAAGCAGACTCTACGGTGAGTTTATAAATAAGGCTGAAGGTCTATACAAAAACTACTATGTACAGTTGCTAAATTAAATCGGTAACTTCACAGGCAATAACTTCACATGGAAATAATTTCACCTCGAGTACATACTTCCCATATAATTCACACCAGTTTGCTTTGTTCGAAAACGGCACTAACGATTTTGACTAAAATGCATACTTAGAGTAACACTTTTTTCAAAATTATTGCGATTTTAAATTCAGATCATCGAAAACGCTAATTTCAAAAACTGCTCTTATCTCGCTCGAATGATTTTGATCAAAATCAAAGTATTCTAAATAAGATCCCGTACTTAGTGTTTTTCTAATAAATCGGACGAATCAGTTTTTTAATTACATATTTCTTAAAAATGACCGAAAAGCCGATCTATGTTCACATATCGAAGCAAATGTTCCACCGAAAGACGATTATTGAAGTTAGGTGAAGCAAAGCTATTGTCGAAACGCTATCGTCTGGCGATAATCGACATACGGAATGAGTGCCTAGAATTTTGTAAAAAGAATTTCGACCCCCTTCGAGAATTTTGACCCCAACCCAAATATTACACACTTCTTCTTTTTTTCAACCATATTGAATATGCACCTTAAAATAATTCCAACCACTTGGAGCTTACACAATCAGAAACTCCCACTTCATTTGCACCTCCACAAACAACTCACATTGTTATTTTATATACTGCCATATCAGATGCATAACTCAATTTTATTTAACACTATTCCTTTATTTTATGAAGCGTTTTCTTTACCTAGCATCGTTTCTCGGATATTTACCTACCTACCTACCTAATAAAATATGAAAACAACAACCAACCAAACTTTTGATCAACGAGAAAGTTTCGTTGGACCTAGTCGTTCGCTTTATTTTTTTCAAACTAACGAGTACCTGAATGAACTTTCTTACTATATGTGCCATTAGAATTAAATTGGAAGCTATTTGGCGAATAAGATCGTATCAAGGACCGTTGCGCACATTTATTTGAATGCTTGCGCCATGAACTAAGTATTAAACAGACTGACAGCTTCAGCCAAAAAAGAGGGATTGCCTACAAGCTTAATTTGACCTTGAATGTAGCCCAGTTTTAATTCATGTATTTGTGCCATGTTAATCAAAGGGAGCTCAAGCACACTTGAAAAAAAAACCAGCCTACACTTCCGGTTTAAACCGAATGTCATGTAGCCTGAGGTGGATTCTCATTTCAATATCGAGTGTGGGGCTGTAATGTAAATAATAGTTTTTCTTAGTCCCAAGTTGAAATTTTTCGCTACATACTCATATAAATTGTTGTTCGATTTTCTTATTTCCTGGTATCAAGTGAATCGAATTATGTAGCTAGACACCAAGCAATATAAATCAGTTCTAAACAAATTCAAATAAAATTCATTAATAAAAATGAAGCATTTCATAGAAACTATTTAAAACAAGCATACGAAATAATTGAATAGCAATGAGTGTTCAACTTATAAGTCTAGTATACTGCTCGCGCTTAGATTAAGCCCCCATACAAAAATGTCTGCAAAGACAAAATTAAACAAAGAAGTTAAGCAAAGCAGTACGCAGTTCAAGCTAAATTTGTTAGCCGCTGTACGAAAAATCTCTACAGAATTTAATCTTGAAATGTCAAAAAAAGCTGCCAGCAGCTGAAAATTGTGATTTGAATACATTTTTAATGCATTTTTTTTTTGACGTGTCTATGACGGTCGTCTTATACAAATTTAGACGAATTTAAAAAAAAAAAATTTTAAATGTCTCATTTCTGCACATACTTATTTCTTATCGTGGATACTTGTGGAATCTTGAAAATTGAAAATAAAAATGTCGATACAATATATCCAATTTATTTTTGATTTCATTTAAAATAAAATGTGACAGATTTTTTAAGTCAAAATGACATTTCGATACTATTCCACCTCTATACAGGCTAAATAACGTCCAAGCGCGTTTAGCTGATACAAGCTCTATACAACGTTGAATAATTTTTATCAATAAGGTTTTTGCGTAAAGAGGCATTTTAAAGGGTGCATAACTTTACTCACTCTTTATAATACGTTTATAAATAAGGCTGTTTGAGTTTCGTTCTTTCCCGTACCTACATTTTAAAGAAAATAAATAAATGTTCGTTGATTGTAGGTATCTATTATTTGTCTATTCTTGGCTGAAGCAATTGTTTTCAAATGTAATTTCATTAATTATGTCAATACTTTCGAATTGTCCAATAAATTTAATTTGTTTTTTTTTTGTTCTTTTCCGTCATAAACGGAATCTTCATGAAAAGATTACAACTAAAAAATCATACTTCAAATCTCATTATATAGTCAATTCTTATCTTTAAACAAACGAAAATGGACACAATAATAATGGGAACAAATATATCTAATCTTATTTCAGCGAAAGAATTTTTCACACTTTATTCCTTTATTTTCTTATGTTTAGTAGAATACATGTTTTCGTGGTGAAATAAAACAACGAATCTAAACTCTCAGAAGTCAGAACGCAACCATCAGCTGACAGAAACTCACCAAATATAAATAATAAATATATACAAGGTGGCGCAAAAGTAATCCTCCTATCAGAAAATGCTATAAATTTTGCGATTGGCCCCTAATGTCAGTTCTGTTTTGACATTTGTGTAGTAAACACATGCGAAATACACGTTAATAAACAATGTTACGCTACACTGCTCCAGAACGCTCAAGCTCAAGCCATCCTTAATCACCACCAAGAGGAAGATGATTTTTCATCAAAAATAATCATGAGTGATGAGGCCCATTTACATCTTAGCGGGTACGTAAATAAGCAAAATTTACGCTTCTGGGGCACTGAAAATCCGGGTGTAACCTACGAAGAGCCATTACACCCGCTCAAAGTCACTGTATGGTGTGCTGTTTTCGCTGGAGGAGTCATCGGACCTTTTTTCTTCGAAGACGTCGCGGGCCAAACGGTTACTGTGAATGGTGAGCGCTACAGAGCAATGATCAACGAGTTCTTTTTGCCGCAACTTGATGAATTGGGATTGGAAAACATGTGGTTCCAACAGGACGGTGCAACGGCATACACTGCACGTGCCACAACCAATATGCTGAAGAATGCATTTCCCGGGCGCCTAATCTCCCGTTTTGGCGATTTGCACTGGCCAGCAAGATCGCCTGATTTGACCGCTCCAGACTTCTTTTTGTGGGGCTTTTTGAAGTCGCGATTTTATGTCAACAAGCCTCAGACTCTTGCAGCTCTTAAAGACAATATCCGTCAAGAATGTGAGGACCTATCGCCGGAAGTTTTGGCCAAAGTGATGGAAAATGCCATAAAAAGGGCTCAAATGACAATCAACTGTGGCGGCGGCCATTAACATGACATCATATTCTCGACTTGATGTAAAAAAAATTAAAAGACCAAATAAAAATAATCCACAAGAAGAATCAAAGTCTTTCATTTTTTTTTAAATTACAGCCAAAAAACATCGGAAGGTTATTTTTGCGCCACCTTGTATATAAACTCTTAGTCAGTGTTCTTAGCACTCTCTCTTTATCTTTCACACGAAGCGTGTTTATTTTTCCCTTTTCACTAAACTCAAATTTCCTCGATTTTTTTATGAAAAAAAAAACATACTTAAAAGTTAAATTTCGGAAAGAAAATCACTAAATTAATCTTCAGTATAAAAATCGCAGTTTGTTAACATTCTAATGGTTATTTTCGGTACTAGAAATTTTTGCTATAGGCAAATCTCCTTTTTATGAACATTTAGTCCGTTGATATTCATGGTGAAATGTAGTTCGAATGGTTTTTTGTCAGATTATTGATAATCCCACAATTTTCAAAAATTGAAATACCCAAAAAAAAGGTAGAGATACCGCAATGTAGGAACACTGCTGAGTGTCAGTAGCTTATTACACCTCTCGCCCCGCCATTTAGAATGTAATTTTTTTTCCTGCGTCACACGTATTCACAGACAGGCTTGCCAGATTTTTATAACCCTTTAGCAAATTTTTAGTTATTTTTTCGCAAAAAACCGCAAAATTACAAAAAAGTTATCGCAAAAATTACAAAATGCTTAAAAATAAAACACATCAAACTTGATTTTTAATATTTTTGGTTAGGTAACAGAAAAGAATAACAAAGAAAAAGGAACAAATTAGTATTAGTATTTCAGCAGGGGCTAATATTGGAAAAATTGCGGGGGAAATCGGGGAGAAGTAGGAAAGCTGTCAGTCTATTTCATACTTAGTTTATGGTTTGCGCACTGAACAAAGCAGTGACTGCCCTTTTTAAGGTTCCGTACCCAAATTAGTTTCGCTTTTGTCCGTCCGAACCCTCTAGACCAATTTTTTTTTCAAACTATCTATAATTGGGCACTATTTCGCATGGCTATCGGAGTGTTTGGTAAATGTTGCCTTTGAAATAGATCACGTGTTTTTTTTTTTACAACAAAGCGCTCCAGTATAATTGTAAATATATTGTCCGCCTTATCCTACAAGGCGTAGCTGATTCCTGTATAGCAGATGAATCATGTGCCATGACATCATCGCCATCATCTGGCGGGAGAATGTCTTTCAAACTCACACATTTCAATTAGCACCTATTTTCAGATGGATCAGCATCTCGTCCGCCCATGTCCTTGGCAGCAGGCAAAACTAACATTCGAACTTCGCCCTTTAGTGGGTCCACATGAGTCCCTTAAATAAGATCCAATTTAAAAATGTCACGTACCGGGGTACGAGTACGATATGTCGTTCCTAGTGAGCATAAGTACCGGCGAGACTTGGAGACACTGTACGAGTATGTGTACCGAATCACCAGCAGCGGCAGAATAATACACCAAATGCATTTCAAACAAACTGACCGACAGACGTTGCATGAATATGTGTAGTTGCGATGGGATTTTCCATTTTCCATTTAACATTCTCTCTTCATTTTCTGCATTTTCCTCAATTACCGTCCTCTACTGGGCAGCCAATTTTCACTCGACAACAACAGTTCCATATGTGTGTGTGTGCACACTTTAAGGGTTAAGTTCATGAACCCTTTTTTTTTTCCTTTTATGTTATTTCAAGTGCGGTCCGTGTACACACGATTTTTGTTGTTCTATTATATTAGCCTTGGCCCAGCTGTTTGTTGTTGGGCAAAGATAAAACTACCACCACGTTGCTCGGTATTGCCGGTTCAAATTATGTGATCCTATTCACATCCCATTCGGTGTAATTCTTATCAATATTTCAACGGAGCTGGTTGCATTGGGGGGATTTGTTGTTGTTGTCGTAAATTACGGAGTTTTCTTTGGGTCCTCGGAAAAGGCTTGCACGCACTGTCTCTCCCGAAGACGAAAACGTGATCTCTTTGAAGTGAATGTTTGTTTAGGTCGCATCCACATTCGATGACTTCCCGTTGTCGTTGTTTGTACGAGTATATTTCTGATCCTTTAATGGGTTTCTATGAACAAAAGTAAATTTTCGGTTTGCGTGCCGCTCTGACATTAGATTGTCGTTTTTTTTTTTAATATTTTTTTCCTGCTTCTAGTGAAATTTGTCTACAGATGCAAAGGACTGATAGCCCTATACAACTACAGCCATCATCAACTGTCGAGTATCTGTCTACACTGTGTTTGTTATTGCTTTGCTTAATTGCTTCTGATAAGGAGAAAGGAACGTTTGATTAGGGGACGTGGGGGGAGTAAAAAACCTAACAAATTGAGTCTTTTAGGCCGCAGCCTAATTTCGAGGGTTATTCGCCTGCTTATGTCGTCTCCCGCATCTGACTTTTGGGTGGTCTACTATGAAAAGTTTTATTTCAAGATAAAGTGGTAACGGTTTGTGGATGGGCTAAGCCGACCGGATTATAAAAGCACATTCGTCAAGTGTAGATACACCATTTGGGGTTTATGTAGTTGAACTTTCTAGATGAGTTTTACGGAATACATCGATTTATTTATGTCGTGGTGGTAGACCCGCAAATGGGAGATGTACGATTTAATTCTTAGGCGGGGTGGTATGATATTCAAACTGTAATTTATGAGAGGGATACCTATAACGCCAATGAAAGCTTCACATTGTACTTGTTTTGAGCGGAATTAACAGAAAGCAGCATGCCCATCATTTGGGGTGGACTACAATTTTTTCTTCAAACGACTGGAAAGATTTTTCAAAACAATTGCTCATAATGTGTCTACATTGGCAATAGTTTTTGGTAGTAATTTGCATCTTCCAGGTGATTCTTTTCTTAGAATATACACTAACCACGCCGAACCAAAGATAATTGATGTTTCGTTTTCACCCTTCCCCTTGCTCCGCTTTCAGTTACATTCAACCGTTTGCTATCACGATTACCTTGATCTGAGTTCTTCTTTGCCAATAGAATTAGCAACCGCCACATTTTCATTTCTGACAACAGATTTTACCTACAATCCTTGACCTTCCTTCCGTTTTGTGCTTAATTATTGTACTTATTTGAATTCGATTCCTTGTTTGTATATCATTGTCAGTGGCCAACCTCTGTGGTATGTATTCCCTGTGTTTTAGGATATGTGTAGGAATGTAGTTCAAACACGAACTGCAGTGTGACCCAACTCGGACTTCATGTCGTATCACTTGTATGCTCTTCGATTTTTGTTCTCGGAACTTTCCAAGTATCTGCTGTGTTGACTAAAAGATGCCTTAATTCGGCCATAAGAGGAATATACAGCTCTCGTTCACTTTTGCAAAATCATTCTAGCACCCTCACTTATCTTAGAAAATTCTTACGTTGTACAACTCCTCAGGGCGTATTTGGACGAGTTTGTTTTTGAACTACGAAAGCAAAAGCTACAAATCTTTTTGATTAACGAATAAGTTGCACATCTCTTGGTCTGTCAAATAATTTCATTTTATGATTACCTATCTGTTCGCATAGCATTCATTGTCTTAGCTTTGTAGCCCTTCCACCTGCTTTACTCTTTCAACCGTTTGCAGCAGTGGAAATGGGATAGTTATAGGAGCAATACTAATAGAGCCTAATAATAGGCTTTTGGCTATGCATGATAAAGCGATAACCGTTAGCCTAAACGACTTCACAAGCTTTTTAAACACATTTTTAATGAAAATATATTCAAAACGCCAAAACGTGAGGATGTAGCAAAGTTTCTAGGTCTGGCGGTTTCTCATGCTGGAAGATCGCATGTTTATGTATCAGAAACTTGTTTAGAATTGTATAGCTAGTTTTAACTACACCTTTAATGCATTGTCAGACTTCTTTAAGTGATTTTTTGAACATTTTAATTCTGGCAGTCAATTTTCTGTGTATATATTTGAAATCTTTTTCTGATACTAATGTTACTTATTGGTAACAAAACTTGCAGACTCGAATATTTCTGTAGCCATAACCGCCTAAGTTTTTTTTTTCATACTTTTCAGGAAAGCAGATTAAAGTTTCAAATCATCACTTCAAATCAGGAATATTTGTTTCTAAGCTTATTTTTTCGTTGGAAAAACTTCTTTTTAAAAAAAGATTATGGTCATAAAAAATTAACTGGAAGTAGATTTAAATGCTGATCACGATGGTGCCTATAAATTAATTTTGTCCTAACTCGAGTTAAGCGGTTATGGTTTGTGGCCACTGATTTTACTAGTTCAAGAAACTCCTTCAGCTACCCGTTCATAAGGTTATATTGAGTGGGGTTGCCATGAGTGGTCTTATGCCATCAATCGTTGCATTAAGTGGGAGCTCCGATGCTTTTTTGACTTGAACGTCGGCCTTTTCGTTACCCTCAATATTACAATTCCCAATTCCTGGCTAGTTCAGACTTGGTGCTTAAAACGCAGCCTGACTACTCGGAGCTCGAACCCTCATTGGCTTTGGAACCACCAGAAATAATATCTCATTTTTCCTCAAAACTAAGTTCCTATATGCCAATCCTCTCTGTCAGGGTGGTTCATCACGTCGTAGGGTGTGTCAAAATTTATCCGTTCATCCGCCTTTTCAGGCATGTCGGAGAATGATTCCTTCAAAATAGCGCTATGTACTTTCCTGTTCTTTTTAAAGAGTCCTGACATTTGTCAGCCTTAGCGCACTTTTACCTGCATGTAATTTGTGAGCCTTAGCAATTGAACAATTGAACTTCTGGGCAGTTTCTCTTTTCAAGTCGAGTTACTGGCAGGGATGGAAAATGCCATTTTCGATTTGTACTGAAAACTGTTGTAAGATCCAGTTGTATTGAAAACTTTTTTTTGTACACAGAATTGAATTCAAAATATTTTATTTTCAAAAACATAAACAAAAATAAATTAACAAAACATAACATAAAGAAACATTAATGACTTCATAGCAAAACTATACATACCTACAAAACAATAGTTTATATATTTAATCTATGAGCTCTTCAGGCTTTATACTCTCAATTTGCTCATTCATCTTGAAAATATTGCCCTGAACTAGAAACTCAGAACAGGATGAGTTTCTAATAAAATTATTTGTTTCAATCAAAGCCCATCAAGGGTCGACTTGAAGTCGTTTTCGACATTTGGACTTTATTAATCCATTTTCTGATGAGTGAGGAATAGCGACAACGGCTTGAGCAGTTTTGTAAATATTTTCAAACATCAGCTCATTACACTCGTTTTTAATTGAATTCACTTGAGCCCAAAATTCTGAAATGAAATAATATTCAAATTGCTGAATTATTTAGCAGTCGGCAAGTACTCTATATTCATTGTTAATTTGTTGAATATTCTTTTTTTCATTAGGAACAAAAAACAAAATTCAATATAAAATTAGATTTTCCTGCATTCTGCTTCTGCAACTGCTTCTGATGTAAAATTTAGGAAGGGATTTTGAATATTAATTTTCTTGTTTATGTCTTGCAAAATGACATAAAGATATCATCATCTCGATTATTGAAATTGTTTTCTTAGGAAAAGCTTTACAAATTGCAAGAGAATTCGAAAGATACAGATGGATAAATTGTATCGAATTAAGGCAAATTGTGATTTTGTACTCGAGCAAACTCATTTGTATCGACTTTTCGATCCCTGGTTATTGGGTGAAACTCGTTTCCACTCAAGTCAACCGAATCCAATAGTGTCAACCATTAGTCGATATTCGGACTACTCGAGTTAATTAAATTGAAAATGTTGTCAGAGTCTTATATTTTGTCTTGACATTTTTCATTTCTCTTTACTAATTTTTTCCTCTCTATTTGTTTTAGGTAAGTGCCATGACCTTCTGGTTCCCAGTTCGCCCAGATTTCGTAAGACAAATTTCCCTTGTGAAATATAAAAAATATTAAATCGTCATTCCCATTAAATACATAGGCCATTCGCATAATTCTCAAGAAGCATCTACGAGTATATATACCTCGTGCTCCCAAGAACTTTCGACTTATATCCATAAAATTCCCAACGAAGGTTCGTCACACTCTGAATATGTTGTAAAACTTTAATGTAAAATTCCGAAGAATCTACTGAACTCTGCTGTTGCAGACATCTCTCTCACTCCAGAAATCCGTGTCCAACTCATTCGCATGTGTCTATCAATAGGCAACAAGCGTAACGAAGATTTTCACGAAACTCCATTTCAAAGCGAGCTAGGGCGGCCGGTCCAAAAGCCCTCTGCCTCCTCTCCGTCATCTACCATTACAAATGGTAATAGTTTAACCTTCCATGTCCACTTTGGCATGTGCAACGCAACTTCTCTACAGCATATGTCTGTGCTATGGAGCCGAAGGAACATTTTCCGTTTCGGTTCTGGTTGGAGGCAATAATTTGTAATTATGCATTATAGCGGTGATTGCATGTTAGGCGGAGCAGCACAGCACATGGCAGGAAAGGGAACCCTACCCAAACCCACCAACTGGTTAGATCAGTTTACACGGCTGACATATTCCCTTTGTGCAGTGAATTGCCTTACGCTGCGAGCGTGTGCAACAACAAGATGCTAATCATTTTGATTGAAAAGAGAGAAGATAATAGAGTAAGAAGAAGAAATTCATCAGCGCGGTCATAGGGTGACGATGATTAATCGTACGTCACATACTCATAAGGTTTGATTAATCTTTTTTCGATTTGATTTAGTATACCAAATGTTGGTGTAGTCTGCTTAATGGTGAATCAATATCGTTGTTGGCCTCACCCTTCTGTGGAATGAGGAAATCGAACTGAGATGGGACATGCAATGCTGCTGTCCGTTGAGTTGAAGATTTTTTTGGAATTTCTTTTCTAATAAAATAAATTGTCTTGCCGTCTCTGGTAGGTAGGGCAAGCGTACAGCTGCTGTTTGGTGTTTAAACATTGGTCAAGAGCAAGACCTTCGGGCGATTTGTAGAAAGTGAACAAATCGCAGTCACAAATGTCTATTCCTTAGTTGAAAATTATATCCAATCGGAGAGGTTCCTGTCTCAGCAGTGCTCTCATTTTCCAATTTGCTTTAGTCAAGACGAGTAATGAGTAAAAAGAAATCAGGAAATTGTTTCAAAATACTCAGTGGAGTCATGTTGCCATGGAACTCAACTTAGTCTAGTCAAATTGCGTTAATTCAGTCGATCCGAGCGACTCAGAGCGATTGGAGTCGAACAGTGCTTTAGCCAATCACGACAGCCGAGTTTCCAACATCAATCGGATTCACTCAAGTCAAGTCGAGTCAATTAAGTTCAGCACCGGCTAAACCACGTCAAATGGATTCAGCTCAATTCAGCTGGTGATTTTAGCCCATCAAAACGAATACATTACCAACTCAAATGGCATCAAACTTAGTCATCTGATGCAAATGACTTGAATTCAAGTCCACCCACTTCAACAAGAGTCAAATCAAATTTTTAACCAAAAATACTGCCTCCAAAATCCTATGAAACAAACTGGTCAGAAGATCACATGGACTTTCCGCACTCATTTCAAGGGGTGCGTTTTTATTCGCCCCTAACAATGGAAGCAATTCAGTTCAATTCAAGTCAATGCACGTCAAATGATTTCAAGTAATTTGAATTGAGTCGAATGGTTTGAATAGAAACAAAAACAGGCAAATGCGTTACCAATATTAAATCCTTGTTGGACAAGGACAAGGCCGGTCTGCGCGTTTCTGCCTTAGACGCCCGCAATGACATCAACAACTACGGAGACATTGAATCTTTTAGTTGTAAGAGCCTCGGGAAGTCGTTGCAAGTCGAGTATTTGTGCATGGCTGCCTAAAATGCAGATCTAGACGTAGTGGTAGACCTCTGTTACATTGCAGTATTGTACCAGTTAGGTGCTTGATGTTTTCATCTTGAAAGACGTTGCGTTTATTTGGAAGGCACAAGGAAAGGTCTATAGGAATGAGTTCCCAGCACCTTCTCTTTTAGTAGTTTTTGAGTCGAGTCCTCTGTGAAGGGCGATGACCACATATCCTGGAGGGCTTTCAGTTTTTCGTTTTTCGATTGAAATATAGTTTATTATTGAATCCTACTTCGGAATCGGTTTTCGTAGAGAGCAAAACATTTTTGTGAAACTAGCCAAGCCTATTCGAGAGAAACTTGGGCGGGTCATGCAATTGCCGTTTCCTGCTTCTCGCTTTATCCTCCATGCGTTTTCATATATATGTATACCCGCAGGAAAATAACTTATTTAAAATCAACCAACTTTCGGTTAAAAACTACCAAGTGATTTGTACTTTTAATATCTCCTACAGAGTTAGTGGACTAAAAAAACCGAGTCAACTTGTTTGTGGTCGTAAATAATATACTTACTGTAAAATTTAATCAACGGGTTGATGTTAATCTAGAAATTTGGTGTATAGCAACTGAGCGTGTTTTTTTTTAACTGTATGCATTTAACCTCTCTATCTCGATAGTTTTTAACAACGAATACTCGTTTTTTTCAACAGAGACTTAGTTTATTTTAAGCCATTTTTTTAGCCGAGCAAAAATCCCACTCGGTTAGAGCCAATTTTTGAGCGTGTAGACTTCTACAAACTATCAAGATATTTGTCATAGAATTGATAACTTGTACGTTCAAACGTGTCCTTAAACAAAAATAAACAGGTCCATCTCAAGATATTTCTCTTACGTGAGTTTTTATTTTTGGAACGCAAGAAATTCCTGAAATTCTTTCCAAGGAAATATGCTTCAAGTTGCCCTCAGCTCGCACCAGATGTGTATCCGCATCCAGACGAGGGATCAGTTCATTAAGCCTTATTACGCCAATGCAAGTCTTTCGTCTGTAGCCTCGAAAATATTTCTCCTATTATTCCGCTTCTCTGTCCCAGTCGCAGACTAACCTAACATCAGACTTTGTTCGAATTAATAAATCCATTCCACTGAATCACAGGTTAGAATATTAAATGCGACTACCTCCTCTCCCCGAATTCCCGTGAATCCATTAAAAGTACCGACAGAAGACCATAAAAAATGAGAAAACTTCCAAAGATGTTATTAAATATTCAGTTAACTTCCAAAACCCAAATAGCCAATGAACTTTGCATGGTGCCTTGGTTTCACTTGTTCTAGTGGTACCATCGTCGCACAGTGGTGCAAGCAGCGAAAATGAGGGGCAAAAATGGAAATCTTCTGAGAGATTAATTTAATCGTATTACAACTTGTCTGCGTAAAGTTCATTTGACAATTCAAGTTGGTGGGTTGCTCATTTGTCACTTCAAAAGCTTACGAAGGTTTTTTAAAGAAGTGCCAACTTAAATTGTACAGTTAAATGTAAATATTGTGAATAAGGGGCATGGATTTTAGCTATCGATCTACAGATTAATGCTGTGGTACTTTTAATAATCATTTCAAATCTTCACATCAAATTTATTCTTGGTAACAAAAAGAGTTGGCAAGACTTTATCCAGGACCCTAAAAATGAATATATTTATATACCGTGCGTGAGTTTTAAGTGGTTACAAAAAGTTGAGCTTGGCCACTGTGTCCATACCTACTATCGATCCGTTCAACTTGTGGCACGACACAGATATAGGCTCGATGAACTTTAAAACTTCGCTCAAGGTTAACAACTAGATTATTGCTAGTGGCACAGCCAATGCGGCTGCGTTGTCGTCCTCATCCGCATGATCTTCTTTGTCGTCGTGGTCGACTTGTTCTTGGCTATACGTCGTTTCAATAGTCTGTTCTCTATAAGAAGAAGATGAACACAACTCTTATTTCCATTCGCGCATTCGTATATTTATTTGAGTGCGGCCGGCTCTTCCTCGTTCAAATTGAAACCAATGCAATCGCTCTGGCATGTGACTCTGTTTGGCCAGCAGCAGCACATTACCTGGGAGCAGCAGCAGCATCATCACAAAGAAACTCTTTACCGAAACATGAATCAGGTTTTTGTGTTTGGATCGTTGGACTGGCTGCGCTGAACTCGAACTTCTGTGGTTGGTGGTGGTATGGTTATGGCCAGGTTGGTTGAAGCCTACATGCGAAATGAGTCAAAACGATCTTAATCTCGAAAGTTCTTTGCACTCAATTATTATTAAACTGAGTCTGTGTACGCGAGACTATGCCCGGTGTGAACTTTTGAAGATGATGGGGGCGAGAATTGCTCATCGTCTTTGTGTGTTGTTCGAGGAATTTTTTTTTATTTTTTTGTTTCCTTTGGCCTTTTCTATGCAAATTTCTTGGCCCACTAATTGGAGTGTGGTGCAGAAGCGTTGTTTTTTTATTATTGTTTCTTGCGTTCCATAAAATATACGGAAATGAAAATGAAATTTGAATAAATAGAGCAGAAGGAGAAAGAGGGCACAACGGGAAAGGGAAACAAGAAGACAGAAAAAAAATACATTTCTGGCATACATAGCAAGCAGCTGTCACCATAATATCCTTGACATTTGAAATATCATCTCAATCGATTGCAAGGAGGACAAAAGAAATAAAAAATAAACTGAAACGGGGGAGTATAGGAGTCATCATTATTTATATGTACGGAATTTGCGTCTCCTTCGCTGTCTTATTCGTATGGAGATATCCCAAGAAAGATACACTACTTGGGGTGAATCATTTTAGCAACTTCCCACAGATTGTCTGATTTCTTGTGCAGCAGCGACAAAAAGCTCTTTATTTATGTTGAGTTCGATTCAAGTTGACGTTTGCTCTTTCAGTGCTGATTTTTAGTTTAGGAGTCGCTTAAGAGGGGAAGAGGAGTCGCGCTTGCAGAAAAATTCACCTCATTGACTTATTGATTTGTGCTTCCTTTTATATGAATCGAAATGCTTGGATGCTTTCTGACTCAGCAAGGACATTTTAGAATGTTGAAAAGTCAAGTCAGTCGAAATAGTGTAGAGGACGTAAAAAGCAGAAACTGTGGTTGCACTATTCCGAGGTGGGAAATGGGAGGTGACCTCTAATGAAGGATGGAAAAGAACCTCTGGAGGGTCTTGTAAAATTTGAATTCGTATGCAAATGAAAACGAGTCAGGGCCACAGCCGTTATTATAGCATTCACAAAGTATCGTCTTTTCGAAAGTCTTATCGAAGACCCACCAACCGATACACCAAAGGTCCATGCATCCGGAGACAAAAGTCTGACTTCACATAAAAAAGCTATTTGAATTGGCTCTATCTTCGATTTTGATTTTTTCGTCTCGTGGTTTTTACCAAAAAGGTCGACCTGAAGTTGGTAACATTTTGTACTGCGAGATGAGACGCAGTATTAGATTGATGGCTATGAACTGCGATCTCCGCTCACGGATAGCAATAAGTTTTACTCAGTGTGTAACCAGAAATGCAGAAATCCCTGTGATCACCGGTGAAGAAACGACATCACTTCGAGACTTGTATATCCGAACGATGTAGCCAGCGTATCTACCGCGGAAGCTAAAAAGTCTCAAACACAAAAATTCTTCTTCTTCCAACTAGGATCACGTTACAAAATATGACCACAACAGTTCTTTAACCTACTGTGCTAAATTTTTGGTCAGTTTGTGATCCGGTTCATTTGTTGTTGTTATTTTAAAATTATTTTGTTTGTAGCTGTTTCTCAGCTAAAGCTAACGAGGGGGACAAGTATTTTGTTTTCTTATTTTCAATGTAAATTTTGTTTTCTATTGATTTTCAATCAAGTTCCGTAGCGTTTTATGATTAGAAACCTAAAAATGGTCTAAGTGTATTGGCTTAGCCGATAGCCACTTCAAACTACATATCCTTTGTAAGATTATTTGACTAGAAATAGGTTGCTGCTGTCGCACTGACGATATGTGTTTTAAAATATTATATTGCACGACATAACACATGCGAGTTTATATTTATTTTTTACTTTTCTTCTTTAAATTAAGATTTCTATGCCTTAAGCAAGTTCAGTTGAAAGTTAACCAATTAGATGCAAACTCTGGAAGGCTTTATATGCATGCCTATCTACTCTTTCAATAACTATGAAGGCGGAAGAGACATCTCTTCAAATCCGAACATTGTCACATGACACAGTAATGAAAACGATTGCAGCCATAGCTAGTTAGCCGCTGTTTCGAGGAGGTACTGGTTTGCACCACCTATTTTGCAAACCATGAAAAAATAAAGCGAACGAGGAATCATTTTTATTTCTCTGTGATCGCAACAGAAGTGATTTTAAACAGTGCTTTACCACAATGTTCCGAGTTGGGCACATAAATGCGTAACAATGATTATGATGATGACAAAGAGAACAAAGAGTTGACAAACTACTTAAAGCAACAACATAGCATTTTACATTATACATTTTAATATATTACGAGATTGTGGTAAAGCGTCTTAAGGTATAGCTTTTAGCTGTAACTCGTTTTGCTGCTGCTAACAGCCGCTATGATAGCATTTTTTTTTTTTTTTTAATGTCAGCGACTTGTCGATTTACCTAATTTACAGGAAGAATTAGGTCCTGTATCTTGGTGAGGCACGGAGTTCAAGCATATAAATTGCCGGATCTGTGTGCCCCAGACCTTGCAACAGTACGAGTAGGATCAGGTGCGGGAAGTTTTGTCATAGCATCTGCATACCTGCCGTATGATTCTCCAGAACCTCCTCCGACAAGAGAGTTAGAGTCTTTGGTGAATGCATGCAGGAACAGGAACGAGGATCTAATAATTGGTTGTGATGCCAATGCACATAATACAGTGTGGGGCAGCACCAACGATAATTACAGAGGAGAAGCCTTATTCGAATTTGTATCATGCAAGGATCTAGCTATCTTAAACCGGGGAACAGAGCCAACCTTCGTCGATGTGAGACGAATGGAAGTGATCGATGTTACCCTGTGCAGTAGCCAGATAATTGAACGAATATCAAATTGGAGGGTAATGGATCAGGCTACATTGTCGGATCACAGAGCCATTTCATTTGATGTTCGCTATGGATCTAAAAGGAAAAAAGATCGGAAATACATCAGAATTCCGAAGAACACAGATAGGATAAAATACCTTGAAGTGTTGGAGGAAAAACTGAATGTAATGACATTCGGAATACCGAAAAACACTTGGCATGTAGAATCACAGTTGAAGCATCTGCAATCAGCTGTTGAAGTTGCGTACCGAGTGGCTTGTACACCTACTTTAGTGGAAAAACAAGATCCTGCGCCTTGGTGGTGCCGGGAACTTGAAAAGCTAAAAAAGGCTGCGAGGAAGGCCTTCAATCACGCCATGAGGAGGGGAGAACCCGAAGCATGGGATGAATATAAGGCGAAAAAGAAAGAGCTAAACGTTACTCTGCGACGACGTAAAAGGGAGTCATGGAGGGACTTTTGCTCGAGTATGAGGAGTACATCTGAAGTCAGTAGACTACAAAAGATTGTCTCGAGAGATCCAGTTTCTAAGATCGGACTCATTCGTAATAGAGCGGGGGAGATGGTGGAAACACTGGATCACACAAATGAGGTCCTAATGGAGGTACACTTTCCAGGAAGCTATAAGTCAGCTCAGCCCTGGGCTCCAAGGAAACAAGGAGCGAACAGGATGGATAGGACGGAAGCAGAACGGATCGTGACACCAAAAGCGGTCAAGGGTGCGATAGCAACATTCTCACCCTTCAAAACTGCGGGGCCGGATGGTATATTTCCAGGTCTAATGCAATGGGGTATAGACCTAATTGCACCAAGGCTCAGGAATATATACGTTGCATGCCTAGCAATAGGCTATATCCCGATAACATGGAGGGAAGCAAATGTGGTCTTCCTTCCAAAACCGGGAAAAAAGGACTACACCGAGGCAAAGTCATTCAGACCAGTCAGCCTAACATCCTTCCTGTTAAAAATAATGGAAAGGGTGATGGTGGACTATATGGAGAGTACTGCGCTTAAGATGTATCCTTTAAATAGTAGACAGCATGCATACAGGGTAGGTATGTCTACAGAAACAGCGCTACACCAAGTAGTACGCGTTGCGGAGGAAGAGCTAAATACCGGGGGCATTGCGATGACCACTATAATGGACATTGAAGGTGCCTTCGATAAGATATGCTTTGAAAGTCTGAAACAAGCCTTGGAAAAACGTAGGGTTAACCCACTGGTGGTAAGATGGGTGGACAATATGTTGAATACGAGGGCTATTAATATTCAGACGGGAACCTCAAAACTCAGAGGAAGGGTTAGCTCTCTCCTAGGTCAGCATACTGGATGTATACGATGATAACTAGACCCATTATCACGCACGCCTCGGTTGTATGGTGGGCGAAAGCCTCTCAGAAAACTGTGAGGAAGCACCTGGATAGGGTTCAGCGTTTAGCATGTATGGGAATTACAGGTGCAATACGTACAACCCCAACATGCGCATTGGAAGTCATCATGGGGATATTACCGCTAGACTTATTTATTAAGAAAACAGCGGCCCAAACGGCACTTCGCTTGCATCGAGATGCGAAATGGCACCATCGTGGTACGATCCATGGACATAGGAAGATCCTGGAACTTGTTAAAGACGAGATTAGGGAGCTAAACATGCCTATGGATCGAATAACAAGGGTGCGTATTATGGAAAGAAATCACAAAACTCGTATTGAGAACGGATTACTTCCAGAAAAAAGAAATGGTGAAATAGTGATTTTCACGGATGGATCCATGATGGATGGCGGGGCGGGGGCCGGTATCTATTCAGAAGAGCTGGAACTTGCCCGTCACATTAGCCTCGGGAAATACACTTCAGTATACCAGGCTGAGATGATTGCCTTGCTTTATGCGTTGGACTACTTGCTTGAGTGTCAGGTGGAAGGAAGAAATATCCTCATAGCACTGGACAATCAGGCGGTGATCAGATGCATGGAACAAACAAACATCACAACATCACTGGCACTGGAATGCGTACTTAAACTCAATAAGTGTTCATCTAAAAATGAAGTAACACTGACTTGGGTACGAGGACACATAGGGATCGAAGGCAATGAAAAGGCGGACTCCCTTGCAAAACAGGGGTCAACTGAAAAGTTGCTGGGACCAGAACCATTCTCTTCAATTGGCAGAGGAATGGTTGAACAGCTTGTCCACAAATGGATCACGGCAGAACACCTGAGAAGGTGGTCAACCGTGGAACAATGTAGACAAGCTAAAATGGCAATAAAGTGGCCGACCTGCTCCACTCAAAGAAGAGTTCTAAGCATGAGTCGAGGAACATTGAAATGGGTGGTGGCTTTGTCTACAGGACATGGTAATTTCAGGTATCACTTAAGGAAAATGGGCCTTATAGAGGATGATACTTGTAGACTATGCCTGGAGGAATCTGAGACAGCGGCACATATACTGTGTCAATGCCCGGCATTGGCTGGCAGAAGAATGAGGATCTTGGGACATCAATGGGTCGAGACCCAGTCGATGAAACGGATCTCCCATAAACAGATGCTAGCGTTAACACTAGGAATTAAGCCCAGAGAAGAACTGTGGAGAAATCCAGAGAGTCTCTCTGAGTAAGATTTACAGTGGTAGAGAGGCGAAAAGAGACCCGACAATGGTGGTCTGATTCGATTATCTCTCGAAATATATATATATATATATATCGATTTACTGCAGAAAAAAGGAGAGATATCTACTAAAAACTAAGCTGTCATGATACAAGCGTTTTTTTTGTAATGAATTTGAGAATGCATTTGATAAACAGCTGTCTCTCGTGCCATTTCCGAAAACTGTCAACATAAAGTCGGAAAGACTTCTTCATGTTGTTTACAGCAAGGCATGTCTGGTGCCATTCTTTAAAATATCGTTCTAGGAAACCAGTCCGTACCCAGCGCATTGATAGGGGAATACATAATTTATATCATGATAGTGATATTGAATCATCCTGCGCACAACTTTCTATTGTGAATAAAAAATGTCTTTCAACGAGTATATGAATTGTATTTAAAATACTTGAAAAAAATATCTCATGTCATATTCTCATTTTATTTTATTTCATTTATTTACGTTAATTCGTTTGTACAATAAGATGTAATCTTTTATAGTACCTATTCTGTTTACTTTAGGAACGTTTAAGATTCTTAAAATTTGGAATACTTGATTTCTATCATGATATATTCTAACCTAATGCACCCAACTTTCAATTGTGAATACAAACTGCCTTTTAACAATCATATGAATTGTAAATTCCATAGAATATATATCTCACGACATATCCTCATTATAAGATCAGAATGCACAATTTCTATCATGATAGTAATGTTGCATAATCCTGCGCACAACTTTCTATTGTGAATACAAAATGTCTTTTAACGAGTATCTGAATTGTAAAATACTTGAAAAAAATATCTCATGTCATATTCTCATTTTATTTTATTTCATTTATTTAAGTTAATTCGTTTGTACAATAAGATATAATCTTTTATAGTACCTATTCTGTTTACTTTAGGAACATTTAAGATTCTTAAAATTTGGAATACTTGATTTCTATCATGATATATTCTAACCTAATGCGCCCAACTTTCAATTGTGAATACAAACTGCCTTTTAACAATCATTTGAATTGTAAATTGCATGGAATATATATCTAGCGACATATCCTCATTATAAGATCAGAATGCATAACTTCTATCATGATAGTGATGTTGTATAATCCTGCGCACAACTTTCGATTGTCATCATCATCTATCAGATCGATATTTAACGACGCCATAAGTTGCGGAGGAACATTACAATACTCGATCAATCCCTTAATTCAAATAACCTTTCCAAAAACATTTAACTTTGTCAGGTTCTGTGCATATACACGTAACATGTAACTAATGACCCGTAGGCCAAGTATTGCACCTTGCATTGCATTTTTCCTCGCATTTGCGGAACACACTGGTCGCATACACAGCAGCATTCCACATACAGCGTTTGCGTAGGCGCTACTCAAAGGAGTGCACATCGCATGCAATTAATTTACTGTCTGTGTGTGTTCACTTTCAGCGCGCCAAAGAGATGTAAGCTTGCACACATTTACCACTCAACGGACAGAGAACATTTATTTGGCTACGAATTTCTTTTAATCTTCTTCGGAAAGCGTTAAATCTCCTCGTTATCATTTAATAAACAAAAAAGACTACCCGCCACCATCAAGCTTACATAATCCCACTGCCTTATGTACACATATTCCGCGTGTGCCCATATTTTACACCACAGAAGCCGCAAGGAGTACGAACAGCGAGCACCTTCAGCCACTTAAGTCGGTCTTTTCATATCTGTTTCTGCATAATATACCCACCTCCAAAACAGAAAAGAGGTCGCGCGTCTGCAAGACGACTACAAGCTGTTTTTGTTAAAATGTCGTGACCTAAAAAAACATAAAACCAAATCTCAATCTCAAGACGGCATCAAGCTTTAAGTAGCACGACTGTTTACTCTTCTCAATCAATCTCTTTGCGCGCTCTTTCAGCGCGGTTAAGTGTTAATCAATATTTATAAATCTCTTCAAATAGATACGAGACAACAAAAGGAAAACAATTACAGAAGGAAACGGTGCAGACAATGGAACACAGTGTCTCAAATCAAACAGACAAATCTATCCGAGAATTCTTTCACGTCGCACGTACAGGTGTCAAACTGTCGCGATATTACTATGTAGCGATGTGTCATCTGTATGTGACTTTAGAAGATGCAAAGCACCACTACCTCCGGTGTCGTCACACGTTTACTTTTCGTTTCGTTTTGTGGCGGCGAACAAAAGTAGGTCCCTTGTTACAACATCTAGTACGGTGTAGCCTTTCTGCTTAATTTTCATTTTCAATAAGCCAACCACCGCTGGCAACAAATGCTATCTCGAAATATAGTTGCAGTGTAGCTCATTGTTGTGCTGTTTGCTTTGGCTAAATGCAAGCGAAGCGCTGCTGGGTTTTACGGAAATGGGTGCAGCTGCCGATGTTTGAATGGAAACAGTTGGACAAATTAGTAACACCCGACAGGGTTTGTATTTATATTTTCTTTTTATTTGGGGGGGAAAATATGAGAGCTCCCGTTTGAAAGGTTTCGGTGCAGTGAGCTATAAATTTTATATTTTGTTTGATCGCTTCGAAATGAGCTTTAGGTAAGTCTTTGTTTTGAGGTGCAGCAGCCTATTTCCGGGACATCGGTGAACATATACAAATTGACTTAAGTGACCGAGGCCAATTGACAACAGAACTTCTATAACCGTATCGAAAGTGGGCAGCTTGTCTGTACTATGTAGTAATCGGTCATTTTGTTATCGTTTTTGGGTAAATCACTCAATTGATCGATGTCTGGGAATATTCTAGATTAGATTAGCTGACGGACAACCACTGGGGAGAGCAACTTAATTTTCTAAAAAAAAATTACATTTCCTAGCGAAATTGGAATATTTTCCTTCCTATCACTATACAACAAGCTGGATAACCAATCAATAACTACCCATGATCAAGTTCAAGAATCAGCGGAGGGAATTATCCATACCTGCTGTATTTTTTTAACACTTTCCAAGTCTTAAAAATCATTAACAAATAAAAAGTAAATTAAAAAAAAAATAAACCTTACTGACTTGACTGTAAAAAAATAATTAAAAAGATAGAGACTACAACCTACACGCACCCTAATAAAAATACATGTAGCCTCCGAATGCCAAATAGTTATGCTTAAATATGTCTTGTTTTTGGGTTTTGAAAATAACTTTTTTATTTGTTTAACCTATGACACTCCGTGGGAGAATACGATACCTCAGTCTTCAAGCCATTTAGGCTAGAGGATGTCACGTCGAAACAGGCATACATACACGCGAAACACATTATCCTCCTTCTGTGTCCAGTCGGGTAGTAAGGGATACTCCGTAAAATTGTTTATATAGATGTATATTGAAGGATACATTAAAGGCCTACAAGATTGGGGGCCTTTGTCAAGGCAGATCAGATCTCTGCGGGCTTCTTTTAAGGGCTTACTTATTACTTTCATAGTGTTGCAGTCGTGTAATATTATCTCAAATAACTACATCGAACGTTGTAAGAACTGTGATATAACCAGGGGTCGAATCGCCTCATAGGTGACGGAATTTGTTTTGCATGTGAAATAGACTTAATCCCATGAATGTATAGCTCTTTCACGAATGTCGCGATTCGACCCCAGCTCTGCAGAAGGCAGCATCTGGATCGAAAAACAGATATATATATATATTCCCCCTAAAAGCATGAAGGATTTTCCAAATTTGATGCTATAGCTCTCTGTTGCTGTTTTCGAATTTCTGCGGTAGTAAAGTTTATAAAAAATAAAAGGTGTCACTCCATTTAGAATTTCATTACGCGCCATTTTCTTGATGTGATTGGTATTTTATATACTTTCATGTTTCGTCAACATTTGCTGTCTTATTATATACCTATAAGTTTTTTAATGAATGTACAAGGTGGGCCAAAAGAAGTCATCCGATGTTGTTTGGCTCTCATTATTTTTTCTAAATGAAAAACTTCGATTCTGTTTTTTGATTATAAGAATTTTATTGGTCAAGTCGAGAAGATGATATCGGCCAAATGGGCGCCGTCACAATTGATTGCCATACGGGCTCGTTTTATGGCATTTTTCATCACTTAGGCGAGAACTTCGGGCGATAGATTCTCGCACGCGTGCCGAATGTTGTACTTGAGGGCTTCTAGGGTCTCGGGCTTGTTCACGTAAACACGGGACTTCAAAAAACCCCACAAAAAAAAAAAGTCTGGAACGGTTAAATCGGGCGATCTTGCGGGCCAGTGCAAATCGCCAAAACGAGATATGAGGCGACCCGGGAACGCCGCCTTCAGAATATCGGTTGTGGCTCGCGCAGTGTGTGCCGTAGCTCCGTCCTGTAGGACCTCCAGTCCTAATTCGTCCAATTGCGGCAGAAAAAAGCGATAGTTTTGCTTGTTCACGTACCCGCTGAGGTGGAAATGAGCCTCATCGCTCATTATGATTTTGGTCGAAAAATCGTCCACTTCGTCCTCGAGATTGAGGATGGCTTGGGCGTAGGTTACACGCGTTTGGCGATCAGCAGGCAGGCAGCTGATGCACGGACTGGACTTTGTACGGGAACATGCGCAAGTCTTTGACCAAAATTCGCCTTAGGGACGACCGGCTGACGGCTAATTGCGAGGCACGGCGTCTGGTCGATGTTTCCGGCGACAGCTCGACATCCTCGTCAACAGCGGCGATATTCTCGGCACAAAAAATAGACACGATTATTCCGCGTTCTTGGGGAGTGTATCGCTTCGTGGCTTGTTCACTTGTATTCTCCAACCTTCGCTAAGACAGGTTTCACTCAATTCAAAAATCCACAGCACTTGTTTAAATTAAAAACTTTTAATTTACTACTGAACAAAAAACCATTAAAACAGTCCCTGATATTTTAGTCGAAGCTGGAAATACAATTTTTGTATTTGTTGTCGACTTGCGACTTTATTTTTCTATTTCGAATGCAATGACAGCTGACATCTCTAAACTCGCTAATGGGTTTATGTCTAATAGGTGGAATCAATCAGCCAATTTTGCAGGTTTGTAATCGACTGTGAATAAGGAACTGAAGTAAATGTCGATCCAATTATATCCATCTCTATTTCAACTGGATATCTACATCAATATCCTCGCAACAAAACAGCCATCGTCCAATTATGTATGTCAAATACCAATCATTTTTAAATCTGCTACCTTGGCATCCTATATACGTATAAAAAAAATAAATGCTTCCTCTTTAAAGCATTTTCTCATTTTACAACTTGACTTTTAGTAATTTTTCTTGTTTTTCGTTTTCTTTTCATTACAGGTAAGCAAAACGCACAACAACAAATCATACGTTAAATACAGCAAAAGACATATGGGAAAAATGGATTTTCCTCTCCGAATTAAAATGCAATTTATCGCTCGAATGGTCACCCGTAAACCAGGGTTGTCGTATGTATACATTTTGTTGAAATATTACGTTATGTTTTATTGCTTTGTTTCCGAACGTTTGACATAATGGAGAACGACATTATGTCGACAAAGTGGTCCTACATTAAGCCGGAGCCACACTTGTAACGTGTGGTGTGGTGTGGAGTGATGTGTCGCTATCACTCCAATGTATTTCATATGCGTAGAAACATATTTTTGTCGTGTGGAGTGGTGCAGTGTGGCGCGCTGTGTCGAAACCGCCAGAACGCTCTATGGCGCAATGAAACGAGACAAATATATTTTCTGAAATTGCCTATGTGAAAGAAAGATTACACATGAACTAGGAAATTGACAATGGGCCTTACCAACAACCAAACCGCAAACTCGAGTTTAACTGATTTCGAAACTAACTGTAGTTTCGACTAATTATAGTTAGACTCGACTTTCTCCGGATCGAAAGTTACAGTCTCGATTATCTTAAAGTCGAAGATAACTTGATTATTGGTACACAGTTTATTTTAATTTCGACTATTGCCCTAAAGTCGAGTCTAAATTTGGTTGTTAGTAAGGCCGAACATTTGAATTCATTTCAAAAAAAGCAAAGCACGCTAGACAAGTGTGCACAGAACGCGACACGACACACGATACGTTACAAGTAGGTATGGTTCCGGCTTTACGTACATATGTCAAATGTTCTAATGTCAGTCGTTTTAATATAAGTCGTTCTAGTACGAGTAACAATTGCCTGCGTTCATTCAAACAAATTTGTGTATTTGTATAAGCGATATAAGCTGATTTATCTAGCGATGAACTTTGATTGCATTGTGGAACTTAAAGCAACATTTAGTATGCAATTTTCCGATGCCTGATAAAAATGTTATGAAACAAAAAATAAAATCATCTGCCATACGCAGTATATTTGACAGTTGGTTAACATTCTCAGCAGAGGAGTCATTTATCTCGCTCTCATGTCCAATTCACAATGTCGCGTTGACAGATTATGTAGAAACAAAGCGTTCATATGCTACCACACAAAATACAACTTTAGGCGTTGAATCGACATTAGATCGTAAATATCGTAAAGTTCAACGCGACGCCTGAGTAGACCTACTCTCTACTCTCACGCGCGTTTGACAACTTTAGAATTTTGAATTGTTTGATTTGATGTCATGGGGTGTGCCGTTCTTAGTTGGAGTGGCACAGAATCACTAATGTTTATCACACACAAGCTTTAAAAATCCATATTATGTTTTTTTAATGCAAATTAATTAATTTAGTTAGTGAAAATGACGAATACCTACCTTCTTCAATCTTCAGATTTTCTTGGATACAAAAAAATATTAATCATTGGTTTTGTATCTTTGTTAAGGTTGTTCCTTACATTATTCTTATGAATGATTTTTTTTTTATCGATTTTGGAGAATCCTTTTTTAATTCTTGCACAAAAATTACAGCTACAGACAAAATGAGAGTAGACTTGAAATTTGAATTCTGTTCTCTATTTGTGTACATTATTTAAAACCGATCTTTTAATCTGTCATGCTCTACTCTCTCAACGCGCATTCGCTTCAAAGCAGCATTTCGTTTTACAAATTTTTTGTTCGCGCGCTTTGGCATTTAAAACCGTAAAGATTCGATAAAGCGTGTCTAAGCGCGCCGACGCACACACGCGTTCAACGCGACATTTTGAATTCGGCATTATGTTATATATCAGACATCATTTGGGCTTACGCTGAGCTTTTAATGTCGTTTCTCCTATTGCCCGCCAGATGACAGCACAAATGGTTAGATATTATATGTTTCATGTGTCTATTGTCGTACGTCTTATAATGCTGACACGTTACATACTGTCGAATTGTCAATATAATTCTGCGCAATGTATTGTGGGTCCTAATGTCGTTCATCCAAATTTTGTACGTGAAATTTTGTTAATCCGAATCTCTGTGATTTGTGTTCTACATAAATGTTTTTGTGCTATTTTCTGTACAAAATAAATTGCCATACGAGAGTTAATGTGAAACTCAAATCAACACATATCAGCAAATGGCATTTAATCTGACATACAATGTCAGAGTGATAACGCCGTGTGTGTATTTTTTTATCTCTTTATCTGTTTGAGGTCTTTTCACTCGTCCTCTTAACTCGTACAGTCGTCTCAGTAATTTAGTGTTTGACCGTTCCAAAATAGATAACTTATCAATATCGTATACGGCCTAATCTTAAAAAAACTGTATTCGCCTTGTCAAAATAGCAAGCAATTTACTGCAAGAATCGCTGCCCGACATAGGGAGTCCAGCAATTGACGTCCGTCAGCTAGAAAAGTTAATTATTTTATTCATTCGAAATCATGTTTTGCTATACTCAGTCAAAGCCGCACAAATCATTAAATGACACTTCCACATGAATATAGTAAAGAGTGAAATTTTTTTGTTTAATAATTGTGAAATTGAAAATCCTGGCAACCCTACCCTGCAACAGTAGACTACCACGTTTAGTTGAAATAAATCTTCCTCCGTCATCCACCGTACAGTGTCACCATCGAACATGACATGGATAAAAGTTTACAATTTTTGCTCTTGTTGTTGTCGTCGCTGCACAGTTGACTACTCTTGGACTGCCAGAGGCCAGTCATGCTCCAAATGTTTGCTACCATACTATAAAATTGCCGATGGGGGCTCTCGCGCCATTTGTCAAAATAAATTTTCATCAATTGAATGAGTTGTGTCTGTGTTGAGCTGTCACCTTTGGCATTGGTACGATGTGTCTGATGGGGCGCTTTAAGCGTCATTGTTATACTACCTGTGTCAGAGAATGCAAAACCACAGTGCGCGCGTCATAATCCACCACAAAGAAAATTAATTAAAATTGAATTTCCCACACCGCTCGTAATCGTATAGTATGCGGGGGAAAACGAAAACAAAAACTCCCAGCGGGCAGTATTAGGTTGCACACACATGCCGCACCCGCTAAAGCGTAATCACCAACTTTTCACAATAAGTGACAGCTGCGAGTAATGTAACGACACTTGTCCTATGGTACGACGGGAACTTTAACTGGTAGCGGTACCTGGTTTTGGTTTATTTGCCTACTTGAATTCTGCTCTCTGTACTCTGTCTCGGGTTCCCAGTGACTGTCGTTGATGCTTGATGCTTGATAGTGACGTTAATTGCGGTGCTCATGCAGATTTGAATTCGAATTCAGAGACGTCTACAAGTTGCTTCTGAGGATGAGGGGTGAGGACTGCGACTAGTGTGCACTTTGAACAACGCCCGTCACCGAAACAGAAATGTATACGAGATGCGAACTCGTCATGTGTGTGTGCTGACTGCCAAGCGGCTCTTCTCGGTTACAATTGCAATCAGATGCCAAGGTTGGGTATATTGTTGTGCTTTGCATCATTCAGGGGGTATGTCATTGTCAAAGTGAAAATATTTTAATCGAAATGCATATGGGTTTGTTTTTGGCTTAATGATATATGCAGCACAATGCAGGGCACAGGGAAGGATGCCTGTTCGTGTAAACTATGATGTTTATGTTTTCTGCAGTGCGAATAATTTGTGCCATTGTTTGACGCGAATCAGTGCGGTCTATGTAGGTGTGCTTTCGCTGTCAGTGCATTCCAACTGATGTATAAATTAGCTCAGATAAAATACTTTTCAATGCTGATGTTAATTAGACGAGTGCGGTTGCTCGAATGAGGGGGCTACAATAACAGGCATGTGTCATTTAAGGTATTTAGAGCACATGTGTGTGGAGAAATTGCAGTCATGCTGCAAAATGATGCTAAGGACATTTTTAAATAAAATGTTGCTGGTTTAAAAAAGGGGACTACCGACGAAATTTCGACGTCCAACAGCTTTTGACTTGTTCAAAGCCAGAAATCATGGGTGGAGATGATTTGCTGCCAACGAATCTTAAACATCGCAGACAGCGGCTAACGATAACCTGTAGCGACTTACGATAGCCTGTAACTTTCTCGTTATGCTTGGCAAGACTTTACTTGAAGTCGTAAACACGGACTTCACGTTGGATTGAAAGAGTCTTTACTTGGTTGCTGGCTTTTTATGGCAGCACTTTGCCAGGAAACACATTCGGAGCCTCTTATTTGGGCACCGTGGGACTTGAATCGAATTGTATTGAATAGAGGATTACCGAAGGCGGTGCTAGTTTTATTTAATCTTCTTCTAAGGCAATAAGGTAAGGTTCTGAGGTAAGTCCGCAGTATGTGCTGCACCTAACTTTTCCTCCCCGCCTAGTATCGCTAACTTCTAGGACATTAATCTTTAATCTTTGCACTCAACCTGATTGAACATCCACAGCTTTTCGTGCTCCAAATTACGTTCACGTTACCTAGAAGCTCAGTCCCCAGTACAACCAATATTTCTTGAATTTATTTTTATTTATTATTTTATTTTCATTTTATTGTGTCATCTCGATTGATGCTAGTACACGGTGTCCGCCGGGAAGGTATACTACTTTGTTTTGCCGCCATTTTGGTAAACATTTGTCTTGGCAGTTCATATTTGGCAGTCGTGAAGTAGACACGTGGCAAATTTATTATGGAAAAATATTCGATAAACCAACGTGTTTTAATCGTTAAAACATTTTATTAAAATCAATCATCGATTACTGTGACGATGACAAAGTTACGTGAAATTTTTTGGGAGAACACATTTTCATTTGAATGGATATGTGAATAAACAGAATAGTCGGTTCTGGGCAATTGAAAACCCTCAAATTATTCATCAGTCACCTTTGCATCCATTAAAAGTTACAGTCTGGTGTGCAATTTGGTCAGGTGGAATCATTGGACCTTACTTCTTTGAAAATGAAAACGGCGTAACGGTAACTGTGAATGGGGAGCGATATCGTGATATGATTGAAAACTTTTAAACGCCACAACTTCATGCTTTGGGCTTGATTAACATGTGGTATCAACAAGACGGTGCCACATCGCATACAGCCAGGATTACAATGGAATTACTGCGAGACCTCTTTCCACACCAAGTTATTTCAAGAAATGGTGATGTTGATTGGCCTCCACGGTCGCCTGATTTGACTGCTCCGGACTTCTTTTTGTGGGGATATCCGAAAAGCAAGGTTTATGCAAACAAACCAGAAACGCTTGAGCAACTCAAACAAACTATTCGTGATGAAATTAATGAAATACCGCGTGAAATGTGTGAGAATGTAATGAAAAATGTGCTCAAAAGGGCTCGCATTTGTGAGACTATAAGAGGCGGACATTTACCTGATATTGTATTCCATACATAATTGCCGACATTAAATAAAACATTTATCAATATAAGATCCATTCTCTTTCATTATAAACAAACAAAGTAGTATACCTTCCCGGCGGACACCCTGCATTAATATGTTTATGAAATATTCATGAACTATTAATTTATAATTTTTATTTTCTTACATTTTTAAAAAAAAAACTTCTTTAATCGACATTCTCGCAAGCACATTTGATGTAGAATGATTATTTGCGAATTCGAACGAATTTGACATTAACTTTCGGAAAAGGTAGTACCAATTTTGTACCAAGAAAACAAAAAATAGTTGGCAGTACTAGCACTGTTCGAATTTCGATTTTGCGAATTCGAACAGTTTCACTTTAGAATCGAGTTTCATAGTAGGGCCCCTGGCAAACTAATTGGAATTATTACTAAAAGAAAAAAAGTGCCCCACTTAACGCACATCGTTGTCCGCAACTTTCGTCCTGCCAAGCAATGCATCTTGATCAGCGATTTTGTGAAGCGGTGTACTTTCCGGGAAATTAAAAAGATTTCCGCCCTTTTCACAGTTTTGCAAATGTTTTTTGTCACTGCATGCAACTTGACGGTACAAAAACTTATTGAGCCTTTTGCAATTTGATCATTTTTGCCGTATGCTTAAATATTTTTGTTATCATGACCCAGAATATGCTACAATTCGAAAAAATAACACCATGTTGCCCCAAATAGACACCGCACACATATTTCCTTATCATTGTGAAAACAGAACAACTAATATTTTAATCAAACACAGATACAGGCCACACGTGTACAAATTGAAAATATCAAATATTTATCTGTCGACACAAATAATGAAATGCGTCCAAGCAAACGGTGACACTGTAGTCGGTGCGAGAAAGACACCCCTCAACGTGTGCTCTTAACCCCAATACCTCAAATTAAATGGCCCCGTTTACCTGGCCAGCAGTACATACAGAGCGGGACGCCAATCGCCAAAATCCCTATAAATTAATTAGCCAAGCAAATGACATAACTCGCGACGTTGTCAAAAATGTAATAATGTGCAAACCAAATAAAAACGGTGAAATCTCACAGAAATCGAAAACAAAACAAACCACCTCTCGCTCTCGTCCGCGGCCGCACCGACACCACCTTTTGAATAATTTAGGTAGTACTGGCTCTCTTCGCTGCACTTGAGTCGATGCGGAGGCACGTCGAGAAGTATTCAATTAACACCGGTGGAATATGAGTTTATCGTTGCTTGCGTCGCGGCGTCTTCTGTTTTGTTACGTGTGTTTCTCTTGTATTGTGTTTGTAATACGCTAAGCCTACCTGAGTTCTTGTCGCGTTAAATCCCCCACATGGTTGCTGCAGATTACGAGAACAATGCCGCATACAAAAAATCGCTGTCTGTAATACGATTAGATACTTAGCAAGTGATGGTTACTACTTTTCAGATTTAATTTGAGGAAACCGCCCATCAAAACCCGGTGCGCCTATCCGGAGGGGGGGAGGAGGAGGAGTTCAATGAACTTTCCTCTGTTTTCTGTTACCATCGCTTTTGGGAATTATCTGTCCTTTCAATCTTATGTGCATACCATTTTGACTTTCGATCAATTTGTGTTTTAAAGTTGAATTGCGTAGTTTAAACTTTTTTTTTTTTTTCATAGTATCTCACATCGTTATCAGGTTTTTGACTTTTTGGTTTTGTTGGTTTTTGTGTGCGCGATTGATACGGTAGCGTGTGTTAAATATTAAACATTTTTTGCTGTGTGATTTTTTTTACGCAGGGAGGTCATTGTTTTCGCCGAAGAATGAAAATTAGCAAATAAGTTAGACGCCAAATATCAAATGTCACTGAATTATTTTGCTTTGAGCAAAACAATGGGTGAGCTTTGGGAAACAAAGTGCAATAACCGATGGTGACACGACTGGCAGTTGTATTTATGTGATGTATGGAGAGGCGGCGGCATTTGTTTGTTTCACTTCCGTCTAGACTAGTTTTTTTTTGTAGAACCCCGAGGCAAGACTAAGAAGTGTGGACTCTGATAGTTGAACCTTAAACGAATTTTACAAGAATTTTACTCATTATTTGCGAGATAACATATGCAACACGATATACCAAGACATTTACGGTGGTTCATTCAAGGCCAACGAAAACAAAACCACTATTAGATTAGCTGGCAAATAATCTATTTGGCACTTGATTTGTGGACACTTTGTCCATATCCGTATGTTTGGTGCAAGGATTCCGCGAGGTTCCTACACTAACAACAACGAATAAAAGGACCTCTTTTTACTTCTCTACAGAAAGGCGATCTTGTAGCGCTTCACCCGCATTGGCAGATAGAAGTCACTTTTGTTTATAGTGTAGTCCTCTTGAAATATGTCTCCAGGAAGTGAGTTCCAAGGTTGACTATTTGCCTTTCTGAAGCAGTTTTAAAAAAAAAGCATTCCCTCGCGCGTGTCAAGTGTGCTGTTAGTTGATGCATTGGGGTTTAAACGAAAATGTGCCATGAGCGCCCTGCATGACAGACTAGGGGTGTCGTTAAGCTCATCCGTGGTTATGGGTTTTAAAAAAGGTCATTTCTGTGCTGTAGAAAAATACCAGCTTTCAGTCACTCGCAAACATCTATATTGTCTTTGAGTAAGAAGAAGACATAAACCATTGATAAATAACAGGAACAGGAGTGGACCAAAGTGGGATGATTGATTAACTTTGTCGAATATTTTACAGAAATCAGCAAATATCTATTTGTAACCCATTCACCATGCTTACATTGCAATGGAAAGTAAGTTCTACTAAAATTTTTGTCACAAGCTGACTGCTTGCATGACAGATAATTTTCGTGAAAACGTTTAGGCTGTATGGACGAGGAGGAGGAGGAGACTATTCTTCACCTTCTCTGCACGTGTCCAGCATTGTCCTTCCGTAGAAAACTATACCTCGGAGAATACTTCTCCGACAATCTCAGCGAACTCACGAACATAGGAATCAACTGCCTCCAACGCTTCATTCTTAGCTCCGGTTGGTTCAACGGGTTATTTATGAGAGCACCGATCCTGTGGTATCACAATGGGCCTACTTTGGCCTAAGTGAGGCTGCACTTGAGGTGGCCTGCCACTCTAACCTAACCTAACCTTATTCAATAATTTTCCACAACTATTGCATGGGAAAATTAGCCGATAATCATAATATTTAAAAGGCAATAGACACACGGCCTTAGAGTGCGATCAGACTACGGGATTTGTGCTTTTTGACTCTACTTAGCCAATTGCAAAGTGGGACTTATATTTCAAAGTGTCCGATCCATTTTCACTTTACTGTCAATATTTGCGACAGCCTTGTTGATTAAACCAAAAAGTTTAATTTTTTTCTTTCGTTGTCCTCACCGCCAGCCAACACTGCAAACAATGTTGACATAAATTTTCCACTTAAATCATCAATGACTTCCGTTTCAAATATATTCACCTCTCCAGCTCAATGAAGCCTGTCTGGAGAGGAGATCAAAACTCAAAACTCCGCAGGGGAGGGTAAAAAAAAACACTGGTTAGATTTGATTTTTTTTTTCTTTTTACTTTGTGTTTCCTTTCCGTCCCATTTTATTTGTTTTGTCTTTGATTGAGAAATCCAGTCAAGTAACTAAAAAAAAACGAATTTGTGACAAATTCAACTTGAAAACCACTGACACGTAGAACCCTTTGAATTGTTGAATTGTAACCGAAAGACCGAGAACGATTTCAACGGCAACGCAGATTGTTACTGCTAGGCATTTGATGTCAATGAGTGATATTCTGTGTGCATCCCTGCCAATCAAAATACCGTTGCTAGTTGCTACCATGCTTTCGGTCAGTTGATAAATCAATTAATTATTAATTATTTATCGATTGGATCGCCCCCAAAACGCTTTTGATTTTCAGTTTACATTGCACTTCCTCTTATATTTTTTTGTAATTTTCCCGTTTCTCTTAATTAATATTGTTGTTAAATATTTTGTTCGCTTTTTTTATTATTAGCAATATCCAATAAAATGTCTCCCTTTGTATGGATTTTATTTATTTATTTATTCTTGTGCGTTAATCCCTTAGGGTACACCCTGCATACACCGCTCTGGACTGGGTTGATAATTAACCAACACACTTAACGCGCACAGTGGACAACAAACATCAACAATGAGAAATAATTATTGCGTCTCGCTTTGTGTACCAGAGCCTCCACTTCGCCCTTAATCGGTGGGAACATTATTATAAACGCAAAAATTTTAAGTAATTCTACCCCCAAAAAGGGAGGACATTAAATTTCCATTAAAAAAAAAAAAAAAAACAATGTCGTATTATTGAAAATCCACCAACATACGACGGTGGCCGACGGATATTACATGTCAGAGTGGAACGATTTTATGGCCGCAGGGGTGGAAAATTAATTTAGACGCAACTTTCCACGTTTGTTTACACGTATACGTGTTTAAAAATGGGTTCATTCAAATGAAACCCAGTAGTTGCGGTAGTAAGGAGCTTAAGGACTGGGCGTTGGAATCGAAACGGCCGAATTAGGGTGTAATACAATTACGCCTAATGATAGGACTTGTGGGACTCGATGTAGTAAACAGGTGGGGAGCTTATGTCATCTCTTTTTGGGCAAAAGTTTTTGTGTGGTCTGAATATCAAACTATCCATGCTCAGCTTCAGAAGGTATTTATCACGGTATCAGAAAATACCATCGACCACCCGTACGCAAAATCATTTATTTGGGTCTTATAACAGTTTTATCAGAAAATTTAAATGTGTATATATCACAACTGCTATAAATAAGAGGGTAGCTGATTTATCATGTAAATGCACAAATGAAAACTATGTAATGTCAAGACCAAACCAATATTATCGAATATGCCCTTCCGTAACATTTAAAGTGTGCTTCTCACACTCTTAAATATCAAAAAAACATCAAAATGTTAGTTAATCATAACAAAGAATCTTGTGCATACTGTCGAAAGATCAGTTATTTTTCAAGACTTACAATATTTGAAACAAACATAATTGTCATTCATTTTATTGTAAGATAAAATTCACTCTGTTCGATAAGCACCTTTTTTTCTTTTCTTGAATTCAGAATTTTTTTGTATATTAGTAGTTTCAATACTTTTAAGTTGATGATATTTCCAATTAAATTTTATAAAAACTTATCTGAACCTGAAGTTCAACTATTTTCGAATTTAAATTGAAAAATAAAGACTGTGACATTCTGCACAAGATTCTTTCCTAATAGAAGCTAGATAGTTTAATTTTATTTTATTTTTTATTTTTTAAGATAATGCAAAAATGTTCCAATTTGTGGAATAAAGTAACAAGGCCGAGAAGCTCTGAGGAAATTGTTGCAACTTTAGGCTCACAACTGAAATATCCAATTGCAACTAGGTGGAACTAGCTGTATGATTCGGTCATGCGACATCTAAAAATAAAAATAATAAAAATAAAATTAATGATTTGTGTAAGAAGTTAACAATCCCGAACTTTTTTTAACTTGATTTTGAGTATCTAGAAGAATTTGTTATCGTAATGAAGCCCATTGCGGATGCAGTGGATTTTTTCAAAAGGAAAAGGGAATGTTCTATGGGTTTTTACTTCCAACTCAGGCAAAAAAAAAGAAAAGAAAAGAAAATCCAAATTGAAGGCTTGGTAAAAATCATACCAGTAGACATGGTTGTCAAATTAGAAGAAGCTTTATTGCAAAGTTGTGTCCATCACTTCAATCTGACACCGGAAGTACATGACGCCATTGTCGCATCCGTACTTTGTCCTTCCCTTAAACTTAAATGGATTTCAGCGCTCAATCCAAATTTTAGGGAAACCCAAATTTGTGAAATTAGTGCTTTGGCTAGAGCAAAAATCAACGCCGAAGATCCCGAAAATAATTACTTCGAATTATAAATATAATATCGGGGAGGAATTATAAATATACTCTTAGGTTGGGTATGCAGTACAAGCATTTTCTGCATACTTAGAGATGAAACAGAAGATAATTTTACGAACTGTGAAAACGAGTCTTACGATTCGTATCTTGCACAGACATCGACTTCTCTTATGACATTAAAAATGTACCCAACAATAAAAAAAAACTTTTTGAAGTACAATACACCCCTTCCATCTTCAGCAGCAGTAGAAAGGCTTTTCTCATATGCCGGATTGCTCAACGCCCCAAGGCGAGCCCTCTCGGACTCCAATTTTGAAAAATTGTTCATCCTGTAAGTGAATACTGATTTTTAAATGATTAATGTTTCACGATCTTCTTTTGTTTTTAAGTACCTAAAGCGACTTAATTTAATAAACTTTATTTTTGTGTTACTTACAATTACTCCTGTAAAAGAAATTAAAAATACCTTGTTTTGAATAAATGTTCTATGTAAATATTATGTTCGTATTGTTTGAAAAAAAGTTTACTTTGTTAAATATTTATAGATACAATTTTAACTTGTTTTTCTTGTTGTTACGTGTACCTATACATTTTTAAACTAACATCTTACATCTGAAATGTGAGTCTCAAAATTCAAAAGAATAATAGATTTTTGAAAGAAAAAAATACTTCAAATCAATCAAAAGACATCAAGCAGCCAAAAGACTGCGGTACATTGAATGCATTCAAATGACTAAAAGAATGCAAAGAATGGAAAATACTTCAAAAAGACTTCAAAGAATTCAAGCAATCAAAAAGTATTGCAATCTTTTGACTTCAAGTCTTTTGACTGCCTCAGGTGAGGTTTCTGGGGTTTCAATTTTGAAGTAAAATTACTTTATTGATTTCAAAATTCGTCTTTTTAGTCAAATGACTGCAGTACTGAAAAGATTGCATTTTTTTTTGTAAACACTAGCACTCCATCCAACGAGGTGTTGATCAACCAATTTCGTTTCGTCGAGGTAGTTTCTAAAGGGTGATTTTTTAAGAGGTTTAGAACTTTTTAAAAAAAAAAAACACAAAAAATTCGAAAAAATGAATGAAATATTTATTTGAATCGATAGTTTGAACCTTGCAATTTAATGTTTAAAGATAATTTCATGCAAATGTTGACCGCGGCTTCGTCTCAGGTAGCCCATCCGCTGAGTCCAATTTTGGCATACTCTTTCACACATATCGGCCGGTATCTCACGAATGAATGCATGGATGTTGGCTTCCAGTGCGTCAATCGAAGCGGGCTTGTCCCTATACACATTAGCCTTGGCATACCCCCACAAAAAATAATTTATCTAGACGGCCAATTGACCGGCCCGAAACGTGAAATTAACTGTTCACCAAACTCGCCTCGCAATTGCGCCATTGTTTCGCGTGCTGTGTGGCATGTGGCACCGTCTTGTTGAAACCACATATCATGCAAGTCAAGAACTTCCATTTCGGGCAAAAAAAAGTTTGTTATCATCGCTCGGTAGCGTTCACCATTGACAGTAACGCTGCGATTCGCATCATCTTTGAAGAAATATGGCCCAATAATACCGCCGGCCCATAAACCGCACCAAACAGTGGCTTTTTCGGGATGCATTGGTAGCTGTTGCAATGCTTCTGGCTGATCTTCACTCCAAATGCGGCAATTTTGCTTATTTACGTACCCATTCAACCAAAAATGAGCCTCATCGCTGAACACAATTTTTCGATAAAAAAGCGGATCCTCGGCCAGCTTTCCAAGAGCCCATTCACCAAAAATTCGGCGTTGTGGTAGGTCGGCTGGCTTTAGTTCTTGCACCAGCTGTATCTTAAAAGGCTTTACGCCCAAATCCTTCCGCAAAATTTTCCACGTAGTGCTGTAACAAAGGCCTAACTGCTGGGAACGGCGCCGAATCGACATTTCGCGGTCTTCTGTCACACTAGCTGATACGGCCGCAATATTTTCTTCACTACGCACAGTACGTAAACGTGTTGGTGGTTTAATGTCCAACAAAGTAAATTTGGTGCGAAATTTGGTCACAATCTTCCGAATAGACTGCTCAGAAGGTCGAGAATGCCGATCATAAAATGGAAGCAGCGCGCGATGAACATAATAATAATAATTTGCAAGCGTTGTTCATTTGTAAGACGATCCATGGTTAAATTGCAAACCAAACTGAAGCTGTTTGACAGTGACATAAGGTACTAAACACACGTCAGCTGTCAAAACCAGTGTTGCCAAAACCAAACCAGCTAAAAAATCACCCTTTATATGTATATTATACAAACAAACATATATATACTTTAACAAAAATATTGCTACTGTTGCGCTAAACAAAATTCTAAGTCGTTTGTGGTATTTGTCCGAGCTAGTTTCGTTTGCATTGAAGAAAAAAAATTGCTCAAAAATTAAAAACACATACACTCCACATCCACATCAAACTTCCTGAGTTTTTGACGAGTGTTTATGCCGTTTAAGAGCTTATAAAATAGTAGAGTAGGCGCTTACAACTCTCTAACCAGAACTTGCAACAATGGCATGTTACTGAGAGCTTCAACTTACAAAAACTCACATTGATATTTGATGTATACTGCCGCCATTTTTTTGATGGTCCGAAATGTGATAAGCACTTGTGGAGTTAGAACCGTGCATTTAGCTTGAAATGGTTTAACCCTTGTTTTAGACCTTTAATGCTCAGCTTCCTTAAGTGATAGAGCAATTTTTAAAACGCGTAAAACTTCTCTGAGAATTTCAGATCATAACGGAGACAACCGCATTGAAATCCATTTATTGGTTCATAAGATTACCCGCAACGACTCTTTTTGTGGACTGGATGGATGGATGAATGGATATCGCTTCTCACAAGCATGAATGCGTTTTTCTTTATAAAGCTCAAAGATTCAAATGTCACATAATAGGTGACAGAAAACAAAAAAAGACTTGGAGATGCGGGGCATCGATCCCCGTACCTCTCACATGCTAAGCGAGCGCTCTACCATCTGAGCTACATCCCCATGTGCAGTTTGGTTTATAAAGCAAGGTGACAAGTCTAGAATTTAAATTTAAACTAATCTTCGGTCGCAAAGCAATCTTATCTAATCACATCACAGCTGCTAAGACAAACTTCACGTTAAATCACTTGCCGTTGAAGAGGCATGCCGCCGCTTCTTAATCAGAAAAGTAAATAAATTTAATAAAACCCCATTTGTATACATATGTATGCGAGTATGTCTTGTTTATTTATAAACGGATCATCATAGTTTGTAATCTTTTATAGCTGCCGCCCATATATATAGCATTACATACATAAATCAGAGTGCGCGCTATTTGAACAACCACAGAGAGAAGTCACAGCAATAAAAGCAAGCGCAGACTTCCTTTGAATTAATCGCGACATAAAAAAGACATTTCGCAAGGCGTTTTCCTTCCTTTTGTTGCCACCCCCCTTCCCTCAGTTTCCTTGCTTCGATTCAACCCAAGGCGAAACACTGGCAACCACTTTGACGAATAGAAAATTTCATTCAATGTTTCCTTGGCGTGGCCCCCTTCCCATTTCAGTTGCGCGTTTTGGTAATTTGTTGTTGCCAACCAAATTCATTCAATAACTCGAGCTAAATGTCCTTTGGCAGGGAAGTCCACTTCGGGAGTGTATTCCATTTTCGCTCGTATTAATTTTACTCTGCGCGGTATGAAAAAAGAAGAATGAAACTCGGGTCGATTATACGCCCGCTTCAAAGCACACACACTCACATCGTTTGCCCGCAGAAATATATCCTCGGTGTTATATGCATAAACTTGAAGTCACTAAAGAAAAAACAACAGGAAGAAGAAGAAGAACAAAACTGCCGCAGCAACTTCTCTGGAATTTTCCCTTGGATTTCTGGGTAGGTATATCTGAAAATTTCCTCGTTTTCATCCATCACATCGTTCTGATGGTGGTGTTGCTGCTGCTGGTGGTTGTTATCCTGCAGCAGCGCACAACGCTTTTTCTGCCATTGCCGTCAATTCAGCGATTCTATTTCAACATTCTCGTTTTTGTCGCCGTAGTTGGTCCTGCGGATTCAGTTTCAGCAGCTCCTTAGCTCATTGTATCACATTGGATTCGAATCGTGTGTATGTTCTGCAACACAGAGAGCGAGGAGAACAGTAACAAAGGATTTTGGTTTATTTTTTTTATTATTTGGCTCTCGGTCTATACACATAAATGTCACAAGTTGACGGCAATGATGATGGTGGGGTAAGCAGCCTTAGTAGTTGAAAAGGCTATGGAGGTGAAGTGTTTTTTTTTTTTTTTTTTGTTTTTACGTTCCTTACTGGGGTTTTTGCGTGTGCGAGTGGTTATTGTTTCCGCTATACAATGCTGGTGGTCTTTAATTTTTTTGTTTGTACCTTCTTAGGGGAGTTAAGTAATTGAAGCCGCAAACCTGGGCTATAGCTTAAACTATATGACACTGTGAGAGGAAAACTAACAAAAATTTTGCAACGTAGGAGGCCAGGTACTGTTTATAGTTCGAGAGATTTAATGAAATTCTTGGGTGGGTTTAATCTTTTTCTTATCCTTACATCCGCAGAAATTTTTGTTCTTTAAAATTCTTTGGATCTAAATTTTAGGGGAATTTGTCATTGGGCTTCACTTTTTCGAACTCGTGTTTTATCAAACAATTTAAAAAAAATAAAAAATTAAAAGCATGTAAATAAATAAATTGTTGGCGCAACTGGTCCGTAAGGGATCTACACTTTTATGCAGAGTCCAAACGGCTAATTGAGAAGCTCTTTCATGACAGCTACTTTTGAATGTTTTCCAGACGTTCGCGGGAGGTGGCGCAATGAAAAAAATCTTAAGCTGTAACTGGTTTGTGTTATTCCGGTGGATCGAACCTGGGACCCCTCGCTTAGTATTCCAACACACTAACCACCAAGATACTGCCCCAAAGAACCTTCCGCACACTCGAATTGACTGGTGGTCTTCTTAGCGCACATGTGCGCTTACTATTTATTTGAAAACTGGCAAAGCAGACAGTTTTTTTTTTATTTGCTGCTTTGTGAACAATTATTGTACACATCATGAGTGGTAATTATTTATTTACTGATATGAATAATCAAATGATTTGTTCGGCTGAAACTCCCTAAATGTGATTGTGTTTTTTATTACTCTAAGATTATTCGCACACACAATTTGTGAGCAGAAATGAAATCAAACGGTTAAGATTTGACAGTTGTTGTTATAACACGCGATAAAAACAAACTTGGTAACGAAATTTCTCGCAGGCAGAGAATGTTCAGTTGAATGTGTGTATTACAAAAACAATGCGCATCCGGCTCTCCAGTTAGACACGATCAAACTAGACGACCTTATGCAAAGGCACTTGTCTTATGCGCGAGGGCAACACATTTTGAACAAAATAATCTAGAATAGCACTTTTTTTTATTATGCTCGCATGATCTATATCAATTTTAGATTAATGATTTCAATGGTTTACAACCACAGTTGGATCTCGACCTATTGTTGTAAACCGTGGAATTCATTGGTCTTCTATATAGATCATGTGGGTAAAATAAAAAAAAAACCCTTAATATAGTGCTGAATGAATATTTGTTTTCTCAAACATTTTTTTTAACTGCAAGCGGATGTGCGCTAGAAAAAAAAGTTCCAAGCAACCTATAGTCGGGTGGGCGATACAATCAAATGTGTATAAACCATTCATCAATACAATCGTTGGAGATGAGAACTTTGACTCCAGAAAAAAAGCTTTTCAGTTTTTCCATTTATCATTTATCTACATCTGTTCATATTCTGTTTTAGCCGAAGATATGACATTAATACTCTTGCTGAGATAAAGTAAAATAAAAAAAAGCTAAAACTAATTGACTCCACGGCGTCACATTTAAAACACACATTGGGAAGAATATATAAACCGACTAGCGGACCCCCGCCTGCTTTGCTAGGCGTTAAATTTAAATTTAAATAAATGTTTATGGTGTTGGTATTTGATATGGATTTCTAATTAAAAAAATAAACCATTTTTCATCTTTGTTATCATTGATCAAGTTATATTTAATAAAAATCACGTATACGTATGTTGTTTCTAACCATATGCCAGTTGTGATTTAATGACAAGGCTTGTGCCCACACCAGAAGTGAAACTTCTCTCTCTAAATGTTTATAATGTATGTTAAATTTAATTGTATTGCAGGTGACCCGGCGAACTTTGTTCCACCCAAATTCGTTAATGCAATGAAAATAATAATTTCGAGCATGCACAATGGACGTACTGCTTCATGTAATTCGGTCAATTTAAGTTCTTAACTCAAAAGTTAAACTTAAGTATAACAATGAAACCGCAATGATTAACGTGACGACAAACATTCCGCTTTTTCATTGAATACAAAGCGGGATGTTTGCCGACACGTGAGCAAGCCACAACTGACCATGGGAATTCAAAATTGATGCCACAAACATACAGCGATTGTCCTTGCGACTTATTAATTTTCGTCATAGCAAAAGCGACACGGGAAATTTAAGGCGCTGTCTGTCTGTTCCTTTACATTTAAAATTTATGAATTTTTACAAGCTTTTAAGAAGAATTCTTACCAATTTTCACTCAATGCCGTTCCTTAACTCGAAAAATTCGTAAAAGAGAGCGTCATAGAGAGAGCAATATACAGTCGACTCTCGTTAATTCAAACCTGCGATCGGGCTTGCCAGATTTTTATAAGCCTATAGCGCAATTTTTAGTTATTTTTTTGCAAAAAACCGCAAAATTACGAAAAAGTTATCGCAAAAATCGCAAAATGCCTAAAAATAAAAAAATTAACACATCAAACTTGATTTTCACTTGATTTTTCATATTTTGCGTTAGGTAACAGAAAACAATAACAAAGAAAAAGGAACAAATTTTTGATAAAGCAATAATAGTTGTATTCAGTGTTTTCAAATGGGAAGAATTTTATTGAATTAGTATTTTATTTTGTTTTAATGATCAATAAATCAAAATATCGCAAAAAATAGGAGATATTGCAAATCCTAATTTTACACCGCAAAATTGAAAAAAATGCCGCGCCTTTTGCGATATATCGCACAATCTGGCAAGCCTGCCTGCGATAATTCGAACGTCTCTATTATTTAAAGTTATCACGAGTTCCCTTCAAAAGCTCTTTACATTTCTAACTAAATCAATTCATTTCTATTCACTCGGTAATTCGAACGAAAAAATCATTGCTACGTAACAAAACGACGCGTTAATTCGAACTTATCGGCGTCAAACACTCGACAGTTCAAGGTAGCAAAAAGAAAGAGACAGAAAGATTGAAAGTACTTTTTGAGACAAGTTCAAGCTTGTATCATCGTACACGAGCCCTTGTTTTTGTTATGATTAGTTTGAACATTTCGAGGATCCCCACTGAGAATCTTACGAATTTTTACTCAACAAATTTCTTGGTGTAAGAATTGGAAAAGCTGTGAAACACTTGACAATTAGCACACGATTTGAAATTTGTTGTCCTTTTTGGCATAAGCGTGCATTTGTTTTTATTTTCTGTGTATTTAAATGATTATCAACAAGTGGCCAAATTAAATTGAATCAAGATTCTTTGCGAAAGTGGCGACGAAATTCTTCTTCGCTGTAAGAAGGGACAATCTCCTCCACGTAATTTTTCATGCAGCGAAGGCTTGTTGTACCGGAACGAAATCAAATACAGTTAGCTAGCCCCACTCGATACAATGCAATTTTTCGATAGATATCTGATAGCAAGTCCGTCCAATTCAATTGGAATGACAAAACGAAAAGGACACCTCTCATATTGGATCAACCACTCCACCTGCCGGTTTTTCGAATCATAAACAAAAGTTAAAGTCGATGTGAAGCGTCATCTGTTTTCGAACCAATGTAGATACTAAAAACAGCATGTGCTGGTCTGCTGATTCCGATTGCGTTGTTGCCTATCTCAGTCTCCAGTTTGGACGACCGCACGTTGTTCTTGTTATAATCTTACTTAAAGTTGCGACATGTTCCCTCCATTGTGTGAGATTACTTTCCGATCTGAGCATTCGCCAGGATTTTCTTTTTAACGAACAGTCGCCCACGCTATACATATCGTGCATTATGACTGCGACGTGAAAGGTTTGACCTTTTCACTGGCGATGTACGACTGGAAACCGCCGAAATCAATCAATAATGTTATTTAAAAAAATTTAAATAATTTTTCTTGTAAGTTATGCGTGCGCACGCGGAGGTCCCTCTCTTTCATTTATATAGAAGATTTAATTTAAAAACCAATTCTTTATAGTATTAAAATGCAGCGCAGTAGATAAGTGCATTCATTCCTTTAGCGCAATCCAGTCCAACGTTTTCCGTTTGTATTTTGTTTTCATGTATACAACTTGGATTTAATTTAATCAACTGATTCAGTAGTCTAGTGTCTGTGTAGGACCTAGCTTATAAGTTTCAGTCTCAGGTTCAATTCCTGTTTGAAACTGTAGTTCTTAAATTTTATGAATTAAAATTCGAGAGAATCCACTTTCGTTGCCTCACGAGATCACAATAACAGCGCCACCTACCGGGTCCAAAGCTATCCTATCTTCAACCTGTTGTTGTCAATGTTGTTGAAATCGGTTGATTGGCTTCGGAGGTCAACAACACTCCATATACGCACATATACAGGTTTGTTCACTAAAACGTCTATAACCCATGAACCAATACACATACAAAGACCGTACACACATGAAAACCTTGGTGTTAGCGTCACCTTTCATCTGAAATTTTCAGAAATAAAATCAGCTCACGCATTACAGATAACATCAATTTTAAACACAGTACAACTTTTTTTTATTATATAGATCGAAGATTAAACCGAAGTTCACATCCCTTGTAGAGACTGAAGAGCGGTTTTGAATTAAAATGTTCTCCACAGAATTAATTGACAGCATATAATTTAGGCAAATAAAAAAAAAATGGATTTATAAACAGTTTGCAAGTGATCGTGCCTCTAGTGATCTTCATTATCTTTCACTTTTGTGAGATTTAACGCGCTCGATTTATTTAGTTTGGAAAATAATATGATCTTAGTGATCATTAGAAATATCGATCTGCCACCGGCATATTTTGATTAATTTTCTAAACAAGGTAGGTAAAAATTGACCGCGTTAAAGATGAAAAGTCGGAAGATAATCAATCACTCGATTGCTATAGAATTATACGGTTAATCTAAGTTCTATGCCAAGCTAGAGTTGATAATATTTCAGAAAAAGTAGTTCACTATGAATTCGCGCAGTAAATAGTGTTAACAATCTCCAGATATTGTTGTCCTCAGATGATTGTGTTTAAGTACAGGGATGAAACTCATGATTGACTAAATAAAAGTGATTAAAATTTCAGTTCATTCATTTAAAATACGAACATTTAAAGAAAACAAATTTTAACAAGTTGCGTTTTTGTTTAACTGTAAAAGGCCAGTTAGTAAAGGATCAAAATCGTAGCCAATAGCAGAACATTTTCAAAGTGATATCTTTAAGATCAGTATTGATGACAATGAATCGCTTTATTCTTGATCGAAAATGGCATCTAGTTCACTCGCCTAATCATAAGGTAGCGATCAAGCAAAGCGGTAGCAATGACCCCCAGTCGCAGAGGGCACTTCAAACAGGAGAATTTGTTTGTGCTACAAAGAGAGCCTGATATGATAGCTCTGGTGGAAAAAGCTTCGTAGTTCTTCAGGAAGCAGAGTATCTCTTAAAATTTTTTTTATATTTTTGTTCTTTTGGCCTGACAGCTCCACGAATAGCAACAAAAAGAGAACCGCTTTTTTTTTTAGACACTGCTCGTATCGTTATCTTCGAGCTCAAATATACGAAACGGACTTCTCATAGAGGATCCAGTCCGAACCTTATACCCTAGATCCCTAGATTCCCAATTTTGTTCGGCCACGGAACCCTAAAAGTTCAAACTTTTTTTGACGGACCCCATTTTTAGAACAGATTTAACAGAAAAGCTCGTTCCTTGAAGTGTGGTTTGGATTTTTATGATTGACAAGAAAAGAAAGGATATAAAAATAATAATTTGAAAACATTTATTGTATTTCGGTAGCTGTCACTTTTGAAGCCTTTATTCTTTGACACATCACAAGTAGAAACTACGCCATTACTAAAAATGGAACGATACACGCTTCAACAACGCATTGAAATTATTAAAATTCACTACAAAAATGGTGAAAATCTTGCAGTCACAGTTCGCAAAACTAAATAATTTTTTGGTCGTCGTGAAGCACCTTGTCGAACCGCAATACAGAAATTGGTGGGAAAATTCGAGCTGTTGGGACAAGTTAGTGATGTGAAGAATAATCGTGAGGCTATCGGGGAAATAGGGCAGCCACTTTGCGATTTGGTTATGGAAAATTTTATGATAAGGATATGGTCCTGTATGCGTGCTCGTGGTGGCCTTTGGCTGATGTTGTTTTTCATTATTAACGGCGGACCTTCCTCTTTATTATGAAATAAACATCCGATCATTTATCTCAAAAAATGTAATTTTTCTTTGAATACCAAAATAACAGCTCTTATTGGAAAACCCTTTATAACAAAAAATAAGTTGTAACTTTTTTAAGTGAGGAATTTTTAATGTCCGACAACTGAATGCGAAGGTCTGGAGCTGCCTCCAGCCTGTTCTTGTTTTTTGTGTAAGTGTAAGTGTAAGCCGAAAACCCAGCCTCGCATCTGTAAGATGTTACAAAATACAAATGGAAGGAGAACCAAAAGAGGTTTTTCTGCGACTGCAGGGTATTCATCTTTCAGTCCAACATAAAATGTATTCAAATTAGAATCTTCTGATTCAAAATTTTGTTTAAGAAGTGATGAACATTTCATGTCGATCGTTTACTATAATTTGCAAATGAATTCTGTACCCAGTCGATGTCGTCCTTTTTCTCGGGGAAATACTCTTCCAAAGATTTTCTTAAGGGTAGCCGAATACCTTCCAAAAATTATGTTTTTTCTACGGAACACCGCTTGGGAAACGCTGCCGAACATATACGAATATATTTTATAACAATCCATCTAGATGACGATTCTAAATGTCAATATTGCCATTAATCACTTTCTTACCCGAATAACAACTGTACTATAAAAGTGAGTGCTTTGTCGCCTGTCTCTTGGAAGAAGGTACTTTCGTACGCCATACACTTTTTGTGCCGTCTTTATGAAGGAAGGCAAAATTAAAAATGAATGACTGAGCAGAAAACCAAGACAGATGTGATTTCTCTTGGAACCATCTGCTTATTTGGCAGACTCCTCTCCCTCGTCGTAACAGGATTAATGAATTGGTAATCGACGACGAAAAAAAAAAGAAGGAAAAACCACAAAGTCCGTAGACTTTAAAGAACGGTAAAAATGTAGCTTAAACAAAGATAAACTGAAGAGTGAACAGATAAATCGCCAGAAAAGGGACATGACATAAAGAGAGAAAAAAAATAAACAAAAACGACAGGTGATATTTGCAAACATGTCTTCGGTCGAATTGATTTGCAATTTAGGCGCTTCTCTCTGTCTGAAACATATGTTCCATCGATGGCGCCATTAAATCAGTCGAAAAAGGCTTAAGGTACATTAACGCCAAGTGAAGTTTTCAATTTCACATAAATCCGACAGGCAAAATGTAAACACTAAACACACTCGTATGCGAAAGTAATCACCATTGGCGCGAGATAAGCGAAACGTCTAAATTTACCTACTTTGTGTTGAACGCGTCGTACGTGTATAACTATAGATTAAACATGGCCTGTGTGCCGCGTCGTTATCCTTCTTCGCCATTTCATTAGATGCATGAAATGTGATTTCAGATAGTGGCCCAGAATGTACATGACGCAAGAGATAGGGACCAGGGATGATGGGCGGAAGTGAGACAGAGATGGAAAAGGAAGCAATCCCATAAAATCGGTGTCAACGCGGTACTGCCTTGAGGTGGGGGCGAGATGGCGGATTATAGTCGAGCGTATGGCGTGGCATGGTAATTTTTCGGGTAGCGAAACTCGCAAAATAACTCACGTTGCAGATTGAGGGTGCGAGCTTTCTATCTCGTGCGGTCTAGTACTGGGTAAGTGGGTATCCGTTGTAGTTGTGGCGCTTACTTCGAGGGTCGTCACGTTGGGTTCTATGCATATATATAAATATATTGCGATAAACAAGCTGTGTTGGCCGGGAACTGATGTGAAATATGGGTGAGGATTTGTTACAGGAGCAGGTTCTGTACGACAGAATCCTATTAAAGCGATAAATGACAGTGGCTATGGTTGTTACCAGTAGGTGGATGGTAATGGGTAGGGAAAACTAATTTTCTCATATAGGCACTTAGTTACATTCGTTTTACTAGATGCCCCTATACAAAAAATTACAATAATAATGAGCTTGTAATTTGAGGCACAATATGATGACAGGGAAACGTATTTTTAATCATAGAAAGTTTTTTAGTCTGACAGTTTTTTTTTGTCCAAGCTTCGTGTCATTCAAGACTGTCCCGTTGAAGGCTTATACAAAATTTAGTCATGAAGGATATTTTAATGTTTGCCTTCGTGGAAGACTTTCGAAACATATGGCAAAAACTCCCATTTCAGACCGAAATCGATCGACCTGAAATTTTGGTCGAATCAAACCCTAAATGTCGAAATGCATATTCTATCTTCTAGCTGTCATTTTGGGTTCTGAGTTCTGACTGAACCGTTATGCCACATTCGTCGAAAAAAAAGACGGAGTTCAGTTTGGAGTCAAACAAAAAAATTAAAGAAATGCTAAACAAAATTCTCATGTCCTAATTCTGCCTGAAAATTCAGTAAATATTCCTTATGGCGGAAATAAATCACACAAATTTAAGTTTCATCGCATAAAAAAATAAATTACAGAAATCGGGCGCCTTATGACCGATCCCGGTTTTGAGCAAGGTCGTAGAGCATTTCTTGCGTGTTGCGGATCAACCGCAACCGATTCCTTTGGCAGTTATGGTCGAGTCTAATGAATTATTGTTGAGAAAACATCAGCAAACAAACATTGTGTTCGAAATAAGTGATATTTCGAAAGGATAAAGAGTAAAATCTGTCAATAACTTGGTGTTATTTTTTTGAAATAGCTATGATTCCAACCAAAGTCTTTGTCTACTTGATAAAGTCAGCAAAAATTTAATGTGGAAAGGCTAAAAGGATTAACTTTGCTAGCTTGTTGGGGAGCATCTGTTTGAAAATCATGTCGTACATGAATTATTGTTGAGAGAAACAAATCAAATAATGCTGAACCAACAGTTTTAAATGTTTAAAAATTCATTACTTAAAGAATATATTGAGAAGAATTATTAAAACGCAGTATATCTTAAATAATATAAAATTGTAATTCGTAACCTTTATTAGCGACGATATTTTAAGAGAGAAGAAAAAATAATTTTTGCAGCAGGTACAATACAATTTTCTTTTGGACTGCTTGTCAACGTTTATGGCGTGTGGGTTGCCAACTTTCATCGATCTTCAACAGAATATTGACGGATTATTGTTGATGATCGAAAGGGCTATAATTCCAAGCAAAGTATTTGTTTGCAAATGTTTATTGGTGTTTAGTATACTCTTTTTTTTTTTGACGAGAAACCAACTTCTATTGACTGTCAGAAAATTATCTGCTACAACCTGTTAGATGTCCAAATTGTGCGATGGTAAATGGCAAACATACACCAAAAAAAAATTTTTGTAGAAATGTTGAAAACTGCTCTTAATTCGACTGCATTAATTTTCAGCTCTTTGGCCTCATATTCACAATTTTTTTTTAAATCTATGCACTCAAATAAAAAACAACACGCCAAAAATTTAAAATTCAATTTATTTAAGTAAGTAATATAAAGAACCTATAGATTTGATAATGATAAACGTAAATACTTTGTATAAAAAAAAAGAAGAATTAAATACATTTACGAGTACTACTTTTGTTCCATCATTAAAGTTGTAAAACTATTAATTTTTAAAATTTTATATCACCACATAACAACTGTAATGAAAATTAAAATATAAAATCTTACACAAAATACTTACCTATTGAGTCTCATGAATTAAAATTTTTAATATTTTCAATTTTCAATAATATTGATAAAGTTTTCAATTTTAGTATACGTTCCCTTATATGAAAGTAATTTACTTGAAGCAATTTTTTTATGTTCATGCCATTTAACAAGGCAAAATGCAGGTTTCATAATTTTCAGTTAGAGCCTTAAATAATAAAACATTTTTCTGTATAATAACCAATAACCTGAATCATTTAACAATTAGTTAGAAAATGACAAGTAAGCTTTTGTTGAAAGAGACAAGCATATTTATGAACTTTTGTCGATTCAACCTCAGCATCAGTTTTATGGAAAAAACAATATCCAAACAATGAAGGAAATGAAAGACGAAAGCAGGTGGTAGCATTTTCGACATCGTACCGCATTTAGTTACAAGCATTTTTGCTATGATACGGAAAGAGATCAGCATCACCTGCCTTTGTTTGGTAAAATATTGTGACAATGAATTTAGTGACTTCGCAACTCATTTGCTACACTTAAAGAACACACCAACTGCTTCATATACTACTGTTACCTCAGATTGCGATGATGCTTTATTAAACCCCTCAAGCCAATGTACCTACAAGTTACCTCAGCTACAAAACGCTGTGCGATAACAAAAGGTGCTTCGCAACAAGCCAAAGCACTTGTGGAATGCCATACACACACACTCCCTCCCAGGAGCGTATACCTATGCTATATTTCTCTGTAATCGCACACATCTCGTAAGCATCTTACGACACAACTGCAATACATTCTTGACATGGAATGCGAGCTGTCTGCGAGCACAACAATTGATTGGTACCTCTACCTCCCTACGCTGTGAAGTCAATTTACGTCAACTTCAGTTCTATGTCGCACTCAATGTCCGACACAGATCGGAAATAACCATCATATGTGTGACTGACCAGCAGCGCAAATAATTGGTCAGCAAAATATAAAAAGCTTGCAGCCTCCTCTCATCTTGTCGATGATAGGGTAGCTGCCGTGACCGACACTGTGTAGAGAAATATTTTCCTGCATACATGCGGCTGAGATAAAACAGAAAAAGGTAGACCGGCAATAAAAAAAAAACTTGAACATCGACCATGGTCGACATAGACAGGTGGTAGTCATCAGGTGTCGTGGACACAAGGTAATAAAACTGTCGGCGACCATTATCAGTCGCGCAGTGTTGTCTGCAGAAAATGTCTGCCCCGCTCGTATACATAGCTTTCCTTTTTTGTGTTCAATAAGCCGCCCCGCATAAGTTTTTAAAGAGCTATCCTTTTATTCCGATTTTATTTCTTGTTTGATTGCCCAGCAGATGGTTGTTCCGTAATCATCATTGGCCTCGTTGCCTAGCCTTTGTCCCATAGACTTGTAAATTTCCCCCAAAAACGTGTCCTTAAATTTTTATTCAACTGATACAAAAAATAAATCAAGTGAGAACAATCACACACACCCTCCTCTGCAATGTAGGTCATCATCCCCCCACACTAGACCATCAGTGTGTATCTGTCACATGGAGTTGAATGAAAACACATGTCAGCTAAGGCACTGCGAGTCATCTGTTTTGGAACGAGGGAGGTTTCCTCAATTATTAGCCTCGAGTAAGAATGTGCTCCAAATTTCTGTTACATAAAAAAATAAATCCAAACCCACTGAGCATACACAAAAAAAGCTAGAAAAAAGTTCATTATTCACACAATAGGTTCGGGGAGAACTCATATAGTGTATTTAGCGAACATTTTTAGCCCTTGGGCGTTATTTGATGCGGTTAGATATTAAAAAAAAACCGATGGCCAGCACAAAGGTTTTAATACCACTTGAAGTGGGTTGATGCCGACTAAAGTGAAGATTTTTTTGCTGCCCCCACTAAAAAAGTGTGTTAAAAGAAATTTTGCGCTGTAATCCCATCAGCGCACTCAACTGGATACGAGTTTTTAATGCAGCAAAAGCTCTTTAAAGTAAATAGACGTCGAAAGAGATTTGCGGATTGGACGATGTCCATGGAAGTATTAATAATCTTTGAAAGGTACGGTGGAAGTCGCACATTTAGCCGTTGGAGGGAGCCGAAATTTGGGCAGTTCAGATTAAATGATTTTACTCTTCATTTATAAGCGTTTTCAGCCTTCATCTTAAACTTAATGAAGCTGAAAATGGCTGAATTTCTATGGAAAAATCGAAGGAATGATGACGAGCTTACGAATTCTCTAGCCTTACTGCTGCCAAATCGAACATAAAATCCGAATTTTATTGATTCTTGTGTGTATTGAGTTGGCCGCAAAAAATATTTGTTTTCACTTGCCCTGGAAATCCATTTGAATTGACTTGTACACATTTATAATTACTCATTTCGAAATAATTTAATATAAAAAATCGTTTCCATTCTCGAAAAATTAATAATTCAGTTAAAAAAGCAATTCTTCCAACGATAAACAATTCGTAAATATTTCTGACTCGCCAACGCGATAAAGAGGCACCTCGACCTGAGTAGATTTATTGTGCCATAGGATCAGAAAAGGTTTGTTTAGGTTAATAGAGTTTCTACTTTCCTAATGTAGCTGATGATGATTTCAGCAGAGGATGTCTTTACTTCTTCTGGGCTTATAATTTCCCTGAGAAAGAAGTTCCTTCTGATACCACAGAGGGCTGGGCATTCACATAGAATATGCTCAGTTGTTTCGTCTTCTTCAAGACATAGGCGGCACTGCGAAGAGTCGGCTACGTGTATTTTATTTAGGTGATATCGCAAACCATGGTGCCCTGTTAGGTAGCCAACTAGATTTTTGACATCATGCCTACGTAGATTTAGAATCTTTCTGTCATTTTTTCCGAAGGGTTTGATTACTTTTTTGGCCTGTCTTAGGCCTGGGAGGCTTTCCCAATGTGAGATACACTTGTTGTGTTCCCAGCTTTTTATGGCGAGGTTCGCCGCTGATTTAGGGATTGCACAGTAAGGTTCAGGTCCTGTAAAAGGTGTTTCCGAACCTTTTCTGGCCAGTTCGTCGGCCCTTTCATTTCCTTCAATTCCTTCGTGGCCAGGAACCCACCATAATTTGGTATTGTTTCTGGTGCAGAGTGTTTGGAGGGTATTGAAGCAGTGTAATACTGATTTGGAGTCAATGATGGGTGAGCTAAGGGCCTTTATAGCTGCTTGACTATCCGTGAATATGTGGATGTTTGCGCCTTTTATACCTGATTTGTAAATGAGGCTTGCGCATTCTTTAATGGCATGGAGCTCTGCTTGAAATACGCTTGGGCTTTTTCCCATTGGTATTGCAATATTTTGGTTTGGTCCAAATATGCCGGCTCCGACCCCTGAGTCCATTTTGGAACCATCCGTATACCACTTTATGCCTTTTTGGCAGTTTGGTGGGCTACCGCTAGCCCACGCCTCTCTATTAGTGATCTCCGTGGAGAATCCCCTGTTAAAACATAATGTTTTTGGGAGGCGGTCTGTGATCGCGCACATCACGTCAAGTTCTTTAATCTCCGAGAGAAGGTTCATCAGGTCCGAGTGATCACCGATGTCCATCTCCTTCAATTGTAGCAGATTTGTTGAGCTACGTATTGCCACTTTTTTGATATAAATGTGGAGTGGTGGTAGCCCCATTAGGGCTTCTATGGCAGCCGTAGGACAGGTCCGCATAGCTCCGGAAATGCCTAGGCATGCTAGACGTTGTATCTTGTTGAGCTTTACAATGGCGGTTTTCTGTGTGACTTTGTTCCACCATACTATGGAAGCGTAAGTAATGATGGGTCTAACCATCATTGTATAGATCCAATGTGTGATCTTTGGGGAGATTCCCCATGTTTTACCATACATGCAACGACAAGCCCAGAACGTACTGGTTGCTTTTTTGATTTTGTTGTTTATATGGGAGTTCCAATTTAGTCTTTTATCTAGGATCACTCCGAGATATTTGACTAAAGTATTTGTAAATATGAGAAAAAATCTAGATCTCTCAAATGTTCCTGAGATAAAAAAGGGTGATTTTTTTGGCAAATCGAACATGAAAAGCAATCTCGATGAAAAAAAAAAGTATCTTTTTGGCAAATCGAAAACGACATAAGAGTTTATAAAGTTTATGAACTTTATAAAATGAACTAACACGGTTTTTTTTTTACTTTTGTTAAAATAGATTTTGTAACTTAAAGCTTTTTTTGTATATTTTAAAGAAAACACACTTTTTTGTTGATTTTAATGCTTTAAGTTTCGAAATCATATTGAAACAAAATGTTTTAACACCGTTTAGGGAAAACTTTTTTTTGTTAAGTTAGTAAAATGAAAACTTGCACATTAATATATGCAACATGCATGTTAAATTAAAAAAAAATAATTCTACATTTTTATTGTTTATATTAGGGTAAAACTATACAAAACTAGTCTGGCACGCACACAGATGTTGTTATGCAATAACGACCAAACCTGTTCAAACAAGTTTCAATCCTTCGCCAACTGTGTTATTGAGTTGTAGTGTTCTGTGTGCTCTGTCCAGAAAAAAAATATGTTGGCGCCAAAACGTATTGCGACAGGTACAGTAAAAATTAAATTTTTTCAGAAACTATGCACATTATATTAAAATGATATATATATTTAGAAAGTACATAAAATTGGCTTTTTAGTTCGTGTTTGTTTATTTTCTTAAATGAGGTTGGGTTGCTTTACTTTCGCTGGGGTGTTTTGCGCTCAGAAATTTACAAAACGCCCCAGTAATGTATTGAAATATAACACTCATCAGAAAATATGCAAAAACGAAAAAAAATTGTTGAACAGAAAAAAAAAATAAAGAAAAAAGTACTGAGAATTACCACAAGACCGTTTCTACAGAAGACTGGATCCAGTGTATATCTTGTCAAAGTTGGTTGCACGAGTTTTGTACTATGTACTAATTGCAACAGCTTCGGCCGCAAGGCGAAGCGACAGGCCATTACATATTTTCTTATTATATTACATATTATTTTATTATATTACAAAACCAAATAATTTATTTTCATTACTTTATATAATATTTGTTCCTACTTTTTCCTTTTTTTCACTAACGCGGGGCTTTTTACCCAATGATTAAGTTACAAAACGCCCCACTTAAACTTTTTTTTAAAAATATATAAATAATATATGTCAACATATTTTTCTACAAATGAAATTGCCAAGCCTATGAAAAAAGACTGTTAATTTTCTTGTTTGTTTTTTTGTTTTATTGAAGATTCTAAAATAGTTTTACCCTACTGCTGTTTTTCTTGTAAAGGCCATAATATAAAAATCATCGTAGATCCCTATATTTATGTGAAATACTCGGAACTTCTTTTTGTTAATTAATAATTTATATTGTCTTTTTGCTAGAAGTTGAATCCCTTTTTTTTTGCTTTCCGATATTAATACTTTTTTTTTTTAAATATGAATAGCATTTGCATTTTTACTGTTCCTAAGTAACATTATTCAACAATGTTCAGTGTTATTAAAAAACAGAGTTTTCAATCATATTTTTATTTTGTACAAATATGGTATTAAATAAACGAATTTGGAAACATTCACTAAGCCGAATAGAAATTTATTCAACGTTCATGAAAATTTTCTAAAATTCACTTATGCCCTAGTGGAAGCTTGACTTCAACTTGCATGTTGCTAACTAATTTTTTGAACAACCCCCACGAATTTCATTTATGCAGCTGCATGAATTTTGCTGTCAAAAATAGAATTCATACAAATAAAACTAAAAATCAACTGAAATGTGAATGGATGAACAGTTTTTGGTGTAGAATATGGGTAGAGAACAAGGTATGCTACCTAAAAAAACCATAATCAACATGTACTTTTTTACATTTATTGTTATTAATCTATTTACAAATTGTTTGTTATTGAAAGAGTGCCACTCGGCGGCCATTAATACACGTATTCACAGACAGGAAAAAGAAGAGAGCGCGAGAGAGGGCTCTCATTAGAAATTTGCGGGGAAAATCGGTTGTCAGTCTATTTAGTAGTTAGTTTATGGTACCTACATATATTTCCAATGAGGAGGATATTTTGCGCACATGGAGCTGGCACCTCTATATGATATGTTTAGTTCAGGAAAGGACCACTGGGATTGATATATCCATTAAAAGTCCTAAATTAGCTTGTTTATTAATACTTGCGTTAAAATCGTAAAATCAGTCGGAGTGCATGAAATCCGGCTTAAAATGCTCAAAGCCCTAGGTTGTGAATGCAGCAAAGAACCTGGCGATTGTCGTCAGGCTGGATCTCCTTTCAACAAAGCGGACAAGAGGCGACTGCTCCATGTCTTAACGTTGCAAGGTTTTGGTCTAGTGAAGGTTTGGGGTGTAGAACAGTGTAATTTTCGTAACAGACAGAAGCACAACCGAACAGTTTTTAGATTGTTACTTGAGAAGCCATTGAATTATCAAACACCTTCATATATTTGTAGACTTAGAAAAGCCATACGACCGGGGGAAACTATAGGCTGTGCTGCTTGAATAGCACTTAGGAGTAGAAGTAGTGGAAGCTGTGGGGGCAACCGGCGGCTTTAAATCATTATCTTTCACATTGGACATTGGCTTTCGCCAGGGCTACGTTTTTTCTTCCCGGTTCCGGGCTTAACCCCATCAAAGCATATTGCGAACATCTGACAAAGATTCTCATTGAATAGGTTGCAACGATATAAAACTGCCGCACACGACTTATTGTTAAAAGCTGGCCCCAGGAACTTTTTGGATCCGTTGCGCCTTATATGTCGTTGAGTTTGTGCATGCCCGCCATATCCCAACAATGGCATAAAGGACAACTGCACACAGCATCCACGAAGGCCCTAAGCTATAGAAAGCAATGGCAAACTGACCTCACGCCTTGTCAGTGGGGCTCAGACCTTTCGCATCTCCGACCATTCAACGTTACTCAACCGCTGCAGCCGTTTTAATTGAGGTAAGAGTTTGGTCGAATAAAATCTCAAAAAAACAAGCTTCATTTGAGGTGGCTGCTTTTTTATTGCATCTTATTAAACTGAAACCAGAGGTATCCATGCATCCGAAGTTCCTAACTCCCAAATTAATCTTTCCTCTGCTATCCAGGCCTCGGGATACGACACGTCTAAAGCTACGATTCGCGGTCTTTCAATCCCTGTTGCCCTCATCCTTGTGACAGTTGTCTTTAGAACGTCTAAAACAACTCGCCGCCTCAGGTGTTTTTTTTTTCTCAACTGCAATCCTGATAATCAAACTTCAATTAGAATCGAATTGCAGTATAGGGCGGGGCAGAAATCCCATAGACATTTTAATACCCAAATGTGGATAAGCTGCTGCTAGATCGCTTTGTTCGACTTTTCCGCATTCTACTGGACCTCCGTCTTCAGCTCCCCGATTTAATATGAAAAGGGAAATGAAATGCAATTTCGTTTTTGTGGCTCTCTCCTATTTTTCTCGTGGATGCGACGCTCTGTCGCTATGGAAATGTGCCTTCGTCCTCATCGTCGTCTGCAGCAACTACATCAGCAACAACATCGTCCACTGATGCAAGAGTACACCAGTAGCTGCGGGAACTGCTGGGGATAGATTACAACGAAGGATAAAACTCCACTGGATGAGCGTATGCGATAAAGTAGTTGTGTGGTGCTGGTGTGGTTAATTCATTCAAATGCACACAGACGACGGTCGAATGAGTGCACTTGTGCTCACTCTATCCGTGCATATGTATAGAACCTGCACTGCTGACGACAAATCCAATGCCAGGCTGGCAATGTGACAGAAGGAGATTCGACGATCAGAATAATCATTTGAATCCAGTAACAGGAAGAAGGTGCAATCTGTAGTATAATCTAGTTTCAGCTCTTGCCGGGTTTCCCCGACTCAGCAACCCGGTTGATGTGCCTGCATTACTACTCGTCGTCGTTGTCGTCATCGTCGTGCGTTCTGTGCTTCACAATAATTCATGGTGCACATCAGAGTGTAATCCTAGAAAACTGAATCGGACAGTTCTTTTCGCTTGTTTCCTACTCCTGCTCCTCCTCTGTCCGTATCTGTGTGTGCATCTGTAACCACAGACGGATAAAGGTTTCAAGATAAATTCCTTCCTTCACATTAAGGGATCAAGTGTAATGTGAATTGATTCACTTTTAACCTCTGGCATTAAAGGGGATGTGGCACATGCATATGGCCGTACAAGTATGAGAGGTTGGCAGTGGATGACATCACAACTCAAAACGATTGTTCTTTATTTTTATTTCCTCATAATAAATCAATTTCATTCCAAGTGGCGCGGCGTTCTAAGCGCCAAGTTTCGTCACACCACCAGGTCATTAAACCCTGTCTCTCGTTCGAGTGTGCAAACAACCCCCTACCACGACGATAGCGAGCTCATCGCAATTAGTTATTCGATAATCTTATCTGAACGAAGCAGTTTTCCAGTTTTTTTTTTTTATTGACTATCAAAATAGAGAATAAAAAAAAAGTGCGGGTAGCGGCATCCAGAGGGGATCCAAACAAACTTTACAAACTCTGGCGGGTAGCCAGATTATGACAGAGCAGCACCCAAACCGCGTCGGTGCTTAAATCAATGTGGCCTCAAGAGCACTTTGTTTATTTATAGTGGAAATAAAAAAAGAGTATACCTCCCTCTGAACTCCACGAGGCGCGCACTAAAACTGATAATTGGAAATAAAGGGTGATTTTTTAGCTGGTTTGGTTTTGGCAACACTGGTTTTGACAGCTGACGTGTGTTTAGTACCTTGTGTCACTGTCAAACAGCTTCAGTTTGGTTTGCAATTTAACCATGGATCGTCTTACAAATGAACAACGCTTGCAAATTATTGAATTTTACTATCAAAATTCGTGCTCGGTTCGAAATGTTCATCGCGCGCTGCTTCCATTTTATGATCGGCATTCTCGACCTTCTGAGCAGTCTATTCGGAAGATTGTGACCAAATTTCGCACCAAATTTACTTTGTTGGACATTAAACCACCAACACGTTTACGTACTGTGCGTAGTGAAGAAAATATTGCGGCCGTATCAGCTAGTGTGACAGAAGACCGCGAAATGTCGATTCGGCGCCGTTCCCAGCAGTTAGGCCTTTGTTACAGCACTACGTGGAAAATTTTGCGGGAGGATTTGGGCGTAAAGCCTTTTAAGATACAGCTGGTGCAAGAACTAAAGCCAGCCGACCTACCACAACGCCGAATTTTTGGTGAATGGGCTCTTGGAAAGCTGGCCGAGGATCCGCTTTTTTATCGAAAAATTGTGTTCAGCGATGAGGCTCATTTTTGGTTGAATGGGTACGTAAATAAGCAAAATTGCCGCATTTGGAGTGAAGATCAGCCAGAAGCATTGCAACAGCTACCAATGCATCCCGAAAAAGCCACTGTTTGGTGCGGTTTATGGGCCGGCGGCATTATTGGGCCATATTTCTTCAAAGATGATGCGAATCGCAGCGTTACTGTCAATGGTGAACGCTACCGAGCGATGATAACAAACTTTTTTTTGCCCGAAATGGAAGTTCTTGACTTGCATGATATGTGGTTTCAACAAGACGGTGCCACATGCCACACAGCACGCGAAACAATGGCGCAATTGCGAGGCGAGTTTGGTGAACAGTTAATTTCACGTTTCGGGCCGGTCAATTGGCCGCCTAGATCGTGCGATTTGACACCATTAGATTATTTTTTGTGGGGGTATGCCAAGGCTAATGTGTATAGGGACAAGCCCGCTTCGATTGACGCACTGGAAGCCAAAATCCATGCATTCATTCGTGAGATACCGGCCGATATGTGTGAAAGAGTATGCCAAAATTGGACTCAGCGGATGGGCTACCTGAGACGCAGCCGCGGTCAACATTTGCATGAAATTATCTTTAAACATTAAATTGCAAGGTTCAAACTATCGATTCAAATAAATATTTCATTCATTTTTTCGAATTTTTTGTGTTTTTTTTTTAAACAAAGTTCTAAACCTCTTAAAAAATCACCCTTTATTTTTAAAAGCTTTGCAGGCGATTGATGATAGTTTCATGAGACGTCGGGTGTTAATGTTCTTCTTTCTTCTGGGGATTTTCGCAGCCGACTTCTGAAAGGAAATTTCAGTTATAAGTTATGTGGTGCTGAGAAATGCTGTCACATTTTGTCAAAATGCAGGCGACAGACTAAAAATGTGCACAGGAAATAGACGCCAATGGACTTGGATCTGAATTTGCTCTGTATTTCGATTTCATGCAGAATTTTTAGCGACCGTACGGTTCAAAGTGCAAAAAAAACTTGCACATTATTATTGATCATTTAGCAACAGAAAAAAATAAAATTATGTTAAAAGAGGAAATACGCTTTGAAGAAGATCTCTTGCTGAAGATTCCTGAACGTCGGGGTTTCTCCGTAACGCAACTACTTGTCAAGGAAAAGCTGCGGCGGCACCATTTCACCCGAGCTTTAACAACAGCGTCAATCAAACTTGTTAAAAGTATACCAAAGCGCAAAACAAATCAAATATTAAAAGATATAGGCACGCAATATACAAAATGTTCTTAATTATCAAGTGTCTGTTATAAAATAACAAGAAATGCCTGGGCAACCCAAAAACTACTCGTGCTCGACTCTGCAACACTACTCTTATATGTAAACACATTTCTTTGCAAGTCCTCTAAAAATAAATTAAAAAATAATCATTTTTAAGTACCGAAAATTGCAATTTTATTTAAACTTGAAACTCATAAATATTTTTCGTTGTTTTTCGAAAGAAGTAATAATAAATGATAATAATAATTACATTTTTGTTGTGAAACAATTTAAAGCAATTGGAGTCTTTTGTAAGGCAAAGGTATACATCGCACTTTTCACATTTAGTCCGCGACCGGCTTGTACAATTGGGTAAGCGGCACTTGAGCGGTGCTTTTAGCTTATCAACAACTGGCCAACTGTGATTGAAATCTTTTGAATCGCCTTTTTTCTGGCCAACGCCACCCAAAAAATATTCTCCCACTTCCAACCTTGAAGTCCATTTTGTCCTTCCTTGCGTATTAGTTTTGTTTACAGTCGTATTTTGTATTCTAAAAAAACTGTTTACAATGTCAGACAATACATCGACCTAAAAATGGTATCATTGGCTCGTCAATTGAAAATTCTTTGAAAACGCTTCTATCAATTTTCAAACATCTGCCTCGTACACTGTCAATCACTGGCTGAACCTTCCAAAGCAAATTTGTCTTTTTTTGTTCTTCGGATACAGCGTTCACATCTACAAAGTGGACATTAACACGCAGTAAATAAAATCTATCACGCGGCATCGCTTGGGCAATCAAATTGAAACGAAGCTTTCAGTTCCAATACATATGAATGCGTGGGAATTTAATACATCCAATTACTGCATGCATTCCAAAAAATACAGACATTTCTTCGAAAGTTGTTTTAAGCTCATGCCCAGTTGTTGAAAGATAATATTGTGATAAATAGATAACTGCCTTTTCTGTCAATTCAGCCGTGAAATATTGGGAATAATATTCGTATGGTGTTCTAACAGCCTATAGAAAAAATAATACACCCTGTCAAACTAGAACTAACTAATTAAACCTGCAATTTCACCTGTATCTCCTCTGGATCTAAACGAAATAATACCACAGACCCGAACCACGAACGGTTCAAAGTGCTGATGAAAAAAAAACACTTCCCTTCGTTAAAGCCTAGTATCTTGCTCGGAGCAGGGAAATAATTTTCCCACCTAGTGGGAAATAAAACCACTTTCGTTGTGACAGTTTGTTGTTCAATCCTAAATGTTGGAAGTTAGTTCCCTCTTCTTATTTTTGAATGTGTACTAAGAACTAAGTCTACTTTCTTATGGAAACTTAGTACACATTGAAAAAAGAAGAAGAGGGAACTAACTTCAACCATTTAGGATTGGACAACAAACTGTCACAACGAAAGTGGTTATCAGATTCTAACAAAATCTTAAGCTTATCTTGGATTAGTGCAGTCAACACGATTCATTAATAGTGAAGTAAATTTTAGTTTCAGAGTCTTGCAAATTGAACTGAATTTTTTAACTTGTATTCTGTTTGACAAAATACTCCTTTCGAAATTTCGTTTGCAAAAGACTCTAAAAATAATCAAATAAAAAATCGCCTGATTTTGTTTATTACATGTTAACAAATATTTAAAACTTGAATTTTTTAAGTTATTGAAGATTTATCTTTTCAGTTTATTATTGGTTGCATTACATATATTTTATCTATGTATTTACATATTAATATTTAATTCGAAATTTTTAAAATTTTGTTAACTAAATTTGGTATATAAAATGGGTGTTTTTTTTTTTTTTTAAAGGTATAGAACCTTAAGTTGGCAACACTATTTTGAAAATCATGGTTCTGTTCGAAATACGTGTCGCGCACTACGTCCATTTTACGGTCAACATAATGAAGCTCACTTTTGGTTGAATGGATACGTCAATAAACAAAACTGCCGTATTTGGAGTGATGATAATCCTCAAGTGTGTGTTGAGACACCGTAACATCCAAAAAAAAACTGACTGTTTGGTGTGCTTTAAGGGTTGGTGGAATAATTGGTTCGTACTTCTTTAAAAACGATGCTGGCCAGAAAGTTACAGTCAATGTTGACGGCTGAATTTTTCGTTCATCAATTGAACAACCAGTATGCGCAGTAGCTGTGGTTTCAACAAGACGGCGCAATATGTCACACAGCTCGTGCCACAATTGATTTATTGAAGGCAACGTTTGTTAACCGCATAGTTTCACGTTGCGGACCCGTGAATTGACCTCCAAGATCGGGCGATTTAACGCAGCTTGACTATTTTCTGAGGGGATATATGAAGTCACTAGTCTACGCCGATAAGCCCGAAACGATGGACCACTTGGAGGACAACATTCGCAGCGTTATTATTTCCCACCTTACATGGGATCTAAGTCCACTGAGGGAACTTATTTCCCTGCACCATCCTGCTCGCGCTAAATTTTATCTCCCATACAAAAATTTCTACAAAGATAAAATTAAGTGAGGCAGTTTAGCAAAGCAGTATTCTGTTCACACGCTAAATTCCTAACTTCATATAGATGGGTCGATGACAAGTCTCCTCTCATTTAGCTCCAAAAAATAAATGTCCGGTACATTCAATCGAAGATAAATTTTGACGTAAAAAAAAGAAGAAGACGTTTTATTTTGCGTTTACTATGGATTTTTTTTTTTGAGAAAACCACAGAGAACATTAATCGAGAAAGAAAAGGAAACGCAAAGCCAAAAAACCCTTTTATAATGTAAATGGAAAATTCCTTTCAAATAATCTTACATCTTTGGCAAATAGACAGTTTGTTTGCCTTTTTTGCAAATAGGAATTTATGGGACACGAAGAAAAGTGTCTTCTTCTGCTTGCTACTATGGACATTTTTTGAGCTGCTGCAGCAATGATCAATCAATTTTTCTTATATCCACTGTTGTGGAACGATTCAAATACTGCGATGTCTTTGAAGTTTGAAATTCCAAAATTGTAAAAATTACTGAATCAACAAATGGTTTTTATCCCATCTAAATGATGTCTAATAATTTAGCGAGCATTTGGTGTGGAGAAACGAAGTGGAGACTAGGGACGCTAAAATTTAGCGCGAGCGGGATACTAGGCGTTAGAATACATGTTGTTGAGTATAGCCCAACATAAGTTGTACAAATTCAGCCATTGATCCAGTGTTGTTAGCACCCTCTCTTCATTTATCCCACGAAGAGTGGTAATTTTTCCCTTTTCACCGTACTCAAATTCCCATTTAAAATCCCACGATTAGAGTTTTTAAAAGTAAAATTTGTATTACACGGAAAGAAAATCGCATTAAATTAACCTTTAGTATAAAAACCGCAGTTTTTAACACTGCTATGATTATTTTTTGGTACTAGAAATTTTTGATAAAAGACGATTTATATGAGCTGTTTTTTATGAACATTCAGCTTGTTGATAATCAGGTGAAATTGATAGAATTTCACCAAAAATTTATAGTTTGAATGTTTTTCTGTTGATTTCTGAAAATCCCACATGGCATGTGGCTATCCCTAATCTCGACTTTAAATTTAAAATCGTTTAAGAGGCTTCGACAGCTTCCAACCCTGGCTCACTATATCACTGATAATACTTTTTTTCAGAGGCTGGCTACAATGAGCCCAGTGTTAGAAAAAAAAAAAAAAAACGTTTATTCATATTTTCTACTTTCATCGATTTTAACAAAAATTTTGGACTGAAGCCAGTGTCGCCAACATTTGAAATTTGTTCCCCCTAAAAAGTTTGTCAAAACCTAAACTGCGATTTATAAATTTTTTAGTTTTTTAAGTGTAGATTCTGTAATTTTAAATAAATTAAAATAGCTGCATCAACAACTTAAATAAACTTTGATTTATTTATTTACTTCATTTGGTAAATTATTGCACGTAGTATTAAAAGAATTTAAAATATTAACTATTTTAAATTTAAGTCACAAATTCCATGTTCTTCAATATCTCTTCCATCACAGCAAAATCTTTTTCAGCCTCACTGCTATTTTTAAGATCATTCAGTTTATAATTGAACTTTTGTATCATTTAGGCGAGGTGCACACTAAGCTTATGCATCTTTTGAGCACGCATTAAAAATGTAGAGTTTTCAGAACCGTTCCCTCAGTTGTACACAAGAGTGTGGGCAGTTTCCATCATTTTTACCCTTCACATTAAATATTTTGTAGGTCACAATGGGTAATCTTATATGAAAAATTGTGAGTTCGTAAAATTTTTCTTTAATCTTCACATTAAATATTTTGTAGGTCACAATGGGTAATCTTATATGAAAAATTGTGAGTTCGTAAAATTTTGCCTGGATACAAAATTTGATTATAATCATCGCGCAGAGTTTTGTTTGGTCACTGAATTTGGAGGGAACGCCCGTGTGCAATCTCTTCGAATCCTTTAAAAAGATCAGTTGACCGCAAACTGTGTCACACTAAACCGAAATTGTAGTACATACTCGAACCACCTGAACGTCAAAGAGCTATTTATATACAATCATTCCATCAGTAGGTGGACTCCTACCCTCCGACATTTGCGGTCAGAAAATGGTCCAGATTGTAAAGGAGTCCTAGTGCATTATGAGTGCAAGCATAATATCGTTACAGTTGCTTTTAACTAAAGTGCTCCTTTCATGATGCCCTCTGGGCATTTCCACATCTTGTGTATGCATCACAACAAACGATCAATTACTACCTTAATTAGGACAATTTTTTCGCTATTCACTTTTGGCATCCCACGTACGGGCTTCTTCTGCAACCATCATCCATGGCTTTGACTTGAAGAGTTCTTGTGTGTATGCCCGCTCCACCTCCTCGCACGACTAGTGATAGACAATTCGTGGCAGGAAAACTATGTCACAAGCTGCCTTGATCCACATGCGTCAACCCCCCTGAAATTATTTTCGCACGACATGTATATTTAGCAACGCAGCAACGACGACGCCTATACTCGATCCGCACCTAGCTAGGCACACGTCGTCCCAGTCTATTGTCATCTATTGCGCACGTTTACTTATCTCAGCCTCCTTCTGTGACGTCTCCTTTAAGTAATTCTCTGTGGATGGTGATTCAAGTGGTTTCCTTTTTTCGGCGGTAGAGTATTCCTATAGCTCGGGGCAACATTAAATATTGTTCTCCAACTTTTCCTTCTTTTTTTTTGTTATTTATTCGTAGTCTTCATCCGTTGGATGGGAAAATTGCGATGTAGGAGATTATATGAAGCACCCAGCGAATACCAAATGAAAACGGAGCAAAATGAATTCGTGATTTGTTTGCCATGTTTTTGGTTCATTTCTTTGCACACATTCCCTTGACCTTTTTTGTGTTTTTGTGCCGCATTCTTAGATAGATGTATATCCTACACACGGGGGTGGGGGTTGATTTGGGTTTGCTCTGGATGTGCGATATTTTTATTTTCTGCAACGTCAGAAAGTTTTTTTCGAACAGAAAAGAATCCCGCATGATGAAGTTATGTATGCCTCCCAATGGGGGAATTGTGGGTTGTGGTTTTGGTTTAGGTTTAAATATCGAATCTTTACGCCCCGTCAAATGTTGGATTGATTGTGCAGATTTATTGGGCCCTGCTAACGTCAGAAATGTGTTTTCTTTTTTTCTTTTTTTTCGCGCACTCATTTGTCGAATTGAAAGACGAAAATATCATCTTTGTTGCTGAAATAATGATAAATTTATTAATTTTCTTCTTTGTTTATTCTTTTCTTTGTAGGTAAGCGTTTCACAATTTTGGTTCCGAAGTCATTATACTGGGCAGTGTGCTGAGTCCATTTGGAACTTTTTTCCATGTATTTAGTTATGTGCCGTAAGTAATATAAGAAACATTGACGATAGGAAACAGCTATGGGACTTTGCTTTACACTTATACTTATGCTGGTCATTGAAATTTCTATTTAACCCCGAGGTCAGTTGCGCGATAGATAGATAGACAAAATTTCCGCTCCTGTAGCTATCTGGATGACATTTGTGAGGGGCGGTTTTTAAACCAACCGAGGCTCAGTTAATCTCACTAACCTAAGAAACGAATAGTAGGTGTACTTATACGTTATACGCTTTGCTATTTCTAAGACGAAAAAGAAGAAGAAGAAGAAAAAAAATCTGAAAGTAATGAATTTTGATCTTCACCATTAATTTCTTGTACATGTCAACCACAGGAACCATCGCGTATAATTAATTTTGGGCTCATATGTCATTGTGGACGGTCTCTTACTTGTTTATCTCTGACACCGAGTCAATAATCTGTTGACTCAAATTGTGTGTCATTATGAATCAATTTTCGTGGAGTTCTTAGTACATACAAGGTGGCGCAAAAGTAATCCTCCTATCAGAAAATGCTATAAATTTTGCGATTGGCCCCTAATGTCAGTTCTGTTTTGACATTTGTGTAGTAAACACATGCGAAATACACGTTAATAAACAATGTTACGCTACACTGCTCCAGAACGCGGAATATTGGTGACTATTTATTTGAGCAATAATCGGTCGGTGACTTTGGCACAACGTGAATTTCGTCGCAGATTTCCTAGCCGTCCGACGCCTACTGGTGAAACACTGCGACGTTTAGCCGCTCGCCTCGAAGAGACTGGCACAACACGAGATGCTGCCAGGCGTGGCAGACCCCGGAGTAGCCGTTCTGCTGGAGGAGTCATCGGACCTTTTTTCTTCGAAGACGTCACGGGCCAAACGGTTACTGTGAATGGTGAGCGCTACAGAGCAGTGATCAACGAGTTCTTTTTGCCGCAACTTGATGAATTGGGATTGGAAAACATGTGGTTCCAACAGGACGATGCAACGGCACACACTGCACCTGCCACAACCGATATGCTGAAGGATGCATTTCCCGGGCGCCTAATCTCCCGTTTTGGCGATTTGCACTGGCCAGCAAGATCGCCTGATTTGACCGCTCCAGACTTCTTTTTGTGGGGCTTTTTGAAGTCGCGGGTTTATGTCAACAAGCCTCAGACTCTTGCAGCTCTTAAACACAGTATCCGTCAAGAATGTGAGGACCTATCGCCGGAAGTTTTGGCCAAAGTGATGGAAAATGCCATAAAAAGGGCTCAAATGACAATCAACTGTGGCGGCGGCCATTTACATGACATCATATTCTCGACTTGATGTAAAAAAAATTAAAAGACCAAATAAAAATAATCCACAAGAAGAATCAAAGTTTTTAATTTTTTTTTTTTAAATTACAGCCAAAAAACATCGGAAGGTTATTTTTGGTGTCAACTGTCAATTCGGACGGGCATACTTTGGGGCTGATTTTCGCCTCATAAAATGTGCCTCACTAATTATTGCAGTTTAACACGAGGTCCATTGAGTTAAGGCTATGACTCTAAGGAATTCCATTTCCACCCGACTAATACTGTATTTGTAAAGGGTTTGCATGTATGTTTGTTGCAACTTCTCGAGACACTTAAATTCTCTTGGCATACTTCCGTGATGGATGGATCGATTTTTTACGACATTAGATTTTTGTCCTGCACCGCACTGCGTTGTCTTTCCTTTCGACGCTGCTTCTGCCTCTTCTGTGCTCATTTCATATCTAGGCAAAATTGATTGCTGTGCCTGTGGATGCCCCAGCGGTTGTTAATCTTCTTCATAAGCCAATCAATCGCCAAGTACCAGCTGTGCAGATTAAACAATGGCGGTTGCCTTAGTGCGAGAACCTCTGTAAATTGGACAGACGACTCCCTTAGGCGGACAAAAACGTAGTCTTTAACAGCTCTTTTTAAGGCTCCGTACACAAAGGAAAAAAACGGAACCTTATTAGTTTCGCTTTTGTCCGTCCGAACCCACCAGACCTAGGTCTATCGCAGAAAATAATTGACGTAAAAGGCTGAAATTTGCACACAACAACCGGTATAACCTCTAGTTAAAGAACAAATACCAATGGTAGCGATACATCGACTGGTTTTATAGTAATTAAAAATATTTTCATTCACACATAAAGCTGTTTATTTCTTGATTTACAAAAAAGTGGATATATACCTTTTTTGTAGATCATGCTCGTAGCTATATATGTGCCGAAGGCTGTTTTGCGGAAAAGTTAATATTTTAAAAGATATTTACAAAAAACAGTCAATCACTATATATAGTACGCTCCTTTTAACCATTTTTCATTTGTTATTGGTGTGTTCTCTTAATCGATTCCAACTGGAATTTATTTTCAATGCATACTGACTGAACTCTACTATACTCTACTACACACCGACACCGACACCACAGTCACAGACCACACTAGTGTTTGTGCTCTCGGTCATCTCCATTCTCCAAGTCTCCATTCCTTAAATCGTATTCTATTAATCGTTTTCAATTGGAACTTTTCCAATGAATATTCTTCCTCATGCACACATGAGACATGGATGTGTTTTTAACTGGGAGGGGAGCTACGTTGGCATGAGAAATGTTGAAATGGTTCTGGCCGTCTGACTTCTGAGTCTTATGTTTTATTTTAGTATTCGTTGGCTGTTAATGAAAACTTCACAAATTTTTAATTTAGTTATGAGTTCCAGGTTAAAAAAGGAATGAACTAAGGCAAACACACACACATCATAAATTATGTGTCGGCTAACAAGGAATGCTAAACAATGGTTCCGCCGGAAAATGGGAATGGAGGCAGATGTGGTAGTGGATTAAAGTCCTACACACAGGCTTTCTATGCTTCCCACCTTCTTACAAAATGAAAAGAAACTTTGCAATTTCCAACTATAGCGAAGTACGGAGTCTTCGGTGCGCGAGTGACACTCGTATTGGCCGGTTTTTATTTTTGTTGTTGCAACCTTCTAGATTTCTTTTAAAACAAACTTCCATTACAACGACAGCAAGCAAAAATGAAAACTTTGTTTAGATACAAATAGTTCGGACTACTCCTATAGTTCTTGAGTTCCGAACATCGAATTCTTTTTTTGCTGAATATAACCAAAAAAACTGAGATGTTGAAAATCCTCGAGAAATGGAAAAAATAATCCCTTTGAAATAATCTCCTTAACCCCAATGCAAAAAAATGCTAAATTTTATATGGCAATTCCAATTCCGAAAGAAATTTTTTTTTATGTGAATTGCAAGATTGCATTACGATGATATAGAGGAACTCAAAAAAGTGTGTCTCAAAATTCTGTCCGTCTGTCTGTCCGTATGCTCCTGAGGTCTACAACCTATACGGCTACTCGGATTTGGAGCTTGTGGGCCTATAGTTCGAGCCGTTTTTTCACGATAACCGCAATATTAATGGTACTTCCCATATAACATGTTCATACCAGCTTAATTTGTTGGAAAACGGCTCTAGCGATTTCAACCAAAATTGATATTTCAGCTTAAGTTGGTGAGGTTAACATGACTGTGTAGCCAGTACTAATGGATTATGGACATTGGACATATCTCGAAAACGGTCCAAACGATTGGAACAAAAATTCATTCATAAGGTAATATGGTCACGTCTTACTCAATAGCAAACTCAGTTTTTCCCTATGTTACCGTACAGTCGATTTATGAAAAAAGTAATTTTATAAAAATTGGTTTTTATTTAGTTTACTTGAAAACGGCACTAACGCTTTTGACCAAAATGTATACTTAGAGTAAAATTGATGTTTTCAAAATGATTGCGGCCTTAATTTTCAATTCGAATAACCAAAAACGCTAATTTTAGAGCCTGCTCATATTTCGAAAGCCCCATTTTCGATTTGTGTAAAACTAAAAACCAAGTAATGCTTACATCCCGAACAATATCTTACACTCAGTTTTCAGCTTAATAGTTAGCAAAAGTATTTCTCAATTGCACCTTCACAAACGTCCATCGGTTTATTCAGTTATACGGCAAATTCAAAAACAAATCCCTGAATTGTTACTAATTTATCCATGTAAAGATGTCAGTCTGTTGCGAACCCTACTTGCAATTCCATTAATAGACACCTTTAACCGGCAGATCAGAAAATGGAAACTCCTGCTAAGTGGGTCCTTGTACTCCAAAAACCTTGCAAAGTGTAAGAGCTTGTAAAAAAGTAGGCGCTTATAGCTCCTTCACCAGAACTTGCGAAAATTGCCTGTTACTGAGAGCTAGAACTTATATAAATATAAATTCGTTTTCTTTGACACTATACCTATTCTTACATTTTATGTACGGTTGCTTCTGAACTTTTTACCTACCTAAAATCGATGAACGAGAAAGTTTCGTTCGACCCAGTCATGCACTTTATTTCATTTGATACAAATTCAAGGTATAGTGTTAAATAAAACGAGTTTTTATAAGTTTTAGCTCTCAGTAACAGGCAATTGTAGGACACAATTTAAATTGCATCCAGAGTAACTGCCAAGTGGAATAGTAACTATACGTCTCCCTTCAGCCTGTACACATCGTAGCATAAACCAGCGCTTCTAACACCCAATGTTGTGTGAAAAACAAAACATCTTCTCACGCTCATTTGTGCAGCATGCAGTATTCAAAACCCAACACGTTATGCAAAAATGGAATTAATCAACTTTTGACACTTGATTAATACAGTTAGCCACACACTCAAGCGTAACGAGACCAAAATGTCAACTGACCATAACAACTTCATCAATCAGTCCAACTCGAATAATTCCCAACAATCTACAAATTAAATCACTCTTACTCTCACAGCTTAAGGCGGTGTGTGCACAGTACTGTCATATCTCAAGTGTGTAAGTGTAAACCACTCGCAACTAGAAAACTTTATTATACAAGACCACAAGAGAAATATCTACCATCTGGAAACCCACACGAATTTTTCACAACTAACTAACTAACTAAGGTTTGGTTTTTAAGTGCCCAAAAGCTGAATACTGTGCCCAACACAACTTTGTGTTGTTGACACTGACAAATATACAAAACAATGCTCAAATCACATATACAGCTACCGGCTCCTACAACGCAATCCCTTAGCCATAAAAGAAATTCATTATAACTCCTCGCTTAAGCTTGGTCCTTACCGCACCGAACGACATCTTCTCATATATATCCTCCCCTAATCATCCAACTATCAAATGATATTAAAACCCATCTCCGGGTCATAAACTAATGTTAATAACTTTATCCATTCATTTCTGGTGCGTGTAGAAGAGTGTCTTCTTCCTGAATTCCTGTACCCACGCCCATGTGTCAGAGTCCTCCCCCTGGCCGCCGCCACCGCCCGCGCTCCGAGGGCATATCCAAAAACCACTCATATTACATTTCAGGGGTAACTTTAGAGTATTTTCCATTCTCATTCACAATAAATAATTCATTATTCTGGCATTCTATTCCGTCTCCTTCCCCTGCCTGTGGCTGGTGTGTCTGACTTGCCTTTCCTGTACCTCCAGTCTATGCATATGTTTGTGCCATAACTTATTTCACAAAAATTCTCTCCACTATAGCAGCACACTAGATAGACTGTCTACAAGGCAACGACAATGTTTTCAGTATTCTCCTTCACCTCCATCTCCTTGCTTCCTGGTGAAATACGTGAGAAGATTTGCAAATGTGTACTTTAATGCATAATGATTTTAGAATTTTTTTTTTTTCTAGTCTCGTTTAATAAATTCAAATAGAAACAAAAAGAAAAGCCGGTAAAGAACATTTGTCAATTCGGGAAAGCTGGGTATCTTTCTACCTGAATATACAGCAACTTATGAAAAACAAATAATTATAACAGCGGCCGGAATAAAATTCCGCGTATTGTTGGATAAACCTGGTTGTCTCCATGTTCTATGAGGATGGCTTCGAAAATTGGAAAATAATACCAGGAAAACCTTTGCTATAAACGGACCTGTATATGTGTAGAAAATTATCCAAAATTCTATTTCCACAGGTCTGTTGGATTTTTTGTTTAAAACCGTTGTTTGTTGTCTTTTCCTTTTTTTTGCTTTTCATTTGGGATACGAACGATATTGATATTGTCTCAACCATGGTGACCGCTGAAGATTTGTTCTCCAGAATTTTACGATATTTAAAAAAACACTAATAATAGTTTTGTATTAGGCACCTACGTTACATTTAACAGGTTTTTATTTGGTGGAAATAACAGAATTAAAAAAATTTGCGAGGCTTCTGAAAAAATTGCCAAATTGTACCAAGTTAAGTCACACAACGGTCACGCTGGTCTCAAGGTATAGGTTCTACTGCTTTACTTCTTCTTCTTTCAGTTTAACTGCTCTCCCCATCAGCAGTACATCATACTTTGTTGTCCTTAAATTTTTGTACTCACTGCGACGTTCCGTAATGAAGGTTTACTTTATAGGTTTTACTTTAGTTCACATTGAGAAAGCCACATTGTACCTCTCCCGTTATAAGCTCTCAACACGCGGTCTTTATTTAAGCCGATTTAAGCGGTTTTTATTTGGAAAACGGTCTCTTACCTCTGCATTAGTTGCCCGTTGCAGTAGCCTCGGACAACTTAGGGCCGTTTTATTCACTATCGTTCAAGTTGCAGATAACTCCGAGGTTGGCCAACTTCGGAGTTGATTTAAAAGAGAGAGTTGAGCGGCAAGTTGAAAATTGCTTTTATTCACTACTTTAATTGAAACTTGCTGTTTCAGAAATATCGCCCCAGGTCCAAGAAAACGTTTTCGAGCAAATTTAAAAGCAACCCTCTTGTGTCCTTGTTTTGACTGTTTGTTTCTCTATTACAATCGCCCTCTGCAGCACCTGATTTGCTGCAGACAGGTAAACGCTAGATTTTTGGAAACCCTTCAGTGGTTACCAACAAAACTATACACCCTGTCATACTGGGAATTTACAAAATTAACTCGACATTTAACGCCTTGCATTGAAGAAAATTTATGTCCCAGATAATATAAAATGAAAGGGAAGACCGAACTGAAGACTTTTTGGTATGTGTTAAAACCATTTCATGACTTATAAACAAGAAATGATTTTTGTGGACTTTCCAACAGTATGATTTTGTGACCCAAAAGCACAGCAAACCAAATGATCAAAAAGTAAAAGTAATGGTAGCGAATCCCTTAACTTCATAGTTAGTACCATAGACACAAATATACTGAAAACACGCATAAAAATAAAACAAAAAAAAAATACCTGAGGTTTTGACCCCATTAAAAAAATGTTGTCCCTCTATTTATAGCATTTATACCTTTGTTGGCATTGCCAAATCCATCAGCTACAAAAATAAAAATTGATACCAAGCCCGCTTGAAAATAATGTTTTTATATCCAATACAATACAACAATACCTGTTATAAGAAAAGAGAAACAACCGAAATACTTCGGAAGACCCTTTGAAATTGTTACGCACCCACAATAGCTGCATGAACACAAGAACATACCGATGTAAGTTATCCCATATTTCTACCACTTCACACGGTAGCATATAAATTACTCTGTCTGTACACAACATTAACGACCACCATGATTTTTCGAAATTCCTCGTCCCCCGTTCGGTTTTTTTTTTTAATTTTTTTTTTTCCAGGATACCCATCAGAAGAACACGCAAGCTGTACTTTTTTTTTATATTCCTTTTGCTAATTGAAAGCGACGCCCTAAGGGTGGTATCGTGATATCGATAGATATACGATGAAGAGAAAAAAAGAAAAGTAGGAAAATTTATTAACAGACAGCTCCACCGATGGAGCGGAAAACTAAAGCAACTACAAAAAAAAAAACACCCGGATGAGTAAGCAGTTTTTCCTGTGCAGAACCACGTACGTGTTCGCAGTAACTTATACTTCGAAAGATGAATGCGAGTGGGGTGGACTCGTATTGAGCAAAAGGAGCTTATCTGTGGCTTTTTCTTCTTTTTTTGTGTTCCTAATATTTTGGGCTGAGGATGCAGAACTATGTAATGTGCCCTTTTGCACTTTAATATTTCTCATCGAAGGTGGTGTGTACTGCTTAATTATGGACTGTGTGGTTAGTCACAGTGGATTCTGGTGTTCGTTTGTTCTTCTCTTTTTTGGGTAGGAGATAAGTTTTATAAACAGATATACACACGAGATTTATTTCGCTATGAAGTATGTATTTGACAATGATTTTTAAAAGTATGACTTGATTGTGACAGGTGGTCTTCCGCAGCCAAACGTGAGATTGTATTCTTTTCTGCGTTATAAGGAAGGCATTGAAGATCGAAAAATACTAAAGAACCGGTTCTTTCAGCGCTGCAATGGTAGATTAAATCGATTTATGTCGAATTTAGGTCATTACCCAACCGCACCTAATCGCTGCGGCAGTAAGTGACAGCTTTTTGAATGTGAAGCGTATTCACGAAAGATTCAAGCGGTTTGAATGCTCCTGCACTGGATTCGGAAACCAACTAAAGGTCCTATTGATGGCACAACATTACACTTACGTTTTGATTCAAAATTTTCGGCGACAGCTACGTTTCACACAGAACGCAAGAAGCTTACTAAAGAAATGTGTATCGATCAAGTGGCATTTTGGTCACCTCAAATCTTGAAGGCGTCAACTTAATAATGCGCCTACGTATTACTCGTTAAAGTCACACGTAAACTTGTCTGGCCGGGCTATCATTCGACTTTATACACTCCTTCCATCGTTTAGCTCAATTCGACGTTCGATTCTTTTCAGTTGACATTTCCGACTTTTCCTCATCTTTTCATTTTCATCTAGAGTTCTATATTGGGGAAAAGTCAATGTGCATATCTTCCTTTTGGTGGCGTTTTCCCGGCGCCGATTGCGCCCTGTTATCGAACAACGAACTTCAAGCAATAGTATACCATGTCAGATCTGACGCATATCTGAGCCACCTTTGAAACGACTTTTTAAAGTCGCAGATTGTGCTCAAAACTCTCGCGATAGCTTAACCATAAATATTACTTGGCTTAGTTACGACGTCATTTTACAGGGGAGGGACTAAGAAATAGTCCTTGTGGAATGTCTACTTTACGATGTAGTATTTGGTACCTTGGTCGTTTGCCGAAGCTAAGTTTTATATTCTTTTAAAAGATATTCCTCTAAAAAAAATTTAAAATAAGTTGTATACCTCCTTATGTCCTGTATCCCCTTGTAGGTCCTAGGGCCTCTACAAACGCCTACGCGCCATTGAGTGCGGTTTCTGGCAATGTGCCTCAGCTCTCCCTTCCAGTTGCCGTGCTTCCTTCTCGACTATTCTGCGCCATGTACTCCTAGGACCGCCGAGTTTCCTGCCATCCTTAGGAAGCGGGTTCAATTGCAACGCGTGGCTAGCTATGGATCTGTCACCATTTCGGAAAGTGTGACCAGTCCACTGCCACTTTCGTCGTTGTATGGTTGTGCCTATAGGTTCATGGAACCTTAAGATAAGAAGACAAAAGTTTGCAGCTTTCTCGTGATAGTAATGGTCACTCTCCAAGTACTACATCCATATAGCAGCACGGATTCAACCTTGGAACGGGACAGTCGTAGCTTGGTGTTTAAGGTAATTGCATTACTTCGACAAATTTTAGATAACTCCCAAACGCAGACTTTGCTTTGCCTATTCGCCTGGCTATATGCAGTTCGGCTCCGCCATCGCTTGAGACAAAAATCCCAAGATATTGGAAACTCCTCTACTCTCTCAACCGTCCAGCAGTGCATATAATATGAGTAGATGAGTTCGGTCCTAGGCTGATCATTTTTGTTTTTGCCGAGAAATGTGAGGTCAATACCAATGTTTTTTATGTATAAATACGGTCTTTGTATTTGTATTGGTTCATGAGTTATATTAGTGAACATGAAGGGTGTTTTTTTTAAGGTTTGGTTTTTCAACTGGCAACACTTTTTCTACAAATTACCAATTTGACAGTTGAAAGTTGATTTATGGTTGGTTCGTTTTGCCATTTTAGGACGAATTGATTAACACCGGAAAACGCTTGCGATTTGTGCAAACTTATTTTGAAAACCCTGGTTCGGTTTGGCAAAGATCACAAAGATGAAAATGGTTTATGTTTTTAAATAGGAATTCCGTATCAAATACCATAAACATTTACCGAAGCTCCTCGAATAACCAAAACAAAATGTGTTGTTATTAAGAATTCAAATTTCAACTTCTGGCAAAGCAGGCGGGGGTCCTCTCGTTTATTATAAAGGACGATATTATATTATATTTTTAGTTTTGTAAGTTCTTTATTATTCTTATTTTAATTAATGTACCATTGTGTTGAGTTTTATGTCGTCTATCGGAATAGACATTTCACCAAAATGACAACAAATATGAACAAGAAAAAAGTTAGTGCTATTTTATACATTTATAATTCAAAATTCAATTTAAGGCTTATATTATTTAATGAGAAGAGGTTGTACAAAAAAATAAAAAAATATATAAAAAGGGCTGTATTTTATCTAAACCTTAAGTATTTTAGAAACTGTTGCGACGTATTTTGGCCTTTTGGACTACATCCACATCTTGGTACAGCTGATATAGTTCGCGGTTGTATCTTCGCCCTCCTCGCACACAGGACCAAAAATCCGCCGAAGAATTTTTCTTTCGAAGGAGCCCAGTATCAGCTCTCCCTTCCTGCTTATCGTCCAGCACTCGGCGCCATAAAGCAGAACTGGCAGGATAAGGGTTCCGTAAACCATACATTTTGTCCTTCGAGCTAGGAGTTTTGAACCCAATTGTTTTGCCAAACCGAAGTAGCAGCGGTTTCCGAGGGTAATTCTTCGCCGGATCTCCACTAGGATGTCATTTGTGGAGATCATGTTTACTCCGAGGTAGATTAACTCCTTAACTACCTCGAAATTGTTGCTATCAGTAGTGACGTTCTGTCCTAGGCGGTGGACAGAGATGCGTGTTTGTTTGTTGATAGCATGTACTTAGTCTTGTCCTCATTATTTACTAAAAGGCCAACAAATTTCGCCTGTTCTTCAATCGCCGTAAAAGCCTCTTTCACGGCACGCTGGAAGCGAGCGATTATGTCAATCGCCCTACCAAAACACGCCACCGTATTTGAAGAGCTCCTCTCTTTCGTTTCTATTGCAGTGAGTATACCTATCGGAAGTCGAGATTTTATGCGGTACAAAATTCAGGTTGATAATTTCAACCCTAGCTCTAAATATAGTTCCTTTTTTTACTTTTTTACATCAATTTTAGCTGCAAATCTTTCACTTCATTCCTCAACTTTCTCAGATTGAAGGACGATTTTTCATTTTCTCCCTCCCTTATACCAGTACTCATTGTCATCATTTACATATTTACTATTGATGGCTGCTGTAGCTGTATGATCAACAATTTTTGTGTCATCAGTACTGTAAAGCGGGCTTAAACTGCCATATTCTCAGTTGTTCTCATTATCCTGCAGGACCTTTTGTCAGTTTTCTCCTTGGTGTCCAGTTCCAGTAGAAAAATTGACCGATGAATGAAGAAACTTCTAGAGAACGATGTCCGATTTCTATGGCTCTGTATCACTATGATAACATTAAGCGGGTTTTTAGGGACCATATTTCGAATTCCATCCAGACCTGGTGCTTCCTTTGCCAGTCTTTCCAATTCACTGTCGAGGAAAAGGTAGAATTTCTTCGTTCTAGTGACTGTTGGACGACTTTGATTGGGTGATTAATGCTTATGATCTATAACGTCTGCTATGGCAATCCTGTGTACGATCTGCAAATGCACACCCAGCACCACCCAGGAACGTCAAGGAACAGGCGTTGCTAGACTCAAGTGTTTCCTCCGCGAGTCCACAAATGCATAGACCTGGATTCATCGCATCGAATTCAGGCTGCATCAGATTTAGGATGTCGCCTCCGAGTGTACATCGTTCTTAAACAGTATAGCAATGGGTGCTACTGCGAGGTATAATACTTCTGTTCTTAGGCCAAGGGAATTTTTGGAACTCGCTGCTGTCATTTGTAAGCTGTATTCTTTTTGTGAGTTATCCCTTAAATCTCCTGCTTTTTGGCGGAGTCTGTGACCTTTTACCAGTACCTCGTTTGGCAATTAATTGGTGAAGCAATGAACATTTAACTGCTCTCTCACCACGTAAGTAAAGAGAATCATTCGCAACCACAAGATTTGTTTGGGGCTCGAAAAAATTTGCTGTCATATTCTGTTTGGCTATCATCTCGAAATACAGGGTGTTTTTTTTAGAGGTATAGAACTTTAAGTTGGCAACACTATTTTAAATGCCGGCCATTTTGTCAGCTGTCAAGTGATTTATTTTTAGTTTGGTTTGCCATTCCATCATGAACAAGTTGACAAATGAACAACGCTTGCAAATCGTGCAAATTAATTTCGAAAATAATGGTTCAGTTCGCGAAGTTTACCGCAAGCTCCGTTCATTTTATGGTCGACATAATCGTCCATCAGAGCAATTAATTCGGTTAACCATGGATCGTTTTCGCACTACGTCTACTCTATGTGATAATACGCATCCGCAGAGAAGTCGAACAGTGCGCACCGAAGAAACAATTGCCGCTGTAGAGCAAAGTGTTGAAGAGGACCCGGATGAATCTATTCGCCACCGTGCACAGCAATTGGAGCTGTGCACGGTGCGCAAAGATCTTAGCTTACGACCTTACAAGATCCAGCTTGTGCAAGAATTAAAGCCGCGAGACCATGCAATGCGTCGTGATTTTGGTGTATGGGCCGAAAATGAGATTGATATCGATGCTGATTTTCATCGCAAAATGTTGTTCAGTGATGAGGCTCATTTTTGGTTGAATGGCTACGTCAACAAGCAAAATTGCCGCATTTGGAGTGAAGAGAATCCACATGAGACCATTGAGACGCCATTACATCCACAAAAACTGACTGTTTGGTGTGCTCTAGGGGCTGGTAGAGTCATTGGGCCATACTTCTTCCGAAATGATGCTGGAGAGTCAGTTACCGTTAATGGAGACCGGTATAGAGCCATGATAACCGACTATTTTGTTCCCGAATTGGATGGCATGAATGTGGATGATTATTTTCTTTGGGGATATGTGAAGTCGCTCGCCTACGCCAACAAACCAGAAACGTTAGGGGACTTGGAAGCCAACATTCTCGTGGCGCTATTGGCGACATACAGCCCCAAATGCTCGAAAAAGTGGTTGAAAATTGGACCTCTAGACTTGGCTTATTTAAACATTAATGGCATCAAATTATCCTTCCAATAAAGCCAAATTGATGGACATTAAAACGTTTTTTTTTGTGTTTTATTTCAATTCGAAGTTTTATACCTACCTCTAAAAAAAACACCCTTTACATACGTATACGACATCACTTGCAATGCCAATAACTCGCACTTAACGTCAATTGTAGGTTTTATTTGACATTTAGGACGAATTGTACCACCCCTTTCTACATCACAGCAATCATCGTCGAGTTGAAGATTATATGTTTGGCCTTTATAAACGGGCTGCCAAGCGTTAGCCTACAATAACTTACTATGAACGTGTTGGCGTAATGGATTAACTTTCATAGAATTCTTTCATAAGAATCGCCTTTCATCCGCATTACATCCTTTCAATATTTCTCCTCTCAGAAAGTTGTAAATAGAGTACTAGACCACATTCAATGGCTAATGTATCCACAAAATGTCCACAAAATACCAAGCGGTATAGCTATTTCATAAAAGTTAAGCCATATCCTTTGCCTGACACATGTGCCGTCGTACACAATGCCAACTAAATATATCCAACAGCAAAGTTTAGCCACGTGTAAATCATAAATTTACTGAAATAGAATCGCACCTTGAGTTCGAAGTAACAAAGCCAAAGGACCTGTCATATACTCTGATTAGTCTTAATATAGCGCACGCACACAGTATTCACATGTGCGCTCTACATTCTTCGACGTCAATGGAACTTGGAGCGGGACCATACTTTACAGAGAAACCACATCTTGTCCCGTTTCTTTTATTCAATACTGAAAATAGTCAGCTCTCTCCTGTTCCAGTTAACTCGCACATATCATACTGTTATTGCACGGAATTTCTATCCGTCAGAGGCAGGAGCCTTTTGTTTTGTGATTTCTTTTTTTTTTATCCTCTGGTTGCTGTGGTGTGTGCGTTTGATACATTTCACATCTGAATGTGTCCCAGGAGGAGAACGTTTCGAATGACTGACTAGAATTTGATCGAAGTGTACGGTTTCTCCAATTAATTGACGAGATTGCAGTGTCCTGGCGGGACATGTATGCCACTGACTTCCCTATGCATGCATTCTCCTCCCATCGTTTATGTCTAAGTTTAATTGAAATGCCATCTCCATATGCGGTAGAGTAGGTAAATTTGCTTCGATTTATTACTAAACAAATGGATGTCAAAACACAAAAGTACACATGTCCTTAATAACACATTTGGCGGCCTATTAAAAAAACCTCGCAACGACTGTACATTTTTTTGTGTCCTGCAAGGCACGATTTTGCGAATAAAAGTCCTGTAATCGCTTTAAAGTTGCGTCGTCTACAAGGATAAAGACAGTAACACACAAAATGTCGACAATTTAGAGTCCTTTATGTACAGCACGCATATATGAATGATTATAATGGCCGTCCCTTCTCCGTAAACTGTGGCGTATGTGTATTATTTTGTTCTATCTTTATACTCTTTATTTTTCTGTTACTGTTTAGCGCTTTCTTATTACAATTCATTTTTTTTTTCGTTCTGCATTCTCTTTATTTGTGTTGTGGCTGTGTTTTTAAATTGCCGTTGTGGGTCCTCTGCTATATCCACATATTTTTCTTTTTCTTTTTTAAGAACAGAACATAGTCCTCCGCTTTGGCATAGAGGGATAAAAGAGGCGAACCAAGGAGAGTGGGTGGGATGGATGTGTGTACGGCGCAGTGGGGTCGGTGGGAGAGCAAATTTGTTTTTGTTTTTTTTTCCTATTTATATTTTGGGTCATACTTGGATTTTTTATGGTTCAGGAGAAATATTATTTTCAGAATATGGAACATGTGGATTGTCGTCGCATGGTTTGTCCTTGTGTGTACATATATTTGCTGTTTTGGCCATATGAACTCAAGTGGTATTCACGTGTAGCGAATTGTTTGGCAGTGAAGGCGAAGCGGACCGAAATGGATCGCATACTTTATTATGTCGATAAAAATAAAGTGACAGAGCTTAAGATTTAAATTGAATTTTAAGTTGTCGGTTCGGTTGTTGTTGATGGGTAGGTGCAAAAACAATTGCTTAAAATTGATGCTGTAATTTGAACCTGTTTGTGATTATGCAGGGAAATAACTTTACCTCATGTGGGAAATAACTCCACTTTTTTATGTGAATTTCTCACTGAAAGTTACTTCCCTGCACCAAATCTTGTAATCCCTTAGCGAGTATTTCGGTGAAGACCACTTTGGCACTTACTTCAGCTTTGCCCAAGACATCGAAGAGCCTTCCATCGCGGACATATTGCTTCCAGTTATCGAGGGTGAGTGGTTCTTGCATCAAACACAGGTTTGGTTTTTGAAACCCAGTGTCGATCTTGCCAAAAGTGTTGGAGCGAAGGACTTGAATTCGAAGCGTCCGCCTTCGAACAGTTTCGGCCTTCGCCATATTGAGCTTCTAATGATAAGTGCAAGTCGATGAAATTGTGGTGGTCCTAGACTTGAAATTCACTTATTCATCGTGATCTGCCGGGGCGAAATCTACACGTTGCAAAACCTTTCGAGGCGTTCACAGTGAGTTCCACAAAAGCCTTGCAATGACCTAATTGACAGAGAAAGAGCAAATTACAGACAATTCTCAAAATTGTCAAAGAGAATACCCGAATAAACGAAAATCGTTGTTAACGCTCGGCCCGCAGTTCAGAAATTACATACCAATTGCATCAGTTATCCCACTCTATCAACAGCAATGTGCTCTAATTTTCTATGGGCAGGCGACTCTTCCTAACACGGGCTAGTAAAGGACCTCGTAATAAATACAAATAAAATAAAATAAAATATAGTAATGGACTTCGTTATATAGTAAAGGGCCTCGTAATATATGCAGCGGAATTCGATAGTTCTTTCAAGTCATAAAGTCGCCTTCCTCCTATACCTGGCTGATGATTTCGTGCCTCCGCTCGAAGTTGTTTTTCATTGACTGGATTCCGTTCTTTGCCTTACTCTCTACAGGATGCTCATTTAGAAGCTGATTACATTTCTGCTCTACAACAACTACTTCCTTTATTGTTGCAAAGAGCCGGTTCTAGAGTCTGCTGTTGGGCAGGTTTTCCATAAAACCACCTGATGCTGTTTCAATGTAGAGAATTCTTGAACTCTTTGCGTTGGGCGACTTTGTAGGCCCTCCTCTGTCTACGGGGGATTTTCTTCTCCCTTATCGTAGCTGAATACTTCCCTCTCTTTGTTTTGTGCTGCTGCGTCTTAAACATGCGGTTCTTGTCACTTTTTTCCGGCTTACACATTCATCACAGCACAGGCTCTTACTTAGGGGTACATGTGGTAGCCTACGTTGGCTTCGGCTAATGATGTGATGATCAAGCGACAAACCGCTTGTTGTTATCGTCCGTGGAAGTTTAAATACAAAGTCACTTGGGCGCTCTCTAGGGTTGGGTTAGGTTAGGTTAGGTGGCCCCTAGAAAGACACACTTAAACCAGATTGATATAGGTCCTTTTGCAAAGACACATGTTTGATGGAAAGGGAAGATGTATAAAGAGTAATTTCTAGACCGGCCATACTAGTAGGAACCTTGTTTCTGCGTATAGATGAAAAAGTCCACCTATCACCCTGCGACTTCTCGTCAAAACAATGATGATGAGTGGCGGGCAGAAGCGGCGATTGGTGCAATCAACTGGGGCTACTGAGACGTCCAGCGTTGTTGCTTCTTCTGTGCAGTTCATCTTGTTGGCCGACTTCGAGTTTCGAGCTCTGAATATAGTTGCAACAATAAAATGGTCTGTGGTCTATTTCAATAACTGCTTGTGCTTGCCAACTAATCCGCCGGGTGTGATTCCCCTTTCAATTTTAGCATTAAAGCTACCCTTGACAATACCGACAGTGGACATCGCCAGTTGACGACAGACAGAACATGCCCCATTCACAAAATCCCAACCGAATAAATCCCCCATACCAGATCCTTGTATAATGAAGTCTTCTGCAATTTGTTGTTTATTTATTCAGGTGGCCGATATCAGAACAGCCCCCAACCCTTCGCAAACTCCACCATTCAGAGATAGGCGACAAACTTTCCCGCAACTTCAATCGAATGGTCGCATTTTTATGAAAAAAAGTTTTTCCCTCGCTGTTTAACAACCCGTGTCCACACCGCATCGGTCCGCCGCACCAACTGATTCCATTTAAACCAAACCAAACCAAAACCCTGTAAGAGTAATTTTTAAATTTAATTTAATGCTTCTCATTAAACCGTCGCTTAATCTACTTACCCGCATGATTCGTCGTAGCGCCGAAAGAAGATTGAACCTTATAACACAAACTCAAACAAAAAAAAAAAAATAAAATATTCAAAATACGGGATACACATGCATGGTATCCTTGGGCTTGGCTTGTGTGGAATTGGAATTTGTTTCAACTAATCTCCCCTTAATTACAGATGCCATCGAAATAATTTCTCCTTCGTAAGAGTTGCCCTCAAGTAAAAATCGCTCCGCTCTATCTTTGTCGCTCGAAATCCTTGACGAACACTTAACCTTCCTTTCGACGTACACACACAATAACAAAAAAAAAAAATAACGAAGAAACTACACAAGTACTTCATGCATGGGAGTGAATGTGGCCAGAGGTTCCTGGAGTGTTAACGTAGAACCGCTTATAACGTAACAACATCACCCACCACAGTTATCCTGCGCTCGATAGTGGTTCCCGGACGCAAACATAATAAAAGAAGTACCTCGACGATGACGGTGACTTGCCTCAAGGCAAAAAGAAAAGAAAAAAAGAAAACAAATCCGAAAAACAAAAATGAAGAGACAACAACTTTAGTAATTCTCTTGGTCTTCCAGGGACGAAAAAGGATATACACATACTTCAAAATACACACACATCGACGCTGGCGAAAGGTGGCAGCTTTAGCTAAACACGAAGTGTTAGGGAATTCCCTAGAGCTAGTTGAGTACACACATCCTCAATACGAATGCCACCCTCACACAGTCACCTATAGTCACGTTCGCATTTCCTTTATCCAGGTTGCACAGCTCCGCGCCAGCAGCAGTTAATATCGCCTTCCTCTCAGTGAAAAATGCTTATTTTCACAGTCGCCCTTAACGTTCTTGGCGTCATAGTCAACATCGTCGTCGCCGGCTTCTCTGTAGTCGTCTGTTACAAGGGTGTGGCTGGACGCACAAACAATTCGTCCCTTTTCTAACTGGGTAACCTGGCTTCCCACACAGAGTGAGACAGCGACAGTATATGGCTCGGGAGGGTGCACGAATTTCGTACACAATGTACCGGCAAGCAGATTTTTCGCCGACTAGGAGGAGGCATTTCCCAGTCGAGATACAATCTGTTTATTGATTTTCTCACACCACTCCCCCGCCAAACGTCGGAGTTGAACGAAAGTGCCGATGTTCACTTTGCCAGCTGAGGGTAAACAGTTTTTCTTTCCATTTCAGCCGCAAAAAAAAAAAATAAACCTTTGCAAGGATTATATCGGCGAGGACGACTACGTTTCTCTTTCTGTTCGGGCAGTCATTATATATTGATCCTTGTCGGATCCGCCACAAATTCAACCGTTAATTCAGTTTTTTCTTTGTCTTAGTACTCGTGTGTCCTTTATTCATCTCATTAGAGTGGATTGCTTTTTAAGTGAATCCTTTCACCGGCGAATACATTTGCTCTCTCTGCCTCTGCTGTCTCTCTCTCTTTCTCTCGTGACACAAAGTAATATAATATTTAATGCCAGTTTCGTTTTCTATCTGCGAGATCTACATTTGTTTTCCCCTGCTAGTGGGTGGTGTACATGTAAAGAAAATTCCTTAAGTAATTAAAGGGACTACGCGAATCCCTGGTTCATTGACGTCAATGCGGTTATTTTCGCAATATTTTTGGCAAAGTAGGTAATCTACGTAAAAAAAAATTGAATGCCACAGTGGAGAGTGTACATAACTTGTTGTGGGTCGTGCTGAAATGTGACAGGTGCCGAGAGCAACAAATGCTGACGATGGCGTATTGTTATTTTTAACTCGAATTAAATAAAGGACAGGAAGGATGGGGGTAGGAAGTCACGCGGGCTGGCTCGATTAACGTTGAAGTGCTGTTTCGAAAACGATTCATGGGTTGGTGTGATTGTGAGGCCAGTTGATTAGATTTAGATCCAGGAAAATATGTGTTGGGTATATGCAGTTCTTTGTCGACAACAGGACTGGTGGTGTTTTTGTTTATTGTTTTAGACCTGTGGGCGAATAAGAAGAAATCGTTTGTGGATGTCAACAGATACAGGAGGAGGTCTGGTGCTGAGAAAATGTTTTCCCCGCCTCAGATATCATATCCGGTGATGTAATTATGACCTTAAACCTAAGCTAGGTTGAGTTAACTCGTCTTTCTGACTGGGTTTAGAGGCTCGAAATACCTAATAATCATTGCATATAGGGAGGGATTGCTCTGAACTTCGATGTAGAGACATCAAATCAGGTCTGCACTGCCCGAAAGCTGCTCAGCTATCCTCGTGTTACATCTTTTTATACGCTTTTCAGGTAGTTCATTGTTTGATCTTGAAAAATTCCAGCCATACTTTTTTATTTACCTTTTAATTTTATGACTTACTGTTGGGAAAATATGTACCTGTTCACAGGTAGTAAAAGTTTCCGGGTAAACATTTTTCAACGGGTACAAAGAGTGAAAATCGATTGCAAAATGTATGGCCTCATCCTAGTGATCGCCAGTGTATATGTGTTGAATCAAGCCCAACCTGTATGTGGATCGGCCCTGATGATTCAGAATCGGTGACGGAAGATTGAGAGCCATGGACGTCCCAACGCTATTAGCAGGACATATTTCCTAGGGCACTGATTTTAAAATAATTTCCCAGGGCAGGTTACCAATTTTTGTTATATGTTTTTACCAGTTTTTTCAACCATTGTGCGTTCGCTTTGCACTCTTGTTATGAACCAGCAGATCAGCATTTTATTGTTTGCTCTGTTTAATATTCTGTTCGTTGTGCTCGGAACACGTATTCCACTCAACAAGCGAACACACTGCCTCTGCAACATGGCCACCCCAATTAAAACAAGTGCAATCCCTAATAATTTCGTTCAAAAACTTGATTTGATAACAAATCTTTGCAATTTCTGGTTCGCAGAATTCGGCACTCTTAGCCAGGTCCTTTGAACGAGATTCCACCCAATGGAGTGTGGTTCCCACATAAACACTTCTTATTTGTTTATTTAATTCTCTGCAGTGCCTCAACAATCCTTGCAAGTTATTTAGCAATTAGTTGTAGCTACAGCAAGTATAACAAATACTTCTTCTCAGTGACACTTTGGTCCCTCGAGCGAGATAATACGCAACAATAAAAAATAAAGTAAAATGTCTGCCAAACTGAAAACTTCCCCTTCACTGTGTATAGTGAATACCCTCATTATCCGTGCTTCCATTTATCAGCAGTATGTCCTTTGCTTTGGCTGAATTCACTTGTCAACTGTTCTTGAAACCGAAACGGATTTTAAAGTCATTCTTAATTAAACCCATGATAAAACAGGAACCAACCCTCTAACTTTTAGCATCTTTTAATCCACATCCAGTGGAACCAACAATGTATGCATGCATATGATGGGATCGCTTTGTCCTGCGTGTCGCTCCCTTTCGCAGCAGTTATCCTTGAGACATGACAAGACAATGGCTATTATAATTTAAGTCTCCTTAATCACACATTCAATTGGCATTGAAGAACGCTGTCTGTGTGCATGTGTGTGTGGTTTCCCCCAAACAATTTCTTTCTTCTATAGAAAAATATCCTCAAAACTATGCAGAAGGATTTACGCATCTAGCAACTCCTCACAGAGAATGGACAAAAACATTGATATCGTTCGAGTTTGGATGTATAGCGTGCAGAAGATGTGCCAACAAAGGATGTCGTTTGGTTCAGTTGTGAAGAAGGGTGAAAATGCAAAACATGTCTGGAAGGAAGGGTGCTTGCTACTCTCTTTAAAAACTTGGAGTATAGTTTTTAAGTATTCACCCCCCCCTTCTGGGTAGTAAATGCCAGACATCAGACTATATCTACAAATAATGTGAATAATGTATGAGATTTATTTGGTCTTGTGTGTGTGTGTGTGTTTTTTTATGACGACGCGACGTTCCGTGTACTGTGGTCTTGACTATAAACAAACTTTATAGGGTGACTTAAATTCTGTGGGGGCGGAAAACTGACAAAGTTTCACGGGACATTTAAAAAAAAAACGACTCAGCAATTCTCAATTAAAAAAAAAACTGGGGGTGTTCCGAATTTCGAAGGATATTCTTTGTCGCCCTTGAAAAGCTTCATCATGACCTTCCCGAATGAACTGCGATAAATAAATTTATTTGTTTATGGCTGACATTCTTTGCTTCTTTTTTTTCTCGTTAAGCTTCCTTTTTAAGGATGAAATCAATCTTTGGTATATAGAATTTTGCCTGCGCATATCTTGTAGCAAGGTCACCCATCAGTAGGTTGATTTATTGCAAAAGAAAATATTGGGAATATAAAAAGGGGATTTTCTGCTTCTTCCATATCTCTTGTGTCTTATTGTGTTTTGAAAGAAGCTTTTTCCCCTCGGTCTGTTGGTTTTTTGTTTTGTTTTGCTGTCTCCTTTGATTCAAAGAGAAATCGTAAAAATAGAATTATATCCAATCGAAGATTTTTTTGTTGTCACACATTTTCGTAGGACTCTGCATCATTGATAGCTCCTTCAGAGATGTTCAGCGGGTGGTTGAGGGAGAGAGAGCTTGTCCTTCAAACTTCAAGAAGATTTGTGCGGCAAAATTTCGGTGGCCATCTTTTTTTGCGGCGGAAAAACCTTTTTTCGGAGCAATTTTCTTTCGAAGGCTAGGGATTTGTGTTTTTTTTTGTTTACTCACAGTCTATATATAAAGTTGCGGAAAATGTATACGTTACTAATTTTTTGGACCTGAAATTGCCTTATTGTGATTTGTGGATTGTGTAGAGGAAAAAATACAATTTAATGGATTTACTGGAAATAAAATAAGCACCGTGTGCTTAAAATAACTGACAGGATTGGGAGTGTTTTTTCCAATGGATTTTACTGGATAGTACGTCGGGCTTATGGTTATTGTCAGGATAAATAAATTAATGGTGTCCTAGTTGAATTAAATTGCCATTATTATTATTCAGCGTTTTATTGTGTGTGATATTTCTTTTATTGTTTATATATTTAAGAGCTTCGAGCTGTTTTTTTAATTTTTTTATTTGTTTATTTCTTTTCAGGTAAGCTTTGTTAGAAGTTGGTTACGTTTGAAAAGTAAATATACACGAGATGCGGGTAAGCTACACAAAACTGTACAAGCTTAGGTTGCTTCGAGCTGGTTTCCGGTCCGGATTCTCTCACATCTTTGCTATTGCTAATATCGCATAGAAGTTTATTTTGGTACAAAGAAAAAGTTGCATGCATGTTTTGTGGATTTCATGGGCGCGTTTGGCACTGAATAGGAATGCATTAATCAACAAGTTGTCTGCAATTGCACTTTCGAGTAAGTTTTTATCGCCTTATGCAAAACTACTTGCCTCGACTTGTGCAGCGGTGTGGGGCAGAGTGGAGGTTTCCAAATGGTTTGGCACAATCTCGGGTGTACCGCACATGCGTATATCTTAAACCAGTTTCGGTTTTCCCTTTAAAACAATGATATCTGCAATTATTGCCCTGGCGGAGTACAATTTGCAGGGATCAATATTAAGACTCTGGTATGTGCTGACGGTCTTGTTGTGGTGGCTGATACTCCGAGAACAAATCGAAATTGAGTGTGGCTTATGCGACCTAAAAGTAAATGCCCAAAAACCGAAAGTTTCTACATTTCCCATCTTTAGCAGAACGTAAATTGTCATTTCTATTGTTTTGGCAAGTTCGTTTCCCAGTAAAATTGGTTTTACTTAATACCAAAACGCAATTGCCTAGCGATAGAATGCACAAAAACAACGTGTTCGGGTTATTTAACCATTTCGAACACTTCGAGCTTCCTGGCTTTTATAAACGGGTCACGTTCTACCTTCATCTTGATGTGGTCGAACTGACACCCAGTTAACTAGTTAATTTTGCAGATTGCTGCAGTCACCAATCCCTCCTTTCAATATGGCATAACTCACTTCGTAAAGCTCGAACCCTTAGGTCCGGTCCAGTATTTCAGTGACAAAAAAGCCTCATTCCTGGTCGTAACTTGCTCTCCCTAAGAAACTACCGACTACGATTTTGGGGCACATTTCTTTCAGTTATACAGACCAAGCGCACTGGCAGCATCCACAGTGGATTGTCTTTGAATCATAGCTTCGGCTTTTTCGGCCATTCAAAGTCGAAAAAGTTAAAGCAAAATTAGCTATAGTACTATATTAACTTAAATCGAGGAATTTTTTCAACTTCGTAATTTGACGTATCCGAATGCATTTTTAAACAAGTTCGTTCGAGAACTACATTTCATCATAGTTCACACAGCAGGCTTAGTTGAGTAGTTCAATTATCAAATAATATTTTTTCTCGATAAGTAAGCGGTTTGTAAAAATAATTGGAACCGAAATAACTCAATTACCTGAAATATGAAATTTCGAAGTGTAGTTCACTCTTCAGAGTGCCTTTTGAACTAATTCGTGAACTGCACGCACGTCATAGTAGCAGTAGGTCTGTTTCCGTGACCGTGACTTTCTCAGGCATACTAGCAAAGTCGGGGAACATTTACTGAAGAAAAATTGTAGAACGGCTTTAACAAAAACTTCACGCATTTTAACGTATTCAAGGGGAAACACGTAAACGTCGCAGTTTAGTCCATTTTATGGAATACAAAAATTTAACCAAGCGTCTTGGGTAGGTACGAATTTTTATTTGACTGTTTTTTTTTTTTTTCGAAATTTTATTGCTGGAATATAGAGGGCGGTTGTAGTGAGAGACAGGAATCAAGATGATGGACGAACTTGCGGTTGGGAACGGAAAGTAAAATGAGGTTTAAAGCTAGAGCAAAAGTTGAGTGATTCTTGTTATCGCTACTCGTGGATCCTACACCATTTCTATGAAGTACTTCCCTCTATTTACGTACTCGTCCTTCTGGCAATACTAAGTATTATGAAATAATACTGGTAAGGCAACACTGTTTGCATTATCTTTGATCCAGATAAATACATAACACCAAAAACAAGCCATGAAACATGCCAAACACAAACAAAATTTTAGTTTTGGTAAAATTTTGTAAGATTTCGTTAAATTATTCTCGTACGGGTACAGATCCAAGCATTCATTAAAACACAAAGCCCCTGTTTCGTTTTAGTGCCCATGAAATTGTTTAACCTCATTTACGAGCACTTACCAAATGTTTCAGTTTCGAACAAGCCGTTTAGATACTCTGCTTTTTCGTCAAAGGGAATCGCCTTTTCGATTGTACTTTGAGTTTAAATTCAGATGTCCACTGAACTGAGCAACTCTATTTCGTTTTTCTAATAAATTTATCATATATTGGACGTGACAAAGTCACTTCTCCTCTCAGGGAAGGAAAAAGGTCCTTGAAACCATTCAACCGAATTTTTTTATGAGTTTTTCTTTTCATCTACCATTTTAAGTAAATTTCAGTCAATGGAGTAGGAATCGCTAGAGCTGAAGGGCTTTTTTTTAATGAGAGAGGAAATGTTAGAAGAATTTGAATAATTACTTTGAAATCCCTCGCTCTCCGAAACAATCACACCAAAAATAACAGTAAGGTAAGAGCATAAATATATCTCTGGTCCTGGGGAATAATCTTTTGAGAAGAAATGTTTCCGCAAGCTAAAATGAATGAGGAGCCTTTACGAAATTGACTTGAAAACTAATCTCGTTTATACAGAAAAATAAATTTTAATGCCAATTTTTGTTGGTTAAAATTAACCCAAATGTCAAAATCTTTGATTTAAGAACGAAATTGTTGGCATATGTATTATGATTCTTGAAAACTTAAAAACGAGTTCTTGAACAAAAATAATATTTGAACCAAGAACTTTTAACTTACAATTTTGTAAGAATCTCAAAATTCTTCGCTTAGCAATTTTTATTTTTTCTGAGTGTTGCTGTAATCATTTTTGTGGGCTGTTTGTTAAGTACTGTGAGATGTCAAAGGAAATGCACATTGGATGTGGATCGGAGGAAGTATTCGCCTTTTGAGTTGGATTAAAATAGTACCTAATGATTGTCATCGAAGTCTATAACAAATTTCAGATATTCTAACTAGGTTTTGTTATTATTATGTGAAAGGGGTTGTTTTACTGCGACCATTTGTTATCTGACTCCCATGACGACATCCTCATACTTGGCGACTTTAATCAGCCTCTGCTAAAATGGAGCCTATCAGATGACGAATCCTTTTTCATAGCATCCAATCCCAATTCAATAAAGAAATGCCTCTTCTTAGATCGTTTAGCCGACTCTAGCCTATGCCAAGTTAGTGATATCTCAAACTTTATGGGTAGGCAATTAGACCTTGTCTTCACTTCTGATCCCATTAACTCCTCTGTCTCTCTTTCTCCTCTATTGCTTTCAACTATTGATAACCTACACCCCCACTACTCCTCTCTTTTTTTCACAACCCTCCTCCGCAGTCCACACCTTCTGCAGCTCTCCCATCCTATGATTTTCATAAAGCTAACTTCCGCAAAATTAATGAATATCTCAGCAGAGCATCTTTTGTCTTTGTCAATCTGTCTTTAAATGACGCCCTCTCCATGTTTTATAGAGAATTATTTAGTTCTATCTCTCTTTATGTCCCCATTTCTCGTCCTAAAACGTCTTCTAGATCCCCGCCTTGGTATAATCGCAGACTTCGGTTGTTACGCAACAAGCGTAATAAATTATGAACCGTTTTCCTTCGCACCAATTCTTTCTCTGACTTCTCAAACTATCTCTGTTCATACTTTCAATTCACCCAGGTTTATAACTCTCTCTACCAGCGATATCTCCATAACTCGCAAGCCAACCTTATAAACGACCCTTAATCTTTCTTCCGATTCGTCAACTATAAAAAAAAATCCGATGTTTACCCATCATCCCTCTCTTACGAAAACGTTTCTTCAAGTGATCCACACGCTATTGCCAACCTTTTCGCCACCTTTTTTAAACAATCTTTTGCTGACAACTCCTTTGTTCCGGATCCCTCTTATTTCAAATACCTACTTAACTTCTCCATTGGTCCCTTTCTCCCTCAAACTTTTGAACCCTCTTCAATAGAAAATAAATTACAAAAACTTAATGATGAATATTCACCTGGTCCTGACGGTCTTCCCGCGATTTTTCTTAAAAAAATGCTCCTTTAATCTTTCCATCCCACTTTCATACCTCTTTCAGCTGTCGCTTTCTCAGGGCGAATACCCTCAGATTTGGAAATCCTCCTTCATAACGCCAGTTCATAAAAAGGGATTGAAAAATGATGTAACTAACTACCGACCTATTGCTAAACTTTCGCATTTACCCAAACTCCTCGAAAGTATTTTGTACGAAGCCCTAAGCTTTCAGTGTAAGTCTTTAATATCCCCCACGCAACACGGCTTTCTAAAAGGTAGATCAACTACCACTAACCTCGTCGAATTCGTGTCCTCTGCACTCTCAGCCTTAGAAAGTGGTAAAGTAGTCGACGTCATTGCAACAGACTTCAGTAAGGCCTTTGACAAAATATCCCATAAATTAATCCTTTTCAAATTGTCTGCTCTTGGCTTTATACCAAATTTTTCAAACCCATCTCCTCACAACATGACTCCAGCCTCCTTCAAATAGACCTAGATCATTTTTCCACCTGGTGCTTCAAAAACTACTTAGAACTCAATGTTGCCAAATGCCAATCTATTACCTTCTCACGTAAGTGCAATAAATCTCCTCCTCGAACTTATCTCCTCCACGGTCAACCTATATCCATCGCTCAATATATTCGCGACCTTGGCGTGTTATGCGACAGAGAACTTAATTTCCGCTCACATATTGATGAGATTATTCTTAAAGCGAACTCATCGCTTGGCTTTGTCAAAAGATGGTCCAAAGAATTCTCCGACCCGTTCGTGACCAGATCTCTTTACGTCACATTTGTTCGTCCCCTGCTCGAGTACGCTAGCCAAGCATGGTCTCCCTTTCAACGTGTCCATATAGACAGAATTGAGAGCATCCAACGTCGCTTCTTCGATTTGCTCTTCGAGGACTACCTTGGAATGATCCCCTAATCTTACCTGCCTATCAAGACCGTCTTAAACTTATTAACCTAAATACCCTTGAGGAACGCAGAGACGTAGGAGACATTCTCATCATTCATCGTCTGCTCTCAGGCTTCATCGACTGTACGTCTCTTTACAACTCTATCTCCTTTAACGCTAACCCTCGGAATCTTCGTTGTCCTCGTCTCTTCTATCTACCAATTCACCAATGCTGCGGAAGGTTAATTCAAATCTTACCGTTTTTGACTTCAACCGCAGTAGTTCCTCCCTTAAAACTGACCTCCTACACCATCCTTAGTTTTAAGTCCTAGTTATTATATTTAGTTCTTAAGTTAGTTTAAGTCACTGTAGCTTGTTATAAGCCAAATAAATGGGGGTTTTTTTTGTCCCCACCAAAAATAAAATAAAAAAAAATAAAAAAAATTTGGTCTATCACATAGGGTTCCCTAAAATTTACCACTGGCAATAATGACCATGTCATCAGCATATGCTTGACAGTTGATGCCATGGATTGTCAATTTCTCAAGTATAGCTCGTCCACTCGTCCACAAGACTCCACATTAAGGGAGATAGAACTCCTCCTTGCGCACAGCCTCTTGCTGTGCTAACCTAGATAATACCTTCTGATGTGTGAGTCTTTGCTGATCTTGTGCTCAGGAGTTGATAAATCCACCTCGATTCTGTGTTATTTACTCCTTTTATATCAAGAGCTCGTATAATTGCAGCATGTGATGTGTTATCGAATGCTCCGTTGATGTCGCAGAAGGCACACAGTACTATCTCTTTCGCTTCAAGAGCACTTTTAATAATCTCGGGGCGATGTATTTAGTACACCTTCTCTTAAGTAGTTGTCCAGAGCTTTTTCCATCGTTTTGAAGAGGAACGAAGCAAGGCTGATTGGTCTATAGGACTTCGGTAGACTTGGATCCTTTTTTCCCAGTAGCCCAGTGCCAGACTGCTTTTTAAAATTCTTGACAAAAGTGGAAGCAATTTATCTTGCCCTTTTTGTAGTAGGACTGGCGTAATGCCTTCCAACCCCGGTGACTTCAAAACTAGATATACCTACAGTGAAAGTTCACTTAAACGGTGCCATGTTATAACTCCAAATTTTGGAATTCGGCGTTATTTCACTTTGGTAAAGTGAAATAAAGCCCAGTCGGCCTTGTTTCGCTTTGAAATTATGAGCTTTTATTTTTACTTTGAGCTAGTACTGTTATTTTCTACAATTTCTTCATCTATTTTCAGTATTTAGAATTTGAGAAAATAATATTTTCGAATTTTGAACTATTATTTTCTCAAATTTCCCCTCTAGATATTTCAGCATTTAGGATTTTAGACAAATAATAATTCAAAATTCGCCCAAATTTTTAACTAGTATTTTCTCAAATTTCACAATAATATATATATTATTTATATATAGTTAAAGTTAGGATACAAATGATCGGAAACCATTTATTCACAGAATATTATGTTGTCTACCTAAAGGTAGGTCCGATCTGTACGCGTCTTCTGCGTAGTGAAACGTCACTCGGTACCCTTGATTATACTATAGTTCAGTAAACATAATAATCCATATAATACTAGCTAAATTGGTACTGTGAAGTTTGAACATTCGCTGTCATTATTCCTCTCTTGAAATGTCATTCGTTAAAGCTTATTCGTGCAAATCACATCTGACATGTCTCACATAATTCGAGACAAGTTCTTCCTCTTTTTTCACCCGCACGCCTTCTACCAGCTCGACCTTCATGCATCTACTTTTTACCACGTCCGTAAAGTAAAGTATTGCTTGAAACACAAAAAGAACAAAAGAGTTATCTCGTGAGAATTGCATTCCATAATTGCGATCTGCTACTGGCGCATGTTAGGACGCAAACTTGCAGCTTCCACCCTGTTTCGAACAGTGAAACTGTTTAAAAACTTTCCCGCTGCATTAAATATACAGTAGATATCACACGTCGAATGAATGCTTAGGGCGCGACTCAGTTGTAGTACCACCATCTCAATTCTTGTACACGACACAGTCTTTTTTATTTGTGTCTTTTCCATGTAGTCTTTATTTAAACTTTATTTAAACTGCAAACTGTTGTTCGAGATATGGCACAAGCAAACCACTAAAGTACATATATATATCCTTTTTTAAAGAATTCTATTATGCATAAGTGTGAATGAACAGTTAGTGGTGACAGGACAAACTTTTTTGTGTGTAAAAAAGTTTCTCCTCACCGGAATCGTATTGTCGTTAATTTTGTGCACTTTATTTGCCACTGACAAAAATAATTAATCAACATTTGACTTGAGTTTGGAATTCGTTGGCTCGAAATTTCGGTCGTCAAAATTACAAATGAGCTGAGTTTATTTCCTTTATAAAACCGCATTTATTTAACATTTATTATGTCTGAAACACTACTTAGAACCTGTATTTATTGGCAATAAATTAGCATAGCTTAAAATAAATTTGTTTTACTTTTATTTATTTATTTTATTTATTTTATATAAAATTTTAAAATATCGTTCAGCACTACAAATAGTTTTGTACTAAATGGCGTTTGTCCCCAACGTAGCATTTGAATTTTTCGATTAAATATCAATGGCTCCCGGATGAGCTTTACAAGACTGGCACAGCTAATAAACAAGATTTATGTGTTCTTTAATAGTAATACTAATCAATATTAAAGAATAATATTATCTTGTATTTTTTTTATTCAAAAAAACCTGTCCCCATATTTCGTCATTCGCGTCTTGCAACTATAAAAAAATAAATAGTTGGCGCAACAGGTCTGTAGGGACCCTAGGCCTAGCTTCTCACAACCATTCGTTTGTGTGAGTGTTTAATTTTTGGGACGAATGGAAGGGAAGCTCCTTCGTGACAGTTGTACTCTCGGATGTTTGTCTGACGTTCACGAGAGGTGGCGCAGCGGAAAAAACCATGAGCTGGAATTTGGGTAACCACTAAGCCACTGCGTCATGCGACTGCTTTCCGATAATTTTTTTTATTTTGAAATTGGCACTATTTTCCAAATAGTACCTGCTCTATATTTCTCAGCTAAAAATTTCATGCAATAAGCGTAGCCAAAAAACTCAAACGGAGGAAAACAGTCAGTTAAATCAAAGCTGGTGAATGAATATGGTCCGTTTGCTTATTGCAAGTCATTAGTGTCACGATGTTTTTTAAATCAAATCTTTAAAAAATCTGCTTAGAAGTTTTTCAAAAAGAAGAAAGGGATCGGCGAGCTATTAAATAAATAATTGTGTGTATATATTTTGTTACCAATAAGTTATAACTGTGATTAGTGTGAGTTGTCATTATCGTCATAAAAACCTCATATAAAACTTATAAAAATGATTTAGTTGATGTAAATTGTAATGACATAATTTCAAGTGTCCAAATCCCAATATAAAAACCTATAAATCGACATAGTTTGGACACAGGAATGCTTTTCGTTTTTGTAATACATATTTTGTTAAATAAATTCTGGTGTTTTAAGAAATATCCTTTAAGTTTTTATTGCGAAATAAATTAATTTTGGCAAATATTGTCTACTGTGTCTCTTTTTTGTCATTTTCGTCACACTTGTCCCCCAAAAAAACAAACAAAGGATTTGATTTTGCTTTTAACTGTAATATTATATAATTTTTCTTGAAATCAGGATCGACTTGGCAATGAAATTCTTTTAGGCGGATATATCGATAAGGCGCAACACATTCTTTAACTGGCATTCTTATTTTTAAATATAATGTTTTAAATTGGTTTTCGTGACGCAAAAGACATTCAAATCAGAAAAAAAAAAAAAAATTATACTAATCATTTCCAAATTTGAATAGACCCAACTTGCATTTTATCTGATAAAGAGAGTATGTAACAAACTACAAATAAAAATAGACATTTATTCGATGTTTTTTATGAATTATTAAGTCCGTTACGAAAATGACAAGATTCCAGAGTCTGGGCGACATTTTAAGTTGTATCATCCAAAATATTAGGAAAACTACACTGTCGGTAACGGAATTAAATTTGTATTTCGTTGATAAAAAATAAAAAAAATTGTTTTACTCCAACATTGAGATTTATTTAAAAAAAAACCTTATTCGCCAACCACGACCGATAGGGATTGAAAATAGCGAACGCTGTAACCATTATCGAGTGGTGTCTGTAAGGATACGTCTACACGGCCACCGTTTAGTTTGTTTTCAAATTAAAGTGAGTCACAGAAGTAAAAGTGAGAGGTAGATAGATTCCTGTATGCGAAAACGAGGATGGGCTAAGTGGAGATTTCTGTTTCTAGGTCAGACAACTCGGTGCCAAGTATTTTTCCGTATCTGGGAATGAGATAATTGGCGCGAGGCGGAGGAAACAGGGACTTGTGTTGCTTTATGCCTGGCTTTAGTTGTGAGCTTATTCTGTTACCATTGTACATGAAGCTATACGTATTTAAAAAAAAAAACCTCTTTCTCAAAAATAAAAACAAATTTTGGGGGAATTTATCTCACTTATGACAGACCCAAGTATAAACTTGCGCCCATAAGCCTTAACAGCTTGCAGAAATAGATTGCCCGTACATATCCAATAATTATGTTTTGGTTTGATATATTTGTATTAGGCCTTTTTTATTATGCTCAAATGATCTATATATTTAGATCATGGATTTTCATGGGGTACAACAACAGTTGGATCACGTACTATATAGATCATGTGGGTAAAATAAAAAACGCCTATTACAATCCACTATTGCGGACAACTGGCTTCTTTAAAAAACATATTTTCTTGAGAAACATTTTTATTTTCAAATTCTATACCTCTGGTCCCCTTAAATGGTCCTGGGAGAGACTGATTTTTTTATTGTCTGTATGCTTGAAATTGGAAGGACAACTTTTTTTAAAAAAGAAAAAAAAGGAAATTGTAAATATGTATTGTTTCTACCTTGTACGCGTAAAATTATTATCACCGTTGCTGTCCGCCCAAGAGAGATTTCACTGCATCTTATACTTGCCACGGCATTAAAAAGGAAACCAATTATTAAATGCTGATCTCACGATGCAAAAGATGATCTTAAGGCAGACGATCCCTGCAACAATTTAATCTTTTAGCAAGCTCCTTGCGCTAAATCTTTGTGAACGATGTCGCTCTTTAAATTTTTTAAATTGAAAATAGCACGTTGTTTTATTCCCCAACAAAAAAGTTCATGTCGGGATGACAGCATTTAAGTTGTTCTCAGTTGATAGGTCGATTTTTTTTTCATTCAACCGGCCTTGAACAAGTGCCGCCCTCATACATTTATATAACACTGCTCCTGTTTTAGATGCTGTGTAATATACCCTTACCGAGTCGGCTGCTAGATTACTCTTCCATATCTCGATGCTTTGTTGGCCTTGGTCTTGGTCAAAAGGTATTATGTCGATGTTAATATTGGTTGGAGTTTGCGAATCGGTTCGGCATAACTGAGGCTATGTGAAAACAGGTGAAACAGGTGGTGTTGATACTTTATTTTTATTTTATTTATTTATATATTATTTGGACCGTCGAAATCGTTATCGATTCTGCGAAGAATTTGATCTGCAAAGATTCGATCATCTGTGGATTTTATGACATAAGACACAGGTCCTATTATTTATAAAATAGTACGTTTTAACCATTTTGGACTTGGAACAGTTGAATAATTTCTGAAAAACACGGGATCTCCGATTTTAAATGATCGTACTCTTTCATTAACTTGCGACATCTCATTATACCTCCACAGGAAGGTATATTCACTTTGTCATTACATTTGTAACGCCAAGAAGGAGTCGCCGGAGACCTCATAAAGTATATATATTCTGAATCAGGATCACATTCTGAATCGATTTAACCATGTCCGTCTGTTTATCTGTCTGTCTGTCTGTTTGAATTGACATAGGTGAATGAAATTTGGTGAAAGGACTTCTTTTTAACGTCGTTAGGTTGGTATTAAAAACGGGCTATGTCGGTCAAGAAGTTCTGGTACCTCCCATACAAAATCAATATTAGGCCCATGTGTCTCTCTGTCTGTTGTTCAATGTAATTAAATTACACATGCCTAAAATTCTGCATGACTTGTATGCAGTGGAGGGTTTCAAAGCATCGGCCAGGCCGATGATCACACTTTTACTTGTTCAAATTGATGTTGTCAGGGTGCAGCATATCCCACATCGCTCTCAACTTCCTTTCCATAAGTAATTCCGACGGGGTTCTTCCAGTTGCGCTGTGGGGCGTGGTATGTTGTTTATATAAAAAGCTTTGTAATTTCAGATGAATATCCCCTTCTGTCAGCGGTGAGAGTAATGCTTTGGTGTTTGGCCATTAATAGATGGGTGATACGGTGCTGTTGTTGTTTCTTGCAATATATAAACTGCCGGGGCGCACTTGGTGGGCTTGAACGGTCGATTTGACTCTGTTCGCACCGTCAGTGCACTGTAGGTGCCCCATAACTTACACAATTTATGCGTGGATAGCTCTGTTCTTATATCAAAGAAATTCTTGAATAATTTTTCAATTTTGTCTGACCAGCCGTGAAGTCTCCATTGCATAATCTTCGCATAATCACCCGAGAGGTTTGAAGCCACATCTTCGGCTCGTATGGTTGAATAATTAATTTTTTCAAGAAGTAATACATCCCCCAGGTCAGAAGGGCAGTCTATTGATGATTGAAGTGGCAATCTACTTAAACAGTCAGCATTGGCGTTTAATTTACCGGGTCGATGCTCTAACTCATAATCATATCCTGAAAGGATCAAACACCACCTCAACATACGTGGTGATACCATGATGGGAATAGGTTTTCGCTTGTTAAATATACCTTGTAACGGCTAATGGTCTGCCAAAATTAACACCTGTCTTCCTGCTATGTACGGATGAAAGTGTTTAATTCCGAATTTTATCGCCAACGCTTTTCTATCAATTTGTGCGTAGTTGCGTTCGATTGATCGCAAGTGAGGCAAACACGATTTGTCTTTCATTGTTATCTACATCCCAATGCCATACGGTGAGGCGTCACATGAAAGGATTATCTGCAAGATGCGCCCGAATCAACTTCTTGTTTACGTTATAGAAATAATTCTCATCTTGTATTGATTGTTTTGCTTCGGTGTGTTCTTGGCAAACCGTGAATCTCGCGACTATTGTTTTTTGTCTAGTTTCGGTTTCCTTCTTCTTAAAGCACACTCTGCTTGAGTGACCCTTTTTCTGACAAAAGTCGCAGTTTTTGTCTTTAAAAATCATTTTTCTGGCTGGTGATATCCAACACAACGAAAACTTTTACCAAATGTCCTCGATTTTTGGTTTTGAGCACATGCTGTGACAGCCATAACCTCGTTGCTGACGGCACTTGTACCTCGAACATTTGTACCATTTTCTAAAGAGCCTAGTTCGTAGGCTCTTTAGATATCGAGTTTGGTCTCGCTGAACAAACGAGGCATTGCCTCGTCTGAGATTCCGCATGCGATTCGATCACTCAAAATATTATTTAACTCGGCAAAATTACAATGTTGGGAGAGTTTACGCAAACCTTAAACAAAGTCTGCAATGGATTCGCCTGGTTTTTGACATCCAACTTTCCAGAATATCGGGGAATGTCACATCTTTCGGGCCCAATGGTGTGGGGAATGAGCGAATCACTTCGTATGTGGTCTCACCAACGCATATTGCCTTTTGCTGTACCTCGGCCTTCATCCCATTTGCCTCGAAATAGAATTCAATTCTTTCCCTATAATTGTTTCAGGACATCGAGGATTCAAACCGCTCCAATCTGCCAAAAACTGGTGCTGCGCTTGGCTCCGAGTTTTTCCATGAAGCTTACGTTCATTTTAATTTATTTCCGTTTTTACCTCGTCGCCAGTATTCCATTCGGGAATAAATGAAATCCCAGCAAATGGGTGAAAAATGAATTCTTTTATTCTGCGGTTAAAAAGGTTGACAGCTAGCACGTTTTTCTATTCCCCAACAAAAAAAGGCTATGCCGTGATGATAGCATTTAAGTCGTTCTCAGTTGATAGGTCGATTTTGGTTGCGTTCAACCGGGTTCGAACAAGTGCTGCCGTCGTACAGTATTAAAATACTCTCCCGAAACACCCATTACATTGCTGAGTTGCTTTTTTGCACAGTAAAAAAAATAAAACTAAATAAAACTGTACTAAAAGTACTGTTCAAAACATTCCCAAATTGGGTAACTTTAGTTAAAGACCACGCTTTCTGTTGATCTCCCACCAGATAGTTTAAGGAACACTCTCAATGTTTAAGGTCTGTTCGTACCTAGACATTTTGAAACCTATAACCTTCAGTGCAAAAAAAAAAACATCAGAATTGATTGAATAATTGAAAAACCTGCGAATTGTTGTTGGCTTCTTAACGAAAACCTTCTTTTAAAGATGTCCCAGATTCAAGTCCTCCTTTGTCCTCAAAAGCTGATCCCAGCAACTTTTAACTCATTCCCCGATATTGCTCCTAGTTACAGGATATTGGAAAAACATTAGAGGAAAATGCAAATTCAAACCTAATCGTGATTTATGACCCATAACAATGGAAGTAGGTACTCTTACATTTGTTATCCCACCTGCTAACAGAAATAGTTATTTCTTTGAAGTAGACAATCGGCGACCCACCTCTGTATAACAGTTTGTGCTGCTTTCAAAAAGGTATTTCTTTTCGCCAATGCTACTTTGTCTGCATACAAATCCCCCACTTTGACAGCAGCCCTAACTAATAAATAATTAAGCACTTAAATGCACGTCCATAGCGTAGTTCATTAATCATTAACAGAAATTCGCTTTCCCCCTAAACAAAAGCGCATCGCAGATGCAACTAATATGTCGGAGAAATTTCCCACCTCCTTCCCCATGTGCATCTCCCTGAATTGAACATTAATCACTCGTCTTAAAACCGGACCTCTCCCCTGTCCGTGTTTTTACGATACGGAGAACAATACATCAATCTACAACGAAAATTAAATTAATTCCAACAAAGAAAGCATGTCTCATATCCCATGTCCTCGAGGAAACGAGAAGTATACTCTCACCAAAGTGAAGACTTTGACTCCCACACAATAGACCGGTTTCTCTTCTCAAGATGGGTCCTGTGTCCATTTTTATGACCATCTATCAATTCGTTCATCGTCACCCGACCAACATTTCATCAGTACGCATTTCTGAACAACGACGGCAAAACTCAATGAACTTGCACAATTTCGAGCTGAACCATGGAGCAGAACTTCAGCATTTGGATGGATTCTTAAACATCTATCACGATGACTACTGCGACGCGACGACCGGCAGAAGCCCAGTCTGTTTGTCAGTCAGAGTGATGCAATAAAAACCGAACCAAAGTCAAAGTGAAAATGTGATGGTACCTACGTGTTTTTGTGTTCTTTGGAAAATTTCCTTCCTAACAGCAACGGTCAATACGACTTTTATCACCAACGGAGATCTTCATCGTAATGAGGTTTTCCCTTGGTCCGTTTTGGTTTTGAACTCCCATAAAAAAGGCAGAAACAAAATCTCCACTCAATATAAAATATCGCTTGACATGAATTCCGAGAGAGAGAGAAAGAGAGAGAGAGAGTGCGCCCTTTTGCCGCCACTCATCTCACATCCCGGACGGATTTCTTTTGAAATTCTAATCACATTCGTTGCCTTGGTCGGTTTCGGTGTAGCATAACCAATATATACAGTCCTCCTCGCTCAGTGGTATAATAAAACCGAACACAAGTTTTTACTATTATTAAGAGACCTTGCTGCAGAGTCTTAGGTGATCAATACCAATCAGTACATATATTCCAAGGATTTTATTACCACAGCAGGATTGTTGGACTGCGAGGGGAAATTAAACAAAAATTCCATTAAGTCGCGTGGTAATTGGCTGCGTTTTTATGACCCTGTGCAGCAGATTTGTAACAAATTAAGTCTGATTTGATTTTTATGGTCGCTATTGTTTATGAGTGGGTCTTCGTCTTAAAAATAAAATTGTGTTTGAATCGCAATGTGGGATGAAGTTTTGCTTCAAAGTAAGACAGTGCAACCATCTCTGTAAAGCTTTTATGAATCTTCCTATGACCTGGACATTGGAGACAGTTGACTGCCGTGGCACATATGCGGCGCGATCCGGATGATTTTCGGGCACGGCACAGGGAGTCGTGCGAAACAGTCACATAACATAACATAAGAACAAAAAAAAAAAAAATAAAGCACTAATGCAAATGCATTTGCTGGATGGAAATTCAAACAAATTGGAAAGGTTGTTGACCAATTTAGAAAGAGTAGGTACAGTCAAACCCGCCTAACTGAAACCCGTTTAATTAAAAAACCCGCTTATCTTGTATTTTTCAAAAAATGTCATTCAAATAACTCCGCTTTATTGAAACCCCTTTAAGTGAAAAGCTCGGATATCTGAAGCACTATTCCTCTAAAACATTATAACTTCTCATAGAAAAAACTCCGCTTAAATGAAACAAATGAAAACGTAAACACACCGACATGAATCGAAAAAAGGGGAATGTAACGAGCAGGCGTTGAATGCATACATTTCTTGCATTATTCACCTTCCACGTTCCACTCTACATCTGACAGATGTACTCGTAAGTTCTGGCGACATATGCATAATATTTTTTGTTTATTTGAATAGAATAGGGCAGCTCCAATTTTGATAATAAGTACTGAAATGTGATTATTTTCAATATTTGTTGTTATTGTTTTGTTTATAAAGAAATGGATTAATTTTGTTTCGTTAACTTACTTAATTATAATAAATTTAATTTTTTTTTTTTTTTTTTTTTTTTTTTTTTTTTTTTTTTTTTTTTTTTTTTTTTTTTTTGGTTGCGCCTGGAGGTGAGTAATCTTCAAAAGATACCAATGGTACGGGCCATGCCCGATTCAGGTATATCTCGTCTGCCTACGGGCTAAACCTCACCCCTCAGAGAGGCACTATGAGATCCGGCCGCGCGCGCTCATAGTAGTATGAAATTTGTTCCTCTCATTTTTTCATTTAAGTGATGACTACGACTAAGTTACCTTAACAAGTAGTTTACGCTTCTGTAGTGTTATTCGCGTTTGGTAGGTAGCTTTCCAGCGAACGCACCTACTAACACCGTCATTACATGCGGTTTTTCCTTATGGCGCTAGGTCGAACGGTCTTGTTCTTTGCAGTCGGCGCTCAAGGTTTGTCACGTCCAGAGTACGGATTATTTCATTATTGCAGTGACCATGAATACGAGAACGAAGTTTGCGAGCAAAGTTTGTTACTTCGTTACTCACGGTAGCAATTCCTAGATCTCTGTGAATATCACTATTCCTTATATACCATGGAGCATTCACGATTGCTCTTAGCGTTTTGTTTTGGAATGTTTGTATTATAGCCATATTGCTTGGTTTGGTACAACCCCAAAGTTGTATACCGTATGTCCAAGAAGGTTTTAGCACTTGTTTATACAGGAGCAGTTTGTTGTATACGCTTAGCTTTGAATATCTTCCGAGTAGCCAATACATTTCTCTAACTCTGATTGCGAGCTCGTCGCGCTTTTTCTTTACGTGTGGCTTCCACTTAAGTTTAGCGTCTAGGGTCATTCCTAGATATTTCGCCTCGTTTGCATATGGTATTTGTACCGAGTTAATGAAAACAGGCAAGTTGTTTATCCTTTTGTACGTGAAATTGACATGCGTCGACTTGGTCTCGTTAAGGGCAATTCGCCAGGTCTTTGTCCACTCGCATACTTTATTAAGAGCCCGTTGGAGTTTTCCAGTTGATGATTCGACTGACTCATCGATTGCGAGGATAGCCGTATCGTCTGCGAACGTTGCTACGATGGTCCCTTCATCCTGTGGTATATCTCTTGTATAGAGCAGGAATAAGATTGGGCCGAGAACGCTTCCTTGAGGAACACCGGCGTGGATTTCTTTGAATTCCGAGAATTCAGTCTCATGTCTAACACGAAAGAGTCTGTTCTCAAGGTAGGATTTCAATATTTTGTATAATTTTTCCGGTAGGATTGTCCTTAGGTTATACATGAGGCCTTCGTGCCATACCTTGTCGAAGGCTTGCGATACGTCAAGAAAAGCGCTAGAGCAAATCTTTTTGCATTCTAGAGCTTTTTCAATTTCATTTGTTATTCGATACACCTGATCGATTGTGGAATGCTGAACCCGGAAGCCGAATTGATGATCTGGTATCAAGCGTCTTTCTTCGATTACTGGTTGTAATCGTTTTAGCAGAAGTTTCTCATAAACCTTAGATATTATCGGCAGTAGCGAAATAGGTCTATATGATTTCTTATCATTTGTATTCTTCCCTGGTTTCGGAACCATAATGACTTCGGCTACTTTCCATTGTCTTGGAACGTATGAGAGTCTCAGAGAAGCATTTATAATGTACAGTAGCTTAACTAGTGCTCTTTTCGGTAGTTCCTTTAGAACTTCTCCAGTTATTAGATCGTATCCTGGAGCTTTGTTATTTTTCAACTTTCTTATTGTCATTCGAAGCTCGGACAGAGATACGGCTTTTACTTTATAGTTGTCGGATCCCGTATTAGCATTCGGTTCTTCGTGTAAAGGTTGTCCATCGAACGGCCTGAATGTTTCTTCTAGATGCTCGGCAAACAAATCCGCTTTTTCTTTGTCTCCTTTCGCCCATTCTCCGTTAGCTTTTCTTATTGGTGGCGAGTGCATTTTTGGTTTCCTTATGGACTTCAAGGCTTTCCAAAGTGAGTAGTTTGAGCTCTTTTCAGCAGTCAAGCCCTCTAGGTAAGTAGAAGTTTCGAGATTTCTTAGATCCTGTAGCTCATTTTTAAGTTTGTTGCAAAGATGGTTCAGATAAGTTTTATCAGGGGGTGCGCGGGATTGTTGCCATCTCTTGCGCGCTCTCCTCTTTTCTCGTATGAGGTCTTCTATTTCAGGCGTGTACTTGACTTTATTGTTCCGTGTAGCTGTCTTCCGGAAGGGAGTGTTTTTCCACGCTGCACTCTGAATGGCTTCCACGAGGTTGTCAACTTCATCTTCTATTTCTACCGGTGTCTTTAGTGGCACATTTAAAGCAACATTTTCTTTACAGTCTTTTCGGAAAACGTCCCAGTTGGTTTTGTTACTACTTAATCTGGGCGGTCCTACATTCGTTGCTACACTTCCACCCATTTTCAGGGTGACTGCTGAGTGGTCTGAGCATAGATCGTAGCATTCTTCGACTTCCGTCAGAGTTTTGTTTAGCCCTTTTGCAATAAAGAAGTCGACGAGGTCAGGGATTTTATTTTTGTCAGTTGGCCAATATGTTGGCTTTCCCGTCGAATAAAAGTCCACACCACGCTTCATACTGGCTTTGTACAGTAGTCTGCCTTTCGTTGAGTTGCATCTTGAACCCCAAAAAGTGTGTTTCGCATTAAAGTCCCCACCGATAATAAAATTAGACCCAGATGAGTCAAAGAGGTGGTCAAGGTCGTCGTCTATCAGTCTATATCCCGGGGGGAAGTAGCAAGATCTGATAAGATAGTCTAAATGGTTTACTTCAACGGAGACTGAACTTATTTGCATAGAATCGAGTTCTATTTTTATTTCTGTTGAGTGCTTAATACAATCTTTAATGTAAAGAGAGGATCCGCCTCTGGCATTTTCCGAGGGATGATGCGCGTGATAATCTCTGTAACCTTTTATTTTGGGTCCATGTCCCTTTTTTAAGTGGGTTTCCGATATCAAGCATATATCAATATTGTTTTTCCGTAGAAATATTTCTAGTTCGTTAATTTTGTTTAGGAGGCCGTTTGCGTTCCATGTCAGTATTTTAAGAAACTCTATCATATTTATGTTTTGTTATTAGGCTGCCGAGGTTTGAACTCGGGCTTGCTCAATTTGTCAAATAAAACTTGATTAATCTTGCTTTGCTGCTCAAGTTTTTCTAATATAATAGTTAATAATTGACGGATCGGATCTGTTGTATCTGATCTTGACTGGTTTCCATGTATCGCGACTTGTGCGTATGATCTCGCATCAGCCAACGCCGGATTTTTCTTTGTACTTGGTCCGGCCACGTTCTCTTGTGCAATTTCTTTATTTTCCTGTATCGGTTTCGTCCTTTTGACTGCCCTAGCGGTTTTCGGATTATCGATTTTACGATATTTTAAGCTTGGGTCTGGGTGTACCGGTTTCTTGAGAGTGTCGCGTCTTTTTTGTAGTTCGTTCGCGACCTCGCAACCTCTATAATTTGCTGGGTGGTTTTTCGTACAATTTGCGCAGACCGCTGGGACCTGCTTGTTTTTGTCGCACTCTTCCGAGAGATGTTTACCGGCACATTTAACGCACCGTGGTTCTTTCTGGCAGTATGCCTTTGTGTGGTTAAAACCTTGGCAACGTTTGCACTGGGGTACCGTTCTCCTTCCCTTACGCATTGGCTCGATTTTGACCTTTATGTTTAGGATTGTCTTGATTTTGAAGATATCCTCCACATTCTCGCTCCTATCAAAGGTCAGCATAAACAGTGGAAGGCCGCGTTTGATTACGAGATCTTTGTCTTCTCCTTCCGTGCATTGCTTTTCCTTCTTGATAATATTCACGGCGTCAATAATTTTTAGGCCTTGTGTTTGCACGTCTTCCATAATATCTTCTTTACTGCATGTCGGGTGGAGTCCCCTAACGATGACTCGCATCGGTTTTTCGTACTTATTTTCATAAGTAAACCATTGGATATTCTCTGTATTTAATTTAAGAGACAGTGCTCGGTAAGAATCAGGATCCTCTACGTTAATTTTCCACACGTTATTTCGCCGTGAGATTATATCATACTTCGTCTTCAGCGTATTTTTAAGAAGGTTACGAAGTTTTCCGTAGTCCACTATCCCGACGACATTTATTGCGGGTGGAGGGCGAGGTTTCGCTTTAGTTTTTGTCTGGTTTGTTACAGCGGCCTTATATTTTTCCTGCAAAACTTCAATAAATTTAAATAAATAAATAAACCTGTTGCGCCAACGGTTTGTAGGGACCCTAGGCCTAGCTTCTCACAACCATTGTGTTTGTGTGAGTTTTCCATTTTTGGGACGAATGGAAGGGATCTACAATTTTATGCCGGGCTAACGGCTAATTGAGAAGCTCCTTGACAGTTATACTCTCGAATGTTTGTCAGACGTTCGCGAGAGGTGGCGCAGCGGAAAAAAAACATATAAGTTAGAATTTTGGTTTTTTTTCGGGATTCGAACCTGGGACCCCCTAACACACTAACCACTAAGCCACTGCGCCTACAATTTATTCCTTATTATTAGCAATTCGTGTTGATGAAAAATTTGTCCAGGGTCCGCTTTACTGAAACTATTTTTCAGTTATCCGAGCTCCGCTTAACTGAATTTTTTTTGTTCAGTTACCCAGTGTTCGCTTAACTGAAAAACCCGGTTAATTGAAACTGAAGTTAATGCGTTTTGTCACTTCACTTAAGCGGGTTTGGCTGTACTCGATTGTACTTCGGAATCCATTTCATCGGTGAGAACAGTGACAAAGACGAGGACATCAAATATCTGCAACTTGAGATGAGGGTCTAATGAAATCAACGGGGACACGCATAACGTCTATTTAATAACTAAGGAACTCGTAAAGTATGATTAACTTAATTAGATATCTTAACTCCGGAAGATACCCAAATGAAAGCTTTGTGTGCTTCGAGCTTGGAAACCCCACGAAAACAACCCGAGTCCTAATTTACACTCCCTGCGTATTAGGTGCACATTGCATCGATCACCAATGAGGACTACAAAAGCCAGAACAGAATACTTGCTTATTACAATTATTGGCCTTAGAAGAAAAATATTGGATCCAGAAACATGATCGTTGTATGGATATATCCCGCATACAAAAGAAGATGTACGAACTATGTATTTCAACAAAATCTATTATTATCCACAGCTGAACAAGACGTCCATTAAAAAAATGTTCGTGGGCGGAAGATTGATGTAGCAATAGTGAACCCCAATAGAACTGCATACGTTTCCGGCACGACGAAGCCAGGATAACTTGAGAATGTGACTGCCGACTTCTTCATAGGGACCAAGATAAACGGCATTTACATATGGGAGTAAATATACGGTGACCATTTTTTCAATCACATGAAAGAGGCCATTTTTAGGGTTCCGTAGCCAAATGGCAAAAAACGGAACCCTTATGGATTGGCACAGTCACTTTTTCCGAAAATATAAGAACTATACTGTTGAAACTTAGTAAGTAGATGTATTGTGTGAACCGCATTAAGACTTTCACACAAAAATAGAAAAAAAACAATACATTTTGGGGGTTCCCCATACTTAGAACTGAAAATCAAACCCATACATGTGGGGTATCTATGGATAGGTCTTCAAAAATGATACTGAGGTTTCTAATATAATTTTTTCTAAACTGAATAGTTTGCACGAGAGACACTTCCAAAGTGGTAAAATGTGTGTCCCTCCCCCTGTAACTTCTAAAATAAGCGAATGATAGAACTTAAAAAAATATATGATGTACATTACCATGCAAACTTCCACCGAAAATTGGTTTGAACGAGATCTAGTAAGTAGTTTTTTTAATACGTCATAAATCGTAAACCGCAATTTACCTTTCATTGAATCATCTCAAATATAAAAATAAAAAAAGCGGCCAAGTGCGAGTCGGACTCGCCCATGAAGGGTTCCGTAGCAGCATATATCGGCTCGCATATCGTTAGATCTAAATCCCATCATTTAGGTACCTAATTATAATGTTTACTTATTAATAACTTTAATAAATTTAAAAAAAAATACAGTATTATTCAAACATCGATCAAAGTTACAACGAACTACAAGAACTTTTATATTATGTTACTTGCTGCTACGGAACCCTTAATGGGCGAGTCCGATTCGCACTTGGGCGCTTTTTTAAAGTAAAAATACCTACATAGTCAAAAATGGTTAAATCACATTTGAACTATCAAAATTTGTAGGTTTTTGTAGGTTTAATAAAAGGAATTGACTTGGTTTTTGGAAATTACCAGCTTTGTAAGAATTGAGAAGGTACCTACTCGCAATCTCGCATATTTCTTATAGTAGGAAGACGGTCTTTAGGGAAAAAGACAACGTTTTGGAAAAAAGAGGAAAACGTAATGTTGTCTTTTGGTAAAAAGTCAGGACTACGAGTGCAAAACCTGCCTCCGTTTCGAATTTCAGCTTCAGCTTGGACTAAAAAACACAAACAGCAAACTCACTGCGTTGTCTATGATCGTTCGGCTTATATGGATGTAGGCCCAAATCCAACCGCAAAATAGGCTGGGTTGGTGCTCTGGCGTGGCCCCATTCATCTGACCGGCGCCAAATCGACATTTCTGGGTCTTCTTCGATACTGCCTATATTTTGTGGTTGCTTTGCGTCTTCATGTTCAAAAGAGTGTACTCACGCTCAAACTTTTCCACGGTGCGACGAGAATGACGACCGACCTCACGATAAAATTCATGTTGCGTATCTGGCAGAATTTTCGATAATTTTTGTTTTTTTTTTTGAATAATCTTCGCACGTTCGGCAAACTTGACACGATGCATAATGGAATGCCTTACTGAATATTTTGACGGAACGAAAAACAAATAGAAAAAGTATCATTGCTTTCCGGTCACTATCTAGTTCCCTATTAAATCTGCTAAAACAGTCAGAAATCCCCTTCGAAAATAAACAACTTTCAAACCGGGGACCAACTATGACATTTGAAAATCCATCCCCAATTATGCACTTAAAACAAATGCCTAATGTAAACTACACAGCAATTACACTTTGACACGTCACTTCCGCAGTTTGGTTTTTTTAACCCTAGAAAACAAAAACAAAACCTTGCGTAGGTTAAGGTTATTTCGTTGCAACAAAAGGGCAGCAATTCAAAGGCGAGACTTAATTTTTATTTCCGCCCACACGCTGCGCAGGCTATTTGTATTTGTCCGTTGTGTCCTTGCGTGCTGTTCCATCATAAAACATAAACAAAAAGAATTAGGTTGCGAATTGAGTTCCTGACATCTTTTAGTTAGATGTTGTTCTTCCGAATGCTTTGTGGACATTGTCCAAAGCATGCAATCACCATTGAGGATATCCTTGTGGAATACATTAAGTATAAGTGAATTTTTCTTACGGTTAACTATGTCATAAAACCTCGCGAAAGAATTGAAATTTATATACTTCGGAAATGTGCATCTAAGTGCATTTAATATTCAAGTCACCATGTGCGTCGTAAAAGTTCGAGATATATCGTAAATGTGAGTGCATTCCATTTGGGTCTGTAAGCAGCCAGAGATATGCACGTATCTAAGATGTGCTAAAAGGGTTTTTATTTCCCTCCGTATGGAATGCGTTTCGTTTTGGAAACTCACTTGAAAATCTAAACAAAACGGGTCCAATGACTCATTCCAGAGGCACTCCGTATTTATTCGGTCGTTCAATGCATTGAAGCCATTAGTTCTATCCTCCGCATAACTCTGAGAACACACTAAACTGTCAAGAACATGCCCTGTCCATCCAATTAGGCGTGCCAGACTCCTTGCATTAATTTTAATCGCAAATATCATTGCAAATGACGAGCAGTGTCCATGGGGCCAGTTTGCACACAACCGCACCAGACTCAAATAGATACATGACAATCATGATTGTATTTTATCAGCTGTCACCATACGCGAGTTGTGTTATTGTTATGTTATGACTATAATGCTACTGCTGACGTTGACGTGGTTAAGCAATTTAATTAATTCATCCTTCCTTCTGCTGCGTGTAGTTTGCTTCGCACAGCACGGCATCCTCCTTTTGGTGCACTGCATTGCATTGGAATGCATACAATGTTCAAGAGTGTAGTGGGACGAGCTTAAGTGACACTACGGCACAGGATCGCTGTTCGGCTCCGCTGCACATAATCTGTTCTGAATGAATTTTGAGCACTCGTGTCGTGTGCTTATCATGCTAATTAGTAAATATTAACATGTATGCCAAGTTTTGGGATTAAATGGAATTAATCAAGTGTCACGTTGGTTAAGAGTGCGTGCGGCAGCGGTTTCAGTGCAGCTTGTCATCAGTGTCTAGGGCAATCAAAAATATGGTAACCTGGTTATGAGAAAATATTTTTTTTTTACGTAGTGCAGCTACAAAATGGATTTATGAACGGGAATATTTGTTAAGGAGGTCATGGGGGAAAATGAGGAGACAAAGAATTGGAACTACAATTTTTTTTTTGATTTTGAATTGGTGTCACTTCTTCGCTGCAAGAACTCTGGAGGAAGTAATGGCTTCCAACTCTAATGCTACTGTCGGCCATTTCTTTTATCAGCTCGAAGATTACTCTCCAAAGTAACGAGTTTCACGTGGTCACGCTTGGTAACGATTTCAGGGAGGTTTCTGTTGTCTTCATTGATTACCGAGAGACATACAAACAGAAGCAACATTCGCAGGAGAGTTATTTTTTTTCTCAGACGATGTCTGGTTTACGTTTACTGGCGACCAACAAAGACGTCTAGTGCTTATTGTGTAACCACCCCCAACCACACTGCGTATAATTTGTGATTTTACTTCCATTGCACATTTGGCCGCGAGCCACGCAAGCAACCACCAAACGACAGCCTCAGCATTTCTGCCAGACATCGCATAGAGGGCGCTCCTCCTCGTTAGGGTTTTCACTCCGAATTTGCACGTCATCACTGTGCCTCCGTATTTGATGGTAGTTTTAGCATTTTCTTTCGCTTTCCATCTTCTTATTGTATTGTTCAATTTGTATTCCCTCTTAATATGGGATAATGGAATTATTTTATTTGCGCTTTGTGTGCGCTTCTCTTCTTATGTCGAGGCTGTTCTTTGTTTTTTCCCATTTCCAGCTTTTCTTATACAACGAGAGCAAATTGTTTGGGTAGCAGGCGGGGTTGGAATCTGAGCGAGCAACTTATTTAATTTTTCCCCCAATGTGGGTGGTTGTGAGGTATGGGGTGCGTGGTCGGATTTCTTTTATGATATCACCTTAGTTAACTGTTTGAGGATGCTGATGTAATGGCGAATGGAAACTCTATGCTTTCTTCTGCGGCGGTAATCGATTGTTTGATCAACAGAATGGTGATGTTTATGGAAGAAGACAGCTAGAGGTGGAGTTATATTCCTTTGTTTGAAAAATTACGAAAGGCGTGGGTGGTTGAGCGTGTGGGGTGAATGAAAAAGACTGATGCAATCAGTAAATTTAAAAATGTCAACGAGTGAAGGATTTATGCGCGTACATTTGTCAGCTTGGACTATAGATTGAGGTCAATTTGTTTTCTGGAGTCCCACTTTACTGTCAGGAGGATATGTAGGAAAGTTTTATTTAAATTATGGGTAGTTGCGTAATAAAAACCTAATACTCGGTGAGTCGACCTACTTAAACCTTTTACGAGTGTTAATACAGGGAATCTGTTTCAATTCGCAAGGAGCTATTCTGTTTTGAAAAAAAATTGCCGCTGGGTGATTGAGGGACTTGAAATAAATCCCAGATACCTATGCCCAATCTTTGAGATGACTCTGAATTTGTGCTGTTTACCAGTAGTATCTAATTGACATCAGATGTCATCTAAAACTGTCAAAACGAAAGAGCCTGTTTTGCGGCAGGAGAAAGGACTTGCAACAAATTTAAACTGCATCAAACTCTTCTGTACAATGAAAGATTATACAAATAAAAAAACCGATCAAAAAGCGCGCTACATGCACAGTTTGAAGGAAATCCATCTAATTGGCCGTAGACAAATGCGAGACATATGAAAATGTTTACAAAAAGGAACTCAATTGTACGCCGAACAAACTACGACTTGTAAGGAAGGATCAACTGTCTGCACTCAGGCCTTGAATGGGGCGTTGTGTTGTAATTTTTTGCACAGTTTGGGAGCGTTTGTTCTTAAGCATAGTGTAGCTGAATTTCGTAAGACAAACTTCAAGTCGAATGTTGAGCTTATCACTTGATGTCAAATTTAACAAGTACTTGTGCTATTTCTTGTGGACTTTTTTTGTTTTGTTTTATGAGTCTCTCTCTGGTGAAAATTTTCTGTAGGGTGCAGAGTCCGCGAGCTCGGCATAAACCTGGGTCTCAAGAAATACTTCTCTCCAGTTAGAATGGTATTCGACATCCATTTGAGTCGTCCGTTATCACCTACTGCAATATCATCCTCGATTGCGTTGTCCTTGGGCGGTTAATCAAACTCAACGATTATTTTAGCTGGAGAAGTGTGGATGTCCGTTAGACATCTGAGACGACAGATTTGTACATTTCTATTCAGCTCAGTGTAGACGTGAAATTGCCTTCCCCACGTCTACGCTAACTGGAACAAAAAACGCTTGAAGAATTTAGCAATCTGATAGACCAATCATAAATTAATCCGCTCTCTTGAGATGACGATGGTCCTATTTTTGCCTTCCTTAGTGACAATTCCTTACTACAAATTTGTTTTCTTAGGCATTCTCGCTTGCTTTATAATAGAGCCGCTATTTTTCCGCCAAGAGCTAAACAACGTTTTGCTAGCGTCACAGCTTTTTCATTCCTCTCTTTGTTTGTATGGACGGGAAGCAAGTTGAGAGTGATATTAAACGTTGATTAATTTCTTCCTTGCACTGTGCTACCAGTTTATATGATGTTGGGTTTGCATGGAGTGCCTTGAGGGCTGTCTGATGCTTGCCAGTTTCTTAATAGGTATCGAGCTCACCACATTGGATTGCAAGGCTTCAGGCGCAGAGGTAGCTTTGTCCCTTTGTTCATCATAAAGAAACCCAGCCTGACGATTATTTATTCTTGAGACCACATCCTATTCGTTTTCCAATTTATTCCCTTTAGGATTGACACCACGCATTCTGATAATCCTTTCAATTTGTTTGTTTAGGCTTTCTTCACTTTCGCTCGGCGTAAAGAACCTTGGTTGCGTATTATCCTCTTCCTGTACAACGACTCTGACAGACGTTTGATATAGGCCCAGGTCTACCACGGACTTTAGTGTAACATTAATCATGGTATATAGATCTCAACCTGAGCCGCAAAAGTATGATCTGAGCTGTTCTTCTTCTGTCATGAAACAATGACAGAAGAAAGAACTTCCATTGATATTAGCTGCTTTTAATCTTTCCAAGCGTTTCGCTTCATACTTGACTTGCCAAGTTTCTAATCCGAGCGGGAGTTTTTGTCCGTTTTTCTCTCACTAGATAAATACATGTTATTTTTATTTTAAATAGGGAATTCCAAACCCTACAGAACTTAGACCGATTCTACTGCAAACAGAAAGTGTTTTTTTTTTATATAGAAGAAATCCACTTAACTGGCATCAATTTCAATGGGGCATTGAACATTTGAGCTCGTTGGCTTAAGCTGGATTACACCCAAGGATTCCTGTTACGGTGTTTTCTTAAGACTGAGTTAAGTGAGGTTTCGGCTTTTAAGGAAATACACGTGCACGTACAAACAAAACGCCATCTTGTATTCCTATTGGTGTTATGTATGTCAAAAAAGAATTCGTGTGACATGCAAAAACATACAAAAACTACAAAAATAAATGCTGTCAACCGCGGCAACCGTGGGGAAATGTGAAAGAGTTCGGGAATACCACATTTTTAAATTACTGAATGCCATTGGTTACTGGTTAGTTATTATTAATTGTTAAAAGGCGAATAATTTTATTTGCTTGGTTAATAAAACTACCTAAAGGAGATGTTCTATATATCAGAAACATATTAGGACAAACATGGTTGTGTATTTTCCGCTTTAGGATATCAATAACTTCGGTTTCGTGTGTAAATTTTTCTGAAATAATGAAGAAAATTTGCTCAAACTGTTTTTATTTTCGCTCAAACATTCTGCATTGACAATTTTTCATAAATATTTTAAGCAAATGTACACGTATTCCTAAAAAAAATACTATCCACATGTATTTATGAATAATTTCAAATTTAACGGACAAAATTCTTTGAACGCTGTCAGCATCTTTGCCCACAGCGGAAGTGGCATATGTAAGGTGCGAATGTGCTGGTGAGCCGGAATTTTTGAAGTCACATGACACTTGTCAATACGAATTTGTATGTAACAATACTAGCGCACTCAGCATTTGCCACGACGGGAAATCGGCCAAAGTTGATGGTCTCAGTATTGTCTCTGGTTACCATATTTGAATCAAATTTGCATAATTTTTCTTTTCAAATATATTTTTGTGAAACAAATTTAGTAGTTTATATTCAAATATGCAACACATGATATTTTATATATTTTGCTACTACTACTACTACTAAGTGCTACTTGAGTTTATCTAGGCATATTAAGGTGTGTCCAGACCAGCGAAACATTTCCGAAATGTTGAAAATGGGAATCACGCGACACGCGATTTAATTCAAATAATCGTATTAAACGAAGTACAAGGTTTATTGGACACTTTCATTTAATTTAAAAAATCGTAAAACAGTGCTCACTTTCTGCAGGGAAGCTTGTAAAACAAAAATTATTTCCCATCACGATTGGGTAACTGTGAAACATTTCATTAATGTTTTTTGGTGTCCAGATCCAAACCAGCATAACATTTGATAAACATTTCCTAAAAATTGTTTTGCTTAACAAATGTTTAAGAAATATTTATGAAGCATGTAGGTATTTAATTGTTTATCAAATGTTTGCCTGGTCTGGACATACCTTTTTAGAACGAGAAAAAACAAAATAACTCGGAATACGGTCCCCGTCCGTTCATCCGAATGCGAAAAAATCAATTTATTTTGTGTGTTCCATTTTTAAGTCTGCCAACGTGATTGTGTGGCTATCGTTTACAGGCACACCAACATTTAAAAATAAAACAGCCACCTAGTGGGGAATAGTAGAAATAATTTTCAGATCACGATTCGTGATCTCGATGAGAAGCAGGATCATGTGCTGTTGTTGTAGGTGCATGTAAATCGATGATCTATACGGATCATAGCTTATAATAAAAAACAGCTATTGTTAGCTTACAGGAAACAAAAGATAGTTCTCACTACATTTGATAGTGTTAGTTTTTGTTTTCTTAGCGAAACTTCGCTCGCTTTGGTAGTTCTAATTTGCAACCGGTATCTGTTGGAATCTGAGATCGCTACTTTAGTTCACCTCTGCTAGAGTGAGCCCTGCGTGAAATGAATTTGTGCCGTAGGTAGATGTTTGGATAGCAATTTCATATGTGCATAACTTCCAATTTTGCATGCATGTCAAAACTGTCAGCTTTTTTAATCTTTCCACGCCACTCAAGGAAGCTACACGAACTGCATTCCAAATGCAGACCCACACGTCAATGTATCCAAAGTACCCTTACACCAAAGAAAAGTGTCAATAAACTTTCTTGCAACTACGAGCCAACAGTGACAGGCTAATTTATATAAAAGAACCTTTTCATATTTTTTGTACAAAAGTGGTTCCTCTTAATTTTTTGTGAACACATTGTCTTTAAACTCATCGATCATTTCGGTGCACTGCATGCAGAGACGACAGCGAACCAAAGCAAGCAGCACAAGCAGGAAGACAAAAGACTTTTTTCGCACGCTGACTGATTATTCGTTGCGAGCAAATTCGTGATGACAAACAAAGGAAACGCTAAAGTTGCTTCGTCCCTTCTTGTTGCATACAGATTTTGATCTACCACAGCATCCGTCTCAAAGATGATGGTCCTACTCCTTCTCGTCATAATCAAGACCAAGACCAAGGCGATGGCAACGACTCCGCAACCTCGGTTCATATAATCGGGAGCCTCACTCGTTACTCTCTATAAATGCCATCGTTCGCTAATCCTTGATTATAAACCGGAATTAAATTTTTCTTGCAAAAAAAATAAAAAATCGAAATTAAATCGTAAAATTGCGCTCCAAGGAAGTGCACGTCTCGCCTGAAATTAATTCGTTTTCATCCAATCCTTCGGCAGACGATGAGTCTATGTTTAGCTTTCGGAAATGGAAAAACGAGGATAACGCAAATCGAAATAGGAAAACGAAGAGATGGAGGAATGCCTGAAAAAACATGAAATGAAGCCCTTCATCGATAGATGCAGAGTTTGTTCGTTTTTATATACCGTTCCTGCACATTGTACACGAACGGATATACGGTGTGGATATGTACCTCTTCGAAAGTAATGCGATGTCCTGCTGCTGCCATCGTTTATCGTTTTGTGCATTTTGTACGTCCTGTACTGCCATCATGACGTGTAATCCTTAAATGTGGTTACCGCTGGATATGTACACTTGGCACACATACACACACCAGGTGGTGCAAATTAAATGTCTGCTACGGTTGCATCATTATTTCGATCGAAATTGGGTATCAGGAAATAATTGTTCCTTCTGGCTGTTGTTGTAAAACTCTTCACTAACTTTACATCCTCTTGCGCACGCAGACAGTTGACATGGCAAATTGTTCAAATTGATGTCACGTACGTACGTACACATATGCATCCCTCTATCCAATGAAGGCACACCATACGAAGTTCTATTATTTAAGTGAATTTGTTTATCGATAACGGGTGCGGGGCTGGGTCGCAGCAGCAGCAGCAGCAGGAATTTGTGTAGGAGTCTTGCCCGGAATTTCGCAAATGGACATTAGTTAGATGTAAATACATTTAAGGTGTAATTAAAATGGACAAATTGCTGGATATGGACTGAGCATACCACCTAAGAGGGCGCAAAGTAAAATTTTAATTGAAAGTTTACCTTGCATGGAGTCCGTTTAAAGGACTCAGCATTCCGACCGAATGAATGAATACTATGGAAAACATTGCAAAGAGAATGAACCTTATTTTCTTGTGTTTCGTTGGGGTGAGTTGCATCCGCAACGAAATCGGTATTCATTGAATAAAAAAAACTGAAAAAGGTGCCACCTAATACAACTGAACTAATTGAAATTGTTCCTATAGATACAATCCTCAAAATTGCCAGCAGCGTGGGTTGATTTAAATACTGCTGCAGTCAATTTGTAAGAGCAACGCAAACAAAACCACTTTTCACGAGTTTATGTTTGAACATCAATATGCAGTCAAATAAACTGAACTTTTCTGCTAGTCAATTGAAGTCCAAAAATGTCTGATATTTGAAACCAGTCGAAGTCGAAGCTATGGACGCTTTCATAAATGCAGGGCTTTTTTTTGTGAACAACGAATTAGTTGAGCGTGTATTTGTTGTAATAAAATAAAAATAAAGGGCTTTTCAATAAGGACGGGTCCATATTGAAATTTTAAACAAACAAAAAAAATAAAATAAAGGAAACTGTGTTTGTTGTATTTTCAACGAAATTCTTTTTCTATTTGAAAGGTCCATAGCGCATTGCAATATGTATGCAATATAGCATCGCTCAAATGTCCGCTGACTCTGCTGCATAGATCCGGCTGAACTTGATAGATACTAGGCATCGTTTGATTGCGGCTAATTGGCGTAGACCTACGACTTTAGAAAAACATACATGAAAAACTCTAGCGGGGTCACATCTCACAAAATAACGTCACGTCTACGAGAGATAACCAAACCCTCAAAACGTTCAGAATGTCCATTGCGGCGTCTGCTGTGTGGCACGTAGCCGCATCCTGTTGTGCTTCAAACGTCTGCCTGCTCGTTCAATTGGTGCCAAAACGAAGGGTTCTGTAGTGGCCGTAGTTGATGGTGATTGCCTTAGCGACGTCTTTTTCAAAAAAGTACGAACCAATAACGCCGCGCGACCAAAAACCAGCACCAAGCAGTAAGTGTTTTTGTGCATGCCTTGTCACCTGGTAGGCCTCGTGTAGGCTGTCGTCGTCCCGTATAGGGCAACATTGCATATTAGCATAGCCATTCATTCAAAACTGCACCTCGTCGCTAAAGATGACTTTTCGGCCAAAATTTAGGTCCTCTTCCAAACGCTCTGTAGTCCGTAGCTTGATATTTTGAGTCCAGTCAGCGAACAAACGGGGATGTCTATGGTCATTAACTTTGAACTCTAGGTTCAGTTGGATCTTTAAAGGGTGTAGACCCAAGTCCCGACGCAAAATTCGCCATGGTGAAGTCTGCGAAAAGCCGTCTTCTTGTGCACGGCGAGGAATTGACAGCCTCTGGTTCTCTTGTTACGGATGTTAGCCAGGGGCGAACGCAGGTGGGGGATTTGGGGTTTGAAATCCCGCCTGAAAAATCTGAATAATTAATGTCCATTTTTCCTTAAACGTAATGAAAAGCTGTTTTATTTTTTTAGTTTATACTTTCGAAGTAATAGTACGATTTTATTTTTTACCATTATCCAATTGTACATTAACCACCCCACTCTCCCCTGACAAATCAAATCTTCACTAACTACATATTTCCTTTTGCCAATAAACCCTTATCCACATTCACAGCCATTAAAGAAATTCAACATCGTGTACGAATTGTGATTTCATATTCCTTCATTTCACGTTGTTATAAAGGGTTTTCCAATAAGAGGTGTTATTGTGTTATATGACCCGCTATTTCGGTAGCTGTCACTTTTGAAGCTTTTATTCTTTGACATTTGACAAGTAGAAACTATCGCAATTACTAAAAATGGAACGATACACGCTTGAACAACGCATTGAAATTATTAAAATTCACTACAAAAATGGTGAAAATCTTGCAGTCACAGTTCGCAAAACTAAAGCATTTTTTGGTCGTCGATGATTAATGATTTTTTATGGTCGGAGTTGGATGGTATTGATCTGGACAACGTTTACTTTCAACAAGACGGCGCTACGTGCCACACAAGCAACGAAACCATTGATCTTTTACGGGAAAATTTTCCGGACCGTGTTATCTCTCGAAGAGGTGATCACAATCGGCCACCGAGATCTTGTGATTTGAAACCTTGCTACTTCTTCCTTTGGGGCCATGTGAAATATAAGGTCTACGCCAACAGCCCAGCGTCGATTCAAGACCTCAAAGATAAAATTCGTGAGGCTATCGAGGACATAGGGCAGCCACTTTGCGATTTGGTTATGGAAAATTTCATGAAAAGGATATGGTCCTGTATGCGTGCTCGTGGTGGCCATTTGGCTGATGTTGTTTTTCATTATTTACGGCATACCTTCCTCTTTAGTATGAAATAAACATCCGATCATTTATCTCAAAAAATGACATTTTTCTTTGAATACCAAAATAACACCTCTTATTGGAAAACCCTTTATTATGTATATATATATTATATAAATAGGCGAAGGCAAATAGTTAAGTACCGCTAAAAATATCCCCCCAACCCACCACTAAGTAGCGAATACCGAAAAGTACTTGAAAGTTGATTTAATTTCCTTGCATATTCCATCTTCCTCAATCATTGTTATGCAACCAATGGAGAATGGAAAACAACAAAATAATGTGGACTGCTAGTAGCCAACTTCACGTATGTCTACGGTGACCATTCGTCCTCTTCTTCCCTACTATGTCCTCTCTGATTTTTTACTAAAATAAAACAATACATTGTCCTCTTCTTTCCATAATGTCGTCTTTTTGCGAGATTTCAATTCAATTTCTCAATTCTTACAAGGCTGGTAATATTGAATTGATTTTCAAAAACCAAGTCAATTTGTTTAATAAACCTACAAAAACCTACAAACTTTGATAGTTCAAATATGCTAACCATTTTTGACTGTATAGTGTATATGTATTTTTACTTAAAGAGAATGTCCCCTTTCATGTGATTGAAAAAATGGTCACCGTACGTATGTTCCAAAACTACAGACGCGATACTATTTTAAAGCGGAAAATAAAGTAAACCTCACACTGGCGTTCGGAATAATATTTATATAAGTGCCTTCGTTGAATGTAAAATCTGACCTTATTTCAATTAAGTCTATAGAGGATATCCAGATAAACCAACAGTAAAAACGTGCAAGTCCGCACAAAAACGCGATTGAAACATGCGAAGTACAAAATAGATAGTAATAATAATAATAATAATAATAATAATAATATTTATTGTTTTTTAATTTTTTATTTTATTTCCATAAATGATTTGAAAGTTAAGTTAGACTGCTTTTATATTAAAAAGATTTTTTCTTATATTTGCTTTAAATTAGTTTTAAATTAATTTTAATTAAAGTTGAAATTGCTTGAAGAGGGATAGCGATGGGAAGATTAAAGTGCAATAATATTTTGTGCTAAGTTCTGTCAGAAAACTAGATTTAAGCAAAAAAAATATATAAATTGCTTAAATCTAGATTTCTGAAAGAAGAAAGTTGTAAAAACACACACCAGCTTAACAGACATGCGACATTATTACCTTGGAAGAAAACGCCCCTACAAAGTGGGGCAACACTATTCAAAAGCCTGTTTATGGATTGAAATTGTCTACGAAATTTAGTTCCTATTTAGTTCTTGGCGAGAGAGAGCTTAAGCTTAATTTTGATCAGCTCCGATAGGCAGTCAAACATTGTAAAAAATATTCCCATTAATTTGTAGAATTCACACTCAAATCGTATGAATACCAAAAAGTGAGGATTGTTCTGGTGAATTCTTATCAATGGTAAGTTGGTATACCAGATAAACTTATGGTACTCAAGCCTGGTAGCTTATGTCGATAGTCACGAGTGTTTTACTCGTTAGTGGCGCGGAACCAATGTAGACCAAACCTCAACGTTTCTAAAACACCTTCTTTAATTCTTTTGCCCGCATTAACAGCTAAACGCATTTTTGTCGCTTCTGCCCCAGCCTACTGCGCTCTGATCTTAAACAGAGGTATTTAAGTGCTTGATCTATGCCGACTAAGAACAAAGACACACCCTTTTGGAAATTATGTGTTTTTTTATTAAAAAAAATGTCGTAAAGCCTTTTTAAAAACTTTAGCAACTTCAACTAAATCCAAGATCCATTACATCGCATATTCCGGCCGACTGTCCGTCCAATGACTCTGACTGTGATAAATGTATTTGCTTGTGTAGAAACTGCTGTGTTCAGTAAACATTTGTTCTCAACATAAAACGGACGACCGTTGTTGTATTTCCCTTGGCTAATTACTATTATATGCGAACACACATATTCGGCTCACTAATAGCATTCAAGTTACCCCATCCAAAAAGGAGGTAAACCCATTCGCCATAAATCAAATCTATTAACCTTGAGGTTGTTCTCTTTTCGGTCGAGCGGTCGAGTGTAAGTGTAAGTTTGGCCCTTAGAAAAAAGAAAACCGCTCATAAATCTCGAGACAATTAAAAACTGGAAACAATGGTGTGAAACAATTTATCAAGACATCATCACTCATGTTACTGAAGCTACCCAAATCGGGTGAGCCAACAAAAACTTGATCCTGAAAGACCGCGTGCATACGCCTTAGGGTCCTCTCAACTATCAGCTTTTTTTTTTTTTTACCTCGAATGACTTGCCAGTGTGCTTACTCCTCTGGCTCCCTCTGTTTATAACTAAGGAGTTGAATTTGTTAATGAAAATGAAGAGACTTTGTTCGTTGTGCGCTCGCTGGAGTCACCAATACGACGTCTATCAATGCTTGAAATACCTGTTCTAATAGTAAGACAGACTGAACAGCATTTGCAAACAAGTTTGATGAAAGTTCACACAAAGGGGTTCGCATTTACGTAAATCCCTTTTGAATCCCCTTTGATGTTTGAAGCTTATTTATTTCCACCTTCCTCTCCAGTAAGTACTATAATTAAAGTTAAGTTCTCACACAGGGTGTATTTAGGTATCTTCTGGGGTAAAAATGCATGTGCGTAATGTCTTTTCTATATTGTTAGTTATATAATCAATTTTAATTTGTTTCTTTTCAGGGCTGTCACAGATCCACGAGATGGACGACGAGTTGCACTCAAAAAGCTACCCAACGTATTCCAGTCCTTGGTATCATCGAAGCGGGTTTTCCGGGAGCTGAAAATGCTTTGCTTCTTCAAGCATGAAAATGTAAGTACCACCACCCCGTGTATTTGTTGTTAACTTGCCTCCACCACTTTTGATGAGTACTTCAAGTGCACCACCGACTTTCAAGTGCCCCCAGAGAGTCTTAATGTGTATGTACAATGTTGAGATAGTTTCTCGCTTTACGAGTGTAAATTCAATAAAACAGAAGTCGGAAGGCTTTTATGTTGTATAATGGTGAAAACTGTTTCAGTATCAGTTGCGCACTATGTCTGATTAGTAGGGCTTCCATTGATGAGAGTGAGTTGGGTTTGCTTTAGTTTAGTTGGTGATTTGTTGGGATTACCACACGAAAGGGAGAGACGCAAACATCCCTTTAGGCTTTGTGTAGCAAAGGTACAGAGATAGTTGGATGTATATCAAAGGGAAAGTCGGTTGACTGCCGCTAGCTAAGCATGGCTTAAACACAAGACACATTTTCTTTGGGGGCTTCACTAGAATGACACAATTGGCTGACACTCAGTTCAGAACACAAACAAATTAAAAATTACGATTTTATTGAATCTATTTAGGGCCGTTTTATTCACTATCGTTCAACTTGCAGATAACTCCGAGGTTGGCCAACTTCGGAGTGGATTTGAAAGAGAGAGTTGAGCGGCAAATTGAAAATTGCTTTTATTCACTACTTTAATTCTGAACTCCTCAGTTGAAATTCAAAAGTTGGCTTACTTGCAGTTTCAGAAATATCCCTGGGATATTTGTGGCAGATGACACAAAATATGTCAGCTTCAACTTTGGATTTGGATTTCGGCCGTCATATTCGTTACGGGCAAAGCATACTTTATTATTTTATTCTTTGTCTATGGTTTTCGCTTTAAAGAGTAGATATCCATATAAAAACTAAACTGGTTCGAGGGAACTTTGGTTTCACGAAAAACTTATGTGCTGTTTGCAGCAGTTCCCAGCGCAAGTTTGTTACTGGTTTAATTTACACGAACTATTGAACAAGAATCACGAACTTAATAAAATGTACAATAAATTCCAACTCTTTCGCGATGCGCAATACCTTCTCCAGATACATTATAAGATGGAGCCCCATCATTGTCATCCACTTTGAGGGACGGAAACGATAGATAAAGTCATGGTCGTTCCGTTTTTCAAGTCCGTCTCCGTGGTATTATCTTGTATTGCCGTCTCTCACAGATCAAATTCTCCTCCTCTGTATTCTCTACACTGCTCGAATCAGACTATGGCCAATTCTCGCAAATATAATTTAAACGATATATTTTCGTCACTTGATTTGAAGAGCTAAAAGTCAAAAACCCCTTAAAAAAATCAATTTATACATGAAACCCCAAGTTTGCTCTCCTTGAGCGAACCAAAAGTTGACCAACTTTCGGTTTTCTCAACTCCAAAATATCCAAAGTTATGACTCGTTGTGAATAAAGGCAAATTCTCGAGTTGATAACAAAAATCCCCAAGTTGTGTTCAGCTTCGAGTGAATAAAACCGGCCTTGGTGCGACTTAAAGGGATCATCATCCTCGCAGGCAAGTATCATTAAGTACGCGTACCTACACGAAGTGTAAGTGTCTTATATTTATTTATTTAACTACTAAACTTTTAAGTTTTGGTGCTCAAACCAATTCTACCACTTATTTCGAGTGATCGCTTTTTATTGACCAAGAGTAGTCCTTTCAACTCACCCTTCTGTCGTGGTTTGCATCGGAGGCTCGGTTCCTATAATTGCATTTAATAAACTTGCGATGAAGGCTATTAACCACTAGTCTTGTAGTGTAGTAGCTGTATTAATGAAATTTGGATAGAAGTGACATAGGCCACTAGCAATTGTCAATTATCAATTGGTATTTGGTATTTATCAACCAATTTCTTTAATCGGTATTGTGATTGTCAATTGACAGTGAATTGCTGATCCAGTGTCAATTTCTATTAATTCTTGATTGTGAATACAAAAATCGGTATTGCGAGTGTTAATTATTGTCATTGTGTATATATTTTTTTCAACTGGAAAAAACTGATTGATACAATAAATTTGTACGGGACTGCAATGAAATGTACGGTTTTTATGTAAAGTTTTTAGTTTATTTAACTGATTTGAACAATTTTTTACAGAGCTAAAATAGTTAGCAACAAAATATAAGAAAAAGCATGAAGAATGCTGAATATTATTCAAAGGAAAAATATGAAACAAAAAGACGAAATAATAGAAATCAAGAGGGAGAAGTTAAAAGCTTCAAGGAAAACAAAACGAATAAAGACAGATACCGAATTTTATTTTATTCTATTCTAATTTAAACAAAAAATATCCACAGCAAACTAATAATTGTGAATAGCAAATGTCAAAGAGCGTATTTTATTCACAATAGTCAATTTCAGTCATAATGATCACAACCTTTATCAACTGAGTTACACAATACAAAAGTATCAATTGATTGATACTTATTAATTAATAATTAATGGAAAAAATATTTTGGCTTATTATTTCCCATTTTTGAGCGGTTCAGGACAAAAATCCCTATAACTGGTAGTTCGTCCAGCCAGGCTTTGCTCCACTTCAATCAACAAGAAATTTAAACTCAATGAAATTATTTTCCACAAACGAAACTCTATAAATGATTGGAATGCAATATTTCCAATTATTTGCACGTTTAAGCAATCAGTTGCATTATTTCCAGTCACTCACATACGCAATCAGTTTTTGTTTGCATTTGCATTATTCTCGATTTTGGTTTCGGTTTGGTTTCTTAACTTTTAAATCCAGATTTCGTTAAAACTAGTTTTGTCGATAGTTTTTCAATGCACTAGTACTAGTTTTTGAAAATTATTCTTGTAGTGCGATTTGTAGTAATAACAAAAAATGTTTGTTACATTTGAATTGAAATTGGAATTGTAAAATATATTTTTGAATTCAACACAAAGATGTCAGCCGTAGAAATGGGCTTTAAAAGATTTGTGGTGGATGCGAAATTGGAGGCAATATGCCGAGACCCTATGGATCGACAAGCTGAACTGGAACGTTTCACCGAATTAACGCGTCACGACCGACGCACATCGACTTGGCATAGTGAACAACTTTTTGCAGATTGGTTGAAGAATATTTTATTGAATCAGCTTTCGTTTTGGGGGAAAGCTAAATAATATTTCCAAACGACAAAAGACTCAATTTGTTAAGAAAGACGATTCGTTTTGCAAAATATAAGAAGTACAATCAGTGGTGCCATTTTGGCATTTCTTATGCTAAATCTAGCATATTTTAACTTTAAATTGCATATATAAATAAAATATGCTATATGCAATTTGGCATATTTTAAATTTTTAACATAAAATCATAAGAAATATTTTCGTGGTATACTTTGCTATACAAATAACATGACGAACGCATCGATAAAAATTTTCTGTATTTGGCATTACTGAAGATTTGTCAATTTGAAGTATCAGGTGTCAAAGTGTTAAATCTTAAAAACAAACATTTAAGCAAAAGTCAACTGCCCGTGAGCCGTGAATTGCTGCTCAATTTAATTTAAGTTTCTTCCTAAATGGACAGGCAAAGCTATCCGTATATTTATGGCTTGATGTTTTTTTTAAACTTTTTTTTTTGATAAAGTCGTTGTTTTAAACTTCAGCATATTTTGTTTTATTCCTCTTATAATTTACGAGTAGCATATTAATTTCTTAATTTAGCATATTCCTTTAGAAAATTTCTGGCAACACTGAGTACAACAGAAATTTCGCGTTATCGTGTGAATTGCAAGCAAACGATGACAATATTTCCACATGCATAATGTTTTCCCTTATCCCGTACACCAGCACCTCTTTTTGTTTCTCCGTATTAACCCTTCCTGTCTATTTTCATTATGAGAGAACAAAAACTACTTAAGGACTAGTGCACTTTGCACTATAAGATAAAAGGCATGTGCTCATTCTATAGCACTAATATAGTTCGAAGGAAACTTGCCAATGAATGAACATAAATATTGTCCGTTGAGTTCCGTTCACTTATACTTAGGTATTCCGTAAACTTAACTAAAACGTTTTATTTTTTTGTGAATAATTCAAAAAAGCATTGAAACTAGTTTCGACATTTCCAAAGCCATCTTTCTTCTAGTTTTATGAATTTCTAAGTTTATCCGAATCGAAGCAACATTAAAACTAGTTTCGACATTTCCAAAGCCATCTTTGTTCTAGTTTTATGAATTTCTAAGTCTATCCGAATCGAAACAACATTAAAACTAGTTTCGACATTTCCACAACGATCTTTATTCTAGTTTTATGAATTTCCAAGTTTATCCGAATCGAAGCAACATTAAAACTAGTTTCGACATTTCCAAAGCCATCTTTGTTCTAGTTTTATGAATTTGTAAGTTTATCCGAATCGAAACAACATTAAAACTAGTTTCGACATTTCCACAACGATCTTTATTCTAGTTTTATGAATTTCCAAGTTTATCCGAATCGAAGCAACATTAAAACTAGTTTCGACATTTCCAAAGCCATCTTTGTTCTAGTTTTATGAATTTCTAAGTTTATCCGAATATAAACAAAACTAGTTTCGTCAATTCCAAAGAAAAAATATTTTCAGATGAATATGACGAAAAAACTTCAATGTTAGTTTTGACATTGCTGAAAACATCTCCTTCAAACTTTATCCAATACTAGCTTCAAGATTTCTAGTCTTGTCAAAAAAATAATAACGACTACTACTTAATATTTTCAGATGTATAATACGAAACAACCGCGAAACTAGTTTTGTCATTTTCAAAGCATATTTATTCAAGTTTTATCAATTTTGAATATTCGGAAAATCTCATCAAACTCGCTGCAAATATAGCTCAGGATTCGAACAGTGCCCATATGATTTTGAAATTTGCTAGTCTTTGATGGAATTCGTGCCATCGGACAGGCCCAAGTCTAATTTCTCTCCTCTACCCGTATTGGGGTTGACCTGATGATTTGCAATCGGTGGCGGAAGATCGGGGTTATCCTCACACTGTGACTTTTATGTAAAGCCGGTGGGTGTATTTGAACAAGAATGACAGAAAAAAATCATTGCACACATAACTTTAATAAAACAAGATCGACTTCAATTTGCGATACTCCATTTACTGTTTTTCCAAAGAAAGTGCCGAAAGATCTGGTGACTGCGTAGCAAACTTGTACTTGCGTGGGTAGATGTTGGACAGAAGCCTATAGAAGAAATCTATGATCGAAATCCCGATCCAGTGTTAGTTTTTTTAATTTCTTATGACATTTGGACTCGATTTCCACAAACAAAGTTGAAACCCACTATCCGCCAGATGTCAGTCTTTGCACTCGTGTTCATATAAAAATTGAATGGTCCGTAAATGAGGCAGAGTTCCGAAGAAAACTAATTAGTGCGAGACGAGAAAGACGTCCAGTACTGTAAATGTAACTGGAACGTTATTTTTTTTGTCCAGTAGCCTGAGATTAAGTCTTCTCACTCACATGTTGGTTATACCTATTACTCTCTATATTAATACATACAAATTAAGCGAGTGTGCATCCACTTTCCACCTCGCTTTTCAAGAACCTACAATTGAACCCTGTTTCCAATGGAATTGCTAACCGTAGACACGCAAATGTGCCTCCAATTTTTATTCGCGAAATTTCACATCACAAATTAAACACATCCACGCAATCACTGTGCCGTCCACGTGCATTTCTAATGACATCAATTAGCCAAAAACAACACAAAACCCAACCCCCTTCCGCCAAGTGAATCGGAATTAAATTAAAATTTCTCAAAAACACCGCATGGACGACACGGAGAATCGCTTCCATCGGGTCGATCGAATCCAGTTTTCGTAAAATTCAACCAAACCCGTACACTATGGGAAATGTTTTTACACGTGCGGCTAAAACGTTTCCAATCAAATCAAAGTTGTGCTTACCGAAAAAAATATATCAGCCACATGCATCATATATCGGCACGCAATCCAAATCCGGATGAATGGGAAAATGGTGAGAGCACCAAATTGCTCCACAAAACGCATTCGCCGCCATCCGTATTGACTCATAGCAGTTGTCGACGTAAATTATTATGTTTTTCTGTCTATATCTAGATGCACAGGATAAATAAATAACAAAGTGCTCCGGCGATTGCAATAATCACATGGCATGGTACCGGTGGTACGCGCGCCTATCTATCCGTATCCATGCATCTATTTGAGAAGTATTTCACGCATTTTTCATACTCACACGACTCACCGTAGACTGCAGTGCTGATGCACTGCATACAAATCATTTATGGTGTGAGCTGTGAGGATTCCATTCACTTCTTCTCTGCCTGACCCAGGGGGGTTGTGCTCTGCCGCCTGCCTGCAATGGGATCTTTTCGTTCGTTTTGTTTTGTTTATTTAAAACTTTTCTACACGCTGCTGACGTTTTGGTTTCTTCCTAAATATTTTTTTCTGCAAGATAGTCCATGGCTTCTTGCTCAGAGCCGCCAAGAGACCACGACTAAGACCCCCAAGGCGCGAAGGAGACGACGAGTTTAATGGATTTCGCTGACGGAATGTTTATTTATAAAATATACGAGTACACCTCGAGAGTGTACAATGTGTATGCGGCTGTAATGGCCATGATGAGAAGCAGAAGAATTTTACAACTCTTCCCGGTACGCGAGTTCACCGATGTAATCATTATCCAAACATGGTTTTGTGCGGGAGTGCAACTCATGAACCAGAAATAAATAATTTTCAATGTGCTGACCATCGCACATGTGTCATCCTCATTGATGTGTTTTTGGATCTTAGAAGTTCATTGATATTACTCAGTGGGTGCCGCAATAAGAAAATAACAAGAAATCACATTGACAGGAGCGCTTGAACTTGTGGTCCGGGCGGGGAGTTAAAGTGGCATTAAAATTTTAGCCACGTTTTATGCGGCTTAACCGCATAAATAAGTTATTTGTTGTTGCGTCTAGCTTGTCAGTGGCGAATTTTGGTTGAAGGTCAGTGAGTTGCATATCGTATTTGTGTCGGTCGGAGCGTATATCTTTTGCCTGTCGAACAATGATTATTATTGGAATTCGGAGAATTTTTCGATGGAAGTCAACTTTGAGTGTCAATTACTTTGAGCACACGAACAAGGGAGGGGGAGAGGAGGAGATTAGTAGCAATATTGCGGCGGCAATGACCCTTCAGCGCAGATATGGTAGCTGCAATGAAATTGAAGCGGTCGCTCATTTCGTGTTTTTGGTACACTGTATACCTGTGGTATCCACGGAACATTGAGTGGGAGATCTCAATCGAGTGAAGAGAGCGATCTGAACACTATCTTCTGAAATACGGAGTCAACTTTGTTAATGCCATTAGAACGGCCGTGAATATATGATCCTATCAAGTGGGTCCTCCATAGCACTTGATCTTCCTCCACCGATACTAAATCATTGGAGGGAATCCGTGTACAAGTAGAAGAATGATGTCCGTTTCGATCAAAAAAATTCATTGGTCTGATGGAACTTCTTGGACCGCTTCATAAGTAAATTGTTTCGGGTCGATGTTAAAATGAAAAAAAAGAAGCTGTGTGTGGGGTATTAACAGAATTTAATTTAATATGGGTTTGTTTTTTAATTCATCCGCAGTATTACAGGTCTATGCAATACAAAAAATATTGGTTTTCAATATTTCCAATTTACTACACTTTTTCTGTAATACATTTACATTAAAATTTAATATTTTTTTCATTAAAATGCTCATTTTAATACGAATTTTCTGATCTTAAGATTAAAATACAGTATTTTTTTTTCCGGTATATATTGAAAATAATAATAATATGACGGTTTTACAGTATAATAAAACCGATATTATTTGCCGACAGAAAACACAACTAAGAAATCCGTTACGGCTGATTTGTGGATTGGCGTGACCCTGTCTAAGGCTCCGAGCCACCAACTGATTTCTTCCGAAGCCCTCCGAGGGATGGGTAGTGTCTGTCTCGCCCGTTTGTTGAACTTTCGAAGAAAGATCTGAAGGCAACGGCAGTTTAATCTTCCTCTTGGGATTACGAAGCTTGCAAAATTCAACTGCCCCAGAACCTTCTGGAGTTGTCGCAGAAGGTTCTGGCTGGACGGCCCTCGTATCACTCTCAGTCTGTAACTGACCTAGATTAAGTGTCCTCCTGCTGCATTCCGGATGATCGAGAAAACTCTCAGGCGATTGTATCGGCATTCCCTGGAGATGGAGACCTTCATCTTCCTGCGGAATAAACATGCCCATACACTGAGACACCTAACTTGCACCGGGTTGGTACTTGCAGTGTTTGACAGCTACACGTGCTCCCTCTAATCGTCAGTAGGATAAGCTTGTTAGGGGAATTTAAGGTGAATACGTAAGACTTAAAGGCGAATACACAATGGCTTCTTCAACAGCGACGCTGTGTTTTCGCCAGGCAGATAATAAAATAATATTTCAATCAATAACTTGTTGCAATTCAGTTTTAGTTGACCCTAAATAGAGCATCTACTCTGATTACATTTTAATACGAGCTTATTAAAACAATCAACTTCAATACATTTGCGTTTGCTTTTAATACGAAATATGAACCAAAGTGATTAGATTTAAATATATCGGTATTACTTTTGAGCCCAATATATTTTTTTGTCGCTTGGTTAAGAATTTAGTATTACTCTAGTTTGAGCGTCCTACTCAATAAAGTGGATGATTTGGATAAAGTTTTTTTTAAAGAAAAATGTCTTAAAAGACAAACAAGTGAAAACGGGGTTACATTGATATCCAATGAGAATATTCTTCTTACAAGTAAGTAACTTTAATTCCAATGTATTCTTGTAAGAGGTTATAATCACCTCGATTACCGTTGTCGTTTGTCGAAAACAACTTTTGTCGTTTCTTGAGTCGTGTCGTTTTTTTGTCGTTTGTCGAAAACAACTTTTGTCGTTTCTTGAGTCGTGTCGTTTTTCAATCCTCATTTGTAGCAGATTTTTAGGCGACTAGAATGTAGTAAAATCTTTTCGAAAGATTGGTAGCACTTGTATAAAACTGTCAGAAAGGCCGTTTATTCTTTATTTTGAAGATAAATTGTTGTGGAAATAATTTTACTTCTTGAAAGATTTCAGTTTTCAAAAGATTTAAAAGATGAGCATTGAAATGTTTTAAAGTTCAGATAGTGAGAAAGTGTTTAAATACTTGCTTGATGAAGTTGACATTCCCAACGCATTCCGGTCATTTAAGAACTCTTACGGAGGATAACGAAACGGTGCTGGAAATGATTTCAATTTGGGACTTGCTCAACCATCGGTAAGCAAATACTTTGCACAAACCATAGACGTCATTGAAGAAATTGGGGAGTCAAAATTATTATTCTTTTTTGTGCAGGATGTGTATGTATGTCCAGTTTGATGGTAAATACAAGGAAGTGGGTGGTGTTGGCGAGTTTGCGAGGAGATCGATGGCTGATGTTTCAGGGAAATCATCCCATTGTGATGGGATTGGTGTGATAACTGCCTGCTATGTCGACGGATAATTTTTGTTACAATCAGGCAATTGAGCCAAACAGATTATATAAAATACACAATTCAGTGTCAAAATTAGTACCTTTTTCCAACTCTTTCCGTCTCTTGTCAGGGGGCCATAGCCATAGCTATTTATAGTTGTAGCGATTTTATTAAAATTCCCAGAAAGTTAAAAATCGACTTTATTTAAGCCCTTGTTGAATCCTTTCGCCAGATGAACATTCTTCTCCATTAATGAAACAAGAACTTCCGATTGTTTTTTATTTGTTTTTTTAATTTTCTTCCCATATTTTTTTTTTTTTTGTTCTCATTTGTTTTGGAAATGAAAACTACAAATTTTCCAGCAAAATCAAATGCCTGCATTTATATGTGCGTTCTTCGATTGAAAAGAAATTAATTCTGTTTAAAAAAAACCGAATACAAACGCTCAAACACAGCCTTATTGAACCAACCGACTAGATGTCGGAGGCGAAATTTCAAACGACAAAAAAGGTCGTTTTTCAGGGAATTAGTCGTTAATTAATAATTGGCTATATAATAAATAAGATAATTCGGCCATACATGAGTTCTCCTTCATTTAAATTTCTAGAAAAATATGCCTGTACTAAAAGAATCACAGCGGCACTCTATAGGGTTATTTTCAAATGTGACTTAGGACCACCGGAATTTGCCTACGCTTGACAATTTTGTATATGTATTGTAATATTTAAAACCAATAAAAATTAATATTAAAATAAAATATTTTAGGTGTTTGAAATATATCCCATAGATATTTAAATCAAATCTAAAGAAGTATTAAAATATAATACTATAGTATTATATTTGAATATTCCATGGGTTTATATTTAAATACAAAGAAAAAAGTATTGAATTTGAGGTGAAAGTATTATATTTGAATCTGCAGTTTATTTCATTCGAATACAAATGTATTCCTAAAAATAAGGGTTCGATTTAAATACTTTTGCATTGAAACGCATCTTCCTCTATATTAATATTTGATATTTCAGACTTATTTTGTAATAGCAGACATTATTTAAAATCAATAAATCTTTTATTAGTTGTTTACTTTGAATACATGCAAAATATTAAATTTTAATATTTTCTCGGCGTTGTCCTATATACCAGATACAACCCCAAAAATATTAAATTTAACGGCAGGATTTTTAACTGTGTGTGTATTAACCCTGCGCTTCTCACGGTGGCACGGATCCAATTTTAAATGACTGCCGCAAGGACCCGGCTGAGTTTGAGCGATGCATTGGTGTTCTTGGCTTTAAGGGCATCTGTTGGTTGTGGCTATAAGATGTGTTTAAGCAGCAGTTGGAAGTGCTGCTTAAACACATCTACTATTCCCTGCGCTTCGGTGACTAGGTTTCCTTCACTGTTTCGAAGAGCCTGCGTTCCGGTCTTGAAGCCAGCAGCCAGTTGCTTTGCTTTCTTATAGAACTTCCGGATGTTGTTTCGATCGCAGGACTCTTCGATCTCCTTGAGCTGGGAGGCTGCGTAGGCCCTCTTCTTTCTACGCAGGATTTTCTTCTCTTCCCTCCTCCTGGCTCGATACTCTTCCCTCGCTGCCCTTGTTTTGCGCTGCAGCGTCTTAATATGTGCATCTTCTGTCACCATTTTCGGGCGTACGCATTCATCATCATACCACGGGCTCTTTCTCTGGGGTGGCTGGTACCCTAAGGTGGTTTCGGCTACATCTTTGATGATGTCGCGATTCTGGGACCACTGGGTGTTGGCATCTGTGGTAGGTAAATACACTGCGGAGAGTTTCTCACTCAGGCGCTCTTTGTAGACTCTGGCTCCAGGTGTGCTAAGGCGTCCAACGTCGAATTTCTTCTTCTGGGCGGAACGCAGCTTTTTCTCGTTGGATAGTCGCAACAAGAAAATGGTCAGAGTCGACGTTTGCCCGCGGAATGGGTGCACGTTGAGGATGTTGAATGCGTGCCTCACCTCGATTAGCACATGGTCGATTTGGTTGGCGGTTCGACCGTCTGGAGAGCGCCAGGTTGCTGTGTGGATCCTTAGCCTTGGAAACCTAGTGCTACTTATCACCGTATTACGAGCTGCCGTGAAGTCAGTTAGTCGGTAACCGTTGTCTGTGGTCGTTTCGTGGATTCTGTGCTTACCAACTAACCCGCCAAAGATGTTTTCCTTTCCGACTTTAGCATTGAAATCGCCGAGCACAACTTTGACATCGTACTCCGGACAGGCTCCGTAGGCTCCATCCAGGAGGTCATAAAACTCCTCCTTAATAGGGTCTTCAGCCTCGTCGGTAGGGGCGTGTGCACATATTAGGCTTATGTTCTGTAAGTAGCTTTGATGCGGATCACAGCTAGGCGATCACTTATCCCCTTAAAGTCAATAACTTTTGTCCTAAGCCGATTTCCCGCGACGAATCCGCATCCTAATACATGCTGCCTAATCTTTTATGGCAGCTGTAATAAATATCGCAATTTTTTCTTTTCATCATACCTGATCCTATCCATCGTATCTCCTGGATCGCGGTAATATCTGCCTTGTACCGCGTGAGGACAGACTCAAGTTTTTGAGTAGCACCTAGATTGTAGAGCGTTCGCACGTTCCAGGTACATAATCTTAGATCGTTGTCCGTTGACGTTCCGGGTCTGGTTGCCGTTTGAGGGAAATCGTTATCCGTCTCTCTCATAACTAGTGTTTTTTTTTACATGGTCGGGAAGTTACCCCGACGGCACAACCCCCAACCTGGAGGGCCCCCGCACTGAAAAAATATGTCCCATTAAATGTCCCGCTTTTCAACTTTTCGCCCTATTATTACTTCATTATTAAATAAAATAAAATAAAATACAATTAATAAAATTTACATAGAAATTATAGCCCTAGCCGTAGTTAGCTATAATCTTAACTTACAAAGTGTGAAGTGCGCTTTAATCTGATGATATAGGTCAGTGGTCTGGGTCTCCGAACTCAATATGAATATGAATTAAAAGACTTTTACTTTTATTCACTTTAAATGCAAAAATGTCCCGCCAGCTAATTTTTGAGATCTGGCATCCCTAAGGTCAAGTCACCTCTGCGAGAGATAACCATACCCTCAAAACATTCATGTGCATCGAGGCGTCTGATGTGTGGCACGTAGTCCCGTCCTTCTGAAACTACATATCGCCTTCCACCATATCGTTCAATTTGGGCCAAAACCGAATCCTTTAGAAGCGTTTTGTAGCGCTCGCCGTTGATGGTGATGGCCTGTCCAAAAAAGTAAGGAACGATGTCGCCGCGACAAACAAACGCGATTGTCTATGGTTATTAACTTTGAACTCCCGGGTCAATTGGATCTTGAACGGGTGTAGCCCCAAGTCCCGACCGAATACTCGCCAAGTTGAAGTCTGTGAAAGGCCGTCTTCTTGTGCACGGCGAGGAATTGACTGCCTCGGTTTCTCCTGTACACTTCCACGTACTGCGGGAATGTTCTCGGACGATCTGGCGTTCTTTTGACGTAAGGTGTTGATTGCTTACCAAACCGGTTGCCTCGAATTTGGCCACCAAATGTTGGAAAGCCGACTTTAAAGTGCCACCACGTCTGCCTTAAAATGACCACAACGCGCTCAACGTTTGCACTAACGACTACTCATTTTGATAACAAACTTTGATCATTTGAATATGCTGCTCAATCGTGATTGTGCTTTGGCTTCAGTGACTGAATAATAAATAGCTCATTGTACAGACGCCGCAAAAACAACATGGCCACCACAGGCAGCCAAAATCGACCCGTCCCAATTGAAAACCCCTTTACTATCAACGGCCCAGAAGAAATGTGTGTCAGAATTTGAAGCAGATTATGATGCTACTGCTAATGAAGATCGATTCCAAGTTTAGAAGTTGTTATTTAAAAAATGTTAATCCGCCTAAAACTCTCAAACGAATCTGTTCAACACTCAAATTGATCCATGAATTTTAACGCTTGCAACGTGCTCTGCACACATGTCACACGTGCATATCGATAGTACCAGTTTTTTCGTATCAACAGTGTAAGGTCATCTAAAATTGCCACGGAAGCCTTAAAATTGTTTCGACCTATAACCCATCACACACACTCAATAAATGGTTTCTAATTTTCGATTGGCATCTTTTGTTGCAAATGCATTTCCTTTCGGCCCACTTGCCGATATTCGCATTTGATATCACTACCCGCTGCCATTGGCAATAGCATCCACACAAAGGATTTCACACTCTCCATTGCAACACTGTCAGCTCAAAATTACGCACCGGGTTCTCCTTTGTTCCATGCGATTCTTTGTTCCAATGTACATGTTCATGCAACAGGCACACACAAAGACGGAAGGTCAACAGTTGAAACCAAAGTAAAATAAAAGATAGAAAGATACAAAAACGTGGAAAAGAGAAATAGCATCAGCCACAGCGCACAGCTGCACCTCTTTGGTAAATTATCAGAAAATTCGCATTTCCTTGCGCAATCGGAAAGGAAATTTGCCACCACATGAAATGTATCTATAAAACACATGCATGCATAGAATGGATAGTCTCTCATACAGTCTGGCTGTAGTATATGTCCTTCATGCAGCTGGGTTTCATTTATTCATTTAGTTGGCCAACAACACCAAATCCCATTGCGCCCGCCATCGCCGCTGTAATAGTGCCAGGCTGGAGATAACACAAGACAATGCAAACCAACAGAAAAAAAAGAAGAAGTATTTTCCCTCTGCGCACGAAGAAAAGCGGAAACTTGTGCGAAGAAAAAAAAAGCCGCCTGATAAATCGTCTCTGCCGCTGGTAATCGGTGTAATTTATGTAGCGCGAGCACAAATGTGACGGCACCGGCACCGATCAAGAAGAAATGAAAGCGAGCGCAATTTATAGGTACGCGCCTCTGCTGGCTTGCTGAGGCTTTGTCTGGGAGCCGAACTGCTACTAGGTGGTGGTATCGGTAGATACGCCGAGCTTGCTCTCGCCGTTAATGTGATTGTAATTGCGTCGTTTTTTGCTTTTGCTTTGAGATACTTTTTGGTTGGTATTTTAAACGTCGCATCGTCGCTCCCTCTCTCAAGGATACAACAAAATTAGTCTGAAGGAAGGCGATTAAACAAAAGAAAAAAGCGCTGATGTGTCGCTCAAGATGATGGCATAATTTACCAATGAGGTGCAAAGTATTCTAATAATTAATGGCCCCGAGATAGAACAGAAATTATGATGCTACTGCTGATCATTATCTGATGTGATGACGCGCGATGCAAAGCATCATCATCATTAATGAAAGGAAGCACAGTGCTTCCTTATTTAATGAATGAAGAGGAAGCTGACAAACTGCTGTAAGGGCACCTCTCTTTTGTTAAGTCGGACTGGCAAGTACATCTTTCTTTTGATCGTCTAGAAAAGATATTCTATGATCGCATGATCCAATACCGCATTTCGCTAACAGAGCCGATGGTTATGTACATCACACTACCTCTGGTTGTTAAGTCAATTAGGCTTTACCGTAGGGCCATTGCATATGTAATGTACGAGCGTGGGAAACATCAGTTTTTTCTTTCAATCTTGATCACAACACAGATCTATATACCGCCGTGAACTGCTATACCTGTGACATGTATGCACATGAGAGCTGACCCGCTAGCTCGGGTAACTTGCAAACGCTTAGCTATTTGCGATGTTTTTTTTTTTGCAAGTGCACTTGCTCTCTCCGGTGATTGTGTGGGTGTCACACAGTTCACTGCTTGGTAGCCCATTTCGGGTATATATAACAGTGGGTGGCGGCAAAGAAAAAGAAAAGAATAAAAAAGGCTAGAACAGAATGGAGAAGGTCAGTTGGGCGGAAGATTTGAAAAGGGCAGCAGCGGTCCGTAAAAGCGAGGCTACGAATTAATTTCGTTTTTCTGTCAAGTGTGCGGAGTTTTGAGTTTCGGTTTCTCGGTAACCAATTTAAGTAGAACCAGTGCGACATACAAAAAAAAAAAAAAAAGAAACTGAAATTAAAAGTAAACCGAGTTTTTTTTTTTAAACTGAACGCAAATGCGAAAGAAGAACTAAGCCACAACACATACCCACGTGCGAAAAAGTGTATCTTAGTATTTTTTTGTGTTCCCTGAAACCAACTAAAAATAAAAAAATAAAAAGAACCAAAGATGGAAGCTAAAATATAAAGCCTAAAGCCTTTGTTTATCTACGCGAGCAAAATGTGCGCAATTGTTAATTCCGCCACACAAAAGGAAAAAATCAAAAATGAAACTATTAACCAATTAACCCCTTACGAAAAGAAAAAAAATAATCGAAAAAGAAATTGGTCGTGCTTAGATCCCGTTCCGCTTCATACTCCTTCTTTTTTTTATTTAATAAACCGTAGTGTAATTAGATATCATAAAGTAAATAATAATAATACCTAATTCCTAAAAATAAATATTTAAAGAAGTCATATATACCTAGATAGATAGAGAGAGAGAAAAAAAAAAACGGAATAACCTTTTTTTTTTTGTTTGAATTTTTTTTTGTGAATTATGGCGCGAAATAAAAAGGTGTTGATTTATACCTAACGCGAAACCAATTCTTTTTTATGTGAAGTGTCTATTTTCAGCAAGTGTACGAATTACAATGTTAGCAAATTGACTAACTTGCATCCAGATCATCAGGCCTGACGACGTGGATACCCGGAATAACAGTAAGTCTTTCCTTTTTTTGTGATGATGTTTTAAAAAAGAATATAGATACTTCGACGAAGATTTGGTTACTTTTTCTTAAAACTTAATTTTACTAAATACTAAAACACACATTAAACAAAATATAGACGTGTACGTATATGCAATCAATCGTTGTACATATATATTACCATATTTTTTTTCTCTCGTCCTCTATTTACCTACTTAATAAAACTTTACTATTATGTGCAAAATAAGTTGCTTAATATTTTTCTTTGCCAACCTTCCGTTTAAATAGTTTTGTAAATTCCTAAATAATGAACTATGTATCTACCTATGCAGTAATTTATCATTATGTTCTTTTTTCAAATAAATTCCTGATAATGGATTTCTAACAAAAAAAGAATTAGTTGAAGCGTCTCATTTCGGGGTAATGGGTTAAGGGTTGCTGTTTTTTTGAAGGGGCATTAGGCTGCCGTTCATTTTTATAACTTTTCAGCGGACCTCGGCACACGGATGGGTGAGCATGGAACCGCTTGGAGGATATAACATCTTTTCCTCCGGATGTGATTGGTTGTGGAGGATTATTGTCAACCTGGACAATATTTTCCTTTGTTTTATTTATTAGTTTTTTGTTACTTTCTCTTTTCTTTTTTTTTCTTTCTTCCATTTTTTTACCGGTCATTTTGCGCGTGCAATAATTTTATGTATGGGTACACATGTTCGACTGATTGCAAGGATCCACACCTCCCCGACGAGCTAGTTACAGAGCAATACGCTAGGCATGCGCAATCGCAATCACGTCATTCATAAAATGATCCTTCCCTTATCCCTTCCAACATTTTTCAACCTTCTTATCCCTCCTCCACTAAACGTCTCCTTCATCCCTTCCTCATTTTCAACCCTCTTCCCCCCCAAAGTACTACCTCCGTTACACTGCAAGGTGAGTTTGCATCTTTCAATTGACACAGACAGAATCAAATGGACCACGTGGCTATCCGATTTAGCATTCAGAATGCTTCCACTACAAATACGTTTCCCAAAGTTACGTATATATTACGAGATATATATATATTCAGAGCTGCAAGCTGTCCAATTGAAGGAGCACAAGGTTTGTTTGAATAATTGTCTAGAGCTCGAAAGTTCAAAACCTCGCTTACAAGTCGTACCAATTGATTCGTTCTGCGCAATGTCCACGTATTGCTCGTGATTTCTTGAATATTCATTTCCCATTGCTGATTGACATCCGGCTGGAAGGACAACAGAGTAGAACCAGAGGCTCCTGAATACACATAACGATTTTGAAAGTCAACCATAAATACTCCATTTATTTAGGTTACATAAAAGTATTTGTTCCCACAGGAACTTTCCTCTCTATCCATCAAATACAAAGTGATGAGATGCGGATTGCTCATACTGATAAAGGAAAGGATGAAGGAAAGGAGGTGCCTTTTGTTTTGCATTTGAAATCTCAAGATTCATTTACGTATCGTTCGCTCATGGACGCGTTAATTTGACACCTGGCTCAGTTTCTGAGGATTTATTCGAAGAAATGTCGGTAAAGTTGGGTATTACACCTACCTTTTTCTCAATTTTTTTTTCGAGCACGTACAAATTTTTTTAAAATTTTTCTCTTACAAACTTTTTCATAACTCCTTCCAAAATAACGTCCGATATCCTAATTGAGTCGATAAAGTAACATTCCCCATTTTTGTAGTTAAAAAAAAACATTCAAACATTTTTTTACAGAGTCCAGTGCCCATGTTATGTAACTCATGCGATAACTTTTCGCATCGGAAACTTAGGAACAAAACATTCCGCTGTTCATCGCATCTGGAAAATATTGGAATTCTCTAACTCTATTCTGTAGTAACTTTTAATTTCATGGGAATTTTGGAAAGATTTCCCAAAGCTGTCAAAATACTGCAAAACAAAACAATAAAAATTGAAAATTATTTTACACGGATTTTCAGTAACGTTGCTTTTAAAAATGTTTAGCTTTTCAATAATTTTGGGTGAAGAACACGATAGGCGTAACATGTTACGGATTCAAAGGCATGTACTAAGATATAGCACAAACCCTTTTAAAATGCCGGAAGCAAGATTACGGGAGTTGTATCGTTTTTCCGGTGGCTCAGCTTGGATACTTATTGACGAGCTAAGTCCACATTTGTGCAAAGGGCAAAGTAATACATTTATTCCAATCCCGAATCGGGTCTGTGCTGCATTGCATTTTTTTTTTACAACTGATGAGTCCTTTCAGAGAGATGTGGGCCAATATTTTTCTGCGGCTATTAGTAGGACTATGGTTTCTCGAGTGGCTGATGTTTTGCAAAACAAAATGATGTCCAAATACATACCCCTCAGGAATACAATGAGATAAACCAAAAGTTAGTACACGGCTTACATCTTTTATCAATCAATTGTTCACGAAATTCAATTAGATTTAATGAAAGGACTGGATTCCTAGGGATTATTGGGGCAGTAGATTGAACTCACGTTTGGATTAAGAGACCTAAACAAGATGTAGAAAGAATGTACAATTGGTACTCTTAGACAAAATTATGAAATTGTAAAATTAGCTTGACTTATAAGATAATATATCTTACTGGTTTTAAGCATTCATTAAATAAAATGAAAATAAAATAAAATAAATAAAAATTATGTTCGTACCCACATTACAGATATGTGATTACAATCTAAAGATTTTAGGAGGATTTGCAAGGTTTGGTGGAGCTGGTCATGATGCAAACGTGTGGGAAGCATCACAAATAAACGCACTATGAAATAAATTTTTTGTTTTAATACTTTATAACCGCAAGCTTTGAGTTTCGTGATAAAATTCGACAATTGTAGTGAATATTTGATCGCTCTTGATAGTTACGGAACCTGAATATATCTCAAATTTCCAGAGGCTTATCATATCGAAATGTTCCATGTGAAATAGTTTTCGATTCAGACAGTTACAGAACGCGTCATGTGATATTATGGCATTTTGTTTCAATTCATATCGTTTTAGTGATAGATATATCGACGCGATAATTACAGAACATAGGCACAGGAGTCGGATTCTCAGAGACCAATCAATCAAAATTTCAAATACGGAGGTTGATACTTAAGTTTTGAGTGCGAATATGTTAAATTTGACATTACTCGTAGAGTTTGACATTTTTAATGGTAATCGTACTCAGAACATTTTGTCATACGAGTGCTGTTTGTATTGTTAACAGTTACTTGAAACATTCATCTTGGTCAAAAAATGGAATTGAATCGTGAACATTTTCGTGCAATAACTTTCTATGATCTTTCACGTGAATTAAACCAACAATAGTGTGTCGACATCTTTAGCCACCGTGTTTCAGTACTTTTCCGAATTTAATCGTGGTCGCACTTTGCTACAGGATGAATTTCTTAAAGGTCTTCCAAAATCGGTCTCTAAAAAAGAGATACTGTGCTTGAACTGATGTTGCAAGATTGTCATGTGACCAACCGTGAGATTGTGTCATTCTTGGTTATTAGTGTCACTCCCCCATACACTCAATATTGCTTGACGTCAAAATGATTTGTTCGCTTTGGATACCGCATAGTTTGTCAATCGCTCAAAAAAAAATGGGTCGGGTCGATTGGTGCCAAGAAGTGGTGAAGAAATTAATTTCCGGTGCTTGAAAAGACGTCTATAAAATCGTGACAGGCGACAAACCATGGATCTATGAATAAACATACCCAAAGCTAAACAACAAACGAGCGTATGAGTCTTTTAAAACAAAATTATTCGCGCAGAAGCACTTGGGCGCTATGTTTTTGATATAATTGGAAATGTCGCCACCATGCCATTAGAGTAGACCGGTCCATTTTGAATGGCCACCATTTGTTTGCCTGAAGTGTTTAGCAAAATAAGGAAAACTGAGACAAATCATTCTCCACCACGATAAAGCAAGCTCCCACACATTGGCTCAAATAGTGCATTTCTTAACATTCAAATGATCGAATTGATGGCTTATCCGCTGTACAGTCTTTTGGCCCAATGATTTATTTTAATTCCCGCGGATCAAACATTAAATGCGAGGTCAACGTGTTTCGACACCTGAAGAAGCGGTTGATGCGTGCAAATCACATGTTTTGGAGGTTCTTCAATCAGTGCTTCTAAAAATGGGTTAAAAGGCATGCAAAACTGTATTGATCTTCATGGAGAATATTTTGAAAAAAGTGCCATTTTCGATTATAAATATTTTTTTTTATTTTTCCATCTCAAAACTTAAGTAGCAACCCTCGTATATACTCCGAATGAACAATTCCAACTCAGATATTAGGTTCACTCTCGGCTAGATCAAAAATAGAGGATAAGGGAAGTTAAATGAATTTGGCAACAAATATATTTCATGTCGATGTCTGTTTAGGTCTGTATAGGAAAATTTTTCTTAAGTCACAGAATACCCAAAAATATGTTTTTTTTTTTTGCATTTGCATTATGATTTTCTAAGAAATTCTCATTAAAATGAACTTGGGCGTATACGTAACATTTGTTTTCTTACATCCAATCATCTTTTTAACTGATCTACTTCAATCCATGTACACAATGTGTCGATACACAATCCCTACCACAACAGGCCGACAACGACAACCTAAACAAAAGTCATCCACAGCAACATGATGAAGTTTTTCACTCTTCGTATTACCTATCTTATGTAAAATCCCCTACAAATGAAGAATATTTGCAAAGCTAAATACGAGAACAAAACTACCTATGAAAAAAAGAAAACCCCTAAAAATGCTGGTGAAATGGGATTTTCTTGATGAGAACGCATTGTGGATTGTGTTGCCCGGAATGGTTGGGTGAATTAGTTTGTACTTGGAAGAATTTTCTACTCTTTTATATGGTAGTTTAGCAAGTGAAAGAAATTGCAGTGTGAAGGGCTATGAGATTCCTTGTATAATTGCTAACGAGTCCTGGGTGGAAAATCCAATTTCAGCTATGGGAAACAACAATCGTTAAAAATATGAAGAACAGGAACTACTTTCCGATTCAATTAATAAATAAAAGTTTTTAAGGGTTGGTCGACTAATTTTAATTTTATTTTAATTTTAAGTACTTTACCGCTCTTTGAAAGATAAACTAGAAAGAGTTGTCGTTGAGGACTTTGCAATTTTATTAGGTCGTCCATTTTCGGTTTTGTTTATACGAGAAGGAAGTTGCGCCTGCCTTTTCTTTTTAACTTTCTCGATTACGTAGTAAAGATATTGTATTCGTAAAAAATTTCGAACTCGAGATGTTTATCAATTTAGGCGAACTCAAAAAAGTGAGTCGCAAAATTATGTCCGTCTGTCTGTCTGTCTGTCTGTCTGTATGTCCCGAGGCCTACAGCCTGAGCGACTGGTCGGATTTCCTTCTAACTTCGGATTTGGAATTTGGGGGCTTACAGTTGGGGGCCGTTTTTCTTTTGCATGGTAACCTCAATATTAATGGTACTTCCCATACAAAATGTTCATACCAGTTTGATTTGTTCGAAAACGGCTCTAACGATTTCAACCAAAATTTATATTTAAGCTTAAGTAGGTGAGGTTACCATAACTGTATACTAAGTTTTCCACTAAAAAAATCTAATAACGGTACTTTTGAAAATGGGACATATCTCGAAAACGGTCCATACGATTGTAACAAAAATTAATTTCTAAGGTAATATGGTCATTTCTAAATTAATGACAAACTCATTTTTTCTCTGTTTTATCGTAAAATAGATTTTTGAAAAAAGTAATTTTCTAAAATTTAGTTTGCTTTAGTTTACCTGAAAACGGCAATAACGATTTTGACTAAAATGCGGACTTAGGGTAAAATTGATGTTTTGAATCACCAAAAACGCTAATTTTAAATTAAATTTAATTTCGATAAACATTGCAGTATTTGGTACTGTTTCGTCTGCCAAATTTACCAAAAACCGCTTTTGATCCATATACAAAGATAAAATCAGTATTCGAAATAAGATCGGGATCACTTAGTTTTTCTTAAAAAAATTCTAAAAAATCATTTTTTTTAATAATTATATTTCCCGATCTATTTTCACATAGCTATGCTATATTTTTGTTGTAATTTCTCCACTTCCGATAAAAATGAAATAACAGCTTCGCAAAACATCATTTTAGCAAATATTTTCCTTTTTTCAACATTGTTTTATATGCACCTTAAAATAATAGCAACCACTTCCTTACACAATCAGAAACTCCCACTTCAATTGCACCCCCACACACACGTCCATCGGCATATTCGGTTTATAACTGCTAATGCAAACTCAAAAACAAATCTCTGAGAACTTACATAAATATCTATGTAAAGATATCGGTATAACACAAACCCTACTTAATAATAGACACCTTAAACCAGCGTTACTAATATATTCCAGTCAAAAAAAAAAAAATATGCATTAGCAGATCAGAAAACAGAAACCACTGCTACACTTTGCCCTGTACTCAAAATTCCTGTAAAGTGTTAGACCTCATAAAATATAGTACTGTAGACGCTTTTACCTCTTTAACCATAACTTGGGACAATTGCCATTACTGACAGAGTGACAGCTTCAATTTATAAAAGTTCACATTCTTATCTATATTTATGTACTGCCTGTCAGTTGAATAACCCAAAAGTGAATTTTATTTAACACTATTCCTCTTCCTATATTCTATGCACCGTTTCTAGCATCGGTTCTCAGATTTTTACCTACCTATACTTAATAAAATAAGAAAACAACCAACGAAACTATGAACGAGAAAGTTTCGTTCGACCCATTCGTGCATTTTATTTTTTCAGACGTTTGTCGTCGAAACGATAGATCTCCAAAATTCTTACCTGAAGTCAGTTTTAACTCAACATCCAGTTTATTGTTTGCAAAAAATTAGAAAACGTTTTTAACCTTCACACTAAATATTTGGTAGGTCACAATAGGTAATTTTATAGGGTGTTCGTAAAATCTAGCTTTGATTATTCATGTCGCGCAATATTTTTGAACGTAGTTATGGTTAGCTTGCTTACGAAATTGTCTGGAATTTGGGCATTCCGAAGCACGAACTCAATCAGCTCTTCGTGGTGACTGCCACTCAAACTCGCTGACCAATTCTATTTGCAATACACACATTATGATGATGCCTAGCAAGTGTGTTGCAGTACTTCCAAAACCTTTCTGGGAGATTTTCCACTAGTCACTTGATGGTGCTGTTGTTGACATCTAGAGAACTTAACATTAATATAAGCATCCGTGCCTGATGCGCTGAAGCTCGTCAGTGCAGCAACCACCACCTAAATCCCTCCGAAAAGTTATTCTTTCTACTCATTTTTAATACTAAGTTAAGTAATTTACCCCCACAATGGCCATCCATTCTACAGGGTGTCCGCCGGGAAGGTATACTACTTTCTTTTGCCGCCATTTTGGTAAACATTAGTCTTGAAAATTCATATTTGGCAGTCGTGAAGTAGACACGTGGCAAATTTATTATGGAAAAATATTCGATAAACCAACGTGCTTTAATTGTTAAAACATTTTATTAAAATCAATCATCGATTACTGTGACGATGACAAAGTTACGTGACAGAATAGTCGGTTCTGGGCAATTGAAAACCCTCAAATTATTCATCAGTCACCTTTGGTCAGGAGGAATCATTGGACCTTACTTCTTTGAAAATGAAACCGGCGTAACGGTAACTGTGAATGGGGAGCGATATCGTGATGTGATTGAAAACTTTTTAACGCCACAACTTCATGCTTTGGGCTTGCTTAACATGTGGTATCAACAAGACCGTGCCACATCGCATACAGCCAGGATTGCAATGGAAATACTGCGAGACCTCTTTCCACAACAAGTTATTTCAAGAAATGTTGATTTTGATTGGCCTCCACGGTCGCCTGATTTGACTGCTCCGGACTTCTTTTTGTGGGGATATCTGAAAAGCAAGGTTTATGCAAACAAACCAAAAACGCTTGAGCAACTCAAACAAAATATTCGTGATGGAATTAATACCGCGTGAAATGTGTGAGAATGTAATGAAAAATGTGCTCAAAAGGGCTCGCATTTGTGAGACTATAAGAGGCGGACATTTACCTGATATTGTATTCCATACATAATTGCCGACATTAAATAAAACATTTATCAATATAAGATCCATTCTCTTTCATTTAATCAAAAATTATAAACAAACAAAGTAGTATACCTTCCCGGCGGACACCCTGTACATGCACCACTGAATTTGAGTAGTTAAACCGTAAACGGACTGTGATACTTTCGTAATATTGATCAGTATCGAGGCGAAACTTTTACCAGCGATCCAATAAAATCACCTCCCGGAATATCTTCTCTGTGTTGTAGTAAATTTAATTTTGAAGATTATTGAGGTTTATGATGGCCACCGTCATTTCATTCGTGTTTGGTATCCTTTCACTTGGTTGCTCTAAGTAGTTCAATGGAATATATATAATCAAATTAGCAGGATGCTTTGATATTTCTAATCTAGAGAATCTGTGGCCATAGTAGGGTGTGAATTTAAATTACAGTTAAATGAAGTTGTTACTTGGTTGACTTCAATTTGTTAATTTACTACCCCGTTTCATGGTGGTTACAAATGATTTTTGCTGGTTTATATCAGCTGCATTCCATGTCCGCTTGAATAACGCCTTAAAAATCATTTTGACGGTGTCCTCCGCTGTTTGCCTAGGCGTTGACGGTCGGTTTGACACAAGATATTTGCATAGGTATTGCAATAAGTATAATGGCGATAGAACTATATGTAGAACTATTCATCAATAGAATGTGACAATGTTCAATGAGCCATTAAGCACAGATCTCGTCGTCCAAAATCGCAGTTAGTATTCCTTTACATTTCAACTGAAACAATGAAATATTTATTATAAATAAGAAAGCAGTATGGGAACCAAAGCGGAGCCCTGTGGCACCTAAAATAAATACGTCTCGATAATAGTATCATCAATATAAACTATTTGACCACAACCAATCGTGCATTAAATCCCAAAAGTCGACATTTTTGATTTTCCGCAGCAAAATTTCATGGTCATCAAAGGCTTTAGCTGTTTCAACGAGTAATCCTGCTGGCAAATATCTGCGTGCAGAAATGTGCGTCTTCTGTAGAACTTCCTTTTTGAAAACCTAGTACTAGTCTTAAATTCCACCTTCCTTGAATGTAGTTATTTATTTTAAATTTCACCCCCAACGAGGAAAACAAAAAACATGTATCTCAAAGCAGAACCCTGAGGCACCCCAAATACATACCTAATAGTTCTTTTTTTTATTCTAGCAAATTTAAGAGCTAGCATTGAAAAATATGCCTAATATACCCGACACTGGGTGTCAACTTATGCTTTTTCATGCCTTTTAGACATTATTTCATTAGCTAAGGCTTGTTTTTTTCAAAAACGCAAATTTTTCATCTTAAATTTTGCTCTAATTTTTTTTTTTTTTGATTCAACATACTGACTTTTTATTTTTTTAATGTATGATTTCAAGGACCAATACGATCTGATGGACTAAAATTATGTTCCTATTAAGAATTTCTTCTGTGATTTATAATTTAAGTTTTTTTTTTCGAAATAAAAATGTTTTTTGTTTATTTTTTTATATTTGTGTTTAATTTTGGATTTATTGTTCCAGTTTACATAAAAAAATTATTTTAGGCACTATTTTAATTGAAAAAGGCATATTTTTTCTCAACTTAGGCATTTTTTCGCAAAATGGTTTGGCAACGTTGCCGACACCATTCCTCAGTTCATGTAGGATAGCTGTCTGCAAACCCCAAAACAAATTGGACCACATTCTTCTTCGACATATTGCAGTACAGTCACAGCGACAGAGTGGAGAGTTTTACCATCCTCCTGTTAAACCTTTTGACATGTTTGTCTATAAGGAAGTGTCCGCTCATGGGATTGTTTAACAGTGCACTTTTAAGGGCTTACCTGCACGCCCACTACGCTTCTTCAGAGTCACAAAGAGTTCGATAAAAAAAATATTCTATTCATATTTTGTAAGTGTAACACTTCTCTGTAACCCATTTACAAGATCAATGCCGATCTTATTACACTTTTTTCAGCTTGAATTGTTGCATAATGGGCCAGGCTTCTCGCAAACAAATTCAACAGTCACTTGCAAGGCTGGTGGGCTGGTGGGCTGGTTTTGTGTTTGGGGTATATAACTTAATAAATGTGAACTTAATCGTGTGCTTCTCTGTAACGCAAAATTACAACCCAAATGCTGGTCTTATCACCAATTGCAGACATTTTCAACGTTCACTTTTAAGACTTGTGGACTTATTTTTATGTGTAAGTTCGTTTGCTCGATAGCTGCCCAAAAATACTAGTTCTTTGCCTATGATGGGACAAGGATTTGCTTCTTTTAAAAATCTTCCCTATGCACAAATTAAAGTTCGGTCAAAAGCCTACGGATGACTTGACTGTAGAGTGAGCTGCAATAACCCCGCAGATCTTAGGTATGAAGAACCGGACATTTTTTTCATTTTGAATTGTTGCATGAAGGGCAGGAATCTATGAAAAATGTTGAGTAGTTTTCATAGGTACATTTTAAAGCCTTCGTCTCGAATGAAGAGGTCCATTCACCACGAAGCTGACGGTGAATAAAATGTCTAAGAGATGAGTTCTGCCTCGAATATCTTTCGTGTCGTCCCGTTGTTGGAATCACATTAGATAGCAAAAGTAGGGATCTGTAACGAAGTAGGTGGTCAAAGCACATGTTCTAAAGCGATTTCGCGTAGCTAGAGACTCGATCAAAACGTTTAAGATTAAAAATATAAAGGTTGGCATCACAACAGCAACAAATTTCGCACCCATAACTAAGAATGGGAGTAATAAGGGGTTTTTGCAAGCAATATGCGTGTGTTTAGGGGAGTATAATTATGTGACATCCACAGCTGACGTAACATGCCGTACACTTTGCCAACAGTCGCATTGATGTGATTATCTCTTGTTAACCTTCTATTGAACACCATTCCCAAGTTTCTGCTAGTTTCAACATATTCAATTTTGGAGCCACTAATCATTATATCAGGAAAGTAGGAGATATCTAACGGCTTTTTACTTATCACAAGACATTTGGATTTTAGGGGGTTTAGAAAGAGTCCGTTCTTCTCTGACCAAGTGAATATCCTCCCAAGATCACTATTGATAGAGTTTGCGCAGTCTTCTATCATTCCAAGAGGGCAGCTTTGATACAGCTGAACGTCGTCAGCATACATATGGACTGATGATGATGCTGATATTATTGAGGGAATTCCATTTACATAGAGTGAGTAAAGGAGAGGTCCAAGAATCGAGCCCTGCGCGACTCCTCTACTGTTACAAAGGAAGTCAGATAAACGTTTTCTGCCTATGATACAAATCCTGCTAAAAAGTATGCAACCGCTTTTAACCCACTTTTTAATTTTGTTCGAACTGAAGTGCTATATTCCAGGCAGCTACTGACCTGGCCATATCTCAGTGTAAAACATTTTTAGATTGGTTTCGAAACACGAGAACCTTTTTGAACTTGGGCTTCTATTAACAAATACCAAAGAGCGCGTGGGTGCATAAAAACTCAACAGAAAGTTGCAGTTTTTCACTCCAATTGATTGGCCAATTTATTTCCATTTATCGGCAGATCTCCCGAGTCCTGACATGCTTTTTTTTTGAGAGCGAAAAACAATTTTCGGAATAGAATAACAAGAGATACTAAAACTGTAGGTATCGTGAATTATAGCATTTCGGTGTAGAAAGGATAACAACTTCAATTGCACTGCTTTCCTAACCAGAGATATTTTTTTTGTTGGTTGTGTCTGCTTTCAGATTTGTTTGTGTGTACAGTTTTGGGTTTTGCTTTTAATTGTAATCGTCTGCTTCGTTTGTAGCGCAATTAAATAAAGCACTGGAATATGTTCCGCATGCATACGGATACGAACAGATAAAAGCGGATTAGGTGTTGATTTGATTTTATTAAACGATTTAAATCGTAATCCTGTTGCGAATAGCATCGTGGGTGTATGCTGCTGGTGCTGTTGCAGTAATTGCAAATTTTTGTTCGGGCAAGTGGATTAGTTTATTTGATTGGTTGGACTTTTTATTAAGGTTGTTTGTTTGTGCGGTAATAGTCGGTTGTTAGATATGCGCTTGTAATGGGGAAGGGGTTTAAGGAGATTTGTGTTAATCATTTCGTTGGAAACCCTTTTTGTTAGGAACTTTCTTTTAATTACTTAAGTTATCTGTTCCTTACTAAATACGAATGCGATTCTTGTTTGGTTTATGGTTTATGAGTTACTTTTGAAATAGAATCAGTTGTATTACTTTAAAATTGATGAGAGGATAATTTTCAATAATTTCGAAAAGTTATTGCCTTACAATGTTTTGTTTCTTAAATGCAAAAAACTTAGGCTTGTATTCTAGTGACTAATATTGTCGCACTCGTGTATTCTCAGCATCTTGCAATGCGTTTCAGTTCCTCCCAACGATTTCGATTCATACTGCTGGGTTTAATTTAGGCAACTGGGTAATTGAGTTTGCCCTAAAAATAAAAAAACCAACACCTACTCATTTGAGGTTGCATTTGTCTAAAAATCAGTCTGACGGTGCGAAGTTTGCAGTTTGCTGTTGACAGGCACTTAGTACAATGGACCGAAATTGGATACAAACTGCTCCAGGGTTTGTATATGTTCAAATAAAAACTTTCAGCTACTACCAGTTTCCTTCGAGCGAGTTTTTTCGTTCTACATTATGTTCATCTGCCAGCGTTCAAAAGGAATCCCAAATGAGGTGAAAAAATACGATACGATTTTTGCGTGATCCCGCTCTGAAATATACTAATCTCGCATTGACCTAAAACGAGCGCATGTCCATCTCTATGTGGGGTCTTGTATTTGCCATAGATAAGCTGGAAATTTTCCATGAAAATAATGTACATTTAAAAATGTCCCTCGAAAAATTTTAATTTTTTCCCTCTTTCTCGTACCACATGTTTATTTAGGACTGTAATTCCCGTCAAATTCTCACCGCATAAACCCATTGGAGTTTTTATTGTATGTGCGAACAGATTGCATTTCCTTGGAAATGAGATCAAGCCCGAGCATTTTCAGCAGAATTGACTGGTCCATTTCTATTCTATTGTTTCATTATTTAAAAAGTCCTCTCCTTAGTTCCTAAAAGTCCCTCAATCTATACAAAAAAATAAACAAACAATTTACAAAAATTGTGTAAAGCTCTGCATTGCACAATGTACAGGGTCATTAATTTCGTGGTTTCAAGTTGGTAGCGCTGGCATTTGACACCTGTCAGACTCAGCTGTCATTTGAAGTGTTATAATATTAGTTGAATGTTTGCCATTTACGATAATGGATCGCTTAACAATCGAACAACGCGTTCAAATTATTAATTACTATTAAAACATGGTTTCCGCTGGACTGGAAAGTCAGGGATAGTCAGGGAACGAAAATTCGGTCAGGGAATGTCAGGCAAAGTCAGGGAATTTTGAAAACGGTCAGGGAAAATTCACTCTGTATTTTTTTTTTATATAATTTTAAAAAAAATATTTATGTCGAGCTCTGGAGTTTACGTTTACGCAAAAATATAAAAATCAATGCGCCTGAACACTCCCATTTGTTTCAAACAAATAAATAAATGTGTTTAAATGCGTTTTTTTTTTTAGGTTTATTTGCAAAATTTGGTCAGGGAAAACGTCAAAACTGGTTAGGGAAAATCAGGGAAACCAAAATCATGCGATTTGACTCCGTTAGATTTTTTTTCGGTGGGTCTACGCCAATGATCCCTGAACTCTTGACACATTAAAAACCAACATTACTCAAGTTACGGCCGAGATACCGCCAGAAAAGGGCGAAAAAATGGTTAAAAATTACCTCAAACGAATCGCGTGCTGCGAATCTTCCCGAAGCGGCCATTTGAATGATATTGTATTTCACACTTAATGGCAAATAATGAAATATGATAAATTTCCATCAAAAATGTATCGCTGTCTATGTTTTATTTAGCTTTACTTTCGAAACTGAAAAATGAATGACCCTTTAATACGTTTCTATAAGGTTTATTGGTTCTACCTTTAGTCTCTAAAAAAATTTACGGAGGTCGGTGAATTTTTGATGCAATACAGAAATTCCGCGACATGAGATTATATCCGTTTAAAAAGTTTCCATTTTTGAATTAACTCCTTCGAATGAGAGTCCACAGCGTGAACCTCATTTTTTTTTGCTCAGCACAGTAACTCTCTTGCAAAAGGAAATTTCTTCATTTGAGTATCGTTGTTTTGAATGTTTTTCATGCTATTTCATGCCCCTTTTCTTAAATTTAAAAAAAAATATATCAGCTTAAACTCTACAGTTTAACAAGATGCAACATCTCAACTACACTTCCACGTTCACGGCATAATTTTGTCTGAACATATCAGCTTAAACTGAAACTCGAAACGGGGATATTAAACCAGCGCCATAGCATTTTTCACAGGGAGCATTTTGCCAACTTCCCCATCGTCATAAAGCTGGTTATCGATTGCAATTTCTCCGCCATCAAAATCCATCACCATTTCACATCAATGCACTTGATGGGGAAGTAAGCCACCCTTCCAAACATCTAACACAATGTTGTGACATTAGAGGTGATCCCTCCCCCTCTGCCCATACATCATCACTGTACTCGAACGCGTAAGCGAGGTGGTGCTTTAATTACTTTTAAATCATAATTAAGTTCCAACAGCCTTTTTACTCAATTAACCCAGCCTAATGGCCGCTCTTTAACCCAAGACAAGGACTCTATACTCACACACTCTGTCATTGCGCTGCAGCAGTTAACCTGCTACGAGTTTGCTGCTGCCGCCGCCGCCAATCACTTGGGGTCTTAATTTGACGGTTTTTTTTTTCTTTTAGCAGCCTTCCACCATATTATTATTATTTTTTTTTGTTATTGCCTGTTAGTGGAATCTTTTCTATAATTATAAGCATGGCATCAGTTAATGGAGGGTGGTGATACGACCATACCATCTCAATTTCTCTGTCATTTGCTTCATAAAATAAGAGGTAAACCCTTCGAAGGAGACGCCTTTTTATTTTAAGCTATTGTCGACGAAAATGTCAATCGATAGTTGAGACGACTTTTCTTATTTAAACAAAGATTTTGCAAGCCTTTAAAATTAATTTAATTCTTTTTCTTCGTCTTCTTCTCGTTGCAGGTACTCTCAGCATTGGACATATTACAACCACCTCATTTGGATTTCTTCCAGGAAATGTATCCTTTTTCAAATTAAAAAAAAATTATATATATATACAGGGGATGAAAATTCGTTCACATTCCCATCCCATATCAAACTAGCTGAGGAGTCCTTGATTTGATGAAATCAGGTTTGCCTCCCTTTGAAATCATCTGCCTTTTGAGGAGATTACTCGAGATTTAACCTCTCGGTGTTGTCTTTAATGTTTATTTAGTGAAGCTCGTCCTTGGAAATTAGTATGTAAATTGAAGATTTTGTTTACAGGGTGAAGAAATTCAGACAGAAACGTATAAAATAATCAGAGCTATGTGTCGATTAGGTGGCATTGTTTGAATAAAACTATACCAGTTTTGGGCGTAGGGTATTATTCGAACCGTGTCCAACTAGATGAAAAGTCATTGTGAAATCTTCTTAAGATATAGTTCCATAAAAACAATAGTCTTTTAATGAACTTATCGGATGTAGGTATCTGTGTATAGAGTGTGCTCAAAATAGTTTTTAAATCTGCCGAAAGGTGTGCAATTCAGTTCTTTTAACCTACCATTAAGCTATGAAAAGTATTCACCAATTGATTTTATTCGAGTGCGATATTGTTCCACCCTGTATATACTGATACCCAAAATGTACAAGGACTCCCAACTTATGTTCGCCAAATAATGAGCTTCCATTAGTCAAAGACACTTTACTAAAGGAAACGAAAACAAACAAAACACAAGGAGAAGTAAATATGTATAGATGTATAGAAAACATCTATAGCCGCTGTGTTCAAGAGTAGATTCAAAGTGATTATGATTACCATACATTTTAACGTTGGTAATGATGGCGCTGTCGTCATCGTTTAATGAAATTCAATAACTTTTGTGGGGAAAAATTGTTCTTTCAATGAAAAGTTCTTAGTGGTGTGTAGGATAATGGGGTAACGTAAGTCGTTTTGTGATGAACACGAAGCGCCCTCATAACCGCCCCTGGCTAGAAATATAGGATGGCATTTACGGGTTGAAAAGTTTTTCAATTAAAATGAGATGAAGAAGTTATTTGCAAAACTAAAACAACTGAAGTGAAGCTATTATTGGATGAGAGTTTCATTGTTTTGAATGGGAAGGTCTAGAAAAGAAGAAAAGCTAGACCTTGATTCAATCCGAAAATAAACAAAGTTTTGTTGTGACTTTCATTTATAATACGTCAGAGCTGAAATTAAGTTCTTTTTACATATATGACAAGCTGTGTAACTGTGAAATCTTTCAGAGGTGCCTCTTGGTGACTTTTAAGGTTAAAACCCAAACCAACGGCAAGAAACCGTCTACAAAAACCAAACAGCATCTAGTGGCCATACATGGAAGCTTCAACACAATACGTATAACATTTACTGATTGCGTTGTTGTGTCAATAACTTTTATTCAAACCAGCAACGAGATTCATTTTTTAAAGCAACTTGGAGTAAACTCAGCTAGAGCATTTTAAATCGTTCATCAACAATTTAATTACTTATAACTGGGAAAACCTCTCAATAGACTCATGTAGTTCACGAAAGAAGTACCCTAGGGCCTATTGACGCTACTTAACTTTTGAAACAGTTGGAAAGTGCATAATTATTTAGGTTCATTTCGTTTTATATCGATGTTAATGAGGGTTTTTTTCTCACAACCGCAGCGCATTAATTATCTTTTATATTTTGCACACTTAAATCTTGAATTAAGTGAATGAATGAACTGATAGTACAAAGAAAAATTGGATGATGTGCAATCTAATGATGAAATTCCTTCTTCTTCATCGACAGTCATGGTTAAATCTTTACCCAATTATATTTAAGAGCTCTGTGTGCTGCAAAAAAATACCTTTGCGTTCCATACAGCCCTAAATAGTACTTAATCTTTAAAACATTAAAAAAGGTTGTATCCAGTTACCCTCAAAATAAGTTACAACACTGAAGGCATTTGTTATGTAAAATTAATTTTTTTCATGTCGCTGTGTAAAATTAAAGAAAATATTCATCTCTAATATGCTAAAAGAACACAACCTCGCAATGACACGTTTTTACGATAAAACGCTTTATTTGTCTCCACTCAAGGATCTTTTAAAAGAATACCTCTCAATCCGGAGAAATATTTAATGAAAACCTGAAATATGCGCTATAGATAGGTGCGTTCGAATTATTCTCCAGAAAAACTACAAAAACTGTTATATAGCAGTGATGTGTGATAGTCAAGCCGCCATCAAGGCACTTGACGCCTGTATCATAAAGTCAAAGCTCGTATGGGAATGCCTGAACAAGCTGAAGGAATTAGGTAAGAACAACAAAGTAACCATCTGCTGGATACCTGGTCACGCAGGCATCATGCGCAACGTGGCTGTGGATTTCCTGGCAAGACAGGGCGCAGCAGATCTCTTCATAGGGCCTAAACCATTCTGCGGCATAGGGGAACACACCCTATGAAAAGAGTTCAGGAGGATAGAAAAATGAAAAAGAACCGCAGCTTTCCAAAACCTCCAAGCCCTGAGGCACGCTGAGAAACTTCTAGGGAACTATAACCTAAAAAGATTGAATGCATGTATTGGTCTAAGTAAAAATAACCTCAGAATCCTTACATGTCCTAACGGGTCACTGTAGACCAAGGTCTCTGCAGATTCTGCGATGAGAGCACTAAAACCCCAGATCACATTCTGAAATCCTGTGAGGATTAAACATTTGGGCAAGTACCAGATACCATATAAGGATATACAAACCAAGGACCCGCTACTTATTCTCAGATTCATAAAAGAAACTGGACTGGATTAAGTGCTCTGAAGCAGTGATGCCAGACTTTAGAAGCAGGTTATCCCACGGCTATACCCAAAAACTCCCTTTTATCCCTCGGCAAAATATAAAAAATCACTATTTATCCCACGAAATATTAAATAAAAAAAACAACATGTATTTCATTAAATTCAGTCTTTTTTTATTATTATCTCATTAGTATGTGTGCGGTGAGTTGAGATTTCCACCACATACCTATATATGTCAGTTAATAGCCGTGTTTTTTTGAGCTTCGATCTCAGCAAAGCAAAGTGAAGTAGGATTTTCATCATGCAATTACAACAACTACGCTCTACTTGACACTTCGAAACTCAGTTGTAGTTGTTGTAATCGCGTGATGAAAATCCTAATTTACTTTGCTTTGCTGAGATCGAAGCTCAAAAAAACCCGCTTAATGAAACAGTTTAGGGAAATAAAAAAAAAAGGAATATGTACCTACGCATTCATATATTTTGAATGACTTCTTTCTAATTTGATCGTAGTAGTAATTTTTTTATTCTTAATGAAATGAGCAATTAGGAAAAAAAATCGACTAAAAAGTAGAATCCCTTTTTTTTTGTACTATGAGGCATGAAAAATCCCTTTGACCCTTTTATCTTATTTTAATCAATTTAATTAATATTTTATTTAATCCCCCGATCTGGCATCACTGCTCTGAAGTTGATATTCTTGCCATGGCTAAGACAGAGCAAAGACTTTCAAAAATGGTTCTTAATGGTACTTTGATGCGATGGGGCTCTGGAAAAGAGCATGAACATTCCAAGGTATAAGCAGGGGGCACAATATACCACAAGTTCGCGGTGCAATAGGCCCTCACCCTATTTTTATTATTATTATTTAGTTGAATAGTACGGAATTTCTATTCAAAATAAATATCGTATGGCAGGCGATAAGACAAGGATGAATTAATTTTGTTCCGCTTAGTCTATCTACCAGGTAACTTTCCATTACGTAACATCTAAAAAATTCACAATAAGTGCCACCATCTAGTAATGGTTTGATAAACTTTGTTGCATACTTTCATTATTTTTTTTTTTCTTTTCAACTTCTGTTCTGAAAAAGAGGAAATTCGTTGTGGATTCGTAAACAGAAACAATACAGATGACCTATACTAAATTGTGAATTCTCTGCACTTTAAAATACGATATCCATTGCACTCCAAAGTTAATTAAAAAAAACATACCGGAAAAGTTTTAGAAGCCATTCGCCCATATTTCAATTAACAAAAATGAATGAAATAAAAACCTTATCCTGCATCCAGTTCAGTTGCATTGCAAAAGTAAAAATAACAGAAACACTCTCACAAGCACATTTAAGGAGTTGATATTAGTTTTGTATACAAAAACATCGGATGTGAGACAGGAAAAGAGGATTTAAATTCTTTAATTACAGATGAAGCTGTTGAAAAGTTTTAACATTGTGATGAAAATAATTGGTCTTAATTTTTTTTTGCAATTGTTTATCCTTAACCAGAATTTCCACTTAGATATGTGATAACTGAACTCCTACAGTCAGATCTGCACAAGATCATCGTGTCGCCGCAACACCTCTTAGCCGATCACATAAAAGTGTTCTTGTATCAGATATTGCGCGGCCTGAAGTATCTGCACTCGGCCCGTATCCTACACAGAGATATCAAACCGGGTAATCTACTTGTCAACAGTAATTGTGTTCTAAAGATATGCGACTTTGGGCTGGCTCGTGTCGAGGAGCCAGATCAATCGAAGCACATGACACAAGAAGTGGTAACACAGTACTATCGGGCACCAGAAATTCTTATGGGTGCACGTCACTACTCAGCCGCTGTAGACGTTTGGTCAGTTGGTTGCATATTTGGTGAGTTGTTGGGTCGTCGTATTTTGTTCCAGGCACAGAATCCAGTGCAACAACTGGAGCTAATCACAGAGCTATTGGGTACACCGTCAATGGAGGATATGCGACATGCATGTGAAGGTGCCCGGACGCATATGTTGCGGAGGGCACCGAAAGCACCGTCATTCTCAGCTTTGTACACATTGAGCTCACATGCGACACACGAGGCCGTGCATTTGCTGTGCCAGATGTTGGTATTTGATCCCGTAAGTCAATTAAATTCAATTATTTGTAATCATTACAATTTTAAATTTACTTACAGGATAAGAGAATATCGGTGACTGATGCTTTGGCTCATTCGTATCTGGACGAAGGGCGTCTGCGATATCATTCGTGCATGTGTAAATGCTGCTTTACTACCTCATCCGGTATGCGTCAATATACGGGAGATTTTGAGCCCTCAGCTGGACAGCCGTTCGATGATTTGTGGGAGCGAAAACTGACGTCTGTGCAACAAGTTAAAGGTGAGTTCAATTTAAGATGTCAACTAGTGTTAATATGTCAGAATATTAGTCAATGGTATATTCTGACATAAACATCTAGACCTTTTGACACAAATTGGGCGGACAATAACTGTTAGGTAACTCCATCGGACATAAGAAAACAAACGAAGGACATACTTTAAATCCATCAAAAACTGTCATGTCAACACGTTCTCGAGAAAAAGAAACTTAGTAATAAGTTAGTCCGCGATACTAATAATCATTTTTAATGTCTAGGCTAAAGTTATTCGAACTCACAATGGCGAAATTTTCCATGCAAAATTGAATATTGTGACCTACAAAATATTTAATGTTTAGTTTAAAAATGATTATTAGTAACGCCCAGTCAAGTGAAATATCGCAACCTTGCACTATCGATCAGGAAGATTTTGACCCTCACCTGGAGGCGATATGTTCTTGTCCCAGCAACTTTATGTTATAACTTGGCAGACATTTATTGGACATACAATACGACCCTCAAACTGATGATCAGCGGTAGCCTCATCGGTGTTTGGTTCTTAACCCTTTTTTTATATAGTGTACCTTAGTGAACACTTGATCAAACGAAAGGGACAGAAGCAGGATAAAGGAATCACAAACCTAGCTTGTAGCAAAGACAAAAGATAACTTGTGATCACCCACAAACTTAAGGGTCTTAACTGGTTATCAACCTAGACATTGAATACAAAGATTTATCCGATAATACCGCCTACCGATTTTACGAGGAGGAGAGGCGATGGAGATAATAAAACACATATAGGCGGACTACTCCATATCAGTGTTGTTAGGACTCTCTCTATTCATTTATCCCACGAAGCGTGGTTATTTTTCTCTTTTCACCGTACTCAAATTCCCTTTTAAAATCGCGCGATACTTTTTTGCGTCAAAATTTATTTTTTTAAAGTAAAATTTGTATTACACGGAAAGCAAATCACGTTAAATTAACTTTAGTACTAGAAAATTTTGACAAAAGACGATTTACATGAGCTGTTTTTTATGAACATTCAGTGTGTTGATAATGGTGGTGAAATACAGGTGTTTTGATAGAATTTCACCAAAAATTCATAGTTTGAATGTTTTTTGTCAGATTTCTGAAATTCCCACGATTTGGTGCTTTATCCCTTTATCCCACGGAAGTGTTATGGACATCGAAATTACCACAAAAAGGGATAAATCCCACGATATAACAACACTGCTCCATATGCAAACGCAAAAAGGCCTTTTTAGAGCTCGGAGGAGATATGGAACATGGAAGCAGATTACCCATAGTACTTTCGTTTATAAAGAGCGTCAGCACTTCCCTGTATTAAAGGAATCCTTTTTTTTGCTCGAACACAACTCGCTATCAGTAATATGCAAAAGCGCCTACCGATTCCTCAAATCGAGCAATGAACATCAGAGGACGAAATATTAAATTGTCCATAATATTGCGCCTTACGATGTCCGTCCAAGAGAATAAAAACCCAGCTTGCTACGTAGATGCACAGCTCTAGATAACGCACTGTGTAAATATTATGGCGATAAAAAGGACAACCCTGGCAAAATAAGTGGTAGACTTCTTTTTGTCCCCCTGTTTCATTTCAATTATTGAGTACAATGTATAAAATCTAAATAGAAAAATTATTTACGAAAATATGTCTGTTTAACAACTATATCCGCCAGGGAAATCTGTCCGCAATCAGAGATTTCACTTCAAGCGAAAAAGTTAGTAAACAAGTTGTTGTAGATTACAGCCAAGACATGCCAATCCTATTTAATCGCTCATTTTCTTAAGCTGAATCACTTCCATTGAATCGTATACGTATTGTGGTTCTCCCTTTAGTTACAAGGTCTCTAGCTTCGTTGTATCCACTTCGAAAACGAATAAATCGAGAGAGAGGCTTAGCAGTCGTTTGATTTACATGATACTAAGAGACCTTGCGAACGGTGTCCGGCCGAAAATTGATTTTTTGCTTAAAATAATTTTGAGCATCGAACTTTTACGATCGATAACAGATGAAGCCAACCGAATTTCAATTACTGATTGAATGAAAAAAAATACAGAAACTTCTTCACTGAAACTGAAACTGAAACTTGAAAAACATTTGAACTACACGGTTACTAACCTGTCGATGGATTGATCATACTGAATGGAAAGTGTTATCCATGCTCTCCATGGCAAAACATGAGCGGCTATTGCAATGCGACCTTTAAGCGATTGGGATTGGCCATCATTTAGATTTCAGAATTGCCAACGACACAAATCATTCAGCACCGGCGTGTGCGTGTGAGGTATCTCAAAAAAAAAAATGTTATTGGCTAGAATTGCTATCAAAACATTTATGAATGGAATTCGACTCACATGTCCACCACGGGAACGTTTGCAGCGGTCGATACAACCCAATTTTCGATGACTCGACCTCACATTTCGACCGATACGGCCGCTATTTCTCGTTCAATATAGGCTCTGAGCTCCTCTAACGTCGCCGGATTGTTGGCATAGACCAATGATTTAATGTAGCCCCATAAAAAAACGTCTAAAGTCGTTACATCTCACTATCTCGGCAGCCAATAGACGGTTCCGTTTCTCGAGACCGAACTGAGACTTCAAAAATTCGATTGTTGCATCCGCTGTGTGGCTTGTGGCATCGTCTTGTTGGAACCACATATCACTGATGTCCAATTCATGCAATTGCTCAAAGAAATAACCTTCCAACTTGTCTCTGTAGCGAATACCATTTACTGTAACGTGACGGCCATCGACGAAAAAAAACGTCCCAATGGCGCTGTCGGTATGAAAACCGTACCAAAAAGCGACTTTTTGCGGATGCTGTTTCACGAAGCTCATGAGGGTTATCCCCTGTCCAGTAACGCTCATAATGCTTATTGACGAAGCCCTTTAACCAAAAAAGCGCTTTATCGCTGACGATGATTTTGCGATGAAATTGTTCTTAAAGTTGCGTCCACCGACTCGGAATTTCGATGATAAATTTTAATTATTTGTAAACGTTGTTCCTTTATGTACTTCACCATAATGTTGAAAATGTTGATTTTACTGAATATTTTGACATTGACAGTTAGGTAATCGATTTAAGGGTGCGTTCACACTGAAAGTTTGAAGTTTTCAAGTCGACCGTTAGATACTATTTTTTATACACACTCTTTTCTTTTCAAAAAACAAACAAATATTATTTGCAATTTTTCTAAATAAAACATTTTCATTTTCCATCACTTGTTTTAGAGGAAATGCACAAATTCATAGCGGAGCAGCTACAAACCGGCCGTGTTCCACTTTGTATTAATCCTCAGAGTGCTGCATTTAAAAGTTTTGCCAGGTAAGTCGCCCCCACCCGCCCTCAATCACCTTAAATTCTTTAAAGTCGTCATTATATATTCTATCAATATTTATCATGTTTCCTTTAAATTTGTTTTCATTTGTCTTCTTTCAAACAAAAATCAAAAAAAAAAACCTAATGTGTTGTGTTTTCTTGCAAAATTCGGTATATTTTTTCATTTTCATTTGTTGACGCAAAATATTTTTATTTATTTGTTTTGTAATGTTATCCATTTTATTTTATTTTTTCTATTTGTATAAAAAACAAATTATAATTGAATTGCATTTGAAAAATAAAATTAATAATAATTATTATTATTGAAAATGTATCACAAAATAGCCAATGAGATAATCTACTAGTACCACTGCTGCTGTTGCTGTTGATGCTGACATATTAAGTAAAAAAATAAAATAAAATAAATGTCTATATAGTCGTCATATATACAAAAAAATAATCGAACAAACCAATTTTATACTGCACAATTACATATGAATTAAATACAATATCGTATATCTAATGAATATAAATGTCCTGCCGCCATCTTTAAATTGCAATCTCTTGCCTCAAATAAAGCAAACAAACAAAAAAATTAATGGTTATCAACAGTCAGTCAGTCGAAATGTTATGTCACACTGTCATATATAAATTATCGCATCCAATCGTCAGGCATTCAAAAATCAATAGGTGTGTTGAAATTAAAACTATGTACTGCTATTTATTGTATATAATATATATATTTTTTTTTTTTTGTAATTTTTATTCTGTGATTCGTTATTAATTATTGTGGCCAATTTTCGTTTTAATACACTTCTTTTTTTTTAATTTAGAGCAATTTAAGCGAACTAAAAATAGTCAATTCATAAAAGAGAAAGCACAAGCAACAAAACAAAATATTTTCTCCTCCCGTCCCACTTAACCCCACTTGATGTTAAATATTATCTTATATACTTATAATCGAATATGATATGTATGTGCATGCGCAAAAACGTTGAGACAAGTACATAAATATAATCAAAATAATAATTTCCATATTGCATAAGAAATCATAAATCATTTCCATTTAACTTCTTGCGTTGGTGGTTTTTTTATATATATTTTTTCGTCTATAGGACTAGAGAGCAAAAAATATCAATATTATTTATCGTTTCAAGTGTGTATTTGTGTTTTTACTTATTTAGTTCATCGTATAGTTATTTTTATTTATTGAGCTGTTTAATTTATGGACGCAGGATAGTGGGAACATTATTTCAACTCATTAGTACTAGGCAGTGTATTTTTTAGAGGTTATGGATACCGTACATCTTCGACTGTTTTTCCAAGTTAACCCGTATAGCTGGCTTGGAAGCCACGAATCTAAAGAATACTGATTAAAGCAAGCAACGGGTAGACCAGAGTTCGAAAGTTGGATTGTTGTAAAGTTTTCTGTTTCAGAAGGAGCCGTGTAGGTCATAAGCTAATCAATACATTTTAGAAAAGATACAAGAGTCATCCGCTTAAAATTAAGTTCTGACTCGAAATAAGTCACTAAACCTATTATGCTTAGGACAGTAAATTTCAATATTATCGTGTACTGGCTTAAGTTGGATTAACTTCCATGAAAGACCCTATGAGCGTTACACGATGCAAGTAGGTATTTTAAAAACGTCATCGTGCCTAGCTTTCACCCTAATTTGCAGGCAAAGCAGACATTTTTTCGCCGTACTGGTGAAATAACCTGGCGGTAGTTAGAGCTAGTCTTCAGAATCCCCTGTCTAAGTGAAAGAAAGAATGTTTGGGCCAGAAATTCTGCTCACGCTGTACACCGCTTTATAAGGATAATCTTAACCCCTGGCTAACACCGACTTAAGCCGGACTACTTCCGAATCTTGATAAAGTTTTGTATTGAAGTCACCTCAACAAGTCGGGTGTCGTCAATTTCTGTCCTTCCAGTCAAGTCCACGTTCACTTACTTTTGTTAATGGATATATCTATTTCTCTCGCGTCTCCTTAAGCAAATTCAGCGTTACACCTCTTTGGCAATTTAACTTCCTTCCTTAGCTAGAAAATAATTTTATGTTGGCGCATAGTCAGTCAGATTTAACTTTGATACGCCAAAAGTAATCTTCCTTCATAATCTACACAAGAAGTTGTCTAGTGAAACAAATCAAGAGCTTGAAAATAAAGGGTGATTTTTTAGCTGGTTTGGTTTTGGCAACACTGGTTTTGACAGCTGACGTACCTTGTGTCACTGTCAAACAGCTTCAGTTTGGTTTGCAATTTAACCATGGATCGTCTTACAAATGAACAACGCTTGCAAATTATTGAATTTTACTATCAAAATTCGTGCTCGGTTCGAAATGTTCATAGCGCGCTGCTTCCATTTTATGATCGGCATTCTCGACCTTCTGAGCAGTCTATTCGGAAGATTGTGACCAAATTTCGCACCGCGAAATGTCGATTCGGCGCCGTTCCCAGCAGTTAGGCCTTTGTTACAGCACTACGTGGAAAATTTTGCGGAAGGATTTCGGCGTAAAGCCTTTTAAGATACAGCTGGTGCAAGAACTAAAGCCAGCCGACCTACCACAACGCCGAATTTTTGGTGAATGGGCTCTTGGAAAGCTGGCCGAGGATCCGCTTTTTTATCGAAAAATTGTGTTCAGCGATGAGGCTCATTTTTGGTTGAATGGGTACGTAAAAAAGCAAAATTGCCGCATTTGGAGTGAAGATCAGCCAGAAGCATTGCAACAGCTACCAATGCATCCCGAAAAAGCCACTGTTTGGTGCGGTTTATGGGCCGGCGGCATTATTGGGCCATATTTCTTCAAAGATGATGCGAATCGCAGCGTTACTGTCAATGGTGAACGCTACCGAGCGATGGTAACAAACTTTTTTTTGCCCGAAATGGAAGTTCTTGACTTGCATGATATGTGGTTTCAACAAGACGGTGCCACATGCCACACAGCACGCGAAACAATGGCGCAATTGCGAGGCGAGTTTGGTGAACAGTTAATTTCACGTTTCGGGCCGGTCAATTGGCCGCCTAGATCGTGGGATTTGACACCATTAGATTATTTTTTGTGGGGGTATGCCAAGGCTAATGTGTATAGGGACAAGCCCGCTTCGATTGACGCACTGGAAGCCAACATCCATGCATTCATTCGTGAGATACCGGCCGATATGTGTGAAAGAGTATGCCAAAATTGGACTCAGCGGATGGGCTACCTGAGACGCAGCCGCGGTCAACATTTGCATGAAATTATCTTTAAACATTAAATTGCAAGGTTCAAACTATCGATTCAAATAAATATTTCATTCATTTTTTCGAATTTTTTGTGTTTTTTTTTTTTAAAAAGTTCTAAACCTCTTAAAAAATCACCCTTTATAACCCCGTAGGAATTATAGGAAACTTATCAGAACTTTACCGTTTTTTTTTTGTCTCATTGCAGTTTCTCCATTCACTTATTGATTATACGCTTCAAGATGAAGTGAGGATAGCATTTTTACTCATTTTTGTGTGAGCTTCCACACTTGAGCTGCGTGAATGTGCAAGACCTTCAATAAACTTAAGGCCAAAAATGTTAGTTAAAAAAAAAAAAAAAAAACATTTCCATAGAACCTAAATGGAGAACCAGTGTGACCGTTGCATTCTGAAAAGTCGCAAGAAAAGGGGTCAATGAGAAAAAAAGTACCATTTCTGAAGCAGAACAGCTTATTTAGAATTTTTGAAAGATATTTAACAAGTATTGGTTCGCTAAACACTATAATAGTGATAGGCAACTGCGTAACATTTAAAAGGGTTTTATTTAGAAATACATAATACAAAGTACCAAAGTAACAGCATCCCAAAATAAAAAAAAATTGTGGAAGGCTTTTGAAAAAAGTGCGAAATCGCAACTTTAGTCGCACAACGGTCACTCTGTGGAGAACCATCCTCGAATTGTATACGAGTAATTCAGCTTAAGTCAATGCGTGATTTCATTTGAAAAACATAAGGGATCGGATAACATTTATATCCTCTTTTATTGAAATTGTATGTACCAACCATATTGCTGGTAGTGGCCAATTTGAGTGGCCAATCACTTAAATTAATTTAAGTCGATATCTGACACTAGCTTAAGCCCGCGTGGTTAATCCTTTGCACAAAAGCATCAGCGCCTTTCCTTTATTCCAGTGCTATCCCACATCCCACCAATAACTCTTCTCCCACTTCCATCGTCTGTTTTGTTTGCGACTTCAAGAGGAAAAATTCCAAGTGTGTCCTTTTCTTCGTAAATATAATTATAAACTTCTTTCCACAGCTGAAAATTTTTATTTGCCCTCAACTTTAATTTTGTTTCTATGTATCAATAACTAAAGCTATAATTAACTTGATTGGCCATTAAAAAAAAAAACATTTAAAATGTACTAAAAATTACAATAAATCTAAATTTGGAATTATTCAAAATTTATTTCGAACAGTTTCTTAAAAAAAAAAAAAAAATTAATACCTAAAGAAGAAGAAAGCAGCAGTGATTTTTAGTAGATATCTCCAAAATAAATAAAAACATTAAAAATAAAAAACAAAACATCGCTTTTTAGTACTTTACTACACATAGTTTTTTTTTAAAATCGTTTTTGTTATTCTATGGATATTTGATTGTTTAATGTCAAAAATGTGTGTTCTCTAGCTATACTGAATGGTTACTTGCTCCTTTGTTTTCTATTTAATGCCATACTAATATTATTGTGTGTTTATATTCGGTATTTGGTGTGCTTTTTTGTTTATAATTTTTTAACTATTATATGTGTATGAAATTTTGGTGTACAGTTTTATTTTATATAAAAGAATTACTTTTCAAAGCCCTCCATTAATTTGATAAGGCACTAAAAATAGGACATATAGAATTATGCAGACTTTCGAAAAAAAGAATAAGTTTTAGAATTTATAAGAAGAAAACATATTTCTTTCTATTAATTGATTATTTAAGCGCATGAACTGTATTTTTGCATTAAACACTCAACATTTCCTCAAAAAAAATATTCCCCCCAATTTCAAATTATTTTCAAAAAAAAAACTTGTTCTTTCTCTTTAAAACAACAAATTAAACTATTTTTGCAGAAAATTACTTAAATCTATTAAGTGTTTCAAAACTGCTTCTGCTGATACTACTGCTTGTAGAACAAAAAATAAAAAACCATGCTTTGGGTTTAAAAAGTCGCTCTCATCTCATTCCATTAAGAAGGCAACATTACAACTTGTTCTAAAACCTATTGTTTTCTTATTTGCTGCTTAAACAAACAAAAACAATAAGACTAATAAGGTTATGGTCGCAAAAGGTTAACATATAGGTATAAGGATGTGCCTCAAGTCATATAGAATTTAAATCGCTGTGTCGCACACATTTGTCACATTTTTCACTATAAGGTCAGTGTTTATTTTTATATTTATTTCTATGTACTAAAATCAACTGCAAAATACAGTTCAAATTCATTATCATTATGTTCTAAAAATAATTGGTAATATCATTTATTAAAATGAAATGTATGAAACTATATAAAATATCATAGACGGTGTTGGGTTAGCTTAAGCGCTGCGAAGTGTAAATGTGTAGTCTACGTATTTTTAAATAATTTCTAATACTCATCTTTATAATAGTTTTCGGTTAAACAAAATTAAGATTAACAGCAGGTAGTAATTCTTTAGCTCTAAACATTTGAAAGCATTATTTCTTGGGGCAAAATCGGAGAGAAACCGGTACCGGGGTGGACAGAAAAGCTTCTCGAAATGAGTACACATCACACATAGACATAGGTGGTTTTGAGTACATCTTCCGCTCTCTGAGACAGTTTCGCTGATTTCTTTTTGACTGTTTTGAGTACTTGTCTCGGAGAAGTATGTGAATATAGAAAGAGATACTTTCCCATTTAACGAATTTAACGAACTTCCTCCCACTTATGCTAACAAATTTGGAAAAGAAAACATTAAAAGTGGCTTACTGGCCTTGGAAGTCAATCAGTTCCGAACATATTTATTTGTTTTGTAAATTTTGAATTATCAGGCAAACGGCCGTTTGCCCTTCGCTTTGTCGACTTATATTTCGAGTTGTATTATTTCTGTTCCCCTAAGTTGTTGCAAGCAAACAAAAATAAAAAAAGCACAAGAAAATCGCGCGTTTATCAAATTTCTGAGTAATGTGTTGTTTTTCATCGGCTTGATTTAAGTAACATTTTATTTTTACCGGTTAAACTTTTGACATCAAAAAATGCATACAAAACCCAACGCAAAAAAAAAAACTGTTTCCGATATATAAAACAATGTTTCACTGTAATGAAACATTTTGATTTGTTCCTTTTTATTGTGAATGGAGTGAAGAGATAACTGAGGCCTTAAGAGCTTTACATCATTTCCTTGACCAAGACATTGATCGGATCTGATCCACACTGCACTTCTATTTCAATAACTCGTTGAGTTTTGTCAAACACTAATTGATTTTCCTGTCACGTTTATTTTACCAAAATAATAAAATTTTGTTAATTAATTCTATTACTTTCCAAGCTCAGACAATGTTTTTGATTCAAATTCGAATAAAAATATCCAATTGCTATAAGAAATCGATAACCAGCCGATTTTGCGCGGTAAACGAGATTTAACCAATGATTTTCTAGAATTTCGGTTATTCAAGATTTTGTAAGGACTTCGTAGGTATTAGTTCTGACGTATAGCAGATACAACAACTTTTTGTAGAATATTGCGGGCAATCTTGTGCGAAAAAAGATACAAATAATAAAATAAATAAACTTATTGCGTTTAACGAGAAATAACGCAAGATGGAGCACATGCCCTGACCAATGAAATCTGTTCGGTTAAGTTAACGTTTTCAACTGACAGACAGGTATACAATAGACAGCACGCCATTCTATGGAAGGTGAGGGTACAGACAGTTTCAAAACTTCAGCCAGATGAATAAAGATTAATTTCAATTTCAACATTAATGTCCTTCGACAGTCTCATAAATTGAGGAAATATTGATAGAATGAAAAAACTTTTGCGACGTTCGTAGACGAAATTTTGATTGGTTGTTGATTCAGTTTTGTTTTGTTTTGTTCTCAATTACAAGCTTACTGTCTTACGCCAACAAGATTTTAGTCCTCCGTTTTCAAAAAAATGCCTGTATCATTTGATTTTGACATTTATGTACTCAACGGCGAAAATATATTCATTAATAAATTACCTAGACAAAAACACAAGGAGAAATCAAAAAAAAAATAACCATAGATTCGGCTAATCACTGATTTGACAAATGAACTTGAAAAAATGGGACGATTTGTTGCAAATCTATGATTTGGTGAGCAAAGTGAAAAAAACGGTGACCGAACCCTCATTGGTTATCACTGATTTGTAGTCATCGGTTAAACTAAATCGATGGTAACCTAGCTAAGGATTTAACCTGCTGTGAACAGACCGGCCCTAAGTAAAATATGCACCAAGTTTCCACTGCCCAGTTTTTCTGGATCCAGATCTGTTTCCTACTAGGTATACGAAGTTCGGAAACAGTTTTTACAAATTTTCAAATCTGTATTTGATATATTACGTGTATTAAAAAAAGAAAAATTGCGTAACTGGGGCGTATAGGTGTAATATGCATATCTTTTCAGAACTATTCGTTTTGTGTAAGATCTCATTTTTGGGACGATTGAACTAGTTGAACAATTGTATGCCGATTCCGAACGGCTGAATTAGAAAACATTTGCAGTATTCTCGAATGTTTGTCGAACGTGTTTTTCCTGGGATCGAATTTGACATCAACCTACATGCAACAAAAGAAATAACATTTTTAACAACATTGACATAAAAGCGGTTATAAGTTTCGTTACTCCCTCTTTCGATTACTTTTCCTGATGTCAGACAAATCTATAGGGTGGGAGTCTATAACATGAAATCTTTTAACCGGTCATCATTCAGAATATTAAGTGTTATTCTAAAATTCAGAAATGCTTATAAGCTATTAAGAAACATACCATTGAATCACTCTACATGAGCAAAACTTATCTGAACTGATGTTCTCACTGATCCCTTATAATTCCCGCATAATTTATTTTGTTTTCTGGGCACAAATTAAGTCAAGCTACCAGGGAATGGGGACATTCAAAACTCTGGTTTTTAATTTAGATGACGTATCTGACGTAGAAAAAGTGACACCAACGACCAACCCAGGTTTTGCGTTCAGGGAAAATCTAGTTCTGACTACTAATAAGCTCTTGAAAGCGAATAGATTTTTGAGTGTGATTGGGAAGCCTATAAAACCCAAAAATGTGTCGGCTTTAGAATTGGCGAAAGAGTTCCTAACCGCTTGTATACTCACCAATTTTACGTATTATGTACAGCTGACTTTGTGCGAATGCTTCCTGTTTTGAAGCTCTTCCCACGTTGTGGCTTTGGTGTATCTATAGTTTTGGCCAATACTGATGCGTGAAAGACTTTACTAAGCCGATAGGCCACCCTTTCATTCCTCTTTGTTCCGCTGTCTCAACATAGCAAAGTCTCAGTAAACGTTTAGCAAAATGTACTCTATTTACAATATTTGATTTAACCTGTAATAAAAACTTCTTCAGTGTAATTTGCGGATTTTGTTTTATGTTCGCTGTAGTGATAGTCTGGAATTGAAGTTTACATCTGCTGCTAATTGTAGTCCATATATAAATATATTTATTTATTAGATTTCAGATACATTTAGTGCATGTTAATTTTTTAGTTATTTTGTTGTTTGTGCTTCGAGATGTATTCAAAATTTGATAAAACAAAAACAAAGCTAAAATTACTCATACAATTTATATTTCAAGTTAAACCAAACGTCACAGAAAACTAATATCCAAACATTTTGTCTCTCCCCTCTTTTTGATTTCGTTTCTTTGCAACAGCTCAACCGTCGCCCATCCTTCAGAACTGCCTCCGTCGCCTCACCAATGGGAATGACGGCAAAATGAGGCGATAGCTGCCTAAAATAGATTACTTTCTGCCAAATTTAAATTTTATTTTAACTCTTAACCACAAACCAAACTAATTTGCATCTTAAAACAATTTTAAATCAGTCGTAAAATAATTTAATTGGACAACCTTCAAGAGAATATCATTCCACCATCGTGTCGAAAGAGGAATCTACTACAGCTCACCACACACACACTAGTCTATAGAACCAGGCGTTTAAGTTAAATGGAGAAAGGATAACAACATAATTAAAAACGAAACCAACTACAACACAAACTCGATCGATAATCGTAATTTGTTTGCCAAATTTACCTCAAGAAAAGAAAATTAATAAAAAATTAATAATTTGTTAAAATATAAAACAAAAACAATTAATTTTAAAGGACTAATACAAGTAATATTCAACTTAAAAACAAAACAAGTGTATGTCGTCTTTGTAAGAAATCTCATTACAAACTTTTAATGATTATAATGTCCTAAACTATGTAAAACTTAATTTTCCTTTTTCTAATTGAGAGCAAAAATAATTGATATTTGAAAAACTAAAAAAAAAAATATAACTTATTTTAAACAACCTATTAACATAATAACAGAAATGTAATGTAGTAATAGTGTATACAAAAACTCAAACAAACATTAATTAATACATCGTTATTGTGAGGTGTCAGTATATTCACACACTTGTAACTATTAAACTTAAAACAAAAGAAAGCATATTTAAATTAAGAAAATGCGAAACACAGACATTGGACATTAACATTATCTTAAGTATAAAACAATTTTTTTTATAAGGTTTTATGTTGAACGAAGGAAAATTATGAAAAATAATATTTAACTATGGACTGATTTCAATTTTAGTTTATAAACAATTTTAATCTATATGTAATGCGCAATTGAAAAAAAGAGAACGAAAAAAAAAGAACATCCTAAAAATTTTACATTATCATATGTATTTAAAAATTATTTTAGTTTTACCCTTTTTATTTTTATTACTTTTGTGCAGACTTAATGCATATAAAATAGAGTTCTAGATGAATGTTTTTGTTCTAAAAAAATCTATTTTCTAAATTCATACAAACTTGGCTTTGTACAACTTTACTATTCAAGAAATTTGAAACGCATTTTAGGAAATTGATGTAATATTTGGTGTAACGTTTGTGCGACTAAGATTATTGTAATAAAACCTTGCACACACAAATTCAACTCATAAAAAAAGATGAAGAAACAGTTTGGTCAAATATTTTTCATTTCTATGGGAGCGGTTTATTGTCCCTGTATAGTCCCTGTGTAGCTCAGAAATTTATGTAAGTGGTCGTTTTAACTACGTTTGAGCAATTTTCCTTAAATCATACTTACATTTGACAGTAGTTCTTCATCCAGAAATGGACAGTAGTTACAAGAATGGAATTATGTATAATAGATCAACATCAGGTGGTTCCCATAAATGTTATGCTTAATATGATGCCGTGTTGTAGAAAAAAACAGGAAGAAGATCACGTGGTATGACAATAACCATCTCAACGATATCTTTTTTGCACTGTAGTGATCTCTTTGTTTGTGGAAACTGTTCTCTCAAAATGTTAAATCCGGTATTGGGAACATAGTTTTGAATACCTATCGTTTCGACGATAAATGACATGCCTTGAGCCCAAGTATCTGTCCGTATTATGCAAAAGGTTAGCATTGAAATCACGCGGACGCCTCTTAAAGTAGCAACGGAGTTCACTTAAGAGTTCTACAGAAGCACCCGCTTCCGCCTCTAATCAGATCGCATAATCTGACAATAATCGAGAAGAAATAAAGGGTTGTCTAACTGGACCGCACAGTTTATCATTTTTATTTTATTTGTAAACAAGCCTGTTGTCCTTGTTTTGTATGTAGATCAATGTTAAGGCGGAATTGCCGCTTCCGTAAATGCGTACTAAGTACGTAATGGAACTTTTTGAGTATAAAATCCGCATAAGCTGTTCGCTTAAGGATGCGCTATTGCCATCATGGCTGCTTCGAATCACGTCCTCCGTGAATAAGCAATACGTGATTGCCTGAAATGTAATTTTCATTTTCTAAGGCTTTAACTACAAACTTCATATAATATAGAACCAGCTTCCGTGCAGCTACTCGATTTTCCCCGCCAATTTTGAAATGAAAACCTCTCTCGAAAACTACATTTTTCTATTTCTTAAATCGAGTAAAAAGTTGCTACACTGTATTGAGAACATTCTGTCTAAGTTGTCAGTTGCGATTGTTTCACTCCACTCATTTTGAAATCCAATGGAACAACAAAACTGCTTCTGAAAAAATCAACAAAAGTATTTGTGAAATGTCCAAAAATAATCTACGGCTGCTGTCAGCTGACTTGTGTACCTAAAAATTACATAAATTACACTTGTGTGAGTGCTTCTTGAGTCGAATCGAGAAGCGAAATTCTCTTCTCAGAATCACCAGAAGAGTATTTTTTGTGCCAACGGAACGGTTCCAGAAGTGATTTTTTTTTCGATTCCGGACTCTCCCAGACGCTTCTTTTTGCCCAATGGAAAACGACATTAGTTACTTTAACGTAACACGCATACTTTATCACCTAGCAGCATTGCCGGCAGCTTGTCGGTAGTGTATTTTAGCTGGCGGTCTATTATATGTAGTTTGTGGCGTAGCTTGCATTAAGCCCACGTAAAAACTTACAAGCGGATATTTTTTTTGGATAATATTTCGAAAGATTGCTCTCTCTTTTACGATATTTCGTTTACGGGAAGAGGATTCAATCAAATTTCATCTAACTTATCAGACCTTATGTTTCAATCACAAAAAATTAAGCTACCCAAGTTTGGTGCCTGTGCGAAACAATTCAATTCGCAATCTCAGTCGCATAGTGAGTGGAAAATTTCTCAGTCATCACAAATGCATTGCTATAAACCAATATCTACTTAACAAACTTGTACAAGACTGCACCAAAGCATGACTACGCGTTAATACAGTTTAAGTAGTCTAAAATAGTCGCATACTACACTTTCGCAACCACACATTCCTCCCGAATAGGTTTCCCCAATTCTGTCGATCTTCTTAAAAGTGGTTCTCTTTCGTCATATTTTAGTTAAATTTAGTATAATTTTCTTTTTATAATAGCACGTAATGCAAAAAACAAACAACCCAAATGTACATTATTGCAATGTACTAAAGAAGTGGACACACTGCCCCAGTGAAATTTATTTTTTAAGTAAACGAAATTTACACATTTCCCAATCATGACGAGTAAACTGCAATCTACTTGTAAAACTCTCTATTGATTTTAATTTTAATTTAAAACTAAATTTTTATTTTATTTTTTGTTTTAACAAAGAAGAACGTTTGAATAAAATTCTAATTTTAGCAAAAATAACAAATTTGAAAAGAAAATATAAATACATACTATTTTTAAGACTGAATTAACTATTTAATCTTTCTTAAGTCTATACGTTTAATCATGAAGCATTCATTCTGAAGAAAATGAACGAACTTTGTCTAGCAATGAATATCTCTGTTCTCCCACAACTTTAATATTAAAAAGCTAAGTTTAACAGAGTAATTAAATAAAATACATTATTACTTGTACCTAAATATAGTGTGTCTTAAATATTGTTCGAAATGCTGCAAGAAAAAAAGACGTTGTTTTGCTTAAAAGGTAGAATCCAAAATAAATAAAAAAAACACTTATTGGTATTGGTGACTTGTTTTATTTTTAAGGTAAACATATATTTCCTAAATATACTTTAGTTATAATATGTTTATTGATATTTAGATAGTGCAAAATTATGTTTGTTAATTTTTATTTTTTTTTCTAAATTTGACTGGAAAATAGCAATTTGTAATACAAAAAAAAAAAAATCAGAACTGAATGAATTTTTGTCACCGCTACATCATACATACATCATTCTCATTGTACACTCGACATAATTAAACAAAAGGTAAATCTCAAATATTTTCTGTGTAAATACTAAATAAATAAATATATAAATACTTGTATAGTTACATATTTGTAATTTCAAATAAACTGTTTTTAAAGATATGTAAGCATAAACACAAATGATTTACATTCGATTCACCAAAACAAAACAATAAATAAATGCTTCCGAATTATTTTTGAACCTTTATACGAATATACATATAGGGCGACCAGAAAAGATTGATTGATGGACTAGTTGATTATTTTTATTCCTTTGCAATTTTGACAGTTTATTTATTCGCATTTTCCATTACCGAAACGGGTTTGTTTTAAACTTTAGTGTAGATCCAAGTCTCGCATACAGTTGTTTTACAGTAATGAAAAGTAAAATTATTCCCTTACATTGTACTGTGTACTTCAAGAGGTTTGAGTTGCGGTATACTTTCTGAGAAAGTTCCTTTTTGGAATGATAAGCGTTGAATCTGCAGCTCTTTGACCAATTGCTGACTTTCACTCAATGATAACCACATCATGCTCGTATACAGTTATTCCTATAGAATAAATAAACGTATTGTCAACGGGTTCAGTTGTTAGTGTGCTGGATTACTGAGATGGCCTTAGGATTGATACCCAGAAAAACACATATTACATCTTAAGGTGTCTTCCCGCCTGACTCAAACGTCTGACAAACATCGGATAGTATAACTGTCATGAAAGATCCTCGCGATTAAGCTGTTGGGACCAGGAATAAAATTGTTAGTTCCTTTCATTCTTCGCAAAAATAAAAACACACAAAATGAATGTATGGGTGAAGATAGGCCTAGTAAAACAACAACAGTTCGTATTTAAATGAATATGGTAGGCGCAGTGGCTTAGTGGTTAGTGTGTTGGACTACTAAGCGAGAGGTCCCAGGTTCGAATCCCGAAAAAAAAAACCAAAATTCCAACTCATGGTTTTTTTTTCCGCTGTGCCACTTCTCGCGAACGTCTGACAAACATCCGAGAGTATAACTGTCATGATGGAGCTTCTCAATTAGCAGTTTGGACCCGGCATACAATTTTAGATCCCTTCCATTCGTCCCAAAAATTAAAAACTCGCACGAAACGAATGGTTGTGAGAAGTTAGACATAGAGTCCCTACAGACCTGTTGTGCCAACTATTTTTTTTTTTTTAAGTGAATATAATAACTTCTACCTATGGGATTCCTCTAGTTACCGACATTCAAACGTGGGCAATAAGTAGTGTTTCTCATTGCAAGCAGAATAGATATTATTCGTGGTTCTATCTGGTAAATGTGTTTTTTTGTTATTTCATCCTGCTACCACACTCTGTTTCCAACCGTGTCTAACCGCAGAGCTTTTATTCTGCTTAGCAAATTTTACACTTCCCAGCAGCTTACAAATATGCATGAAGTTCTCTAACTGCAAACAAGTTTCACATCGTACAACAACTTCCAAACAATCAATCTTCGCCTGAGTCACTACGTATTTATTTAACATAATATGTTGCTCATAAAGAAAGTCTAAATATATTTATATGTATATTATTTACCTACATATTTTTCATTATTAAATAAAATAAAAAATAAAAATAGTTTGCAACGTAAATATCAACATATTTATAATCATACACAAACACTTCTTATCAATCTTTCATATCGATCTCATTGCATGTGCTCTGTTCGGGGAATTTTTCACTTTCATTGTAATTTTCTTTTTAAACAAAACTTAAAATTCTGTTCTCCAAAAAGTTATTGTATAAAGTTAAACAAAGAACTCGTTCATTTGCGACAAAAGAAAATACATTCTTTAAGTGATGCGAATTTCTTACAGAGCCATTATAAATAAATGTGTTTTATTTTTTATTTTATTTCTTATAGCACTTAATGTATTCTTTTTATGAATCTATAATCTATTTAGAATAGAATGACTACTTTGTAAATATAAACAAATGAAACTGCTCCACATACAGTCTGTAAAAAGAAACGCTAAGAACATACACATAACCATTAAATATATGTATTTAATATTTGAAATTTTTATTTGAATAACAAAATTATACTCGTAACTATCTTAGGTATAAATGTATTTTAATGGTCATAATAATAATCCTCAACATAAAATAAATATATATTTTTGTATTTTGTTTTCTGTTCTGTCGTCAATTTTATACACTTACAAGAAAATGTTTACTAATTTTAATCATTAGTCATCGCATTTCAATTTATACACATATATTTTTTTTTGTTCTCTTTGATTTGATTTTGTTCAACTTCGATATAGTGTTTAGCTTTTAAGTTTTTAAACAATTGTAGATAAAATAATAAGGAAAACAATAAAAAAAAAAAAAACTTTAAAACAATTATAGTTTCTAAAAAGTATGCAAATGGGTGTTTTCGTTTAGCTTTAGTGTCGTTCTTTGGTTCATTTTTTATTTGGTTGTTATTTCGATTTTTTTTAACTCTCATTTTCAGTGTTGAAACATAAATAAATTTAGCACTTGTCTAGCACACTGTATACAAGTTTTTTTTACATTTTAAATAGTTGTAAACTTTCTAGTCACTAAGGTGTACATTCAATGAAGCTACAAGAGAGTCGTCGCACATTGTTCCAGCAAATGCATTTAAATATATATAACAAGAAAAACAAGTTATTTGTACTAGACAAAGAACTTAGTTATCATTTCTAAATATTAGTAATATATAGCACACGTAACAACCGTTTTTAGATGTATAAATTGAAGTCACAACTTTCGTGTTGTTAGTTGTACACAGTTAGATGGTAACAATATATTGTAAATAAATCAGTTGATTATGTTCAATACCGTGACATAAATGGGCTCTGATCCAATTTGAATATGTTTTGGGATCAAGTTTCAAGTTCAAGGTTTTATAGAGAAAAAGTTTCTTTCGATCACCCTTGATCAGAATTTTTTAATGCATTTATACCAAGTTTTAAAGAATAATCTATAATTCCATTAGTAGAAATGTGTGGTATAAATCATATAAACAGTTCAAACAAATAAACAGTTCAGTCCCCAGCGATACCGCAGTGCGGCTTATGTCGTTTTCTATTTGGCTTTTCAGAATTTGATCTGAGATTTCAGATTTCTGCTGCCAAATCGAACATTAAATACAAATTTTATTGGTTCTTGTTTGTATTGAGTTGGCCGCAAACAGTTTTTTTTTTGCATTTACACTGGAAGTCCATTTCAATTGATTTTCACACATTTATAATAACGCATTTCGAAATAATTTAATACAAAAAATCGTTTCCATGCGCGAAATATGGATAATTCAGTTAAAAAAGCAATCCTTCCAAAATCGAGATTTCTTAAACGTGCCTCAGATAAAAAAAAGATTGATTTTTTTTGGCAAATCAAACATGAAAAGCAATCTCGATAAAAGAAATGATTTTTTTTTCCAAAAAATTGATCTTTTTGCAACCGAAATACAATGAGACGTCAGCAACAGAACAATCTGTTGGTCTATTGAGAGGAATAAGTTTGGCCAGATAGATTTGTTTGGAAATATAACTCGTAATAAGGTCCAGCAGTAGCAGGTCGCTATTGTCATGACATCTCTGCAAGATGATCAAACGTAAAGCCACTTACGGTATTTTGAATTAGTGAGCGCTGAGTCGGAAAAAAGTTGGTTGGCTGAAGTAACTTTTTAGTTAGTTTTCGTTCCATTTTTATTTTTGTTAAATATAGGTAGTTCTCTTGGCGCATTGAGGGTTAAGTTTTCGTTCTGTCGGAGGTCGAATTACAGTTGCATACTTTAGGGGTATTAGTACAAATACTGGCGAAGTGTTACCCAACCAATTTTCTTTCGTCGAAGTTATTGGTACCAATATAACAATGTATGCAAAAACTAATTTGTCACAATTGCGTCACTGTTAAGAGGTATGTACACGGAAATTTCTTTTACAGAAATCAACAAATGATGTATCCCTTTGGGTTCTTGACCCTTTTTCTTCAGAACTTTACTCTGGAATTTTTGAGCAATTCTACTTTTAATGAGGCAAATCTGAAGCATACAATCAAACAATACCACGAGCCTTACAAAACAAGAGATTTACATATATATGTTTGTATGTACATACAATTTCAGTAGACTTCTGTAACAATAAAATTCAAACTAACTGAATTGAAACTCTATCTAGAGCTGATAATGAAGAATATTTCCTATTCTCAATAATTCGTAGATTATTGTTCCGAAAATGCTGTAAAGTTGAGGTTAAAACCCATATGCATCTTCTGGAGATACTAGGCAACTATAATTCTTTGTATGCAGGTCTCAAATTCGCAACTGGACAGAGATTGTTGCTTTAAATATTTGTAAAGTTACAAAGATATAGCTATTACAATAGGGCTTTTTTTACCTTTTTTTTTACCTTGTCACTTTCGACCTCTAAGCGTTCATGTTCAATGAAAAGAACTATAAACTATTTACATACTATGGTTTCCCAGCTCGCATTCCTCTAGGTGTTCGCATTTCATTCTTTAACGTGGGCTTTGGCGAATCGCCCCGTTTTTGTGGATACTAAAGGATAGGATCGCTCTAAAATGGCCACTATTAAATTTGAATTAATTTGAATTAGAAAAAACATATTTTGAATACCTATCGTGTTGAGTAAATGGCGCATAAAACGTTTCCACCAATTAATTGGCCACCGCTCATTTAACATGTTTCAATTGAAGAATTCACAATAGCTGTAGGTACTTGTATTATAGCTCCGCCTCATAATGCACCCATATTTTTTATAAATGTTTCGTATTACCTGTCAAATACATCAAACTCCTGACACTGTTCGAAAGAGGTGAATAGGTACAGTGACATTTCAATAAAAATATTTGTCAGCTACTTATAAAGCGATTGATTGAGTGGCACATTGTGGTTCCAAAACGGTGCTTCCAATAAGTTTTCTTGTGTACAACATCCAAGAATTTATGGGTAATTGCCTTCCCAGAGAAAGGCAGATTGCAAAAACTGCACCTATGCGCACCACCAGGCGAAATTATTTATTGCGTTTTTCCTCTAGGTGGCAGTCATAGACTGTATCCAATTTATAATGGCGTAATTCAACGCTAGGAGCAGTAAACAAATTGTATCTGGAATCTGTACTACTTTTGTTTTCTGCAAGGCTACAGAATCAATAGCCCGCTAGTTCTCTCCGTAGTCATTTAACGTGTACAACTTTAACTAAGCATTTTTCCATAATTTGATTTATTTTCTATTTCAAATCTAATTTACGTATTTGTCGGATTTGCTTTTTACAAAAACTTATTACGAATACATTTAAATTGCCACGACTTTGCAAATAATATATAATCACCAAAAGTAATGTGCAGCATAATATTCTATATCATTTATTAGACGAAATAAATAAAAATAAAAAAATTAACTGATGGCTGTTTCTATTCATAAATTAATGTTGTAAAATTCATTATAAATGTATAAATTAAAGTGTATTAATAAAATTTAACATGTACATTTCGATTGCCACATATGCAATCAGACAAATTCATGTCTTTCACTTCTTGTATAAAAATAACAAAAAAATGCAATTAGTATTTGTGTGAATATCATACACATGAATACACATTATATAAACTATTTGGAATTTATCATCTAGTACCTCAACAAAATGTGTTTAATAATTGTACCTTATTAAATATTTACGTTAATAAACACATACTCAAGCATGCATCAGAAGTAAATTAATGTAAAATATACGTATTCATATAAAATGTACTAAATGTGTGCAATTTTTATTTATCCACGAACAAATATAATGTCACCAATTAAAGGCTTTTACATTTAATATCTATCTTTAGGATGTGTTTATGGTGTGAAAATGTATTAGAAAGTAAATATATATTTAAGAACACATTTTTAAATTATAATATTGACAATATTAAATATAATTAACTGATAGTTTATTTATTTTTTTTTTTTCAAACGCAGTGTTTGCTTTTATTTTTAACTTATCTTTTTAAATATTTAATCACCCTCTTCCCGAATGTAAAATATATTCATACAGAAGTAGATTCATACACATTTTTGTACTCAGGATAGTAGTCGTTAAAGTAAAAAAAAAAATATGAATTTTTAATAAATTATTAGAATTAGAAATTTGATAAAAAAAAGCATATTATAAAATTATATATATTGGGTAGTGAGGGGACTACTTCTACTTAAACTGGAATTTGTTGAGTTGGAAACAGTGTTGTTCGTTTGAAAAGTTCATTGAAATGTCTAATCCGGGGAATGAATTATTTAAAGACTAAAATCTATTAGCTTTGCTCAATGTTCGCATGAATAGAGGTTTGGAACACTTTTAATTATAACTTTAAGTGTTAAAGTGTCGGAAATTGTGGAAATGAATTGCATAACAATACAAACAAACTGGCAGCTTTAAATATGAGCATTTTAGAAAAAATGTACAGTTTCCACGACGTTATCCATTTTAATCGAAATATTTATGGCCGGTGCACGAAATCTTCTTCCGTGGATCTTGAGTACCAATTGCCTTTGAACAAAATCAAGTGCAATGAAGTAATGTTTTTATAATTCGAATAAAAAAACTCTATCAATCCTCCTCAAAATGTTCAATTGTTCAAATTCCCTTCTTCCAATAAGACCGATTCCAGTCAAATTGAAAAAATAAAGAGAAGAACCTCTGCCACCCTGTTTAGTTATTATTTCCCAACTTAAGTATTTAGAGGTGTAATGGCAGGTAATAAGATCTGAACACTGTTCAGTCTTTATTCCAAATTAAATAAAGTATCAATGTTACTAGAACACCAATTACATTTCTCTGCATTCAATTATTTTCTTTACAATTTTCAAATTATTTTCTTTGTAAATCTTTAAATAAATTGAATATAGTATTCATATAAATGTATTAGTATAAATAAAACCATGGAAAAAGAAAAACCAAAAGGCTGTTGATATAAATATAAATGAAACAAAATACAAGACGTAACTCAATATTTAAAAAGAAATTTTAAAATGCTTTCGATGTTGTGTTTAGAATGAAAGTTAAAATAACAATATACAACTTAAGGAAGTTTTTAAATTTAACAATTCAATTGACGTTCTCAGCAATTTGTAAAGAAGATATTTGACAAGGGGACAAAAAAGTTTCAAAGATGCTCCAAACAGTAGTTATATATGTTTACATATACATTGCTACTAAAAAAAACATATTTAACCATTGATATATACGAAACATAAATTATTATTAGTTGTATGATAGTTAACTATTAACCAAACTAAATTCAATGATATAAAAGTAATCAGAATAGTGTTGGAAGCAACCAACCGTATTTGCACTATCGTATATTAAATACTATTTAAAAAAAAAAGGCAAATCTAAAAAAAAATGCCGAAAAAGAACTTGTAATTTGAATCCATTATTTTCATATAGCTAGTCATCTCGAATTTGATTTGTCATATAGCACAAGATGAGGACGGAGAAAGCAAAAATAGAATTTATAATTAACATAATAACAAAATGAGAATAATGTGTAATATATTAAACTGTAATCTATTTATATTTTATTTATCAATTAAATATACATACTTGTTTCCCCCTTTTGAATTCATGTAACTATATTTTTTAAAATGTAAATGAATTGAGACATTTAATAAAAAAAAAAAGCTTTTTAAAAATATGAAAAGGAAAACAAATTTGAAGAAAAATTATTTAGAACTAAAGTAAGTTTGTACATATATTGAATAAATAAGGTACAAGAACCACAATATTAGATTTTAGTAGAAGAAAGGGAAACTGAAAACAAAATGGCATCTTAGGATATGCACAAATGTTTCCCGACCACACACATACCGAAAAAGATGAAACAAAAATTGTTATATAAATGAATGTAAATATTTGTATATTTGAGGCAATTATATTTGTAATTAATATGCTTTCATTTGAATATAGTTCTTTGAAGAAAAAAGTAAAAAAGAAAAATTGTGTTTGTTCTTGAGGTTGATTCTGTGTAAGTATACCTGGCTACTGGACGTGTTCCATTAAGTGTCTGATGACTAACGGCACGTTAAAAATTTAGTTAGTTTGCATAATCTCCCTATATGCATATGCATAAGCATCATTTTTAAGATGCCTGCACATTTTTGTTATTTTGAGTGGATTTTCGCCAATCACAGTCATTTCTTCCGCATGCCTGAAATGAATTCTCCCAGAATCAAAGATTTATTTTTTGTTTTTTACTTTTCTGTTGGGTAAGAAAGTGCTTATTTACAGCAACTCTAAAATGATCAGATAATTTGAAAAAGGCAGGCAAGGCCAACAGAAGACTTTGCTTATAGAATGGCAGCCACGCCACCAAAGCTTGAATTCATAAGTTTTTTCATGAAAGTTCTTAATAAAAGATTATATTAAAATTTGGTATATTCCAATTTATCAGCTGAACAGCTGTAAAAGTTCAGATGCAATTTCCAATATTCGAATATTCATATTTTTTGTCACTGTGCAACGACCTCTATGCTCTATAGTCTATTTGTACACTCAAAAGACCAGAATGGGAACGAGTAATTATATAAAATTCCAGGTTCTGCAAAGCATAGCGCACCACAGGAGAACGAAGCACTAGACTCTGGTTCTGGCTGTTGTAAGTTGTCGTTGTATGTTGTATCTTGCATGATCTTGTGTTGTGCTTGTTCTTGTTCCTGCACACAGTAGGCAGGCAGTAGGCACACCGCACAAGCACATCAACTCTATTCTCTATGTTTGCCATGGTGGAACGAAAACGAAAATGAAACACAAGAAGCGAACTGCAAAGAGGTGCGCTTGATGCAGGAGAACACCAAGACAGGTAGATTATGAGGAAAGGGTTTTTAACCGACTGGACACAGGGAGGGTTATTATATTTTATTTTGTATTTGTTTTTGTATGCGGTTTTGCCTGTCCACGGTGCTCTAAAGCGAGATGAACACCCCGATGGGTGAGTTTCATTACAACCAGGTCGATTTGACTGTGAATAGGAATTATTGATAGGTACAGGAAGATTTGGATTTTGTTCAAACATCTGTTAGTTGTAAGCAGTTGTAGATGAATTAAACAATAACAATAATAATAATTCTTTCAACGTCTTATGTTGATTTCAACTACTCATTTACAAATACTGATTAGTTAATACATAAATTATTGCAATGGAACAGAAACTTAAGTTCAGTGCATTATAATAACAGACTTGGTTAGGGTGTGCAGAGAACACCTGCGCACCTATGAATAAACGTCACTGGTCTCCACACAACAGAATTGAATTATGTAGACAGTACCTACCTACATTAAAATGGAAGAACGTGGACTGAAGGTAGGTAGCGTACATAAGTACTCTCAAATGATCTATTGAACCAATTAATCTACTATGGGTACGAATTCTATGCACATTGGTTTAAGTCGGATTTTGTATTTTATTTTTTTCTAGAGGGTAGGTGAAAATCTTCCAAAGACACTATGAGAATAGCAAGCGCGTGCTCATAATAGCGGCAGATTTTTAATGACTAAAAACACCACCCTTCGATAGATTGTTAGATACTGCAACTCAGATATAATTTATCAAGCAATTTTTCTATCACGAAATAAAAATATCTTTTGATAGGTTACTTTCCACTGAAAGATCCTGCATGTTCCGCAATTAAGACGCGGTTAATCCTTATCTTGCCAAGTCGAAATTCATTTCCGAATTCCATTTCAGCTTTGCGTCGAGTGTCACTCCCAGGTATTTGGCCTCGTTTGCAAAGGGTATTCGGGCCAAGTTTATAAAAATTCGCAAGTCATTAGTTTTCTTATATGTGAAATTCACGTGAACAGATTTAGTTTCGTTGAGGGCGATGCGCCAGTCCCTGGTTCATTCATTTACTTTATTCGGTGCGGTTTGCAGTTTTGCAGTCGTTTCTTCGATTGTAAAGGGTTTTTCAACAGGGACGCTACAAAAGTAGAGCGACAGGGACAGCAAACGACGCCGAATTTCTTGCCGCTCTTTTGACATTTCTCTTCAGTAAGGTTTGCCATTTCATGATGGAAAGATATACGAGCCAACAACGAGTCGAAATTATTAAAATTTACTACCGAAATTCGGAGTCAGTGGCCTCAACGTTAAGAGCTCTACATCCAATTTATGGTCGCCATAATCGTCCAGCAGATCAACAATTGAGCGTCTAATCGAAGAATTTCTTTGAATCCACAGGCACAGTACAAAATGTTCCCGTGCCAGTGAGACAAGGAAGTGCCCGTAGTGTCGAAAATATTGCTGCTGCTGAGGCTTCAGTTGAAGAAAGCCCATATGTGTCTCTCACACGTCGTTCTCAAGCGTTGGGCATCTCTGTGACGTCGATGTGGCGAATTTTGCGAAAAGATCTTGGCCTACATCCTTACAAGATTAAATTGACGCAAGAACTGAAGCCGCTTGACCACCAGAAGCGTCGTATGTTCGTGAATTGGGCTGAGCAACAACTTGAAAATGATTCGGATTTTCATCGAAAAATCATCTTCAGCGATGAGGCTCATTTCTGGCTGAATGGCTTCGTCAATAAACAAAATATGCGGTATTGGTCAGGCAGCAATCCACACGTAGGTACTCCATGAGTCATCATTGCATCCCGAAAAAATTACGGTTTGGTGTGGTTTATGGGCCGGCGGCGTCATTGGGCCGTACTTCTTCCGTACGTTACTGTGAATGGGAATCGCTACCGTTCAATGATAACCGAATATTTTTGGCCCCAATTGGATGATATTGACTTGGAGGACATGTGGCTCCAACAGGACGGCGCCACAAGCCACACAGCGAATGTCACAATCAATTTATTGGAAACCAAGTTTGGAGAACGTGTTATCTCACGAAATGGTCCAGTCGCTTGGCCGCCTCGGTCGTGCGATTTGACGCCGTTAGACTATTTCCTGTGGGGCTACGTCAAGTCTATGGTCTATGCCAACAAGCCAGCGACGATTGATGAACTTCGTACGAATATCGAACGTGAAATTGCAGCAGTATCGGCCGAGTTATGCTTGAAAACCGTCGAAAATTGGGTTCAGGGTCTGGACTTCTGCAAGCGTGCCCGTGGTGGCCATGCAAAAGAAATCGAGTTCCATACATAATGGATGGCATCGAACGTACTTTCACAGGAATAAAGAATTTCATTGATATCCAAAACCGTTTTTGTTTTATGTAGCGCTCTTATTGAAAAACCCTTTATTACATACTGCAAGGATAGCGGTGTCGTCGGCGAACGTAGCAAGGGTGTGCCATCTTCTCTTGGAATATCGCGAGTATATAACAGATAGAGAAGCGGCCCAAGGACGCTTTCTTGCGGTACACCTTCCGAAACTTCTTTAAGCTCCGAGTATTCGTTTCCATGTCTAACACTGAAGAGTCTATTCCCGAGATATGATTCTAGAATATCATATAGGCTTACGGGGAGAACTTGTCGTAATTTTAAGCCGTCGTGCCACACCTTATCAAAGGCTTGTGAGACGTCAAGGAATACGCTTGAGCATATATTTTTTTCTTCAACTGCTCTCTGGATTACGTCAGTAATTCTATGCACTTGGTCAATCGTCGAATGCTTGGGTCTGAACCTAAATTGGTGGTCAGGGATAAGATTATTATCTTCTATAACCGGTTGTAGACGCCTTAGTAATATCCTCTCGAAAACTTTCGATATGACTGGAAGAAGCGAAATCGGTCTATACGATTTTACTTCATTTGGCGGTTTTCCGCAGCATTTATGATATATATAGAAGCTTAATTAATGCTTTCCTAGGTAGAACTTTGAGAACTTCTCCGGTGATCAAATCATAACCAGGAGCTTTCTTAGGTTTTAGAGATTCGATTTCAAGTTTTAGTTCCCTTAGCGTTGCATTTGTGAGTGTAAAATCGTCAGATAGTAATTCCGTCCCACTATTGGTATTGTCGTGAGCCGCTTGACCATCGTAAGTTTAAAGGTTTCTTCTAGATGGGCAGCAAAAACGTCCGCTTTTTCTTTATCTTCCCTTGCCCATTCATTTTGATTTATATTTACTGGCGGCGCGGGGATTTTGGGTCTTTTGGTGCCTTTTACAGCTTTCCAAAGTGGATAATTATCTTTTTTCGCTCTTAAACTTTCAAGGTAAGAACGTATCGCACGATTTTTAAAATCCTTAGTAGCTGTCTTCAACAAATTGCACAAATAATTCAAATGTGCTTTATGTTGCGGAGCGCGACTCTGTTGCCATTTTTTACGCGCCTTCCTTTTTTCGTTGACCAATTCTTGTATATCGTGAGCATATCGTAGACCGTATTTGGCCGGCGTTAGCCGTATTATTCCAGGAGGCGATTAACTTCAACCTCAAGTTCATAAGGTGTCGTAAGTGGAACGCTCAGTTCAACATTCTCTTCAATTTCGTTCCTAAAGTCTTCCCAGTTAGTTGTTTTACCAGTTAATCTCGCTGGCTCTAGGTTATTTACTAGTTTTACGCTCAATGTTAAAATAACTGGTGAATGATCAGATGACAGATCAAAGCTCTCTTCAACCTTAATGTGGTTGGTAGATATTCCTTTCACGACGAAAAAATCTATCAGATCACGTATTTTTGAAGTATCAGTTGGCCAGTAGGTCGGTTTGCCCGTCGAGTGGAAATCACAACTGTACTCCATATCTGCCCCATAGAGCATTCTACCTTTTCGCGAGATGTATCTAGAACCCCAGAACGTGTGTTTCGCATTAAAATCGCCGCCAATAATGAAATTTGGTTTGAGCGATTTAAGGATTAGTATAATCACTTTTTTTAAGCGCGGAGCGTGGTGGCCAGTAGATAGATGAAATTCTAAGAGTACGCTGACTATTTTTTAATCGAATCGTGCACAGTTGCATACTTTCAAGCTCTATCTTCAGGTCTTCTTCAATGCAGTCTTTAATGAACAATCATGATCCACCTCTCGCGTGTCCCCATGTGTGACAAGCGTGGAAATCATTATAGCCTTTTATTTTTAAAAGTTATCGCTCTTTTACGTGGGTTTCAGAAATCAAATGTCAATATCTTTTTCGCGCATGAACACTTCCCATTCATCGAGTTTTTGCCATTCCAAGTACATATTTTTAACATTGGTTTTTCATTCATATTATATTTGAAGTATATGCGTTTTCCTTGAAATATTTTCGAGCTTAACCAACCAACAGGGTCTGGCGAAGTTTCAACATTTTTTTGGTTCTTCGAATGCCGCTGCCTGAGTGTAGGTCTGCACTCTGGCTGTCCGAAGGCCACTATTCGATGGCTTTCCTGATGGTAATTTTTGATTGGGGTTTCTTTTGACAACAGAGGTCGAGGGCTTTTCTGCTGTCTCTCTTTCTTTGATTTGAGCCGCATTGCTCACTTCCGCACCATTCTCTCAAAACCAAATCGCTATTTGTTCATGGAATAATGCTTTTACACACGAAACAAAAAAAATCAATCACACAGTGCTCGCTTACAGATGTAAAAGACTTTGGGCCAGGATCAACGTCAGAATACAGCCCGTAAGGTTCGTCTTTGAATCTTATTTTGGACTCCATTGATACAAACTGAAGACCCAAAGTATTTAGGTTCAAACGACGTAGAATATTGTCTGCCCCATAAAGACGGGACTGCTATGATGAAAATCCTAGTATTTCTAAAAAAAAATTTGCAAGGCTACAAAGCAGCCCATATTCACAACTGATTCCAGGATGATGTTGAACAAGTTGAGATGATGTACATAATATATAAATACCCATCATAACTTCGTGTTATTCGTGTTCGGTTCTCCCAGCACCCAGTAGCCTTTGGACATTAATCGTCCAAGATAAATCGACGATTGTGGGCTGACTTTGAAGTTATAGTGAATAGCACTAAATTATTCATTGATTTAAGGTCATTTGCTGGCGCCACTCATAGCGGTTTAAGTTATAAATGAAGTCTTATGTCACAGTTTATCTTTTACGAGAAAAGGGCACATCCAATTAATGTACAGCTTAAATCGCTAGAAGCTTTATCAGTAAACGACCTTTAATGACAAGACCGACCAACAAATACATTTTTTCGTAATTTTGCACGTACCACACTATACACCTTGGTTGAACCGTGTCGAAAAAGAAAAAGTATCCAAAAGTCAGACTATTGCGGAAAACAGCAGTAAGAAAAACGTGTCTATATAAACTAGGTAATGCTTACACTTGCAGACGTATAAGGCTGCAAAATTGGCTCTTTTTTTGTATGTATTTACACAACGAAATGGGTACATTACCTATTAGTTGTCAATATTCAATCCACAACTCCGTTCAAATAAAAACAAAATACTTTTAAATCTTACAAAAATATCCCTTTATTTAAATGAATCTGCACTCTCTCTTTCACGTAGTACTTAAGCTAGTAACTGTGCTTATTTTCGGTACGTACGAGTCTTCGAATGCAATCTCATTTAGCGGCTCCGACAACATGCTCTCAATCCTGTCCTTGATATGCGTCTTAATGGGTTCCGCGATCGCCTCTAGCTTTGGTACCATTTTCATTAGAAATAGAAAATCTGGCGAAACATTAACTGATTTCGGTGGAGACGGTGGGGGATTCGTCATATTCGCTAATGTTTCCACCTTCTTTATCTGCAGCTTTATATCACTCTTCTTGACATTGAGCTCGGCGTGTTCATCATCGGAGTTAATAAGGATAACGTCCTCTGGCTTTATGGTAACATTGGGGTTTTGAATCTTTTGTATTAGTTGTGGCAAAAGTTGTTCAATTTTTTCAGCAGTTTGTTGATCAGACTTGTCAGCGATGAGCGTTATCTTCTGGTGTTTTTTTGAGTGGTCATTGTCATCCCCGTTCTCCAGAATTAGAAACATTTTACTACTTTGTCCCGATGCAGCGCCCGCAGTCTTATTCTCGATAACAAAAAGCTTACGATTTCCATTAGCCTTTATTTTGGCGATAGGGATATTCGGATCAAACATGAATTTCTGTTTTTGTTCAGAATCGGATGGGTAGTCACTGTAGACCGATGAGGCACCGGAAGCGGCATCATCATTACAGCCACTGACTGAACTCTGTCTGGAACGCTAAAACGGGAAAACTGTTAAATAAATGTTTTGTTGCACAAAGGAAGAGAGTTATTACCTTGGCTTCCTTTGATGAATGATTTGACGAGACACTATCAGCGGAAGGGTGACGGCTGACTTTACCATTTCTCATAGTGATCTTCTCTTTGAAGTGCTTCATGCAAACACGCAGGTTTACCAAACTATTATCTCGGATGTGCTCTTCGCTGACTTGAAAGAAATCCACCCAATCTTGACATCTAGAAGAGAATAAAAAAATGAGTTTGTTAATAGAAAATAAAATAAGCAGCACATGCGCCTTGCGCGTACTCGGATGGGTATGAAATAAACGTTACCATTTAGTAAAAAATGGATGCATGATGGACTACAGATAGACTTAAAAAATGCGATGTTGTTGACTAGACTTGCAAAGTATCCTAACAAAGTCCACGTCAAATACGTAGCTGTCGACCTAAGCCGTGTCCCTAACGTCGTCTTCGATAATATTTTGCGTCTGCTTTCATCTCCACATACAAACTGAAGCTTTTACACAATATGAAATGAAATTACGACGAGCGTTCATTGAAGTTCAATCCCCCTTCGCCAGATAGTGTAAACAAAAACAAACAACACATCAAATGTCAATGAACCAAACTCACTCACACACTCGTAGGCACTTGAAATAGTAAATGAAATGCCTAAAAAAAAAAAACAAGTACACCCAACCTTCAATTCTCAGATAATACTTAAACTGTGTTCGCTTCTTACCCAACAAGGCCAAGAAAATATTAAAATCACAAACTTGACAACAAATTTTCTAAACGAATTGGCGAACCAGTCAAGACACAAGACAAAGACCAAACTACACTAACTTTCAATGCCAACGGGATGGCTTAACAAAGAACTTCCAACAAATTCTACATCTAAAAATATTATTCCTTCTCGAGTGACCTCGCAAGGAATAGAAAAAACAAGCAATAAGAGGAACACAAAGAATGACAACAAAATAAAGTAAAACACACGCGATGCAACGCAAGTCGCAACATCTATGCTCAGCAGCTTTTCTCAAACATAAACAAAGTCCGTCAGGTTGGCACAACTCCTCCCTTCTTGTGTGTATACACTATCCACACGAAATTCACTATTCACCCTCCGTTGCCGTACTAGACCACATCAAAAAAGTTGTCAAACAACAAAAATATTGGTTCGGATGCGTCTTCCTCCTAGAACGCAGTTGTTCATCCCAAAGGAACTTCCTGTTTAACAGAATTACCGCTCAATCCGAATGTAAATAATTGTAAAGCCACCGTATTGGACGGCCACGGGATGGGAATTGAAAGTTCAGTTACCCCTAACAATGAGTGGGCACACAGGCGAGACCAGAATGAACCACACGCAGAACTGCGACTGCGATGCAAGTATTCAACAGCTGACAAGAGCAGATGTTTGAAAGCACAGACTTTCCAAACAAAATAAATAAAGCTCTTCCATATCAAAAAACACTTCCCCTCATTGACTGAAGCACACCACTCTAGCACTACTACTACGAGCTGCAAACACACATGCAAAATGGGATTTTACCTTTGGGCGTCATGTACTGGGAACCGGCAAAGCGTTGACGATCCATCGATGCAGCCGTACATGCAGCGTCTTTTGGACTTCTTTAGAACGTCTCCATTGGCGTCGTCGGTGCCGGTGCTCTTGATGCGTTTATTTTGAATGTTATCCGACTCCGACGCCATGCTGCTGCTGCTGCTCATCGTTTTTGCTGCTCTAGCTGATAGCTGATGTTTGCAATGATGGGAATACGAAAGCCCATCAACTATAGCTTTACAAGCTCAGCTTTTGTTCTCTAAGCTATTAACGAGTGGTACTGTTACTGTATGTATTTCTTTTCAAACTTTTAACACAAGTTAATCAAAGAAAAAAAAAGCTGAACAATGAACAATTTTTGCACGCCAATCACCCGGTCAGTTGTTATTTTCTAATCTGTGTCAACTTGTTTTCTTATTTCTCATGCAATTCGCTGTTCGGTTATAATAGTGCAGATGCAATTCACTTTACTTTGGAGGAATGGAACTCGAAATAATCTACTTCTTGGACAAGAGCCACAAACAAGCCGTCACCGTAGAGTCAACAAATCGAATGAAAGCTGTATATAGTGGCATCTGCATAGAAGCGGACTTTGAGAACTTCCTGGATAACAAAAGTTCACAAAAAAAGCTATGTAAGTGTGCTTCAATCTAAAAGTGTTATTGACAAACTTTTTTACTCTAAAATAGGAACATCACAAAATATTGACCGCAAAAATTATAAATAATGTCGTCTGAGGAAGAAAACCCGCTGCGTTGGCGCTTAGTGGGTGATCGGTGCTTTAGATTCCCACGAGAGGACTTGCCTTACATAATCTTACGTTCTGACTACTTACGTGACTGTTCTATTATTTATATTTAGTAAGTTAATAACAATATAGTAAGCACTAACTACCGGGGCTATCAGGTAGTCACTCCTCTAATTAATTTGATGATACATGAATGGTTTCTAAATGCTTGAGCTTTTTTTCTTTTACAGATGAGAGAGATTATGTACATAAGGATTATAAGCTTTATTGTGCTTGCGGAATCGTGCTTTCTTTTCATGAAGATCTCCAGTACTAAAAATATAAGTCACGGCGATGAGGTCATAATTGACATAAAGACTATGTTCTAAACGTTGTTTTACGGTACGCGAGCTTTAAGTTTCTTAGGCAACGAACGAACGGTATTATTTTTATTGAGCATAGGTATCCAATGCAACAAGGTTTTCAAGTAAATCTTACTAGATCTGGCCCGGAAAGCTCATAAAATATCGAAGAAGGCTGCAACTTTATAAGGTGTACGACTGAGTCGGACAGATCTTTTTGGAACAGTCTAATATCCAAACTCTTTTATGAGACAACTGAAGCTGATGTCGACGGGTCTACAAGACATTTGATGTGTCAGATGTAAGATGTGCTGTAAGTTGTTGGATAAGTTGTTCTGTAGTTCAGGTGTTTCGTAGATGAACTGTAGGGTATCTGGTAGTTTTTGAATTGTTGTTCTTCAAGCTTCATATAAGAGGTTCAACCTTCACCCACCTTCTTTGTGAATGTCAGTTCGGAGTAGAAGAAGCACCTCGACCTCGTAATGTACTTCTTCGACAATTTAGAGGAGGATGGCTGCTTAAACAGAAGTTGAAACAAAATAAAGCCTAGGTTCATTCACGCTACAACTATGCGATAAGGCCAAATTTAAAAATGCTGTTGTCAGGCTCTCTCTCAGGGAAAGAAGAAAATAATGAATATTAAGTATGCAGAAAAATAAACATGATAAGCCACCAGCTTTTGTTTCGTCAAAGCTAAGACTGTTGGGCACAATGAAACAGAGTTAGAAAATTCTCTCAGAAAAACCATCGATTCCATAAATTCTGGTGGGGTACCTAATGTTAATGCTAATGTCATGGTCATGGTCACTGTTTTGTGTCGGCGGTCGGAGCTTGGCGGGATGCGAATGCTCAGACATGTTCCGATAATATATGACCAAATTGCGAAAGGTAAATATTAATCATGCGCGACAAGGTTGTTTTATGTGTACATTGTTAAAGATTTAAAGAAAAGAGAAGGCAATTAAAAACAAAATCTGCGCAAGCGAACTGAATGATCTAAGAACAAACAACAAAGCCAATATTTACCGAAACTCGCGCTATCCGATTTGTTGTGCACTATTTTTATTAAGATTCGTTTTCACTCAAACTGATTATTAAACAGTAAATCAAAGCGGCCCATTGAATTATCCGATTTCGATCCTTTATATCGAAAATAACTTTTGTTTTCAACAGTTCAGTCAATCGAAGCCAAACAAACGTTTGAAAATTAAAATGATTGACATTTGATGAGTAGTGCTGGTAATACAGTTCAGTACAGCACCCATGTAGATCCTTTTCTGTTTTGTTTTTGTTCAATTCGCATACTTTATACCGAACAGAGTGCTATCTAGTGTCAAAATGCGTATACCTAGAAACTTCGGGAGGTGTTGCCAAACAGTTCATAGACTGATAACAGCAACAGGTACCTAGCAAAACCAAAATTACATGTTTTTGATGTGTCGCATCGCCCAGCAGCTGTCAAAATTAAAGGGTGATTTTTTAGCTGGTTTGGTTTTGGCAACACTGGTTTTGACAGCTGACGTGTGTTTAGTACCTTGTGTCACTGTCAAACAGCTTCAGTTTGGTTTGCAATTTAACCGTGGATCGTCTTACAAATGAACAACGCTTGCAAATTATTGAATTTTACTATCAAAATTCGTGCTCGGTTCGAAATGTTCTTTTTCGCTTTTTTATCGAAAAATTGTGTTCAGCGATGAGGCTCATTTTTGGTTGAATGGGTACGTAAATAAGCAAAATTGCCGCATTTGGAGTGAAGATCAGCCAGAAGCATTGCAACAGCTACCAATGCATCCCGAAAAAGCCACTGTTTGGTGCGGTTTATGGGCCGGCGGCATTATTGGGCCATATTTCTTCAAAGATGATGCGAATCGCAGCGTTACTGTCAATGGTGAACGCTACCGAGCGATGATAACAAACTTTTTTTTGCCCGAAATGGAAGTTCTTGACTTGCATGATATGTGGTTTCAACAAGACGGTGCCACATGCCACACAGCACGCGAAACAATGGCGCAATTGCGAGGCGAGTTTGGTGAACAGTTAATTTCACGTTTCGGGCCGGTCAATTGGCCGCCTAGATCGTGCGATTTGACACCATTAGATTATTTTTTGTGGGGGTATGCCAAGGCTAATGTGTATAGGGACAAGCCCGCTTCGATTGACGCACTGGAAGCCAACATCCATGCATTCATTCGTGAGATACCGGCCGATATGTGTGAAAGAGTATGCCAAAATTGGACTCAGCGGATGGGCTACCTGAGACGCAGCCGCGGTCAACATTTGCATGAAATTATCTTTAAACATTAAATTGCAAGGTTCAAACTATCGATTCAAATAAATATTTCATTCATTTTTTCGAATTTTTTGTGTTTTTTCGTTAAAAAAAGTTCTAAACCTCTTAAAAAATCACCCTTTATATACGTTTGTATATAATCGAAATCCAACTTTCCAACAACCCCTTTTACCAGAGTTACTGGCCATGGCCACTGTCTATACACAATAAGGCCAAGGGTGCGGTAGTAGCGTAGATAAAACTAAAATTTACCCAAAATATTGCAGTACCCTAGTTTATAGTTAAATGCAAACTTTGTATTGCAGTAATTTCCATAAAATTGTTGCAATAATTTGCCAGGAAGCAAGTTAATTGAATACAGTTGCGCTTCACAGTTGTGGGAATGCATATCAGAGACAATACTGAGACCACCAACTCCGGCCGATTTCCCGTTACTTAGCCTACAAGCTATATTTTTATGGAGTGTTCACGTTTGGTGCGCTAGTAATCTTACATAGAAAATCGTATTGACAAATGTCACGAAACTTCAAAAATGATGCTCACCAACACACTCCCAGGAGATATGAGACACTTCCGCTGTGGGCAAAGTTGCTGGCAGAGTTCATAGAATTTTATCCGTTTAATTTGAAATTGTTCGTTACCTACGTGTGGATAATATTTTTTTTTAGGAATAAGTGTACATTTGCTTAAAATATTTATGAAAAATGAACAATGTAGATTGGTTGAGGGAAAATAAAAACATTTTGAGCAAATTTTCTTCATTATTTTAAGAAAAATTTACACACGAAATCCAAGTTAATGATATCCAAAAGCGGAAAATACACAACAATGTTTGTCCTAATATCTTTCTAGTATATAGAACATCAACTTTAGATAGTTTTACTAACCAAACAAATCAAATTATTCGCATTTTAACAATTTATAATAACTAACCAATGGCGTTCAGTAATGAAAAAATGTGGTATTCCCGAACTCTTTCACATTTCCCCACGGTTGCCGAGGTTGGCAGCATTTATTTTTGTACTTTTTGTATGTTTTTGCATGTCACACGGATTCTTTTTTGACATAACACCGATAGGAATACAAAATGGCGAATTTGAATAAAAATTGAGGGGGCCAGCGACAAGAGGATTGTGAGTTGGGGGTCTCAGTATGGTTTGCTTATGATGCATATTTTAAAAATGCAGCTCCGTTCGGTTTGATTGCTCGTACCATTGACAATATTGACAAACTCCATAAAAGCTCTGCCGAAGAAATGACGCCAACATAACTAGTGCTCTTGGTTCAGAGCGAATTAAAAGTGTAACAAAATGTCAACCATCTTTGATGTCTCTATAGAATGCTAGAGACACCTATTGGGTGTTGGTAGATTTGCTAAGTAAAACGGTTGAAATTCTAATTGTTGCGCAATGTCTACAATAGATGTCGCATCGAAAATCTGATAGGTAGCTCAAATAATATATGGAACCAAACAAAGTTTAATAAAAATATGCATTTATTGCCCCATAAATTGCAGAATTTTGGTGTATTTATGGCAAATGAGTTTTTTCTGTTGTTTTACTTTTTTTTGGTTTTTCTTTTTCCAAATTATGATGCATTACCACATTTACATATTTCTCAATTGACAAAGTTTTCTGGTCAGTTTCACAAATTAGAACCATAGCTCTGGAAGATGTACTGGAGGCTCCTAATAATCTGAGCGGTGGAAAGGCTGCATAATCGGATGGAACTCCCTCCGAATTTTATAAATATTAGACAGGGGAGCTATTAAACAGACATAATTTTCTTGTTCAACTTATAAGAGGAAATGTATTCTCAGATTTTTTTGTCTTCAATGTATTTTAAAAAAGTTATTTTTAACTTCCCCATACTAATAACGTGAAGCCCATTAAACCTACTTTTCTGTTTCTTATAATTTATTTCGAATTTATGCTGCTCTGAACCAAGAGCGCTAGCGCTAATGTTTGAACCAACGCGAAGTTGGTTACTAGCAGTCCATATATAATAGGTTTGTTTGACGTGGGACCTGGTTTACCCTAATGTGTTCGATATAGCACTGAACTCGTTCTGGTACTGAAAACTTGTGTTCGACATGACTTCTAGGACACCCTTGTTGTGCCCTGAACTGATCCCAGTTAATTTGTCGGGGAAAGAATTCAGTGCTAAGTTTCGCTGTCAGTTTGCTAGCATTCATTTTCAAACTCATCATCTATTTTGCAAAAGCCCGTATGACACTACATTTTTTCCTCATTTTTATAATGTTGAAAAGTCAGCGGTGTGTAAAAGAGACTAAAAGTGTATTACGAAAGGGATATAGCAATTGCTTGCAATGCAACCGCAAATTTTCAATACAATTTATTTTCAAATAATCTTGAAATGTGAAAAAAATAAATGAAAAATGTGATTTGAATACATTTTTAATGCATTTTTTTGACGTGTCTACATAAATAAAGTTGGTGTGTACGCACTCACTCCTATCGGGAATTTTCGTTCTAGTTTAGTTTTGAAAGCAGAAAAAATGCAAAAAAAATTTGTGTCATACGGGCAAAACGCTTTTATCAACTATTTGAATTATTGCAAGCACAAGATCAGAATTGATTTCAAGCACTTTTAACAATAAACGGAAAAAGTGTTATCTTCTTCATACCTACTTCGTTCACCAAAAAATCAATATTTTCCAACATCAAAAACTGACAGAGTTCAGTGCTAAGTTTTGCGTTCGATATAGCAGCCGAGTTTGAAGGGCTTTTGACAGGCGTTAAAATTAGCTGATACTTCTCGGTGCGCACTAGTGGGCACTAGTGCTAGCCACGTCAAACAAACCTAAGATGACTATGTTCTCAAAAGGTTTTGGGATAAGCTGCTGCTGTCAAGTCACTTCCACTTGCAATAAATACCTAGCGTGAAAATACGAAGACGGGTCAAGTAGTGTAGTTGTTGTATTTGCACTACAGAAGTTGGTGTTCAATGAAACACACATTTTGACTGATAGCGAACTGTTAAATTGGCTTGCTCCCTTTACAAAAGTTTCCGCTAAATTTGTTATCGAAAACATGTTCGAAGATTGGTGTCTGATTGGTCTATTTTCTGTTTTTTCGTCACATTTTTTTTCAATTTCATTGGTATCTCTATATAACGTATGAAAAAAAGGGTTGACATTCGATATAACGAATGTTTTTGTTATATGTACCTATATTTATTAAAGAAAAATGTATGTACATACATATGTAGGCAGGAGTAAAGCAACTCTCTGGATTGTGAATGTATGTATGTATGTGTATGGGCCTGTTGTAAAACTGTAAGCTTCTACGTATTTTGTTATTGTGCATTACTGCTATACTTATATGTATTTGAACTCAAAATGCTTTTTTAGCTTTATGAATAAATGAAATAAAACGAATGAATAGAAACAATATTTGTACAATTTAATTAACGTTTCGTACAAGGAAAATGTGCTTGATATTATGAATTTTTCGATTTTACGAATACACATGGACATTATATCATTCGTTATACTGGACCACCAATGTTCTGACTAGGTAATTGCTTCAGTGGACCGTTGCCGTTCCACGTCTTTGCTAAATAGCTTAGCAAAACTCTATGGATATCTTTCCACTGCTAATTTCATAGCAAACTTGTGACTAAGCACTTTCAAATATATGAATGTCTCAGAAATATGTACCTATAAGATTACGATTTTTGACATCTGATTACGAAAAATGATAATATAATATTATTTGATGGCTCATAATTGCCATTTTGCATATTATGTTGGATCCAGTATGGAGTTGGTTACCTTTATCTGCTTGCAGTGCTTGCAGTCATTTCATTTCCTTTCTGCTGAAGCTTCGTCTGTGGTTATAAATCAGTGGCCACAAGCCATAACCGCTTAACTCGAGTTAGGAAAAAATTAAGTTATAGGCACCACCGTGTTCAGCATTTAAATCTACTTCCACTTAATTTTTTATGACAATTAAACAGAAGTTTTTCCAACGAAAAAAATAAACTTAGAAAAAAATATTCCTGATTTGAAGCTTTAATCTGCTCTCCTGAAAAGTATGAAAAAAAATAAAAAATTTGGGGGTTATTCCAAAGCTTATCAAAATGAGTGTTATTGTCCACCCTCTTCCATTGATTTATTATTTTACGCAGTTGCATATTATTCTCATAACGTCCTCGTATTTCGTATATTACCTATGTGTATTTGGTATTTAAGCACAGCTTTAAACTTTGTTCTTACTTAGAGCTTTTCTTCTTAAGAGTGGATTGTGTACGTGTACACAAGCCATGCACCGTGCACAGGCACAGCACAAAACATAATTCACAGAAAAGGAACAAAAGAAGATAACATAAAATAATTATAAACTTAAAGAGAGAGCTTTTCGTTTTCCCTCTTCTTCAACGTTCAACAGCAGAAATAAGAATCAGATCAAGGGTTTAAGCTCAAGCTTCAATATACAGAATAAAAGCACATAGCCGAACTCATCATGATTAGGAACGGATGGCGTCATAGCCTCGGTGGCGCAGTAGGCAGCGCGTAAGTCTCATAATCTTAAGGTCGTGAGTTCGAGCCTCACCCGGGGCATTCTCTTTTTTTTTCGAAATTATATCAGTATAACATTCCAGAAATTGGCTATTTGACAATTAAAATCTGCCGTCCACTTAACTTACCCATAAAGTATAGCTTACATCAGACGCGACAATTAATACCGATCATTGTTGAAGCACATATAAATTTACATCTTCAAGGTCTAGCACATCAAAGATCGCTCAGACCGCATTATAGCCTTTTTACTGCTATAAAAAAAACAATTGCTGGTCGTAAACATACCGCATACACGGTTCTACGATGGGAAAACATAAAAAAATGTGTTCTCCGTTTTTTTTTTCGAATGCAAGTGCAAGCCTGTTGCAAAAATAATTCTTCCAGCGGCCATTTATATGTGATATGTTTAACTATCGAACATTGACAATTAATATTCGTTTATTGTGTCTGTTATACACATTTAACAACTATCTTTACAGCAAAATAAATTATAACGAGATAAAACACCGAATCTGGCCCACCCACATACTGTTCTATGGGGGCACAGCGGGTGACTTGACTATGCAATAAAGCTAAATAACATTAATTGGTTGTTCCAATTTTTGTTTTTGTTAAATATTCTTATAGCCTCCACTGTTTCAGGCTAACGCAATTGATTTTATCTTTGATATACAAAATACATAGTTGTAAACTATGCAAATTATTTCCAGTGGCCTGCCAGTTGCGACTTGTGCTTGTGTGTCTATGATTGCATGTCTATCGGTGACGAGGTGGGGTTGTGGCAACGAGCAGCAATGACAAATTTGCAACGAGTCACTCGATCATGTTACACTTAAGCGAGTCTTTTGATTTAGAAAGAATCAATTGGCTCAAATGAGGCCGACAATTAATCCTTTTTCGTTTTAGAATTCTAATTGGAAGAGATTTTTAATCTGAATTTACGAGTGCGACAACAAGTGCCGTTATTTTATTATTCGCAATTAACTTGTTGAAAACGCATTTAAAATCATTTGATTCTGTCCGCTAGTAGACTATATACTTAATTGGGAACACGACTTTGCTTAATTTCTCTTTCGAAATTTTAATAAGTCTTGTGCTTGCATTTTTTTTCTGTATTATCTTTATTTACAGTCGAACTTCGATAACTCGAACAATCACTGCCACAAAAAAATATCGAGTTACCAAGTAAAATACAAAATTGATATAAATATGTACATTATGTATTTATTTGCGAATATATAAGACAAAACAAGTACAGGACAGGAACGCTCCACTGCTCATACGGATATTCAACGCTGTGTTTTATTTTGTCTTCCACTTATTTTTCAAAAATTCAAACCAATATACCAACCTAGTTAATTATGTGTTCTAACCTCTATTAACAAGAAATTTGTCAATTCTTACTCACACATACGAAAATCATGTAAAAACACGTAGAATTTGGGAATTCCCCCTCAGAATTCGACTTATCGCAGGTGACGCCAAATGATCTCTTCGAGTTATCAAGACATTCGAGTAATAGAAGTTGAAGTTATCAAATACAAACTTCATGTAAATTTTAGTCTTGGCGCTATTGCCAACCAATTTTATTCGAGTTAATAAATATTCGAGTTATCGAAGTTCGACTGTATATAATTTTTCCACAATTTTTAGTCTCTTTTTTGATTTTAAAATTTTAAATTTCTCTTGTCTAAAAAAGGCCTAGTACTTTGTTGACAAACAAATAAATAAATAAATGAAATTAAGCAGCCCGAACTCACTTGCATCTTTCAACATACCACTGGGTATACATAATTAGTTAAGAGAAAAGTTGAGTTTACAAAATGTTGATAGGTATCTGAAAAGTCCTAATACAAGACAAGAAGTTCACAAGAGACCCTTTATTTACACTAGGTACTACAAACAAGAGGCTATACTAGAACCTACAACTTCGACAGACTTACTTAGCAAGAAGCTTAATTTTAAGTGCTCGCACAAAGATCAGATGCACATAGAAATTCGGGTGACAAATATCGAAAATTCTCTCACACTAGCACCTACTATTTGCACCATTCAAGTTCATTATGCTGTTCATAGATTTAATAGGAAATTAAAAGAAAATGGCGGATTCCGTTGAAAGTTAAGGTGATCAGCGACAAGAGGATTGCGAATTAATGCCAGTGTTAGAGGAAATTCCCCATCACAGAACTTAAAATTCCCATTTTTCCAATTATTCGTGGTGGCATTCCCTATGACTTCCCAACAATCGCAATATTAAGTAAACTGATTGCCTTCTATCAAATGTTTACCCAAGTTCCAATGCCAAAATTCAATTGGAGTTAGAATGAACACATGCATATTGAATATGGCTCAGTCTCCATTCGACATACGATCAGGCATGAAAAATGAATGATGTGGACTGTAAGCAAATTTTAGTTCCGATTGTATTTTTTCGGGCTCAATTGTATTTTTTTTTTTCGTATACGAGAAATTTTATTTCGTACAAAATTTCGAATGATTTCGAGATGTTTATTCATTTTATGTAATATCACGCTATTCCGTCTGTCAGCTATAGTTTCTGAGGCCGATTTGTTTCAAACTTAGTTTTTAGAGTTTTTCGGCTAAAAGTTCGGAGCCATTTTGGATTTTGCACGGCAATTTAAAAACTTGGATCGAACAAAATGTATTTAAAAGGTAATATGGTCAACTTAATTCAATTCAATTCAATTTTATACAGAGTGTAACTTTTCGGGGGCGATTGTATTGTGTATTTTTCCCAAGTCCATTGTAACTAAAGCACACGAGGTATACATGTGTGACATGTCAGTTACGTGGGTGTGCAGATATGCGAAAAAAGTTTGAACTACGTATTTGAGTCAAGTGTTGACATATTATTATTTTTCTTATTTTCTCCACATTCTCCTAGAACGGAGAGGAAACATTTTGATTAAAAACCCCAACAAAAGGTGGAACTCCCGACGAACTGGGAACACTGTTTAACGGTCCTTAAGGTCCCGGAAAAAGGAGTCAGTTAACAAAAAATCGCCATCTTAAAACCAGTTTGTAGCGCCATCTAACCAATTTGGGAAGTAATTGCTAAGTTTCGGCGTTCCTGACATAGGTACCTAGTTTTCTTTATTATAGAGCCTAGTCCGCACCTGTTTCGAAGCGAAAAATCTCATACAAAAATTCACACAACGAAAACATGAACGAAAAATTTCGCTCTCATTTTCGTTTTGCAGTACGCAGCTGCTGCGAAATGATGGCGGAAAAGTGGGTAATTGTAGTAGACTGCTTGGTACAATTCTCCACTATCTTTTCGCACACATTTATTGTCCGGGACATTATATTTGCTTGCGAAAATGTGACATTTGTACTGCAGTGTTACAAGTTTTTATAAGAGGTATGAGCCAAATTTGAAAAATCTTGGAACCAAAAATAGACAAACTCAAATATAAAGATCAAAAGTGCGCATTTTTTTGCAAATTCTTTAGAGTTACTTATTTAGATTACATTGTTTTTAAAGATGACAATATTAAATTAAATTACAAACAACGCAACACACACTCATAGTTGAGAGACTTTGGTTTTCATTTTGCAATGTTAATAAAATAAAAACGCTCTTGGAAACGAGTTTTTATTTTTATATTAAATTATTTTGAAATGGGTTAGTATAGCTGTGTGAAAATCAATTGCAATGAATTTCCGGTGCAAGTGGAAAAGAATATTTTTTTGCGGCCACCTCAATACACAAAAGAACCAGTGAAATTCGGATTTAATGTTCGATTTGGCAACAGAAATCTTAAATCTCAGATAAAAAACTGAAATGCCTAATCGAAAACGACTAACTGTTAAGAAAGTTTTAGTTATACGAAAAGAGTACGTTCGCAATAGAAGTACGCATTTTTTTTATAAATTTCTAAAAACCGCCAAACTTTAAAGTGAATAGCGTAAATTAAGATAAATGACAATTTTAAGGAGCCAGTGAAAAGATTGTGTAGCCAATTCAGAGACAAGTAGCCAGTGCTGGTAACACTGCTACTTCTTCTCCAGCAGATGGAACTCTCCACAAATTATCTTCCGCTGCCTTTTCGCTGTCCATTTGGAGACCACCGGGAAATCTCGTTCCGGAACAGGTGCATACTATGCTTACATGGATAATATTCTGTACTAGCTTAGAGTGCATACTGGCAAATACAAATGTAGACTACATTTCATGGTTGTAGATTTAAATTTCGAAATAAATGTAGTAGTAGTAGAAAAAAAGCAAATTACTTATTCAAGCGTAGTACGCTGCTCGAGCTAAGCTAAATTTTATTTGGTCTCCAACTTTTCTCTCCAAACATCAGCTAAATTCCTAGCTACATTTTGACATAGAGAACGCCGCGGATAAGTGTCACAGAAAACAGCTGTTCTTTGAGAAAACTTCCTTCAAAAATGTAATTCTCTCTTATTTCAACTATGTCTGATTCTATGTACTTCTCGTCTATGTAATAATTAAAAAGTCCATACTTTTCCGCAACAGAACAACAAATACACAACGATATGTCACAATTTAACTTGAGAAAATGTGCCGCTAAATTAAATGGGCACGCTAAATTTTGACAGACACATGAAGTACATTCTGTAACAAAGGTTTGATTATTTAGCTCGAGCTGCGTACCACTCAGCTAAATGGGTTCGCTTAAATTTAGCTCAGCTAAATTTTGGAGAGAATTTTGTATGGGAGCGAAAATTTAGCTTGAGCAGCGTACTAAGCTTCAGCTAGTATTGAGGCCAATTGAGATTGGGTGAGCTCCATACCTATGAAATTAACTATTTAAAAGATAAGATTCACAATACTAGATTGGTCGGGAGCGTCTCTTTTCCTACATCAGTTATCGACATATGCGAACTGTCAACTTAGTACTCAGTCCCGAATTTCTTGACTATATTCGCCGGATACCCCTTCAAATGAAACAGCTGTTAATGTGACCGATCTAAGCCAATCATAACTGATATAAATGAAGTCAGGCTTACTGAATAAACTAAACTTAAAATGTCTAGAACGTCCCCAATATATCGAAAAGACTTTGAGGGATTTAATTTCTCATCATCTGTCAGAATAGAAGAGAATTCAACCATTGGACGTTTATTTCATCTTTAAATGTTGATTAAATTTATATGACGTATCGAATGCTGGCCACTTGTTTCAATTTTTGATTTTCCCGAATTAATTTTGCTGTCATCTGTTACGGGCAAGTATTTCAATTTTACAAATGGAAGCAGCGTTGCCGCGAAGAAAAAAGCAGTAAGGGCCATTTCGAGATTTTTTGCGGGCCATTTGACAAAAGCTTGGGCCAAATATTTTACATAAAAATCCTTCTTAAAAAAAATTAAAAATTTAGTGACACTCACCAACACATGTATTTTTGATGCTTTACTTTGAAAGCTTTCATTAAAATCAGTTATTATTTTTAAAACTTAATTTAGAAAAAAAAAAATACATTTTGTACAATGGGTTGTTCAAATTATTTAAGTGGATATTTCCCTTGGGGTTTTTATCATCAAAAGACACTGATACAAAGTAAAATTTAGGAGCTCCCCAGTTTTTTATGAAATAATTTACAGCCTCGAAAAAAATGACCATCGAGCTGCTACTACTTTTATTATTTTATTTTGTTTAAGATCAAAATATTCTTGAAACATTTTTAGTTCGTCCGGCCTTTTCGGACTGTTCTTTAAAAAGTTGTAAATGTCTTGAGCACACTTCTTTTTGAATATTTATTATTGCATATTCTGCGCACTTATTCGTGGAATGCGAATTGCAGACAATTCAGTGTTTTTAGTTCTGCTTGCATCCCATTTCGTTCACCCTGCATAACATTAGCTTTATCTGAGCCAAAAGCAATAAGGAACTTTCATTTTATATAAATGATCTTTAATTGTATTAAAAATGCAGCGGAAGAATATTTTGTTTCCAAAATACGCAAAAATCCACAATTTTTTTTAATCGAGTTTTCATAAAATGACGTGATAAAAGTCAAATCATTAAACGAGAAAAATTAATAAATTAGTTCTATTTTAATTATAGTTATTTGTTTGGGGTGGAAACACATTGTAATGGCGGTGGTTTCTATTTAATTTTGTAAATATTTTTAATTATTATAAAGAACTTGGTAAATGATATGATCTTAAATCTTCGAAAATTAAAATTTGGGGCCATTTTTAATTGGCCCGGGCAAAAGGCCAAAATAAAAAACAGGGCGCCAAAAGGCCCGATCGGGCAATTTGTGGCAACGCTGAATGGAATCTTACTACATTTTTGTCTAGGAATGCATTCTTTATGAAAGCTTTACTATAGCCTGGTATACACGTTTTTTCGGATAAAAATCAGGTACATTATTAAGTGAATAAATGGAAGAAAATGATTTACTTAGAGTTACAGTATTCTACTTCATAGACATATAAATAATAACTTTTTTTTATATGCTCCGACATTTGGATCCAATATTCATATAGGTTTTTGAGTTGCTTTAATTTCACTGGAACTAATCCGAGCAAAGACATTAGTTTGAAGTAGCATACATTTTGCGGACTTTTTTTTTGGCTCCCTGTTGTATAAATGGCTTCGTGGAGAAATAATCAATTGGGAACAAAATTACATTCCGACACCAATCCACAACAAAAATTAGTGTCATAGTCATTCCTCCAGCAGGTATATAGTTATCAAACGCTTCCGAGATAAGCTCACAGCACAAGTTGCACAAAGCCCACAAAACAATTTATCATGTGCCTCAATTGAGCTCTACAAACTACAAGCTACAACTTCAGCTCCGCTACCGCTCTCATCAAAGAAGGAAATGTGCGCGCGCCTTATTAAGTTTTCAAAGTCTCACTCACTTACCTTGTGCTTTTCTTCAAACACATTTACCACAGGGAACAAAAAATAGAAAAGAAATACGAAAATAAGAAGAATAAAAGAGAACAAACGGACTTGGCCTTCGTAAAGTTCAATAGCTTTGCTCTCAAATGAAACAAACGATTATTCCGATCGCAAGAAGCAGAAAAATAAACTTCGATTCTCGATCATTTGCGTTCGAAATGCGATGAACTTAATTGAACCGTAAGAATATCTATCTATTCTATTGTATCTAGATGCGGTCGGTACAGCTACGTAATCTCATTCATTGCTGTTGCTTCATCTCATCCGCAGCCCCCACCAGATTGAGTTGAGATGTGAGTAGGTAGAGGAAAAGATTAATCAATTAAATCTACTCAGTACATGCGTGAAAGTAAAATTTGGGCGGACGATAAATTAAAAAAGTAAAAGATGCAATACAACTCCTTAAAGTATTTCGGTCAGCTTACCAGCAGCTTAAAAGCAACTGAAATGATTTTTACGACCTTGATCTGGTTTTATCGTAAAATAAATCAACATTAATCAGCAGCATAAAGTTTTTATTTATTACATCTCGAGATCTGGGACTTTTGTTCAGTTTCTTGACGACGACAACGACGGCGACTATTACGACGACGAAATGTCTTGAGGGCGAATTGCAATAAGCGAGTGAGAATTTCCTAATTGCATGACATTAATCAAAAACTAGAATTGTGTAGGTACACCGAGAGAAATTGCTCCGAACATCGAAACCAGAACTGATGTAAATGGATATGATGTCTAACTGGCTATGATGTCTAAGGCTGACATGATGTATCTCAACTTTTATTGGCTAAGATTGAGCCGTTTTCTTAGTTGACGTTTATGGATGGGGTAGTTGACAAATCTTGTCGAGAATTTCTTGGCTGAGTAGATATTTAGCGGCGTTATTGACGAATTGATTCCAATTGCAGGGGAAATCTAGACCACACAAATCCAGTCAACTTAACCCGACTAAATTCTTGTATCGGAAGTTTGAATAAACTTCTTCTATTCAAATATAGAGGGTGTGCTGTCTGTCGTATTCGATTTAAAAAAGTTGTTTGAAAAATATCGACACATTATACCTAGATATTTTAAAACTTTCATGGTCCACCCTCTGTCTCTGCGGCTGTCAAATATGAACCAAAAAACGCCAGAAACAAAAGACAAATACGATCCGTCGCTTAGGCGTGTTTGCCTACAATTCTTCCGCGAGTGTTTTGCCGAGTCAAATAAAGCATAAATAGTTGGCGCAATATGTTCCCAAACCGCTTTTCATTTTCTAGAGACATCTACGATTTTATACCGTACTCGGAGTTCGATCTGATATTGATGATATTGTAGTTTAGAATGTTTGTTATCACTGAAAATAATACCCTGGTGTATTTGATAAAAATGAGGCTTGATTCAACAAAATTGTTGTCAATATGCGTCCAACAAAATGTTTCTATCAAATTGACAAAGATAATAAGTTTTATCTTGTTGCGATGATAAAAAAAATTGTTGTTTTAACAAAAATCGTTTGTTTGGGCGTATAAAAATAATTTGTTAAATTAATCATAATGTTGTTAGTTCTACAAAAAATATTTGCCAATTCCAACGATTAACTGTTAATTAACAAAGAAATTTATCAATTTGGTCTTTGTCTTTTTGTCAAACTAATAAAAACAATGTTAATAATAACGAATTAGTTCGTCAATTCAGCTAACTTTTTGTCGATATGATTGATACTCACCTGCAGTTGTCCTTTATATCTACAATACCCTTGTAAAATAAACTAGGTATTTATAAAATTAACGCAAAAAAAATAGGTTTAATAATTAGATTTAATAAAAAAATTAGATTACGCAGGTTGAACTATATATTAATTTTACTTATTATTTGAGTTTAAAAAAAACTCACTCCCAGTGGCATTTCTATATACAAAGGGAAAAATGTTGCCAAATGTTTTGGCGTTGTAAAGGGTGATATTTTAAGAGGTTTAGAACTTTTTAAAAAAAAAAACACAACAAATTCGAAAAAATGAATGAAATATTTATTTGAATCGATATGCGAATGCAATTTAATGTTTAAAGATAATTTCATGCAAATGTTGACCGCGGCTGCGTCTCAGGTAGCCCATCCGCTGAGTCCAATTTTGGCATACTCTTTCACACATATCGGCCGGTATCTCACGAATGAATGCATGGATGTTGGCTTCCAGTGCGTCAATCGAAGCGGGCTTGTCCCTATACACATTAGCCTTGGCATACCCCCACAAAAAATAATCTAATGGTGTCAAATCGCACGATCTAGGCGGCCAATTGACCGGCCCGAAACGTGAAATTAACTGTTCACCAAACTCGCCTCGCAATTGCGCCATTGTTTCGCGTGCTGTGTGGCATGTGGCACCGTCTTGTTGAAACCACATATCATGCAAGTCAAGAACTTCCATTTCGGGCAAAAAAAAGTTTGTTATCATCGCTCGGTAGCGTTCACCATTGACAGTAACGCTGCGATTCGCATCATCTTTGAAGAAATATGGCCCAATAATGCCGCCGGCCCATAAACCGCACCAAACAGTGGCTTTTTCGGGATGCATTGGTAGCTGTTGCAATGCTTCTGGCTGATCTTCACTCCAAATGCGGCAATTTTGCTTATTTACGTACCCATTCAACCAAAAATGAGCCTCATCGCTGAACACAATTTTTCGATAAAAAAGCGGATCCTCGGCCAGCTTTCCAAGAGCCCATTCACCAAAAATTCGGCGTTGTGGTAGGTCGGCTGGCTTTAGTTCTTGCACCAGCTGTATCTTAAAAGGCTTTACGCCCAAATTCTTCCGCAAAATTTTCCACGTAGTGCTGTAACAAAGGCCTAACTGCTGGGAACGGCGCCGAATCGACATTTCGCGGTCTTCTGTCACACTAGCTGATACGGCCGCAATATTTTCTTCACTACGCACAGTACGTAAACGTGTTGGTGGTTTAATGTCCAACAAAGTAAATTTGGTGCGAAATTTGGTCACAATCTTCCGAATAGACTGCTCAGAAGGTCGAGAATGCCGATCATAAAATGGAAGCAGCGCGCGATGAACATTTCGAACCGAGCACGAATTTTGATAGTAAAATTCAATAATTTGCAAGCGTTGTTCATTTGTAAGACGATCCATGGTTAAATTGCAAACCAAACTGAAGCTGTTTGACAGTGACACAAGGTACTAAACACACGTCAGCTGTCAAAACCAGTGTTGCCAAAACCAAACCAGCTAAAAAATCGCCCTTTATAAGCCAGAGCGAGTGTTGTTAGCACTCTCTCTTTATTTATCACACGAAGCGTGGTCATTTTTCCCTTTTATCCCTTTTCACCATACTCAAATTCCCTTTTAAAATCCCTCGATACTTTTTTGCGTCAAAATCCAGATTTTAAAGTAAAATTTGTATTACACGGAAAGAAAATCACGTTTAATTAACCTTTAGTATAAAAACCGCAGCTTCTAACACTCCTATGATTAGTTTTTGGAACTAGAAAATTTTGATAAAAGACGATTTACATGAGCTGTTTTTTGTGGACATTCAGTGTGTTGATAATCACAGTTGTTTTGATGGAATTTCACCAAAAATTCATAGTTTGAATGTTTTTTGTCAGGTTTCTGAAAATCCCACGATTTGGTGTTTTATCCCTTTATCCCACGGAACGCTTTTCGGACATCGAAAATCCCACAAAAAGGGATAAATCCCACGATATTAAAACACTGGCCAGAGCTTCCCGATCGATTCCACAATCTACAAAAATATTCACAATTTTTATTTGGTACGTAGAAAAGTAAGATGATTACACTCTCAGTTAAGATATTTATCTGTAATGTATAGGTAGGTATATGTAAATGTCTTTTGTCTAGCAGGCAAATACTTTTTTTTAGCATCGAAGCTTCAATGCACAGTAGGTATTTACCTGATAAAAATTTAATCAATTTTCCGAAGGATTAGCAACACAACAATTAAAATTTCTTGTGTGTAGCGAATAGCTGCACTTAAAGACAAGGAAGAAAATGTCCAGAGTCCAGCCAAGCCAGACCATGTTGTGCATAAATCCGATTGCATTGAAGAAAATAGGGTTGTGCACAACCTGGGCTCGCTCGCACAACCCTATTTCTTCAATACAATCGGATTTATGCACCACTTGGTCTGGCTTGGCTGGACATGTTTTTCCTTGGCTGTAAGTTCAGCTGTTTTGTCGTCAATTTACATATACCTACCTACATATTATCACACTAACGTCTTTCACTTACCTTTTAAATATTCATATAATTTTCCATATGTATGTCCTAATTCATTTTCTTGGTTTAAAAATTTTGTTTTTTTGTATTCACTTTTACCGGTTAGATTTATGCGCACTTGCAAACTCGCGTGTGAAATATAAATGACGCCATCAATAGCATTGCATTCAAAGGTTTGCAATGTTTAAAATGTATACTTGTTGATTCATTTTCATTCATTCATTCATGAATGAATTCATTTGTTGATGTCATTTCTACAAATCTTTTTTTCATTTCAAGAAATTGTTTGTAACATTGATAATCTGTGTTTTATTTTGCTAACAAATATTTTGAATACGTTTTTTCAACTTCACAAACATTTACAAAAGTGATATTTGGTTCTGTTTTTATTGATATGATAACAACTTTGTTAATTCAACAACAAAATTGTTCAATTGATACAATATCGATTTATTAAACTGAAAATTGTGTTTTGTCAATCTGACAAAGTAGTTTTGTAGTAAACGTTTTATACGTTTGACAAAATATTGTTCAAATTGATAAACCTTAAGTTGTATTGATAAATTTAATTTATCATTACAACAACTTTTGTTCAATTCAACAAAATTATTTTTGTTGAAATTTTCCTGGGGTCGGATTCCGTATAACAATAATCGTCGGGACGATATCGTTTTTGAAACTTTGATGAACATAAGATGTTATATTCTGCCCGAATTCGTCAGCTTTCATTACATTTGTGAAAAATTAACTAGATTAAGGTCTCTAACTCGTAATTTGGCACTTAGTTGCTACTTTTGGAGGTCTATCATTTCAATGATAATCGTCTGAAAAATTACGGAATGAGTGCCCTGGTATTTTATTTTCAGTGCAGACATTCGCCAAATTAGAGCCTGAAACGTCAGCCATTTCGCACAAAACATAAATCACCTGTCTTGCTCGGAATGAGAGTCAGGAGTGTCAAAAGAAAGTACATAATACACATTCAGTAAATTTTTTCTTATAAACATTTAGAATGTTTACAAAATGGGCGGTAGGTGCCCGGAAACTGGTGGTCTAAATTATTCATTATTAGCTTGTGCTCTTTTTTCAAATGTTTGTTTATATACTAAAGCTAATATCATTTTCATAAATAAATTTTTCTCTTAGTGTATTAAAGCATCTAGCAATTACTATCTCGATAATGAGCCCAACAACAATAACTCCCTGCGTTCCCATTCACTTTAACTAACTGCCAGGAGCCTCGAGCTTAAACATTTAATCAATTGTGTGTCCGACCCCAATCAAACAATGCAGCAATCCGTCGTCATCGTTGTCGGCTTTGTGCAATCGTCGCTGTCTCGGGCAATTGAGGTCACAGTCATCGATCACCCTAACACAAGAGTTCTATGAGCTAGAACTCTATATGTCATTTCAAAGCACATGTCTGTCATAAACGCATGTTTATTGCACTGTCTGCAATTTGACATTTATTACCATACTGGCATACTGTAGTAATATTCGCTGACAGTCGTCTTATCGGCTGGCATAATTGCTAACTGGTCATATCGAGACAACTAGCGAGTCCTGTTTGTCTTAATTTATAATCCATTAATGGGATTTTTCGCATACAATGTAAACGGGTGACACCCGCCAACCAGTGGACGAAGAATTTTTGTCCTAGTTCTGCTGATCACCAGCTAGATCGTGATGCGATGATGATGGCCCGCTAGAGTTAGCTCTGTAATTGACGCAATTCGGTCGCGATGACCTACAACACCATTGGCATACAGAAAGGCTGCCAATAGCTGGCGGCGGCGATGCGAACTCAACCTCCAGCATACATCTTCTGTAGCTGGCATCCGATAGATTGCAATCTAAAGTGCTTAACATTGTTTTCAATTGGCGCGACGCGAGCAGCATAGATACGACCACGACGCCGACTGATGTTGTGCGATGATGCATGTACGTCGCAGCAATTGACACTGTCACACTTACCGACATCGCGCGCGCAATGTGCTATGTGTGTGACTGTGACTCGTCTGGTGCAGTCTTGAGATGCAAAAAATTGATTTATTGGCGGCAGCAGCGTACAGACCGCGCGATTCAATTGCGAAATGTTTGCCGCTTGGCGGCGATGCACAAATTACATTTCGTTTATAGCTTCTCTGGTGTTCTCCGAATGATTGAGTGGCTCTGGAGGGAATGCATTCACTCGGATTATGCAGATGAGCTGTCATGCATGGTGTTGGTTATATGTATAACGAAAAGGGCTGGCAGCACCGGTGGGTCGCGCGAAACCCATTCGGCGATTATCTAAATTTGTATTCATGTTCATGCATATTATTATTATATGACATGCTCAAACTCGATAGCTTAAATCGTAAATTATGAAGACAAGCCACGTCATGCCTATAGCAGAAGGCAGTCTCTTGGTGATTATCGCGATAAGATGAAACATCGGCTGATCCCGTGTAACAAGGTGATGTCGATGAGAAATTTCCATATGGATGTGGGAACACTCACTTTAAGGCGGGATTTGTTGAGGGAAAAACTGATTTGCTGCCAAGGTGGCAAATGGGCGACAAAGGTTTAACAAATTTGATGTAGCCATTAGCACTTCCGATTCGCGTGGTGTATTTGCTACGTTCGGTTGGCACAATGACAACAAGTCGATTATGGGCTTAAAGCTACTGTACAGATTAAGAGATTTGAACAAGCACACCTTTTATAAAAGTTGTCATTGATAATGAATAGAAATGGCATTGCTTGGATGTTTAAGGGCACACCCATGACTATCAGGCAATAAAACACAACACAATACGTCGGTTATTCAAATGCTAAGGCATGTGGGACGAATGGCATCATTTCAAACAGAAGTGTCTGCACTGAAGTGATTTTCGATGAGAAAAACGAGAGAAGAAGCAATAAATGTTTCTTGTTTTTAAACAAGACAATGACAGATACCAAGTGATATATCTCAAATGTAAGTATAAACGAATTTGACGTGGGAAGAAGAGTCTATATACAGTTCAAGCTACTCGAAATGGACATCAACAAGAACACGAAATATTTTAATTAAAGCTATTGAGACTGGTCGACATTTTTAAGACTAGCTTTCAGCTAATTTATTTTGTAGATTTTTGTGAGATACGCAATGAGTAAGGTCAACGATCCATAGAATTTATGTATACCTACCTACGCAGGGTGGGCTCACTCATTCGTTTTGTGGATAGCAATATTGTATGTACCAAGGTATTTTTAGAACTTTGTGTCGACTTGTATTTATAAACGAAAGTATCCATTCAAGTCGGCGCAGTGGCTTAGAGTATAACTGTCAGGAAACAGCTTTTCACTTAGCCGTCTGGACTCGGCATTAAATTGTAGATCCAATCCATTCGTCCCGAAAATTAAAAACTCATATAAAACGAATGGTTCACGGAAAGAGTTTTAAGATCAAATCAAGAAAAATAAACGCAGAATCACGAAAAGTTCATCTTGTTTTAGAGCTTAGCTAAGAATTTACTAATTCACGACTTTTTATTCGCAATTCTAGAAATTATGCGAAGTGAAGATATTGACCCTCAAAAGTCGTGAATCAAGACTTTTTAACCGATCGCAAAAACAGTTCGTGATTTATCACTTTTCTGTTGTAAATTACGATTACCTCCCTTTTCAAATTACAACCATTTAGTCTTGAATTGTAACTCAATAGTAAATTGAAACTTCTTTTTATCAATACTTTGCAATTCATATTTTGCAATTTACGTTTCTTGAGTAGGGATGCATCAAGCGTCAACGTATTAAATTGAAAATGTTTTATATTGAAATTAGAATAATGTATCCTCAATATACGACTAATATCTTGTGATTTAAATATCAAAATTCATAGTTTTACTATTTATGTTAATTTCGAATACATATTTATAGTCGTATTAATATTTTTTTTCCTCCTGATATCCAAGAAAATCATACGTCCGGAGACAAGGTGATTTTTCTGGGGTGGTTTTTCGGTCTATGCTGAAATTTTAAATACAAACAAAATATTTAGATGAACTTGACATTGAAAGGAACCTTTACAATTCTTTTCGATTACATATTTTAGAATCCATTCCAATTTACACTTCTTTTCTAGCGAGATGTACATTTTGAAAAAAATACAGATTTATATGGATCATAATCTAAGAATTAAAAAAAAGTTAGTTTAAAAAACCAGAAAACCGACTGACTGTAAAAAAAAAAGAATTAAAAATATGTGAACAAGACGCATTTAAGTTTCTATATCTAAATAATTGACAATCGGACTGCCAAATGGAAGTTATGCGCGAAACACGTAAACCTCCCTGTGTCCAGTCGGGTAAAAAGACCGTCAGCTCCCGCAGGTGCTACCCGATTCCCGCCGCAAATTTTGAAAAGAATATTCTCTTTTAAATTTCCTATCTGTGAATACGTGTGAAGCAGCAAAAAACAAATTATAAATGATATAATAAAATACTGACACTCAGCAGTGTTCCTACATCGTGATATTTCTACCTTTTTGTGGTAATTCCGATGACCGAAAACTCTTCCGTGGAAAGTCAGGAATCGAACAAATAAAAATTCAAACTAGCAATTTTTGGTGAAATTTCATCAAAACATCTGCATTTTACCATGATTATCAGCCAGCGTTGCCAGACGGTTGAAATATTTCCCTCCAGACAAATCTGAAAAACCCCCAGATTTAGCTTTTTTCTAAAAAAAAAACCCCAATTTTTTTTTTTCAAGTAAATTTAAGACTAAATACAAAGACACGAATTTAAAGAATTAAACAGATTTGTTAATGCATATGTATTTAGAAAAAAAAGGAAGTGAATTCAGATTTCAAGAAAAAGATGTAAAAAAACAACTTAGCTAATAAGTAAAAATAATCAACTTTCATAAATAAGTCCTAAAATATAGTATGTCTTCATTTTTGTTTTTGTACATCTGCTCGTGAACATTTTGATCATTTGATCGGAAGGGGTAAAATTGATACTTCCCGATCCAGGAACAATCACAAATTGGTTTTGGCAAGAGACGAAATACAAAGAAATTCTCGCTCTATTTATTGCTTCTCATACGATTGTGAACTTTTCTCAAATGCAATAGTGTGCGATGTATGTAGCTTTAGATAGGGGTTGGAATGGAATTGAATTGGAATTGTTGGTGTTGCTTTATAGCTTTTAATGTTCACTTATGATACTTTTTAGTGAGAAGAAAAAAATAATTGAACGCAATTGCAAAAAAAAACCCAGATTTCCCCCTAAATAATTTCTCCCCCCAGATTTCCCCCTGTCGGTCAAAAAAACCCCTAGATGTGGGGGAAAAACCCCCAAACTGGCAACGCTGTTATCAGCATACAGTTAAATAGCCTTTTAGCAAAATTTTCTAGTAGGAAAAAATAATCATTATAATTTTAACAACCGCGATTTTTATTATTTCATTTCATTAAATTTGATTATATTATCGAATAATACAGAATTTATTTTAAGTGTAAGATTTTTTTCTTAAAAATATAGAGGGAATTTGAGTTCCATGGAAATTACAAAAAAATATTTTACCAAGAAATCAAAAAAATATTTTACCAAGAAATCGTAAATTACAAAAAATATTTCTTTACGGCAATACTTTTAATTCACATGTGTTAAATTACTATAAGGTTTTATTGATTCATCATTCAGTGTTGGTAATACGGGAGCGTATAGCGAGATTCGCTTTTTAAAAATTTGAATAAAATAACAATAAAATCCACGTCTTCTAATACGCCGTTGTTTTTAATTTGAATTTTTTTAAATAGTGCTGCTTAAAGAAACGCTTTTTATTCCCGCTTTTTTTAAATTTCTCTTGCGCTCGCTAGGCCTGTTTCTCGAACTCACTTTCTCGACGGATGAGCTGTGCATGACTATTTGTATGTGTTTTCCATGTAAAATTTTGGAAAGATGTTATTTTCCTTAAATAAGATGGGTTTTTGATAAAAAGATGTGGTGGCCACTGGCAAGGGAAGGATAATAAAATCCTTGGCTTGAGTTAGCACTTTCCCATATTGAAAGAAACGATTACTTTGGCTGTTACCGAGGACAAACCAAGTACCTTTAGAGTAAAGGGAAATTCAGCGACAAAAATTAGGGGCGAGGTTGACCTGATCATACGGCTTACAACCAATCCGACTGGAACTGGAAGCACCTAGTTAAGGAACAAAACATGGCCCTCCCACTAACTATAAGGGCCATTCGAACAAATTAGTCAAATATTGCCACACTTCGTTTCTTTACCCAAAATTTGGCTAGAAGATAGCCACAAAGAGAGAACAAGACATTTCCCCTCCATAGAAAACCTGCAAATACGTAGGTATTAGCCAAAGAAATTTCTTTGGGTATATCGACTTGTATTGTGCTGATATTTGAATATTCCCGCTCAAGAAAAATTAACATTTTGCAAATTTGTGGTTCAACGCGTTACTCTAGTTTTTTTTTTCATTGCGGTTAGCGAATTATGTGACATTTAGCTTATATTTGCTCAGAAAGGGAATGGGAACAAATTTAATAGTTTAATATTAATGGGAATTTGTTGTCGTCGTCCTTTACGTTTATTTAACATCTGAATCTGCACGATTAAACACAGAAAGTCTATGTAAATCCAGCTACATATATGCTTTATCTATTAAATCACCAGAGGCACTCCATAGCAGTGTTCTCTGTAAACTTTAGAGTTATTTAACAAACTCGCGTAGAGTGGAAGAGTTTGGCACTTGATCGGTTATCGGTAAGAGAAGAAGACTAAAAAGTATTTATTCTTATGGTAGTTTGTAAGCTCCGAAGTAATATTTGGAAATAACTTGAAGAAGCGTTGGTTTTTTTTTAGATACGTGCTGTAGTCCAATCGCGGTTGTTATTATCCGAAAAAGTTAACATCTACTATACGAAGGTAACGTTTTTAGAAGCTCACCCGGTAATCAAGGTTGTGAGTGTGAGTTTTCTTAAACTTGAGATTTTTTTATTTTCTGGCTTTGAGTGAACGCAACTTTTCTTACTCAAATAAAAACTAGTTTTTACTGCCAAACGTTCTGTCAGTTATATTTTCACTAAGAGTTCTACAATCGAAAGGTTTATAAGTTTCCTCTAAACGGACGGCTAAAGGTCTTCTCTTCTATTTGTCACTTGGTTTATCCTTATCTTACTTGCCAGTGCTATATTATGCAGTAAGCTTTTTTAACGATATCGAAAAACCAGTCAACCTCGACTTCTTTTTCATAGGAAGTCTTTTAAGTATGATTCACTGAGTGTGTTATTTGACGCATTCCCAGTTGGTTTTGGCGTTCATTAGGCTCGGTGCGGTTTTAATTTTTCATCAGATTCTTGAAGGTTGATAAAAACTTTCTTCAAAAATAGATAAGCCTTATCGTATAAAAGCACATTAGCTCCTCGTTCTTCGAGTAGATGTTACAATAGACAAGTGGAAGGCTCAGCTGTACTGTCACTTCGTTGTGAACATAAAGAAATCCACCTTGCCGCAGAATTTAGGCCAGCGACGACTATAACTCTGTATTATGGGGCGTGGAAAAGATCAAAAGATATAGAAATCACCTATCAATTGCCCCTTGCCGCAACAATAAAGGCTTTATAAGTCCCGATTGCTTTACTAATGAGCTGAACCCACCTTCAAGGTGCAACTGACGTTAAAAGATCAAGTTTCTTTCGTCGACCAAATGTTGCACAACAAACTGCGGGAACATAAGTCTAATCTGATCTGACAATGGGTTAACAGCGTGTCAACAAATCTAAACTAATGAAAATAAGAATGCTGACTGTAAAGCATTCTAACTGATATGGAAATGGAAGCCCCATAACCAGCGGGTATTATGTTTCGATGTCGATAAGATAAGCAAATCCCCCACACTAATGCCCACTAAGATCAAATCGATCAATTTTCCCCCCAAACTACAGTCGGTGAGCTTAACTTCTCCAAATGGTATGTATACACGGGAAAGCTTTGCTCCAAAACAAACCACATAAAGCTCAAATATGATCAAACGTAAACAATGCGTTTCCCATCGGTGATCGGTCTGTTCTTTGTTCTTCTTTCATTGAAATTCACTTCAAAAAGCGAACGATAAAGAGAAAAAAACAGAAAAGACTATGCCCCTCCAGCCCCAGGCCGAAAAAAGCACCAGCAGTAATCACACGACGCTTTTTTACCCAAACCGGCAACACGCCAGCTGCCAGCAGCAGCGCTCTTCAATGTTTCGCCACATCAAGGCGCATTCAGTAAACATTGGAAATCGAAGCGGTCCGGTTGGGTTTATAGACGATTCCTTCAGTTTTTGTTGCCAAGTTTCACCGTGCAATCGGAAAGTCGGTCCATACTCCGTATTGATATCGCCCCATTGCCAGGCATCCAGCGCCAGCAGCGGTGAATTCGAATTTCAAACGTTTTGCGGAGGTTTTCATTTCGGAGGTGTATGATTAGATATATTCCAAGAATAAAATAAAAAAAATATATGTATATACCCCCCACCCCCCCACATAGTGAGTGTTTTTCATTCATACATAGAGAAGTGTTTCTTGTTTTTCAAACCCAAAGGGTGTTGAAATTTCATAATTTCATATATAGTGGGCGGTGTTGCCACAAAGCTAGCATTGCGGCGGATCTAAGCATTTTTCCGGGTGCAATTCGAATTAGTGGATGGGATAGTGTCTCATCAAGTGATTTATGTGATCGTCAACATTTTCATCATCATTGCAGTGCACCGTGCACGTCGCTTTTGTGTAATCAAGGTCTAGTTTCACACCGCTAATGAGTGTTTCGTGTTGAGTATCGTGAAACTTCGAGAATAGAGATATCCGCATCTTATAACCCTTCTGTGTAACCTACATTTTTGTGCGGTCATTATTTCTGTGTAAATAAATCACGTTGCTTACGATTATAAAATCAAAGTCACAGCAAAAACAAAAGCGAATATTTTTCCGAGGAAAACATTTCAAAATCCAATCAGCTGTTCATATTCCCTTGCACTGGTCCCAAGGTCTGCAAGATATGTTGAGGTATGTCGCTGGAGTTTGTATATTCTTTTTTTATTATTTTAAATTTACCATCATTTTTTTTATATTGTTTGGAAGGCGAAGAAATTTATTACGCACGCCTCGTTGGTTTTTGTTTTTTTAAATTTCTTCGTTTTATTGTTGAAATTTTGGAATCTCCTTCTGTGGGTTTTGGTTTTTTTTTTATATTTTTGTGTACCTACGTAAATTTTGGTTTTTTATTTTATTTCCTTGCCCAAATTTGGTACATCGAACCGGTCGTTTAGCTGTTGTTCTTTCTGATTTTATTTGTTTTATGAACGTGTCACGTCGCATTGTTGTTGATGGGAGGTTATTCAGTTTAGACGTCTTGTTGATTGATTTTGTTGCTTTTTGTGGTGTGACTTTAATTAAGAGAAGTTTAAGTATCAGTTTTAATTGAGGCAAACAAAAAGTAAAAAGAAACCAAAAGCCTGAGTTTCACTTGACAAAAACTTTGGAGTGTCGACAGGTAAAACATGGTGAAAGCAGTAAGCAGTAGTCAATGGTTTTTACTCATCTCCCTGTGACAATCATCAATAAATTTAACGTTTAGTGGCAGTTTTCTAGTTTTGAACTCAGCTGTTCATTCGTGTGAACAAAACGAATTTATATTCTGCACTTACTGTACTATAAACTGTAGCAAAAAATAAAAAAATACCTAGTTTTTATCACAGTGGAACTATAGTTTCACACAACCGCTTATCAGTATGAGGTAGTGAGTCGTAATGGATGAATGAGGAATCTTTTTGAGAAATTGTTAATTAATAGGATATTTGTCGGCCATTCGTAATGGGCGGTGCATTGACAAAAAGCTGAGACGTAATTTTTGTTTTTTGGGGGTCCAGCCGAAAACCGCTCTCGCTCAGAAGTACACACTACTCATAAATTGAAATCTTGAAATGCTTAGGCAAATTTTGAGGTGTACCCGGTCTTTCTCTACATATGTACTTTGGGGTGTTTTCGGAAATGTAAAAAAAAAGTCATTTGCAATTGCAAATGACCGTCAATGCATGACAGAAATCAATCGGTCATCTGTTTGCAAATGTTATTTTGTGCAGCTGACTTGTGTCGGGTCAATTTATTTTTTTGCAAGTGCAGCCTGATGTTTCCAAACACTACCATGAACAAATTCAACCCTTATATAAAAAAAATCAAAATTTGATGACTTTTTTCCATTTTGGAAAGAGTCTTCGAATACCAGTCTAACAGAAAGAAGCAACATAATTCTGTTCCCGGTCCAACGTTCCATATTCTCCTCTTGAGCTTGATCTACAATAATTTATTTGCATTAAATTTCTAAATCCTAATCAAAAAACACATTCTTACCGCTCAATCTAGATCTAGACCGTGACCAGGACGGAGAAAACTCCTCTGAGCATGATGATGAAGATGAATCCATTCCCAGATATCACGCACTTTCACGTACTAGGTACACAGCAAATTGAGCAAATGCAAAACCGTTTTTTATCTGCTTTGCTGCACAGCAGAAGACACACAAATGCCGTTTACGAACATCTGACCTTTGCAGAACTGCATTACCGAACACATGCTTTTGCAGTTTTGCTATGATGACGTTTCCGAACACATGACTTTGGCAACTTGCGTTTTCGAACATGCTGCAAAAGCAATTTGATGCAGATGACATTTCCTAAAACACCCTTGTTAATGGCCACTCGACTTGGATTAGTAAAGGGTCATTCATTTCGTGGTTTCAAGTTGGTAGCGCTGGCATTTGACACCTGTCAAACTCAGCTGTGATTTGAAGTGTCATAATATTTGTTGAATGTTTGCGATTTACGATAATGGATCGCTTAACAATCGAACAATGCGTTCAAATTATTAATTATTATTAAAAAGACGGAGCAACAAGCCTCACAACACGACCAATTATGGCTTTATTGTGTGAGAAGTTTCCCGGTCGCTTAATTTCATGTTTTGGCCACCAAAATCATGCGATTTGACTCCGTTCGATTTTTTTCTGTGGGGCTTCGCAAAAGACCGTGCTAACGGGAATAGTCCACGAACTCTACACGCACTAAAAACCAACATTACTCAAGTTATGACCGAGATACCGCCCGTAATGTGCGAAAAAGTGGTTAAAAATTACTTCAAAAGAATCGCGAATCTTCCCGAGGCGGCCATTTGAATGATATTGTATTTCGCACTTAATGGCAAAGTCCAAACTTTATAATGAAATTAAATTTTCATAAAAAATTTATCTCTGTGAGTGTTTTATTTAGCTTTACTTTCGAAACCTAAATGACCCTTTTTTGACTGCGATCAAGTGATCCAGACCACTGATCAAACCGGTATTTTTTGGCGCCTCGCCTGTCTTCAGGAAACTGCGAGCATGAGTTCAAAGACTCTGGCATATTAAGTTGTCCGTATTTGTGCCAGAAAGCTAAGCTGTTGTAGATATAGCGCCTCCCATCATCTTGACACCTGCCTTGATGCGACCTATCCGCTCCAAGACGAGTTTGGAGCAGTCATAGCTTACTCCTTTCCAAAATCTGGTGTAAGAATGTATTGAATATCACAATTTTCCAGCATCAAAGGACAAATTTGGGTCAGTTTTGCCGAGATCCCGAAATCGGCCATCGCCATTTAGAAGTCGACGAAGAGCGGGCTGGTCTCGGTCTCCCCACTTGGTCTTTGCGGTGTTTTAAAAGTTTTTTTTTTCCTAAATGCGGACATTTACTTCCGACCGATTTCACCGGAAGCCAATGCTTGCGTTAAAAGCTCCGATCTATTAGATCTGGAAGACTCCGTGCTTGTACCTCCTATCTAAGGTTTTGCCGGCATATGCAGGGCCTGGAGCTTACCGTCTAGATATCTTCGACGATATCGGGATGCTGTGATCGCTGTAATGGCATGCGGATGCTCCTTGCCAAAATTTGCACTCAGGTTAATACAGTTTCATTGAGGATTTATCGACGGTAATTTTTGGCTCCGTTGATAACGAAAAACGAATGGTTATGAGAAGTTCGGCCTCGGGTCCAGACAATTTTTACAATAAGTTGCATTTCTGTAACTCAGCGTTATAAAAAATGTAATGCTCCTCTTTTCATCGCCTGTAAACAAAACATATCATAGGAACTTGTAAGATTTGTCGACCTTTTTGTTGAATGTCACTAGCCCAATCCGAAAGACTGTCAAGCCTGGACCTCGACCTCAAATAGTCACTTAATATAAACTGGATATATGTATTACGTACCTATGTATAATATTCAAAGCGGCACATACCTCATTAAAGAGATAGGATCAATCTTATGACTTTCGTAACAGAGGAGACTGAGCACATAACCAAAATAAATTGCAACCTTCGAAAGATTTACGATTACTGCAATAATCATCTCAGGTAACGTCCACTAAACCGTCTAAATTACTCAGGCCAATATTGGTGCTTCCATACTGAACCTTCTTTCACAAGCATCAAAGCTCAAACAGCTCTAACCAACTTTTGTAGTTCTAGCTGAAGCCAGTTGCCATAGCTTTCAAGTTAGTTCTTTATAATTTTTTTTTGAAAGCAGTCTAATGTTGGGTTTTATATGGCCGTACATAAAGTTGACAGGCCTTGGGTTTTGTAAGAAATCTATCTGGAAGTGGCCCCCGGATTGTGAAGGCTCGACCAGTATCTACACACTGGTAACCATGGGGATGTGACCCCTGTTTAGAGTCGGGCTACGTAGCTGCCTCTAAAACAGCCCGTAGTGAGGATTCATCTCTGTGGTGGCTGTGGTTACCTAAATCGCTGCAACTAGTGATGTACATTCGAACACAGAGGTGTAGGACAGACCGCGCCCTAATAACGGACCTGAATGATCTTACAGTCTTCCGGAAAGTGAATTGGTATTTGGACCGGCGCGAGGGCGTTTTGTGAAATGTCTTTCTCAAAGACACTATGTGGGTGTACCCGCCGTGAAAATGTAGCCGCAAGGGCAGATGTCGCGATTGTCCGCGCGGCACACAATAAGCAAAGCACCTCTCGATTACATTTCGAAATGATAAATGCACTGCACATCGTTCTCACAATAAATACGCAAGTAGGCGAACAAAAGTGAAAGGATAGCCCTACCTTCATCTTCGTATACCTGCACACTCCTACTCAGTACGTACTTGCAACACAAAAAGACGTAAACAAGTGAAAAAGCCTCTTTTTTGAAACCGGACCTGCTACCATTCAGCCAGCTTCATATAAGAAAGTATAAACACAGCTGGATGCGGCACACTAATTTCCGATCAGCATGCAATACTCGAGATCACTAGATTGCGGTGTTATGCAACCCAATCACCTGTTGCCTTGTCATGTCCAAAGTGAATCATAATATTATCAGCCACTGCAACAAGTCTAAATATACATCCATCATCTAGAAATTGTGTGAAGAATTTATTGCAACAGCAAAGCCGGCCGCATGCACTACGAGTATGTGCACGATCAAAAAAAATTCATAAAATATATATTTTCCAATCTCAAAACAACCGCCCCGATGCTGCCAAATGTCTTTTCTTTTTATAGCATCATCTACATAATACGTCTGCTTCGCATATATAGGTATAGTGTGCTGTTTAATTTGAATCTTTGAAGTTTATCGGCGCAGGCAGTTCAATTTTTGTTGGCTTCCAAAAATAGCCCAACGTTCCCTAAAGTGGTTCCCGAAAAATAAACGCACAAGCGCACTCTGTTCGCGAACGATTTTCTTTTTCATTTAACGAACAGCGAACACTCTCTTGCACCTTTCTGGTTTTCTTTGTCATGTATACTCTTGAATGTTGATTGGGTGGGAGATTTTATCCACAAATCCTTCCTCCGACCTAGGATCGTGCTTTGCTGACCCTCAAAAACAACTCGATCGATACAAGTTTATTTGCTCAAGGTGCTCGCGCGTTGTTAGCGCGATCTTGCACAGATACCGGTGTATCTATTAGCTACACTTTTATTATCGCCCCCAACCTAACAGGGCGAAAAAACGAAACAGAAGTCGATTACGGTCGTTTGGGTCAGGCGCGGTGAGCGGTAGCCGCTTTTCCGGTTGAGTGGGAAATTTGTATACAGCAATTAACTGCAAACCGTATTTAATTTCGATGGAAAATCATCTCTTCTCCTCCATGCCGGGCACGGGATTTTCCTCGAATCGAGCTAATTTGCGGCAATCTGAGTAAACAATTGAAATTACGATCTCAAATGTGCGAAGAAAATAATTGTTGTTGCTGTGTAGTGTGTACGTATAGTTGGGCACACGGAGGCGTGAAAAAAGGCTACACGACCGAAGGTGGATTCGAATTGATTGATTTGGCGGTAAAAACGACATTTTATTATACCGAGCGTTATTTATATTCTTGTGAATGTACAGCTTTTTCCAGATTGTCCATGACGTATGTAAACTGAGATCAAAATATATCCCGAGAAAAAACTAATTACGATTAGCAAATACCATTTGCGGATATGCGGGAAAAAATCAACTGAAGATATACGTCTTTGAGATACATTTACAATTAATTGCAAACACCCAGTAGCAGTGTTGTAGCACTCTATCTTCATTTATCCCACGAAGCGTGGTAATTTTTCCCTTTTCACCATACTCAAATTCCCTTTTAAAAATCCCACGATACTTTTTGCGTCAAAATCCAGTTTTTAAAAGTAAAATTTGTATTACACGGAAAGAAAATCACGTTAAATTAACCTTTAGTTTAAAAACCGCTGTTTGTAACACTTCTATGATTTTTTTTTGGTACTAGAAAATTTTGATAAAAGACGATTTATATGAGCTGTTAAGGACATTCAGTGTGTTGATAATCGTGGTGAAATATAGGTGTTTTGATAGAATTTCACCAAAAATTTATCGCTGGAATGTCTTTTGTTCGATTTCTGAAATTCCCACGATTTGGTGCTTTTCGGATATCGAAATTCCCACAAAAATGGATAAATCCCACGATATAACAACACTGCCCGGCAGTGTGGAGCAAATCTCTGCGTTGACATCTCGATATCTTAAGTCGACTAGATTGGTCTGGATGAGATGTAACCTGAACGCAAAAACTAGATTGGTGGGGAGCGTCACTTTTTCTACCAGCCACATATGAGAACTTAGTACTCAGTCACGAATTTCTTGACTAGAGTCGTCCGCTACCCCTCCATAAACGTCAACTGAAACAGCAGCTCTCGTGACCTCCCCCAATCAAAACCGAAATACATCTAGTGAGAGAGCTGTCAGACTTACTAAACTAGATACTTGAACGTCCCCAGTCTCTTAATCATTCGGAGAATTGTCAGTGTATTTCATGTTAAACCATACTGATCGATGATTCAATTAATTTCACCAGGATTTGGTGCGCAATATTACCAGAAACACCAAAATGCTTCTTTGCGTGGGTTGGGTAGGCGTGGATATTTGTTGGCATGGAAATAAGACTCAGTAGGAAGTGCGTATTTCAGCAGCAGCAGCAAATAGCACTTGATACCTTCCGAAGGGGAAGGTCAGCTTACCTTGCGCAGTACTCAATCGGAAAACGTATTTACATAAATATTGACGGATGTGGGCAGCATATTCATTAGTGAATTACTTTAGGTCCATGTGAAAAGACGACAGTGGGACTAAGCAAAAGAAATAAGGTGTGGGCCATATATGGGGAAAAAAGTCCAGTGGAAAATAAGGTTCATAGATTCAAGTCAAATCTATGTTTCTGGAAATTGTATTGCTTACTGATGAGCTGACCGTCTTCCGAAACCACTTGTTTGATGAACGATGTCGACTAGTAAAATAAGGCGCAATAAGCGGCGCACAGCGTGACAATTTGCCTATTTAGTGGGATTTAATTCAAGAATCTACTTGCACAAATGTAAATAAAAACCGTTTTTACAGCTTAAAGGTCCCATGTGGAACCAACAAAAAATATTTTAAAGTTCGAGTTGTGTACAAATTCATAACAAGCGTGAGAGCAAGAGTTTCAGTCCTCTTTTTTTTTTAATCGTTCGCGTGATTTTAATTTTAATTGATAGTTTTTTTTTATTTTATTAAATATAATATTATTGAATAGTAAGGTAAGTTGATTTAGGATATTAGGTCCTTTTAATTAAATACAGCAGGACAGGAAACAACAATTTTAAATAAATTTATGCGTTAAATTCATTCGTTAAAATAAAAGTATGTACAGTTATTCAGTGTTGTTCAAGTTGAAGACCCTATTTGTTGTAGAGCCATGTATGTTAGTAACAAAAGAGTGCTTTGTCTTTTTGCGCACAGGTGCGACACCCATACTAAATTTTTAATTTTTCGGGATGGCTACAGAAATTACGAAAAAAGAAATTAATGATGTTTGAATTTCTAAAATCAAAATTAAGAGCTTTGAACCGGTTTTTTATTTTTTTAATGGCTGCTTTAATAATATTACGTTTTCAGACGATGCAATTAAGACAATAAAGGCAGCCTTTAGAAATCCATGCTTTGAGGTTTAACGAACAAATTACCAAAAGTGGTCACCATCAAAATCGCTTCAAAAGCATTAATTTTTTTATTTTTATTTCTCCGAGGGTCGCACAGTGTGACAATTCGCCTATTTAGCGGGATTAAATTAATAACGCTTAGAAACAAATGTTTTTGTTAAATTTGTTTTACTTCTTTTTATGAAAATTGTTCACAGAAAGGATTTTAATAAATAATATTAACATACATACACAGGTTTTGACAAAAAATAACTTAAAAGAGCCGATAACCTGCACTTTTTTTATTCGTTTGGTATGTCCAACAGTTGCAGGACTTCATGCATCTTATGCTTGCCAAAAATGGGTCTGAGAATATTATCAATCTATTGAGAAGGTGTTTGTTTGTCTGGCCTATCGAAGTTTTGTCTGGAAAAGAGTTCCTTAAATTTTCTATTTTCCTTATTCCTGGCTTCTTGAGCTTTCTCTGAAAGTTGGCAATTATTAGCCTTCCATAAAATAAGAATTTGTTTAAAAATTTAAAATCATCAACAAAACTTTACACATCTTTTTGAGCTAAAAATATACGATTAAAGCTGTGATTTACTAAGCTTTGTAAGCTTTGCTTCTGGATAGCACTTTGTTTCAGCCTCTTTAATTTTTGATAAGAGGGCAGTAAATTGGGAACAACGCTTCATCTGCAGACAATGACAAACAGCCAAAAGCAGTAGTTTACAGTGTTTTCCTTCCAACTGAACCTTTAACGATCAACAAATTACAAAAATTACATATTGCCACTGCTTAATTGCGATAGCAGTATTTATTTTCCCTGCTTTTCTAAGGCTTAGTTCATTCGCAATTGCAATATCTTTAGCGCTAAACGAATCTAAAAAGTTTTGTCAAGCTTCTCTCTTTTTGCTTTTTTCACAGAATTTATCAAAGCATTTTCTTGGTCCTCCTACCTTGTTTACACGAGATGAAGAAGGAATTTCATCTAAAACTGTTTGTGGTAGTGTTAGAGTTTCATTCAACCACGAACAATTAATGCTTTCGAAGCGATCTCGATGGCGACCACTTTTGGTAAACTTTTCGTCAAACCTCAAGCATAAATTTCTTAAAGTTGTCTTTATTGACTTAATTGAGTCCCCAGAAAACGTAATATTATTGAAGCAGCTCATAACAAAAGAAAAAACAGCATCAAAGCGCTTAATTTTGATCTTAGCAATCCAAACATCATAAATTTGCTTTTTCGTAATTTCGGTAGCCATCCTAAAAAATGAAAAATTTAGTATGGGTGTCGCACCTGTGCGCAAAAAGACAAAACACTTTTTTGTTACGTACATACATGGCTCTACAACAAATACGGTCTTCAACTTCAACAACACTGAATAACTATACTTTTGCTCTATTGAATGCATATAACGCATAAATTTATCTTTAATTGTTGTTTCCTCTCCTCTTTAATTAAACTAAAAGCACCCAATATCCCAAATCAACTTACCTTACTATTCAATAAGAATATATTTATTAAAATAAAACAAAACTTTCAATTAAAATCACGCGAACTACTTGAAAAGAAAATAAAAAATCTTGCTCTCTAACCGACCTTCTTATGAATAATTGTACACAACTTGAACTTTGAGATAATTTTTTTCTGTTGCACATGCTTCTAACATAAATATTTGTTCACAGTTATTTAGTCGGAGGTGTAGGCTGCAAGAAAAGACTGTTTTTGTTCACATTTGTGACAGTACATTTTTTAATTAAATCCCGCTAAATAGGCAAATTGTCACACTGTGGGTCGGTGGAAATCTTGAAAGACCCTAGTGAAGCTAGTAGTGTGGGACCCGCCATCCACTAAAACCACCTCCCTTTTTATTTACGACTGAGTTAAACTCATTTAGCAAATTGTTCAGGGTTGAATGAAACGCTAAAACTACCACAAACGGTTTTAGATGAAGACCAAGAAAAAGCTTTAATAAATGCTGTGAAAAAAGCAGGAAAAGAAAAAGAGAAGCCCTAAAGATATTGCAATTGCGAATGCACTAAACATTAGAAAAGAAAGAAAAGAAAAGCAATACGCTCTCATAAAATAGGTTTTTTTTTTATTTTAGTCAATTTTTTTAAAGGCTAATAAGTTGTAAGGAAAACCCTGGAAACTATTGCTTTTGACTGTTTGTCATTGTCTGCAGATGAATCGTTAATTTATTAACAGACGCACAGTATGAAAAAATACGCCAAAAAATATATAAAACAGTTCCCAATTTACTGCCCTCTTATCACTAAATTAAGAAGTCAAAGACAAAGTGCTATCCCGATAGCAAAACTGTGAGCGAATCCACAGCTGAATGTGGCTTACAAAGCTTAGTAAATCAAAACTTTAAGCGTATATGTTTAGCTCAAAAAGATGTGTTAAGAGTTAAGTTTTGTTGATGATTTTAAATTTTTAAACAAATTCTTATTTCATGGAAAACAAATAATAATTGCCACTTGTATTCGCCCAATAAGCCAACTTTCGGAGTAAGCTCAGGAAGCCAGGAATAAGAAAAATAGAAAATCTATTGAACTCTTACCAGAAAAACTTCGCGAGTCGAAACAAACACAAACCTTTTGAATAGATTGCTAGTATTCTCAGACCCATTTTTGGCAAGCATGAGATGCATTCAAAAAAAAGTTTAATTTAACATGAAGTACCGCAACTGTAGGAAATACCAAAGGAATAAAAAAAGTCCAGATTATCGGCTCTTTTCAGTCATTTCTTGTCAAAATGTCACACTGTGCGGCGGCGCTGCGAACAATTAGAGCTTCTCGCGAGGTGTAGGGCTCAAAAAAAAGGAAGGGAGATCGGTTAAATCAACCTGTTCCAGGAACAATGTGCGGAAGGTTCCATAGCAGCAAATCCCATATAGAAACCTGTAGAGATAACGAAAAAAACTTTATTTAGTAGAATAACAGTTTGAAAATGTGGAAACAACTTTTTTTGCGGACCCTACACCGGCGACGAAGTAAAATTCCCTCTGTAATGCAGAACGTTCCATTCAATATAGACGACCATAGACAAGACTTATACCCCAGCTAAATACCCACAAAGCTATTGCGCATGAGGCATGACTGTTTTAACGCGGAGTTTTCTAGAGCGCACTAAAAGACGTCTTGGTTGAGTGTATGTAAGAACTCATTTCCAAGCCTTTGGTCAGATGAATGAATTCCCGATGAATGGAATCTCAGCATTGTTATTGTTTGCACAGTTCACCTAGTCTGACCCCTGGGGTCAGATTCTGTAAGGCGAAACAATCAAACGTTTTCGTGCGCACGAATTATTTGCCCTATGTTACACAAGCAAATTTCTTTGTGCACACGAAAACCCTGAATATAAAAAAGTAACTATTTAATTTAGTAACAAGCTCATCACAAAACAATTGTTACTTTTTGTTATACAGTCGTGCAGGAAAATAAATTAACAGCTGCGCAAAAGGTCCGTATAGGACCCTAGGCCGAAGGGGTTACCATCAGTGGCTCAGCGTGGGGCAGGCCCAATCTATGCCGCCCCTAGTAATTTATTTTTTCACACACTAAAAAAAAAAAACTTCGTCTACGGTTTCAACACATATTTGTGTCAGTAAACTTGGTAACATTTCTCTTCAAAATTTTGTGGACTGTTATTCGTACTATGCACTTTCCAGCAAGTGAAGCTAAAATGAAGCCGAAAATTTAAAATTCATTTTTTTCTTTAGCCTTTGAACATTTTTAATTTAATTACATTAAATTATTTATTTAAATTAATAACATTAAATTATTTTTTTTATTGATTTATTAAATTCGTTAATAAATAAATAAAAAAAATTATAACTAAAATTTATGTAAAAAAAAAAATTTAAATGAAAGGATGAAATGAAGCATTTAATTTAGTTTTAAGTAAAACGGAAAAAATTTATTGGTTAGGTACCTGCAGGTACATATGTAATTATTTTTTTTTTATTTACAAGAAACTTTTTTATTTATTTACAGAAAACTTCTTTAAAATGTTGTTTTCCTACTCTTCATCAGGGCAAAATCCCTTATTATTCTTTCAGTATCGATCCTGCTCTATAACATTATTATATTTAGAGGGCTCGTTGTGGACCTACGGCCTTACTAATAATCAAACACAAATGTCGAAGATTAGCTGGTTGCCAGCTTTAGTAAAAATGTACAGCATTAGTGAAAAGGTACCAATAAACAATTACACCTCCACATTTGATAGTGCGACAGCTTTCTAAGAATCTATTAAATTTTTCGTCATCGCAGAATTTAAATTTCATAATTTGCTTTCGTGAAAAACAAAATCAATGGTTTATTTCACAATGAGGATTTTATTCTAATAAAAGGAATATATATTAATTGCAAATTAATTTGCCCAACAGATATCTTTCAAAGGATTTTTGAAGCTTATTATAAGCAACAGTAGGCGCAGTGGCTTAGTGGTTAGTGTGTTGGACTACTAAGCGAGGGGTCCCAGGTTCGAATCCCGCAAAAACCCAAATTCCAACTTATGGTTTTTTTCCGCTGCGCCACCTCTCGCGAACGTCTGACAAACATCCGAGAGTATAACTGTCATGAAGGAGCTTCTCAATTAGCCGTTTGGACCCGGCATAAAATTGTAGATCCCTTCCATTCGTCCCAAAAATGAAAAACGCACACAAACGAATGGTTGTGAGAAGCTAGGCCTAGGGTCCCTACAGACCCGTTGCGCCAAATATTTATTTATTTATTTATTTTTATTATAAGCAACAAACACAACACAGAATATCGCTGATCTGTCAAATCAGTAATGCCCTATCGTCCGATCGGACACAGTTTTCGGTACTTTTTCTAGTACGCTTTCCTTTGTTTTCTACTACGTTACGATTGATTTCTAAGCCAATTTATGTCGTAATAAGATCTCTTTCGAATTATTCAACAAACGGAACATAGTTTATTAGTACGCTTTGATTTTTTCGTAGGCTGATGATGCAAATCAAAGCTTATTGGTAGTCTAAGGATCACATAGAATCATTAGAAAGTGAATATTTTAGAAAGAAGTAATGCCTGTTAGTTCAATCCGTTATTAATTACAATTTGCTAAGAAAGAGTAATTGCAAAAGTATATAGAAGTGTGAAAATAAATAAATTTGATATTTTAAAAATTGAAAGCCGTGGACATTCTTCTACACAAAAGCTGTCATGTGTTCTCCTATATAAATTTACAGCAAATAAAACAATTCTGTATATTTTGAATTCGCACATACTACCTGTTACCTCCAAAAGCTCCTAAATTTATTATTTCCTGTGGATTTTTCTGAATGCTGACAATTCTTGTATCTATATTTTCCGCGAAGTCAAAAATGCAGTATTTTTCAATTTTGTGCATGCATTTGTACAAATGTGTGTTTGCTAGACTTAAAAACCATTGTTGCATTGTTGTATTCCAACGAATAAAATCAGAAAACATTTACAATTTACTAAAATTAGTTTTATTATAAACGCTCAGGCTGAACCACAGCGTATGTAAATTCGCTCCTTTTACGAAATCCCATACAATCATTTAGAATGTTGGGCAACACTCCTCTTCAAAATGACATTAAGGGAGGATTTATTTATCTAATGTCCGAGATAAACATGGGTTTCTGAACATTAACATTTATCCCTACAGTTAGCGATATTCTGGCAACTATATTTGTTTATTGGTAAAGGGATTTTGGAAAGTGTGGGGTCTTTGCGTAAACTGCTAGACTAAAGTTGATTATTGGTAAGGCCGCTTAAATAATTTTTAATAAGCTTCAATTTTGAGAAACTCCTCTAAACTCACTGCACACACAACTTCTAGCAAGTAAAGAGAAAAAGAGTATTTCCGAATGCAGATGTTGTGTACCTACTGTGCAGTGTTGTTATATCGTGGGATTTATCCCTTTTTGTGGGAATTTCGATGCTCGAAAAGCCTTCCGTCGGATAAAGGGAAAAAGTACCAAATCGTGGAATTTACAGAAATCAAGCAAAAAAACATTCAAACTATAAATTTTTGGTGACATTCTATCAAAACAACTGTATTTCACCACGATGATAAACACACTGAATGTCCATAAAAAACAGCTCAAGTAAATCGTTTTTTTTTTCAAAATTTTCTAGTACAAAAATATAATCATAGCTTTGTTACAAACAGCGGTTTTTATACTAAAGGTTAATTTAACGTGATCTTCTTTCCGTGTAATACAAATTTTACTTTAAAAAAACTGGATTTTGACGAAAAAAAAGTATCGTGGGATTTTAAAAGGGAATTTGAGTACGGTGAAAAGGAAAAAAGAGGGAAAAATTACCACGCTTCGAGGGATAAATAAAGAGAGAGTGCTATAACAACACTGCTACTGTGTTATAATTTGTGTATGGTGTATGGGGTTGTCATTTAAAAAGGAATTGCATACTAGGGAGTAGTCCACAATTGAAAAGCTTTTTCCGAGACAGTTATATACTTTGTACGCCCAAGCTCGGTGTAGTACTCTGTGTCAAAAAAATACAACTTTCCGTGTACCATACGCACTTGTAACTTCATCCTAAAGTAGGTATGCGAAGCTTCTGCATTAAATAAAACTAGCTGCGTACTTTCTCAGCTCGTAGAATTGGTTTTCTGACAGTTGTATGACACAAAATCTGATAAAATGAAAGTACGTCCTTTTTTCATAAAACTCGGGGATGGAATACCTTTAACTAAGTATATAAACAGTTTCATAGGGATTATAGTAAGTTTGCGGCTGTGCACATCCCCAACTTCTTATATAAGAGCTGTCACCATTTTTTTTTTGTTCGGTTCACGATAAGATCGTCGACCTAGTTTTTTTTTAAATAGCCCCCTCACAGCTAAATAGACTATCAATCAAAACAGACATCACTCATATGACAGATTTGACAAATTACATTTTCACTAGTTTTCCGCCCCCATTATCGCTAAGAGTTTGTTTGCAAATCATCGTCTGCAAATATTAGCAAACTGTGTTCTTATCTGAATTTTGCCCCACCGACAAATCATATCGTGTTGCATGCACTCTACACTGACCTTCGTCAAATGAATGAATTTTTGCGGAATTTCCAGTCCGACATCGACATCGACACAGAGGTGGTCGGTATATATACAGGAAAAAAAATCCGAATAAAATTTTTTATATGAATAAACAAATTAAAAGCACCGACGTTCAAGGATAATTATGTTTATTATAAAATCGCGGCATTTTATACCTTCACATTTGTTTTTATATTTCTCTGCTTTTTAGTTGACCGCACAAAATGCGACCGGTTGGTGCGGCAATCTTTTTTTTTTTTCTTTTAATTAGTTTCATAATAATTCTTACGCGCCTGAGGTCTTTGCTGAGGTTCAGAGTTGAAGGTGAAAGTGGAGTGCCGATCAAATACAACACATTATGACGGCATGATCGCCATTAGCACGATCATAATCATGCTATATTGCAGCCAGGCAGAATCTTAGCGACGACGCCATGTCTCTGCGGTCTAAAGTCCGCGTTGTGTCTTCGTCATTGGGTGCCAAATCTGAAATCCTCCCGCACGCGTCGCATCGGTCGCGTTTTCGACCGAATGATTGATGTGTGCGCGGATGAAGATAAATTTCTATTTATTGTTCATCCTTTTTGTTGATTTTATTTTTGAAAGAAACGGCTTTTTGACAGCGGCTGTGGCTGAAAAAAAAATTCCTTGGATGTGGTAAACGTTTTACGATACGCGGCAAATATTTTCTCTTTCTCAATCTCTCTATCTCTGGTTGCTATTTTTGGTTTGCGTTTGGACAAGCCACGTAATTGGAAAACAGCCGAATATAGAATATTTGGCATGTGGGTCAATTTATATAGGTAGACAACTTGTTTTCTGCAATCGTTGAAGTATGTTAATTTTTTTAAACAGATTGAACTAATAAAAACTTAACTACATCATAGGGTATCTTGATTTCTGTTCTTAATAATACGATTAAAGAAAGATTACGTAAAGAAACCGGAAACTGATACTTCGACCTCATCTGTTATGAGCTTGTGGTCTAATTTCTGCAATAAATGGAAATATATTGACTAAAACAAAAACTGGAATATCCAGATTTTGGGTGAGCATTGGTGCTAATTGCCTATTTGTTGGAGAAAGTAAGGCGAAACTTGGTTCTGTTACCAGTCCAAAACGTTATTAAAATAAGACACCAAATATCTATCGTTGGTTTTATAGCGAGCCCGAGTCCATAAAATTGCGCAACGCCGTTGTGGTTAATTCACCATCGAGTCACCTCAATTGTTCTCACAACTTTTCCAGCAGTAACCCAGAATCACAAGCTCTTTCTCTACTGCTCTGTGCCTCTGGGATGGAATCGAAGACTCGTCGGGTAGGGGCATTATTGTCCATTCGCTCTATATAGCCCATCTATCTCAGTTACTGATTTGTAATGCAAACGTGATCAAAAATTACTCGAAGAGTATTGCGTTCAGAACGACGACGGATATCTTGTCATCTTCTTCTTCAATATTCAGGATTGGGATGAGCGGGCTCTTTATTTTTCTATATGGACTGACTTCCTCCAATTTATTCTGCCTCGAAACAGCCCTGGAACCGCTCTTTGCATTACAGCAAATTGGAACTGTTTTTAAGTCCGTAGGGACGTTATGAGTTATCTGTGGTCTAAGATGTCTCAAATTCTTTTTCTCTGGTGAATTAATTTTCAATGATTGAGTTTCACCAGTCTTATAAGGTTAGTTTATTTTTAAAAACCAAACAACTTTTTATTAAGAGTATCGTCTCGATGAAAAAGGAAATTTTGCTGCAAAGTCGCTACTCGAGCTGATCTCTCTTAAGGCATTTTCTGGGCCGATTGTTGGACGAATGTTAAACCTTGAGATATTTTCTATATATTTTAAAGGAATCAATAAGAAATATAGTGGTGTATCGCATTTTCTTTCTTAACTCTAAATTAGTTGCTAAGACCCTTAAGAATTTATCAAGCATTTGCTTTTTGAAATTTCAGTTTTACAAAAGTCTTTTACATATCCGAGGGTTGTTCACTTAAGACACCGAAAAGACTTATTAGATGTGTCAAGCACTTAATCTAATTCTATCGAATACGAAATTCCAATCTACATACTCAGATTTACTACAGCGGCACCTTCTCTCAAGAGGTAGTATTATTTTGTAATAATCGATCGAGTCAATTTGCTCACGTCGTCGTAGTTTGTGCAAATTCTCAAACTCATAATACACTAACCTACAAAAATGCACCCTGCAATGCAACACTTGCGACTGGCTTCGTAACCCATATACCTAGCAAAAGTGTCAGCTGACACTTTCAGCCTGACACACTGGAGTCTAAGCAAAAACTACTTTCGATCAAAAGTGTGATTTGCAAAGTTCACAAAATTCACAGCCGCGACAGGTATGTCACCCAGATTCTGGTGAACAATAAGTCTATATTCCATTTCGTTGTGTGTCCTCAATTTTTTTTCATATTTACATAATATGAGTGAATTTGCAGCTCATGTTTGTCAGCAATTGCAACAAAATATATCATTCTACTCGATTCGATTCGATTACGCATTCCCAGCAGATGTCACCCATCTCTAGTGACATTACGATCTCCCTGGCTTCGTTGTAAATTTGTTTTATTATAATTTCCTGCGTGACCACTTGGGAAAGCACACGAGTTTTTGGCTGAAAAAGATCAGTCATTTTGTTGCCGTCCGTGCATTGTTTTCTTGCCGGCGACAGACGTCATGTGGGTACCATTTACGGGCATAAAAGTCGTACTTGATTTTTTTGGTTGACGGCGACGACCAACGCGACGCGGTGCGGCAGTGTCTGTGTTCGTCGTCGCATTATCATCACCCACGCTGCAACAAAAATCGTTTTGCGTTGCAAAGCAAAAAAAAAAATTTATTCAGCACCAAACAAAAAGGTAATAACAATAAAAATAAATTAAAAGCTGACATCTCTGACCATATTTGACGCTTGACGACTTACAACCGCAACTTTATTTCATTTTCGTGAAATTTCATTTCAGCCTACACGGGAAGGAGGGTTTCTTGTTTTTGAGACCCGCTTTTGTAACGGTCCTTTGGTTATCCATTATGTTACGAAAAATGCATGTAATTCATTGTCGTGAAAGACATGACAGTGCGTCAGATGTTCGGCAATTTCGCAAGTTCCCTTACTGGGTACGCTGGGGGGTTTCTTAAAACAAGAAACATGTACATCAACTACTGTGAGTTTGCTGCCAATAATTTTCATGATGAGCCCCTCTCACAGTGTGGTCAAAAAATGAAGGAGACAACCGACCGATGCGGCGCGCCGTGCTGTCCGCAATCGCACAATGCAAATGCACACCTTTCGTGACACTACTGCGGGTGTTCAATTGTTGTTCGTGAGTAATTTCCCGCATGACATGCAGATCCGCTTTCGGGGTCCGAATCGTCTATTAGTAGTCGGTATGTGCGTGATTTGATTCTAAAAAAGAAGTGAGTAACCGAATGCGTTGGTTCGAAAATTGATTTGTTTAACCACCAATTTGAGATGACCTCTCACTTGCACGATTGTGTACACATTGGCGATGACTTTTAGTTTATGACCATCCATGGTGCTGGTTCGTGATGTGGACTTTATTACTTTCACACATTTTGAGAGAGTGATGACCGGATGCGGGGTAAAATGTAAATTAAGTGGTCTTAACAGATGCGTGGGCTAATTAAGCAGTGGTTTCTCAAAATAAGTTGCTCTACCTAGACATATTAATTCCAACTGATTGTATGAGGGCTGGCAATGATTTAGTTTATAAAGTCAAGGCGCGGCTTGCGTAAAGAATCTGTCAAATAAACAGGATTTTGCTCAGATGAGAGCGTGTCCATATTTTCCTCCGTAAATATATCTCCATTGGATCAAAGAAACAAATAAATTGCCTTATTTGAGCAACTCAACTAAACTACGATCAGCGCAAGTCAACGTGTCAACTTGTCTAAATGAACAAATTGATTATTAGCGAAAACGATAAATGCCAAGAGACTCCATAACCAAATGCCATGTTCTTAACGGCTGTCAAACGACAGCTCGATATCTTAAGATGTCAAAACAGAAAACTAATTATTTATTCGCGACTTTTGCTGCCCGTTTTGTATACCTGTTGACAATTTTATCTCGAACGAATCTTGTTACTCTCCAGTTTTTCTCCATACAGAGCGTTGACTTTTCGTGCATCGGATTAACATTTTACCCCTTCTGTCTGTACATTTTGGCAGCTGGTTTCTATACCAAGCAGTAGTCATAAATCGACTTAGGCTAATTTTTCTACAAACTCAATTAATTTCCAGACACTTGACCGCTATAAACGATCGCAATTACAACTTGTATCTGACTTATATAGCTGGCCAACACTACTGTAATGCAATCGCTGCAGGAGAAATAAAACCTTGACAGCCTTTTATGCGTGATTTACGCGTCAAACACAAATTTAATAAAAACACATTAATTCAATAAAATTTAAATTCTGTATCCAATAGGCCATAAAGGCCATTTGGCCAATGTTTCTTATCACTAATCGGTGCGTGTATCCGATTTGAAAGTCTGCCTCTAATGTTAGCCGTACTCGTACATCGAATTATCCACATCTGTCAGATGACAGGCTAAACGTCATGCAATTTCATGTCAAAAGGTTCAAACTAATTGACAGTCCGCTCGGTATTTTTGTTTACAGTGACCAGAAAAAGAGAGAAACAAGCGATCTCGGTGGCTCTGGAACGAGTAATTTGTGCGTGCGGAATTCCTAATGTCGATCAGTGACGGCCGGTAGTACGTACGTACATGTGACCACACCAAGAGAACTGGAACGTAATTTGAAACCACAAAGCTGCTTTGACTAGCGTAATCCGCTTAGAAAGATACTCGTACATGTTTATGATTTTATGTTGTCTGTTCGTTTTATTAAAATGAAAAAAAATCTAAAGACAAAACGAAAACGAAGAAGAATGTCCCTCGTGTGAAACAATAAAAAGAAGCACTGATTTTGGTTTTCATTTAATTTTTCGATTTTTATTATTTCGACTTCGAGCACGACTGCAAAAAAAAACGTATACTTTGCACGAGGCAGATGGTATCGTGCATGCGATGATGATGACCATTAAATAGGTGTTAATCCAAGGCGAAGCTATAAGAATTTTATTGAAATCAAATTTGCATTTTAAGTACCTAATTTTTTTTTTAATGCTTAATTTTAAGTGTAAGATTGAAATTTGATATTGCTACCAATAATGGTGTGGTGGCACATTTATCATTCCTGTTTTCTGACTTAACATCTAACCTTAAATGACAGCTTATGGATATGGCCCAGTGAAAATAGGTTAGATGTGTATGTATTGCTAAATTGACAGTTAGCCTAAAAAAATGTTTGTGAAAGTCTTGCGCGAGATCGTTGATCATGCTAATGATAACATCATCTGGCGGAATGGAGTGAACTATAAAGTTAGATTCCATATGGCAGTTACCTACTTTTCGAAAAAGTGCGATTAAAATCAGCTATCGGTTAAAATGTTGTTCATAAGAAAATCAGCAGTCTCCTTGGCACCGCTTCCCTTATGGCGGAAAGCCATTTTGCTTTTTATCAAATTAACTAAAATCCCAGCTAATGTCATTCTACTTCGTAAATGCCTAGTATGCTGTTCCGGGAAAGCTAAAATTAAGCGCCTCTCCAATGTTTCTCACCACCGCTTCGTTTAATGTTCGCTTAATTTTGACAGTGTAGGTTCCGTAAAAAAACGGTATTAGAATTTTTTTTTCATTTTTTTATTTGTACTTTATCAAAAACCTCTCCCAGGTACTCCTCGTTAAAATATTCCATTTCTAAAAGAAATTAAATCAACAACAACGAATTCTTTTGTGTTGAACTTACCATTCTCCATACTGTTTCTTGCTTTCGTTTGAAATACCGATATTTTCCCTGATCTGTCAAAATTTAGCTGTGGAAAAATTTATTTTTCATTAATACGCCTACATACCTACTTAAATTCTGTAGAGATTTTTCGTACAGTGGCTAACAAATTTAGCTTGAACTGCGTACTGCTTGGCTTAACTGCTTTGCTTAATTTTATCTTTGGAGACATTTTTGTATGGGGGCTTAATTTAAGCTCGAGCAGCATACTAGGCTTAATATCAGAATTAATGAATATTTCGAGCGCAAAATTTTGTCATTCAAACAATATTTTTTCCTAAAACATTAAATGACACCTGATTGTTGTCACACTGGCAACACTTGCGTTAAATACCCATTTTTCGTTCGTATTTCTTTATCCCAAGTGACCTACTTACGACTTTTTTTTTCAAGCCACACCACTTCCAATGACAGATCTTTCAGCAGCAGTGCACGAATACAGAATATGCTTTACTTGGTCGAATGCTCATGTCGTTAATTCCGGCCGACTACAGACGGCCTACCTACTCTCAATGTTCATGATCATGGCTTCGAAAATTTCCCAACCCACCAATTATTATTTTCCACGTCAACCTTCAGACTCAGACGCATGCAACCATGTCTGACTTTGAAGTTCACATAAATAACCGCTTGCCTAGTAAAACAATAATAATTTTAAGCTAGTTGAATTCTTCATTTTATTTATAAAAAAAAATGCACATCCTCTTTCCAGGCAAACAACCGTGATAACCTCCTCGGCTGGTGACTCCTCCAAATGTCAGAATTGGTCAATTAGCTTATGGCTTAATTAGCAATAAATCATCATAGCTTACAAATGATCTCCCACGTCAGAGGAGCACGACGAATTAAAAACAAGAAAAACACGCAGCGCAGACAAAAAACAACAAACGAGCAACGAATATGGAACACAGCTGTTAGCCCGACAATGAGTTGTGCTACTATCGTCTTTTGACGCTGGCAATGTTGAGTTTCAATCGGAAATAGCTATAGTACGACGGTTACAAAAACAACAAAGAAACCCCAATTTTCAATCATAATTTACGTCCGATTCGGTGTCTGATTGCACGAAGTTTCGTGCTATTGTTATCGTTGGCTATTTTTGAATTTAACGAGTAAAAGTAGCGAGCGGAAATAAAAACCAAAGTAAACTAAACGCAAGTGAAGCGCGCCATGCGCCAATGCGCACCGACCATAAACTATTTGAATTTGCAAACAAAGAAGGAAAATAGATGCCAAACGCGAGACGCCAAATAACTAAGTCATATGAATAAACCATTAAAGAGAAACTGTTGAGTTAAATAAAGCTTTCGATTTCGATAGTATTAAAGAGAAAACTGAACGAAAATGAGCTCGCCGCACACTCATCTTCATCATCACAATTCGTCGGTGGCGAGCGGTGAACCTTCGTCGATTCATTCGACGGGGAATAAATATGCGCCTGCACGTAGGCTAGCCGCACGTCATACTTTGCGGCTGGCGATACCAAAGTATCAATGTGATAATACATTTGCACCAAGTGTCAACGGCAGCACTAATAGTAGTGGAATGTCAGTGCACAGTAGTGGCGGCGGCCATAGATACCAGTCGCATGTGTCGCCGTTACAGGTGCAACATCCGACATCGCAGCATTATTATCGGCCAAATGGAATTCACCATAGCAAAGCGCCTTCAGCGCCGATTATTACAATGAACGGGATGAAGACGACATCACCCATTGGTGGGTCGGACCTCGGTTCGGTGTGCACCTCAATGAATGGAAAGTTTCTGGGAGTGCGCAAGCCGAGTATTACGCTCAGTTCGGCAGATGCAACCAACAACAATGAAATGTTCGCATTTGCAAAGGATTGTTCACCGGTGGACCATTTAAGTGGTGAGTTTTCAAATCTAACTTGTAGATGATAATTAAGTTAGGGTACCACTTAAGTCACCTGTACCATGGCATTTATTTGGGACTGTGGCCGAAAATAGTCCCACTTGTCTTCTTCAGTATTGGAACATTGGTTTTGCAGTGTAGTAGGTAAAACTTAAATACAGTAAAACCCGCTTAAGAGAAACAGCAAAATGTCACAGTCTTTCTTTCCCTTAAACGAACCCCGCTTAAGTGAAAAAAAATATCACTCAAGTAGGTTTAAAAGTTCCCTTAGCGTAAATTTAAAGCTAGACAAATTTGTATTTATCTTTTGGGTTTTTCTCTCAAGCGGGTTTTACTGTACAGTGTCACAGATGTTTTTTTTTTTTTTATTTATTTATTTATTTCCCATCAAATGAGAACATTCACTGCTATCGCTAGATTACTTAATACAAAATTTAAAAACTTAAATAGTACCACCAAAGCCTAACGTTAAAATTAATTTATTCATAAATGAGTCCCTACTGAGATCAAACTCGAACAAACTACTATAATTATTAGATTCTCTTAGGCATCTGGTAATTGGTTCATTACAACCATAGTAAACTCAAACTCTATGATAAGGAACATAAAATAAAAAGCGATTTCTAAGCATTCTAGGTGGAGCATGAAAACCAATTAATGATAAAAGAAAAGGGCAGTCGATATGGTTGTTTATCAAGTCCCGAATGAACATAATTGAAAAATATTGCCTACGCTTAACAAGAGGTAAGATACCAAATAATTTGCATCTTGTCTCATACGATGGCATTTCGATATTCCAACGTAATCTACGAACAGCAACTCTAGTAAAACGTTTTTGGATCTTTTCGATTCTCATGGAATGTACCTTATAAAATGGATTCCATACTATACTACAATATTCAAGATTAGACCTGACAAAAGCAAAGAATAGACATTTAAGAGTATGCGGATCATGAAAGTCTTTAGAGTTCCGCAATATTAAACCCAACATAGAATTACTCTTAGCAACCAGGAAGTCAATATGCTTACAGAAGTCGAGTTTTTTTGTCAAACATGACTCCAAGTCTTTTTTAGAGGAGATAATAGACAGTGGGATATTATCGATCATGTACGTATATGATACTGGGGAGAGGTTACGACAAAATGACATGCTTTGCCATTTAGAAACGTTAAGGCGAAGGTCATAATTATGACACCACAAAGAAAGTCTTTTAAGATCTTCCTGTAAAAGTATGCAGTCATGCTCAGACTGAATGTGTCGGAACACTTTTAAATCATCAGCAAACATCAGGCACTGTGAATTCAAAAACAGATCGGGTATGTCGTTAATAAATAAAAGGAAAAGCAAAGGGCCCAAGCGACTACCCTGAGGCACTCCGGAGGTGACATAAACTGGTGATGAAAGTACATCCTTTATACGAACATACTGAATACGATCCGTGAGATAGGAGCGAATCCATTCTAGAAAGTTGGAATGAAATCCAAATCTTTTAAGTTTGCAAATTAACGCATGGTGATTAACGCTGTCAAAAGCTTTGGCAAAGTCAGTATAAACTACATCACATTGTAATCCATTCTCCAGGTTATTCAGCACCGAGTTACAAAAGATTGCGAGATTTGTAGAGGTAGATCTACCAGCTACAAATCCATGTTGCACATGAGAGATAACTCCCTTTACGAGCGGTGTAAGTTTCTCATAAATAATTTTTTCAAATAGTTTGGGGATAGGTGAAATTTTACAAATTGGACGATAGTTGGTAATATCGTGTTTCGATCCAGATTTAAAAATTGGACTTATGAACGAGTTCTTCCAGACTTTCAAGAAATTTCCTCTCCGTAGAGACAAGTTAAACATTAAACAAAGAGGCACGGAAAACGCATAAGGACACTTTTGAAGTAAAATTGGCGGGATGCCATCGAAACCAGGATTTGCATCTACTTTCAACAAGGAAAGAGCATTTTGAACTTCTGGAATTGAACACTCTAGGCTAGGTACCAACATTTAAAGAATTACAAGACATTGAGGTTTCATTCGAGACACTAACCGATGTAGTACTACTTGAATATACGGATTGGAAGTTGTTTGCGAACATATTACAAATGGTCACAAGGTCGGACGAGGATAAATAATTATGGCGCATACAGTTTCGGAATACCATTAGATTGTTTTTTACTGTTGATGAAGCTCCAAAAACGATTGCTAAAGGGTCCATCAAATAACTTCTTTTTTTTTTGAAAATGCTATAAAAACAAACTACTGAATATTTTCTCAAATTTCTTTTTTTATTTGAAAGTACAATCCTTTCGGTTAATAATGGAAAATAATTTCATTCAAATGGCGCCTCGGCTGGCCATGCAGTAGCCTACACGAAGATGCCGATTTTGCCAAAAAAATCATCTTTTCAGATGAAGCTCATTTTCATCTTGGCGGGTATGTAAACAAGCAAAATTGTCGCATTTGGGGCACAGAAAACCCGCACGCATACATTGAAAAGCCGATATACCCAAAACGAGTCACTGTTTGGTGCGGAATTTGGTCCAGAGGCATAATTGGGCCATTTTTCTTCGAAAATGAGCAAGGAGTGGCCGTTACAGTCAATGGCGATCGTTATCGGGCCATGTTGAACGAATTTTTGTTCACAAAAATTGAAGAGGAGGATATTGGCAACATTTGGTTTCAACAGGACGGCGCTACGCGCCACACAGCCGAAGCTACACTCGATGTTTTGCGCCCTGTTTTTGAAGATCGCATTATCAGCCGCAGGGCTGATGTCGTTTGGCCACCTCGGAGCTGCGATTTGACACCGTTGGACTATTATTTGTGGGGTGCCGTAAAAGATAAGTGTTACGCCGACAAGCCAGAGACAATTGACGCTTTAAAGGACAATATTCGTGAAGCCATTGGTGAAATACATCTGCACACAATCGATAATGTGCTAAAAAATTGGACCGATCGTGTAGGCTACTGCATGGCCAGCCGAGGCAGCCATTTGAATGAAATTATTTTTCATTATTAACCGGAAGGATTGTACTTTCAAATAAAAAAAGAAATTTGAGAAAATATTCAGTAGTTTTTTTTTATAGCATTTTCAAAAAAAAAATAAGTTATTTGGGGGACCCTTTATTAGTCTTTAAATTAGATTCAACAGAAAGAACGTACTGACCATAAAGAAATTTATTAAGAACATCAAATTCTTTTTGAAGCTTTCGATAAACTAACAAAAGTTCCGGATCATTATTTCTTTTTCGGAATTGCTTATAGGTCTTATTTTTTCTATTATTTAAGTTTACGATCCTTCTATTGAACCAAATAGGATGAGCGTGCGATACCATCCTTACTTTAGGTGTAAACATGTCGATTACCACTTTAACAGTTTCTACAAATAAATTAAAGGAATAGTTAAGATCTCTGTTATCAAAAACATTAAGCCAATTAATTCCTTCCAGATAGTTGGAAATATTGTTGTAGTTTGCTTTAGCACAATCATACTTATAATTGGTGACACAGGGACTGGGTCGAAAATACTCGTAAAGTTGATGTTGTTGATATTACTGTTCCAGTCTGTCTCTCGCATAAAATGTTCAATGCTTTCATATACATTGCTTATAATAACAGGATGTCCCAGTTAAAGTAGTCTATGCGGAAGAGATGAAGATTTCGGATGATGACGGATTACCACTTCAGTTCATAAAAATGTTGATGCCACATATTTTAGGCCATGTAACGCATGTGATAAATTCATGAATTATGACTTAAACATTTCCCTTGTCCTGGAAACTTGCTAAAGTTATACCTAGTGTGACCACCTTTCCAAGAGCTTATTTACGTACACAAAAGTTTTCATTATCGCAATCACTACAAATTTTTAAACGCAATTTTTTAAAATGGCCTGTGTAATCAATTCATTGTTGATTGTTTTTTTTTTTGAAAGCTACTTTCCATCTGATGAAATTTCATTCAACATTTGAGGCTGCTTCTTTAAAAATTCGAAATTTTAACCGAAAAATTTCGTTTAATTTATCAAAAAAAAAAATGCAATACGAACAAACACAATAAAAGCACTCCACAAATGTCAATCGAGCGCAGTGATGGGGGGGAACTATCTATTTCTAGTGATGGGAACTATCAAATAAAAACAATCGTATTATCGTTGTGCTTCGAAAAGCAAACAGAACTGTTTCTTTGTTCTTTTCCTGTCGTTGGTGTACATTTTACGTACAACAATAATTTGTCGCTTCAATTTACGTACATTTCGTGATTTTGAGTTATCACTTCGGTACACGGTACATGACTCCAAATTTACGTACTGTACGTGTCATTTACGTACAGATGGTCACACTAGTTATACCAGTAGCTAAGAAAGCAAATGCAACAATTGCCAATGATTATCGACCGATCAGTATTCTACCCTGTCTGCCTAAGTTCTTCGAAAGAGTTTTAGAGAGACAAATACGAAATCATCTCTCTGTGAATTCCCTGCTAAGCCCACTACAATCGGGGTTTAGAGCAGGTCATAGCTGTCTGCAATGGTGCATGTCTTAGATGACATGCGCCAATAGTTTGACAAGAGATTTATTACTTTCCTTTGCCTTCTCGACTTTTCAAAGGCCTTTGATAAGGTTAATCATTCCATACTCTGTTGGAAGCTTCGTTTTTATTTTGGTTTTAGCGACAGGTCCATTAGACTCATTGATAGCTTTCTAAGTGATAGACTGCAACGAGTTGTTGTTGGTAACAACTGCTCAGATTTTATGTCACTCGTGCAAGGCGATCCCCAGGGCTCAATCCTGGGCCCCATTCTGTTTTGTCTGTATATCAATGAGCTATCCTCAGTCTGCATCACCTATACGCTGATGATGTACAACTTTATTACTCGAAAGCCGTTAGTAGATTGGATGAACTCGCCTCGTGCTTAAATGAAGATTTATCCTTAATTGATAAATGGACTTTGGTGAATGGATTAGTCCTTAATTCAACAAAATGCCAAGTCATTCCTATTTCAAACAAGTTTTACGATCTTCCGTCTATGCCTGATATCTTATTATCTGGTACGAAGATCAAGTTTGTCGAAGCTGCTACTAGCCTCGGTTTTGTAATAAACCGTAACCTATCATGCTACAATCACATAAACGTAGTAATAGGAAGAATATATGGTTGCCTGAGGAAGTTATGGATTTCAGCTAATTTTACACTGCTTGATTTACGGCGTCGACTAGTCCTTACCATTATTTTGCCCATAATTGACTACTCTGAGGTCGTTTATTGTAATCTGGACTCACTCTCATACCACAAATTACAAGTTGCTTTTAATGATGCAGTGAGATACATCTACCAGATACGCCAGGCACCAGCGAATATCTTGTACTTTGCAGCAGCACCGGAACATTAGAAACTGTATGTTTCTCCACAAAATTATTAGAACCCAGTCGCCCTCTTACCTCTACTCCGAGCTGCAATTCACCCGCTCCCGTAGAACCTTCAACATCGTAACCTATACATACAACTATTTAAGTTCATCTCGGCTATTTTTCATCCATGCAATTCAGTTGTGGAATTCCTTGCCTTCACACATTAACGGTATATCAACATATAAATAAAATTGGTGTAGTTCTGTTCGACTAAGATTGAATTTGACTGCATGTCTTTAAATGCAAAAATCTTAGAAACTGCTGAATATATTCTGATGCATTTTTCTCAGTCCTATAGAGGATAAATAGGCCTACAATATCCACTTTGTTTCAACTCTATATCTTTACAAATTCCGGAAAAAATTGGACAAGAGTAATTTATTTTATCGTTTCGTTTCGCTTTTTTCTTTGTCACGCTTTCCGTTCGAAAATACTGGGAGCATTTAAATATAGTAAACACCAGCTTATAGAGGACATCTGCGGTTAAATTTTAGGATATCCATGAATTCAATAACTTAAAAAGTTTTAAAATAAATAGGCAAAATTTAGAACATTTGTACTATTTTCACCTGGGTGAGTGGATATGCACTTCATTCTCAAATCAAACACACTAACCGCGCAATATATTCACATCTCTTTTAACCTTATTTTATTCCTGTGGCAGAGAGGGAGACAGATAGAGGCAGTATGCTGTTTGGTTTGCTAAGAAAAAAAAAACCCATAAAAGAAATGTCAAATATGTATAAGAAAAATATGTTTACCTCTGTTTTGCTTAGAAAAAAAAAAAAATTCTATGAAAGAAATATCAGATAGGTATAGCTTTCAGTGATACCAGATCGTGGGTAATTACCCATTTCGTTTTTTATAAAGTAGAGTTTTTAAATAGCGTTTTTAACAGCCCATGGCCTCAATGCTCATAAAATGGTATTTAAAGTTGGAGTTCCCATAACACAAGCAACATAATTCTTGACATGAGGCTTTAATTTTAACTGGGTGTGGTAAAGGAGATGCGGTGTTTATAGGTACCAAGAATACAAATAATTCACAGTAATTATTATTCATTTCAGTTTAAACCGATTCGATTGCCTATTAATATTTGTTTTGAAATGACAATCCATAAGTCACAGGATCAAACTTTAAGAAACGCGGGAGTTGATTTAAGCAAGAATTGCTTCAAGCACGGGCAGTTATATGTAAAGTGCTCCAGGGTAAGTAATGCAGCAAATATCACTATCTTAGTCGATAGAAACAAAACAGCCAAAAAAATGTGTCCCCAACAAGACAGCAAATTTCTTAATTTTGTTTCCATCAACTGTTCTGAAACCACATTTTACACGGGCGAAGCCGGGTGGGTACAGCTAGTTAAATATAAACAACTTCAAAGCTTCACTTTTAAATTTCTACGCATTGCAACACTAACTCTGTTTCTTATTTGTTTCTTTTTCTCTTATCATCTATTTTCTAAAATCTAAACTATTTTTTCTATAATGTTTCACGACCATTTTTGTATATATTGAATTACTATTTTTCTTTTTATTTTTTGCATTACATACATTATGCTTTCCACCATAAAAAAGACTAAGTCTTAATGTATACCATATAGATCATCGATATACATGCACATGATCCTGGCTCTCATCTAGATCACTAATCATGATCTAATATCTCCCACTAGGTGGCTTGTTTTATTTTTAAATGTTGGTGTGCCTGTAAACGATAGTCACACAATCACGTTGTCAGACTAAAAAATGAAACACAAAAAATCAATTGTTTTTTTCGCATTCGAATGAACTCCGAGTTATTTTGTTTTTTCTCGTTCAATAAAGGTACGTCCAGACCAGCCAAACATTTGATAAACAATTAAATACCTACATGTTCCATAAATATTTCTAAAACATTTATTAGACAAAACAGTTTTTGTGAAATGTTTATGAAATGTTTTGCTGGTTTGGATCTAGACACCAAAAAACATTTATGAAATGTTTCACAGTTACCCAATCGTGGTGGGAAATAATTATTGTTTTACAAGTTTCCCTGCAGAAAGTGAGGCTGTTTTTCGATTACTATTTTTTTTTTAAATAAATTAAAAATGTCCTGAGAAGCCTGGAATGCCTAATGAGAAAGTGATTTAATACGATTATTTGAATTAAATCGCGAGTCGCGTGATCCCCGAGACTAAAATTACGAGAATAGAAACTTTACTCGCTGCTAATAATCATATCACATTGTTTTGTTCTAGTCCACAACAGGATAAAGTTGAAACATGTCATAAATAGATTTCAGAAATCTATAGACAAAAAGACAGTTACGTTAGTTACTACGCTTATAACTCAAGAACGCCTGGACCGATTTCGATGATTCGCAACAATTCGCATCTCCGGCCAAATTTTTTTTATATTTTTACTTTACTTTCTGACAATTTTTTTTTTTTACAATTTTTTCCGACAATTGTTTTTTCACAAAATTTGTGTTACAGTTGTTTGTGTAACAATCAAAACGTTAATTACGGGTCGTGCAATTTCGCTGAAGGAACTGTTTCCGCATCTCCAAGTCAGATACGGACATTATTTCCACATGTTTTGCATAGAATCCACGTGAATTGTGGGACAAGTTCAAGGATGACATGTCAGAAGACATTTTGCATCGAGTTAGTGTCCATTCAGAGAATCTAGATCTTAAGATGAATGAAGAGATACACAACCAGGCTTTGGTTACATTATGTGCGGTGTGTATTTGTCAGGCTAGGAATGCCATCGCCAGTGGAATAAACGACGCTTTCGGACGAGAATTGCAGCGTGAACGTGAATACGACACAAATGCATTAAGCCAATTGGTTAGAACGAATGTATACCTTTGTTGAATCACCAACAAAAAGAAGTGTACGATACGGTGATGAAGATGAAGGCAATTGATGATGGAAATGTTGGCATGTTTTTCCTTGACGAGCCTGGTGGCACTGGCAAAACATTCCTCATATCATTGATTTTGGCTACAGTTCGTGCAGATCGAAAATTGCTGTAGCAGTTGCTTCTTCTGGAATAGCGACTACGCTGCTGGAAGGTTGCCGAACCACTCATTCGGCACTGGCCATTAAACCTTCAAGCGGTTGAAGAACCAACATGTAACAAAGCGAAACATTCAGCAATGGCCAAAGTTTTGGTAGCAGCAAAATCATTATCTGGGACGAATGCACAATTTCGCATAAACGTGCGTTAGAAGCTCTGAATCGCACGATTTGAGAGATATGCGTAGTGACGCAAGACATTTTGGGGGTGCATTGATTTCACTCTCAGGCGATTTCTGGCAAACACTACCAGTAATATCACGATTGACCGCTGCCTCAAATCATCGACATTGTGGCGTTATGTGAGGAAACTTCAGCTGACGACAAACATGCGAGTTGCATTGCTAAATGATCCATCTGCCGCAATGTTCTCAAATCAACTGCTAACTATCGGTAATGGTCGTGTTCCTGTCGACGCATCGAATGGATTGGTTTCGTTTCCGTCGAATTTTTGCAATTTTGTCTCAACGAAAGAGGAGCTCATCAACGAAGTTTTTCCGAACATCATTGCCAACCACAAAAACTACGATTGGTTGAGTGAAAGAGCAATTTTAGCGGCAAAGAACAAGGAAGTGAATCACTTAAACTGCACAATTCAATGCATTCCTTCAAATCTATCGACTGTGTAACAAACGAAGACGAAGCAACCAACTATCCAACTGTATTTTTGAATTCATTGGATGTGCCTGGTTTGCCACCGCACAATTTACAATTGAAGGTTGGTTCAGTCGTCATCATGGTTCGCAATCTCAATCAACCAAAATTATGCAAAAAACACAAAACTAATGAGCACTGTGATTCACGCGATAGTACTAAAAGGGAAGTTGAAAGCGTGAACGTGAGGAAGTTCTCATTACGAGAATTCCAATGATCCCAACCAATGGAAAATGAATGTTTTTCACACGGTCAACTGTATGTCACATGTTCCCGTGTCGGAAAACCATCCGCTTTGATTGTTTTCGCACCTGACAACAAAACGAAAAATATCGTTTATCACAGAGTGCTTCAATGAGGGGAAATACAACTCAAAATCGACCTGACCGCAACCCATCCAACAAATATTTAAAAAAAATAATCAATTGCAATGGACAATTGACCACAGATTTTCTGCAATTTGAATGATTTTATTTTAGATTTAAATAAAACAAACATAATTCAAATAAATTAATACTTGAATTTATTCTATTTTCACAAAATATTGCACGGGACGAAGTCCGTTGGGCCAGCTAGTCTTTTATAAATGTTTAGGAAATGTGTCCGATTTGCTTCAGAAACATTTCATAAACATTTCTGAAATATTTCGCTGGTTTGGACACACCTTAATATGCCAAGATAGACTAAAGTCATAGCAGCAAAATATTGTTCATGTGTTGCATATTTGAACATAAAACAATAAATTTGTTTCACAAAAATATATTTGAAAAGAAAAATTATGCAAATAAAAAACAGGTTATGGAGTTTCGGTTTCGGGTTAAAAGCCCAGGACTGAAGCGCCACATGCGTGTAGCGAGGAGGATATTTTCTACATTGTGATGTAATTTCTACGCAGAGAGTACAACTGGCGCCATTTTAGTGCTAACTCGTCATCTTTCCCGCATTAATAGAAAACGTTTTGCAAAAGCCTTACAGACGAAAAACGAGAGACACTTTCGAGACCGGTATCGATTTGTGTTCTCGTTCACTTTGCTTTGTTCTACGACTTATTTTTGGAACCAAATCAAGAGTCATCGACCTTGGCTTAGCGATTCTATTTCCCGTGTAGACTAAAATAAATTGAACCTTCAATTTAAATACATTTTTATACAAGTTATACCACGCCCACATATTTAAAAAAAAAAAAAAACTTTCGTTCAATTACAGTATGTTTGTGTCTTTTGTTTTCAGAAAACTCGCCGATCTTCGCCGAACTGGCATCATCAATATCTCCATCGACAAGCTCAAGTTCGCCAACATTCAATCGGCTCTTCAGCCTAAGTCCGTCATCGATGAGAAGCTACGCCTTAGACAACGTAAGTACCTTACCCCAACCCTGCCAGTCTTTAGTCGATTTAGATTCCACTCGAATTTTAAATTTAAATTCATAGCTCAAATAAACACACTTCTGGTCGAGGAACCCGAAATGTACAATAATTGAAATCAGCCGGTGAAAAGCCGAATAAATAAACAATAAAACACGGTAAACCTGACCGTGACTCAGGTGCGCTCTGCTGTCTAAACAAATTTCAATATTTATTGAACTCGAGCTGCAAAATGTATAACATTATATAGTTTGAAAAACTATCACATCCAACGGTGCAAGATCATGGTTAACAACCTCGAACTTGCGGCTAGAGAAGACAACATACGCAGCGATCGAGCGCGCAGAACATGTGAAATATTAATTAGAAGTGTATCTATCGCTATATCTGTTTGTATCTATCTATGAGCGTGCCAAGAATTCCATTCCCATTCAGTCAGTGCCGGCTGTATTTTGTTGAAGGAAATACTGTAGAGTGCTATCAAACCACTTAGACGATTGGATCCATCAACCGACGAACGCTTTCCTCTGTCATTCTGTTCCCCGTTTGCAGTCAAATATCATTATGGAACAAAGTTCTAGGTTTTGTTTTTTCAGCCTCTGGCGGATAAACCATTTTTTCCGAATAGAACCGCTGAAATGAACAAACTAAAAGACACAGTATCTATGCCATTTGTGTCAGTATCTATTGGGTATTGGAAGGCGTTCGGGGGTGATTCGGTTTGGCTGTGTCTTATTTACGTCTTAACTTAGTGAGCTTACGTTAAATCGCGTACACGTTGACTGGTTTTGTAATTCGATTAGTATAGTATCCAATCAGCGCTATTGTGGTTCGCGCGTCTCAATCCGGTTGTGTTAAAAAATCGTTTGTCCGATTGAAATAGAAAAAGAAAAATGTGTTTAGATTTGGTGTTGTCAAACAGTGTTCAAGTGTAAACGATACAATATTTGTGTTGCGACGTGGTACCCTTTGAATGCCTAATAGCATGGGCAATATGCACGGTTTCTGGTGCAAGAAGACCTTACACATATCGAACAGCGATTTAGATTTAGCTACCGACAGTGCTACCAGTGTTGCGAGGACGGAAGTCATTCGACCCGTTACGACCAATGAGCATTTCACGCCGAAGGTGAGTGATAATTTAGTTTGGTACTGCTTTGAAGCGCTAGAGTTGCGTTCAACTGTGGGTTTGATTTGTATATTATGCGATCGTAAATCAAGTTAAGTTGCAATTCGTGGGGGTGACGACAACGACAACGCTCGTCATCAACTCAATCTGGTTTTTCTTAAGCCTTGGTTGGCGATTACCATTTAACCGCTATAGGTTGTTGTCTTCATGGCCTTCTTTTGATAAATGTTAGACATGCTAATCGCTTATGGCTGGAACAATTTTAATTCCATAAGAATATGCAAAGGTCGACGATGAAGCTCGTATATTTTCTTGCTCCTTTGTCTAGAGAACTATTGCATTGAAGCATACCAGTTGATGATGTCACTTTTAAGCATTAGCACGGTCTGGCTGCAATAGAGATGCTGTATCGAGTTGAATTCGCTGAATATTTGAAAATCGTGCCAGCTGCTGGTTTTCTGTTTACTGTGAATCTTCTTTCCGTATAGTTTGACCCAATCTTAGAATTTGCCAAAGGCTATCTTATATGACATACCGTTCAGTTGTTAAGGCCAAAGGTTTGGGTCGAGTGGAATTCGTATTAAGAAGACATCTTGCTTTAGGTTGGTGAACTTCGACTCGTTCGAAACGCCTGTGTAGACCTCTCCGCCTGATGCACACAGGGCCGGACCAACCATATGTGCAAGATGAGCAAATGCACACGGCGTCAACTTCTGGGGGTGCATTGCTAAGAAGGAAAAATTAATTTTATCTTGCGCGAATAAATACCGCCATTTGCATTTTAAACAAAAAGCTTGTTACAATGAGCCCAGAATAACAACATCCATCACACCCGTGCTGAATTATTTCTTGCACATTAACTCACATCACCTGCAATGTTGCAAATTCAAGGAGAATCGAACTCAAAATATCGCAAAATAAAAAATCCCACTAGACCTATGGAAGTTCACTTCTTACCTACATAATCTCAAAATATTCCACCCAGTTCATGTAGGAATATTTCCTGTACATCCACTTACATTTTACAAGAAAATCTAGTTCAAAGGTCTCAAAACAAAAAAAGACTTTTGCATGTGTGCAAATATGAAATAGGGCGCTTTCTGTAAATCTTGCACAGGGCGCTAGTTTGGCAGGAGCCGGCACTGGATGCACAACATGTATAGGTGCGCTTGCAATACCCATTGATGGGGATCCAACTTTCTCACCGATCCATTGTCTTAACTTTATTCCAACTACGTCCTTATGAGCTACACATAGCGTGGGTCAGAAATAATAATAACTTGAATAAATTTTTATTTCTTTATTATGTTTTGACAATATTTTTCCTTTTTTTTTTTTGGTAACCATTTCACTCCAGTTATTTAATAGATTATGTATTTCAATCACATTTTTTAAAATACCAATGCGTGCGCCTTAATGTTCCTTTCGATTTCTGCAAGTGACTGCGGACTATTTCCGTAGACCTTCTGCTTCAGATAATCAATAGGCGTTTTTTTAAGCTGATATCTTAGCAAAGCAGAAAAAAGTCGAATCTTCAGCACGAAATTACAACAATTACATTCTACTTGACATTTTTCAAATGCACGATAATGTCGTTTACCATTTCCACCACCAACAATTTTTTTCGGATCTCAGATGTAACGCGGCTCATGGAACATGCAACGAAATTGATCTGCTTTTGTAAATGGATTAGTGCGTTATTTGACAGCAATATCAGCTGTTCAAATTGCACTCGTTTTTGGAAAAATCAACTATAAATATCGACTTGTAAAATGTTTCCCCTGTTGTAGATACAAATGGAGTAGTTTCGGTGATTCGTATTTTCCAGATGATGAGGAAGGCAATGGAGATAATAATTCCTACAAAATTATATCCATGGCAATTTATGTATTTCTTTGTTTTGGTTTTCACGAAACTTTGCGCATTCGGCTTAAAACAAACTTCTTAAAATGACGTAAAACAGCTGTGCAAAGTATATTGGTATTTGTGGTAGTATGTGTAAATCTGAAAAAATATAGAGATCTGGAAAAAGTGATCCGAATCGAAAAAAAGATTGATTTTTTTGCCCAATGGAACATGAAAAGTGCTTTAGATCAAAAAAGATTGATTTTTTGTCGCAATGGAAAATGACATAAATGTTTATCCCAAGTGGAAGCGATTTGACAGCAGCAGCAGCTTATGTTGAAACTTTTCTGGTGATGTGGGTGGAAATTGCTAGTAGAAATTTATCTGTCGCACCCGAATTTTTAGGGCTCATCCACACCCCAACGGCTCCCTGAAATTACGCCAAAAGAAATTAGGCCAAAAAATGTTTTGGAAAAAAGACCAAAATAATTGGGGCTCAATAATTTTATTGTCGCGTCAGGCGGCTGCGTGCCGTCGTGCGACCACTTTTTTTTGTTTTTCTATTTGTGAATTTAGATACAATTCAACTGTACATAATATCATGTTATAGTTATATAAACACCTGAATTATATCTGCGACAACTTCACGACAACATGGGCATTTATAATGGTCTTCTCCATCAGCCACTGACTGGGGCTTGTAATTTAATGTTGCACTCGGAACATACCTTCATGTGTTTTCATGGCAACATTACAATATTTGGCTGAAGCGCTTGACAAACTACACATAAAATAATGTTTTTAGGCTCTGCGCTTTTTGGCTGCTTTCCTGCCTCGTCATCGTCATTATCATCCGATGTTAAAGTAATGTTATTTTACAGGAAAACAAGATAAAAAGTAACCCAAAGAATGCAACTTTATGGAGCTTTTTTTCTAAAACAAACAACATTTTTTTGGCGTATTTTCCTTTTTAATTTGGAAAATTCTGGTGTTTTTTCCAAACTATTTTTTTTTGCCTTTTTTTCTATTTTCTTTTAATGGAAAAAATGCCCAAAACATTTATGGAAAAAAGCCAAATTTCGCGGTATTTGCGGAAAAATATTTGGGCGTTTTTTTCTAGGAAAAACCACCACAACTTTCTATGGAGATTTTTGGGCTTTTTTTCCATTTTAATTTTTTGGCGTAATTTCAGGGAGCCAACAAAACATGTTTTGTTAATTTTTGACGAAAGACATCGAAGCCGAAGACTTTATCTGATATAGTCGATCTTAATTTTACTTTTTAAGAAGTGTGCGGGCCAAAAACAACTGAATTGTGGAGTGTCTGAAAATCGGTTTTTAGAAAGTCGGTTATGGAATGTTTGTCGAAGGGTGTTGGTCAACAGATGCTTCTAGATTGTCAGACGAAAATCTTCCACATTGTCTATCACTGGTCGCAATTCCTTCTTTTGAAATTAAATAGATCGATAAATAAGAAGTTGCCGCCACAAATTTAACGCCCTTGCTTTTGACCACTATTAGTTATTTGTGAATTTCGGGCCGATTGGCAGAGACATAGAATTTTATGCTGTGTCCTTATGCATAGTTGAGGAGCTGTGCCGTATGTATAGGATCCGACTGCGAAATTCCGTAGCTGGATCGTCCAGTGCACGCTACTTGCTACTCGCTAGAAGTGCAAGAAAAAAACAATATTTAAAAATATTGTTTCTTTTCACAGTTGTACATTTTTAAAATCTACTGTAAGTACATAATAATGACCCACCCCATTGGAAAATTTGCATGATCGCCAGAGAGCTTCGAGGAGAGTAGTTAAATGTATTGATTTGAATATTTATTGGCTTGGAGTGTGGTATTCTAACCTCGTAAGCCTTCATTAGATCGACACAGTCGGAATTCTCATCGCTAGAGTCTTGTGCATCGATATGTGCACAAACTGGCCACAATATTTTGAAGTTTCAAGTAGTTAGACCAAGCTACAAGTGGTGGTAAATATCCACAGATGGGTGTAGTTGGTAGAACCAATTTTTCGACCACTCTACCAAGTAAGTTAAGTTAGTAAAATTTGGAACTCTTAATTTTTAATGAAACAGATTTCTATTAATTGAAGTCTGCCTGTGTTGTTTTTATTCAATGAATTGGTTTAAAATACGCCACATACATTTTTTATAATTTAGAGGACATTTCACCGCTCCTGCAGATGATATCTAGTATATTTGGAAGGGATATCGCCATCTACATCGACATCGATAGTCAGAGGGCACTCAAGGCACTGGAATCCACTAACTAGACTTTCGAAATAGTCAGGGACTATGTTTATATTTTATACTTATTTTTATTTTCAATCAAATGAGTACATCTACTGTTCTCGCTAGATTACTTAATACAAAAGTATTCTTAAAAGCGACCACCAAAGCTTAACAACAGAATTAATTTACTCCTAAATGAATCCCTACTAAGATCAAAATCGAGTATACTATTATATTTATTGGATTCCCCAAGGCATCTAGAAATTGGTTCATTGTATCCATAATTAACTCTATGATAAGGTACATAAAATAAAAGACGATTTTTAAGAGCTCTCGAAGGAGCATAAAATCCAATTAATGATAATAGGAAAGGGCAATCGATATGATCATCTATTAAATCTGGAATAAACATAATAGAAAAATATTGCCTCCGTTTAAAGAGAGGTAAGATACCAAGTAATTCGCACCTCGTATCGTAAGATGGCATTTCAATATTCCATCGCAGTCTACGAACAGCTACTCCAGTAAGACGCTTTTGGATCCTCTCTATTCTAATAGAATGAACTTCATAACGGATTCCATATTATACTGCAGTACTCAAGATGAGATCGGACAAAAGCAAAAAATAAACAGCTAAGAGTATGCGGATCTTTAAAGTCTTTCGAATTCCGCAATATGAAATCTAACATCTGATTACCTTTGACAACCAAAGCTTGCAAAAGCTAAGTTTTACGTCAAAGATAACTTTTTTGGATGAAATAATGGACAGAGGGGTATTATCGATTACGTACGTACAGTGAATTGGGGAGAGGTTACGCTAAAAAGAAAGGCTTTGACATTTAGAGACATTGAGATGAAGGTCATTACTGTGACACCATATGGACAGTCGTTTAAGATTCTCTTGTAAAAGAATACAATCGTGAAGATAGGCCTGAACACCTTCAAATCGTCGTCAAACATAAGACACTGGAAACTCAAAAACAAGTCAGGAATGTCATTAATAAACAAAAGGAAGAGCAGAGGGCCTAAATGACTACCTTGAGGTACTCCAGAGGTAACATAAACTGGTGACGTGAAAGTGTCATTTATGCGAACATACTGGATACGATCCGTTAAGTAGGAATGAATCCACATTAGGAAATTAGAGTGAAGTCCTAAGCCAGTTAGTTTAGAAATTAATATATTGTGGTTAGCGCGATCAAACGCTTTGGCAAAATCACTATATATGACATCACATTGCAAGCCCTTCTCAAGGTAATTCAAGACGGAATTACTAAAAATTGCGAGATTTGTGGCAGTAGTAGCCATGTTGAAACGGAGAGAGGTGTAAGTTTGTCACAAACTAGTTTTTCAAACAACTTAGGAATAGTTGAAATCTTACAGATTGGACGATTGTTAGTCTCGATCCATATTTATAAAGGGTGATTTTTTAAGAGGTTTAGAACTTTTTTTAAAAAAAAAACACAAAAAATTCGAAAAAATGAATGAAATATTTATTTGAATCGATAGTTTGAACCTTGCAATTTAATGTTTAAAGATAATTTCATGCAAATGTTGACCGCGGCTGCGTCTCAGGTAGCCCATCCGCTGAGTCCAATTTTAGCATACTCTTTCACACATATCGGCCGGTATCTCACGAATGAATGCATGGATGTTGGCTTCCAGTGCGTCAATCGAAGCGGGCTTGTCCCTATACACATTAGCCTTGTCATACCCCCACAAAAAATAATCTAATGGTGTCAAATCGCACGATCTAGGCGGCCAATTGACCGGCCCGAAACGTGAAATTAACTGTTCACCAAACTCGCCTCGCAATTGCGCCATTGTTTCGCGTGCTGTGTGGCATGTGGCACCGTCTTGTTGAAACCACAAATCATGCAAGTCCATTTCGGGCAAAAAAAAGTTTGTTATCATCGCTCGGTAGCGTTCACCATTGACAGTAACGCTGCGATTCGCATCATCTTTGAAGAAATATGGCCCAATAATGCCGCCGGCCCATAAACCGCACCAAACAGTGGCTTTTTCGGGATGCATTGGTAGCTGTTGCAATGCTTCTGGCTGATCTTCACTCCAAATGCGGCAATTTTGCTTATTTACGTACCCATTCAACCAAAAATGAGCCTCATCGCTGAACACAATTTTTCGATAAAAAAGCGGATCCTCGGCCAGCTTTCCAAGAGCCCATTCACCAAAAATTCGGCGTTGTGGTAGGTCGGCTGGCTTTAGTTCTTGCACCAGCTGTATCTTAAAAGGCTTTACGCCCAAATCCTTCCGCAAAATTTTCCACGTAGTGCTGTAACAAAGGCCTAACTGCTGGGAACGGCGCCGAATCGACATTTCTCGGTCTTCTGTCACACTAGCTGATACGGCCGCAATATTTTCTTCACTACGCACAGTACGTAAACGTGTTGGTGGTTTAATGTCCAACAAAGTAAATTTGGTGCGAAATTTGGTCACAATCTTCCGAATAGACTGCTCAGAAGTTCGAGAATGCCGATCATAAAATGGAAGCAGCGCGCGATGAACATTTCGAACCGAGCACGAATTTTGATAGTAAAATTCAATAATTTGCAAGCGTTGTTCATTTGTAAGACGATCCATGGTTAAATTGCAAACCAAACTGAAGCTGTTTGACAGTGACACAAGGTACTAAACACACGTCAGCTGTCAAAACCAGTGTTGCCAAAACCAAACCAGCTAAAAAATCACCCTTTACTAATCCATGTTAATTTCAGGTTTTTCCGTTTATTTATATACTTATGAGTCATAAATCCGAACTTATGCATCGTCATATATTTCAATACATTGAAGCAAATTTGTTTCAATTCAAAGCAAATTTTTTTGTCACGGATTATGAGAAGGCCATAAGAAACAGCTGGCAAATAGTTTATCTAATGGCAAAGTGTACCACATGTTGGTTTCATTATTGCCAAGCTTTAAGGAGAAAAGCTTCAAAAATATTATCTTTTGCCAGCTTCCTCCATTAAAGCAAGGAAGCGAATCGACACAACTTTTTAAAGCCAAATTGGCCTTATGACGCTTTCCAAAGTGTCATAATACCAAATACTAGAATTTGACTTGCGTCTTATTCATTTTTACATTTTTCGGGAAGAGATCTACTGGATCATAATACTGCTGGCTGCCTATGTAAATCTAAATTGAAAAATTTATTGAAAGCACCCAAACTTTTGTGCTTTGGCCTTCACTCAGCCCCATTGAAGGCATGACTAACTTAGCAAAACCAACTACCATGCTGGTAATAATTTACATTCCACATTCCTTGCATTCCTCCGTATTAACTTTTTCTCGGAATGAATTTAGAGTACCTATTAGACTTCCTAAGCCAACCATATACCTTTCAGGCTGTCTCATATATGACAGCCCAATAAAACTGTCAGACTAACATAGAACCTTTCTGGAACGATCATTCGCTTACGAAATAAACTGCCATAATCCGCATTTCATTGGCATACCGCGCTGCCGTTCAAATTAGATACGCATACAGAGCTACACAACTGCACTATCGAATTGGCCGCTCAACTGTCACAGTAAAAAATAATTATCTCTATCGTAGTGCATGCGTGCTCACTGTTTGACATTTTTAGGTCGTGTGAAAAAGATACAAATTAATATTGCTGCAACTAGCGCACAGATAAAAGCAAAATGTTACGACTTTATCTGGTTGCAGGTTTGTAGCTTTGAAACACTTATCCACAAAAGTGGCAATTAGCTTAAGCAAATTGCAATAAATGTTGATTCATTTAATTAATATTTATTTTATGACTTTGTGCCATAATGACGAACATAAATAGATAAAATAGCTGCGGGCTTAGTGGGCTGTTGTGAAACGCGAAAAACGATTTTGGGCGCTTAATTTGTGGCATTCTACGGAACTGATGGCGGCCGGTGATACATATTCCTTGTGGGTGCATTGCCCTAACCTCTAAATTTGGTTTAACTGAGTATAGGTATATGCTTTCACAAGGCAACCAAGTGGTGACCTTAACTTTGGCCATTACATTTCGATTCTGTTGAAAATCTTTACGAGTGGGAAGAACATGATTTGAGCGAGTGCAAATAAAATTGATCTCCAGTCGTATTAAATGACAAGTGGGACGTAACGTTATTGGAACTTCATCCGGTGACAATTGGCTACACACAAATCAGTATTTCACGAATTGCTTTATTCGATTATCGACGATCCTAAGTTATTGTTATTTTAGGTGGAACTTGATCGCCTACGATCAGATCGTAAAACAAGTTGACTGTAACTATGATTGATCTCAGTTTGCACATGGAAGATAAAAACTCCTGCCATACTAGGCTATGTAACAGTCGTGCACTTTAATCAAAGTAAGGATGATGAGTCATATTGTCAATGCCAAATCGGGGTAACTGGAGCGCGTGAAAATGCACCTTTTAATAAAGTCTTAAAAGTTCAAAATATCGTTGCATAGTTTGCGGTGCATTAAAAGGGTGTTTTGCAAGAGCCACCGATATTTTTTTTAATAATAATGGTTTGAATGGGATTCGGTACAAACGACTTTTTTTATTACAGGAATGGTTGCAGGTATGGCATGTTTTGCAAAGGGCATACTGTTGGCGGTATGGGCTACTCATTCGAGCATTTGCAGTCCTATTTGTATGCCACGTGTTAACTAACATTTAAAAACAAATATATATTTTTTTTAATTTCAAAACACGCGTGCAAAAAGGTTTAAAGATTGAATTTAGATACTAACATTGTACGCCACTGTCTCCACAGTCCACACCACAAATCTAATAGCCCAGATGTCTGTCAGCTGTCACTCACAAATATAAAATTTGTATACCAGTTTGATTTGTTCGAAAACGGCTATAATGATTTCAACCAAATTTAACATTTAAGCTTAAATAGGTGGAGTTAACATGACTGCGTACTCAGTTTTTCGCTGAAAAGACGAATAACGGTACTTTTGAAATATGGACTTGGACATATCTCGAAAACGTTCCATACGATTGTAGCAAAAATTCATTCCATTTTAAAAGAAAATACCGTTTTTCTATATATGTATTATCGTTCAATGGATTTTTGAAAAACGTATTTTTTTCAAAATTAGGTTTTCTTTAGTTTACCTGAAAACGGTGAGAACGATTTTCACCAAAATACATACTTAGAGTAAAATTGATGTTTTCAAAATGATTGCGTCCTTAATTTTCAATTCGAATCCCCGAACACGCTATTATTTTAGAAACTGCAGATATCTGGAAAACCCCATTCTCGAAAAACTTTAAAAATCAAGTAATGCTTACATCTCGAACAATATCTTATACTCATTTATCAGGTAAATAGTTATGCAATAGTATTTTTCAAACTAAACATTGCAATATTTGTTACTGTTTTCTCTACATAATTTTACAAAAACCGCTCTAACGATTTTTATCAGAATACATATTTAGTATGATAAAATAATTTTAGTTAGGATCCCATACTAATTTTAATAAAAATTCTCAAAAAATTCGAGAAATTCTGTTTTTTTTTAATTATTTCTCAAAAATGACTACCAAAATCCGGATTTGTCTTTGTATATTTTTGTAAAACCCCGTACTGCCAATAAAATGCAATAACAGCTACACAAACTTCTTTTTAGGAAATATTACCCACTTCTTTTTTTAACCATATTGAATATGAAAATTAAAATACATAATTTCACCACAATCTGAAACTTCCACTTTATTTGAACCCCACACACGTCCATCGGCATATTCAGTATTATACCTGCGTATGCAAAGATGTCAGTCTATTGCGAAACTTACTTCCAATTCCAATCATAGACACCTTAAGCCAGCAGATTAGAAAACAGAAACTCCTGCTACGAGGTTCCTTGCACTCAAAAATCTTGTAAAGTGTAAAAGCTAATAAAACAGTGTAGTAGGCGCATATACCTAACTCTTTAACCAGAACTTTCGAAAATTGACTGTTACTGAGAGCTAAAACTTATTAAAACTCACCTTGTTATTTGATATGCACTGCCATATCAAATGAATAACCTAAAAGTGAATTTTATTTAACACTACCTATTCTTATACTTTATATACAGTTGCTTCTGAAGTTTGTACCTACCTACCAATCGATGAATGAGAAAGTTTCGTGCGACCCCGTCGTGCACTTTATTTCGTTTGTGAACGAAGTATCTAATCATTGTTATTGTCATTTTTCCGAAACTCCTCGCCCAGAATAACCCACTGCTACTGCTGCCGTACGTTACACTTCACCTCTCACTCACGGTGTACCTACTCGTACATTATGCATATTATACTTTAGTAACTTACTCAAAGAATATCAAGCTGGTTTTCGGCCAGGATATTCCACTATCAATCACGTGTCTGTTATAAGTAGTATTGTTCAGTATTTTCTCTGCAGGAACAGGAAACTATATGTATTCTTAGTTGACTTCAAAGCAGCTTTTGATTCGGTGGACCGCAATACCATATTCTAAAGGATTTTCCAATAAGAGGTGTTATTTTGGTATTCAAAGAAATATTGCATTTTTTGAGATGAATGATCGGATGTTTATTTCATAATAAAGAGGAAGGTACGCCGTTAATAATGAAAAACAACATCAGCCAAATGGCCACCACGAGCACGCATACAGGACCATATCCTTTTCATGAAATTTTCCATAACCAAATCGCAAAGTGGCTGCCCTATGTCCTCGATAGCCTCACGAATTTTATCTTTGAGGTCTTGAATCGACGCTGGGCTGTTGGCGTAGACCTTATCTTTCACGTCGCCCCAAAGGAAGAAGTCGCAAGTTGTTAAATCACAAGATCTCGGTGGCCAATCGTGATCACCTCTTCGAGAGATAACACGGTCCGGAAACTTTTCCCGTAAAAGATCAATGGCTTCGTTGCTTGTGTGGCACGTAGCGCCATCTTCTTGAAAGTAAACGTTGTCCAGATCAATACCATCCAACTCCGACCATAAAAAAATCATTAATCATCGACGACCAAAAAATGCTTTAGTTTTGCGAACTGTGACTGCAAGATTTTCACCATTTTTGTAGTGAATTCTAATAATTTCAATGCGTTGTTGAAGCGTGTATCGTTCCATTTTTAGTAATGGCGTAGTTTCTACTTGTCACCGAAATGGCGGGTCATTCACAATAACACCTCTTATTGGAAAACCCTTTATAAGATGTACAAGATGGGAATGTCTTTGAGTTCGGATGAGTTATACAAAACTTATACGAGGACATTAAGGCTGGTGTATGGAATGGGGAGGTGCTATCGGAATGGTTTCAGTCGCGGTGAGGAGGAAGACAAGGATTTGCTCTGAGCCCAAGTTTATTTGCCCTGTTCATCGAGGATACAGTGGAAAATTTACCGGGAGGTGTGGAGTAAGCAGGACAGCTGATCAAAGCTCTTCTGTTTGCCGACGAAATTGTACTGCTGTTGAACTCACCCGAATCATTGCAGCTCATGATAAATCGGCTGTTTGAGTACTGTAAATTGTGGAATCTGACGGTCAACCTAGGGCAGTCGTAAGTTATGGTTTTTAAAAAAAGGTTGAGGTAGGTATTGCTCCAACAAAAAATGGAACTTCAACGGGGAAACTATTGAGGTGGTGAAAGAATATAAGTACCTCGGAGTATATCTTACGAGAAATCTAAATATGGAAAAGCATCTCTGCGAAAAATTGTCGAAATCAAAATTGGCCATTAACGTTGCTTGGAAATTTTTTTTCAGTAACAAATGTATAGCACAAAGTGCTAAGTTTAAAGTATTCGAAGCGGTTTCGGAGTCCACTATGTTCTACGCTGCGCAAGTATGGGGAGGCAAATGCCATGATATGGTATTATCTAAAAAGGACTTTTCATCTTCCACCGAACACTCCAAATTATATGATCATGTTACAGACAGGTTTATCACCACTATTCGTGAAGACACTAAAACTGCAAGCCCTACAGTCAATTCGTGGAAAAATTGGATGGTATCGGGATTGGCTGGAACTAGGTAGAGGGTGTGGAGTGGATCTAGATCTAGATGGTGTAAGGAGTTGGAAGCCCCAACTCTCTACCATTTGGTCAAATGTGTGGATGAGCAGATAAGACAGAGGTTTGTTGAAGAAGCATCAGGCTCTCTCCATAGAGCTGTTCATAGTAGATTATGTTAAAACCTTGAGGAAAAAACTATTTTCGGGATCAGCATAGCGTAGAAGAGATAGCAACGGTGCTAAAGATGCGTGGAGAGCTCCTCAAACTGAACTATGTACCGCATAGAGATGATCTACATAAAGTCTGCAGCTTTTGTAATTTGGCGGAGAGAGAGGATATCTTTCATTTTGTTGGAAGATGCCCAATTTTAAGCGAGACGAGAAGATCAATATTTGGAAGGAATATCTTGTCGGATAACAAAGTCTTACAAATCCTTAATGAAGTTTACGTCTTTAAATTAACCAGGTACTGCAAAATAGCCCTTCAATATTGAATGAGAATTTTAACTGAAAGTTTCTAGAATACAAAATAAATTACTGTGCTAGTGGTGTTTCCTGAGTACCTACTGAAATAATCTCTTACAAGTTTGTTTTTTGTTTTGCCAATCAGACAGACGGCAATGCCATGTTAATCGATTTTTTTTTCTTAACACATTTACTAAATTGTAAATACAGTACGCCCTCGGAAAAAGCAACCGATGGAAATTCGAGGAGTTGCGTTAATTGAGGTTGCTGCTTTAACCGAGTCACAAAAAAAAAGTGCCTTGAATTAGAATTTAAAGTGAAAACCATAGTATAAAAAATAAAAGAATGTTGTTCGTCGTAAAAGAAAAGAACAGGAATATAATGTAGTACAGTTAATACAGTTTTCGGTTAAATTGATTTAAGATACTGGGAAATGTTCGTTCGCTTTTTCTTAGACGATATATTAATGTCAACGGCTAACTCTCTCAGTTTTTGAAGAGTCAAGGTATCTTCTAGTGGAACCAAGTTTTCTTCAGCCCATTGAAAACAAATGCTCAATGCTTGGATAGCATGTTTTGTTTTTTGGCCGTGGAGGACTTACACTTGCACCTGTGCTTTATTCTTCACTCTCGATTTCTTCGGCTTCTAGATTAGTGCAAACAGGCACCTGCTCGATATCGTTTTCGGCAATCCAACTGCTTAATTCCTCGATGACAAAAGTTTCAGTGGCAAATAAATCGCAAGTCATTAATGGATGTCATCGCGGTCACTAATGATTTTATCGCTTATGATTCTCAACGGCAGCTCATCCTCCTCATCCCAGTTACTGTCAGGAGACATCAAAGGCTTCTAGCATTTTTGTATAGCCGAAGACTTAACCTTGTCACACGCAGTAGCCAGGAGGCTATGGCACGTCTTAAATTGAAAACCATGAACACTGGTAAGAAATAAAAGAAAAACGAAACATTTTCCCCTCCTTTTCTTCTTATTCTTGTATGATGCAAAAAAAAAAATTCACCTACGATCTATGTGTGTTTAAAATTCTGAGAGAAGTAGCTGTAAAATAACTGCCCAGTTACAGTAAAACCAATCACAAAAAAACGAAACAAAAATTAAATGAAATAAGAGCATGGAAGGAAAGTTGCGTTTACCGAGTCAAAGTTTTTTGAAAAGTTGCAATTATTGAGTCACTAATGGTAAAATTTTAGGTGTTGCTTTAACCGAGGTATTGCGTTTATCCAATGCTGCTTTTACCGAGGGCGTACTGTATTTTATTTTATTTCCTGCTTAAAAATAAAAATCTATCTATCTATCTACTTTACTTTTGCTTTAAGAACATTTTTTAGAAACGTGCGTGTGAAACAGCCCGCACTAATGTAGACATAAATGATACCAAAAGTAGATGCCTGAAAAATGCCACTAAACTTTTCTAGTTTGGTCCTTTTGTTATCGGCTAAAGCCAAAAAGTGGTCGCGGAGTGCTATAAAATGCGATGTAAGATATTAGACATATTTCAAAATTAGGGGTCCGAATAGTGGTGACGGTGGACAGATCCAGACTCATCGACTTGAAAGAAGGTCGCTTAATTATTTCTATCGTTTTGTAGATACTTGTTGGTTAGTATATTTTTTCTTTAAACCATCAACATAACAAGTTCCTAAACACGTTTACGTTGTTTAATCAATTAATTTCTATACGCATAAACGAAATTGTGTTCGCACCTAACTATGAGTTCTCGCACATCCAGGCCCATCCATTATGTTAATCATCGCCCCAAGATACATTTGTGTTAACGCATCCTTCCCGTTCCCTCCGCTATTTAAGCCATCATTCACTAATTCCGATCAAACCGCCTAATTATTCACAACCGCCCAACCGTGCCAAACAACCCAAGCCCAATCCGTCTTTCTCTCACATCTTCGTGTGAGATCCGTACACGTATGTCCGACAAGTTGACTCATCACTTGCTTCAATATACCTCATAAGACACACACACATCGACAAGATGTCAAATTTCAAACTGATTCTGATTACCGCCGACCGCCACGAGGCAGTCAGTAATTGATTGTGATTTCTTGGAATCGTTCATTTCATCCACTCGCTAGGATGGAAAAATGTGCGCACAACATAGGTACTCACGGCATGCCCACTTGCAATGACATATGACACAGATATGGCGACCGGCTTAAATTACCGCTCACCTGCTCTTGGTACTTGGGAAGAAAAATAGACTCCAACCGGCCATGGGAAAGTTTCCCCGAGATTCCATCTGATGAATCATCCCGGTTTAAGGCGGATATACTGGGTAATCCGCCGCCAGCAGCCCAAAATTACCCCCATCCGCCCAGAAAGTCATCTCGTTGTGTAACTAGAAAGTTCGTGTGATCGGCAGCACAGCCATACACAGCTCGTTGATAAGAAAGGCACTGCCGGCCGGCGCGTCGTCGATTGTCAGAGAAAAGGAATTACTGGCCAGACAGAACGTGTATGGCGAGGAATGCGCGCCACCACCACTGCTCCAGCCAGCGGGCAGATGACTAAACTTGTCCACATTCTCACGTTTCTGTGCGCTACATGACATGAGAGATGCGTGAGAGATGCCGAGATGCTGTGCCATCGGCGGGAGTAGGTATGCTTTTGGCAAATTGGAATATCGGCTGGCAGTCGTTTAGGGATGACTAACTGTTGTTATACATTTTTGGCAGTTGAATGGTTTGCTCTACTATGGACCACTGAACATCGATCGTGCTTAGATGCTCTTAGCTTGGTATAAAAACAGTGGCTGCGCGTGCGTCACCGGTCACGGATTCCCTGAACTTGAGATGAAACGATGTTTATCTTATTTCGAATTGACGTCAATGGGTCTGTTGTGAGACCCAATTTGACGGTCGGTACTGCATGTAGATGATCTCATAATCCTTTGAATTGAAGGTGACGTATTTTTGCGTATTCAGGTTCCATTAGCGTTGTATAAATGGAGGTAATTCACATAAGAGTGCTAAATAAAATAAACTCTGCAAGTAAACCAAACAATAGGCACTGGCGGATTTTTACATTTCATACAATATAAATTGAGCAATGAGAATTTTTCTCAGTAAATCAACTTGAAAAATAGTCTTTTGGGTGGAATCAGTATCTCCGTCATTCAAGGAATTTGTCGCCAATGGGAGTAGCTCGGAAGCAACACTTAATTCATAATACAAGGGGAAGTTTATCAATCATGTTGACGACTTTGTGTTGTTGCTATGCTCGTAAAATTACTACATTTTGCTTTAGACATGATGGTGTTTGCAGAGATGTTTCTTAGAAATTTTAGTATACTCGTACGTAGAGGAAGTTGCACAAGAAACCTTTCAAAAAGTCTAGTTTAAAATCAGCTCTTATATCGCTTAATAGATCTGTCAAACAATGCGTTGCAGTTAACGCAACAAATGCACCAAAAATCGCCCGAAAAAAAGTATTCAAAAATGGGCAGATAGCCGATCTTCGAATGTTTCTACAAATGCTCAACACAAGTGGCACTGAAATTCGCACTTAGAATCAGTGAAACACAAGTTACCAACAACATTACTTATAAAATATGCTCTCGATAATCGGGAAAATAACGCCACTAAATGGGTTCAAGATAAATAATAAGATACCGTCCGAAAAATGCGTCAGAATTCGCTTCAAAAATATAATTTAAAATTCACCTTCAAACCATTTTAAACAAAAAAACTTTACAAATGTGCAAAGCAGTTTTCCTTCGAAAAGGTTCAAAAATCGAGTAAAAAACACGTCACAAAATTAACGCTCAGAGAGAACCAACATAGTTTAAGAATCGGCCTAAGACCTTAAGGGCTTAAAACTAAAACCTAAAATGTATTCTCAGAAATTCGTTTAAATCACCATCGACATGGGAATTTGATTTTATTTGCACAATTTTTCTCAAAAAATGTCAAAATTCGCTAGAAATTTGTATTCAAGAAACTCGACAAAATTTTTTTCAAAAATTGGAGGAAAAACTACTAAAGAAAATCTTAAAATTGCAAAAATGGAAGACACTTTACAAACACGACGAAGAACACGAGAAATAAAAATCTGAAAATCACTCCAAAATGATCAAAACACAACATAAAATGTGAATCTAATATATTGTATTAAAAAAGCAAGTTGAGAATTGTTTGGCAAAAGTGCTAAAAACCGCCACCAAAAAGGGCAAACAAATCTTCTCTAAAAATTTGCTAAAAGTAAAAAGAAAAACGTCGCAATAAAAATAATCAAAAATATATCATTAAAGGCATAGACAAACCATACTGAGACCCCCAACTCACAATCCTCTTGCCGCTGGGCCCCTCAATTTTTTTTCAAATTCGCCATTTTGTATTCCTATCGGTGTTATGTCAAAAAAGAATCAGCGTGACATGCAAAAACACACAAAAACTACAAAAATAAATGCTGCCAACCGTGGGGAATTGTGAAAGAGTTCGGGAATTCCACATTTTTATATTTCTGAATTCCATTGGTTAGTTAATATAAATTGTTAAAAGGCGAATAATTTAATTTGGTTGGTTAGTAAAATTATCTAAAATATATGTTTTATATACAGGGTGTTTTTTTTAGAGGTATAGAACTTTAAGTTGGCAACACTATTTTAACTGCCGGCCATTTTGTCAGCTGTCAAGTGATTTATTTTTAGTTTGGTTTGCCATTTCAAAAAAATAATGGTTCAGTTCGCGAAGTTTACCGCAAGCTCCGTTCATTTTATGGTCGACATAATCGTCCATCAGAGCAATTAATTCGGTCAACCATGGATCGTTTTCGCACTACGTTTACTCTATGTGATAATACGCATCCGCAGAGACGTCGAACAGCGCGCACCGAAGAATCAATTGCCGCTGTAGAGCAAAGTGTTGAAGAGGACCCGGGTGAATCGATTCGCCACCGTGCACAGCAATTGGAGCTTTGTCCATCAACTTTGATTTGATTTGATTTGACACCATTGGATTATTTTCTTTGCGGATATGTGAAGTCGCTCGCTTACGCCAACAAACCAGAAACGATAGGGGACTTGGAAGCCAACCTTCGTGGCGTTATTGCCGACATACAGCCCCAAATTTTCGAAAAAGTGGTTGAAAATTGGACCTCTAGACTTGGCTTGGCTTTCGAAGCAGCCGCGGCGGCCACATGCCCGAAATCATATTTAAACATTAATGGCATCAAATTATCCTTCCAATAAAGCCAAATTGATGGACATTAAAACGATTTTTTTGTGTTTTATTTCAATTCGAAGTTTTATACCTCTAAAAAAAACATACTTTACTAGAACTTATTGGGACAAACATGGTTGTGTATTTACCTCTTTTCGATATCATTAAGATCGATTTATTGTGTGAATTTTTCTTTAATAACTGAAGAAAACTTGCTCAAAATGTTTTTATTTTCATACAACCAATCTGCATTGACAATTTTTAATAAATATTTTAACCAAATGTAAACTTGTTCCTAAAAAAAAATACTATCCACACGTATATAAATAATTTCAAATTTAACGGACAAAATTTTATGAACTCTGCCAGCAGCTTTGTCCACAGCGGAAGTGGCATATGCAAGGTGCGAGCGTGTTGGTGAGCCAGAATTTTTGAAGTTACGGGACATTTGTCAATACGAATTTCTATGTAACAATACTAACGCACTTAGCGTTTCCCACCCCATGAAAATATAGCTTGTAGGCAAGTAAAGGGAAATCGGCCGAAGTTGGTGGTCTCAGTATTGTCTCTGATTAAAGGTATTTTCCCAATCAAAAACGATTTCAAAACTGTACCTACAAAAGTCGTAGAAAAGCGTTACGAATAATCTGTTAGCAAACAGAATAAAGTCAACTCAGACACGCATCTAAAGCATTGCCAGCAGACTATTTTTTGATTTTTGAAAAAAAAAAATAGTAAAAAAAATAGTATAAGCATCAAATCATAAATACTTTATGATTTCTTTAAAAAAAATTGTTACAAAATATACATAAATTAAATCACCACAAAAAATGCACATCAACGTCCGTGTCAAAAATTAACTCAAATTTATCAAAAAGTTGCAGTAAAAAAACTTAGAACAGTGTCTCAAAACATAATATTCTTTAAAAAATGTAGAAAAGTTGGTAAAAAAAAACTACCACCATAAATATATTAAAAAATCGATTCTACCTCATTGAAAATACTTCGAAAAACTGCACCGAAAAACAACAAATATTCCTAAAAGTGTCAAAAATCTCTTCAAAATTGCTAAACAAAATGCCGCCACAAAACTCACCAAGCAATGTGTCACAAATCTACAAAAAATATTCAGAATAGCCTTAAAAAAAGAAAAGTAGCCTTGGAAAAAGATAATGTCACGAAATTGTTTCAAAAATTGGTTACAAAAGAAGAAAGAGAAAATCGACTTAAGAGTTGTCTCGAAAGCGCCCTAAAGATCGACTTAACAAATTATTGTTTTTGTGGATGGGAGTACCTTCATTAGTGGATTTATTTTTCAAGAGTCAGTAGCAAATGGTCCATAGTGGGCTAAGTGGAACTAAATAACTAAACATTAAATCACCAAAATGCCGAATAATAATCCAGAGATCATCACTTTTCTCTACATTGTGCGCACATATTTTTGGAACATTTCAAGACGTCTAATTATAGACCTCTTCCAAAGCCAAATATCTAAGCCCAGGCGGCTATAAAACTCCCTCCACAACCAAAGCCAAGCCATCAGCATTCAGCATCACCACAATACCACATCCCTTTCAAATGCGAACTTCTCCTCCAAAAATACTTTTAAATTTGACAGTAAATATGAACTCTCGTTGTCACTTGGCTGCAAATAACTGGCAATTGGCGCCAATGGTGTGCTCGCTGTGCGCCACAAAAAATTCCAACTCCAATTTCGTTCCGCTTGAGAGCATTAAATGCTGCATACGCACAGCCATACAACAGTCTCGTTCACAAACTCTTCCATTTTATCGGGACAAACACTATCCATACGATGACGAACAACTCGGAGTAAAAAATTACATAAAAGTCATAAAGCACGTCTCGTCGTGGTTGCCCCTCAGCACAAATATAGATTTAAATAACATCAATGCAAGTTGGACTAAGCTGGAGGCTTCCCAACTCCAATCCCCAACCAGTGTCGATTCTCGAAGAACAATGTAATTGACCACATGGCTCAACTTCTCGTTGCGGATAATTGTTTATGTGCTCTCACATAGCTAGCTTGCTCGCACTTGCACAGAGAAGGGGACAGACGTTATGTAGCACGGCAATAGCAAATGAGAATGTTCGGCTTAAATGAAGACGACAATTGATGATGTCCACTGAACAGATCAGTTGTTAATTTAAATAAAATGCCGTCGAAATATAAATGGTCTTAAATCGTATCCCTGAGGCACCTCTTAACAATTTCAAATATATCTCCATTTTAATGATTAAACATATGTGGACCTTTTAGATAAACAAAAATCGGTTAAAAATGTTATTTCATTCTCCGGCTTTTGGAAAAAAAAAAAAAAAACAAAATTACCTGTAGTAAATAAAAATAAAAAAATTAACATTGCTCGTTTTTCGTATGTCTAAGTAAAATATTTTAATCTCTCGCGCACCCACGACAATCGGATTATCCCGGGCCGACAATGTGTAAATAATTACTCGATGGAGGCGCGAATATGAGCTCCAATTCCAGGAACTAATATACACACTTGTTTTTTGGCAAAAAACATTTTGTTTATAGTTTTTTTTTTTTTTTTTTCGAAAACACACGTTCGTGTTTTTGTTTATCTTAAAGTTGTACAGGTTTTAATTGCGCAGATACACTGAAATGCAGTGAGTAATCACATCAGCACGTCCGAAATGGAAGTGTTTTCCAACAAATGTTGACATATACTGCGGTATTGCTTTGTATAAAATGCAAAGTTGTAAAGTCATTAATACAGAGTGCGTATAGGCTCATATAAAGTAATAAGGCTTTCATAAATGCAGGAAAATTTTAAAATTACAAGTCTTTTATTCGTGTATGCAATGGAACTTCCTATATGAGGGTCTTCCCTTGGCAAAGTGTTCATCTCTACCTCTAAAAGTAGGTATGCAGTCAGACCACCACTAGTTCTTCAAACTTAAAATGTTCCTTTATTTGGACTCAGTTTTTTACTTGATAGAAATAAGTCGAAAAGCTTGTTATTCAACACAGCCGCGAAGCTTATTATACACAATCCTTTTCCAGTCTATATTATTGTCATGATAGGTACAATTCTCGACAAAAGTATTTCGACAAAATAGAAAGTTAAATCTTTTGAATTCTAGTAAGAACTGAAAGAAAAATAAATAAATGGTTTGTTTACTTAATAAAAAGGTGATCATTTTCAATTTTTCATTTCTAAACATATTTATTTATTCATTAAAATTTATATATGTAGTTTTACTTTGGCATAATTATTTTGAAAAATAAGTTTTCCTTAAAAAAATATAAAATAATCACCCCTATCGAGGTATCCGTTCGGAAGAAATTGCGATACGAAAGTGAAATCTGATCGTAACCCAAATTGCTATTGAAGTATCCGTCTCGGAACAAATTAAATGAAGCATATAAACGCGTTCATTTCACATTAAAATATTCCGCAGCAAGTAGTTGTCGGAGATCTTCGGAAAAATTGTGCCGTGTACCTTTCAAAAGTAAGTGGTATAACGAGGCTCCATGCAATGCGACAAGGTGCGCTATATGTCATGGCAGAATTTTCCCGAAACTTGAATCGGAACGGATTTAGTACAAATCGTAAAAAATTCCGTTCCGAACAGATATCTCGATAGGGCCGAATATCTATATAATAAAACAATTTAATAAAAAAATATATCCGCTTGGCCTAAATAACTTTCTATCGCCTTGGAACCGATACGATGAGTTTTTGCAGCATTTTTGCAGTAAAGTCATCGCAGAACTTGCTATTTCAAAAATGGACTCCTCTCTGCTCCCAGTCAGAGAAACAGTTCTTTTTCCTTCAATGTGAACTCATGCATTGGGCAAATTCAAAAATCTATGTGGACTAGATTGGTCTCGACTAGATGTAACCTGAACGCAAAAGCTAGATTGATCGGTAACGTCACTTCTCCTGAGTCAGCCACATATGCAAACTGTAAACTTAATATCTACTCAGTCATGAATTTCTTGACTAGATTTGTCGGCTACCCCTCCGTAAGCGTCAACTCAAATAGCTGTTCGTGTGACCGATCTAAGCCAATCATAATTGAATCTCATCAAGTCAGACAGCTGTCAGACTTACTAAACTAGATACTTGAACGTCCGCATTTTCAAAATTTTAAATCTGGGTTTTGAATAGGCCAGTTGTGTGTTTCTAGATCAATATCCCGGAAAAACCATTTTGCTTTTGTGAGTAGGAGCCTTATACTGTTTGAAAATAAATGAGTGCCCGAATGCATGATTGCTTAAAGCATTTGTGCTGGTTAATCGATTGCCCGTTGGATGAGATAGAACCCTACAACATTACAGAGCGACCCGGCACCATGCTAACTGGTATCTGAACGATTGTGCGTATTTTTAACGAGTAAATTTTCGGCATCCGAACAAATCTTCTTTATGGTGATGCATAAAACTCAAACAAAATCTCATGCGTTTATAAAACTCGGTTTTAGAAGCTTATTGGTTTACTTTTATGCTCTTGGGTGAAACGTGACCACTTGATTTGGTTTTTGTTAGTTATGTACGATACTTTCCTTACGGATTTAGTGCAAAATTTAAATCTAAATCAAATTTAGCCAAGCCCATCTCGCCTTTGAATTGTCTATTCGCTAATGAGGTTTTCAGTATATTTTCCTCATATTAAGCTCGAGATTTTTAGGAGTTAAACCTGGATTTTTTCAATAAACTCGTGCAAAATATGTCATCCTTCCTTCCCCACCTTTTTTGGTATAACTTTTAAGTTGTTTACATGTGAGAGGTAGAAATATTTTGCATTTTCTGCTTATAGATTTATAATTTTTTTGTTTGCCTCAAAAGATTCTTCCCTTTTTTTTATTTAACAGAAAGAATGCAATCGTACTTAAGTTGTCGATCTACCATATTTGACTTTTCTTTTCACAAATATTTGAGTCATATTTGTATTGAAACGATAAGTACATTTTTTGGCAATCAAACCGTGAACAATGATTTCGTCAACATTATTTACTTATTCCAGTCAAAAAATCGCACTTTTACCACAAAACAATTTGAAATGTCTAGCGATTTTTATAACTGAGTGAAAGCTGACAAGCTTACATCAGTAGCCGCTAGGAGCTATGTGCCTCGAACAGCGATTTGTATTTCTGCCAGTTAATTTTATAAAAAAATATAAGAAAGCCAAATAATTGGCTCTTGCGCTTTATATATATTAGTTCAAGGCAATGACCGATAGCTTTTCAGACCAAGGCCGTTCCTTTGAAACGCCATTCTGTAATAATTCTAATTCGTGTTTATCTTCTTCCATTCGACTTATGAATAAAAACGATCTTTTCGCTTGATCATTAAAAAAATTCCATTCACTTGTAAAAAATATACATCGGACCAAAATTCAATTTTGTATTGATGTTTTATTTCATCGAACTTTCAGTTAATTAAAAAATGTGGTTTTGTTTTACTACTACAATTTAACGATCAAATTTAGAATTCACAAATAATGATCATAAAAAAAGAAGCAGCACATTTTTTTTCCGATTTCTGGCAATGTGATTTCACATCTTTAAAATGTCCAAATCTCAAATGATTGTTTTTCTTTTGTATGGTTCCCGAACCATCACAGTTATGGACTTTTATTTTCCCGATGAAAGGCAGAAATGTATTCTGCAGTTTGCGTGTTTCGTTCTCACAGATACCGTTTTAAACGCATGAGATGCAAAATCTCCAGCTAAATACGAATTTAACTTTATTACGGAGTAAGGAAGGAAAATATATAAATAACTTACATTGTGCATGTTACGTTGCATGCTGCTAAGAAGATGTAGACAAAATGAAAAAAAAAAATATAAATATAAATAATATGTATGCAGTTTTACGGTCCCACCAAGGTCAATGACAACGAGGAGAATAAGACGATAATTTTGTAAGGATATTCGGAAATTCTTCTTGTGTAACTTTTGGGTAAGATGGGGAATGGGTGGAAATAATTTCCATTACTGCTGACCGCCTATATGACATTAATTGAATTTATATGCGAAATTAAGCAGGTACTATTTCGAAAAAATAAAAAATAAAAAAACGCAAAGCATATTGATAATGGAGTATGTATATTACATAACTACATGCATAACTATAGTAATTTCGTTGGTTTACCAGGCACCAGGGATGCTAATTGAGGAACAAGAGAGTTTTTATGCGTATGCACATTTTTTGACAGGTTGAAGGGGCAATGTCTCATATTAATCATTTTAAGAAATCCGGAAATATGTTCGTACGCAGGTGTTTAATTTTGCCATATTATATCTTTTTGTTTACAAATTATTGGCCCCTAAAATCTGCCCTATGCGTTAAGAGGGTCATTTAAACTAATCGTAAAATACGTCTTTGGTTGTATTTTTTTATGCGCTACTGTGGTACAAGAGTGTGGCTCTTCATAAATAGTCGAAAAAATAAAAATCTAATTAAAAAGTAGTTTTCGTTATTTTCAATTTTCTCAAAAACTAGAAGACACAAATCAATTTGGTTTTCAGTGTTCAATTAGGAATTACTAGGGACAGTAAATACTATAAACAAATTCAGTGTCTTTGTTCAGCATTTAACATTTTTTTAATTTTTTTCCTTAAATCTCAAGTTTGAAAGTATTTTTTTCAAAAACTATTAATAGCAATAAAAAATATTTTGAAAGAACAGTGTCGGCGTTCTGTGAGGCGAAACTTTCAAACGTTTTCATGATCACGAAGAAATTTGCTTGCGTAATATATGGCAAATCATTCGTTCGCACGAAAACGTTTGATCGTTTCGCCATACAGAATCTGACTCCAGGTTAGTGGCTTCTAAAAAATCTGTACTACCTTATTGTAAGTGTTGCCGTTGTCTTTTAATATTTATTTTCTTTTAATTTTAATAACTTTTTTTAATATTCTCCTCCCTCCCATAGTAAACAAATTCTTGTATTCAACCCGTCTATCATTGTTGGCGCCTAAATTATCGTACTCTTCGTAATACAGCACATGCTGACAAAATAGATCTTTAGTTAAAAAAAAAACAATGCCTCTTCAACTCGATTAACTTCTAGCGAGGCAATAGTGCTACCACTGTCAGTGCTTAAGATATTTAAGTCAACTGGACGAATCGTTTATGTTCTGGCAGTGAGATGAGAAGTGAAAAGTTTAATTTGTGATTGTTCATCACTTAGAATGCTACCGGACGAGTGCCTCCTGCATACGCGATTACAAAGCTGACTGGGTGTGGGGCGGATTCATTCCAAATTATTTTATTTTATTCTCTATGACGGATACAAAATCCTACATTGCTTGACAGCTTGACATTTCTGTTGACTTGTTGATTTCTGTTGTCTTGCAAACACAATTTAAAATTTTAACGTTAAAAAAAGAGAACAAATCCTTTTCACTTATTTTATTTGTAACTCAAAAAACGTTTTTAACATTAGCTTTGATTAGGAAAATTTGCTTTCTATTTTGTTTAGATATAGGTATTTAAAAAACATATTTATGTTTATCTGATTTAGGACATCTATGACTTGATTCTTGATCCTTCCAAGAATAGACCTCTTTCGTTTCTTGTAGTGGATTATGTCCTTCTTTTCTTACAGATTGAACATACTACAGATTAACGGTAAATTATCCCTGTAAGGTAGGTAGTTTAGTTACAGAAGCTTTCCACATAATAATGTTGCTATTTCCTAAGTGGCGTGCTCATCACGAAAGTAGTTTTTTTTATTCATGCTATGATTTTGGGAAGCGACCCTGTGGCCTTATTCATGAATTCCTTTCTGATATTTTCGTCCACCTGAACAATAAACTGGTAAAACTGTAGCTTCCAACTGGTTATATGTTTAAGTTTATTTAAATACCAAAACCAATAGCCAGAACCAACCAATCTTTGTATATTAAATGCCATCTCAAATTTTTTTTTTTTAATTAAAATCTGAATCTAAAAAATATTGCAATATTGTAGCTAATTTATTTACAATTTTTTTTTGTTTTTTCAGGTAAGTGCAAATTAATTTCGAAATAGCTGTAAGTATGTTTTGTACATAGGTTTTAAAAGGAACATCTGGATGAAACAATGGCGGCAAATGGAACGGAATGAATTGAAAATATTTTAGCAAAATTTTTGCAATGCCTTGAGGGGAAAATTTTAGAAATTTTTTTCAGGGGATAAACATTTTGATAATTTTTAAACACTGAACTATTTATTTAAAGAGATTGAAATCAGAAGAAACCGAATACATTATTTGAAGATTTGAGGAGGAAATTTCTGGTAGTTTTTGGGTTAGCAAATGTTCTCTTTTTGAATAGCCATTTGATTATTGATTATAGTACATTTGGGATTGCGACAGATATGCCGTGAAGTACTTATTTTTTCTTTGAATTCGGTGCTAGTAGGTGTGCAGTATATTGAACTACTCCATCTTAAGTATTTTACACAGCGCCATCTCTCGCGAACGTCTAACAAACATCCGAGAGTATAATTGTCATGAAAGAACTTCTCAATTAGCCATTCGGACTCGGCATTAAATTGTAGATCCCTTCCATTTGTCCCAAAAATTAAAAACTCGCACAAAACGAATGGTTGTGAGAAGCTAGGCCTAGGGTCCCTATGGACGTGTTGCCTGTTTATTTGTTTTACATCTCTCGCGAACGCCTGACCAACATTCCAGAGTACGGACTCGAAGTAAAAAAAAATGCAGCTCTTTTACATTCATCCCAAAAAATAAAAACTCACAAGAGCGAATAGTTGTGAGAATATAGGCCTAGAAAACCTATACGGACCTGTTGGGCCAACTGCATGCATTTATTTTTACGTGCAACATAACATCGTTGGCCTTGTAAAAAAAATAGCTGCTATAGCAAAATGAATTAATAGATTTTTTCTTGAGCCTCCCTAATGGTAATGACAAAAGACAAAAGATCATGTGAAACTGCTGTCTTTTGAGGACAAACGGGTCATTAAACTGCGCAAGAACTCTGCGTAGCCGTTGTGGGTTACAGTAAAAACTTTCACTTGGTGCATAATTCTTTTAGAAAAATCACACAAATTCCTTATTTGAGCAGTTTAAGTTCACGTACTTTTAAAAGAAGCTGCAATTATTTCAGATATTGTATGAATTGGCTAAAATTCTATACGAATCCGAAATATGCATGAGATTTTGAAAGAGCATTTGAATCACTTTGCACAAGGATGTTCTATCACCGCATAAGCTTGTTAGTATGACTTGTCACACTATTATATAAAGAGGTAATGTTTGTTTGTAAGAGGTAATTCCCGGAACTACTGAACCGATTTTAAAAATTCTTTTACTAATAGAAATAGAAATAGAATACGGGATAGAGTATTGCGATAGGCTACTTTATTTTTTTGAATATCCATTTTCCATTTGATTGATTTTTTGCACTATGTGAATGAAACACTGCGAAGCAGCTTACGTGATAAAAGCTGTACCTATTCCAATGCCATTATGTTCATAAAAAAGCTTAACACCGTATTTTGGCAATACTTCTCCAAGCTATTCACCTTTCTGCTCCATCCATTGAAAGCATTTTAGGTACCTACACTCGACATCACGCCACAATTCTACGCTGTTTGTTTCGGTAGTCGTGTGGTTTTGCTGTGTGGAACTTCACAGCACAGATAGGAAATATAAGAGGGAATTTTATTTTCAAAATTTGCGAGATAATTGGGTAGGAGCGCTGGAGCTGACGGTCTATTAATACTTAGTTTGTTATTTTGCAAACAAAACGTTTGTGATTTACTTAACTTCATTTTGTGTTTGCGTATTACCTGTATGACCAGGGGTGGAAACCAGTAAGGTGATAGTCACTTTTGTGATAGTCAAATGCGATAGTCAAATCATTCTCCTTCTACGTAAGGTGATCGCAAAATAACTATACAAATTTGGCATCACTTTGTTATTTGAAAACATAGTTTTGTTGTTAGTTGTCATTTTTTGCACAGAAAATTCAAGGTAACCTTCATATAATCCTAATATTATAAATGCGAACGTAAGATTTTTACCTTTTAACGACCGCAAAACCGATTTTTATGAATTTTGGTATAGGAGTAGATGGGACCTCGGAGAATGACATTGGCTACTTTTTGTCGCGAAAACAACACGTGAAGGTAATGAAGTTGGGGATGCAAGTATAAATGACGAACCAATTATTTCTCAAGTTAGGGATAGTAAAATTCATCATAGATATCTACACTTTTGGTAAGAAATAAATACATTTGCCGCGTATTTTACCAATGAATTTAAATGTGTGGGACTGATTGGTTGGCTTGAAAGATAGGATAGTCTTGGACCCGATATGTGGCGCTGTTGTTGATATAAATATTTAAATTGAGTCACTCGAAGTACTAATTCTACGCAGACGAAGTCGGGGGTATTCGTATTCGCTTATTTGAAAGGAATTGTCCTGTTGTAAGTAAAGGGTTTTCCAATAAGAGGTGTTATTGTGAATGACCCGCTATTTCGGTAGCTGTCACTTTTGAAGCTTTTATTCGTTGACATTTGACAAGTAGAAACTACGCCATTACTAAAAAAAACGATACACGCTTCAATGGTCGGAGTTGGATGGTATTGATCTGGACAACGTTTACTTTCAACAAGACGGCGATACGTGCCACACAAGCAACGAAACCATTGATCTTTTACGGGAAAAGTTTCCGGACCGTGTTATCTCTCGAAGAGGTGATCACAATTGGCCACCGAGATCTTGTGATTTAACACCTTGCGACTTCTTCCTTTGGGGCCACGTGAAAGATAAGGTCTACGCCAACAGCCCAGCGTCGATTCAAGACCTCAAAGAAAAAAATCGTGAGGCTATCGAGGACATAGGGCAGCCACTTTGCGATTTGGTTGTGGAAAATTTCATGAAAAGGATATGGTCCTGTATGCGTGCTCGTGGTGGCCATTTCGCTGATGTTGTTTTTCATTATTAACGGCATACCTTCCTCTTTATTATGAGATAAACATCCGATCATTTATCTCAAAAAATGATTTTTTTTTTTGGATACCAAAATAACACCTCTTATTGGAAAACCCTTTATTACAACATTGTTTGCACCGCCAGTAACCTTAGGGGAAGATAACTCCTCCTTGTGGCTGTCTTTCTAAGATCAATGTCAACTAGTTTTACATTAATGTTCCTTTCGTTGGGCAAACTTTCAATCACATTGGTAGGCGCTTGGTCAACATTGGATTTAAGTATTGCCCTCTTTACTGCACACCTCCTAATATTGTTGAATGCTTCTTGAATAGCCAGGGACGCTTAGTACTCCTATGGTTCTGGTAACCTCATGCAATGCGGTCTTCACCCCATGCAATTTTCTTCGTAACAAAATAGAAGCTCAGAAGTCCCTTTTTTCTAAAAGATTTATATATTATGCTCGTGCAAGGGTTGCAATGCTGTATTTTTATTAGTGCCCCTAAAGTTAGGCTCTTATTTTCTGCTGCGTCGTTTCTTATAACTGGCTATAACCAAAAGCCTATTTCTGGTTTGAACACAAGCCAGGAAGAAACAGAATGATTGCGTGGAGAAAGCATGCTGCGGGTATTTTTTGCCCCACCAGGGTTGAGTAACTGATTTCAGCATTTACTTGTTATTCCCAGAAGTTCCTTTCACACAGTCAGCTCTACTTTCCGTTAGGCTTCGTGGATTGTCTCGGATTCGAGCTCGTAACCTTCCTCCCAACAAGCTAGCACTTTATCCCTACTCCAACCTACCCTCTGATAGCTTGCATCGACCGATAATATGATTAAGTTGTATGTGAAGTTTTTAAAAAACATAGCTCATTTGTCACTGCCGAGTAAGCTTCCGCTCCATTGGTATCTTTCAAGAATGTTCAATGTCTATTCACCATTGCAACAGACCAATCCGCATTTGGTATTCAAAGACCCAATATCTATCAAATATTGGTCTACCTACACGCACGAAAGTTCCCCAGTCACCATTCCAACGAAAAGTTAACAAGTGAACATCTCCGGGGAAAACCCGCTACGACAATTTCCAATTCCATTTCCATCCACCAGAAGCAACAACTTATATTATTGCTCTACTCAAGTACTTGAGATTGAGAAATATAAAGGAGGTGCGTCGCACTGTGGCTGCATAAAATACGTGCGTATATACTACACCCAAACCCGACAGTGTTTGCTTCTTTTTCTACTGTTTTGTGTGTTTTCCTTATTTAGGCGAACAGGTCTTGTGACTGTGAGCCGATCAAGCATGCACGATCCCCAACAAAAGCCAAATCCACATCCCCAGCCCCAGCAAGACAGATATCGAACAACAACACAAAATTGGTTAAACAGAAAATAAACTATCTATCCATCTATATGTGACCCTATGGGTATATTTTGTGTGTGTGTGTTGTGTTATTATATGGCGGAAGATACGCTCACTCTTAGCGCGTCGACCATTGAATTTCATTCAACAGTACAACAGCCTCTGCGCGGCTCTCAGTTTCAGTCTCAGTCCATTTTCGAACTCTCAATGGAGACGAACGTTTCGTTAACGTATCACGACGTCGACGCAACGTACTAAATTAATCGAATAAATTTAGTTGCACTTCGAGTATCTCAGACGACTGAGCCAAGCGAGCGGTGTTCCAAATTTGATTTATTTCGCGCATAGATACAAATTTTCGGTTTTACCTCAAAATCGAAAAAAGAAAAAGATACATTTTTTGCTTGTATAGTTTGGGCGATTGACAAAGCAGCAGCTCAAACGAAACAAACAACAACAAAAGTATCTACAACGAGTTGTTATCCGTAGAAATATACCTGAAAGTGATTACAAGTGATCGCGCGAGTTCTTGTTAATAAAAACTCATCGAAACGAGTTTAAGTTTTTTAAATAAAAATATCATAGGTATGAAAGGTGAAGATAAAAGATATACACATATATATTTACCTACGGACTGTTTTCTGGTGAAATGTGTCTACTTTGCACAATCTCCTCCTGTGAAAAGACAAAAAATTCTCTATAAAAAAAAAAAGTATCCTACTGCCTACTCTATTTGAATTGAGATTGTCGTCTTGTCTGGCGGATCTATTTTTGAACTAACAGATTCTACGAATTTCTTAGTCTTAATTCAAATAAATACAATAAATTCCGAATTATACTTGTTCTCGTTTTGTGTGTTATTCCACTTAGTTAACCGAGTGACGTGTGTGATGTGGCAGAGCGGAGAACAGCATTATCATTCCTCGTGTCAAAATATTATTAAGTGAATGTTTACTTAAAGTAGGTACTTTTATATTTATAGCTGTCTATTATATACTGAGTCGGAGTTTATGTGTACTGTACATGCAGTTACACTTGACCGGTCTTACATGTGGGAACGGTTGGCATTGAACCGAGCGTTGTTTGTTTACGAATTAAGTCGATAATACCTTTTATCTGTGAAGTGATTGAACTACGAGTTTTGGGTGTGTGTAGTTGCGATTGCAGTTGGAGGTGTCACTTCAATGAAAAGCAAGAGTCTTATGACAGCTTTCTAGAATATCCTTCTTTGTTTTTTTTTTTTTTTTTGTGAAATGCTGTTGACTTCTCTTGACATAGTTTCTAAAATTATTTGTCCACGCATTGTGTATTTGAAATGAAATTGAAATATGCATCGGAACACGTTCGTATTTTCTTGAGAAATGTGGCAAAGTGTCAAGAAATTTTGGCGAATTTTACCAACAGTTTTACTGGCAGTAAAGGACTTTAAAGTTAAAAAAATTCAATCAAGCCCCTGTACAGAATTGTCAGTGAAAAAGTGGATAAAGTGAAATTCAATTACAGACAGATCTTTATAAGATGGAGACCCTGACGAAAGTTGACAAACACTCGGCGTTTTTTTTAGCATCCACACATGTTGTGCACATACGAGATGGAAAATAACGTACATATCTACATTGGGGTAGGGGAAAGTTTTGTCGTTTATGGATTTAGGAAAACAAATGACTAATTACTACTGAAAAAAATGAGTTCAACATGCAATTTTCTTTGAAGTTTTGCTTAAGAGAACGACATCGTGTTTGCGAGCACTTTGTTTCGAATCGAACTACATCACTTCACTGAATTGGGAATCGAGGAGAAGGGGTATGGGGTATCCCGTGATGACAATTTCTGCTGAGAAATTATGGTCTAGTTGTCTGTGAATTATTGTTGGGAGAATTACAGTTACAGCTCTTAGACACAGTCACTTTCGTAGGGCACTTCATCATCGGAATCCTTTAGTTAAATTCTGAAGGCCATCTTTTCGTATCGTATTTCGCACAAATTCCTCTTGGATATTGCTCTGTCAGGAAGTGAACCTTGCTTTCGCCAAATGACCGGTAAGCAGTGCCGGGCTAAGCCAGCTCGGGGCCTGTAGCATATTCTATCAAGAGGCCCTTGGATAGCCTTATGTTATCAAGTTTTTCGTATTAAATAAAAAAAGCTATTGCAAACAAACTTTTCTGGATTTAGTTTCGACATATTTATAGATAATACAGTTCATATCGACTTCTATAAGTAAACCGTATTCAATATTCATTAAAGTGAGGTGGCTAAGGCGTTTTTGGTTAAATAAATACTTTTTTACGGTCAGAAAGTGTTGGTGCGCGGGGACCCCAAATGCGCGAGGCCCGTTGCATTTACTACTCTTGCTACCAGGCTAAGCTGCCACTGGCGGTTAGCACTGGGAAACCATTTATTATTTAATACAATAGTGAGGACAACTATATTGCACTTTTTTGTTACAAACAGTGTTTCCTCGGTCCTTCGAGTCTTCTTCTCAGTCCTTCTCTTCAGTAACGAGGCGCAGCATAATTTGTTGGGATTTGTGGCATGTCTTCATTGTCTTTTAACTGTGTTTCGAGTTATGAAATACGTAACATCCCCAATGTGAGCCAAAAATGAGTGGTTGGACCGAGGAGGCTCAACTTATGCATCCCAGACTGTGAAGACTGTTTCCCCCTTTTTTATCAGCAAAGGCAATCATTTTCTATTTTTATCTATATATATAAAAAATTGAGCCTTAAAATTGTATTCGTTTGTCGCCGATTCACGCCTTACCGCATTTCCGACAGGTGGCGCTGTAGTCAATCTTCGAAACCACTCAACTGATTTCAATGAAATTTTGTGGATGTGTATGGTTGGTTGCAAGCCACTTTAATGATTGCAAGGAAATTTTGTGGATGTATATGGTTGCTTGTGGCTTGAAATATACGATAGTTTTTGACCTCATAGGTGGTGCTGCTGTCGATCTCCAAAACCCCTCAACCAATTTCAGTGAAACCATAAGAAGCCAAACCGGAAATCTATGAAGTCGTTTCTATGCATTGAACTCAATTTAATTCCAAGGGAGTTTCATTCGTTCAATAGAGATGTTCAACTATCTAAAGGGATGTTAATAATTTAATTTAAGTTCGCCGGGTCAGCTAGTTTTTATATAAAATTTGAATTTGAAATGATTTTCTTTTCTATTAGACAAAACGCCAAATCGAGTGAATGCATTCAGATACACAAAAATTCTTACGTAGACGTTCGATGGGATTTTTTCTTTCATATTTAGTGTGAACATTTCGTTCCGAGTGAACTTTAAAACTTATTTGTAATGGAAATGCGTTTAAATTTTTCTTTTAAGCAATTTAAGTTTCAAAAAGATTTTTTATTTTTTCCACTTTTTTAAGCTTTCCCCTCGTTTTCCCCTTTTTCATTGATAAAGCGCCAAAATTGAGACCCCTTTTCGCTTCTCATGGTTTTGTGGGGAGAAACTTTGATACAATTGGTTTCTTTTTAAGGTCGAAACATAACCGAAATTTCTTTATCCACTATATCATTGCGACCCCGGCACTAACTTAAGCTGGTCAACTTAATATTCTACGTACCATCTTGTAATATTCTTGGATCGAAAGTAAAAACGTCTTCTTTTTATAACGTATCCAACTGAAGTAAGTTCTATTGAAAAATAATATATTGACAGCTTTTGCGAATCAAAATATAATATCCAGTTCTGGTTGCTACATAATTTGTTTACGGTTGTTACCGATAGCACACACCTCAATCTCATCCATTTGGGTGGTTTTGCATTCCAACGTTTTTGCCTGTACATCGTCTCAAGGTGTTGGACAGATTGCAGCTTCTTTTCGCTGGGCAGTCCAACTTGGAATATAGCCGCAAGGTATGGTTCTTATTCCAATTTCGTATTGAAGTTCTCAAACGCAATATTCCACACCATTCAGAAGATTAAAAAACTGACTTTAGCATTACTTTGTCTTCGAAGGAAAAAGACGATTCCTATTATATTGACTTTTGAAGAGTCCTTCGACGTGTGCTAGCTCTCAAAAAACTAGTTCAAATTCGAGCTTCAAGATAGCTTACATTCTACCTATTATTCGCATTCCTCTTAATTGCAAAAGATCGATGAAATTCCCTCAGCGTGATGATGCAAGGATACAAAAAAAATCAAACCTAAAAGTAATGTAAAGAGTTCTAAGTAACCTTGGTTAGCAGTGGAACTATCAACCATCGGTCTTTCCCCATAACACATCAGACAGACTTAATATGTGTGCCAACAAATACGTCGCATATCCCTCTGCTCCGACCAAAGCCTGAAAACATGTTTTACAAATCCATTAGTCATCCAGTTGGGCGGATGCAGCAGCAGTAATATCCAGCTATCTGTCAATCATGGACATATTACACAACCTCCACACTTCGAGTCTCGTGCATTTCCGAGCTAAATTTGCAAAGGTACTTAAACTCTTTCCTTTCCACATTCGAGGATATACTTTTTCCCTACCTCGTATCGGTCTATAGTAGAAACCCAAAACCTATAAGATATCCACATCTTGTACATTTACGCCTCTTTCTTCGCTGTCACACTGCCACCAACCTACATGGAGCTTCCTCCTTATGCGACAACGAATATCGTCGTCGTTGCAACGAGGTAATCGAACGTTAAACTCATGTATGGAAGAGATGCAAAATACAAATGATATGTGTACTACAATGTTACCGCTTAAATCCGGTCTTCATCCGTTTGTCTGTCCGCACTTGAGCGTGTGTTTCCGTTCGTTCGATAGATATTTTCCGCCAGGGAGCCAGTTCTGTATGTGGGCAAGGGTTTGACTTTGAACCCCTGCGGCAGTACCTACTTGTAGAAATGATATTGGCGACGCATGGATTTGCTCGATACCCACGCATAAATGCGCGTTTACGCGCAACGTCTCTTGTGAAATACTATCCACACCGATAGGCTACACTATAAACAGTTGGGTGGGTAGATGAGATTGCTTCTATCTGTTGGTTGTTTGCTAAAAGTTGCAGCGCACGAAACTAGTTTTACAGACTTTTTGGCTAAAATGTCAGGGAGGTTTTTTTTCCATGTTTTTTTTATTAGATATTTCTTGAACTCCGCTTTGAACGGAAAAGAGGTTTCCAACCATAATTGGTAAGACCAGGGCTATGACAGAGCACCGGCTTTTTCTTATTATTTGCTACGCAAGTTGCTAATTCGCTTTGAGATGAGGTTTTACATACTGGCAGTAATTTGGTCATGCATTTAAAGACTGGTTTTTATGGTGAAATTATCTGGGACAATATAACACAAGGAATGATGTTATATAGTCTGTCTTCCTCTGTCAGTGCTCCGAAGTGCAGTTAATTAAGGTACTTTTTTGGTAGTTTCTTTCAGTGAAATGAATTAAAGAAATAAAAAGAAGAAAAGTGAAACGAAATAAAAATAGAGATAAAATCAAGTGGCTATTGAGTTTTATGTCTAATGAAAGTGTTTTGATTTGATTTGATTGCGACATATTGTGAAATTCAAAATAAAACAAATAAAAAAAAAGTGTCATCCTGGCTGCGATTACAGTGAAAGACTTTGATCATCGTAATTTTTTAAATAATTACGCTCATCAGCGAATAGCAACAGATTTACGACGAAGCCCCAAAATGGTTGTTACATCGGCAAGGAACCCCATGCCGCCGACGAGATCGTCGCGGTTGATTTTCCCAAGAAGTCATCAGGTAAATGTTTTTTTTTGTTTTTATTGCAACTTAAAACTTACACATTTCTTATAATTAAATTCGCATGAAGGGGGCACACATTTTAGATTTAACTTTTCATATTGGTGCAGTTGGTGGAAAAAACTATCGATCTTGGACACTCAATAAATTTCCAAATGGAATTGGAGATCAATGTGTCAAGCTGTTTAATGTGTTTCACTATTCGGCTACCTATGTAACAGGATTCGAGGCATTCCTTCATACTCTGGGAATCGTTCTACACTTCAGTGAGGTTTGAAAGAGTTGTCTAGGGCCAGCTAAAGCATTCTATACCCGCAAAAAAAACATTGTAATGATAATACGGTGCATTTGAAAATTAGAGAATGAATGAGTTGCTTTTAATGATTTCCACGTAGTGGATAACAAATATTGCTTTCGGTCGGTTCCAATTCTAACGTGACTATGACGGAGAAGCTAAAAATAGATTGTCTTTATTTATTTTAAAATTCGTATAAGGGGTTATCATAGTTGTGAGTATGTTATTTTTTTATTTCCATTTCAGCTCCACCGGGACTATAAATTTAGATTGAAATCTTAAACATTTTGGATTTGAGTTTACTTAGGCATATGAGCCGCACTCTTAGTTATGTATTTGTACTACAATATGCATTTGAGGTCAATTTAGCAGTCCGAAGGGAATGAGTCTTCTGGGACCCTTTTCTAAAACTTCTTCGCAATCAAAAGTAAGATGCTATCTACCTGGGGGTTGGTACATTTGCTATCCAATCTTATCACCTTAAAATGATTAAATTCCATTTATGGATTTCGCACAGACCACTGGCGTTTCGAACCACCAATAATTTTAAATGATTTGTCTTTCCACATGACACAAAAATCTGACAACAATCTTTCCCCGATGAACTTATTGAAGACCTCAGTGAAAAAGGGAAGCTGACCCTCACCAACCAAACTTGAAAAATGTTTGTAATAGCTTTCCAAAGAGGCGAAATTGCTTAGCGAAATATTTCTAAAAACCCAAAAATTACTTTGTGCGTTTTAAGAAATGCGGCATAGCCCGAACTCTTACTAATAGTGCACAGACAGACGGGAGCAAAACAATCCCTTGCTGTTTTCATATTTTTCCGAGTACTAAGTTCAAGGAAATGCTTTTCCTGTTTAACAGTTTTTGTTGCATAAGAGGTGCCAAGACCGGCAAATTTTGCGATGTACGTACTTGGTGGTTAATATGAGTTCGTGATCTGAATTTAAGAAGTCTGGCGGTTTAAATGTTCTTGTTGTATATAATGTGCCACACCTTGTTGCCCAATCCTCGGTTACTCTCGGTATATCCTTGCTACCCTTGGTTTTCTACGGCATCCAATGTCGAATTTGTAAGACGGTCGGGCTCTAAGTCTGGTCGCAACAAATAAAATTTGACGCTCGGTTGTCTCGAAGAGAGTGTTGGACAAATGCATAGTCGAATTTGAAATCGACCCGCTGCGTAAATGGCAGGTCTGCCGTTTCAAGATTTCTTTCGGGAGTAAAATAGAAGTTTTTAGGGGAGTACCGGGGAGAACAGAATGAAATTTAAGAAATTTATTTTTAGCTAAGCGTTTTTTAATTGAAGCGGTTTCGATGTTAGAAGCCTTTGGCGGCCATGTTATTTTGGTAGATTCAGTCTAATCTGGTGTTTATTATTCAGTCACTGACTTTAGTTTCAAAATAAGTTTTCGTCGGTGAAAACGTAGCGCTCATTTTACGGCGTAGCCCTTCAAAGTTGACTCTTCAACGTTTGGTGGTCAAATTCGAGACCGGTCCGGCAAAACTTGTACCACTCGGATCCGTGCCATCGTAAGAAGCCGCGGCAGACAAATAAACGATGTTATATTTCATACATAAAGGCATGAATGACACTTTCATATTAAAAAAAGGTCCCGTTAATACCTTACACACAGCTTATTTTATTCCATTTCAAATCTTTAAATAGTGGCAGAAGATGGGGAATTTCCAGGATCCGCAAGAGTTTGTTCGGCGCGAATGTAACAAAACCGAATCACGAAAAAACTTTTAAAGAAATATTCCGAAGCTTAAATTTGTTTCACAATTTACTAGGTAGAGAAATGTCAAGGCAAAGTAAAAATAGTTGAATCCTAAATTAAAAATAGGAGTACAATTTGTCGCTGTGGAGTACCCGAGTACGACTGATGAAAAAGTAGTACAATACTCCTATTGTAGTACTTTCGGACAGCGCTGGGCCCATCTGCTTCCTTTTGAGCCTTTTGGCTTAGATATTCCTATCCCCACTTTATTTGGTTTTGATTTTCGATAAAGGTCTTCTCCTTGTTGGACAACCATTCGTGCTTTTCTGCTGCACCTAGAACGTCAGCTGCATGTGCTGTTTTGTACTCCCTGATCATCATGGTTGTCAGTTTTAACTCAGTATACGCCCTCTCAGTTTAGTAATAGAACAACAACAACTATTAGCAAACAATCACTTGGGTTCGAATTATATCTTTTGCGAACAAATCAATATTTTTCGTGTGACTACTAACAGTTTTTGTTTGAATATACGAGGTCATTAAATTGTACTTTTCGATGTTAATTTTGAGCCAATTTGATTTGACAGTAGTTTCACTGAGGTCTTGGACTCGTAGTAAAAGTGGAATATGGCTTTTCGACATAAAGCTCGATGATGACGCAAGAAACAACAATCTACGTCAAAATGTTGTCAGAATAAAATTTAAAAACTCTACCTCTGTCAGGTTTTCTTTTAATGAGACAAGACAAGGTCGCCTCTAAGGATGACCCTGCCGTGTCTTAAAAAAAAATATTTATTTTCGAAAACACACTTTCCTGATCGGCATTTTAGGAGTACGAAATATTATGTATACACCAGAGATTTCTGTCAATTATTTTTTTTTCTTCGTTTTATTTTTCCTGAAAGATTATAAGTAAAGAAAATGATTTATTGTTTTTTCACCCTGACGTGTTGGGGATTTTAATATCCAATTATAAATTTTTAATACATGTCGAAAGAAAGGAATTATAAAGAATGAAATTAATTAGTTAGCTGACAGTTCTTTACAACTTGTTTTCATTTTTTAATTTTCTAATTTAATTTTCTATTACTCTATTACATAGTTAGACGCTGTATAGCGTAAACTGGGGTTGGTCACTTATTGCATTTAAATTTTTATATCATGTGCAGCCTACCTATTTGTTACAATTGTTTTAGGTAGTTTAGATAGACTAGAGTACGCCTAGTGGTAGACATTCTACCATTTTGGTGACTTGGATTTTACACAAAATATTGGAAAGCAAATTACACATAAGATCTCTGCACAATCATCAAAACAAAACAAAATCAAGCGAATATGTTGTAAAAGTGGTTGTTAATTTTTTGCCTTCGTCTATGTATATAACTTGGTCCACAAAAAAAAGTATATCGGGATGAAGTGGTGGTAGAAATGATAAGTAACTTATATTACAGAATCTAGCGTTACAAATGTTAAGAACAAAGGTACCGCGAGTCATTTGGATGTCGAATGTGTTTGAAATCAGACTTGTAACAGTTTGTTAGATATATTTTATTTATGCGGGGTAACCTACCTTGTAACCTACAGCCTTTAAGTGCGTCTCCATCATCCGAGTAATTTGATAAAATTCTACTAACTTCTTCTTCTCTAATATATAAAAATCTGGTGTCACAGTTTTAGTGATACTCCTCCGAAACGGCTCGATCGATTTTGAAGAAATTTTATATGTATATTCAGTAGGTCTGAGAAAAGTTTTTTAACTAATCTGTATACCCCTAAGTGTTAAGGGTGGCTCGCCCCCAAAAAAAAAAAATTTGTTATTTTTTTACATTAAGTCCTTAATTTTCACCCTCTTACCACTAACCCCTACTTTTTAATAGCAAAAAAAAGATAAATAAACACATTAATAATAGGTATACTGTTTTTCATCATACGTTTACAAATATAATTTTACTATTTAAGTGTAATTCTCAAGTAAATTTATTATTGATTTGCAGGGCTCTGTCATTATTCATTCTCTGTTATTCAAAAAGAGAAATATGTGTACATGAGTTAGAAGTTATACTTTTTTGGCGTATGAAATAAATTTAAAATAATAAAAATGCTATAATGATCAAAGATAAATATTAAAATCAATCAAAAAGGAATTGTTTAAGTAAAAATATATATTTTTAATTCTATTCTATGGCTAACTTTATCCTGTCGTTTTCCGTGCGCGTAGCTCACAAAATTTACCCTCATCCAAACGCGCCAAAAGAAGTATAACTTAAATCTAATACTGAATAAATCACGTTTCACGGTGTACACTTCCAAAACGGCTGGACCGATTTTTATGAAATTCGTTGTGTATATTTGGTAGGTATGAGATTCGGTCGTAAAGTACATTTTATACCGCTAGGTGATTAGGGTGTCCATGTCCACAACATTTTCTTATTTTATTTTTTACGAAATTTTTTTTTAGTATTCCGTTTAGATTTGGCATCAAAAAATAACTAAATATAGAATCGGTTTAAACTGAAATGAATAATTACTGTGAATTATTTGTATTCTTGGTATAAACACCGCATCTCCTTTACTACACCCAGTTAAAATTAAAGCCTCATGTCAAGCATTATGTTGCTTATGTTATGGGAACTCCAACTTTTAATACCATTTTATGAGCATTGAGGCCATGGGCTGTTAAAAACGCTATTTAAAAACTCTACTCTATAAAAAACCGAAATGGGTAATTACCCACGATCTGGTATCACTGAAAGCTATACCTTTCTGATATTTCTTTCATAGAATTTTTTTTTTTTGTAAGCAAAACAGAGGTAAACATATTTTTCCTACATATTTGACATTTCTTTTATGGGTTTTTTTTTTCTTAGCAAACCAAACAGCATAATTTGGTGGGGGCAGTACCCCCATATATTTGGCTTAATACAAGCTAAGACTTAAAACTATGACGCTTAAAACTATGACACTTAAAACTAGGACATGGAAAACCTTAAAACTAAGACTTAAAGATAGGGGGAATGGTGGAGGAGATGGAGTTTGAGGTGGGCAGTGCTGCGGTTGAAATCGAAAACAGAATCGTTAGAATTAACCTTTCGCAGCATACGGGAGATTGGTTCATTGGAGCCATATAAGGTATGATGGGTTGGTAGGTAAAAGAGACGTGGGCAACGTAAATTACGGGGGTTTGTGTTAAAGAAAATAGAGTTATAGAGAGACGCACAATCAACGGAGCCAGAGAGAAGTCGATAAATGAAAAGAATGTCTGCAGCGTCCCTGCGTTCCTCAAGGGTATTCAGGTTAATGAGATTGAGCCGGTCTATGTATGGTGGCAAAATGAAAGGATCGTCCCAAGGCAGACCTCGAAGAGCAAATCGAAGAAAGCGGCGTTGGACATTCTCAATTCTATGCTTATGAACTTGATGAAAGGGAGCCCACGCTTGACTAGCGTACTCAAGGAGGGGGCGAACAAAGGTGATATAGAGGGATCTGGTCACGTACGGGTTCGAGAATTCTTTAGACCATCGCTTAACAAAGCCGAGTGATAAGTTGGCCTTTAAGATAATATCCTCAATATGCGAACGAAAATTTAGCTCCCTATCGTACAATATGCCAAGGTCACGCAGAGATTGAACTAGAGAAATTGGGTGACCGTGGAGAAGGTAGAGTCGGCGAGGGGACATGTTGCGCTTTCGCGATAGGGTAATGGATTGGCATTTGGGGATGTTAAGTTCTAAGCAATTTTTAAGGCACCAGGTCGAAAAACGATCAAGGTCTAGTTGAAGGAGACAGGAGTCTTGAGGTGAAGAGATGATTTTGAAGAATTTAGTATCATCTGCGTAGAGAGAGAGAGACGAGTGTTTAATGACCTTCTCAAGATCATTTACCGTAAGGATAAAGAGAAGGGGACCTAAATGGCTGCCTTGAGGGACACCAGATATTGCTAAGAAGGAGGACGAAAGTACGGACCTAAAGCGGACGCTATAATAGCGGTTAGCAAGGTAGGATGATATCCATTTTATCAATATAGGTTCAAAGCCAAGGGCTGACAGTTTGAAGAGGATCAGTTGATGCGATATCTTATCAAAGGCCTTACTGAAGTCAGTTGCAATAACGTCAACTTCGTTGCCACTCTCTAAGGCTGATAGGGCAAAGGATACAAATTCTACGAGATTTGTTGTTGTTGATCTACCTTTCAGGAAGCCATGTTGGTGGGGGGAAATAAGAGACTTGCACCGAAAGCTTAAGACTTCGTATAAAATACTTTCAAAAAGTTTTGGTATATGAGAGAGTTTAGCAATTGGGCGGTAATTAGTAACTTCATTTTTTGACCCTTTTTTGTGTATCGGAGTAATGAACGAAGTCTTCCAAATCTGGGGAAATTCTCCTTTTAGAAGAGATAGACGAAAGAGATTGGAAAGGGGGAGCGAGAGATTGGAAGAACACTTCTTAAGAAAAATGGCTGGAAGACCATCTGGACCGGGTGAGAACTCATCATTGAGCTTTTGTAACTTATTTACAATAAGTGAAGGGTCAACAGTTTGTGAGAGAAAGGGGCCGATAGAGAACTTAGGTAGGTAGCTAAAGTAAGAGGAGTCAGGTTCGAAGGAGTTATCGGCAAAAGATTGCTTAAAAAAAGTGGCGAAGAAGTTGGCAATGGTATGTGGGTCGGTGGATGATACATTTTCGTAAGAGAGCGAAGGAGGGTAGCCGTCGGATTTTTTTTTATAGTTTACGAATTGGAAAAAGGACTTAGGGTCGTTTATTAGATTGGTATGTGCATCATTTAGATAGCGTTGGTAGAGAGAGTTATAAAGCTGGGTAAAATTAAGGTAAGTACCGAGATAGTTGGTATAGTCAGAAGAAGAACCGGTGCGAAGAAAAACTGTCCATAACTTGTTTCTTTTGTTTCGTAAGGAACGGAGTCTCCTATTATACCACGGGGGCGATGTGGATGAAGTTTTATGGCGAGAAATGGGGACATAGAGAGATATAGCGGTAAATAATTCTCTGTAAAACATGGAAAGAGCATCGTTTAAGGAAAGGTTGGAAAAGTCGAAAGAGCACCTACTGAGATAGGTATTAATTTTTTGAAAGTTAGCTTTGTGAAAGTCGTAAGAGGAGACGACGGCGGAAGAACTGGACTGAAGTGGAGAGTTGTGGAAATATGAAAGAAGAAGAGGGGGATGAAAGTTATCAATATTAGATAGAGAAAGGGGACAAGGTGAGACAGAGGAGTTGATGGGATCAGTTGTGAAGATTAGGTCTAATTGCCTACCCATGTAGTTTGAGACCCCGCTAACTTGGCATAGACTAGAGTCAGTCAGGCTATCTATGAAGAGACATTCCTTGGTTGATTTGGCATTTGAAGCTATAAAGAAGGACTCATCTTCTGATGGAGTCCAGTGCAGCTGAGGCAGATTAAAGTCGCCGAAAATCAGGATATCGTCAAGCGAGTCAGATGCGTCGATTATTAAGTCTATTGTACTAATGGCAAGTTGGTAGGATTCGATAGGTTGGGCTGGTAGAATATAGAAACACATAACGTACAGGGACTTATGGGGGAGAGTTATTTTTATTGAAACAAAGTCTAGTTTTGAAGATGAGGAAATAGCAAGAGGAGATGCGTCAAGACTATTGTGAGTGGCCAGTAGAACGCCTCGACAAGGAGAGTCATCTACTGGGCGGTTAAGATCATCGTCTCGAAAGACATTGAAAGAAGGGGGAAATAACTCTTGGTTTTTTATGTTCGGTATTAGGTTGGTTTCAGTTAGGGCATATATATCGAATGGAAGAGCGTGAGATTGGCGCAAAACAGCACTGGTTTTGGAGCGCAGCCCTCTTACATTCTGGTAATAAAAGGTAAGAGGAATTTCGTTCGGAGATGAGGGGTGAGTCAATGGCGGTAGAGGCACCTTAGGGACGAAAAAATGTGTTGTGGTCTACGCGGCTCCGTTGGAGGTGTGATATTCTTTTGGAGTGAACAAAGTTTCCAAATGCCGTAAGGTCTTCCACTACTTTTTGTGGCGATATATTAAAAGACTCGTGGAACTTGGTGTAGATGTTCCTTAGACTGGTAAGGTCGGTAGGGAGACCTTCCTGCTGGATTGAAACCATGACGCTAGTTTTTGTCTTACCCTCGTAGCAAACCGAGTCAGATTTGTCATGAAGATATGCAAGAAAGAGACGAGTATTCTCGTAAGTCTTTTTTTCTCTAAGCCTAGAGAGCGCATATCGACATTCTGTGGAATCGAGGGTTTGCTGGGTTAGTTTAACAAGGGGTGGCAAAAGGGGATCGAGAAATGGGATAGTAGTGGTGGTCGTTGTAGGGGAAGGGATGGACGAAGAGGAAGGGGATAAAGAGGATTTGGCTGATGTATTGGATAAGTCATTAGATGTACTAGATGTGGGATTTATAAAATGGGAACTAATGAAATTTGGGTACTTAGCACCTGTTGTTAAGTCAAAACTCGGAAAAGAATTATTATTATTATTATTATTCGAGGGTGATATAGTAGATGGGGTAGAGGAGATGGTGTTAGATGCTGGAGTAAGTTTAAAAGAGACGCGGTTACGCGGGGCCTTAGATGGCTTAGAAATATTTAAAGAAGAAGAGGGTGGGTTGTTAGGGATATGGGTAGGAGGGGCGAAATTAGGAAAAAGTTTGGTTTTTAGGCTCCAATTCGGGTCAGGTTTAGGACGGGAATTGGGAACAGGTTTTGGTATCTTATTACTAGTTTTATTATTATTATTGGAGGGGACAGATTTTGATGACTTATTACTAGGAGCGTTGGAAGGCACGGATTTTGATGATTTATTACTATGAGCGTTGGAGGGCTTTTCCGTCCACTTGCATATACTCATCTTCCCGAGGTTAAGAATATCACCAGCAGACCTTAGGAATAACCATTCATACTTAGTGGGGAGGTCTAATTTAAATTTGCGGTTACCTTTATGGTTAAACATTTTGCATTGGCTGATAGTGATGCCAAATCTTTTAGTGAAAAATGTCTTAATCCAAGTGATATCTGCATATTGGGGGGCGCCTTTGATGAAGAGAGTGGTGAGGTTTTCAGACTCCAGTTTATCGAGTCTGTCTTGCCAATCGGAGGGTGTCCACGTAGTACCAAATTGTTTTATAAGCCTGCGTGGAGCAGCGGTGGGGGTAGCAGGCAAAGTAAGGGGTGCAGCAGGCGATGTGGACGGTAATGGTGTGGGCACTATTGATGATGTTTTAGGAGATGCTATTGTAGTGTTAATAGTGGTTGTTGTTGTTGCTGTAGTCGTCGTTGTTGTTGGTTGAGGAATGGGTGTAGTTTGGTAGTCTGTACTTTCATGGATTTCAGCGAGTATTGATGTATTGTATACGGAGCTCGATTGTGGCTGAATGAGCTCTGGTATGAAATCAATCTTGTTTGAAGTCATTCTAATATTCTCATCAATATCGCCCATAACTACACGAAAAGCAGCAACATCGTTACTAATATCATTGATTTTGCTTATTAAATCCAACAATAGTGGATCGACGGGTTGATGAGGTGGAGCAGTTGGCTTTGATGGGCTTTGTAAGTACGTATCCAGGTAAGAGCGAAAGGAGTTGAGATGATCATCGATCGTTATTAAATGCGGGTTCAGAATTGCATTAATATCCGATTTAATGTCACTTTTTATGTTCAAAAATTTGGAATTAAATTCAGCCGGCGATTTTTTTGTTAATTCACTAAGACTTGCCAGCTGTTTGTCTATATTTTTGAACTTCGTTTTACAGAAGGTGGTGGAAAGATCTATGCTGGTAGATATTTCTTCTACACACTTGAAAAGATCGTCAAATTTTGCAAGTTGGGTCACGATATGCTTGTGAAGCATTTTACACTCGGAGGAATTGGCGTTAAGGGTGTCACTAACACATTTTATCGCGAGCATTACATGCGAAAGGGAGATGCCCTTGCACTCATCGCAGAAAAAAAGGAAATTGATATTATAGTCACTTAGGTATGTAGTGGAGCGCTTGCTTAACCCGGTGCAGAGAGCATGAAACGATTTACCGCATAGACCATTACATTTCACCCAGTCAGCACTAAGGTCTTGCGATGATAGCACACAAACAGAATTGCCACACTGCTTTGACATATTAAAACGAGAGGTGGGTCAGTTCTTTTAAGTAGGTGAAGGCAATGACCAAGAAATAGGTGTTCAGGGAAAAATTGCAAGTAAGCAAATAAATTAAATTGGAATTAAATAAACTCGCGCAGCGGGAGCAGAAGAAAAACACGTCCGAACGGTTGGAGGTACGAAAACGAAAAAAAAAAAAAATACTGCCTCTGTCTGTCTCCCTCTCAGCCACAGGAATAAAATAAGGTTAAAAGAGATGTGAATATATTGCGCGGTTAGTGTGTTTGATTTGAGAATGAAGTGCATATCCACTCACCCAGGTGAAAATAGTACAAATGTTCCAAATTTTGCCTATTTATTTAAAAACTTTTTAAGTTATTGAATTCATGGATATCCTAAAATTTAACCGCAGATGTCCTCTATAAGCTGGTGTTTACTATATTTAAATGCTCCCAGTATTTTCGAACGGAAAGCGTGACAAAGAAAAAAGCGAAACCAAACATTTAGCAACGAACTCTGATTGATATTATAACCAGGCATGTAGCCACTAGCAATGATAGTCTTCAGTTCCATGGGACTGATGTAGTATTAAATAAAGTTAACAAGCCGCAAAACTCGTTTTATTCAAAGTGACAGCTCAAACTCTCTTAAACTGAGCTGTCACTTTGAAGACTTTTGACAGCTGAAAGAGCTGTAGCAACTTTTCACCCCAGCTCACCAATTTTTAGTCGCCATATAACGATATTTATTCAAGCAGAATTATGCAAAACTTATTCACTAATTAAGAGTTCCAGGAAAACAAACGACCGCATTTTACATTTGACATAAAACCAGTCTAAACGATTATTATTAAATTATAGTGTTTTGGGCGGTTGTGTTAACTGCTAACCGCTAACAAGTCGATTGACTTTCAAAGAAAACCGAACGGCATTTCTCTGTCTTGCTGTGTAAATTATACCACTGCCATGAATTGTAATGACAAATAAGTTCTTCAAACAAGTCGTTTGCTTCGTTCTAGAAATCTAAGAAAATTAAATAGAATTTCAATTCATCTAGCCAAGCAAATCTTTTTATGACAAACATTATTTGCTGCGAGCTGTGAACTGTGAGCAAATAACGCTATGATAAGCAAAAGCAAATGTTGGGCTCCGCTTAGAATTACAGCTTTTAGACTTTTCGTTCAGCGGAAAAGCGTGTTAGTAATTAATACAATTGTTTCAACAGAAATGTTTCCGAAAGGAAGTGCTGTCAAATGATGAGCCGGAAGGATGTTGTTTCACTAAATGTTTCATCTTAGATGATGCGAAAATCATTTTGACACGATAAGCCATATAAGTCATCATGATTCAACTTTGAGGTGTGTCACTGGCTGTCTTATCTTTTCAAGTGTTTCTGCATTGGCCTTTTATGGGCTAACACATTTTGCACTATACTCTAGTTAGCTGTTGTTTATAAAGGGTGATTTTTTAGCTGGTTTGGTTTTGGCAACACTGGTTTTGACAGCTGACGTGTGTTTAGTACCTTGTGTCACTGTCAAACAGCTTCAGTTTGGTTTGCAATTTAACCATGGATCGTCTTACAAATGAACAACGCTTGCAAATTATTGAATTTTACTATCAAAATTCGTGCTCGGTTCGAAATGTTCATCGCGCGCTGCTTCCATTTTATGATCGGCATTCTCGACCTTCTGAGCAGTCTATTCGGAAGATTGTGACCAAATTTCGCACCAAATTTACTTTGTTGGACATTAAACCACCAACACGTTTACGTACTGTGCGTAGTGAAGAAAATATTGCGGCCGTATCAGCTAGTGTGACAGAAGACCGCGAAATGTCGATTCGGCGCCGTTCCCAGCAGTTAGGCGTTTGTTACAGCACTACGTGGAAAATTTTGCGGAAGGATTTGGGCCTAAAGCCTTTTAAGATACAGCTGGTGCAAGAACTAAAGCCAGCCGACCTACCACAACGCCGAATTTTTGGTGAATGGGCTCTTGGAAAGCTGGCCGAGGATCCGCTTTTTTATCGAAAAATTGTGTTCAGCGATGAGGCTCATTTTTGGTTGAATGGGTACGTAAATAAGCAAAATTGACACATTTGGAGTGAAGATCAGCCAGAAGCATTGCAACAGCTACCAATGCATCCCGAAAAAGCCACTGTTTGGTGCGGTTTATGGGCCGGCGGCATTATTGGGCCATATTTCTTCAAAGATGATGCGAATCGCAGCGTTACTGTCAATGGTGAACGCTACCGAGCGATGATAACAAACTTTTTTTTGCCCGAAATGGAAGTTCTTGACTTGCATGATATGTGGTTTCAACAAGACGGTGCCACATGCCACACAGCACGCGAAACAATGGCGCAATTGCGAGGCGAGTTTGGTGAACAGTTAATTTCACGTTTCGGGCCGGTCAATTGGCCGCCTAGATCGTGCGATTTGACACCATTAGATTATTTTTTGTGGGGGTATGCCAAGGCTAATGTGTATAGGGACAAGCCCGCTTCGATTGACGCACTGGAAGCCAACATCCATGCATTCATTCGTGAGATACCGGCCGATATGTGGGAAAGAGTATGCCAAAATTGGACTCAGCGGATGGGCTACCTGAGACGCAGCCGCGGTCAACATTTGCATGAAATTATCTTTAAACATTAAATTGCAAGGTTCAAACTATCGATTCAAATAAATATTTCATTCATTTTTTCGAATTTTTTGTGTTTTTTTTTTAAAAAAAGTTCTAAACCTCTTAAAAAATCACCCTTTAAATAGAAGTTGTAGACATTTGAGAATTATCTGCTGAAATATGTAGTTGTCTATTTTATTTGCTTACTAGCTGAACCGGCGAACTTTGTACTGCCTAACAGTTAATGCAGGTAGTGATACCTTTTAGCTAAACTTAAATTAAGATTTAATAAAATGAATACAAAAGAATCATTTAGTTCAATAGCTCATTAGGATAATATAAATAAAAATAAAAGCATAAGTACAAAAATCATGTATTTCAATGGCGTATCAGCATGACTTTTGCTTTGATGAAGCTATGTGTTTTGCTGCATGGGCTACACTTGGGTTGATTCTCTTCAGTGAAGCACTTAGTGATATACGACATTTTTCGGATGATCTGCCGACACGTGACCATGCCACGTACAATTTACCATGAGAAAAACATGCATTTTCTAAATTCATACCCTAAACACTCAAGGATTGGCCTTGTGATTTGTTAATCGTCGTAGTGAATGCAAGACGAATCGAAAATTAGATTCGTTTAAACTCAAAGGGCATGTCGGTTGGGATCCGATGAATCCTTGGAATGAGAACTTCCTCACCTTTGAATTTTCCTTTCAGTATCGTCGTGTGAATCACATTGATCATCAGTTTTCTTGTCACCAAACGTTGGTTTAGATTTCGAAGAATGATGACTTCCTAGCCCATCTTTAGTTTTAAATTGTGCGGTGGTAAGCCAGGCACATCCAAGGAGTTTAAAAATTCAGTTGCATAGTTGGTGGCTTCGTCTTCGTTTGTTACACAGTCAATTTTTTATTTTTTATTTGTGTTTGGGGTTCGCTGGAAGGGAAAATCATCGAAAGACATTGCAGAAAACGCAAGGGATGCTTCTGCAATAGTGAGGGAATTTAACCCATCTAAAAAACCTCCCTGATTGCACCTAGTCGTTCGACTAATCAAAAGAAATTGATTTCGGAAGTGTTTGAAAATTAAAAAAAAAAAATATCCACCGGTTATCGGATTTCTGAACTTTTTGGTAGAAATTATAATCTAATTTCTATTCTTAGCTAATTTTTATAGATCAAGCGGTTTTATCCGCCCTAATCTCCTCATTACACTGTCTGTATTTAATAATTCGGTAATTTCTAAGCTAACATGGCTGAGAAGCCTACGTCTGTGCATTTGAGCAACCCTTTTAACCTCGTCTTCAACCTTTTCAATATTTAAATCTCTATGTAGATCAGCGTATACGTACCAAGGTGCATTGACTATGTTCCTTAGTACTTTACTTTGGAAGACCTGATTTTTTTGTAAATTTGTTTGCCTGCCCACAACTGGAGCCCATAGGTCAATAGATTTGAATAATCTCAGAGTACGAACGATTTGATTTATTTTATTGTTAGCCGCTAAATTTGCACGATCACTCAACCATTCCTTATTTTTGTGGTTAGAATTGATGTTCTTGAATACTTTGTTGATGAGCTCGTCTTTCGATGAGACACAAGTGCGAATATTCGGAGGAAATGGAATCAATCGGCTCGATTCGGCGGTCTTCTCGTTCTTCTTTAGCTGATTGATTCGCAATGCTACGAAGCTTAATTGCATTACTGTATTACGTTTTTTTTTTTGGGAAAGATTAGATCTTCATGGTCGTGGCATTTTTAACAATAATACTTTACTCGCACAAAACGATTTAATAATAACACTCGCACAAAACAATCAAATCGACCAACATAAAACAAAACAGAAGATGTACACCTTCGCGATTTGCAGCTTATATTCTGACAGGCTTCGGTAATGAAACATTTCGAGAATTCCTCATACATTCTGTGCTGTCAATCTTGTGGTACGGATAGCTGCTCCTTAAGCTCTGAGAGCGAAGACTAGTGAATGTTAACCGATATCAATAATTTATTGTTCTGAAATCTCAAACTGACACATTCGGTAAGCAAAGCTAAATGTCACAAGTATGTTTTTTTTTTTTTACTTCTGACTTTCCTGTCAATTTGTATCCAAAGATGTTGAACATTTTTACTTGGAGACAACATAATCGGACCTAAACAATACTTTTGTAGACTTCCTAAGTCAATATCGCCAGAAGCCGTCCACTTAAGAAAACATTTCGAGTACCTACTATTTTTTTATTTTTTTAAATAAATCCCATGCCCTGGTGGCTGACACTGCGACCTGAAAGATCTATTGTATCAATCCGGAAAAGTTAATCTAAGAGACGTGTGACCTCCCTGATGAAGGCCAATAAGTCCTCAGTAGCAGAGTTCTTTAGATCTGCTGGTGTACGAGTCTGAGTCTCTCTATTGAAGACACGTTTTCTTCACCAATGAAAGGCCGGGCACTCACAGAAGATGTGGTCAGAGGATTCGACATCCTCCAAACAAAATCTACATTCTGTATCCGGTCAAAGGTTCATTTTGTTGAGGTGGTATTTTAAGCCATAGTGGCCTGTGAGGGGCTTCCTCACAGGCCACAGTCTAATTTTTTGTAGGAGTAGGGCTTTCCAAGTGGTTAAGACAAAGTTGTTGTTCCCATTCATTAGTCTTAGCAAAGTTGACTCTGCAGTAAGGTTCTGGTCCATAGAGAACGGTTTCGGAACAAGCCCTAGCTAGTTTGTCCGCAAGTTTGTTGCCTGCAATACCTCGATGACCAGGTACCCAACCAAGTTTGACCTTGTTGTATTTGGCTAGGGTTTGCAGGGCATCGTGACAGCATTTAACTGTATTAAAGGCCGTTGTATTAGACGCTAAAGCTTCTAAAGCTGCATGACTGTCGGAGAAAATTTGTATGCCTTTTTTGGAAATTATTTTAGCGCAAATTTCTATAGCATGGATTTCAGCCTGAAAAACCGTCAGACACGTTCCTATGGGTATCGAGATTTTGGTGTTGGGTCCAAAGACACCAGCTCCAACTCCGGAAACCATTTTTGATCCGTCAGTGTATCAGACTGAACTTTTAGGGTCCAGTGTCGGAACACTATTGGACCAACTACATCGATCTCGTAGTTCTACTTCAAATAACTTCCCAAAACTGTACTCCCTAACCATAGTGTCAGGTACGGAGCAGAACATGTCCATGTTTGGGATTAGGTTAAGTATTTTCAGATGTCCCACATGATCGTCTGGCTTATACTTATATTCGAGCTGCAGTTTAATGGCGCATCTAGCAGCCGTCTTCATAATGAAGAATTGCAGGGGTGAGAGCCCAATAATGGCCTCAAGTGCTGTTGTTGGGCAAGTGCGCATAGCACCTGTAATGCCGAGACAGGCAATCCGTTGAAGCTTCTGAAGCTTGTTTGCTGTGGTAAGTTCAAGTACTTTCGGCCACCAAACAATTGCCGCGTACGAGATAATGGGTCTTCCCATCATTGTATACAACCAGTGTATCATTCTTGGATTAAGTTCTGCCGTACAGACTCCTAACGGCCCACATGGCTCTAGTGGCACGCTCTGTGGCAGACTTGATGTGTAAGTTCCAGTTCAGTTTCTTATCAAGGATAATTCCGAGATATTTTACTTCGTTGGAGTAATTTAATGTAGTACCATTAAGTATAATGGGCTCTAAATTGACCAGTCTCTTTCTGGTAAAAGGAACTAGAATAGTTTTGTTAGGGTTGATGGAGAAACCCTCCGTAGTACACCATTCTAAAACATGTAGTAGAGCATTCCTCATTCTACTATTAATGGTAGCACAAAGCTTTACACTTATGACAATTGCCAAATCGTCGGCATATCCGATGGCGTCATAACCGAGATTATGCAGACTGACCAGCAGACTGTCTATTATTTATGCTGCATTCGTCTCGAAAGTAACTTGCCTCAACTAAGTTGGTTTAGTGCACTGTATGTTGCTCTGTGCACCAAACTTATTGCCTCCTGTGCAAAAGCTTGGAGGCAGCCTTTGACTGCTGCCACCGACACAGACACACCTCCTGATGAAGATGTTATAATTCGGCTTTCCAGCATGGCCCGTATCCATCGCTACGTCGAGTCTTCGATACCTTTACAAATGATTGCCCTAGCAATCGCTGCAACTTTAGAGCTTTAATAAAGAGTGGCGACAATCCCGTTACCAGCATAATTGCATAATTTGGCGTGTTCGGCGGAAGGTGAAACGTTCTTTTGACGAAGTATGTGAGAAGCTTTTCCACTACATCATATTGTTTTCCACCCCACACCTGCGCTGCATACATCAGTATCGATTCAGACACTGCTTCAAAAACTCGAAATTTACTGCTGTGCGCTATGTTTTTGTTTGTAAAACATCTCCTCCAGGATTATGGTTTTTTACTATCAGCTATGATCCATATAGATCATCGATTTACATGCACTTACAACAACAGCACATGATCCTGCTTCTCATCGAGATCACGAATCATGATCTGAAAATTATTTCTACTATTTCCGACTAGGTGGCTTGTTTTATTTTTAAATGTTGGTGTGCCTGTAAACGATAGCCACACAATCACGTTGCCAGACTAAAAAATGGAACACAAAAAATCAATTGATTTTTTTCGCATTCGAATAAAGTCCCTGTCCGTATTCCGAGTTATTTTGTTTTTTCTCGTTCTATAAAGGTATGTCCAGACCAGCCAAACATTTGATAAACAATTAAATACCTACATGTTCCTTATTTATTTCTAAAACACTTATTAAACAAAACAATTTTTATGAAATGTTTAGAAATGTTTTTCTGGTTTGGATCTGGACACCAAAAAAACATAATTGAAATGTTTCACAGTTACCCAATCGTGATGGGAAATAATTTTTGTTTTACAAGTATCCCTGCAGAAAGTGAGCGCTGTTATAAAAATGTCCTGAAAAGCTTTGAATACCTAATGAGAAAGTGATTCATTTAATGCGATTATTTGAATTAAATCGTGTGTCGCGTGATTGCCAAGACCAAAACTACAAAAATAATACAACTCGCTGCTAATAATCCCACCACATTATTTTCTTCTAGTCCGAAACAGGATAAGTATACAAAAATTTGACGTAACTGCTGAGTAACGAGTTGATAACTTTTACGCAATGTTTATTAATACGGGGGTTAGTAAATAAATTTCAGAAATCTTTTTTAAATGTTTATAAAATCTGTCCGATTTGCTTAGAAACATTTTTGAAATGTTTCGGTGGTCTGGACACACCTTAATATGCCAAGATAAACTCAAGTGCTAGCAGCAAAATATTGTTCATGTGTTGCATATTTGAACATAAAATACTAAATATCACAAAAATATATTTGAAAAGAAAAATTATGCAAATTTGATTCAAATATGGTAACACCCCCGACATTGCAAACGAAATGACATGTGCCTTGTGTGACGTCACGTTGAGAGGAATATTTGCAATATGGCTGGTGGCAATATGAAGTTTGAAATACCCTGTATTATCTGTTTTGTTTTTGAAAGCAACTGTTGCCACAATTCCAAAATTAAACTTGTCAATGATCCGTTTTGTTTTATTTTCGTGATCTGCTCCGGATCAGATCACGCTGATAATAAAAAACAGCTATTGATTGCAGTTTTAGCTTTCTGTAGGTTTTCTGCGAGATGCTTCTTCATGTTAAGATTTGCGGTGAAATACACTCCAAGATATTTATATTCACTTACAACTTCTATTCTCTCTCCATTGTAGAACCACTTTTCATTACTACCAAGTCTACTTCTCCTCATACGAGACTTACCTTAGCACCTCCTCAAGGTCCCCCTCTTCACCCCAAGGTAATCTCAAAGTTACCAAAGCCTCAACGTAATCGAGTATCATTCAACTTAAATCCACATCCTAGTCTCCCCTCTGATTCCCTAGCCCCTATTAACTCTCCATCGAATTCCAATTACCCGAACTTCATACACTCCCATGTTCTCAACCCTGTCCCCTCAACCTCTGATTCTGTTCTTCCCGCTATTACACCCACCCCAACCTCTAAAGCTTCTGCAATTTTCGATCCTCTTCTCCCCCCAGCAGTCAAACTCACATCCACGTTTGTAAACCATAATATGTCCTCCCCCAACGACTTCGATGGCCGATATATTATGTCACGGCTGAGAGACCACAGGCTTTTTGAAAATGTTCGACTTTACCTTGCCTACTTATTTAACAAACCCGAATCTATCTGCGTTGACGGTAAAACCAAAACAAACGTTCAGATATATATTCAAAAGGAAGGCCTCCCTATTGATCCGGCTGCTCTGAGAGAAATCTACAACCGTTTTCACGATGGCTTTAACATTTCGCCGGCCACAGTTGACAAGGACCTATCTGCCTTTGCTTCTCATATCAGCTCTAAACGTATCTCACACCTTCAACGGAGCCGTGCTGACCACAAAAATTTTTTTCGTCCCTAACTCAATACCAGGACCTCAGCCCTCCCCCCATCATAGCATTCCGCTTACCTTTTACTATCAGAACGTAAGGGGCCTGCGATCTAAAACCCAAGCTGTTCTGCGTCAATCTCATGCTCTCCCATTTGATATCTATGCGTTAACTGAAACCAATCTGATCCCCGATATAAAGAACCCGGAACTATTCCCACCCACATTTAACGTCTTTCGAGACGACATCAGCCGCCCAACGGATGACCCCCCCTGTCGAGGTGTTCTTCTTGCCATTCACAACGACCTGGACTCTTCTCAGATTGCTTCTTCTTCATCTCGTAAACTTGACTTTGTTGCAATCAAAATAACACTCCCCCACAAGTCCCTATACGTAATGTGTTTTTACATCCTTCCTGCCCAACCTTTAGAATCCTACCAACTTGTTGTCAATGCGATCGACGAAGTAATAGAGTTATCTGACTCTTCTGACGACATCATCATTTTCGGCGATTTCAACCTGCCTCAACTGCATTGGGTCTTATCTGAAGATGAATCATTTTTCATTGCGTCAAATCCCAACTCAATCAAAGAATGTTTCTTCATTGATCGACTAACCGACTCAAATCTATGCCAAGTTAGCGGCATCCCTAACTTTATGGATAGGCAGTTAGACCTAATCTTCACCACTGATCCGATCAACTCCTCTGTCTCGCTTTCTCCCCTTCTTCTTGCGACTATTGATAACCTTCACCCTCCACTTCTTCTTTCTTTTTTTCACGACCACCCACTTCAGTCAACTCCGCCCGCAAGCCTCCCCTCTTTTGATTTCCATAAAGCCAATTTCCGCAAAATAAATGAACACCTCAGCAAAGTTTCATTTGAGTTTGCCAATCTCTCTGTAAATGATGCCCTCTCCTTCTTCTACAGAGAATTATTTATTTCTATCTCCCTTTTTGTTCCTACATCTCGTCCAAAACCCTTCTCTACATCCCCCCCATGGTATAATCGAAGCCTCCGATCGTTACGCAACAAGAGAAACAAGTTATGGTCAGCTTTCCTTCGAACCAAGTCTTTTTCTGACTATTCCAACTATCTCGGCTCCTACCTGCAATTCACTCAGGCCTTTAACTCCCTCTATCAACGATATTTAAACGATGCGCAAGCGAATCTAATAAGCGACCCCAAATCTTTTTTCCGATTCGTTAACTACAAAAAAAAGTCCGACGGATACCCTCCATCCCTCTCTTACGAAAATATAACTTCAAGTGATCCACACATCATTGCTAATTTTTTCGCGAGCTTTTTTAAACAGTCTTTTGCCGACAACTCCTTTGGTCCTGATCCTCTTTATTTCAATTACCTTCTCAACTACTCCATCGGCCCCTATCTCTCTCAAACTTTTGATCCTACTGTAATTGAAAATAGATTACAAAAACTTAACGACGAGTACTCACCTGGCCCTGACGGTATTCCCGCTATATTTCTCAAGAAGTGTTCCCTCGTTCTCTCCCAACCCCTTTCGCATCTCTTCCAGCTCTCGCTTTCCCAAGGCGACTTTCCTCAGATATGGAAGTTCTCCTTCATTACACCGATTCATAAAAAGGGATCAAAGAGCGAAGTTACCAATTACCGCCCGATAGCCAAACTCTCGCACATACCCAAACTCCTGGAAAGTATCCTGTACGAATCCTTAAGCTTTCAATGCAAGTCCTTAATTTCCCCTCACCAACACGGCTTTCTTAAAGGTAGATCCACTACAACTAACCTAGTTGAATTCGTGTCCTCTGCACTGTCGGCCTTAGAAAGTGGTAAAGAAGTTGATGTTATTGCAACCGATTTTAGTAAAGCTTTTGATAAGATATCACACAAATTAATTCTTTTCAAATTGTCTGTCCTCGGCTTTGAACCAATACTGCTGAAATGGATATCATCTTATTTGGAAAACCGTTTTTATAGTGTTCGCTTCAGGTCCGTCCTATCCACCTCATTCCTGGCAACCTCTGGTGTACCACAAGGCAGTCACCTAGGTCCCCTACTCTTCATCTTGAAAGGGTCATTAAACACTCCGCTATCTCTCTATATGCCGACGATACCAAATTCTTCAAACACATATCTTCATCGCAAGACTCCTGCTTACTGCAAAAAGATTTAGATCATTTTTCTGGTGTCTTAAAAATTGCCTAGAGCTCAATATTTCTAAATGCCAATCTATCACCTTATCCCGTAAGATCAACAAATCTTCTCCCCGTCTTTACCTACTCAACGACCAACCTATACCCATAGTACAGTCTCTTCGTGACCTTGGAATATTATACGACCAGGAGCTTAATTTCCGTTCGCATATAGATGAAATAATTCGCAAAGCCAATTCATCCCTTGGATTCATTAAACGATGGTCAAAGGAATTCTCCGACCCCTATGTGACTAGATCTCTCTACGCCACTTTTGTACCCCCCTTCTCGAATACGCCAGCCAAACGTGGTCACCCTTTCAGCAAGTTCATATAAGCAGAATCGAAAACGTACAAAGACGTTTTCTTCGGTTTGCTCTCCGCGGTCTTTCTTGAAACGATCCCTTAATTATTCCTCCATATCTAGACCGCCTCAAACTCATTAACTTGAATAGCCTTGAGGATCGTAGGGATGCCGCAGACATTATTTTCATTCATCGACTCCTATCAGAGCTGGGAAAATGCCGTCACCCCAGGAGATTTAAAAGGTTTGAACGAGCCAATTGTCCATTGGACTGAAAATCTTACCAGATAGACTGTTGACTCTTCTAAGTACAGAGATCCTTGGATCAATGTTGTATTAGTTTTCGTGTAAATGAACCTGTAATAAGGTCTGAATTGTTCGGTCAGTCGTGTAAGTTCTGTCTGCCTTCTTAAGTAGACCTACACAGCTTGCAGAGCTTTATGGATACGCGCTGCAACCGTCATATCAGAAATGTCTTCATTTTTTCGAATACTAAAAGCAGCTACGATGATGTGAACATCGCAAGATGCTTTCAAGAAAAAAATGTCTGACTTTATAGGGAGCCGGCAACAAATGGTCATGGCCAGTGATGCCAACTAAGGCTTTTTCATGCCTTTTAGGCATTATTTCAATAGCTAAGGCGTTAAGGCTTGTTTTTTTCCAAAAACTCATCTTTTTTTTTATTTCAAATATTTTTCTAGTTTTTTTTTTTTTGATTCAACATACTGACTTCTTATTTTTTTAATGTATGATTTCAAGGACCAAGACTATCTGCTGGACTTAAAACTATGTTTGTTTTGTTCAATACTACCTACCCACCTATTAAGAATCTCTTCTGTGATTCCTAATTTAAGTTTTATTTTGGAACTAAAAATTGTTTTTGTTTATATTTTTATATTTTAGTCTAATCTTTGATTGATTCATCTTACCTACAAAAAATTTTTTTAGGCGCTATTTTATTGAAAAAGGCATCTTTTTTTCTCAAGTAAGGCATTTTTTCGTCCAAATTGGTTGGCATGGTCATGGCTGATGTTCTTACCTTACAGTAAGTTTTGTCACCTCATTCCGTTTTCTCTATTCGCAAGACAAACGTATATAAAGTTGGCAAAAAATCAAATTGCTTTTTTTTTATATACCTAATCATTTTGCAAATTTGGAATTTCAGAGCAAACATTTACAAGCTCTATTGATGTCACTAGCTAGATATTCCATTATAAAATTTGTGGTGAGTAGGTGATTGTTGTGCTTTAAAAACTTTTTCATTCAGATGTTCAAACGCCTCTTCATAATTCAAGTAACACAAATCTTAACCACGTTTTTGGCCGGTGCCCCAATATCACTTAATAGAAAAAAAAAAACATAAATATTTATATTGTAAAAGATTTGTTCACTTCCTTCTCAGAGAAAAAAAAAAATATATAAAAAGAAAAACAGATTTATAAACAAAAGTCTGAACACATCTTCTATCAGAACAAAGGCAACGATCAGCATAATTTTCCCAAACTCACTCTGACCAGATCTATATACAACTTGTACTTGGAACTTTTGAAGTGACGTCAAACAGCGCTGTGCTGTAGTGTTTGAAAAAATAATAAAATTCTGCGGACTTCAATAAGAGAACCTAAGAACAGCAGTTCGTTCTTGCGTGAGGTCTTGCCCCTTAAATTTTTCGGAAAATTTATCGTCTGGCGTTCAAATTCGATGGGAATCTGTTTTTAGATATTTAACAGACACACACCTAAGACAACAAACAGTCTATTTTCGTGTAGGATCTTTCCAAATGCATATACGTATACCAGATCGTCAAATCACGCATCGGGTATTCGCTCGATATTATTCGAACGCACGTGTAGATACAGAAGCTCTCGTTATGCTCATTCCTTGCAGATTTCAAAATGTGATACCATTTGACCCTTATGGCCAAACACAAGAAGCGAGATGACTTAATCAAAGCGCTCTAAATCAATCTTAATTAAGAAATGTTTGCCAATTAGAGTTTGTGCGCTCAATTTAGAATGGTGCTCTCGGTTTGTTTGTTTTTTTTTACAACTACGTGAAGTTGGTTGCATTTGATGGTGGCGAGGAATGTGCATTAACTAATTCAATCTTTGCGGTCAATTGACACTTTGGCTTCGGGAGCTGGGAAAGACTGTATCGCCCCCTTTATGGGTGCTATGCGGTCTAAGCGCAGCCGCTAGGAATTACGAGCATAAATTGCATTTAATTGTCACCGCTACATAGCGTAATTAGTAAATTTTGAAATTATTGGACATGAGTTCGGGCTGTATTTTGTGTCTTTTGAGATCTATGTTCGTTGAGCAATTAATTGCCATCAGAGTGTTGCAACACATTGATGAATGGAGCAGCGCGCGTTCCATTGCGATGCTAGTTGCAAAGTTGTAAGTCATTAATTGACAAGATCTGTTAGATCATGGTGTATGAGTTAAGTGGCTTTTGCAGTTATCCGTGGGATTTTACTTGGTTGTTTCAAAATACGAATGCCCTTCTTTTGGTGCGGAAATGCATTTGGATTTAATTGAACATATGTTTCGAAAGTAGATTGATTTGCATTGGGTTGGCCTCCATTTTTGATTTGCTTCCGCTAAACTCAACCTCTAACTTTCAAAGGGTAATCAAATTTCCATAGTCGGCCAGCTAATTTAATGAATATTTTTATAGTGTTTTCTAAAAAATTAAAAATCTCAGTACATCACTACAGAATTTTTGTCCAAAATTAGTTCCACATACGCCCACGTGTCTTGCTTTATATTTTACACAACCGTGGTACAACTAATGTATAAATGCGAAAGTAAATTTGTTAATCGTAATGCAGTTTGGCAAAGAGATAGTCTGGGAGGACATAGACGTAGTTTAGTGCAAATTGGACAAAGAGGCGTGGCACATCCCATACAAAAACAAACTTTAAAAATCTAATATCTCGAGAACCACTAATCCAATTGAGCGAGCGAAACTGCTTATTCTTCATATTTTCCTTGAAACCCATAAAGGCATAGCAGTAAAAAATTCCACCCGTAATAATAGCCAATTGTGTTCCCTAAACTCTGTTCTTTGTACAATTAAAACCTATAGGCGCAGGAAACTGAAATTATATCAATGGTTAATATAAAATAACATAAAACTCTGTGACGTGACTTCTGTGTAACCTGCTGTTCCCTTTTACAGGAGAAAATTCTTATTTGTACATTTTTTATGTTTCTAATAATAAGTCGACAATTTTCAAATATTTGTATTAATAAAATATATGATAGATAATATTCTATAATAAGATATGCGCCATCTAATAGATATTTATGAATATCAGGCAACAGATGTGTGATCAGACATTAAGTTGAAAAAGTTTCGAAAACAGTATTTGAACTTCAATTCCAGTTTGTTAGTTTGTCTGGAAGAAGGCGGACCAGTGAGAAAGGGGCATTCTCACCGTAAGCCTCCTTGAAGGAAGTTGTTCTCATACAGCCCAGACTGTATAATACTTTTTCCTAACATATATACATTCGAATGCTTGTTTTACATCTGATTGAAACGTCAAACAAAAATACCGAGTGAACTTTTGAAATCTTTCTTAATAGACCGCTACCTTGTACCTATTCGATTTTATCCGCACACCAAGAGCAACAAAATGACTTAAATTAAATGAACTTGGCAGCATCGGATTGCGAAATTCAGCTACTGATGCATTTGAACAAAAGAATGGCTGCATTTTTTTTTTATCTATAATCTTTATTGAATTATATTTACAACCCAAACACACACATTTCAGTTAAAATTAAAGTATTGCTTAAATAATTATCTGTTATTTCATGACTTGAACCACAATATTTATGAACGCTTGTAGTGGCTACTACAAATAATAAACACACCCACCTGAATTGCAAGTGAGATATAACAGTAATGGAATTATAAAATAATTTTTCTATCGAAAATATAACAGATGGCATTCAGAATTTTTGACAGTCAAAGTTGATGACTAATTATTGATCGTTAAAAAAAACACGAAGGTCAGTAGCACTGTGGTTTTCCATGTCAGCCGCTCAGTGACAAATGAATTTTGTTAGGGTAATAATGTTATATTGACAGCTAAAAGCTTAGCCATAACCTTAATAGGAGTTTTTCTTTTTTAGTTGAGAGCGCAATCGGAACTGTTATACAAAAATGTGTGTTTCATAAATACCTCAGAACAATCTGAGCACGCTCGCTTCAGAGCGCACTCATAATGCTCGAGCATAGAGCTCAGCTCTGAACTAAAAAAGAAAAGAACGCCTAATGTTGACACGACGATTTCAAACAAAGAATTTGAAAAGCATTTGTTAGTGAAAACTTTTTTTAAAAGGGACCGATGTTTATTTCGAAAAAAAAAATGGTATGAAACTTTGCTAGATATACTTTGAAGTAACATTTTATAATTAAAAAGAAACTGGGGACGTTCAAGTATCTAGTTTAGTAAGCCTGACAGCTCTCCCACTAGATGAAACTCAGCTCTGATTGGGGGAAATCGGTCGTGAGAGCAGATGTTTTAGTTGACGTTTATGGAGGGGTAGCCCACGAATCTAGACGAGAAATTCGTGACTGAGTACTAAGTTGACGTTTCTCATATGTGGGTGACGTAGAAAAAGTGACGTTCCCGACCAATCTAGTTTTTGCGTTCAGGTTACATCTCATCAAGACCAATCTAGATTCTTGAATGTTCCTTCATTTTCACTCACAAAACTGACGTATTTAATTGGATTCTTACTGCGGAAAGTGTGTTTATGGAAACTAGAAAGTACTAAAGTTTAATTTTATTTTCTAATTGAAAACAAAGAGCACATTTTAAGTAGGAAGGATTGATAAATTCACTACTAATAAGCACTTCGTCAAAGTAAAATCCTTCCCCACTAAGTCATTAAAATGTGGTTATTTTGAATTTTTACCAAAAAAAAGAATTATAAAGTATTGTTTATTATCTGAATTGGGGTACATTTACAGTTCACATTTGAAAGCTATACTTGAAATTACTGCAAATGTACATAATGTCGACAGCACCGAACGAAATTGAAATGCAAATCGAAAAACATTTTATAGAAAATCGGCAATGAACATACTGATTTACGAAAATGGTAATCATCATCTACCTCATCCAGCCTTGTGGTAAAAAAAAATCTTGTAAAAGGAAATGTATGGCAACAACGACACACATTATACCGATTATTCAAGAAATATATTTTTTTAATGTCCTATAAATTTAGAGCTAATTGACGTCTTCGCAATACGTTCTCATTTTTATGCCGTGTTTTTGTTTACGTACTGCGTGTACACTATAAAAATAAAGCAACAAACATTTAATTACTTGGAGGTTAATGTTTCCTTTACGTACCGACAATTATTATTATTTTTTGGCTACACCATTATTTTCACTATACAGGTTTTTTTTTGCAACTGAGTGGAGAATTTATAAATATTTTTTTTTCTCTACATATTCTCTACTCTATTTTGAACGCATTGCTAAAATTTATATAGCTTAAGCTTAATTGAGTGGGACTACATATGCATGCGGGCAGGTTCCATTGCTACTCCCACTGCTATTGTGGAATCTCCCGTCGGCAACAGTGACATTCAAGCTGTGTTTTGTCCGGTCCAATACTTCGAGGGTATCAATTGCGTGCATCAATCTCGTAGCGCAGTCTCAAAAAATAAAGCTGACTAACTCGCATCTATCAAACTCGAACAACAGAAATTTTTACCTAAATCGTGAGAATTGATCAACTACACTGACGAAGCTGTTCAACAATCTAATGAGTTGATCAACAAAATTAGCTATCATTTAAATGAGTTGTGATTTTTTTTCAAAGGTGTTTTGACAATAGCTGATTTCACCACGAAAATGTCATCGCCATGAACTTTACCATGATTCGTATGTATTTTATTATCATTTATTTATACCCTTCGCATTGCAGTTCTACACTCTAAACCCATTCGAAATTTCGAAGTAGAACAAATTTATTCCATTCATTTTCATTCTCAGAAAAACAGAGATCAAGATCACTTAATAAGTGAATCGCTTAAAGGTTGCAGTTTGCAGAAGTGAAAAGAGAAAGAGCTTTACAAAAAAGAGAAACCATATTCACCCTCCTAAAACTATACCACAGATAGAGGACAAGATACTAGATACAAGAACTTTACCAGTGCCCCAATGCCCTGGCAGCGCTACTGCTGTACTTACCACACTCTGCCGCTACGAAAATCAGTTGCCACTTTTTAGCGAAGAGAAGGAAAACAAAATTCATAATTTAAAGGGAGCAGCAGCGGCGTACAAAAACGCCGGCCAGCCATTCAAAATAAACGCACATGTTTTATTTCGAATTTCGAAATTCCACACTGTCGTTCAGTTTCGAGGGGAATGTCACTGCCACTTTGACATTCACCTCATTCAAGCGCTTCTGACATTCCTTTTCAACTGTCATCCACAAGAGAGCATTGCATTAATGTTGTCTCTATCTCAGCTATGTATGTGTCATATTCTTGCTACCTTTTGACAACAGGTAGGTAGAGGTAGAGTTGTGAGATTTCTCAAGTATGCGTCTGTTGTATCTAAGTTTGAGATTGTTACAGAATGAAGAAAAATACTACATACACATGCACAGTATCTTTTGTGATTAGAGGAAAACATTCCTATACGTCGGTTTTGGTATCTCTAACACGTTTTTTTCTCCCTTTAACTCCGTTTTCGTCGTCCATTGTTTTTGTACGCGACCGCAAGCAGCATTTTTCGAATTATGTTCTCCTCTTTCGTTAATTTTTTCTGTTCTGTTTGTTTGTGGTATTGTTCGAAGTTCACAATTCACAAACGATATGACAACAACAAAACGCATAGCAGATTTCCAATACGAAACGAAATACGAATCTAGTCAGATTCACTCTGACGGTTTGTGGTGAGTTTAGTTCCGGGCTTACTACACTGCGGACACGTTCTACAGTCGTCGCACAGCGATGTCGGTAAAATTTTCTTGTGGCTGCGTTCTACCACTACGTGCTTCGTAGTGAGTTGTGTAGCGTGTTTCAGCAGCGGTCCTCGTAAATAATTTTTCGTTATCACGCGAAATAGACACAGCGCCGCGTCATTGAGCTTGTAATTTGAGTGCAAAAAAAAATAATAGCTACCTTAAAAAAAAAATAAATAAATTTTTGTAGCGATTACTAGCCCTGTTTTTTTGAACTTCGAACTCAGCAAAGCAAAGCAAAGTAGGATTTTCAGCACGCAATTACAACAACTACGCTTCACTTGACACTTCGAAAACTCACACTAGGCATTCATTCCCAGCAAGAGCCACTTGGGAGTAAATGATCACTTCTGAACACCAGAGGGAGAACATTTTTTGTTGCCACCCTTGTAAATATTAGATGGATCTGTTCGCAGGATGTCTCTATTTACAGTACATACAAGGCGTTGGTTGTGATTGGCGGAAATGCATAAAGAAGTGCATAAGTTAACAAAATTTCAAAATAACAACTGAATGTTAGGGATAGTAATAAAAAATACATAAATTATTTTTTATTTATGCTGCAAATGTTGTTTAAGACAAATTGACCTATTAGTACATACTTGAAATCATAAAATATTAGTGTGTTTATCTTTGAGATCCATTTCTTGCACCAGAGTGTCCTCAGAATTTATATTCTCCATTGTTTTTAAGCCCAAGAATATGAGGAAGGATGAATATCGCTTAGACTTTTTTATGAAAAAAGTGTATATCTTCGGCTAAAAAAGATACTTCTTTGATGTGCGCAATCAATTGCTGCCTACCTACCCATGATACAATAGTTTTTGTTGTATCATGCAACTCACCGAACAAGCCCACACTGCCAGTCAGCCGCAAATGCCAATATTTCATCGATAAAACCTACTGTTCAGAAAGCTGCTGGGAATCGTTTATGTGCACATTTTCTTACTTTGCTTTGCTTTGCTGAGATCAAAGCTCAAAAAAACAGGCCTACTATACTGACAATTTGTGTGTTTTTTTTTTAACTTAAAGTTTGTTTTATACTTATTTGGAGACGCGCCAGGAAATTAAAAATCGGCGTAGCCGCAGTGTCCCGGGTTCGGTGGTTGACCGAGTTTTTGGTGGGGCTTGCTAGTTACTAGTGTGCATCCATGCACGTTTCTTTGCCTTCCTTCATTCCTGTTTCTGCGGATTAATTAATATTCAAAAAACGTGTTCTGACGTTAAACACCAACAGCAGCTGTCAACTAGTGTTGTTGTTTTTATTGTTTTAGAGTTGGCAGAGTGTGTTTTAGTACATAAGTAGCGAAAAATTTCGTCTTCCCTAATGAAGTTGTTCGTCGGGCAATGCTAAGTGTTAAATATATTAATCGGTTGTTAGTGAAAAATACTCACCACATTAACGCAGTTACGGATAGAAGCTGTGGCAGAGACAAAGAGTCTACATTGCATCAAAATAAAGCAAGAATTGTGATAAAAAAAAGGTGGGTTTAGCGAAAAGCGTAGCATATGTGTCGATATGTGGGCAATATGTGGTTGTCGACGATAGCGACAGCATGTTTTGCATTACTTTCAAGGCTGACAAGTAGGAATGCAATCTGGAAAAACTTTGCGTGCATTACAATAAATCAAACCGCCTACAAAAGCAGTTTTTGACTTAACTCTTAATTGAAAAAACAAGGCGCAATGTACCAGATTGTAGCGTCAGACACTCACTCCTTCTTTGTTAGCAGACAATAAAAAACCCGTGGGATTGGAAACAATATTGAACTATGCTTCCAATCAACGACAGTCACAGTACTTTTAAAACATTGCTTACAAGGAGCTGTCTTATGAAGCAACGAATTCCAACTTTACTAGGGGTTTACGCTTAAGTTGATTTCAGTTTCATTACTAAATCTTGCTTCAAAATTCTATTACCAAAAGTTCACCTGGAGTGAAAAAGCTTTGAGAAAGAATTAAACTCCTACATACTGCTAGACGTTTGTTTATCTTTTATCAGGATGACGTATAATTAGAGACACAATCAACAGAGTTACAAAAGATTCCGAATTTGACAGTCGAATGACACTCAAGTGTTTAAACATTGTTCGGTTCCATTGGTATCTGGATGTCACCTCAAAATCCATTTAGCACTAATGGTTAGAACTCCATCTTAAATTGTAAGATGATTTTTCATATACATAGGTATAGAGTTCGACACTAAGTGGACGTATAGGTAGATGTCTAGCTGTGTATGGAACGCGGGTATTTGTTTTGATATATTGTTCACATTTAAAATCTAGTTATCTTAAGTTGATTAGATTGGTCTCGACTAGATGTACCTTGAACGCAAAAACTAGATTGGGAGTTGACTCGAAACGTCAACTTGAGCAAACATTTTCTGTTGACATGTCATATTTTGGTGAAATAACCGTTTTGGCCGAGTACCTTTTGGAGAACAGCAGCGAAAATGAAAATATAAAAACGCAGCGAAATAGAAGTCCAAGCTGCGGTAATAATGAACCAGAGCAATTTCACAATTTCATGCTATTTACAGTTGACAGCATTTTTTTTCTTTCGGCTCGTGGCAGCGCTTTATTAGCATCGACTGCATCATCCTTCAGTGGATTATCCGAAATGCGCTCCAGGGCATATAAATTCGTAGTAACATGCGCATAACTTTATTTTCCGATACATATCTATGTGTATATTAAAAAAAATTTGCACGTGACTGCAGTTTTGGAAAAAAAAATATACATAACTATGACAGCTACGAGAATAGATCAACCATTGACTTATTATATATGGCTAGTAGACAACTTCGCCTTGGTTCCAACTTCCAACATAAGCGCTAGCTCTCGTGGTTCGGAGCAGAATAAATTGGAAACTCACTATGATATTGCGATTAATTGAATAAAAATTTAAAATTAAAAAATGAACTGTTGTAATAATTGGTTGCAATTTGCAATATGATTCAAGTTTCTCTGAAAAGGGACAAATCTGTTTCCATAGGTAAGATGAGGCAGAAAACTCATTTTGTTTTATTTAGATTGCGTAAAAAAAATGGATTTAACAAGGATTGGCTTGAGACGATACGTTTTCTTAATGACCAGTACATTGACAAGAACTTTTTGCAAACATTTCGAAGCAAATTGCTACAAAAAAAATTGGCTTTGGAATGCAATTGTTTTCCGGTTCAGTGCCGACAATTTTTCCTATTTCTTGTAGAACAAAAAAATCAAATTTTATTAATTTAAAATCTAAAGGTTTCGTGAGAAACCCACAAAAGGACACAATGAAAATTTGTAAAACTATCCAAAGAACTGTGTCTTTGTGTGAATTACAAAATGTGATTGAAATATACGCTAATGTGTTATTACATCATATTTCTAAAATTAATAATGAAAAACAACATAAAAAACTAATTCGCAATAAATATACGAAAATTGTAAAATTTTTGGGACAATGAAAAACGATTTTTTATTCAAATTTCGTTGGTTCCATCTATTGACTGCGCTTCCAATCAAAACTTAAATCATTTTCGAGCATAATTACCTTAAATCCGACAAAGTGTCAATTTGTTTTCGAATTCCTCACTTTACAGACGCAATTCCTTCTGCCCTCTAACATCTTATGGAACAAGAAACTGCTGAATACATCTCCATCTTGAAAATGTCACTCTAGCAATCACAATCTGAACAGATGTTTTCAACACATCATTCGGTTTAATAATAACCTGCGTCAATTCATTTCGGTTGTGCTATTCTTGGTCTCATCCATCTGGTGCAACATTTAAATTCACAATAACATACCGAAAATACATTAAATAGTCTCTATAATAATGTTCCCATAAAACGTGCCTAATCACAGGTAAATTTTGGCAGCCGCCCATTCTTTTCGAAACTCTCTAAATAGACCAGAAATTTGGCGAGCGCTCTTCACTCGCTTCAATGATAAGTTCATTGGGACATACAGGCGGTCGTAAAATTAGCTTCGCGCTGTACAGTGTACATCTCGTACAAAGCCGATGCGGATGCATTCGTTAATGTTGCAATAAAAGAAAATTATTTAAATAGATCTAGCTACGGCGGATTAACCGAATGCGGTTCCTCTATTTATCTCTTTCTTGAAGTGTTACGCGACATTGATTCCGAAAGAGAATACTACATTCAATGCCAAATTAAATTTTCTTTTGTCGTATGGGTACAGTAGTTGTGTTCGTATGATGAACAACGTGATTACGGTTCTTAATTATTTCAAGGTACTGTGATGCGATACAATTAGCCCCGGTACAGTCCATAAATCCGATTAGAGATCAGCAGTCAATATTCTGATGTATTCAATAAAGACTGTCGGTGTTAATTTTGGAAATACAACAAAATTCAATCAAACTGGATAGAGAGAGAAACGTTACTTGTTATTGTTATTGTCTATGGTAATTGTTCTTTGACAGAGAATTAATTTCCAGATAACGATACAATTTCGATGAATTATTCATGGACAGTCGGGTTAAACGACGCTTGGTGGTTGATGCTCGGTTTTTATTGGATTTTCGTGTCACCATTTGACATATTAATTACAGCCATTAATTTAAAACCATCTACGATCGAATTACGAACTTATAAATTTGCCAAAACTTGTTTATTTGCTGTTATGTAGGCTTTATAGCGACTTATTTACCTTGAAAAGGGTTTTTACGAATTATATACAGAACGGTACATTGTTGAAGTGGCTGTAGTAGTAACTGACCCTTTTGATCTCCTAAATCCAAAAACGATTTCCTTTAAATGTTACTCAGTCATAAAAAATAATACATTAAAATTGGAGGGGTTGTCGCTAAACTATTGTGCAGCCAACGTGTTCTCTTTATAGCTCTTTTCGAGTAATAACAATTCCCCCCAAAAGGGAGAATTCTCAAGAACTATCACCACTGCGACGTGGGCAACTCAAACCTTCTCAGGTCGTATTTCGAACTCAGAAAAAAACTGTAAAGTACTTACTCTGGTAACAGTGGTTGCTAGGTTGTAGGGATTTTTCTTTCTTACGGAAACGATTCATCGAAATATGCCTAAAGGACGGACTGTTGACCGAAGCAACAAATAAATGTTGGAAGTTGCTTATTTCTTAGATTCAATTTAATTAAATAGTACATATTTGGAGCACTATTCAAATATGTGCCAGCAATTTCAGGTTTCATTCGACTTTAATTGTTTATTAATATTAAACGTTCTGGAGATGATTTATCCCCGGATTTATCCAACTCAGTTCGCCTTTACTTCATAGTCTTACGTTAAGAGCCTTTTTAATAACTGAAAAATCTGTTTTCCCTCTTCAAATTCCGCTATACCTACTAACAATCTTTTTTAGTGTCCAGGCTAAATTTGTCGAATTCACAATGGGGAAATTTTCCATCCAAATTGCATATTGTGACCTACAAAATATTTCGTGTGGGGGTTAAAAATTATTATTACTAAGGCCCATTGTCTTTAGCTAAACCCAAAAGCCCATAGTTTTTTTTTTGATACAAATCTTTTTATTTCCTCGAACTAAATTGCATTTTTTTTTTCGATTATTATGTTCAACTTTACTTCTATTTTTCCTTGTTTATTGATTTAGTAAAAGCATTTTAATATCAAAATAAACTAATAGTAACTTGTTTAAAAATTTTACAATTCATTTGTAACACATTTTTTTCTCTAATTTTTTTATAATTTTGAAGAGTTTAAAATGAAAATGGCTGACGTCTGACAACCAAGCTGTGTATTACACTTTATTTTGAATTGAACATTGTTCCTCACTGTTGAGGAGTAGGTGCGAGGTTGGGTGTATGCAAAGTTGTTATTCATAATTTGTTCTTGTTTTCCGGAAAAGAAAATACGAATTGTCCGGCTTACAAATACTTGTACCTGTTTTACCAAGCAGAATGATCCAACTATCATTTTTTAGCACAACATTTTGTAAATTGTAAAATCGAATCTTCCATTTGTGTCTATGCGCTGCCGTGTTTATACCAACTGAAAGTATCGCCCGCCTGGCAACAATGAATGGTGATGATTTATGGTATACGGAAAATGTTTAAGAAACAAACTCGATTTTCATCAGACACACACACAAATGAATGCCTTCAAGCAATTTGTTAATAACTCAATTAACAACACCAACTTTAGGCAAATCCGCCGAAGAATTTTAAGCCTTTCTTTCAAAATTTGTTAGCTCCATTTGAACATGTTGCTTATTGAAAAATTAAGCCTCTCATTTACACTACTTTTTGTGTCGTTTTAACACATAAAGTATCTCAAACACTATGTGCTTAATAAATGGCATGTATAACACATTTTCTGTGAAATTTTACTCCTCGGCGAACATAAGCCGCTTAAGAACTATCTGCTATCCAAAGCTGTTATGTCAACTTTATTTATAAGGCAGACCTGGTCTTTGAACGGACTTACCAATACCAAACCGTCGCCAATTAAATGCGATTTTTAAGGTCCCGTACCCAAAGGTAAAAAACGGAACCTTATTAGTTTCGCTTTTGTCCGTCCGAACCCACTAGACCAATTTTTTATTGTCTTACATCGGAGTTCAATTCTATCAGACTGTGATGCAGAAGATGCATGTATTGCTATCGGTTCAAACCAATTTACTTTGCAGCCGGTGCCGACATCAAGTAAATCTTTTAAAAAAAAATAACAATTTTAAGTCGGTATTTACTTTGGACAGTTACGTGTAGGTACCCCTTTTCGGTGCGCTGATAAGATGTTGTGTTCTCAAGTGGAGGAAGTGCCACATCACGATAATTCAAGTACACACACTATGCCAATTTTCATCACAAGCGATAAGGTTAAGGTGGTGCAAACAATTTCTGAAATATAGGTTATGGATATGTTCTTTCACTTTGTGTCCAAAAATTGAAACGATGTCGTGTTGCAGATGTTCGAATCGTGTTGCCACTTAAATTTTCAAGCAATTATTAAAAAAAAAAAAAAATTGTAAAACAGACAAGCAGGCACGTTTGACCCGTATCCATTGTTATGGGAGCGCTCATTGTTTGAAATGCAATTAGATGCATTACTAATGGACTGCATGTGCGCTGAGCACATGTGAGATGCATATATTCGAGTCCGTGATTGAAGTGCATTTTTTTTCTTCGTGTGTTTCCTTATCTCTGCTTACTGAAAACTCAAACGCAAATCAAACAGTCGTCTGTAACACAATAATTGTTGTGCAGTTCATTTAAGCTTATGGCAAAAGGGGAACTCATTTGTGATAATTGGCTTAAGAGTGGTGCAGGGAACTATTTAATTGTTATTGATATTAAATTAATGTTATTTCCATGTGGACTTGTTGCTCAGTTGTAATTATTTGTAGGTATTCCACATGTGTTGTGTATCTGTTGGGGGTTTTTTTTTATTTAGCAAATACATCCGGAAATGTCTGCCTCAGGTATGAATTGAAACTTGAACATAAAGAAACTGCGTAGTTTGAATTGCTTGAAGTGGAACAACTGCTGCAGCTACAGTAGAAACTATATAACAGTTGAACTAAAAATGTAAATCACTCAAATTTGGTGCGTGATTTGATCACGTTAACTCAATAGAGTAGCTCTGTCATTCAGCACTTTGGAGGCTTGCCGCATGGGGGCGCATACCCCTGAGCTATTTCTACAAGTGTTGCACACATCTCCGTAACACAAGGACTACAAGTCTATCAGGCAAATTCAACAGATAGTTTCGTGTTTTAAGCCCCAGACAATGATAAAAGGGACAATGCCGAAAACTGTTATCCAATTGTTTTAAGCAGTTTTTTTGCACTTTGAGTCCTCTCAACAATATAACTACTCAGATGCCCCTGCTCTGCATTTGATTGGCTGAATCCGCTCCCAATTCAAATCTGATTCAGAGAAAAATCCAGCGTCCATGTTGATCCATTCTTTTGTGTTGAATTTCGCACTTGTTTCACTTGTCACAGTCATACCATCTCTTGAACCATTTTGTACATTGATGCTCCGGTCAATCGGACGACTAATCAGTCTCGCGTATAATAGTATGGAAGTACAAGCTATTGATGTTGTAAGAACTTGTCAGCCAGCATCTTATGCATTCAAATCTGCTTCATTATTGGCAGCAGGTTGTTGCAGGGAAACACAGTCAATAGAGGTTTATATACGCAAATAAAAAAGGTCCTTGGCAGGAGACTGTCGACATCTTCAAATGAACTCAATTGACTCATACAGTGCGAACCCATAACCACGGTTGCCACTTTGGTAAATTTTTTTTTTTTCGCTTTTTGAGTTTTGGTAATGTGGTAATTTTTGTCTGGTTTTTCTAACTTTTTGAGCAGGAGCACCAAAAATACGAACTCGATACAATTCATTTAAATGCTGTCATACTGTTTCTGAGTGAAAGTATTGCATTTGCATATGCGTCAGCATATAACCTATTTTGTTCAAAAAATTACTGAATGCGATCATTTTCTTCTTTTGACAGATGGTGGACTTCGAAATGTTTTCTGTTTATAACTACATTTAGATATGGATAGGTTAAGTTAATCTTTGCAGACATAAAACTCCAATTTATTTAAAGTTATAAGAAAATAGGCTCGGAAATGGTAGATGATTCCATGCCTTCTAACAGCTGGTAATTTTGTGCAAGACGTTGTTGACGTTGTTAAATTGCTTGGACTGACAAAGTTCCTACTACGTTCTTTACTGAGTCTTATGTTTTATAAATGTTTATTTTTTAACAAGCAATTTAAAAAATCAAATAAAATAATTCGAGTTTAGAAAATCATGCTTTTCTTCAGAAAAAGTATTTAAAGTATATATTACTATTACATTAGTAAGTTAAGTCTTATTTTTTTTATATTATAAAGTAGTCGTTGTTTAACTACTTAAAGACTGACTAAGTTCCTAGAAATGTAATGTATAAAATTGAATATTTTAGAAGACAGATGTTTTTTTTATGTTTTAAAAATGTTTTATCAACGTCTCCAGATTTTTGGTAAATTTTATCTTGGTTTGGTAACTTTTTTTTCCAATTTCGGTACCTAATTTTTTTGGAAGTGGTAATCGTGCCCATAACCCAAATTTTTCTTGTGAACCCCAATTTTTATCGTAGAGGTTGCCTGCTTCTCTACGAGTATTTGACTCATCGTCGGATACTGCCAATATTCTGACGTATATGGTACAATGCAGACCGCGAGGCGAAAAAAAAACCCTTCGACAGCCCCTAGACGTGCTCTAAATAACATAACATAAATAACATAACAATGAAATCACAAAGCAACTCGACACAAAAATCTAAAATCCTTTAAGCTCTAAACAAAATTATGACCACATTTATGGGCAATTGTTTTTTTTTACTTTTGGACAACCGATGGCTCACCACTCCATCATGATAAAGCATAATCAAGCCCCCCGTTCATCGATGTTGTTCGTTACCAGACTAATTCACAAAAATCCAAGCGTTTCACACACTCAAACGAATAATTCAAATCTGACCAGATCCAGAAGCGAAAATTCAATCTCCGCACTAAATCTCTATATGATGCCTGCGCTAAACCCATTAGACAGTAAAATTTCCAACACAGATTACTTCATCAATTAAACGAGTGTATATAAACATCTCAATGAATTGTTAAACAACCAGAGCATTTCTTGGAAATAATTTAATCCCATATTGACACTGACACTACACTAATTATTATACTGAGAGCAAAGCAATTCCATTGAATATATATTTTCGAATACAAGCGGCCATACTTACTGAAGAAATCTAAACAATTTCGATCGCAAATATTTAACAACAAAAGATATTGCATCTGTTGGGGGTTACCCAACACCCACCTACCAACAAAAACCACGCATAAAACATTTTTTTATTCGCGCCAATTATTATTAAACTGCTTTTAAGATAAATTGCTAAGGAAAAAAATGCACAATTTATTACAGAAACAAAATGTCTGGCAGAATGCCAATTTAAATATTGAACTTTGTTAGTATTGCTTTATATTTTGTTATTTTTTTTTTCCGGCCAATGAGTTAATTGATGGAGTACAACAATATAAAGTGGAAAATATTATTCTTTATTGATTGCAAAGTGAATGCCGACGAGTATACATGAGTATTTACCGCGTATGACTTGCAATGTGACAGTCCCTATGATTAGATCAAATCGAACAAAAAAGTATCAATTAGCGATAAGTGTACTTTTTTTTAACGGGGGAGTGGGGATAATTTTATTGTCTACCAACATCTCTGAAAGAGAAAAGGGGAAATTTCACGAAATCACTGACAAGCATCGGCATGTGAAATACAGAAAATGAAACTGCATACATGATGGAACAATTTCTTTTGTAATGTAAATGAGCTCGACAAAGCACACCCTTATTTTAAATGAGTGTTTTTTTTTTTAAGATTCTCGCATTTCTACTCTGCTCAAATTACCACAGTGATAAGATATATTTCAGCAGGCAACAGTCTAGGGGTGGAATCCCCTGAAGTGATAGTTGATAGTCAATTTTTTAAGCCAAATCGTCCTTCTACGTAATACCCTTTTCACACCGCCTCGAAAACCGCGTTTTTGTCGAAAACTCGTCGATGCATTCACACCGAACACTAACTAGTTTTCGTCGTTTCAATGTGCTGTTAGGCACACTCGTAAAACTTCTGCGTAAACCAGTGTTGTTATATCGTGGGATTTATCAATTTTTGGGCGAATTTCGATATCGGAAAAGCCTTCCGTGGGATAAAGGGATAAAGTACCAAATCGTGGGAATTTCAGAAATCTGACAAAAATCATTCAGACTATAAATTTTGGGTGAAATTCTATCAAAACACCTGCATTTCACCATTATTATCAACACACTGAATGTCCATAAAAAACAGCTCATGTAAATCGTCTTTTATCAAAATTTTCTAGTAGCAAAAAATAATCAGCAGTGTTACAAACTGCGGTTTTTATACTAAAGGTTAATTTAACGTGATTTTCTTTCCGTGTGTACAAATTTTACTCTTAAAAACTGCATTTTGACGCAAAAAAGTATTATGGAATTTTAAAAGGGAATTTGAGTATGGTGAAAAGGGAAAAAAGGGAAAAATGACCACGCTTCGTGGGATAAATGAAGAGAGAGTGCTAACAACACAGGTGTAAACTATTTTGGTTACAGACTTCGATCGCATTAATTAACAAATGAAATGAATTCACAGCATTTAAAAGTAATATTAGCCCATCAATTAAAGGTGTGTGTTCTTTCAACAACCTAACGATTGTAACTCGTTTTCGTGGAAAACGACTTGTAAACTAGTTTTGAAAAGTGAAATATGTACGGAAAAATTGCTGTTTTCGATGAAGTTCTCGCGAAAACCCAGTTTTCGGCTCGGTGTGATCGCAAAACAAACATACAAGTTTGGCATCACTTCGTAGTTTCGAGACACCATTTTGTTGCGTTTTCCTTGACGCAGACGTTTGAGATTGCATTGTTTAAATGATACTTCGATATATATGAAACGATCAACCATAAAGGAATGCTAGATTCCGTTGTCGGAATTTCGTTCGTATAGCGTGGACTGCATTTCTCTTTTGATTGCAGCTGTCATTTTGAGTACAGTGCACTGACCCATTGATGCAGCCCAGTTAGCGCCAAATTATCTTTCTGTGGCTGCATCCAGTTGAAGAATTGGTAGCATATACGTGAATCTGATTTCTGGACACCTTTGACAAATCAACCAACCTTAAGTTATTTAAAAATGCTTATTACGGTTATGCGGAATTATTTAAAAAAATAATAATAGACAAATATTAACAAAAAACACTTGCATTGCATTTGGATGATCAAAAATATCTGATATAGTTTATATGATAAAAAATTCTATAATCATATAAATAAAATTGGTGTAGTTCTATTCGACTAAGATTGAATTTGACTGCATGTCTTTAAATGCAAAAATCTTAGAAACTGCTGAATATATTCTGATGCATTTTTCTCAGTCCTATAGAGGATAAATAGGCCTACAATATCCACTTTGTTTCAACTCTATATTTTTACAAATTCCGGAAAAAATTGGACAAGAGTAATTTATTTTATCGTTTCGTTTCGCTTTTTTCTTTGTCACGCTTTCCGTTCGAAAATACTGGGAGCATTTAAATATAGTAAACACCAGCTTATAGAGGACATCTGCGGTTACATTTTAGGATATCCATGAATTCAATAACTTAAAAAGTTTTTAAATAAATAGGCAAAATTTGAAACATTTCTACGATTTTCACCTGGGTGAGTGGATATGCATTTCATTCTCAAATCAAACACACTAACCGCGCAATATATTCACATCTCTTTTAACCTTATTTTATTCCTGTGGCAGAGAGGGAGACAGATAGAGGCAGTATGCTGTTTGGTTTGCTAAGAAAAAAAAAACCCATAAAAGAAATGTCAAATATGTATAGGAAAAATATGTTTACCTCTGTTTTGCTTACAAAAAAAAAAAAATTCTATGAAAGAAATATCAGAAAGGTATAGCTTTCAGTGATACCAGATCGTGGGTAATACCCATTTCGTTTTTTATAGAGTAGAGTTTTTAAATAGCGTTTTTAACAGCCCATGGCCTCAATGCTCATAAAATGGTATTAAAAGTTGGAGTTCCCATAACATAAGCAACATAATGCTTGACATGAGGCTTTAATTTTAACTGGGTGTGGTAAAGGAGATGCGGTGTTTATACCAAGAATACAAATAATTCACAGTAATTATTCATTTCAGTTTAAACCGATTCGATTGCCTATTAATATTTGTTTTGAAATGACAATCCATAAGTCACAGGATCAAACTTTAAGAATTGCGGGAGTTGATTTAAGCAAGAATTGCTTCAAGCACGGGCAGTTATATGTAAAGTGCTCCAGGGTAAGTAATGCAGCAAATATCACTATCTTAGTCGATAGAAACAAAACAGCCAAAAAAATTTGTCCCCAACAAGACAACAAATTTCTTAATTTTGTTTCCATCAACTGTTCTGAAACCACATTTTACACGGGCGAACCCGGGTGGGTACAGCTAGTATCAAATAATAATTGCATTTATATGAAAATGACATTTACACAGCTGTCACACTAAAGCGATTATCACCTTACGTAGAGCAAAAAGCGTGATTGTGAGTATATTCCGGAAATCACCTTGCAGAATTCCAACCCTGGTTCTGTTTGATGCTTCAAACACATTGTACTTTGCTGTTAGGCTGAAAACACACCGGATCAAACAAACCGTTTTTGATTCCGAAGGTAAAAATAGTTGATTTTTTTTATTTTAACACAGCGAAACAGAATGTAGCAAAATAAAACGTTTTGTTTTCTTAATTCGTCTGGTGTGCATGGAAATAAAATAAAATAAAATGAATATTTATTGGCATGCTCCTATCTTTATATTTATTGTGATAGGGCTTCTTAACCAATAGCAATTTTTCTCCATCCACGTTCAAATCCAAAAATGCGCGCGAAGAATAAATACAGAAATAAATAAAGCCGAAAAGTTAAGCGAAAGAAGAAATAACAAAAACACCGGAATTAAAAGTTTGTTTTGCATGTGGTTTCTGCTTTGCTTTGTTTTTTATGTTTCAATTCATTTGGTGTGTCTTGCGTCATAAGAAAGCAAGCAATTATGGACAACGACGCGTCTCCGAAACAGTTTTGTTGCATTCGGTTTGTGTTGCTCGCATTCACTGGCATGTATTTTGCACACCCATTACCGAAACACTTCCAAAGAAAATCGTGTGTTTTGTTTCGCTTGTCTTGTCTCTTAAGAAACAATGTTCTCTTGTTTCATAAAACAAAACAAAATATTTTGTTTGATCCGGTGTGTTTTCAGCCTGAGATTTTGGATCCTTTTCGTTGAAAGGATGAAACATGGTGCGCGATATTAAATAGCTAATTATTTTTTTACGCTCAAATGAAATCAGTGCAAGCAATCATTTGGGATTTAATACATTCCTTCATTCAGATGTTTACCATAACAGATTGCAATTATGCCAATGGTTTTGTTGTCAGTGAGAGCTGAGAGTGCATTAATGATCCACCAATAAAATTATCTAACCAATAATAATGCAATCATTTTCAGTCATCACAGCCATTTTCAGTCTTTGCGCTGGCGCTGTTCCAAATGATTGAAAATCACTGCAAAAGGGTGTTTACAATTGGTAAGGACTGGAAAATAGTGCAAAGGATACCAAATGGTTGGTGATGGCTGAGGAAAACAGTGCACATGATTGGCGACGATTGGAAATGACTGGAAAAAATGTAAAATGTAAGGGCTGCTAAGAATGAAAATTAATAATTTCTCACTCTAAATGAATAGTGATTGCAATCTTTCTTTTGAGTGAAATCATTAAATATTTAATTATTGTACAATGTACAACCAGTCAGTTATACTGCTCGACTATATAAAGGGTGATTTTTTTAGAGGTATAGAACTTTGAAATGGAATAAAACAAAGATGCTTTTTTTAAATTGACATGAAATTTACTTTATTCGAAAAATAATCTTCTGGCATTATAATTTAAATATAATTTCTGGCATATGACCGCCACGGCTGGCTCTGAAGTAGTCTAATCTGGAGGTCAAATTTTCGACGACTTTTTCCAACATTTGTTGCCGTATATCGGCAATAACACGGCGAATGTTGTCCTCCAAGTGGTCAATCGTTTCGGGCTTATTGGCGTAGACTAACGACTTCACATATCCCCTCAGGAAAATAGTCAAGCGGCATTAAATCGCACGATCTTGGTGGCCAATTCACGGGTCCGCAACGTGAATCTATGCGGGTTACAAACGTTTCCTTCAATAAATCAATTGTGGCACGAGCTGTGTGACATGTTGCGCCGTCTTGTTGAAACCACAGCTCCTGCACATCTTGGTTGTTCTGTAACGTTCTGGCCAGCATCGTTTTTAAAGAAAGTACGGACCAATTATTTCACCAACCCATAAAGCACACCAAACAGTAAGTTTTTTTGGATGTAACAGTGTCTCAACATACACTTGAGGATTATCGTCACTCCAAATACGGCAGTTTTGTTTATTGACGCATTCAACCAAAAGTGAGCTTCATTATGTTGACCGTAAAATTGACGTAGTTCGCGATACGTATTTCGAACAGAACCATGACTTTCAAAACAAATTTTCACAATTTAAAAGCGTTGTTCAGGCGTCAGTCTATTCGTGTTGAAATGTCAAACCAAACTAAAAATAAATCACTTGACAGCTGACAAAATGGCCGCAAGTTAAAATAGTGCTGCCAACTTAAAGTTCTATACCTCTAAATAAAAACCACCCTTTATAATCGAATTCTCCCAGCAAACTTTTACTTTAAGCTCTACAAATAGTTTGTTCTCACAGCACACTCCCTGGAGTCTTGATTTCTGGCTTGCTCAAATTAACTGTTGGTTACTGTTAGTGTGTTAGTGTGTTCGATAACTAAGCGAGGGTCCCAAGTTCGAATCCCGAAAAAAAACTAAAATTCCAACTTGAATTTTTTTCCACTTCGCCACCAGCGCTGCCCAAAGTACTACAATAGGAGTATTATACTCCGTTTTCGTCCGCCGTACTCCCGTCCTCCCCATGACAAATTGTACTTCTATTTTTACCCGACTGCTTAGTTTCGGATTTAATTATTTTCACTCGGCTTAAATTCTCTATAGGTAGTAAATTGGAAAACAAATTTTACGTTTTTGATGTTTCATTAAGATTTTGTGTGTTCGATTTTGTTAACGAAATTGTCACGGATCGGGTTGGTCAAATTTATGGCTGATTTTTTACCGAACTATTTCTCTCGAATTTGTCCACCAAACGTTGGAGAGTCGACTTTGAAGGGCCACCACGTCTGCCATAAAATTGTCTTATTTGATAATAAAGTTTTATTATTTAGAGGTTCTGCTCAATTCTGTAACTTGTCACGGTGATTTGGCATTAGCGACTGAATAATAAACACCAGATTAGGCGGATGCCACCAAAACAACATGGCTGGCAACATCAACCCATCCAATTGAAAGACCGGTCGCAAAAAAAAATAATTTCTAAATTTTTGTTTTGTACTCCCCGGTACTCCCCAAAAATCTTCTTATATACTCCCTCAACGAAATCATGAAACGGCAGCCCTGGCGCCACCTCTCGCGAACGTCTGACAAACATCCGAGAGTATACCTATCATGAAAGAGCTTTTCAATTGGCCGTTTGGACTCGGCATAAAATCGTAGATCCCTTCCATTGGCCCCAAAAAAAAATAAAAACTCACACAAGACGAATGGTTGTGAGAAGCTGAGCCTATGGTCCCTACGGAACTGTTGCGTCAAATATTTATTTATTTATTTTTACTTTGATTACCCTATTTTTTTTGTATCGAAAACCCGCTTTTAACGATGGCTGATTGTCGATTTTTCTTATTGTTTTCATTCGTTTGTTGTCGTCTGCATTTTCGTGATCGACAGGCATATTCGAAAAATGAAGTTTTTATTCACAATTAATGTATTTAGCCTTCAAAGTTATTATTATATTATTAGACGAACCTTTCAGCTAAAATAGTCAGATGAAAATCAAAGCAATGCTACTGACGTTTCTGTCAACCCGTCAATTCAGTTATGCAATACCAGACCAAAAATCAATCGAAACAATATAAGTCGATTGCCGATGTTAAATGTACTCACCCTAAAAGTTTACCAAGCCGAGGGCACTCCAATCAGGTACTTTGGAATATAACATTTTCTTTGATTCCTTCTTCTTTCTTTGATTTGGCATTAAAAGAATTTCACAGCACGACTGTGGGTCGAGACCACCAAATAGAACTCATGTGAGCCATTGGGAAATAATTTCCCAATTTTTATCATTTTTAGTGTTCCAACTTTATTGTTTACTTTTGTTTAGGAAAAATTCTTAAGAAAAGTGTGAAGCTGGTATATTTTCGCAAAAAAAAATATTTCATGTTTATGATTTAGGTACATTAAAAAAAAAATAAAATATAAACTATCAAAAAAACTCTAGAAACACTCTAGGTATATCTATACAAAACTAAAAGAAAACAGAAAAATTAATGTTAAATGGAAGGTGAACCTTTTAGCAGCTCATTTAATAATAACAAAATCCGACGTGAACAGAGCCTTTTAAAATCTATCCCAATAACCCTAAAATTCTTCAAGCTCCACGCACAATGGCAGCTTAAAATTGCAGTTGTTCGTCCCTTAGAAGTGCGAAAAAAAATCCTACTAGGAAGGAAATACATTCCATAATTTCTGTTAAAAGCTGTGGCAATGAATTATTACAACTTCCCATTGCAATGTATTAGTTGCCAAAATCACCTTTCCCACTTGCCAATGGCAAATAAACACTCGGCGCCACATTATAATTGACGCTTTGTATCCCTACTCTGACCTTAAATTCTGTAAACTCAATAACAAAGCCCACTTAACTCGTTAAAATTATGCAAGACGCCACAACACTTCTCCATGACACACGAATGTCATTTGCAAAAGGTCGTGGGCGGGAAAGCTAAGATTTGTTTTGTTTTGCAAACGATAATATGCGCTATAAATTGTAAACATCCACATCTATATTCAAATTCATCCCTGAACGGGCGCTCCATGCCCGTTCTTACTTGCGTACTTACAATTTGAACATGTTTTCCTGACCGCCCACTTTGGTGGCGTCAAGTTCTTGGGTAATCCAGTTTTTTTTTCTATAGCAAACTCACTTAAAGCCAGACAACGTCAATAAATGATTCGATTAATAATTGCAAGTGTAACTCGATTTGAGAGCTCTTCAGCAGTCATATTGGTAGCAGCCTCGAGCTATTGATCTTGTACGACCTTAATGCGATTACAATCTCAGATACCAGAGTAAGTGCACATTTAACGGGGGCCTTTCCTCGAATCCGGCCCACATTATAGCGTGTGTGTATGGTGGACTGCGAGAGCATGCAAATGAAATCCAAACAAAGTAGCGAGCTGCATTTCGATTCGTTTTGTGTAAACTTCCAGTCGCGCTGTGAAGGCAGCACTCACACACGAATGATTCATGTCAATCATAAGTGCAGCGCGTACATGGTGAGATTCCTTATAAAGATTGATATTTTCAAAAACGAGCACAGTGTGGGTGGAGGAATGGCTAACGATTTTGGTGACTGTCTAGAGGCGCACTACTGTGTGCGCAACTTTGCCATTTAAGGTTATTGGCAAAATTTGATCACCACGTGTAATTATAGAAATGCTAATTCGTCTAGAAGATTCCTCGGAAGCTTTGTGAATCACACCCTCCCGTATCACCCTGTGAGGAGAAAATCCAAACCAAAACGGGTGATAATAAAACCTATCCAAAGGTAAACAAACCTTCGTGCTGAACTCTTTAACAACAAAAGCCAGTTATTTCGTGGGTGAGGCCTGAGACAGCCCATTATTATCAGCGTCGTCGTCGCCAATCCTTAGAAAGCACACGAAATGGCAAATACAACATTCTTTCCCTAGTTCATCATAAATCAAAAAAAAAAAAAAGAAAAAACAGCAAAGGGCCAATAGCTGTTCTATGTACTCACAGATAGAGGCAGGAAAATTTGCTTTCCTTCTTTGTTGAGTTAATAAACATTTTACCAGTCGAGTGTCCAAATGAACATCAACTTTCATTCGCTGTCATTGAGGGAGGGCGAACGAAAAAAGAAAAACATTTTTTCCGCGAATTTGCTTCCATTTCAAGGTGGTTTTCACATAATGATTGCGTGATTGGCAAGCATTAATTTCGCTTTCATGGCGAACCGGAGAGCACTGAAATTACACGAGCCCACTGTAAGTAGAACAAGTCGAAAAGGATGTTTGACGTGAACTCGTATGTGGAACTTAAAGCTAGAATGGGTATATGCTTTAGAATTTAACTAACCCTAAATGAGGACCTGCTGCTGAATAATACATTTCGCAGGCGGTCAGAAGGGTTATGCTTGCGTTAAAAATGCAAAAATGAAAAAAGTTCACTAAACTGCAGTCAAATGCTGTAAATCTTTCACTATTCGGTCATGATCACGTCATACAAGATACAACCCACTGCATTCGCACTTTGTTTGAGGTTTTATTTTTGTGGCACCTACACTTTTATGCTGAATTGAAAAGCTCTTGTGCTTGTCCTCTTAGATGTTTTAAATCACACCTTTCATACTTTATTTGCTATTGCATGGCATGGAAAGGCGAAAAGGTATAAGGCTAAGGGTGCAGCCTAGTAGCACACAAGATATTGTTTCAAACTTATATCTAACCACAAATATTTTGCAAAAAGCTGTTAATAGTTTATGTGTGGAAAACAAAAAACAAAGATGCTTGTCAATTGACGCTGTCAAGCCGGCCAAAACACGGAGACTTATTCGTCCAAACGCATTTCGTCACCCAGCCCGAATATTTTCGTAACCCCGAACGCATTCGCTGGAAATGTGACCGAATCATCTGGAATCGCCTTGCCCATATCAGGGAGAATTTATTTTTATTTTAAAGCTGTAAATGGAGCGTATTTACTTAGCACTGATACAATCTCGATAACGTGGTTGACTGTACACACCCCGCATACATACAAACGCATGAAAATACCGCGCGTCTGCCAATTAATCATTCTCCTTTGACAGTTCACCAGTTGTTGCTTATGCCAATCATCCATCAATACGAAATGCGTTTGATTATTTATTTAATATGTCAATCCGCCATGTCTGCCCACATGTTCTGTGATTTAACTAGAACGCCAACGACAAGCATGTGTACACTGTCAAGTTCAAACAGCCAGCGGTCTTATCTCGACTTTAAACTTCAACTTATGGTGTGGCAGAAGCACCGAGCCAAGTGTGCACTGTGCACGTACTAATACCTAGCAAGTTCTTCCATTCGCGGAATTTCAAATAAGTTTGGGGAATCAATGTTGCATTGTCACGTACGACGACAGCGTTCCGCCCTTTCCGTTGTCAGAAGCTGCTGTCAAGTAGTGTCTAAAAAAAAGTGCGCGTGTGCCAACATATTCGCCACTTAACTTCTCTCAATTTACATTTGAATTGTTTATTTATCAAAATATTTATGAATTCTTGAAATCGAAATTAAATTTGAATTTGAGCGAAATCCCGAACGAACATCACTTGGACTTTGGCACAGAAAATCAGCAAACATATGCTCATAGCTCATATGCTAATATGCGATCGCAATCTTAATTTGGCGAATGTTGTGCAGTGTCTGCTGTCAGTCGGAGGAATATTGTTTTTTTTTAATCCATGCCCATCTAGGTATACGCAGCGAACCGCTCCTGGCATATAGACGGCTTCTTTGTTACTATACCCAGTTGGGGGTACGTGTATACAGTGTACAGGTTCACGCGGGGTAAGACAGTCGCCCGTCGCCGGCCGACTTGGCGTCGAGTGGGAAAATGGAAAATTAGTTGCGCGCCACATTGCGGAGCTTTATGGGATGTTCTATGTAAGAACGTAATATTTGCACAGAGTGTGGTGTAGAGTGGGTGGGGCACTTGAGCCGCAAATTGATAACGACACGAATGTTGGCGGCACGGAATGAAATCTCATTTTCTTGTTTATATTTGAAACTTTCTTGGTAACCAGGGAGAAATAAACGCTTAAGTGTGTTTGAGTTTATATTTGTGCAAATATTGACAAACAAGACGAGCGAACGTTTGTTTGCGAGTTTCATTAGAAACAATAAAGCTGAGTTCTTAATTATAAGCTGCTATGATGGGCGGCTTAACGAATACATGGAGTTGAAAAGGGCCATCACTCGTGCTTGGTAATTGTCCACTCACTCTATACGTGTTAGATTTATACTTGTTTATCGGCTCAGAAGTCGTGAGAACGCGTTTTGTTGGTTGCTGTCAGATGGGCCGGATGTAGATTTGAAAGATACGTTCCTATAAGCACCGGAATCTGTCATTATTTTGTAGTTTTTGTCCACAATGCATATAATTGTCAGATACAGGCGTGCGCCCTAACCAGTGTTACCAGAATTTTAATCCAAAAAATGCTAAATTGCTAACAAAAATCTGCTATTATGTATTCGAACTAAATCTGATCAACATTAACCCGAAATGAATTGTCCTCATGAGCTGTTATCAGTGATGGGACTTCTTCCACTTAAGTGGTATCTCTACCACTTTTTACACTTTCGGAAATTCTACTAACCTAAACTGGAATTCCACCGCCATTTTTTTTCCATCATTGTATTAAATTGAAAATTGTACCTATACCTACTCGCCTTACTTTTTCCCATTCACACTCAGCTATCAGTATTTATCTCTGAGAATTGCATCAGAAGAAACTTGCAGTCCAGTACACCATTTACTGCGCTAATATTTTATTATTTGACTGTATTTGTGCAAGGATGTTTTGCTATGGCTTTACTTTTTGTGTTTTTCTGTAGCTCTTTTTTTATGTTGATGCGTTTACCCCACAAACTTTTAATTTTTAAATAATATCAAGAGCTATAGAAATTGAAAATGCGTAAATTCTTGGTTCCTACAACAAGTAAAAGCTTAAATTAATTTAAGATGATCGTAGTCGTAGCTGCCAAGGAACTTCTGGGGAACGAGGAATATTTTAAAACCCCGGAATTATTGCCATACGAAGTAATAATTTTGTTTGTGTCATTTTTAAAGATTATTTAAATAATAATAAGAAATGACTGATTTATGTTTATTTTATTTCCGTTTTTTTTTTTTTATTATTATTACTATTTAATTGGTATAAATAAATGAATTATTTACCATGGACCTTTTTTAAGGCTATCTACCACCGCTTCGCTTTTCTCAAGTCCCATCGCTGCCCGAGACTAAGAATGTTAATGCAAGTCGTGAGTTCAAGAGTCATATTTCCTGTGGATGTGCGTACCAAGAGCGAAAACATGTGCACGGCGTTTTCTTGTGTTAATTATTCCGCCACCAGGGCTTTTCATTCTTTCTTACCCTGTGCAGATACGTCACAAAATAGGTTTCGGTACGTTTCGGTGCCAAACTTTATTTGATTCAAAGCTCCTTTCATATTAGTGTAATTTTTTATAAACAGAAGTCAGTTTTTTAACAAAATGAAAACAGTCTTCTAATGGGCCAAATATTGTTCTGATTCTGGTTGTCGATCCGAAAGGCGTAGTCAAATGTTGCTTCAATTGTGTCACTTCGTCAAAATACGACATTTTTGAAATGTCAACCAGTACATTTTTAGCCATGAATCGCTTCACACCGAAAAAACACTTCGAAATAGTAACACTGTACATTGAAAAGAGTCGTTCAATTGTGTTACACAGCGTCGAAAATATCGTGGACAACAAGCGCCCTCTGACAACACCATTCGTTGTTAGGTGTCGAATTTTGTTGAGCACTAGACAGTGGGAGATCGTCAACATGCCGTTCATCAATGCCCAAGGCTTTCCAATGAACTGATTGAAGCGGTAAGAGAGAGTTTTGCCAAGACCTTTCCATTCGTGCCGAAATCATCTCTATGCTCGAAAAAGTGATCGAAAACGCGGCCAAAAGGGCAAATTTTGCTCTAGTTACTAGAGGCGGCCACTTGATTGATGTTGCATTCAAAAATTAGTCGAAACAAATTGTGAGTCGTCTCAGCAAACAATGAGACACTTAACCCTTTACGATCTGCTAAGGCATCGCATAGAAGACCGACGACGCCCTCCTCATCCGATAGGCAGACCCCTCTTTCCCATTGGGCACTTTGGGCAAGTGCCCAGGGCCCCGCGATCGATAGGGTCAAATACAAAGACCCTAGTTCCTGTCAGATCACCAAACGATAACCAATATTTATTACCAAAAAACTTTTGTAATTCGAAGAAATCGAACCTAAATTACTGACTACAATACCAACTTACTAGCTTTTACATTCGCGAAGCTATTCTACTCTCGCCCAAAATTTAGGCTTTCCGACTTCAGCATCCTTACTAAACACACACATTTAAAAGAAAAATCAGTTACTTTTGTGGACTATATTACATTTATCTATTCGTTTCATGTGATTGTTAATAAAAATAAATATTTTACCTTGTTTATCTACTTTCTTTGTCTATTCTAACAAAATAGTGTTCTGTCAAAGTCTTAGGGGCCCCATTATCCTAATATGCCCAGGGCCTCCTATATGTTAAAGACGGCCCTGCCAATAGGCTTCACTCTTTTTACCCGACTGGACACAGGGAGGGTTATGTGTTTCGCGCGTACGTTCTTATGTACGTTCCTCACGGAAAGAATTTTGAGATCATTGTGAAATTAGAAGACTTTAATCCTAATTTACAACCTATATTTTGTAATTTACAAATCAGAATTCATAGTTGTATTATTTAGGCTATTTTCGAATACATAATATTTACAGTCGTATTCCTCCTGATATTCAAGAAAATCATGCGGCGCCATATCGTCCGGAGACAACGGGATTTGTCTGGGGTGGTTTTTCGGTCTATGATGACATTTTAAATACAAACAAAATATTTTGATGAACTTGAAATTGATACGAACCTTTACAATTCTTTTCGATTACTATCCTTCTTTTCTAATAGCGAGATGTATTTACACTGTAAAAAATTAAGATTTATATGCATACTTCGGCGTTCTTGGAATTATTCAATATATTCCAGAATGCTGTATAATTAGTAGGACACTCACTATCCATACAATAGTATGAACTTTAACCCGACTGCTTTAAGCAAAGATTTAATACCGACTGCCTGTCTCTGCACCGCCACGCAATGTGCACAATGGAGATTTGGCATTATGATTGCTGCTGTCTAGCAATACCGCGTACATACATTCATCCATCCAAATGCGTCTTGTTCATATATTTTTAATTCTTTTTTTTTCAGTCAGTCGGGTTTTTTTTGTTTTTTAAATTAACTTATTTTATTTACTTCCTAAAAGCATCCCCATTTCATTCGTGTAAGCCTCATTACGTCCACTGGTCATTACACACCACCTCATCTATTTGCCAACAAACTGCGTTTATCTGAGTCTTTACTTAAAACCGCATTAATTACTTAACAGCTCTATGTCATATAAGGTAATTAAGGAAGTTTTTCCACACTTAAACCATAAAGAATTCCAAACACCCCTATTATGTTTATCATGTCCATAACACCTCATGCGCGTGCATTAAAAATAGCCGGCGAGCTGCTGTCAAAACGTATTACAACCACCCCACCCATGTGCTGTCCTCTTGCTGTGAACTATGCCTACGGCAGTCTTGAGGCAGACCACAATGTCACCTCTCGCGCTCGTAAAACTGCCAACCACTTGATGGTCCAATGCTATAGCTACAGTTCCATTGTGTATGTACTGTTTACTGTATAGGAGGTTGTCATGAGAGTGGGCCTGGCTTTCATTTTACTGTCTAATTTATGCGCTTAACTTGCGAAATTTACTAAGCATTTTTCACACTTAAACTACTGACGCTCACTGAAGTGAACCGGCATTTCCTGACCACGTGACCGGCATCAGATACACCAGTATGATTCATCAGTCAGATCACGTTCTGCTGTAATTTCTTAATGCTTCTCTTATCAGGTTGTTTAATGGCCAGCTAGTGCATCTACCGAATTTTCACGGAAATGCTTCATTCCATTTGGCCAGACCTTTTCAATAGAACCCAGTCGACGGCGCACAGTCGGATAATTGTAATTGCCGACCGTCGTAATAACGGACTGAAATCCGTCGCTTGAATGGAACTGTTAGTTGATTGAGGTTGCGGCGACCAATCCCACTCTCATCACTTTGATCGTGAATCAAAGTGGAGAACATTATACATTTTTTGTTTCGGCAAAATGAGGTGTCCAGTGTGAGCGGTAGACGGATTTATCGCCGCCATTAGAGGTGCATTTAATGCATGCAAACGAGGCGTATATATTATCCACGTCTGAGGTTTTTTTTTCTAAACCAAATGCAACTGCGGATAGGGGTAATTTTTTTTTCTACTGAATATGGATTAGGAGATACACTCATATTTACATTTATATTTATGGATTTATTTTTATTTGTTGTCATTGCAGATGTCTGACTTCTCGGATACCACACAGCACGTCAGTCCGGCAGCATCTTTGATAGAAAATTTTCATAAGAAAAATGGCACCATTGGTCCGACTGCTGCCAATGCCGCCGCAGTTGTGGGCAGTGGTGGAACGAGTAGTATGCCAACAGGGACCAGTGGTGGTCCCGCCGCTGGCAATGGTGGTGCCCTCACGTCGATATCATCAAATACCAGACAGAATTTAATCAATACTAGTTCTAGTTCTAGCAGTAGTCTTAAGGAAACCTCATCCACATCACAGCAGGTAAGCTATGGCACACCTTGGGTGTGGGTAAATTATTTATAGTTTGACAGTTGGTTGTCGAGTGTCTATGTATTAGCATTTGTTGATGATTTCGATAGTTGGCATGTGCACGGTCGAAATACTTTCACTGAAATTTATTACTGGCCATTGTTAGGTATTCGTGTCAAGATAGTTTACTACATCTTTATTTTTAAAGCTCAAAGATTGGAGTGGATATTCTTTGAAAGTAACTGAGAAAAAATAATACTGTGTTGTCAGACCATTGTTGGACTTGAAGGCTTGTTGACTTTTGTATTAAATTGTATTGTATTGGCAGTTATTGTGGGCCGCCCCGCATTTAGACTGAATTTTAATATTACGAATATAAAAATAAAGTGCACGACTGGGTCGAACGAAACTTTCTCGTTCATCAAAAGTTTTAATGTAAATGAAGTGGGAGTTGCTGATTTTGTAAGCTCCAAGTTGTTGGAAATAGTTTTAGGGTGCATGTTCAATATGGTTGAAAAAATTATAAGTTGGTAATAAAGGGTTTTCCAACAAGAGGTATTATTTTGGTATTCAAAGAAAAATGCCATTTTTTTAAATGATCGGATGTTTATTTCATAATAAAGAGGAAGGTATGCCGTTAATAATGAAAAACAACATCAGCCAAATGGCCACCACGAGCACGCATACAGGACCATATCCTTTTCATGAAATTTTCCACAACCAAATCACAAAGTGGCTGCCCTATGTCCTCGATAGCCTCACGAATTTTATCTTTGAGGTCTTGAATCGACGCTGGACTGTTGGCGTAGACCTTATCTTTCACGTGGCCCCAAAGGAAGAAGTCGCAAGGTGTTAAATCACAAGATCTCGGTGGCCAATTGTGATCACCTCTTCGAGAGATAACACGGTCCGGAAACGTTTCCTGTACAAGATCAATGGCTTCGTTGCTTGTGTGGCACGTAGCGCCGTCTTGTTGAAAGTAAACGTTGTCCAGATCAATACCATCCAACTCCGACCATAAAAAATCATTAATCATCGACGACCAAAAACTGCTTTAGTTTTGCGAACTGTGACTGCAAGATTGTAGTGAATTTTAATAATTTCAATGCGTTGTTGAAGCGTGTATCGTTCCATTTTTAGTAATGGCGTAGTTTCTACTTGTCAAATGTCAAAGCTTCAAAAGTGACAGCTACCGAAATAGCGGGTCATTCACAATAACACCTCTTATTGGAAAACCCTTTATTTGCTAATAAGAAGTTTTACGTAGCTGTTATTGGATTTGTTCGAATTTTTTGAGAAAAAATAAGTACGGGATCTTATTTAGAATACTTATATTATCTTTACTATGTATTTTGGTCAAAATCGTTAGAGTGGTTAATTTTTGAAATTTGACAGACAAAACAGTAGCAAATATTGCAATGTTTAGTTTGAAAAATACTATTGCTTAAGTATTTAGCTGAAAACCGAGTACAAGTTATTGTTCGGGATGTTAGCATTACTTGGTTTTTAAAACTTCATCGAAATCGAAAATGAGGTTTTCGAGATATGAGCAGTTTTTAAAATTTGCGTTTTCGGTGATTCGAATTGAAAATTAAGGACGCAATAATTTTACTCTTAGTTTGCATTTTGGTCAAAATCCTTATTGCCGTTTTCTAGTAAACTAAAGGAAACACCACTTTTCAAAAATTAATTTTACGATAATACAGAGAAAAACTCAGTTTGCCATTAAGTTAGAAATTACCATATCAACTTCGAAATGAGTTTTTGTTACAATCGTATGGACCGTTTTCGAGATATGTCCAAATTTCAAAAGTACCGTTACTCGATTGTTTAGCCGAAAACTGAGTATGCAGTTATGTTTACCTCACCTACTTAAGCTTTAATATCAATTTTGGTTGAAATCGTTACAGCCGTTTTCGAACAAATCAAACTGGTATGAAAATTTTGTATGGGAATTCCATTTATATTGAGGTTACCATGCAAAAAAAAAAACGGCCCCGAACTGTAAGCCCCCAAACTTTGAATTCGAAGTTTGAACGAAATCCGGTCAGCCGTTTAGGTTGTAGGCCTCCGGACATACAGACAGACAGACGGACAGAATTTTGCGACCCCCTTTTTTGAGTTCCTCTATCATCGTAATGTCAGATTTGATTAAAATCTCGAGTTCGAAATTTTGTACGAATACAATATCTTTCTCTTACTACGTACTGGAGAAAGTTAAAATGAATATAGAATCAAAATTATTGTTTCAAACGTAATAAATAAATATCTACTCCGATCACTACAATAAATTTTCCCTTATGTTTTTTATCTACCAGAAAGTATTCCGAATCTACTGAGTAGATCTAAGCGCATTTGTTTATGACAGGCACAAAAACCTCGAAATTGATAAGACTTTCTTCTTTGAGGTTGTCATCCCGCAGAATGATTCACGACCTACGAAAGCATCTGTCCATATGGCCAGGCACCTAGTAGGGGGATATTTTTGTAGGCATTCCCACACCAGTTTGAACTCAATGATGTTAGGAACCAGGTGCCACAAAAGCAGCACGGGTCGGCACATCTATCTATGGCATGGACTTCAGTCTGAAAGATGTTGGAATTTTTTTGATTTAGAGTATTTGATTCTAGTCAGTTACAAGAAGACAAAAAATAAAGAACTGAAAGCGAAGGTGATCGGAAACCAAACTATCTTCTAACTGGTTGGGCTCTAAACACAAGTGTCCTTACTTATAACAACCACACTTAGATGGCCCTAAGAAGCGGTATTCTCAGCCGAACAGCTGCTTTAGTGGCGCTCGTTTCGTTAATTATTTTCTCTTTTATCAGTTTCGGTAGAACTTGCTGCTTTCCACTTTTCACTTTCTAATGTATGAAAAAGGTTCGTCTGATCCGAGTTTCGAATATCGTTCTCATCAAAATATTGGGAGAATATTTTTTCAACGATTCTTTTTCATAATTTCCAATGAAAAAAATTAAATCTGTGAAATTATTGTGCATTTCCATTTTTAAAAAAATGTCGACCAGCAGTAATATCATCTTCACGAGAGACAGATAAAAGTGAACAATAGCGATAATCTTGTGACTCGCGATGGCGACATTTTATTGAAGAAAACACTTTTATATTTATTATTGAAATGCATCTCAGAAGCAATAAAAGTTGTCTTGATTTTTTGTTGCATCGTTTATTATAGACACTGAAGACGTCTCGACGGTGTGTCAACAATAACATTAATGTGGAAATGTGAGAAGGAAAACAATGAGTAACACAAGTTATGAAGGGAAATTCTTGACACTTGATGATTTACTGTTATATAGTTAGACGTCTTTAATCTAGATAAGTTGAACTAAAGACTTTCAATAGTTGTGGTCAACTGTGCTCTAGCACTGAGGTGATTTCGATATTCCTTGTTAGAGACTTCTGAAGCCAAAAGTGTCATCGATTTGTGGATATTTTCGGAAGATATTGTTCACATAGAGCATTTTATTTATGTTATGACATCTGACAAGCTAAATCAAGTCAAGAAGGCTTCTTATCTTTATCCCACGAAACAAACACAAACGTCATAGACGTAGATAAAGGGGTATGAACATCTTCTTTCGATTTCAACAAGCCAAGATAATTGTAGCACACAAAATAGTAAAATCAGTGCGAAGCTTGTTTATAAATTGAACAGACACAGTCGACTTGTTCTAGGTCGGAGAGTTTCGACTTTTGAAAGACGCACAAGAGGACTTTGCACCGATCGCAAAATTGATTTCTCGCTGACAGTATGTTGTTCCGAACAGCGCTATATTAATATTCAGAAGTTCCGTGCTGTGGAAAAAAGTAAATTTTGTTTTAAGGTGTAAAATGCACAAACACAAAATGCACCAATGTTTTATTTTGTTAAGATTGTGACCCTGTTAGCCGCTTCAAAGCAACAAATAAACCTGACATAAGAATCCCACCAGTCCAAGGATAAATATTTTCCAACGAAGTAAACTTATATCAAATTGGTACAGCATAATATATGTACTATTGACGACCGAAACCTTGAATTTTTATGAATTCCAAATGAGTGCTAAATGTTTCTCCTTTCATTCCTTTATTATGGGTTAATGAAATAATATAAAAAGTACAAATAAAATGGTTAAAATGTGTCCAATAATAACATAAGGGTCTTCTTAATTAATCCACTTACATTTGAAATCAACACACAAACAATTTTGTAATATATAAAGATAGAGAAGAAACATCCTCCCAAAGATGTTGCTAGCTACAGAGCTATTATAGTTAACGGGACCTGTGGCAATGTGAAGTTAAAATTGTCAACATCAGACTGATTTGCATTCAAAAGGAAAATATGATGATGCCATCAAGTGAGAAGTAGAAGATCCATCAGCAGTGTCGTAAATATGAAGCCTTAAAATTGCACAACTCTACTTTTGCGTCATATTTAAAACTCTGTTTAACAATAGGCTGCAAGATATCCGCCAATGGACCACATTTGAAAAGGCAGTGCTTTTTTTCTCTATACAATTACAATTAGCAAAGTAAGGCAAACAAAATAATGATAAATCTACATAGTTTAAAGTGACAGCCTAAAGGCCTGCAGCATTTTTGATAAACTGGTTCTGGTCTATGTCAAAATATTTTGGTTTGTACTTGTGATAATGGGTCGTATGAATAAAACGTAGTAATTGCTTTTACTCACGAGAAATGTCAAAATCAAAGCCTTTGCTACATTTCGTATGAATAAAAACCAATTTGAGTTAGTTCCAACCCTTGACATGTTTGGAAAGCGGCCACACTGACCTTTTACTCAGATCGGTATGAATAGCACTTATCAGACAAAGCAAAATGCTATGCAAATTCTGAGTCTGCTATTTAGTTGAGTCAGACCTTTTGCTAAATATTTTGTACTCACATTTTTAATATAAAACAATCTAAGCATTGAGAATTTTCGATGTTTTGTTTATAAATAATTAAATTAGGTTTTGTTCGTGCAGGAAAACAAAACATGGATGCGATAAGTTTTCACATTATATCTTTTTTACCTCTTGTTGTTAACGTTCGTGCTAATAAAAAACAGTATAAAACAAGAAGAATTGGTGACGATAATAATTTCTAACAATTGTTTCGTTATACGCGTGAAAATGTGGGCATTTTGGCTAATACTTTTTTAAATGATAATTTTGAGACGCGTGCTGGTGCTCTTTCAAATATCCAGAAAATTAAGTCTTTCCCAAGGTACTTAGGAGATCCGGGCTTTCAGGTAAACATTTCAAAATTCATGGCTTAACAAGTGAAAAATGTATGTGTTTAGGTTGGGTGTTGGAGAAGATCTTGGTGTTCATCAGTCAATCGTTTCGTTAACTAATTGGTATGTGTTTCAAAAAATTGTTCAACAAGCCGATGATTGGATACATTTTCCGACAATTGATAAAGAAATCAAACATCAAGCGATTTGGCAAATAAAATTTATGTTTCCATAGATTGCTTTTGATAATTTTCCCACAAAAATTTGAAAATAAATTCAAAATAAACAAACCACTGGGCAGTTGTCAAGTTTGACAGAAATTGCAAGGCAAGGACATGTACAGCGAAGTAAATCATGCTTATTTTGAGATTCGTTTTCTTTCGAAAGTGTGTCGAATTTGAACAATCTGTATGTTGACATTTGAACAGAATAGAAAGTTCATTCTGTCAATCGAAAGTTCATTTTTCATTCGAATGTTGACTGTATTTTGACTTTCTAATCGTTCGCAACAAATGTCATTTTTTATTCGTCTGTATTTTCCTAACGCTACACAGTGATAATTGTTGTTTTTCCACATTTTCCTAAGGGATTTTTTTTCGGAAATGGATTTGAGACATCCATTATTATCCTCCTGTATGAGATTTTCTCTTTTTTCATCCATAAACAAAACAACCGCCATGTCTGTTGTTATTTGTCACCGATTGTATACAGAAAAACAACTGTATCAAGAAAAATGTTGTTTCGATTTGAACAGCAACCATATTTGAAAGGTAGTGTGACCAGAATTGAGTTAAATAAATAACAGCAAAAACTTGAGGTTTAATATGACAACTTCTTTTTTTTATTCTTTACTTGAACAACATGGGTTCGCAATTTAATAACCAAATTTTAAAACCTATTTTAGATAAGCTTATATTTAAATTTCAGACTTTAGAGTGTCAAAATATTGCTAATAACACATTTTAATATTCTTACACCTGGTCCAATTTGAGATAAGACTGCTACTTAACATTTTTGTAGATCTTAGCAGATATTTCTCAATAAGTAGTTAATATTTTAAATATTTATATAGTTTTAATAAAACAATGAAAAAAGAGGCTCCATAAAAAAACAAAAGTATGTTCACTCTATATAAAATAAAAATGTGAAACAGCTGATTTCGAAAGCTAAATTCATTTGAATTCATTTTATGGTATTCTCGATAGTGAATATTATTCGTTTGAATCTCAAAATACACAAAGTTCATTCGAACGAATAGAGACATTCGTTAGAATTGACTATTCGTTCGAATCTCAAAATAAGCATGAATGCTATGTTCGAATTTTCGAACTTACTTTAGCAAACTAGTTTTTTATTCATACTGATTCAAAGCATTTGCAAGGGCTTTTACTTTGCTTAAACCGTTTACTCAAAGCAAATGCTAGTTTTTATTCATACGACCCAATAACAACGCTACCATTTGAACAAATTGTATTAGTAGTAGCAGTGTCAGAAACCCATCTATATAACTATAACTTCCCGTAGCGACGATATTAATTAAAACAGACCTAACAGAGCATGGTTTGGAAAATACGCCAGAAACGTTGGAAATTAGGCCAGACAAGTGTGGAAAAAAGAGCCATAAAGTGAAATGGAAATTAGGCCAGAAAATAAATATATTCTGTTCTTATTTGCAAATTTTTTTTCAAAAAAAGACCAGACCTTGCTTTATTTTATTTTTTAACAAGGTAGTTTAAATATATAAAAAATTAAGCTGCTTAAATGTAAAACCACAAAAGTTTTTAATAACTTTCGCCTTTTTATTTGTCAATTTATCAATATGTAACATACAATTATGTTTCTAAATTTAAACTTGAAGTGTTTCTGCTACGATTTCCCGGCAGCATGGACATTTATAATTCTGTTGTCCATCTCCAACTGCTTGCGCTTGCAACTTTATGTTGCACTCAGAGCATACTTTCATGTGTTTGCATGGTAACATCACAATATTTGCCTGACATATAACACATAATATTTTATCTGCTTCTGTGGTTTCTTCCGAATGGACACTCGAAAGCAACTAAATGACAACGCAAGCAATCGTTCCACCAACAAGAATATCTAATAATACTGTTAATTTGTTACAACAATCGCTATAATTTTTTTTCAAACAGATTTCTTCCAAAAGTTTTCTGGCGTTTTTTTTCCATTTTCAGAAATGGAAAAAATTGTGGAAATATTGCCAGAAAAGTCAGGCCTTTTTTCCTAGGAAAAAAAGCCAGACTTTTGTATGGAAAATTTTCTGGGATTTTTTCCAAAAAAAATTCTGGCGTAATTTCCGGGAGCCTATCATTTTTACTTATGCTCAATGCTAAGAATAGAAGCTCAAAGGCACCTACATAGTTGGACAAAAACGGTTGCTTCTTTAATTACTATCTATTTCTGTTTCGGGCTTGTCAAAAAATGTTATTTTTATACCACTAGCTAGCAGGCGTCTGACGCGTGACCCTTAGCAAAAATCAAAAACCGCAAAAATATGTCTTCTAACCGCAACCGTTGATAAGAGGTTTCCAAGAAGTTTTGACACGGAACTTTGTCACTTCTTGTCATTGTAGCATACACTCATATATGTCAGAAAGTACTAATTCCGTTTTTCTGACCTCAGTCATACAGTGATATTCCTAAGGATTGTTGAAGGAAATATCTGCGTTGCCGCCTAAAATTATGCAAATAAAATTGCTTTTATCGCAACTGATGTCATTATATATCAGGGGAATAGCATTTATTTCTACCAACCGTTCTATCAGTAATTACATCACCAGATGATCACATTATTTTTTATATTGGTAGGTAATCTTATCTATTCGCTGTACTAGATCACCATTTGTCACCTTCGTTTCCAAAATATGGTGACCTAAGCTATAAAACTGAACTTTTCCAGTAGTTTAATCGGTTAGATACATTAACGATAAGATATAAAAAAAGAAATCGCATAGTGTCCTCGAAACAAATTCTAAACATGGCCGGCTCCGTGTTTTTATTCGTCTGACGTCTGTTCTGACATTTGCCAATAGAGTACAGCTTGGCATTTAGAGGAAACATCCATCGGTCGTTCTTCTTCCACTTCTATCATAAATCCTGCCCCTGCTTGGATGGCTCTTTGTACCAAACCAACTGGAGCTATAGTGCGATAATGTCGTTAGTAAGCTTGTCATAATGAACGCACCCGAGAGCAACAACTGTCAGCGGCAATTAGGCTGCCATGGCTCTTGAAAGCGAAACGAAAATTATTTACGGCGTACAAAGAGGAAAAACGCAAAATGTACTCGTATGTACATATTAATATCCGCAGTTGAAGTGATAAGATAACGAACATTATTTATTGGCAGCAAGCGCTTTTATTTTCCATGTGCGTTTATGACTGTCGATTGAGAGACTTGTCTTATCTACTTACACTTATAGCCAGCAGATGATGATATTTGGGTTCTTCCAAACTTTTTCGGCGCGCACTTAAAAAGATTAATAATCTTGGTTTATTGTCGGCCATGCATGGACATTGTGACGGCCCACTTATTTTTGCTGTAGCTCCCATGTGAGTGAGTCACTTTGGTAGAATTGTGAACACTGTACGGGGGTGGCAGAAAAGCTTTCTGACACCTAGTAAAAGGTAGATTAAATTTAATTTCCTAGCGCTTTTTATGTTTCTACAGTCTCGATGATGGGTGCTATTCGATTTTATTTTGCATACTTTGTTTTGTCATTTATGTGAAAGTGTGGCAAGTGCCTACGGACCTCGTGGGCGCAATTGCACACATTTTAAAATTTTAAACAGAAAAGCTTATTTAATACAATTTCGCAGGAAAGCAGTTTTTCGTAGAAATATATCGTGGACAGATTTAGAGTGAAAAATATTGCGATTTGGTGCACGGGTATATTCGTGGAACTTTTTATTTATATTTTTATTCGATAAGTCTTCAGAGAAAGTTGAGTGAGGTGTTTATGAAGTCGAGATAGAAGTGAATGATTTATTTGACAAGTACTCGATAAGATGCTGTTTCTAAATCATAATGCTGCTAATGCGACGCACTCTTTTGTTTGTTCCTGGACATAAGCTCAGTGATTATCGATGGAGTCCAAACTGCAAAAGCGACAGTTTGGTCTGTTCAATTTGCCTTCAAACGATAGAAACATTTTTCTGAAGTTAAATTTAGACAGACGGGCAGAATTAGCGGTGGAGGGAAATAACTTCACGGTCAATAACTTCACATGAGAAATAACTTCACATTTGCTCATTTTTCAGTGGGAAATAACTTCACATAAAATAAGTGAAATTATTTCCCACTCGATGTGAAGTTGTTTCCCATGTGCAGTTATTGCCCGTGGAGTTATTTCCCTGCACCGAATTAGCGGACCTAATACTTTGAGTTTATTGGCGAGTAAGATTTTTTGACTTTAACAGCCAAAAGTTGTTTAGTAAGCCAAAGAAATTTTGATTTTATGCCAAATCACTCAGACCCCAGACCACACCAGAAATATACCGCCTTTTACTTTAGCTTCTTTGTTTGAACCCTTACATACTTGGAAATAAGAATTATGAGTTGACCCTTTTAATTGGTTGTAGCTGTTGTATTGAAAACCATCGAAACATTGTTTCCCGCATTTACACGTAAAGTAGGAAGGTTAACCGCAATATGATTAATGAAAGTAGCCTGTTTTGTATTGTTGTTTTAACCGTAACTAATTTCTATAGTTAGTTAAATTTAGCGAACCACACAAACGTTTGTTGTACACTATTGACCAATATTTTTCTGTCATAGTTTTTTTAATCTTAGGTGAACTTTTGAAAAATTGATAGATAAATAGGAGCCACCAAATTCACTGCTTATCGGTCTCGACTTGAAGTTTGTAAGTCTTTTTTATACTTTCTGTCTGACAACTAAGTTTGAAGTATATAATAGCCTTAGACGTGCACACTGATCTCTTGCTGTGGGTATTTCGAAAGTCTCTTATTTTATAACGTAGCTTGGATGTACGTAACTTTGTCACTATTAGTTCATTTTTATTGGAACTGCACGTGAAAGCAGTTTGTGTATTGGGAGTCTAGGAATGCGCTGTTCTTCCCCCTAATAAAAACGTGGTAGCTTCCCAATATATGTTTTAAGACTGCCACATTTCACGAAGTATAGTTCATAATTCTTTTTATTGTTTTCCCACCCACGTTGTCCAATTCGGCACAGATTTTGAAAATAATTTGAAGGGCCAATTTACAATTTACCAAATTTATTTACGGTCCAACCTTATAATTCCCCTTAAATTTTTCAAAATTTAGTGCGTTAGCAACGTACGTCCATTAAACAATTCTTGGCTAAAGCTGTCATAAATGCCAAGATATAGTGTTTTTAAATGACTTTGTTGTAAGGGATGTGCCACACACCATTGTCCAAAAATGGCATTATTATGCGAACTTTTTGTCAATTCACAGAAATGTCCCAAATTGTACAACTTTTGTCTCCATTAAGTGCCGAAAAATCGCGATTATAGGTTTTTTGTAAAAAAAAATTCCACGCCCAACATCCGCAGAAGACCCACTGATGTTCGATAAATATCAGTTGCGATAAGAATTCTGAAAACGTTTAAGTGGCAAACTTGCGTATTACATTTAATTTTAGTTAGAACAATTTGGCGAACTAATGTCCTTGTAATTCTTCTGTCAGGAAGATGTTTTTGGTCGCGGGCATCGGGTATAATCTCCTAAACATCGTTTTCAAAATACAATAATTTGGGAATTACTTAAAGTGGCTACTACATTCCATTTTTAAAAGTTATCAAACAACCGATTTATCGTGAGCTGTAGAGATTCGAGGGAGTGTATCAACAAAGCAACGTCGTCCGCCAAGTTTTCATTGCTTTTGAGGAGGAACAAATAGCGAACAGTGGAATATCCTTTCTGGAAACCTGCTTGATATTCTTCTGTGGTTCCAGTGCAAGCGAATTTTTGTGTTAGCTGTACCTCCAGATTAGAGACTTGCTCTCATTTCATCTGTTATTGTCAGTGAATTAATTTTGTGGATGTAGAAAATAAAAAAAATAAAAAAACCAAAACTAAACTGGGAAAAGACATAAAGGTCATTTATTTACAAACAAAAATCGGGAAATCAGTTAGAAAGATCTTATTCTGACCAGTCTGCGACGAAATAACGAACAGCTTTCACACTTACGAGAAATTCCGAGATTGTTAACATGAAAGACAGCTTTTCCATTGTTTCAGTATTTATTTTTTGTTAAATAATAATATAAATTGTAATATGATAACTAAAATTAGCACGCTCGCTATTTACTTATTAAACTCGCCGATATTTCTCCCACTAATAATGAAAGTGCAATCCATTTGTCGAACTAAATCAATTCGCTTTAGCCACTTCCTCAGAACTGCCAATTTACTCGTATTTCTCCGACACCCACTCTGTGAGCAGATTCATCGTTTCATAAAATCAGAAGCTTCAGCTTCATTATTCGTGTCATCGCTTTAAGGTCATCTGCTGCTTATTATGAAATTCAAAGAATCATTCACCCCAAATGCAGAACGCATTCGGTTTCAAAAAGATAACTATTAATAGTTGTCTTCACAAAAAATATGCTGATCGTGTCAAGGTTCTTCTTTTAAATAAAAATCGTGAGTCATGAGCCATTCTGTCAATTCAGAAAAAAACACCTTATTCCAATACGTAGCTTAGACATACCTACATCTCATCAATAAAACATTATCTCATCTTCCCAGTCGTATAATTTGCACCTTTTAGGCAGCGTGTTGTAGTGAATTGCTATTGCCACCCAAAATACGTATTCTCACTCGGTTAATAATTCTATTGGTATACACCGCACACCCATAGCACCTTGTATCAAAAAAGCCAAATGGAAAAGTACAAACGAGTCCGCCACCAAACCTATCCCATACATAAATTAACACTCATTATAAACATATTGTTACTGTACAAATCCATACATCAATTTATTCGCGTACCAACGAAGATCAGAAAAAAAAATTAATAAAAAAAGCCGGCTTGTATCATAATAACCCTCTAATCTACAGAGTATCAAAACAACAGACTCTCCTTATCACCCTGACAAAATGGGTCTACAGCTCACCATCATCAGTCAACTGCTTGTGTTTTTTTTTTTCGTGACGTACTAAAGAAACAAAACAAAGCCTCAAAATATTTATAGAAACAGACAGAAAAACCGAACTTCTGAGCTCACCTCGACTCGTGCGAAACCCACTTGTGTACGCTGCTCTGGAATAGTACAACAACCGTCAATATTGATTTCTAGCGAAACACCACAACAAAAAGCTTTTCACCATCTCCACAGTCAATAACATGCTAACTAACCCCGCTAGTAGAACTCAAAGCTTCTTTCATTTTCAGTCTTTCAGTCAAACGAACGAGGACGATCTTTTGTCGCGCGCGCATATTTTATTTATTTTGTTTTTCTTGTCGTCGCCCCTCAACTCGATCAGTCAGCAACGAATATTTATTTTTTTAATTTTTTTTTAATTTACAATTTAAAAGGAAAAATCGAACGAACGAAATATTGTTAAAAGAGAAATCAAACAATTTATTTAAAGAGTATTATTGAAAAGACAAAACGAACCTTCTTTTTTTTAAGAAAAACGGAAAAATTATTCAAAACAAGCAAAAAAGGCAGATAAATGCCGAGTGAAAATTACAATAATAAAAATAAAACACAACCGCAAACCGGAAGTTAAAGATACACGTTATTAATTGAGCGTGAACAAGGTGAGTAATCGCCCAAATAACTTTGATACACATCTTCGCATGCACAGATTGATGTTTGCAGGCATTACCTATATATGTACTTGTAAATTGACTTCCTGGTCCCTTGGGGGACGACCTAGATGTTATTTTTCCGTCTTGGAAAATATTTCACTTGCAGCCCAGGCTAAAGTAAAAAGTACAAATCATTAATTAAAAATAGACATGAGCGGTTATTTTTTTTTTGTCAAGTTGTTATGTTTTTTTTTTGTTTTGTTTTTTGAGTCGCTAAAAGAAATTCCACTTAATGCAAATTTGAAAGGAATTAGTAGACAACATTCTAAAGACGGATACTTATAGACTTGAATGTTTTTGGTGAACAGATGCGCTTAGCAGCGTGATATTCACGTGTAAATCAATGTAGATACTTGCTAGCCGATTGTTTGTTTTGCAAAAGCAAATAACTTATACAGTCTGTATGGGTATGTATTTTACTGTGAAGCTGATTAGATAAACTATATATTCGGTTGATAGAACTTTCTTTGAGTCTCTTGCGTCAATTTGAATATGCATACAGAGCAATATCGTTTGTAAAAATGTATGGGCTTGAGTCAGAGAGTTTAATTTTGTATTTTAAGCTAAAATGACACGAGCCATATTTTTTATTTCTATTTCTGAACTAATTTTCGCATTTTTTTTTTATTTGAGTTAATAATGCATGTCTCGAGTACGGACCTTTGAGCCTTTGAACCAATTGAACCTATTTAAATTATCAGTTCGACTTTATATCGATGACAATTGTGGTAAATTGTGAATCCCTTTTGAATGAAGGAGGAGGGCTTTTTCCTCACGTATCAATGATGCCAATGTCCTGCTGCGCCCAAGAGGTTGACCGGGAGTGTCTACTTATTGTGTCTTAAGCGACTTACTATATTTATTTACATTTTTGGAATATGATCCACCGTGATTCATTATTTTACATTGCTAGGTTTTGGAAAGACCGGTATTTGATTGGAATATTTTAGCTAAAGCCCTGTTTTTTGGTTTAGGCTGCTTAAATATACAATAACTGAATATGGTTTTGGATGCGTAGGTAGGTTTTCACTGGAATCATAAAACAAGATATTAAAATGTTGTTAAAAACAAATAATGTCAAAAAACTGCGGATTTTTGCCGGCCTTAGGAAAGTGGCCTTTTTATAATGATCTTTTGTCTTCTACTCTACTTCGAAATGTTGCGGTTTTTTTTTGTTTGAATTTTGTACAAATATGAGGCTATACAAAAATCTAATTAACAAAGTCGTAGTTCTGCTACAGAATTTCTTATAGCTTACGCGTTGTTATCGCCCTCTAAAATGAACAAAAAGTAAGTCCCATTGTCGAAGATTTACCACCCTGCATTTTATTTTGACCCACCAGACTCATTTTACTTGCTTTCGATGTTATGTTGGCATAGAACCGGCGGATGCAGATTTAATTGGCCAAAGTCGTGTTCTTAGACTTGAGATTTTGAAAATTGTAGCAACATTTTAATTTGTTTCGGCAAGAATTTTGAACGGTTTTTTAAATACAAATAATAAGTTAAAGAAATCGCATCATAGTTCATTGAACAGGCTCTTATGATTGCCCGCCGACACTGTACGAATTAAAACTTTACATTGGTCGGTATGGTTAAGCACGATTTTTCCATTGATAAAATCATAATGCACATCGATTTAAATTTCATATATTTTTTCGGAGATTTTGCGGTTGGTAACTATTTGTGTCTCATTTTTTATACGGACTAGGTCGCTCCGATTATCGGATATATTTATCACATGTCTTGCTTATATATGGAGGCTATCATATCAGATTTTAGTACGGCAGTTTTGGAAAACGTTTTGCAAAATAATAGTCCCATCTCAGTAGACGTTCGATCTTGTTGATAGCTCGCCATCTAAAGAAGACAGAACTTCTTTTCCTCGGAAACATTGCTTTTAAAACATGTTCCTACAACTATTTTGGCACAACACGCTCTCTCTTTTATATAGAAAACTTATCCAACCGGTTGGTCACTTATTTTAGGCATAAAAACTTTGAGGTTAGGTTAGAAAAATGTACCAGGTTCGATTATTTTGTCAGAAAACGAAGCGCTTGCCTTACGAATTTGTAGATATGTTGCTTATTATTATTAATTGTGTCTTGTCACGCCATATGTCACTTATTTTAGGCATAAAAACTTAGAGGTTAGGTTAACCACTTTCTGAAAAATGTAGGGCCTTCGATTTCTCCTACCATTGCTTCCCACATTCGTTGCCATTTTCTCTCGTTTACGTATTGACCTCGCAGAATAACTCGACTGGATACACTTTCCATAAAAGAATCATCGGAATAGGTATTTTCAACCTACAAATAAACCGAAGAAAATGGAATTTCATATAATATCACTTAAGCAAGTATTTGTTGGCTAAAATCGATGTTTGAATGCAAAACAAGCTGTTGTTGTAGATTTTTTTTCAGGCGATTTGCTTTCTTTGAACATGTTTACATTGAACAATCTGAATGCACCGCCCTGTTGTGATCGCAAAAAGCCTTCAATGGTCTGAGTGTGCATAAAATCCTCGTTTAATCTTTATTCACCTTTCCTACAGATGGAATTTTATAAATTAATTCATAATTCCCAGATGTCACTACTTATGCAAATTTCTATAACTATAATCATTCATTTTACGATCGATAAATGCCTCTAAGTATCATCTCTGCAATAATTAACCAGAAATTCCAATTTAATTAAAAGTTTCACATTTTTAGTAGGTAGATATGGTAATTATATTTTTAATAGACACTAAGTCACGGATATAAATAGTGTGGCCACCTAATCAGATTCGTTTGCCACTTTTAGTGCGAGATGTAGATCAGTATAAGCAATAAAATTCATATTGTTATCGGTAGTAATTTTTGGACAATATTTTATTATATTTTTATCTATCGAATGCGATGGAAGTTTTCCTATGACGACATGTTCCAAGTATGCGACATCAGATATCGCAAGGCTACCGTACAAAACAATTAAGTTCGTTTGAAGATACCACTTTACTTAAAAACAATATCTTTGTATTTGTAGGTCGTCAATAGTAGCAGTACGACGACACGTGTTGAGAAGAAATCACAACGCTTGCATCACGTTACATCATCATCGTCATCATCGTCATCGTCGACATCCGAAATGAAGGCGACCGCCCTTAAACGTGATCTAAATGAGATTAAGAACTCAATGTCTGAAATAAATGACTTGGCCATGAGTCGCACAGCAACGCAGCAGTTGAATGATATGAAGCTGAATAGCTCGTCGACAATCGATCAAATTCAAAAGAAGTATGTCATGTCCTTTTCGTTGATGGGTGTGTTTGTGATAAAGGTTTTTTTTTCTTTTAGAATTCGTTCCTCAATAGAAAATCTCGTGGATAGTCCAACTGGTGAACCATTGGTGACATTTCCCGATGGTGATGATGACCATCATCATCACGATTTGAAAATGGATTTGGTGAATGCATCCAAGAGTGCTGCCTTGACAAATGGTCTGAGCGGATCTTCGAAAACAGTGGACACAGTAAAATTCGAGGAGAAACGCACGAAAACCGAATCAAAAACAAAAGTGATAACTGACGGGTTCAGTTCAGAACAGGCCACTAGTAATATGGCCTTAAGCAAACGTCTGCAAGCCGGTGATATCGACTATAAAGAAGCTAAGGCAGCGTCTGCAATGAGAAATAGACTGGAAGTGGATGGTGTTAAAACGGAGGAGAATGCTGCTGTTGTTCAGGTGGGTTTTTCTTTAATAATTATCGTACAAAGTAGATGGTAGCAATTTTGAAAATAAGTCTAAATACTTTTATACTGTTGAAATGACTTAACTGATTTATCACTGATTTGTTTTTTAAAGCTAGTACCATGTTGCTGTCGGTTGACAGTCTTTTAAATCTGTCTCGCTTTTCAAAAACATTTTGACACACATTTTAGTACTGCATCCAAAGTGTCTTTGATGAACTGTTCGAAAACTATTTCGAGTATGTCGGGAATAACCATGTTGGCTTCCAAGCGTGATTATTCGTTGTCCAGTTGCTCAACACATCCATTCATCCCTTCCAACTTTGGCCTGGGGTGCAATGCCTGCCAAATAGTGCAACTTTGTAGATGTTAGCAAATATTTTAAACCTTTTTAGGTTATCTTCACTCCAAATGCGACAATATTTGTTTGGGTACGTTTTTCTATAAACGCAATGAGTCTACTTACAACTGATTCAGAGTTCAAGTACTGAAACCACGACATATGTATTGTCGTTTGGCTTAAATCCTTGCACTAGGACAGACGGATAGGTCTTAATTCCAAGTGTGCCCAGAGGCTTCCATAGAAAATGTTTGATAGTGCGAAACTTATCAAGGTTCCATGAAAAGGACCAAACGCACGGCGACAATGTTATCTGATTTTTGAAATAAGTTTCCGCAACATGACAGCATTTTTGTTATGTAATTCTGTCTATTCCATAGTCATAGTTGAAATCGATGAGTTTTATTGGCTGATCATGTGGCAAATGCTTTGCCGACGAGCTGTAGCCTCCTCAGTTTAAAAAACTGACAGATGTCACTTCCGTTTTGTTTTTTGTTTTTTCTGCAATTAAGCAGCATGTCACTCCCCAACAATTACGCTTGTTAATCGCTATTAGAATTCAGATATATAACAACTGAGAGTGTAAACTTTTGTCTCATTCATTGACGTACATCGAAAAATCCGGAAACTTGGCTACGTTTTAACGGAAGCATTTTTAGTTCAAGAAGAGAACTCCATTAGGTGAACGTGATCTTGGCTAATTTCTCAGTGCCTGTAGAGATTTGTCTACACCTACAAAAAGTGAAAGATCTGCATTAGGCTTGGAACTTTTTCTTACGGAAATGTTCTACATTTGTAGAACCTTGATCTTTTCGATTTGGGCTCGCAGGGTTCTCCTTATTTATCCACGTGAAGGACTACACTTCGAATTCAAACGATTTTTGAAATATGACCAGAACTGAGTGAGATCCTGCTTCCAAAGTACCAGTTTTGGCGTTCGCACCCTTACAATAAAATAAAGAATTGAAACATCCTGTGTGTAGATATGGATCTTTCTTAATTTCATCAAACAACATATCTTCTATCGAATCCAATACTTCCCCGAATAGAGAATTAGTATCGACCAAATAAATGAAATGTCGAATAGTTTTAAAGCTAAAAACATTAAAAACGATTATTGTCATGAAAACTTTAAGCCTCCAAAGAAGTTGCCCTACCGTGCTTCGTTCCTACAGCTTGTGGACTCGGTCATGCTTCGTGATTCTGAATGCGTTCCAATCCATTGCGATAGTCAGCTGCATATTTGTTGCTATAAAATATTTGAGTATGTATATTTTGCCCAAGAGGCATTCACCTACTTGTCATTAAGTCATCAATACGTCTGTTGTCTATGTGCTCCCTGCATTCTGTACTTATTTGTCGAAAACGTTGCTCTCTTGTGCTTGAATAGCTAACTACACATACACGCCGACAACAAAGACAAAAGTGCCATTAACCCCATCCGAGCGCTATGTATAAAGTATAACCATTAAGCATACAGACTCTAACATTTATTTATTTGCTTGGCGCTTAAATAGGTCACAGCGAAGCTGTGCGTCTTGTTATGTTGCTGGGTTTTTTACATTCATAACTCAAATATTACTTTACTGGCGCCAGTGAATCCAATAATAAATGACTGTGAATAAGAAAAAAAAAAAAACAGCGTGGGGCGTATGAGTAACATTTTCCTATTGAACTATTCTACAAACTTCGACCTGCAGCACTCTCCAAACTGCTTTAGCACTTAATATGCATTTTGCATTTCTTTCGAAACCTTCTTCTTGGAAGCTTATCATTTTCAAATCTAGCGAACAACACCCTGATGTGCAAGAAGGAAAAACCCCAGAAGCTCCTCAAAAAGGGGAGATTTCCCAACTAAAGCTCTAGTTTCTTTTTCCTCATGAAACCATTATTGCCTGAGTGCTTCTGTACCAACCACTGTGCTAGTTACCAACCCTAGTCGCAGGAATTACACCCTAAATGGGTGTGTTCACTTCGCAACCATACGAATTTACTATCCCTTTGATTTCCCCCGGTTACCATCTCCGCCAAGGGGGTGTAGACATGCTTTCACTTTCGGTTGGGCTTTTTTTTGTCATTTTTTGTTCGCTTTCGAGGAGTAGTCTCCTACGAGGGTTTCAAGGATGACCTTATTAATTTAGCTGTCCCGCAATACCCCATTATCAAATTTACAAATTAGTTTCTTAGCGCGAATTTAGCATGAAATATGGATATCGTGTGTGAATAATTTGACCCTCATATCGATTTTATGTCCATAGTTCAAGTTCTTCGCGTGTGAACGATTTTGTTTGGAAAATTCTTAGTTAGTGTTCACCAGATGTTTGCAGTAAAATGTTGCTAACAAAGTGCTTTCCGCTTACTGTGAGATTTTTACCATCGCCATCTATACACCGAAAGCGGAATCATAATAAATCCATTTTCCAGAAATTATCGGTAAATACGAGTAGTACAGAAAGAAAATTACTTGTCTTTGTTTCGAGTGTAAGAAAAAATATTGATCTTTTGAAGAATGACAGAAATGTGATTGTCATTTTTTGACGTCTAGTTTTGTTAACACAAACAATTAAAAAGCCGTCGCTCCTTTAATTTTGTTAAATAATTGGACACCTGCTAAAATAAAAAAAATAAAAGTAAGCTCGTTGCTGACGTATAAACGTCATCTAGTGAGTGAGTAGTAATACTTTGTGTGAAACACAAAAACCGTTTTTTTTTTGTAATAAGTACGAACTTTCGTGTTGGAACGGATCCAAAACAATTTTTAATTTTTAACAAAAGCATGTCATGTCTTTTATTAGCATTTCTTTAGCGACTAAAATATTCATACCTCAGTTTGTTGTGAAATAAAAAATAAATCCGAAGATGTACGTGTAGGTATTCAAACCTACCGGTGTTGTGTGCACATTCATTAATCAAAATACATTTTGTCGTGATTCATATCGCAGGTATTTCTTTTGGCCTGGTCGACATTGGGTGTTTTAAGAAATTCCTGTCTTGTATTAGAATTCTTTTGCTTGTGATTTGTTATGTTATACCTATATACTGTCGGCTATTTTGGCGATTAGTCTTTCGTTCAAATACACGTGGGGTGAGATTGATTTAATGCAAACAATCACTTATACATCCTTCAGTTATGCAATTCAAATTGGACGGGTCGTACTGTCGTCTTTAGTTTAATGTACCTATTCGTTTTATTAAAGCGACAGAGACTGTCATGTTTAATAAATGACCATTCTGCAGAATAATTAATTGAAAAGGCTGTCAAAGTAGAACTGATTACTTGCATACTGATTTATATTAGTAATCGATTTTTTGCTCAATGAGTTCGGCAGATAGCCATATTGTCTATTACTATTAGTTCCTTATGTCAGTGACATCTTGAACTGTAGTTTGACGACTTCTTTTAGTATCGCTGATTTCAATTAACCTTTAGAAACGTCAAATGCCAAGGTTAAAGTTTTCCCCGAAATGACGTGTACGAGTTTGACATTAGAAACAAACAACATAGAAAATAGAGATGCATTAATCTGATGCATTCATCTGATGTAGGTTCAGCAGACAAATGATCGCCAAGCACTGCATGGGGTGTACTCAAATTGCTGTCCGAATGGAGATATTTATGTAAGGGAAACACTCATATCTTTTTTCCACATGCGTATTATCTACGTAAATATATTGCGCAATATTTGTGTATTTACCCTGCACAAAATAAACAACTGAAGTCGCGTGCAAGTCATTTATTTTTTTAATTTTCGTTCTCCTCTACATATCGCAGCAAACTATTCACTATACTTGCGGTTAATGACTAACTAACGAGATGCTTAACCTCAATGTTTGTAAACAACGAATAAAAATATTTTATCGCTTTTATAAATTCGCATCGTTATCACAGTCCACAGAAATATTCAATCCAGACCACCCGTGGTGTTGGAAAGAGCCCCTTATTGCGCAGTATTATAGTTGTGTTAGATGGGCCAATAATATCGCGAATTATTCATTAAACAGCAAATCTATTTATATTCATAGGAGAATTTGTTGTCAAGCATGTCAACTCGGCAAAATTCCATCTGAACCATAAATATCGGAGTTGAATCGGTCATAGTAAATTTAACGTTTTAGTTGAGAGTTTTTAAAAGTTTAACAAAAAACAAATGTTACTTCCTGACGTTTCGTAAATAAATGATTGGGAATAGCCAAATAATTGGGTTTTCGTTTGGCATTTTAAACAATAAAATCTAAATGATAAATGTGAAATATGCAGTGTGCCCAAAACAAAACTTTAGACTGATAATATTGTATAATATTATAAAACAAATTATCCACTTGAAACCATTTTTAGCATTAAGTACACAAGCTGCTTTTTCCACGACTAGAGTATGGATACTTAAATCAGTAGTGATAACATCTGTTCTTTTCTGGTAACTCTTGCCACAGAATCTTTGATGTTTTGATCTAGATCAAGCGTGCTCAAACGCAGTAACAAAAATAGTTTGTATAGTTCATATTTTGACTCGCAGATGTCGCTGGAGGAAAGTTTGAGAAAGCTTTGCACTACATTTGTGGTATTTATCGACATTTTTCATCAGCTTTTTGACAGCTTTACATATCTTTCTAAACCCCATTCCAGATCAAGGATTCGATCAGATTTCGCGGATAAATAAATCTTCCTTTTTTACAGCATATCACTACTAAATATTGCAATTTTGTTTGCCTGCAAAGTTTTTGCATTTATTTGACAAATTTAGTGATTGAAATCATCTGGCAGTACATGCACGATACAATTTTTGCACCTACCGAATGGCGAAATACGCACACGATGATATTGGTCCGGACCGTTTTGCAGTTTGCTATGGAAAAAAAATTTATACAGAAAAACATGCCTAACGGAGAAAAAATTAATACTTTGTTTGCCAATTTTCATCGTTTCGACAAAAAGCGACTTGCTCGCTCAGCAACACACACAGATATAAAAACGAAAACTATAGCAGAAAACCAAAGATATTTTGACAACACTATTCAGAAACAAGGGTTCTAAACACGTTTTTTTTTCTGTCAGTAAGCAGATTTTTTTTGACGCTCAATTCTTTTGCTAAGTAATGTTCTTCTCTTTCTGGTCCCTTTTTTAAACTTTGCCAATGGGCGAAACTTGTCAGTTCTCTCAACCCCAAAAAAAAAATTATTTGCTGCTGAAGTTGAAGCAAACTATACCCCACAAGACTGACCATTCCTTACCTACGAGCTCTCTTTAAAATTATTGATTTTGGGTACAAAGAAATTTAAATTAACTTTGGCAAATGTCACGGTTCATAAAACGTCACAAATTGGTTATCACAAAAGCCCGATTTGTATAGTTTCTCTACTCTTTATTGAGCACCAGAACGGAATATGAAAAAACACAAAAATCATTAGAGACAAAAGCAAACAAACCTTAAGTTGTAGTTTGAGTTTTTCGGGGGATCGAACCTGATGCCCTTCGGTCATCATACACTATGAACGAAAAATGTGTTTCTACATAGGTATGTTTGTATTTAGAACCTCCATGCCAAAAAAATTTAGGACAAATCGCATCACCCCGATGCCAGACTTGTTAAGCTCGTGTTTTAAACGTATCTGATCAAAAATTCGCTACGGTTGCAACTAGATTTGCTTCATAGACTATTGAATACACAACTTGCCACGAGTTCTCAACTATTGTTTTAAGGAATTGCTTTTAAAAACGACTGGATCTCGTTTCCTGTAGACAGATTTACGGCGGATTACAAAGGAAAAGAAAAAATGAATTCTTCCAAATAAATCAAAACTAGTCACACATTTGACATTGAAAAATTAGAAGAAATTCTAGAAATTGTCAAAATTTGTATTTCTGGGGCTGAATTAATTCTCAAAAATGTTCGATGACGACTCATTTTCGATTTACGAATCCACATACAAACGTTGACGGCTCACATCTCAACCAATTTCCAACATTAGCTTCGTCCCTCACGGTGATTATTTTTATGTATTTTATTTCTTAAATTTTGAGCTATTCCGTTCTCTTTGTTATATTTCAAAGGAAAATAGTTTCAAGAAATTTCCGCGTCCATCGATCATTCGTTCGAAACCGTAAATCGCAAATAAGAAACAATTCCAAGTACTTTCATTAAACAATGCCAAGATGGATATTCTTCAAATCGAACTAGTTCCCTTTTTAATTGATTTTCTTCCTAGAATTTCGCCCCGAGAGGTGTAAATCCCTCATATCAATTTATTTACACTACCCAACAGGTGCTGTCTCACTGACGCATCTGTTGCTTTTTTATAAACTAATCCAGCAGTCCGAATAAACTCAGAACGAAAACACATTCATTCAGCACAAGCTTATGATTATAATTTAAAAAGAAATGCTATCCAGCATCTCTTATCTATAAAAAAAAACCACCCCCCTATCATCACCATCGTAAAGCTTTAAACTTCTTTTTTGATTATTTTTTCGAAAATCTATTTTCGATTTAAGGAGAGAGAGAGAGAAAATGCGAGATAATAAAAATTACAAAGAGCCAGCCCCAGCATATTCATCGTACGCTCTTTTAGTATAAAACAAAAAGCATATAAATATTTTCTTAATTTTTTTTTTTCGAAGATCGTTTTCGACATTTTCTTTTACCGCAGTGACCATTCGCGTAGATCTTCCGGCGGCGCGTGTATGTGCTGAGCGCTTCATTCAGACAGCTAGCTCACCGCTATCAATAAAAGTCAATTCGATAGACTTTTCTCGAGCATTTAATTATAGAATCCATTCGACCTTCTGAAAGGAGACGTCAAACCGAAACCAATGAACAAAAATCTACGAAGTGTTTAGTGACTTAATTTTCGACTAAAAAAATAGTGCATTTTGAATAAATACGACACAAATTCCTTGACAGCTAATCGATTGTTTACTGACGTTAGTGGTGCTTCTTTTCGTACGGCCCAATACTGTGCTATGCGGTAGAATCCTAATGACATTTGTTGTGCGCTTTGTTTTTCTCGGAAGCATTTGTTAATTAGAATCATCGATTCGTTGAAAACGTTTTAACGCGTGTCTGTACATGCTGTGCATATTATCGCCTTGCAATTGCATATAGCATACTCGTATTATGCGCAGTGATCGCGCTATTGCGGGCGGAAAAACTTTTCTCACAATCTCACTGTCAGTCTAATCGATGTTTGCAAGCTTTGCGTTCGCGATCTTTGTGTCCGAGTTCAGTGGTGCTAGATTTTATATTGGGAGATGGTTGGCTGAACATTTTATCAACATTAGTTAATTTGTTTATAAATAAAATTCACACACAGATGCTACTTTGAAAAAAAAAAAATAAAAATACTTTGGTGTGTTGTATTTGAGTTTATACCTATAGGTAGTTATCTGAGCGAAATTTGTAAAAATTCAATTGAAACGGTTTTAATTAGATGCTTGGAATTTTTTTGCCCGTCAAGAGTGGGGGAACAAATAAACAAAAAGAAGCAAACATGTCAAATAATGCACCTTGGTCGGTGCGAAAAGGTATCTTCCGCTCGAGCGGACAATCTGATTTCATTCCGACGCGATCGCCGAGTCCGATTGTTGAGATGCCTTTGTCGCCACCACCGTGGTCGTCCGAATATAGTGCCGGTTCGAGGTCGCGCTTTGAAAATGGACGCGGAAGTCCGTTTAGTCCGCGCGTAACGATCGTCGAGAGTCCGTTCTCGCCGGGTGAATCACCGTCGCCACCCTCGTCCGTATCGTCGCGTAGTGGTCGAAAACATTCCTCATCTCCGCCAATGGCTGCTGCACAGAATAACAACAATGCGATAAATAGAAATGTTCGCGATATCCCAATTGAAGTTGAACGAAATAAGGTAAACACGTCAGGTGTATACACTCTCACAGCGCTTATGAAGTTTAGAATGAACCAAATTTTAGTAACTCACTCACATTTGGATCTCACTATTTAGCTGAGTTTAACTCATATTTTATGTAAATTGGAGTGATCGATTCTGACTGCTGTTTGGAGGATATCATTTTCATTTTTATTCTGCTACAGTTACAAGATTTTTTGGGGCACACAACTAAAGTTTTGAGGCTGCTGCTCTCAACCTTGTAACTTTAATGCTGAGTAGCTAGTTTTGGCGCTTTATCCCTTCGGTGACAGATACCTAAAAAGCTGAATTTGTTCTCAAAGGCAATATTACTTATCATCGCTTAGCTTTTGCTGCATTTAAATCCATCTGTGAGCCTCTTCACTGAGAATTGCCGAAACATTATTACCTTTTACTAGTCTCGCTTGTGGTCGAAAATCGACCCAACCTTCTATACGTATGTAATACTAAAAAACGTCCACAATTTTCTATATTTATGTTTGTTTTTTATAAACGAAAAAGCGCTTCTAGATATCGAAAAAAACTCCCCTCTGAAAATAAGTTTTACTCATGATTTATATTTTAATACGTCACCATGAAAATTTAGAATAAAAAATGACATAATTGACATAATTGAAACGAAAGTGGTTGGATTAAAATTATGCAATTAATTAATTTTAAAGGTATGTAAATTCCATTCGTTTATGGGTAAATAAGGCCCATAAAAATCGAAAATAGGTTCTAATCTGAGATGATTTATATTTGAATACAGTAATATGGCGGTGACAAACTGAATTCACCAAAACGGGAAATACTTAATTTAATTTTACCAGCCTTAATAGGGACATAATATCCACGATTTTTTGTTTGTGCACATCTATGGCATAGTACCTTTCGAGTGATTTTTATATTTCATTCTCCTCATTTTATAATAAATTCTAAGAAATTATGTGGAAACTTTGAAATTTCCATTGTCGAGTGCATTTTGAAAAACTCTCGAAGCTCTAGTTTGGAGACATTTCTCCATATTAGGTTGATTGATTAATAATTTGGCAAGAGTATCACCGAATCGATTTTTTTTTAGTATTTTATAGCTTTTCGGTTTAAAAGCAGTGAATAGAGCTCGCGCACATCGAAAGTGCTCTAAACTAAGTATACTTAAAGTGATCTGATTTATTTAAATTCATTTGAGTGTCATATGAGTGTAAAAGTACAAATTGTGAACAGTATTTTCTGTTATTCTTTAGACTTTTTTTTTGGAAATAATATCCTTATCTGTATCAGAATTCACATTCCTTACCAGCTTCAGCAACCATTTGGTTGGATGTCAAAAAATGATGAACTCAGAGTTGTAATCATGTACTGAATCAACTTATTCTAAGCTCATTGAGGAAAAAAACAAATTTTTGACGGTTGCAACTGTCATTATTATGAATACAAACAGATACCGCCTTTTTTATATCTTACCTCCTACATACCTTGTGACACATTGTGAAATTTAGAGTTCTAAAATAAGAATTCTGATATTCTGAATGAAAACCAAATGTGGTTACACATTTCAAATGACAGCTCGTTTTTCAACATTTCACATTTTTCACCCTTTTTTATATTTCTCTCATTTTTCCCAATTTCAGTATATATATCAACAAATTAAACATTCTCGTTTTGACATTATTTAATCATTGTGCAACGTCATTGCGCACTATTAAGCCATGACTAGATTATTTGATATACGGAAACTAAGTGATGCAAATTTATTATAGGTTCGTTCGGGTACTTTTTTGCAAACGTAAAATTATTAAAAATCTGCTTGAAAAAAATGAGAGAGAAATCCATTTCCCCTCTTTTCATTTTTCCGTAATTTTCTACTCGCCGAATTTCGACTTACTGAAAAATGAAAACTGACAACTAAGTGACAGCTCAAAAGTTTGACAAGTAAACTCTATTTATTTTCGTCTTCAACGATAAAGAAGTTGTAATTAAATATTCTCCCAGAACATATCAGCGCATTCAAAATGCTTAGTTTTACAGGTATTTAGCTTATAAAAAATGCAATTCCAACGTATTTTGTAGATGCTGCATTTTACGATAATGTCAAAATGACATTTCTTAAGCTTTCTGTAAGAAAACCGGTCAGGTACTTCTCTTGAAATTAAGAGATTTCTCTATCGAATTTGGATATTTGACGTTTTTCAATTTTCTATGCTGAAAGTACACGAACGAACCTTATATTATACATAATACAAAATCAACCTGACAGCAAACGATGACAGTTGCTGTTCATCCAACCTATCCGTACTTCGTCGTTCAGTGCACCCTCGATCGAGGCATTAAATGGCCTTTTATTTATTTATAAGAGGAGAGAAGTCCCGACTCCGAGCGGAAGTTGCACCAGCAACTGAAGCAAAGAATGAAGAGGGTCAGAAGGAGGCAAAGATTGGCCCTGGCCAAATCTGTCTCGGCGAAAGGCATAAGTAAGTCGGTTGAGGAGTTGACTGAAATGGTTGCCAACTTGACGTCGACCGAAACCTCTCCAGAAGACGGTGGATCTAGGAAACGGTTCAAATGTTCCGGGACCATGAATCCACCTAAAACTGTGAAGAAGGGGACGGAAGGCGGAAGGGAAGACGGACAGTCTGTACAATATGGGGTCAGTCTACAGGTACCACACTCCAGTGGTTATGTGGATGGACAACATTTACAACGGACTATTAGTCAACCCGGAAAGCAGAAATCGTGCAAGGCCGAGCAACCTGGACCAAGCAAGGTAAAGCGAAAGCTGAGCCAAGCTATGGGAAGGAGAGCAAAGCAAGCAGATGCTGCAAAGCCTTACGCTAGGAGTGAGAGAGCCAAAGTTGACAAGGGTGTAAAAACCTTTGCTCAGACAGCGGCGAACGATCTCCAAATGGGTGTTGCCGACATGAGTCGAGAGGGGGGGATAGAAGCTTCACAGTTGAGTATTTTCAAGAATGCTCTGCTGAGGGCTCTTGACTTACTTCCGACAAATGCAGGTGATATCGGTGTAAAGGAGATAACCTTGGAGGAAGGGATTATAGCAATAAAATGCGTAAACCAAGAAACCAAAGGGTGGCTATGTGAGACTGTAGGGAAGATGACCGACCTATGGGAGGGAATCAACCTTAAAATAGACAGGCTTCACATACTAAAGGATGTGGAAAGGTTGATAATCTTCGTTCCCGGTGAACCCGTGAGCAAGGATGTCATCCTTGCCAGACTTTGTCGTCAAAATTCCTGTGTGAAGGACACTTCGAAATGGAGGGTTATTCATGTGGGAAGATATGATGACAAAAAAATTGGTGGAACCAAGCTGACGATCTGGTGTCCGAGGGAGGAAGCGAGGCTGGTTAGACAAGCAGGAGATAGACTCTTTTGCGGGTTGGACATAGCATTCGTGAAGTTCCAAAGATCATCGGAAAAGACTCAACCTGGAAAGCCACCCGGTAGGGCGACGAAGTGATAGACACCATGGAGATGGGATCAACACAAGTCGGGCGGGAGGTGGGCCCGTACCGGGAAAAGCTGAGGGTGATTCAATTGAACCTTCACCACAGCAAAGCAGCATCGGCAATGATGACTAAGTGTTTTGATGAGGATTCGTTTGATATAGCCCTGATACAGGAGCCTTGGATCTTTAGAGGAAAGATTAGAGGACTCCCAAATAGCATGGCTGAGTTGCATTATGCACAAACTAGCGGAAGAATTAGGTCCTGTATCTTGGTGAGGCACGGAGTTCAAGCATATAAATTGCCGGATCTGTGTGCCCCAGACCTTGCAACAGTACGAGTAGGATCAGGTGCGGGAAGTTTTGTCATAGCATCTGCATACCTGCCGTATGATTCTCCAGAACCTCCTCCGACAAGAGAGTTAGAGTCTTTGGTGAATGCATGCAGGAACAGGAACGAGGATCTAATAATTGGTTGTGATGCCAATGCACACAATACAGTGTGGGGCAGCACCAACGATAATTACAGAGGAGAAGCCTTATTCGAATTTGTATCATGCAAGGATCTAGCTATCTTAAACCGGGGAACAGAGCCAACCTTCGTCGATGTGAGACGAATGGAAGTGATCGATGTTACCCTGTGCAGTAGCCAGATAATTGAAAGAATATCAAATTGGAGGGTAATGGATCAGGCTACATTGTCGGATCACAGAGCCATTTCATTTGATGTTCGCTATGGATCTAAAAGGAAAAAAGATCGGAAATACATCAGAATTCCGAAGAACACAGATAGGATAAAATACCTTGAAGTGTTGGAGGAAAAACTGAATGTAATGACATTCGGAATACCGAAAAACACTTGGCATGTAGAATCACAGTTGAAGCATCTGCAATCAGCTGTTGAAGTTGCGTACCGAGTGGCTTGTACACCTACTTTAGTGGAAAAACAAGATCCTGCGCCTTGGTGGTGCCGGGAACTTGAAAAGCTAAAAAAGGCTGCGAGGAAGGCCTTCAATCACGCCATGAGGAGGGGAGAACCCGAAGCATGGGATGAATATAAGGCGAAAAAGAAAGAGCTAAACGTTACTCTGCGACGACGTAAAAGGGAGTCATGGAGGGACTTTTGCTCGAGTATGAGGAGTACATCTGAAGTCAGTAGACTACAAAAGATTGTCTCGAGAGATCCAGTTTCTAAGATCGGACTCATTCGTAATAGAGCGGGGGAGATGGTGGAAACACTGGATCACACAAATGAGGTCCTAATGGAGGTACACTTTCCAGGAAGCTATAAGTCAGCTCAGCCCTGGGCTCCAAGGAAACAAGGAGCGAACAGGATGGATAGGACGGAAGCAGAACGGATCGTGACACCAAAAGCGGTCAAGGGTGCGATAGCAACATTCTCACCCTTCAAAACTGCGGGGCCGGATGGTATATTTCCAGGTCTAATGCAATGGGGTATAGACCTAATTGCACCAAGGCTCAGGAATATATACGTTGCATGCCTAGCAATAGGCTATATCCCGATAACATGGAGGGAAGCAAATGTGGTCTTCCTTCTAAAACCGGGAAAAAAGGACTACACCGAGGCAAAGTCATTCAGACCAGTCAGCCTAACATCCTTCCTGTTAAAAATAATGGAAAGGGTGATGGTGGACTATATGGAGAGTACTGCGCTTAAGATGTATCCTTTAAATAGTAGACAGCATGCATACAGGGTAGGTATGTCTACAGAAACAGCGCTACACCAAGTAGTACGCGTTGCGGAGGAAGAGCTAAATACCGGGGGCATTGCGATGACCACTATAATGGACATTGAAGGTGCCTTCGATAAGATATGCTTTGAAAGTCTGAAACAAGCCTTGGAAAAACGTAGGGTTAACCCACTGGTGGTAAGATGGGTGGACAATATGTTGAATACGAGGGCGATTAATATTCAGACGGGAACCTCAAAACTCAGAGGAAGGGTTAGCAGAGGTTGCCCACAAGGAGGTGTTCTCTCACCTACACTGTGGAATATCACTGTGGACTCTCTTCTCGGCAGACTCGAGGCGACGGGCATTCACACAGTGGGATATGCCGACGACATAGCAATAATGGCCAGAGGCAAATTCATGGACGTCACCGCAGATATCATGAGGAATGCACTCAGAGTGGTTGAGCGGTGGTGTCTGGAACAAGGGCTCTCCATTAATGCGGCGAAAACAGATCTAATAGTCTTCACTAGGAAGAGGAAAAATCTGGAATTTCGGCCCTTAACACTTTTCGGATCGGAACTAACAATGACTAAGAAGGTTAAGTATCTGGGAGTCTATCTAGATACTGGACTTACTTGGAATTACCATGTTGAGGAGAAGGTCCGGAAGGCAAAAAGAGTACTACATCAGTGCAAACGTGTATGTGGACAGAGATGGGGACTCTCGCCTAGGTCAGCATACTGGATGTATACGATGATAACTAGACCCATTATCACGTACGCCTCGGTTGTATGGTGGGCGAAAGCCTCTCAGAAAACTGTGAGGAAGCACCTGGATAGGGTTCAGCGTTTAGCATGTATGGGAATTACAGGTGCAATACGTACAACCCCAACATGCACATTGGAAGTCATCATGGGGATATTACCGCTAGACTTATTTATTAAGAAAACAGCGGCCCAAACGGCACTTCGCTTGCATCGAGATGCGAAATGGCACCATCGTGGTACGATCTATGGACATAGGAAGATCCTGGAACTTGTTAAAGACGAGATTAGGGAGCTAAACATGCCTATGGATCGAATAACAAGGGTGCGTATTATGGAAAGAAATCACAAAACTCGTATTGAGAACGGATTACTTCCAGAAAAAAGAAATGGTGAAATAGTGATTTTCACGGATGGATCCATGATGGATGGCGGGGCGGGGGCCGGTATCTATTCAGAAGAGCTGGAACTTGCCCGTCACATTAGCCTCGGGAAATACACTTCAGTATACCAGGCTGAGATGATTGCCTTGCTTTATGCGTTGGACTACTTGCTTGAGTGTCAGGTGGAAGGAAGAAATATCCTCATAGCACTGGACAATCAGGCGGTGATCAGATGCATGGAACAAACAAACATCACAACATCACTGGCACTGGAATGCGTACTTAAACTCAATAAGTGTTCATCTAAAAATGAAGTAACACTGACTTGGGTACGAGGACACATAGGGATCGAAGGCAATGAAAAGGCGGACTCCCTTGCAAAACAGGGGTCAACTGAAAAGTTGCTGGGACCAGAACCATTCTCTTCAATTGGCAGAGGAATGGTTGAACAGCTTGTCCACAAATGGATCACGGCAGAACACCTGAGAAGGTGGTCAACCGTGGAACAATGTAGACAAGCTAAAATGGCAATGAAGTGGCCGACCTGCTCCACTCAAAGAAGAGTTCTAAGCATGAGTCGAGGAACATTGAAATGGGTGGTGGCTTTGTCTACAGGACATGGTAATTTCAGGTATCACTTAAGGAAAATGGGCCTTATAGAGGATGATACTTGTAGACTATGCCTGGAGGAATCTGAGACAGCAGCACATATACTGTGTCAATGCCCGGCATTGGCTGGCAGAAGAAGGAGGATCTTGGGACATCAATGGGTCGAGACCCAGTCGATGAAACGGATCTCCCATAAACAGATGCTAGCGTTAACACTAGGAATTGAGCCCAGAGAAGAACTGTGGAGAAATCCAGAGAGTCTCTCTGAGTAAGATTTACAGTGGTAGAGAGACGAAAAGAGACCCGACAATGGTGGTCTGATTCGATTATCTCTCGAAATATATATATATATATTTATCACTCCTCGAAATTGTACCTGTAATAGAGCAGATTACGACTGGAACAACTAATTTTAAACAGTTTACATTGTTTAGCAAAATCCCTTTTTTTACTATCAAGCAAAGGCAGTGAATGTTTTGCGTAAACAAATTTAGCGGCTACGCTTTTAAACAAATGACAGAGAGCAACTGTTTAATAAGGGTGACACATGCAATTTTCTTTATCATCTGATTGAAGTTTTTTCGATAGTGAATATGTATTTTAGGACAACTAATTTCGATACATATCTTGTAAAAATAGGTTTAATTTCGCGAACTGGTACGATATGAAAACTGGTAGTAATATTAAGGAATCATAGTCCATAAGCATTGTGATGTCTTATTTTATTATCGTTTTGACATTAAGGTAGTGCGCGAGTTCATGTTGAATTGTATTCGAATTTCAAACTTGGTAGATATCATATTTAGCACTTATGTTGCTGTCACTTTTTTATATACACGCAGATAAATTCAATTGAACAGAATGTTAGAATTGTCTATAAATTGATTCCATGATCTTGATCATTTAAATACACAAACGAAGAAATATGTGGTGACTTCATTCGATTTGCTGGTAAAAGTCAGATAGCCATCATCTTTTAATTTCCCAGAAATGCTCTCAATTAAATTACAATGTAGATAAGATTGTAATGCAAATATTCAAAGAATATTTAATAGGCTATAGCTTCGATCCCACACATTGTGACCTCCTGTACAAAACTGACAGTCAACCAACACACTAATCATAATTTGCATTTCCCCATGAAATGCATTGTTGACAGCTAACGCTCCTGTTGTGCATAGAGAAGATGTTAATTGCAAAATTAACTTAAATTTAGCGAGGCGCATCAAAATAAACACCAAATTGTATTACCTAAAGACTGTGTTTATTTTTCCACAGAGGTGTTCCAGCTTTAATTTGTTTTTCAAAGATGTATGTGTTTAAGTTGGAAAATGCAATTCAAACGGCCTGCTGCTGCCATGTTGGGTATTTATGTGAATCAGACAGTGAAATTTACTTTTAAATTTTGAAACTATAATTAATATTAAATACGATTCCACATTTTTAGTCCCACTACTTCTTTCATCCGTAAATGTCAGCGAGTGTTGCCATTTACGGATGATTGTTCCTGGATCGGGATGTGGTTTTCTTAGAAATAAGCTAAATCTGGGGGTTTTTCAGATTTGTCTAGGGGGAAATATTTCAACCGTCTGGCAGCGCTGATGTCAACAAAAAGAAGCAGCGCACTGTGGCTAATTTAAGTGAAGTCTTTGGCGTACCGTTTTCGTATTTATTATGTCAATCTCAAGTAAAAATTTCATAAAGTCCGTCCTTTTGCGACTGACGAAATGACCGCAATCGGATTGTATGCCAATTATCCAGCTTAAGCTTAAAATAATAAAACTAATTAAGCAAATTGATTAATATTTCACAATTTAAAATTAATAAATTGCTTAGGTACGATTACATTGGTATTGAATTGGTGCTGAGTTTCAAGCGTTTGACAGATTTGGTACAAGCTTAAACTCACATAATTCACTTACTTTTGGCTTTTAGTTTTGAAAATCTACGAATGGGCAAATGATTTTCTGTTCCACTCATACTTTTTCGGATTATTTGGTAGTAGTGGAATGGGAAGATTCCCAATTTGTTAGGACGCTGGAAATTCTCAATTTCCTATTGTTCCAGATAAAGTAGGTGCACAGAATGTACACGCCCATAAAATATTTAAACCCGCTATTAAAACAAAAACTAGAGCTTTTCTGATTCCCAAATCCTAAAAATGTTTTTTTACAAAAGGTGACACTAAAAATACCCAAGTTTTCCTTGGGCATTCTTGTCTATCTAATTAAAACCGTAACAGAGCAAACTGCAGCATTCAGAGAACTTATGCCTTAGTGGGTAACAAGTGTAATTCAAAGATATTCGAATTTTTAATTGTTTGTCAATATTTGATTCTTTATGGGTGCGAATAACTGTCTTCTGCAGAATTGCCCTTTATCTATTCAGAATTATATCAATTGTTTTATCAGCAAGTTGACGATTGTTAGTAACAACTCTTACTGACAAGATGTTTGTTCTTGAGATTATATCAAATATTTTGAATGCCTTGTTGTATGCACTCAAGATAAACACCAATTCACTCTTGCCTCAGAGGAGTTTAGGAGAAATTGAAAATCACATTTGAAACGGTGTTCTTTAAAATCTTCAAAAAATGGAAAATGGACTATTTCTGTCAATATTTTGTTGCAATCCTACTCAATTGTCTCATTCCAAGAATTCTTTTAGTCAAGCAATTGCTTTTATTATTGTTCTAAAATAAAAATATCTGATTTCGAAGAAAATGCGGGTTTCACAGACCTACCAGTTCTAAGTTATATTGTTTTTCTTTTTCTAAATACATATTTGCTATACCAGACGTTCGTCAGTGTTTTGTCGTTATGTAAATAGAACAAAATTCCATGCAATCAATCCAGCTTAAGCAAATGTTCGATTGTATTGAATATTATGGCAGTCAAAAGTTCGACTAAGTGGACTTTTTTCAATTTTTGACACTGTAGCTTAAGTATCTACAATGGGCGTGTTTTTTTTAACTTTGAATTAGAAGTGTCAAGTAGAACGCAGTTGTTGTAATTGCGTGCTGAAAATCCTGCTTTACTTTGCTTTGCTGAGATCGAAGCTACAAAAAAAAAACAGCACTTTATGATATTGTTTTGCTTAAGTCTAAAAAAAAACAATATTTCTGTGGCAATAAGTTAAAACATCTTAAGTCGACTTAAGTTGTTTTAGCTGTTTAACGTTATTTGAATTGTGTTCTCCTTCCTCTATTTCTTAAGCCAAACCTGGTGAACAAATTTTAAATAATGAGGAAGTTATAACTGTTTTAAAATCGATTAAGTCATCAACTGTAGTGCATTGCATAAGTTTAAAATTGCTCTCCTGAAAAGTGGACAAAATTGACATAAGATGTTTTAACTTATTACCACAGATTTAGTGTCAATCCAAGATACTAATAATCAATAGGCCCATTCGCGTACTTTCACGAGCCGAGCACTAAAAATCTGTCAAACTCGAAAAATTGAGCGAAACTCTCTCAGAAAGTTGAAAATATACTCCAAAGTACGTGGATACACTTCGAGCTACTTTGAGCCACTTACATCTTTGAAATCTGATCCATATCACGAGAAAATTTATAACTTAAATTTTTGCCACATGTGAAACGTTCTAGTAGAACATTCGACCACCACCGAGTTTTCTTTATTTTCAGATATTTTATTTTTGTGTACAACTGATTTTTAAATCGGATTTTGAATTTGTTTCCTGTCAATTTTGCGCATTTGACAATTTTGTCAGTACTTGCCAGTTGAAATTCTCTGAGCTGTTTCGAGGCAAGAGAGAAACTGCTCGTTACTCGTTATTTTGCTAATTTTCTCTTTTTCTGTCATTTTTGATGAGTACGTGTATAGACTTTGTGCGATTGCGATCGATTTATATCGATTGCGTTCGATTCAAACCGCGTACGCGAACGAACCTAATTTTAGCGTCCAGTCTAATTTTTTCGAACTCGCAATGGTGAACATATTTAGTGTCAAGGTTAGAAATGATTATTAGAAAGGCCCAATATCTACCACACTGATTCTGGAGTAAACAAATTTGACATCTGTCACTTAAAGTTACAGTCAAACTTGTCAGTGTGACATTTATTAATTATTTTATTTCCTCTCTGCTTACAGGAAGCGCTCTCCTTGCGCACCGGTGATGTCACTCAACAAGCGTTCAACAATGTAGCTGCCGCCAGTATTAAAGTCCAGGGCGACAGTTTCAGCGCCGAACGTAAGGCAATCTCACAGGAGCAAAAAAGTCAAACAATGACATCGAATGGTGGCATTATCAATCAAGAGAAGCATGTATCCTCTGCATCGCAATCGAACTATACCATCACAACGAAGGGAGTCTCTAGTACGGGCAGTAGCATGATTTCGTCATCATCACAAATGAGTTCCAATGGTCATATGCGGTCAGATTTGAAATTTGAGGATCTGAAGTCGTTGACATCTTGCAGTTCACAGCGCGACATAGAGAGCGCCAAAAACAAATATTCAAACTTTCTCAAGACCTTCGTGAATAGCCTGAGCGAAACGCATTCGCAGGAAAAATCCGCCTACTTGGACACCATCAACGATGTTATACAGAAAGCTTGGGCGGTACCAACTCACGGTCACGAATTAGGTTACAGTTTGTGTAATTCCTTGCGTCAGAGTGGGGGACTAGATATGCTAATGGAGAACTGCATGCAAAGTGATCAAGATGTACAATTCTCTTCGGCTCGGCTGTTGGAGCAGTGTCTAACAACTGAGAACAGGACCCACGTCGTGGACAATGGTCTCGACAAAGTTGTTAAGGTCGCGTGTGTTTGTACCAAGAATACAGACACGCAGCACTCGAGAGTTGGCACTGGGATATTGGAGCACCTGTTCAAACATAGCGAAGGTACGTGCTATGATGTGATTAGACTTGGCGGTTTGGATGCGGTGCTATTTGAGTGCCGAACGAATGATGTTGAGACTCTGCGCCACTGCGCTAGTGCGTTGGCCAATCTCTCGTTGTACGGCGGTGCTGAGAACCAGGAGGCGATGATAAACCGAAAGGTGCCCATGTGGCTGTTTCCATTGGCCTTCCATCATGACGACAACATAAAGTATTACGCATGCTTGGCCATTGCCGTGCTCGTTGCCAATAAGGAAATCGAGGCGGAGGTCTTGAAATCTGGAACTTTGGATCTGGTGGAGCCATTCGTCACATCTCATGACCCATCGGAGTTTGCAAAGTCGAACCTGGCGCACGCCCATGGCCAGAGTAAACACTGGCTTGAGCGTTTGGTGCCGGTACTTAGCTCCAACCGGGAGGAGGCCAGGAACTTGGCAGCCTTCCACTTCTGCATGGAAGCAGGAATAAAGAAAGAACAAGGAAACACAGAAATCTTCCGAGAAATCGGTGCCATAGAGCCGTTAAAGAATGTAGCAAGTTGCCCCAATGCCATTGCCTCCAAGTTCGCTGCGCAGGCGCTGCGCTTAATTGGGGAGACTGTGCCCCATAAGTTATCGCAACAAGTACCATTGTGGTCGGTCGAAGACGTCCAAGAATGGGTGAAACAAATTGGCTTCGGACAGTTCGAGCGTCAGTTCGCTGAGTCGCAAGTAGATGGCGATCTACTGCTCAAGTTGAACGAAGAAAATCTCCGCGAAGACATCGGTATCACGAATGGCATTCTAAGGAAGCGTTTCGCGCGCGAGCTTCAAAACCTGAAAAAGATGGCCGACTATTCATCGAAGGACTGTGCGAAGATGTGTCAGTTTTTAAACGAAATTGGTCCCGAGTACTGCACCTACACATACGCGATGTTGAATGCCGGAATTGACAAATCCGCGCTCAGACAACTGAACGAAGATATGCTGATCGCCGAGTGTGGTATCCATAACTCGATACATAGGCTTAGAATTTTGAATGCACTCAAGTCGTTGGAGAACTCGCTGCCTAGTTCCTCGGAGGAGAATATGGCCAAGACGCTGGATGTGTTTGTCAGCTACCGGCGATCAAATGGATCTCAGTTGGCCAGTCTCTTGAAGGTGAGCTTAGTTTGACGATCTAATTGAGGTGCGGTGTTTACTTTTATTTTTCCTTCTTCCAGGTACATCTGCAATTGCGAGGCTTTTCAGTGTTTATTGACGTGGAGCGACTTGAGGCTGGAAAGTTTGACAACGGTCTGTTGAATAGCATTAGGCAGGCGAAACATTTTATTTTAGTATTAACCCCCAATGCGCTGGAGAGATGCGTTGAAGACTACGATGGCAAGGATTGGGTGCATAGGGTAGGTTAAATGGACGATAGGCTTGCGACTTAAATTAACAAGTAATCTTTTATAGGAAATTGTTGCTGCTCTCAATTCAAATTGCAACATCATCCCGATCATTGATAATTTCCGTTGGCCAGAAGCAGAGAGACTCCCAGAAGACATGCGCAGTGTCTGCCATTTCAATGGGGTTACATGGATCCATGACTACCAGGACGCCTGCATCGATAAACTAGAAAGGTAAAGAATCATAATAATCTGCCACTTGCAGAACTGACCGGCTGTCTTTACAGATTCATGCGCGGCGAAAAGAATCCTGATCGCATCGGTTACATGCGAACGGATACAATGACTCCGACTACTCCGGGATCCGCTTCGGTTACATACCAAAGAATGCACAGCAACGATTCCGATTATCAGACGGGCGTTAGTAGTTGTGGGGGGAGCACTGTCGGTGGAGGTGGCAGTAGTGGCGGCGGCGGCGGATGCAGCAGCGCGGGCAGCGGCAATGGCAGCGGCGCAGGAAGCTGTACAGGAACAAATGCCGGACAAGGTGGGCCAACGATCACAACCACAACGGGGCGATCGGGTTGTGATTGACTAGATTGCTCCACATCTCCGTACACTAATTTAACTATTAATAATAATCAATTTAATACTAATCACAAACTAGCAGCTAATCATCCGGCAAATAGATACCGTAAATCATCCAGTCCAGCGCGCACATATTTCGGTGGCAATGGGCCCCACGGTGGTGTAGTCTCTGGAGCAGGTTCGATGGGTGGCATTGGTCCGTATGGCGGTCGTGGTGGATCGAAAAGGAATCTTCTTTTTCCGCCTTATCGAACGAGTCCGATCTCAGGGCGGCCAGTGGCTGGCAGCATGGCCAGCATGACGCCCAACAATAGTTCGGCGGTGGCCCCTATGTCGCCGTATAGATCAACGCGTCGAAGCTCAGCTGTGGCTATGACCAACGCCACTCCGTCGTCACCTTCGTCGGGTTACAGAAGTCACAGTTTGGATGGTCTGCTGGATGGACCCGCAGACGATGATACCATCGTGGCCGATGATGACGACAATGAGGTGCCGATGAAAGCGAGTTGCGATTCAGTAGTATTAAAGCGAGATAAATCAACGATGGTGCTCAATCCGCAAAATCGTAAATCGCGCAGCCTCGATCAACTCTTGGATGGCCTTCCGCTAACAATTGCCGGTCCAACCGATGGCACCCAAAGTATGCAGAATCTTATCATACCAAAAACACCCGACCTCAATGGGCGACTAAAACAGCGCATGGGTGGCATACGAGAATCGTCACCACAACCGTCGAAAATCGCCACTCCATCGCCCTCGTCCAGAGACTCACAATCCGTTACACCAGAGCGCAATGTGGGGGCGGTGTCACGTCAGAGCCCCGAAGGCATCAGTTCGGCCGAAGATGACCGTGAAGATACCCAATCGAATTACAGTTCCGGCTCTAAGGACACGGGTAAAAGTTCAAATAGTCAGAAAACCCTCTTCAATCGGACCTTGAAAAAGGTCCGGTCGCTCATGAAAAAGTAAGCAATCTTGGCCATACCTAACTACTACTACCATAATTTACTTATTTATGAGTCCATACATATTATTATCAATATGTTGTCTTATACCGCCCTATTCGCCTCTGCGCGCGCCTTTTCGTCCCACCTTGAGCACATTAACATTATTATTTTGTTTATAATTGCATCTGTAGCTGACTCGATATATAAACAAAAACGACTTCATTGCCCAAAAAAAAAAGAGCTTCTTTATGTATACTCGTCTAATGCTGATGACATTTGTTATTTATGAAATCTCATGCTTCTTTCCTAAAATAAGATCAAAAGCGCTTTCGTTTATCTGAATAGAAGGATAAAATGTGAATGTTTACCGTCCTTGCAAAATTGATTATTTAATTAAGAGTAGAAAAAAAAAAAATTTTTTTGACATGTTTTGTATAGTCGACTTGGTGATATAATTTCTCTATTGACAGAAAGGATAAAGTGATTTTGTGAACGCACCACCTTACTATTAATTTATTGTGAATTGGCAAAAAAAAAAAAAAAAACGCTTTGATTACGTGCTAAATTATTTTGTAAAAATTTAAGATGAAAAAGTGCATTAAATGCCAAATGGTTTTAAATTTGTATACTTGAAAATGTAAATTGGCAGCACTGCCGTTGAGCTTCTCAAACTGTTTGGCATTTAAAATGTTCGTTAAATTATTTACTTTAATTTTTTACTGTTTTAAAATTTATGTTTGTTTTGTATTTATTTTTCTGTATATAGTTTTGACTGTTTGATGCATGTTTAGTTTGTTCTTATTTTTTTAGTTTATGATGGTGCTTGGTAAGAGTAGAGTTACAATATAACAAAAGGTCATTTTTGTCGGTGCTTTCGTAAGGAACTGCGACTGTCAGACAGTTGAAGATGAAATGCAGTTGCATTGCCACCGAATTTTGAATCGAATGCGTATTTGCTTCTGCAATGTGTCGGCAAGGTTGTACCATACTTTGGTAGTTTTTTTTTTTGCATATAATATAAGGCGAAGGTCCCCCAGCTTGATGTTTAAACGTCAAAAGTATGTCGAATCGTTTAACACGATATATTCTATGGCAAAGCTAATGTCAGAACAAGCTTACAATATACGTCTATTAGAATGGAAATAAAAATGCTATTAATTGTCAAATGATCGTATAAAACCAGCGGATGAGTGCCCAACGAATAGAGTCCGTTGTATTTGAAATAAACACCTGCAAATTGTAGCACACGAAATATCATGGCTAACTTGTACAAATTATCAGATCGCTGTTTAGCTTTTGAAATGCCAATTTTGAATAGAAGTGATGTTAAATTGAAGTTCGATTAGTTTGTTTTAAGTTATTCTTTAACTCATCGAGAGACTACTTTCGCGCTGAGAATAATTTCACATTAAGCCATTGTTGGTTGCTCCATTACGTTTCAAATATTTGCCTCGTAAACCTATCATTCGAAGTAAACTTAAGTTTGTTTTTGTAATTAGTTTTATTTCGGTCAGTTCCCCTGTGCACAACAACCTCAAGGAATCATGTCGACTACTTTACTATTGAACGCATCAAACCTTCATATAGTTTGAAAAAAATTACAATCGAAATGTGAACTAGCCTTAGCTTACCCAATGTTGTGCACTCGCAAAATATCATTGGTGTAATAACAATTTTAACTACTTTTTAAATGTGTGCTATCAAGTTTTGTAAGTTCTTAAGATTTCCTTCTAAGTTGTTCCTTAAAAATAAAAAAACCAACTCAGCGGAAATAATTCTATTTTTCCTTTGGTGAACTTCGGTGTACGGTGTACCTATTTGTGGGCGATTTCTTTCGATTTCTTGAAGGTAATACTGCATTAAATAATATTGGATGAGTTTGTCTTGTTTGGCAGCATTTCTGGTTAAAGTCGTTGTATGTCATCTCCTGTGCTTAAATTGTGGCGGTAAACGACGTACATTATTCTACTCACTATTTTTATCACAACCAAAATAGGGTATTCATGCTTGGATATTTTGAGTGTTTATCTTGTGTCAGCTTTTGAATAAAATATCTACTCTTGCAATTATCATTGGGGCCAGAGTGCCAATTCCTTATTTGCCGTATTTTCAAATGATTTTGACAATGATTTATGTCTATTGTTAGGAAAAACAGCGCTTCGCCAGGAATTCAGTATGTGCAGCATAATATTCCTAAAAATAGGAAATTTCCCGATACGTCAAAAATGCCAGACAAGAAGCATGGTGATGATTAGCTGCAGTTTTTCTGATTGAGGTGAATGATTAGTACAGCAGGGGTGTAATTACAATTGCTCAAAGAAAACAAAAATGCATATTAAAATTTCGAGTTAATAAAACGTCTAGCTGTCAAGAGCGTCCGACTGACTGTTTTCTGTTTGTTTTTTTTTTTTTCAGTAATACTTTTTATTTTGACTTTATTTGTTTTTTGTTTGCATTTTGTTTTGTTTGTTTGTCATTTTTTGTAAAGAAAAAAAATTATAAGTTCTTTTTTTTTAAAGAAAATCAATATGAATCGTTTTTTTTACTTAATTTTTTTATTTGTAGACCGTAGAAAAATGTCTCCGTTGTGCCTGATGTGTCCGTGACAGCATTAAAATGAATGATTGCATCCATCCACACAGAAAATGTTGTTCAGTTGTATTGAATTGTTGTGAACGGTGCAGTCTTGTTGCTTGGTATTAGTCGTTAGCATTTTATATTTATAAATGTATTTTTTTTTATATATAAAGAACTATTTTCGCAAGCTAGTTTTTCGTTGATTTTTTTAATAATTTATTGTTTTTTGCTAGTTCATAGACACTATTTTGTCTTTTATAAATTATTTATAATTTATTTTTATTATTTTCTTGACACACTTCACACGCGTAAACACATAATTATCAATGAAAACAAAAATAAAACTATTCAGCAATGAAAACGATGATGATGCTGAAATGCCAGGAATAATATTTTCGAAAATCAATACGCCCTCTTCTGGCAAAATGATTTTCTGGTGATGACACACACGCACATATGCATTCACAAACATAAACGACGAAGTACACCTAAGTAGTGCTGACATAATGTAATTTTCCATTACTGAAGCGAATAACTTGTATTTTCTTAGACAGGTCTAAGAAAACTTTTATCAAGTTACCAAAAAGAATATTATTAAAAAAAAAATGTCCACCTTTATACAAAAATGAACGAAATTGTTTTTTTTTTTTGTGTAGTAAATTTGTTTTTATTTTATTATTGTATTTTTTTCATCTTAAATTGAAATAAACTTACATATAATCAAATCGTTATGCCAATTATAAAACTATAATATATAACTTTCTTTTTTTCATTGAAAAACCTACTTAAATTAAAAAGGAAATAGAAAACTTAAAATGGATAATTATGGTGCCTTACAATTTTTTACAGCTTTTTGCAGAAAAACTTAACGAAACAAAAAGAAAAGGAATGTACACAATTTTCTAGAAAAATTACAAAAAAAAACTGTTTAATGAGGTTATGTTAAACGTTGTAAAAAATATAATTTAAACTATTTTAAGTCTTAACACTTAATTTAATGTAAAGTACCTGTTAAGTATATTTTAATAATATATTTCTTTCTGTCTTATTATTGTGATTTATTATTTTTCTTACAAATTTTACTACGTATAAATTAAACAAAACAAAAACTAAAAGATCCGAAGAATTTTTTTTCGGCATTGATTTACACAAACTATATAACTGAGAAATGGAAAACAAACAAAAACATAAAGTGATCCGAATTTCGAATAGAAGACAGGTTTCTCCCTAAATTATTCTGAAAATCAATTTTGTTTGTTTGTTTTATTATGTGCTGAATTTTTAAAAAAAAAAAATTATTATAACGAATGGAGTTTTTTGAGGAGCTTATTATTTCGAAAATAGTCTGTATTTAGTGCTGAATACACACATTTAAGTCGTTATATATTATTTACTGCAATATTTAACATCTTATGTTTAAGAGTACTATATTGTAGATTATTCTTTAGAGAGATTAAATATTAACAGCATTATGCAAAAAACAAAACACATGTTAAGAATTCATGCAGAAATATGAATAAAGAAAAATATTAAAATCTTTTCTAAACTAAAAAGGGAATTGTTGTTTGTACCTACTTTGATTTCGATGATTGTTGCCATTTGTATAGCTTGGAGGTTTTTCGATTCTAGCCCGCACAATGGGACACATTGGGCAATCATTTTTAATCTCCACACTAAATATTTTGTAGGTCACAATATACAATTTCGTATCGAAAATGTTGCCTTTGTGAGTTCGAAAAATTTAACTTGGGCACAAATTGCGCTTTACTAATAATAATTTTGAACCTTACCATTAAATATTTTGTTGGTCACAATGGTTGGGTAAGTTTATATGGAAAATTTCGCCATTGTGAGTTCGTAAAATCTAGCCTGGACTGGACACTAAATATGATTTTATTGGTATCGCGCATTGTCTAGATCATAATAAAAGCTAATTTTCTGAAGTCTTTTCTTTCTCTCGAAAGTTTTTCAGACGTTTTGCAAAATTTAAAGGTGGTCTTGTGTAAGAAACATAGTTGAAGCAATGTACTTTCATAAATACGGGAATTGAACACGTCTTTCACTTTTGTTTTAATCCGCCTTCGCTCCGTAATTTGTTTACATCATACCTTTATAAAGGGTGATTTTTTAGCTGGTTTGGTTTTGGCAACACTGGTTTTGACAGCTGACGTGTGTTTAGTACCTTGTGTCACTGTCAAACAGCTTCAGTTTGGTTTGCAATTTAACCATGGATCGTCTTACAAATGAACAACGCTTGCAAATTATTGAATTTTACTATCAAAATTCGTGCTCGGTTCGAAATGTTCATCGCGCGCTGCTTCCATTTCATGATCGGCATTCTCGACCTTCTGAGCAGTCTATTCGGAAGATTGTGACCAAATTTCGCACCAAATTTACTTTGTTGGACATTAAACCACCAACACGTTTACGTACTGTGCGTAGTGAAGAAAATATTGCGGCCGTATCAGCTAGTGTGACAGAAGACCGCGAAATGTCGATTCGGCGCCGTTCCCAGCAGTTAGGCCTTTGTTACAGCACTACGTGGAAAATTTTGCGGAAGGATTTGGGCGTAAAGCCTTTTAAGATACAGCTGGTGCAAGAACTAAAGCCAGCCGACCTACCACAACGCCGAATTTTTGCTGAATGGGCTCTTGGAAAGCTGGCCGAGGATCCGCTTTTTTATCGAAAAATTGTGTTCAGCGATGAGGCTCATTTTTGGTTGAATGGGTACGTAAATAAGCAAAATTGCCGCATTTGGAGTGAAGATCAGCCAGAAGCATTGCAACAGCTACCAATGCATCCCGAAAAAGCCACTGTTTGGTGCGGTTTATGGGCCGGCGGCATTATTGGGCCATATTTCTTCAAAGATGATGCGAATCGCAGCGTTACTGTCAATGGTGAACGCTACCGAGCGATGATAACAAACTTTTTTTTGCCCGAAATGGAAGTTCTTGACTTACATGATATGCAAGTCAAGAACTTGCCAAGACGGTGCCACATGCCACACAGCACGCGAAACAATGGCGCAATTGCGAGGCGAGTTTGGTGAACAGTTAATTTCACGTTTCGGGCCGGTCAATTGGCCGCCTAGATCGTGCGATTTGACACCATTAGATTATTTTTTGTGGGGGTATGCCAAGGCTAATGTGTATAGGGACAAGCCCGCTTCGATTGACGCACTGGAAGCCAACATCCATGCATTCATTCGTGAGATACCGGCCGATATGTGTGAAAGAGTATGCCAAAATTGGACTCAGCGGATGGGCTACCTGAGACGCAGCCGCGGTCAACATTTGCATGAAATTATCTTTAAACATTAAATTGCAAGGTTCAAACTATCGATTCAAATAAATATTTCATTCATTTTTTCGAATTTTTTGTGTTTTTTTTTTAAAAAAAGTTCTAAACCTCTTAAAAAATCACCCTTTATATGTACAATGTGCGAACAACTTGAAGCCGTAAATTTGTGAATATGGAATGAATCGGTTAAATCTTTTAGTTTGATTCAGAAGCAAGGCAATAGGCCTGTTTTTTTAAACTACGATCTAAGCAAAGTAGAGTAGGATTTTCAGCACGCATTTCTAATAACTACACTCTACTTGGCACTTCGAGGACTCTGAGGACTTGCTGAGATCGAAGCTAAAAAAAAAACACGACTCATGACAATCACAAACAGACGCACAGACGCTGTTATAAATAAAAAGATAGAACTGAAACAGACAGTTAATAACGCAACCTATCTAGGAACTAGGATTCTACCAAAAAATGTTACACACGGTATGTATTGACGAATGGAAGTTGCAAATTGACGGCCAAATGTGGAACTATATGGGGAATATAGAATCAGTTAGCTACATTGCGTTCGGTTTCTCAACCATTACATTACCGTTGTGATTGTGACTGCACCATAGCCCTCTCTCCGACTTGACTTTTTAATGTCAGCGCATACACAGTTTGATATTATATAGGTATTACGTTTGATTGTCAAAATTAAATCTTACTTATATAAATTCAAAATTCTCGTTTTGTGAAAAAGTGAAATGAAAATATTTTCACCCTTTCACCGCAATTTCCATTCTCGTTCTACGAAAATGTGAAACCAAACATCAAAAATTTTCATGTGATAATTTTTTTTCACGTACTCATTTTCAAATGAATGTTATTAGTGAGAGATTGAAAATTGAGATCCTGATGTCGTACAACACAGTGTGCGATATTAAATTCACCACGATATTTTCACTTACTGACCGAGAATAGCTTTTTAGTACTGAGTAAATCGAAAAAATGAAAGCAGTGTATCTCTTTCACCGAACCAGAATTGACCCCCAGGCCGTATTTTGTATGAAAATTCAAGTTGTTCCAGAAATTACCCAAAAAAGCTGTATAAAAATTGAAAAGAAAAAAGGTAGTAAAGGACATAATTCTACCTACCTATTTAAAACCGTGAAATTACATAATTCTCTAATTAAAAACTGAATTTTGAGAAAAAAAAACATATGGGCCAGAAAATTATTTAGCACAAATTCGTTGGCCAACTTGTTCTAATCCTTCAGCAAAGATAATCGAATAAACAGATTTAAAGAACTTACCAGTGGAAAGACGGCTGCCTTCAAGCTGTTTTCCCGAAATATTCATGAAGTCACGCTCATATACGAGTATATATCTCTTATAGGTATATATACATGTATAATCTTCTCAAGGATAAGTGATTCGTGTCGAAGATAAATCGAATTACCAATTTAATCAAAGTCTAAGAACGAACAAATTTCAATAGTAAACACAACGCAATTGACGAATGGAGGCTTACCCCTGGCGGTAAATTTTCGCATCGGTAGGTTGCTACAGATTTTGGCAGCTGGTATATATGTATGTAACAGAAAAATAATATCTTAAAAGTGAGTGCGATAAGTATTGATATAAAAGTGAATACCTACTAAGTTTTTATTTTTGTATAGAAAATGCAGAAGATTCTTCGCCTTCCGGATAAATCTTTTAACACCACTGAAGTAGTCAATTACATACTTCACAGAGCGATATTGTGAATCCATAATCAAAGCAAGCAAATCCGTAAAACTCATAACACACTTTTTATAAAATAAAAAGCAACCAAAATATACTCGTATAAACAAAAGCAAATTTATTATTTGTTTACATTACATTCAGCACTACTTTGAACAGACTTTTTTTAACAAAAAAACGTCAAAATTCTATAGGTCTCTACATATTCCTTTTTTATCCAACAGGTGTCGCAGGAAAACTTTTCCATTCGTCGATTGTTGGCAGCATTCTTTTTTGTAACTCACACATATACACAGATAGGGATTGGAATTACAAGAAAAATTTAAACAAATGGGTTTTGAGGGGATAGCCGTACGAAAGATATTCATTTTTAAAATAATTTATTTCCGCCTTCTTCAGTGTTCCGTCTTCATTTACCTACAATGAATTCCATATCTCTCTAACTCAGTAACATACCTGTGTTCTGTTGTTTTTTCCTATATCTTATTCGGGGAATGCACCGAATACATATCACAGAAACAAAATGAGAGATGAAACCTTTAACGTCACAGCAAAACCACATTTTCCGCCATTCGTTTTGAGAAATCCGTGAGATACGGTTGGTCTGTTTTTTTTGTTTTCCTAAAAGAAATCGCGTAGTTGAGCTGTGGGCGTCGGGCGCTGAGTTCTTAAATTATTATTTTTTTTAAAATTGTTGCGAATATCAACCGAGGATAGTCTAGTTCAAGTGTTTTTATGTATTACTAAGTTTTACGTACACACAACGAAAGTGTTAATTATTGTTCGATTTATTGCGTGCCAATTCAAACCAACAATAACAAGTGATTTTCAAAAATAAATGCTAATTAAATAAAAAGAGAATCTAATTGATTAAATATAAAAGAGGATATAGAATTAAAGTGCTTCTTTTAGTACCTAAGTGGTTTCCTCATGTGTGTGTGTTAATAAAAATAAAACAACAAAGAAACCCACAGAAAAGGAGTTTTATTACATTTTTGGATGCTATAATCTCGTCAGCAGATTTGTGGATAAAAAACATCTCACTTGGACGTAAGTTTAAGTTTGCATTTGCTTTTTTCTGCCTCCACTGAATGTTCCATTTAGAACGTTCCATTTGGAAATTGTTTTCTTGTTTATTTGCCCCCAAAAAGGTTTCTCTTTTTTTTTTAAACACGAAAGGCAAAAACAAAGTTGAAAGTGAAGATCGTACGAAATTTCGTCCATCGTCCAATTCCATTCCAATTTTAATATGTTAAATGCTAGTTTTGTTCTTTTTTTGTCATTCTTCCTATGTTGTTATGTTCGCAAGTTAGGTGGTGGGTATTGAATTTACAGTGAATCAGAGATTTGTGTTTGAGGAGACAAGATGATGTTTTTTTCTAATGAGGATTTGCAGTTGTTTGCCAACTACAAGGACATGTTATTTAAAATGGGTTTTTTATTGTTCTATAAATATTAGAAAAAATGTAAATAACAATTTTCTTTTTTTTAATTCATAAGCATGATGAGGACATGTAACTTGGTTATCTTGCAATGGTGAAGAATATAAAAAGGATGTATGCTTATATCCCATAGGTCTATTTATCATTTTAGGTACACTTATGTTATGTGTTAAGAAAATTACATGTCCACTCCACAAACTTTATTTGTTAACATTGAAAGCCTGCATGTGAATTACTGTAAACACTGGAAGACTTACTCATAATCATTTTTACCCTTCATAATAAATAAATAGTGGGTCACAATTAGTAATTTTATATGGAAAATTTCACTACTGTGAGTTCGTTAAATCTAAATCATGGACACTAAATATGTGCGCTGTCCAACTGCTGCAGCTGCAGTGCAAACTCATAATTGGACGTTTAGACAGCGACAGCGACAGCGACAGCGAAGTGGCTATTCGCACGACGTTAGGGACACGGCTTAGGTCGACGGCTAGGTATTTGACGTAACGTAATAATTAAATATTGTATTTTAAGAAATAAGTGGGGCCTTAAAACGTACAGGCTCGTGCCCGAAAATGAAATACTGGAGTTTAGATCCTTTTAAGCGAGCGAAGCGAGCCACATTACCCCTATTTGCCGCGTTTAACCGTAGCCGTGTCGGCGTGTCCCTAACGTCGTGCGAATAGCATCAGCCTTTAGATAGCATTTATCTAACAAGATGATGCCACAATTTTTTTTTACTATTTTCGCCATTGGTTTTAGTTGGAGAAGGCGCTTCAAAATAAATTTAAATTCTGTTATTTCCAAATAAAAATACAATAGGTATACTATTATAGTCTTTAGCCAGCGAACGCTTGTTAAATATCGTTCAAACATTCTGCAGAAAAGCTTCAGAAATGACACTTTTTTTTCTCACTGGCGCTTTTTCTTGCGACTTTTTAGAATTGTGCAGCAGTCACCCTGCGTGTGGAGTGCTGCCAGACCTTAAACATTTTGTATTCAATTGGGCCATCGCACTTTTATTTGCTCTAGGTCACTTTGGTACAAAAAAGCAATCTTTTTCCGATTAGAACACTTGCGAATCTGGGTTTTATTCAGAGTTGCTTCAGATTTACAAATGCAAAGGCGTTTTAGTTTGACAACTATTGGCGTTTGCTTACGTTTTCGTGAAATTTTTCGACTGAAAAGGGACGCAACGCATCGGATTCGGATTGATCTATTTTTGTTAATTATTTATGTGCAAATGTCTTCAAATCAATCTGGGAGTAAATTTTGAATGATTTGATGTAAAATGTAAGCGGTGAATTTAAAACGCTTACAAAAGTGTCGAAGGCTTCACAAATACCAATCGCACGAAAAGGTATAAAAAAAAGAGCAAGTGACGAATCTGAAGAAGCTCAAAATACAACATAAATAAGGGCACACTGATAGTTGGACGTGTAGAAAACTGCCAGACCCTTAATTTTTACCCGACGGGACACAGGGAGGGTTATGTGTACGTTGCTACGGGACTCCCTGTAGCCTAAACGGCTTGACCGATTTTGAAGAGTGAGGTGTCATAATATTCGTATTCTTCCCCGGAGTGCCATAGGCTAAAAAATAAAAAATAAAAAAAACCAACTGACTGTAAAAAAAAAAAAATTAAAAAGATGTGAACAAGACGCATTTAAGTACCTATAACTAACTATTTGGCAGTCGTAGGGTAGGTTCTCAATACCCATACATATATTTGTTAGACTGTGTAGGTATATAGTATCCGATTGTCAACTTTTTTTTTTTTTTACAGTCAGTTGGGTTTTTTTATTTCTAATGGTCTTGTGCCTAATGCCGCATGTCATGTGAAAAGTTTATCAAACCCCAATTTTGAATTGCATTGCAACAATTTATCCCTAAAGCTTAGTACGCTGCTCGAGCTACACTAAATTTTAGCTGCTCTCCAACTTTTCTCTCCAAACATTAGCTAAAGTCCTAGCTAAATTTTGACATAGAGTACGTCATGGATAAGTGTCACAGAAAACAGCTGTTCTTTGAAAAAAACTTCCTTCAAAAATGTAATTCTCCCTTGTTTGAACTATGTATTTCTGATTCTATGTACTTCTCGTCTATGTAATAACTAAAAAAGTCCATCCTTGCATACTTTTCCGCAACAGAAGAACAAATACACAACGATCTGTCACAATTTAGCTTGAGAAAATGTGCCGACCCATTAAATGGCCACGCTAAATTTAGTCGGACACGTGCAGTTCATTCTGAAACAAAAGTTTGATTATTTAGCTCGAGCTGCGTACCACTCGGCCAAAGGGATCCGCTTAGAATTAGTTCAGCTTACTTTTGGAGAGAATTTTGTATGGGAGCTAAAACTTAGCTCGAACAGCGTACTAAGCTTAATATAGGAGCAAAAGAAAACGTCAACAAATTGGACACGAGAAACATTTTCTGCCTTACCGCTTTAGATAGTCTCGGAAAATTAGCCAATAGTAGGTAAATACTTAACAATAGCTCGTATGTTTTTATTAATAAATAAAAATAGTTCACTTTTTCTAAAATTACATCTTAGATCTTAAATAGGTACCTACAAAAATATAAAATCACGCAAAATGAAAAAAAATTCCACGTTTTCTTAGACAGAGTAAGCGAGTGTATAGTGATATCGTTTAACAATTTACAACTTTACGTACATTGTAACGTCGTCCCCCAAGTGCGCATCATACGAGTAGGTACACCACTTTCATTAAACAAAAGAAATAGGTTTATATTTTAAATGTAAATTAATTATAATAGATACATTTTTGTTCCAGTCCAACAGCCAAATAAATAACTCTTAGTACAATCTCGCAAATCCTTATTTTGTTCTCGATAATAAGCTATTTTCAGTATGGTGTGTGTATCTTGGCGTTTTTCTTATTTCTGAATATAGAGAACATATCATCATGAGATGATGCTATAAATAGAATACTTTGTAGTTAACTATGTAGGAATAATGAAATAATGCTTAAGGTGTAGGTGCTTCAAGTGTATATTTATTTTTTACTATTTACGATTTTAAATAAGAGTAGTTAGGTAATTCTGCGAATTGTGGTAATTGTGATGACTAGTCTAAGCCGGTGTCTGTACGAGCAATAGGTGTTTTATAGCATGCAAAATATAATACTATGAAAATTGTCCATGAAGACCACAAATAGTATGCTATACAAAATTGCATTCTATATATTGCCCATCGATAGTGTGCTATGAGCTGTCATTTATGTGAAGCTTGACACTTGCATTTTTTATTCCGCGAAGGCTGAGTAGCAAATAGACGAAGCATTGACGCATCAAATGCTAGAATGCAACGACATGCTTTGCTCGACAATAAATTAAAAAGCTATAAAACATTTTGTTGCTTAACACGTTCGCGCTCACTTTTAAATGCGTGGAGTTGCTCAGATATACACTTTTGGTTATCATGGTAGAAATACCATTTGAGGTCTGGCAAGTATGCAGAAATGTCTGAAATTGAAATCTAAATCGACTGGAATAATAAAAAGCGTCTTTTTAAATGACTGCTATAGCCGTCATTTGTGCCACTCATATACGACTACTGATTTGTTGTGCAAATGACGGATGGCCGTCTGACAGCTAGTTGTTTCACCGTCGAAATCTGTTTCCAATTCCAGAAACGACTACTTCCAACAGCTTACGAACTGCTCTTTCTTTTTTGCTGTGTTGCTCCATAATTCTGCATTTAAAATTAATAGAAAATGTAAATCTTACGTAAATTATTAAATTTATACTTAGTACTAGAAAAGTTTCTTAAAAAACACACATTTTCCCAACATGCACTACTTCAAATGAAGAATATGACGGCTAATGCAGTCATTTCCTTCAACGAACTTCAAATTTAAATTTCCGTTGGACATAGGGGATTCCCCATTTTAAAAGCAAAAAGCAACATATTCGAACAGAACCAGAGATGAATGAATAAAAGAGATGGATATCTTTCGTACGTTTATCCCCCCAAAACCCATTTGTTTACATTGTTGTTTTTGTAATTCCAACCCCCGTCTGTGAATACGTGTGAGCTACAAAAAAAGTTGCTAATGATAGACCACCAATCAAAATTCAGAACGGCCGGCCGAAAGTCATAAAACAGCATAATTTTGTATTCACCATATGGTGACACTCTCTTTTAGATAGGTCTGTTCGTTAGATACACGATTTTTCGGTTACCTCCAGAATTACCCCATTGTATTATTCCGACTGGAAGGAACAACTTATTTTATACGTAAAATTATTAATTGACTATTTAATTTTATACGCGGATGAATTTATATATTTAAAAGAGTGGTTGGTGTACTAGGGTTCAAATTATAAGAACTTTGAAAAGAAACATTTCGAAAGCATTATGTGCTATCTATCGGAAAAATTGCGATATTTACTTGTATGGCAATTATCTATTCTTGTTTTTTAAATAAAAAAAAAAGTTATAATTTAATTCCACAGGCAGTAGGCTAAAATGAAGAAAAAAAAGAATTAAGGTTTTCAAATAATATATAATAAACAATAAAAACATTTCATGCCGATTTATAGTAAATAGATAGCCTTGACTAAAATGTTGGATTTTGTTATTTATTTGCAAATTGATTGGTAAATTGTAAATAATTTTAATTTATACAGCCTGCTTGCGTTCGATTTTACAAGAAAGATTTTTTCATTACTGTGTTACCTAAAAAAAATGTAATTTGAATTGTTATTCGTAACTATATCACCCATTTTTGATAAAAGGCAGTGTCAAAGTGGTAGAAACATATTAATTTATATTCACTGCATGCAAATTAACGGTCAACCGTCAAAATTCAAATTTTCCTAGTGAACATACCCAAACCAGTTTTCCAGGATATTTGAAAATTTTATGAATTTCGGTGGTGAATTCACCAATTTTCCGCCATCTTCCGGGTGAATTCACGAACTCACTTATACTAGTATAGAAATGAGCATGTATGAGTGACTTCATGAATTATTCGGGAAAACAGCTTGTAGGCAGCCGCCTTTCCACTGGAAAGATATATATCTCTGTATTCCATTATCTTTGAACAGAACTTAAACGCAAAAAGTGTTGCCATATCATATGGTTTCGTACTCGATAGTTTAAATTATAAAAATGGTTACGTAGGACACAAAACTCAAACGACGGTTATAGCCGTCATTTGTTTTTTTGTTTCTCAAAATACGACGGCTATAGCCGTAATAAGCGCGAACGCGTTAAGCCCGTATGACACAATTTTTTTTTTGCATTTTTTCCGCATTTAAAATGAAACTAGAGCAGTACGAAAAATTAGAACGAAAGTTCCCGATGTAGACACGTCAAAAAAAAGAAATGCATTAAAATTGTATTCAAATCACATTTTTCAGCTGCTGGCAGCTTTTATTTTGACATTTCAAGATTATTTGAAAATAAATTCGATTGAAAATTTGCGGTTGCTTTGCAAACAATTGCTACCCCTTTCGTAATACACTTTTAGTCTCTTTTACACACCGCTGACTTTTCAACATTATAAAAATGAGGAAAAAATGTAGTGACTTACGGGCTTTACTATCGCTCTTTCTGTCTATGAAAACTGACAGATAGCAATGAAAAATGAAATATTGCCCATGGAGACGCGGTGTAAACAAACCATTCATTCAATAGGGTAGTTCGCGACAACGTCAATGTCAAATAAGAAGAAGAAAAAGCCAAGTGACAGCTAAAAAACTTATAGAAAAACAAAACAGAATTTATATGGCTGTATCATGATTTTGTTAAAAAGAATTACTAAAAAGTTTATAATAAAATCCAAAAAACAGAATAAAAGCATTTTAGAATTGAAAACTGATGTTTATCACATGTATTAGGTAAAAGAAGAGAGTTTAAAGTAATGGGAATTGTGCGCTTTTTGGCAATATTTGAACAAAACACTACTCTGGCCATTACAAAACGGCTTTTTTAACCTACAAGTTTTTTTTGACGTTTGAACCAAAAAGATACCCCATCTGTGAAAGGATGGGCTTCGCGAAACACTCTATAGCGTAGTTCGCGACAATGTCAGTGTCAAATAAGAAGAAGAAAAAAAGCCAAGTGACAGCTTAAAAAGAAAACAGATTTTATATGGCTGTAGCATAATTCTGTTAAAAATTCACTGAAATGTGTATAATAAAGTGTAAAACAGGATAAAAGCATTGTAAAATAGAAAAATCATGTTTATAAAATGTATTTGGTAAAACCTGAGAAGTTAAAGTATTGGCCATTGTGCGCTTTTAAAGAATATTTGAACAAGGCACTACTCTGGCCATTATTAATCGGATTTTTTATCCTACAGATTTTTTTGACGTTTGAACGGAAAAGAGAGCCCATCTGTAAAAGGATGAGCTTTCAAAGCACTATTTGCTCTTAAAAAGTGTCAAATAATTGTAGGAAATACTACCTTTCCACCGGAGATTAACTGCGAGATTTAGAAAAAGTTCAGTAAATCCCGCATAAATCTCGGGATTTATCATACAAAAGTTAACCTCATGAAAAGGGAGATTAGAAATAAATCTCGATTATCAACCAGGTTTGCATGTACAGTCCGGTCTTGGAACATACTTTCCACAGCTCGAGATGTCAAAAATACAAAGCAAACAGAGCTATGTTTGACATTGTGTCATAAAAAAAACGAATTTATTTCTGAGAGACTTCCCCTAGCCAATGCAACCATCAAAACTTTCATTTTATTTTGTGGAATTAAATTTTAAACCTAAAAAAAAATTAAGATTTCTGGAACTCATGCTTTATACTTTAAACTTTTGAATTTTTTTTGTTTTATTTTCAACTATCACAATTTTGGCTTGTTTGATTTGACAGTAGTTGACAACATCTGGTGAAACGTCAAATTAATCTTGTTTTTTTTTTGTGGAAACACCTCTGGATTTATTTTTAATCTCTTGCCCTTGTTTATAGTTTTGTACCTGCAATATTTTATTTTACAAAACGTTAGCACGTAAACGTAGTAAATACTTCAGTAAATAATCTATGTTTTCACACCTCATTGGTCCCAGGTCCGATCCCCCAAAAGCACAAATTATATCTTAAGGTTTTTTTCCATTGCGCCACCTCTCGGTAAGTCTGACAAGCATCCGAGAGCATAACATCATGAAAGAGCTCCTCAATTGGCAATTCTAGATACCTTTCGTTCGTCCAAAAAATAGAAACTCACAAAAAACAAATGGTTGAGTGAAGCCAGGCCTAAAGCCCCCACAGACCTGTTTGGGAAGGGAATGGGTGTATAAATTTGTACAGGAAAAAATCGCACTGTAACGATTACAATAATACAATAATTTCTCCGTTACAGACCGATTTATGTGGATGTTACACCAATGAATTCTCAGAAATGGTATGTCAAAACAATAAAAACTTACCAGAGCAGACTTAAAAAAGAAAACAAATTTTGTTAAAAAAAAATAACGCGTGTGAGTTCGTCCGCACGGACTAGTATAAATAAATTTGTTTTTAGCACATTTAAGATCCTTCTTCCAACTTTATTTACATGCCCGTTGCCATTACAAATGCAACTGATTGCTTCACATTTAAAATTAATAATTTTTCCTCTCTGGCAACGCCTAGTTTGTGGAAAGAAATTTTAATTGACATCCCCCTTTGTTTGTCTTCATAATGACGGGACGAATTTCTATTAATTTCTTTGGGCACATGTTACGATTACCTTCATTTTTAATTGAACTTCATTTCCATTGACTAATTAGTAGCAACAATAAAAAAGAACCAAAAGCTTTATTTCAGCCGCAGAGCAATACACTTTGAACTGTCATTTGCTTGCTACAAAACTTTCATTGGCCAATAAAGGTATAATCAAAAATAATAATATATTTATTTGGTATAATTTTACTGTCGCATTTGCGAAACGTGATAAAGCATTGAACAATGTGTGGCAGTTGGAATTTATAAAATCGTACGCTTCACCAATTGAATACATAATGTGACAGCCGGGTAGTGCTGCTGTTTGAGGTGTCACTGGGAAATGTAAAAGTATCCCACTGTCATTAATGTTGACACGCATCTGTAAGCGAAACGCACATTGTAAAGTCATCGTAAACAAATAACTACAGGAATCGTGCATCTTGCTTTGAGTTGCCTCCTCTATTGTCGCAGTGCTGCTATACAAGAGCAGTTGTACCTTAAATTTGACTATTATTTGACAGCTTATTCAACACACCGGAAAAGTTTTCTGATGTCATAAGTGGATTTTGCTTTTGGTATTTCGTCAATGCAGCTTTGTTCACCTTTTTGTAGTATAATTAAGTCAAAACTTGGCGGATTAAACGATGGCGACCATATGCAGGGTAAAAGTGAACACAAAATAACCTGGTTCGTACATGACATAGACACGGTTCGGGTGATTATCGACACATGATGGAATTTCCAATTGTTGTTTAAAGTAGGTACGTGACTGCAATTTTTGCACGAAGCAGAAAACATTATTGTTGACTACTTCGTATGATAAGGATAACTGACATTAAAAAATAATGGATCATACAGGTGTGAGTTAAATAAAACAGAAAAAACAAGACATTAGATTCGTCCGTGTACTTTCAGCATAGAAAAATGAAAAACGTCAAATATCCAAATTCGAGAGAGAAATCTCTCAATTTCCAGAGAAGTACCTGATCGGTTTTCTTACAAAAAAGTTTAAGAAATGTCATTTTGACATTATCGTAAAATGCAGCATCTACAAAATAAGTTGGAATTTAATTTTTTATAAGCTAAATACTTATTAAACTTACCATTTTGAATGCGCTGAGGAGCTAGGAGAATATTCGATTACAACTTTTTCCTCTGACATCGTTGAAGACGAAAATAAATAGAGTTTTACTTGTCAAACTTTTGAGCTGTCACTTAGTTGTCAGTTTTTATTTCTCAGTAAGTCGAAATTAGGCGAGTAGAAAATTACGTAAAAATGAAAAGAGGGGAAATGGATTTTTCTCTTATTTGTTTTCCAATTTTCTCAGTACCTGGTCGTTTCGCACAGTTTGTTAGGGCTCCATAAAATGGCAAAAAAAAAAAAAAATGAAATAAGGCCCCAAAAAATAGGGTAATATTTCATAATGCAAAGTCCACTAACTAAAGTAAAAATTAAAAGTTATATTTGAAAACCTGAACTTAAGGTTTAGAAAATTAAAGAAAAAAAAAATTAAGAGTCAGTTAAGGTTTATAAGCTTTAAAAAATTAAGAGCCAGGAAATTCTATCACCCACTGTACCAGAGGAGTCAGGCCTTTGCGTAGTTTGCCGGGACTTGCGGGCAAATATTCTTTTTTTGCGTTGTACGTGCTTAAAAGTTTGCTCTGAGTGCGACTTAAAATTGATGGCCGAGGCAGTAGCGGTGGATAACAGACAAAGCTATAAGTGTCCGTATTGCAGTCAAAACGTCGAAAATACAATAATTCAAGCTTTTATTTAAAATAATAAAAAACTTTACAAACAATTTGTTTCTTTTTATTGAATATTTGTTGTAATTTGGGGCTCTTTTGAATTTGGGGACATTTTATTTACTTTGGGGTGATATTTCATCTATTGAAAATTATTTTTTTTCGTTCATTCTAAAAAAAGACCCCAATATCTAATATTAAATTGGGGTATAATTTCGCAAACAAAAATGAAATGTTACCCCAAATTATCAATGACAAAAGGCCCCAAAATAATGAAAAATCACCCCAGTCAAACGTTGTTGTTGCTTACATAATATGCATAATTTCATGGAGCGGTTTGTTAGCATTTTTTTTTAATAATTTTACGTTTGCAGAAAAGCACCCGAACGAACCTATTATAATTTAATGTTATAAAGGTTATGTTATTTGTATTTAATGGTAAATTGCTCGCCAACTATTGTCGGGGACTCCCAACAATTTATGAATCTGAAGTACTGATAAGCAATTGACGTTTCTTTAGAAAATGTTCATAATTAGACAACAGCGCATTAAATGTGTTATCAGCAGCCTGATATCTAAACTACAGATGCTTGACATTACTGATTACAAATTTGCTTGTTTTTCTACTTATATCAAAATGGACGATAAACTTACGCGAATTGAATCTTGAGGTATACATATCTTCGTAGAATTAGGTAAATATTCACATTGGTTTCAGAGTATTTGTTAGGACCGGAAATAGATTTATGAGGGTATAGGGTAGTTTACATACTGCGACCATCGTTGGAAAACTTGTCCTAAATGGCATAGCACTTCCCTGAGTAGCAGGCTTCTTAAACTCCGTTGATAAAAGTAGTTCTTTGTAAAAAAATACGTCACCTCATAACCCATGATGTGTGAGCTATTTACAGAGATTTGTTTGTAGGATTAATCCTCCTTCAGGGAAACACCACATTGCGTTCACGAGCACATATTTAATTTATTGAGTTTATACCTATCTTAGGCCGAAGTTACATTTTTCTACCTAAAAAATGGGGGAAGAAGCTAAGCCGTATTCTTAGGCTTTAATTTGTTCCTAGTAGACTAGACGAAGTTATCCGACTACAATTTGCCATATGGTTAAGCTCCTAAGGAACTCTGTTTCTGACTTGTGAGTCAGTTAGAAGACACCACTTTTAATGTGAACGAGCGCTTAAAACATCTAGCAATTGCAACGGTTTTAAAATGCAATATGCGAGCTTGGCCTAAATGAAGCAAAGTAAAGTACTAGCTTGAGGACGAAAATTCAGCAACTATACATAATTTGGTATTAATTCTGATTTATTTGTGTTTCCGTATAAAATGTTATCTTCGGAAAAACACAAACAACCGAGAATGCAACTGTCATGAAAGAGCTTCTCAATTAGCCTTTCTCAGATGCCTTTCAATCGTCCCAAAAATTAAAAACTCACAAAAAATTAATGGTTGTGAAAATCTAGGGTCCCTACACAAGTTTGGCCAACTATCTATTTATTTTTTCATCAAATGTTATCTAACCTTTTTTGAAACTTTTCTTACATATTTTTGACATCTGTCAGCTGTCATTAAAATGTTGGCACATTGGTACTTTGTAACCTTAATTTTTCGCATAACTTTTTCCTGATACACTTGTTTTTAAATTATATGGCAATCTTCAATTGTTGTTTATTGCATAAATAAAATACGAAAATATTTATAGCAATACTCAATTGCGAACAACAGCAGGCATAGTTCATAATCGACACTGTGTCGTTCACTTCGGGTTTCCCAGAAAAAGACGTGTTTCGTGAAATGGCTGACGTCGCAGCAAATGACAGTGAAATAACCGATCCGATTTGCTAGAACGCAGGGAAAAATAAAATGCAAGACTATACTTCCAGAGCCTTAAATCTGGCAGCAGTTGAATGGTTATGATTGGCCTATAAAAACCTATATCCAAAAAACCCCTTCAATTCTATTCTATTCGACCAAAAAATAAAAACGCACACAAACTAATTATTGTGTAAAGCACCGCCCAATGTCCTATTTACGGACCTGTTGCGCAGAATTTTTATTTACTACATATTTACAAACTGAGAAATAACGTCTGTACCCAAATGTCAGTGTTACGAAGCTCTACAAAATCTACGAATTATTTCCAAATTGTCTGTCATATTGAAAACAAAACATTTAGTAGAATTTTTAAGCAAGTCATACTTTTCAGTAATTTTGACTATCACTGAGAAAATCTTTCCCCACTTTCTTAAGTTTTTTTTTTAGTAGGTGGCTAACTATACTCATGCCTCAGTACTGAGTACTTATTTGACATTTCGATGTGTCTTAGGCTACGGTTACAGTTGATGTGTATTCGGACAACCAACTGCTTTGACGTACACGACAGAACAAACAAACATGCAGCTTGGTATGAAACCAGTTACAGTGCATGCATTTTGTTCGAAGCCGCATAAGTTCTTCAGAACAGATCGATCGTTCAAACCAGTTTGATTTTGTTGAAGCATTCGTCAGAAATAAGTAGGGACGCAGACAAATTAATTAACCTGGTATTTGAAAAAATGTATACATAATTGGATAAAATGTTTCTGGTGACATTCTAGAGTATTAAAACTACTTTTTCTGTTGATTTGTGAGTTTCTCTAAAGAGAGTATGATATCCTCCATTAATTTCTCTTATTGAGAATATTTTGTTAAGGTCGTCCGATATTTTACTTACAAGCTTAATTTTCATAAAAAAAATTCAATAAATCACGTTTATAAAACATAAACCAACTGAAATTATAACGAATACGTCAAAAAAATTGCTCTTCAGAATATGCATCCACTCTAACCGTAGCATTATTCAGCATGTCCGAATATTGTAAACAATTTAAACTACAAAAACAAAACAAGAAACATGAATTTTTTTATACATATTTTTAATAACACAATTACAGTACGCACAATCGTGTTGCTTTAACTTGTGACAAGAATATTTAAATGCCAATTGGAAAATCAAGTTAAGGCCACAAGGCTGGCCACATAATTTAGCAATTCAATTGACAGCTCAATTCATTTTCTTATTTGGTTGTACGCACAGCTATTGCTGTTTGAAACATTTAAAAAAGAAACACAGTTCCGGAAAAGTGACAACGAGGGAAACTATACAAATGCCATATGACTTCTCAAACAGAATGACGTATCCTCTTTCACCGTTGGATTGTTGACAGGTCATAAGAAGAATTCCTATTTTCGTGTAAAGTGGGTTTTAGTCACTTTGAAATTTGACGTTTTGACAAATCTAGTTAAGTTCACCAAACTAGAGATCACAACTTACCCATTTCTCCTATACCATTGCTCTTAGAATTAATAAATCTAGAAAACAAACTTTTGCTACCCAAAACTGTTCTGTGTAAATTCTATTCAAATTCTTATTATGTTTGTTTAGATTACAGGTTAACGAAATTACTGAAAGGTCTTTAACACTCCCATGAAAAATTCTCCGACACACTGTCTTTGATTCCGTCCCTCTGTCATTCTCTGTGCCTGGTAAACTTGTCTGCCTTCACTTTTCCATTTTGAACACATATACTCGCAAGTCGTAGATGGCTGAACTAACATCTTCAACAGCAAGTTTTCCGTCTTTGCAGCTGTTTTGTTTCACCAGTATTGTACGTTCTCGTACAGACACAAAGCAAAGGCGAACGAATGAAAGTGGAAATATGCACAAAGCTCATTATAGAACATACACTTGACTGCTACTGCAACTGGAGCTGCATTTGTATTGGTGTAGAACTTGATTTTCTAGATTTGTCCCTGTGGTTAGATGCTGACGCTTGGTTTTAATCATATACACCATCAGCACATCGATAGATAGATAGATATAATGTATGTTCGTCGTCGGTCTGTACTGAGGTCTCGGGAAGGTTGTGGTTGCTTGAGAGTTCATTCGTTTTATTGGAACATAATAGGAAATTTTCTGCTCTTTCTCTTGGAAATAGAATTCGAGACCAATTTGTGGCTTTTAATGTACATTTATAAACCTACATATATATTTTATTCTTGTTAATGCTGGTGGCTCCATTTACAACCATAAAAGCCAGCTCAAAAGATTACGCTACAGTCTGTTGCGGTTGCATAAGGCTCTTTACACTAAACAGTGTCTAACATCTTCTTCTCATCCTTCAGCCTTTTATTCGTTGTGAGTATCAATTTACAAACGAGTTCTGTTTTTTTTATGCAAATCCTCGTCCGTGAAGAGCTTTCGAAAACAATGAATGTCCTTCCCGTTGACAGTTTAACGTTCTGTTTTAGTCAGAGAGATACGAGTGCATATATTTAGAGAAAGAGACATTTTTCCAGTCCTTTTTCGCCTGACAACAACTGTGCAACTGGGATGTGATGACAGATTTTTTTTCCATGCGGAATTAATTAAAGTGGAAGCCATTGAAACGAGTCTTTGTAGTGTTGGATTAATTCTGGGCTAGCGACGGAGTGTGATTGTGAAGGATGGTAATGATGATGGTGGTGATACATATTCTTGACTTGAAGTGCAGAGTTTTAGGTACGCCCACAGTGATGTATGGAATTGTGGACAGTGTTGACATTTTCTATTTGACTGAATAAAAATTAGCATGAAAGACCTGCGTCTGACAGTAAAGTATAGGAAATATTTTTGCGTTTCAATACTTATTTGTTTTGAATTTTTCTTTAGGCCGCCTGTCAAATGAGTTAATTTGCTTCCTGAGTAAACTGCCTAACAAACTATTAAGCGATTACAGGGTAATGAAGAACAAACTAGCGCAAAATGTCAAAGGTAGTTCAGCAAAATTAAATTAAATGCGCGGATCACTTAGTAGCTCGTTTTTACACACAATTATCTGGCTTCATCAGCTAGTCGGCTTTCATGCAATAAACTCAGAGTTGCCGCAGCTATTCCCTATTGTTTCTTCTTCTATTGTCTGTCAATCCATTATGCAATATATTATGGAAATTATACTGTAATAATCATCCAAGTGGGAGGAATACAAATGCATAATTCAGACTGGACTAGATGGAGGTACAAATAATGTTATGCTACTGGCACATACGTAAGCTGAATAATTTCAGTGTTTGTAGGTAAAAAGTAAAATGCGATGAAGCGTGGTACATCAAATCATTTCCGTGTAGTTTTTTCTTTGTTAAGGCTATAGTCACTTGGACGCTAAAGAGCAATCATGATAAAAGGAAGTTAATTACTTAATGTGTGCTTTGAAAACACAACTCTCGTGTTTATTGGCTGAAACCTAAAATATTTGAGTTCCTACCACCAAATGTAAAACACGCCCTGGAACTATTTTCTCTAACATCAAAATTAACACTTATGTACTTAAATAGCAGTTGCCCTTTTCTATGGTGAATTTCCGATGTATGTTAAAATTTTTAAAATATTCGACCTTCGCTGCGTTCTCTAAATGTGGAACATATATTTCATAAAATGGTATTGTACCTATGTGTTTCACCTTTATACGTTTGCAAAATCTTGATGCGATCTTTTATCCATCATGCGACGTTTATAAGCCAAAACCCACGCGGAAGAGCAAATTGCGAACGTCTAGATCAAGTCTATACGAATGCTATAAAAATTCACGGGGGTTTTCTAGTGGTAAAGAACAGCATACGAAACATGCGTCACAGATTTGTGATACTGAAACAAATTTTTTTCATTTAAAAATCTTAATTTTTGTCGTAATACCACTAAATAATAAAGCCCATATTATGACACAAAATGTTTCTCTCATTTTTATCATGTTGAAAAGTCTGCTGCGTGTAAAAGAGACAAAAAGTGTATTTTGAAAGGGGTAGCAAAGCAACCACAAATTTTCAAACGAATTCATTTTTAAATACTGTTGAAATGTGGAAAAACATCTGAAAGCAGCTGAAAAATTTAATTTTAATACATTTCCAATTATTTTTTATTTTTTGTATTGTCTACATTGATAAGGTTGGTGTGTACGCACTCACTCCTATCGGGAATTGTCGTCCTAATTTTTCGTACTGCTCTAGTTTTATTTATACATAAAAAAAAATGGAGTGCTATATGGACTTAAATAAAATAAATTCGTCTACGTTTTTATTTTTACATTTTTATAACTTGGCGTCAATTTTTCTTCATCTAATCAATTCGTGTGTACTCTACTTCTTCTTCTTTTATGTCAAGATAAAAATCTATTACTGTAGGAAAAACTGCTGTTTTGACACAATTAAACGCCAAGTGAGTATATACAAGTTGACGCAAAAGTCATCACCTTATCGGAAGATGCTATATAATTTTTGCAAATTCAATTCTACTCTGACATTTTTGAAGTAAACAGACACAAAATACAGTTCAACAAGACAAGAATCGCTATATCTACTCCTAAAGAATGCAGAATAATTGTTTCGTTTTTGTTTTTTTTTGCGGAAGAATTCGTCGGTGATGTTGGCGTGAGTTTCGGCACATATTTCCCGGTCGTCCAACTAGGCAGACACTAAGACGTTTAACAGCTCGCCTGGGAGAGTCTGGTCTGGTCAGTCCGGAGCATCCGTACTGCAGAGAATATTCCAACTGTCGCTGAAGGTGTCGCAGATGACCCCGCAGTATCGACCAGACGACATGCCACGGATAGATCCACAAAGCATTTCTGAACGACTTTGTCCATCCTTAGTTCAATAAATTGGAACTGAAGAACATCTGGTTCCAACAAGCCACAACCGAAGTTCTGAGGGCTGCATTTCTGGGCCGCCTAATCTCGTTTTGTCGATTTGAGCTGGCCGGCAAGATCGCCTGACTTAACCGCTCCAGACTTCTTTTTGTAGGATTTTTTTTTGAAGTCACGAGTATATGCGAGTGATGGAAAACGACTTAAATCGGGAATGCCATATCCGATATCAGTTTCTCGACTTGAGGGGAAAAAATGTAGTGAAATATCTTTGCACCATTTTGTACTTAACTCAGTGAAAGTTTTCGTGACTTAATTTGTCAGCTATCCATTTTCATACGTCAACCGGCAACTGCTACACTTATGTCGATTTGACTTTTCAGATTTTGGATCTCTGCTGCCAAATCGACCACAAAATCCGAATTTTATTGGCTCTTATGTGTATTCAGTTGGTGGCAAAAAATATTTTTTTTCACTTGCACTGGAAAGGGAAACCCATTTAAATTGATTTTTGCACATTTATAACAACGCATTTCGAAATAATTTAATATAAAGAATTGTTTCCATACTCGAAAAATTAATAATTCAGCTAAAAAAGCAATCCTTCCAACGATAAACAATTCGTAACCGCCAGCTGTGTGTCATACACATTGGTATTAGTGAAAGTATGTGTGAAATCTGAGAAAAATGGAGATCAGATCAGATCGAGTCAGATCAAAAAAAGGTTGATTTTTTTTTGGCAAATCGGAGATGAAAAGCAGTCTCAATCAAAAAAAAAATGATCTTTTTTCCAAAACGACAGAAGTAAAGTAGTGTTTTGAACGTGAAACCACAGTCACACCATTTCTACACAAGGATAAAGCATTACAAATGGGAGAACGACTTTGAGTCGCTTCCGGATAGTCAAAAATTGCGTTTTTAAATTTTTATCTAATTTAAGTTTTGGGAAAACGGACTCCGCCTGTTGGTTTTGATTGTACAGATTTAATATTGACAGCGCTACGCCACACAGTGCACCGCAACCCATTCTTCTACAGTAGGGAACAGATCACCTATGAATCATCTGGACGACATCGTTTTTTTAAATTTTGATGAGCATTATGGTCATATGGAAGCTATTTTTCTTCTATTTCCAACTTTGTTTCGATCATCGTCATTTTTCAGTACATCTGTGACGAATGAACTGGATGAACCTGTCGAACTGGTAATTTCTGTACTTATACATAGTTAGTTTTGGAGGTCTATCGTTTCGACTGTCGATCTGAAAAGTTGCGTGAATAGGGCCCAATTCTTCTTTCATATGCATACACAGCTCAAATTCGCTGCTATAACAAATATACTGTGACGAATTTATTGGCAGTTTCCATTCGAGCATGTGCATAAAATATGAAACATCGCATAGGCGTGCAACAAAACCTTAAAAAATGCTTGTCATGTGACTGCTGCTCGCATAAAAGTATTCTCTGTAAAGGTAAATAGTTGTGCCGTCGCCAAGTTTATAACTCCGAACTGTTGTTAATGTGATCACTTTGACAGTTTAAGTTGATTTTAAGTTGGGAAAATATTCCTCATCCAAATATAGAAATATCTAGCTCACATGACTTGTACCCAATGGGGAACCAAATATCGTTCTCGCTGCCCATAAATACAGCGCATCGCCCTAAGAATTAACATCCAAATGTTAAAAGTCGTTGAGTTCCATAGAGCAAGTCAATTACATTGCAAGTTCATTTTTGTGTTGCAGAGGAGGGAAATTAAACAAGTTTCTTCCCCCTTCCCATTTATAACAATATGATGGAATGGAATAATGAATTCAGGATGGAAATGGAACTAAAAATAGCTTGAGGTTAAATGGTTTCAATTACGTAGCATTAAAATGTACAATGCGTACGACTACAAACATATTTAACCATCTCCGGGATCCACATTCCTTCCATTCAATTAGTTGTTCAAATGTTTCCCAAATTGTGTGAATAAACAAACGCGGGTTGCGTCTTTGTCATCTGCCAACTAGTTTTGCCTGCAGCCACAACATCCTCAGGAGTTTATGAAGTACCTACCAACACACAGTCTAGTCACTGTGTGAAGTTCAAAAAACCGTTTATTTGTTGCTGTCAGTTGCGCAAAATTAACTTCATTTCCAACGAACGACGAAAAAAACGTCAAAAAGCGAAGAAAGTGTGCCACCAACGGCACTGCCGATGGAGACAACAACAATGCGGTTGTGTCTGTTTGTGTCGTGTGGGCAATTTTAGTTGTTGTCGCGCTATGGTTTTTTTTTTTGCAAGCATACCAAGCGAATGTGTGCCTCTGCAAAATGCGGCTAATTTGGATATAAATCCGACTGGTCTTGCGGTCGAATGTAATTAGCACAGTTTTCAGTTTATATGATAAATGGAATTTATTTTATTTGCGTCATTTTGTGTAGCGTTGCAGTTTGGTGTAAGATGACCACGGATTTTGTTGCGAAATTAAAAAAGGGTTCAAAGGATGAAACCCTAGACTTTTAGTTCTTCCATGGAAGTTCACCACAATTTAAAGTGTACGCCAAATAATAATAATAAAAAAAATAGCGGACTGTGCAAGTTTACAAGGAAATGAGTTCATAGGAGTTTGCATTCGCAAAGCAGCTGTCATTGATGCATACATATTTTAAATGTTTTGGATCCGTATTGTACTTTTTTTTTATTAAATATTCCTCCTACTTAACAAAGGTTGTGGCTGAGCGAAAAAAAATCTGACTATACCAACAAGAATTTGAGGTGAGCTCACTAATTGTGTTAATTAAACGCAGCCATAAACAGAAAACAAGTCTGTTCGGGTGATGGGTCTTTGTAAATTATTTACTGGTTCATCGGATTTTTGTACTCCCTCAGAAATTCCTTTATTTTGTAGATCGTTTTCAAAATTGAAATCTTGATTAATCTATAAGGTTATTTTTTCTTAAAGTGTAGAATTAAAAAAAAAATTTACCGAACCTTGACTTTCGAACCAAACTGTGTTACATATAAGTCAGAAAAAAATTATGAATAGTTATGCCCTGTTCCCAGCGAATTGAAATCGCGTTTCGGTTTCGCTGAACTTTTACCGAAACCTTGTAAGTCGTTCCCACCGATTTGAAGCGAGTTCAAAAGTCATAAGCTGTCAATTTTGAAGTGGCTGGCAAAACAGTTGTTTGTTGACGCAAAAAAATATTGTGGGAAAGAGGAATTACTTAAAATTAATTCTGAAGAAATTAAGGAAATAATTGCAGCATTTATTAATATTTCTCTTAAAAATATTTCCTCCTTTTTTTTTGATTCAGATTATTTTCTTCTTTTATTATTTTTTTGATTGCCACAATTGTTTCGGCGTTTAATATTTTGACATCCACAAATGAACACAAAATAAACCTAAGTTCACGCTGTAGGCTTGTTCGATTTGATAACCTCTAACGGACGGATGAACTCAGAGGGGTTTGAAATAAGTTTCGCCGAAAACCCGTATGGCAAAAAATGTATGGCAAAACCTCGGAGGTTTCGGAAAACTTTACTTTTGGTGGGAACATAGCATTACGTTATAATTCTTGCAAGTATCTACTCGTACTTTGCCAAAATAGTTGGGGTTAACAAAAATGGCCGCCTTAAGAAACTGGAAATGTTTCCACAGCGTGACGAGTACCAAATGCCTGCTATAGCCAACAAGAAAAAGAATTTGTCAGTTTTCGCTAGCCTTGCTAATAAACTCTCTCGTTCGTTACAGATAAATTGTAATTCGTTCTGATTCAATCTCAACTAGTTGATAACAAGCGAGACTAATCGTGCACTTAGTCATGGTGTTTCATAAGAACTCGGACGGGACAAAGCAGACTGCGCAGGAACCTCTGACGTACATTAGAGCATTCTGATTACCCAAGTTTAAAATTCGAAGCGAAAATCAATTCAACTTGTGCAGCATTTTTCCAATCGGTAGGTTTTTGACCCAATTCAAGTATGCCTGCCACTTGAGCGTTTCCCAAAACCTATCCCTCCATCATCATCAAAATAAATCAATAAAAAGAAAATCCACTTTCATATTTCCTCATGGCAAACACATTCGCACAGCCCTCCCCTCCGAAACGCATCAATATGAATCAGTTTACGCGAGTAATTGCATGGGAACTCGAAGCATTTGTCCGCACCCTACCCATATGTATACACTCCCTTTGGTTGGACACAATCAGTATCTAGCAAAGAACGAAGCGAAACTGTATTGCTAAACTGGAGAGGAATTTCCGGTCTGTGGCAAATTGTTGCAAAACACATTTTAATAAAACAATATTCGCCTACATGCCTGCCGTACACATAATGCTTCGCTTTGGGAACAGAGTGGGCTGTGTTCGAGAGCCCACCAACCAAATGTTTGATTACTTCCGAATGCGATTAACTACTTAACAGACGGATTTTGACACGGCTATTACTCACAACCCATCAGGGTTTTAAAATGAAAGAAAATATTGAAAACCAATCGAAACTCAATTTGCAATCAAGTGAAACCAATGACGTTTAAAGTTACCACTCCGGAAGCAGCGATTCAATTTTAGGCTCGGCAGCGCGAGTTAAGTATCCATAGCAAAACATATTGAGAAAAAAGATAACATTATTTGTATTCAATGATATCTTTAGTCTCTAGTACAGTCTTGCACACAACGCTACAATGATAACATATGTAAAAGAGATAATATCGTTTGTATACAATGTTGGAATATTATCTCTTCTTCATTATCAAGCAAGACGATTGTACGCTTGGGCCTCCTTGTAGATAGATAAGAAAAGTATATAAATACGACTGTATGATGAATTTATCGATAGTCTTATTGTAACTACATAGTAGCCTTAAGCTCCTTTTAGAATTAGTAAAAAGTATTTCAATAATAAAGGACATAGTTCCAAATAAATATTGTTTAATTTTAAAAGTAAGAACCAAGTGTTTTAATTGGCGATCCTGCCAGGAGGTTAAATATACTTTTTAACTTCAATCGAGCGGACCTCGGGAACAAGTAGTGAAATCTAGTATAAACAGAACACTCGCGTTACCGGTTACAAGAATTACCTAGCATAGCAGGTACAAATATAGCTCCTTCGTACGAAGCAGCAAAGCAATTCAGTGAAAGTGTATATGTGGAAAAAAAAAAAAAAAAAAAACACACAAATTCGACGACAACAGACACGAGTTCAAAATGGAACAACTCGCAGTATTAATGGCAAGATTAGAAGCTTTAGAAACCAGGTGCAACACAGTAACACAAACCCTAGAGCACACACGCACAGAGAATGCAAGGTTAGCAGCAATAATAACTAACCAAAATCAAATAAACACTAATTTAGAAACAAAACTAAATGAAGTAAAATCTGGATTAGGCATAGTACCAAACATACCTGTGCTAGAGGAAATAAGAACCACATATACAGATGGTAGTGAAATACAGTTAGACGCATTTAAAAGCCTACCTATTTTCAACGGCGATCAATCAAATTATCGGTCGTGGCGCGAAGAAGCATCCAGATTAATGGACAGCATTAAAAACCTCAAAACACACAGTAAGTACGCAGCAGCATTGACTATAGTGAAAAGTAAAATACAGGGAGCAGCCGCGAATGTGTTAACTAATTATAACACAATTTTTAATTTTGAGGCGATACGTAACAGATTAGATTATACGTACTCTAATCAAGAACCTCTATACGTGCTACAAGACATGATGAAAGCCATCACGCAAAAAAGAAGCACACTGTCTGAATACCACGACGAGATAAATAAAAATCTCAATTTAATAATATCAAAAATCACTATGTCAGGTGATCCGCCGAATATAATCGACAGACTAATTAAAAATGCTAACGACGACGCAGTTCGTATATTCATTGATGGTATGAGTGACAACTTTACAAGAGGATCATTATATTCAGCTACAATAAATGATCTAGAACACGCATTCGCAATTGCTCGCAGAATAGAACATGATAATGTGCACAGGCATTTACATCTCACTCAAGATAAGCACCACAAAAATATGCCACATGAACACAGAAACGAAAGAAGACCAAACTATTCGAGCCAAACAACGAATTATCAACCCCAGAAGCAATACGATAATATGCAGCAACACAATCAAGGACCACGCCTAAACCCTTCCAAGAGAAATGACGGACCACAGCCGATGGAGATAAACTCGAGACAAATTGTACATGCACAGCGACAAAATTGGAATCAATACAAACCCGATGTATATAATCCACCAGCGAAACGTGAACACAGCGGGAGTTTCAACACACACAACAGACCGCAACGATCTTATCAGCAGAACTTCAAGCAGCAGAGAGTAAATAACTCCCGACAACAACGCAGAGACGATGTCAGCAGTACATATGCAGAAGCAGATGAAACGGAATGTATGGTAAATAATAACATAAGAATAGATCATTTAAACTAGTAGACGGGTTGCCCTGCTTAAATTTAACTAGTACTATTTCTAAGAAAATTTATAAAATTCTTATTGATACTGGTGCAACCCATAATTACATTAATAGAAAATGCGATTCTAGCGAAAAAATTAAAATTAAACCTATAAAAATAAAAACAATGCATGGTTATTCTATGGTAGATACAAAGAAAGTAGTTAGGATATTAAAGAAAAATATAACATTTTTTGAATTAGAGGATATTCAGTCTTTTGATATGATATTAGGATATGAAGGACTTAAAGTTCTAAACGCGGAAATAAATTTCAGTAATATGACTCTAACTACCATAAGCAGTGTCGAATCTATTCAGAAAATTAATTACATAATTGGGGAAAATAATATTTATAAAGCAGACATAGATAGACTGATGAAGATTAATAACAGCATAGGACCGTTACCCTTTACAGATACTATAGAAGCAAGCATTAGGACGACCAATGATAATCCGGTTTATGTTAAACAATATCCATATCCCATAGCAGATAACGAATTCGTAAACAAAGAAATACAGAAACTCTTACATGACAATATAATAGAAAAAAGCCATAGTCCTTATAACAGTCCCATATGGACAGTACCTAAAAAAGGTTTGGACGAAAAAGGAAAACCAAAACGGCGCATGGTTGTTGATTTCCAAAAACTTAACGCTCACACTGTAACAGACAGATACCCCATTCCGGATGTCAACATGACAATTCAAAATTTAGGTAAAGCCAAGTACTTTACAACGTTAGATTTGGAGTCAGGTTTCCACCAAATTAAAATCAAAACAGATGATAAAGAAAAAACAGCTTTTGCTATAAATGGCGCAAAATATCATTTTAAACGAATGCCTTTCGGGCTCAAAAATGCACCAAGCATATTTCAGAGATGCGTGGACGACATTTTGAGAGACTTTGTAGGTAAATTCGTACACGTTTACATTGATGACGTATTGATATATTCTTCATCTGAGGAAGAACATATACAGCACATAAGTCAAGTATTCGACGTACTCAATAAAGCCACATTAAAAATATCTGATGAGAAAAGTAAGTTTTTTCAAGAAGAAGTAGAATACTTAGGTCACATAATCAGACATGGTAGAATCACTACGAACCCTGAGAAAATAGCAGCTATAGAAAATTTTCCAGTCCCACAAACGGTAAAGGATTTGAGAGGATTTTTAGGTCTTACAGGTTACTATCGTAAGTTTATAAAAGGATACGCAAGCATAGCCAAGCCCCTGACATTATATTTACGAGGAGATAACGGTAAAGTAAACAAAAAACAAAGTAAAAATATTAAGTTAAATCTGAATGATTCAGCATTAGAAGCGATTAGAATTTTAAAAAATTATTTGAAAGAACAAGTCGAACTTTTTCAACCGGATTATAGTAAACCATTCGAGCTTACTACAGATGCATCCAACATAGCTATTGGAGCCGTACTAAGTCAGAATAAGCAACCTATACACTTCTTGTCAAGAACACTGAGTAAGACAGAAGAGAACTATAGCACAAACGAGAAAGAGCTATTAGCGATCATATGGTCCTTACAAAAACTCAGAAACTACATATATGGTATAGCAGACTTAACCATATATACCGATCACCAGAGCCTTATATATTCGGTATCAGAAAAAAATCCCAACACAAAGCTGAAACGTTGGAAGGGAATCATTGAAGACTTTGGAGCAAAATTAGTTTATAAACCAGGAAACCTAAATCTTGTAGCTGACGCATTATCACGTCAACGCATAAATACTTCTACCATAGAAACAGCACATTCAGCTGAAAGTTCTTCTAATGATATAATAAAAACTGTGAATCAGCCTTTTAATGCATACACTGCACAGTTCGAACTTATTGAAGATATAACAAATAATATCGAAACACAAATCTATTTTGGTAACAAAATAAGACTCATAATAAAGTTTAAGGACAAAGACTCTTTACTAAGGCAGATGAAAGAAGTTATACAACCCCAAAAGATTGTAGCTTTGCATACGAAATTTGAAAACATATACAAATATGGTGAAAACATAAAAAAAGAATTCCCACTAGTAAGATTTATATTCACACCAAGAAAACTTCAAGACGTGACAAATTTGGAGGAACAACTAAAACTTGTAAGGGTAACTCACGAAAGAGCACACCGAGGGTTACGTAACAATATACAAGAAATCTCAGAGAAATATTACTGGCCCGATCTAAATAAACAAGCAAAGAGTTTCAACAAAAAATGCATAGCATGTCTATTTGGAAAATATGAAAGAAAACCTATCAGAGAACCCCTGAATAATTCAGAAATACCAACACATGTGGGAACACACATTCATATGGACATATACTTCAACGACAAGTATACTTTCCTTGTAACAGTAGATAAGTATTCTAAATATACAATCCTTCGGGAAATCGAAACTCGAAACAGACTGTACGACGTTATGGAAGAGGTCTTATCTAATTATTTCCCAAAATGTGAACGACTCATGACAGATAACGAGAAGGGATTCAAAACAGAAATGGTGAACCAAATGTGTTTGAAATACAACATAACTAAAGTAGAAACTCCAGTATACAGATCGACAGCGAACGGTCAGGTAGAACGTGTAAACGGTACAATAACTGAACTGTCTAGAATATTCACAATTCAGAATAAAACAAGACTTATCGAAGAAATATTTAGAACAGTGCGTGAATTAAATAATTCCATACACTCAGTTACCGGTTTGAAACCTAGAGACATTTTCTTTAATCAAAATAAATATAGCAATAGTGAAATTATAATAAATAAACTAAACTCAGCATCCAAAAAAGTGATCGAACGTCTAAATAAAGGAACTCGACACAGAGAATATAAAAAAGGAGATAAGATAATGGTAAGAATCACAGGTCTTAGAAAGAAATCTAACGCCAGATACATAACAAGAATAGTAGAAGAAGATAAAGGAGACACTGTAATCTCTAAAGAGGGAATAAAAATTCACAAGGATAACATAAAGAATTATCATTTTTTAGATGACGAAAATATTAATATTCCTAACATTACTAGGAATTGTACAGAGTCAAGAAGGGCAAGGAAACGTTCAAATAACTGAGTTACTAAACAAGAAGTTTATACTTACGCAAACAGATGACGTGTATTTATTCAAAGAACAAACTTATTTGTTACATGCCACCAACCTGACTTCGATATTTCAACCTTACGTAAATATCGTAACTAGTAACTATCAACCTACACAAGAAGAAAAAATTTGGTTAAGTAAAATTAAGAATTTAGCAGACCAATTACAAGAACATACTAGGCATACTAGATCAATTAACTTTTTAGGAACAGCTTTCAAATATGTGTTTGGTAATCCTGACCATTATGACTTAGTTAACATAGAAACGAGTATAAATAATCTCATAGAAAACAATAATAAACAAAAAACTATAAATTCTAGATTCGAACAAATTTTGCAACAATTCGAAGGTCAGAGCCTTAAAGAACATTTAGTAATAGAACAAGTGTACGAACAATTATTATTATTGACCAGAACAATTAATGCAGCAAAAAATAATGAATATTTATCAGAAAGCCTAGACTTAGATGACATTAAAAATATTATTCAACATGAAATAATTCAAGTACCCATAATAAATATACTTGAGTACTCTAAAATATTATTAGCTAGAACTGATGAATTCTTCATCACAATATATAAATATCCAGTTCTAATTAAATCATGTAAATTGTATAAAGTAACACCCTTAAATTCAAAACATGGAAAAATCATTACAGATAAAACAATTGCCTTATGTAACCAAACTTATTTAAGAACAAGAAATTGTCAAAATCATCTAAGTAAAAACATTTGTGAAATTAACTTTGAAGAAGAAAATTGTCTTATTCCACTTTTAAAGAATATAACTTCAAAATGCAACATTAAACAAGAATACGATTACGACTTAGAAATTGAATCCGGTGTTATGTTATTAAGCGGTAAGCATAAGCTAAATAATCAAACAATTAATGGTATAAACTTAGTTACTTATGAAAATACTATAAATCTAGATGATAAAATATACAAAAACATGCATAAGCAAATTAAAGAAGTTATATTAAGAAATCATAATTCAGAGTCTTACATCGACCAAATAATTAAAGAAGATACAATATACAAATTCGATAACATAGATACTTTAAAAAAACTAATTATTCCTTTTGAAGAAAAACCGATATTATCAACTATATACACAATTGTAACACTGATTGTTATTTTAGCATTTACGTACGTAATGATAAAAACTATACAATGTATAACAGATCGTCAAAAACAAAAAAAGATTGACGCATATAACAAAACTTATGAAAGAGAGATGTTAAAAATAGCGTCGAAAAATCGGGACGATTTCGTTTAACAAGGGGGGGAGTTAAGTATCCATAGCAAAACATATTGAGAAAAAAGATAACATTATTTGTATTCAATGATATCTTTAGTCTCTAGTACAGTCTTGCACACAACGCTACAATGATAACATATGTAAAAGAGATAATATCGTTTGTATACAATGTTGGAATATTATCTCTTCTTCATTATCAAGCAAGACGATTGTACGCTTGGGCCTCCTTGTAGATAGATAAGAAAAGTATATAAATACGACTGTATGATGAATTTATCGATAGTCTTATTGTAACTACATAGTAGCCTTAAGCTCCTTTTAGAATTAGTAAAAAGTATTTCAATAATAAAGGACATAGTTCCAAATAAATATTGTTTAATTTTAAAAGTAAGAACCAAGTGTTTTAATTCGCGCTTATCACTTCACAACTATAGAATTTCATTCAAAGTCGCATTAGCCCTGTGCGACAACAATTCTTGGATTTTGTTAATATCAACACGATATGAATGAACAAAGAAACACACAAAACGTCAAAACACTCTGTACCATATGGCTGTCATTGACCTTCAACACACAAGTGCTACACCATAATCTTTAAATTAGATTTAAAAGAATGAAAGAAACAACAGCAAAAAAAAGAAGCAAATAATTTCAAACGTTCTGCTTGTCCCAGTTTATCAATTTCCACTTGTCATATTTGTAGTGTGTCAATTGAGTTCAGTATCCATGAAAATGAATGCGATTCGAGGCCAGTTATGAACATCATACCTCATATTACATTTGTGTACTTGGTTGTTGTCACTTTTACTACTTGCGAGTGGAGCGAATGTCACCTAAAAAAAAAACACTCACACAAGTAGTGTCAATTTAAACGGGACCATTCGGAAGAGACTGACAATCAGTCATTTAGAAAAGTAGAACACGCCGCCGGAGGTAGAGTGTGAAATAAGATATTAGCTGGTTGCAAATGATATTGAATGTGTGCGCATTTCAATAAATTGACGCTCGAGAGGATCGTCACGATATTGTTCTGATTTTTCATTTATGCTGTATGTGAGAGAGGAATCTTTTTAATTCATTTTTCGACGGATTGACAGATAGCGTGATTCACTTTGTATTTACGATTGCCAGTAGATGTCGCGGCTGAATGTTAAATCAAACATGCTGCGAATAATGACAGCAGAGCCGCTTAACAACGTGAAATTCACACCATAGGGGTAGGGGTAACTTTTCCATTTAAAAGGTTATGTTTCTTGAAATGGATTCGGTTAGCCGGCATGATCAGACAGAGATAAAGGGCGAGACAATTTGCTTTAGGGGTTGCTGATTTTCCTTTGAAAACTGACCCTTGAGGGATTTTTTCAACCCTCATATCGTGTTATGCACACGTCGCAAGGATTTTCCATTATTAAAGGTATTGGATTGTTAAAGAAATTGCAAATTGCGACGTTAGGGTAGATGATGACGTCCCCGGGGTGAAGTGGTGATGCGGTATGCACACGTTGCGTATATTTAGACGTTGGTAGCAGAAGTATTTTGAGTTGCTTACTGTAAGAACAGGTTCAAAGGGTCAGTCAGTGTAGGTGATGGGGAGGGGACTATAAGAATAATAATGAGTGCATGTATGCAAGACATGCATTTTTGTTTGCATGATTTTTTTGACGACGAACGATTCTTAAAATAGTCGTTCAGTTGTGTTAACTCAACAAAATATTGTGGCCAACACTCTCTGACCCCGTTAACAAGCCAAATTACCGCATTTGGGGAACGGAAAATCCACACGAGATACATGAAACACCATTGCTTGAGCAAAAAGTGACTTTTGGGTGGGCGTTTGCACCAAAAACATAATTCAGCCTTTTTTTTCAGAGCAGACAAAAAAAAATCAATGGGAATATATATCAGTTTAGGTATTTTTTTTCAATTCCACAATATCTTGCAAATCGTTGTACCGTACTGGGTACGGGTACTGCATGGCCAACCGAGGCAGCTATTTGAATGAAATTATTTTCCATTATTAACCGGAAGGATTGTACTTTCAAATAAAAAAAGAAATTTGAGAAAATATTCAGTAGTTTTTTTTTATAGCATTTTCAAAAAAAAAAAAGTTATTTGGCGGACCCTGTAGCTATCTTCGCTTTATTTGGACGAAAGTTTTGGTCTTGAAAAGTTAAAATGGACGGATTTCGGGTGGTCTCCTTTTGTTTTAAACTCTATCAAAAAAGCGAAACTATAGCGCTTTAAAATCACCCTGATATGGTTGCAGACAGAGGATATTTCTGTTCAGTATACAGTATACTGACCTGTGTGACTGCTACAGGTTTGTTTGTTTATTTCTGCGGGTATTGTTGCCTTGACATGGTCTTTTAACAATAAGGAAATATTTCCTCTCGCCTTCAGCTTCTCTTTTCTGCACAGAGGTTCATAAGATGTTCTTCGTCTCCCGCTCCTGCCGTTTGTGCAGCACAGCTTTACACTTATTTTCTGAAAGTGATGAAATCAAATTTTTCATATTTACACAGGGGTATTGTGAATAATATCCGATGGAAATGGTGCCCTTGTTTGCAATGTAAATCAGTTTTCGAAATAGAAAACATTCCGGTTTTAGTTTAAACTAAACTAAACTAAATATAACGTCCGATAGGGGTGATAATAAAACTCTCTACGGTTTTACCTCTGTTCGAGATTGGCGAACAGATAATTGGTATATTTTTACGAAACTTTTTTGTTGATATGTTTCTTAAAACTTCGAGAAGGCTTTAGGCTACGTTGTTCACTGGTACACCAACTTTTTGGTAGCGTTTTCGACCAAAATGTATTTTTGCTCAAATAATGCTTAGCAAATAAAATAAAGTGCACGACTGGGTCGAACGTAACTTTCTCGTTCATCAACATTTTTGCTGCAAATGAATTGCGAGTTGCCTGATTGCATAAACTTCAAGTTGTTGGATTTATTTTTATGGTGCATATTCAATATGATTGAAAGAAAAAGTTGGTAATATTAGCTAAAAGAAAGTTTTGCGTAGCTGCTATTGTACTTTCATTGGAAGTGGGCCATTGTTATTATATTTCAAAAATATACCGTAGAAATGTGAACACAGATCGAGATTTGGGTACTAATTTTTGAGAAATATTTATAATACGTCACTATTAGAATTCTTGAGAAAAACTAAGTACGAGATCTTATTTAGAATACTTATACTATCTTTAGTATAATATTAACAAATATTTCAGTGTTTAGTTTGAAAAATAGTATTGCTTAACTATTTAGCTGAAAACCAGGTACAAGTTATTGTTTGGGACGTAAGCATTACTTGGTTTTTAAAGTTTTACCGAAATCGAAAATGGGGTTTTCGAGATATGAGCAGATTTTAAAATTAGCGTTTTCGGTGACTCGAGTTGAAAATTAAGGACGCAATACTTTTGAAAACATCAATTTTACTCTAAGCGTTAGCGTTTTGGTCAAAATCATTATTGCCGTTTTCAGGTAAACTAAAGAAAACTATATTTAAAAAAATAGCTTTTTTCAAAAATCCATTTTACATAATACAGAGAAAAACTGAGTTCGCCATTAAGTTAGAAATAACCATATTACCTTAGAAATTAATTTTTGTTACAATCGTATGGACCGTTTTTGATGTATGTCAAAATTTCAGAAGTACCGTTACTCGATTTTTTTTGCGGAAAACTGCTTAAATATCAATTTTTGTTGAAATCGTTAGAGCCGTTTTCGAACAAATCAAAGTGGTATGAACATTTTGTATGGTAAGTACCATTAATATTGAGGTTACCATGCAAAAAAAAAAAACGGCCCCGAACTGTAAGCCCCCAAACTTTAGATCCCAAGTTTGAACGATATCCGTTCAGCCGCTTAGGCTGTGGGCCTCGGGACATACAGACAGACAGACGGACAGACGGACAGAATTTTGCGACCACCTTTTTTGAGTTTGCCTATCATCGTAATGTCAGAATTGATCAACATCTGGAGTTCGAAATTTTGTACGAATACAATATCTTTCTCTTACTACGTAATGGAGAAAGTTAAAAAAAACTGAATGCTTAATAGAGCAAACAGGTCTTTAAATATTTGTACCTATCAGTCAGCTTTCTGCTACCAAAATCTAACAATGTTTGATATCGTAACCTAGATCATGGTTTACTCTAACGGAAAAGAGTGTGGTAACCGGAGAGAAGGAGAGTTGTTTCAAATAAAAGTAAAATTAGGTTATTTGTTCGGTTTATTTTATTAAACAGGCCCGCTGTAAAGGAGAGGCCTCAATATCTCTGCAATAATACTCTGTGATAAAATTAAGTGATACAATCTTGACCTTATTTTAGGGAAAAGATAAATACTTGTCACCGGATATTGTTTCGCTCTCATTTTTTTTCTAAAAGAAAAACTTCGATTCTGTTTTTTTGATTATGTTTATTTGAACCTTTAGAATTTTATTGGTCAAGTCGAGAAGATGATATCGGCCAAATGGGCGCCGTCACAATTGATTGCCATACGGGCTCGTTTTATGGCATTTTTCATCACTTCGGCGAGAACTTCGGGCGACAGATTCTCCTGTAGAATGTTGTCCTTGAGGGCTTCTAGGGTCTCGGGTTTGTTCACGTAAACACGGGACTTCAAAAAACCCCACAAAAAAGGCTGGAACGGTTAAATCGGGCGATCTAGCGGGTCAGTGCAAATCGCCAAAACGAGAGATGAGGCGACCCGGGAACGCCGCCTTCAGAATATCGGCTGTGGCTCGCGCAGTGTGTGCCGTAGCTCCGTCCTGTTGAAACCACATGTCTTCCAGTCCCAATTCGTCTAATTGCGGCAGAAAAAACTCGGTTAACATGGCCCTATAGCGCGCACCGTCCACTGTTGTCGTTTGAGCAGCGGCATTCTCGAAAAAAAATTGCCCGATGACTCCTCCAGCGTGAACAGCGCACCATGCAGTAACTTTGAGCGGGTGTATTGGCTCCTCGTGCATTACTCGTGGATCGGTGCCCCAGAAGCGATAGTTTTGCTTGTTCACGTACCCGCTGAGGTGGAAATGAGCCTCATCGCTCTGGTCGAAAAATCGTCCACTTCGTCCTCGAGATTGAGGATGGCTTGGGCGTAGGTTACAAGCGTTTGGCGGTCGACAGGCAGCAGCTGATGCAGGGACTGGACTTTGTACGGGAACATGCGCAAGACTTTGACCAAAATTCGCCTTAGGGACGACCGGCTGACAGACGTATTGTTACGCAAAAAAATAGACACGATTGTTCCGCGTTCTTGGGGAGTGTATCGCTCCATGGCTTGTTCACTTGTGTTCTACATCTATCTACGATTTACGGAAACACGCCCCCCATTTGGTCCATATTTCAGAAAATCCAGTATTGAAGTACCGCCGCAATCGTGTCGACAAAAACGACAAACAAATTTCGAAAAAGTTTTGTTATAACGGCAAAAGTTAAATATTAAATACACTTCTCTAATAGAAGCAAATCTGACCTTAAATTTTTAAGACGCCCCTGCAAAATCTTCTCGAGCATATTTTTATTTTATTTTTAGCACTAGAGGCTGCGCTAGATGACTGTCTGGCGGTTAAGAACTTTGTATTCTGTATAGTGGAATCCCACCGTTTAAAGTCAATTTATAAATCACATTAGAATACTTAAAGCTCGATTTCCGGTGTTACATTTTCCGGTACCGCAACAAAGAACAAAGACTTATCAAATAGTGTGATTGTGACCGGGATATGCCATAGGCCCACTGAGTTGCATTCAATTCTGCGAATCATTCATAAAATATTTTCTAAATTCCATACAAGTTGCAGTGTATGAGTGTACCTACCTAATGCTTTCTAACAGTATGTCATTGTCTTGTTTGGCTGTTCCATTCCATACTTTACGAGGTGTTACGTTTATTTGTCAAGGGTTAGGCGAAATAGATAATAATGAATTCCAAAGTGTTGTGTGGCACAACAACTGCACACATTGTCACGTTTAAATACTGTTACAGCAAAGTTCCGTTGTAAACTCGATAAGATACGAACTTTTAAGTTGAAAACAAATATATCAAGGAGAATGCCGAAACTGAAACCACACGTCCGCCCTGAGTTAAATGAAATCACTTTTACTGTATAGGAATTTTGCATGCATTGCATATGGTTTATCAACGTTTTGAAGGTATATTTCCTCGCACAACAGCCAACCTCCCCCCCACCATATATCGTTTAAGTTTTCCATATTTTGCAAATTAAAAAGACATGAAAATATCGCAAAATCCGCTGAATGTGCAGAGACCTAAGAAGTTCTGTTTGTTTTTTTTTGCGTGATGGGTATAATTAAAATGACATAGGTAAGCCACTTTGCATTGGATCTTGTGTGCCATTTCTCATGCGGACGTGTGACTGTTTGAACCCACAAACAAACGTGTTAGAGCGTCATACCGACACTTTACACTTTCGCGCGCAAAACATTTACCACCAGACTGGTTTTTCCCCTAATAACACTTGAAAGTCGTTTCAGTTCAACAATAAGTCAAATGACAAATTATGGCGTCGCGTCTCTTCTTTTTCAAATGTCGTATATATTCGCAAACGTCAAACACTCGGTTGACATGTCTAGCTTCCCGACATTTCCACTACGTTTATTTCCGCAAGCAGAAAAAAACAACAACTCTCCCACAGACATACTAAATTGAGTCTTCTCTTAATTTTGCCAACGAAAAAAAAAAACGTTTACGTCACGCTAATAACAAATCTGACCGCGGTAGGGGCCAATTATCACATTAAGCAATTATATTTCTTCTACACTCATCGGCGTTTCCAGGAATCTTACCCCCAAAAGATGAAAATATCTTTCGTTTCATCCCCGTCGACAGCAGACGGCGTCAAATGTCAAATGAGTGTTTCTTTTTCCTTTTTTTTGAAAAGCAAAACAACTACTGAAAATGATTGCAAACTTTAAATAAAAATATGGAGTCCAACAAATACATTTGTGTGAACTAATGTTAAGTTGACGTGGAATAGCTCAGCCATGCGTCGTTTATTTTGTTTGTTTGTGTAATGATGCAAAGCTAGAAAAAAAAAAACAATATTTATGGAAAAAAACTTTTGAAAGACTTATCTGGACGTGTGTCTGTTTGTGTGGTGGCTTTGCAAAGCTGGAACGTGCGATTAGTCATCCATTTTGCACACACAAAGTTCGTGGAAGTCGTAGTAAATATAGACATCGAGCCGCTGATTGTGATTTTCCATCGATGAATAGTTTTCCTACGGTTACTAGCGGTACGGTTGCTGAATTCATTGAGAAAATTTCAAACTCACCTTGTGGGCATTTCGAGGAACTACAGATGATTGTGCTGCGGTTGTGTCGGTTAATGAACGAAAACTAATGATGACTTTAGTGGAGCATCAGATAATACTTTATTCAGTTTCCGAGGAACTGAACAGTCGGTGCAAGTGATTTAGTTTCTTTCAGCCAGAGGTGTTAATGTTACACATAGTTTGGGGCGATGAAAGATGATTGGGAAATTGTTAGACATGCGGGTCAGACTCAGTGAGGGACCATTTGTAGGTCACCAATGATTGTTTTTTGAATATAGTTTTGGTGAACAGTGTCAACACAGGGTAGTTGGAATTTTGTGCGTGTTTGCAGGAATAATGGAGAGATGGAAATTTTGCCTAGACAATAAAGAAGGATTGTGAAGAACGTCCTCAGGGACCTTAATCCTTATGTGGCATTATATAAGACGATGCTAGAAGCATACTTATCGATGTCTAGAGTTTTGGTGCTTTTTATTTCAACTCGAATCTATTTAGTCATGCAAGGACTTTGATCGCGAATACAAGGTTTTCGAAAAAAGATCTCTCCGTCGATTTTCTTGGGTGACTCGAACACGTTTAAGGGACAGCTAAATATGAAGAACTCAATATCGATCAGATGCTTTGATTACTTGATCACTTTAAATGCATGTGCCAAAGCGGCTTTCAAGTTAACATTAGGTTGACATGGTTAAAACAAGTTTGGCATCTCTCCTCTACCCATAAGGAGATTGCACCTTGATTAAACCAGGGGGTCAATTCTCGTTCTTTGAAAGTGTGAATCGAATAAATCGTTTTCACATTCGCTCTCACACATTGCGTTAGTTTTTTCGATTCACTCGGTACTAAAAAGCGATTCTCGTTTAAAAAGTGTTGTACGATATCAGGGGGTCAATTCTCGTTCCGCGAAAAAGTGAAATGAGATAATTTTCACCCTTTCACTGCAATTTCGATTCTCGTTCTACGAAAATGTGCAAACTTTAAAAATTTTCATATGAAAATTTGTTTATCACGTCTTCATTTTCAAGTGAAAGATTGAAAATTGAGAACCTGGTATAGTACAACACAGTTTGGATGAACTGTAACCTGAACGCAAAAACTAGATTGGTCGGGAACGTCACTTTTTCTACGTCAGCCACATTTGAAAACTGTCAACTTAGTACTCAGTCACGAATTTCTTGACTAAATTCGTAGCCTTCCCTTCCATAAACGTCAACTGAAACAGCTGCTCTCATGACCGATTTCCCCCAATCAAAACCGAGATACATCTAGTGAGAGAGCTGTCAGACTTACAAAACTAGATACTTGAACGTACCCAATGTGTGAGAGCGAATGTGAAAACGATTTATTCGTTTCACTCTTTCACAGAACAAGAATTGACCCCCAGGGCTTTCATCAACAAGCATGCCCATAGTTATAGAGCGGTCTTTAACCAACTGCCTCCGGTTGCTAAATCAAAGTTGAGGTTATAGTCGCTTTCCGCTTTTGCGCACCACATAAGGCGAGGTCTTACTTCACTGCGCTGTTCATTGGGGTTGGTGACGAATGCCATGTTCCCATCAAACGAAACCACGAGGTTTCGTAAAATTTTTCCAAACCTCCGAGGTTTTGCCATACATTTTTGAGGTTTCGAAACCTCGGGTTTTCAGCAAAACCTATTTGAAACTCTGAGTTCATCCTCCCGTGAGAGGTTATCAAACCGAACAAGCCTACAGCTTGAACTTTGGTTTATTTTGTGTTCATTTGTGGATGTCAAAATATTAAACGACAAAATAATTGTGACCATCAAAAAAATAATAAAAGAAGAAATGAATCTGAATCAAAAAAAGAGAAATATCTAAAAATGCTGCAATTATTTCCTTAATTTGTTCAGAACGCATTTTTAGTAATTCTTCTTTCCAACACTATTATTTTGCGCCAACAAACAATTTTTTTGCCAGCCACTTCAAAATTGACAGCTTATGACTTTTGAACTCACTTCAACTCGGTGGGAACGACTTACAAGGTTTCGGTAAAAGTTCATCGAAACCTCGTGATTTCAGTTTGGTGGGAACATGGCAGAAGACTCCTTTCGCGCCGGGGCGTTAGTATCTACTTCCACTACAAGTCCTAGTCGTCTAAGGACACAGCTCCACAATTTTTTGATAGGGCAATGTCGCATAAAGCTTATTGAGTTAATTGTTCAATCTCCCAAAAATTACTCAAAGAATTCTGCGTTTAAAACCAGCCGCTTCTATTTTTCGTATTTATAAACGCAGAATTCTGTCATTTTTATCGATATCTGTCATAAAATCGATGGGAAAGTGGCAAGTATCGGTCGGGGCTTGTTGAGTTGCTTCATAACTATTCATCAAATCAGTAGTTTTGTGCGCATGTTCTGGTGGCGTTTGATTTTAGCTGCATAGGACTTATCGATGAAACTGTCTTTGATTTTTTAAAAGCTTTCCCGCCACCATATATCTACTTCAACACAAATTCTTTTTGAGCTCTAAATTCGTCGAATAGCTTGGGACTGTTGGTGACTTTTAACGCCACAGAAGATTAAATGACGTTTATTTATACTCCTCGTACGATTTGTTAGATGACATTTCAGTTTTTGTACAATTTTTTACCGCAAACTGTCACCTATACCATAAGTCGCTCGAAGTTAACCTCTAAAACTAAAACTACCACTAAAAACTGACACAAGTAGAAAAATGATTTCGACGGAAATGTCAAAACTACCGAATATTCGCTCGTTCACAGTTCAAGCGTTAGATCTCATATAAATAGTTATTAATTACGCCCACGTGAATTTTACGTCGTACAACGTAATCTAATTCGACAAACGTCATTTGCAGTCGAATTGGTTACAAATTTAAAAAAATCTGTTGCTCGTAAACATAAACTGAAGTTCACTGATGCCAATATCAAGGGACGCTTATATATGCCAGCTGAATACAGAGATATTAAATTCGCTGAACACGCAACGATAAACAACCAAGCATTGCACAATGCACAACTCACATCATCACCACAAAGCAAAACCTTACACACGCCCTTCGGCTCGGCATTAACAAAGAGCGCCGAGTCGATGTATTATGTTACTCGACGCCTGACTGTGACGTCTTTTTGCCGCTCTCGACGGTTTTGCTTATTCATATCATCTTTCATTCAGCGACCCATCGAGTTATCACAACATACTGCGTTACTTCAAGACCATCAATATGACAGTTAAGGCAGACTGCCGCTCTAGCCTTAAGACACATTTTCAACTTGTTCCAAAGTATAAACCAAACAATATCAAAAACGATCCCATATACGATACGATAGAAATTAGTTTATTATTGAAATTAACGGCTCCCTTCCAACAGACTGTATATGCGCACCCGCTGTCAAACACTGTTCACACACATAAAGCGCTCGCTCTCTTTGGATGTTAACTTCCACTGAAAGAAGAACGAAACGTTATTATCAATTATTACGGACTTCCGCACTTAAAATCTATACACGCACAGTTGGTAGTCACACGCAGAAAGAAGTGTATAACCACACACTCGTTTGATTGTTTGGGAAAGTTTCGTTTGTTTCAGACTTGTCACAGCAAATGTCATTGGAATTGCACGGATCGTCTGATTATTGCCCTCTGTGTGCTGACTGGTGAGTAATGTTGTTTTTTCCTTTTGTGTTAATCAATGACGTCGTGGGATGGGATGATGAATCTTTTGCCGACATAAACATTTTTCGCATCGATATGGTTAGCAAATGGAACAAAGAAGTTGAACTGATAATAAACATGTCATTTCGTTATCGAAAAAAAAAAAACAAATATGAGTTTAAATTTATCTTGGAGATAAACTTGTATGCCGCTGATTAAGTTGCTGACAATTGTTTTCCCATTCAGCACAAGGGAACAATGAAAATCGTATATCTGATGTCTTTTTAGACGAAGCTCTTGGCTTACATTTTGATGTGTCCTCGATTTACAGAACTTCACGCTGAAAATCATGAACTTAAGTTGACTGTCACTCATGTACCTGTATGAACATATGTGTCTTCATTGTCTGTCTCGCATAAGTGTTCTTCGGTCGCTTAATGAGTTCCATTCTGAGGTTTAAAAACTTCAAATATCACATTTATTGTTCTCATGCAACGTCGCGTTTCTTCAACTGGAACGACGAGGTACCGCTTTCATGGGACGTACTGTCTTGTATTGTAAACCAGGTCATTGCAGCGCGTGACAGCTTGAACAGTTTCTGAGTACTCGCCGCATAGCTTCTTTTAATTCAATAGATGTTCGTTTGCATTTAAAGAGTAAAATTCTTGGGAATGCATACTTGTATGCTTGCGGCAGACGTATGTAATTGTACAGCGGCTGTAATTGGCCACTTGCAAGAAGTGAATGGGCACTTCCTAAATTGAGTCGGGAAAATTACACACCAGTACATTATGGTGGTGTATTGATTGCAGGCGGGCGGAGGCAGAACTGGCCGCTGGATTGTTTATGATTGATTGAAATTGTTATAATCAGTGTTGATGAGTATTGTTTACGATCCGTCACATCAATGGAAAATGGATTAGAAGGACAATACGCTGTCCTTTATAGTGTGGTAATGTTGTCTGTTTCTTATCGGAAGTATCATGGATATGTTCCGATAGAAATGTTTCCATTGTCAGAAATGTAAATCAGGTTGCTGAATTAAAAACATAATTCCCTATAGGGGTGTTTTTGTTCAATGTGACACAATTAGGTAGAGCTGATATAGCGATTCCAATGTTTCACGATGGAATTCTTGCCCTCTGTCCTGTTGTTTGAAGATGGTTGGATCAAGTCCAAGATTTTCTCCATTTTTTTTTGTCAGTAGGGGAAAATGTAGAGTTTTTAGGGGTCTGTAACTGTAAAAGAAAGATGATAGTGAAAAGTACAGTAGAATCTATGAAACATGAACAGTTCGGAAAGATGAACAGTTCGGAAAGGTGAACGGGTTTTTCCGCCTTTGAAATCTACCATAAATCGCATAAATAAGTCGGTTATATACCCTTTATAATTAATATTTATTTTTTGTGATGTTTCTTCTTTTATTTTTTTTCATTTATTGTCATTTTGCGATGTTTTTTTTCTATGGCTATTCTTTCTTCTAAATAAATGTTGTTTCTTGAAAATATGAGCAGGACCTGTTTTATATCTGTTCACCTTTCAGAGATTCTACTGTATATCTAGGTTAGGTTGGGCGACTCATCATCGCACCCCAATTCTCAAAAATTCTCGCATACGTTTATTTGTCAAAATCTCCGATACGATACGATACGAAAAACTGAAATTTGCAATTCTCGAAATCCGTATACGAGAATTTCTCTTCGAATTGTACTCGTCTGCCTTTTCCATACGGAATTACTTACTGACGATTGGATCGGTTGATATTATATTTTCCTTTTCTTGAGCTGTTAAATCGTTTGACTTAAATTGGTCAAGCATACCTTTGTGGAGCCAAGAAATCGATAAATTCTTGTGCCAAGCCCTTTTTTAACCGAAATCAATTTATAAACTTTGTATGAGAGAGTTCAAAGCAATCTAGGGGCTCTCGAATAGCTCGGTATATTTCCGTTGCGCCTAACTGCTCCATTGCCATATCATCAAATGCATCACAAAAAGAATCCACTGCGAAAACACAAATGTTCACTAAACAAACAAGTATTTTAAAATATTTCTTTTTTTTGTCAATCGAAAATAATAATTCCAAACCAATTTAAATTTGAATATTGGTTTTTGATTTGATGGGATTTTTTTTCACAACCTGTCAAAATCGTTTACTTGACGTACCTCATTCGAGAGGTGAATATAATTTTCGCATAGGTGGAAAAAAAACCCGTACAGCTTTGAGAATACCAATTTTTCTGCTATGCGAAAATTTTAGGCAGATTTACTCGTATACGAATTATGCTACGCGGAACTTGAGAATTGGGGTCCAGGGTCATGTCGTTATCGATAAAACCCAGCTCGTCGGTTGCGGAATTCCTGATGGCAGAGTTGCCACTGATGTTCCTGCTGAGAATCTGGCTACCTCTTCCAATATCAAGCTTGCGACGTCAAATCTGTTTACAGCACCTTTGAGTGTGATGGTATAATGGATATCCCCAACCGTACCCATCCGGCCCAGTTCGATTTAGTCCCAGAACATCCCTGACTGCAGCGTCCTCGGAAAGCCATAATTGGTAGTCTTTACGGATCTAGATGTTAAGTGGATTTGAGTCTGATTTCGGATTTTTCACTTCCTATCTTGTTTAGTTTCGTGGGACAGGGATTGGGGTTACCAGGCTTTTTCGGAACTGTTGATGTTTCCTTTCGCTTTATCGAACGAAAAATGATAAATGTCCATAAAATCCTATTCAAACTTGATGGTATCTTTCGTAGCTGTTCTGGGAAGGTACTCTAACTAAGTGATACTCGGTAGATTAGGTTTCTATCGTGCATGAAATAAAATCACGCATTTCCACTGATGTCTATTGTCTTTGATGGAAAGTAACGAAGCGTGAGTTTTTTCAAAAATAATTACAACTGTCAACGGTTCTAAAAGTAGAGATAATAGATTTAATACGCGTTCTTCTATAGGTGGACTTTATCACTTTGATGAAGCTTGTAGTCAGAATTTATTCCGAATTCACAATGCAGCGTTGAACGCGTGCCTGCGTCAGCGCGCTTTGACACGCTTTATCGAATCTTTACGATTTTAAATGCGAAAGCGCGCGAGCAACAATTTTGTAAAACGAAACGCTGCTTTGAAGCGAATGCGCGTTGAGAGAGTATGGAGCATGACAAATAGAGAGCAGACTTCAAATTTCAAATCTACTCTCTTTTTTCTTGTAGCTGTAATTTTTGTGCAAGAATTAAAAAAGGATTCTCCAAAATCGATAAAAAAAAGACTGATGCAAGAACAACCTTACAAAGATACAATACCAATGATGAATTTTTTTTTTATCCAAGAAAATCTGAAGAAATAAGTATTAGCCCCACAAAAAAAGGTATTCTTCATTTTCACTAACTAAATTAACTAATTTGCATTAAAAAAACATCATATTGCTTTTTAAAACTTGTGTGTGATAAACATTAGTGGTTTTGTGCCACTACAACTAAGAACGGCACACCCCATGACATCAAATCGAACAATTCAAACTTCTTAAGTTGTCAAACGCGCGTGATAGCAGAGAGTCAGGCGCCGCGTTGAATTGTACGATATTTACGATCTGAAGTCGATCCAACACCTGAAGTTGTATTTTGTGTGGCAGCATATTGAACGCTTTGTTTCTACATAATCAGTGATGCCAGATCGGGGGATTTATCCCTTTTTGCGGGATTTTCTCACTTAAAATAAGCTAAAAAATAACCTCATAGTACAAAAAGAGGGGATATTATTTGGATTTTTGGTCAATTTTTGTTCCTAATTGCTAATTTTTTTAAGAATAAAAAAATTAGTCAACCTACGATCAAATTCAATATTTTCATGTTTAGAAAAAAGTCGTTCAAAATATCTGAATGCGTTCATTTCTTTTTCTTTTTATTTCCTTAAACTGTTTCATAAACTGACATATCTGTGGTGAAAATCTCAACTCATCGCACACATACATACATACACATATTTGAGATGAAATTTCAAAAGAAAACAACAATTTGACACTTGTCGCCGGGAATTTATGCGTTATTTTTTGTAACGTTTTAAAAATGTATAAGATGTACCTACATTTCTATTTTTCTATTATATACACACGTATCTTAATATGTATGTATTTATTTTTGTTAACTTGCATAGTTAATGTATAATATAATGCAACTTGTATTTATAAAATAAAAAAGACTGAATTTAATGAAATACATGTTTTTTTTCATTTAATATTTCGTGGGATAAATGTGGGATTTTTTATATTTGGCGAGGTATAAAAGGTTTTTTTTTTTGGGTATAACCGTGGGGTAACCTGCTTCTAAAGTCTGTCATCACTGTACATAATATGTCAACGCACGCGCTCGTCAACACGACATTGTGAATTGGGCATTCATATCGCTCAAAAACTTCATTATCAGCAGAAGTTGAAATATCTCTTTCGTGTCCGCTTTTGGATACACATATTTTGTTTTCTCAGCATATTTACACCATGCACTGCGCTTTATGGTGGATTTCACTATGCGGTTAAAATATGGTTTATGACTATATTCGAATTCCAGATCCAGATGTTCAAATACGGGCGCTTCCAATTTTGTCATTTATTGATTTATTTATTATTTACCTTCCACATGCTGGCTTGTATGCATTTGCCTGTTGAGTCTTGATTTTCACAGAAATATGAATGTGTACGTATACATTTTCTTATCTTTGTAAAGTGCCAACCATCTTGGCTTAATGATTGCATTAAGTGCACAAAGATTCTTGAATGATTCTGAAATCTTATCGTAAGTTTGTAATTAATTACTTATCTTATCGAGATTTTTGTGTGGCACACCGTTTAAAATTTATAATTCAGTTAGAAAGTTAAAGACATGTTAGTTTAGCCAAGAGATTGATATTTGTTGAGCAAATTCGCAGGGACCATGAGACCTAAGGCGGAGCGTCATAATCATGTTTTCAGATGCGAGTCTCTGAAAAGCCAAATCAAATCTAGCCGTGCTAGTAGAAATCCTTTGACGAAACAGGAACCATTGGATGACGTGAAAACCTGAAAGTCTTTATGCCTTGGCCACATCAATTTGAAACATTATCTATTTTTAAAGCAGGATTTAAGCGACAAATTTCCAACTACAGACCAATGTAAACTATCAACCGCAAACCTAGCAATGCTGTACCAAATTTTGAGCTCATATCATTTTTACCGATTTTGCTTTTGAAAGAGTAAGTCGAAGAGTGCTGGTCCAAAAGTTAAATTCTGTTGGGCTCGACTCTTGTCTGTTAGACTAGATATTGTCGTACCTTCAATACCATCAAATCGGTGTTCTTTCTATCAGAGCTCATCTTTAAAACATCAGGTGTTCCGAAAATAAGTTACATTTCAGCCTTGCTCTATGTCTTCCACTTGAATAATTGCTTGATTCTCCAAAATGATTTTAATATTCTAGCTAGCTAATGTCAATATGTTTCTTAAAATCTTGTACAAAATTCATTAGTTCAATTATCCTTATTCGCAAAACAACATAATAAAGTAGAGTTGGAATGGAACATGCACACTAAAATTAAAATTACATTTCAACACCTAGTTTAGTAAGCTAATGCAACTATCTAGTTTAGTAAGCCTGACAGCTGTCTGACTTGATGTGTCTCAGCTTTAAAACATCAAACAGTATAGATTTGTCACATGAGATTTTTTTAAGTTGACGTTTATGAAGGGTTATCCGACAAATCTAGTCAAGAAATTCGTGACTGAGTCTGGTTCCAGTACAGACCAATCTAGCCGACTTAAGATAACTAGATTTTTGAGTGTGCCCAGTTTTTTAAGGACAAATTACGTCAGTAATGAACCCACGGAAGAACATTTTGTTATTGTTCGCTTTGATGTTTTAGCACATTGTTTTAGATATTCTTTTCAAAAAAACAGCTAATGTAAATTTTGGCGAAATAAACAAAAAAAATAACGCCTCCAGACCAATATGCCACAGTTTAAAAAGCCTCAAATTCAACTCTCTACAGTCTGGTTGTTGGCACACAGAATTTCGACTACCTAGATTTTTCTAGTCGATGATCTATTTCTCGAATTCAAAAGCTGGGTCTCAGTGACTGCTTGGGGTGTTCCTCTATACTACTATTCAGTGGCACCACTAACTCTAAAAGTTTAAAGCATTGCAAAAGCACTTCACATCTATACTCGCTAAAAATATTTTAGATATCCTTAAACTTGCCGTGAAACTTTATTCATTTTGATTTAATTTCAAAACAGAAAAAAAAACATGTTTAGACAGCAAAAAATGAGAACAAATCGTCCTTATAACGTTTTCAAACCTGCTGCCGAAAAGTTACCTAAAAGGTTATCAGTTCTTAAACATGACCAAATGACCCGAACTAACTCTTTCTTTTCTAGTGCGCTTTTAGTTTCTTCCAGCGACTCGGGTAACTATGAGGGCGATGCAACAATGTTCTGGCCACCAGCCAAGCGGCGCATCCAATTTACTTCCAACACGGAGGACGAATACAGCGACACATCCATCGATACGTTCACCATAAAGTCTCAAAAGGCCCTTGAATATCGAAAAAGCCGATTTTTGCTCTGTGAACTCTTGCCGAATACATCGAATCGTATTCTAAGCAATGTCGCCTACAACAAATTAGTACAACTCGTTACGGATATCATCTTTGTCGTTGCATTGGTAATGCTGTGCTCTTTTCAAATTCTAAGAAGTTCCTTGCTAATCCTAGTGGAAAGAAAATCACACCAATTCCGGTGGAATTGGTGTAATTTATTTGCAATTATAGCAACAACTGCTGCAGGATATTGTTACTTATATAATTGTCAGGCTGCTTGCACGGAAAACCTATGATTAACATTCCGTGATTGTAGTAAACATTTGGGGAGTGAAGTAAATAAAATGTCTCATAACCTTGGCAATGGATTTCTTTTGTTGTCGAACAGTTGGTCGATGTTATAAATAATTACAGCTTCGATGCATAGGTAACTCTGATGGTCTACTTGCGTGATGTTACATTTCTTCGATGAAAAAAAAAAACGAACTGTTTATGGATGTTTAATAATTAACTGCGATGCTAAGTAAAGTACAGTGATTATGGATCGTGGCTTCGTGGTAGGATGGGTATATAATTTTAATACGTAAATTGGGGACTGTATTCCTGTGACCAGCTGCGGAACGGAGATTGCGGGTAAAACGTCTACCTGTACACTTTGTGATTTATCAATAGACGCACGTGGACACAATATTTACATAAATAAGTAAATGTCGTTCTGTGTCCATCGATAGTCGTACCCGCTTTACGTCAAGTTTGTTGTTATTATTTTCAACCGTCCACTCATTTCTTTCCCCCCCGACTGGTTATAGTAGCAGAACAGCTTTCAAAATTTGAACAAACTGCAATTTCAAATAGACACTAGATCACTATTCGAACTCATAATAAAGGAATTCATTCAAACCCAACACTGCTGACATCAATTTCGTACTTTCGCACTTTTCTAGCCAGGTAAATGTCGCTGTACAGTTTGTGGGATTCTTCTTCTCCAAAGGGTCTGCCAACTGTAAAACTAGACATCACTCTTTATAGCTCAAAAAAACCTTCCATATGCGGCCTGAGGATAGATGAAAAGCTGATGTATGAAAATAAACTCCTTTGTCGAAACATAGTAACCTGTAGGTACGTTTAATATGTTAACCCATGACACAAATCATCTTAAATTGCGATCAGCATCCAACTTGCAACTTGTTATAAATTGATTTCTGCAGAAAACAACTGATAACAGTCAATATCTTCTCCTGTTCGTTCAGCATTTCCTCGACTTAATTCAGTCCAAATACCTTTCCTTTCCATTTCCCAATTGAAGTCATCTTTTCTGACAGAAAACTAACAGCTTCTCTATTTTTCTATTTCAGAAAGCACGATGCCTTAAAACCTCATAAGCAATCTTCAACGAAGCAGTATTTACACTTTTTACCTATAAACACGAATGTTATCTGAAAAGTAACTCTACTGCCACGAAACGAAATCGACTGCATTTGCGAACGGAGGATGCACAATTGAGCACCCATCTAGCCTGAGTTAAAAACTATCTTTCCTGCGAATTCGACAGGGCGCATATTCGACTCTGTCGCTAATATATACATAAACATATACTTCTACATATTCCGAAGCACTCATCATTAAATGGAATCATGAACGCGAACGTCATAAAATTTGTCTACCTAGCGATAGCACTGGGCTTCTTTGCTGCTCTTTATGCCGTCAATGCTGAGACTGTCGAAGAAACCGAACTAGAAGGGCCAAATGTTTGCAAAAAGTTGGAAAAGTAAGTCTAGAGATTTACAGTCGGGGCTGTAGACTGTGAAATTTGGCTTAACCATTACAAATAATTTTTTTCCATCCAACAGTTACAATGTCGAGGTTACAACAACGGAAATGCAATCATTCCAGGAGCGAGTATCCATATGGTGTTGGAATGTACCACCACGATGTTCGACCTACAAACTCAAACAGAAAAAAGTCAACAAGACGCAAGTTCTGTCCAAATCTCGGGTAGTCAAGGAGTGTTGCGGTAGAGATTTTCTTTTCAAGTTTTGAACAAATTGTTTAAACGTTGTGCTTGTTTTTTACAGAGAGCTTCGAACCGAACTCTTCGGGAAAAGGATGCATACCTGTATGCAAAATAAAGTGTCAACATGGCACCTGTGTTGCACCAGATAAGTGCAAATGCGAACACGGCTTTGGCGGACCTGCTTGTGATATAAGTGAGTACTATTAGTTGTAGGTTTTGCTCCTAACCAATGTTCGTGAGCTGTACGTTGAAGGGGAATTCTCATGGAGAATTTGTTTGTTTGTGTGTATATTGTTTTTATTGCTTATTAGTATTGTTCTGAACTTCCTTTTTTGTAACATTTCGATTTCTTTGCTTTTGTTGGTTAAATTTTGTTCTTTTTACACGCAATTTGACACAAGCTTTTTATGTTTTCATTTTCTCAATTGGAACTAACATCCCGTAGGCACGTTTGGCGTTGTTTTGTCATTCAATTTCAATATAGATAATTTACTTAGTAATACGAAATAGAGGGTGGAAGTATAGCTAATGAATATTATCATAGCTAGGGTTAAGGGGACTCATTGCTAGTTCATTACTAACTTCTTTCCATTTTAAACATACGCAGTTTGTTTGCATCTAGGTCTATTCAAGTATGTAGCGAGTTCATTTACAAAGCTGCGAAACCATCTATTACTGTCATAAGGTGAACTGACGTTTTCGTCAATCAAGCTGTAGCATTGTCTTAATGGATACCGCTACATGTGCTATAATTATAAGTTAGTCTTAGGTTTATTAGGTCATAGAATATGTCGGACAAAAATATTAAAGATGACTGACACCGACAGGTGTTTGACCATTTTCCTATATTTTTGTCTGCGATAGCAAGGTAAACTGTTTTACTATCGCTTTATTATTAACCACTAACCCCAATACACAGTGTTCAAAATTGTCCCCTCAAACGTGTCAAAAACTCGTCCACTCTTTGTGTATAATTTCCCCCACAACAAATGAATGAATTTCCCACTTTTTGGTAACACCGGCTTTGAGTAGTCTTTTATCTAATTGTGTTAACATAACCACCTTGGAACTAAAACAAACAACAACATTTTAGACTGTCCACCTGGCCGTTGGGGTCGAAGTTGTGAGGAGAAATGTGAATGCATGAACAATGGCACCTGTGAGGCTTATACCGGGGCATGTGAATGTGCAAAGGGTTATGTGGGTGAGAAATGCGAGGAATTTTGTCCAGCCGATCACTATGGTGCCAAATGCCTCGAAGAGTGTCGCTGTGAGAATGGCGGCAGCTGTCATCATGTATCTGGCGAGTGTACATGTGCTCCCGGTTACACGGGACCTCTGTAAGTTGTTTGTGTTTATGTTTTGTTTTTGTTTGACGTTTAACCCTTCCACGCATAATACACGAAGATGTCAAGACCAGTGTCCAGATGGAAAGCATGGAGCTCAATGCAAACAAGACTGCCGCTGCCAGAACGACGGTAAATGTGATCCACACACTGGTGAGTGTCAGTGTCCTGACGGATGGATTGGTTCGGTTTGTGCCAATCGCTGTCCGAACGGCACCTATGGGCCAAATTGTGAGCTAAGCTGTGAATGCTTTGGCGATGCTTCGTGTCACCATATTAGTGGTCAATGCGAGTGTCCACCCGGCTACATGGGAGAGAAGTGCTTTGATCAGTGTCCAAACAACCGGTTTGGCCTCAACTGCACTCAGGAGTGTGAGTGCAAGAACGATGCTGTTTGCAATCCAGCTACTGGTGATTGTACCTGCCAGCAGGGATGGGAGGGTATCGACTGTAGCAACCGTACCTGTCCCGTAGATAAATATGGCGTGGGCTGTAATCGAACGTGTGAATGTGACATGGATCACACTGAGATATGTCATCCGTGGAGTGGCAAATGTGACTGCCAGACTGGGTGGAGCAGCTCCCAATGTAACCGTCCGTGTACGTTCCTCAAGTATGGCAAGAACTGTGAACTAGCCTGTGAGTGTAAGAACAATGCCAAGTGTTCACCAGTGAATGGAACGTGTTTCTGTGCGCCCGGCTATCGGGGTCCCAAGTGTGAGGAAATGTGCGATGAGGGCAAATTTGGACAAGACTGTGCCGAAAGCTGCAACTGCCAAAATGACGCAAAGTGCTCTGCCGAAACGGGTCAATGCTTCTGTACACCCGGCTGGAAGAACATTAAATGTGATCGGCCATGTGATGAGAATCACTTTGGCAAAGACTGCAGCGGGCTGTGTGACTGCCAGAACAACGCTTCGTGTAACCCACAAAATGGTATTTAATTGAACGATATTTTGCATAGTGCATAATGTAACTGTATTTTCTATAAATCACCACCTCAAGGAGCATGTACGTGTGCCGCCGGCTGGACTGGTAAGAAATGCGAGCGCAAGTGCGACTTTGGAACCTTTGGACACAGCTGTGCCCAGAAGTGCGAATGCGATTTTAATAATACAATAGCATGTGATGCTGTTGATGGGCGTTGCATTTGTAAGAGCGACTGGGGAGGTACGTGCTTTGAATATTTTAGAGAATGTCGTATTCTCTATAACACTCTCATTAGCAATCATTATTACTTAACATACTCGCATTCAATCTAAAATCATATCATGCATGACCATGTCCATATCACTCTATATACTTATCATGGTGATTGGGTTTTATATCAACTTTTTGCGGTTAAATGATTCATAATATTACAGCGCGACTATAGGGTATGCTTGGAATGCAATTTCATATTATGGAAAACTTTCTGTAGGCATCGATTGCGACCTATGATGCTGTTTTGGAGATGCACATATTTTGTTTGTTGGCAACAAACTGGGATCAACGTATTTTGTTTCTGAAATGGCGCAGATTTATGCGTCTATACACTCGCGATAGACTCCTTCACTTTTTTCAAAACGTTATTGGTCCATGCCTTATTAAACGACTGTTCGGTCGACACATTCCCCAATCATTGTTAATGGTCATTAGAAAATATACATAACCTCAAGAGCTATCGAGTACAAGAACGGTGGAAACATATTCCCAAACGTGAATATTGGGTTTTATGTAAATGCTCAAATATTGAAGTCTGTTTTCATGATCTGCTCCACCAACTAGCCCCAAATGTAATAGGGAAAAGCAAGGAGTAACATCATTTTTTTTCACATAAATTACAAAGAGGACCCTGCGAATTTCTAAAGACCAACAACTTGTCAACAAACACTTCGGTTGGACCTTAATCTATTTCGGAAAACACTCCGATTCCTGATTGTTTCAATAGTTGAGTAGTTCAAGTTCCCTAAAGTAAATGCCAGCTGAAGAATTATCTATTTGAATCAGAAAAGCATGACAACACCTCTTCATTTATTTAATCTCTAACCAAACTGCATGCTCTGCATACCACACTCATTAACTAAAATAGATTTCGATCTGATTTAATTTTGTTTTATTTTCTATCGAACTTAATTTAAATTCTGTTTGCTTTATGTTTTTGTTTCGTATTTTGTTCAATCCGTATTGTTGGTCGTGTTTTTGTTGGGGATTTCTCTACCACGTACAAACACGGACGTTGTTTAGGAGTCCATTGTGAAACCCAATGTCCACCCGGCTATTATGGCGAAAATTGTGAACTAGTTTGCAGATGCATGAACAATTCATCATGCGATGCCGAAACAGGAAAATGCATTTGTTCAAAGGGTTGGACGGGTGACGACTGTACCAAACCGTGTCAGAAGGGTTTCTATGGCGCTGGATGCAAGGAGAAGTGTCCTGCTATCATTCATGGTGAGTTGTTGGCACAATTTTTAATTTCAATTCCTTTAAAAAACCATTTCTCGTTTGTAGGAAACAAGAGTTGTGATCATATAACTGGAGAGTATGTCTGTCGGCCGGGTTATGTTGGAATCACCTGCGAACATCCGTGCCCATCGGGTCTGTATGGACCAGGCTGTGGCCTGAAGTGTAACTGCGAACACGGCAGCGAATGTAACCACATCACTGGACAGTGTCAATGTTTGCCGGGTTGGACTGGAGCCAATTGCAATGAACTCTGTCCCAACGACTTCTTTGGACCGAATTGTGCACACAGGTGTCGCTGTCAGAATCACATGGGATGTAGGAAAAATGACGGTTTGTGCATTTGTCAACCCGGTTGGATGGGAACGCGATGTGAAGAAGGTAGATTATCTTGTCCTCAAAAAGAGTTCGGAATACAAACTTTCTTTGTTGTTTCAGTGTGTCCCGAGGGCTTCTACGGGCAACATTGCATGCTTACGTGTGCCTGTTCGAGTCAAAACTTTGTCTGTCATGCGGCAAAGGGCTGTGTTTGTCGACAAGGATTCACCGGTGAAAATTGTGATGTTCCAACGGCAGCACAGAGAATACAGGAAGTCGAAATAGAATGTGAGTTTCAAGTGCAAATTTGCAAATTCTTTGAGAGTGTTTTGATGTTGTTCTCTTTCAACAGCTAGTCGCGCCGGTCTTGCTTGGGGACTTGTTTTGGCAATTCTCTTTGTTGGTATTGTTGTCGCTGTCGTCTTCTACTATCGGCGACGTGTTTCAAACCTCAAAACAGAGATCCAACACGTTCAATATATCACCGATCCTCACGGAACCTATCCGGATCGACACAACTTCGATAATCCTGTGTATGGCTTCCAAGGTCCAGATACACGCCTGCTTAACAATTTGCGACCGAAAATGAATAATTTAGATCGTACTAATTCAGAGTATGGAGACGATTCGAATGCAAGCAGTAGAGGTAAGTTGATCACCAGGAGTTTCGAGGAGTTTATTGATTTTTGCTGTTCCCTAGCTGGTACATACTCAATCAACTATAACAGCGATATGCTGCAGAAAAACCTTAACGCAGATCTCACTAATCCCAATGTGTACAATAGCATTGAGGATCCATTGAAAGAGGAGCATGTTTATGATGAAATTAAACAAAAGGAAGGCTACAAGGATCCCGGTAAGTGTTTGTTGTGTTGTTATGGTTAGCACTGGATATTGTTGTTTGCTTGAAAATGTCCACCTTTAGATTAAACTAACAGCCCGATTCTGGCAAACCTCACTGGTACCTCACTAGTCACAAAACCCTCACGAGGTGAGGTGAAATTGATTTTGTGAGATTTTCGTATTCTGGCAGCAAACTCACAACTTGTGAGTCTCACAAAAAGAATCAAAATTGTGATCTTCTACGGAGCAGATATAATATTTCGTTCTCAGATCTCACCAAATTGAAGTGATAATAATCTAACCATTGTGAGGTGAATTTGTTGTCAGGTTTGTTTTCAGCAATATCGGAGAATACGGAAAATGTTATCGAATCACAACAAACCTCACAAGAGCTTGTGACTTGTGAGGCCTCACAACGGCAGAATCGGGTTGTAAGACGTAAACACTTTTTTTTTGTTTTGTTACTCGAATTTTCTATACGAAATTACTTAGAGTCGTACTCGTACTAGTAGTAGAAGTTTTTACAATAGGCGTGTTTTTTTGAGCTTCGATCTCAGCAAAGCAAAGTAAAGTAGGATTTTCAGCACGCGATTACTACAACTGAGTCTCGAAGTGTCAAGTAGAGCGTAGTTGTTATAATTGCATGATGAAAATCCCACTTTACTTTGCTTTGCTGAGATCGAAGCTCAAAAAAACACGGCTAATGCTAAAACTACCGCATGTTTAGAGAAGTTTTAACTAACAAGACACTTTTAGATTTTCGTTAAAGTTACCATTTGGCTAGAGCTGCTGTTGATATGTTTTTTTATTTACCAACACTGCTTGGCACGTGCTAATACCTTGCAAAACCACGGACTTAGCGTTGGAATGTAACAGATAAAGTTTGGCAGTTAACGCCACTGCGGTTGCCTATATCTTGCTCACTTTCATCGGGTCGTGATTAAAAAAATACTTAAACGGTTGAATTTTGGCTCGGTAGAACAACTATTTAGTCGGGCGCTTTTCAGAGTTGCTTGGGTAGTAGATTGCATCCGTCCATCTTTGAATAACTAAACAAATCCTGTGTACAAAAAAGACAAAAGATCAGCTTCAAATGTTTTGTTTTTTTCGGTTGATCTACTGCATTTAAAAAGATTTTGTAGATTTTCAGTTAATCCCCGGTATTTCCAATGTTATTTAAATGTTAAATGCCACTTATTGTCCCAGTTGTTGCATGAAAACAAATAATAACTTGTTCTCCCTATTTTCCTCCTCTGAAAAAATATGCATCCCTAGTTAAGGAATATCAAAAGAAACAATTTTCTCCTGGTAAGACTGACATTAAACAATTTACAACAATTTCATCCACCCCTACGTCCACTACATTGTCAAATTAATACTAAAACAACCATTAATTTCTCCCCAGATGAATACGACCACTTGGACTACTCCCGGCCAAGTACTTCATTCAAACAACACTATCATCGCATGAACGATACCGTTCTCAACATAAACAGTGATGAAGAAAAGCCCAGCAATCTGAAAGTACTATTAGAAAAGAAATTCGACGATGTCGACGAAGGTGAAGAGGCTGCATGTGATAGTATCTGCGACAATATGGATGTTTCCACAGCGTCAGCATGTTCAAGTATTTCTCCCAAACAGTAAACAAATGCAACATCCTGTTACTGGGAGATGCGATAAATGGGAAAAGTATCCATTAAAAAGAAAAACCGAGTGAAAGCAATTTTTATTATATTTTTTTGGTATTAAATTTTAGTTTTAGTGTACGCGATATCGAATACTAAAAGTTATAATATAATAATACAAGCAATGTGTTTGAATATTATGTTTTATTGTAGTCTTATGGAAAATAGCAGAGCAGAGTTTTTATTTTTTCATTGTTACTGGCAACCAAACAAATCTGTACAGAGTATTGAGGTTAATTTTTGTGTCGAATGTCAAATGCATGTAAGTGGGTTGTCAATTGTATTATTTGTAAACACTAGCAATAAACTTTCATCTTTTATGAAATATTAAGAAAAATGGTCAGTATTTCGGAAACATTTTAGAGTCATTACAAGAACTAGTAGTAGTTCTTAAAAATGTATTTATGCTGAAAAGGAAAGCGACCCCTGTACATTTAGTCCTTCAGTTTGTGCTTTATGGAATCTTCTCCATTGATCTTTTACTCAAATCTATTACTCGATAGGAGAATCGCCGCATAGTTGCACAACAGGTAAAGGATGAGTCCTCTCTCTAGTTTCTATAACAACAATGCAGAAAACTGTTCATTCTCCTATCGAGAAATATATTTTCGAAAATGACAAAAAGAGATGTGTTTGACTTTGATCCACTTTGCCTCTTCTTCTTCTTCTTAAGGTTCCTCTCCGCTCCGGAGGTTGGAAATCATCATCTTTATAGTTTGTTTGTTTGTTACTCCTCTTATTATTTCCGAGGTTGAGAGGTTGAGCCATTCCCGCATGTTTGCCAGCCAAGTCATCCTCTGTCTCCCGACCGCTCGCATTCCTTCTATCTTTCCCTGAAGTATTGTTTGCAGAAGTTTATATTTCTCATTTCTTAGAATGTGTCCGATGTATTCGAGTTTTCGTTTTTTAATTACATACATTAGTTCTCTTTTCGTCTCTATTCGTCGTAGTACTTCTTCGTCTGTTATCCTTTCGACCCAGGAGATGCGCAAAATTCTTCGATAATTCCACATTTCGAATGCCTCTATTTTTTTGATCGTGATCGTGTAGCGTCCACGTTTCAACTCCATATAAGAGTACCGACCATATATAGCATTTCACTAATCTTAACTTGGTATTTAGATTGATTTCTCTGCTGCAAAATGCTTTTTTCATTTTACAAAATACTGTCCTCGCTTGTTCTATCCTGCATTGTATTTCTTTAAAAGGATTTGCGTTCTTATTTATTGCCTCTTTGCCTCTTAGTTGGTGATAATAATGAGCATAATGTGGAGCAGCAAGTTCAAAAGCTTTCGCGATGTTAATTGATACTTAATGCTACCCTTTAGTTACAAAAACAAAACACTGCATAATATTGGGCCAAGTCACACACCACGCTTCTAAATATAGGTACCTTTAATATCATAATTTTGCACGACCTTCAAAGTTACTTATAACTTTTGTTGTTGTCATTTCGAAACCAATTTCTTATAGCAAAAACGTTTTTTTAAAGCTTTGTTCAGTTCCCTTAAGGAAAAAGCTGGCAAAAACTTATCAAACTTAAACTAAAGCTAAAGAAACTACTCACAACTCTACACTGGAAAATCTGTAAACTGAAGAAAGACGATTTGCCAAATTAGATCGTAGCCTATTTTTAAACAGCGTCAAATTCATACGTTGGGCTAAAACCACATCAATTGTTTGTAACTGAAACACATTGCTTTACAAATTCTTGCAAAATATGCCTATGGCTACTTTTCTTCGAATTTCAGCCTGAAATCCATTTCTGTCATCGACTGATACCAAACCGATGGTTACGGATTTGAATAAAGATGACCATATTTTATTTTAGTAGTCAATTGATTGATATGATTTGAGCTGATGGCTCTGTGTTGATTTTGGGTGGTGTCAGACGTGGCTTACTTAAAATGAGTTGAAAATCATTTTCGTATAAATGTTTTAGTTCCACGAGTTAGATGGGCCAAAGTGAAGTCCAGCTGAAAACTGCCCATACTCTAAATGTACTAGATTCTGTGCAGGGCTCCAACCAAGAGCACTTGTTAGTTCTAACATCTCCGATCTCCTCATCCGTAGTCGGGCGGGGCTCTGCAAATCATTCTTCAAGTTTCCAATACGTACGGCTACTGATCGCAGTAGTAGTACATATATTTTTAATTTCTGCATCACAAAGAAACGTGTAGTGCGTTCATTTAATGATGCCAATGTGACGCATCTTGTCTCCTCCATCACGATCTGTTCCTATTCTCATCACAGAAAACTCGGAAAGTGTATCTCTCTTACTGAGATATGAACATAACTGAGCTAAATCTGTAGTTGACTTTACTTACTTACTTCCAAATTAAAACGTGCGTTTTTTCGCTTCATCCTCCAATGTTATGTGATGACAACTCCCTCATTTTCGAATGCCAACTTATAAGCATATGAATGATTTGATCCTCGGAAAAACATAAAGCACTCTGTTCAAATATGTAAATTAGTTTATTTGTTTTATATAACGACGGGCGTCTGGCCTTTAGCGTGCGTCATTTGTAGAGAATTCGATTTAATGTAGACTCTCTGTCGGTTGCATGTTTAGCTGTTCAAGAACTATATGTTGCACTAAACGAAGAGAAACCATTCGACACTAATAACCCCTTAAAAAGTAACAAAACAGTACCCCTATTTTTTTTATATAAAAAAACCTTAACAATCGATGGAACTATAAATGAAAGTCCAAATTTGTATTAAATGACTTGCTTTGCTCAAATTGTTCATAAATGAAAATATGACTGAAAGATTCTTGTTCAGCTGTGACATTCTGTTATGGAATAATTTTAAATTTATTGATCTTAATATACATTTTGTTTATAATTGTATATACGTATAGATTTTGTTTAATTTTAAAGTTTCTATTTAATTATTATTAAGAATAGTTACACAGATAATCATTATTTTGTTTTCTTATGTAGCCTCATCGTAATATTGTAATCCCATTAGATTGCATTCAATTCACAAGATACAAATATAAGCAATAATATATAACAGAAAGTAAACAATTTCACATTAAATACTGATTAAATAAACCGAATCCACACATACATTATTTAAAGATGAAAAACTGTTTAATATATTTGAAACTCCCTAAGAGAAAAATGTATCTTACAACGTACTCTAAACAGAAGAAAAAGAGAGTCCTCAGACTTTTACGAAAGGACGATAAATATAAACATTTGTGCAAAAATTACTTTTATACCAAAATTTGATTTTCAGAAGTCAGTTCAATTAAAAAAATTAACGTGCGTTGTGCAGTAGGCGCAATAAAATATAAATTAGTTTAAAAAAAATATTTTAAAAAAATTAGCTTACGTAAGAATCCCCGATTTGAGTGTTATCAGAAGATATCAGATTTATATTTACCTACATATTTTGAAATAAATATTTACATAATAACAACAAAAACGGCGGATCTATTCAATTACAAATGGACGACGGATACTGTGCTAAGCCAGGCAGTGAATCGACTGATACAAATAGTCTTTTCAAACAAGTGATGCAGTTGTTGACCAAAATGTGTTAATAAATTACTTGGTGCTCACGAATTACAAAAATCCCACATTATAATTTATAGTTTATTCTTTGTGAAGGATTGATTCTCTTTCCAATGAAAACTAATTTGGAGCCTATTATGCCTTATAAACTGAAATTGCTTTGCATGGAAACTATGATAAAACAGGGTTCTGACTCATAATAGGAGAAATATTCAGGTGGTGTTTTAACAAATTCCGGTCTGCCTCCATTTTGACTTTGTAGGTTAAAATTAGGAAAATTTGCTTAACGGTGGCCACTGGCAACTTATTCGTTTATACTTTATACTGTTCTTTCGGTTATTTTCTCTTGGAATCCCAAAGAAACAAACGGAGGGAAATGGTTGATAATAGACATTCCGGAGGGACAGCTTGTAGAAATGACTTTATTCCTGAATTTTACATTGGCTTACAAATTCTATTTCGCAATAGCAACAGCCTTCAACCTGAATGCCAGTTAAATAGAAATCAGATCAAAAATAACTAAAAATAGAAATTTAATATACCTAATACATAATTTGATTTATATACTCTAACGCAGCTGTTACATAGAATTAGAACACTTTTCAGTTGTTCCCATTAAGGTTTTGAATCACTTCATCCCACGATAAGACAGACTGTTTCCAATATAGTCTTCTCAGTTCCTATAGGATAGGACACTTTCCCAGTAAATGTTCCAGGTGCAGAACTACCGGCTTCTCAATCTGTAGGTCCGTTGCATACTTTAACCATTTTCCATTTATTAAACATAAGTCAATTGTCGAACAACTGCAACCTCTGATGATTACTCCGTAAAGAGAATAAACCCCCCTCAAGTCTGTGAGTCTGTCCATGCGCGGTCTCCAATTGAAGCTGGCGCTGCTACCAGCAATGGAAGCAGTACCGGTGGACGGAGACCGGATGCTGCGACAGTACCCACTAGCGTGAGCTCCGGAGGCTCTCCAGCCATTGGAGCTGCCTGTGCACTTGTAATGAATGAAGCAGGTGCTGAAACAAACTCAGGTTGCAGTACCAGCGGACAGAACATTGTTGTCGCGGATGGCTCTGACGGTCAGAGGGCTCCTTTTGAACGCAGAACAGCTAAGGTGCGTGATAGTAAGCTGTAAGGATAAGCTGCTCTCTCCTCTCTAGTAGTTCGTATAGGGAAAGCAGGCAATGATAATAGCATGAGCGATGCAGAGTGCCAACACTGCAAAGGCCATCTTTTGGTCCAAAAGTATCCTTTCTTTTAAGTGTGCCTAAATATAGCAATACAAAAAAAAAAAATCATGAAAATTGGCTCCGCAGTCATAAAGTTATGACGTCATAGAGTTTCACTTTAGAAGATAATTGAATTGAATTAAAAAAAACGAAATGTGCGCCTACAGCGCCACCTGTTGAGAATTCTCCGACTTTTCTTTTTTCCTAAACCTTCGCGTAGCAATTACAAACAAACCCGCAGAAGGAAATATCCGATGTGGTCCAGTCGTTTTCAAGTTTTAAGCATCCGAACACACCACGATCCATTTTTATATAGATTTGTACTTTAATTAAAATCTGTTAAAATTAATAAAATTGAATCTTAACTTCGGCATAATTATTTTTACAAATAAGTTTTACTAAAATAATATTTAAATTTTGAAATTTAGAAAAAAATTAAAATATTTAATAAAACAAATATATCCGCTTAAGCCTCAATAACATTCGGTTATTGTCTTGGATCGTTTCGACGAGTTTTTGCAGCATTTCTGTAGGAACGTCATCCCAGAGTTTTGTTACTACAAAAACGATCTCCGCTCTGCTCGGTGTCAGAAAAGCAACCTCCTACATATTCAATAACCTTAAATCTTCGCCTTGGGGTAGCCACTTGCGTGTTATTAGTTTGATATTCCGTAAAAGTTAAAGCACCCTTGGGCCTTTGTGACAAGAAACGTTATCCTGTTGAAAAATAAATAACTGTCCGATTATTTGAAGTTTGTGCTGGATCGTCCTTCTATCGATTGGAAGCAAATCTGCACAATCTTTGAACGGTATACCACCCTAAGACATTACAAACCCCCATGCTAAATGGTCTGAACGACTGGTGCATATTTTTCACGATATAATTTCGGCATTCGTACAAATCTTCTTTGGGGTGATCCATGAGGCTCAAATAAAATCTCTTTCGTTCATAAAACCAGGCTCCGAACTTTATGGGTTTACTTTGAAACTCTTGGGCGAATTGTAGCCTCTTTATTTTGTTTTTGTAGTTATATACGGTATTAATCTTATAGAATATTTAACCAAATCGAGTTCAGACTTATCCTTTAGAGAATCGAGTTTTCAGCATAGTTTTGCATTATAAGAGAATTTTAGGAGTTTAACTTGGATACTCAACAAACTCCCCAAAATATATCTTCCATCCTTCTACCTTCTTCGGTATACACTTTTCGTTTTACACCCGAGGGAGCTACATTTTGCACAGAGATCATTCACTTGTGATTCTTGATTTGAATATTTACAGTTTGCTTCGACAAATTGAATTCTTCCACTATTTTTTAACAGAAAGACCGCATTCGTATTTTGCGACAAAATCTACTCGATCTTCCAAATTTAATTCTTCCGTTTTTCCTATATTTTTATCTGAAAGGACCTGTACACAATCGGCCTTACCAATAATCAAACACTAGTGTCGACGATTAGCTGGTTGCCAGCTTTAGTAAAAATGTACAGCATTCGTGAAACGGTACCAATAAAAAATATAGACCTCCACATTTGGTAGTGCGACAACTTCCTTAGAATCTATTACATTTTTTGTCACCGCAGAATTCAAATTTCATAATTTGTTTTCGGTTTATTTCACATAATTTTATTCTAATAAAAGGAATATATAAATTGCAAATGAATTTGCCCAACAGATATCTTTCATAGGCTTTTTGAATCTTATTATAACAAACGAAACACAAAATAGAAAATACACAAAATATCCGCTGATCTGTCAAATATCATATGCAAATCAGTAATGCCCTATCGTCCGACCAGACACAATTTTCGGTACTTTTTCTAGTACGCTTTCTTTTGTTTTCTAACAATTGATTTCTGAGCGAATTGATGTCGTAATAAGGTCTCTTTCAAATTATTCAATAAACGAAACATAGTTTATTAGAACGTTTTGATTTATTCGCAGGCTGATGATGCAAATCAAAGCTTAATGGTAGTCTAAAAGTCACATTTGAATCATTAGCAAGTGAATATTTTCGAAAGAAATAATTGCCTGCTAATCCATTTCCGTTTGAATTACAATTTGCCAAGCTACGAAACAGTAATTGCAAAAGTATATGGAAGTGTGAAAATAAATATAATTGAAAGCCGTGGACATTCTTCTACACATGAGCTGTCATGTGTTCTCCTCTATGAATTCACACCAAATAAAACAGAATTCTGTATATCTTGAATTCGTATACTACCTGTTAGTCCTCCAGAAGTTCCTAAAACTATTATTTGGCGTGGGTTTTGCTAAATTCTGACTATTCTTATTATCTATATTTTCCGCGCGAAGTCAACCTTTTCACACCAAGCATTGATTCATTAGAGATTCTCATTCTCGGGGACCAAACTTGTTTTTCAAAAAGGGCCAAATATGTACCTACCTGAGCCGCCTAAGTTAATGAGAATTGTACAAAAAGAATATCCAGGTATGAGCTGTCCAATCTTAATTGAACAGATATTTTATTCTCTTTCCGACGACTCTTAAGAAAGTATTGGAAAGATCAAATTTATTTTTTACTTATCATTCGTTACTCGCAATCTATTAAAAAAGGAAAACCAATCAAAACGCAAGCAAGTTAAACAAGACAAAGCAGAGAAGAGCATTAACCATTTCATTTAATCAAAATATTTGAAATATATATTTCAAGTGTTCGGAGTTAAAACAAAAATGCTATATTTTTCAATTTTGTGCATACACTTGTGTTTGCTAGACTTAAAAACCACTTGCAATGTTTTATTCCAACGACTAATGTCAAAAAACATTTACAATTTACTAAAATTAGTTTATAGTTATAAACGCTCAGGCTGAACAACAGCGTATGTAAATTCGCTCCTATTACAAAATTCCATACCATCATTTAGGATGGTTCGGCAACACTCTTCAAAATGACATTATGGGAGGATTTATTTTGCTAATGCCCCAGATCATAAACTAAGTATTAAACAAAAATATCTTATTTTATTTCACACATCATTCATTTGTTTATTTATGTTGATTACATTCGCTATTATACATTTTGTAGAACATCTACATGTTTTCGTGGTGAAATAAAACAACGAACTTAAACTCTCAGAACGCATCCACCAGCTGACAGAAACTCACCTAATACACTACCTCTCAGTCAGTGTTCTCAGCATAGACAAACCATACTGAGACCCCCAACTCACAATCCTCTTGCCGCTGGCCCCCTCAGTTTTTTTTTCAAATTCGCCATTTTGTTTTCCTATCGGTGTTATGTCAAAAAAGAACCCGTGTGACATGCAAAAACATACAAAAAATGCAAAAATAAATGCTGCCAACCTCGGCAACCGTGGGGAAATGTGAAAGAGTTCGGGAATACCACATTTTTTCATTACTGAACGCCATTGGTTAGTTATTATAAATTGTTAAAAGGCGAATAATTTGATTTGTTTGGTTAGTAAAACTATCTAAAGTTGATGTTCTATATAATAGAAACATATTGGGACAAACATGGTTGTGTATTTTCCGCTTTTGGATATCAGTAACTTCGATTTCGTGTGTAAATTTTTCTTAAATAATGAAGAAAATTTGCTCAAAATGTTCTTATATTTCCTCAACTAATCTACATTGTTAATTTTTCATGAATATTTTAACCAAATGTACACTTATTCCTAAAAAAAAAAATATTATTCACACGTAACGAACAATTTCAAATTAAACGGATAAAATTCTATGAACTCTGCCAGCAACTTTGCCCACAGCGGAAGTGTCTCATATCTGCTGGGAGTGTGTTGGTGAGCCGGAATTTTTGAAGTTTCGTGACATTTGTCAATACGATTTTCTATGTAACAATACTAGCGCACCAGATGTGTACACTCCATAAAAAATATAGCTTGTAGGCTAAGTAACGGGAAATCGGCCGGAGTTGGTGGTTTTAGTATTGTCTCTGGTTCTCAGCACTCTCTCTTTATTTTTCACACGAAGCGTGTTAATTTTTCCCTTTTCACTAAACTCAAATTCCCTTAGTTTTGTTTATGAAAAAAACATACTTTTAAAAGTAAAATTTGTGTTGTTCGGAGAGAAAATCATATTAAATTAATCTTCAGTATAAAAATCGCAGTTTGCTAACATTATAATGATTATTTTTTGATAATAGAAATTTTTGCTTAAGGCAAATCTCTTTTTTATGTACATTTAGTGCGTTGATATTCATAGTGAAATGTAAAGGGTGATTTTTTAGCTGGTTTGGTTTTGGCAACACTGGTTTTGACAGCTGACGTGTGTTTAGTACCTTGTGTCACTGTCAAACAGCTTCAGTTTGGTTTGCAATTTAACCATGGATCGTCTTACAAATGAACAACGCTTGCAAATTATTGAATTTTACTATCAAAATTCGTGCTCGGTTCGAAATGTTCATCGCGCGCTGCTTCCATTTTATGATCGGCATTCTCGACCTTCTGAGCAGTCTATTCGGAAGATTGTGACCAAATTTCGCACCAAATTTACTTTGTTGGACATTAAACCACCAACACGTTTACGTACTGTGCGTAGTGAAGAAAATATTGCGGCCGTATCAGCTAGTGTGACAGAAGACCGCGAAATGTCGATTCGGCGCCGTTCCCAGCAGTTAGGCCTTTGTTACAGCACTACGTGGAAAATTTTGCGGAAGGATTTGGGCGTAAAGCCTTTTAAGATACAGCTGGTGCAAGAACTAAAGCCAGCCGACCTACCACAACGCCGAATTTTTGGTGAATGGGCTCTTGGAAAGCTGGCCGAGGATCCGCTTTTTTATCGAAAAATTGTGTTCAGCGATGAAGCTCATTTTTGGTTGAATGGGTACGTAAATAAGCAAAATTGCCGCATTTGGAGTGAAGATCAGCCAGAAGCATTGCAACAGCTACCAATGCATCCCGAAAAAGCCACTGTTTGGTGCGGTTTATGGGCCGGCGGCATTATTGGGCCATATTTCTTCAAAGATGATGCGAATCGCAGCGTTACTGTCAATGGTGAACGCTACCGAGCGATGATAACAAACTTTTTTTTGCCCGAAATGGAAGTTCTTGACTTGCATGATATGTGGTTTCAACAAGACGGTGCCACATGCCACACAGCACGCGAAACAATGGCGCAATTGCGAGGCGAGTTTGGTGAACAGTTAATTTCACGTTTCGGGCCGGTCAATTGGCCGCCTAGATCGTGCGATTTGACACCATTAGATTATTTTTTGTGGGGGTATGCCAAGGCTAATGTGTATAGGGACAAGCCCGCTTCGATTGACGCACTGGAAGCCAACATCCATGCATTCATTCGTGAGATACCGGCCGATATGTGTGAAAGAGTATGCCAAAATTGGACTCAGCGGATGGGCTACCTGAGACGCAGCCGCGGTCAACATTTGCATGAAATTATCTTTAAACATTAAATTGCAAGGTTCAAACTATCGATTCAAATAAATATTTCATTCATTTTTTCGAATTTTTTGTGTTTTTTTTTTAAAAAAAGTTCTAAACCTCTTAAAAAATCACCCTTTAGTTCGACTGTTTTTCTAACAGATTATTGATAGTCCAACAATTATGACATTTTTTCCTCTTACGCAGGAAAGTTTTTTAAAAATTTAAATTCCCACAAAAAGGTAGAGATACCACAATGCAGGAACACTGCTGAGTGTCAGTATTTTATTACTCCTCCCACCTTTTAAAAAATTTTTTTTTTGCTGCTTCACACATATTCACAGATAGGAAATTTATGAGAGAATTTTGTTTTAAAAATTTGCGGGGGGAATCGGGTAGGTGCGCGGGAGCTGACGGTCTATTTAATACTTAGTTTATGCCCCAGATAAACATGGGTTTCTGAACATTAACTTTTAACCCAACAGTTACGGATATTCTGACAACTTTATTTGTTTCTTTTTATTGTTTAAAATCCCTTTAGATTTTGGAAAGTGTGAGGTCTTTGCGTAACCTGCCCGACTAAAGTTGATTATTGGTAAGGCCGAATAAGTCTATCATATTTCATTTGAAAAATGAGTTTGTCAAAATACTTTTTCCTCGAACCCACAATGGGGAAATTTTCTATACAAAATTGTGACCAGTGCCCGCTCCAGCCAAACTAACGTCCTGTGCAAGATTTACAGAAAGCGCCCTTTTTTCATATTTGCACACATGCATAAGTCTTTTCCACATAACTCAGGAGGTAGACTTTGAATGCTTTTTTTTTATTGAGGTATTTTTTGTTTTGAGATTTTTGAACTAGATTCATTTGTTAAATGTAAGTGGATGTGCAAGAAATATACCTACACGAACAGGGTGAAATATTTTGAGATTATGTAGGTAAGAACTGATCTTGCATAGGTCCAGTGGGACTTTTTAATTTTGCGAAATTTTGAGTTAGATTCTCCTTGAAGTTGCAACATTGCAAGTGATGTGAGAAAAGTGTAAGAAATAATTAAGCACAGGTGTGATGGATGTTGTTATTTTGGGCTTATTTGAACAAGCTGTTTGTTTAAAATGCAAATGGCAGTATTTGTTCACGCAAGATTAAATTTCTTTCCTATCAATGCGCCCCCAGAACTTGGCGCCCTGTGCATTTGCACATCTTGCACATATTGTTGGTCCGGCCTTGATTGTGACCTACAAAATATTTAGCGTGGAGGTTAAAATGATTAACAAGTAATTTATAACCATGAAAACTCTGTTCCCCAATTTCAAAGTCAAGCCTCGTTCCCTTATGCAAAAGTTGGGTAGAAGGGACTGCAGTTCTCAACAGATCTCAAGTCTACCTTCTGCAGTGAAACGTCAAGGACCACCTGTTGAAAGCTCGTGATTCTTGCGCTTATTGTTGCCTTAGTCGAGCACGCCCAGCAGATTAAAATTGCAATGTAACTTAAGATATACGTTACAGCCTTCATGTACCTACTATTTGCCCCGAGTAATCTCTTGAGAACATTTATGACATCTCTCCGAACTATGCTCGCACCAGCTCCGCATGATCACTTTGCTTTCAAGTTTCAAGGCTAAGGTGGTGACTGTCGTAAAAAGAGCTGAATGCAAGAAGGGCATGCCTTACGCAAGCTCTGCATAAAAGGGGTGTTAGAATCGGACCACCAAAAAGTGTCCCCTCATCTGAAACATGCAAACCAAACCAAGTCTCCTCGCATAGTATTTAATAAATTAGCATTATTATTAGTCAATAATCTTTTGTTTCTTTTTATAATAATTACACATTTCCTTATAGCAAAACACGATTACTAAGAAAAATCTCTACATCTTCATTATACACTTATCGTTGTGCCGCAATAAAAATTACAAACATTTGGTAAGTTAAGTTTAGAAGCCATAAAATACAATAAAATTACACATCCTTAAACGTTATCAGATTGAATCTGGTTAGAGCTGGTTACATATTTATAGAAATCCATGACCGGCAACCTCTGCAGGGATATAGCCCTCGCGGCCGTCGCGAGTCCTCACGTAGAACCACTGGCGTCGATCTTTGGATTCGCGGCATTCGCACAGCGTCACAATTTCGCCCTTCTGCAGCGTGATACTCTCCGTGGCATAGTCGCTCATGATGGCGACCAGAGTCTGGCGCAGACTTCGCGTTTGAGACGAGGCTGTTGCTGCCGCTATAGCTGCTTTTTGACTCATCAGACACTGCTGCTTCTGAAGCAGTTTTGCCTTTTGCTGTTGCAGGACAACATACTCATCATTGCAGGTCCTGACGGCGGCATTGCCCGAGTTGACTACAGCTGGTGACCCTGCTGGCGTGAGGTTAGGCGCCACTGTTACCCCTTTGGGTGATTGTTTCTTGTAGAGGTTTGTTGACTTTAGCTGGGCGTATGCCTTTTCGGTGAGCTTTGGTTGACTGGCGGCGCGTAAATACAATTTATCGACGTGGTGCTCCAGGGTGCCCGTGGGAGGGGGGCGCCTCATTCGAGGGGTGCGAGCTCCATCGGACCGTGTGCCACCGCGAAGGCGTATCTCCTTTTCGCTGTCGGTCATATTTCCGCAGGGACGTGGAAAAACATCGCCATTTGTCTCCCAGCATGGAGTCGGCTTGGACGTGGAGTTTCCCCGCGCTGCTGGGGGAAGGATACCAAGTGGAAGGCAAGCCGCGTATCCCACGTAACCCTCCTCAGCGTGCGGCGTTTGTACATACAGCCAGTTTTGGTTCTTGAAGACTGCATTCACTACCATACCCAGGGGCAGGGGGATCTCTATCTGATATCCCCCCGGTCGTGTTTGGTAGAGCGTGCTTGACGATGACAGAACTACGGGAATGTTGCCCGGAGATGCCAGCGAACATTTGGACAGGAACTCATCAACATTGCGTATCTCGTACCCAAACTTCTGTACACGATTTCGGTCGCGACGCTTGCGGTGTCTGTGCCGACGGTGATGGCCTTCGCTGGCCGCTATTAGACTAGGCTCGGAGTAGGTGCCCTTGAGGGACTTTGCATCTTCCTTTTCGCATTTCTCTAGTACATTGCTCTCGCTCGCTTTGAAGCATTTCTTCTCGAGTACCTTCCTTGGCTCGACGCGTCGCCTGCTAATCGAGTCCGGTGCGGTTGTAGTATCGCCAGACTTAACCGATATCGGCTGTCTTGACGGAGTGCAGACAAACATGAGATCCTTAGAGGGCTCGCGTTTCTCTTGAAACTCCTGCAGGTTGTGATTGCTGACATACTTCTCATTGAAGAGCTTCTCTTGCTCCTTGGCCTTGGTCTTGAGTTTCTTTTTGAACTCAATCGCAGCTGATAGCTTTGGTTTCCCATCAATCCTCGCCGCATTGTTGTTGTTCTGATGCTCAACTTCTTGTTCGGTTTGCTGATGATCTTGTTGCTGTGGCTGGTTGTGTTGTTGTTGTTGTTGATTCTGTTGCTCTCTCAGAACCCAAGTCAATGATATACGTGGCCTACGTAGGCTGAGATTCTGACCCATTTGATTCAGCTGCTGTGCTGTATTTGAATCGGTTACACATCCTTCGTTGGTCGACGGTCTTTGGTGATATAGTTCGGGGGTGCTCTTTGCTGGTGCGAGGACATTGTTTTTACAAGCGATTGGAATGGAAAATTCATCGATTTCAGCATAGTCCGACGATGAGTACGCTGCCACCGACGAGGGGCGGTGCAGTGGAATCGGGTGGTTGTGATGGTTTCTGCTGGAATTTGGACTTTGGCGTTCGGGTGATGAATCAGTTTCTTGGGATGGGAGTATCAACGAACAAGCGTTCAGCAGATCTGGACAGTATGCACCTGAAATGGAATGGACCCGAAATTGATTAGTTATTTTTGAAGATCTAGAAAAATCGTTAACTTATTAATAACAGAATGACTTTTAGCCAATATTCCCTCCAAATATGACAGATTGAAGGGAAAAACTAAAACGAAAAGAACGTCAGTAGTACATAAGCCTTTTTATTAGTTGCAAGCCTTCAAATGTCTAACTTTCAGTGGTAGTGGCATGGGCGCGGACAACCGGTCATGTATGCTTCACTTCATGTCAATGGAAAGCAGAATAAAAATGGAGACTTTAATATCAGAATACAAACTGTCAAAACAATCACTTATATTTATATCACCAGATATATTTTTCAGATCTCAGACTTTACGCGGCTCATGGAACATGCAACGATATTGACCTGCTTTTGGAAATGGATTGGTGCGTTTTTTGACAGCACAAAAAAAAACGGCAAAGTGCGAGTGTCACTCGCGCACCGAAACTTCCGTACTTGGCTAGAGTTGGAGATTGCGAAGATGCTTTTCTTTTTGTAAGAAGGTGGAAATCACCGAACGCCTGTGTGTGGGACTTTAATCCACTACCACCTCTGCCTCCATTTCCATTTTCCGGCGGAACCATTGTTTAGCATCCCTTTATTGGGGGATGTTCCGCTAGTGTTGAGTGTGGTCTGTGCTGTGAGCTGTGACTGTGGTGTCGGCGTGTGAATGAGTGTGAGTAGAGTTCAGCCAGTATGCATTGAAAATTCCAATTGGAATCGATTAAGAGAACTTACCAATAACGAATGAAGGAGCGTACCTACTTTATATAGTGATTGACAGTTTTTTGTAAATATCTTTTAAAATATTAACTTTTCTGCAAAATAGTCTTCAGCACATATATAGCTACGAGCATGATCTACAAAAAAGGTTTATATTAGTTTTTTTGTAAATCAATAAATAAACAGCTTTTTGTGCGAATGAAAATATTTTTTCTCACCAAATTACTAATTACTCTAAAACCAGTCGATGTATCGCTACTTAAATTAAATTGAAATATATTGATTTGTCTGCATTTATTACTGCAGAAAACAAAAAAAAAGTAGCAACAGGAAACCAAATCTCTCATATGGTGCGTACCCCTATTACAAAATTCGCAATTCTCTCGGATCTTCAATGAAAAACGCCATTGATTAAAGTGATGAATTTGTGATGCTGTCAATCAAATTTAATAAAAAGTAAACAAATAAAGACTAGATGTATCCTAAACGCAAGATTGGTCGTTAAAGTGACTTTTCCGACTCCAGCCACATCTGTCGATCTGTCGTCTTAGTACACAGTCACGAAATTCTTCACTAGATTCGTCCATTATCCCTCAGTAGACATCAACTAAAAAAAAACGGTTCATTTGATCGATTTAGACCTGTCAAAACACATCAAGTTAGTCAGCGGACAGACTTTCTATACGAGATTCTTGAGCATCAGCATTAAAAAGTAAAAAAGTAGAGCTCAAGCGCAAAAAGAGATGTTTTATTTTCATTAAAGGCAGCAGTCATCTAGCGGTCAATGGAACGCGGCCATTTTTCCTGTCACTCTACATTGATTGCCAATTGCACCAACTGTTATTCATTTGTCTGGCTTGAAACCTCCAAACAAACAGAACGAAAAAGATGAAAAAGATTTTTGTCAGAGATGAATGAATAAAAGAGATGGATATCTTTCGTACGTTTATCCCCCCAAAACCCATTTGTTTACATTGTTGTTTTTGTAATTTCAATCCCTGTCTGTGAATACATGTGAGCTACGAAAAAAGTTACTAATGACAGACCACCAATCAAAATTCAGAACGGCCGGCCGAATGTCATAAAACAGCATAATTTTTTATTCACCATATGGTGACACTCTCTTTTAGATAGGTCGGTTCGTTAGATATACGATTTTTCGGTTACCTCCATTGTATTAATCCGACTGGAAGAAACAATTTATTTTTTATGTGAAATTATTACCTAACGGACTATTTAATTTTATACGCGGATGAATTTATATATTTAAAAGAGTGGTTGGTGTACTAGGGTTCAAATTATAAGAACTTTTAAAAGAAACATTACGAAAGCATTATTTATTTATTTATTTATTTCGTCTACCGAATACAAAATTCTTACAGACTACGCTTATAGTACAATAGTAACTTATATCTAAATTGATTTTGAGCTATGCAATATTAATTAATTGCCTTTTTACAGCATCTCTGGTATCAGACAAATCAATTACATTACAAACACTATTATATGATTTGCAACAACGATTTATTGGCTCATTTTGACCGTAAGCTCTTCTGTGTGTTACAATATACAGTAAGGGTCTATCGCGTAGTGATCTCTGCGGAGCATAAAGACCAAAATTCAGTAGAAGCTCTGGGCAAATAATTTTATTACTAAGAATATCTCTTACGAAGAGAATTTCGAGATTTTTCCGTCTAACTGACAACATTTTTAAATCGATAAGAAGACATCTTTGCTTGTAAGAGGGTAAAAATCCTCCCCAATGAAATTTACGTAACATGTATCTAGTAAAAGATTTCTGGACTTTCTCAATTCTTAAGATGTAAATGTTTTAGTGTGGATTAAATATGACAACACAGTATTCCAGAATTGGTCGCACAAGAGATATATACAAAGACTTGAGAGTATAAGGGTCTGAAAATTCTTTGCAAGTTCTTTTAATACATCCCATCATTGAGCAAGCTTTCCGAATGATTTGATCAATGTGCATATTGAAGTTAAGTTTTTCTTCAAACGTTATACCAAAGTCATTAACATATTTACATATAGTAAGAGCATAATTTTGAAAGAGATATTGAGTTTGAAGAGGGGAGCAATTTTTGTAAAAGGAAATTTGCTTGCACTTTTTAAGGTTTAGCAGTCATTTTGAAATAAGACTGCATCGACGGGAGATTTAATTATGGCAAATAACTTAATGTCATCCGCGAAAAGTAAATACTTACAGAATGATAAGGAAGTTACTATGTCATTTATAAAAAGAAGGAACAGAAGCGGTCCAAGGTGGCTTCCTTGGGGAACGCCAGATTTGACATCAAAATATCTGGAGCAGATTCCATTTATTGCGACACATTGTTTTCTATTCGAGAGATAGGATTTCAGCCAATCCAGCATCCTCGCGTGAAACCCAAAGGATTTTAATTTATGGGTCAATAAACAAATATTGACTTTATCGAAAGCTTTTGAGAAATCAGTGTAAACCGTGTCGACTTGATACCCGGCTTCTATATTACAATGCAGAAAGCTAGAAAATTGCATCAAATTAGTAGAAGTTGATTTTCCTCTTGAGAACCCATGCTGTTCTGGTAAAATCAGTTCTTTAACAAGAAAAAATAATTTGTCTTTGACGATGGACTCAAATAATTCTGGAATTTTAGGGATCTTTGAGATGCCCCTGTAGTTTTCAACGTCGAGCTTGGAAGCATTTTTGTGAATAGGTGAAATGTATGACAACTTCCATCTATCGAGGAAGATGCCTTCACTAAGTGAGGCATTAAACACAATTGTGAGAGGCACAGATAGCACACAAGAGCAATGTTTCAGAAATGAATCAGATATGCAATCCGAATCCTGCGATGGGTTATCAACCAGTTTACTTAAAGCAGAAAAGAAATCCGATTCAGTTAATTCCAGAGAGTCTATGGTTATACCATTGGAATTAACACAGGAAAAACTGCTTGGATCAATGCTGTTTGAATTATAAACCGACTCAAAAAAGCTTGCAAACAACTCCAGATTACCTTCTAAAGTCTTCGATACAGTTCCCTTATAAATCATAGAATTAGGGATACCGGTTGTTTTTCTTTTATTATTTAAGTAAACCCAAAATTGTTTACTATTCAACTTTATCTGGCATTCAATGTCAAATATATATTTATTGTATAAAAAATTGTGAAGAGTCTCGAAATCATTCCTTAGCTTTTCAAATTTGATCCTATTTTTCATGATAGCATTATGTGCTATCTATCGGATAAATTGCGATATTTACTTGTATGGCAATTATCTATTCTTGTTTTTTAAATCAATAAAAGTTATAACATAATTAGACGTGCAGTATTAAAATGCAGAAAAAAAGTGTTTAAATGTTTTGAAATAATATATTATAGACAATAAAAACTTTTCATGCCGAATTATAGATAGCCTTGATAGACAAGTACGTGACTAAAATGTTGGATTTTGCAAATTATTTGCAAATTGATTGGTAAATTGTAAATAATTTTAATTTTTACAGCTTGCTTGTGTTCAATTTAACAAGAAAACTTTGTTATTACTCTGTTAATAAAAATGGAATTTGAATTGTTATTCGTAATTATATTAACCACTTTTGATAAAAAGCAGTGTCAAAGTGTTAGAAACATATTAATTATATATTCACTGCAAGCAAATTAACTGTCAACCGTCAAAATTCAAATTTTCGTAGTGAACATGCCCAAACCAGTTTTCCAGGATATTTGAAAATTTTATGAATTTCGGTGGTGAATTCACCAACTTTCCGCCATCTTCCGGGTGAATTCACGAACTCACTTATACTAGTATATAAATGAGAATGTATGCGTACTTCATGAATTTTTCGGGAAAACAGCTTGTAGGCTAGGCAGCCGCCTTTCCACTGGAAAGATATCCATCTCTGTATTCCATTATCTTTGATTTTTGTCCGCTCCAATGTTCCACCAGAGCGCAGGAATCAGTGGAATATGAAAACGTAGCCCATGGTGGGTACCTGAAATGTCTTTTATTTATTTATTTATTTTTATCGGGTACCGCTTTTGAAATGTCATCTAATTAAAACTATCTAAGGAAATAAAGTTAAATTCACTGCAGTGAAAGATGGAGTTTCATGCGACCCAGTCGCCCGAAATATGTAGGAATAATTCCTACAATTGAAAAAAAAATAAAGAAACTGATATTTCAAATGAATATACTTTATTGATTGTCTTATTGAATTTTTAATACAAAAAAAAAAAAAGGAAAGAACGTCTGCTTCGTTTGGGCTCTGGTTTATCTCTGCCTGAAGATGCTGGCTCCGACTTCGTTGTTCGTCAAAGTATCATTTAAGCTGTTGGGTGGTCGATTGGATATGTTGCTATCAATGTTGTTGTTTACTGTGTTGCTTTCAATGTTGTTGTTTACTGTGTTGCTTTCAATGTCGTTGTTTATTCCTATAGCTTCTCTTTGTTTGGAATGTTGAGATGTGTTATTACTGTTGCTTTCATTGTTGCTGTTGATTTTTATGACTTCTTTGGGATGCTGATTATTTTCATTAGATGACTCTTTTGTTGCGTTGTCATCAAAGTTGCAGATGCTATTCATTGTGAGTTGTTCTTCTTGAATGGGTTGTAGATTTAACATATCTCCCGCTTTAATTCATTGCGCAAACATAAAGCCACCGTTTGATGTGCTGTGTTCCATCCTGCAGATGTCAATGTCATATCAGTTGCATTAGAACTTGAATTGAATTGCAGAATCCAACTGTAGCGATTTGCCAAGTTATCGAGACAATAACGAAGGTAGATGCCTGAATCAGAAAGCTTACAAACCAAATTACAACACAGTGAAAGGGAGACCACAACCACAACACGGATAGTTCATCCCACTTAAGGGTCTAATTGTTCTTCCCTTCCAATTTCTCCAATGGATCGGAAAATCTTAAAACAAAAAGCCAACCAAAGCTCCTCCTCATCCACTTAAGAGTCAACAACTTAAAAATGTCCCATTAATCATTTGAAATACCGCTTCACAATAATAAGTGAGCGAAAACTAAGGAAGCTCCTAAACTGTGTCAGGCAGCTGCTACAATAATATAAACTTAAACCCTTAGCCAAGAACAAGACTCATTTCCTAAACAATGGCTTCCTGACAAACAATCAGACAAATGGGACAATTTGCATCCAACCCCACAGGTACGAGCAAATCTCTACTTTAGTTATGGTACTTACCATTTACTCGAAGAGTAGCATTTCTTCTTGAGTGTCCATTGTTAATGTCGTCATCGTCATCCTCATCGCTGCTAGGACTGTTGTTGTTACTTCTGCTTCTACTGCTGGCGCTGCTTGAACTGCTTCGACTCCCACTGGTATTACTGCTTTCGGACTCATTACGTCCACTTCGATTGTTGCCTGCAGCTGCAAGACTTTCCTCTGATTCTCTTACTCCTCCAACGGCTCCAACTGGCACCGGTCTAGTACCACCATTGTGTGCATTACTACAAACTTCTTGCTGCCGATAGTGGTGGTGGTAGTGCTGCTGCTGAGGCCTTCTTGGTGTATACGAAGGTGGCGGCGTTGACGGCAACGGGTTGTAGTCTTTAAACGGTGGAACTGAGCAGAAATTGTTGCCACGATTATTTGTGAGCTCTGAGGACTCCCCAGTGGGCGGGCGTCGTGTTATTTCTAAAGGATTCGTCGATGATCGTCGGTTGTTAGGACTGATGCCCGCATCTCTATCTGAAAGGAGAACAACAAAAAAAAAAGATTAAGCTGCGTTAGTTCAGTCAAGAAAACCATTTTAATTGTCACTTTTGCAACTTCCTCACAGTAAATGGGGAAATGAAATAATTGGAAAAGTCCTTCTTCCGCCAGCCCCATCAAAGCGACCAAAATCCTTTCTTTCATTCAGTGGCACTGATTGAATATACACACCACACCATGGGCAAGTTAAGCCCGATATAGGGGTGGCAGAGGAGTTCATTTTCATTTAGCTGCCAATTAGGAAGTTTCTATAGCAAATAGGAACGGTCGACAAATAAGTCGGCTGGAGGTTGCTCTCTATCTCTTTGTGTGTAGGCTGCCTAATTAGTTGTCATTATGAGGGCTTAATGGGGAGGTTTACTTATACGTTAAGGAGTTTCACTTTGTTGACAATTAGCACTCTTTTCAATGGAATGATGGAGAAAAAAAACCCGCGGCTGTGAAGAAAAGATCCCAGTTATATGGTTTTGCCTCTTTGAAAAATGTGATATAGTATTTCATTTGGTTTTTAAGAGTTTGGCTCCACAAATGACATGTTCGTCTTTTGTATCAAAGACGCTTAAGACGCTTCTCAATTTTCTTAAATACATAAATACTACGAAGAGAAACAGGAACGGTACGAGATGACGATCTGACACAGCTCGAAGTAACTTCGTCCTCAATGTATTATTATGTATTTTATTTTTTTTCAAAATCCGCATTATTTAATCAGCGGCATGGCATAAAAAGGGCGTTTACTAAGGGCAGAGAAGTATTTTAAAAGAGAAAGGGTACAAAAGCAAGCATATTTTGATAGTTGAACCTCTCTATTGAACAAATGGAACTCCCTTGATATTAAATTATGTTCAATGCATAGACTTCAGGTCGACGTCTTGATCGTTTTTTTCCGCGCTAATGATTGAATAGAGTTGGTCCGGTCAGATTTTTTCAATCAACCAAAGCAGAATGTGGGCAATCGGAAATCCTCGCTTCTGCCATTCGACCGAGTACATCCAGAAACGCAATAGTAAGTATCACCGTTCGGATAATTTTTTTTCCCTTCACTTTCGATATAGGCTCTATAGAACAATAAATATCAATAGTTGCGACCTGTGAACACGGTGTTTCATTGGTTAGTATCATGGACTGCTTGAGCGTACGACCTACGCACACATATGCTGCTGCCACATGCCACATCACATATTCTTAAATGCCACCCCAAAGCAGAGCAAGAACGGAACTATCGAATTAACCATATCCATCCACAAAATTTTACTGAAATTGGTTGAGCGGTTTTGGAGATCGACAACAGCACCACCTATCAGGTCCACAGCTATCGTATCTTTCAAGCCGCAACCAACCACATACATCCACAAAATTTCCTTGAAATCAGTTTTGTGGCTTCAGAGATGGACAACAGCGCCACCTATCGAGTACAAAACTATCTTGTCCTTTAAGGTGCAACCAACCATACATATCCACAAACTGTAATTTAAAGTTGTTGAGGGCTTTCTGAGGTCGAAAATACATGTATGTTCACTCAAATGCCTATAACTCGTATAATCAATACACATAAAAAAATCGTATATACATACAAACCTTGGTATTGACGTCACCTTTCATTTGTAGTTTCCAGAAACAAAATCGGTTCACGCATTAAGAGAACACCAATTCAAACACAATCCGACTTATTTTGATATATAAAGGGTGATTTTTTAAGAGGTTTAGAAAAATTCGAAAAAATGAATGAAATATTTATTTGAATCGATAGTTTGAACCTTGCAATTTAATGTTTAAAGATAATTTCATGCAAATGTTGACCGCGGCTGCGTCTCAGGTAGCCCATCCGCTGAGTCCAATTTTGGCATACTCTTTCACACATATCGGCCGGTATCTCACGAATGAATGCATGGATGTTGGCTTCCAGTGCGTCAATCGAAGCGGGCTTGTCCCTATACACATTAGCCTTGGCATACCCCCACAAAAAATAATCTAATGGTGTCAAATCGCACGATCTAGGCGGCCAATTGACCGGCCCGAAACGTGAAATTAACTGTTCACCAAACTCGCCTCGCAATTGCGCCATTGTTTCGCGTGCTGTGTGGCATGTGGCACCGTCTTGTTGAAACCACATATCATGAAAGTCAAGAACTTCCATTTCGGGCAAAAAAAAGTTTGTTATCATCGCTCGGTAGCGTTCACCATTGACAGTAACGCTGCGATTCGCATCATCTTTGAAGAAATATGGCCCAATAATGCCGCCGGCCCATAAACCGCACCAAACAGTGGCTTTTTCGGGATGCATTGGTAGCTGTTGCAATGCTTCTGGCTGATCTTCACTCCAAATGCGGCAATTTTGCTTATTTACGTACCCATTCAACCAAAAATGAGCCTCATCGCTGAACACAATTTTTCGATAAAAAAGCCTAAAAGAACATTTCGAACCGAGCACGAATTTTGATAGTAAAATTCAATAATTTGCAAGCGTTGTTCATTTGTAAGACGATCCATGGTTAAATTGCAAACCAAACTGAAGCTGTTTGACAGTGACACAAGGTACTAAACACACGTCAGCTGTCAAAACCAGTGTTGCCAAAACCAAACCAGCTAAAAAATCACCCTTTATATAGAAGGAGATAGATGAAACACAAACAAATGTGAATACAACGCCACCTGTTGAGAATTTTCCGAATTACCCGACTATATAGATGGTAATGTGTGGAAAAACCCACAATGTACTGAAATTCATGTGTTTTTCAATTTTTAAGGCTCAATTTTTATATAGTGCATAGACAAATGTTTGCTTTCCCGGGCAGGCGGACATTTTTAAAAGGACTGTATGAGGACGGTCAACATATGCTAAAACTGGGATTTTTGTTCCAAAAAACCAGATCCAACAGATAATAATTTATTTCGCACTGCAAATAGGTTATGACGTACCAATAAATTTTTCTCGAAGTTATATATGTGATAGGCAACTTTTCGGCAAGCAGTGTCGCTAAAAATCAGTCTCTTAAAATTCTTTTTAAAAAAGATAACAACCTCCCTCATCAACTCTTTTATTAAAGAGGGTTTTGAAAGCATCTATTTTAAATAAGACACACTCAACTACAAAAGCCTTTAAAACTCGCCAAACTTTCCATTCCATATATTTACAATGGGAATACACTCGCATACGTTAACCCAACAAGTCCTTTTTACTGCTCCAATTTAAAACCAAAATAGAAAATAATGTTCAACAAAAAATGCGCAGTAAAGGAATACAATTCAGGGGACTACTTCAAGAAGTCTTTTGAATTATTTCTCATCTGAGGGTTAACAAACGATACCATGCCATGCCAAACGTTGTTTTTCCTTTCGCCAAACAACTCCAACGCCGTCCTATTATTATTTTTACGCACCTCTGACGAATTGAGAGCTGTACTGTTTCCCATTTGCACTCAACAACCCAGCAGCAATTTAAAGCTACTACTCAGTCCTAGCTGTGGTCCTGCTAGAGATGTTTACCGGGTGTCAAGTGCAAACCTAAAGAACGGAGTTCTTGTTCGCAGTTGTTTCATATGTTCTCCTCTTTCTCCTGTGTGCTCCGGCAGAAGGTAAAAATGCTGTTTATGTCGAAATTTTACGGCTTTCTTGTACAATGTTATACTGGGGTTGAAATTCAAGCGCATGCAAGGATAAAGCTCCGAATAAAAAAGTTAAAAATTTCCAACAGGAAGTGAGTACGACAAGGGGGAAGCCTACTATACTTTAATGATGCTGTTGCTTTACGATATATTTTGTTTGTGCCTTTTTCATCGTTTGGCGTTTACGATCAAGGACATACCCTGGAGCTGGTATAGGTATAGGCGACGCAGTGTTTTTAAAGATGGAAATTGCACTAATTAGACTCCTGCATATTTATGTTCATGCTTTTTAAATAAGGACGTCAGCAGGCGATATTTTTGTAGTATATAATGAGTAGGATTCCTGTCCAAAAGAAAGGGGAACGCGGTGAATTCTAATTTTCATGAATTACCTTTTCTCGGTAAATGTGAGGAAACAAGGCTTCTAATGCTTTATACCCTCACAACTTCTGTCATTTTCTAATTAAAATACACTAAAGAGTGCACGACTGTGTAGTACGAGACTTTTTTGTTTATTGCAGGTTTGTCTGAATTTGCAAATATAACCTGCCCCTAATCACGTAACTTTTCAGACGAGTTGCGTCGAAACGATAGACCTCTAAAACTATAGTAACTCAGTACAGAAATTACTAGTTTGACAGGTTCAAAAAGTTAATTCCCCACAGATGTAATGAAAAATGACATGATCGAACAAAAATTGGCCAGAAAATAACTTATTATGTTCATCAAAATTTCAAAAACGGTATATTATCCAGACGATCATTGTTATTCGTGAGCTTCGATATATTTTTCAGTTAAGCTTAGTACGGATCTGTTTCGGAACGAAAAATGCTATACAAAATTGGCATAAAATTTCGCTCTCCTTTTCGTTTTGCAGTACGCTGCTGCTGCGAAATGATGGTGAAAAGTGGGTGATTGTAGTAGATTGCTTGGTACAATTCTCCACTGTCTTTTTGCACACAGTTGTTGACCGGGACATTAATAAAGCATTGTACGCACCTGTTCCGGAACGAAATTTCCGGTGGTCGCCAAATGGACAGCGAAGCGCCTGCGAAAAGGCAGCGGAAAATAATTTGTGGAGAGTTCCATCGTCTGATTCACAAGTAGCAGTGTTACGGGCTCTTTTCACTGGCTCCTTAAAGTTGTCATTTGCGATTTTTCCTAATTTACGCTATTCACTTTAATGTTTGGCAATTTTTGGGCTCCTTAGAAATTTATTAAATGCATACTTCTGCAATTCAGATTTTGATCTGAGATTTTAGATTTCTGATGCCAAATCTTTGTTCGATTTTAATCCGAATTAATGATCCGAATTTAATAAAAATCCCACTTTACTGTGCTTTGCTGAGATCGAAGCTCAAAAAACGAGCCTAATATTAAATTAAACAAAAAAACAACACAGCACAAACTCATAATTGAGAGACTTTTCTAGTTTCCATATTCCAATGTTATCAAAATAAAAACGTCTATGGAAAGAAGTTTTTATATCAAATTATTTCGAAATGGGTAGGTACACTTTGTAAAAATCAATTGCAATGGATTTCCAGTGCGAGTGAAAATATGTGGTTTTTTCTTACTGCCAACTCAATATCTCAGGGAAAAAATGTAAACTGAAATCTAATATGTTCCATTTGATTTTACGTTGAATGAACTTTAATAAAGAGTATTCCTTTTCACGTTAAAACATATTTGATTTGAATAGACAACGTTAAACGTTTAAATTTTAAATTTAGTCAACCTAGATTCAAAGTGAAACGTGTTCACTTTTACATTAAGAGTTTTGAAAAATTGCAACTACTCTCAACGTAGCTTTACGGTGTAACATGATAATACTTTTTTCAAATATTAAGTTTCGAAATGACATCTACGTACATTCAAAGTGTTGCATAGTTAATTTAACGTTGTTTTAAAGGTAGATGAATTTGATTTAAGCATGGTTCCACGTCAAATCAAGGTACATACGCAGCGTTACCAAATCAGTGTTTTCAGCGTTAATTCTAGTGCCCGAAATTTATTTTTGGTGCCGAAAAAGTAGACTTCGCGTTTGGGCGTTTTTTTAGTGCTTAAAGAAATATGTTAGTGCTTTTTTAACGCTGCCGCTGCACACCGCCATTTTTTATCTTTGAATGCAGCCATCCTTTTATACCAGTTCATTTCTCTTGAAATGCAATGCGTTTTTTTGTTCGTCTTTTTGCTAATTTAATTATTGTATTTACTCACCTTAAAATTTGCTATGTTTACCACACTCAAATGGAGATGTGGAAAGGGTTGAGTTTAATCAAAAATAAACGAAGTAATAAAATGAGTTTTGACATGCTCTATACAATTATATCAATTTGTTTTGGATTGCAGAGAAATAAACAATATTATAGCACTAACACCATTCCAAAATGTAATTTCCAAAATCGGTACTTTGCAGGCATATACCACAGGGGCGATTTAAAAAACAAATTAAATGCGTACGTATTATTTTTATTCATTTTTATTTTACTGTGCAAACTTTCGAGCTGTTTAAATAAACATTTCAGTTTTGGTGCCCAAGAGGTAAAAATTAACGCTGAAAATTTTAAAAACGGTGCTCAAACGCCAGAGTGACTTGGCAGAGCTGTACATACATACGTGGTTAGATCAAATTAAAAATATATACTTCTTAGAGTAGGGAAACCCTTTGAATTTATGTCATGCCACTTTAATTCCGAAAAATATTTAAATCGAAATTTGTTTCCTTTGATTTTACGTTTTTGTCTTCTCTGGGTGACACGAAACCAGTAAAATTCGGATTAAATGTTGGAATTGGCAGAAATTCGAAATGCTTAATAGTGTCTCGCGAAGCTCATCCTTTCACAGATGGGCTATCTTTTTGGTTCAAACGTCAAAAAAACTTGTAGGACAACAAAGCCGTTTTGTAATGGCCAGAGTAGTGTTTTGTTCAAATATTCCATCATCAGTTTTCAATTCTAAAATGTTTTTATTCTGTTTTTTTGGACTTTATTATAAACTTTTTAGTAATTTCTTAACAAAATCTTGCTACAGCCATATAAATTCTGTTTTCTTTTCCTACAAGTTTTTTAGCTGTCACTTGGTTTATCCTTCTTCATATTTGACACTGCCATTGTCGCGAATTACCCCATCAAAAACGACAAACATAGCTGCTTAGAAAGTTTTCTAGGCTTTGATTGGTCGAAATCGGTCATGTGAGCAGCTGTTTCAGTTGACGTTTATGGAGGGGTAGCCGACGAATCTAGTCCAGTGTTATTATATCGTTGGATTTATCCCTTTTTGTGGGAATTTCGATGTCCGAAAAGCCTTGGGGGATAAAGGGGAAAAGCACCACCAAAAGCAAATCAGCCAAAAAACGTTCAAACTATATATTTTTTGGTGAAATTCTATCAAAACACCTGCATTTCACCGTCATTATCAACACACTGAATGTCCATAAAAAACAGCTCATGTAAATCGTCTTTTATCAAAATTTTCTAGTACCAGGAAATAATCATAGCAGTGTTACAAACAGCGGTTTTTATAATAAAGGTTAATTTAACGTGATTTTCTTTCCGTGTAATACAAATTTAACTTTTAAAAACTGGATTTTGACGCAAACAAGTATCGTGGGATCTTAAAAGAGAATTTGAGTATGGTGAGAAGGGAAAACTGACCTAGCTTTGAGGGATAAATGATGAGAGAGAGCTAATAACACTGATTTAAGCAAGAAATTCGTGACTGAGGACTAAGTTGAAACTTCGTATATGGGGCTGACGTAGGAAAAGTGTTGTTACCGACCAATCTAGTTTTTGCGTTCAGGTTACATCACATCCAGACCAATCTAGTCGTCATATTTGCAAGTTGACATGACGTTTGGTATTGTAAGGAATAAATTGGCCATGAAATAAAAACTGATTATGTGTTGCACACAAGTGCAATGGTTTTTTTTTTGTTATTCATACGAACAGGGTTAGGATTTTGAACGTAATTCGTGTTCAAATCCATATTACAAACAAACTACTATACTTTAGTAAGGATATTGTCAACTGCCAAGACGAAACCATCAAAACAACACTCATTTGTTTCCAGACCAAGGCCACCTTGACTCACATTGAAGAGCCGAACCTCCTTGCTTGCATATCTAGGAAAGCAAAAACACAAGCAAAACCCATAAGGTCTCCTCCACCCAGGTTAGTCAGAGTTTTGTTTATCGTTTGCTGGAACACTACCATCCCAGCAATCATATTACATTCTCCACCTCACGTAAATTCCATTAAATTGTTAAAAGCGAAGCGAAAAATTTCCATTGCCTCCTTCTGCATTGCCAAGTGCCAACCAAGAAGACCAACGACGACGACGCTGCGGCTACGACGTGGAAAAGATTTCACTCCCGTGGCCAAAGGAACATTATTCGCTTGCACTGCCAGAAGAAACCCCTGGAATAGCAAAAGGACCAAACTGAGGCTCTCGGGAAAATAACTTGTGATTAGGTGATCATCATGTAAGAGATCACATTGCGTTACATGACGTATGCACTTATGTAATACGTGAGGGATCACTAAATTGCGCATGACGGCTTTAGCGTTTACCGTATATAGTTAAGAGTGCGCGCGCTTTATCGCTATCGCATGTGGTGTCATGCTGTCCGGACACAACCCACAACAGTATACGCAGCACAATGCATCGCACATACAACACGAGTCGAACAGACAGACAGACAGAATGATTATTGGTGGCAGGATTTGGTCGGTCTTTCTGCCTGTCTCCTCTGACGAGTTCGATCAAACTGAAATGACGGCAAACGAATTTGAAATACCGTCACGTTTTCATGCATGTCGGGCTATGGTATCGTGGGCACAATATGGTGTAGTGTGGTAGTGGATTGTCTGATTTAGTGGGGATCATTGAACAGTAGAGTTTAAATGTTTGTGACGAGGTGATTAAGCTTGCAGTTATTTTCACAACGAACGAATGGATGAAGCTGTTTGTTTATAAAATTTAGTTGACTGAAACTCAAAGTTTTGTGTCCAAAGTCACTCAGCGTCAGACTACTTAGGGGTCTTTTTTTAAATCAGACCAACTTCTTGCCTTGTACGCCTCTTGTTTTGCTAAGCGGCAATGTTCTTCAAAATAGCGCAATAAGCTTCATGTAACCTCAGAACCGCAGCATTTATGAAGGGTCTATTGTAGTGTTGCAATTGCTCTTCTGCACCTTAGCTGTTGGAACTAATAATTGGGACATCGCGTTCGGCTGTGAATCTGGCTTTATTTGTTTATTTTTCCCCGTTATCGATGGATATGATATTGGGAACTAAATGCAAAAATGGATAGTTAGCAAGGAATATGGCCTCTACAAGTATTAAGATGCAATCAAGTACGCAAAACACTTATCTACGAAGCCAAACAAAAGCTGGTAGTGTGAAAAGGCAAGATTCGCCCAAGAAGGGTGGAATGTTTTATGAAAGTTCACAGTAAACGGATACACAAGAGTCGGACAGCTCGGACAGCTTGGAGACTTTCGCCTTTCGCCGATTGCAGAGCTGTACATTTTTTTTTTTACGTCTTGTGGGTCTGGAAGCAGCTGCGTTCCCTTATATATTAAAAACAACGACTGCGCGACTCGGAACGTCTAGTCTATACCAGCGTTGCCACTTTGCAGCAATAGCAGTAGATGTACTGCACTTTTTGCAAAATATAAATCTACTGCCACTAAATTCAATATACTGCACTTTTTTTTGTTTGATAAACATTCTCTTAAACAGCTGTACAAAAAGCATACATAAAAATAACCCCTTTAAAGAACCTGTGAACGAAGACAACTTATAAAAAACATTAAAGTGATGATTAATATAGTTTTAAGCAATTGATCTTTGTTTTTTTTTTTTTTGTATAATAAAAAATCGACTGCATTTTTTGAATGATCTACTGCGCTCCTCTTTTATTGAAGTGGCAACGCTGGTCTATACTTTACTATGTGGGGGGCAACATTTTACTAGCAAGTGGACAATTTCCTTTTCCTCTTTAGATAGATTTTTAGATAGATAGATAGATTTTCTCCATAAATGATCGCATGCACCACGACTACGCGACTCGGAAATGATTTAACTGAAATAGTAAACGTCACCACTAATTTCGTCGATAGGGAGTTTGACCACCTACCGATACCATGACCCTTTGTGAGAAAAGCCTCGCAAATTCACTCTGAAAACAGTTGAACTCGTGGCTTTGGAAATCAACATCAACCTGCTCATCAGGGGCAAAAACCGCTTGAATACAGTAAAAGGAAGCAAGTGCCCCTCTGGTCAAGTCAATAAAACGTCACATTCCGGCAGAGGAGTTAAACGTCATCCGAACACCTACGCCCTCTGAGATACAGTTTAACTTTTCCATCAGCGCCACAAAGCCGAATCCCATCAAATACCCTCCATTGATTTATTTTCGTTCCATTTAGAACAACGTAATCACTTGTAATTGTAATCCCCAACATTGAGTTAATTAAAAACCAATCAAAGTGGTCATCTACAATTAACCCCTACTGTGCGGCAGCTGCATATATTCTGCTTAATTGAGACCAAGCGCAGACTGTGGGTGGGTGACTCTGGCTCTTACAATTTTATGTTTTGTGTGCGAGATCTCGAAGATTTCCGTCATAAAAAGAGAATCGAAAGAAATATCTTTCCTGGTGGACTGCGTCTTTGTAGGAGGGGTGTAAGCCGGGTAGCGATTTCCAATTTAGGTCAATTAAACAGAGGAGCACACAGACAATTTCTAATCATGAGCACCGCTCCAAGCACTGTTTCCATTTCTGATCTTGATCAGAGCGAGTCCATACAATCTGTACGCGAATAAACTGTGCGCTCATAAAAGATTCAACCGTGCATCCATCACGGAGATCGCAATTAAGATACGGCCATCCAAATTCATATCCCCCACCCAGATAGATAATTTTTTTATTCCTAAGACCGAAAATTCCTCAAACAGACAGAAACCGCATCTAAGACGAAAAGCAGATGTCTTCGACTTCAAGCTGCAACACATCTAAGCGATAAATACAAAAGATTCCATCCAACAGAGCACCAAAAATCCTTTTTACCAACAAAACAACCAATTCGGCAACAAAAGCACCTTTAGCCACAGAGTCCTGCAGCCTGCAGCTTCGGCATGTGCTAATTCTCCTTGCCTCTTCGGAAGGGAACGCACGAAGCTCTCACAAATCCCAACGAATTGAAATTAAGTATCTTTTATGGGTGGACGGTTTGTGGATTAGGGTTTAATTTTCACATTGTCCTCAGATTAGGAGATATACGCTGTCGATGCCTGTCTGTTTGCCCGCCTTGTGTGTGTGTGTGTTTAATTGGCTGATGGAAGCCAATTGCTTTTCGTTTCGTGTTCTTCGTGGGAATGCAATTCAATGGACGTGTCTAGTTGCATTGCTATGTGCTATGGTGGTAGGTGACTATATGGATTTGAGTAGCTTGGAATTTATTCTCCCATTTAAGAGATTCTGTTAGCAACTCGAGGACATAAACTAATTGAATCGAGTTTTACGGTCGCAATAAAAGAAAAACAAAACAAACCACCACTGGGGAAGAGGATTCAATAAAAGTTATCAAAAATCTGATAGTAAAAGATTTTTTCTTTATTTATATTTTTTTACTATTGTTATAAGAATTTTGATTTTTATAGCTTTTGTGTTGACAGTCTGCCTTGTAGGCATTGTGGTATTTTGTGGCAAAATTATCCTCATCATGGATCGTTAACTATAGATGCTGATTGTAAATTAGATATTTACGATCAATATAAAACGGCAAATCGCTAAGGCAAATCTTTAATAAATATTTAATTTAATGTTTTATGTATTTTCCTGTTTTTTCTTGTTCATGTGTATTAGCTTGGCGATGTGGAACTTAAATTGCGGGGTTTATATGAGAAATGTTTATGGACCCAGTCGCATAGGTTGATCTTATCTATCCGCTGGATATTGAATTGACATTGAATGGAGTCATGAGAAACCCATTTTCCCACGCAAGTTTTAAATTACTAATTTTGTCAAATGGAAGTTCACGTGAATGTGTATTGTTTTGCGCGTGTGTTTTGTACTGACTGGCGTTTGTTTGACTTTGAGACACAGCTACGTAATCTAGGTGACGTAGTAATTTTGCATTTTAAATAGTCTTTCAAAATAAGTTCATAAATGATACAGGATGATGTCCGAAAAATAAATAATTGTTGAAAAAAAACTTAAATATTTATATTTATCAACAAGCAACCCACTATAGTAATGGGACAATAGAATTAAAATGTAGAAAATAAAATTTCATTCCCTTCGTTCTCCTTATAAAAAACGGACGTATTATTTTCTCTATGAGAAAACTTCCTTTCCAATAGGTTATGGGCCCAGAAGGGCTTACATAGAAAAAATAAGTAACGAAAATACAATGGAGAAATTTTCAGACATAGAAAAACTGAAGGGAAGAGACAATTTTCCTCAATGGAAAATTTCAGTCGAGCATGCAATGAAATTGCAAGGATATGGATCTTTAAGACAAAGCGAAATGAACGAGGTGATATTTCAAGATACAAGGCAAGACTTGTCCCTCCGACGATGTGCACAAAAAAGCGGTGTAGATTATCATGAAACGTATTCACCAGTTGCGCGTTACTGTTCATTGCGATACCTTTTATCACTGGCTGTTAAATTTGATTTAAAAATTGATCACTTAGATGCTGTTAGTGCATTTTTGCAAGTCGATCTAGAAGAGGAAATATATTTGAAAGCAGGATACCATATCCCAATTCCAAATTCCGGAAGGTAAAGTTTTGAAATTAAATAAACCAATATATGGATTAAAGCAATCGTCAAGAATGTGGAATAAGAAACTTAGTAAGGTTCTTTCAAAATTCGGTCTAAGACAGTTAAAATCTGATCAATGTATTTATATGGATAATCAAAACTCGGATGAAATAATGTTTTTAACAGTTTACGTGATGATATTTTCATTTTTTGGAAAAACTAAACTCGGAAGAATTTTTTAGTGAATCATTTAGAAAAACATTTCAAATTAAAAGAACTTGGAGCTGCAAAATCTTTTTTGGGACTGCATTTGGTGTATAACTACAAAAACAAGATATCCATACATCAAAAGCAATACATATTAAAGATACTTGATCGATTTGGTATGACGAATAGTAATCCTGTCTCTACACCTATGGGTAGTAATATAAAATTAAGTAAGAAGAAAAGTCCATCCAATAATGAGTAATAGGAAGTTTATTATTCGCAGCGCAATTAACACGTCCTGATATTTGGTATGCAGTTAACTTGCCAACATGATTCAACAGTAATCCGGCAAAACCACATTGGGATGCTGCAATTGATTACAAGCTAAATTATGTCAAGAGCGGCTATGCAGATACAATGGGTTACTGTGATGCAGATTTTGCCAATGATACGGATGAAAGAAAATCAGTCAGCGGATACGTATTTTTAAAAATAAATGGACCAATAGCCTGGGGATCTAAAAAGCAAACAACGATTGCTTTATCAACATGTGTAGCAGAATATGTACATGTCAATCGGACCAGCAGTACAAGAGGCGATATGGTTTAGAAGTCTAGAAGAAGAATTTCTAAAAAAGAAGTTAAAGCTACTGATATTTTTTGTGATAACCATGGAGCAGTGCAATACGCCTTAAATGAAAGTTTTAATTTCATTCGGGGAACAATAATTAATGGGCAGATCAATTTGAAAACTATAAAGATAGATGATATGATAGCTGACCAAGGCGCTTTCCACCGCAAGAGCTAAAAACTTCACTAATCTTATGGGTATTTTTTAGATTTTAGTGGAGATGTTGAAATAAAAACTTAAATATTTATATTTATCAACAAGCAAGTCACTATAGTAATGTGACATTGGCATTCCCTTCGTTCTCGTTATACAAAATGGACGTATTATTTTCTCTATGAGGAAACTTCCTTTCCAATAATAATGCAGTTGACTTGACATTTGACGTTATGTAGGCTATTCGTAACTTTTACGTTCGTAAGTTCTTCGAAACGATTTAATTTCAAAATTCCAATTCCTATCATAATATCAATATCAGTTGTTATTTGTTTGGCCAATATTGTTTGTAATCTTTAATAGTACGAGCGAGCGTACGACTTACCCGCTTCGGTTACATGCTAAATTTTAGAAAAAATATAATGTTACTTCCTTTTTCTGTTGCCTCCAAATTTATTATGGATAGCAAACATAACAAGTCGATGAAATGAAATGACATTTGACAGCCATCGACTGACGTAATTGATTGAAGTTGCGTCAAATTTTACTAAAATGTTCGAATGCACTGTCGATCCTATGTTTTTTTTTACACTTTAGAAGCTGAATTGTCATTTCGAGAAAGGTATTCAGGCGATTTTCCGTTACTTGCCTACAAGCTATATATTTACGGAGTGGCCACGATTTGCTGCGCTTGTATTGTTACATAGAAATTCGTATTGACAAATGTCACGTTTCTTTAAAAATGCCGGCTCGCCAAGACACTCGCAAAAAATATGAGCCACTTCCGCTTAGAGCAAAGTTCCTGGCAGCGTTCATAGAATTTTATCCGTTAATTTTGAAATAATTCTTTACGTGTGGATAGAATTTTTTTTTAGGAATAAGTGTGCATTTGCTTAAAATATTCATGAAAAGTTAACAATGTAGATTAGTTGAGAAAAAATAAAAACTTTTTGAGCAAATTTTCTTCATTATTTAAGAAAAATGTACACACGAAATCGAAGTTTATGATATCCAAAAGCGGAAAATACACAACCATTTTTGTCCCAATATGTCTCTGGTATATAAAACACTTTCTTTAGGTTGGCTGCCTTGTTTTTGTATTGCTGTATGTTCGTTGAAATTTTTTCCAATTCCCTAAGTAATTTTTTTTTTTGTATTTTTCCCACTACCTTCTGCAACTGGCCTTTGTGGCTTGTGTGCTTGTATCAAATCAAAAGATCTGCAAAATAAATTGGTGTGCCTGCAAGTTGAACGACTGTTCGATGTCACTTGACGTGCGGGTTTGTTCGAAAATATTTCTTTTTTGTAGTTTTTTGAAGAAATAAAACAAACAAAATTTACACAAAACTTGTTAAACGATATGTAGCCCAAATTTGTGTTGGGCGCTCATTGAAGAAATTTCCATCGTTTTTTAAGAAAAAAGATAGCCCAAAATACGACAAAGCGCCCAATCTGGTAACACTGGTTGGGGATCTCAGTGTCCTCATTATGGTTTGTCTATGGTAGCAGCAACGGTGCTCGAATTTGTACAGTCGGTACCGCATTGTCAAGGTTTTTATGAGTTTTACTGGTCAAAATTACTTATTACTTTAGCCTCTCTCTTTCAACTTCTATACTGATCTCTTCATTGGTGACTGTTGGCGCTGGATGAAGGTTTGCCAGTTCGAACCTTCGAACGCATAACAAATTGTATGGGCAACATTAGGCATATCATTTCAAAGTTTGGCGGTTTCATAATTTTATTTGAAAAACGGTCAAAACCGTAATAAGGTTAATTAGTGAATCTCCCTATTTACGGCTTTCTCTACATGATGCGAGAAGTTAGCGTTAGGTTGCCTGATGCTGAGAAGTAAAAACGGGGACAAAGGCCAACTTCCCGGTACCAGGCAGAAAGAATAATTCAATTTATACACTATGGCGCAGAGACAACCTTCTCGTTTGAATTTTTTATAACTCTCTTATTTTAGTATAAGCCTGCTGGAAGCTGAAGTTAAGTTTTCGCTCCCGGATAGCGCAAGACGTTCGGGTACCATGCTAGATCCAGTGCTAAACTGAAAACTTAACCAAAGAGTGAATAAGGATCAAAATGGGCTCGTCATCCGCCAAAGGACAGTGGGAAAAATTGGAGCTTGACAATAAATTGGTAGAAGTGTACGATCAAGAAGAAGCCATACACAGAATTTGTTGACCAGAGTGCAAAAAACAGCCTGCATTGTTATCACTGGTGAACGCCCACGAGTGCACTCGAGGCTTTTATGTCCTTTCTGCAGTTGGGCCTACAAATAAAAATGGCAAGCAGATTGTGCCAGATGTTTCCGCTTCAAAACTAGCTTCGTTGAACATATAGCTCTGGTCTTAAGAAGCTATTCTCCAACATCTCTGATAGAGCGGATCAAGGTCTTGCTACACTCGACTTTGACCCGAAACTCGAGCTCAGAGGAGAGTTTCAGAAAATGAGTTTAAACAAACTTAAAAAAGGAGCAATAAATAATCAAAAGCAAACGTGTTCTTTTTTTTTTAATTTACCTTAATGTTAAAGCAAGTCTCTGATCTGCAGAAATTGCTTTCTTTCGTTTTGTAATTTTGGTACGAACTTTTTCTAGCAGCAAATCAAATGATTGTATTGACATACGTAGATATTGCCTGAATCGGTCTTCATGTTGTCGAAGATTGTTATAGATCCGAATAGATACAGATCGCCATAACCTGATCCTTTTCGGTTTATTGAATGAACATACATGCGACAGATAATATTTGCCATTCGCTGGGAGTCGAATAAAGCTCCGCGGAAGATATTCTTCAGAAATTTATTCGAGGCTAGCTTTCTGAACAAAATTGAAGACATTTGCAGGTTCTGTATAGGGAAACTGCTGGACCTGCGGTTTAACCCGCTGACCTTATTAAAGACAGCTGGGGATCTACTGGCTGGTTAAAGGCATGCCCCAATTTGGGCTTGCGCAATAAATGGGGTGAGTTAGGTCAATCTCACTTGCAAACCGCATACTGTTTTGAAATCGGCTTTAGTTTCTCAACAGAATACAGTACGTAGCGTGTACGACACTACAATGCAGTTTGTAGTACCCACTCGCTTCTATTGGCATGGGAACGTGATTCGCATATCCGACTATCCTCGACTAATAGCGCCACTTACAGATATGATGAGCAGCCCACAAGTTCAAAGCCATTTACACCTTCAACAGCAGCATTCAATAACTGCGCTACATTGTAACGAAATTCACATGCGCGCATTCAGGATAATCAACAGAGCAATTTACAAGCGTTCGGCGGGCACGATTTTCCAATCACAATTTACCCGGCAAATCATTCTCAGAAGTATCTTCACCAAGATCACCTCGCCAATCTAAGTACGTACATCTATATCTTCGATTTTATTCCTTAAAATCATATCGTGCAGTGCTGCAGCGTTAATAATAGCAATAAATTCCGACTGCTTAATTGAAGAAAATGAATAACTATCCGCTCTGCTGTTTTGAGATGTCTTCCTCGGTTTCCGCAGTCTTCTTGCAACCATGTATTCATCGATTGTGATCGGTTCGGTTGTATGAATATATTTCAATAATGCGAATCTACTCCCTTTAGCTTTTCATTTTATGTGCTCTTCCTGTTTGGGTGGTCTATGATGCGAGATTCGTTCTGCTATATTAAACGTGGCTAAAATGAAAACGCGGCAACATAAGGTAGCAGCGTTGGTCTGTGATCAGGGATAGAGATCTATTAAATGGGCCTAAAGTAGGAGTAGCCAAGATGCGGCGTAGTTGATTTGTTAAGGTGCTCTAAGGATGTATATACACAGGCCTACAAACACAACACGCATACATTACGGAAGGAGGTGAAGATCTTTATCGATTGATATTGGTGACTTGGGGCTAATTCCAAGATCAAGTAGCCGTCAATCAAAATGTGATTTTTGCTTTGAGAAATTTTACAAGATGTTCTGGCTCTGGAGTGATTTATTATTTTACAGAAAAGGGGTCAATCTGTTGATTTCAGTGCACTTTGAAAAGCTGTATATGCAGCTTCGGCAACGTTGTTCCGAATTTCACCGAATAAAATTGGTTTTTGTATGATTTTGATTCGATTGATGGAAAGTGATGGAGTCGCAGAATTTTCGCAATTCTTCGTGGTCGAGGTTTTTTTCGTTTTTTTTTTTTTTTAACTTGACTTAGAGCCACGTCGATCTATAAGATCTATCGTGCCGAGATCGTCAGAAAATGATATTTCTAGCAGAATTTCTACTTTCCTAATGTAGCTGATAATGTTTTTAGCAGAGAATTTCCTCAGTTCTTGGGGCTTCTGGACTTCGTATTTCCCTGAAAAATAATTTCCTTCTGATTCTGAAGTGCCCGTGGTGTCGAGAATATTGCTGCCGCTGAGGCTTCAGTTGAAGAAAGCCCAAATGTGTCTCTCACACGTCGTTCTCAAGCGTTGGGCATCTCTGTGACGTCGTTGTGGCGAATTTTGCGAAAAGATCTTGACCTACATCCTTAAAAGAAAAAATTGACGCAAGAACTGAAGCCGCTTGACCACCAGAAGCGTCGTATGTTCGTGAATTGGGCAACAACTTGAAAATGATTCGGATTTTCATCGAAAAATCATCTTCAGCGATGAGGCTCATTTCTGGCTGAATGGCTTCGTCAATAAACAAAATATGCGGTATTGGTCAGGCAGCAATCTACACGTACTCCATGACTCATCATTGCATCCCGAAAAAATTACGGTTTGGTGTGGTTTATGGGCCGGCGGCGTCATTGGGCCGTACTTCTTCCGTGATGATCAAGACCGGCACGTTACTGTGAATGGGAATCGCTACCGTTCAATGATAACCGAATATTTTTGGCCCCAATTGGATGATATGGACTTGGAGGACATGTGGTTCCAACAGGACGGCGCCACAAGCCACACAGCGAATGTCACAATCAATTTAATGGAAACCAAGTTTGGAGAACGTGTTATCTCACGAAATGGTCCAGTCGCTTGGCCGCCTCGGTCGTGCGATTTGACGCCGTTAGACTATTTCCTGTGGGGCTACGTCAAGTCTATGGTCTATGCCTACAAGCCAGCGACGATTGATGAACTTCGTACGAATATCGAACGTGAAATTGCAGCAGTATCGGCCGATTTATGCTTGAAAACCGTCGAAAATTGGGTTCAGCGTCTGGACTTCTGCAAGCGTGCCCGTGGTGGCCATGCAAAAGAAATCGAGTTCCATACATAATGGCATCGAACGTAATCCCACAGGAATAAAACAAAACAATAAAAAGCAATTTCACAAGTTTTATTTAAAAAAAACTTTTGTAGCGCTCTTATTGAAAAACCCTTTAGAACTAGACATTCGCACATGATGTGCTTACCTGTTTCGTCCAGAGAATTGGCTATTTGCATTTTTAGCTTTCTCGATTACGTAGGTAGAGAAAGATTTTGTATTCGCACAAAATTTCGAACTCGAGATGTTAGTCAATTCTGTCCGTCTGTTCGTCAGTCTGTCTGTCCGTATGTGCCGAGGCCTACAACGTAAACGGCTGCCCGGATTTCGTTCGAACTTCGGATTTGGAGTTTGGGGGCTTACAGTTCGTGGTTGTTTTTTTTTTTTGCACGGTAACCTCAATATTATTGGTACTTCCCATATAAAATGTTCATACCAGTTTGATTTGTTCGAAAACGGCTCTAACGATTTCCACCAAAATTCATATTTAAGCTTAGGTAGGTGAGGTTAACATGACTCCATACTCAGTTTTCCGCTGAAAAATCGAATAACAGTACTTTTGAAATTTGGACATATCTCGAAAACGGTCCATACGGTTGTAAGAAAAATGTATTTCTAGGGTGATATGGTCATTTCTAAGTAAATAGCTCAGTTTTTCTCTGTATTATGGTAAAATGGATTTTTGAAAAATTTTGTTTTCCTTAGTTTACTTGAAAACGGCAATAACGATTTTGACCAAAATGCGAACATAGAGTAAAATTAATGTTTTCAAAATTATTTCGTCCTTAAGTTACAATTCGAATCACCGAAAACGCAAATTTTAAGAAAACTGCTAAGGTATCGAAAACAACAATTTCGATTTCGATAAAACTTTAAAAACCAAGTAACATCCGTTACATGTTACATCCGGAAAAAAAATAATAATACTCGGTTTTCAGCTAAATAGTTAAGCAATAGTATTTTACGAACTAAAAATTGCAATATTTGGTACTGTTCTGTCTGCCAAATTTTACAAAAACCGCTCTAACGATTTTGACTACACAAATAACTCTATTCGTCTCATTAAAATGCAATAACAGCTATGCAAAACTTCTTTTTACCAAATGTAACCCACTTCTTCTTTTTTCGACCATATTGAATATGCACCTTAAAATATTGGCAACCTTACTCAAAAGTCTTGTCAAATGTAAGAGCTTATAAAATAGTAAAGAAGGTGCTTATAGCTCTCTAACCAGAACTTGCGACAATTGTCTGTTACTAAGGTCTTCAACTTTTAAAAACTCACACAAGACCCATGCCAGATGAATAACCCAAAAGTGAATATTATTTAACACTACCTATTCCTTTTCCTATATTTTATGAAGCCTATCTTTTGTCGAACATCGCTTCTCAGACTTTTACCTATCTAACTAATAAAATAAGACAAAAATACCAACCAAACTTTTGATGAACGAGAAAGTTTCGTTCGACCCAGTCGTGCACTTCTTTTTAGGTGGTACCTTTAATGTGGTGAGGTTTGAGGTGAATTAAGAACTTTTCAGGAACTGTTTTTGAATGGCAGGATTGCCCTTTTGGCCTGTCTGAGGCCTGGGATTTCTTCGCAATGTGTGATACACATGTTGTTTTCCCAACTTTTAATGGCCAAGTTGATAGCTGATTAAGTATAAGAGTGCAGAAAGGTTCTGGTCAATTAAAAGGGGTTTCTGAGCCCTTCCGGCAAGTTCGTCAGCTTTTTCGTTTAATTCAGTACCCTTGAGCCCGGGAAACCACCATTTTTTGTTTTGTTTCTGGAGCCGAGAGTCTGGAGACTGTAGAGCTAAAGCTTATACCTCTTCCCCTTGTGCCAAGCTTACTGAGCAGCGTTTAGCCACTTTTTTGATATGTAGGTATGAGGAGAGGTGTAAGTCCTATTATGGAAGCTGTAGGACAGGTTTGCGCCAGAAAGGCCAAGGCATACGAGGCGTTATACCTTATTCAGATTTGCAATGGTATTCATTCGGATAAGTATCATACTTTAGAGCATACGTTATATCATCCCTATGTAGATCCAGTGTGTGATTTTTGGTGCAATCAACCAGATTTTACCGTAAATGGGACAACAGGCCCATAAAGCATTTGTAGCTTTGGTAATTTGTTTCAATGATGTGGGAGTTCCAATTCACTCTTTATCGATGATAACTTCAAGGTATTTCACTGCGTCGGATTACTCAATGTTTAGGTATAAATTTAAAACGTCTTTTGATTCCTTCACTGTGAATTTTGTCAATGTGGATAGACCCCTACAATAAGACTGATTGGCTTTTGAAGGATAGGGAAAAGTGGAGAATAGAGAGGGACAATAATATGATATAAAGGGTTGCCGATTGGTTGCAGTCGATATGACTAAAGTAGTAAAGAAGATGAAGACAATAGAGATGATAGGGGCATATAGCTTATTTTAAAGAACCGAGTACCACTAGGATTTTTGTGTCCACTATTCTTTCCTAATTCTAAACGAAACCGATTTAACTTCGTTTAAGGTGCCTTTCAGTGGCCCCTCAAGGTTATTTTCTGAAGCATCCTGGCCTCGTTTGAGTCGTTGTAGAGCTACCTTTAGGTCTGCCTGATTCGTCTTGTACTCATTGGGTACACGCCTTTCGTACGTCGAGTCTATAAAAGTCGGCTCAGAACCTCTGTTGACAGAAGCCAATTTCTTGCAGATCCGAAAAATGAGTAAAAATTATTTTCGGGTAATTTTATCACTTCTTCTCCACTAATTCTCTTTTCATTGGTGATAGACTGATAGACACCGTTTTAGGTGCCTCCATGAAATATAACATTCATTGCTGTACCCCTTTTGTAACATTATTCACTTGGACTGTGTTGATAGATAACCCCCAATGGACGCATTGGTTATGGTTAGTTTTTTCCATTGTGCCACCTCTCGCGAACATCTGACAGTTATCCGAGAGTGGGTGTAACTGTCATAAATAACGGCATAAAATAGTGAGGTCGAACAGTTACACCCTGGGAAGTTTTGTATCAACTGAGGTGGATAAATAAAGCAGCCATTGCCTTAGGTATAAACAAAACTGCCTAAAGCATAAACCTTAAGAACAAGTGATCACAGTTCGCATTTCTAACTGCACTATGTTCCTAATGATGAAGAAAAGCTGTCGCCTCACACACTGTAGTGGAATGGCGTTTCTTATATTTCTCTAGAAGAAAAACCGTCGCCGCGGGAAGTATAAAAATAACCGTTTTCAATTGCCAATTAAAAACCAATAAAACGTCTTCCGACATAAAAGTGATTTTATTGGCAAAACGCTGTCCCTAATATTGTCACCCCCGTTGCGAGCATATATATTTCCCATTCGTCCCGGTCAGCAATAAAATTCTGCTTTCGCACAACTGTTCTCCGCTTTTTAGCTATTCCGTGCGTGTAACCCAATAGCGTCCACAATAACTATTAACTCAAATCACCAATAAAGGCAAGCTAATTCCAACATGGCCAGTCAAATTATCTCTGAACCAGATTACCCACGGTCGGGGTAATTGAATCAAGAACGCTTAGGAAAGCTGCTTAAGTGTTGTGCTCTGCGGCAGTGCTGCTAATCCTTTATCCTTGACCACTGAGTGGCAGCGCACAATCGAACGTCTGTTCCCCTTCTGTGGGCGAATTAAATTTCGAACCTTATGTCGCCAATAAATTCGCCGACTTAAGTGGCGGACTTGATGGTGCGGTTGTGGAGTCGTCCCGCTTTTGGGACAGTAGTGTCACGGAGCTCCACCTTTCAGCTTGTTCCAGATTTTACGATCATGTTCGCAGAGATTTCTCAAAACTTTTATTGATTCAAATGAATGTAGCGTGTGTGTGGTCTTGAGTGGTGCTGGTGCACAGCAGCTCTTAGGCGTTTGTGTGTGTGTGTGTGTGGATCTAGAGTCGTTATTGTAATTTAATAGCGAGCTTAATGGCAATTTACTATCATTTAAAGTGCTCTTCCTACGGGACGATGATTTCGTTAAAGGAGTTCCGTTGCTAGATGGATTTTAAGGCTCTCTACCTACCGTAGCTGTGCCCAGTGCGATGGGTGTGAATTTATTTGTCTGCCAGTGTGTTTTCGTTTCGTTTTATAATTATGAGCACACGGTCCAGGAGTAGATTATTAAAATTGTGGTTTATGGGAGAGGATGATTGCATTCAGTGTGTTTAGGCTGTGATTTTATCAGAACTCTGATCACAGTTGACAGCTGACAGTTGGCAGTTGTCACAATAAGTTGAGCGGAGTAGTTTACCGGACAGAATTAAAGGCGGATTATCGCTCAGCATCGGTAGGGAGGAAATTTATGGAAATTTGATTTTAAAAGGCGCCACAACTGTCATCCAATTAGGTTGGCTTCTATTGACGTAGTTCCTAGAAAAAACTTTGTGAGGTTTATCCAATGGCATTTGCTTTTATGAAAGAGAATGGGTTCCTAAATGTGTTTGTAATGGTAATAGAATATGGTGTATTTTTGATTATTTTCTTTTCGTTGTAAGTCTATCACCGGCAAAGTCTCGATAGTTTCAGCGAAGTCTTCGTGATACTGAAACTGACATGGAGATGGAGATCACTGGTTTTTGGTAAGTTGACAAGTAGACAGTTCCACATGCGATCAAATTTCTTTATCATGCGACTGCATATTTGAGAAAATTGTCCATCACTCAGAAAAAACAATTGTAGCGGCAACACTTTTTTTTTGGTTACAATGAACCCAAATATCAAAATCTTTGATTTAAGAATGAAATAAATATTGTTGGCTATGATGTTATAAAATACTTATGGAGAGTAAATTATTCTTACGCTGAAAACCTGATTCTTTAAAAATAAAAAACGAGTCCTTGTTAACAAATATAATACTCGAACCCAGAACTTTTAACTTACAACTTTTTTAAAATCTCAAAATTCTACGCTTAACAATTTTTTTTTTTTCTAAGTAGTAAGTAAGCCGTGGTATAATCTCCAAATTCTTGCAGATCTTAACGACTTTGACATAATTTTATTGACTATTAGATAATTAGCGGCATCAGACTCCATTATGAACCAGAACTCAGGTTTAACCATTTGTGCTAAAACCACTGATTCCCTGATGATTTAACTTCACCTAAATAGAAAATTTTCAATCTAGTGTAAAATTACTCGCCATGATATACAAATTGTTATGGGTGTCAATTTTTTGAAAACTGTATTTGTGTGGATGGCGAGTTTGAAGATAAAATTCGGTATAAAGTGTAATAAAGTTGTAAATTGCATTATATCATTTAAAATTCGTTTAGTTCTCGAGCGAAGAAAAAAGTTAATAAACTAACTAAACAAATGAGGGAAATTTGAGATATCATGTGCATAGCTATATGTACTTTTCGTGGAACTCGGCCACGCAAACACGACAAACTCTCACTGTTCTAATAGTATTGAAATTATTGATACAGATGTTGTAAAATTTGGTTTGCTGTCAACTCGGAAAATACAGACAAGCCATAGTGGCAGACAAGAATAACGTTGAGATAGTTGGGAGCTTTGCAAAATTCTTCGAGTGATCTTCTGCTACATTTGCGTCTTAACTGAGCTTTTGAGGAAACATGGTCAGCAAAATACGAATAAGTCGTATAAATTTTTATGAAAGCCAACTCTTTGGACTTCTTCCATTCCAAACAGAATTGGCAATGAAAGAAGACCTCGCACCTTAGGGTGGATGGCTTAAAGCCCTACTGTCTTCATGCGAATTTATTCTATCGCAACTATAGTATACTCGGAACGAGTTAGTCTAAAATCCTGCAAGGTGCCTGTATCATTTAACTTTAACTTTCAATCCACAATACAGCAATCGTCGTGCTCTTTTAACATGAAGATCGATATGATTTAACGGGAATCACCATGTTGTTTTAAAATCAGGATATGTTTAATTCAAATACATTTATTGTTATTTTGACATGATAATTCCTTACGCCTGAGATACAGAAAAACCCTTTTAAAATAACAATAAACAACTCATTGGTAAAAAAATGTTAAATTATGTTTATTTTTTTTTTTTGATTTTACATGTTAATGTTTTACCAGGTAAATACCAGGCACCTGTAATGCTCAGACAACAAGTATCTACAAATGTATCATGAAAAAAACATGGCTACAATTCTGAATTTACTTTGTTTTTAATTATGCAAGTGTGTGACTTTTCATATGTCATGGAAAATATTGTTGAAAATACCTATATAAAGGGTCCGCCAAATAACTTTTTTGTTTGAAAATGCTATAAAAAAAAACTACTGAATATTTTCTCAAATTTCATTTTTTATTTTGAAGTACAATCCTTCCGGTTAATAATGGAAAATAATTTCATTCAAATGGCTGCCTCGACTGGCCATGCAGTAGCCTACACGATCGGTCCAATTTTTAAGCACATTATCGATTGTGTGCAGCTGTATTTCTCCAATGGCTTCACGAATATTGTCCTTTAAAGCGTCAATTGTCTCTGGCTTGTCGGCGTAACACTTATCTTTTACGGCACCCCACAAATAATAGTCCAACGGTGTCAAATCGCAGCTCCGAGGTGGCCAAACGACATCAGCTCTGCGGCTGATAATGCGATCTTCAAAAACAGGGCGCAAAACATCGAGTGTAGCTTCGGCTGTGTGGCACGTAGCGCCGTCCTGTTGAAACCAAATGTTGCCAATATCCTCCTCTTCAATTTTTGTGAACAAAAATTCATTCAACATGGCCCGATAACGATCGCCATTGACTTCTGTTCTTCCAAATTCCGTACGCAATTTTCGCACACATTCTGCAACATTGCCATGATTTTCAAAGTAATGTCGCAATATTTCCCAGCGTTGTTCAAGTGTAGGTATACACAACCATATTCGTTCAGCGGAAGGATAAAACTAATTATCTGTCAAATCAGACATCAGCTAAGTGTTACCATTCGCGAAATAAGCACTAGTTGAAAAAAAAATTTAGATGGCGGACCCAGACAGACAGACATACAGACGGACATGGCTAAATCGATTCAGAATTTGATCCTGATTCAGAATATATATACTTGATTCTCACAAAAGGTGACTACCAACTATCACTATCAATCAACATTAAAGTCATTTTTAAGTCAAATGACGTCTTCAAAACTAGCAGGGTGATGTAAATGTGTGCATCAAATTGTTGTCAGATTGTCCACTTTAAGATCGAAGATGAGAGATTTCTATTTTAAGAACTAGAGTATGAGAATATGCTTGCAAAAAAGGGAAATTTTTTTATAAGGATTCTGCGAATTTATTTGAGAATCAGCTGCAATATTTAATATATGACACGTTACACGTTGTGAATGAAAATATGATACGCTGTTTGAACAAAAAACAGTTTGTCAAGAAACACTTCGCATGGTATTATATGTGCCCATTTCGAAATAATTCACCAACAATTACATTTTTACAGCGATTCTTCTGGTAGAGAAATGCTTGTCTTGTATTTTTGTCGTGATCCTCTCTGTTATGTTCAGTAATTCGGGTTCATCGCCCGAATGGGCTTAAGTGGTACGTAAACACAGGAGAAATTCAAACAAGTATTTAAGTTATATTTTCATTTTATGTTATTTATTTATTATCACTTGCTTTCAAAATAGCTTTTCCTTGCGAAACTGACAGGAATTATGCGATGATCTAGCGAAAAGTCAGTAAAGAATTCTTTGAGTGTTTGTTTTTATGGGCTCTGCGAAATAAGGTCCCAAAAAAATATACAGGAAACAACAACAACGATTTTAAAAAAAATTTGGGTTTTATTTCCTTTTTTGGGGCCTTATTTCCTAATGAAAATTGGTGTTCATTATGAAATCAGACCCCAAAAGAAGAAATGAAGTAAGACACCAAAACTAATTTTTGGGGCCTTATTTCATTTTGGAAGACCAAAAACATGCTTATTGTATATTTTCATCTTCAAAAATAATAAGCGAAATAAAGGGAAATATACCACCGCCGAAAAATCGGGCGATTTTTTGTACCAAATTTTCATTATTTCTTAATGTTTTAAATAGTTTATTTTACTAAAAATCCAAATTTAAAAATATTTACACATTTGTTTTTAGGTATTTCCGTTATTTTTCATTTTAATGAATAAAATAAGGAGAAAATGTTACGAAGAAATGTCGCAATATTTAATTAAAAATACATATATAATAGATTGTAAATTTATTTCTAAGAAGACAATATTTTGAATAAAAAAGCAATGAAATATACAAAAAAAAATTGTTATGGTCTTATTTCATCGCAGTGGGGCCTTATTTCATATTTGATATTGGGGTATTATTTCATTATGAAATAAACCCCAATTTTGGGGCTTTCTTTCATTTTCTCTTTTGGGGCCTTATTTCCTGTAGCCGTTTTTTTGCGATTTGTAAAAAGTGAACATTTTAAATTGACAAGAAAAAACAAAATGCATTATGTGATGGAAGAGTTCACCCAATTTGTTCGGATTTTTGCAGTTTTTTCAACTTTTGTCTCGATGTAGTTCAGACTTTAAACGAAAACTTGATGCACTGCTTTAATAAAACACAACTTGTGAAAAAATTCCGCTTGAATTGAAACTAAAGGATTATTGAGTTTTGACGAGTGATGCTAGATCGTGGGTAATTACCCATTTCGTGGGTATGCATATTTTGCATATCAAAATAGGCTAAGGGCGAAGAAAGGACATTTTTATATCTCTCAAACCAAAAAAAAAAAAATAGGGATTTCAAATACTGAATTTGAATTTGGGTTTTTTTTCTATCAACGCCATGGTAAAAAGGGTATTTTTCATAATCATCGTGGGCAAGTTAGTCCGAAGTCTGGTATCACTGGTTTTAACAGTGATTGGTCGAGAACGTCATTTTTATTACATCAGCCACATATATGCGAACTGTCAACTTAGTACTCAGTCACGAATTCCTTGACTTGATTCGTCGGCTACGCCTCCATAAACGTCAACTGAAACAGCTGCTCATATGACCGATTTCAGTCTGTCAAAACCGAGATACATCTAGTCAGACAGCTGTCAGACTTACTAAACTAGATATTTGAACGTCCCCATTTTTGTCTTGTATTGCTGTCATCATCCTCCATTATATTCAGTAATTCGTGTTCATCGGGGAATGGGCGTAAGTGGCAGGTAACTTGTTCAACTTCCTGACAGAAGAGCATGGCTAAAATATGTAAAAAAAAAGAAGACACGCAAGACAAAACTTGACAGCTTATACATAAATACATCAATGGGTCCGTGCTTATTAATGTGATCTAGCTCTTCAATCTGTTTACCGTAAATTCATAATTAGATTTAGATTTTTTTGGGAAAGTGGAAACAACTTACCATAATATTGAGGCCACAAATGGAACTGTTATTTGCTCTCTGTTTGAGCTGACTTGCGATGTGAGTAGTTGTAGGCAATCCCATACTATTTTTGACGTCATTTCATATACCTTTTGATGGCTAGCAGTGCTTTCTTTCTTTCTTTCTTTCTTTCTTTAGATTCATAGTAAAACTTTAGAAAGATTTTCGATTCCAACTCCTTAGTCTGTTATCGATCAAATGATCTGCCGATTTGGGAATGTAACCTTAAAGTTATAGCAAAAGTTAAATTTTAGTAGAGAGTTCTCTGTCATAATGGTGATTCCAAGTATTTCATCTTTTCTATGTTCCATAACAATAGCTGTTTTTTATTATCAGCTATGATCCATATAGATCACCGATTTACATGCACTTACAACAACAGCACATGATCCTGCTTCTCATCGAGATCACGAATCATGATCTGAAAATGTATTCCACTATTTCCGGATGCGTTGTTTCTTTCATTCTTGAATGTTGGTGTGCCTGTAAACCATTGCCACACAATCGCATTGCCAGACTAAAAAATGGAACACAAAATGATTTTTTCGCATTCGAATAAAGTCCCTGTCCATATTCCGAGTTATTTTGTTTTTTCTCTTTCTATAAAGGTATGTCCAGACCAGCCAAACATTTGATAAACAATTAAATACCTTCATGTTCCATATTTATTTCTCAAACACTTATTAAACAAACCAATTCTTATGAAATGCTTAGAAATATTTTGCTGGTTTGGATCTGGACACCAGAAAAACGTTTATGAAATGTTTCACAGTTACCCAATCGTGATGGGAAATAATTTTTCTTTTAAAAGTATCCCTGCAGAAAGTGGGCGCTGTTTTTCGATTATTATTTGTTTTTAAATAAAATAAAAATGTCCAGAAAAGCTTTGAATAACTAATGAGAAAGTGATTCATTTAATACGATTATTTGAATTAAATCGCGTGTCGCGTGATTGCCAAGACCAAAATTACAAAAATAAAAACTTTACTCGCTGCTAATAATCCCACCACATTATTTTCTTCTCGTCCAAAACAGGATAAAGTTGAAACATTTAACAAACATTTACCCGCGTATTAATAAACAAATAAGTATACAAACATTTTACGTAACTGCTGAGTAACGAGTTGATAACTTTTACGCAGTGTTTATTAATACGGGGGTTAGTAAATAAAATTCAGAAATCTTTTATAAATGTTTATAAAATCTGTCCGATTTGCTTCAGACACATTTCATAACCATTTCTGAAATGTGTCGGTGGTCTGGACACACCTTAATATGCCAAGATAAACGGAAGTGCTACCAGCAAAATATTGTTCATGTGTTGCATATTTGAACATAAAATACTGAATTTGTTTCACAAAAATATATTTGAAAAGAAAATTATGCAAATTTGATTCAAATATGGTAACACCCCCGACTTTGCAAGTGAAATGACATGTGCCTTGTGTGACGTCACGTTGAGAATAATATTTGCAATATGGCTGGTGGCAATATGAAGTTTGAAATACCCTGTATTATCTGTTTTGTTTTTGAAAGCAACTGTTACCACGATTCCAAAATCAAACTTTTCAATGATCCGTTTTGCTTTATTTTCGTGATCTAATTCGGATCAGAACACGCTGATAATAAAAAACAGCTAATGTATGAATGGATTAGCTTTCAGTTTTCGGTGTTTGCAGTTATGAACATGAAGGCGCTTGTCATTGTTTCTTTGATAAAAAGTAAGAATTTTATCAACCAAAAGGAAACGTGGATGTCCTTTCTTTCCAAATTCGGCAGAAGGTTTGTAAGTAGCATTTTTGTATATAGTTGCCCTATTAAAAAACTAAACCACAACAACATAAACTCATTTCTGAATTGCACCAGTATTCATCTTCCACCTAAGTTCTCTGATATTCTTTACTCTTCTCTTGTCTTTTTTATACATCGCACTAAGAAAGATAATTTTTTTTATCAATTTCCTTTGTAAATTCCGTAAATTAGTTCATTCCATAATTGGCATAGAGGAATTGCAAAATATTTACGCGTTCACATATCCCTGCCAGATAAGCAGACGCAATAATTCCGCATCCAGCACTGGCACTATATATGCATAGTCGCCAGTCGGCTTACCACGATCCACTCTCTGCACCACACCAGCCATGGCCATCCATGTATCTATTGATCTATTCTCTGCATTACAACTTACTTTTGGGAATCTCTCGTCTGTTGGAGAGCATCATCAATCGCGGGCACGTAGAAAATTCACTCCAGCTGTAAGAAATTCATACACCGATCGACTACAGATTTCTAGCTACACTGGTGTTCCCCTACCCATATTGTTGGTCTAGATCCGAGGAATGTGCGCGCACTGTATTTATTATGTGGCGTGCGTTTGCCGGTTCATCACGTCACCTTGAGTCAGAGGGGGAGCACGAATGCATTTGGCTATTATCTAGCTATTACCAATAATAATCGAACGCGCATTGTGGTTTTCGCCTTCGGTCAGGTAAACAAGGAAATACGAAGCACCTTATACAATACCAGCCGTGCCGCGCGCCGTACCTACATTCATGATTTTCTTGTGTTTTAAGTTTTTTTTTCTTATCCAAAGTGGATTTCCATGATTTCCAAGTCTTCCTCTGGTACGTGTGAAATTACCTTTTTCATCGTTTTTATTCTTTGGGCTTGCACTTTCTTTGCTTTTGTGCTGTTGTTGGGGTTTTTTTTTTTATTGTGGCAGGTTCGCTGCAAGTGGTTTTTACTTGTTCAAATGCTGAAGCTGATCAAAGCGATTCGATTCGAATTTACTGAACTGTTAATAACATGTGTGTCTATATTTGGTGTACATAATTAAAACGAGACTGCTTTTGAATTGGCTGCACTTCAATAAGACCGTGGCGTTGAAATTTTCTAAAATATCTGTATGGGGTTTGTTCCAAATGGTGGCAGGAAATCGAAAGTTCACTTTTCCTCTCAGATATAGCGAATCTTTCGAAAATCTATTAATCCAATTCAAGTATGCACAATTGCATATCTACCATTTGTTGTACTAGTTAGTGAATCGTTCACAATGTTGATTAAAGTATTATATGTCGGTAGGGTAGTAATCTAATGAAATAAATTCTAGTCTGTCAGCAGCAGGTATATTATACTCAAAGTGCCCGATCGGTCCTTTTGGCCCCCTGTTTTTTTTATTTTGGCCCTTTGCCCGGGCCAATAAGAAATGGCCCCCAAATCTTAATTTTAGAAGATTTAACATCACATTATATACCTAGTTCTTAATAATAATTAAAAATATTTACAAAATTAAATAGAAACCATCGCATCGCCACTACAATGTGTTTCCACCCCAAACAAATAATTATAATTAAAATAGAACTGAATTCATTCATTTTTCTCGTTTAATGATTTGACTTTTCTCACGTCATTTTATGAAAATTCTTCAGCTGAAACCATTTTTAATACAATTAAAGACCATTTAGATAAAATGAAAGTTCCTTATGAAAATATGATCGCTTTGGTTCAGATGAAGCTAATGTAATGCAGGGTGAACAAAATGGGGTGCAAGCGAGACAAAAAACACTGAATAGCTTTCTAACGGGTCCGCCATCTAACTTTTTTTTTTCAACTAGTGCTTATTTCGCGAATGGTAACACTTAGCTCATGTCTGATTTGACAGATAATTAGTTTTATCCTTCCGCTGAACGAATATGGTTGTGTATACGCTTGAACAACGCTGGGACATATTGCGACATTACTTTGAAAATCATGGTAATGTTGCAGAATGTGTGCAAAAATTGCGTACGGAATTTGGAAGAACAGAAGTCAATGGCGATCGTTATCGGGCCATGTTGAATGAATTTTTGTTCACAAAAATTGAAGTGGAGGATATTGGCAACATTTGGTTTCAACAGGACGGCGCTACGTGCCACACAGCCGAAGCTACACTCGATGTTTTGCGCCCTGTTTTTGAAGATCGCATTATCAGCCGCAGAGCTGATGTCGTTTGGCCACCTCGGAGCTGCGATTTGACACCGTTGGACTATTATTTGTGGGGAGCCGTAAAAGATGAGTGTTACGCCGACAAGCCAGAGACAATTGACGCTTTAAAGGACAATATTCGTGAAGCCATTGGTGAAATACAGCTGCACACAATCGATAATGTGCTTAAAAATTGGACCGATCGTGTAGGCTACTGCATGGCCAGCCGAGGCAGCCATTTGAATGAAATTATTTTCCATTATTAACCGGAAGGATTGTACTTTCAAATAAAAAAAGAAATTTGAGAAAATATTCAGTATTTTTTTTATAGCATTTTCAAAAAAAAAAAGAAGTTATTTGGCGGACCCTGTATATCCAAATATCTGCACTTCGCATTCCATGCATAAGTGCGCAGAATATGCAATAATAAATCTTCAAAAAGAAGTGTGCTCTTTTCCTTAAGACATTTACAACTTTTTAAGGCACAGTCCGACACTTTGTATCAGTGTCTTTTGATGATAAAACCCCAAGGGAAATACCCATTTAAATAATTTGAGCATTTCCTAAATAATGTTTTAAAAATAATAACTGATTTTAATGAAAGCTTTCAAAGTGAAGCAGCAAAAATAAATTTGTTGGTGAGTGAAGTCACTAAAATTTTAAATTTGTTAAAGATGGATTTTTATGTAAAATATTTGGCACCAGCTTTTGTCAAATGGCCTGCAAAAAAATTCGAAATGGCCCTCACTGCCTTTTTCTTCGCGGCAACGCTGTCTGTCAGTTTAAATAATCAATTTGTCTTAAAAAAATATATTTTCCCAATAATTTTTTTTTTTATAATAAGCACGCGATTGAGGAAACCTAAAAACTTCGCAGTGTTTTTAGCGACTTCATGGATGGGGTCAATGGTCATTCCAACGAAGGTTGTTATGAACACACATACAGAGAATGGAGAGTCTTTCAGTTTCGGTAATGCAAGTGCCATTGTTTTTCAAACCAAAAGAAATAGAAAGAAAGACACGAGTTCGTGCGAACAACATTTCTGCAATCACCTGAAAACATGTTCATTACTGACTGAAAACAAAAACGATTGGTTGCTGCATTTACAAATATCAAAAATTGCACGTGCTTGCGGAAATGTTTGCCGCCGGAAATTATGTTTATTTCCAATTTACGTATAATTTGGTATAGTAGAACATCTATGACACTTTAGGCGTTTAATTTATGATCTTACGCCTTTATTAGCAATGAAAAATTATTGCCCGTTCACCACTTTCACCGGGCATTTTGTTTTGAAATTCCAGTGTCCATTGACCATCCGTAAAAGAATAACAACATGCAGAATTTTCCCATAACTTGTATTAAGTAAACAAACAATATGGCCGACCGATCTTTTTTCAAATTCGCCATTTTGTTTTCCTAACAGTGTCATGTCAAAAAAGAATCCGTGTGACATGCAAAAACATACAAAAAATGCAAAAATAAATGCTGCCAACCTCGGCAACCGTGGGGAAATGTGAAAGAGTTCGGGAATACCACATTTTTTCATTACTGAACGCCATTGGTTAGTTATTATAAATTGTTAAAAGGCGAATAATTTGATTTGTTTGGTTAGTAAAACTATCTAAAGTTGATGTTCTATATACTAGAAACATATTAGGACAAACATGGTTGTGTATTTTCCGCTTTTGGATATCATTAACTTCGATTTCGTGTGTAAATTTTTCTTAAAATAATGAAGAAAATTTGCTCAAAATGTTTTTATTTTCCCTCAACCAATCTACATTGTTCATTTTTCATAAATATTTTAAGCAAATGTACACTTGTTCCTAAAAAAAATATTATCCACACGTAACGAACAATTTCAAATTAAACGGATAAAATTCTATGAACTCTGCCAGCAACTTTGCCCACAGCGGAAGTGTCTCATAACTCCTGGGAGTGTGTTGGTGAGCCGGAATTTTTGAAGTTTCGTGACATTTGTCAATACGATTTTCTATGTAAGAATACTAGCGCACCAAACGTGAACACTCCATAAAAATATAGCTTGTAGGCTAAGTAACGGGAAATCGGTATTAGCATCCCACTCATTGTATCTACCTACGTGATAGGTTTGTGTGACGCTGTAAGTTTCCGATAGAGCCTATAAATTCTTCTATTTTTAACAAGAAGTTTAAGCTAAAGCAAAGCTAAGAGCAAAGAGTTATTTTCTAATTATGAGCCAGAAAAAGTATTTAGCAATTTTTAAGGATGGCTTCGGTGAAATTTATAAGGTGAAAGTTATAAGTTCGCCAGTCACTACGTACAGATATGTCGCGATCTGTTAATTAAGTAAATTAGCAAATATATTGGGCAAATGAATAATATATTAGTAGGAATGATGACAACTTTTTTGCAGAATATAACCAAAAAAACTGAGATGCTTAAAATCCTCGAGAAATGGAACAAATAATAATCCGAAAATCGATTTTCGATTTGGCAAAAAGATCAATTTTTTTGAGAAAAAATCAATTTGATTGAGATTGCTTTTCATGTTCGATTTGCCATAAAAATCAATCTTTTTTTTTTGATCTGACTCTCTTTAGAGAAATTTCGATTTTTTCTCAGATTTTACACATACATTCACTAATACCAATTTGTATGCTACACAGCTGGCGGTTAAGAATTGTTTATCGTTGGAAGGATTGCTTTTTTAACTGAATTATTAATTTTTCGAGTATGGAAACGATTCTTTATATTAAATTATTTCTGCATTGTTATAAATGTGTAAAAATCAATTGAAATGGGTTTCCAGTTTCCAATATTATTTGCGCCCAACTGAATACACACAAGAACCAATAATATTCGGATTTTATGTTCGATTTGGCAGCAGAAATCTGAAATTTCAGATCAAAATCTGAAAAGCCAAATCGAAAACGACATAAGAGATATTCCATTTCTTTTCTGGTTTTTGTCACTAGAGCGCTGATACATTTCTTTTACTTTTTTTTACTAATATCAGACCCGCATTTTAAGGGTCCTGCACCTGCTTTACGGTGCAGAATCATGGACGTTATCAAAGGCGATGGAAGATATCGTTGGTCTATTCGGACGGAAAATTCAGGGTGAATTTCGGTCCCATTTGCGTTGACGGGCTTTGGAAAAGGAGATTTAACAACGACACCGACCTGATCAGAAAAATATGCATCAGTCGTCTAAGATGGCTGGGATATGTAGAGCAAATGGACACCAACACTCCGGGACGAAGAGTCTTCGATTCCAGCCCGGTAGGACAACGCAGTAAAGCAACGCTATAAACTTGGAGTGCATAACTGGATGCAGTAAACCAAAGATCGCGTTAACTGGAGGGGAGTATTGGTTAGGCCTAAATCCACCCCGGACTGTAGCGCCACTTAAGTAAGTAAATAAGTAAGTAAGTAAGTAAATAACTATGTCATTCAGTGCCTAGATTTGTGAAATTTCAAAACTAAAAACAGGAGCAATGTGCCTAAGTGTATTTGTTTTATAGCCATTTACAGATTTTTTTAAACGTGGTATATTCAAATCAAACAGCTACATCTGGTGGATTTTTTACATAGCACAAATAGGACTACATGATTCTGACAGCTTATCGAATCGATGGAATCTCCATTGGTATTTATGTTTGTAGATGAATGAAAGCAAAGGTGTTTGTAATGAGAAAATCTCATTTAAATCAACATCTGAAAATTGTAAACAAACTGTTTGGTTCAATGTTAGTTGACCTGTCTAATTGGCTAAAAATGTTTTCCTTGAGTCTTGTCGTAAATAGGTTTGTGCGAATTCCAAACGAAATGGCAGCCAATCCCGAATAGCACACTTGGGTTTTAATATGGTACATACAACTCTAATATAACTATCAAGTTATTTCCTAGGTATTGCAGTAACATTGTCACATCCCACATTGTAACCAAATTAGCCGCATTTCCCCTTATATTTTGCAACAACTTTGTAGTATTTGTGTTTTACTGAGGTTATTTTTTGTTAAATGATAGTTCTTATTACGTTGTTTCAACGAAAACATGTTGCTTATGCAAATCAGTTTAAATAACATGTTGGATATAAAATAAGTACGAGAAATGTTTCTGTAAACATTCCAGAAGTTTTAAATAAGTTATTATTGGAATGCTTTTTGAGTCTACATGTATAGACAAACAAATTATGAAGTATAAAAGGAAAGGTAAATATATTTGATCTGAAAGGTACTAGTATCTAAAACAAATCAAGTTTGCTGCGATTTCAGACCAAAATCCTTAAACGAATACTACTTTTGTCATGAACATTAATGTTTTGGGTCCGGAAAATTCACGCGCCTCCAAAAAAGGGTTAAATAGAAGAAAAGTTTGAAAATCAGAAAATATTAAAATGTGTATTTAAGCTTCGAAATCCCAAAAGACTTGTAGAAACAAATTTTAATATACCATATTCATCAGTTTCTATACAAATGGATTGTAGAAGCTATGTAATATATTGGAAAAATTGAAATGTATTTTTCACATCTTAAGACCTATGGTTAAACAGGTATATAAAATGGTGAACAATATGGCGGTTGTTACATGAAACATCATTAAAACATGAACCATAATATTATAACTAAAATTAGAAGTATCCAAAATGAGGATTTACTAAACGTATCTGTAACTTATTACCAACCTTTTTAGAACTCTAACTTACGAACTCTTATAAAACTATTTTCAAACATCCCCCCTTTTTGTGAACAAGTTTAAAACTTAAAAAAACGTATTTACAACATTTCGAATGACAATGTTACAAATAGTCCCGCGTGAACATGAATACAACTGATATAGAACGGATTTTGTTACAGATTACTTAAATATAACAGCAATACAATCGAAGTTTTGTTGCAAATCACAATCTGTGCTATTCGGGAATGAGAGTAAGAATAGTCACATTGAAAATTCCATTTAAAGCGGATACGTAAACCTTGTAAGAGGTAACGTCAGCGCAGTAAGGTCAATTGTTTTTATGCTATATGTGAGTTGTTAGCTAATTTGCCAAAACGGAAGCTATATCGAGGTAATATTTCATGTCAGAGACAATACTGAGACCACCAACTCCGGCCGATTTCCCGTTACTTAGCCTACAAGCTATATTTTTGTGGAGTGTTCACGTTTGGTGCGCTAGTATTCTTACATAGAAAATCGTATTGACAAATGTCATGAAACTTCAAAAATTCTGCTCACCAACACACTGCCAGGAGGTATGAGACACTTCCGCTGTGGGCAAAGTTGCTGGCAGAGCTCATAGAATTTTATCCGTTTAATTTGAAATTGTTCGTTACGTGTGGATAATATTTTTTTTAGGAATAAGTGCACATTTGCTTAAAATGTTCATGAAAAATTAACAATGTAGATTGTTAAGGGAAAATGAAAACATTTTGAGCAAATTTTTTTCATTATTTAAGAAAAATTTACACACGAAATCGAAGTTAGTGATATCCAAACGCGGAAAATACACAACCATGTTTGTCCTAATATGTTTCTGGTATATAGAACATCAACTTTAGATAGTTTTACTAACCAAACAAATCAAATTATTCGCCTTTTAACAATTTATAATAACTAACCAATGGCGTTCAGTAATGAAAAAATGTGGTATTCCCGAACTCTTTCACATTTCCCCACGGTTGCCGAGGTTGGCAGCATTAATTTTTGCATTTTTTGTATGTTTTTGCATGTCACACGGATTCTTTTTTACACCGATAGGAAAACAAAATGCTGAATTTGAAAAAAAAAAACTGAGGGGCCTCAGTATGGTTTGTCTATGTTTCATGTGTTCTGCACCATTTAACGTATCATTAGGATAAAGTTAGTCCTTTGTAATGGTTTGAAATTATGTTTAGCTGGATGAAAAGAACCATGGGACCAAAGGTACACTCCGACGAAATTACACGCATTTCGGTCTTATTAAAAACAAATCAGTTCAATATATACCTATTGATATGTCCGAATGTTTTCGGTATCCACTGTATAACAGTGACTATATACTCTCTCTCTCTTAATACTAGTATGTAAGTTTCCCTAGTTCTAAGCTTGTCTTTATATGGAATAAAGTTAGTTGTTAACTGGATGCCGTCGTGTTTGATTTCTCCTCCGCACAATTAGAGAAGACATAAAACTGGCGACGAGTAAAACGGAAAAAGCGTGCACGAGTTCCGATTACGAGGAAAGTGATAATAAGACCGAGTTACAACAGTTGTTGGTTAAAGAAATTGGGCAAAATCCCAAACCGATTATGTCAAACTTTATAGGGAGAATAGAATATTTTAATATCGGTGATAATTTTAACAGTTATATTGAGCGGTTAAATCATTTGCTGAAATTAAATAAAATAACAGCCGACGAAGACAAAGTATCGTTTTTAATTGGTGTCGGGGGAGGTGATCTTTATAACATCTCAAAGACTTTGGTTGCGCCACAAAAACCAGATGAACTAAAGTATGAAGAGTTGGTGAAGAAATTGAAAACACATTTCGAACCAAAAAAGAATACCACGGCTGAGCGCTTTAAGTTTTTAAATCGGAATCAAGAATTGGACGAAAATGTAGCAGATTTTATTGTGGCTATTAAACAATTAGCTGAAGGCTGTAACTACGATTCGTTTCTTAATGAAGCCCTGAAGGATCGTTTGTTAATGGGACTTAAGAACAAACGAATTCAATCAAAACTTATTGACTTTGGCGAGTTGACCTGGGAAAAAGCATGCGAGACGGCCTTAAATATGGAGCTAATCGAGGTGGAAATGACTAATATGAGAGGAAATTCATCATCAACAGAAGCGGTACATTCACTGAGAACAAAGCACAACGGAAAAAGCAGAGGTTATAGAAGGACACCAACAACAACTAAATTCGACAGCTACAACAGCGACCAACGGCCACGCAGTTCTTCAAGATCGAGAACAGACAGATTCGCTAAGGTACAGTGTCATTTTTGCAACAAGTGGGGTCATATTCAGAAAAACTGTTTTTTTAAAAATAATAAAAGCCAATTCAAAAGTAAGAAACGCGATAAGCATGGTTTCGGTTATGAGGCAAATAAAATTAGTTGCGTTAATAATGAATCGGATGTAGAGGAAAATATAGATTTAGGCTATTTAAATAATATCCACCATAATAATAGCAATGCGTTAATTATTCATTTATTTTGTAATGGCGAGCGTTTAAAGATGGAAGTGGATACGGGCGCATGTACATCGGTAATTCATTCTAGCACGTTTAAATCGTTGTATCCAAATGTTCAAATTGATGAATATAAACGAACTCTCAATGTCATTTCAGGTGGTCAGGTCGAGGTAGTAGGATGTGTCAATGTCAATGTTAGGTTATCGGCAGATAAGGAAATTTATCAATTAGAATTGGTCATAATCGGTGGTCCAAGAACGTTTGTTCCGTTATTGGGAAGGTCATGGTTGGACAAATTAATTCCGAATTGGAGAAATCAGATGTTAGCGGTGGAAGGTTTATGTGCCAAAGTGGAGTGCAAACCAAATGATGTCGACGAATTAGTTAGAAATTATTCAAATGTTTTCAAAGGTAAGAAAACAGATTCTATTCAGAATTTTAAAGCAAGCATTTTGCTAAAGGAAAATAGTGTACCTGTGTTCTGTAAAGCGTATGCGGTTCCATTCGGTATGAAGGAAAAAGTAGAACAGGAGTTAGACAGGTTATTAGCAGAGGGTATTTTTTATCCAGTTCGGTATAGCGAATGGGCATCGCCCATAGTAATTGTCGAAAAAACAAATGGGGATATTCGTTTATGTGTCGACTGTAAGGTCACCATCAACCCGTATGTACGTACGGATCATTACCCTTTGCCTCGATGCGAAGACATTTTCGCGACCTTGGGTGAGTGTTCAATTTTTTGCGTACTAGACTTGGAGGGAGCGTACCAACAGGTAGAAGTGGACGAGGATTGCCAAGAATTGTTAACAGTCAATACCCATCGGGGGTTATACAGGTCTAAGCGGCTAGTTTTTGGTGTAAAAAGCGCACCAGCAACGTTCCAATCCATTATGGATAATATTTTAAGAGGTTTGCCTAAAGTACAATGTTATCTAGACGATATTATTATTGGAGGAAAGGATTTGCGAGAGTGTAAGGCGAACCTAATAAATGTTTTGGAGAGGTTAAATGAGTTTAGGGTAAGGGTTAAGTACGAAAAGTGCCGATTTTTTCAAGACGAAATAGAGTACTTAGGGCATGTAATTAGTGGCAAGGGCATTAAACCCAGCACAAAAAACCTGGAAGCGATTACAAAGGCACCAGAACCAAGAAACTTAACACAATTGAAGTCTTACCTGGGACTTTTGAATTATTATTCGAGATTTATACCAAATCTCTCTACTGAGTTGAAGGATCTCTATTATCTAACAAAAAAAGATATACCTTTTACGTGGTCGGAAGGAAGCAAACAGACCTTTGAAAGAAGTAAAGCACTCATTTTGCAAAACAACATTTTAGCTCATTATGATCCTAATAAGGAAATAGTTCTTCACTGTGACGCTAGTCCTTATGGTGTGGCGGGTATTCTTTCCCATGTAATTAATGGCGTTGAAAGGCCGGTGTTGTTTGCTTCAAGCACCTTAAGCCCAGCCGAACAAAAGTATTCACAGTTGCATAAAGAGGCTTTGGCTATTATATTTGCTGTTAAAAAATTTCACAAATATATCTATGGCAAACCTTTTACGATCTTTTCAGATCATCAGCCTTTACGTGAAATCTTTAACCCAAACAAATCTACACCGGCTGTGGCTGCGGCAAGAATTCATCGTTGGGCTGTTCTTCTCAGCATGTACCAATATAAAATTTTATATAAAAAGGGTACTCAAATAACAAATGCAGACGGGCTTTCGCGCCTTCCGCTACCTGGCGCCACAGGGTTGGAAGATGACAGTATTAAAGCCATCAAATCAGATGCCTATCTGAATCTTAAATTCGAAACTGTTGCTTTAGAAACGGATAAAGATTGGACACTAAAAGCAATTGTAAATATGGTCCAAAATGGTTGGCCAAGCTCTGTGCCAGCAACTCTACTTAGTTTTTTCCGTAAACGATTATCGCTTTTAGAGCAACAAGGTTGTTTATTTTATGGGGAGCGGTTAATTATTCCGAAAAAATTGCAAAGTCAAGTAATAACACTTTTGCACGACACTCACATTGGGGTTGTTAGAATGAAAATGTTAGCTAGAAAATATTTTTGGTGGCCAGGGATTGACAGTGACATAGAAGATCATGTTTTCAGCTGCAAGCCCTGTGTACTTTCTAATAACAAACCTATATCAAATCAGCATCAATCCTGGCCAGAGGCCAGAAGGTTTTTCGAAAAAATTCATCTCGATTTTTTCCATTTAAAAGGAAGTAATTACTTAATTGTTGTGGATAGTTATACTAAATGGGTTGATATTAAGCGAATGAAAAGAACAGACGCAGAAAGCGTAATTTCAAGCTTGAGGTCGATTTTTTCATATTTTGGTTTGCCTTCGACATTGGTTTCAGACAATGGACCACCCTTTTGCTCATCACTTTTTGCACAATTTTGTAAAGACAATAATATTAAATGTAAAAAAAGTCCACCATACCATCCACAATCAAACGGAGCAGCGGAAAGGGCGGTGCAAACCGTAAAAACTACGCTAAAGAAAATGATGATGGACACAAAATATAATACTTTCCCAATTGAGCTGTTAATCAGTAATTTTCTATTGAAATATCGCTCTACCCCTTCGACAACAACATCGTACAGTCCACATGAAATGATATTTAAGAGCACACCTAAGACGCTTTTAGATGACGTTAATCGGAAAGTGTTTGAAAGAATAAAGGCAGGGGAACAAAATGACATTTCAGAAAAATCAGCAAAACCTACATCTATAAACACAAGCCAAATAAAAACGCAAAACATTTTAAAAAAGGGGGATGAAATATTATATAAAATGAAAAATAATTTTTGCTATAATTGGGTTCCTGGAATAGTTGAAAAAAAGGTAGGGAATGTGGTTTATGTAATTAATATTGATGGGACACGTAAGTTAGCTCATCATTCTCAGTTAAAGAAAGTAAATTTAAAGAGAGTATCTTTTGCACTGTTGCATGCGCAAAACTCCTATATCTTACCCGCCTATCCTATCTTCCATTCATATACTTCTTCAAATATACAATATCTTCATATCGTGTTATATGGCGTAAGCACATTCACATATTTCTTTGCATACGTAAATATGCCTACGTTTTGCTTAATTCAAATTACTGATTGCCTTCTTACTTCCTTCCCACTATACAATAATTCCATTTATGGTTTAATGTGACAAGTGCATCGCATATTTCCATATGGTTTTATATTACAAATGCAAGCAAACATTTCTTTCCCATGATTGCAGTACTTCGCGGCGTGAATCGGAGACTGCCGTTTTCTTCTTCAAGATAATGACACGTCGAGAAAAATTCATGTTTGGAGCCAGGGCAGACAGTTAGTATATTTTCGTAGAGCAGTGTTGTAAGTTCGATACCTTGCCTTGTTAAAGCAACAGTGAATAACGTAGAATAAAATATTTATGCAATAAGAAAATAAACAAAACAAGAACTTCATTCAATCTTGCATTGCCAATACTATATGAAATAAAATAAAATTTATCTCTACCTAATACTTCTCGGCGAGTGTTTTTTTTTCTGTTCGATATTGCCGAACATCTATTTTTGAGAAAACTAAACAAAATTCGTTCTCAAGTGCACAAATGTGATGGTGTAAATCAGCAAATACAATCTACAAACATCAAAATCGTAACAAATTGGCGCAGCCGGTAGGATTAAGGAAGCAACAGTTTTAAACTGATAATAGCTTGAAAAGCCTTAATCCGAATAATTATACTGGGCAAGACTACCTTACCCTTAAACTCGAAACTGAGTCTGGTTTCGAGGGTATATGAATACGTAAATGAACCAAGCAACACCAACCAGAGGGGACTCAACTCCAGAAGAAAATCCCGCCGACCAACCAGGAACGTCAACAGGACAACCACCGCAACCACTACAACCAGCATTTTCACCTATAGAAGACTTCGATCCGGGACGATATTGTCAAATAGTGTAAGTTTAAGTGATTATTTAGAATTAATATTAGATAAAACGCAAAACCATGACAATCTAACAGTTCTGCAGTGTGAAAATATAAACAGAGAATTAGAAAAAACCCGTGAGCAGAGACTCAGTAAAATTAGCCATCTGAAAGAGACCACTGCACAATTTAAAAAAGAATTGTTAGATTTTCAAGGTCAAACGCAACCCCTTGCTGTAGATAATAAGTTAACACGGAAAGATAGTAGTGAAAGTGATTTGAGGGATAGCGAAATTATTTTAAACTGGTTGGACATTTCCGTTAATGAATCTGAAGAGGAATTATCCATTGAATCGCAAACTATAGAAAATAAACCAGAAACAAATTTTAAAATGTCGGCAGATTACTGCAAAATCGCCAAACTAACTGCGCAGATAGTGCCACTATTTTCGGGTGAACAAAGCCCTGCATTGAGTACAGAACTACAAACGTTTCTAGGCTGTTGTAAGAAGGTACTTGAATGCCTACCTGATGCCGAACACCAAGCTTTTGTCCAAATATTCCCTACCAGACTGCGAGGGGATGCTTATTTGTTAGTCGCCTCTAATCAAATAACATCTTTTGAGGAAGCAGAACAGCTCCTCAACCGCACTTATCTGCCCCGTGAAACGTACCAAGAAGTGGTAAATAAACTAATAACAATGAGACAGTACCCCTTGGAAGCTCTCATCGCTTTTACCACTAGGATAAAGCAGATGCTGCAGCTTTGCAAGGAGGCAGCGGATCTTAAATATGGCTGTGTAGCAACTCCAGCTGTGAAAACACAGTTGGAAGATTTTGCCAAAAACGCTTTAAAAACAGGGGTCTCTAATCCGTATCTTTGTCAATATTTATTAACGGTAGGGGATGAATCTATAGACAAACTAGTGCAACGAGCATTAGATATGGAACGGTTGCAGCAAACTGTCCTTCCAACACAACAACTTGTGCATTTAAATGCACAATTTCAACCGCCTACCAATCCAACTTTTAACAATATTTTCCCGAATCCGAGCTTTTGGCCCGGGAACAGCACTAGTTTTCCTCAACCGCAGCTAAATCCCCAAGTAACACCGTTCGATTTAAATATACAGCAATCCCATAACTTTGTCCACAATAAAATCCTTCCAAATAATTCACAAAATCACGGCGTGATTTGCAGCTTCTGCGGAAAAACTGGGCATACATACAGTGATTGTCTAAGTAGGAAAAATACACCTTTCTGCACAAATTGCAGACTATATAATCACGACATTAGAGACTGCCGACGAGCTAACAAGGCAAATACTAACAATTTTGCCCATAATAGGAAAAATCACTCCAATCAAAGAAATTCCCATAGAGTTTATGAAAATTCCCCCTCAATCCAGGCGACCAATGGCCCGCCGGAAAACATACCCAGGGTCTATAACATACAAAAAAAATGTAATTTTTGTGGTCGACCCGGCCATGATGTCAACGAATGCCGACAAAAAATGAAATGGGAATCGGAGAACCAGGGAAACTCCCAACTGTCGAGCCCAAAACCCCCGGCTCGACATTAACTTATAACGACAAAACTAAAGGGAACCTTCGGAAGCCCAAACACGGTGTCCCCACAATAGTTCTTCCTCTCGACATAGGCCTAAACGGTCATGCAAAGCTAATCGTAGACACCGGCTCCGAAGTTAGTCTAATCAAACAGAAGTCACTCAAGCCAGAAGTAAAATTAGAAACAGATGAGGCATGCCTACTGCAAACACCTTTTGGTAAAGGAAAGAGTGTTGGTGCCTGCCAGGGACAGTTTAATGTTAAATCTAAAATTCCCTGCACCTTCCAAGTACTGGGTAAGACCGCAACGTTTTCGGATGACGGAATACTCGGAAACGACTTTCTATCAAAACATTGTAATGTAGATGGGCCTAACCATCAACTGAAATTCCCTTGTACGAAAACCAATGCACAGGAGTTTAGCATACCTCTGAATTACCCCGATTTTATTCCGAGTCCTAAAAGGGCAGTCGAAGTGGGACAATATACAGCAAAATTGGAGCCAACAGTCGCCCAATCCAAAAGCCGTATAGTCTCTAAGGCTTCTTGCAACCAAGAAGCTGACTGCGTAACCTCAACAAAGGATGCTTGTTTTGTAGTAGAAAACAATTTGGATAGAAACAACGCCTACAACCAATTTAAGTGTTTGGATGTTGTACTTGAGAAGCCTGTCTGTCTGCCTGAACGGTCACAAAAACTTATAAGAATTCCTTTAGAGTTTTCGGAAGAAATGCTCTGCTTGCCCGATAAAGTAGGTGATGGAGTCTTCCTCTCTAACTGTATTTTTCCTTCAGGTCAAAAGAAATATTTAATAAGTGCCCTTAATATAAATAACAAAACAGTTATCATACACAAATTAAGGTTGCAACTAAGTCCAGCACAAGACTATAAAATAATTCCTCTGGAATCCGAAAAGGAACATGCTCCAGAGACGAAACAGTGTATAGTTACAGACAAAATCCTAACATATGCCGAATATGAAGCCGAGAAAGCTAAGCCAACAATTGGAGAACCTGTAGAGTGCAAGTTTTGTGCGAATTTAAATACATCTCAGTCAATTACACAAGAAACTACGGAGCCTTTTATAATTGAAGTACAAGCCGAGGTGCACCAACCACCGAACAAAGTCATGGACATTCTACCGATAAAAACAGCAGTATCTAATGCTGTAACGAGGTTACAAGCACAAACGAAAAGTCCATCTCCTGAGCCAGCACCTACAGTTAGTCAAAGCACCCAAATCACACAACCAAGCGATTCTGAAAAATCAAAAGCCTCCTTTATAACACAGAGCGCAATGGAATTACAAGCAGTAAATACAAAACCCATAGAAGAAATCAGTAGCCCCGAAGAGATACAAACCATTCTCAAGGACTACCATGACTCGATGTTTGGTGGTCATCAAGGTGTAGTAAAAACGTATAAAAGAATTCGCAAAAAATATTGGTGGCGGCACATGCTCAGAGACATCAAAGCTTACATCAAAAAATGTAAAAAATGTCAGACCATGAAAGCAACACCTTTGATACGCATGCCAATGATGATCACTGATATCGCCGAAAAACCTTTCGATAAAGTCTACTTAGATATCGTAGGCCCATTAGAACAGTCAGAGTCTGGAAATTTGTATATTCTAACCTTTCAGGATAACTTGACGAAAATTGTTGATTGCCATGCTATGCAAAATGCAGAGGCCCAAACCGTGGCTCAGGTTGTTTTCGATAATATAATTACACGTTTCGGTATTCCTAAACAGATTGTCACGGATCAGGGGACAAACTTTCTCAGTGATTTATTTAAAGGGTTCTGCAAACTGCTTAAGATAAAGAAGTTGCAGACCACAGCCTACCATCCCCAGTCAAATGGCGCACTCGTACGAGCACACCGGCCAATAGTGGAGTACCTGCGAAGCATAACTGACGAAAACCCCAGGTCGTGGGATCAGTTCTTGCGAACAGCAACCTTCGTTTATAATAATAGTAGTCATGATGGCACGAAACTCACACCCATGGAATGTCTCTATGGGTTCACGCCTGACATACCTTCAAACCTCAAAAGAGATCCTGAACCCATATACAATCACGAAAATTACTGCCATCTTCTAAGATATCGACTACAAAAATCATATTCCATAGCCAGGCGAAACCTTTTAGCAAACAAACACAGGTCAAAAACCTATTTTGACAAAACAATAAGACCTCATTCATTTCACGTAGGGGATAAAGTACTCGTCAAAAACGAAAACCGAAAAGGAAAACTATCACCCATATGGAGAGGGCCTCATACAGTAACAAGTATAAAAGGACCCGTAAACACAGCTATCAAAGTTGGTAGAAAAGAAATTGTGATCCATAACAATCGGTTAAAGCCTTACTACGAATAAAAAAAAAAAAATAGATTCACACTTGACTTTCCCACAACTTTTCCACCATTTTTTTTTTACATCTTCTTTTTCATTTTCCTACAGTACATTATGCAATCATGCTTCCCTTTGGTCAACTTTTCCAGCCACCGTACCTTATCGGTGACTTCCTTCTCAATATCATGTGTACTTACATTAGCTCTTTTTGTCGTCATCGTTTGTAAAACTATACCCAAAATTTTAAGAAACTGGCAAAGTGAAAAGGCTTTACCGCCCAAAGATATAGAAATGCAGGTTATAGACCCCGCTACGGAGCCCTCCAACAACAGTACACCTTCATGTAGTGAAACCCCCAGTAAACCGTTAACTCGATCACTTACACTACCAAAATCCGTGCAGTTAATAATAAAAAAAATTTAATAAAAAAAAAAAATGTTCTAAATATTAAAGTAAAAGTAACAAACAAAAATTGTAAAAGACCATACTTACAACAATTAGTAAGTAATTAGTAATTAGTGCAAATTGAAAAATTTCCAAAAAGTTTAGCGTAAAGAAAAATTTTTTTTAAATTAAAAGTAGCAAACAAAAACTGTAAAAGACTATACTTACAGCAATTAATAAGTAATTAGTAATTAGTGCAAATTGAAAAATTTCCAAAAAGTTTACCGTAAAAAAAAAAAAATTTTTTTAAATTAAAGTAAAAGTAACAAACAAAAATTGTAAAAGACTATACCTACAGCAATTAATAAGTAATTAGTAATTAGTGCAAATTGAAAAATTTCCAAAAAGTTTAGCGTAAAGAAAAATTTTTTTTTTAAATTAAAAGTAGCAAACAAAAATTGTAAAAGACTATACTTACAGCAATTAATAAGTAATTAGTAATTAGTGCAAATTAAAAAATATCAAAAAAGGTTAGCGTTTTAAAAAAAAAAAAAAAAAAAAAAAAAAAACAAAAAAAAAATTTCTAAATATTAAAGTAAATGTAACAAAAAAAATTATATATATTCATACCTAGTACATTTAAAATTAAAGAAAAACTAAAAATAATGGTAAACTAGGAAAAACATTGTTAAATTGTCCTGTTCTGCTTTCAAACTGGTACCAAATACTGGAAAATATTTTCCGAGTGTTATTCCTCTTCAAAGAATAACGCTCTTTAATTAGGGGGGAAGGATTTGTTGCATGCGCAAAACTCCTATATCTTACCCGCCTATCCTATCTTCCATTCATATACTTCTTCAAATATACAATATCTTCATATCGTGTTATATGGCGTAAGCACATTCACATATTTCTTTGCATACGTAAATATGCCTACGTTTTGCTTAATTCAAATTACTGATTGCCTTCTTACTTCCTTCCCACTATACAATAATTCCATTTATGGTTTAATGTGACAAGTGCATCGCATATTTCCATATGGTTTTATATTACAAATGCAAGCAAACATTTCTTTCCCATGATTGCAGTACTTCGCGGCGTGAATCGGAGACTGCCGTTTTCTTCTTCAAGATAATGACACGTCGAGAAAAATTCATGTTTGGAGCCAGGGCAGACAGTTAGTATATTTTCGTAGAGCAGTGTTGTAAGTTCGATACCTTGCCTTGTTAAAGCAACAGTGAATAACGTAGAATAAAATATTTATGCAATAAGAAAATAAACAAAACAAGAACTTCATTCAATCTTGCATTGCCAATACTATATGAAATAAAATAAAATTTATCTCTACCTAATACTTCTCGGCGAGTGTTTTTTTTTCTGTTCGATATTGCCGAACATCTATTTTTGAGAAAACTAAACAAAATTCGTTCTCAAGTGCACAAATGTGATGGTGTAAATCAGCAAATACAATCTACAAACATCAAAATCGTAACAGCACCTTCAAATATTACAAATGTAAGAAATCATGTTACGAGTAAAAATCAAAGTCGTAGAAGACGATCAAACTCGTTACCTATTTATGGAACGAGAAAATCGGATAGGCTAAAGGATAAAATAATTGTTTACTTTAAATGACTGAATAAATAAAATTAATTAGATCGTTGAAATTTATATTATATATGAAAGTTTAAACATATTTTTTACGAAATATGTAAAACTCTTCAAGTTTTACTTAAGTCGGAGGGAGTGATATGTCCGAATGTTTTCGGTATCCACTGTATAACAGTGACTATATACTCTCTCTCTCTTAATACTAGTATGTAAGTTTCCCTAGTTCTAAGCTTGTCTTTATATGGAATAAAGTTAGTTGTTAACTGGATGCCGTCGTGTTTGATTTCTCCTCCGCACAATTAGAGAAGACATAAAACCTATTTACACAGCCTTAGCAAATATTAATTCCGCTCTTCTCATTTCCTTTATCCAATTCCAATGTCAATGTCCTATTCAATAAACCATTCCCGAACAGTCTGGATGGAGTCGCCTACGGTCTTGCAGATATAAACCCGATTTTTAACGGAATCTCCTTTCATATTTGAACTGAAAGCGATCTCCTGCCCAGTCACCGAAACTTAAAATTTATTATTTAAATACGCAACGTAAAATTACAAATCCTCTTATGCGTCCCCCATCTCCGTTAAATAATTGAACACAAATCCGTCATCGTCTCTGTTAATATCGAAACATATTTGCTGCTTTGTCGTCTTTATCTTCGTTCTCGTCATCATTTCCCTTACAAGGGCAATTATGAGTATAGTTCAGCATTATTCGTACGCACATCCTTTTTAGCATTAATCCACCCATACACAGAAACATCAAAGTAAGCGAATGTTTTCGACATCTTCCCCCATTTTGCGAAAAGTAAATACGTAAGTGAATGTATAAGTACCCCTATTCAGTATATGAAAAATCCAACTTCGGATACCAAATATGCAAAGGAAAAGAAGATAAGAAGAATCTCCTCGAACATCGTACAAGAATTGCGCCGCCGGGCATTGTTTTATTACAAAAGCCATGGAATGTAAGAAACTATAGCACTCCGTCCGCCCCACCATCTGGCATCCGTCTGCAATGACATTCTGAGTGGGACAGATGTACCTAGACCTATACTCCATTATCATATATTGGCTTACACCACCATAAGAGCATACTTACAACAAGTCCTTTGAACGCTGTTTGTATTTTTGTCGTTTTAGGGCTTTTTTATGGGATGCCTCGTCTTTTCTTCATTTTTTTCTCCCCGCACATCATGCCCGCCCCCTTAAAGCCCTTATTTACACAGCCAAAGCAATAAAGGGACGAGTGCCTAAAAAAATTTACAGAAAAGCAAAATAACAAAAAACCCAACCAAAGGCATTTACTATATATCTAGGGGCCTCTGATTTGTTTGTGTTGTTTTTTTTTTTCGAAGAGGACTTACATCAGATAGCGCGGTTAACAAGAGCAGATTTCTAAGGTTTCGCGTTGTTGTGTTATTTACATCGCGGTTTTTCGGGCACAGATTCCATCTCTAATAATCATCAAGAGATTTACGGTTGTTTGTTCATTAAAAGCGACGGAAAGAAGATTTTTAGGACATAAGATAGTTGATTACAATAATGAAGCGAAATGCGAGCGCGCATTGGAGTCGTAACCAGGACCCCAATTCTCAAAAAGTCTCGCGAAAAAATGAAATTTGCAATAATCGAAATCCATAAATGTTAACTAAACATACAAGTAATTTAAAATATCTCTTTTTTTTTGTCAAATCGAAAATAATAATTCCAAGCCAATTGATTTGATGGGATTTTTTTTTCACAACCTGTCAAAATCGTTAACTTGACGTACTCCAAAAGTCTTCCTCATTCGAGAGGTGAATATAATTTTCGCATAGGTGGAAAAAACCGTACAGCTTTGAGAATACCAATTTTTCTGCTATGCGAACATTTCAGGCGGATTTACTCGTATGCGAAATTTGAGAATTGGGGTCCAGGGCGGAAGTGGAAATTCATGTAAATAAAGGGTGATTTTTTAGCTGGTTTGGTTTTGGCAACACTGGTTTTGACAGCTGACGTGTGTTTAGTACCTTGTGTCACTGTCAAACAGCTTCAGTTTGGTTTGCAATTTAACCATGGATCGTCTTACAAATGAACAACGCTTGCAAATTATTGAATTTTACTATCAAAATTCGTGCTCGGTTCGAAATGTTCATCGCGCGCTGCTTCCATTTTATGATCGGCATTCTCGACCTTCTGAGCAGTCTATTCGGAAGATTGTAACCAAATTTCGCACCAAATTTACTTTGTTGGACATTAAACCACCAACACGTTTACGTACTGTGCGTAGTGAAGAAAATATTGCGGCCGTATCAGCTAGTGTGACAGAAGACCGCGAAATGTCGATTCGGCGCCGTTCCCAGCAGTTAGGCCTTTGTTACAGCACTACGTGGAAAATGTGTATAGGGACAAGCCCGCTTCGATTGACGCACTGGAAGCCAACATCCATGCATTCATTCGTGAGATACCGGCCGATATGTGTGAAAGAGTATGCCAAAATTGTCGCACCCGCTGAGTCGGATGGGCTACCTGAGACGCAGCCGCGGTCAACATTTGCATGAAATTATCTTTAAACATTAAATTGCAAGGTTCAAACTATCGATTCAAATAGATATTTCATTCATTTTTTCAAATTTTTTGTGTTTTTTTTTTAAAAAAAGTTCTAAACCTCTTAAAAAATCACCCTTTATAAGCAATATCGTCTCATGAGGATGGTAACTGGTGTAGTTGAAGTGCGGCCTCTTCGCATTTGCATAGTTAATTTACTTGTGATAGCTTCATGGCTCATATAATCTACCGGTCGTTTTTGCTTTTTTCTAATTCATCCATACAAATAAAAACGACTATACGAGCAGAAAACCGTGAATCTGACCAAAATAGCGAGGAGGATTCATCCAGATGGCACTGGATCAGAAGCTATAAACGCATTTACGCACGCATAGCTTTCAATTAAGACTACACTGTGTTGAAACCACCTTTCAATAATGTTCAGGTGTATGGAGCTTCCTTTTCGAATCATTCAGCGTATCGAGAAAGTGGGTAGTAAGAGGCCGAAGTTTATGGTTTCATAAAGGAGGGTAGTCGGTTAGCAGATGGAGAATAGATGCCATATGTATCTATGGTTCATTACCAGGTACCTCAGATTTAAATAAGTCTATTTTGACATTCTCTCCGGTTCCCAAATGACAGTTCTCTGTGTTCTGTCAATTTCAACAACGTTAATGTAAGTAGTAGGTAGGCTTTATGAAAATTATGCTTTTGGTGTTTGTTTGCGAGTTTCGCGCAATTTTCCCAATTGAAAATGTCTCATTGAGGCAGATCACCTTGCCCAATTTTTTGACATAAACGTTTTCGGTGAGCATATGTTCAAACTCAATTTAGCAACGAGCGGCCTCTAGTCTCAGCTTAGTATGTCTGCCTACATAGCTGGTTTTTATAAACAGGGAAAAAATACATTCATCCGAAATATGTAGGTCCTAAGTATACTTTGATCAAACCTTTAAAAATACGCGTTTATTTTAAATTTTCTATTGTTAACCTGCAGGACAGTCAGCCTGTCGGTAATAACATTCGCTCGATAAAAATCGGGACTGTTTTTCAAGTTTTCTGTTAATTTCCAAAGATCTGAGTGAATTTCTTAAAACAAATAAGTTCTTCAGTACGTCTATGATACCACAGAGCAGCTCCGCCTTAAAGCAGAAAAAATTTAAAAAAATTATCGTACGAGGGAAAATTACCGCAATCCTATTGACGCGAAACGATGTGCCGATGACGTTGACAAATATGGCCTCAAGCGAAATGGAAGTGAAAAAAAAAATGAAATTAACGTGACGTAAATAATGCGACAGACAAGACGCTACATACTCGTTTACAATAACACGCGCGCACAAATCACGGTAACTGACATCTAACTGGATATGCTGCATTTCTCACATACGGCATTGGGGAATTGACGCCTCGTCAAGTCGCACGATGAAAGCAAGTGTCTAACCACAAAGTTGGAATGGAATGATCTGAACAGCATTGCTCAGAGTCCAGATGAGTGTCTCTGTCTTTGAATAGATTCGATCACTATTTCATGTTTGCTGCACACGGGCAGTTTGTTGCATTATAGCCATTCAAATGCTGTGTAGTGAGCGAACATCTTTGATGTTTCCATCAACGAAAATGTTTACTGTCAGGCGTGCATTGAAATCAAAGTTTTCAGAGACAGAGTTACCACTTGTGAGTGGTTTTTGTTCTAGAAGTAGTTGCAGTTCTGATGGGGGCATTCGGATACCTAGTTCATGTAAAACGTCAACTAGATTTGCCTGGCTTTTTTTTAATTTTGAGATTGCGAAAATTAAACTGAGTGAACATGCAGGCAGGATTTTTTTGACTACTTTTGGCGGCTACCCGGCTACACCTCTATAAACGTCAAATGAAAAACATATTCACGTGACCAATCTAGACCAATAAAAACTGGGATACACAGTCAGTGAGCTGTCAGACTTATGTCGTTTTCCCTTGGGCAAAAAGAAGCGTCCGGGAGAGTCCGGAATCGAAAGAATCACTCCTAAAACCGTTCCATTGGCACAAAAAATACTCTTCTGGTGATTCTGAGAAGAGAATTTTGCTTCTCGATTTGAAGTCAGAATCTATTCAAGAAGCACTCACACAAGTGTAATTTACGTTTTTTATACAAATTTTTTGGCATTCAACCAATACTTTTGCGGATTCTGTCAGAAGCAGTTTTGTTGTTCCATTGGATTTCAGAATGAGTGGATCCCCGAGTGAAACCAATGGAAAACGACATTACTACACACAAAATTACAACGTCCCCCAATGCATGGGTTCATCTGTTCAAATTTGAGCAACAATTTCTTTGAAGAAGAGTGATGCCAGTTTTCTGTGTGATTATTAACTGTAAGTAACATTAACGAATATCATTGGTCGCGTCTACCTAAAGAAAAACATATTTGCTCGTATATAGGTATATCCCTTTAAGCCTGCGCTAGGAGACCTGCACGACTGTGTAGGGTCACCTTGGCCGGACACTAGAACACCATCAAAAAATAAGGTTCTAGTAACCGGCCACCATCTAATACTTAAATAAAAATAAAAATGTCTTGTTTTTTCACATTTTATGATTAATAATTAAATAACTTAAAAGAAAAACAATAAACGAGTTGGTTAATATCTAAAAAAACACTGAAACTTGCGTTTTTCGTTTGATACCTCCACTAATTCTCTTGAACTCTAAAACGCACTTTTCACTTCCTTGACGAACTACATAGACTTCGAATTTTTTTTTCAGCAGTTTAGTGATGTTCACAGCTGTTAAATTTTATCAGCACGTTAGATAGGTCAAAAATGATGGCCCCAAATTGTTCGCCAATGAAAATGACGATTAAATTACTTATTATCAACTATTTAACGCAAAGTGGCCGGATACTAGTGACTGGCCGGGTACTGGTACACCTACCCAATATCAATTTTGAATAGGTATAGAATTTTTTTAATTAGAAGAGAAGATACGAACACCGGCTTCTGAGGAGGAAAAAGAAAGAGCATTAGATCGCGGATCGAGGAAATAGAGAGATGCTACTGCAGGAATGAGGTTCGGAAGTTTTACCAAAGGATAAAAAGAACCACAAAAGGCTACAGAGCCCGAGCCGAAGCCTGCAAGGACGAGCAAGGGAGCATCGTAGTAGAATCGCAGTCGATGCTGAGGATATGGAAGAACTACTTCTGCAGACTGTTTAACGGCGATGACGACTTAAATCCCGCTGTCAGGCAGAATGAACCATCCAACCTGGATGATGAGGATCAACAATACCGTCCACCCGATAGCTATTTATATCTAAACTTAAATCCAACAAAGCCGCTGGAGCAGATGGCCTAGCCGCCGAGCTGTTCAAAGCGGAAGGCGAGGAATTGGTTAGGAGCATGCACCAACTCATCTGTAAAATATGGTCGGAGGAAAGTATGCCCGATGAATGGAACCTCAGCATTGTTTGCCCGATCCTCAAGAAAGGAGACCCTCTGAGCTGCGCCAATTACAGAGGTATCAGTCTTCTTAACATTGCCTACAAGATCTTATCTGCCGTTTTGTGTGAACGCCTGAAGCCTTTCGTAAACAACCTGATTGGTCCATATCAGTGCAGCTTCAGGCCATGAAAGTCAACCATCGACCAAATATTCACACTGCGGCAGATCTTGGAGAAAACCCAGGATCTTCAAATCGATACCCATCACCTTTTCATCGATTTTAAGGCCGCCTATGACAGCATTTATAGCGACGAGCTATACAGAGCAATGTCTAGTTTTGGCATCCCTGCCAAACTCGTCCGTTTGTGCAGGATGACGATGGAGATGCACGACCCATCAAGGTCGGTAAAGAACTCACCGAGACCTTCGATGTCAAAAAAGGATTTAGAGGTGGCTGGGTCATGTAGATCGTATGGACACGAATGCTCCGGCCCGGAAGATCTTCGAATCCACACTCGAGGGAAGGCGCAGTAGAGGAAGACCGCGACTCAGGTGGCGCACGCAATTGGAAGGGGACCTTAACCAACTTAGCGGGCGAAACTGGAGACAGCTAGCTAAAGATCGCGCTGGCTGAAGACGCTTGTTGGTTGAGGCCCAGGTCCACCCCGGACTGTAGCGCCACCTTAATATAATAATAGGGTAAAACTATACAAAACGCCCCAGTTTACAAAACGCCCCAGTAGTCTGGCACGCACACAGATGTTGTTATGCAATAACGACCAAACCTGGGCTCTCATCGCGTAAGACGACGATCGTCTGACGACGTCGTTTCGACGATTGTATTGCTTCGTGTATCACTAAAATGGTTGAATCGTCTGGACGACGTCGTTTTGGACGATTCACTAATGCTTCGTATAATTCATTGAACTGTGAAATCGTTTCATCGTTTTTGGTGCATTTTTCAGTTTTAAATAGGTCTGAGAGAAGTATAAAAAAATAATTAAAGGAAGACACATAAGTATGCTCTCTTTGGAGGCGACTCACTCTCATCCAAATTGTAAAAGAATGCAAAAAAAAAAATGGTAATTGCACTTTTTTGGGATATGAAATGAATTTCATTTATTTGTTCCATAATTTCATACATTTTTAATGCAATCAGAAAAAAATGCAATTATTAAATTGCATTCATTGATTTTTTTTAGAATTCGCCACTTAGCAATAAAGATTCTACTACCTAGCATTTCGTTTCTATTTTTGCATTAAATGCCCAATTCCATGTCAATCAATGGCAACAAAGAAAAATAAACAGATTAAAAAAAAAAAAAAAAAAACAATTTCCATACATTTTTAATTTTTTTAGGTGTCAGAGTTTGTTTACAGTCATGTTCAAACTGTTTTAAATAAAAACAATGAACGACCGAACGATGCGATTGTGATGATACACGAAGCAAACTTTTGACGACGTCGTTTAATACAATCGTTTGGACGATGATCGTCTTAAAAGTTACGCGATGAGAGCCCTGTTCAAACAAGTTTCAATCGTTCGCCAACTGTGTTATTGAGTGGTAGTGCTCTGTTCAGAAAAAAATTACACAAAATAATTTGGCGCCAAAACATATTGCGACGAGTACAGTAAAAATTATTTTTTTTCAGAAACTATGCACATTATATTAAAATGATATATATATTTAGAAAGTACATGAATTTGGCTTTTTAGTTCGTGTTTGTTTATTTTTTTTAAATCATGTTGGGTTGCTTTACTTTCGCTGGGGTGTTTTGCGCTCAGAAATTTACAAAACGCCCCAGTAATGTATTGAAATATAACACGCATCAGAAAACATGCAAAAACGAACAAAAATGTTTGAACAGAAAAAAAATAAAGAAAACGAAAAGTACGGAGAATTACCACAAGACCGTTTCTACAGAAGACTGGATTCAGTGTATATCTTGTCAAAGTTTGTTGCACGAGTTTTGTACTATGTACTACATACCAAATTGCAACAGCTTCGGCCGCAAGGCGAAGCGACAGGCCATATTACATATTTTCTTATTATATTAAATATTATCTTATTATATTACAAAACCAAATAATTTAATTTTCAATACTTTATAATATATGTTCCTACTTTTTCCTTAGGGGCGTTTTGTCACTAACGCGGGGCTTTTTACCCAACGATTAAGTTATAAAACGCCCCACTTAAACTTTTTTTAAGAAATATATAAATAATATATGCCAACATATTTTTCTACAAATGAAATTGCCAAGTCTATGTAAAAAGACTGTTAATTTTCTATTTAATAAAAAAACTATCATCTTTGTTTGTTTTTTTGTTTTATTGAAGATTCTAAAAAAGTGGGGCGTATTGTATAGTTTTACCCTATATGTAGTATTTTTTGCACAATTTTATAGTCGACACAGATATTAATTTTTTTTTTACGTTAAAAGCCCAGATGTCAATTTTGACAAACAAGTACCTGTGCTAAAGAGTTATCCACTCTCCAAACGCCGATTTCGGCGAGTTAAGTTATCCGTTCGTTATTACATGTCAGTGAAACCAAACACACGTTTATTAATAAGAATTTGAAGTTAACATGTGTGTTAGCACTAACTCGCCGCTGTTCGGCGTTCATTAATACGGGGGAATGTATAACATATTGCACTTGCTGTCATACGACTATCAGGCTGTAAATGTAAACATACACCAAAGTTTGTTGCATTTTTTTTTGTCTGGTATACACGGTTTTGGCCCATCTACTACACTTTTCGTGAATTTACTTTGTTTTCTGTTCCAGCATTCGAATCAACATTCAGCGGTCATATGGTTATCTGTCAAAATCGAAAATTTTCTTAGATTTGTACTCATTTATAGGTCATGGCCTTGTTGATTGAAGAAACGAATTGCCCTTGCTATCAAAAGAGCGAGTGTGGAAGTGCCCTTTCTGAGCTCTCAATGCTGCGTCATTCTGTGTTGGTAAATCATCAAGCATTTTTCGCAATTTGAGATTGGGAAGTGGTGTTTGAGAAATTGACCTATTGGAGTGGTAAATTGCTCCAAACAATCTCGCAAATCACTACAAATAAAAGAATCTCGAATTGATACTTCCAATCGTAAATTTCAACAAACAGAATTTTGTATTCTCCGCCGTTTTCAATGTCAAATTACGAATTTTTGTATCAATCCATGAAAACTTCGTTGTGATTTGCGAGAAATATATAATTCGTAAATTGCAACTCAAAATGCTGCAATTGGTGATTTTCAATTTTTTCCGTGCAGTCTACCAACAATTACAACGAATTTTATCGAATAAGCTCATTTTGGCCAGAACAATGAACAGAACGTCCATGTAAATTAAACCCCTGCCTATATATATTTCGTATTCACTTTCTAGCAGAAAATTCATGATTGGAAGGACTCTTAACGAAATCAAGCAGGCTAGTAGTTAGATGTGTGACCGCTTGGTAATCTACAAAGTTAAACATTCTAAAATACACATATACCCAAAAAAAAATTTGTATACGCGTCATATCTATGGCTAAACAATCCTCAAACTGATCGTTAGCTTCACGTCAAGTCGCTAAACCCTCTTTTGTCGGCTACACCTACCCACGGCTATGAAAACCAGAATCGCGTTGGTTGCCAGGACATCAATAGCAGTTCCAAATGCAATACATTTGCAAACCCAATCCAATTTCAATAGTTCACTGATTTACCACTTGACTATAGGCACACATCCACTTAACGTGACGTTAATAAATCCCCGATCAACACTGTCTTCCATTCGTTAAAACCGAAAAACCGCAATTGAATGTCATTTGGAAAAGCGTACCTACAATAAGTTATACTCGCTGACAATAATGTCACAGTTGCGACGGCTTTAGTCAAATCAATTGCCGTCCAAAGATACCATCATCATGAGACAGACACCTTCCAAGTCCTTCTTGGGCACACAATCTTAGTACAAAGTTGCGCGCGTGCACAGGTCGAAGCAAGACAAAGTAAAAATATCTTCTCGTGTCCAACCAAATATATAAATTGATTCGGTGTAGGGTTACATATCGGCGAGCAACTTTGTTGCCACAATAGCCCCGTGATCGAGAGGAAAGCCATCTTTAACCTGTATCCGATCCGAGGATCCCTCTGTGTGTGTATATCTTGTTTCCATGTTTTGGTTGCAATTTTCGTCGGGCGGCTTCTCGTGTGGCTCTAGAGTTAAGCGGTGCGCTTTGCAATCGTGGTGACCAGACAGTGGTGGTGGCGGCTGCAGACAAATAGACAGACAGAAGCGTAAACATTGCGCACAAGAGATAGCATCAATCTTTTCGAAACCACCACCCAGTTGAGGATCGATTCGATTTTAGGTGACAATTCCCACTGGGGTTTTCGCTTTTAAGTGATCCGATAGCGCTGGCTGCCAACTTCCTCATCCAGCGAGGATAATTAAAGTCATCAACCTTCAGAATTTATGGCCAACTGTTTAAAATCAATATTCACTTAGAGTTACCGGGAGGACACAGTGAAGGCTAACACGACACACACAGTTGCAGTGCGGTGGCTTCTTGTCTTAAATGCGGGAACCGGGAAGTACCCCTGTAGGAGTACATATTCATGTGTCACTCAGGTGGCTATGGCTGCTACTCCAGCGCCAGTCGTATATGCAGACGAGCAATCCGCATCGAGTCGAGTAACCTTACTCCTCTTCTTCTTCTTCGTTTGCTTGCCGGTATTTTAATTAGATGTAATTTTTGTGTATGCCCCCTCCCGAAAAGACGCGACCATATACAGCAGAGGCATTAAGGGCACACACATGTAGTAATTACAACCTGCCCGTTGTCGGTGTCGATGTTCGACAGGGATTCTCTTGAGAAGAAGAATTTTTATAACTTGGGACATAAATTCGCTTGGAATTACACGAACACGGTTCGTTTTCCGTTTTCCTGGCGGGCGATTAGAAAGAAAGTTAACAGACTTCTAGTGGAGAATATTGACGATTTAAATATGCGAGGGGTGTTTTGTATATATCCGTACTTGTAGGTTGTAGCTGGTGTACGACAGTGCACAAGGCACAAGGGGTGTCCTGCGGGTGAAAAGTGCAAGGTATGTGTGAGACATTCCGCAGGGGAAATTAAGAAATTTTCTTTTAATTGGCACAACCGTTAATGGAATTACTTCAGCGCGGGTGTGTGAAAAAAAAAAATCCAGTTGGAATGTGCAGAATATAGTTGGTGAATTTTTAGAGTACCTAGCAGCTGAGTAAATGAGGAGACAAATTCGCCGTACAGTTGTTCAACTCTGTACCTATCAAGCTGTGGTGCTCCTCAATTTCTCAAATTTTTAGTCTGTCACCCGAAAATATATTAATGCTGCACTCTGTTGGGGAAAATGGTGCAATTATGTGACTCGTCCAATTCAGGTGAGCCAGTAATGACGAGAGATACCGGTATTGATCCAAGGACCGCCTGCTGGCGCGGATTCCATAGTTCGTCTTGTGATACGAAGTGGGGACATGTATTTAACTTTACCAATCCACAGACGGACGGTCTAGCCCTATACCGGACCAGAAATCAATTGTTACTGTGTTCCGACAAACCGCGACGGTGACAGGACGAAAAACTAGAGTCCATGTCCAGGCACTGGTTCAGACCGGTATGTGAACATGTTGGAGGAATTTCTTGTTCCTTTGCTTTGGACTTAGCATTTAGTTCCAACAGGACGGAGCAGCGGTTTACACTTGAGGGAACACTACCCGGAGGCCGGAGCAACTCATAATAAGGGGCGATTTGGAGTCGCTAGCCCGCAACGGAGCCACTCTTGCGATTTTTTTTTTTGTGTAAACCCTAGAAGACAAGGGGTATCACCCTGGAATGCACAATACTAAAAATTTGTGCTCGCGACTCGATATTCAGAGGTGGGAAGCGCATAATTGACGACAGGCCCAAATCCTCTCCTCGCGGAAAGTTTAATTTGAGTTCTGTTGTAAAAGAGAAATTTAACACGATTCGTCGTGGTAAAAATAAAGTGAGAGTGCTAGAAGCACTGACTGAGATTATTGATTTTGGTGAGTTTCTCTCAGCTGATGGATGCGTTCCCAAATGTTTAAATTAATTGTCTTATTTCACCACAAAAACATGTATGTTGCAAAATGTTTAATAACTAGACATAATACACTGTGAAATATTCATTGGTGGAAATAAAAAAAAAGACATTCTTCTTCTATTCGACAATTATTGTTTCTGTTTTCGTTTGTTGTTTTGGGCGAAAAATCATTTTTACCCGCGAGTGTCGACAGAAAAACGGCAACCAATATAAAGAGAAGAATTGATTAAGAATATTAAAATGCAAAATATGCTTCAGGGGAAAGATATAAACATTTCTGAAATGTTTAATATCGACCTTCAATTTACAGAAGCACAAAATTGCAAAATTTGTATGGAAAATGTAACCACTGTGAACTACTCGTACTTAAATTTAGAGCCGAAAATAAAAAAGTTTATTGGTAATGCCCAATCTTTTCATGAAGATTCCGTTTATTAATGGAAAACAAAAAAAAAAAAACTAATTAAAACTATTAGAAAATTTGAAACAATTGACATAATTATAATAATGTGAGTAATGTTCATTTATAATAAAAAGAAAAAGTGTAATAAACACAATCAATGAAAATTTATTTTCTTTAAAATGTACGGGAAAAAAGCGAAACTCAAAATGTATATAAGAAAAATTGGAAATAAACATGTTTACTGATTTGTACCCTGATATGTCTCACGCATTTAGGTTTTCCTGCTTACAAATTTGTTTTAATTCATACGATTCATAATCATTAGTATCATCAGATATTTTTTATATAAATAAGCGTTTTTCTTTTATTTTTGTCAATTTCAGTATAGTGTATCGATTTGCATTGTTTACAACAAAAATGTAAACATCTCGTACTAAAGGGTGATTTTTTAAGAGGTTTAGAACTTTTTTAAAAAAAAAACACAAAAAATTCGAAAAAATGAATGAAATATTTATTTGAATCGATAGTTTGAACCTTGCAATTTAATGTTTAAAGATAATTTCATGCAAATGTTGACCGCGGCTGCGTCTCAGGTAGCCCATCCGCTGAGTCCAAAATTTTCCACGTAGTGCTGTAACAAAGGCCTAACTGCTGGGAACGGCGCCGAATCGACATTTCGCGGTCTTCTGTCACACTAGCTGATACGGCCGCAATATTTTCTTCACTACGCACAGTACGTAAACGTGTTGGTGGTTTAATGTCCAACAAAGTAAATTTGGTGCGAAATTTGGTCACAATCTTCCGAATAGACTGCTCAGAAGGTCGAGAATGCCGATCATAAAATGGAAGCAGCGCGCGATGAACATTTCGAACCGAGCACGAATTTTGATAGTAAAATTCAATAATTTGCAAGCGTTGTTCATTTGTAAGACGAGCCATGGTTAAATTGCAAACCAAACTGAAGCTGTTTGACAGTGACACAAGGTACTAAACACACGTCAGCTGTCAAAACCAGTGTTGCCAAAACCAAACCAGCTAAAAAATCACCCTTTATATAGATTATCTAGGTAAAATAATACCTATGCGTTTTAATATAATTTGGAACTAAATTCACCACACCATACCCACCGTTTTCTTAACACGTCCCGATAACGGGCAATTATATGAATTTTTTCCAATGTTACCGCAAAATGAACTGTTAGGCATCTGTCAGGTTACTATGTGCAAGTGTGTGCGTGCGGCTAATTTATTTTAACATGGCACACATACTTTCCCACATAGTAACACGGAAAACAGCTTAGGCAAATTCTCTTAAGTTGGCTGAGCTAACGGTCTATTTAATACTTAGTTTATGCTTTATACTTATTCCTTCTTTTACCAACTTTTATGCATAGCAATGTCAACAAAGCAAATCATCAAATTTGTATCGTAAAATTTACGCAGATGCGCAGAACTAAATAAAATTTCAACACAGAAGAGCATACCATTTATTCTATAGTCATGTCTCCAGTAGTCGAACACTTAGTGGTTCATTGTAAAATAATCACTAACTGTGAGAGAACCGTTGAATTTAATATGCCAAGAAAAATTAATGAGCTGCCATAACTCAAATATTTTAAAATAAAGTTAAGTTTTTCCCTGTAATTGTTATTGTTTTTTTATAAAAAAATAAAAACTGAAAAAAAGCATTATTCCCCAGTAGTCGAACACTAGCTTCCTAAACCCGAACATAAAGTTTCTTTACTTCGAACGCTAGATCTCGTGTATATTTTCAATTAAAAAAGTGAGAAAAATCTATATTTTTGTTTTTATTTAAAACATAAAAAACAGTAACAAAACAACTTAAAAGGAAATAAATAAATAGAATTCACAAACAATTAAAAATAAAAATTGTACGTTAATTCAGTCTGTGTGTTCAACTGGTGTTCGAATAGGAAACTCGCAGAAGTTTGGTTCCCTATGATCGAACGGTCAAAAAATAACAAAAGTATTATGTTTTCAGATAAGAACTTTACTAAAAAGACATAAAATAGATATAAACTAATGAAACAAGCATTGAAAATAAACATTTACCTGAATTTTCAAACAAAAAAACTCACTTTCCTCCGACAATCGCAACAGTTGTTTTTTCTACTGAGCCCGCACTCAAACGCATTTCCTAAAGACTCAATTTAAACTGCAATTTTGAAACGTTAACAATAATATTGTACCAGTTGATATTGCAAAAACGATTACAGGTAATACCACAATGTAGCATTTTGCGTTTGTAGGAGTTGAAAATCTTAAAAATATACAGCTGTGTAGCTTTTTACAAAAAGTGTTCGACTACTGGGAGTGTTCGGAATTAGGCGACGCTACCCTACCTTGATTCGAACCTTATCTGATGCATATCTGCTATCCAGTCCAGTTTAATCTTAGCCAAGTGCAGTGCCGCTAGATGGCGTATTTTGACACTCGCATTGTGTCTAATCGAACGATGTGACATACTTCAGTGCGAAATATTAGTCTCCAGTATCATGAAGTGATCCTCTGAACTTTGTCGAATAAATTGTCATCCGGTATATTGGTTCAATTCGAAATAATTGGCTAGGTATATCTATGGGCGAATTCATCTTAAAATTCATTTTAAAAGTTCTGTGAATCTGCTAGTTCAAGAAAGCTGGCTGACTCGAAGTGTCTCAGTTTTGACTGGACAACATCAGTCATATCAGCAGTTGACGTTTATGGATGGGTAGCAAGAATTGTGTGACTGATTATACCAAGACGCTAGTTCGTATAATATGTGGCTGACTTAGGAACTTGACGTTTCCGATCAATCTAGTTTTTGCGTTCAGGTTCATCCAATCCAGACAAATCTAGTCGACTTAAGATAACTAGATTTTGGAATCTGTCTAATTTCCGATTCGTTACGTCAATTCGATGCCATACTTGAACATGGCGCGCCATTAAACTGCCAACAAAAAAATTTCCAAATAGTTCTTACATTGCGAGTTGCGAAGAAATGTTTAGAAAAAAGTCATTCAAAATATCTGAATGCTTTCATTTTCTCTTTTTTATTAATCTAAACTGTTTCATAAAATGACATATCTGTGAATGAATTCACGAGTATTATTTTAAATAGTAAATTTATTTATTTTGTAAACATTGGAATGTATGTAAAAAAATGTCTGTGTCATTTCTGTATGAAAATAATGAAACTTGAAAGCGAGATAAAGTTTCTTGCATACCAGTCATTTTCAAATAATTCATAAGATATTTATTTTATGTTTAATTTTATTTTCATTTTAATGCCGAATGCAATTTTATGTTTCTTTTTGTAACGTCTTAAAAATGTATAAGATGTAGGTACCTACATTTCTATTTTTGAATTACAGTCAACTCTCGATAATCGAAATTCCCGGATAATCGAAAATTATATTATCAACGAATAAACCAACTTTTTACAATATTTTTCCATTTATTTGTAATAAGATTTTGTACTTTGAAACAGTCAACAAACTAAAAAACATAATAAGAAAGACAGCACCTACAGATACGTTTCTACACGTGTGGATAGAAAAAATACGTAGTATTTATAAAAAATGATCACGGATAATAGAGCGAATCCCGGAAAATCGATTTCTAAATTAATAAATTTTTGAAAAAAAATGTCCCGGTTAATAGAGTTGCCGGTTAATAGAATGCCGGATAATCGAGAGTTGACTGTATATACAAACGTATCTTAATATGTATTTATTTTTGTTAGCTTGCATAGTTAATGTTACTAATAAAAAAGACAGAATTTAACAAAACACATGTTTTTCTTAATTTAATATTTCGTGGGATAAATGTGGGATTTTTTTATATTTTGGATAGGGATAAAGGGATATTTTGGGTATAACCGTGTGATAACCTGCCCTTTAAAGTCTGTTATCACTGCAGTTCAGGCCTATTGTCTGTATCACACTGTAGGAGCAAGAGAGAGAGGTGCGAGCACACATTTTCCTTCTCTCTTTCTTTCATAGCCTGTTATTTTTCGTATATCTAAGACATACCAATTAAGAAATAAATATGCTAAATTGTATGGAGGAATAAAACAAAATATGCTAAAGCTTAAAACAACAGCTTTATCAAAAAAAAAAAAACAATAATCCATAAATATACGTAGGATTAACCTGTCCATTTAGAAAGAGACTTGAATTTAATGGAGCAGCAATTCACGCTTCACGAACAGTTGACTTTTGATTTGATTTTTGTTGTTAAGGTTTAACACTTTGACCGCTGATACTTCAAGTTCAAATTGTCATACAAATCTTCAGTAATGCGAAATATATAGAACATTTTGATAGATGCGTTCGTTATTTGTATAGCAAAATATACCACGAAAATATTCCTTATGATGGGTGTTTATGTTAAAAATTTAAAATATGCTAGATTGCATTATAGCATATTGTATTTATTCTTGTATGCAATTTAAAGTTAAAATAATGCTAGTTTTAGCATAAAAAATGGCAAAATGGTACACACCTATTGCACGGTTGCCACTTGGTATTTTTTTTGTTTTTTTTAGTTTCGGTTTTGGTAGTTTTTATCTGGTTATGGTAACTTTTTGAGCAGATGTACCAAGAATGCGAACTCGATATCAACTCATTTAAATGCGACCTTACTGTTTCTGAGTGAACGCATTGCATTATTTGCATATGCGTCATCACCATCCATATAAACCTGTTTTATTCATTATTCAAAAAATTACCGAATGCACTAATTTTCTTCTATTGACAGATGGTAAACTTCGAAATATTTTCTGTTTCTGTTTTTAACTACATTGAGATATGGATAGGTTAATTAATCGTACTATTTATATACAGACATAAAACAGACATAAAGGTTTGTTATAAGAAAAAAGGATCGAAAATGGTAGATGATCCCATGCCTTCTAGCAGCTGGTAATTTTGTGCAGAACGTTGTTGACGTTGTTTAATTGTTTAAAGACTGACAAAGTTCCTACTACGTTCCTTATTGAATTGAAAAGTCTTATTTTTTATAAAAGTTTTTTTTTTTAAACAAGCAATTATTTTAAAAATTAAAAAAATTATTTGAGTTTTTTGTGGTCTATTGTCTGTATCACACTGTAGGAGCAAGAGAATTTTCTTTCTCTCTTCCTCTCATAGCCAGTGCATGAAATATGTACATATACCTCAGAGCCCTATTATGGCTATCAAATATGAACACGATATTTGATAATAATTGATACATATCAACAAAATGAATGAATCGGTATTATGGTTAGCAACCTATCAAAGTTTTTGATGAATTGTGAATTGTATTAGATTTAATATCTATTGTGAATAGTTTTATCGATAAACTTGGTATTATGGTTGTCAAAAAAATTGATATTCATCAAATTTTCTATCAACCACAAATTTCTTGTTGATACGCATCAAATATTCGGGCGGTTAAAGATTTCTATTAACATCAAATCATAAAATTTATTTCATTGTTTTTATTGTTAAAAAAAACGACACTAGACCGAAATGTCGTCGGTAGAGTTATTTTTTGAGCCAGAAAACAAAAACTAAACACAAATTAGAAACGTCAAACTTCAAAACAGAACCCATTCTCAATGATATTTTGATTAGGATTCACAATGGGGTAAAAATTATCGATTGATACGCATAATACCAAATTATCGATGAATTGACAGATGTTATCAAGTATCAAATAACTGATATTTGATAGCCATAATAGGGCTGTCAGTCAGTAGTTCGTACATACATATAGATGGAGCTAAAGAAGTTTTACTTCAGTCGTGTGGTCTAAAGCACAATCGTTTTTTTAAATTGATGAAACGTAGATATTGCTGTTGTAACTTCCAATATATTGCTGGGATATTCGTCTTAAGAACATCGCAAGCCTTTCTACGAACTTATATTTATGTCAGTTGTGCGCCTCGAATTTCCGCGATTGGCTTGCACGTGATTATCAAAGTACAACTTTTCCCATTAGGCACACTTTCCGCTTTCACTTGGATCTAATTAGGCGAAACAAAACCCTCTCCTGCAAATCCATTTTTTTTTTTGAATTTCCGTTGTCTGTATTTTGGGGTCCGTGACACCAGTTGACACTTGCAATTCAATTACAAGGACCATTGCCTGATGCCTTCAATATTCCGCATCGAACAAGCACAAATGGAACTTCGCATTCAACTCACGTAGTCTCCTTCTTAACCCACTTAAGCGAACGATGTCACATCCTCTATGAGAGAAATCTTCTGAATTTTTACGACCCAAGGAAGTCCTTGCGATCGATTGGCAATACAAGAACACTGACCCACCTCCGCCACACCGTGCGGTCTTCCCGATGCCAGAATTCCAGATAAAATCTCACTAATAGATGCTTAATGGTGCGTGCCATCCATGTCCATCTGTTTGTCGGACGACACACCGGACACGACCGAGAGTCATGACCATCCTCGGCAAGCGTCGCGTCATGTTGTTGTCGTCGCGCCAGTCCTCCGACGCCGCTCATATTTGTCTTCGTGGAAAACTGAAAAACTTAAAACATCCCTAGCATTGTGACAGCCGATTTAATTGGAAGAAGGAAATTATTTCCCTGTCCTCCTGTTCATCGGGCACATCTCAATTTGGTACAATCGGTGATGGAATCATTGGTGGGGGGGGGTTGGTGTCTGTTTTCATGGGAAACACCGCACGTAATTGCTCCAGGAGGCACGGGAGCACGTTGGCACGAAGGAATTCCTCTTGGATCTTGTGGGGGGAAATCATGAGCAGCATCCATGACAATTATTATTGTAACCCAGGTGATGGTGATGTCTGATGTGGTGCCATATGGTTGCCTTGGCATTTCAGATTTCAGATGCGATAGCGTGCAAGGATATCGTATTGCAGTGTAAGCAAAAAGCCGAGGGTGCTCCGGCTCGCTCTCCCTTGGATGGTGGTCGGGTCACTATAGGAAACAAGCGTCTGTGTCATTAATGGATATGAGTTATCTCGGTGATACTCATATCATGATCACGGAGCAAATCATTGCAGGGTGCGTCAAACAACGCACACATACTTCCTCGTGACTCAACTGGTCCCGTCAGCATGGTCTATGATGCATGAGCATGATACTTATGACAGGCAACACATGGTTGTGCTTTATCTGTCGAACTCGATATGTGATGATGGGTGATGTGGTGATGCTGCAAATGACGATGTGGATGGCGACGATGATAATGATGGGGGATAGCGCGCACGCACTTCATTTGCGGTAGAACGGATTTTGATCCAAAAAGAAACTGATGGATGCACATGTAAGCAGGAATTTGAATCTGGAATCTGACGACGACGATGATGATGTTGTGTTTACACGAGAATTCGTGTTGCGATTTATTTGATTTCAAGATGAAGACGATTGTGTGGTGGAAATTATATCTAGTAACTGGGAGTGGTCATATTGTTGATTCGTTGTATGCGGTTAGTAAAGTGCAAATGAATTTGGCACTCCTGCTCAAACTGAGTGCAAGTTAAGTGACTTGGACTAAGTGTTGAATGTTTTAAAGACGCGAACTCCTCAGATTTTGATTTCTCTTGCCTCCGACAAACCCAAATGTTTCTGCTGATGTTCAGAGCACTCCAGAAAAGAGGTCTTCTTTGTGACTCACGGGCAAAATCTTCTGTGGTATCTGTCAATGCCCAACTTACTTTATGGCAGATGTTGCCATCGCTATGACAAGGCGATTGGCATTACAAAAATCCTCGGTGAGAATCGCTGTCGGTTTTGCTAGACGCCTCAACATAAACTCATTCAAACAGGTAGCACTATACCCTCGATTTATCACAGTAAGTACCATCGACAAGGGCACATTCCAACGCAGCGAAACCGACCCAATTTCCCTTTCAAATAGGTCAACTAATACCCAAACCGGTTGCCCACAATGACCGGCAGCCAATTGCACTTTCCATTAGAAACCGATATTGCTAATTGCCGCCGGAAAATGATTAGCAGTTCGATACCGGTAACAGGTAGCCCGTCCACGTCCGGTCCCGAAAATTTCGTATAAATAGACTCGACACTTTCCGAAACGATATCAAACAGAACTTAGTATCCAAGATGGTAAGTACCCTACCCACAGAAGCAGTAGGTCCTCCAAACAAATAATTTTAAATTTTCTTGCAGAAGTTCCTCATTGCCGCCACCTTAATGTGCCTCGCACTTGTTGGCCAGTCTCAAGCAGGTAGTCTTCGTGGATTAGCAGTTCAAGTTCCTCATCAATCCTATGGTGTTCCGGTGCTCGATAATGAGATTCATATTGAAGAGACCCAGCCTATTGTTGAAGACAAAGACAGCGTGTCTGTTGACTTGGAAACGCATGAAGAACCAATAGTTTCGCAGCCCTCTAGTGAGTACGGTGCTCCAGCTGTAGCATATGAGATCGAAACTGTTCCGTTTGTCGATTCCCTTCCTCTGGTTGATAGTATTGTGAGTTTCGGCACACCTTCAGAGACATACGGACCCCCGGCTGAGCCAACTACACCAAAACCTGAGCTGCCTTATCTAGAACCTGGTCTGCCTACTTTGCCAGAAGCTCCTGTCGTGCCGGAAGTGCCTGAAGTCGGCGAAGACTATGTGGAAGTGTCTAATGAATATTTGCCCCCAACCGACGAAGCTCCGCTTGTTGTGCCAGAAGGTAAGCCTAGTGAAGTATATGGGCCGCCAGCGGCAGCTGAAGTTGTACTCCCGACGATTCATGAAATCCCAGCACTGCCAGAAGCACCCGCAATAGCCACACCTGCAGTTACAGTCGAGAATAGTGGCCAATATTTTTACGAGCCCCCAGCAATTGGCTTCCCAACTCCAATTAGCCATATTCCAGAGCTGCCCGCAGCTCCGGTAACATCGTTTGCTGCTGAAAACGCAAGGCCCACCCAGATTTACGGACTTTCAGCCGAAGTGCCCGAGTACATCGCACCTGCGGTCACAAAAGACCAGACAGTCCCTGTCGAGGCACCCAAGCAATACTTCTACGAGCCTTCAGCCTTTCCCACTCCCGTATCCGTTCAGCCCATCCTTCCTGAAATCAAAACCCTTCCCGCAGAAGCGCCCCGACAATATTTCTACGAAGTCCCCGCAAAACCTTTCCCAACTCCTGTGACCCTCCCTGTTCGCCACGAAATTGTGTCGCACTCTGGGTTCGTTCAAAGCTCAGCCAGTTCCTCGTCATCTTCCTCAAGCCTTCATGTAAGTTTCAAATTTCGCATCATTTCGTATAGGGTATACCCACTGTACAACTTTCTTTCTGCAGGTCAACAAATACGCAGTTCCGCTCATCATCCAACCTCAAGCCGATTCTGTTATTATTGAAGAAGTCAAGCCAATAGGACAGCGATTTGCCATTCACTCCGTAGCCGGCAGCTCGGAAAACACCTCTACGGGATTGTACAAGCAAGTGTCCGTAGTTAGCCACCTGATGCCACACTTATCATCGATTGGTACTATCGTGGGACACCATCAGCCTGTTGCCAGTTCCGTACCTGTCCCGGTTCCCCATGGTGCCTATGGTGTTGCAAACTTCTAATTGAATTATTGTTTGACGTATGTAACGCAGAGGATAAATAAAAAGTCTTTCAAAAATGTCAGTTCCATGTTTTTTTTAAATCCTTAGGGACACATTGTTCACTCAATTAGAAACGTTAGTAAGGGAAACAACATAACCTCAAATTATTATAAAAACAACAACTCTACAGTTCGCCCCAAACCCTTGGAGTACTCGACTCACACACAAACAGTTATACACATCCTTCTTCGGGAGGTATTCTCTCGATTGGATCTATGATTGCCACGAAGGCCAAGCAAATATTATCTCTTCCCAAATAGAGTTATAAACCTGACATGAGCAAGCATGAGACCAATTCAAGGTGCCTCGAAGTGTTCGAGCCACCATAAAAAAGAAGAGATTCTACCCTAGAAGACGATAAAGTAAAAAAAAAAACAGAAACCGACACAAGGAAATATATTGGTCTTGAGGAGGAAACAATGAGACAAGAGGAAGGAAAAAACTTCGAAGTCCCTTGTGTTATTTGAACAAAATGAATATAAATTTAGAATTGTTATCTGGAAAGTTCAGTGGTGACCAACAGAGGTAGGCGCTTTTAATAATGACTGCGGGTTCGGGAGACCACACGATTGTTGGTTCGAAACTGTTATATTAGAACTTCAAAGGTCCGTAGCCCATTTCTAGCTATCAAAAGTAAAGTAAAACACTCACTCATCAAATGAATACAAACAAGTTAGTGTCTATTCATATGACAGCGAACAGACCACTGAGCACGTAGCAATTGCTTTTACTTAAGAGAAATGTCAAAATCGAAGCATTTGCTACATTTCGTATGAATAAAAACCAATTTGAGTTAGTTCCAACCCTTGACATGTTCGAAAAGCGGCGACACTGACCTTTTACTCAGATCGGTAACTTATTAGACAAAGCAAATGCTATGCAAATTCTGAGTCTGCTATTTAGTTGACTCAGACCTTTTGCTAAATATTTTGTACGCACATTTTTTACATAAAACAATCTAAGCAGTGGGAATTTTCGATGTTTTATTTATAAATAGTTAAATTAAGTTTTGCTCGTGCAGAAAAACAAAACATGGATGCGATAAGTTTTCACATTATATCTTTTTTACCTCTTGTTGTCAACGTTCGTGCTTATAAAAAACAGTATAAACAAAGAACAATTCGTGTAGATAATAACTTAAAGCAATTGTTTTGTTTCACGCGTGAAAATGTGGACATTTTGGCTAATATTTTTTTAAATGATACATTTTCCGACAACTGAGGAAGAAATCAAACATCACCAAGCGATTTGGCAAATAAAATTTATGTTTCCAGGTGCAATTGGAGCTATAGATTGCTTTTGATAATTTTCCCACAAAAACTAAACAAACCACCGGACAAATGTCACTTGTTAATTCTGACAGAAATTGCAAGGCAAGGACATGTACAGCGAAGTAAATGCTGTTTTTATTCATACCGATTCAAAACATTTGCTAAGGGCTTTCACTTTGCTAAAACCTTTTACTCAAAGCAAGTGCTAGTTTTTATTCATACGACCCATTGACGCATTGCGAAACAGAAAATCTGACATTTATACATGTATAGTGCTTCGAAAACAATTTTAAAAAGTTTTAAATATCGGAATTTCGAATTCGAAACTTTTTGCCTCAAACAATAGCTGTTTTTTTTATTTTCAGCGTATCTGATCCGGATCAGATTACAAACTTTATATTGCCAGCCATATTGCAAATATTCTGCTCAACGTGACGTCACACAAGGCACATGTCACTTCACTTGCAATGTCGGGGGTGCTACCATATTTGAATCAAATTTGCATAATTTTTATTTTCAAATATATTTTTGTGAAACAAATTTAGTATTTTATGTTCAAATATGCAACACATGAACAATATTTTGCTGCTAGCACTTGGGTATTGGGTTTATCTTGTTATATTAAGGTGTGTCCAGACCAGCGAAACATTTCAAAAATGTTTATGAAATGTTTCTGAAGCAAATCGGACACATTTCATAAACACTTATAAAAGATTTCTGAAGGTTATTTATTAAATGTTTCAGTTTGATCCTGTTTTGGACTAGAAGAAAATAATGCGGTAGGATTATCTATTAGCGAGTAAAGTTTTAATTTTTGTAATTTTGGTCTCGGGAATCACGCGACTCGCGATTTAATTCAAATAATCGTCTTAAGTGTATCACTTTCTCTCGTTTTTATTTTATTTAAAAAAAAATAGTAATCGAAAAACAGCGCTCACTTTTTTCAGGGAACCTTGTAAAACAATAATTACAATCCATCCGATTGGGTAACTGTGAAACATTTCATAAATATTTTTTTGGTGTCCATATCCAAACCAGCAAAACATTTCATGAATATTTCATAAAATTTGTTTGGTTTAATAAAAGTTTTGGAAATATTTATGGAACATGTAGGTACTTAATTGTTTATCAAATGTTTGGCTGATCTGGACATACCTTTATAGAAGGAGAAAAAACAAAATAGCTCGGAATACTGACGGGGAGTTTATTCGAATGCGAAAAAATCAATTGATTTTTTGTGTTCCATTTTTTAGTCTGGCAGTGCGATTGTGTGGCTATAATTTACAGGCAAACCAACATTCAGCAATAAAATGAAAAACGCAGCCGTTTCTTTTAGAAACGAGGAGTACCTGGAAGAGGTTTTTGAGGAATTACAAATAAAAAAAAAACAAAAAAAAATTCCAACACAGTTTTTTTTTTTGACCGAACCTAGACTGTCAAAATTAAGCGGACATTAAGCGAAGCGGTGGAGAGAAACATTGGAGAGGCGCTTAATTTTAGCTTTCCTGGAACAGCATACTAGGCATCATTAACCTACAAATGGAAATGGAGATGTCTTATTCTTTCACATTTTCTTTGTTGCGTAGTTTTGTTTTCGTTCAGCCCAAATGGGACAAAAAGTACCGCTGCTTATCCAATATATTGCGTCTGTCTCTCATTTTTGCGTTTGTTATTAAAACAAATTGTGACATCTGTCATTGGATTCGCGGATATTTTCGAATAAATAAAGTGTTGATGTATCATCTGAATGGAGTGTCAAAACTTAATTCGTTCGTTTGTAGGTAGCTTCTGAGATTTAATAACATTTGCCTTAACCCTGTTTCCGTATGCAAAATTGTATGAATTAGAGATCGAAAAATTGTCATTTCCATTTAAATTTTCATAATTTTGTGTCTGCCGAAGAAATTTCTGTTGGTTAATTTTCGTAAGCCTCTCAAACGAAAAAAATGTAACTAACATGACGTTTAGGTGGTTCCATTTTTAATTCACTGTTACGAATTTAGCTCAAACAAGTAAAAGTGTTTTCATCGGCCTGACCGATGCTTTAATACCCTCCACCGCATACAAGTCACGCAAAATTGTAGGCATTTGAGGAAATACGTAATTACATTGAACAGGTTTAGGTACAGGTCAACAAATAATAAGAATCAGCTTTTGAGTAGTCTAATTACAATTCTACCTGTTGTTACCTGTTCAAGGGAAATTTCTGGAAAGTGCTTCTATTGTAAAAACAGTATAGGTGTGACATACTTAATAACAAAGTGGTTCAATCCATTTTTAATACCAAGCTGACGACAATAAAAATAAGTCCTCTCACCAAATTTCACTTGCCTAGGTAGATTCTTTTCGACGCTATCGTGTTATCAACAGACAGAGACATGGGCCTAATATTGATTTTGTATGAGAGGTACCAGAACTACTTGATCGACATAGCCCATTTTCAATACCAACCTGACGACGATAAAAAGAAGTCCTTTCACCAAATTTCATTCGCCTATGTCAATTCCTTTGGGCGCTATTGTGCTTTCAACAGACAGACAGACAGACAGACGGACGGACATGGCTAAATCGATTCTGAATGTGATCCTGATTCAGAATATATAGACTTTATGAGGTCTCCGGTGACTCCTTCTTGGCGTTACATATGTAATGACAAAGTGAATATACCTTCCTGTGGAGGGTATAAAATAAAGTGCACGACTGGGTCGAACGTAACTTCCTCGTTCATTAAAAGTATTAATGTAAATGGAGTGGGAGCATTGTGTAAGCTCCGAGTTGTTGGACATATATTTTTAGGGTGCATATTCAATATGGTTGAAAAAAAAAACTAGGGAAAACTATATTTTTCAAAAATGACTTTTTTCAAAAATCGATTTTACGATAATACAGACAAAAACTGAGTTTTCATTAAGTTAGAAATGACCTATTACCTTAGAAATTAATTTTTGTTACAATCGTATGGACCGTTTTCGAGATATGTCCAAATTTCAGAAGTACCGTTACTCGATTTTTTAGCGGAAAACTGAGTATGCAGTTATGTTTACCTCACCTACTTATGCTTAAATATCAATTTTTGTTCAAATCGTTGGAGCCGTTTTCGAACAAATCAAACTGGTATGAACATTTTGTATGGGAAGTAACATTAATATTGAGGTTACCATGCAAAAAAATAAAGACCCCGAACTGTAAGCCCCACTTTAAATCCGTAGTTTGAACGAAATCCGTTCAGCCGCTTAGGCTGTAGGCATAAACTAACTAGTAAATAGACTGACAGCTTCAGCCAAAAAAGAGAAATCGCCTACAAGCTGAATTTGACCTTGGATGTAGCCCAGTTTGAATTCATGTATCTGTGCCTATGTTAATCAAAGGGGCTCACTCATACTTGAAAAAAACCAGCCTACACTCTTCCGGTTTAAACCGGATGACGGTAGCCTAAGGTGTGCTTTCATTTCGTTATCGTGTTGCGGCTGTGTTGGGCAAATAACAATTGTTCTTATGTCGTTTTCGATTTCGCTTTTCAGATTTCTGCTGCCAAATCGAACATAAAAATCCGAATTTTATTGATTCGTGTATGTATTGAGTTGGCCGCAAAAAATATTTATTTTTCACTTGCACTGGAAATCCATTTGAATTGATTTGAACACATTTATAATAACTCATTTCGAAATAATTTAATATAAAAATCGTTATATTCTCGAAATATTAATAATTCCGCTAAAAAAGCAATCCTACCAACGATAAACAATTCGCAACCGCCAGCTGTGTGTCATACAAATTGGTATTAGTGAAGGTATGTATAAATATGAGAAAAAATCGAGATTTCACAAATAAAAAAAGGGTGATTTTTTTGGCAGATCGAACATGAAAAGCAATCTCTATCAAAAAGAAAATTATCTTTTTGCCAAATCGAGAACGACATAAGAGTTTATAAAGTTTATGAACTTTATAAAATACGAACAGGTTTTTTTTTTTACTTTTGTTAAAAGAGATTTTGTAACTTAAAGCTTCTTTTGTATATTTTAATTAATTGATTTTAATTGTTGATTTTAATGCTTTAAGTTTCGAAATCATATTGAAACAAAATGTTTTAACACCGTTTAGGGAAAACATTTCTTTGTAGTTTTAGTATAATTTATAATCTGTATTAGTAGGTACGTAAAATGAATACTTGCACATTAATATATGTAAGTTCATATACATTTATTAAATTAAAAAAATTAATTCTATATTTTCATTGTTAATAATATTGCTATCAAATTTGTATGCGCTTGGTTTTTTCTTGTAAAGGCCATACTACAAAAATCCTCGTAGACCACCCTATATTTATGTGAAATACTCGTAACAGTTAAAATATGATGCTTTGATCACTTTTTCTATTCCCAAATCACGAAGTGCACTTGTTTTTGTTAATTAGTTAATAGCATTTGCATTTTTACTGTTCCTAAGTAACATTATTCAACACTGTTCAGTGATATTAAACGACAGAATTTCCAATTTATTAAATATATATTAAATAAACGAATTTGGAAACATTCACCAAGCCTAATAGAAATTTATTTAACGTTCATGAAAATTTTCTAAAATTCACTTATGCCGTAGTGGAAGCTTGGGTTCAACTTGCATGTTGCTAACTCATTTTTTTTAAAAACCCCACGGATTTCATTTGCGCAGCTGCATGAATTTTGCTGTCAAAAATAGAATTCATACAAATAAAACTAAAAAACGACTGAAATGTGAATGGATGAACAGTTTTTGGTGCAGAATATGGGTAGAGAACAAGTTATGCTACCTAAAAAATCCATAATCGACATGTTTTTTGTACATTTATTGTTATAAATCTATTTAGAATTTCTTTGTTATTGAAAGAGTGCCACCCGGCGGCCATTAATGCACGTATTCACAGACAGGAAAAAGAAGAGAGCGCGAGAGAGAGCCTCTCATTCAAAATTTGCGGGGAAAATCGGGTAGGGGCACGGAAGCTGTCAGTCTATTTAGTAGTTAGCATAGACAAACCATACTGAGACCCCCAACTCACAATCCTCTTGCCGCTGGCCCGCTCAGTTTTTTTTTTAAATTCGTCATTTTGTTCTCCTATCCGTGTTATGTCAATTAAGAATCCGTGTGACATCCAAAAACATACAAAAAATGCAAAAATAAATGCTGCCAACCTCGGCAACCGTGGGGAAATGTGAAAGAGTTCGGGAATACCACATTTTTTCATTACTGAACGCCATTGGTTAGTTATTATAAATTGTTAAAAGGCGAATAATTTGATTTGTTTGGTTAGTTAAACTATCTAAAGTTGATGTTCTATATACTAGAAACATATTGGGACAAACATTGTTGTGTATTTTCCGCTTTTGGATATCAGTAACTTCGATTTAGTGTGTAAATTTTTCTTAAATAATGAAGAAAATTTGCCCAAAATGTTTTCATTTTCCCTCCACCAATCTACATTGTTAATTTTTCATGAACATTTTAAGCAAATGTGCACTTATTCCTAAAAAAAAAATGTTATCCACACATAACGAACAATTTCAAATTTAACGGATAAAACTCTATGAACTCTGCCAGCAACTTTGCCCACAGCGGAAGTGTCTCATATCTGCTGGGAGTGTGTTGGTGAGCCGGAATTTTTGAAGTTTCGTGACATTTGTCAATACGATTTTCTTTGTAAGAATACTAGCGCACCAAGCGTGAACACTAAAAAAAAATATAGCTTGTAGGCTAAGTAACGGGAAATCGGCCGGAGTTGGTGGTCTCAGTATTGTCTCTGATCGTAATGTCAGAATTGATTAACAACTCGAGTTCGAAATTTTGTACGAATACAATATCTTTCTCTTACTACGTAATGGAGAAAGTTAAAAATGCAACACCTACACTTGGGCTCGAACAGCTTGGCGCAACAGGTCCGTAGGGGCTTCCCAGAACCATTCGCTTTGTGTGAGTTTTTTTGGGACGAAAGGAAGGAATCTACTATCTACAATTTGATGCCGAGTCCAATTGGCTAATTGAAAAGCTCGTTCATGACAGTTACTCTCGGATGTTTGTCAGACGTTCGCGAGAGGTAGAGCAGGGGAAAAAAAACTCAAGACATTAATGCAAGTTTAATTCAAAAACAATAATAATGATATTATTAAATAATACTTAGGTAACATAATCATGTTCCACAGGTACGGCCGAAGAGCAGGGATGTGATTTTTGGTTTGGCTTGAATGTGAGAAGTCGTCAGTCAGGAAGAGCGGCTTCTAATTAAGAAAGCGGAAGAGTGTCAAAAGTTTAATAAAGATCTTGATGTCAAATTCTGCTAAATTTGTACTAAGCTTTGAAATATAAAGTTCAGCTCTTCATGCGTTTGCGAGATGTCCAAGAAATAATCATTTATAGGTATCTATAATTTTGCTCTGAGCTTGAGGCCTATTCATGAGTAACTTATTGTACACTGCGAGTAAAGCTTAAAATGGAGCCATTAATACAGCTACAAAAAGGCTGACACCTGGGGCCTGTACCACAGCGCGACAAGTCTAAATTCACTTGTACACTTATGCTTGTCCGACAAGTACAAATTAATTCTGTAACAGAACGTAAACCGTTGCACTTTTCAAAAGAATTAAATTCCCTTGACTTGTCGGCATTCTTCGACAAGTGTTTTATATGTGAAGATGGCAAAAATCACGGCAGACAAAAAATATGTTATTTTTCCAAAAATAAGAGAGGAAAACGATAAAACTGTTGGAGCTTTCAGTGATGTCCTAACAAAAGAAAATACAGATGATCAAACATCAAAATTAAGTCTTGGCTTAAAAACCTTCCGTAGTAATAACAAATTTTAGTCTCGACTTTAATATATCCACTCTGAGCTACTCAAATTTTGAATCGAAACTAAAAATGGTTATTGGTAAGGCCCACTGTAACAGTCGGAATCAAAAAAGCACATTTTTAATTATATATTATTATATTTCTGAATTTGTATTCTGCTTTTCCAAAGGTAAAATAAATAAATAATTGGCGCAACAGGTCTGTAGGGACCCTAGGCCTAGCTTCTCACAACCATTCGTTTGTGTGAGTTTTTCATTTTTGGGACGAATGGAAGGGATCTACAATTTTATGCCGAGTCCAAACGGCTAATTGAGAAGCTCCTTCATGACAAGTTATACTCTCGGATGTTTGTCAGACGTTCGCGAGAGGTTTTCCAAAGGTATTACATTTAAAATGCACTCAGTTTTTAACAATATTCACATCACCTGTCCTCATTGAACCACAGTTCGACAAGTGTGTCTTGACACTTGTCGTGTTCTGTTACAGAATGAGGGAAATTATATAATTTCCCACTTGTCATCTTTTATCGCGACAATTGTCGCAGTGCTCGCGTTTTGTGTATATAGTGTACACCCATGAGACATCTGAATCGAATGCCAGCCGTGGTTAAGCACCACGATGGTCAGCAAACTGTCTACAAGTCGATTGGCCTGTATAGCGCACTGTTTAGGGTGATTCCGACAGCAACCGGAAAATAATTAGCAGTTCGATACCGGTAACAGGTAGCCCGTCCACTCCAGAAAATTTCGTATAAATAGACTCGACACTTTCCGAAACAATATTAAACAGAACTTAGTATCCAAGATGGTGAGTACCCTTACCCACAGAAGCGTAGTTCCAAACAAATAATTTTAAATTTTCTTGTAGAAGTTCCTCATTGCCGCCACCTTAATGTGCCTCGCACTTGTTGGCCAGTCTCAAGCAGGTAGTCTTCGTGGATTAGGAGTTCAAGTTCCTCATCAATCCTATGGTGTTCCGGTGCTCGATAATGAGATTCATATTGAAGAGACCCAGCCTATTGTTGCAGACAAAGACAGCGTGTCTGTTGACTTGGAAACGCATGACGAACCAACAGTTTCGCAGCCCTCTAGTGAGTACGGTGCTCCAGCTGTAGAATATGAGATCAAAACTGTTCCGTTTGTCGATACCCTTCCTCTGGTTGATAATATTGTGAGTTTCGGTACACCTTCAGAGACGTACGGACCCCCGGCTAAGCCAACTACACCAAAACCTGAGCTGCCTTATCTAGAACCTGGTCTGCCTACTTTGCCAGAAGCTCCTGTCGTGCCGGAAGTGCCTGAAGTCGGCGAAGACTATGTGGAAGTGTCTAATGAATATTTGCCCCCAACCGACGAAGCTCCGCTTGTTGTGCCAGAAGGTAAGCCTAGTGAAGTATATGGGCCGCCAGCGGCAGCTGAAGTTGTACTCCCGACGATTCATGAAATCCCAGCACTGCCAGAAGCACCCGCAATAGCCACACCTGCAGTTACAGTCGAGAATAGTGGCCAATATTTTTACGAGCCCCCAGCAATTGGCTTCCCAACTCCAATTAGCCATATTCCAGAGCTGCTCGCAGCTCCGGTAACATCGTTTGCTGCTGAAAACGCAAGGCCCACCCAGATTTACGGACTTTCAGCCGAAGTGCCCGAGTACATCGCATCTGCGGTCACAAAAGACCAGACAGTCCCTGTCGAGGCACCCAAGGAATACTTCTACGAGCCATCAGCCTTTCCCACTCCCGTATCCGTTCAGCCCATCCTTCCTGAAATCAAAACCCTTCCCGCAGAAGCGCCCCGAAAATACTTCTACAAAGTCCCCGCAAAACCTTTCCCAACTCCTGTGACCCTCCCTGTTCGCCACGAAATTGTGTCGCACTCTGGGTTCGTTCAAAGCTCAGCCAGTTCCTCGTCATCTTCCTCAAGCCTTCATGTAAGTTTCAAATTTCGCATCATTTCGTATAGGGTATACCCACTGTACAACTTTCTTTCTGCAGGTCAACAAATACGCAGTTCCGCTCATCATCCAACCTCAAGCCGATTCTGTTATTATTGAAGAAGTCAAGCCAATAGGACAGGGATTTGCCATTCACTCCGTAGTCGGCAGCTCGGAAAACACCTCTACGGGATTGTACAAGCAAGTGTCCGTAGTTAGCCACTTGGTGCCACACTTATCATCGTTTGGTACTATCGTGGGACACCATCAGCCTGTTGCCAGTTCCGTACCTGTCCCGGTTCCCCATGGTGCCTATGGTGTTGCAAACTTCTAATTGAATTATTGTTTGACGTATGTAACGCAGAGGATAAATAAAAAGTCTTTCAAAAATGTCAGTTCCATGTTTTTTTATATCCTTAGGGACACATTGTTCACTCAATTAGAAACGTTATTAAGGGAAACAACATAACCTCAAATTATTATAAAAACAACAACTCTACAGTTCGCCCCAAACCCTTGGAGTACTCGACTCACACACAAACAGTTGTACACATCCTTCTTCGGGAGGTATTCTCACGATTGGATCTATGAATGCCACGAAGGCCAAGCAAATATTATCTCTTCCCAAATAGAGTTATAAACCTGACATGAGCAAGCATGAGACCAATGCAAGGTGCCTCGAAGTGTTCGAGCCACCATAAAAAAGAAGAGATTCTACCCTAGAAGACGATAAAGTAAAAAAAAGAACAGAAACCGACACAAAGAAATATATTGGTCTTGAGGAGGAAACAATGAGACAAGAGGAAGGAAAAAACTTCGAAGTCCCTTGTGTTATTTGAACAAAATGAATATAAATTTAGAATTGTTATCTGGAAAGTTCAGTGGTGACCAACAGAGGTAGGTGCTTTTAATAATGACTGCGGGTTCGGGAGACCACACGATTGTTGGTTCGAAACTGATATAGTAGAACTACAAAGGTCCGTAGATCTAGCTATCAAAAGCTATCAAAAGTACAATAAAACACTCACTCATCAAATGAAGACAAACAAGTTTTTTTTCTATTCATATGACAGCGAACAGACCACTATTGACGCATTTCGAAAAGTATTACGAAAAGAATTTTAAAAAGTTTTAAATATCGGAATTTCGAATTCGAATTTTTTTGCCTTAAGCAATAGCTGTTTTTTGTATTATCAGCGTGATCTGGGCTCTAATCGCGTAAGAACAAAGCGATCAAACGACATCGTCTCGACGATGTTTCTACTTCGTGTAACAACCAAAAAACGATAATCGTTGAAACGATTGGACGATCGTCGTTTAATGTTGCTTCACGTTACTTATTCAATTGCAAAATACTATCGTCTAAGCGATTCGATTGAACGATGGCTATTTTGCAATCGTTTCATTGTTTTTGGTTATTTGCAGATTTAGTTAGGTTTTAGAGAAGTGGGTATAACAATATTTTACGGAAGACACCATCTTATGTTCTCATTGGAGAGGACTTGCTTTTATAGAAGTTGTAATAGATCGCATTCTTTACAAAAAGATGGTGGTTGCTTTTCTTTTTTTGAATATCAAATTAATTTCATTTACCTATTTGATTTATAATTGCATGCAGTAATGCAATCATAAAATAGCATTCATTGAATTCTTTGTTACAACTCGATCCTTAAGCCTAGTATGCTGCTCGCGCTTAAATTAAGCCCCCATACAAAAATGTCGCCAAAGATAAAATTAAGCAAAGCAGTTAAGCCAAGCAGTACGGAGTTCAAGCTAAATTTGTTAGCCACTGTGCCTTTTGAATTTCCACTGACGCCAGTGTGTTTATAGTGCACACCCATGAGACATCTCAATCGAATGCCAGCTGCTTAACCACGATGGTCGCAAAACTTAAGCCACCTGTGTTGTATATTTATCTCCGACTATGTCTGCAAGTCGATTGGCCTGTATAGCGCACTGTTTTGGATGATTCCGACTCCAACTACCAAGTGGCTAAGGTGGATTAAAATGATGACATCAACAACAAGATACCAACGCTGACGACGATGATGATGATGATGCAACAAAGTTTCACTGTAGTTTGCCAAGAATCAGAGAAGTAGCTGCAACAGAAAAATTACAAAACAAACAACCGAAGGATTTTCCTTAGAACTTATGACCACGGAATTTCCAGATGCGAGTAGGTATACGGTATACCATATGTAGGCAAGTAAAAGTTATAGGGAGTTGGGCGGATAACCTCTGTGATTGTGCCCCCCATTCGGCTCAACGGGGATAGTATCTGTGCGTGTGTGTGAGTGGAAAAGTTTTCTATTAACTTGAAAGACCCAGTGGGAGAAATCGAGAGAATTTTAAATGAAACGGACATTTCACGAACAAACCGAAAATAGCAAAGTTCTGCAAGTCTACCTTTTACTTTGTACATTTTGTGTACCGCACTAAGTTGCTTAAACTTAAACTACTTAATGTAGCAAGTAACAAGTTTTTATACAAAGACGCAGATAGCTATGGGGGAATAAGTTGTTCCTTGGCATAGAACGCAAATATGCTGCAAAGCTTTGGGCGCACACTGAATACGAATAGTGCTTACGTGTGGCGATGGCGAGGTGCAAGTGATTAATTAGTTGATGGAAGGAAAAGAAGAAGAAAAATAGAACGTTTCAAGGATGCGGGCTGATATACCTTGGAACTCGGTGTCAAAGAAAAATACTTAATTATTTAGAGTTTAACTTTTCTCCTCGTGTGCGTGTTGGTAACTGTTGGACTGAGTGCGACAGGTGTTACTCGACGGAATTTGAATTGGTAGGTTGCATTTTGCGATTGAAATGCTTCAAGTTCTTTCAAAATAAGTTCTTCAGTATAACAGAATGGGCCTGAAAATTAAAGAGCAGCTCGAAGGCAGAGGTTTTTTCAGCTGCTAGTTGATGCAACAAACGAGTAGGAATCGAACCTGAGACTCGTCGCTCAGAGTCCATCACAATCACAATAACCACTGGGCCACTTCGCCCACAGTATACTCAGTCAGTAATATTATCCAGTCGCAACCCTATAAGGTAGATCAAAGAGAGATATAGCAGTCGTCATTGATAGCCACGCAGACATATTCATATGTCACATTCTCTAATCTGGTAACACAGTGGATAAAAGGAACTACTCAAGCAACAGGGCTGTTAATCATAGACAAACCAAACTAGACGGTCAACTGAGAGCAGAAACGGTACCTCTGCATACAAGCTGCCTGTCCTGCATAAGATGGCATAAGTATTCGTGCCTATACAATTCAAATTTTAAGAATTTATAAAGTTCCTGTTATAATTTCGTTACAATGCCAAATACTATAGGTAATAATCATTTGTCAATATCTAGCAGAAATCCATCTCAAAATAAAGGGTTTTCCAATACGAGGTGTTATTGTGAATGACCCGCTATTTCGGTAGCTGTCACTTTTGAAGCTTTTATTCTTTGACATTTGACAAGTAGAAACTACGCCATTACTAAAAATGGAACGATACACGCTTCAACAACGCATTGAAATTATTAAAATTCACTACAAAAATGGTGAAAATCTTGCAGTCACAATTCGCAAAACTAAAGCATTTTTTGATTAATGATTTTTTATGGTCGGAGTTGGATGGTATTGATCTGGACAACGTTTACTTTCAACAAGACGGCGCTACGTGCCACACAAGCAACGAAACCATTGATCTTTTACGGGAAAAGTTTCCGGACCGTGTTATCTCTCGAAGAGGTGATCACAATTGGCCACCGAGATCTTATGATTTAACACCTTGCGACTTCTTCCTTGGGGGGTGAAAGATAAGTTCTACGCTAACAGCCCAGCGTCGATTCAAGACCTCAAAGATAAAATTCGTGAGGCTATCGAGGACATAGGGCAGCCACTTTGCGATTTGGTTATGGAAAATTTCATGAAAAGGATATGGTCCTGTATGCGTACTCGTGATGGCCATTTGGCTGATGTTGTTTTTCATTATTAACGGCATACCTTCCTCTTTATTATGAAATAAACATCCGATCATTTATCTCAAAAAATTGCATTTGTCTTCGAATACCAAAATAACACCTCTTATTGGAGAACCCTTTATTAATCAGAGAAAAAAGAACTAACACGGTATTTTCTTACTTTTGTTAAAAGACATTTTGTAACTTGAAGCTTTTTTTTGTATATTTTTAAGAGAATACACTTTTTTTTAATGCTTTAAACTTCGAAATCATACTAAAACAAAATGTTTTAACACCGTTGTCGTATGTCGTGGCGAAAAAATCTTTTTTAAGTTTTAGCATAATTTAAAATCTGTAATTAGTTACTACTTAAAATTAATACTTGAATATGCAAGTATGCACTTGTTAAATTCATAAAATGAATTCTATATTTTTATTGGTTATACTATTGCTGTCAAATTTGTATGCATTTGGGTTTTTCTGGTAAAGGCCATAATTACGGTGACCATCCGTCCTGTATTTAAGAGGACAGTCCTTTCTTTTCACCTTTGCCCTGTATTTTTTTCTTTTTATTAAAGGACGGTTTTTGTCCTTTATTTTTGAGACTGTCCTTTAAAACAATGACAAAAACATGCATGCATCGATCATTCATTTTTGAGCAACAAAACAATTTACGTATAACTCATAATGTACGTACAAAAAGGCAAAAAATACCAATGTAAAATACTTGACAATGTGTTTACACCCTAAGTTTATGCTCAAGCTTATAGAAACACAGTCAACTACTAAATGGAAGCCAATGGAAGAGGTAAAGCAACTTTCCAGTTTTTATGGAAATGATTGTCTTACACACTACTTTTCATTGCTCGTTAGGTTGGCGTTGGAACTTGGATACGTTTGTTGAATGGTGCTGAGAGTTTTGGGTTTTAATAAATACAAAAATAATAATATTTTTTGTCCTTTATTTTGCTTTGAAAAATATGGTCACCGTAGCCATAATACAAAAATCCTCGTAGATCGCCCTATATTTATGTAAAATACTCGGAACATTAAAAAAAATGTTTTGATCACTTTTTGTATGCCGAAGGCACCTAGAGTGCACTTGTTTTTGTTTATTAATAATTTAGAGAGGTTTATAAAAATATCAGTGCACATTTCAAAATACATTGTTATAAATTTTTTTAAAGAATATGTGTATAGAAAACTAACAATTAACAAAGCAGTTCGGATTCTTACGTTCGATTGAATACGCGAAATTAGAAATCGGAAACCAAATAGCAGAATCCAATTGAATACCACATTATATTGTCTTTTTGTTAGGAGTTTCATCACTTTTTGAAGTAAAAGTTCTTTAGGCACGCTTGCCTTGGGGGGTAAGCTGGTGAATGCGTCACGAAAGCGTTACGGAAATTGCGAACGGGAGTTGAGAGGGAGATATAAGTTAGTGAAGATAGAAAGAGAGAGAGGTGTGAGCACACATTTTATTTCTCTCTTTCTCTCATAGCCAGTTACGTTTCGTATATCTAAGACACAGCACACAGTGCAGCAATGATACCAGTTCGGAGAATTTATCCCTTTTTGCGGGATTTTCTCACTTATTATAAGCTAAAAGGGACAAAGGGATTTTTCAGACCTCATCATAGTACAAAAAGAAAGGGGTTTTACTTTTTGGTAAAATGGTGATCCTAATTGCTCATTTCATTAAGAATAAAAAAATTAGTCAACCTACGATCAAATTAAATATTTTCATGTTTAGAAACAAGTCATTCAAAATATCTGAATGCTTTCATTTTCTTTTTTTTTATTTCCCTAAACTGTTTCATAAAATGAGATATCTGTGAAAGAATTCACGAGTATTTTTTTAAATAATAAATTTATTTATTTTGTAAACATTGGAATGTATGTGAAAAAGCCTCACCTCATTCCCCTCTTAAAAATGTGTAAGATGTACCTACGTTTCCATTTTTGTATTATATACAAACGTATCTTAATATGTATTTATTTTTGTTAGCTTGTATAGTTAATGTATAATGTAACTTGTACTTATTTGTTACTAATAAAAAAGACAGAATTTAATAAAATACATGTTTTTTTTTATTAAAATATTTCGTGGGATAAATGTAGGATTTTCTATATTTTGGCGAGGGATAAAAGAGATATTTTGGGTATAATCGTGTGATAACCTGCCTCTAAAGTCTGTTATCACTGCAGCGCAGGCCTGTTGTCTTTATCACACTGTAGGATCAAGAGAGAGAGGTGCGAGCACACATTTTCTTTCTCTCTTCGTCTCATAGCCAGTGCATGAAATGTATAATATCTCAGTCAGTATTTCGTTTGCGAGTACATACATATAGAAATATAGATGGAGCTTAAGAAGTTTTACTTCAGTCGTGTGGTCTAAAGCACACTCGTTTTTTTTCATGCTTTAGGACATAGACAAACCATACTAAGACCCCCAACTCACAATCCTCTTGCCGCTGGAGCCCTCAGTTTTTTTTCAAATTCGCCATTTTGTTTTCCTATCGGTGTTATGTCAAAAAAGAATCCGTGTGACATGCAAAAACATACAAAAAATGCAAAAATAAATGCTGCCAACCTCGGCAACCGTGGGGAAATGTGATACAGTTCGGGAATACCACATTTTTTCATTACTGAACGGGTTAGTCATGGGTTAGTTATTATAAATTGTTAAAAGGCGAATAATTTGATTTGTTTGGTTAGTAAAACTATCTAAAGTTGATGTTCTATATAATAGAAACATATTGGGACAAACATGGTTGTGTATTTTCCGCTTTTGGATATCAGTAACTTCGATTTCGTGTGTAAATTTTTCTTAAATAATGAAGAAAATTTGCTCAAAATGTTCTTATATTTCCTCAACTAATCTACATTGTTAATTTTTCATGAATATTTTAACCAAATGTACACTTATTCCTAAAAAAAAAAATATTATTCACACGTAACGAACAATTTCAAATTAAACGGATAAAATTCTATGAACTCTGCCAGCAACTTTGCCCACAGCGGAAGTGTCTCATATCTGCTGGGAGTGTGTTGGTGAGCCGGAATTTTTGAAGTTTCGTGACATTTGTCAATACGATTTTCTATGTAACAATACTAGCGCACCAGATGTGTACAATCCATAAAAAATATAGCTTGTAGGCTAAGTAACGGGAAATCGGCCGTAGTTGGTGGTCTCAGTATTGTCTCTGCTTTAGGACATTAACACTTTTTTTTTAAATATGAATAGCATTTGCATTTTTACTGTTCCTAAGTAAAATTATTTAACACTGTTCAGTGTTATTAAATCACAGAATTTCCAATCATATTTTGATTTTGTACAAATATGGCGTTAAATAAACTAATTTGAAAATATTCACCAAGCCTAAGAAATTTATTCAACGTTCATGAACATTTTCTAAAATTCACTTATGCCCTGGTGGAAGCTGGAAGCCTGGGTTTAACTTGCATGTTGTTAACTCATTTTTGGAACAGCCCATACGGACTTCATTTATGCAGCTGCATGAATTTTTCTAAAAATATAATTCATACAAATAAAATTTAAAACAAGTAAAAGTTTTATCATCGGCCTGGCCGATGCTTTGATACCCTCCACTGCATACAAGCCATGCAAAGTTTTAGACATGTGAGGTAGTACGTAATTACATTGAACAACAGACAGAGAGACACATGGGCCTAATATTGATTTTGTATGGGAGGTACCAGAACTACTTGACCGACATTTTCAATACTAACCTGACGACGATAAAAAGAAGTCTTTTCACCAAATTTCATTCGCCTATGTCAATTCCTTTGGGCGCTATCGTGCATTCAGACAGACAGACGGACAGACGGACAGACAGACAGACAGACAGACAGACGGACATGGCTAAATCGATTCAGAATGTGATCCTGATTCAGAATATATATACTGTATGAGGTCGCCGGTGACTCCTTCTTGGCGTTACAAATGTAATGACAAAGTGAATATACCTTCCTGTGGAGGGTATAACAAACTGAAATGTGAATGGATGAACAGTTTTTTGCCATAGATGGATAGAGAACAAGTTATGCTATCTAAAAAAAACATACTCAACATTTACTTCTTTGTATTTATTGTTATAAATTCATTTACAAATTGTTTGTTACTGAAATGGTGCCACCACGGTTGCCACTTTGGTAAATTTTTTTTTGGTTTTTTGAGTTCTGGTAATTTTTATCTGGTTTTGGTAAGTTTTTGAGCAGGACCACAAAAAATACGAACTCGATATCAATTTATTTAAATGCTGCATTCGCCGCATCACCGCCCATGTAAGCCTATTTTGTTCAAACAATTACTGAATGCACTCATTTTCTTCTTTTGACAGATGATGGTGAACTTCGAAAAATGTTCTGTTTATAACTACATTTAGATATGGAATTGTTAGTTAATCATATTATTTACTTGCAGACATAAAACTCTAATTTGTTACAGTTATACAAAAAAAAGTATCGGAAATGGTATATGATCCCATGCCTTTTAGCAGCTGGTAATTTTGTGCACAACGTTGTTGACGTTGTTTAATTGCTAGACTGACAAAGTTCCTACTACGTTTACTGAGTCTTATGTTTTAAAAATGTTTGTTATTAAACAAGCAATTTTAAAGATCAAATAACATAATTTGAGTTTTGAAAATCACGCTTTTGGTCAGCAAAAGTATTTAAAGTAGATATTACTATTACATTAGTAAGTTAGGTTAGGTTAGGTTTACGGGTGGATGCGGCAGAGCAAGCCCTGCAGCACCCCACTTAGGTCCATGTGGACCCATTGTGATGCCCTTGTTGAGGATTAGCCGATGTTGTTGGCGATAATGTTAGCTCCCTCACGGTTACTCGACTTTGTCCAGATAGAGAGACATCCGAAAGTTCATGTATGTCATGGAAGTAGTATCTACCAAGTGTTCTATTCTCAAGTGACACAGACTTGGGCATTGACAGAGGAAGTGAGGTGTATCCTCGTGTACTTCCTCGTCTCTGCAACCCCTACATATATCGTCATTCTTGAGTTTTAATTTCATTGTGTGGTTTCTTAGGAAGTTGTGACCCGTTAGGGCCCCTACCAGTTTACACAACGACGTTCTATCAAACCGTATTAGCTTGCTAGTCCGACTTGGATTGTATTCCGACATCTTCCGTGATATTTCGCAGGTAGTTAATAATTCGTTCCATTGTTTTCTTTTGTTGGCTTTCATGCGAATCTTATTTTCCACTCTCTCTCTGAGGCTACAGAGTCGTGGTTTGATAATTTGAGTTGCGCGGTCTTGATCCATAGCAGATCCATTTCTTGCCAGTTTGTCAGCCATCTCGTTACCGGTTATGTCCCTGTGTCCAGGGACCTATCATAAGCGCGTGGTGTGCTGCGAGCAGAGAACCTTAAGCTCTTCGCGGCAGCGGCGAACTAGCTTCTATTTTATTTCAATAGCAGATACTGCTTTTATAGCCGCCTGGCTGTCAATGACTATATAGTAATATCATCATTTGGTATTTCTAACATTGACAATATGGGCACACATGGGCAGCATATTTTAAATACGTATATTTTTTTTTATGTTTAAGAAATGTTTTATCAACGTCTCCAAATTTTTGGTAAATTTTATCTTCCCGAATAGCACACTTGGGTTTTAATATGGTACATACAACTCTAATATAACTATCAAGTTATTTCCTAGGTATTGCAGTAACATTGTCACACCCCACATTGTAACCAAAATAGCCGCATTTCCCCTTATATTTTGCTACAACTTTGTAGTATTTGTGTTTTACTGAGGTTATTTTTTGTTAAATGATAGTTTTTAATACTTTGTTTCAACGAAAACATGTTGCATTTGACTTAACTAATGTTTTAGCAATGTAACCATTAAGTAACTGTTGAGTTGTGCTGTTGTTTATGCAACTCAGTTTGAATAACATGTTGGATATAATATAAGTATGAAAAATGTTTCTGTAAACATTCCAGAAGTTTTAAATAAGTTATTATTAGAATGCTTTTTGAGTCTACATGTATAGACAAACAAATTATGAAGTATAAAAGGAAAGGTAAACATATTTGATCTGAAAGGTATTAGTATCTAAAACAGTTCAAGTTTGCTGCGATTTCCGACCAAAATCTTTAAACGAATACTACTTTTGTCATGAACATTAATGTCTTGGGTCCGAAAAATTCACGCGCCTCCAAAAAAGCGTTAAATAAATGAAAAGTTTGAAAATCAGAAATTATTAAAATTTGTATTTAAGCTTCAAAATCTCAAAAGACTCGTAGAAACAAATTTTAATATACCATATTCATCAGTTTCTATACAAATGAATTGTAGAAGCTATGTTATATATTGGAAAAATTGAAATGTATTTTTCACATCTTAAGATCTATTGTTAAACAGTTATATAAAATGGTGAACAATATGGCAGTTGTTACATGAAACATCATTAAAACATGAACCATAATATTATAACTAAAATTTTCCTTGAAATGCTATTGATATGAAGTTACACAAAGTAACAACTGAATGTTAGCAAACTGTTGTTTCCATATTTATGAGATGTAACAACAACAGTAAGTATATAACAGACATTTAAGTTTTCTTCGAAATAGTAAATCAACATTATTATAACATCATTATAATTGAAAATAAGCAATAGCATTATAACTTCTTTATAACTAGCTTTTGTTTGTTGACATTATAGTCAGTGTTGCCAAACATTTTTAGAAGCTTGTTTTAAAAATGTTCATTGGTGATTTTTATAGTTTTTCCGTATAACTTCAACTTAAGCTTTTCAGCTTTTACAAACACTTTTGATAAATGTAAAATTTCAACTCTACAATGTTTTTTCGGTCCTATAATTTGCACATTACAATATTTGTATCAACAACATTCCAATAAAATACTGCTCTGACCTTGCAAGTTTTCAGCTGCCATTTGGTTTTTTCTCCTTTTCTCCTTTTTTCGTGAAGATCGTAAGCAATATTTTTAAAAAAAATCCGAAGTTACATTAAACTTTTTAACTTACATTTGATAGCTGACTTACATTTTGAGTTTTAAAATGATAAACCTACAAATCAGTGCTATTATTCCTTTTCGATGAAAAAAATCGTAAGTTTTGAATTTCGGATCGTCTGCGTGGAACAATATTACATTCGAGGTTATGTCTTCTTTTTGTGCATTAAAGTAACATTTTCTGCAATACAGAATAATTGCGGAAAGCCGATTTGGCAACGCTGACTACAACTACTTGATTATGTGGAGGATGTTAAGTTATAATGAAGCTACAATAACGCCACGAAAGTTGACACTGACATTTTGATTTTCTCATCAACATTATATTATTATGATTTCACTAGTGATTGACGACGACTGAAGCTAATAATTCCAAATGATGTAAGAATACTTGTCATATAATGAAACATATTTATAATTGTAAAAACTCAATGCATTGCTTCACATTTTAATGTTTCCCTTATTCTTTTTTACTGAATTGCAAAAATATCCCAGATGACTTGTTAATATACGATTCGTTTTAAAAACATATAAAAAACTAAGTAATGACATTTCATTTTTGTAAGTTTCTTTATTTATATAACATTCTGTAAACGTATTTTGTACATATTAAGTTACTTTGTTGTTAAGTTTCTGCTATGGAAACGTTTCAATGTGTTTTAGTTAGAAGTATCCAAAATCCAAATTTACTAAACGTATCTGTAACTTATTACCAACGTTTTTAGAACTCTAACTTACGAACTCTTATAAAACTACTTCCAAACATCCCCCCCTTTTTGTGAACAAGTTTAAAACTTTAAAATACGTATTTACAACATTTCTAATGACAATGTTACAAATAGTCCCGCTTGAACATGAATACAACTGATATAGAACGGATTTTGTTACAGATTACTTAAATATAACAGAAATACAATCGAAGTTTTGTTGCAAATCGCAATCTGTGCTATTCGGGTTGGTTTGGTAACTTTTTTTTCCAATTTTGGTAGCTAATATTTTTTGCAAGTGGCAACCGTGGGTGCCACCCGGCGGCACAGACAGCAAAAAAAAAGAGCGAGCGAGATAGGGCTCTCACGGAAAGTTGACTGTCAAGTTTGGTTCGTCTATGCTGTTTATCATCTTGGTCTCCGGACATATGGTGCCATAGAATAGATCGAAAAAAATTCCCTAAAGCAAGAAGCGACTTAACTCGTGACGGTAAAGGGAATATTTTTCACCATTTTCTATGAATGACCAATACAAGATGAAACACTGCGCCATATTCTGTATAACTCCGTCATATCCAGGAAGATGTAACCACTCTTAAAACACAATAAGGAGATTCGAATTTAAAAGAACCCGTGATTTAATACACTCACCAACACGTAGGTTGTGGTATCGGAATGAGAAAAAAGTGTTTCCTAAATCAGGCTTAAATATGACCTTCACAGCTTCACTGTGAAGTTACACCATCTTTAGAATAAAACCTTGTCTACCACTCTCGAAGCCGATCTTCCCAAATAATGTATACCTGCTCTGAAAACTTGCTTCCATTCACACACACAGTTCTCAGAAAACCTAAGGAAGCTTCAACCTGTGTTTCAAATTTATTAAATTTCCCCAATAATTTCTGAAAGGATCGATTCGCTGCATAGAAATCATAGAACTCCCATCAGTTACCCTAAAAATATTTTGTTCTCTTCCCGACAATGGTAAGGACGCATTTTCAACGTTCTTTTCCTAGCGCAGACAATGGGAATATTAAACCGTACCACTTGCAGAAATCGATTCAAACCGCCTTCATAATTTTGTTCGTCCTTGGCAACGGGATTCGGGCTCACCAAGTCCACAAGCGGACGCTTGGTGATTCCAAGTTACCACCCAATACCGACACAGCGTCCGAAAATGAAACTTCTAACGTGCCCCAAACAGAGGGCTTCATAAAAGTCTCGATCGTAACAGAGGATCCAACCGATATTGTTGTTCACATTGATAACGGTGCAGAAGCAAATACAACTCGCGTTCAAACTGGATCATCGATAGAGACGGAGGAACCAATTTCTGCTACCAATGAGCCAGTCTCTATACCTCTGGAGTCAAAAACCGAACCCAGACCTCTGTTTCCTCAGGCTTTTATGCCGGCGATCACTTTAACAGGCAGCGAATACCATGTTGAGAATGAAAATTCCACCTCGGCAAGTCCATTAGTATTGAATCCAATTGAGAAGTTAACCCCAGATTGCCAGCCTCATTTAACGAGGCAGGCTGGAAATTTTACAAATCTCACAACGTCTGTGCTATCAGAGTTGGAATCAGAAATCGGATTGCTTTTTGAAATAGCTGAAGGTATAGAACATAAGCATGACTTTTCATCGAAGAGTGGTGACTCGGCAGAGGAAATAATAACAGTTGTCCTACATCCGGATGTCACAAATAAATCGGAAGACCCCAAGTCCGAGGTTCAAGTCGATGAGGTGCCCTTCTTTGAAGGCTTTTCTCCCTTCATTCCGATCGAATCATTCTTCAGTCACCTGTTTCGGCCACAAGAGGCTGTAATAATCGAGACAGATTCCGTACTTCAACGACCGAGCCACCATTTTGCGATTGCAAATATTTCTGAACCCTCTGAAAAACAGCACGCTTCCAGTGCTGAAGAAGTTGTACCGAAGAAGTGAAACTTCTCTGATGACCTAGTTTTAGATTATTTTGTAGTATTTTATTCAAAATTACGAGCATCAGGTGTACACCATCCACTTATGTTCCACAACATATTCTTGGCCTTTTATTTGTGTAGCCTTGAATTTTCTTTCATTAAAAATAATTCTTGAACTACAATAAGAGAGCTGTGTAAATTTGTCTGTCTAGAGTAATTTTAAAAACAATTTTGCGGACTTAAACATGAATACCCACTCCTAAACATGCATATAAAGTGCGTATTGTCGTATTTTCTATTTTCTATAGCAAGTCACCTCGAAATAAATACAGATCGTAATCATTTCCAATGTCCCGCCTGTCCATTGCATGAAAGATCAAGTGGAGTCTTTATATCTCTTGATCTACCGCCACCGACTCATCGTCAGCGGCGATCCCCATACGAGTATTGAGGGGAGATGTCAGAATCGGTCAAACCATATCATTCTAGGTGCGCCTAGAGTCTTGGAGATTGGAGACTTGCGTTTAGCGTGACCGAAGCACGGTCTGCCCCTTTTAAAGAAGAAGCTGCCTGACATCAGGGCTATCGGCAATTCCGAGGGAAAACAATTCCCCCTGAAAATTTGTTGTTCCATGAAAAATATTCCTCGTATCGTGAATCTCCATCGGAATTTATTTCCCCCGGAATTTTCGAAGTTATGTTCGAAGGCGTTGACAGTTGTCAATCGCAATTAATTCAATTATAATTTAAGCTCATATTTGAGGAGATTTTAGAGTCTTTAAACTTTTCAATCAATTTATGAGAATTTAAATAAACAAATAAAAGAAAATCATTCATAAAAAAGAAGAGAAATGCATTTATTTACTTTATACACAAAATTATCACTTCATTATTTGAAGTTTCTCATCTTCAATTTGTATAAAACGCTGTTTAAATTCTATTCTTGCCTCAATTTCACTTTTTCTTAGATTTCCCATCTCCATGTTATGGCGTTTTGTCTCCTGCAAGACCATTTTTTGTTGGTCATAAAGTCTGTCGATATATTTTTTTTAATATTTGTTTGTGTATTATCGTGGTAAGTTTACATACTTTGAAGAGCTTGGCCTATATTATCAAAAATGTCTCTTTGAATTTGTATTTCTTGTTCTAAGATTTGCTGCGACGACTTTCCTTTTGTTGACTGCCGCCAGTACCATTTTGGTGTTTTTTATTTTCAGTTTTTTTTTTATATATTTTTTTTTGTCTCCCCATACCTAAATGAAGCTATAAAAAACGTACTTTTTTCCACTCGAATACCGATTTCATTGGAGGTCCTACGCTGTTCAGTTCCTTCTCTAGAAGCTTCCAAGATTTCTTCACATCGTCTTTGCTCCTACATATTCGTAGTGAAGCCATTGACAATGTCGCGGCTTCCATCACATAAATTTATCATCATCTCCACATGTCTTTGATAAGTTGAGCTAGTTTATTTTTATATAAAACTAGGAGTGTTTTTTTAAGCTTCGATCTCAGCAAAGCAAAGTAAAGTAGGATTTTCAGCACGCGATTACTACAACTGAGTCTCGAAGTGTCAAGTAGAGCGTAGTTGTTGGAATTGCGTGATGAAAATCCTACTTTACTTTGCTTTGCTGAGATCGAAGCTAAAAAAAAACGGCTATAATCAAAATAAAACTTGAACGAAAAATACTTGCATAACAGAATTAAAAAATTGTTCTTCTTTTCTAAATAAGCTCCAGTTTCTTTTTATTTGAACCACAACAAAATTCCGGGGGGAATTTCGTCTTCGATACCAATTTTTTCCCTTTTTCGAAATTCATGCCGATACCTATTTTTGAAAGATGGGAAATATTTCTAGGGGAATTTTGTTCACGATAGCCCTGTTATCACGTAGGTACTCTGGTTTTTCTCAAATGATTTCTGCGATTGAACACAGTTATTCAGGAAAGTGTACTTGTGACCATTACCCAAATGTAAGTGTTGCGACGAGAATAGGGCTTAAGAAGTTTTATTCTCCGGATGTATCCAAATTACCCAGCAGTCACAAAATTGGCGCTGCCTGCCCAAGTATACAGGAAGAGCAAATGACTTATTGTAAGGTCGCTCAACTCGAAACGCCCTTCGCCAAGGCTGCGGTGTAACAGGCAGTCATGTGGGCATGAAAAGAAGGGGAAACAAAACGTACCCCCGTCGAAGTCCAACGCAAAACGAGAAAGGTATGATTTAATACCGTTTACTGGTTTGTGTGACTTTGCAATGCGTTTCCAACATCTTTGGAGAAGACTTTTTTGGCAGACTTCAAAGTGGAGCAAGCTGTTTTATCCCATTTCTCGCCAATCGCCAAATGTTTCGCCACACGAGGCAGCCATTGAAATCCCTCCTCACCAATAGTCTTGAGGGTGCTTTAAAGCCAAAGTTAACTTTGAAGACCGCTTAAGGCCAATGCAATCATAGCAAGTGCGACTTACATCAAAACATAAGGTATACCTTGCTAGAGTAAAAAAGAGCATGCCCGACTTGTTGCGGATCTATAAAACGACAACCACTCGGAATATGGATCTCCCGATCCATTCTGCAACAGCTATAGTCCTGAGATACTGCAGAAAGAACTTGCAGCAGCATTCTGGGAAAACAAAAGTTAACTCTTGTGGCTTATGACAATCTCTAATTGGTACCGCCCTATTCAGAGGTCATTCACTAGCACAAACAATAAATATAACTTCTTACTGGATAACAGGACTAGCAATTCATTGAGCTCAACAAAACTCTGTCTTTTCCTTGACATCTTATCTTGTTGTTAGCGTGCATCTGCGCCTATAGGTCAAAAGCTACTGAAATCTCTGGAAGGTCGGAGCGAAAGGATTTAAGGCTTCGTTACCAGCTTATGAAAATATTCATTTGGCCTCTAGCAACTTCCAAATTGCATTCAGAAAGTGTTTCGCAAATGTTTCGAAAATACAAGTCACTTGTGTTCTTGAAAACTATATGCAATTAAGTTAAAAATAAATAAGTCGGCCAACAGGTTTTAACAATAATTCGTTTTATGAAAAAGGTTATTAGACAATCAAAAAAGTCAAAGATGATGTGGTACTTTACAATAGAGCTGTCGTTTAACTATACATTTTCCCAACCGAAAGTATTGGTAACTTAGCTCTAAGCTACCCTAGTATCCTATTTCAACCTTGCCAGTACAGTTCAGGCGTTTGGTTAGTGCAAAAATAGTCAAAAAAAAAAACAGGCCATCGATTAACGACGCTATTAGAAAAGCGGTTACTTTCGAAGTGGCAGCCCGGGACGTGAATTTTAGCTCTGCAAGATGGTGTGATGAGCCGAACGTATTGAAGGCAACCTCTAACGTACCACAAACTGTGAAAAGTTAACTCAGAAATGAAAAGCTAAACTACGATGCCACAAAGTGATATGGATACGATCATCATTATATTATTATGAAATTAGTAGCATAAAACTTATATCATTCGAAACGTACTGTGCCATAGATGTGTACAAACCACAAACAAAACATCGTGGGTGTACTCGTATTTTACCATTAAGGCTGGTAGAAGATAAGAACTCTATTTATTTTCGTCGTCAACGATGTCGGAGGAAGAAGTTTTAATCGAATATTCTCCTAAAACATATCGGCGCATTCAAAATCGTATAAGTTTAATAGGTATTTAGCTTATAAAAAATTCGATTCCAGCTTATTTTGTAGATGCTGCATATTACGATAACGTCAAAATGACATATTTCGTAAGCTTTTTGTAAGAAAACCGATCAAGTATTTACCTATCCCCAAAAGTAAGCAACTGTATAATTTTAATTCAGGGACATAGAGTAGCTTCGGCTTATTTCCAAAATAGCAACTTATTTGGTTTTATTCATTGGAATATTGTTGTCAACATTTACTTTGCTAAAATCTTAATGGTAATTGGTCATTTTCAAGAGATGATGATAATGTGGACCCATCTATGCGGGTACCTATTGTGGAGTTCTACTCTGCACTGCCAGAAATAAATAGATCAAGACAAGGATACATTTTAATAGCTTAAGTCAATATTTTAATGATAAATAATGAACATTAACTTCAATTATACAAAAAAAAATGAAATTAACATCACAATGAAACCTCTACAAAGAAGGTAGGGTACTACAACACTTCATTCTCTCCTGTGTAGTGTGTACTCCACATTTGCCCAAATGGTAGTGTTTTCAAGAAAAAAAAAATTTAAATAAATACTAAGCAGAACTGTGAAACTTGCCTAAATACCAAAATAGCACTCTTAATAATGTCTCGGAATAATAAAACAGCCGATAGAATGCAACTTAAATTCATTACACTTTACACGTCGTCAAAATAATTACACTACAAAACGACACATACCGTATTGCGCAAAAACGAAAGCTTAAGGGAAGAATATAGGACCGGAATTGGTTAGCTTACATGTAGTAACAGATATATTCTCCTACTCTTGAGCGAAAACGAGATATGGCAGTGGTCCACATTACCCGAGCTTACTCTATATCTGCGAGGTCTTGATCAACCACTTTCGTTTCAATGATGTTACTATAGAAACGAACGTTTTTTACTCTAAATTTGTATAGTGATGTATTAAAACGTAAATCACGAGCAGCGTTGCCAACCACTTTTAACCAAAAAAATGCCTAACTTGAAAAAGATGCCTTTTTCAATAAAATAATGCCTAAGATATTTTCTTTTGGTAAAGTGGAACAATAAATCAAAAATTAAACGCAAATATAAGAAAATAAACAAAAACAATTTCTATTAATACAACAAACAGCTTTCAAATTTGTTTCCAATTTCATTCCACTTACTGGAAGTGGAAGCTGGAATTATTATTAAGGAATGACAGATAAAGTGTTCGAAAAATGGACAGAGTTTGTTCTTTTACTTTTGTAGTAAGAATGGAAAAGACTGTCCTAATGGCAGTAGTGGGGATAAATTCTCTCACGGAGAGAGACGCTAACGAAAAAGTTAGGGAACGCTTTTGTAGTAATCTATGACAGATATGTAATTCAAAAATTAAAAAAAGTCGTTAAAATATCTGATAAACTCGAAGAATTTTCTAATTTACGAACAAAATTAGTTGATTTATCTACCTAGCGATGAAAGTGATTCGGAATTAATCGAATTCATGAATCCGAGTATATGGAAGAGTTTGTACTGATTGAACTACAAGCATTCGAGAAGAGGAAAAAGCGGCTTAGCATTCAAAATTACGTGGAGGAGATTGTCCTTTCTTACTCCTTACAGGGAGGAAGAATTTTGTCGCCATCAAAAGAATCTAAGGAGAACATTCGATTTTATTTTTCCGCCTGTTGATACCAATTTAATATACAAGAAATCAAAACAAATGTCAAATGGGACAACAAATTTCGCTGTTAATTGACAGCTTTTTTAATTCTTACACCAAGAAATTTGTTGAGTTGAAATTCGTAAGATTCTCAGTGGAGGGGTAATTTCTTGCTCTCTCGATGACACTCTCTTTTACGAATTTTTCGAGTTAAGGAACGGCATTGAGTAAAAATTCGTAAAAATTCGTAAGAATTAGAAAAAATTCGTAAGATTTAAAAGTAGAGGAACAGACCTATTATCTTTAAGACCGAGGTTACATATATTTTTGTTTTGCCAAGATTTTTTAAGAATGTTTAAAAAAATAAAAAGTCTGTAGGTAGGTTGAACCAAAAAAAAAATTAAAAACATATTTAAAATAAAAAAAGATGCCTTTTTGAAAAAAAAACAAGCCTTAAAGCCTTAGCTAATGAGATAATGCCTAAAAGGAATGAAAAAGCCTAAGTTGGCATGGCTGATCACGAGTAAAACTAATATTCAAAGGGGCGTATTTTTGTCAATAGTTATCTATAAAAATTGTAGATCGTTTTATAGTTGGCGTGTTTTTTTGAGCTTCGATCTCAGCAAAGCAAAGTAAAGTAGGATTTTCAGCACGCGATTACACCAACTACTGTGAGTCTCGAAGTGTCAAGTAGATCGTAGTTGTTGTAATTGCGTGCTGAAAATCCTACCTTACTTTGCTTTGCTTAGATCGAAGCTCAAAAGAACAGGCCTAATGTTAGATATTTATAAAAAGTTAGGTCGATTTTCGACCAAAAGCGAGAATAGTTTAAGAATTTACGGACTCGATCCTGGGACCGAATCTATTGAATAAAAATCTTACAATCGCAGACTTCTGATGCGGGGATTCCTGAAAACACCCTTTTGAATACATTTTGCGACAGTGATCAGTGAGAGATGGGTCTCAAGTGCGATCTCGGATAAGCATAAGTTACATCTAAAATATTTCCTCACTGAGCACGTCTGTCCCTGGAAAGTTCTTACTTCAGCAGTTCGGTTGCATTCTAGGTTACTTTCAATCGTCCCAAAAAAATCCCACAGACAATAACCTTGTGGGAAGCTTGGCTAAGGGTTCTAAAAGTACGAGCCTGAGCTGAGACCTAGCTATAGGGATTGATGAATCTCGGATAACAATTTTAAATTAAGGTCTTTCCCAAAACCTCTTAAAATTTGACTGTCTGACATATCAATGAGCTCACAATTTAGTCATGAACAGGGTACACGTATGCGGTTAATACCCGGGGTCATAAGTATTTAAATTTGCTTCTACATTCCCACAGCCCTTTGAAGCCGAAGGGAAGAAGTATACCGCAACCGAAGGAGGCACCGACTAACCCTCACAGCTCACACAAGTTGCATGCCCAAAGATCTTTGTAACTTAAAATTGACACATCAAAGGGCATTCTGGTTAGCATAGATGACAGCATCCCACCCTGTCATGTGTGATAAATTCCGGTCCCGCATTCTTTTTTGTTGCCCCGTTAAAACTTTTCAAGTGCCAAGACATGAGGAGTTACTGTCCTATCCGTTCCATCAAACAACAACGGATCCCTTAACCTTTGGTTGCACTGTATTCTAACAGTATGAACCTGCGCGAGTTCTTTCACCCCGTTCATTGGCTAACGTTGTTTGCCCAGGCCACGAACTGCGGTTCTATAGATTCCTGGATGGGTAGTGGGTACTCCCCCAACAGGATCCACTACATTCGATAAACAACGCCAGCCATTACGGTTCACGGCCCGGGTAATGGACTAATCGAAAAGAATGAATAATGAACAAACACACATGGTGGCGATGATGATGATGATGATGATGAACGGATGCACCTCAACTACCATCGAGATACGCGACCCTACATCAGATTAAACGTATCCCTTTATGTGGTTCGTGGGACTGCCTACAAGCGCCCTCCCCTCAATAGACGTAACACGGTCGCACGAACGATTCACGCTGGGGTGTCACAAATTCAGTCCTATTGAATCGAATTGAATACATCTCCTGTCCACACCAAACTCTGCATTTCTTATTCATTGCCAGAGAAATGCAATGCATTCCCTGCAGCAACAGCCCCAGAGCATCACAGCAGCAGTATGACAGCACCAGAATTTCTGAACAAACTAAAATGATTGGCCACCATTCGGTGGCGTATAGTTGAGGCGAGGAAAATTCTTTAGAGCACATGCGGTGCCAGGTTATGGAAAATTCGTGTAAAACGGAAGAACGTACTTAAGTGGATTGCTAGTGCAGCGCTGGAGGTCCCACATCGTCGGCAAGGACCTAAATGGGGGGGTTTGCATTCATTTTGTGATGTTTTCATGAGGACTTCATCTCCCTATCCATCCCGGAGACAGAGAATGAGCTGAGAAAAATGTTGAATTAAGCACCATGAAGTGTTTATCTTTAGAGGGGTATGGTTAGTGAGCTGAAGACTGCGCGTCTAGCTGCAGGAGCAAGGATCACGGTTACGTGTGCAAAATGAATTCACTTGTTTGGAATCATAAGTGTTTTGTTGATGCGTTTATATATACCTATACTCGTGTGTGCCTACTGGTCATGTAACATTTCAATTGAAAGGAATCAATACCATGTGGCAAACAATGAGCTTGAAAGAGGATTTTCAATGAATAAATTAGAATCATCATCATCATCATCGTCATCATCATCATAGTCGCCGTCGTTGATGATCGATGAGGATTCCGCTTGAATTAGGAATTCAGTTTCTAGTTCAATGGCATTGTTGGTGTAGGGATGAACGATTCTGCACTTGATGTCAGTTACAACAGGAAGGATAAAGGGGTTTTTAGAGAAAGACTGCTTGCGGGTTGTTTGCGACTGCTAGAGGATGCGGATTTGCGAACAACAAAATTACCAGTAAGCGAGGAGCATTTTTCTCACTTCTGTCCCAGAGGATGGCTACAGGCTCACCAAAGCTACATTTAGTACTGGAAAAAAGATCACGAGGGGTCCCATTTTCGAATCCCGAAAAAACCCAAATTCCAACTTATGGTTTTTTTCCGCTGCGCCGCCTGTCGCGAACGTCTGACAAACATCCGAGAGTATAACTATCATGACGGAGCTTCTCAATAAGCCGTTTGGACCCCTCATAAAATTGTAGATCCCTTCCATTCGTCCCAAAAATGGAAAACTCACACGAAACGAATGGTTGTGAGAAGCTAGGCCAGACCTGCACGGAAAGAATTGCAAATCACCAATTGCAAAATCGCAAATCACAACAAAGTTTTCATGGATTGATACAAAAATTGGTAATTTTACATTGAAAACGGCGGAGAATATCAAATTCTGTTTGTTGAAATTTACGATTAGAAGTATCAATTCGAGCTTCTTTTATTTGTAGTGATTTGCGAGATTGTTTGGCGCAATTTACCACTCTAATACGTCAATTCCTCAAACACCACTTCACAATCTCAAATTGCGAAAAATATTTGGTGATTCACCAAAACTGAATGGTGAGCCAATAAAATCTTGTAATAATTTAACACATGAAACTGAAAACGTATATTGACGTAGAGAAGTCGTAAATTGCAAAATATTTTTTGTAATTTCCATGGAATCAACTACCTAATGTGTGGAATTTTTTTATGCACAGTCCATAGTCCATGTACCTATCGAAATCCTTTTAAATCCTTTCTTTTTATGGATGAATGTATGTAGATACGTGGTTTCGCTAGACAGCTGCAATCATGAAACCAAATCTTCATTGTGCACATTGCGTGTCGGGGCAGACAGGCAGTCGGTATTCAATCTTTGCTTAAAGCAGTCGGGTTAAAGTCCATACTATCGTACGGATAGTTAGTGTCCTACTAATTATACAGCATTCCGGAATATATTTTGTACGTGCCTATTGAATAATTCCAAACACGCCGAAGTATGCATATAAATCTTAATTTTTTTTACAATGTACATCTCACTATTAGAAAAGAAATATAGATTGGAATGGATTCTAAATTATGTAATGGGAAATAATTGTAAGGGTGCGTATCAGGGTTGTTATATCGTGGGATTTATCCCTTTTTGTGGGAATTTCGATGTCCGAAAAGCCTTCCGTGGGATAAAGGGAAAAAGCACCAAATCGTGGAATTTTCAGAAATCTAGCAAAAAAACATTCAAACTATGAATTTTTGGTGAAATTCTATCAAAACACCTGTGTTTCACCACGATTATCAACACACTGAATATCCATAAAAAACAGCTCATGTAAATCGTTTCTTTTTTTCAAAATTTTCTAGTACAAAAAAATAGTCATAGCAGTGTTACAAACTGCGGTTTTTATAAAGGGTTTTTCAACAGGGACGCTACAAAAGTAGAGCGACAGGGACAGCAAACGACGCCGAATTTCTTGCCGCTCTTTCGACATTTCTCTTCGGTAAGGTTTGCCATTTCATGATGGAAAGATATACGAGCCAACAACGAGTCGAAATTAGTAAAATTTACTACTATTTACTAAATGATCCAGTCGCTTGGCCGCCTCGGTCGTGCGATTTGACGCCGTTTGACTATTTCCTGTGGGACTACGTCAAGTCTATGGTCTATGCCAACAAGCCAGCGACGATTGATGAACTTCGTACGAATATCGAACGTGAAATTGCAGCAGTATCGGCCGATTTATGCTTGAAAACCGTCGAAAATTGGGTTCAGCGTCTGTACTTCTGCAAGCGTGCCCGTGATGGCCATGCAAAAGAAATCGAGTTCCATACATAATGGCATCCAAAACCGTTTTTGTTTTATTTAAAAAACTGGATTTTGATGCAAAAACGTATCGTGAGATTTTAAAAGGGAATTTGAGTATGGTTAAAAGGGATAAATGAAGAGAGAGTGCTAACAACACTGGTTCGTATCAATGTCAAGTTCATCTAAATAATTTGTTCGTATTTTAAATTTCATCATAGACCGAAAAACCACCCCAGACAAATCCCGTTGTCTCCGGACGATATGGCGCCGTATGATTTTCTTGGATATCAGGAGGAAAAATAATTATAAAATATGACTCTAAATATGTATTCGAAAATAACCAAATTAATAAAACTATGCATTTTGATTTGTAAATCGCAAGATATAAGTTCTTAATTAAAAATAAAGTTTTCTAATTTCACGACAAAACATTTTCAATATATCTCAAATCACTACTTGAGAAACGTGAATTTCAAAATATGAATTGTAAGTTGATAAAAAGAAGTTTCAATTTACAACTAAGAGTTTGTAAATTGCAACTACTGAAGTAGTTATCTACTCCTGTTGGTTCGAAAATTAACACTATGGAGTTGCAATTCAAGACTAAATGGTTGTAATTTGCTAAGGGAGGAAATTGTAATTTACAACAGAAAAGTGGTAATTTACGAATTGTTTTTGCAATTCACAATCCATAGTAATATCAAATTGATAACTATTTGCGTCAAATTGCGATCGGTTATAGTTTCTCGTTTGATCGCATTATTGATAATGAAAAGTGTTGATTCACGACTTTTGAGGGTCATTATCTTCACTTCGTACAATTTCTAGAATTGCGAATAAAAAGTCGTTAATTAGTAAATCCTTAGCTAAGCTTAGCTAGACGAACTTTTCGTGATTCTGTGCTTATTTTTCTTGATTTTATATTTCCGCTTTTTGCGCCAACTATTTATTCATTTTTGATAAGTGAACCCAAAGACGCTGATTACTCAACCGAGCAAGTGTTTTATGAATCCTGCAGACACTATTGATACGGTTCTGACCGTAGACATTCTAAGCGCTACAGAGCCGCATGACGTCAGAGTTGTGATCAGGGACTTCAGTGGCAGGTTTGCTGGTAAGTCCACCTTTCCTGAAAGAACAATGGCTGTTGCAGCAATCGGTTTCCAAGGCTAACAAATGCTAATCGATCTAAGGCATAGGCACGTGGACACAGTGGACCCAGCTGATGGTATAAGTGAACTGTGGCACAAGAGCACCCATTTACCTCTTTACCTACCTAGGCATAGGCACGCATCCTGCATCCTCAACGTTGACTCTCACCATTATCATGTGGTAAACGATTCTGAGCTCCACTGTCTAACGAGAAGAAGCTCCAAGCTCGAGCTATCCAGAAGAAAAATTTATGACATCTAGCTTGAAAGAAAACTGGAGTTTATAGAGAGTGCCCCCTGTGCCAACGAACAGTAACCAAAACCGCAGTAGGCTCCAATTAGCCACTGATAGAGAGAGCCCGTGGTAGGGAGAGACATGTAATGCCAAACAAGGGCATCCCTACTAGCTCTGTGAGAACTTATACTGGGCTCCGGCGAATTTTTGGTCCAGTGTGCTAGGAGGGCGGATGGAGAGGACGATACAACCACGAACTCTATGAGCTGCATACAAATATTTGGATGTATGATTATCGAGCGAATGGACGATATTTCCCCAACCAAGAGGGTCTTCGCGTCCAAATGCCCCCAGCTTAGGGATGCACCTCGCCAGGAAGACTAAAAGCTAAGTGGTAAATATTGCTGAAGATAGAAAGCTATCCGATAGAACCCTACGCATATAAAAATTAAGTTAATCGTATGATTTGGTTCCCTCTTAGCTTAAGGTGCAGCGCTAACTTTTATCGCTTGAAAGCCCTGCGTCGACGCGAATCACTTTCAAACTAAACATTTCTTTCATTACCTCTTTTCTAGCAGTACAACCCCTGAGAAACAGATGGATAGATTACCCCCGGAGTTGCTGTTCTTTTTTTAACAGCAAAGTTCCACACGTAAGTAATTGTCAATAAAATGCTGATTACAATGAAGTGGTCTCCCTTTAACAAAATTATAAAAAAGTCCAAGTGTTGAACTGGGCACTCATTTTGTAACTTTTCAGACGATTATCGTCCAAACGACAGACCTCAAAAACTACCAAGTAAGTGCTAAAATTACAAGTTTGAGAGCTAAATCCAGTTAGATAAAAAACGATATCGCTTAGAAGATCGTTGATATACAGAATCTGCCCTCAGAACTAGCAAGTATTTTTAATGGCCCTGCATTGGGCGCCAGTGTTTCATTAGAAATATATCTGCGACCCAAACAAAGACAGCTCTGAATAAGTTGTTAATTCCGGTTAGAAATGAATATATTTTTATGAAATGCCGAGGCTTATATCCGCCACCGGCAAATGTAAACACAAGACAGCAGCAAATACAACTGCTCCAGCTGCTACTGAATGTTTAATTGATATGCATACCAAATGTGCTTATGCGGATATGATGACGATCCATTTCTAGCGCACACGTGGTCACTTCCCTTCCGAATAGCTTTACGATCTGCTGGAAAGACGTACACGCTACACGGTACACCAACCAATCAATTTCATGGAAAATTTACAAAAATTGCTACACTCCTCGATGAGTTAATTAAATTCGTCCTCATTTACATTTCTACCGACATTCAGCGTAGGCATTGCCAACAACCATTCCTACATATTCGCGAAATTAAATAATATTCCCGCCCTCCGCATGAAAGTAAATTTAATGTAAATTGCTTAAGTCGCTGTAAAAAAAATATTTTGTGTACCAATAACAAATGACTTCACTGACATTAACAAATAAATTCCACCCACCCGCAGGTCCTTTGGCGCGTGCACAGCATTACATCCTTCAATGTTTGCTTTTAATGATTCCCTCGGAATATTTTGTGTATTTATTTTACTACCGTTCGCCATTGAATTTTCCGATCAAAGTTCATTAAATATTCATCGGCAATTCAAAGCGGAAGCTACTCATAAAGGACTTTCCACCAACTGGAAGGCCAATAAAACAATACGAGTATAAAAATAATGATGTTGGCCAAAAGAAACAGTCGAATCATTTGAAATTCAAAAATCGGAAGAAAAAAATACCCACCAACCTTGAAATTAATTTAACAGGACTTCCGCTGAGTAGGTACTCCAAAGTTTAACGAGACAAGGATTTTTTTTTATCACTTTTAATGGTACGCAAAATTTTATTTTTTTAATTTTTTTCTTGTTGATAAATTCACCTTATTCACCACCGCACTTGTGTTATCACTGATGACAGTAAATACGAAATATCTTCGAGACTTTTAAGGTAACCGACACTTGCATGAGAGGATACAGCGCTTTACAAAAACCAAACCAACCGCGTTCGGATTCACGTTGAGACTGAATTCGCAACACATCGACATCCCCCATAAGGCAGAGGTTTCGCGGAAATTACAGACTTCGATGGCAGACAGGTTGGAGAACGACCTGCAGCATCATACTGTTTTATACAGCATCCGACGAACTAGATTTGTGCGGTTTGATGTTGCGACTGCTCCAATCCATTCATGATTACGCTGGAGAAGAATAAAAGCGGGAAACTGAGGCGGCGCAGTTACGTTCCACAGCATAAGTTACACAGAGAATTTTTGGTGTACATATACAGAGCAACAACACCGTTGAAATACATCATTAAAGAGCTTGGTTAGATCTTAGATGCTCTGCGAAATGTGGCTGAGTGCAGTGAATCACAAAATAAAAGTTTTGCAGAATAATGTTTCTTTTTGGGGTGAAGGCTTTGGCTTTGTTTATCCTTAAAAGATCTACCTATGTCTGGTATTTCAACCTAGAAATATGAGCAGTTTTTATCATTCTAACAGAAAGCTATTTCCTCGGTATAGCTGTCATTTGACATCTTAACAAGAAAATTTAAGCCAAATGGATTTTTAACTTTCTTGATTACGTAGTAAGAGAAAGATATTATATTCGTACAAAATTTCGAACTCGATATGTTAATCAATTCTGACATAACGATGATAGAGGAACTCAAGAAAGTGGGTCGCGAAATTCTGCCCGTTTGTTCGTATGTCCCGAGGCCCACAAACGGCTGCCCGGATTTCGTTCAAACTTCGGATTCGGAGCTTGGAGGCTTACAGTTCGCGGTTTTTTTTTTTTATGGACCATAACCTCAATATTAATGGTAGGTACTTCCCATATAAATTTTCATACCAGTTTGATTTGTTCGAAAACGGCTCTAACCATTTCAAAACAAAATTGATATTTAAGTTTAGGTAGGTGAGGTAAACATTACTCCATACTCAGTTTTGCGCTGTAAAATCAAAAAACGATTCTTTTCACATTCGGATATATCTCGAAAACGGTCCGTACGATTGTAACAAAAATTGATTTCTAAGGTAATATGGTAATTTCCAACTTAATGCGAACTCAGTTTTTCTCTGTACTATCGTAAAATGGATTTTTGAAAAACTTTGTTTTCTTTAGTTTACCTGAAAACGGCAATAACGGTTTTGACCGAAATTTAAACTTAGAGTAAAATTGATGTTATCAAAATAATTGCGTCCTTAATTTTCAATTTTAATCACCGAAAACGCTAATCTTGAAAACTGCTCATATCTCGAAAATCCCATTTTCGATTTTGATAAAACTTTAAAGCCCAAGTAATGCATACATCCCAAACAATAACTCTGTGCCTAAAAGGCAAAACATCTTATGTCAATTTTGTCCACTTTTCAGGAGAGCAATTTTAAACTTATGCAAGGCACTACTGTTGATGACTTAATCCATTTTAAAACAGTTATAACTTCCTCATTATTTGACATTTTTTCAACTGCTTTGGCTTAAGAAATAGAGTAAGGAGAACACAATTCAAATAACGTTAAACAGCTAAAACAACTTAAGTCGACTTAAGATGTTTTAACTTTTAGGCACAGAACTTGTACTCAGTTTTCAGGTGAATAGTATTTTTTTAAACTAAACATGGCAACATTTGGTACTGTTTTGTCTGCCAAATTTTACAAAAACCGCTCTAACGATTTTGATCAAAATACATATTAAGGATAACATAAGTATTCTTAATAATTTTCCGTACTTAGTTTTCCCAAAAAAAGTCGAATATTGACGTGTTATAAATATTTCTCAGAAATGAAATCTCGATCTGAGTTCACATTTCTACGGTATATTTTTGAAAAAATTACATTGGCGCCCACTTGCAATGAAAGTAAAATAAAAGCTACGCAAAACGTCTTTTTAGTTAATATTTAATAATATCGAATACCTATGCACCCTAAAAATAAATCCAACAACTTGAAATTTATAGTGAAATTTGAGTTTCGTTCGACCCAGTCGTGCACTTTATTTGTTTCTTACTATTCCACGTCTTTCATAGATGGCGCAACGAATCTTCTGACCAATTCTAGAGGCTTTATGAAAAAATCGACCTGAAGCGAACAGAAATTTCAAAGACCTATGTGGACTCTTAAAATTTTTGCCGCAGAATTGTGAGAGTTGCAGGATATACAGGGTGTCCGCCGGGAAGGTATACTACTTTGTTTGTTTATAATTTTTGATTAAATGAAAGAGAATGGATCTTGTATTGATAAATGTTTTATTTAATGTCGGCAATTATGTATGGAATACAATATCATGTAAATGTCCGCCTCTGTTAGTCTCACAAATGCGAGCCCTTTTGAGGACATTTTTCATTACATTCTCACACATTTAACGCGGTATTTCATTAATTTCATCACGAATATTTCGTTTGAGTTGCTCAAGCGTTTCTGGTTTGTTTGCATAAACCTTGCTTTTCAGATATACCCACAAAAAGAAGTCCGGAGCAGTCAAATCAGGCGACCGTGGAGGCCAATCACCATCACCATTTCTTGAAATAACTTGTTGTGGAAAGAGGTCTCGCAGTAATTCCTGGCTGTATGCGATGTGCCACCGTCTTGTTGATACCACATGTTAATCAACTCCAAAGCATGAAGTTGTGGTGTTAAAAAGTTTTCAATCATATCACGATATCCCTCCCCATTCACAGTTACCGCTACGCCGTTTTCATTTTCAAATAAGTAAGGTCCAATGATTCCTCCTGACCAAATTGCACAGCAGACTGTAACTTTTAATGGATGCAAAGGTGACTGATGAATAATTTGAGGGTTTTGCATTGCCCAGAAACGACTATTCTGTTTATTCACATATCCATTCAAATGAAAATGTGTTCTCCCAAAAATTTTACGTAACTTTGTCATAGTCACAGTAATCGATGATTGATTTTGATAAAATGTTTTAACGATTAAAACACGTTGGTTTATCGAATATTTTTCCATAATAAATTTGCCGCGTGTCTACTTCACGACTGCCAAATATGAACTGTTAAGACTTATGTTTACCAAAATGGCGGCAAAACAAAGTAGTATGCCTTCCCGGTGGACACCCTGTATAAGGATTGCTCCTTTCTTTCTTGAACAGGCAGAGTCTGCACGTAACGGTGGCACTTTCGACGATTGTGTGAAGGTTATAAATAGTTAAAAGATCAATTGTCGGGTTGTAAAATCACCTCGCTTTTGCTCATGGAGCGTATTTGAACAGCTGATATGGTTTATAGGGCGACGCATACGCTTGTGTTAAGTTTAAGAATTCAGCTCTCTCTTGATGTTGCTAGCTGGCAGGCCAAAAAAAGATTCTTTACCAATGAAATGAGCTGTTAGCTCATCAGCACTTTCGCTGCCTTCGAGTGCTATTTATGCCATCCAAAAGAAAGTGACTTTTGGGGGCAGCAAGCTGTTCGATGTTGTGCAAAGAGTTTCACACAAGAGTGTCTGAATCAGGAGCATTAAGCGCTGTTTGACTGTCTGCCTACATGCCGCCATTTAAACTTCCGATATTTTTACTTAAGTATTCTCTAAAACAGAGTTCGATGTCATGGATTTATGCTTGGCAAAACCGTTGTTGATGTATGTCCTAGGGATTTTATCGCCCCAGGAGTGAAAGTGAAGCTTTGGTGATCGCATTCTCTTTAAGGTTGAGTATTTCTTGCAGCTTTCAATGCAGAAGGTTGTATCTTGTGTCTAATACGAATACTACAGACAGAGTCAGGGAAGTGTATTTGAAGGAGCAACTCCAGTTTAAGGTAAAAGATACGTCTGACTTCTTAAGCGATCCAATACAGCTGGAAAAACGTATTTGGCCTGTAATGAAGGGTGGTACCGTTCAATTAAGGTCTGCCTTTCCTTTTTTTAAAGTTGAGTTGAGTTGTAGATCGTAATCTTAATAGCTCGATCTTCGCTTCATTTGGCCCGATTGAAGACTTCTTTCAAAAGTTTTCTTTTCAATTGCGAGTTTGATTATGGCACGAAAGACCGCTGATAAGCCAAGCTGTTTACTTTTCACAATGTTCACAACCTCCACAAAATGAAAATATTCCCCGTGGAACCTGTGTCAGCAGCCACTACCCTCAATCCAACTTCGTATTTCACTCACTTAGCATTTTCTGTCCAACAGTGTAGCGTGAACGCCATCACTTTGCCAATAAATTTTCTTCCCCAATTCAACTGACTCACTGCAAAAATACTTCGCACCCAATGATACGTTTCAATGGCAAACGAATGATAATCATATAGCTGAGGTTTGAACTGCTTTTTCTATTGAGTTATACTCGCATATATCCTCAGCCCCTTTGGTTAGGTTAGGAAAGTAGGTGCAAATAGAAAATACAAGCCACCAAACAAATGGGGGAATCACGGTCGACGGTCATGCACAGACGGACAGGCGGGAACCTCAACAATTCGCAAATGGAATAGATGACCGGACAGAGTGGAGTTTGTGGCCTGGTCGGGTCGGTCTGTTGGTTGTAGCTGTCGTCATTGTGCTCATTTTTTTTTTCTCTCTCCTCTCTCGGTTGGCAGTGTTGCGGATCGTTGCCTTATCGGATGAATGGGTAGATGGATGGATGTATTTTTATCTGTTGTTCGCTTGAGAGGTACGTTTAGTTAAAAAAAAAAACAGAACCAAAAAAAATGTCCCTCCTCAGATGCCAAATGAAATCTAGACCTCAAATGGCTCCAAAAAAAACAAATCAACTCCCCTATACCATATTGATTGGGTGGATAATATTTCCGAATGGGCAATGCACTAGAGACCAGCTACCTGATGGCGAGTATGCGAAATCATCCCCCGGACCAACTACAGAGTTAACTGCTCTAATTAAAACGTTGAGCGTATCCACATGCGAGATTTGTATTCATGAGCTCACTAAAAGGATTCGTCCCAAAAGTGTTAAACTCAAGTTTAAGTGACAAAGTATGCAAGGTAGGGTCACCGACTTGAGCAGACTTTTTGTTTATTTTTTTCAAGGCTGTAACGAAAAAAAAAAAAAAAAAAAAAAACCGAAATACTGTATAGATATAGATATAAATAATATGAAAAACTTTCCACCACTCATTACAGAATGGCGCTGGCGATATCCGGTGTGGACTATGGACTCGAGTTAAGTATCCATAGCAAAACATATTGAGAAAAAAGATAACATTATTTGTATTCAATGATATCTTTAGTCTCTAGTACAGTCTTGCACACAACGCTACAATGATAACATATGTAAAAGAGATAATATCGTTTGTATACAATGTTGGAATATTATCTCTTCTTCATTATCAAGCAAGACGATTGTACGCTTGGGCCTCCTTGTAGATAGATAAGAAAAGTATATAAATACGACTGTATGATGAATTTATCGATAGTCTTATTGTAACTACATAGTAGCCTTAAGCTCCTTTTAGAATTAGTAAAAAGTATTTCAATAATAAAGGACATAGTTCCAAATAAATATTGTTTAATTTTAAAAGTAAGAACCAAGTGTTTTAATTGGCGATCCTGCCAGGAGGTTAAATATACTTTTTAACTTCAATCGAGCGGACCTCGGGAACAAGTAGTGAAATCTAGTATAAACAGAACACTCGCGTTACCGGTTACAAGAATTACCTAGCATAGCAGGTACAAATATAGCTCCTTCGTACGAAGCAGCAAAGCAATTCAGTGAAAGTGTATATGTGGAAAAAAAAAAAAAAAAAAAACACACAAATTCGACGACAACAGACACGAGTTCAAAATGGAACAACTCGCAGTATTAATGGCAAGATTAGAAGCTTTAGAAACCAGGTGCAACACAGTAACACAAACCCTAGAGCACACACGCACAGAGAATGCAAGGTTAGCAGCAATAATAACTAACCAAAATCAAATAAACACTAATTTAGAAACAAAACTAAATGAAGTAAAATCTGGATTAGGCATAGTACCAAACATACCTGTGCTAGAGGAAATAAGAACCACATATACAGATGGTAGTGAAATACAGTTAGACGCATTTAAAAGCCTACCTATTTTCAACGGCGATCAATCAAATTATCGGTCGTGGCGCGAAGAAGCATCCAGATTAATGGACAGCATTAAAAACCTCAAAACACACAGTAAGTACGCAGCAGCATTGACTATAGTGAAAAGTAAAATACAGGGAGCAGCCGCGAATGTGTTAACTAATTATAACACAATTTTTAATTTTGAGGCGATACGTAACAGATTAGATTATACGTACTCTAATCAAGAACCTCTATACGTGCTACAAGACATGATGAAAGCCATCACGCAAAAAAGAAGCACACTGTCTGAATACCACGACGAGATAAATAAAAATCTCAATTTAATAATATCAAAAATCACTATGTCAGGTGATCCGCCGAATATAATCGACAGACTAATTAAAAATGCTAACGACGACGCAGTTCGTATATTCATTGATGGTATGAGTGACAACTTTACAAGAGGATCATTATATTCAGCTACAATAAATGATCTAGAACACGCATTCGCAATTGCTCGCAGAATAGAACATGATAATGTGCACAGGCATTTACATCTCACTCAAGATAAGCACCACAAAAATATGCCACATGAACACAGAAACGAAAGAAGACCAAACTATTCGAGCCAAACAACGAATTATCAACCCCAGAAGCAATACGATAATATGCAGCAACACAATCAAGGACCACGCCTAAACCCTTCCAAGAGAAATGACGGACCACAGCCGATGGAGATAAACTCGAGACAAATTGTACATGCACAGCGACAAAATTGGAATCAATACAAACCCGATGTATATAATCCACCAGCGAAACGTGAACACAGCGGGAGTTTCAACACACACAACAGACCGCAACGATCTTATCAGCAGAACTTCAAGCAGCAGAGAGTAAATAACTCCCGACAACAACGCAGAGACGATGTCAGCAGTACATATGCAGAAGCAGATGAAACGGAATGTATGGTAAATAATAACATAAGAATAGATCATTTAAACTAGTAGACGGGTTGCCCTGCTTAAATTTAACTAGTACTATTTCTAAGAAAATTTATAAAATTCTTATTGATACTGGTGCAACCCATAATTACATTAATAGAAAATGCGATTCTAGCGAAAAAATTAAAATTAAACCTATAAAAATAAAAACAATGCATGGTTATTCTATGGTAGATACAAAGAAAGTAGTTAGGATATTAAAGAAAAATATAACATTTTTTGAATTAGAGGATATTCAGTCTTTTGATATGATATTAGGATATGAAGGACTTAAAGTTCTAAACGCGGAAATAAATTTCAGTAATATGACTCTAACTACCATAAGCAGTGTCGAATCTATTCAGAAAATTAATTACATAATTGGGGAAAATAATATTTATAAAGCAGACATAGATAGACTGATGAAGATTAATAACAGCATAGGACCGTTACCCTTTACAGATACTATAGAAGCAAGCATTAGGACGACCAATGATAATCCGGTTTATGTTAAACAATATCCATATCCCATAGCAGATAACGAATTCGTAAACAAAGAAATACAGAAACTCTTACATGACAATATAATAGAAAAAAGCCATAGTCCTTATAACAGTCCCATATGGACAGTACCTAAAAAAGGTTTGGACGAAAAAGGAAAACCAAAACGGCGCATGGTTGTTGATTTCCAAAAACTTAACGCTCACACTGTAACAGACAGATACCCCATTCCGGATGTCAACATGACAATTCAAAATTTAGGTAAAGCCAAGTACTTTACAACGTTAGATTTGGAGTCAGGTTTCCACCAAATTAAAATCAAAACAGATGATAAAGAAAAAACAGCTTTTGCTATAAATGGCGCAAAATATCATTTTAAACGAATGCCTTTCGGGCTCAAAAATGCACCAAGCATATTTCAGAGATGCGTGGACGACATTTTGAGAGACTTTGTAGGTAAATTCGTACACGTTTACATTAATGACGTATTGATATATTCTTCATCTGAGGAAGAACATATACAGCACATAAGTCAAGTATTCGACGTACTCAATAAAGCCACATTAAAAATATCTGATGAGAAAAGTAAGTTTTTTCAAGAAGAAGTAGAATACTTAGGTCACATAATCAGACATGGTAGAATCACTACGAACCCTGAGAAAATAGCAGCTATAGAAAATTTTCCAGTCCCACAAACGGTAAAGGATTTGAGAGGATTTTTAGGTCTTACAGGTTACTATCGTAAGTTTATAAAAGGATACGCAAGCATAGCCAAGCCCCTGACATTATATTTACGAGGAGATAACGGTAAAGTAAACAAAAAACAAAGTAAAAATATTAAGTTAAATCTGAATGATTCAGCATTAGAAGCGATTAGAATTTTAAAAAATTATTTGAAAGAACAAGTCGAACTTTTTCAACCGGATTATAGTAAACCATTCGAGCTTACTACAGATGCATCCAACATAGCTATTGGAGCCGTACTAAGTCAGAATAAGCAACCTATACACTTCTTGTCAAGAACATTTAGTAATAGAACAAGTGTACGAACAATTATTATTATTGACCAGAACAATTAATGCAGCAAAAAATAATGAATATTTATCAGAAAGCCTAGACTTAGATGACATTAAAAATATTATTCAACATGAAATAATTCAAGTACCCATAATAAATATACTTGAGTACTCTAAAATATTATTAGCTAGAACTGATGAATTCTTCATCACAATATATAAATATCCAGTTCTAATTAAATCATGTAAATTGTATAAAGTAACACCCTTAAATTCAAAACATGGAAAAATCATTACAGATAAAACAATTGCCTTATGTAACCAAACTTATTTAAGAACAAGAAATTGTCAAAATCATCTAAGTAAAAACATTTGTGAAATTAACTTTGAAGAAGAAAATTGTCTTATTCCACTTTTAAAGAATATAACTTCAAAATGCAACATTAAACAAGAATACGATTACGACTTAGAAATCGAATCCGGTGTTATGTTATTAAGCGGTAAGCATAAGCTAAATAATCAAACAATTAATGGTATAAACTTAGTTACTTATGAAAATACTATAAATCTAGATGATAAAATATACAAAAACATGCATAAGCAAATTAAAGAAGTTATATTAAGAAATCATAATTCAGAGTCTTACATCGACCAAATAATTAAAGAAGATACAATATACAAATTCGATAACATAGATACTTTAAAAAAACTAATTATTCCTTTTGAAGAAAAACCGATATTATCAACTATATACACAATTGTAACACTGATTGTTATTTTAGCATTTACGTACGTAATGATAAAAACTATACAATGTATAACAGATCGTCAAAAACAAAAAAAGATTGACGCATATAACAAAACTTATGAAAGAGAGATGTTAAAAATAGCGTCGAAAAATCGGGACGATTTCGTTTAACAAGGGGGGGAGTTAAGTATCCATAGCAAAACATATTGAGAAAAAAGATAACATTATTTGTATTCAATGATATCTTTAGTCTCTAGTACAGTCTTGCACACAACGCTACAATGATAACATATGTAAAAGAGATAATATCGTTTGTATACAATGTTGGAATATTATCTCTTCTTCATTATCAAGCAAGACGATTGTACGCTTGGGCCTCCTTGTAGATAGATAAGAAAAGTATATAAATACGACTGTATGATGAATTTATCGATAGTCTTATTGTAACTACATAGTAGCCTTAAGCTCCTTTTAGAATTAGTAAAAAGTATTTCAATAATAAAGGACATAGTTCCAAATAAATATTGTTTAATTTTAAAAGTAAGAACCAAGTGTTTTAATTCTCGCTCTCCGGGGGAATCCAACTCGCTTGGGGGAACTTCACTATTTTTTTGCTCTCATTCAGGGTTGAAATAGCACTCAGTGGGATGGATAAAACTTTGGTTTTGCGGGTCTGGATGGTTAAATTTAAATAAAGATTAATGTGGGAATGTTTTACGTTAAATACGAAATAAACACAGCCAGAGGGAGTTTGCTGCTGTAAGTACCTACATATGAAAATGTGGGGGAGACAAATAAAAGTTAAAAGTGAACGCAGGTAGCTGTACTAGATGTAACTGTGGGCTTGGTATTTGCTGGGTAACCTTGGAGCATTTTGGTGGCATGGATTATGTAAACATGGTATTGACTTTGAAGTTTTCTTGTTTTCATTTTCACTGCTGAGTTTTTAGTCATTTATAACGTGGCCCGAGGTTGCCGGTTCTCATTTGACACATGTCTGCATAAACGAGGGACAGATGCAAATCACAGCAAGGATAACTGTAAATGATTTGTATAATTATCCCAAAGGTTAATGTCGCTAAAAGAACATTGATATGGTGCTTTGGGAATTAATTTGGAAAATACAGTAAGTCGGAGAGAAAGGTCAAGTGGACTCCTTTATTTGCAAGAATGCACTCTATGTACGGAAGTGGTCGTGATTTGTTGATTAACGAGTCGTACCTGAAGAGCTGTGCATTTGATCTCAGTAAACCCGACCGTTTATTAGTGTTCAGGGGCAGGTACTCCAGTAGATGAGCAATCGAGTGATTTTCATACAAGTTGTTAGTCAGTATATTATGAAAAAGAACGAGTAGATGAGGTTGTCGGAGAGTAAGCCACCTTTAGCCGATGTGTGAACGCACTAAAAACCATTTGAGAGAACGTAATTGTTTTTCCTTTTTTTTATTTAGCTTAAGCCCACTAAATTCCATAACGTCGAGCCTTAAGGTTTTGGCGGCAATGTCTAGATCTAAAACGTTAACTGCATACCTACCGGTCAGCTCTTTGGTGATCTTTGGGGCTGTTTTATTGTTATGCCTTTCATAAAGTACAGCATTGTCATCTGCAAAAGTTGCTATAGTGGTTTCTCCACTTATAGACAGATCGCTAGTGAATAAGAGGTATAAGTATAAGCACTGAACCTAGACCATAGCAGTCAGCATTGCCAGACGGTCAAAATATTTCTCCCCAGATAAGAAAAACCCATAAAAAAATAAAACCTAAATTTTTGTTTTTGTTTTACGTACGACTTAAAAAAAGGAATTTCAAATCGCGAACATGTAAGTTCTACTTTCTTCGAATGCATAAGTCTGCGGCAAACAAATACACCAGATGAAAATGTCAACACATGCTAGCTTTTGAAACGCACAGCCCATGACTTTGATGAAACCGGTGTAAATCCTATTACAAAAAAATTATAAGTTTCTCCAGAACTTAAAAAAAAACAGACTTCCAACTCTCTCGCTCTCTCTCTTTCTTGTTTAGTTCTCAGGAATGGGAGAAAATGAGAAATGAGAGAAGAATCGTTCAGAGTTCAGACTTCAGATATATATGAGTGGGGTTACCATACCACTTAAAAAAAAATAAAGTGAACGACTGGGTCGAACGTAACTTTCTCGTTCATCAAAAGTTTTAATGTAAATGAAGTGGGAGTTGCTGATTGTGTAAGCTCCAAGTTGTTAGAAATATTTTTAGGGTGCATATATTGAATATATGGTTGAAAAAAATTAGAAGTTTTACGTAGCTGTTATTGGATTTTCATTGGAAGTTGTTGCATTGTTATTATTTCAAAATATTTTAAATACAGATCGGAATTTCGCTAGTCATTTTTGAGAAATATTTAAGAAATTGATTTGTTCGAATTTGTTGAGAAAAACTAAGTACGGGATCTTATTTATAATACTTATATAATCTTTAATATATATTTTGGTCAAAATCGAGTGGTTTTTGTAAAATTGAATAAATGTCTAGTTTGAAAAATACTATTACTTAACTATTTAGCTGAAAACCGAGAACAAGCTATTGTTCGAGATGTAAGCATTACCTGGTTTTTAAAGCTTTATCGAAATCGAATATGGGGCTTTCGAGCAGTTTAGTGTTTTCGGTGATTCGATTTGAAAATTAAGGACGCAATAATTTTGGAAACATTAAGGTTAAACATTAAGTTTGCAATTTGGTCAAAATCGCTATTGCGGTTTTCTGGTAAACAAAATTTTCTGGAAGCAAAAAAATTTTTACTTTTTTCAAAAATTAATTTAACGATAATACCTACAGAGAAAAACTGAGTTTGTCATTAAGTTAGAAATGACCATATTACCTTCGAAATAAATTTTGGTTACAATCGTATGGACCGTGTTCGAGATACATATGTCCAAATTTCAAAAGTAGCGTTATTCGATTTTTTAGATAAAAACGGAGTATGCAGTTATGTTAACTTCACCCACATAAGCTTAAATATCAATTTTGGTTGAAATCGTTAGAGCCGTTTTCGAACAAATCAGACTGGTATGGAAATTTTGTATGGAAAGTACCATTAATATTGAGGTTACCATGCAAAAAAAAAACAGACCCCGAACTGTAAGCCCCCAAACTTTAAATCTGAAGTTTGAACGAAATCCGTTTAGCCGCTTAGGCTGTAGGCCTCGGACATACAGACAGACAGACGCACGGACAGAATTTTACGACCCACTTTTTTGAGTTCGCCTATCATCGTAATGTCAGAATTGATTAACATCTCGAGTTCGAAATTTTGTACGAATACAATATCTTTCTCTTACTACGTAATGGAGAAAGTTAAAAAGGAGTAGATTTGACCCAAAAAGTGAAGTAGATTCAAGAAAAGGGAAGTCGATTTCAAAGCAATAGTTTTATATAAATATAAAAAACATGTCCAAAAAAACCTTTCAAGATCTAACAATATTCATTTTTATTAAAATTAAGTCTTCATAAATGGTTTACTTACTTTATTTTTACTATATTTTGCAAATCTTGATTGTTCGGAGCTTTTAAGAAAAAAATAGTATAAATGGTGCACAACGATATGTTTATTAAATTATAATTTTGCCTACCAAATTAATCTTTTCATCGCGTTTGTAATAAATCTTTGACGTATTTGGCTAAACTTTTCAGCACAGACAGACAGCAAAACCAACCACCTCTTTGACAGAAAATTAAAAGAAAAACAATAATTAACGTCAGAAAATTGTAATAAATTTTGTGTTTAAAATGAAGTTTGATGCAATTTATTTATAATTTTGAAATGTGAATCTGGGCTTACACGAAAGAGTGTAAGAAATTTTTTAAATATTTTTTTTTTTCGAAGTAGATTCAAGGTTTTTTTTATTAAAATTGAAGAGGATTAAATAAGGGATTTCATAAATGAAGTAACTATAAACAGCCTCATTTATTAGAATTTTCTAAACGCACCTAAACACCTGTATGGTTATGCATTGCATAAGAATTTATACACCCTTCCCAAAAATTTTATTTATAAAACATTTTTCTATGCATACTAGGTATCACGGAAAGGATTTTAGGATCAAATCAAGAAAAATAAGCACAGAATCATGAAAAGTTTGTCTAGTTTTAGAGCTTAGCTAAGGATTTACTAATTTAGGACTTTTTATTCGCAATTCTAGAAATTGAGCGAAGTGAAGATATTGACCCTCAAAAGTCGTGAATCAACACTTTTCATTATCAATAATGCGATCAAACGAGAAACTATAACCGATCGCAATTTGACGCAAATAGTTATCAATTTGATATTACTATGGATTGTGAATTGCAAAAACAATTCGTAAATTACCACTTTTCTGTTGTAAATTACGATTTCCTCCCTTAGCAAATTACAACCATTTAGTCTTGAATTGTAACTCAATAGTGTTGATTTGCGAACTAACAGGGGTAGATTTACTACTTCCGAAGTTTCAATTTACAAATTTTCAATCGCAAGTTGCAACTTATTTTTATCATTTTGCAATTCATATTTTGCAATTTACAATTCTCGAGTGGTGATTTGAGGCATCACCGTATCAAATTGAAAATGTTTTATCGTGAAATTAGATAACTTTATTCTTAATTTGCAACTTATATCTTGTGATTTACAAATCAAAATGCATAGTTTTATTAATTTGGTTATTTTCGAATACATATTTAGAGTCATATTTTATAATTATTTTTCCTCCTGATATCCAAGAAAATCATACAGCGCCATATCGTCCGGATACAACGGGATTTGTCTGGGATGGTTTTTTGGTCTATGCTGAAATTTAAAATGAAAACAAAATATTTAGATGACCCTTTACAATTCTTCTCGATTACATACTTTAGAATCCATTCCAATTTATACTTCCTTCCTAATAGCGAGATGTACATTCTGGAAAAAATACAAATCTATATGCATACTTCGGCGTTTTTGGAATTATTCAATAGGTACTTACAATATATATTCCAGAATGCTTTATAATAAGAAGTACACAACCTATCAATACGAATTAGTTACAACTTTAACTCGACTGCTTTAAGGAAAGATTGAATACCGACTGCCTGTCTCTGCAACGACGCGCAACGTGCACAATGAAGATCTGGCTTCATGATAGCAGCTGTCTATACCACATACATACATGCATCCATAAAAAGAAAGGATTTAAAAGGTTTTCGATAGGTACATGGACTATGAACTGTGCATAAAAAGATTCCACACATCAGGTAGTTGATTCCATGGAAATTACAAAAAATATTTTGCAATTTACGACTTCTCTACGTCAATATACGTTTTCAGTTTCATGTGTTAAATTATTACAAGATTTTATTGGCTCACCATTCAGTTTTGGTGAATCACCAAATATTTTTCGCAATTTGAGATTGTGAAGTGGCGTTTGAGGAATTGACCTATTAGAGTGGTAAATTGCGCCAAACAATCTCGCAAATCACTACAAATAAAAGAAGCTCGAATTGATACTTCTAATCGTAAATTTCAACAAACAGAATTTGATATTCTCCGCCGTTTTCAATGTCAAATTACGAATTTTTATATCAATCCATGAAAACTTCGCTGTGATTTGCGAGAAATATATAATTCGTAAATTGCAAATCAAAATTTTGCAATTGGTGATTTTCGATTCTTTCCGTGTACTTAAAAGGAAAAATCTATTACATTTATCTGTCCAAAAAGATAAAATAACAAGTAAAAGTGTTACCATCGGCCTGGCCGATGCTTTGATACCCTCCACTGCATACAAGTCATGCAAAGTTTTAGGCATGTGAGGTAGTACGTAATGTATTGAACAACAGACAGAGAGACACAAGAACTACAACCAGAACTACTTGACCGACATAGCCCATTTTCAATACCAAACTGACGGCGATAAAAAGAAGTCCTTTCACCAAATTTCATTCGCCTATGTCAATTCCTTTGGGCGCTATCGTGCTTTCAGACAGACAGAGAGACAGACGGACAGACAGACAGACATGGCTAAATCGATTCAGAATGTGATCCTGATTCAGGAGACTTTGAGGTCTCCGGTGACTCCTTCTTGGCGTTACAAATGTAATGACAAAGTGAATATACCTTCCTGTGGAGGGTATACTAAGCAGCTTGTGAGAAATGCAAATTCAAATACAAATAGGAATTAAAAAATGGAAAAGTAAAAAGAAAAGGTGGGAGATTCGGGACTCCTATGAAACGGTAGTCTTATGCAAATTAAAACAAATTTTTTAAAACAATATAAAATATTTCATATCTGCACATATATCTTATCGAGGATACTTGTAAAGTCTTTAAATTGAAAATTAAAATGTCGATACAATCTATCCATTTTTGATAAGATTTTTAAGTCAAAATGACATTTCGATACTATTCCACCTCTATACAAGCTCTAAACAACGTCCAAGCGCGTTTAGCTTATACAAGCTCTATACAACGTTAAATCATTTTTATAAATGAGGTTTATGCGTTTAGAGGCATTTTAAAGGGTGCATAACTTTTTGCAATCCTTATAATACGTTAATAAATAATAAGGCTGGAAGAATTTAACAATAGGGCGAAGTAAAGAGCAGATTTTTTGTGGGCACCTTATCAACTGCAGAGCACTTCTTTCTAAATAGAAATTGGTGATTTGGGAGACGATGAGGTTGTAGGTGGTTTGCTGGTTCTGGTATCATTAGGAGTTTCTTATTTTGCCCACATGATCTATATAGATCATTGATTTCCACGGCAAAATAAAAAACGCCTATTATTACTTCGGCGACTTTCCACATGATTGGGACATACCTAATTGTTTTAAGATGTCCCCTGTAATTAAGTCAAACCCTTGGGCCTTTTTTTTATATTTAGACTTTCTTTAATTTCTGTCGCAAGTTCTTTAGCTGTTATCGGCTGTATAGGTCTGTCTTCTTCGCACCTTTTGGTCGATTCTTCGGTAACTATTATGCGAAGGTGACTCCAAATTTGAATGGTAACGTCGAATGATCTACAACTACTTTTCTAAGCTAGCTAAATAAGTGCTTTGTAGTTTGTACTGGGTTTTCGCCATTTTTACAGCCAGAAATTAGTTTCAAAGACAACCTTCTGCATATAAAAAAATCAGTCTCGTGTCAAAGTCATAAACATTTACTGTCAGCACGTTCGACTTGTAGTCCGGACTAATATATTTTAGTTGCCTGCCTCAAGCTATAAGTATACCGCATCAGCAACTGTGTCAAATGCAATTTGGCCCAAAATAAAATCCATAAAAAAAATACCGATGGCATTTCATGGTCGATCCAGTCGAACCCATCAAGACTGCCGAAAGAGACCCCGAGGAACCGCTCTGCATAATCATCCCAAACCGAGACTTCTTTTCCGGCAGCGTGCCAATAACAGAACTAAATTTATATTCATTATCCTTTCAAATCTTCAACCTGGAACTGCCACACGGAGACTATAGAAACACCTGCCACTGCCGGAGTGTAGCCTCACCGTCGATATTGCACTTTGATTTGACACAGCATGCGAAAAATTAAGGCGGCTACGGCAAATTAACGAAACAGGCGAAGACCAAAGATGGATACTCCCAACTGCCTATACAAAACCCAACGACCTATGACCGAGTTTTATGATAATTATCTGTGCAAGGGACGACGACGAAGAGCACGAAACGGTGGTGCGTCTGCAGCAACAGGCGAGGCGTATGAAATCGCAGCGTCGTCGTCGGAACGGAATGCGTGGCAAAACTAATTAAATGTGATCCTGAATGTGATGCGGCAGGATTCTGTTGTTAAGAAAGGCGTTGCCTATACATCGCCGATGAGATAATTCAAAATATTTTGTAGCAACTGTGGTCTAAAAAATGGGTCACTGCATCCATTGAGATGCAGATACAGATACGAGTACGAGTTCACGCAACAAACGCAGATACTCACGACGACCCTGCCAATTATGCATGCCAGCTAATAACCGTTTCGAAGACGCCAATCATGACGGAATTCGCCATAATCCCCGATGTGTATAAACAAGTCCTTTCTGAACCTCCGCAGTCCGCACCGAGCCCGAGTGTGTGAGCGAGAAAATAGTTTCCCTCTACCCAATTAAACCGTGCGAGTGGGGGAGCAAGGGCAACAAATAACCCATCCATCTATCCATCCATAAGTCGCGGATGGATTCATATCCATATACACACACTGTGCATGTACACAGACTTGGAGCCAAGTATACGCGAACACTGCCATTAAGGGTCTCACTTTTTTAAGAGGTGGGAATTTAATAGTTTGATCGTGAGATGCGTGACTTTGAACTGCGGTGGTTGTTAAATGAGTTCGTCCTCCTCCCCTGTGTGTTAAGCGAACTTTGAGAACTTTGGCTGCTTCTTCCTTCGTCATGCAGTCGCTCGTCGAGTGCAACAGACAGACAGACAGAGAGTTGGTATTGTTTTAGGTTTGAAATTGTTTCCTTTTTGGTTCGTCGTAGAGGCTTAGTGCGCGCAGAATGTTTTTCGGTTTTAATTTTCCCACATTGTTTGGGGGAATCAGAACTCCGTCCTAATTCCTCAATTGTGTCTGGCTTGCGTTGGAAGTTTTATCTGTTTGTCCGTTAAATTTTCAGTTTTATTTTTTGAAGACTTTAAAAGTGTACGCAGAAAGCGAATATGGGAACTGTGGGAATTTGTGTTCAAAGTTTTGGGTTGTTCCTTCAAGTAAATGTTTACTACCAACTGCCGGTTTCTCATCCGGTATGTAATGGTTAGGCGTGTGACCACTGGGCTTAAGTTGACCACAACCTTCTTGAAACTCTTCTGTATCAACAACTGCGGAACTACCAAGACCTTACAAGAAAGTACATTATACGATGAGTGCTTTAAATGTTTTGAGTGGTCTGTGCATCGCCCGCGAAAATCTCTTTGCTGTTGAATGCGATCATAAATAACTTGACCTCTTTTTGCTCACCACTGTCCAGATTTGTTATACTCAAGGCTTCGCAATACCATCCTACTTTGAATGCGTACTCCTTGCAAGTTCATCCGCTTTCTCGTTTCCTAAATGCCTCACCAAAAAGTTTATATAAATAAGATGAGAATATAGTTAGAGACATTAATATTTTTTTTTTTTTTTGTGTTGGGAATTCGCTGGAAGTAAAAAATCATCGAAAGACATTGCAGAGCTATACGCGAGGTTTGCTTCTGCAATAGTGATGGACTTTAACTCATCTAAAAAAACTCCCGGGGGACTGACATTCGCCATCCCGAATAGGATTGCACGTACTTTAGTCGCAATTTATTTTTGAATTATTCAATGAATTTAAAGAGATAAATCCGCCGTTTGTCGGATTTTTAAATTTGTTTTGTTTGAAATCAATACCTAATTTCTTAGCCCTAGCCAAATCTTACAGATCAAGAGGTTTTATCCGTCTCAATCTCCTGATTACATTGTCATTATTTAAAAGTTCTGTTATTTCTGTGTTTACGTGGTTGAGAAGCCGATTTCTTTGCCTCCGAGCAACCTTCTTAACCTCATCTTCAACCATTTCAACATTTAGATCTCTATGTTTATTAACTATGTTCCTTAGTACTTTATTTTGGAAAACCCTGAATTTTTTGTAAGTTTGTTTGGCATGTGCATGCCCACAATTGGAGCCCGTAGGTCCATACTGGTTTTAGAACTTGCTTGTATAGCAATAACTTATTGAAGTTGGAGTTGCCAAATGAGTATCTCCCAATAAGCCAATACATTTTACTGTATCGCATGTTCAACTCATCTTTTTTTTTTCTTAACGTGCGCTTTCCAACGCAGTTTAGCGTCTAGAGTCATGCCTAGATATTTAGCTATGTTAGAAAATTCTACATTTATTAATATGGACTGACTTAAGGTCATTTAATCTAATCTGCCATTTCTTAGTCCATTCTGAAATATTGTTTATTGCCGTCTGAAGCTTTTTTTGTTGCTATTTCGACAGTTGCTCCCACAGCAAGGACGGCTGTGTCATCTGCAAAAGTAGCTATGGTGGTTTCTTCACGTTCAGGCAAATCGCTAGTGAAGAGTAGGTATAAAACTGGACCTAGCACACTGCCTTGCGGTACACCAGCTTTAATCTCTCTTAATGTTGAGCAATCTGTATCTTGCTTAATTCTGAAAAATCGATCTGATTATAAGACTCCAGAATGGTTGAATACTGCTTTGGTAACTTTTTTTTTGCTTTTTAAGTTTTGGTAATTTGGTAATTTTTATCTGGTTTTGGTAACTTTTTGAGCAGGAGCACCAAAAATGCGAACTCGATATCAATTCACTTAAATGCTGCCTTACTGTTTCTCAGTGAAAGCATTGCATTTGCATATGCGTCAGCACCATCCATGTAATCCTATTTTGTTCCAAAAATTACTGAATGCACTCATTTTCTACTTTTGACAGATGGTGAACTTCGAAATATTTTTATTATAAGAAAAAAGGCTCGGAATTGGTAGGTGATCCAATGCCTTCTAGCAGCTGGTAATTTTGTGCACAACGTTGTTGACGTTGTTTAATTGCTTAGACTGACAAAGTTCCTACTACGTTCCTTACTGAGTCTTATGTTTTATAAATGTTTGTTTTTAAACAAGCAATTTCAAAAATCAAATAAAATAATTCGAGTTTAGAAAAGTATGCTTTTGGTCAGCAAAAGTATTTAAAGTAGATATTACTATTACATTAGTAAGTTAAGTCTTATTTATTTTATTTTATAAAGTAGCCGTTGTTTAACTACTTAAAGACTGACTAAGTTCCTACAAACCTAATGTACCAAATTGAATACTTTAAAAGACTTGTGTTTTTTTTTTGTGTTTTAAAAATGCGTGCTATAACAAATAAAAATAAAGTGCTAGGAACTCTACACTTTTCTTCTAGTTTCTCTGAAGACTAAGCAAATGGACGTTTTTATACTATCATGCCATTTTTTTATATTATGTTCGTAAATCAGAGGAAAGAAGTCTTAGGATAGTGATAAGGCATTTTCACATTGGCTCAAGACTTTATATGTATGCTATTTTTTCTCTTTGAGTTTTATCAACGTCTCCAGATTTTTGGTAAATTTTATCTTGGTTTGGTAACTTTTTTTTCCAACCGTGGTGATAATGTCACTTCAAAAACAGACTAAATTGTGGAGTGAACATTATTTTTTTTGTAGTAGGTGGCAACCAATTATTCTTTATGCTATAGCAATTAAAACTACACAATGTAACGCAGCAATGCTTCAATTTCATTGTGGTCGAAATCAATAAGCTAACTTTAACAGAAAGGCGTACTTATTATTGGAATATTAGCAGGGAGCCTGTTAAACAATTTGCGGGAAATAATGGAGTAAGAGTTTCTGAAGTAGGAAGTGCGAATACCAGCGCCGGAATACCAGCCTTGAAAAAGGAGATCCAGTACAGCAATTTCGGACAGAGTGACCCTTTTTCTTATGACTCAATTGACGCGCCATGCACTCAATTGATGCATGACCGTGGCTTTGGACCAGGCACTGTAAGTAAGTAAGTGATAGTGGTTTTGGTACACTCAGAAAAAAAAATTGTAATGCCAACAATTTTCGTTGGTTAAAATGAGCCCAAATATGAATTTGATTTAAGAATGAAATTGTTGGCAATGATGCAATAAAATGCGTATTATTCTTACGCTGAAAACCCGATTCTTGAAAGCATAAAATCGAGTTTTTGTTAACAAAAAAAAATATTTGAACCAAGAACTTTTAACTTAAATTTTTTTAAGAATCTCAAAATTCTTCGCTTAACAATCTTTATTTTTTCTGAGTGTACATTAAATGGGCAGAAGGGTGAGGTTGAGGTTAGTGGTTTGGCGAGACAGTATAGATGTACTGACGCCCTTGGGGTTTATGACTCACACTGTGGAAACCTATAAAAAACCGGAAAGTCAATCCATCCCGAGGCTATTGCAAATGTATGCAAGTCTTTTTTAGGTAGGCAGGTGGGTGTGGCAGTTTGAAAAACCGATGTAGAATTTTATGTTGTTTTGTTACCACAACTCATAGACCTGGTTGTTTAAGATTGTCGAAGAGGAGAGTTTAGCCCCAGCTTTATCAGTTTATCAGTTCTATCAGTTATCTTCTCCAGGGAGTCGAAGAAGGGTTTTCCCAGAGATCAGTGTCTTGTCCTGGCTAGTGCCTGACAGGTGCATATATACACTCAGAAAAATATCGCAAGCTATATTCTAGTCCGATCAAACTTATTCTTAATTTTCTTCATTCTTACGTGCTCAATCTCAAAATAAACTGAATGATTCTTAAAACAATAACAAAAATCTAAAATCAAGCTTTTTATTATTAAATCAAGCCTATAAAATTCTAAAATCCGAATCATATCATCTGAATAATTTTTTTTGCTCACAAATACAGGATCGAACAAGAATTATACTTTCCAATCAAGCCCAAATAATCTTAGACTTGCATGATGGAATAATGTGATAGATCATGATATACGAATTTATATTCCCCAATCAAGCCTCACAATGCAAAACTTGCATGTTGGATAAAAAAGATCATTAATTCCGATTGATACTTCTTTGTGTTTCCGTAGTTAAGTGTTCTTTCAACAAATTTAACAGTGCAAAATTTTAATAAAGTGCGCGTGATAACAAAAATGGTTTAATTAATAATATTAATTTAATATATATATAAATAATTGTAATAAAAAATAGGTATGTCTGATTTCAATAGTCCACCTTACATTTGTATCCATTAAATAATGGAAAGACATATTAAAGATTTAAGTCCATTTAGGCCGGTTTTATTCACTCAAAGTTGAACACAACTTGGGGATTTTTGTTTTCAACTTGAGAATTTGCTTTTATTCACTCAAAGTTGATTCGCTCAACTTTGGATATTCCGGAGTTGAGAAAACCGAAAGTTGGTCAACTTTGGATTCGCTCAACTCCCCGAAATAGTAGAAGTGGGATTTTATGTTTAAATTTATTTGTTTGGGGTTTTTGACTGATAGCTCTTCAAATCAAGTGACGAAAGTAATTATTATTAATTTCAATTTGAAATAATATATATTGTTGCGAGAATTGGCCATAGTTTGATTCGAACAGTGAAGAGGATGGAGAGGAGGAGAATTTGGTCTGTGAGAGACGGCAATACAAGATAATACCACGGTGACGAACTTGAAAAGTGGGACGACCATGACTTTATCTATAGTTTCCGTCTCTCAAAGCGGACGACAATGAGCGGGTATTTTGGTCTTAGTGGTGAAAAGCATCAGTTCGGCTTTATAACATCAAGACCAATCCTTCTGGCCCAAGTGCTTACCTTGACGAGAGCATTTTCCTTAATTTCGCTAACTACGGATGGAAACTTTCCTGACAAGTAGTTTCCGCATATGCGAGTACGACCTCTCTGTCTAAACGAACGAACTTGTAGCTCTGCGCGACAGCTTAGATTTAATCTCAGCAAAAGAAATCGCTTTTATTGCCAATGAAAAAAGTAGTAACTGCATTGGGTACTGCCATATTTGCAACATGTTTTACAGCTGTTGTTACTGCCATCAGCCGGAAACACGCTGGTGTATAGTTGTGAAGTCTGATTGAAGATTGAACTGGGTAGTCCAATTATTTCAGAGTAGAATCCCGTTCGAACGCCGACGTCCATCTTGAATCCATCTGTATAGATGGGTAATGTTGATTCGTTGGAAAGCGGTGGCTCGTCTTACCATTCCTCTCTAACTGGGAGAAATAAGTGACAAATGGTCTTTATAAGTCTACATGGGGATAGTTGTGTAGACTGTGCATATGCATTGGGAACAAGACTTTTATTGTTGCAGTTGTTGTAGAAGAACCCCAAAACAGGAATTTTCTGAAATTCCGTTTCTTCCCAGGACAAGAGCTTTACCGCATCGTGACTGCAAGGCAGTGTTGTTAGAACTCTCTCTTTATATTTACCCCACGAAGCGTGTTCATTTTTCTCTTTCCACCGTACCCTTTTAAAAACCCACGATACTTTTTTTCGTCAAAATCCAGTTTTTTTTTAAAGTAAAATTTGTATTACACTGACAGAAAATCACGTTAAATTAACCGCAGTTTGTAAATTGGTATGATTATTTTTTTGTACTAGAAAATTTTGAAAAAACAAAACGATTTACATGAGCTGTTTTTTTTATGGACATTCAGTGTATTGATAATCGTGGTGAAATACAGGTGTTTTGATAGAATTTCACCAAAAATTTATAGTTTGAATTTTTTTTGCTTGATTTCTGAAAATTCCACGATTTTGTGCTTTTTCCCTTTATCCCACGGAAGCAGTGGCGGATTTGTAGTCCTAGCCGCTGTAAACCCCAGGCCATGTGCCATCCCTTTCTCAGCACCCATCATTATAGACTACATTCATAATTCATGAATTTACTTTATTCCCACTTTTAATTGATTCATAAAATTGTTTAACTATAAAGCTAGTTTATAATATTTTCCGAGGTTCCACGATTGGACGATTGGACATTTAAATAAAACATTTAACGCTAAGAACGGATCGAACTCAGCGATAAGCTCTAAGGAATTCAAATAATTTCCATTGTGGATTGATTCGTCGTGTGCTCTGAAAGGCAAACCAGGTGATGGAAGCGCTTTTACGCATGCTACTACTCTTTTCAGAATGTTTTGCCAGTAATTTCTCTCTTCATCTAATTGCATTGTTAATGCGCGGTTAGCGGTTAACAGCTAGCACGTTGCTTCGTTCTTTCATATGCAGAATAGATAATTTGTGAGTAGGCTAATTCTCATGAGTTGACACTGGATGATAGGAATTTGTCCAGTCTTTAAAATATTAAGCTACTTTGCATTTGAGTTATTTCTTGTTAATCTTGTTATCAGATTTTTGGCACGATTTGCCGCCCTTAATATCTTGCCGCCCAAGGCCCGGGCCAACTGGGCCTTACGGGAAATCCTCCACTGCACGGAAGGCTTTTCAGGCATAGAATTTCCCACCAAAAGGGATAAATCCCACGATATATATAAAACACTGCTGCAAGCCCTTACAATGAAGCCTTCCTTTTATAGTAAGTAAACTGCAAAAGGAAGGCTACACCGGATCCCTTTTAAAAATTCATAGAGGTTCTGATTCTGATAGTCTATCGTCTATCATCATTTTGAGAAGTTTCCTGTGAGGCTGGAGTATCGGGAGGCAGTGAGTCTCACATACAAAACCTCTATACGTTGGCCGTCTAGTATAAGCTTATTTAGACGCTGATGCATTCTTTGACCATAAATATATTTTAAAAGTATCTCAGGATGCGACTTCTCTCAACATTTTGATTAAAAAGCCGATCGTTCGTATGGCTGAGCTAGGATATAGCCTCTTTGGAGAGTATCAATTTAATTCAGACGCAAAAAAGATTTCTTATAGCTATAGGTACGTATTTTTTTGGTTAAAAATGTCTTCTTTAAGCCATTCATTCTTGCAGTCCTTAAAAATGGACAATAACTGATTCTTGTCCATTTCTAAGGAATCTGACATCGGATTTTAAGAAGAACTTGTATATTTTGATAAGTAGACCACATTCCTACTGAAAGTGAGCAATGTGGGAAATAATTTCTCTTAAAACGCGACGACATTTATGCAAGCTCACAATTCATAAAAAGTGTCAAATGTATGAGGGGGCATGCTGCCCCCCTGAAACCCCCTGCTTGGGGTCACTGTTGGGGGAGGGAGTAGGTGCAAGGGTGGGTGTATGCCAAGTTGTTATTCATAATATTAGTAAAATTATACTAAAATCCTTATAAATAATTCGATTTGGTTTCTGTTTCCAGTTAGAATCGAAAGATACTCAAATCGTTGGTGGGAAATAATTTCACAAAATTTTTGGGTGAAGTAATTGCCCACTTTTAGTGGGAAATAACTCGCCATAAAAAAAGTGAAATTATTTCCCTCTCAAGGTGTAGTTATTTCCCATGTGAAGTTATTGCCCGTGGAGTTATTTCCCTGCACCCATTCGCCGTGATTGTGGACCGCTTTAAAAAGAAAATTTCTTGTAAAATGTTCTAAAATGTAACATCTTATGTGTGCCCAAAATAAGACTCCATTGGAGACTGACGTCCAACCTGGCTACCCAAAGCCAAACGCAAAAACTGACAGCATTGTTGCATGCGTAAAACTCCTATTTCTTAATAACCTATCATATCTTGAATTCAAACGCAATAATAAAATAATCTTATATCGCGTCTACTCTTTATCTACCTTAATTCAAATTACATATGTGACCTGGTCACTGCCAGCGTTCCCAAGGGTGTCGCATATCTTCTTAAAAGATAATGCCAAACAAATTTCATGTTCGAAGGCAGAGCAGACAATTTTGAAAAGAGATTTTGCTTCGAGACGCACTACCACCAAGTACAACAAAAATTAATGTTTTCAGATTCATACAAAAGAAACCTTGCGAAAAGTGTGTGTAAAAAAGTTTCACCCAAAACGAAACGTGAAAAAGTTTTGTGCTGCTAAGCGATTTACTATACTTTTTATACCAATATACAAGTAAAGAACACAAATAAACCTTTCATTTAAAATCACCTTTACACAATCGAAATAAGTGCAAGTCTTCAATTTGGGATCAGTAACAGCATCATCCCAATCTACCATGTGGACAAAAGGTGACATCGAGTGGTTATATTCACTTCTCCTTTGTCTATTAGTAAGAAAGATGTTGGTTGTTTTCCTTATCATTGCAGCTTTTCACCAGCCGGAAATGATGGCAATAAAAGTCTATAAGGAGAACACTAATTCGCCTCAGGGTCTATCGCTCAACAGACTGCTCCATCATTCACAGCTTCGGTTTGTAATTTACCCCCTAAAAGAAAAGCATTCCCGATGGAAAATTACGAGGCCAATCCGGGATTTGTTAGCAATGCGCTGCACTCAATTTCCGAAATTTATTAACACTCTACCGTAACGCCAAAGAACAGGCTACAATGGTACCGACGAGACCGACGGATTTTTAGATAACCTTATGGATAACCTCCTTGCAGCGGTACATTACTTACTCCCAATAATCCACAAACAAAACCCACACAATGTAGCAATGCTCAAGAGGAAGTGATAAAAAATCGAAACTCATTGATTTTGAATCGAATGCAGAAACTAACGTGTCTCGTGGTCAGGTTGTATCACCGTCCACCACCTCCACCACGCTGCCGGTACTACAAGGTGGCGCAAAAATAACCTTCCGATGTTTTTTGGCTGTAATTTAAAAAAAAAAAGTGAAAAACTTTGATTCTTCTTATGGATTCTTTTTATTTGGTCTTTTAATTTTTTTTACATCAAGTCGAGAATATGATGTCATGTAAATGGCCGCCGCCACAGTTGATTGTCATTTGAGCCCTTTTTATGGCATTTTCCATCACTTTGGCCAAAACTTCCGGCTATAGGTCCTCACATTCTTGACGGATATTGTCTTTAAGAGCTGCAAGAGTCTGAGGCTTGTTGACATAAACCCGCGACTTCAAAAAGCCCCACAAAAAGAAGTCTGGAGCGGTCAAATCAGGCGATCTTGCTGGCCAGTGCAAATCGCCAAAACGGGAGATTAGGCGCCCGGGAAATGCATCCTTCAGCATATCGGTTGTGGCACGTGCAGTGTGTGCCGTTGCACCGTCCTGTTGGAACCACATGTTTTCCAATCCTAATTCATCAAGTTGCGGCAAAAAGAACTCGTTGATCATTGCTCTGTAGCGCTCACCATTCACAGTAACCGTTTGGCCAGCGACGTCTTCGAAGAAAAAAGGTCCGATGACTCCTCCAGCGAAAACAGCACACCATACAGTGACTTTGAGCGGGTGTAATGGCTCTTCGTGGGTTACACGCGGATTTTCAGTGCCCCAGAAGCGTAAATTTTGCTTATTTACGTACCCACTAAGATGGAAATGGGCCTCATCACTCATGATTATTTTTGATGAAAAATCATCTTCCTCTTGGTGGTGATTAAGGATGGCTTGAGTTTGAGCGTTCTGGAGCAGTGTAGCATAACATTGTTTATTTACGTGTATTTCGCATGTGTTTACTACACAAATGTCAAAACAGAACTCACATTAGGGGCCAATCGCAAAATTTATAGCATTTTCTGATAGGAGGATTACTTTTGCGCCACCTTGTAGATACCATCACCATTGAGTTAACCAACTAACCAGGCCAACGAGCGGATACACATTTCTTTAATAAGCTATCGCCGTAATAATGCGATAAATTTACGCTCTATTACATATATGGTTAATGTCAAGTCAATCCCGAACAAAAGTATAACCGCGGTTGAGCCAAGGAATATTGTTCCACAGACATGAACGCAGAGACGAACTCCAACTGATAGTAAGCACTTGAATTGGCATTGGGTTGGCTTTTCTTCATCTCCTGCGAGATGAATGCACAACGTGCAAGGAAGAAGGAAAATGAAATCTTCTCCAGCTGCAACCTGACTAACTATATGTGTGGAACTTGTGCTGGGAAGGATGTAACTCACTAATGTTCAGCGCTGCGATGCGAATGAGTATAATACGTACTGTGTGGCGGAAAATCACGAATAGACACTTACCAGAGGTGAGAGTATGAAAATGAATTATTGTCTGGGCGAGGCTGTTTTGAGGCTGGAGGTTATTGCGTGGCTTGCTGGTCAAGGTCTAGGTGCCTCCGCTGTGCTCAGAATAACTGACAAAGCAATAACAATACGCTGTCTGTATGTCGCCATTTTGGATATAAGTCGCAGTGAGGTTTTATATTTGTGCATACCGTTTTAATACGTCTGCTGGTAACTGATGCCTTATGAGTCCTTACTATCCCATACCCCTTCTAAACCTAGCCTAACCTACTCCTTATTTATTTATTTATTTATTTCATATCATCTACTAGCTAAGCTATACAGATTACGATATAAGTATACAATATAAGTATAAGTATAAAAATTATATAAAAACAATGTACTTAATACTAAGATAATGCTGCCAAAATGAGTATAACACTTTTGAAGCGATCGCGTAAATAATAAAGATCAACAAAAATATAACCATCGTTGAATGAAACAATAGCTCTGGACATGGGCTCATTATGGCCGTAATTAGTTCTATGAACAGGTCGAAGAAGAAGGTTTCTTTCCCTTAAAGGTCTGGTTGGGGCATAGATTGGCACTAACGCTAAAAGAGATGGACATTTAATGTGATAACATAATAAATCCCTTATTAGCATGATGTCACGGGCTTTTCTTCTAGAACATAAAGTTGATATGCTCAACAATTGACATCGAGTCCGGTAAGAAATTTCAAAATCCCAGCTCATTTTCCGGAAAATGTATTTTGTGAAACGCCTCTGGATTTTGTCAAGGCGGTCTGAGTGAATTTTATAGAATGGGGTCCATCATCAGCATATTCAAGCAAAGATCTAACCAACGCAATAAAAAGCGAAATAAGGGTATGAGGATCCGAAAATTCGCTGCTATTTCGTTTTATAAAACCACAAAGCTTATTTGCTTTGGCAATACCGTGGTCAATATGAGATGCGAAGGTGAACCTCGAATCAATTATAATGCCAAGATCTTTCACCACATCGACTCTGTTTAATCGACTAGTGTCGATTTCGTACTGAAACTCTAAATGATAAGAACTTCTGTAGAAGGATATTATACAGCATTTATTAATATTCAAGTGTAGACAATTTTTGACGCACCAGACCAGTGTTGCCATTCTGACCGGATTCCGGTCATTTCTGACCGAAATGTTTTCACTCTGACCGGAGAAAATTTTGAAATCCGGTCTAACCGAAAAAATTCTTTAACCGGAAAAACCTTTTTTGACTGGAAAAATAATATTGTTCTAGAACATAGAACTAAAGACATAAAGGAGAGATTTCTACAATTTGAATGATACTTGGCCATACTTAACGAACACACTCACAATTTCTTGCAGAAACCAATTTATTGTGAATAATTTTATAATACAGCGGCTATTCGCGGCAGTCTCATTTGAATGCTCCCGCAAACTGTGACTCGGTCGGTGTGAGCATTCAAACAGACCTGAAGTGAATACGATTTAGCATATTTTGCAATTCCGGTGTTGGTTTTACCAATTTTAAACACCGAAGTGGAGTGGAAAGATTATTTTTCAGCAAATCGTTGTGATGTGATGCAAACCTTTCCAAAGAATTGTTTGTTTTTTTGTTTTATTCGATTTGAAACTATTTTAGAAAAATAAAGTCACTACAGACATTTTTTAATATAATATATTTTTTTTCTTCTATTTTTAGTTAAAATATATTAATATATTCCATTTTTAACCGGACTTCTGGTCAAAAATTCTTATTTTATCTGTTGACCGGATTTTCTGACCGAATTAAAAAAAAAAAAAAAATCGGTCATTCGGTCAGATTTGACCGGATTCATTTATTTCTAGTGGCAACACTGCACCAGACAGATAAGTTTCTTAGATCATATTGTAAAAACTCGCAGTCAAGTGAAGTTTTGATTTTAAGAAACAGCTTTAAATCATCTGCATACATCAAGCAATGGCAATATTTTAATGCACACGATATGTCATTGATAAAAATTATAAACAGGAGCGGACCCAAATGACTACCTTGTGGTACTCCCGAGCTGCACCCAAACGATCGTGATAAGTAATTATCAATTTTCACTCTTTGAATCCTGCCAATCAAATAAGATCTTATCCAATCGAGCATTGCAGAGTGAAATCCAAAACTTTCAAGTTTTCTTAGCAAAATTAGATGATTGACGGAGTCAAATGCTTTACTGAAGTCAGTGTAAACACAGTCGACTTGATAACAATCTTCGATAGCATTGATGGTATAATGAGACAAGCAAGCCAATTAGGAGGTGACGAAGCCATGCTGTGTATCACAAATAAATTCCCTAACCGAAAATTCAATTTTTGATTTAACCATACTTTCGAAAAGCTTAGGCAAAGCGGATAATTTGCAAATTCCTCTGTAATTTTCAATATCGTTCTTCGATCCAGATTTAAAAATTGGAATAAGAAGAGACGACTTCCATTCATCAAGAAAAATACCGGAGGAGAGAGACATGTTAAAAATATGATGGAGGGGATTGGAAATAGCTTGGGAACACTTTTTAAAAATAATTGCAGGAATTCCATCGGGGCCTACAATTGAATTGGGTTTAAGATTATCAAGAGCTAATATAATATTCTGAGGACTAAGTTGGATGAGGCCGATATCAATTCTGCATTCGGTAGCTGGTACAAAACTAGGTGTATCAGGCTTTGTATACACAGATTGAAAGAATTTAGCAAAAAAATCTAGTGTTGTATTAACATCTCTAGATTCAATGTTTTTATAAAGCATGGATTTCGGCAGACCAGTCGATTTTCTTTTGCTATTTATGAAGGTACAGAAGCGTTTAGAGTCAGTTCTTATTTGATTTTCAATTTGAATTACTTAATTTGCCTGTAGAAATTTGCTTAAGGCAAGAAAGTCCTTACGCAGTTTGTCAAAATGAACATAATCCACAGGGCTATTGGAAATTTTGGAATTTGTATGAGCCTTGTTTTTAAGGTTCTTAAGGTGAGAGAGCCTTCTATTGTACCATGGAGACTTAGATAACTTCTTCTTCGACCTACATGGGACAAAAGTGTTAAATCCGTTAAATAATACAGACTTGAAATAATTTTACGATTCCTGAAGGGACAAATGCATAGAGTAACCAAACTAGAGAGCCAACTTCCCGTGCAACTACCCAATTTTCCCCGCAAATTTTGAATGACAGCCCTCTCTCGCGCGCTCCTTTTTTCCTGTCTGTGAATACGTGTATTATTAGTCGCCGGGTGGCACTATTCCTCAATTACAAACAATTTGTAAATGGATTTATAACAATAAATGTACAAAAAGTAAATGTTGATTATTGTTCTCTATTCATATTCGGCACCAAAAACTATTCATCCATTCACATTTCAGTTGTTTTTTAGTTTTATTTGTATGAATTCTATTTTTGACAGCAAAATTCATGCAGCTGCATAAAAAATGAAATCCGTGGGGGGTTGTTCCAAAAATGAGTTAGCAACATACAAGTTAAACCCAGCTTCCACTAGGGCATAAGTGAATTTTATATAATTATCATGAACATTGGATAAATTTCTATTAGGTTTATTTAAAACCATCTTTGTTCAAAATTAGAATATGATTGGAAATTCTGTCGTTTAATATCACTGAACAGTGTTGAATAATGTTACTTAGGAACAGTAAAAATGCAAATGCTATTCATTTTTAAAAAAAAATATTAGTATCGGAAAGCAAAAGAAAGTGATTAAACTCCTAACAACAAGACAATATAAATTATTAATTGACAAAAACAAGTGCACTCATTATGCTTTTGGGATACAAAACGTGATCAAAACATTTCTTTATTGCTCCGAGTATTTCACATAAATATAATGCGATCTACGAGGATTTTTGTATTATGGCCTTAACCAGAAAAAGGAAAATGCATACAAATAAGAAAATTATAAGCAATATCGAATTCATTTTTAGAATTAAACAAATGCATACTTGATATGTTATTGTTCATTTTACGTACTCGTTACAGATTATAATTTATAGTAAAATTAAAAAATATTTTTCGATTTGGCAAAAAGATTGCTTTTTATGTTCGATTTGCCAAAAATCTGACACTCTGAGAAATCTCGATTTTTTTCTCAGATTTCACACATACTTTCACTAATACCAATGTATATGACACACAGCTGTCGGTTACGAATTGTTTATCGTTGAAAGGATTGCTTTTTTAACTGATTTATTCATTTTTCGAGTATGGAAACGATTTTTTATATTAAATTATTTCGAATGTAAATGTGTAAAAAGCAATTGGAATGGATTTACAGTGCAAGTGAAAAAAAACATTTTTGCGGCCAACTCAATACACACAAGAACCAATAAAATTCGAATTTAATGTTCGATTTGTCAGCAAAAATCTGAAATCTCAGATCAAAATCTGAAAAGTCAAATCGAAAACGACATTAAATTAACTGTGATGTGAACGCCGTGTAACTAATGGGAACAAAATATGCCGAACACAGTCGCCCCCACTTGAAATCCCACCAGAAAATGGCCACCCGATGACATGAAGTGCCATACATTATATTGTATAAGTATTGGTGCGGCAGCAATGGCGCTCCTTTGATTTGTACAGGCACGAATACTTATGCAATATAATGTATGGCAGACAGCTTTTAGGCAAATATACCGTTTCTGCTCTCAGTTGGCCCTCTAGTTTGGTTACTCTCTGGACAAATGTCTCAGATTACTGTTCCAATCTATGCTACGAATGTAATCATTGAAACCATTAAAATCAGTTTTTAGAAAATTCAACGTTTTAACCAGATTGCTGGCAGTTTCTAGAAAATCGTACACCTCAATTTCAATCGAAGTCTCATTGTGGTAAATAGAATTGTTTAACAAAGAGTATGGGGCTTCAAAAGTATTTGCCTTAATCTCATCACAGCAGATAAAAACAAGATCTAGTAATCTATTTTGTGAATTTACAATTGAGCTTATTTGACACAAATTATGAGAAATTAGGAAATCAATTAAAATAAATTCAATATCTTTCCTTAAGTTACATGGTACAAGCATTTTATCGTCATCGGACCAAGACCAAACAATGTCTCCAACATTGAAATCGCCCAAAATTCATGTACCTACTATTGGCGGTATTATCGTGATTATCAAAAATGAAATTAAGGTTAGATATGTGTTTTTCATAGACATCTAATTTACTCCATGATGGGACATAATTTACAATAAAAATAAGTGAACTCACGACGCATGTGACGTTTAATGAAAAACAGAGCTGTTCCACTTCACCATCTGGTAAAGGAACCTCCCAGCAGGTAATACCTCGACGAACAGCTGCGAGAATTCCTCCTCCGCGATCCTCTTTCTTTTTACACCGATCAAAACGAAAAACACAATAAAAGGACTCATCGAAAATTTCAGAGTCAGCAATATCTTTGTACAACCATGATTCTGTGATAATAATAACATCATAATCAAGATGACTAGATAAATTAAATAATTTAAAGGTTTTAGTCCGAATGCCACTGGCATTAAGATAGTAAATTTTGAGGTTCGAATTGTCAAGAATCCGCTTATCAACAACGTGTAGAGGTGAAATGGAACGTTGGTTCAATATTAGCTTTTTGGAACATTAACAAAAGCACGAATTTGTACGTCACTAGGCCAATAATTAGCATCATAAATTAAGTTGGCGAATCTGAGAGGGACACCAATTTTAAAATTTACAAATTTTAATTTGGATATATCTTCATAATTTCTTAGAACTTCATAAAAAGTTTAGAACACAAGAAACTAGACTTGTTAACTTTTAATGTTAAAGAAATGAAATCAATTATATTTCCAGAAGTGGTAAGGTTGAAAACTTGAGAGATTTTATTTTAGCTTGCGTACGACATGTAGATCGGTTGCTACATCATTCGTACCAACAACTCGAGGTGGATTAATAGCAGCAACAGCAGCAATAGTAGTAGAAGGCGGTGGATGACCGACCAGCACGGGGCCAGCACCAGCATGAACATCTGTGAGCGTAACAGCATTAGCGGCTTCATGATTGGTGACGACAACCTCGCTATTTGGAGAGGTGGAGAGTGGCAGATCAGTAGTAGCAGCAACCATAGACAAACCATACTGAGACCCCCAACTCACAATCCTCTTGCCGCTGGCCCCCTCAGTTTTTTTTTTCAAATTCGCCATGTTGTTTTCCTATCGGTGTTATGTCCAAAAAGGAATCCGTGTGACATGCAAGAACATACAAAAAATGAAAAAAATTAATGCTGCCAACCTCGGCAACCGTGGGGAAATGTGAAAGAGTTCGGGAATACCACATTTTTTCATTACTGAACGCCATTGGTTAGTTATTATAAGTTGTTAAAAGGCAAATAATTTGATTTGTTTGGTTAGTAAAACTATCTAAAGTTGATGTTCTATATATTTACTAGAAACATATTGCTATTGGATATCATTAACTTCGATTTCGTGTGTAAATTTTTCTTAAATAATGAATAATGCTCAAAATGTTTTCATTTTCCCTCAACCAATCTACATTGTTAATTTTTCCTGAAAATTGTGAGCAAATGTGCACTTATTCATAAAAAAAATATTATCCACACGTAACGAACAATTTCAAATTAAACGGATAAAATTCTATGAACTCTGCCAGCAACTTTTCCCACAGCGGAAGTGTCTCATATCTCCTGGCAGAATTTTTGAAGTTTCGTGACATTTGTCAATACGATTTTCTATGTAAGAATACTAGCGCACCAAACGTGAACACTCCATAAAAATATAGCTTGTAGGCTAAGTAACGGGAAATCGGCCGGAGTTGGTGGTCTCAGTATTGTCTCTGGCAGCAACAACAACAGCAGCGACAGCATCGTCCGAATGCTCACTACTTGTTTTCGATAGTGGCTGAGAGGCAGTGAGAGTAATGTAGGTGTCGGCCCAGAAAGTTTGTTGCGGGGAGTATTATGTGCGGCATTTATGCAGCATTTATGTCCATCACGCATGCCAGTCAACTTTTTGACTGCAACTTCCTGTCTATGTAGTAACCTCATATCCATCTTTTACTGATCGGGAGGGAATGTGTTCACCAAAACTTATTGCTACACTTCGCACGTAGAAATAATGAATATAGCGGTCGCAGGTCCACTCTTTCCTCTGGTCCATCCAGCCCGCTGTTTGCATTAACATTGGTGATTAGAACCAGCTTGACGTCATTGCAGACGTTTGAATGTATGTACCGATCATCTTAAAAATAAAATATAGGGTTGTCTTATAATATAAGATTAGATTGTTTGACAAAGGGCCAGTGTTTGGCTGGAAAAAGATTTCGAATCACGTGAAAACATCTCCCAAACTGACTATTAAGCTCCAAAGATCTTTCTTGTAGCATTGCTATCGGCAGATCTTTTAAAAAACAAAAACGATTCTAAAAAATGTTTGTGTCAAACTTCTTGTCAGGCGGGATGACGCTGAAAAATTAACAGTTCATGTTTAGTAAAACAACAGCTGTGATCTCTGAAATCATAGAGGTTAATACGCATTGATATTTCTGACGGCTGGCCCATGATTTATGATGACAAACTGTCAAATAGGTGGACTGGAAAAGAATGGTGACGTTCACTCTAAAAGTTGTAAAGGGTGATTTTTTAAGAGGTTTAGAACTTTTTTTAAAAAAAAAACACAAAAAATTCGAAAAAATGAATGAAATATTTATTTGAATCGATAGTTTGAACCTTGCAATTTAATGTTTAAAGATAATTTCATGCAAATGTTGACCACGGCTGCGTCTCAGGTAGCCCATCCGCTGAGTCCAATTTTGGCATACTCTTTCACACATATCGACCGGTATCTCACGAATGAATGCATGGATGTTGGCTTCCAGTGCGTCAATCGAAGCGGGCTTGTCCCTATACACATTAGCCTTGGCATACCCCCACAAAAAATAATCTAATGGTGTCAAATCGCACGATCTAGGCGGCCAATTGACCGGCCCGAAACGTGAAATTAACTGTTCACCAAACTCGCCTCGCAATTGCGCCATTGTTTCGCGTGCTGTGTGGCATGTGGCACCGTCTTGTTGAAACCACATATCATGCAAGTCAAGAACTTCCATTTCGGCCAAAAAAAAGTTTGTTATCATCGCTCGGTAGCGTTCACCATTGACAGTAACGCTGCGATTCGCATCATCTTTGAAGAAATATGGCCCAATAATGCCGCCGGCCCATAAACCGCACCAAACAGTGGCTTTTTCGGGATGCATTGGTAGCTGTTGCAATGCTTCTGGCTGATCTTCACTCCAAATGCGGCAATTTTGCTTATTTACGTACCCATTCAACCAAAAATGAGCTTCATCGCTGAACACAATTTTTCGATAAAAAAGCGGATCCTCGGCCAGCTTTCCAAGAGCCCATTCACCAAAAATTCGGCGTTGTGGTAGGTCGGCTGGCTTTAGTTCTTGCACCAGCTGTATCTTAAAAGGCTTTACGCCCAAATCCTTCCGCAAAATTTTCCACGTAGTGCTGTAACAAAGGCCTAACTGCTGGGAACGGCGCCGAATCGACATTTCGCGGTCTTCTGTCACACTAGCTGATACGGCCGCAATATTTTCTTCACTACGCACAGTACGTAAACGTGTTGGTGGTTTAATGTCCAACAAAGTAAATTTGGTGCGAAATTTGGTCACAATCTTCCGAATAGACTGCTCAGAAGGTCGAGAATGCCGATCATAAAATGGAAGCAGCGCGCGATGAACATTTCGAACCGAGCACGAATTTTGATAGTAAAATTCAATAATTTGCAAGCGTTGTTCATTTGTAAGACGATCCATGGTTAAATTGCAAACCAAACTGAAGCTGTTTGACAGTGACACAAGGTACTAAACACACGTCAGCTGTCAAAACCAGTGTTGCCAAAACCAAACCAGCTAAAAAATCACCCTTTATTTATCATTATTTCCTGTCGACCGACTCGACGCTTCTACGATGTACGCAGCTTTTACTTAGCTATTATGAAAATGTTGTATTTATAAACATATTTTCGTGGTAACTTATGGCGGATTTACAACATCAGGCAATCCTAACATGAGGCGTTTTTCTTTTTTAGTTCAGTGCCGAGCTTTGAACGGAGCTCGAGCATTATGAGCGCGCTCTGAAGCGAGCGTGCTCAGATTGTTCTGAGGTATTTATGAAACACACTTGAGCACATAGCTGTCATTTGTTGCAAATATATGTATAAATTGAATATTTACTAATTTTTATTTATTAACCTTCAGTTACAGAACAACAAGGCTCGTCCGCCATTTCAACTATTTTGCTTATCCTGTTTTTTTTTTCTGTCAGCTTTTCGCTCAGGATGCTCAGGCAATTTATTCTGAGCTCATAGAGCGCGCTCTGATCGTGCTATGAACGAAAAAAGAAACACAAACTATGAGCTCTGATGTATCTGAGCTAAAAAGAAGCACGATATTTTTGTATAACAGTTCAGGTTGTGCTCTGAGCTAAAAAAGAAAAACGCCTACGGAAGATTAAAACCATGCCCAATACCAGAGACAATACTGAGACCACCATATATATTTACAATACCAGCTAGCTCCTGCACCTTCCTTCAATTTGCGATGGTTCATAACCAATTTTCTGGAATAACAACCTCATTTGGGCGTCCACTGCGCTCTGCATCATTTGTGCTGGTACAACCACGTTTAAATTCAGCAATCCATTTCTCTACCATTTGTCTCGATTGGATCAGAGTCCGGATAATGTTTATGAAGCCATTGCTTGGTTTCCACTGAATTTTTTTTCATCAAAAAGCAAAGCTTTATTAAAACTCGAAATTCAATTTTTTTAATTTTTTTTTCAAAAACAAAAGTTGCTTCACACAAAATGCGAATCAATAGTCAGATTGCTGTCAAATTTATACACTAAATAAAAATCATATGGAAAAAATTCTAGTAATGCCATCTATGTGTCATCCTATGGACTTTTTGAATGACGTAATATAATTAAAAGAAATTAAAAAGTGGTAGGAAAAAGTCGGTAAAATGTCTGATAATTTAAAATATTAGTTGATTCATCTAGCGCTGAAAGTGATTTGGAGTTAATCGAACTTCTTTTTGATAATTCCCAGTATATATGTGAAACAATTTGTACTGATTGAACTACAAGCATTCGAGAAAAGGAAAAAGCAACGTAGAGGAAATTTCCTGGAGGAGGACGGACTTCGTCGGACCTTTCGACAAGTATCTTCATTCAATTAAATTTGGCCATCTGTTGATATAATTTTAATACGCAGGAAATGAAAACATATGCACTAGTATGCCCAATAGGACAACAAATTTCAAATCATGTGGTAATTGCGGGGTATTTGTGGGTATTACACCCAGTGATGCCAGATTACAAGATATATCTTTTTTTCATGATTTTTGAGCTCCAAAACATGTACAAGACTCTTTACCTCGAAATCATCAAATTTCAAGATTTTTCATATCAACAACTTTTTAAATCTAGCACATAAAAAACGTTTTCTATTGAGAAAAAAAAAATCCATTATTATATAAAATGTGAGTGGAACAGAGCCCATCATGCAAAATTTCTGTCTCACCTCTCTTTTTATATTTTGTACAAAATCTTGAAAAAAAGATTTTTTCTTTCGGAAAAACAAGATTTTCAGATGTTTTATCTTTCAACACTGATTACACCAAGATATTTGTTGAGTAAAAATTCTCAGTGGACTGGTAACATCTTGCTCTCTCTCTATGACGCTCTCTTTTAAGAATTTTTCGAGTTAAGAAACGGCATTGAATTAAAACTCGTAAGAATTCGTATCATTCCGCGGATTCTGCATTATTCGTACGATTTGACATTTGTATTTAAGCGCCTTAAATTTTCCGTAAGTCTCAGAGACAATCGCTGTATGTTTGTGGCATCAATCTTGAACTCCCATGGGCAATTGTATGTGGCTAGCTCACGTTTCGGCAAACATTCCGCTTTGTTTTCAATGAGAAAGCGGAATGTTGGCCGACAAGTCAATCATTTCGGCTTGATTGAAAAACTTCGTCATTGTTATGTATGTACTTCACTTTTCAATAAAGAACTTGAATTGAGCGAATTACTCGGAGCTATATTCATTACTAGTTAGCTAGTCGAACTATATATTTCATTCAAAATTGTTGATATCCCTGGGAATGCAGGAAAAAGAATCACCACAACCTTTGCGAGGAAGTAAATGCGATTAGCTGGAGAAATAATTTGAAAATGTATATCGAAATATTATGCGGAATGTAAATTAATACTATCCTATTAGAAATTCCAAAGTTGCAGTACATTCAGCACCCATAGGGACTGCAAACTGCCAACGAGCGAATATTTGCAAACTGAAGTTGTCAATTATTTCTAATTGCATTTTGTATTCAAGTTGGAACAAGTTTTTCATTTGATTTGTGCCTCACCACCATATTTTGTGGTTTTGATAGATTTGTAATCAATTCCGAGTTGAATTAAAGCTCGATGTTTATTGGTAGACAATTTTTCAAACTCATTTCGAAATGTTTGTAAAAAAAAAACAGGGTGAAAGCTTTGTATCTTAATTCGATTCAGGGGGATGCTCTTTTGTGCGATTTCAGAAGCCAATGATGTGGTCCTTTTAGTTTTCGGGACACGACTTTGAAGCCAATTTCGGCACCGATTTTGAGCAAAATTTTCCAATCATGATTGTAAAACGATACTGAGTCCTTTTTATTAATAGTATTCAGATAAGGGCGACCTGAACTACTTGAAACTTAAAACTACTGGTGCATGATTTTGAGGAGACGACTTTTTTGAAAATGTTTCAATATCAGTTTTCAGAGCATTTTGAGGTCGATTATTCTCTTCAAATCGACCTAAAGTTGGGAGTTTTTTTGAACGATTGAGGTGGATTTTGAATGATATTCTACAAGTTTAAACACCGCTCTTAAGGCCAATTATTGGAAACATCTTTCGGAGCAACTTTCGCTGCTTGGGATTTGTGGGCGCTGTGGCACCACCTAAGGCGAGGTCATCCTCTACTGCGTTGTCCCTTTCGGGTTGGAATCGAAGACTCTTCGGGCCGGAGCGTTGGTGTCCATTCGCTCTACATGTCCCAGCCATCTTAGACGACTGATACGTACTTTTCTGACTAGGTCGATGTCGCTGTACAGCTCGTAGAGTTCGCTGTTAAATCTCCTTCTCCAGAGCCCGTCAACGCAAACGGGACCAAAAATCACACGAAGAATTTTGCGTTCGAAACGACCAAGGAGCTCTTCATCCGACTTTGATAGGGTCCATGCTTCTGCACCATAAAGCAGGACTTTTATGATGAGCGTCTTATATAGAGTCTCCTTAGTATTTTCCGACAAGGCCTTACTAATCAATTGCCTTCTTAGACCAAAGTAACAGCGGTTGGCAAGTGTGATTCTTCGCTTGATTTCTGAGGTGATGTCATTTTCAGAGTTAATAGCGGAGCCGAGGTAGACAAGGTCCCGAACTACCTCAAAGTTAAAGCTGTCTATCGTCACGTTCTGTCCGATTCGTCGATGTTGGCTTAGTGGTTAGTATGCTGAAACTTATACAGCATCTTTAGGTTTTCTCTACTGCGCCCCTGTTGTGAACAGCTGACAAACATCCCACAGTATACAAATGTCCTAAAAGAGCTCCTCAGCTAGCTATTCCGATTTGGCATACAGTTTTAGGTCCCTTAAAATAAAAACTCACCCACAAACAAAAGCCATGAGCTAGGGGCTAGGGTATACGAATTTGCTGCGCCAACTAGTTATTTATTTATTTTTATTTGATTTGTTAAGGATTTATTTGAATGTATTCTCTTCTCTTTGGTCAATTTAAGGTCGATTGATTATAATGTATAGAGGGCATTTAAGGACATTTACGTGGCTCAAATGGAAGTAGTTAAAACGAGTCCCTGTTCCAATGCTACACAGCGCCATCACCCACACAAATGATTACGCATTCAGTCTCGGGGCAATTGCAGAGGACAGCTCTACTACCACATGAGAAAAACTAAACATGTACATGTGCAAGGGTATTAAATTTGTTTCTAATTTCGTTCTCGGAATGCCAATCCCAATCCAAAGCTCTTAAGATATTTAATTACAGAAATTCTATGGCATTGCAAACAAGCAACCACCCCATATTCTCCTCCGGATAAATCCGGATGAGAATACCTGTTCCATCGGAACCTCTTTGTTACGCAGCCCTTTGTTAAGTTTTCTTCATTGCAGCTTTGTTTCACAAGCTTTGCAAGGAATTTTTTGCAAATTTTCAGTGAAATCTCCCCCGGCATACACACACCGATTCTGAACTAACAAGCTCCACTGTAACAGTTAGCAAACCCGCACTTAACATTCACCGTGCATGGATGCTGAGAATAATTATTCTCCTAAAGAATCGAAGGATATCGTCAACCGAAGCACCCACCAAACGATGATAATTGTATTGTCACCCAAACTCCAGAACGCAAAACGTAAGATAACATCACCACAATAACTCCCATGCACCCTCCCTCAACCAGCCACTTTTAATGGGGGGATATTGTACTGAATGCGATGATGATGATGATGAAGCTGCAGGTTGTGCGCTTCTCAGAGAGTTTTCGTCCAGGATAAACAATTATCCTGGATACAGCTGGAATTGCGGGTGGGCGGTTTTTCTACTTTCTACCCCATTGCCTTTGGGGGTTGGTGTCGGCTGACTGGCTTTGTTACGCAAGGTTTAGCTAGGAGAAGGGCTTGCTGTAGATTTCATTCTACGGGCGAGAGATCACAACCTGTACGTGGGTAGGGAACTCTGACATTTGGCACTGTTGCTTGCCATGCATACCTACCAGCATTGTTGTTGTATTTATGGACTGGCTGAGCGAAACATTGTGTGAATTCTGACGTTCCCAATGATTACTCGTCGACGTCGTTGAATTTTACGGTGGCGTGGGCTCCTGTTTGGGTGGGTGAACCTTATGCAGTGCATGACGAGATATTGAAATAATTACTTTAAAATGCATGCTCAAGCGGCTGTAATGGGAATGTATCTTAAAGTACCTATATATAGCAAGAACGGAATTCGATAAATTTCACTGAATTTTAAAATGTTTTGTGCGATGATGGTTTTAATTCAAAGGTTCCGCGAACGAATACCTGTCCCGGCTCCGGAAGGGATTCCACATAAAGAAAGTGGAGATAAAAACTTTGCAAAAACTATGCAAATGCAAGAAGAGAGTAGCAGAGTGAGTGCAGAATGGAAATGTCAACTTCGTGTAGTCTAAAAAGGCACTCAGGGCGAACATTGAACTTTTAAGTGGGCAAAAATTTGAGTGCACTGTTAGAACGTGTGCAAGGATTATCCACAGAGCAACAAAAACTGGAGCAGGAAGTATATGCCTGATGTTAGATGTAAGTTGAGTGTTTTTTTTTTCCACTGACGCCATTATCATCTCAGTTTGGGGCAATGAATGCGATTACCATTTACGCGTGCACAGAGAACAACCCCGAGCTGTCGGGTTCATGCATGCCGCATGCAGGTTGAAGTTGCATTTCCCAGATTCACTACCTATAGAGATAGTGTCATGTGATGACATTTGTGACGACTCAATGAGGCAAACGAATTTGGAGTTGCAGACTCGTATTTTACAGACAATATAGTAATGTTGCTCCACTGTTTTTTGTACGACCCAAATTTGTAAGGCAGCACAATACCCATTTCACCGAACATCGCACCATAGACCATGCTCACAAGGGTTGTCAAACCAGTAGTCCCGGCCATCGAAGTTTCCATGCATATGACAATGCGTAGCACTTGTCATCAATCATTTAGGAGTTGTTCTGAAATAGGGTTTGTTGCGACCTACAACACTCTGCACATGTGAGCTGCAAATGCTAGTACATAGTACTACAAAAAGGGGCTTAGTACAGTCGCCATTAGCGACAATTGTTCCCAAGTAGCCGTAGCTGGGCCTGGGATCCTCAATAATATTGCCGACTGGGGGGCAAATCGAAGCGACAGATGGCCGAAGCATGATCAACAAGCAAACAAATTGTTTCGGAAACTTAAAACAAAAAAAAAAAGGTAACAGAAGTTGCCAACAAGGAAATATGAAAGCGCGTACGTTAATTGCAATAAATGACATGACAAAAGTGTAGATAAATTTAATCGTGAGAAAGCTTTCTGAAGTTTTTATATCAATCGCCTAGTTGGCCATTTTCTTTTTATTTTGCCTGTCTGTCAAATTTTAGCATTCGACTGGGCACATTTCAAATTGTAGTCTTCTAAAGACTGCTACAATATTGTTTGTAGTAATTTTTGAACGCAAAAACTTGATGGGCTCTTCACCTTAACTTTATTATTTTTACTGTGTCAGGTATACTCTAAGTTATGGATCTAAGCTAACAACTGGGTATAACCAGGGCCGGACCAACCGTATGTGCAAGATTGGCAATTGAACAGGGCGCCAAGTTCTGGGGGGGCAATGCTAGGAAAGAAAAAATAATTTTATCTTGCGCGAACAAATACTGCAATTTCGATTTTAAGTAAAAAGCTTGTTCAAATAAGCCCAAAATAACAACATCCATCACACCTGGCCTGAATTATTTCTTGCACATTAACTCACATCACTTGCAATGTTTCAACTTCAAGGAGAATCTAACTCAAAATATCGCAAAACAATAAATCCCACTAGCCCTATGCAAGTTCACTTCTTATCTACATAATCTCAAAATATTCCACCTTGTTCATGTAGGTATATTCCTTGCCCATCTACTTACATTTTACAAGAGAATCTAGTTCAAAAATCTCGAAACAAAAAATACCGCAATAAAAAAAACGCAAAAAAAACGCATTGAAAGTCTACCTCCGGGTGATGTGGAAAAGAGAAAAAAGGGCGCTTTCTGTAAATCTTGCACAGTGCGCTAGTTTGGCTGGAGCCGGCACTGGGTATAACTCAGACTTTTTGACTAGGTTTCTAGTAATTTTTCGCTCAGAGCATATGTAGAGCTTACATAAATGTGCAATTGTCATTTAGTCGTGAAAAAAAAGCAATTGAGACTCTCTTTTTAGCTTGGACTTTCATTTGTTTAGAATGTTGTAGGTACCTACAAAGTTGTATCTACTTTTTCATAATCAAAAAGCATATGAAGGTATATGGAGGCGATGCGATATGAATAAAATATGTGGAATATTAATAAATAGTAATAGTCTATCAAAAAACGTACCTACACAAACCTAGTTTAGTAAAGTTACAACGAAAAAATGTATATAAATAACATTCACTTTAGCTATTCAAGAACTGCGTAAATTTGTACGCGATGTTTAATTAAACAACATTGTAGAAGGCGTCGCGTCGGTCGTATGAAAATCTGATAGATACAGCTTGTTGTATGCTTGTTTACTTCTTTGCTGAACGGTAAATAAATTATGGTTTAAGAAAAACTAAAATACACGCTTTAATCAAATAAAAATAAAGTGATAAAAAGAAAATGAATGTAATTGTAAAAAATGCGCTTGGTGCTCTTTATTACATTTTTATAATACCTCTACTTTTATAAATAGATACAACTGATATATTTACAACAATCAATATCAAGCACCCCACGTTTTTTTTAACAATTTAATTAATTTTCTTTTTACCACTTTGTTTTTATTTTAGAATCATTGAAAATGATTGAAGTATATTGAGTTAGTAGACTGTCTATGTCTGTTGAATAAAATATCAATAATTAAAAATAATTTTCTGCTTCTTAGTTCAATTTGCTAATAAAGCGTGTTTTTTTAGTTTTTTTAAACTATAATTTATTTTTAGTCCTAAGCTTAAAAAGCTGTGATGGTCATAATTTTCTCCAATCTCCTTCTTCTTTGTGTTGCAGTTTAAATTCTCATTTTTGTTCCCACGAGTAATGGACAATTAAACTGTCAACATCCCCAGAGGTCCGGTAGAAGGGTAAGGCTCTTATACAACAGGGTGTGCCGGGTTCCTTGAGGTTGACGCTAGCGACATGATATTTCCAGCCACCCTCTTGCCATCGCTTTATCGATTTTTATACCAATCGGAGAACATACACATATGGGGGAAGGTAGGGTTATGTAGGGGGGGGTCAATCAGGGGGACACTTGTGAGTTTTGCTCCTACGCGGAATTCGGCCTTCGGCCATACTCGCGGCACGGCCTCGGCCCAGGGTGGAGGGACATTTAAATTTTTGTATTTGGCATCGTTCTTTTTTCAAATAAATTAGACATCTTGAAGTGGGTGAAAATTGCATTGAAAGATTCCATTACATAAGTAGATACAGGTCAAACTAATAAAAGCGTGTTAAAAAAAGGCGAAAGTTAGTTTTGGAGCAATTATTTCGATTTACCTTGTGTGTAACACAATTTGGGCAAACTTTTTACAAAAGAAGCCTTTTTTACTTAAAAGGAATTTTTTTTAAAATCACCATTTTGGTGCTTATATAAAACTGTAAGGGCAGCACTTAAAAGATAAATGCTAAATATTTACAACGTGAGGGTTCGAACGAGCTGATTTATACAGATGACTTAAGAAAGTGTTAAGTTTTCAGATTATTGTTAGCAACATTTGAGAAATGGAAGGGAATCCTAATTTTTGCCCAAAAATAACTGTGCGTTTTCTAATTTATCCGTTTTTGATTAAAAGTTACTTACAAAATAGAAAATAAATAGTTGGCGCAACAGGACCCTAGGCCTAGCTTCTCACAACCATTCGTTTCGTGTGAGTTTTTTTCATTTTTGGGACGAATTGAAGGGATCTACGATTTTATATTAGACGACGCCACTCCACCAGGTGGCAATACATCCACAAAAAGTTTTTGCTTGATGGTGGTTTTGGGCCGAAAGATTTGAGGGTATTTGAACCCACTAGACATTCTCTTGTGGGGTTTTATCAAGTCGCAGGGGTGTGCCAATAAGTCCGCTATTCTTAAAGCCGACAAATCATGAAATTCAGCCGGATCAGTGTTGCCAGATTGGGCGCTTTGTCGTATTTTGGGCTATCTTTTTTCTTAAAAAACGATGGAAATTTCTTCAATGAGCGCCCAACACAAATTTGGGCTACATATCGTTTAACAAGTTTTGTGTAAATTTTGTTTGTTTTATTTCTTCGCAAAACTACAAAGAGGAAATATTTTCGAACAAGCCCGCAATTTTAAAACTTGCAGCACTTTTGCATTCAGTTGACATCGAACATGCGTTTAATTTGCAGGCACACCAATTTATTTTGCAGGCCCTTTGATTTGACACAAGCACACAACCACAAAGGCCAGTTGCAGAAGGTTGTGGGAAAAATACAAATAAAAAAGTACTTTAGGAATTGGGAAGATTTTCAACGATTTTTGGGCTTCTTCCTGGGCAACGACTTTGGGCTACCAATATGACACGTTTATCCGGTCTATTTCTTATCATTTAATGTAGTCCATTCAAAATGTTAACATTCGCAGGAAAATGTAAAATCGCTGACACTATGTCTACCGATTAAAAATGCGAATAATGTAAACCTATAAATAGAGGTGAACTATACAAACTGTGTGTGGTATCCGTGGTAAATAAAGTTTCTGTTGTTCTAAAATTAATTAATTAATCTGGCTTGGCACGGGTCATTTCAGTCGCACTCTCTTTTAACACAACCGAGTAGGGGCACATGTGTATAGCATGATCGCAGGGACGGAAAATTCGATACAAATGAGTTTGCTCGTGTACAAAAGAACAATTTGCTTTAATTCGATACAATTTATCCATCTGTATCTTTCAAACTCTTTTGCAATTTGTAAATCTTTTCCTAAGAAAACAATTAAAATAATCGAGATTTTGGAAGACATAAACAAGAAAAGTAATATTCAAAATCCCTTCCTTAATTTGCTGGATTATTTTACATCAGAAGCAGTTGTATCAGGAAAATCTAAATTTATATTGAATTTTGTTTTTGAATTTTTTTCCTAATGAAAAAAGAATATTCAACAAATTAACAATGCTAAAAAATTCATCAATTTAAATATTATTCAATTTGAGAATTTTGGGCTGAAGTAAATTCAATTAAAAACGAGTCTAATGAGCTGATGTTTGAAAATAATTACAAAATTGCTCAAGCCGTTCTCGCTATTCCTCACTCATCAGCAAATGTCGAAAGGATTTTTTCTTGCCAGACATTAATAAACTCCAAATTTTGAAACCGACTTCAAGTCGACACTTGCTGGGCTTTGATTGAAACAACAAATTTGATTTGAAATTTGAAACTCATCCTGTTCTGAGTTTCAAGTTCAGTGCAATATTTTGAAGATGAATGTGCAAATTGAGAGTATAAAGCCTGAAGAGCTCATAGATTAAAAATATAAACTATTTTTTTGGTGGTTTGTATAGTTTTGCTATGAAGTCATTAATGTTTTGTTAATTTATTTTTGTTTATTTTTTTGAAAATAAAATATTTTTAATTCACTTCTGTATATGAAAAAAAGTTTTCAATACAACTGGCTCCATTTCAGTACGATCTTACAACCAGAGACAATACTGAGACCACCAACTCCGGCCGATTTCCCGTTACTTAGCCTACAAGCTATATTTTTATGGAGTGTTCACGTTTGGTGCGCTAGTATTGTTACATAGAAAATCGTATTGACAAATGTCACGAAACTTCAAAAATTCTGCTCACCAACACACTCCCAGGAGACATGAGACACTTCCGCTGTGGGCAAAGTTGCTGGCAGAGTTCGTAGAATTTTATCCGTTTAATTTGAAATTGTTCAATTTTAACAATTTATAATAACTAACCAATGGCGTTCAGTAATGAAAAAATGTGGTATTCCCGAACTCTTTCACATTTCCCCACGGTTGCCGCGGTTGGCAGCATTTATTTTTGTAGGTTTTGTGTGTTTTTGCATGTCACACTGATTCTTTTTTGACATAACACCGATAGGAAAACAAAATGGCGAATTTGAAAAAAAAATTGAGGGGCCCAGCGGCAAGAGGATTGTGAGTTGGGGGTCTCAGTATGGTTTCTCTATGCTTACAACAGTTTTCAGTACAAATCGAAAATGGAATTTTCCATCCCTGGCATGTTGTAGTTTTGCTGCAACAAATCTCTGACACTCTGAGCAGATGGCGTCTAAGTCACTATGTCAGTTACCATACACTTCGTTGACGGCAAAATGTGTAATAACTATTGCGATTGATGTGCCACCTAATCAGTCCGTGAAAGATAGTGTGGTGAGGGAATTTGATTTTACGACATTGGGCTCGTTTCTTTAAACATTGACTGTTGAATTGGTGAGTTGATAGTCATCCGCCAACTTCACGTTTCGATAAAATTGATTTTAAACACACTTCAAATTATCGCCACGTCTGCATTCAAAGCAACATATTTAAAGAAATAAAATCACCACACGAATCGTCACTTCTATTCTCTACCGTTTTTCGTCTTTGCAGCGAAATCATTTGTTTCAGCTTATACCAGTCGCATTCCGACACCGACAGGAAACTGACACCTTGAAACCTGCGAACAAGCGTCTTCACACTTTAAAACGGTTGCATGGTTTCTGTATTGTTTCCATGCTTCACAGCATCGCGTAAGTACTCAAGTACCTCACGGTGGTTAACTTAAGTTAACATGAGCATTACCTACTATTCATCGCTTGACTTGCAATGAATGCAGGCATCCGAGTACAATGCAGTCTGTAACATGGTAAGTAACCATACATTTCTCCATCCCCAGAGCTCCTCTATCAAAACTCTGAGCTCAATTAAATTGCAATAAACAATTGCAATAGGCCACCGATAGTACTCCAATCTGAGAGCAAGCTCAGAGGCCTCAGATCTATCGATATGGATGAACCCGGTGTGCTGTTCGACTGGACAAGTGCAGTGCATGCAATAACCGAGCCGTTAGGATATAATTTTCACCTCATAGCGAGAGAGCGATTCACCAATAAATCATCGACTCAATAACGGTCGCAATAAATTCAACAATAAACCAACACTAAAGTGGCACTTAACGCCCGTGGGCCATAAAAATTTTTAGGCTTAAATGCTCTTCGACTTGATTTTGTGCGCAGAATTATCATGGGTACCAGTTATTCGTGATTTTTTGATTTTCTTATTTTTTTTTTCGTACGTCTGGGTTTGGGTTATCAAAAAACTATCATACCACAGAAATCGTGCAATAAATTTAACAATTTTTCCTGGTAATTTATTGGGCTTTCGTATATAGTATATGATTGGAGCGGGACTGGGCTCGCGCGCATGTATGTTAGTTGGTCGGCACGCGGTGTGCTATATGGGCCCATATAGTGCGTATTGTTGTGTAGCAAAACCGGCATCGTCATCATCATCATCGACGATGTTGCGGCGCGGCAGCCGGCGTCATTTTGGTCGTAATTTTGTATTTTGTAGAAATTTCCCATTGGAATGTTGAAATTTTTGTGAAATATTGTTAAAAAGGAAACAACAAAATCAACGACGAAGGCACAGCCAGCACATATACAAAACACGAACACTATTGGCCGACAATTTCGCATGGAGGGTCACGATGTGGCTCCGGTGATGGTGATGGTGGTGGCTGATGATTGTTGCAGCCTCACCTATCCCTCGTCGCGCATATACGCATCTGGTTGTAGTATACTTAAACCAATTTTTATCATGGAAATTATTGGTCAATTTGTTGATCTGCAGAGTCATAAATAATTTATCTTAGCGAGGAGTCGTTTTCGTACCGCACCAAGTTGGATAGTCAGCGGCGAGATGTGCCGGCTTCATGCGAAGGACCCTAGGGTCATAGGTATTTTAGGTTGAGTTGCTGGTGGTTTATTTTCGCTTGTACTCCTTATGGTCATCATCATCAACAACGTCGACGTCGTCGTCGTCGTCATCGTCGTCGTCGTCATCGTCATCGTCGTCTTCGTTATTGTTGGCAGAGTGGATGCACTTGGTGGATATGTTTATGTGCCGAGAAAAGCATAAATCGCTGGTGTTAATTTGGACCAGCCCTTGATAGTGATGTTTATTGTTGTGGATGGTAAGTGCGTGTACATATATTACCCGTATGTGGGCAGAGATGGATATTAACCGGGTAATGCGGGTGGATGTGGTAACTTTGTTCTTTTTTTACTTCTATGACACTAACGATAGAAACGAGAAGGGCGATTTTTATATAAAGAACGGGCAGCACTTGTAGAGATGGCTGAGCCTGTAAAGAAAAATAAGTCATAGAAAAACGTTGCGTTTGGATCCCATTTAGCGAACAATGTTGGGCATTTTTTGTCTTTTTAAGAGTCTCCACTTATAGTTAGGAATACACTGTTGCCAACTTCTTCGGATTTACTACCGTAAATCTATTATATCCAGGATAGCTCCAGCATTTTGCTGGTTTGTTCTCTGCTAGCCCAACCATTGTGACGATCTCAAAAACATTACTCCTTTACTCGCAAGTGTTCGGAGTGGGCACATTATATGTGCGGCCTTCATCACGTTTTCGAGGCGTCCGTAACATTGAAACTCACACTTCATTACCTAATTTCCAAAATAATCAAAGCGAGACCTTTAAAGTAACCAGTTAATCCTCCATTAAAGAGCTATACTGCAACTACAAGGATCAGTATGCTTTGAATCTTGGCTGTCAGTGCTGTGTCGGTGAAGTGTTTACTGGCAGGGGCACGGAAAAAAATTTAAAACCACCAATTGCAAAATTTTTAGTTGCAATTTAGGAATTATATATTTCTCGCAAATCACAACGAAGTTTTCATGGATTGATACAACAATTCGTAATGTGACATTGGAAACGGCGGAGAATACAAAATTCTGTTGTTGAAATTTACGATTAGAAGTATCAATTTGAGCTTCTTTTATTTGTAGTGATTTGCGAGATTGTTGGCGCAATTTATCACTCCAATAGGTCAATTTCTCAAACACCACTTTACAATCTCAAATTGCCAAAAATATTTGGTGATTTACCAACACTGAATGATGAATCAATAAAACGTTATAATAATTTAACACAATGTGAACTGAAAACGTAAATTGACGTAGAGAAATCGTAAATTACAAAATATTTTTTTGTAATTTCCGTGGAATCAACTACCTAATGTGTGGAATTTTTTTTGCACCGTCCATAGTCAATGTCCCTATCGAAACCCCTTTTAAAACCTTTCTTTTTATGGTTGAATGTATGTAGGTGGTATTGCTATAGACAGCTGCAATCATGAAGCCAAGTCTTTATTGTGCATATTAGGCGTTTTTCTTTTTTAGTTCATAGCTAGAGCTCTGAAGCGAGCGTGCTCAGATTGTTCTGAGGTATTTATAAGCTATACCTATTCGAATGAAATCATTTTAAAATTTTACTTGGCTTCATTCAACTTGCCATTATATTCATAAAAAAAGCTTAAAACCGTATTTTGGCAATACTTCTCCGAATATTGAGCTATTCACCTTTATGCTCCATCCATTGAAAGCATTTTAGGTACCTACACTCGACATCACGCCACAACTCTACGCTGTTTGTTTCGGTAGTCGTATGGTTTTGCTGTGCAGAACTTCACAGCACAGATAGGAAATAAAGGAGAGAATTTTATTTTCAAAATTTGCGGGATAATTGGGTAGAAGCGCGAAAGTAAGATTTTTACCTTTTAACGACCGCAAAACCAAATTTTTTTGAATTTTGGTGTAGGAGTAGATGGGACCTCTGAGAATGACATTGGCTACTTTTTGTCGCGAAAATCACGTGAAGGTGATGAAGTTATTTATTTTTATTTATTTATTTCATTATTCTTATCATAATAATATATAATTGTTGCTTAAACTATTTTTACAAAATTATAATAATAAAAAGAATAGTTTATTTAGTGATTAAAATAGTGTTAAATGTCACTTCATAAATACAAATTCAGGTTTTTTTTATGTGAGGTGGACAACATTTAAAGGGGACTCTTCAAGTTCAATTATTAAGCGTACATAAAAGAGAAAAAGAAAGAAAAGATGGAGGATACAACATAATTGGAAATACAATATTAGGTAAGCCATGTATAAGACTAGCTATATACTAACCAATATAGGGCAGCAAAACTTCAATATGATTATGGTCAAAATTGAGAAGCCATATTTTGACTTTTTTTAAGAATGAACAAAGATTTCTAATATTGCAAAAAGGAAACATATTAAAAAGTTTGAGTGTCAACATTGCTTTGCAGAGTAGAGAGTTGGATATAGCCACCCCTTAAAAAGAATATTTTAGTAACTTTAAAATAGTACAGATGTCTGACTGGCAGAATTTTCAAGGATCTAAAGAGTACCATAGAGTGGGTAATACGGTTAACATTACAAATCTTCCTAATAATACACTTTTGCAAAACGTTCGCATATGCGAACCCGAAGTCATCAGCAAAAGCTGTAATTTACCAGCAAATGGTAGGTTAAACAGAGAATTTATGTAAACAAGGAACAAGATCGGACCAAGGACAGAGCCTTTAGTTACACCTATATTTAGCACATTTGTGTTACTGAGGTAGTTCTCAATTTTTACTTTTTGGGTTCTGTCTTTTAGGTAAGATTCAAGCCAACTAAATACAGAGCCACGGAACCCACCAAAATGTAATTTGTTAAGAAGAATGCTATGGTTAACCATATCAAACGCCTTGGTAGTGTCCACGAACAAGCCAGCACAACACTTTTTTTCATCCAGACCTTTGTTTATTATGGAACAGAACTGCAAAAGGGCATCTTCTGTAGGAAGACTCTTCCTAAATCCATATTGGATAGGACTAAAAAAATTAATACTATTGAGGTAGCCCAGCGTTCTATTTTTTACAGCTTTTTCAAACATTTTTGACAATGTAGACAGCAAGGAAATCGGCCTGTAGTTATTAAGTTCATTTCTGTTACCTTTTATAAAAATTGGTAATACAATCGCACATTTTAATTTGGCGGGAAAAGATGAGCTAAGACATCCGTTACGTTTAAAGCGATGTTCTTCAAAGTGGAATTAGAAATACCATCGTCACCACAAGCGTGCGAGTTGTTTAGTGAATTAATCAACCCGAAAATCTCAGACCCAGTAATTGGAGTAAAAAAGAAACTACTGCTATAGGATGAGTCCTCCACTAATCTATTCGCAACGCATTGATTACAGAATTCACTTGAGTCTGTCACTCGACCAACTGAAGCAAAAAAGTCGTTGAATTGATTAGCAATTTCTGCTGGTTCTTCAGTTACAATTCCATCTATATATACTATTCAGTACAATAGGATTAAGAATCTTGGTAGCATTGGTATTGATTATACTATTAATTGCTTTCCATTCCTTTTGGGGGTTTCCTTGGGAACTACGTTTTCCTTGGGAACTACGTACTAAGGAGTAATAAAGGGTCCGCCATCTAACTTTTTTTTTTCAACTAGTGCTTATTTCGCGAATGGTAACACTTAGCTCATGTCTGATTTGACAGATAATTAGTTTTATCCTTCCGCTGAACGAATATGGTTGTGTATACGCTTGAACAACGCTGTGAAATATTGCGACATTACTTTGAAAATCATGGTCATCTTCGAAAATGAGCAAGGAGTGGCCGTTACAGTCAATGGCGATCGTTATCGGGCCATGTTGAACGAATTTTTGTTCATAAAAATTGAAGAGGAGGATATTGGCAACATTTGGTTTCAACAGGACGGCGCTACGTGCCACACAGCCGAAGCTACACTCGATGTTTTGCGCCCTGTTTTTGAAGATCGCATTATCAGCCGCAGAGCTGATGTCGTTTGGCCACCTCGGACCTGCGATTTGACACCGTCGGACTATTATTTGTGGGGTGCCGTAAAAGATAAGTGTTACGCCGACAAGCCAGAGACAATTGACGCTTTAAAGGACAATATTCGTGAAGCCATTGGAGAAATACAGCTGCACACAATCGATAATATGCTTAAAAATTGTACCGATCGTGTAGGCTACTGCATGGCCAGCCGAGGCAGCCATTTGAATGAAATTATTTTCCATTATTAACCGGAAGGATTGTACTTCAAAATAAAAAAAGAAATTTGAGAAAATATTCAGTAGTTTTTTTTTTATAGCATTTTCAAACAAAAAAGTTATTTGGCGGACCCTTTATATAGGTATTTTCAACAATATTTTCCATGACATATGAAAAGTCACACACTTGCATAATTAAAAACAAAGTAAATTCAGAATTGTAGCCATGTTTTTTTCATGATACATTTGTAGATACTTGTTGTCTGAGCATTACAGGTGCCTGGTATTTACCTGGTAAAACATTAACATGTAAAATCAAAAAAAAGAATAAACATAATTTAACATTTTTTTACCAATGAGTTGTTTATTGTTATTTTAAAAGGGTTTTTCTGTATCTCAGGCGTAAGGAATTATCATGTCAAAATAACAAGAAATGTATTTAAATTAAACATATCCTGATTTTAAAACAACATGGTGATTCCCGTTAAATCATATCGATCTTCATTTGAAAAGAGCACGACGATTCCTGTATTGTGGAGTATTGTGGATTGAAAGTTAAAGTTAAATGATACAGGCACCTTGCAGGATTTTAGACTAACTCGTTCCGAGTATACTATAGTTGCGATAGAATAAATTCGCATGAAGAGAGTAGGGCTTTAAGCCATCCACCCTAAGGTGCGAGGTCTTCCTTCATTGCCAATTCTGTTTGGAATGGAAGAAGTCCAAAGAGTTGGTTTTCATACAAAGTTTATACGACTTATTCGTATTTTGCTGACCATGTGTCCTCAAAAGCTCAGTTAAGACGCAAATGTAGCAGAAGATCACTCGAAGAATTTTGCAAAGCTCCCAACTATCTCAACGTTATTCTTGTCTGCCACTATGGCTTGTCTGTATTTTCCGAGTTGACAGCAAACCAAATTTTACAACATCTGTATCAATAATTTCAATACTATTAGAACAGTGAGAGTTTGTCGTGTTTGCGTGGCCGAGTTCCAGGAAAAGTACATATAGCTATAGCACATGATATCTCAAATTTCCCTTATTTAAACGAATTTTAAATTATATAATGCAATTTACAACTTTATTACACCTTATACCGAATTTTATCTTCAAACTCGCCATCCACACAAATACAGTTTTCAAAAAATTGACACCCATAAAAATTTGTATATTATGGCGAGTAATTTTACACTAGATTGAAAATTTTCTATTTTGGTGAAGTTAAATCATCAGGAAATCAGTGTTTTTAGCACAAATGGTTAAACCTTAGTTTTGGTTCATAATGGAGTCTGATGCCGCTAATTATCTAATGGTCAATAAAATTATGTCAAAATCGTTAAGATTAGCAAGAATTTGGAGATTATACCACGGCTTACTTACTACTTAGAAAAAAAAAAATATTGTTAAGCGTAGAATTTTGAGATTTTAAAAAAGTTGTAAGTTAAAAGTTCTGGGTTCGAGTATTATTTTTGTTAACAAGGACTCGTTTTTTAGTTTTTAAGAATCAGGTTTTCAGCGTAAGAATAATATACTCTCCATAAGTATTTTATTACATCATAGCCAACAATATTTATTTCATTCTTAAATCAAAGATTTTGATATTTGGGTTCATTGTAACCAAAAAAAAAGTGTTGCCGCTACAATTGTTTTTTCTGAGTGATGGACAATTTTCTCAAATATGGAGTCGCATGATAAAGAAATTTGATCGCATGTGGAACTGTCTACTTGTCAACTGCATGGCCAGCCGAGGCAGCCATTTGAATGAAATTATTTTCCATTATTAACCGGAAGGATTGTAGTTTTTTTTTATAGCATTTTCAAAAAAAAAAAAGTTATTTGGCGGACCCTGTAGTATAACTATCACGGCACATTTGAATTTCCCCAGTTCACTTTCTTGCACATTTTTTGAAACGGCTTTTCAGCCCAGTGAAAGGAAATAAAGATCAACCCACGTAAAACGAGTTAAGAAAACAAATATTTTATTTTTTTTGGTGTGCGTTGAAATAAAACCAATTGGAATTTTATTGGCTTGCTACTTATATTTATATTATTTGTTCATTTATAAAGGAAGTAGTTCAAAAGTTAGGGCAAGATACGAGTCGGATGCTCGGATTTCTCAAGTTAGAGATAATAAAATGCATCATAGGTATCTATGCTTTTGGTAAGAAATAAATACATTTGCCGCGTATTTTACCAATGAATTTAAATGTGTGGGTCTGATTGGTTGGCTTGAAAAATAGTATAGTTTTGGACCCGATATGTGGCGCAGTTGTTGATATAAGTATTTTAATTAATTAATTTTTTGCGTCCAACTAAATACCCACAATAAACCAATGAAATTTGAATTCAATGTTCGACTTCGCAGCAGAAATCTAAAATGCCAAATCGAAAACCACATTTATGTTGGGCTTTATTTCAAAAATTAAGAACCGTACAAATTGTACTCAAAAGTGAAATAGTGCTGAAATTATTTCCGCATTTCGAACAAGCAATGTTGTCTATAATTGCCCACTTTCTTCGGGCGCAACACACACCAAAAGAAACGAAATAAAAAAAAAACAAAGCAAAACATTATTTGTAATGTTGTTGATTTTGTTTTTTGCAAAACAAGATTTTGATTCCGGTGTTTTTGCGATTCTTCTTTCGTTCGTTATTTCTTCTTTCATTGCACTTTTCAGCTTTATGTTCTTCTGTATTGATTTTGTATGGAAATTTTAAGAGCTTGGAGGAAATTTGTTACTTTGGAATTGAGACAAGAAGCCTTATTTACAATTATAAATATAAGTAGCAAGCCAATAAAATTTATTTCAACGCACTCCAAAAAAAATAAAATATTTGTTTTCTTAACTCGTTTCACGTGGGTTGATCTTTATTTCCTTTCATTTTGGTGTTGTCTCATAGGTAACAATGTTCTGTTGTTTGATGAAACAAAATGAAACGTTTTGTTTGATCCGGTGTGTTTTCAACCCAAGACATTTCGCCTACAATGGCAAACCAAGCCAAAATGAACACAAATCAGCTGCCAAATTGGTTGTATTTTTTAAGGTACGCATTACCAGCTAAATTTCAAGATTCGGTACCGCCAAGTCCATTTAATTTAAATCTGGTGCAGTGGATTTAAAAATAGAGACATGTTGCTCAGTTGAATTTATATAAATTTAATTTTATATTTTCGCTTTGGGAAAGGTTTAAAGCAGTAAAAATCCCAGCTCTACATCTGTATATGCGTTCTATGGTTTCCACCTCAAATGATATCGCGTTACATCAAGCAGCACGTGTGTAAGGCAAATTCGTGTGTAACATTAAACTGCGACCGACAGTATTTAAGTTAAAAAAAAGTAATTAAGGAAGTGAGCTGCCTTCAAAATGTAGACATACCTATTCAATTTAAAAAAAAAAATGACAAATAAGCCACAGCCAAAAACACATGACTTACACATGTAGCTGTAGCTGTGATTAAAAACACATGTCGTCCATCCCCCTCGGCAATGGAAATGAAATCACATCGCCTTACGAAATAATTTTAAATGTGAATATTTTATGCGCGGGATATCCTTGTCGATGGAAATTCATAATGTACATATAAGCACCTATGGTGCAAAGTCAACTACAAAAATTCAGTGCAACCATTGGGGTATTTTTAACATGAGGGTGGTTGGCAAGGATTTAGTATTTTTTTACGACATTCCTCCCAGTATATATTCAAGAACACTTAACAACATTCATAGCATTCTCCGGACTGAATTGAAACGATCCTGACAGCTTTCGTTATAAAAAACAACGACCACGCCTCCCCTTACCACAATGAAAATTTCGCAAACGATGTGCCATATCGACAAAATGATATTAATTATAAGAATGAGTGCTTCATCTGTTCATTAGGGAATATTCAATAAGAGAATGCATCTTCGTCCTGACAGTTGGATGACAATCCATTCTGGCGATGGCGAATCGAATGAATTCACTTCAGGCATCAGCAATGGATCACTTGGAGAATTGTCGTTTTAATTGCGAGAGAGAGGATATTCATTTCCATTGTCTCAATTAAATTGGGAAATGTGTTGGCTGCAAATTAAAAAAAAAGTCATCTCAGGAGAATAAAACCGCTGACGTTGATTTAATTATACTAAGTGCAGTTGGCAATAGCGCAGTGAATTAAAATGAAAATAATTGTAGCTAGAAGCTGAATTGATCTCGCTTACAACAATAGAAATACTTGAGGGACTTGTAATATCCTGAAATACACGTAATACACATAATACACGTGTCTACAGATTTCTGTCAAGCATTCTAGAAAGTTTTAAAAGTCTGACAGCTGACTGTCGTGTTTCAGTTTTGGTTGACCCAGATCGGTCACATGGAAAGTTTAAAGGCTGGCCATCGACACCTCATTGTAAACCGTGTTCTAGAGCCTGTGTTTTTCTTTGTTAGTGCAGAGCAGTGTCTAAACTTGTCTGACAAATCAAAGCTCAAAATTGCAGATCTGAATGACCTCTACGAGTTCAGAATAAATTGACTGAGCAGCCTGAATAAAAATTTGAGTATCTACAGCATATTTTGACAACTAGCCATATGATTGCTGATCAGTGATGTAAGAAATGCTGGTGCGAAAAAAATCAAGCAAAAATATTATAAAAAGCTGACTACAGCAATACACAAATTCAGTATGACAGGTAGTGCTCAAGTGTGACAGTTAAATACTACGTTTCCACCGGACACTAATCGCGTGATTTAGGGCTGTACAAAGATTACAAATAAATCCTGAGTTAAAAAAAAAACAAGATTAATTTGACGTTTCACCAGATGTTGTTAACAACTGTCAAATCGAACAACCCAAAATTGTGATAATTGAAAAAAAATTCAAAAATTCAAAAGTTTTAAAGCCCGTATGACACTAAATTTGTTTGCATTTTTTCGGCTTTTAAAATAAAGCTAGAGCAGTACAAAAAATTAGAACGAAAATTCCCGATAGGAGTGAGTTACACACGAACTTTATTAATGTAGAAGTATCAAAAAATATGCATTCAAAATGTATTCAAATCACATTTTTCAGCTGCTGGCAGCTTCTTTTGACATTTCAAGATTATTTGAATATAAATTGGATTGAAAATTTGCGGTTGCTTTGCAAACAATTGCTACCCCTTTCGTAATACACTTTTAGTCTCTTTTACACACCGCTGACTTTTCAACATTATAAAAATGAGGAAAAAATGTTGTGTTATACGGGCTTATTACTAATAAAACATGAGTTCCAGAAATCTTAAAATATTATTGGCTTATAATTTAACTCTACAAAATAAAATGATAGTTTTGATCAGACACAATACTAGTATGGTTTGTCTATGGTTTTGATGGTTGCATTGGCTAGGAGAAATCTCTCAGAAATAAATTCGTTTTTATACCCTCCACAGGAAGGTATATTCACTTTGTCATTACATTTGTAACGCCAAGAAGGAGTCACCGGAGACCTCATAAAGTATATAAATAAATATATTCTGAATCAGGATCACATTCTGAATCGATTTAGCCATGTCCGTCTGTCTGTCTGTCTGTCTGTCTGTCTGTCTGTCTGTCTGTCTGTTTGTCTGTCTGTCTGTCTGTCTGTCTGTTGAAAGCACAATAGCGCCCAAATGAATTGACATAGGCGAATGCAATTTGGTGAAAGGACTTCTTTTTATCGTCGTCAGGTTGGTATTGAAAATGGGCTTTGTCGGTCATGTAGTTCTGGTACCTCCCATACAAAATCAATATTAAGCCCATGTTTTTCTCTGTCTGTTATTCAAAGTAATTACGTACTACCACACATGCCTAAAATTTAGCATGACTTGTATGCAGTAGAGGGTATCAAAGCCAGGGATGAAAAATGAACCGTGTGGACTGTAAGCAAATCTTAGTTCCGATTGTATTTTTTCGGGCTCAATTGTATTTTTAACTTTCGTATACGAATAGAAATATGATATGGTTTTCGTACAAAATTTCAAATGATTTCGAGATGTTTCCGATTCCAATTCCGTTTAGGTAATTTATTATTTTGCATTGCAATTTTTAAATTTGGATTTCTTAAATTGTTTTTTTAAAGAAATCAAATTGTAAGTTCACTAAAAGCCCTGAATTTGCCTTTCAACTTGTTTATCTGTATAATAATTAACTTTTACGATCCCCAAATCAATTCCAATTACATATTTCAAGAACGTTTCCGAAAGGATTAACAATTTCACTCAACAATCTTGAAAAATGCAAAAGCTTAAAAAATTATATACACAGAAAACCTGTACAACATTCTAACCGAAACTTCCGAATAATGGATAAAAGCACTAATTATGGATACACAAATAAAAAAAAGACCTTAGAAATAAAAAAAATGTATTTCGACTCTTAAGTCCTCTTTTGGTAGATAGTAAACTCGAAATCCCACCTAGAATTGCATAGAAATAAAATAAACTTAACAAAAGTCAACTTCTGCTAGCTATTATGACTATTATGACAATTTTGTTGTTCCACCAGGGACTAGCTTCAATCTTTAAGTTGTCGTTGATGTGAACCAAATAAGAGATTTAAAAAAGTAAAAACGTTTGAAATTTGTGTAACTTTTAGTTGTTAATACCTACAACCGTACCAATATTCGGCTGCCCTGATAAATGAACGCGCCACACTTTCTACATTCAGGAAAAAATCATATCCGTGCAAGCAAGCCCTAAGTTTCCGAAGTAAAACTTACTTTACTTTACTAGTTTATCTAACAATAAGCTATTGGGAACTCGCCCCAGTGCGAATTTCAACTATAATTGGATTTAACAGATGCCACTTTAGATTTGACTTGTATGGATTTCGAGTTGGTATTTCAGATTTTGCTGTTTTCCGTATCTAAAATATCTTGTTGCTAAGGGCCAATGAGTATAAATATACATTTTTTTTCAAAATAAAAAAAATACTCTTTAAGTGGAACTTTTTCGAGGCGATTGTATTGTGTATTTTTTCAAAGTCCATTGTAACTTAAAAGTTACGATTGTAACATGTTTTTCCACCCTGATCAAAGCATCGGCCAGGCCGATGATAGCACTTTTACTTGTTTTATGACACAATGTCAAATACAGCTCTGTTTGCTTTGTATTTTTGACATCTCGAGCTGTGGCAAGAGTGTTCACAAATCGCGCTATACATGCAAACCTGGTTCATAATCGAGATTTATTTCTAATCTCCCTTTTTATGAGATTAACTTTTGTATGATAAACCCGGGATATACAGAAATTTTTCGAAATCTCGCAGTTAATCTCCGGTGGAAACGTAGTATAAGTGAGCGGTGAGTAAATTTAAAATGATTTACGTTTTAAAATTATTCTTGATTAGTGCTTAAACTTTTGCGATGAAATAAAACATCCATCCATATAAATAAATAAATGGAGCAGATACTTTTCACGACCACAAAGTTCAAAAAATTACTAAAGCACGCTTCGAAAAGCCCCAGTGAAATAGGTTTGCCTTCCAAGATAAGTTGAAACATTTAATTTACAAGTCCATTTGTGGGAGTTGTATTTACAATACAGTTGTAGTTTTAATGATTGCTAAGAATGTAACTGAAAGCTCCTTTGACGCAGTCTTTTTTTAGTTGTTTTTATAGGAAGAACTCACATGAACACGTGTAAGGTGCAATGGATGCATAGAATTCCTGTTCCACATGATTTCTCTCATATATAAAGAATATATAATCATAAATGCATCCCAGATCCCAAATATGACTTAATGCTCTTTCCATTTTTCCCATCAGTGTGTCCTTAAGTACGTTACTCATAATTTTATCAAGCAAGGACTTCAACTTAATTTTTCTTTCACCGAAAAATGGTAGATACTCACAAGTAACTAAAGCAAAAATGACTCTACTCAAAACAGTTCTCCTGACTAAACCTCCTAATAAAGGAATTCCACTATTCCGGCTTTCGCTTATTCCGCAGAAAGTTCCACTAACAAGGTACGCGAAAACCTTTTACTAAATCTAAACCAGACATCCTCTAAACTGACTCGACAGGACTAGGTATATGTGGTTAACAAAATTCTAACAACAGAATTTTTCCAGCACTAATTGTTCGCAGTTGCAGCATTTTGGGTGCGTTCATTGCACTGTTTCACACAAATTGTTTTCTCCCTTCGGCGCAGCATTCACAACACATCCATCTCTGACTTTTAATAAAAGTCCTTTGAAGCTGCCGCTAGTTGCATCAGCAGCCCTAAAAACATAGCGCGCGCGAATAAAAAATAATATTATTCGCATGCATGAAATTTTAATTCACAGAATGATATTATGACGAGTGGAACAAAGCCATCCTCTGGGCTGGCATCACAATTGCACTCCAAAGCCCCGCGAACTATGTGTAACTCAAAAAAAAAAAAGAACCGAATTTGTTTTCGAGAAGAGCGAAAATAAACTCGCTCTGGGGGTGTTGCTTTTCGCTAGGGATTCTACTTCCTGCCCACTAGGATAGGAATATTCACTTTCACGCTCACATCAAAAAATAGAATACACGAACAGAAACAAAGCCATTAAACTAATATTAAATTTAAAGGCACGCTCGCATCCTTGAATGAGAGTGTGCAGAATATTGTTTGACGATGACGGCGGAAGGACTGCGATAAAAGTTTGCACGGGAATATGTACTATTACTGGAACATGGAAAACAATAAATGCAAACAGATGGATGAAGAAACAAAAAGTGAAGTAGGTTTGAGCGTGTGCATGTGTTTCATGGTGAACAGCCAATGTTTGTGTTTCAGATTTCTGATGAACGAAGGGTAGTAATATGGTAGATGTGGGGGTTAAACAGAAGGCAACTACAATTGTTGGGGTTTGTGTAACAACTTCAAATTGCACTTTTTGTTGTTGGTTTTGTAAATACCTACTTGTTTGCACTTCAATATAATAGAGTTTTTCGCGTGTGTAACTGTGATCATTAAAACTGATTAAATGGGTTGAAATATGGTTTGAAATATGGCTTTTGGTATCTTCAGCGGTTAGTATGGATATACCTGCTGGACAAAATAATAGGTGTGGAAATTGCTTTGTTTTTGTGGGTTGTTTTTTTCCAACATTTTCCAAGCAAAATTGAAAACATAATTTTATTTCACTTCTTTATGTTAAAACGTAACCAAAAAAAATTATTTTATTATTGAAGTCCAATTTTAATATTCATTATGATACACTGCGCTAACTCGCCAAGCGCCCTGTTCGATCAGATACGAATAATAAGGAGCTTAACTCAATACGCCTGTCTCACTTGACGAGCTGCATTGTACAGACATACTCTAAACTGTTATACCTTTGAGCCGGAGGGATTTCCCTGCTCAACAAGTTAAATCAAGTTGATGGGTAGATTACATTTAGGATAACAATTATGAAATTGTAATGAACTTATAATGCCATATTTTCGAATTCTTAGCGGACAAAATAATAGGTGTGTTCAGGAACATCTATAATAAAACAGAGATTTTATTTAAAACAAAAAAGTCTAGTAATTTTGTGTTACTATTACATACTAGTAGCCTGTATAACCACCGTTATTTTTTGATAGTGCCAGGATTCTTTTAGGCATTGATGAAATGAGTTTCTGGCAAGTCTCAGTGGGTATTCGATACCAAATATCCTGGACATTTTCCCATAAATGGTTTTTATTTGTCGATATGAGCCTTGAAAGTCGAGTTTTCAGTTCGCTCCATAAATTCTCAATGGGATTGAGATCGAGGGACTGACTTGGCCATGCTAAAGTATCGACATTGTTATTCCGAAACCATTCTTTCTCAATTTCGAAATGTGTTTTGGATCATTGTCCTGTTGAAATCGCCATATCAGAGGCATATTTTCCTCTGCATATGGCAGCATGCAATTTTCTAAAATACTTTTATAATCATGCTTAGTCATAGTTTCCTCTATGCGAAAGATGGGACCGACACCGTTCCAGGAGAAACACCCCCATACCATTATATTGCCCCCACCATGTTTGACGATCTTGCGCGTGTATCTTTCGTTAAATTCTTTTCCTTGTGGTCTACGAACGTTTCTTCCAGAACCGCTGGACAACAAATTCACCTTCGTCTCGTCGCTCCACAGGATATTGAGCCATTTTTTTCCCCATCAGTGCCATACCATGTGCGGTGAGTTTCCGCAAAAAGTTTCCTCATTTGCAAATTTTTTTTGCGGAGAAGAGGTGCCTTAAGCTTAGCTTCTACCAATCTACGACGAATAGTCCGAGATGTAACATTGAAGCCCATTTCCGCAGCAATGATCCGTGAAGACGTAAATGGATCTTTTTTTGATGTTATTACGATCTTTTGATCGTTCCTTTTTGTCGTTGATCTTGCGGTCTTCCTCGCGTTTCAGGAGTACTGCGGTACTTTAAGGCATTTGCAATGACTTTTCCGACCCATCTAAACTAACGATTAATATTTATTTTAATTTAAATCCGCAGTAGTTTAAAAACCTTTTTAAAATCGCTAGCAACAAAAGCACTTTCGTTTTTTTTAATTTTTATTTTCACCTTTTTTATTTTAAATCGGTTGTACTTATACACCTATTTTTTTGTCCAACTAAAATCTTGTACGAAGATAAAGAGTTTCCTTCTTCGCACTCCCGTTAAGCGCACTGCTATGATTAAGGTCACTAAAATCCTCACTAAGGCTTAAGCTTCATTGTAGTAACCGTTACTTTGATGCATGGGTAAGTGGCGTGACATAATTTTGCAACAATAAAATATAAAAGTGCATACACCTATTATTTTGTCCAGCAGTTATTTATTACCTCATGATTACTTTAAGAAGTACGCTTCTAAAATATTTCCAATGTGTGCCAGAAGATGTACAAACGTTATTTCAGACTCTTCAAACAGTTAAGGCACCCAGCGGTTTAGAAATGTACTTTAAAAAATTGTTAAGCTTAACTATAAGTAAAAACAACTTGCCTTGCAGACTTACGTTTGCCATTTCGCCATTAGTATAACCTTATGATGCTCGAAAAAGAACTGCTTTTTTAAAAGTAGACTGTTAGACAGAGTTTTATTCTGTACGCAGCTTAAAATAGAGTAGGTATAGGTATACCTATGGATGAGTTCATAATTTTAAGGGTACATGCTTTCTATAATAAAACTGTTACACCTTGTCCGGCTATAAGGTGATTAGATTTTTGAAACTACGGCATTAAATTGGATCCGGTTTCCACAGCAGTCATATTAGAAAATGTCATGATTAAAAGATCGTATATTTTTTACCGTTATCCGCTCTGCGAAAGCTGAGATCCACTCAGAGAGTATTTTACGATGACCTTCTGGCACCTGGCTTTGGAGAGTGGCGGCTATTCCAGAGCTTTCAATCTTCACGCTTTCATTGTTGGTGAACCTGTGTAGCAAAAAGCGTTTTTTTTTTTTCAACCACAGGCTGTACCTAATCGAGCCATAATTTGCTTCGCGCATAACATCTATACCCTAGTACATATCTACTTTCCTTGTGCTTCAGTGAATTTAATCCGAGTTGAATTGGAATTTTTTCATTTATTGACATGCAGGTATTATTGCCATAACTGCCGAGCAGGGTCGCTAAAATTTAACGCCAGCACTAATCTCACACGCAGATGGCTTAGTGGTTAGTGTTTTGGACTGCTAAGCGAAGGGTTCCAGGTTTGATTCCCGAAAGAAACCCAAATTTCATCTTAATAGTTTTTTTTTCTACTCTGGCACCTCTCGCGAGAACGTCTGACAAACATCCGAGAATAAAACTTTAGTGAATAACAGCTTATCAATTACCCGTTTGGACTCGCCATTCAATTGTAGATCCCTTCCATTCGTCCCAAAAATGAGAAACTCCCACGAAACGAGTTGTTGTGAGAAGCTAGGCCTAGGATCCCTACGGGCCTGGTGCGTCTACTATTTATTTATTTATTTACTAATCTTAAACTGATATTTACACATTCTCAAGGTCATCATATAAGAGCAAAACAATCTTTTTGTCTACGTTTTTGCAGGTATTCTGTCGTACTGATAATTCAGCCCAGAACTCAACCTCTTTAACAATACTGCATCCATTTCACATAACTTACTATGTTCAGCAAAAAAAAAATGCCTGTTGAGCTCACTCGTCTTTTGTATTTGTATACCTAGCTACGTAACATGTTGCACAATTTCTAGTGTCAGTTTTGCCTGCGCTCAGCAAAAACCCCGCGAACCTTAATTAAAACAACAATAAAAAAACGGAAACAACAAAATTCCGTCTAGGGGAAATCATCAAGGCAGTCTCAACTCTAAAATCAGCGGACAACAAATAAAGAAGCTAAAAAGACACCAGAAAACTGGTGAACTGGGTACAGATGTGCAGTAACATAACTCAGCGGAAATATAACGAATACAGTCAGACGCTCAATTGACCCAGTTTAGTTTGGCTTAGCGGTTAGTGCCTAAAATGCACAATCATAATAAGCACAGCAACAAAATCCGCTTCATTATCACCAAAAATGGTGACAGCATCAATACGATTTCACAAGCGCAGCCCAATCCGTTGATGTGTTTAATCTTCTTAACCGCAAAGTTGGCACGCCAGTCAAAAAGTCATGTTTATGAGTAAAACATCTTACCTGCTGTGGGCATCTGCGCACCATTGTTGCGGCACAATTTCCGGAAAAACATCATGAACTCGCCTCCACAGTCGCACTCCCGCCAAAGAAATAAAAACCGCTCACAAAACCAGTTTTATTATTTCGCACGGAACACTTTATTTTACTTATTTTTTTATATGTCTTTAAATCAACTAAGAGTCGCTGACACACCGGACTGTAAACAAACTCCTACGACAAAACGCACTGATTTGGCACGTGTTTAAACAAACAATATCCAACCGTAAAAAAATATATCAATCGAATTGACCAACTGCCGACCGGATCAAGGAAAGTCGATACTTGGCACTGCGCTGCACAGACAGTGGTGCTTCTGTTGAGTTCGTGCCGTACTTGACTTGACTCCACGAATAATTATCAAGTAATAAGACTTCAGCAGCATGCCGCCTGCGATACCACCGCCGACTTAACTTCGTCATAGGGTTCATTCATATGTGTGAACCTTAACTGAGTCGGAAACTTGGTAGCTGTTGGTTGGCAGTATAATTTCTTTTGTAGCTCTTCTTCGTTTTCTGTGTTATTTTCAAATGCAGATACTTAGATATTCCAAGATAGACAACAAATTTCCTTTATGGAGGGAAGTCACTCATTAAGGTGTCCGCCAGCACAACTGGCACCATCATCTAGCCGCCCGCCAAACCACCAAGACCAGCAGCAACATAGGGCAAGTAGGCATAATTTCTTTTGCATATTAAAATAAAAAAAAAAGCAATCCACACGAAGTCAGCAAAGCGTGCTATACCGATCCAAACGCGCTTTGAGCAACCAGAAAGAAACAAAAATAAGTATAATATCTCCAACGGATTGCGTTGGTCTTTTCTAGCCATTCAGATTCAGTCAGGACGGTGGACGGAGACTAACGACTCTTGGGCTGCTTTGGAAAATTAATAAACAAGAAGCGCGGAACTACCCAAGCGCGAAACTACGTCTTTATTTGTATTTTGAATGTTACAGATAACAACGGCTTTTACAAGACAGACGGGTTTACAAAGACAGTCGTAGGATGCAAATTGGAAAAAAGTGTATTAATTATAAATTTACGGTTCCGGTTAAGAGACCGGTTTAAGTTGAGAAAAACAAAATTTTAGTAGTGTATTCTTAAAATTTTAAATGTCAGCCTACTCTGATGGATGTCGGATTCTAGGAAAATCCACCCTACTATAAAACAACTCGGGTGTCGCGCTGCACACGACCACCCGTAAAACCAATTCTTACAACTAAGTTTCGCTGAGTCGCACTACTCAGAGGCGCCCATGCGCTTATCGTCCTGAATGTTTTCGGTACCTGTTGCTCACGAAACACACGCAGTGGAATTTCCGGCTAGCAAAAATTGATTCTGGCATTCTTCTCTTAACCACCGCCATTGCTCGGTAGACAAAGTATGGTCGTCCAGCATTTTTGGGCATAACCCCGTATTACCAGGGAATGAATATCGGAATCAGGTCGGTACAGTGTTTTAAGAAATATGTTGTGTGTCACAGCATATTCAATTTTCTTTCTCTGTGATTTTTTTTAGAGATTTCCCCGCGATATATTATCGCCCGGGAAGAAAACCCAAAAGCAGATTTACGACCGCATGTATATTACCTCAGACGGCGTGGAGACTCATCGCAGTATTCATCCCTCTCGCTAGTGCGCTGTCCTTACGCACATTTTTCGAGGTACTATTAGGATTTAACGTTCGTCACCGCAATTGCATTTGACGTGGAGCAGTGTTTTTGCCCTTGAGCGAGCACTGCTGCATTAGCGGCGACCGAACGGCGAGGCGTTCTATCGACTCCCCTGAGAGTCATAGAAACGGCCGACAGGAAGCAGACGTTCTGCGTGGGAAATCCCCGATCTCGGCAGTGCAAGCATTATCTTTTTGGTGTACCCGCGAAGTGCCCCTGAACTCCGCATACAAATCACGAGGTTTTGCACCTAATGCCTGCAAGCCTCATTACAGCCCTACGCCTTAAGGCAAATTTACCCCTGGACCTCGTACCTCTACGAGACGTGGAACAAGGAACCCGCTTACCCAGCAGTAATAAGTGCAGTGCATTTTTTTTTTTTTTGAGTGGTTTTTCGATTAGTATGTAAATGATCTAAGTCCCCGTAGCACCCCTTTGGTGAATAATAACGTAACATTGTGAATAGTATAGCCTTAGGGTAATCATTTTGAATATCCTGCCTATAGTAGCAGATAAATCTGTTGAATTTAAGATCTAGCGAGAGTGTTGCATGGTTGCGGGACCAAGAAGGTCTCGAATAAGGATGTGGGATTAGCTCAGTTGTCCGAGAAGACAACCCCACGACACGACACCTGTCGTATAAGAAGTGTAGTTTAGGAATCTATCAAGAATGTTGACTTGATTTAGTTGCTCTTTATTGTACTCGGGTACGATATTAATGTTATTCTTGTCCGGCACGAAAATTAGATGATTGTCAGAGTAAGTGCAGCAACACCCCAAGGAGCATGGTAACCACCAAACAATAGCCATGGAATTTATTAAAGATCGGGTTTTCTAAGGTTCACCTATGTAAAATGCAGTTCCTGAAAAATGTTTAAACATACCTACCGTAACTATTTAAATAACTTTTAATAGCCATTGAAACATGTCAGTTTAGTGGGCCTACAAAATTGTTAAACGATTACCTTGGACAGAGAGTTCATTCTCAATGAGAATTTTTAACTTGTCCGTGAAATTCGTTCTGGTAAGTGGGAGCGTGAATAAAGATCTGCCAAATTTTATTTATTTTATTTTATTTTATTTAATGAATGCGTAAAAACAGTAAGATAAAATAAAATAAAAATGTGTACTCCAAAACCGAACCTAGGAATAAAGATGCATGCAGCTGCTTATATTTGTAAAATTCATCACAATAATCACACTAATACTCGTATAAAAATGCGAATGTAACTCTGTCCGTTACATTTACATGACTAAAGCTCTTAATTTGTAATTTGTCAAGAGATATTGGCCGGTATTGGCAGGGGATTGTTTTTGTAAAGTATCCCTCATCCGAATGGGCTTTCTCAGGATAATCGTTATAACATTTAATACTTTTTCGGGAGGTGTTGCCTCGCCCATAGACAAACCATACTGAGACCCCCAACTCACAATCCTCTTGCGGGTGGCCCCCTCAATTTTTTTTCAAATTCGCCATTTTGTATTCCTATCGGTGTTATGTCAAAAAAGAATCAGTGTGACATGCAAAAACACACAAAAACTACAAAAATAAATGCTGCCAACCGCGGCAGCCGTGGGGAAATGTGAAAGAGTTCAGGAATTCCACATTTTTATATTACTGAATGCCATTGGTTAGTTATTATAAATTGTTAAAAGGCGAATAATTTGATTTGGTTGGTTAGTAAAATTATCTAAAATATATGTTTTATATACTAGAACATATTAGGACAAACATGGTTGTGTATTTACCTCTTTTCGATATCATTAAGATCGATTTATTGTGTGAATTTTTCTTTAATAACTGAAGAAAACTTGCTCAAAATGTTTTTATTTTCATGCAACCATTCTGCATTGACAATTTTCCATTATTATTTTAAACAAATGTACACTTATTCTTACAAAAAATACTATCCACACGTATATAAATAATTTCAAATTTAACGGACAAAATTTGATGAACGCTGTCAGCAGCTTTGCCCACAGCGGAAGTGGCATATGCAAGGTGCGAGCGTGTTGGTGAGCCGGAATTTTTGAAGTTACGTGACATTGGTCAATACGTTCTATGTAACAATACTAACGCACTTAGCGTTTGCCACCCCATGAAAATATAGCTTGTAGGCAAGTAACGGGAAACTGGCCGAAGTTGGTGGTCTCAGTATTGTCTCTGGCCTCGCCAGTGGTCCCAGATTGAGAGGAAAAGCGCCATTTTTCAATGAAAAGGGGAAAACTTAAAAAAAAACAGGAAAAAATAAAAAATCTCTTTGAAACTAAAATTGCTTAAAAGTGAAATTTAAACGCATTTCCATTACAAATAAATTTCAGAGTTTACTCAAAACTAGTATCGCTTGTGGTCGAAAATCGACCATACCTTTTATAAATATGTTATACTAAAAAACGTACCACAATTTGTTTCGCTCTTTATGTGTTTATAAACGAAAAGAGCGACATCTAGATATCGAAAAAATACGTAAATGAGCTGCTCCATCGGAAATAGGTTCTAATCTAAGATGATTTATATTTGAATACGTTACTATTACCTGTTATATATGGGGAATTTATAACTTAATTTTACCAGCCTTAATGGCGACATTTATACCCACAATTTTTCTGTTTGTGCACATCTATATCACCTTTCGAATGATATAGGTTTCATTCTACTCATTTCATTATAAATACTTAAAAACTGTACCGAAACTTTTGATGTTTCCGTATTAATATAATGATAAAATGTTCACACTAAATATGAAAGAAAAGAGCCCATCGAACGTCTACGTAAGAATTTTTGTGTATCTGAATGCATTCACTTGAAGTTTTTATTATATTTTTGGTTTTTATAGGATAAGCTAACTGATCCTTGCATAATATCTATAGCCTTATTTATAAACGTATTATAAAGAGGGTATAAAGTTATGCACCCTCTAAAATGCCTCTAAAAAGCATAAACCTTATTTATACAAAAATTTCGACGTTGTATAGAGCTTGTATACCAAAGCTTAATATGCTTGGACGTTGTATAGAGCTTGTATAGAGGTGGAATAGTATCGAAATGTCATTTTGACTTAAAAAATCTGTCACATTTTATTTTAAATGATATCAAAAATTAACAGCCTTATTTATTAGAATTTGCTAAACACGCCTAGGCTCAGTGACGTGCCGTGGTGCTTTCAGTAGGGTGTTCACTATAATTTCTACAGTAGTAAGATAGTGTATTTTTTGTTCAATTCCAGGACCCTACGAGGACGTGACAGACAATGATCCCATTACTAAGTTTTTTTTATAGGTAGATTTATTTTTTGTTTTTTACTTTTCTGTTGGGAAACAAAGTGCTTATCTACAGCAACTCTAAAATGATCAGATAATTTGAAGAAGGCAGACAAGCCCAACAGAAGACTTTGCTTATAGAATGGCAGCCACGCAACCAAAGCTAGAAATCATAATTTTCATGGAAGCTCTAATAAAGGATATATTAGAATTTCGAGAAGGTAGCGTTGCACTAACATAATAAATAACATACATATTTCGAATTTATCAGCTGAACAGCTGTGGAAATGCAGTTGCAATTTCAAATATTCGAATATTGATGTTTTTGGTCTGTTGTTGTCACTGTGCAACCGACCTCTATTCTCTATAGTCTATTCCATATTTATACACTCAGAGGGCCAGAATGGGAATGAATAATTATATAAAATTCCAGCTTGTGCTTTAAAAGGTTCTGCACGAAATAGCGCAAGACAGAAGAACGAAGAATTAGGATTTGAATGGGCTGTAAGTTGTAAATAGTTGTATGTTGTATCTTGCATGATCTTGTGTTCTGCTTGTTCTTGTTCCTGCACACAGTAGGCAGGCAGTAGGCACAAAGCACACCGCACCAGCACATCAACTCTGTGTTTGCCATGGTGGAACGAAAACGAAAACGAAAATGAAACACAAGAAGTGCGAAGCGAACTGCAAAGAGGTGCGCTTGATGCAGGAGAACACCAAGCCAGGCAGATTTATGAGGGAAAAGGGTTTTTTATATTTTATTTTGTTTTTGTTTTTGTATGTAATTTTGCCTGTCCACGGTGCTCTAAAGCGAGATGAACACCCCGATGGGTGAGTTTCATTACAACCAAGTCGCTTTGACTGTGAATTGGAATTGTTGATAGGTACAGGGAGATTTGGATTTTGGTTCGATACAATTCAAACATCTCTTAGTTGTAAGCATTTGTAGATGAATTATAATAATAATAATAATAATTCTTTCAACGTCTTATGTTGATTTCAACTACTCATTTACAAATACTGATTAGTTAATACATAAATTATTGCAATGAAACAGAAACTTCAGTTCAGTGCATTATAATAATAGATTTGGTTAGGGTGTGCAGAGAACACCTGCGCACCTTTAAATAAACGTCACTGCCTAGGCTCCTGTATAGTTATGCAGTGTATAAGTATTTATACAGCCTTTATACACCCTTCCAATTTTTCCAATTCTTCTTTATAAAGCATTTTTCCATGCATACTAGCTATACAGGGCTTGCGTCAAAAAAGGTTCTGAAAAAGAGAAATCTATTACATTTATCTGTCCGAAAAGATAAAAAAAAAAACGAAGCAGCTTGTGAGAAATGCAAAATTCAAATACGAATAAAAAAATGAATTAAAATTGAAAAGTAAAAAGAAAAAGAATGATTTGGGACTCCTAAAAAAACGGAAGCCTTATGCAAATTAAAACGAATTTTTAAAACAAATTGAAATATCTCATTTCTGCACATATTTCTTACCGAGGACACTTGTGGATTCTTAAAAATTGAAAATAAAAATACAATCTATCCTATTCTGAGAAGGGTGTATAAATACTTATACACTGCATAACTATACAGGAGTTTAGGCGCATTTAGCAAATTCTAATAAATAAAGCTGTATATATGTTTATGTTAATAAAGACTTATAAAACGACTTAATTTTTTTTTTAATTTAATAAAGTCAAATTTCACTTAGGGGAAAAAAGGGGAACTTTTTCGAAATTAGGGGAAAATTATTTCCTTTACTGATAAAAAAGGGGAAAACAGTCTTCACAGTCTGGGACCACTGGGTGTCACAATGGAAAACCCTTTTCTCAGAGTTTGAACTGAGATCGATCGCTCAGTATTCCAGTGTATATAACAGTAAGCTAGTGAGCAATATTATTTAAAATTACGATGCCAACTTCATAATGCAGGCAGATATAACCGAAATCTTAAATTTGAAAAGGACGCTAATACTGCCACACACTTCCTAACTCAGAAATATAGGCTCCCCAATAATTCTAAGGCAAACAAACTTTTCATTTGATATGTTTAAGCAGCTGTCAAAGTTACCAACAACATCCAGCTGTCAAAATATTCAGTAAGGCTCGCATCCGAACGTGTGGAAATTATTAAAAAACATTATCGAAATAACGGGTCAGTTGTAAGTACACATCATAGCTTCAATGCAGGTATTTCCTCGCACCGTCGAAAAGTTTAAGGGCGAAGAAGATCCAGAAATGTTAATTCGCAGCCGATTAGATGAATTCGGAATCGCCAAGGAGTCAACTGGGCTTATTTTGCGTACATCCATATAAGATTGAGCTGGCTCAAGAATTGAATCCATAGACAACGCCGTTATTTCGCTAATTTGGCGCTGGAGATGTTGGTCAGAGATCCAAATTTTGACCAAAACTCACCTTGGATGAGGCCCACTTAGGCTCAGCGGCTTCGTTAACAGGTATTCACAAAAATTGACTGTTTGGTGCGGTTTTCCGGAATAACACTACACCTAAATGAGGTGATACTTCACACATAATGGCTTGAATGGAGCTTCAAAATAAAACAGTTGTTGTTTTATTTAAATTTATTTCCCTATCATTTTTATCTCGTCACACTTAATTATGAAACTTAAACACGTCGGCTTTGTATTTGCAATGGAGCTTGAATTGCCATACACAAATGGGCTTCAAGTTAGCCTTGCCATCCGTCCGGGATTTCCCGCACATGTACTCTTTTTTGCCTCTGCGGGGAACGTCCGGTATTGTTTTAATAAAATGTCCGGGATTGTCCGGTATTATATTTTCACTTATCTACTTCGCAGCTTGTCTAAATTTATAATTACTTCGAAAAATCAGTCGGAGATCACTAAAATCAAGTAAACGAACAGAAATAATAATTCAGAAATGCAAATTCAAAACGAACAGAACTTTTGAGACGTCAAAACAATTGTGTTGGACTTGCGCTCTCTTAAAGCAAATGTTTTTAATGTGAAAGTAAACAAATTTGGATTAAAACTATTTTGTTTTCTTTTGTCCTAGTTTTGTACTCTTTTTCTGATCGTCATTTGTCCGAGAAAGTCCAGGATTTGGAACCCTATGCACTACTTTCATCAAAAACCATCTGGCAACACTACTTCAAGTGTCATTGCAGCGACCCACAAACTTCAAATCCGAAGTTGGAACCAAATTATTACAGCCCATTACGCTGTCGGCCGCGGGAGCATACGGACAGACAGACAGACAGACAGATAGACAGAATTTCGGGAACCACTTTTTTGAGTTCCCTATCATCTCAATGTTAGAATTGATTAACATCTCGAGTATACGAAATTTTGTACGAATGCAAATCTTTCTCTTACTATACGTAATCGAAAAAGTTCAAAAATAGATGGGACAATAGGTTTTTGCTGTAACTTTTAATAAGCTGCTATTCCTATCTTACTGATGCAGTTGTTTTGTGGTAGAATTTTTCTCACAAGGGCTATGAAGTCAATTTAAGAGTAAGGCCTTGCCAATAAACAATAAAAAGGTTTTGCGAAAGACCCTCACCTCATCATCCTAGGCCTACTCTATTGAAACTTGGATTTTAGCGAAGCCGAATGAAAATACCCCTGCGTTTTGATCGCAAAATTCGTTGCCCGGACGGGACTTCGAGAAGAAGATTTAACAGCAACTTAACGAACTGTACAGCGACATAAATCGCGTCAGAAAAAGTGGTAGCGCTGGTCCAATAATGGCTAGAATATGTAGATTTATTCCCCTTATATATTTGTATACCTACCTTACCTAGATCCCCCTCTTTGTTGTAACAATTAATTTAATAATTCTCGAATTAGTGGTCTATACAATATAGCGTCGGTGATTTAGAATTAGCTCAGGCATTCCCCCACTTTAGAGGGAACATCCATTATGCCCCTTTACATTACGTATATGTACCTACACGTATCTGCGATACATATACGAGTACTAAACTTACAAGAGGGAATTTATTCCAACTGAATAAAGAACTGAATAACGACTTTTGTACCTATATAGTTTCGCGGGAAAGAAGCAAGGCTTTACGGAAAACAATGGACAACACCCGGTGAGATAACATTATTCCTAATGTCAGTTGAGTAAGCGAAGCGCAACCGAAATACATTAGTCTGACTCGAGCATATCCGATACGGTGCGCTACCGTCTTAAGTGCTGTTGTTTTTTTTTAATTTTAAATTATATCTTCATTTACTGTTTGTTGTTTTCTTTTTGCAATTGCTCCAAATGCATTATGTATTAGTATTTCTGTAGCTGCAGTAATTTTGTCCGATATCTACCTATGGGGGTACACCGATTGGTGGCAACTTTAATGACTGAGAAAGCTTGCGTTTATTTAAATGAATTATATAAACTAATACATGTAGGGTTGCCACACGAACGGGAATCGCCATCCCATTATCCGATAAGTTAAGTTATAAGTTAAATGCCAAGCCCGGCAATGTTTTTGTTTTTTTTTTTTTTTTCAATTTCCTGTTTTTCGAGGTTTGTTTCTGCTGATACATACTAGCAGCCGTATTTATTAGATTCCCTTACAACGCCTCTACGATGTTGTTTAGTTAAACATCGCGTAAAAATTCACGCAGCCTGTATGTGGCTTTGCTGAAATTGTTATTTATAAAAAAATGTCCCCTGACTGTTTACTACGCAAGGTTGATGTCTAAATAAGTACGAAACTATTACTAAAACCGAAATCTCTTACCTTTTCCCCGCGGTATGATATCAGCTGTTTCTGTGAAATAAAACTGACATCTCTCTTGTGAGATTTATTTTGTTTGTAAACAAAAATGGAGGAGCAAAAAATAAAAAGAAAACGGTCGGAAAATTGGATTTCCTCTGACAAGGTGATGAATTGAATATTAAATTAAGTCGATCATATCAATGTCGTTAACAAAATTCACGAAGCCGAATCGTATTTTTAATTCAATTTTTAGTTTCGTTTTCAATTTTCAAATCTACCACGAAAAAAATGTAAACAAAATGACATTTCAAAAACGAAAAAAAATATCCAAGCTCGAAACCTCTAAACGCAAATTTTTGCGTTTAAACTTACGCAGGCTTTAAGCAAAGTGGTTTTTGTTAATAAATCACGTTTTCCTGCGTAAGGACATTTTAGAGGGTGCGTAAAGATAAGCAGACTTTACGGTGAGTTTATAAATAAGGCTGTAGGTAAATAACAAAATTGAATTCACATGAACGTACGAGTATTCTAAATCGTTTTGCCTTCCTGTATACCTTGGTTCTGGTTTATTCTTATTTTACTGCTGTTCCCGATAAGCTTTTATGCATCTTCCAAAAACCGTGTCAATTGACCAAATACAGCCTCCACTTTTTAAGAACTCTTCCGATCAGCCAAAATCTTGAAGAAGCTGGGGTGGAATTCTGTAAGATGAAAACGTTTAATGGTTGTCGCTCAAATGAACGTTTATTTTCGAAAACGAAACGACATTTCATTTGCGTTTTCTTTGCTCCAAAAACGAAAGCCATTTTCGTGTCATGCGAAATGAATACAGCGAATGCTATTTGTTTGTAGTTTCTCATTATTTTTGGTTGTTTAATTAGTGGTTATGGCAAATTTGTATTTCACAAAAAATATGCTGGCGAATTATTTATTAATAGCAAGCGATACTGATGATAGCGATGTGGAGGATTGTTTGTAAATTTAAGATTGTTCGGATCCTCTTGCGCTTCCCGATGAAATTATTTGATTGATGCGCATTGAAATTGACAGTTTTGTTTTCGCCCGGTGTTTGTAATTTGCCCATGTCTAAAAAAGTAGCATGTCAGTTTCAACAGCCGTGTCCTTTTGAGCTTCGATCTCAGCAAAGCAAAGTAAAGTAGGATTTTCAGCACGCGATTACAACAACTACAACTGAGTCTTAAAGTGTCAAGTAGAGCGGAGTGATCAAAATCCTACTTTACTTTGCTTTGCTGAGATAAAAGCTAAAAAAAACACGGCTATAATAATATGAGCGTATAACAAACAATATATAAAACATGTTTCCTTCCAGTTATTTTTTTTTATGAAAGGACCATTTTCCTTTTATATTTACACGACTGTTCCCATTTTTCTGTGGCCTTATCTCTTCCGTGATCATAATATTTTGTTGCGTTTATGTTTTCGTTGACGTCCTTAAGAATGTAATTAATTAAAATAAACAGTCTGTATGCCGGTAATTATTAATTGTTACTCACATTTTTATTCGAATGTTCACCGTTTGTTACGACCAAAGTATCAACAAATGAAATATTTACATTAAAAGCGGTTAACCGTAAAAACAACATATTTTCCATATACAGCTTGTCAAACTTTAACTTTGTTGTCACACCGTATCTTAAACTCTTGTGAACGATAAAAAGAAAACGAAAGTAGCAAATTTTAGCTTTCGCGTGATTTCTTTCGTTTTTGTAAATGCGGAAGTGGTTTTCGTTTCGTATTTTACAGAATTCCACCCCTGATTTCAATTGCACTTGCGTCAAGAAAGAGTTTTTGGTTTATTGAAAGATCTATACCTATACTGAAGAATGAAACCCAGTAGCATTTGACTTAATAAAAGGCAAGTCATTCATTCGGTCAAATTTTTATGAATATTGCTTAGTTTTAAATCAGTCTTAAAGAAAAATTCGTATATTCGGTTAAAGAAATTACTAAATGTGGCGATATTCATACAGCTTCTAATTTTTACTGTAAGATTAAAATTAGAATAGACTTTGTTTTTATAAAAAAAAAGTAGGCTTACAATAATTTTAGTTTGGCAAGTCTTTTTTGACTTTGTTTTTTTAAACAAGGTCAAATGTAAATATTAACTAAAAAGATATGTGAATTTAATTTGTTTTCGTTTTTTTTTTTTTTAATTCTCCATTACTTTTTAAGAGGGTTTCTGTTGTTTAAAATTTTAAATAAATATTTTCAACTATATAACAGAATAAACAAAATAATATCCAATTTTTTTTATTAATAAAAACATAAAACCGTCGAACTTTGAAATGTCCAGACGATCCGCGGAATATCAACATTATGTCAAGATATGGCAACCCTAATTACATACGGCGTAGCGATCGATTGCACTTATGCCTTCTCTTGCAAGGGTCTTATCAAGGAAATAACGGGCAGCTATAACTCTACTGCATTAGAATTGGAGGACTAAAATTGTAGGTAAGTCGGGACGATAATAGGATAATTGACAAATTTCAAGCTTAAATGAGCCTTTTTTCTAAATTCTACACACTTGATTGAATCATGCTAGACCCTTAAGAACTGTGTGTCTTGAACACGTAGTGCCGTATTGCAGCAGCTGTTTACCTGTAGAAATTTAGTTTTTGAGATGTCTTTTTTTTGTTTGGAAGGATACCAATTTTTGTTTATTTTGTAAAAGGTCCGAATGTCGAAAGACTAAAAAACGTTATTTTCCTTAATCGGCTGTGAACTTTCAAAAAAAATTTCAATTTGCAGAGGTCGAATAATGAGCGGTTGAATGTCACTCGCTATTTTTTTTAGCTTGCAAATGCAGCAAATGCATACGCTTTTTTCTATTGAAACCTATCTTCAATATACATACAAAATATCGGCTACCGGTTGACGTGAAAACTATTTGATAGAATGCGATGAAACTTTCAGTGAAATGTTTCTCAAGTAAAGGGTCCGCCGTCTAACATTTTTTTTTTTCAACTAGTCCTTATTTCGCGAATGGTAACACTTTTCTCATGTCTGATTTGACAGATAATTAGTTTTATCCTTCAGCTGAACGAATATGGTTGTGTATACGCTTGAACAACGCTGGGAAATATTGCGACATTACTTTGAAAATCATGGTCATCTTCGAAAATGAGCAAGGAGTGGCCGTTACAGTCAATGGCGATCGTTATCGGGCCATGTTGAACGAATTTTTGTTCATAAAAATTGAAGAGGAGGATATTGGCAATATTTGGTTTTAACAGGACGGCGGTACGTGCCACACAGCCGAAGCTACACTCGATGTTGTGCGCCCTGTTTTTGAAGATCGCATTATCAGCCGCAGAGCTGATGTCGTTTGGCCACCTCGGAGATGCGATTTGACATCGTTGGACTATTATTTGTGGGGTGCCGTAAAAGATAAGTGTTACGCCGACAAGCCAGAGACAATTGACGCTTTAAAGGACAATATTCGTGAAGCCATTGGTGAAATACAGCTGCAAACAATCGATAATGTGCTTAAAAATTGGACCGATCGTGTAGGCTACTGCATGGCCAGCCGAGGCAGCCATTTGAATGAAATTATTTTCCATTATTAACCGGAAGGATTGTACTTTCAAATAAAAAAAGAAATTTGAGAAAATATTCAGTAGTTTTTTTTATAGCATTTTCAAAAAAAAAAAAGTTATTTGGCGGACCCTTTAGTCTTGGAAGCTTTTGACTTTGTCGTTCACTGTCATGCCAACTTTTGTTAGCGTTTCCGAACCAAGTATATTTATTTTTTTCTTAATTCTCTGCCGTAACTTGCCAGTACTTAAATAATAAAAAAATACTTCAAGTAGTTATTAAGCTATTTCCTTGTTTGCTCCTTCATCCAGAAGACAAGCAGAAGCTACAGAACAAAACCCAACCTGCAATGATTGTTGCGGCTCTGCTTTGAGTAGGTGGGCGGCTGGGCGCACATCTAAAACACTGTGAGTCGTTTTCTCCCTTGAAGCAGAACGAGGGAAACGTAAGATGTAAATACATGTGATATGTGAATGTAATCAACAGTGACAATGTTTTCCTGAGGAAATGCGCAGATGGCTGATAAAACATCACCCGCGATGAATAAAGTGTCGCTTGCACTTTCTTTCACATCATCACTACACTGTACACTTTGTTTTTATTCCACAAGGATTCAATGAATGAATTATTTTTGTACAGAAAAGTCCAAGTCATAACAGTGAATGACTTTCTTCTCAGTGAAAACAATAGCGAGTTCTTAGTTGCCTAAAGTTCACCTAAAGTTACGAAGTAATAATATGCATAGCCGACATTTTTCTTCGAATGAAGTTGCGGCCGCAGGTTAGTAGAATAGGTATAATAATTCAAAGTTCAAGTCTGCTCAAGGTTTTTAAGGTTCCCAGTGTTAAGAGCAAGAGAAAACCCATCTGTTTGGTCTTCAGTGGGATAGAAACGAAAATTAAAGTAACTGCCATAGCTGGATTTCTGATATATTTACTGTCATATTTACTCTTTCTCAGGTATCAAAAGTTGATGAACAAATATGGAAAATAGAAATAGAAAACTCAAAACCAGCTTTATTAAATACCAACAGATCCTTTTCTCTTTGGATAACCAAAGTATCCGACACTCTTTACCTCAGCATTTAGATCCGGGTACGGCATTAACGCCTTAAAGATGGCCGCTTCCAATTCGGCGTATTGAAAGTGCGCCGGAAATGGCATGTCTTCCAGTGCACACATATATAAGGCGCCTCTTTCATTGCCGACCGCAATGGATCTGCCACAATTTGAAAACCTACAAAGCACGCAAACAAATTTAAATTTTTTTTCAAATGTCCATCTTACTTGATCAGTGTTAGGTTGGAATTTTCGAGCTCTGTAGATGAAACCGGCTTCAAAGTACTGCGTCTTATGTCCCAAACATCAATAGTCTTCCTATTGGCGGCTACAATAATTGTGGAATGGGTCTTGCTCCAGTAGGCACAGTTGACCGGACTTAGTTTGTTGGTCAGAGTCACCAGAGGCTTGAAAATACCCTGCATCCAAATGCGAATGCACCTAAAATAGAAACAGAACGATCGTGGAACATTATGTGCAAAAATATGTTCATAAGACAACGCCTACCAGTCGTCTCCGCAAGTGAGGAAGAGCTTTGGAGACCACGGTGAGAACTCCATTGAATAAACAGCACCCTCGTGTGTCTGCCACAAGCCCAAATGTTGCTGCGGATAGTTCGTTGAGCATTTGTAGATAACACCCTCGTTTGAGATCACATAGAAGATATCACGTTTAGTTGGATCAAGGGTGATCCCCAGACACTGAGGGTGTCGGACGGCTTCAAATGTGTTGTCAGGTCGCTGCACAGGTAGTCCCTCTGGGGATCCTTCAACCCGATCTAAAACAGCATGCACGGAACCTAACAGATAAGGGCTGTTTATCACGCGATACTTCATTATGCTGCCGTCCTGCGAAACAGTGAGAAATGGTTCAATATCAGCAGTTTCTCCCGGGTCCAGCCCAATCCACTTAACATCCGTAACTGGTTCGTATCCTGGTGAAGTTTGCCTCTGCGAAATAGCCACCGTGCAGTGGCGTTCCGTTGTTATATCTCGGACCTCGGTACTACCGTCGTACAATCCGATGGCTAGTAACTGCGGTCGATAAGGCGAGAACTCCACCGACACCACCGAGGTGCTATATTCGAATACCTTCTCCGGATTCACTGGGTTCTTGATGCTCCAGATGCACACGTAGCCACGTTTGGGGGAAAAGTTTGGTGCGCAAGTGAATAACCCATAGCCAACGGCTAAAACGTCTCCATTGGAAGGGCACCAGCTCATACAACTTACCGCATGGCGTTCCGTGTCCTCGGATTTGGGCAACAGCTCCCACAGAATCTGAATCCGGTACAAGTACTCCACATCCAAGGACAGCGGATCCGGCATGTACATATTCCGAAAGCGTCGTTGCTGTTCTTTGAATACGTTTCCGGCAAGAATGCGTTGCGTCACCATTTGAGCCAACTCGAATTGCGGCAATCGGCCGACCTTCTCGCACGGGTCCACACCGTCCACTTTGTATGTCGTTACATGTAGAGTCTTTGAACCATCCACCTTAATGCTGGACTTCACCTGTTCCAACTGCTGATACGTGTCGAACATATCGAAGTTGGACACATACGAGGCGACGTTACTTTTCTTGATAGAATCTGTGTTGACATCGCGCGACTTATACAAAACACTTGTGGTTTGCGCTTCGGAATCAGCTTTTCGGTGGAGGCGGCCCTTACCTTTGGTTACGAACTCATAGGCTTTGTTTTCACCTTCGACGCGTGCAGCGTCTTCGCTTCCCAATGGCACCGTGGTGCTTCGCTGTTCGAAGAGCAGAATATCCTTCGTTTGTCGTAGGCAGACCTTGATGAACGGTGACACTTTTTCTTCGGCTCTAAGCAGAGATCCAACTGCGTTCGGCTGTGTTACGGCGGACAATTGTTTCGGCTGTTCATGCAGAATCAAAAGGCCTTGCGAGATCTAGAAAGAAAGGAGAAATTAAAGGTGGCCACCATGTTGGCGTCACTAACTTACTCCGTGAACGATATCGTCCATGGAGACCCTTAAGGCACCTCCCAAGCTCGTCCTTCTATGAACCATTTCCGCACTTTCCGGCTTGGGCGGAAGAGTTTTAACAAATTCCTGAACGCGTCCCTGTAGCTTATTGAAGTCTGCAGTGTTGTTCGCAGTCTCGATTTGTTTGGGTGTGACATCCACTTGGTTATCAATTACCTGCGCACATTTATCGATTAAACAGAATTGCCTTGGTTGCAAGAACTGTTAACATACCCGAAGTTCATTTCTTCGGTGTAGGGCTTCAGCAATTGCACGGTAATATCTGACATCAGATGTGCTAGAAGCTGAGGTAATGCTGACGGTGTCATCTTGAACTTTAGAAGCCTTAGCTGTTTTAAGTCCAAAATGGCTCACTCCTTTACGGATTGATATTGTTGAAACTGCTGACTTTTTCATTTCCGAATAAAAATGACAATATAGTCAGAACTTTTGAGACAGGTTATCTAGTTTTTGGTATCCAGCAATATATTGAACTCGCGGTACTTTTGCAATACTTAACATTGTTTCCGAGGCCGTGTTTTAATAATTCTTTTGAAGATTACAGCCCGTCAGCTCTTTTACAGTGTTTCAGGCTTCCTTGGTGCTTTTGCTAGGCCTTTCTTTAGTACTTTTCGGGATGTTTTTTTGGCGTTTTTTGTGCGTTTTCAGTGCGCTTTCTGAGCCATTTTTGGAGCGTTTTTTAGGATTGTTTTTCGGGGTGTTAATTGGGGTATATATACTGTTCAGTGCGGTATTTTGAGGCTTTCTTGTAGCGATTTTCGATGCGTTGATGTGGCTTTCAGGGAGTTTTTTTTCGAAGCGTATTTTGAGTCTTTTATGGCGTGCTTGAGGTCTTTTTTATGGTTTTTGACGGCTTTCGAGCGTCTTGCGTTGCGGCTTGCAAGTCTTTATTATTGCGGTGCTTTTGTTTATCCTTTTTCCGTCGTTTTTTGGGCATATTTTTTACGTTTTTTGGTTGTTTAAGGACTTGTTGGTGCAACTTGTTGAGAAGTTGCACCAAAGCGTTTTTAAGTGTTTTTTTGGATCGTTCTTCAGGGCGAGGGGCTCAAAAGTATTTTCCTTTTACTGTTTTGATTTTATTTGGATTTGTTTAGTTTAGAACCATCTACATCTTCTGCGATATCTTCGCGATTGCCAAGAATCCAAGCTAAGGTGGGGTTAAAGTTCGTCGTAATAGCCGCAATAAATTTATTTCTCCGAAAATTTGAACTGACGTGTCGCAGCAATCGATTTCTATGCTCACGTCTGAGATTTTCCTTCAATTTCATATAACATAGCAATATAATCTACTTCTTTAAGGTTGCTAGCTTCGTATTGTAATTGTAAGAATATATCAGCCCTTTCATATCTCTGAATTCCTTAGCCGATGTAGGTTAAACTTTCAACTTCAGTGCAATGCTAATTATACAATAACACGACAAACATCCAAACAAATAACCGTATTTCGTTTATTCATTAGAATGTAGTAGCAACCTGCCTGCACTATATCTACCTCTAACTCTTAATTTGCTTATCACTAAAGCCTCAAACCGTAGCACGGGGAAATCAGTAAGTACACCTATTGTACGTACAGAAATCGTTGCCGTAAACTTTGAAACTTGTTTTGCTGAGCTTTCATTTCATTTTTATTCCAACTGATCTATCAGTTGGCTAATGTGACAGTATTATTCTAATGATTTACATTAGCCGGATATTATAAGCCCTTCGGTTGCGGTTTAATACCTACGAGAAATGATCTCTGAAATCTGAGACTCCAAGTTCAAAAAGCAACTTTTCTGTGGTGAATATATTCATCTTGAAAGTGAAAAATATTCCACATATTAAAATCAGTGTTGGAATAGATTTTGTGTTGGACGGTAGAATTCTAGTGTTTTCCTTATACTTTTGAAGTTTCACAATGACTTTTCGGAATGTCACAGTGCCAATGGTTAATCAAGACCGTAGAATTATCAATATTTTCCCACCACCGTACGATGAATATTGCACGCCTTACCAGCAAATGGAGTTCTCAGACGAAATAAGAAGCGTAATAGGAATGCACGGTTCAGTGAAATTGCACCCATGTAAAGCGATTGTTATCGGTGACGTTTCGGTTGGCAAGACGACCATCGTGAACAGGTGAGAAAGATCGATTCCTCTGCAGTGCAGTTTTAAATGTTAAATAGTGACTTTGTTTACAGATTTTGCTTTGATAAATTCCAAGACACATATAAAGCCACAATTGGAGTCGATTTCGAAGTGGAAAATTTTCGGATTCTTGGTTATTCCTACAGTTTACAAATGTGAGTAAGTTACATTTAGTCGTGTTGAAAACTGTGTTCAAAACTAATAAATATATTTAGTGTCCAGGCTAAGTTCAACGAACTCACAATGGCAAAATCGTCTATACATAATTACCCATTGTGATCTACAAACCATTTTGTGTGAAGATTAAAAATGAGTATTCGTAAGGCCCTTTGTGTGTTGTCCTTCTACCTGAATAAAGTTTGTGTGGTATTTAACTCGGTAGGATCGGAGAAACTGAGTTAAACTCTAACGAAATGGGCAATGGAGTGTGAACTTGTACTGCGTAAGGTACCCATTTGTATTTCTATCGGTGTTATGTCAAAAAAGAATCCCTGTGACATGCAAAAGCATACAAAAACTACAAAAATAAATGCTGCCAACCGCGGCAACCGTGTTGAAATGTGAAAGAGTTCGGGAATACCACATTTTTTCATTACTGAATGCCATTGGTTATTTGTTATAAATTGTTAAAAGGCGAATAATTTGATTTGTTTGGTTAATAAAACTACCTAAAGGAGATGTTCTATATAAAGGGTTTTTCAATAAGAGCGCTACAAAAGTTTTTTTTAAATAAAACAAAAACGGTTTTGGATATCAATGAAATTCTTTATTCCTGTGACGTTCGATGCCATTATGTATGGAACTCGATTTCTTTTGCATAGCCACCACGGGCACGCTTGCAGAAGTCCAGACGCTGAACCCAATTTTCGACGGTTTTCAAGCATAAATCGGCCGATACTGCTGCAATTTCACGTTCGATATTCGTACGAAGTTCATTAATCGTCGCTGGCTTGTAGGCATAGACCATAGACTTGACGCAGCCTCACAGGAAATAGTCTAACGGCGTCAAATCGCACGACCGAGGCGGCCAAGCGACTGGACCATTTCGTGAGATAGCACGTTCTCCAAACTTGGTTTCCATTAAATTGATTGTGACATTCGCTGTGTGGCTTGTGGCGCCGTCCTGTTGGAACCACATGTCCTCCAAGTCCATATCATCCAATTGGGGCCAAAAATATTCGGTTATCATTGAACGGTAGCGATTCCCATTCACAGTAACGTGCCGGTCTTGATCATCACGGAAGAAGTACGGCCCAATGACGCCGCCGGCCCATAAACCACACCAAACCGTAATTTTTTCGGGATGCAATGATGACTCATGGAGTACGTGTAGAATGTAGATTGCTGCCTGACCAATACCGCATATTTTGTTTATTGACGAAGCCATTCAGCCAGAAATGAGCCTCATCGCTGGAGATGATTTTTCGATGAAAATCCGAATCATTTTCAAGTTGTTGCCCAATTCACGAACATACGACGCTTCTGGTGGTCAAGCGGCTTCAGTTCTTGCGTCAATTTAATCTTGTAAGGATGTAGGCCAAGATCTTTTCGCAAAATTCGCCACAACGACATCACAGAGATGCCCAACGCTTGAGAACGACGTGTGAGAGACACATTTGGGCTTTCTTCAACTGAAGCCTCAGCGGCAGCAATATTATCGACACTACGGGCACTTCTTTGTCTCACTGGCACGGGATTATTTTGTACTGTGCCTGTGGAACAAAATGTTTCCACTAGACGCTCAATTGTTGATCTGCTAGGACGATTATGACGACCATAAATTGGACGTAGCGCTCTTAACGTTGAGGCCACTGACTCCGAATTTCGGTAGTAAATTTTAATAATTTCGACTCGTTGTTGGCTCGTATATCTTTCCGTTTCCATCATGAAGTGGCAAACCTTACTGAAGAGAAATGTCAAAAGAGCGGCAAGAAATTCGGCGTCGTTTGCTGTCCCTGTCGCTCTACTTTTAAAGCGTCTCTGTTGAAAAACCCTTTACTAGAAACATATTAGGATAAGCATGGTTGTGTATTTTCCGCTTTTGGATATCATTAACTTCGATTTCGTGTGTAAATTTTTCTTAAAATAATGAAGAAAATTTACTCAAAATGTTTTTATTTTTCCTCAACTAATCTACATTAGCCGTGTTTTTTTGAGCTTCGATCTCACCAAAGCAAAGTAAAGTAGGATTTTCATCATGCAATTACAACAACTACGCTCTACTTGACAGTTCGAGACTCAGTTGTAGTTTTTGTAATCGCGTGATAAAAATCCTACTTTACTTTGCTTTGCTGAGATCGAAGCTAAAAAAAAACACGGAGGAAAAATAAAAACATTTTGAGTTAATTTTTCATGAATATTTTAAGCAAATTAATGTAAGTACACTTATTCCTAAAAAAAATTCTATCCGCACGTAACGAATAATTTCAATTTAACGGATAAAACACAGCGGAAGTGGTTCATATTTTTTGAGAGTGTTTTGGTGACTCAGAATTTTTGAAGTTACGTGACATTTGTCAATACGAATTTCTATGTAACAATACTAGTGCACCAAATCGTGACCACTCCGTAAAAATATAGCTTGTAGACAAGTAACGGGAAATCGTCCGAAGTTTGTGGTGTCAGTATTGTCTCTGGTCTGAACTTTGCGAAAGGTAGAAGGAATGATCATCTTTTATGTGACCTAGTTTCAAGATGTTATCCTACTTCTCTTACCTTGTTTGTAGATATTGAAAAAATTATGATAATTTGGTCCTTTACAATTTATTTGGACTAGTTTCTGAATATAACTTCAATCAAGGCCACCGCTGTTGACCAAGGCAAAACGTGCGTTTTCGATCAGTTTTCCAAGCATCTCGGACGGTATAGCGATGATTTCGGCAAGAATGTTTGTTTTGAGCACATCAATGGTCTGAGGCTTGCTGGCGATAACTTTGCTTTTCATATAACCCTACTAAAAGAAGTCCGGAGGGGTCAAATATGGATATGTGGGTGGCCAGTCAATGAAGGCATTTTTTTGACAGCACACGTTGCACAAACTGTATTCTTTGTTTGTTTTGCAGTGTGGCATGACGCACCGCGTTTTGTTGAAACCAGTAACCGTCCAGACCTTTTCCATACACTTGTGGGCAACAAAACAAAACGGTGCTTGTTGGCCAAGATATTTTCGACGATACGTTGAGAAAAAAGAGTTGAACAACTATTTTCAATGTACAGCGTCAATATTTCGACGCGTTGTTTCGGTGTGAAGTAATTCATGAGTGTAAAATAATTGCACTGAATTGGCGTTTCAAAAACATGTCTACTTAAGTCAATCGGCTGATACATGTAAATTTATTAAATGTTTAAGCACAAACCGATATAAAAGATGGCTCACCCTGTACTTGACAGATTGGAACATTTACGAAACTCTTCAACGCTTCTGAGTAGGATTACCATACTTGTCCTTGGGTACAGTGACAGTCCCCCTTTTAAAATCATGTTGTGCCGCAAAATTAAAAATAAAGGAGAACAGAGAAGTAACATTTGGGATTTGCGAAGCCATTATGAACACTTCCATACGACCAACGTGTTATACAAAACTTTCACATCTGAAGAGTAAAGAAATCCATTCCACGAATTTATTAAATAAAATATTAGAAAAAATTTCGTTTTTTTATTGACAAAGCCCCCTTAAGAATGTATACCTAGAGTCGTAACCCTATTTCTGAGCTGTATTCTTTGTGGCGCTATGTAGATTCCCTGTTAAGTTACCTACAATTTTGCACTTACAGATGGGACACGGCCGGTCAAGAGCGCTTTAAATGTATCGCTCAAGCATACTACCGCAATGCAAATAGTAAGACAAAGCCTCTTTTCGTAAGACTTATTATTCTAACTCTCTGCATATCTTGACTTCAGTAATAGTTATCGTCTACGACATGACAAAGGAGGATAGCCTACAAGCAACAACGACTTGGTTAGAGAGTGCCTTGGCAGTGAACAGTATTCAAAAACCATTCATTTTTCTAGTTGGTACCAAGTCCGATCTCCTTGTGAGTATCTGAGTCCTTAACTCCTTCCTAGCCATAATCTCACTAAGTTAACCAATATTATGCATATGTTTCTAGACAAGAGAAGAGTTCACAGCTATGGAAGAGCACAGCTATGACGTAGCAAGGGGAATGCGAGCTGAATATTGGTCGGTGTCGGCGAGGACCGGCTTTAACATTGTAGAACTATTCCAACGAATCGCTTCACTTTCATTCGAATCCATGATGAAACAGATTATAATTGAGACGAAATTTTGCCTTAAATCGAATGAGGCCACTAAACTTGGTAAGTTGAAGTCTAAAACGTTTTTCTTAGAGAATCGCATGTAATCATTTTTTTTCTATAGGATTTCTTCAAGGTCTAGCTAATCGTTTCGAGTGTAATGATGATAACAATTCATCAAGGTATGATAAATGCACATGCTGAAAATCGAAGGCGGTTCTTTATTTACTAAGACTGAATGCATAAAGCTAATGAATTAAGTTTGAAGCGAAAATGTAATCAATAAAACGACTTCTTTAATCCTACTTTACTTTGCTTTGCTGAGATCAAAGCTCAAAAAAACACGCCTAATAAGCGATTGGTATTGATATGACGAACGAGACAAATTTGTGACTTATAGTTTCGTCGGCCATATTGTTAAGGTACATGAGTGGAAGCAGAGGAAACATCGAGCACTGAACAGCACTTATCACTTTACTTTTCCGATAATTACTATAAGTAAAAGAATGGAGACTCTGTTAATTTAAGTGCGTCATCTAGTTCAATCAACGCAAATAAAGTGAAGTCTTTGGATAACTGAAAAGAAATCTTACGTAAAATCGATTATAATCAGCATTCAAATGTCGTAAGCGATATTTATCGCTCAGAAAATTGTCGTAATACGTGATTTTACTTGTATAGATATTTGTATAGTAATCCAAAAATGGAACACTTCTTTCCAACAAAACGGTTACAGCGGACCGATATCCGTTTTTAACAATAGTCGTGTTTTTTTGAGCTTCGATCTCAGCAAAGCAAAGTAAAGTAGGATTTTCAGCACGCGATTACAACAACTACAAATGAGTCTCGAAGTGTCAAGTAGAGCGTAGTTGTTGTAATTGCGTGATAAAAATCCTACTTTACTTTGCTTTGCTGAGATCGAAGCTCAAAAAAACACGGCTTATAAGACTCAAATAGGTACTATTCTACTTGTTGACAAAGCAAAGCAGAGTCTCGAAAGCTGTGAAAGAAAACTGGGCTCTAGTCGCGTCAATAACCATTCTTTTGCAAAGAATTCATTATTTTGCAGCTCCGATAAAGGCGTGTAGTGCCCTCCAAAGAGAATACAATTGTACGTCTTTTCCTAAAAATTGTGTTTATCTTTATCAAATAATTTAAACTGAAAAAAATACACCAAAAATGATGAAACGTTTGCAAAATAGCCATAGTTTAAGGAATCTATTTGACTACAGCATTTGAGAGTTAAATTAATAACGTGAAACTACAAAAAAAGATGATCGTCCAATCATTTCGTGATTTTCGTTTTTTGGTTGCTACATGAAATAAAGCATCCCCGTTAAACTAGCCGTGTTTTTTTGAGCTTCGATCTCAGCAAAGCAAAGTAAAGTAGGATTTTCATCATGCAATTACAACAACTACGCTCTACTTGACACTTCGAGACTCGGTTGCAGTTGTTGTAATCGCCTGCTGAAAATCCTACTTTACTTTGCTTTGCTGAGATCGAAGCTCAAAAAAACACGCCTACTGTTGTTCCTATAATGAGCCGTACACCACTTTTTCTACAACCTACGAACACATCCACGAGAGTCGAAGAGAGGAATCATTTCCCAAACACTTTGTTCGAATCAGTGCTCCGCCATTTTTCGAATGTGATTTTTCGAAAATCTACGCTTCCGCCTTTTGACAAAGGCCAACAATTTTCCTTTCCATTTCTTTTTCTCATAAAAATGGCACCCAAAAAGCCAACAGAGAAGTCCGGTAAGGAAAAATATTCAATTTTACCACAATAAAACATCGAAATATGCGTGAGATGCAGTGGAAATACAATGAGTTCAATGTGGTTAAAATATTTTTCACAAAATTAGCTGAAAATTAAATTAAATTCTAGTTCAAAAGTGTAAATGCAAATTGCCATGTGGTTTGTCGTATGGCGGGTGTACATGTTTGTCGGATCGTCTCGAAATCCGTGCATTTGTAGTCTTTTCAAGTGATTTTGATGTATTGTGCGAATTTCTTGGTTTAATGTATACAATGTTGTCGAGGGCATGTTTAATATTGAGGAATTAGTGCATTTTGTGAAACTTATACATAACCTCTTCATTGTTGACAAACGCCACTGAAACACGAAAAACCACGCAGTTACTATTCCATTTGCTAATTAGAATTTGGTTAATTCCAGCTAAACCGGGTGACAAGAAACCCGAAAAGAAGCCAGCCGCCGCTGCCGCTGCTACTGGCGCTTCTGGCTCTGGCGCGGCCAAGCCAGCTGCTCCTAAACCCGCAGCAGCTAAGCCAGCCGCTAAGGATGCCCCAAAGAAGGCCGCTGAGAAGAAACCAGCAGCCGCTGCTGGAGCCGCGAAGAAGGCACCCGCCAAGAAGCCAACAACTGCTGCTAAGAAACCAGCAACAGCTGCCAAGAAGGCTACAGTCACCAAGAAGGTCGGAGTGAAGAGCGCTGCCAAGCCAAAGGCTAAGGTTACCAAGAAGGTTACTGGCAAACCACAGTCTATTGTTGCGAAATTGGCTGCCAAGGCTAAGGCTAAGGCCCTCAAGTCCAAGAAACCAAAATTGGGTCTGAAGGTCCAAAAAGGAACAGCCAAGGCTAAGGCTGTAGCTTTGTTGAAGGCCAAGAAGGTTCAAACTAAGGTGAGTTTTAAACGATCAAAGTGTGAGAACGCCGTGAGCTGATGCTATTGTATGATGATATTGTATGTAGGAATCTCATTGAGCGAATTCTATGAAAAAACTTTCCACACTGACTATGCATTCTCTTTAAACTTGATGGTGTTTGTCTTTATATTTGTGCTAATTGTGGATTGTTTGTATGTTCACAGGTCATCAAGGGAGCTTTTGGTACCCGTACCAGGAAGATCCGCACCAGCGTGCTTTTCCGCAGGCCAAAGACCTTGAAATTGCCCCGCAATCCAAAATACCCAAGGAAGTCGGTCCCCACCAGGAATCGGTAAGCCAACCGGGCTGAAATATACCGTTTGCAGGAGCTAATATGATTTCATTTCAGCATGGATGCCTACAACATCATCAAGTACCCATTGACCACTGAAGCGGCGATGAAGAAGATCGAAGACAACAACACACTCGTGTTCTTGACCCACCTGAGGGCGAACAAGAATCACGTTCGTGCTGCTGTCCGTAAGCTGTACGACATCAAGGTCGCCAAGGTGAATATCCTCATCAGGCCCGATGGACAAAAGAAGGCGTACGTGCGACTGGCTCGGGACTACGACGCGTTGGACATTGCCAACAAGATCGGCATCATATAAACAGTTTTTATCTCGAGGACTGTTCCAATTTTTTTTATATGATAGAGATATCGATAACATACTTGGGCTTTAGTGGCCCGAGAGTGTTTTCGTTTTAAAAACTGAAATAAAAAAAACAAAACTAGTACAAGTCAGCTTTTGGGGGATGGGTTTGGGTTATTTTTTTCAGTTTCGTTTCAGTTGGATGAACAGATGTTTGCAAGGAATTTAAAGTTCTCGCTGAGGTGAGTTTTGTTTGTCAGCTTTCGGACTGTTGGCTGTTGATGATGATTTTATTAGTAGGAATCTCATTGAGCTATTCGCAATGAAAATAATTTAAATCACTGACAGCTAGCCTCTGAAGTTGTTATATATGCTTTGTCACAGTTTACTCAAAGGCAATTCTTTTCGTTTAAGGAACGACTTAAAAATTCAACAGTATCTGTGGTACTACCTGAAAACGAGGTAAGGGGGTCACTTAGTAACTGCTTTATTTAAGCTTTTGGTGATGATTAAGATAGTAGGAATCTCATTGAGTCTACGGACTATGAAAATAACGTTTTATTCTGAATACGCGATTGACGAAAATGCAGCATCTCACGTATGACATGTTTTCTAATTCAATTTTCTTTTATTTGCAGGGTTCCAGTAGCTGCCTAAAAATAATCCATGCGAAGATTTGAAAAATAAAATGATTTGCATAATATATATTGCTGGTTGTTGTTTTGTATTTGGTCTTTTGGTTGTTCAGGCTCTTATCTTTAAGAAAATCTGTTCAAAATTAGGACGGTTGTTAGCTCGAAAAATACCACTCTTAACAGTCCCCCAATTTGTGAGGAACTGCAGCCATCCACAATTTGTAATTCCCAGCAGGGTAATTGAAGCTGTTATGACCAAGCTCGCTGGCTTCCGCAAAAGCTTGGCCTTCGGAAATGAGTCTTCTGTATCCTGCGACCGGGGTTTGAAGTTCTCTCGGTGCAACTTATGCGAGACCAACGAGTTTAACATATAAACTGAAAAGTTCTTAAAGAGTTTTGAAATAGTATTTATCTCCTGTATGTGAAACTATACTGAATTCTGTTAAACACAGACAGTCTTGTGGGTGAACACTCCTTGGTCTTATCCTCTCTCTATGTACCCCAAAGCCTCATTCAGTCATAAGTTTTTTTCAGACTCGTATCAATAGTTTTAGTCCTCGAGGTCATCTCATTGAGCTTTATAAATATTTAAAATTATTTAAATTAGCCTGCAAGATTTATATTTGAGCTGTGTCTCGAACTAGGTAGGAAAAAATGTAGTTTTAATGGCAATAATATGCGGTTGAAGAAAATCTTGTGTCAACTAATGTTGTGTCGTATCGTTGAAGCTAGCTCAAGATATACCTCGTCTCGTGCCACTTTAGTTAGGTCTCGTAATTAAATCTAACTTTGTGCCATTAATTGAAGCTGGTATTTTGTCATTTAAGTTAGCCTCGTAATATTTAGGCGTATTTGTGTTTGAGACAACAGTTTTAACTGAATTTCGAAATGCGTTATTATAAATGTGTGAAAATGAATTGAAATGGACTTCCAGTGCAAGTGAAAAAAAAAATTTGTTTGCGGCCAGCTAAATACAAACAAGAACCAATAAAACTCGGATTTAATTTTCGATTTGACAGCAGAAATCTGAAATCTCAGATCAAAATCTAAAAAGCCAAATCGAAAACGACATAGATTTGGCATCACTTTTACAGATAATTTCCCTTGTTCCATTTCTGCTCAAAAAAGTCCTCCATTAAAATCAAATATGGCGAAACGTCAATTGAAAAATACGAGTTTTCCACCAACAACGTACTTCGCGGTGTTTGCTCGAAACAAATTTATAAATTCAATCAATTAAATCGACCAAAAATATCCTATAAAGTTGCACAGGAATCAACGAAAAGTACGTTGCTCCGTTTAGCAGCTTTTATTTTTTTTTGTAAAGGATAAATTATGTAATTTACTTCAAATCAATTTGCAATTTGACAAACTTATTCCTATTGATTTTGTTCAACCGGCAGATCATTCTTCTGAGACACCAACATCCATATTGTGCGCATTGGGCAAAATCCTTTCGTCTATTTTCATTTGGAATCTATTATGGAATAACTAAAACAATTTACCAAAATATATAAGGAACAATAAAAAATGTACAACGGCATTGGACTTACGACCCCTCGTGGGTCGGGCACTAATGGTCACGTACAACGCAATTGGGCATTCGTGCGTCCCGGAAAAAAGGACAATCCGACATACAAGAGTGAAGACGATATAAAAAAATTGGATGCATCTATAAATCGGCCACCAAATCAGGAAATTCTTGATCATGATCGCAAGCGTAAGATCGAAGTAAAGTGTGTTGAGTTTGAGGAGATTCTTGAGAAACAGGGGTAAGTCAAAAGTGAAAGTTCAACCTTTTTTTTTGGGAAGTCAACTTTATATTTTCTGTATGAATTTGGTTTGAATTGTTTTTTATGGGAATTTCGTTTAGATGTACGTACCCTGCGCCAGGGTGAATGGGCAGTGACAGGGGGTGTATTTACTGTGCGTATGTACGTACATACACTTCTCGTTCACCCCTATTTTTTCTACCCTATTTCCTGTGTACATACGTCACATGAAGCACGCTCTCCACTCTTAAAAGTGCGGTTTCGGATGGTATTTAGTTCCTTAAAGCTTTGTCAGGGTGCAGACACCAAAAGGCCACCACCACACAAAAGTGTTTTCTTGAGGCAATCATAGAAATGCAGAACGAATTCCAATAACATTGCACTTCAGAAGGTTTTGGAACAGAAAATCAATTTCTTTTTGTTTTTTTCTTTTCTCCTTAATTTTTAATTTCGGTGAAAGTATCCTTTCTTGGCTTATTCGTATTACAATTGGGAGTGAAAAGATGTACGTATCGATTGGTAGTGGGGGCGGGTACTGATAGATTTATTATTGTTTTGGTCATAAAAAGTGTGTACTAACTTTTATTTTACTCGTTTTATTCTTCTCGCCCATAGATACACACCGGAGGAAATAATGGTCAAGATTAATTCATATCGAATGAAGTTGACGGGACAGGGAAAGAGTGATCAGACTAAGGATGAGTTCGGGAGAATAGTGTAAGTAGTTGTGTTGTCATTTTTTATTGTTGCATAATATTTCGTGTGATAGTGGCTTTTTGGCGCACTAAATATTGAAAGTGGATCATCAAAAAAATGTATAAACTAGGTAAGTATTTCGCCAACGTCGAATATTGATTTTGCAATTTAACCCCGCCTGCAGGGGAGGAAGCAATAAAAGTGTAGGCAGTTACGTTGCATTCGCATGCCGCATTAATTTAATCCTCATTCGACAAAAAAAAAAAATAGTATCCTTAGAAAGTAAATTAAAATGCGAACACGCGATAGTTTTGAAAACTTGTGATCACCATAATTAAAGCACACATTACTCATCCTTTGGCAGTGGATTGTTGGTGATGATGAGATAGGTATTGCGTTGGGGTATCTGTTTAAGTGTTGAGGAATGTACGTATAAATCGCGATTCGCATTTTGGTAGCAGACTCTTGTTTCTCAATATACTTGATTTCTGTGGATGATTTGCTTGTACACCCGTTCTCACGCCCCTTCAGTGTGAAAAATATTCGGGAAATCAGTGCGTAAAATCTGGAATGCATAAGAGGGCTATGTAAAGCATGTTTAACTTGTTTGATGGATATTCTTCGGCGGAACGCAATTATTGAGAGGAAGGTACATTTTCTGGTTTTTCTACATTTCCAAGAATTAATTGATATGCTTTGGGACGAGGGTGTCAATAATAACTGAACAAATAAGCGTAAGCGTAGCCATATCAGGACGAAAGTTGCTCGGCAGCTCTACGAGTACATGCGGGGAAATGAAAAACTTGAGATAGAGACGATGCAGTGTAATGCAATGTTACGGAAGGATAAACGTCTTTTTAATTGTACTGAAGCGCTGAAACAACTATTTAGCAAGACCCTATCTGCCCGGCTGGTCCAGCTGTGCGTTTCAAAAGCATGGACTTTCTTAAAGTCTCATTAGAGTTCCTAAGAGAAAGGTAGTTCTATAATAGATTTGAATGGTCCCACCTGCGTTTCTATAAAAAAAAAGAACTAAGAATACAACGAGCTGTGCAACGTTACCAACTTGGTCAAAAGATAGTTAGGCCATTAGCGAATCAATACAAACGTTTTAGCCCAACTCCACCCATGAGAGGTTATGCAAAATAATAAAAACGTCATCGGAGATAAGACCACGTTATCTCCGATGACGTGTCCGACATTGTAGTTGAAGTTCTTCAACACGTTTCTTAATTATAGATTCCTCGACGTCTGTACCGCACATTTTCTTGCCTGATTGAGTAAGTGAATTCCACTGCATGTGGTATTTTGCTATGAATCCGTTGTGTCCTATTGCCGCTTTTGACTGCGTATGGTAGTATGGTATGGTTTATGGAACCATGGCCCATTCGCTGATATCGCTCTTTGTTCTGTTTTTATTTCTTACAAAATATCCGCAAAATGTTTAGCAGATATTTTTTTGTGAAAGGTTTACGGTTAGCTTCATTTTTATGCTAGAAATATGGCTTTTCCAAGTCGTCGATAGCTTAGCAACATCATTAGCTTTTCCTATGCCGCTGCTCAAATTCAATTTGATGCCACCATAGTCGAGACCATGTTTCTTAAATTTATAAGTATAGCTAGCTTTTGCCTTGGCCGCTTTAATCTGTAGACCCATTTTGTTTGTCTGAGTCCTAATTTTAGTGCGGGGTGCAGCCATTTAAACGAGAGAAAGCAAACGTCATCAGCATAACTAGGGTTTTTCAACTACGACATCAGTGTTCGCTTAAATTTCGTTTTCCTCCACCCAAGGAAGTAATTTCCTGACACCTTTCTATGTAAAGTACATGGCATTTACCACCTGTTTTCAGGTATCCAATGGCGGTATGTTCGGTGATACTTTGCGACACCAATTTATTGTTATTACAGCTACCTTACAATAATTTCGTTGTCTTGAGCACTTGAACAGAGTGCAACGAAAAGGATTTTCGCTGGAGGTAGTGGCATAAATCAAAAATGTCTGTAAGTGTTCTGTAACTTAACCGACCATTACAAAGTAAATAATTTAAAGTTCGTTACAAAAATCAATAACCTCACGGTTGTGTGCGAGATAAATCTCTTCTCTATGTTGCCAAATAATATTTCCAGCTTTTGCTGCGCACTAGCACTGTTACATTTATTTGGGGATGGAAACTCAAAATCGCCCTCACCTATGCAGTTAGTTTTCACAAGTCTTCCATCGACAATGGTTGTGTTTTGCCATTGTCGAGTTATTAGTTATTTTATTTTTATTTTTAACGTAGCATAAGAAAAAAAGTACAAAATCGAATCGAAAAGTGCACAGAACTTGACGACAGAAATCGGCTCTCAAGAAGGCACGAAGTAAACAGAAGAAAAAAAAGAAAGTGCGACACACGAAGAATGAAAAATCAATAATCCCAATGGGCGAACACCTCGTGCTAATTTATATAAACAAACCAATAAAATGGGGGATGAAGCAGATTTTATACCAAACCCAGATGCAGAAGTGAATAAAATGAACTGTAGGTGGTATTATGAAGTAATATGACACCACCCATTGGGAAATGTGATTTCACCTGCTAACGCAATAACAATGTGCCAGCAATAAATCACCCCTTCTTTCGTAAGCCGAATGGATTAATTCGAACGTAATCTTCACCAGAACAAGAACAAATTAAATTGCGAATTAGAAATAGAAAATAAAAACCTACAACGATGTAGAACAAATCCTTGGCAAAGTGAAAATCACTAAAAAGTCTTCCAAACCACAGTTGGTTTCCATCCAGCTGTTAGTGTAGTTCGTGCGGTATATCGTCGCGCGGTTATTTTAAATAAATTTTCTATATAAATCGACAGTCTTCCTAGTTAATAAGTTATCTTAAATATATATAAGTCTTCCGGTTGAAATGCTCTCATCACAAGTATATTCGACCCAGAATGGGGTGCAAAAAATCACCCCAATTACAACAGCAAAGCCAAAACGCCGACGACGAAAGAAAATTTCGCGGCAATATTTCGAGCATGATAATCGCGACCCAAATATTTCGCCAACACCACCGGAGTCGTCCCCAAAAACCCTGATCAACTATCAGACGATAAGGAAAAAGTTTAAACCCCTGCGTCCGGCGGCGGTGGCTTTAAAACGAATTCGAAAAAAGCCCGTACAACATCAACCAATGTACATAGTTCAGTGTGCATGCGCGGGCGCTAATCCCACAGCGATTCCTTTTAATAATCACAACAATAACCATGTGCATGGAATTTTGCTGAATTCTTCACTCTCAGCTGGTGGTGGTGGTGGTTTGATGATGGGTGGTGGTGAAGTAACTTCGCATGTTGATATTAATGACGTGAGATACTTTGCCGGGTTCTCCGCCATTCCGATAGCGGCGAATGCTTGCGGCAAAAGTCTGCAGCAGTTTCCCATGGAATTACTTAACACTGCCGCCCCGTTTTATGGTAGTCACCACCAACATCGCGTTTGCCAAAAGGAGCTGAGGAGTGTTGTGAGGTGAAGTTTTGTTGCTGCTCTCAATGACGTAGAATCTATTTTTACTGTGTACAGCTAGGTCACCCAACAAGGTTGATGTTTTGTTTTTGTCTATTTGCAGTGTTCGTGAAACGCATCAAATAGCTGAAGCTCAACAGGAGAAGAACGCTAAACTTCGTGAAGCCTTTGGAATATCGGAATATTTCGTAGAAGGTTCAAGTTTCGACTCAGATCGTAAAGCAAAAGAAGATCTGGCGAAGAGTTCAGCATTGCAAAAGGAGCTCGACGCTCAAAAGGATGTCGAGAAGGAGAAGGGTCGCCGCTACGCCCTAGTGCGGACGCCATCAAAAGAGAAGGATTCAAAGACCGGTACTGACCACCACGGTGACGCTGAAGTTCGTGCAAAAGACAAGAAAAAAAAGAAGAAGAAAAATCGCGATGGGTAAGTTCGGTTATAACTTAAATTGCGTGCATGAGGTTATAGTAACATTTTCTTACAGCTCCGCCAGTCCCGACCGGAAAAAGGACAAAAAGAAAAAGTCAAAGAAACACAAGAAAGAAAGGTAATCCTTTTATGAGTATACACCTATCGTACAGTTGACCATTTTTTAATACACTATAGTTAGTCTAGTTAATATTTGAATATGTGTACTAAAAAAATAAATTAAGAGTTCATTCTTTCTTCTCTGTGCTTAACAAACAAAATTTATAAGGGATAAGACAAAAATAATGAAAGCAATTTATGCTCACAGTAGAAGCAATTGAATATTTATAAATTTATTTGTAAATTTTGTACAAAAGTGTTACGATATTTACGATGTTTAAAATGGTAAGTAATCTAGTTGTGATAAATTGTTTATCTTGTGTTTGGTTTTTGTAATATGTTTGTGTTTTTGGGAAATGATTTTTAAATAACGCATATTTTAATATTTGCGGGGAAATGAAATGATTTGATACTCTCCCCTAACTTGTTATGCTTGCGCGGGTATATGTTGCGTTATTTTCTGTGATTTAGTATTAGTCGTGCTTTAAATCGATTTAAAAAATACGCCCTGCAGTCCAATGTGAAGATATTTGGCACGATCAAATGGCATTTAGTGAATATGGTTTGTTTTTTGGTAAAGCGGATGCATTGACACTTGTTTTGTCTTCATTTCAGTAGTTTACAGCGAAGATTCGTGAAAACAATTCACACTGGCTTCTAGTAAATAGAATCTATACCCTTGGTCACTATGTCGCTAACATTTGTCCACATTTACAGATCAGATGAGTCCACCGACCAAATCAAGCTTTTCTTCCATGAATTTTGTCCTTAAAAGGCTCCTAGTCGATTAGACTTTAACGACAAAGACAAATTTAGTTTAAAGAGCGGCCGTCTACTACTATAACATCGAATCCCTATGAGTGCGGACTTATTCTTGCACTAGCTGTAAATGCAACTTTGTTAGTAGCGAAAAATTAAGGTTATGCATAGTTTATACCTAATTATCACCAGAACAGGACATTTTACAAACAATTGTTTTAATATGTTTAGGAAATGCTTTCAAACCAAGCGCAGTGGCGTGGAGAATTTTACACTCAACTCATCTTCAATTAATTTGTGTTCGAACAAATGGAAATACTATTTCAATTAACCGATTTCCTGATTTTATTGCAAAGTTTTCATGTTTCATTCTTAGGGAAGTTTTCAGAATGATATTTCAACAATTTCTTTTTATTAAAATTGTCAGTTTTGCAACTAACATCACCAAACAGTCAGCATACGAACTCGGCCATGACAAATAACCAACTCGTTACAATTCAATTACAAATGAATATGATTGTGTGGATTGAAATTTACGTAGTATCGCGCAAGCCGTTCAACACTTGATCTTTTGCACTTACCGAAAGTGTGGACTATACAGTTTGTGGTGAACCAAGTGCTCAACTAATGTCGTTTTCCATTGGGCAAAAAAATCAATCTTTTTTTCGATTCGGATCATTTTTTGCAGATCTCGATATTTTTTCAGAATTACACATACAACCACAAATACCAATATATTTTGCACAGCTGTTTTACGTCATTGTAAGAATTTTGTTTTAAACCGAATGCGCAAAGTTTCGTGAAAACCAAAATAAAGAAACCTACATAAATTGCCATGGATATAATTTTGTAGGAATTATTATCTTCATTGCCTTCCATCATCATCGGGAAACTAGAAATCACCGAAACTACTCCATTTGTATCTACAACAGGGGAAACATTTTTCAAGTCGATATCCAAGTTGATTTTTCCAAAAACGAATACAATTTGAACAGCTGATATTGCTGTCAAAAAACGCACTAATCCATTTACAAAAGCAGATCAATTTCGTTGCATGTTCCATGAGCCGCGTTAAATCGGAGATCTGAAAAAGATTTTTGGTGGTCCCAATGGAAAACGACATAACACACCTCTCCACTTTGCCCGGCATTTACCAATGTCAGTTACGCACTCAAAGTTGTTTTTTTAATTGTAAAAAGCGTGAAGTCAGTCGTTTTGATCACGTCACTTAGCCTACGCGGAGCTTTATTTGGCACAGTTAGATTTCTTGTTTTTGTGGAGCATTTTCAAAGATCGATGCTCTGCGAATAATTCAACAACAATTTAGGCATTTAATCACAATATTCATCGAAGTCGTACTGCAAATTTGGAAGAAACGCATTCGAATGATATGTCTTAAATATCATATGGGACTTCGTTGGGTGGATGGTATTCTTGACTCTCATCGTTGAGGTTGAGTGGTTTGACCTAGTCCGTGCAATTGCCTGTTCCACATCCAGTGACTCCTTCAAGGTTGCCTTGTTCATCTCAACAATGTGCCCTACTTATCACTTGTTGCAGTGACACATTTTGTGTTTGCCTTTTGATCAAACATTTAAGTGTTGTTATTAGGACATGCGTCAGAATTTAAATCTTCAATTGATTGCATTGCTCGCGGGATTTCTCATTATTCACAAAGCTATCGTATTTCCCAATCCCTAATGGAGAACACCGTTTTTTAGTCCATTCGACTGTTCAGTATCCGTAGGTTTTAATGTGCGACTCAAATTCCCACTCTCTTAATTGCTAATTTGATTTTTTTTTTCTTTACTTGCTCCTTTTTATTCTATTAATCTTGAATTTTTAATTACTTTACTTTATGTAGTTCTTTTTGAAAAGATTCGGCGCAAATTGCAATTCGTTTAATTCGATTTACCCCAATGAATTATGTAAAGCGCGTGCGAATATTATTCAATAATTTTATTTTCTTATTTATATTCGTATGCAATATGATTTGAAATTAACCATCGTAAATACAAGAACTTTTCCGATTTAAAGCAAACAATTTTCTCATCTTTCTTTTCCCTAAGACAGACCAATTTCGATGAGTTTTAAATAAGGTAAAAAATACAATACAAAACACTTGTGCAAAAATGTCTCACTATTGTTATGTATGTGATATCTTATTATAGTGCATATTTCTTATACTAACAAGTAGTTTGTAAGACAGGCTTACATCTTATAAAAAGACATCGACGATGTAAACAATAAGTGAATAATTGTAGTTCTAACCAATTATAGTAGTTTTAGGAATATAAACAGAATATAAATTCAAAATGGAAATATTGAAGTGGATCTCTTGATAATTGAATACAAAAAAATGTTGTGAACTCAATTTTTGAAATTCGTAATATAAACTTAAAATTTTATTCGGAAGTTGTGTATGATCAAGAACGGCATCAGTTATTTACCGATAATGGTGTCAAAAGATACTGGGTGGCTGAAAAATATGAAGCGGATCTTCGATATGAATAACATTTTATAAAATTTTCAAGTTTAAACTTAACCGACATCTTGCTTACTCTTTGAATAAATGTTTTGTACCTTTGAATCGAAAGCTTAGCAAATCATAGAGGTTCATGCGCTCTACATATACATATGTGTATGTGTCTCAAATGACGTAGAAAATTTCTTGTGGCTCTTCGTTATACATGCATTACTTGTTGTTTCTGGTTGCAAATCTGTTGATCCTTACGTTAACGGCCATAGTATCCACTCCTTTTTAAAATTTAATTAATTAAAATTTAAGTGAGTTTAACGCAAGTCCATAAAATTCAGTCGTTTAGCCCGAACATAAACTTATTTTTTAATCTTGACGGCGTTTAATCCGACTGAATTTAAAAAAATGCACTCCGGAGACCAGTTTAAGCATTTCAACTCGGTTTAAAACTAATTTTCATAATACAGGGTGTCCGCCGGGAAGGTATACTACTTTGTTTGTTTATAATTTTTGATTAAATGAAAAAGAATGGATCTTATATTGATAAATGTTTTATTTAATGTCGGCAATTCTGTATGGAATACAATATCAGGTAAATGTCCGCCTCTGTTAGTCTCACAAATGCGAGCATTTTTGAGGACATTTTTCATTACATTCGCACACATTTCACGCGGTATTTCATTAATTTCATCACGAATATATTGTTTGAGTTCCTCAAGCGTTTCTGGTTTGTTTGCATAGACCTTGCTTTTCAGATATCCCCACAAAAAGAAGTCCGGAGCAGTCAAATCAGGCGACCGTGGAGGCCAATCACCATCACCATTTCTTAAAATAACTTGTTATGGAAAGAGGTCTCGCAGTAATTCCATTGCAATCCTGGCTGTATGCGATGTGGCACCGTCTTGTTGATACCACATGTGAATCAAGCCCAAAGCATGAAGTTGTGGCGTTAAAAAGTGTTCAATCATATCACGATATCGCTCCCTATTCACAGTTACCGTTACCGTTTTCATTTTCAAAGAAGTAAGGTCCAATGATTCCTCCTGACCAAATTGCGCACCAGACTGTAACTTTTAATGGATGCAAAGGATGATTGGGCCTATCACCTACAGACCCTCTTTCTTCGAAATCATTCACTACACGATAAATAGTGCGTTTTGTTGGCACGTTGTTTCTCCCAAAAATTTCACGTAACTTTGTCATCTTCACAGTAATCGATGATTGATTTTGATAAAATGTTTTAACGATTAAAACACGTTGGTTTATCGAATATTTTTCCATAATAAATTTGCCGCGTGTCTACTTCACGACTGCCAAATATGAAATGTGAAGACTAATGTTTACCAAAATGGCGGCAAAACAAAGAAGTATATACCTTCCCGGCGGACACCCTGTATTAAGAAAATTGGAATAGAAAATACTAAATCGGAAGAAGCTAAAAAAAATTAACTTCATTCGTGAAATGGATGAAATATAGACGTCGACGTTGTCAGACGACGAATTTGTCGGAGAGCTGATGAAACAGCAGCTAATGGGAAATCAACGTCGATCTCGTCGTCAAAATCGGTTTAAACTGTTTTAAATCTGCGTTAAAATGCATCTTTAATCCAGAGGGTTTAATGCATGTTTATGAGTAAATTTTATGGAATGATTAAAATTGTCGGTATAAAAAAATTTTGATTAAATGGTCGGGTGTAAAATTAACTTAAACCTAATTTACACCCGGAGTGAATAATATGGCCGTAAGAATCTTTGTCCACCCTCTTTGCATGGGTTGTTCTCTATTATATGCAAAATATGAGGCTGAGAAAGTTATATGCCTACCGTATTACATCTAGTGATATAAATATTTTCTTTAATAATAATTTGTTTATATGGGGAAACTTACTCGGTTGTGCGAAACTCCCTTTGTTATATTTATATATAGATACAGCAACGACTTGTCAAGAAACTTGTAAAAGCCATTTTCGGATATATTTTCTTGTTCCGTTGTCTCCATTCTATTAACAAATTTGTAAATTTCTAACTTGTTCTTATATCAATTCGATTATTTTTAGAGCAAGTAATACAGTCCCTCCGTTTAAATTGTTATTCAAAGGGTAAGTAAATTTGCAAACTCTTTGGTTGGAATGATATCTACATATTTCTAACAGGCACCTTTCTTGAATTTTGATAGTTTTCTTTCTCTTTGACAGACTTTTGAGATAAAATTTAAAAGCCATTTAATAAAACTTTGTGGTAGCTCACGAAATCCACTTCAAGTTGTTTCCACAGTTACTACATAGCATCCAAACGTTTACCACTTCTCAAATATGTTGTCATACGATTTCTTGAAAAACTTCTAATTCCAGCAAGTCTAAAAAGAAGAAATCCCGAAAACGTAAAATCAGTGAATCCGCCAACACTTCGGACTCCGAGAAGGCAGCGTCCGATGACGATTCATCCGATTCGGAGAAAGAAGTAAAAAAAACCAAGAAGTCTAAAAAAGACAAGGTAAGCATATATCATCCAGTAACCCCCAAGGAATAATTCGCAAAAGAAAAACCCTCCTAATTGCATGAAATATACTTGTAAAAAAATATATATTGTATCAAAACAATCATGATGGACAAAATTTTAATCTATTTTTGCTTAAACATTTTCCGTAAAATAATACCCCAAACACTTAACACACGAACGACGAAGGTAATACGAATTTATGTAAATTTAATCATATCATCGAATTGTGTTCTTTTAGTTTCGTTACTTATAAGTTTTCTATATTTTGATGTTTCGAATCGATGAGCGACGATTAACTTCTCTCTTCCATGAAGGAAATTGTTTGTCTTCTTTGTTTGTTTTCTATATAACTTAACCGAAAAAAAAAAACAAAACCATTAATTTATAACTTAAAAAAAGAACAAAGAAAAAAATTATATTTTTTGTTTAAAACCCTTGGCGCTTCATTAAATAGGATAGCTATCGAAAGGCTCTCTTGTAGTTTTGTAAGTACTTTCATTTTGTCAAATTTTTATTTTCATCGGTCTTGCGTTACTTTGGTTTTTTGATTATTTTTAGTACTCTATGTTATGTAAATTATAACTAAAAAAAAAAAGATAATTTTTGAGTTAGTTTATTTGATTTGGAAAAAAATAATAATAATTGTGCGGTGCAAACAAAAGAATTTTAAGAAAATAAGTTTTCTATCCCAATGGTTGGTGGCCCTCCAACTAAAGCGAACATTTTTTATTCTTTTTCGATTCCTTTCTGCGTAGAAGAAGAAGAAGAAGAAGAAGAAGAAGCGCGCATCATCTGTGGACTCGAGATCGTGGTTAGTTTTTGGCTATTTAACTGTATCTATATTGTTAAACATTTTGTGTGTGCTTCCAGCTCTCGTGATCGTGGCAAAGAGGCAACATCTTCTAAGAAAAAATCTGACGACACTGAGCCACCAAAACATCGAAATCCATTTAGAAGCAGATCCCGAGAGCGCAGAGATCCAGTTTCTTCTTCATCAAAGCCAGCCCGTCGAGCCGACCGGTTGTCGCCATCATCAAAAAGCAGGGATCGCCGAGAGAGTCATACGTCGGACAGTCGGGGAAAGCGCAAGCCTAGCCCGAATCAGCCGCCACGGGACTTGGTGGCAAGTCGTAAGCGCGATCCTTCGCCATTGAAGGTTAAGTCGGATCGTAAGCGAAAGCCATCGCAAGAGAAGGACAGTCATAAACGCAATGACAGCCCTACCGATAAGCGACGAAAGGCCTCGAAATCTCGATCCCCAGTTGGCCGATCAAAAGATCGAAGGGAAAAGTCTCCAAAGAGGGCGCCACGTTCTAGATCAAAATCACCGAAAAAAGCTACGAACGGCGATCGATCTAAGTCAACCGAGAAGAAGAAGCGTCCATCTCCTACGAAGGTACAGCAGCGATCACTTTCTCCGCCCAAGAAGAACTTTCTAAACCCTTTCCGCCGAAATGCTTTAGAGGCGAAACCGACTGCTGCTCCAGTAGAATCATCGCGCCCGTCGCGTTCGCTCTCCCGATCGTCGTCGTCTTCATCTGATTCGTCGAGCAGTTCGGTATCACAATCTCCACCGACAAAGAAAGCACTGCGATCACCTAAGAAAGCATCAAAGGCAATTGACATGCCGGACCGTAAAAAATTGATTGGCGACAGAAAAAGATCGATTTCTCGAGAAATCAAACCGGAAAAGGGTAGGGGATCGCCTACGAGGAAACGGTCAGTATCAAGAGGTCCAGCACGGAGGCGGACCACTGAGAAACAGGGTTCGCTATTGCTGAGTGGCTCTGAAAAGAGGCGATCACTTTCCAGAGAAGTCAAAGTGGAAAAGGATAAACAGGTCTCTCAAAAAATACAATCACGCGCTGAAAAGCGACTTTCGCTTTTAAGAGAAGAAGCCACTTCGATCAAACGTCTTTCGAATTTAAAAGAGCGCTCAGACGTTAGGCGATCGTCATCGAGAGGCGAGGTAGATAAAAAGCGGTCACTTTTGTTGAAGGGTAATAAAGCTCGATCTCGTTCAAGAGAAATTTTACCTGATAAAAGACGATCGCTTTCACGGGACAAACGAGCAAGACCAAGACCGTCCCCCAGAGCGGAAAAGAGACCGCATTCAAAGGAAAGCCCCCCAAGACTACGATCACGTTCTAGAGGAGGCGCGGAAAGAAGGCGCTCAGTGTCACGAAAGCGATCATTATCCAGGGGCCCCCCAGAGAGTAAACGATCGCTCTCCCGGGGAAAACCTGATCGGAGAAGATCACCGATAAAGGAACGAAAGCGATCGCCTTCTGTCGCAAGAGCAGCAGCTGCACCAAGACGGAGATCCCGTTCAAAGCGATCATTTTCAAGAGGAGTTGCAGATAGACGACGATCACTGTCAAGGAACGCCCCAGTTAGACGACGATCAATATCAAGAGGTGCAGTAGAAAGACGTCTATCACCATCTAAAGGCGGCCGACGATCACTGTCAAGAGGGGGCGCAGAACGGAAACGGTCTCCAGCCCGTAAACGATCGCCATCTCCTGAGAGATCACGTGACAGACGCAGATCAGTGTCACCGTACCCGCCGGAGAGAAGGCGCCGTCCGTTGACGCCGGAACGCTCCCGCATTCGACGCTCTTCATCACTGCACAGATCCCGCGACCGTCGTCGATCGGCGTCACGTGTACGATCATCATCGCGTGATCGTCGCAGATCACCATCATTCCGATCACGAGATCGTAAACGATCAATTTCGCCACGTCGCGGTCAGTATTCACCTCCACGCTCTCGACGAGATAGATCAGCAGAAAGACGTCGAACGCGATCAAGATCACCTCAATCTAGGTCGCCTCGAAAAAATATTCGTCGCTCGCCGCCCAGAAAAAATCTTAAAGGTTCTCGTTCGCCTCTACGTGAGAATATTCGACGCCCACGCTCCTTCACTAGAAGTCGCTCACGAAGCAGCCGACGTACTTCTCGCCCTTCACCGACAATAAAGCAATCCATCTCCAAGCAGTCCCCTAGAACTCGCACCAATCGGCGTAGTACATCGCGAAGCCGCAGTGGAAGCTATCCGAATCGCGGTGCATCTCGTTTTCGGAAATCTACATCGCGGCGTAAGGAATTTTTAAAATCGCCACCAAAAGCGGATCCCAGTCCTGAAGAGCCCCCTGCTCCAGGCACAGATGATCCCCCTCCACTACCGTTACCGAAACTCGAAGACAAATCTGAAGAACAGCAACTGCAATCTGAAACACAAAAATCCAAATCACCATCAGAACAAAAGCAACAAGATCAGCAACCTCAGCCTAAAATATCAAAAAAGCGTTCATCAAGCTCCAGCTCTGGTGAATCCGGTTCCGATCTAAGTTACTCACCAGCCAGGCGCAATCCCGAACGCTACCGCGACATACTCGATCAGATCGAGAAGGAGAAACGTGACAAGCGCAAGGGTAAAGGTAAAGAAAAATCAAAGGGAAAGGAAAAGAAAACTGAAAAAGACAAGGAAAAAGTAAAAGAAGCCACAAGCAAGGAGAAAGAGAAAGAAAAGGACGTCGACAAGGAAAAGGAGAATGTTCTGAAAGTGGAAATAAGTTCTTCCAAACGTTCAAGGTCACGATCCCATGGCAAAGCGCCGAAGAACTCTCGCAGCACAGCTAAACCACAACCAGTGGTCCGGCTGCATAGTCAAAGCGAAGGCGAAGAAGATGAGGAAAACGGCGGTCCTTTGATCGAATCCCTTACTCAAGACGACCGCAATGATGAACTGAAAGAGATCGAATTGCTCGAGCTACTCAAGTCTGGCATAGCGGCGAAAGCAAAAGAAAAAATTAAAACCATCGAAAAGATGGCAAGTGAAGTAAGTCCTAAACGCGATTCGTTGCGTACAAATTCTTTGAATCAATTCTTAGCTAACAACGTTGCGACGGTGGCGGCTATTGGCAGTGGTTGTATATACCCTGCTGGACCGCTGCCAGCCAACAATCCACTACTAACTGTGGACACTCTCCCTCTTGCCATGTCTGCTCTCAATACAGCCAATGGTCGGGCAGATGTAAGTCCTAAAACACCTTACACCCCATTAATAAGTGTAACGCCTCCTCCGACACTAGCGGCGAAGGCGTTAATTCCACAGCCTCCGGCTATAATTGTGAACTCCTTGTCTGCGAATAGTCATCACTCGCTCAATAACAACGTTAACCGGAGGAGAGATTTTCGTCGAAATTTAACGAGCTTGATCTCGTCCTCCGCTGTTGTAACTCCGTTAGCTTCGATGCCGTCTATGCCCTCAGCTAGACCTTTGCAACTAACCGCAGTCACCACCAGCGTTATTAACAATGATAATCAAATAATTCTAACAACTAACAACAATCATAGTAGTAACAGCAATAATAATCATCACCACCATCATCATACTAGTTCAGCTTATTTTAAACCCAAAATTGTGATTAAACCTTTTAAGCTACATGACCCGCAGCCAATCGTTTCGGCGTTGAGCGACAGCACGTTGGTGGATACCATAGTCGCGAAAGTTTCAACTGCGACAGTTGCCGCTGCCGAAAGTCTAGCACGACGAAGTCGCAGTCGTTCGCGTAGGAGTGAACGTGATGAGGCCGGCAAAAGATCGGCCAGCCGCTCAAGATCTTCGTAAGTAGTTTAAAAAGATTATTTGGCGGATGCGCATATTTCAAAAAATCCACTTTTCAGACATTTTTCATCGTCAAGCAGTGGCAGCGGTTCTTCCCGATCACGTTCACGTAGCCATTCTTCAAGATCTAGCCGATCGTCGAGAAGCAGTTCAATGAGTTCATCAAGGTAAGATTTAATGATTGTCGATCATGGCAATATTAATTTAGGCCGCCCGGTCAGTGAGCTGCCAGCAGCGTTACCGAAGGGCGAATTTAGTCACCATTTGGCCCTCGGCGACGACTTTTGCAAAAAAATGTCTGTTTCGCCCCGTTTTACAACATTGGCAACTTCCGGGCCACTATTTGCATTAAAAATACTCAAAACTCCCATTGCCCATGCAAAATGAACCCATATAATTAAATATTCTCTGTGTCCAAAACTATGTTTTTTGCTTCATTCCAATGCGGAGTATTCCGTTCCCTCGATATTGCCCTTTCGTCGTGGACTTGGATATTCATAAAAAACATATTCATATAAAACATATTTTAGATAATTTTACTAATCAACCAAATCAAATTATTCGCCTTTTAACAATTTATAATAACTAACCAATGGCATTCAGTAATGAAAAAATGTGGTATTCCCGAACTCTTTCTCATTTCCCCACGGTTGCCGCGGTTGGCAGCATTTATTTTTGTAGTTTTTGTGTGTTTTTGCATGTCACACTGATTCTTTATTGACATAACACCGATAGGAATACAAAATGGCGAATTTGAAAAAAAATTGAGGGGCCCAGCGGCAAGAGGATTGTGAGTTGGGGGTCTCAGTATGATTTGTCTATGATAGAAACGTCACTTGCTCTTTTTTGTGTTGATATTTGTGCGATTGGAATATGTGTAGCCTTCGACACTTTTCTAAGCTTCTTCCATTCACAGGTTAAATTTTATATGAAAACATTCAAAATGCTCGCCCGGATTGATTTCTAAACTAATTTGTACGTAAATAATAGATCAACCCGATGCAATTCGTTTGTTTTCAGTTGAAAAATTTCACGAAAACGTAAACAAACTTCACTAGTTGTCAAATGCAAACGTACTTGTATTGGTCTAAAGCAAATCTGAGAAAAAAATTAGATTCGCTTTGAAATCTGAAAAGGATTGTTTTTTTTTTTTTGTACCAAACGAACATAAAAAGTGCTCTGAAAACGCCCAATCGAAAACCACATTAGAGTTATGTATGTCGTTTCGCTCTTCTAGAGGTCTATCGTTTCGACGATAATCATCTGAAAAGTAACATGATTTGGACACACTGATGTTGTGGCATCTTTTAGCAGTAACAATGCATTTGGACGTTCACGTACCAAATTCTCCACGGTAACTAAATGGTACGCCACTAAACTTACATCCTTCGCATGGAATTTATACTATGTATTCGGATACATACATTTTCAAACCGCCGAATCACCAACAAATTTTTTTTAAAAACCAGCCGAGTTACCTTTGAGTTCCCCCGAAGAAGAGTTTAATCTCCGGCAAGTTTACATAAAAATCACAGGACTTTTGGCGGATTTGTATTGTCTGTCCCTTAAAATAGATTATAGATTACAGATAAAAAGGCATTCGGGTCGAAACAAAATCTAATATATCTATAAATGTTCAATATTTCAGCGGCAGTTCACAACATTCTCAATCCAGATCCCGCTCAGGCACTCGTTCTCCGTCGATTCCCCGACGCCGGGGGTCGCCGAGCTTCTTAGATCGTCGAAGGATAACCAGGTAAATTATTCCCAGACATGAGCCAAACGCCTATGTTATGACACGCCCATCGAACACCACCCACTCATTGTTTTACCACCTCTACACACGTTTTTATTTGATTTTTATTTAAACTTTATTTAAACATTTTTCTAAAGATACTTTAATTTTCTTTTCTTTTTGTAGCAAACCCAGATATCGAAGATAGGCACCACATTTACATTATATATGTTTACATATTTTTTTTTTATTCGAACTCTATCGTCCTTATTAAAAAAAAATAATAAGGGAAATCATTATTTGTAATTTAGTTAAGAACTTGAATTAATCACCATTATCGCTTTTAGAGATCCACTGCGATCATCCACACGGTTGATTATCTGCATTTTACTTTGATTACAAGTTGTTCTATTTATCAGATACCGCAACATTTAGTATGTATGAACAATGTTTCATTTTTGATTAACTTTCCGTGTATACTTAAAAATGAATTGGAGATTTTTTTATGTTTCGCAATAAAACAGAAGGAGAGAAATGAATAAAAATTGCTTTTTAATTTTTCGTTTTCATTTTTGTTGAAGCATTTTCTATGTTTTTACGTTTTGTTTTCTTTTTTTAGTTTCTTTGATTTGGTAAGTTTTTTTTTTAATTTGTAAACGTTTTTCTTTTGTTGTTTCAATTTAAATCAGAATTTTCGACTTATGTTCTAATCCAAATACTAATCCAACTAATCATAGTGCACGTAAACGACCTATTCCATATCATCGGCCAACACCATCGGATGCATCCAGCTGCTCTAGTTTTGACAGTCGAGACAGTACACCAGCTTCGCTCCGGTCACCGACAAGAAGTCGAACCCGAAGTCCAACAAATGCGTGTTAATAATAAACAATACAGTATTCCAATTCTTGTAGTTGCAAACAAAATAATACTCTATTTCTAGTCTAATGATGATCAAAAAATAAAATAGATCTTCTAGTCGTAATTTAAGACTAATTTTATAATTTATTGAATATAATTGTTAATATTGTCTATTTACAGATATAATTTACTAAGAAACAAATCGTTCAGCGTAGGCCAATCATATGTAAAAAATCTCGATTAGTTTTCAAGGTTTGTTTTTTATTTATTTATCTATGTTTTTCTATTTTAATAATAGTCTTAGTTAAAATAGAGAATTTTAACTTTATAAGCACGCTAAATCATTGATATCACTCTTAGTACGTAAGTAAATGTTAAATAATAAAAAAAAAACTAATTACTTAATTCCTAAGCATTAGCGTTTTTGCTTCTCACAGTCATTTCCACGTTATATGTTGCTATGGTTAAAGCAACAAGCAAGTTTCACGGATGAACATTTTCCTTTCGAAGAACGGTAGGATGGGCTAATTCAACTGTATTGTGCTATCGCTAAGCGATAAATAAAGCTCTTAATTAATCGAGATATATTTTAGCGTTCGCTGTATTATCTTGTTGCGAAAAAACCTTTGTCTTTTTATTTTAGAAAATGTTGAAGAAGCCATGTGTTGAAATTTACGTTCTACTTTTGCGGCCGTATAGATTCGTTGGTGGAAATATTGAGAGAATGAGAGAAACTCTCATCGACACCACTCACCGACGACAGTTCACTCACAAAATATTCTATTCTACATATATGCGTCATGCGACGGATTCAATTCTATGTTTTTGACGATTGATTTCGAAGATTGGTGAAAATGAGCTAATGAACGCATGTATATGTAAAAGGAAACTAATGTCGTTTTCCATTGGTTTCACTCGGGGATCCACTCATTCTGAAATCCAATGGAACAACAAAACTGCTTCTGAAAGAATCCACAAAAGTATTGGTGAAATGCCAAAAAATAATCTACGGCTGCTGTCAGCTGACTTGTATAAAATACATAAATTACACTTGTGTGAGTGCTTCTTGAGTGGATTCTGACTTCAAATCGAGAAGCGAAATTCTCTCCTCAGAATCACCAGAAGAGTATTTTTTGTGCCAATGGAACGGTTTCAGAAGTGATTTTTTCGATTCCGGACTCTTCCGGACGCTTCTTTTTGCCCAATGGAAAACGACATAAACGATTGCATAATAAAACAGTTCAGTTCGCAGCATAAACTGAGTATTAAAATAAACCGCCAGCTACCGCGGTACTACCCGATTTCCCTGCAGTTTAGAAATAAAATTCTCTCTTAATAATTTACTTTAACATAGCATACCTACCAGGGTTGACAAATGTGTTACGATCGTAACTTTTTAGTTACAATGGACTTTGAAAAAATACACAATGCAATAGCCCCGAAAAAGTTACACTCAAAGAATATTTTTTTTATTTTGAATTTTTATTTATACTCATTGGCCCTTAGCAACAAAACATTTTAGTTACGTCTCTTGGAAAAAATCAACTCTTAGTCTAAATTATAAGAAATAAAGCAGACTTTAAGTTAGGGAATAGTTAGCAATTTTCAAAAATCTCAACATTTTCGCAGATTTGAATGTTATGTACCTACATGATTTATTTTCACTTATAACAATTACGCGTATCGAAAACAGTTTCAATTACAATGGATTTATAACAGTGCAAGTACAGTCACCGACTAGCTCTCGTGCTACACGCATCATTGTCGATCGGCTTCTCTTTTTCGTGCGCAAGTACCTACTCTAATCACTCTCTAAAAAAAAAAAAAAATAACACATCGCTTTTTTCATTTAGTCTCAAATAACTGGGTAATTGTAACCTTAAGTGTAAGTATTGTTTTCTCGCTTTTGCGGTATGGCCTCAGGGCCTAAAATGAAACTGGGAAATCGGTTTAGCGGCCTTTCCGAAGTCTCGCTTTCCGAACCTCGGCCCAAAAAGAATAAAATAACTCAAAACCTCCTTGACGAATTCCCCGAACTCCCTAAAACATCATCCTATAAGAATCCTAGATTTGTCCTAATCGCGCCCCAAAGTGAAAATAAGCCCCTTACATCTGTCAGTATATTTGCCTTAAGAAAAGCTATTGACGCTATTAGCACAGAATATGAACAAATATCCCAACTTAGAGATGGAAAAATCTTAATTCTAACTAAAAACCAAACTATCGCCAATATGTTTATCTCTACCAAAAACCTATCTAACTTATGTCCGTTCAACATTACCTTGCATAATCAACTCAACTCTTCAAAAGGAATAGTTTACGCCCCATGTCTTATAAATGTCTCCGATGAAGAAATTGTTTCTGAAATGAAAACGCAAAAGGTAACCGAAGTATACAAATTTACAAAACAATTCGAAGGAAAGCAACGACCAACAGGTCTAATGCTCTTTACATTTGACTCCTTCTTAGCCCCGTCTACAGTTGAAATTGGCTGGTATAATGCCAAAGTAACGGAATATATTCCGAATCCCATGCGTTGTCGAAATTGCCAACTTCTAGGACATACTACAAAAAGATGTAACAATACACCTGTCTGTCATATATGCAATCTACCACCACACACGAACGCTGATTGTTCAAGAACCATGTGCGCAAACTGTTATGCCCCTCACCCCTCTACATCGAAAGATTGTCCGAAATTCATCCAAATGAAAGAAATTCTAAAAATCAAAACAACAAAAAAGTGCAGCATTGCTGATGCCAAACGGTTATATAGAGATCTACACCCCTCCCAAGTAAATCAGAACACCGAGTCGTTTTCTGATAAAGCAAAGAAAGCAAACAATACTCCTTCTAACTCTTCTTTCCCCAATAATCAACAATCGCCGCTGAATGAACCAACAACAAAAAATTCTGTAACGGAACCACTCAAACAAATTTTCACAGAACTAAACGCATCTTCAACCAACAAGTCTAATACACAAATACCCCCAACTCCCTCTCCCTTTTCGACGATTGATGAATCAAAAACAAAATATGTCAAAGAAAGCTCAATCGAAATCGCATCATCGCCATCAACTCTTCCTCTCACAACTGCTTCTAACTCCAACCAAAACAATTCAAAAATAAAACAACAAGCAAAGCTTACCCCCCTCCAATCTATTGAATCCAACTCAAACTTGTTTGTAGGCGGGCCCTGTGCAACCAACTCAAGTTACGCACATAATTCTGCAAAAACAAATCACCGCAACACAGCCTCAAGTAATCCACTCAACTCGCCAAACCAAACCAAAAATACCGATATGATCGCAACTCTCTCTCCTCTCTCCAACACTACGCAATCGCTAATCTTAAACAATCAATATTACATTACGCCTTCTGATCAAGAAGATGAAGAAGTCATGTAAACACTATATTTCAGCCCCAAAGCACGACTCTGCTGCTCAAGGGTTGAATCGTCCAGGTGCCTCAAGGAGCTTGAGGGATTCAACGCTTGGACAGCGGAGTCGAACCTTGACATCCTCATCTTTGACAACCCCCGATTTTGTACAGTATAGCCCGAAATATACCGTACAAAAGTCTCTAATCAAGATTCTCCAATGGAACCTTAATGGGTTTTCAAATAATTTTCACGAACTACAACTCCTTATAAATGAATTCATGGCAACTATCATTTCTTTACAAGAAACCCACATCGAACATAATCCAAAATTAACTCCACATGTACCTAAGCAGTACTCCCCTTATTTCCATAATTTAAATACAAACACATCTGCAAAACAAGGTGTAGGTATGCTTGTTCACAAATCCATCCCACACATACCACTTATTATTAATTCAAAACTCTCAGCGGTAGGTGCAGAAATAGACTTAGGAGTAACAAAACTTACAGTTATATCGCTATATATCCCACCTGACCAAAATTTCTCTTCCTCAGACATCCAAAACATCATTGATTCATTTAATACCCCTATCATTTTAACTGGGGATTTTAATTCCTGGAATCCTCTATGGGGTTCGCCATCAAGCAACGCCCGAGGCAAAAAAGTGGAACACTTCTTAAACCACTCAAACCTTATACTTTTAAATAACGGTAAACCCACCCATTTCTCAACCCATAGGACTTTCACTCATATAGACCTCACCTTCATTTCCCCGCAACTCTCCCCAAACACTACGTGGACTATTCTACCTGATTTACACGGGAGTGACCACTACCCTATAGTGACTACAATAACACTCGGAACTACTCAAAAATGGTGCAAGAACACACCTAAATACCAAACGGATAGGGCGAATTGGCATCTTTTTCAAAATAAAATTATTGAATATCTGGCAGATAGAGAAATATCCCCGAACACTAATAAAGAAGCAGGCATAATATTTACAAAAGTCAATTCGATATGCAGCTAACGTTGCTATACCTCAATCATGTCACAATCCCACAAATCGCAAGGTCCCCTGGTGGAGCAAAGAGCTTCACGAGCTTCGACAGTGTAAACAAAAAGCCTGGCAGCAGTTTAAGAGATTTCCGACAGACTCAAACCTAATTTTATACCGTAAAACCAACGCTCTATTCCATAAAACTGCAAAATCCTCCAAAAAAATTAGTTTCCAAAATTTCACCTCAAACATAAACCCAAATGCTACATCAAAGAAACTGTGGGCTGATGTTAAGGCACTAACTGGTAACTATGTTCCACACTCAATAAAATTTATAAACTGCGATACAGGTTCTTTATCATGCCCGTTTAAAATCGCGGAACAGTTTGCAAACACTTGGTCCATCTACTCAAGCGACGCAAACTTTTCCGATAAGTTTCTACGTATGAAAAATATTGCGACTACAAGGGACACTCCAATATATAAAACAAACTCATCTGCAAAGATGATTGGGACCCCTATTAATCTTATAGAATTAGAGTGCTCATTAAACTCAGCCAAAGGAAAAACACCTGGTTTTGACCGTATTACATACACCATGCTTAAGAAAACTCCTCCAATTTTAAAGCAACGACTTCTGTTGCTATTATAATAATATTTTTGCCCGCGGTATTATACCACAAATGTGGAAAACCGCGAGCGTTATACCAATACCAAAACCAAACAAGAAAGCCGCCGACATTAGTGGATACCGTCCAATATCTCTCCTTCCTTGCAACGGAAAAATTCTTGAAAAAATTATCTCAAAAAGGCTTCTTTGGTTTTTAGAAAAAAATAACTTCATTATTGCGAACCAGGTTGCATTTAAACAAGGTCGCTGCACTATGGACGCACTGTTACATGTAGACCAGTTTATCGCCTCTGCTCTCTCAAATAAAAATCACGTCTCGGTGTTATCAATCGATTTTGAAAAGGCATTCGATAGAATTGGTATACATGTTATCTTAAATAAACTGATTCAGTGGAAAATTGGCCCAAAAATGTACAACTACATTAAAGCATTTTTAACTAACAGGCAATTTCGCATAAAACTAAACAGCATTTACTCATCTGTCAAACACCTTTGTAATGGTTTACCGCAAGGTTCACCACTCTCAGTTATCCTATTTATAATAGCTTTTAACGAGTTAAGTTCAATAGTACCTACTTAGATATAAAACCATTGGTCACTCACGCGGATGACCTTATTATATTTACAAAATGTTGCAATCTAACAACTACATCTGCAGCCTTCTCAAATTTTCTAGTCGACGTCATGACCTGGTGCAATACCTCTGGGTCAAAGATTTCAATTGAAAAAAGCAAAATTCTGCATTTGTGTAGAAAAACTAGTTGTCCAAAAAATCTATCTTTAGACAGTAACTTTGCTAACATAAAAAATGTAACTTCATTAAATATACTAGGTATTACTTTTGATGTTCGATTTAATTTTAAGGAACATTGTTTAAACCTTAAGAAAAGCCTAGCTACCAGAGTAAATATGATTAAGTATCTCGCTTCCAAGAACAGTTTCTGTCATGTAAATTCGTTGATCAACATCACCAGATCCACTATATTATCTAAAATTGATTATGGACTAAGTATCTACGGGAAATGCTCTCAATCATCATTTAAGCTCATCCAACCCATATACCATTCGGCAATAAGAACCAGCCTAAAAGCCTTTAGAAGTACACCGATTAAGAACATCTTAACTGAAGCTGGACTCCCGTCTATCCAACAGAGATACGACTACATCACTTCACTGCAGTTCCAAAAGTTAAACTCCATCTACAAAACGCCAATTGCTCTGGATGTTAAAAAGATCCTCCGGCGACGTAAAACACCGAAATGCGCATCTACAATATACAATATGATATCCCTCGCAAAATCTATAGGTATACCCATATTGAGCAAAACATCCAAGCCGCCACGTGGGTCAAATCAAAAGTGTAAAGTAAATTAGTAAAGTAAATAGATATTTACTTTGAGAACTTAGGGCTTGTGCATGCATATGAATTTTTCTGAATATCTAAAGTGTGGTGCGTTCATTTATTACGGCAGTCGAATAGCGGTATTGTTGTATGTATTAACAACTCGTTACACAAATGCCATGAGTTTCCCCTTTCTCAAATTTCTCATTGCAATTAAAACAATTTTGGTTCATATGGCTCACAACAGCGACAACTTGAAGGTTGAAGCTCGCCTCTTGTGGAACAACAAAATTTAGTCACAATAGCTAACAGAAGTTGGCTTTTGTTAAATTTATTTAACTTCTATGAAATGCTAGGTGGGATCTAGAGTTCACTGCCTAACTAAAGAGGACTTTAAATTCGATTTTTTTTCCTATTTCTAATGGCCAATGCATATTTAATATACTTTTTTTATATGTGTATCCAATATTCGGATATTTCGGGTAGAATGATTTACAGCTTCTCTGTATATATAAATAACGATATACGAGTACATATTTTTGTAACTTTTGCATCTTATAAGATTTTTTAGTGAAATTGTTAATCCTTTCGGAAATGTTTTTAAAGTAATTGGAATTAAATATTGATCATGAAAGTTTATTATTATAATTAAGTGGGAGGACTTAATTGGTTTGACAAAGTACACTGTACTTCAACTGTTAAGCTAAAAATTGAATAAGTGCAACGTGTTATTGAGCATACAAACATTTTCATCAAAACCGAAAATTTAGTGTTCGAAAGGTGCTTAAAGTACCTACCTATTGTTATTGTTAAATTCGTGTGGAAAATGATAGACGAAATAATTTTATACATTTAAATTGCTCATGTTGTACCCGTTTCTATGTAGATAGCCTTTAGAAAGCCAATGTAACAAATTGAATTGAATGGCATTAAGTTGACCATATTTTTTCCACATATCGCATCTATTGTTTTCGAGAAAAATCCAAATTTTTAAATCGCCGTGCAAAATAACAAATGTTTCCGAACTTAAAGCCCACAAGCTCTCAAAACGAAGTTTGAAACAAATGAGCCTAGCTGTAGGCCTCAGAAGCTGACGGACGGAATTGCGTGATATTACATAAAATTAATAAACATATCGAAATCATTCGAAATTTTGTACGAAAACGATATCTTTCTCCTATTCGGATACGAAAATAAAAAAATACAATTGAGCCCGAAAAAATACAATATTGGAACACAGAATGAGTGGATCCCCGAGTGAAACCAATGGAAAACGACATTTATTTTAGTTTATCGTCCGGATCCGGGATCGAAAAAATCACTCCTGAAACCGTTCAATTTGCACAAAAAGTACTCTTCTGGTGATACTGAGAAGAGAATTTCGCTTCATTAACTGACAGCAGCCGTAGATTATTTCTTGTCATTTCACCAATACTCTTGTGGATCCAATCAGAAGCAGTTTTCTTGTTCCATTGGATTACTGAATGAGTGGATTCCCAAGAGAAACCAATTGAAACGAGATGATAGACAATAGAGCATCGCTAAGTGTCAAGTAAAGGGTCGTAATAGCTTACTGAAGATTACCTTACTTTGGATTTAGCGATATTTACAAAGAGTGGCTTATGTCGATATCGATGGAACTGTTATGCTGCTCAAAGGCCATCGGAAATGGATAACGTTCAGTTTTGTAGATGTTCGGATTGATACCAAGCTTGAACAAATATATAGGGGAGAGATAGTGAAAAGCAGAGATAGTGTTGGTGAGCCTGAATTTTTGAAGTTACGTGACATTTGTCAATACGAATTTCTATGGCCGCATTCAAGAATCTAGTCATCTTAAGTCGACTAGATTGGTCTGGATGAGATGTAACCTGAACGCAAAAACTAGATTGGTCGGGAACGTCACGTTTTCTACGTCAGCCACATATGAGAACTGTCAACTTAGTACTCAGTCACGAATTTCTCGACTAGATTCGTCGGCTACCCCTCCATAAACGTCAACTGAAACATCTGCTCTCACGACCGATTTCCCCCAATCAGAGTCGAGTTTCATCTAGTGAGAGAGCTGTCAGACTTACTAAACTAGATACGTCTAGATACTAGAACGTCCCCTATGTAACAATACTAACGCACTTAGCGTTTGCCACCCCATGAAAATATAGCTTGTAGGCAAGTAACGGGAAATCGGCCGATGTTGGTGGTCTCAGTATTGTCTCTGGTGAAAAGCTGGTGAAAAGGGTGGAAAGTGCCTACCTATAAGTTTGAAAAGACAATAAAAGAAGTATTTTTAAATGAATGCGTTGTTATTTGGATTTCTTTGGATCTTAAACTGTAACTCGAGTAATGCCGAGGGAATGCCTATTTTTTTTCCTTATAATTTATCGGACCAAAGATTAAATAAAAAATTAAATTAAAGGAAATAAATTATACGATGGGGTATGTTTTTCGTGTTTTCGCAAAGTCCCGAAACGTCAGGAATCGCGAATTTTCACTCCAGAATCAGACCCTAAGGGAGAAAATTCACGAAAAATGTGAAAAATTGCAAATCCGAGATTTCCAAACTGACGCGATAATAAATAAAATATCAATCAGACTGACTTAAGGGAATCGAGATCGATTGTTTTACTTCACTTTGGCTGAGATATGACGTTTGATTTGAGTCGCACAAGAAAAACAATGGAAAATGGACCATTTTTTAAGAATTCCTAGCTCCGTCGGTCTAGGAGTTGGAGTCTTAACCTTTGCATGGACCAAAGAGGAAAAACCCGCCCAACAAAATAAAAACCCAAAAAAAAACTCCTGATTAAAGTAATATTTCTGAAATTCACCAGGAAAATAGTGAAAATCCTGGCGAATCGGCATTTTATTTATTTGAGCAGCTAATAACGAGAACCGCTGTATTGAAGCTGTTTGAAAGGCTCTTTGATAGCTGTCTTAAATTTTGATACAAATACCTCCGTTCAAAAGCATAGCGAATAAATCGTTATAGAAACAGTTTTTATGTATAGATACCCATGATGCCTGACAATGACATGACATCTAATTGATTATGGATGACTAATAACCTGAACACTGAAAGTTGACACATGACAGAGTTTCTGGCAAAACAAAAAGCAAAATATTTTTAACTGCATCGTTCATTTCTTTGACCAAATTACTGCGCCTTTAAATGGGGAATTCTCAATCTCGTGCTGACTCCAAGTCTATCGCAAATAGCGAAGTTCAGACAATAAACCCGCAGCACTCTAGTGCTTCGACCAGCGACAAGACCCTCAGTCGATCTGCATCGGGTGCTGAAATCCAAGAAAAGTACTTCACCCAATTCGTGCCTGTAGAAAAGTTGGCTGAAATTCTCCATGAGAAATCATCACACTTCGATGTCAATGGAATAGTAGGCGAAGTATTTGTGAGTCAAGTGTTCCCGCACTATACAGATTTGGGACATCGTCTCTTCAAGTTTTTGCACCACAATTCGCGTGCACAAACCGACTACCTGGGCACGGTAGCATTTCGCCAACAATGTGAGCGATTTCTGGCCATCATCGACGATGCCAAGATACTGGAGTGTTACATAAAAATGTACGCTGATCAGGACAGACCTGATTTGGTGAACAAGGCCGGAGTCACACGTTTGCTGCTTACCTGCTACACCATCGCTATTGAACATTCGGGGAATGTTGTACTTTGTCCTGCAATAAATCGCACTTTCGACTCAGTGGTGAAGTCGATATTCTTCAATCAAGACAACTTAAGCATTGGGTATGTATGCCGTTGGTTTGAACACAATTTAATTCGTCAAGTGCTGCTTGTGCACAAGTATTGCCTTCATACCCTTTCGACCGCGTACCGCGGACTGGAACAAAACGAACAATCGTCCGGTATAGAGTTGTCCACACCAGTATTAGAGCAGCGAGTCCCCTTCGCCGATCAACCAGAGGCCGATTCCTATTCACTTATGCCTTTGTCGCAGGCCTGGCTTTTAGCTGGTGCACTGCCACCTTTGTACTCAAAACCGCAGTCTGTAGTCTCACCAAGTGCCAATAAATCCGCATCTGCTGCACAAATTTTCAAAGACAAGCTGTCAATGCTTCCATCACATTGGACACTGCTATATGATTCAAATGAGCATGGACTCGGTGCAAATCGATTCTTACATCATCTTTTGGGCTACCGCGGTCCGACTATCATCCTGTTAAACACAAAAGACGAACAGACTTACTGCATCGCATCACCAAATGAGTGGAAGGAAACAAATTTGTATACAGGTTCTGAAGGCAGCTGTGTGATACAACTTCTTCCGAAGTTTGCGATTTTGGAAAAGAAGCCCAACATTTTGTACTTAAACACGTCCATACGTGGCTACCCAAAGGGCTTACGAGCTGGCTCCGATCCGAGAAAACCCATTCTAGCCGTAGACGAGCATTTTGAAAAAATCGACTGTAAGGGAATCGCGGCTGTTTTGACGTCCATCGAAATCTGGGGCTGCGGCGATAAGAGTTCACGTGATGTCCAGCTAGACATCAAGAAGTGGCAAATCAAAGAAGCCGAACGCCAGCGAACAGTTAAGCTTACAGCAGCCGACTGGATGGACCATCCTGATCGATATCTTTTAGAGTTGGGAGGTCGGCAAAATTACAATAACTGATTTTTGATATGTCCGTAGATGTTTTTTAACGGAGGATAACGCAAAAATGCTTATGATAGAAGTGCGACAGCTTACCTCGTTGTGGCGTGTGTCCTGACATCGGACTAGCTTTCGTTCGTGATAATTTTACTTAATTTTATTGTGTATTTTGTTTGTTGAAAGAAATTCTATTGAATAAAATCCATTCTACTTTATTATGCAACAAATGAAAAAGGGAAGCTAACAATTTGTTAGATTATATTGTATATCCAGTGTGGAGATAAGCATACACCTTGGAAGGCACTAATTGTCTGCAGCACTAAAGTTCTTGCATTCCTCCGGTTATTTAAAAACACGTGATTTAATTTAATTCAAATCCACTTGATTGAAGACGGTATCTATTAGCTAAGAACTGGGTACGCACAGCTAAAGAAAGGACACAAGTAGACTTGCACTATGCCGGCCTTTGGAAAAACGAGGCTATGGATAAAAAGTAGGATAGCATAAAGCAATCCAGCCTCAACTGTATCATGCCATATGGGTGGGGCTAAAGATGCAGCATTTAGTTCGAAAATAATTGTTCTATACATTCTTCTGTTACGCAAAAATTCACCTTCGTCCTTGTTGAGAAGTTCTTAGTTTAAATTTAAATTAGTTAATTCACTCTCATTCTTCTTTGACTGCTGTATGTGAATTATGTGTCGTTTTGTTGTAAAAAAAATGATTTTAAAGTATTGATCGTTGATTGGTTGAAATTGCTTGGAAAGTTTGTTCCAATCACATTTGCATTCGATCTCACTGTATCCAGGAACATAAAGCAAGCTATTTCTACTATGCGCAAGAAGCAAATAAAATTGTCATCGTAAAAAATGATAGTAGATATAGCATCCCTGCTCAATTAATTCTATTCCAATTTGTTTGCAACTGACCAAAAATATACCCGTCCAGTTTAAATGTTCTCAAGAGATGTTTTTATTTTCGGTTGGCTCTCATTAGGTTGGTGTCTTTTTATAGCTCTATTCTGACAAGTTCTGTCCTATTGTATATAGCAAAACAATAGGCATTTATTTACATAATTACAAAACATCGTGACAATTCATAAACTGTCCTTTTAAGAAAGACATAGGTCATCGCATAATCACTCTAATCTTGTGATATAATTACGACTTCTGCCTTAATGCTAGTCTTCATACCTCAAGTTTGTAATCAAAAAATCAGTCTCAAAGTGGTGATATAAAATTTTAATTCGTATCAAATTGTATTAATTTCTAATCTTTTAAGGTGCTCAACACACTCAGCAATATATATAATATATCATTTAAAAAAAAACCTTCCAACTCGCTAAAATATACCCTCATCCATATACAAATGCACAATCTTATCTTAAACTAGGTACACAGATATAAATACTTAAGCCAAACGAATCATTTCAAGTTGGAAGTAGAGGCTCCATCCGATTTCTTTGCTTTCGCTTCATGACGTCGTCGCACACTGGCCAAGTAAATGACCCAAACGAATGATATCAAGCTGAATGTCAGCGTGCGAATCTATAAAGAACAACATACAAACATTATTACTACGGAAACTAACCCGTGCACCGAGATAATAACGTTGATGGAAATGTGTTTGCTTATATCTGAATTTTTAAAAGATATGGCTGGATCTACTCGTACTTACCATTGGAGGGACATAGTTCATGTTGATGAACACAGGGATTGATAGGAATTTCCAATTTTTATGAAGCAAAACCATATACAGTTTCTGAAGGTTGTTCACAGCATAATCATGACTATTGCCCTAGAAATAGAACAAACACTGCATGATCTTCTCACATAATTTTAGTTTACAGTTACTCACCTCGAATCTTGAAAGAAAATACAATGACAACAGTTGATAGAATGGGGCAAACATTAATCGCTCTGCAAAGAAGACTAACCATGACCTAAGGGGCATTTGGCGTGGAAAAATCTTTTCAACCAGCTGATAAAAAAAGTGTGGCACGGTACCTCCGAAGATGAGACTAAAAGTTGACTTTAAATTGAGTTCATTATACGCGTATGATTCATGCCTTACCCATAGGATCCATAAGCGAGCAACGCTTTTTTATTGATGTCCTTATTACCAGCGATTTTCTGTGATGTGTAGTTAGCTGTTGTAGCAATGACGGCACTAGAAATTATACAATTAAGTTTTGAACCTTTTCGACTAAAGGAGTGATCTCACCTGCTTATACATTTGGTACGAATCGGATGGTTAAAAAGTTGTTCCAGGTAAACACCGAGAAGTGTGTATATCGGTTTCGAAAGAGCCATGCTGATTGGTTTATAATTGATGCGGAGTTTTTCCTGTTTTAACAGCAATTACGCGTAAAGCAAACAATAAAATGCAGCGATTTTGTTGACCTTGTTTGCTCTAATGACTAGAGTTGGTAGAGTACGAGATAAACTTATCTGCTGTTTATTTTTACTAAAATATTGTTAGATTTGTATCAAAAACAGAAAATTCAATCGGATAGTTTTTTGAATTGATAATTTGGACTGACTTCAAAACTTTTCGTTAAACTAAACCTGAAATCTAGAGAAGAGTGATACCGATTAGCTAGCGATTTGATATCTCTGAACTTTGAGACATTTGATGTAAGATAATCATGTTTGAGTTGAGACAGATTCGAGAATGTTTATTTGAGGCGAATTCGAAATCAGAAACGATGAAGGTTGAACAGTGCTTCGTGAACGTTGGGGTTTACAGGTTAGAGTCGTTTTTTTTTTACTTTCATTTGGGATTCTTTTTCTTATTTGGCTTCGATTGAATTTCTGAAATTATAGGTCTTGCGAGTTTTATCGAATATAGAGCACAGTAGATAGGTACATACATACTACCAATCTTTGTGATGCCAAGCTTGAAATGTACACACTAAAAAAATGGCGATTTTTCATCCATCTTTCCATCCTCTTCAAACCTGCACTTATTTAGAACTCTATATATGGCGACAGTTGAATTCGTAATCCATCAAAACGGATCATGCTAAGGTGAAGAATTAATAAATAGTAGTATTCTCATTAGAGTCGAAGGAAAATTGGATTATAATCGCAGTGCTAATTTTATATTTTGTTCAGTAAATATTTATATGTCAGTCAGTTAAAATTTGTTTTAAAGTCTAATTTAGTTTCAAGCATGTGTAGTATTTTCCTTACATTTCATTAGGATTATCAATTTGTTCTTCGATAAGGTTGAGCATATTAATTTCGTTGAAAAGTGTTGTTCGTGACCAATCTACTGTTTGCGTTCAGGGTAATATCTAATCGTGATTTTACAATGTGAGCTACCCCTTACGCAGGGTCTGAGTCAAAGTTGATTGAAAACAACTCGAATTCGCCGCGTCGTTGTCAAGTGTTTTTTTTTTTTTGTTTTTTGTTTGAACTGTCAAAGTGTTTAGTGATTTTTTCTCTCTGTTCACCGAAAATAGCAAGAAATTAAATTGAATTTACTCATTAAGTAATAGGGAAGAAATAAAAAACAATTAATGGCTGTGCAAAAGGTTTGCTAGCATTTGCTACTTTTAAAACGAAACACGCAATCACGGCTACCAACAGACGACAAGCGAAATTGCCAAAGGAAGAAACCGAAGAAAAAATGTATTGCTTACAGTGCCTAATCCCAGTGCTCCTGATCCCGAAACCAACAAATCCAGCTTTGATGCAGACTCATGTCATGTTCATAGTACTCTACCTCATTGGTTTCTTCCTCGAACGTAAGCCATGTACTGTCTGTAGTCTGGTGTTCCTAACAGCCGTTTTTCTCATATGCTACAGTGGCGTGGGCAATTGCATATTCTGGGGAAATTGTGATGGTCATCAGTGTGAAAACGGATAAAGCGAATCCAACATCAGGCATGACAATACTCAGTGGCTTATGCCATTAGAATCAGCAGCACTAGCAGCTATTTTAGTAATCTTATCTTTACTATAACTAAACTACCGCAATTGTCCCCGCCCGCCCGCAAATAAAAAAAATAAATAAACTCGATAAAAAATTTTTTTATTTGGGAAAATATAGCTATTCAAGAAAAATTATTAATAAAACAATAAGTAAATGGACTTGTAAAATGTTCACAAAGAAACAACAATATATCGGAAACTCTTCTCTCTTTAGTAGGCGAAGAAAACAACAAATCAAAATATATAGAAGTTTATATCACTCTATTGTACAGTGGTTTTGTTAATATTTGTTTGAGCAAATATTATATTTAGATGTGCATTTCTCAAATATTTATAAATTATACGTTGTTTTGATTTTCACAGTATTCCTCTTTCGGTTGGAAAGTTTGAACGCAATGAATGAAACCAAAGGCCCATAGTTTTGAATTTCTTTATTATAACGAATTTATGTAAATATTTAAGTAACAACAAATAATATTGGTTTTAATATAATGACAAAGTTTTGATGTAAATCCAGGTGAAAGAGGAGATTGCGATTGATTTTTTTTTTTAAACTGCGGTTAAAAACTCAATATTTTATTTCGAGAATATAATTTGTTTCGGTTCTAGAATTAAGTTTATTTTAAATAAAACACGTTACTATAGTATAGTTCAGTTTGTATTTATTTTGATAATTTTTTTTACACGAAAGTGCAATACTACGGATGACTTTTATAAACGAATTATGGCAGGAATGCGCAAATAATAAATCAGAAAGCCAGAACAAAACGTGTTTGGATTTGACCGGTCTTCAAAAATAAATCTAACTCATTTTTATTTTGAGAGGTTATTGGTGGAAGAAGTTCATACCAGAGACAATACTGAGACCACCAACTTCGGCCGATTTCCCGTTACTTGCCTACAAGCTATATTTTCATGGGGTGGCAAACGCTAAGTGCGTTAGTATTGTTACATAGAAATACGTATTGACAAATGTCACGTAACTTCAAAAATTCCGGCTCACCAACACACTCGCACCTTGCATATGCCACTTCCGCTGTGGGCAAAGCTGCTGACAGCCATAGACAAACCATACTGAGACCCCCAACTCACAATCCTCTTGCCGCTGGCCCCCTCAGTTTTTTTTCTAATTCGCATTTTGTTTTCCTATCGGTGTTATGTCAAAAAAGAATCAGTGTGACATGCAAAAACACACAAAAACTACAAAAATAAATGCTGCCAACCGCGGCAACAGTGGGGAAATGTGAAAGAGTTCGGGAGTACCACATTTTTTCATTACTGAACGCCATTGTTTAGTTATTATAAATTGTTAAAAGGCGAATAATTTGATTTGTTTGGTTAGTAAAACTATCTAAAGTTGATGTTCTATATACTAGAAACATATTGGGACAAACATGGTTGTGTATTTTCCGCTTTTGGATATCAGTAACTTCGATTTCGTGTGTAAATTTTTCTTAAATAATGAAGAAAATTTGCCCAAAATGTTTTCATTTTCCCTCCACCAATCTACATTGTTAATTTTTCATGAACATTTTAAGCAAATGTGCACTTATTCCTAAAAAAAAAATGTTATCCACACGTAACGAACAATTTCAAATTTAACGGATAAAACTCTATGAACTCTGCCAGCAACTTTGCCCACAGCGGAAGTGTCTCATATCTGCTGGGAGTGTGTTGGTGAGCCGGAATTTTTGAAGTTTCGTGACATTTGTCAATACGATTTTCTATGTAACAATACTAGCGCACCAGATGTGTACACTCCATAAAAAATATAGCTTGTAGGCTAAGTAACGGGAAATCGGCCGGAGTTGGTGGTCTCAGTATTGTCTCTGCTGACAGCGTTCATAAAATGTTGTCCGTTAAATTTGAAATTATTTATATACGTGTGGATAGTATTTTTTTTAGGAATAAGTGTACATTTGCTTAAAATATTTATGAAAAATTGTCAATGCAGAATGGTTGCAAAAAAACAAAAACATTTTGAGCAAGTTTTCTTCAGTTATTAAAGAAAAATTCACGCAATAAATCGATCTTAATGATATCGAAAAGAGGTAAATATACAACCCAGTTTGTCCTAATTTTACTAACCAATCAAATCAAATTATTCGCCTTTTAATAATTTATAATAACTAACCAATTGCATTCAGTAATAAAAAAATGTGGAATTCCCGAACTCTTTCACATTTCCCCACGGTTGCCGAGGTTGGCAGCATTTATTTTTGTAGTTTTAGTGTGTTTTTGCATTTCACACTGATTATTTTTTGACATAACACCGATAGGAATACAAAATGGCGAATTTGAAAAAAATTGAGGGGCCCAGCGGCAAGAGGATTGTGAGTTGGGGGTCTCAGTATGGTTTGTCTATGGTTCATACGGCGAAACGGACTAATTAAAATTACCTGTCAGTTACGAGTACCGTTTTGGTATGATAAAGAACTTCAACTATATATAATATGTTTTTAAATTTCGATTTCTTATGTTACACCGAGTACAAAGACACTGCAAGCATATCGCCGGAATCTCCAAGTCGAATTATGTCAGACGAAGTTGAGTTGCAGTAGCACAGCTATTGAATTACATATAAGTAATGTGGTGTGGAATGAAGCGTGGAACCTAAGATGGTGAAGTGTAAACAACCCATTTGTCACCAAGCAAGTTCCACTTCGAATTGGAGACTCGAATCTGTGTGGAAAGTTAAGTGAGCTAATTCTAGAACCAGTTATTTTTTTCGGGACGAACCGGAATAATCTAGAAACTCCCCGGTAGATGGCGAAGCGGATATAAAAAGGCAGATTTGAGAACAAGGAAGAACAGTGATTGGTAAAGTTCGAAATAGTAATCGGTTGTGAAGATAAAGAAGTGTAAGGTAATATAGTGAATTAAGTGATTATTCGGTTAATCGGTTAAGAATTGTGAATTGTGAAGTGAATTATTAGAATAATCCGTAAAAGTGCGTAAAAGTGTAATAAAAGTGATTTTATTAGAAGAGCTCAACAGAATAGTGTTTTATCTTTTCGAATCCCAGCCTGAATGTTACAGTATGATTTGTCTATGAAGAAAACTGTTTCTGGTTGAATCCACAAATGGATTGGTGAAATGGCACAGGCAATGTACAATGGCGTTTTCCACCATGACCTCCCACAAAATTGAAAAATCGAGTATTACACGGACCGAGTTATTAATCTATTGATTTGGCATTTTAAAACATTTACATTTACAAACAAAAAAAAGTAGCAACAGAAATCCAAATCTCACATATATATAGTGTCTACTGTCTACCCCTAGGTATTACAAAAGTGCTCCAACGAATTTCATTGAAAAGAGCCATTTTGAATTTCGGGGCAATTCTCTCCAATCTTAAATGAAAAACGCCATAAGTAGGAACCTAAATTAAGTCATAAATAGACTGTCAGCTCCCGCGCACTTACCCGATTCACCCTACTCCTCAAATTTTAAAAATAAAATGCACTCGTATGTGGTATTCGATTGGGCGCTCTCAGAGCACTTCCTATGTTCATCTGCTACAAAAAAAGCAATCTTTTTCAGATTTTAGAGCGAATCTAAATTTTTTCTCAGATGTGCTTCAGATTTACCAATCCAATTACGTTTGAGTTTGACAACTAGTGGAGTTTGTTTACGTTTTTGTGAGATTTTTCAACTGAAAAGAAACGAATTGCATCGGGTTGATCTAATTTTTGTTAATTATTTATGTACAAATGCTTAGATATCAATCTGGGCGAGCATTTCGAATGTTTTCATATAAAATTTAACCAGTGAATGGAAAACGCTTAGAAAAGTGTCGAAGGCTGCACATATTCCAATCGCACAAATATCAATACAAACATTTTTTTGTATTTTCATATACTTCTGCGAGAAAATATGTTCCAAAACAGCAAAACTACTGTTTTACAGCGGATTAGCAAAGAAGCACATGCCGCCGTCAAGTTTACCCATAGTAACGTTAACAAAAAAAGCGTAATTTAAAAAAAAAAAGTTCTCTTCCATAGAAATATGTAAACAAAAGAGCGACATCTTGTCGGAAGATATTCATTTCCATAGTTACGTGAACAAAAAAAACTCATCTATTGAAAAGAAGCAAAGAGTGATTTGAAATTAATTTTGTAATCTTTTTATTTTATTATTGTGAAAAAGAAAACGAAATAACAATTTCTTTACTTATTGGTAAATCTTCGGTGAAAATGAAATTAGTGCCGTAGTCAATCGACGTATTTCTTTTTAACTTCATCCCACTGAATGTGCTTCCTTTTAGCCATATTATCCATCATGACTTTCTTTCTTTCTTTTCTTTTCTTTTCTTTTCTTTACTTTTCTTTTCTTTTCTTTTCTTTTTTTTAAGATCGAATACATCCAATGACTTTTTAGTGAATCCAGCTGTCACTTCAGTTTTGGAGTACCATGACCTACGCATTTTTTTATTTGAAAAAAGTCTGAGCAACTAGGAAAACAAAGATAATAAAAAAATAAATAAATATTTAGCGCAACAGATTTATGTAGGTACCCCAGGCCTGGCTTGTTAAACCATTCGTTGTGTTTTTTTTTTTTTGAGACGAATAGAAGGGACCTATAATTACTTTTTTTCATTTATTTAAGTCCGAACGGCTGAATTGCGAAGCTCTTCCAGGACAGTTAATACTCTCGGACACAGAAGAATGAATTAAGGAAGATGGAAATCTTTCGTACGTCAACCCCCAAAACTCATATGTTTTTTTTTTCAATTTTAATCCCTGTCTGTATATGCTTGTGAACTATAAAAAAGCATGTTGCTAATGGCCGGCCACCAATCCTCTTGGTTTTATGGGCACCTGTATGCTGTTCACTTGTTTTGTGTTCTTCCCACAATGTATTCTAGGACACTAGGTGTAAATTCAGAAACGTCAAACATTTGCTCAGTGATGCGGCATCACTGCTATTTGCGATGCTGATGCGATGCGCAGTTTATGCGGATGCGTTTCTGATTGAATTTGAAGCTCGAGTTTTAGAACGAATTGTTTACATCAAACATTTTAATGTAGATGAAAGTTTTGGTAATTAAAGTTTTAGTCGATTACTACGATCGTTAAGACGATAAATTTATTTTCATGCCTTAGTCTTGTCGTTATTAAAAGCTTTACCTCCGCTGCGCTGAAATACTCATTGTAAAAAAATGAATGTTTGTGAGAAAAATTAAAATAAAGAATTCAACAAAAATTTATAAATTATTCTGTCAAAAGCATATGTGTCTATTGATAAAAATGTTTAATAAATTTCTTTTCTTTCGCTTCCGACATTTTTCTTACTTTTTTGCCGGCGAATCAACAGCGCATCAGGTATTTCTGTGATGCTTTTTTCATTATGTTTGCACATCAGTTTGATCACTTGACGTTGAAAGTGATGCCAATAGTTGCATTAATGAACATTTTGCAAAGCATCATGAGCATCATGATGCCAGTGATGCGTTACTGAATTTACACTAGGTGACTTGTTTTGGGGATAAGTGGCCGTGCCACTAGTCTTCGTCGAAGGCGCCAACATTATTATGAGCTGTCTCAATTTTAAGCAAAGTGTGACAACAACAAAGTCTGAACTCATGCACTGGATCATGTCGTATGAAATTGATAATGATATTTCGGAAGGCGTTCGACCAGTGTTTTGCCGATGGGTTGGAGCTCAAAGGGCTGTGATCAAAAAGCTGACTGCATTCCGCCTCTTCAACAATTCTCTTGCAAAACTCGTCACTCATCGAAATTGGCTCATTTCACCCAAGTCTATCATCGGACTGTAAAATATTAAAATTCTTTCACAAGTCGAATACCATGCATGCGGAAGGAATTGCTACGCTTTTAGCATTCGTATTGAACAAACCCCCTTGAGCACCAAAACAATACCGAAATCTAAACTGATAACTAATCACTTTAGTAACTAATCGTTTAAATATTATCTGCATAGAGCGTGCTTTATTGAACTTCTATCTAAGCAAAGCAAAGCAAACTCTAATTGAGTTAAGACGTTAACAGTATAATCCAATTAAGAAGTGACTTGTTGGTAGCAGTTTATGTTGGAACTCTTCTGGGGATGAGTTTATTTAATTACTACTAAATTTCTTTCAGTGCCACTCACTTTCAGCAAGCGGAAACGAGGAGTACTTTATATCAAAGTAGAGACACACAACAAAACATTCCAGTTTTTATCATTTTATTACATTTGTGAGTGAAGTTGTTTTATTGTGCATTCGACTACTTTACTTTGTTTTGCATTATGTTTGTGTCTAATAAAACGGATATGATCATCTCCAAAGCCTGCAGCTAGAAAGTCGTTCTACGGCAGAAGAGACTGCCCATCTTCTATATATGCCTTAACGCATTTTCCGATTTTAACCAAACTTTCACACATCTTTGGAATTGGTTTTTGTGAAGTTTGGTTGAAATAGGAAAACGTATGTTTGTGTTGTGCGTGTGTGAATTTACATGAATTTCGGTACTTTTTGGGTTTTTTCCACACACATTAATATCTATATAGTCGGCTAATTCGGATTTGAATGATTTTTTTTTATTTTGTTTGGCTTGAATCAGGGATGGTTTGAGAAAAATTAAAATTCTGAAAATTCTCAACAGGTTGCGCTGTAGGCACATTTCGCGTTTCATCTATCTCCTTCCATATATATATACCAAAATAAGTCGGATAGTGTTTGAATTGATGTTCTCTTAATCCGTGAACCGATTTTGTTTCTGGAAACTTCAAATGAAAGGTGACGTCAATACCAAGGTTTGTATGTAAATATATATGGTCTTTGGAAGTGTTTTGGTTATACGAGTTATAGGCATTGAACATACATGTTCATAGTGAACATACATGTATTGTCGACCTCAGAAAGCCTCAACCGATTTCAATGAAATTTTGTGGATGTGTGGACCCGATAGGTGGCGCTGTCGCAAACATTTAAGAATAATTATGTGATGTGGCATGTGGCTCAAGTAGTCGCAACTACAGATATTTATTGTTCTATAGCACCTATATCGAAAGTGAAGTGAAAAACAGTTATCCGAACGGTGATACTTACTTCCCGGGCTTCTTCGAACGACCAACATGACATCACCGCGCGATTTTTCAGAGAAAACCTTAAAGCGATAATGGGCTTCATCGTTAAGCACAATGTTTTTGGACAATCGCGTTTCTGGATGTACTCGGTCGAATGGCAGATGCGAGGATTGCCAATTGCTCACATTCTGCTTTGGTTGATTTGGTTGATTGAGAAAATCTGACCGTACCACTACCAACTCTATTCATTCATTAGCGCGGAAAAAAACGATCAAAAAGCCGACCCGGAAATCTATGAAGTCGTTTCTATGCATTGAACTCAATTTGATTCCAAGGGAGTTTCATTCGATCAATAGAGAGGTTCAACTATCAAAAGGGATGTTAATAATTTAATCAATTTTAGGCGGTACAAAGTTCGCCGGGTCAGCTAGTAATTAAATAAAACAAAACAATATTTTTTTATAAAAACTAATTTTATTTACAATTTTAGTCCATCAATTTGGTCTCACACTATACATTAAAAAAAATATATTTCTTTTTATTTTCCCCCTTTCTATAGTCACACTTTTAAATATTTCAATATATCCAAATAATACCGATTTGCTGAATCTATTATTATGTGATTTGTTGCTCATTTTACAGTAACATAATATATTTATATGGACCTACAATACATATAAGAATTTTGTGTCTTTTTTTTATTAATTTTTAATCAAAATATTACTCTTGGCTGGCTGTAAAAATTTATTTGTGTTATTATTTTTTTTCTTTCCAAAAGACAATTTATGCAGATGCAATCACAGGCGTACGAATGGAACGGGGCTGTACATCTGAAATGAAATAAAATAAAAATTAATTAAAATATTGTAACTAACCAGTTTAATAGAATAAGATGCCGGGCTTGTTATTGATTAACAATCATATATACGTGGCATATACTCTTATTAAACTTATTTTGTATTTTAGGTCGACCGTTTTTTCCAAAGTTTTGCCGGATTCTAGTCGAACTATGTACTTACAGTGTGGCCTCTCGGATTCCATTGCTTCTTGATTCATATCGGCTTGGGCCTGATTCATTGGAATTGGGATATGCACAGGACTGATCAAGCTGCGACCATAAGCGCCACGTCCAATCTGCAAAATTTGTGGCTGATCTGGCATTGGAGGTGTCATTGTGTCGCGTGGTTCCATTGGCAATTGTTGGGTGGTCAGTTGTTCTTCTTCCCGTTCCCTTTGCTGTTGTCGTTGCTGTTGCTCTTGATTTTGCATTTGTTCGTTTGATTGTGATTGTGAGTCATCCTCTTCAGAACTATCGGAATCAGTGTCAGCATTTGATTCAGCGGCCTCTTCAATAGCCAAGCGTCTCAGTTCAGCAGTGATTCTTTCCTCAGCTGCGCGTTGAATATTTCTTAAATCATCAGCAGTGATACCGGCACGTTGTAGTGCATCAGCCAGTGGCACTCGGGTGACCTGAATGCGTCCCATGTTTGGCAATTCCTGGCTACTGGATGGAATCTGAACGGGAATATCATCGGCAACATGAATCTCACGGAATGGCAATTGCTGTACATGGATGCGTACATGTTGCTCTTGCATGGGTTCGGGATGTGGTGCTTGCATCACTTGTTGTGGCATTGGTGGACGCATTCCCATTGGCAGATGTTGGAATGGTGGTGGCATCTGGCGGATCATTGGTGGTTGCTGTTGTTGGTGCTGCTGGGGCATTGGTGGCATCATACGTTGTGGCATGTGTGTCAATGGGTATTGATTTGGCATTTGACCAAATGGAATTGGGACTCGTTGATATGGGATGAACATGGGGCGAATAGCTTCGACATCTTCGACTTCTTCGCGCATAGGATAGCGAGGTTGTTGTTCCTTATCTTCGTTGCCGCTTTCGCAGAAGATCGAGATACGTTCGCCAGTGATGCGTGCCTTCTTGGGGTCGGTTGTCAGGTTAACTCCAAATGGTAGGTTGACGGTTTTCGAGGGTGAGTCGACGATCTCTTCAGCATGCTTACGTTCAACGACACAGTTCATTCGAGATCTAGAACATATAAAATGGGATCATACAACTATGCATAGCCGCATCATAAAGGCACAACTTACTTCTTATTGCTTTGCAAGAGAGCAGCAGCAAGGTCACTTAAGTTCAGTTCAAGTGGAACTTTACTTGGCGGCTTTTGCAAATCTTCAGCTTCTTCGCTGTCTGAGAACGAAGAATCGGTTTCGCTTTCATCGTTAGCCGAAGCTACCGGTGCGGCTTCCTTCGATTGCTCCACTTTCTTAACAACAGATGGTTCTTCTTTGTCCAGATTTTGCAAGTCGGCATCATCGTTGGTATCTATGCCAATCAATGCATCAGCACGTGGAAGTTCCTACAAAGAAACACAAGAAGAGAAGAGGAGCTTAAATAAAATTGCAATTCACATGATGGATTGCTTAGGGTGATACAAAAGTGAGTGGCTTATGATGTTGCTTCGGACCAACACCTGATGGTGACTTAATGATGTAAGATCACATAATCGCACACTCACACACACTAAGTGAGAGTTCAATGGCTTGAGGAAATGTTGCTGCTGCGATCTATTATGGAAACGTTATGCAATCTTGCGGCTGTCGTTGTTGTCTTTCGTGTTCAGCGCTTATACGGAGAGGTAGCAAATACCAGTCAACGAACCATGGAGGAAGCGGATGTTGTTTTATATTTTTCCCAATACGAGGTACACTAACTTTCTCAACATTTTAAGGTTAGTCTTAAATTCGGGTGTAGGTTGCATGTGAGCTTCTTTAGCAATGTTACGTAAATGTGGTAGGGCTTGACATTATTGCATCATTACCACCTAGGTAAATATGTTTTATTCGTTTTTACACTGACCTAGGGTGAGAGACTGACCTGTTTTGGGGGAGCATTTTCGCTTTCACTTTTCCAGCAGCGCTTGAAGTTTGTTTCTTTTAAGTCGGAGCGACAGAGCTTAGTACTAAGTAAATTGGTGTGGTAGGTTTGTGTAAATTAAAATCCCATTTGTTGAGAGCTCGTTCCCCCCATTTTCTGCCCGTAAAATAATCATGTTCGAGTTCGCTTGAACTGGGATCATTTTTCTGTAGACTGAAATTTATAAAATCGACCTGACAATGTTTATAGAGTGCGAGGGGATACCTTAATTCTGCTATTTTAGCTATTTCTAAGAAAGAGTACAATGAGCCTATAACGCTAACAAAGTGATTATAAACCATATAATATGAAGATTAAAGCACAGGGAAGGGAGTTCTTCAAAATTCAACATATTTTCCAACAGCTCATTACCCTGGGATTAAAAACCATAGAAAAAGAGCCAATACAGATATTGGATTAGCCGATTATATTCAGAAACGGTATACGTACACAACATGCTTTTAAGTGCTTGGCATATTTTATCAATACATTGGAAAATGTGGATGTGAATGACAAGTTTCAAATACACGTCGCTGATCCTTAGCTACTGGTTGTTTCAACTTGCCTGCTAGCAGACCATATACAATGTGGCGGATGCCTGGCCGTTTAAAAAACACATCTGTTATTGACATTTCCACATGAATAACGATAAACTTTCATCGTTTTACCCAAGCTCAGTTTGCAAACATCAATTTCTAAGAAAATTATTATCGAAAGTGAAACTCTCCATGAATGTGCATTTATTGTTTCTTCGTTTAGTTTAGTAAAAAATTCGTTAGAATTCGAACACGAATAGATCTAGTATTCAAAAGCGCATGGCAGCACGTACCCCAACTAAGCTCAGCTGGCCGATATTCGCTCTGTTTGGTTTGTTGCATGCATGAGTCCATAGTTCGCATTTAGCTTACAAATCCCACAAACACAAATAACTATTACACTTCTAGCAAGCACTCGTCACTTTCAAGGAATGTATTAGAAATTCAAATAACAACACTACGAGTATGCATAAACGTGACAATGCAGCAGAATTTTCCTCAACCATAAATCATAAGCAATAAACGTGTAGACTTCCCATTTTTAGCAAAATAACGTTTGAAATAATTTTACTTTCGATTAGATATTAGAAGCGAGCATAGCTGCGGTTTGTTATTGCGTAACGTTATTAGAACGTGTCCAGATTAATAACTTACAATGAAATTCGCCATTTGTATGCAGCGGCATTTCTGTTTCTATCGTGTCAAAAAAAAGTGACGCATTCAATTTAAATGAATGCGCTGTTTTCGGTAGGTAGTTGACCAAAATAAGTTCTTTATTTGTGAGCCCTATTTTGTTTGTGTATGAACATGGAAAGGTAATCTATACAACCCGGATGTTTTTGCAATTAAAATTTGTGGAGACCCCCAATAGGAAACATCATTAATTCTTTTTTTTTTTATGGCTTTAGAAGATCAATTTGTCTCTCCCGTCGTCCTTTTTTGCGCAAATCAAAATACTGGCAACAAACAAAAACGAACACTTGAAAACACAAGAGCTAAATTAAAAAAAATGTAATTATTCTGTTGAATAAAAAAAAAATAACCTGAGGATAATAAATATTCCAAACCACCATCAGTCCGGTTTTTAAGTAAGACGCTATAATTATATTCAAGTCTCAAGTGTGACAAATGTTCTTTCACGACTTGTTTGCTCGATGGACGGAGTTGAATATACATATATTTGCTTTGTTTTTTTTTTAATTGTTGATAAAGATATTTAGAACATGAAGGTGAATAAAGTCGAATGTGCAAAAGTTGATTGTGTTTCAGTATACTTAAGGTAGATTGTTTTTGTTTACAAGTGGCCAGTTCAAAACGCGGTCTCTTGTAAAGCTGTACAGTAATTAATGGAAGCCTTAATAAAATCGAATCAATCAAACGATTATTTTCAAATAAAAACAAAATTAAAAACTTTGGAAAATAAATAAAAAAAAGTTGCGCATACGCCCGGTATACCAGAAGGGCATGTTAAAGAAGAGATCTTTTGACAGTTTCTTCTGAAAAATGTAAATGTACTTTATACGCAAATGGACTTGATGCAGTCTAGAAGATGCATAGTGAACTTAAAACGTACACAATTTTCGATTGTATGGCTGTGTACATTTTTACCAGTTAGGCACAAGGAAGAAGTCTTCTCACTTTGTCTAGACCCCCAAATATGGTTTTAACATGGTTTTACTTGACCTTATAATACTTAATAATTTTTCCTCACTCGCTGAATTGATAATTCGGCCACTGGTGAGGCTCACACGTTCCTCGCTTAAAGTGACTGCGAAACGCAGTAATGTGCTGGGACCAAGCATAAAATTTGTTGGTTTTGTAGATGACATTATGATGGAAATGAAGCCATATCAATTGAACGTTGGTTGACATATTGTAAATTTGAAATAAAATCAGCTAACACATTAACTGAATAATGCACAAAATATTACCACACCATCTTCCGAAATGAAGCCGCTGGCGGAACGATGTGACGTTTATTAGCTTGATATGTAACAAATACTACTTTTGTTATGTCTAGGGCTAATATAATGAAATAAAATGATTTGAGCATCAGCTTAAAACTCTCTACCATACTTTGTACGCATGCATCTCATCTAAAGTAGCACGTGTCGCTGTTGACTGCGGAAGCAAGTCTATCACTCATTGATATATTTAGCAACCCAGTGCAACCCTCAATTTTGGTATAAAAATGGCGTCAAAGCGTATATCATCTGCAGGAGTAGAAATGTTCGGTATTCGGAAGTAGAATACTATAAAGTAATTTACTCCGAAATATATTTCTCCTAGATTCAAAATTTTCTATAATAATAAAAAAGTTCCAGTCCAAAAAAGTTTCTTAGCAATTTCTCGTACATTATGAATTTCGTTAAAATGTCAGAATGCGGCGAATTAGAAGTAAATCCGCTGAGAAATAATTTCGCCAAATCGCTCGTATGAACAAAAATCACGTGAACACAAGATGCTTTTGGAAGTCGATGAATAAATCATTAAACTACGCCGTGCCGGCTTATATCCAATAAATAGTATAAAACTCTAACCATATTCAACGCTTTCAGCAGAAATGAAAACAAAAAGAATAACAACAATGAAAGCTAATCGAGTTAATCATTTCGTGACTCGTATGAAAATAAACAAATGGAAACTGGTTCCTGCTTGAAAACTAGTTTAACAAGAAATCTTTTCTTCTGTTGAAAATAGTTTTTTTTTTTATTTTTACCACCAGAGGTGACAGGTACTTTTCCATTAGACCTTTCATTTCGAATGTTAATGCGCAGAAAACAATAATTAATTTGAAAGATGATCAGAGCTGTCAAAAGTGAAAAAAGACGATTTGACTGTTAAACTGACAAGTCCGATATTAATTTTTGATCTTTCCAACATTATGTGATTAGTATCATTTTTTGCAGGAATTTTTTTTTATTTCCTTTGCCAGTAAGGTGACCGTGTTGGGCTTGGGACTGGTTCGATAGGTCTTAATAGATTTTATTACCTCATAGCTCGTACAATAACGAAAAGATTAAATAGCACTGGTGGTTAGACAAACAAATCTTCGCAATGATTTGTTTATATGAGAATAATGGTGGGTTAATTCCATTATGAACATGCAGTCATATGACTGATGGTGTAAGCAATTTGCTTAAACAAATTTATCACCTACGAAAAATTGTTCAAATACCCACCTAAAATTAAGAAACATTGTGTACAGTACTATACAGATGTACTCTAAGTGGTGACGATCGTCGTTAATATTTTAAAATGCTTGTTAAAACCGGAACGATCTGCGTCTCAGGCAGGTTTCACTTTGGGAGATAAGATTGGGGTCAAAACTAATTACCTGACGATTGTGTCTAGAAGCAACACGTTTAAAAGTAGGATTTCTTAAAAGATTTTTTAGAAGTTAGATGGAACATTTGCTGTAATTTTACTTATCCCCACTTCTTTCCAGTGATTGTAAAAATCGAATTTGACGTGAAAATGGCACAGAATAAATTTGCCCGATTGGTTGCAGTCAGAAAGGTGTTAAAAGCCTCTTGGCCTTCAAGTTATTTGATTAAAAATTTAATTAAAAAAGCAATCATTTTATGTTAACATACGAATGCGTATACATATATTAACAAAAAAGAAGTTGAACCATGTTTATTGTGTTTGAACATATCACACGTGTGTATTTAACGTAGGTACATACTTACTGATTCAATGACAACACAAATGACAGTTGAATTCTTAATGAATTAGGTAAATCTAATATATAAAAATGTCGCGTCACAGTTTTAATGTTATACTCCTCTGAAACGGCTCGATCAATTTCGATGAAATTTTATATGTATATAAATAGATAATAGATTTATAACTAATTTGTATACCCCTAAGCGTTAAGGGTGGCTCACCACAACCATTTTTTATTTTTAATTCAAATTTTTTTTTTTTCACACACCTACCTACCTACCTACCACTAACCCCTACTTCAGCGCTGTAATTAATATTAAGAATATTTCTACTGTATTATTCTAAAGCAAGACAAACTTATGAAACTAAAAGTTCTTGTTTTTATTAACAAAAAACCAAACTACACAAATAGAATTGCAATAGGCCTGTTTTTTGAGCTTCGATCCCCGCAAAGCAAAGTAAATTAGGATTTTCAGCACGCAATTACAACAACTACGCTCTACTTGACACTTCGAGACTCAAAAAAACACGACTAATATTCCTGTTTTCTTTTTTAACTTGGATCTCTTCAAAGCGAAGTAAAGTAGGATTTTCAGCACGCAATTAAAACAACTACGCTCTACTTGACTTTTCGAGACTCATGGTAGTTGTATGTATCACATGCTACAAATCTTACTTGACACCTAATATTGGACTTAATTTCAGTTTCATTTAATTTACTCCTCTAATTTCGATAAAATATTTAAGTAAAGTATCAAAATCTGTCATCTGTCAATACCACATTGGGTATGGCTATGTACGTTCACAACACTGCTTTAATAATTGTGACAGTTGACTGCACAATACACATTCAAAAACCAAAGTTCGATAGATTGGCCTGGACTAGATGTACCCTGAACGCAAACACTAGATTGGTCGGTACATCACTTTTCTTACGTCAGTCACATATGCGAACTGTCAACTTAGTACTCAGTCAAATTTCTGGACTAGATTATTTGTCTACCCTACCATAAACTTCAACTGACAACGCTGTTGATGTGACCGATTTAAGCCAATCAGAACTGAGACACAGCAAGTCAGAAGTCTGTCAGACTTACTAACCTTGATACTTATTATGTCCCCAATAATTCAGCTGACGTGCAACGGAGGGATAAATAATAAATCTAGCCAAGAATTTCTTGGCCAAAGCCGTTTTTGGATCACAATTAAACTTCTGCTTCTGCTCGCCTCCACATTATTTATTAGTGAAATGTCAAAAATGAATCAGTAGCTATTGGCAGCTATAATTTACATAAATTGCACTTGCGTAAGTGCATCTTGAGTGGATTCTGATTTGGAATTATGAAATGGAATTCTCCTCTCAGAAGTTTTTGATGGGATACGACATAAGTTCTTAGGTGATATTAATTTGTGTCAAACCATGATTGCCAGCCACTTTCAGTGCGAAATATTTCGCGGAGTTTCAATACATCTTGTGTTATTAAATTTTCACTTCCAGATAATGTTTTTGCTAAGAAAATACTTCTCATTTGTTGCGAAAATAGTGTAAGCTATTTAAAAATTATTTCGTAAATGAGGGCATGTCCAAAATTACAACTGTATGATATTTCTACTGTCCAGTTGACAATCTAGTCTAGACAAATCTGTTCAGATTAAAATTGTAATTTCGTGATCACAAAGGGTTCAGCAGCTTTAGTTGAAATTTTGTAGGTTAAGTACTATACGTACCGACACGACAATAAATAAAACTAAGTAATATAACATCTATGAATCGAGTTAATCTAGCAGTCAATGATTTTCAAGTTGTCTATATGAATTCTGATAGGTCGGAGGAGGGGTGACAAGCTTCAAACTTCAAAGACGATTTTGTACAAAATAACTTCCTTCAAATTCGCCAACGGTTTCAGAGAGAATCATTTTGCTGGTAATTACGGATTTCTAAGTAACTAAAACTGGCAAAATATGGGGCACAAAACACTGGAATTTATTGTCCTGATGCCAGTAGATTTCGATGTCATAACAAAGGCACAAATTGAAACAGCGTGCGTACCCCTCACAAGTAATGTAACTTATAAAATAATTATTGAAAAGAAGAAGCACATTATATTTATTAACTCGATTTCGTTGTCATAAAAATGTTTCAAATTAAATAAGCGTGAAGGTAGCCACAATAAACGTCAAAATAAAAGACTCCGAGTTTGCCATAAATCTTATTATTGCGCCACCGCAGCAAATCAAGAATAGTTTCAATCAACGATTTTGTTCTTGACCTTTGGGCATACAAGGTAAAGTGTGTCTATGCCACTTTAAAGAGAAAATGCCACAATCGTGAAATGACATCATTCAGTACGAAATCTTATCGCTTTGAGAGAACAAGCAAATACTTATGCAAACGTATACGGTCCCGTGTCTAGTAGAGCTTATCAAAATATTACGGGTCAGTTTTAAGCTCAATTATGTACCTACAAAACGAACATTTTGTTTATTGCAAAAAACGTTTAACAAATATTTATCCGGAGACCACATCAATAATTATTATTGACTGGGCGTTTTCCGTTCCGAAACTTCGCAGTTAGCGATCATTATCAAATTCAAAAGCCATTAGCACTTGTGCATATGTATCTGCTATGGAATTAGATAATATCTTGCAGTTTGCTAGATTGTGTGTGTGCGAGTATCTCGCATTGTTAATTATAGTTTCCAGGCACGAACATCTCCGTCTAACCAAACAATTACACAAAGCATCCGCCATGACCATATGATAATAAACCACAAAACATCAACAATACCCGATCCCGGCCCCAACTCCAACTTCACGTCATGTCATTATATTTTCGAGATAAGCATTTCATTGAAACCACGTTAACTAGCCACAATGACTGCTGTACCTACCTACTGCTGGGCTACTGGTTGATTGGCTATGAAGCCTTGAACAGAGTAAACACTTCTCCATGTGTATAATATCAATGTCACGTAACAATCATGCTAGGACAGATTGAAAGCAGTCATCTCAGATACGAATGCTTCAAACAATTCAACAATCTCAAAATATTCTAAGTAAAACGAAGTCCAAAAGCGAGGAACTTGCATCCCCACTCCCTTCGCTAATTAGTGATGTATGCAAATAGGAGAAATAAAATTCGTTTGTTATAATGTTGCTTCTGTATTCAGAAGACAGAATTTGCATTCGAAGAATTTATGGTGGCGTATGCAAACAACGTGCCACGACTTTAGATATACGCTCCGAAGAGAGCACCTCCTACTTGTGATATTTTTTTTGCTGTCAACTATGGCTTACTTGGTAAACACACAGGGTATGTTTCGAGAATACTCAAACAAGTCAAATTTTAACACAATGAATCACCGCCGCAGAGATGTTGAAAGATTTCTAAAAGCATTCGAGCTTCGACAACGATAATAATTGATGAACTTTGGCCGTCTTTGCGTGTGCATTTAATCATCTGTCAGAGTAGGTGGCCTTCACATCTTTAGTCTTGCATGCAAACAATAGAATTGGCCAAGAATTTATTGCAAATTTGCTTAAATAAAGAATCCGACACAACCTGCTTTTGGCATCGCATTGAGTTCAAGAGCGTGCAGTACCTTCAAACAGTATAATTGGTTTCAAAATCCAAACAAAAGCAGTTGCGTATGTGAGTAGCATCTTTTCGTTGATGATAGCAATGATGGTTCGTTAATTTCATTACGTATATGTGGGTTTTTGTTTATGGTGCACCCACAGACTGTGGACTTAATAAATCAGACTTGGAAGGGCGAAAATATTCACAAGATTTGCGAAAGAAATTGTTTCTTCAGCGATACGAGACAAGATAAAAACAAGATGAATACTCGTAATATCTTGGGGAGAAAGTAGGCGAGAAGTCGACGTTTTTCAAGAAGGCGATAAAAATTAATGACCTGTGTAGAGTACGAGGTGGTGATGACACTTGCGCATGAGATCGGAATGGCGTCACGAGGTTTTCCAGTGTAAGCTAAAAAGCTATATCGGCAAATGGAAGTCGCTAGGCTCTACCCACATCGAACTTAGGTAGACTATTTTTCGAAAAAGGCTCGACAGAAACTGGCGTTCATTTCAAATGCTCTTAGGTGTTTGCATTAATGCGTTGTTGCTTTATTGTCTGTCCTAAGAACTTGAAATAAATATTTATATTAGTCCGCTTTAATAAATCCACAAGAAGGACGTTTTGGGTCAAACAAATTAAAAAAAGTTCTGGCTTTTAAGTACTTCTCTTTATTTAAGTTAATCAATAACAGAAAACGATGGAGCAGCGCAAGTGAGTGAAAGCTATCGAAGCAGATAAGCACAGCTTCGTATTTCCATTTCATGACGAAACAGATATTTTACCCGGTCAGCTAATTCTACATATATGTTATTTGAAAAGAAAAATAGCCCAAATGAGGTTAGGAGCAGCAGAAACATATAGTTTAAAGTTTGCTTTAAAAATATGCCATGCAAACACAAACCTCAAAACAACCCTGGTGTGATCAGCCTTTTATTTTCTGTTTTTTCAGCAAGAGATTGTGCATCTATTTCAGTACTATAGGTGTTCACTAAATCGCTTAAATGGCATATTAATTTATTTATCGTAGATTTTAAGCTTGACAATCTTTCTAACTTGTTTAATTCATATACGATATGCGTTCTCTTGAGTATGTTTTTTAGGTGTCAAATGAGGAAGACATCTTCTATCTTAATAAAAAGTAAATAAGTATAACTAAATGACAATCGGAGACTACCTACATAGCCTAGCAAAAATATGCGTAGCCTACGACTGATACACACTGACTTTAGCGGCCTCGCTCCAGACATAAGCTCAAATTAAAGACTCATGCACAAGACTCAACTTGTAGCTTGCTTCTTCTACTTGCAGGTTATAGTCAAAAGATTGTCATTCTTCAGGGATTAAGAACCCAAATCAGATATGGTCTCAATTATATTGCAGACATTGACAATGCAAATCGACATTTTTTTAAACTTCAAACAAAATCTATCCTCATATCAGGTAATTGTGCGGGTACCTATTCCTCCCAATCCTCTTAATCCATTATCCAATAGTAAAAAAAATTCCCCAACCATAATTTCTGTTGCAACATGTAGTGGCATTAGCGAGCACATAACTCTAATGCTTACCACCTGCGTTTGCACAAAAGACACACATATGTGTCCATTTCCGCCTCCTCCCGTATATTAAGCTGTAAAAGCTCAAAAAATCCAATCACCACAAGGCGTTTCCAGTTTCCATATCTGAAGATTCATTCGAAAAGCAGAAATAAATTGCATAATCAGAAAGCCGTGACGTTTGTGTGACAGCAGCACGAAACGACGACCACCAACTCCAAAACGAAAGAGTTGGAGTAGAAACTGCTGTTTTCGCAGCGCGCGAAGTTTCACAGGAGTTTTCTCGTACCTAGCACGAGTTTGTACCAACAGACACAAACACACATTCCGAGATGTATCCATTCAGCAGTATCTGCGTTATGCCGGTTGTTGCCACTCGAACCAATCGTGTGATCTTTAACATTTTCGTTGGCATATAGACTGCAATTGCTTGGGTGTTTTTTTTTGTTTATTTTTCTTTCGTACTTTTATAAAAAAAAAAAACTGCTTTCACTTTAGATGGCATGTGTTTGTTGCACATCGCGGGATGGAAAAGTCGTTCTCCAGTACATGTTGTTTTGATGTACCCCAGTATATGTATACCTTTCATGAATTATTGTCCATATATGCGGAACATTTACAGATCTCGGTATTTTGTTGCTCACTGACAGACATGAGTAATTTGTGGGGATGGTGTGTTGAAACTGAACGCTGAACAACTTGCAGAGTGCCATAAATGAGGGCTTTGTTGGCTTTTGCAAATATAATTGTAAGGCATTTGCTCATTTATCTATCGAACCAGGAAGATGTACCGGTGTTGCTGTTTGTTTTACGTAAGGCGTTTGCCAAATGTGTCAACATTCATCATGTAGAGATATTTATGGTATTACGTAAGTAAATTGTTTTGTTGAATGATTCGTTATTCACTGAAAAGTTTTAATGAGATCTTAATTAAGTGCAAGCCGGCGGTATGTTTTCGAATTGTGGGTTTTTCCAAAATGAATTAAGCACGCGAATGCTGAACAGATACTTCCTTGATTCTTGATGATTAAGATAATGGATGTGGGAGGCAAAACATTAATTTAACTACCGAGTAGCTTACGAAAGTAATGCTGGGTATTGCTTGCCTTTTAATACGAATTTAAGAGTCATATCTAAACTACAAGAAAGTTTCTTCGTCAGGACGGATACAGTTGTTTGTGAAGGACTTCCTATTGAGGACAGTTGTCCATAAAGATTAAATGGGAAATTAATTCACAATGAAATCAATTATTCTACTTTTAGGATTGCGAGCTAACGCTCCTTCAAAACTGTACAGGCTGTGTTCAGAGACTGAAAAGTTTGGTCTAAGACCGTTCGCTCTTATTTTTGTTTTGTTTTATAACAGTTTAAGCCATTTCAGGTCAGAAGTTATACACATAATTTTAATAGTTTCCCTTCGATATCACTCTTCATTTTTGCATTGCACATCAAAACACTATAGTTGCACAAAATATTTATATTCTTGTACGTATACAGTCGACTCCACTTATCAGAACCACGCTATACTGAACAAAAAATCGGTTAGCTGAAACACAAAATATGCCACGTCGACTATATTTATAGTAGAAAATAGGTACGAACTCTGTTGGTACATAAACTTTTTATCTACAAACTGTCGTGCGTTATCTGATCTCTAATTAAAAACAGTCATTAATGACAGGATGCAATAGTACTATTATTTCAATTGCATTACTAGCCGTAAATAAACAATTAGTTACCCTTTCAACAAAAAAAAGGTAACAACACATTGCAATTGCGGCATAAGCGATTGGTTATTGCGTGACGACTACAATGTCTCTTTCATAATTAGAATATTATTCAAGGTTTCCATGCGGTCATAGAGGTATAGGAATTATATACAATGAGTCTTGAGAATATCTACTGTCAAATTTCAGTAATACAATGCTAATGGTGTGATAGCTGTGGTGTTGGTTTTTGACAAGAAACGTGGCATTGTTCTGTCGGTGTTTTATTTGAACACCCGATTTCAAATGTTGCTAACCACCTCATTATAAAATATAAAGTCCAAAATCTACAAACTTTCCACAATTTAGCGAGGGGGATTTTCTACAACTTATCTTCACTTAATGATGGATTACATCAAATCCACTTAATGAGCTGCGGTATATCTTCTATATTGGCATATGAATTTGCGAACAAAGTAATTTATTCGTTGTTGCCATTAATGATTTTACAATTATTCTAAAAAAATAAAATTACCCCAATTAAAAAGAAGCCGAATACTACACCGAATTCGTTACCCCCATTTTGTTCCCTTAAATCATTTCGTGGGCTCTCTTATATAAAATGATTTTTGCAATTATCTATAGATAATGACCACAATTATCTACCAAATCACATCTCTGGCTCTTTATTGTGCTGCTTCACTGAATCTCAAATCCGTTTTTTTTTTTTTTAAATCTATCTTTATCTCCTCAAAATGAATACGACCTCGGCAGAGAGGTAATTTATTTAAATAATATTTTTTTAGTGGAACAAAAAAATAGCCACAATTGTATAAGATCAAAACACAAACAACAGATAAGTACCTATGTATTAAGCTCTTGAATATGAAAACAAACCAAAGAGAGTATAGTTGGTGGCTCATCATTTCCTATTTGTTTATTTGAAAGAAAATAACTAGCTCGTCTCAGCCATTCAATTCCATGTTTTCTTTTGTTATTTAAGCCATTTATTTATCTTATCATAAGTTATGCTACTAATCATGCCCAGTCATGTCACTACTTACCTTATTCACCTGTTGAAGGGTCTCAAGCATAAGCTCCTTCTCGAGTACAGAGTCGAGTGCTTGAACCTGATCACATGATGCTCGCGCTTGCAAATAAGTCGATGCCAAAATGAATGATCCAATTACGAACGAGGATACAATAATGGTGAATGCTGTAATTTTAGCGATTTTCACAGAATTCGATTGACGTTTGTAGGCCTGGTTAGGGAGAAAAGAGACAAAAATTATGTTAAAACAATTGTATAGAAAAGCCGATGCATTAATATAACTTCCGGTAATTTTTATGTTAACATTGAAAGTTTGACTGTAGTTCTCTAGTGAAAATGGTGCTTGGTAATTATAGATTTAGTTTTTTTAAATGAATATTTTAATGGCGCAGTACGATGTGTGGATCATTAACTTCAAATTGGGGTAGAAAGTTTGTGTGCTATTTTGTGGGTTAACCGTGACTCTTAAACTGAAAAGTGTAATCAATTTCCGAAAACTGGGTTAACTGCGTCAGCAATAAGAGTTGATTGCAGGGGTATCAACGAGGTTTAAGTGGTGAGTGGTTAAAATGACAATTCCTATGAAGAGTGTTTTTCATTGTCTATTGTTCGATCTTACGAACCACACAATATGTTCCATATATCTTTGTTTATGTCAGAAATATTTGATATTTTTTTTTATTAATTTCCAAAAAGCAATCGAGAAAGAGAATGAAGAATTGACAGGCAAATCGATAAGACTGTTTTCACTGACAAGATTTATAATTTATGAATCCCTTTAGGTGCTTCCATTGAAGGAAAAGGGATTACTGTGACGTTTTGTTGACGAAAGCTGCCACTTTTTCCTATTTAATAATATAAAATCGTTTATAAAGAAAACAGAAACGCTCATAAAACATTTGGGAAAATTAAAATTTACAGATGTTCTGAGTTGCTTGCTGTTCTCTTCGCTTGTGCGGAATGTTGTGCTAAATTTCATAACAGGTGCGCGCCCGATGGATATTATTCTGTATTTTGAATGTATGATATGAAAAATCGTGTTAACAAATATCTACGTAAATTTATTTTAATTTAAAACTTAGCCATTTTTTGTGGGATGGTTATTAGTGCCACGCAATGTTTCTCTGTGTTTGAGCAATGCATTAAATTCAATAACATGGCTTTTTATTTATTTTATATTATTATTATATTAAAAAGAACAATGCCCCCCTTAATAAATTTATTTGACATAGACAAATAATCTCCTCAAATATTTTTTAGGTCACAAAAGATAACTTCATATGACAAATGTGTCCATTGTGTTCGTAAAATATAACTCAACTCTATTTCATCTTAAAAAAATGTACTACATTCGCAAGCATAGTACCGGAGAGCTCGCTACTGCGAGTCTGATGTGTTTGACTCGGCGAAACATTGTTGGCCAACTTATGTTACATTTGCGTCGTCACATTTGCTACTGTTTAAAGTTTTAGTTGTTTATAGGTTAAAGAGAGATAAAGAGTTTTTTCTGCAGTCAATCGTTTAAAAGAATGAGATCTTTATTCAACACCTTTAAATGTCAAATATTTGTAGCTCATTTATAGGAGAACCATGATATGATTGCATAATAGCAATGCAACCTACACCATTCTGCAATTAAATTAAAATTGGAATTAAATTTATGGAAAGTTTGAGACATATGACTGAAGTTAATAACATTTTTGTCTATTTTTGATTTGCCACCTTTAATCGATTATATGAACCAACAAATTTGTAAAAGAGTAAAGAATATTATTTGCGATTGTCAGTTAGCCATTGAATCGATAACTGTGAACTGTATCGACTGAATTTTCGTTTGTATAACTAAATTGACAAGTTGACTGAAATGTCAGTAGAATTCATTTGATTTCCACGCATACACTTTTTTAGCAGTGATTTCCCTTATACATTTATTGCTACTAAAAATATGTCTTTGTTCTAAGTTTGTATAAATCATTTGTTCTTAATCAACAAGTTTGAATCGATCCATACAATCAGTCGATCACAAAAATGCAAACGCCACCGAACAGTTGCCAATAGATAAATGTCGATCTTATTCGAAACTCGAAGTAGTAAGCTGTGTAATGTGTATTAAGCAAGCGGTTGTTCGCCTCTTATTTATGTTCTACTTTTAGATACCTTACACGTTCGATTCAATCAGTTATATTATTAACAACAAAAAAGTAAGCATAGCTTTGAATTTAAAATAATAATAATAGGTAAACCAACTGTTTACTGATTGCCATATAACTCGTATACTGCACATGCACAGAGCACAGCTTGAGCTCACAACTTCAACGTCAACAGAATCAACAGCAAGAGTCAGTTACTTTCTCTTGATAGATAGATAGCACTGACATTGACAACAAAATGTGCTAAGACCATCAATTTCACATTTTTGCCCTTGACTTGTGGCTTTCAATGAATCTTACAAATACAAGTACCTCAGGTGGAAGTTTGTTTTGAAACCATGCATACATAGCGTGAGCAATATAGAATGAATTCAAATTACAATCTACTTCAACAAGAACACTGCATTACGTCAAATATAAAAGACGACCTACGATACAAATAAATTTATGTAGATTGTAAGTAACCAAACGTAGAAATATAAATAAAGCAATTTCCATTTCAGTTTACTTTCTCGCTTTCCCGGTCTGCTTTTATGCAACTACAACTTTTTTCATCGTCAAATGACATGCACTTCGGTTTCAGGCAAGTGGCTCTTGACATTCTTTCCATTTGTCTCTTTTCGATTTGACATTGAAGTTCTCATTTATGAATCAATGATATGCAAATACAACTTCAATAAATTTTTTAGTATGTGGGCGGACAGGTAGTTCTGGTTTGTCTGTTGAGGTCAGTGATTGACAGTTGAATTCGAAAGATATTTTATGACATTTACAATGGTGTTGCTTTCATCATTTCGAAGGTTTAATCATGTGCAGATGGAATTAATTATTTCTCTCTCAGATCGTATTTCAGTTATAGTTGGTAGGTAGCACGTTTAGGCACACAATAAGTCATTTCACTTTTTAAACTTACGGCACGAAAAAGTGCTACTGTCAGAATCAGGTTACTCTAAATATGTAGAATTTAAATAGTTTGTATCATGTGGCAACTGTGGGTTTGTATTTCGAAAAGGTAACAGGAAAGTTTTTAGACAATCATATGAATACTCAAATTTCAGTTATAAATTAATTTTTTAAAATATTGTGCAACATACAAAATGTTCTACCTACTTTAAGACTTCGCGAGTTGCTAATAATTATAATTTAGTGTCCAGGCTAAATTTTACGAGCTCACAATAACGAAATTTTCCATATAAAACTACCCATTGTGACCTACAAAATATTTAAATGATTAGAATTAGTAAGGCCCTTTAACTCTGAGCAGAATTGTGTGAGTCAATTTGTTTATAAATGATGATCCTTTAATTATATAACAACAATTGATTAGTTCAAATTAAAGACACTGGTCGACAGTCAACTGTCAGATTATTGACTAATGCAAAACTAATAACAATGTGTAAATATGTACATGCTTGGATTGAGCAATTTGTAGTTGGCAGGTGTATATCGCGAAAAAGTCAACAATATACGAAATAGAAAGAAAACAAACAACAAATTTTATAAGCAAAGTTATGTTGCAACCCGTGCAAGCAACCATACGGTGCATGTCAACACCGGCCATTGGTCAGCTTAATGATTTAGACACTCTGGTGAATGGTCAAAGCAAGTCTTTGATGTGTCTTCAAGTTGCGACTGAAATTCGCCATAAAGATAGCCAGGCACGATAGCGGTTATGATAATGCTGATGCTATTGCGGTATGAATTTCTTGCATTTCGCAACTCTAAAGTCATGATGGTCTTCATTTAACTGCCAATTACTTTGGCAAAGCTTGCAAGACATTATTTTTTTTTGGAAAATAGTGTCATGCAATCAATTGAAAGATGGGCAAGATTTTTCTTTTTACGATGAAGATTACTTGTGCCTGTGAAACAATTTATGGCACGCGTGAATGTTGAATTGCGAATTAAGATTTTCCTTCCATTTTGAGAATGTGAATGGCAGTCCCCTCTTTGAACATTTTAAGTAATTTGATTTGAAATTTTGGCTCGGACGATTAATTTGAATAAATTTACTGTCGCTGTCGGCACTGTCTATGTCTAGGCCTATCGGAGAATAAATTACAGTACATACAATTTTTATTTGGACATCGATAGATGAAATTTCGTTCGATGTCGAAATAACACCAAAGGCAAGTCCAAATAATTTCTTGAAGTATTACTAAAAACGCTGCATTTAATTAAGGGTTACACTTTGTCTAAACGATGTTTCGGCGTCTTTTTTTGCTTCCGAGGAAAATTTATAATAGTCCTAGATCTAGGCAGTGCTTAATGACAGCACGATTTAGATCGCGCATTGCAGATTAGGGGCAATTCTCTGGAAATAAATCCTCTATTTCCAAGGCCATATGGTAAGCCCTTCAATTTGCTGATTGATGTCGTTTCTTTAAAGACACACTGTATTATATTACGAATTACAGCAAAGTGTCACCTGTCAACCCAATCTTTGTTTTATGAGAGTTCTGAAAAATTCAGCTGCTAATAAAGCTGAGTCATTCCTTAAAGTTCATCAGTTTTGAAAATAACGATTGAGTCAGAGTACCATTCGAAATGACAGATAAGATAGCACTACATCAACAATTAAATATATAGGTAGGTACTTTCCCCGAAAATGCTTTACAACAAACCTTAATTGAGGAACTTTCGGATTCATTATAAATTCGTTGGCATGATCCCACATGGTTGCGTTCACTTCGGTTCCTGTGTCCCAATTGCCACACAATTCAATCTACATCTACCATTCTCATTCATCACACTTTACTCGTAGGTGATTTTGGTATAGTATTTTCAATAAAATATGCAACCCGACAACAACCATTGCAGTTCACAATAGCTTTGCAACATTTCGATTTTTTCTTTTCTTCAAGCCTCCTCAAATCGATGCAAGCGATTTGGGTCAAATTAGAGAGGCACACTCCATCTGACTGCGTCATCGCGCACTTCACTCTTTCGTTATTCTTTTTCGCGACTTATTCCATTGCTGCTGCTGCACAGAAACTGTCAGGTAATAATATAGAGGAACACTTATAAGTTTATGCCTCTTTTGCATGTATAGTCGGTTACCATTCTTTTTTTTTGCGTTGAACGATATAAGGTTTCCATTTCATTATTTGTTCACCCAAAAAAAATATATAAAACAACAAAATATGTGTTTCCCGTTGTAAATGGAAAGGAGGACACACTGCGCTAAAACGGAGATAGGCAGGCACGAAATATAATGAAAAGTTTTCAGATTTCTCCTCTACGTTGGAAGAGAGTGATTCAAATTGGAAGATTATGTTCGATAGTCAGATAGTAGTTGATACTGACAGTTTGACTTTCTAGAGAAGGTAATGGGAAATTTGCAAAATTGTAACGGATGTGGGAGTGCCACGTTGCAGAAGTTTAACTACGAACATCAAGTTTTTATTTTTATTACTACTGGCAATAATTTCGGATGATATTATTTAGTAAAAATCTGTGCATGCAAATTGTGTTCAAGTGCACGCTTTAGCAACGGAGAATAAAATTAAAAGTGACATTTCTTTGTTCACTTCCGCATACCCGTTGCGAAATCCAAAGCAACGAAACTTTAAAGTTGAAACAGTAACACATAAATAAACAAATATAATTGTGAAACAAAACTGTAAGTCAGTGTTAGACAAACATCTACGTACAATAATAAATCAATGTATCCCAAAAAAGCTCAAATAAAAACTGAAGAATTTGGAGAATCAAAACAAATACCAACGAATCATAGGGTCAAAAGAAATGGAATAGTTTTATTAATCGTATTTGAAATGCAGCAAGCAAAAATAATAAAAAACATACACAAATGTAAACATTTACAGTTGCTTGCCTCTCTACGTTATTTTGTTTTGTCTGTCATTTTGACTTAACAAATCATTGGGCACATTCAAGAGTCAAGTTATCTTAAGTCGACTAGATTGGTCTGGATAAGATGTAACCTGAACGCAAAAAACTAGATTGTTCGGGAACATATGCGAACTGTCAACTTAGTACTCAGTCACGAATTTCTTGACTAGATTCGTCGGCTACCATAAACGTCAACTGAAACTGACCGATTTCAGCCAATCAAATCCGAGATACATCTAGAACGTCCCCATTATGATTGAATAAGTGAAAACTAATTTTACTGACGTTTCATGACAGTTGCCAACATGAAGTACATTTTAAAACCTAGTTATCCTAGCTCGACTGGTTTTCGCCGAACGCATAAACTAGGTCGTTAACGTCACTTTTCCTATGTCAGCTGCATACGGGAACTGTTAACATAGTACACAGTCATACGAGTTTCTCGACTAGATTTATCGACTACCCCTCCATAAAAGTCAACTGAAAAAGCTGTATATGTCACCGATTTAAGCCAATCAAAACTAAGACACATTAAGTTATCAATCTGTCAGACTTACTAAACTAGATACTCGAATGTCCCCTATGTTACTAGTTTTTGAGAAGGTATATCACTTGCTTTTTTCAAACAACCACAACATACTGAAAAATTAACATATTTATTACATATTAAAATATTTGCCTTTCATTCGTTAACTTAAAACAGGAAGCAATCAAATATTATTCAACAACGAAAAGCCGAACCAAGATAGTGTAGGCAGTAAAGGTAAGGCAAGGCATCACTAATTAATTACAGCAGATATTCATAAAGCATAGCCATTGTTGGAGACAATCCTTTTTAGAAGTGATTGAATGCATTCATACTTCAAACGCCTTCTCTGCCAAAGATGATGCAAACAAATTTAAGGAGCAGCTACACATAATTCACCAGTTTCTCTCGAACACATACCAGGCCACTCCTCTGACTTCCACGAAAAATGCAAATGTTAGTTTAAATATTTAAAGAAGATGGATAGTATTATGTGCAGTGCTTCCAAGTTATGTGTGAATAAAACAAACTGAAGATAGTCATCTTAAAGCGAACAAAAAAAAAAAAATGTGAAGCTGCATTATAATGAAACCAAAAATACTTGAAGTGTGTCGCCATCATGATAAATAAGGTGCAAAATATTAATTGAAAAACCAACAAAACTCAACAAAAATCCCACTCAACTACGAAAACAAAAGACTTGAGTGACAAACCTGATAGTTAAACATTCCAATCTGTAATGATGGTGGACAGGAAAGAAAAGAAAAAGGAAAATATTGTATTATTAAACATTGCAACACATGTGTGGAAAAACAAAAATTTAAATAGAACAAGGCTGAAATCATTTCATGTTGATGGACATTAAGTACGTATTCAAAAACAGTAAAGTAACTATGGTGATATCTTTGGTCAATTTATTCGTTAAGTGATACAGAAAAATAAAGCATAATTTAATGAAAAAATATATTCATCGAACTCTTAAATATAAACGAGCTTGTCATAGGTGTATAGTTTGTGAAGTATACGACTTCGTTATCAACTAAAAACACTATTTGTTATTCCAATCACTGAGTTTCTGGCAACAAAAAAAAAAAAAACACGCATGCAAAAGAGTTGGAAAATATAACTCAACTGAACCGTTGAGCAATGCATCCGCTTTTGCGTAAAAATGCAGTCATGCTCGACTTGTGTTACAGAATGAATGGATGAAAATAATAATACATACAGCTACTGCGTAAAAGCTTTCATAAATAGGGCTAACCTTTAAGTACCAAAAGATTGCTAAGAAGGCAGAGGATTTTTTTTTAACGTAATGACATAGGTTAAATTTTGCGTGCTTTTGTTGACACAAACGAGTTGTATTCGCTACCTGGTTTTTGAAATAGCGCACTAATAGTGGTGAAATTATAAAAAAGATTGTTTATAGTTGTAAACAGTGATATATTTGCCATAGTTGTAAGTAATTACTTAATAAAATTCAAGCTACAAAAGTGACAAAATGGAGTGCAGATTTAAGTAATAAATAATAAGCAATGCTCAAATGCTTGTGCAGAAAACTCGTTGCAGAAAGCACAATAACTTATATAGTACAGAAAAAAGGTTATATGTTGTATCAATCAAGCACTTTCGGAAGTTTCAATAGGCGCGTTAATTGAACATTGTTATTATTGAACTCTCGACGTAGTAAATCACCCTCACTGAAAAAGAATAGCGGTGAAAGCAATTTATGTAACGTCACCGTATAGGTACATCTCAAATGTGTTATGACAAGCTGCAGCTGTCACATCACTTTCACTTGGATATATACCTAGTACTTCGTATTTGTTGTAACTCAGTGCTGAAGATGCTAATTTACTTTGCTTCGGTGAGATTGATGTTCAGTAAAATATATTTAATATCAATATCCACTGCGTAACAACAAAGTGACTAAAATTAAATGGATTTGGCAGCATCTGAGATTTGGAAATGTATTTTTTTTTTTAATTTCAAAACCCAGCTGTAATTAGTTTTGTGATAAAACAAATAATTGTCGCTGGCACAGCCATAAAACTGCTGTCTCTCCTTTACATACCCTTTTCGTGCATTGTTCAGGGAAATTTGAAAGAATTTAAAAGCATAAATTATAGCAACGCAAAGGAACATTTTTAAAGATTTAGTAAAATTTACATTACAAGAGTAGGCCTATATATTTGTTGCCCATTAATTAACTGAAAATATGGAAACATCTATGTAAAGGAAGCTGTTTTTTTTCAGCGTATGACAACCCACAAGTGTTGCCACTTTAATTGGAATCATTTTGCTAATTTCTCTTTTAATAAGAAACATATTCGTAAATTTGTATTGTTATTTAATAAGTAAATAAGCTATTTCCATGTGAATGGTGTTTCAAAACTATCCCATTAGAATGCCGCGGCATTTTCTCTTCCTGAACACGAGTGATGGACAAAATATTTTTAGCGGTTATTTGAAAAATGATGAAGATGTATAAACCGTGGCCCTATTTCAGAGAACTTTGAATTCGTACAACGTCCGAATTGAATGCCCGATTGGCATGAAGTTAAAATTTAGTGTTGCTCTAATGAGTATTTTGTTAGTCCAAGAAAATGATACAAAATTGGTGATTAGTTTGATGTGGATGCGCTAACAAACCCATATACATATATGGTATGTAGAGAATATGGTGAGAGCACTTATCGTACGTGCGAGAAATCATTATGTCATTCTCGGAACAAAAAACAGGTCAATTGAAAACACAATTTTAGTGAGTGCAATTTTAGAATACGCTTTTCGAAGAAACTGGACTATTCCTGAACTAAAGGAATAAACTCGACGAGTATATTTAACTGGCATAAATGAAGGTCAAAAATGTGAAAATGTAATCAAGTCATTTTTACGATAACTTTATAGAACTGTTATACAGTAGGTAAGTAAATTGAGCTCAGCTAAAGAAGAACTAGACCACAATCTTCCAATGGAGTAATCCAGCTAAAGTCAATGTGCGAATTCACTGAAATCAAATGCAGTGATCATATTAGGATTTGTGACCGATTTTAAGCTTTTAATTTATGGATCTTCGTTAATTTTTTGCATCAACTACTGCCACACAATCCCATTCTGTTAAGCGCTAAAATAGGTTGTAGCACCAGGTGCATTGCTGAAAACTGTTGCAAAACTGTGAATTACAAGTTATTGCGCAAAAAAAATACGTGCTCAGCTCAGTCCACTAAAAGAAAAACAAAGTGGCATTTATATTTAGTTTAACCTTTCGTTTCTCTCCTTTCTTCTTCATAATAAATGTGACAAAAAAAATCATTAAACAAAGACTGCTACAAAATTGAAAAGCCTCCGCATATTCTTCTCCTGGGAAGATCGAATATTCAACTCGTACATATGGTTCACCAAAGTGTTTGTTAAATCTTCCTCTATGCGTTCCCAAACCAACAACGCGGCACTATGTTAACCAAGCCATTTCATTTAGTTACAGGTTAACAAGAATAGGTTGCTTTCGAAACGGTTTGAATAAAAGTCAACTGATCGGATCCAGTCGTGCACTTCATTTTAATGAGTGCAGTAGTTAGACGTCTTTCTCGCTGAAAGTTGTTAAGTTTTCAACTCTTTACACTCGCATACACAATATCAAAAATATGAAGGGTTCTATTATGAATTAATCAACAAGTATCTTTCGTCTTAAAAGTCACAATATAAAAACGCACACTTAAACCCATCTTCGTTAAGATGTACTATTCTCTTCAGATTTCAACGTTCAAGTATTTATATGCACTCGAGCAACCCCTTTAAGTAGTTTCTCCAAAACCATTAAAATTCAAAGTGGAAAATAATGACGTGCATTACTCAATCTGGATTGAGATCGCCAACAAATTATATATGCAACTTAAATGCTCGTATACCGGCCACGGACAAAAATAAATAAATTTGATTTTTCGCAAGTACACGGACATGCGATCCCTCGATCCGCGATTCTTAAATCACAGATAGGTGTTCTTTATTGATTCGTTTAAAAGATTTATTTTAAACAATAGCCTCAGTCTGATATTTAAATGCAATGTATTCAATGGAATCTCAAGGCAAACAAAAAACAGAATACCACTTCAGCCGACTGATTTGTGCGTGCGTCTAGATTCAAAATTGATGTTTCTTCATCAATGATATTCATAGTTGCATTCATGTGTATGTAGATAGTACATAACCATCCTTATTGCTGTCCTTTGGTGAGTCTGTTCGACTTCATTTATATTCAAAGTGTGTACGGCCAGTAGCGATTTGTGGATTCTATTTTTGGATCGGGAAATTCCTTTATTTAAAATAATTATACCGGATATGCTTGTGGTAAGAAAGAAGAACCAAATGCGGTTCGTATATGTGTTCTTTTTTTTGTCAATTTAAGGTGGGGTTTTTCATACCGTCCCATGAAAAATATTTACCACCATACGTGTTGCATTAGACGAGGACAAGTGCATGCTTGTACGTAAATGTACAGTTGTAATAAGTTAATCTAAGTCCACCTATTCACTGACAGGTGACAGAGCACCTGCTGCGGGTACCTGCATAACATCTAGCTTTGGAGTATAGCGCTGTTTAATATTCATTTCCAAATCAGATAAACTCGAAAATCCTGCATAGTGGGCTTTTTACCTAGCTTGTCTAGTTTGTAGCTGTCACTTCAATAATAAAGAAATACATAATTTAAATATATATATATATATATATTATTAAAAGATTATCTTTTAAAGCTGCAGGTGCCTAAATAAGTTCAACACAGTGCTTTTTTATTTGTGAGAGTTGAGAGTTGTCTTAAAAGCGGTAGTGGTCCATTATGACCCTAGGCCTATCGATTTGACTAGATCTTCGACAGGTTGATGTGGACTATGTGCTGACGAATAGACTTGCATTAAGTGTTATTAATGTGATGTCACTGCGCACTTCAAATACACATTTTTACTAAAGCATGAGGTTGTTTTATAGTTGTAACTCATGTTTTCATGAGTCACTGTAAATATAAATAACCAGAGTGAATAATTCAAATAAAATTTCAAAGGAGCACCCAGATAAAGCGTGCATTGGTTTATGGAACCAAATAAGTTTTTTTTTTGTGTAATTGCATCCTTCACCAGCATTATTTCCGCACAAAAGAAAAACAATTTCCCAACCAAAACGGTGCACCAAAATCCAATTAAATTTACCAATCTTCAATATCACGAAATATAAAGCAATCGTCTGTGGTAACGGTAAAATGAAAATCAAATCTCAAATGTGGAAGCCATAGCGCAAAGAAAAATCCAAGAATGTATACCAATAACCCAGTTTCAGTAGTAGGTTGTAGGTATTGCTTATATCTTCTCTTTTTTATTTGATTGTCAAAAAGAGTATAACAACATCTTAAGACTTTCGAGAGAAGAAGGAAGCAAAATGCCAACGAAATAGCGCAAAGATTCAGACCTATACTCCAACCAACCTTTTTAACTCGCCCATGTATGTATAGGTATAGCAAAAGCAATATCATAACAAAAATAAAAAATAAAACTCAAGTTGCTATATAATGTATTAGGTATCCGCAAAATTTAAACCACAGCTGAAACCGCACTGCTACATTTCGCATCAGAGTATTAGGTTTACTGACTGCCTGTCGGACTGGACAACAATCTCAATGTTGGTCTGAGCTCAGATTTGTTAAGTGACGAAATTGAGTTATAAAAAATAAGAAACAACAACACAGAGAGATAATCAGGTTTCTTGTTGCTAGTACTACGACGCAGGCAGTTTGAACTTTGCTTTTGTTTTTCATATAGTATTGCTTAGTTTTTATTTTCTTCTTCTTCTTAATTACACATTTCAAGGTTTTTTGAAGTTGTATGCAAAGAGCTACAAATCGGAATACAAATCCAAATAAAATGCAAAGTGCAACAACAGAAAAACCAAAAGCATTTGAAGAGATAGACCTTCAGCAGATTATAAAATGTTTCATTAACTTTCGTGAATCTCTTTTAATTATTCAAGATGCAATAATGAATATATATCACTTATAAAATTATAAAATAAGTAAAGTAAAGTAGGTAAGTGAATAATTATTTTTAGTTCAAGAAATTAATTATACTAGTTAACAATTTGAATGCATTTGAATTTTTTTTAGAAAAAAACTTAGGGCAGCTAATGATTTTTTAACTAAATTAACCTTAATCTTTTTGAAACTCTCAATAGCAAATTTTGTAAGTTCGTAAAATTAATAGTGCGGATAAAGTTTAATATCTTTGGTACCTAGTATTTCCGACAGAAATGCATATTTTTTTTAGTTAGCTTTCCTTTAAAATAATAAAAATTTCTCACGTAATAACATAACCAATTTTTTACACAAAAAGTTTTTTTCGACAACTAAATTTCCACAAAAGGGGAAAATTCCCTGACTCAAGAGAAACTAATTAGTATTGAATAATAAAACGCTTACAAGCTTCGTAGTTTTAAGCCCTGATTGGGTATATTCAATATTATGTAGTTTGTTTCGATTTAAAAAAAAATCATTTTTGAACACGATCAAGGACCACGAGGGTTCCGATAATGTTTAATTTTTTTTTGATCTCGAAAGTAAAAATTAGCACTGGTACCATTCGCATTTCGTTCGCTTCGAGTTTCCCCGTAACAAAATTGCCATCGCCGGTAAACTTATTCGAGACTTTTGAAATTCTAGAAGAAGTACAGAATGCCGCTCATATCCGTGCCTTAATTTTTTTTTTGTTATATTTTTTACCTTAAGCGTTAATATTTATAGTTTGCAACCGATATATTTTTTTAGGAAGCAAATTTAATATCGTCTGAGCTCGTAAAATTTGAACTGGGCACTAAAAATCATAATAGCTCTCGCAAAATAAATATTATGCAGTCTGAGTTTTATTGATTTTAAATAGCCATTTATTTGTACAAGCTAATTGTGACTAGTGGATAGGAATTTTTGTGAGTTTCATTGTGAATTTCATATGCGAAAAACTAGACAATTTTAGATTAACTCAGGTTAGAGTTTAAAAACAATTTTCGAATTAGGTGATGGCAAGTTGTTCGCAAATCTTCCCATTGCTCAAAAACCCTGGCAGCACTGTTTCATGCTCCTCAAATTTCACAGATTTAAAGAGTATTGTTTAGGGCGGCTTAAATTTCGTGTTTGCAATCCTTGCTGCACGAAGGAAATTGAGAAATCGATAAAGAAAGACTGATATAAAGTATGAACAAAATGTCTTCCCCGTATAATTTGTTAAGTTTTAGCTCCGACTACAATGTAGCTTTCTCTGAAATTGAGTTTGGATGAAAACTTAAAAAACTTTTGGCTACAACTGTACTGAATTTTGTATGAATTTCAATTCGGGATTTATTTCGATGTAGGTATTCAACTTGCATTTGTTTCGATTTCAGGCGAATTCACTTCCTTTTTTTTAAATTCGATGTCTCTCATTTCAAAAAATAAATTCGAATATGTTCACGACACGAATGCGGTTAAATGCGAATTGAACATAAAGAAAGTTAGAAATTCAATTTCAAACGAATTACTTCACAGAGTGATTCATACAATTTTTAAAAGCTCTGATCTTAAAAACGCAGTTTCTACCATTTTATGTCCCCATTATTTTTAGTCCACCAAAGTTAAGGAGAATTGCCTACACCATTATTTTCAGAAAATTCCAGTCCTGGAACTTATAAAATTTTTGTTTTTTTTTTAAATAAAAATTCTTACCGGTGGCGGTTCACTAGCGGTACTGTAAACCTCACTTGGAGCATAATCGGGTTTAATTTGCACAGTAGCCATCGAGTCGTTGTCCTTCTCTGCCATAGGCTTCATTTATCCAAATTAATTTATAGTCCTCGCGTTATTTCTCGCCAAAATTAAAATAACACTCACTCTATCGACAAAATCACAATATTTAAAAAAAAAAAATTCTTTCAAAATTCACAGTCCACCGAAACGGTCAGCAATAAAACAAAATCGTTCGAAATCGGCGTTGTTTAGGATATTTCTGGACAAAATCAAAGGTTCAAACAAGAATTAAACAAAAACAAAAAAAATAACGAAAGAGGGTTTATTTTTAAAACAAAATGCAGAGCACGTCTTAACACTTCGACTGCTACTCGACGTCTGAGATTATGCCAGCCAACGTTGGGAGATTTTTCTACCAGATTTTTAAACTGCTGCGGAAAAAGTTGTTCGTGTATACATGAGGGGATAAACACCGACTGTAGCAAAACAACCGAACGAACATTTACTCACAAAAAAAAAAACAACAAACAAACGTATCTGCGAGATATACAACAGAAAACCCGAAAAAGCTTCTTTGCTCGACTGTGGTGCAGTACACACCACACAAAATACAATATAAAGGGTGATTTTTTAGCTGGTTTGGTTTTGGCAACACTGGTTTTGACAGCTGACGTGTGTTTAGTACCTTGTTTCACTGTCAAACAGCTTCAGTTTGGTTTGCAATTTAACCATGGATCGTCTTACAAATGAACAACGCTTGCAAATTATTGAATTTTACTATCAAAATTCGTGCTCGGTTCGAAATGTTCATCGCGCGCTGCTTCCATTTTATGATCGGCATTCTCGACCTTCTGAGCAGTCTATTCGGAAGATTGTGACCAAATTTCGCACCAAATTTACTTTGTTGGACATTAAACCACCAACACGTTTACGTACTGTGCGTAGTGAAGAAAATATTGCGGCCGTATCAGCTAGTGTGACAGAAGACCGCGAAATGTCGATTCGGCGCCGTTCCCAGCAGTTAGGCCTTTGTTACAGCACTACGTGGAAAATTTTGCGGAAGGATTTGGGCGTAAAGCCTTTTAAGATACAGCTGGTGCAAGAACTAAAGCCAGCCGACCTACCACAACGCCGAATTTTTGGTGAATGGGCTCTTGGAAAGCTGGCCGAGGATCCGCTTTTTTATCGAAAAATTGTGTTCAGCGATGAGGCTCATTTTTGGTTGAATGGGTACGTAAATAAGCAAAATTGCCGCATTTGGAGTGAAGATCAGCCAGAAGCATTGCAACAGCTACCAATGCATCCCGAAAAAGCCACTGTTTGGTGCGGTTTATGGGCCGGCGGCATTATTGGGCCATATTTCTTCAAAGATGATGCGAATCGCAGCGTTACTGTCAATGGTGAACGCTACCGAGCGATGATAACAAACTTTTTTTTGCCCGAAATGGAAGTTCTTGACTTGCATGATATGTGGTTTCAACAAGACGGTGCCACATGCCACACAGCACGCGAAACAATGGCGCAATTGCGAGGCGAGTTTGGTGAACAGTTAATTTCACGTTTCGGGCCGGTCAATTGGCCGCCTAGATCGTGCGATTTGACACCATTAGATTATTTTTTATGGGGGTATGCCAAGGCTAATGTGTATAGGGACAAGCCCGCTTCGATTGACGCACTGGAAGCCAACATCCATGCATTCATTCGTGAGATACCGGCCGATATGTGTGAAAGAGTATGCCAAAATTGGACTCAGCGGATGGGCTACCTGAGACGCAGCCGCGGTCAACATTTGCATGAAATTATCTTTAAACATTAAATTGCAAGGTTCAAACTATCGATTCAAATAAATATTTCATTCATTTTTTCGAATTTTTTGTGTTTTTTTTTTAAAAAAAGTTCTAAACCTCTTAAAAAATCACCCTTTATATGAAAATTGGGAACGCAACACCGTGTTGAGTCTGTGTCTATGAGAAGATGCGAATGAGGGGCACAGCCGGGGACGCACAAATAAAATCAAAAATAAACAACAAGCTAAGTGAAACGTCACGAAGATTGGAGGTGGTGGGGGCACCAATAAGCCACTACACACTAGCAGCTGGTGCTCGACGATCGACTCGAGCTTGAGGCAATCCCCTTGGAGGCTTTTAGGTTTTAGCGATTGGATAATGCTCTGGCTTGGTTAGACGCATGAAGGGGGCAGCTGCCTGGAGGAAGTATTCAGACGAAAATGACATTAAGCGAAACGGTTCAGATACTCGGCTCTGAGATTTAGATTTCATTTCTATTTTACGATTTATGCTAATTGCTTTGATGGAGGAAATTAAGATTAAACGAGAAAATATAAAAACAAATGTGAGCCGGCAAATAGGATGTAGCAGGCGAACGTGCAACTTCAAGTCGATAGAATGAAGGCAATGGCTTTTTCTGCTAAAGGTCTTGGGTTGGTATTACATGTTGACCTTTATGTTTACCTTTATATTGAGTTGCAAATAGGTGTCAGTGTACGAGTACCTACTTACGTGGAATGTCATTCAATATTTCTTCATGCTGGCGGGTAAGTGGATACCTCTATGCTGCGGAGCTGTGACTTTGTTTGTATGAAAGAGTACCTATTTTACAAGTCAACATCACCATCACCATCACCAATGACTGCTTTGTTTTAACGCTTTTGCTTTTGGCTGGTTTTTAGATATCGCAAAAGTTTTTAAGAATTTAACTTTGCATTTGGCTGGATTGAGTTAGTTTGCGTAGGTAACTATAACAAGTGCCACTGAAAATAAAATACCAGGTAATATTGACAAAATTCCTTTGTAAAATTTCAACAAAATTGGTTTTGTTGAACTGAAAAAAAATTGTTGAAATGATAAATGCAATTTATCAATACAACTTAAGTTTTATCAATTTGAACAATATTTTGTCAAACGGATAAAACATTTACTACAAAACTACTTTGTCAGATTAACAAAACACAATTTTCAGTTTAATAAATCGATATTGTTGTTGAATTAACAAAGTTTTTGTTATATCAATAAAAATGAAACCAAAAATGACTATTGTAAATGTTTGTTAACCGAACAAAGTACAGATTATTAATATTTCAAACAATTTGTTGAAATGAAAAAAAAATGTTGTAGGAATGAGAAATATTTTGTAGAATTGATAACACACGTGTTGAATTGATAAAAATACTTTTTGAACATTGTAATCCTTTGAACGCATGGCTATTGACGGCGTCATTTATATTTCACACTCGAGTTTGTTAGTGCGCATAAATGTAACCGGTAAAAGTGAATAAAAACGCAACATTCTAATACTAAGGAAATTAATAAGGACATAATTAATAAAGTAAACGTCTCTTAAATCAAAGAAAGCCGCATATGGAAATTGTGGTAATATCTAAAAGGTAAGTGAAAGAAGTTAGTGCGATAATATATAGGTAAATGTATATTGAAGACAAAACAGCTGCACTTACAGCCAAGTCAAAAATATGTCAAGTCAAGCCAGACCAAGTTGTGCACAAATACGATAGTTTTGAAGAAAATAGGATTGTGCGCATCCTGGGCACGCGTGGCTTGACTCTGGACATTATCTTTCTTGTCTAAAAGTGCAGCTATTCGCTACACACAAGAAATTTTAATTTATCTTGAAACTGTTGTGTTGTTAATCCTTCGGAAAATTTATTGAATTTTTATCCGGTAAAAACCTACTGTGTTCGTATTATTGAAGTTTCGATGTTAAAAAAAGTATTTACCTGAAAAAGGACATTTACATATATACGATATATATATTATCTTATCTGAAAGTGCAACATCTTACTTTTCTACGCACTAAATACAAATTGTGAATAATTTCTTAGATTAAGAAATCGATCGGGAAGCCGTGGCTTATAAAGGGCTTTCCAATGAGAGGTGTTATTGTGAATGACCCGCTATTTCGGTAGCTGACATTTGACAAGTAGAAACTACGCCATTACTAAAAATGGAACGATACACGCTTCAACAACGCATTGAAATTATTCAAATTCACTGCAAAAATGGTGAAAATCTTGCAGTCACAGTTCGCAAAACTAAAGCATTTTTTGGTCGTCGATGATTAATGATTTTTTATGGTCGGAGTTGGATGGTATTGATCTGGACAACGTTTACTTTCAACAAGACGGCGCTACGTGCCATACAAGCAACGAAGCCATTGATCTTTTATGGGAAAAGTTTCCGGACCGTGTTATCTCTCGAAGAGGTGATCACAATTGGCCACCGAGATCTTGTGATTTAACACCTTGCGACTTCTTCCTTTGGGGCCACGTGAAAGATAAGATCTACGCCAACAGCCCAGCATCGATTCAAAACCTCAAAGATAAAATTCGTGAGGCTATCGAGGTAATAGGGCAGCCACTTTGCGATTTGGTTATGGAAAATTTCATGAAAAGGATATGGTCCTGTATGCGTGCTCGTGGTGGCCATTTGGCTGATGTTGTTTTTCATTATTAACGGCATACCTTCCTCTTTATTATGAAATAAACATCCGATCATTTATCTCAAAAAATGGCATTTTTCTTTGAATACCAAAATAACACCTCTTATTGGAAAACCCTTTACAACGCCAAAACATTTGGCAACATTTTTCTTTTAATTTTAATTTTTTGTTCAACTCAAATAATAAGTAAAAATAATTTAGTTTAACTTGTGTAATTCCTTTTTTTAATTATTAAACTTATTTTGGATATAAAGTCTTTATTTAGATAAATACTTATTTCGTATCTTCAAATTAAGTTCAACAGAACAATAAATAAAGAATTGAAAGACACAACAATTCTCCGCTGATGAATCAACAAATTAAAATGCTGGAGCTGACAAAATGTTCCTATATAACCAACGATCTGTTTATAGATTCAACAAAACACAACGGCAGTACTGACAAATTATTTCTGTACAATCCATTCGGACAGTATGCAATATTTGCTGTTGATTTTAAAAATACAATAGCTGAATTGACAAGCCTATTTTGTTAATTTGACAAAAGCAAAGACCAAATTGATAAATTTCTTTGCAAAAGCAGCAACATTATGATTAACTAATTAAATAATTTTTATACGCACAAAAAAACAATTTTTGTTAAGACAAAAATTTTTTTATCATCACAATAAAAGTTTTAAGACAAGATAAAACTTATTAAAATTTTGTCAATTTGATAGAAACATTTTGTTGGACGTATATTGACAAAAAAAATTGTTAAATCAAGCCTCATTTTTCTCAAATATACCAAGGTTTTATTTTCAGTGATGAAAAAACTGATAATATTTAGATTTGGATTTAACAAGAATTACGGACGTCAAACTTTACGAGCGATGCAACTGATGCATCAGAATAAATTCACAGCTTTGACGATATGGATCACTTGTGGAACAGTGTAAGTTTAGATATATAACTTGTCTTCTAAAAAGTTGAACTTAACTCACTTTAGCAATATACCTAGTATTCAGATTTTGAGATTTCAACTGAATCTGAAGGACTGAACTGAGAAGATTTCTATGGACAATTTAACGTATGTACTCTTAGATAATAATCAGAAATTCGCGAGAGGTGAGTGCAGTTAAAAAATACCTTAAGGCGTAAATATGTTCGCTCGGTTGAACCTGAACTCAGTAGCCACTGCTACAAAATTAACACACTTATAAATGTCTGAATTGTTTTTTTTTATCATTATTGGCTGCACGCCTCATTGTGCCCCGAATTTAAGTTCATTATTGTTGGTATAACCTTCAACGCGAATACTTGATCAAAGCGCTTATTGCACTATAAAAGATAAGTGAGTAGTAAGGATTCTGAATGAAACCATTTAATATTCCCTGAAAGATTCAATGGAAATTATGTAGACCACACGAGTAATAGGTTTATCCTAAGGCTATATATTGCGGATACTACATATTTTTAAGCTCAGATAAAAAGGCATAATTTGCATGCTTCTTTGATATCGCTGCCGGTGATTTCCATATTTAAAAGTTCCATTAGGACGTATTGTCTGATTCAAGTATTAAAAATATATCCGCTCTTTATGTGCATAATTCCGCTCGTTAGCACATGTCAATGAAAGCTGACACACATTTATTATTAACCATTCCAAATTAACAGAAACGATGGGTTGGAGTTTGCTTCGTTATTCGATTTTTCGGCTACGCCTTCACAAACGTAAACCGAAAAATTGTTCATGTGATCAATATTATAGGGCAATAAAAGTTCCGACATGCGACGGCTTGCTCTCAGACTTTGTAAACTGATCGTCTCTAGTGTCTTAATGTTTGCATTCAGCTATTCATAGTTCAAGAGCAGAAAAGGATGAGTTGTACATAAAATTAAAGGTGGCTCATAGACATAGGCAAATTTTAAAAGTTGTCGGTATTTTTTTGTCCTGGGACTAAGCAAACGATGCATTACCGGTGATTTTTTTTCTTGATTTTCTGAGGCATAAATGATGCATAATAATTCGTATTTTGTAAACAAACGAAAGCTCATGAGGGAAAAGGAAAGGGAATTAAAGAATATCTCATCTGGCGGTATTTTGTATGACAGTTCTAAAGTTCTTTCAGAAATTGAGCAAAGTAGTTAAGGACAGTTATATTCTCGGATGTTTGTCAGAGTTTTGCGAGCGGTGGCGTATTGAGAAAAAGCTAAAGATGTTAGGGAGGGAACTTTAGATCCCTCGCTCAGTAGTCCAGCACTCTAACAATTGAGCCACAAGTTTTTGCCAGAATCTGAACAATTTGGTTATTATTGGTTCTCACATTGTTTGAAAAGCAAAATCAAGATCAAACTAATCACATATATCGGGAACGACAGGTTCTTCTACGATCACTATTTCTTTGAAGACACAGATTGGGATCCAGTGAGAAGTAATTGGGACTAATATCGGAACAAAGCTTAAATTTTGCGCGTACTCAGCTAAGTAACCTACAGACTTCACACATCCGATGTTTACCTATGAGGGCCTAGTATCCCGTAGACCTTATTATAGGAGCATTTAAGTCTTTCAAAATAAAACATTTACTAATTGCAAAAAGAGGGAGCAAATGTTTATTTTTAATTACAAAAAATAATAAAAGGTCTGAACAATTTTATTAAGAGAAATTCATCTGTTTGGATTGGAGTGGAATCTTGCGAAAACCAAAATGGTGGTCACCCAGAAGATATTCACAGTATCTTTTTACCCTGAATTATTAGGGAATGTGGTCAACCTAAGTATGGAATCTGAACTAGAAACTTTTATTATCCTAAATATGATATTCGATCAAATGTGGTCTACATAATTTCCATTGAATCTTTCAGAGAATATTAAATGATTTCATTCAGAATCCTTACTACTCACTTATCTTTTATAGTGCAATAAGAGCTTTGATCAAGTATTCGCGTTGTGTTGGAAAAAAATTCCAAGTAGAGCTGTTTTTGTAAAATTATGCTGACAAATTAGTAGCACAATTGTAATTATTGAAATATACTATTGCTTAACTATTTATTTCAAACTGAGTGTTAGATATTTTTCGGGATGTAAGCACTTGGTTTTTAAGTTTTATCAAAATCGAAAATGCGGTTTTCTAGATATGAGCAGTTTCGAAAATTTGCGTTTTCGGTGATTCGAATCGAAAATTAAGAACGCAATATTTTTGAAAACAACAATTTTACTCCAAGTTTGCATTTTGGTCGAAATCGTGGTCGGTTTTCCAGTAAACTATAAAAAAATGTTTAACATGTCTGAATGTAGATATTGAACGATAATTTAGAGAAAAACTGAGTTTGCTATCAAGTTAAAAATGACCATATTACCCTAAGACTGAATTTTTGTCAAAATCTTATTGACCGTTTTTGGGATAGGTCCGATTTTCGAAAGTACAGTTACATATTCGTTTTTTTAGCGAAAAACTGGGTATACAACGTTGTTAACATCATCCGCTTAAGCTCAAATAACAATTTTGGTTGAAATCGTAACAGCCTTTTCGAAAAAATCAAACTTGTTTAAAATTGTTATATGCGAGGTACCGTTAATAACGGGACTGACATGCTTAAAAAAAAGTGGCTCCGAACTGTAAGCCCACAAGCTCCAAATCCAAAGTTTGAACCAAATACGGGCAGAAATTTAGGTTATAGACCTCGGGAGCATACGGACAGACTGACAGAAGGACGGAATTTTGCGTCCCCCTTTTTGTAGTTCCTCTATCATCGTAATGTCAGAATTGAATAAAATCTGGAGTTCGAAATTTTGTATTACTTTTGTAAATACTACTTTTACTAATCAAGAAACATACAAAAATTGTAAACTTTGTAGTTCAACATTCTTTTGATTTTATCGAAATTCCATATAGGCTTAAATACACTCGAATATGGTTAGAAACTTAAAAGTTAATATGAACACATGCCGGAGGAACAAATAAATAAATTAATATCGCTATGGTTCTGTTGCCTTTGCATCCAATGTTCATATTTGTCAAGTTCAATCCGACAACTGTGTTTGACATATTTATTTAAAGCAATTTCGAGTGATACGATACGTTTTCTTGAACCATGATCTTCAAAAGTTGCAGTCGACTTACTTAAACATAAAATAATTACTGGTACAACATATTCTTCAGTGTTGAGTCAACACTTAGACTACACTAGACTAAAAATTTGTTTATAGGTAGATATATGGATATGGTCAGGCATTCGAAAGATAGACTGGGACCTCTACCACAAAACCGCAATTTAATAATTCTACCAACACTTGTTAGAAATGCCAATTTAAGTAAAATAATTGCTATACCGCAAAATAAACCAGCTTCACTTGTTAAATGCTAAAAGATTCCTTCTTTGTACTAGTGACGATGACGATGACAATGCGCAAGCAGAAGAAAATAAATAAATAAATAGTTGCCGCAACAAGTCCGTAGGGACCCTAGCCACAGCTTCTCACGACCTATTGTTTTGTGTAAGTTTTTCATTTTTGGAACGAATGGGAGGGATCTACAATTTTATGCCGGGTGCAAAGTTATACTCTCGGATGTTTGTCAGGCGTTCGCGAGAGGTGGCGCAGTGGAAAAAAGCCACAAGTTGGAATTTGGTTTTTTTTTCGGGATTCAAACCAGGGACCCCGCGCTTAGTAGTCCAACACACTAACCACTGCTCCTACATCTAAAGCAAGAATGTTTCAAATTGTGGTGGGAATTATTACAACATATTATGTAAAAATTCCCACCACACAATTTGAAGTGAACGTCGTCAAATAGCAGTGTTATTTTAGATAACTTTTTTTTTCAAAATAATAAGACTTTAGTTATTAAACGATTAAGATTCCTACTTGAACCCACTACTTGAAGACCAAATTTGTAAAGACTTAACAATATTCAATCCCCAGGCTAAGTAACGTTCTTTTTTTTTTAATTTTATTAAAATTGTTTGTTGAATTTTGCTGCACTTGTAGCTTTGTGGTACAGAAAGTGATTAAATTTAGAATTTCCCTATTGTTGAGGTTTGCTTGTTCAATTATTATTGTTAGTTTTAAAATTCACTTGTTGTTTTTTGGTACAAAAACCACTGTTAATCGGTACAATTCGCCTGTTGTACAGGACTTGTAGTTTTGTGTTACAAGCCACCACGAAGTGGCTGTGGCTTATTAATACTCTAAGATTAAGTTAATTTTACAATCAACTTATTCCGACTTACTATCAGAATTCAAATATAAAACTGCAATCAATATTTCGTTCTCATATCGCTTCTCGTGCATTCAAGCTCTGCCTTTGAGTTCGAATGTGAAATAACGCTTTGCAGAATCCCAACCAATCTTATCAATTTAAGAAAAAAATGCATTATTTGTATTATCATCTACCCAAGCACACTAGTAGCAGTTCTCGGTAATTAGTTAACGTAGCTGTCATAGTTTAGTTATTTTTATTTTCGCATTCCGCGAACCATACTAGAATTATAAAATTGCAAATCAGTTTGATAAACCGAGAGGTTAACATCAATTCAAATGCTTTTTTTTTTTTCAATTATTTTGTTTTGTTAAATTGTCGATTATTATTCTTTTTTTTCGACATCACGCAAGGCCGACAATGTACATACATTGTCTAGGATTTCATTCTAATATGGAGGAATTTATTTTCCCACTTGAATGTAATCGTATCTTTGTATCAAGTATATTTTTGTTAGTCGTTCCGTGTCAGACACATGATGATTTTCAGAATCAGGTTCTGTATTGTTATATTTTTTTTTTTCTCATATAACTTTTGATGTCAGATAAGTGTCAATATGTTCTTAGAGGGACCATAACTTGGGAATTTTTTCTTACTGCGCAAATGTGAGAAGATGAGATTAAGATGAAATAAATTACCCAAAACCCCACGACGGAATTTCGGATATTATTTTAAGAGCCCATATTTATCATCCAAATAAATGGAGAACTAGAATCTAGAAGTAGAATAAAAAGGATTGTTAAGTAGATAAACTGCCTCTTACTCGTACGTTGTAATCTTACTCAAAGAAATTATTCTCGCCCCCACCTATCGTACAATAATTGCACTGTTCAACAATTATTAGGATGTGTGTATTTTGATATGTGTGTGCTTCTCTGATCTCTAGCTGATGTTCAGGGTGTCCGCCGGGAAGGTATACTAATTTGTTTGTTTATAATTTTTGATTAAATGAAAGAGAATGGATCTTATATTGATAAATGTTTTATTTAATGCCGGCAATTATGTATGGAATACAATATCAGGTAAATGTCCGCCTCTGTTAGTCTCACAAATGCGAGCCCTTTTGAGGACATTTTTCATTACATTCTCACACATTTCACGCGGTATTTCATAAATTTCATCACGAATATTTTGTTTGAGTTGCTCAAGCGTTTCTGGTTTGTTTGCACAAACCTTGCTTTTCAGATATCCCCACAAAAAGAAGTCCGGATCAGTCAAATCAGGCGACCGTGGAGGCCAATCAACATCACCATTTCTTGAAATAACTCGTTGTGGAAAGAGGTCTCGCAGTAATTCCATTGCAATCCTGGCTGTATGCGATGTGGCACCGTCTTGTTGATACCACATGTTAATCAAGCCCAAAGCATGAAGTTGTGGCGTTAAAAAGTTTTCATTCATATCACGATATCGCTCACCATTCACAGTTACAGTTACGCCGTTTTCATTTTCAAAGAAGTAAGGTCCAATGATTCCTCCTGACCAAATTGCACACCAGACTGTAACTTTTAATGGATGCAAAGGTGACTGATGAATAATTTGCGGGTTTTCCATTGCCCAGAACCGACTATTCTGTTTATTCTTATATCCATTCAAATGAAAATGTGTTCTCCCAAAAATTTCACGTAACTTTGTCTTAGTCACAGTAATCGATGATTGATTTTGATAAAATGTTTTAACGGTTAAAACACGTTGGTTTATCGAATATTTTTCCATAATAAATTTGCCACGTGTCTACTTCACGACTGCCAAATATGAACTGTCAAGACTAATGTTTACCAAAATGGCGGCAAAACAAAGTAGTATACCTTCCCGGCGGACACCCTGTACATATGAGCTTGTCAAAAGTTTTTCGCAACTTGTTTACTGGTTGCCATTGATGAGGTTGAGAATAAACACAATTTCATTTTGTTGATGTAAGAAAAAACCTGTACATGCCCTGATGTGATGACTTTAAACCAGAATTGTTTTATATCGACAAAACCAGATTTTAATTACGAGGTCTAATGCAATCGACATAGTGATTCTTGCAGAATGTGTCACTTTTATTCCATAGCAATATAAGTGGAGTTATATGCATGACTGTTATAGCTTTGACTTCATCGACTTGAGAACCACAGAAAACGAAATTTGCATTTCGAACAACTTGCAAAGAGCTGTGACTCCTTTTCACGATTTGCTCGGTAGGAGCCAAAAATATATCAGGATAAAAACTATCAGAACTGAACAAACCCAACGGTGCTGCCGCTTACCAAGATCCGCCGCCCCAAGATCCGCGAATTTTCTGGTGTAAAAATCTCATATTTCAAAGAAAATCTAAAATTTCCAATTCTCAAGATCCCTAAATGAGAAGAGTAAAATTCGGCTTGATACCTTATTACCCGACTGGACACAGAAAGGGTTATGTGTTTTATCCTATGTACGTTCCTACGGGACGCCCTACGCGGTAGCTTAAACGGCTTGACCGATTTTGAAGAGTGAGGTATCATATTATTCGTATTCTTCCCCGGAGTGTCATAGGCTAAAAAGATAAAAATAAGACTGCAAGAAAAAAGAATGAAAAATATATGAACAAGACGCATTTAAGTACCCATAACTACCTATTTGGCAGTCGGAGGGTACTCAATACTCATACATATATTTGTTAGACTGTGTAGGGATATAGTCTCCGATTGTCAATTAGTTAGGTATAGGTACTTAAATGCGTCTTGTTCATATATTTTTAATTCTTTTTTCTCACAGTCAGTTGGGTTTTTTGGTTTTTTAAATTAACTTTTTTTATTTAACTTCTTGTTCTGGATTTTTTTGTGAAACTAAATTTATATTTCAAGGTTAGCTTCAAGGTTTTTTTTTATCGTTAGAGTGGCCGTTATTTTTATCGCTGTCAAACTCCTATACAAGAAAAATGTACTAGAGCTTTGACACAAATTCATTAAATTCCCCTTGAAAATTTTCTCAATCTAAATTTGGAACTAAAAGAAAGTAGCCGAGTTGGACTTCGTCGATAAATGTTAAAATTGAATTGATTAATTCTCATGGGAAATAAATCTGTTTTCGGAACCAAAACCAAACCATTTTGTGCTAGAGCTCTAGCGGTCGTTCCGCCATCTTAGATATTATATGCTGGGCGTTAAGCTGTCATTGCAAAGCGGCGAAGATAAATATCTACCAATTGGAATTGTTCATGCATTTTGGGTTGAACACTGTAAGGCCTAGTGGAAAAACTATTATATGAACATGTCATAGGTACAGCGGTCTAGTATTTTCATACTCGCATCTGGCAACCATCAGACTAAAAAAAATAAACACTACATATATGCAAGTACGGATAAACTGCAATAAGAAAATAAAAAATAATAAAAACTATCTATAAAACTTTCAATTGGTTTTCTCCATCGAACGTTTGACTGCACAATTCATGTACATAATAAACGTACTCCTCCCCAGCTCGTGCGAAAGCTTGGTGTATACCTACGCGGTAAACATTTCTGTAATTCACTTTCGGTAGGACACACAAAATGTTCATAACTCTGGCGGTGAAGTTGTCGTTTGCAAATGCAAATAAGAGACGCGAGTATACAGTATCCACCACGCGTAAAAATTAAGGAAGTCCAGTCAAACTAAGAGTAACATGCAACGTGACCATTAATGTACCTACGTAAATACAACTGCAAACTTCAGTCGTGGCCGAAACAAATCGTGTACTGAATCTATAAGGAACTCGTAGGTGGCCAGAATTGAGTATTGACGTACGATGTACAAGTAAATATATAGGAAGCGAATTAACTCGCGCTTTATTTTGTTGGTTGATCTATACTTTTGAATTTCTGCAGACAATTTTTATGTGTCTAAATTTTCAAGTTTGGCATATATGATTATTTATTAGTGAGTTTGAATTGAAGCCTGAATAGTTTGATAACTTTATCAAGGATATTTATCAAATAACGATCTAAAAAAAACTTACAATAAAATAATTGCTATTTCTTTGTCATGTCATATCGTTTATATGTATTTATGAAAGTATACAATGCACTCTATGCAAGGTCCCAGACTTGTACCTATTATAAAGCCGCTGAAAATTTCTTTAAATCGTACAACAGTTTTTCAACCTCCAAAAAAAAATACGAAAAATCAACTATTTGTGTTTAAACATTTCGCTACAGGTCGCGAAACACAAAATTTCGATAACTCCACCATTTCTATTTTCGATAACTGCATACGTCAAATGCCCTTACATTGACCGATTTTGAAGTTTAAACGCAGATTTAACAGCCCTGTGCAGGATTATCTGCAGAAATACAATTGAAGGCTAAGGGGACAATCAGTCTTTGCCAATTTTCAGAAATTTGCAGAGATGCAATTGGTTTTGAAGTAGTTATTAAGAAAACTGTGATGGTCAATGTTACATCCCATTTGATCCTAACATTGACAGCGCAATGTTCTTAACATTGACCACCGGCTAAATAATGAAAACACAGTTGCTTATTTCGTATTTTTTAATAAAATTAAGAAAATTATTAATTAAGAATTATTAACATGAAAAAGAACACATTTACTTCAATTTAATTAAATGCATAAATACAGAAAACGTGCAGGCTTAATTAAAAAAGGAAACTTAAAGCATTTTTATTACATACATCAGGTACTTAATTCATTGTAATTTTTGTGTTGCATCTATATAAAAACCAGTCTTGCTTACCTATATATTATATTAATAAGGTTATTTAAAAAAGAGGTTAAAAAAAATATTAAGTTTTAGAACTTTGTTTTAAATCTTTGGAGCTCAGCAAGACTTGCTGGAAAAGGTCTTCGACTGAAGAGTCATCATCACCATTGGAACCCAAGATTTCGATTTGGAGTTCTTGGAGTGAACCAGTCTCAACTTGCTCATTAAAAAGCTTAGCGGCATCTGCTACAAGGGGATGTTGAGTGTTGGTAGCTACATCGTCATTCACAGCCACTGCTCCACTGCTAAGGTTTGTGGATCGGTTTTGTGTGTTCACGCTTTCTTCTATTAATTTTTTTAATAATGGCGGAAATGCATCTTTAGAAAGCGTTTGAGCTTTGTGCGCACGCCTGTCTTTCCACTCATCTAAAATTCGACGCCAAACTTTTTTAAGCGGTCCAAAAAAGGCGACATCCAAAGGTTGGCAAATATGTGTTGAATTTGGCAACAAACAAGCGAAGCGTATGTTGTTTTGCTGAACACCTGAAACGACGGCAGGGGAAAAGTGACTTGCCAAATTGTCACCAAGAAGAACAATAGGACCGCTTAACCTCCTCGTGTTCGGAAGGAAATGGTTTAAGAACCAGTCTTTAAAGATAGTCCCATCGAACCACCCTGACTTGCTTCGGTTGTACTTCGTTTTTGGAGGACCTCCCAATAACCAAGACGCCCATAAGTTTTCCGCTTTGTAAACAACATATGGTGGAATGAGCTCCCCTGCCGCAGATCCACAAAACATTATCGAAATGTTAGACTTTGTTGAGTGCTTTATGTTTTCGGGGAACCTTACTCCTCTCTTGAAAACGCATTTTTTTGAGCCCGGATCATCGGAAAGGTTTGTCTCATCATAGTTGAAAATGTTTTCAGGGGGTATGAACTCATTTTCCAGGGTTAGTGTAGTTTTCAAATTACTAAAAAAGTCGCCTACATGCTCATGACTGACCTTTGCTTTGGCCGGCTTTAAATTTTGCGATGCTCGAATACAAAGTTCATGTTTGTGCCTTGAAAGAAATCCTTTTAACCATTTTCTGCCCGGCAAGTTACACTTTTTAAATGAAGGAACTTCACGTTTGCAGGAATCGAGATAGTTTTTTGTGAGACATCTCAAATTATCCCCAGTAAAAGGAAAGCCCCACTCACTTACTGTTATGAAAGAATTGACTATCTCCATTTGTTCCACATCTGAAAGTACCGTTGGACAACCAATTTTTTTCCCTCTTAGTCCTTTAATTCGGTTCATAAAGGTTCCCTTCGCTATTTTGTACTTTTTAGCACACGCGTTGATGCTTGATCTTCCATATTTTATTTCTCGCAAAGCTAGTTCCATATCCCTAGCTGAAGTGCTATTGTAACGTCGCTTTTTGGTTACTTTTGGCATTCTGAATCAAAAATATTTGAAAAAAAAGCTTGGTCAATGTTTTGAGCCCCCTACAATGAGTATGAGCCCTAACATTGACCGAGGGGTCGAATTAACAGCTTTTTCACACTAAATTCATATTTTTCTAAGAGAAAATATTTTAAATAACATACCTGATAGGTTTTTTTGCTGCGCAGATTATCTTAGCTATATTTTACAAATAAAAGTTTCCCGCACTCGAACTTTCGCCTTTTGAACCGCACTTACTTTTTATCGACAGAAGTGACATCTGTGCCAGGAAATCAGCTTACTGCTGAAAATGCCATCTGGAGAATAATAGGACAACCAATTTCTGAAGAGAACAGTATATTTGTTCGCTTCATGGTAGCGACTAGAGCGGATTTAAAAACTTTCCAGATTTCGGTCAATGTTACAGACGCGTCAATGTTCGGGTATTTGACGTTACCGTGAAAAAACAAGACATTTCTGTCAAGTTTTAGCAAATCTGTCGAATGAAGTAAAGAAAGTGACATTTAGGCGTCTTCCCCTTGAATACACGACAAATTTTCTCTACTCTTAAAATTTCTTATTTTATGAGCAACAGTCCCGATTTTACTTTTTATAAATCAAAAGAACAGTTCATATTTATTTATTACAAAGAATGGTTTCACAGTAAGATTATATCTTATAAGTTGTGGAGGCTTTACAAAAATTTAGGGTTCAAAAGCAAATTTAACATTATGAATTGGTGAGGAATGATTACATGTAATTTAGTTGGAAACGTACATAAGGAAAACCAATTAATAACAATAACAATAACAGTAAGAATAAGTAAATTTAAATGAAATATAGATTTATATTTAAGTATCACTAGCCAAGTGTTTGAAAAGATAGGTTTTGAATGTGCTTGTGTTTGTGGTTCTCCTTAGTGGCGTGGACAAAGAATGAGCGCTCAGATTGCAAGCAATTGAATCGAGGCCGAATCATCATGGACAAATTTAATCTGCAGTTCAATTAGAAATTACTAGTACAGAAAAATCTAAATTTTTATAGTTGATTCAAAACCTAGAGAAAGTACCTTCGACGAAACGTCGCACTGTATGCAAAAACTGGAGTTGCTGCCTCATATCTCTAATACATTTCTACAAATCCTTTAACGTCCACAATTGCATTTAGTTCCGGTAACACCATTAGAGCTAATGCTTCTTCTATTTATGGCTAGTTTCTTCCTCGATTGCATTGAACCTACTCGCTTCATAAGCAAATGACAGTTTTTAATTGCAACCTTTTGTTTATCCCCTTCCGTGTCACCGGTTTTCCAAATCACGAATCTTACGTCAAAGCCCATTGAAATGGAAACTTATTCCCACAGCTGGAAATATACAAAGTGAAACCTATGTAATTGTTTCTATTTTTTGGGGGGATTTCTGATGTTTCCCTTCTCGTTTATTGCATACATACAACATATAAATACATGAGTACTGCAATAGACCTCAGGCATTCTCTTTCGCTCATAATAGCCTTTCTTTCGATCAATCAAATATGCTTTTTAATTACAATATCGCAATTTTATTGGTGCATTTGTAGCTAGCATACAAAATATTTCTCCTTTTATTTCTGCTAGACAGAAACCTGTTATTCACCTTAAACCATGAAAATCGTGCATCGTGAGCGGTGTGCGCCAGTGCAGCGAAACCGTCCGGAATGATGTCGAACACAGGAATTAAATGAAAAATATTGAAAGTGGCTTTTATTCGCTGCAGCTACAGCTGTCACGCTCAGTCCTTTAAGCTGCAGTTGATGCATGCCATCAATTATACATCTACACAAATGTAATATACGAACCAACTCTGTTATTAGGTGCAAAAGTTATGGCAATGAATACTGCGACTGCTTAATTGTTGTATAGTCGTTGGCATTTAGGAATACGTATAAGCTTGAATACTCAACGTAAGCTATTGTTTGGGTATTAGTAGATACGGAAAATATACTTCGATTCATTTAATGAAATGACAATGTTCCGCATAGACCATGCGCATGTGGGCTGGCAGTGTCGTTTGTTTAGTTTTAGGCTCTGTTTACTCCAATTGAAACAATGGTTGCAATCGTTGCATGTATCTATATACGGTTAGATCGCGACAAGGAATTGATATGGCCGAATGGCGGGGCTTACATTGGGACTTAAAAAATAACCGAATTAAAACCTGATTATAGACATTGAAACTAGCTCCAATGAAATGCTGTACTAACAAATTGTTTTTGCTCTAGTGAACACCAAGCACAAAGGGATTATCCAAGTGTCATCAATTTATATGCGAGTAAGGTAAACTTTATTTGTTATTTGATGAACGCTACCATAAATGTTGCTGAACGCAGTCATTGATTTATTGTGGTACTCGATTGCGCTTGTAATGGCGTTTTCGATTGAAGATCCGAGAGAATTGCCCCGAAATTCAGAATTGCTCTTATCAATGAAATTCGTTGGAGCACTTTTGTAATAGTGGTAGACACCATATGAGAGATTTGGTTTTCTTTTGCTACTTTTTTTTTGTTTTCTGTAATAATATATACAGCCAAATCAATATATTTCAATATAAGTTTACATTTTGCACGCATAATTGTATATTTTCGGATCACATAGCGAACAATTTTTTTCTAATAACACAACAAACAATTCAATCTGACATTTTGTTAGTAGTGTTGCTGAGTTCAGGGCAATTCTGTAAAAAATATTCCGGACACTTCTGTCGTGTTAAGAATTGACCTGGAAGTGCACTTAAGATTCCGCTCTCAGATTTCAGATTTTGTGTGTCTAATCAAACACAAAAACGTCATTTACTCTTTTTGTGTTGAATTTGTGCGATTGGAATATGTGTACGTAGCCTTCGACACTTTTCTAAACATTTTCCATTCACTAGTTAAATTTTACATGAAAACATTCAAAATGCTCGCCCAGATTGAATTCTAAACATTTTGTACATAAATAATTAACACAAAATAGATCAACCCGATGCATTTCGTGTTTTTGCAGTTGAAAAATCTCACAAAAACGTAAACAAACTCCACTAGTTGTCAAACTCAATCGTACATGTATAGGTAAATCTGAAGCAAATCTGAGAAAAAATCCAGATTCGCAAAAAAAAGTGCTCTGAGAGCGCCCAATTGAAAACCACATAAGATTCCGTTCTCAGATTTTAAATTTCGTGTGTTTGATCGAACATAAAAACGTCATCTTGTCATTTGATTTCTTGATCACTTTTTATGTTCGATTAAAATAAAAAATAAAGTGCACGACTGGGTCGCACGAAACTTTCTCGTTCAGTGCGAGTCTGACTGAAATTCTAAGTCATTTAAGCAAATCTTTTTTTCGGGATGTAAGCATTACTTGGTTATTAGGGTTTTATCGAAATTGAAAATGGGGTTTTCGAGATATGAGCAGTTTTTAAAGTGAGCGTTTCCAGTGATTCGAATTGAAAATTAAGGACGCAATAATTTTGCAAACATCAATTTTACTCTAAGTTTGCATTTTGGTCAAAATCATGCCGTTTTGAGGTACACTAGGGAAAATTATATTTTTCAAAAATTACTTTTTTCAAAAATCCATTTTACGATAATACATAGAAAAACTGAGTTTTCCATTAAGTTAGAAATTACCGTATTACCTTAGAAATGATTTGTTACAATCGTATGAACCGTTTTCGAGATATGTCGAAATTTCAAAAGTACCGTTACTCGATCTTTTAGCGGAAAACTGAGTATGCAGTTATGTTTACCTACTTAAGCTTTAATATCAATTTTTGTTGAAATAGTTAGAGCCGTTTTCGAACAAATCAAGCTGGTATGAAAATTTTGTATGGGAATTACCATTAATATTGAGGTTTTTTTTTTTGTTTTTTGTTGGAGGTTGTTTCTATCCGTTGGAGCACTCAGACACAACTACTGGTCCATTGTACTGCCGAACAGACACCTTACTTTTATGAACTTAGTTTTCCCGTCCTTCGAAGAAAGAGGAGAAGGAGCTTCAGTGGTGAAGAGCTTAGATGTTCGGCACTCACCACATTAGCCCCAAAGATCCGCCACCTGATGCGAGCAAAGGCAGGACAGCTACAGAGGAAGTGTTCCGCCGTATCGTCGTCCTCTCCACAAGCAGGACAGATGGTGGTGTCGCTCAAGCCCAATACATTTAAGTGTTTGGCAGAAGCTTGGTGGCCCGAAAGGACGCCCACAAGCAGTCTGCAGTCAATTCTCCTAAGGGATAGAAGGAAAGACGCCGACCTTTTACAGATGTCCAGACGCAGTCGTTTAGTCTGCCTGCACCCAGCGCAGTCACGCCACCGACACTCGTGTTTACGGGAAACCCAAGTATCAATGGAAGCTCTAACCGCAGATGCAGGCAGACCCAACGCAGGTTCAGGTCCTGAAAAAGATTCTTCTGAACCCAGCCTGGCAAGCTCATCAGCGATCTCGTTTCCCTGGATACCAGTGTGACCTGGGACCCAAACAAGATTCACTGTGTTTAACCTTCCTACCGAGTTCAGAGAAAGCTTGAGTTCCAGCACTAACTTAGACGAGGTAAGAGGGTTAAGCAGCGCTTTTAATGTTCTCGCTTTCCACGAAAACTCCAGAACCAGACCCCAGCCCGGTTCTGGAGCCATCCGTGAATACACGATGGCATTCTTTCCCTGGTTCAGAGTCTGGCCGAAGCCATTCCGTTTCCTGAGGTAAGTTGACGTGGTAGTTTTGTCGCAGTACGATTTCTGGTGTCATTGTGTCAGACGGCATATCCATAAGACATGGGTCAAAGGATAATTCTCGAACAAGTTCTTTAAAATTCCAATGCGCGTGGTACCAAAAGCCACCTCTCTTTAACCGAGAGATGGTTCTCAGCGTACATCCCATGATAAAAATATCAAGAGGGGGGAGGTTCATCATAGCATCTAGAGCAGGGCCCGGCGTGCTAGGGAAGGCCCCTGTGCATCTAAGACAAACCGTTCTTTGAAGTTTGGCAAAAGAGGCAGTAACACGTTTCCGCGAAAGCTTGTTCCACCAAACAACCGATGCATATGAGAGAAGTGGTCTTATCATCGCCGTATAGATCCAAAGGACCCTTTTAGGAGATAAGCCCCATGTCTTGCCAAAAGCGCCTTTGCACTGCCAGAAAGTTGACAGCGCTTCATCGGTTTTTGATTCAACATGTTTGGACCAAAGAAGCTTTTTATCGAGGATATCTCCCAGATATTTGACTTCATCGGAGATCGGGATAGTGACGCCTTTTAGCACGAGCTGAGTCAGACCAGTGACATTCCTCCTTCTCGTGAAGAGAACAACCGTAGTTTTAAGAGGATTCACTGAAAGCCCATTTCTTGTGCACCAATCATCGATCAAGCCCAAGGATCTCTGCGCCAGAGAGCAGACAGTCCCTAAGTCCGAACCGACAGATAGAACGGCGACATCGTCCGCCTAGGCTTGTGTGTAGGTTCCAGGAAGATTGAGAACCGTTAACAGAGAGTCTAGTACCATACACCATAAAAGGGGAGACAGAACACCACCTTGAGGGCAGCGTCTGCTTACCCCAGTCATGACGCATTTTCCACAATCCGCCTCGGCAATCAACGTCCTGTGCATTAGCATTGCTTTAATCCACAACACCAATGTTTCATCTACACCATGATGTCTGGCTGCATTGCACATGCTGTCAAAGGTCGCATTATCGAAAGCACCCTCAATATCAACGAAAATACCCAACGCGTACTCCTTCCGATCAAGAGCGCTTTCAATCCTACCAACGAGGTTTTGAAGCGCAGTTTCACGTGATTTTCCGCGTTGATAGGCATGTTGCATCGTAGAAAGAGGATGCGATCGAAGAGCAACATTGCGCACGTGCAGCTCAACCAGTCTTTCCAAACTTTTCAGCAGGAATGAGGACAGACTTATGGGTCTGAAACTTTTGGCGAGGGAGTGTAGTCGGTCTTACCTATCTTTGGTATGAACACGACTTTAACCATCCGCCAAGGAGAAGGCATGTAGGCCAAGGCCAAGCTGGCGGTGAAAATTCTTTTCAGCGTCGGCATCAGCTGACTAAAACCTTGTTTCAGCATAGCCGGATAGATTCCATCCGGACCCGGTGACTTGAAACCCTCGAAAGATGCAATTTGATATTTTTGATAGCGTCATCCGTCACCACTCTGGATGCAATATACCAGGTTACGCCGCGTGGTATTTGTCCGTTCAGAAGTGGCCACCGTTGGCGGTACCACTGAAGAGCACGTAGTGACCTGATTTCCCGGGAAGTGAGTCTCAAGCAGGAGACTAAAAGTCTCCGCCTTTGTCTCAGTGTAGGTACCATCAGATTTTTGGAGCGATTCCAGTTCACTTGGACTGTCCCTTTTGAGGACTTTAACAAGCCTGCTGGTTGCACTTAGTGATGCGACCTCCTCACAAAATTTTCTATAAGAGTCGTTTTCCGATTCAGGAGCTTCCTGCTTTCTCTGCGAATACACTGCAGTTCGGTATTCCACCAAGGTACCGGTTTTCTACAGGAGTTTTTTTTGAAACTGGACACGCTAGTTCAAAGCAACGGGTAATGACGCTGCTCAGATCTTGAGCAGACCTCTCCACCCCTTGTATTGATCTTAGTTTGAGTGGAGCTTTAACAGAATTGCCAAGCTCCTTCTCAAACCGAGCCCAAATTGTTTTTCTCGGATTTCTCCTCTCCAGCGAAGGTGAAACTTCACAGTAGATTTAAAATTCGATGTATCTGTGGTCTGACAAAGTGCTATCTGGCGATACCCTCCAATTTACGATAGTCTTGCAATGCCTATTGGACAGGGTAACATCGATTACTTGCTGTCTCCTGGCTGGTCGACAACCCACATTGTTGATGGTGATGTCAGACGATAAGATTAAGTCCAGAAGACGATCCCCTCGTATATTACATTTGCATAATAGAAGACAAGACCTATCTTTTTGGACTCGCAGTACTCTATGAGCTCAACAACAGCCTTTGGTGGTGGAGGAGTTAACGAGTCATAGGGAAAGTAAGCCGATGCAACGACAAAGGTTTCCCAATTGCCGTTTGCATGGTAAGTAATAGTTGCAGCAACCAAATCTTGGCAACAGAACCGTTTGATTGTAACTGCCGTAAGGGATTTCGATACAACAAAACATGTCCTAGGTCTCTCGGACTGCTTATCGTAAAGAACGTTGTGCGAACCGATCACCTCACCAAGGCCACAGATGCGATTTTTCCACACCCATGGTTCCTGGATGGATGTTACGCAGTTTTTTGTTCTACGAACTGCAAGCCTACTACTTAAAAGAGCAGTAGCAGCCTTACAGTGTTGTAGGTTTATCTGAGTAAACAAAATGGATGTAGACTCTGAGTTACGACCACAATTAGCACTACTTGGCATTGAAATGGAAATTAATCCTACCAAGATCCAGGCTTTTGTGTCGAGACCAGGATTTTGGGTACGCAGACGCTTGAGCACATCCGCCGATTTCCCTAGTTTCCCAGCGATCCAGCAGACAGCACGCGTAAGCTTGGGTGGCTTGTAGACCTCAAAAATTGTGGTCCCAAGGTGAGGGATCTTCGGCACCATACTGCTGACCCATTCAGAGGTTTGCTGCCAAAAGGTCTTCACCATGAAGGTTCCGTCCTTGAAATCACAGCCCTCAACCTGGATACAAGCATTAGTTGCCGCGACAAGCTCCAAAAAATGGGCTTTGCAGTGTTTGCACTCTGCATTGCTCATGCTATTATTTTATTCTCTTTATGAGCTTAGGTCGCTTCTTCTTGTTTTTCGGTTCGGCCGAAGAGGAGGCGGCGTCCAATCCAAGGGGCTGGTTGGCTTCAGTTTGTGAGACCTCCACCGACCTGTTCCTTTTCAAAGGCACCACCGAAGAGCTGAGAGACCTGGTTGCGCCTTCAGCAGATAAAGCATCTTTGCGCCGCAGATCCAACAGCTTCCTCCTTTTCCTCTTCCGCTGTCCCCTGGACAGGCGCAGCTCAAGGCCCGCCTTTTCAGGAGCCCGTTCAACCAAAGAGGTATCCCGAGTCAGGCCGTCAGTGGCAGTGCAAAGGGCAGCAGCTTGTCCCATGCTCAGTTTGCCGATTGAATCGGGTTCAAGTATGAATGTTGGCGCCTTCAGAATATTGAGGTTACCATGCAGAAAAAAAAACGGCCCCGAACTGTAAGCCTCCAAACTTTAAATCCGAAGTTTCAACGAAATCCGTTCAGCCGCTTAGGCTGTAGGCCTCGGGACATACAGACAGACAGACAGACGGACAGAATTTTGCGACCCACTTTTTTGAGTTCGCCTATCATCGTAATGTCAGAATTGATTAACATCTCGAGCTCGAAATTTTGTATACAATATCTTTCTCTTACTACGTAATGGAGAAAGTTAAAAACAATCTTTTTGGAATCTCAAACACTTTTTCCGAATACCAATTCCTTTTCAGAGTTGATCAAGATATGCCAATGCAAGTAGGTACCTTGAAGTCATTTCCCAATAGCTCTACATTTTCTAAGCTATGAAAAGGTACCTAAGTATTAAAAATTTCCGCGTGGTATTGGGGAAGTTTTAAAATCAATTTTACTAAGTCTGACAGCAGGCACCTCACAAGTCTGAATTTTTCAGTTTCTCCAGTTCACATTTCTGGATAAGTGGCTAACAAATTTAGTCGTGAATTTCTTGACTTAGTATAGTTACTAAGTTGACATTTTTACTATATGACATAGAAAAAGTAACATAGCCGACCAATATAGTTAATACGTTAAAAGAAAATCTAGCCCGTGCACAATTTAGTTTTAAAACAACTTGATAAAAAAAAAGCATTTGAAGTTATCTTAAATATATATATCTATATTTTCATTCCGGAAATTCGCTGAAAAGAGAAATAAAAAAGACTTTGTAGAGGAATAATGCGAGGGAACCTTTTCCAACAGTGGGGGACTTGAAATACTTGAAAGCGGCCTCAAGTCTATCTTAAATCTAGCGATATGTGGCATTACTGAATACAGACCCAGTGAGCTAAGCTACTTTTACCTTAATCTTCCACTGCTTTTCTAAAGTTCGGTATTGTAATTTGTTTATTTCCATGGCAAAACAAAAATTAATAGGAAATTGAATTACCGAAGGAATGTAGGAATTGAATAAAGCGGATGAAAAAGCCTACAACAAATTTATATACGGGTATAAACATAAATTTATTCGTATAACAAGTACGAAGTTGTAACACCAGAAGTTCTCTCTAATATTCGAAATTCATCTCCACTAATAATTTCAATTAAACTTTCGAAGTCAGCTACAACTTGAAGAAGAACTGCTCGTGGTTACTATGAATTTCTATATAAAAACTCTAATATAATTCGGAATCCCTGGATAGTCCTCTCATTTTCAGTTTGTTTTTTGTAGGTAGTGAGAAAGTACTGAACTTTTGGGACTACATAATTTAATACATAATTAATTCAATATTTTTCTGCTCCACACTTTTGTATATATTGTATACCTAAATTTTACATACCTTGCATAAGCATTCCATTTTTTGAAGCAGGATAAATTACAAGTAGCATTTTTAAAAAATTTTAAAAATCGAAAAATGTCAAATGCTGTTTTAGCATTTTCTAGATTTTTTTTGCATTTTTCGATTTTTCTCATTTTTTAATGGCATTTTTGTCATTCATGTACATTAAGTTGATATACAGTGCATCAAAGTCTGAGATGTTTCCCCACCACTTTCTCACGCATCAGATGGAATGTGAGCGGTTAAAGTGTGAGTGCAATAAATCCAATCTAATGTGTATGTGGAGATAAGAAGTTACATGGGCTTACAATGATTTACGGTAAAGGACTTATATGTTATCTATGATAGACCTCACACGTCAAAAAATACAATCACTGGAGTTAGATTCCTCGAATTGAAAGTGTAATTTTTATTTTTAAGTAGGTACCGTAAATATTTCAAAAATTGTATACTGTTAATATTTTGCTTGTTTTATTTTATTTTTAGTAGTTCACGGTGGCTTTAGTTCCCATACAAATTTGAATAGTTCACAGTGGCGATATTTTCGGCGGCGGATTGACATTGCGCCGTACTAATAACAAATTTTAGTCTCGACTTTAAATTTACTGAAGCTCACAATTGCTAAATTTCTGTGGAAAATATCGCCACTGTGAACTATTCAAATTTGGAGTCGAAACTAAAAATATTTATTGGTAAGGCCAAATGTGCCTTACTAGTAAACATTTTTAGCCTTCACGCTAAATATTTTGAATGTCACAATGGGCAGTTTTGTACGGAAAATTTCACCATTGTGAGTTCGTTAAATGTCGCTAGACCCTGAAGACCAAATATGATTATTAGTATCGCGCAATATGTTGCAGAAACGCTACCAACACACATAAAATCATATTGGCCAGTCTCACTTCTTCCGGTAATTTCAAGTTTTTGAACGAATTTTATTTAACCAATTATAGGAGAAAAAAGTCTTCTATCGAATCATCCATTTGGCCTTGACTGATGTTTGAAAAAGTTCTCGAGCATAAGCTGATTTATTTAGCGGCATTTCTTGACGTCTCACATTTCATTTGCAGCTTAAGCTATGACAAATTCTACTAGAACAGTTATATAATATTATGGAGAATATAGCTAACAAACAGACCATTCCGTTTTAAGAACGGAAACGAAAATTCTGGGCACTCATTCCGTAATTTTTGCGACGATTATCGTCGAAACGATATACTTCCAAAAGTAGCAACTAAGTGCCAAAATTACGAGTTTGAGACCTTAATCCAGTACATTTTCCACAAATGTAATGAAAGCTGACGATAGCGAAACATGTTCGGGCAGTATATAACTTCTTATGGCCATCAAAGTTTCAAAAACGATATCGTCCCGACGATTATTGTTATACGGAATCTGCTGCTGGAATGTTTGCAACAAAACATTACATTAAAAGGTCACACAAATAACACTGTATTTCGGATCGTAGAGGAAAGAAAAGAAAATTTAAAGCGCTGTTTGCAAAGGACCAAACCTCTCGACCTATCCTGATAATTAACAGCGTACAATTAATTGAAAGTCGCCTAAAAAACGGTGACGTCAAAAGTATAGAAAGAAAAACTGCTTGTTACGTGAACATTGTTGTAGTAAAATAAGGGACGTGCTTTTAGTGAGTAATAACATCACACTTCCATATGGGCTATCATAGTGTCTTATGCAAGAATTTCACTTACCCTCGGAAGTATGTTTGATTTGGGAATGATTGCATCCAACTAGAATTTAAAAAACATTTCAAACTTTACCTATTTGTTTCATAACCTCTAAAGCTATCGTGAAGGATATCCTAGGTTATAGGTAGACATGTCCTCTATTAGCTTCTGGTAAGTATATTTTAATGAGCTATTCACTTTTTTAAGCATAGACGGATATAAAAACAAAAACATACAAAAAATACCCCAGGATATAATCAGTTTCTGAGATTTTCCCATTTGAAGACAGAGAGTAAAATTCAATATAAATCGAACGAAACTACAAATAAAATATTTCCTTTTCGTGGTAATGCCTTTGGTCAGTGCCTTATTTGAAATCCAGCACTGATCGACTGCCGCCAATTTTGTAAAAGGGCGCAGCTTTTCTGCAGTGCAACTGCAGCAGCTCTTTTTACCCAGTACATAAATCGATTTTACGTGACCGCTCTTAGCCGTTTCACCATAAACTAAGTATTAAATAGACGGTCAGCTCCCGCGCACCTACCCGATTCCCCCCGCAAATTTTAAAAATAAAATTCTCTCTTAAATTTCCTATCTGTGAATACATGTGAAGCAGCAAAAAAATAATTTCTAAAAGGTGGGAGGAGTAATAAAATACTAACACTCAGCAGTGTTGCTGCATTGTGGTATCTCTACCTTTTTGTGGGAATTTAAATTTTTGAAAAACTTTCCTGCGTAAGAGGAAAAAATGTCTTAATTGTTGGACTATCAATAATCTGGCAGTAAAACAGTCAAACTAAATTTCACTATGAATATCAACGCACTAAATGTGCATAAAAAAGAGATTTGCCTTAAGCAAAAATGTCTATTATCAAAAAATTATCATTATAATGTTAGCAAACTGCGATTTTTATACTGAAGATTAATTTAATATGATTTTCTCTCCGAACAATACAAATTTTACTTTTAAAAGTATGTTTTTTACATAAACAAAACTAAAGGTTTGAGTTTAGTGAAAAGGGAAAAATGAACACGCTTCGTGTGACAAATAAAGAGAGAGTGCTAGAACACTGACTGAGAGTTAGTGTATTTGGTGAGTTTCTGTCAGCTGATGGATGCGTTCTGAGAGTTTAAGTTCGTTGTTTTATTTCACCACGAAAACATGTAGATATTCTACAAAATGTATAATAGCGAATAAATAAACAAATGAATGATGTGTGAAATAAAATAAAATATTTTTGCTGTTTTTGGAGAAAAATTATTACACCGTGAATGTACACAGAAAAACGGCAACGAATTTAAAGAGAAGAATTGATTACGAATATTAAGGTTTGAAATAATATGAGTTTTAAGTTATAATCTTTTCATGAAGATTCCGTTTATTAAAAAAAAAAAAATTTAATTATTAGAAAATTTGGAACAATTGACATAATTAATAAAATTACATTTAGAATCAATTGCGTCAGCCGAAGAAGAAAGAAAAAGTCTAATAAACACAATCAACGATAATTTATTTTCTTTAAAATGAACGGGAAAAAAGCGAAACTCAAAATGTATACAAGCAAAATTGGAAATAAACATGTTTACTGATTTGTACCCTGATATGTCTCACGCATTTAAGTTTTGCTGCTTACAATTTTCTTTTAATTCATACGATTCATAATCATTAGTAATCAGATATTTTTTATATTAATAAGCGCTTTTTTATTTTTGTCAATGATTCATATAGTTTATCCCGTACAATTATCTAGGTAAAATGAAAGAAATCCTAATATGCGTTTTAATATAATTTGGTACTAAATTCACCATACCATACCCACCGTTTTCTTAACCCGTCCCGATAACGGGTAATTATTTGAATTATTTGAATTTATTCCAATGTTACCACAGAATGAACTGCCAGGCATCTGTCAGGTTCCTATGTGCGAGTGTATGCGTGAGGCTAATCTACTTTAACATGGCACACATACTTTGTCACATAGCAACACGGAAAACAGCTTGTAGGCAAATTCTCTTAAGTTGTAAGAGCTGACGGTCTATTTAATACTTAGTTTATGCGTTTCACTTTCGTTCACTGAAATATTGCTCAGTTATTACAAAGTTTAATTATTTATCGTTCCACCGGGCCTCTTACAAATGCAAATGAATAGCTTTGCATTTAAATCCCACCAAAACATATGTTTACCACACAACACAGTCAAGCTAGCGACAGTATACATACCATTTATAATCCACCTATAATACAATGGACACTTTCTTCGTATAATGAAGCCAGTCAAGAGGTTTTAGCCTCAACATAAATCATTGAAGAAGTTGAAAGCGGACTGAGCTCAGATCGTGGATGCTTGGCTCGGTAACAAAGTGATTCTTCAAAAATGACTCGTGCGGGTTTTATTAACTTTGCTCGGGTTTTTTTGTTATCTCTAACGATGCGAATGTGCGGAGAAAAATAATAAAACAGGCATTCACCAAACACTTAGCTTGTACTCGAACTCAAGTCCAAATCATGAAATCCTGCTCTGTATGTGAGTGGACCAAGTGGCGGTGGACTGTCGTAAGCTATACTAATCGACTTGGAGGTGGAATCGCACCAGATACTGGTATGGCAACTGGATGGCGTTTATCCAACTCGCAAGTTTGTAATCCAGAAATGAAGATTTTCCAAAACTTTCGCTTTCAGACTGCGTATAATCGGTGTGTGTGCGTCGTGCTGTGTAGAGATGTGGGATATTTCAGGGGTCGATGGTATTATTTTTGAGAGAGTCGCTGCTTTTTTTCGTTTGATTTGTTTCTGCTTTGTTTTTTTGCATGCGAATGATGAACAAATATTTCTCAAGGGGCGACACTTAATTAGGGTTTGTCGAGATCCGTTGCGATGTGTATTTTCTGCTTCATCATTTGGAAAGTGAACAAAAGAAGTGTTTGCTTTTTGGCATGAGCGTATAGTTTAAGCAATCATTGATGGTTGGATAGTGTTTCCTTGTTTTTTGTCTTCACCAATATGATTCAGAAATTCGAAGGCATTCCTTTTAGTAAGACTTGCTGGTTGCTTGCAGTAGGTGTGACTACCTACTATATATTGTATAGAGTTAATTTAGAGCTTATAGATGGTTCTTTTACAGCAAATGGGAAAACGCTTATAGCTTACAGGTCTTTCCGGACAAAGTGTCACTTTAACTCCAAGGTGATTAGGCATCCCCTTCCAATTGTGCACGTTAACTAAGAAGACGACTTCAACTCTCTTCGGGACGTAGTTTTGATGTACATATTTGGTCTTGATCTGTGAGCGCCATTTAGGAAGAGTTGTTCACACATTCCGACCATAGTACGATGTCGTTCTACATAGATTCGGATATAGATTCTCTTTTTCCAAATCTAACGCAAGCGGGACCGCAAATCACTCGAATACTTTTGCATTCAAAACGGTCAAGGATGTCTTCATATCCGCCTTCACTTACTACCTTAAGGGTCTATGGGGTCGATGACATTTAGCCATCATTGATTGCCCGGAGTCAATCTGTACGATCTTGTCAGGGTTAGCCGTATTTTATTATCAGCGTGATCTGATCCGAATCAGATCACGAAAATAAAACAAGACGGATCATTGAAAAGTTTAATTTTGGAATTGTGACAACAGTTGCTTTCAAAAACAAAACAGATAATACAGGGTATTTCAAACTTCATATTGCCTCCAGCCATATTGCAAATATTCTTCTCAACGTGACGTTACACAAGGCACATGTCATTTCACTTGAAATGTCGAGGGTGTTACCATATTTGAATCAAATTTGCATAATTTTTCTTTTTAAATATATTTTTGTGAAACAAATTTAGTATTTTATGTTCAAATATGTAACACATAAACAATATTTTGCTGGTAGCACTTCCGTTTATCTTGGCATATTAAGGTGTGTCCAGACCACCGAAATATTTCAGAAATGTTTATAAAAGATTTCTGAAATTTATTTATTGAATGTTTATGAAATGTTTCAATTTTATCCTGTTGTGGACTAGAAGAAAACAATGTGATATGATTATTAGCAGCGAGTAAATTTTTTATTTTCGTAATTTTGGTCTCGGGTGATCACGCGACAATAATCGTATTAAATGAATCACTTTCTCATTAGGCATTCAAAGCTTTTCTGGGCATTTTTATTTTATTTAAAAACAATAATAATAATCGAAAAACAGCGCTCACTTTCTGCAGGGAAACTTGTAAGACAAAAAATATTTCCCATCACCATTGGGTAACTGTGAAACATTTCATAAATGGACACCAAAAAGTCCAGATCCAAACCAGCAAAACATTTCTAAACATTTCATAAAAATTGTTTTGTTTAATAAATGTTTTAGAAATATTTATGAAACATGTAGGTATTTAATTGTTTAGCAAGTATTTGGTCCGTGCCGCAATCGTTCTGCTATACCAAGTGTTATAGGCAAATGCTTGCTGTCGCATAGAATTTCATGGTGGTGGTCTTGTGAAGTCCAGGAAGTTAGATGAGCGTTTTCTTCTGACTTTTTGGAATTGATGTCAAAGTCGATGTCTCCTATACAGGCTACTGCCTAGAGAGGTTTCGAGATACGTGCCCGCCGTAGATTCTGACGGTTTGTTCCGATTGCAGCTGTTCAATGATAAATATCAAAGTTTGCCGGTAGGCATACGCGGCAGAATAAGTTCCTGGTCCTCCACAACTCGGTGTTCGTTTAAATATCCTCTTAAGCTAAAAAGTCACTTTCCTTGCTATTAACGATCGTAGCTGCTTTCAAGATTCGTAACTCGTAATTAACTACAACTTTTGAGCCTGGTTCATAAAAATGAACTGCTTACCTTACTGACACAGTGGTCCCCCATTTCTTTCTCAATAGTTCCACTTTTTTCCTGAATCCGCACCGATATAATATTAGATCACATTTGAACACTGAAATGCGTATAGAAAAAGTTTTTTACGCACACTTGGTGACTATTGGTACAAGGTACCGGACCCGTTTGGTCCACTAAACATGCGCAAAGCAGCGTATAAGACGTCATCATCACACAAGCAAAATGAAGTCAGATGGCATTCCCAATATCTGTAACAGTATCGGCAATGCGATTCCTCCATAATGCATGTTTGAATGAACACACTCGTCAGTGTTCGTGATGTGATCATTTCACTTTTCTTTCTGATATGATGCTGCGCCGCATCAATCCGTTCGAGTATTTATCTTCTTTTTGATAGTCTTCAGCTATTCCTTCAGATTGACAGCATGTTTCTCTCCGCATCACCCCTTCATCAAGAGGCGCACATTTACGAAACAAATCGGAAATCCATGTTAGGATGATATTCCGCAAGAGATACAATCATGTACTACAACTTTGAACCGGGAGATAGTGCAGAAAGATCGTTTCAATCCTTGGCTAAACTGGCGCTATGCTTGGTAATTTACAGCCGCACAATAGTGCCGCTATTCAGGTAAATATGGTTGCACCAACCGTTGGCTAACAAAATGGAAACGAGGGAAACTGCAATAGTTTGGGCAGCGAGGAATTCAAGCTGCAAAATAAGCGAAACCAGTACCTACTCTCGATACCGACAAATGGCAGAACACGATTATTTGTGGTCTCGAGCCTAGCTAGATGAACTTTAAGCCGTCGAACAAGTTGAATCGTCTGCACATTGTGCCGGTAGGTATGCGCGAGCATCATCTGCCCCATTGCGGAAATTAAGCTGAGGGAAACTTTCACCGGAGAGCGCTCCCAAGATGTACAGTCGAAGAAACTATGCAAATGATCACACCACCATGCTGTTGTTACCATTCACGACGACGACGATAATGATGGATGGTCATTGTGAAGAGAAGATTATGATCATCATCAGGGCAGACGATGTGTTTCTTTTGGCTCAATCTTTGTTCGAAGGGACATTGTGATCTGTCAGCTCATGCCGCTTATGCCACATATTATGTATGGAACGGGGAAGACAAGCAAGTCTTTTTCGCAGAGTCAGGGGTCTCTCCGGGAGACGTGTGAATTGTTCGGGTAAACAACACAAGTCCAAGTTCAAATACTGCGCTGGCACGTATGGGCACTAGTGCTGAACCGAACTGGTGTATCTCTGTATCGCATCGAGCTATCTATGCCTCCTTTCTCTAGCCGATCTTGCGCATGCTTAGTACACGGGTACTGTTTATGAATTGGGTATGGGTATATTGACACGGCGCAACGACTATTAATATTTGCTCGAATAATATTGCATGAGACGGGGCGGACAGCGATCCGATTGATCGCTTGGAAATGTGCAACTTTGTGTTTGTGGCTGCGTATGCAGTTTTACTATTTATTGATTGGTGTCATAAATCTAGTGCGGTGAGAGCTTGCCAAGCTGCAAGTAATTACCAAGTCCATAATTTTGCTTTTGTTCAATGCGATTCGATGCATTACACCTGACGACCTCAGATGAATTGTTTGCTTTATCAGTCACGTGCTTCACCTATAACCTAACCTTTCGTTTGGGACACTGTTTTCTACACTGTCACTTTTTTCCGAGCGGTGTCGAAGGTTAACATACAGAGTCATTCATTTCGTGGTTTCAAGTTGGTAGCGCTGGCGTTTGACACCTGTCAAACTCAGCTGTCATTTGAAGTTTCATAATATTAGTTGAATGTTTGCCATTTACGATACTGGATCGCTCAACAATCGACCAACGCGTTGAAATTATTAAAACTTACTACAAAAGTGGGCAACAAGCCACACAACACGACCAATTATTGCTTATCCCTGGTCGCGTAAGTTCTAGTTTTGGCGACGTCAATTGGCCATCAAGATCATGCGTTTTGACACGTTAGATTCTTTTCTGTGGGGCTACGCAAAAGACCGTGTTTACGCGAATAATCCATGAACTCTAGACGCATAGATACCGCCCGAAATGTGCGAAAAAGTGGTTAAAAATTACCTCAAAAGAAACGCAGGCTGAGAATTTTCCCGAGGCGGAAGTGTGTTATATTTAGCTTTACTTTCGAAACCGAAAAATTAATGACCCTTTATATCCTAGGCACAGTCAACGGGATCTTAAACTTTAATAGCCAACACACCAAAAATTGAAAAAAAAAAAACACACAGAAAACATCTACAAGACACAACAAGTTAGGGAATAGTCTTCTATAATTTATTTAACTAGCTTCCTTTATTTGGATTGTGATTGGGACTACGAAGCTATTGAATACTGACATTAATTATTACGGACTGTCAAAAGACAAATTCATACTTGCTGCAGCATAACTAGTAGCGCTGTTAGAGAGCAGCGGCTTGTTTTTTAAAACGCAATCAGCAGAAACATATTCCAAGGTATAACACTGGGTCGGAATTCTGTAAAGCGAAACGTTCAAACGTTTTCGTGTGCACGAAGAAATTTGCTAGTGTAACATAGGGCAAATCATTCGTGCGCACGAAAACGATTGATCGTTTCGCCTTACAGAATCTGACCCCTGCATTACATTGAAAGGAAAAACAATATAATGCTAGGTCAAATATACGTAAGTAGCGTAAATTATTATGTCTACCCAAATACTATTTCCTATGTATTTCCTTTTTTGAAGTATAACTTCTTTAGGCGGGCTTGACTTGGGGGGTAAGCTGGTGAACGCGTCACGAAAACGTTACGGAAATTGCAAACGGGACTTGAGAGGCAGATATGAGTTAGTGAAGATAGAAAGAGAGAGAGAGTTTCATATATCTAAGCCACAGCCCACAGTGCGGCAGTGACCCAAGATCGGGGTATTTATCTCTTTTTGCGGGATTTTCTCACTTATAACAAGCTAAAAGGGACAAAGATTTTTTCAAACCTCATCGTACAAAAAGAAAGGGATTTTACTTGTTGATAAAATTTTGTTCCCAATTGCTCATTTCATTGAGAATAAAACAAATTAGTCAACCTACGATCAAATTAAATTTCATGTATAGAAAAATGTCATTCGAAATTTATTTTGTAAGCATTGGAATGTATGCAAAAAAGCCTTTCCTCATTCTCAAATCAAATTTCTGTGTCATTTTTGTATGAAAAATCAAGAATAATGAGACTTGAAACCGATATAAAGTTTCAAATAATTCATAAGACATTTATTTTATGTTGAATATTATTTTCATTTTAATGCCGAATGTAATTTTATGTTTCTTTTTGTAACGTTTTAGAAATGTGTAAGATGTACCTAAATTTCTATTTTTGTATTAAGGGATTTTTTTTTGGGTATAACCGTGGGATAACCTGCCTCTAAAGTCTGGGATCACTGCAGGGCAGGCATATTGTCTGTATTACACTGTAGGAGAGTCTCACCGCCAGGGCCCAACCAACCATATGTGCAAGATGTGCAAATGCACAGGGCGCCAAGTTCTGGGGCGCATTGCTAGGAAAGAAAAATTTATTTTATATTGCGTGAACAAATACTGCCATTTGCATTTTAAAGAAAAAGCTTGATCAAATAAGCCCAAAATAACAACATCCATCACACCTGTGCTCAATTATTTCTTGCACATTAACTCACATCACTTGCAATGTTGCAACTTCAAGTAGAATCTAACTCAAAATATCGCAAAATAAAAAATCCCACTAGACATATGCAAGTTCACTTCTTACCTACATAATCTCAAAATATTCCACCCTGTTCATGTAGGTATATTCCTTGCACATCCATTACATTTAACAAAAGTATCTAGTTCAAAAATCTCAAAATAAAAAATACCTCAATAAAAAAAACCCCATTGAAAGTGTACCTCCTGGGTGATGTGGAAAAGACTTATTCATGTGTGCAAATATGAAAAAAGGGCGCTTTCCGTAAATCTTGCACAGGCCGCTAGTTTGGCTGGAGCCGCCACTGCGCACCACAAACATTTTCTTTCTCTCTTTTTTTCATAACCAGTTATTTTTCGTATATATAGACACAGGTCACGCCTTTGCACGGTTGCCACTTTGGAATTTTTTTTATCCAAATTTGGTAATGTTTTTTTTTTGCTTTTTGAGTTTCGGTAATTTGGTAATTTTTATCTGGTTATGGTAACTTTTTGAGAAGATGTACCAAGAATGCGAACTTGATTTCACTTCATTTAAATGCAACCTTACTGTTTCTGAGCGAACGCATTGCATTATTTGCATATGCGTCATCACCATCCAATAAACCTGTTTTATTCATTATTCAAAAATTTACCGAATGCACTCAGTTTCTTCTTATGACAGATGGTAAACTTCGAAATATTTTCTGTTTCTGTTTATAACTTCTTTGAGATATGGGTAGGTTAATTAATCATATTATTTATATACAGACATAAAACTCTAATTTGTTAAAGTTTTGTTAAAAGATAAAAGGATCGAAAATGGTAGATGATCCCATGCCTTCTAGCAGCTGGTAAGTTTATGCAGAACGTTGTTTAATTGTTTAAAAACTGACAAAGTTCCTACTACGTTCCTTATTGAATTGAAAAGAAATTATTTTAAAAATTAAAAAAAATAATTTGAGTTTTTTTTTGTGGCCTATTGTCTGTATCACACTGTAGGAGCAAGAGACAGCAGTGCGCGCACACATTTTCTTTTTCACTTCCTCTCATAGCCAGTGTATATAATATCTCAGTCAGTATTTCGTTTGCGAGTACATACAATCAGTGTTAGCGGCACCTACAACCGCAGATTGTAACACTGCTATGATTATTTTTTGGTACTAGAAAATTTTAATAAAAGACGATTTACTAGAGCGTTTTTTTTGTGCTTTTTCCCTTTATCCCACGAAGGGCTTTTCGGACATCGCATACAATCATATAGAATTATGGATGGAGCTAAAGAAGTTGTACTTCAGTCGTGTGGTCTAAAGCACACTCGTTTTTTTTTATTCGCACTTTTATTTCAATGATTATGTTTTAAAGTGTCATAGATTTTCGTATTCAGTTGTTTAGAAGTGTTATAGCCGCAATGTGGAGATACTGTGTATGGGCAACAAAATTAGTACTTATCGCCACTGACCATGAGTACCACAGGTTATGCTGGAACCACATTGCTCTCAGGTAACAGCATAGACAAAGCCATTCGGACCCCTAGTTCATGTAAAACGTGAACTAGAAATGACTGGACTAGGTATACGAACACGTTGACTATTCAACTTGTTTTTATATTCTTGCGGTCAGCGTAACCGTTGTGCGACTAAAGTCGAAAATTGGAACTTTTTTCGTTGTGCGACTAAAGTTGAAAATTGGAACTTTTTTCCAGAGCCTACCACAATTTTTGGCTATTTAGGGATTTTTTATTTGGAAATTTCGCAAATTTTACAAATTTTATTTGCAAATAAATACATACCATGGTTGCCTATCACAATATTATTGAGCAAAAATTCTAAATTTGCACAGTAGCTTCAAAAATGACACCTGTTTCGGTCACCTGCACTTTTTTTTTACCTTTCAGAATTCTGCAGCGGCCAGCGGAAATTGACTGTTCGTATTGTCAACTGAGTACGCAGACAGCATTAGGTTCGTTCGTGTTGCTAAAAGTACATAGAAAAATGAAAAATGCCAAATATCAAAAATCGAGGGAGAAATCTATCGATTTCAAGAGAAAAGTACGTGACCCGTTTTCTTACAAAAAGTTTAAGAAATGTCATTTTGACATTATCGTGAAATGCAGCATCTACAAAATAAGTTGCAATTGAATTTTTTATAAGCTAAATACCTACTAAACTTACCATTTTGAATGCGCTGATATGTTCTAGGAGAACATTCAATTACAACTTCTTCCTCCGACATCGTTGAAGACGAAAATAAATAGAGCTTTACTTGTCAAACTTTTGAGCTGTCACTTAGTTGTCAGATTTGATTTTTCATTTTTCAGTAAGTCGAAATTCGGCGAGTGGAAAATTACGAAAAAATTAAAAGAGGGGAAATGGATTTCTCTCTCATTTTTTTTTTCAATTTTCTCAGTATTCGCACAGTTTCTTAGCAAATTTTTTATTAATTTAACGTTTGAAAAAAAGTTGTATTTATTTACCTATAGATATTTGTGTGTTCTACTTAGGCAAGGCTTAGTATCTACTTAGTTCCGTATTGCATATTTGATTACATATGAACAGCGATAAGTATGCCCATATAAAAGCAAGAGGATTAGTGGCCGGCCATAAGCAACATGTTTTTTTTTTTAACTCACACTCATTTACGTACAGGGATTTAAATTACAAAAACAACAATGTAAGTAAATGGGTTTTGGGGGGATAGACGTAGGTATGACAGATATCCAGGTCCCTTTCACTTGTCACAAAAATAAAAACACACAACACGAATGGTTGTAATAAGCTAATGTCGTTTTCGATTTGGCTTTTCAGATTTTGATCTGAGATTTAAGATTTATGCTGCCAAAAATGTTTTTTTCACTTGCACTGGAAACCCATTTAAATTGATTTTTGCACATTTATAACAACGCATTTCGAAATTATTTAATATAAGGAATCGTTTCCATACTCGATAAATTATAAATTCAGTTAAAAAAGCAATCCAACGATAAACAATTCGTAACCGCCAGCTGTGTGCCATACACATTGGTATTAGTGAAAGAATGTGTGAAATCTGAGAAAAAAATCTCGATTTCTCTAAAGAGCGTCAGATCAAAAAAAAGATTGATTTTTTTGGCAAATCGAACATGAAAAGCAATAAAAAATAAATCGAAAACGACATAAGCCTAGGGTACCTTAAAGAATCTGTTGCGCTAAATATTTATTTATTTATTTATTATCTTTGCATAGCTAGTTGTTTACACTTTTTTATTCAAACAAAAAAATGCTTAGATCATGGTTCATGATCATGATTCACTAAAAAGTCATTGGATGTATTCAATCTTAAAACTAGCTTCATAATTAGAAAGAAAAAAAAAGAAACTAGTCGCATTCGCATCTCGCATATCTCATGATGGATAATATGGCTAGAAGGAAGCACATTCAGTGGGATGAAGTTGAAAAGAAATACGTCGATTCACTACGGCACTAATTTCAATTTCATCGAAGATTTACCTCCCGCGATATAAGTATTTATTAGTGGGATTGAATGATACATGGAAGATACCTGTAGGCTTTTTTTTTTTTAGTTTATGGGTCAATAAGTAAAGAAATTGTTATTTCGTTTTCTTTTTCAAAATAATAAAATAAAAACATTACAAAATTAATTTCAAGTTACTCTTTACTTCCTTTCAATAGATGACGTTTTTTTGTTTACACGTAACTATGGAAATGAATCTCTTCGGACAAGATGTCGCTCTTTTGTGTACATGTTTCTATGGCAGGCAGGATTTTCTTGACGGCTTCTCCTCCATAAACGTTAACTGAAAAAAACTATTCAAGTGACCACTCTGGGTCAGTAAAAACTGAAACATCTTATCAGTCAGCTGTCAGACCTACTAAACTAGATATCCGAACGTTCCCAATACTATATATATGGACGCCAACGTAACTAGCACTCTTGGACTCTTGATTCAAAGTGAAAAAAAGTGTAACAAAATGTCAACCATCTTGGATTTTTCCATAGAATGCCAGAGACACCTTTTGAATGTAAGTAGATTCGTCATGTAAAACGGTTGAAATTCAATCAATCTCATTCAATTCCATGAAGATATTTGTTCACGAAGAGCAAACATACGCGAAAAAATCAACTGGGATTTAAAACGGTCTATAATTTTATTGCATGCCTACAGTCGGTTCAATTTCCTAAAATGTGGTAAATTATTCCGTCCTTAAATGATAAAAAAAAATTACTCGAAGAGTATTATTAATAGGAAGCTGAAATTTAAGACCTAGGTACATATAGCTCAATGTATGTGTGGAATGCTACCTCATGAACTTCTTTTGAAAGTGGGTGCTAATAAGCAATTGGTAATCGGCTATAATTGTACGATACAAGCTATATTTTCATGGGGTGCCAAATGCTAAGTGCGCTAGTATTGTTACATAGAAATTCGTATTGACAAATGTCACGTAACTTGAAAAATTCCGGCTCACCAGCACACTTGCACCTTGCAAATGCCACTTTCGCTTTGGGCAAAGTTGCTGGCAGTGTTCATAGAATTTTATCCGTTTAAATTTGAAATTATTTATATACGTGTGGATAGTAATTTTTTTTAGGAATAAGTGTACATTTGCTTAAAATATTTATGAAAAATTGTTAATGCAGAATGGTTGGATGAAAATAAAAACATTTTGACCAAACCTTAATCAGTTATTTAAAAAAAATGTACACATGAAATCGATGTTAATGATATCGAAAAGAGGAATACATAACCATGTTTGCCCTAATATGTTTTTTATATGTTAAACATCCCCTGTAGGTAGTTTTTTTAACCAAACAAATAAAATTATTCGCCTTTTAACAATAAATAATAACTAACCAATGGAATTCAGTAATGTAAAAATGCGGTATTCCCGAACTCTTTCACATTTCCCCACTGTTGCCGCGGTTGGCAGCATTTATTTTTGTAGCTTTTGTATTTTTTGCATGTCACATTCATTTTTTTTGACATAACACCGAAAGGAATACAAAATGGCGAATTTGAAAAAAAAAAATTAAGGGGGCCAGCGGCAAGACGATTGCGAGTTAAGGGTCTCAGTATAATTTGTCCATGATTGCTAGTTGGGGGTCTAAGTATGATTTGTCTATGGTTTTTACCATTCCAGCTTCCAGCCATTAATAAGTACATTCTTTAATGGGGTTGACATTTTGCTCAAATATGCATCATTTCTTTCACCCGTTCAACTACGCATGTTGCAAAGTTCAAGGAAAATTTGATGGTTCAAATCAGAGACAGTCATACTGAGACATACAACTTTGGCCGATTTACCGTTACTTGCCTACAAGCTATTTTGTTACGCAGTCGCAACGATTCACTATTATTCGTATTGACAAATATCAATGTATTTCCGAATTCTCTCATATTCCTCCACGGTTAGGATGGACAGAGACGCAGGTATTTATTAAGAAATAACAAAGCTTTAGCTTTCAAAAATTCAAAGGCCGCCAGCTATACCGGGTGCATGTGCATTGTCATGATTTACACTTCGAATGAACATCCAAAAATTATAACTGTCAGTGTAACAAATTTGTGTCAAAATGGTGAATTCACAACCTGAGACGGTCATGGCTAGAAGCAATACAGCACGCAATCACACCAAAAGTGTCCGCCAAACGCAACTGCAAAGCACGAGGCGACAAACTACAAGTGCCTAACACATACAACTACGAGTATACCTAACGACATCAACTTCCACACCAAAGATAATTCGTTTGATTTTCCAAACACCTAAATCTTTTTATCGTCACGCTATAGTACTAGACGCATGCGATGCCGCTGCACGTTCTTTTCATTAGGCGCCTTTTCTCTCTTCCTGTCATTAACTCCCCAATGTTAATCTGACCCAGATATCTCCTTAGAACCAGGCACATAACACACTGCAATCTAATTGCCACTTGCTAATGGACGTCTTGTCTTTGGTCGTTTTTTTTTCTCCGCAGTCCAAACCAAGAAGTCTATACTCAGGCCCTGCGGCATCGTTACCCGTCCCAATTGTGGCAGCGTTGTAACCTATTGGTACACTTTTTCATATATAATGCTTGTTTTGTGTACAAATCTCTTAGGAACTATCGGCATCCGTACATGCTTTTGTTTCTACGACAGCCTATCTAGATCTTTACAGAAGGTACCAACAAACTGTACACTGTACCCACTATTTGATGTCTGGTTTTCTCTGGGCGATTTGTACTCTAGCGTAATCTATGATTTTTGGTTTAGTACTTAGCGGGCTAAATTATTGGGCAGTACATACCTGTTTTTTTTTAAATTATAGGGCTATGCAGTCGTGTCGACTGTTATGTAATAAACCCAGTCGAGGAAGACGTGATTACGAGTATCTCTTTAATTTGGCCGTGAAAATGGTAGAATTTCTGAAGATGCTGATGATGTCAGTTGTTGGATTTAAGTTTCTTTCTGTATAATTAAGAAGATGCAAGCTGAAAGTAAACGTGTCATGGAGGTAGAAACTGAGGACAGGTTCCTATTGTGTAGATAGTGGCTTAAGAGAGATGCAATAACCTTCTTTAGATATATATGAGCGATGCATTTATATTTTAGTCAGATGGATTTAAGAGGATAATTTGGAGCAGTTCATGGCTGGGAAGTCGTGATTCGAAAATGAACTACTAAAGGGTCAGTGGTCTGTTGGTTTCCATTTAAATTTTCTACAAAATGAGCACCTTTCAATGTTTTTTTTTTTAAGCAGCAGCTTTATTGAAAAGAGTAAACCATCGGATTAGTTATTAAAAAAATATCTGGTTTAGCTTGGTAGTAGCCCATTCTATCCATACAGTAATTTTGAAGTAAATTTTCGACGGTGCTCTATTTTACGAATACCTCAACAAATATTGTATCATCGATCTTTAGCGATGCCACATAAAAACAAAATAAAACTGCGTTAAATTGTTAGCTTTCGTTTATTGTGGGATGTGTGGTTCATGTACTGTAACAAGAGCTGGTCCTGTTCCAACATCCAATTCACCAATTGTTGTGTAAAAAAAAATCAGTTGTGTAACATTAGTGCTCTCCGTAGACGATAGCGTTGTTGATGCTTCTGTTTTCAAAGAAAAATGGACGAATAATGCCGCCATACTAAAGAAATATTGTCAATCAGTATAAGCACATGTAACTCTAAGAAGCTTCTTCAAAAAAAAAACACACGATCCGGGAACCATTTCGACTCCAATTTCTATTCAAAACTGTTGCGGCAACACAGCGAACAGAGGTTTGCAATATTTTAAGGATCGATGAAAATGATTTTAAATTTTTGTATCTCGAAAAAGCTGTCACTGTCAAAATAACACGTAATTGAAATTCAAATCCGCAAATAGTCATCAGCTATTAGGGCTGTTAGAATGCAATTTTTTCATAGTTTGACAAGAAGAAGCTAAGCTAAGGGACTAGCTAAACATCGTATCGTTTTTTTTGTGTGAAGTTGATGATTCAGTCCTGCCATATTCTTTCTTCCCTCTCTGTTGCCCAGGAAACATCGGCATTTGATGATCTCGTGTAACATACGATTTTTTATGGCTTAACCTACCTTTCTATTAATAGGGTGGCAGGGCTGGTTCCTCATTTACTGGACGTGGGTTCACTACTAGAGCTACCGCATTCTGTCGAAATAATGCCCAGAGAAAAACTACTAATGTTTTTTCACTGCGCCACATTTCGCGAACGTCTGACAAACATCCGAGATCATAACTGTCATGAAAGAGCTTGGAAAGAGGCGTTTGGACCCGGCATAAAATTGTATATCGCTTCCATTTGTCTCAGAAATGAAAAACTCACACAAAACGAATGTTTGTGAGAAACTAGGTCTAGGGTTACTACGGACCAGTTGTGCCAACCATTTATAATTTTTTCAATTACTTAAACACAACACACACTCGCCAAACGCAGATTCCAAGATCAGGTAGCCGAAGTAGACCCAGAAAAAGATGTGAGTATATGGATTGCTCTCTGATGATTTCATTTTAAACTGGACAATGGCAAATCTCGAGCTATAAACTGTACAGTAAAAAGATGCCATGTCTTAGAGCAACCGCCCGAGCTTTTGTCATTTATGGTCACTATCTTATCAGCCTCAAAAAAACTCCGTCTAATGAAGCTTCTCGCATTAACTATTATACAATAGGGTCAAATGCCCGAAAAAGTGTTATGCGAACGCAAGTTTACTAACCGCTTACGATCTTTACCCAGGCCTGATGCCTATTTGCCTAAAACTGATCATAGTCTCAAAAACCAACGCACATTTCAAAACATCTTTGTCATCTATCCCAGCCCAGCTCTTTAATACCCACCTATTAGCCAGCCGGCGGCGGTGTCATAGACAAATGACACTTTTGTTAACCTCTCAAAGGTGTCATCTGTTTAATAGATGGCATCACACAAGTCACAGCCACACAATGATCTCTATAGAAATCGCTCGTTGCACCTTGAACGTAATTTAACCGAAATCCATGCGATTCGAAAGCCTTTGCTCTCTGAGGCGTCGCGCGTCTTCGTTGTCGTCATCGTCGTCATCTTTGTCGTTGTTGTTTCAGTGTTGTAGTCGTTGCCGTGTCGTGGGTTATTGCTTCGTTGTTAACCAACCAATCACAATACCACGCTACACTGTGGTGCACTTTGTGAATGTAACGTTGGTACGTAAAAGGGCAACGACTGACAGTATACACACAACCTCCATGCGGCGAAGAAAAACTTTCGCTTTCTACGATATAAACGACGTCGACGATATTTTTTCTTGAACAAAAGAAATCTACAGGTACACGTTGATGGTGGTGCGCGCACAAACTACCTCCGCCTGTATGGCCTGGTGATGGTGACGTCGCGTTCCTCGAGCTGAATATAAGAAATCTCGTACTGATTGAAAAATTGAATAGGTTTTGGGTAATTTTCAAGAGATATTCAACAGAGAAGCCATGGATTATCGTCGTTGTTGTGGATGGGTGGTTCGTTTGAAGTTAAGTGCCCGCTCTTAGGCATGATAGGAAAATGAGAAGCAGCATACTGCATTTTGGATACCTCTTGCTGCACCAACACCGAAAGTACACTTGGTAAAGCAAGATAAGAAATCGGCTGCGGATACCGACGGCTTGCATCTGTATAACTTTTTTATTAGGTGGTTAATCTTTTATGAGTGAAATTGTTGTAAATGCCAGTAATGTAATTGCATTCAACTTTCCAACCTAACTAGAAACATTTTATTGAACAACCTCTCAGATGAGACTCTAAATCGACTGCTGCAAAAAGAAGTTTGGTTGGACGTCTTGTAGAAGAGGGTCTCATCAAACTGTGGAAGAAAATCCTCTTTATATGTTTCGATTTACTAACTAAAGTCGTCAAATAACTCGTTACAGCCAGATCCATGAAAGTTTTGTCAAGCCCGTAGTTGCCAATAATGTTGTAGAGAATACTAAATCTGACACCAGCATTGGGTATAGACTGCCCAAAACCGAAACAATTGCTGGCGGATGGGCGATGAGCTGGGTTAACTTCCCAACCACGTAAAACGTATTGGCAACGAAGCAATCAAGAACATTTTTGGTAGTGATGGACTTATTGTTAAGGAGAGCCCTGCAAAACCAAACGTAGAATGTTAGGATCCCATACAAGCACCAGCGGTCTGGTGCAGCTGCTCTATAAAGGTCGTATTCGCCATTTTGTATTCTGTTAAAAAAGAATCAGTGTGACATGCAAAAACACACAAAAACTACAAAAATAAATGCTGCCAACCGCGGCAACCGTGGGGAAATGTGAAAGAGTTCAGGAATTCCACATTTTAATATTACTGAATGCCATTGGTTAGTTATTATAAATTGTTAAAAGGCGAATAATTTCATTTGGTTGGTTAGTAAAATTATCTAAAATATATGTTTTATATTAGGACAAACATGGTTGTGTATTTACCTCTTTTCGATATTATTAGCTGTTTTTTATTATCAGCGTGATCTGATCCAAATCAGATCACGAAAATAAAACAAAACGGATCATTGAAAAGTTTAATTTTGGAATTGTGGCAACAGTTGCTTTCAAAAAGAAAACAGATAATACAGGGTATTTCAAACTTCATATTGCCACCAGCCATATTGCAAATATTCTTCTCAACGTGACGTCACACAAGGCACATGTCATTTCACTTGCAAAGTCGGGGGTGTTGCCATATTTGAATCAAATTTGCATAATTTTTCTTTTCAAATATATTTTTGTGAAACAAATTTAGTATTTTATGTTCAAATATGTAACACATGAACAATATTTGCTGCTACCGCTTGAGTTTATCTTAGCATACTAAGGTGTGTCCAGACCACATTTCAGAAATGGTTATGAAATGTGTCTGAAGCATATCGGACAGATTTTATAAACATTTATAAAAAATTTCTGAAATTTATTTAGGTACTAACCCCCGTATTAATAAACACTGCGTAAAAGCTATCAACTCGTTACTCAGCAGTTACGTCAATTTTTTGTATACTTATTTGTTTATTAATACGGGGGTAAATGTTTGTGAAATGTTTCAACTTTATCCTGTTTTGGACTAGAAGAAAATAATGTGGTGGGATTATTAGCAGCGAGTAAAGTTTTTATTTTTGTAATTTAGGTCTCGGCAATCACGCGACACGCGATTTAATTCAAATAATCGTATTAAAGAAATCACGTTCTCATTAGGTATTCAAAGCTTTTCTGGACATTTTTATTTTATTTAAAAAGAAATATTAATCGAAAAACAGCGCTCACTTTCTGCAAGGATACTTGTAAAACAAAAATTATTTCCCATCACGATTGGGTAACTAAAAATCTAAAAATTATTTTGTTTAATAAGTGTTTTAGAAATAAATATGAACATTAAGGTATTTAATTGTTTATCAAATGTTTGGCTGGTCTGGACATACCTTTATAGAACGAGAAAAAACAAAATAACTCGGAATACGGACAGGGACTTTATTCGAATGCGAAAAAAATCAATTGATTTTTTGTGTTCCATTTTTTAGCCTGGCAACGTGATTGTGTGGCTATCGTTTACAGGCACACCAACATTTAAAAATAAAACAAGCCACCTAGTCGGAAATAGTAGAAATAATTTTCAATGATTCATGATCTCGATGAGAAGCAGGATCATGTGCTGTTGTTGTAAGTGCATGTAAATCGATGATCTATGGATCATAGCTGATAATAAAAAAACAGCTATTAAGATCGATTGATTGTGTGAATTTTTCTCTAACAACTGAAGAAAACTTGCTCAAAATGTTTTCATTTTCATGCATCCATTCTGCATTGACAATTTTTCATAAATATTTTAAGCAAATGTACACTTATTCCTAAAAAAAATACTATCCAATATACGTATATTGATTTCAAATTTAACGGACAAAATTTTATGAACGCTGTCAGCAGCTTTGTCCACAGCGGAAGTGGTATATGCAAGGTGCGAGCGTGTTGGTGATCCCGAATTTTTGAAGTTACGTGACATTTGTCAATACGAATTTCTATGTAACAATACTAACGCACTTAGCGTTTGGCACCCCATGAAAATATAGCTTGTAGGCAAGTAACGGGAAATCGGCCGAAGTTGGTGGTCTCAGTATTGTCTCTGGTTCGGACGTCTATAAAATACAAATTCTAGAACATGGAAGATGAAATGAAAGCAAAAGTAAGATTAGCACCAGGAGTTCGAGAAAAAACGCCACGACCTTTTTTTAATAGAGTAAAAAATGTAGCCCGTGGTTTCACCACCAGCGTTGCCACTTTGCTGCAATAGCAGTAGATCTACTGCACTTTTTGCAAAAAATAAATCTACTGCCACTAAATCCTATCTAATGCACTTTTTTGTTTGATAAAAATTTTCAGCTGTACAAAAACCATGCATAAAAATAAACTTATTGTGAACTTATTGTGTAAAACAACATTAAAGTGATGATGAATATAGTTTTAAGCAATTGATCTTTGTTTTTTTTTTTGTATGACACAAAATCTACTGCGGAAAGATCGAATCTACTGCATTTTTTTTAATGATCTACTGCGCTCCTCTTTTATTGAAGTGGCAACGATAAATAAATGATAACGATGATAAATTACCTAGCCTCTAGCCATAACCATAGGGCACGAATGAATTGAGTCTCTGCATAGAGTGTACGCAATAAAGCGGATTTATCTCCCCTAATAATACAAATTAATGCCACTTTTCCCATCCCATCCCAACTAATGAAGACAATAATAATTTCAAAAAAGAAAAGCAACAAATTCGTTACGACAAAACAACAAGCAATAATTTAATATAATTTTTTTTTCGCTACTTCAGTGATTTCTCTTCTAACCATGCATCACGAATTACTTGAGAGTACTCCACACTTGATTGGATAAGCAATAAGCTTACTCTAAACATACCTGCTCTATTCCGTGAATTCGCTCTATTCCCAGCAACGGCAACCAGCCTGCAACAGCAATGCAATTGAAAAAAAAAAGCCGGCGTTGAGTGAGCTTGCATTTCTTTTAGATACACCTTCTGTGATGTTTCAAGTTACTAAGACAAAAGCGAATAACTTTCCCGTTGATGAACGAATTTGAGTTCATCAATGCTCACAGATCCATTTAATCTATTTGAACTTGGATGCGGTGCGGATGCGGCGTGCGGGCGTGGTTTTAGAATGTACATTAAAAAGGGTCGGAACTTTCTTTACACTTCTTTCTTATTTCATTTATAAATATAAATACTTTTTGATAATTTGGAATACCCAGCTCATTTACACTAGGTACCATGCTCACAATGACCCAACCGCAAAAGCTACGCCACGCCAAGTACCAACGAGTTTTATGACTATAATTTTGTACCTTCTTCATCAATTATTTGTAGTAAGTACCAAATTAGATAATGTACTTTCCGCTTTGCTCAGTGAGCGACTTGATTTGCTTATATAGGCAGTAACCGATGTTATTGTTACGTAAAAATACGTTGTCTGTGATTTATAAAATAAGTAACCCACCTTATTATACTGGAGACCAGGTATTCGGATACAAGTACCTCAATTCTGACGAGAGTGCCATCTTTAATGAAATTTATATTAGTATTGAAATGCTACCACACACTCATCACAAATTCTCTACAACATTTTGATTTTCATGACATAACATCAATAACTCTCACTTATATTTCTTAACTTGAAGGAGTGCTCTATTCAAATGCCACAGTCAACTGGGAATCAGCTGTCAAAACATTGTATTATCTTATTAGGTCTGTTCCTTTACTTTTGTAGTAAGAATGGAAAAGACTGTCAAAATGGCAGTGGTGGGGATAAATTATCTCACAGAGAGAGACACTTACGAAAATGTTAGGGAACGCTTTTGTAGTAATGTATGTAAATCAACAGATATTTACGAAAAGTCGTTAAATTATCTGATAAACTCGAAGAATTTTCTAATTTACGAACAACATTAGTTAATTTATCTACCTAGCGATGAAAGTGATTCGGAATTAATAGAACTTTTCTTCATGAATCCGAAGTATATGGAAGAGTTTGTACTGATTGAATTACAAGCATTCGAGAAGAGGAAAAAACGACACTGCATTAAAAATTACGTGGAGGAGATTGTCCTTTCTTACTCCTTACAGCGAGCAAGAATTTCGTCGCCACTTTCTAAAAGAATCTAAGGAGAACATTCAATTTTATTTTTCCGTTGTTGATGATTTGTTGTTGATACCATTTTAATACGCAAGAAATCAAAACAAATGCAATCATAAGTCAAATAGGGCATATTTCAAATCAGCTGTTAATTGTAAGGTGACTGACAGCTTTTTCAATTCGTACACCAAGAAATTTGTTGAGTAAAAATTCGCTCTCTCGATGCCGCTCTCTTTTACAAATTTTTCAAGTTAAGGAACAGCATTGAGTAAAAATTCGTAAGAATTGAGAATAAGAACAGACCTAATATGTACGTGGTTTTCCATTGGAACAAAAAATCAATCTTTTTTGTTTGATCTAAATAAGTTTCATGTTCCATTAGGCAAAAAAATCTATTTTTTTCGACATTTTTTCAGATTTGCGCATACTGCCATACTTTGCACACTTATTTTTGTCGCGACTTGAATTCAACCAGCGCTTTCATAATTCTCTGTCATGACAACTCATCATTTCGTTGTGTTTATTTATGTGTGGCAATACTGACAACTTTAAATTGCAACGCCAGTATCTATCGATACTTAGATTAATTGTTCACTTATTTTTAATAAATACTTTCATTCGTTAAATTATCTTATAATAAAGGTCAACAGATTTACGTCATTTTAAGAAGCTTGATTTAAAACAAATGAGCAATGTTTCCTGAAGACCAAAACAAAGAAATACGTAAATAGCCATGGATATAATTTTGGAGGAAATATTATCTTCTTCGTCTTCCTCGTCACCTTAAGACTACGAATCACCAAAACTACTCCATTTGTATCTACGACGGGGGAAACATTTTTCAAGTCGATATCCATAGTTGATTTTTCTAAAAACGAATGTAATTTGAACAGCTGATATTGGGCGTGTTTTTTTGAGCTTCGATCTCAGCAAAGCAAAGTTTCAGCACGCGATTACAACAACTACAACCGCGTCTCGAAGTGTCAAGTAGAGCGTAGTTGTTGTAATTGCATGATGAAAGTCCTATTTTGTTTTGCTGAGATCGAAGCTAAAAAAACACGGCTATTCATATTGTTAAAAAAACGTTGCATGTTCCATGAGCCGTGTAAAATCTTAAATCTGAAAAAATTATCTGGTGGTCCCAATGGAAAACGACATTACGCAGCCTCTTTTTGATATTCTTGTGTCCTCACCACAGGTATGATATGACCTACTGCAGTCGACACGAACGGCCTTCGTGATACGCAGATGCGTAGCTAGATTTTATTTTTCGAACTTGAGAACTTTCAAAACTCAATTGTAAACATGTAGTACATATTGATAATTCTGTTTGTGACTTACTTGATTCACTTGCTAAGGTCAATCTATAGGGCAGGAAGAAAATTAATTGGCGTAACAATCATGACAAAAAATTAAGTGGACCCGCAAGACAATATCAGAGTTGGGTTTAATGCCTGCTCAAACTTCTAATGAATACTCCCGAGCCAATATTGAAGAATATCTGCAAATCGCTCAATCGGTTTGGTGATTTTGGAATTCATAATGAACGTAAAAGCAAATATGTATACCTAAATGAAGCTTACGTAGAGGAAAAGGAAGGCTACCCGTCCTAAAATTAATTTTATTGTTTTCTCTTATCTTTCTAACCCCGAACACAGTTTGTTTAATGTCGTTTTCTTTTTGGCAAAAAGGTCAATTTTTTTTATCGAGATTGCTTTTCATGTTCGATATGCCAAAAAAATAATTTTTTTTTTATCAGAGGCACTTTTGAGAAATCTTAATTTTTTCTCAGGTTTACACATACTTTCACTAAACCCATTAGCCGTATTTATTAGATTCCCCTACGACGCCTCTACGATGTTGTTTAGTTAAACATCGCGTAAAAATGTTGTTAAATGTATTAATAATATAATATTTATATTAATAAATAAGTAGGAAACTATTACAAAAAACATAAATCTCTTACTTTTTCCCTGCGGAATGATATCAGTTGTTTCTATGAATAGAAACTGACATCTCTCTTGTGAGATTTATTTTGTTTTTAAACAAAAATGGAGCAGCAAATAAAAAGAAAACGGTCGGAAAATTGGGGTTGAGTCTGGTTTTATATAACTTTCGCCTTCTTGGAATTGAACTTTCATTTATTAAGTTGATCATACATATGTATGTCGTTAACAAAATTCATGAAGCTGAACGGCATTTTTATTTCAATTTTTAGTTTCTTTTTCAATTTTCAAAATGACATTTCAAAAACGAAAATAAAAATATGAAAGCTCTACGCAACCTCTAAACGCAAATTTTTGCGTTTAAAGTTACGCAGGGTTTACGCAGTGTTTTTTGTTTATATATCACGTTTACCTGCCTAAGGACATTTTAGAGGGTGCGTAAAGATAAGCAGACTCCACGGTGAGTTTATAAATAAGGCTGAATGTGTATAGGCGTGTTTTATTGAGATCGAACTCAGCAAAGCAAAGTAAAGTAGGATTTTCAGCACGTGATTACAACAACAACAACCGAGTCTCGAAGTGTCAAGTAGAGCGTAGTTGTTGTCATTGCATGATCCTACTTTGATTTGCTTTTCTGAGATCGAAGCTAAAAAAAACTCGGCTTATGACACAAAGCTGACGGTTACGAATTGTTTATCGTTGGAAGGATTGCCTTTTTAACTGAATTATTCTTTTATCGCGTATGGAAACATATTTTTGTATTAAATTATTTCGAAATGCGTTATTATAAATCAATTGAAATTACCTTCCAGTGCAAGTGAAAAAGAAAGAAAGAAAAAGAACCAATAAAATTCGGATTTAAAGTTCGATTTGCCAAATGTTAAATTTCAGATCAAAATCTGAAAAGCCAAATCGAAAACGACTACGATTACAGTTAAATTAAAACATAGTCATTCTGTCCAAAACGTTTCATATTCTCTAATTTTTATTAAAGAAAACGTTTTACCTATTTCAATATTCAATGTTGTTTTGAATTTGCAACTTCCGCCGAAAGCATTTATATTCTTTTGTATCGCACATCATTGCCATACTATAGAAAGAAAATGTCAACGAATTTTGAAGTTGGCATCCCTGACGTTTGTTTTGACATTTCATTAATTGAAAAATTCCCTCGCCGACCAGAGCGACCAAAATTTATCACCTGTGTCGTTTTTTCATTAAATCTACTAAAAAATCACATTAATGATGGCTGCAAAAGTTGCAAACCTACAGGCTGTAATTAAACTACTTATATTTATGAATAATTCTTTGAAAAAAACAACATTTTGATAGTTTTCTTGACAATAACCTCACAACTTCACACACAGGATGATGTTCATATTTCATTTGAGGACCAACAGAAAATCAATCGTTTCGCCAAGCACAATGCACGAATGGATGATTTAAAAGCTGAATTAGACCAGAGAAACAATGAACTGAAAAATCTGGAGGAAGCATGTGAAGAAATCGAACTTTTTGATGAGGATGAAATGATTCCATTCTTGTTTGGTGAAGTTTTCCTTTCGCACAATCTCTCAAAAACGCAGGTCAGTACCTTAAACGTTTATTGTTACTAAGGATTTTCTTTACATGTGTATTAATAAATGTTTCTAGGAACTTCTTGCTGAAGCGAAAGAGAAAATCAAATTGGAAGTAAAAGTTATCGAGAAAAAAAGCAATGAAATCAAATCTGAAATGGCCGAACTGAAAGCACATTTGTATCAGAGGTTTGGAAGCAACATTTCACTGGAGAGTGATGACTAATCGCGTCTTTGCTTGGGACTTGAAATGAATCGCAGATGTTTCTTATGGCATTTAATACGTTTTATTTATTGGTAACTCAAAAGAATAATAACAATTATTCGTAAAGAGAAATACACGAACGCTTAACAAACGATTTGATTAGAACTAAGGATGATATTGCTTGAAGTCTATATATGATTGTGGTTCGTGTTCTAGCTTCTAGATTGTCGAAGCAAGAGAAAAGGAAACACCTTTACCTAAGATCTATGCATTAATCTGCCAAGGGTATGTTTTTTGTGTCCGTCAGCTAGCCACTGGATTCCAATCTTTGCTTCCCTTGGGGGAGTTGCTGCCATGCTGTTGGAAGTTCACTTCTTAGCTTCTCGGTGACTGTGCCGACGACCATTGGCACGTTGAAAACATTCGTCAGTGTTCTCCCTTCCTTGGCTACTGTACTCTAAATAGCCCTCTAAGCTGTCACCTGATTTCTGTGATCAGTATTCACTGCTAAATTCTTACCTTTGAAAATTCATAACAGATCCATAGTGCTGGTCGAGCCGGCAAAAGACAAACAAAATTATATCCTTCAAAAATTTGACGTATAATAAAAAATAGCTTAGCTTTAACTAACTTCAGTCTGGTTCGAGAAGATAAATGATATATTCTCCACACAAGAGCAAAGACAAGCGTCCTAGAAATGTTATTTTCGTAAGCCAAAAAACGGTAAACAAGAAAAATAAACTCACCTCCAGGAAATAATCAGCAAATGGTTGACCATGATGCTCCCACTTCATCAGCTCATTGATTTGCAACGAGTCGTCTCTAGGTAGTGCACTCGCCATTTCTTCCTTTGGTTCTCCATTTGCCGCACACTTGCACTGTAAATGTTTATGGGTGGTACAAGTATCAAAATCGATCGGCAACGCAAATAAGCCAGTCAGCTCATCAGAGGAAAATTTTATCGACGATTCAACTGAAAACGCTTCCACTCCACCGCTCTTCATAATACATCCGCCCAACATTGTCTTGGCAATTTGGCGCTGAAAAATCTTCTCCTCTATTGTGCCCATCGTAATCAATCGATAAATCTTTACATCGCGTTTCTGGCCATCCCTCCAAATTCTTGACATTGCTTGCTGATCCGTGGCTGGATTCCAATCATTGTCAAATAGAATCAAACGCGATGCTCCACACAAATTTAATCCGATTCCCCCCGCCTTGGCGCTTAATAGGAATACCCTCGAGGTTGAGGATTCTTCATTGAATTTAGCGACTATGGAATTTCTGTCGCCAGCTACAGTGTTTCCATCGAGACGGGATACGCCTAAATTTAGGAAATCGCAGAGGCCCTGTAGCATATCTAGGGTTTTTGTATGATTCGAAACAAGAACAACTCGTTCGTCACTGGACGAGATGTCTTTGAGAAAATTTTGTACAAGATCGAGCTTTCCAGAGTCGAATGGACCCATCTCTGACCAGTCTGGGAGGAATTTCTCCAGATTTTTTGTCAGGATATTGGGGGTTGTTGACCGACAAATCAAGGACGGATGATTGCAAATCTTTTTCAAAATTGTAATTATCTGCAGTGGATTCATGTTTTTGAGAATATCTTCCTTCTGTGACTCCCACAGTTCCAATGCTCTGACGAGTAAAAACTGTTGCAATTCTGAGGGTTTAACAAACACGATATACTCTCGTTTCTTTGGTAGGTACTTGCTGTTAACAGACTGCATCCTTCTGAGGATAAAATTGCTGGAGATTGACTTTAGTTCTTCGGATTTCTGTGCTCCTTTCTGTTTGATTTCATCATTAGCGTCGTGCGATTGACTTTGAACAATTGGGTTCTCGAATTCTTTTCTAAAATCTTGATAGCTCCCGAGAATCCCAGGATTTACAAAATCTGCAAGAGTAAAGAACTCCTGAAGATCATTTTGAATCGGCGTCCCCGTTAAAATCAGCTTCCTCTGGATGTTCATGTCTTGCAATGCGATGGAAACCTTTGTAGCGCTATTCTTGAGGCGATGTCCTTCATCGCAAACAACCAGATCAAACTCTAAAACTCGGAAGTCATCTGAGTGGCTGAGAAACATCTCATAAGAAGCAATAACAAAAGGAATGTGAGTCTGTTGCGAGAACTGCCCGAGTTTGTGCTTTGAATCCACGACAAACGCGTACATTCTCTCGTTCTTCAACCACTTGTTGATTTCATTATTCCAACTTGAGGTGAGGCTGCTTGGCGTCACGATCAGCACCCTCTGAAGAATCCTTTCACCACCAAAAGGTCCCTGCTTGAGAAGAGTGTGACACAAAGTCAGACATTGAAGTGTTTTACCTAACCCCATATCATCAGCAAGAATGGCGCCATAAAAGTCTGGACTTTTGAAGCCCATGACACATTCATAAAGAAAGCAGACTCCTTCCCTCTGATGCGGCCTCAAATATTGTGATAGGGACTGTGCGACGCGAACTTCATAGACAGGCCGATTAAGTTTGTTGAATCGTTTCTCATTGCTTGGAGGTGGGAGTATTAGAGGATCAACATCTATATTGGACTTGGTCCCTGATATTACTGACACCCTTTTGGGCATCTTGGGAGCACTTAAATGCAACATAGGAAAGAAAAAGCTCGGTTGAGTTTTTTTCTTTTTCTCTTCGGGTTCTTTCCAATCTTCCGATCCCTGAAGCATTTTTCTGTTCGCGTAAAATTCCTTGAAATCTGTAACTTTACTTTGAATTTCGACTTCTTTACCACCGATGAGGAGGATAGAGCCTTCGACCAGTTCTTCTGTTTTGACCGCATTGGAGGAGCCCAAGAACTGTCCAGTATCGCTCTTAATAATACAAATGCTATTTTTTACCTCTAAGGAGCCATCGCCTTCCCACGTTTTGTGCTTTTTTGTTGTGACCTTTCTCCAAACGATATTGTAGAGGATTTTGTGGAGATCTTTGTGATGGAGCGCATTTCCTTTACTTGAAGCGGACGATGTGGATGAAGTGATTTTGCTGTCTTGTGGCGAATTCTCTAAAATATTCTTTGTTGTCGTGGTGAAACAGGCTTCATTCCTTCGGTTAAGTGAGGTTTTCATAGACGGAGCTCCTGAGCGTCGCATTATTCTTTACTTTTTTATTATTTAAATGCATCAAACCAATTTGATTGTGACACTGACAATTTGAATTTTATTTATTTTGGACTAGTACTGCCAAGTTTATTGAACTATTGTCAAAGTAGGAGGAACCTACACAGGTAGTAAGAATCATTGATACCAGACCCTGGGTAATTATTTATTTCGTGGGCGAAGAGGACATTTTTTATCTATCAGAACAAAAGAAAATAGTGTATTTGGTTGTTTTTTAAGTTTATAATGGATGAAAAGGGCATTTTTGGGTTTATTATTTGATAGTCGTCGTGGGAAATTCAGTCCGAAAAGTCTGGTATCACTCGTTAAAGTACCCATCCGTCCGTTTATTCGATTTCGATTTTCAGATATTCTACGTCCCAATAACACAAATTTACTATTTATTAGGCGTGTTTTTTTGAGCTTCGAACTCAGCAAAGCAAAGTAAAGTTAGATTTTCAGCACGCGATTACAACAACTACTGTGAGTCCTCAAAGTGTCAAGTAGAGCGTAATTGTTGTAATAACGTGCTGAAAATCTTACTTTACTTTGATGAGATCGAAATTAAAAAAAAACTGGAATATTAGGCGTGTTTTTTTGAGCTTCGATCTCAGCAAAGCAAAGTAAAGTAGGATTTTCATCACGCGATTACAACAACTACAACCGGGTCTCGAAGTGTCAAGTAGAGCGTAGTTGTTGTAATTGCATGATGAAAATCCTACTTTACTTTGCTTTGCTGAGATCAGAGCTCAAAAAAACACGGCTATTGTTGGTATTGCTAGAAAAGTTGAATCCAGCCAAAGCAAAGCAGGTTCTTCGATCTGATAAGGAAAATGCACCTGGATTCGAAAATGATTATTTTCATGTGCCAAAGAAACATAAAATTGATTTTGAACAAGAAAAAGTGTTCTTTTCTGCCTAATCGAATACTTTAGGCTGAAAATACACCGGATTAAACAAAACGTTTTTGATTTAACACACACCAAACGAAACCGAATGTGAAAAAATAAAACGTTTTTTTGTTTGATGCCGCATTTACATGGTCACACATTCCTAACACGGAAAATTAAAGGGGTGCTAAATACTAAATAGTCGTGTGACTGAAAGGGACGGCATTACCTAACACGCAAAAAAACGTGATACGTTTTTTGGTCGGCTACTTGTTTACGTGTTAGGAATTATAGGAAAGCTATGCATGTTGATATTTTTATTGCGATGGCTTACGAAATTTCGCTTTCCTATAAAACAAAATGGCTTCCGAAGTAATGAACAGACAATTATTTATTTATTTCGTATAACTGATTGATGTATTGATGGTTTAATTTACTGAAACTAATAACCACTCATATTTCACATGTTTTAAATCAGAAATAAAAATGTTTTCATGTGATTGTAGAGATGCTGTTCGCCGGAACTTGTGTTTATTTCCGTTTTACGTATCTATAATTATGGGTAGAACATCCATGACACTTTAGGCGTCTGATTTGTGATCTCATTCTTACGCCTTTATTAGCATTGACTGCGGACAAACGGATCTCTCTGTCCCGTTTCGTGTAAAAATGCGCGCGCGTGATGGTGTAAAAGCAACATGATTCTTGTAGTGTGCGTTGATATAAAGCAAAATGGAAAAATATTAAAAAATATCAATGTTTATCCAACCATTATGTTTCTACAAATTTGCGCACAGAATAAATACGAAAAAAAACTTAAAAGTTCAACGAAAGCGAAATAACGAAGAAAAGAAGATATGACAAAAATACTGGAATCAAAAGTTTGTTTTGCAAAAAACAAATGGTCAGCAATCGACAACGAAACATGTCTTTATGTCTTGCTTTGTTTTTAATGTTTTGGTTCATTTTGTGTGTGTTGCGCCATATGAAAGTAAGCATTTCTCGACAACGACGCTTGTTCGAAACAATTTTGTTCCATTCGGTGTGTAGCTCGCATACAATAGGCGTGTTTTTTTGAGCTTCGATCTCAGCAAAGCAAAGTAAAGTAGGATTTTCAGCACGCGATTACAACAACTACAACCGAGTCTCGAAGTGTCAAGTAGAGCGTATTAGTTTTTGTAATTGCATGATGAAAATCCTACTTTACTTTGCTTCGCTGAGATCGAAGCTCAAAAAAACACTGCTAATAGCATTCATTTTTGAAAACCACTACCGAAGCAATTCAAAACAAAAATGTTTGTTTTGTTTCGCTCGCTTTGTTGTCTCATAAGAAACAATAGCCGTGTTTTTTTGAGCTTCGATCTCAGTAAAGCAAAGTATAGTAGGATTTTCATCACGCAATTACAACAACTACGCTCTACTTGACACTTCGAGACTCGCAGTAGTTGTTGTAATCTCGTGCTGAAAATCCTACTTCACTTTGCTTTGCTGAGATCGAAGCTAAAAAAAACACGCCTAATATAGTACGCGGCTCGAGCTAAATTTTCGCTCCCATAGAAAATTCTCTCCAAAATTAAGCTGAGCTTAATTTAAGCGAGCCCATTAGCTGAGTGGTACGCAGCTCGAGCTAAATAATCAAACTTTTGTTTCAGAATGTACTTCATGTGTCTTTCAAAATTTAACGTGCCCATTTAATGGGTCGGCACATTTTCTCAAGCTAAATTGTGACAGATCGTTGCGTATTTGTTGTTCTGTTTCGGAAAAGTATGCAAGGAAGAGCTCTTTTAATTATTACATGGACGAGAAGTACTTAGAATCAGATATAGTTGAAATAAGAGAGAATTGAATTTTTGAAGGAAGTTTTTTCAAAGAACAGATGTTTTCTGTGACACTTATTCACGGCGTACTCTATGTCAAAATTTAGCTAGGACTTTAGCTGATGTTTGGAGAGAAAAGAAAAAAGAGACCGGACAAAATTTAGTTTAGCTCGAGCAGCGTACTACGTGAGGTGTTAATTATTATGTTTATGGTGTTTATTTTTTCCACTTGATTTATGTGTAGGTATAGATCATTAATTTTCATGTTAAACAACACTAACCGGATCTCGTTCCGCTATTTTAAACCATGGATATGAACATCGAAATCCTAAAACTTCAAAAATGTTGTATGTGATAGCACTGATTAAAGCTGACACAGAACTGCCAAATAAAATTATTGAACTCTATTCTGAGATTCGAATCGAATCGAAAGTTATTCGATTTCTTCCAACTGACATTCGTACTTTCGATTTCGATAGAGATTCATTTTTTGTTCATTTCTCCCAGCATTCTCAGTTTCGATTGCATTAGGTTAAATGTCAAATTTCATTCGAGCGGAAATTTGTGGTCGAAAGCTGTATTAAAAATGTAAGTTGAATTGTTTTTAAATAAATCGAAAGAAATGTTGCTTACTTTTATCACAAACTGTACATAAAACGCACATTTGATCGTTTATTACCAAAAAAAGAAATAATTTAATTGTAATAATAATTGCAAGTCGCTATCCATTTATTTATTTATTTATCCATTTTGGAAAAAGAATTTGTATGATTTCTAAGCGAAACAATACGAGCTTACATGTCGTCCGGCAGATTAAATGAATTCGATTTGTCTCGCAGTATTTTTCGATTCAATTCGACCGATTCCTCCTCCAAAAATGCATATAAAGCCATATTTACTTAATAAAAGCAAGAGGAACAAATTTACCATCTGACAGCTAAAACTTTAAACAGCTGATTTCGAAAATCAAGTTCATCCAGTGAAATCATTCGATAATGAACTCCTTTCCCTCGAAACTCAGAATGTGAGGAGTTCATTCGAGTGAGAGTTTTAAATTCGAGGAATAATCGATTCGATCGAATCTCAGAATAAGCGTGATTGAGTTTGAATTAGTAACGAAAAGAATGGCCACGACGTGCAACTCTACATTAAAGCTGCGGTTTGAAAGGAGTCTGACAGTTTTCACGTTACACAACTTTCGCTCATTTTACAACGAATTGGCATCACTTTTTATGATACCACTGGGACTGGAGCTGCGCGCTGCCGCTGGGCGCTGATAAAAAACCGCTGAAAACTAACCAAGCAAAAGAGACAGAGAGCAGCGAAATCCAATTGGACAAAATCCCACTAATTCACAATAAAACCGATGAATCGTTTTCTTTTCTGACAGACGCAGACGCCGGCTGTCGAAACAAGCACAGGGAAGTGAAGTTTGAAGCAGAATTTCGTTCGGAGCAAAGCAAAAACATAATTTTGTTCTTTCAAACCACAATTTTTCTGAATAAAATCGTTTATTCTTACAATATTTGTTCTGAATCGAAATCAACGTGTTCATTCGTCGGCTGTGTATCGCGAAAATATAGTGCAAAACGTATGTCCTTCGCAAGGAATTAAACAAGAAAAAAAGTGAAATAAAGCAAAGAAAAAAAAAAGTCTGCATGCAAAATCCGTAGAGAAAAAGTTCAGTTTTTAGCTTTATTTTTTTCTCCTTCGATTCTTTTTTCTCCCTGGTCATTTGCTGTGGCAGCATTGTGGATTTCTGATTTGCCCGGCACTTTTAGTTGATTCTACTCTTTTTTTGCTTTTTGTGACATAATTTGTTTCGACTTTTGCTCATAACATTCCGCGACACGGTGTGTTCTACCTAAATATACATATCACATTTAACATCTAATTCAACCGAGACTAGCGAAAGCTAACGCAAAGAGGAATTCACAATAAAACCGGATACAATCATTTAACTGTTTCGGGTTTTAATCATTTTATTTTGGCAAATCCCAAAATCAAAAAGAAAGTGCTACCGTATATTCTGCATCGGTGCCGAAGCTAGTCAGGATGATCAACATGGACATAAGCGTGACACCCAATTATTCCTATATTTTCGACTTCGAAAATGATTTCATTCACCAGCGCACACGAAAATGGATGCTGGAGAATTGGACCTGGGTTTTTTACTACTGTGGCATTTATATGCTGGTGATATTCGGCGGCCAGCACTTTATGCAAAATAGGCCAAGGTAAGTGTTTTTCAGTGGGTGTGGGTGAGAATATAACAATGGGGTGGTTTTTACTTAAACTCACGCTGAATGGTGCGCTTTGGCGCTGAAGCAAACGGAATCAAATCTCGTTAGTTACCCCCTAGAAACAATTTTATCTCAAACGCACATGGCCAGGCGGTATACTGTTGTTTGTTTTTGGATACATCACGCATTGCATCACTCAGATGTAACTCCCTCTTGCTCGTTCATCGTGTGGATGATGTGATGAACTGGTGATGCATGAGCATGATTGTTTTAGTTTTACTCCCATTTCCTTCCTTCGTTTCCCATCTATTTTCATAGCATCATCTTTATCTGATTAGACACATAAATAGATGTTGAGAATTCGCTGAAACCAGGAAGACATGTGAATTTTCTGCTGAAAAGCAAGGAGACCGAGAACGAATGGAGTATAAACGTAAGTGTGTGCTTTTTTCTTATTTGTTGTTACTCGAACAAAGGGGCCAGTGAGGGTTTTTTCGAACAGAGAGTTTGGTAAAGCATTCGTGATACAAATTATTATTTCTGTTGCAATTGAGTTGCAAATCATAAGCAATTGGTTGGCAAGTCGGTAACTTTTTTACCGACTGAAATTTCATATCAGAGCAAATTTACTGTTTTATCCATTTATTAAAGATTTCGCCTAAATATCGTAAACATTTTAGTGATTAGAGGCCGCTATTTAAGAATTTCCAGCTCAAGTTACGATAGATTACAAAAATAATTATAGTTATAAAATAAAGCAATACCAATAAAATTCCATACGTCATGGTTACATTTGCAGTAATCCTGACTACATTTATTATTAAAAATTGATTCTCTCCATGCGTTTTTAAAATTTAAGTGACTGCTGTTTGCTTTTTATTTACTTTTTATTTATAACCGGAAAATCTGTTTAGCAAAAGTTATTCTTACAGTTCTCATGTGTACCTATTTTATAATACAAATTTAAATAAATATGTACCTATAACAAAATACAATTAATTTTTCATATGTGAATTCTTAAATTTATGATGTGAGTTATAAATTTCCATATTATAATCACACCTAATCGAGCGTATCTAACATCATCATTATATTAATAGGTTTTCGTACACTTTTTTAGGATTTCTTATGAAATGAGTAGAATAAAACCTATATCATTCGAAAGGTACTGTCCATAGATGTGCACAAACAAAAAAGTGTTAGCAATTCCCCATACAAAATACTTATTAGTTAAATAAACGCATTTTGGTGTTATTTAATTTGTCGCCGCCAAATTATTAGAACGTATTTTTGAAAGAATGCCCCTAAAAGAAAGCAACTGTACAAATTTGAATTTAAGGCCATACCTCTGAGAGATGTTGACCAACCACTTTTGTTTCAATGATGCTAGTTAGGTAGGTAGATTTCAAGCGAGTTTATTTGTTTAATTTACTTTGTAATTGAAGTTTTTCAAAAGCAAAAATAACCCGGCCGGTGGCTGGTGCAAAAGTGGCCGACTAATGAATTTTGCTGGCCAGGTACTGGTGAAATTTAACTTCTTTCAAAAAATTAATTTTAATTTTAGATGAAAAACCCAATTATACTCAGTATTTTTTCCTTTAAACCAAAATTGCCTTTGAAGTACAAAAAAAAATAAAAAAAAAATTGTTTAAATGGCCAGGTTAATTAGTTATCACGGATCAAAGTACGAAAAAGTGTTAGGTGGCCGGTTACTGGTACATCTACCCTACTATGGAAACAATTTTACGAATTTTCATATTTAAGTATTAAAATGAGTAAAACTTATAAACTACATGTCGCTTTTTCGTTTATAAAAATAAACAACATAATTATTGAAAATTGTGGTACCTTCCTTTTTTTAGTATTAGGTATTTATAAAAGGTATGGGCGATTTTCGACCACCATCGAGACTAGTATATGTATTTTATTTTATTTGCTATAATTATAACCATACAAGAAAATATTTTAACAATTATGCTTATCTACTTACTATACTTAAAATACAACTTTAATAAATAAAATCGATTAATGTTCAATTTTTACTCTTTTTTTTTTGTGTTTGGGTGTGTATTTTAAATAAGTTAATTTATGTATATTTAAATAATAGCGCGATAATAAACTGTCACACTTTATTCACGTAATATAGCACTATTGTGTGTAATTAAATTAACGCCATTAACATAATGTATATGTACTTACTACTAAGATGGTTGATCATGAGAAAAAGTGGAGCAATAGTACATCTCAGAGGAGTGTGCAATCGCAAATTTAAGTAGTTGGTTTGCCTTGTTCTTGTATCACAATGTCAACAACTGTCAGCTATTTTTTATGTGTACCTTTCTGTACTCGTCTATTAAATCTGAACATTTACAATTTATTAGCATCAATTAGGTTTTTTTTAGTTTTTCACTTTCAATGCCCCGTTTATCCACTAAAAGGGTTGCTGGCGTAGGAAACATAAGAGGACCCCTAATAACTTTCGATCTTCTGCCATCGTGTCTAAGGGAGCCGCACCTTGAATACTAATTTTTATCGTAGGTTAATGTATGATTCGATTCCAATTTGCGGCCGGGCAAAATCATCAATGGCAATTCCCAAACAGGTAGAAGAAAGATTTCGAACTTTATCTAAGCATATCATCCTGGTTCTACCATGATTTTATTCTTACAGTCATTGGGCCTTACCAATACACTTATTTAGCTTTGACTTTAAATTAAAGTAGTTCACAAAGCGCCTTACAAATAATCATTTTTAACCTTCACACTAAATATTTTGTAGGTCACAATATGCAATTTTGTATCGAAAATGTACCCATTGTGTGTTCAAAAAAGTTATCCTGAACACTAAAAAAGATTACTAATATCGCGGAATGACTATTTTTTCCATTTAAATTTCGCAAGTGTGAGCTTCCGTAAATTTAAAAGTCGAGACGTACAAATTTACTATTAATATGCCGCATTATCTACCCAAATCTCATTTTGTCACGATAAATAAATCTATAGGTACTTCACAAAATTCAGACAGAATGGGCCTTACCAATAAACATTTTAAGTTTCGACGCTAAATTTTAGTAGTTCACAGTGGCTATATTTTCCAAACAAATTTCGCAATTTTGAGCTTCCGTAAATTCAAAGTCGAGACTAAAATTTGTTATTAGTACGGCGCAATGTCAAAAGTAAGTAGAAAGTAAAGAAAACGCAATACTATCACATCATACTCGGTTACTATTTATTATAGTTAACAACTTGCATACTATATACTATTTAAACCCCTGATGGTCCCCACAGGTTTATTACTATCTCGTGCGATTGTTGTATGGTGGGTGTGATTACGTATCCATACATACAAAAACTTGTCACTGCAAAAGCAGCTCGTGGGAGATTTTATTCACAGTGGAATTCGCCATGCAAGTTTACTTTTCCGTGCAGAAAAGAATGATTTTTTTTAACCCCTTCCATATCGTGCATGGCAATCATTTCGCAATAATAAAACAATTCCAACCCCAAACATTTTTCGCTAAATTGTGTATAGTTTTCAAAGACAGTGATTGCATAATTTATTCGCGTTCATTCATTCTTCGTTTAGAAATATCTACCTACGTAACTTGCAAAGGTATATCAACTATGGCATTTATACGATTGGTATATAGAACATACATATCTTTGCTCAACTTCATATTTTTTGGCCGGTGATTTCTATGAACAAGAAATTATGAAAATAAAGAAATTCGGAAGATACCAAGTCATGACTTCTCTTGAATAAATGATGAACCATGAGTAAGCAACCATGGAATTCGTCTTCAAACGTGCAATGGAAACTAAAAAAGCGAAAAATGTCGTGCAATTAAGTTTGACGCACACCACGTGCTTTTAAGGTTAATGGTAGAGTAATCCTGTTGCCTTAATGGGTTGATTATTGTTCATAAGAATTAAATTTAAATCTCAACCTACATACTTGCACCTTATAATGGAAGTAGAATAAAATGATTACAAATAGTTTTAATGACAGATTGCGCAAGAAATCAAAGCTACATGAATTGCTTTACTTTTCAAATCAAAGATCCTGTTCTTTTGTCTAGACTCACTATGTGTGCTTTCCCGAAATTTGAAGTTACATTTTTGACACATCCAAGCTTAAACATGCTATAAGTACATATACCTACGAAAGCTATTCTGTTAACGTAATTTTTTAGTAAGTATGCATTTTCAAGTTTACGGTTCTGTTGCCATACTTTTCTCATGTTTCTCATGTTTAGTTTTCTTAACACCTCATTAAACGTCGTTTATTTATTCCACATATTTCACAGATTTATGATAGATTATGAAAGCAACAGTTACCATTACTTCGTTTGCAGCTTTCTTAAAATTTTTGTTTTCTACGTAAACAGACATTTTTCCCATATTTAAAACAAAATGTGCACAAATCTGATCACAAACGTCATTTTACATATAAAAGTTAGACGTAACTGCTGTGTAGCTGATGTGTAGTTAATAATCTTTAGGCAACCCTTATAAACACGTATGTACATTTAAAAAAAAACTGTTTTTGCAAATTATTTTCAATGCTTATAAAATATTTACAAAATATTTGTTTTCCATTGCAATCGCTGACGAAATGTTATCTGTGACGAATGACGCTTTAAAATGTCAGTGAGTCACGACTCCATAATAAGTTTACTTAAAAACATATCAAGTGATAAATCTACACTTCAGGCCAACATAATACTGCTGTCAGATTTAGTTATCAATGGCCAGCGTTCCATTGTCGCTAGTGGTATGTCAAATTCCATTTATTAAAAAAATACATTTCACAAGAAACGAGCAAGAACTCCTGACAGAAACATTTTTCAATTTTAGCTTGAAGCGAAAAAACGTGCTGTCAACGCAATTCGATTAAAGTAAACAAATTAAAAAAAGAAACAAACCGAATTGGGTGAACCTGGTCAATCAAATTTGTAATCAAGTTAATAAATGGATGGCATCTTTTCTTTTTTATGGAAAATTCGTTTATATTTGGAGTGAAAAGAAACGTAATGAAATCAAATGTTTTTGTAGCTTTGCTGCTAAAGTTCTAGTAGGCGTTCCTCCATCTGGGATATTATGTGCGAGCAGCATTTATTATGTGATCGTATTTATCGTAAATGTTACGATTTTCGAAGTTTAATACGACGCTCCGATTTTTGCCTTTTTCGCTCCAATTTCTACGATTTTGTAAATATTTTTACGATTTTTTCCGATATTATACAAACATTAAATACGATGGCTAAACCAAAATACGACGCGATAAATAAAATACAATTTCAGAAAAAGAACCCACAAAGATTTAGAAATGCATTTAGTACCTATAACTTTACCTTACCCGCACATCCCCTTTGCAATTAGCCGGCATCGATTACCGAGCATACCCGTTTTTTTTTTGTCTGTGTGATGGGTTGCCGCTTCTTCTAACTTCTATGTTATGTCAAATTGACAATGGCTATATTTCCTTTTGAATATTTGCGTTGTTTCTTGCTTGTGTCACGGTTGCCACTTGGTAATTTTTTACCAAATTTGGTAATTTTTTTTTTTGCTTTTTGAGTTTTGGTAATTTGGTAACTTTTTGAGCAGGAGCACCAAAAATACGAACTCAATATCAATTCATTTAAATGCTGCCTTACTGTTTCTGAGTGAAAGCATTGCGTCAGCACCATCCATGTAAACCTATTTTGTTCAAAAAATTACTGAATGCACTCATTTTCTACTTTTGACAGAATGATGGTAAACTTCGAAATATTTTTGTTATAAGAAAAAAGGCTCGGAAATGGTAGATGGTCCCATGCCTTCTAGCAGCTGGTAATTTTGTGCACAACGTTGTTGAAGTTGTTTAATTGATAAGACGGACAAAGTTCCTACTACGTTCCTTACTGAGTCTTATGTTTTATAAATGTTTGTTTTTAAACAAGCAATTTTAAAAATCAAATAAAATAATTAGAGTTTACAAAAGAATGCTTTTGGCCAGCAAAAGTATTTAAAGTAGATATTACTATTACATTAGTAAGTTAAGTCCTATTTATTTTATTTTATAAAGTAGCAGTTTTTTAACTACTTAAAGACTGACTAAGTTCCTACAAACCTATTGTACCAAATTAGATACTTTAAAAGACTTATGTTTTTTTTGTGTTTTAAAAATGTGTGCTATAATAAATAAAAATAATGTGCTAGGAACTCTACCCTTTTTTTTTAGTTTCTCTGAAGACTAAGCAAATGGACGTTTTTACACTGTCATGCCGTTTTTTATATATTATGTTCGCAAATCAGAGAAAAAAGTCTTAGGATAGTGATAAGGCATTTTCACATTGGCTCAAGACTATATAATACCCTTAACCTTTTATTTTAAACATTGCAGATTGGTTGATAAATCAAAATGGTTAATGTAATGTGTAAAATTTTAAAAGCATTTACTTTTCTTAAGGAATATGAGTCCTTAACCGCTTACCATGGGGATGTGCAGTTTTATATGGGGTAGAATTACAATATAAAAAAAATACTTCAATAGACTTCGGAAGGTATAGGTACTTATTATTGATATGAAAGTAAATACCTACTTCTGAATTTAAATTTGCGATTTTTGATCGAGATTGCTTTTCATAAAAAAAAAAATCTTTTTTTTTCTTGTCTTGTCTGAGACACTTTTGAGAAATCTCGATTTTTTCTCAGATTTACACATTCACTCATACCAAATGTGTATGGCACACAGGCGGCGGTTTATCGTTGGAAGGATTGTTTTTTTTAACTGCACAATTCATTTTACGCGTATGGAAACGAGTATTTATATTAAAATATTTCGAAATGCGTTACTATGAACGTGTTACTAAAAACCTGGAAATTGATTTCCAGTAGGTAGATACAAGTGAAAAAACAAAAAATTCCAGCCAACTCAATACACACAAGAATCAATAAAATTTGGATTTTATGTTCGATTTGGCAGCAAAAATCTGAAATCTCAGATCAAAATCGAAATCTGAAAAGCCGAATCGAAAACGACATATTTAAATAGTTAAAATACTAATAAAACAACAAGCATCTTAAAGATCAAACTGTCCGACTTCTCGAGCATTACAAAAAAACATTCATATTAAGTGCAAAATGACCTCTATGCTCTTAAACGCATTTTTTGTACTCGTAAAATTAGAAAATACGACAAATACAATTTTGAATCGAGAAAATATACGATTCTCAAACAATATCCATAACAACACTGTGTGCGAGACATCCAGTGGTCGATGGAACGCGGACAATTTCCTGGCTACTCTTACGTTACCCTGTGACGTGGGTATTTTTAGGGCAAAGAAGAATATAGTCGTTTTCGTGTCGTGTCCCTTTGCCAAAATCAAATCAACATTGTTCACCGACAACGCTGAGCAAGAGCGAAGCTAACCAATGTTCCTACTCCCACTGTTGGTTTTGGGTTTATGATGTCCTATACCTAAACCCCCATAAATGTCGAGCCAAATGTTTACTTTTCCATTTTGGGAAAAAAAAAAAAAAAAAAACAGTGCCGAGTGACAACTATCGTGCTTGCTTTGAATTGTCTGTCGTCGCATAAAGCTGCAATCACAATAAATGTCATACTGACCGATATAAATATTTTAAACCAACTGCGCTGCCAGGCCTACAGGTTTGTTAAACTGATTGCGAGTTTATGTCTGTCTATGTCATAAATCCCCCATCTTGCATAATAATATGCCATAGTAACGAGAAAATAGCGCGCAATTGTGAGGCGCAAAGTCACAAAGTTATCGTAAATGTAAGTTACCATCACCAACTAAGCAACCAACCCAGCAACTGATTGTATGGCATATGCGCCTTGTGTTCCCAATGCAGAGACGGCCTTCTCTGTCAGTGTCCAGCAAGGTGCTTTCGAAAAAGGTTATCCAAAACAAATAAAAACAACCTGCCAACTTCTGTCAGTAGTGCGCTTTATCGTTGATAACCCTTGAACCCTTAACGTATACACACACACGGCACGGCGTTTCGTTTTGTTTTCTTTTATTTGAGCGAAATTTATACCTCTTGCTATTTTGTTTACGAAGACTCGGCGCGAATTCCAAAGTTTTACCTTGCTCTTTTGTATGACGTGTTGCGCGTGCGAATGCACCTTCGACAAAAGGCGGAAGAAAACCAGTATTGATCACCATTGGGCGCCAAAAGAAAGTTGTTAAGTTTTTTATATAGTCGTGGTAATTAAGAACCAAAGGTGTGACCATTTTTGTTGTTCTGCACTTCTTCTTACTGCTAAACGAAATTGTATGAGGCGGCATGCGGATAGATATTGACTGACATAATTATACGCATTTGTATATAATACAAAAACATAAACTAAATTCGCAAAGTAGCTGAATGAGAAAAAGATGTATGCCATGTTTGATTGGTACCTACATACGTTGTGATTACGTCAATAGTGGTCCGTCCTCAGCGCACCTGTCAAAAACAAAACAAAAAAAAACTGCCTCAATTGTGACGTTGACTTTTGGTCAATACCAATATATTTTTGGATAAATTTCACTTTCTGCTTCTTCCGTCTGTGCGTTGTTTTGTATTGAATTGTGTGTGGCATATCGGGCAAAAAAAGAATGCTCAAAAGAAATAAGGAAAAAACTTTCACAAAGTTGCGAATTGTGCAAATATTTCACTATGCCATAACTGCTTAAGTATAAAAGCAAGCATTCATTTTGTTGACGTATAAGACATTAAAAATGAGTTGTTGATGTTTTCTCAGGGTGATGTTGTAAGTTTTGTAAGTTTTTTGTAACTTGAATTCGCTCGACGTTAAGGTTAGATTGGGTACTTCTTCAAACAGTGAGGTGACATTATCACAATGAAATTTTGTTGTTGTGTGTTTACGGTGCAATTGTTTATGCTTACTTTTATCTATTGCGCGTATTAACTCATCGACTTTTGTCACTCCATTGGTTTCGGAAAAAGATATTAGCTAAAGTCAAATACATTTATATTGTTTTTACGGGAAAATTTGAGCAAAATATTTACATGCCCTTTTTGGTCAATTGGTGATCCAAGTGGAAGAATAAATGACGCACTTTGAGGTTAGTTTTCCTTATAGATCACAAGTTGCGTCGTATCGCGTGTGTTCGACTTGACTTGGTGAGTTGGAATAATACACCCGCCTACGAACCCAGGGTGCGTTGTGCTGAGTGATTTCGTTTTTATGGAACAATTGTTTGTTATGTTCTATATTGAGAAACGTCGCAGTGGAAGAAAACTGTCCTTTGATTCTGTTTTTCTGAAAAAATCGAGAGAAAACAAATATTATGTCGTTTTCCATTGGGGAAAAAGAAGGGTCCGGAAGAGCCCGGAATCCAAAAAATATTTCTTTTGGTACGAAAAATACTCTTCTGGTGATTATGGGAAGATAATTTCGCTTCTTTGTTTGGAATCAGAAAGAACCCACTTTAAAGCAGTTACACAATTTTGTGTATTTTATGCATTCCACAAATACAGCTGTAGGTTCAATCAGATGCAGATGATGCAGTTTTCTTGTTTGAGACCTACGGAAATCGACAATAATTCAATTTCAAATGTCATATTTTTTACTTCGACCTATTTTTTTCGATTTTTTTTTTTAACTTTTCATCAAAATTTCTTTGACAGCTATTTCTTCTCATTTTTCTGAAGGCATTACATTGAGAAATGTCCCTTTAGGGAAGTTTGCTAAAGTTTTTGGACAAGTGATTATATAGTACAGGGTGTCCGCCGGGAAGGTATACTACTTTGTTTTGCCGCCATTTTGGTAAACATTAGTCTTGACAGTTCATATTTGGCAGTCGTGAAGTAGACACGTGGCAAATTTATTATGGAAAAATATTCGATAAACCAACGTGTTTTAACCGTTAAAACATTTTATCAAAATCAATCATCGATTACTGTGACGATGACAAAGTTACGTGAAATTTTTGGGAGAACACATTTTTATTTGAATGGATATGTGAATAAACAGAATAGTCGGTTCTGGGCAATGGAAAACCCTCTAATTATTCATCAGTCACCTTTGCATCCATTAAAAGTTACAGTCTGGTGTGCAATTTGGTCAGGATTACAATGGAATTACTGCGAGACCTCTTTCCACAACAAGTTATTTTAAGAAATGGTGATGTTGATTGGCCTCCACGGTCGCCTGATTTGACTGCTCCGGACTTCTTTTTGTGGGTATATCTGAAAAGCAAGGTTTATGCAAACAAACCAGAAACGCTTGAGCAACTCAAACGAAATATTCGTGATGAAATTAATGAAATACCGCGTGAAATGTGTGAGAATGTAATGAAAAATGTGCTCAAAAGGGCTCGCATTTGTGAGACTAACAGAGGCGGACATTTACCTGATATTGTATTCCATACATAATTGCCGACATTAAATAAAACATTTATCAATATAAGATCCATTCTCTTTCATTTAATCAAAAATTATAAACAAACAAAGTAGTATACCTTCCCGGCTGACACCCTGTATTATACTGCGGAATTCGAACTAATAGAGACCTTCCCTAATCCATTTTTTGTAGTCTATATCGAATGCACTAAAATAAATTTATTTGCCAAAACAAGAAGGAAGGAATTCTTTGAAATCAAAGGTCTGGCACAATATGAAATAAATTTCGAAGTTGTTTAACTTTTTAGTTGCCTTAATTCTTTTGTTTTATGTGTTAGATTTTAAAAGACGTAGATCAAAAGACATGAAAACGAGGGAGAAAACCATGTTGGCAATTCTACAAACACATATGAAATCAGTGGCCTCCGAGTTAGGAGGGTCTGTATACTTTGCTTTGAGATGTTGGTAAACTTTTGTCTCTAAGTAGATGATCCGAACTTTTAGCACTGTTTTGTGCAGTCACGTTTAAAATTAATTGATACTCAAAATATCAAAATATGTCACTACAGATTGATTGTGTTTGCCAATTTGCGACTTGAAATAGAACCTGTGGTTAGTTGAAACCCAGTTCCATTGCGTGGTACTAATATTCATTTGAAGTGACAACGTTAAATTTAAGTAACTTTCAATGTAAAATGATCTATTGTGACCTACAAAATATTTGAGTTTATTGCTAAAAATGTTCATTATCATTAGTAACGCCCAAACGTTGTTTGTTAGAAAGAAAAGGTTATATGCTACAAACGTAACCCTTAACTTTATTAAATAATAACACAGTATTCTACAGAACTTGCTTTTCCGTACCTAATTTTCTATTGGGACTAACAATATATTTAGGGGGAAGTTTTGAACCTTTTTTACAAGTCATGATAACAAAGACCAAATTCCACACAGGGCTTCGTGGAAAAGGTTTAGATTTATTCATCATTTTTATACATATTTTAATCATAAAAACTGTAATTTTCTTGAAATTATTCTGTTCTAATTTTTTATTTGCATGTTTGAAAATTTCAGCGAGTCCTGTTTGCTTTTCATAACCAGGGTTGTCAGATGTGGCGATTTATCAAAATCAGCTAGGCGATTTTTCATTTTCGAATTAAAATCTTAATATATTTCTATTTCCCACTAATTACAAAAAAAAAAAAAAAAAAAACGGAAAAGGTATCGGCTTCGCAAGGAATTTATAGATTTCGGATTTTCAAATTGGTAATTGAATTAATCGAAGTAAATTGCCCAACCCTAAATTGACGGTTCAGAAGACGACAAATGCCTTGGGACAACCAGAGTTCATGGAGTTGGGGGAATTTGAATATATGAGTGCGATAAAAACAAAAAGTAGGTTCGAGGATGCAAATCGATTCTTTAAATTCAACTTTCATTCGAAAGTTAAAGAAATTTGCTGCAATAATTTTGAGACTTCTGCTGAAATGCTTTTTTAATGCCAAGATTTATGAAGATGGTGATCACGATGAAGTAGATGAGTACATTGAGTACATACAAGACCGATCTTTTGATTTTTACGTTGCTTTTGCTTTCCTTTTATTTCATTAAAAATATTAGCTGAAGTTTGTGTGAAATGAATTGTTTTCGCTTTTTTTTTTTATAAATGCGTTATTATTTGTATTTATTTATTTATTTAAAAAATAATTTACAAAAATCAATTTATAAATTTTTTATAATTAAGGCTTCAGGGCATCGAGACCATTTGAAGCCGTATTTTTTGTATTTTAAACAATAATTTGCTGGGTTTTATTATATTTTACAATACTTTTAATTTGGCCATTTATGGCAATGGAGATTTATTAATTTAAGATTGGCGATTTCGATTTTAATAACCTAATAACCCTGTTCATAACCCTTTCGCAGTTTTCGATTTATTTGTAAGTAAATGTTGTTCGTAAAGCATCTCCTCGTGCATCTACTTGATACAGTTGATTTTATGTGCATATGTATTTTAGCATTTCGGTTTTTGTTATAAATTTCCATACAACGATCGCACCTCAATACTTACTTATTTAAGGTGGCGCTACAGTCCGGGTGGACCTGGGCCTCAACCAACAAGCGTCTCCAGCTAGAGCGATCTTTAGCTAGCTGTCTCCAGTTTCGCACGGTAAGTTGGTTAAGGTCCCCTTCCACTTGCGTCGTGGTATTCCTCTACTGCGCCTTCCCTCGGGTGTGGATTCGAAGATCTTCCGGGCCGGAGCATTCGTGTCCATACGCTCTACATGACCCAGCCACCTCATTCGTTGGACCTTCACTCTTCTGACTAGGTCAATGTCGCTGTACAGCCCGTACAGTTCGTCGTTGAATCTCCTCCTTGAGCTTGAATGTTTATTTAAATGAATACGAATGTTACAAACAATTTTTTGACAGTGACAAATGTCGTCACCAGATTGACAGTTTTAATCACTTAATAAACAGATATTCTGAACTCCAAACACAAGCCAATTTTTGCTGTTCAATATTTTGGTTCCCTACCTCATCTAACATCTTTCTCTCTTTTAGATTGCACAGTTTACACAGTACTGGTAAATCAGTCCTATATGGTCTGCAGTTTAACGCCAGACTTCCCTTTTGCTTTGGATATGACACACATCCGCCGAATGGTGTTGTTTCTTGTAAAATAGTTTCGGTTCATTAAGAAAGATATGCTTAAAGCATTTTTATAAAATATGACCTCCTGTTTGTCCAGGTTTCTCAACCATTCCTCTATCTTTTGTCAACCCCAACTCTATCTGTCATTTGACACTGTATTGCTGGTGCCAGTTGTTCCCACATCTGGAATTGTGCGATGCGCAATGAAAATAATCACAGAATCACTGCACTGCCTTCAGTTTCCAAATACAGTATGTAAGTAGGCGCGTTTGCTGGTAGTTTAAAGGCATAATGGGTTTTAGTAGCATTTCCAGTTCTTTGCACCTCAAAAACATCCGATTGCAAACATTTTAAGCTCATGACCGCGTCTATCTAAAAATACAACTCGATAAGTTTATAGGTATCTAGAAACACGAGATTGGCTAACACCTTGAGTGAAAAATCAAATTGTTATTTAGTAATATGGATACAATAAAAAAAACCGTTTGAAGTTCATTTTTTTTTTTTGCTGATTGTAAAATAATTATGTGTATAAATATCAAGTTATCGCTAAAGAACTATCACATTTTTTGCGTGTTGGATAGTCACTATTTTGTGTAATTAAATTGATACTTTAATTTGAAAAATATAAGGATTATTGTTATTTGTTCATAATAAAAACTGGTACAATTAACGAGTGTATTACTGCGTTTAATAAAAACGTTCATCGCGTTGGACCGTGGACCAGTTGCTTGGTCATTTTGGCACATTGTCCACAGCTGTAACCTTTTTTTTGTTTTTTAATAGCAACTGAAAACGACATTTAAATCAAAACATTTGCAATTAAGTAGCAGTAGATAGTTGTAGTTGGGATAAATAAATTTAATTTGGAATACTGAAATTTTATTCAGATCGCAGCAACCCAGGTTCAATCGCACCCAAAAGTTATCAATTGGGAATTGATTCCACCGACCAAACAATTTGGAGGATCGAAATGGGAACAGAAGTTGTGGTATGTTGATAACTTGATCCATACATCTCATCGAAGTCCGCCTATTGGCACAATACCATGGCTCTTCTTATCTTATTCCTTTGGTCAGTTCCCAAACCGAAAACAGGTTGTCGTGCCATACCTAACTTGTCCAATCCAACAGCAGAACTCAACAGTGCTCGTCCAATTGCTCGTGAATAGGATAGGTATTTAAACTTCCCATCTGTTCACACGATCGGCACTTTTTAATTGTTCAAAAGTTCATCAGTAAACACTAAAATGCAACAACAAGTCCAAAATGCACTGATACTCGCTCCCCGAGACACTTTGGCCAGCACCGCAATGCCAGTGCATATTCGTTTGGGATATAAGAAAAATTCCGTCACATGGGTGTATTTTTTTATTTATTTTTTTGGGTAGTGAGTGTGGTTTATGCGGCTGTCAACTAGAGCCGACACACTTACTCCTTGAAATACCGCACACGTACACGACTGCACGTGCAATGCAATGCAATGGTTTGGGTATTGAAAAAGATGCGGTTATTACGTTTTCATTCGCACAAGTTGTTTGCCTGGAATGCGCTACAGCGTTTGGCAAGACGGAAGGAGGAACTAATATTTAGTCTGTGGGAGAACATTTCCGTTTCTGGATATAGCTCGATCTTGACCTCAGTCCTAGACAGTTTGTTAAAATGTTTGCTTGTCAATATTTAGTGCGCACATTGTTTTTTACGCTGTTCTATTCAGCACTTAAAATAACAATCTAGACTTAAAATATACTGGCCCTCACAATTGTGAAATTTTCAAGGAGAACTTTTTAAATTTAAGGCCACATTTTTTTTTCCTGTAATTGCCCTGTCGTATTTTTTTTTTATTATTATCAGAGCTAACAAAATAACTTCAGACAACTTTTATAGGTTCTCGGACACAAAACCGTGTAATCTAGTACGTTATGTATGGATCACAGTCACGTAAGGTTCCAAATCGAATTAAAAGTCACTGCAACATGCCCATTCATGTGCCACTGGACTTAACATAAACCAAGTTGCATTAGCAAATATTGATTTCCTGCTCAATCCTCGAGTGGGCTCATCGTGCGAGCCATTCACAACTCGACAATTTTTATTTTTTTTTTTGATTCATAAACAATTTTTCAAATATTTGCCTAATGCAACAAAAACTAATAATTCGTTGCTAATGACAAATAATAATTTATTTCGTTTTTACACTTAATATTTGCCTATATAATAGAATTCCCCGGAAAGTATTTACTATCTTAAGCTTAGCAGACTTTGACTTTATTGACTTTCCAATAGTTCAAAGGTGTAATTTTCCCATTTCTATTAATGGCTTAATGCATTGTGAAGAAGCCTATTAGAATATTTTTAAATTGCAAACATTTTGTATTTTTTTTTGCAATGCGGACTTGTGCAAATCGTGCACAGATTTAAGCCGCGTATTTGCATGTGATCGATGAAATCGTTGCACTCACGGGAGAATAATTTTACATAAGAACAAAACAAGTTTTATGGCAAAAAAAAATATGCCCAAATGAGGACGCCTGATTGGTTTGTGTAAACAAATTAGTTAAATTAGTTGCAAAGCTTATTTTGGTTTCACCAATTTCGCATCATCAACAATCGTGCATGTTTTATTGACAATTGCACTTAGAAATGAACATTTATTAAGTAGTCGTAAAGCAGTTGAGTTGGTTTAGGTATAAAAGTACAGAGTACATAAGTACGGCGAAAACAAATCACTCCTTTGCCTGTGAAGTGAGTTTATCGTTTTGGAAGCTTTTCGATAAGACGTAGGGGCTAATGACTTCCATTGGCTGCAGCAAACGTGTCCACAATTGAAGTACCCAACCCATACGATCTGTCGTTCCGGTGACGTGTTAAAATGCTGGATGCAGATCATATGCTGAATGCAATGGTAAACTAAAATTTATTTTCTACTTTTGTATCCGTTGACAGTTTTCTTTCTGTGGAATATGTAAATGTATGCATTTTTTTTTTTTGACTGTTCGTTCGGTTGAATATGTAAACGCTAGCTGTTTTTTATTATGAGCTATGATCCATATAGATCATCGATTTACATGCACTTACAACAACAGCACATGATCCTGCTTCTCATCGAGATCACGAATCATGATCTGAAAATTATTTCTACTATTTCCGACTAGGTGGCTTGTTTTATTTTTAAATGTTGGTGTGCCTGTAAACGATAGCCACGCAATCACATTGCCAGACTAAAAAATGGAACACAAAAAATTCGAATAAACTCCCTGTCCGAGTCATTTTGTTTTTTTCTCGTTTTATAAAGGTATGACCAGACCAGCCAAACATTTGATAAACAATTAAATACCTACATGTTCCATATTTATTTCTAAAACACTTATTTAAAAAATTGACGTAACTGCTGAGTAACGACTTGATAACTTTTACGCAGTGTTTATTAATACGGGGTTAGTAAATAAATTTCAGAAATGTTTTATAAATGTTTATAAAATCTGTCCGATTTGCTTCAGACACATTTCATAACCATTTCTGAAATGCGGTCTGGACACAAATTAGAATGCCAAGATAAACTTAAGCGGTAGCAGCAAATATTGTTCATGTGTTACATATTTGAACATAAAATACTAAATTTGTTTCACAAAAATATATTTGAAAAGAAAAACTATGCAAATTTGATTCAAATATGGTAGCACCCCTGACTTTGCAAGTGAAATGACATGTGACTTGTGTGACGTCACGTTGAGAAGAGTATTTGCAATATGGCTGGTGGCAATATGAAGTTTGAAATACCCTGTATTATCTGTTTTGTTTTTGAAAGCAACTGTTGCCACAATTCCAAAATTAAACTTTTCAATGATCCGTTTTGTTTTATTTTCGTGATCTGATTCGGATCAGATCACGCTGATAATAAAAAACAGCTGCTGACGTATACATATCGATTTAAAGGAAATGGCAGATCATGGATTGGGTCCTTTCCTGATCGAAAACAGCGGATCGGAAGTTAGGTTATAATCACCTGTAATCGTATTGGCGTTTACAGCGATTTAAAACACGTCAACTTCAATTTTCTATCTCCATTAGGGTTTGTAAGTCGTTGAACGCCATTTGCCGTTGAAAACCTGTGAAACCTACGAGTGTACGAGGAACATCATGTGAGAAATTTTGCAGTACTTTTTTAAGGCCATAAAGGTCTATATAATTATAGAAGCTGAACCTAAAACTTGGAAGCTCTGAACTGCCTTAATATTGTGGGATGCTTACAACACAACAATGAAAAGACCGAAAAACGTTTTTTCTTTCATAAATCTATAATCAAAGAAGAATATTTGATGCATAGTGACATCTACCCGTTTTAGTCGAATTTTAACTCATGATTAAGAGGAAAACGTGCTTTCCTAGATAAAAACAACAAATGGAAGGTTTGCCGGTGCCGTGAAATAAGGCCAAGCGAAATAAGGCCAAATATGAAAATTTGGCCTTCTTTCACTTAACAAAAGTGAAATAAAGCCATATTTCAACATTTGGCTTTATTTTACTTCGGCAAAATGAAACAAAGCCAAATCAGTTTGTGAAATTTCACTCGAATTTTTCACTATTATTTTCTTTCATAAGAAAAATTAATATACATACAAAAATAATAGCATAATTCATAGGAAAAAGTAATTTAAAATTTTTCATATGAAATAATAATAGATATGTAAAAACAAAAAATTCGTGCGAATTTGTTATTATTATTTTTTTTTTTCATAAGAAAAAGTGCGAATTTGTTGCTATTTTTTTTTTTCATAACAAAAAATTGAAATTAGTTGATTGCTTTTGTACATTACTTTTTCTTATAAAAAAAAATAATAGCAAAAAATTCGCTCAAATTCGTTGCTATTAAGAAAGTTCAATTCGTGTACAACCCCGTAACCACTTTGTTTAGATTGTTTTACACAAATTTCAACAAATAAAAAAAAACTGTTGATTATATTGCTTGTTTTATTTGATTTTTACTGAACATGTTAAAAATTAGTATTTTTGGGATGGGGTACTTATACGTACATACATACACATAAGCAATCAGGTAATCTACATATACATAAAAATGAATCTACCTACCTTTAAAGTGAAATAAGGCCAAATGGGATCAAAGCGTAGTAATGCCAATTTGGCCTTATTTGAAATAAGTGAAATAAAGCCAAGTGTTGAAATATGGCTTTATTTCACTTTTGTAAAGTGAAAAATGGCAAAATTTTCAGATTGGGCCTAATTTAGCTTGGCCTTATTTCACGGTTTGCCTCATTGCCTGGCACTAATTAGAACCGGTAACGATCAGGTTAACACTTTTCACTCAGTTTATTCAGAGATAACATGTAACTGACCTATATGCCATATTGTTGATCTAAATAGAAAGGTTTTTTAAAATAAATACAGTAAAAAATAATAATTTTCTTGCAGTCTCTGGGGTGGTACATATCTGTCATTAGTGTTCTGATTTAACGATGGCGTAGAGAGAAAAAAAATAATCCCAGGTCCAAGCGAACTGTAGCGCCACCAATGTAGAGAAAAAAAAAATATTGAGCTGCTTAAACAGCTCTCAAATTTATACAATGAGGACTGCAAAAATATATTTATAGAAAAAAATAACAAAATAATAAAGTGTGGTAACAAACTGAAGCACAATTTTAAGAAAGAATATACACGGGGTCTGACTTCGAACACGAGGCGACCGCGCATACAAAATGTCAGGAATATTTTCCAACAACGGCCATTGCAATGTGTGAATAGTTATTTAGTACACCAATTTTAATTACGTATAGTTTGAAATGCTATTAAGCAGTTAAATTTGTCCAGTATTTGCCTACAATACAGGCTAAATTAAACGTAAAATTATTACAATATTCTGCAACTAGCGTATCGAATAGCAGATCACTTAAATACTCAGGTCGAAGTCCAACCCTATGACGAATGCCTCGTCAAAAGGTATCGCATTTAAGCAATTGACAAATAATACACAAATGTGGATAGCATTTTTGAGAAGCAATGTATACGCGCTCTTGTAAATGTTCAATTGAAGTACATTACATTCTATTGACCACCGCATCTCTTCTCTACGTGAAGACTTTTTTAATCCAGTACCATGTTGTACGATGTTAATACTTCGCTTTTGTTTTCCTTATAACAAGTGTAAGTTTTCATTTGTACGTCAATTTAGTTGTACGTTTATTCGATTATACGCATTCCTTTAACAAGGGAATAGTAAAAGTATTTATTAAAAGTTTTAGAACAAACTTAAAATTGTTTCTCTTATATCTCTTGTATCTCTTATAGCTGAAAGATATTTTGCTTATACAAAGTGGAGCTTATATTTAGATTAATTCTGTCCTTATATTCTCGTCTGAATAACAAAAATCAATCATTGATGCCAAATTAAACGTAAATTCAGAAACGTCAAATAATCTTGCATACTTCTTAACTTTCTCCATTACGTAGTAAGAGAAAGATATTGTATTCGTACAAAATTTCGAACTCGAGATGTTAATCAATTGATATTACGATGATAGGGAACTCAAAAAAGTGTGTCGCAAAATTCTGTCAGTCTGTCCGTCTGTCTGTCAGTCTGTATGTCCCGAGGCCTACAGCCTAAGCGGCTTAACGGATGTCGTTCAAACTTCGGATTTAAAGTTTGGGGGCTTACAGTTCGGGGCCGTTTTTTGTTTGCATGGTAACCTTCCCATACAAATTTTTCATACCAGTTTGATTTGTTCGTAAATGGCTCTAACGATTTCAACAAAAATGTATATATAAGCTTAAGTAGGTTAGGTAAACATAACTGCATAATCAGTTTTCCGCAAAATTTTTTAGTAATTTGGACATACTCGAAAACGGTCCATACGATTGTAACAAAAATTCATTTCTAAGGTAATATGGTCATTTCTAACTTAATGAAAAACTCAGTTTTTCTCTGTATTATCGTAAAATGGATTTTTGAAAAACATAGTTTGCCCTAGTTTACCTCAAAACGGTATGATTTTGACCAAAATGCAAAATTAGAGTAAAATTGATGTTTTCAAAATTATTGCGTCTTAATTTTCAATTCGAATCACTGGAAACGCTCACTTTAACCCCATTTTCGATTTCGATAAAACAATAAAAACCAAGTAATGCTTACATCCCGAACAATAACTTGTACTCGGTTTTCAGCTAAATAGTTAAGCAATAATATTTTTTCAAACTAAACATTGCAATATTTGGTACTGTTTTGTCTGCGAAATTTTACAAAAACCACTCTAACGATTTTGACCAAAATACATATTTAAGATAAAATGAGTATTCGAAATAAGATCCCGTACTTAGTTTTTTTTTTCAAAGAATTCGAAAAAATCAGTTTTGTAATTATTTATATTTCATATCTATGCTATATTTTTGTTGTTATCTCCCCCACTTCCGATAAAAATGCAATAACAGCTACACAAAACTTAATTTTAGCAAATACATATTACCCTGTTTTCAACCTCGTTGAATATGCACCTTAAAATAATTGCAGCTACTTTTAGTTCCTTTCACAATTAGAAACTCCCACTTCATTTGCACACATTTCTTTTATCTAGGATAGGTTCTCAGATCTTTACCTACCTATTTAATAAAATAAGAAAACAATCAACCAAACTTTTGATTAACGAGAAAGTTACGTTCGACCCAGTCGTGCACTTTATTTGTTTTATACCCGGAAGTCTCAGTTCTCAGATGGAAACATCTAGGCTATTGCGACGCATTGCCAACCCTATTTAAAGATCCAAGGAGCGTCTGCGACTCAAAAATCCGGTATCGCGAAATTCGTTAATGTCATATCCGGGCATCGTAATCTGGGCCAGACACACGCTAAGACTTGCACTGCCATATAAACAATTTTGCAGAAGCTGTAGAGATGGGGAGGGTCCGTCAACCTAAGAAAGGTTTACTTTGGAAACTACTTTTTCAATGATCTTATTCGTCTAGGCTAAACCAGCGTCGCTAACATTTGTAGTTTCATAAGCGGAAGTAATTGTTTAACATGAAAGGCCGGTAAAAGAACCATCCCGCACAATGGGCCGGCTAAACGCCCTAGGTGCTTCTCTCACCGAGAGCCACTTTAGCATAACATAACATGGCAAGCTCTGATCATGTGTAGCAGCTATTTCTTGTGTTACTTTCTCTCTGTTCCCAATTCCATTGTGATTAACTGCACTGACTTATCCATTCGCCGCGACGACGTAAGCGCTTGTTAAATCAGTGTTGACCCAAATTACATTTTCAAGGCTACCTAAAAAAAATTTCCCTACTAATACTGTCCCCCAAAACTTAAAAGTACACACCATCAATTAATTACATAATTAGTTTTCTACGACTTTTCGTTTTTATGTAGAACTTCGTAATGACAATTTACACTCACACATGACAAAGAGTGATTTGAAAGAAGAGCACATACCTGCCTAACCATATAAAAAAAGCAACGCCTTCAAATTCATTGTCAAAGGCACTAATTTATGCAAATACCATGCAAATGTGAATTCAACCCGATAGCTTTGTATATACTAAAAGTTAATAATGCTTCCCCAAAAACCTACTTATTCATTTGTTTTCGCAAAATTGTGTTCCGATCACAAGGTGACATTTTGACACATACGTATAAGCGTTTGCTAAACGCTTCTTCTAATTTTTGCCCTTAAGGTGAGTTTGCATTATCATTCAGTTTTTTGTTTTGATTTATGCATTATCGTAAAACTCTCGTTTTGGAAAATGATAGTCATTGCCATCGTCACTACTTATCGTTAACAATAACGGAATTAGTATTCCTTATCCTTCTTAATTTTGAAGTGTAAATAAACTGACGTACCCGCGTAATTTATATGACATGACCAAAAGGCAAAGAACCATTCAGCTTTCTTCATTCATAACAATGCCACGAGCTAAACAAAAAGCAAAAAAGAAATGAAACAAAAAACTTACTGTGGAGAGTAAGAAAGAGCGAAAAAAAAATCAATGGGCAAGCTCCAATGTCAATGTCAATGGCACTGCAGTATAGTACACCAATATATTCAGCAGAGCATCGGGCAAGCACCCACGTGGCGCACGGCCTACACATTTTCTATTCAAGCTTCAGGGGGGAGTGAACAAAAATGAACATTTGAAAAAGATTCTTTTTTTTTCCCACTCAATTTATAAAGGTTCTGCATCAGCCTTTATGCCTCATTTTTACAGTATAAGTATGCATTTTTCTCAAGTGCACTCAGGAAGTTTTGCAACAAAAAGCTTTTTCCTATAGAACAATGACACTCAAATCAGTTTAGCATTGACTCTTCTGACAGATGTCACTTGCATAGATTTTCCCAATGAAGTACAAATATATCGATTGAATTTATTGAATATCACAGTTTCACCCTTCGTTGGAACTTGGATATGATTTTATAAAACGTTCATGCGTCAGGTAATTATGGTATATAGGAAAACAAAATGCTAACTTTCCAAACGACAAAACGAAATGAAATGATTTATTTGAATGTGCGTGTGCATTTGCCGCTTTTCGGATTTTCTATTTGGGCACACTTTCACTAAATAAATTATTAGCGTAGTATGTTGGATTTTACTGGTTCGGTGACCATCTAAGATACCGCAGAGGTTTACATTATTTACTGACAGAGGTAGATAGAAAATACGAGTTTACTGTCGTTGAATTACAATTAGAATCTAATTACATGTACACACACGTTTTCTTGTCATTGGCCCTTTGCACGAGCCAAAACTTTAGTAAAAGTGGACTTGTGTTAACAGAAGAGCTCCATCATTGCCGACTATTGGTATGATGTGGTTTTTGTCTTCGCCCGACATCAACAGAGAACCACTACCCTGACTTATGACTTGATTAACAAAACCACGAACTCAATGTTTGCCATCTAGACTTATGTAGTTCACAGTTCACCTACTTCAAAATGCGATTCGATACACAAACAAGATGAGCTTGTTTCAAGGCGCACATTATTTAAAATCGATTTTTCTACCCCCTGGTAGCTAGTGCTGCTATAATTTTTTTGTTATATTAATATTGTAATTTTTTACTTATAAATAAAGTTTATTATTATTTTTAGATCTATTTTTTCAGTTTCTTATACTTATCCATAAATTTACGTACTGCCATTTGTATTCTTCTTCTTCTCATATGTCAAATTCGTAGACATCATTCCGACGAATATCTCTATTGTGCGTTTGTACCGTATTTTAGGAGAGACAGTATCATGCACATGTTTGGTTGTTTTTTCTCTTTGGTAGGCACATAAAAAGAGACCCTCATCAGTTTCCCTATAGCACTTCTCGCTAAACTTTATTTCCATAGATCCATGGCGGTTGCCTTCAAGTGCGTGGCGCCATCTTGTGGAAACCGCATTTCGTTCCGATTTTTGGTATCCATAAATCGGCAAATTATCAAATAAAAATCATTAACATCCATTAACTGAAACGTGAACTCCGTAATGGTATCTGTTGTAGAATGGTTTCACTCCATATCCGGATAGTTGTTCTATTCACAAACCCGATAAGTACGACAACTCGCTTGACAGTTGTAAGTTTTATCTAAAGCACACTCAACACAACGGGGACGTTCGGATTTCTGGTTTAGTAATTCTAACAGCGGAATGACTTGATATATTTCAGTTCGTACTGGCCCAGATTGGTCACGTGAAAAGTTTTTTTTCAATTGACGTTTATGGAGGGGTAGTCGACAAATCTAGTTAATGCAATTCAAGTTGACTAGTCAATGCGTTCGTATACATAGTCCAGACAAATCTAGTTGACATAGGTATCCGACCATCCCCAAAAACAGAACGCACCTGACTTTTCCTATGACCTGTCAGAAATTACAATGGATGGCTTTTTGACATTTTGACAAGTCATATATAAAAATTCTGTTCATATAACTTCAAATGTTTTCAAACAGAAACTCATAGCGGTGTGAATAATGAAAACAAAAAAAACACTATAAACTGACAGTTTATTTAACAAAAAATATGCAATTCCATTGGATGAAGTGGGCTTAAGCAAACAACCGTTTTAACATACATATATGTATTTACACTTGAAACGATGCGAGCTCACTGACGTTTAAACTAAACTAACCAGAAGTGCGTTAATTGAGATTAGTCTGACGTCTAAAGGCTCAGTCATAATGGTATTATGTGAGCTTAAGCTACTGTCGAAAATGCACCACAATCCATCCGAGGGCAGTTAAAATCGGGGCCACTTATTTATTACATTATTGTGATGGCATATTTTACAGTTTACAATTTTGAAGTAATCCCACATTACATAGCTTAATCTGAGTTACTCCTATTATGGTTCCCCCTTAAAGCCCTCAGCCAATTGCGGTGAAAACTTGATTTCGGTTTTATAATTGAAATAAAAATTCATAAATGCTATCAAAAACCATTATTAATACAAACTTAGTGAACTCACCTCAAGCGGTTAGCGAATTGCATTAATGCGCGTTCGAGTATAAATAATTATCATGCGAAGAAATCAAATTCAGTTTTTCGCATGTTGCGCAAAACTTTGCTCTGCTTTCTTACGCGCACGCAGAAATTTTTTTTATTTTTTTGCAAATTTGGTATTCAAAAGCAGAGCAAAAAGTCAAACAACGAATGGTTTCATTAAAGTAGGGAATCACTTAATAAAACATAACGAATAATTAAATAATTAATAGATTTTTAATTACTGTATTCATAAGTCAGACTGTTGCAATTTTCACGCAACAAAAAATCAATCGTTCGATTGTGTTTATGTAATAGGTTTGTTTGTTTGTAATGCCGCGCATTAAGAAACACGGATATCGATCTTTGTAATAGGGAAATCAAAAATGCTTAATAATGAATAATATAACAGTTCGCATCTTCAATCGCTCATATTTGTTCCCATTAAATGTCACTGCGGTGTTACTCGTATTTTCAGGTTACTGAGTTTGTTCCTGTCGTGAAAGAGTTGACCCTAATTTGTGGTAAATTGCTATTTTTACATTTATTTCCATTTGTCATGTACGACAAGGACGTGAATGCATTTGCATATGTGATATGTCATATCCAAAGTAAGCTGCATGTCATTACCACAACTAGGACGGAAGTTCAATAAATTTGATTAAATCATTCTACGAAGAATGCATCCGCTCATAACACTTCAATATTACCTTCATTTTGACATTCGATAGTTTTTCGTTCGCAAAAACTGTTTTCATAGTGAATCATGATTTTAATATTTTAAAGTTCTTAATTACAATTCACAATCAATAAGTTTAACCCGTTTGTTTTGAAACAATGATTCATTCACGTGTGTTTAAGAATGCTTTATTTATTCCGCTCATGTACTTCAATTCCTATTGTGAAGCTACACGCTGATAAGTTATAGCGAGGCATTTACTCGCATCAGTTGTTAGCGTAGTGACACAGGTTCAAGTAATCCAGTAACCAAAATCGTTTTGTCTAACATTCAGTTTACTATTCTCAACATGATACATGTGAGAAAGTCTCTCCATTGCGGAAACCGCATTAATATTGTCGTAAGCCTGCAAGAAGATCTAGTCCAACCTGCCAAATATTTATTTTCGAAAATATGAATCTGTGTGATTAGGAAAAAATACGTTACAATTTATGTTGTTTTCGTTTAGATACCATGTGACACCAAGATGGATTATATCTATTTTTCGCATGAATGTGGTACAATAGAATGAGTGGAATAAAAATGTAAACAAATCAAGTAATTTCTTCAATTTACTACCCTATTGAGCACAATGCCCACGACACATGAACATGCAGTCTGGAATTCACTGCGAGTGTAGTACGTTGCATAGAGTGACTAAGAGTGGTTTAGTAGCTTTTAAGTAGGTGACCTAGAAACTATAGGCGTCTAAAGTATGCGGGTAGAGGATTTTTGTTCTTGCAAATTAATTTACGGTGTCATGCGATATATGGCTACTTCCGAGTATAATCATTTCTCCCAATCGCTTCCGTCATTTGTTTTTTTTCCTTGCTATTTGTAAAGTAAGAAAATCAAATAGTCTTTCAAGAACTAAAGGTAATCGAGGTAAAATAATTTTTGGAATCGCAAAATTGATACATTATTTGGTCCATGCACCTTCTCCCTACCGGGCCCTTGTGAATTATCCGGATGAATAATTAATGCACCCCGAATGCTGTTCAACGAAATTGCAGGTTCTATGAGGGCATGTACCTACTAACTGTCTAATGTTGAAGTAGGAAAGGCTGGTGAAGGCATCTGTCTAAACTACGCCCAGGTTGCCACGTCACAATCTTTTGCAATTTACCTTAATATCGACTAAAATAAAAATATTGCCATCCGTTTGATTTGAGAAGTTGCAATCAATTCAAAAATAGCATCAGTTTTTTTTTTTCAAATTAATGGCAGTCGACATTTTTGTACACTAATCGCAATCGTTAGTTGGTCGGTTTAAGTGGCCTTTTCCTGACAGGGAAAAATACAATTAGCGATTGAGCTCCGTTTTGGGGCCACAACTAACGGGATAATAAGAATGAGAGGTCTGTTAAAGAAGTTTAGAAAAAACCTGTGGAGTTGAGAAATTTTGTGGTGTTGTTGAAATGGATAGCTTGGACTGCCGAGACGTCATCGTAGAATGGCTTAACTAGTACGTGCGCTGTCTGGTTTTGGCTAGTGCCGGAAACGCACAAAAAATATGGGACACTGTTTCACTCTCTTTTGTTGTCAGCTCAGCTACGGCAGTAGGTGTTATGGGGTATGCCAAGTTCGGCTGCGTGATTACGTAAAGGCCATTGGTCCGCACTAATTGCCTTTTATCTAGGGAAATCTGAACGTGTAGACTTGGTTGAATCGAGAGCCTTAATCGCGGCCTGACTGTTGAAAAGATGTCTATTTTCTTTTGCTGGGTGTCGCTATGTTCATAAACAGCCGATTGAAAGATTTGGAAAAGTCTAATTCTGTTGAGAAAACTCCCGCTCCCACTTCACAGTTCAATTTAGAACCATGTGTGAAGACCGGAACGCACACACCTCCCATTCTGATCTTAAGCGGAATCTTACAAAGAAGTTTTTATTTAAGCTGAGTTTGTATAGTCAATAAGTCAAGTCCTATGCCGGCGAGAAGGAAGGTAGGATGTTGGTACGGCCATAATTTGTAAATTTTTCAATGCAGCACTTTAAATTTGTTGAGAGTCTTTCTTTCGGCATTGACCAAAACTTAACAAAAGTCGAATCTTTTGTTGCTGTATCTCAACTTTTGCACCACTCAAAGCTATTTGCTCTTTGAGATCATCGTTTTTGCTAAGATAATCTATATCTCACTTAAAAAGGAAAACCAATTAGATTGATGGTAGTAAAAAAACAAATAATAAAAACAATCAGTAATATGGTTTTAAACTATGTATATACACAAAAATGTGGGTTATAGGTTTAACTTTTGTGTTCAGCTATCTACATTTTTTTTTTTTCTGAGAACTAGATATTAGAGGATCCGAAAAATCGAGTTAAGCTTACAAAAATTCAGAAAACTGAATATTTTTCAATGAATCTGGTTTTTATGAAACAAAGTTTTGTTGAATTTTCTTTTGGCAAAATGTTTACCTAGTTTGGAAAATATTTCGAATAAACATATGATTCATGTCGAAATTTTTTTAAAACAGTGTCAGCTATACCTGTGTGTTTAGTGACTCGAAAAGGTTTCTCAAACAAGTTCTGCCTATTTTCTTAATCCTGAGATGACAATCGTGCGACAATAATTTTTTGCCCGATATTGATTTACATTAACGTCCATGATTATCTATTTTCTAATAGCGCTATAAATAAAAACAAAATAGCGGCCAACTATGTTCAAACACCGAATAAGCATAAATCCTATAGCTTAACATTTTTGATAGCTATTTCCAGCAAGCATTCTGGTGTGTAATAGTGAAGCCATTTTTCATCCATTGTCACATATCGACGATAGAATTCGATTTTATTGCGGTTTAACAGCGCCAAACACTCCTCGGAAGCATCAATTCGTTGTTGTTTTTGGTCGACTGTGAGCTCACGCGGCACCCACTTTGCACAGAGCTTTCGCATACCCAAATGTTCGTGTAAAATGGTAAAAACACTACCATCTGATACCTTCAATTTGCGATCATTCATAACCAATTTGTGGATTTTTTTTATGTTTTCTGGAATAACAGCCTCATTTGGGCATCCACTGCGCTCTGCATCATTTGTGCTGGCACGATCACGTTTAAATTCAACAATCCACATCTCTACCATTTGTCTCGATGGAGCAGAGTCCGGATAATGTTTATGAAGCCATTGTTTGGTTTCCACTGAATTTTTTTTCATCAAAAAGCAATGCTTTATCAGAACTCGAAATTCACTTTTTTCCATTTTGTTTTCAATTACAAAAGTTGCTTCACACAAAATGCTATGACTCACAAATCAACAGTCAGATTTTGCTGTCAAATTTATACACTTATCTTTTGAAGGCTAGTACTAAATAAAAATCATATGGAAAAAATTCTAGCAACGCCATCTATGTGTCATCCTATGGACATTTTGAAAGACGTAATATAGTTGACTAAATGGTTGAAAAATTGCGTGATTTATTGAACCTCCTCCTAAAATGAATGTAGAATTGTAGACATTATCTTATTTGACCTGCATTTTCGGGTTGAATTTTTTTTTTTTTAATTAAGTTTAGTTGCTTTTAATTCTTATATAACGTCTGATTTATGACACTGATTTTTCTTTTTTTCTTTATAAACATATCTTACATTTATGATAGCAATTTATAAACCGCATTAAACAAAAATCCCATGAGACTACCTCATTTACATAAAAATAAGCTTCTACTTTCAGAATGCATCAAATTATCTGAACACATTCGAGTTTAATTTCTTGCAAAAAGATTCGGAGACCTTAACCCAAAGCAACTTAATATTTTGAATATAGATAGGTTGAGTGGGGTTGTGAGATCGTCACAAAAAATTGGTATGGCTTTGTAGAGAAACTGCAAAACTCGCTAAAAGCAAATATAAAGTCACGCACTTCATTATCGTTTCCTGCTAAGGTCTTTAAAAGGTCAGTTTTATGTTAAACATAATTTAAAAAAATTATAGTTTTATTACTAAGGAGTATTGAGTTGATGCTGATTGCGTTTGTATAAAGATCATTGGAAATCAAAAGACAAAGGCAGTCTGTCACATTTTTCTCCTCCGGTTTATACAAGTTATGGTTTTTTTCGTCGTCTTGGATTATTTTTTTTACACTTGCGTAAGTGAGAATACATAGTTTCTGGTGGGATCTAATTTCTTGTAAGCTTTTTAAAGCGATTTCTGATATCAGAGGAGACCGCTGAACTCGACTACAAGATAAAACGAGTATAGGCAAACCCAGAGGTGTCAAATGGATTTTGAAAACTGGGTTCGATATAATTACATTTTAAACGCACCGAAAAAAAAAAACAACAAGTTGGATTGCTTACTCATTATGCAGGCACATTTTGCAAGTGACGTCAATCAATTGAGTGGAAGTGCATTATTTAAATCGTTGCTTAGACATTATGCTAATTTAATATAAAAGCGTGTGGTTATTATTATGACCCTCGAATTGAGGATGAATTGTATGAGTGCTATATATGTAAATAGTGCGTTAGCTTTGAAGGCTCTTTTTGTTTCATTAAACTTGAAGTGGAATTGATTCCTGTGTGGGGTTTTGAATTGTATCTGAAATTCTATATATGGCGATTGCAATGCACCGATATCGTACTTATACAACTTGTTCAAAGAATGCCCGTAATGGAAACTGTTTGTTGATCAATTACAGTAGAAATGTATAGTAGTAACTGAGGTTTTTATTACCGTTTGCATGTTGGAATTGAAGTCTAGGTATCGCGCATAAATTTGTATTCTATTTGCCTGCAGCAAGTAATGAAAATCAATTAATCTGCAGTGAATCAAGTTTTCTGAATTAACTTTTTTTTTCTTGCTTATTAATATAGAACTGAGAAAATTCATTTTAAACTAGTGCAGTAATTACAGCATTGTTGTAGTGAGATTTTACTATATATCTAAATATCTGCGTGTGTGTATTTTAGGAAAAAGCTAGTGGCTTTGACGCTTCCAGTTGGGGAGTATCAAACGTGCTAGATATTAAGCCTGCTTTTCGTTTTTGAACTGCAGCTTTCTAATTTATTCTGGGCGCCATCACGTTCAGTTACATTGGGAGGATGAAAAATCTACACCCAGAAAAATCACTTATTTAAAATCAATCAACTTTCGGATAAAAACTACGAAGTAACACTGCTAATATGGCTCCTACAGAGTTAGTGGATTAATAATAACTGAGTCAACTTCTTTAAGGAAACTCGACTAAATATAACCGATTTATCAATTTCCCATCTAAATTTTGTCGGTCGCAAAAACCAAAACAAAACTGTTTGTTTGTTGACATTATTATCTGGATAGAAACTTTGTTGATTACTACCTAATGATAAAGTGTGCTTTTTTTAACAGTATGCATTCAATCTCTTTATCTCGGCATTTTTTAACAACGAAAACTTGGATTTTTTTTTTTTAATCAAAGATTTTGTTTTTTTAACCCAATTTTGTTTAACCGTGCAAAAATCGCTCCTCTATGTATTTCAATTAACACATAGTACAGCGGTATTTATAAATATCTACTCCTATATCTTCTGGCTAACTCGCATTCTTCTAGTTAAAGTATTAACCCAAGTTACAGTTTCGTAGAAATCAATTGTCAATAACCAACACACTTTTTACCTATAACAGCATCTTAGAACTGTTATCACATAATCAACTTATTGGGGAGTGATCCGAGTGTCAGGTTTAACCCGCTAAGAAACACAAATTGCACCAACGCTTTTTTTTGCGGGCATAATAACTCAGTGCGCCACCTCTCGCGAACGTCTGACAAAATGTGGAAGCTTCTGAATTCAGCTGTTCAGATTCGGAATAAATAAAATTGTTGATCCTTTCCTCGCTTTCAGGCATTCAAAAATCGTTTAAATAGGTATCACAGGCAGCTCTGCTTTATCTGGGTACTGCATAAACCCATTCTGCTTTAAACAATCAAGAGTAGAATTATCTTTATATGCCATGCAGTTTCTCTACTTCATTGCAAGCAAAGACCTTGATTAGTCCCATTTTAAAACTTTTCCGCTGTTGCTCTTAGTGCAGCCTGATACCTGTAGTATATGGCAAATGAACTCTTTTTGTATAGTTTCATACCCAAGGCTATCAACATTTGTCCCTTTTCAAGTTGAGAACGTTGTTCTTTACAACGGAAAACCAGTTGCTACGCGATAAATGTGCATGCTTACCTACAAGTGAAGATTAAAAAAAAAAAATTATTTAATTTGGCTTGTTAATCCATAGTCTAGTGTAGCTACATAAAGAGTGTATTATATTTATTCTCCGTTGACACATCTGATAGCAAAAGGACAACTGTTGCTGTGCCATCCAGAGATGTTCACGTGCACACTTAAAAATATTTCCCACTTACACTGAATCAGTTATGCCATTAAATGTAACCAAATAAAAAAGAAAAAAATTCTAACTAATGTTACACAAATCTCTTTAATTTGTTTTGTCATTCCAGACCATACACTGAATAAAAATAAAAACTGCAACAAAACTATTTTTAGCTTGATAAAGCTGCGTTCGTTCCATGAAAAGTGTCATCATCTTTATCACTTGCTCGTTGAATTACATCGAATTATAAAAAGCTTTAGTGGCTCATTTTTTCCTTCACAAACCTCAGAAAGAAGAAACCCCCCACAGTGCCCCCAATCTAAAGTCTGAATTATACAATAAACGTGAGCATGCTAAACGATAAGAGGGTGGTTAGATATTGTAAATTGTAATCATGTCAAGTTGACAGTCGTTGCCAAACCAACACATCTAGAACCATGTGAAATGGATTAAATTAAAATGCTCACGCGGAGCTTGAAAAGCAAAATCAGAAATCGTATTGAATTGTGACGCAGGGTACCCTTAAAAATAACTCGTGAACAAAAGTATGACCAACGCTAACAAACCAGTTGCATGAATATAATTTGATTCAATTTGTTGCAAATATGCATGGTTTTTTTTTTATAAAAAAAAACAACCATATAAGCAAGCCTTGGAAAAACATGCAGATAAGAAACGGAGACACTTTTACGCTAGCCCATCGCGGTGATACTCCAAACTGATAAGTGTAAGTGAAGTGTGCTCGTATGTATCTCTGTTATTCTGATAAAAAAAAATTACTTTTATGTTTAAAAATGTGCTATGAGTCAGACGATTGGGTGTGGGCTAAATAAGTGCCAGGTGGAAAATGGGCTACATGGGAAAATTGGTAATACTGCTAAATTCCTAGCGGGGATTTTTGGCAACTTATTTTTTTTATGAAGCTCTCCGGGTGATATTTTATTTTGTGTGGATATCTCTGCAATCGTTGATACAAATCGGGTTGGTGTCGTTTGGGGTTGCTTCAAATGACCGATGTAGATCAATACACATCAGTATGTCTATGTCTGGAAAGTGTTGTGAAATGTGTATACTTAATTTAATGTTTAAGGCTTTTTAGTGCTGACTGAACTTCAGTAACGATTCCCTTCCAGTTGAAGTAAAACAGCTAAACCTGCTTTTGCCATGTAAACCAGGAATAAATAAATTCAATTAAAATATTTAAAACAATATTTTTAATAATCTTTTTTAAACTTTTTAAATGTTCCGCCTGATTTAAGTAGAGAAGCCCACCCAGTGACTCCCTCTATCTTTGCCAGCAAAAGATGCAGGATAGCACAAGTCCATACCAAAAAAAGCAGTGGCAGATTAACTTCTAAATTTCATATTTCTAGATAAGGCGATTCGTTTTTAAGAGGAGTGTATAAGGAGTGTGTTTTTTGTGGGAGTACTTCTAAGAAACCATAATCCCCCAATATTGACAGTGCACTCAGCAACCTCTTAATTGTTGTGAACAATTTATTCGAAAATAAGTGTTCTAAATGCCTTCGTACGTACGAGTATACATCGTCGAGGATAGCAGTCAAAACAGATTGACAGCTGTAATAAGTTAGAATTGGAAAAATTAGGAAGCGAGCTCGAAAGTTTGATTAGACTTAACCCAAAATGTGTTTTTAGAAGGCCGCTTAAACATCATAGATGGATCAACCACTCACTTTAGCACTCACCTAAGGTGTCGCGCAGCAATAGAAAATTTCTTTAACTTGTTGCAGTGCCCAAAAATTGTTACAGTTAGTTGATGCTCTTGAATTGTGGTACCGCCTTAGTAAATTAAGAGAGAAAAATAATAGTATTGCATGGAATTAGTCCAACTTAAGTATGACTATATTTAAATTGCGTGACGACCAATATTCGATGAATTGTCCATTGCAAGTGTTTGAACTTAAATGGGTTTTCGTTAATTACGACAGCAGCTTCACGCCGCCTAGTGGCAAACAACATAAACACAGTCCCGTACATTTGCAACAGAAAGAAGATCAAGACAAGAAAAAGTAATGTTTTTTGTAGGAAAATAATTTAGCGACAGTAACAGAACAGAAACAAGTCGATAATAGTGTTGTTTTGATTTCTACCTGGAACTGCAACAGATAAGTCAATTTAGCGTTGAAGAAGCACCGTCCCGTATCTGTTTTCGTTTTGTGTTGTATGGCAAGATGTATTTATCGAGCAGACGCAAGTTTGCCAAAATCAGAAAATAAGCTAATTTTTTGTAGTTAAATGCTTTTTACAGCACAAGACAACCGAACGGAATACAAATTAAATCCCTTTTGACATTTTCTCGGCAAACATGTTTAAAACCTTAAGATGAAACTTGTGGTTCGATCTTTGGAAAACACAAATGAAATCTTAAGGGTATTCTCCACTTCGCCACCTTAGTGAACGCCCGACAAACATCTGAGAGTATAACTGTCAATTATCCGTTCGAATTCCGCTTTAAATAGATTCCTTCCATTCGTTCTAAAATTTAAAAGAAACTCACACAAAAAGAATGGTTGTGAGAAACTAGGCGTAGGGTCCATACGGACCTGTTGCGCCAACTATAGTCATGTTTTTTTTCCAGATCAGTGCCTATGTTCTGTAATTATCGCATCGATATATCTATCACTAAAAGGATATGAATTGAAACAAAATGCCATAATATCACATGACGCATTCTGTAACTGTGTGAATCGAAAACTATATATCACATGGAACATTTCGATATGAAACCCCTGAAAACTTGTGATATATTCAGGTTCCGTATCTATCAAGAGCGATGAAATATTTACTTCAACTGTCGAAATTTATCACGAAACTCAAAGCTTGCGGCTATAAAGTATTAAAACAAAATAGCGCGTTTATTTCTAATTGTGCGTTTATTTGTGATGCTTCCCACACGTATGCATCATGAGCAGCTCCACCAAACCTCGCAAATCCTCCTAAAATCTTTAGATTGTAATCACATAACTGAAATGTGGGTACGACCATAATTTTCATTGCTAAATTATCAGAAATGTCACATTACAATTACCAATTGTACATTCTTTGAATGGTAACCCTTACGGTTTAAAGTAGCAATTTTCTACGTCTTGCATAAGTCTCTTAATCCAAACGTGGGTAAAATGTACCTGCTCCAATAATCCCTGGGAATCCAGTCATTTCATTAAATCTAATTAAATTTCGTGAACAATTGATTGATAAAAGATGTAAGCCGTGTACTAACTTTTGGTTTATCTCATTGTATTCCTGAGGGGTTGGTAACTTGATGTATTTGGACATAATGTTGTTTTGCAAAACAGCTACTTCCGAATCCTCTCGAGAAACCACAGTCCTACTAATAGCCACAGAAAAATAATTGCCCACATCTCTCTGAAAAGACCCAATTGCAAAAAAATGTAATGCAGCACAGACCCGAATCGGGATTGGAATAAATGTATTCCTTTGCCCTTTGAGCAAATGTGGACTTAGCTCGTCAATAAGTATCTGAGCTGATACAACTCCCGAAATCTTGCTTCTGGCATTTCAAAAGGGTTTGTGCTATCTCTTAGTACATGCCTTTGAATCCGTAACGTGTTACGCCTATCGTATTCTTCACCCAAAATTAGTGAAAAGCTAAACAATTTTAAAAACAACGTTACTGAAAATCCATGTGAACTAATTTTAAATGTTTATTGTTTTGTTTTGCAGTATTTTGACAGCTTTGGGAAATCTTTCCAAAATTCCCATGAAATTAAAAGTTACTACAGAATACATTTCGCATAGAGTTAGAGAACTCCAATATTTTCCAGATGCGATAGCAGCGGAATGTTTTGTTCCTAAGTTTTCGATGCGAAAAGTTATCGCACAGAACATAGGCACTGTTTTAGTTTTGTATAGCTGAGCGAGCACAGCAAACAGAAACATAATTTACTTTAGAACGAAATAGCTTCCTGTTTAGTTTTTGTTTCTTACATCTTAACTTTGATCTTGAGGTTCTGCATTTCTGGTAGAGTCGATAAATTTTCCCAAAAAAGTGGTGAGTTGCGTTTTCTTTGCATTGAATGCAAGCATGCTGCCTTTCTTACAGTTAAACCTTTCATCCACTTTCTTCCTATACGGAGTATCGATATCGACAAAGCGTATACCTAAAAGAAAGACCCGGTGTAATAAGTGTGATAGGCGCTTTATTTAAGGCTGATATTGCATCACAATGGCCCTACTCTGGCCTAAATACCATACTCGCTGTGGCTTGCCACAATAACCTAAGGCATTCAAATTAAACTAACCGCTCTTGCTTAATTTTTATGCTAAATTTTAAATCATGACTACATGAAACAATTGCGTTTCGCCTTAGCAATGCTTTATCAAACGATATCCAAAGTAACGATTTTAATTCGATAAATTGAAACGAACAACTTAAACCGACACAAATATATCCGTAACCGCACAACTGCAACTGTTCAACTGTGCAACAACAACGATATCGTCTCAATACTGTTTGGTATAATTCTTGCGGTTTTTCTTTGAAGTATTATTTTTTCCTCCTATAACACCCACACAAAAACCAATTTAAACGCGTGGCACACTTCAATTCACAATAACGTACAAACGTACAAACGTGAAACGTATTCGCTTATTTCTAGCAAGGTTCAATTTAATTTTTCTTACTAGAACATACCCTAATAACCTCTGATGAAAAAAAAAATAATACGATTCATCGCGTCCAGCCAGCTCCAAACACGCCACTTTAACCAATACTATAAATAAAATATAACAATTCTCTCGTCAAATAAAATTAGCACATCTGTGGTGCAGCAGCCACTTCTATAGACAAAATTATGTATAAGGTTTCCGCGCAGTTGGCACATTTCAGCTTAATTCAAGTCTTCAATGGGTAATCTGAAAATTCAGCGCCGATAATGAGTAAACACAGAGTCATCAGAAAGTCGATCTATCTACAAAACACACGTTCAACCAACTTTTTGCGAGAAACAAACTCATTAATAAGTTATCAGCAGTTGAATGAGTGTGGAACCGTTATTTTTTATCACCTGCAAACCCAGTAAAATACAACAAAAATACAGCGAACAATATGGAGTCTGAATTTGGTTAATCTAAAAAAAAGTACTGTATGGGTATGAGGTTATGACGCATGGCGTAGCGACGCTTAGTCATGATGAACCAGAAGGGGCCTTTAATATTCAATATGTGGGGCATATTCCATTTTATCGATAAATTTGGATTGAAAAATCGAATAAGCACAAGTGTTTCCGCTTCAGATTTAAAATATTATAAACTAATCTAAGCCATGGGGGCGCGCCAACGCTAATCTTTAGAGTACTAAGAAAAAAAGTGATTGCGGTTTACACAGGTGAATCCATGCTGCTGATAGTGAAAATGTCAATCACGTGAACTTAAAGAAAGCACAGATAAAACCAGCAGAGCCTACAATTGGAAAGGTTAAACGTTAAAAAATTTGGATTCTGGGATTCGGTCGAATGATGAAAATTTAATCGGATGATGAAATCGCTCATTAGAATAAATTTAGCTTAGAAAAGATAACCGTGTTTGCCAAGATGCCATATTTTACAATAAAATGGCTTCAACTAAAAGGAAAATAAATAGAACGGGTATTTAGGAGCTTACCGGCTAAGCGTATATTGGACCGAAGCATGCAGTCTAGACGCGAATGACACGAACTTGACGATAGACTTTCAAGTCCCATACTAAGATGTAAACTAAAACGAAAGGAAAAACAATAAAAAACAAGTAAAAGTGTTATCATCGATGCTTTGATAACCTGCACTGCATACAAGTCATGCAAAGTTGTAGGCATGTGAGGTAGTACGTAGTTACATTGAACAGACAGAGAGACACATGGGCCTAATATTGATTTTGTATGAGAGGTACCAGAACTACTTGACCTAAATAGCCCATTTTTAATACCAGTCCTCTCACAAAATCGTGCTTTCAACAGACAGACAGACGGACAGACGGACATGGCTAAATCGATTCAGAATGTGATCCTGATTCAGAATATATATACTTTATGAGCGTTACAAATGTAATGACAAAATGAATATACCTTCCTGTGGAGGGTATAAAAATATAGAAGAGGACACGCCCAGTTTAACGGGAAATAACTGGAACAGTTCAGTTAGTTAGTAAACACAGCACGAAAACAGATACCATAATATAGGAGAACTCGGAGAACTATTAAAATGCAATAACGCTTGGTCTTTTACAAATAAAAAATGTACACATTCGGCCTTACCAATAAAAATTTGTAGTTTCGACTTTAAAGTTCAGCATATCACAATAGATATATTTTTCATACAAATCTGGCAATTGTGAGTCAATTAAAAAAAAAAAATTTGCTCAAATAGAAACGAAATTAAAGAAGCACCTGCAAAATAAAGCTGAACGAGCACAGATTTGGGAAATTTTCAAGAATATATGTACCATCTTAGACGGTCCTGTAGAGTTCAGGAAGGTGTAGGAAAAAAAAAGCAGTGCCTGTAAGCTGTCAACAGAGTCGGTCTGAAAGTATCTTTGCCTATTTAAAGTACATAGCCTTATATTGTACTTTTAAAATTTTCCAGTTGTTCGTGAGGCACCACGCGGTCATTTCGTTTCCATTTCCTCTCATTTTTGACATTTTGCTGACGGAAACATTAAAAGAAGCTAGCATTGTATTTTTCTTTTATTCCTGTGAAAAAAATGGAAAAAAAAACAATGAATGGATGTTCAAGACAACCCGTAAAAAAAAGAAACACCAGGAATAAAGCGCATATAATGATATTCATATTGCTTAAACCAGTCTGATCGCAAATTGCAGCATCCATGAACGAGGTTTACGTTTACCAATGCCAATTTAACACAACCCAAAACATATTCCGACACTTATTGCTCGTTTACGGATGAGAAGATATTTTATAAATTATTTTTAAACCTGCTGAGACTTTAGGGAATTCGCATATTTCTTTAAGGCAGCAATATAAAGGCCGTTTTATTCACTATTGTTCAACTTCCCAATAACTCCGGGGATAACCAACTTCGGAGTTGATTTGAAAGAGAGAGTTGAACGGCAAGTTGAAAATTGCTTTTATTCACTACTTTAATTCTCAACTCATCAGTTGAAAGAAATTCAAAAGTTGGCTGACTTGCTGTTTCAGAAATATCCCTAGGATATTTGTGTCAGATGACACAAAATATGTCAGTTTCAACTTTGGATTTGGATTTCGCCCGTCATTTTCGTTACGGGCAAGACATACTTTGATCATATTTTATTTTTTGTCTATAGTTTTCGCTTTAAAGAGTAGATATCCATATAAAAATTAAATTGGTTCGAGGGAATTTTGCTTTCGCGAAAAAGTTATGTGCTGTTTTGTTACTTTGTTACTGGTTTAATTTACACGATCTATCGAACTAGAATTACGAACTTAATAAAATATACAATAAATTCCAACTCTTTCGCGATGCACAATACCTTCATAATAATATGGAGCACCATCATTGTCGTCCGCTTTGAGAGACGGAAACGATAGATAAAGTCATGGTCGTCAAGCCCGTCACCGTGGTATTATCTTGCATTGCCATCTCTCATAGACCTCTCCTCTCCAGCCATCCTCTTCACTGCTCGAATCAGACTATGGCCAATTCTTGCAACAATAATTTAAACGATATACCTATTATTTCAAAAACCCAAAAAAAAAAAAAATCAATTTAAACATAAAATCCCAAGTTTGCTCTCATAACTTCTACTATTTCGGGGAGTTGAGCGAATCCAAAGTTGACCAACTTTCGGTTTTCTGAACTCCGGAATATCCAAAGTTGAGCGAGTCAAGTTTGAGTGAATAAAAGCAAATTCTCGAGTTGAAAATAAAAATCCCCAAGTTGAGTTCAACTAGGAGTGAATAAAACCGGCCTAAATATATCGCCATTAAAAAGTTGAGAAAACTGAAAAGCGTCAGCGTAGTAGTACTAGTATTGCACATCAATGTTAATTTAGGTCTAAGATCTTCAGTTAATGTTGAAAATATACTTTATTGAATTGCCATCGTAAAATCTTCATCCTGTACGATGTTTGATGTCAGCTGGTTTGACAGCTATCCAGAATTTTCCAGTCAAATATTTAATAGAGTGTTTGGTGATGACCGTACTTCCACCGATGGGCTATCTTGTTGGTTCAAACGTCAAAAAAACTTGAAGGGCTACAAAGCCGATTTATAATGGCCGAGTAGTGTTGTGTTCAAATATTGTTAAAAATCTTGGAATTTCCATTGATTTAACTTCTCAGCTTTTACCAAATACATTTGATAGACATTATTTTTACAGCCTCCATATTGTGAATTATTTTTTTGCGCTTTATTATAAATTTTTCAAACATAATAATTTTTAACATAATTATGCTATTAAATCTGTTTTGTTTTCCTACAAGTTCCTAAACCGTCACTTGGTTTTTTTCTTTTTCTTATTTGGCACTGACGTTGTAGGGAACTACCTGTCTCGCCTTAAAATACATTTTTTATTTTACTCGTATGATTTTTATAGATCATTATAGATCTATATAGATTATTGAGTTCCATGGTTTACAACAACAGTTGCATCTCATGTGGGCGAAATGAAATAAGGCCTCATTTAAACTTAATATGGATTTCTTCTTAATCAAGAAGTGTAAAACGTTCGATGGTAGTTTGACACAGCAAAAAAAGAATGTAAAGAACAAGGCAATCTGTCAACTGATGGCTTGACAGTTGTTGTCGATGCAGGAAGCTGTATCATTCTAAATTGGTGGAACCCGTAGAACGCATATTTCTTTAAACATTTTAGATTGTTCATAACATCAGTGTGAGTTAAGCCCATAGTTTATCACAATATTGTTTCATTCAAAAACGACATCAGCATGTACTGTAGCTTTAATACCAAAGCGGAAATATAATATATGAAAACAAAAAACTGTTTAAAAGACGACATCCGAACGCTCTTTCTTAACCCATGCCATTACAACGAATTAATTCAGAAAAGGTCAGTTCCAGTTTTAGCACGCGTCCTTGATAAAGAAATAGACCAACCATAAGGCAATGTGTCGTGTACATTTAACACTTTAATACCGCACACATGAGTTTGCTTTTTCACCAGTACTTCACTCTCTGCTGTACTTCATTTAACAACAACATGCGTTCATATGCATAACCTAACAATTGAACTAAATAATAAACTCTCCACCTCTTCTTCTTTCAGATTTCAGTTGCGTGGGCTCCTGGTCGTATGGAATACCCTTCTGGCGATGTTTAGTATTATGGGAGCATTTAGGACGGCTCCGGAGCTGCTGCATGTATTGCGCCACTATGGACTTTTCCATTCCGTTTGTGTTCCTAGGTAAGTCAACCATATTTCAGTTAATTTTTAATCATGATCATCAACGGTCTCTCTCTGGCCATGAACTACCAGTTGGATGTTAATTTTTGTGCACGAATCCAGTTTTCATTTTGATCATTGCAGTTTATTGTAAAGAATAATGTTGCACCAGAACTTATAATGGATAAAAAAAAGATATCTGCAAATGGCCCTGATCTGGGCGGGTTTGTCAGATGAACTCGATGAATCGTTTAATCTGAGTGTAAAAAGGATAAGTGCATTTGTGTAATACGTCCATCACATTTTATTCGATAAAATAATAATAATTGTGTTAATTAGAATTGAAGCTTAGTATTCATCAGTGATTTAATTTGCGTCAAATGTGGAAGGTCTCATCCAATCTATGTTTTTTTATCTATGCAGATAGCCTAGGGTTCATGTTCACTACAAGAACTATGTATAGGTTGACAATCGGTAGGTTAATAATTAAAGATTAATTATGGCGGCTGTCCACACTTCGCGAACGCGTCAAAATTTAATCAGCAACATACGTTATGAATATTTTTAGGGGGGCATTTCAATTTGAAGCTCAATTTAGGATTTATATAACACGTGCATGCCTTAAAAACTAATAAAAAACGTTGATAAGAAAAGTCATTAATGTTATCGAGGAATTTGTTTCTCAATATTTTTAATTACATTTGTCTTTTAGGAGTTGATGTTTGCCAAAAAGGTGAATAATATAAAAACACCTTACTGGGGCTTCTAAAGACTGGTTTCTCTCCGAATGGAGTATACTTATTCAGAATTTAATTCGAAATAAAGCATTTCTGTTTATTAGGTCTGTTCCTTTACTTATCTTACTAATTTTTACGAATTTTTACTCAATGTCGTGCCTTAACTCGAAAAATTCGTAAAAGAGAACGTCATCGAAAGAGCAAGATATTATCCCTCCACTGAGAATATTATGTCGTTTTCCATTGGTTTCACTCGGGGATCCACTCATTCCGAAATTCAATGGAACAGCAAAACAGCTTCTGAAAAAATTCACAAAAGTATTGTTGAAATGTCAAAAAATAATCCACGGCTGTCAGCTGACTTGTATAAAATACATAAACTACACTTGTGTGAGTGCTTCTTGAGTGGATTTTGACTTCAAATCGAGAAGCGAAATTCTCTTCTCAGAATCAGAAGTGATTTTTTCGATTCCGGACTCTTCCGGACGCAATGGAAAACGACATTACGAATTTTTACTCAAAAAGTTTCTTGGTGTTAGAATTGAAAAAGCTGTCAGTCACCTTACAAATATCAGCTGATTCGAGATTTGTTGTCCTATTTGACTTTTGTTTTGATTTCTTGTATATTAAAATGGTATCAACAGGCGGTAAAATAAAATTGAATGTTCTCCTCAGATTCCTTTCGAAAGTGGCAACGAAATTCTTCCTCGATGTAAGGAGTAAGAAATCACTTTCATCGCTAGGTAGATGAATCAACTAATTTTGTTAGTAAATTAGCAAATATTTACAGACTTATTTATTAGAATTTGCTAAACACGCATAAACTCCTGTATAGTTATGCAGTGTACAATTATTTATACGGCCTTTATACACCCTTCCAAATATGCTTATTTATAAAACATTTTTCCATGCATATTAGTTATACAGGGCTTGCGTCAAAAAAGGTACTGAAAAGGAGAAATCTATTACATTAATGTGTTCAAAAAGATAAAAAAAAAACTAAGCAGCTTGTGAGAAATGAAAAATTCAAATACAAAATTGAAAAGTAAAAAGAAAAAGAGTGATTTGGGACTCCTAAGAAACGGTAGTCTTATACAAATTAAAACGAATTTTTAAAACAATTTGAAATATCTCATTTCTGCACATATTTCTTATCGAGGGCACTTGTAGAATCTTGATGACAGATTTTTTAAGTCAAAATGACATTTCGATACTATTCCACCTCTATACAAGCTCTAAACAACGTCCAAGCGCGTTTAGCTTATACAAGCTCTATGCAACGTCGAAATTTGTTTATAAATAAGGTTTTTGTGTATAGAGGCATTATAAAGGGTGCATAACTTTATACACTCTTTGTAATACGTTTATAAATAAGGCTGTTAGAGTTTATACAATATTTTAACGACTTTTCGTACCACTTTTTTGAATTATATATCTGTTGATTTTCATAGATTACTACAAAACCGTCCCCTTAATTTTTTCGTAAGTGTCTTCTCTCCGTGAGAGAATTTATCCCCACCACTACCATTTTGAAAGGTACAGTAAAGGACAGACCTATTATTGCAATAATTACAAAAAAATATTATTCTTTGGGTTCACTTTGGGTTTTAAATACTTCACTCAACGGCCAGGAATAGAAAAGCCTGCATACTTTTACCTTCGGCACGGCGTGAAAGAAACATAATAAACAGACCGGTTTTCAAAATTCAAAAAGGTAAAGCTAATATGAAAATGGCCCTATAAACTGTTAAATTCGTAACTACTTTCATGAGACAACATAGTACATGTTGTCATGCACTTTATGTGAAAAATTATACCAATAAGGTTTGCATTAGTAGATGAAATGAAATCAAACTGAATTTGCGGCGAAAAGCTGCTGCATTTGACACTTTTCACAAGTTTCCAAGTTTCACCGGAGACAGTTCATCACAATGAAACAAGCAGTATAACAGTTTCAGACAGGATTTTCTTTAAGGAGTTTTACTATAGGTGTATTTTTTGAGCTTATATCTCAGCAAAGTAAAGTTAGACGAATGCACAAAAAATGGTTCCTGTTCCAGTCACATTTCTGCTTAAGTGGTAAAAAATGTCGTGCGTCTCGAGTTTTAGTTTGCAGTTTACTTGCAATTTCCACTAACATCACCATAAGCTGCTGTCGTCAAGTCACTTTGACCTGGAGTAAATACGTAGTGTGAATCTCAAAAACGTGGTAGGATGTAATTGTTGTAATTACGTACTGATAAACGTGTTTAACTTTGGTTTGCTGAGATAGAAGATAAAATAAAACACGCTTTATAGCAGTATGTTTCGATGTAGATTTCGCAATTGTGACCTTCCGCAAATCTAAAGTCGAGACTAAAATTTGTTGTTAGACGGCGCTTGGTCAATCTGACAACAAATTACTCATTTTCTATTCCACATTTTTATGGTGTTTCTGTTAATTAAAAGCATTTAATGTTGCATGTCAGAGAGTGAGTAGATAATAGTTCACTGGAAAGTTCTACAACTTATGTCTAAGGAAATATCAAAATAATTAGATACTCCCTCAATTGAAACTCCGAAAGCGGTTTATAAATGTTTTTTGCTAGACGTTGGCAGTGAATAAAATGTTATTCCAATACTGAAGGCCGAAAGAGCCTATATTCTTGCATTCAAACAGAAAACTGATTCATACAGCCATCAGTCCGCAAGAACGTATTTATTTCTTACTCAAGGACTCAATGTGGTAGTTTTAACGTTTAAACAAAAATTATAGAAAAAGATCAATTAGAATTCAGTTTTATTGCTATTTGTAATTATAATTTTATTTTCATTATATTTGACAATATTTTTATTTTGCAAAGTTTAAATAATGTATCACCTCTCTCTCTCTTTTCAGTTTCATTGAACAGGATCGTGTCAGCGGGTTCTGGACATGGTTGTTCTGTCTGTCGAAAGTTCCCGAACTTGGCGACACCCTATTCATAGTGCTTCGCAAACAGCCGCTAATTTTCCTCCACTGGTATCATCATATCACCGTGCTCATCTACACGTGGTTCTCATACACAGAATATACCTCATCTGCACGTTGGTTCATTGTCATGAACTTCTGTGTTCACTCTACGATGTACTCGTACTACGCCTTAAAGGCGGCTCGCTTCAATCCACCCCGTTTCATTGCGATGATCATAACTTCGCTTCAACTAACACAAATGATCGTCGGATGCGCGATCAATGTTTGGGCTCATGGTTTCCTCAAAACACATGGCCGACAATCCTGCAATATTTCGCCGACAAATATCAAACTCTCAATTGCTATGTACTTCAGTTACTTTGTACTATTCGCAAGGTTCTTCTATAAGACCTACTTGTCGACGAGAGGCAATAAAAGCCGATCCGTACCCGTGCATCACTCCTTCTCGTCATCTACCTCGAAACTCTCGACAAAGGAAGCATCATCAGATTACTTCGCACAAAATGGCAAAATGAAGGCACAGTAAGCTGTAAACTCACACACAACACACACACAAAGAAACCAGTTATCAAACACAACTATATACACCAATTTAATTGCAGAAATAGACTTTGAAAAAAGCTAAATAATTTTTTACATTGAATTTTGTAGAAAAAAGAAAAGCAAACAGGCCTGGCTGCCTATGTTTTCTGTGCTGAATTATTAAAAAAAAAAACAATTCCTTCAATTATATATGTGTTTTATTTGTTGTTATCTACTTTTTTATCTTTATTGTAATTATTATTGTTTAAATCTGTAATAATGAAACATTCTGATATTTTCTATTTGAAATAGACTTTAGCTTGTAAAGAAAATAATTAAAAATGAAAAAAAAAAAAACAATTTGTCGGTGGGAATAAACTCCAAACGTAAAAAAAAAACTTTATATAGGTATAATATTTATTTGTAATTTTATTGTAAAATAAAATAAAAGATAACATATAAATATTTAAGAGCTGACAAAATCCTTCATTGCTTTACATGCAACTGGCAACACCGTACAGTTTTTAAATACAAAGGAAGCCTTTTTAAACAAAATATATTTATTGATAGGAAATAGAAACAAAAAAAAGTACGAACAGTTAATTCAAATAAAAAACAAACTTAAAAGACACACGCCTATGTATTAAAGAAATAGTAAAAAATAGTTATGAGTTAAATTGCAATATAAATTGTTTATATTGGATACACTAAAATCGACCAATCGAATTGTTAGATTATTCAGCCCTATTCCCTTTGTCGATAGAACGACTAGTTTCTCGTTATCGTAATGTGCATTTTGGAATGATATTCCCTGCGTTGCATACATTTGTGGTAAATAGTAATATAAGCTCTTTGTTATAAATTATCCAGATGATACCCTGCCTAAGCCTTCTTCCTAAAAACAATAGGAAGGTGAAGCCAGCATCGAAAATTGAAGCCGAATTATCGCATCGGTGAACGAGGCAACTTGGTTTAATAAAATTAAAAGAAATAACGATATTCGAGTATATCGTATTTTAGCAACTAGAGGTGTATTTTCAACATAAAAGAAATGTTATCGTTGATAACGGGTTGCAAGCAATCTTTACAACACCAAGACACATGAGTTGTACACCTAGCGACAAATGGAAAAGGGCTATCAATTCCAGCCTTTGGTTATTGGCGGGCTCTTTTTTAAAAGCGATGTAGCACAATTTTGGAATTGAACGATCCATAAGTATATCGGCTCTGTTCGACTGCATATTTTCGAACAAGCTGGGCATTCGATCTGTTCTTGCAAACTTGTCAATAAATCTACCTGAATTTTTTCTATCCCTTTTGAAATACTCGTACAATTTCAAATTTAAATTAAGGGCATTTAATTCTTTACGAATTCTGTTCGATTTTTCGAATGTGCTCTGAAGGACACATTCGTGTCTCGATGCAATTTATTTCAACATTTCCCACTACACTTATTACTATGTACTTTTGTTTATTTTTTTTTTAAACATGAGGTTGGTATTTTTAGGTGTTTGAAAGTAAAATATAAGAATTTTTAAATCAATATTGCCTCAAGTTCACAAAGATTATAAATATGTAATTATAAAAGAAAACACAATACACAAGTTAAAGGAAGTAACAAAGTCATTCTTTATAAACGGTTCTTGTTTTACTTGTACAACTTGTTTTAATTTTTGTTAATGCATTTAACCACGTTGTAATGGGAATTTTTTTTTATTTAACTTTATTTAAATTATGAAATAATGCTTAATAAAACTAGAATTAATCATGGAGATGATAATGTTGTATGAATTTGCATAAATAAACAGAAGAAATTGGTTTAATTTTGTAAATTATGTGGTGAAATTCATCATATGCAGGCAAAGAATTGAACACTGAAAGAGTTTGTAAAATTGATGATGCAAATATTTACAAATAAAACTGGAAATAAGAAAAGGATTTTATTCTAAAATGTTATATTTGCTTTGTCTTCAAATGTTTTTTTTTTCAGGTTAATGGTGGCGTACGTATCGCCAAATGATGGTTTCAATGTGAGCGAAAAAAATGAATGTCGTTTCCCATTTAAATTAATCTAGCGTGAGAACTGCAAAAGAGATCAGAGCCTTGATTTTATGCGGTTGTCGGTGGAATGTCGGTTGCGGAAAAAAGTTCACGTATTGGCGGATTCTATAAATGTGTGAGTGGCTGCAAATCCTTGAGCTTGATGCTACAACAAAGCATGTGGCTAAAAATGGGCGGCCACCAATCCTCTTGATTCTATGGGCATTTCCCTGTTCAATTGTTTTGTGTTTCGTATTGAATTTGATTGAATTCTTGAATTAAAGTGCAATTCATGAACTCACATATACTGTATACAACAAAATAAATGAGCATATTTGCGTGACTTTATGAATTTTTTGGGAAAACAGCTTGTCAGCTTGTAGGCAGCCGCCTTTCCACTGCAAAGTTATATAACTCTGTAATTCAATTGTATTTGGTATTAAGTTGACAAAAAATGTCTGAACTGTTTCGGTTGTTATGTAAATAGACGGTCGGCGTTGGAGTTGGATGGACCTCCCATATATAAAAATTAAACAATATTTCTGCAAGGAAACCAAACACAGGTTTTAGCTTTTTTGCTCACATGTTTGTTTATTGATTTAATCATCTTCAACTCCAATTAAACGCACATTAAGTTAAGCTCTATTTGTATCGGAATACGTTGGATTATTTCTCAATCAAATAGATTTTTTGTTTTCTTATAAGCTACCACGAATACATTACAAACAGAATAAATGTATATATACTTTAGAAAATAATGACACAAATGACACACTTCAGCCATTCAGTTTTCATCATAAGACTACAAGTTTTTCAAATCTAAAACAAGAATAGATTGATTACACTAAGATAAAATCACTGAGAGTCTCAGTGCAGAAGTAATTTAATAAAATTAAAACATCTAGCTCTGCTACGGGTCCTATTTTAGATGAGGATTCTAAAGAACAGATATACTGCTTGGATTCGCTGTCCATTGCTTGGATTTGCTGTCCATATTTTCTAATTCCATCTGCTTTTCTTGGCGCGCTTGTTATTGGCATCCTCCGATGATGATGATGACGGCGACGAAGTGGATGATTTGGATGATGTAAAAGAGATTGGGGCTGGAGGCGGTGGCGCTGGTGATGCAAATACTCCCGCTTCAGGGACTGTTTGTTCCCATGTGCGATCTGATGAGGCTCGAAACTGAGACATGTACTGTGTTCGAAAGGCATCACGCATGGCACTATATCTATCCGACGCAGGACCACCTAATGGCTTCGTTGATGGCGGGATTGATGTTGGTGGCATTGAAGGCACTGCTGAAGACCTTCCTTCAGATCCCTCACTCCGTCCACTACTAGCGCTTCCGAAACCGGTTCGTTCACGGTATCCCAGACCCGTGCCGCCGATATTGATACGTTTGCCTTTGCTGTTCTTAAACCGCGAGTTTCTGAACCACGCGCTCTTCATAGCCAAGTCCATTAGATCTTGTGGTACATCTTGATCGGCCCCTTCAAGATTCCGCACCAAATGACCGGCAAATTCCTTGTCTTTGTCGGTAACAAGAGTGAAGGCGTTACCCTTTTCCCCAGCTCGACCAGTTCTTCCAATCCTGTGCGTGTGCGTATCAATGTCCCTGGCAATATCGTAGTTGACTACTGTTCGGATATGGGGGATGTCCAAACCGCGGGCTGCCACGTCCGTGGCAACGAGGATATCGCATTCTTTTTTCTTAAAGGCAGTAATGACTTTGTTACGATCAGCTTGATCCATGTCACCGTGCAATAGAAGACAATTGAATTCCTTGACCAAAAGGTTGTTAGCTACAGTTTCTGCGTCCAGCTTTTTAGTAACAAACACTAGCACACTGCCTTGCGAAAGGAATTCCACTAGTCTAAGGAGAAGCCAATTCCATTTCTGCTGCGGATTGTTGAACACGAATACCTGTTGAGTGATATCTTGGTTGGCTTCGCCCAAGTCGCCTTGAATTATGCGCACCGGATCGGTGAGAACATCTCTGGCCAAACGTTCGATACGTTTTTTAAATGTAGCAGAGAAGAGTAGCGTCTGCCGATCAGGCCTGACATGGTTGCAAATTGAGCGGACCTATAAAAAAAAATCAATAGAATTGCAATAATTCCATGAGTTGTCATGTGAACTACTCACCTGCGGTTCGAACCCCATGTTGAACATACGATCGGCTTCGTCCAACACCAAGTAAGTAACTCGCCGCAAGTTTGTCGCCTTCATCTTAACCATATCGATCATTCGGCCAGGTGTAGCTACAACTATCTCAGCGCCCTGCTCGAGTGCTTTGCTCTGCTCCCATTTGGAGCCACCACCGTAGCAGCAGACCACATTGATGTTGTACACTTTGCCAAACTTCCTGGCCTCGTTGTATATCTGTAGTGAAAGCTCACGCGTTGGGGCCAAAATTAAGCCGATTGGGCCATCGCCCTCCTTCAGCTCACGCTGATCCATGATATGCACAAGCATAGGCCACACAAAGGCGGCCGTCTTACCACTACCAGTCTTTGCAATGCCAATTATATCTCGACCTCCCAGAGCGGTTGGTATAGCCTGTGCCTGGATTGGTGTTGGCTGTGTGTACTCTGCCTTACGAATCGCTTTTATTAACGGCTCATCAAAGCCAAAGTGCCCGAAGCTGGTCACCGGTTTAGGTGGCTCAGGCCCAGTAACTTTTACACCCAGAGTGTGGCGTAAATCCGAAACCTGGGTTTCGGATAATGATGCAATATCTTCATGCGGAGTATAGAAGTTCTTTTCAAACTTCTCATACTCAATTTCAGAGTGATAGATTGGCGGCAGAGGGTCAATATTGCGATTTTTCGGTGGAGCAATCGGATTGCCATCCTCATCGTAGTCAATTTCAATATCCGAGCCATCATCCCGTACTCCAGCCATCGGATTCTCCTCCATGTAACGATAGTAGCTTTCCTCATCATCTTCGTCGTCGATATCACCGCGTACACCTTTTTCTTCCACAGGAACCACTACTACTTCTGAGCGCTGAGCGCGAACTTTTTCCTTTTGCACTTGTTGCTCGATACCAGCCATGAATTGATCGAGTGGATCGTCTTCCTCTTCACTTTCAGATAGTGGTGCTCGCTTTGGGGCTGCACTAGGACTTCCCGGTGCAGGTATATATGCCAGCTCAGGGGTTGCTTCCTCGTCGTCATCAAAGTAGTCATCTTCGGTGTGAGCCTTGCGCTTCCCTAGCGACTGCTGGGTATTAGTAAATTGACTAATCGAATCCATAGTGGAGTAGCCTTGTTTTGAGAGTCCACTATTTGTCGCAGATTTTGAATTTCGATCGCTACCACCACCACGACGACTAGTCGCAGATGTTGAGGGAGGTGGTGGTACAGCATTCATTGCAACTCCACTGCGGCTGGACGATTTGTAGGGGTATCCACCGCCCCCTATCCCACGGTAACTCATTGTAGCTAGCACAATTTAACTGAAAACAAAAGTTTATGAGTGAAAATCCGTATGTAAATTTTTTTTTAAGAATTAAAATACTGTAGAGAAAAGAAAATCGGCAAACCGAATAAAAAGCGAACGCCTCCTGTCAAGTGTGTCAAACGAGAATTTGAAAATTTTAATTTTTTGTCTCATGGATTTCCATAAAAGGAAATGGAAGCGTTCAAGCAATGTTACTGAAAATTCACGAATGCCCTAAACTATAGGTTTGTTTTATTGAACACGACAACTGTATACCTACCTTAAAACCGCAAAAATTAAACATTCACTTTTGGCAAAAAATTTACCAAAATACAAGTTTCACCTGCATTTTATATGTTTATAAAATACTTTGATTCGCCAATCCTGTTTTTTTTTTTGGATTGGATTGGAGGCATCCGTTGTGAAACAAAGTGGAGCATTGGGGGCTAAAAATGTTAAAAGCGTTAGCTTAATGATGCTTGACTTACATGCCTCGAATGCGTTTTCTAAATCGGAAGTCCAAATTATTTTTCGCTTGTCCCTCTTTTTCGATTCCATTAATATGCTGTTTAATGGTGCTTGTGTCTCCGCTGCATTTGGAATACATTTCCGGTAAAAGTTTAGGAGTCCGATGAAACGTCGTAAGTCCAGAATGGTGTATGCTTTCGGATAGTTGGATATCACCTCTACTCGTTCCTGTGGTGGTTTCATTCCTTGCGACGATATATTATATCCCAAAAAGATCAACTCGCTTACACCGAACTCACATTTCGAAGCGTTGATAGATAACCCAGCCTCCTTCAGTTTCGATAACACTGTTTGTAGATGGATGCGATGCTAGTTTTCGTTCTCGGAATAGATTAAAATGTCATCGAGGTAGCAAACCACGAAATCTAAGTGGCGAAAAATTGAGTCGATGTAACGCTGGAAAGTGTGAGTGGCGTTTTTCAAACCAAATGGCATAACCACAAACTCAAACAAAAACTTTTTTGTAATTTCACGGATTTTGTTTTTAATATAAAGTTCCACAATATTGGGCACATTCAAAAATCTAGTTGTCTTAAGTCGACTAGGTTGGTCTGGATAGACGTACCCTGAACGCAAAAACTAGATAGGTCGGGAGCGTCACTTTTTCTGCTCACATGACCGATTTCAGCCAATCAAAACCAAGATGCACGTAGGCAGACAGCTGTCACACTTACTAAACTAGATACTTGAACGTACCCATTCACATCGTTTTAAGGGCCCAGCCCAAGAATGATAGAAAAAGTGAAAACTTTATTCTTCAGAGCGCGAATGTTTTTTAGGATTAGAAAGCTAAACAGGGAAATTGCAGAAAATGCAAACAAAAGAAAAAGAAAATTCAATAAAATAATTCATTGAAACAAATTATAAATGAACAATTTCACTTCGAATTCTTTATTGTTTCATTGTTTGGTAATTTTACACCACAGATATTTCACATTTTCAGATATCATGCCCGAACCACAATAGATAGGTAATAAAATTCAACGAACTAAATGATGAAACAGAAACTCGCTATTATAAACGCACATATTTTAATAACAAATATCATTTAAAATTTATTTAAATGTTTCTTAAGAACTAAGAATATTTCAACCCGTAATTCGGAAGTAAAAACAAAACGTACAAATGTCAAACTACGGGTCCCGACTGACGTCACACGATTTTATGCCAATTTTCTTTTGACATATCGGCGTAATCTTGTATTCTATTATTCTTGGGCCCAGCCCATAGAATCCGTCGCATCCGTTGCGTCGGCGGATCCGTCAATATTGACGGATTCGACGGAACGAGCAGTCCCATAGAATCCGTCGCATACGGTGACAGCCAGTGGTTAAGTACTCTGTCCTAATATTTCCCACGAAACATAATAATATTTCCCTATTCACCGTACTAAAATTCCCTTTTAAATAATTACATTGAAATGTACTTTTTGTGAATAAATATTTTTTTTAAAAGTAAAATTTATATTTTACGGAAATATAGTCACATGAAATTATCTTGTTTAAAAATATCGCAGTTTGTTAATATTTATAAATTATTACCTTTTTGTACTACAATATTTTGATACAAGAAAATCTTGCTAAATTTTGATTTACATAAGCTCTTTTTATGTAGAATCAGTGTGTTAATAGTCGTGGTGAAATGAAGATATCAATTTTGATGAAATTTCAAAATTTAGTATTTCTTGCAGCTTTTTAATTTTTCCCATGGAAGGCTTTTTAGAAATCGAAATTCCCACAAAAGGAAGAAATCCCACCATATAAGAATACTGTCGACAGCCAATAACAGTTTCTCTTATGCTCTCAATATTTCCACCAATGAAAGTGCTGCCTCTCTCGCTGTGGCAACTTTCAACGGATGCGACGGACAGAAAAGTTGAAAGTAAACCTACTTTATCCGTCGCATCCGGCACATGCGCAGCTTATGGGTCACATTCCATAAGCTACCGTGTATTCTATAAACTTTTCAGTCGAAAACTTTGCCGCAACGGACGCGACGGATTCTATGGGTTGGGCCCTTAATACTACCTACGTTTCCACCAAAGATTAAAGGGCCCAGCCCATAGAATCTGTCGCATCCGTTGCGTCGACGGATCCGTCAATATTGAAGGACTCGACGGAACGAGCAGTCCCATAGAATCCGTCGCATACGGTGACAGCCGTATTTTAAGTACTCTGTCCTAATCTTTCCCACGAAATCTATTAATATTTCCCTATTCGCCGTACTCAAATTCCCTTTTAAATAATTACATTGAAAGGAATTTTTGTGAATAAATCTTTCTTTTAAAAGTAAAATTTATATTTTACGGAAATTAATCACATGAAATTATCTTTTTTAAAAAAATCGCAGTTTGTTAATACTTATAATGATTACCTTTTTGTACTATAAAATGTTGATACAAGAAAATCTTGCTAAAATTTTATTTACATAAGCTGTTTTTATGTACAATCAGTGCGTTAATAGTCGTGGTGAAATGCAGATATCAATTTTGATGAAATTTCAGCAAAAATTTAGTAGTTTTTGCAGCTTTTTATTTTTTTTCCTATGTAAAGCTTTTCAGAAATCGAAATTCCCGCAAAAAGGAAGAAATCCCACCATATGAGAGTAGGTACTGTCGACAGCCAATAACAGTTTCTCTCATGCTCTCAATATTTCCACCAATGAAAGTGCTGCCTCTCTCGCTGAGGCAACTTTCAACGGATGCGACGGATAGAAAAGTAGAAAGTAGAAAGTAAACCTACTTTATCCGTCGCATCCGGCACGTGCGCTGCTTATGGGTCACCTTCCATAAGCTACTGCGTATTCTATAAACTTGTCAGTCGAAAACGTTGCCGCAACGGACGCGATGGATTGTATGGGTTGAGCCCTTAACTGCGAGATTTAGAAAAATTTCTGTAAATCCCGCATAAATCTCGGGATTTGTCATACAAAAGTTAATCTCATGAAAAGGGAGATTACAAACAAATCTCGATTATCAACCAGGTTTGCATGTACAGTCCGGTTTGTGAACACACTTTCCACAGCTCGAGATGTCAAAAATACAAAGCAAACACAGCTGTATTTGACATTAGTCGTGTTTTTTTGAGCTTCGATCTCAGCAAAGCAAAGTAAAGTAGGATTTTCAGCACGCGATTACAACAACTACAACTGAGTCTCGAAGTGTCAAGTAGACCGTAGTTGTTGTAATTGAATGATAAAAATCCTACTTTACTTTGCTTTGCTGAGATCGAAGCTCAAAAAAACACGGCTATTGTGTCATAAAAAAAAAACGTCTCCTACCCAATGCAACCATCAAAACTTTCACTTTATTTTGTAGAATTTGCCAATAACCGAGTCTCGAAGTGTCAAGTAGAGCGTAGTTGTTGTAATTGCTTGATGAAAATCCTACTTTACTTTGCTTTGCTGAGAACGAAGCTCAAAAAAACACGGCTAATATTTTAAGATTTCTGGAACTCATGTTTTATTACTTTAAATTTTAGAATTTTTTAATTTTGTTTTCAATTATCACAATGGGTTGTTCGATTTGACAGTAGTAGACAGCATCTGGTGAAACGTCAAGTTAATCTTGTTTTTTTGGTGGAAACACATCAGGATTCGTTTGTAATCTCTTGCCCTAAATCTCGCGATTAGTGTCCGGTGGAAACGTAGTATAACACCGCGACTCCATAGTAGATAATTTCTTTCATAACTGCTTATCATGAGATGAAATATACGTTACCGTCTAGGGCACCCTACTTGTGCCCTGATCTGACCCCAGTTAATTTGTCGGGGCAAGAATTAGTTTCGCTGTCAGATCGCTAGCTGTCATTCATTTTCAAACTCATCATCTATTATCTATATTGCAAACACTTTTATCAACTATTTGCATTATTGCAAGCATAAGATCAGAATTGAGTTCACTCATTATTAACAATAAACGCAAAAAAAGTGTTGAAGTAACACTTCGTGCACCAAAAGATAAATCTTTTTCAATGTCAAAAACTGACACACTGCAGGGCAAGATTTTGTGTTCGATAGTAGACGAGTTTTCAGGGCTGTGCGGGGTTGAAAATTAAATGACACTACTCAGTGCGCACTAGTGGGTACTAGTACTAGCACTTCAAACAAACCCATTAGCGCTTCTGCATCTACCTTAAATATTTCAAATGCTGTCATCAATTTTATAGCTGTCTTTGACGTTTGTTTGTTGACGATATTTGAGATTTCTTTGAAATTAATTTTACATAAACTGCAAAATTTGTGAAGAAAAGGAAAAATGGTTGAAAAATTAGCTGACGATTATGCAAAATACTTCCAAAACTCCAATATTGAAAAAGAAGTATAAAATTATATCAATAAACTAAATAAAAACATTTGCTTATGTTTTCTTTCTGCTTCAGCTTAATCCACTCTGCCTGAGTATTGAAGAGATGCTAGCTAGACTCGATGAATTTGAAACTCTCCTCACAAATGTAAGTCGGCGACAGCAACAAATAAATATTGGACGTACTAATAGTATTGTTAACTTTCAGGTTAAAATAGAAACAAATTCCATTATGGACAACAATGTGTCTCAAATTCTTGGCTTTCGAGAAAACTTTCAATTGCTCTGTGGGCGAATTGATAAACTAGAGAAGTTTGTCAACGTTGTTAACGAAAACGTTAATACAGTTGAGAAATCCATTGACATAGCAGAGGATGAGCTGGGTGTTACGGATTACAGTTTAAAAGGGCTTCTGTTTAAACCATTGTTTTCTAGAGGAAAATCCGATGGCGAAAGCAATACCAACTTGAAAGATGGTGAATTTCAGGTGGTACCTATATTCAACACATCAGACTACTTTCCACCCGAAAGTGAACAGAAATCAAACTAATATTTTTTCGTGAGGTCGTGATCAAACTAATATTTTTTCGTAAGGGTAGTGTATTTTCAATTTCAATTTATTAACAAATATTTAGTTTTGAGTCAATAAGACTTGGTCTTTTATCGTTCAAACAGTAATCGCATCCATTTAAATTCAATAAATATTAATAAAAAAAGAAAGTTAAGAGTGGAGAAAGTTATATGTAATCATCTTGAAATATCTTTATTACAAAAATATTATTATTATAATCATCATTGCTGCATTGAAAAGTATTTAAAAAAAATTATTTTTGAAGTTTTTGGAATCGCGAAACAATTTGTTAAGTGTTCTTTGAGATCGTGAGAAAGTTAGTTTGTTGTACAGTTATCTCCGAGTTTTACTATGAAGAAGTTTGTGATAAAATATGAGATTACGAGTATTTAACAACTGGTACAGACTACAACCTAAGACATTTCTAGATAAAAGAGAGATCCGATCAAATCTCAATCCATTGTTTTTGTACTGAGATAGAGAGTCCAAGTCACTATATACAAGAAGGCGCAAAGTTAATCACTAAAAGGCTGCAGTATAAAAAAAAACTAGCAATAGAGCGCTATACTCCGCAAGAGCGTGGTATAATTGATCAATAATCGGTCGGTGGTGTGAATTTCGAATGGTCATGAGCGACAAGGTGCATTTCCACTTTAGCGGTTGCTTCAATAAGCAAAATCTTCGTTTCTGGGGCACTGAAAATGCGTGTGTGATGCATTTACATTCACTCAAAGCCACTGTGTTGTGAAGGAAGAGTTTCCTGATCGCGTTATCTCCCATTTTGGCGATTTGGCAAGGCCAGCAAGATCGCCCGATTTAACCATCCCACTCCTCTTTCTTTGGGGCTACTTGAAGTCGTGGGCTTGTGGGCCAACAAGCCTCACACAATCGCAGCCCTTAAGGAGAATTTTCGACAGGCACAAATGTGTAAAATTGTAAAGGTCCAAACAAAAACTCCCATCACTTAAAATCATTATTTTTTATTTACTAAAAACGTAATTCAAAAACAAAATTGGATGATTCATTTTGCACTATTCTGTACTACCTCGGCATACATGATGATGGGAAAATCAGGGCAATTATCAGTTTGCGACGAGTTTCTGTAGGAGTAAAACTAGCAGACAGCCAAAGTTATCTAGGACAACCATAAATATATGCGGCCAGCAACAAAATTGATGTGACCATAAGATGACAAGTTATGGTTCAGTTTGAAACCTAAGCAAGTAACTGTATTAGCTAATTATTACATTTGAGAGTTATATATTCGGCAAGGTGTTTGGATCTATTTCGCTTATTAGCAATTGCAATTATCTGAAACGGATCTTTTAAAAATCGCAGACAAGTCTTGAATACATATTTATTTGCAAGATCTAGGACATTGCAAAGAGGACGAGATAATCACAATTGAACATCATCAGCATAGAGGTAAGTAGTCACGTATTTACAGACAGTTGGAATAGTTGGGCTAGGAATAGAAAGTGGAGAGTAGGAATTGCGTTGCATTGGAATTAACAATCGACAGACTAATCGTGTATATCACGGATTTGATGTGTACGAGAATCCTGTCTAAAAAAACACCATTAAAGTCCCAGAATATAATATCCTCATATAGACAATTGAAAAAATTTAGAGAGGGTGGAAAAAAATGGTTCAAATGAAGTACCTACCTCAATTTGGGCAATACACGAAGGACACTAATGTGGTTTTCCAATTGGGACAAAAAAAAAACTTTTTTTTTTAATCTAAATCACTTTTCATGTTCAATATAATATATACCTATATAATATTATATCGATATTTTTCCAGATTTACACATACTGCCACTAATACCAACATATTTGCCTCAAAACAGTTTTCTTTTTAAGTTTTCTTCTCTGTATAGTACCACTTTATCGTATAATCCTTCGGACCGTTGCTATGCTGGCTGACACTCCACTCTTGGCCCTTATTTTAGTCGCTGGTAGGGTACAATTTGAGGCAAGCCGTAGAATTGACCGCTTTTCTCGCAAAGTTGTTGCTTCTGCCGTGCGTCCTTTTTACAACAGTCTTACTTTTATTTAGCCTCCTTGCAATTTCTCGGCCTAAGAGTCCTAACTCCTTGAAAGCATCTATTTTTCCTCTTTCTGTCGCTGTCAAAGTCTTTCCGGAATTTTTTTTTGTGAACTAAATAAAAACAGTTCTTTTCAACGCTTTTTTAAATATACTTAAAAAACTTTTTAAAAAATCGCTGATGTGCACTCCTGCAACGAAATATTCGCAATAGCCTTATCCTAGTGGCGCATCTTTTTATACGATTTTCAGGTAGTTCATTGATTGATTTTGGGAAATTCCAGACGTAGTTTTTTATTTACCCTTTAATTTTATGACTTACTGTTGGAAAAATAAGTAATAAGAAATCACAAGTAGTAAAAGTTTCCGGGTAAAACATTTTCAACAGGTATAAAGAAAGAAAATCGATTGCAAAATGTATGGCCTCATCCTATTGATTGCCAGTGTACTTTGCACAGCTGTTTTACGTCATTTTAAGAAGTTTGTTTTAAAACAAATGCGCAAAGTTTCGTGAAAACCAAAGTAAAGAAATACATACAAGAGGTCTGTTCCTTTACTTTTAAATATTGTTAATTTTTACTAATTCTTACGAATTCTTACGAATTTTCACTCAAAGCCGTTAATAGCCGTTCTCCTTAGATTCTCTTAGAAAGTGGCGACGAAATTCTTCCTCGTTGTAAGGAGTAAGAAAGGACAATCTCCTCCACGTAATTTTTAATGCCGTGTCTAGTTTATACGATATTTTAACGACTTTTCGTACCACTTTTTTGAATTTTTGAATTATTATATCTGTTGATTTTCATAGATTACTACAAAAGCGTTCGCTAACCACTAACATTTTGACAGTCTTTTCCATTCTTACTACAAAAGTAAAAGACCAGACCTATAAATAGCCACGGATATTATTTTTGAGGAATTATTATCTGCTTCGTCTATCTGTCATCTGAATACTATACGAATCACCAAAACTACTCCATTTGTATTTGAAGTAGGGATTTCAAGTCGATACCTATCCATATTTGTGATTTTTCCAAAAACGAATGCAATTTGAAATTGCAGAAAAATTACAAAAAAATTAAAGGAAAAAAAGTGTTATCAATATAATGTTGCTTGAGTATGGTGTATAAGAAAATGTATCCAACGTGTTGTGTGTACAGTTGGGCAGCTTACATTGTTGTTGCCTACGGTGTCGCCAAAGTGTTGGGAATTTTAACACAGGCATGTTGCAGTTCAATCAGTCCTTTTTCTCAGTTTGATGAAAAGTTTGAGGTATTGAGCTTGCTAGGTGCTAGATATTCAGGTTTCACTCGGGGATCCACTCATTCTGAAATCCAATGGAACAACAAAACTGCTTCTGAAAGAATCCACAAAAGTATTGGTGAAATGCCAAAAAATAATCTACGGCTGCTGTCAGCTGACTTGTATAAAATACATAAATTACACCTGTGTGAGTGCTTCTTGAGTGGATTCTGACTTCAAATCCAGAAGCGAAATTCTCTTCTCAGAATCACCAGAAGAGGATTTTTTGTGCCAATGGAATGGTTTCAGGAGTGATTTTTTTCGATTCCGGACGCTTCTTTTTGCCCAATGGAAAATGAAATTAAGATCATCAAAGTAAAGAAGGGAACTAACTCGTAGGTACAGCTTACGCCTCACATGTACAATGTACCGGATTTCCGCAAGGAGATGCACTAACATGTGACTTCCTGAATCAAGTGCTGGAGCAAATAGTACGGAAGACAGGTGTCAACACGGAAAGCACTATTTTTAATAGGTCTGGGGTATGCGGAAGATATCGACTTCATCCATCGGTCACAGCGCTCCTTGATAAAAGCTTTCACATAAATTGAAGAGGAAAGGAAGGGTAATAAAGTGATCCTTTTGGAAAGAAAAATTCTTTGACGAATTTTTTGTCCTACGTTCAAAAAGGCAAAACATATCGATTTCATTGGGTCGGCCACATCGAGCGGACGGACAATAACGCTCCAGTCGAGAAGATCTTCGAATCCTAGCCCCCTGTTTCGAGGCGACAATGAAGCCTGAACCTCCGTTTTAAAGATCATGCCATCATTGATGCCATAGCGCATGCCCGGGATCGCATTGGATGGAAGGCTATGTGTATCAGAAAGAGACTCTCCACGGGTCGGGAGGAGTGGTCCCAGATTGAGGGGAAAATCTTACAAAAGGGAAATAAAATCAAAAATCTCTTTAAAACTTAAATTGCTTAAAAGTAAAATTTAAACGCATTTCCATTACAAATAAATTTCAAAGTTTACTCAGAATGAAATGTTCACACTAAATGTGAAAGAAAACAGCCCATCGAAAGTCTACGTAAGAATTTTTGTGTATCTGAAAGTATTCAGTCGATTGAACGTTTTGCCTCATAGAAAAGAAAATCATTTCAATTTAAAATTTCATATAAAAATAGAGGCAAATTTCACTTAGGGGGAAAGAAAGGGGAACTTCTTTCGAATTTAGGCGAACATTTTTGATTTTACTGATAAAAAAAGGGGAAAACAGTCTTCCCAGTCTGGGACCACTGGTCGGGAGCCCATTAAGTAAGTAAGTACATTGCCACGCCTACATTTTGTCAGCCTTTTTCCTCAAAAGTAAGGGAACAGATAGCAGAGCAGAGACCATTTTTCCTGCTAGAATAGGTAGGCGTTCACGACACTTACGATAAAAATCGGATCGTGTAAGTCCTGACTTGTTTCAAGAGTGTTTATTTACGTTTTTAGACCACGAGTCTGTGAAAAATGGGGAAAAAAATATACATTTGACAGTTGCAATGGATATCAACATAAATGAATTTACAATTTACATTACAATTTAAGAACAGCTGACTTTTAAATCATTCACCAACATCCAACACAAATGCAAAAAAGTAATCTCTTTTCATGTTCCATTGGCCAAAAAAAATTGAAAATCCCAAGGGAAAACGATATAAGATTTTGTGTGCACTTGCTTTAAACAAAAAACGCTACCTTTTAGGATAAATATTATATATTTGTTTATTTCTGCATTCCTCTTGTATTTTACTTCTGTTTTATTAGTTTTAACTTTCATATTTACATAATAAATTATAATTCGCCATTTTGAATGACGAATGATTTAAATAAAATTTCTTTTCCTTTGCTTCAAAAATGCTGTATATAGTTAATATTATTTTTGTGACTTTAAACATATTAATTCTAAAATTTCTTTCTTATTCGTGAATTTAATATTAATTTTGTTTTTCTGTTAAATTATTTTAGAATGAAACCACTACTAAATAATTCATTTTATTTTACATCTATTTATTTGGTTATTGTTAAAAATTATTTTTTTTTTTACAAAATTTTTGTTATATCAATTGATTTATTATTTTTTTCCCGGATTGTTTTTCTCTTATTTGCTTTTGGATTTATCTACGAAGCTAGTATAGAAAAAATGGATCTATTAAAGTAAAAGTTTTTTTTTTTTAATTTTTTACTAATTTTTGTTTTTTTTTTTAATTGAATTTTGTTTAGGAATTGCTACGCAGTGTTTTATCAAGCAACATTTAATTAATGTATGTTTAAATTACTAGATTTAGCTTTGAATTTATTTTCATTGCATATTTTATTTTCTTTAACAAATATTTGTTTACAAATTAAAATGGGTGATGGTGTAAAACTGTTAAAATTGGTCCTTTTTTTAATACGAACAAATTAACCCAAAGAATATACATTAAATAAGAAACCTAAGTGAATATTTCTTGATTAAAATATACTAGTTGGGGATGTGGACAGAGGGATCGTTTAAAATGGAGAAGGTACATCGATAACTATATTCGACAACGGAAAATTGTTCCAATGCAATGGAAAGTAAAAATGGCACGTTAATAAATTATTTAAAACAAATAAACCGATTGCTGTCCTTTCAGCCAATTAAAAGTCCTTTATAATTACATTAAGTGTCTAATTTCATCTTTCCATTATTTATTCCACTATCTCATCTTTCTACTTCGTAAACAACATGGCCGCGGTGGTTTTGTAGGTTTACTATTTTCGGTCTTAATAACCTGAAAGGGAAATCTTTTTATTCAGAACAAATAAATGGGAGTCTGTGATACTTGTCCTTAAGACTTACAATAGGATTCAAATCGAAATAGAAATTGGAAAACACCTTCATTTTTTCTTCATATAAAGCAACCGTACTGTGTACTCAAATCTACAAAACAATCTGCAAGCTTCTGAAAAAAATATTTTCCCAGTATAGCAAATTTATGCAACTGCGACAAAAATCGTTTGCGGTTTGAGTCCTAGTTCTATTTTTTTGTCCGTTAGTTACTTTAGGCTTGTTACATAGCATGAGGAATACGAAAAGTAATATTTTGTATGAATGTGGTAATTGGGCACTTTAGATTGAAATAAGATCTGATATTCATCTGTAATAAAGAAAAAAAAAACATTTATGCAAAATTCACTGTCCTGAGTGACGAAAACAGTTGGCAAGTTTATATAAGGCCTAGTTAAACGTCTATACGTAAACACTTGGAGCTCTTTTATAGCGAAGAATGGTCTTAATAAGCAAAATCACGTAGGACGTAGGTTACTTCCTTTTTCTCTCACCTCTACAAACTTAAGGGAATACTTTTGCATAGAACCCAGCTTGAGACAATAACACGTACGATAACATTGGAATCGATTGTCATGCACATTGCGCATACAGAATTAGGATGCCATTTATTGTTTAACAGAAATTAAATTTACTCTCAAATGCCCGATCTGTGGCCGTTATCCGTGAACAAGAAAAAAGCTGCAGGTTTTATTTTCGGCTAGTATTCATTCTTCACTTCCTAATTTAGCAAGTGACAAAAGCATTGCGATGTCAGAAAAACACAAAGTTTGCTTTGTTACTTATGCAAATTCCAGCAATTGTATGTATTTTTGACAGTCGCATTTCAAAAAAAAACAATACTATGCTTAAATTTGGACTATTTATTGCCGAGAAATGAAAGTTGTTCTGTCATTTGATTTCAAGGACTAGCATTTAAGTAATATACGATGTGTTCGAAATCCATATTTGACTGTTTCTAAAAACATTTTATCTATGATTTGCATTTCCAACCTAGTTCAAATTTTATAAAAGAGTATAAAAAACGAAAACCCACTGAAAAATAAATAAAAAAGATAAAAAAATTAGAAATAAATCGTCCGTTTTCAAATTATAAATATTTTCATTTATTTGCTTGAATTAGTTGTATTATTCATAATGTAGGTTGTTTTCTTTCCTGTTTTTTGTTTGTTATTATTATACGTAAACGATATACAAAAAAAAAGAAAAAAAAAGTGTATATATAAAATCATAATAAAAAATAAAATAATAATAGAAACGGATAACATTTAGTTGTTGATGTTATTACGTGTTTCTTTCTCGTTAGGAATTTAAAAATATTTTCTGCATTTTAAATCTTTTTTCACGTTTTATTATTTAGAAATTATTCTAAAGTGTATATTTAAGTTTAATTGTTGATGTTTTTTTCTGTTTTACTCTATTAAAAGGGATATTTTGTTTTTAGTTTTTCTTAATTATTACTTTTTTTTTTCATAAAATGTACATTTCAATATTTTAATATCTCTTCCTTAAACTTTAAAAACAAAAATAAAATATATATATATTTATATATATGTATGTATTTATATTTATGCATGTTTGTTTTGAATTAATTTTACATCTTACATTTTAATAGTTCCATTTTCTTATTTTTTCTTTTGTCAAATACTATATTTAAAAATATGCAACAATATATAAACTAATTTCTAAAAAAATTTTGTTTTAATACTTTGTACAATATTCTGTTGTTTTTTTTTCTCTAAATATTTTCCGTTTCAATATTTAGGTTTTTTCGCTTTTTTTTTTGTTCAAAAATATATGTGAATGTTTTCTATTTAATATAAAAACAAATGAGGAAAAATGTAAATACTTCTGAATTTTTCTTTTATTTACTCAAAACTAACAAAGATGTTACACGGGTTGTTTTTCTTTAGTAAAAGAGTGTTAACAATAATTTGAAATTTTGTTCAGATTGCGGAGAATTTAGGGTTGTAATAAGTTTGTTGCATGATTATAATAGCAATTTAGGAACAGTCTGATGCAAATAAGAAGAAAAAAAGAAAACTGGACAACTATATTGTGTGAATACTTTTACATTGTGCTTGGTTTGTTTGTTGAACAAAAAGTTGTTGTTTAATGAGGAATTCACTTGTTTTGTTTCTTGTTAAATAATCAGCTAACAGTAGTAATACAAAATAATTTACACTTTTAAACCGAAATTCATAATAATGCCATAGTTTACATAAAAATATTTACTTGTTTTTTTTTCTAGTTATTATTTTAAATAAATTGATTTTAACATCACAATTTTTGGGGTGCTCTTCTGTTTGAGTGCAGAGTTCAAACGGAAAAGCTTGTTTCCTTGAAAGCAATTAATTTCTTTTTCGTTATTTTGTTGAAAACTTTCACTTAGTAATACTATATACACAAAAAAAGTCTCCTTTTTATGTACAGGGGGATTTGTTAATTACCAGTTTAATTTAAGTTAAAAATAAGCGCCTAGTCGAATAAGGACGCTAGTATATCATCTTGATTGGGATTGTTACTGGAACCACTAGATGGCGGGGTATTGAGTTCCGGTTGAGGATCTAGATACGATAGAATTTCCATTGGATCGACAACACTGTCAGACAGAAGCTGAAAATGAACAAACAAATATATATATAAATTGTTAAGTTCTACTCAAATTGAGCTTTATGATTAAAAAGATTCACATCAAATCTTTGATTGGATAGACCCAAGTCAAATATCCTTTCGCAAAATTCGCGATATTTGCAAATTACAGATTGTCAGCTTCAATTAGAAAGATAGCTTAAACTTCTGTTAGTCAGAACGTTTTATTAAAAGATTTGTTTAGCATAAAAGCGCCTATAATGATACGTTTAAGATTGAGACTTAGAGGTCAATGAGAAACCTCAAGTAGACTTGGGTGTATCTCTATATTTTCAGAAACATTGAGAAAAATCGAAGTTCAACTTACATTCAATTCATTCGCAGTTTCGTTATCGATAACCGATGTGGGATCGAAACTGCTCAGCTCTGCATTCAGATCACTATCATTCAAATTCACCATATCATTCTGCGAGTTTATCAGCGAATTGATAATCTGCTGATGACTCTGTTGCTGATGATGGGAATTATCATTGTTGCCGGACATCTTAGTCGGTGTGCATGGTTGCGGTGAGTTATGACAACTGCCACTACTATTCTGGCTGTTATTATTGCTTCCACTGCCACCGTTTGAATTGTTATTTGAATTACTGCCACTGTTGTTGTTGCTGGTATTTGAGGGTTCATTATGTGCCGAACTGACGCTTGGCGGTCCGCCAGGTGTTAACGGATGCCCTGAACCGCCAGGAGTGTGTGGTGTATGCGGTGTATGGGGCATCTAAAAATAAAGCATATTTTAATTTATGTGTAAGCAATGTCACTTTTCATTTAGTAGATACTAATGAAGAATATTCAAAAATAAAAAAAGTTGAAAAAACTAACCTGATCACTCAAAGACTTCTCCATAGCATTCAACTGATCGAGGGAATTCACCGATTCACTCAAATGCGCCAGTGAATCACTACCACTTCCAGATGTATCATTCTGGCTATTGGCACCATTGCCACTGCCTCCGTTGCCGTTCCCACTGTACGCGTCGTAGGAATTCCTGCTGGCATTACAACTGAGTATAAGAATTTTAAATAAATTCACATATACCATTTGCACACGAAGTTCGAACTTACCTTTGTCCCATCATATTGCCATTGGCTATTGAATTCATGTCATGACTCATGTACGGACTCATCGCTTGCGAGTTATCCCATGTAGGTAGCGTTGTTGAACCCGGTGACATCACCTTTGATAAATCATCGATGTGCTCCTGTTTAATATTCGGCGTCGAACTATTCGTTTGATTCGATGTGAGGGTTGATGTTGCCGTCGGATTGCCGCTGCTATGCATACCAGCGCCGCCACCTTGTGGTACAACTTTCCAATTCGCTGACGAATCAATGATAACCTCATCGACATCCGCATTGTTGAGGGTGTTCAATATGGCCCACATGTATTGATCGATTTCCAGCGTTTCCGTTAGGGCGGATTTGCTAAAGTTTGGCAGGTATGAAATGTTAGTGCACATTGAATTAAATAGAAAAAAATTGAACTTACTTGCACTCGGGACAACGCCAGCTGCCGCGTTCGCAATTGAGCAGTAAATATCCCTCCAAATCGAAGCACTGAATGTGTTTGCATTCCAACCCTCGAGCAGGAAGCCTTATTCGACTCTTCATGATGGGACATTTGAGGGATATCTTCACGAATGGCTGTTGCTGAAGGTCATTGCCACCATTGGGATTGGTGGCATCACCAGCTGATGCTGGTGGAGTTGAGCCTGACATACCCATTGCGAAATTGCCCTTAATTTTGGCAACACTGCGTTCACGAGGCAACAGATTACGACGCAGCAGTCCTTGGAGGACTTGTCGTACTGAAGGTCGATGGACTAGTTGCAGCACAAACAGATGTGACTATTGAAATAAAAAGTAAAATAAAAATGAATGCACTGGTCCAACACTGGGCGCCATTTTTTCGCAAAACTTACACAACAACAGGAACTGGCCGTCAGCTGAAGGGTATTCCTACCCGGCTGGCATACTTGTTTAAGATACAATGGCCTAAGTGCTTGGCCAGTTTTTTCTGATCGCTCTATGACCAAGGGGGTTGCATTCGCCGACACTGTTACCGTGTGCGGCCAATTCGTGTTCATTTGCCTGTCATCCTGATGGAAGCACTTAAGCTGCAGTTCCAAATCGGACCTGATTTTCAACAAATACACATATTTAGTTCATCAAACGTTATCTTATGTCTATTAGCAGTACAAACCTGTTTATCAGCGTATTGTAAACATTCTGCTTCAGATGAAAGACATGATTGCTGACCGAAAGATTGTGCAAAAGCCGGAACGGTGGAAGAATTATTCCATCACGCACTGGGAAAGTTAATCGCATCTCTTCATCTGTACCGAAAAGAATGTCTTTAGTCCTGAATTTATGGGCCATTTAAAAATGTTCACACTTACTATGATCAATTTGTGGCTTGACGTCAGGATTTGGACTAACATATGGAACTGAACAGGCGGGCGTTAGAGGGGGCGTAGGATTTCCAGGAACCGGACTATGCTGATAGTTCATATTTCGCACGTCTTGTTGGAAACTACAAAATAAAACCAGTCAACAAAAGCCCTCAAAAGCAACATCAATTTTTATAAAACTCACCCTTGGGCATTTTGATGATAGGCATTGGGTGTACCGGCACCAGCACCCGGACCAGCGGGACCACCATTGCCACCCATTGGTCCTATACCACCAGGCACATTACCACCTCCGCCACCGTAAAATTGTTGCGCGTGCGCACCCATCGGCGCCCCACCACCATATCCGGACACACCGCCAGGACCCGCTCTCTGCTGAGGCATCATACCTCCTACCGCTCCGCCAGGACCCATCATACCACCAGGAGCTCGACCGTACGGGTTCATTGGACCACCCGTCCGGCCGTAACCGGCTTGCATAGGAACTGGTACACCATTCGCCTGATGGGCATTATGATGTGCGTGCTGATGATGCGGCCCATATTGCATTTGACCAGCTGCAGCCGCTGCTGCTGCCGCCGCCGCTGCCGCGTGGTGCTGAGGAACATTTTGAGGAGATTGTTGATGATTCATAGGATACATGCCCGCTCGCTTTTGGGCCGCATGCATTTGTGGATTGGGATAGGGTGCCATCCTTCTCGGAGGATATCCACCATTTGCCATGCCTTGCATTTTTGCCATGGGATTCATCGCATTCATTTGATGATTCATCTGGCTGGCTTCGTTCATTACGCCACCAGCGCCATTACCTCGCATTGGTCCCATTCCCATGCTCATACTCTGCATTTGATTCATCGGTGACATCTGTGAAATAAAACGAAAAAAATCAAAACACACATAAGAGGTCGGATCGGAGCGATCATATTTATATATGTAAGTACTGTTATTTATGTGACAGGTGTATAGAGCGTGTTCAAGGTTATTTATAGCCGACGATATTATTAATAACAATTAAATGAGCATTTATATCGGAGACTGAAATTGATTTGCATGCCATTCCCGAGAGGTTTCTATGATAATTATTATATAATTGCGATAGGTATTGACTTACAATACGTTCTATTATATTTCAGCTCATACGTCAAAGAAGAAGTGAAGTTATTGCACCAATGTCAGACATAATTAATGTGATTAGACTGACAGATCACTCAATTCTATAAAATGTCATGATTTTTTTCATATTTCTGTGGCATACATTGCATGCCATATAATCAAATGTCAACAGCCGCTGGATTGTTCGGTAAATAGAAACGCATCATAAAGGTCCGAGCACAATTAGCCGTCACAACAAATGCTGGCTGTTGCTGCTTATGCTTAGGTACTGATTTATTTTATTATTTAGGGTATTACTTTTAGAGTTCCGTTATCAGCGCCGCCATTATGTCGCGGTGTGCTATCTACGAGTTCGAAATGAACAGTTTTACTTCAAATCAAATTAAAGCTGAAAGCCCGATGTACAAGTATATGCAAAGACTCGTACACCAACCCTTGATTGAGAATGGTTTTGTTTCCTGTCCTTCCAGTGAATTGAATTATTTGCAGAACAAAAACGCTCAGAGAAAAGTCAATAAAGTCAATAAAAAAGAAGAAACCTCTTTTCAAATGACGGATATTGCAATCCATGTTTCCCCTTCGTGGGCATCAATGCAATTACAATCCTTCGATGGAAAACATCGCGCAAACAGTAAAATGAATATCAATACAAAAAAAAATACAACAATCGGCCCAAAAAAAAAGGATTCCCGACAAACAAAAAAAAAAAAAATTCTCCACAAATACTCACATGATGATGCCTGGATGCGTTATACGACATCCCATTCATATGTCCCATTGAATTCATTTGCATTGCACCAGTGCCGTTGCCGCCGCCAATTTGCATTCCATTTGCTCCACCACCAGCACTCATCATTCCAGCACTGGCTCCATTCGCTGCTATTCCTGTCATGGCACTCATCCCTCCGGCATTGGGATGCAATTGCCCACCATTCATTCCGACACTGCCGTTGCCATTACCAGCACTACCGCCCCCACCATTCATGTACTGATGAGGGTGATGCGACTGTCCACTAGCACCCATCATTCCGGAGCCATTGCCACCCGAATGCATGCTATTATGCATACCCATCTGTAAATGAGGAAAAAAACAATTTAATGTTTATATATATATTCTTTTGTATTTCCCTGTGAAATGGTTGCACAACAAAGGAAGACGGTTAATAACACCTACCTGTCCATAACCGCCCATCGTGTCCATTGCTTGCTGTGAGCCAGTTGTGGCAGCTACCATATTACCGTAGCTACCAACAGATGTCGCGGATGTTGATCCCGCTGACGCTGCTACTGCCGCAGATTGCTGTTCAGCTTGCTGCTGTTGCTGTTGTTGTTGTTGCTGCTGTTGCTGCTGCTGGATACTGTTACTGTTTGAACTAGAGGAATTACTACTGTTACCACTGTTGTTGCTGTTGCTGGAGTTATTCGAACTTGTTGTGCTGTATGGAAATTCGGAATTTGGTCCAAAGGTATTTTTCAGCGTACTTAAACTATCACTAGCACTGCCACTTAGGTAGCCACCAACTCTCATGTTATTCCCATGGCTATATGCAGGATCGTAGGCGCCTGAATGAAAGCTTGAACCGATAACAAACTGTTGCTGTTGTTGCTGTTGATGCTGCTGTTGCTGTTCTTGAAAATGTTGCTGCTGTTGGTAGAATTGTTGCTGTTGAAAAAACTGTTGCTGTTGTTGGTGTAATGATGTTTGTTGATGATGTTGTTGTTGTTGCTGTTGCTGCTGCTGATGTTGTTGCTGCTGATGAAGATGATGCTGTTCACTTGCGGTATATGCTGCGCCGGGTGGTGATATTTGGCCCCCTAAGGCTGGAGCCCTTGAGGAGCCCCCCTGGGCATTCATTTCTTCATCTTTTCTATAAAAAAAAGCAAAGACGATAATAAGAAACTTTGTTTTTTAGAATAAAAGTAAAAATATGTTGATTGGGCGCATGCAGGAGAATGAGAAAATTATATTTAGTAAGATTGTTTTAAATAAGAAGCACAAACAAATAAAGGCGAACCTACTATTAAGTTGCATAATTGAAGGGCGCCATGCGTTTTTGTATTAAAAGTACCTAGTTCACTTATATATTTTATTTGTATACATCCCTGACTCCACCTAAAAAGCTTTGCAGTTAAAGCCGATTCGTGTTGCAATGATGTGGCGTATGCAGAATTCACTAGAAATTAACAACTGCGACCTTTTTATGGCAGCTATCAGTGAAAATATTATCCATTCAGTTCACTTTAACCTAACAATCGAGTTACCTAAATGTTATTCTGGTCTTTATTTTAAGAGAACTTCGATTCAATTGGCATAATCGTTACAAGTAGATACCTAAAGAGGCAACCATTTAAATATTTCGAAACGATCATCCAAATTACGTTTACCTCTTTAACAAAAAAAAAAAAAACCCTCCCTATACATTATGAAGAAAGGATACCTATTATTTCTTCACCTGCTCTCAATTCATGGCATGTGCCTCAATCCGAATTCATAACCATTCTCCTTCTTCCAACACATTGCCACACGACGGCTTTATAATACATTTTTATGTTCTTCTTCCCTATAGGCAGCTGAAAATGTCCTACAAACAAACAAAGGGACAAACAAAAAGAAACTACCTCCACAAAAATAAGGAACAAAAAATCACTTTTACAAAATATATTTTAGTAGTCAGAGTGTTCAATTTTAGAAGGCAGAACATAAAATAGAAACGCACGCACAAGCCTGTGCAAGGATCGTCATCCATCTGTCGCATGTTGTGTTCGTTTTTTTTTTTTTTTTAATTTCATTGCCTTCATCCCCACTTTTGTTCTTTTATTTTTGTTATAACTAGGACGACACATAAGATCGGTGAAAATTTGAATTAACTTATAACACAACTAGAGTGGCGTCGTGACACACCCAACCTTAATATGTAAAAAAAAAAAAAAAAAAACACCCAATTAGACCCTGAATTCTTAGCAAACGACTTAATTTACATAAAAGCTCTAATACTCTCTCACTCTGCCTAATGCTTTTACACGCTCAATTTATCCACTTGGCTTCTATCTCACTCTTGGTATTTAGAAGTAAACTATTTACTTAATTGGTTATTGCGACACGATTGTGGTTAATTTGATATTTTTAACGTTTTCGTGGTCATATTTCTGACAAGTCAATGTCCTTATTTGACATAAGGGTTGTATGATGATTTGCGCATTGCGTGTTGTCATTTAATTTAGCAAAGCAGTCGATTCGTTTCTCTTGGTAGTTTTTATTAGCTATAAAATAAAAATGTTACGGTTCCCAACCTAACTTGTTTGAATTCTGTGATATTATAGCAGTTCCAGAACAAAAAAAAAACATACATCAAAAACTTTCAACCGACCAACTCAAGTCCTCATTAATTATCTCAATGACACTTCAAATGTACGTGACGATATGAGTTGTTAAAATTATGTTACTAAAAACGCGATATCAACCAAAGAACTCAAGTCAAATGTGACAGCGGTAATATAAGTCTCTCACATTAACACACCGTGATATGCTGCGGAGTGCAAGCAGGGTTGCCAGGTTATCACAAGTAAAAGCGTATACGTAAACTGATTTGTGTTTATCTAGTGTTAGAAATGAATCGCGTTGAGCCGAATTTCAAGTACGTTATTCCTTTGTCGGATTTTCTTTATCTACGCTTTATCTGTTCAAAATATAGATAAAATTAAATAACTATTAGGTATATCAACAATTTGTGGACAATATACCTACTTGTTACTTGTGCACAATTTCTTCTGAACTTTTATAGTTCTTTTTAGACTGATAAGGTACTGTACAGTAGTATAACAGCAAGAGTCTTTGCCCCTGCTGATTGTCTTTATTCTATTTTCTTATATATTCGATAAACAATTTTTCGATCTATTTTTCTATATATGGTGAAGATTTCACAATATTTTACCAAAAAAAAAAATTAATTTGCTCTTATCGTTGTTTCAGTATTCTTTTTTTTTGTTTTCGGATAGAAAACATTCATTTTCAGGGTGATATCTAAGAAGGTATCTATTCTATATAGCAACAGAAAAACAAATTCAAAAAGAAAAAGAAGAGAAGATAATATTTAGAGAAGATAAAATTTACAGATAAGACTTTCAGTAATTCTCAAACGTTATTAATTTCGATTTAGCCGAAGTGTCATGTCTTTAATTGAAATTATTTGAATCAAGTATTTTATTGATGAAAAGCTCGGGAGGCCTAATCATTAATTTGTTTATGTAATTCAATTACAGTCTGTTGGAGATTGTGTAATACAGATTGCTGGTATAGGGTCGGGTTTTTTTTCTGACACTTTTTTTTACTTTAGTTATTGCTTCGGTGATAGAGATGATGAAATTGATATTTATTATGAGTGTAACGTGTTGCTTTTAATTGTATAAAAAATCGCATTTGACAAATGATGGTATATTTGTGTTTTGAACGACTGAAATAAATTCATGTATAGAAAAATTAACTATAAAACAATGTCGATTACATGACAAAGAATTCTGGTGTTGGTCTACTTGCATAACACATTTTAGTTTCGACTTTAGTATAAGATGTTAACACACTTTTTGACAGATAAATAGTTGAAACAACAGGTTCTTATTTAGACAATTATTCTACAAAAGCAATTGAACAGCAACCATATATGGTAACATTTCAACCAGCAAGTACTAGGTATCTGGGTTCTGGGATCACTTATCCGAATTTTAAAAAAATATATTAGTTGCTCTTTTGACTTACAACTGTTTGCGCATTTTTCCGCTGAATTATATTTTTTTTTAGCTTTTGCTCATATTGAACTGACAGACAGCTTTTTTGATGCAATTTTTCTTTAGGGGTTCTACTATCTATGCGTAACTAACTTGCTGTTTCGAAATAAACTCTGCACATAATAATCATCAGATGACATCCAATTGAAATGGAAGGGTTAAAAACACATTCTTTTAGGGTTAAGTCTGCATACACAAAGCCTTATCTCATCAAATCAACCATCTCAAATATTAGAAATAACAAATGAGGTACCTATACCTATACCAGATGGAGGCAAATTTAAGCTCCACCGTAATGCCAGAAAATTAATTAAAAATCCATATATAACCGGTGACACAATGAGTTTCATCCGAGAGTTGCTCCGGAGGAGAACGGGAACGAAACAGAGCCATCAACCACCACCAGCAAACCGGCAGATTTTCATCTTCTATGCTGTCGTCGACGCTGCTCTATAGTCGCGAAAACATTTACGCATTTAGTCACACAATCAAATCTAAATACCTACCCTGATCTACCCCTAATATCGCATCTATTCAAAGCCCACGACAACGGAAAGGTTATGTATTTTCGCATAGGTACTCTAAATGAGCGGGGGTAGTCATACAGGCTTGTACTCATAAATACATTGTGTACCCGAGACGCATGGTGCTATAAAATCATATTTACAAAACAAAAATGAAAAGGACCAAATCACATCGAGTTCGAGTGAGTACAATCCTCCCTTAGAGGAAACGTTTCACAAAAAAAAACACGCAAATCATGTGATATCGAGTGCGTTAATGCTGGTAATATTTAACGCTTGACTGGAATGTATGTTGCCCTACACACAAGGAGAAATTATATTTCTTTTCAAATGTAAAACGCCGTATTGACCACCATTGAACGGCCATTGAACATCATATATACGAATACGTATTCATTTTTTTTTTGTGTTATTTGCACAACAACAGCAGCAGATGATGACGGCTGCAGCAACAGCAGCAGTAGCAGCATTACAGTACAACAGTGGCCAAGCGGTAGATTGATTGCGTTACAGTGCGAGAATGAATTTCAATTAAGAAATACCAAAAAGAAAACGAACTAAAAAGCACCATCGCCTGCCAAAGAGAAAGGAGAGAAAACATGTTCACACATTTTATATTATAACTATAAGTTAGACGATATAATGATGGTGTGTCGGTGGTCGTCGCCACTACCAATGCAATAACCAACGATGCGTGTAAATTCACCGCTTGTATAAGCCGGTTTCAATGGCAATTGCTTAGCGTAAGTGTGGTCAATTAATCGGAGAGATATTATTTGTGGTCAACTTTTATTTTATTTTACCTATTTTTATGTTGGAGTGTAGAAACATACTTAAGTTTCATTATTATACTTTTAATGGTAAATCTGAATGACAATCTGTAACGCATCCATAATTTGAATTATGTGTTCACACCTTAAAGAAGTTTGGCACCACTTTGGCATATCCGGTACTAATCGAGGATCGAACCATCTTTGTTTTTTGATGCGCCAAGTCAGGGCTGTTACTGAGGGTGTTTTGTTTGTATTTAAATTGGTATAAAAATGTAATAATAGGTATAATATGACAGTGCAACCTTTTTTGTAACAGATTTTTATTATTTATAAGCTAAAATTCAAATTATTAGACATTTTATTGTATAGTTTGCCGTGCTCATAACGAAATACATAAATTTCTCATCTTAAGACTTATACTTGACTTCAACTGGAGTTCAAACGCGTTTAGGTAAACTTCGAATTTCTCTGCTTGGATTGTTCGGACCAAATTAAAACATTTTAGTGGACTGTGAAGACAATATTATGTATTTTTATATTTTTTCAACCTGCGATAGGAATAACATTTAAAATTGCAAATATAGGTATAGGTACATACGATTATTATGAGATTCAAAGGGTGCGTTACGCTTCCCTTTATTTTGTCTTCAGAAACAAAATTCAAGTAAATGCAAACTTCAACTTTTTTCCCGCCATAAATCCCATTGCATTGAATTTCACCCTCGATCAAAAAATTATATACACACACTCGAGCGCAATCAATGTAGCAACAGCAAACCAACCAGCAGCAACGCAAAAACTGCAACAACCCTCATACCCGAAAACACATACAATACCTACTAGGTACTGCAAAGCAAATGCAAAATACTGGGAAAAAATGGAAGAGGCGCAGGTATCCCGCTGTGATTGTAATGTTATAAAAAAATTCTTTTCATATTAAACAAAAAAAGAAGACGAAGTAAAAGACTGACGAAACGGAAGGACAAGCGCGCAAAAAAAAAAGTAAGAGCCAAATATGACAACAACAACACCAGAAATCCTTGCCAATTCGTTTTCATCTCGTTGTCCGTCATTCAAATCTTTTCACAACCATACAAAAAAATCCACTTTGATTAAAAAAAGGGACCGATGAAGTGAACAAAGATAGAACAAAATGCAGTTGCGAGAGAGAAAGAATTTGAATAACAAGGGACGTTTTTTTCATCCGTTCTCATATACATCTATATTTGGTACAGTCTCAACAGAGTTCACACACTGCAAAATGTCAAAATTAATTTGACAGCTAACGGTGGTTAAATCGTTCAATACAAAATCATTGTAAAAGCAAACAGTGTAAACAAAATAAGAACCAAAAATATGAAGTAGGGTAGATATTGATTTATCGAGATCTTTACACCAGTTTACCCCTGTTGATTGCTATTTTCAAATTACTTCCTAAATGAGTATTATGCGACGCATTACCCTATTAACAGCGCCAGTGTTGCTACACCAATAAATTTAATTTCCTACCACCTAGTACTTAAATGTATTGAACCTTATTTACTGATCCCTACATCCGTTTTACGCCCTTCTGTCATTTTGAACTTTGAAGCACTTTTCTTTTCTGTAGGTTACTAAAATGATATGCTCCCACATTCATATTCCTGTTAACGGATATAATCTCTCGCGTGTGCCTTCGGTAGCGTTTGACATTTTTACCAACACAATTTTGACGTTTGCGCAAAATAGCAAGCGTCTGACTGTCGTCGAATCACTCTGGTAAACTATGCGAAAACATCGCAAGCATTAAGTATTCTGCCCAAAGGGGAATGATATACGGACCAGGAAATCAACCACCACTCACACCATGTTGCGCCGTAATCTCTCATTCCGCATCTCCTGCTGTATGTGGGTGTATTGAATAATGTTCGAAGTCAAAATCCATTTTTAGATGGTTCTTTAAAGAAAATTCATGACAGATAGAGGGATAGAGAAATCGAGTGAGAAGGAGACGGAAAAGGGGAAGAGGACTCAGAATAGATTTTCATTTGTGGCAATTTGCAAATCCATGGGATATGATTTCTTTGGTTCATAAATTTTCTAACCCGATGTTGATGGCGTTACATAGGTTACTGATTTTTTTTTCCGTTCCAGCAGATTCAACAGAATATTTGTGTATCTATTACTTACTCAGATCCCTGAGCATAGAAGGAGGACGATTTGTAGTACTACCGATGTGACGGGGGTGTCACACAATGCGTGATGGGGGTGTTATGTTTTACGAAAACAGTCGGCGGTCCATTTGAAATGACAGTATTTGTTATCATTTGAATTTGTTAAATATAAAATTAGTCAGCAGCAGTCCAATGCCAGCGCCAGGGGTGGCTTGGGGTATTTACTTTTTTGTATGCAAATTGATTATGTAAGAATTATTGTATTACCACCTACCTTTAATTGACAATATTTCAACAGCAATAATTAATTGAAAAATAATAAGTTCAGAGAGAATCTGATAAGGTATACCGTATACCGTATACATTCTAGTTGCATTTTTCTAGAAGTCTCAGTCGTATCTTATCAGTTGTTAATAAGCAAAATACTACACGCGTCGTATTTGATTTCGGTATTCACCATACACATTCAGTTACCCCTTTACGGATATATCTAATACAAAATACAATAATAATTAGTTCCACAGTGTTGATTTGTTGAAGTGGTAATTTGGTTTTTATAAGTCGATTAAACTAATCGAATTGAGCGAGTTCGAGTTTTTCTGTATCGTGTTCGCTGAGGATGCAAACGGTTTTGTATCTCTTATGACGTGAACAGGTTTATTTCTTTTATGATTATTATCTGATAGTGATAACCGAAAATGAGGTGATATGAGGTGAATTCTTAAGAGGTGAAAGAGATTTGTTTTTAATATTAGAATAGACATTTGGTTTTTGTATAAAAGTAAGTGTGCGGATTATTCGCGTAAAGTTTTTGTTTGTTTTCACAGATATTTTACCTCTCTAGATATCCACCAGTAGGTACGTATTGTAAGATAGAGGAGGAACAAAACATACTTAGTTAATTGAAGAATTTGAATGTGTTGCTATCTAATCAGGATGATAACACAAAATGATACCTATTAGAGAAGGAGAAGTAAAGGGGATATGGGTCTTTCCGCTCATAGTGGTTTGTTGACGGCAAACGACGTTCTGTATGCGGAATGTTCTCTATTTTATCGAACGATTAGTTTCGTATTTTTCAAAATCGGTAAAACTGACTACAATACATATTTGTTGGTAATAACTAGTTTGAATCGAGTGTTATCACTTATTTTGTTAGAAGCGATATTCTGCAGGCGACTCGTCAAGCACATTCTTGTTTGGTGGTGATAACAATTATTTGCGATTTATGATTTCTTTTTTTAGCTATTGTCTTTTGGACTTCGTTACGAGAGTTTTTTTTTTATTGTTGGTACTTTGTATATTTGATTATTGGGAATGTACGTACAAGAAGATGTGTGTTTTTATTCAACAGTTGCGTAAAGATTTGAAAAATCTAAGGTGGGGTGAGTAGATTTGAGAAATGCTAACATCAGAAATAGCTGTTATCACGTGATGATGAAAACTTTTGATTGGTAGTCTTGTCTGATGCAAGACTTGGCTGTTAATTCAAATATAAAACCACACGTTTCTTTATATTTATATATTGTATTACATTTTCAGTTGCTCAAAGGAATAATAACGTTGCGGCAACTCTGAAATGTTTGCTCCTTGGTAGGTGTATTGGGCCTAGTTTCATTCCTGCACTGAAAAAAACAAATACCTTGCCAATTTTTGCCTCCTAATTTTTTTCAGTGTTTTCCCCTTTTAACATATGGCACGATACTAATAATCCTATTTAGTGTCCAGTCTGGATTTGACGAACTCACAATGTCGAAATTTGACATATAAACTATTTAGTTTGAAGGTTAAAAACGATGTAGGCCCACCGTGAACTTTATATATTACACTGAATTAAAAAAAAACATTTTCAATTGCTTGATTTAATATCACTAGTTACAATGCAATCACCAAATCAGTTCTATTTTGACAGAATGGTGTGTTTGCAGGCGATGTATGATTGGCCGCGTTTCATTGTCAATTTTTTTTTATATCGAGTTTGACATGGCGCTAGTCATCTAGCGGGCAATGGAACGTGGCCATTGTGTATATTTGCGATGAATCTGTTCAATCTAAAAGAGGAGCGGTAAAGTAGCATAGTCTTTGTTTTAAAGTAAGCACGTGGGTAAGTGTTGCCACAACTTCTTACGCCCTTCTGTGACAGTTGTATCTAGCTCCCAGAGCTGCATAATTGCATGTAGCTTCTAAAGTAAACAACTGTACGGGATAAGCATCAATAGAAAGAACTTATGGATGAGACGAAACTAAATTTGTCAAGTTGAAAGTCTCTGTGTACTGGACACTGGTTTTGTCCATGCATGTCAGCACGGGGGTGTGATGAGTAAGATATTACAGGTAGCACAGAATATTTTCAGTATTTGTATTTTATTTTGTTAGTGAATGATCTTTTTTTAGCCTCAGTGAATCTATTTTTACTTTTGTTTTTTGCTTACTCTTGTTTGGTCTGCAGCTATGATTGTGTTTATGTAATTCAAACTCACTTAAACTCTTAGATATCTCAGCGTCACATCAAAATGATTCAATTTTTTCAAATGTGACATTAGTAAAGGCAGGACTCATTACACAAATCGAGTAGAATTTTTAAACTGATCAAATTTGATGAACAACCTACCAAAATGTGGTACTAAACAAAGTGTTTGTTTACAATTATATAATTGGATAATAATGAATCTAACATTGAAAAATGCGAGAACAAACAAAAACATGTTTTCATTTAATTTGAAGCTGTAACTGCGGCCAGTTAAGCAACTATAAATTAAAGCCGAGATCAGTAACACGCGATCGCCTAGGAAATTTGTTACAAAACTATTTTAAATAATGTCACCCCAACCAAAACAAAAACAGAAGTTGCTATCTAATTATTATTTTAATCCCTGATATGAGCCTACATATTTTCGAAATGCAATTACAAATTCAATTGACACGAAAATGTTACACTTCTCACTCTGTTAAATAATTTTTACTTTTTTGTTTTCTGTCTAGATAGGTATGAAAACCTAATTTAGTTACGTCAAGCAAAAAAAAAAATACACAGGGGTGTTGTGTACGATGAAATCAATTCACTACACCAATACGACCAGAATATACTTGACGTTTATTTACGAATAGTCTCTGTATGTTTTTGTTTAGGGGTTAGAGGATTTTCGAAATGTTGTCTCGCTCGTGCTATAGTAACCGTATTTATTACGGCCCAGCACCACCAAACTCCCAGAACCATGAGGCGGTGGTTACGTCAAATAACTCAAACTCAAATAACGGGGGTGAAAATTCGAAATTTGCACTTCTTCGTGGTGTGATATGTGAACGCATTATTTGGTGTAGCGCCATGCAATGATTAATATTATTTTTGTACATTTTGATTGCGAATAGGGTGGGTTGCCTTTTTGGCTTAATGGTGGATGATTACCAGCGGATGATGATGGGTGAATCGAAAAGCACCGCAGTGATGCGTGTGTGTGTGTTGTGGAAATATATTTTCAATATAATTTAATTTGTTGTCTTGTAACGTAAGTAAATGAGCGCATTTTGGGCTTCGCGTAATGAAATTAAACATTTTTTTTGGAAATGCCGAAATGGGAATATTTGTGACATTTGTTAGAAAGAGACAAGTGAAACATAAATGCTTGTAGAAATTGTGATTAATAGTTTATTGACATTTGGGGTTAGGTTGTGTAAAATACGAATGGACCTAAATTGAATTTACAGATTTCTTTCGATTGATTGACTAGATGGTGTGGTTGTTGAGTTTTATGACAGAGCGATTTCAATAATTATAAATAGTATTATAAGCTCGTTCAGCTAATTATGAAAGACATTTCTGTTTTTCCTGTGAACATGTGAGCCGTGAACTGCTTCGTCAATTCACTCAACGCGTACGTTTAGCGTAGCGTACGAATTAGGTATGTTTGTTTGGAAAATGTAAACTTCAGCTTTCAACAAAAAAATACTGATTATGTTTTACTTCATTTGATTCCATACACAAATTCTGAAATATAGATATTGAATAAAATTTTGCTAAAACAAAGAGAGAGGCCCACAGATTATTATTCAAAAGATGAATGGTGTTCCTATTTTGTCTGCAACATTTTGTTTTCGTTATGTGACGACAAACTACATATTTATAAGAAAATAGATAGTCAAAATTATTATAAATCGCAAACTTCACGGTTTCCTATGCTACAATCGAAGAGCATTGGTTCAATCCAGAATACCACTATTTTGCTATGAATAACCGGCTTTGAGAGTGCATTGCGTTGGTCCGGTTGCTAGATAGGTAGGTACCTACCCTACATACCAACAAATGAATACGAACAAAACTGGAAAATACTAGTAACTTCGCACAATAGGTAAATGCACGTGTACGATTGGAAATTCCCACCAAGAAATTTTGAAGAAAGGACACCTGTTTGCTATTTCTACTTCTACCTGTTACTCATTTCAATTTCTGAATATCTTTAATTTAACTCTGAGTAAAATTACTCAGTTTTTATTCCTTCCTACATTTTTTGTTGCACTTTAAGGATTTACTTGTTTCTGTTTCCGGTAAAATCCACAATATACATATATATCTAGCATTGGCCGTCCAGGAAAAAACAAAGGATTCACAAAGAAATGGAATGTTTTCATAGGTACATACTTTTATAGGTAACAAATATTGGGGTAAGTACCTATACACACACACACAAGAGGTTCATATTTTATAATTTTTTTAGGTAGCCGAATTGTAAAGTATACTTTTCCAATACACATGTCCAAAAACGTTTGTTAAACTACAGGGGACAAGAAGTAACAGATAAAAGATCGATGCCGCAAATGAGTGTCATTTAAAGGGGAACAATTTACAAACCAACAGAAAGATTTACCCCTGCAATTCTTGTGTAGCAAATATTTCCCCGAATTCCCATTTTTAGTCATTCTTGAAAATAATATTATGAGGAATTTTGCAAGGACAGCACACAATTTGAAAGGGCATGTTCAGTAGATCAGGAAAATGAAAACGAAAATGAATGGCGGTTTTGTTCAAATATACATATTGCCTTAATCATTGCTGAGAGAAGTAAAGCGTACTTTGAGCCATGACATTTGTGTGGGTAAATAAAACAAAACAATTGAACCCAGTTGGACTACCAAATGTTTACTCTTACAGGAATGCCCACTTGACATTGTCGATTAAACTGCAATAAAGTAAACCACAACCAGGCCTTCAGTATGGTCAGTAGCTCTATTTTTTTTATTTGTATCATTTTGACATTTCAGGGTTTTCAAAAAAGACCCAATTCATGTAATAAAATTCAGAGTATAAATAAATAGACAATAAATATAAGTCAAATTAGTATTTGTCAAAAATGATGACAGTTCTCTAAATAGATAAATACAATCAACAGATGGAAATTTATTGTCGATTACACGATTACTTTTAAATAAGGAAGTTATGTAGACATGATAATGACTTTAGACGTTTTCAAAGCGCAGTATATTGAGCATTAATAGACAATTAGACGGTATTTTCCTCAATATTAAATTTGCATAAACAAACAAACCTATTTTGCACATTCGTCAAAACTGAAAAACAAGCAAAACAGCCATTGATTCATGCCCTTGCCTTGAGTGTCGATTAGGTACGTTTGTTTGTATAATTTGGTGAAAACAATTTTTTTTTATAGTTAGTTTGTTTTGCTAAATTTATCTTTTTCTCTAATGAAATCGAAATATTTTACCAACAAATAGGAAGTCAAATAGATGAGTACTCAAAACGGCACGTTAATTTCGCAGGTTAAACGATACCTACCATTTGACAATTGATTAAATACAGGACAATAAAGAGTAACGATGCATTGCACGTAGAATGTCATCAAAGCGAGAGGAAAATATAATAGGTTCCATACAATACAAGTTTATTGTTGGTATCCCATCCATAATTTTTAATTAATTAATTTAAAATGTTACAAGTCTAGCAAATAGGAAAGCACCTGGCAGTAATTACAATAGTGTAACTGCTATGAGTTTTCTATGAAATTATGAAAACACCTTTATTTATAGAAAAACTCGGTAAATGTTTCCATCTCTAGCCTAGATTTTTGTATTTCCTTTTTTTTTTATAATAAGCAACCTGAAGAGCTCAGGACAAATTATTCGACAAGTGTTTTGCTTATTTGATATTCTGTCTGTCAAACTCAATTGATTTTTAAGACGAATTTGGAAGTTGTTTCCTGTCAACTTTATGTATTTGAAATATTTATCAGTACTTGCGGGTTGAAGTTCCCTGAGCTCTTCGGACCCAGAGAGAAACTGCTCGTTACTCGTTATTTTGTTAGTTTTCCGTTTTTTGTCATTTTTGATGGGAACGTGTATTGTGCGATTGCGATCGATTTATACCTATCGATTGTGTTTGATTTAAACCGCGTTCGCGAATGTGCGTCAACTGCCAAATGCGTTCAGCAATAATCAATCCTTCGCTTATTTTATGAGACTGACTCACAAATTATCCTGTTGGCTAATTTATTGATGTTAAACTAAGAGTTTGTTGAACTTGTCTTCATTATGTTACGCCATTGACACACACAACCCAAGTTGTAAATAATGTAAATAAAAATAAACGTTATGGAAAAAGCAATGTGCTCTATGTTTCGTAAGTTAGAGTCTGTAAACATTATTGTGCTTTTAATGTTGATAGGTAGTATCTTCTTAAATCAGATGAGACGAGGATATGGATAGAGGAGAAGCAGGAGAGTGCATAAATAACAACCAATTCGATATAACAAAAAGGACACCAATCAGCTACTAGGTATGTCACAGCAAATAAAGCAGATGTGCGGAATGAGGTTTGCACAATGCACGTGTACTAACTGACACCTGAACGCGAACTGTCGATGATTTGCTTTGAGTTGATACTGTTCACTATATACATAAATAGATAACCTTTTTACATTTAATTATCCACTGCAATTTGACAGTAGGCAACATAATCGTTTTCGTTCTCAAATGGATTAGGGATAGGTAGGTACGGATTCATTGGTTTACCATAAGTCATGCACACTTTTTGAAACAAATTAACGCACGTTTCATCACCATCTTAACACTTTATTTAGTGTTTATCTCCCTCCCAAAAGTGAAGCTAATTTCAAAAGACTGTGAGCAAGTGATGAACACACAAATAAAATAAAATACATTAAGGTCAACATTTTGTAAACAGAGTTGTCTGAGTTAACTTAAGAGAGATACGTATATATCAGCTATTTAAATATCCACTGCATAAAAACAATGTAATACACATGAAGCAAACAAAACATAATTGTATGGAAAACTTAACTTAAAGCAAAAAAAAAACAAAACTGTTTTAACACTGACATCAATTGAAAAAAAGGTAATGAACAAATAAAAATAAATGTTTCTCTCTATTTATTTTGAAGAAAAATATGTACACATCTATTTAATTTGTATTTTTTTATTCATTTTGAATATTGATAGTTTACCTAAAATGTGCCAAATACTATTGCCCGTTATTATAGTTTTTTTTTTAATTCAAAATAATTAATATTCCAGGAGTGTGGTCGAAAATCAAAATAAAAAAAAGAGAACTAACAAACTTTTCACTGGAAACACTATAATAGTATATTTTTAGAAGAAAAGAAAACTTTTCGTTTAAAACTATATTTCACAATTTTTCTTTTATGTCACTGTTAACTGTTGTTTTGTTATTTTTGTTATAGGTACTTTTTTCGTTAGAAACTTACTTCTTTAAATTTCGCTTCGATTGTTGTTTCGAAAACATGGGAATTTTGTCAACTAAAATTTGCATTATTTATAATAATCCACTGTTTAAAAAAAATTGTTTTGTTGATTTTTTTTTCTTGCGTTTTAATCCATTTTCTGTTTGACAAATACTATGTCCGAGCTAGAAATATTTTTTTTTTTGCTGGTAAATTGTTGTTAATCCAAGTTTTAATCGGCTACTGGTAATCCTTGTGGAGTTTTGACGTTTCAAAACTTGTAATGTCACACAGTTTTTTTTTCGATTAGGTTTGTTTTATTTATTTATTTTTTTATCACTTTGAGATCTATTTTGTTTTGGATTTTGTGTATCTCAGAAAATATCTTGGAACACTCACTAATTATATAAATTTCCTTTTAAGAATACGCTTATATTATCACATTTAAATATTTTTATTCCTGACTTTTAACCAACTGTTACACTTTTTTCAAGCACTGTCAGAATTTTTTTTTGTTGATTTTAAACTTATTTTCTTCACATAAACATTGTATTGAAGTACGTATTTTCATATTTATTTTTTAAATAATGGAACACAAAATATGATGTACGATATTTGGTTATCGACGAAAAAAAACAGTGAGAAATAATTATTAAAAAGGGTTATCGAACGATCCAAATAGAAGACGTTTCGTATAATGTGATGATGATTTGTTGTGTGATATTTTTTCGTTTCCGAAAAATACGTGAAGAAACAAAACCGGATTTTCCGCGTCTCGCGTTCTCTCTAAAACAATTTCCCGACGACCACTAACCGTACGTAGCGTGGAAACATGACGACATTTGACAGCAGCCAAAAAGGAACTACTGCCTGACTGTGTGCTACCTTCGATCCGAGACCATCATTTGTCAACCGTCAATGGTTCCCATCGGGCAATAATTACACATATGGCATATTACACACCAGAGCAGCCAAAGCAGAGTGGTGTACACAAGAAAAGAGCGAATGAGAATGGGAGACAGAACGAGAGTGTAGAAAACTCGCGCAAGCTACACAGTTATAGAGACGTATACTATATACAACTGTCAGATGGAAAAATGTCATTTCATGGTGGTGGTGGTGGTGGCAAAAAAAGATACTTTCTTGCTGTCAAAAAGGAATTTCCGATAAAAGAGTGTGAGAAGAGGTGGTGTTTGGTAGTATTGGTCGAATTAGACTACCACAATCAAGCATTTCTCTCTTTTGAGTGAAGGTTTTAAGAGAGATTTGGAGCCAAAAATGAGTGCAAAACAAAATAACAGAATACGAACACGAAGGCACAGAGGAAGCGTACAAAAAAAATTAAAGAAACTTCTTTCCCACAGCCACATCCCCATGCAAAACACAAAAGATACAACTACAGATACAGTATCTTATACCTGAATCGCATATTTGAGGTTATATTATTTTTTCCTTCGTTCGTAACTTTTTTCTTATACTTTTTTCCTTTGTATTCTATCCGTTCGGTGTGTCCATAAAGGCCAACCAACACACCCATATGAACGTTTTGCTTCTGCATGAGCGAATAGCCAGCGAGATAGACGACGAATCTTTTTAGATAGATACATTTCATATAGAATAAAAATATACGTACGGAGTAATGAAAACATAAACATTTCAGATGAATGAAGGTTTTATTCGTTCGATTTTGTTGAGTTGATTTTAAAAAGTAGGTTTTTTTTTGTTCGGGGGAGGAATTCTATAAATGGGGACTTAGGTTAGGGTGACTGCAGAGTGCACATAGTGAACACCCCCTTAAAAATGTCATGACGTTTTGGGGGTTGCAGAGCAGACAGTGACTGCACTGAATGCCTGAACCATTTGACGGTATTTTGCCAAAAGCGAACAATTTGACAGATATGTAATTTTGCCTTGCCAGTTTTAGAAGGACTAGACGAGCTAGAAGACCGCTCTGCCAGCAACTACATATACCAACTGAACTGACAGTGGTGAATGGTTCCTCTACTTCTTCATCTACCATTCGGATGGTGATGATGATGTTTTACTTGCAGGGTGGTATTGGTGAGATGGTAAATGGTGGTGAAATGAAATGCACAAGAATGGTGTGACGGGGACGACGACGCGCGGCATGACCCTTCGAGTTATTAATAGCCCTTCAATTCTTATCCTGTTCTCCTCGGTCGTTCTCTGTTGTTCGGTGTTGTCTTGTGTGCTGTGTATATTTTGGTGTAAAATGTTCGTTCTGCCGTCATCGTTGTGTCGTTTTGTGGTGCATTTTTGTTTGTTCGTTAGTTAATCATATCGTTTGTGTATTTGAAAATGTGTTCCGGTGTGTTGTTGTGAGCTGCGCTTGCTGTATATTCTCTGTTTGCTGCTAACTTGGCGGAGAGAGATTGCACTTTCAAGTGAGGGTCGATGTTATTATGATCGTTTTGTGTTTGTTGAATACCAATTGAGTGTTGCCAGATTGTTGGGAATAGTTTGTTTTCGAACGCAGAAAATGAAGCGGAAAGAAGGAGAAAGAGAATTGGCTTTTGTTACGGTTTTGTTTTTCTATTTGAAAAGGTATCTTTTGAATGTTTTTCTGTGTGTGTTTGTTTTCGGATTTTTTTGATCTTCTTTCTGTTTTGTAGGAAGAGGAAGCAAAGTGGTTGAATAGTTTATAATGATAGATTTGGATGATATTCATTTATGGCGTTTATTACAGTTGGTGTTGCCAGTGGTAGGTAAGTATGGAAGGTATTTTGTTGATTAATGGGTTGGGATGGAAGGAGGTGATTTGTGACGCCAATTTGATAATCCTTGGTTGACAAAGTGATTAGTGGCACTTATGTATCAGCAGTTGAAAAGTGAAATCAGATTACAAATTTTATTTCGTTTCAGGATTTAGGTACTTCGTCAATTGTGGAAGTGACATGATGGAAGTAAATATTTACTGAGAGTTGAATAATGAATGCTGTTAACAAGTAGATAATATCTATAGCTACCTAAAAAAACCCACTACGAACACTTAATATGTGGGCAAAATAATGCAGTCTTGGCGGCAATCCACAGAAGACTGAACTAGTCTTGTTCAGTAACAAAAGAGTGATTCCAAACTTCGATCCTCCAACTATTGATTGTATACCCCTCAGGGTAGCAGGGAGCTAAATATCTGCGAATGCTTTCTACGCATGCAACCGAATCTCCGGCAAAAGATGGGGACCAAACCCTAAAATAAATCTGTGGATGTATACCTACGGCTGTTGTACGTCCAATACTCAAATGTGGAAGCTTAGTGAGGTGGCAAGCCACAAACAACGCATCGGAACTTAAACTAATGACTAAAATACAAAGACCAGCATACATAGAAACAACCTGCGCAATTAGGACAACACCTACTGCTGGAATGGAGGCAATCCTCAACCTACTACAGTTAGGTACAAGCAAGAATCTGCAGCCAAAAGCCATGGTCAGCCAAAGCAAAAGCTGAAAATCTTACAAACCGGGGGCACGCACGGATTCTGAATTAATACACGAGAAACGCTGTCACTTCTGACTACGTGTCTCCCCACCTAGACTTCGATATACCATTCTCTAGCTATTTCCCCAGCAGGGAGGAATGGAACACCGATGAACCCACAAAGAGGAAATCAATATCCATCCACACAGATGGATCTAAGCTGGACTGTGGAACCGGTGCTGGAATTTTCTCCGAAGAATTAAATATACACCACTCAATCAGATTGCCTGATCACAGTAATGTCTTCCAGGCGGTGGATCTGGCAATCGCCGAAGCTGCCTATGAAAGCCAATAACAGGTGGAAAGAATTAACTACCTGCGAAATATCACGGAAGTTATAGCCAGAATATACTATAAGTCGGACTAATAAGGTGATGCGGTTTGAAGAACGTCGTTATGCAAACTGGTAGGGGCCCTAACGGGTCACAACTTCCTAAAAAACCATCCCATGAAATTGAAACCCAAGGATGACGATACATATATGCAGGGGCTGCGTTGCTGAGGAAGTACACGAGGACACACCTCACTTCCTCCATCAGTTTCAATGCCCAAGTCTCTGTCACTCGAGGAATAAAAAACTTGGAAGTTACTACTTCTATGACATACAGGAACTTTCTGATGTCTCATTATCTAATCTTTATATTTTCATAAACACATCAGGATGGCTGGACAAGGTCGAGTAACCACGGAAGGGGAAAGGGTTACCCCAAACAAGGGCATCACAATGGGTACATATGGACCAAAGTATTGCAGGGCTCGTTCTGCCTTATCCACCCTTCAACCTAACCTGACCTAACCATATCTATACTACCCATGGTGGTGACATGCCTGAAGGCGTTGTAGAGTTTACTGCGCATGGGGTTGTAGAGCCCTTGAAACCATCTCAATTAAAAGGATTGCTTGGAATATTCTCAAAGCAGGCGAACGAGTAACGAAATGTCCGTATCGTTTTGGATTGGGCATTGACTGGCTCAAATGTTTACCTTTCATTTATTCTAGTACGAATAAAATACTATTAGGTTGCTTCTTACTGAATTGATTACACTGTGGACCCCGAGCCCGATCAGTGAGGCAGTTGGTCACGAATAGGCTTGTCATTCGTACTCAAAACTGTGAATCAGAGAAAGCTGTTGCAAGTCATACATAAGTAGTAAGTGTCCTCTACGAGTTATTGAAGTTGCTGCATTAAACTCGTGTCCTCTACGAGTTATTGAAGTTGCTGCATTAAACTCAGTTTTTCGCCAATCCCTATTACTTTTACCTTTAAAATGATTTAAAACATTTGATCTGTGATATTTTACAAGTGTGATTTCTACTACGTTATTCGTTTGTTGAATGTTTCTTACCTATTTATTTTATAAACTTAAATATTTTTTTTAACACGGCATTTAAAAAAAAGTCACTTGGGGATATTGGAAATTGACAGAAACGAAGGGAGGAGGAATGAGTTGAATATATTTTAATTGCTTCAAAGAACATACACGAGCGTTACAGTAGAATGGAAAGTGTTCATGGTCTAAATTCCATCGTTACAAAAAATATCGGCCTATTGTCGGGCGACAGTTTAATAGACCGTCAGTTCAGCCAACTTACGCGGGAGCTGGCGGTCCATTAAATACTTAGTTTATAATCAGGTGCGAACTGCTTTTCACGACACAAGTTTTGTTAGTACAAGAAAGTTTAATATGTATCTATATAAGATGTAATCTATTGTTGGGCGCCAATTAAAGCCTAAAACTTTATCCTTCATTGCATACTTCATTGGAATTTGTATAGATTTCAGCACTACGTCGGGGATTTGTCAAAGTTGTCGACCTATCTTCGATGTAAGTATCGGGACTTTTTGGGAAAATCGCTCTAAAAAACGCCCAGTCCAAGACATTTCATCAATCTTACAACAAGTTAAGTTAGTAATGTGATAAGAAAGGTGATAATAAGAACGATATACATTATATTTTAAAGTGATGCAGGCCAGTGAAAGATATCATTAATATATCAGTCTGACAGTGAAATTCAAGTTTGACGTTGGGCGCCAGTTGTAAAATAAAATTTCTGAATATAAAAAAAATAAGTCATAATTTTTACTGATGCAAATAAACGACATTTTATATCAAATATATATATATCAATATAAATATATATCAATACTCTTGAAAATTTGTTCAGTTATGTGATCTTTAGAAAGGATCTCATCGCTTTTTATACGATTCTCATGTTAGATTGGAGCTCTCGACGAATTTATGTTGGATAATAAAGTTATAATTTCATTCAATTATCCTTGGTTAAGTGATCATTTTTTTAAACCCTTCCCCTGGCTTGAATTCAAATTAAAATGCTCCTAACCATGCGCCGAATATCCATCGCTGAAAGAAAAAAAAATTATGACCTCACATTGGGCGCCAATCTAATATTGGAATCGACTTGCTTTGCTGTGACTCGATGTGGTATTTCGGTATAATGGAATGGCAGTAACAACTCCACATTACTCGTATATTTATGACATTTCCATTGGACTTAGGATCTTGTGCATTACGCTAACCATTAATATGACGTAAAGTATTTAGGTAACACTCACCATTTCTAAACAATAGATACCCCAAACTGGTTAACTACCGACACCCAAATGATCTGAGTACACAGTTTTATAATAATCTGGACTCTCCTATTTTAACGAGCATGCCTTTCACTGAAAAGATGTTTCATAAAAGGGATTAGCTTAAAAAAATATTATTAGCCCACATGTCCGGCGGATATACGCCAGAGTTCCTATTTAAATTTGAATAAAGCAGCTCCTTATACCATTGCTGGGAAAAGATTAACTCTCCGTCTTTCGTCAGACCCAATTGGCGACCAATGTGAGGCCAAACCCAGATATATTTACCTTTTGCTTTTGTAACTTAGTTGGCTTTAATTTGTTTGGGTAATCTTGCTCAGTGTTATCAAAGTTCCCTGAGTTCCCAATGACAACAAGAACTGACCTCCACCACGTGTTGGACTTTACAATTTTATCTGTTGACGTCCAATATGATAAAGTTCTTTCTACTCACAAACATTAAGAGCAACAAATGGTTTCCATCCAACAAACGTTATGGCATTATAATTGTAATAAACCGTTCACAAGCGGAATCATGATCTTTTGCCGCATTTGTCCGCTTTAATTCAAACGGCTTTTCTCACATTGGGCGCCACTTACTCAATTCATTAAACCTTAAGCAAAGTAGACTCCATTTAAGACCAAATTATTGACAGCAGGAACAACGAAAGCTAAAGTTTTTCAATTCCCACTTGAGAGAACGAATCGGCCTCACAAAGGGCGCCATTTCTCAAATTGAAACTTGAATGATTCAAGTTGAAATTTGAGCAGTCTTCAAAACTGAAAAAAAGACGTATGCTATCGCCCGCTTTTAGGTTTTTGACTTTTAATTGTGTTACAAACCGCAGAGTGAGAACCGTCCAATTATACAAGATGAGTTGGGCACCTGGATCACATGCCACATGAGCACGCCAGCGAAGATGAGGTCTTTCTTTCCTTTGTAGCTATACTCTGGTTTAAATTTAAATACTCCTTGTTTTTGAGATTTGATATCCGACCGCTTATACGGTCGATATCACCGTACAGCTAATTACGTTTTAAGCCCTTTCCTCTTTGTAATTTTTTTTCGTCAATGGGAAAACGACCATCAAACGTACAATCCGACATTGGCCTTACATTGGGCACTGTTTCTAAAAACCTTAAATCGGTCTTTTTCGAAAGAAGAGCTTTATAAGGAAAGTCCGCGTTTACACGTTTCACTTTGGCCACTTTGACAGAAGAAACTGATCTAACCTTATGCCCCATTTGAAAAAGAGAATTGTTACTAAAAGTGTAGCTTATTTAAGAAAAATATCTTTGAATATTTGTAGAAACACAGTGCAAAAAATCATTCCCAAGCAATTCCAATTATATTCGATGTATAGCAAAACTATTACCATTTGCTTCCAAAAATAAAGGTAGGTATGCACTTGGTACCACAATTTTCCAGAACAGGGAGCAGCATAGCATACTAGTACTTCCTTGATAACCCTTCTTCAATATGAACTTATCAAACATAATTAACTCGTTTTAGAGGCGCATCTCCTGCTGAAATAATGTTAATTTAAACTCGCAAATCGAGTTAATCAGCTTATAACTTCTGAATGCGTCGTGATGGGCGATCATATTTCTCAATTTTACAGGGACTTGCAGAAGTGGAATTGAGTTAGCTGCATGAGGATTTCTTCTGATGTAATCCATTGTTCGCCATGTTTGTCCTGCTATCCCCACAACAACCACTCTCCCGCTGTGTTTGGTCAGGGCCAGCTAATTTTATATGCACTCAGTATTCATACCCTCGTATCCTGTTTGGATACTTCCATATTTCGATTTTACAATATTTCCCCCTCCATTAGAGGAATATGTTTGCAAGCAATATTGAAAAACATTAATCCACTTCATCATCGTCGCCATAAATAGGAAGTTGAACGCGCCACACTATATGCCCTCGCCTAAGTAGTTCACTATACCTACAGTGAATGACTGTATAATTCCAACCTTAGCCATACGCACATACACAGAACGATTGGGGTGATAAAACATCCCTTCATCGATACCTCCGAGTCGTACTTGAATCGGAAATTCGTTTCCTTCAAAATTTTCCGTTTTATTTCCGACGAAAGCGAACAAAAAGTGGGCATCAAGGCGAGGAACGCAACAAATCCTAAACCAATTGACACGTGCAACCTATAACCGACGGATCGAAATATACAACCGAAAAGACTGTGTAAATACATCAAAATGTGTTTGTGTGAAATCCACCCTTAGTCGGGCGTATTAACTGCATCCCTTGAGCTACTCCATACTGTTGCCTATAAGAAAAAAACAATTTCATTTCATTCCACGAAAATACGGAGAATATTGGAATACGTACGTCCCTTTTCGCGCTCGATGGATGAGAAAGCCTAAAGCCTTGAATAACCCTTTTATTATTACTGTGCGAGTGGATATCCTTATTCAGTTTTCGGCTGCCTTGGTTTGTATTTGCGCTTATATTCAATATACATCCCTCGTCTTATGCGAGAATTTGTCGATATTGATATTCGCGGATTATTCGCAAATCCTTTCCGCTGGTTACTTTATATACGAACCCTGCTAACGCTAATGCCAAGGGTAAATATGGGAGTGATAGTGGCCGACATGCATGCATTTGCAATGAGCTTGTCATGGACCAAAAAAAAGGACACATTTATCAAGGAGTAAACTATGATGATGATGTTTTTATCCCTTAAAATTTATTAGCGATTCGTTTTTCTTTATTCTCTCTGCCAGCTCGAATGTGTGCGCCTGTGTGTGTGTGTTTGTATGGACTCTGGATTTACGAAAGTGTGGGTCCTTTTGTTGTTCTATATTTCATCTCTTTTCATCCATTGTGGATCGTTTAAGGGTCATATTGGGTGATGGTTCTTTCTTGTCGGGGATTTTTTCATTTATGCGGTGCAAGGACAATGGGTATCAACCCCCGATCATAGACCATTTGGTAACAAATTTCTTTTTCTCCTGAAGAGGGCATTTTACACGTAGATGGTTGTGAGCATTTTTTGTTTGTTTGTTTGCTGAAGCAATGGATATTTTCAATATTCGAAACCCGCTTCATGTGTAAAATCGGAAGGTGAGCTACATGCATGTGTTGCTCTGTTGATGTAAAATCAAAGCCGGAGCTGTCAGATTAACGTCAGCAAGTCAGTGGGGGTTGGTGAACAAAGAACATTGCATACCTAAACGTTTTATGTGTACAGCTTGTGCTTGTCTACGCAGCCAAATCTATTAAGATTCTGGTTTTCGAACTTCGAATCGTTAGAACACGAACGATTTTTACGAATTTGTAAAAGAAAACTTGACAGATCAGAATAAATTCGAATGAAATATTTCGAAATTCTGATTAAAAAAATGTTTTTTTCGAAAAATAAAGAAGTTACAAAAAAACTACAGAAACCAAGTGAGTTTGTATTAAATTTTTATTTTTAATACAAAACAAAAAACACATCTGAGGTGCTTATAACGCTCAGCTGGCAGCTCCCTTTCCTACTTATAATCAATCATCAGTCATCAATAAAAAGGAAAAAGCTACACTAAAATTTTTCATTGCACCGAACCAAATCAAATATTTATAAAAAAAAAGTATTTCTTTGTCTAATTTCGTTGGTTTGTTGTCTCGATTTTCTTTGAATTGTCTTCGTCGGAGCGATGGAATCTCTCCAAATGCAGTCGCAACTGTTTGGGATTTTCGCATAAAATTCAAATCAGGTGCAAATCGGAGATCAAACTCTGAAGATATTGAATTTCAACTTCAATATTGATTCCTCTGCCTTCAATATTTTAATTCCATGTTGCATAATTAACAAAAATAAAAAGTTTGGTATACAGTTCCCATGAAAGCCGGTCCAGCTCGGAACAACCCTCCCCATTTTCTCCCTCCTGTCGACGGCCCTGAGTATGAGGGGTTTCCATTTCCTTTTTGAAACCTTTGTCGAAAAGGGCAAACATATAGGTAACCGTCTGCTGAACGATGCCCCAAAGGCTTTACTAGTTGCAGATGCATCTATTGAGAATCCAATTTCGACCGAGAAGTGTTATTTACTTTTAAGGCCAACCTATGTGCAAAAAATACCAACCCAATGATGGTCAAAGAGGATACCTAAATAATCGAGTCAGCCACCAAATAGGTAGACATAGCCAACAATTTTAACAACCACTTGCTGGTAACAGTGCTTGATCGATCGATTTTGAAAAAACCACACCCGTGTGTCTCCATTATTAATAAAATCCTTTTTCCAATTGACATAACTCCGAAAGTCCATACAAAATCCCAAGAATCAATTCCCCACATCTGTCACAGAAAATCGAATCAATTTGCCAATTCATTAGATAGAATCATATGAAATCATAAAATCAGATCCATACAATAATAATAATAATCCGAAACAAATAACAAATATGCACTGCAAATATTTTTATGCAAATTCCCATCCCCTGTCGAAACGATGGGACGCCCAATACACTAATCGGTCACAAAGTAGCGTAATACGAATTCCGGAGAAAATCAATTCAAACTGTGAGAGGTGTTCCATAAATGTATGTTACACACATAGGTAGGTACTCTTACATACCTAAATGAATTTGAATTATGTACATATGCATAAATCCATAGCGGCAGATAAATGGAAATCTTCAATTGAATGCAAACTGATAATTTGGAGAAGAATCCTTCTGTCTCCCACTTAATATTATGTATACAACGAGGCATCAGAAATGATGACGCTGTGTTTATTGCAGGATAATCCTGGCGTCGTACCATCCAGTTCCTGTGTGTATTGTCAGGGTATGTTGTGTGCCCTGAAAACACTTTTGGATTTTGATACATGCAAAGGAGAATTCGCACTCCTATCTAGAGGTGGCAAAATTTGTGCACACACAAAAGTGGTGTCGGTGTGTGTTGTAGCCAAATAGATATCGCCATTGACCAATAATCGAACTAAGTCGCCCTTTCCATATATGCTGCCGCAATATCCGTATCGGTCGTCGTGAGCTACCAACTAATTGTGAATTATTGATTCACTTTTGAGATGGCAATGACCAATCCCAGTGCCAGTCATATCTTGGACAATTGAGAAACACGTCTCCAATGGTCCGATGGTGTCCCTGTGACTTTGTGTGCATTTAGATACAGAAAACACATGCTGTGGTGGTAAAGCAGAAGATGGGTCTGACTTGAAGCTCCTTGGACGCCATGAAGGCGACTGAGCCCAAGGAATTCAGTTTTCCGATGGCACCCCTCACCAAGTTGAGCTAGCAATTCACTTTTCAAAATGTACCTATCTGAATCGGAGATGTTGCTATTGTTATTATTAGTTTTAGTCTGGCGCTTATACGCTGGGACAACAAGTATATTGATGTTTTCATTATGTTAATGCGGCTCATGTGACAGCAGGCACAGGGTGTCAACGCAAATGTCGAGTACAAAATGATACAAAATTAAATGCAACACGTCTGTTTGCCTGTTGGTTCCTTACAACTTTCCATCTCTATCCAAATTAAATTAAACTACAGAAAGGGTTTTGGATTAGGAGGCGTGGCACCTCTCATACAAAATAAGACAGCAACATTTAAGATCCCACATCTTTCCATTTATAGGAGAATGAGTCATTCACTGCAACAGAACGGGGAGGTGGCTGGTTTAAGGATAAATGCCAAAAAGACAAAAATTATGCACACTAGCCGAGACGAACAACAGCCGGTTATCTTTAGACGGGAGACCATAGAGGAGGTCACGCAGTTCAACTATCTGGGTAGTTACGAGTCACTCGATGGTGGAACGGATCTGGATGTCGGAAATAGATTGAACAAAGCTCGTAGTGCATTCGGCATCCTTTCTCCAGTGTGGAACTCAAGCAAAATATCGCTTCGCACTAAGTTAAAACTGTTTGAATCCAATGTAAAATCTGTACTGCTTTACGCATGTGAAACGTGGAAATGCTCCGCCAACATCTCGAGCAGGTTACAAGCTTTTGTCAATCGTTGTCTGCGTTACATCCTAAAGATCCCGTGGCCACAAACAATTTCCAACAATGAATTGTGGCTTAGGAGTGGACAAACAAAAGTGGATGTTGACATCAAGCTGAGAAAATTGCGCTGCGAAGCAGAGCTTCCAGTGGAACCCTCAAGGTGTATGGCGGTTGGCAGGCCAAGAACAACATGGAGGTCAACTGTTTCGACGGAAGCCCAATCTGAAAATTTACGATCGTGGACACAGCTGAGGTATCGAGCTGCAAACAGAGAGATATGGAAGGACCTGGTTGTCGCCCTATGCTCCAGGAGGAGTTAAAGTGTTGCTGCAAAAGCAGCTCCCGGAACAAAAGAAGAAAAGAAGAAGGGTTGTCGAAAACGCTATTTTCTGGCATTTATGACAGCTTTAGCTTTGAATTTCGGTAGATCAATGCATGCTGACTGTTCAAAGCTTTTTGCAAAATGTGGGCGGGAATTGACTAGGTATATGGGGAGGGACACCTTAAATCTAAAACTTCAAATGCTGTCATTTCCTAAGGCTTTTGATATGAAATTTCTTAAATGTGTGGTGTAGTTTGGTAGCCATTGGGGGGCTCCTCAGGGCAGTCATTTGGGATATATTCTCTTCAAACGTTGACGTGCTGACCTTCGACCTAGAGGTCGATATTCTAATAGTTTGCACTATGAATCTAGAGAAGGTCAAGTGTATTTTCAAATTTTATGGAATCGGTTCAAAGAAAATTCTCTATATTTGCAGAAGGGAATTTTAATTAGCTTGACACTATTTCGCGAATAATGAAAATATTTTGAAAATAAAAGGAAGTTTAGTATCTCTATATAACGAACGTAGAAATAAATGGGATTAAAAGCCATGGAAGTATTTAAATGGCAGGACCATCATCTATTCAATTTAACTTTAATACTGGACGTCCACTGTACTGCCTAATATTGCTAGCTAGAGATACTTTCTATAGCCATTTTGACTGTCCTTTACTACTTCTCTTAAGGATAAGACAAATATTCTTTTTTGTTCTATCATTTCAGAACCTACAAGTACTACTGACTTACTCAGTGTTGCCGGAGAGAAATATTATAAGGTATTACTACAGCCAAAAAAGGGGAGTATTTTGGAAAAACTAGTAGTACATTCGAAAAAAATGTGGGTACAAAGTTTATTTTTTAACTTTAGGTAAATACCATAATATCATAAAAAAAATTCGGTTAATGGCTTTTTGATGATTTCCTTAAGAAAGGCAAAATCACTCAACCATCCTTACCAAACATTTCCGTGTAATTTTTTGCTTAATTTTTTTTGAAGATGTCATAGGTGTATCAGCATTAAAAACTCAACATCGTCGGTTCTTTTGCCTTAGCCGATTTAGATTTAGTCGGTGTATCTACTTCAATAGCAAAGACTTTTTCAGCATTTGAAAACTTAATATCGTTGGCTCTTGCAGCAGGTGATTTTGGTGCTAAATGCATAGAAACAGCAGCAGACTCATTTCTTAGATAACAATAAAATAAATACCGAACAGATGAAAATTACATGAAGCCAGCGAAAAACAAAAACAAACTAGAAAGAGGGAAATTTACTTTTTGACGACAGTTTGGAAGATAAAAGTGCTGCCAAATTTGCATTAAATTTGAAGTGAATTAAATTTATTAAGGTTGATTACGCTTTGCTGCTAGTTTACGATATTTAAGGTTTTAAAAAAAAATAGGAGTACGAATGTGAAAGGAGGAGTACGGGAGTACGCAGTTGTTGAAAGTAGTACAATACTCCTATGGGAGTACTTTCGGCAACACTGGACTTACTATCGATTTTGATGGCTGGATATGCAGTTCCACTTTTGTAGTTTGGCCGTTTGGCGGTCTTCAAGGCAGCTGAAATATTGGACCAAAATAGTGCTATAAGAGTATTACTGAAAATACTTTTCAACCTTTACCTTTATTTTAAGTAGCATATTCGCCATTGCGAATTTCTGCGTAGTACTAATAAAGCATTTGGTGAGGTTAAATTTGACGAAGTGACAATAGTAACAATATTCCACCCATTATGAGGTATCTACTGGGACCAGTGCTGCCGGGCCGCTTTAACCACTCGGAGTCAAAAAACTTAACAAAAAGCGCTAGAACGCGCTAAAAAAATTTTTCATGGAAAACTAAGATCTAAATTAAGCACTAACTCTGAAATTCTTATAAGGAGAGTAAAACCAAAACATATTCAGTTTTTTTTCTGTTTATTGTTTTCATAAGCAATCAAGTATGTATTTAATAATACAAAATAATTCAAAAATCCCAGTTTTCGTCGAGTTTTTGCCCTCTAAACGGGGATTCACATGAATTGTAGGGTTTATACCAATATCTTTCCGTGTATGGCTTCCACATACAAGTTATATTTAATAATATACTAGCATACCCGTGCGAGTACGAGAACTCTCGCATGTGGATGTTATATGTACAATGTACATAGTATAAAATTTAACTATTTTGAATTATTAATATTTTCAAAAAGTAAAAATGTGTAAACCAACTCTCTTTCTTTTGACACTTCATTTAAGATTGATTGGGTGTGAAAACCGCAAAACTACAGAAATAATAGAGGGGATTTGCAAATAAAAAGCGCTAGAAATTCCGCTAGGTGCTAAAACTTTTTAAAGCGCGCTAAACGTACTAAAAAAGCGCCAGATCTAGCGCCGAAAGCGCTAAAATGACAGCCCTGACTGGGACCCGCAAAATAGTTACGTGAAGGTTTAAATGATCAATAGTAGGGCCCAGTAAAGATTAGTACTACCATTTAAGTTTAACCTTTATGTGACAACAAATGTCATCATCACTTATGTGTACTTAGCTGCCAGCTGTCAAACAGGACCAACTAACTCTATTGATAGCGGGTGTGTTAAGTTCCAGTCTTCTTATTTGATAAATAGAATAGCATTTCAGTGTTTTGTATTAAAAATGTTTTAGTATTCACTTCAAGTACTTGTGGTATTGTGTTGCTGTAGGTCCTGGGTGAACTTGGCAAAATACAAAACTCATAAAACGGGTGCTTTTCACTAAACTCTGATAACTCTAATTTACATCTCGAAAGTTTGCCCATCACCCTGTGAACACTGTTTTCAAATCGGCCACCATTTTAGCACCCAACACAGCTTCCACATCAACATCGGCTGCTTTGCATAAGTGCCTTGGCATGTCGACAGTATTGGCATATTGCTGCATTGGTAATTACAACGCATTATGGAACCACCTTCACACACTCACCCGCAATCAAATCGTGGTTCTCAACTGCTGCCGCCACCACCTACCGTCTCGACTTTATGTGCGTATATTATATCAAATGCGAATCCATTGCTGATCTGACTAAATGCACGTAACCCACCCGCAACACAATTCTTTGTAAGCCCGTGATTTTGATTTACTGTGCGATTTAATTATCGCGCTTAATTCTAAGCGAAGATGGCACACTAAGCCTGAATTGCGATTCGAATCGTGCGCACACCAAGTCTGAGCAGTGGGGGCGTGGAATCTGTCTCACGACGACAATAATTGAAGATGATGATGACATAGTTAGCGCGTGCATTCCAAGGGAATGATAGTCATAGCCAGATTAATCCTTGGTCGCACAATCGATTTCGTTGCCAAGCCGATGTGCTATACATTAATACCAAAGTTCTAGTTTTAGTTTCAGCTGCAGCTCCAGCTTTAGCACCCTTCGCTTTCAATTAGATCTGTCACTGTCGCAATGAGTACGGGAGTGCTACACAGCTAGTTGCGACTGGCGTAGTGTGGTGACATTTATATGCGCGAACTGACAGCGTCTCGGTCGCGCCACTGTCGATCATACTCGCGTTGTGCATTAGCCAGCGATACTCTCGTACTTACATAGCTGTGGTTGCTGGTTGCGTTCGTGTGTACAGAAAAATAATTTTTAATAATAATTGAAAGATATTTAGCATTTTTTTCGTTTTATTTGATTTACTTTGGATTGGATATATTATGTACATGTATACACATAATATGCGGAAGTGTGACAGGCGTGTTTGCTTTGGCTTGAAGGTTGACGCGCGGCAGCAATAATTACTGCGCTGATAGTGTCGACGAGTGCCCAGACGTGCACTTGAGAATCTGTTTCAGGTAGTCAATTGGAATTTGATTGTTGTTTGTGATTGTTGACTGCATTTGCGCATATGAGGATTTAATACAAAAAAGGAAATGACGCGAAAACTAAACTATAGCGATAAGACACTACCTGACGCCAGTCAAGTGGCAGTCGGTGTCATTTGTGTTGGACGTGTAACTCGTTGGTGTAATTTGTATATCTATACACGTTGAGTGACGCAACTAGTGTCAATTAAATTGGAAAAAATAAAGATAAGACAGCTATGGCGATTATATTTCACTCTCTTAGGTCCACGCAAATGAAAACAATATGAAGGGAATAGTAATGACTTTGTTTTCTCTACTTCTGAATGACCTACCCACGATAGTAAAAACCAGCATACATACGACTTTTCCTATCACACAATGTCAAAAATCACACACAAATCTGATATTCTGACTCTGAACGGACTCATATCTAGATTTATGGCGCCTTAAATAGGCAGCATGAGACTTTTTTGACATTTGAACTGCGGCCATTCCATTTGTAAACGGAAATGGTATTTTTAATTTCTTCGGTTTCGTGAAAACCTTTTCAAACAGAAAGTCGAAAAACGGAAAGGGAAAACACTGTGATCAGTCAGTTATCATGTTAAACGGGACTAAGTTGTCGATTAGGTATACTGGTGCTCAGCAAGTACCGAGCCAACAGCTTTCTACGGTAGGTACAAATAATTTGTATGCCTAAGTTAATACCATTTCAAAAATGTGACTGGGGCAGTTTTATTCTTTAACTTTGCTTAATAGATGATGATGTTCAATAAAACTCTCCTAGTATTAATATTTCTTCCAGTATCATTATTGACATTACCCACCTCAGACCTGTCAATTGTATCGGCAAACACTTGCGACAGTCAAGCTTATAGTACGCTGCTCGAGCTAAATTTTTGCTCCCATACAAAATTCTCTGCAAAATTAAGCTGACCTGAATTGAAGCGAACCCATTTTGCTGAGTGGCACGCAGCTCGAGCTAGATAATCAAACTTTTGTTTCAGAATGTACTTCATGTGTCTGTCAAAATTAAGCGTGCCCATTAAATGGGTCGGCACATTTTCTCAAATTTAGCTAGGACTTTAGCTGATGTTTGGAGAGAAAAATTGGAGACCAGATAAAATTTAGTTTAGCTCGAGCAGCGTACTACGCTTTAACCGCAAAATATAGTAGATACATACAGTGATGCCAGACTTTAGAAGCAGGTTATTACAAAAAAAATCCCTTTTATCCCTCGGCAAAATATAAAAAAGCCCACATTTATCCCACGAAATATTAAATTAAGAAAAAAAAACATGTATTTCATTAAATTCAGTCTTTTTTATTATTATCTCATTAGGATGTGTGCGGTGAGTTGAGATTTTCACCACAGATATGTCAGTTTAGGGAAATAAAAAAAATGAAAATGTACGCATTCAGATGACTTTTTTCTAAACATTAAAAAATTCAATTTGATCGTAGTAGTAATTTTTTTATTCTTAATGAAATTAGCAATTATGAACAAATATTGACCAAAAAGTAAAATCCCTTTTTTTTGTACTCTGAGGTATGAAAAATCCCTTTGACACTTTTAGCTTATTTTAGAGAGAAAATCCCGCAAAAAGGGATAAATCCTCCGATTGCTGGATACATATAGGTACCATCAAAACCAAACAAGGAAAACGAAAAGTTTTTTGGATAATAGCACATCGCTTAATAGAACAATCCGTTTAATGTGTTGTTGTCTTTTTTGTCCTTTGTCACAATCCGTTTAAAGGCACATTATTTAGTTTTCCGTTTGATGTGATATTATGCGGGTTCAACTCTACCTACATTCTTTCTACACCACAAACAGTGTTGCCCCATTCGGGAGAATTTTTTACAGTTGTTTCTCTAAACAAAAGTGAAATAATAAAAAACCTTACTATTCACAGATATATAGATATTTTATATCTGTCTATTTTAAATTAATTTACTGAGTCCAGGTCCAGGTTGCCAGGATTTTACCAGAAAAATACAAAATTGCATACAAACAAATGCTAAAACGTGGGTATACACAAAAGTAGTTTAACCAATACAAAATGGCATTCACGAATCCAATTTTAATAAATAAGCTTATGAATTAAACTCCTTGAACGGATATTTTTTTTTCCAATTGAATTTTGTTCAAAATCTCATTTTTTTTAACACAAATTGGAGGAGTTTTTTAATTTTTTATTAATTTATATAAACAATGGTAAAAATTCTTTAAGCCACTAATGACATAACTATATTGTCAGTTATCTAGGTTAAGCCATAAAATCAGGTCCACTAAGGTGAACTGTAAATAATCATAGCAGAAAATGTACCTAAGAGGTTTTCTTGGCTTGACTTTAATTTACATAAAATATAAGTAGATACATACATATAAGTGCGTTTTAAATCGACCTACGTCATATAGCTGGCCGATTAGAAACGCTATTCTCGCATTAAAGGAAGATCTAGAAAACAGGGTCGGCATTCTGTAAGGCGAAACGTTTTCGTGTGCACGAAGAAATTTGCTTGTGTAACATAGGGCAAATCATTCGTGCAAACGAAAACGTTTGAACGTTTTGCCTTACAGAATGTCGACCCAGCTTTTTAAAACGTTCGCATTATGAAAAATCAAAGAGTAAAAATCTTTGCGAGAGAGGAAGCAGCTCCCTGTAAATTTATTTTGCAAGTGTACTCAAATCGCGTGAATTTTCGTTTTTGCGAAATTATAGTTATCTAGCACATTTTAATTGTTTAACTTTCTAAGTGAGTAAATGCAAAATCTGGCAGTCAAATCATCTTCCGTGCTGGTCCTAAAAATGCGTTTCCGTATTTTCAGTGTTTATACAAAATATATTGATTAGGATGACTTTTGGCCAACATTTCAATAAAAAGAAAGAAAAACTAAAAACGGTATCAAATTTACGAAAATGCGTGAAGACTCTTCTTTATAAAAAAAAATTCTTTGCAAATGTACGATGTAGCATAAAAAATGTTGAAAGGGCATCACTGTTTCCAGTTCCGTACGAGGGAATGAAGAATTCCTAATCGCTGGTAAAAAACACCTACAATTACAACCATAGCGATTGTTTCCAAATATCTGTTATAGTTGTTCCTTCAACAACAATTTGATTATGAAAACTTTCCACCAGGATTTTCTCGAATAAAGGTTCGTAAAATATTGTTCTTGAAGCAAAAATTAAGAATATTTCCGCAAACGGAAAGAAGACTTTTGTTACATTTTCTGACTAAATATCGCGATTGCTCAAATTTAAGAGTCGACGAATTGTAACCACAACCATTTTTCAGTTTTTTCTTTGAAAGTTAGAAACCACTCGGAGAAATGTCCAACTTGGAATTAAATTTGGAACGAATTTCGGCAAGGACAATCGCTATCATGTGACTTCCTTAATCTCGTTCTAAGTTAGGTATTACGCAGGACATATATCAGCACGTAAGGCACTACCCTTAACAGATTCGCCCAGCTGCTGTTGTTTCCGAACGATATTGACATCATCGGGGGCTCATAACTGGATAATTTTGAGGAAGTAAAAGACAACAGGACTAAAAATACACAAATGCAATCAACAGACCACTGTCCACAAAGACATAGATTAACAATTGATAGCAACAACTTCGAGGTAGTTAAGGAGTACACATACCTTGGAGTAAACACCACAACGACAAAAAACTATATAGGAAGTCACTGCAACTTTGGCTTGGCTCTATAGAAACCTTATGCTGTCAGTTTTTTCTTTAAAGCGTTTCTGGCAATTCTCCGTAAGATATAAATATTTACAGTTTCTCGTGTCTGTTTTCCGTGATCTGTTGTGACGTAGTAACAGAAAAATGAGGGCTCAACTGACTCAATACATAATACCAAATTACGCCATTCGTATTATTTTACAAGCAAAAGTGTCTTGCCTAATGAGCCAGCAAAGTGAGACACAATCGTTCGCATCAGTATTCGAAAGTTATAGGTGAAAATTACACGACTGGCAATATTTCAAAATCCGTTTCAGTCTGCAAAATAATACTTTAAATTCCACGTCACAAAAATTATTTTCGTCAGAGTCAAGGGCTGTTCTCCCACGTTCAAATATGCCCGAATGTATGAGTCTTTAAGGCGCCCAAAACTGATCAGAGTAATTTTGTTTTTCTCCCACCCAATCCAATAAAAGTTCCATTTTCAAAATTTATTGCCGTTCATAAGATTAAAATTTTTCACCGAAAACTTTAAAAGTTATTCCTAAATTTCGGGGGAAAACAATCAAATAACTTACAGATGTCCGTACATGTGTTTTGTTCAACTTCTGCACCCAGAGTGTCGCCAATTCAGATTCATGCAAAACACCCCAATAACTTTTACGGGTATTTCCATCAATTGACAGCTACATCAGCGAAGCAATCAATTTGATTTTATTTTTCTAGATAAACTCAGTTTACTGAATTTATGTGAATTAGAGCGGCACTAAATAATTGTTAAGAAGTAAAATATTTTATAAATAAAAGAAAACATACGGAGTCCCGATCAGGCTATCGTTCAGTGCTCCCAAACAAATTTAATTAAAATCAATTTGTGCACCAAAACGAGCAAAAGTAAAATGCACCCTCTCTCATAATTAACTCGGTTCGATCGGAAATTACTGCGTCGACTCTGCCACTGGTGGAAGTTTAAAAGTTAACTACTTACCCGTTCCACCGGTCCTTCGCTCCCCCAATCATCGATTTATGTGTTTATTTATCAAATTAATGGATCACAATTGTGAGGGAGCTTACTCACCCGAGGGTCGACAATAATTCACAAACGTAAAACAAATATACCCAAGCATATACGTACAGCCACACCCTTCATATACGACAGTGTAATTACAATTTACTTGAAAATATATAACTTGATTTAATTAAGCATGATGGCATATGGCTGTGTTTGTATTTGCACTTGCATCTATCGCAATCGCAATGGTGTCTATCAAAAAGGATCATTTCATCAACAGTAAAACTCGCTTACCGTTTTATTAAGGCTTGATGTAGATGCTGGAGGCATTTGTCAATTTTCCTCTTCCGGTATATAGATCCATACGGGACGGTAAATTTGTTATCCTGCTTGGCTCTTGGCATTTTTAGTGAGATAAATTTGAGATTAAGTTAATTTTTTTTAAAAAGAGATTAATTTGAAGTCAAATAACTGGCAAAAGTATAGTCTTCTCAGCGCCTGCTGTGGGACAACTAAAAATAATATTTCTTGTCCAGAGACCAGAGACGGTCGATCTTTTGTTTGTTGAACTCGATTTTCCGTCTGCGTTTTTACTATCGGAAATGAGTCATGGATTGCTGGACGAGGTGGAAATGTAGTGCAAAGTGTATCACTTTCAGTGGAATATCCATAAAGTTGTAGATATGACCGAATGGAAGTGTATTTTATCAGCAAAACTGTTTTGCATTTTTTCTAGATCAAACGAGATTCTAAGATTTGTGCCACATGTAGCACGTTCTGCATTCCATTGGATATTGTGTTGAGCAAAATGTTCCCATGAATCCAATTTTGATATTACCGCAATTTCGTCAGAGCATCAAATGTTTGAAATTTGATTTGAGTCTATAATGCCATCAAGCAAACGCATCAAAATGGAGAGGCAGTCACAAATGCTATACAAAATGTGCAAATGCAACTCGATACAGAACATCCCATCCACCTTCCGGGACACCTCACTACCGTTCGAAAGGGCAGGGGCCTAGTATTGACTGCTTTTTAATAGCAGTGATGCTGCTTTTAAAAATAAGAAATTCCGCAGGTACGCAGGGATCAATCTCAGAAAAATATATATTCTGGACGACGGCCATAACAACGGACTAGAACCAACAGGGTACACCCAAAGTTGCAAGAAAAGAAGTCGCACTTCCCAGTTAACAAATAAATTCAATGCCCCAGATTCGAATTACGTCCCCTTTTTTGAAACGATGTGTCCCAGTTTGTTATTGAAAAGTGCCAATCAATCCCATGATCTAGATAGCACTATAAAGTTCTACAAACTTAAGCCAACAATACTTTGTCCCGTCTATATTAAGATATTGGGACTTACTAATAACCGTTTTTTGTTTCGAGTCTAAATTTAAGTAGTTCACAGTGGCTATATTTTCCATACAAACTTCGCAATTGTGAACTTCGAAACCCCTTTTGTCAACCTAGTAAGTCAAGTAAATGCCTCGTTTAAATTTCGTTGTGTTTCGCTCAGTGACATCCGTGAATCGTTGGTACAGATAAAAAATAAAAGAGATTATACATTGCTATCACCTAAAATATATTTAGACAATATTAATATAATAGGTCCAGCCCTGCAATCTATTATAAATAAATCCTTCCAAGAAGGGTTTTTTCCCTACTCTTGGAAAGAATCAATCGTCAGCCCAATAGCTAAAGTTCAAAATACGACCCTATGCGATGAATTTCGACCAATAAATGCCCTTCCGTTGTATGAGAAAATTATTGAAAAAATAGTGTACAAACAGCTGGAAGATTATTTTGAAAGAAATGGCCTTATAATCGAATCTCAATCCGGTTTTAGAAAAGGTCACTCATGTGAAAGTGCAATAAACTTAGTAGTAACAAATTGGAAAGAATGTACTGGCAAAGGTAAAATTGTATATAGTGTGTTTCTTGATCTCAAGAGAGCATTTGAGACAATCGATAGACAATTACTTATTGAAAAACTCAGTAAATACGGTGTCAATGGTCAAGAGTTAAATTGGTTTCAATCATACCTATCTAACCGAACCCAACGCGTGAATTTAAATGGAAGAATGTCGGATTCAAAAGAAGTGCTGCTGGGTGTACCACAAGGCTCGCTGCTTGGAGCACTTTTATTCGTGATTTATATAAATGATATGATCAAATCAGTGAGTGATTGCCATCTCGTACTGTTTGCGGACGACGCACTGATGTATGTAGAGGGAAATGACCTTGATGAATGTCACCGCAAGATACAACAGGACTTGGACAGGGTTTACTATTGGACGTGTCAAAATAAGCTTAAGATAAACACTAAGAAAACAAAGTGTATGATTACTAAAACAAGTATGAATATAGTATCTGATTTGTATATTGATAACGAAGTAATCGAAAGAGTAGATGAAATAAAGTACTTAGGCATAGTAATTGATTACAAATTAACGTTTGAAAGACACATTAATTACCTCTGTAAGAAAATAGCTAAAAAAATAGGTTTTATGAAAAGAATTCGTAGAGACGTTACAACTTTATCAGCAATAAAAATATATAATGTGATTGTAAAACCTCATTTCGAGTATTGTTCATCTATTTTATTTCTATGTAATGAAGGCCTAATTTCAAGACTCCAGCTATTACAAAATAAGGCAATGAGAATGATTCTAAAGTGCAATATATATAGTCCGATTAATTTTATGTTAAATGCTTTAATGTGGTTAAGTGTGAAACAGCGGATCGTCGTAAATATTTTAATGTTTATATTCAAAATTAAAAATAACTTAATGCCAAAATATCTGTTTAAATATATTCACTTTATTGGCGATATGCAGCCATATTCTCTTAGAAATGCGGGCGATTTCCGTCTGCCAAACTATATAAAAGCGGGTGCACAAAATTCCCTAGTATATAAGGGTTTTAAATTATATAATACTTTACCAGCGCCCTTAAAAAGCATTACTAGTATGAGGGAATTTAAGAAAAATATGATAGAATTTGTTAAAGTGAAATTCCAATAACTGAAATCCCTTAATGAAAGTTTTGTACATATATTTTAATTAATCTTAAATAAGTCAAATGGAAGTACACATTTTTAAATAACTTATTGTAAACTTTATTAAATAGCAATTTGAATGCTAAATAAACTTACTTACTACTACTACTTTTCCATTCGAAAACCAAGTAATGCTTGCTTACTTTCTGAACAATACCTTATTTCAATTTAATAGTATTTCTCGAACTAAACATTGCAATATTTGTCAGCATAATTCTAAAAAACCCGCTCTAACGATTTTGATTCAAATACATGTTTAAAATAATAAAATAATTCTTAACAAGATCCTGTACTTAGTTTTCCTTAAAAATGCCAATAAAACTGTTTTATTTCTTAAAAATGAATACCTAAGTCTAGATCTGTCTTCACATACGGTATAATTTTGTTTATCCCAAAAGTACAATAGCTGTTTTTTATTAAATAAAACAAGACGGATCATTGAAAAATTTTATTTTTGAATTGTGGCAACAGTTGTTTTCAAAAACAAAACAGATAATGGTACATGGTATTACAAACTTCATATTGCCACCAGCCATATTCCAAATATTCTGCTCAACGTGACGTCACACAATGTTCATGTCATTTCACTTGCAATGTCGGGGGTGTTACCATATTTGAATCAAATTTGCATAATTTTTCTTTTCAAATATATTTTTGTGAAACAAATTTAATATTTTATGCTCAAATATGCAACACATGAATAGTTTGCTGCTAGTACTTGAGTTTATAAGATGCAAAGCGGACACATTTCATAAACACTTATAAAAGATTTGTGAAATTTTTTTATCAAATGCTTATGAAAGGTTTTAATTTTGTTAATCTAGAAGAAAATAATGTAGTTGGATTATTAGCAGCGAGTAAAGTTTTATTTTTGTAATTTTGGTCTCGGGATTCACGCGACACCCGATTTTATTCAAATACCTAGCTTAGAACATTACTATTTAATTTAAAAAAAATTATAATCGAAAAACAGCGCTCACTTTCTGCAGGGAAACTTGTAAAACAAAAATTGTTTCCCCTCACGATTCGGTAACTGTGAAACATTTCATAAATGTTTTTTTGGTGTCCAGATCCAAATAAGCAAAACATTTCATAAACATTTCATAAAAATTGTTTTGTTTAGTACGTGTTTTAGAAATATTTATGAAACATGTAGGAATTTAATTGTTTATCAAATGTTTGGCTGGTCTGAACATACCTTTATAGAACGAGAAAAAAACGAAATAATTCGAATGCGAAAAAATCAATTGATTTGTTGTGTTCCACTTTTAGTCTGGCAACGTGATGGTGTGGCTGTCGTTTACAGGCAGACCAACATTTAAAAATAAAACAAGCCGTCTAGTGGAAAATAGTAGAAATCACTTTCATATAGATCACCGATGATCTATATGGATCATAGCTGATAATAACAGCGAAGCAAAACTTCATTTTAGCAACTACCATCCACACCTTTTTTCTTTTTTTTTTATATTAAGCACGCTACTCTTTTTCTAAGCATATATCATAAAAAAACCAGGAACCATACCTACATATACAATTGAGAACACTTCATTTGCATTCGTATACACTTTCATCGGCCTCTTTATAACTAAGAATGAATAAAAAAACAGAATATTTAAGTACCTATACCTTTATCGGTGCTAAGATTTCATTTCATTTCATTATCATGGACCCTTCTACCAACCATAGGCACAAAAATCAGCATCACTAATAATATTCCAGTCAAACAGATCAGAAACTATTGCAACGCTTGTCCTTGTAGGTACTCAAAAATTTTGAAAGGTGAACGAGTTCATTTGGCGCCTAAAACCTTTTAACCAGAACTTGCGAAAAATGCTATACCTATACCTAAACTGCCATCTGAAATGGATATTTTTAAGCCAAAAGTGCACTTTAAGTATTATATATTCTTAGCTTCTGAGTATTTATTACCTACACACGACATATCTAATAAAATAAAGAAAGTTTCGTGGAACCCAGTCGTGCACTTTACTTTTGATTCTTGTGGTCTGCCGAACGTTCTATTCTCACAGGCTACACTTAAGGTATTCGTCTTAAAACCTCAGAGAGGGGAATCTTAGTCAACTTTCCGCGCTCATGATCATGATATCCATGGCTTGTAATAAACGAACGGAATTTGCAATTAAGCGCTAAGTTAAAATTCATCAGTATTCCAAAACAAGGCAGTCCTTGAAAGCCAATTCATTCCTATCTCAGCAATATTGCTTGACAAGTTTGAGAAAAGACATGCTACGTGCTCGTCCGACCTAGTCAAAATCGTTATCCTTGACGGAACCGCGCATGTTAATTGTTTGACCACTGAGTTAGGTTAAACAAATTCCCTACCATTTATACCCAACCCATGCATCAATTTTTAATTGGCCCCTCAGAATCCAGCATCCACAGCCATCACTCCTTGTCCCAAGGTAACATTTCTAATCCGATTTACAAGCTCCGTTAAAAAAGGTAAAATCTTAACAAAAAAATCACTTCAGAGTATAAATTCGTTAATTATTCACCCCTCGAAAAAAATAAACTTTATTCCCATCATCCTGACCTGACCCCCAAAAGCGAGAGAATACATAAATGAGCGCACATTCCCTATAATTTTCCCACCTTAAATTCCAAGAGCGCAGCACTTAAATAACAAATTCCTCAAAGTATCACAGAACAGAACCACCATCGTACCGGTCGTCCTAAAATAACCCCAAGCCCACGGCCCACACCCCATCATACCATGTGCCTCCTGTTTTTATTCCATTGTATTACTAAATTGATATCAAAGCAGGAGAAGAAGTAAGAAAAAATTACCTCATTTCTGTTCGTTTTGTTTTATTTTCTCTGCCTTTTGCCTGTGTGCTCTTTTTTTTTTTGCTTCACTTTACCAACAATAAAATTGAGAGAAAAAGAATCCGCACAGGATTGCAAAAAAAAGAAGACGACCCAAAATAGGACGAAGCGCAATGAAACTCCGTCCAAACAGGAGAAGTGCCGAACCAACCACCCCAGCGCCGCATTATAGGAAACTTCCACCCAACAGCAGAACTTGAATATCGAACGTAAACGTGAACACAAACATATAGCAGTGTTCTCTCTCTTTGCCGATTCGATTTATCAAATTAATGAGCTTTTTATTTATTTGCTTTTCTGTCCGTGGCTACGGGACGGGATACGGGAACCTATAGCATCCACAGCGCTGTTGAGTTTTTCTGCCAGCCTGTTGTGTGTCGCCGTGCCGGTGTCCTTGTTTAAAAGCGCACCATGTTCTCTCGCATTTCACAATTCATAGCGTCGTACAAATGTAAACGTCCTCACCCACCCGAATGAACACACACATCTATGTACACCGGGATGGGAGAGCCAGCGATATGGTGCTGCCCGTACGACTCAACGTTAATCCTGACATTTGTGCTATTGCATATGGATGTACTGAAACTGATATGCAGTGAGTCAGAGAATTGTGTCCCGCCAATCGATATCGATCAAGCAGGGAATAGGTCATATACGAAGGGATAATATGAGGCGCGTAATTCTGCATCTTGGATAACCGATTTGCACTTGTCAACCATCACAAATATTGAATTCGTTCTGAAATAGCTCGTTAAATGTTTAAACGACCGTCGTCAAAACGATTGAACAAAACGACATCGTTTTTAGTTTGCTTCATACAACATCATCGTCGCATTGTTCAATCGAATCGTTCATCGTTCTCGTTTTGAACAGTTTGAAAATGAGACTGTAAACAAACTTTGACTACTTACTTAAACTTGTTTTGTTTATTTTCTTCTTTGTCATTGATGGATATGAAATTGGCAATTTAATGCAAATACGGATAGTTAACAAGAAATATGGCCTCTACAACTACCTATTAAGATAACGGATACCCAAGAGTGTGCATATGCAGGAACTGACCGTAAATCCGATGGATTTTCGACTTAAAGAATGCGTTCTATTACAACTTCGATAAAAGTATTATACGTTCACTTCAAAGAAAACATAAGTTTCGACCAAAGACAATACTGAGGCCACCAACTCCGGCCGATTTCCCGTTACTTAGCCTACAAGCTATATTTTTATGGAGTGTTCACGTTTGGTGCGCTAGTATTCTTACATAGAAAATCGTATTGACAAATGTCACGAAACTTCAAGAATTCCGGCTCACCAACACACTCCGAGGAGATATGAGACACTTCCGCTGTGGGCAAAGTTGCTGGCAGAGTTCATAGAATTTTATCCGTTTAATTTGAAATTGTTCGTTACGTGTGGATAATATTTTTTTTTAGGAATAAGTGCACATTTGTTTAAAATGTTCATGAAAAATTAACAATGTAGATTGGTTGAGGGAAAATGAAAACATTTTGAGCAAATTTTCTTCATTATTTAAGAAAAATTTACACACGAAATCGAAGTTAATACTATCTATCCAAAAGCGGAAAATACGCAGCCATCTTTGTCCTAATATGTTTCTAGTATATAGAACATCAACTTTAGATAGTTTTACTTACCAAACAAATCAAATTATTCGCCTTTTAACAATTTATAATAACTAACCAATGGCATTAAGTGATATAAAAATGTGGAATTTCCGAACTCTTTCACATTTCCCCACGGTTGCCGAGGTTGGCAGCATTTATTTTTGCATTTTTTGTATGTTTTTGCATGTCACACGGATTCTTTTTTGACATAACACCGATAGGAAAACAAAATGGCGAATTTGAAAAAAAAACTGGGGGGGCCAGCGGCAAAAGGGATTGTGAGTTGGGGGCCTCAGTATGGTTTGTCTATGGTTTCGACGATGGCTCTTGGCAGTTGAATTAGTAACGTGAAGCAACATTAAACGATGATCGTCAAATCGTTTTAACGATTGTAGTTTTTTGGTTGTTACACGAAGTCGAGACGATGTCGTTCGATCGTTTTGTGCTCACGCGATTAGAGCGGATTCGATTATTTTTTTTTGAATGTATTTTCCAATTATTTATGTTTTTCTTTAGCTTTCAAAAATTTTCAATTTAATAACATTAAATTATGTTTTTAAATTAACTACATTAAATTATTTTTGTTTATTGAATTAAATTAATAAATAATTTCATAACTACAATTCTTTTAACAAGTAAAAGTGTTATCATCGGCCTGGGCGATGCTTTGATACCCTCCACTGCAAACAAGCCATGCAAAGTTTAAGACATGTGAGGTAGTACGTAATTACATTGAACAACAGACAGAGAGACACATGGGCCTAATATTGATTTTGTATGGGAGGTACCAGAACTACTTGACCGACATATCCCAATTTTAATACCAACTTGACGACAATAAAAATAAGTCTTCTCAGAAAATTTCACTTGCCTAGGTAGATCCTTTTCGACGCTATCGGACTTTCAACATGTGTTTTCTAATATTGGTTTTGTATGGGAGGTACCAGAACTACTTGACCGACATAGCCCATTTTTAATACCAACCTAACGACAATAAAAATAAGTCCTTTCGCCAAACTTGATTCGCCTAGGTTGATTCCTTTGGACGCTATAGTGGTTTTAACAGACAGACAGACGGACAGACAGACAGACAGACGGACATGGCTAAATCGATTCAGAATGTGATCCTGATTCAGAATATATATACTTTATTAGGTCTCCGGTGAATCCTTATTCGCGTTACAAATGTAATGACAAAGTGAATATACCTTCCTGTGGAGGGTAGAAACAAAATATTTTTAAATGAAAAGATGAAAACATTTAATGTAGTTTTAAGTAAAGGGGAGATATTAGTTAGTATCGATGGTCTCTGTTATTTCCTGCTCTATAGCCATGATACCCACATTAGTAAGCCTTAGAGTGATCATTGTGGACCGAAATTGTTAATTGTTTGTATCTACATTATGTGAGAAAACATTACCTATTTTTTTCTTATTAGGTAATTTGGTAATCAATTTTCAGTAATAAAGAGCACGGCAAAAGAGACAAGACTGCAACTTCTATTGCCAACTGGAATGTTCGTTTGTCTGCAAACTTCACTTCGTTTGAGCAAACTAAAACACAATTACACGAACTCAATAGAAAAGTATAGTACACACATCTGTATAGTAAGCGTTGCATATTATGTAGAGAGAGTGTCTCTTCTAATTACCTATAGTAGACACCTCTAATACCCTAACAAAAGCAATACCAAAACTCCAGTCTTAATTTTGTAAATTTTATATACCTATCTAAAAATTTGAACTGCTCGAAATTGCCGTCCCTAGCAAAGTGCAGCCCGGGGCCTGTGCCGTCGTCTGCCGCCTCTGTTAAAAAACAAGTGATATGGACCAGCGTTGCCACTTCAATAAAAGAGGAGCGCAGTAGATCATTAAAAAAAAGCAGTAGATTCGATCTTTCCGCAGTAGATTCTTTGTTATACAAAAAAAAAAAACAAAGATCAATTGGTTAAAACTATATTAATCATCACTTTAATGTAGTTTTACACAATAAGTTGACAATAAGCTGGCTTCGTTCAGAGGTACTTTACAGGGGTTATTTTTATGCATGGCTTTACTACAGCTGTTTAAGAGAAGTGCAGTAGATTGGATTTAGTGGCGGTAGATTTATTTTTTGCAAAAAGTGCAGTAGATCTACTGCTATTGCAGCAAAGTGGCAACGCTGCTATGGACTAACTAATTTTCTGCAGGGTCTGCCGTAGTTTGAATAGAGGTGTTCGACGGTTTGACGCGTGCACACAGTATGGCAGAAATGCGTATAACACATTGTCGAGAAGACTGATACCTCTGTAGAGAGCCTTCTTTTTTAGTGTGGATCAGTCAAGGGATGTTGAGGTTTTAAGCCTTTCATGCGAACAACTCTTGAAGGTGTTTTTCTCTTCATAAAGTCTTTGCCTTTCACGTCAATTTTGAGATTCGTTAGTTTTGACATATACTAGGTACTACTGCCTGGGGGATGTTCATTTATATCTTTTGATAAAGCCTCCGAATGCTGCTACTGGAATAAATGAAGGATCCGGCTTTGAGCGCCGAACTAAAAATCACTTATGGGTTACATGTACAAGATGTACTTTATCTAACAGGTCGATGTAACCTCTCTTTAACAACTTCTGACTCACTGTACGCATCCATCTATAGACACAGTCAACGTTAACAGCTTACCAATTCACCCCTAAAGGAAGCTCCACTTCCAACAGCAACAAAGCAAAAAAAAATAAAAAGAAAGAAAAACCAGCAACAAAAGTAAGAATAAAAACAAGAACATAAATCCTTGCACATACAGACATGAAACAAACGTAATATCAACCTCGGCGGAGAGGGAGAAAACAAAATATAAATAAAGTATAACAAAACACCAAACCCCACCAGCCACCCCCATGCCCCATCTACCATGCGCTGGAAGATGCTAAGAGAATACAAATAGGTACACAAGAAGAACAAAAAAGTATAATGCCAGCCAGTCGTCGCATCACAGAGAAAACTAAGAAGGATACAACACGCGGGACATTCGAAAGGCAAGCAGAAAAAAAATAAATAAAAATAAAATAAACTGGAACAAAGAAGGAGGAAGCACAACAATATCCAGTGTACAGCACATAGGTACACATGTATAAACTTTCACTCCACTCAACCATCGGGTAGTCCGTTCAAGTGTACTCCGCACGACACCCAAATCCATCACCGCGATCATTATTGTGGTGGTGAACTTATTTATGCATAGTACCTACAAACAGTGATGCAGACGAAACCACAACTAGACTCAGGCTCGCAAATCTAATCATAATAATTCGCTGCCCCATTATTAATCATCCCCCCCACCGCAAACAGTGTAAAAGGGGGTTAACCCGAGCCTAAGCAACTCGTCAACGATTCAAAGACAATCAACACGATGGTCATCGTTTCTGCCGCTGATCAACCCGAATCCCTTTCCCCTTCATCTGTGGCACATACTGTATATATGTTCATGTCGTTGCCTTGTTTAGCAAGACGTGTCCGTACATTTGTGTGCATGAGCATGACACACGAGTATGTGCTCCTTTAACAAACCACCCCACCCAGTGCCCCTAAATATCAATAAAAATTGCTGTAGCTATGAATATGTGAAACAAGGATAATTGCGAAGCCGACTATTCGTGTTGTCTCCCTGCAGGCATTTTTGTCGCCCATCGACCGACTGGTGGTGAGTTTTTACCACTCTGTGACTGTCGCGTTGGACTGGCCGTTTTGCACTTCATCAACCCTCGAGGGCAGATGACGACGCCTACGTCCACGACATCGAATGCTTACGAAGTGAGAGTGGGGGCGCATAACAAGTGTTCACCACAGATTCGCCGAATTTCTCAAGCGAGTTGAACGTCGGTCGTCTCCTCTTCTGGCGTCGAGTTACAGTAATAGACTCTTGGGTTTTTTTTTTTCCTTTTGACGGATGGAGAAGTAGCCGCGTAGATGACGAGCTGGGGGTGGGTCGAGTAAGGGATAACAATACAAATGACTGCTTATACTAACCGTTTGGAAAATAAGAACAGAATCAGTGGAACAAGAGACCCCCAAACAAAGAGACGATTAACGTATTCAAGATAAGGGAGGAAAATCAGGGGCGAAATCATTTTCTGCGGGTGGTAAGTGTTGCCTTCGTGGTTTGGTTTTACAATGATCCGCTATTTAAATTAATTGATGGCAGTAACTATATGGTTAGCTGCACAAGGCTGGTTTGAACTCTCTTGGCTGCGGAAAATAATTTAGAGCAAGGATCTTGGGAGGGACTATTTATGAATCCTTTGCCAAAATCAATAAAACAAACTTCGGTTTTATTATTATATTCCAAATGATGTAAACTACCTCGCACCTGATCGAAACTACATAGCTTGCTAAGACGCCCTACCAGGTCAGGTACAAAACGAAAACTGAATTTGTCTGGCACACTCACCGAGCTACGGTTCCCACATGCAAACCCTTAGAGCAATTGGGACTTCCTCGCTCATGACCGAGGCAGGCTTTTCTCTACGAGGCACATCTTCGCCAGCTGCACACAAATTCAGGAAGTCCTATCCTGAATCCTTCCGAATCAGTGACGACTGCAGTGTCTTTCAAGCAGAAAGAAAGCCGCTATTATCCAAACGGCGAGAGACCTAAAGAGACGGTACATTCTTGAGAAACGAATCACTATGCACAGCCAAGCGCCATAAGATCCATGGAGTCAGTAGTGGTGAAATGAAGGGCAATAAGCCACTGCAAGAATTATCTGGACGAAATATCACCAGCCAACGCGATGACCTTATGCTGGGTACCAGGGCATATAGAAATAGATATTCCCGGAAATGAACATTCGGCTGAGCTTGCAAAAAAACGGGTCCAAAATACATGCATCTATGGCCCAAAACCAGCTAGAACTGCATAATCTGTTCGCTACCTACTTTGCGAATGCACGGCCCTTAAAAACAGCAGACAAAGGATTCTCAACAGTTACTTCTTCGATGACCTAGAGGATCCGAAGAATGTTGATCTTGAAATATTCCTGAGATTCATACTCAAATTTGGGTGGTTCTAGTAGATAAACAGACATCATATCATCAGTTACTCTAAGGACGAAGTAGAGGATCATATGAGATTCATATACTAAATCTATGTGGCTCCAATATGAAAAGCGGTTTATTTATTGTCTTTTAATGGGAATGCATTGGACCCATCTGATGGTATAAGTGAAGCTGAGGCAACCGCCACAAGAGCATCCATTTACCTACCTACCTCACGGTTAAAAATCCTGGCGTTAAATTTAATATTTTTAGGGTTGTATATAGGACAACGCCGAGAAAATATTGCAATTTATTATTTTCCATGTATTCAAATTAAACAAATAATGAAAGATTTATAAATTTTAAATAATGTCTGCTATTACAAGATATGTCTGAAATATTAAATTTTAATATCGAGGAGGATGGGTTTCAATGCAAAACTTTTTAAATCAAAGCCTTATTTACGTTTAAAAATTAAAAAAAATTTAATACATTTGTATTCGACAGATTCGCTACAGATTAAAATTTAATACTTTCACCTCAAATTCAATACTTCTTTTGCTTTTTAGAAACTCATGGAATATTCAAATTTAATACAATCTTATTATATGTATTTTAATACTTCCTTAGATTTTATTTAGATATCTATGGGATATATTTCAACGCCGAAAAGATTTTATTTTAATGCTAATTTTTATTGGTTTTAAATATTACAATACACATAGAAAATTGGCAAGCGTAAGCAAATTCCCGTAGTCTTTTATCACCCTTGAAAAAAAATCCTATAGAGTGCTGCTGTGCTGCCTTTCGAAGGTATATTTTTCTAGAATTACCCGAATTATCTTATTAATTATTCAGTTAATTACTTACTTTTTCGAATTAATAGCTATATTTCTGATGCAATGAACGCGAATCTTTAGACCGACCTTGTCTTCAAAAGCAATTCCACTAGGAACATCTCTGCGCTTCACAACTTCAGAAAAAAAGCAAATATATAACCTCCTGCAAGAATACTTTGAAATTAAAAGTAACCCCGTTTTCAGCATTGGTTTCATTTGTTTGTATTTTAAAAAAAAATTTCTATAAAAAAAACTTTATCCAAATCATCCACTTCATTAAGTAGCACGCTCAAACTAACACTAAATTCTGAACTAACAGACAAAATAATATACTTGGGTTCAAAAGATATATGTATTTAAATCTAATCACTTTGGTTCATATTCTGTACTAAAACCAAATGCAAATGTATCGAAGTTGATGGCTTTAATAAGTTCGTATTAAAATGTAATCCGAGTAGTTGTTATATTTCAGGTCAATTAAAGCTTAATTGTAATAAGTTCTTGATTGAAATATTATTTTAATATAGACCGGGTTAGATTGTAGAACAAAAATACTGGATTTTAATCTTAAGAGATTAAAGTTCAGAAAATTCCTATTAAAATTAGCATTTTAATAAAAAAATTGTTATATTTGAATATAAATGCATTACAGAAAGAGTGTAATAAATTGGAAATATAAAAAAACAGTTTTTCTTGTATTGCATAGACCTGCAATACTGCGGATGTATTCAAAATCACCCCCATATTTTTAACCGTGCCATGGAAACTTCAAATAGGTTCACATAATCCTGAAAGGAAGACTGACAGAAAACGCAACTCGCACCATGGGGTGATATCAACTCAGTAATATTAGCTAAGAAAGCTTTAAATAATGTCTCCTCATAAATGGACCCTACACTGAAAATAAAACCATGGTATATTTGATAAGAACGAGGCTTAATTCAACAAGTTGTTCGTCAATATACGTCCAACAAAATGTTTCTATCAAATTGACAAAAATTTAATAAGTTTTATCTTGTCTGAAAACTTTTGCTGTGATGATAAAAAAAATTGATGTTTTAACAAAAATCATAATGTTGTTAATTCTGCAAAAAGTTTCCTTATACGAAAAAAACTTCACTTCCCATGGTATTTCCTTATACAAAGGGAAATGTGTTGCCAAATGATTTGGCGTTGTATAAGCCCGAGCATACCGATCGATTTAACAATCTAAAAAAATATTCAGAATTTGTATTTCCAGTTAAAATAATATATATGTAACGTATAGGTATATGAAATGTCTTTTTTCAGGCAAATACATTTTTTAACATCGAAACTTCAATACACAGTAGGTATTTAACTGATAAAAATTCAATAAATTTTCTGAAACTACATATCAACCCACTAACTCCTTTCACTTACCTTTTAAATATTCCCATAATTTCCATATAAGAGATTTAGTTCATTTATTATGACCTAATTAATTATCTTAATTTTAAAATGTTGCTTTTTTTACTCACTTTTACCGGTTACATTTATGCGCACTAGCAAACTTGCGTGTGAAATATAAATGACGCTATCAATAGCATTCAAAGGATTAAAATGTTTAAAATGTATTTTTATTGATTCAACGCGTGTGTTATTAATTCTCCAAAATGTATGTCACATTTACAATTTTTTTTTTCATTGCAACAAAATGTTTGTAATATTGAAAATCTGAATTTTGTTTGGCTAACAAACATTTTGCATAAGTTTTGCCAATTTCACAAACATTTACAAAAGTGATATTTGGTTCTGTTTTTATTGATATGATAAAAACTTTGTTAATTCAACAACAATTGATACAATATCGATTTATTAAACTGAAAATTGTGTTTTGTTAATCTGACAAAGTAGTTTTGTAGTAAACGTTTTATCCGTTTGACAAAATATTGTTCAACAACAATATTTTTTTCAATTCAACAAAATTATTTTTGTTGAAATTTTGCAACCGAATTTTGTCAATATTACCTGGTATTTTGTTTTAAGTGTATATTGGTGTGGGCCAATTTAATCCGAAAATGTTCTATCCTTCCTTGTTCTCAAGTTATCAGCGATTGTCGGGATGCAACCAATCTTGGTTGTTCTAGCCTGGCTTACGATGTTTAATCGGAGCTCCTTGAGACTCCAACTATAATTTAAAAGAATTTGAGATAAATATCGGCCCAACGTTTAGATAGGTAATTCCAGGAGCTTACGGTGGCTGATAGGTAGCCTCACTCCTTTGGCAAGGATAGTCATATCAACAATTTTAGTGATCTGCAGCCTCCCGAAGGTAAGTAAGTTTGCACAGCCCTGCAAGGAGACCAATAACTTGTCAGTTCAAACACATTTACCGATCGAAAAATCTATCTTTTACAAGTCTTATGTACCTCCTTAGATATAAAGGGGGCTTTCAATACCGAAAGTACTGCGTCATACAAAGTCATTCGTTATATAAACTGCCATCAACTATTTATGAAAGCACGACATGCTTAATATTTCGAAGTCTGAAAGCCTCCTAGCCGGAAAAATGCAGGCATCTTGAAAGTTCCGATTTCCAGGCTCCTTCTTTAACGTCTTCTGTTTTCGGGTAATTTTGTGGTTCTATTTGCGGTCTTTTATAAGATCGGGCTAGCATTTTCTATTCAAAGATAAGGTTCCTTAATACCCAAGACTGAGTGGGACGTCGTAGGGTGAGGCTATATCGTTTCTAGTCCGGCTCGTTTACAAAGTTCTGTAAAAGTCTTTCCGCGCAATACCTTTACTAAAGGATTTATTAGTCAAAAAGTTCTACAAGAAAGTCAACTATATCAACAAGAGAAAAGCACACCGCCCAAAGAAAACACCACAAGAACAGTCTTCGATTCTGTACCAAAGAGTCAACAGGCTCGTGCGAACCAAGGTGCTTCTCCAGTTAACCTGGTCCGTTGCTTTATAAAGCTACCCAGAGAAGCTTGCCACTCGCATCATCTGATAATGCCAACAAAATTTGCAGACAAAAAAGTTTACATTCACTTAGGTATACTGTTTCCCGTCGACTATCGCATGAATGGAAACATACTCCATCTAATCCTCAGTCTAATGTATTCAAATGACTTATTCCAATAGCAAAAACACACGCACACCCATTGGTCTCCGTTTAACACAGAATGGCTTAATTAAATTTCAGCCAAGACAAAAGCCTTGGCAACACTCTTCCACAGACTGTACGTACGTAGGTATACAATAGTCACACCCGCACTTGTTCAGCGTGTATACAACCACCGGACAAAAGGGATTCACCAATAATGAAACAATGACCAACCATAGCGACCTCAACTTAACCAAGCAAACCACCCACACTCGACGACCAAATTGACTTCCATCTAAGCAAGCACTGGCCGTCCGAAATGCCCGTGCTGAGCCCTGAGCCGGGTGCAAATAAACGGTACCAAGAGGCTAAAACAATAAGAGTTTACAAATCACATAATAATACAGTGTGCGGTAATGTGTACAAGGATAACACTCCCGACCTCTTCGTCCGGGCGTTGGTATAGTGGTGGTGGTGGTGGTGCCCTGGTGGTGATGGTGGTGCTCTTGGTTCCACAATTTGTGGTCTAATGGGGTTACTGCTGGTTATTCTGCGGCAAGGTGTACTATACACCCAAGGAGTGTCATGAGGATGGAGTGACTTATCATCCAAGCTATAGAGACAATACCAAACAACCGACGATTTGATGGCGAAACTAAGAAGTGTGAGTGTTGTCTTGTGGATGATTACTCTTCATGCCAAGTTAATTTTCAATAGAGACACCGAACTGTGGAACTGTTGCAAGATGTTACTTATTGTGAATATGTCGTTAACAGATTTTGGTTTATTAATAAGCGGGGGCAATTGCATCGAAGAATTATATGTTTTTCTTTTTAGACCAAAGAGGGGGTTGGGCTTATGTACCGTCCTACTATAGGTACAGATCATAGACAAATCATACTGAGACCCTAAATTCGCATTCCTCTTGCCGCTGGACCCCTCAACATTTTTTTTCAAATTCCGCCTTTTTTTCCCCTATCGGTGGAAGTGGAATGTCAATTAGTATCCGTGTGACATACTTACTTACATAAGTGGCTCTACAGTCCGGGGTGGACCTGGGCCTCAACCCATACCCCTCTCCAGTTACCGCGATCTTTAGCTAACTGCCTCCAGTTGCGCACTCCAAGTTGGTTGAGGTCCCCTTCCACTTGCGCGCGCCACCTAAGGCGAGGTCTTCCTCTACTGCGTTGTCCCTCCGGGTTGGAATCGAAGACTCTTCGGGCCGGAGCGTTAGTGTCCATTCGCTCTACATGTCCCAGCCATCTTAGACGACTGATACGTACTTTTCTGACTAGGTCGATGTCGCTGTACAGCTCGTAGAATTCGCTGTTAAATCTCCTCCTCCAGAGCCCGTCAACGCAAACGGGACCAAAAATCATACGAAGAATTTTGCGTTCGAAACGACCAAGGAACTCTTCATCCGACTTTGATAGGGTCCATGCTTCTGCACCACAAAGCAGGACTTTGATGATGAGGGTCTTATATAGAGTCTCCTTAGTATTTCTCGACAAGGCCTTACTAATCAATTGCCTTCTTAGACCAAAGTAACAGCGGTTGGCAAGTGTGATTCTTCGCTTGATTTCTGAGGCGATGTCATTTTCAGAGTTAATAGCGGAGCCGAGGTAGACAAAGTCCCGAACTACCTCAAAGTTAAAGCTGTCTATCGTGACGTTCTGTCCGATTCGTCGATGTTGTGTGTCCCTTTTTGTTGACAGCATATATTTTGTTTTGCCCTCATTCACCACTAAACCCATTTTTACTTGCAAACGCACCAGTGACAGCTCGCTGGTTTCTGCCAATGATGTCGATGTCGTCAGCGTATGCAAGTAGTTGCACAGACTTCTGGAAAATTGTGCCTTTGGTGTTGGCTTGTGAGTTTCGCACAATCTTCTCAAGAATTCTATTGAAAAAGTCACATGACAGCGCGTCACCTTGTCTAAATCCTTTTTTGACACCAAAGGTCTCGGTATGATTGCTTCCGACCTTTATGGAGCAGCGAGCGTTCTCCATCGTTATTCTGCACAATCTGACAAGTTTGGCAGTGATGTCAAAACTAGACATGACTCTGTATAGCTCGTCTCTATAAATGCTGTCATATGCGACCTTACTTCCTACCTACTTGGACTTCTTGGGTTTTCTCTGCCGTAGTGTGAATATTTGGTCGGTTGTGGACTTGAGTCTTGGCTTACATCGCCCAGGTTGAATGGTTCATTCTGCCTGACAGCGGAATTTACGTCGTCTTCGCCGTTTAACAGTCTGCAGAAATGGTTTTTCCATGTTGTTTCCGTGTGACATGCGATATGCGATCGACTTCGGGAATACCGCATTTGAACTCTACTTAATGCTATTGGTTAGTCCTGAATGGAACTACATAAAGTTAATTCAATGAATTAAAATATATCGGAGTCATCCTTGATAAGAAACTGAACTGGAACTTACACATCTTGGCAGAACTTGGGGTCTTAATCCCAGAATGATACACTGGATATACACAATGATGGTAACCGGCTATCGTCTGAAAGTACTTGAACGAACTGCGGCAAACGAGCTTCAGACGCCACAACGTATTACCTTTCTCGGCATCACAGGTGATATTGAGCTCTCATCCCTGCAATTCTTCACTCTGAAGATTGCTTCTAGATGCGTTAGAATATAAGTTTAAGGGCCACTTGCACCAAGTTACTGGATAACTTAATAAGCCTCTGAATAGCTAACCCAAGATAAACAAGTAAACAGATACTCCCCCGCTTCGCGGTGCACCAATTCAAAATTCTGTCTCGACCTAAGATTATATTAATTTTGGCAAAAGCAAAAAAGGTTGAATCACCAAATAAATTCGAATCGATAGCCATTAAGCGATCAAGTGCTCACGACGGGTGAAATTTTCCGTAATAAAAGAATACATTGAAAATAAAAAAAAGAGCAATCATCAAAGAAAAAAATGCAACTTGGATAAAATGCTTCAAGAACAACGTGAATTCGACGAGTTAAGTTCAGACAGCTGATACTATTCAGGCATGCTACTTCGAGATCCACCAAACGTAAAGCTGTGTTTTCTGTCAGTCAAAATCTGCTCTCATTGTTTTAAAATGATTTTTCTTTGCAATGTTGTTCGATCATAGAAATCACTATGAATGAAATCTACAATTTCTTCATTGTCGTATATCTTTATTTTTTTATTTTAATGTTTGACACTTTGTTGTACTATTTTGATGTTTGGGAAACGATCCAACCTTTGGATAAATATTTAAAAGTTTATCCATGGATAGATGAATCAGTGTCGTCCTGCAACACAATTTTGACCTAATCTACGGAATAGTACTTAACAGTGGATAAATGAATGAATACTCTTGTGAAATGAGTTTGGTGCAAGTGGCCCTAAATCAGTTAAACATGTGGGACACCTGAAAATACTTAACCTAATCCCAAACATGGACATGTTCTGCTCCGTCCCTGACACATGGTTAGTGAATACAGTTTTGGGAAATTATTCTAGGTAGAAATGCTAGATCGTGCTAGTTGGGCCAATGGTGTTCCGAAGCTGCACCCAAAAAGCACAGTCTGGTACACCGACGGATCAAAAATGGGCTCCGGAGTTGGAGCTGGTGTCTTTGGACCCAACACCAGAGTTTCGATATCCATGGGAATGTGTCCCACGGTTTTTCAAGAGGAAATCCGTGCTATAGAAATTTGCGCTGATCTAATATCTGAAAAAGGTATTAAGGCGCATCATACAAATTTATTCCGACCGTCAGGCTTTGCAAGCATAAGTGTCCAAAACTATCGGACATGATAAACGGCTTCTTACAGTCGGAATTGGATGATCGGGGCTTGGTGAACATGTGGTTTCAACAAGACGGTGCAACCGCACACAAAGCACGAGCCACAATGGATATTGTGAAGGAAGCGTTTCCTGGTCGCGTAATCTCCCGTTTTGGCGATTTGGCATGGACAGCAAGATCGCCCGACTTAACCATCCCATCAGACTTCTTTCTTTGGGGCTACTTGAAGTCGCGGGCTTATGCCAACAAGCCTCAGACAATCGCAGCCCTTAAGGAGAATATTCGACAGGAATGCGAACTGGTATCACCGGGATTCTTGCGGAAAGTCGCGGAAAATGCGATAAAACGGACACAAATGTGTATCAACACTGGCAGCAGCCACTTGACGCATATCATATTTTTCACTTAACAGAAAAAATTGTAAATATCCAAATAAAGACCATTATTCAAAATCAATTTTTTTTTATGTAAAAAAGTAATTCAAAAACAAAATTGGAAGATTCATTTTGCTTTGCTCTCATTACAGGCTGGCTGTGCAACAGAGGAATATTTTCCTGACGTCTTCAACGGGGAAACAGTTTTTTGATAAACAAAGGGGATGTAGAACATGTTGTGTCTAATTGAAGGCGTCCTATAGTCGGCGATAAAATTCTAAGTCACTTGCACAAACCTCCACGGCAGTGTTGTTAGCACTCTCTCTTCATTTGTCCCACGAAGCGTGGTCATTTTTCCCTTTTTCCCCTTATCATCATACTCAAATTTCCTTTTAAAATCCCACGATACTTTTTTGCGTTAAAATCCAGTTTTATTAAGTTAAATTTGTACTAGATATACTGAAAGAAAATCACGTTAAATTAACCTTTAGTATAAAAACCGCAGTTCGTAACAATGCTACTATTATTTTTTGGTACTAGAAAATGTTGATAAAAGACGATTTAACATGAGCTGTTTTTTATAGGCATTCAGTGTGTTGATAATTGTGGTGAAATACAGGTGTTTTGATAGAATTTCACCAAAAATTCTGAAATTCCCACGATTTGGTGCTTTATCCCTTTATCCCACGGAAGGCTTCTCGGACATCGAAATTCCCACAAAAAGGGATAAATCCCACGATATAACAACACTGCTCCATGGCTCCACGTTTATTAATTACTCCATACTTGTCGCAGATTATTGCCTGCGGTTTGGTATAACTGCTGTATATCAGGAATACCCTTTTTAAAAATTATGAGCGCAGTTTTAGGGATGACTTATCACCTAGCACCAGCTATCAGAAAGTGTCTTTTTTATTTTTATTCTGTTTCGTACAACACCCACAGCTGTAAGGATAATCAGTTCTCAGGTGTCAAAAGATGTATTCCTTCAGTGTTGGAATAAGCCTAAGCTGTGAAGAAGGCAAATCGTGTTCCAAGGTATTCCAAGGCTATAATTACCGAGCAAGTGCTCCAAGGTATTTATGGTATTCATGGTTTGGTTTTGTATCTGCCCTGGCTCCGACGAAGTAGACGGTTTTTTTTCCATTGTGATTGTGACCGAACTTGGGATACATTTTGAGAGGAAAAAAATTTGTTGTTTGTAATCCGTTGTCAGAACTACAGAGATAGGTTCCAGGTGCCTTCTCGCTAACGTCCGACAAACATGTCTGGGAAAGGTTTGTAATTCGGGCGATCGAAAATCGTATAACATCTGACGCCATCTCCAAATTGGCTTCTTTTCAGAATCCTTCGAAGATTACGGCTCTTTCATCGAAACAGAGATACGCTTCCGCTTTACGACCGTAAATAGACATTTTTGACAAACTAACTGTTCTTGGTCTACCCATGTTTAAAATTGAAGCCTCCTTCCTAAGCAGGCTTGAGGTAATTTTTAGCCAAAAAGAGTATGGCAAACAGATGATTGGTTACGATTTCTCCTTTTGCAGACCTCGAACCAGAACTTATGGGAACTAAAAGACTTGATTTCCTAATTTTTTTTTTGGTTATATGTCTAAAATTTTTTTTTTTGTTAGGAGAATTATCGGGCAGTGCACACCTTTAAAACAAAAGTACTCTCGCTGAAAATGAGTTTCGGGTGTATTTTCAAAAACTAATTGTTAGGACTTATTTGGCGAATCTTTTTGTAGAAACTATTACGAACTCCAAAATAGAAGTACCACATTAATAGCTCAAGATGGCCTCTTTATTGGTTTATTTGTGAATGGGGAAAAGCCAAGTAGGTATTTCCTGTCAATAAAAGGGACCGCTTCCAGAAACTTGAAACTTTGTTATCCTTCGCAAATGTCTAGTATTCAATTTTCAATCACCTCCGAGTATGTTTTATGGTCCAAATGTTGTAGGGTGAGATGAGTCACTAAAGGACCAAATGATGAGCACACAGCTCAATAATTTCAAAACTTATCTGTAGAAGTGGGTACGTTTGTAGGATCGCCTCAAAAAGGTTGCACACATAGTTGGTCCCCATTTGCTTTTTAAGTCTCAGTTCGACATAATTGCGAGTTGAACCAAATGAGCGATCGTTGTCCATATATGTATACCTGTCGCTCTACAATTATAGCAAAAACTTTGTATCCCCATTTTTGATCATTATCCCAGTCCCCCGTCTTCAAAATTAAAGACCCTTAAAAATGCTAGAGTGGGAGGGTAAAACACACAAAGACCCAACGAACCAGAAAGTCCACACTTCAACGGGATAAACGCTTACACTCCAAGCAGAAAAATGAAAACTGAACTATTTTTACGAAATATGTATTCAGCTCCTATACCTTCTACGTATAAATATAAAAACGGAAAAACCTTTTCTCAACTCAATTCCAACTCGTATACACACACACATACTTCACAGCTAAATTTTATCTCACTACCGCTGTATGTATGTGAAAAGACGACAAACAGAGCATCTACCTACTTCTCAGAAAAGGTACAGCATGAAACAAATCCTGACATGTTGGTACTATAAAATTGCTCCACCAAAACGCCAACCACCCACCACAGACTCACAGTCACAGCACATATTTCCAACACGTGCTAGATGCAAAAATAAAAAAAGTTCGCATAATAGATACAGCGAGTAACTGAAGCAAACAAAAAACTCCACCAGCGGCGTTTAAAAGAGCGGCAATGGGTGTATAATAATAAAAGGAGAAAGCAAAAAATCCTCACTAAACACACGAACAAAGCGAAAGGAAGACGCAGATAAACCAAAGAAAGACGGCGATACATACGTAGGTATAAGAAATATAAATCTAAAATACCCACAGTAGCGTAGATAAAATCAGTCTCAATCTCCAAACCATCAAGGAAAACCACCTCCACCCTACCTCCTTATTACCTTTGATTCGACTACACACACACACACACAGGCGAACAGATTACAATTGGCAACATCAACTCAAGAGTTCTGCTTCGACTTGCTCCAACAAAAAGAAAACACAAAGAAATATGAGAGGAAAAAATCAGAAAAAATAAAAAGGACACGCTAGGATACAATGAAATTTCCTAACGTGCATAAAATACGAGATACACAGCACATCACGAGAAGCTGCTGTGCTGTGTGCAAAAGGAAACGACGAAGAAAAAGCAACAAAATTACCTACCCTCCATTTTCATTAATTCAACCAGCCAACCAACCCCCACCCCCTTGAAAAAAGGATAAGGAGGATACTCTGCTATGGAAAACACAAACAGATTCAGGACCACATACTTACAGTTACAGATCGAAGAACGACAAACCATCTCATCCTCGCACCCACCCCCATCACATCACATTTTCCATTATCCTTCATTCTGCAGCGCCAACTATTTGGCGTAGCGGGATACCCACTATACGAGTATAGGGACACGATCCAAAGTGAACTAAATGTGAGACATACTGTGTTGGTGTCGCTACTATTCTGCCAACTCCATGGCGGCTGCAAAAAAGGACATTGAATTATATGCTTTCCTACAACCATACCCAGCTCAATCCCATATAAAATAATCTACCCTGATGACGCAACAATGACAGCAACCTACACCCCAACACACGTAAAACAGAATAACGACACGAAGACGAAGACGAAGAAGGCAAACAAAAAGAAATCCCCACCCCACCACCCATCTATTCAGAGCACATAACACGCAAAAGGGATGAAGAAACATGAAATAAAATAGGAAAAAAAAAACACCTCCGAAGGACTCATAAAAGTCCTGAATGTATAAGTGGCGACCATAAAATATGGGACGGGGACCAAAAACTCTCCAACAATAGTCAAACACAAAAAGACAAAAAAAAAAGGACGAAAGGAGCATAGCACAGGCAAAAAAAAAGAAAAGAAACACCGCCACTCAAACAAAGAAAGAAGCATAACCTAAAATATTCCCTCCAAGAAGGATAAAAGTCACCCAGCCACCCGCCCACCTTCGGGCCCCGTATTTATATTACCAATTCGTTTATACGTTTCTTTAACCAAAGCATAATACACACAGTTAAACATACACAGGGAGAAGATCCGGTGGGAGCGACTCTTCTACCACGCCACACCGTATCCATCTCAATGTCGTCCTTTTTAGCCATCATCGTTGTATACACACAAAGTCTACCCTCTGATTCCGTTCCATGATAGGCGCAAAAAAAAAGTCCAAAACGAAAACACAAAATGTACAAAAGGACAAAATGACAATCCTTGTGCACATTGTGCTGTGCCACCTTCGTTGGCACTCAGCCCCATGCGCTTATGTGCCACTGTATGTGTTCACTTATCTAGATCTATCTATTCGTGCTGGGGAGTGGGGGGGGGGGGGGGGGGGGGGGGATTGTGCCGTGGCCCACTCCTGACGCTGCCACCAGAGAGGCCCCACTTGTGTGTTATCCGTGAAAATTCAATATGGTAACGCTTTGCTTTAACGGTTTTTTCATGACCTCCTCGCCGTAAATGGTTAAGCATATACAAACACACCAACACAGTTACGTACACCCCATCACCCACTCAGTGGCAATTTAGACTTTCAACACAACACAACACAGCAAGCGCACATAGCTGCTAGCTAGCAGGCTGTCAGCTTTCAGCTATAGTCGAGTCAGTCAACCACCACCACCACCACCATCACCCTTATACTTGTTTGTCACACCCGCACTTCAGCTAACCACTGACATTATTATGAGCAGCATAACAATGGATAAGAGCGACCTAAGGAGCGACCGAGTACGCGATATGGAGTTTGCGTGTGTGAAAGCGAGACATGCGAAGCAAAAGTGTATCAACCAGCGGGCATACTCTAAGGACCTTACAATCATGAGAGTACAGTAGTAGATTGCTGGGTGGTTATATTTGGTGGGTGTACGCCAGTGTTTTGCCTGACGGCAGACAAAGAGAGCATAGGATTCCACCTACATATGTACATGCGATTAAAAAGTAAAAGAAAGGACACCGGAATGATTTAGTATTGGCAAGACGGGAATCGGTGTTGCCATTGCCGTAGGTTCAGCATGCAATACCAATTTCAAACCTCCATTAATAAAGGGCTTTCCAATAAGAGGTGTTATTTTGGTATTCAAAGAAAAATGCCATTTTTTGAGATAAATGATCGGATGTTTATTTCATAATAAAGAGGAAGGTATGCCATTAATAATGAAAAACAACATCAGTCAAATGGCCACCACGAGCACGCATACAGGACCATATCCTTTTCATGAAATTTTCCATAACCAAATCGCAAAGTGGCTGCCCTATGTCCTCGATAGCCTCACGAATTTTATCTTTGAGTTCTTGAATCGACGCTGGGCTGTTGGCGTAGACCTTATCTTTCACGTATTAAATCACAAGATCTCGGTGACCAATTGTGATCACCTCTTCGAGAGATAACACGGTCCGGAAACTTTTCCCGTAAAAGATCAATGGTTTCGTTGCTTGTGTGGCACGTAGCGCAGTCTTGTTGAAAGTAAACGTTGTCCAGATCAATACCATCCAACTCCGACCATAAAAAATCATTAATCATCGACGACCAAAAAATGCTTTAGTTTTGCGAACTGTGACTGCAAGATTCTCACCATTTTTGTAGTGAATTTTAATAATTTCAATGCGTTGTTGAAGCGTGTGTCGTTCCATTTTTAGTAATGGCGTAGTTTCTACTTGTCAAATGTCAAAGAATAAAAGCTCCAAAGTGACAGCTACCGAAATAGCGGGTCATTCACAATAACACCTCTCATTGGAAAACCCTTTAGTTGGCTTAAGTGCGGTTTATCCGCGAGCCCAGGAAGCTGCATTGACATGAGTTAATAACTTGAAAGGAAAAGGCTTACAAACCTCTTGCGCATTGCTAGGTACTTATTCTTAGGGGGCTCGCCGGCTTGACATCATAAAGCATCGACAGCGTTGCATGTCCGGACTATTTTGTGGCAGGTATTACTGCATTTGAGTTAAGGACTTCTAGGTCTAATTGGCTTTCGTGGGTAACAAAACGGTTCCCTTCAACACAGTCCCAATCTGATGAAAATTGTCTAGTACACATACATCTGAAAGGCATACCACTCCCCGACATCTGTGCTCCCGCAATAGTAGGGTGTATAAGAATTTGTTTCCATCCATTTGTACTCCACACTCGCTTTCTGGTGAAATTATTCTAAAAGCGAAGCACAAAAAGGAGTTCAGGCAGAAGAATCACTTATTTTAAATCAACCAACTTTCTTCGGTTTAAAACTCCCAGGTAATACTGTTAAAAAAGCAGCTACAGAGCTAGTCGATTGAAAATAACTTTTTTAAGAAAACTCGGCTAAAAATAACCGATTTAATAATTTTTTCTCGGTCTTAAATAACAAACTAACTCTGTAGAATTTAACCAACTCGTTAATATTAATCTAGAAACTAGGTTGATAACAACTTTTACCTCTTATCTCTGTAGTTTTAAATATCGGAGAACGGATACTATTTTTTTCCAACAGAGACTTCGTAAATTTTAACCCATTTTTTAAACTGAGCATTTTTGAGCGTGTTAAGTAACGATTTTTTGTCGGTCAAACTACTTCTGGTCAAGTGGTAATTGGCCTTGATTGACGGAGTCAACTTGTTTTGGCCTGTCGGCTTGTCTGCCCGTCTGAATTTTTTTTACTCTTCGAAATCCTGCTGCCGCTGGTCAATGGGTTTACCTAAATAACCAAGAATCCAGTAACCGCACAAAGTTTCACATAGTCGTAGTACCTCACCTCGTTGATTTGCTTTCTGTCACCAAGTACCACGACTGTCTCGAAGGACCAAATGATGAACCTTTCTTCCACCACGAAGCCCCGTTTTGTTGTAGGATATAGGTAGGAAGGCCTTTTGTCTTGCACCCACGAACCAGTATTATGTGCAAGGTATAACCCACAATTCGGAGAGCCGCAACATTTTTTAATTTTTGTTTTCATTATGCGTCAGTATTTACTGATTTTGTGGAAAAATAGTTCCGCTACTGAGGACCAGCGTTGCCACTTCAAAAAGAGAGGACCGCAGTAGGTAGATCATTAATAAAAATTCAGTTTGGATCTTCACGCAGTAGATTATTTCTTGTTCTTGTTGTTTTTGGTGTTTGCATGCACCATGACCACATACATGAATATCCAGCTTTATAACTCTTTTTGATATTATTTGTCTGACTTGAAATAAAACTGTAGCTAAAGTGCAGCCGTGTTTCTAGAAGCTAGCCCTGGGTTACGATTCCATTGTTTACCTACCGCTCTTGTTTGTTGCAACTTTTATTTCGCACTTATTCGGCAAACCAGTTTACTCACTATCACAAAACATGGCAACGGTAACTCTCCACTCATCCATTCAAACTCTGTGCAATTTAATATTAATGATGGCCTCCCTCAGTCGTTCAATGTGCGCTTTTCGCCTGTTTCACAATTTCCAGCCTTCACTGCCTCCGCAATCCACCATTCTCTAACTGAATTGCTCTCTCCCTCTCTTGGTCTTTCTTTCTCGCTCTATATCTAAAAATCGTGCTCGATTCCCATTCAACCGATTTCAAAATTCAGCATCAACCCCTGTGAGAAACGGATCCCTACTATTATTTGGATTTACACTCTGCTCGCCTAATACTATCCCGCTATTCGTTTCGGAGCTCAGGGCAAAAAACAAGAACACGTTTCAACACACCAAAAAAAAACACAAGTTACGGAGTGGAGAGAAACGAGAAACCAACGTGAAGACGACCACCGGAAGAGGGTTGATGGGGGTTGATGATGATAGCAAGGGGTTGCTTTGATTCATCTATGACTCGAACCACCCCCTTCTCTAGAGCACGCCGGTGGTGGCTTCATTTAACTTGTTCACGCTCACTCATTCATCATAAAGCGGTGAGGAGGGGAAATAAGTTCCACGAGTCCATGACTATCAGTTCAGTTTGTTGTTGCTGCGTTTCTGTGTCCTGCTGCTACTGTGAACACCGTTATACACACATAACCGGTGTAAAGTGGAGTTTGGCGGTTGTATTACCGTTATTACTATCAGTTTATAATGGCTTAAGAGCATGGTCGGGCTTGTGTTTTTTGTTTTATTTTTTTGTAGACTGCTTCCTGTTTTATTTTTGGATGAGTAGTGAGCGTTGGTGGAATGGCTGATGCTTTCTTGTTTGCGTTTTGACGTATTCACATTTAACCCTCCTTTCAGTGTTTGCCAACTCTGCGGGGAAGCACAGCTTGTATACAGCGCGCTGTGTAGGATTGTTTGTATAAATAGGTGCTTGCGTTATTTCATTCTGAATGTTGGTGGAAAAACTACCCGCCGCACCAGCTTGGTCTGGTCATTGTGAGTTGCTTTTTAAAAAAAAAGGAAAACTAAGCGCCGAATACAACAAAAGGTTGTACAGGACACCCATAGCCAGAAAGTAACACGTTGAAAGGGGTGCGCAGTAAGAATTCATTTCGGCCATATGTAATGTGAAATGGAATTTTCCAAATCAATGGAAATTTTGAAAATTCGTAAATAGTGGTGGACCACTCACGTGGTGGAGGCAACACTGAAGGACCTGTTGGTCGAAAGGTTTTGTATTTGATTTTTATGAGATTTCCACTCAGCGGGAGGTTATTGGTAAAATCAAATAAATCGGACGATGTGTGAGGGTGAATTTGTTTGACAAGTGACCGTATGTGTGCCTAGCTACTTATGGATTTATTGAAGCTTTGCCTTGGGGGAATGCTAGATTGTATACACGCAGAGTTTATGCGAAAACAGAGTGGGTAAATGCTTGTGAATTTCAGTCTAAAAAAAACATGTAGGTACATACATATAAGAGACGTTGAAAATGCTGGATGGAGGACATGGACAATCGGATTCGACTTAGGGAAGGGGATTAACACTTTTTGTAAGCACATATGTTGAAGGAGAGTTATTTGAATGGAATTGAATTGAATATGTGGACAGATGTTTGACTGAAGGATCTGAAAAGAGCGCGCCGCGCGATGCGAGATGAGTGAAATTAATTATTAGAAATAATCGGTAGCGAATTACTTATCAATTTGAAAAATATTCATTGGATTTTTTCGTACAGAACTGATAGGTAACGGTAATCCAATAGAATGCGCACCCAAAGTTGCAACAACACCAGAAACTCAAGAAATAGATACATATAATCAGAACATCACATCATAACACAAAATAAAATGTAACATAAGCATATAAATCACAGCCTCGCGTGCGGTTTGACACTTGTTTGTTGAAGAAGGGATGCCGGCATATTGGACTAGTCATCGAGATATGGACATTGAAAGCAATGCACTCGGCATGGCTGCAAAAGAACATTGGCATATCTCTGATGACTAGTTTAATATGCTCGAGGTAATAATTTAAATTAGCACTATCACTAAAACTTTCTTTGATGAATAATGAAAACATTGGGCACGAGTTGTTGAGGCGATCGCGAAAGAAGTGCAACTACTAAATGTCAAATGTGCAACGCGAGAAGTGCTATGTATTTTCTCCCGTGTACTCATGCCATCCAGACTTATTAATGGTAGCTCTCCCATACTCCTATTAATGGAGCTTTCATGATGGCCGAATTAGAGATAGACAGAGAGAGAGAGAGAATACATCGCTTCAGGATTGCTTCTAACGCCCAGATCATATTAATTTGTATATGTATGCATTGTTAGAGGTTATTTGTATTAATGTATAAAAAATATTCAAGTTCAAGTCCATGAAGTCATTGACCATCTTATGTAATTTACAATCCACTTATGTAAAGCGTGAAGCGAGCCATCATGGGGGGTAAGACAAAAGTTTACGGACACTACTTGTGAATTATCAACCAGTAGTATCTCATCACGTTGCCAGACTAAAAAATGGAACACAAAAAATCAACTGATTCATGCGAATGAACTCCCCGTCCGTATTCCGAGCTATTTGGTTTCTTCTCGTTCTATAAAGGTATGTTCAGACCAGCCAAACATTTGATAAACAATTAAATACCTACATGTTCCATATTTATTTCTAAAACACTTATTAAACAAAACAAATTTTATGAAATGTTTAGAAATGTTTTGCTGGTTTGGATCTGGACACCAAAAAAACATTTATGAAATGTTTCCAATCGTGATGGGAAATAATTTTTGTTTTACAAGTTTCTTTGCAGAAAGTGAGCGCAGTTCTTCGATTATTATTATTTTTTCAAATAAAATAAAAATGTCCAGAAATGCTTGGAATACCTAATGAGATAGTGAATCATTTAATACGATTATCTGAATTATGTCGCGTGTCTAGTGATTCCCGATACCAAAATTACAAAAATAAAAACTTTACTCCTTGCTAATTGTCCTACCACATTATTTTCTTTTCGTCCAAAAAAGGATAAAATTGAAACATTTCATAAACATTTAATAAATAAATTTCAGAAATCTTTTATAAACATTTATGAAATGTGTCCGATTTGCTTCAGAAACATTTTATAAACATTTCTGAAATGTTTCACTGGTCTGGACACACCTTAATATGCCAAGATAAACTAAAGCTTGTTCATGTGTTTCATATTTGAGCATAAAATACTAAATTTGTTTCACAAAAATATAATTTGAAAAGAAAAATTATGCAAATTTTATTTAAATATGGTAACACTCCGACATTGCAAGTGAGATGACATGTGCCTTGTGTGACATCACGTTGAGCAGAATATTTGGCATATGGCTGGTGGCAATATGAAGTTTGAAATACCATGTACCCAGCGTTCCCTCCCTTGTCGTTAACCAGAGTTCTCATTGCGGTCGAAAATTGTACTCAAATGGGACTGAAGGTAGTACGCAATAAAGTACCTAAACCGGCTTTATGGAATTTTTCAATTAGAATCGGAAATTTGTTAATACAAAATTCACATTTAGGTATATGTACTATACATACATTTTTAAAATTTTTTTTTTATCTGAACATATATACATATAAAAAAATACCACAAACAAAAGCTTATTTTAATTCAACATAAATTATTTTAGTTCAGTTATATGTATATCGAAATTTAAACGAGAATTTCAATTGGAACGTGTATCTTGTAGTTTAAGGACCGGTCTGTTCACAGCTGGTTAAATCCGTGGTAAGGTTACCATAGATTTAGATAAACCCATAATTTTAAATTGTGATAACCGACGAGTGTTTGTTGAACGATTTTTGACTTTGGTCACCAAACCATAGCTTTGCGACAAATCGTTCCACTTTTTCAGTTTATTTGTCAATTCAGTGATTGACCGAATCTATAGTTAAATTTTTTTGTTTTCCGGGTTCGTTTGTTTTCGATAAGTAATTTGTTAAGGTATTTTATTAGAATCGGTTAGTTAGATTACAACATTTTTTTAGCACAAGAATGTCATAATCAAATGATACAGGCGTTTTTTAAAAAACTGAAGAATAAAATCTTTTTGGTGTGAGACAATAAACAATTTTTTTAAAACAAAACTGAATTAAAAACGCAACCAATAACATTTTACAAATGGATCATCTCAATTTATTCAACGACCATCGCAATTTTCTCATTCTTTCAATATTTCCTCCAATGAATGCGCTTTATCTTAATATTTGAGAGCTGTCATCGGCTAAAAATGTTGAATATAATCTTACTTCATCCCTCGCATCCATTATTGTGTTGGGGACGTTACTGTTATTCAATGCGTGTACCATATTCCATACATCTGTATATTCCGTCTACGAAACTGACGAAACTGATTTTATTATATATACGTTTATTGTATTATTTGTATTTTTAGCAGCAACATCACAATTAATACCTACGCGAACGCAGTCCTTATAACAACTTGAACAAACTAAATTCCTGAAAATCATTGGTTAGATCTTACTAGCCGCGCAAAATCGGCTGGTCATCGATTTGTCTGGTTCAGAATTTTGCTGAACAAACACATTCGATGATTACCAGCTGAAATAACCGACGATTAAAGATAATCAAGATTGAGTAAACCGGCCCTGTTGTTACAAACAATTTTGGAAAATAAGAAATGAGTATTGATATGAATTTATAAAGAAGTAGTACGCGGTGGATCCGAAGTAGTACCGTACTCAGTTAGCAAAAATGTACTCAAAAATTAGAAAACACTACAATTGTAGCACGGGAGGGAACGCTGCATGTACCATTATCTGTTTTGTTTTTGAAAACAACTGTTGCCACAATTCAAAAATTAAATTTTTCAATGATCCGTCCTGTTTTATTTTCGTGATGAGATCACGCTGATAATAAAAAAACAGCTAATGTTTTTAAAAATAGGGTTTGTACAGTCTTTCATTTTTAAACTAAAAACACCGAATCATTGTCCGAGAGGACCAACTTGGGCAAACTAATTTCCAGCTCAACTTAGCCTGGAACAGAGAGGTAACACATTTTAGAGGTACCATAGGTGCATTTGCTTCCGGTTGTTTTGTTCAATACAAGGCGCAGTGTGATTTTATGCTACAATTCACCAGCATGCATTAGCCGGGTCTACTCGCTATATCTATAAGACATGTGCAGTGTTCACTCAGGAGTCTTCAAAGTACTTTCTCTACAGTCGCTGTTTTTGGTATCAACGTCGGCCGAATCCTCAATGGAGTTATGGACATCTGTACTAGGTAACTGGAGTAATTTTGGACTGTTTGGTCAGGCTTTCCGATTTCAAAGACAAGAGAAAAAGTTCATCTTCACACAAAAGCAACCTGTTAAGGAAGTCCTTTGTATCCATATCTAACAGAGTGTCGTCAATAGTGGGAGAGAATGCATTTCTAATCGTCCACATCGATGCAAAAGAAACCAATGTGCTAGGTCTTGAGACCTTTGGGTTGACTCCTCTAGGAAGACTTTTGAAGTAAACCTCTAAACAATATAGTATCACAACTTTAGCCCTCCCCTAAAGGGCAATAAACTCATTTTTGATCACAGTAAATGTATTTCTTTATAGCTCAGTTCGCTCTTCCAGATCAAGGCGATGAATTACTTTATGTGTTAACTCGGAATATTTCATCCATTGAGACGGGTTCGGCCTTGATCCAGGTAAGAGTTCTTGGTCTGCTTGGTATATAAACTCCAAACATTGCCACACTTTGCAAACTCTTTCTTACAGCAAGATCTTTGATCATCAGGAGCGATAAGTTTCCTCGATATCACTCGATATCACTCATGATGCTCACTTCAACATTTCAATGACAACTTGCTTTAATTTGTAGTAGTTTGACCACCTACCTAGGTTCGGGAGAGATCGTGCCATCGATGTTGCTTCTGTAGATCACAGATATCAAGATTTTGTCTCTAGAAGGTTGTCGGTAGGTAAAGATAAAGCCGGGTGGCCTTAGAGAAGTTCTGGTGCTATATAATTTTGGTATCTTGAAGCTAGATCTTGTTGGACCGTTCTATATCAAGTTTTTGAAACATTCAAAGTCTAGCATACTGCCGGCATCGACAGTGCATTTTACAGGGAGCTCGCTTCCGGCGTGATCTCCCACAGCGAAATGGTCCAGTCTATGTATGAAGCAGCGGCCATTCTGGTAGAGAGCTATCGTCCACATTTAAGAAAGACAAATAGACAATATGGTGTAACAAATAAAAATAGTTTAAGCAAAGTGTGGAGGGCGTTGCTATATCCACGTATACCAACCCCACTCCCAGCAACACAGCAAAAAAAAAAACAAAACTTAAAAATCAAACAACCCTGAGGGTTGGAAACATATTTCCAAAAGAAATTCAAAACGCTCCACCAGGGATTTGAAATGAAAAGAAATTGAATCTTCAATGGAAATAATTCTTCGACAGTCGTCCTGAAACTCCCAGTTGTCCTCTCAATTGCTAAGCCAGATCGGGGAGCAAGAATCTGTATTGGCAACGTCACCCCACCCTTGTAGAGTTTTTGTCTTCTTTTGCTCACTCATTTGTACTGTAAAATCCCAACAAATCCCATCATCATCAAAGCCAAGCCATCGCCAAATCAAAGACCATGCGTACCTATGTCCTTCTCCGAGTCCACCATTTGTCACTTTTACCAGCACAAAGTCGTCGTCGAAAAGGGAGCAAGAAGGCATCAGAAAAAAAAAAAAAAAACGACCAACACCACCCGTTGCCCCTTGCAGTGTCGTACGTTTGTCGAATCTAATTCATATGTATTTCTGTTGAATCTCAACTTCCACCCCCGACATCGACACTCTGGAAGCGATGATGATTTGGCTGTTGATATGTGCGTACAGCGGCGAGTTGCTGTTCTCATCAAATTTGGGTCAGATTACTCAAGGGGTCGCCCGCCGCCGTGCGTCGTTGAGTATGGTAGCCCACATGATTGGACCTTCGCAGTATGCGTATACAGAATGAACCCATTTCATAGAGATGACAGTAATGAGGTAGTGACATCTACCAAGTGGTGGATATGGTGGCTGTGGGCAGATATGTGGCCGTGCAGTTACAGTATGTGTGTACAGTACACTCCCATGTGGGTGTGGGGTGGGAATTTCCCTTGAGGATTGTCATGAAAATGCTCGCTCTCAGCCAGGAAAACCGACGAAAGGTTTTCTCACGCACACGCGAATCAAATATTTGCGGCATCGGTTTGGTTCTGCTCTTTCGGTGGAAGAGAGATCCAGGACGCATCTGAAATTGTGTACTCGGTTGATAACGCACACCAGCATACGCCCGAATGACTGATGGCATACAAATAAATTTTGTTCTTGCTTCTGGGAGAGGAGGATGAAAACTTGTTAGCTGAACTTTGACCAGGGTGACTTCAGACAGTTAATATTGAAATTACGAGGCAGTAGCGATTGCGGAGAGATGGTGGTAATTGCTGATTTCAATTGATTAACATTATTTTCGAATTAAAAGTGAGACGCGAAGGGAAGTTTAAGATGGATGTGTTGTAGGAGACATGATGAATCCACTCATTAAAAGGGAACATGGATGCGGGCGGCATTCGTCAATACGCATCAATTGCTAATTAACATTATTAGTTGATGGGCTGTTAAGTGGGTCAGATAAGTTACCCGATGATGGTCTAACAGTTTGTTAATATGATTATGCGTAGCGTATTACGAGTCCGCTTGAGAGATGAATCGGCCGAGATATGTATTCACAATGCTGCAGTAATATAATTTTTTTTTTTTTTTACAGAACTGCCATTTGCTAACAAAAGCTTAAATTAGAATTGTTCAACCATCTTCAGAATTCTTGGGTGGTTAAATTCAGTTGAGTTCTGGCAGTCGAAATGTTTTTCAAAAAGGATGGGCTGATGCTGAAATGGAATATCACATTCTATGTGTTGGGTATTAAATAAACTTTCTCGTTAATCAAAAGTTTGGGTGGTTGTTTTCATATTTTATTTTAGGTAAAAATCTCAGAACCGATGCTAATAGAAACTGTGCATAAAATTAGGAACTGTAGTTTTAAATAAAATTCACTTTACGGTTATTCATCGGATAGCAAGGCCGTAGCTAGAAAAATATTTCGGGGATATGATCCTTAAAAAATAGCTAAGTTTGAAAGCGATTGCGGAAAACAAAATAGTCATAAATTACAAATTTATTTTTTCTTATTAACTAGTAACTATAACAAAAATAGGAATAGTTTAAGAAAAAGTAGCTAGTCACTGGTTTAATGTGTCTATGATGGGAAGCGTTTTGAGAAATTTGTTTTTGAGTTTGCATTCGCAGTTAAATAAAGTTTTGCGTAGCTTTTATTGATTGTTATTGGTTGTACAAAAATATAGCGTAGATATATGAAAATCTATGTAAGGGATCTTTGGAATACTTATATTATCTTTAATATGTATTTTGATCAAAATCTTTTGAGCGGTTTTTTAAAATTCAAGTTTCAAAATTCTGTCCGTCTGTCCGTGTGTCCGTCCGTCTGTCTGTCTGTCTGTCTGTATGTCCCGATCCCTACAGCCTAAGCGGCTAGCTGGATTTCGTTCAAACTTCGGATTTGGAGTTGGGGGGCTTACAGTTCGGGGCCGTTTTGAAATTTGGACATAATGTATCTCGAAAACGGTCCATACGATTGTAACAAAAATTAATTTCTATGGTAATATGGTCATTTCTAACTTAATGACAAGCTTAGTTTTTCTCTGTATCATCGTAAAATGGATTTAAAAAAAAACGCCATTTTTGAAAAATTTAGTTTTCTTTAGTTTACCTGAAAACGGCAATAACGATTTTCACCAAAATGCAGACGTAGGGTATAATTGATTTTTTCAAAATTATTGCGTCCTTAATTTTCAATTCAAATCGCCGAAAACGTTAATTGTAAAAACTGCTCATATCTCCAAAACCCCATTTTCGACTTCGATAAAACTTTTAAAACCAATTAATGCTTACATCCCAAAAAATACCTTGTACACGGTTTTCAGCTAAATAGTTAAGCAATAGTATTTTCCAAACTTAACATTGCAATATTTGGTACTGTGTTGTCTGCCAAATTTTACAAAAACTGCTCTAACGATTTTGATCAAAATACATATAAAAGATAATATGAGTTCCAAAGAAGATCCCGTGCTTAGTTTTTCATATATCTAAGCTATATTTTTGTATAATCGCAATGCCCCAATTCCGATGAAAATTCAATTACAGCTTCGAAAGACTTATTTTTAGCAAAAATTACCCTCTTTTCAACCTTGTTGAAAATGCACCTTAAAATACATAATTCCAACCACTTGCAGTCTTACACAATCAGAAACTGTCACTTCATTTGCACGCCCCACACGCCCATCGGTATATTCAGTTTATAACTGCTAATGCAAGCTCAAAAACAAATCTTTGAATTATAGGTCGGTTATTTCAACCAAGTAAATTGACAACATTTATACCAAACAGGCTGGCAATAACAAGCAAGTAATTTTGTCAAATTCAACAAAGTTGGACTACCCTTTTAGTTGGTTAAATTCAATCAAGAAGGATGGCTGATTTTAAAGAAAGTTGGATAAATTCTACCAGGTGGGTTTGACAAATAACAAAGTAAGTTGGTTAAAATCAACGATTTTAGTTTCCCTTTACAACAGAGCAAATTTTGGTTTAGAAATTGATAGATCGGCTATTTTTAACCGATTTTTCTTTAACAAGTTGACTTAGTTATTTTTAACTTTTAGCTATTTCTATACTAATGGTATTATACAGTTCGTTGATTTTAAAGCAACTGATTATGGTGCGTATAATTTACCTGTGTAAAGTTCGGTCGCTGTACAGGTCCGACCTATTTGTTGTTAAAGTGAAATTTTTTTTTTTAACGTCAAAAGTATTTTTATTATTAATTATTTTATTCGTGTATAGGTCCAGTCTGATTAAAATCTGTGGAAAACGGGAGAGTTGAACTATGGAAGACCATGCTACTATTGCGGTCAAAGATCCACCCCTAAAACATTTCAAACAACCTATTTATTGAAATATAGAACATTGGTTAAAAGCTATAAATACACAACTTCAAAAATATTTCGCCAAAAATATACTTGTATCACCATCAATGCTGACCCGCTTAAAAGTTTCACGCTCATTTTATATCCCAAAATATTGACACGAAAACAGAAATCTAACTAAACTAGTCCGATATAAATTTCCACGCTGTGTGGAAAAACAATCGATTTATCATCAACTGGTCAACCAGTGAAATGTAGGACACATTATATCGTCCTGCCATGCGAGGAGACCACCGACCGTCGACATGTCCCAAATTTTCGGCCGAAAAACTTTTAACCGCAATCACAAATAAAATCCAATAGAATCGAAAACAAAAGAATAAATGTGGGCCACGACGTTATTTATTCATCAATACGCTGACGCTGAGTATGCACACATACACACGCCCACACAAAACAGTAAATAAGTTTCGACGGCCATCCTCAGCCGTAAAGTGGAATGGGGAGGGTGGTACATTTTACCGCCAAAGGTGGAAGTATTCATTGACATTTTCATTTAGTTCGGCTATTCAGTACTCAATCATAATGCGTGTGTATAAGCAAAATACTCGTCCCAACAACCCCAAAGAGCTGCGAGTGATTGTGGGTAAAAAAAAAATGTTGTATTAATTTTCCCCACATTTTCAGTTACCACTTAGAGAACATTCCTTTCACAAACTACCCTAGAAAAATAGAGCCAACCGAATGCGATGGCATAATTTATATCGAAAAATTCAAACAGGAGTCATAAGGACACAAATGTGCGACGGAAAAATAAACGCGTAGAATGACACGATGGTCGGTTTTATTGAGTGCTTTTCGGCTTACGATACAGTAACAGCAACATATGCAGGGTAAAGAGTTGTGGCAGGCCTATTACGCGCAACACGCTAATAAATTTGTAAAGGGAATAGCGGTAATAAACGGAAAAAGTATATTTATTAATCCACTAAAAGCATCCGACGGGGACTTTCTAGCTCGAAGCGGAAATAAAATTCAAATGACGTAACGCAATATCAATCATTTCAAGTTATTCGAAGAGCTTATGGAATGTGAGGCTTGCTCGAGAATGTTGCTGCGACATTCTACTTATCATGTCCTTTATTTGCATTATTTAGAGGACATGCTGATGATATCATCGGACACTATATTGATAATACATTTTTGAGCCATAGGCGCAGCGTTGCCAGTTTGAGGGTTTTCCCCCCAGATCTAGGGGTTTTTTTGACCGACGGGGGAAATCTGGGGTCTCTTGTTTTGTAATTGCGCTCAATTATTTTTTTTTTCTCACTTAAAAGTATCGTAAGCAGTCTTGCCGGAGAGAAATATTATAATATAAAATGGGGAGTATTTTGAAAAAAATAGTAGGTAGTACAGACATTTTTAAGTCTTAAAAAATAAAAATGTGAGGACAACAATTTTTTTTTAACTTTATTTAAAAAAAAATTCGGCTGAAAAAAAACGAAGCATAAATAAGTAAATTATTTATTCTAATAGTAAGTATGTAAGTAAATATATTTTTAATTATAAAAAAAACTGTCTCACGGCAGATAGCTTTTTGATTTGTTATGTCTTTCTATAAGCTGTTTGTTGTTTGTAAGTTTCTAATTACAAGACGAATAAAATGGCTTCTTGTCGATTTCCGTAAGGAACGCAAAATCACTCAATCATCCTTGACGGAAGATTTGCGAGCGATTTTTGCTTTTTTTTTTTTGAAAATGTGGTTGGATCAGCATCAGAAATATCTAAAAATATAGCTTTTTGGCAAGTAACAGATAATCGGACGAAGTTGGAGGTCTCACTATGATTTGTCTATGCACCAAACGACAATCCCAGATAACAATAAAATAATTACCGAACTTACAGATGAAAATTACATGAAGCCAACGAGAAAAAAAAAAACAAACTAGAAAAGGGTTAATTCTCTTTTTGACGACAGTTTGGAACATAAAAGTGCTGCCAAATTTGCATTAAATTTAAAGTGAATTAAAATTAAATTTATTCAGGTTGAAATTACACTTGGCTGCAAGTGTAATATATTTAAGGTATTTAAAAAAATTAGAAGTACGAATGTGAAAGGAGGGAGCACGGAGGTGTTGAAAGTAGTACAATACTCCTATGGGAGTAGTTTCGGCAACACTGATGGTAAGTGAAAATTAAAAGCTATAAAGCAACACCAACAAACCAAATAAATTCATGTGCCATTTATGCCAATTCCATTCCAACGCATTCCAATATTCATTGGTGCCAGGATATTGATAAACCCTTATCTAAATCTACATACATCACACACTATTGCATTTGCGAAAAGTTCACAATCATATGAGAAGCAATAAATAGAGCGAAACTTTCTTTGTATTTTGTCACTTGCCAAAACCAATTTGTGATTGAACAAGTCCCTCCATTACTCCCTTTTACGTCGTCGCAGAGTAACGTTCAGCTCTTTCTTTTTCGCCTTATATTCATCCCATGCTTCGGGTTCTCCCCTCCTCATGGCGTGATTAAAGGCCTTCCTCGCAGCCTTTTTTAGCTTTTCAAGTTCCCGGCACCACCAAGGCGCAGGATCTTGTTTTTCCACTAAAGTAGGTGTACAAGCCACTCGGTACGCAACTTCAACAGCTGATTGCAGATGCTTCAGCTGTGATTCTACATGCCAAGTGTTTTTCGGTATTCCGAATGTGATTCAGTTTTTCCTCCAACACTTCAAGGTATTTTATCCTATCTGTGTTCTTCGGAATTCTGATGTTTCCGATCTTTTTTCCTTTTAGATCCATAGCGAACATCAAATGAAATGGCTCTGTGATCCGACAATGTAGCCTGATCCGTTACCCTCCAATTTGATATTCTTTCAATTATCTGGCTACTGCACATGGTAACATCGATCACTTCCATTCGTCTCACATCGACGAAGGTTGGCTCTGTTCCCCTGCTTAAGATAGCTAGATCCTTGCATGATACAAATTCGAATAAGGCTTCTCCTCTGTAATTATCGTTGGTGCTGCCCCACACTGTATTATGTGCATTGGCATCACAACCAATTATTAGATCCTCGTTCCTGTTCCTGCATGCATTCACCAAAGACTCTAACTCTCTTGTCGGAGGAGGTTCTGGAGAATCATACGGCAGGTATGCAGATGCTATGACAAAACTTCCCGCACCTGATCCTACTCGTACTGGGGCACACAGATCCGGCAATTTATATGCTTGAGCTCCGTGCCTCACCAAGATACAGGACCTAGTTCTTCCGCTAGTTTGCGCATAATGCAACTCAGCCATGCTCTTTGGGAGTCCTCTAATCTTTCCTCTAAGGCTCCTGTATCAGGGCTATATCAAACGAATACTCATCAAAACATTTAGTCATCATTGCCGATGCTGCTTTGCTGTGATGAAGGTTCAATTGAATCACCCTCAGCTTTTCCCGGTAATATAAATCGCCCCAGTAAACAAATGACAATTGCTAACACTTTTCTATGTAGAGACTTCTTATCTACTTGCAGATTGATGTTTAGCTTTGGCATCTGCCTACATTTTGTCGCAAAACTAAATAATTTAAGGAAAGTTTGGTTTCTTTACTGGCGAGCTGGCGAGCTTGCTTTAAATAAAATTTTGGCCCTGAACATACGTCGGACTTGCCGCTTGCTAGCGTCTACTCCATTCACTAGTGTGCTCTTCCAAGTATACGGCGGTTGATTATTTAATACTTATGGAGCGTATGGTCCACGCTAGTAGTTGTGCTTCGCTTGGATAGTAGAAACTACAAACAAAAAATTGGTTTCGATTTGTCTGACTAATAGATGAGTAGAGATGTCCACATTTCTTTAACTGAATGAAACCTTAAACCTTTTCGGAGGTGTTTAAAAAAGTTTATTTTTACGCTGCTTGGGATGTATCAATGGGTCAGCGTACTGTAGCCCAAACTTTCTGCCCGAGTATTTCTTTCTGAAAGTATGCCAAATGTGATACAGTTTTTCAAAATAAAGTCCACCAAGTTTTTTTTTTGCGAAAGTACAAAATACGGTTTTGTATACAAACCTATATAATGTTGAAAAAATTATTGCATAACATTAACATTTACACATGGTGGTTTTAGGTTGCATCGGTTGAAGTCGTCTTATGATTATTCGCCAGAATAAAAATGAACATACGTAAAACTGCTAGTTGTAGGTAATAATAATAATTTGAAACTACAATCTATGTAGAAACATTTTAAATATGGTATCTGTTCCAAGTTTTCGTACTACCGCATATCGTAATTTTTATTCGGTTTCCTCATACCGTTTATATAATACACTTCCTCTGTCAATAAGGATGATATCAACGCCTGGAATGCCGTTAAGTCATGCAAGATGCTGGCTTTTCAATTTCAACTTTGTTAATTTAGAATCTATACTTTCAGACACTCTGGTTTAAATTTTAGTTCTACGAATTATGTATGTATTTATTATTTTTTGCACTTACGTTTGAATTTCTTTAAAGTAATCTGCTTCTTTTATTCAATTTGAGTTTTAAAGTTCTTACTCCCTTTTTTTGAATTCTGTTTGTGCTAAATTTTTTATTCTATTTTATCCTTTTGCTAATGTTTTATAGGGTCACCCCACCCAAAACTAAATTCTTGAAATTTGTAATAGTTCTTTGAAGTGACATTCAACACTATTTTTTGTACTCAGTGCACAAAATACAGAATGTCTCTATTTTTCTTAAATTCTCTCCTTAAAGCACTTATAAAAATTGTTCTTATTTCCGAATTTGTATTTTGTATTGAATTTATAGAAATAAATTATATCTATCTATCTATCTATCTATAATATACGCATATATCAAATAGTAGCTAGTACCCGCGACTTTGTCTGCGTAGAATTAGTACTTCAAGTAGTTCAATTAAAAAAATGTTTATATATCAACAACTGCGCCACTTATCGGTCCCAAAACCATTCTATCTTCCAAGTCAACCAACCAACACCACATATTTAAATTCATTGGTCAAAAACGCATCAAATGTGTTTATTTCTTACCAAAAGTATAGATAGGTATAATGCATTTTTATATCCCTAACTTGAGAAATAATTGGTTCGTCTTGCATCCCTTACTTCATCCTAGGGATGCCAGACGTCCCTCTATAAGGCTTTTATCCCGCAATAAAAAGTGACCCGCACTAAAGATTTGTCCCGTAAAATGTCCCACCTTTTAAATTGTCGCCCTATTATTACTTCTGTATTAAATAAAATAATCATTACTTCTTAAAAAGTGTGAAGTGCGCCTTTATCTGATGATGATAGTTCAGTGGTCTGGGTCTCCGAACTCAAAAAGTTCGCGATAACATAAAATGTACAAATATGAATTAAAAGATTTTTACTTAAACCAAATATTACTTATTACAACAAATAAGATGTAAACTAAAATAAAAACGATTTTTTCACTTCAAATGTAAAAATGTCCCGCCAGCTAATTTTCAAGATCTGGTATCCCTACTTCATCACCTTCACATTTGCTTTCGCATCTTATGTCCTTTTCAGAGATCCCATCTATTCCTATACCAAAATTCAATCAGAGTTGCTTTCGAATTTTGTTTTCAAGGTTACGTTGAATTTTCTGTGCAAATGACAGCTGACAACAAAACTATGTTTTGAAATAACAAAGTGATGCCAAATTTGTATAGTTATTTTGCGATCACCTTACGTAGAAGGCGAATGATGTGAGTATCGCATTTGACTATAGGTGTGTTTTTTTGAGCATCGATCTCAGCAAAGTGTCAAAGCAAAATAAAGTAGGATTTTCAGTACGCATTTACAACAACTATTGTGAGTCCTCGAAGTGTCAAGTAGAGCGTAGTTGTTGTAATTTCGTGCTGAAAATCCTACTTAACTTTGCTGAGATCGAAGTTCGAAAAAACACGCCTTATATCGTTACAAAATCTAGTACTGGAACACTCAGAGCGAATTTACAAAGCTAGCTCCGCTAAGCAACTCTGCTACGGTATCATTTTCTAAAAACTATAACTATTCCACGGCCTTGCATGCTCTTTTTTTTTTAATTTTTGTTAATGACTCACTTCGGCCAGTAGCTCGCACCGCAGTCCGAATGTACATAGACACAATTTATAACTATGATTAACTTTGATAGCTGGTTGTCGAACTACTTTTGAAAAACCATTAAAAATGTACTCAAGCCGAAAAATCGGTAGCCTCACCTCCGTAGTTCTAATTACCCACCGACTAACAAGCGGCGCTAAATATGCCTACTGTGCATCGAATAGCAACCGGCCACCGCATTCGCCTTAAGTAATGACGGGGGTCGTTGGTCTTAATGTCTTCTTAAACGACTTGGGCGCGATCTTAAAGACAGTCTCTGCTGTGCCATGGTGCAACCTGTCAATGCGTTCACAGTGTCATTTAATTTAGTGATATAATTTTGAATAAATTTTTAATTTCCAAGTTAACAACGGTGTCCCGTCAGTAGGCAGGCATATTTACAATAGGGGGACAAAGCCGCAACACATGTCCGTGTGACATGTGAGCCTGGCCGCAGTTAATGGGTATCCGTATCTGTATCTGCTTGTATCGTATATGCTAAGTCAAAGCCACTTTAGCTGTACGCTAATTTAAAATGTGCAAGCAGCAGCAGCAACAGCAGCAGGTGGACGGACATAATTTTTTGTGCGTCGCAAGGTGTGTACTGTATAAATGCTGCCCGGAGAGAGGGTTCACTGGCTGTTTTGTATCTTTTGATGAAGTATAACTTTTCGTTTTATTTTTTCTTCTTTTTTTGTGGATTTAGAAGGTCAACGGAAGTAAAGCGAGGCAAAGCAAAATCTTTCTGCCTGTTTTAAGTGAAAGTTGGTCTTCGTATATAGAAATCGTAACGCATTTCACTCGGCGCGGCGGCGGCGGCGTCTGTTCCCGCAGCCTTTTGGCTCTCTAATGATGCGACGACGATGTATGAACGCGCGTCGCGCAACGACCCAAACTCAAGTTGACTCTCTCGATGATGGCGATTTCGAAAACAATTAGTTTATACATTTGTTGCCGTTTGCGTTGGTAATTGTGTGCGAAGCGTGTTTCTTATATCTGCTGTGAGTGAGCTGAGTTGAGAGTGATGGTTGTGCTTTGGCAACGGATTCGAATCTGTGTCTATTGCCAATTGCATTGCATCGCATCCGCATGCCAGAGTGTTCCAAGCGATTTACAATTGTTTTCCACGCCAACAACTCTTCTTCGGGTGTAGCATGGAAACATATACAGACAGGCAGACGGACAAACTAATGGAGCGGCGTATGCAAGAAGAAGAGGCCGAGATTTTTTTATTCGTTTCTATTATTTAGCCTGATAAGTAGGCTGAGTGGCTGTCTGTCTTTCTGTTTGGAAGACACTGAAGATGGTTCAGTTTCTTTTTTAATCTGTTTGGTGGATGTATCTACGTTCACTTGGCTGATGATGGTACACAGACGTGCATTATGCTTTTGCATTTTCTCCAGCAATTGCCTAAATGATGCTAATTAAGTAGATGCAGAATGGGTATACAGGGTATGTGAAAAGTTGTGTTCTTCTATGTTTTAATTGTGATTTTGAGAAGCGTTTTTATGAAACGATCTAGTAGGGCAGTTTTAGAATCTGTAGGTCCACGACCGACCCAATATATTCACTACAAGAAGCTCAGGTCGATACTCACCACCTTTTCGTCGATTTTAAGGCCGCATTTGCAGAGCTATATCTACTTTTGGCTTCCCTGCCACTCACTACTCCATAGAGGTAGGAAACAATCGCAACGAGACCTTTCATGTCAAAATGGATTTAGTGAAACGAAACAAGCAAAAACGAGGGGCACAATTTTCCAAAAGTCTGTCAATTGAATTGAAATTGGGTGAAAGACGATTGGCAGAACACAGCGAGCTGTCACTGGTTCGTTTGCAAGTATCAATATATGCATAGTCTGCTGCTCGCGCTTAAATTAAGCCCCATACAAAAATGACTCCAAAGATAAAATTAAGCTAAGCAGTACGCAGTTTAAGCTAAATTTGTTAGCCGCTGTACGAAAAATCTCTACAGAATTTAAGTAGGCGTATTAATGCAAAATACATTTTTCCACAGCTAAATTTTAACAGATCAGGGAAAGTATCGGTATTTCAAACGAAAGCAAAAAAACAGTATGAAGAATGGCAGCTTCAACACAAAAAAATTCGTTGTTGTTAATTTAATTTCTTTTAGAAACGGAATATTTTAACGAGGAGTACCTGGAAGAGGTTTTTGAGGAAGACACGACAGAAGAGTTACACCTGCCAATCGCTGTTTCTTTGGCACGTAGGAAGGCAGTTGATTGGGAAGTCAAGAGTCTATATAAAGCCCTCCTGCTTTATGGTGCATAATCATGGACGTTATCAAAGGCAGATGAAAATTTCGTTGGTCACTTCGTACCAAAATTCTTCGAGGGATTCTCGGTCCCGTTTGCGTTGACGGGCTTTGGAGGAGGAGATTTAACTGCGAATTCTACGAGATGTACAGCGACATCGATTGTTCCAAAAAGTACTCATCACTCATTTAAGATGGCTAGGAAATGTAGAGCTAAGCGACACCAACACTCGACCTCGAAGCGTCTTTCAACCCGGAGGGACTACGCAGTAGAGGAAGACATCGCCTTAGGTGGCGCGCAAGTGGAAGGATACCTCAATCAGCTCGGAGTGTGCATCTGCAAGCGATTAGGCAAAGATCGCGCTGACTTTAGACACATATTGGTTAAGACTTAGGTCCAGCCCGGACTGTAGCGCCACCTAAGAAAGTAACATCTTAAAAAGTGAGCAAAATGTCTATAAATGATCATAAGTCTAGCTTTTCCCAACCATTTGTTACATTGTTTGGCCAACAGTTGGGTTCGAGCATAATTCCGAGTAGGCTTAATTTATGTGTTAGTTTTGGAATACAGAATTGCGACCCGCTCTCCTTAAATGGATCACAAGGCGCAGATAAATAGTATTTTCAATGGAAAACTCACTTCGAGCAGGACACTTTACGTCGTTTTTTTCTATTATTTTTTTAGAACTTCAAATTTCGAAACCAAAATCGGATTTGTTTTTTTTTTGCTTTTTTTGCAGTGTTTTTGTTCGAGCTTTTCGAAACTGTCTTTTTAAACAACTGTCAAATGTACCATTACAACACGTATTCAACATCTACTTCTCTTTCATTATCAAAGTCTGTAATCTTTTGAAAACTGCTCCATCACTTTTCGCCGCAACTGTGCAACTGTTGCGGTTCAAATAGATAGTCCCAGTTAAACGATAGTTAGCTGTTTGAAGCAAACTTCGTATCTTAACCTAAAAGGCATAGAAAACTGTTTTCATTTTTTTTTTTTTTGCTTACTAATTTTTCTACACAGACAAAAGCGAGCTGATGAAATGCCAGAAAATCGAGGCGAATTATAAAATTGTACAAAAGCCACACACAACACAGCAAATGGAGTTTTGACGAAGTGAGTCGAGGCAATCGGCAAGCCAGCCAGCCACCATCAGGTAGTGTTGCGGCGGGCGGCCTCCGACAAGAAGAGGAAGAATGGCCGCAATACAACGACGACGAATACCACCAGTGTCAGCCTCAAAGTAATAGTTCTGCAAATTGAAATGAACTCTCTTGTATGCTCCACGGGCGGACGGATGGATGGATCAACATCGGCAACATCATGATCATGTTGTATGTTGCTACACACAGTACAGCAGCCACCGTATCTCGGCGCATTGAAGAAAATAGTGGCAAACACGTGAGGGGGGCAAACTCACATCAAGTGGGCAAAACAAAAACCTTTAAACTCATTCCAATAGAGCGCGCAAATAGTTTTGCGAGTTTGTTTTTCTTTACTTTATGCTATCTCTCTCGCTTGATGGATATAGCACGCTCGTCTATCCCAGGTGCTTTATGTGGCCCGGTTCCACCAATTTTGCGAGGAGAAATAATAATAATTGTGGAAAATAAAAACAAAAATAAAGTGTTACCTACCGGAGCACCAGAGAGGAGGACGGCAAATTGAATCCAGATAGTTGTAGCAAGTACCGTTCACTTTGCATTTTGAACCCTAACGATATAATTTCTTTTTTTTTCGTATACCTTATACCATTGTTGTGCCTTCGAAGTGAAGTGGATCAAGCGAGGTGGTTTTGTTTTTCCCAGATTTGCGCTGAGCGCGCTTTCCCATTTTATGCAACAACAACGACAACAAATGGAAGATAATGAAATATTTATTTAATGTTTTTATTGGGGTTCCAATTGAACTGGATTTTTGGACTGCTTTGCAAATACATATGTGCAAGTACGCATGCTTTTTGAGATTGCTGTTGTTGTTTCGCAATCTTGATTCATCTATGAGCGGACTCTGCGTGTCTTGGAAGCTGCTGTTTCTTGGGCTCGATGAAATGGGAGATTAGATGAATATGGGCTTTTGACACCGCTCAAGTGCACTCTACGGAGACATGGGAACAATTTGAGACCAATACTAATTTTTGACACAGATCCGAGCCAAACTCTAACGGAATTTCATTGTTTGTTAATCGGGAACGGTTTATGGTTGTTTCACTTATTGGTTTGAGTTTAAATGGGTGGTATTTGGCACGTTGAAATGTTGCGTATATAAGAAAAAAAAAAAAAATTTGTATGTCCACCAGTTAGGACGGAAGACTATGCCTACACAAATTAATCCAAGTTATATTAGTTAGTTGGCGAGGACTTCTGAATCTAACAGCTTTTTTGTCAGAGCGAATACGAAACGGTCGAGGGATGCGTTTTTAGAGAGCTTAGGAGCTACTGCGTCAAAAACAGTACCACGCTATGTTGCATCAATCAGCTGAGGTACATAGCTTAGCTGTACGAATAAGTCTTTTAATTTCAATATCTGCCACAACAACACCAAATCTACAGCTTAGAACACAGAGCAGTTTTTGGCAAAAGCTTACAAATCTTAAAAAATTTTGCAAAATGTTTAAATTATTACCATGAATTTCATCATAGTAGAGCATACAACATCGCAGTACATTATGGATTTATGCAGTAATTTCCTCCCATATTATAACTAGCCACCCACCTGTTCATAGCAACAACAGTAACAACAAGAACAATAAGATAAATTCGCGCTCCATCGATTGATTTCAATGGGAAACATTTTTTAACTTTATCGATTGCGTAGTAAGAGAAAGATATGGAATTCGTTCAAAATTTTGAGTTTTGATGCTACTCAATTCAAGATATTACGATGATGGAGGACTGCTAATGCAAATTCCCCTTATTAAATATAAAAGAGAGGATGACAACCGCAATATGTACGTTTTTGATTGCTAATGAAATTTTGTTGTTTTTTCTGCAGTTCTTCTTGTCCTTTTAGGCACTTTTAGGCATGAAAGTTGTATTGTCCTTCACAATTTCCTATTTTTCTATGAAAGCCAATTAATCAACATTAACCGTGAATGGGCACCTGTGTTAAAAATAGTTACTGAGCTGTACGAACTGCATTCTGTTGTCAACTATACCCACTGGACATAATGCATGTTGTTACAAGCAACAATAACAACAACAGCAGCAACAAGAATAACAAAAACAACAGCAGCAACAACAACAACAACAACAACAACAACAACAACAACAACAACAACAACAACAACAACAACAACACCAACAACAACAACAACAACAACAACAACTGTAATAACAACACAACAAAGCTAACACCATCGTCCAAGGACAAGAACGATGCGTGAGTATTAACACTTTTGACAAATCATGGACTTGCATCGTAGGCTTAGCGGTTTCCTAACGAGAAACAATTACTTTTAAGTTAAGTTACCGTTAAACTGTAGGCAACTAAAGACGAAATTATATACATACCTCCATTAAAAAGTTGCGGTATTTTCTTTGTTAAGTAAGTCGAACAGTGGGTGTACCTTCGCTGGAAAGGACTTTTACTATAATAGCAACAAAAACAAATAAAAATTTAGTACCTACAGTGCCTCCGGTCGGTGAGCCAGATAGCCAAGTTGTTGAAGACATATATATAAATTTTGGATTTGTTGGACTTCGTTAGCAACAAAATCATCAGCCCAACGACATCAACAACAATAACAAGATCAAAAACATCAACAACAACAACATCGACAACAACACCAACAAAAACAACAATAATACGAGTAGCAACACACTTTAGGCCGCCTAGAGCCCTAGGCGCCTACAGTCTGCAAGTGCTTCTGCCGTATTGATCTTTTTTATTTTGCCGGAGAGCTCACACCGCCTTATCACTGACTCACGTTGTTTTTCAAGAATTGGTCTTAATTGTTTAATTTAGACGTAGATCGCAGCTTACCAGAGATGCAAATATATTTACATATATTTCCGCGGTACTAGTATCGAGCACCAACACAAACCTTTGCTCGAGCAAGATTTACGCGTTGACGTAGATCTCAGGCTTGAATCATCCATTACGGAGGTAGTTGTCATATGGGTATCCAAACATTGTTATAGTCGTCATTAAGAACCTCGTAACGTACATCCATTATAGCAATGATAAACAAGGTGCCATGAAATAACGCCAAGTGAAATAAGGCCAACTTTTAAAAATTGGACTTTTTTCGCTATGCAAAAGTGTTGGTCAACAGTTGGTCTTATTTCACTCCGACAAAGTGCAATAACGCCAACAAAATTTGAGTAATAAGACCAAGTTGGTCTAGTTTCACTTTGCTAAAGCGCAATAAGGCCAACTCCCAACAAAACTATTGCATTTGTACAAGACAATTACCTGTTTCTAAGAAAACAGAAGAATTTACCGTTCTTCGACATGGTATGTAATCGTTTTTGTTTTTCTTCAATAACTTATGTACCCGACGCAGCTCTTCGTATTTTTTTAATAGATATAATAGATCTTGCGGTTTTAAACAACTACTTATAATTTATTTTTCGCATGATGAACACGTTAGTAAAGGGTGTTTTTTTTAGAGGTATAGAATTTAAGATGGCAACACTCTTTTGATTTATTTTTAGTTTGGTTTGGCATTTCAACATGAATAGACTGACGCCTGAACAACGCTTCCAAATTGTGCAAATTTATTTTCAAAATCATGGTTCTGTTCGAAATAATCGCGCACTATGTCCATTTTACGGTCAATATACGCCAATAAACATAGCCGCCGTATTTAGAGTGATGATAATCCTCAAGTGTATGTTGAGACACCGTTACATCCACAAAAACTGACTGTTTGGTGTGCGTTGTGGGTTGGTGGAAAAATTGGTCCGTACTTCTTTAAAAACGATGCTGGCCAGAACGTTACAGTCAATGGTGACCGCTATAGAGCCATGATTACTGACTTTTTCGTTCATCAATTGAACAACCATGTGCGGGAGCTGTGGTTTTAATAAGACGGCGAAACATATCACACAGCTCGTGCCACAATTGATTTATTTAAGGAAACGTTTGGTAACCGCATAGTTTCACGATGCGGACCCGTGAATTGGCTGCCAAGATCGTGCGATTTAACGCCGCTTGACTATTTTTTGTGGGGATATGTGAAGTCGCTAGTCTACGCCGATAAGCCCGAAACAATTCGCCGCGTTATTGCCGATATACGGCTACAAATGTTGGAAAAACTCATCGAAAATTGGACCAGATTAGACTACGTCCGAGCCAGCCGTGGCGGTCATATGCCAGAAATCATATTTAAATTATAATGCCAGAATATTATCTTTCGAAGAAAGTAAATTTCATGTCAATTTAAAAAAAATCATCTTTGTTTTATTCCATTTCAAGATTCTATATATACATCTAAAAAAAACACCCTTAGAGATAAATATTATTTTCTTAAATCCAAAGAAGGGTACCTATAACATTCATTTCAAAATTTAATTAGTCGCTCGAATTTAAAACTATTATTTTCTCAAGTCCATAACAAGCGTTTATTAATTTTCTAACCCTTTTTTGAATTCGAGCGAATTTAAAACTATTATTTTCTCAAATTCTAAAAAAATCTTTTAACATTTGACATTCATATTCACTTAAAGTTATGTTAAATTTTGAATTTGAGAAAATAATAGTTTGAAATTCATATAAAACTTAAGTTTATTATTTATACTTAAATACATTTTTATCAGTTGGCATTAAGTCGTATAAATAAAACATGGCAATTGCTTTTACTCAAGAGAAATGTCAAAATCGAAGCATTTGCTACATTTCGTATGAATAAAAACCAATTTGAGCTAGTTCCAACTTTTGACATGTTCGAAAAGCGGCGGCACTGACCTTTAACTCAGATCGGTATGAATAAAACTTATCAGACAAAGCAAATGCTATGCAAATTTTGAGTCTGCTATTTAGTTGACTCAGATCTTTTGCTAAATATTTTGCACACACATATTTATACATAAAACAATCCAAGCATTGCGAATTTTCGATGTTTTGTTTATAAATAGTTAAATTAAGTTTTGTTCGTGCAGGAAAACCAAAAAGAACATGGATACAATAAGTTTTCACATTATACCTGTTTTACCTCTTGTTGTAAACATTCGCGCTAATAAAAAACAGCATAAACAAAGAAGAATTGGTGACGGTAATAACTTTAAGCAATTGTTTCGTTTCACGCGTGAAAATTTGGACATTTTGGCTAATCCTACTTTTTTAAATGATAATTTTGAGACGCGTGGTGGTGCTTTTTCAAATATCCAGCAAATTAAATCTTTCCTAAGGTATTTAGGAGATCCGGGCTTTCAGATTAACATTTTAAAAATTCATGGCTAAAGGCTGGTACGGACCTGTTCCGGAACGAAAAATCCCATACAAAAATGACACAACGAAATCATGAACGAAAAACTTCGTTCTCCTTTTCGTTTTGCAGTACCTACGCAGCTGCTGCGAAATGATGGCGAAAAAGTGGGTAATTGTAGTAGATTGCTTGGTACAATATTCTCCACTCTCTTTTCGCACACGTTTATTGTCCGGGACATTATTTGCTTGCGAAAATTTGACATTTGTAGTGCAGTGTTACCAGATTTTATAAGGTATGGAGCCAAATTTGAAAAATATTGGAGCCAATAAAAGATGTATAAAGATCAAAAGTGCGAATTTTTCTTTGTAATTCTTTAGGGCTACTTATTCTGATTACATTATTTTTAAAGGCGACAATATTAAATTTAAAATAAAAGCAACACAACACATACTCATAATTGAGAGACTTTTCTAGTTTCCATTTTTCAATGTCAAAAATGTTGAGAAGAGAACGCATATGGAAACGAGTTTTTTATTAAATTATTTCGAAATGGACCTCCAAGTGAAAAAATAATAATTCTTTGCGGCCAATAAAATAAAAGCAAGAACCCATAAAATTCGGATTTAATATTCGATTTGGCAGCAGAAATCTGAAAAGCCAAATCGAAAACGACATTAGGTTTACGAAAGAGTACGTTCGCAATAGAAGTATGTATTTAATAAGGTCAATTAGGATAAATCCCAAATGACAATTTTAAGGAGCCAGTCAAAAGTTCGAGTAGCCAAATCAGATATAAATAGCCAGTGCTGGGAACACTGCTACTTGGGTATCAGCTGATGGACCTCTCCACAAATTATTTTCCGCTGCCTTTTCACAGACGTTTCGCTGTCCATTTGGAGACTACCGGAAAATTTCGTTCCAGAACAAGTCCGAGCCTTTAACAAGTGAACATTTTATGTGTTTAGGTTGGTGTTGGAGAAGATCTTGTTGTTCATCAGTCAACCGTTTGGTATGTGTGTCAAAAACTAGTTCAACAGGCTAATGATTGTATACATTTTCCGACAACTGAGGAAGAAATCAAACATCACCAAGCGATTTGGCAAATAAAATTTATGTTTCTAGGTGCAATTGGACTTATAGAGTGCTTTTGATAATTTTCCCACAAAAATTTGAAAATAAATTCAAAATAAACAAACCACCGGACAGTTGTCACTTGTCAACTTTGACAGAAATTGCAAGGCAAGGACATGTACGATGTACAGCGTAGTAAATGCTATGTTCGAATTCTCGAACTTACTTTAGCAAACTAGGTTTTTATTCATACCGATTCAAAGCATTTGCTAAGGGCTTTTACTTTGCTAAAATCTTTTACTCAAAGCAAATGCTAATTTTTATTCATACGACCCATTATTTCACTCGCCTAAAGTGAAATTAGGCCAAATTCATAGTTTAAAAGCGCAATAACACCAACTTGTCGTTATTGCACTTTGTCGAGTGAAATAAGACCAACTGTTTAAAGCTGGCTTTATTACAATTTTCCATAGCGAAATAAGGCCAATTTTTAAAAGTTGGCCTTATTTCACTTGCCCTTATTTCATGGCACCATTAACAATACAAATCAATTGCAAACCGCTCCAGATTGTCTGTTTATTCGGGGATGGAGATACTCTGTATCAAATCAAAATTGTGACAAAAAGCACACCGCAAGTTCCACTGAGGAGAATACATGTAAAATCCGACTTCCTTGTGTTGCGTGTTGTTTATGACTCGGCAGCTGTCAAGCTCTGTACATAAATAAAAATCATTTGAATTCTATAATTTATACTTGACTCATAGTCCAGGATTAAGTCAAAACTTTGCATTGTCTCATTGTCATGTGTCTAGTTTTAATCTCTGCTATGCACATACACGTCTCATGACCATGACCTGATGGCGGGGAAAAAAACAACACTCACACACTTCCCTAAGAAACACCCCACAAAATATTTGGCAACTGAATATAGACAGAAACATAGATAAGGTTAGATACTAGTTCGGTGTCGAAACACAATTCACCGTATCGGGGTTGTAAATTCTTTTAAAATCTGGAACTCTCGCCTTCCACCTAGGGACGGCTTCTTCAGAACAAAGATATTTCGTTTTACGACGGCAAGTGATATCAACTTCAATCTCCACACTCAAGACCTTGAAAGCACACATGAACATAAATTTAAATTCATTTCCAAATCTGTTTCTATCCCGCCCGCCGGCCGCCACCTCCCAACTCCTCAAACAAATCCAATAACAGAAAAAAAAAGAAAAAGAAAAATAATAATTAACAAATAATTACTATGACGTAAGTTAAACAGAATACACAGTGCGGAGCGCTACTTTAAGTTATACTACTGATAACGACCCTCGTGCGCGCGCTATCAACGAGCTGCCACAATACTACGAGCAACAAGGGTAAAACGCCGTTAGACAAAAAAAGATACCCAGATACAGATATGAACTTCAAACAAAACGTAGGTACATACACAGCCAAACGCGCGAGTAGAACGAACAAACCTGGCTAGCGAGCTGTTTCTGCTTCTTCTTTTTTTTGGTTTACTTTGCTTTTTTCGTTATTTGTGGTTTTGTTTTATCGCGGTTTGTTGTTAGATATATTTCATATTATCACTATGGTGTGTCGCGCAAAGTTGTTGTTTATATATTTTTAGGTTATTTAGCAGCAACAACAAGGGCGATAAACGCTTCTCTATTGTTTGTGTGCACTGTTTCGTATGCAAGCCTGTTTAGCTGCTGACTGCTAAACTTAATCGCTAGTGAATGGTTGTTGTAGCGCTTCAATGGGGTTATGGGCTGGTTGGAGTAGAATGGCGCTCAGAAACTTTCGGACTGATAAACGACTTACTATGGCAATACACGCGGGTTGGACGGGCCGGAAGGCGAAGACACGGAAAGCGGCCGATTACACGTCGGTAATATTGTTTATGTGCGATTTCAAGGGGATTTTCTATTTTGCAAAATATATTGCGAGTTGAAAAACGAACCCTTGGTGCGTTGCGCAAAAATGAAAATAGTTCATAGATACCAAGGTACCTACTTCTAATGATTTCGCTGCAGTAACATCACAACAGATTTTGAATGAACAATTCTGTTTTTTTTTTTTTTTTGCTTTTCACATTAAAATATAAAATAAAATAATAAATAGTTGGCGCAATAGGTCCATTTAGGTGCCATACAGCTGGATTCTCATCATTCCATTCGTTTTTTTTCATTTTCACCCACAGCTTTGTGCCGAAAGACTGAATATGAAAGTTTAAGTTAAACTCCTTATCACAGCTACGCACGAGGTGGCGCAATTTGCAAACCTTAAGATGCAATTTGTGTTTTTTTTTGTCGGGGATTGAAGCTGCTACCCTTTTCCTAGTAGTCAACACAGTAACCACTAAAACACTTTTGCTTAAACATTATTCACATAAAAATAAAGCTGCTATTTCTATATACGATGCTAAGCGTCTTCAGTTAATAACCGCTGAGTGTATGTTGGGTAAAATCGGGTCGTCAACTTTTTGGTGCCTCAAAAAATGAAGAACCGATATCGAATAAAACAGACAGAGGCGCTGCAGCTCGATGAGAGCCGAAGTTTAGGAAAGGATATTTTTATATAATCAGGGTCGGCATTCTGTAAGGCGAAACGTTCAAACGTTTTCGTGTGCATGAAGAAATTTGCTTGTGTAACATAGGGTAAATCATTCGTGCGCACGAGAACATTTGATCGTTTCTCCTTACAGAATCGGACCCAGGGCCCTATTTCACCAACCACTTTTCACTTTGCATTTTGCAATTTTTCACTTTATAATTTCCTTTTTGCAAATTTGCGTTTGGTGAAACGAAATTTGCAAAAAAGAAATTATTCCTTTTCAAAGTTCAAAATGTTCCCTCTTTGCAAAATTCGTTTCACCAAACACAAATTTTCAAAGTGCAAAGCATGTTTTTGCAAAGTGCAAAGTTTTGTCAATTTGCAAAGAATTCGTCCATTTCGTTTCACCAAACAAATTAGATTTGCACTTAACATTTAAAATCGTGAAAAGTTTATCAATAATATGCAAAGAAAAAAAATCATTTGCAGTTGATCTTTTGTTGTGAACAGTTGGCGATATAATTAAAAAAAATATATAATGAACCGTTTCGAAGCACTCTTTGAAGGAAATAATGTACAAAGGGCTGTAAAATTAAGGAAACATTTTGAAATTGGAGAACATTTTTCAACCCTGGAAAGCTTTCGTTTAACGAAGACGAGTATTGAACGTGTTTTGTCAACAATTGGACATAGGCTAAGGGTTGACAGCGAAGCAAATAATTGCTTAAGTCCCTTGCAACAGATTCTAGGCACACTACGTTGGATTGGAAATGGAGGGCAATATCATGGAGTCCCTGCTATGCACCGAATAAGTCTGCAGAGTAGTACAACGAGACGCAATAATTGAGGAATTGCTTGCAACCACCATTTGCTGGCCACAAAATACTTGGGATATAGCAACCCAATTTTTTGCTTAAGGTGGATTCCCTTGTGTAGCTGGATGCGTTAACGGTTTTTTGTTTAGTTATTTATAGTAAATTACAGTTAGTACAGAGTTCAAATGAAGGAGCGAAACGTTAAGTAGGCCGATGCCAAAAAAAACTAAATGACTGGGTGAACATAAGTACCTATGTACTTGCTGCTATATAGTTAGAAATGAATAAGTTTTAAGTTATTACATAGTATTTATTTTTATACCATGGACGTGGTAACTCACATGTCTAACTTTTTGCATATGACTTGTATGCAGTGTTTTTTACTTGTTTTAATTGTTCTGAACTTGGACGCTTTATTTTAGGATATTATGTTAAATATTGCTCAAATTTCAGTTTGAATCGAAATTCATAGAGTATTAGAAAACTATTTTTTTAAGCCCAATAAACAATTTTACGACAATAAAACTTGCTCTATATTACGTGTTGGGTGCAATTAAATATACAAACATACACGCATATGTTTTTCACTTTGCAAATTTACAAAACACGATTATAAATGCAAAGTTCTCTTTCTAATTGGTGAAACACTTATACTTTTCACTTTGCAAAAAAGTCTGAAAACTTTGCAAAATGCAAAGTCGTGAGAACTTTGCGTTTTTGATGAGACACATCGCACTTGTACTTTGTAGGAATTATTTTTTTTGCAGAATTGCAAAGTGAAAAGTGGTTGGTGAAATAGGGCCCAGGTATTATAAAAAGAGGGTATGTGGAACTGTTAAGTAACCTAACAACCCGCCTGCAATAATACTAGAGGCCAACAGAATGTGGTTAAGACATTCGGACTTTTAAATGTTTTTTATTTTTACATTTTGTGAATTTTCCGTTGATATACAAATGTTTTGTCATTCCATTGTAAGAGTCCCGAGTGTAATTTTTTACCCCATTGTGAATGCTAATCAAAATATCATTGAGAATGGGTTCTGATTTGCAGTTTGACGTTTCGAATTTGTATTTGGTTTTTGTTTTCTGGCTCAAAAAATAACTCTATATACCGACGACATTTCGGTCTAAGTTGTTTTTTTTTTTTTTAACAATAAAAACAAGGAAATAAATTTTATGATTTGGTGTTATTTCATTATGATTATTTCAACAAAAAATTTGTGGTTGATAAAAAATTTGATGAATATCAATTTCGTTGACAACCGTAATACCAAGTTTATCGATAAAACTATTCACAATAGATCTTCAATCTAATACAACTCACAATTCATCAAAAATTTTGATAGGTTGATAACCATAATACCGATTCATTCATTTTGTTGATATGTATTAATTATTATCAAATATCGTGTTGATATTTGATAGCCATAATAGGGCTGCAACTCATCCTGACGAAATCTATAGATAGCCTGTCTGATGACTCGAATTCCTTAGCATGCTTGGTATCCGAGTTTGGGTGTTGCGTTTAACGTGACCAAATCACCAAGGAGTGAATCATTTGACTCGTCATTGACATTGTCAGACCTAACTATAACTTCTCAAGTATTTCTTAGCGACTCCTTTTATAATTTTTTTCAGAGCTCCTTCTGTATACCTCGATTTCCTAGTTCATTCTGTAATAGAGACCATTCTGAACATAATAACCTTATAGTCTTCTGCTTCTGCTGGTAAGTGCTGGGCAGTGCCATTATACATGTACCGCATCTTCGAGGCGTTGTCCACTGCCTTCCCCTTCTAAAAGACCCATCTTTTTGTGATATCACTAGTCACTACCCATTTGAGTGTTCTTCGCTTTTGGAATTTCTGGTACGGAAGGTCGCTCTTTGGCGTTTTTAGTGACTGCGTTCGTCCATTTGTGACTACATTTCCGATCATGCAGTTCAATACATTTCAAGCTGATCTCTGCTTAGTTACCCCCGATAGCCCAGAACAGATAATTCTTTTGCCATCCAGCGTATGTTGCAGAACTTATTTTTACCTCGACTTCCACGAGTCGGTTTTTAGGTTTACAAATGCATGCAACTTACAAGCACTCACCTAGCTTAGTTCTGGAAAAGTCAGCCCTGGCAAAGCGAAGTGCCTTCAACTATATTCGGCAGCATAAGGACACCCAAACGCAGGTACAACACTGGATTAAGTAAACAAGAAACACATAACAAGACATATTTGTTTTTGATATATAACTCACACTCGCTTCACACTCGCTTCACACTCGCTTTTGTGGATTATTTTTTTTACCCGAGTCTGAGCGTCATTCAGGGGAGCTCTTAGCTGCGTGGTACAGCACCAGTCCTTTTTTAGGTCAGGGATTTTTCTTATCTACATAAATTCATAACGGTGCATTCCAAAATTCCATCTTAAGATTTTTTTTCACTGCGCCCCTGAATGGTTGTGAGGAGCGAGGCCTAGGGTCCCTACGGATCTGTTGCGTCAACAATTTTTTTTTGTAAATTTGACCCTGTGAATTGGCTTTGGTTTGCCGATATTAACAACAATTAATATCGCTCAAATCGGCCTAACCCATTTACTTAGGAACAGAGTTCGTCGTAGTACCCTCACGGAATTACAGCTTTCCGACACCTGAGTGCTGACGCAGGGTCTGTTCTTTGTCGTAGGGACCTCTCGGAACCACGCTTGTCGTCCTCCGAAATCACACTAGTCATAAGGTAGCTTTCTGCAGCGCAGGTAAATAAACCCACGGGTATTAACTCCATATAGGAATTTAAACCATTTTTATTGGGAAATAGTTTCACTCAAATTATTATTACCCTCGGAGAAACAAAAAGGGAATCAAATTCCCAGCTAAATAAACAACTGTTTGCGTTTAAACAGGTATTTAAACATTGAATTTATCAATATGAATCAAGCTTCATAGCTTCAGCGAACTTGCAATTGCTAAGAGAGATTTATATCGCGAACTAAATATAAATAAATGGCTTATTGACAAAACTTTGTACCAAGGTGTTGTGATACCGAAACTGTCAACTTCAAGAGAAATAATTGTTGTTTGCCTGCAACCCTAAGCTAAACTTGACTCTTCCAAAATTACAGCATTGGTTTGGTATTGCTTATTAACAGCTGTCACGTCATAGATTCTTTCTTATGTCTTTTTGGATTTGGCTTTTCAGATTTTGAACTGATTTTTCAGATTTCTGCTGTCAAATCGAACATTAATCCGAATTATATTGGTGCTTGCTTGTATTGAGTAAACAATTTAAATTGATTTTCACACATTTATAATAACGCACTTCGAAGTAATTTAACATAACAAATCGTTTCCATACACGAAAAATTAATAATTCTGTTAAAAAAAGCAATCCTTCCAACGGTAAACAATTCGTAACCGCCAGCTGTGTGTCATACACATTGGTATAAGTGGATGTATGTGTAAATCTGAGAGAAGAAGATTTTTTTTTGTTACAAATCGAACATTTATTTATTTATTTATTTCATCTTTTAAGTGCAACTTGTTTTAGATTACTTTGCAGTAATTTATAAAAGAATGCGATCATTGTTACAAATTATAATTTACTTAAAACTACAGATTTAGAATGTTCTCTACTCATATTGAAATCAATTTGGTTTTTGTATTTATTTTAATTTACGCATGCCATAGTGATAGGATCATTCAGACCATAATTAGTTCTGTGTCTAGGTGGCATAAAGAAAAAAATGTTCCCTAGGTCGAAGAACACGAGAAAGAGCATATATTATATTAAATAATGACAGCAAAAACGACCAATCAATGTGACCAGTTAAGACGTCATTGGCAAGCATTGCGGAATAATATATCCTTCTTTTAGAAAGAGGTTTCAAATTTAATAAGGAACATCTATCGTCGTAGGTTGGAAGATTATTATTCCAGTAGAACTTTCTTAGAGCATACCTAGTAAACCTTCTTTGAATTTTCTCTATGCGAGAATCAGCATTGCGGTAAAAAGGATCCCAAACAACACAGCAGCATTCCAATATCGAACGAATCATGGTATTATAGAGAGTTTTAAGTGTATATGGATCATTAAAATCATTAGAGGTTCGAAAAATGAAACCTAGCATTAGCTCTGCCAACTACACTGAAAAAAAAGTCGTCGTCATATTGACGAATGGCGGTTTTCAACATGATATTCATTGATATGACGTGTTTTTCATCAATATGATGAACAAATTCATGAAAACTTTTTGACAATTATTGACGAACCGTTTTTCAATATGAAGAAAGTGCATTCATAAATTTTTTTGGCAGGATTCTTATAAGATTTTGGCAAATTTTCTCATGTAATAGGTTCATAATTTCATCAAAACATTTTGTCAATATGATGAAAACACTTATTTTAATGAACTTAGTAATTTTTTCATCCAGTTGATGATTTATTCTTCTCATTGATGAATGAAATCATCATATTGAAGTACGATTGCCAATGTTCGTAATTTTTAGTAATTTTTTCATCCAGTTGATGATTTATTCTTCTCATTGATGAATGAAATCATCATATTGAAGTACGATTGCCAATGTTCGAATTTTCTTCATATTGATGATCGCGTTCATCATATTATTGACGGCGTTCTTCAAAAACAGAATTTAATTTTTTTTAACGAGAATGTGAGTTGATGTAAACATTCATCTTATAGATGAAGTGATTAGTCATATTGATGAAAAATGAAAATCACGTAGCATTTAGCGATGTGCAATAAGACCTTTTTAGCGAGAAATCTGGCGAAATATTCGGCGCCAATATCTTTCATTATATTGATGAACGATATCTACATATTTATGAATTCATTTCATCGCTTTCTTCAATGTGATGAACAGGTTGTTAATATGATGTATGCATGCAAACACTTATAAACACAGACTAAGAAACAAGGCGTCCATTCCATATTCTTCATGTTCAATAAGTGAGACGTAAAAGTATAGTGATCGCGAAAAGTGTAAATTTCAAAAGAAAAAAAAATTAAATAAAAGCGATTTCGTTATAAGTGCTACTGAATACGAAAACAATTGGAGAAGGTAAGTTTATTATTATAAAACAATTTTATTTCTAAATTATATCAATTAAATCCCGTTCATCTTGCCTGCATTGTCACAAAATTATTTTCTAAGGAACATCAAATATCACAGGTAGGTAATGTTAAAATAATTTTTAAGTTAAGTCGATGTACTTTTTCTTATACATACTTTTTAAAAGAACATTACCTAACGTGCGTTGCGATTTCTGTATATTTCCATTTTTTTTGGTAATTATTAGCGAAATAAATTTGGCCATTTTTTTTTTCACTAATTAACTCAAGATTTCATCACATTGACGAATGCGATTATCTTTTCATCCTATTGATGAACGATATCTTCATACTTATGCATTTCTTTGTTGTACATAACATAATTAATCAAAATGTTCATCCGCCACTGCGATGCCCATAAAGGTAATAAATATCATTTATATTACATACAACAATTTACAAAAGTATTATTTTATTACATTAATATTACAATTCCTCTTTTCATTTATAGAAAATGCCATTAAAATTACCATCAAAGGCTCCCAACAGACATTTATCTTTGAAGCCGAAAGCGATCAGAAAATAGAATCTTAATATCGTAGCGCTTTTAAAAAGTCACTCGGAAGAAGATATAAACTTAAATTTAAAAAGTGATTGCGTTTGTCTAAAATTTTTGTTTGTTTTTGATTTGCAATACCCACTTGCCTGCGAGCAGTTTTGGGTTTTTCATTTCATACTCAATAGCACCATTAAAAAACATTTCTACTAGGCTTAGCACAATTATTGAAACACTTAAGGACCAATAAAATTTAGTATTTTAAATCGATTTTGCTTTGATCTTGTAGTTTGGAATATTTTCAGAAAAAGACTAATTTTGAGTTGATGATCTTAGGTCTTTGGCTAAAGGTACAAAATCATCTAAAATGGACGATTTCTGTATTTATATAGTGTGATGGAGTAAGTATTTTAATAATGACTTTATAATGGCACTTTTTCTATTTCTAGGTGAATATTAACATCAATCCACTACATTATAAAGCATTTCTATTCATCGTGCTGATGGTCGAATTTATGAAAATTATTAATAAATAATACGCTTATTGATATAGAGAGTCATAGTTTCTCGGATATTACATACCTTTTATATGGACCATGGTTCACTGGTATACCAGGGCACTTTAAGGAAATATTCGGAAAAAATACTACTTACAATTTACTTATATTAACTTGAGGTGTCTTTATATACCAGTGATTTGAAACAAAATTCATATGTAATCATAATGGCTTATATGACATCCGAGAAATTATGAAGTCTCTACTTTCATAAATAAGATGTTTATTTATTCTTAATTTTGATGAATTGAACCATTAGTATGAGGAATAAATATTCTTCATAATGATGTTTAGTATAATTGGATTAATGAATACAATTAATCATGTTGATGTTAATACTCACTAGAAAACGATTCTTCATATAGATGAATGCGACCACTAGAAAACGATTCTTCATATAGATGAATGCGACCATCAATATGAGGAAAGTGTACATTGTACTGATAAATAAATTCGTGAAGGTGATGAAAACGATTCTTCATACAGATGTGTGCTATCATCAATATGATGAAAGTGTGCATCATATTAACGAATAAATTCACCAATTTAATGAAAATCATTCATGAATATGAAGAAAGTGTGCATCATATTGATGAACAAATTTGTCAATGTGATGAATACATTCATCTCATTGATGAAATTGGAGGGCAATTTCGGTTCATCGTGTTGACGAATTTTTCATAACATTGATGAACATTTTCAAAGTCCATCATATTGAGGAAATCGGTTCCATCATATCAATGAAAAAACTCACTGGACTAAAATTGATGATTTTTTCATCATATTGATGAACTTTTTCATTACTATGATGTACCTTTTTGGTTCAGTGTATGTAGTCAATATGCAAAGAAAAGTTTAGTTCAGTGTCAAAAATGACCCCCAAGTCTTTTTGGTCTGAAACTCTACTCAGTGTTGTGTTTTGTATTTTATAATTAAAAAATATAGGGAACTTTTTTCTACTAAAAGTAAGAACCGAACATATCTTAATATTAAAATAAAGGCCATTAAGAACACACCAATCATTTAAACGGTTTAAATCATTTTGTAACGCATCTGACATACAGTTTATTGTCTTGTAGATTTTTAGATCATCTGCGTATAAAAAGACATTTTGAGCTTGATACGAAAGAGGGTAAGTCATTGATAAAAAGGAGAAATAGAAGAGGACCAATATGACTTCCTTGGGGAACACCCGAGAAATTTCGAATTTCATTCGAAAACGCGGAACCAATTTTAACAAATTGCTTGCGATTGGTAAAATAAAAGCCAATCCATTTTAAAATTTAAAAGTTTAAGTTTATTTTAAAGAACATTGTGCTGCAGACGATCAAAGGCTTTTGAAAAATCAGTATATACGCAATCTACTTGGAGACGTTTTTCAATATTTTCTAGACAGTATTTGGTAAGAATATCCAAGTTTGTAGCGGTTGACCTACCACTTACAAACCCGTGCTGAAATTCAGAAATAAATTTGCGAGCAACTGACTACAATCTTTTTTTAACAGCCGCCTCGAATACTTTAGGAAACAGTTGCAGCTTTGCTATAGGTCTATAATTCTCGATACATCTCTTTGAACCCGATTTAAAAATTGGAGCTATGAGCAAAAATTTCCAACAGTCAAGAAACTCGCCAGTAGATAAGGATAAATTAAATATAATCCTTAGTGGATCAACTAGGCTTAATTTGAAATTTTGAAATAACAATGGTGGATAGTTATCGGGTGCTACCCGTGTTGATAACTCGTGGGAAATTTACCTTTTCGTGGGAATTTCGATGTTAAGAAACCATCTCGTATGAAAAAGGGAAAAAAATAAGATTTCGGTAAGATTTTGTGCGAAATTTGGTCAACTTACAAAAAAAAAAATTCCATCAAACTTCAACCTAATATCATATTTCTAACCTTATTCTGTGTTCACAAAACAAGCCTATCTAAATGACTTGTTATGAAATATATCTACTACAAATTACAAACCACGCAAGAGGCTAAGAGTATCACATTTTTGTTTCGTTTTGTTTCATATACACATTTTGAACTTCTCCTTCTTACTTCCACCGGTATTTTCATTGCTTATGTTTTCAACTGAGTTGCTGTTTTTTTTTATTATCGAACAGCGTTATACACAAAAAATATGATATTAAAATGAATTTTATGTTTTTTATTAGTTTCAATGGCTGTGACTATCTCGATCCAAAAAAAAATTATTTTTCTTCAAAAAATACATCTTTTTGTCAAATCGAAAATGACATTAGTAACCCATTCGCACTCGATAAGCTGCCAAAAGAAGATGGCTGACTTAGTTCCATCTTCCACTTCACACTTATTCCGTGGATGGAAAATCGGGAGAGAAAACACGAAGGACATTGATAAAAGTTGAGGAGGACTATTGGAAAGAGTGACAGTCTGCCTAGCCTCTGATTTTGACGTTATAAAAATATGACTTCTTTATTTGAATGTCGGATAAATTATGTGATTTTGATTACAGAAAAATATACTCTATTTGACATTTACACTGGTTTGACATGTTCTTGACAGATTATAATATGATTACAATAACAAACAATTAATGGTATACTGAGCAAGTTACATTGATTAACATGTTATTAGAAATATTCTTGATCACAACACTCCCTTTAAATTCGAATCGGGAGCCCGTGTTTGTATGCTTGGCAGCTTTTGCTGCAGTTGCGATCATAAAACTCTGAATAGCTTCCTTCCGTTTTAGATCAGTAATGTCTCGCCGTACCAACTTTTCCAAACCCAAGTATTTCCCCGCAAGCTCAAAAAAATGCAGCTCTCTTTTCAAATCAAATCCAATTCCACCACCTGTTATGTAGATACCACAAAAAATAATTTTCATGATTATTTCTTGCCACACAAATGAGCGACAAAATGTTAAAGGCAAATGCCATTCAACGCAAAAGTCTTGAGAACTTTCCAAAGATGGCAGTAGACAGCCATATACATCTTTACCTTACCGGAGAGCCAATGAGCATATAAAATCAATTCTCTGCTCTTCTCGCCTTTTTTTTTTTTTTTGAGAATTAGTTGGTTTTTTTTATGGTACTACGACGCTTGCGAGTTGTGAGCCCGAGCACAGCCTTTGAAGTGTTAAAATCACAAATCCAAAAACTCTCAAAATATAGATATAGAAGGTAGCTTGTAGCTGTGCTCTCCACATCAGCGCAAAAGATCAAGTGACACCCTAACGACAAATATGGGCGTTCATATCGTACCACTATAAACCACTGCGACACAGTACGCCATGTGCGGCGAGTCATACATTAACATGTTTCGCCGGGCGACAGAATTATTCATTTCTTCAATTATTTTGAATTTTTCTTCTTTCCCAATCCCCCCCCCCAGTTCTTCTAGATTCTAACCTTAGACGAGCAACCTCCCCCATCTAACCCCGTTTGTCTGGCTAAAACAAATAATTGGACTGAAAAACATTGCGTGTTCGATTAACATATTCGGTCAAGTCGACGACATGTGTGTACTCCTAGCGTTGGCATTATAAGCTTGCAAGCTACTTCACATCTGCATATATAATCAGTTAGATCCGGAGGAAAGTGTGGGTGAGTTATGGACATGACTGGTGTATGGTTTTTGGCTTGGCGACGATTTTTAGAAAATTAAAAGATTTTTTCTTGTTGGGTAGTTACCGAAAAAAATACGTCCATCTGATGCTTGGAGAAGAGGAGCGTAGGAGATCGGTCGCGATCAAGTAAGCAAATCACGTAAGTACGTGAATCTTTTGTTGTCACAGTGTCGACGGATAAAGCGGGACGCGGATTAGATCGCCAGGGGTATGGGATATTGTGTTTGTTTTGGTTGTTCGCGAAAGTAGCGGCAGCATCTCATATGATTTCCTTTCGTTTTGGAGCTACAGCGCAGCCACCATAGATACAAACACAACACATTAGATACATTTTGTGTTTCAATTCCTCTGTACTTTCTAATTGGTTATGTGTTTGATGCGCTGACATACATACAAAAGCGGACCGTACGTAGTATTGTTATTATTTTCGATTCGTAGTTGTTTTTGCTTTTTAACCTCTTTGTCTCCGCAGACGTTTTGTTCGTATTTTTACAGTGAGCCGCGATTACGAAGCTGTGCATTCAGTCGATGATGGTGATGTTGATGATAATGTGGATGAGGAGAAAAGTTTTGCGAGCATCTCTGTTTGTATAGGTTTTCCGCTGAGAGATGAAGAAATTCAATTGATGGATTGTTTTTAACTCGAATGTGGGATGCGAGCGAATATACGTTTTCGCAGGTGGCAGCTTGAAGAATAGGCCAATAGGAGAAGCAATGAAGCACCCCGCCCGCCACCAGGCCTTCGGTGCGGATGAAAAGTGTTACATGGACACATTTCGGTAGTTATGGGTTGAGATTATGTTTGCGTCTCAATTTTGATGTGTGTTGACTTGTGGAACATTTTGTACTTTTATCGTAGCAACCTACAGAGATAAGACAATGAGGTTATGTATGCACAGTTTCGAAATAGCGCACGTAAAGTGAGCAATGCGCGCTTTTCGGCGCTCATGAGTTGGGGTCAGTTGGCGGCAGCAGTGAATCTGGTTCGGGCTGGTTAGTGCGATAATAAGATCGGCTCGTATTTGAATGACTGAGATGGTATTTTTAGAAAAGTCAATGTTGACATTGACAGCTGTTGCTTTGGCTAGTGTGCTACGTGAACTATAATAATATGGCTACCTCGGATGTGTGCTGTAGATATGGTCGGAGTCAGAGTCAGGTTTGTTGGGCATTATTTGTAAAAAAGTCTTAGGTTGTAATCGGGAAACGGTTTGGATTGCTGCCGTAGAAATAATAGGAAGTCCGCTGTATCAAGTATCAAGTATAGTAAGTATCTTTGGTATTTTGTTCTGCCGCATTATTTGAGATACAGACGAGTCCCTCTAAGTCGAATTTTCGGGAGATAAAAATTAGTTCGAGTTAGAGGGATTTCTGGAAAAATTCGAGTTAGAGGAATTTACCATATTTTTTTAAGCGAATTTATTTAAGGTAAAAAATAGCAAAGTAGGTACATTTTGAACAAAATTAGTTATTTTTGATTGGGATGTGAAAGTAGCAGTGTTCACCCGTTTAAAGAATGATTCTATTTTAAATAGGCAATAACCAACAACACAAATTTTGGGCACCTGCAATTTTTTTTAATTTACTTCCTATCTAACTAGAACAACAACACAAGTGTGTTTAATTTTTTAAGTAGAATATACATATTGTATGTAGAAACACAACGTATCGTCGCGACGCAACACTTGCGGGAGGGAGATCTTTTTCTTTTTTTTTTGATTTTGTTTTCTTCAGACGAAAAATTTAACTTAGAGGAATATTGTAATAGGTGAAGAATCAAAAGAATATGTTCGAGTTAGAGGGATTTTCGACTTATAAGCATTTCGACATAGAGGATGACTTTTCTATGCAAAATTGAAGGGAATGCAAAAATTGGGTCAAAAAATTCGAGCTAGAGCGAAATTCGAGTTAAAGGAGGTTCGGCAGAGGGATTCGACTGTATTTGCATCTGAATTTAAAGTATGCACTTCGATCATTGTTAGTAGTTGTTTGAAAAAAAATAAAAGTTCTTGTTTGAAAATCGATTGTCTCATATATAGTTTTCCATTAAACTTTTTTCGATATGTTTTTTAGGAGTGGGAGGGAAGGCGATAGGTTATAGGTCGTTCATTGCCACGCCTTTTTTTGGAGAAGTTTTCGACCAAAATTAATTTCTTGGGTTATTGTTCTGAACGTGTAATTACTGAAAGAACTCTCAATTAATCCCAGAAGGAAGGGAACTTATTTCCTTTTGACAGTTAACTTTTTGCTTCATTAAGAGGCTGAACAACAGATTAAAATCTAATATCATGAAATTCGTATTCGTTACGATTTCGATAAATATAAACAATGACTGTTCATGATCTTGGTTTTGCCTTTGGGCGATGGACGGACTGCGTGTCGTTTAATCTGTTGGACCGGAATGAGAGGGGAGAAAAAGCACTGACTGAATAAATTTCACATTTCCATTTCAATTTATTTATTGTATTTTATTGAAAATAGGAAATTCAAGTTCAAGTGACTTGAAGCTAAAATGGTTGATGATAATTGTGGTGGTGGTGTGAGTACAAATTGAGTGCACGCAATTGTTTTCATCAGTTTAATGAAAAGCGGTTACTCAGTCACTTACTTTATTTTGAAACTTAATACTTTTCTCTGGTTTGTTGGTCAACTTCGTGGGTGCATACATATTCTTAGAACAGCACTCGGCTGGATTTCTCTGGAATCGATAGACTTACTTATCTGGGAGCAGATTCCGTATAACAATAATCGTCAGGGCGATATCGGTTTTGAAACTTTGATGACCATAAGAAGTTATATTCTGTCCTTTTTCTACGTCACCCACATATACGAAATGTCAACTTGGTACACAGTCAAGAAATTTTTATATAGATTTGTCGGCTAACTTTCTATAAAAATCGACTGGAAAAAACTATTTACATGACCAAAAGACCAACAAGAGCATTTATTTTTTTATTTTTAGTATGTTTTTGCATGACATACCACCGATAGAAAAACAACATGGCGGAATTTGAAATTTGTCTTGGTATGCTAACAATTTAGTTAAGTGGTTTTGGGGTCCGTACTGTCATCAAGCCTGTCAATAATGAGAAGCTGCTCCTGGACCATAGAGAAGAACCACCTGGTGGAGACTTTTGGCGAAGATTTTACAATTTGAAAACACCAGTCTAAAGGGATGGATTGGTTGGCTTTTTTGAGAGCAATATGCTTTGCAATATTAACCACTATGGGTACGGCAATGCTCTACAATTGGTACAATTCGCAGACATACGTCTCTCTTCTTAGTTCTTTAACTACTACCAGCTTTGCATGAATCTAAGTCAAATATTTTATCGATGGGATTATTACATTTCATAATGGGGTGAGCCACGGCACATTATAATATGTTCTGAAAAAAGTACGTATACGCCCCTGTTGCTTCATCGTTTTAATTTCGTTGTACGAAATTAGGAAATACGCCCCAATTTTAGACTTTTGGAACAGAAACTCACCAAAATAAATCAAATGTGATATCATACTGCTCTTTCTATTAAATGTTATAAAAAAAGTTTGCACTATAGGATATTCCTCTAGAATTGAATGCATTCGAAGGAGTTCAAACATATTTAACATTTAAGTCTCGACTTTAAATTTACGGAAGCTCACAAATTTGGTTGAAAATATAGCCACTGTGAACTACTTAAATTTATAGTCTTAACCAAACATTTGTATTGGTAAGGTCCAATAAAAACAACGAATGACGGAAAGAAGATATTTCTTCTGACTTGAAATTGGCCCATAACAGTTAAAATTTCCATCATAGATATCGGAAATGGACAGGATTTTTAAAGCAATTTACGTAACAAACCGCATTCAGTCTTTAGAGTTAAGAACAGGACACGCATCGTTTAAGAAGTTGTTGAAGAAATTAGTCCGTAAATGTTATATTTCCGTCCACTTTAATCCGGGATAATTTTTATATAAAGAATGGAAAAGGATAGTCAGCCAACTCGTAGCATCATTTACCTTAGATTTCTGAAGAAATTTAAAGTTTCATTGGAATAGGTATAGGCGTTATCATGTAAACTACAGCGCAGTGTTAATCGCATTTAAAAAAAAAATTTGCAATGGCAGTCATCTATCCCGTGGTACTCTATTTGTGAAAGAACTTGGGAAATCGGTCAGGAGTCAAACTATTTTTACTACTTTTTTATCATGTGACCAGCTTTATCGCGGTATTGAGACTGGTCGATCCCTTCAGCATCGACGTCACGCCCTGGACAGTAACTTAAATTTAGGAGCACTGATAAAATCCGATTTTTCTGTATCCAAAAAAAACTCTTTGTGTTGTGTGCTTAACGTTCTACCTGTAAGCACCGTTAGTAAATAAATTGCTAGCAACGGCATGACTAAGCTCAAAGAATGTTAACATTTTTAAGACCAACAGATACTTGTCATACTTCTGTTTTCCTTACTAAGCCGCCGACCACCTGCCACAAAAATCTACTTCGAAACAGATTTTCACTTTATGAACCGCCCGGTACCAGTACCGAAACGTGAATAGTAAATAAAATGTTCTTCACTACAGATCGTTACATATTTTCACAGTTGATTTGACATTATGTGTTGGAACCATTCACAAGGACTTTGCAACAATTTTTATAAGGAAGACTCAGAACTGGGGCAGAGAAAACCATTGCGGAAACTTATCCAACCTTAAGAGAGGTCTAGAAAATTACTTTCTGAACAAGCTCAGTAACGCTATTATCTTGATATCTTTATAGGGTAGCCAAACAGGTATTAATCAACCAGTGATACTCACAACGATGCTATTATCATCCCAAGCTTCTTCAAGTCGAAAGCAACCTTAACTTAACTAAAGCGTTAATTGAAGAATCATATGATTGATCAGATCCAGGGATTACTATTCTTTGTTCGCGCCTTCGCGGTGGATGAAGTTGAAAGCTAATCGATACTTTAATGATCTTGTCCAAGTGTTATGGCTTTTTTTTTTTGGCATTGATTAAGAACTATTGAGAAATTTGAAGTTAAAGGCAGTACGGTCGGAGAAAAATCGTTGAAAAAATGTAGGCCTGGCAATAAACGACATAGCCTATATCATTCTCGGAGACTTAGGTAATATTTGAAAAAATGTTCATCGAAATCTGTGCTGAAGCTTTCACTTGTTTAGGTAACATACATAGAAACTCATTTATGGAACTCATTTTTTTTTCGTCAATTAGAGCTACTACAAACCCACTTAGACAACTTCAAAACCATTATTATTGTGTGAACTTAAGACTATTTATGTAATGTAATTTATTTAATTATTATAGTAAAGAACAGACATTATTTGATTCTAAAAAGAATTTCTAGAACAGCTTACAAACACATCAATGTGATCAATAACTTAATTTAGTTCGGTGCAGGGAAATAACTACACGCGCAATAACTTCACATGGGAAATAACTTCACTTTGAGCGAGAAATTGTTTCACTATTTCCATGTGAAGTTATTTCCCATTTAAAGTGAGCAATTACATCACCATCAATTTAGTTAAATTATTTCTCAACTAAAATTTCACTGGAAAACAAAAACAAAATCGAATTATTTATAATGATTTAAGTAAAATTTAATTAAAATTATGAATAACTTCCACCCTTAAGCAGTGACCAAAAGCAGGGAGGCAGTATGCCCCTCCATACATTTTCCACTGTTTATGAATTGTGGGCGTCCGTTATGTCGTTGCATATTAGGAGAAATATATTTCCCACAAAAAGTGTCACCTTTAATTCGCTGGTACAACGCTCAATTGGTTCATTACTGCCATTATTTTTTTCTGTGAAACCGACCACGAAGATAGAATCGCATACGCAAATTTCTTTTAATAATAATATAATAAAAGCTTATCCGCTCAAGTAAATAGGGTCATTTAATGTGGTAATCTTATATGAACATGATACTGAAATACTTGCGTCTATTTTCAAGAGCAATTATGTTAAAAAGAAGACATCTTGTTAAGTAGGGTAGGGTTTGTATATTCGACGCTAGCTTTTTAAAAACAAACCTGGTGTTTGTCGAATTAATCTTTTTTAATTTGAATATAAATTGATTCCTTAAAGTCCACAGTTCCGAAATCGAGCGAGTTAAATAAAACACCAATTCTTAAATATTTATATGATGTGCAATAATACAACTTTATTAGCTCTGAGCAACGTTCCACGCAAAAATACTATTAGAAGTGAAAAGCGACAAAAAAGCTTCGACCATTACAGCTCAGCCAACAAAGATTATGTGTTACATAAATGGAGCGGTAGCTTAAACTATGTAATCAATTCTATTGTCATCAGATTTTGCGGAGTGAGACTTCATGCAGATTCGATTATGTGTAATGAATGAAAATAGAATGCGTTAGAATACAGTTGTGTATAAAAGTAGCGAAAAATAATATTTTATTTATGTGATTAGGAAGTTAAATTTAGAAAACTGAACAGCTGGTTAATCATTTTTGCACCTTTTCTATTTTGTAAGTCTGATTTTGGTAATAGGTATTCCAGATTGTACTACAGTAATCCAATACCGATCTTAAAAAGCGAAGTATAGAGCCTTCATTTCATAAAGATCAGGGAATTAATTCGTAAGTCACCAAATAAAACCAAGCATTCTAAATGCATTACTCTCAATATGCAGTCAACATGAGTTAAAAGTGAGTTGTGAATCCTATACGGGTCCAAGGTCTTTTTTGAGATGTACTTTTTCTAGCTCTACATTATTAATTTGGTAATTAAAAGATATCGGCCTAGTGCATCCCGCACAAGTAAGTCTTTGGTCTTTGACATTTGGATACATTTAAGAGCAGAAGGTTATATTGACACCAACTCGCTCGACTGTTTAGATCATCTTTGGAGTACAACAAGCAATCTTCAGTTTGAATGCGTGACACATTTTCAAGTCATCAGCGAATGAATTACGAATATAAGACGGAATATCATTGACAAAAAGCGGACAAAAAGCAAGGGTCCAATGTGACTTCCTTGCGGACCACCTGATGTTGCAAAGATAGGCTCTGAAAGACAACCACATGTCTTAACATGTTGAATTCGATCTCGTACGATGATATCCAATCTAACAAAGTGGGTTTGAAACCAATACATTTTAATTTTTGGACCAGAACTCTGTGATTGGTTCTGTCGAAGGCCTTAGCAAAATCGGTTAAAATTATATCAGTCTGAAAACCAATTTCTAAATTTGTTACAAATTTTTACAAAGAATTGCTAGGTTAGTGGCTGTGGATTTTCCTTAGACAAAGCCGTGTTGAGAATCGGAAATGATTTCCTTAATAAGGAAATTTACAGCCCGATTCTGCCGTTTAGAAGCCTCACAAGTCACAAGCTCTTGTGAGGTTGATTCCTTGTGAGGTTTGTTGTGATTCGATAACATTTTTCGTATTCTCCGATAATGCTCACAACAACCTCACAACAAATTCACCTCACAATGGTTAGATTATTATCACTTCAATTTTGTGGGATCTGAGAACGAAAAGTACCATTAATTGGATGAAAAAAAGAAAAAAAAAAACAAATTTATTAAAAAAATATGCGAAATATTGGCACTGAAATGTTTTAGAAACGAAGAAAAGAAAAATATTAATGACATTTCACAAATCAAAATTACCACATTCCTCAGTTTTTTTCATACAAATGTAGCGCTGGAACGAGACAAGTAATTGCGAACGAGACAAATATTATGGTGATGACGAGAATAGGGGAATAGAGAAAGGATATTCATATCGATATGGGGCATTGCAGTGTAGCATCTCGATCAAGAAGGATCTCGTTGTTTTATTACAAAGAAACATTCAAATTTAAATAAAGTGGTTTGATAATTTCCTTTGTTTTGTATTACAAATATCAATTTTCCCCGAACAGTTAATAAATATAGCGTAAAAGGCCAGGTTTGGGTCTTTAAATGCTTGGAAAGAGGGAAATAATGCCATCAAATACAAATATTGCCATTTGTGAGCGCTTATGACTGGTTTTCTAGTTTGTGACTTGCTTGATATGAGATAACAATTTCGGTTGTTTTTGTGAGCCTTGCGAGTGTGCTGCCAGAATACGAAAACCTCAGAAAATCTATTTCACCTCACCTTGTGAGGGTTTTGTGACTTGTGAGGTATCAGTGAGGTTTGCCAGAATCGGGCTGTTAAATTATCGCACACAATTTTTCCAAAATTCAGGGAATGGCTGATAGCTTACAGTAAGTAATTGCTTGCTTTGATTGCACTTAGTATACATATAGGTCAGTGGTTCTTAACCGGTGGTCCGCGGATTTCAGTGCATTCAGTGCATTTATCGCGTAAATTGAGCTATGGATCAATAAAGTCGAAAGAGATAACTTTACTGCGTTTGATACCCTGAATCATATCATTGACAGACTGTGTGCTGAGACTAAAGCAGAAGTACAGAATAATATTACATTCCATTTGAAAAACTTCCAAGTGAATTCACTCGCTATTTTCCTGACTGCGAGGACAATGGTATTCGGAAACTGACCCGCAATCCTTTCATTGCAAGCGTTTCTAAGGTGCCTGATGAAATCCAAGATGAAGTCATTAGAATGCAACACGAAAATAACTTGACAGATGCATTCGAAACAGGAATTAATCTTGAAGCTTTTTGCCAAAAGGCAATTTCTTTCGCAAAGATTCGAGAAATTGCTGAACGGTACCTAACTTTTTTTCATCGACCGTAATCGGTTGGATACCAGTGCCGACACGCGTTTGACTTTAAGTAACACTGAACCAAGGGTCCAAAAGTAAAGAGTATGGAGTCACAAAAGTCTCATTTAAATAACAAACTTTTTTAAATTGTCGTAAAAAAACTAAAATACTGTTGGCTTTGAAAAATTGTATGCGTGTTTTATTTATAGATATAACAATGTAAAGATTATAGAAAATGTTGCAAGAGCCCTTACCGCTGGTGGGGGGAATTCTAATGATTCTCTAAGGTCTTTTCTTTACGAATGAACTCGTTTTTATTATTCTTCTTCCTTAAATACTAAAATATTGCTTACGTTAGGTGCAAATACATATTTACAACTTAAATTACCAGGTGTCAAGTAGAGCCAGCGATAAATCGTGAGAAAATTTGTATTCTGCTGATCTTGCTGAGAACAGAAATATGAAATCTTACACGTTAGAAAATAAAGCAAAGAATAAGAGATAACGCTGTCCGGTATGGTCACCATAACCAAACCATACTGAGACCCCCAACTCACAATCCTCTTGCCGCTGGGCCCCCCCAGTTTTCTTTCAAATTCGCCATTTTGTTTTCCTATCGGTGTTATGTCAAAAAAGAATCCGTGTGACATGCAAAAACATACAAAAAATGCAAAAATAAATGCTGCCAACCTCGGCAGCCGTGGGGAAATGTGAAAGAGTTCGGGAATAACACATTTTTTCATTACTGAACGCCATTGGTTAGTTATTATTAATTGTTAAAAGGCGAATAATTTGATTTGTTTGGTTAGTAAAACTATCTAAAGTTGATGTTCTATATACTAGAAACATATTAGAACAAACATGGTTGTGTATTTTCCGCTTTTGGATATCATTAACTTCGATTTCGTGTGTAAATTTTTCTTAAATAATGAAGAAAATTTGCTCAAAATGTTTTCATTTTCCCTCAACCAATCTACATTGTTAATTTTTCATGAACATTTTAAACAAATGTGCACTTATTCCTAAAAAAAATATTATCCACACGTAACGAACAATTTCAAATTAAACGGATAAAATTCTATGAACTCTGCCAGCAACTTTGCCCACAGCGGAAGTGTCTCATATCTCCTGGGAGTGTGTTGGTGAGCAGAATTTTTGAAGTTTCGTGACATTTGTCAATACGATTTTCTATGTAAGAATACTAGCGCACCAAACGTGAACACTCCATAAAAATATAGCTTGTAGGCTAAGTAACGGGAAATCGGCCGGAGTTGGTGGTCTCAGTATTGTCTCTGATGGCATGACAGCAACGTTTTAATAGGATTATTCATTCATTTACTTTTACATTTACTGAATATTACCTCTAAACAGTTGGTGGTCCATGGCAAGACAGAAATTTTGTCAAATAGTCCCTCATCCCTAAAAGGTTAAGAACCACTGATTTAGCTAGATCCATTTAGAATAACGATCTTTATGGTAGCAAACTGAAATTAGAGCAAATTAGCAAAATAGAAATAGTGAGAAAAAACGAAGGCACATCAAGTTGCTACGATTGCTTGGGTGACACTCCACTGAACTCCACTAAAAACTCCTACAGCAAGAAATTAGTCCGTTACAATACTTATGTAGTGCCTTTTAATATTTAAATATAGACCTCCTTACCCTTTCACAATTACCACATGTACCTCCACATCTAAATCACATTAAAACATTATCTCGCCACCGCCCCAAAGTGCGACCCGAATAGCTTTATTATGACGATATTTCTTACGCAACGCAAACAGTTCACAGCGTTCCGACATTGTTGCATAACTAAAAGCGCAGACAGATAATTAAGAAAAACAACCCATCATGAAAAAAACGCATGAAAATTCCAAAAATGAAATCAATATGTCAATATTACTAATGTCAAACATGACATTTACCCAACGATTGTGACATTCAACACAGCATACCAGTGGTGCACCCAATCGATATAAATCCATCGCCTCCACCACCGACAGCACCATATCCCACGGACCAATCTCAGCCACTCGCCATAGCTAGACAGCAACTATCGATCCAAATAATTATTGTGCCATGCGGAGCCGTCGGCCGGCGGAACCCAGAGCTTGCACTCACACTTGGACATGTATCAATCGAGATTGAGCGCCTGGTCGTGGTGACTCGCATCCATTCGATTTTCGAATGGGGTGCTTGCCATGGCAGGATCAGCAGTTATTTCAGTGAAATGATTTATTCTATCCCGAGAGGCAATCTCTGCACAGTTTTGCAGGCATATACAGTAACACCGTTCAGTGGTGCAGAAAGCAGAATGCAGATAGTATTTCGGTCATGTTAACATAATGTCGTCGGACCTCCTTCTGATGATGTGAACAAAAAGTCACCGGGATAGGTGCGGGTGATACCGCCGATCGAATATAATAATGATCATTGATCTCTGGTGCCAGATTTTGTGATTTGGACAAATCGTGCCGAAACGGCCAACGAGAGTGCACAAGTGCGGTTCGATTGGTTGTGCTTTTTGCATTCACGCATGCGCGCCTGGGAGTTTCGCTAAAGGCTGCAGAAAGACGCGCGCTCGAATGTATGGGGTTGACAAACGAGCTGGCATTTGGTTATTTTCCGATGGTCGTTGGGTGTGACGCGTCATGCCGGCTGTTGCGTTGGTTTTGTTTTCTCCATCGGTAACTGTATATGCCCGCCCGGGGAAGTGATTTACAAAGTGTGTGCTCTTTTTGGGTTTTGTTTTTAATATTTTCCATATTTTTGAGAGAATTTTTCCACGGAACTGGGTTGGGTTCGGTATGGTGTGTAGCAATTGGGTGATTGGGTTATATTTTTGTCGGACATTATTCTTCGAACTGAGAGTTATTTAAATTTGCATATCTCAGGTGACGTATTAAACAGAGCACGCAGGCGGTAGGTAACTGTTTAATGTTGGACTCTGAGCTTTGAGAGGCCGTTTGTGGGACAGCGATCGGGACAGGTGGGGCAGTAGACAAAATTCCTTATGTGGTGGACAAAAATCCTCTGTGTTTTTCTAGTGATCGAACCTGGGAGCTCTCTTCAGAATAATAACATATAAGCACCGCGACTTGGTGCTACCACTGACTTGCGTACAAAGTTTAAGGAGGGAAGAATGCATGGAATTATTACAAAAAGAGAGATAGTTTGGTAAATATCGTTAGATCTGCGAGAAAAAAAAAGTAGTCGCACAGAGACTTCTGCTTAAGCATGTGAAGTGGTTCAAAGATCGACAGACTTTGAAGAATAGTCAGCCAGGGTGCAGTTTAAAGAATCACCCAAACAAATTTACACCGTACATTTTACAACATGTGGCAGTCAAATTCACAATGATTTCTCTATTTGTGTATTAAACAGCAATTGCGTTCATATTCACAATTAATTATAAGTTTCACAGCGTTTGCTTTCATTTTACCAGTAAAATTGTAGAAATGATCGCAATTTCTTGTTGTGAAATTGACAGCGCGTTGTCAATTTTTGTTGTTAAATGTACATTTATGAATTTGTCAAATCTACAACCAAAATGCAACAAGTACTTAAAAAATGCCGTTGAAAGATCTTAAAACTTGTAAAATGCACAACATAAGCATTCAAGTCCTTAACCATTTTTAGTTGAAACTACATTGAGTTGTGAATATAGCAGCTGCAGCGTCTTAGCGTCTTAGCGTTTTAACCTACTCGTCTAGAGAGAACACTTTCATTATTTATACTTGTACGCATTCCTTTGCATATTTTGTCTTCACCCCTGCAAGTAAGAATACCATTTTCTGTTAGAGTGAGATTTGTGACTTTCCCAAATGAATAGTAGTGATTTACTTTTTCTGCCTGGAGCTGATGAGGATGTTAAGGCCACCATTTTCAATAGGAAAATTACATTATTTTTGGACGTGGGAGTGTTTGATTGTCGTGTCGTTGTCGAAGAGTGTTATGCCGTTTTTAATAGGTGAGCTATAAATTAGTTTGCTTCTGTTTGCTTATAAACGGAGTTTGCTTCTGCTGAGATCGAAGCACATCTTTAAAATATTCCCTGACAGTGAACTTGGGCTATCATTATATATCATTTTATGCCTGTCTCTTTCAACAAAGGCTTGCTTGTCTTTTTCTAAATTATTGTTTTTAGACAGAAAATTGTTTAATTTTTTAATGCTCTAGCTGAAAATTATTAAAGCCTACATTATTTTGCCATGTTAAATGATATGATACATGATATGAACTTAAACAATTTGTTTCAGTTAAATTGCTTTCATATAAGGCAACTTACTATAAAATTGAAAACTTTATCAATATTATTAAAACTGATGAGAAGCGCCTATTTAAAATGTTAAAAATGTATGAGACTCGATAAATATTTTGTGTATGCTGCGAGTATAAAATTTAATATTTTTTTAATTTCCATTACAGTTGACAAAAATACTTAATCATTATATAATTTTAAATATTAATAGTTTTACAAGTCCATCTATTCATGCAAATAATTTAAAGGATGGAACAAATGTATTCAATTTTTTTTTGTTCAAAAAAGCATGTAGGGTCGGTTGGGGTAAATGGGGACGATTTTTCAAAGACACAATTTTTCAGAAATATATAAAATATTAAATTTAATTTTTTTTTTAACTTTTGAAAACGGATATTATATTATAAGATACAAGATGTTGCACATATGACTTAATCAAGTTATAAGAACCCAAAAAAGACATAGGGCAGTGTTTACATTTCCCCCATAGTTTATAAAAATACTGGGGTAAATGGGGACAACAAATTTCTGCTCTCTTACAGCTAGGAGCTCGCCTATGGGGTAAAAGTAAACAAACTTGAATTTCACTTTTCAGTTAAAGGTTTTTTTCAGGACTTAAATAGCGAACGAAAGCCGAACAACAACTGAAGGGTATTGCATGCACCGGTTGTCGCGACACTCCAAATTCAAATTTTTTTTTATGTCTGAGTTCCTAGAACTATATTTAAAATGTGAAAATAACGGCCGTATACATTTACCCCAACCGACCCTACATATATAAATATAAAATCTATAGATTCTTTGTGTTAATTATTTAAATAAAAATAACTTCATATTATTTTCTGTTGTATTTTATTTTATTGCATAGATTTCAGAAAAAACAAATTGTGAATATGAGGCCAAAGAGCTGAGAAAATGAAAGCAAATAGTATTACTTCCTACAAATCGAGTTGTAGATTTGGTGATGGAAATTCCATTTTGGCTGCAAAAGTTCTGTGAATAATGCAACCAAAATCTGTAGTTTATGCACATAAATATCTTGTAATTAACAAATTGTACATACAAAAACGAATGCTACTGCATTCACATTTTTTTAGTCGTAAAATCTACAACAAATGCTCTAATTTTCATAATTTGGTTGTAGGAATGTACAATCATGTCTCTGTTAAATTGACAGCATTGGATATCGGGCCGATTATGAGAATTAACAGCGGCTTTCAGCATTTCTACAACAAATTTCTTTGGGTGATCGGACTCCGCATAGATCGAACGGGATAAATAATTGAAGGCCCTAACCGAAAGACACCGTCGCATCCGTTCCGTTGACATCTGTATACAGTGCCGGCTCCAGCCAAACAAGCGCCCTGTGCAAGATTTACACAAAGAGACCGTTTTTCATTTTTGCACAAGTCTAAGTAAGTCTTTTCCACATCACCCAGGAGGTAGACTTTCAATGCGTTTTTTTTTATTGCGGTATTTTTGTTCTGAGATCTTTGAACTAGATTCTTTTGTAAAATGTAAGTAGATGTGCCTGGAATATGGTGGGATTTTTTATTTTGCGATATTTTGCGATAGATTCTCCTTGAAGTTGCAACATTGCGATGTGAGTTAATGCGCAAGAAATATTTCAGCAGAGGTGTGATGGATGTTGTTATTTTGGGCTTATTTGAACAAGCTTTTTGTTTAAAATGAAAATGGCAGTATTTGTTCGCGCAAGATAAAATTCATTTTTCTTTGCTACCAATGCGCCCTAGGACTTGACGCCCTTTGTATTTGCACACCTTTTAAATATGGTTGGTCCGGCCCTGTCTGTTCAACCTGTTCAACGGAAGAAGCACCAAAGCAAATTCGTTGGAAGTCCGTTGAAATTTTGGCAACAGGTACAAAAGCCATCCCAAGCTCCAAGAGCGAGCACTATTAGGTAGACACCTACCTCCATAAGTAACTCGTGTCGAAATATGCTGCAATGACACATAAATTGGTTAAACGAAGAGCAGGCAGCCAACTGTTACAAAGAGTTTCTCAGTCGCCAGGAAGTCTCTATCAAGTTCTTAAACAGGATCTCAGATGATACTCTTAACTGTGAGACTTGAATCCATAGTGCCTCAGTCTTTATGAGAATTGTCGCCATCCACCCTCTCAGATTTCACTTGATGACAGAATACTTACCCGCGCGATGGCTAGAAGTACAAATTTCAAGTCTGGCAGCCGTCTGATTCAGCATCTCATACGCCCATCGATCGTGGTCTCCCCTCAGACAAGTCAACATCATTAATTTAATTATCCTCGGATTCCCTCGTCCACCCTTCTTCACTTCACATTCGTCGGTGGTCCACTACAAACAGGCAGCACATCGTGTTGAAATAAGACCAGCCAGTCAACATATCAACAGCGTCAGTCAAACATGGGGAATGCGAGAGATCCAACTCAACTCAACTCAACTGATATGGTACAACGAATCGATATAAAGGCTGTACTCCGCCGATCACGCATACTTCGAAATCGAACCATTTTCGCTCGCACAATAAATCACTCAATAATAAAATCATTCTCCCCCATTTAAAGCCACATCAGAGGCTCCAAACGGACACATATAGGCACCTTCTCTCTCCCCCAAGGCAACTCGTCGTCGTCATCGACATCGTCTTTGTCTGCGCTGATGTATACTGTACAAGCATTTCCAGTTCCACTTTAAATTGTTTGTCTTGTCTGTCCATTTCCATTGCCGCCGCCGACTATTTCGCAGTCTGCAGCGTACATTTCGCAGGATAATTAAGCAGATTTTGGACAAGGTTGCACCACATATACGTACGCATCAATAATATGCGTTCACAGCCACGCACGTAGCTAGGTATAGAGAAGATGTGCTGCGATTTTTGTCTCCTTATTGAATCTGATTCTTGCCGTCGCCATTCCTCTTGTTCTCAAGAACAAACAAACAAAAAAAAAACCCAAGCAAGACCCTTTCCCTGTGTGTGAGACATAAAATTGTAAAAAAGACAAATTTCCCACGATAACAAAAAAGCCCCTCTCCGCCTGCTTGGTTGCCTTCTCTGCCCATCAGTCAGGGAGTCAGCAGCAGTCAGACCGAGAGGATGAGAAGATTCCTTTCAAAACACTGGGAGAAAACGCTCAAGATGAAGAAACAGAAGGTTCTTCAGCTCTCTCACCCAGCGTTGTTATGTGATCGTATTTATCGTAAATGTTACGATTTTCGAAGGTTAATACGACGCTCCGATTTTTGCATTTTTCGCCCCAATTTCTACGATTTCGTAAATATTTTTCCGATTTTTTCCGATATTATACAAACATTAAATACGATGGCTAAGCACAAATACGACTCGATAAATAAAATACAATCTCAGAAAAATAACCCACAAAGATTTAGAAATGCATTTAGTATGACTTTGCCTTACCAGCACATCCCTTTTGCAATTAGCCGGCATCGATTACCGAGCATACCCGTTTTTTTTTTTCCGTGATGGGTTACCGCATACTTGCGAAGCTACTGCTATGTTTTGTCAAATTGGCAATGGCTATATTTCCTTTTGCATATTTGCGTTGTTTCTTGCTTGTGTTTCTCTAGGTTTCCTTTATTTTTGTGATTACCCCTTAACCTTTAATTTTAAACATTGCAGATTGGTTGATAAATCAAAATGGTTAAAATGTGTAAAATTTTCAAAGCAATGACTTTTCTTAAGGTATATCTATGAGTCCTTAACCGCTTACCATGGGGATGTGCAGTTTTTAATGGGGTAGAATTACAATATTACCTATAAAAAAAGACATATTTCAATAGACTTCGGAATACCCCTAAGAAGGTATAAGTTATAAGTTATTTTTTTGATCGACATTGCTTTTCATAAAAAAATAAATATTTTTTATTTCTTGATCAGAGACACTTTTGAGAAATCTCGATTTTTTCTCAGGTTTACACATTCACTAATACCAATGTGTATGGCACACAGCTGTCGGTTTATCGTTGGAACCAGAGACAATACTGAGACCACCAACTCCGGCCGATTTCCCGTTACTTAGCCTACAAGCTATATTTTTATGGAGTGTTCACGTTTGGTGCGCTAGTATTCTTACATAGAAAATCGTATTGACAAATGTCACGAAACTTGAAAAATTCTGCTCACCAACACACTCCCAGGAGATATGAGACACTTCCGCTGTGGGCAAAGTTGCTGGCAGAGTTCATAGAATTTTATCCGTTTAATTTGAAATTGTTCGTTACGTGTGGATAATATTTTTTTTTAGGAATAAGTGCACATTTGCTTAAAATGTTCATGAAAAATTAACAATGTAGATTGGTTGAGGGAAAATGAAAACATTTTGAGCAAATTTTCTTCATTATTTAAGAAAAATTTACACACGAAATCGAAGTTAATGATATCGAAAAGCGGAAAATACACAACCATGTTTGTCCTAATATGTTTCTAGTATATAGAACATCAACTTTAGATAGTTTTACTAACCAAACAAATCAAATTATTCGCCTATTAACAATTAATAATAACTAACCAATGGCATTCAGTAATGTAAAAATGTCACATTTCCCCATGGTTGCCGAGGTTGGCAGCATTTATTTTTTGCATGTCACACGGATTCTTTTTTGACATAACACCGATAGGAAAACAAAATGGCGAATTTGAATAAAAACTAAGGGGGCCAGCGGAAAGAGGATTGTGAGTTGGGGTCTCAGTATGGTTTGTCTATGGTTGGAACTATTGTTTTTTTTTTAACTGAATTATTCATTTTACGCGTATGGAAAAGAGTTTTTATATTAAATTATTTCGAAATGCGTTACTATAAAGGTGTTACTAAAAACGTGGACATTGATTTCCAGTAGGTACAAGTAAAAAAAAAAAATATCCGGCCAACCAATAGGTACACACAAGAACCAATAAAATTTGGATTTTATGTTCGGTTTGGCAGCAAAAATCTGAAACCTCAGATCAAAACCAAAATCTGAAAAGCCAAATCGAAAACGACATAGGAAATAGTTAAAATACTAACAAAGCAACAAGTATCTTAAAGATTAAACTGTCCGACTTCTCGAGCATTACAAAATTACATTCATATTAAGTGCAAAATGACCTCTATGCTCTTAAAGGCATTTTTTGTACTCGTAAAATTAGAAAATACGACAAATACGATTTTGAACCGAGAAAATATACGATTCCCAAACAATATCCATAACAACACTGCTCTCACCCTCGTTTTGTGTTTTTTTTTTTTTGCTTTTCTTATCCCTGACTTCCTTATTTTCATTTGGGCTCTTCATCGTTCTGTGTACGTGCGATTGTGCTTGGTTTTGGTTTTTGTTTCTTACATTTGCACTTTGCCTCTTTTTCGGTGTTAAATATAATGTGGGTTCGTCAGAGTATGGTATCGAATTTTCCACAAAAAAAAAAAAACGGTTTTCTTAATCCGAATATTTCCCACAGGAACTGTGATGACTTTTTCGTTCGTCTTCTTCGTCTTCGTCTTTCGTGTGAGAATGGGAACAGGAGAATAGGCCTTTGCGCATCAGGAATATGTCCTTAATATATGAATAAAAAAAAATCAACTGTGAGAGAGTATGGATGGAAATTCTAAGCATTTGTCGATCAGGAAGTAGGACAGATACGGATGCGGAAGTCTGTCAGAACTCTTGCTGTCTAGAAATTTGACCAAAATTCTGACGAATTGAGAGAACACTTTCAAGTACCATAAACAAATTTAACTTAATTCATTTTAATTTAGTTTATGAGCAGATTAATCGGGAACAAATTCAAAGAAATGTGTCGGAAGGGGAACTTTAAACAATCTTTTGATTGTTATTTATGGGCGCACTACAATGCGTGTCTGAAGTGGGGGTTTGTTGTTTTACTATACAGCGAAAGGGTAACAATTTCAAATACTCATAGGCGCAACGAGACATTGAACTCTGCGGAATGCAGAAGTAACAAATTCGTAAGCAAATTTGTTGTTTCAAAATTGTATTCGAAACTGAGGAAACGTCTCACGATAACTGAGGGCAGACAGAAGAGAGGTGAACTCATTGCTTGTTCCGGACTTAACGACAAAAATGATAGAGGATATCAAGCTGCACTTCAACGAGAAATCAGCAACTGATTATAAAGCGGAAGCAGTAGCTAAAGAGATGGAAAACTTGAAAAAAAAAGTACCTTAGATCTTAGAGTGGGAGCGGTACGAACTACGAATTGGTTTCTCAACTGTTTATTAAGCACCTTGGAGGAGCGATAGGCGCAACGCTCTCCTAAGCTTTGATCTGGAGCATTTTTGCAAAATGTAAGATTAACATCGGAGGTCCGAAACAGATTAAGAGAATACTTGCAGTGGAAAAACAGTCCAGTAATAAAGGGTTTGCCAATAAGAGGTGCTATTTTGGTATTCAAAGAAAAATGCCATTTTTTGAGATAAATGATCGGATGTTTATTTCATAATAAAGAGGAAGGTATGCCGTTAATAATGAAAAATAACATCAGCCAAATGGCCACCACGAGCACGCATACAGGACCATATCCTTTTCATGAAATTTTCCATAAACAAATCGCAAAGTGGCTGCCCTATGTCCTCGATCGCCTCACGAATTTTATCTTTGAAGTATTGAATCGACGCTGGGCTGTTGGCGTAGACCTTATCTTTCACGTGGCTCCAAAGGAAGATGTCGCAAGGTATTAAATCACAAGATCACGGTGGCCAATTGTGATCACCTCTTCGAGAGATAACACGGCCCGGAAACTTTTCCCGTAAAAGATCAATGGTTTCATTGCTTGTGTGGCATGTAGCGCCGTCTTGTTGAAAGTCAACGTTGTCCAGATCAATACCATCCAACTCCGACCATAAAAAATCATTAATCATCTCTCGATAGCGCAATTCATTCACCGTAACTGTTGATCCAACCTCATTTTCGAAAAAGTAAGGTCCAATGACCCCGCCGGACCATAAACCGCACCAAACAGTCACACGTTGAGGATGGAGAGGCTTCTCAACAATAACTCTTGGGTTTTCCGAGCCCCAGATGCGACAATTTTGCTTGTTGACGTAGCCACCGAGGTGGAAATGGGCCTCATCAGTCAAGATGATTTTTCGATGGAATTTTCATGCATTTTTGTAGTGAATTTTAATAATTTCAATGCGTTGTTGAAGCGTGTTTAGTATTGGCGTAGTTTCTACTTGTCAAATGTCAAAGAATAAAAGCTTCAAAAGTGACAGCTGGCAAAGCCTTTATTTTATGGAAAAGCGGCTCAAACTGCCTGAGCGAGGGAACTACCAGGAGCCCAGGAGCACTTTAAGCGATCAACTTCAATCGGGTGAACTCGAAGTCTGTAAGTCAGTGCCTTTAGGCACTAAGAGCAATAAACCATCACTCAAAACTGCTATGCAGGGTTCCTGGACACATATTGGTGTGGAAGGGAATAAGGCAGTGAAGAAACTGGCCAGATGTGGCTCTGAAATGGTCATACTATTAGCTGACAGACAAGTGCTACCATCTTTCAACGCAGCTAAGAGCTTCATTTATAATACCACATTCAATTTGGCAAAATAACAGCATTCTCGTTTGCTCGTAGTTTGTGGCCCACAATTGACATTTAAAGGACAAAGATCCTAGCATCCCTTGATAGAAACCAAATCCGAGTGCTAGTCGGGGTAATAACCGGACACTGAATTATTGGAAACATGGCCAAAAGGATGCGCATTTACAAATGACTTCTGCAGAAGTTCCAGACACGAAGAGGAACTAGAGGGATCCGGTCAAAATTCCGCTTTGCAAAATTCTGTCTTCTCACATAAAAACTCGGTTTTTTTTAAATTCTGCTTTACAAAATTGTGATTTTCAATTTTAAAGCAATAAAATTCTGCTTATTTTACTTTTTTCCGACCAACAAAAATGTAAACGGCGAGAAAAAAAAGCAGATATAAAAAAAAATTTATAAAACATTCAAAATTATTTACTTTTACTTTTTAAATAAAAATACAATTAAAATTAAAAAGAAACGAGAAAAAATAGATAAAATATTGAAAAAAAAAATACAGCGAAATTTAAATAAAAAAATATATGAAGCAGTCAGAAATTACAACTTTTATTTATTACTAGCGGATACCCTGCGTGTGCTACTACGCTAATAAAATGAAATAAGTGTGTTTGCAAAAAAAGAAAATTTTGTTTATTAATTATCAATTATTAATTAATTATTATTAACTTCTTTATCTTAATGCTAGCGAATAAACAATATTTTGAGTTTTTTCGGTAGGTGTGTAAACATAAAGATTCTAGAGCAAGCAACATATAATTGGCAGTGCGAAAAACAGGAATTTTCTAAGTTCAAACTAGCAACACTTAGCGATTGGCCTTGAGCCTTATTGATGGTTATGGCGAAAGCAAGACGCACTGGAAACTGTAAGCGCTTGAAATGGAAGGGTAAATCGGTTGAAATCATTGGAATTCGTGGTATCAGCACTTCTTCTCCTTTACATTTGCCGCTGATGATTGTTGCTTCGATTAAATTTGGAGATAGTTTTTTAACAGCAAGTCTTGTTCCGTTGCACAATTTCGGTGGATCTAAGTTGCGAATGAGCGTCACTGGTGAACCAACTTTTAAAGGTAAGATGTGTGGTGGCATTCCAGAAGGTTCCAGAGAGATAAGAAACTCTATTGGATAGTTAACAGCTTGTTCATAATATAATTAACGTGCACAAATTTCTAAGACTCTGGCTATTATAGAACTGTAGATATATGATATTAAATATTTACTTTGTATGGGAGCTGACACGCCCACTGGTCCGATCCCGCCCATTTTTTTCCTGATTATTCAAATCAGTAACATATGGGATACTGCAATGTTTCAAAACTATTGCTATCACAATAGTCAAGATATATGATGTTATTCAATTTATGAGGGGCCATGCCCACTTGAAATATATATAGCCGAAAACCTAATTTGGACTATAGGTAACCTTTCAAATGAAACCGGTTTGGGCCAAATCGGTTGGATAGTTTTAGAGTCTATAGAGGACAAACATGTATTTGATATATATAGATAGATAATTTCATTTGTTTTCTTTTGATACTTCATTTCGGCAGTATAAAAGGACAGCCGAAATAATGTTTACTTAAAATTCCTTCGACAATCAACTCGGTAGGATCTTCGAATACTCTAAGACCATTTTCCTAGGAGGTTTGTTGTAATTACTGTTACGCTGCGATTGATGGTTTAGTAGACAAGACAGACAAAGGCTCTTCAAAGCAGAGTCGCTTTTTTTTTTTCGTTTCGTATTTCTGTAATAAAAATAAAATAAAATCGTATTTTTAAGAAATACGCACGACATTTTTTATTTTCCTCCCAGGAGGAAATAAAAGGCTACAAAATAAAAATTAAGAAAAGAGGAGTTAAAATTGGAAAAAAATGTTCTCTGCTTTTGAACATTTTCCAAATCTTTTTTTTTTGTTTGCAAAATTTTGTAAAGCTGAATTTTGAAATCAGAATTTTTAAAACAGAATTTTTAAAGCAGAATTTTGTGAAAAGAATTTTGATCCATCCAGAATTTTGACCCCAACCCGAGCTAGAACCTGTGGAACATCTTCTGTGCCACTGCCCTTGTATATGGGATTACGGTTCTTTGAAGGCTCGCATGATCTAGCCACTATACCTTTATTAGATCTAAGAAGATTCATCAACAGACCCGAATGGTTTTGTTATTTGGATGTCCTTCCTTGTACTATAAGGATAATCACAATGTGCCTTAATGGCTTCTGGATAAGAATAGCAAAAAATTCAAACTGCCCCTCTAACTTAACCTGACATGAACTAAGCTAGTCATATTTTGCGGACTATTTTCCAAGAATTTAGCAAAGAACTGTACCAGTTCACCTTGGTGCAACCCATGCCATTTCTTCGGTGCTTTCTTCTATATAGATAATACTGAGTTCCGCTAGTGGAAGGCAGTATTTAGGTAGACGGCAATTAAATCCCATTTCCTGCAAGCACACATAGGTACATCCAAATTGCTGCCAGATTATGTCACAATAAAATGTCAACTGACATTTTGCTGGATATTTATTCATTTGTTAATTCGCGTCAAGCTACTCTCCCCTAATGAGCTTAATTTATTTCTCCTCTGGCAGATAGGATATAAAATAACTCCCACAACTAGCAGCATGCTGAAATGTGAGCTTCCAATTAAACCTGCCTCAAATAAAGCTGTCACAGTGACATTCACTTGCACATGCATGGTATGGATGGCGGCACTCTTGGTCTTGGCCAGTGGCCACATGTGCGCCATCGACATCCAAATCTTTAAACAGCCAGCCGGCTACTTTAGCAACCGGAATCCGGATAAGACTCCGTGCAACATTGTTCAACAAAGCTCACCTAATTATATGCATTCACAATATTTATTGATATAGACAAACTGTGCACCTATGGTTACCGGCCGGCACTGTTGAAAAATTACTTATTTGCTCATAATTTGAGTTGAGTTGCTTTCTATCCGCGTTATATTTTTTTTTTTATATTTGTGTTCGTCACTACAGTCAAGCGAGTACCGGCTGGCGGCTAGTCGTTAAGTCGTCATCATAATAACATGGCCGACAGCACAGCACCGGTTGCTACCGGCTGTCGTCGCTGCCGCCAATGTCATTTGCAAACTTTAGCTTTAGATTGGTCGTTTTGTTTTCGCATAATTGTTATTTTATATCTGTATGTATCACAGCAAGTAAATTCTGACTAAGTTGAGATTTATTTGCTGTTTGCGCGAGACGCCTTACTGGAATTGAGTTCAAATTGAGAGGATCATATTCGGGAACACGCAGTTTATATAAGAAGACGCAGTTTGTCATAAATGCTACGGATCTATGTTGCAGCTCGTAGCAATTAGGGGAATTAAAAAATCGCATTAAATAATAGCCGTCCCCGTGCCCACGAACCGGTGTCATCATCATAATTATCTACTATCTAGTAACTTTGTTGCAAATGGTATTATCTATGTGAGCACACGTTTATGTTTTTTTTTTTTTAGATTCAGACTCTTATCTCTCTACGTTTTGTGATAATTTGAAAACAATAATTGATAACGACAGAAATACGAGAAGCTTGAACAATTTTTGTTTGAACATTGAATCGTAGAACGGAAGATCTGTGATTTTTTTCGCAGCAGTATGGGATTTCCAAAAAAAAAATTGTTAGAAAATTAGTTTCACAATATATCGCAATGAAATGTTCTAGAAACGTTGAGATAAAAGCTTGCTTTTGTAATAGAAGCAAACGCATTATGAAAATATCGACTCCTGGGTAACGGAAATGCTTTTAAGTGCAATTGAAAATCGGTCTTATCAAATATTTAATGTGACACTTCAAGAGCTTATATAGTTGCGAATCTATTATAATAAGGGGAGCAGCTATAATATATTCTAAGAAGTATTCTTCTGTAAGTATAATAGAAAACTTATTGGACTTTTGCTAGACCAGGATGTTAGTCTGCGACTGAGAGATGTAGCACTGTCAAAATGTTGCGAGCGGCTATTGCTACTAAATAAAGAATGAGGGCTGACAAATTGCGATGGTGTCTAAAGTAAAGCAAGTTCCAAACTTGTTACAGGCCTTGACAGCTACGGACTCGAAATGATTTCTTTCTTTTATACTATGTCTGCTTCGGTTAGGATAGACCTACTGAGGAGACTACACAAATTAGGTAGCAAATAGGTGAATCTAACTGAAGAAGATGGTATTCTGCCCATCCCGAAGTTTTTTTTTGCAAATTCTGTAACCATAATCCTGTTGCCAAACCTGGCAGTACTGATTTTGCATAAGAAAATAATTTAAACTTAAAAATAGGTAATAAAAAAGAAATAAAAAAGGAAAGTAGGGAAAATGGCGTCCTAACTGTCAGTTCGCCTGCTAAATGAAATCAACTTAGAACGCCATTTTTCCGGCAACATACAGCACGTGTCCTGAAGAAAAAGTAATTGTAAGTAAGAATTTCCATGTTATTTCAACACTCTAATATGTAAAATTTATTAGGAAACAAAAGTTTTTGATCACATTGAAAGCTCATTTCACTTTATGGGACCGCCGCAACAACAAAGATAGAACACCCGAATTAACAATTTGACTTCGGTAAGGTGCTATCTAGGCAATTTCCCCTGCCGCAGTATTGACTTCTTAAAGCCAAATGGAAACACATGTGCACCCTTATAGAGGTATTTATTACATAAGACTTTCTGAGCAGCTTGGACAGATCTTACAGAATACACAACTTCTTCTGGAAGGCAATTAACACCCGCGGTAGGCTGTTGCTTCGCAAAAGAAGCATCTCACATTTATCAGTGGTAGATTATACTGCATCAAAAGTAAAAAGAGAAATTATTCATATTTTTCATTATTATTTTTCAATTTTCATTTTCTTATTTTTTTTTGTATCCTAGTAATAATTATTTTTATTTAGTAGGCGCAGCGGCGTAGTGGTTAGTGTGTTGGACTACTAAGCGAGGGGTCCCAGGTTCGAATCCCGAAAAAACCCAAACTTATGGTTTGTTTTTTTTTCCGCTGCGCCACCTCTCGCGAACGTCTGACAAACATCCGAGAGTATAACTGTCATGAAGGAGCTTCTCAATTAGCCGTTTGGACCCGGCATAAAATTGTAGATCGCTTCCATTCGTCCCAAAAATAAAAAACTCACACAAACGAATGGTTGGGAGAAGCTAGGCCTAGGATCCCTACAGACCTGTTGCGCCAACTATTTATTTATTTATTTATAGTAATAATTATTATCGAATAACATTTTGCAATTTTTATGCAGTTCATATTTACGTACTCGTAAATTTACATTTTACTTACATTGGTCGAATTAAGAATCGAACATGGGTCCTGCTGCGTTGTAGTCCAATACCCTACCCCCTAGGATAACTCGACATAATGCTGTAGCAGTGGAAAATCTGAGCTAGAGTTTTGGTAAGACTTGCAATAAACTTGCAGCTTACTCCACCGAATTGTGAAGCAAGACATTTGGTGTAAAGTAATTTATTTATGAGCGGAAAGTGTTCATTTAAAATCACATTACCGACATATTTTTCACTGTGTTAAAAGTATTTATTTTTTTGTAATTTTTCCTTGACTCATTAAATGATGTTTTTTTTAAGACAGCGATTTTTTTCTTATGAAATTAATTTTTATCTCTTTAAAGCCTCAATAAGTAGGTTGGGAGGAAGTAAGTGCTTCTATACCGCTTCCAATCGCAAGCGGTTGACTCCATGAGACTCCATAGTGCCTCCGGTCAGAAGCTCTGAATTAGCTTCTCGAAAGCACTTCGAACTACAAGCTTTACCGAAGCAATTAATTTTTACACGTATCGTCACACATTTTCAAAAGTCTAATGGAGATCCTACCGAAACTTAATTTCATATCCCTCTCTAATGCCGAATTCACAATGTCGCGTTGACGCGCGCGTGCGTTGACAGATTATGTAGAAACAAAGCGTTCAAATGCTGCCACACAAATACAACTTCAGGCGTTGAATCGACTTTAGGTCGTAAATATCGTAAAGTTCAACGCGACGCCTGAGTAGACCTACTCTCTACTCTCACGCGCGTTTGACAACTTTAGAATTTTGAATTGTTCGATTTGATGTCATGGGGTGTGCCGTTCTTAGTTGGAGTTGCACAGAACCGCAAATGTTTATCACACACAAGTTTTAAAAAGCAATATGATGTTTTCTTAATGCAAATTAATTAATTTAGTGTGTAAAAATGGCGAATGCTTTTTTTTTGTGGAGCTAATACTTATTTCCTTAGATTTTATTGGATAAAAAAAATATTAATCATTGGTATTGTATCTTTGTTGAGGTTGTTCTTTGTATTACTGTTATGAATGATTTTTTATCTATTTTGGAGAATCCCTTTCTAGTTCTTGCACAAAAATGACAGCTACAAGAAAAAAGAGAGTAGACTTGAAATTTGACTTCTGCTCTCTATTTGTGTACATTAGTTTTAACCAAACCGAACTTTTAATTTTTCATACTCTACTCTCTCAACGCGACTTCGCTTCAAAGCAGCATTTCGTTTTACAAAATTGTTGCTCGCGCGCTTTGGCATTTCAAATCGTAAAGTTTCGATAAAGCGTGTCAAAGCGCGCTGACGCACGCACGCGTTCAACGCGACATTGTGAATTCGGCATAAGGCCTGTGTATATGATTCGCAAAGGCCTTACAGAAATTATTTTCGAAAAAATTACTTCGAAATCGCTCTACTTTGGTCAACAAATACTATAGAAGCTCTACCGAAGCGGTTCCCTACAGAAATTACAAATTTGAACCCTACCGAATTCAAATTGTTAGAAGAACACGATAATTCTGAACTTTGGCCAAAGCATGGAACAAGATATATCAAGTAAATAGTAAATGTAGATACTTGAAGGTGAAGATATAGGTGAAGATATAGGTGAAGCCTTTCTGTTCGCCCTACCCATTTCAACAATAACAACAGCAACTGCAAAAATAACAATAACAGCAACAACAGCGACAAGTAAGTGATGCCGTATATTGCAAAGAATATAGTGTTGCCGATGTAGAAGTATGCTGTCAATCCCTTATTGCAGCAAATCGTGTTCACACTGCTCGAATTTTTGATGGCACAACATATTTCTTTTGCTTAGACGTATTTCCCAGCTTACTCGAGAGCCACATATAAACGTAGATCTTGAAGAGATATCCAAATGTTTTTAGGTTGCTTAAAGTATCAAACCTGTACTGTATAAAATTGACAATACTCCAAAGTTTGGTCTACTACGGAAGTAATCCTGGATTCGAAGGGTCGTACAGTCAAACCCAACCTTTGCCAAAAAGTACATCCCAATACTTACAGCCAGTCGATTTTACCAAGAAAAGATCGCTAACTTCAATAACACTTCACGATGGACAAACCTGAAACCTGAGGTATCTCGATAGATGAAATTTGCGCGGAGATTTTACTTTTTCTAAGGTCTAAGAACGCACCTCAGAATTCTGATGGATTGAAGGGGAGCTTGAAAGAAAATAAAAGTAATTTTTAGTTGGCCGAACAGCCAACGGGTCCCCAGGACTTGCTTGTCACAACCATTCGTTTTGTGTTTTATTGTTATATTTATTTTTGCTGCGAATGGAAGGGACATATATATTTTTATGCCGAGTCCGGACTCCTGAATTGAGAACTACTTACTCTCGGTTGTTTGTCGGACGTTCGCGAGAGGGGGCGAACGTCCGAAATGGCTGAAAGCGTCTTGGGACATTTCTAGAGGAAGATTCTTTGGGTACTACCAACCAGCGACGAACTTAACGGTCTGCAACGGCGTTGACCTGTTTAAAATACAACGTTTGAGATGGCTAAATTGCATAATGCACCAGCTCGACGAGTCTTTGAGTTCACTAGATGAAAATCTCACCTTTAAGTGATGTTATAAGGGGTGTGTGATGAAATAAAACAAGTTTAGTGGACTCCATACCTCTTGCTAGTCTATTTAGTGCCAGTTATATTCTATTTTGTGTTAATTTTGCCTATAAAGTATGAGAGGTGGCACAGTTATCCCTATAAAACCAGGAATAGTTAGCCTCTTTGAGTGTCCCATTGCTCAATTGAGAGGTTCTTTGAGTTTCTGCTCCACCCGATCAGCAAGCGGCAATTAGTGGACGTTGAGCTAGTAGTTCTGGGCTTAATTTTTCTATGACTGAATTAAATCAGTTGAATATTTTTTTGTTGATATACGATTCTATTAAAACCCCTAAGCAGTCCAATATTCCTAGCTGGTTGGCCCTACCATTGCCAGACCAGTCTCCCCCACTTTCTTATTGCAATAACTACTGTCAAAATTCGCCAAATCTTTACTGCACACCACTCAATATCACTCAAATGACCTTTCAGATCTACTTTGTCGTCGCCTTATCTACTATGTGACGTCTCATCAACCTATGAAGTATCCACCTACCATCGTAAGTGAATTCCGCTGTTTTCGGCCAAACTCAATAAACTCTAATGTGCCACCAATACGCGTATGAGATTTCACCAATAAACGAAACATAATCAGCACGTTGCCGGTTTAAAAGATTGCGCACCCCCTCTACCCCGTGTAATATGGCGCGACACAATTGCGGGCTTGCTTTATCGGCTTAGACCTAGAAAGCAAAGTAGGAAAGCAAAGGCAACAAAAAATCGAAAAACTACTCAACGATTATGTTCCGTTCGTCGTCGTTGTAGGTTGTATATATCGCACTTTCAATTGTCACTTTGCGGTTGTGCAACGGCGATAAGCTCCAACAAAACCTCAGCAGTTACAATTAATTTGTGTATATAATAGGTAGGTACCTACCGCATATTGCGCTCGTGTATCCGAGTGCATACGCTACACGTACCCACCGCTTGTAATTACAAAATTATGCCAACAATGATATCAGAAATCGCAGTCAACTTGCCAATAATGTATATGTATCTCTATTGAATATCTAATGACAATTTCTCTGTGACGCGGCGACGGCTTTCACTGCGAAGTCTCCTATTGTATGCACCCGGACCAGTATTTTATAATCAAATTGACAGAAAAGATACATTTTCCATGTACAAAAAAAACAAACCAGTCAAAAATCCAACTCGGCCATTCAACCAGCGAATTTGGTTTGCATACGTGCAATGTGCATATATGTATGGGAGGGAGTTTAATGTCCTTTCGGGTAAAAACCAAAAATTGAGAAAAAATCTGTGGGTACCTTACGCCGCCGCCTTTCCACATTTGGGGAGGGCATGGGGGCGCGATGATTTGTTGTGTTGGGCTATTTTTACACTGCCGACGATGCGCGCCGGGGCGAGTGCATTATCGCCTGAGCTGTATATGGAGTGTGTGTGTGCGCATAGCGAATAAATCACCGTCGATTAGTCATATGCGTTGTCGTCGTCGTTGTCGACGTCGACGTTCCGAAATTGGCGGTCCGAATGGTAATTATAATTTCTACGTACCTATGTACTACATACATATTTACTCTGCTTTCATATGTAAATGTTTTCGTTTCGCATTTTTGTACGGATACTGACTTTACGTCATCTACACGGAGCGGGCTTGGATGCTTTTGTCACTCAATCGTTGCGACTTGTAAACGATTGAAACGCGTGTGCACCGAATGATGCAGCAGTTTGACGATTTTAAGGGGTCTCGATCCATTTGCAAAGTTAATTGAAATTCTATGGACAATTATTATCCTACGATGTGCAGGTGTAACGCTGTTCGGTGACATATTTCTTGGAAATCTATGCCAGCGGCTGGGGTAGATAAGAGTTTCACAAAGTGGGACAATCTGCAGTTCAATTCTGCCTCTATTTTCGTAATAAGGCCCTAACTACGAGTACATTTTCACACTTTCGACGAAAATGTTATTTTTTTAATATTTGATGCATACCTTTTACCTTTTGTACTTGGGGCTTCTAGAAATTGGGATTTCATATCGAATTTGAGGAAATACCCTTTGAAGTAAATGTAATAAAACCAGGAACAAAGTAGTAGCTCCAATTATGTATTAATCACGGTTGCCACTTGCATATAAAATTAGCTACCAAAATTGGAAAAAAAAGTTACCAAAACCAAGATAAAATTTACCAAAAATCTGGAGATGTTGATAAAATATAAGAAAAACATTAATGTCTTTTAAAATTTTCAATTTGGTACATTAGGTTTGTAGGAACTTAGTCAGTCTTTAAGTAGTTACACAACGACTACCTATATCTACTAATATCTACTTTAAATACTTTTGCTGATCAAAAGCATGATTTTCTAAACTCAAATTATTTTATTTAATTTTGAAAACTGCTTGTTTAAAAACAAACATTTATAAAACATAAGACTCAGTAAGGAACGTAGTAGGAACTTTGTCAGTTTAAGCAATTAAACAACGTCGGCAAAGTTGTGCACAAAATTACCAGCTGTTGTAACTTTAACAAATTAGAGTTTTATGTCGGCAAATAAATAATATGATTAACTAACCTATCCATATCTAAATGTAGTTATAAACAAAAAATATTTCGAAGTTCACGATCTGTCAAAAGAAGAAAATGAGTGCATTCAGTAATTTTTTAAACTAAACAGGTTTACATGGATGGTGCTGACGCATATGCAAATGCAATGCTTTCACTCAGAAACAGCAAGGCAGCATTTAAATGAATTGATATCGATTTCTTATTTTTGGTGCTCCTGCTAAAAAAGTTACCAAAACCAGATAAAAATTTCCAAATTACCAAAACTCAAAAATCAAAAAAAAAAATTATCAAAGTGGCAACCGTGGTATTAATCCCAAAATCGAGAATTATGTAGATAGGGCCTTTACGAAAATAGGGGCAGAATTGTAGTTCATACATTTCGAATTCTGATGACGAATAAAGCTGATCCAGAAGTAGGTTCCTATTCGTACTGCTGTGGGGGTCCATAATATCAGATAATTGTTCAGTTAAGAGCAAAAATCTGTGTAAAAATAAAATAGAGTCCACGACTGGGTCGCACGAGCTTTCTCGATCATCAAAATGTTGGTTGGGTTTTTTCTTATTTTATAAGGTAGGTAGGTAAAAATCTGAGAAAAAATATTAACTAAAGAAATGGTTCATAAAATTAGCGTGTTTTCTTGAGCTTCGATCTCAGCAAAGCAAAGTAAAGTAGGATTTTCAGCACACAATTACAACAAGTAGGTACTGTGAGTCAAGTCGAGCGTAGTTGTTGTAATTGAGTGCTGAAAAAAACACGCCTAATATAGGAATAGCGCTAAATGATTATTGTGTTATTCACCTGATAAGAGAGTCGTCAGTAACAGACAATTGTCGCAAGTTCTGGTTTACAAGATGTTTGAGTACGGACAAGTGTACCTAGTAGGAATTTCTGTTTTTGATCTGTTAGGGCATGTTTCTGTTTTTGAGTGTAATAGATTAGTGACGCTGGTTTTGAAAAACGAATTTATTTGAATTTTTCCGAAAAAAACGAAGTATATGGGATCCTAATAAGAACTATTTTATTATCCTAAATATGTATTACAGTTACAGCCGTTTTTGTAAAATTATGCATGCAAAACAGTAACAAATATTGCAATGCTTAGTTTAAGATATGAACAGTTTCTAAAATAAGCGTTTTTGGTCATTTGAATTGAAAATTAAGGACGCAATCATTTTGAAAACATCAGTTTTAATCTAAGCATATGCATTTAGGTCAAAATCGTTTCTACCGTTTTCGGGGTAAACTAAATAAAACCAAAAAAATAAAATTCAAATTCCATTGTACGATAATATAGAGAAAATAAAGTACACGACTGGGTCGAACGTAACTTTCTCGTTAATCAAAAGTGTTGGTGCAAATGAAGTGGGAATGGTTGGTTGTTGGAAATATTTTTAGGGTGCATATTCAATATAAAAAAAAAGTGAGAAGTTTCTAAAAAGGAGTTTTATGTAGCTGTTATTGAATTTTCATTGGAAGTGGAGCATTGTTATTATTTCAAAAATATACCGAAGATATTTCACATATGGGGATTGGGGTTTGATAAATATTTAAGAAATTGATTTGTTCGAATTTTTTGAGAAAAACTAAGCACGGGATCTTATTAAAAATTCTTATATTATCTTTAATATATATTTTGACCAAAATCGTTTGAGCGGTTTTTGTAAAATTTGTTAGACAAAACAGTAGCAAATATTGAAATGTTTAGTTTGAAAAATACTATTTCTTAACCATTTAGCTGAAAACCGAGTACAAGTTATTGTTCGGGAGGTTAGCATTACTTGGTTTTTAAAGTTTTATCGAAATCGAAAGTGGGGATTTCAAGATATGAGCAGATTTAAAAATTCGTGTTTTCCGACATTCGAATTGAAAACTAAGAACGCAATAATTTTGAGAACATCTATTTTACTCTAAGTTTGCATTTTGGTCAAACTAAAGAAAACTAAATTTTTAAAAAAATTCTTTTTTCAAAAACTAAATTTACGATAATACAGAAAAAAACTGAGCTTGCCATTAAGTTAGAAATGACCAGACCATGTTACCTTAGAAATAAATTTTTGTTACAATCCTATGAACCGTTCTAGAGATACATAATATGTCCAAATTTCAAAAGATTTTTTAGCCGAAAACTGAGTAAGCAGTCACCTCACATACCTAAGCTTAAATATCAATTTTGATTGAAATCGTTAGAGCCGTTTTCGAACAAATCAAACTGGTATGAAGACTTTATATGGGAAGTACCATTAATATTGAGGTTACCGTGCAACAAAAAAAACCGCCCCGAACTGTAAGCACCCAAACTCCAAATCCGAAGTTTGAACGAAATCCGGGTTGCCTTTTAGACTGTACTCGGGACATACAAACAGACAGACAGACGGACGGAATTTTGCGACCCACTTTTTGAGTTCCTCTATCATCGTAATGTCAGAATTGATTAGCATCTCGAGTTAGAAATTGTTTACGAATACAATATTATCCTTACTACGTATACGAGAAAGTTCAAAAGTTGACGACTGTGTCGCATGAAACCCTGTCGTTCGGTGCAAGTTTGGTTGAAACCATTGCCTGAATTGGAAATTTGACCAAGTGATGAGGGAACTTCGCTTATTTTGTGTCAGTATTTTTGCAATCAGTAAATTGTGTAACAGTGGAGTGTCAAAATTAATGATCGTGAATTGTCATTTAAAAACTGTCAAACAGATTCGAATAAAAGATTTATAGGGATGCGGATGCGTTATGCGAGCTCTTAACAAATTCTAAAATAAGGTTGACAAAGTCGTATCTTCACTTCCTCCTGGTCGCCTGGACTCTTAATTTGAACTAACGACGAACTTGTAATGAGATTGACTACACATGTGGAGCTGAAGACTCAGGTCACTGGAATTGCTTTAGAACGTAAAAAAACGGATAAGCTGTTTGGTTTTATTCATCAGAGTGGCTGTGAGTATTCCGATGAACGAATACCTACTTGTGGCGACGAGGAGGACAGGTTACCTTGTTGACGTGCTCCAATTCGTACCAGGCGTCATAAGCAAGACGTGTGGCGAGTATAGTAAGAGCGCAATTAGCGCACAAAAATCAATAAATTATGAAAGCAAGAAAAGTCGGAACGTGAAGACACAAAACTGACGAAGAGAACAGCTTACAAAGCTGATATCACTGCGATCAGAAGGTGCTAAGGAGCGGACCGTATTAAAATAGTATCAAAAACCGGCACCGGAACTATGGAGCGTATTTGTATTCGGATTTGTCACAGGAAGCAAACTTGGCAAGATGCTCTGAACCTTAGACATTCGATAGCTTCCCGGAAGAATGTATTAAGCGACCATTTTTTAGCAAATGACTGCCGCATGCCTTACAAATTGTACCAAGCACCACGTTTTGATCTTGGCTTGACGTCTCTACCATTGATACAAACGGCCTAGAGAGAAATAAAAATTGTAGTATCCGACATATTTGCTGGGTGGATATTTGTTATGCCCTATAATTTGTTGTAACCACCAAAACTTTTATGCTAAGCGCTGTTGTATAAAAAATAATTGTACTATGCAACACATCCTACGAGAAAATAATTTTGCACATGGCGCTTAGTTTAACTAATATTGTCACTTAGGACATAGTGCCACCGAAAAGTAGTTCCATTTGCATGTCATTCCATTTGTCATTTGCTGTCATTTATTTCATAATTAAACTATTACCTAATTAAAGCTTGCGTGTTTATTTGAAAAGATTTTCTCAAATACTTTTTTGTTACAAAACTGAATAAAAAAATTAATTAAACGACAATTTGTTTGGCCTCTTGCATTAAATCCTACCATGTCAATTATTTAAGCGCCATTTACCTCTGTATCAAGCGACAATCTTTATACCACAAAAATATTCTAAGCGACAAAAACTTTTTATCTGGTTGACATTTCGTTCATAGAACAATTAAAAACAAATATGAAAATATAACAAATATAAAAAATATTCTTATTACTACAAAATACGCAAATAATTACCTTCACAGTAAGTTTTATTTGTCTCCTGTAAAATTTAAAAAAATGTCGTTTAATACATTCTTCCGAGAAGGTATCGAATTGTTATAAGCAACCGTCTAATGTTGATCTGCATCAAGGATAAATTCGCCACATGCACTCGACCAATTAGAAGTGCCCCAAGTACGACACAAAAATCATACTTTCAATGACAAAATATGGAAATACGGCAATTTTGACAATATAGGTATTTTTGGCTCACAACGCCTATATATTTATAAAAAAATCAGGGCCATTTTTTTTGGCTTCGCAAGGGATCGACAATTATAGTGGAATAGAGAATACGCGCTTCCCATATTTCAACATACACAATGAATAGAAGGGAACTACTTTGGCTGAATTAAGAAGCTTTCTCAGGCAGTAGAAAATACTTTCAGATGTTTGTCAGACGCCTAGGGTGTCGCTTCGGATAAGACCTTGTATAATTTACGTTTTCGGGTGATTAAACCTGACACCCTTGCTCGGATTGCTGAGCACACCAATCAAATATGTAAATTTTAAGCTCAATTTTGTAATCGATTCGACAGCAATCACTGGCAAAAATTCTTCCACAAGCAAGTGCAAGCGATCTTTCAGGCTTCAGCACGTCGCATTTCCATTCAGTAGCTCCGACAAATATACAAACAATATTTCGTTGGAATAATATTTAATATACCCACCCGTTCAGCCAGACATGACGACGGAATGCAGACTCAAGATGCTCCTTAATGCGGTTAATAATTCAAGCTACATGATTCCGTATCTAAATTGGAAAACAAAATCCACAAAAAGCAACTCCCTTCCAACAGGTTCATGCCAAGCTTGCGAAAAACTCTCCGCTTACACGATGTTTTCCTCACTCTCACTAACTTTGAATTAACAATTTCAATTAGCTCCCGAGGGTGGCGGTCCCAGTGGCAGTGGCAGTGGCACATCAACTACCTACCATCCAGTGTTCGGTCAGCGGACAAATTAATTATTACCTCAGCTCAAGGAGTTCCATTCCTCGATCAAAAATTTACATATTTCTTCGGCTCGGTTATGCTGATGCTTGTCTGTCCGAAAATGAATACAAATAATTCCCGTCTTCATATTTGCCAAATGGTAAGTGGCGGTATCCGTTTACAGCGCGCCGTGACTAGTCGGCGTAAAGAGTGCAGTGCCATCTGCAGGCTGAGACTTTTATTAATTATGTATGCTCAGGGCGCAGCCATTGTTTTGCTATACACTAAAGTTCTTACAAGATAGACGCAAAGAACCAGATCCGAATCCGACATGGTTGACAGACCGACCGACTACCGGCACTCGAAATGGGCAAACTATTTGCACTCCATAATGAAATTTTATTTCATGAGAATTATTAGGATAATTGAATAACGCAAACAAAACAATTAACTGATGGGATGAGTTTGAGTTCCTATTGTGTGGATGGGCGGGTAAAGTATTTGAATTTATATAAAGTCGGCGCGGAATGGGAGCTAACGCTGCTTTCTGTTGATGATTTGCTGGTTGTTGACTTTTGACTGCGCGATTGAGGTTGCATGGTCTGCGGCAGACGGTTGCGCAGAGGTTCCTTGAGAACGAGGTGGGCATTATGTTTATAGCTGCAATTGAAGTCTAGGTATCTGCGTGTTGTTAGCGGTTTTAAGTAGCACTACGATTGGCTGTCATTTGACTTGTGTTGGGAAAGGAGTGGGATCCCAAATGAGTCGCAAATGGTGTTCAATATGGAACGGCTTTTTGACTTTGGTTAGAACTGTCGATTTTGGAATCAAACCTCTCAATGGTGGCGATTCCTTCTAAGATGTTTAGTCAACCAACAGACTGGCAAATCAATTTAAGAAAAGCCGAATTGAATACAATTCCAAGCCTTCTCATATATATAAGAGTCCAAGAAATCACTTTGAAAAACATCAGCACCATGAGAAGATTATATTTTGTGTCCTTAACTTTTTTTTTAGATAATACGAAAGGACTTCTTTCAAAACATTTGAAAGCCCGGTATGTGCTTTTTGTCAAAGACTATGATGTGTTATTTAACTCAACGGATCCAGTAGGGGTGGTCACTTGAAAAGAAGTGCAAACGTGGGCTTCGGGTTTCGGTTTCGGAGTCAAAGTCAAAGGATGCACCAAGTAAAGTCTAATCTCACATAATTACAAATATGGTGACCAAAATAATCCGTTAGTCGACAAGATGAACCTCAAAAGTCGCGCTTTTTTAAATTTTCCAAACTTATCTTTTTTTTGCGGAATTTTGTAAAGCAAAGGTGAAGTGAACATTTTGTTTTTTTAATTTGTTTTTTATTTTAGTTTTAACTCTTCTTTTCTGATTTTTATAATATGTAGCCTTATATTTCCGAAAAATATCAATAGCATTTTTAGGGAAAAGTCGTTGTCTGCCTGGCCTTAGAGTATTCGAAGGTCCTACCGAGTCGCTTGTCGAAGGAATTTCGATTAAACAACATTTCGGCTGTCCTTTTATACTGCCCGAAATGGAGCTTTTACATTTGGTTAAAAAAAAGGCTTTTATATCTACGTTGTTTGAGTTTTGCAAAGAAAGTTTGTATTTAAATTTTGTCATATTCAAAGTGATTAGGAATTTCAAAAAGTAATAATTTTCAAACATTAGAAATTCATTGTAAAATTTAAAAGGCACGTTAAAATATATTTATGATTTATAAATATAAGTATAAAAAGAAAACAAATGAAATTATAACAAATAAAAGTTGTAATTTCTACTCCTTCGTATTTTTTTTTTATTAAATTTCGCATTTTTTTTTTTTTTAATAAAATAAATAAACAAATAGATTGCGCAACAGGTCTGTAGGGACCCTAGGCCAAGCTTCTCACAAGCATTAGTTTGTGTGAGTTTTTCATTTTTGGGACGAATAGAAGGGATCTACAATTTTATGCTAGGTCCAAACGGCTAATTGAGAAGCTCCTTCATGATGTTATACTCTCGGATGTTTGTCAGACGTTCGCGAAAGGTGGCGCAGCAGAAAAAAACCATAAGTTGGAATTTGTTTTTTTTTTCGGGATTCGAATCTGGGACATCTTGCTTAGAAGTCCAACACACTAACCACTAAGCCACTGCGCCTTCAATAGATATTGTTTGTTTTATTCAATTTATTTTTTGTCAATATTTAATCTATTTTTTCTTGTTTCTTTTTAATTTTATTTTTATTTAAAAATTAAAAGTAAATAATTCTTAATGTTTTATGAATTTAAAATTGCCTTTTTATATCTATTTGTTAGTTCGAAAAAGTTGAATAAGCTGTATTTTATTGCTTAAATTTGAAAATCAGAATTTTGCAAAGCAGAATTTTTGTATGAGAAGACAGAATTTTGCAAAGCAGAATTTCGACCGGATTCCGCTTTTCCTTTGAGATTGGCTGGCTTCTATTCGAACAAAAAATAACATGGATTCAAAAAAAAATTAAAACAATAATAACGAGATGGATCGAAAAACTTTGCTGTTTTAATTTCTGGACAAGTCCTTGAATCGACACTGAATCGAATGCCTTCTCCACTTCCAGGAAGAATGCAACTGTACCTTGATGGTTGTTGATTGCCATTGGTAGTGCAGTTACAGATGCAGGTGTTTATCACTGTATCCAGCAGGATCACCATTCATGATGGACTGCAGCAAATTTGATATTTCGCCCGGCCCGATTGATAGGCACTATAGGCTCATTTTAAAAGGCCGCAGTGCCAGAGCCAGAGGAGTACTCAAGGTTAGGCAACACATTCACTTGCACAAGAATTGCAAGAAATTAACTGTGCAGCTCCTCCTACTGCGGCTTTCTGTGTCGACTTAAGGGCTGCATTTGACTAAATTAAAAAAATATATATATTTTCATTACTCGTCGGTTGGTCTTTTCATAATGAACCCGAATAGCACACTTGGGTTTTAATATGGTATATACAACTCTAATATAACTATCAAGTTATTTCCTAGGTATTGCAGTAACATTGTCACATCCCACATTGTAACCAAATTAGCCGCATTTCCCCTTATATTTTGCAACAACTTTGTAGTATTTGTGTTTTACTGAGGTTATTTTTTGTTAAATGATAGTTCTTATTACGTTGTTTCAACGAAAACATGTTGCTTATGCAAATCAGTTTAAATAACATGTTGGATATAAAATAAGTACGAGAAATGTTTCTGTAAACATTCCAGAAGTTTTAAATAAGTTATTATTGGAATGCTTTTTGAGTCTACATGTATAGACAAACAAATTATGAAGTATAAAAGGAAAGGTAAATATATTTGATCTGAAAGGTACTAGTATCTAAAACAGTTCAAGTTTGCTGTGATTTCAGACCAAAATCCTTAAACGAATACTACTTTTGTCATGAACATTAATGTTTGGGTCCGGAAAATTCACGCGCCTCCAAAAATGGGTTAAATAGAAGAAAAGTTTGAAAACCAGAAAATATTAAAATTTGTATTTAAGCCTCAAAATCCCAAAAGACTTGTAGAAACAAATTTTAATATACCATATTCATCAGTTTCTATACACATGAATTGTAGAAGCTATGTAATATATTGGGAAAATTGAAATGTATTTTTCACATCTTAAGAACTATGGTTAAACAGGTATATAAAAACAACAATAATTAAAACATGAACCATAATATTATAACTAAAATGTTCCTTGAAATGCTATTGAAATGAAGTTACAACAAAGTAACAACTGAATGTTAGCAAACTGTTGTTTCCATATTTATGAGATGTAACAACAACAGTAAGTATATAACAGACATTTTAGTTTTCTTCGAAATAGTAAATCAAATCAACATTATTATAACATCATTATAATTGAAAATAAGCAATAGCATTATAACTTCTTTATAACTAACTTTTGTTTGTTGACATTATAGTCACTGTTGCCAAACATTTTTGGAAGCTTGTTTTAAAAATGTTCATCGATGATTTTTATAGTTTTTGTTTTCCGTATAACTTCAACTTAAGCTTTTCTGCTTTTACAAACACTTTTGATAAATGTAAAATTTCAACTCTGCAATGCTTTTTTTTTTGTCCTATAATTTGCACATTACAATATTTGTATCAACAATATTCCAATAAAATACTGCTCTGACCTTGCAAGTTTTCAGCTGCCATTTGGTTTTTTCGCCTTTTTTCGTGAAGATCGTAAGCGATATTTTTCCCAAAATCCGAAATTACATTAAACTTTTTAACTTACATTTGATAGCTGACTTACATTTTGAGTTTTAAAATGATAAAACTACAAATCAGTGCTTCTATTCCTTTTCGACGAAAAAAATCGTGATCTCACTTGTACAACATATTTTTGAATTGCGGATCGTCTGCGTGGAACAATATTACATTCGAGATTATATCTTCTTTTTGTGCATTGAAGTAACATTCTCTGCAATACAGAATAATTGCGGGAAGCTGATTTGGCAACGCTGACTACAACTACTTGATTATGTGGAGGATGTTAAGTTATGACATTTCGATTTTCACATCAACATTATATTATTATGATCAGTGATTGACGACGACTGAAGCTAATAATTCCAAATGATGTTAGAATATTTGTCATATAATGACACATATTTATAATTGTAAAAACACAATTATAGCATTGCTTCACATTTTAATGTTTCCCTTATTTTTTTTTTACTGCAAAAATATGCCAGATGACTTGTTAATATACGATTCATTGTAGAAACATATAAAAAACTTAGCAATGACTTTCCTTTTTTGTAAGTTTCTTTATTTATATAAAATTCTGTTAACGTAATTGGTACATATTAGAAACTTAATCCCTATTGATTGTAATTAAGTTACTTCGTTATTAAGTTTCTGCTATGCAAACGTTTCAATGTGTTTTAGTTAGAAGTATCCAAAATGAAAATTTACTAAACGTATCTGCAACTTATTACCAACCTTTTTAGAACTCTAACTTACGAACTCTTATAAAACTACTTTCAAACATCCCCCCCTTTTTGTGAACAAGTTTAAAACTTAAAAAAACGTATTTACAACATTTCGAATGACAATGTTACAAATAGTCCCGCGTGAACATGAATACAACTGATATAGAACGGATTTTGTTACAGATTACTTAAATATAACAGCAATACAATCGAAGTTTTGTTGCAAATCACAATCTGTGCTATTCGGGAATGCCTTCCCTGAGACTAGCTCGGACGTTCTTTTTTGACGATGTCAATATGTTAAGGCTTACAAATCGTAAAGAGATAGGTGCCTGCGATGAACAGTCATTTAAATATTTTACGCATTAAATTGGAGCTTCTGTTTAGGCCTGCCACTGTACAACGATGACGAAAGGCTAACGCTCTAAATTGAAGATGCCATATAAAGCCGATAGCCCTTTTTAAAGGAGAATAAAGCTACACAAAATTCAAAGAACCCTTCGGTGATGTTTATTCTTTCAGTTTCAGTCCAAAATATTTGAAGCTGTCAACGAAAACAAGAGAGGTGCACTTAAGCTTGAAAGAAGTAACATAGTACATAGGGCGATATAGGGCTTTCGGTTTTCTCAACTCCGGAATATCCAAAGTTGAGCGAGTCAACTTCGAGTGAATAAAACCGGCCATAATCTACTAGGTATAAGAAAACGAACTCTGATTTCAGATTGACAGTCAGGACTAAGCCGGACCTTACAAAAGTGAATTTCGACAAGTGCAACACAGACTTATATAGTTCTAAGCTCTTTTTGCAGCCAAATTTCAAGCCACTTGTTAAATTTGTCAGCTCAGAATATTTTGCTGTTGGTTCCAGCTTGCAGATTAGAAAACAAGTGAGATCGATATAAAGAATTTCGAAAAGTGTTGTCAACTTTTTATAAAGGGTTTTCCAAAAAGAGGTATTTGGTATTCAAGGAAAAATGTCATTTTTTGAGATATATGATCGGATGTTTATTTCATAATAAAGAGGAAGGTATGCCGTTAATAATGAAAAACAACATCAGCCAGATGACCACCACGAGCACGCATACAGGACCACATCCTTTCCATTAAATTTTCCATAGCCAAATCGCAAAGTGGCTGCCCTATGTCCTTGATAGCCTCACGAATTTTATCTTTGAGGTTTTGAATCGACGCTGGGCTGTTGGCGTAGACCTTATCTTTCACGTGGCCCCAAAGGAAGATGTCGCAAGGTATTAAATCGCAAGATCTCGGTGGCCAATTGTAATCACCTCTTCGAGAGATAACACGGTCCGGAAACTTTTCCCGTAAAAGATCAATGGTTTCGTTGCTTGTGTGGCACGTAGCGCCGTCTTGTTGAAAGTCAACGTTATCCAGATTAATACCATCCAACTCCGACCATTAAAAATCATTAATCATCTCTCGATAGCGCAATTCAATTACCGTAACTGTTGATCCAACCTCATTTTCGAAAAAGTAAGGTCCAATGACCCCGCCGGACCATAAACCGCACCAAACAGTCACACGTTGAGGATGGAGAGGCTTCTCAACAATAACTCTTGGGTTTGCCGAGCCCCAAATGCGACAATTTTGCTTGTTGAAGTAGCCACCGAGGTGGAAATGTTCCTCATCAGTCAAGATGATTTTTCGATGGAATTTTCATGCATTTTTGTAGTGAATTTTAATAATTTCAATGCGTTGTTGAAGCGTGTTTAGTATTGGCGTAGTTTCTACTTGTCAAATGTCAAAGAATAAAAGCTTCAAAAGTGACAGCTACCGAAATAGCGGGTCATTCACAATAACACCTCTTATTGGAAAACCCTTTATTACGTCTATCCATCGCATATGTCGCGGGTTGAATCTCTAGGCTACCGACTCTAAGCCATCAGAGTCAAACTGCGTACGCGTGTATACTAAAGCTGTCGGACTTGATACTACTATCTCATATTAAATCTAAAACCAGCGCGGAAAGTGTTTAAAAATTGTTTTCACTTACTTTGCCCCGAAGACTTTTGCACGCGGAGTGCCTCCATGGAGGTTAGAAGCAGTGTTGCCAGATTGGGCGCTTTGTCGTATTTTGGGCTATCTTTTTTCTTAAAAAACGATAGAAATTTCTTCAATGAGCGCCCAACACAAATTTGGGCTACATATCGTTTAACAAGTTTTGTGTAAATTTTGTTTGTTTTATTTCTTCACAAAACAAAAAAAAGATATATTTTCGAACAAGGCTGAAATTTTAAAACTTGGCAGCACTTTTGCAGTCAAGTGATATCGAACAGTCGGAACTTGCAGGCACACCAATTTATTTTGTTGGCCTTTTGATTTGACACAAGCACACAAGCCACAAAGGCAACGATTTTTGGGCTTCTTCCTGGGCAACGACTTTGGGCTACATTTTTTTAAGGTTTGGGCGCTTAAAGAAAATAAAATTCTGGCAACCCTGGTTAGAAGTTCGTTAAGAAATAGATTTCAGTGTTGGTTTGAACAGATCGCTCCCAGTACTCATTTTGGGAAATACCTTTAGCTTAAAGAGTGAGTGGAACTCCAAACCGCCCTTTGGGGTTGAGGAAGTCAAAAATGCTATTGAAATGAATGCCTGAGATATTTATATAGATTATCAAAGAACGGTTTGCCAAGAAGTGCGCGATGTTTTGAAGTTTAAAATGCGCAAGGGAAATTAAAAAGTGGATGGAAGCCAAGCTATACTTTCAGAGGCCAAGCCCCTTTCCATGGACATTAGTCCGTAGTATAACGAGTGCGCGTCTTCTAAAAAGCTGGTCGGAATTTGTTCACCTTGTTCGCCTATAGTCTGTGGCTCTGAAATAAGCTGAACGATATTTTTTATATTCTTTTCCGTGATACGCAAGAAGCGGTACAACATCGGCGCTTTCATTCCCCATATGAAGGCTTATGTCTCAGAAAAGCCAGGATTCATTGGGATCTTTGTCTCTCAGTAGTCTTTAGAGCGACCATAAGACCAGTATCCTTTTTCTCCAGCTGTTCTTTGAACTCCAACCAACTTAGTGACGTTCCAGCATTTCCTTAAGGCATTGATGGGACCTACCTACGCCGGTATATATTTGAAGAATCATCTACTGTTGAAGCCCCCGATTTTCGACACTGTTCTTAGTCAAGTGCTTGAAATCATATAGCCAAATAGGGCGAAGTCTGAATATTTGTGTTTTCGAAAACAACAAGTAGGTACGTCTTAAATGTACTTTTGCTTTTCTTAAACATAATAAACATTTTTGACCAACATAGCTATGCGTTTTTTATTTTCTTTCATCTTTCTTTTGCGTAGGTCGACTTAAAATTTCAAACAAATTGTTCAGTGCTGACCAAATCCATTGGTCTAACGCACCCCTGACGACAGTCAAACGATCTCCCTCTGATCTCCTATCGGCTCCAGTATATTTCACTTTACCAACCCAACCAGCTAACGAAGGTCAGAGTTCTCGTGTCATCTGAGAAATTCCAGCACCCAGTGGATCAAACCAAACTTCAAAAGATTTTACAAACAATAGCAATGCGTATTTCACACTAATTGTGCGCACATGAAACTCCCTCTCATCAGCTGACCTAATTGCTTTTCGCGGAATACGGCGAAGCATTTAAGTCTCAAGCACTCGAATTCGAATCTCGACGCGCAAGCTGTCAACAGACGCTTATCGCGCAATACCCAGGCAACCATGTACCTCTCTGTCACTCGTTTTATTATAAGCAAATTTAGTGAGACTTGTCTCTGAAAGCAATTTGTCGTTCCAAGGGTAAAACACAACAATTTGTTGCAACAAATGACGCGACAGCCAGAGATGCTCACTTCGCAGTTCGTACTGTCATGTCAGTCGGCCGTAATTGCTCATACTATGCTCTGTATACAGATCTAATGTGAGTACTCAACCGGTGACTGTAGGCCAGTCGGGGGCTGGCGGGTGTTGTAAGCGATCGCAATGAATGCATTTCATGTGTCACATGGCATCACAGATTATACTCGAACCTCGCACAGAAAATGTTAAAAAATAAAATAAAAAAATGCAAAACATGCCGTCGGCTGACGAGGGGTATCAGAGCGAGTGACCTTGTTCCAAATTATTACCTCGAACATTTTTTATTGTACTATACATGCATAGATAGTTGTGTTGCTGCAGAGGAGCACACACCATTTCGGTGCTTGCCCAATAAGGCCGGACAGATGGAGCGCATAGCTTATGCATAAATTTACAAATCACCATTATGCGAGTGATCGATCGAGGTGCTGCTGACGGAATGCAATTCTAAGACTGTTGACAGTCGAGTCAGAGATTTCACTCTCGGTGAAGTAATGAATTCATTAGAAAACCAAAGGTAGCGTCGAAATCACTCAAGAAATGCAATGTTCTAGAGAAGTCATTCGCTGCCATAAAAGTAAAGCTTATCCTGTCACAGTCATCTCATTAGTGAAAAAAATACCCCCGTCTCTGACTTTATCTTGAAAAGGAATCTACCCATCTCTACGGTACCGAAGTCAATGACTTTTCGTGTGAGCTGACACCGGAAGAAGTCACCCTCTCGCGCAAGGTAAATGCATCTGCTTATCTAGGTGCACATAATCAGGGTAATCTCCCGTTCTTCCGGATCCACACCTCTGATTGAGTGATAAGTATTGCATTTGCAGCTAAATTTGCTCGTATTGTTGTCGTTACACATCCGTTTAGGTTATCCCAAGTTATCCCACACAAAGATGGTGGAGGGGTAGTCAGAGCAAAGACACCTACGACTTATCATCCCTGTGTGTTTGTGTACTTTCACTCTCGAAGAATTTCTACCAAATCGAAGAGAAAAAAAAACCCGGATACCAGGCCAACAGGAGCAATCACAAGCGGTACTCATATGGAACTGAGGACGATGTATGTAACAAGATGAAAATCGACAAAGGTTTACCCCTCACAAAACGATTCTCCATTCGTTTTCCCAAATAGGTGGGTCGTCTATTTGTGAGTGGTTCGCATAAGGAAGCTTGCTGAGTTCTCAATCACATGAGGCTGTGTTTTATGTTGTATGGGACGTGGTAGAGTTTAGGTAGAGGAAATATCAAGAGTTTAATACATGCCAGGACTGCATAAGTGAAAATTATCTCAGGAAATTGTCCGAAAACTGCAAGGCGGAATTTGGAAATGTTCTTCTTGAGCCAAATCCCTTCACACTTTGGGACCCAGTTTTGGAATTCATTTTTGGGATCTTTTAAAACACCCTATCCATGAAGTCTTATATTTTCATTAAATGAGCTGTATGATTGGTTTAATGCAGCCAACCTATGGAGGACAGTCTAAAACGTCGACGATACTACTTTATAATATTTACATTTACTCGATGCAGAAAAAGTGCCTTATTCTTGTGCTCTACTATATGAATAGAGGAGAGTTATACGGCCAAACACAAATGTCGACGATAAGCTGGTTGACAGCCTTAGTAAAAATGTACAACATTAGTGAAACGGTACCAATAAACAATTAGACATCCACATTTGCTAGTGCGACAACTTTCTTAGAATCTATTACATGTTTTGTCATCGCAGAATTCAAATTTCATAATTTGTTTTCGTAAAAAACAAGGTCAATGGTTTATTTCACAACGAGGATTTTATTCTAAAAAAAGGAATAAATAAACTGCAAATTAATTTGCCCAACAAATATGTTTTAAAGGCTTTTTGAGGCTTATTATAAGCAACAAACAAAACACAAAATATCCGCTGCAAATCAGTAATGCCCTATCATATGCAAATCAGTAATGCCCTATCGTCCGATCGGACATAATTTTCGGTACTTTTTCTAGTACGCTTTCCCTTGTTTTCTAATACTTCACAATTGTTTTCTGACCCAATTTATGTCGTAATAAGATCTCTGTCAAATTATTCAATAAACGGAACATAGTTTATTAGAACGCTTTTATTTATTCGTAGGCTGATGATGCAAATCAAAGCTTATGGTGGTCTAAAGATCACATTTGAATCATTAGTAAGTGAATATTTTTGAAAGAAATAGTAGCCTGCTAATCCATTTCCGTTTGAATTGCAATTGCCAAGCTAAGAAACAGTAATTAAAAGTATATGGAAGTGTGAAAATAAATTTAATTTATTTAATTTAAATTGTATAGCTAATATTACTTACCTCGGGAAGCTTAAAAACCGACAAATATAAAGACGTGGACAATCTTTTACACGAAAGCTGTCATTCGCGTGAATTTAGCTGAATGCTGACATTTCTTATATATATGGCTATATTTACCGCGAAGTCAACCTTTTCAAACCAACCAAACCACACCAACATTCGACATTCTTATTCTCGAAACCAACTTCTTTTTCAAAAAGGTTTTGGTTGCAGCCAAATAGCTACCTGAGCCGCCTAAGGTACTAAGAGTTGGACAAAAAAGTAGGTCTTCTCTTAAGTATGAGCTGTCCAATCTTAAGTACACAAATATTTTATTTTCTTTGCGAAGACTCTTACGAAAGTATTGGAATGATCCCAAACTTATATAAAAATTATTTTTTACTAAGCATTCGTTATTTGCAATCTATTAGAAAAGGAAAACCAATCAAAAAGCACAAGTTAAACAAGATAAAGCAGAGAAGAGCATAAACCATTTCATTTAATCTACCTAAATATTGGAAATATTTATATTATTTCAAGTGTTCAGAAATGAAACAAAAATGCAATATTTTTCAATTTTGTACATACATTCGCACAAACTTGTGTTTGCTAGACTTAAAAACCACTTGCATTTGTTGCATTCCAACGAATAAAGTCAGAAAACATTTACAATTTACTAAAATTAGTTTATAATTATAAACGCTCAGGCTGAACAACAGCGTATGTAAATTCGCTCCTATTACGAAATTCCATGCCATGATGGCAACACTGCTCTTCAAAATTACATTAAGGGAGGATTTATTTAGCTAATGCCCGAGATAAACATGGGTTTCTGAACATTAACATTTAACCCTACAGTTACCAAAATTCAGGCAACTATTGTTTATTGGTAAAGGGATTTTGGAAAGTTTGCGGTCTTTGCGTAAACTGTCAGACTAAGGTTGATTATTGGTAAGGCCGATAGACTCTTAGAGAATTCTAAAAGTCAAAAGCAAAGATTCGATCACAACGAAACCAGGATAACAATACTATCCAAGTCGAAGACTAACAAATCAGCTTTTTCGAAGAAATGTACAGTCGACTCCGCTTATCTGAACTATGCCTTACTAAAAACATCGGTTAACTGAAACACAAAATTTGTCACGGAAATTGTTATTCGATTAACTCTTTTCTAAGTTTTCAAAGATCGTTAACACAAAAAAAAAATTAAATGTAGGTAGGCATCGCCTACTAAAACTGTAAAAGACACAAGTAGAAGACAACCTCACCCTAGTTGGAGTGCGCAAATGGTAGGTAGCAGCAGTGATCCCAGATTGAAAGGAAAAGCGCCAATTTTGGCGTAGGTACTTCCGCTTAAGACGAAGAGGCAGACACCTATTAACAGACGCAATTACAAAAATTTACCCAATTACCAACCTAACTAGGCTCTGAACAGCAGGAGAGAAACAAAATTCTTTACACTCTGTATCTATCTAACGATTAATTAAGCCCTACTCCTATAAGCAAATCCTTAGACTCAGTAAGGATAATATAAGAAAGCTAGTGGCCTTAGATACCACCTCAGCAAAATGAACCTCTGTCAGGAAACAGAATGCAGATTCTGTCTGGAGGATGTCGAATCCTCCGAACACATCTTCTGTGAATGCCCGGCTTTTCATTGGTTAAGAAAACGTGTCTTCAATAGAGAGACTCGTACACCAGCAGATATTGCGCACTCTGCTACTAAGGACTTATTGGCCTTCATTAGGGAGGTCGAACGTCTCTTAGATTAAACCTCTCCCCATTGATACAATAGATCTTTCAAGTCGCAGTGTCTGCCAACTGGGCATGGGAACATCAAAAAAAAAAAAAAAACGCCATCTATGAGTGGTGTTTTTTAATTTACTACATATTTCAATTCTTTTACTGCGAAGTATTGGAAAGTGTCGCCTCGCATGATTATTATTAGTATATTAGATTAGTTTTTTGTTTTGCATTTTTAACTCTCTTCCTATTGGTGTATTTAACTCAGACTAAGAGGGCCCTTTGTCTTCGCACCCATCTGTCTCTAAGGTCATAAACGAAGATTGATTTATCTTCAGTGGTTAAAGACATACCCCTTTTAATATCACCCACAGCAGTCGACTAATCAAACGTACCTATGTAGGTGGACGCAACGTCACTATCGCTATTAAAACGTCTCCCCAGTTGACAGTTATTTTTGTTTGTGTGTCAATGACGGCCAAATTCACCTCAAACGTCCATTTCCTCGCAACAATTCGTATTCCTTCCAGGCCTCTTCCATTATCTGCGTCAAAAGCCGTTTCCTACGTCTCAATATTGTCAGTGAAAAACTAAATAGATTCATTGTGTATTAATTTTCCCACAAAAAGTTCCCATTTACATTCTAAACAAACATCGTTCAACTGTCAGGCGGGGGAATGGAAAATTCTTCCAAGCGGTATCTGAAAGTATCATATATCCGCTGGTGCACCAAGAACAATCGATGTGACCTGCCCAGGTAGACAAAATAAGTTTTCCCAAAAAATGTGTTCTTCTTTTCGTTTTGGGCTAATTGCAGGCATTTTTCTTCACACACCACCGCTTCCCACACAAGCTCGTACACAAATACATTTGCATGCACCGAGTGGAATGTCTATCAAAGTTGGTGCGGTAGCAAACAGGTATTTCACCGCTTTACACATACCTACGGGTATAATGGATGCTGCATCCCAATGAGCTGTGCAGGGAGGATACCGATGCATTCATTCTCCTATTCAATAGCCGCTTTCATCGCTTTCATTCAGATTTGTGTCTTTCACAAGTCGTTCCATTAGCACATACTATTGCGGATGTGGGTGTGAAGATGCGGGTGTAGCATTGAATTCTCCTTAGATTTTTAATATCCCCTAACCAAAGAAGTTTTCACCCTCACTCGATAATAACTACTCTCAGGCAGCCATACAAACGTCGCACTTCTACCCTTAGGGATTTAGCACTGCTTAAGCGACTCCCAGAGGCGGCCCCGTTAGCAGGGATCAACACCAGGGCAAAATAACCAAAAGTCCACAATTTTAATCATCGGTTATCTAACACCACCAGCATGGTCGTCGTAGCTGCACCGCACCTCACCTACGACCATCAACATCGGCACCATGCATAATCTGCTCGGGTGATCGCATGTCGTATCTCACATGATCAGTGGCGCGGTGCATCGTGGTCTCTCCCCCATAACCACGTGTAAACACAACCACCGATGAGCATTTCAGAAACTCTCCTCGGTGGAAAAACAAAACAGCGTAGCCGAAGAAATGAAAAGCCGCTTAAATGGGTAGATATGGTGATCATTAGCGCGCGGACACGCAGATATAGATATGGAGATGGACACGGCCGCTGGTCACCCCCGGCTTGGATGGGAACGATTGTGCTTCGGGGTTTATCGTCGCTTGTCGGCGTGGCAGTTGTAAATTTGATAAGGACGCGTTACAATTTTACTTATTGGGAGTAGATTATTATGTGATCAGTTTGATTTGGTGATGGGAATGATCATCTCCTTCATAATCGGCAATTGATGTAACTGAACTGTCGATGGTATTAGGATGCCCGTTAAGATTTTATTGCTGTTTATCTTTTTAGAGCAGAACCTGAACTGTTATACAAAAAGTTCGTGTTTCTTTCTCAGCGCAGGTACATCAGAGATCAGAACTTGTGTTTCTTTTTTCGTTCAGAGCACGATCAGAGCGCGCTCTATGAGCTCTGAATAAATTGACTAAGCAGGCTGAGTGAAAAGCTGATTACACACTTCCAGTCACATGTGACAGAAAAAAAACCAGGATAAGCTAAAAAGTTCAAAAGGCGGACGTTCTGGAACTAAAAATTAACCAATTTAATAAATAAAAAAAATAATAATGCTCGAGCTCAGTTCAGTGCTCAGCTCGGCACTAAAAAAGAAAAACGCCAAATGAATCCATACTCATTGTAGATATTCTCTTGCACCGGTGCTAGTCTGCAGTAAGTGATAGGTTATAGCTGTCCTGTAACAGCATTCTTTAAACCAATCATTCAAAATCTTCGTGCAAAAACAGACCCTGGAAGAACTTTTCTATCTTAGGTTCGTGCATTAAAAAACTCCACTTTTTAATGCACGACTTTATGTTCGATTGCACTTTTGTTAATTTTCGGAATGCATCTAAGACTTGCTGGGAATGGGTCTGAAGATATGAACAGTCTTTGAAGAAGATCTGTGACCTTGTCCAACCTCAAAGTTATCCTTGTAAATAGTTCCCAATATTGTCTTCGTTTCTACCCTCGGCGCATCCTTTAAAATCGGAAGAATGGTATTTAAAAGCAATCACTTGTCTGCCGTGAAGCTACCTGTTAACATTATAGCTTTTTAGGACATTTTTAGGTTTTCTTAAAATCTTTTATTATTGAATTTTAAAACGCAATGAAATTTCTAAAAAGTGCTTTTATTGTAAAAATAGTATAGGTGTGACATACTTAATAAGAAAGTGGATTAATGGTCTTTGGAGAAGTACCAGAAATACTTGAACGACATAGACCATTTTTAATACCAACCTAACGACGATAAAAAGAAGTCCTTTCACAGAATTTCACTTGCCTAGGTAGATTCTTTTCGACGCTATCGTGTTTTCAACATGTGTTTTCTAATATTGATTTTGTATAAGAGGTACCAGAATTACTTGACCGACATAACCCATTTTCAATACCAACCTTACGACGATAAAAAGAAGTCCATTCACCAAATTTTATTCGCCTATGTCAATTGCCTTGGGCGCTATTGTGCTTTCAACAGACAGACAGACAGACGGACAGACAGACGACAGACATGGCTAAATAGATTCAGAATGTGATCCTGATTCAGAATATATACACTTTATGAGTTTTCCGGTGACATTCTCTAACGGAATATGCTAAATTGAGAAATATGCCAAAGTTTAAAACAACGACTTTAACAAAAAAAAAAGGTAAATTTAATTGAGCAGCAATTCACGGCTCAAGGGGAATTGACTTTTGCTTAGATTTTTGTTTTTAAGGTTTAATACTTTGACAGCCGATACTTCAAATTGACGAATTGTCATACAAATCTTTAGTAATGCCAAATACAAATATACATTTTGATGGATGCGTTCAATACCACAAACATAATTTCTTCTAAAGTCTCTGCAGATTGCATATAGCATATTTTATTTATACTTTGCAATTTAAAGTTTAAATATGCTTCAAATATGCATACAAAATGCTAAAATGGCACCACTGCCGTTGACTCCTTCTTGGCGTTAAAAATGTAATGACAAAGTGAATATGCCTTATTTTAAATTTAGAAATTCATTAAAAAATTATAAAAAAAACCATATATCAAAATCCTATACTTGAAAAGTGCAACATGGACTAACATAGAACTAAAGACATACAGGGTGGGCCAAACACAAGTTTCTTTTTGAAAATGCAATAAAATGAACAAAATTAAATTTGTTTCCATGTATTATAGCTTTATTAGTAAGAGCATTCCCATTAATTATGGAACTCAAAGGCGTTCAAGTGGCTGCCTCGGCTGGCTTCGCAGTAGCGCATTCTGTCACTCCAATTTTCCAAGAACTTGTTGATGGTTTCGGGCTGTAGCTCACGTATTGCTTAGATTATATTGGCCTTAAGTGCTTGAATCGTTTCCGGATTGTTGGCATAATATCGGTCCTTCACGCTACCCGACAAAATAAAAGTCCAAAGGGGTCAAATTGCAGCTCCGTGGCGGCCAATTGACATCCCCAAGACGGCTGATGACACGATTTGGGTATTTGGTGCGCGAAAGATCGATTGTGGCATCAATTTCAGTAAAAAAAAGTCGGTTAACATGGCTCTGTAACGCCCACCGTTGACCGAATCGTTGTTTGCAGCCTCATTTTCGAAGAAAAATGGTCCACTGATGCCACCACTCCACAATCTGCACCAAACTGTCACTCTCTGTGGATGTATTGACTTCTCGACAATAACGTGCGGGTTTTCCGAGCCCCAGATGCGGCAATTTTGTTTGTTAACGTAGCCGCCGAGTTGTAAATGCGCCACGTCAGAAAAGATGATTTTTCGCCCAAAATCGTTGTCAAATTCAAGCACCTCTGAGTCCCAAACTGCGAGGCGACTAAGATGCGGATGGTCGTGCGCCTTCAATTGCTGAGTCAATTGGAACTTGTAAGCGAATAATCCGAGATCTTTGTGCTGAATTCTCCTCAGGCTATAGTGCGTGAAATGTTGAGCTGTTGAGATCGAGGGCGAGTTGATGTTGATGCCACATTCTCGTCTGTTCGCACCGTACGACGACGGGGACCATGAGTGTTGTCCAGTAGCATACCAGTCCCACGAAATGTTTGCACAAACTTGCGTACAGCAGGTGGGTGCTTCATTTCGGCCAAAACATCTTTTCAAAAAACGCACTGATTGGGCTACACAGCACTCACTTTGGAAATAATTTTTCAATATTTCCCAATTTTGTTCAAGCGTAAAGCGACTTATTTCGTTCCGCGGAGGTATGATACTGACTTTCTGTCAAGATTTCGAGCAGGAAACAGCTGTCAGTGTAAAAATAACCGATGATTTAAAAAGAAAACGCTAGATGGCCCACCTTTTACATTAAGACTTAACAAAAACTAGTAACATAATCGCAACACCTTATGTGGATGAAACTTAGTACGATTGTTTCTAAGCACCTACACTTTTTCTCTTCACAGCAATTTAAATGCATATAGTCTCCCATCCGAACAACACTGAACACTTACCCCCGTATTAATAAACACTGCGTAAAAATTATCAACTCGTTACTCAGCAGTTACGTCAAATTTTTGTACGCTATCTGACGTCTACTCGCTAACTTGCATAATTTGTTTATTAATACGGGGATTAAAGTTTTTCTCAAATAAATGTGTAAATTGACGAAAATAGGACCCTTTTTTGTGAACATCCTATGGAATATAATTTTACTTGCTTTTCAGTTTCCTGAAATTTTGTTTATAAAATATATATATACTAAGCAGTTTAGAATAAATAAATACCAAAACTACCTTCATAAGCTAATTTTAACTGAAATTCTCACCAACTACAACTTTAAGAATAATTTATAATTTTTTTCGCGGGTCTCACGTGACATTTCATTCTTATTTGCTTAGTACCTAGGATAGGAGGTATAAGCTGCAAGCAAAACCAAACATCAGTTTGTGCAATTAGTTTTTGAATAAGTGGTTGGTAGTAAAATCGAGTTTATTTCGTTAAATGTTTAAGTTGGCTTTTACCTTACCTATCTATATCCACAGCTACAATAGGGTGAACCTCTAATACAGGGATAGGCAATAGGCGGACCGCGGTCCGGAAACCGACCGCCGAATATTTTATATGCCTACCTACCTATTCAATTTCAATATTGCCCTTGAAAATATTGAATACAGTAACACTCGCGGAGAAGATTTTTTCAAGACCTTTGATGAATTCATAACAAAATCCAACATTAGCTATGATAAAATGGTGTCGCTCTCAACTGACGGAGTCCCAGCGATGATTGGCAAGGAAAAAGGATTAGTAAAGAGAATCAGAGATAAGAATACAATTCTAATATGTTATCAGTGCATAATTCATCAGGCAGCCCTTTGTGGAAAACTTAGTGCTACACTGAAAAAAGTAATGGAGAGCTTGGTCAAGATTTTTTGAGATCCCGTTCTGCTTGCTCTTCAGCACCGACAGTTCAAGGAGTTTTTTTCTGAATGTGATTCGGCTCACCTATTCTGACTTACTGCAACACGACAATTTTCGTTGGTTAAGTAAAGCTTAATTTATCGAACGTTTCTGGCTAATAAAAGAACCAGTTATCTCCTTCTTGCGAAACTTGGATACGCAGTAACCAAGGAAGCACTTGGAGTTCATAACAGAAGATCGCAATGTCTTAGCTGTGGCTTTTTAAAAGGTGTTCTGAAATATTTAAACGCGCCTAACAGTGAGTAACAAGGAAATATGAAAATAATTTGTGATTTGCTACAAAGCGCGTCTGCTTTTCGTCGCAAGCTGGTTACATTTGAAAAAGATATTGCAGGACCTGTGCCGGCTCCAGCAAAACTAGCGCCCTGTGCAAGATTTACAGCAAGCGCCCTTTTTTCATATTTGCACATCACTTTGTAAAATGAATGTGGATGTGCAAGAAATATACCTACATGAACAGGGTGGAATATTTTGAGATTATGTAGTTCTTACCTACCTGAACTTGCATAAGTCTAGTGGGATTTTTCATTTTGCGATATTTTGAGTAAGATTCTCCTTGAAGTTGCAACATACCAAGTGATGTGAGTTAATGTGAAACAAATAATTCAGCACAGTTTTGTGGTGGATGTTCTTGTTTTGGGCTTATTCGAACAAGCTTTTTGTTTAAAATGCAAATGGCAGCATTTGTTCGCGCAAGATAAAATTAACTTTTCTTTCCTAGCAATGCGCCCCCAGAACTTGGCGCCCTGTTCAATTGCCAATCTTGCACATATGGTTGGTCCGGCCCTGTGAAGGACAAGAATTTATTCATTTTCCAACAATTCTTAAACATTAAAAGCAGAACTCTAAAGTAGACATTGAAGTGTTTTTAATGTTTCTATCCGATCTTCGAAACGAATTGTCTGCAAGATTCCAAGACTTTGCGGAAATATGGAAGCTGTATCAGTTCCTTAAATCGCCTTTTAAAGTTGCTGCAGCGGCAGAATGGACTGACGCGGCTGCGAAGTTGCTCAATCTTTTAAAGCCTTTACTTCAAATGGAATTAATTGACTTGCAAGAGGATATTTCCTTGCAAATGTATAAAGCTGCATCCACTGATGAATTTTGGGATAAATATCTTTTAGGAAAGTATGAAAATTGCAAAAAGTAGCTACCAGCCTCGCTGTTATGTTTAGATAGACATACATTGTGAATCATCTTTCTGAAAAATGAATTTTTTGAAGCACAAATATCGTTCGAGACGCCCACCTTGACGACACTCTTCGCATTTCCTGTTTCCCGCGTGAACCAAACTATGAAAAATTGGCTCTAGACCTTCGTTGTTATTTCTCCCATTAAAATTACGTACCTACTGTGTTTTGTATACTTATACTTATGATGCAAAATAAAAAAAGTTAAGAATTATGAGCTTTTCTTCTGGACCTCGATAACATTTTGCAATCGTATCTGGACCGCGCTTAAAATTACTTTCGACCCCTGCTCTAACACATAGTTCGCTTAATACTGGGTCTCACGAACGTCTTTAAGCAATGCGATACATAGTAAGGGACCTTTACTAAATCTGTGATCTCTGTGACACATTGATGTCTATCAATTTGTCTCTAGGAATTGACGTCATTCGATGTGTGATCATGTTCAACAAGGAACTGCTAAACTAGCAATGAGATGCGACCTGCCTGCCATTATCCATGGCACTGGCAAAACCTGTCCTACCGTACAGTTCCATGCACTCTGCTGTACCTACAATAGTTTCGCTCAGGCATCATCCACCATCATCAATCACAAATGCCGCTCTACATAAAAATTAAATCGATTTCCGAGAAGCGTTTTTAAAAAACAAAACCCTTACCAACTGAAATCCTTGATCACATCCTCCAAGCGAAAACAACTGCTCGCTCTGCGGATGGATTTACATTCTCAAACAGACACCCAAAAAAGGGATCAGGATCAGCTGTAATGCAGGAATGCACAAACACCATTCGGGCATTCACTCTAGCGATACACACGGTGTGTCCTTCCATTCTCGTTCCGGCAGATGGTTGTTCGGCTACCCAAATATGTGTAGTTTTCCTTCTTTGAGTCAATCTGTCTGTCTGGCTGTTTGGTTTGCCGGCCTCAATTGAAACATAAATCATCCCTACCCATTTCATTACTGTCATACACAAAGGAGACAACAAGGCAGAAGCACACAATCAACCGCACCGCACACACCATCACCATCAACACCAAATAAAATGGATTTTCATTATCCCCGCAGCTATTTCCTACACAGTAACAGTACGCCTTGTGAATAAGAAAACACACTCAAACTCATTCACAGAGCCTCACCCCCACTACAACTCGAAGATCGATGGCACGAGCCATGCAAGTTGTGATTCACCATCCGCATCCACACCAGACCAGGCATCATAGTTCCTGAGCACAGCCTTAAGGAGCCATTAACGATCGGTGTACAAATATTTTCCCTGTGCAGCTTGAGTTGTATATCATCGGTTAATTATTTTAGGGGCTGCTCTTAAGAAGATCCGCGGCGGCGGCGTCGGTGTCGCGATGACAGCTACAGCGAGAACGCGATAGACAGAGATGGAGATTACCGCGTTGCATCTTACACGCATGGCACGTACCGCTGTTGCACCTTTATCTCAATGCAGTGACAGACAGCATGTGTGTCGTGTGTGTGACGAAAACTGCTACCACCACCACCATAAGTGCTGTTAAATATAGGCACTTGACACCGGTACAATGCGCGCTTAAAGAGCGAGAATGAGTTGTAGTGTCGTCAGAGGGCGTGCATGCGTGAGTGAGTTTTTGTTACCGAAAACCGAACTTCCCATCCGGCACCGGCTTAACTATTAGGTGCATTAAATTTGTCGAACTGTTCTCTTAAGCGTTGTTTTGGCGTTTCTTTGGTGTGCATCCTGTTCCCATTGATTTTTGGCTGTCGTCAGACCTTGTTCTTCTTCTCGGGTCTTCTTTCTTTTCAATGTCGTCGGCGGCGGTGGCGGCTGTGTTTTTATCTCTCTTTAGCTTGTTTATTTGTTGATGTTGTATTATCGTGGAGGACTGTCAAAAAATTATTATTGTTATGTCTTATGTGTATATGTGCGTTTTTCCAGTTCTTTTGTTTGTTGGTCGCAGAGCGATCATCGGAGCGATCATCATCATCCGATCATCTTTCGGAATGCATTGTTGTCAGGGCTCAGGGGGCACCTTTTCTTTGGGATCTTTGCGCTTCTTGAGCGATTCTCCTTTATCGGGTTTGTTCTGTTTTTCGGCTGTTTTTTTTTTCTTTCGTTTCGGCGTCGTTATTTTGAAGATCGCGTTCGACAGATGTGTGCTTACCGGTGGTGAATGTTTTTCCTTTTGGTGAACAGACAGAGATACCTATCTCTGGTGTTTTTGTGGATTGAAGGGGGATATTAACAATGCCATCATGGCCATTACCATTATTGTGGCACATTGATATTCATCGATTTGTTTTAGTGTGGCTGCATAGCCGGATGGATTTGTTGTATAACATGGCTATGTGTGGATGTGTGTGGGGTGACAAGTATAAGGTGAGGAATTCGAGAATGGAATGTTCTTACTTGAAAGGTAAGGTAATTAAAATGATGACATTGACGTTATTATTGGTTGCGTAGCACAATCTGAAACGATTATGTAAATGAATCGGAAAAAGGAGGAACGATATTGTGAGATGACCATCAGAAGGTGGTCAGCAGCAGGCTTTAAACTGTTTACGTGGATTCAACGTTATCGATGACAACACTTTTCACAAGAGTGGCTTAAGGGATGGCACGCTCTTCAGAAATGTCATCTAGAATAGTACCTATGGGACCAAGTAAAATGGTGGATCAAAACAACAGCCAAATCCTACGTCACCCAGCGACAAGCTTAGCTTAGATGAGCTTTGATACTGAAAGACCATTCTACAACAAATAAAAAAGAAAATCCGAAAATATTACAGGGTAAACACCTACAGCCTTATTTATAAACGTAATTAAAAATAAATTGGATAGATTGTATCGACATTTTTATTTTCAATTTTCAAGATTCTAAAGGGTCCGCCAAATAACTGCACAACTATACAGGTGTTTAGGCGCGTATAGAAAATTCTAATAAATAAGGCTGCTAGCATGTAGGTATCTATTGATGAAATGCATCAGAAGCAGTGTTGCCATAATTCCAGGGAAAATGCTGGACTGCAAAAAAAAAGTGGTACAATGTATGAAGCAAAAAAAATATGCTAGACAGAAAAAATGCATTACCATCACCTTTTTTAAAAAGAAACACATTATTTTGTCTAGACAAAATATGCTAAAAATACATTTGGCATTTTTTCTTTAAAAAAAAATGCTTCCAAGTCAGAATGGCATCACTGATTTAGAAGAAGAGCCTCCTTATAGTGTACAGCATATGCCAAAAATGCTTGTTCGAAGGCAGAGCAGACAATTTTCAATATAGATTTCGATTTGAGTCGTATGAGAGTACCTACGTCGTGTTAACAATTCACTAAACAAATAAAGTAAATGCAGTAAAAGCGGTTCTAGTTCTCTATGAACAAATTTAACTTAAGTCATTTAATTCAATAAACAAATCAAGTAAATCAAGTTAATGCGAACTTAAACAAAACGATACAAAAATTAGTAACACATCCTTAGAGTAAAATAAAACAATGGTTCCTAAAAGTTAGACAAATCTTCTCTTAATTTCATAAGAGGAATTCTTTACTCAAAACGTAAAGTGGCTTAAGTCGATTTAAGCCAAAAACAGTATTTTAAAATATTTAAAATGAGAACAAATTTAGCTACAGTTTGGTGTAATCACCTTGTTTTTACCTACCCTGGAAAACAGTTTTTTCTTCTGTAACAACGTCTTAACTCAATAAAAGTAAAAACATTGCATTTGGAATAACGTCTTAAACCTTAAGTTAATTGCAGACTCAAAGTAGTTTTTTTTCCACGAATTTTTTTAAGTTTAAAATTGCTCTCCTGAAAAATGTGAAAAATCGACTTAAGCCATTTTACCTTTTGAGTAAAGAATTTAAACTTTATTGGTCCTCTAAACGGCACAGGAGAACAATTTATTTATTTTAAGATTACATAAAACCCAGTTACTCCTATAGCACATAAGGCCCTATAATAGGAGACTCTTTTCTGTATGGGAAAGTGCTTAGCGATGAACAACACCATATATCCTTATGAGGAAAATAAAATCGCTTCTTGTCCTCTAAACTGACTCCGCGGCCAAAAGGATACATTCACGCAATAAACGCTCATATACGATTAAGTTAAGAAGGCTCGATAGGCTTTGGGAGCTACTGCAAAAATGTATGCGGCACCTTAGTGTCTGTATTCACAAATCGACTTCGCATCCGTAACCTAGGAACGAAGCTTGCTGATACAGAGCAGCTCCACGAAAATGTTGAACATATCACATGCCAGGACGTCTCTTTGCCAGGCTACATATTTGGAGAAGCGTTAGGCAAACTGCATGACATATTTTTCACAGCCGATTCTACTTCGGAGGGACAACAAACTCGATCATTGCCTTTAAGAACAAGCTTGAGCTATCGTAAGCTGCTGTTGAAGTTTTAACTCATAAAAATTTAGTTAATCATTGATATCGGAACTGATACTGCGTCGATTGATAGTTCTTCTGCCATGAATGCTTCATATATGTATACTCACACATCGTTTTCGTGGGAGCATCAACAGCTTTTAAAATGCGGTGTTATGACGTCTTACGACATAGCCCGATACTTCCACGTCATCTTGGTGGCTATAAATCTATCGAGCTATGGAAGGTATATGGAGGAAAAGCTTTGAGGTAATCGCGGTTATTTTATCGCGTACATTGGTAAGATTTGCTTAATATTTTTAACTTTATACTTTTTAAAAAAAGAAAAAAAAAAAAAGTATGTGTGCCATGTTAAAGTAAATAAACTTCCAACATTTTACGGGGGGAATCGGGTAGGTGTGCGGAAGCTAACGGTCTATGATTCAAGGGCTTAATAACTTCTGGCATGATGATGATGAGTCTATATATCTAAGAGAGACGCGTTGTAGTAGTTCAAATAGAGTTTGGGGTTACGTTTTTGATTTTGGATTATATTAGGCTAGATACGTAGATGTGCGAGTTCGACAACCACAACTTTACCTGTGCCGAAGCTGCCTCTGCGTCGACCTATATAACCGAACAGGAATGACATTTCGAACACAGATCAAACGTCATAAAGAAATAGGTATTCCCTGCAAAATCATTTTGAAAAATGAACAGCTCGTGTCTTAGGTTATGTAAAATAATAAAATAAAATCCACTTTTGGCCAACATGAATTTCACTGACACCAAAAATATGCTTTCAACATTTAAGTATTGTTACAGGATATCTGATAAATTCAGATGTTTATTAAATCTCAGTTAATTTGCCAAGAAGTTCCAGCTCAAAGTGCGGACAATAAACCAACCGCAATCATTATCTTCGCCACATGTTTCGAATGTCAGTCTGCGCAGATAATTAACCAGAAGGAGCTAATTTGTGTGTCAATTTCTTTATTAAATTTCATCCCATTCAATACCAAGGTCATTATTGAATTCGAATGCAATTGTTAATGTTACTCGCCAACGTCACTTTAACCATTATAAGCTGCGCAACAGCAGTTGAAAATGTATCCATGTTTACTGCTGGACAGATCCGAAGAGGAGGTGGAATGGAACAATAAACACTGCAAGGAAGTCACAACAAAAAAAAAACCCTCATCCACTACGAGTTCAATAATTGACCGAATCACGTATGAAATTGTGTTTAAAAAATTGCGTTGCTCCTTTTCTTTAAATTAAAAATAAAATAAAAGAACTGTGTTTATTTATTTAAAAAAATATTCAACGTTGGTCGGCTTTTTGTCTGCAGTGATCACGGTCGTGGTCGTTGATCCATCTACCGTCCACACATGCGTAGCCGTAGCGTCAACTGGAGTTGGAAAAAAAGCAACCAAAAACAATAATTTTATTAATCATGACAATTGCTTTGGTGCTGCTTTGTCTTCTGCGTGTTCTCTTTCTTCTTCTACTTCTTTTGTCTGGCTGAATATACGCTTTTGGCATAAAAAGGAGAAATAAACCTACTACAATATTGCGTGTCTTCTGTAATTCCGTCCTTTTATCGAAAACATATTCATGGCCATGATCCTTGCACCAGTTCACCAGAAAAACGAAAATCAGTATCTGCTATAACAAACACGGTTAAGATAACCTTAATTGTTTTCGTGGTTCGCTTTTGGTTCGGATAAAATTCCTCTACAATGTAACGTGATAATAACTTAACTACCTACCTTACAAGGCGTTAAAGGATGAACTGTTTCTATGCGGCAGATGGTGGACAGAAATATAAATGTTCGACACATCTTTGACTGAGTGAGAAAATAATGACACCTCTCATTGGGAAATTGTGACATAAATAATTTTGATTGAATATTCAAAAGCTTTAAAGTACACCGTAAGTGGCCACTGAAAAATTGTATCGATAGATCTTTCAATAATGTAAAACAGAATTAAGTAAAATGTTTGTAAAGCGATTTGAATTAGTTAAGTTTTTGTGAAATGATTTGAGAACGCAAGCTGTATTTTTGGTTACATTTCTGAAACCCTTATCATAAAAATAATATTCCTGAGGTGAGTTTTTGTGATTTTTTAAAAGGACTATTGAGAAAAATTTGTTTACCCTTTCCTAGACTTTTATTTTCGCTGTTTTTTGGTGGAAGTATTGAATTGTAAAAACCGTTTTTCTTTTAGTAAATTTTGAGACGCCTTTCAACTGTTGTTTCGGTCGTTTGCGGGGTAGATCTTGATTTTAACCTTCCGTCCTCCCACTGGGGTGTCAGATACCCCGTAAAATATTCTAAACCGTGCCATTGCCGTTACAACTTTTTGTCCGCCATGCCATGCCCATGAAAATTCAGTTTCAAATTTTCTGCAGTAGTAGGAGGCCGTTTTGAGCAATTTAAAGTTTGTATAGATACCTACATAATTTTGCTATGACTTTTTGTATTGGGTATCATACACCCCAGCGAGAAGTTCGTGTTAGTATTTTGTATAGAGCTTCACAACCAACAATTTTGGAAAAAATATGTCCGTTGTAACTTCTGCGACAGGAAAAAAGACAGAAAAACAGAAAAAGTGCGAAGATCATTGCCCGCTGAATTGTGTGGAATGAAATAAATAAAAATTGCATTCCGTTGCATAAATTGCATTTATTTAAGGACTCTGTTAACAATGGTTTGCAACAAAGGAATGCTAAAATTGTACTCATATGCTCGAGCAGCATTTTAGAAAACATATGTAACATTTTTTTTTTTTTAATAATTTCTGAGTAAATAGACTTTTACTTAATACTTATTTATTTATAATTTTTTTCTTATTCTAATTTATAAATTAATTTTTTTCTTTAATAGGGTGTTTCTTTTTTTTGAGTGAAATATTATACATGTGTACAATGTACTTAAAACATAAAAAAAATAATGTTTCAAATCGTTTCGAAATACAAAATATAAAAAAAAAATTAACAAAAACTTTTTTTACCTTCCTGTTGGAGGGTATAAAAAAAACTACAGAAAAAGCGCCATAGATTCAACTCATCATTAAACACAAAAAGTCAAAACACCCTCGCACAAATACAGTCAAATAATTAAATATTAGCACTATAAATGGTGTACTGGACTAGAAGTTTTCGCTGATGCAATTCTCAGAGAAAAATACTGCTAGCTGAGTGTGTATGAGTAAAAGTAAGGCGAGTAGGTATAGGTACAATTTTCAATTTAATACAATGATGAATATATTATTAGCGAATAGCGATGAGTAAAAGGTGGTAGATGTCGAGTTCAGGTTGGTAGAATTTCAGAAACTGTAAAAAGTGGTAGAAATACCACTTAAGTGGTAGAAGTCTCATCACTGCGAATATGCAATGGTGGAATAAGTTTGAGAAGGCATTTCAAGTATCTTTGGGAAAGCTATTTTCGTATACGGTTCTCATTGGGATGATCTTTGGTGAATTATTTTTTTTTTAACTAACGGGTACTATTTCGGTTTTTGTATTTGAAAGCAACTGTTTCCAGAATTCAAAAAATAAACTTTTCAATGATCCGTCTTGTTTTATTTTTGTGATCTGATCCGGATCAGATAATAAAAGTGTAACAACGTTCAAGGATCTTGGAGAACGCATTGTTGCCCAGCTGGAATTGGCTTTGTTGGGACAAATGCAGGAGTTTTCGATTTTTTCTCAATTTACTTCTTCGCTCGTAAACATCTGGTCAATATATTCCGTATGCTTTGAATTAATTTTGCTCTTTTAAAAGAATAATAAAATAAATAATAATTTTCAAAAATACTTTTTCTACCAAAAACGGCTCTTGATTTTTTAAATGATGGTCAATATGACAGGAGTGTACTCTCAACGGGAAACTGGGAAACTAATTTTACATGACATGACTAAGTTCTTGAAAGTCAAAATAATCACACGGCTGCACATAGTTGCTGAAATATCGTCCATTCATCAGCATATGAGGGCACAACCTTCTCCTAACGGTATATCTACCCAGATGCGATTTAAACGCTGTACCCATCGCATCTTCAACTGCTGCCCAATTCATTACCTCCTCCTCATACAGTCTCAACCATATTCCTCTTCACAATCATTTTGCGTATCCTCCATGGACGGAAGACCATATGCAATTGACTAGAAGCAATCGCCCAACATTCCTCATGCACTCTATTCCATCCACACCGCTCAGAAACAGAATCGATGTCATCACACCATCATGCGTTGATGCATCTCGTATATTCCAACTAACAGTGTTCAAACTCAAGCTATAAACACAATAGATACAATTTCCTTCCTATGCAGATACATTCGGACGAGATAACGAACACACCTTTCCCAACTGCACTGCACACCAGCTTCTCGCAGTGCGGTGATGATGACACCGCCGCTGTACCTGTGAACTGTACACAACCGACCATTGGAACAGCTTATTCTGGGAACATAAATTGTCGAAACATTCTTGGTCCATAACAAATACCATCACAGGTCACACACAACTTTCCTCACTTCGAGGAATGAGAACGCTCAGGCCATCATCGTCATCCATAAAGCCGACCGACAACGATGACACGGTGTGAATGAATATTGTTGGGGTTCCTCACTCCTCAGCGCTTTATTCACCGCTTCTATGCGCTGAGCTTCGAGAGGAGAAATAAGAAACGAAACTTCACAGCGACTTAACCAACCGTGATGACAAGTGAATTCATTACAAAATTACACGGGATAAGTTTGTATGGATAGTTCTTGCAAAAGACCATATGAAACCGGAGGTTCAAACCCAAGGCGTTGGCGTTTGGCCCATGATAATGATACGCGCATACACAGAGAAACATTTCGATTGCTCGCACCCAATTTTCTGTAGCTCAAGTAAGTCAAGTAAGACGCGCAACGCGCTCGCTGGTGTGTAAGCGTTTCTGTGTTGCTATCTCTGCCTAGAAAGCCACTGAACCGCATCCGAACGTATCCATTAGTGGCAATTTTTCCCTCATTTTCACAGAGACCAGAGAGCTGTAGTAAACGAAGAGGCGAAGGAGGTTGCCGGGCGGCACATGAAAATCGCTTCTTGAAGGAAATCCATCAAAAGGCCGGCAATGCAGCCATGGATGATGATGGAAATGTTGGTTAGTTGGCAGCGTCTTCTATTTTTTTTTTTTCGATTCTACATATAAGTTATCAGGTACCAGAGTGCCGCGCCGCTGTAAACTGGTGGTCCGCCTGTCAGTGGTCTTCGACGGCGGTTGGGCTGAATTGAGTGACTGCACTTAGTGTGGTTTGTTTGTTAATTCGTTCGTTATAAGGCGTAACAATTTGAATTCGTATTCGTGTTCGTATTCCCCGCGTGGAATGTTTATTCTGTTTCTCTCTCTTTATGAAATGCTAATTTGATAGAAGAGCTAGTTATAAGGGAAAAGCCGGCAGGAGCAGTTCACATCTTGCCTCTAAGACGATTTTTTTCCCTTTTTTCCAGGGATAATTGTATACCTACCACGTATGACTATATTTCGTGTGAGGATTTGTATCTGTGGCAAACGGCGCTAATTATTTATTTAACTTGATGAAGATGGAAATGGAAGATGTTTCGAGACGGCGAGAGCGGAACACAGGGAAGTGAGGAGTACAAAAAATGCACATGAAGACGAGAATGATATTGGTTCCATTTTTGATAAAAGGAAAATTTGAAGAACATAAGTTCGCATTTCAACTCTTTTTACATTTTTTTTTTTTTTTTAAATTTCTACAGCTGTTTGCTGTGATTCTTACACATGTGCGATAAACATACCTCATTCGTCTTTGGAAAATGTTTGATTTGTGTTTTTCCTTTAATAGTAGGAAAACTGTACGAAAAATGCAACAGTTTGGAAGATCTTATTGTATTTACAAGCCGCAGATAAGTTTGAATTCTTTCCTCTCTCACCCTATGGTCGTCGCTACAGTATTCTTATGTATAGCTGAACCTTAATCAGTAATCATCTCCAGTTCGGACTGCCTTTGCCTTACCACCACGTCTCAGACGACTGATGCTCTCTTTCCTGAGCACTTACTAAAAGTAGTAGGATTCGATGTAAGAATTATCTATTCGTCCACAGCCCATCGTCAGCCCCAGTGACACCGCAAACTTCCTTGATTTGTGTTCCGAAATATTTTGATTAGACTTGGTCAACTTGGATATTTGCTTCTAAACCTTAGAGCAGAACTGGCATGATAATGTGTCCGCTCATTCACAGCCAGTGCTGCCATTCTGACCGGATTCCGGTCATATCTGACCGCAATCTCTTCACTCTGACCGGAGAAAATTTTGAAATCCGGTCGAACCGATTAATAAGCGAAACGAAAAAATGCTGTAACCGGTAAAACCTTTTTTGACCTGAGAAATACTATTTTTGTGTGACTACTGACTAAATATTTATAAAGGATAGATTTTGTATGACACTTGGCCATACTTAACGAACACACTCAGAATTTCATACAGGAACCAATTTATTGTGAATAAGCGTAGAATACAGTGGCAGTCTCATTTGAATGCTCCCACCAATTGTGACTGGGTGTGTGCATTCAAACAACACTGAAGTAAAAACGATTTTGCAATTTCTGTGTTTTGTTTTACCAATTCCAAACGAAGAAGTGGAGTCGAAAGTTCATTTTCCTGCAAAACGTCGTAATGCAAAGCTTTTCAATGAATTGTTTGTTTTTTTGTTTTATTAGATTTAAGATTAGTTTAGAAAAATAAAGAAATTACACACATACATATATCGTTTTTGTTTAAATTTTTAATTAAAATATATGACTATATTCCATTTTTGACCGGATTTCTGGTTCAAAATTATTATTTTATCTTTTGACCGGATTTTCTGCCGGAATTTAAAAAAATAAAAGTCGGTCATTCGGTCAGATTTGACCGGATTAATTTTTTTTAGTGGCAACACTGTTCACAACTGAACCCATATTCACCACTTCGGTTCCAGAATTTTCAAACGCGTCAATGACCGCTCTGCCGATAATGTCTATATATCATCAGCGTATAAGCAGGTCAGTGGTGGTGCTTTTCCCAAGGCTGAGGTAAGCTCATGGGCTACAGAGTTGCCCTCAAAAGAGACCAAACTTTGGTCGATGTGCAGTGGCTTCTTTTCATTTTTAAGAAAATACAGGGTGTCCGCCGGGAAGGTATACTACTTTGTTTTGCCGCCATTTTGGTAAACATTAGTCTTGACAGTTCATTTTGGCAGTCGTGAAGTAGACACATGGCAAATTTATTATGGAAAAATATTCGATAAACCAACGTGTTTTAATCGTTAAAACATTTTATCAAAATCAATCATCGATTACTGTGACGATGACAAAGTTACGTGAAATTTTTGGGAGAACACATTTTTATTTGAATGGATATGTGAATAAACAGAATAGTCGGTTCTGGGCAATGGAAAACCCGCAAATTATTCATCAGTCACCTTTGCATCCATTAAAAGTTACAGTCTGGTGCGCAATTTGGTCAGGAGGAATCATTGGACCTTACTTCTTTTAAAATGAAAACGGCATAACGGTAACTGTGAATGGGGAGCGATATCGTTATGATTGAAAACTTTCTAACGCCACAACTTCATGCTTTGGGCTTGGTTAACATGTGGTATCAACAAGACGGTGCCACATCACATACAGGCAGGATTACAGTGGAATTTCTGCGAGACCTCTTTCCACAACAAGTTATTTCAAGAAATGGTGATGTTGATTGGCCTCCACGGTCGCCTGATTTGACTGCTCCGGACTTATTTTTGGGGGGATATCTGAAAAGCAAGGTTTATGCAAACAAACCAGAAACGCTTGAGCAACTCAAACAAAATATTCGTGATGAAATTAATGAAATACCGCGTGAAATGTGTGAGAATGTAATGAAAAATGTATTCAAAAGGGCTCGCATTTGCGAGACTAACAGAGGCGGACATTTACCTGATATTGTATTCCATACATAATTGCCGACATTAAATAAAACATTTATCAATATTAGATCCATTCTCTTTCATTTAATCAAAAATTATAAACAAATAAATTAGTATACCTTCCCGGCGGACACCCTGTACATAACAAAACTTTCTGATAGCTTCTTAAACTAATTAAATAATGTTAGGTTAGGTTAGTTAAAACCTACCTGCTGAAGCAGAGCAACCGGTGGGCGAAAGCCTATAGGAGGTTTCATGATTTCAGGTGTTCATACAGGACAGAACCATGTATGCAATGTCCAGTCGCCTTACTTGTGGATCAGGCAAAAGCTGCTGATAGTCATAAGACCCGGTGTTTCGTAGTGGCGATCCGGTAAAATTCGACTCTTAAAGTTACAGCATTTCTAATGAAATCTTATATTCGAATCATCTCTGGTTTGCGAACTGTATGGGCCATCTCGAGGGTAAGATTTTCTCATAGAATTAACCCTCAGATATTTCCAGACAAAGACATGCCTTGGCTCTGAAACTAAATAGTACCCAGGTCATCGTATATGGACCCTCGGAGAGCTCATCAGCTATCTAAAAGGCCTGCGGATCAATATGACTTAGTTGCCTGAAAGTTTAATCATCTGGCTACCGGCATTTTACTTTATAAAAACCTATTGTGCCGATGAAACATGTGAGAGATATAAAATCAAACATTAGCACAGTCAACGAGACTAATTCGGTGTACGAGTTGATTTTGTGTTTTTCAATCTGATTCCCGCCCTTTTTAATGGTTTTAGTTCACCTTCGCGAGCCTTTCACCCAAAGGTGTCATCAGCCGCCGCACAGTCTACCAACTATCGCAAAAACTTGGGCGGAATAATCATCCGCTAGTAGGATTGAGCTCATTTTAATTCACATCTGGCCAATAAATATTACAGTGTCTTTATTGCCGAAATATTTGCAGCTTGAAGTTACGTAACGTCCGAAGAGAATGACAGTTCATTACCGCCCCCTTATCGACAAACGATTCAAGCTAAATATGTCTGAAACAATGAAGTTCTTCTGTGACATATGCCGCCTAAGCAAACAAAGGATTCCGGTTTACGTTGGGGTTTACTGAAAAAATGATTCACCCGCAAGTAACCTTTATGAACCACCCAAAGCGATCCAAGCGCGATGATCAACACCGACGACAATTTATTGATATCGTGTTCATGTTGAGTTTTGTTGAATTTCGGCCAAAAATCAAACGTGACCGCAACGTTTTATTTATTCGATTCATAAATTTGCTTGTGACAGACTTTGATGGGACGCTGCCTTTACTTGAACTGTCGCGATTATATTCTCTCTTTTCCAGGCCGATATACTCGTCATCGTCAAACAACAACAACACCACTGATGATCGTGATTATGGATTATTTTAGCGTTGCCAACAATTGCTGCTCCAAGCTCAGGTAGACCGACAAGTCCCTCATTTGTGTTTGAATATTCACGACGACGTTAAAAGATGCAGCAACAACACAGCAACAACATAAGAGAAAGAAAACAAAAAACTCCAATAAATAACAAACCTAAAATAAATCTCAAATAACAAAGCGAGAAACGTGTCAATTTGAGGCGAAACGAGACCCCTGCGCGCACACGCATTCCTCACAAGAGGTGCCCCTCAGTCCGCCCGTCCGCCCGTCCAGCACCATGGCTTTGGATCGCGCCAAAAACAAAACATCAACAGAAAAATAAAAAGAAAACCCAACAACGCCAATGGAGTCAACTGGAGTTCAACCGGAGTTGAACTGCTCCCGCAATAATCCAATTGAAATGGTTTAATTGAAGATTTCATCATTTGAATTTCTCGGCCCGTTGTTCGTCGGTTCCTCTTCGTCGTTGGCTTGTTTGTTTCATCGGCCATTTTTCTGTTTGTTGGGTCTTTTTTTTTTGCCGCATTTTTGGTTGTTTTTTTTTATTTCCTTATGTTGGCATCTTGCGTTTTGCTTTGATTTATTGTTTTTTTGTTACGACGAGAGGAGGAAGACCGAACACAAAAATAATAAAAGAGGTGAAATTTTGTGCGACTTCTTTTCTTTGACTTGGAGTGTGGTGGGCAGGTAAGCAAGCGTTTGGAATTACGTTACGACAACACCATGGTTACCTACTCCACCTGGCGAGTGAAACGCGACCACCACATGCAACAGTAAAAAATAATTAATTTTATTAAAATAATTTCCTTTTTTTTTTAAAGCGTTTTCTTGGCCAAACTGAACATTAGTTTTTATTTTGGAGACGTGGTCAGAATTCGGACGGAAGACAATGGATGTTTCCCACGAAATGAAATTCGTATGTTGCGCCAATTCGTATGATTCGGTGGAACACTACATAATAATTTCTTTGGAACTCATTTTGAGCTGTTTCTTTTTTTGTTTTGGTGGGGGAGTTTACAAGTTTCATATCAGTTTGCTGCTGATCACGCTCCAAGTGGAAAACCCTTAGGTGACGATCTGTTAGAATTTGGAGTTCTACTTCCGCTAGACTGTAATTTTCTGTAGGAGAGGGTGAGAGAAAGTGTCGGCTCGGAAGCGCCAATCTGAGTAAGAAAATGTGTTCTGTCGAACCTGTTATCAGTAGTTCTCAAATAATATTAAAGGCATTTAACTCTGAGCCTTAAAAAGTTCAACACAGGCGGTGCTAAGGCACTTTATAAATCTGAGTAACCATTCTGAGTTCCAAGTTAATTATTTTTCCGAGCTTTCGTGCCTTTTGGGACAGCAAAGCATTCAAAGAGTACGTGGTCCATTGTCTCCTCGTGGTTATTTTTAGTGCCACTAGTGCACTGAAAAGTGTCGTTGCAGTGGCTTAGTGGTTATTGTGTTGGACTACTAAGCGAGTAGTCCCAGGTTCGAATCCCTTAAAAACCCAAATTCCAACTGCGCACCTCTCGCGAACGTCTGACAAACATCCGAGAGTACAACTGTCATGAAAGAGCTTGTGAATCAGCCGTTTGGACTCGGCATAAAATTGTAGATCCCTTCCTTTCGTTCCAAAAATGAAAAACTCACACAAGACGAATGGTTGTGGGAAGCTAGGCCTAGGGTCCCTACGGACCCGTTGCTAAAACATTTTATTTATTTATTTAGTGCACTGAAAATATAGCTGCGCTTCGAAGAAGGTCCCTGCAGCAAAGGTGTACGTTAGGTTAGGTTAGTTGGTGATAGGTGCTTTGTGACAGCACATGAGTGATGGGAAGGGAAGATGGCCAGTGCTAATTTTAGACAGAATAACATACCAGTGGGAGCATTGTTGAAATGTTGTTTAATTTGAATATTAAATCTTCAATAACACGAAAAATATTATGAAAAATTGTCGATCCGAATAATTTATTCTTCAATAATTAACAAAATATTTCCGTTAATATGACTACGCGATTTGGTTCAGTGTGCGTATGTGCTTGATGAAGATTTGTCTTCGGGTAGACGAAGGGTAACCGATACAGTCTACCCCTCGACTATAACCTTCCGACATCTCGTCAAAATAACAGAGACTTGTTTAGGACAGAAGCGGAGACTTAGGTAATTAGCGGTCAGCATTTTTGCTACGTAACCTACTTGGGTGTATCGAGTTGGTCAAGGTGGAGTCACCTCCACGACGATTTGACGATTTATCTTCGGGTAGGCGAGTGGTGACCGGAGCAGTCAAACCCTCGCCTATAACCTCGGACAGCCCGTCAAAAGAACGGAGATTAAACTGCTACACGAAGCATCTATATGGAATGCGCAAAGTTGGTCATAAGGTAGATTTGACCGGGTGAAGATTGTATTTGGATATATACGAAGGTTAATCGAAGTAGTCTCCCCTCTCTTATAAATCCGAACATACCGTCTAGAGAAAAGAGAATGGTGGGGGCAGCTAGTGAGATGTGAGACCTACTGCTTACACCGGATTTGTATTTTTGCCCATTGAAGCCTTTTACTCTTTCTAATTTTATCGATTGCATTGGAGCGGGCGGTTCACTGTTGTTGGTTATGTGTACAGGCCGCTTCTTTGTCTAGCAAGTTGGTCTTTCTTGTAGTTAGCCTTAATGTCATTCTGACCTGGAACTCAGCACAGGGCTACTGAACATCTTTATACACCTTCCGGCAACTACAAGGTCCATCAAGACCTCATACATTTTTTTTATGAATCAACGCAAGACAAGATTTTCTTGCATAACCTCCGAAGAAGCAATATGCAACATACAGCCCTATTCTGCTATACACGTGAATCGTAGATTCGATTCGCCCATTCGATTCCCTTTCACTCTGCCTTTCAATTCTGCTATCCATCGGGTGAAATACATTATCCAAACGACTTTGACATTCAAGTTAACAGCTGTTCACGTGAAATCCGTAAGAAGTTTGTTTTTTTTTGTTGAAAATTGAAATCAATGTATTCAATTTGATCTCTATTCATGAAAATCTTTGGAAAATTATCCAGCTTTGGTTAATTATTTTAAATAAGGCAAAAAAATATAAACAAACAGGTATAAGAGAATCATCAAACAGAGAACTTCGCAGAAACGTTAGAAAACCCAAAAAAGATATCATGAAACTGCCGGATGAAACGTAAGTTGATTCATTTTCAATTTTTAATAGATAAATCAATTATTTCAAAACCTTAGGTTTGACAAAAACTTTCGCTTAAGTAAAAAAACATTTCAGTACGTATTGAAGTGAATCTTCCACCTCCACAGCGAAATGATGCTACCCCTAAAAATTAATAATCTTTATTTTCAAACATATAATCAAGCAATAAATTAGTTTTTACTTTTTAATCAACCACCAACCAGAAAGACGATCCATTTAATTTGAAATGCGCAACATTTGACATGCGGATCTGAATTGTATAGAACGTATGAGTTCACGTGAATAAGAGAATACCGCACAGTATTACCGACGTTACCGACACTAACGAGGTGAATCCACATTCGATTCGAATGAATAGTAGATAAGTGTTCAGTGAAAATTGAAGAAAAATTCCCCCGATGAATAGCAGAACAGGGCTGATAGTCAGCAGCAATTGAAACGTAATGAATGTAACAAAATATGACCTTGTGGTTGACGGAAAGGTATAAGAAGTTGTAATTGACAGAAGGGTTTAATGTTAGATGTTGTTTGGTGAAACAGAACATGAAATGGAAAGCTCGGCCAGGATTAGGATAGCTCCTCGAAAAAAGTGTTTCAATCCTCACTCCACTTAACTGGGCTTAAAAAGTTTACCCGAAGGTTTAGTAAACTTGGGAAGGCGTCGCTATTAAGTTCGGCTTGTTGAGACGAATGCAAATTTTGTTGATAGTCATCAAACTCGAATAGCTACTTCTGTTGACTTTTTTTACCTTGAGTTCCCTGGCAGAAGATATGCTTCGCCGGCGAGTTCTCTTGGAATGGTTACGATACGCCAAAAAGGACACAGAAGAACAAAATGCGAACATTTAGAGAAACACCGACGCAAGCGCGAAAAAGAAAATTATGCAGCCACACTAGGGAGCGAGAAAATCTATATGGAGAACGTTGATAGAGAAGGCATTTGGCTGGGCAATTCCAGTTGGCCGTTCTACAAGATAATCACAAATATTTTGACGACTGCATGCCTCAAGCGGCAGCACATCTTCTTAATCCTTTTTGATGTATCTGCGTCGTCTCAATTTCGACCGACCTAAATAAAATAGCTCAAAAGAAAAGCCTGAATCTTTCTTTCCGATCAATCTGTGGAAATCCTAACTCTGACAAATATGTGAGTTCACTTGCCATTTGCTGTCACTTGACTGATGATACCTTTATTGGGGGATACACGTAACAAGAAAGCTTAGCTAATACTTTCTAATTGTTTTCTAAATCTTCTCACTCGTGCGGGGTTCGTTTGTTTTCTATACCAAACTTAATTACATTATCGCACATTCAATGCTCGCCTCCGCTGTGATTCCGTTTCTGTTATTTTCTCACTTGCGGGTTTATTACTGCTCTTGGAAACTCTGCTAAAAACTTTAAACCCATACGAAAGGCCTGAAACTGAGATGGTGTATCCATCACGTGTGAAACAGTTGAAGACCGCCCTACCCGATCGCCACAGCAATGAGCTCATTTACCACTTCATAGTTTATTACTTTTTATTGTTATTATTTGTTATTTGTAGCTATATACACATAGCAGCAACAACAACAGCAGCAGTGCGCATAGAAAAGAAATTCCGAAAATAGAAAAGAGAAATGGACGACTGCGCGATGAGGAAGAAGATGACGATGACGACGATGCGATGGTGGTGGCGTTGGTGGTACTGCTGCTGGCAGGTGGCATGGCGTCGCGTCGGAGGCGACTTCATTTGGGAGTACGGGGAGGAAGAAGCGCTACTTTTGTGGTCAGCGATCGGCAGTAGGTACCTCAAATGCTCTTTACTTTCACCCAGCAAAGAGATTAATCGAGGCCGACAGGCGCTCGCTACACACCATCGATTGCCTGCCTCCACTGAGTCCACCATAGCTCGAGTGGAATAATAATTTCGCACTCTGTACACAACAATCGATGGGGAAGAGTCGCAGCCGATCGGTGGCGTAGATCGATGGATTGCTGGATCAGTTGCGTGTTTCCTCACTTAACGCGGTCCAATCGACCTTACGGGGAGAGAGAGAGAGCACATCTCTTGTACACTGGTACGCTCGATCAATTACACATTGAACAGTTGTTATTTGTTATGGCGGAATCGAGAGCTCAATTGGAACCGGTGAACCTTCACACAGGTCTCTGGCTCAGCGGCCGGCGCGGCGGTGCGGCAATCAATACGCGAATTCCTTACAGCAAACTGCCACAGTACATCCAAGATCCAACATCCAAGATGGAAACAGTTATGAAACGAAATGATGCATGTACGCTGGTGCGGCAAGGTGAGGTGGTGGTGATCGGTCGGCTATGGAACACAGTCGGTGCGCCCGCGGACAGAGGAAGAAGAAAACTTTAAATAAATGGAAGAACATCACATAATACCGTTTTGAGTTTCCATTCCATTTGCCTTCATTTGTCGCTCTTTCTCTATTTTCTCGTCGACTCGACATGGATACGGTATGGCGTATGGATGGCCCCAAAGACGAGGAGGACAGCCAAGCGAGTATCACTTGGATTATACTGCAGCGCTGTGTTATTATGTCGTTTTGTATGTGCGCGCGCGCGCTCCCCATTGAGACACATGAAGGTATCGAGCGTTAAATGGTGCGACGGAGACGATGAGGACGACCACGGTGGTGGTGGTAGTGGCGGCAGCACCGAGTGCAATGCATATGAAATTGGGATTGTAGCGCGTTGATTGCAATGCGATGTGTGACTAGGGTTGCCATATTTCGATTGCACGGTCTATGAGGTCTTTTTACGTAAATATGTTTTAGAGTTGCTTCAAGTTGTGGTCTTCTTCTAATCAGAGACAATACTGAGACCACCAACTCCGGGCGATTTCCCGTTACTTAGCCTACAAGCTATATTTTTACGGAGTGGTCACGATTTGGTGCGCTAGTATTGTTACATAGAAAATCGTATTGACAAATGTCACGAAACTTCAAAAATTCCGGCTCACCAACACACTCCCAGGAGATATGAGACACTTCCGCTATGGGCAAAGTTGCTGGCAGAGTTCATAGAATTTGATCCGTTTAATTTGAAATTGTTCGTTACGTGTGCATAATATTTTTTTTTAGGAATAAGTGCACACTTGTTTAAAATGTTCATGAAAAATTAACAATGTAGATTGGTTGAGGGAAAATGAAAACATTTTTAGCAAATTTTCTTCATTATTTAAGAAAAATGTACACACTAAATCGAAGTTAATGATTTCCAAAAGCGGAAAATACACAACCATGTTTGTTCTAATATGTTTCTAGTATATAGAACATCAACTTTTGATAGTTTTACTAACCAAACAAATCAAATTATTCGCCTTTTAACAATTTATAATAACTAACCAATGGCGTTCAGTAATGAAAAAATGTGTTATTCCCGAACTCTTTCACATTTCCCCACGGCTGCCGAGGTTGGCAGCATTTATTTTTGTATTTTTTGTATGTTTTTGCAACATGGCGGAATTTGAAAAAAAAAAAAAATTGCGGGGGCCAAGAGGCAAGAGGATTGTGAGTTGGGGATCTCAGTATGGTTTGTCTATGCTTTTAATAATTTAATCTTTTTCGGTTGAGGATTAAGGGAGACAGCTACTAAATTTATTATTTAACATTTTTTCTTCGTTGGCCGTATAGCGAATGGACACCAACGTTCGGGCGCCTTCGATTCTAACCCGAAGGGACAACGCAGTAGAGGACGATCTCACCTTAGGTGCACGTGCAAATGGAAGGAGACCTCAACCAACTTGGAGTGCGCAACTGGAGCCGGTTGGCCAAAGATCTCGATAACTGGAGAGGAGTATTGATTGAGGCCAAGGTCCACCTCAGACTGTAGAGCCACCTAAGTCCGTTGGCTTTGAAAATTATAATTTTATGTGGTTGGAGTAACTTTACTTTAGATGGTGGTAGCAGTCAGAGGACGCTAGATTAATAGCAGTTAGTACAGGTCACTGGCCTTTAGGTAATCGCGCATCTAAGCTTGACATCCCATAATCATTATAACACCTACTACCGTTGCTGCGCTGACACAAACTAGAGTGAAACAATGTTCCATCTTTTTCGTGAGTGTGCGGCACTAGTGCATTAGGTAAGCCTAGGCACGATAACGTCTCGGCAATCCAAGGTATCCATTTCAAGAACATTTTCAAATTTCTCAACTCCACAGGCTGGTTTTGAGCTTCTATAATAGAACTTGCCATTTTTATCTACAGGTCTTGTTAACTGTAGCCCCAAAACGGTGCTTAATCGCTAATTGTGCTTTCCCTGTTAGAAAACTGGGACACCAGCCACTTAAACCAACCCAACAGTCAAAGGTGGACAACGGCCTTGACCAACAAGCCAGATGCAAACCACCTGAGAGTCTTCAAAAGCTTCGCATTTACCTATCTGTATACAAATTAGAATTTTTTGCTCTCGTACAAAGACATGGTGCGCTAGTTTGGGCAAATTTAGGAGAAGAGAAAAAAGTTGAGCAGAACCAACAGCAAGAAGTTTGCAAGTTGGGGGGTCTCCGTATGTCTAGCCTCTGCTATAGACTCGACCCCTAACTGAACTCTTCTAGTATCGTAAAATTTGTTTGAAGTCACTCTCCAATGCCACCTCAGCGGTCTTCCTCAGCTTTTTTTCTCCTTTAGGGCTCGAATTTTAGAGACTGGTCGGGGCGGTGCGATTTGTTCCTTATGCTCCATGTGATGTAGCCACTTTTGTCGTTGTATTTTAATCTTTTCAACCTGGTCAACATATGGGACTTCGTTAAATTGGTTGGAGGATGAGTGATGAACGTATCACGTATACGAGTAAATTGTTTGACGGCTCAATTTGTTTTTGAAGTAAACTTCTTTAGACACGCTTGACTTCGGGGGTAAGCTGGTGAATGCGTCACGAAAGCGTTACGGAAATTGCGAACGGGAGCTGAGAGGGAGATTTAAGTTACTGAAGATAGAAAGAGAGAGAGTTAAGTTTCTTATCGTCGCTGTTTAAGAAAACCGGCATAACTCAAAAAATACGAATTTTGAGTTAATAATGCCACTCGAATGAGAAAAAAATTCTCTATCTTTCTGTAAAATCGGCATAACTGTAGCTCTTCAAAATCTCGCTAGATGGATATTGTGTCAATTTTTTTTCACTTCTTTTCTCTCCTATTTTATGTGCAATAAAGGTATAACTCAGTAGCGTGCAGATGTTCAAAGTGGTTGGACCAGTGTTTTGTGCGGAAAAGTGACATATTTTGAGTTGTGCGTGTTGATTTGCTTCAAAGTTTAGAGAAAAACTGACTTTTTTTTGTTAGACTGCTATTCAAGAAAAAGTAAGTATGATTTTAATCTTTTTTTCTGCACTAAAACGCATTGTGCCACTTTTCCTGAAATAATCTAAACTTTTGTTTTCTGCAGTGACACTTTAATGATTTATGCCATTTTTCCATAAAATAATTTTTCACAATTCTTAGAGAAATAATTTTTGATAATTTTTATTTTTGAGTTAAATCGATTTTTTTTTTTGTCCGATCCAAGATGAAGTAAATACAATTCAATAAAAAAGTTCACTATATACAAAAGTTTTTTCGGGAAAATTTTAATACCTAATATATTATTTCAACTTTTTTTTTTAGTTTCCATTAGATAAAATAATGGAGCTGGCCTTTCAAATGAAGTTTTAAAAAAAAAGATTGATAGTCACTTGAAAAAAATAAAAGTGTGAAAATTTCTGCAACTCAGAAACTTTAAACAGCTCTCCTGAAAAATCAAGTTTTTTGAGTTACGTCGGTTTTCTTGAACAGCGACGGTATATTACTGAAGGGGCAAGAGAGAGAGAGAGGTGTGAGCACACATTTTCTTTCTCTCTTTCTCTCATAGCCAGTTACGTTTCGTATAATTATCTAAGACACAGCACAGTGCAGCAGTGGTAACAGATCGGGGGATTTATCCCTTTTTGCGGGATTTTCTCAATTATAATAAGCTAAAGGGACAGAAGGACTTTTCAGACTTCATAGTACAAAAAGAAATGTTTTTTTTTTACTTTTTGGTCAAATTTTGTTCTTAATTGCTCATTTCAAATAAAAAAATTAGTCAACCTACGATCAAATTAAATATTTTCATGTTTAGAAAAATTCATTCAAAATATCTGAATGCTTTCATATTCTTTTTTTTATTTCCCTAAACTGTTTCATAAAATGCCATATCTGTGAATAAATTCACGAGTATTTTTTAAAACAATAAATTTATTTATTTTGTAAACATTGGAATGTATGTAAAAAAGCCTAACTTCATTCTCAAATCAAATTTCTGTGTCATTTCTGTATGGAAAATCAAGAATAATGAAACTTGAAACCGAGATAAAGTTTCTTGCATACCAGTCATTTTCAAATAATTCAGAAGATACTTATTTTATGTTGAATATTATTTTCATTTTAATGCCGAATGCAATTTTATGTTTCTTTTTGTAACGTCTTAAAAATGTATAAGATATACCTACAATTCTATTTTTGTATTACAGTGGACGTTCAGAAATTAGAGCCACTTTGTTCCTGGGGTAATTCTAATTTCCGAAATGTTCTAATTTCTGGACGTTTTTTTAATTCACTTATAAATAGTGAAACTACCTCCGAAATTTATTATTTTTATATAAGTCTCTTTTATTACTTAAAAAATTAATCTATTTCCAACACATAATTAGTAATGTTTGTTTGTTTTTTTTTGGTTTAATTGAACTTGATACATACAACGATATCGTAACGGAGGGCCAACAGATTGGTCATGTGCGTAGTGGAAGACAACTCACTCTTTTTGCACCATTTGATTGAATTATTGACGTTTTCAATGGCTGTAGAATGAGAAATAGCTCGTGCCTCATCATCGCTACTGAGTTCATCTTCAGATGCGCCTTCAAGAACATCTTGATCCATTCTTCGATTTCCTCTATACAGAAGGAATTGTTTGGTTCAATTTCCGGTAAAACATTTTGATTTATTCGAAGAACCTCATTGCAATCCTGCAAATCATCGTCGCTATCGTAGTTCTCAGAGTCCCAATTTAACAATTCACAGGCGTATAACCAACTATGTACCTAATATGAAAAAAACGCGAAGGGAATCACCACATAAATAATTTGGGGTTTCCCTTTTTATTTTTGCCTTTCTGAAGCAAAATAAACACAAAAATGGGGATCCAAACTAAAAAAAAAAAAAAGCTCAGAAATTAGAACCTCAAGTTCTAATTTTAGAGCATTCAATGCATTGAAAACTCAGGCTCTAATTTCTGGAAGATTCGAATTTTCAAAAGTTCTAATATGTGAGCGTCCGCTGTATATAATCACAAACTAATCTTAATATGTATTTATTTTTTTAGCTTGCATAGTTAATATATAATGTAACTTGTATTTGTTACTAATAAAAAAGACAGAATTTAATAAAATACATGTTTTTTTTTAATTTAATATTTCGTGGGATAAGTGTGAGATTTTTTATATTTGGGCGGGGGATAAAAGGGATATTTTGTTTATAACCGTGGGATAACCTGCCTCTAAAGTCTGTTATCACTGCAGTGCATGCCTATTGTCTGTATCTTACTGTAGGAGCAAGAGAGAGCAGTGCGCGCACACATTTTCTTTCTCTCTTCCTCTCATAGCCATAATATCTCAGTCAGTATTTCGTTTGCGAGTACATACATAGGTATAGAATTGTAGATGGAGCTAAAGAAGTTTTACTTCAGTCGTTTGGTCTAAAGCACACTCGTTATTTTTTGCAATCTTTCATTTTTCAAGTCCGAAGGAGTCTAAACTTCTCAGGTCTCCATCAGGGTGTCACAAGAGGAGTTTAAATTCTGTCCGATCATCATGTTCTTAATTCAAAGTGTGATGTTACTATATATCTTGTGTAAGCAAATTTTATTTCGCGTTAACTTGGTAGCATGTCCATCGAAACTGCAAACTAGAATCTACGAGTAAAATTCTACAGAGATCTACAGGCCGACAGGCGACTGTAATTCTAAGACTTCAAATAAAAATATTTCAAAAAAAAACACAATTGAAGGTTTGGTTGTTAAATTCTAATCAAAACTATTTCTGACAAATTTTATTTTTCAATTTATGAGAGTTTAAATTTTATGACGGTTGTTAACCAAATTCTAAAGTAAAACTAATTACTTTACAAAATTAAAATGTTTTTTTTTTTTTAATTTTTAACATACCTACTTGTAATTTTCCTTTGTGTAAAGCCCACAAACTGACTTGAAAAAGTAGTTGAAGTAGCCTCAAGAGATTCATCGACATTGTTTTTTCTTACAGGTGTAAATATTTGAAATCACTTGAAAAATTGTGTTGCATCTATTGTATTGTAGAATTGATATTATCTGTCGTTACTTAGAAGTCTAGGCTCTTGTTTTAAAGACTGTAGGAAAAGTACCACTCACAGTATTGTAAAAAAAGACTGGTTCTAGTTCCTTTTAAGCAGATCTGATCAGCATTTTATGTACCTACTATACAAGTGGCGAACAATACCAAGAGCCATGCTACATCAACAGTAGATAGGGCTTTGCCCCTTTGGTTGCACAATAACAACCACAGGCAAAGTTCGCCTGGCAACTCTAAACACTTGATATCAACCAAATGATATATCGTTGATGCTTCACTTCAATGGACGCATGTAATTAATTTGCCAACTGTAGCAGCATTTAGTTCAAGACTCACTTTGCTCTGCGCTTCGCCTGATGGTGTGGTGGTTGACTCTTTACGTCTTTTATTCATCGCCGTCCATCGTGAGCTCTTCGCTCCATCTCCACCCGATATACACACAACACACAACACACATATCGCTCGCTTTAAAGTGGCATGACCTGGACTGACCTCGATATTTTCATGTTGGATATTTATTCGTTGGATATAATTTTTCTTTTGATTCGGTCCGTTGTTGTTGTTTGTTGTTATATACACTGGGTACACAAAATAACACAATTTCTTTCCACACATTTGCAAAACGTTCGCAATTAGACAATCGTTATAATTTTTCAGCCCCGCGACCGCACAACGTTGTACGCTTTAGTTTTCTTCGCATTCCTTATACACTGGGAGTTTGGTGGACAGGCAGACAGCCAGAGAGGGAGATAGAGAGAAAGAGATGACGATAATGATGAGAAAAAAGTTATAAAAGATACATCGATGCATTGAATTAAAATGGCAATCTGTGCGGACTGAGTTGGTTTGTTGTTATTTTTTGTAGTTTAAGGAAATCTTTTGTTAAAGCTGAAAGAGTTAAATGAAAGATACACACGTACACGTCACATATATGCGCCTACCAACTGGCACATCATATACATAGTGTGTACGGCTGAATTTTATATTGGGTTCTCGTTTGAATGAATCTGGTTGCACGCGACCTGCATAACCAAATGCACTTCCGCTGTCTTTTTTGAGTTTCGGTTTTCAACCTCGTCGTTCTTGTGTGCACGAGTGAGTGAGTGAGTGTATATTTGTGTTATTTCAATTATACGTACGTGATGGGCTACTGATTGCATTGTATCTTGTGCATCTACAAGTCAAAGTGACAGGTGTCAAAATGTGTATAGTTTTAGGAAGCCAATGGTGCGAAGGATGACAGCATTTAAAGGATTTTTAATTGAATTCAAATCATTGATGGGTCGGTTTGAGTTTATCGGATGTCAGTTATTTGATGGATGGACTGAGGTGAGGCAACATTTCAATGGAGATTTGCGGTTGATTAGCACAATGTTTACAGGTGAAAGTGACGGTGAATACCTCGAATCACTTGTTTGATTTGTACCGCTTTATTGATGCACGATTTGGTAGGAAACTCGCGCAGAGTATTTCAATAATGAGTTCACAAAATCGATTAATGTCTGCAAACTGGCGCCCAGGAAGGAACCACTAAATGTGCTCAAAATGAAGAAGTAGCTTATATAATCAGCCTTTCAAGGTCCACTGCATACAGTGGACTTACAATGAAGACTTCCTCGATGCCGAGAGAAATCCTAAAGGTATATTATTTAATAAAAGGCCAAATTGGAAATTTAACTGGCCATTATACCGAAATGTTTTGCGCCTCGAATTAATTGGCAGATGAACCACTAAATTTTCTCTAGACGCACTGTTTGATCGATGTTTATTGAAACTCTACAGAGCTCCGCTTTGAGGAACTCCCGTACCTGTTAGATACAGTTTATTTGCGTTCTAAACAGACGCAGATGTAAACAAATCAGTTCCTTATTAAACGTACCTACTAAATAAGTTTTGGTTGACTGTATCGACCGCCTTAAAGACGTCAAAAAAGTATACAACTTCCCCTTTCGTTCTGGAGCTAAGATTTGGGCGACCGTGGAAAGTTCATCGCGGAAACCCCTTTAAAAGACAATAAGCCGATTGTTACTTTTCACAAACCTTATTGAACAGTTATAAAACGTTTAGAATTTTCTCTATAGCCTCGAAATGGAAGGCAACAAAAAAAAATATGTGGCGCAATCTAGGCCTAGCTACTTACAAACATTTGCTTTGTGTGAGTTTTTTATTTTTAGGACGAATGGAAGGGATCTACAATTCTATGCCGAGTCAAAACGGATATTTGTCACTTGTCAGACGTTCGGGAGAGGTGGTGCAGTTGAAAAAACCTTAAGATTGAATTTGTGTTTGGAAGGCCAATGTCGAGAGATATTTCCTATGACTAGGTCGCTGGGTTGTTGTAGGCGCAGTGGCTTAGTGGTTAGTGTGTTGGACTACTAAGCGAGGGGTCCCAGGTTCGAATCCCGAAAAAAAACAAATCCCAACTTATGGTTTTTTTCCGCTGCGCAACCTCTCGCGAACGTCTGACAAGTGACAAATATCCGTTTTGACTCGGCATAAAATTGTAGATCCCTGCCATTCGTCCCAAAAATGAGAAACCTACACAAACGAATGGCTGTGAGAAGCTAGGCCTAGGGTCCCTACAGACCTGTTGCGTCAACTATTTATCTATTTAATTTTTAGATCGCCGGGTTATTGGATGAAAGCCTCATTCACTTTGGCAAGAAGATTCTAAAGATTAAAGAGGACAGAATGTCGGCTTTTCCCAGTTTATCTTAGTATTTCAGTTAAATTTTTGGACACTTGAAGGTTCACGGAGCCAATGGAAGGTTCGAAACTGCTATCTGAAGTTTCTTGATACTGTAGAATTCTGCAATAGGCGTGTCATAAGAAATTCTCGAACACGAAGAAAATAGAGCCCTTCACACACCTTCGCTAACGTTCCTGTTCGTGCCGGCTAATACTAACTTTGCCTTGCCTTTTGAACAAAGGTTGTGATGTTTTGCAGGAATACAAGACAAGGCTCTAGATCGTACATGTCTCTGTAGATGTTAATCCAATGTAGGACTTTTGCTACCGCAAAGCTGACGTACCACATGGCTCCGCATGTAGACCCATTCCCTTTTAAAGTACTCCTTTGAATGCAAGCCCATCTGGTGAATTTGAAACTACTTAAATAGTTCCTGAAACGAAACCATAATTCCTTCGGTCTTAAAAATAATTCCAAGGCCATTCGCTCGCATGTCAAGTTCTAGACAACAACAGACTGTAGGCCTCCGTCCATGATCGTTACAGAAACAACTGCACACCAAGTACCTATATAGGACTACCATCGATACAAAGACATATCTCGCCATACTCTCAAGTAATTCATTCCATTAAGTGCTCACTAATGCAAAAGTAGAACCAAGAACCACTGCATGGCGACAACAGCGGTTGAAAAAAAGAAAATAAAGAAAAACCCCATTAATTGATTTTACCCTACGAAGTGTTCTTCTTAGTCGCAGAGATTTAAATCGGATGCCGCTCGGGCGCTCAACTTATCGTCTTGGTCTTGTAATTTGTTGTATCCAGACACACTGGGCGAGAGAGAAACCACAGAAGACCACTGCACCGGAGAGTGCACTCCAAGTCCACTTTAGATTCGGCCTGGCGGGACGACCAACAACGTGTCCATAGTGCATTCCACACTGCGATACAACTTTATTATTAGGATCAGAAGCTTAAGTAGTAATAATCTCTCCGACGCAGAGATATACTAACCAGCGTTGCACTTTGATTAATTGAACTTCTGCATCCAGTTGCACATGTACTTAGAGAGTCGTTCACAATCCACGGTCCCCTACCCGAAAGACTGATTCTCGCATGAGTAATGTGTCATGTTCTGGTTTCTATCGAGATGCCCCCAAACTAAAGCCAGATACATGTAAAAATGTAAATATAAATTATTGACTCATTGGCCGGAGTCGGAGAATTTATTTCGCCCAATTCAGTGCTCCGTCACAATCGGTCCCAGTATCTATTGGATGCGTAAATCAGCTTTGCTTTTGTTGTGTGTTTCATTTCAGACCGCTCGCCCCTTCGCCTAAAAATACCACAGATCGCCGCGTATGGCGTCCCAATAATAGCCCAGGCATTCACATATTTTATAGTCAAATGAAAAATTAGTGGAAAACAATTTTTTCCCGTTTTGCTGATGGCTTTTCATCGTCAGTCGGTCGGGTTCGGCTTCGGGTGTGATGTACCCTCCGTTGTCGTCTGTCGGAATTCCGATCGCGTGCACACACAGATGTGATTGAACAATCAACTATATGCTCGCTGGTTCGGAAGGAACACTTGTACTTTTGATTTTGATACTATATACACTTAAAATAGGCACGACTCGTCCGCCCCAGCATCTGAGAGAGTGGCGGATGGCTGCGATGATCTGAGATGGTGCAAGAAACTATATACACACACTGATCGCAGATTGTATAGCTATGGCTATGGAAATATTTTGAAATAAGAAAAACATACTTAAAGATTGGTGTTGTACAATTCGTTTTGGCTTTTTAATTTCTTTCGGATATTTTCGGTTGTTTGCTATAAATAGAAATTTAGTTCGAAATCGAAAAAAAAAAATAACACAAAATTTATTTACGGCATTTTCATAAGAAATCGAGCAGTATTGGCTGTGGAATTTGTGTTTTTATTACTGTCGATTGCAAGGATGAAATATAACTGGGAAATTTACATTTAAATTGGTGCTAAGAGCGTCAAGTGTGCGGGTATAGCGCAACAATGTGGTTAGAGTTGCTATTTCATAAAGAGCTGAAATTGAACCAACTAAAAAAACAAAATCACTAATAGGCTTTCCAAGAAGGACAAGAATTTTCGGCCACTGTTTCTTAAATGGTCTTAAAGGGTTATAAGTTCAACTTCCTAGAGAGGGAAACAAACTGGCGAAATTTTAGGAACATTTTGGGCGAAAACTCGTGATTCGTGAATCCGTCGCCTAACGTCGGACCCTCTTAAAAGGCTTAAGAGGCTTGGTGTAATATATGACTGACCGACACTAGTAGTAAAGTCTCGTGCATGTCGTAGGGTTCGAAGTGTTATAGTTGGAAAGTCCTAATTCCACCAAATTTACGATAATAGGTCCACTAGGCAAAAGCGTATACTTTCAGTTTTCGTAATTTCGCAGAACTGGTTCCACTTAGAACAGTAGTGAAGAGCAAAGGCATGAATACTTGACGTACTAAATCTGAATAATCACTTCAATTCATATATATGCGACCGAACACGAGTTCCAATATTTTAATATCTACTGGTCTCCTGGCACAAAACACGCATTCAAAAATTTATCTAAAAATAGGTAGATACCTACTAAAAAACGGGTCAAAAAAGTCAATCAAAAATTGGATGGAAACGCGACAACAAATGCTTAAAAACCGGCCCCAAAAATGTGCGCAAAATGCCTAAAAAAATTGCTAAAAAAAAAACAAAATCCATCAGTTTTTTTAACTTTCTCCATTACGTAGTAAGAGAAAGATATTGTATTCGTACAAAATTTCGAACTCGAGATCTTAATCAATTCTGACATTACGATGATAGGCGAACTCAAAAAAGTGGGTCGCAAAATTCTGTCTGTATGTCCCGAGGCCTACAGTCTAAGCGGCTGAACGGATTTCGTTCAAACTTCGGATTTAAAGTTTGGTTGGCTTACTGTTCGGGGTACCTTTGAAATTTGGACATATCTCGAAAACGGTCCATACGATTGTAACAAAAATTCATTTCTAAGGTAATATGGTCATTTCTAACTTAATAGAAAACTCAGTTTTTATCTATATTATCGTAAAATGGATTTTTGAGAAATATAGTTTTCCCTAGTTTTAATATAAGTATTCTAAATAAGATATCGTACTTAGTTTTTCTCAAAAAATCCAATAACAGCTACGTAAAACTTATTTTTAGCAAATATTACCAACTTCTAATTATTTTCAATTTTCGAGTCTGTTTGCATTTATACAAAATCCGTTACAAAATGGAAAAAAATTAAACGAACCAAGGACTATCTGGAAAAGTTTGTGAATAAGTGGATTCCCTCTCAGAATGCACTATAAAACACACACGCAACAATTGTCGCCAACTTCAGCGTTCTCTCCAACCGCTCAGCTTCCACCTCCTAGGTCTACACCAATTAACTATCCAAATTACTTAAATTCGTCATCGAACACATTCTTTGAAGGAAAAAAATCGCTCATTCCCACTAATCCGTAATACACATTAATCAATACACACACTCGACCCCGAAATCGGGGTCAAATGGTCGATTCCACCTCCTCCTCCAGCTGTAACTTTCAGAATTTTGTTTCCACCGAAAAAAAAAAAACGCAGAGAGAGAAAAAGAACTCCGGGAAACAGCAGAGAAAACAAACAATGGGGATTTCTCTATTTAGATTTCCCGTGTAATAACCAATTTACAAATTTACCGAAACCACTCCCTCTTGTCCGTCCGTGTGCGTCCATATAAAATGCCACTGACCATCTAATGAGCCATAATTTTTCTTCATGAGAATTAAGTATCTCGAATCTCGTGAACACTTTACCACCAACAACTGTTGTGTACGACTACACAATAGGATGTTAACCCTACAAATTCAATTAAAATCCCAATCCCATCCCAGACCCAGACAGCCAGCAAACGAGAGAGAGAACTCCCAAACGAATCACTCATGATCCAAATATGAAGTTTGAATTAGGATTGGGATCCAACAAAAAACAAGCGTCCGCAGATAGTACGGCGTACGGGGCATTCTAGATACACCGCGTCTCTATACAAAGAGGAGTTTATGAGAAGGAGGCTACGCTATACAACATACATGTTTACGCACAACATCAAAGTCACAGGTCTTTTGTATAGTACTTCTCCCTGGGCTGGTAGCCTCTGTTGAGTTGAGATCCAGATATATTCTACAACTATGTCGACCTTTGTGTGTTAGATGATGAGGCTGCGAATATTCATCATCATGTCGAGATTCGTCGCATGAATCTGGAATTTTTAGATTTCCCTCACCGATGCATCGTAATCATGTGAATGTAACAAACCTTCGAGGAGAGAAACGACCGAGACTCAAACGAAGTTCTAAAGAATGAAAGACTTTGGCTTGTGTTCTTGTTCTTTTTTTGTGTGCGAGTTCTTTTTTTTTTATAAAGAAAAGAGGTGGAAAATATCTAGAACACTCTGCTTAATAGTTGCAGAGAAGAGGAAACGCTGTGTGTTCGTTTTTCCTTTGAAATTCCCTTCTCTTCCCTATGTACGACGAACGACGAGTATGTTGTGAATGACAAAAGAATAATTTCTTTTATTCTTGTGATTCTTCTATTTCTTGTTCTTATAGTTGTTATAGTTATTGTTGTTGATATACGCCCCCACCTCCTCCCTCCCATACAGTGCTCGGTATGAGTGAGAAGTGAAACTCTCATGCGGTATCCACATACAGAGACAGACTTTAGGGTCAGCGGGCGCTGGGAAGGAGGGCTGAACTAAACTAAAAGTCAAACAATGCGCTACAGTTCTAAAAGCAACGTGAAGATGCATGGATTCGGTTGATTGTCCGGTTGAAGATGCAGTGTTGCCAATTGACCTTGCATTGGAAGTGATTGCATACAGTTGCAGTGTTGGGATTTGCTGGGAAAAGTACTTTTACGGGAGCACTTTTGAGATAGTTTGGTTTTTCGGTAAATTTGGTCACAGAAAGTGAAGGAGGGAAGGACCTGCTTCACACCGTGCGCTACCCCTCCCGGTTCCTGTAGATTTTTCGGTTGATCCGAGTTTGGAATTGCTGCCAAAAGCCTAGTATCCTACTGACGCTAAATTTTATCTCCCATACAAAAATGTCTACAAAGATTAAATTTAGCGAGGCAGTTTAGCAAAGCAGTATGTTCGCACGGTAAATTCTTTACTACATATAGATGGGCCGATGAAAAGTCTCCACTTATTTAGCTCGCGAAATAAATGTCCGGTACATTAAATCGAAGATTAATTTGGACATAAAAACGGAGGAAAAAGTTTGTGCTGTGTTTACTTTGGAATTTTTTTGGAGGAAACCGCAGAAAACATTTGCGTATTAAATAAAAGAAAGACTAATTTTCCTGCGATGAAAAACAAAAAAAATATTGCGAAGCTTGTGGAGGAACGTTCATCATTGATAATGATAATAATCTATTGTTTTGGAGATATTCAAATATTGCGATGTATTTGCAGTCTGAATTTCGAGATTCTAATTATGCGTATAATTAAAATAACGTTTACTGACATCTGCCATGTGAACATATGGTTTTTGTCCCAACTATATCGTGTTTGATAATTTAGCGACCATTTATCTTTGGTGTGGAGAAACGAAGTGGAGACTAGAGACGATCAAATTTAGCGCGAGCAGGATAGGACTAGGCTTAACGAACTACAAGAAGTTTCAATTGTAAAACGCCTCTTTAATCAAGTGACGGGTACAGTGTACCAGCACATTGAGCGAGTTTCTTTTTTGAAGGGGACTGAGACGACCAACGACTTTTTCACACCGCATTTCGTTGTTTCGACTTCTTCTTAGGGTCTCTGCTACTTGTTCGGCCTATTTCGTGTATAGGAACATTTAAATCGAAGTTGGCTCTTAGTCCATAGCTAGTTCCTAGCTCCTAAAGTGTAGGCCCAACCAACATTTGGAACTTAGTTCACTCTACAATTGGGTTGGGATTCCCAAAAGTTGTGGCACCCAGTCCATAGGAATAAAGTCCTAAAATTAGTGGGAATTCAGCTTCTGGGAAGTAGCTCCATCGGAAGCTTGTTTATAGGGCCTCAAGGACACTCTTCTTCGTTCAATAGTCACCAACCACACGGGAGCGCATCGCCGTGTGTAAACCCCTTTTTGCCATCAAAGATCAACATCACGTCGGTCGTTGTTCTACACTTTATCCAATAGCGAGCTTTCTTCATCGCATCCTCGACAGACGGCGGGTTTGGTACGAAACGTGAAACCGGGCCGGCATTCTGTAAGGCAAAACTGTCAAACATTTTCGTGTGCAGGAATGATTTAATTCTGCAACTTAGGGCAAATCATTCGTGCGCACGTTTTAACGTTTTCGCCTTACAGAATCCGACCCGAGACATGGCTCGCGTCCGTGGATACTGTCGTAATCGAAAATTGAGAATAAAATGGCGCTCATCGATTTGGGTTGACTGTTTTTTGTTTTATTTTGGGTAACTTTTTTTTTTTCTGCCTGATAACATTCCCAGTGGCTTGTGACGAATCTCTTTACAAGCCTTAACTCAACAGAGCTGGTAACAGAAATCAAAATGCTCTCTGTTCAGGTGTTAACAACATCTGTCAACTGTACTCCGTATATACACTGGCGATCACTATGATGAGGCCACATGCTGAATTTTTGAAAGAAAGCAATAAATTAATAAAATGTTTGTAAAACATTTATTTATTATGCTTTTTTACATTAATAATGAGTATGGCCGCCATTTTTCGATATGACCTCTATAAAACGGTTTGGAATAGAATCATAGTTTTTTTTTTTTAATAATTAAGAGACATTTGGGCCCAGGCATCACGAATGGCGTCGATTGAAGTGTCCTTGTCTTCAAAATGTCTGCCGCCTTCATACACTTTACGAGTTAACCATGCCCAGACATTTTGGACTATGTTTAAGTCCGGAGAATAGGGCGGCCACGGCAAAAGTCTTCTGATTGAATCCAACTTCTATAAACGCTGGAAGTATGAATGAATTGTCTTGTTGGAATATCCAAGGCAGGTGTCCGAAAATGTTTTTCACTTTTGGAAATTACCGTTCCAGCAAACATTTGTAGTTGTTTCCGTTCATTGTTGTGGACAAAAACTCCAACTCGATTGTGCCATAGTAGGTAACAGCTCCCAACACCATTACACGTGATGTACGGCTGTGATGTCTTGCCCAAATAAGCTCCTCCTTTCTTAGATCATGGAAATAAAAGTTGTAACCATCGAGTCCGTCAAGGTTAAACTTTTTTTCATCCGAAAAGGCAACGCGTTTCCATTCATTGTTCCAAGCTACATGTTCTCTTGCAAAATTCATTCGATGCTCCTTGTGCACTTGCCTCAAAACAGGCTTCTTTTTAAGTTTCCTTCTCTGTATAGTACCACTTTTTTGTATTATCCTTCGGACCGGTGCTATGCTGGTGATACTCCACTCTTGGCCCTTATTTTAGTCGCTGGTAGAGTACAATTTGAGGCAAGCCGTAGAATTGACCGCTTTTCTCGCAATGTTGTTGCTTCTGCCATGCGTCCTTTTTGATTTTTCCCATAGTGTTGTGGATCCGCAAGATAACTGTTTACAACAGTCTTACTTCTATTAAGCCTCCTTGCAATTTCTCGGCCTGAGAGTCCTAACGCCTTGAAAGCATCTATTTTTCCTCTTTCCGGAACTCATTTTGTGTCTGAACTAAATAAAAACAGTTCTTCTCAACGCTTTTTAAATATTCTTAACAAAACTTTGAAAAAAATCGCTAATGTGCACTCCTGCAACGAAATATTCGCAATGGCCTCATCCTAGTAGCGCAACTTTTTATACGCTTTTCAGGTAGTTCATTGTTTGATCTTGAGAAATTCAAGCCGTAGTTTTTTTTAACCTTTAATTTGATGACTTACTGTTGGGAAAATATGTACCTGTTCACAGGTAGTAAACGTTACCGGGTAAAAAATGTTCACCGGGTATAAAGAGTGAACATCGATTGCAAAATGTATGGTCTCATCCTAGTGATCGCCAGTGTAGGTTTATCATAAGAAGCGTATTGTTACCACGGCGTATAATTAACCTGCCTGCAATATTGGGTCGTATGAATAAAAACTAGCATTTGCTTTGAGGAAAAGGTTTTAGCTAAGTAAAAGCCCTTAGCAAATGCTTTGAATGGGTATGAATAAAAACCTAGTTTGCTTAAGTAAGTTCGAAAATTCGAATATAGCATTTACTTCGCTGTACATGTCCTTGCCTTGTAATTTCTGTCAAAGTTGACAAGAGACAACTGTCCGGTGGTTTGTTTATTTTGAATTTATTTTCAAATATTTTGTCGGAAAATTATCCAAAGCAATCTATAACTCCAATTGCACCTGGAAACATAAATTTTATTTGTTAAATCGCTTGGTGATGTTTGATTTCTTCCTCAGTTGTCCGAAAATGTAACCAATCATCGGCTTGTTGAACTTTTTTTTTGACACACATACAAATTAGTTAACGAAACGGTTGACTGATGAACACCTAGATCTTCTCCAACACCAACCTAAACACATAGATATTTCACTTGTTAAGCCATGAATCTTAAAATGTTTACCTGAAAGCCCGGATCTCCCTTAGGAAAGACTTAATTTTATGGATATTTGAAAGAGCACCACCGCGCGTCTCAAAATTATCATTTAAAAAAGTATTAGCCAAAATGTCCATATTTTCACGAGTGAAACGAAACAATTGCTTCTTCTTTGTTTATACTTTTTTCATGAACGTTAACAACAAGAGCTAAAACAGGTATAATGTGAAAACTTATCGTATCTATGTTTTTTTTGGTTTTCTTGCACGAACAAAACTTAGTTCAACTATTTACAAACAAGACATCGAAAATTCACAATGCTTGGATTGTTGTATGTAAAAAATGTGCGTATTTAGCAAAAGGTCTGAGTCAACTAAATAGCAGACTCACAATTTTCATAGCATTTGCTTTGTCTGATAAGTTTTATTCATACCGATCTGAATAAAAGGTCAGTGCCGCCGCTTTTTCGAAAATGTCAAAATTTGGAACTAACTCAAATTGGTTTTTATTCATACGAAATGTAGCAAATGCTTCGATTTTGACATTTCTCTACGTTTTATTCATACGACCCATTATGTGTGCTTTGTTTTGGTAACATAAGTACTGACTTTGATTTTCCACATATACTGACACTTGTAATACTTTACGTACTTATACGTGTTCGTAAGAGATGTACTTAGGTGGTAGTGTTTACAATTTTTTAGTGGCCATCTCGACATAGGCAACACTATTTCCAGTCCAGAATTGGATTCATGCTTCGTTTGTCAAAAAATTGTGAATGAGAGCGCGTTGCGCTCTCCCTCTGATTTCATCTCTTTATCTGTAAGCTCTTGCCAAAGTCGTCTGTCTCAGTAGTCCTCGAGTGCTCGTTCTGGTACTCGCGTACTTGTGTCTTGATTTTTTTTTTTCTAATAAAAATATCTTTTCGATTTGTGGCATTTCGCGAAAGCCAGTTCCCAACCAGCCCTAGCAGCCCACTGCCCATCTCCTCCCATAGTTTTCTTTCTCCCTCGTTCTCCGTTTGTATATGTCTCTATGTTCAGAGGTGCTACATATATGTTGGATATTTGTTCCTAGCTGTTCCCGAAGTTCCCGGTTGCCGGTCTTTGTCTTCATCACAGCCATAGCTATCGTCGGTTCCATAGCCCCATCATCATCATCTACGTCGTCGTCGTCATCGTCAACATCGTTTGCGATGTTGTTTCGTTGTTCGTCGTTTTCTCTTCTCTGGATGTGCATAGAAATTTTCCAGCGCAGTAATCATTTCGTTAAGTAGTTCTGGATACGAATTGAATACTAGATACACAGATAGAATGAGACACACACCGCATATAGCCTAGAGCCGCCTGCTAGTACAAAAGTGATTGACCTTTTGTTGGTATATGTCGTCCTGTGTGTGCTGCTTAGCCAGATATTGTACAACAACACCATGGCATGGATATTGAATAGTGCTGCTGCTGTTGCTGTTGCTGTTGTCTCCTCCAGCTGAGCGTTGGCTAGCTGCTGCTGGTGGTGCTGTTCGTATATTTGTATGTGAATGTTCACATTCTTCTGGTTTGGTTTCTTGGCTTTGGGGGGTTCTATGCGAATGTACGAGTATTTCTCTCATTCATTTGATTTTTCGAGGTTCGAGTTCGAGGTATGGTCGTACCTTTATCGGGAGTACATCTATGTAGGTATGCTGCCGCTGCAATGGTTAGCTTCAGCTATACACACGCTGTGATATTTACCCACCTAGATGTGAGGTTTTTTATTTTTGTTATTGTTGTTGTTGTTGGTGTTTAGAGAGGAACCACCACCATGGATGCCAACAAAAAATTTTATTACCGCGGATCATAGAGTTTCCTAGTTCTAACGCTGGCCGAACTGTGCGCCATAGTATAGCAACTTGTTATATGGAGTTAATGTGGTGCTGATGCCGGGCATTTTGTGTGACTATATTGTGACTGTGAGAAGTTGAACTAGTAGAATGGAAATCCCAAAGTTATGATAGGCTGGAAGAAGGTGCGGAAAACACGCGGTGTCGGTCATGTTATTGAACTCTTGTTTTGGGGGGGTGGGGGGACATTCTTGGGCGCACATGTGGGAGAATGAGTTCACCTAAAAGACGAATAATGAGGACAGGCAAGAAGACTGATAGGCTTTTCCAAACAGGATCAAGATTCATAGTTCCGCATAGCACAGTGCAGCTGAATGGATTTATTGAAGCGATAATGCCTTCTGTGTTGATGACCGTCCCATTCTTCTGAATGAGATTGAAGAAGTACAAAAGTACAGAAGAGGTACAGCTACATCGAAATTACACATTTTGCAGCGGGTTTTCATACATCATGCTACTAAATCCGGATGCGAATCCGACCACCGTCAGAAGGGGGGATGTTTTTAAGCTTCTTTGTACTGGCCGCTGGAACGTGGGTTCCCTTCTTGCTTTCTCTTAAGAAGGTGTGGCACAAAAACTTCAAACACTTATATATCTGATTTTTCGCGAGGAGTGTTTTCATATCTGCATCTTATGTCACATTTTTCGGTATACGTCAGCAATCAGCATATCACGAGGTGTTAGCCTTAATCGGCTTCGGCTATCTCTTCTGTGACCTCTGGTTATTGACGTCTGTGTCTGTGGTAGCTGAATGTACAGTAGAGAGTTTCTAACTCAGTTGCTCGACTGTGGCTACTTCGATGCTTTGATATCATAAACGTCGAATTCCCTACTTACATAATGTCTTAAGTGACACTAAATACAGCTTGTACCTACTGCTCGCTGTTAAATCTCTTGTTTCGGTAGACAATGGCTTAGAAGTAACGTCGGAAACAATTCGCAACGTTGTGTTGATATGACTTCCTTCATGATGGCGAATACAGATCCTTAAACCGCACTGAATTCTTTGACATATGGGTGTAGTAGTTTTGTACCTGCGAGAAACATCAAATCGCAACTTTATGTGTTGGACCCATGATTGGGAATACTATACTTCTAAAGTAAAATCGAGCTCGTTACACTCAGAAAAAAAAAGATTGTTAAGCGAAGAATTTTCAGGTTCTTAAGAAATTGTAAGTTAAAAGTTCTTGGTTCATCGCCAACAATTTCATTCTTAAATCAAAGATTTTGATATTTCGGTTCATTTTAACCAACAAAAATTGTTGGCAGTACTATTTATTTTTCTGTGTGCATAAATATCATGTATCATGTATCATGACTAAATTCTAGATTTTTTATCTGGGGCTAATTGAAGAAACTAAAATTTCATGCCGAAGCTGAACTCTAAATGTCATAAGGTCATGAGAGTTGCACTTTTGAACGTTTGTCAGAGGTGGCGCAGTAGAAAAAACCTCAAGATGCAAATTTTGTTTTTTTCGGGAATCGAACTTGAGACTCACTCAATACTCGATACGATAAAATACATTTATATAATTTGACTGTTTTAAAATCAAAATAATCTGCTGCATTCTACTTTGCGTTAAAAAATACTGGGTATAGAGGGCACCTGTGGTCATAACGTAATATATTGTTTAGCTCGGCAACTTTAGAGATTTGGAATACGATTGTTACAATTATAGAAAAAGGAACATTCAACATGAAAGTACGATCTATGTATTTTAAAACAAAGATGAGAATTTTAGAATTTAAGACATGATCCGATGTCACGAGAGGGGCTGATGAAATTCAAGTCTCAAATGTCCCACTTTAAAAAAAACAGCACTTGAGTAAAGGTCCGGTCTTTCGTCGCTATATTCAGTCTATTGCCAGATCCGACAATACTGTCAGGTCTAACAATGTTCCGACAAAGATCTGCAAATCAGCTGACAAAAGCGAAGTACCTTACCTTGCCTTGTTTTTTTTCCAAATTTTAATGGTTTTCCTGATAATTATTTTTCGACAAAATATTTGCCGATCCGTGGGCGGGCATTGTGGGACAAATTAAAAATTGTTTTTGTTTAATTCGGTGGTGAAGTTTTTTGTTGAGAAACACGAGAAAAAAATTATCGAAATGAAATTGCGATTGGCTTGGTCCCGCTCGTAAGTATTAGAAAACAACGAGGAGGTTTAATTGCCACACAAACTTTGTCGGTTAGTCCGCCGACAGCAGGAGCGACTTTACGCCAGAATTGTATCGCAATTTTTGGCGTATGGATGGCGTATTCCATGTACAGTAAAACCCGCATAAGAGAAACCCGCTTATCTGAAACACATTTTTCATACCCGAGTATTTTTCGACCAATTACCTATAAAACTCTCCGCTTAAGCTAAACTGGCTTAAGTGAAAAACCCGGGTACCTGAAACATATTTTCAGTTATAAAATAATAAAATATACCTACTCATACATATATATAAAATGTTGAATGGAACAGAACAAACAATTTGATGAACGCTTTCACTTTTTTTTCTGATATGTCACAAGCGTTTATTTTCCAGGCTGCTCCAAAAGATAAAAGCAAATTTTTCTAGCTTTAAATTTACGCTTAATAGAATTTTTAAACCCGCTTAAGTGACATTTTCTTTTCACATATCCGGACTCGTTTAAGTGAAAAATCCGTTTAAGGGAAAGAAAGACTGTCACATTTTGCTGTTTCTCTTAAGCGGGTTTTACTGTATTAGCAATTACTTCATTCACTCATTTTGCAACAATCTACAGAAAATGCAAAAAAATATAGCACCGCAACTTCGTTTTGTTCGTTCAAATATGAAAATGATTTGCCTGGCAATGAAAAAATTTGTCGTAAACGTCTGGCAATTATCTGACAATGATACCTGACAATTTTCTAACAATGATTTTTCTGCAAATATTCGTAGACAAAATTGTCAGTTCACACACAAGTAGCGGAAGACATCTCTCACCTTCTCCGTGAATGACAAGATATTGCTCGAAGTATAAAGATGTACCTCGGCAACAGTGTTGCCACTAAACATAAATGAATGCGGTCAAATCTGACCGAATGACCGATTTAAATATTTTTAAATTCGGTCAGAAAATCCGGTCAAGAGATAAAATAAGAATTTTTGACCAGAAGTCCGGTAATATATTTTAACTAAAAATAAAAAAAAAAAATATATTATAGTTACTGTATTTTTCTAAACTAGTTTTAAATCTAATAAAACAAAAAAACAAAAAAACAATTCTTTAAAAAGCTTTGCATCACATCACAACGTTTTGCTGAAAAGACAACTTTCCACTCCACTTCGGTGTTTGAAATGGGTAAAACCAATACCGGAATTGCAAAATATGCTAAATCGTATTTACTTCAGGTCTGTTTGAATGCTCACACCGAGTCACAGTTTGCGGGGGCATTCAAATGAGACTGCCGCGAGGAGCGTACTCTAGAATTATTCACATTCTGCATGAAATTGTGAGTGTGTTCGTTAAGTGTGGCCAAGTATAATTAAAATTAAAGAAATCTATCCCCTATGGCTTTATGTTCTATGTTCTAGAACAATATTATTTTTCAGGTTTTTCCGGTTAAAGAATTTCTTCGTTTCGGTCAAAAATCGGTTAGACCGGATTTCAAAATTTTCTCCGGTCAGATATGACCGGAACCCGGTCAGAATGGCAGCACTGCTCGACAAGTACTTCTTTTATAACTTAAAAGAGGTTGGTTCCTCGAATAACATTGAGATCATATTTAAATTCTGTAGGGAAATTGAATTGAATGCTGGGACGATTTGGGTAAGGTTTCAACCTAAATGGTGCCCGGTCTTTTGTGATAATCTCACAACCCCACTCAACCTAACCTATCTTAAAGTTCATAAATCAAATTAGTTTTCAGATACCTGAGTCTTTTTCTTTTTAATTTCCTACACACTCTTACTATCACCAGGGATAAGCCAAACCTACACAGCCATCTACTTCCGGTAGCTATTCTATTTAGCATAGCTTCCTTGAAATTTTGAATGCTTTCTAGAGGTTCAACCTCCAAAATATGAGGCGAAACTAACTTTAAGTCCCCTTTATAATTTTTTCTTTTAAAAAAATTAATTATTCCAGAGAAAAAAACAAATAAACACTAAACAAATATGTATAAGATTATCCGATTCAGTGAATTAATTAAAACAATCATTAAAAAACCGTCGAATTAACCCTCACCATCACAAAACAAGCCTAACATGCCTTATTGATTTTAATCTCCTCTTAAGGTAATCAGAAAATTTATTTACAATTTGTAATCCGGCATTCTGAGCCGTTCTCAGAGCGTCCCGCGTTTTTAATCCGACAAGTGTGCTGGCCGCACACAAACATTCCCACATACAAGCACACGGGACGTTAACACCGAGGCGAATGGGTTACGTATCTTCATCAATTGATCGTCAGTTGCGCAGTGTTAAGATCCAGCTTGGTCGATATGATTATGCGCGCTGCAGCGCATTTTCCTCTAATCAGGCATGAAAAATCAACCGCATCTGGAGCGATCAGATACTTCTTATACACACCGATGCAGATACGGAACACACACCAAGCCCCAGCTTGGCGACATTTTATTCTCGGCGATGATCACCACGCACCGCATCGATCGGCTTGCGCTGTCGCGGGGAAAACACGAAAAACTACACGAATTTCAACACTTGAGGGAATGGACGAGATGCTCACGCTCTCATGAGGGAGCCCCCTTTTGTATGCCGCTGGCAGTCGGTCCCCAGTCCCCACCGCTAATAAAGTGGCGCACATAGGACACCATTTAAGGTGCGTGCACAGCATAAGCCAGCAAACACATGGACGTTTGCATTTTCTCGTGAACTAAATTTGGAATTTTCCAGCAACACAAATCGAACGTTTTTGCCCTGCGCTGCATTTGGGTTCGACGATCGTTGTCGTCGTCGTCTCAATCGCGCGATCTCGACGTTCCTCATCGATAGTAGCAGTTAGCAGAATGAATTGTAGCTGCGGCGGCGCCGCTACTTTGTACAGCGAGCGGCCAACAAGTACAAATCTCTATGCCGTTTTGAGGAAGTGAGTGAGTGAGTGCGAGTACGAATCGGCTCGACAGAGATTTTTACTTTCACTTCTGCCCCGAGGGAGCTGTCAATGTTGGATAGCTGTTATGTGCTGTGTATGTATTATCGGTCCATAACTCCAACTACCTATATGACATAATAGCAGATGTGGAGCGCGCTGCAGCAGTGGAGTCCGGTGGGTATTCGAATGCCCAAATGAAATCACTTAACTGACGCTCTGCGGCAGCATATAATTTGTGTGCGTTACGCTCGTTCGAGAATGATTTCGCGTGACGAAATTGGCCGCGATATCATTTCGACTTGAGAGAGCTCAAGATTTGTGGGCATAATTTACTGCTGGACTATAGTGTAAGGCTGTGGAGTAGGAGTCGTGTTTGGTGGTCGAGTTAACAAGGCGATTACAAGCGATGCGGGGTGATTAGGCTGAGATTAGTGGCGGCGGTCTTTATCGATGGCCTCTAATGCGGAACTCGAATAACTGAGTTATGTCGAGACTTTGACCTGTGTTACTGATTGCGGATAACATGTCTAATGGGACAGACAGTATGTAAGTCATTTGACTAGAAAGGATCACCCTTCTTCGGTGCTGCAGAAGGCAAGCTGTTAGGTTAGGTTAGGTTGAAGTGGCTATCGGGGAAATGACAAGCTGTGCATTTTAAAAAAATGTTGGATTAGAGGATTTATGTCTGCTACTAGAAGTGATCATGCGCACTTCCTCGCGCACGAACGACTGACCTCACTAAGATAAGACATCAGCGCCTTTTGGGCACACCTATATCAACCCTAGGTGTAGTCCAAAAAGTCGAAAGCGCGTTAACTACGTTGACTCAACCACATTGAGCAAATGGAGAATAACTCATGAATAAGTTAAATATGATCCAATTTCTGGACCAGGAAGACTACCAAGTCCTTGTTCCAATGTCCACCGCCTGGGATCACAGGCCGGTAACTTATAAGCATTTATGACTTGTATTGTCATTTTGTGATAGGTATTGGTTGGGCTGTTTTGCATTGCGTGTGGAAATGCAGAGCAAGTTGTTATAAAGGGTGATTTTTTAAGAGGTTTAGAACTTTTTTTAAAAAAAAAACACAAAAAATTCGAAAAAATGAATGAAATATTTATTTGAATCGATAGTTTGAACCTTGCAATTTAATGTTTAAAGATAATTTCATGCAAATGTTGACCGCGGCTACGTCTCAGGTAGCCCATCCGCTGAGTCCAATTTTGGCATACTCTTTCACACATATCGGCCGGTATCTCACGGATGAATGCATGGATGTTGGCTTCCAGTGCGTCAATCGAAGCGGACTTGTCCCTATACACATTAGCCTCGGCATACCCCCACAAAAAATAATCTAATGGTGTCAAATCGCACGATCTAGGCGGCCAATTGACCGGCCCGAAACGTGAAATTAACTGTTCACCAAACTCGCCTCGCAATTGCGCCATTGTTTCGCGTGCTGTGTGGCATGTGGCACCGTCTTGTTGAAACCACATATCATGCAAGTCAAGAACTTCCATTTCGGGCAAAAAAAAGTTTGTTATCATCGCTCGGTAGCGTTCACCATTGACAGTAACGCTGCGATTCGCATCATCTTTGAAGAAATATGGCCCAATAATGCCGCCGGCCCATAAACCGCACCAAACAGTGGCTTTTTCGGGATGCATTGGTAGCTGTTGCAATGCTTCTGGCTGATCTTCACTCCAAATGCGGCAATTTTGCTTATTTACGTACCCATTCAACCAAAAATGAGCCTCATCGCTGAACACAATTTTTCGATAAAAAAGCGGATCCTCGGCCAGCTTTCCAAGAGCCCATTCACCAAAAATTCGGCGTTGTGGTAGGTCGGCTGGCTTTAGTTCTTGCACCAGCTGTATCTTAAAAGGCTTTACGCCCAAATCCTTCCGCAAAATTTTCCACGTAGTGCTGTAACAAAGGCCTAACTGCTGGGAACGGCGCCGAATCGACATTTCCCGGTCTTCTGTCACACTAGCTGATACGGCCGCAATATTTTCTTCACTACGCACAGTACGTAAACGTGTTGGTGGTTTAATGTCCAACAAAGTAAATTTGGTGCGAAATTTGGTCACAATCTTCCGAATAGACTGCTCAGAAGGTCGAGAATGCCGATCATAAAATGGAAGCAGCGCGCGATGAACATTTCGAACCGAGCACGAATTTTGATAGTAAAATTCAATAATTTGCAAGCGTTGTTCATTTGTAAGACGATCCATGGTTAAATTGCAAACCAAACTGAAGCTGTTTGACAGTGACACAAGGTACTAAACACACGTCAGCTGTCAAAACCAGTGTTGCCAAAACCAAACCAGCTAAAAAATCACCCTTTATATACAAACATTTCTCAAACGTTTTCTGAAATTTGTCTGCAGAAAATTTAATAGAGACGATTTTTTGAAACACGTGTAGAAAAATTGTCTGAAATCTGAAATTTCCAGACCAAGCTAAACGCGCAGCTTTAGTTCAGTTCCTGTGACAAATGTGCTTCTTATCTCCAGATCATAGATCTTTGCATGAAGGGCAAAAAATCACAAAGGTTGATTTTCGGAAGCCTAATATTAACTTTTCTTTTCTTTTCTCAACGAGTTGGATTCCAAAAAATTCTAATCGTTTCCTACCAATCGAGTCAAATTTGTAAATATGTACTTATTGAAGCTTACGCTACTTTATAAGATATTGTATCTTAAAGTGTAAAGCTATTTAATGAAATGAAACAAATGAAATGTTAAATGCTAAAACTTGGCCTTTGAGTTTTGGAAAGAAGTTTTCGCAGGGGGTGATGTTTCAAAGGTATTTTATAAGTGTCTACATATAGGTAGCCATTTGACAACTTGTATTTTCAAAATTAACCAAAGGAAGGAAAAAACTGGCTCAAGCTTTGGATAATGACGTACGAGCTAAAAAAAAATTAATAAAAAATGAAGAACAAAATGTCGGAGAAATTCAAGGAACCTCTATATTTAAACCATAAATAGAAGCAAATGTGCAAATAATTAAAAAGAGAAATTCGCTATACTACAGTAACCGATTTAAATCAGTTATAGGTAATGTAAGAGGTGAATGGCAGCAGTCAATAGCATTCTCAATAAAATGGCAGTGGTGAAAATGAAAAGGCTATCCCACAAGGAATCAATTTCAGACAAACTTTAAATAAATACTTCACTTCTATATTTGGAAGTTCAGATCTAGTGAACATATCCTGTGCAGTTGGTAGTTCCTTACGCATTCCTGGATAACACCAGCAGAGAAGGAGTATTTTATTTAAGTAGGTAGCCGAATTAAAACTTCTAAGAACTATCGGTGCATTGAAAAATTCCAAATTCTATGGGACAATTGCCTTAGAAAACATTGCACGCTTTATAGTTAATGTTTTTAACTTTCTCCATTACGTAAAAAGAGAAAGATATTGTATTCGTACAAAATTTCGAACTCGAGATGTTAATCAATTCTAAGATTACGATGATAGGCGAACTCAAAAAAGTGGGTCGCAAAATTCTGTCGGAACTTCGGATTTAAAGTTTGGGGGCTTCTTGTTCGGGGCCGTTTGTTTTTTTGCATGGTAACCTCAATATTAATGGTACCTCCCATACAAAATTTTCATACCAGCTTGGTTTGTTCGAAAACGGCTCTAACGATTTCAACAAAAACTGATATTGGAGCTTAAGTAGGTGAGGTAAACATAACTGCATACTCAGTTTTCCGCTAAAAAATCATTTTCTATGTCGAAAACGGTCCATACTATTGTAACAAAAATTTATTTCTAAGGTAATATGGTCATTTCTAACTTAATGGAAAACTCAGTTTTTCTCCGTATTATCGTAAAATGGATTTTTGAAAAAAGTCATTTTTGAAAAATATACTTTTCCCTAGTTTACCTTAAAACGTCATGATTTTGACCAAAATGCAAACTTAGAGTAAAATTGATGTTTTCAAAATTATTGCGTCCTTAATTTTCAATTCGAATCTCTGGAAACGCTCACTTTAAAAACTGCTCATATCTCGAAAACCCCATCCCATCCCGAACAATGACTTGTACTCGGTTTTCAGCTAAATAGTTAAGCAATAATTTTTTTCAAACTAAACATTGCAATATTTGGTACTATTTTGTCTGCGAAATTTTACAAAAACCGCTCTAACGATTTTGATCCAAATACATATTAAAGATAAAATCAGTATTCCAAATAAGATACGTATACTTAGTTTTTCTCAAAAAATTCGAAAAAAATATTTTTTTTAATTAGTTTTACTTCCCAATCTATTTTTACATATCTATACTAAATTTTTGTTATAATTCCCCCCCCTTTCGATAAAAATGCAATAACAGCTACGCAAAACTTCATTTTAGCAAATATTAACCTGTTTTCAACCTTGTTGAATATGCACCTTAAAATAATTGCAGCCACTTCCTTTCACAATTAGAAACTCCCACTTCATTTGCACCCATTTCTTTTATCTGGCATCGGTTCTCAGATCTTTACCTACCTACTCAACAAGATAAAAAAACAACCAACCAAACTTTTGATGAACGAGAAAGTTACGTTCGATCCAGTCGTGCACTTTATTTATTCATACTTTCAATTAAAACAATTTTCCGCGGGGTTGTGAGTTTTTTGAACAAAACCTTTTATTTTTAATTTCCCTACAGTACGGCTTTCACAAGTGTAGATCTACAGAAGATGCTGTTTTACATTTTTGTTCACAAGTATTTTTGAACTTTGAAAAAAATAAATTCATAGCTGGATGATTTTTTGACATTGCTTACGCATTTTCTATGGTTAACCACGATTGCTTGGAAAAATCGAGAATGTTGGATTTCGCGGTTTTATTTGTGAGATCCTTTCTTAAAAATATGTCTTACTCACTTACTAAACTGGCGCTACAGTCCGGGGATTACGTGGGCTGGGCTCTGATTGGCATTGTCGCAACTATCTCAAACCTATTTGTTGAAGCATCTGCAATCAGCTGTTGAAGTTGCGTACCGAGTGGCTTGTACACCTACTTTAGTGGAAAAACAAGATCCTGCGCCTTGGTGGTGCCGGGAACTTGAAAAGCTAAAAAAGGCTGCGAGGAAGGCCTTCAATCACGCCATGAGGAGGGGAGAACCCGAAGCATGGGATGAATATAAGGCGAAAAAGAAAGAGCTAAACGTTACTCTGCGACGACGTAAAAGGGAGTCATGGAGGGACTTTTGCTCGAGTATGAGGAGTACATCTGAAGTCAGTAGACTACAAAAGATTGTCTCGAGAGATCCAGTTTCTAAGATCGGACTCATTCGTAATAGAGCGGGGGAGATGGTGGAAACACTGGATCACACAAATGAGGTCCTAATGGAGGTACACTTTCCAGGAAGCTATAAGTCAGCTCAGCCCTGGGCTCCAAGGAAACAAGGAGCGAACAGGATGGATAGGACGGAAGCAGAACGGATCGTGACACCAAAAGCGGTCAAGGGTGCGATAGCAACATTCTCACCCTTCAAAACTGCGGGGCCGGATGGTATATTTCCAGGTCTAATGCAATGGGGTATAGACCTAATTGCACCAAGGCTCAGGAATATATACGTTGCATGCCTAGCAATAGGCTATATCCCGATAACATGGAGGGAAGCAAATGTGGTCTTCCTTCCAAAACCGGGAAAAAAGGACTACACCGAGGCAAAGTCATTCAGACCAGTCAGCCTAACATCCTTCCTGTTAAAAATAATGGAAAGGGTGATGGTGGACTATATGGAGAGTACTGCGCTTAAGATGTATCCTTTAAATAGTAGACAGCATGCATACAGGGTAGGTATGTCTACAGAAACAGCGCTACACCAAGTAGTACGCGTTGCGGAGGAAGAGCTAAATACCGGGGGCATTGCGATGACCACTATAATGGACATTGAAGGTGCCTTCGATAAGATATGCTTTGAAAGTCTGAAACAAGCCTTGGAAAAACGTAGGGTTAACCCACTGGTGGTAAGATGGGTGGACAATATGTTGAATACGAGGGCGATTAATATTCAGACGGGAACCTCAAAACTCAGAGGAAGGGTTAGCAGAGGTTGCCCACAAGGAGGTGTTCTCTCACCTACACTGTGGAATATCACTGTGGACTCTCTTCTCGACAGACTCGAGGCGACGGGCATTCACACAGTGGGATATGCCGACGACATAGCAATAATGGCCAGAGGCAAATTCATGGACGTCACAGCAGATATCATGAGGAATGCACTCAGAGTGGTTGAGCGGTGGTGTCTGGAACAAGGGCTCTCCATTAATGCGGCGAAAACAGATCTAATAGTCTTCACTAGGAAGAGGAAAAATCTGGAATTTCGGCCCTTAACACTTTTCGGATCGGAACTAACAATGACTAAGAAGGTTAAGTATCTGGGAGTCTATCTAGATACTGGACTTACTTGGAATTACCATGTTGAGGAGAAGGTCCGGAAGGCAAAGAGGGTACTACATCAGTGCAAACGTGTATGTGGACAGAGGTGGGGACTCTCGCCTAGGTCAGCATACTGGATGTATACGATGATAACTAGACCCATTATCACGTACGCCTCGGTTGTATGGTGGGCGAAAGCCTCTCAGAAAACTGTGAGGAAGCACCTGGATAGGGTTCAGCGTTTAGCATGTATGGGAATTACAGGTGCAATACGTACAACCCCAACATGCGCATTGGAAGTCATCATGGGGATATTACCGCTAGACTTATTTATTAAGAAAACAGCGGCCCAAACGGCACTTCGCTTGCATCGAGATGCGAAATGGCACCATCGTGGTACGATCTATGGACATAGGAAGATCCTGGAACTTGTTAAAGACGAGATTAGGGAGCTAAACATGCCTATGGATCGAATAACAAGGGTGCGTATTATGGAAAGAAATCATAAAACTCGTATTGAGAACGGATTACTTCCAGAAAAAAGAAATGGTGAAATAGTGATTTTCACGGATGGATCCATGATGGATGGCGGGGCGGGGGCCGGTATCTATTCAGAAGAGCTGGAACTTGCCCGTCACATTAGCCTCGGGAAATACACTTCAGTATACCAGGCTGAGATGATTGCCTTGCTTTATGCGTTGGACTACTTGCTTGAGTGTCAAGTGGAAGGAAGAAATATCCTCATAGCACTGGACAATCAGGCGGTGATCAGATGCATGGAACAAACAAACATCACAACATCACTGGCACTGGAATGCGTACTTAAACTCAATAAGTGTTCATCTAAAAATGAAGTAACACTGACTTGGGTACGAGGACACATAGGGATCGAAGGCAATGAAAAGGCGGACTCCCTTGCAAAACAGGGGTCAACTGAAAAGTTGCTGGGACCAGAACCATTCTCTTCAATTGGCAGAGGAATGGTTGAACAGCTTGTCCACAAATGGATCACGGCAGAACACCTGAGAAGGTGGTCAACCGTGGAACAATGTAGACAAGCTAAAATGGCAATAAAGTGGCCTACCTGCTCCACTCAAAGAAGAGTTCTAAGCATGAGTCGAGGAACATTGAAATGGGTGGTGGCTTTGTCTACAGGACATGGTAATTTCAGGTATCACTTAAGGAAAATGGGCCTTATAGAGGATGATACTTGTAGACTATGCCTGGAGGAATCTGAGACAGCGGCACATATACTGTGTCAATGCCCGGCATTGGCTGGCAGAAGAATGAGGATCTTGGGACATCAATGGGTCGAGACCCAGTCGATGAAACGGATCTCCCATAAACAGATGCTAGCGTTAACACTAGGAATTGAGCCCAGAGAAGAACTGTGGAGAAATCCAGAGAGTCTCTCTGAGTAAGATTTACAGTGGTAGAGAGACGAAAAGAGACCCGACAATGGTGGTCTGATTCGATTATCTCTCGAAATATATATATATATATATCTCAAACCTATCAATTGTGCTTATTTCACCTCCCAGTTGTAACACTCTACCAACGGGCACTAGTCTCGCCTCGCCCATGCGGGTATAGGACTTGCTGAACTTATAAGCGCGGGCGTTGAACATGAAGAAAATAGTAGAAACACTGCTCTGTCGATATGACTGCTTGAAAGAGTCTCAGAGGTCTTTCATGAGGCCACAGAAAGTCGATGAAACCTACTGACATTTTATTTGGAGCAATGGTCAGTAAGGATTTTTTAGCCCTATTCTGGCTTCTGAAATAGAGTTGGTGGCGGCTGAACCCTTTCAACGCCAACGCCAGCTCTCATATCCCCGAAGTGGGTTACTGACAACGGAGTATTCGACCCGCTTTCCTAGGGGAAATATTTCACAGAGTTTTGCAATCAGGAGTGATGTAAAGTTTTTTATCCTGATGTTCACAAGGGTTCTGTTTTGCGACCACTACCTTTTTTGTTTTTATAAATTCTTTGTTTAATTTGCAAGGACTACTGAATTTGTCTCTGATATCGAATTAAATCTTTACCCACTAAGAATTTGGTTTGAGGAACGCAAATTGACTCTCAGGTCTCAGCTCAAACACCAAAATAATGTTTCTTAGGTTCATTGCTATAGATAAATAAATAGTTGGTAATACAAAAATCTTACATTGAATATGTTTTTTCATTAACCTTAAGTTGCTTTTTTAAGATTGTTGTATAACAGTATTAAGAACGTGTAAGCTTAAAAATTAAGCCCAAAGTCATTTCATTCGAAAAATGCAACAACTTGGTTATAAATCGTTGTAAACTTAAATTAATCCTATGTGTTCTTAAACATAACGCAATGAAGAAATTGTGAGCTCAAATTAAGCTCAAAACCACCTTATTTTTTAACTATTTATCATAAGTAAGAATAAAGCTCCCTAAAACCCAGAATAATTACTCTTGAAATAAACTTATAAAAATTTAAATAAGAACAAGCGATCCTTTTATTATTTATTATTTACTATCAACTCCATCACTTTCCTGTTTAAGAAAATAAAACAATATATTTTTTTCAAAATATTATTTATTTATTGAAACAAAAATGCTTAAATGGACTGAAATCTAAAATATGTCTTTCCGTTATTTAATGGATACAAATGTAAGGGTGGACTACTAAAATCAGACATCATTTTTATTACAATTGTATTTATATTAATATAGCATTAATAATACCACCATTTTAGTTGTCACATGCACTTTATTACAATCTTCCACTGTTTTATTTTTTGGAAGAACACTTTACTACGGAAACACGTAAACTGTACGAGATATCAATCGGAATGAATGAACATTTTTCGTGCTTCGATCCTGTGTGCGCAAAAATCGGTGATATTCAGGTGATATGATTCAGATTTTAATATTGCATATTCTTGATTTAATAATAAAAAGCTTGATTTTAGATTTTTGTTATTGTTTTAAGAATTATTCGGTTTATTTTTAGATTGAGCACGTAAGAATGAAAAAAAATAAGAATAAGCCTGATCGGATTAGAATTTAGCTTGCTATATTTTTCCGAGTGGCAGTTGACGGAAGGTATATAAAATGAAAAACTCTTCTCATTACCTATCGAGGACTTATATGTTATATCCAAACAAGAAAATTCTTAAATCACAGAAAACATTTTCGTTCACCATACCATGCAGGAGCAGGTTGAAGAAGCTGGGTCTATTATTTCTTACAGAAAACTCGCATCAAAAGCCGTAAAGGTCTGGCCAGAACTTACAATAGACAGAAGGGTTAAGCAAGTAAAAAATTGTCTTTTGGGACTTGATTAAAGAAATACAAGATCTTGTTTCATGGTGAATTATTTTGTATCCTTCTTGTGTTCTTCTTTGAAAACCTTAGAGTTTATACCTTCTTGAATTTAACTTTTTTGAAATATTTTTGGAAAGGTCACCCCATCCGGTTTTGCCCCTATTTTATTTATGTCTCATTTTTTTGTACATAGAGTGGTATTATCTTTTTTCAAGAAATACTTACTTCAGTATTATTTCCTTTGAACCTTTTTCCACTTGAAAATAATAGAGAGGTCTTCTTAGGTCTTCTGCTCGCGATGCTAACGAGACTTACCTGCTTACAAAATCTGCGTTTCAAACATCATACTGTCCATCTATGGCCTTCCGTCCAACAAATTAATGTAGGTTTATGTTTATAATATTTATCAGCAACACAGCTTGCGTCTTGAGGGACGATATTTGCTGCATTTGCCTTGCCTAGCTAGGACTTTTGAATGACAAAGCAGAAGCTAAACCTGGCGCTTGTCTTCCAAGAATTGTGGAATAATATGCCATATCCAGATTGCTATTGACAATGGACTAGGTACTGATAGTGTCTGCCGGTATATTCCACATTTCTCAGTTTGTTTTTGACATGTTTACAACATGTTTGTCCCTTTTAGTTGGATCGTGCTTGGAAGGGCTTAATTGTGGGGTTGGGTACCTATGTGCAACTTAATACGTCAGCATGACTCTGACGTATTACTCAAGCAAATGCAAAATACCCGGGATACGTATCAAAACTTGAACCCTCTCTCGAAACTTTTCGTTAGATCTTATGCCCAATTCACAATGTCGCGTTGACGCGCGCGTGCGTTGACATATTTTGTAGAAACAAAGCGTTCATATGCTGCCCCACACAGGCCTTGGATCGACTTTAGATCGTAAATATCGTAAAGTTCAACGCGACGCCTGAGTAGTCCTACTCTCTACTCTCACGCGCGTTTGACAACTTTAGAATTTTGAATTGTTTGATTTGAAGTCATATGGTGTGCCGTTCTTAGTTGGAGTGGCACCGAATCACTAATGTTTATCACACACAAGTTTTAAAAAGCAATATGATGTTTTCTTAATGCAAATTAATTATTTTAATTAGTGAAAATGACGAATACTTTTTTTTTTGTACTGCTAATACTTATTTCTTCAGATTTTCTTGGATAAAAAAATAATATTAATCATTGGTTTTGTATCTTTGTTAAAGTTGTTCTTTACATTACGCTTATGAATGGTTTTTTTTTATCGATTTTGGAGAATCCTTTTTTTAATTCTTGCACAAAAATTACAGCTACAAACGCGCATTCGCTTCAAAGCAGCATTTCGTTTTACAAAATTTTTGCGAATTCGGCATTAGAATCAAATATCTTATAAAAGCGTAACTGGACCGTTTCATACAACGAGTAGGCATACTACCGAGTCAATATCTCGAATAATCCACGTCTAAAATAATTTTACTCCAAACCATTTTTATAGCAACTATCATCCCGATATTGACATTGCCCCAATCATATTTATAACTCAAATAAAGCATTTGCTGCACCACGAATTAGCCCTAAAATTATCCCCATTTCAAAGCCAATCGACTGCATCATCACTTAGCTGCAGTACGAACATTTCAATTCAAGTCACATAGCCGAGCGTGAGTACGACTCGTCAAAAACAGCCACATAAGGTGAGCGAGAAAGTCGAATGTATCATCCGTGCGTATCCCTAAAAATAGCGAAAATCCAAATCTAAAATAGCGGATCACATCCTCCCCCATTGACTGAGAGAGTGAGCCGAGCCATAGCTCCTAAAATAGAATCACACAAAACGAGCCCAACAATATAATTCCGGTCCCAATTCAGGAAATCTGTTTAGCACATGTTTACTACTCGCTTCCGATTGTCGCATGCAGCCTAAATTTAGCCGCTCCAACACACGTCCCAAAAACGCGACGCAACATCGATACAACATGGCAACACAAAGGGGGAACACTCCATTCTACAACGCCAAGTCGCCAACCTTAAACAAACAGAGGAATTAGGAGCGCCCCGATAAGATGCCATTGTCCTCTCAGTCGAAGCCGGCGGCTTTGTTTGTATTTGTTGCGCCTCAAGTTGGGAGGGGGGCGATAAATCAGGACAAACACATGCCCTCCGATTGGAAATTTTGATTTCTTGACGCCCCAATTCATTGGTGAAGTGAGTATTTTCTAGTTTTCTTCAGTTCGTTTGAGTTGAAGTGCATTTTTAGGGGAATCCCTCTTCAATGCGCGATATAGTCACGATATTTATGAGAGTGTAGCGCGAGGGAATGAATGTTGTTTTTTTTCCTTTTAGAGATAAGTTTCTATTTGCGGGAAGCTATCGATACAATTGAAACTAAATTTGGAACACACAAGGTTATGGTGACAAATTGTGAACGGCGGATCAGGTCATTGAACTGGTGGGGGGATGAATCTGGAATGTGGTTGATATTGCTCTTGCTTGCGACTGCACGCAAATAAGGAAAGAAAGAAATAATTACAACAACAGCTTAAAAGGACCAAAGTTAAAAAGGTTTAAGAGACTATTTTGGTATACAAAATCAAAATCGTGTATTAAATATGGAAATAATCCGCAGCGGAATTGTCATAAATAGACAGCAAGAAGTGCGAACTACAAAATTCTGAAAACAGCTGCGTCGTCTTCCTAAAAGCTATATCAACGACTACTAACCTCATCGAGTTCGTGTCACCGTCAATCTCAATTGGAGTAAGTAAGGCTTTTGATTCCACAATCTACTGAGAAATCACACAAAAAAGTGTTGCACAGATGGGTCAAGAACTGATGCGGGCTCTGGAGCGGTAATATTCGTGCCTAAAACCAAATACTCCGTACTAATTGGCAAAAGTATCAGCATCTTTTAAGGCTAAAGCCATAGGTAGATGTGTCCATTTCAACCTTGATAGAAACAAAACCAACTGTGATAAAGCTGAGTCAGACATTAATTCCTACATTTAAGTTCAAACTTGTGTCGAAATGGATTGAAAAACTTAACGAACTGTGTAACAGACACAAAAAAGCCCTCTTTTGGGTGCCTAGCCACGTAGGAAAAGACGGTTATTACATGGGCGAAAGGGTTCATCATAAACTTTCATAGGTTCTGAACCATTCTCCGGAATAAAGCACCAAATGCTCAAAGCAGAATTTATTAAACTAGAGAAAGAAAACAGGACAAGAAACTGGCATAGCACTCAGGGGTCAGGGCATGAGGCAGGCCCAGAAACTTTTGGGACCATACAACCGGAAAAGATTCCAAGCTTGCATCAATATGAGCAAAAATAACCTCCGTATACTTACGGGCTTCCTAACAGGCCATTGACGACTCAAGGAGCACCTCAGGAAACGGGGTATATCTGAAGAAGGTCTCTGCAGATTCTGCGGGGGACCCACAAGACTGAAATATGCTTCGGCAATTATCTGATGATGAAATTCTGTTACTGGAGCAACCTCTCATACTAAGATTCTTAAAGGAAAATGGAATAGAGAGAGAGAGAGTGCTATGGGACAGATTTTGTTTCGCCAAAGAGAAGCAAGATTACAAAACCCTCTTAAATTATTCCGAAAGGAATTGTAATGTTACGGGAAGTCTTATGAGCGAATACACCTCTCTAAGACGTAAGTAAAGGGGACAACAGACTAAAAGGTCGCAGTACAACAAAAATTTACATTCTCCACGTACATCCTTTACCTCTAGTTAAATTTTTCGTGAACTCGGCATTGACATGACAGAGAGCTTAACATCCGTTCGCATTTTGATGAGATAAATACTGCAGCGAAATTATTACTTGGCTTGGCTTGGGTGGTCAAAAGAACTCTGAAACCCTTACCAGATCTCTATAAACAACTTTTGGTGATTGAGTAAGTTAGCCGGTATTGGTGTATCTTCGTCGATTGCATGCCTCCTTATAAGTCTATCTTTTCAAACGCTAACCCTCCCAAATACGTTGCCACCGTCTCTATTCATCTACCAATCTCCCGAATTCCGCAGAGGTGGGCTTAAGATTGCTAGGTAAAGGCAACTACGAGCATGGTTTTGGTCTGGGAATGATTACCACGTTTTGGAGGATAACTTCTGTCAAAAATGAATAGTTTGGACACAAGTTGTCCTCCAAAATATGTATGACTTATCAATTGGCGAATGAAAAAAATCAGCTTGAAAAGCACACACTTGCTTAAGAGAATCAGGCGTCACTGGAATAATTTCGTGTCTCGTGTAACTGGTCCTGAGAAAACCTATAAGCATCACCTTTTTAATAAGAAATAGTATATAGTTCCGACGCAACGTTGACGGCTCAATAACACGGTGGGCATTTCCACAGATGCGGTTAAAAGAAAAGCGTTGACCACGCTTTAGGGTAGTACAAGTAAAGGGTCATTCATTTTTCGGTTTCGAAAGTAAAGCTAAATAAAACACACACAGAGAATACATTTTTGATGAAAATTTGATTTCATTATAAAATGTTGACTTTGCCATTAAGTTTGAAATACAATGTCCTTCAAATGGTCGCCTAGAGAAGATTCGCAGCACGCGATTCTTTTGAGGTAATTTTTAACCACTTTTTCGCACATTTTGAGCGGTATCTCGGCCATAACTTGAGTAATGTTAGTTTTTAATGCGTCTAGAGTTCGGGAATTATCCGCGTAAACCCGGTATTTTGCGAAGCCCCACAGAAAAAAAATCTAACGGTGTCAAATCGCATGATCTTGCTGGCCAATTGACGTCGTCAAAACGTGAAATTACGCGACCAGGAAACTTCCCACGCATTAAAGCCATAATTAGTGGTGTTGTGTTTCTTGTTGCCCCGTCTTGTTGGAACCACATATCGTCCAAGTCATGATCTTCAAACCCCGGCCAAAATAAAATCGGTTATCATTCGACCATATCGAAATCGATTTATTCCGATCATCAGCCACAGTTTTTAGACTGAGCGTGCATTTCGATGATGCACAGGCCTTACGACGTCGGTAACGCTTCCACTCTCTTCAAATTTCTTCACAATTTTACCGATTGTTTGCGTAGTCGGTCGATTATGACGCCCATAATCATCGCGTAATGCGCGAAAAGTGGCTACATTTCAATCATAACTTTTGTAGTAAGTTTTAATAATTTTAACGCGTTGTTTGATTGTTAAGCGATCTATTACCGTAAATCGCAAACATTCAAATAATATTAAGACACTGAAAAAAAAAAAGCTGAGTTTGACAGGTGTCGAATGCCAGCACTACCAACCTGAAATCAAGAAATGAATGACCCTGTACTTCCCCAGTACAAGTTTGTAGTCATGGATGAGGTATGAACTACACCCCTTGTTAAAGAGCGAGGCCTATCTAACACCTCTTGTGTCCAAGAACAATAATGTTCCAAAGATTTTGGACAACCATAGCCACCACGATGCTCCCACTAGGCGGCCTACCTCTTAGACAGGCTGCTCCATACCGACCTGGTGACAAGACAATCAACTTGACAAATTGGCTCCTGTCTCCCGTGGTACTAGAATATAGCTTCCGGTGGAGCTTCGCAACCATAAAGGTCACTTCCAGGTGGACTCCTTAGAATCAAGGGTCTGGCAGCCTCATAGTTCCGACGTACAAGTAAACAAATTAATTGGGTTTCCATAGTATTTAAGCATGGAAAAATTGTGAACGCAAACGAAAGGTCAAAAATCACTGCTTACAATTATTGTGGCATTTCTGTTGATGTTTAGGAAGACCTTATACCTTCTAAAATTTTTCCAAAATTTAGAATACATAATTCTAGAGCTTAATAGAGCTCAAATTGCTCAAATTGTAGATTGACAATAGACAATCTGCAACATTATCTCCACGACAATCAGGCAAAACCTATCGAGACATTCAATTTTATCAAAAAGCACAATCTTCAAGAGTTATTTCCCAACACCGGGGGCCTGATTTTGCTTTAAGTTGCGGAAGTGAATCGGTGACCGTTGCTAGTGGTGAACGCAGTTTTTCTAAGTTGACAAAAATGTACTTGCTAGATTAACTTATTTGGCTTCACTGTCCATTGAAAATAAAATGGCAGAAAGCCTAGATTTTTAAAGTCTTATCAGAGAATATGCTCACAATAAAGCTAGAAAAGCTTCAACCATAAGCCTTTAACTGTTTTTAAATAATTATTGTTTTTTTACTAAATGTTTCGTGATACTATGACAAAATAAAGGTTTAATTTCCATTAATTCAAAAATAAATATAGTTTACAATTGAAAATAGGTTTTTTTTTTAAATTAAATTGAAATTTAAAAGGGCGCCAAATGCATGATCCGCCCTAGATCGTTAAGGCCGGCCCCGAACACAACAAACATTTTAATTCTTTAAAAATATCCCGGAAACTTCTGTCGAGTTATGAATTTAACTGGAAGTGACCCTTTTTCTCCAATGAAACATAGGAAACATGTAAAGAGCACTTCTAGACACTTTTGATAGAAAGGGCAATTCTTTTCTTCAATCGAAAACACCATAATTGGTTAAGGGGCATTTTTTTTTTCTGGAAGTAGGCTACGAACAATTTTTTAGTCGATCCCACGTTGGGTGCCAATCGCTGACCAAATGAGAACCCTGTCGCGACCGTAATTTATAGATGCGCCCAACATGGTGGGTGACAGTTGCTGGCCAAGTAGATGGACGGCCTTAGAAACTGTAAGATCCATACCTATGGATTGACGTACATTTTGCTTGTAATCATCCACCAAAAAATTTAAATCTACCCCGCGTTGCACGCTATTTGTTAACAAAATTGGGAGATCTTCGTACTGTATTTGTTAAGAGTGATGTAAGGGTGGAATATGCTGCGTCCTACTGGGAAAATATCGCGTGAGAATTAATTCTACATAAGTCCAACGTTGGGCGCCAGTTTCGTCAGGCCTTCTCCTCAGTTCCAATTTGTTCTAAGTCGAACTGATTTCTCACTAAATGTCTTAACATGTTTATAGGTATGACATATGTTTGAACGAAACCAAACTTCATCTTCAATGAACTGAGATTCGTCACAGATATACATAAAGAACCGACTTTCGGGAAGAAATACTTTTATTCTGCTCAACCCAATCCAAGACGACATAATTCCAATGCATCCAAACTTAACTATTTTTGAAATTCAAACAAAACCGTTAAACGTCTTCAATAAAGCAAACCTTATCGCTGTTCGCACGTCGACGAAAGAGGACAAAGCACGTATTCTCCCGCTAAAAATATTCTTTCCTCGCAATTACCTTCACCTTCGCCTACAAATCGTTCAAGACCACTAAAGGAGGCGTCATGATTAACTCGCATTTACGCGTCGTTGTCCTCCTTGAGAATGTCTTTAGTGTAGGATGTGAAAAAAAAAACACCACTGCGTCATGCCTCATACCGCACTCGCCACACACAGTACCAGCTCTCTCTCTCTTACTTACACATGTACATTTAAATAATTTTGACGGCCAACAAAACCTGATAAGGCTGCTCCCGAAATGGCCCCTCATCTGTGCTGAACCATCGTTGACACAAAGAAGAGGATGAATCGTCCAGGCCGGTCCACAATGATCAAATAGCGTAAGCAATAAAAAACGCACTCTGCAAGTTCAAGCCCGTTCAACCGGAGGAGACAATCATCGTCACATGGTGGTTCTACTTGTTCTGACCCTCTCTCGTTGATGTTCTTTCTCAAAACCTGATCTCATCAGAAAGCCAGAATCCTTATTCTCCGGCTCCGGTGCGGCACCAGCAACAGCACCACGCAGTGCACGTACCTTATGGCACCTACGCTCCTCTGTTCTCCTTCTCTGTGGTTTTTCCTGCTCGTGCATTTACACGCACAGTCGAGAAACTGGAAACCTGTCAGTGTGGCATTGTTGCGTCGTCGCGTCACAAGCTCCGCGCGTTTCATTGATGTCTTCGTCTCAAAACGAATCCACCGAAGTGTGCACAATTTACACAGACCACCCTCCCCCCACCCAAACGGAGCAATCGTGCGACAAAACCAGAATCTGGCCACAAACACTCCAAAGCCAAGCAGGAAGGCGCAAAGACTGTTGTGTATGCTGTTTACTGCTGCTTCTGATGCTGCTGCTGCTGGCTGCTGCAATCGATGCCATTGCGTGTATCGATAGTGATATCGATAATAAATCGAGGCAGATTGGATTTCAAGTAAACAACTTTATTTCTTGCTAGTCGCCTGAATGTGTGCTGTTTTTTTTTTCTGGATGCATTTCGAAGAAGGGCGCGAAAAATTAATTTGAATTTCGAAGTAATCCTCTTAAGGGGCCTACCTTGACAGAGACGCGCTCGCTGCAAGCTATAAGCTGCGGCCATTGGCGAGAAGGACTGAGGAAATATTTTGACACAACCTGCAATAACTTGACAAATCGAATGATGATGCGAGGAATTTTACTGGGAAACAGCCGAGCCGGCAGAGGTAAAGGCATGTGAGAGTGACTGTGAGCCGCAGTCGAAAACCTGCTCAATCTTCGTCTACATCTTCGTCGTGGGTGGTAATTGGTGTCAAAAGCGACACATTATTTTATGGTTTCTTTATAGCAGAAACCGATTTCCAGAGATCGAACAGGATTGGGTTTTGTTTTTGTGTGTTGTGCCGAGCAATGTGTTTATTTTTTTTTTTACCTGGATACCGACTGAAAAGATGAGGGTGATATTTTGTAAATTGTGTGAAATGGCAAGGCAACCTTCCGGAGGGTATAGAAGCGCGAGTCCAACTTTCCGCTCATATTTCTACAAAATGTTTTAAAAACAAGCTTGAGAGTAAATATAACTAAAGACAGTTTTAAGAAAGGTCAGCAGGACTATAACCAGGCACAGAGATGGGCCAAAAAGTAATTTAGACAAGCCCGTCGAATGGAGGGGGAATACACATTTCCTGAATGGACAAGACAAAAAGAATCTGGGAGATCCTACTCCTTGCTTCGCGACGCTTAAAAATAAAATAAAAAAATATAGGGAACTTCTAGACAAGACCTGATCATCCCTGTCGTAATTTATGGCGCTGGTTCTTAGACGCTTTCAAAAGCAGGTGAAAATACATATCCTCTTTGGCGTCGCGAGAAGGATTCTTCGTAAGATGTTCTGTCCTGTTTGCTTTGACTGGCTCTGTAGGTAGAGATTCAACGACGAACTATACGAGCTGTACAGTGACATACCTTGTCCAATTATTGCCCATCGGCTATACCTATGATATGTGCGGATGTACACCAACGCTCCGGCTTGAAGAGTCTTCGGTTCCAAGGCGGAGTGACAACGCAGTAGAAGAATACCTCAAGTTAGATGGCGAGCACAAGAAGAGGGAAAACCTGAACCGACTGGAGTGAGGGACTAAAGGCAGTTACCCAAAAACCGAGCTTACTGGAGAGGCTTCGTGGAGACTTAGGCTAACCTAGAACTGTAGCGCCTCCTAAGAAGAAAAATCGCGTGTCTGATAACTGCTAACACAAAGGGCCTCACCAATAAACATTTTTAGTTTCGACTCTAAATTTTAGCAGCTCGCAGTGGCCATACACATTTCGCAATTGTGATCTTCCGTAAATATAAAGTCGAGACTTAAATTTGTTATTGGTATCGCGCAAATAATTTAAATAATAGTACTTCTGTCAGCTCCACCTGTCACATATTTTTGTAAATCCAAATCCTGAAGGAAGTAGTAGCAAAAGTGTCTTATGGACTGATGTCTTCTGAGATTTTTATTGCAATACTCTACTGAGCTTGTAGACTGTAAAGGAAATGAATATTTATCAACGGTTTTCTAAATTTACCCCAAACTGTACTCTAGCCTAAAACTATACGTTGTAATATCTTCAAATCTGTCTAAATATTTCCGCCCTCAATATCAACGCCATCTATTGAGCAATGGCAACTCTCACACCACTCACAAATTTCAGTTCGGCCCTCACGAGCTCCACGAATCAGTTGAATAGTACTGGGCAAACACAAATCATACTGGGACCCCCAACGCGCAATCCTCTTGCCGCTGGCCCCCGCAATTTTTTTTCAAATTCCACCATTTTGTTTTCCTATCGGTTTTATGTCAATTAAGAACCCGTGCGACATGCAAAAAGATACAAAAAATACAAAAATAAATGCTGCCAACCGCGGCAACCAAGGGGAAATGTAATAGAATTCGGGAATACCACATTTTTACATAACTAAATGCCATTGGTTAGTTATTATAAAATGTTAAAAGGCGGATAATTTGATTTGTTTGGTAGTTAACTGATTTCCAAAAGCGGAAAATACACAACCCTGTTTGTCCTAATATGTTTCTAGTATATAGAACATCTATTTTAGGTAGTTTAATTAACCAAACAAATCAAATTATTTGCCTTTTAACAATTTATAATAACTAACCAATGGCATTCAGTAATAAAAAAATGTGGAGTTCCCGAACTCTTTCACATTTCAACACGGTTGCGCGGTTGGCTGCATATATTTTTGTATTTTTTGTATAGGAAAACAAAATGGCGAATTTAAAAAAAAATTGAGGGGGCCAGCGGCAAGAGGATTGTGAGTTGGGGGTCTCAGTATGATTTGTCTATGGTCCAAACTATAGTTAGTTTCGAAATTAGTTAAACTCGAGTGTACGGTTTAGTTGTTGGTAAGGCCCATCGTCTATGACATTTTATACGACGTCTGATTGAAATTTCATATATAGTTTGAGAGTTTCTGAAAGATACTCAAGGCTCTCAAGCTTCGTAAAAAGTGCACGATAGACGAGACGATAGTGATAGAGTTACGGAATTAGTGCCCTGTATTTGCATTGTAGTGTGCATAGGGTATGGTATCTTTATCGACTACTCCGCAGTCCGTCTATGTATCGCTTCAAAAATGCAACTTATGTACGAGTGCTGGACTCAAAAACCGTCGCCCTCTCTCACACATGCAGCTAACAACAAGAAATACAAAAAAAAAAATCGGTTTGCAACCAAAGGCATCATCGTCATCATCATCATCAGCACCATCGTCATCGTCGTCGTCGTCGGCCAGCGCAGTAACACTGTCCAACAGCAGCCCATGGCTGGTATGTACTAGAAGGCAGGTATATATGCCATCCAAGCTGGATATCACTGACAGAGTGGTAGCGAGATTGGGCTCAAATCCAAACGAGCTCAGTGTTTTTACATTCTCATGGCGTTTATCGGCACAAAATGCCTATTCACCGCTTGCCACCACCCCTGAGGGTGATATGCGATTCCCATACCATACCATGCCAATGCGATATCATATCATAGCCTTCTCGCTATGCTATCTCCCAGTCTCTGCTGGCGCAGTATAGAGGTACTCTGTTCATTGGTTTTTGGGCCTGATCCCCTTACAGTAGACACGCAGATTTTAGCATTTTGTGTTGTTTATATGTTCGCACGGTTATATGTGCACAGCGAACTATACACGACCACAATATAGCATCAGAAGCAGCAGCAGGAGCGGCGACGAAGTGAGCGCCATCAGGCCTAATGTGTTCCCCCTTCGGGTTAACTCACTGCACAGTGCACAACCAAGCGGGCTGATTGTGTTAGGCTGGACGATTTTGCAACAAAACAAGTTGCGGCCTGGAAAGCCTCCACTCACACAGCCATGAGGTACCTGCGACTGCTGCTACCTGCTGTGGTAGTAAACAGGAACAGAAAACAATAAAAAAAAATTAAAAAAAAAAGAAACAAATATAAGCAAAACGGATTTTCAGTTTTTGGCGGGAAAGGACGATATGTTGCATTCTCTCTGTGCACTGAGCCCCAAAGTAGTGAATACTCAATATACACACATAATCTCATACTCCAGCGTTCTCGGGTTGATGCGCACAGTCCAAGTCCAGTCCAACCAAAGCAGATGAAGGTGGAGGTGCTGCAATGGAGTGAACTAAGTACGTTGCAATAATAATAAATTGCATCCAAAGCGGTGCGCGGTGGAACGACGAAGATGAGCAACTATTGAGGTGGAGTGCGCGGAGGTGGACAAACGAACGGGAGTATCTGTATAGTTTCGTATCAGGTGGTGTGGTGTTGACGGTATTGTCGGTGTGTGGACGTTCTATGTGGCATTGTGGTTCCTCGGCCGCATATTTATTCCAATGTCCATGAGCGATATAGATTTGCATATGTGCTGTACACTTGCAGCATTTGGTCGATTCGCATAGTGACTGTGAGCTAATATGTGCGTTGTCGTAGCGATGTCCTGCGTTGCGTTTTGTTAGATCGAAAATTCGTTAAATTCTTCATCAGTATGACTGCCAAATGACTGTGTACAGGTGCATTGGTATGGGTAGCATGGAGTGTGCGACAGAAAAATCAACGGTTGTTATTTGTTTGACAGCGCCTGATGTATTAATGATGTGTGATTTATAAGCTTGCTAGCGATTTGTAAAAAAATAGAGTCAACTGGATGTATTCTTTTTCAGAAGATGTAAGTTTTTTTTTTTTGAGACACATTTTAAAAGTAGATAGTACCATAGTACGTAGAAGTTTTTTTTTTATTAGAAACATTAAAGCGTATTGGCTCGCGAATACTTCCCGCTAGCTCGTCAGCATTTTTCATTTATCTTACGGTCTTCTTCAGAAAATGAAGAAATATGAAACAGGTTCATCTTTTCGAGCATTAAAACTTAGTTAAAGGAGGACGTTTAGCCATACGCAAAAAAAAACATTAAATATATAAAAATAACAATTCATTTTATTTAAACAAAAAGAAAAAGAAACATAACAAAAAAAGAAAAGTTAACTATAGAATTAATTAGGGTCATGTCTCCATCTCCAGTAGTCGAACACTTAGTGGTTCATTGTAAAATAATCACTAACTGTGAGAGAACTGTTGAATTTAATATGCCACAAAAAATTAATGAGCTGCCATAACTCAAATATTTTAAAATAAAGTTAAGTTTTTCCCTGTAATTGTTATTTTTTTCTTATAAAAAAAAAATAAAAAAATAAAGAAAAGCATTATTCCCCAGTAGTCGAACACTAGCTTCCTAAGCCCGAACATAAAGTTTCCTTATTTCGAACGCTAGATTTCGTGTATATTTTCAATTAAGAAAATGAGAAGAATCCATATTTTTGTTTTTATTTAAAACATAAAAAACAGTAACAAAACAACTTAAAACCAAATAAATAAAAAGAATTAACAAACAATTAAACTCGAGGAATTTTGGTTCCCTATGATCGAACGGTCAAAAAATAATAAAATTATTATGTTTTCAGATAAGAACTTTACTAAAAAGACATAAAATATATATAAAATATAAACTAATAAAACAAGCATTGAAAATAAACATTTACCTGCATTTTCAAACAAAAAAACCCACTTTCCTCCGACACTCGCAACAGTTGTTTTTTTCTACTGAACCCGCACTCCCACTCAATTTAAAATGCAATTTTGAAACGTGAACAATAATATTGTACCAGTTGATATTGCAAAAACGATTAAAGGTAATATACCACGATGTAGCATTTTGCGTTTGTAGGAGTTGAAAATCTTAAAAATACACAGCTGTGCAGCTATTTACAAAAAGTATTCGACTACTGGGAGTGTTCGGAGTTAGGCGACCCTATATACGTTTTTCTTAAAAAAAAAACTGTTCTATGGTAAACTATCGGAACAGTTCAATGGCAGGAAACAATCGTTCATCTTTTCGAACTCTTCATGTTTCCGAGATTCTACTGTCATAGGATTCAGCTGTTTCTGAATTTGCCTATTTTAAGAACTTAACATTCAAAGACGTCACAATGAGTTCGGATATTATTGAAACAAATCATCTCAACGTAACGCAAACTTGTATTGCAAACTTTAAATCGACGAGAAATTCAGGTTCCATTCGGCACAGCACAATAATCAGACCAAAACTTCAATACTTGCTTAAGCTATTTAAAAATAGACAAAGGTTCGCATAAGTAGGGAAATATGCCACTTATCTTATTACGATACACAACTCCAATTTAACCGCACATTGGCTTAAGTGCCAACAGCAAAAGGTAGCTGACTCTCCATAAGGGGAGATAAATGTTTGCCTACCTTACATATCCCAGTTCACTTGTCACAATCTTAACGTGACAATATTTGAAGACACACATATCCGGAAAGAAGAATAATCTATAAAAAAATTTCTGCTCAATGAATAAATAATGCATGCATTTTCAAATGTTTTTCGGTTGTCGTACATTTTTTATGTGGATCACCCTATTTAAAAAGCAGGCTATCAAAGATACCTTTATAGAAAGGGACTTCAATGCCATACATTTTTTTGGTTCAGCGGTTTGATCTGGCGAATCTAGGGACTGATATTACAGTGATACTAATAACCGGAAATGACATAACTGCTAGCTGTTAATATTACCCGGAATTTATATTTTACAATTAGTTGATTATTTACCCATCCCATTAAACTTTCGTACAATGTTAATCTTGTTTTATAGATAGGACGCTGAAAATGTAAATCGCATAAGCTTAAAATTATGTAACCATAGCAACTGTGAGATAACTTTTTTAATTCACTGGCCGTCGATCGTGGAAAAAAAAGTACAAACAAATTGAATGTTTACAGCTAAAGTTAGAGCAGTAGCACATGAAGGTTTTTTTCCCACTGCGCCACCTCTTGCGAACTTCTGACAAACATCCGAGTTTCCGAAATTCTCTGTCTGACTGGGCATTGAATTTTTAGTTTCATTCCTTTCGTACCAAAAATAAAAGCCTCACTCAAACAAATGCGTTGTATCCAGTGCCGTGGCCAGGATTTTCGTTCCGGGGGGCTTGCTTCTAAATCTTACGAGGAATTCTTTAAACAAAAAACTGTATATAGGTATTCCAATTCATTGATTTTTATTAATTTTTAAAACGTATGAACTTAAACGAACATACTTGAATTATTTATTTAAGCACATTTTTTCAAAGCCGAAGACGTCTTTATTTTTTTTTGACATGTGATCAATCACTTATCTGGATCCACATTAATATCCGAATGAACAGATATCATACAAAGTGAGCTTAATCTTGCAGTCCCCATAACGCTTCGGGACACTGTTTTAATTCCTTTCATAGTTGAAAACGTTCATTCAACACTAAGCAAGAAGTTTGTACCTCAGAAGTAAGTAGTGTCACATATATCAAGCAATTTCAAAACTTCGGTAGAAGGATCACTCGACGTCGGCATTTTCGACGAATTTTTCGCTTTAGCCCCTCAAGCCCAGGTCTCTTTTTCGTCCACGGGATTTAGGAGTTTACAGATGAGATTCACAACATCGAACTTGTTTAAAAAACAGTGTCTAATACGGCTGGGTATGCAGAGCTGAGAGACAGAAATATTGCGGCCCGTAGGGTCTTCGAGTCTAACTTGAACGCCTAAATATCTAGCACATGTAAAAGGGGACCTCAACATTGTGTCACTGGCGGCAGTTCTAAAGATTAGAAGCAGGCAACGATGGGAAAATAAATAAGTATAATAAGTTGTTAATCATGGCCCTTAAAAACGTTTCCAAAAACGCGTCAAAAATGTGTCCAAAAAGAGTACAGCTTTTTGTGGCTCACATCGTTTTCTTGGTTTTGATTCTTCGAAAACAAGGCTAAAATAAATAAAAATTTAAAAATCCAAAATTTATTGAGTAACAAATCAGAAACCAACGGTTTTTTTTTTCTTTTTCAAAATTCAACTAATTTATTCTTTTTGCCTGAATTCAATTAACACCGTAAGTCCTTACAGTGGTATTAACTGACTGCGATTCTTCAGCACACGGCTTAGGCGCGAAACCGTTCAAATGCCTTAGACTTGGCAACATACCGAACACAAACTCCTGATAGTCAATAACTGAATGTCCTTCGAGTAATGTCATTTCACCTGGATTTCCCATCATCGACAATTGCTGCAATTTCGGACACAGATCCTGCACTCGACAAAGCCAGTCCGCGAGATTACTGATCTCACAGTTGTTGATCCATAGGATTTCCAATTTCGGCAGAAAAGGTACCGTATTGACATCCAAGCTGGTATTCCGGTCCAGGATCAGTGTATGCAATTTATTGAAAAATGCCAGAAATGACAAATTCTGAAAATTATTATGACTTAAATCGAGGAACTTGGTTTTTGAGGCGAGTTTCTCTGCCAACCGGTTCGGTATTAATTGTAGATTTTCATAGGCCAGCGATATTCGTCCGTTTTCCTCGAGTATATTATCACCAAAGGAATCTGTGATCGGTACCATTCCAAAGTAGACATCCGATGAGCAGTTTTTCTTGATGGTGGCACCATAATCGTATTCATATGTCGAATACAAACTATCTGGCGATTGCGATTGCACGCAGCCTTCAAGTACCGAATAAAGGTTATCACTAATATCACTATAGGTGGTGATACTTGAATTGTCGGACATACTGTATGATTTTTTTTCAAATATTTCTTATATTACTTGCAAAATTACATTCGCGTTTCGATGTCAACTGAATACTGAACTGCTACTGCAGGTGTACATGTTCATTGGTCAACACATCGCAGGATAGTAATTGATTGGTAATTAGTGTTAATAACCTTTCGGTGCTGCCTAACCTGAGATCAATGTGTTTGGCAAAGTGACAGGTAGGTGGCGCTAATGTGCGCATGCGGTAATGTGTATATAGGTGCATATATAACCGCTTGATTTCTTGACAATTTGAAGGCCCAATATGGCTTCTAAATTTTTCTTTACAGGCAGAATTATTTTAAATTTTTACTGCAACCGCATTTAAGAAGAGATAAAAAAAATATCTCACACTATTAGATTTTCGGTTCTGACCCGTTTACACTGCGTTTATACACACATCTAGCATAGTTTTAAATTATTTTTGGCGTGATCCACTTGCTGTCGTCGATGTTTTTAGGTTGTGGGTATACCACTCGTCTCCATCCCTCCAACAGATCTCTGCGTAAGGCTCTGGCTATGGCCATCCGTTTGTTTGTTTTTATCAAATATGCTCCTTTCAAATTTTGTATATCTAAATTTGTATATAAAAATGCCTTCGGTACCATCTTTTTGTCCTTCCTTTCTTACAAAATATTCTCTTACTTTACTCGATTTGCTGCAAAATTCCAAAGCAATACTTCAGTAATACTGTACTTTTTGAGCAGGAACACCAGAAATACAAACTCGATCAGTTCATTTATAAATGTTGTATAAAAATGTTTGTTTTTAAACAAGCAATTTTTAAAGGCTGTTGCTATTAGCACGTCGTTCGGGATTCGGCTACGTAGCGAAATGTCAAAGCTAAACCCCGGCAAATAGGGGTTATGTTATGTTATGTTATGTTATTTGCTCGCTAAAAGACCTCTAAGCTCCAGTATTTCATTTTCGGCCACGATCCTGTATACTTTTAAGGTAAAACTTATTTCTTTAAACACTATTTTTAATGAATATACCATTACGTTACATCAAATACGTAGCCGTGTCCGTGTCATGCTTTTGGACAGTAAATTTGTTCTCTTTAGGTGTTTTTCTTCTTTAAACGCTCGAGCATTATGAGCGCGCTCTGAAGCGAGCGTGCTCAGATTGTTCTGAGGTATTTATGAAACACACTTGAGCACATAGCTGCCATTTTTTTTTAAATATATGTATAAATTGCATTTTTATAAATTTTTATTTGTTAAATTGGACTATTTTGTTTATCCTGTTTTTTTTTCTGTCAAATGTGACTGGAAGTGTGTAATCAACTTTTCACTCAGGATGCTCAGTCAATTTATCCTGAGCTCACAGAGCGCGCTCGGATGGTGCTCTGAACGAAAAAAGAAACACAAATTCTGAGCTCTGATGTATCTGAGCTAAAAAAGAAAAACGCCTTTTGTGTTTTATAAACGTCTCCAGATTTTTGGTAAATTTTGTCTTGGTTTGGTAACTTTTTTTTTAAATTTTGGTACCTATTTTTTTTGCAAGTGGCAACAGTGACTGTACAGTACACCACTCCACCGCCATTGACAAGAGGCGACGCGACCACGACCAGTCCTGTCCGTGACGCGCCTGAGTGAGTGGTATCATAATGCATCTCCCGCGCTTTGTTCATGGACTTTGGGATCGGTGGCATACATTAAATTGATCCTGGGGATGGGGGTGTCGGTGGCGGTTCTGCTACTTTGCGGCTTTTATGCCTTATTCCATTATATATTTTGACATTTCTTTGAATTTTTAATTTTGTTGTTTGCTTGAGAGTATTGTTGCATCATGACCATCAATACTGGTGTGTGTGTTTCGCTGTTTCGATCGCTATCGATTGATGTTTTCTCTGAGCGCTGAGTCTGTTTTCTGAGAAATTTCGCACTGCTTGGGCCGGTTGGCGTTCTGGCGGGGATTCTTCGTCGTGTCCGTTGGTAGGGTTACCTACTATGAGTTGTGTTTTATTTTTGGATTATTCAGAAAGCCATTAAGGCAGACGGATAGCTAATTGTGGCATAATTCAGTTTGGCGTTGGCGTCGCTGATTTCGATGACAGTCGGTGGGAAAATCACAAGACTCAGCTAATATTTGCACGTCTTTGTGGATGATGAGGTGATGGTTGTCTCGGAAAATAAAAAAATATTACAAATACGCTGAATGAAGATCTAAATAACACGTTTTGGATTCCATGAGACTGGGAAAATAATAGTGTACCTACTGGAAGTATGTGAAATAGAATTCACGAGCAAGTGCAAAATTCCTCTGATAGATCCTCCCTCACTCAATGGTATCATTCTCAACCTTAATAATACATCGAAATATCTCCGACAGCTATTTTAAACAGAAGGCAAACACCACAGAAATTATTCTAGCTGTCTCTTGTTGCAAGAAAACTTCCTGTGACTACGGGACTTGTAACGCATTAAATATATTCGTCAGCTGCAGGACCTACATATACTCATGTGGCTATTAACTGCTACTTAAAGCGGTGCTTATATCTCCACACACAGAACCTTCCATTGTGCAGTATTATATCTGACGCAGCATCTCCTACCACAGGCCAGGTCGGGCTGTCAGTGCATCTTATCGACTAAAAGCCTTTTCTTAATGATCTACTAAACCTACGATCAAAGATCATTTCGCCTTTCTGCAAAAAACACACAGAATTCAGTGAGTTAATCCCCTCTTAATACCGTGCCCAAGAACGTTTTTCCACATGCACCATCAGACCCAACTCCCCCAAGTCCAACGAAACTATGAGCATCCGTTAGGCGAATTTATCGAGGCCGAATCCTCATCTTTCCTATAGGAAATCCCATGATCAATATGTCAGCGTTCCGCAAGCTTGCAGCATAAATTAAAAAAAAAAAACTGAAGACATTTAACAGGAAAGCCATTAAACCAGAACATAAAATGCAACAGCGAAAATTACCGTGAAAATGTCGCGCACGCGTACCACCAGCGACCTGCCCACCGTCTGCAGTGGCAATAATAAAGCTGTCGCTCTTTGAATGATATTATGATAATTTTCCAATAACAAAATCACATACAAAAGTCAATAAAACTTAATTGAAAATCGCACCTTGTCCAATTACAAACGCGGTTGGCAGTTGGCACCCATACGCCACACCGATCATCAAATAAACACTTTTTTTATGGACCCTCTCTCTCTCATCAACAGCATATTCGCACAAACAATTAACTGAAAAGAAAACATCAACTATATACTCGTATGTGGCGCGGATAGACGCTCGACTTTTATTAGTTCATGAACTTTTATTGGCCAGGATTTTACAGCTCACTTAACGATATTGCGCCACCGCCGCCGCCGACACTGCCACCGACTGGGCAACACAACACTTTCCCCAGGCCTATTCTACATTGTGCATCCTCATCCTGAATCGAAATGCAAATGCAAAAAAACGATAATTAGCGTGATTTGTTTATGTTTATATAGAAGCGCCAAGTGATGCCAATTATGCGGGAAATATAATCTCAACAACAATATAACACGCGCGAGAAACAGGTGTGCGCGGGAGTGTGATTAATTGCATTTAAATTGAGCCGACACGACAATTAGTACAGTTCAGGACCAAGGCAATCGACTTGCGGCATCTCACCAGTCACTACCACTCGACACCTCCGCCGCGCTTTGGCTAATCAGTGTGTCGCTCACCTTTAGGCACCCCAGGGGTGGCACATTGCGAGCATACCACAGTGAGTTGTATGTGCGATCGACTGCAGGCACAATATAAATATACACCATTCCGACAAGAAGCGCCAACACTACAACAACAGCCAAGAAGTCGCACAGCAACAAGTCACACACAGCAAACAAATTGGCAGTCAATAGTGCACGAAGGTGAATTGTTTGTTGGATGTTGGGAGCTCAGCAGTCAGCAGAAGTAGCGACACTTCGATTGGATACTGAATACATTCCACAGATACAGAAGAGTGTGTGTTTTTTGATGTGACCAAAAATAGGTAGGCGAACGAAGAGGACCCAACAGCCAACAAAAAGAACACTCCAACGAAGAAGTATCGCTAAATTTAGACCAGGCAAGCGCAAGGAGCGTGATACCAATTGAAATTATTGAATCAAATCGGATGGTAATGGAAACACAACGACCAAGGCCAAATAAAATAAAGCAACAAAAACAACAACTGCTCAAGGAAGCGAAAACAACACTAAAATACCACGCAGCGGTAATATCGACAGACAATTCGATGCACAACGGGTGGACAACGGCGACGACGACACGGGGAGGTGACCGAATAGCCGCAAGTTTATATCTTTGGAGCTCAAGTTTGGCTTAAGACTGATTTAGTTTGTGGTATGGCGCGCGTGGGTGGTGGACCGATATTAGAAGCGGATGCCCTCGCGCTTCTGGTAGTTATTTGATCAGCTGGCAACCAGGAAACAGACTCGATAACTGAGAGTTAGTGGTCTCGAAAGTGGTTAATGGTGACTAGGTTATGGTAGACCAACTGGTTTCACAGGACCACAACTAACAACAATTTCTTGTGTCTTGAGTTCTTGTGTCTATCTTCAAGCATCTCAGTGCGTTTTTGATGTTTTATTGAATCTATCTTTTCCCAAGAGCATCAGTGTGCAGTGTTGCCAGAAAAAAAATTTGAAAATCTTGTTTTTCCGTAATAAAAAATCTTTTTTTCAAGATTTCAAGATTTTGTTCAAAATATAAAAAGAGCGTAATATAAAATACAATTTTGAAGTACTTTGAAAATGTTGTTTTTCCGAAATAAAAAATCTTTTTTACAAAATTTCAAGATTTTGTTTAAAATATAAAAAGAGCGTAATATAAAATACAATTTTGAAGTACATTAGTACTAATACATTGGTCATATCTATTAATGGTTTTTGATATATTGGAACATATTTGAATTAAATTAGCTTAGAAATTCATTGCTTAATCAAGCTCATAGAATTTCGGTTAATTAACGCGCAACAAATACTTTGTAAAGACTAAAATTTTAACAACTGAAACGATTGCGAATTTTTGTTGTATTTAAATTTACACCAGAAAATATGATTTCAACATTTGCAGAGGAGTGTTAAGGAGATAAAACATTGAAAATAAAATCTTTTAAGCCTGGATATGCAAAGTTTCGATCCGCTGTTTTTACTCCGTAAATATTTTTTCAAAAACACGTTTCATAACTTATTTTATCAAATTCGTCAAAATTCATATTTCTTTAGTGTTGGTTGAAACGTTACTGAAACAAAAATTGTGCATGGGATCTGTTCGATTGACATTATACATAGTAATGGAATTAATAGAAAACTTTTTCCTTCAATAGAGAAGGTGCTTTTAATTAGTTAGATTTAAAAGTTCTTGATATCAAATATCTTGAAATTTGATGAATTTGAGGTAGAAAGTCTTGTACATATTTTGGAGCTCAAAAGTCTTGAAAAAAAAGAAGATATATCTTGTAATCTGGCATCACTGTCAGTGTGCACCATCTAAATCATTGAATCACTTTGACATTTATCAACCGATTGACTTCAGTAGACAAGTTTGTGAAAGGTCATTTCAATTTCAGTACAATTTTAACCATGAATCGATTTACATCGAAGCAACGCTGTATTTTGAAAATAGTCGAAAACAGTCAGTTGTGATAACTCAACGTGCATATCGGAAAAAAATATCGTGGCCACCAGCACCGTCTGAAAACACTATTCTTCGTTTGGTGTCGAATTTTGGCTTATTGTGTCTGCCAAATGTATGTGTATGTGTGCTGTCAAAAAATGGCGACATCGACTGGCCACCCGATCTCTACATTTGACTGCTCCGAGCTTTATTTTGGGTGGTTTTTTGAAAAGCAAAGTGAACGCCAGCAAGCCTCAGACCATTGACGAACTCAAGCCCAAAAATTCGTTAGACGCTCTAAAAGTGATAAAAAACGAAACAAAAAGGGCACATCTTGATTTGGTCCATGGAGGAGGCCACTTGATTGTTGTTGTGTTGAAAATTTAGTCCAAATAAATTTTACCAGGACCAAAATAAATAAAAAATACCTCTTTTTTTAAGTGATTCAATAGTAAAAAGTAAACGTAACGTTTCCTGAGCTATTCTCTAAAGCTAAAGCTCTGTGCAAAGTGGGTGCTGCGTGAGCTCACAATCGACCAAAAACAACAACGAATTGATGCTTCAGAGGAGTGTTTGGCGCTGTTAAACCGCAATAAAATCGAATTCTATCGTTGATATGTGACAATGGATGAAACATGGCTTCACTATTACACACCAGAATCGAAAAGAGAAAGAAATTTAAGTCCAATGATGAAACTGAGGCCTATTTTGACGAGAAACAGAAATCGTACTAAATATAAAAGTGGTATCGAAAAGTTAGAAAATCGCTGTATTCGTTGTGTCGCCCTCGAACGCAATTATGTTGAATAATAAAATGGAGTTTTGCCAAAGTTTTTTCTTACTTATGCTACGGACTTATTGAATGACCTGTTACAGTCGAAACCAATCGTTGTTGCCATTTTTTTGCATTTCATGAAATAAATGTGGTATTTCTTGCAACTCAGCCTGTGGACGGATAAAAAAACTGAGTAATGGCTCAAAATATCCTGGAAAGTATTGTCTTTAAACCTGCATCAGGCTTTTTTGCCATTAATTAAAGTTTATGAGTACATTGGAAAGTTGAGGGAATGGAATTCAATGTAAAGAGTATGTAGTTTCATATTATTCCGGGCGGCGCGGCTGAGTCGAATAATGCGCAACCTGTAAGTACAACCTTAAGATGGTGCCTAACGATGGCTCCGCAGTAAATAAAAATCGGTCTGTTGGGAAATACTCGTAGAGGAGAATATTGGTAGACACTACCAATGGGTGCCGGATTTTTAGCAATGTCCTTTTGTAGATTGGCACCTAAGGGTTGTTTTAATTAAGCGGGAACGGTATTTTTTAGAGTTATATTCTCCGTGGGTTTACCTCCCCACTGGTGGTCTATATTGTTGGAGTTCACATTCACAGGGGCACGATCTTCAAAATTATGTTCCACACATTGGGCTCAATGGTTAGACTGTTGGAGGATGGGTTCGATCCTCGTTGGATTTCCGTAGAGCCCTGTACGGATCTAATACGCCAACTACCTACCTCTCTACCTACTTTATAAGACTTATGGTACATTGTTCAAAAATTATTTTGCACGATCCACATAGCGATACTCCAAACCTTCTGCCAGACTCATTCTCTACCATTTATCTGCGCTGTCCCAAATGTAATTTGATTCTGACAACAACAGCAATATCAATAAGTCATAAGTCTCACCCATAGTGTGATGGCGAATCTACACGAACATGCATTTCTGCATAAATGTGAAAACAAAAAAGAAAATAATAAAAAAGCCCGAAGAAACAAAGAATAACAACTCATCGTCTGAGGATGTCCTTCCCGAAAGGGGTCATTGTTTTATAAATGTTACTTTTTCGTTTTTACTGACGAACGCCCTCTGTGTGCTGGTGCTCTTTCCCATTGACTTTGATTTCTCTGTCTCAGTCTCAGCCCCAGTCTCGCTGCCCGAAGGAAGCAAAGAACGCCAGACTAAGGCAAACCACCTTAAATATTGCCATCAGCCAGCCACCTACCGCACCGCTTTTATCCAGGCGAGCATTCCCTGTTCCCGACAAAGTTTCCCTCCCGTTCTATATCGAGAGTATGATTGTCGCCTGAAGGCGCTTTCAATGACAGCACACAGCACAGCCAGTGAAACATTCTGACTGCTGTTGAAAAAATATATTATGAGTGTCAGCGCCTGAAAACGGAATGCAAAAGTGAAGCAGAAAAAAAAATCGCATCTAAATTAAAAAGACGACTCAGTATAAATACCCATGGAATGCAAAAATCCCAAAGTAAAGTAAAAGATGGAGCAAAAGTGTTGCAGCAATGAGTACATAATTATGCATAATACAAAATTTAAACACAAACAAAACAAATTGTATCTGAAAAAATGTATATAATGGCAAAATCTTTCAGCAGTTTGTTGTGATTGTGAGATTGAGTTTCCCGCGCCAAATTGTGAATAAATACGCAGATAAAACGAACGACTGGAATGACACTTGGTATTCGGCAATAACTTATTCAATCTCGTACGGCAAGGAATTTGTTACGTCACATAGTCAAAGATGGGATCTTTCATTTCTGGCAGGTTCTGAGTAGGTAAAAAATCCCACCTATTGTTATAGAGATTTTATTCTGGGTTTCATCCAGTTGATCTGCATCCAACTAAAGGGTTTTTCAACAGGGACGCTACAAAAGTAGAGCGACAGGGACAGCAAACGACGCCAAATTTCATGCCGCTCTTTTGACATTTCTCTTCAGTAATTTCATAATGGAAAGATATACGCGCCAACAACGAGTCAAAATTATTAAAATTTACTACCGAAATTCGGAGTCAGTGGCCTCAACGTTAAGAGCGCTACGTCCAATTTATGGTCGTCATAATCGTCCTAGCAGATCAACAATTGAGCGTCTAGTGGAAAAATTTGAATCCACAGGCACAGTACAAAATGTTCCCGTGCCAGTGAGACAAAGAAGTGGTCATAGTGTCGAGAATATTGCTGCCGCTGAGGCTTCAGTTGAAGAAAGCCCAAATTTGTCTCTCACACGTCGTTCTCAAGCGTTGGGCATCTCTGTGACGTCGTTCTGGCGAATTTGGCAAAAAAGATGTTGGCCTACATCCTTACAAGATTACATTGACACAAGAACTGAAGCCGCTTTACCACCAGAAGCGTCGTATGTTCGTGAATTGGGCTGAGCAACAACTTATAAATTATTCGGATTTTCATCGAAAAATCATCTTCAGCGATGAGGCTCATTTCTGGCTGAATATCTTCTTCAATAAACAGAATATGCGGTATTGGTCAGATAGCAATCCACACGTACTCCATGAGTCATCATTGCATCCCGAAAAAATTACGGTTTGGTGTGGTTTATGGGCCGGCGGCGTCATTGGGCCGTACTTCTTCCGTGATGATCAAGACCGGCACGTTACTGTGAATGGGAATCGCTACCGTTCAATGATAACCGAATATTTTTGGCCCCAATTGGATGATATGGACTTGGAAACCAAGTTTGGAGAACGTGTTATCTCACGAAATGGTTCAGTCGCTTGGCCGCCTCGGTCGTGCGATTTGACACCGTTAGACTATTTCCTGTGGGGCTACGTCAAGTCTATGGTCTATGCCAACAAGCCAGCGACGATTGATGAACTTCGTACGAATATCGAACGTGAAATTGCAGCAGTATCGGCCGATTTATGCTTGAAAACCGTCGAAAATTTGGTTCAGCGTCTGGACTTCTGCAAGCATGCCCGTGGTGCCCATGCAAAATAAATCGAGTTCCATAGATACATAATGGCATCGAACGTACTTTCACAGGAATAAAGAATTTCATTGATATCCAAAACCGTTTTTGTTTTATTTAAAAATGTTTATTATTATTTTGTAGCGCTCTTATTGAAAAACCCTTTAATATAAGAAAAAAAATGGCTCAGGCTATTTTAAAAAAAATATAAGCCGCGAACTTAAAAATCAAACGCAGTTCTTGACATTTTGTGGTAACATTTTAAAGACTCTCACGCCTAGCTTATTTTTAAGAATCATTAAAAAAAAACTCCAACTTTAAAAGAACACATAAAAAAGCCAATTTTTGCAAATGTCTCCCTCCCAAGTAGGAAATGCTGGTTGGAATTTAAGCGATATTTCTTCTGCACATGAAGCTTACCGCGACTGTTTCCACTATAAGAGGGGGGACCTGTGGTCAAGTGGAGAATTAGTTTCAGGGCTTTATGTAAAATTTTATTATATTTAGCTGTGAATGAGAAAAATGAGCTACCAAAATTGAATAAAAAAGTTACCAAACCAATATAAAACTTACCAAAAATCTGTTGACGTTGAAAGAACACAAAGAAAAAAAATAGCATACGTATAATAGTCTTGTTGAAATTCCTTATCACTATCCTAAGACTTTTCTCTGATTTATGAACAAAATGCAGTGTTAAAACTTCCATTTGCTTAGTCTTCAGAGAAACTTAAAGAAAAGTGTAGGATGCATAGCACGTTGTTTTTATTTATTGAAACACAAATTCTTAAAACATAAGAAAAAAAAACATAAGTCTTTCGAAATATTGAATAAGGTACTTTAGGCAGGAACTTAGCCAGTCTTTAAGTAGTTAAACAACGGCTACTTTATAAAATAAAATAAATAATGACTTAACTCATAAATGTAATAGTAATATGCTGACCAAAAGCATGATTTTCTCAAATTATTTTATTTCATTTTTAAAATTGCTTGTTTAGAAACAAACGTTTATAAAACATAAGACTTTTTAGTTCAGTAAGGAACGTAGTACGAACGGTGCAGGGAAATAAGTCCCCGTGTACTAAGTCTTACTTAGTTCCCACCTAGTGGGAAATAAGACCACTTTCTTAAAGTGGACTTACATAGTTCCCATGTAAGGTGGGAAATAAATTCTGAAAACCCAGAGTGTTTTTATTTCTGTTTATTTGTTATTAATGTCAAGTAAATTCTCACTGTCGACTAAGAACAAAGTAAAATTAAAGAGTCAAGTAGGATTTTTGCAATTTTTATTGACAAAAAAGAAATTAACTTTTAACTGGTCAGAGTGACATATTTACACCAAATTTAATTAACAAAATTTTCAAAATTTCGAATTAAAGATATATATATCTAAGACTATACATATATAATATATGTATAATTGTATAACCAATAAGAAACTGAGAAGAAAAATCTTAGTAAAACAAAAAAAAAATCGCGCGATTTTTTATTTGATTATTTTCAAAATCTTGCAAACGAAATAAATTTTTAAGTTTTTATTCTTTTTGACAAAATATTATTTCTGGTGTACTTTTTTTATATATTTGTTTTTCTTCATGATCATATATTAACACACTATTTTTCCTGAAGCCCGTAATGTATTCAATTCAATTTTCCATATTTTAAAGCACATCTTCACTTCACACTGTTTTCACTAATAATGAATCTATTGACTGCACTTATCCAAGATAAGCTTAAGATTTTGTTAAGATAATGTGATAGCTAACTGCATTTTACGGTTTGTTGTCCAATGCTAAATGTTGGAAGTTAGTTCCCTCTTCATATTTTTGAATGTGTACTTAGTTCCCATAAGAAAGTGGACTTAGTTCCCACCTTACATGCGAACTAAGTCCACTTTAAGAAAGTGGTTTTATTTCCCACTAGGTGGGAACTAAGTCCCTCAATGGACTTAGTACCCGGGGACTTATTTCCCTGCACCGTACGAACTTTGTCAGTCTTTAAGCAATTAAACAACGTCAACAACGCTGGGCCCAAAATCAAAGTTAACCATCTGTCAAAAGAAGAAAATAAGTGCATTCAGTAATTTTTTGAACAAAACAAGTTTACATGGGTGGTGATGACGCATATGCAAATGCAAACAGTAATACAGCATTTAAATCAATTGATATCGAGTTCGTATTTTCGGTGCTCAAACTCAAAATGTTACCATAACCAGATAAAAATTACCAAATTACCAAAATTCAAAAAGCAAAATAAAAATTACCAAATTTGGTAAAAAATCAGCAAAGTGGCAACCGTGCTTGTACCCGAACGATACCCGTTTTTGTTGCAGTAGGTATGTTTTACCTCAGACAGTGAACTGTCAAAATTGTTTTAATGAATGTTCACGAATAAAATATGATAATATCCTGACATCAAATCAATACAAATAAAATGGGTTGGGGTCAAATTCTTTTTACAAAATCCTGCTTTCAAAATTCTGCCTTCAAAATTCTATTTTCAAAATTCAACTGAGAAAACACTGCTGCAGCACAAAAAAAACTTCATAGTTTTCCAATTCAAAAATATCGAAAAGTCTTCCGACCGAAACAACATGTGGAAGATTTATGGGAATTCGAGGGCAATACCATTAGTTTTAAGGCTGCAACGTTGAAGCTTCGAAGCTGTAGGGAATAAGTGTAAGAATCATGTTCAGCTTACTAGTTGTGAGCTACTCGGCTGGAAAAAAGCTAGACGTGACTGGAGGCTAAGAAAACAGCTTAAGAGAAATAATAAAAAAATAATTTAATACCTACTTAGTTTATGGTTTTTGTTTCGCACATTAAAGTTAGTGAAAGTAGAAGGAAGGATTTCCGCTGACTGAACTATGAGCTCCTTATGCCCCATCTACAAAAAATAGACTCTATGTCCTGCAAGAGCTTGCAAGGAATACCCCTTATAAAAGTCGGATATAAAGACCTATCCAATGTTCAGCTACTGGGTTATACAGACGTTATCGATACCGTCAACCAGCGCGCCGTGATAGAAGCTTTCCCATCGGTAGAAGAACAGACAAAATTCTAATTTTTGAAGTAAAGGATCCCAAAAATCGCAAATGAAGAAGCGCAGTCTGAGATGCAAGTATAGATCGCGAGCTCTGTTAGTAAATAAAGAAGTGACTTGACGTACCGCTGTATTACTATTTAACAGGTACCATATTCTGCCTACCATTTCTTCCAAAAAAAAACTGCATCAAGGATCGCGTATTTTTTTTTTTTTTTTTTCTGTTTGGGGGGAGGAGAACTGTTTTATGCACCATAAGGAGGTCTTTTTGGTGTTGACCATCCCCGTGTGTCCGACTTCCATTTGTACAGCGTGCAATTGTACAAGGTTTACGTAGACTAAGACTCCTCCTGACCCTTCGGTCTCTGACCCCCCTGGGACCGCTGTTCGCATTACTTCAGGGAGCTGTAATCATACGCACTTTCGGGCTCACTCTGTCTCGCGGAACTGCTCTTCTTCTCTTTTCTTTCTTCTAAAAAAAAGGATCACGTATGGAAAGGGTGCATTTATAGTTGGCCTCGCAGGTCTACACATTCTCAAAATGTCTCCGTCGTTGGACCTACACTTTTACAATAGGTCGCCTACTAAGGAGACCGACAGAATCAATATCTGCGCACCATATAGCTTGATCGAAAAACCAAGTCCTGCATCTGCCAACTGTGATGACCTAGTGCTGCTCTCTCAAGTTTCTGTTTGCACTAGAAAAATACAGTTCACAGGAACTCGCAGCTGAAAATTTGTTTGCAAAACCACAATACAATTCGGGTAATTTCAATTCCAAGTCTTCCGATTACATGACAATGAACAGTGCTAAGGGTGCCACAAAGTCACAATAAGCTTTTGGTAAGGTTTCCTGTTTTGTTCTACACTTTTGCGATTTTTCCCCAGAATTTTTTTCTTTTCTGTAATCCTTATGTTTATCTCAATCTCAATGCTTGGCTTCGGCTGGCATCTCAAACATGCTGCCTGTATAGCAACACACAAAAGAACACCTTTCTATCAGCATTAAAAATGCTAAAATTGGACTCCTTGGAGTACGTATTCCTTTTTGTACACCCTCCACTCAAGCACTTGAGTCTGCTTACTGCAGGGGATGAGCGGATGTCTGAGAGGAGAGACACTGCTAATACTTCAGCCGGGTTAGCTATACTTAACTGCGCTGTTGTCTGTGTTGCTGTTGCTGAAGGGGGTGTGCAGCTCTTCTACACAATCGGCGGTGGAGTCTTAATTATTTTTGTTCCTCCATTCCTTGAGTTTGATTTTGTTCGTTTTTGGTTTGCCTTTTGATGGTCCGGGTTGTTTTGCCCTTTTTTTGTGTTCATTTTATGTCTCGTCGCTTCGATCGACTTTTGCTGGATGTTTGGGGGCCAAGTCGATTTGATTCACTTTAAAAGGATTATTTGCTGTAAGTTTTGAAGGAGAATTGTGAATTGTGTTGTTGCTGCGAAAGGAATTTCCACGTTCAAGCCATCATTTAGAGGCAATAAATCGAAATGTGATGCATCATTAGGTGAGAAGCATTTATGGCCCAATAAAGCGGAAGGCATCTAGTAAATCACTCTTAAATCAGTTCCCGGGGTGAAGTACTCGGCCGTCATGTATCAAAAATACACACAAGTGTGTGTCCAACCCGTCTAATAAAAAAACGATTTGTGAGCAATTTTAATGAGCTCAATCAATAACTGCCCACAGCGACACACAAATAATTGATTTATTGTTGATACATATCGAAAAATCGAAAAACCCGGCAGCGAAATTGAAAAAGATGGCCCACCGTGATACAAAGCAAGCGCTCGGCAGTAACGGCAGCAACAAAGCAGTTCGTCAAATGTCCTTTACATTAAGCGATGTGATGATTTTTTTTTTTTCGACACATTCACACTCGGACCTCGTCATCGGCGCACACACATCGACTGCATGATGGGTATCGATCGAATCGTTTAGTACTTCATTCATCATTGTTTCGTGCGTTCTCTTAAATAATATTTTTTTGAAAGAAATTCCCATAAAGTTTTAGGTGTTTGTTATGTTTACCTTACGTTGAAGTGTCCTATTTTTTTGAAAATCTAGCACAACTCAGACAAATGTTCACACTGCACAGTAATGAAATTAAAATGGAAGCGAAAATTATGCTTTATGCTAACCAAAAACAGGAACAAGGGGGGAGGTGCACAAGTGGAGCAAGCATCGTACTTTGTAGCGCCCCAAATCGCATAAGAATGATGGAATTCATAAGTGAACTACCGGTAGTGCCTGGGACAGAGACTGAAAGTTCGAATAGTGAACGAACGAGTACTTCTAGTACGAGAATGTTTTTTTCTTGTTTTAGTGCATAGGATTTTGCCGATGCAGACGAGGAGAAATGTAGACACGAAAATAGGGAATCGACGACTACAGGGTAGCACGGAGAATTTTTGCGATTACTTGAGTCGAGTGTGGTCGACTTTATCACATCTTCTACGGAGTGGTCTTAAAATTCAATGAAAGTTGGCGGTTATAAAGTTATCAGGTAGAAAGACTTATGATTTTTATTTGAAGATTCCTCTTCTGCAACCGATTCACTAAAAACGGATTGAGTTTCCATGATATAGAGTTTCCATCGGTATAGAGACATATCTTACCTTAGTTCTCAGTTAGAAGGAAACTGCAGCCTAAATGGTAGCTACAGCTAGGCATGGATCAACCTGGCTAGAGAGATATGCTGGTTAAAGTCTGGCGCGGCCCGGATTTAGCGTCGATAGTAAATAAATACGATTTAAATCAATGGGGGAAAGAAAACATGGCGGGCCCTTATGTATATCGAACTCCAACCTCGAAAGTTCAGCGGTCTCAAGACAGAGTTACCTATTCAAAAGAACACCTTCTCATTTACAGAGCTCAGTGGCTCACGTTCTGTAATTATCACATCGATATCTTTTATCACTTAAGCGATGTGAATAATTGAAGCAAAATGTTCCTAAGTCTCGATGCGAAAATTTGGTGCAGGCAAATAACTGTACGGGAAATAATGTCACTTATTTCTTGTGAAGTTATTTCCGACTAAAAGTGAGCATTAACTTTACTTTTTTGGGGGAAATAATTTCTCTTAACATGCGACGACATAATTTAAGTCCACAATTCATAAACAGTGGAAAATGTATGGGGACGGGTGTGGGTGTAGGTGCGAGGTTGTGTGTATGCAAATTTGTTATTCATAATGTTAATTAAATTATAAATAATTCAATTTTGTTTTCGTTTTCCAGTTAGTGGTGTAATTGCCCACTTTAAGTGAAAAATAATTTCACATAAAAAAAGTGAAAATATTTCCAACTCGAGATGAAGTTATTTCCATAATGAAGTTATTTCCCTGCAAACGAAAATTTGAAATTGATGCTTATAGTTTAAGCGGTGTTACTACACTTCAGAAATGTTACCGTAACAGTAATAATTCGTATAGAGTATCGACGTGCGTATACAGTTTCCAGTGCAGGATTTGACCAAAGTGAGGAATAAGTTTTACCTCTTCAAATTACTATTTCAGGAAACACGCATAATGCATTTTTGGCTATGACTTGTAACCGAAATGTTACCGAACTGTAGACAGCAGCTGTCAAATTTGTTTTCATGTGCTTGTAAGTTGGTTGGGAAATTTTTATTTCCTTAGCTTATACCAATTAGAAAAGTACACATTTCCACTTTAATGGGGATGCTAAAATACCTAAAGGAAGATCATATCAGGAAAATGGTAATGCAGGTAATGTTATGTGAATTCAGTAATTGGATTTCTTCGTATCCGAGTGCAAAATATTCAAACGAAAACCGGTTTTACCACAAATATCAATAAGTTGTAGTGGCAAAAATCCACGCGCTCGAGAAATATCGAGTATTTATAATATACTCAGTTTTATTTCCAAATTGTTTTTATTTTCCTAGGGACTGTAACGTAAAACTGTAAAACCAAATTAAAAACATTATCTCTTCTATTTATTTAGTTCACACATGTATTAAAGAACAAAACAAGTTTTAAATTTCAATAATTCAAAAATGAACTTTTTTTGTTCATAATGGATCCCAATTAGAATCAGAAAGTGGCCATTTGTCTGCCATGTGCCTTTGTTTATGCAGGGGCATGTACAATTGTACATACATTATGGAAACATTCATTTGTTGCGTTTATTATTTATAAGTCGTAATATTTATTCAATGATTCTTTCTATTGACCTTAAACTTTTAAAGTATGAGAACATTCAACAAAAGTTTGGTTAAAATAATAGGAAATGGATTATGAAAATTTAAAAGTGTTTTCGCCTTCAACTTTTGGTACTGCTAGTAAACATATTTAAGTGAAGTTAGTTATGTCATGCGACGGTACAACTTTATAAATATAACCTTAGTAGTTCATATTGCATAATTTTCTAGCCAAAGGAAAATTGGTGTACCAAATCGGCGTAGAAAGTTTCTGGTGTTTCTAAAATGACTTCAGTAAAATATAATTATGTATTAAAATTTATTAATAATATTTGATGTAATGTTAGGGTGTTCATATACCTCAAACGATAAAAGAGGACACACTTTAGCAGAAATCGTAAAACAAGGGGGATTAAACTATTAGCGAAGTTCATCCTTTCACAGATGGGCTATCTGTTTAGTTTAAGCGTTTAACAAATCTTGTACACGGAAAGAATTGGAAAATCACCAATTGCAAAATTTTGATTTTGCCATTTACGAATTATATATTTTTCGTAAATCACAACGATTTTGTCTTATCGAATAAACTCCCTGTCCGTAATCCGAGCTATGTTGTTTTTTCTCGTTCTATAAAGGTATGTCCAGACCAGCCAAACATTTGATAAACTATGAAATACCTACATGTTCCATTAATATTTCTAAAACACTTATTAAACAAAACAATTTTTATGGAATGCTTAAAAATGTTTTGCTGGTTTGGATCTGGACACCAAAAAAACGTTTATGAAATGTTTCAAAGTTACCCAATCGTGATGGGAAATAAATTTTGTTTTACAAGTATCCCTGCATAAAGTGAGCGCTGTTTTTCGATTACTATTTGTTTTTAAATAAAATAAAAATGTCCAGAAAAGCTTGGAATACCTAATGAGAAAGTGATTCATTTAATACGATTATTTGAAATAAATCGTGTGTCGCGTGATTCCCGAGACCAAAATTACAAAAATAAAAACTTTACTGGCTGCTAATAATCCCACCACATTCTTTTCTTCTAGTCCAAAACAGGATAAAGTTGAAATATTTCATAAACCTTTACCCCCGTATTAATAAACAAATATGCAAAATGTAAGTTAGCTAGTAGACGTCAGATAGCATACAAAAATTTGACGTAACTGCTGAGTAACGAGTTGATAACTTTTACGCAGTGTTTATTAATACGGGGGTTAATAAATAAATTTCAGAAATCTTTTATAAATGTTTATAAAATCTGTCCGATTTGCTTCAGAAACATTTCATAAACATTTCTGAAATATTTCGGTGGTCTGGACACACCTTAATATGCCAAGATAAACTCAAGCGTTAGCACCAAAATATTGTACATGTGGTTCATATTTGAACATAAAATACTAAATTTGTTTCACAAAAAATTTATTTGAAAAGAAAAATTATGCAAATTTGATTCAAATATGGTAACACCCCCGACTTTGCAAGTGAAATGACATGTGCCTTGTGTGACGTCACGTTGAGAAGAATATTTGCAATATGGCTGGTGGCAATATGTAGTTTGAAATACCCTGTATTATCTGTTTTGCTTTTGAAAGCAACTGTTGCCACAATTCTAAAATTAAACTTTTCAATGATCCGTTGTGTTTTATTTTCGTGATCTGATCCGAATCAGATCACGCTGATAATAAAAAACAGCTAATGACGTAGAGAAGTCGTAAATTGCAAATTATTTTTTGTAATTTCTCATGAAACTAACTAACGGTGTGGAACTTTTTTTTACACAGAGAGTAACGACACGTCAAAACATGTCCACAGTCCTTGTATTGAATTTTTTTTTTATGCATACGGATATATATGTATTTATCATAATGCTGCATGCTGGAATCATGCGCATTTGCCTTCATTGTGCGCATTGCGTGTCGGTTTTTAGAGTCAGACAGTCGGTATTATGTATTTGGTAAGAGCAGTTCCTGATGGTTTGATGGTAACTTTTTCATGGGGATATTGAGTATATAACTAATAATTCTGGAATATATTTTGTAAGTATTGAATCAAAAAAAGCTAAAGCATATAAATAGGTATTTTTTTCATGACATTAGGTATGTACAATTGTACATCTGGCTACTCGAAAGAAAGAAATTGGAATGGATAGTAAAATATACAAATATTCAATCGAAATGGATTCTTAAGGTCCGTATCAATGGCAAGTTCTTCTAAACAATTTGTGTGCATTTTAAATTTCAGCATAGACAGAAAAACCACCCCAGACAAATCCCGTTGTCTCCGGACGATGTGGCGTCGTAGGACTCTCTCGGATATTAGGAGGAAAAGGAATTATAAAATATGACTCTAAATATGTATTCGAAAATAGCCTAATTAATAAAACTATGAATTTTGATTTGTAGGTAAATAACGAGATATAAGTTGCAAATTGAGAATAAAGTTTTCTAATTTCACGATAAAAAGATTTTGAATTTAATACGCCACTCGAGAATCGTAAATTGCAAAATGATAAAAATAAGTTGCAATTTTCGATTGAAAGTTCGCAAATCAACACTTTTGAGTTGCAATTCAAGACTAAATGGTTGTAATTTTCTAAGGGAGGAAATTATAATTTTCAGCAGAAAAGTGGTAATTTGCGAATTGTTCTTGCAATTCACAATCCATAGTAATATAAAATTGATAACTACAGGTGGCGCAAAAGTAATCCTCCTATCAGAAAATGCTATAAATTTTGCGATTGGCCCCTAATGTCAGTTCTGTTTTGACATTTGTGTAGTAAACACATGCGAAATACACGTTAATAAACAATGTTACGCTACACTGCTCCAGAACGCGGAATATTGGTGACTATTTATTTGAGCAATAATCGGTCGGTGACTTTGGCACGACATGAATTTCGTCGCAGATTTCCTAGCCGTCCAACGCCTACTGGTGAAACACTGCGACATTTAGCTTTTGGGGCACTGAAAATCCGCGTGTAACCCACGAAGAGCCATTACACCCGCTCAAAGTCACTGTATGGTGTGCTGTTTTCGCTGGAGGAGTCGCGGGCGTCGCGGGCCAAACGGCTACTGTGAATGGTGAGCGCTACAGAGCAATGATCAGCGAGTTCTTTTTGCCGCAACTTGATGAATTGGGATTGGAAAACATGTGGTTCCAACAGGACGGTGCAACGGCACACACTGCACGTGCCACAACCGATATGCTGAAGGATGCATTTCCCGGGCGCCTAATCTCCCGTTTTGGCGATTTGCACTGGCCACCAAGATCGCCTGATTTGACCGCTCCAGACTTCTTTTTGTGGGGCTTTTTGAAGTCGCGGGTTTATGTCAACAAGCCTCAGACTCTTGCAGCTCTTAAAGATAATATCCGTCAAGAATGTGAGGACCTATCGCCGGAAGTTTTGGCCAAAGTGATGGAAAATGCCATAAAAAGGGCTCAAATGACAATCAACTGTGGCGGCGGCCATTTACATGACATCATATTCTCGACTTGATGTAAAAAAAATTAAAAGACCAAATAAAAATAATCCACAAGAAGAATCAAAGTTTTTCATTTTTTTTTTTAAATTACAGCCAAAAGACATCGGAAGGTTATTTTTGCGCCACCTTGTATTTGTGTCAAATTGCGATCGGTTATGGCAATATGTATTTCTCGTTTGACAGCATTATTGATAATGAAAAGTGTTGATTCCCGACTTTTGAGCGTCAATATCTTCACTTCGTACAATTTCTAGAATTGCGAATAACAAGTGGTGAATTAGTAAATCCTTAGCTAAGCTTCAAAAATAGACAAACTTTTCGTGATTCTGAGCTTATTTTTCTTGATTTGATCTTAAAATTCCTTCCGTGTAGGAAAACAATGCATATTTTAAATGACCACAGCAATGTTTTCTTCACAATTTGTTTTACATTTTTTCAGCTTTGACAAATGCATTTGATGCATGCAATAAACCTTAGTTCTAGAATGGTTTCCTATCATATTTACCACATTGTTTTGTTCCGGCTATATATAAAATTCGCTAAGCTTCCCTACAATTGTCTTAGCTGTCACTTCTTGTTTTTTTTCTTTTTTCTCATTTGGCACTTACATAAATACAATCGGGATCTTGTCTTTTGCGCTTCTATACCCTCGAATAGTAAGAGCTCGCCTTAAACTGCCATTACAAAAAAGGAAGCACTCCTGAAAAATTCCGAAATAATCGATTATAAATTTGTGAAATGCTTAGTGAAATGTTTTGTTTTGTGTTTTGATCTGCCAAATAAAATGCATTGATCGCCAGATCGTTTTTAATGTGACTTTTCTTTCTTCGGTAACAACTTGTGCAATCATTTTAGTATTTTCTATTTATATCGCTTCCGTAGCTTTTGATGGAAGGCTTCTTTAATGCTCGCCCACTTGTCGCAGCAACATATTCACTAATTTCAAATCCTAAGCCTGAGCCTTATAAGAAGTTTGTATACAATCCACGTGCAACAATAGGTATTTCTCTTCCACCCTGTCCAATGCATAAGAAAATGTTTAGTAGACAGATTCGTTTGTGCTCTGTGTGCACGGCACAATTCCTCGGTTTTTTGTTTTGTTTTGATTGACATCTTGATCAATATAATCGAACACACAGTGTCAGGCAAGTGGCTGACGCTTTTGTTGCCACTACAACGGAAGGCACCACAAGCAATGGCAACAGCAACCTCGCACAACAATGACTTGTATTCGGTGCCTGGTAGTGGCAGCGGTATTGGTAGTACTGGTGATGGTGACAGCGGCGCTAAATCAGTTGTTTTTGGTGGTGGCACCACCACCAGCGCTATTATGCAGGGACTCTCCTTACTGTGTACTCCGATTAACGCCACCACTTTAGGTTTAGACGACTGACGACAAAACCAACAAACTGGCAGAAGGGTATGCCCAACCAAAGTGCCTACTGTCGCTGAACACAACTAAAAACGGGGGGCGATTGTGAAATACGAAATACAACATTCATTGGGGTCTGTTGACTTGTCGTCGATTCGGTGTCGAAGTAACAAACCGAACCGTGATTGCATAAAGCGCACACATCGTCGGTGCATGTGAAACCATGGAACAAAAAAAAAATCATAATAACTCTTGTTTGTTTGATAAATAAATAAAAATAAAACTAGACCCAGGTACGGTACGGCAGACCGATGATGTCGTCGATAAAGCGGGGGCGAAGGGTGTGTCTATTACGTGAAATCATAAATTTTTACGTAACATTCAAGCGAGTTATACGTATGCGTTGTACGATATTAGTGGAAGCAAAACTGAAATAAATGGTAACAGCATTAGTCACTCACGCGCCGTGTTTCCTCATAATAACTAACGAAGTGAAGTTTGCTTTTATTGAATCTTAAGAATGCAGTTTTATCATGGAAGCGGTTTTGGTATTTCCATGGATATGGCTAACAGCCTTTCGTATTGTGACCTGCTGTCTAGTTACATGGGTTGTGGCAAAAATTAAAAGAAGGTGCCGAGTTATCCACTCATTTGTTGAGAAGGAGAAGGATTTTGGAACTTCTATTCCAGCGGACGCTGTTGAAGGGTAGTGATGCGATGTCATGAGAACACAAGCGTTCTCACCTAGCCTCTCACTATCAACTCCTACTCTCACCTCCACGTGGTGACTGGTGGGTGCCTAGTACCCCGATTGGAGATTGGGTAACCAACCCCTTTGGAAGGTCGTTGGTGGCAGCGGACGAGAGAGGGGGGAGGAGTGTGTTTTTCTCACTAAGGCACCTCCTCTGGTACCAGACGGCAGCGGAGGAGTTCCCTAGATGGAACCAACGGTGGCGTCTACAGTTCCAGTCAGGCCGAACTAATTAGTGTAATCCCTATAAAGCTGCTCTGACATATTCGGATACCAGGTCTATAGGGATTTCCAATACCGAGCCAGGGTGTTGGAGAAGAGTTGGTGGCGGATGAGCCCTTAATGGGCCAACGGCAGCGCTCACATCCCAAAGTGGGTTACTGGGGCCGGAATAACCGGCCTGCTGTCCTAAGGTCAAGGGCCTAGCCCTCCAGGTTCGGGGTTGTGCCGTCGGGGTAACTTCCCGACCATGTAAAAAAAACAGTAGTTATGAGAGAGACACGAGGAGCCTCGGATAACGATTTCCCTCAAACGGCAACCAGACCCGGAACGTCAACGGACAACGATTAAAGAGTATGTACCTGGAACGTGCGAACGCTCTACACTCCAGGTGCTACTCAAAAACTTGAGTCTGTGCTCACGCGGTACAAGGCAGATATTACCGCGATCCAGGAGATACGATGGATGGGATCAGGTATGATGAAAAGGAAAAATTGCGATATTTATTACAGCTGCCATAAAAGATTGCATGTATTAGGATGCGGATTCGTCATGGGAAATCGGCTTAGGACAAAAGTTATTGACTTTAAGCCGATAAGTGATCGCCTAGCTGTGATCCGCATCAAAGCTACTTTCCAAAACATAAGCCTAATATGTGCACACGCCCCTACCGACGCGGCTGAAGACCCTATTAAGGAGTAGTTTTATGACCTCCTGGATGGAGCCTACGGAGCCTGTCCGGAGTACGATGTCAAAGTTGTGCTCGGGAATTTCAATGCTAAAGTCGGAAAGGAAAACATCTTTGGCGGGTTAGTTGGTAAGCACAGAATCCACGAAACGACCACAGACAACGGTTACCGACTAACTGACTTCGCGGCAGCTCGTAATACGGTGATAAGTAGCACTAGGTTTCCAAGGCTAAGGATCCACACAGCAACCTGGCGCTCTCCAGACGGTCGAACCGTAAACCAAATCGACCATGTGCTAATCGACGCGAGGCACGCATCCAACATCCTCAACGTGCACACATTCCGCGGGGCAAACGTCGACTCTGACCATTTTCTTGTTGCGGCTAAGTTCAGAGCTCGACTATCCAACGAGAAGAAGCTGCGTTCCGCCCAGAAGAAGAAATTCGACGTTGGACGCCTTAGCACACCTGGCGTAGCCAGAGTCTACAAAGAGCTGCTGAGTGAGAAACTCTCCGCAGTGTATTCACCTACCACAGATGCCAACACCCAGTGGTTCCAGTATCGCGACATCATCAAAGAGGTAGCCGAATCCACCTTAGGGTACCAGCCACCCCAGAGAAAGAGCCCGTGGTATGATGATGAATGCGTACGCCGGAAAAAGGTGACCGAAGATGCACATATGAAGACGCTGCAGTGCAAAACAAGGGCAGCGAGGGAAGAGTATCGAGCCAGGAGGAGGGAAGAGAAGAAAATCCTGCGTAGAAAGAAGAGGGCCTACGCAGCCTCCCAGCTCAAGGAGATCGAAGAGTCCTGCGATCGAAACAACATCCGGAAGTTCTATAAGAAAGCAAAGCAACTGGCTGCTGGCTTCAAGACCGGAACGCAGGCTCTTCGAAACACTGAAGGAAACCTAGTCACCGAAGCGCAGGGAATAGTAGATGTGTTTAAGCAGCACTTCCAGCTGCTGCTAAATGGGCATCATGTAGAGAGAGTGATAGGGCAAGAAGAGAACCCACGTCCAATCAATGAAGAACCAGTTCCACCACCCAATATAGAAGAAGTTGACTTAGCAATAAAAAAGCTAAAGAACAACAAGGCCGCCGGCTCTGATGGTTTACCAGCGGAGCTCTTCAAATACGGTGGTGATGTTTTGGTAGGGCGCATGCACCAAATCATCAACCAAGTATGGGTGGAAGAAAGCATGCCCGATGACTGGACTATCAGCTCCATATGCCCCATCTACAAAAAAGACGATCCTATGTCTTGCAAGAACTATCGAGGCATATCCCTGCTTAATGTCGCATACAAGATCCTATCCAACGTACTGTGTGAACGTCTCAAACCGTTCTGCAACACACTAATCGGCACGTACCAATGTGGCTTCCGGCCCGGCAGATCGACTATAGACCAAATTTTCACACTGAGGCAAATCCTGGAAAAGACCAATGAATTTCAAGTCGAGACTCACCACCTATTCATCGACTTTAAAGCCGCATATGATAGCATTCATCGCCAGGAGCTTTATGTGGCGATGGCCGAATTCGGGATCCCGGCAAAACTGATCCAGCTATGTAGCGTGACGCTGGAGAACACACGATGCAACGTGCAATTTGGAAGAAGTTCCTCCTAACTATTCCAAACATGCACCGGATTTCGGCAAGGAGACGCATTATCATGTGACTTCTTCAATCTCGTGTTAGAGCAGATAGTGCGCAGGGCAGGTGTCAACACGGAAGGCACTATCTTCAACAGATCCGTCCAGCTACTGGGGTATGCAGACGATATTGATATCATCGGTCGCTCCCAGCGTGCCGTGATAGAGGCTTTTACGGCGATTGAAGAACAGGCTAAATTCGTTGGTCTTGTAGTAAATGAGGACAAGACTAAGTACATGCTATCAACAAACAAACAAGCATCTGTCCACCGCCTAGGACAGAACGTCACTATTGATAGCAACAATTTCGAGGTAGTTAAGGAGTTTATCTACCTCGGTGTAAACATGAACTCCACAAATGACATCGTAGTGGAGATCCGGCGAAGAATTACCCTGGGAAACCGCTGCTACTTCGGTTTGCCAAAACAATTGGGTTCAAAACTCCTAACTCGAAGGACAAAATGTATGCTTTACAGAACCCTTATCCTGCCAGTTCTGCTTTATGGCGCCGAGTGCTGGACGATAAGCAGGAAGGGAGAGCTGATACTGGGCTCCTTGGAAAGAAAAATTCGTCGGTGGATTTTTGGTCCTGTGTGCGAGGAGGGCGAATGGAGGAGAAGATATAACCGCGAACTCTATGAGCTGTACCAAGATGTGGATGTAGTCCAAAAGGCCAAAATACGTCGACTACATTGGCTCGGCCACATCGAGCGAATGGACAATAATGCTCCAGCTAAGAGGATCTTCGAATCCCAGCCGACAGGTTCGAGACGACAAGGAAGACCGAACCTCCGTTTCAAAGACCAAGCCATCGCGGATGCCAGAGCGCTTGGTCTGGAGAACTGGAAGCAGCGTGCCCGGGATCGCAGAGGATGGAAGGCTACAGTGTCTCAGGCAGAGACTCTTCACGGGTCGGGAGCCCGTTAAGTAAGTAAGTATTCCAGCGGACGAGATATACATAAATCAGCTGTACATTCTTATAGCTTTATCTATCGATAGGATCAAATGCAGTAGTCAACAAGATATCCATCCTTCTGCAGTCCCCACTGTATCACTGAAAATAAAATACCAGGTTATATTGACAAAAATCGATTGTAAAATTTCAAAAAAAATAATTTTGTTGAACTGAAAAAAAAAATGGTTGTAATGATAAATGAAATTAATCAACTTAAGGTTTATCAATTTGAACAATATTTTGTCAAACGGATAAAACATTTACTACAAAACTACTTTGTCAGATCAACAAAACACAATTTTCAGTTTAATAAATCGATATTGTATCAATTGAACAATTTTGTTGTTGAATTAACAAAGTTTTTATTATATCAATAAAAACGGAACCAAAAATTACTTTTGTAAATGTTTGTTAAATTGACACAACTTATGCAAAATGTTTGTCAGCCGAACAAAATACAGATTATCAATATTACAAACAATTTGTTGAAATGAAATTTTTTTTTTGTAGAAATAACAAACATTTTGTAGAATTGATAAAACACGTGTTGAATCAATAAAAATACATTTTAAACATTGTAATCCTTTGAATGCAACGCTATTGATGGCGTCATTTATATTTCAAACTCGAGTTTGTTAGTGCGTATAAATAAAGCCGGTAAAAGTGAAAATTAATAAGGACATAATTAAAAAACTAAACCTCTCTTAAATCAAAGAAAGCCGCATATGAAAATTGTGGGAATATCTAAAAGTAAGTGAAAGAAGTTAGTGCGAAAATATATTGATTTATGTTTATTGAAGACAAAAAAGCTGAACTTACAGCCAAGGCAAAAATATGTCAAGCCAAGGCAGACCAAGTTGTGCACAAATACGATTGTATTGAAGAAAATAGGATTGTGCACATCATGGGCTCGCTTGGCTAGACTCTGGACAGTTTCTTTCTTGTCTAAAAGTGCAGCTACACACGAGAAATTTTAATTTATCTTGAGACTGTTGTGTTGTTAATCCTTCGGAAAAATGATTCAATTTTTATCAGATAAATACGAGTACCTACTGTGTTCGTATTTTTGAAGTTTCGATGTTAAAAAAAGTATTAGCCTGAAAAAAGACATTTACATATACCTATATTCAATATACATATATATTAAATTATCTGCAAGTGCAACATCTTACTTTTCTACGTACTAAATACAAATTGTGAATATTTTCTTAGATTGTGAAATCGATCGGGAAGCCGTGGCTTATACATTATTATATTATTAACATTTTTTTTGTTAATTTGATAAAAAGACAAAGACCAAATTGAAAAAATTTCCTTTGTAAAAGCAACAGTTAATTGTTGATTTGATAAAACAGCAATTGTAGAATTGACAAATCTCTTTTGTAAAATAAACAACATTATGATTAATTTAACAAATTATTTTTATACGCACAAACAAACGATTTTTGTTAACACAATCATTTTTTTATCATCACAACAAAAGTTTTAAGACAAGATAAAAGTTATTAAAATTTTGTCAAATTTCATAGAAACTTTTTGTTGGACGTATATTGACAAAAAAATTGTTGAATCTAGCCTCATTTTTATCAGATATACCAATGTCTTATTTTCAGTGAGGTAGGCATACCGAACCGGTCTTAATTAATTCGTTAAAAAACATTTTAGCTACTTAAACCAAATGACACCCAGAATTAAAATAAAATATTGACAGGCTTGGTCTCAGGGTTGACCCATGTTTGACCTGAATTGGAATCTCAACTTAAGAATAGGAGGCACTAAAATAATAGTGGACGGATCCCTAACACAAACAAATTTATGCAGTGAAGGTTTTATGTAACTGATTTCATACCTTAAACTTTCTCTTTCTCGGATACTTTCTTGACTTGCAGATGGTAGAAGCAACTTACTCGGATTAGGGTTCGAGATCAATCTCCAGCATCAGGCCAAATTGCTAAGAAAACATATTTTTTTAATTTTTCTTCTTTTTTGTAGCCCAAATTGGCTAAAGTTGTTATCGCGGTCTCAACAAATCACCTCACCAATACTTGTAGGGATCATCTATCTGCAGACCTCCCTCCCTAAGCTCTGAACTGGATCTCTTCAACAAGGGGTATAAAATACCCATCGGCGATCCTCTGATGATGCACTTATGACCAAACATCTAGGCCTCATTCTAGACAGTAGGTACATTAAGCTGGAAACTAAACATGCTTGAGAGAGATCTGAAAGTCGGCAAACTAACTAAGCAAACTAAAATACATCCCCAAATTTACGCCTTCTTCCAGCTTCAGTCGAACAAAATCTTCACAACATAGAACCTCAAAAACTGAATGGAAGGGTAATGTAAGGTTTCGATGGAGATCCATCTGCTTCTATTCACATCGGTCTAAAAGGGAAGGGGACATGGTGTATCTATTATCGCAAGACCTAAACTGTAGGATCTCCTTTCGCCTTCCTAATTACTGTGGTGGCTAAGTTCCAGGCGTGATCCATGGCCACAAAGGAAAGGGGCCCTGCCCTGTCTGAGGCGCATGCTGGATCTCGAGCCCTCTAACATTCTAAACAAAAAAATAAGTACCAAGTTTAGGTAAATTGTTAAGGGACACTGAATCATCGGAAGACGTGACTGGGTCTAAGTCCCCTCTCGAAGAAAACACCCTCAGGAGAATATTTTTTTGACAACAAATCGCTTATAAAGCATTAACCATCAGGGATGAAAAATGAATGGTGTGGACTGTAAGCAAATCTTTGTTCCGATTGTACTTTTTCGGACTCAATTGCATTTTTTATTTCCGTATACGAGAAATTTATTTTCGTATAAAATTTTGAATGATTTCGAGATGTTCATTAATTTTATGTAATATTACGCAATTTCGCCCGTCAGCTTCTGAGGCCCACAGCTAGGCGGATTTGTTTCAAACTTTGTTTTCAGAGTTTGTGGGCTTAAAGTACGGAGCCATTTTTTATTTTGCACAGAAATTTCAAAATTCGAATTTTTCTCGAAAATGAAATGTGTGATATGTGAACAAAAATGTATTTTAAAGGTAATTTTTATGGTCAAATTAATTTAACTGGTTATTTACATAAAAAGCGGGTAAAACAATTTTATCCAAAATGCATGAGCAAAAAAAACTCTCGAACAACAAATTTTCTGTTGCACTTACTCAATTCTTAGCTTAACAGCTGAGGAAGTGTACTTTGTCAAACCAATTAAGTTTCCCACTTTATTTGCGATCACATACTTTCAATTTTAAAGAAATCAAATTATAAGTTCACTAAATACAATTTGACTTTGAACTTGTTTATCTGCATAATAATGAACTTTCATAATCACCATTCAATTCCAATTATTATGTACCTACTTTGAAAACATTTCCAAAAGGATTAACAATTTCACTCAAAAATCTTGTAAGATGCTAAAGTTACAAAAACATTTTCGTTATCATTATACACAGAACCTGTAAAACATTCTAACCGAAACTTCCGAATATTGGATAAAAGCACTAATTGTTAAATGTGCATTGGCCCCTAGGAATAGAAAAAGAAATCGAATCTAAAGTCCTCTTTTGGTAGGCAGTGAACTCTTAATCCCACCTAGCATTTCATAGAAATGAAATAAATTTAACAAAAGACAACTTCTGCTAGCTTGCAACTGCAACTTGTGACACTGTGTGTATTAAGTTGGCCGCAAAAACACTTTGTGTTTACTTGCACTCATATAAGTAAATTGTAATTGAAACTCTTTTCCATACGCCTAATCGTTATTAGTAAAATCATTTTACATGCAAATCTGCGAAAATATTGAGATTTCTGAAAATTGCCCCGGATCGGTGTCTTCAATCTTACTATTTCCTAACTTAAAGCCAAATTGAATGCTTTTTTTCTTATAATTTAGACTAAGAGTTGATTTTTATTTCCAAAAGTCCTATCTAATGTATTTTATTGCTAACAGCCAAAGAGTATAAATAAAAATTCAAAATAAAAAATACTCTTTGAGTGTAGCTTTTTTAGGGCGATTGCATTGCGTATTATTCCAAAGCCCATTGCAACTAAAAAGTTACGATTGTAACACATTTGTCAACCCCATTAACCATCCGAAACTAAAGGACGCTACACTCCGCCTGGTTGCATAAGTGTAACTTGCCGGTCCCAAGCCCGGGAAAAGGAGCAGGGAAGAGGAGTAAACCTCTCAAATAAATCCCTAATCCAAGGCTGAACAGCATACGCCGAGGGATGCATGGCTAAGAGGGTGCTTAGTCGCAAGTTTGCGAACTTCGGATACCAGGCGACCTCCGATTTCAAGATAGCCTTCCTGTGGTTAGACGGGTAGACTACGGGCGACCGATTATATCCCGCTTACTCGTGGGTTCAACATAGATACCAAACCAAAACAAACAATAGAGAATGATGCCTCTACAAATGCATCATCAAATAGGGATGTTAACTGCGAACACCCTGTCAGCAATGACGTGACATCTGCCAATCGGGAAGAGTCACCAAAAATAGATTCTGAGATGAGAAGCCTAGACGAGAACTCGTCTCTTCTAAGCGACTCAATCTCTGAGACGAGCACTTTGTGCAACGTAAGTATGTTGTCGGATGAATTTCCTGACGACATAGACAAAGCCAAAACCACTGACAAAACAGGTCAAGGTGAATCGGTATTTGTCAAATTTACACCCTCTGAAAATCGTCGGTTCAAACAGGCGCTAAAAAAAGGGTGTAATAAAATACAAGCGAGAGAATTCGCGAAATCAACAGATGGTTTCAAGGGTCCCGAGGTGAAGCGTACGCGATCCGAGGATAATACCCCTCCTCAATCCGAAGCGAAGCGAGCTCGAGCTGGTAATACAACCATAGACAGAGCCTCATATAGCAATATAATGAGCTTTGTCAGACTGGGTGTCGTGCCAGCGGACCTCGATCGTAATCCTCTCAGTAATGAGCATATGGTTCAAATACAGGAGAGCATTATGGACATCACGATTGAACTACGTGACGAGGACACAAAACCATCCTTCCGCGGCTCAACATTTAAAGCCGGATGGCTCTTGCTAACATGTGCAGATGCCACCACCGCAAATTGGCTAAAAGCAAACTTCGTTAAGCTAAAGGAGAAATGTGGACTGGAGGTGATGCTCGTGGAGGAGGAACATCTTCCGAAACCACATGTCATCAGGGGTTTCTTTCCACAAAGCTCCGGAGTAGCAAACGAAAGAGTCCTTGCTATGCTAGACGGCCAAAATAGAGGGCTAAACACAAGAACGTGGAGAGTCCTGCAAAGATCAAATGAAAGAGATATCGCTCACATGGTCTTTGCCGTAAACGACAGCACCATGAAACAGCTGGTCGAACTCAAAGGAATGGTCTCCTACCTTTTTGGGCAGACGCGACTTATTCTTAAGAGTTCTGACAAAACGTCAAATCACGGCAAGAAAAACGTCCACCCTGACACTGCAAGGCCGAGCGCGTGCGGGGAAAATGAACACCCAGTACCCAGCACCAGCGCCGCCGCAATGAAAGCCGCAAGTGCCGAAAAAAGCGCAGTGGTATCAGCACCAAAAAATCCAGCTGAAAGAAAGGATACAAACGACTGCAAAAACATCAGCAGAAATCGTTTCAGGCCTAAACTGTCTCATGAGGACAGGGAAGGCAATAGACGAAAGACACAGACGAAGTATCCGAGAAGTAGGCAAGACGGCCACTCTCAACAGGGTCTCGTAAGACGAAGAGGCGATAATAAGCCAAACAGAATACGGGACCCTGAGCGCACCAGAAGACGATGACTACCCTCCCAAGTGTGCTGCAGGCAAACCTGCACCGAGCTATGGGTGCCTCGGACACCTATAACCAACGATGTGCCGAAGGGAACATCGCTCTCGGATTAATCCAGGAGCCATGGGCAACAGATGGTAAGATATTTGGCTTAAATAACAGAACCAGAAAACTTATCTTCGCCCGAGGAAATTTTAGACCAAGGGCCGCTCTTTTTGTCGCGAAAGATATAAAATTTTCTCCCATTTCAGGCTTCAATACCAGGGACCTGGTGGCGATCCTTATAGAACGTCACAACGGCCGAGAGCTGCAAAAAATCGTGTGCGCATCGGCGTATTTTGCTGGAGATGACGAGAGTATACCTCCAACGCCAGTACAGGAACTCGTTCTGTACTGCCAATCCCAGCAACCTCACCTTATCATCGGCTGCGACGCAAATGCTCATCATCCAGTTTGGGGTAGCCGAGATACAAATAAAAGAGGTGAGTCTTTATTAGAATACTTATGTAGTAACAATTTAGTTATTCTAAATAAGGGAAATAAGCCAACTTTTAGAAACTCGATGAGAGAGGAAGTCTTAGACCTGACTCTTTCAACTCCTTATGTACAAAACATCGTTGAAGACTGGCGCGTGTCCGATGAAGCATCTCTGTCAGATCACATGCACATAAAATTCAGACTTAGATGCAACACCGAACAGGCGCCGGTTCGATATGATAACAGACTTACAAATTGGAGAACCTATCGCGAAAACCTAGCGATCAAATCTGACATGCTTCCAGCACCGCCACTACAAACAAATGATGCTGACGATGCACTTAGCCAGTTAAATGATACCATTCTCTCATCTTTTTCAAATAGCTGCAAGGTAAAACGCACTGTGGTAAAGAGGTGCGTACCATGGTGGAATTCAAACCTTGAAAATATTCGAAAGAGAGTGAGGAAGCTTTTTAACAAAGCCAAACGCACCGGGGAGTGGGATCAGTATCGAGCCCTCCTTACCCAATACAACCTAGAGTTGAGAAGATCCAAAAGAGTTTCTTGGCGGACCTACTGTGAAAAGCTTGAAGAGCTTCCTGCAGTGGCTCGCCTACAAAAAGCACTCTCGAAAGATCAGTCAAACTGCATGGGATTGCTAGTCAAACCTGACGGAACAATCACACGCGACCGGGAGGAAACTTTGATTACCCTACTTCAAGTTCACTTCCCTGAGTCTAAAATCATAGATGAAGCCTACGAGCAAAATGTCGAGGATTCACCCCCAAGAAGCCTTGGAAGAAATAACAGCTTATCCGGAAAGCTTTTCACTCCGGATAGGGTCAAATGGGCTGTCAACTCATTTAAGCCATACAAGGCACCAGGTATAGACGGTATTTTTCCAGCACTTATCAAGAAAGGGCTGGACTTCATTTTACCTACCATGACTGCCTTATTTAGGTTAAGTTTTAACTGGGGTTATATACCACGAGCTTGGAGGGAGGTAAACGTGGTATTTATCCCCAAACCAGGCAAGCCTAGCGAACTACCTAAATCATATCGTCCTATAAGCTTAACCTCGTTTTTCCTGAAAACGATGGAAAGAATAATTGACGTACATATCAGAGAATGCCTAACAAACGGCACACCTCTACACCCCTATCAATATGCCTACCAAAAAGGCAAATCCACTGAAGGTGCTTTGTTAAACTTAACATCACAAATAAAAACTGCATACCGAAACAAAGAGGTTGCACTTTGCGCCTTCCTCGACATAGAGGGTGCTTTTGACAACACCAGATATGAATCCATATCAAACGCTCTACTCCAAAGAAATGTAGATCATCCATCTATCAAATGGATCAAAGCGATGCTTGAAAGTCGGAAAATAACCGCTTCATCAGGAAAGACCTCAGCATCAGTAACAGCTGTAAAGGGATGCCCGCAGGGAGGGGTACTTTCGCCCCTACTGTGGTCTTTGGTAATCGACAATCTGCTACAAATTTTAAGCAATTCAGGCTTCAATGTAGTCGGATATGCGGATGACTTGGTCATCGTTATTAGGGGAAAAGTAGCAAACGAAGTAACAACACAAATGCAAAACGCCCTTAAGATAGTCTTAGATTGGTGTTCTAAGGAACATCTTTCCATAAATCCTAGTAAGGCTATCATAGTTCCCTTTACTAAGAGAAGAAATTTGAACTTACGTCAAATCTCCATCAACGATAAAACCATTGAGTACTCCGACGAAGTCAAATATCTCGGAGTGATCCTAGATAAAAGACTAAATTGGAACTCCCATATAAACAACAAAATCAAAAAAGCAACCAGTACGTTCTGGGCTTGTCGTTGCATGTATGGTAAAACATGGGGAATCTCCCCAAAGATCACTCATTGGATCTATACAATGATGGTTAGACCCATCATTACTTACGCTTCCATAGTATGGTGGAACAAAGTCACACAGAAAACCGCCATTGTAAAGCTCAACAAGGTACAACGTCTAGCATGTCTAGGCATCTCCGGAGCTATGCGGACCTGTCCCACAGCTGCCATAGAAGCCCTAACGGGACTAACACCACTCCACATTTATATCAAAAAAGTGGCAATACGTAGCTCAACAAATCTGCTACAATTGAAGGAGATGGACATCGGTGATCATTCGGACCTGATAAACCTTCTCTCGGAGATTAAAGAACTTGACGTGATCTGCGCGATCACAGACCGCCTCCCAAAAACACTATGTTTTAACAGGGGATTCTCCACGGAGATCACTAATAGAGAGGCGTGGGCTAGCGGTAGCCCACCAAACTGCCAAAAAGGCATTAAGTGGTATACGGATGGTTCCAAAATGGAATCAGGGGTCGGAGCCGGCATATTTGGACCAAACCAAAATATTGCAATACCAATGGGAAAAAGCCAAAGCGTATTTCAAGCAGAGCTCCATGCCATTAAAGAATGCGCAAGCCTCATTTACAAATCAGGTATAAAAGGCGCAAACATCCATATATTCACGGATAGTCAAGCAGCTATAAATGCCCTTAGCTCACCAATCATTGACTCCAAATCAGTCTTACACTGCTTCAATACCCTCCAAACACTCTGCACCAGAAACAATACCAAAATATGGTGGGTTCCTGGCCACGAAGGAATTGAAGGAAATGAAAGGGCCGACGAACTGGCCAGAAAAGGTTCGGAAACACCTTTTACAGGACCTGAACCTTACTGTGCAATCCCTAAATCAGCGGCGAACCTCGCCATAAAAAGCTGGGAACACAACAAGTGTGTCTCACTTTGGGAAGGCCTCCCAGGCCTGAGACAGGCCAGAAGGTTGATCAAACCCTTCAAAAAAAATGCCAGAAAGATTCTAAATCTACGTAGGCATGATGTCAAAAACCTAGTTGGCTACTTAACAGGGCACCATGGTTTGCGATATCACCTAAATAAAATACATGTAGCCGACTCTTCGGAGTGCCGCCTATGTCTTGAAGAAGACGAAACAACTGAGCATATTCTATGTGAATGCCCAGCCCTCTGTGGTATCAGAAGGAACTTCTTTCTCAGGGAAATTATAAGCCCAGAAGAAGTAAAGACATCCTCTGCTGAAATCATCATCAGCTACATTAGGAAAGTAGAAACTCTATTAACCTAAACAAACCTTTTTCTGATCCTATGGCACAATAGATCTACTCAGGTCGAGGTGCCTCTTTATCGCGTTGGCGAGTCAGAAATTTAAAAAAAAAAAAAAAAATTAACCATCCGCAGGCTTTTATAGCAAGCTCCTGCATCCTGTTGGTTCAACAGGCAGGTTGCAGTCAATAGATCCTGTCACCCTAACCTAACAAAGCCCAACGTTTAAAAAAATAGCAACAACTTTTTGAACCGGACTCCGCTACCAAAGTGAGATGATAAGAAAAGAAGAAAATACTTTTACTGCTTAATACATCAAAGTGAATAGCATTGAAAATCGGAACACAATGTTCGTAAATCCATGGTGTTTTGATATTTTAGATTTTGTATGTGTCAGCTGAGGAAACGTTAATTCGATAGTAGATCAACTAACAACGTGATCAAGAAGTTTTATATCGGTGGTATTTTGTACCGCAACAGGTTATATGGCCAGGGCCGGACCAACCATATGTTCAAGATGTGCAAATGCACAGGGCGCCAAGTTCTGGGGGCGCATTGCTAGGAAAGAAATAATTAATTTTACCTTGCTCAAAAAATACGGCCATTTGCATTTTAAACAAAAAGCTTGTTCAAATAAGCCCAAAATAATAACATCCATCACACCTGTGCTGAATTATTTCTTGCGCATTAACTCACATCACTTGCAATGTTGCAACTTCAAGGAGAATCTAACTCAAAATATTGCAAAATAAAAAATCCCACTAGGCCTATGCAAGTTCACTTCTTACATACATAATCTCAAAATATACCACCCTGTTCATGTAGGTATATTCCTTGCACATGCACTTACATTTTACAAGAGAATCAAGTTCAAGGATCTCAAAAAAAAAAAATACCGCAACAAAAAAACGCATTGAAAGTCTACCTTCTGGGTGATGTGGAAAAGACATGTGTGCAAAAAATATGAAAAAAGGGCGCTTTCTGTAAATCTTGCACAGGGCGCTGTATATGGCTGCGCGTTGTTCGACAACAAGCAGAGGAAGCAGATGGTTTCCTATTCTGTGAGAGCCGGAATGTAAATATTTCCAGCATTTCAAAACAGAACCTATTGCTTTGCCTTGTAGTTGCAAAGTAATAGGTGCTCCTGAAATCTTGCCCAGAATATTGTGCAGCAATGCCATAAGCTTTAACTCCAAGTCCAAGCTGTTATATGGGGCAATGTGGCAGTGGCTATACTCTCACTAGATACCCCTCCTAACAGATATATGTACAAGACATTTTTAGGATTTTTGAACCCAATGCAGCAACCTATAGCAGCAGAGTGGCGTAGTTATACATTATGAACGGCGTTCCCTATATTCACACGCAATTGCAATTGCAGTTAACCTAAGATGTACATATAGATCAGTTGAACTTACTTAAAAATACATGGCACATACCTTGGAAAAGTCATTGCAATTGGGAAAGTGGTTGGAAGAGCTAATAGCCCTTTTTACGATGCCCTTTGGAGGTATAGTTTTGTTTGTAGACCCTGCGACAACCATGCACTTATCAAGCTCGATGGGTAGTCAAATTCAAAATCAAATTCCACAGCCATGAACTCATAAAACCGTCCACTGTTCGTTGCAACCTCTGCTAAATAAAACCAAATTCAGAACATTCTACCAGGGCAACTCTCTTCTATAAAGTTTCCGAAATTTCAGAGAGAACGGTCGGAGTAGAAATATAGGAATCCATGGCGAGATACCAAAATCCACAACTGCATTCTGCATGCAAAACCATTTCAATAAATATTAAAAACCCCAAAGTACAGAGAAATAGTCCAGTGCCAACTCGCCAGCAACCGCATCAGCACCAGCACCACCCACCCAATCCCAACTCGTACACGATGATCAAATGTGAGCACATTAAAAACTTTTCACTTTGCATCAACAGAAATCCCCCACAATCATCATCGTCAGCCCAGCGTATAGTTTTGTTCGCACAGCCATATACGCATCGTGGATATTGCATCTGAATATGTGCCGTCCGCCTATAGCACACTCTCTCTCTCTCTTCTGCTATAGATAGGCATTAGGCACCTATGTAAGTCGTCCCGTAGATACAAACAAAACAATATTCAAATAGATACAGATAGATACAATTCACCTAGCCGAATAGTAGCCTCTAGCCTGCCTCTGGTTATTATTACATTACTTCGTTCGCATAGTACGGGAATAGTGGATATAGCGAGGTGAATGTGTGCATTTGCGGATCCACATAAATGTGTCTCCCCCACCTCCAGGACCGTCAGCCGGTCGGAGGAGCTTCACACTGCTGTTGGGGCTGTTGGAGTGCTTGGGCCACAGATGAGATTGGTTATAGGGTCGCAGTCCAGGGGTACTTTGCACTCAGCTCTGTGCGTGTGTGAGCGTGAGCAAAAATTTAGTTTCTACAATTGTTTATTTGTTTGGTTTAGATTTACGTTCAGATGTTGTTACAGGGTGGTAATTTCAGGTAATTTACTTATCTACTCAGCTTTTATTGAGTAAGCATGATTGAGTCCAAGTACCTGGTGTATAGTTTTGTAGCTGTAATCAAATTGAGTAGGCACTTATACTTGTATAACATTAGACCTAGAGGTATGACTGCATTTATGTTATAAGAGAGGGGAATGGCGTAGACTAGGTTCAGGCAAGTAGATAATTGAGAGTCAGTAACCCAGGCCTTTTTTTTAAGTTTTTTTTATAAAATGCAGTTATTTTTATAGAAGAAGTCCAGCTCTTTTGTACGACCTCATATGAGCTCCCATGGTAACATTCTGAGGCATCATCATGGCGATAGTTTGAGGCAGTAGTCTTCTCCGGACTATAAGAGCCATCGCAGATATATTTTATATGATGAAGTTGGAGGCGGAGGTTATTTCGAATAGGGATGGTTGTAAAGGAACCATGTGCAATGACTCCTATTTGGAGTAAAAACTGCATGTGCAAGAGCTTTATCTATAGCACGATGGCCGAACTGGGGATCCTAGAAAACGCGCGTTACTATTTGAAAATATCTCTTCCGCACTGTTACAAAAATGCAACGAATTGCGGAAAGCAGATGCGTTGCGATGTGACATTTGAATCTCACTCCAAAATAGTAACATTTTTACCACTGGGCGAACACTAGTACTTATTAAATACCTCATCGTCGTCGTCATGATAAAAAATATCCCCCAGCCCGCCACTATGAGCGAAAACCGAAAAGTGTTGGATAGTTGATTGATTTAAACATCATGCTCAGCTTGCATCAATACAAAAAACTCAATTTATTTTAGCTTTAACAGTAGTAACGCCAATTTTCAGCTTAGCAAAAAATATTAATATTTTTTTCGAAAAAAAAAAAAGGAATGTGACCTCAGCTGCTGCATCGATTGTGCAAACCATGTAGATAATGAAATAAATGAGATGCGTCTTAATTCGAAGATGAAATTTTGTGACATATTTGCTGCAGCCAAGGAAATGGCATGACATGCTGGGATTTCAAAAGAACCCTTATGAAGGAAGTCAAGATCAGTGTTCCCAGATAAAAAAAATAAATCTGAAAATCTTGTATTTCGGATGTAAAAAATCTTTTTTTCAAGATTCTCTTCAAAATTAAAAAAAAAAAAACGAAATATAAATTACAATTCTAAAGTAACATACTACTAAAACATAAATCACCTAAATATCTATTAAAACAAATTTGGTCATAAATTAAAGTTAATTCCATTGCTTAAAGTTAGAATTCCATTGCTTGATCAAGCACAGTGGCTTAGTGGTTAGTGTGTTGGACTACTAAGCGAGGGGTCCCAGGTACGAATCCAAAAAAAAAACAAATTCCAACTAATGGTTTTTTCCGCTGCGCCCCCTCTCGCGAACGTCTGACAAACATCCGAGAGTATAACTGTCATGAAGGAGCTTCTCAATTAGCCATTTGGACCCGGCGTAAAATTGTAGATCCCTTCCATTCGGCCCAAAAACGAAAAACGCACACAAACGAATGGCTGTGAGAAGCTAGGCCTTGGGTCTCTACAGACCTGTTGCGCCAACTATTTATTTTTATTTTTAATCAAGCTCATAGAATTGCGGTTCATTAACGGGCAACAAATCGTTTTTAAAGATAATAATTTCAACAACCGTTTCAGTATATACGAAACCATTTGCCCAAAAATACGTTACATCAGTTATTTCATCAAATTCGTTAAAATGCATGTTTCTTTAGAGCTGATGAAAACGTTAGTGAAACACAAATTGTGTATGGGCTCCGTTCGACTCGCATTATACATAATAATGTAATTAATAGAAAACGCTTTTCTTTAATAGAAAAGGTTCTGTTGATTTGTTAGATTTAAAAAGTTCTTGATATCAAAAATCTTGAAATTTTATGAATTTGAGGTAAAAAGTCTTTTACATGTCTTGGAGCTCAAAAATCTTGAAAAAAAGATACATCTTGTAATCTGGCATCACTGGTCCAGAGACAAAAATATCTGACGGTGTATCTTTGTTCCCTTTTTGGACCACTAATCGATGCACCTGAAAACAAGATTTCTTGACCATCGTGAACTGATTTCAAAAATACAAAATATTCTGCCGGAAAAGTGTTCTGAGCTGAATACATAAGACATAATCATAACAGTCAATGCTTTTGCAAAAGAATATAAAATGACATCAAGGGCTCTACTAACGATTTTGTAGCCGAGATGACGATGTGCCGCGATTTAAAACGTTAGATTTATTATTGTTGCAGGCACTGTTAATATAGAAGCATAAATCAGCTTTTTGCAGATCGGTGCAACCCTTCCCGTTTCTGTGGCATTAAGTGAACGGTGTTTTTCTTGTCTTCGCAGATTAAAAACATACATATCTGCGCGATAACGCTGGTGAGGAGTTATTAAAAGGATTGATGCTTATTAATTTATATATCAAGACGGATGGATGTATGTTTATATTACTATTTATAATTAACATTACATTTTTTGTATAGGTACTTAAATTACAATATAGTAAGTACAACACTTATGAAAATTAAACTTTTTTTTCATAGCCCCTGCCCGAAATATTTTCCTGCGTTCGCCTCTGCTGAAAACCGATCAACCGCTATAAATTTTGGCAGTGATTGAGGATCAATCAGTATTTACTGATCAAATACATACTTTTGACAAACAAATAAACATCTTTCCACCATCTATGACCAGAGTTCAATAATGAAAGCGGCACAATCGAGGTAGTTACGACTCCGTGAATGATCTGGCGAAGAACAGCCCTAGAAGCCCCTTCTACTTCGGTTTGGCAGAGCAAAGCTTTTGACTCGAAAGACGACACTTTTTACCTTCCACAGAACCCTTAAGGCCGTCAGTGACACACAATATTTCAAGTGGTAGCGCGTCCAGTTTCCCATGCAGTATTTTATCGTGCTTGCTGCTTTATTTTGTTTGTACAAAATTTACATAGCAACAACAAATGTGCGATGAGCATGAGCAGCGTTAGGCCTCCAATTATTGAAAACAACGGAAAGCTTGACAATAGTTAAAAGTTTGTCTTGCAAGAAGGTCGAAACGGGAAGAAAGACAAAATCTGGCTCTCGGTGCTAGACGATGAGTATTAAAGGTGAGCTGATAATGCGGTCTGTTACTGTGTGCAGGTGCAGGGAGAATGAATTCAGTTTATGATATAACCGCGAACTATATGCGCTGCTGTACAAGGATGTGGATGTGTAGTCTAAAACCCCAAACCACATCGAATATGTTGGCTCGGGCAGATCTCTTGTAAATTGGCAATAAAGCAGCAGCCAAGAGGAGTTTCGTATAGGTGACCTAGTGTCCTAGACGACACAAGGCAGTTCGAACATGGTTGCCACTTGCAAAAAAAATTAGGTACCAAAATTGGAAAAAAAGTTACCAAACCAAGATAAAATTTACCAAAAATCTGGAGACGTTGATAAAACATTTTTAAAACATAAAAAAAACATATGTCCTTTAAAATATTCAATTTGGTACATTACGTTTGTAGGATCTTAGTTAGTCTAAGCAATTAAGCAACGTCAACAACGTTTGTGCACCAAATTACCAGCTCTTAGAAGGAATGGGATCATCTACCATTTCCGAGCCTTTTTTCTTATAACTTTAACAAATTAGAGTTTTATATCTGCAAATAAATAATATGATTAACTAACTTATCCACATCTAAATGTAAAATAAGCAGAAAATATTTCGAAGTTCATCTTAAAAAATACGAAAATGAATTCAGTAGTTTTTTGAACAAAATAGGTTTACATGGGTGGTGCTGACGCATTTTATGCAAATGCAATACTTTCATTTAGAAACAGTAAACAGTATTTTTGGTGCTACTGCTCAAAAAGTTACCAAAACCAGATAAAAATTACAAAATTACCAAAACTCAAAAAGCAAATAAAAAATTACCAAATTTGGTAAAAAATTACCAAAGTGGCAACCGGGAGACCGAACCTTTTCAACTGTGACCAAGCCATAGTGGATGCTAGAGTGTATAGTCTATACCAGCGTTTTATAAAGGGTCAAAGGGGTCAAAAAACATAATTGTTCTCCTTCCATTTGTAACAACTTACCGATGCGAGGCTGGGTTTTCGGCTTACACTTACACAAAAAAAAAAAAAATAGAAACAGACTGGTAGCAGCTGCAGAGGCTCCCGGAAATTACGCCAGAGGAAAATAACGCCAGATTTTTCTTTGGGAAAAATGTCAGAAAATGTTTTTGTTTTCAAATTTGGAAAAAAATTACAGAATTTTTTTTGGAAAATATGCCAGAAATTGCGGAAATTAGGCCAGACAGATGTGGAAAAAGCACTAGAAAGTAAAATGGAAACTAGACCAGAAAACAAACAATCTCTGGCATTATTTCCAGACTTAGTTTTGGAAGAACTAAACATTAAGCAGTAAACATTAAGCTTAATTTTAAGGGTATTTTAAGTAAAAGTCTGAAACAATTTCATTCTTCACATTAACAAGTTACAATTTTATTTTTTATTGTAAAATAAATGTTTTATTTAACTTTAAATAATTATTTGTGTATCATTTATTCTTTCTTTTCTTGTCACACATAAAAATATCCAAACCGGACTTCGAGGAACGATGATTTCTGTTAAAGTTTGAGTTCCGTGGCCGAAAAAAAATTGGGAACCTCTGGTATGTACAACTGGAAGCAAAGGCTGCAGTGTATCAGGCAAATACTATGTACCCAAACAGATAAACAGGTAAAACTGTAGGACGAAATTTTTTGAGTCCCACCAGTGATGCCAGACTTTTCGGACTAAATTGCCCACGACGAATATCACAAATACCCAAAAATGCCTTTTCTCCAAATGCGGACGTTAAAAAACACCAAAATACCCTTTTTTTGTTCTGAAAAATAAAAAATGCCCTTTATCGCCCTTTTAGCTTATTTTGAAAGGCAAAATGTCCACAAAACGGGTAATTACCCTCGACCTTTCATCATTGAGTCCCACTACCATCGTATGATTACAGATCGGCATATCTCTCTCTTAATCTGAAAGTTTAAAATGAATAAGATAGTGACACTTCTACAATTCTGATCTCAGCATTCGTTGATGTGACGCAATAAAATCCTTCTTTACAAATAAATATGTGCGCCGTCACCAAGATGTTTCGACTTTTGAATGCCTAAGGCTGAAAACACACCGGATCAAACAAAACGTTTTCGATTCGATAGTCAAAAAAACGTTTTTTATTTGAACACACATCAAGCAAAACAGAATTTAACAAAACAAAACGTTTTGTTTTCTTGTTTCGTTTGGTGTGCGTTGAAATAAAACAAAATGGAATTTTCGGCTTACTTTTAGTATTGTTCAACATGTTTTGCAAAAAACAACAGGTCAGCTATGAGCAACGAAACATGTTTTTCTGTTTTGCTTTGGTTTTTATTTTTCGTTCCATTTGGTGTGTGTTGCGACATAAGAAAGTAGGCAATTATCGTCAACGACGCTGGTTCGAAACAGTTTTGTTGCATTCGGTGTGTTTGTGGCGCATTTTTCAATACAAACTGTGTCATTCACGTCATTTGACGGAGGATTCTTGCGCTCTTGAATGAACTTTGGCGTCAGAAGAGTCTGAACCCAGAGTGTCTCCATTGCTCACTTAGGTGTTAAATTAAAACCTCCTTTCTCAAGAGCTTATGAGACTTCTCATAGTCCCAGAGTCCCAGAGACTAGAATTCAATAAACAAACGCGGTCGAAGACGATTTCCAATAGGGAGGCGAACTTGCAATTTCCAAAACAAGCACAAAGCCAGCTTCTTAAAAACAAAGCTGAAGTTGCCACCCTGTATCAGCTTAGAATACTTCGACTTAAATGGCCCGAGCATAATATTCTTGTTCCCTTTCATTATTTTTACCTCTTTAATTTTTTGTTTCAACATACATTTATAAGATTAGGATTTTTTTTCCCACCTATTTGTTGCCTTCTGTATACGTATGTACACATTGCGCTAAAAATATAATTCAATCAAAGAAAAAATACAAAAAAAGAAGACAGCATACTACAAAAACCGATCTGATCCATCCGAGCAAGCAATAGCAAACCAGCCAGTCCCAGCACAAAGCACATGAAGACGACGACGAATGCGAAGAAGAAGAAGCACATTATTATAATATTATTGAAACTATGTGTATCTATTATAGGTAGACAGAAACGAAAACAAGGCGCTATAGAGGTCGCCTTGTAAGTATCTTTTTCTGATGAATACCTATACGCTCGGTGCAAAGAGGCAATTATATAAAAAATCTTTCATGAAAATAGATGGAAATGCGCGAACTAGGTACACAAGCTGAATTGCCGGCATCGGTGTCGGTGATGACAAGGTGAGCTGAGGCTGAGGGGACGTGGCGGTCTCAGTTAAAAAAGGTGGATACGGATACGGAGGAGAAACAAAAGCAAACAGTTCGCCGCATACCACTTTGCGCACACAAATCGCGTAAATCTGAATGCTCGATTTGTCTATTGACGCTTTACATGAGCTAGCCACAGCCAGTTGACTAGCCAGCGAGGCAGCTACAGCAACTAAAGCAACTACAGCAACTGTAGCAAAGCAATGCATCAGCATATAGGTACGAGTAGCAGGCAGCTTCTTAAAGACGGGAGAGACAGGGCGCGAGCACACATACTCATGACACTATAGCGCGGTGGCTAAACTTCAGCATCCGTGGTTGCATTTGGTGAGGAGTTTCTACGTTTGTTTGGGTTTTGTTGGTAGAAAATAGCGAGAAAGTAATAAAATGCTCAATGTAAATGGATGGAGAAGGACAAGAAGAAAGGAATGCATTTACAGGGTCCTTGAGCCTATACAACTGGCTGCAAGGGAAACAAGATTTTTTGGTCAAGATGAAGAGAGTGGATTTTATTTTGAGTAGCTCTGTAGGGAGCAAGTATGCACTAAGGGGGTAAAAGCCCCCACCTTGCAATGGCAAAACCGCTTGTTCACCTTTACCTATGTGTTTCTCTCCCAATAATTTTCTGATCAATGAATAAAAATGGCGCCCAACGAGGGTCCCAACTAAAAACCTAATGCCACGAGGGGCTTAGAGCAACAAGTTTTCAATTCTGCGGATGCATGGAGCACCTGGTGGTTTCTCTGAACGAGAAGCCTTTTTAAAATCGATAACTGGCAACCGATTCGACGTGATTACTATGGTATTGATGTGATTGAAGAAGGAGCGTCCATATCGAGTTGTTTGCTACTATACTACCCAGTGCAGGTATCCGGGGTGCACCTTTTGGTCTCAACCAATACGCCTCTCTAGTAAGGGCAATCTTTAGCTTACTCACCCAAAGCCCGTCAACTATAAAGGGACCGAAAATCATTTAAAGAGAATTTCGTTCGTGACTACCAAGAAAATCTAATTCCTCCTTTGCTAACGTCCATGGTTCTGCGGCAGTTCTGAGCAGACTTCTTTGGACAAGTTCATTTCCAGAGTTAACCAGAGCCAAGGTAGACAAATTCCAAGTTGGGAATAAATCTTGGTATCGTGACTTTCCGTCCATGTACCCCAGACACAAACCACTTATCACCAAGCGCACCTTAGGAGTTGTTATGCGTATTCTAGGAAATAACCAGTCCTGTCCCTTTCTTTAAACTGGTCAGTGGTCACTACCGGACAATCGCAGCTGTGGCTGATGATTTCGCAGAGGACCCCCGAGTATCGACCAGACGCTCGTGCCACCCAATTGGGCATCAATCGGGGGTATTTACAGAGAATATTTGCATCAAAGACTTACGATTTAAGTTCTACTCAAATACTTATAGGCCACTTTTTGTAGGGCATAAACTTTCACATACGAGTTTATGTGGGACTTAATTCGATTTGAGTGGTATCAGCAAACGTCCCTTAAAGTTGTTTCTTTACAAAGTGCAGACAGTGCATCAGCTGTTAGCTGTTAACCGCCAAGCGCGTGTAACCTACGCTCAAGCCTTCCGGAATCTTGACGACCACTAGGGCGACAACCTTTCAACCACACACTTCTCAGACTATATCAAAGAGAATATCCGTCAAGAATGTGAGGATCTATCGCCGAAAGTTCTGCGTTCTGACAAAAGTGATGGAAATGCAAAAAATCGGGCAAAAGCGAAACCAAGGGTTTTCATTCATAAAAAAAAAGACAGCCATGGAACATCGAGCGACAACTGTTGCGCCATCTCGTATCTGGACCGCCTTGTATGACCTATTGTGGATTGTTGGTGATGGCATGCTCCTTTCGACGTTCCTTTATACCTATTACCTTTATATGTGGATAATATTTTCTTTTCTAAATTTTTCACCAGAATATTTACCTAACGACTTTCAACTTATTAAAGAATGACAACAGTTTTTAAATGTATTGCTTGACCAAAATGGGGTTTCCCCTTCCTGGTTTTCACGTCAGTTCATAATAACAACATGGTGGTGAAGCACCAAAAAAATTAGATAGCAGTAGAAACCTACGTACGTCTCTATCAACGTACAACCAACACCTTGCCACTCATACAGATATCATGTTAAATACCTTTACCTATTTATGATCGTTTTTTAATTTATTATTAAATCAACGCGAGGTAAATGTAATTGCCCTCGGTCCAATGATAATTTTTCGAAAACAACAAAATAAGCACACTAAGTATGTATACCTTCCCGATTCATACCTACCCAGGAAGTCTTAAACAAATCAATACAATAATATTCAAGGTACCTTCCTCTACCTCTACCTGTCGCTCTTAATTTGGTGCTCATTAAAAACTTCTAAACAAGATAGCAGCCGACATTATATTAGTTATCACGCAATTCCAATCTACGTCAAGCATTTCAACACACGAATACCATACCATACCACACACCTACAGCAAAAAAAAAAAAAAAAACAACCTAAACAAACAGAACCAACCACCCCACCTTCGATAGCATTTTTCTCAAATCCAGAAAAACTATCATCAGCCTAGGCATAGGCACTCTAGAAACTACACCCAAAGAAATCATACACACATTACATTCCAACGTTGCCCGCCGCGCGTCGCCTTCGCCGCGGCTGTCGTCGCCACCACTTCAATTTCATTCCAATATATTGAGTACTTTTCTAAAAACGGAACGGCACCGGCACAATCGCACAAACAACCCAAGTACAGTGCAAAGATACAATCATCTCGCTACTACGTATCATTTTATAAATATAGCTCATCCGTGCTGAAAGCATAATGAGCCAGCAATCACTTCGTTCGCGCATACTTCCCTCCCCATACCTACCGTCGTGTGCAACGCGAAAAATTCCCTTCCCCGATTAGCTACTCTTACAAATCACTCCTAACTGTTCAGTGGAAATTATACCAAGCATTTTGTGTCAAGTCAGTCAAAATCAGTCGGGTTAGGTAAAATTAGCCAGCCAACAACAAGAGCTCCAACCAAATTATCCATCCATACTAACAACATATCTGTGGAAAACCTCCGCCATATCAGTCCACTAAACCAAGCAAACCTCCCACGTGTGGTGTCCTCGCACAACCCCTACCAACCGCACTCACATACATAAACCACCAAACGAATCCGAACCAAATGCAACCCGGCCAAGTGACTTTGCATGAATAGCAAGAGAAAACGTTCGGCCGATTGAATGGTCTGTTACTTGGCTAAATAAACTTCTTAAATATACAATAATTGCAGCGTCTTACTCGTTGCGCGCCCTCCACACCCCCCGGATGCTATGCTAACCGTAGCTTTTGCTTTAATAAATTATCATGTCATTACATTTGTATTAGTTCGAGTTTTCGGATCAGAGTGTGACACTCAAATTCGAGCCGTGTGTTGTGTCTTGTGTGCGGTTGACTACCGCGAGTCGCGACCGCATATTCCATAACCATATACCATACATGAAAATCACAACACAGTGATTGTGATATATACAATGTTCCTACGCCAAGAAAAACAAAACCAAAACAAAACGAAACCAAATACAGAAGACAAATCCGATAAAGAGAGAAACGTAAAGTAAATAAAATACACTTACCCAAGGGGAAAGAAGAAAACCTAATAAAGAGAGAACAACAAACCAAAGTCGATGCCGAGCCGATGCCGAACAAGCAGCCAAATGAAGAGAAAACGGCCAAAACAGCACACCACACAAACGTCAAACAATCCCCATCCCCATCCGCGCCCGCTCCCTCTTCCACTAGCCAATATAATACAATTAAATGTACACGCTGCTGATGCCGAAGCCGACGCCGAAACGATGCCGAACGCGAAGCGTTGATAGTACGCGTAAGCGAAATAAAAACGTGTGCATCTACGAGATACAATTGAAAAGAAACACTGAGCGATTTATATCTGTGCATTGGAGGCTAAATGGGCGATGATGGTTGCCGAATAGGAGGGGTGCAGCAGCAGCAGTAGCGGTGCCTTAAGTTGATAGTCAATAGCTAATACAACAGTGTTGCCGTCGACAATAGACCTTTGAAGGAAATCGAGTTTGAGATCCGCCAACTGTCACTCCTAACAATGAAAGCACTGTTAAAATTCCCAATGGTCTTCTTTTAGGCGGGCAGCTCGCACCAGAAGACGTTCTTTTCTAACCACACTCTTTTCCTTATATGTAATTCACACTCGTACAGCAATACGGACGGAAGGACACTCCTTTGAACGGACGCGGACAAGAACATCTGAAGTAATTTTTTTTTTCTACGACTCCCCTGGGCGGACAGTCAAAATTTCTATCAGCCTAACAGATTTGACTACGTACACAGAGGCCATCCCTTATAAAAAGGGTCTAAAATTCTTGAGTTTGTCCAACAACGAATCATAGGTCCTCCTGGCACGTTTGTGCTATTCGCCAGAGACAATACTGAGACCACCAACTCCGGCCGATTTTTCGTTACTTAGCTATATTTTTACGGAGTGGTCACGATTTGGTGCGCTAGTATTGCTACATAGAAATTCGTATTGACAAATGTCACGAAACTTCAAAAATTCCGACTCAGCAACACACTCCCAAAAAATAGGAGCGTTCAAGCGTTCATAGAATTTTATCCGTTTAATTTGAAATTGTTCGTTAAGTGTGGCTGTGGATACATTTTTTTTTAGGAATAAGTGTACATTTGCTTAAAATATTCATCAAAAATTAACAATGTCGATTTTTTGAGGGAAAATAAAAACATTTTCAACAAATTTTCTTCATTATTTAGAAAATTACACACGAAATCGAAGTTAATGATATCCAAAAGCGGAAAATACACAACCATGTTTGTCCTAATATGTTTCTAGTATATAAAACATATATTTTAGATAGTTTTACTTACCAAACAAATCAAATTATCCGCCTTTTAACAATTTATAATCAATGGCATTCAGTAATGAAAAAATGTTGCATTACCGAACTCTTTCACATTTCCCCACGGTTGCCGAGTTTGGCAGCATTTATTTTTGCATTTTCTGTTTTTGCATGTCACACGGACTCTTAATTGACATAACACCGATAGGAAAACAAAATGCCGAATTTGAATAAAAACTGAGAGGGCCAGCGGCAAGAGGATTGTGAGTTGGGGGTCTCAGTATGATTTGTCTATGCTATTCGCTATAACCTCGCTGATATCAACCGATCGCACAGTTTCACGATTGAGTACTCAGCTGAATAGACGAAGCTAACTGGTGAATTCAATAGCCAGTACCAGTGTTGTTGGCACTCTAACTTAATTTATCCCACGAAGCGTGGTCATTTTTCCCTTTTTTCCATTTACACAGTACTCCAATTCCCTTTTAAGATCCCACGATACTTTTTTGCGTCAAAATCCATTTTTTTTAAAGTAAAATTTGTGTTGTACGGAAAGAAAATCACGTTGAATTAACCTTTATATAAAAACAATAGTTCGTAATTATTATGATTATTTTTTGGTACTAGAAAATTTATAGTTTGAATGTTTTTTTGTTAGATATCTGAAATTCCCACGATTTGGTGCTTTTTCCCCTTATCCCACGGAAGGCTTTTCGGACATTGAAATTCCCACAAAAAGGGACAAATCCCACGATATAACAACACTGGCCAGTACCAGGGTTCGGACTTCTGAAATTGTATTTCGAAGTACATAGATGTAAACAAAAAATCGACGTAGGTCTACATTTTTTGAAGTAGATTTTTAGACAAAAAATAAAAAAAAATATATATATATTTACATTGGGTTTTTAATATTTTAAAATCCATTCCATTTCTTAAATAATTTTTTTTATATAGCGAAAACATGTAGATTACTTTATTTTTTAAATAAACTATACAAATTATGTATTTAAAACAAATTTATCTATTGCTTTAACAAAAATATTAAATCAAGCGGTGGAACAGATCCATCTTTCCGATTTTTCAAAAACATTACAAACATTTTAACATTTAATCTATTTCGGAATTTTTTTTTGTTTTTATACTAAATTCATTTCGAAGAATTTTCTTTCGGCCTCTGCGCTACTGTGATGTAAACTAGCAAAGGTTAACATGTGGGCGCAGTGGCCTAGTGGTTAGTGTGTTGGACTACTAAGCAAGGGGTCCCAGGTTCGAATCCCGAAAAAAAACAAATTCCTACTTAAGGCTTTTTTCCGCTGCGCCACCTCTCGCGAACGTCTGACAAACATCCGAGAGTATAAACTGTCATGAAAGAGCTTCTCAATTAGCCGTTTGGACCCGGCATAAAATTGTAAATAGATCCCTTTCATTCGTCCCAAAAATGAAAACTCACACAAAATGAATGGTTGTAAAAAGCTAGGCTAGGCCTAGGGTCCCTACTCCTTTTAATTCTTAAATATGAATTCAAACAACACAAGAGACAGACGAACTTTTGTTGGGTAGCTTGAAAGAGATAACCTGCGAGTTTTAAGTTTATATTTCAAAAATTAAAGATTCTCTTCGATAATCAGTGCTGCCACATGTTTATTCTCTAATTGATCTATAGAAAAAAAAATCGAAGTAATTTGTTAACCAAGCGGAGTGACGAAGTAGATTTAAGAGCAAAGTCCGAACCCTGGCAGTAATTGCTATAAGGCGGCCACAGAGGATGAAAACCTTATGTGGCTTGCAGTCATGGCCATGGATAATAAATAAAATACTCCGGATTGCAAAATACATACCTATATCCCAACTCCGGTCGTACACTACGGCTCCACAAGGGCACGGACCGTACTGTACAAGCGCTTGCTGCTTTATGGATGTAGTTTTGCATCGTGTTGGGCAACGATTTAAAGAAAGTCAGATGCCCATTAGTATCATTTAAACACGGTAATCTGCTTTTTATTAAGGTTCCGTACCCAAAGCGAAAAAACGGAACCTTACTAGTTTCGCTTTTGTCCGTCCGAACCCACTAGACCCTTTTTTTTTAGATCTTGCGTTGGTATGCGCTGTATGCAGTTCGACTAAATATTTATATGCGTCGTTGTGGCATTGAATAACTCATATTAGTTTGCGGTCACTGCCATCTACCACTGCTCCTGTGGTTGCTACAGCTGTTATACCTAATTGTGCTCGCTGATAGCGGTCACATTCAAGGTGTACTACAGCTACCTACTCAAAAAGTTGCTCAACGTCCGATGCTTAGTCTACTGTACGGGATAATCAATGGGCATTACAAATACAAATAGTTTCGATTTTAAATGTAGGAAGTAAGAAGAAGTTGACTTGAGTTTACCGCTTACCTGTAAGATTTGAGAAACAAATTAGTAAGCCTGTGTTTATGATTATTTATTTATTAATTATTTATTTATTAATTATTTATTTAATAATTTTCTTCTGGAAAATTTACGTTGGTGACAATCGTGTATTTGGTGTTTTTCGAAGAAACAAATCCAAACAGCATCTCATTTTGTTTCTAGAAGCAATCCTGAATAAAGTCAAAATCCATGTTCGGAATTTAAGAACTTTGTATTGAATTGCTTACCCTCTCACAACTAATGCAGATCACCTTAACTCCTTCAATATAGGGGTTGCTTTAGATTTTGCTTTACAGCAAAATGTTAGATTCTTACAATTTGACGTAATTGACAACACAACGCAGTAAGAGGCATCGTTTCCGGTGACTTGAGCTGAAATAATTGCAAATTGTTTCTGGGAGATAATGGCATTGGACTACCTGCTAAGAATAATTTTCTTTTTTTATTTAAGTGAATAAATAGCTGGTGTTTTTTTTATAGTTTTGTGAAGTTCTATTATCCTAGTATTTTTTTTTCAATGTCGGATGCTAAGTTTGCAATTTTTCTTTTAGTTTCGAATGGAACATTCATAGATCTGGAATTGCTGAATTTTTCGAAAATCTGCCATTTTTTGTTGAGAATACCGGAAATTATTCGCATTTTTGGTTGAATTTTCAAATTTAAATTAACGAATAGTGCCAACAGTACTCCGCGAGTGTATCTTGGCCCAACTAATTGGGGCATAAGTTCCCCTTTCACTTTCCATTACAGACTTTGGGCGAAACCTCTAATTAATATGGACTTTTTACCCCGCCTGATGTCTTTATTTCCGCAATGCCTGTATCCACATTCCACATCCTTCAACACTTCGACAATGACTATAATGGCAATGCCATCAGAAAATCCTCAGATATTTTATTTTTCGGTTAAAAGGTATAATAACGCAGCATACTGTCGGACATAATGTTCAATATCAGTATAAGCAATGATCCCTAGTGATCTTGGTTTCCACTGTCGAATGGGCCTCACCAATAAACATTTTAAGGTTCGACTCTAAATTTTAGTAGTTCACAGTGGCTATATTTTCAATACAAATTTCGCAATTGTGAGCTTTAAATCTAAAGTCGAGATAAAATTAGTTATAAGTATGGCGCAATGAATTGAAAGCTTGGATCAGTAAGACTGGTTCAGGTTGCAGCCTGAACTGATTTACGGAAAATGAGTCTCTGATGAGTGAGGTGGAAAGGGCTTTGAATGACATTTATCCCGGACCTGTGCTTGTTTGCCTTTAGATAACTAATAAATAAACTAAACCACCTTCGGTACGATGCGACTATTCCTACTTCCGATACATCAGGCTAGTTTTTGTATGTCCACAAGAAGTCTGCGCCCTACATATTTGGATACCGATCCATTCAAAAATTCTGTCAGAGCGATTCTTTGATGCCCATCCGTAAGGAACCACGTTTTCAGCTGTTCACAGAAATCGTCCTTAATTCTGAAAAGTTCTGCCAAAGCATTTTTCGAGCCAATATTTTTGTCTTCTAAATTTGAATTTCCATTGGCAAACGCTACTATTAAAATACCGATAGGGCACATTCAAGAATCTAGTTATCTTAAGTGGACTAGATTGGTCTGGATGAGATGTAACCTGAACCTGAACGCAAAAACTATATTGGTCGGGAACGTCACTTTTTCTACGTCAGCTACATATGAGAACTGTCAACTTAGTACTCAGTCACAAATTTCTTGACTAGATTCGTCGGCTAACCCTCCACAAACGTCAACTGAAATATCTGCTCTCACGACCGATTTCCCGCAATCAGAGCCGAGTTTCATCTAGTGAGAGAGCTGTCAGACTTACTAAACTAGATACTTGAACGTCACCATAGGATCGGTTTAATAAAATTTACAGAACCTTAAAAATAGTCTTGCAACTCCGCTTGAACTTGCGGTTACCTACCATGTATCTACAACAGCAACACTGATACCAATTGACCAATTTATCATCAAACCCCCCATGCGCCACCCCTCCAACGAACTCAAATAAAACGCTCACATTTCAAATATATGGCACTTAACCAACCATATGCGTGTATTGATCGGAATATAAAATAAATTATGCTAAAAGCATCAAAATAAAGAAACACCAAACAACAACGCACAAGAGCCAGAGAAGAGAGCGACCAACCAGAAGCAGCAGCACAAGTTTTTCCTTTAACAGAGCGTGCAGATGGAGAGCCACAAAACAAAAAGCAAATTCACACAGAGAAAAGCAGGGCCGAGAAACAGAAGGCACAGCCGAACGACAGACGAAACAAATACATAAGCCAGGCAAAGAAGAAAAACAAAACGCAGAAAATAATAATACTAATGTATCTCTACCCCACTTACTTCACATGCTTATGTTTCACCTATAAAACTAAATATTCAAACACCATGGATGGGGCCACAAAGCAACAGCAGCGCAGCGGTAGCATAGGAGCAGATGAACAACCGCTTGTGTGCACACGTACACAGCGTTTGGCCAAAAGTCTGTGACCCCTCACCGTCACTCCCCCCACGCCTAGTACCAAGGACCATCATCCATTTATACCTACCTACAATTCGTCGCGTAAATCGTTTGTTTCGGGTCGAACTGAGGTGGTGCTGGTGGTGTCCATATTTTGATACCGCCTGCCCCACCGGCCAGAAAACGATCCGAGAAACAGAGTCCGCAAATCGAAGCTGATTATTCGAAAATTATTCACATCCAACATAAATCATCCGCTCTAGCGATGGCACATCAACACACCGAGCTGACCGGGACATATGGAATGAAACCGGGAAAGATTAAGGGGGTTGAGATGGTAGCACTACACAAGGTTCCACCATCGGCTTCGGCATCGGCAGTGAGACGAACGACCGACGACAATGCAAGGCGATTGCATCGGCTTTGGCATTCGTATAGAGAGAAGCAGCGCAGCGCAGCAGCAGCAGTCGCCCAGCATCGCAGTAGAGGCTACACAGAGAGAAGGCGAAATAAATAAAAAATAATAGTTCTTCTTCTTGAGGTATTGGGGAATTGTCGACTGTCCTGCTGTCATGCTGCTGCTGCTGCTCTTCGGCTTAGCTCTCTGCCGGACTACACCATACTCTTTCGTTTTGTGCCAGTGGAGCCTGGAGAGTAATCGGTGGAAATATGTGTAATTACATATATTTGAGCTAAATGGAATTTGGCGGGACTCTAGTTCGAGATAGACCGAACTTCTGTCAAGGAATAGATTTATATATTTGAGGGAGGAACGGGCTCCTTGCTTTTGCTGTTCTAGTTTAGCATAATGTCTTCTTCTCTATACACAAGTCAGTTCGTGTACAGAAAGGAACAAATCCACGGAAGGGGCGCCTAAGACCGAACTATGAGTGAAAAAAAGAATTCAAATAATTACAACGCTCTTCCAGACACCCGGGCCTAGACGATAATTCCATATACGACTCGATAGTAGCAGTAGGTGTCGGAAGTAGAGTCATCGAAGAAGAAGCTTAAAACCAGCCTGTGGATTTAAGGAAGCCAATAATATTTCCGAATTCGATACCTCTAACTACCGAGAGGTTATTGGAAAACGTCTTGCCTGTTACGAGGGCTTCCAGACTTCCAAGTCCGGAAAGTGGTGGGTAGCGCAAAATGACCTTTCACCTATGAAGAGGTCTCTACCAACCCGAGCAAATCTGCTTTTTACGAGAGGAACACAGGTTAACCTAGAACATATCGCTGAAAATAAAATACCAGGTAATATTGACAAAATTCAATTGTAAAATTTCGACAAAAATAGTCTTGTTGAACTAAAAAAAAATGTAAATTTCATTTATCAATACATCTTAAGTTTTATCGATATTTTGTAGAACAGATAAAACATTTACTACAAAACCACTTTGTCAGATTAACAAAACACAATTTTCAGTTAAATAAATCGATATTGTATCAATTGAACAATTTTATTGTTGAATTAACAAAGTTTTTGTTATATCTATTAAAACAGAACCAAAAATCACTTTTGTGAAATTGATAAAACTTATGCAAAATGTTTGTTAGCCAAACAAAATACATATTATTTATGCTACAAACATTCTGTTAAAATGATAATTTTTGTTTGCAGATTTAACTTACATTTTGTTGAAAAAAATACAATTTAAACAGGATAATTATTTCAATGCAATGCTTTTGATGGCATCATTTTTTTATAATTTGACACGCGAAGTAAAGTAGTTTGTCAATGTGCATAAAAATTCCCTAAAAAAGGAGTTCAACAATTTTAAAGTAAATAAATCCGATTATGGATGAGAACAGGAAAAAAGGAAAACATGTTAGATATAAATTGATAAGAATTGCAACTTGGTAATATATGATCAGGGATGGAAAAGTCGATACAATTGTATCGAATTCGATACAAATGAGTTTGCTCGAGTACAAAAGTACAATTTGCTTTAATTTTATACAATTTATCCATCTGTATCCTAAGAAAACAATTAAAATAATCGAGATGATGATATCTTTATGTCATTTTGGAAGACATAACAAGAAAATTAATATTCAAAATCCCTTCCTAAATTTGCTGTATCAGGAAAATCTAATTTTATATTGAATTTTGATTTTGAATTTTTTACTGATGAAAAAAAGAATATTCAACAAATTAACAATGATCATCGAGCATTTGTCGACTGCTAAATAATTAAGCAATTTAAATATTACTCAATTTCAGAATTTTGGCCTAAAGAAAATACAATTAAAAACGAGTCTTATGAGCTAATGTTTGAAAATATTTATAGAATTGCTCAAGCCGTTCTCGCTATTCCTCACTCATCAGCAAATGTCGAAAGGATTTTTTCTTGCCAGAGATTAATAAAGTCCAAATGTCGAAACCGACTTCAAGTCGACACTTGCCGGGCTTTGATTGAAACAAACTATTTGATTAGAACCTCATCCTGTTCTGAGTTTCAAGTTCAGGTCTATATTTAAGATGAATGAGCAAATTGAGAGTATAAAGCCTGATCATAGATCATAGATTAAAAATATATACTATTTTTTTGGAGGCATGTTTTGCTATGAAGTCATTAATGTTTCTTTATGTTAATGTTTTGTTAATTTATATTTGTTTATGTTTTAGAAAATAAAATATTATGAATTCACTTCTGTATACGAAAAACAGTTTTCAATACAACTGGCTCCATTTTAGTACGATCTTACAACAGTTTTCAGTACAAATCGAAAATGGGATTTTCCATCCCTTTATAGGATTGTTTAATATGCATTTTTAAATTAAATAGATCAAATTTAAAATACGCAACTTTAAATAGTGAATGAGACGACTATATCTTCATTGTCGGTGTTTAAGGTATAGCGGATCTGTATATTTTTTAAGTTAGATAAAGGCATTCGTTATCGTTATGTCTTAAAAGTAATAAACTTTTTCAATTTTTGCATTTTATATACCTATTAATATTTTGATATTTTCTATATTGTTATGTAATTCTATAGTTCCTTCTTTTAATAAATCTAATTGCTAAACTTTTTTGTTTTGCGCTTAATTTATTAATAACTAAAGCTTGGATAGCTAATAACAGTTTATTTGCTTAATCAACAAATTAAAATTATGGAACTGAGATAATAATTCTATATAACTATCAATATTCTTATAGATTCAACAAAAGACAACTGTAGTACTGACAGATTATTTCTGTAATATCAACAATATTTTCTGTTGATTTAACAAAATGACAAACAATTTTGATGGGGTATTGACAACTTTTTTTGTTAATAAAAAGATAAAGGTCAAATTGATAAATTTCTTTGCAAATTCAACTGAATTTTGGTAAATTTAACAAAAAATATTCATACGCACAAACTAACAACTTTTGTTACCTACGTTAACAATTTTTTTGTTATCGCAATAAAAGTTTTAAGACAAGATAAAACTTATTAAAATTTTCTCAATTTGATAGAAACATTTTATTGGACAAAAAATATATACCAGGGTTTTATTTTCAGTGTAGAACCTGTCCTCACTATACAGGCTCCAGTTTGTCACATTCTAATGCGGTTAGTGAATGTGGACACGAATGATCCGACACGGAAGATCTTCGAATCCTCATCCGAGCGACGGCGCAGTAGAGGAAGACCATGACTCAGCGGGCCTTAACCAACTTTGCATGAAACTGGAAAACAACGGGCTAAAGATTGTGCTGGAGACGCTTGTTGGAGGCCCACGCCCAACCTAGACAGTAGCGCCATCTTTAGTAAGTACAGCGTCGTTTTCGATGAAAGACGTATTTCAAACTCATACATCAAGACAGTAGGTAAGCGTAGCTTTTTCAAAACATGGGGCTTAAACCTTTAAATAACACAATGCTCAGACATGTATAGTGGCTGGTGGGCCGACACTTTTTGGACAGATAACAACTTGAAGGCTGCAGACGCTCCAACGAACTGTCTGTATATAGGGATTTCAGGTGAAATGCGTAGTGGGCTCCAACGGTGGCTACTGTATACTGGATGGTAGTATAAAACTTTACAACATAAATTCCAACCTTGACCATCACAGAAGAAGTTCTTTTAAAATCCTCAATTCTGTTTAGTACTATACCTCGGACGCCATTGCCAAGGAATGCTTTCTGCCTTGAAAGCTTGTTTGAGATAGAAATATTGGAAGAATAGGTATTGTACCAATTTGGTCGACGTACGGATCGAAAGTGAAATCTGTAATCCCTGCAGTCGCAGCTATTGATAGCTTACGTTTGGTTTAAAAGGTACGAAGATGGCGATTCCTGGCAGCAGAATACCTACTGCATTTTATTTTGACTTTTAAGAGCTACCTATCAAACATGCGAAACATGAACAAAATTACACTTCTGACTAATTTGTGCAAGACCCAAATAGTGTGCTTCAACAAGACACGAGAAGCTATACCAATTTCAAGAAGATCAACCATCTGGCTTGTCAGACGACTTCATCGCAAATAAAATTTGCACTCTACACCATGAGAAATGCTTACATCGCACAGCCATCAAATGGAAATTGAGTTAACGCACATGCCATTTAGCCGCAACGTGCGTGGCAACCATTATAATTGTATATGCCCAACTATTCCTCTTAGGAATGAGCTGTGTAATTGTGGCGTACACGCCACCAGCAAAACTAAAACGAATAAAAGCAAAAAACAGCAGAAAGTAGAAAAATGTCTAAACAAACAACAAAATTAGATATTTCCACACACACACCACACTACAGTGTGGGACTAATATTTCCCGAGAGTAGCGGTCGGTAAATCTGCTTCGAATAACACTAGCACCGATACCGCGTTTCTGCCACCAAAACTATTGCGAACAAAGATCAACTGGCTGTGGAATTAATTCGATCGGTAGGAGGATTGTCGGCGTGAGGTGCGTTGGACTATTAAAACAGTGGGACCGAAAAGTGTGCGTAGGGATGATTTACACAAAATTGTGACTTTGTATAGAGATCTGGGTCGGCATTCTGTAAGGCGAAACGTTAAAACGTTTCCGTGTGCACGAAAAACTTTGCTTGTGTAACATAGGGCAAACCGTTCGTGCGCACGAAAACGTTTGATCGTTTCGCCTTACAGAATCTGACCCCTGACTTGACCGTATGAAAATGGGTGCAAATTTGGGTAAATTAACGACTTCTCTGTTTCAAAGGCAACACTCGACAGTCATAAGCTGAATAGAGAAGTGCACGTACGAAACCTTTTGCATGCAGGTACAAAGATTAATTTCTCCCTTTCCCCGGACTCGATCAATGGCGAATTATACTCCGCTTAATAGTGGACCATTTTTCTTCCTAACCACACTATTACTTTCGCCATACACTGTACTCATGTTTATCCTCGACTAGCTGCCATTCTCCCTATCATCTTAATTGTCTGTATTTAAGTGAAAAATTATGATTTTTCACTTGGCTCATTGCGCGCCTCGGAGAGCGTGTGTTTTTCTCTTTCGATAACATGGCGCTGGGTTGGGTAGGCCGATGCGATGCGACGCTACGACGACCGACGGCGGTGATGATCTTGCCAAAGATACTTTCATTTCAATTTTTCTTTTTGAGGAAAATCATTTTCGCTGTGCCTTTCCTTTTTTTTTTAGTTTTTATTTGCTTTTCACTTTGATTTCACTCTTTGCCTCTTTGCATTTTTTCATCGGCAAAAATGAGACGATATAGTGATGGTGGAGGAGGATTGTAGTTTAGTGTGGCTTTCATTGTCTAATGATGTTTTATAAGTTACTATTTTTATTTTGAATTGGAATTAACTGTGGAAAATCGTTTTTCTCTCACTCTAGCAAGCGAACTGGAGTTCGGAATTATGCTTACACAAGAAAAGAAAGCCTGCTTTTCATTTAAAGCAAATTTCAAATGTTGGATAAGTCAGACTTGAATACCGAACTACCAAGTTGAAAACCTTGCAGAGATTGATATTGTTCGTTTCAATCTATGGTCGGTGGCACTTTAGCCAATACCGATACCCTCTGAAAATAGATAGAATCCTTAGCAACAGTTGATGAAATTGGCTCAGATATGAAATTATCGGTACGTCATTATTAATGAGCTTTTGAGCTTTCAAGTTTCTGGTATCATTTAAATAAACCATACGAATGCATTTCGAGTGCATGTAGAGAGGAAAAGAGACGGTAAACCAACTACAGGGGTATATCAGACACCTTTACATCGCGTAAAAATGCTGTTTGTCACATTGTATGAACGCCTTAAACCCTAAACCAACCCGATTGACCTCTCTGTGCGGCTGTAAATAAAATAAAATGAAAATAAATAGTGACAGGTTCATTGGGACCCTACACCCAGAGAAAAATGCTGCCTTAAACGCCTTAGGTAAATATTTTTGTTTGGAATTTTTTGGACAGGCATAAATCTGCAGCTTATGCATGGCATAGGTAATGACAAATAGGCTAAATAGCCTTAAAAACATCTAAATCCTCCAAAAAATATTTTCGCTAGTTGCATGCAAAGTGTTTTACTGGCCTTTGTAATTTGTGGACGTATTTTGTAAACGAAAAATAATCAGTTATATAAGTTCAATAAGTTCGTGAAAAAACAATAAAAACAGTACAGTGCAATACATTGTGGAAGCTTAAAGTTAAAAACAAATAACAAACAACATTTTAGACAAAAAGTTTTTCGAAGAAGAAGTTTAAGGTAAGTGCAGTGAAATATCCTTTTTGTTTTATGTATGTATTTATAAAAACACATTTTTTTTCGAATCAAATTCGATTAAATTTCTTTAATTTAAAGCTAATATCTTAAAAAGTTTTTTAAAAGATCTTATTTAACAAATCGGGTTCGGAAACAATGTTTCATAAAGAAAATTTTGTATACTTAGTCAAATGTATGTTTTCTATTTCCAGATAACATGAACATCGCTTTTTCAACGCTGCTATATAGGGTGATTTATTAAGAGGTTTAGAACTTTTTTAAAAAAAAAAACACAAAAAATTCGAAAAAATTAATGAAATATTTATTTGAATCGATAGTTTGAACCTTGCAATTTAATGTTTAAAGATAATTTCATGCAAATGTTGACCGCGGCTGCGTCTCAGGTAGCCCATCCGCTGAGTCCAATTTTGGCATACTCTTTCACACATATCGGCCGGTATCTCACGAATGAATGCATGGATGTTGGCTTCCAGTGCGTCAATCGAAGCGGGCTTGTCCCTATACACATTAGCCTTGGCATACCCCCACAAAAAATAATCTAATGGTGTCAAATCGCACGATCTAGGCGGCCAATTGACCGGCCCGAAACGTGAAATTAACTGTTCACCAAACTCGCCTCGCAATTGCGCCATTGTTTCGCGTGCTGTGTGGCATGTGGCACCGTCTTGTTGAAACCACATATCATGCAAGTCAAGAACTTCCATTTCGGGCAAAAAAAAGTTTGTTATCATCGCTCGGTAGCGTTCACCATTGACAGTAACGCTGCGATTCGCATCATCTTTGAAGAAATATGGCCCAATAATGCCGCCGGCCCATAAACCGCACCAAACAGTGGCTTTTTCGGGATGCATTGGTAGCTGTTGCAATGCTTCTGGCTGATCTTCACTCCAAATGCGGCAATTTTGCTTATTTACGTACCCATTCAACCAAAAATGAGCCTCATCGCTGAACACAATTTTTCGATAAAAAAGCGGATCCTCGGCCAGCTTTCCAAGAGCCCATTCACCAAAAATTCGGCGTTGTGGTAGGTCGGCTGGCTTTAGTTCTTCTTCTTTAGTCCAAACTGAAGCTGTTTGACAGTGACACAAGGTACTAAACACACGTCAGCTGTCAAAACCAGTGTTGCCAAAACCAGACCAGCTAAAAAATCACCCTTTATATGTAACCCTTTTTATATTATATAAATATCGCACCTTTTGTAAAAAACAAATTAGCAGAAAAAAAATAAAGATAAAAATTACTTAACATAAAAAACATTTCTTTAATTTTTATAACGTCTCTTAGCATCAGCCTAAGAAATACGAGTAAGGTAAGTTTGCCTGGCTGGTAAATTAAATTAAAAGGTATGTAATTTTACACATGTTTCAAAAGGTTCGGTTACCTAAGGAATGTAAGGTAAGTTACCTTAGAACTAACCAAGTTCAAAATTTCCTTAGGACTAAGTTGAGTTATACCACGATTTAGGCAAAGTTTACACAGGCTTCTCACAACCTTTCTTTTTGTGTGAGTTTTTCATTTTTGGGAGGAATGGAAGGGATCTACCATTCCATGCAGAGTCCAAATGGCTAATTGAAAAGCACTTTCATGACAGTTATACTCTCGGAAGTTTTGTCAAACTTGTGGAAAAAAATCTTAAGTTGGAATTTGTTTTTTTTTTGGAAATCTAGCCTGGGATCCCTCGCTTAGTAGTCCAACAGAACTGAGCCATTGCGGTTCACGATGTCGTAGGGTCTGTGGTTGGGCCATTTTCTGTCGCCCTTAGTGGCAGAAAGCGATATAAATAGCTAATAGTCGTGAGGCTAGTCAAAATGGAACACCATTTAACTCATCCATTGGTTTTGCGTCTTTGCAAAACTCCCAGATTCTACCTCAAACTGAGAGAGTTACCTTAAAGGTAACCTTAAAGGTTCGGTTGTAAGCGATTTAAATTCGAGTCGGGCATGAACACAGTATATGAAATCACCCGCTAAGGTTGCTTATATCGTTGCTTACAACACCCCATTACCAGCTGCGTCACCTAGTAGTTTCGGTGCAACAACTGCTATACGGCTATAAAAGCTTTAACCGTACAAACCTACTTAAGGTAAGGTTGCTCTGGCTCATACAATATGTAAAAATGGAGTCGTTTCTGTAATACAACGGACTGGCTATGACAGCTCTTTTTTGTGTGTTATTAATTTTCGATTTTTTTTAAATGTTCCAAATTTTTTGAGTTTTTTTCACTTTTCACGATTCTCAGAGTTCAATGTGAGCTTCCCTAAGGTTGAAGAGTCTAAAATACTTATTTTTGGGTACTTACAGGGCTTCTAGTGACTATACGAGCTATGATCTTCATAGGTCTCTGAAATTATTACGGCAGGTACAAGACTGATCCTATATGGGAATATACAAAGCTTTTACTAGCTCATGTCATGTTCCCATTTGGGTACTCAACCTTCCTGATGAGGTTCCAACAGCTCTGTATATGGGTACTGCAAATCTTCGGGATTCTGCTACAGCCTCGGCTGTGCGATCGTTAGCCCTCTAGAGAGGTTTTAGCTAATCTGTAAATGGACTATTAGCTTGGTCCTAAAATATAGAGAGCAAGGACCTTCTTCCACAATTTGTCTCTCGATTCTACGAACAAACTGCTTTTCTCACCTCAATCCATTGGAGAACCATTTCAATTTTATTTCCAAAATTAGCACAATCTATGATCACGAATGTGCGACGCAATCGCGCATCTTAATTTATTATGATTCCCCCCCCACGCCCCCCTCCCCCTCCATGTATTCAAAATCATTGAATTTTAAAATTTTTCAAATTGTGCGGCATAGAGCGAGAGCAGTCGCGATGAGGTACTCCCTAATTTGTGTCTGTTATTGTTGAATGTACATTGAGAGAAAATGCTACGAAAATAGAATTGACTTTCGGAAAATGTGCTCGGTTTTTTTTTTTTTTTATTAAAAATACGCCGTGAAAATAAATACAGACAATCCGCACGAACGAAGTCACTCACAGGATAATCTAGAACGAGAGAAATATTTTTGGATAAATAATACATTTTAATGCAGAGTTGTTCTGGAATGGGGACGCGCAGGAGGAGATTCGATTAAGAGGTTATTTTCTCTCGGATACTTTTTGTTTCTTTGGATTATTGATTGTTTACACGATGTTGGTTTGGCTGTGTGTGCGACGACAGCGGCCCTGATTATGGTATCCTTCAATCGGTGTAGATTTAATTAGATTTAAGTTTGCAACAGCCCCCCCCCCCTCCACCCATTTGAGTTTGGAACGGGTGTCGTGGTCATAGGGGAGAAAAACAATATGCTTTAACATCGAAAAGGTGGTAGCTGTGTTTTGCGTATAAAGCAATTGCCTAAGTTTTGTTAGTTAATTTAAGTTTCTGCTTCTTTTCATTTTCATGTTTCAGTTTGAGGGAAGATTTATTGAGCAGAAAGGAAGTGGAAAATTATTTGGTTGTAGGTACTTTGATATTGAAGTTTGACTAAGAGCAGATCCACACAATACACACGCGTGCTTGCCTTGTTTACCCAGCACGTGTTATTTAGAAAATATATATACAAACATTGTACATTAATACATAAGAATAAATCCAGAAAATGATGTACAAATTTGTTTGTTGTTTTCTAATTGTCTTCGATTCCACGTAGAAAATCTTAGTGCCAAAAACACATGTGCGGAAGTTGTGGACGCAGCGGAGAGTGCAGTGCTGCAAGCAACACAGATGTGCAGAAAATTGTTTGACATGCATTGCATCGGCTAATATGCCTACTGTCATTCGCCGACTAAGCAGCTGATGTGCTTACAGCTAAAGCAAAAACAAAAACGATGCCAAATACTTGAAATTACAATTTATTTTCTTTTGTGTTGTGGTACGCTTGCATTTTGCAGCAAATTTAGTATAGAGTTGTAGTAAGTACTGCGGTGAGTGTAGTTTAGTACTTACATGCGTATTCTAATCTTGCTGCGCAGTAAATTCTGCACATTTACATGCAGTAAATAAAAGCCTCTACACAATAGAAAACATAGCAAAAGAAATATTTGGTGCTCTCCTTAGATTAGGGTTGATCGAGTTAAGCTGATAGAACACGAAAATAAAGTTTAAAAAAAAAATATCTGACTAATAGTTTAATTATGCATACGAGAAAGTATAGGTAGAAAGTGGGTAGCTACAAATAGCATGGTTTCCAACCGATATGAGAAGCCAGTGGAGTTAAAAAACGCAAATTGTTTTTTGCTCCAAATCTGAGGCTTATGGCGAATATACTAACTGCATAAACTTATCAACAACTGTTTGTCATTGCACATCCACAAATTTGGTAGGTAAGGAACCGAGTGTATTCAGAGTCTGAATTTTAGCAGTTGCTCTAAATTCTTACCGTCTTTTTGGAGCGTTTGTGAACGTTTTTGAACCCATTTTTCGTTCCGTTAAGGGTCGAGTTTTAGACTACTTAGTTTTTCGACGCGGTTTAGGACTCGTTTTTCTGTAAGCATTTGTGATGAAATAAGGGAGGCGGTGCGTTTAGGCAGCGTTTATGGGCGCATTTGTCAACGGATTTTTGGACGCAATTTTTAGCATGTTTTTGGCTGCTTTTTTTCTTTTTGTAATGCCTTTTAAACACTTTTTTGACGTGTTTTTCGACTTGTTTTTCTATGCGTTTTTTGACTCTTTTTTCGACGCGTTTTGGGCATCGACATGTTTATGTTGCGTTGATAGATAGACTGGAGTTGTTGCCCCAACAATTAGCTTTTATAATAAGAACTCGTTTTTGAGTTTTTAAAAACCAAGTTTAGTCAGTTTAAGATCGAAGAAGTCGCCATAACTATTTTCTCTTTCTTGAATGTAATCAAAAATGCAAAATTACTTATCAACAACTTTGTTGGGTTAAGTATGTTTACATTAAACATTTATTTACAAGAGTCAAGTTCGCACTTCAACAATCAATTCTTGCGCTAATAATTGTTTTCAAGTATTAATTGTTGCGGTATGACATTAAAATGTTATTTTCAACAATGTAAGTTCTTGCCGCAAGTATTTAAATAATAAGTGTTTGCTTGTTTGCGTGGTAAACGGTTCGTTCAATAATTTATTCTTGAGATTACAAACAAATTTAAAAAATTAACTAATTTTTCTTCGAAAAAGAACGTATTCTTGAACTGGAAGACTAAACAAACTTTTAAATTCTTTAACACCAATCCTCAAAGCATTTGTTAATGATCAAAGCGTCAGTGAAGTGCAATTGATTAAAGATGGAGAGTAATAGAGAAGTGAAGTGAATTACAGCTTATACAGGAATAAATAGCATTCAAGATTGAACATGGAACCGTCGATTTGTATTTGAGTTGGGGAATATCCTATGAAGGGATCTTAGCATTGGAGGAGAAGCGGATTTCCAATCAGGAAATACTTAAAATAATCTCATGAAATCGCGGACATTTTTTATAAAAGAGAGTTTATGGCAGATAGAAATAAGTTCCGATACGGTCTAAACAAATGGAAGGAGACTAAGTACAAACGGGTTGGGGTAAATATTCTGGATGGGTCAAAATTCTTTTTACAAAATTCTGCTTTTCTAAATTCTGCTTTACACAATAAAAGCGCGCTTTTGAACATCTTCCAAATCTGTTTTTATTGTTTGTAGAATTTTGTAGAGTAGAGGAAAGTAAAAATTTGTCGTGGGTATTTTTAAAAAATACGATTTTATTTTATTTTTATTATACATAGAAATACGAAAGTAAACAAAACAAGCGACACTGCTATTGATATTTTTGAGGAAGATTGAGGAAAAGTAGTTTTCTGTCCACTAAACCATCAATCGCAGCGTATCGGTAATTACAACGATCCTCCTAGGAAAATGGTCTTAGAGTATTCGAAGATCCTACCGAGTCGATTGTCGAAGGAATTTTGATTAAACATCATCGGCTGTCCTTTTATACTGCCGAAATGAAGTATAATAAAAAAGTTAATTTAAAAAAACCAAAAAACCCGACTGACTGTGAAAAAAAGAATTAAAATTATATAAACAAGACGCATTTAAGTAGGTGCCCTATACCTAACTAATTGATTATCGGAGACTATATACCTACACAGTCTAACCAATATATGTATGAGTATTGAGAACCCTCCGACTGCCAAATAGGTATATAGCTATACTCATACATATATTTGTTATACTATGTAGGTTAATTAGTTAGGTTCAAATGCGTCTTGTTCATATATTTTTAATTCTTTTTTTTACAGTCAGTCGGGTTTTTTGTTTTTTTAAATTAACTTTTTTTGTTTTTATCGTAAGCCTATGACTGACACTCCGGGGAAGAATACGAATATTATGATACCTCACTCTTCAAAATCGGTCAAGCCGCTTAGGCTACAGGGCGTCCCGTAGGAACGTACATAGGATACGCACGAATAAATCAGAATAAGCAGAATTTTATTGCTTTAAATTTGAAAATCAGAATTTTGTAAAGCAGAATTAAAAAAGGCTGAATTTCGTTAAGCAGCATTTTTGTGTGAGAAGACAGAATTTTGCAAGCACAATTTTGAAAGCAGAATTTCGACCGGATCCCGTACAAACATACCAAAATCGAAAATGTACCTAGGCAAAAAAAACAAGAGCCATGTTCTTTCCCAAAAAAAAACACTTTTAATTTATAATGAAAGAGTTGTTCGATTTTAATTTTAATTTTTATGTGTTTATGTGTCTTTATGATTTTTCGGAAAGATCCAAAAAATGTAAAGGTACGTAGTAATTACTTTAAGTTTTCCATTGTTTAATTATTTGATTTAATTTGAAATGAAATATATGTTTTTTTTTAACCACACACACAATTGTTGTCCTTCTTTTCAAACACGGATTGCCGTCTACCTTCAAACACAAAGTGTTTATTTTGTTTACGTTCTTAATGAATTTTAGGTTATCTTAAGACGAATATGATGTATGAGTATGGTAAGTGAGTTTTTGTGCTGGTTTTGTAAAATTGAACACTAACAATTGTAATAACTGCATATCGACATAATAAAAACCAAGAATACTTACAATTTTTCAATATTTTACAGAACCAACTTTGGAAATAAAGTACTAAGTCGACAAGAAAAGTGTCAAGACTGACAAAAGACATCAGTTGTTGATAAAATGTAAAACTAAGATTGCTGCACGCACAGTTAAAATTATGTATATATATTTCCCATATACTTGAACCAAAAGGTGTTTTTTAACTGTGTCGGAGACTATTTTATTTTTGAATTTTATCATAATATTTATCGCCTTTTGCCGAGAGTTTCTACATCTTGTCTTTAACAATTTCTTTTTATTACAACTATTTCTGTTCTCAAAGTTTTAACATTGCTTCTTGTTGATGCAAAAATATTATTTTCAAATTGTTGAACAATTCATTGTTGCGGAAACAATTAAGGATATACATTTTGAACTTTTGGTAAGAACTCGTTTTTTGGTGCAACAACGAAAAAAAAAAAAATTTTAATTCTTATCTCAATGCCAACACTTGCAGTCTTGGATCAAAAATTAAGATATTTGGGATCATTTTAACCAACGAAAATGGTTGGGATAAATTATAAAATTGTTGTCATTACAATCGGTGTAATGACGGAATCGGTGCACTTTCTACGGATTTTCCATCGTTACTAAAGGCGCTTAGATGCGTTCTTAAGCGCGTTTTTTGATGCACTTTCGGCTGTGTTTTCAAACATTTTTCGTGTCATTACTTATTTATGCAAGAGACGGGGAGCGGAGAATGACGGATCAGACCATCAGAAGAAGTCGTACCGCTTCATTGCAAATTCTTCTAATTGCAACTTGCGTAAGTATCGATGTTTCGTTTACCATTTATGGGGCAAGTTTCATATGCCTGGCAGCAACTCACACGAGTTTAAAATTTACACACAGTAAATAGTTTATTTAATACCCGTTTAAATATTGAATGTCAGCAAGTTTATTAAACACGATCTAGCTGCAGTTCGGCATTCGCAATATCCGTCTTATTTGAATGATGCAAAACTTGCAGAAAATCAGCTCCGAAATAAGGAAACTAATAAAATTTCTTAAGAAATCATTACTCTAATTTCACAACGGTTATAGTTGAAAACGCCGAAGAACTTAACTCATTAAACCAATCTCAATACGAATTGTGTGAACCTATCTCATGCCAAGGAATCCATTCCTATTACCCGAAGCACATCCATATCTGATGAGAACTTTTCTAAGAACTCCACCACCTAGATCCTTTCCATTTCGACGACTGGCATCCCCCACTCAAGCTACACGTGTTAGGTAATGAACTCGCAGAAATCACCGCGCATCCATCACTTCATCACCAGAAAAAAAAGAACATAATTCTCTTGAAATTGAATCATATGTCAACAGCCTCTGCGACCATAGCTCCGGCACAACAAAACCCAAACAACATATCATTGGCCCCGCGCGTGAAAAATCCCCTCAAGAACACAACCAAAGAGTCAAAAAAATAAAAGAAATTACGACTCCAACTGTCTGCCCATTTAACGCAACGGACTTTCAAGTTTCACCAAAGATTCTAGGGCCCACCCAAGCCAGAAAGATCTCAGCGTTCCAATGGGGAGAGAAAGAAAAACCATGTAAGCAAATAAAAAAAAAAAACACTGAGAACTGAGAAGACCGCGCGAATCGAATTGAATTTGTTTCGGCCCAGCCGGTTTCCATTGTTTATACGCGGGCGCGCGCGCAATGATGATAATGTTTCCTTTTCCGGTCCGTCTAAGTAGGTGCCCCCGCTTCGGCAAGTTGTCAACACTCCCCGCCAACCGATCTTGTTCTTCCTTTTGTGCCATCTTTCGCTGTTTCATTGTGGCTTTCTTACACACTTTCACGTGCGTGTACTCAAAAGACCCCGAATCGTCCATTGACCAAAAAACACATCCACCAACCTGATTGGTGTGAACTACTACACACAACCATCGGATAACCAACAATAATCTTCCCACGGAGAACGACAACGATACTTCTTTACACGGTCAACTCAGAAAAGATAATTTATTAAAGGCACCATCTCAATGGAATTCGATCCGGGTGATTTGTATGTCTCAAACTGGAAGATGAACAAAAACGAGCGTCATACACAAGCGCACAGATCGCCGCACAATAGCTACGCATAGTAGGTGTTTTCACGGACATTTACATATCCCCATTGAGAGGCACACCACACAAAATGACAATGTCAGCAAATCCCCCGAAAATACTCAATCAAAAGCAGCAAAAAATAAACGAAAAAGTGTGAAAAAAGCTTGTTCTTGTTTTTTTTTTCTTCCTCCTAATGTTTTGACCATTTACTGTCAACTGGAACATAATAAAATAACGAAAATTGTATCTTTCAACAGCGAAATAGATTTATAGATATTGTTTGGTTAAACATTTGCGTTAATTTGTTTCGGGTGTTCGGCGTCGGCGACGAGGAGTCCATAAATTATCCACTCGGCTGGGGTTATTAGGATTTCTGTTTTATTATAATTCAGATGGTAACAATTTTATTCTGTCAGTCGGGAGACATTTGCCGTGCATAATAATGCAATAAATAATGAAACTTGTTTTCGAATTAAATAAATTAGTAGCTGAGCGACAAAGTGTCGTTAAAACCAATTAACACTTAATGCTCTACTATGATGCTGTCGCGGGTTGGCCTGAGGTGATAGTGAAGAGATTGGGATAATGTGGATGTTGCAAACGGAAATTATTGTTTTATAAGGTTTTTTTACTTACACATCGGCTGCTTACAGTCGGCTGCCGAAACTCCATATCAAGCGGTTGGAAAGTGTCCTACTTATGGGTTGAAATTATTGCTAAATTCGGGTCAGCTATCGAAGAGTGATTTATCCGATGATTTATCCGCCACCCGGAAATTTATGTGGGACGGCCTGCGTAGCTGTGGTATCTTAATTACAGCTACAGAGAACGGGGGCAGAGGTGTAGATTTCATGTAAGCGACCAAATTAGAAAAAAAATATCGAGCTTGGAAGCTGTACACCAAAGCAAAACCATCAACTTGACATACGCTTACACTGGGAATACGACGCACGGCCCAACCAGCGACTGTCTCCTAGAGTCCAGCAACAAAACATGAGCAAGACTATAGGGATGTCTTATGACGATGTTTTAAGTCAGAAAATTCATCAGAAATCATTGCCACATCAAACTAAGAAAGACGAATGTCCTTGGTAGGCAAACGCATTTTCTATATCACGTCAGTAAAATAACTATGTAAACAAGAAAGTATTTGTTAGGATTGCATGGTATTAAGCCAAAGGAAACATGTCGCTTCCATTTTAGTATAAGTGCAACCAGTGTCCAGAGCTAGACAGCAGTGGTATCGATGCCAAGAAGTCGCCTACAATGCCGATCATGGCCACATGACACTTAGATTGATGAAGATAGCTAAACGACTCGCCTACGAAGCAGCTGAAAGGCGCGGGAGCAACTCGGGAGCTCCACACGCAAAAGATCCTTAAAAATCCACTACTTCGGGAATATGTAAGAGCATGCGAACTTAAAGAGACGTGATACTCCAGGAGAAATTTTTGTAACAAGCTCTGCCTGAGACACTGCAGGCTTCTATCGTTTGCGATTTCATGAACGCTGCTTGCAGCTATCAAGACCAAGCGCTCTGGCATCCCGATGACTTGGTCTGTGAAACGGAGGTTCAGTCGCTACTGCCGCAGACTGGCCAATGGCGAAGCAACCCAAAATTTCGCTGTCAGTTAAAATAAATCAGCCTGGAGTCAAGGTTTTCGTCCATCTGACCAAACTTTAGTGAGAATAGCTATGTCTTTGTCTATGGTTGGTTGGTTGGTTTAAGTGGCTGTATTCCCGTCTACTGACGAGGGAAAAAAACACAAATAACGCATTGAGCGCCGTTTTGAGACCACAAACTAACGGAACCAGAAGATAAAAAGGGGGGAAGGAAGTTAAGGGAGCTCAAAACCAGCCTGTGGAGTTGAGAAATTTGATGATTTTATTAAAATGGATACTTTGGATAGCCGAAAGGTCATCATAAAAGGGATGACCTAGTGCACTGAGTCTGGTTTTTGCTAGTGCCGGACACTCACAGAGAAGATGAAACACTGTTTCACTCTTGTTAGTGTCAGTGCAGCTACGGCAGTGGGTGTGCCAAGGGATGCCAAGCTTGGCCGCGTGAGTTCCTAAGGGCCAATGGCCCGTACTAATTGCCGTTAGTCGGGCGACATCTACACGCGTTCTAGATAAAAGGTTGTTAGTTCTGGCATCATCGTAGGTTGGCCATATCTTTCTTGAAATGATACAGCTCGTCAGATGTCTTTCGGCCTTACTAACAACCAAATTTAGACTCGACTTTAGGGCAATAGTCGAAATTAAAATAAATTGTGTACCAATAATCAAGTTATCTTTGACTTTAAGATAATCGAGACTGTAACTTTCGATCCGAAGAAAGTCGAGTCTAACCCGTTATTAAAGTTTAAACGTCAGTCTTTTTAATAAATAAATATGAAATAAATATGAAATATGAAATGGACAGCAAATAAAGAGAAGCCGCAGCTTAAATTGGACGCAGGCAATGCGAGAACTAGAAGTTGACTGTGTCAAACCATCGGCTGATATCATTGATAGCAAAATTAACAATGCTTCAATGATTCAGTCAAAAAACCAAGCATGGGAAACAGTTTCTTCTATTTCACTCAAAATACAAGCAACTGCCAATTTCAGCAAATTATTTGAAAGCTCAGAAAAAAATTATAACGCTTTTGAGTTATACTGTTATAATTTTGCTATATAGTCAGATGTAGTTAAAGTTCCGATTACTTTGATTGTTGGTACCTAGAAATTAAAAGTCGAAACTTTAGTTAGTTTCGAAATTAGTTAAACTCGAGTTTACGGTTTGGTTGTTGGTAAGGCCCTTTGTCTATACTCTAAACTCAATTGCAAGGCTGCCTAATAGAGCTATCGGGAGACGATAGTGATAGTGATGCTCCAGCGTTGTGCTGGAGCCACTATTGTAGCTCAAACTTATATAGAGTGGCTCGGAAAACGGCTCAAGTCCAAACTTTCTTCGAAACAACGCTGGCGGGCAAGATGATCGAAGCCTCAACCCTTGCAGGGTTTTCCCGATCCACAAGTGGGCATCACTCAGGGAAAAAACGAGATAAAATCAAGATAATCAGTGTCAGATTAAGCCTATCCGTTGACAAAAGTCTGCTAAGCTTGGAAATTCTTAATCCAAATACAAAAATCATACTTTGAGTATGTTTTTTGATTAACCTTTAGTTCTTATTTTAAGATTGTTCTTTAACAGTATTAAGAACGTGTAAGCTTAAAAATTAAGCCCAAAGTCATTTCATTCGAAGAATGCAACAGCTTGGTTTTAAATCGTTGTAAACTTAAATTAAGCCTATGTAATGTAAGAAATTGTGAGCTCAAATGAAGCTCAAAATCACTTTATTTTTCACCTATTTATCAGCAGTAAGAATAATTCTCCCTTAAACCAAGAATAATAACTCTTGAAATAAGCCTACAAAATTTAAATAAGAACGAGTTATCCTTATATTGATTTTTTTTCGGAATTTGTCGAATTTACTATCAACTCCATCACTTTCCTATTTTAGAAAATAAAACAATGGGCCTTACCAACAACCAAACAGTAAACTCGAGTTTAACTAATTTCGAAACTAACTATAGTTTCGACTTTTAGTTTCTAGGTACCAACAATCAAAGTAATCGGAACTTTAACTACATCTGACTTTATAGCAAAATTATAACTGTATAACTCAAAAGCGTTATAATTTGTTTCTACGCTTTCAAATTATTTGCTGAAATTGGCAGTTGGTCGTATTTTGAGTGAAATATAAAAGATGGTTGCTTTGTTTTTTGACTGTATCATTGCAGCATTGGTAATTTTGCTATCAATGATATCAGCCAATGGTTTGACACAGTCAACTAGGTAATAGTTCTCGCATTGCCTGCCTCCAATTTAAGCTGCAGCTTCTCTTTATTTGCTGTCCATTTCATATTTCATATTTATTTATTACAAAGACTGACGTTTAAACTTTAATAATGGGTTAGACTCGACTTTCTTCGGATCGAAAGTTACAGTCTCAATTATCTTAAAGTCAAAGATAACTTGATTATTGGTACACAGGTTATTTTAATTTCGACTATTGCCCTAAAATCGAGTCTAAATTTGGTTGTTAGTAAGGCCGAATGTGTTTTTTTAAAAATCAAATTTATTTATTGAATCAAAAATGCTTAAATGGACATATCTAAAATATGTCCTTACTTTATTTAATGGATACAAATGTAAGGGTGGACTTGTTCAGGTCAAAATGGAATCGAACATAGCTTTTTCAAAATTATTGCAGTTTTCCTAGTGACAACATTTAGATGTCGCTTAAATAGCATAGTATTTTGTACTTGTCCGGAAACCACTCTTCCATATTATGTAATAACTTTTTCCTTCTTCTTGTGTAGGACCTCAACAAGGTATGACCGGCCTAAGAGAGAATAAATCTGAATTTTAAAATATCAACCCGAAATCTTTTTTTTTATATTTGGGTCAACGCCTCTATTACATCGAGATCTTCGAGCAGCCAGCAGGGGATACTTCACCTCCCCAACAGGACTATTAAAGTCAGACATAGTTTTTATTAAAATTATATTTATATTAAATTAATATTATTAATTCCACCATTTTTGTATCACATGCACTTTATTACAATTTTGCACTGTTTTATTTGTTTAAAGAACACTTAACTACGGAAACACGGAAACTGTACGAGATATCAATCAGAATTATTGAACTTTTTCTATCCATCACCCAAGTTTTTAATGATTGGAGAATATAAATTGGTATATCCTGATCGTTTAGATCTTAATTGGTATGCACATTCATCCATCATACAAGCTTAAGATTATTTGGGCATGATTGGAGAGCATAATTCTTGTTCGATCCTGTATTTGTGTGCTAAAAAACTATTCAGGTGATATGATTCAGATTTTAGTCTTGCATCGGCTTGATTTAATAATAAAAAGCTTGATTTTAGATTTTTGTTATTGTTCTAAGAATCATTCGGTAAGGAGAGCATAATTCTTGTTCGATCCTGTATTTGTGTGCTAAAAAACTTATTCAGGTGATATGATTCAGATTTTAGTCTTGCATCGGCTTGATTTAATAATAAAAAGCTTGATTTTAGATTTTTGTTATTGTTCTAAGAATCATTCAGTTTATTCTTAGATTGAGCAGGTAATAAAAATAATAAAAATAAATAATAATAAAACGTATAGCTCGTTCACGGATGTGGCGATTCGACCCCTGATCGGACTACAATTTAGCTTGCGATATTTTTCTTAGTGCAGGCCTGTAAATACTGAGCTGGTGAACATTTTTTCGCATCGTCATTTTAGAAAAGCTACTTAATATTTATTTTTGTTAAACTTAAGGTAAACTGGTCGGGTCCGACAGGTGCCGGACTGCATAAAAATGGGAGCCAGTGACGTCGTAAGACCAATGCTAAATTTTTTTTAATCAAATATTAATATCTCCCTGAGAATTATTTACAACTGCCATATAAAAATCTTGGGTCTAGCATCCTGCCAGACGCAAGTGAAATTTGCATGCCGCTCCGCTACTAAAATCATGTACGCCTCATAGCAATTTCCAACCGATATGTTGAACGGAATTGAATATTTGCTAAGTTCATCCTATAGGAAATTGAATTCTGAATAAAAAATATAAATATGAGAACATTTTAATGCAGCCGCACTTGGGCCAGAGTAGGCCCATTGTGATTCTACAAGATCAATGATCTCAACTATCCGTTGAACCAAATGGAGCTAAGAATAAAGCGCTGGAAAAATTTCATGCTTAGATAGTCTGTGCTCATTAGATCGCTTAGATCCATGCCTTGTAGAAAAAGGCTTCCAAATGCAGTTTTGGTTTTACGAAGAGAGCCGTACAAGTACAGAGAAAATGGATAGTCGCCTCTTCTGTCTTCTCCTCTTAACAGCTTTTATTGCTTGCCTAAGGATATTCAGTCTGTCGAGAACGATCAAACTCTTAAAAAGTTCCAGCTTTAGCTTCGGCTAAATCCGTTTTGTTGCCACACATGTTGTGCCGGTCGATAGTCTATGTAGGGTTAGTTCTTTTGAAATACGTAGCATTCGGCTTATCATGAGTTAGCATTGCACCCTCATCATCCTCTTCTTTGACGAAAAAACATGAACGTTGGAAAAGGTGTCGAAAGATATCCTTGGTCGCTGGCGAAGCACAATTCTTTTGGGGAATTTCGGAGGAGTAACATTAGCTGTTTTTTATTATCAGATATGATCCATATAGATCATCGATTTACATGCATTTACAACCACAGCATATGATCCTGCTTCTCATCGAGATCACGAATCATGATCTGAAAATTATTTCTACTATTTCCGACTAGGTGGCTTGTTTTATTTTTAAATGTTGGTGTGAATTATTTTTATTAGTCGGAAAATAAAAAAGTAGGAAAAAATATATTTTTAAATTTTTATTTTACTCTTAACAAATAATGACAAAAAATAGTTTTTATTTTTGCTAAGACAAACGTTATATTCGGTTTGTTAGCAACTACTGTCTCGTTCCTTCCGTGTTGTAGGTATTTATACCCATTATCCTAATGAGTCGTTTTCCTTATCTTCAAGGTCTATGGTCATGTTGGTTACTTTGTGTAGTTGCTATTTGTGTAGGGTTGATTATAAAATCTGTTGTGAGTCTTATCTTGTTTGTGTAGGGTTGTTGATATTTTTATTTGGATGTTTGTGGTTTGTGTTGTATATCACCTGATAAGTTGTTTCTTATCTTTAGCGTTTATTTCCTTTAGGTACAGTTGAGTGTTTATAACTTGTGCCTGTAAACGATAGCCACACAATCACGTTGCCAGACTGAAAAATGGAACACAAAAAAATCAATTGATTTATTTCGCATTCGAATAAACTCGCTGTCCGTTGTTTTTTCTCGTTCTATAAAGGTATGTCCAGACCAGCCAAACATTTGATAAACTATGAAATACCTACATGTTCAGTAAATATTTTTAAAACACTTATTAAACAAAACAATTTTTATGGAATGTTTAAAAATGTTTTGCTGGTTTGGATCTGGACACCAAAAAAAACATTTATGAAATGTTTCACAGTTACCCAATCATGATGGGAAATAATTTTTTGTTTCACAAGTAGGTATCCTTGCAGAAAGTGAGCGCTGTTTTTCGATTATTATTTCTTTTTAAATAAAATAAAAATGCCCAGAAAAGCTTTGAATACCTAATGAGAAAGTGATTCATTTAATACGATTATTTGAATTAAATCGCGTGTCGCGTGATTGCCGAGACCAAAATTACAAAAAACAAAAACTTTAGTCATTTCCATAAAAGTCCCACCACATTATTTTCTTCTAGTCCAAAACAGGATAAAGTTGAAACATTTCATAAACCTTTACCCCCGTATTAATAAACAAATATGCAAAATGTAAGTTAGCTAGTAGACGTCAGATAGCATACAAAAATTTGACGTAACTGCTGAGTAACGAGTTGATAACTTTTATGCTGTGTTTATTAATACGGGGGTTAATAAATAAATTTCAGAAATCTCTTATAAATATTTCTGAAATGTTTCGGAGGTCTGGATACACCTTAATATGCCAAGATAAACTCAAGCGGCAGCAGCAAAATATTGTTCATGTGTTGCATATTTGAACATAAAATACTAAATTTGTTTCACAAAAAATTTATTTGAAAAGAAAAATTATGCAAATTTGATTCAAATATGGTAACACCCCCGACTTTGCAAGTGAAATGACATGTGCCTTGTGTGACGTCACGTTGAGAAGAATATTTGCAATATGGCTGGTGGCAATATGAAGTTTTAAATACCCTGTATTATCTGTTTTGCTTTTGAAAGCAACTGTTGCCACAATTCTAAAATTAAACTTTTCAATGATCCGTTGTGTTTTATTTTCGTGATCTGATCCGAATCAGATCACGCTGATAATAAAAAAAAGCTATTGTCCTATTCAGAGAAGTTAAAAGTGAAATCGGATGTACTTTTCGATTAGAAACGAGTTTCTGCCTCATAATCGTCGATGTAAAATCGGGCGGAGAAAAGCATTTACAGGAAGACGCCTACTTATGTGGCACGCAATCGCAACGTTGAACCGATTGCATTACACACTCCTAGGAGCTTGGAGCCCGCTGGTCAAGGTCAATAGCGTAAGTCTGTACACCAAAGAACCACGATTTGTTGTTAGTCTTCTTGAACCACACTTTTCATTCGATTTTCACGCCTTCTTCTAGCCGGGAACCATGCTTGTCATAAGGTCGCTTGCTGTCACAGAATGAACCCTCACTTTGCTGCAGGGCCGCAAGCACCCACAATTGTTGGGGGCCACTTTCTGCTACCTCTAGAATATGTAGGTATATCGAGCTAATGATTTTTCAAGTTACCTTAAGTCGAGTTGGTTTTTTGGAAGACCATGAAACCGGTTAGCAGGCTCTTCCGAAAGAACTCAGACTTTGCACGCTGCACTTGCGACTGTCGGCTTAAGCCAACCTTAACAAGTCATAAGATCGCAATTAAAGTAGGTACACCGCGAAGCCATGAATAGGCTTCCTCTCGCGAAGATATAAGCCCGCCTGAGCCTGTTTGTGTAACTGAAGACCGCTGACAGGTGTATTGGAAGTCTAGATCTGGTACGGCGAAGGTGTTTTCAGTGCGTACCACAGTTCGACTTGCAAATATTAAGACTCGTGACCTTGGCATACTTCGTAGTACAACAGTGAATTAGTTAAGTCCACGTAATTGGACTTAATGGTCATCGCAGCGATATTTCGGATCGCTCCCATTTATGTACCAACTTAACGTTTTCCAGTGATTCCAGTTTTTAATGTCACAGATTCGGGTTTTTGTTCTAGTTCCGTCTGAACATCGTGAAGGCGAATTCCACCTGGCAACATCCAACATTCAAGGACATTTACCAACCTAGTACTGAGCTAGATATCTAAAAAACGAAAAAAAAAAACTTGCCGCCGCAAGCTCAAATTCTTTTCCTGGATCAATTCTTAAGATAACGCTGACATTATTGCCATTTAGCCACACTAAAGACTAAACTTCAACAACATCATCATCAGCATCACCAAACCACCACAACCATAGCGCTATCGTTCGCGGATCTGCCTATTTTGAACCCCTCGGGCACTCTATCGAACTCCAGTTGATTTATTGAGCAAACACCATCAACACCAACAAAACGGTCAACCAGTTCTAGACTCGTCTTGGCCAAAAATAAATCTTTATCCGCCAGAAAAATTGTTTCTGCGCTTAGCTCCAAGACATACCTTGGTTTGGCAATCTTTTTGGCTAATTTCGCATACAGAGATACACTCCGATGGATCATTTACCCGAAACAATGAATTGAATTATTTAGCCGCTCGACGGCGTCGTCGTCGTAGTCATCGTTGTCGACTGGTGTTTACACGCAGACACACTCAGTATAGTTAAAGAATTAATTAGATATGAAAACATGGCATAATCACTCACCATTCGCGTCAAGCAAAGACCAGCAGAAAAAAAAAGGAAATAAGCTACGAAAACTCGAACGCAAATTAGCAATTCAATGCGATCCGATGGTTGTTCGTAAATTCGCACGTTTTATGCAAATCGCGCCGCCCCTTGTTGTGGTGATGGTGACCTTATCTACGTTATTTGTGTTTCACTTTTTTGTTCCCACTTTTTTTTTTTTGTTTACGAAATAAATGTACAAAATAATGCCGTGGAACACGGTAAAGGTACATTCGGTTCAAATTCAAACGGTTGAGTTCGATCGGTCATCGATCTTCGGTAGAGCATGGTTTATTGGTCGATCGGTCGGATTGCGGCGCCGACTTTTGGTGCTCTTTCATTTGGCCAATTTGTTAAGTTATTGCCGGTCAATTTATGGGTTTTCCATATTCTGTTGGGGGGATTTCACCTGTCAGCTGGGGTAACAATGGCTTGAGTTCGCCTAATTTAACGGAGCTTAATCGACCTCTCTCTCTCTCGCTGAGAATGATTAATGCGATTTAGGCAAATCAATCTGTGAAAGATCGGTTACGAGGCTTACAATCGAAATATACCAACAATAATATGTTTTGGGCAATTTAGAGAGTGTATCTGTTTTCAAATGAGTCGAGAGGTATTAGTAAATAAAACTGTTATGATGTTATGACCCGAGGCCTGACCTTGTTTAGATGGTTATTGGGAAATCTGTTTGGAAAAGATTGCGTTTAATTTCTTGCTCGCCTCTTAGAAAAGCTAAACATTTCGGAAATATTCACTGGGGGAAAAGCTGCACTGTGTCGTTGTAACATCTACCTAAGCTGTGGTGTTGAAATTCAAACCAGATGTATATAATTTACCAAAATCAGAGAATTGCCAAAGAGTATTGAAAAAATCGGTACGAAAACTGGACGTGACCTAAAACCTCAATCATATTCGCAACAACATTTTGTAGTGCGGTGAGGATCAAAGTTAATGACTGCCTTAGAAGTAGGGTGACACATTTGATTGCTGAGTACCGTTGGGACCCGATTTTCCGCTTTTGTTATAGTCCCAGAGTGAAAGGCAAGCGGACGATACTAAAGTCCAAGGAGAGATATACGGATCTAGAATAGGAGGGATGGAGAGACAAAGGAAACAGTGTTTGACAGGTCTTTGAAAATCCTTGGCTCATATCCAGAGCAATACCAACAAACCAAACTCCTTCTATCCCTAAGAGGCATTTCTAAAGAAGATCTTGTTGGTGTTAGAGGGATTTTCGGTCCCGTTTGCGTTGACGGATGAGCGAACTCCGCCAGGTGTACAGTGACATCGACAACGTCTAAGATGGCTACGACATGTATACCGATATTCCGGCCCGAGAAGTCTTCGATTCCAGTCTTCGATTCCAACCCGGAGGTAAAACGCAGTAGAGGAAGACCTCGCCTGAAGTGGCGCACCTAAGTGGAACGGGTCCTCAACCAGACGTTTGACACAGATTGACCATTCACATCTTTATATTCGAATATCTTCAGAAATGACGCCCCACTAAGACCTGTATTACGTCTGGGAAGGTGGAACGTCCATACGGATTGGGTGAGTGGTTTTAACGTGATACGGTTACGCCTCCAAATATACAAAATAATTTTGAGTAGGATGCATGTTCTTGGCTTGTCTCGAATTACCTTTGCATCCTTGTCTTTTGAGAAGTAAATAAATGTTTCTCAGACGATGGGGCAGCATATATACATCAAAGGAAAATGATACCCATCCATAAAAATATTCCCCATCAGCATTAAACCTCTGTCCTCTGTGTATATGCTGAACATTGCGGGGAAGCCATTTTCGACGATGACCAAATCGAGGCTCAAAGCAAGGGTGCATAGAGCAGGAACATCTTCCGAAAGACAGCACGATTTCATAATGGGACACTTTACGATTGTTCCGTTGAAGAAGAGCTAAGGGCCTTCAACACAGTCAGGTGGAAAGAAACGCTTAGCACGCTCGATAACATCTTCGATGGTTGGTTGGCTAATTACTCTCGATCTCGATTACATCTTTTCGCGTAGAGAAGAACTGTCTGTAGGACTGTCAGCTGTTATATTACAGCAGAGAAGGCTCTCGCCGAAAAGAAGTTACATTTCTTTCGACAACATAATCTTCGTATGAAGATGCCCAAATACAGCTTCCAGCCTGGCTATGCACACGTTAACTAGTTGGAAGAGCATAGACTAGGTCTGGACACTGAGAAAACATTGATAGTCCTACTGACCAGGAGAGAGACTCTGACTATAGTGAGTTTTCAACTTGGCTTTTGTGATATCCAGCTACGAAACAGTGATTGGGCCTTTGGTAGAACGCTTATACTCGTATTCTAGCAGGATATAACGTCCCAGCTGACTCAGATCAGGGTTGAAAAACGTGTTACAATCGTAACTCTTAAGGTTCAATGGACTTTTAAAATATCGCAATACAATCGCCTCGAAAAAGTTACACTCAAAGATTATATTTTTATTTTGAAAGAAATGTATATTAATACTCATTGGCCGGTTCAATTTTCAGAAATCTAATTTTTTTTCTCAGATTTGCAGGCTTCACGACTTACTTTGACTAATACCAATGTTTGTGACACACAGCTGGCGGTTACGAATTGATAATAGTTGAAAGAAAGGCTTTTTAAGCTGAATTATTTTTTTTACGGGTAGGGTAAAACTATACAAAACGCCCCAGTAGTCTGGCACGCACACAGATGTTATTATGCAATAACGACCAAACCTGTTCAAACAAGTTTCAATCGTTCGCCAACTGTGTTATTGAGTGGTAGTGTTCTGTGTGTTCTGTCCAGAAAAAAATTACAAAAAAAAATTTTGGCGCCAAAACATTTTGCGACGAGTACAGTAAAATTTAATTTTTTCAGAAACCATCTCCATTATATTCAATTTATATATATATTTAGAAAGTACATGAAATTGGCTTTTTAGTTCGCGTTTATTAATTTTTTTAAATCAGGTTGGGTTGCTTTACTTTCGCTGGGGCGTTTTGAGCTCAGAAATTTTCAAAACGCCCCAGTAATGTATTGACATAAATAACACTCATCAGAAAAATGCAAAAACGAAAAAAAATTGTTGAACGAAAAAAAAATAAAGAAAACGAAAAGTACTGAGAATTACCACAAGACCGTTTCTACAGAAGACTGGATTCAGTGTATATCTTGTCAGGGTTAGTTGCACGAGTCTTGTACTATGTACTACATACCCAATTGCAGCAGCTTCTAGTTATTTACTTATTTATTTATAATATTTGTTCCTACTTTTTCCTTTTTTCACTAAAGCGGGGCTTTTTACCCAACGATTAAGTTACAAAACCCCCCACTTAAACTTTTTTTTTAAATATATATATAAAATATGCCAACATATTTTTCTTCAAATAAAATTGCGAAGTCTATGAAAAAAGACTGTTAATTGTCTATTTAATAAAAGAACTAGCATCTTTGTTTGTTTTTCTTTTTTATTGAAGATTCTAAAAAAGTGGGCGTATTGTATAGTTTTACCCTATGGTAAATATTTTTTAAGTTAAATTGTTTCCAATTGTGTAAAAATTAATTACGATGGACCTATGCCAGTGCAAGTAAACAAAAAAACACATTTATCAATAAAATTCGGATTTAATGTTCGATTTGGCAGCAGAAATCTGAAATCTCAAATCAAAATCTGAAATACCAATCGAAATCCACACAAGTCAAATCTAAAGTGGCATCTGTGAAATTACAGTTGGAATTCCCACTGGGGCAAGTTCCAAGTTTTTTATTGCTAAATTAGCTAGTAAAATTAAGTAAGTTTTACTTCGGGAACTTAGGGCTTGCTTGCATGTATAGGAATTGTTGCTGAATGTAGAAAGTGTGGAGCCTTCATTTAACAAAAAAAGGTTATACAAATTTCAAACTTTTTTACTTTTTTTATATTTCTCATTGCTTTATACATATGTCCAATGATAACAATTCCTGTTCATTTATTTCATTTCTATGAAATGCTAGGTGGGACTTAGAGTTCACTTTCTACCAGAGGACTTTAGAGTCAAATTTTATTTCTTTTATTTCTAAGGGCTTTTTTTTATTTGTGTATCCATAATAAGTGCTTTTATCCAATATTCAAAAGTTTCGGCTAGAATGTTTTACAGGTTCTGTGTGATATACAATTTTTGTAACTTTTGAATCTTACGAGATTTTTGAGTGAAATTGTTAATCCTTTCGGAAATGTTTTTAAAGTAATTCGAATTGATTTGGAGATAGTGAAAGTTCATTTTTATGCAGATAAACAAGTTGAAAGGCAAATTCAGGGCCTTTAGTGAACTTACGATTTGATTTCGTTAAAAATACACGAACTGAATTGCGTGATATTACATGGGACATGGAACTGATAAACAGCTCGAAATCATTCGAAATTTTGTACGAAAACGTTTTCTTTCTCCTATTCGTATACGAAAGTAAAAAATACAAATTGAACCCGAAAAAATACAATCGGAACTAAGATTTGCTTTTAGTCAACACAGTTCATTTTTCATCCCTGACTCAGATGCTCCTATTGCAAATGAAAGAAAGAATATTAAGGCAAAGAGGGTCACTACAGAAAGTCAAAGCTCTACTCGTCGTGTTACACCTAATTGCAGCGAGGAATAGGTTTGGTTAAGTTGAGTAGGGTTGTGACGATGTTATCATCGCAATCCCTTATGAACTTTTACGATTAAGACCTAAAGAGAGGGATAACGCTTACGACAAAAAGCTTGTGTGACTCCCTGAAACCGAGATGTGAGATACTCAATGTTGAGCAGCTACCTCTATATACAGAAGGAGCGACAGGAGGAGATTGCATCACGCAGGTGTCCTCTTTAGGTAGCTCCAGGATGAGATCAAGTCCGAAATCGTTTCTCTACTATACAGAGGTATTTACGGATCGGAAGGTATGGAACATTTTTATGAATAAATCGAAACTTTTCACTTCAACGAAATTCTATCTTCTGTACCGTCTATAGCATGATAAATGTTCTCTTGGATCACTTTGAATTTTACTCGCTGAGGCTAGCGAGGTATTGCGGCTCCTTTGTCGCAACCTCAGTCAGGTGATATCCTGGCAGACGTCGATGACCATGATTAATGACCCCATCCTAGCTTGTAGGAAACGAAATAAGTGAATAAATGGTAATATAAGGCATGTAACTCGTTTCTATAGGCTTTACTACTTTACAAAATAATAATGTACAAAAAGAAATATTGTAAAAATAAGTTTTAGAAAATACAAACTAATATGTCAGAAGTAAAAGAAAAAAATATTTTCATCCCCGCCGAGAATTTTAGACGAAATAAGTTTTCCTTAAAAAAAATTTACTGCCGAGTCTTGGTATCAAATAAATTACCTCATCTTTTAAAAAAAGAAAAGAAAAGTAAATAAGGACAACTAAATAATTAGTTCATTACCAAGAAATTGAGACCAAAATAATAGGTTCAAATTTACAACCTGACAAGAAACTTCCAGAAAAAGGATATAACAGTGTAAATTCAGAAACGTCAAACATTTGCGCAGTGATGCCGTTATTAAAAGCTTTACCTCCGCAGCGCTGAAATACTCAACGTAAAAAAAAAATGTGTTTGTGAGAAAAATTAAAATAAAGCATTCAACAGAAATTTGCAAATTATTCTGTCAAAAGCATTTATATAAAAATGTTTATTTGCTTTCTTTTCTTTAGCTTCCGACATTTTTCTTACTTTTTTTTCGGCGAATCAACAGCACATCAGGTATTTCTGTGATGCTTTTTATCATTAAGTTTGCGCATCAGTTTGATCAAACTTGCAATAATGAGCACTCGACGTTGAAAGTGAGGCCAATAGTTGCATTAATGAACATTTTGCAAAGCATCATGAGTATCATGATGCCAGTGATGCGTTATTGAATTTACACACAGTACTTTGGGCCGCAAACTAGTAAGGAAATAATAAGCAATAAAATTAAATAAAATAAAAAGAAGATACAGGAGAGAATCTTAATGAAAAATTATATAATTTGAAGCAATTATATAATTTTTCATGAAAAGTGAAAGAAGACTAAACAAAAAAAGAATGAAATAAATACATATAACAGGATAAAACTTGAGAACAAGATAAAATAATTTAATAATAGTACAATATCAAGATTAAGCAGAGGCTAAAGAGTGAGTAATAGTGAACATTATTACTATTTGTTGGTTCCCAAACAAGGGAAAGCAATCAATGGCTGTGCATTAGACCAGCGATTGGAATATGATCATTTAACTTCAAGGACGAAGTTACAACAATATTCCCAATCACTGGTATAGGACATTTGGAGCGCGATTACTGAAGGAAAACACTTAATAGCAACAAAAAACACCGCACAAAAACAAAGCCGCAAGGAAAACCACTGACGGACAAAACCACCACGAGACTATGAGGCCGAGACGTCAAACGCTCGACCCTCGACTCAGTGATGCCAACCAAGGCTTTTTTACGCCTTTTAGGCATTATTTCATTAGCCAAGGCTTTTAGGCTTGCTTTTTGCAAAAAGGCATCTTTTTCTTATTGCAAATATTTTTCTAGTTTTTTTTTTTGATTCAACATACTGACTTTTCATTTTTTTAATGTATGATATTAATTACCAAGACGATCAGATAGATAGTACTTGCTTATGAAACTAAAATGTCATGAATTTAGTTCCTATTGAGAATTTCTTCTGTGATTTATTATTTAAGTTTTTTTTTGGAAATAAAATTTGTTTTTTGTTAATTTTTTATAATTATGTTTAATTTTTGATGAATTGTTCCAGTTTACATACAAAAATAATTTTAGGCACAATTTTGTTGAAAAAGGCATCTTTTTTTCTCAAGTTAGGTATTTTTTCGTCAAAATTAGTGAGCAACGCTGCCTCGACTAGCCATTGTCGACCTATAGTCGGTATCCTCTCGCACCATCCAAGGATCCCAAATGAGTTATGCATAGGGACTAGTTACACGTACGAAGTGGGGTGGAAGCAGTCTACACGTCATCATATCGCTATCTCGCTCTCACATATTGAAAAGATATAAATGTTAGAAATCGAGAAGTGTTACTGATTAGTTAATCGTTTTGTATTGTAATCTAAAAATAAATTGTTCCATGTAAAACTAATACTAAGGAACATTTAAGAACACAGCTGATCTGGTACATAGGAAACCGAGGTTTCTTACATAGTTTGTAGAGCAGTTTGCCCTCATTCAAATGCAAAACTTTGAATTAAAGGGAATAAAGAAAAATTTATAACATTTACCGAACGTGACTTTCATTTTCACGCTTTTCCCAAGTGAATCATCAGTTCACTTTTGCTGCGAGACGCCTTCTCCAGCAACTTTAAATTTTCTATACGTCGCCTACGTTAAGAACACTATTTCAATTGCTAAAGTTAAGTATTCTGATTAATTAAATTAGAATTTTTCTCGTTAGGATCATATTAAAACAAAATTATAAAAATTGATTCTCTACTTTTTTTTGAATTTAGTGAATAAGTCATCAAAATACAAAATTTACCACGGGCAGCGGCTGTTGTGCACAATATCCTCTTCACTTCTGGACATGGATACTTTGGTAATGGTGAGTGATTTTGTTTTTTTAATTTTTCAATTTTTTTAATTTTGATAGCGATCCATTTTGAAATTTTAATTTTTGCTCTTTTCTAACATTTCTTATTATCATTATTTCTTAATTATTAATTTTAATTTAACTTTGAGATACCCCTAATTACTAATCTACAATTAGAATATGATTATGTTATCAAACCTAATTTTTCAAACAATAAATATATACTGTCAGTGTTTACATATATATTCTTGTGAGTTAAAATTATTTGAGATTTGGAAGAAAAAAAAAATGGCATACTAAGGCCCGGTTTGTTCAATCTTGGTTATCTTTAATCATCGGTTATTCCAGCTGATAACCATTGAATGGGTTTGTTCTGCAAGAAATCAATAACCAGCCAATTTTGCTCGGTTACCGAGATTTAACCAAGGATTTTCTAGAATTCCGTTTATTCAAGATTTTGTAAGGACTTCGTAGGCATTAGTTTTGACGTATCTGCTATACAACAACTTTTTGGAAAATATTGCGAGCAATCTTGTGCGAAAAAAAAATACAAATAATAAAATAAACAAACGTACAAACGCAAGATGGAGCGAAGACCCTGACCAATAAAATCTGATCGGTAAAGTTAACGTTTTCAACTGACAGATGTATACAATACACTGCACGCCATTCTATGGAAGGTGATGGTACAGCAGACAGGTTCCCAACTTCAGCCGGATGAATTAAGACTACTTTCAACCAGTGTTAGTAACTCGTGGGAAATTTACTTTTTCGTGGGAATTTCGATGGTAGGAAACCGTCTCGTGGGAAAAAGGAAAAAAATGAGATTTCGGTAAGATTTTGTGGGAAAATTGGTCAACTTCCAAAAAAAAAAAATGTCCATCAAACTTCAACCTAATATCATATTTCTACTACTCTATTCTGTGTTCACAAGCAAGCCTATCTAAATGACTTGTTATGAAATAAATCTACTACAAATTACAAAACACGTAGGAGGCTAAGAGTATCACATTTTTGGTTTCTCTTTCATACACATTTTGAATTTCTCCATATAACTTCCACCGGTATTTTCATTGCTTATGTTTTCAACTGAGTTGCTGTTTCGAAAAGTTTCTTATTATAGAGACTATTTGCGCTATACACAAATGACATTATAATGAATTATAGTTTTTTTTTTCATGAATTGTACCAATGTGATTTTTTATGTGTGTACCTATATCTAGTAATGAAATGACTGCTTTACTTATTCATCCAATTAAATTCCTTAATATAGAATATCTTGTTGCCCTCTTTTTTTTTGTTAATAAAAATATTGAAAATAAACTGTTTTTTCTTAAATTAACCAAGTGGGAAATTTGTGGGAATTTTGACTAGGTCCAAAAGGGAAAAATGGGGAAAAAATTAAATTCCTGTAGGAAAAACCATCTCAATGACATACTCAACACTGCTTTCAACATTTTTGTCGTTTGACAATTCTCATAAATTGAGGACGTTCGTAGACGAATTCGAAATAAGTCCCAATAATGGGTAAACAATTTTTATTGGTTGTTGTACTATTATTTATTATATCTAGCTTATTGTCACACAGCAAAAAGGTTTTGTTTCTCAGTTCTTTTTTTTTAATTCCTGTATCATTTGATTTGGAAATTTATGTACTCAACAGTGAAAATAAAGTCATTAATAAATTACATAGACAAAGACACATGGAGCCAGAAAAAAAAATGTAACCATAGATTCGGCTAATCACTGAATTTAAAAATGAACTGGAAATACGGAACGATTTGTCGCAAATCTATGATTTGGTGACCGAAGTGAAAAAACGGTGAACAAACACTTATTGGTTATCACTGATTTGTAATCATCGGTTAAACCAAATCGATGGTAACCTAACCAAGGATTTGACCAGCTGTGAACCGACCAGCCCTAAATTCATTAATTTGGTGAAATCTGAAGAAGAGCAGAGCAATGATGATATTAATAAATATTTTGGGGCTACTATAAAAATAGAAATATTGAGTTATTTGGCAGCAGGGAAATGTCTTTAAGTTGTACTTGATGGTGGTGGCTTACCCTAGGCAAGCGTGAATCATTTTTGCTTGCCACCCTAAACAGAATCAATATCGTTTTATTAAATGTTTAGAGATCCTTACACTATTCTGGCCTAGTAAATTTTCAACATAAGAAAAATAGCATCTTTTCCCAAAATGTCAGCATGAAAATTGTGTCTTTATGAAGAATCCCCCATATCCGTCGAGCTAGGTCGTGCAAAATGCAAGCATGTTGATGCTGAAGAAACACGGACGCCCTTCCGTTTTCACTGCCCGGACCTGTAGTTATAGATCATAAGGGTACCTATTTTACGAAACGGAAGGCTAGGTTAGGTTAGGTTAGGTACGTGGGTTGGCGTGGAGTGCTCCGTGCCACACTCAGGTCAATACTGACCCATTGTGAGGCCCATTGGGGGAAGAGGTTGTCCCTTACCCATAATAACCCTGAGACTAAGTACTCACTGTGCTGTTGCATACAAACCATCCTTTGGATTTGATGAAGCCCATTATCTTGTCTATATGTGTGCTGGAAAGCTCTTCTAGGTCGTGGAAGAAGTGTCTCCCTAGGAATCTGTGCCTGTAGTGTTGGAGACCTGGGCAGTGACATAGGAAGTGGGTTGTATCCTGAAGAGCTTCCTCATCACCGCAGCCCCTACACAGTTCTTCTTCAGTCAAGCGTAGTTTGTTCATGTGATACCATAGAGTATTGTGCCCCGTTGAAAGAGATTTTCTATCCTTTCGCATGAGACTCTCGGTTCTGGCTTTATTGAAAGTTGGCCATAGCATTTTTGTGGTATGACAAGTTTCTAGTGCAGTCCATCTAGCGTACGCCTCTCTTGTGGCTTTTCTTCCTGCTTCAAGCTTGAGTGCGTAAGGCGGGATTTTCACAGAGGGGTCAGCTTGTTCTGATACAGCTGCCGAACCTAGTCTTGCTAATTCGTCAGCTTTCTCGTTGCCTGTAATGCCTTCATGTCCCGAAACCCAGCAGAGCAATAGATATCTTATGCTGAGTGCCAAGAACCCTGAGTTATTCGCGACAGCATTTCACAAGGTTTGATTTTATTTCTATCGCAGTTAATGATTTTATTGCTGCCTGGCTGTCGATAAAAAAGGTAATACCTTCAGGTGGTATTGCCCTTACCACAGACTCACGGGCTGCTGTTGTCATCGCCATGACCTCTGCTTGGAAGACACTGCTGTGGTCGGGAAGGCGAATCGATTTTGATATGCCCAGCGACTCGGAAAAGACGCCAGACCCTACCCCGGTTTCCATTTTTGAACCGTCCATAAAGACGGCTACGGATTGTGCGTTGGGTACTAGTCCTTCGCTCCATTCTTCCCTGCTGGGATAGGCGCTCGAGAAAGGTCTTGTGAACTCTAGGTATGGCGTAAAGTATCCGTGCTGGGTACATAGCCAAAATATTTCTTTAGGATCGAGGAGTGACCCGTTGCATTCGTTCTCTAGTTTACTGCCTGGCTTATCCTCAAGGCACTAATTGCGGCTGAAGATTAAAACGGAAGGTTACGGGAAAGTATAAACTATCTCGTCCTATTCGATGTACCCGATATTTCGTTGCAAGCTCCTACTCTTATGTCACAAAAGTCACAGTTAGAAAGAATTCGTCGTTGAAAATCGCCTCCTCCTTAATGATCTTCTAATTGCCGATACCAGTTTCACAAACTTACACAAAACCGCATTCTTCGTTCATCGTTCATGCTAGTCATTCATTTTCGGCGAACCCGTTTCGCGTAAATAAACATTCCAAAAGTCGCCGTTCCCACGCTAAACAAATGATATTCGCGGCGCGATAAAATCGGAACCCGAATCGACAAAAATTTAAATCAAATATTCGTCAACATTATCAGATGTAAATTCATTTAAAAGGCACACCGCGACATCATGCCGCAGCCCGTTTAGCTCTTGCTTATCAATGAATGTATTTTATTATTTGCTTATCGATTAACCAAATTTTCATATCTCAACAGGCGCTCTTTATCGTGATCGCTCAGGTGTGTGGTGTGGCTAAAATATGAGTGCCCAGTTGGGGGGCGGGCGCCAAACACCCTTAATTGAAAAGCCAGCATGCATTCTTCAGATTGCTTGGCCAAAATGCTAATCATCGCGTCGATTATGATATGAATGCGATTAGCGAGCAAATCCTCGAAATTATTACCCCGTGAATGGCTTAATACAGTATAAAGTATCGCCTTTCATTTGGCAGAGTCCGAGTGTCAGATAATTCACACGACGCGACCCAAAGTCTGGATCCGGTTACGAGGCGATAAGTATAGGTATTTCCCCAAATCGTAGTCCGAATTCGAATGAAATTTCAATCAGCACAGATCATACCCATCACCGGTTGAAGGGGACGGACGATCTCTGATCGAGTCTGGGGGAGAATTTATGGGTTTCTGGTCGAGCATGCCTGCGAGGGCAATTACTCTCATACATATTCAGCGAAGCATCGTTGGTTCTGTTCGATCTCTCTTTGCTCACAATTATTAGACAGGTGGAGCGTTATGACGGGTATTTGGTTAAACGTATGTAACGAATAGCAACAGCAGGGCGCTGGAAGTTAATAAATTTTGCCTATTTTAGCAGGTTTTTGGTGCTGTTGCCTTGGGGTGTCTCAAATTAAAGTCCGGATGAACTGACGCTAATGCGACTCCAGGGGTGAATGTAAATAATAAAATTAACGATAATTTAGTAAAATTATTTACGATGCGAAACATTTTGCGAACTAATCTGTTTATGGATGCCGGATTATTTTAGCCGAATGGCCGAATTTCATTGATAGAATTGCGAGTTTGGTTGTGCCGAGGCGGAAGTCAAGGCAACAAAACGTGGATGATTGTCGATGGTATCTGGTCTATAGATGTTAAGGTCCGTTTATGGACCGGAAAATCTCCTTAAAAAACTTTTGGATAATACTATACGTCGCGATGGTTGGGTCGGGTATCTAATTTGCGATAGCATAACGATACTCAGCCGTAAACATCTTTTATATGTACATCAAGTGTCCCTATTTTGCATCTTAGTAGAAGCCACTGAGCACTGGTCTTGTCCATCCGAACTCGACTCTCTAAACTTATAAGGGCGACTGTTGAAGACGAAAGAAGTAGCAACAATTCTTTTGGAATTGGCCGGCTGAATGAGTCTCAGTAATCTAACCTCCAACGTGAGCACGTCAGAAGGAGCCAATAAAATTCAAAGGTGTGGGTTTGGTGTGAACTTCTCCGAAATATTTGCAGTGCCGGAATATCTGCCCCGGATAAGCCCCCGAGGTAGAGGGTTCTACCCTATGTCGAGGGAAAAAAAAAGCTCGACGTGTGGATGTCCGGAGAATAAACAGACTTTTCATTAAGGAAACACTTAATCAGACCCTCTACAGGTGCAAAGCCGTCCAGAAAGTGAGACGAGATTGGGGAAAGCCCAAGAACAGTTGAAAAGTCTTTGCTCAACTTCTACGTTTCATTGGATAGAGAAAGAGTTGGAAAAATACATAAGTAGTTGGCGCAACAGGTCCACCCTAGACTTAGCTTCTCATAAGTCACAACCACTTGTATTGTGTGAGTTCTGAGTTCATTTTTACCACGAATGGAAGGGATCTACAATTTTATGCCGAGTCCAAACGGCTAATTGAGAAGCTCTTTCAAGACAGTAATACTTTCGGATGTTTGTCACACGCTAGCGAGAGGTGGTGCAGTGGAAAATAAAGTGCACGACTGGGCCGAACGTAACTTTATCGTTCATTAAAATTGTTGGTGCAAATGAACTCGGAGTTGCCTGATTGTGCAAATTGCAAGTTGTTGGAAATATTTTTAGGGTGCATATTCAATATGGTTGAAAAAAATTAGAAGTTGGTAATATGTATTTGCTAACAAGAAGTTTTACGTAGCTGTTATTGAATTTTCATTGGAAGTTGGGGCATTGTTATTATTTTAAAATTATACCAAAAATTGTGTATACAGATCGGAATTTGGGTAGTAATTTTTGAGAAATATTTAAAAAATTGATTTGTTCGAATTTTTTGAGAAAAACTAAGTACGGGATCTTATCTAGAATACTTATATTATAATACGTATTTTGGCCAAAATCGTTAGAGTGGTTTTTGTAAAATTTGGCAGACAAAACAGTAATAAATATTGCAATGTCTAGTTTGAAAAATACTATTGCTTAACTATTTAGCTGAAAACCGAGTACAATTAAGCATTACTTGGTTTTTAAACCTTTATCAAAATCGATAATGGGGTTTTCGAGATATGAGCAGTTTTTAAAATAAGCGTTTTCGGTGATTCTAGTTGAAAATTAGGGACGCAATAATTTTGGAAACATCAAATTTACTCTAAGTTTGCAATTTGGTCAAAATCGCTATTACCGTTTTCTAGTAAACTAAAGGAAACAACATTTTGCAGAAATTAATTTTTTCAAAAATTCATTTTACGATAATACAGAGAAAAACTGTATTTGCCATTAAGTTAGAAATGACCATATTACCTTCTAAATTCTTTTTGTTACAATCTATGGACCGTTTTCGAGATATGTCCAAATTTCAAAAGTACCGTTATTCGATTTTTTAGCTAAAAACTGAGTATGCAGTTATGCTAACTTCACCAACTTAAGCTTAAATATCAATTTTGGTTGAAATCGTTAGAGCCGTTTTCGAACAAAACAAACTGGTATGAACATTTCTGTGGCAACAAGGAAAAACAACATAAGTAATTTTTTGCCACTTTTCAGGAGCCAAGGTTAAAAGTTTGAACTTAGATATGCCTCCCATATCTTATGCGTTTTTCCTGATCCATAACACTGCAACCGTAAAAGATATTTGAATGAAAATGAAAATGACGTATAGAACAGGAACGTATACGATGCATCCGATGGTAACATTGACTCAATTTCGACACAAGTCGACTTATGCTGTTCTTCCTTGTTGCCACAGATTTTATATGGGAAGTACCATTATTATTGAGGTTACCATGCAAAAAAAAAACGGCCCGGAACTGTAAGCCCCCAAACTGCAAATCCGAAGTTTGAACGAAATCCGGTCAGCCGTTTTAGGCTGTTGGCCTCGGGACATACATACAGACAGACAGACAGACGGACAGAATTGATTAACATCTCTAGTTCGAAATTGTTGTACGAATACAATATCTTTCTCTTACTACGTAATGGAGAAAGTTAAAAACCTTAAGTTGGAATTTGGTTTTTTTTTCGGGAGTCGAACCCGGGACCCCTCGCTTAGTAGTCCAACACACTAACCACTAAGCTACTGTGCCTTATAGTGTTAGGCTTCCTATATTATGCCAGACTTTGAGAAGTTACAATCTCCATCGGGGCCAAATCTAAAAGAAATTTAGTATGCTTACGCTCTAAGAGGTTCCTCCAACTTTGCCCTATCGACGAAAATGGAAATGAGGTCATCTCTGGCTCCCCTATTTTCTTGCCCGCTCGACACTTCACCGCATGTATGAAGTCTGACTGAAATACTCTGTTGCGGTCCAAGCTATGTGAAAAACAAGTTGTAGGTACTCCGAGTCCGACCACTCACTTTCTTTCATTCTGTTCATCTGTCGAAAAGACAAGCTTTTCATAAACAAGCACCTTTTAGAAGTGTACTTGGAGCATTGCAGTACGGGTGGGGATATCCGTCACGCCACCATTCATAAGGCGTACTTAAATTCTCAAGAAAACGAATGCAAGAGACCGCCTGAGTGGTTGCAGTTCAGTGCTGAGGACTTGCAAAAAAAGTTCTTTCTGGAAACGGTGGAAACAGCGCCAAAAATCCGCTGTTAGGAGGAATGGATTAGCTGTCAACCTAGAAGACGAAAGCCAAAATCTCCGACCACCCGATAATTCATTTGAGGATGATGATGACAAACTACTGCAGGAGCGGCTGGCCTACAGGTCGAGCGAAGGATTGCTTTGCACCAACTTATTTTCAAGGCGTAACATGACGAAAGTTTGCACCATCCAGATAAGAAAAAAGGTACTCCGTGAGCACCAACAATTTTTTGATGGAAATTCACAAATCGACCAGATATTTTCACGCCTAAAAATCTTAGGTGAAATCCTGGAACTTCGGCCGATACACACCGTCTCTTTATTTACGGTCGTCTCTAATGGCAGCTCTCCCTCACTAGAAACTATTGCAGAAGACTCACCGGGGCGGGGCACTACACTTTAGCATATAAACCTTTTAGGCTTAACTGAACTGTGAGCGAGCGAGTCTTGCGGCGATTCAGTGATTCAAAGCTTCTTCTATTGTCCTGTTTTATTTAAATCAAGGAGAAGTTGTAACGAAAATAATATGGTTGGGCGCCAATCGTAAAGCGGCTTTTCTCTTTACTCTGGGCAATGGTGATGGCGAAGGTACAGGGTTAAAATACATATAAAGGTCAAACATGACTTTTGACACTGATTATTTCAAGAGCTGTACGTTTCTCTGAAGAGACCGAAACATCGCTAACAAGGCAAGGATACGAATTATTATTCACCGATGCCATGTCCTCGATCAAATGGTTTTCACATAAAAAAATTCCGATAAAATATTACGAGGCGCTGCAAGTGACTACTCACTTGAACGTCCACTTCACTGACAGTTTGCATATGATCCGCCATATTAGGCTATGCTATCTTTGTCCGCCGAACGACTTTGATGCTGTGGACATTTATCCAATGAATGGAGACCATTTTTGCTTACATTACCGCCGAAGAAAGAACAAAATATTCAGTAGGTAATTTTTGTTAATTTGTTATGTGCCCTCGCGTTGGGCGCCATTTTAATGCAGGCAAATCCCTCTCGTATTTTATTTCCTGATGCTGCGAGTGGTGTACTGTCATAACTTCTGGTATCTAAATACAGGTATATAGCTTGCATTGCGTTAGACAGTCCCTGTAACAGGCACACATGCTAATCCATTTTCGGTTTTCATATTTGAACACTCCCTTGAGCGTGCGATTGCTCGGCATTCCATTCAATTTGCTTCCCGGTTTCTGTGACAGCTCCTAATACCTACCTCTATACATCTCTGACTGAATCTAGTTGAAAATCCTCTTGCGGCCATTAATCATTTTACGACTTCAGTTTTCAGTAGCGAATTCCGGCCGCTACAGATTCAAATACAATTCGCGATCGATCACTTGGAAACATTCCTGTTTACATTCTCGCGAACACGTTTCTTTACCCGCCATTTAACCCTCATCAAACTCTACAGCATTATTCGCCGTCATCGTCGGGGTCGTTAAAAGCGGCTCTCCTTTCCGCTCGCATACAATCGAATCATAATCAATTAAATCATTAATCCCGCTAACCGAGTCCACTTAGCGGTAGATGAGCGTTTCCTTTTGCCGTTCGCGGTATACGTATACGCGTACCTTACTCTCACCCGCTCTTGTACTAGCCTCGGCCTGGGCTCTCTTAATCAGCCAAAGAGCACATAAATGCAGTCCGCCTTCAATTTCTTTGGCTATTTACATTTTCGCTGCCTTGGCTTGGTGCCTTTTTTTTGCGGCTGCAATCGGCTGCGGCTCTTGGCTTAATTTGTAAAATTAGTCGCTTCGCTTGGCGTGCGCACACACATCCAATAGAGAGATGGCGTTGTTTTCGTTGTCCTCTTTGGCCCTGGCGTTGGCATGACGTCGTGCTAGCGATTGATGCACCAAAACTCGCACTCACATTCAGCAGCCTGCAGAAAGTCAAAACCAGATTTCTTCTTCTCAACAAAAAGCAGAAGAGTTTTTGCCGTTGTTTTCTTCTTTTTTTTTTCGCTTATTTTCGCCAAGTGTATGTAAGAATCACGATGTTGGGGATAGGGGCACCGTTTTTGATTCACTCTGTGGCTGGAGTTATTTTCTCCTTGTTGGTGGTTTTCATTTGTTGATTAATTTGTCTGAAGGGTATTTAGGACGTGGTCGTCGTCGCCATCGTCATCGGGCTGGTTTATTTTTGTTTCAGGCTCTGTTGTCTTTGTTGTCTCTGCTTTTATGTATGCAAAGCAAAGCGATGCTTGGTGGTGTGGTGTACCGTCGCGGATCTCTCGTTGTTTGCACTTATGTTCGCGAATTATCCAGATATAGATACCGTGTACGGTACGCGCGCGTATCAGTGGATAAGTGTGCGTAACGAAGCGTTCTCAATCGGCCGTTAGTGCGGGAGCGCGAGGAACTGTTGCACTGTCGAGTTGTCTCCTCCTGTGTGCGCATTTTGGCGACTCATGGCGGCCCGCAAGATGAGATGAGGAGGCCATTTAGTTTGTCATTTATAATTTCAGTTGCTGGGTGATGTTCATTTTCTTATACGAGTTCGTCGTTATATGGATCTGTCTGCTTGCTTGGTTGTGTGTTTTTTTTTTTTTTTTCGGTAATTTTTGTGATGTCGTGAGGCGGCGTTGGGGCAATTTAACGCACACCACGCGACTTGCGCTTGCGATTCTCCATGGTGCATTACATGATCGGCTGCTCCTTGTTGACAGTTTTGTCGACAAGCGATGAAAATTGCTTAAATACGTCGACGGGTTGTTTTTTCTTTTGTAATTTGGTTGTGACTGCAAAGGTTTTGCATGCGCTGCGAATTCGAGATGTCAACAGTGAATTGGCCGAGTGAATGGGGTGAGTTTGGATAAAAATCAAGTATCTAGCTGCAGAAAAGTGCATTTCTGCTTTTGGCAGGCATTCGAGGACAGGGTGAAGAAGGGATTATTCAAGTGGAGGTAGAATTAAGCGGATACATGCGGACAATATCTACCTCTTTTCATATAATACACAGTAAACCTATCTTTCACTGACATAAAGAGAGGTCCAAACAGCAGTCGTCACTTGGAGATAGAAATGGAAACTGCTGACGAACTTAACAATATGACAACGAGAAGAGGTTCAAAAAATTGCATGAAAGTGTACTTTTCCTAACTAAAGCGCGTAAGAAAAATTGGCACAGAACAGATCAGCAGAAACCGCTTGGGGTAAGTAGGGCGAAGTTTAAATGCGTTTTTGAACCCAACTTCAAATTCTGGAAACCACTGTTCCTCTAGCAGTAGGTAGTTACTAGTGCTACTCACTTTTCCACATTCAAAAAGTTATAGGTAGGCATAGTCTATCAAAACTTAAGTGCATTTTTTTACACATTTTTACTCTCTTTGCGACACACAAAAGAGCCTTGCAACAACAATTAGAGGGCAAACATGTTTGCGCAATTCAAACAATTAATATACCCCAGCTTTCGGAGATGTTTCTATCGATCGACGATCGATACAAGATTGATTTCAACATAACATCATCGGTGGCAGTGATCTCAGATCTCCAATTTTGGTCCAATTTTTGTGCTTTTATAATGAAAAAGGGGAAAACAGGGACAAGCTTATAAAAAAGGAAGAAAATTGAAAATATCTATGGAACTTAAATTGGTATAAGTAAAATCAAAACGCATTTTCATTGCAAACAAATTTCAAAGTTTACTCAAAATTTTACAGTGGTGTTCCAGTATAACGAATGCCGAAATAACGAATGATCGATATAATGTTCACTTTTTTCAATTTCATTGGTGTCTCTATATAACGTATGAAAACAAGGGTTGACAATTTGACATTCGATATAACGAATGTTTCTGTCATACATTTCTTCAGTAAAGAAATATGTATGTACATACATATGTAGGTAGGTGTAAAGCAACTATCTGGATTGTGAATGTATGTATTTATGTGTGTATGGGCCTGTTGTAAAACTGTTAGCTACTACGTATAACTTTTTGTTATTGTGCATTACTGCTATGAATTTGCACTCACAATGTTTTTTTTAACTTTATGAATAAATGAAGTAAAACGAATGAATAGAAACAATATTTGCACATTTTATTTAAATTTTCATACAAGTAAAATATGCTCGATATTACGAATTCGATTTAACGAATACACCTGGACATTATATCGTTCGTTATACTGGATCACTACTGTATGCAAGAAAATATATTGAAATTTTTGTGAATCAGAATGCATTCACTTTCGATATTATGTCTAATAGAAAAGGAAATCATAAGCATATTTCTATGTTATATGTTTATTTTTAGCTTTTGCATAAAAACATTTTCAATTGTTTCATTAGAAAATAAATGCCAATCGAATTTAGGGGAAAACTAATGATTTTGCTCATAAAAAAGGAAAACACAGTCTTCAAAGTCTAGGAACACTGGTCGGTGGCGTGTGCAAAGAATACACAATTCCCCAGAGAGAAAGGATATTTGGGAAAATTTGCACTACTCAAATGTTTATGGATGAAAATTTGAGTTTTTTGTTAATTAAGTAAAGGGTTTTTCAATAAGAGCGCTACAAAAGTTTTTTAAATAAAACAAAAACGATTTTGGATATCAATGAAATTCTTTATTTCTGTGAAAGTACGTTCGATGCCATTATGTATGGAACTCGATTTATTTTGCATGGCTGCCACCACGGTCACGCTTGCAGAGGTCCAGACGCTGAACCCAATTTTCGACGGTTTTCAAGCATAAATCGGCCGATATTGCTGCAATTTCACGTTCGATATTCGTACGAAGTTCATCAATCGTCGCTGGCTTGTTGGCATAGACCATAGACTTGACGTAGCCCCACAGGAAATAGTCTATCGGCGTCAAATCGCACGACCGAGGCGGCCAAGCGACTGGACCATTTCGTGAAATAACACGTTTTCCAAACTTGGTTTCCAATAAATTGATTGTGACATTCGCTGTGTGGCTTGTGGAGCCGTCCTGTTGGAACCACATGTCCTCCAAGTCCATATCATCCAATTGGGGCCAAACATATTCGGTTATCATTGAACGGTAGCGATTCCATTTCACAGTAACGTGCCGGTCTTGATCATCACGGAAGAAGTACGGCCCAATGACGCCGCCGGCCCATAAACCACATCAAGCCGTAATTTTTTCGGGATGCAATGGTGACTCATGGAGTACGTGTGGATTGCTGTCTGACCAATAACGCTATTGACGAAGCCATTCAGCCAGAAATGAGCCTCATCGCTGAAGATGATTTTTCGATGAAAATCCGAATCATTTTCAAGTTGTTGCTCAGCCCAATTCACGAACATACGACGCTTCTGGTGGTCAAGCGGCTTCAGTTCTTGCGTCAATATAATCTTGTAAGGATGTAGGCCAAGATCTTTTCGAAAAATTCGCCAACTGAAGCCTCAGCGGCAGCAATATTCTCGACACTACGGGCACTTCTTTATCTCACTGGCACGGGAACATTTTGTACTGTGCCTGTGGATTCAAATTTTTCCACTAGACGCTCAATTGTTGATCTGCTAGGACGATTATGACGACCATAAATTGGACGTAGCGCTCTTAACGTTGAGGCCACTGACTCCGAATTTCGGTAGTAAATTTGAATAATTTCGACTCATTTCGCCCTACTTTGTAGCGTCCCTGTTGAAAAACCCTTTAGTAGGTTGGTATTATACTGGACTAGGATTCACTATTAAAGACAGTTGGCACGGTTTTTTTGTAGAATATCTCTCCAATAAACTTCTAACGGAATAGCAGGATGACGCATGTTTATATTTTATTTTATTTAGAAATGGTAAACAAAAATAAGGGGGAGCATAGAATTAACAATATCAATTGATCAAAATGCTCTTAAGCGGAAATATCCCCTTAAGCCTTTCGACCCGATTGGGAAAATATATCCCAAAAATGTTTGAAAAATCCTTGCAAAATGATGCTTTCCGGTGTTTTTGGCCTAAGCTCTCAAATTGCTTCACCCATGTCGCATTCATGCATGTCATTTCTTGTTAATAGTGAAGTGAACAACACGTGTCTCTTTAGTGGTGTGTAAAAAAACATATTTTTTGGCTAAAAAACAGGTAGTGTATTGTCTTTCATAATTTGTCTTTAATTGGAATAGTAAGTTATTTATGTGGAAAAACAACTAATATTTATTGCTCTTTTTGTGGGCTTTTAACATTTGGGACTATATATCCCTGTATAGTCGTTGGATGGGTTATCATATGTCCCTGCAGTATACAGTACACTGTGAAAACTATTTTCATCAATACTCTTAGGTACGATTGGGATAATGCATCCCAATTTTAAAGAAAGAAGAAAACGGAAAGGACTGTATTTCCCAAGAGGTTACAGCGCCCCTGAAGGGGACAAAAGAGCGAACTGTAAACAACTTCACTTGTTCTTAAACTATGATATTTGCTCGGCAGCAGTTTTAAATTTCCAGCGGGGCATTTTCGGTTCGAAAGGGTTAAGGAAGTTGCTTCTGCGCATCAAGAGAAGCTTCAACTCTTTTTGGGCGCACCATACCTGTACTTAAGAAAAAAAAAAAAACGATTGAAGCCATCCACAGATTGATAGTTTTTAAGAATATTAGTAGCTATATATTATTTTTAAATTTCTGTATTTAGTCTTTCTACCAAGGCGAAGAAAAGTCCGAACTTCAAAGCGTAGTGGAAATCAGTTAAGCTACCAAAGGTCTCTTGCAACCTATAACGTCAAAATAAGGCAGCTATAAGGCGAAGAGCTTTAGACAGTCTCATAAACAATCCTTCACCATTTTTCGGAAAGAGTGCCAAAGCCTTTGCAGAAACCAGATGACAGCTTAATGGAAAATGGGGCCTTCCGCCAAAAGACAAATCTAAAGGGTAATTACTTTACCCACTGACACAAGAAAATGAGGCAAAGTATATTGGATCAGAGCCCTGATCACGTAACTTTTGAGACGACTTTCGCACGGAAAGAATTTTAGGATCAAATCAAGAAAAATAAACGCAGAATCATGAAAAGTTTGTCTAGTTTTAGAGCTTAGCTAAGGATTTACTAATTCACGACTAGAAATTGTACGAAGTGAAGATATTGACCCTCAAAAGTCGTGAATCAACACTTTCCAGTATCAATAATGCGATCAAACGAGAAATAGATATTGCCATAACCGATCGCAAATTGACACACATAGTTATCAATTTGATATTATTTTGGATTGCAAATTACGATTTCCTCCCTTACCAAATTACAACCATTTAGTCTTGAATTGCAACTCAATAGTGTTGATTTGCGAACTGGCAGGAGTAGATTTACTACTTCAGTAGTTGCAATTTACAAATTCTTAGTCGTAAATTGCAACTTATTTTTATCAATTTGCAATTCATATTTTGCAATTTACGTTTCTTGAGTAGTGATTTGAGGTATCACCGTATTAAATTGAAAATGTTTTATTTTATCGTGAAATTAGAAAACTTTATTCTCAATTTGCAACTTATATCTTGTGATTTACAAATCAAAATTCATCGTTTTATTAATTAGGTTATTTTCGTATTCCTCCTGATATCCAAGAAAATCATACCGCGCCATATCGTCCGGAGACAACGGGATTTGTCTGGGGTGGTTTTTTGGTCTTTGCTGAAATTTAAAACACAAATAAAATATTTATATGAACTTGACATTGATAAGAACCTTTACAATTCTTTTCGATTACATATTTTAGAATACATTCCAATTGATACTTCTTTTCTAATAGCAAGATGTAACTTCTGAAAAAAATACAGATTTATATGCATAGGTATTTACTTCAGGGTTTTTGGAATTCAATAGGTACTTACAAAATGTATTCCAGAATGCTTTATAATTAGTAGGACACTCACTATCCATACGAATTAGTTATATTTCAATTTAAACAACTTTAACCCGACTGCTTTAAACAAAGATTGAATACCGACTGCCTGTCTCTGCACCGCAACGCAATGTGCACAATGAGGATTTGGCTTCATGATTGCAGCTGTCTAGCAATACCACATACATACATTCATCCATAAAAAGAAATGACTTAAAAGGATTTCGATAGGTACATGGACTATGAACTGTGCATAAAAAAAATCCACACATCAGGTAGTTGATTCCATGGAAATTACAAAAAATATTTTGCAATTTACGACTTCTCTACGTCAATATACGTTTTCAGTTTCATGTGTTAAATTATTACAAGATTTTATTGATTCATCATTCAGTTTTGGTAAATCACCAAATATGTTTCGCAATTTGAGATTGTGAAGTGGTGTTTGAGAAATTGACCTATTAGAGTGGTAAATTGCGCCGAACAATCTCGCAAATCACTACAAATAAAAGAAGCTCGAATTGATACTTCTAATCGTAAATTTCAACAAACAGAATTTGGTATTCTCCACCGTTTTCAATGTCAAATTACCAATTTCTGTATCAATCCATGAAAGCTTCATTTTGATTTGCGAAAAATGTATAAATCGTAAATTGCAACTCAAAATTTAGCAATTGGTGATTTTCAATTCTTTCCGTGCGTCGAAACGATAGACCTCCAAAGCTTTACCAACCAAGTGCAAAAAGTATAAGTTTAAGACGTATTGAAAACTTATGAAAATAGTCGAAAATAAATTGGCCTGAACAAGAACATTACTTTGAACATCAAAATTTCAAAAAACAGTATCGACTAGACGATTATCGTCGTACGTCATCTGCCCCCAAGATGATTCGGTTTAAAAGGTAGTCGGACTGTTGATCCGCACGTTGTTCTTGGGCTTCAAGATTTATTTAGATTTTAATCCCAGTACAGTGCTTCGCAGTCTTGTTATTCATTTTCTTAAGTATGTGACGAACTCAGAGAGAATTACGCGGCCTCTTAGCTTCTTCAGTTTTACACGCAACATCCCTGTTTGAAAAAAAATTGTGGCCAACGAAATCGATAAAAGGTGCGTGTCGATTTGGACTTCTTGGCTTTTTTCAGGATCTGATTAAGTTTGAAAATTTAATCGGCGTTGGACTTCTTGATGGCCTGAAACCACACTGACAGGGGCCAATCATGTCGCCTACGAAGGGATTTAGGCGTTCACAGAATTTGTCAGATTTGGTTAGGTTAGAGGACTAGATCAGTAGCCAATTGGATCTCAAACACTCCCCCGATTATTCGTCATCCAATCCCACCGAACCGACTCCTAGCAACAAGCATTACATTTCCTTGTTTCCAATTCCCCGTCCTTTAAAGTGATAATTATTTTGAACTCACCAGCAGCAAATCCATCCCTCCACCCTGCAACACCTTCAGAAACACAAATCAAATAATATATACATAAAATACCGACTGAGTAAAAAGATACATTTTCGGTGCCACCGAAAGTTCATCAAAATACTTTGCGGTGCGCTTCTTCAAAGCCAGCAGCGACGATCCGAGAATTCACCGAGTTCAGGAAAAACACGAAAAAAAAAAGAAGAAGCAAAACATCAGCCGAGATATAGGTAGCTACTCGCCCATTTTGTTGGTTGAAATCCAACAAATTTATTATAAATAACATCCGAAATAGATTCGTTTTGTTATTTTATTCAAAGATACAATTTTTCCTATATTTACCGCTAATAATAACTCAATGAAAAATCACAGCTAACAGAAAGGAATCCACCAGCGAACACCAGCACTAAATGCTGCCTCAGATGATGATGTTGCACGCCGCACCGCAGCGATCACGATGAAGATGATAATAGTGATGGAGGTGGTGGCGGCGCAGTGCGCGGTAGGATGCAAATTATTGGAGGGGTTAAACACAATACACACATCTCTCTAGTAGCCATCTCTCGATTGGTTTGGCAAATTTACACGAATGCTGTGTGTGCACTTGAAAATTAGGCAGAGCAATATTTTGTATACACGAAACGTCAAACGTCACTATTGTATGTGCCAGATGCCAGATGAGGCTGATGATGGGTTATTTGGTATTTACCATTGGCGGCGCGACGATAGGGAGCAATGAGAGGGCAGGGCAGGGAGGTCAGCTTTTGAAATGCGTCAAAAATAATATGAAAGCGGAAAGAGGTAAAATTATGAACACACTGAAAACAAAATAAAAAAAAAAAAAAACTGAGAGTACTACTTGCCAAATTATTTTCTTGCGAGATACCAAAATAGAGAAGCAAAGCAATCTGAAAGAAATTGTTTCATCATCATCATCATCAGTGGCAACACAGAAGCGGTAGGCAGCATCGGCGCGGATATATTTATATTTAATGACTGGCTTTATGTAAATTGAGATTTTTACAGATTTGCTTGAAAAATGGAATTGTATTGATTGAAATGAATTTGTTTCTGAGCGAGCGAGCGAAAATGTTGTCATGTGAACGGGGGCTATTTCGGCTGGCCACTGTATGCAATAGAATTGAACTAGAAACCCGATTTATTTAGCACAGGTGATGGCGTTATGAATATTATTATGTTGTCAGCATCTGTATTGTGGTAGTTTGTGATTAATTAGATCGCTGTGCAGGTATGCTTCAACCCAATAAGGAGATGTGTTGATAGGTTTTGGCGTTGGTGTATTTATAGCTGGGCCGCTCCAATTTCACCCCGTTTGCGGAATTATTTGCGAGGCTGACAGTTCGATTTTGTCTGCTAGCGCGAGTGTGGTTTAAATGGGATAGAATTGGGATACAAATTTCTCAGAGTTGTCGTTGATTGGGTCTAGAATTCAAGATTTTTCTGTTTTTAAAAAGCCAACCGCCTTGGGTAAAGATGAATTTCCTGTTGACGATCCTGCAGAGTGGATATTGGATCATATATGGCGGCGCTCATGTAGTGGAGACCTGTAAGAAGTGCGAAAATATAAAGAAACTGCGACATTTACTACGATGACTGGTATAGAAAAAAGATTGTCTATTTGAATGCGCATTTGTCATAAGCCGCAGGGTAGGGCAGGAGGCCTTGGCCTTTCGACTCGTTAGTGAATGTCGTATTACGATCCGAATTTCAAGGTGAACTAGCCAATTCATCAGATTGCCACGAAAACGAACCTATGAACAATACAAGACTGCGTTAACTTAGACTGTTTTAACGAGTTTTATGTCCAAATATGTCTGTATCGGCAAAGTCCTAAGTATGATGCAAACAGCACGGAGCACCATTATAACGCCATCTGTGTGAGGGCGAAGTACACCGGGCACCACCCTTGAAAGAGGATTTAGGCTAATTGACTTTGCTATAGAATATGAGTACTATAGCCAAAACACGACCTCCCCTAAGTAGACAGAGAGATAATGTGCATTCATCAAAACAGTTCACCTATCGACGAGCAAAAGATGGGAAAAGACGCAATAACATCGGCATCTACTAAGTAAAAGGAAAGTCCGCGATCGAGGAAAAATAGAGGTGCTGTTTAGAAAAAATGTTGGTTAGAACAAAAGGTAAAGAGAACATGTCAAGGCAACAAGTAGATTAACACTTGGAGTCGAGGCTCGGGAGAAATCGCGTCTGCAGACTGTTAAATGGCAAAGAGGATAGAGATTCCGCTGTCAGCGGAAATCAAGACCGACTAAAACGACGAAATGAAGAAATATCTAAGCTCAAGTTTAGCGAACACTTATTTACAACAGTTGGTCGGAGTAAAACAACGCCTTATGAATGGAACATTACTATCGTTTGTCTGCAAGGATCGATTGGAGGCCCTTTAAGCTTTAAACCGTGTAAATTATAGATGCACCGCTAGATTTCCTAAGTAAACCATACTGCGTAAATACCAAAAACAACTTTTGTCAACTAACTCGGCAGGCCCAGAGCCAAGGAAATACTCACACTACGGCAGTTTCTGTACGAATCCCAAAATATCCAAACCGATGTTTCCGAAACTCGTAAGCTGACTTTTAGGCAGAACTTGCCTGTAACTTCCACACACAGATGACATTGACAACGTTAAAGGAGCTCGGAAAACTGAAGCTTGCAGTTTTTGTGAGGGAAGCAGTTATAAGGGTTTGGTTGTGAATGAGGCCAAGGTCAAGTATTGTGTGTAGGAAAGAAGAAACCTAACTTAGACGAATCGGACAGAACGTCACAATAGAACAAGTTTGAGGTAATTGTGAAGCGAAAAGTGTCAGAAAATTGCTAAAATGTGTTCAGCAAATGAAAATCAACCACTGGTTGTGTGAACAGTCTTCGGCTTTAAGCGCCAGATTTCTGCACACCGGCTTCACTCAAAAGGATGTTGTTGTCACATTTGCCACTTCAGCAACGGCAGCCCAAATCTGTATCGCGTTCCGAAAGTAAAATTGTTCGAAAACGCACATTTCGCCTCTCTATATTTCGAAAGCGGAACAAAATATACTACCAACTGTCGGACTTAGAATTCCGAAAGTGGAATTAATAGTACTTAATATTATTTTTTTTGCATTTCGAAAGTATTACAGAGTGCTGTTAGTTTTTTAAGATTAACCTGAACATTTATGTTTAAGTAAAGGGTCCGCCATCTAACTTTTTTTTTTCAACTAGTGCTTATTTCGCGAATGGTATACAATGGAATACTCTTAGCTCATGTCTGATTTGACAGATAATTAGTTTTATCCTTCCGCTGAACGAATATGGTTGTGTATACGCTTGAACAACGCTGGGAAATATTTCGACATTACTTTGAAAATCATGGTAATGTTGCAGAATGTGTGCGAGAATTGCGTACGGAATTTGGAAGAAGAGAAGCACCGTCAGCTCCGTATGTTCGTTATCTTGTGAAAAAAGTGAAAGAAACTGGTATCCTCATCGATAAACCAAAGCGTGAAAAGCCAAAAACAGTGCGTACACCCGAGAAAATTGCTTCTGTGGCAGAAAGTGTGCGTGAAGCGCCATCAACATCAATTCACCGTCGTTCTCAACAATTGAACATTTCGGAGACATCATTGAGACGAATTTTGCATAAAGACCTTGGTATGACGCCATACAAAGTCCAATTGGTTCAGGAGTTGAAGCCAAATGACCATCCAATGCGTTTTCGCTTCGCTAAGTGGGCCTGCGATCGACTTAGAGAAGATGCCGATTTTGCCAAAAAAATCATCTTTTCAGATGAAGCTCATTTTCATCTTGGCGGGTATGTAAACAAGCAAAATTGTCGCATTTGGGGCACAGAAAACCCGCACGCCTACATTGAAAAGCCGATATACCCAAAACGAGTCACTGTTTGGTGCGGAATTTGGTCCAGAGGCATAATTGGGCCATTTTTCTTCGAAAATGAGCAAGGAGTGGCCGTTACAGTCAATGGCGATCGTTATCGGGCCATGTTGAACGAATTTTTGTTCATAAAAATTGAAGAGGCGGATATTGGCAACATTTGCTTTCAACAGGACGGCGCTACGTGCCACACAGCCGAAGCTACACTCGATGTTTTGCGCCCTGTTTTTGAAGATCGCATTATCAGCCGCAGAGCTGATTTCGTTTGGCCACCTCGGAGCTGCGATTCGACACCGTTGGACTATTATTTGTGGGGTGCCGTAAAAGATAAGTGTTGCGCCGACAAGCCAGAGAATTGTCTCTCGCTTTAAAGGACAATATTCGTGAAGCCATTGGTGAAATACAGCTGCACACAATCGATAATGTGCTTAAAAGTTGGACCGATCGTGTAGGCTACTGCATGGCCAGCCGAGGCAGCCATTTGAATAAAATTATTTTCCATTATTAACCGGAAGGATTGTACTTTCAAATAAAAAAATAAATTTGAGTAGTTTTTTTTTATAGCATTTTCAAAAAAAAAAAAAGTTATTTGGCGGACCCTAGTCAATAAATAATTATAATAATAAATTGAATTAGATTTGGCTTGCGGAACGAAATAGAGTATTATATATTTGTGTCTTCCTTAGCCAGTCTCAACTAAATCTAACCTCAACACAAAGCCTAGATCGGTTGGTAGCGTCACTTTGGCCACGTCAGCCACATATGCGAACTGTCAACCTTCATAAATGTCAGCTGGAAAAGTCAGCCAGCTGTCAAACTTACAAAACTAGATACTTGAACGTGTCCATTCTTGTGAAATTCTTGCACACATGTCAATGTAATAAACGTCAACGAATCGAATAAAAAATCTCAAAACGCCAACATTTAGTGGAGGGAATAGGCGAATAGTGAATAGGAATCACGCTATGCAAATTTACGGTGATGAAGATGAATGCTGCTTCATAGGTTTCTGAAGATGAAGAATGTCCAATGTTCGACCTTCAAAAAATATAAATTCTATTATAATAGTGCCAACTATACAATAAAACATATATTTTATTTATTTTGTTACTTTAAAAGTTCAGTTTTCCGCCCGTCAGATGTCGCCTTTAAAACTAGAGCGAGATGGCCATACACTGCTAAAATTTCTGGAGTCGCATTCATTTCGAGAACAAAGAAGGACACTTTTTGTTTAAAGAAGTTAACATTCGCAATACATTCAAGGAGAATGCATTGATCCAGTTGGTCACAGGACATAATATTGTGAAATATTTTCATTGCTAGATCTACAGAAGAGAAAATCGTCTGAGGTACGAAACAGTGATGCCAGACTTTCGAAGCGTTGTACCCTTTTATCCCTCGACAAAATATAAAAAATCCCACATTTATCCCACGAAATATTAAATTAAAAAAAATATGTATTTCATTAAATTCAGTCTTTTTTTATTATTAACAAATACAAGTTGCATTATACATTAACTATGCAAGTTAACAAAACCAAATACATACATATTAAGATACGTTTGTAAAGGGTGATTTTTTAAGAGGTTTAGAACTTTTTTTAAAAAAAAAACACAAAAAATTCGAAAAAATGAATGAAATATTTATTTGAATCGATAGTTTGAACCTTGCAATTTAATGTTTAAAGATAATTTCATGCAAATGTTGACCGCGGCTGCGTCTCAGGTAGCTCATCCGCTGAGTCCAATTTTGGCATACTCTTTCACACATATCGGCCGGTATCTCACGAATGAATGCATTGATGTTGGCTTCCAGTGCGTCAATCGAAGCGGGCTTGTCCCTATACACATTAGCCTTGGCATACCCCCACAAAAAATAATCTAATGGTGTCAAATCGCACGATCTAGGCGGCCAATTGACCGGCCCGAAACGTGAAATTAACTGTTCACCAAACTCGCCTCGCAATTGCGCCATTGTTTCGCGTGCTGTGTGGCATGTGGCACCGTCTTGTTGAAACCACATATCATGCAAGTCAAGAACTTCCATTTCGGGCAAAAAAAAGTTTGTTATCATCGCTCGGTAGCGTTCACCATTGACAGTAACGCTGCGATTCGCATCATCTTTGAAGAAATATGGCCCAATAATGCCGCCGGCCCATAAACCGCACCAAACAGTGGCTTTTTCGGGATGCATTGGTAGCTGTTGCAATGCTTCTGGCTGATCTTCACTCCAAATGCGGCAATTTTGCTTATTTACGTACCCATTCAACCAAAAATGAGCCTCATCGCTGAACACAATTTTTCGATAAAAAAGCGGATCCTCGGCCAGCTTTCCAAGAGTGAATGGGCTCCAAAAATTCGGCGTTGTGGTAGGTCGGCTGGCTTTAGTTCTTGCACCAGCTGTATCTTAAAAGGCTTTACGCCCAAATCCTTCCGCAAAATTTTCCACGTAGTGCTGTAACAAAGGCCTAACTGCTGGGAACGGCGCCGAATCGACATTTCGCGGTCTTCTGTCACACTAGCTGATACGGCCGCAATATTTTCTTCACTACGCACAGTACGTAAACGTGTTGGTGGTTTAATGTCCAACAAAGTAAATTTGGTGCGAAATTTGGTCACAATCTTCCGAATAGACTGCTCAGAAGGTCGAGAATGCCGATCATAAAATGGAAGCAGCGCGCGATGTACATTTCGAACCGAGCACGAATTTTGATAGTAAAATTCAATAATTTGCAAGCGTTGTTCATTTGTAAGACGATCCATGGTTAAATTGCAAACCAAACTGAAGCTGTTTGACAGTGACACAAGGTACTAAACACACGTCAGCTGTCAAAACCAGTGTTGCCAAAACCAAACCAAACGACAAGTGTCAAATTGTTGTTTTCTTTCAATAAATTTCATATCAATTGACGAGTGGAAAAGTTTTCCTGCGTCACCTGGTAGATAAAAAAAGATATGTAGAGACTTATAGAATTTTGACGCCTGTTTGTTTTGTAAAGTACTGGGATAGGGAATACGTGTGCTTTCGTGTAAGAAAATTAATTGTTTATCTATTAAAAAGTTAACCAACTAATTGAAAACAAACTTAATTTGCAAGTCTAAGAACTACTTGTCCGAAATTTGTATAGTGTGAGTCAATTCATCTTGTGAAACTAGAACAAAAGTCTTTTTAAAGTAAGCTTTTGCTTATATATATTTTGGTTGCTTTTTATCTTATAAAAAGCGTGCTAATTATTTCACATAATTTTCACAGATTTGCTTGCTGTGATGATGGAGGATCCAGCCAGCTTAGAAGTTTCTAAGGTTGTCACAATATCGATCTGTGAAATCATTGACTATTTTAGTGGGACTATTATGCATAGTCATAGTAACCGCCTTGCCTGGCATCTTCGAAGGAATTGCTGAATTCGGAAGGTTTAGGCTGGGAAAGGCTCCATTCACAAGTTTGGTTCTATACTGAAAACCATCCCGTGTACTCGGTCGCAAAATGTTGTTATCTCTAAAGTGAAGACTGCAAATGGAAAAATATTTGAAATTTTTTTCCCATCCTAAGCACAATACCTGATTTAGTCAAAAGAACTTTAGAACTTCTTTTGGAAGATGGTACAATGTAATTTCCTCCTTACGACATGAATTGCATTGAGGAACGCCACAATGCTGAGCTCCGATTATTTTCTGCATTTTCTACAAAAATAAAAACTTTTTATTTACTTTTATATTAACACTTATTGCACTCACTTTTAAGATATTATTTTTATGTTATAAATTTAGTTGTTTTGTTATATTAAAGGTACATTTTGAATCAAATACACAATTTCTCACAATAACTTCTTGATTTTTCATAGAAATACATACCAGCTGTCAATATCTATAGCAACCTACCGATGCGAAAATTTACCGCCAGGGGTTAGCCTCCATTCGTCAATAGTATTTATGTATGCGATGAGTTAAGATTTTCACCACAGATATGTCAGTTTATGAAACAGTTTAAGGAAATAAAAAGAAAATGAACGCATTCAGATATTTTGAGCGACTTTTTTCTTAACATGAAAATATTTAATTTAATCGTAGGTTGACTAATTTTTTTATTCTTAAGGAAATTAGCAATTAGGAACAAAAATTGACCAAAAAGTAAAATCCCCCTTTTTTATACTAGAGGTTTGAAAAATCCCTTTGACCCTTTAAGCTTATTTAAAGTGAGAAAATCCTGCAAAAAGGGATAAATCCCCCGATCGGGTATCACTGGTACGAAACAAGGGAGGGAATAAATAACTATAATATCTCTGCGGGGGTCCACAAGGATCAGTTCTAGGTCCCCTCTTATGGAACATAATGTACGACGGTGTTATTCGACTATCACTACCCCAAGGAGTACAGCTCATCGGATTCGCGGATGACATCGCCGTTGTTACCGTAGCAAAACAATTACGGAAAGTAGAGGCAGCTACCAACGAAGCCATCGTATACGCCGACCATAAAACCGAAGCAGTTCTTATTTCTAGCCGGAAGGCGGTAGAGCACATAACCATTCGTGTTGGGGGTCAGTCTATAAGATCAAAGGAATCAATTAAATATCTCGGAGTTATGCTTGACAATAGGCTAAAGCTTAAAACACACGTGGACTACGTAAGCAAAAAGGCGTCAGGCAGCACTCTCCCGGATGTTGCCGAGCACAGGAGGTCCAGGTCACCTTTCCAGAGTGGAACTATCTCGGATGAGGCAGCTTTCGTTATAGCCGGAATGATTCCTCTCGATATCCTTCCGGACGAGATGCAACGAATCTAAACTAGAGGAGTTTTAAGTCAGCAAGGCGCTAGTGACAATAAGGAATGAAGAGAGGTCAGCTTCTACAATGTGGCGCAAAAATAACCTTCCGATGTTTTTTGGCTGTAATTTAAAAAAAAAATGAAAAACTTTGATTCTTCTTGTGGATTATTTTTATTTGGTCTTTTAATTTTTTTTACATCAAGTCGAGAATATGATGTCATGTAAATGGCCGCCGCCACAGTTGATTGACATTTGAGCCCTTTTTATGGCATTTTCCATCACTTTGGCCAAAACTTCCGGCGATAGGTCCTCACATTCTTGACGGATATTGTCTTTAAGAGCTGCAAGAGTCTGAGGCTTGTTGACATAAACCCGCGACTTCAAAAAGCCCCACAAAAAGAAGTCTGGAGCGGTCAAATCAGGCGATCTTGCTGGCCAGTGCAAATCGCCAAAACGGGAGATTAGGCGCCCGGGAAATGCATCCTTCAGCATATCGGTTGTGGCACGTGCAGTGTGTGCCGTTGCACCGTCCTGTTGGAACCACATGTTTTCCAATCCCAATTCATCAAGTTGCGGCGGCAAAAAGAACTCGTTGATCATTGCTCTGTAGCGCTCACCATTCACAGTAACCGTTTGGCCCGCGATGTCTTCGAAGAAAAAAGGTCTGATGACTCCTCCAGCGAAAACAGCACACCATACAGTGACTTTGAGCGGGTGTAATGGCTCTTCGTGGGTTACACGCGGATTTTCAGTGCCCCAGAAGCATAAATTTTGCTTATTTACGTACCCGCTAAGATGGAAATGGGCCTCATCACGAAATTCACGTTGTGCCAAAGTCACCGACCGATTATTGCTCAAATAAATAGTCACCAATATTCCGCGTTCTGGAGCAGCGTAGCGTAACATTGTTTATTAACGTGTATTTCGCATTACACAAATGTCAAAACAGAACTGACATTAGGGGCCAATCGCAAAATTTATAGCATTTTCTGATAGGAGGATTACTTCTGCGCCACCTTATATAACTAGTTGGGACAATACTGCAAAAGGCAGATGGACCTACAAGTTGATTCCAATCATTGAAGTGTGGACAAACCGAGCTCACGAGCACGGCGGCTATCGGAAGTATCTATACCGATTTGGACACAACAGCTCACCTCTTTGTCCAGAATGCTCAGATGATGAAGAAGATACCGAGCACGCTGTGTTCCATTGCGAGCGCTTTCAACAATGGAGAAATAATCTGCCCAGTTAGTCAATAATTATAAATGAGATGGTGAACTCGGAGGATAATTAGATGGAAATTTGCACACTAGTAATTAATGTACAAAACGAGCTGCGAAGAATAGAAAAACTAAGGCGAGAAGCAACAAATTCAGTGAGCAGAGGATAAATTGCTAACCAGCCCCGCGAAGTAACACCTAACGGCAGTCCCGCGGGGAGAGTGATGGATGGGTGTGGATGTGGATTAGTACGTAGGCGCACTCGTGGCATCGATTATTCGGATTTGCGAATCGTGCAAGTTGGTAGCACTGGCTAGAGCATCTTTGGAAGATTACCACATCCACTGGCGCAACCAAGAAAAAAAAGAAAAATAAGAGAAATCTTGCTTGAAAAAATATGTTTGAAGTTAAGCGCTTGTAGTTCGATTGTGGATTAATTGTAGCACAGCAGAAATGTAAATGACAGCTCAGAGCACTAAGGGAATGATCGCCTTAAGCTCTTTCAATCATCAAGCATAATTTAGATGTATGACAGTTGAGTAGTAAGTTGAATGGAGCAAAGTTAAACGTTAAAGTCGCATAAAGTGCATCGCAATATTCTTATACTTACTGCAATAAAACTATAACTTTTTTTCAGGCTGCAAGATGTTTGGCTGGAATAGGCTTAGAAACTTCTGATACAAGTATTGGCTGTCCTAAGGCTATTGAAGTCTAGGTAGGACTGACAAAATTATATCTGAATAGTTGCAACTCGTAGTATGTAGCTGAGAAAGTTGGACACAACCGAACAAAGAGTTAAATATCAACGAACATTCAAAACTAATGTTGTCGGAACTTCCCGAGTTTGATATGATCTGCGCGATCACAGGCCGCTTCAACAAAACATTCTCTACGGAGGTCACTTGGAGAATCATGCGGGTTAGCGATAACCCGCCTAAATGCTAAATCGGCATAAATTCATGTACGGGTGGTCCAAAAATGGACTCGGGTGTGGGTGCTGGAATACATGAACCCAACCAAAATACCTCACCGAGTATGGGCAAAAGGCGCAGTATATTTCATGTGGAGCTCCATGCCATTAAGGATAACGCAAACCTAATCTACAACTCAAGTCCCTATTAAATGTGCTAATATCTATAAATAGTCACGAAGAGTCCAGCAGCTTTAAAGACCATTAGCTCACCCTTTCTTGATTGACTCCAAATCAGCTCTGCACTGCTTTAGCATCCTCCAAATGCTTAGTGGCAGTGGCTGGAACAAAATCAAAATATCGTGGGTTTCTGGCCTTGCGGGAACTGAAGAAAATGAAAAAGTTAATGAACATGCAAAAAAAAAAGGCTCGGAGATCCCCTTTATATGACCTAAATCTTTCTGTGCAAGTTCCTAATGAGCTTTAAATTTGTCTTTACCAAGCTGGGGACACAAGAAGTGTATCTAATATTGGGAGAACATACCAGGTCTTTAGGCAGGCCAAAAATGCTATTTAAAAACGATGCCAAAAAGTAACTAAATCTATGCAGGCATGACAAAAAAAAATTGTAGGCTACCGATCAGGTCACCATGACATTAGCTGTTTTTAATTATCAGCGTGTAATTGTGGCAACAGTTGCTTTCAAAACCAAAACAGATAATACAGGGTATTAAAGGGTGATTTTTTAGCTGGTTTGGTTTTGGCAACACTGGTTTTGACAGCTGACGTGTGTTTAGTACCTTGTGTCACTGTCAAACAGCTTCAGTTTGGTTTGCAATTTAACCATGGATCGTCTTACAAATGAACAACGCTTGCAAATTATTGAATTTTACTATCAAAACTCGTGCTCGGTTCGAAATGTTCATCGCGCGCTGCTTCCATTTTATGATCGGCATTCTCGACCTTCTGAGCAGTCTATTCGGAAGATTGTGACCAAATTTCGCACCAAATTTACTTTGTTGGACATTAAACCACCAACACGTTTACGTACTGTGCGTAGTGAAGAAAATATTGCGGCCGTATCAGCTAGTGTGACAGAAGACCGCGAAATGTCGATTCGGCGCCGTTCCCAGCAGTTAGGCCTTTGTTACAGCACTACGTGGAAAATTTTGCGGCAGGATTTGGGCGTAAAGCCTTTTAAGATACAGCTGGTGCAAGAACTAAAGCCAGCCGACCTACCACAACGCCGAATTTTTGGTGAATGGGCTCTTGGAAAGCTGGCCGAGGATCCGCTTTTTTATCGAAAAATTGTGTTCAGCGATGAGGCTCATTTTTGGTTGAATGGGTACGTAAACAAGCAAAATTGCCGCATTTGGAGTGAAGATCAGCCAGAAGCATTGCAACAGCTACCAATGCATCCCGAAAAAGCCACTGTTTGGTGCGGTTTATGGGCCGGCGGCATTATTGGGCCATATTTCTTCAAAGATGATGCGAATCGCAGCGTTACTGTCAATGGTGAACGCTACCGAGCGATGATAACAAACTTTTTTTTGCCCGAAATGGAAGTTCTTGACTTGCATGATATGTGGTTTCAACAAGACGGTGCCACATGCCACACAGCACGCGAAACAATGGCGCAATTGCGAGGCGAGTTTGGTGAACAGTTAATTTCACGTTTCGGGCCGGTCAATTGGCCGCCTAGATCGTGCGATTTGACACCATTAGATTATTTTTTGTGGGGGTATGCCAAGGCTAATGTGTATAGGGACAAGCCCGCTTCGATTGACGCACTGGAAGCCAACATCCATGCATTCATTCGTGAGATACCGGCCGATATGTGTGAAAGAGTATGCCAAAATTGGACTCAGCGGATGGGCTACCTGAGACGCAGCCGCGGTCAACATTTGCATGAAATTATCTTTAAACATTAAATTGCAAGGTTCAAACTATCGATTCAAATAAATATTTCATTCATTTTTTCGAATTTTTTGTGTTTTTTTTTTAAAAAAAGTTCTAAACCTCTTAAAAAATCACCCTTTACAAACTTCATATTGCCACCAGCCATATTGCAAATATTCTGCTCAACGTGACGTCGCACAAGGTACATGTCATTTCACTTGCAATGTCGGGGGTGTTACCATATTTGAATTAAATTTGCATAATTTTTCTTTTCAAATATATTTTTGTGAAACAAATTTAGTATTTTATGCTCAAATACGCAACACATGAACAATATTTTGCTGCTAGCACTTGGGCATATTACGGTGTGTCCAGACCAGCGAAACATTTCAGAAATGCGTATGAAATGATTCTGAAGCAAATCGGACACATATCATAAACACTTATAAAAGATTTCTGACATTTTATTTATTAACAGCCTTATTTATAAACTCACGGCAGAGTCTGCTTATCTTTACGCGCCCTCTAAAATGTCCTTACGCAGGAAAACGTGATTTATAAACAAAAAACACTTTGCGTAAAGCCTGCGTAACTTTAACCGCAACAATTGGCGTTTAGAGGTTGCGTAAAGCTTGCATATTTTTTTTTCGTTTTTGAAATGTCATTTTGTTTAAATTTTGTTCGGGGTAGATTTGAAAATTGAAAAAGAAACTAAAAATTGAATTAAAAATGACATTCGGCTTCGCGAATTTTGTTAACGACATTGATAGGTATGATCGACTTCATAAATGAAAGTTCAATTCCAAAAAGGCGAAAATTAAATAAAACCAGGTACAGCCCCAATTTTCCGACCGTTTTCTTTTTATTTTTTGCTGCTCCATTTTTGTTTAAAAACAAAATAAATCTCACAAGAGAGATGTCAGTTTCTTTTCATAGAAACAGCTGATATCATTCCGCAGGGAAAAAGTAAGAGATTTAGGTTTTTTGTAATAGTTTCGTACTTATTTAGACACCAACCTTGCGTAGTAAACAGTCAGGGGACATTTTTGTATAAATAATAATTTCAGCAAAGCTATGAAATGTTTCAATTTTATCCTGTTTTGGACTAGAAGAAAATAATGTGGATTTAATTCAAATAATCGTATTAAAAGAATCACTTTCTCATTAGGTATTCCGAGCTTTTCTGGACATTTTTATTTCATTTAAAAAAAAAAAATAATTGAACAACAGCGCTAACTTTCTGCGGGAAACTTGTAAAACAAAAATTATTTCCCATCACAACTGGGTAACTGTAAAACATTTCATAAATGTTTTTTGGTGTCCAGATCCAAACCAGCAAAACATTTTTAAACATTCCATAAAAATTGTTTTGTTTAATAAGTGTTTTAGAAATATTTATGGAACATGTAGTTGTAGGTATTTCATAGTTTATCAAATGTTTGGCTGGTCTGGACATACCTTTATAGAACGAGAAAAAACAACATAACTCGGATGCGAAATAAATCAATTGATTTTTTTGTGTTCCATTTTTTAGTCTGGCAACGTGAATATGTGGCTATCGTTTACAGGTACCACAACATTTAAGAATAAAACAAGCCACCGAGTCGGAAATAGTAGAAATAATTTCCAGATCAAGATTCGTGATCTCGATGAGAAGCAGGATCATGTGCCGTTGTTGTAAGTGCATATAAATCGATGATCTATATGGATCATAGCTGATAATAAAAAACAGCTATTGAAACGAAAGTGATTGGTCAACACCTCCCAAATATATTTATGCACCTGAAACAATTGCATTCCTTTTTGGGTAAATGAGGCGCTCCATCGAAAATTGGTTCTAACCAAAGATGATTTATATTTGAATACATTACTATGGTAATATTAATGCGACAAATCGAAGGTCACCACAATGCTTTCATTTAACTGATAAGCGTTCTGTAAGGGAATTTTTTAACTTATGTTTACCAGTCTTTATGGCCACATATACCCACAATTGTTTGTTTATGCACGTCTATGGCACAGTACCTTTCGAATGATATAAGTTTCATTCTACTGATTTCATAGTAAACACTTATAAAAGTGTTGTCAAAGGTAGCACCGCCTCTTTACATTTTTTTTAGAAGTATTTCCTCATTGCATGTACAGTGTACACACTTGACAATCTCAATCAAAAATGCGTGTTCCAAATTGACCCGAATAAAATCTCAACCATTGCACTAAAAACCCAGCCCGATTGTCATTCGATCGGCCTACGTAAATTCTTCTCCGTACTCTGTGAGTGGATTGCCTTGCGCCCCAGACAGACCGCTGGTCTGAACCGAACGTGGGTGCACAAATTGTACACTTAGCTTTGTCATAAAACAATATTTCCTCATTCAAACAGTCTGTCCCGCATTGCGCCTCATTTATGCGCCCAGATTGTTTGTCTATTTTGAAAAAAAAAAACATTGCCAACCTAAAAAATCTCCCATGGACCTGAATTTCATTGAAAAACATTACAGAACTCTCTCAGACCTCTCCGCATAAGTAATAGCAGGCGCAAACTCACTCCCGTTGTTTACTGCTATTCGTGGTCTGTCCAGACAATGTGTCCGCACTGGAGCGACCCAAACTACATGGCTAATTTGAAATCATTTATTTACTCAACAGAGAATTGTGAAAAATGTTCATAGATATTACTTTATTTCAGTCCGCAATAGAGTATCTTAGACAGCACTATGAATAGCAACTGTAACTGCCGATACTTATCGCCGGTGTACTGTTTAGTCGTATTCGTATAGGTAATGCGATTCATATTGTAATTTTCCATTAGGCAAGCACTGCGATTTAAGTGTAGATAGTGTGACGCGATGACCGTTGGGATAAAGAGAACATTCACGCTCTGAATCGGGTTGATGACGAGTGTTGTTTTGACACTGGCAATGAAAATTTGTAACTCGTAAGTCGTAATAATGGGATAACACTCTCAAGAGTGACCGATCAGTTTTGAGATGAGAAAAAGTGGATACCAACAATCCTAATTGAAAGTGATCGTTTATACGCCCTTTGACTATGAATGTTTATTCATTTGAATAAATTTCATGTACAGTTAGACATACAAAGTTGCAGAGACACTTTGAGTTAGGCAGCTTTGTAGGTAGTTCCAAGATCTTTGTGTCGACCAGGTCAGTTTTACTCAGCTTATTCTAAAAGCGGAAACAATAAACCTAAGCAACTAATAATGAAATAAGTTAAACTAAATAAAACAAAAAAAAATGCAACGATAGCGCTGATAAGTGTTGCAAAAAGAATGTGGTCGAGAGTGATACTAAGCATTAATAAATCCGGTTTTTTTTTAGCAGTCCGCATCGTTCTGTACACACTCTATAAAAGGCCATAATTGATGCTGGGTGTTACAAAGCAAAATAAGGAAATCGACCTGTAGTCGTAAGGGGTTTGAGCAAAGAAGATCAGAGTCTGACACTCGTCCAAATCAACGTCGAAAAATGCTTAAAAATTTGGTCAACAGAACAACTAGCCCAAAAACGAGTCCGAAATCACGTCCATAAATGTGTCGAAAAAAGCTTTGAAAAAAGAGAACAAAATCGCGCCCGAATCAGGTAAAAAATCGCATCCAAATTGAGTCAAAATTCGTGTCCAAAATAACGTCTAAAAGCGAGTCCTAAATTAAGTCCAAATCCAGTTAAAAATCGCAGTTAAAATCAAATTACCGATCGAGTCGAATCGAGTTAAAATCATGTCCTAAAATCGAGTCTAAATCAGTCGAAATTAAGTCCAAAAACGATTCCAAAATCACGTCAAAAACAAGTCCAAAATCCCATCCTAATCTATACCAAGACTACATCCAAATCGAGCTAAAAACAAGCCCAAATCGAAGTCGAAAAACTTTTTGAATAACGAGTCCAAACACGCGTCTGTGAACGAATCCGAAAATTCTAATTCTAATTCTAAATGCGCATAGAAAAGCTAGTCCAAAACCCCGTCGAAAAATGAGGCAAGAATAGGGTCCAAGACGATGAAGAACCGCACCCAAGTACCTAGGTACCTAACCCTGGGCCGATAAGGAGAGTCGTTTTCCGTTGATGCGAGGAAGGGCTTAAAGCTTTTTTTTTTAAGTGAATACTTCTTTAGGCGCGTAGGGAAGAAATCATTGCACCCGGGATACCAATGTTCGCGTTGGAAACCACTTTTGACGAAAAAATGCCTAGCTTGAAAAAAGTATGCCTTTGTCAATGATATAATGCCTAAAATAATTTTTTTTTCAAATTTTTTTCCAATTTCATTCCACTTACTGGAAGTGGAAGCTGGACTTATTTTTATGGAATGATAGATAAAGTGTTCGGAAAATGGAGAGAGTTTGAAGGTGGAAACACATTCTTTAAGACCGAGGTTACATATAATTTTTTTTTTGGCAAAGATTTTCTATGTGGTTTATTTACACGGTCACACATTACGGAAGATTAAAGGGATGCTAAATACTAAATAACCGTGTGACTGAAAGGGACGGCATTACCTAACACGCCAAAAAACGTGACACTTCTTTTGGTCGGCCATCTTGTTTACGTTTTAGGAATTATGGGAAAGTTATGCATGTTGATCTTTTTATAGCGATGGCTTACGAAATTTCGCTTTCCTATAAAACAAAATGGCTTTCGGAAGTGATGCACAGACAATTACTTATTTATTTCGTATTGATTGATGTATTGTTGGTTTAATTTACTGAAACTAATAACCACTCTTACTTCACATGTTTTAAATCAGAAATAGAAATGTTTTCAAGTCATTGTAAAGATGCTGTTCGCCGGAACTTGTGTTTGTTTCCGTTTTACGTATCTACATATAATTATGGGTAGAACATCCATGACGCTTTAGGCGTCTGATCTCATTCTTACGCCTATATTAGCATTGACTGCGGACAAACGGATCTCTCTGTTCCGTTTTGTGCAAAAATGCGCGTGCGTGATGGTGTAAATGCAACATTAAGAATGATTAAAAAATAAAAGTATGTTGAATTAAAAACACATTTAAAATGAAAAATGCCTTAAAGCCTTAGGTAATGAAATAATGCCTAAAAGGCAAGAAAAAGCGTTAGTTGGCATGGCTGCTTCTGTATATAAGTAAGAAAAAGACAGATAAATGACTCATCTGATGATGGAAGAGTAGAAGAAGAAAGAAATCGAAAAAACAGAGAAAAATTTACTCTTTTTACTAGTAGGGGGGGCCATCCAGCAATGAAAACTAAGGCCTTTTCATGCCTTTTAGGCATTATTTCATTAGCAAAGGCTTGTTTTATTTCAAAAAGGCATCTTTTTTTATTTCATATATTTTTTTTTATTTTTTTTATATTTTATATGTAACCTTGGTCTTAAAGAATGTGTTTCTACCTTCAAACTCTGCCTATTTTACGAACAATTTATGAGCAAAAATAATTCCAGCACCCACTTCCATTAAGTGGAATGAAATTGGAAACAAATTTGAAAGCTGTTTATTTTTATCCAACTGGACACATGGAGGGTTATGTGTTTCGCGCGTATCCTATGAACGTAGCCTAAGCAGCTTGACCGATTTTAAAGAGTGAGGTGTCATAATATTTGTATTCTTCCGCGGAGTGTCGTAGGCTAACAAAATAAAAATTAAAAATGTTTATTTAAAAAACCGAAAAAAACAAATTAAAATATGTGAACAAGACCTATAACTAACTATTTGGCAGTCGGAGAGTACTCAATACTCATACATATATTTGTTAGACTGTGTAGGTACATATATAGTCTCCGATTGTCAATTAGTTAGGTATAGGTACTTAAATGGGTCTTGTTCATATAATTTTAATTCTTTTTTTTTAAAGTCAGTCGGGTTTTTTGGTTTTTTAAATTAACTTTTTTTTATATTTGTGTTTAATTTCTGATTTATGGTTTCCACTGGATTTGCCTACAAGCTGTTTTCTGTGTCACTATGTGGGAAAGTGTGTGTGCCATTCAGTGATGCCAGATGAAATTGAAAAAAAAAACACTAAATTTAAAAAAACATCCCACCAAATTTGTACTGGGACGAAAAAAAAAACCCATAATTTTTCCTAATACATAATTTATATAATGTAATATATTAAGTATTAATTTATGTGTACCTATAAAAGATCTAGGTACATATTGCGCGCGACCAAAACAAAGCGAAAGAAAAAAACAGATATTCGCTAGTTTGTGAAAATAACAATATCAAGATGATTAAAGTACCTAACTACTAGTATTGGATATCCGAATTCTACCAGTGATTTGCGAAGATTTCACCTGGCCATACCCAGCGAACACAGCCTAATTAAAATTATCAGCTGCGCCTGTACTATTGATGAAAATCTGACCATCTCTATCTCGTTAAAAAGTGCCAAAAAAAGAGCAAAACCTCTCCCTTTATATAGCTCTTCCATTGAAAATCCATTTCATCCGGTAAAGGTCAACTAAAATCGCGAACATCCCTTGCCTTGTCTTTAAAATTTTCCCCCCCATAAATCCCACCATAAATTTTGTCCCCCTATTCTTCCCACCATAGCGTTGATTTCCCACCATTTTGGTTGGAAAAACCACCAATCTGGGAACACTGGTGCCATTTTAAAGTAAATTAGCCGCACGCATCCACTTGCAAATTGTAACCTGACAGTTCGTTTGTGATACCTTTTTTTTTTTCTTTTAGGAAGTGTACTTTTGCTTCTAAATACATCATGCATTCACAGATAGTCAATTTAAGAGAGAATTTATTTTCAAAATTTGCGGTGGCAATCGGGTAGGTGCGCGGGAGCTGATGGGTCAGTGCCGTAGTCAGGATTTTATTTCCGGGGGGGGCTTGCTTCCAAATCTTATGAGGAATTCTTTAAATAAACAAATTTATATATTCCAACTCATTGATTTTTATTAGTTTTTAAATCGTATGTACTTAAACTAACATACACATTTTTTAAAATCAGATGTCTTGGTTTTTTTTTGACATGAGATCAATTACCTTATCTAGAAACACATTAATATCCGAATGAACGGATATCACAGCAAGTGAGCTTAATTTTGCATTCCCCATAACGCTTGGGGACACTGTTTTAATTTTTTTCATAGAAGTAAAGGTTCTTTCAATGCTAGGTGTGGTCACTGGAAGCGTGGCCAAAACTGTAAGCAAGAAGTTTATACCTCTAAAGTAAGTCTTGTCATATCAAGCAATTTCAAAGCTGCGGTAGAAGGATCACTCGACGATATTTTGTCGCGCCGAAGAATGTATACTCAGCTTTCACAGCTGACAACGAAATTGCATTATCAAAGCTCTTGCATAATTATTTTGCTAGCTTTTTCCATTCGTTCACTCGCTCAACTTCAGCAAAACCTGGGAGAAGAGCTTGAAACGATGGTAGAACGTCTTCGTTGACCATGAATCTGTCCGTAAGATGTTGCATTAACGAGTCTAAGCAAGGAATCAGTATAGACACTCTAAAATAGGCTTCAGTAGAAGGGGCTTCTGGATTGGAACGCGTTGTTTGTTTCAATGAAGTTCTTGGAGGTCTTAATTCAACTTGAAATAAGTCCTCGGCAAGATGGGATGCTGATTGAAAAGCCTCTCTGAAAAAATTGTCGGCATTTTCTCCGATGTTCTTAAGAGAATTCAGAACTTGTTTCTTGCGGTCGATTGCAGAAACGAAATCTAAGGATCTGCTCTGTAGGAAAACTGATAAGGGCAGCGTTAAACGGAAGTGTTTCGCACAGAATGCGGCTTACTAGGAAATCACTTGTTTGGACCGCTGCCAAAAGCGTTGATGCTTTCGAAGACATCGCCCACGTTCTGCTCGTTATTTCTTCAAGACTTATTGAGATGCATTTGAAGAGCTCTACGAAGAAAATAATACTGCCATGCCTTTCAATGAATCTTGTTTCACAGAGGCGAAGAAGACGACTTTTTCCGCTTTCGAGTGCGTTCAGCCCCTCAAGCCCCCACCCCCTGGCTACGTGCCTGTGATGCGTTCATAAGTTTCATTGGCATTCATTTCAAAGAATACCAATTAATTAAACTTCATATTTCATGTATTTGTAAATTTACGTTTTAAGCAATATATTGCAATTTTTGTATGTTAAATCATATGCATTATTTTTCATGTACAATAGCGCATTAAACGAAAATGAAAATTGTAATATAATTTTTGTAGTAGTAGTTTACGATAATGAATAAAAAAAACGCTTAATTTTAAAGTATTTCCTTCACAATAAAATATGTCCTGACGATTCAAAAAACATTTCCTGAAGATTCAAAAAATACACACGTTAAGCCGGAACCATACTTGTAGCGTATTGTGTGTTGTGGTGTGGTGTGTCGTGTCGCGATCTCTCCAGCGTGCTTTACTTTTTTTTCAAATGAATTCAAATGATATTTGCTTTGCTTTTTGGACATTGTCAATTTCCTAGTTCATGTGTACTCTTTCTTTCACATAGGCAATTTCAGAAAATATATATGTCTCGTTTCATTCCGCCATAGAGCGTTGTGGCGCAATCGGAACAGGAGCGATTACGACACAGCGCGCCACACTGCACCACTCCACACGACAAAAATCTGTTTCTACGCATATGAAATCCATTTGATTGATAGCGACACCACTCCACATCACACCGGCTTTATTGTTCAAGTTATCATTTCTGTCGGCACTCCCGGAGTGGCACTGTTTTTTTTTTACTTTTTGTTGTTAAAAGCATCAGCTCGGTTTGACTCGAGTTTTGACTCCATTATTCCGCTATAATTACGAAAGGAAACTATTTCATGATACCAATGCCACCATATCGTCGCATATTCGACATCCTTAATTTATTTCACGACTCCCTTACTACGCATATAGAAATAGTTCCATGACTTAGATGGCACTCCATACCTTAACGTTTAGAACTACTTTAGGGCGTACAGTGTACACTGTTGGGAGCCCCTTCCATGTCAGAAAATTCGGTAGCGTTCAGGTATTCCGGAACAGAAATCTACTACATCACTGTGACGAGAGTCGCGTAAGGATTCGGTTCTCCTGCCTAAGGCATGTCACTGTACCGGTTTGCCGTATTTCTCATCATAACTTGAAGCGATGTGAGGCCCATAACCAGCAGTCACAGTGGTTAAGGATTTCTCTTCAGATTTACTTCCCCCGTATAATCTCGCTTCCGGACAATCAACATCCCAAAATCTTCTAAAAACGAGGAAGTTCCAAGCCTCGTCTAAGCACCTTTGATCTATAGCCAAGTGGGTGCTGTACCTCGTACCTTGTTACTTCATTCGATTCAAACAAACACATTAAGTGATCTAATGCTCCACATCTAAGCCGCAAAACGCAAACAATCACTTCCTTCGCTAAGTGGTAAACACAACGCGCGCCTAATGTGTCTCCCTATCTTCCCCGTGTTCAATTCCACTATTAGTGTATTGTTTCAAGCTTCACGTGCCGCACTGCACGCCACCCATGAGGTTGAGTACAGTAAAAAAATGAAAATATTACTTGATCGACAGCGACCGTAAAAAAAATAACTTTTCTATTTACGTAATTGTTACGTACGAGTATACGCCGTAGTTTCTCGTACTTACAGGTAAACAGTATCATTTTGTTATTGCGTTGGAGATAAAAATTATTCGCCGCTAGATATACGAATGTGCGAGATAAGAAAGCGCCATCTATCTGGAAAGCGGAGTGGGAACGCAATTAGTCCGTAATTAGGCGGTCGGCAGAGTGCCTATTCAATGCCAAGTTCGACTTAAAAATCAAATAGATGATCGCAGATTAAGCTATCAGTCAAACGGGTGGACAAGCAGTAATTAGCTGAGTTCCACTGCGCGCCCCGACACCCCTTCCGCTTGACACTGGTTTGTCATTTCGATAATTAAGAAATTTGTAGTCAAGTGGCGGTGCACAATTTTTTAACGCGTGCCGAATGTTTTCCACTGCTCTTTTTGAGTGTGTGTGTTCTTTTTTTCTTTTTTTTTGCCGCGCCGCTTTATTTCTTAGGGAGACTTGGCGCGTCGCGCCGGCCACCACCATCACACGATGATTTATGATGTTGCTAGCTGCTGGTAATGGCGCTGATCTGTTGCTGCGGTTTCTGTCGTGTTGTTACTATCGTGGCGATGTCAAAGCCGATGCTGGTGGTGGTGCTGGTGATGTTGCCAACAATGACGATGATGCCGATGATGGCAATGGGGTGTGTATGGCTAATTTGATTGAATATAGTGGCAATTTGTCAGATTGTAAAATGTAGGTAGTAACACATGGCTAGTAGGCGGCCGGTGGCGGTGCAAGCGTTGCCAAGGGAAGAGTGCTTAGTGCGGAATAGAAGCGGTTAAATGGAGTGCTACTGTCAAATTTATTAATTGTGACACCAAACAACTTCTCCCGCTGATTAGCATTTGAATTGACATCTCGGCATGACGTGATGTGCACGGTGATCGGGTAACAAGTAGTTCCCCCCAGAGGGTTGACCTTTTAGACGACATGTCTGCCGCCATTATCGATGGCTGGGGACATTTGTCATTTGGTTTACTGAGTTGATTTCTATGCAGGAATTCCAATTGATCGCAAATGTGGTTATCAATCATTTGACAGGGATGACGAGGTTGTTGGTAAACAACGATACTTTGGAGAGTAGATCACGTCGTGTTTGCATACTGGAAGTCATTGTTTAGGCTTATTGGTTTTCCGTGGGCTATTTGTGAAGCACTACAGATTACCGGCTCGAAGTGAAGTGATGCAACGCATGGAAATGGGACCGTTGAACGGCGTAATTGTTGGAAGACTGTCGCGGTCGAGGAAATAGGTCTGAAGGACATATCCATTGGTCGGGTAGAATGCTAGCGATGTGGAGTATGAGCAAAATTAGGGATGTGCGAATGGCAGGACTGCACTTGTCGAATTACCGTTTCAAAAGAATTGGGCTGTCAAATTCCTTATGCCGTATCGGGTTTATCCTTTAGCATTTGCAATTGCTCTCCGAAGAAAATTACATGCTCCGTGGCTTCAATAGATACTCAGCCTACACTCTGTTCCAACTGTTTTGACGCAAGAAATATTCATTTTTCCGTATGAAATGCTTTGCAAGAGAGCCAGAAAAAAAACCGGTGCTTTTTGAATTATTTTACCTCATTTCTTTGGCAGCATCATAGACAAACAGTATAGCATCATGAAATGATAGATTCATGTACATTATGTGGAAATAATGAGCCACATAGATTTGAAAAAAACTTGTACCTATATTCAGTTGAAACAGAGTGTATATAGTTGCCCTAAAGCATATACGGTAATTCAATTAAATCGTCGATTTTAGTTGTGATTCTGATTCTCATTGTCAGAGTGGTCCGATCTTCGCTGCCACTTGTCTGTAAGTACACTTATTACCCTTTGTGGTTTATCTAAGTGTTTTGCTGACGACCTCTTTGCACAGTGTTTCATTTGCAAGGAGTTCAATTGGTAGTTGATACTGCATCCTATGTATCTTCGGTAGATCGGAACGGTTTTCTTGGGTACCTTCAAAACCTTTTCTTTATAATCTGGCTGTGTTTAAGGAGTTTTTTTCTTTCTATCGTTCTACGCTGTTGACTTCCTTGCTATGGTGACCCCTTTATCGAAAGCGTTTCGGTAAAATCCGTCGCTTATGATGCATTTCAGTATTTTTCTTACAGCGTCCAATGGCCAATACACGGGAGTCTATACAAAGGAGATTGCTGCGGAGGGTTGTTGGCTTTTGGTAGAAGCACCAGTCTGTCTACAAAAATGTTCATATTTGGGTTCATTTTAACCAACGAAAATTGTTGGCATTAAAATTTTTTTTTCTGAGTGTATGTGACAGTTTAAAGAACTTTTTTTTTCTAAAATTGTAGCTCCTCCTGAAACCGAAAATCGTAAAGCAGGTTTGTGAATCTTTAACTGAAACCAGTTAATCTACGCACAACTTTGTACGATAAAAATAAGAATTCGGTTATCATTACGAAGCAGGCCGACGGAAGATTCTGTACAGGTCGTTGTGAAATTTTTTTTCTTCAAGCTCAGTAACGACTGGGGGCCAAAATTCACTCGAAAAATTGTACGTTCAAAACAACCAAAGATAAGGTCATTCGCCCTACAGAGAAGGACTGTGGCCAGAGCTGTGGTACTCATCGTCCTTTTACCCTATACAGCTGTAGCCGTTTGTTTTGACGTTCGATATTATAAGTCCATTCTTACAGTTGCCTAACCTGCGGACGGTTTTGTTGTAATATTTGCGCCAGTCACTATTCCCGCAATTCATTTCAATGTCACCAGAGAATTCACAGGCTTTGTATATGTGGTATGTTATTTCGTATGGTACGTCAGAACGTCACCCTGCAGTGAAATAGTTCATCTATAAAAATTCTGATTCATGCCGCCTTAAAATCAGAGTACCTATTCATCTGGACTTCCTGAGTGGTGCGAATAGTTGGCCATTGGTGAATTTTCACGGCCTAAAACCACACCTCTAATGGTTAGTCAGCTCGCTGATAAATGGGTTAAGGCATTCACACGGTACCACAGGCAGGATTTTTTAAACAATGCTAAGCAACAATTATGGCTGTATTTATGGCGCAGGCTAAGTGGCTTCGTTAGTGACCTACCTTTCTGTATCTTTTCAGAATGTGGCAACGATAGCTCAGGGAGTCATGTCCAGTGATTAGCACGAAGGATTTGGTATTTCAGATTGCGTCCTTTCTTTTTTTCTTTTCTTTCTTTTTTATTTCAAGGTAATTCCCACCGCAAGAAAAAGAGGCAGGGTGACCCTTTTGGCCTCAATGTTTTGTGCCGGACAGCTTATAGTCCAACTACCTGTTTCAATTACACTCGCACATCTATCATACGTACTTAAAACATACCTAGCGAAACTATGCGAAACCGCTGTAACCTCATACGCGGAAACAAGTTTGAGATGGCCTGCGAAATTCGCCTACAAGAATACAGTGTTTTTTTTTATTTGAACTTTTGCCAGTGGTGGTACTATCGAGCCATCCGACTCATGCTCAGACATCACATTAAGTATTTTAGCAATATTAAGGATACTGCAAATAAATTTCACATCGTATAATAAATTCGAATAAAGTGAAACCTGAAAAGGTTTAACAAAACCAGTGCTTAGTGCACTTACACACTTACATCATCATCAGGACCCACAGGTAAAACTTTATATAATTTCGTGCGAGTCTATTAAACTGAATAAATATTGTGTTTAGCACGACCCAAAACTGCTTCATATGTCCACCTAAAGGCCTTTCATCAACAACCAGGTGTCGCACAAATCCACCATCGGCAGCAAAAGCTATACTGTGTCACCAAAGTCAGACACGCCACAAGCACCTGGAATTTATAGCCTCCCACCTCGTCAGTTTAGGTGCGGTGGACCAGTAATTGCCATACCGAGCGACTTCCCTGTGAGCTGCGAGCGACCTTATCCATGCGCTGATCCCAGAAACGAATTCATCGTCTCGTCAACCTGCATGAACACTTTCAGCTATCAGCCCAACAGCGCAAGCTTGCAATTCGATACTCCGCAAACGTCAACACGTCGACCGAAAGCGCAGACTCATCCCCGCTGATTATCCCCTCTTGGTCATGCGATTTTGATACATTCTAAACGTTGGCAAAAAAATAAAGGAGTATACAGCCATCGTCATCAGTCACTGATTCGAAGAGCCATATACCAACCTGTGCCACCAAAAACACCAAAAAAACACCAACACCATCCCCCGCCCATCATAATTAACATCATCAGCCGAACGACTCATCCCCCACGGCTTATCACCTCCACACCCTTCAATACACCTGATACAAGCCATCGCAATCTTCAGCAAGTGCAGTGAAGTGTAGCAAAGTGAACGAGCTCTAGTGCTCTCGCACTTACAACAACAAAATCTATCCACCACCGATCTTCACTCCACCCAGTGATGGGACTTGAGAAAAGCGAAACGGTGGTAGATAGCCTTAAAAAAAGGTGGTAGAAAACAAAATTTTACTCATCGTAGGAACCAAGAATTTAGGCATTTTCGCTTCCTATAGCTCTTGATATTATTTAAGAATTAAAATGTTTTGAGGTAAACTCATCAATATAATCAACTAAAAGTGTTATCATCGGCCTGGCCGATGCTATGATACCCTCCACTGCATACATACAGAGACACATGGGCCTAATATTTATTTTGTATGGGAGGTACCAGAACTACTTGATCGACATAGCCCATTTTCAATACCAACCTGACGACAATAAAAATAAGTCCTTTCACCAAATTTCATTCGCCTATGTCAATTCCTTTGGGCGCTATCGTGCTTTCAACAGACAGACAGACGGACATGGCTAAATCGATTCCGAGTGATCCTGATTCAGAATATATATAGACTTTATGAGGTCTCCGGTGACTCATTCTTGGCTTTAACAATGTAATGACAAAGTGAATATACCTTCCTGTGGAGGGTATAAAAAGAACTACAGAAAAAGCGCCATAGATTCAACTCATCATTAAACACAAAAAGTCAAAACACCCACGCAGAAATACAGTGAAATAATACAATATTAGCGCAGTAAATGGTGTACTGGACTGGAAGTTTTTGCTGATGCAATTCTCAGAGAAAAATACTGCTAGCTGAGTGTGTATGGGTAAAAGTAAGGCGAGTAGGTATAGCATAGGTATAATTTTCAATTTAATAAATACAATGATGAAAGAGAAATATTATTTGCGAATAGCGATGAGTAAAAGGTGGTAGATTTCGAGTTCAGGTTGGTAGAATTTCAGAAAGTATTAAAAGTGGTAGAAATACTTCTTAAGTTGTAGAAGTCCCATCACTGCTCCACCATCAACATCACCCATAACCTCTTTAGAGTAAGAGTAAGTAGTACTCTCGCATTTTTTTTTTAAAGGACCTGCTAGTTACATAATGTAAAGATCGTTCATTTGTAAACAAATTTATTATTTTTCCAATTGCGTTCAGAAAGAAGACTGCCCAACACAGCGTTCCCTCCCTTGTTGTTAGCCAGAGTGCTCATTGCGGTCGAAAATTGTGCTCAAATGGGTCTGCAGGTAGTACGCAATAATGTACCTAAAACGGCTTTATGGTATTATTCAATTAGAATCGGAAATTTGTTTATATAAAATTCACATTTCACATACTATACATTTTCAAAGCTTTTGTTTTATTTGAACATAGATTTTTTATTCATTAAAAAAATATTACAAAAGCTTATTTTAAATCAACATAAATTATTTCAGTTCAGTTTGTTACAAAACAAATGTTGCGAACTGCCAATGGCAACGACAAAGCACAATAATTAGGTGTGTAACATTATACCGAAATTAAAAAAAACGAAAAACATACGAAAGCGACCCGAAAATTTGTTTTGAATTCTGGTCTGACCGATCATTCTGTCAAGTCACTCAAAGAAAAAAACTATATGTCCGACCTTTGCTGCACTACTTAGCCAAGTCAAGTACCTATGGCTGCGTTCACAAGTCTGGGTAAGGTAGAAGTCCAGGGCTGACACAAAGAAAATTGTTGTTAAGAGAGATTTAAAAAAAAGAGAGATTGAAACGGTTTTAACGTGGGTCCACAGTTAATAAAACGGCAAGAGATGAGAGCAGCAGTACTAGGGAAAAGGGAAATTATTCGGCTTTGCCGTTGAAAATTCCTTTGACCTGCCATTCGCAGTTTGAATTTTTAAGCAGCCGGAATTACTGCCGAGCAAGCGCTCGAATAATTTAGTAAGATTGAACATAGTAAGATAGTGCAGTGGACTAATAGTAAAATCACTAAGTGAATAAAAACCAAAAACAAAAAAACGACCAGCAGTTGAACAGCTTAAAGAAAGCAAGAGTAACCAAATCCTAGATAAAGGTAAAACTAAGCATAATGTTATATACAATATACATATATAGTATAGTGAACATTTTTGTTGAAACAGGGAACTCGCATATACTCACTAAAATTTGTCGGACCAACAGGAAGTGTTGGCCGACCAAAAGTATCTCGGATTTCCTAAAATATATTTGAAATTCCGGACAAAATCAAATAAAGAGAAATTGGCCCAGCAGAAATTCACAATTAGGACACCGGATGGAAAAAAAAACTAAACCGAATTAAAGCCACAACCAATAAAATTTCACAAATGGATCATCGAAATGTTCTGATTCTTTCAGTATTTGCTCCAATGGGTGCGCTATATCTTAATATTTGAAAGCTGTCATCGGTTAAAAATGTTGAAAAAAAATCTTACTTCATCCTTCGCATCCATTATTGTGTTCTGGACCATTACTGGTATTCAATGCGTGTACCGTGTTCTATATATCTACCAGTTTAAAACGTCTTCGAAACTGACGAGAGAGATTTTATGAGTTCAGTTCACTACATCTTGAGTTTTATATAGGTACGTTTATTGTATTATTTGTATTTTTTCCCCACAATGTTGTACAAAGTGGTGTTGTGTATAGCAGCAACGTATAAATTACGTAGTCCTCAAAGCAACTTGAACAAACAAAATTCCAGCAAATCATTGGTTAAATCTCATTAACCGCGCAATATCGTCTGGTTATCGATTTCTCTGGTTAACCAACCAAACCAACGCTCTAGTTAGTATTTTGCTGAACAAACACATTCGATGATTACCAGCTGAAATAACCGACGATTAAAGACAATCAAGATCGAACAAAACGGCCCTTAGCCTGTTGTTACAAACTATTTTGGAAAAATAGGAATCGAGTTATTGATATGAATTTAAAAAAAGTAGTACGCCGTGGATCCAAAGTAGTACCGTACTCAGTTAACAAAAATGTACTCAGAAACTGGAAAACACTACCTACAATTGCAGCACGGGAGGGAACGCTGGCACAACATCTTGGGATATAACCGACAACAAGCAAATAATACAAAACAATCAAACATTCATACCGATGGTAAGTTTATTGATATATTTTGTTTGCAATTAGTACTGGTAGTGACAACATTTAAACGAACTAGGTGTGACACATTGTTTATATTTTTTTTTCTCTTAAATCTATTTTGAGTGATATTTGTGGTCCATTGGTGTATCTAATGGTACTTAAGTTTTAACTTTTTTTTTAATTGCGAGAGAAGTGTACATACTGATAAGAAATTAGACATTCGTGAGAGTACACGGAAAGAATATTAAGATCGAATCAAGAAAAATAAGAGCAGAATCATGAAAAGTTCGTCTAGTTTTAGGGCTTAGCTAAGGATTTACTAATTCACGACTTTTTATTCGCAATTCTAGAAATTGTACGAAGTGAAGATATTGACCCTCAAAAGTCGTGAATCAACACTTTTCATTATCAATAATGCGATCAAACGAGAAATATTTACATATTGCCATAACCGATCGCAAATTGACACAAATAGTTATCAATTTGATATTACATGGATTGTGAATTGGAAAATAATTCGTAAATTAAAAACTTTTCTGTTGTAAATTACGATTTCCTCCCTTAGCAAATTACGACCATTTAGTTCTGAATTGCAACTCAATAGTGTTGATTTGCGAACTAGCAGGGGTAGATTTACTTACTTCAGTAGTTACAATTTACAAATTTTCAATCGTAAATTGCAACTTATTTTAATCATTTTTTTGGAAATTAGAAAACTTTATTCTCAATTTGCAACTAATATCTTGTGATTTACAAATCAAAATGCATAGTTTATTAATGAGGTTATTTTTGAATACATATTTAGAGTCATACTTTATAATTCCTTTTCCTCCTGATATCCGAGAGAGTCATACGACGCCATATCGTCCGGAGACAACGGGATTTGTCTGGGGTGATTTTTCGGTCTATGATGGAATTTTAAATAAAAACAAAATATTTAGATGAGCTTAACATTGATACGAACCTTAACAATTCTTTTCGATTACATAGTTTAGAATCCATTTGAATTTACAGTGGAAGTCGCTTATAACGACCTCGCTTATAACGACCAGTCGCTTATAACGTCCATTTCCCTTTCATTTGGTTAGTTTCATTATATTTTAAGCTATTCTACCTTCGGATATAACGTCGTCGTATATAACGACACGTCGGATATAACGAACAATTTTCGGAAAAATATCAATCATTGTCGTCGGTTATAACGACGGAATGGGAGAAAATGAAAAAAATAACCCGCACGTGTATCTGAATATTTCTTGTTTATTCTTGTAATTTTACAAAGGAACAGGCTAACAGTTTGTTAGGTCGCCGACGATCGGTCTACATTATCGAAGAAAACTCCACAGCTCCTAAAGCCTTGGAAGGAATAAAAGCTATTCAATTGTTGCGGACTTTTGTCGCTTTTAATAAGTCTAATACAATAAAAAGTCTTTCTTCCTTAAAAGCAGATTTTAACTCTACGTATAAAAAACAAACAAAAATATTTTTTTCCGAAACTCTTAAATAAAATAAAAATTAATGTGAATTAATTTAATTTAAAAATAAAATGAATTCCTTTCGTTCGTAAATGTTTTTTTAATTTTTTCCTGAATATTTGTGGAAGGCAGTCGGATATAGCGACCGCCGGTTATAGCGACCTTATTTCCTCGGTCCCTTCACCGTCGTTATAACTGACTTCTACTGTACTTCTTTTCTAATAGCGAGATGTACATTCTAAAAAAAAAAAAGATTGATATGCATAGGTACTTCAGGGTTTTTGGAATTCAATAGGTACTTACAAAATGTATTCCAGAATGCTTTATAATTAGTAGGACACTCACTATCCATACGAATTAGTTATACTTAAACGACTTTAACGGGTTAAATTGAATACCGACTGCCTGTCTCTGCACGGACACGCAATGTGCACAATGAAGATTTGACTTCATGATTGCAGCTGTCTAGCAATACCACATACATATATTCATCCATAAAAAGAAAGGACTTAAAAGGATTTCGATAGGTACATGGACTATGGACTGTGCGTCAAAATTTCTCTACGTCAATTTATTTTATTTCAATTCACTTTGTGTTAAATTATTATAAGGTCTTATTGAATCATCATTCAGTGTTAGTAAACCACCAAATATTTTTTGCAATTTAAGTTTGTGAAGTGGTGTTTGAGAAATTGACCTATTGGAGTGGGAAATTATAAATCAACAAACAGAAAGAATTTTGTATTCTCCGTCGTTTTCAATGTCAAATTACGAGTTTTTGTATCAATCCATGAAAACTTCGATGTGATTTGGGGGAATTATATAATTCGTAAATTGCAACTCAAAATTTTGCAATTGGTGATTTTCAATTCTTTCCGTGTATATATGGAGATTTTTTTTTTGTCTGAAGCCAATGTCGTTTTTTGAGCATTATTCTTTTTTTTTTTTTGTTGAGTAATACTTCTCAAATATAAACTCGGTGCGATAATATAATTTTTTGTATTTTGAAGGGAATCATATTTTGAGTGGCACAAATATTCTCGTACTTGTGCTGTTCTCTTAGGGTTTACGCGGATTAAACATACATTCAAATTAAACAATAACTGGCACATTGACTGTGTGCATTTGTTATTTCAATAGATGTTTAAAGGAACCTTGGATTAAAGAATATTAATCTTTTATTGACCTTAACCTCATGTTTTTTGATTTATTACTTAATAAGAAGTTTTTGTTTCTTGAATTTCTTCAATTAAATTTATTTTATATATTTCCGTAGATTATGTAGATATATGTAAATTAAGATGATGATGTAAGATGTAAGCAGGTCATTTGTTTTTTTAAATATAACCTTATTAAAGATTTATGTATAATTCGCTTTTGAGTCATTTCCGTAAGGCTAAATGAATCTCAGTATGAATCCTGAGTAGACTCTTGTTGTGCTAGTGAGGAACTTCGATTCAGCTTTCGCTCCAGGGCTTTTGAAAAATCGGTTTGAACATTCTTTCTTTTAGGCATGTAAATTATGTACGGTAGCTCAGAGTGGCATGTGCAAGAACCCGCACCCATTTCGACGAGCTGGTTCGCGCTTTTAGCAAGCATGACTACCGCCCTATGTCAACTGAGCACCCTGCCAAATGATTCTTCGATTTCTGCAGGTTTTCCTGTGATCCTGGATATCGATGGGACCTCATGAAATCGCGCAAAATGTTTTTTTCTTCTGTTACCTGTTTGGCAGGACAGTTTATTATTTATTGGTGGGGCGGAGTTACACGAAATGTTGAGGTTTCCCTGACTGAAGTTTAGGTTAGGTTAGACAGGGAGTTTGCATTTCATGCAATTTTCACCCAGAAGCCATTGAGGCTCATTTTGATTAGCCCTATTTAGTACATGGTAGAAGAAGTAACAAAACCATTCGGAGTAGCGGCGTTCTTGCAGGGCTGGGCAAAGACAGAAGATGTCTGGAACTTCTGCAGAAGTCATTTGTAAGGATGCCCATACTTTCAGCCATGTTTTCAATGATGCTGTGTCCGGTTATTACCCCGACTAGCACACGGATTTAAGCATTATCAATGAAGCTATTAGCTGAATTCAAAACAAGTAGTACTTGACTGTCATCTAATAGTAGGTCCATTTCAGAGCCACATCTGGCCAGTTTGTCCGCTGCCTCGTTGCTTTTCACACTACCATGTTTAGGAACCCCATAGCAGTATTGAGTGATGTTTTATCGCTTTTTAAGCCGAAAATCACTGACTTACAGACTTTGAGCTTACCCGATTGGAGGGTAATTGCAGGCAGTTTCCCCGCTAAGACACTTTGAGCCGCTTTCTTAACCGCTTAGATCTCTGCCTGGAAAACATTGCAGTGATCTGCCAGTCGGTATGACTGGCGCCCTCATACAAATTTTCTCCGACAGTAAGGCAGCTTTACAAGCGTTAGCGTCCAATACAATAGACTCCAATACAGTTAAGGGCTGTCACGAAGCCCTGCAAAACCCTAGCCAAATACAACAAGGTCAAACTTGGTGGGTACCTAGTCATCAAGGTATTGCAGGCAACGAACTTGCGGACAAACTAGCTAGGGCTTATCCGTTCTCTATGGACCAGAACCTTACTGCAGAGGCAATTGGGCTACTGCGTTTAGACTAATTAATGAATGGGAACAACAACTTCATCTTAACCACTGGAAAAATGTCCCTGGTCCAAGACAATCCAAGCGATTAATCAAGCCCTACTCCTACAAGTAAATCCTTGGACTCAGTAAGGATAACATAAGAAAGCTAGTGAGCTTGCTCACAGGCCACTATGGCTTAAGATACCACCTCAACAAAATGAACCTCTGTCCGAAAACAGAATGTAGATTCCGTCTGGAGGATGTCGAATCCTCTGAACACATCTCCTGTGACTGTCCGGCTTTTTTGGTCAGAATTGGTCTTACATTCGCGTTGTAAATCCAGTGCATTAAGTTCGGTTGTAAGCCCCATTTCTTCCTGAAAGCTTTCAGTCCTTTCTTAATTCTCTTCTTCGCATTCCGTTTCCAGTTTAATTTGGAGTTGAATGTGATACCCAGGCACTTGGCTTTGGGTGAGAGATAAAGACGCGTGTCTTGCAACTTCAACATGATTCTAGTTGACTCTTAATTGATCAGAATTTAAGAAAATACTAAAGAGAAGTTCCCAATTCAGTACAGATCTAAGGTATGCCCCATTTCAAGGACACACCACATACAAGAACGTCTATGCTGGACTAAGGTTTCCAACGGCACTATTGACCCCATTTACGGCACAAAACATCTAATTTGTCATACCACATTAACCATTTACCTACCAGCCATTCACATGACTTTCAAGCGATCAATTTCATCACCAATCACCAGTACTGTTTCACATGTTCATTCTTCGGCAGTATAAACAGAAAAGTTATATGACCTCATCACCGTTCGAAGATTAGTATCTCTTTGAAATACGTAGCTGCAGCCTTCTGAAACTCAATCTATGCAGCAAAAATCACATCATGCTCATGACCAATAATACGATGGTTTGCTTTGCTAAATCTTAAGCGCAACCAAGGTTTCCAAGTCGCCTCTCTCTTCGCATCCTGCCACCACCCTCACCCACATCAATCACTCGACGATCTGATAAAATCATTTTCCAATGCAAAACTGACAGACGTAACCACCACAATGACTGTCAAACAGCAAAGCTAGCTATGTGCGAAGATTGCGGGTGGGTAGATTGTTTGTCCACACATCGATACGTCAATTGGCCAACTCTGTGCCGTGATTGATTTCATTCTTGTTTTCAATTCGGTGTTCACATTTGCGAAATGCAACTGCGCGCTCAAATGTCACACAATTTGTCCACTTCGGCCCATAATGCTAATGACAGATATCTGTCAGTTCGTCTGTCAGCTTGTCAATCCATCTTTAAGGCGCAACACATAATGTGCCAGTCCGACAGTGAGTCAGCCACAGTGTAGCGTAGCTGTAGATACACAAATGGAGTGGATAAGTAATTGTTACACATTATGTAAGTAGCGCTAAGTCCCACCACTGTCGCGTTGGTTGCTCGGTCGTTTATATACCACTTCAAGTGGCTTGACGATTGTCGAACGTCAGAGATTAAATAATTTGTTTTTCTGACTCCAAGTACACGGCGAGTAATTTGAATGTAATGTGACCGCGGTGCTGCCTCGCAAAAATGGACAAATTAAAAACAATTAAGCGGTTTCGTTGTTTTATTCGTTCGCTTTTATATCGGCCCCTTCTTATCGCATGACAACGCAGTGGAAACGCGCGCACATCGCTTGTTACAATTCAATTATCATAAATTGTGAACAAGAAGGCAAAATAGAAAAATAAATAAAACTGTATGATTGTCGATATTTTTAGCCACAGCAATATTGTCTATAGAATCACCTTCGCTCTGGTTGCTCGCCGGATGTCCCATGATTCTGATACCGAGCGATCGCTAGCGCTCTTTGTGATCTTTGGGCGGAAATCTGCGGTCCAACCTTCGCCGGCAAATTCGATTTATGCTCGCTTTGTTCTCCCCGTATAATTGTTTTATACTTTATGCCAGCGCGTTGAGTGAGTGTTCGTGTTTGTCAAGCGATGATGTCGCGCTTCATTTTCGAATGAGAATCACGTATACCCAGGCCAATTGGTTTTAATATCGTGCTCCTTCCCCTGGCCGTTCGTTTCTTTTTTCGTGTGTGTCTTTGTATAAACGGAGGAGGTTTATTGGGGTTCAGTCACGACAGGGTTCAAATTGGGACTTTTTGCTTAATTTAAAATTAATCATGTGAGAAAATTTAATTGCATGTCATCGCATGGCAGTTATGTACTTAAATAGTTTGTTTGTCTGTTGTAGCGCGATGAGTTAGACTCACTTTCATTTGAGACGAAGGGGAAAATCTGTCATCCGATTTGGTCGGTTCAAGTGGAGTAGATAGCGATAACGATAGTGCGGCTTCAACGGGCAAATTGAGAACTATCACTTGAGCGTATCGTGAAAATTGAACATCAATTTTCGACGCTTTCTATTGCGTTTCCGATGTCTTTTATTGACCATTATTTGACGATTCTTTACTTCGTTTTTTTTGCGTTTTTCTGCATTTATTAAGCTTTATAAGCAGCGTCTTAAGAATGCGTTTTCGACTCCTTTTGGTTACTCTTTATTTCGTTTTTATATGAGTTTTTAAAGTTTTTCTGATGTGTTTTCATTATTATTTTTTTGTTTATTATATATTTCGACGCATTTTTTTATAATTTTCTTAAACGTTTCTCACCGTCTATTGGAAGATTTTTAGAAGCGTTTTTAATGACGCTTTTCTCGACGAGCTTTTATTGCACTTTTTGTTGTTTTTCTTACGCATTTTTCTGTCTTGTTTTATGAATCTATATTTTCGCGCTTTTATTGCGTTTGTGACGAATTTCTTGAAGCCACTTTCGGAGGGTTTTTAGACTTCTTTTTATTGCATTTTTCGACTCAAGTTTGGACACCTTTTTGGATGTGTTTCTTATTGCTTTTCCTGATGCTATTTTTACTAACTTTTCAAAGAGTTTCTTGATGAGTTTTTAACGCGATCCTGGATACAATTTCATTGCAGCTATACTGCACCATACACCAGTGCTGTTAGGACTCTATTCATTTTTCCCTTTTCACAGTACTCAAATCCCCTTGCCCCTTTTTTTAAAAAAAATTAACTTTTAAAAAAAATATCGTACGGAAAGAAAATCACATAAAATTAAAGCAGTAGGAATACAAATTTCAGTTTGGTAGCTATTTGGCGATTTACATGAGTTTTTTTTCATGATTTTTTATTTTGTTGATAATTATGGTGAAATTTAGATATTTTGATGAAATTAAATGTTTTTTTGCCAGATTCCTGAAATTGACACCATTTTGTTGCCTTTTACCTTTTCCTAAGGAAGGCTTTTCGGACATAGAAATTCTCACAAAAAGGGAGAAATCCCACGATATAACAATTCTGCCGTACACCTTTTTTATGAGGATAGCTCGCTTCGACGGCTTACAGCAAGAACCCCCGAACAGTTCCGGCCCCACAAGAAAATTTCCGCAGTGTAGTTGCTGCAAATTAAACAACGCTATGCTCTCGAGGGCTCACAAATTTAGAAATTTGGGAGTCATTGACTTTTTTTTTTATAATTATAAAATGAGAATAACTTTGTCTTTTTTAAAACTTGAAAATTGTCCTCTGGGCAGCCTTTGTTTACAAAAAAAGGGTTAGGCTCAAAATTCTGCTTTTCGAAATTCTGCAAACACTAAAAAAAGGTTTGGAAAATGTTCAAAAGCGCGAGTATTCGAAAATCCTACCGAGTCGATTGTCGAAGGAATTTTGATTAAACATCATTTCGGGTTTTCTTTTACACTGCCGAAATGAAGTGTTAAAAGATAACAAATGAAATTATAATCAATAAAAGTTGTAACTTCTGACTGCTTCATATGTTTTTTATTTAAATTTCGCATTATTTTTTATTTAATTTTTCAATCTATTTTTTCTTGTTCCTTTTCAATTTTAATTTTATTTCTATTTAAAAATTAAAAGTAAATCATTTTTAATGTTTTATAAATTTAAAATTGTTTTTTTTTTTTATATCTGCTTTTTTTTCTCGTCGTTTGTTAGTTGGAAAAAAACAGAATAAGCTGAATTTTATGGCTTTAAATTTGAAAATCAGGATTAAAAAAAGCAGAATTTCGTTAAGCTGAATTTTTGTGTGAGAAGACAGAATTTTGCAAAGCTGAATTTTAAAAGCAGAATTTCGACCGGATCCAAAAAAAAAATAGAGAAACTTTACCATGCCAAACAGTTTATTTTAACGATGAGGATGACACTCAATGCAAGTAATAATTGAATTATTAATTAAATTTAGTTATCGGGATGCATTGAGGCAATTTGCAAAATAACTCTCATCCGGAATTTTATAACCCATATGCAAAATTGCCTCATCCACATCACTACGCTACACACATTGTGTAATAAATAGAACCTATAGTTGAAAAAAGCAAAAATCGATAGAATGTTCCAATTAGTCGCTAGCTGACAAGTTGATCAACAACTGATAAACATCCATTGTGCCGCTCAAATGAGTATATATGGTGCGCTACTCGTTTTATACAAAACAATACCAATACCCCCTGTCTGTCACTCACAGGCCACAGTCCCCCTTGGCCAACCACCCAGTGCATATACGATTTATGTAAATTATCACGCATATAAAAGTTGCAGCGAAAAGAATACGAGAAAATTTATATTCATTTCATAGGCGGGCGTTCAGAATATCAGAATCACAGCAAGCAACCATGTGCCTTGAAACGGACTTAAATTGCGAGCATTGCTCGTAAGAGTAGAGTAGTCAAGTCGTCATAATCCGCGTTGTCACTTACCGTCCGATTCTACTGCGCCGGCCGTCACGTTGACTGCCATATTAAGATTGACTTCTCTTGACGTTTTGTTTTCTTTCTATAATCTGTTTAATTTCTGTCTCTGTCTCTGTCTTTCTGACCGTCTCAAGGCAGACGTATAAAATAAAACTTAATTTTATTGCGATATTGCGATGTCAGTTTAGAGCAGCAGTTTTTCGCTTGTTTCTTGGGGGAGCAAGCGGAACTACATTAAATATTGAAAATAATAAAGTAATAGTTGCCCAAAAGCTGAGGCAGGGTGGTAGGTACTGTACTAGACGAGTGTTTTTGTTCCTAGTTGCAATCGACAAGAAGAGCTCTTCATTGACAGAAGTATTAATATATTTTAGCCTGGGAAGTTCTGCAGTCAGGAATATCCACTCCAAAGAGTGCCACTTAAAGAGAATTGGAGGAAGTCAAATGTGTCAGCTACAGAGGTATTTCAGTATACAAGACTTCTTAACATCTCATACTGCTCTTTCTTCGAAGGCCAATTTTTTCCGGTAACTTCACCACTGATGACTTTGAAAACTTTTGTGTTGTCCTTTCGCAGAAGTCTGAATGCCGCAAAAGACCTTGCAAAGGAAAGCTACTTTTATTAACTTAGAAGGTTCACTTTAGTCGATCAAGCCACCACTTTGCAATCTTAGAGGAAGTGTGGATAATGAAATTCGTATGAAAACTAAGAACAGGTGGAAAGAACTTCTGACCTGTGAAGTATCGTGGAAGCTTTGGCAGGAATATGAAAGAGGATGGTTAGGGGCTCTAACGGGTCATAACTTCCTAAGCAATCATACAAATAAACTAAATTTCAGAGATGGTCACATAAAGTAAAGGCTGCGGTGACGAAGAGGTCGACTAGAACCTTTGCAAAGGTCCGAGTCTCTGTCACTTAGAAGTTCCATGACTCGCAAGAACTTTCTGGATGCCACACTGTCTGATCTTTTCAAGTTTTTGGGAACATCGGAACGGCTAAATAACGTGTGGTAACCACAAGAAGGAAGGACATAAGGTCCACGAGGACCTAAGTGTGGTTTTGTAAGGTTCTGCTCTAACTATCCGTTTACCTAATCTAACGAAGGTTCCTCCAAAGGCAATTGGCTTATTTGGTGTAGCTTGCTTGATGATTTTTGTGAAGCTTGAAATGGTTATTGACATGCTTGACACTTTGAGACTTGAAGGTAAGTGCTTCTATTTTAGATTTTACTTTACTGTAAGGTTGGCTTTCCAAATCGGTTTTGACAAAAGAGTGATGGGTGTACATTTTCCCTAACAAATGTTCTGCTTGAGGCCTGTACCTTGCGAGATGCGGCTATAAATTCAAATATGACATGACTCCAATAACCATGGAGAAGACGAATAGAGCTGTTCCTCAAATAAACCCGTTTTCTGCTCGACCTTACGCTGACGAAGCCTATTCACTTACGCCAGACGACGGGTATATATTGGAAATTTGAGCTCGAATAATTTCCCGCGCGATATCTAGAGACGATTGCTGCAAACAACATACTTCGGCTAAGACCAGTTGGAAAAATGACACTGAGCTTAATCAGCAGAGCGTCTTCTAAGGAATCAAACGGGTCCAGAGGTGCGCGAAAGCCTTAAGCTACGATTTTATTTTTTCATCTCCGTTGACAGTCCCTGAATGTAGACGCAACAGGAAAGTGCTTGAGATGATCAATTTATGCTTTCGGTTGAGAAGGTCTATTGTTAAGAGACAGGGTTTGGTCTTTTAAGGATTGGAACGGCTTTTACTACTTAAACCGGTGACTAAAAAATGTACTGCTGCTCAATAAAAATAGGGCCTTCAAAGATCGGACTGTAGTCTTGTCAAGCTCAATGTGTCAAGTAACGAGGGTCTTTGTACAGTCCTCATCGCAAAAGGGACGACTGTAGCGACCATTTCCCTTCCGGACTAGACCGCCCCACATATGTGCTTCTATCAAAATACTACCTATAACACTTATTGTACATACATACCCCCATCTTGGCATATGCGGGTTTCATCATGGTAATGGCCAGTCAGCACCGGGTGCGCCTGGATGGGGGAGAAAGCAATTTCATATATCCACACTCGCTGGCAAGGACACATCAATAATTCTGTGCTGAACATCTGTAAATATTTCCCGTCGGCTTTGTCTGGATTAGAATATGAAAAGCATACCCATAAAATTTTGATTTAGTGGACAGCTTTGCTGCCTCACTTGGGCTTCATTTTTGATTTGCTGTTAAAACAAAAATAAATAAAATGAATCCGAATATTAACTTGTTCAGTCTTTCCGTGTTTCATTTTTTTTTTGCGTATAATTCGTAATGCGAATGCCTATATATAGCTTTGCATGCCTATTCCACAGTGTAAATAGAGAAGTATATAAAATTGAGGTCGACGTCGTCGTTGTCGTTGTCGTCTTCCGAACAATCCACCAACAAGCGGAGGTGGCACACACCACACCAACATTTACTTTGTTCTCGCGGTCGCGACGCTTCATACTCGTATCGTACACTGCGTTTTGATAATTTTCTGTCCTCCTTTTTTTTTATATTCTCATTAATTATGCTGAGCTGTTTAATTTAGTGCCTCTGTATAAAATACACCAAGTTATAGAGTAGCTTGAGCTTTGGGGCGATCCCCCCAACCAGCTTCTGTGGGTCTGGGGGCCCATAAATTGTGAAACATTAACGTTTAATTATTTTTTAATAATTTGTTATGATCACTGACACACGGGCTGTCATATTATTGTCAATGGGGTAGCTATAATGTGGGAATATTCATTTAACAAATTAGATTCGGTGAATTAGATGCGCAAGGGTGGGTGCGTATGCGTGTGAGTGTGTAGGCGAGGCGCCAGAATAGTGGGGCAATAGATTGATTTATGTTCGGCTGGTGACGGTGACTACGAGCTTTTTCTGCGCTGCTTTATCATGAGGAACAGTAACAGAGCAGCGTGCAAGCCTTTGTTGGCAACAGAATTATCATGGTAATCTGTTTGGTAATGTGACCCTGGCCAAGTCGAAGCGCGCGATTATTATGCAAATTAATTGTCGGATGACAATCATATAGCTTGTGGTCTATTAAAACGTAATACAAAACGACTTGTTTGATTTAGAGCTGGTCAAGAGTGAAGAACGCCAATTTGTCACTTAAACTGGTTTGTTTTTATTTGTTTGTATGGTATTGAAGAGGGTTTGGAATTTGTTGGTTTATGACGTGAGTAAATGGTCAACAAGTTGTCACGTCAGGTAATGGGCTGCAGGAGCCCGACGCATTTTCTAGTCGCATTGTAACTTACAATTACAGGATATAGTTGGCAATATTTCGAACTTCTTAACCATATTGGGAAGTCTATTCCTATCCTTACTACACTGAAAACAATGCCATATCAAAATTAAATTTTTATAATAGTAAAAGAACATTTTGATATTTCCCTATCAAATCGACCATAAAACATATTGGATAAATAAAAAAAAAATTTATGCTAACAGCATCATTACTTACTTGAAATTAAAAATGTTATATCGAAAGATTTATTTTAGCATTGTAGGTAATATCAATTTTTAGTATCAACATTTTAATGATATTTCTTGCTATTGAAATGTTACATTGCTACATTGTTAGATAAGGGGCTGTTCACAAATTACGTAACGCTTTTTTTGTCGTTTTTTAAACCCCCCCCCCACCCCTTAGTAACAAATCGTAACAAATTCCGAAGACCCCCACCCCCCAAGAGGAATAACGTAACAAAAGTTAAAACACTTTTTAAATATTTTTTGACAAATTTTTTTATTCGAATAACAAAACAAAACTAATTTTTTTTGCACATGAATTTCATGAAAATGATAGGTTTTTTGCGTACATTAATATTATATTTAGTGTAATTTTTTTTTATAAAAAGAAGAAAATTGGTTACGTAACTTTTAATAAATAGCTCCCCCCTCCCCCGTAACAAACCGTAACAAATTTTTATATATAGTTTTGATATTAAGATTGCATTTATATGCTTAAGTTCATTTCTTTGAGATAGAAATATTTTCTTAAAATAGAGATTAATAGAAAACTGTCCAATGTCAAGCTTTATAATTAAACATTTTTTTTTGATAAAGCGGGTAAAATTTAATTGGCATCACTCTTCATCATTTGAAATTTTGTACTTGTAAATATCGATTCAATATTTTCAATGTTACATTGGCATTAAGAATAAGCAATAACAAAGTATTGATTTAATATTTTCCTTATCATTTTGATATTAAATTTTTTTTTCTTAAATATGAATTCAATATTTTAAATGTTACTTTTACAGTAGAAAAAATATATTGATTCCATATTTTTAAGTTGGTAGCTAAAAACACGAAATTGAAAATCTAATTTTAACGTTTTTAAAGTTTAATTTTCATGAGGAAATATACTAGGAAACAGTTTCTGCATTTATGTTTATGTAGATATTACATTTTTCGAATTAAATTAGTAGTACAAAATTTCTCACTCGAGATTTTAATCTATTCTAACATTACGACGAAAGAGGAACTAAAAAAAAGTGGGTCTCGCAATGCTGAACTTATTTGTTTCAAACTTCGAACTTGGAGTTTGTAAGCTTACAGTCCGGGACACTTTTTAATTGCACGTTAGCCCTATTATTAACGGTACTTCCCATATATATGCAAACTTGGAGTAAAATTGATGTTTTCAAAATATACTTTTCCAATCGAATAAAAACGGTACTTTTATAAATTGTTCATATCTGGAAAGCCCAATTGGGCTAATAAGTTGAGGAAACTTTAAGAACCAAGTAGTGCTAAGTGCTTGCATCGTAAACAATATCTTGTACTTAGTTTTTAGCTTGGTAGTATTTTTCAAACTTAACATTTGCTGTAAATGTTGCTATTTTCTCAGCATAATTTTACAAAAACAGCTCTAAAAAATGAAAATAAAGCCGCATGAAAAATGTTTCTTAAAAATGACTACCCAAAAACAAGAATTTTCCGTAACAGATCAGAGACTCCTGCTGAGCTTTGCCACTTCAAAAAAAGAGGAGCGCAGTAGATCATTAAAAAAGTGCAGTAGATTGGATCTTTCCGCAGTAAATTTTTTATTAGGTACCTATATACAAAAAACAAATATCAATTTAATGTTTTTTTATACAATAAGTTTACAATAAGTTGGCTTCATTCATACGTTCTTTACAGCGGTTATTTTTATGCATGGTTTTTGTACAGTTGTGCAAGAGAAGGTTTATCAAATAGAAAAATGTGCAGTAGATTGGATTTAGTGGCAGCAGATTTTTTACTTTCGAAAAGTGCAGTAGATCTATAGCTATTGCAGCAAAGTGGCACCGCTGCTCCTGCTATGATTGTCCTTGTAGGTACATACTCAAGCATCGTGTAAGGTGTAAGAGCCTGTGAAGAGAACTTGCTTTTTACTAAGAATTGAATATGTTTAATCTGTGCGGTTTGTTTAATCGCTTTTGATTTTTTTACCTAAATACCAACATAAAAACACAAAAACCAATCAACCAAACTGTTTATTTATTATTATTATTATTTATTTATTAACCAAAAAACATAAATGTATAGTTAAATCTTGAAAAAACTAACAGCACTACCTCCAAGGCTTACGGCTGGAACTGTTAATATAATTGAGAAAGTTTCATGCGACCCAGTCATGTGCTTAATTTTTTTAATCCACATGTAAAATAAAAATGTTAGTTTAACGTTCAAATTCACTTCTTATGCGAGCTTTCGAAATTAAGTGTTCTTAGGGGAAAGTGTGATCTTAAGCGATCGACTGGATGGGGGCGTTAATTTCTGATTTATTCCGATATAGCTTTAGATATATTTGCGATGAGACTGAGAAAATAAAACGCACTCATAATCACATGAGCGCGTTCAATTCATTTGTTGTCCACAATTTGACAAATTAATGGCGGAGGTCAGCCCGAAACTAACGCCAAATTCGATTAATATTCGATTAATCAGTAGCTTTCGCGTGGGTGGACTCATGGTCGGCAATAACAGGAAGCTCTTTGACATCTTTTTTATGACATGCGGGTGCGGAGAATTGGATTTCCTACATTTTCCATGTACGTGGGCACCGTGAGAATGAAATGTGGCTGTGCAATTCGAAATCGAAATCGAACTTTCGGTTTCATTGTTGGTGTCTTCCTACGAGGAAAGTTTCAAGGCGACCAGGTAACACTGGGGTACGATATGGTCATTTGCAGATTCGTTTTATGATACTATTTACATATTTCGGTATAAAATGTGACGTCTTTTCAAGCCCCTTTAAAAAAATTTTCAAAGCAGCACACCATCTAATAGCAGGCTAGCAGACAAATTTTGATGTTTGTTCCCATTTGAAGAGCTACTGCTAAATTCCTCTGGCTTCATCGAAGACGATATAAATGATCGACGGATCGACGCTTCGTACGATTTATTAGAAAGTAAGTAGGACACATCCATAAGTCACAGTTGGTGGTGGTGTTGGCAACAGTAACACGAACCAGCGGTATATACATGGTGTGAGCTTACTTATTGGCAACGAGTGTACTAATGTGCCAAAGGCTACGTTAATACAACTTAGCCGCCAAGAAGCCGCACGCCACCACCTCGCTCGCCGGCTGTCGATTGTGGTAAAAAACAGCAAAAAAATGTTTGTCTCGTAAATGTGTCTTTGAAAATCGCAAAATATGTTGCCATCGCGTATGATCACATTACACTTCAGTGAGCGTCGATATATCGAATGACGTAGATTATGAGTATGGTATACGGTATACAGCCGACGCTACGTTCTGTTTTTGGATTCATTAAACACAGCTCGTGTGGAAGGTTTGAACGTGATTGGCGCATGGAGTTGGACGCGGGAGAATCATACCCGCAGCCACACCACACGTGCCAAATAAAGTCAATTATCCATATTTGGTGCAAAAGTTGCTGAGGTTTTGCTTTTTTTTTACAGCGCTTTCGGTTCTTTGCGCCGAAAACATGACAACACCGGCTTCGGCGAATACGGACAGCATAATTGATTAAAATGAATGATGTAACACCAGTGATAATTGTAACTCTGAGAAAGCGTATTCCGTATGTCTACAATTTGAACCTTTTCACTGTTGAAGGATATTTTCAAACATCAAGTCCTTATTGAGTTGTTGCTGCAGACAGCAATAGAAGACAGTCTGAACAGAACTGAAACAAACAATTTGACTGCCGACTTGTGCCATCTTTGGTTGACATTTTACCCTGAAAGGACTTACGAGTACGCTTCCGATTATAGACTTACGATACGTTAGGGTAGGTTGAGTAGGGTTGTGATTTCGTCACAAAATGCCAACCATTACGGTTAAAACCTAACCCAAATCGCCCAAACATTAAATTTCCTTACAGAATTTAAGTACGGTCCAACCAACCTAATAGACTCACCATATACGGACCGGAAAATTCTGCTTCCAGACTGCTCTTTGTTCAAAGCGAAAGTCAGTATCATAAAAAGAGCGTCCGATAATTTTCCCAGTTTATTTAAATAAAACCGCAGTATAAGACGCGCAAAAAACCTTCACTATCAATATTTAATAGTAACAGCTCCTCTAAATTCTTATGGAAACAAGTAAAAGACTTGGGGCTTGGCAAGAAATGCCTGTCTGTAAATGATGACATCGATATCGGGGAAATTAATATTAACTTTGCTAACCCCACCCTGGTCACCCAAAATAGCTCCTCACATTTCATACCCAACTACTTTCAAGCTGCGTTTTCTCTTTCTGCTGTGGATATTTTCACTGTTGGCAATGCGATTTTCTCAATCAAGTCAAAGTGTGTGGGACTAGATAATATTGACCCTGACTTTATAAAAATTCTTATTCCTAAAATACTTCAGTATATTACTTATATTTTCAATTCCATCTTAACAACGTCCGATTATCCAATAGTATGGAAACGGGCTAAAATAGTTCCGATACCGAAGACCTCAGGAACTGTGAATAATTATCGTCCAATAGCCATTCTGTCTTATTTCTCGAAAGACTTTGAGGTAATTGTCAAGGCGAAGTGTAGATAGTTTAAATTTATTAACTCTTTTCAATCTGGATTTATATCTGATCACAGCTGAGCTGCAGTACGGCCCTGTTGAAGGTTATGGATGACATTCGCCAAGCAATAGATTGTAACAAATCAACCTTGGTCACACAATTAGATTTTTCAAAGGCATTTGATTCGGTTGAACCGTCTATTTTAATTTCTCTAATATAGTGCAACTAAAATGGTTTCTTGTTACTTAAATAATCGCGTTCAGGCCGTTGCATACAAAAATAATCTTTCCTCCTTTTTGCCTTTAACAAGAGGTGTATCGCAAGGATCTATTCTTGGACCTCTACTTTTTTCTTTATTTATAAATGACCTGCCATCTGTCATTAAATATTGCAACTTACACATTTATGCTGACGATGACCAGCTCTATATCGATTTTCCTATAGATCTTGTTGAATGAACGAGGACCTGGCATCAGTAGTTGAGTGGTCAAACCAAAACCAGCTGTAGTTAAATCCTACTAAAACAAAGTGCTTACCAATTGGAAGGCACCAACCAGATTTTGAAGATTTTCCACCCATTTTCTTAAATGGATCCCATGTTGAAATGGTGTCGAAGGTTAAAAATCTAGGAATAATATTTAACAGCACGCTGTCTTGGAGTGACCACATAAATATAGCGTAGTTGCAAAAATATATGGTTCGCTGCGAGGTCTTTCCACCTGTCGGCACTTCTTACCTGTAGAGGTTAAAACAAGGCTGGTAAAATCATTAATTATACCTCTTCTAAGCTATGGCTGCGAAATTTTTGCCGATTTAGACTCTGCTTCGCTACGCAAACTGCAATTAGCTTTTAATTCCATAACCAGGTTTGTCTTTGGCCTCCGCATGTTTGATCACATTTCCGAATACTCGCGACAGATTCTCGGATGCAACCTACAGTGTTTTCTTCGCTTCAAATTATTTGTTTGACAAATTAACATTTTCACAGTCAGGTCGAGGTATTACCCTTAGACCTTGTACATACACCTGTCTAACAACGCGTCGTCAGTTTTTCATTTACTCCGTTAATCATCTCGTCCCTGCAAAAAGAAAAAATCTAACATAGCCACTTTTTACCTGCCGTTTTTTCATTTTTATCACTGGATAGTTCTCAAATAATTTAATCTTTGAATTTAAATTTATTTTATTTTTGTTGGTTAAATTCGAGCATCTAAACCAAATTTTGGATCATGCTTTAATCATTAGTTTTTCTGTTTAAAATATATATATAAAAGGTTTTTCAATAAGAGCGCTACAAATTTTTTTTAAATAAAACAAAAACGGTTTTGGATATCCTGTGAATGTACATTCGATGCCATTATGTATGGAACTCAATTTCCTTTGCATGGCCACCACGGGCACGCTTGCAGAAGTCCAGACGCTGAACCCAATTTTCGACGGTTTTCAAGCATAAATCGGCCGATACTGCTGCAATTTCACGTTCGATATTCGTACGAAGTTCATCAATCGTCACTGGCTTGTTGGCATAGACCATAGAATTGACGTAGCCCCACAGGAAATAGCCTAACGGCGTCAAAAGGCACAACCGAGGCGGCCAAGCGACTGGACCATTTCGTGAGATAACACGTTCTCCAAACTTGGTTTCCAATAAATTGATTGTGACATTCGCTGTGTGGCTTGTGGCGCCGTCCTGTTGGAACCACATATCCTCCAAGTCCATATCATCCAATTGGGGCCAAAAATATTCGGTTATCATTGAACGGTAGCGATTCCCATTCACAGTAACGTGCCGGTCTTGATCATCACGGAAGAAGTACGGCCCAATGACGCCGCCGGCCCATAAACCACACCAAGCCGTAATTTTTTCGGGATGCAATGATGACTCATGGAGTACGTGTGGATTGCTGCCTGACCAATACCGCATATTTTGTTTATTGACGAAGCCATTCAGCCAGATATGAGCCTCATCGCTGAAGATGATTTTTCGATGAAAATCCCAATCATTTTCAAGTTGTTGCTCAGCCCAATTCACGAACATACGACGCTTCTGGTGGTCAAGCGGCTTCAGTTCTTGCGTCAATTTAATCTTGTAAGGATGTAGGCCAAGATCTTTTCGAAAAATTCGCCACAACGACGTCACAGAGATGCCCAATGCTTGAGAACGGCGTGTGAGAGATACATTTGGGCTTTCTTCAACTGAAGCCGCAGCGGCAGCAATATTCTCGACACTACGGGCACTTCTTTGTCTCACTGGCACGGGAACATTTTGTACTGTGCCTGTGGATTCAAATTTTTCCACTAGACGCTCAATTGTTGATCTGCTAGGACGATTATGACGACCATAAATTGGACGTAGCGCTCTTAACGTTGAGGCCACTGACTCCGAATTTCGGTAGTAAATAGTAATAATTTAGACTCGTTATTGGCTCGTATATCTTTCCATCATGAAATGGCAAACCTTACTGTAGAGAAATGTCAAAAGATCGGCGTCGTTTGTTGTCCCTGTCGCTCTACTTTTGTAGCGTCCCTGTTGAAAAACCCCTTATATACACTACCTGTACTCTTTTAAGAAATTATTCTCGAGTACAGCGATCAAATAAAATAAGTAAATGAATGAATAAATAAAATAAAATAAAATAAAATAAAAAAATAAAAAAAAATAAAAAATGGACTACTGTACTATTTGGCAGCATCTCCCGACTACGATTGGGTTTTTTTGTTCTGAGCTGTCATTCTTCGTGCTAACACAATCTTTTAATTAGTAGTTTTAGAAATACCTGATGTAAAAGGGGTTAAATAAAATTGGATTGATTATTTTGAACACTGAATTCTTCAATTACCATGACGTGATTGTGCTTAAATTCGTTTTCAAAACTCGCCTAAATGGTGTTGCGTATCTGAAGGATGACAAGAATACCAGATAAAAATTGTCTAGGATATTAACGAGGCATTGTACTTGGCATGCTTGCGGCAAGGCTCGGTCTAACTCGTCGGATTCTTCTGCTGTCAATAGCAAAAGCAACTTGAAGAACAAAATTCTACCTACGAAGTACTACGCAGAAAAGAGTCACTCAATCATAAAAGCGTTTATGCACGGCGGATGACATGCTGCATTGGGTATACTTTTACCCTCCCAAAACCACTCAATTTAACTCACCGTTGGCAACTAAAATACGAACTATTTGACTTAGCTGCGTCTTATGTAGAAACGAATAGAAACAACAAATTGTGAAGAAAGTCTTCATGAGTCTCCAGCGCCCAGCACCAAGTAAATTAAAATACGACCATCATATTAGTTTATCTAACATACCAAATTTATTCAATTCAATTATAAGCTTAAAAGTTTTCTTCCAAAATATGTGTCTCATTTAAAAAAAAAATTATGATTGATAATCAGGTATGTAACTTTGTTTCAAAATTCATTAACAGGAATGGCAGGGTAAATTCCATATATAGCCAAATAATTAATTCACTAAGTATCAAATCTATTATTCTTAGGTAATAGCTGTTTTTTGTTATCAGCGTGATCTGTGATCCGGATCAGATCACGAAAAAAAAACAAGACGGATCATTGAAAAGTTTAATTTTTGATTTGTGGCAAAAGTTGCTTTCAAAAACAAAACAGATAATACAGTGTATTACAAACTTCATATTGCCACCAGCCATATTGCAAATTTTCTGCTCAACCTGCCGTCGCACAAGCCACATGATATGTCACTTGCATTGTCGGGGCAGTTACCATTTGAATCAACTTTGCATCATTTTAATTTTGAATTATATTTTTGTAGAGCTAATTTAGTATATTATGTTCAAATATGTATTTTATGTTTAGACTAAACGATGACTTAAGGCTGGCATGGACTTGCGCCTGGTCCCCCTAGGATAGGGGTTAGGGAGACTGAGACTGATTTCGCAAGCAAACCTGACCTGAGGCATGAGACACGGATAGGCTCAAGTAGCTGAATTTTAGATATTTCACCCAACAAAAAGCTTCCTGCTAGATTAGTAGCGTCGACGATCCTTCCATCCCAAATAAGAGCTCTGCGAAATAAGGCCCCAAAAAATTATACAGGAAACAACAAAAACGATTTTAAAATAATTTGGGCTGTTATTTCCTTTTTTTAGGCCTTATTTCCAAAAGAAGAAATGAAGTAAGACCCCAAAACCAATTTGTATATTTTCGTCTTTAAAAATTATAATCGAAATAAAGGAACATATAACACCGCCGAATAGAAGATATTATTTGGGCGGAATTTTTAAAATAATTCCCAAAAGTTGCTTTAAGCAGCTCCTAGTCATCTATATTCAATATTTTGACGAGGTAATTACAAAATTTTTATTATTTCTTATGAAATTGTATTTCCGTTATTTTTCATTTTAATGAATAAAAAAACGAGAAAATGTTACGAAGAAATGTTGCAATATTTAATTAAGAATACATATATAATAGCTTGTAAATTTATTTTTAAGAAGACAATTATATTGAATAAAAAAGCAATGAGATATACAAAAAAAAACAAAAAAAAAATTGGGGTATTACTTCATTTTTGAAATTGGGGTGCTATTTCATTATGAAATAAAACCCAAAATTCGGGGCCTTTTTTAATTTTTTTTTGGGTCTTATTTCATCGCAGTTGGGCCTTATTTCATATTTGAAATTGGGGTATTATTTCATTTTGAAATAACACCCCAAATTAGGGGCCTTCTTTCATTTTCTCTTTTGGGGCCTTATTTCCTGCAGCCGAAATAAGGGGAAACACCTTCGGTGGAGCCTTATAATATGATGAAGTGCTTCCAACAGGAGCAAAAACTCCATCACATTGCGTATCTTATAGACGTCTGCATATAGTACATATAGAGGTGCTAACAGCAAATCCAATATCAGTCGAAATATATATTACATATGCGGTCAACTTGTGCAGTCCAGAATGACAACGAGAATGCACTGTGAGAAAGTCCATAGCGTCGAAAGGCTGCCACCGCAACAGAACTATATTGCCGCACCATGTGGAATATGCGGCACGTGGTGATGCGTGAGTGTTTGTTGTTGTTATTTCTGAAAGTCGATGATGGTAAAGGATATTGCGGTGTGGGATAAACCCCAGTACATAGTAACATTCGTTAAAAATTCGTGCTCAAATGATGCTGACTAAAGGGCTGAAGAGAAAGACTCTGACACATAATCATAAGCTCTAAATAGGAGCCCTCAAGCTCATAGCTTTCAATTGATGTCATATCGTTTGTGCCTGCGGGATTTAGGCCATTTTTTTAATGCTTTCTCTTACGGCTTCTTTATGCTAAGAGCAGCACGGCTACCCAATGATACGTATCAATTTTTTTACTTATAAAGGGTGATTTTTTAAGAGGTTTAGAACTTTTTTTAAAAAAAAAACACAAAAAATTCGAAAAAATGAAAGTTTAAAGATAATTTCATGCAAATGTTGACCGCGGCTGCGTCTCAGGTAGCCCATTCGCTGAGTCCAATTTTGGCATACTCTTTCACACATATCGGCCGGTATCTCACGAATGAATGCATGGATGTTGGCTTCCAGTGCGTCAATCGAAGCGGGCTTGTCCCTATACACATTAGCCTTGGCATACCCCCACAAAAAATAATCTAATGGTGTCAAATCGCACGATCTAGGCGGCCAATTGACCGGCCCGAAACGTGAAATTAACTGTTCACCAAACTCGCCTCGCAATTGCGCCATTGTTTCGCGTGCTGTGTGGCATGTGGCACCGTCTTGTTGAAACCACATATCATGCAAGTCAAGAACTTCCATTTCGGGCAAAAAAAAGTTTGTTATCATCGCTCGGTAGCGTTCACCATTGACAGTAACGCTGCGATTCGCATCATCTTTGAAGAAATATGGCCCAATAATGCCGCCGGCCCATAAACCGCACCAAACAGTGGCTTTTTCGGGATGCATTGGTAGCTGTTGCAATGCTTCTGGCTGATCTTCACTCCAAATGCGGCAATTTTGCTTATTTACGTACCCATTCAACCAAAAATGAGCCTCATCGCTGAACACAATTTTTCGATAAAAAAGCGGATCCTCGGCCAGCTTTCCAAGAGCCCATTCACCAAAAATTCGGCGTTGTGGTAGGTCGGCTGGCTTTAGTTCTTGCACCAGCTGTATCTTAAAAGGCTTTACGCCCAAATCCTTCCGCAAAATTTTCCACGTAGTGCTGTAACAAAGGCCTAACTGCTGGGAACGGCGCCGAATCGACATTTCGCGGTCTTCTGTCACACTAGCTGATACGGCCGCAATATTTTCTTCACTACGCACAGTACGTAAACGTGTTGGTGGTTTAATGTCCAACAAAGTAAATTTGGTGCGAAATTTGGTCACAATCTTCCGAATAGACTGCTCAGAAGGTCGAGAATGCCGATCATAGAATGGAAGCAGCGCGCGATGAACATTTCGAACCAAGCACGAATTTTGATAGTAAAATTCAATAATTTGCAAGCGTTGTTCATTTGTACAGTGACACAAGGTACTAAACACACGTCAGCTGTCAAAACCAGTGTTGCCAAAACCAAACCAGCTAAAAAATCACCCTTTATAAGTATAATGCACAACTCAATTCGTCTAGTTCTCAGACTTCCAAGTGCACCGCTTGGGCTTAACGATTCGTCTAAATGAGTAAAAGTAAAATTAGAAGCAAGTTTTCAGTCATTTGAGTTCCAATAATCGCCGCCTGGTGTCTGCCCCATTGTAATATAAATTATTCCTTACACCCTGACTTCACTTCAAAGTGAATTTTTTCGAAATCTCTTCTTTGTTTAACACACCGTACAAAAAATCGCCAAGTACCTATGTCAACGTATGGATATAGGTTCTTCTTATTTTAATCATGTATCTAAAAGTTCAATGGGCTCTTACATGAAGACAAAAGCACAAAGTCCTTGAGGTGCTGGGGATTCTTCAAAATTGATTATTTATTTTTTTTTTATCCACTCCATGCAAATACCACACACAGTTGCCGACAAAAGTAACACTCAATTAAAAAACACAGTCACGTGTGACAACTTGCAAACACCACAATCATCGTCGAGTGTCACAAAAATGCATGCGCGACAATAACTTACGCATTCCATTAGCAATGGCGCTTGGCGGCCGGCCGGCCGGCCTGCCACGGGAAAGAATCCATCAAGTCCGCCGCACAACGAACATTTTTCATTATAGCGCCCTCTCCTTCCTGTCTAGCCCGAAAGTTCATGGCAACACCCAAAACACACACACGCACGTCATAATAGCTGCCGCGATCTCAATTAATGCCCCATAAAGTGACATCGAATAATTTACTTCTAGTTAAACGACACAAATGATGTGTTTTGTTGATAACGAAAATTTACGCTTTAATATTTATTGCTATATTAGTTATTTTTAGTAGAAATTTTAATAATTTAGCATTTTTGTTTGTTTGTAGGTTTTGCTGTGTGCGCGCTACAAAAGTTTCAGTCAAATTAGCATGATGGTTGATAATTTTTGTTTGGGTGACTGGCAATCATCGGTGACAAGGAAAATCAAGAAATATGTCAGCCGGGACCGGGACTTTGTGCGATGATAGCCGGTGATTATTTTGTCATGTCGTTGTGTTACGCTTGTCACTTTGTGCTGTTTTGTTGCTAATGTCTGTCATTGTGGAAGAAAAAGAGAGCAAAAGTGGCGAGAAATGTTGAGAAACGAGAAATGAGCGAAATTCTGATCGTTTGCCCTTGGAGGCAATGCGACGAGTGACGATCACACCGTATATCATAGCGAAATTCTAATGTTAATTTGTATTTTGACAGGGCGTGGTATGGAAATGTCAGCGGGGCATTTTTTTTTTTCATTTTGAATAATGGCGCATTGATTGCGTGCTGACCTTTTTTTGTTTGTGTGGCACTGTAGAAATGATTTATTGCGCATTTTGATGTTTTGATAGGGTAGAGTTTGGGCTGTTTAATTTGATTTGGAAATAATTAAGTGAATTTGTTGTTCTGTTGTTTTTAAGGCAAGAAGGTAGTTTGAGATGGGTTTTTGATCTGTTAAATGAAGAGCTTAAGTCTACGGTTACAGTTTATGCGTTTGTGATGAACCACTGCTCTGACGTACACTTGAGAACAGACAAACCTATAGGTTGTTATGAAACCAGTTGCGGTGCATGCATTTTGTTCATCAGAAGCCTCACGAGTTCGTCAGAATAGATCGATCGTTGAAACCAGTTTTTTTAAGCGTTCGTCAGAATTAAATATGGCAAATCTGATTGCATAGACATTTTTTATCGTTTTTCGTTTGATTTGTCAATTGCTTAAAAAGAGTTATGATACTTCACCATATATTTATCTTAATAGAATATTTTATTAACGTGTCCTGATCTTTTATTTACAGAAAAGATTTCCAATAAAATATAAATCTCATTCGCTACCTTCCCTGAAGTTTTGATAAACATCAATTAACTGAATTTAAGATCGTCAGAGCCCGTATTCACTGTAACCAACCAATTCTGACGAACAGATCTGGCAAATACGGCAGTACAATTGTTCGTCAGCATACCTACGCACCCACTGTAACCGTATCCCTAAATGCATTTTCTGATAGTTTAATTTGTCTTTTTAGAAGCTTTTTTGATGATTTTATTAATTTTTAAAAGATTTTGGCAGGTTTTTTTCAGGCATTTCTATCACGTTTTTAACATTTTATTTGATATATATTTTTAAAGCGTTTAATGCATTATTCTGTCGTGTTTTTATTTAATATTTTCATTACATTTTCAGCATTTTTTAAGCCTTTTTAGTACTATAGTCTATCGGCCACTGAACCCACAAATTTCGTCAAATTGGTGGCCTTTCTACAGATAGAGAAAGCAATGGCAGGACTACCATATTAAAAATGCAGTGTATGCTAAAAATCGGAAAGGGATAGGTATTTCTGATAAAGCTATTAGAATCCCGCAGTCCACCAATCTAAGGCATGAAAAAGCTATAGCTTGCAAAACATTGAAGATCGCAATGACTGAAGATCATGTCGTGATTTTTTCTCTCAAGCAATATTGCATATTAGACTCGGCTTTTCGATCCTATTAATTTACTGTGCGTTAGTAAAATCCTTTATCTTGAAACAGCCAGTCCTTGGGTTAAAATCCCCACCTACCAACAGTTGCATAAACGCATCATAGAAATTATTTATAGCTAGCCATTTTTTGAGGGTCTTCTCCCTTTAATTATTGGTATAAAAATTTCTAGAAACTTTGCAGAATAATGAAACTTTGAAAATGCACTTCATACTTGTCAGTCTTCGAATGCAATTATATGATACAAACTGTTTCCAGAGAAAATAATGATAACAAATTTGAAAGAAAAATTTGATTTCCTTGTATTTGCTTGTTTTCTGTACGGCCATTTGCATATTGATATAAGAAAACTGGAAAAGGACTAATATATAGCGAAACTCTTTTTGTTTTTCCCGACACTGGTGGGAGCTGTAGTCAGCATATTTAGAACGTTGATGTGAATTGATCAAAGAATGCACTTTGGGAAATGTGGGCGGAACTCAGTATGAAAGCTAAGTCGCGGATTTTTTCAAGTGATAATGATGATGATTGATGAAAATGTTTAAGTAACAAAGTTCCAGGGCATGGGCAAAGCCGGTGGGTATAGCTTGTATCATTTAAAAAAATAAAGAGCTTTGGGGAAATTTTGAAATTTTTAAAATGTAGCTAGTTGAGGGTGAGGGTGCAAGGTAAGACCCTCCATGAAGCTAGGTACGAACATGTTCAAGTTCTGTAAGAAAGAATTCGTTTTGTTTTAAGGATTGATAATTAAACGACTTCAGATAGTGAGGTCAAGAAATTGATCATTTTGGGCACGAGCAAAGCTTGGCTTGGATGGTACAGCTGAAATACTATTTCTATGATACAATAAATATGTGCATTTCCGTACGCAGTTTCAATCGAACGCAATAGCATCACAAAGCCCTTACAACAAACATATTTAAAATCCTTATATATAAAAAAAGAAATATTCAAACTTAAAAAACGTTAAAAAATTAGCAAAATGGCATAATTTATAAGAAATGAATACTATTGTCAAAGTTAAAATTTTAATTAAAACATTGTGTTTGAAATTAATGTTCTCGGTAATGCGTGAACCGATTTTGTTTCTGGAAACTTCAGATGAAAGGTGACATCAATACCAAGGTTTTTATGTAATTCATGGACGTCACCGCAGATATCATGAGGAACGCACTCAGAGTGGTTGAGCGGTGGTGTCTGGAACAAGGGCTCTCCATTAATGCGGCGAAAACAGATCTAATAGTCTTCACTAGGAAGAGGAAAAATCTGGAATTTCGGCCCTTAACACTTTTCGGATCGGAACTAACAATGACTAAGAAGGTTAAGTATCTGGGAGTCTATCTAGATACTGGACTTACTTGGAATTACCATGTTGAGGAGAAGGTCCGGAAGGCAAAGAGGGTACTACATCAGTGCAAACGTGTATGTGGACAGAGGTGGGGACTCTCGCCTAGGTCAGCATACTGGATGTATACGATGATAACTAGACCCATTATCACGTACGCCTCGCTTGTATGGTGGGCGAAAGCCTCTCAGAAAACTGTGAGGAAGCACCTGGATAGGGTTCAACGTTTAGCATGTATGGGAATTGCAGGTGCAATACGTACAACCCCAACATGCGCATTGGAAGTCATCATGGGGATATTACCGCTAGACTTATTTATTAAGAAAACAGCGGCCCAAACGGCACTTCGCTTGCATCGAGATGTGAAATGGCACAATCGTGGTACGATCTATGGACATAGGAAGATCCTGGAACTTGCCTGGAAATCACAAAACTCGTTTGAGAACGGATTACTTCCAGAAAAAAGAAATGGTAAAATAGTGATTTTCACGGATGGATCCATGATGGATGGCGGAGCGGGGGCCGGTATCTATTCAGAAGAGCTGGAACTTGCCCGTCACATTAGCCTCGGGAAATACACTTCAGTATACCAGGCTGAGATGATTGCTTTGCTTTATGCGTTGGACTACTTGCATGAGTGTCAGGTGGAAGGAACAAATATCCTTATAGCACTGGACAATCAGGCGGTGATCAGATGCATGGAACAAACAAACATCACAACATCACTGGCACTGGAATGCGTACTTAAACTCAATAAGTGTTCATCTAAAAATGAAGTAACACTGACTTGGGTACGAGGACACATAGGGATCGAAGACAATTAAAAGGCGGAGGGGTCAACTGAAAAGTTGCTGGGACCAGAACCATTCTCTTCAATTGGCAGAGGAATGGTTGAACAGCTTATCCACAAATGGATCACGGCAGAACACCTGAGAAGGTGGTCAACCGTGGAACAATGTAGACAAGCTAAAATGGCAATAAAGTGGCCGACCTGCTCCACTCAAAGAAGGGTTCTAAGCATGAGTCGAGGAACATTGAAATGGGTGGTGGCTTTGTCTACAGGACATGGTAAGTTCAGGTATCACTTAAGGAAAATGGGCCTTATAGAGGATGATACTTGTAGACTATGCCTGGAGGAATCTGAGACAGCGGCACATATACTGTGTCAATGCCCGGCATTGGCTGGCAGAAGAATGAGGATCTTGGGACATCAATGGGTCGAGACCCAGTCGATGAAACGGATCTCCCATAAACAGATGCTAGCGTTAACACTTGGAATTGAGCCCAGAGAAGAACTGTGGAGAAATCCAGAGAGTCTCTCTGAGTAAGATTTACAGTGTTAGAGAGACGAAAAGAGACCCGACAATGGTGGTCTGATTCGATTATCTCTCGAAATATATATATATAAGGTTTTTATGTATATACGGTCTTTGTATGTGTACTGGTACATGAGCGTACATGGCGTGTATGATCTCCGAAATAACTCAACCGATTAGAATGAAATTTAAGTGGATGCGCATAGTTGGTTGCAGCTTAAAAGATAGGGTTGTTTTTCAACGGATAGGTGGCGCTTTTGTCGATCTTTGAAACCACTCAACCGTTCAATAAAGAATAAAAATCACTGAAACACAATTAAATCTAACATTATATGACAATTATGAAGGAGAAGTTTCACTTATGGTTACGAGCACACTCTCTTTTTTGTTGTACGCCGTATATACGTTAAATGTCTGTGTCATCAAATCACTACTAAATATATGCTATTTTTTTTTCTCCCAAAAGCGATAGTCTCAATCAGAGATAATACTGAGACCACCAATTGACCAGTTTGATCACATGGAAATTCGTATTGACAAATGTCACGTAACTTCAAAAGTTCCGGCTCACCAACACACTCGCACCTTGCATATGCCACTTCCGCTTTGGGCAAAGTTGCTGCTAGCGTTCATAGAATTTTAGCCGTTTAATTTGAAATTATTCATTACGTGTGAATAATATTTTTTTTAAGAATAAGTGTACATTCGCTTAAAATATTCATGAAAAATAAATTAACAATGTAGATTGGTTGAGGGAAAATAAAAACATTTTCAACAAATTTTCTTCATTATTTAAGAAAAAATTTACACACGAAATCGAAGCTAATGATATCCAAAAGCGGAAAATACACAACCATGTTTGTCCAAATATGTTTCTAGTATATAAAACTTGTATTTTAGATAGCTTTGCTAACCAAACAAATCAAATTATACGCCTTTTAACAATTTATAATAACTAACCAATGTAATATAAAAATGTGGTATTCCCGAACTCTTTCACATTTCCCCACGGTTGTCGCGGTTGGCAGCATTTATTTTTGTATTTTTTGTATGTTTTTGCATGTCACACGAGTTCTTAATTGACATAACACAAAGAAAAAAAAAACGACGAATTTGAAAAAAATTTAGGGGGCCAGCGGCAAGAGGATTGTGAGTTGTGGGTCTCAGTATGGTTTGTCTATGGTCTCAATATACACTTCCTTGATCAACAACCATTGACATTCAACAACTTTCTGGGATTTGGATAAATACTACATACAGGCGTGATTTTGTATACCCTCCACAGGAAGGTAGGTATATTCACTTTGCCATAACATTTGTAACGCCAAGAAGGAGTCACCGGAGACCTCATAAAGTATATATGTATATTCTGAATCAGGATCACATTCTGAATCGATTTCGCCTTGTCCGTCTGTCCGTCTGTCTGTCTGTTGAAAGCACGATAGCGCCCAAAGGAATTGACAGAGGCTAATGAAATTTGGTGAAAGGACTTGTTTTTATCGTCGTCAGGTTGGTATTGAAAATGGGCTATGTCGGTCAAGTAGTTCTGGTACCTCCCATACAAAATCAATATTAGGCGCATGTGTCTCTCTGTATGTATGCAGTGGAGGGTATCAAAGCAAAACACTTTTACTTGTTAAATCTTAAAATATTTCAAAAACAGATAGAACATTATGCAAATTATTTTACTGCCTGGAAAATAATCAACATAGAGTACAAATCCTGGGAACTCTAGGAGCATTTTCGAATGCATTTGCGATATAAGGTGTGGCGCCCACGCCTACTCTGACCCTCCACAGCCAGGTGACCATCTAATTTTTTGGTATTTTGCTTCGAAAATAATTAAATCTAAAACTTTATTAAGAAAGTACTTAAAACAACTATAAATTTGAATGGGAGACAGTTTCAATAAAATTCCTTTGTTAAGCTTAAGTAACATTTTTAGATAGGCTTCAGAAACGACAGATTTTGTATCGTTGGTCCCTTTTTTGCGACTTTTCGAATTCTTCAACGGTCCCCCTTACAATAACCATACATAATCACTCTGAACTGGCGCATGAATCATAAATGAATGAATTTCCTAGGCGTTATACAGCAAATCAGCATTTTCTGCAACCATTCAATGGGAAGTAACCATCGATTTTATATCGCATTCAAGAGGTTAGACAAAATTCACAAACAATAGAAGCTACCTCTCAATCGAAATGAATTTGTAAACACCTGTTGTTGTTCTTAACCCTATAGATTCATTAACATGGGTCTCAAAGACCCTCATGGTTGATTTATCAATCATAGCATACGGTGTGAAAGATATTCAAACAGGTGCATCTCAGTACCTTCCGAAAACAGAGAGAGCTTAGTGTTGCGCAAGTTTTGTTGGTGTAAATACGTTAAGTTTTTTATATTTTACGTGCTAGGTATATTTACGTATATTTACCTTATATTTACCTTTTACAATGAATATTCTATTAGAATTTTATAATTCCACGAAGGGTGCAGTAGATGCCTTTGACGAAATGTATCATAATATGTCTTGGAGCCCGAAAACACAAAGATGGCCACTATGCTACTCTTTTGGCATATTAAATATGTCTATTGTCCACAAAACCATAAATAAGCATTTGTGAAAGAGGTGTCACACAAATTGATAGAGTCCTGGTTGCGTCATCGTCGCGATGTACCAACTTTGCGGCGATGCTTAAAAAGGAACCTTGACGCCATTATAGGTGATACTTTGACATTTGTTCCAGTGAACCCTGGAAATCATAAAAAAAAAAATTGTTTTTTCTGCGATACCAAGAAAAACCATAAAACAGGATTTTTCTGCATCTCCTGTTAACTTCCCACGTGCGGGGAGCATCGCGGGAATGAGTGTCAAGATTGCGCCGAGTGAAAGAATTTCATTGTTTTTGCTTTTAATTATTTAAATAAATGTTCGCTTAACTAAACTATATTCTTTTTTTGCAAAAATCTTTGTAGAGAGTAATATGACGCATATTTATGAACGATGTAACAATGAATATAGTTCATGAATCTAGGGTTAAAACGCTGTCACCGGGCGATCCGAATATAGGTTATATTTAATATAGCGATTAGTGTCGAAAGAGGTTACGCATTTCAAAGCATCAATTATGACAGCTATCAATTAGTGCAGGCACCTACTACATTTCTCAGTACAATCCCCTGAATCAAACCATTAAGTTTGATTAATTTTTGTTTATCAATTCTTCCAATTCCATATTCTTAGCTTCATCTATCTGCATGTCTATTTTAAGAAGTGTTGGAACAATTATTGCCGATCTGTCGTCCCCTTCAATTATGATTTGGCTTCCAGTCGCTTATGTCCTTCGATGATGAAGCGAATTCGCATTCAGAGGATATAATCAAAAGAAAAAATAAACAAAACCGCCAACTTTATATTGTACGCTTATAGCCATACTGCACAGATATATAAAAACAAATTTAGATAAACATCTGTAGGTCTTCTTAATGTCTATCCCGTGCGCACTTTCTTGATTTACGTCTGACTCAATTTCGATGCTGAGCATTTCATTCTCATAAAGCATTGTGACAGAGCTTGACCACAAACACCCATTGTACATCTGTACGTATTCGAGACCCACATCCCCACTCTGCGAAAGATTAAAGTATTATGACAGCAAGAGCTCTACGATATACTATACAATGTGACAACTGACAGAGAACTCATTTGTTTTTTAAAAAAATTTACGAGCCTTGAGTTCCGATTTGGCTGAGTTCTTGTTGTCTCAGCATGTGTGGTTTAATTTTTTTTAATTCGCCGGAATTCGTTTTATGTGTTGAGAAACTATGTTCAAATCTTAAAAGCTTTGTTCGCGCATAGTTTGGGTCATTCGGTTTAGATATTCATCACAGATAAGATTCGATGAACGACAAACAAATTGTTTTCAATATGTTTTGCAGATAGACTTCTTTTTTAGCACAAAATCAACACATAATTGAGTACGTTAGTCTATTTTTAAACATTGAACTCTCGTAGGTAGACGCGTTTGTTTGTTGTATCTTTGCGATTCTCCTGAAGAGCTTAAATTAGGTTGAGTAATCTTTCATAAATAAAAAAACCCGTGGATATGCATAAAATAAATAAAAATTCATAAATTATACGCCACTCTGAGCAGTTGTATTGATTGCGAATAGTTTTCATATAAATCCATTCTCTGTGTATCTATTAACTTGGCGTCTTGAATTTTTGTCGCAATAGGAGATTTTACCGCTGGGACATAGGACAGTAGGTGCCAACATTACGTTAGGCACTTGTTGGCAGGTTTTCATTACTTTGGCAGTTAGTAATTGTAATCATTACTCAATACGTACTGACTGCGACTAAATAGCCACCTCCAATAGGCAAGACACTGTTACGCAACGAAAAATGTATTTTTTTTTCATAGAAAATACGCCTGAACTCCAACCTAGATGGCCAGAAAAAAAAATCTCTGCAATTGCTTCGAATGAACGAAGCCTGCCCGGAGGAACAAGGTACATCAGATAAAAACATCGCCGTGGGACGTATGAAAGGGGAATCACGAGCAGTGGTGGCTCCAGCCAAACTAGCGCCCTGTGCAAGATTTACAGAAAGCGCCCTTTTTTAAACATTTACACTCATGCCTAAGTCTTTTCTACATCACCCAGGAGGTAGACTTTCAATGCGTTTTTTTTTATTGTGGTATTTTTTCTTTTGGGATCTTTGAACTAGATTCTCTTGTAAAATGTAAGTGGATGTGCAAGGAATATACCTATATGAACAGGGTGGAATATTTTGAGATTATGCAGGTAAGAAGTGAACTTGCAAATGTCTAGTGGGATTTTTTATTTTGCGATATTTTGAGTTAGATTCTCCTTCAAGTTGCAACATTGCAAGTGATGCGAATTAATGTGCAAGAAAAAATTCAGCACACGTGTGATGGATGTTGTTATTTTTGGTTTATTTGTACAAGATTTTTGTTTAAAATGCGAAAGGATGTATTTGTTTGCGCTAGATAAAATTATTTTTTCTGTTAAAACTTAAGTAAGTGCCTGAATCAGCGTTCCCTCCCTTGTCGTTAACCAGAGTTCTCATTGCGGTCGAAAATTGTACTCAAATGGGACTGAAGGTAGTACGCAATAAAGTACCTAAACCGGCTTTATGGTATTTTTCAATTAGAATCGGAAATTTGTTAATACAAAATTCACATTTAGGTATATGTACTATTCATACATTTTTAAAATTTTTTTTTTATCTGAACATATATACATATAAAAAAATACCACAAACAAAAGCTTATTTTAATTCAACATAAATTATTTTAGTTCAGTTATATGTATATCGAAATTTAAAAATAAATTATAAGTTATGTAGTTCAATATTTATATAAAAATAAACGAGAATTTCAATTGGAACGTGTATCTTGTAGTTTAAGGACCGGTCTGTTCACAGCTGGTTAAATCCGTGGTAAGGTTACCATAGATTTAGATAAACCCATAATTTTAAATTGTGATAACCGACGAGTGTTTGTTGAACGATTTTTGACTTTGGTCACCAAACCATAGCTTTGCGACAAATCGTTCCACTTTTTCAGTTTATTTGTCAATTCAGTGATTGACCGAATCTATAGTTAAATTTTTTTGTTTTCCGGGTTCGTTTGTTTTCGATAAGTAATTTGTTAAGGTATTTTATTAGAATCGGTTAGTTAGATTACAATATTTTTTTAGCACAAGAATGTCATAATCAAATGATACAGGCGTTTTTTAAAAACTGAAGAATAAAATCTTTTTGGTGTGAGACAATAAACAATTTTTTTAAAACAAAACTGAATTAAAAACGCAACCAATAACATTTTACAAATCGATCATCTCAATTTATTCAACGACCATCGCAATTTTCTCATTCTTTCAATATTTCCTCCAATGAATGCGCTTTATCTTAATATTTGAGAGCTGTCATCGGCTAAAAATGTTGAATATAATCTTACTTCATCCCTCGCATCCATTACTGTGTTGGGGACGTTACTGTTATTCAATGCGTATACCATATTCCATACATCTGTATGTTCCGTCTACGAAACTGACGAAACTGATTTTATTATATATACGTTTATTGTATTATTTGTATTTTTAGCAGCAACATCACAATTAATACCTACGCGTACGCACTCCTTATAACAACTTGAACAAACTAAATTCCTGAAAATCATTGGTTAGATCTTACTAGCCGCGGAAAATCGGCTGGTCATCGATTTGTCTGGTTCAGAATTTTGCTGAACAAACACATTCGATGATTACCAGCTGAAATAACCGACGATTAAAGATAATCAAGATTGAGTAAACCGGCCCTTAGTCTGTTGTTACAAACAATTTTGGAAAATAAGAAATGAGTATTGATATGAATTTATAAAAAAGTAGTACGCGGTGGATCCGAAGTAGTACCGTACTCAGTTAGCAAAAATGTACTCAAAAACTAGAAAACACTACAATTGTAGCACGGGAGGGAACGCTGGCCTGAATATGTTCGATGATCAGGTCAGTTTTGCTAGTTCATCAGGGTTGTGAACAAACCTGTTGGAAATTAGCCGGAAATTGATTGGCAACCAAAGTTCACTATTGGCAACTAATTTATTTCTATTGCCGACAAAGATTAAAATTTATACTTTGGACAGAACGATCAAGTAAGAGTTGCAGGTGCTAGTGTCAAACTTAAGGATTTTCTGTCGGATTTTTGGTACCGTTTGCATACCCGACGAGTTGTATAAAATGTAAAGCGAAGAGTGAAGGTTCAAGGACTGATGTGGCTGGGTCATGTGGAGCGAATGAACACGAATGCTCCAGCCCAGAAGATGTTCGAATCCACACAAGATGGCGCAGTAGAGTAAGACAGTGCGCAGCCTGGAGACAAAAATACATGTAATGCGTGTTGAAAACGTCTGCCTTTTGGCCACGAGGAAGGTACTAATTTTTAACCCAAATTTAGAAGTGCATCATTGGCAGATATCCGAAAATCTAGTTTACAAAGCTCTCCCACAAAAATATATTTCGTTCAAAATTTCCGTTTGGAAATACCACAACATCTTCAAGGACTAATAATTAAATGGAATTATAGACATTACGAAAAAAACCCTAACCATAGTGCTGACATATTTTTCTACGGCCATGTCACACTACTGTATTATAAAATGTTGTAATATTTAAAAAAAAATGTTGGTCTTAGTGTGTATTTTTATATATTGCACTCTGAAGGTTCAGTGAAGAGACTATCATGAAAACTTTTATCGTATCCTATGAATTTTTACTAAAACCCGCACGAAATGTCCCATATAAATGTCATCAAATAAAGTATTAGTATTGTCTTAAAAGTAAGGACGACGAGCGGTACCGAAGTTGAGATGCCAACAAAAATAAAGTGCACGGCTCTGTCGCACGAAACGAACGTTCTCGTTCATCAAACATTTTTTGGTTGTGTTCTTATTTTATTAGGTATAGATATCTGAGAAGCGCTGCTAGATAAAAGGAACAGTGTTAAATAAAATCAACTTGTATTCATCTGATAACAATGTCAGTTCTGTTTAAGTTAAAGCTCTCATTAAAATACGATATTCGCAAGTTGTAGTTAAAAAAATAAAAATAAATAGTTGGCGCAACAGGTCTGCAGAGACCCAGGGCCTAGCTTCTCACAACCATTCGTTTGTGTGCGTTTTTCATTTTTTTTGGGACGAATGGAAGAGATCTACAATTTTATGCCGGGTCCAAACGGCTAATTGAGAAGCTCCTTCATGACAGTTATATTCTCGGATGTTTGTCAGACGTTCGCGAGAGGTGGCGCAGCGGAAAAAACCATTAGTTGGAATTTTGGGTTTTTTCGGGATTCGAACCTGGGACCCCTCGCTTAGTAGTCCAACACACTAACCACTAAGCCACTGCGCCTAGTTGCGCAAGTTGTAGTTAGAGAGTTATAAGAGCCTAATGTACCTTCTATTTATCAGCTCTAATGCTTAACAAGATTTTTGAGTATCAAGCACAAGCGTAGAAGGAGTTTCTGTTTTCTGATCTGTTGGGACATGTTTTTATTTTTGACCACTTGAAAAACAATGCAAGTGGTATTTCAGTCTAGCAAACACAAGTTTGTAAGAATGTATGCACAAAATTGAAAAATATTGCATTTTTGTTTTATTTCAGAACACTTCAAATATATATTTCAAATATTTTGATTAAATGAAATGGTTTATGCTCTTCTCTGCTTTATCTTGTTTAACTTGGGATCGCTCTTTGATTGGTTTTCCTTTTTTAATAGATCAAAATAAATTTGATATAAGTTTGGGATCTTACCAATACTTTCTTAAGAGTCGTCGCAAAGAGAATAAAATATCTGTTAAGATTGAACAGCTCATACCTAAAGACCTACTTTGTCGTACAACTCTCAGTACCTTAAGCGGCTCAGGAGGACTAACAGGTAGTATGTGCGAATTCAAGATATACAGAATTCTGTTTTATTTGTTGTGAATTTATAGAGGAGAACACATGACAGCTTTTGTGTAGAAGAATGTCCATGGCTTTCAATTTTTAAAAGATCAAATTATATTTATTTTCACAGTTTTCACAGTAGTTTCACTAATGCTGTACATTTTTACTAAAGCTGGCAACCAGCTAATCGTCGACATTAGTGTTTGATTATTAGTAAGTCCGATTATCTTTAATATGATCTAAATCCGTTTAAGGGCTTTTGTAAAACTATGCAGGCAAAACAGTAACAAATATTGCAATGGAAACTACTATAGCTTCCCTAGATATTTAGATAGATATTAGATAGAGAGTATAAGATATTTTTCGGGATAAGTTGGTTTTTAAAATTGTATTCAAGTCGAAAGTGGTGATTTTAAGTTATGAGCAGTTTTTAAAAGTAGCATTTTCGATGATTTGAATGGGAAATGAATGACGCAATCATTTTGAAAATATCAATTTTACTCCAAATATACATTCTGCTCAAAATTTTTAGGGCCGTTTTCATGAAATCCAAATTTTTAAGAAATGCCCTTTTACCTACGATAATATAGAGAAAAACTGAGTTTGCTATCAAGTTCGAAATATGGACCGTTTTCGAAATACATACATAAAAATTTCAAAAATTCCGTTATTCGACTTTTCTGCTAAAACTGGATACGCAGCAATGTTAACCTTCTTAAGCTCAAATATCAATTTTTGTTGAAATCGTTAGATCCGTTTACGAAGAAATCAGACTGGTTTGAAAATTATGGGAAGTACCATATTGGGCTACAGGAAATAAGGCCCCAATGTAATAAGGCCCCAAAAGAGAAAATGAAAGAAGGCCTCAAATTTGGGGTTTTATTTCATAATGAAATAATACCAAATTTCAAATACGAAATAAGGCCCAAATGCGATGAAATAAGGCTTAAAAAAAATTAAATATGGCCCCAAATTTGGGGTATAACAACTAATTTAAAAAATTAAATAACACCCCAATTTTTATTCAATATATTGTCTTCTTAGAAATAAATTTACAGTCTATTATACATGTATTTTTAATTAAATTTGCAACATTCTTCGTAACATTTTCTCATTTTTTTATTCATTAAAATGAAAAATAACGGAAATACCTAGAAACAAATTTGTCAATATTTTTTTTAAATCGGGATTTTTAGTAAAATAAATATAACATTAAGAAATAATGAAAATCGCACGATTTTTTGTACCAATTTTCGACTGCGGCGCTAACATTGAATCAATTTTTTTATTAAAGAAAATGTAGTCACCTCGTCAAAATGTTGAATATAGATGACTAGGAGCTGGTTAAAGCGACCTTTGGGAATTATTTTAAAAGTTTCGCCCAAATAATATCTTCTGTTCGGCGGTGGTATATTTTCCTTTATTTTGCTTATTATTTTTAAAGACGAAAATACACAAAAATACAGTTTTTGGTCTTCAAAAATGAAATACGGCCCCAAAAATTAGTTTTAGGGTCTTACATCATTTCTTCTTTTGCGGTCTTATTTCATAATGAAATAATTTTTTCTTGGGGCCTTATTTCACAGAGCCTTAATATTGACCGTTCAAAAATCCAAATCAGAATTGGGAACCCAATCGGCGTAGCCGTTTAAGCTGTAAGCCTTCGGAGCATACATACAGAATTGCTAGGCCCCCACTTGTGCAGTTCCTCTATCATCGTAACGCCAGAATTGATTACAATCTCGAGTTCAAAATTTTGTTTTAATATAATATCTTTCTCGTACTATTAAAAACTATTTTTAATTTAAATTTCAATACCATTTTTAAGTTGATGTTATGTACTTCCTACCTCTTCATATGCAGCTTCAGAAATTCGTTGGTACAAAAAGGAGAACAAAATCAAATGATAATCACCGGTTATGCTATTGTTCTTCGTAACGATCTTCGTCATTTGTCGGCATCTATTAAACGGTATTATAGGTCACAGATTTTGTATGATAATTGCACAGTAGACCCAGTATTGCCAATCAACTACGCAACACCAATTTGCATGCAGGTTTTTTTTTTAATATTTAGCAATCTGCCTAAAGCGAGGCACAGATAAATAGAGCAACTCAAGCAGCTGCTTTGACAACATCTACCACTTAAGCAGCAGGTGGCATAAATTAAGTATTTTGAAAACATTGACATAAAGTTTGTAAAGGGTGGGCAATAATATATTTTTGGATAATTTAACCCATCGTTGGGACATAACTTTTTGCACCTGACAGAGCAAGAATGTTGGTTAACTTCGAGCACTTTAGGGACATTCATGAGAGCCTGGTTAAGGTTTAAAAATATCAAAAGCATGTTGTAACCTAATATTGATTTGTTTCATATGTGCCAAGTATGATTGGTAGGCAGCTGTACATCAGGAAATGCTAAAAACAAACACATTTTATATGATATTGTCCAAATAAATTATTAAACTGCTGAAACTTGTCTAGTGGAGTGATAAGGGTAACACTCATAAATAGAGCCAATATTGGACATTTTTTCGTTTTTTTTTACCGTGTCAGGTAAAACAAAAAGCTCAATTTATTGGAAAGTTCTCCCTGTACCTGTCAAAGTTGCTATTGCTATTGATGTTTCTGTGTTTATCTCTTTCTTTAGGGATTTTTGTGTAACATCCATGTTGACGCTGCAGTGACGATGATCCTTGAAAGCAAGTTTTTCTTATTAATGTTGCGGTGTCAATCCTCTTCGCACAGTAGACTTTATCATATGACATTAAAGTTGACAAGTTTCACGATTTTTACAGTCATAATGTTGAATTTAATTTTGCTGTGCAACGTATTTGTTAGGGTGCGTTCGAGGAGCACCTAGTCGCTGGTTGTCGATGAGATCTCGCCGTGGTTGTCATGGGAGGAAATAGAAAATGAAATACAAACAAAAATAAGTTTCCGGATGGTTTTATTCTTTCTCAAATTCATATGTCTTACCTCGACGAGTGTTGAAACAAGAAGAAGGAATATAATTATGGATGTACAAAAGAAATGTGAGATCAAGAAAAATAAAGTGGAACTTAAAGCTCCATCTAACAGGATCTAACGCATTTCAAATATGGAACTTATATAATCTAGTACAATATTTTTAAGAGCATATAGTGATGTGCCTCTACATGAACAGTATTATTTGAAAATGCACGGCGCAGTGTACAGGGTAGACCTTAAATATTAATTGGAACAAAAAAATATGTAACTTTTGAAGAAAGCAATATATTTGAATTGTTTGTAATTCCATTAAAAAACAAACCGACACCTGGACAGATTAACAAAAACATTTTTTTTCACATCTTACATTCGGCATAGTTACCTTCTCAATAATTACAGGGACTCCCCGAGAATTCCGCCATCGCTCTCATTTTAAAAGCGCTCTTCGTCCAGGTGCGAACTGTGTCATTATTTGTTCTGTATTTCAACTCAAAAGGAATCGTATTTGATTTGCTTACGAAATAATTTCTAGAGCCAAAAAAAATAGACTCACTCGGATAAACGCTAATCCAGTGAACATATTTAGACGCCACAAAATCATAATTTCAAAACGATTCTCAAAACAAATATACACAGACACACATCGTTGTGCAGCTGAGTTGAGGTGTTTAAATTGCTAAAATAGAAGAGTCTCGGGAAGCAAATTCTAATTTACATAATTCCCCATACTGTTTCCTTGAATTTCCATTTTTTATTATTATTGAAACAGCAATTATTCTCACAGTGCAAACGTACAATATGTTTGTATCTTCTTCGATTGAGAGGGAGACTATATTTGAATTCGATTTGTTTTGCGTTATTTCTGTGTGTATGAATCGGAGCCGAGTCGCATGGAATTCCACATATTGAGGAAAAATATTTTTCTAGTACATAATTTATCACTTGCGATTTATTCACTTGTTTGTTGGTTTAATAATTATTTTTCGTTCGTTTTCTTGAAGTTTTTCTTGCTTTGTTTTTGTGGCAAATAGACGATTGGTGTTCAAAATAGTACTGAGCAGTCAACAATTTTATGGAATATTTTTAGAAATTGATTAAGTAGTTAATTTTTATTCTTCCAGTTTTTTTCTTCCGTTGATCAATCGGGTGTTTGTCTTAATTCCAGATTAGCCGTGGTGATGTTAGTTGTTTTTATTATTATTTTTCTGCTGAATAGAAATATTTGTTCGCAACCATGGGAATAAAGTTCCATATTTGTTAAGACGGTAGAGAGACAAACAAGTAGGTCGGAAATAGTTTGTTAGAGAAGAGTTTTCGATCTGTTGTGGATTTTGAAAGCTTTTCTTTTCGTCAGGTAATGAAAATTCGTGCATGAGGTTTATAATTCGCGACGAACTTCAATGCGCCGCTGTTCCGGTTGTTGTTGTCAAGACCTTGCATAAACGATGCTTAGATTTTTTTCGAACTGGCATTTGAATTCGTCTGCCTCAGGAAAGTTACCAACACTGAAATAATAAGGCTACGAAATGTTAGAAACGACAAATAGAATAGGTGTGTGGGTGATTGCGCTAGTTTTCTTTTACTTTGTTGCTTAAACAACTATTTGACAGCTCTGTTTTGGGTTAAAAAGCAATCTCTTGAACAGAGGTATGTCCATGCCCATTCCGAAAAGAGGTTACAGTCTAAAGATTGCCAGAACTTCGACAGTGGGATGTTAAAAAATTTCTTGAAACATTGAAAATATGCATTTTTTACTAGCTACAGGCACATACACAGGTTGAGTCAAAAGTCCTTTTCCTAAGTAAATTTGTAATAAATTTTAAATGAAAACAAATGAAATAAATTACAAATATGTAACAGTTTGTGTTCAATATTGCTTTGAATATGAATACCTCGTGTACCTTTCGGTGTATGAGCAACCGGTCGTGCGCTCCCATTCGGACCTGTCATCGATGGGATTCGATCAACAACAGCTCAAGGATACAGACGTGTCCAATACAATGCAATCGTCATTAATTACTTAAAATAAGTCTTAAGCAGTGAAATAAACGGACGTGTTTTGTCATTCATCTTTTATTTCCATAAGTTTACAGTCCACTAGCCAACATCATAAAAGTAAATTAATCAGTTTGTTTCATGGGCATTTAGCTATCGAAAATTACATCTGATATCATCTGATCATCTGATGATCAGCCGTTCATTATAATAATGAACTGTTCTGTATTTGAATGCATAATGAACGCATTTTTGGAAACACATTATGGTCCATTATTTATTTATATTATTTATTAAACGATCCTTAAATTACATTAAATTTTGCAATTTCTGATAAACTATAGCCACCACAATCTGAGCACAACCTTCTGATTTGGTGTCTAAGTCGAAAAAGAAAGAAAAATTCGCGAAAAAGCATGGCGACGGAAATTAGCCCGCCATATTTAATCGAGCTCATCGTTAAGTATTTTGATCGAGTAGCTCGTTTCTTCACCTTGACGATACACACACAGGTGTAGATCCCAGTTTTCGCCTTTAAATATCTCAGTTATTTTTTACCAATTCTAAAATCGTTTTATCTCAGTGACTAAATTGATCTGTACTCTCGGAAAGAGATAGTAAGAACATTTTTTGATATCTTATATGCGAAAATTGCGAAATTTTTTAGTATATTTCGACCTATGTGGACCGTATACACCTGGGTATAGATTTACATTTACCCGAAGATGTATATAGAATTCGTCTTCAAAGATTGTTTAATCCAAGGACAATATTGACAATATGCACGCACAAGTATAAGCTTGTGTTTGTTTCTATTGGAATCACTTGTTTCTGTAGTAAATACTGCTAAATGTTATAAAACAATAAACACTTACTTTTTCGTATTTTTATTTTATGAATTTGTATTTATTTACATTATAACTAAATGGAAAATACTATTAGCAGGTAAAATTATTATCAGAAACAAAATTAACGCAAAACGAAATATTATTTTGTATGAAAATCTCGACATTTTGTTTGCGTAAAACTGTGAACTTGGCAATTTGCTTTTTTTTTTTTTTCACTGTACGCAAACTTCCCTACAGGGGCGCTTCCTTTTCTCCTCACAACAAAATTGTCCTTTTTGCGTTGGGCGACCAGATCCATCCCGATCCGTCAGATCATCTGGTATGAAGGGTTCTTGTAGCTCTTGAGCTGGAACGCCCAAAATACATTCTATTGTAATTCTAGTAGAAAAATTACCCATAACTCTTGAAACCAGAGCTCTTTTTTGGAATGCAAAGATCTCCACCCAACTCTTGCATGAACTTAATTACTTTGTTACTTAATAAAATCTAAAACTAATAAATAACTAACTAATGAAATGAAAAACAAATATTGGCAATCCGATGAAATTCAATAACTGATAGGCTGGTTCACAACGTTTTAATCAATTTTTTTTTTCCCCGCTATTGTAGGTGAATTTCAAATACAAATCAACAGTATACAAAAATTAAATATTGCAAAACTTAGTAGATAGGCGCTAGATTCAAAAAAGAAATATTTAGTATGTGCATTACAAGGCTTACACATTTTTGAAATAGTTCAATTAATGACAGATAATCTCTACACCGGGGTGTTCGCCATCAGGATAAGGAGTCTTTATTTAGCGACAAAGTGAAGGTTAATGGATGAGTATTAACACCGCGTGGGGGTGTTCGTTAGATGTTTCGCCATGAATTATTTTGTGTACAAAAACAAATTTAAGAAGATGGTCATTATGTGTTGTGTATTGCATATATAAAAACAGTAACATTTATACTTAGAAAATCAAAATTCAATGAACAGAATGCTAATGAACAGAAAATGCTAAAGTAAAATAACTTGCTGAATGAGCAAATATGTAATCTAGTACTAAAAAATGTGTTTTATTTAAGTTTTGTTTTTAATTTAAAACCGATTTATCAAATGAAAAAGAATTGAATAATTTAAAATTGTATTGACATTTTTATCTTATTCTATTGGTCATTATCTGGAATTCTAAAATATGGTTATCGTAGCTATGCGGCAACCATTAAAACTCATGTACCTACGTATAAATTTGTTACTTTTTCTTTCGTCTGCTCTAAATTCTGTGGTTTGTTGATGCAGACCTCCTGCTTTAAATGACAGATCAGACGACTATTCGAAGTCACCGATTTTCTAGATGATACTGTCTGCGAATAAGTCCATTTTCGCTGTGGCAACTATTTTTTTTAGTAACAGTAAAGTTGGTGGAATTACTGCCAGCAGTCAATTTTTAAAAATTTCTTGCTAACAAGTCCCTAGTAGGTCTTCTTAAAATTTGCTTAAAACTCTTCATCATTCTCGGGGTTAGATCTGCAGGACTCAAAGAGTTTTGCTGGGTCACCGGGATTGAGGTGACGAACCAGATTTTTTTAATGGTATACATGCAGATCTTTTATTCAAATACGAGGCAACCTGCCATGCGTTAGGTAAGCCCAAATTCGTTGTGGTAATGTTTCAGGACTAAATGAAGCGATTTGACGAACGAGCTGCATGTTCTTGGTCTCACATTTATAGTATTCTCATTTCGTATGAGTTGTGGGAGCTGTTGTGTTCCATAAAATTGACCGCCCATTTCCCTGCTGTGCCTCCGTGAAGTGTTCCTTCTTGAGTCTGAAACAGCAAAAATTCAGAAATATTATTAAACAAATTGTTATCTACATATAACATTGTCTCTTGGCGCATCATGTAGTTTTTTAACTGTAGGTATTTTATCATCAGCTGATATATCTCAACAAGAAATATGTGGTCCCAAAGCAGAGGAAGTCCTTGCAAGGTAATTCTTTTAATACTTGGGGGAATATTTTGTCAAGTCCGTCTGTCAAATCTGTCGGCAGATATTTGTATTCGCTCGATTTGGGTTTTTACAGGCACCTTCACTGAAAGAAGGTCATAACGCTTATTTTACAGGGTGTCCGCCGGGAAGGTATACTACTTTGTTTGTTTATAATTTTTGATTAAATGAATGAGAACGGATCTTATATTGATAAATGTTTTATTTAATGCAATTATGTATGGAATACAATCAGGTAAACGTCCGCCTCAGTTAGTCTCACAAATGCGGGCACATTTCACGCGGTATTTCATTAATTTCATCAGGAATATTTTGTTTGAGTTGCTCAAGCGTTTCTGGTTTGTTTGCATAAACCTTGCTTTTCAGAAATCATCACAAAAAGAAGTCCGGAGCAGTCAAATCAGGCGACCGTGGAGGCCAATCAACATCACCATTTCTTGAAATAACTTGTTGTGGAAAGAGGTCTCGCAGTTGTATTGTATTGTAATCCTGGCTATGTGACACCGTCTTGTTGATACCACATGTTAATCAAGCCCAAAGCATGAAGTTGTGGCGTTAAAAAGTTTTCAATCATAACGATATCGCTCCCCATTCACAGTTACCGTTACGCCGTTTTCATTTTCAAAGAAGCAAGGTCCAATGATTCCTCCTGACCAAATTGCACACCAGACTGTAACTTTTAATGGATGCAAATCAATAATTTGAGGGTTTTATATTACCCATAACCGACTATTCTGTTTATTCACATATCCATTCAAATAAAAATGTGTACTCCCAAAAATTTCACGTAACTTTGTCATCGTCACAGTAATCGATGATTGATTTTGATAAAATGTTTTAACGATTAAAACACGTTGGTTTATTGAATATTTTTCCATAATAAATTTGCCACGTGCCTACTTAACGACTGCCAAATATGAACTGTCAAGACTAATGTTTACCAAAATGGCGGCAAAACAAAGTAGAATACCTTCCCGGCGGACACCCTTTATATAGTGGGATGGGCGCACGATTTTTTTTTCCATTGGAACTTTGACTAAGGCACAAAAAGAAAGGACCACCTTTCATCGCAGTTTTCATAGCAATAGCCGGTGTTGAACGTCATTGTTTCGAGGTATTGCTACTAAATGTCGTACGGTGGATGGCTATACTTCAATTCTAAAACTTAAGGTGTACATATATTCATGGCTTTAGCGCACTTAGACCAATCCTACACATTCTGCTATTCTGCGCTCCCATTTAATAGCAAAATGTGCCCATGGAAGAAAAATATGCTGCATCAATACGGCGTGCTTGTAGAGCTATTTCCGAGAAGGTGCTAAAAGCAACCGTATATCACATCACCATATTCCGCTTCTGAAACTCTTTAATCAAATCATATATACACAACTAGGTCTACCAATTGCGGAGCGCATCAGCTTCTATGCTTGACCGCAAAAAATGCATATCATTGCTTAAACTACTTAAATCCGCTGATATACCTATACGCGCTACTTCTTCGCCTTTCAATGGCTGAGACTCACAAAACGTCTCTTAATAATTACATTAGAGGTTAGAGCCGCAAGAGCCTACTTACAACTCTCAAAAATTCCAGCGCACACAGTTGCCCACTTAGTCCTGAACATTATGCTCGGCTTCATTCCACACCTCGTGGCACTCGAACTGAGCTCCATATTCACTTCATTTTTCCGAATCCCATCCGCACACCGCCTTCTCCATAATACCATACAACAGCAACAGAACGATGACGAGCGGGCCATTCAGTCAGTATGAATGGCCTCAATGGCGGATGAATGAATTGGCGGCGGTCGTTGTTCGCTTGGCGGCGGTAACCGGCCAGCATCTCTCTCGCGTATAGGCCCAGCGTAAAAGAACCATTTTGACAGGTTCAACATAACCGAACCGAACCGAAAGTAGAACAATGTCAGTGAACTATGAGTGCTAGTTGTGTGCTAGAGATAGAGAGTGCCTCTGTACCTCTGCGCTGCCGTATTACTGTTGTTCTGTATTGCCACTGGCTGCGTACGCAGCCATAGAGTCAACAATTGAACCAGCACCGTCCAACGGTGAGGCGGCGCACGGCCGGCGGTATGGTAAACCTGCTTTGGCGGTTTCTCGACTACGGCCGAAGCGCAAGATGTGTCGGATCGAATTAGTCTCTAGTCTCGTTTTCTGCTCACTTAACACACTAAGAGCAGGCCATGTGAGCTTTGGTCGACGAATTCGTCGTCAGCGGCTCTGCCGTCGAGTTATTTGCATTCCAATTGTCTGGCTGTTGTTGTTGGCTTTTATTGGTGTTCTTATTCTTTATTTACTTTCAATTTGGTTGCTTGTTTTATTGGTTTAATTATAATTGAACCGAATGGATTGGTGAGCTGTAAATGGGATCGGCGTTGTTGCTGGGATGATGGATCGGGTAAATATTGTGAATCTTGACAAGGAAAGCCGGGATTCATTAGCGTAATTATGGTGATCTGGGAGCTCTACTGAGGAACAAACGGTGTATGGAAGGCGCAGCTCGGTGGCACTGCTCGTATATACTTAGTGACCCAAATACAGAGTTCAACAGGCTTGTGCGAGGCATACTGGAGGAATGCAATTTGTATCTACCGGGCATTTGGTGAAAGTTAGACTGAGCTGACTATTTTCTTGGAATCGGAGAATCGGTCAGTAGGTAAGGTTGGTCAGTAATATTATGCAGGTACCACTAGAGCAGAGTGATTCATGTAGATAGGTTTTGTGATTAGGTTTATTCAGGACATACTTGGCTGGTAGCCAATTGTGGAGATTTCTATCAAACGTCATATTGCGAAGATAGACAAGCTCGTGAGATCATGTGAGGAATACCAGATACATGTGGCATTTAGCTTCAACCATGAATTGAACTCCAGACTGTGAGATTCATAAGCTAGGTCTTACACACTAGGAACGAGAATCCTGCATACTTCCTTACTTAGCCTGAAGTGGATACGATAGCTAACTGGCGCAGGGTCATAAGGATTTTTTTTGATTGAGGTATTAGTTCACAAATCAATTTGAAACTTATGCCCCACACAGGTGGGCCAAAAGTCCACAAGTTTCGCGAGGTTCTGTTTGATGCGCTGCGCCTTACTGATCACAGATTTTTTGATTATAGCAGCCACGAATTTGGCAGATGATTTTAAAAGGACTCGTGTCATGTCATGGCGTGACAAAAACAATGTTTATATATATTACCACAATAGCGGGCCAAATTTATCCCATCTTTCAAGCCGGACCCAACGATACCCATCCTCAGAATTTTATTGAAATCGGTTGAGTGGTTTGACAGCGGAGATGGTTGACAGCGCCACCTATCTCTGCATATGTTTATTGCCAAATGCCAACTGCGTGATTGTTATATATTGGGCTCATTCGCGTTCGTGGCTTACATAAAACGCAATCGATATAAATCGATCGCAATCGCACAAAGTCTATACACGTTCTCATCAAAAATGACAGAAAAAGAGAAAAGAAGCAAAATAACGGGTAATGTGCAGTTCCTCTTTTGGCTCGAAACAGCTCAGAGAACCGGGGTGTACCGTGTACTGGCAAATATGTAAAATGCATGAAGTTGACTAAAAACAAATTCAAAATCCGGCTGAAAAAGTAATTGCGCCCAAAAATAAAATCTGTGAAAATAAAGAAAATTTGGCGTTGGTCGAATGTTGACCCAAACATTTCATATGTTGAAAAAGGGTCAGCTATATAGAGTCTATCCCTATTAATTGCTTTTAGAGATTTTCGCATTTAAAATTTAAAAAAAAATAGTTTTCTTTTGAATTGTTTTTAGCAAAACAATTGAATGCCTAATTAAAACTAGCAACACAGCAAAATAGGTACCAAATAAAAAAATTCTAACAAACAAAGCTCCAATCAAACAAAAAAGCAAAAGTTTGTCATTCAACTAAGAAACAAAATAAAACTTGCCAAACGTCAAATGCAAAAAAAAGCAAAATACTGAATAAACAAACTGGGAAACTAAAAACTGGGAAGTGGAACCCGCCGAAATGACAATTCGCTAAATAATTTTGACGAAACTAATCATAACCGGCGGTTAGTTAGTTAGTTAGGCCATTATATTAAGACATATTTTTATTAGTAGCTATGTAGTACATAGTTAGCCATTTGCAAAAAGCTTTTAGGTTACTTTCTTTTTAACATTCGGTTTGTTCTCCTTCTGTTCCTTTTTATTAAATTTAGTTCGCTTAAGTTTTTGTCAAATCCATTGTTCAAGCTAATCTGTATAAAAGTACATATTTAAATTTTGTAAGCGGAACGGTGTTTTATTTTTGGAACCCTGTGTCACTTAGGCATTGTTTCATTTTTCACAGTATTTACGTGATCCATTAAAAAAAAAAATCGTCAACCGAAAATTGGTTTGAAGTAAATATACATCCAAAACGAACTTTTTATTTTATGAAAAAATCGTATGCTGCTTTTACAAGGGATGCTCAATACTAAATAGCCGTCGGACTGAAAAGGACAGCTCCACCTAACACGCAAAAATACGTGACACGTACATATTTTGGTCGGCCATCTTGTTTTCGTGGTAGGAATTATAGGAAAGTTCAGCTTGTTGATAATTTTATAGCAATGGGTTACAAAATTGCTTCCGAAAGTGATGAACGGACAGTTATTTATTATTTCGGGATACGGTCGTAATTCTGCTTTCAAAATTCTACTTTGCAAAATTCTGTCTTCTCACATAAAAATTCTGCTATACGTAATTCTGCTTTTTTTAATTCTACCTTACAAAATTTTGATTTTTAAATTTAAATCAATAAAATTCTGCTTATTCTGCTTTTTTCCAACAAACATTATGTAAACGACGAAAACAAAGTGATATAAAAAAACAATTTTAAATTTATAAAACATTAAAAATTATTTATTTTTAATTTTTAAATTAAATTAAAATGAAACAAGAAAAAACAGATTAAATATTGACAACAAATTTAAATAAAAAAAAACAGTATCTATTGAAAAAAAAATAATGCGAATTTAATTAAAAAAATTTTGAAGCTGTCAGGAATTACAACTTTTACTTATTATAATTTCATTTGTTTTCTTTTTATACTTCATTTCGGCAGTATAAAAGAAAAGCCGAAATGATGTTTAATCAAAATTCCTTCGACAATCAACTCGGTAGGATCTTCGAATACTCTAAGACCATTTTCTTAGGAGGTTCGTTGTAATTACTGTTACGCTGCGATTGATGGTTTGGTGGACAGAGAAAGACTTTTCCTCAGTCTTCCTAAAAAAATATCAATTTCAGTGTCGCTTCTTTTGCTTACTTTCGTATTTCTATAATCGAAATAAAATAAAATCGTATTTTTAAAAAAATACCCACGACATCTTTTATTTTTCTCCCAGGAGGAAATATAAATCTACAAATAAAAATAAAAAAAGATTTGGAACAAGTTAAAAAGCGCGCGCTCCAAATCTTTTTTTATCGTTTGCACAATTTTGTAAAGCTGAATTATGAGAACAGAATTTTGTAGAAATAATTTTGACCCATCCAGAATTTTGACCCTAACCCATTTATTTCGTGTAACTGATTGATGAATTGTATTTCCTGAAACTAATTACCACTCTCATTTCACGTGCTTTAAACCAGAAATAGAAATTTTTTCAAATAATTGCTGAAATGTTGGTCGCCGGGACTTGATCATGACACTTTAGGCGTCTGATTTGTGATCTCATTCTTATGCCTTTCTTAGCATTGACTACAGAAAAATGGATCTTTCTGTCCCGTCTCGTGAAAAAATGAACGTGCGGTATGCTGTAAATGCAGAAGTATGCTTTCGCGTCCGCTCTTTGAGAAAATGTCATCCATTTGGATATATCTCTAGCCAATCTTTAGATATCAAGTCACTTTTGACCTTATCCATTAAAACTACCAATCTAAGTTATTATTTTCACATAAATTGAAAAAAACTTTAACAAACTTGTCAAATATTATGACTTAAAAGAAGATGACAACGTTCGGGTTACTAGTTTAGTAAGTCTGACAGCAGTTTGACAGCATTTGTCTGTCTTTGGGTTGGTCTAGATTACATGGTAAATTTTTCAATTAAAGTTGACGGACGGGTAGCCGACCCATCTAGTCAGGCGCCGTTCCAAGTGCTCGTTGTTTATTTAACAAACAAAATTTTTTTATTGTTCTACAGTAAAAGAAGGGAAACATTTTACTACCCAACAACATTATACGGAGCTGTGTAACTTTGTTAGTAATATAATCCAAAGGTATGTATAGTTGATCGCCCTATTAAGTGACCGCCATAGCACACCCACAACAACAAATGTTTTTACGTGTACAAAAAAATGAAGTCGAATAGTCAAAGTAAAGTGCTCTAAGTATCAAAATTAACATTTATTTATTATCTGCTAATCGTATAGAATCCTTAAAAGGTTTTTCGAAAACCTTAAATTGGAGTAGGTAACCTACGGCGACCATTTTTTTAATCACATAAAAGAGGACATTTCGTTAAGTAAAAATACCTACCCAGTCAAAAATGGTAAAAGCGCATTTTAACTATCAACATTTTTAGGTTTTTCTAGGTTTTATAAAAGGCACTGACTTGATCTTTGGAAATCAACACAAGATTACCAGCTTTGGAAGAATTTCGAAGGTACCTACTCGCATATTTCTTATACATAGTAGGGAGATGGTCTTTTGGGAAAAAGACGATATTTTAGAAAAAAGAGGACAATGTATGGTTTTCTTTCCGTAAAAAATAGGAGAGGACCTACAATCTATTCAGTCATTAAAAACACAAAAAAAATGAGGATTCGTTGTTGAGTTGAAAATTAAATAAATTCGCTTTAGGGTAAATAAAATGATTCAAAAATAATATCCAATCATTTAAAATGATTATGCTTACCCATTCAAGACAAACACCAAAAATATTAAAAAAAATTCCCAGCCGAAGTTGCAAGAACTACAAAGTTTAACCCATTTTAGAAGGACCCTCACCTCCGTCAACAAACTTTCTGTGGGTCAAAGTCAACACCCAATGGCCGGGCATTCAGCTAGGTTGCAATCTCAAATTTTCGCTTATATCATATCGGCACATAACAAATTCTCTCCCAACTGAATTGTACATCCTCCTCTAGCTGCAAGTCACATATATTGGCAAACGACTTTTATTTATTACAAGATAAAAAAAAAACCAAAACAACGACATATCCACGGTGTGCCCGATAGCCAGCGTACAGTCGCTAAAGTGACAGTCGAACAAGAAATCCATCACTTCACCTCACGATGCATTGTATCTATATGTCCTCGACGGACTTCATTTACCGCTCTGTCCCATGATACTCATAGTACTCGGACGCCCGATGATTGACAGCCGTACTTTATGACAGCATCTTGACCTCGTCGATGCCTGTGGGATAGAAGCAGCCAACGAAGTTCGATTTATCGATGGAAAGTTTTATGATTGAACCCCACATGAGGATGGTATATAAGTAGCTGCGATAACAACATCCACCATCATGTGGTAATAATTAAAAATTTTGAATTCTGACTGACAAGCCGAGGGACGATGAAGCAAACAAATAATTACAGGGTCAGCTGAGGTCTAATTATTGCCGCCAATCCATACAGGGTGGTCGGCGAATCTTTTCGGTTTCCCCATTAACAACTTCGACGATAGCTATGTATATAATTCTTTTTCGCAAAACTTCAGATTGGTTTTCCTCCTCATCTGTGTAAGCTATTGGAATTCGCTTTGATTTAAACCGCGACGTCCATAGTTCTTGCATTGGTCAACTGCGATACAGTCAATGCACCAGCAGCAGCTGCTGTTGTTGGTAACTGGCAATTGTCAGCCACATTTCAAATGAGGCCAGCCGATCAATAGTTGAAGGCATACAATTTCGTTGCCCATATAGTCTGTCTGCATGATGGCGGTATTGTGTAGTGGCTTAGGCTTAGATACTCTTAGTATACAGTGCATAAAACAGTTTTCCGATTTTGGAGCAAGTAACGTTCAATTCAAATTGACGTCGAACGGCGGCAGTGCTGCAGAAATGGGCTTGGCTTCGTGATTGCAAGCAATGAGGTGTAAATGGTAAAAGGTTCGACGGATCGAAAATACAAACTTCTGCATGTGTGTCGGTGGAAAAGAAAATCTGCACTGAAAACACCGAAGTGGGTTATACTAACGCTTTTCGAATAAAAATGCACGTGGGGAAGGTTTGTTGCGCAGTTTGGTTTATGTAGGGCAGGGAGAGGGCTTTCAAGAAGTAGTAGCAATATATGCTTGGACCTTTACGATAAATTTTTAAGAAACTTGTGGTATACTGTCAAATGGACACCTTCGTGCTGAGCTTCCTTTTCCAAATACTGAACTCATGTCTTATCTACCTCTGCGGACAGCAGACAGCTGATAACCATCCACTATGCTCTATAGTTTCTAGTGCCGACTATCAAAACCAAAGACCGGACTGAATTTAATCTTCAAAATATTGCGCTGCTAGGGAGGATTAATGGAGCAAACAATGGATAGCCATAATCCCGTACAGTGGAAAAGCGCTATACTTCTAAACTAGGAAATACTAGCCTTGATATTTGTACCATCGGTGTATTTAACAGCAAACACGTGCTAGTGAGCTGTTGATCCTGGAGCCTGAAGGTCACAGTACTGGGATTCTTGGAAAGATTTTGGTAAACTTCTTGCTGCGAGACGGCTCTTCTTGGTCCTCGAAAAGCACGGTTAAACGACTTAAGCCATGGATCTCTAGGTACTTACTAAACAAAGTTAGAGGAAAAAAGAAACTCAGGATCCAATGCTATAAGTACCCCAGAAATATGAGCTTAAAAAGAATTATATGTTACGTTGTGCGCTGATCTTAAAAATGAAATTCCAGTCTGTCGGGATAATTTTTATCGTTCACAATTTAACTCTCCAAATGGTAATTTGAAAAGTGAATGGCAGATTGTAAATACTATTCTTAATAAGTCGTCCTCTACCAAGAAACCTACTGTTATCAGAGTCAATGACTGCGATCTATCTTATAAAGCTACTATTGCTAATGAATTTAACATCTATTTCACCGATATAGCCAAAAGCTTACAGCCATCTCCCATTAAACCAATATGTTCACTTTGTTCGTCCAACCTTAGTTTTACTGAACACATTGAAGTAAACAGTTTTGTGTATCAGCCCATAATTCCTATCGAGGTTTTAAAAGTGATTGACAGCTTTAACAAATCAAATTCGTGTGGTGCTGATGGTATATCTAATTTCATTTTAAGAAAAATTGCGTATTCTGTTCTGAATGTTCTAGTAAATATTTTTAACCGTTGCGGTTTTTCTGGCGTCTTCCCCGAAGTTCTCAAATGTGCCGATATTGTCCCACTGTTGAAAAAAGGTGCCGCTACTGAAATCTCTAATTATAGGCCAATTTCACTTCTTCCTGTCTTCAGTAAAATGTTTGAAAAGCTTATAAAAAGTAGAATAGTAAATTATCTAAATAATAATTAATTTTTTAGTCCACTTCAATTTGGATTTCAAAAAGGAAAATCAACTGAAGACGCACTGCTACAGTTCTGCTCTCAAAAATAATGTCAAACCTAGACAGTAAAAAAATATACAGCTGGCTTGTTTATTGACATTACCAAAGCCTTCGATATGCTTAACCATAACTTGCTATTGAGAAAGTTGGAAAAAGCTGGCTTTCGTGGCTTCATACTTGACTGGTTTCGGTCTTATCTTGGTAACAGGTCGCAAAGAGTGAAGCTTGACGACATAAGAAGCGAAATTAGGTTCTTTAACTTAGGTGTACCCTAAGGCTCAGTTTTAGGACCTATTTTGTTTCTAATTTATATTAACTGACTATTTTCACTTAATTTTAAAGGTACACCTACTGCTTTTGCGGATGATGTTGGTTTTTCCTATGGATGCAGTTGTCCTTTAGATTTAATCTCGAACATAAACTGGGATCTCAACCTATTGAGAAAATGGTTCGCTGAACACAATTTAGTAATAAGTTTCAAAACTAAAATTATGGTTTACAGTTTGTCTTCGATACCAATGACGGAAGCCAATGTTTATTTTCATGCACCTGAATGCCAAATATATAAATTGCATAATTGTAATTGTGTATCTAGTTGTTCTTCTACGTCCTTTTGTAGCAACATAATCTGTAGTGATAAGTGTTTTGGAACAAGTGGATGTTTTTAAATATCTGGGCCTAACTATTGATTACAGGATGAGTTTCTATAATCATGTGGTAACCTTAAAGCAGTACTTTCGCTATACACTTAGGCATTTCTTCTACTTGCGCAATGTCTGCTCCAAAATACTTCTAAAAATTATATACTAAGGAATTTTTCACTCTAAGTTGCAATACGGTATTGCTTGTTGGGGAGGTTGATATTTTAATAAGATACAACCCTTACTAATTTTGCAAATATATGTCTTAAGAAAAATATGTCGTAAACCTGCAAGATATCCTAGTTATTCCTTGTTTTGTGACCTGAGAATTCTTCCCGTTCGTCATTTATATTGTTTCAAAGTGTTGAAGACCTTCTTTATGAAGTCTGGTGATCGTAATTTTCGTCTAATTTCAACGCATAATTGACGTGGAAGCTTTTTTAATATATTAACTATACCCAATATTCGTACCACTGCCTTTCGTAAGTTTTATACTGTTTCTTCTTATCGCTTGTTTAACAAACTTCCGTTGTCGATCAGGACTATATCAATACCTGGTTTGTTCATTAAAAATGTAAAACGCTGGCTCGTTAACTTTCAGTATGCTTATTACCGATTTCATGGTTTAATTACTGATATTCTGATCTAATTTTTACTTTATTAAATATTTGTTTATTTTCTTAATGGCTAATTTAGCTTAAGTAACTGTAACTTTAATTTTAATTTTGTTCCTGTCTGTTTTAAACTTGTATTTCAATATTGTTTTCACTATAGGGTGATCACCCCACACACATAATTGTATCTTGTACTGTTAAGCCCATTGAAGTTCCATATATCTATCTATATGGAACGGTATATAGTATTGGTATAAGGTGATACGTGTGGCACTGTAAGCAGCCCCTCATGTAAGTTATGCTATTCGCAAACTGTCGACGTCACTTAAATTTTACAAGAAGAAGATTCCTAATTTAAGGTGACCGTTTTTCTTCGACAGCTTACATTATCAAGCAATACTAAGTATTTAGGTAATGACGTCAATACAAACCATGATTTTACGGAACACATAAGGCCAGACACCTCTTATGCAGCTAAGGCTGTGTTTTAGGATGTTCAGTTGATCTTGGGGACTAGACTAAATGTATTGTTTACAAGAGCATTATTAGACCATGACTAATGTTCTTTTTGATGAGAGGTAACATGCCTCGACTAAGATACAAAACGTTGGGTGTTTATGCATTGCAGGGGCAACGAAATAAACTATCCCATTGCTGTCAAAAAAGGACCATTCTGTCTGCCTCTATTTACACGACTTTGTTGAGAAACCTTTGTGCACATACACACAAATTACTTCTTAATTTGTTGTTCACTGCGACACCTCTTGCGAAAGTCTCACAAATATCCGAAAGAGCTTCTAAATTCAGGCGTTTGGACACGGCATAAAATTGTAGGTCTCTTTCATTCGTCCTAAAAATGCAACAAAAAAACTCACACGAAATGAATGGTTGCAAGTCCTAGGGTACGTTATCTATTTATATATTTTTCCTCAGCTTGAGCTCGACAGTCTTGTTACTATTACACCCTTAACAGATTCCATGCTTTTCGATTTAAAATAAATTCGATAAAAATTGCAAACGAGCAGCTACCCCGAAGTAAAATGTAAGGAAGTAAAAATAAAGCACTAAATAAGATTTTTGTCGTTTGTAGATGATCCCAGCTCCAATAAATATCTATAATCCTCAGAATAAATCGCCAAATTTAGTACTTTGTGTTAAAAAATATTTACTAAATTAGTGGCCAAACATTTATTCTTTCAACAAAATTCTAACAAGTAATAAACATGTGGTCACTAAAATTGTAGAGCTTTTTTAAGGTTCCGTGCCCAAAGGGAAAAAACGGAACCTTATTAGTTTCGCTTTTGTCCGTCCGAACCCGCTAGACCAATTTTGTTTTTTTATAACTAAGTCATATAAGAAAATATCCAACAGAAAGTAAATCAAACATTTTTATATACTCACAATATTGATAGTATTACTTTCGCTTTGTACATCGCACCGAAATGAGTCACCATGGCAAAGGAAAGGGGTTGACATTGGGTTCTGACTGCTGCTACGATAAACAAAATGGTAGCATTTTGCACTGAAAATCTTGACGAAGAATTTCAGCTTCGGTAACTTATTTTATAGTAAACCGACTTGCTTAGTTTCACAGAACCCCTTCCACTAACTACCCTCCATGGCTTACAACATGACTATTATTTCATATATTTATAGGTATATTATGCGCTGCTCTCGAATAAAATCATTTCCACTGGGTGAATGTTATTTTCTCTTCAAAATAGCCAGCTTCCTATTTATTCAATTCCACAATAAAATAAACTTCAACCTAATGGTACCCGTACTAGCAGATAAATTTGTTGGCATGTTGAATATCTATGGAATTCCTCTATGGTAAAATACGAGTACCTAGAAATTGCGAACTTTTCGTGCTTTGTTTATTTTCATTCCATTGCAGTGAAGGTAATTTTCATTAATTCTGGCATAAACAGGTAAAAACCAACTGCACATTTCCAGGAACTGGATCTGAATTGCACAGTTTTGCCGCGAATTACCGATGAAAACAGTGACAACTTTTATTAATTTGACACCCCTTTAACCGCGAAATGTAATCTTTAACCGATTTGTTGTAACATCACCTCAATAGGAAACAATAATCGCATTGAGCATGACATTTACAACAAATGCTTACCCATACTCACCCTTAACATCTTTGAAAGTCAGTCATGGAACCCACCACCGGCTTAAGCTAATGAATACATGTACTATAATATGTGAAACCACCACCCGAAGAAAGGTCGCACAATTAACTGCTGTCGGCTTGGTCATTGTCTTTTTCTTTTCAGTTTTCCCACCGCTCGCTGACTGTGACGACTCACCCCTTTGATTAATCTTCTTAGGGGTGAATTTCAAATCGAATCTATTGTCAGCTAATGAGTAATGAATAAGTTACCTCGAGGCCTGTACCTATGGCGCATCTTAATCACGGAGAAGTTGTTTTGATTTCTGACAATACCATTAGGTGTCAAACAGAAAGGGGATGCGCATTCGGGGTTATTTGCTGCGCAATTTGCAACACCTTGTGTTGAAATGTCAGTCAAACATTGCCAACAAACCGGTTGCCCGTAGTTCGGAATAAATGTCAACCTTAACTCATCGACGAGCTGCGCAACTTCTACCGGTCTGTATCCCTTCTCCCCAAAATAAAGAAAACAATCAACGCAGAACTTACCGCTGGCCAAATGTGATTTATCGTCTGATTTGTTTCTTATTTGCTTAGCACTCATCGCCGTCAAACAATTAATCAACATAAACGTCATCGTTGGCTTTGTTGCGGTAGTTGTTGCAAGTTAAAGTTGAAACTAAACAAGTAATATCTCCTCGCCAGTGACGTTTATTCAAAGGTGCGCAGGTGTTCTCTGCACAGCCTAACCAAATTCATTATTATAATGCACTGAGCTTAAGTTCATTATGAAACTCATTTCTGTTTCTTTGCAATAAATTATGTATTAACTAACCAGTATTTGTAAATTAATACTTCAAATCAACATGTTGAAATAATTGTATCGAACCAAAATCCAAATCTCCCTGTATCAATAATTCCAATTCACAGTCAAAGTGACTTGGTTGTAATGAAACTCACCCATCGGGGTGTTCATCTCGCTTTAGAGCACCGTGGACAGGCAAAATAGCATACAAAAAACAAGACAAAATAAAAAATAAAAAACCCTTTTTGCCTCATAAATCTACCTGGCTTGGTGTTCTCCTGCATCAAGCGCACTTCTTTCCATTTTGCTTCGCACTTCTTGTGTTTCATTTTCGTTTTTGTTCCACCATGAAAAACATAGAGTTGTTGTACTTGTGCGGTGTGCTTACAAGCAAAACACAAGATCATGCAAGGTACAACATACAACTATAACTAGACTATAACAGCCAGAGCCGGAGTCCAGTTCAAATCATAGTGCTTCGTTCTCCTGTGGTGCGCTATGCTTTGCAGAACCTGGAATTTTATATAATTATTCATTCCCATTCTGGTCCGCTGAGTGTATAAATATGGAATAGAATATAGAGGTCGGTTGCAACAACTGAAAAAAAATATGAATATTGGAAATTGCAACTGCTTTAATTGAAAAGCTACTTGCGAAACCATTTTCACAGCTGTTAAGCTGATAAATTGGAAATATGTAATTTATTATGTTAGGCCAACACTAGCTTCTCCAAATTTTAATGTATCTTTATTAGGAACTTTCATGAACAAAATTTTGAATTCAAGCTTTGGTTGCGTGGTTGCCATTCTATAAGCAAAGTTTTCTGTTGGCCTTACCTTCTTTTTTTAAATTATCTGATCGTTTTAGAATTGCTGTAAATAAGCACATTGTTTCCCAATAGAAAAAGCAAAAAATAAATATAAGTTTACCTACAAAAAAACTTAGTTAGGATATCGTTGTCTATCACGTCCTCGTATAGGGTCCTGGAATAGGACAGAAAATACACTATCTTACTACGGTGGAAAATATAGTGAACACCCTACTGAAAGCACCACGGCACGTCACTGCTCCTCGCTATGGGAGTGAGCAGAGTGCTTGCGAGTAGTCAACACAAACGCCCTCTATGTGGTAGAAACTGCTTAAACTGTTAGCGACAATTACAATCTTACGGGCTACGGCTGGTTGCAAAGCTGGCACCCATGCAGACAACTTCTTAATGATGACTATTTTTCGCAAACAAGGTGAGGCTGGTTGCAGATGAAAAATCATCAAATTTGCGGGTCAATAAATAAGCTCATCTGACATTTGGTGGCAGTGCCTGGAGAACTGTCAAATGCTAAATGTCAAATAATTTTTATTATATAGGTACATCACACACACTCGCGTTTAAGTTCAGTGTTTGATAAATTGAGATTGCAGTCAAAATATTGGAATGAATTGTTTGACATGATTGTCCGCTTCATTGTCGCTGCAGGCGACGAGGAAACTTATATAAAGCGAAGTGCCGTTTGGGATTTTGCTTGGCATCGCTAGTTTGTTGTGCAAATGCAACGCACTCCTAGCAACAGGCGTGTGTTCCCTCCAATGTACGTATCATATATGCAGGCACACACGAAATGCCTAGTTCACTGATACTTCGGCAATGACGGAGAAATTTGGCAACGAAATAAGACATCGCTGGTGTGGATAAGCAAAGCGGGTGAAATATTTCGAACAGAAGACGAACTGCGAAAATAATTTTCCGAACTATAGGCTGAGGGAGTGTTAAGCCAGTAGTCAGTCTCTGGAATACAAAGTACAGCGCAAAAGTAAATCATTTGGTCCTTCTTCCCAGCGGAAATTTGTACTCCCTTGGCTAACATTTCTTCTATCTGTGTCCAAAAAATTGTAACAATATCTTGGTGCTGCTTCGCACGCTAAAAATATGTGTTTGCGTAAAGTTCTCATAAGCGCAAAACACGTGTGGTAGGTATTAAAAAAAAACAAGTTGTAGAAGTGATTTCTTAAAAGTGATACAATTACTAATCCATTAAATGTATTTGCATTTTGTGATTTTTTTTTTATCTTATTTTTCTTGTTTCTTAGCATAAAATGCAATTTTTTTTCCATAACAGAGTTTGCAAAATGAGTGGAAACTTCAATCTGCCTCTATTTTCTCAAATATTTCGATAAAATCTCTTTGTTTTCCAGTAGTAACCCCCTGTAAATTTGCTAGAAAAACAGGGGCTGACTTTATGAAAGACACGGGTCCTTTAAACGTTTTCCAGTTGTCAGCCCCCCCCCGTTCTTATGGAAATGTGTAAATTAAATTGGCGCTGACTACTGGATACGTGCATGGCCGACTACTGGAGCTTAGGGGGCTGACTACTCCAATGTCATAACTACTTCACTTTTAAATAGTTTGCATTTGGGTAGCTAATATACTTTATTTTACAGTCTATGCACTTCCAACGTTCACATAAACCATAATCTTAATTAAATAATTTAACAATCGATTTTTAGAGACCAATCAAACGCAAAAAAAAAAAAATATTAAAAAAGCTGACTACTAATACCATCACCCTATATGTCCTACCGATAACGGCCGCGAATAAATTGATTCCGAAAAGTCGATGAATCGGTCAATTAAAATATTTTATGGAAAACTGTGTTAAGTTGCCTGAGTTTACAGTTTAGCATCTCATAACACTTAGTTTTGTGTAGGTAAGTTTTTATTTTTCGGGCGAATGGAAAGGGCCTACAATTTTATGCGGAGAATATTTTTTTGATTTGAATTACCCAGAAACCACTTGGAGAACCGTTTCTATACTTACTGGCCAAATTGGCAGCCAAAAACAGTTGTTAGGACCGAAGAATGCAAATGTAAGCGGAAGCCAATGGGTTGAATTCGTATTCTAGCTAAAGTTTCATTACGGATCTAGCAGCTCATAAATATTTGTGCTATCAAAAAACCATCTCTGTGGCACTTCCAGTTTTCTGTAGCAGTTGCTCTCGACTAAAAGGAGATGGCCGAGAACCTTTATATAGAAAGTCCTAGAAAACTAATGTTCGCCTGTGAGGTGGAACCTTTTCGGATTTTCCCTGGTGTTTCATGATACCTTGTAAATATCACAACAGGGGTTCACGCCAACTCAGCGCTGCGGTCTCCGAGCTTGTGTGTGGTCGTACGTCAGATTCCACTTTACAGTTGCTAAGTAATGGATCATTGTGACGCCTGGTAGGCGAACATTAGTATGGAAGGTACTTTCTTGTTGTTGTATTAGTTAGTTTCACTAAGAGTTTTTGAAATTTTGTAAAGACGTTTACTTTGAAAAAGAGGCAAAACTGCAAAAAATACAATCAAATACACAGCCTAGATCAACAAAATTATATTAGTATTCTAGGGTTAAATCGGAATAAAAACTAGAAAATATTTTTGTCGAGTGTCTATATATATAAGTCTTCAATATACCCATTTCTTCCTCAATGCAATTGGAATACGATCAGGAATCTGCTCTCGCATCCACCGAATGCTGTCCAATTATGGTCCCATCAGCTGTCTGTTATATGCAGATCACATAATGGGCAAAGGTGTTGGAATATAAACCAACCATACACTTGACACTTTATTTAACAGGATGTAGTCAGTAAATATATGGCTCAACCTTAAGATAGATCTTAGACAAAATATCTATCAAAATTCAATGTAACACGTTGCTATACATTGAAGTACGTATTTTCGTAAATTATTGTTTGTAACAACCTTAACGTGAAGCCGAAGTAATTTATGATCCCTTTCACCGCCTTTGATGTGTTATTATACCCACCTTGATTGAAATCCAGACAACTTCACCCTGACATTGCATTGATTTTATAATCTTTTGACGCAAGCATTCAAACTGACGTCTTCACGCGCCTAGCCCCGTACATTGAACTCATCCAATAAATCTCCCGCAGGAAACAACACAAGAAAACAAACTCCAAGTATGAATTTGTATAGTCAACTTTCATTTTCTATTTAAAAAGAAAACAATGGCAATTTCTGTATACAAATAGGTACTAATGAATTCCACTGACAAACAATCAAATTCATCTTCTTCAGCTTATCTCGTTTTTATTTCATTACCAACTGCAGCACTATGTATCTTTTTCTATCTATTTATAGACGCCCAAGTAGAATTAGTAGCTTCTTAAAAAAAATAACCCCCCCCTCGCCATAGATAATAATCTTCTCATATGCATGCAATGAACATGACAGGGAATTAAATTGCTCGCACTAAAAGGCAAAAATAATCTACCAGCGCTTAAAGTCACCCCCACCATTTCAAATAGGTATATCGCTCAATTACATTTGCTTTGACATTAGAGACCTACCACACACCTAACTGGTCAGCATGAATGTCAAACTTAAACTGTGTGAGACTATCAAACTGAGCAGTCATCGCACAGCATGTGTAAACAACTGCAGGTAGTATGTAGGCACTCTAGAAGGCAGACTCGATAGTCGATACACAATCCACTGTGCGGGGTTAAGGAGCCCCTACCAACATGGTACATGGTACATGGTAGTGGTGTGGCGTGGTGTGCCGTGCCTTTGCACTTGGTTCGATTATCGTCGTTATTCCCCACTGCCACTATGCCTATCAGTTCAACTCATCGTCGAAATCATGCGAAAGCTGGGCGGTAGAGTGCAGTAATAAAGTGGATGTAAGAGAGGAAGAGAATAAACGACTAACACTGTGACACTTTGTAGCCAATTTTCTTTAGCACATTGTTTACAGGCGTACGGATACAGTTTGTGTGACTAAGTGTGCGCGAATGCTCCTGCTCCACCAAACTTTTCCGTTTTAACAGTTTTTCAGCACTTCTGCTTTGCTCTTTGGACTAATTTCGTAATGCTCATTTTATTTACTTCTTGTGTTCCTTTTACTCTCCCACTCATTGAACGATTATGAATAGGAGACAAAATAATTTGCTCTCTGTCTCTATGCTTCACACGATATTCACATTCCCAGTGAGAGGGATGGGTTTGTATTTGTATTTTATATTTTCTTCGTTTTCATTTTGCATCTGTTCTATGTCGCGTTCGAAATTTAAAATGAATTAATATTTTTCTTTCTGGTGGATTTTTATTTCTTGTTGTTTTTCTTTGGTCGTTTGTTTTACTTGTTGTTTCTTATTGTCATATGAGAGATTATATCTCTTTATAAGCGATGAAATAACTCCACGCAAATGTACACTGGCGTTGAAAAGTTTCTGCCTTTGCGCCGTTTATGTGTGAGGAGATTCGTTTCTCGGTGGCGTATACGTAACATTTTTGGTTGTGTTATATGATTTTGTTTGTCTTCTGCGATTAATGCTGAATTTCGAAGCAAAATTTGGAAGCAAGAATGCTTTCATGTAGGATGAGGTTTTAATGATACATATTATGTAAAAATTAGAGTTACGTAGCTGTTGGATTCAGTGGCTTGTGTGCTGGACTACTGCTCCAAATCAGCACAATAATTCGACTCTGGAGTGAAGGTAGTGCTGTTGACTCTACAATTAAGATTGCAAATTAATAGATCAGATTTTGTTTTATGGGAACAAGGTATTTCGTTATATAGAACCGTACAGGCGTACAATCGTAAGACGGCTGTTCAGATTGAAAAATTTAATAGAAAAGTATATCCAAAAGTTGTGGATCAAAATTGCTGAAAGCCGAACCATAATTGATTTGATTGCTCCAAATTGGTATGGTTTCGGTGCAGTGCAGTAACTGTTGGCCAGAAATTCAACTTGAGATATTAAGTGAGGCTTTAATTAATATTGGTACCGCCCTTTTTTAAATTGGCATAGCCAGCTGTCGTTAAACTGTATAGCAGTTTCGCGGGATCGAATTACAAGTTTGCTATATAAATATGTGAACTGGTCAGTGTCGATGTTCCAGATAGAAACAGGATGAGAGCCTGAAGTGCATATAGTCAAAAATAACTGCCACCAACTTCCAATTGCTGGATAAGATGAAATATCAGAGTTTTGACATAAAAACTACAGTTCTGTCTTATTAAACGCTGTTAGACGTTGTGCAATCTTTCCCATTGAGTTCTTAAAATAGTTGAGGATCCAATTGAGAAATATACTGTTGGAGATATTAAACGTACATTTTTTTCTCAAACTCTTTCTACTCCACGCATCAGCAGCATCTTTTCAAGTTTCCTTAATATAAATAAATTTTATTAATGAAATCATGTTATTTTAAATAAAATTTTAAAAATAATAGTTATTAGTTTTTCCTATAGCGAGTAATTCCTTCAATGCTGACTGTTTAATAGTCCTAAAAAATAATTTACCATGGTATTGACAATCGTTAGAGATATAATTTTTGACATTATATTTGCCTTTGGAAATAACTCTGCTGCGGCGAAGTCACTTAGAGCGCAATGTGGAATTCTAATATTCCAGTAGTTGTTCGAGCAGCTGAGGCTATCAATAAATATGTAAATAAATAATTGGCGCAACAGGTTCCTATATGACCTAGTTCTCACTTCTTCTTGCTTGTGTAGGTTTTAACTTCTGAGACGAATGGAAAGGACCTTCAATTCTATGTCGAGACCAAACAGCTGTATGGAGAAGCTCTTCCAGGATATCTATTCTCTCCAATGTTTATTAGGCCTTTTTAAGGGCTGGCATAGGAGAAATGTCCCCTAAATATAGTCTTATTTCTTATCTCTTATCTGGCACCTCTCGCACAGTAGTTCAGCACCCTTAACACGTAAACATTGCTGTCGCTGGTGCTACCAGTTCGAAAAACAAACCTCTAAGAAAAAATTATCAACTCTTATAGCCACCGAAACACAGAGACCAGCCTCTTTCCCTTGCAGAACCTGTTTTCTTATTGTTGTTTCTAAATGGCAATCTTTTTGTACTATTCTTCCTTGTATAACACTTTTTGAACAATGTGGGCACTAGACAAGTCTGGCAAGTGTCAGTTGTATTACAGAATACACTCACTTCTGACTATGCAGCATAAGTAATTTTGCTAGTCGCAATACCTTTCGCAACTCTCTGGTCAGATCTTCTTCCTACCATTTACTTCACTGTCATTATTTTACCAAAATGAACATTCGTTAATTTTTTTTTCATTGTAAGGTGTCTGAAAACTTTCCATCGTTACTGTGCCAAACGTTTTTCAATGGTTTTTATTTGGGAGATGCGAAACACAACGGCCAACAACACCAACAATATCAATGAGCAAAAAAAAAATATCATGAATACAAACACAACACCGTTTTGTTAACTCACGCTCACTCAAACCCTCACACTTAGTATTACACTCTCGCCGATCCCGCTGCAAGCAAACAAACAAGTTAAGTAAAAAAAAAAAGACTTAAGCAAAACCGTCCGTATGTCACACAGTGGTAGCACAGCACAGTACTATGCTGTGCTATCAGCCATCAAATGTGGTGAAAATAATACAAAAACCGAATTAAATGGATGAAACGAGAGAACGATAAAAGTGGTGGAAAGAAGAACTGGTGATTCTCTTAAGACTCTAAATCGAATAACTGTATAAGAGTAAAACGACTCTTCAAAACCTCGTTGTCGCCTGTTTCGCTTCACACACTTTTCATTGTATCGTATGGATACAATCTCCCGTTGATGTGTGAACATTTTATTGAGATGAAACTCGAAGATACTAATATCGGTTGTTTTTTTTTGTTGTAAATTGGACCGATTTCCAATTCTCTTTCGGATATGACACAAAAAGAGAACCGATGAATAATTCTCGTTGCGGAGAACTGAGATTGGCTTATAAACATGGCAGGTACTTAGTTTGAGTGTGTTTGATGTAGGTAGCTATGCATATTTGTTTGTTCGCTTTTGTAGCAATATTATCACAGTGTGTGCAATGAGATTGAAAGTTGGGGTTAAAGTAGGGTGTCTCATTTGGTTATTTCGTCTTTACCATATCTGTGTCCGATTTTTCTTCTTCTGGTTCGTATTACCTCTGGTTATGTTTTACGGGATAGGGTGGGTTAGGTTTTGTTTGGTTGAGAGATATATGTTTCATTTTTTTAAATTGAAAAATATATCCGTAGTGCCTTAAGAAAATTGAATTCTCATAAATTCACATAGAAAAATGTTAGCAAGGAAATTGTAGCGTATGATAACAAGCGGCCAAAATTATTAACGGATTGTAACAGCCATAATTATATATATTTTACTGTATAATTTTATACACAAATAAATAGCTTAATTCTATAACGTTAAATTTTAAATAGAAAGTTCTTAACTTAATTACTAAAACTTTCATTCTCTCGCATAAATTGCTTTTGTATCGTAAACAGCTTTTGTAGGTAATTTAAATAATTTTATGTTAGTTAATAAGATTCACACTCTCTTGTGATATAAAACACAAGAGGATTATTTTGTTTAATTTTGTGTATGTCTTTTTTGGGCTTTTTGGTCGATTCTTCGAATATTAAAACTATTCCATTAATTTCTACCCTACGTTTCGTTGGTTTACAACTACATTTAAAATTGTACGGTCCAGAATAGGCGAACAAATAAATAAAAAAATAAATAAATAACTAAACAAATGCATACACTATACACTAAACAGAACTCAAAACTTATATTTAATACTTAATTTTATTGTTATTGAACATTTAAGTACGAATTTCCAGAAAAAACAAAACAAACAAAAATGATCAAAAATACTTAGGATACCTATTCAAAAAAAAAAATACACTTTCAATTCGAGGAATCGAACTACAGTGTTTGTATTTTTCTGAAATATGAAGTCCATCATAGATAAGATATGAATCCTTCACCGTATATCTGTATACGCCAATGTATTTGCTTGTCTCCACGTACACAATAGATTGGATTCATCGCACTCACACTTTACACACTTCCATTTCACATTCTATCTAATGCGAGAGAAAATGGTGGGAAACATTTAAAACTTCGATGCACTGTATATCAGCTTAAGGTATACCAACGACCAAAATTCCAGAGCAAACATCTAAAAATACAAAAATTCTAGAAAATGCTAAAAAAGCATTTGGCATTCTTCTTAAAAAAAGCTTTCAAGTCTTCGAAAATGGTAGATCTAGCATTAAAAATGTCATAATGGTAACACTGCCAGGTCCCAAACGATACGATAGGCGTTCCGCAAGTCTACCGTGATCGAGGAATGCATATTAGTAGGTAGTCGTAATCAGTCAAAGTAGGTACTCGTTAACTACTCCGAGAGGTAATTCGTTAAGCATTCCGCTAGACATTCCTCCTTGGCAGGTAGTTTCTGGCCAATTGCACCTTCCCTTACGGCTATTGCTATATACTTTCGTCAAGTAAGGGCAAAGTTTGGCATCTGGATCAGTCAGGTCACTTTTAATTGGAAAAACTTATAGGATTTTTTTTAATATGGAAGGTAATCTGTTTCCACACGTTTAGGCAAAAGGGGGAATTTTAACGAAAAATTTTAATTAAATTAAAAAAATATTTGAAATAAAGTATTATATTCGTAGAAGGCCTTAAGCCAAACCATACATAGACTAAGAATGCAAAATTGTTAACAATCTTATTTTTTTATGAAATAAATAGTCAATTAAACTAACTAAACTAACTGACTTAAGGCCAAACATCTGTTATTTTATGTTGTTCTTAAATCAACCTATTTCTTTTAATAGTTTTAAAAAAGAAAAGGAAAAAAAGAAACAGAACTATTGTTAAAGGTAAATTTTTTTTTTTTAATTTTAAAATTACCTTTCCCTTAAAAAATGCATAATGCAAGTGCTTGTATTTAAACCTTTTACAAAAATCAGTTATAATTTTTTGAATAAGTTATCTATTAATTTATTATAATGCTTTTTAAATTGCAGTCCTTATGAGAAGACTTTTCTGACACATTAACGTCAAACAGAAGTTCGTGTGCACATCAACTATTCATAACATAACCATTAAATTTTTCTGAGATATCCTTTCATAAGTATACAATTTACTCTTAAGTACATAATAATTATATAGTGCGCTTCAAGTGTCTGTAATGTTGTATACAATGAGCCTTACCAATAAACATTTTTAGTTTCGACTCTAAATTTTAGTAGTTCACAGTGGATATATTTTCCATACAAATTTCGCAATTGTGAGGTTGCGTAAATTTAAATTTGAGACTAAAATTTGTTATTAGTAAGGCGCAATGTGTTTCTGTTTCTAAAGAAGAAAGCTTCCTATAGGGTCTTTTGTTATTTCGATTTTTCGTAAGTACCCTATCAAAATACCAGTGAGGTATAGCCATGGATCGTTTGCCAGTCGCCTGCATAAAACGGATTAAGTTAATGTGAGATTAAACCAGCAACAGCATTTCTGACAATTCCCAGTTTAGATACTAATGGTCAGGATTATGTGTAGTTTGGCCATATGTTTCTCTGTAGGCATAAATTTAGTGCAGATTTCGTGCGGCTGAATTCAGAACGTTTCTCATGACTATAATATTTTTCAGACGTTCTCAAAAGGTTGTGAAGTGATTTGACAATTAAGTTGTAATTTGTGCTCTTGCAGGGATTGAACTGGATACTCCTCGCTAAGTCATGGGTCCTTTAGCTTTTGATAATTGGAGTAAGTTGTGGTTCTTATATTTAGTGAAAGAAACATTTTTTTTTTTTTAATTTCAAACTCAAGATGTAACCGAGAAACTTAAAAAAGTCTTGCTCGCAGTTCTCTTCGTATACATTACATTAGTAGCTGTTCCATAGTTGAAAAAGGGCTAACTATTGTTCAAAATTCTTGAGTACTACTTTTACTACTTACTTAATTTTTTAAATGGTTTCTTTATTTATCTTTGAGATCAAACTTTTCTTAGCTTATTTAACTTTAAAATTTAATTTTAAATACCAAATTTTTTCGGTGGTTAAAAAAACATTTATTTGTAATGTTTGTGTTTGGTTTCACGCATTTAAAAAATTAATTACCTACAACTTTGTATATTTCAGCCACTCTAAGTAGTTGGTTGCGAGTTCTGCATATGCCCTGTGTGGGATAATTATTATGATCGAATTTTCCCTTGAGAACCTCGAAAAGAAGTTCAATTGGACATACCAAGAAAATTATATTTATGTTGTAAACGATTTTATTTTAAAAATGCTAACAATAAACATAACCATTTCAAATTATTTTATTCTCCATCAGAATCAGCAGGTTTCCACAGGCTATGAATGTGATCCTTTAAAAATGGATATTGAGCTCAATTTACACTGGACTTTTGTTTTGTATTTAAATTTTAATCTTAACAATTTTTCGAAATCTTTTCGTAATATGTAGACGAACGTTAAATAAATGAGAAGCCTAAGACACTAAGATACATCATACAATGGCAACACAATCAACGTACTCTTAATATGCTGTCAATTGGGTGGTACTCTGCAAATCACAGTCCTGATATCAGTAATCGAAACCCACAGGGAGAGCACACCTAATACCATAGCTCAGAAAGGTTTTCATCTATGCTGGTTGAAAGCCTTAAAGAAAACAAAGGACGAACTCATACTTGCACATACCGCAAACTTCATGCTACTGCGTAATGTAACTTGTAACACACAATTCCATGACGATTTATGCTGGGAAATTGTATTTGCATGCCCACAGTTCCTATTCCATCAGGAATGTGTGTGTGTACACTCAACCCAAATACATGAGCAGATGTCCTCGTTTGCGGGAATAAAAGATTTCCGAGCCGCTGTTTCTCCGGTCGAGAGTAGGATGGGAAATTTAATCATACAATTTTTTTTTTTGTTTAATTGAACATCCCGTTAAACATTAAGGGGGGTTGCAAATAAAATGCATATGCATTGACATTTCGCGCGAAGCGGTGATGAATTGATATTTCTAACACACGAAGGTATGAGTGGAAGTGACTGCGTATTAGTGATTTAAGGACAGGACTGATTCTTTAGACTTGCTCTTTTTTCTCGCTTGTATCATATACTTGGATTCACTTTGTTTGTAACCTGTTTGTTACTTGGGGGTCTGTGATAAATAAAGTCTCGTAATAAATTTAAACTTTGACATTTTAAAGCTAATGAGGCCATATGAAGAGAAGGGAAGGATGTGAGCACGTGCTGGAAGGCAGAGAAATACTTGCAGTCTGTAAGACATTTCTAATATTAAATGTTCTTTCATTATGTATAACAACTTTCAATTCATTAAAATGTCTCTTGGCCACCCTGTGCTCTTATTTGCCAATGTTCGTTTACATAATCAATGATATGCTTTTATATTTACATGAAGAACAGGCAATACTGTCTACCAATGCATAGGTGTAATGTCGAACGAGTGAACCACAGTTTTTATGTGAACTATCGACTTTGTTAATTGTAAACCGTAAGCTCTTTTCTTTATATATTATGATCTGCTTGTTAAGTATTCTGCGAAAGAATACTTAACAAGCCTCCTGTTCTTAGGAGGCATTTCGAATTGACAATACTTCGAGCTGGAAACATGACTACGTTGAAGTGCTTCACAGATTGCGTTAACATGAGGTTAGAATGCAATTTGACAAGGATCCCTGCTGAAGCTAGGGAAGAGGACAGAGATCCTAGACATCGAAACAAAGAATCCAACCGAGATCTTAGAAAGCATAACAAAATCAAAATCTACAAGTTAGTAACTAAAAGCTGGTCTCGAAGATGCCGCACTACAGTTAAAGCTGTTTTTAGATCGGCCTGGTCAGGTCACCTACCTCAATCTCGAAAAGCATAATTATGCAAATAGCCAGAAACTCATTACTACAGGTGGCCGAATCGGGTATCTTTTTTCATCGAAATTGTTGACATCTTCGGGGTTCTACCTCGACTTTTAAGACGATCTTTAAACTAGTCTACTTGGTGTAAGTCTACATCGCCTAACTGAGCTTATTGAACAAACAGTAGTGGGATAAAAAAGTACTACATAAATGACAGCGAGTGACCGCTTTCTTGAATTGGATATGCAATTGGGGGACGAAGTTTCGAGCTTCCGTAATATACCTAAGCCAATCACTGCGTGTTCGCAATCAGGCCCAAATGCAGGAATATGGATTGTGCAAAATATTGGATTTCTGCGATTTCAATATCAAGTCAACAGTTACTAGTAAAGACCAGCAAAACTATTGCTGTGCGGATCTTTCTAAGCCGCTCAACAAGATTAGCAAGCTCAATACTAAGCGCAGACCGGTGGCAGCACCGATAAGGTGCCTTCAGAGGTGCAGCGGACACAAATGTGCAGTTTTTAACTAGGTGACCACTACAAAAAAAAAACCCTGGTTCATCGAGGAGTCTCGGCCGAAACTTGGAGCAGGCACGAGCCACGAGACCCACCAATCTATACGGGACTCAAAACCAATCAAAACTTCTTGTAAGTTCTATCCGTACTCGCGCAACACGAATTAAAGTCCAAACTTAAGTCGCGATCGGCTTCAAAAAAGAGTCCTAAACCCACACAATTAAAGCGACCACCTAGGCAGACCCAACTACACTGCGCCTACAACACCATTCAATTAGACGAGCAATATTCGTCCTCCATGTCAAACTCTGCAGCTCCACTTCCTATATCCGGTTATCACATGGCCTGATATGTCCTTCGACAAACGCCACTTCTTCATTCCGTATGGCACATGGCTTTCGACCCACTCGAAGGCAAACTTCCACCGTACTACGCCGAGCTCCATGTACGATGTAATTTTTAATGGGTTTCGTGCTCACTCTTACCTACTCCCCTCGGCACACAACCAACATTCATCCTAACCTCAATAAATATGCCCTCTCATAGTCATGAGAACGAGGTCATACAGGAGTACAGAGGTGGAAGGAGGTATACCATCATATAGAAGAGATTTAGAGATCCCACACATGCACAGGCATACAGGTATACAAAACCCTTTCTCCCCACCCAAACGGAGTCTCATGAGATCCAACGATAGCGAGATGGATGGATGCTAGCTAGATGCTAACGCTGCTGTTGTATTCCATGAAATCCAGTTCAAACGAGGATACCTACAAAAGCATAGAGCGCACAATTCCGACCTTCGTTGTTGTCCTGTTGCAGTTCTTTCAACTGCATTCGGTTGCGGTAGCGGTAGCAACGACAGCGGGTGGATAGATGTTGGCATGGCCATGGGAAGATAAACTCTATGGCGGAAGTTGGTAAAATAAAATTGTGTTCACCTAAGTTGGTTTTCGCTTCCATTTTTTGTTCGTCGTTGGTATGTTTCTTCCTTTCTTTCATTTTTTATTTTTTTTTTGTCGACTGTTCCTGCACAATGCAACAACCTAACTTTGACGGGGGAGACGGGAGAATGCGAATGCGAATGCAGAGAACATTTACTCATCGTCGTTCGTTTCTCTCTTGTTCGCCTGGTTTCATGGCTTCTTTGTTAATCCAGATGGGTTGCGAGGTTGGAGCGACGGGCCCAATGCTGGTTCGTATAGTGTGGCGGGCATCCGCCACTCTTCTGTTGATAAACTGTTGTCCTTCTGTGTAGAAGGTCCTGAGGCTGAATAGAATGTGAGTGTAGTTGTGTTCATGTTGGGCTCGTGAGAAGAAGTATATATGTTGAAGGGTGGTGGTAGATGACAGGGTGCAAAAAAAGTTCAGAAAGCCAAGGACCGGAACTTGGCTGGAGTGCTATCGTGTGTGCTTGGCATTTTGTTTTTACTTTAAGGGTATTGTATTGTTTTTAAGGGTATTTTTGTGGATGTTACAGGATATTTGGAGCATGTAATTTAATTGCACTTAGAAATGGAGAGAAGAGAGATTGCTTGCACAGTAGAAACTATGTGTGGATGAGCTTGCAAATGTGTGTGTGTGATTTATTTACTCAGTGCACCGACACGGCGACCATTGCAACTGGGGGTGTTTGTGTTTGCAGTGGTCTGGACGTCTGGTATCTGGTCAGGTACGTTTGGTGTACGGCTGAGGAGTGTACAACTTTAAATGTTGCTCTGTCCAACTGGCTTTTATTACTGTAGAAATTAATTTTTTTAGGAGAATGCTCTGTCAGTAGAATGATGCTACATTTCTGCTTCCGGTATGGGTTGCAGATAGCTAAAAATCCATTGTTCACCTATTTAATCAAGTATTCGTTTTTTCTGAATGTTTGAAGATTCAAGATTCAGATTGGAAAATACTAAGCTTTCCCTAATTCATAATTTAATTTACACATTTGCATAAGAACAGGAGGGCTGACAACTGCCTCTTTTGCCCCGTTCCTCTAGTAAATGTACAGACTACTGGAAAACAAAGACGGTTGATCGAAAAATTTACGAGGATCAAGACAGATTGAAGTCTCCACTCAGTTTGTGTACTTAGTTATGGGAAAAAAAACTAATTAACGTAGACTTCTGTAGTCACCCTGAAGGGTCTGAGCCTAGGGAAATCTTAAAAATAATGTCCCACCTCTTGATTATTTAACGAAAACTATTTTTTAAATTTTAAGCTATCACAAAATACAAATACCATTAATGCACTATTTATTTAATTGTATCGCTTTATACTTCAATCACTTCTATTATTTTTTTTTCGTTTTTATGAAACTGTACGCATACAGTAGTCCCGGACTGTGAAGACTGTTTTCCCTTTTTTTATCAGCAAAGACAATAATTTTCCCCCAAATTGGAAAAAAGTTCCTTTTTTTCCCCTATGTGAAATTTGTCTTTATTTTTATATAAAAAAATTAGAAAAATTTACGCCGTTTTATAACTGTCTTTATTAACAAGCTATAACATAAAAATATACATGTTATGGAAGGATCAGTTGGCTAATTCAATAAAAACTTTAATTAAAATAAAAACTTCATTCAGTAAATGCATTCAGATAGACAAAAATTCTTACGTAGACGTTCGATGGGCTCTTTTTTTTCATATTTAGTGTGAACATTTCATTCTGATAAAACATTGAAATTTATTTGTGATGGAAATGCGTTTAAATTTAATCAATTTAAGTTTCAAAGAGATTTTTTAATTTTTCCCCCTTTTTTAAGCTTTGCCCTCGTTTTCCCCTTTTTTCATTAAAAAAAAAGCGCCAAAATTAGCGCTTTTCCCTTCAATGTGGGACCACTGGGATTGGCTGCCGCATGCTCAAATTGGAGAGATGTAAGAATGTGAAGGAGCAGGAAACCATTCCCCACTTCTTATATAAATACCTCGTACGTCGTTTTAAAAAACGGAATCGGGTATCTGTATTTGAATTGACAGATGACTGCGCCTGTATTTAAAGTTTTTCACCTGTCGCTCTACTTGCATTTTGTACTTTTTTCTGTCACCATGGACATTGGACATGGAACGCCGCACTATTTAACAATGCGTCGAAAATGTGACAAATATAGTTTAAATAGGACGGCAATAAGTGCCGCACCCCACTCCCCACAGCCCACATCGAACGAAGCATTGAAGGCGATGTTTCCGGGACCGTAATCTCATCAAGAGCCGGCCCAATAAGATCGCCGGGTCTTGCTTTTCTATATTTTCCTCGTGATTTAGTAGAAGCTTTATATAGAGGATTTTTTAAAAAACTGCTTGCCGCACCCTACGATGTGCTCTTTATCTAAGGCAGGTCGTCGGGTCCGCCGCAATGTTACCATTTTCAAAAAGTGCTTAAAAAGGCCCGAAAAAAATGGGGCGTCTACATAAAATACTAATAAAGCAAACAAGAAAAAAAACAAACAATTAACAGCAACCATTTTATAAACATTTATTAATAAAAAAAACTGAAAATAACTTTTTTTCATTTTTATCATTCTTATTCGTTCTATAAATAATAAAATGTTACTTCAACTGGAACAGTGGGTCCAAAAAGGACAAACGGCAACGCTGTTCCTTCTTCTATCCAAAGAATCACACACAACAAACTAGGATTTAAAATAGCCTCAAAAGTATCTACATATCTAAGATATTCAAATCAGAATCTGGGGATTCTGGATCAGGAGAGCGAAATTAAAGGTCAAATCGGCCAGCAGGACTGCGTACAGTGAGAGCGTACGGGGATAGGTATCCACGAATAATATGACACTAACAGAATAGCTTAATACGCCAATAGGGTTTTTAATTCCAATAACAAAGCACCCCGTTAATTAATCGCCACCAAATTCAATTTCAATTCAAATTGCTTTTATTTAACTTTTTGTAAATATATAAAGGGTTTTCCAATGAGAGGTGTTACGGTAGCTGTCACTTTTGAAGCTTTTATTCTTTGACATTTGACAAGTAGAAACTACGCCATTACTAAAAATGGAACGACACACGCTTCAACAACGCATTGAAATTATTAAAATTCACTACAAAAATGGTGAAAATCTTGCAGTCACAGTTCGCAAAACTAAAGCATTTTTTGGTCGTCGATGATTAATGATTTTTTATGGTCGGAGTTGGATGGTATTGATCTGGACAACGTTTACTTTCAACAAGACGGCGATACGTGCCACACAAGCAACGAAACCATTGATCTTTAACGGGAAAAGTGTCCGGACCGTGTTATCTCTCGAAGAGGTGATCACAATTGGCCACCGAGATCTTGTGATTTAACACCTTGCGACTTCTTCATTTGGGGCCACGTGAAAGATAAGGTCTACGCCAACAGCCCAGCGTCGATTCAAGACCTCAAAGATAAAATTCGTGAGGCTATCGAGGACATAGGGCAGCCACTTTGCGATTTGGTTATGGAAAATTTCATGAAAAGGATATGGTCCTGTATGCGTGCTCGTGGTGGCCATTTGGCTGATGTTGTTTTTCATTATTAACATACCTTCCTCTTTATTATGAAATAAACCTCCGATGATTTATCTCAAAAAATCGCATTTTTCTTTGAATACCAAAATAACACCTCTTATTGGAAAACCCTTTATGATTCGACTTAAGACGAGCTAAAAAGTGGTGGTGAATAATTAATATTTAAATGTGTTGGCTTTCTAAAATCTATTTATATAAATTGTGGCTGTCTTCTCGGATTCATACTCGTATTATGGATTTTTGTGTGGGATGACCTCAGGGTATTCAAGTACGTTTATTGGGCCACCAAGTTCCAGAATGCATTTTTATTTTAAATGACGAGCAAATCAATTTCTTCAATGAAAGCATACTTTTTTTCGAAACAATGTTAAGGCATTAACATTTACAATGTAACTAAAAATATGCAGTTTTTAAGAGCATGGCAGCGGAATATAAATGCTCTTATTGAAACCTTCATCAAGACTGTCTGGAAAACACCTCTGCTGTTTTACAAAACCGAGAAGGAAATAATAAGTTGCGGACTCCGTTTCAATTAATTTTTTGTATTTGAAAGATCTTTTTCAGAAAAGGACGTGGTGGATATATCCCATGGAAACTGCGAGCCAACTGCTAATTCAGTTTGAAATACAAAAAAAAAAAAAAATACAAAGAAACTAGCACTTTCAAACGTGAATCTGACTATAAAACTGATGATTTTTAGTATCGTTGATTTTTAGTATCGGAAAACGGGTTTTATTATTTTGGCAGGCTACATTTAACAAAAAATACCATCAAATACACAAGTCTGAATTAGGTCAGCAACTTAGTAATTCTACGGTGAGAAAATTCAAAAATTTTAAAAGGAAATTTGAAAAATCGGACGTCAACTACCCTAACTTTGACGGGCAATTTCACAGCTCTGTTTATAGATATCCACAACTTTCGGCTATTAGATGAGTGACCCCGGGGGAGGAGGGGGGGGGGAGTTGTTTGATGTTTGTTATGTATCACCTCATTGGAGGTGACTTCAATGCAAAACACACCCATTGGGGGTCCAGATTAGTAACGACGAAAAGCAGGAAGCTTTACAAAGCAGGGCGAAATTTTAATTGTAACTTTATTTCGACTGGATCGCCTACTTATTGGTCATCCGACCCAGCAAAAATACCAGACCTTATTGACATCTTCATAACGAAAGGAATCAATAGAAAAGAAGTAAGAGTTGAAAACAGTGATGATTTGTCGTCGGATCATACACCTGTAATCCTATTGGTCAATGGCATGTCAGTAGAGCAGATTAGCAATGAAAGACTTACCAGCAAAAGAACAAACTGGTCTAATTTTAAAAAAAATATTCGAAGGTTTTATAAGCCTTAGAGCTCCACTGGCCACAACAAGGCAGATTGACATCGAAGTGGAACAATTCATTGCCGGTATACAACAACAGGCGGCAGAAGATAGTACACCAACTATTCAGCAACGTAAACAAGCATCGGTTAAATACCCCACAGAAATTAGGGAACTAATATTAGAAGAGAGAAGAGCGATAAAACTATATTCAATGGACTTAACAATAAACTTAAAAAAAAGTATCAGTGAGTTTAAAAATAGAACTCTTACTAAATTACTTTGCAATTTAACTGCTGACAAAGTCACAGACTACTCCCTTTGGAAGGCTGCCAAATATTTAAAAAGACCTCAAACGCAAGATCCCCCGTTAAAAAAATCTGATGGGAAATGGATCGGCGACCCAAAAGAAAAGGTCAAACTGTTTTCGGAACATTTAACAAATGTTTTTAAACCTTTTCCACCTAGTGTGGCAAACGAACGCCTTGAATTCTTTGATAGGATAGATGAAGACGTAATCACTTACGTTTCACTTAAAGAGATCAGCACATGTATTCATAAGCTCTCTAATAGAAAATCGCCAGGTTATGATCTTATAACTGCCCAAATTCTGAAGGAACTACCCTTCATGGCATTGGTTAAACTTAAGCTTTTAATTAATGCTTGTTTTAAGCTAAGATATGTTCCATATCATTGGAAGATAGCAGAAATTATAGTTATACCTAAACAAGGTAAACCTCTATCAGAAGTCGCCTCATACAGGCCAATCTCACTTTTACCAGTATTATCAAAACTCTTTGAGAAACTTCTTCTTAAAAGGCTGGATAGAATCATTGAGCAAAGAAGGCTCATTCCCACCCACCAGTTCTAGTTTAGAAATAAGCATTCGACAATAGACCAAGTACATCGTATAACTAACATAATAGAAAAATCACTAGAAGAGAAACAAGTTTGTTCCAAATTATTCTTAGACGTTGCACATGCTTTTCATAAAGTCTGGCATAAGGGCTTAGAGTATAAACTTCATAGGGATCTACCCAGACAGTACTATGAGATACTAAAATCTTATATTTCAAATAGATTCTTTAGAGTTCTCTATGGTTCAGCGTATTCTGAACTCAAAGAACTACAAGCAGGAGTTCCACAGGGAAGTGTTCTAGGACCAACCCTGTACTTACTGTATACCAGTGATATACCAAATACGATTGATACGCTAGCTACATTCGCAGACGACACTGCTCTTCTATCAACTGATAGATGCGTGGCTAAAGCAACAGAAAAGCTGCAAAATGCAGTTAATAAGATATGTGATTGGGCGCAACGATGGCGTATTAAACGTAACGAGTCAAAGTCCACCCATATCAATTCTACTAATAAAAAAATAACGAATCTTCCCGTAGTTATTAATAACCAAATAGTTCCTTATTCAAACACAGCTAAGTACCTGGGTATGAATCTAGATGCTAAGCTCAAATGGAAGGAACATGTGAAAAAGAAAGTAGAAGAGTTAAATATTAGGTATAGAAAACTGTATTGGTTGCTAGGACATAATTCGGAAATGTCCATTGAGAATCAAATTTTATTATATAACCAGATACTGAAGCCTGTTTGGACATATATGGTATCCCATTATGGGGTTGTACAAAGAAAACAAATGTAAAAATAATACAAACATTCCAACACAAAGTCCTTCGGGGAATAGTAAACGCCCCTTGGTATATTAGAAATAATGACTTGCATCGTGATTTGCAGATTGACCTTGTAACGGTAAGTAATTAAAAAGTATGCAATTCGTCACAAAGTGCGTCTGCAGATGCATATTAATCCTGAAATAGAAGACGCCTTAAATGTACGAAACAATATTCGTAGATTAAGAAGAATTAAACCTCACGACCTTATAATCTAAAAAAAATAATGAAAACCCGTATTCAAATTGTAATACCTTCTCAAACACAACTGAACGTTAAAACTAAAATCATTTGTCGATCTTTCTTGGATTGGTCATGATCAATGAGGTGTTTTTAATGCGATTAGAGTCCCACACTATTCTGGGTTTCCAACCCCATTGTGTCTTTCGAGATTTTCACCTTCAATAACAAAAAAAAGAAAAGTTAAACTTTAACTCGATTTGCTTTTACCGATTATTTAATTTTATTTTTTAAATGTACATTTTTAAATACTAAAAATAAATCAAAATAAAAGAAACCTATTTTTTACCTTTTAATTACAAAAACATTAAATTGAATTACGAAGAATTAATTTTGTGAAGGGTAATATATTCAATAAAATATTTATAATTGTTTGAAAAAGTTAAAAAGAGTAGTCAATGTTAGGATCCAGTCGGTCAATGTTGGGACATTTGAAACATTTTTGAATAGCTTTTTCAAAAACCTGATTATTTATAATTGTCTAGTGTTTTTATAGACAAACACAAATATTTTTCATTATAAAAAATGTTGAGCTACTTCCCTTTGCACCACTCAAAATCACACCATTCTAGGAGTACTTGAAAAGTTTCCGCTAAAATTCACTTACATTTAATTTTTCCCTTCAACATATAATATGCCATCTAGTGACAAATAAAATACAAAAAAAAATATATAGAAATTATAAATAAACTACCCACCACGGTGTTAAGAAATATTTTCCTGTTTTTGGTCAATGTTAGGGCAGTTGACATAATAATTTCATTTTTATACGCTTTGTACGGAGATTTTGTTTTTTCATCAATTTTGATCGTAATATACAGTGAGATCGTCCTTGTCAAAAACTGATTTTGATTGATTTTATTCGAGTGTATCGCATATCAAAATATTAAAAAAAAAAAAAAAGTAAAAAAGGCAAGAACAATGTAATTTTATTATTAATAAAAATGTTAATAATTTCCTTTTGTTCACGGAGCACGCTGTACTGTTTTCCGAAAAAGTACTCCTTCTCTATTATCTCTGTCTCAATACAACACTTCCTGTATCCCTCTACCTCTCACATGTCCGTGTGTGACTGTGTATATACTTAACGAAAACGGCGAGAGTCTTCCTACTCATTCTAACGGTGTGCTGAATGCCCGATTGCACAGCTTGCGTGTATCACTTAGCGCAAATGGTATGCTTTCGGTGGTTAAGGGGGTGCTTCTGGTCACAAATAAGTTGTGACGACAGGGCTCTCTTCTATTTACCCAGTATGCCTATACTTGCTTATAAATAGGGTCATCAAATGCATGGAGTACATTCCGCGTCCTGGCTTCCTTGACTCAATGGAGGTTGTTCGAGTCGCGTGTCACATATGCTACTATCCGATTGTGACAGTTGACTCATTTAGGCCTCTAGATATTTTTGGGGGCGAGCAAGTACGTCTTACAAATACCCCACCCAAATTAACGCACAATCCATCAATGACGAATTTCTTTAAACCTGTATGCACCATTATTCTGTACTGTCTGACTCCCACCCTGTAATATATTTCAAATTCACCTTATCAGATAAATGTTTACTTTTCTTTGCGCATTATTTTTTCGTATGTCTTCACCCTTAAAAGATGTCGTCTAGACGCTTTCTATATAGCTCAATAAAAAAAAAAAATCTAAAGGACACAAACCGCAAATATCCCCCTTCCCAGGCCTCTGCCTTGAAGAACAATTCATTGAACTAATCCGACCGAAAATAAACTACTTCAAAGCGCGGTGGCTCATGGGTAGCAGCAACTTGCCTACCACAACAATTGCACGTCCATCTAAAAAAACACAGAAAAAAAAACAAGTTTTTCTGTCTCGTCGCTTCGTCGTCTCCGTCGTGTGAAATGAACCCTGAAATGCCTGTCCATCTTAAGAAACAGGGATCGACTCCCCACTGCAATGCAGCAGTGTATGCTCTCTACCAGGCTATCAGACACCACAGCACACAAGACACAACCACCCTCAGTCACTATGATTGCGGAATTTCGATGAGGCATTCGGAGAAAACACTTTAGGAGCAAAAATAATCCCGTGGTGTACCATACACATCCACCTCACGAATTCCATGTTTCCATGGAAGGGACAAGATATTATTTTTATGAGCCACTCTGGAACCCTCCGCATAGAGATGTCAGAAATTCCACGCGCTAAGTGACAAGAATTCACTGTGCTACCAAGCTCGGTTTCGCGTGACACCGTCATAAATTATAGAACCAACTTCGGGTCGATTGTGTGCTCCCCAAAAGCCCCGACTTAATCACTTGCAGTGTTTTCGGTTCTTTCGGGACCTCCACCTCGAGACAGAAACCAGTTTTCCATGGCGCGTCCAGAAGTCGCTGCCTCTGTTATATAACTCATTTTCGATGCCGAAGGCAGGAAGAGTGTAAACCGGCTTGCGGATCCCAAGCCACTGCCATATTGCTGAAACACGATCGTTAGAAAAGCGGGCGCATTGTTGTTGTTTTGACATCTACATCTACATAATGCTACGAATACCAATCGCAAATCGGCTTAAGCATGATGATTGTGCGGAAATTACATCAACCGAAAGAGTTGGGCAGGAATTAGATTTCAATTTGTCGGCAGCGAGGGAAATTAGCATAAATATCGCCGTAGAGGTGCTTGACTGCGTATTAATCCGACAGATTCGAGATTAGCTAATTAATTTAGTGAGCTTCGTCCACGCCCTTCTACTTTTAGTGCGAGTGAAATATTACTGGGGTGAAGGAGAGGTCAAGTTCGTAAGTTAGGCTTGGACAGATTTATGGGCGCACAAGACTTGTTGCCCTTCTCAGGGAGTGTGCAAAAATTTTGACTAATTTGACATTTCAGATCACCGTCTGTAGAATTTTTATGAGAGTTTGGGTCACTTTTGGCTTCGATGGATGAATCAGTGATGTGCGGCACGTGACAGTGTGGTAATAGCTGTAAGGCGATCGAGTATGTGACTAGTTGCGAAAAGGTTTTCAGGCGAAACTTGTATTTGCTTGTTGTTTTGATGAGTCTAGATTGTTAGAACCTTTCCCGTATAGGTCACTACATTTGCCCTATGCGTAGAAGAGACACCCAATTTTCTGAATGTCGTCTCTACTAAGTTAAGCAAACAGAGGAATGGTTTGAAAGCGGTGCAACAATTTTACTTGGCTAAGACGACAGCTGGCTTAATCAGACCCACTAGTTTAATTATCTGTAATAGGAAGAAGGGGACCGCAAAAATGGAAAACAATGTTGCAGTTTCCTACTACTTAAATACAGCTATAAATTGACGATAGGTATGCATCAAAACCTCAAAAGGAATAAGTGAACAAATTGCTGGCGACAATGAAGAGGATTTCTGGTTCCACTGAACTTACCGAATATAGCTAGGGTTCGACCTCAATCAAGCAGATCTTCATAAAATATGATGGGATGTGCAGCGGAGCACCATGGATAAGGCTCTAGCGATTGAGAGTCTTTCATATAAGAATGTCTTGACCTGCTGTCATATATAGCTGTGGAGCCTTATCTTGTAGAAGATAAAGACTTAACCACCAAAGAACGTAAGCTCGTTGTGGAAACACTTTCGGACAGAAACCGAAATACGAACCTCCCAAGTAACAATTTGACTTCGGTAAGTTTCAAAATTATAATTTATGTAGGCAACATCTTCGATAGAGGTTCTATAGTCTTTGTTAACCAAAGTTGATCCATTTCAAAGCAATTGTTTTGATAATAACTTCAGTAAGAGATTTACGCAGCATATACCTACACAGGCTTTATAGATTGATGTGAAATTAAGTTTTGATAAGGTCTCTATTAGACTTCTGAAAATGTGTCTGATGTGTTTCGATAAAGCTTGTGGTTCGAACCGCTTCCTAGAAGTTTATTTAGGGCTTCTGACCGAAGGCATTATAGAAGCAATGAACTGTCATGCAGTCAACCCCTTTACTCGTACTTCCTCCTAACTTACATTATGGAGGCTTTATATAGATAAAAATGAATTTCATATGAAATCAATCACAGCTGTCTAAAGAAACTATCAATTAATGAATAGGGATAAATGGCAAAAAGTAAAACACTTTTAGCACAGTGAAAAATATGTCAGTAATGTGATTTTAAATAAACACTTTTCGCCCATAAATAAATTGGGTAACACTAAAAATGTCCTGCTTACAACTTATTGCAAGTCTTAACTAAACTCTAAAATGTATGAAGTAGTTCAGATTTGCCACTACTACAGCATTATGACGAATTAGCCTAGGGGGTAGTGTATTGGACTACTACGCAGCAGGACCCATGTTCGATTCTCAGTGCGACGCATGTAAGTAAAATGCAAATTATGACGAGTACATAAATGTAAACTCAATGAAAATTGCAAAAAGTCATTGGATAATAATTAAAAATATAACGAAATGTAAAATTGAAAATGTAATAAAAAACATAAATATTTTTCTTGTTTATATTTGAGCCTCTATAAAGCTTCCATAAAGTTTCGGTAAGGCCCTACCAAAGTAATAACCTACCGCTGATAAATGCGAGATGCTTCTTTTGGGAAGCAATAGCCTACCGCGGATGTTAATTGCCTTTCAGACGAAGAAGTTGTGCTTTCGGTAAGGTCTATCCAAGCTGTTCAGAAAGTCTTAAACAAGTAAATACCTGCATTAAGGTGCGCCAAATGTGTTTCCATTAGGCCTTATGCAGTTGATATTGCGGGAGTAAATACCTGCATTAAGGCGCGCCAAATGTTTTTTCATTAGGCCTTATGCAGTCGATATAGCTCCGATAGCACCTTACCGAAGTCAAATTGTCTCCGCTTTGATCCACATCTCCAAATTAATTTTCTTACACACAACCGTCGGAACCTGACTGGAGGACATTTTTCATACTCGCGGAGATTTGTAGACAAATCATGATGCATTAGCTGTTTTTTATTATCAGCTATGATCCATATAGATCATCGATTTACATGCATTTACAACAACAGCACATGATCCTGCTTTTCATCGAGATCACGAATCATGATCTGAAAATTATTTCTACTATTTCCGACTAGGTGGCTTGTTTTATTTTTAAATGTTGGTGTGCCTGTTAACACACCACACAATCCAATCACGTTGCCAGACTAAAAAATGGAACACAAAAAATCAATTGATTTATTTCGCATTCGAATAAACTCGCTGTCCGTATTCCGAGTTATGTTGTTTTTTCTCGTTCTATAAAGGTATGTCCAGACCAGCCAAACATTTGATAAACTATGAAATACCTACAACTACATGTTCCATAAATATTTCTAAAATACTTATTAAACAAAACAATTTTTATGGAATGCTTAAAAATGTATTGCTGGTTTGGATCTGGACACCAACAAAAATGTATGAAACGCTTCACAGTTACCCAATCATGATGGGAAACAATTTTTGTTTTACAAGTATCCTTGCAGAAAGTGAGCGCTGTTTTTCGATTATAATTTCTTTTTAAATAAAATAAAAATGCCCAGAAAAGCTTTGAATACCTAATGAGAAAGTGATTCATTTAATACGATTATTTGAAATAAATCGCGTGTCGCGTGATTGCCGAGACCAAAATTACAAAAATAAAAACCTTACTTATTGCTAATAATTCCACCACATTATTTTCTTCTAGTCCAAAACAGGATAAAGTTGAAACATTTCATAAACCTTTACCCAAGTATTAATAAACAAATATGCAAAATGTAAGTTAGCTAGTAGACGGCACATAGCCAAGGTATAGATAAGATAGCAGGCAGTATAAAAGGACAGCCGAAATTATGTTTAGTCAAAATTTCTTCGACAATCGACTCGGTAGGATCTTCGAATACTCTAAGACCATTTTCCTAGGAGGATCGTTGTAATTACTGTTATGCTGCGATTGATGGTTTAGTGGACTGACAAAGACTTTTCCTCAGTCTTCCTAAAAAATATCAAAAGCAGTGTTGCTTCTTTTGTTTACTTTCGTATTTCTATAATAAAAATAAAATAAAATCGTGTTTTTAAAAAATACCCTGGACATTTTTTTATGTCCCTCCCAGGAGGAAATAAAAGGCTACATATAAAAATTTAGAAAGGAGGAGTTAAAATTAAAAAAAGATGTTCTCTTCATCTCTGCTTTAAAAAATTCTGAAAACAATACAAAAAGGTTTGGAAAGTGTTGAAAAGACCCTTCTGCAGTGTATTTGAAGAGAGGGCGAAATGCTGCTTCCAAAATTCTGCTTTGAAAAATGTAGTCCTTTACCTCGAAACGTGGGGTCGTCTGAAACGCTGGATGTCATGCTTTCCTCTAAGATCAGCCTTAACTTAAAGTTTTCCGAAAGGAAACAGCGACAATCACTTCGCCTTGTCAGTACTGGCATCTATCGTGCTCCCCCGATGTTCCGCCCGTTGCCAACTAAGTCTATTTTCGAAAGGGATTTTACAAGGAGGCTTACCTTTCGCCGATGAGGATAACGCGAATTCAGTATCTGCCATCTAGACATACCTACACCAGTTATATCACGGTCTTCAGGTTAATTTTCTGTTCAGAGTCTTGGTATATACTGTCCCAACCACGTTCCCAGCAATTGCAAACATGTCCTGATCACACCATTAGATGTTTAATAGGCGCCCTGGGAAGTGGACCTTTTTGGGTGAATAGTGAACCCGAATTTTTAACAACCTCCCTAGGTATTTTCTTTTAGTGATATGCACACGAAACAATCTCGATCCGACTTTGGCGTTATATTCGAATTTATTTAATTTTATCGCAGATATCGCTCTTCATGAAAAAGAAGGTCGGCTTCCCCTGTCTGAATGTTCGCCCATTTTACCGACTCACTCCAGATTGCCTAATATTGTTGTCATCTTTAACTCTGCAAAATACTATTTTCCGATGTAGATATCCAGTAATCATATAAAACTGTCTACAGCATCAACAGCTTTTCCACTTTACCGAATCCGTTCTGCATTCAAATTAATAACTGAGCACAGTAGCTATGGGGCAAAAATGTGTCTTGCTCTCATTTACTGGGAGAAACGTCAAACTTTTGCTTTATATAGTTTGATGCTCGTATAGTTGTCTCACAGATTTTTTTAGAAAAACCAACAAATAATACAGATCGATTACCATCCTCTGTTTAACGCTCCTGTTGTCAAGTCATGCTAACTAAAATGAGGTCAAGCCGACCGAAAAATCCTTCACAGCAGTATACAAAAGGGCACACAAACAAATACGGCAAATTAATATCGCATGTAATGTATTAGTGAAAGAAATGAATAACTGAGTGAGTGTCAGGGTTGATCGGCGCTACAACAAAAGGACATCACATTTCACATCACAAGCATAAATATACAAAGTAACACACACACGCATTTACCATCTACATCGGACATCGTGCTAGAGTTTCAGCTAGCACACACCGAATCAACCCCCAATTGCGTGTTATTTATAAAACAAATAAAGAACATTTGTATTTCCTTTTCCGTTGACATTAAGCAGCGCACTATTCGTCCTCCTAGTCATCGTCAGCAGTGTTCAACTGTTCAAGGCAGAAAAAAAGCAAAACAAAAAAGTCCACCAGTCCCAAGGGTTGATTACTGTTTCAGCCAAGGCTACACACGTTATTCACCCCGCAGGGGTTGGAATTCAGTTTTGGCGTAGTAACGCGACGAGAAATGAGCTCAGTGGCTACTAATAAATAAACACCAAATCGAAATACAGGACATCTTTGCCCTGTTCTGAAATTCCTTTCTGTCGGTCAGGAAATGCGTGATTTTGTTTTCTGTTTGTTTGGCTTCTGGTTTGTATACTCGACTGTCCTCAACCCCTGCCCTATGCACATGTTAACGAAAAACTTCCACGCACACGGAATACAGGAACAAAGGCAATTTATACAAATTTGATTTGATCAGAATTGAGGACGTGAGAAACAACAATACCACGAAAAGGGGTAACGTAGAGGCGGTGGCCGCGCGACCAACGAACAGGAGTAACTTTTGCAATTAACTTAAGTAGTTGTGTGTGCTAGGATGCGCGAGAAAAACTACCGGCATTCAACTGTATGTATAGGTAATAAACAAATAAACGAATAAGAAACAATTTTCCGTGTCGAGAGGAAATACTTTGCGTGATGGTATTATTAGTTTGCAGGAATATTTTTTGTGCGGCCATACAGCAGCAACCCACACCCTAAGGATAGGCGTAAATTTAGTTCCTCATTTTTTCGTTGCTAATTTTTCTCATCGCAATCGTTATTTGCGTCCTGTCAAGGATGTATATCATCCCTTAGCACTGGCACCACACCGTGGGAAAGACAATAAATCACAGAAATTTATCGCAATGGGTATGTAGCGGTAGCCATACAGAGGAAACTGTACTTGTAGAAAACAAAAATCAGAAAATGAAGCAAGCGAAAAAGGACTCCTAGCAGGAAGTGTGTGTGTAGTGGGTATGAGCAAGAATAAATTACCCTTGAATGGAACTACATCCTGATGGTCGTTTAATATTATCGTTGGAACAGTATATGTGACCGCACAAGGATGTGAAAGAGTACAGATGTTAGAAAGGAATACGATTTAAATCATGACAACACACACGCAGTGTGATGAGAAAATTAATAACTCAAGTCGGCAGCAGCGCTGTCGAGTTAAAATTCGGATGATTGTTCGAGTCCTGCTAAATGTACTATGATGGTTCTTCAATGATTAGGATATATAGTTCTACCTATATATCACCGGATTCACTAACTGGCTTAAGTAAGTAGGTGGGTTGTATGCAACGCTAGCGATCTACGAGAAGGCCTTTGCGACTATACCCTTGGTGTATAGTGAACGGAAGGATATGCGAATATCCAAATGATACCGATTTGTTAATAAACTTTTCAGATTCGGTAGGGGTGTATTTAAAAAAATATTCAAAGCTGTCGGCGAACCGTTCTCGGATGTTAAGCAAAGCGCTGTTCCTGGAGGACTGGGTGGTGGCACCGACTCCATTTTTTCATCGTTCGTCTTAATTTGTCACATCAGCAATCTGTGAGGTTCCTTAGAAAATACTATCTCTTGCATCCATCGCAAAGTTCTCTAATGTTCCGCTCCAACAGAGAAAACAATGTGCGCGCCTTTTGTGCGTGTTCCGCCTCCACACCAAGTGAAAATCACGATCCAGAGAAATCGTTTGCTGATATTTTCCGCTTTCATTAAGAAAAATAAAGTGCACGACTGGCACGAAACTTTCTTGTTCATATCAACTGACAACTGCTTGCTAGGCATAAACTTAGTACTAAGCAGACTGACAGCGTCTCTCCGATTTTCCCCGCAATTTTTGTAGTTAAAAAGTCAGAACGATACTAGACAAAGATCCGTACTAATAACAAATTTTAGTCTCGACTTTAAATTTACAGAAGCTCACAATTGCGAAACTTGTAGGGAGAATATAGTCACTGTGAACTACTAAAATTTTGAGTCGAAACTAAAAATGTTTACTGGTAAGGCCCAAAATAAACAATTCAGAAGACATACGATTATATTAAGTGCACTTTTGGCTTAAACATATTCATTTCAGATGGCAGAACACATCAAATCCCAATGTGAGGCTAAGACTCTCAGTAAAAAACACGTTTCGAAAGTTCTGGTTAAAAAATCGTAAAAATCAAAATGTTGGTGGTGTTTTGTTTATAGGCCCTTATACCTAATAATATTTTTGAATGCAAGGAGTTTCTGATCTGGACAAATTCTTGTTCTCGACTGGAATAGGGCGGTGATGCTGGTTTTCGTAGGTGATATACCGAAATCTTTACACCGATAATACGTTTTTGAATTTTCATTCTCAGTTACAGACAGACTGATTTAAGTGTAGATATGGGAGTCGCAGTACAAATAAAGTGTTTTCAACCGTGAAAAATCTGCTAAAATAAAGTCTAGCAAAGTTGTTATTGTATTTTTATTGAAAGTGAGGCATTCAAATAAATAAAAATACAACGAATGTGAACATAGATCGGGATTTTGGAGCTCATAGAAATATTTTTAACAGCGCTGTATTTGCAATTTTTAAGAAAAACGAAATACGGGATCTCATTTAGAATTCTTTTGCTATCCTAAATTTGTATTTTAATTAAAACGGATAGAATGGTATTAGGTACTAGGTATTGCTTTACTATTGTTTAGGATGTAAGCATAAATTGGCTTCATAAATGGAAATTTGGGGCTTTCGATACCTACCAATTTTACACCAAGTTAGCATTTTCGTCGAAATCGTTATGCGCGTTTTCAGGTAAACTTAAAAAAAAATATTTTTCAAAAATCCAACGTACGATATTTTAGAAAAAACTGAGTTTGATTTCAAGTTAGAAATGACAATATTACGTAAGGACTTCAATTTTGTTCCAATCGTATGGACCGTTTTTGAGTCAAAGTCTTAAAAGCACCGTTACTAAATTTTTAAATCCACCTAAATAAGCTCAAATGTCAATTTTGGTTGAAATCGTTTGTGGCCGTATTCGAAAAAAATCAAATTTCTTTAAAACCGTTACGGTTAAGTGCCGTTAATAATCGGGCTAGTGTGCAAAACAGTAAAAGTTACCCGAGCTGTGAGGCCACAAACTCAAAATCCGAAGTTTGAAAGAAATCCGTCCAGCAGTTTAGGCTTTAGACCTCAGGAGCAGATGGATGGCGAGACCCACTTTTATGAGTTCCTCTATCATCGTAATGTAAGAATTGTTTAAAATCTCTCTGTTCGAACTGCGTGTTCTGCTCTCGCCAGATCTTAGTGTCCCTAGTATCCTCTTCGTTTCTCCACTCCACAGCAAAGGAAAATGGTCGGTAAATTATTAAACATGATAAAGATGGGACAAAACCATATTTTTATGGCAGATGCCAGCAAATCTAATTTTAGTAGAAACGTAATTCGAGTTTCCGAAATTCAGACTTCAAATGCATCCATCAAAAACGATGGATACAAGAAAAGTTAAAGAACATATTATCATAGCTGCGGAAGCTGAAATAATTTCAGTAGGAGCAAGTACAAGACGGCACTTTCCTTCGTGTCCCTATTTGCAGTTGATTTTGTCCTGCAAGTTGCATATTGACGGTTGTTCCACAACAAGCCCCGCTGGTTTTTTTTAATCGAATGAAAATGTTTTTTTGGTTTTGCGTTTTCTTTTATTCATCACGCTAATGTTCTTTGTGTTTTGCTCCAATATATCGAAATTAAACACATCACCAATTTTTTCTGCACGGGATTTTTTTTTTCGCTAGCTAAATGAGTGGAAACTTGTCGTCAGCACATATTTATGAAATTAAGAATTTAGCATGCGAACTGTAAACACTGCGAAGGTTACTGCTTCGATAAACTGCCTCGCAAATTTTATCTTTGTATACATTTTTGTATTTTTTAGTATAACTTAGAAAAGCTAGTAAATTTTATTACGTTTAGTTTTATATTTGCTTGTTGCCGCAACAATTTTCAGTGACAGACATACGATATAAATAATTTTACTACTGAACAATTAATTTAAGCGTATATTCAGATATTAATTTTTGGAAATAAACATTTTATTTTGAGGAAACAACGAAAAAAAAACCTCAAATTCAAAGATAGTAAAAGAGACATAATTGCTGTTTCGAAATATTTAATATTTAGCATCACATAATGCCCGAGGTCAACTCATGGAACCGCAACTGTACATCCCTTCTGTGGAAAGTTGCCCCCAACCGTATTGAATTACAAACCACTTCAAATGAAATGAGGAGCGTCTTCATGAACTGCAAATGTTGCCGGTAACTGCTATAAGTGCGGGAGTTCCTCTATTTACCTTTCATTTGATCCATAGTTCAAAAAATCGGTTTTCAAATAGCGCCGCCATAATCGCATAGACAAAAAACCCTTTAGCCTAATAATTTTGTCGTCTGATCATGAATCTATCGAACACTAGAAGCGAGGATGCGATATTTGAAGGAAACATATTTATGCACTTTCGAAATCAAGCTGGGACCTACTGCTGCAGAATAACGCTTATGGCCAACTGCTGATCGTGAACGACCAAAAAGATTTGTTGCCGCCCAAAATATACCTAATCATTTTAATGGATTGGGGTAAAAATTCTGGATGGGTCAAAATTCTTTTTACAAAATTTTGCTTTCAAATTCTGCTTTTCTATGTAATTCTGCTTCACAAAATTCTGCAAACAATAAAAAAAGGTTTGGAAAATGTTAAAAGCGCGCGCTTTTGAACATTTTTTAACATTTTTTTTTTAATTTTAGCTCCTTTTTTTCTTAATTTTTAAATGTAGCCTTTTATTTCCTTATGGGTGGAAAATAAAAAATATCGTGGTTATTTTTTAAAAATACGATTTTATTTTATTTTTATTATAAAAATACGAAAGTAAACAAAAGAAGCGACACTGCTATTGATATTTTTTAGGAAGACTAAGGTAAAGTCATCGTCTGTCCGCCAAACCATCAATCGCAGCGTAACAGTAATTACAACGAACCTCCTAAGAAAATGGTCTTAGATTATTCGAAGTTCCTACCGAGTCGCTTGTCGAAGGAATTTCGATTCAACAACACTTCGGCTGTTTTTTTATACTGCCGAAATGAAGTATCAAAAGAAAACAAATGAAATTATAATAAATAAAAGTTGTAATTTATTTTTTTAATTATATTTCGCATTATTATTTTTTTTTCAATAGATATTGTTTTTTTTATCAAAATTTTTTGACAAAATTGATTACATTTTTTCTTCTTTCTTTTTAATTTAAATTTTATTTTTATTTAAAAACTAAAAGTAAATAATTTTTAATGTTTTATAAATTTTAAATTGTTTTCTTTTATATCTGCTATTTTTTTCTCGTCGTTCACATTTGGTAGTTGGAAAAAAGCAGAATAAGCTGAATATTATTGCTTTAATTTTGAAAATCATTTGTAAAGCAGAATTTCGACTGGATAGTTTAATAATTAGAGAAAAACATTAAAATTTAAAATTTCCCGCCTATTAAAATATACTGTTCTTATGTAAAACTTGAGATATGTCTGTACCGTAGATTTTCCCAAAGATTAAATTCAGCATAGGCATTTCTTTTTGGCTTCAATTGTAACAACTTTTCATTCCATTATTGTCAGCCTTGAAAGCGTTCGTTTGAGCATGAAGAAATAAATAAAGTCTATAACGATTTAACGAAAAGTGTATTTTATAATTTCAAAGAACAAGAATTTTACAAGATAAAGAAGTGAAGAACGTGATCGAAAACTGAGCTGATCGCCATTAAAATGTGTTTTCTCTAAAAAAAGGTATTGTCTTCCTTCCAACTGCGAATAAGCTGCCAAGTTTAAATCAAACACTATATTTTATACCTACAACAGCAGGGATCCTAAAAAAGTTGGATAAAATTGCTCGTAAATTAAAGTCACGCACAATCTAATGTATTTGTTTTGCAAATTAAATCCACCACGGGAGTATCATTCTCGCATGGAACAGTATCCACTCGAAGGGGTTCCATTCTGCCTGGGCAATTATTTCCCAACTTGAGCTGTCAACCACAGTCCTGTGATGAGGATTCCTTTGGTCTGTTTTCCTTCTCTTTCAGTTTGGAAATTTAAATCTTAATTTTTGTATTCTGCTTCCTTATCCGATGGATTACAAAAGGAACCGTATGACCAAATGAAGCTCACACATACAAAAGAGGTTTCTAAGAAAGACGACCACCTTCCCACCCATAACGGACGACGTCCACTTGCGGCCAGAAGGAGCACAGAGCGAATTCATTCTTAACCTCTGATGGGTTGAAAGACTGAAATGCACCCAAGTAAAATTCCAAAGGGAAACAAACAACGACGGCAAAACTTTTCCATACAGAGCAACTATTTTCCGTATCTGTTTTTATTCTTCACATCGTCCACTCAGTCCTTCCACCAACCAACCATCTCTTCCACCATCCAACCTGTGTGTGTGTGTGTATCTCTTGGGCGGTGAATTTATTCCGACAATTTGAGCGAGAATCCTTTGCATCGTTATGACTATATACAGTGGCAGCGAACGTAGTCCTTTAATTTTTGTCCAGAGGATAAGATGAAGAATATTATCGAAGAAGAAGCGGCAGCAGCAGCAGAAGGAGCACCGGAAGGATGAGGTTAAATGTAAAAGTTTGTCTTCTATTTCTTCGTTTTCTTTTATACACTTTTCTAGGAGCGCGGCATCTATGCACGTGTGTGTGTTTGTGTGCTACGTTCGTCCTTTGAATCATAGATGAAGTAAACTTTCGGGATATCAAAGTTTGCCTCTTCCATTCTCGCTATGTCTCTTGGCTTCTCTCTCCGGTTGGAACCTTTCAAGCACAGGCGGGCAGCATAACAAAAGTATACAAGGATACATTTTAATGGAAAACTCGAAGCTCGTCATGAATCCTCAAGTGGAAAGTGTGAGCTTAAGGAGTCATCAAACAGCAGCACCACCATCACCGCCGCCCACTGAGTATACCGAACGGCGAGAGAAGAAGTTTGTGGCGCTTTGCCAAATGAAGTTTGCAACTTGGTGTAGGAAATTCGGTAAGCAAGCGCAAGGGAAGTCCTCAGCAGACCTTGGATCTGATACGATGGTTAAAATTGTCTAATGGACAGATAGAAGTCGATGATGTGCAGTTGTGTTTGTGTGCGTGTGGGTGAGAGTGTGTGTGTGTGTTGGAGTCGAAAAGTATATACTCTGCCAGAAGAAAGTAATTCTCATCAAGTGAGTTGATTTCCTATTTGATCACGATGGGAAGGTTGGACTCGTTTAAGTTTGTTTTTATGGTCATGGCTTTGGGCAGTGGTTGAGGGATAAAATATTTATACGCAATGAAAGAAAAATGGTTACAGCAGATCGCATGGCAGAGGGCCAGGCACAGGCATGACACTGGATTCCGTCTTTTGTGAGTTAATTTGTTAGCTTAACTTTGAGATTGAATTTCAAAGTAGCTGTACTGTATAGAAGTATAGACGTACGTACATAATTCTTCGGCTTACGATGAAGTAATCATTTGTTTGCCGAGAGTGAACAATAAAAACTTTGTTTTCCGATTGAGGAGGGTTGTAAATCTTAAAACTAAATGTGAAATGATTGTTGTAGGTATTACGTACGGTTACATAGAGTAGGATAATATTTATTTTGAATTTGGACTCGCTTTGATTTGTTTATATTTTAAAATGCTAGTAATATGAATATAATGGAAGGGTGCCGTGACATAAGGCCAAGCGTCATAAGGCCAAATCTCGAAATTTGGCCTTATGTCGCTTTGTGAAAGTGACATTAAGCCAAATTCTAGCATTTGGTATTATGAAACATTAAGAAAGCGTCATAAAGCCAAATCCGCAAAAGTGACATAAAGCCAAATTTTCGAATCAAGTCGATATTGTAATTTATCCGAAACTGTACCGCATATGAACGTATCCCGAATAGCACAGATTGCGATTTGGAACAAAACTTCGATTGTATTTCTGTTATTTTTAAGTAATCTGTAACAAAATCCGTTCTATATCAGTTGTATTCATGTGCACGCGGGACTATTTGTAACATTGTCATTCGAAATGTTGTAAATACGTTTTTTTAAGTTTTAAACTTGTTCACAAAAAGGGGGGGATGTTTGAAAGTAGTTTTATAAGAGTTCGTAAGTTAGAGTTCTAAAAAGGTTGGTAATAAGTTACAGATACGTTTAGTAAATTTTCATTTTGGATACTTCTAACTAAAACACATTGAAACGTTTGCATAGCAGAAACTTAACAACGAAGTAACTTAATTACAATCAATAGGGATTAAGTTTCTAATATGTACCAATTACGTTAACAGAATTTTATATAAATAAAGAAACTTACAAAAAAGGAAAGTCATTGCTAAGTTTTTTATATGTTTCTACAATGAATCGTATATTAACAAGACATCTGGGATATTTTTGCAATTCATTGCATTAAAATGTGAAGCAATGCTATAATTGTGTTTTTACAATTATAAATATGTGTAAATATTCCAACATCATTTGGAATTATTAGCTTCAGTCGTCGTCAATCACTGATCATAATAATATAATGTTGATGAGAAAATCGAAATGTCATAACTTAACATCCTCCACATAATCAAGTAATCAAGCTTCCCGCAATTATTCTGTATTGCAGAGAATGTTACTTCAATGCACAATAAGAAGATATAATCTCGAATGTAATATTGTTCCACGCAGACGATCCGCAATTCAAAAATATGTTGTACAAGTGAGATCACGATTTTTTTCGTCGAAAAGGAATAGAAGCACTGATTTGTAGTTTTATCATTTTAAAACTCAAAATGTAAGTCAGCTATCAAATGTAAGTTAAAAAGTTTAATGTAATTTCGGATTTTGGGAAAAATATCGCTTACGATCTTCACGAAAAAAGGCGAAAAAACCAAATGGCAGCTGAAAACTTGCAAGGTCAGAGCAGTATTTTATTGCAATGTTGTTGATACAAATATTGTAATGTGCAAACTATAGGACCAAAAAAACATTGTAGAGTTGAAATTTTACATTTATCAAAAGTGTTTGTAAAAGCTGAAAAGCTTAAGTTGAAGTTATACGGAAAAACTATAAAAATCACCGATGAACATTTTTAAAACAAGCTTCTAAAAATGTTTGGCAACACTGACTATAATGTCAACAAACAAAAGTTAGTTATAAAGAAGTTATAATGCTATTGCTTATTTTCAATTATAATGATGTTATAATAATGTTGATTTGATTTACTATTTCGAAGAAAACTAAAATGTCTGTTATATACTTACTGTTGTTATTACATCTCATAAATATGGAAACAACAGTTTGCTAACATTCAGTTGTTACTTTGTTGTAACTTCATTTCAATAGCATTTCAAGGAACATTTTAGTTATAATATTATGGTTCATGTTTTAATTATTGTTGTTTTTATATACCTGTCTAACCATAGTTCTTAAGATGTGAAAAATACATTTCAATTTTTCCAATATATTACATAGCTTCTACAATTCATTTGTATAGAAACTGATGAATATGGTATATTAAAATTTGTTTCTACAAGTCTTTTGGGATTTTGAGGCTTAAATACAAATTTTAATATTTTCTGGTTTTCAAACTTTTCTTCTATTTAACCCTTTTTTGGAGGCGCGTGAATTTTCCAGACCCAAGATATTAATGTTCATGACAAAAGTAGTATTCGTTTAAGGATTTTGGTCGGAAATCCCAGCAAACTTGAACTGTTTTAGATACCTTTCAGATCAAGTATATTTACCTTTCCTTTTATACTTCATAATTTGTTTGTCTATACATGTAGACTCAAAAAGCATTCTAATAATAACTTATTTAAAACTTCTGGAATGTTTACAGAAACATTTCTCATACTTATATTATATCCAACATGTTATTCAAACTGATTTGCATAAACAACAGAACAACTCAACAGTTACTTAATGGTTACATTGCTAAAACATTGGTTAAGTCACATGCAACATGTTTTCGTTGAAACAACGTATTAAAAACTATCATTTAACAAAAAATAACCTAAATAAAACACAAATACTACAAAGTTGTTGCAAAATATCAGGGGAAATGCGGCTATTTTGGTTACAATGTGGGGTGTGACAATGTTACTGCAATACTTAGGAAATAACTTGAAAGTTATATTAGAGTTGTATGTACCATATTAAAACCCAAGTGTGCTATTCGGGATACTTGTACTTATTTTTTTTATCTACTTGAAGTCCTTTTTATATTTAAAATTGGTAGTGTCATGGATAAATTTGGTATGTCCAGATACCAAAATAGCGATCCTTTTTATAGGAGTACAGGAAGACAACTTAAGTTACTCCATATTCTTGTCCCCAGCTATTGCGACCACAATCCAAAATCTACCCGACACGGCGCAACGAAATTATCTTTTGGATGGTACTTTCAATGTGGTGCCTTCTTTATAAGCAATTATTAATTGTATACACTTTTCTCACAATGACCATGTAAGGAAAAAAAACTAATTAGGTATGTGTCGTGAGAGTTTCTTATCAGTTTCCCATATCTTTTTCAGGCTCTGTAATAAAAAAAATTACTTTTTTATTCTATAAGAAAATATATTGTTTTGTATAATAAAAAAATATTACTGCTATTTTCTCAAAGAAAAAGTCAAAATATTTGAGAAAATAAGGCCAAATTGGCCTTATGACGATTTCTCATAGTGTCATAGTGCCAAATGCTAGAATTTGGCTTTATGTCACAAATTTCGAGATTTGGCCTTATGTCACGGCATCCAATGGAAGGCATACAAGTTGTGTGATAGAAGGAGATTCAACAGACGACTCGTGAATTTTGCTCCATTAACTTATTTTCTACCATTTGTAGAGTCTGTGCCTATATAGACCTGTTGTAACCAATATTTAACTTATTTTTGATAGTTCATTTAAGACCGAGCATTTTAGTTTAGTTACCATATTTTTACAATAGTTGCGCTGCCTTTCGCTCTACAGTGGGTTTGTGGCTAAACTAGTGAACCGCTTTGGGGTTTTTCTGGCCACAGTTTCATTCTAAAGAACTCAACTTTCCATATAAGCAGTTTTTGAATATATATCTTCTCGAAAACAACTGTATCTACGATTTTTATGGAAATATATGTTTAAGCTAATATTAAAGCGCATCGGTGAGGAAAGGGCTACATTTCTGGATACCAATAAAATAACTTACATCAAGAAGAAATTTGACGACTGGGTCATCTCACGTTGAGCGTTCATCAATTATCCGCCGCGATTATTCGATTTTCTCTGGGACTACATTGAGAAAAAATACATGACCCTAATTTATGTATGTTTTTAAGATTAAGTTCTTAAAATTTAAATTGATTTTTCCTACTTCAATCAAAAACTTTTTAATTCAAAAACATGAGAAGTAAAAGTAGCTCAGAGATTCTAACTCTATAAACATTATAGGTTCAAAGTAAGAAATAAAGTGTTACAAGCATATCAACTTTCCGGTTATATATGGTATACTTGATTTAAGGGTTTTTAGAGTAAATATTACACCTACTCTCTTTGAGTTTTACTCGGTTTTGTAAGCTATTACAGTTTGACATTCTTAATCTAGGTGCCTGTCCATTTGAGAGTACTTTGGCTAGTAAACTCTCGAGAGTTACTCTGTGGCTGTCCATTTGAGAGTAATAATTTCGAGATTTTAATCTCACGAGTTCTTTGATAACATTTTGAGAGTAGATTCCCTGAGAGTACTCTCATGACCGTGTCCACTTGATATATTTCGTCTGCTAGTTACCAGTTAACCTTCACCTTGACGATATACACCCAGGTGTAAATCCCAGTTTTCGCATTTAAATATCTCAGTTATTTTTTTACCAATTCTTAAATCGTTTTATCTCAGTGACTAAATTGATCTGTGCTCTCGGAAAGAGATAGTAAGAACATTTTTTGATATCTTATTTTGCGAAAATTGCGAAATTTTTAGTATATTTCGACCACACCTGGGTATAGATTTACATTTACCCGAAGATGTATTTGGAATTCGTCTTCAAAGATTTTTTAATCCAAGGACAATATTGACAATATGCACGCACAAGTATAAGCTTGTGTTTGTTTCTATTGGAATCACTTGTTTCTGTAGTAAATACTGCTAAATGTTATAAAACAATAAACACTTACTTTTTCGTATTTTTATTTTATGAATTTGTATTTATTTACATTATAACTAAATGGAAAATACTATTAGCAGGTAAAATTATTATCAGAAACAAAATTAACGCAAATCAAAATATTATTTTGTATGAAAATCTTGACATTTTGTTTGCGTAAGGCTGTGAACTTGTCAATTTGTTTTTTTTGCACTGTACGCAAACTTTCCTAGAGCGGCGCTTCCTTTTCTCCTCACAAAAAAATTGTCCTTTTTGCGTTGGGCGACCAGATCCATCCCGATCCGTCAGATCATCTGGTATGAAGGGTTCCTGTAGCTCTTGAGCTGGAACGCCCAAAATACATTCTATTGTAATTCTAGAAGAAAAATTACCCATAACTCTTGAAACCAGAGCTCTTTTTTGGAATGCAAAGATCTCCACCCAACTCTTGCATGAACTTAATTACTTTGTTACTTAATAAAATCTAAAACTAATAAATAACTAACTAATGAAATGGAAAACAAATATTGGCAATCCGATGAAATTCAATAACTGATAGGCTGGTTCACAACGTTTTAATCAATTTTTTTTTTCCCCGCTATTGTAGGTGAATTTCAAATACAAATCAACAGTATACAAAAATTAAATATTGCAAAACTTAGTAGATAGGCGCTAGATTCAAAAAAGAAATATTTAGTATGTGCATACAGGACTTACAAATTTTTGAAATATTTAGTTCAATTAATGACAGATAATCTCTACACCGGGGTGTTCGCCATCAGGATAAGGAGTTTTTATTTAGCGACAAAGTGAAGGTTAAAATGTATTCTTACAAGCAAAAGGTTGCCGCTGCGTTAATAATTATTCGCACCGTTCTTAAAAAAAGAGCTTCAAATTGAAGATGTTCAACAGTTCAGGGATTTTTGCCGTTTGACAACAAGTGAAATTGAATATATAATTCAATCCGTTGGGCCTACTATTTTTAAAATGGATACCAAATTTCGTATCCCTGTCTACCCCAGCAATTTTCAACAGTTTAAAAGATAAATATTTGAGGGTAAAAACAAAAACAAAAAAACGTTATTTTTAAACGTAAATTAAAAAAATACTTCAAGGAACATAAATTTAGTTAATTTTTAAGAATTATCGAATTCAATGTTCATATTTCTCTATGAGTCTAATCGACTCCGATGTCCACTGTTTTGCCATGTCGACTCCAGACAGCGAAATACGAAGCATGTTGGAATTTTGCGAGCTAATCTCCGATATTGATCAGAACATGTGTCCACTTGCGAGTGACTTTCAAAAGGCTCGAATCTCGAGAGTAAAAAGTTAACTCTCTGCGATCTACTCTCAAGACTATGTCCACTTGCGAGTTTGCTCTCGAGAGCTGCTTGAGAGCTGTTCGAAGCATTTTTACTCTCAAATGGACAGGCACCTTAAGAATTCTCAGAGTAAACAAATCTTCTGAAGTACGTACATTCACATTTCGAAAAAGTGGATTCAGTATGAGACCTTAATTTCTTGCACCTAAATTAGAGTAGTTATAACCCTTCTTTACGCATTGTCTTTTGAGCAGATGCAGCGTAAATATGATTTTGTTTACTCGATTTCTTCTCACTATTACTTCCACGCTATCATGTTATGAATTTTAAGAGTAAAAGTAATATTTTGTGCAATCAAATTTACTCCGTTTAATAGTAAGCTAGAGTGCGTTGAATTAATTAAAGTAGGTAGGCAATTTTGGCAATTAAGGATGGAACGTGTTGATAGTTAAATTTGAATTGCCTTCGATTTCAACTCATTCTGTCTTTGTTAAAAAAGTGTTCGTATCGCGTCGTGCTCGTCCCAGTCCCACTCAATTGATAATAATAACTTTTCTGAATCTAGTGATTGGATATAAAATATACTTGGGGATTGCGCTAAAAATAATAATGAAGGAGATAATGAAAGACTTTTGAATATTGTAAAAGAGTTCGATATTTTAGAAATATAAAAAAATATTTATTGGGTTAGTATTTCTATCATGACCCTACGGCTCTAACTTGCAATTAAAATATATTTTGCTTCAACTTCAGCTGGAAATATCACATATATAAAAGCCTTCCGTATCTTTGCAAGGACGATCTATTGGTTAGTACACATGTAGGATTGGTTGCTGACTGCTGAGTTTCGGCAAAAGTTATTTACAAGTGAGTACCTATTTTTTTGGAATAAAGAAATATTTTTTTCATGTTGTTCCTGTTTAGCACAATATCGACGATGAAACAATTTCAGCAAGCTCAAATGTTACTGCCTGTCTTAATATGGAAGCCAAGGAGGAATCGTTTCTTGTTGTTTGGTAAGAGAAAACCTTTATCCGATATAATTTTTTTTGAAAATCTTATATGTCCACGTATTTCGAATAATTAAAAAACCATGTTTCCCTAAGGATCTAAACAATTTATTAAAGCGTTGCATGGAAAATTGGTGGTCGATATTTGGGAAAAGTGTTCTTCGTTACGTTAGAGTGATCTACTTTGAATATTAAATGAATAAAAAATTAAATTGTTTATGAAATGTGTTTTTTTTTAGTTTACATAGCAGGTCCATTTATGAAAGGCAAGTATTAAGAACGTGCTTCTTAAATCAATAAAGCTCAATAATAGCAACAAAAAATAAAATAACCTACTACCTTGAAAACATCAGGGGTCAGATTCTGTAAGGCGAAACGATCAAACGTTTTCGTGCTCGCGAATGATTTGACCTATGTTACACAAGCAAATTTCTTCGTGCATACGAAAACGTTTTAACGTTTTGCCTTACAGAATGCCGATCCAGATCAATGTAGCATCGATTGTTTTTACTTAAACTAAGAAAGAGCATTCTAACAGCCCGATTCTGTCAAACCTCACTGATACCTCACTAGTCACAAGACCCTCACAAGGTGAGCAGCAAACTCACAACTTGTGAGGCTCACAAAAACAATCGAAGTTGTGATATCCTACGGAGCAAGTCACAAAATAGAAAACCATTCATAAGCGCTCACAAATGGCAATATTTGTATTTGATTAAAAAACTCAAACCTGACATTTAACGCTTTATTTATTAACTTTTCAGGGAAAATTAATATTTGTATAAAAAAAACTGAGGACTGTGGAAATTTTGATTTGTGACAAATGTCGTTAACATTTTATTTTCTTCGTTTTTAAAACATTTCAGTGTCAATATTTCGCATATTTTCTTAATAAATTTGTTTTTTTTTTCATCCAATTAATGGTGTAGAAATTATATTTCGTTCTCAGATCAGATCAGATTGAAGTGTTAATAATCTAACCATTGTGAGGTGAATTTGTTTGAAATGTTATCGAATCACAACAAACCTCACAAGGAATCAACCTCACAAAATCTTGTGAGTGGTGAGGCCTCACAACCGCAGAATGTTGGCTGTTGGTCACTTAAAAGTGGAGTTGAGTTTAAATTGACAAAAATGTGCAGTTGTGTGGTGGGAACACGTAAATATAAATAACGTGATTTCTACGTCTTTAAATTCTAATAACGTATCTGTCATCGCAAATACACATAAAATAAAATCGAACATACACAAATAAAATCAAACATACCTGTTATTAACTTCAGCACTTTATTCAGCAAACAAAAAATAAAATAAAAACTGTCAAAAAAATTATTTCAGATTCAATTTTCTAATTTTGTTCGTGTTTCGGTGAGTTTTTGATATTTTTATTAATTACATACAATCAAAAATTGTTTTATTCTTGGCAGGTATGGCAGCAAAACAGAAACAAAAAAAAGTGGAGGAATTGGTCACATTCAAGAATCTAGTTATCTTAAGTCGACTAGATTGGTCTGGATGAGATGTAACCTGAACGCAAAAACTAGAACGGGAGTGTCACTTTTTCTACGTCAGCCACATATGAGAACGGTGAACTTAGTACTCAGTCACGAATTTATTGACTAGATTCGTCGGCTACCCCTCCATAAACGTCAACTGAAGCAGCTGCTCTCATGACCAATTTTCACCAATCAAAACCGATATACATCTATTGAGAGAGCTGTCAAACTTACTAAACTAGATACTTGAACGTCCCCACTTACAATATTGAAAGTTGGACACCTAATGTCAAAGTTGACAAAAATGTCGCACTTAATGACGGAAAGTTCGGTGGGAACATAGAATTACATCTACGACTTTAACTCAATCGCAATGATGGGGTTGCTGCTTTGCTTGATTCCATCATCATTGATTTTCCACGCTTTATCGCTCCCAATTCCGTTCCTATTTATCTGACAGAAGAGAAAAAAATTCTCTGTTTTCCCTTTTATTACAACATCGGTGACTTTCGGGCTACTTTTAGCATAAAAAATAGTCAAAACTGTTGAACAGTCCCCATTGCTCATACAAAGTGAACAATGGTCAAAAGAAGGACACATTTGTCAGAGCAAGCCCGTGAAGTAAAAGAAAATTTTCAACATTCAGATGAGCAAAATTCAGAGAAACATGAAAGAATAAACCATCAATGAGATTATTGGAGAAGAATTCATGGAAATTAGGCTCAAAACGGAGCAACAGCAAGTACTGTCTACTAACACTTCAAATGTCAATCAGTTTTTGAGCAATAGGGCTGCGTTTAACAACGAATCACTGTTTCCTACATAAATAACAACAAAACAGAAATGAGTTAAAAGATACTCTTTGCTCATATTGTACAGAAAAAAATTAATAACGCTCAGGGACAGTCGTTTCTATTTATTGGGGATGGATCTCAGGGAAAATGTTTGTTTGCCCATGGTCAGTTTTGTATTTCCCAAGAGGGCGTTGCTCTAGTGCGTTCAAAGAAAAATCAGTGTTTGCTTCTTCCTGAAAATTGTCTGTAAGGGTGAATTAAAATTAATAAAACAAATTCGAGAGATAACACGGTCCGGAAACTTTTTCCGGAAAAGATCAATGGTTTCGTTGCTTGTGTGGCACGTATTGCCGTCTTGTTGAAAGTAAACGTTGTCAAGATCAATACCATCCAACTCCGACCATAAAAAATCATTAATCATCGACGACCAAAAAATGCTTTAGTTTTGCGAACTGTAACTGCAAGATTTTCACCATTTTTTAGTGAATTTTAATAATTTCAATGCGTTGTTGAAGCGTGTATCGTTCCATTTTTAGTAATGGCGTAGTTTCTACTTGACAAATGTCAAAGAATAAAAGCTTCAAACGTGGCAGCTACCGAAATAGCGGGTCATTTACAATAACACCTCTTATTAGAAAACCCTTTAATAGTCAATAAAGGCACTATAAGGCAACTCTGCTCGTAAACATAGCCTTTTATCCACTTGTTATACTAAAGATTATTTTTCGGCTAAAATTGGGTTCAACCTTATTCAATTGGACGTGCTGCTCAATCGAGCAATTTGACATCAGATTAGACCGCCACGGGCTGCCAACATCGCTACGTCTCAAGGGAAGGGGGCCTAGATGCCTGCCTTTTGGAACAAGAAATTTGGCTGATTATAAAAACGGTTTTCCAGGTAAAAAGATATCCTTCAACCGTCTGCAATACCCCACCCGAATAGAAAGAGAATGACTTGACTGTAAATATATTCGTACAAAAAAAAATGCATGTATTGTGTGCTCCCTTAAAAGAACGTTGCACTAGTGCAGGATGTCATTTGCCATTTCCACACATAATGATGAAGTAAAATTCTTATTTAAAAACGCTTTAAGTTTCCTTACTACGTAACAGGCCTTCTGATTATATAAATAGTGCCCACACTTGGTCGTTAAATCGTTTTCCTTCTTATGTGCATAAATCATACCCATGCTCGAGTATACCAATTAAGTTAGGGTATCCTTATCAGACTAGAACCACGTGTATGTAACAAATCCCTTATAGCCACCTCTGGATCGGATATAACATGACCAAAAATATGTTATCCAACCTCGCAAATACCCATAACTTGCTTTGAAAATAAAATCTTCGACATAAATATTCTTCCAAGTCGTAACAATCACAAGTGCTCCGCATCCACGTCCAGGCTTGCCATTAAAAAAAGGTCATTCCAAGCAGTTTTACCACTTTTCAATACGACCCTTGAACATATTTCAATACCTACGCTTGTCAATCAGGATATATGTAAGTCTCCCAACCCTCCTCAAAGCGGATCCCTTTCTCGGGTCATTTCGCTGCAATATACCTACCCAGAATTTAGCAATTTTTTTCGGGTAATCCTTTATCTAAATATGGACGCGGCAATAATGCTCCGGCAAGAAATCCCCAAAGAAAAGGTTCTCAAAACCATATTTTTCCGTACACTCAAATAGTGTATCGAACGTAGGTATTTTCTTCCGATTTTTTTATGTCCCGAATCCCCAGAGTCCAGACGCTTATATAATGACCATTCACTATTCACTGTCAGTATCTACGTAGCTTGCTGGTGATGCCACACGTCAATCCGTAACTAAAGGCGCCAAATATAAATCGCAAACAGAACTCGGTCGAAACGAATTACCATTCCAAAGGGGGAAAAGGATCAGAAACAAAAAAAAACTCCAAAAAGGGTAAAAAGGACACCCGTATCAATTTTTCCCAATTTTCTTAATTTCCTTCCTTCTGTTGCGTCTTTTCGCACTGGGAAACTTGTGCTATACAAAAGATTAATATCCCCCAAAAAGGTGCAGGAGTACAAAACAAAAATAAACCAAGGCACCCACTACATCCGTTCGTTACATCGCCCCGAAGGATAAAACACCAAAATTGACCATTTCCATTCAATCCAAATGATTGCTATGAAAGGGCGAAGGACATATATTCTCTGCGCCTCAAACACAGCAACTGAAAATAAAAATAATAATAATAACAATGAAGGGAAAAAAGGATTTCGCCATAAATTCCCTCACACACCAGAGACACTTTTTTTTTTTGCATTCCTTCTACACAAGCCCGGGGCAAATTCGAAACCCGACGCGACCATAACTCTGACACTTTTTCTTTTCAAATAAACCCCAGCTAAAGCAGCTACCAGAAATACACGTCCATACAAAAGCATGAAGAGACGAGCAAAAAAAAGGATACTTTGCTAACGGTATGGATTTTTTTTCCTTACAATGTTTGCCTTCTATTATGCAAAAAGGGAAGACGAGTAGAACTGGATGGAAAAATTGAAATTTCGTAAGAAAACTTTCTGCCTACCTTCATAGTACTATTTGTGGGTGCGTGTGTTTGTGGAAATGTATATCCTTCGGAATGTCTATTTATTTTTCTGTTCATCTTTGCCTTTTCTCAGGACTATAGATGGTTTGGCATTAGCCAATTCTGGCGCGGCGTCCAATACTCCAATCGTTCACTCACTCCAAGGATCCGTTTCTTGGTATTCGTTGTTTGCACTTGTTCTAAAAGTTTGTCGAAGCGGGAATATTGATCTGGCTATGAGGAAGAGAATTTTCCCTGTTTCCGAGACTTTGGCCAGGACGAAGAAGGCAAACAAGTATTTTCTTTCTCTGCATTGTAAGTGAGCAAGAAAAACGAACGAACTTTGATGGCTGATGGGTTTATATACAATATACAGATAAATAGCACGTAAGGTTTGTTAAAACCCGATCTGGGCAAATCCTATACGCAAGCTTATGAAGAGGTAGGACGCTTTTTTTCGAAAATTGGAAAGTGTCGCTTTGTGTTTGATAAATCAGGGCTGAGTAAGATGCTGTTCTACGAAATTGCAGGTTATTATGTGGAATGTGATAGAGAGCAGCTTTTGAAGCTACTGCATAATATGCGGGACTGTTTGTTAACCATCGAAACTAAGTACGAGATATGTTGAGAAATTTTTTTCCTATTTTCGTCGGTGCTTGATACCAAATCTGTGAAATGCTTAAAAACAGCTTTAAAAACTGTTTCATATTAGAAAAGTGTAAATCCGACGAAGAATTTGTAGGCAAAATATGCAGGTATGTTGACAGACACAGTGGCTTAGTGGTTAGTGAGATGGATTACTAAGCGAGAGATCCCAGGTTCGATCGCCGGAAAAACACATATAACATCTCAAGGTTTTATCCACTGCGCAACATCTCGCGAACGTCTGACAAACTTCCAAGAGTATAATTGTCATGAAAGAGCTTCTCAATTAGCCTTAAATTGTAGATCCCTCCATTCGACCCAAAAATGAAAAACTCACACAAAACGAATGGCTGTGAGAAGTTAGCCTATGCAGTCTTTACGGACCTGTACTCACAACGCTATTAGCAAGAAGTTTCCACATAGCTTGGAGATTATTTGATGGAATCGTATAAAAATTACTTAAGTAACAACGGATCTGTACTCGTAGTTGTGTTTTAAAATAGAAGGGAGGGGATTTTAATGTCAAGATTTAATATTAGAGATCTATATTAATAAACACTAGAGGCAGAGAACTATATAAAAGTATTAAAGATGTTGCGAAATACCACTCGACGGGAAAACCTATACCTACTGGCCAAAATATAGATCTTGTCGACTGCCTTATATGCGAAAATATATCTTCATATAAAATATATGTGGAAGAAGGCACTGATCTTTAATCAGATCACCAGTACCTTTTTCTTACTTACACTCGGCGATAAAATAATGATAAAGGAACAAAGCTCAAAACTAGTTAATAAACTGACTGCTTGGACAGAAGAAAATGTCCAACTATCATCAGCTATTCAAACAGAAGACCAACTAGAAGACGCAGTGCAAATATTAACACTCAACATACAAAAAGCTGGATGGGCTGCAATTCCCAAAACAACAAACAAGATTTAAGAACACTCTTATCCTCGCGAAATACGTGAAATCATTACAGAAAAGAAGAAGAAGACAAGGGAGCCAAGCGATAAGACCACACTAAAAAAAACAAGCTTAGAAAATCTATAAGGGAGTCTTTAAAAATCTACCTTAGCAGTCTTACAAATAATGAAGACAACAAAGAAAATTAACAGGCCAATAGCTCACATTTCTCCAGAGAAGGTAACTGGGCAAAAAGCAGCCGAGAGGAAGTAAAGACTTTAGCAGAGTATCTTGAGAACGTCTTCAAACCCTATGAAGATAAACAGCTAAAGATCTTGCCAAAGAAATAAATGAACGTATGCATATAAAAAAGGTCCTCGGGTTTGGTCTACGCAGATTATAAATGCTGCGTTTAAGGTATGTGCTAAGTATGTTGAAGGTCGCGAATATAATAATGATACCAAACCCAGACAAACCACCCCGTCGAATATCGATTATACAAATGAATCGGTGATTGTTAAAACAATATAAGTGACATTTTTATTTTTTTACAAGAGATACAAAAAACCATATATTTTTTTTACGACAATTTTAACTTTAAAATCTGATCGGAGGTTATTTTGCGAGTTGCAAACAGTTCAATTTTTAAAAAAATATTCTTAACTAAGGAGATTTAATTAAAAAAAAAACTTTTTTTATGTTTTTCTAACACCCAACGTTTTGTTGAGAGTCAAAACAACTAAAGTACTTCGAGGTATGTTGTTTTAACACTCATTTTACGTTTGAAATAAACTGAAAATTATTAACACATATAAAGTCAGAATTTTATTTAAAAAAATAACACTGCTCTGTAAGTCTTATATTTAAGTTGAAGTCTGGATATTTAAGTTGAAGGCTTAAATAACAAATAAAAAAGGAACACAGCTTAGAGCCAGAAATTCATTAGGCAAAACATAACAAAAAATAGAAATCTATTCTTATTTTTAAGACTAAAACAGACCATATTTTGAGCTTTCAGTCTTCAGTTTCTTCATCGCTTTGTCCCTCAATGCCGGTAACTACTGTGGCGAGTGTTTAATGTCTTCATAAAAACATTTTTTTTTTCAGGCACATAGGGTGAAGGCACAAGTTTGAAGATATCCGCTATCTTTTTATCGTTAATGGGTCTCTTGCAAGTGTAGGCTTTTTCTGTTGGAAAATTTATAACCTCTTGACCACAATTTCTAACGGGTAGCCTTAAAACAAAAGTGAATGTTGACAATCCATCAACGAACTCCTTACATATCACTTTTCCAATATTATTGCTTTCATGTATGAAATGGGTATACTTCGAAATCTGGAAAGATACCTTTTTGTCTTTACAGACCTTCCATATGAACAAACTGATAAGCAATTTCTTTTATAGAATTTGTGCCACCAATTTTTGAATTGCCGAACATCATTTTGTTGAATCAATTTGACAGTGAAGTTCTTATGTGAATTAATAATAATCGTAGTAAGTTCTTGAATGTCGTACACCCTGTCATATTTTTTAAAATTTCTTTTGATCCACCCAAATGCTCGATTTTCCATACAAAAATAAAATAAAAGAACTTAACTACAATCTGAACCCATTTGCACCGCCTTAACAGATTTCCCTCTGTGACTGATGTACTCGGCTCCACATACACGTGCCTTTTTGATAATGTTTCTTTTGTACGATTCTGGATTTTTCGTTCTCTTGCGTGGCCTTATCTCCACCTCAGGATTTAAACTATTGTTATCCATTTTTTAATTAATTTAACCTTTTTTCAGAGACACACTCGAAAGACCGCGAACAATTGACTATGACAATCACGGAAAGAACTGCATAAAACGACAGCTGACATCTATACGCATTGCCAACGTTGTGTGTAAAAAGAAACTAATTGCATGTACTTAATGCCCTTTAGCACTCATTTGTCAAAATGGTAGAAGAGATATTTTGTTTTAACACCCAACGCTGATTTCGCACTCGAATTTCTGTGTCTTTTAGTTATCGAATTATGTTGGTTTTGCTCTCAACGCAATGTCTACCCATAAGCGGTGTAAAAACGTAATAAAACTGATTTCGAAATATCTGTTACTTAAGTTGTTTTAACAATCACCGATTCATGTTGTCTAAGGTGTTCGAAAAAATGCTGGTAAAACGTTTGCAAAAAATAATTGATGAAAAATTGCTAGTCCCAATTCACAAATTCGGATTAAGAAATAAGCACTCTACAAATGATCAGGTGCATAGACCCACAGATAAGATCGAAAAAGCATTTCTTGATATAGCACAAGCTTTCGATAAAGTCTGGCACAAAGGACTGATACACAAATTTCGAAAGCAACTGCCGAAGCAGTATTCGAGAATTCTGGAGCAGTGATGGGACTTCTACCACTTTTTACTCTTTCGGAAATACTACCAACCTGAACTCGAAATCTACCACCTTTTACTCATCGCTATTAGCTAATAATATTTTTTCGATCATTGTATTAAATTGAAAATTGTACCTATACCTACTTTCCTTATTCTCTACCCATACACACTGAGCTATCAGTATTTTTCTCTGAGAACTGCATCAGAAAAAACTTCCAGTCCAGTACACCATTTACTGCGCTAATATTTTATTATTTGACTGTATTTGTGTGAGGGTGTTTTGCTATGGCTTGAGTTTTCCTGTAATGATGAGTTGAATCTATGGCGTTTTTTTGCAGTTCTTTTTTATATTGATGCGTTTACCTCACAAACTTTTAATTTTTAAGTAATATCAAGAGCTATTGAAATTGAAAATGCGTAGATTCTTGGTTCCTGCAACAAGAAAATTAAATTAAATTTAAAATGATCTTAGCTGCCAAGGAACTTCTGGGGAACGGGGAATATTTTAAGCCCCCGTTATTAATGGTAAAATATGCTTCAAAATTCACAGACTGTGTCATAATTTTGTTTGCGTCATTTTTAAATATTATTTAAACTAATAATAAGAAATGACTGATTAATGTCTATTTTATTTCCCTGTTTTGTTTTTTGTTTTTATTATTACTATTTAATTGGTATAAATAAATGAATTATTTACCATGGAAACTGTTTACCTCTTTTCTACCACCTTTTTTTAAGGCTATCTACCACCGCTTCGCTTTTCTCAAATCTGGAGTCATACGTTACAGATCGATTCTTCAGACTTTAACAAGAGACAGAGTACTCAACATAAAGAAAAAGCTGGTGTACCGCAAGGCAGTGATATTTCTTTTATTCACTTGCAACATTCACAGATGATACTACAGTACTTGCTGCCGAAATTGCGACAAAAGAGCTTCAAACGGCAATAAACAGTACCTCAGGATTTTCTACAAAATGACAGATTTGATATAGTCTAGTCCAGCGATGGCGAACCCATGGCATGAAATATTATCGGCACGTCACTAATTTAGAAATCCGATTGCACCTTTGAGCGACAGCATCAGCTGTCTACGCCGAGTTAAGTTTTTTTTTCTTTTTTGCCACCTATTCGATCTTATTACCAAATTCTGGTATTTTTAAATACTCCTTTTGGCGTTCTCCGGGGTCAGCGCATTTCATATGCGATGGAATCAATCCAGATCAAAAGGCTGTTAGGCAATACGACGAAGAATGTCAATTCCAAATTAATGGAAACTTGGAATTCAATTCCCGACACATATTGATGCTTGAAAAAGTTGGCGTTTGCTGTATTGACAATATTTTCAGAAATGAATAACATTAAAGATTCGCTTAGAAACCGGTTGTCCGATGATTCCAGTTCAGCCTGCATTTTGCTTAAAGTGACAAAATACAGCCCTGATATAAACTACTTGGCATCAAGTTTGCAACAACAAAAGTCACACAAATAGTCCGTTCGTTGTTTATTGTTTTTGTTTGCTTCTCTGTTTTTTGGTTAATCTGAAATTTGTTTCTCTTATTTATGCCAAGGTTCCCAATTACGTTGACTGGATATGGTCCGTTGTAAACTGCAAAGGCAACTGCAAGCAAAAAAGATTTAAAAACTGTTAATTTCAAAAATTAATTTATATATTTACAAATAAAATGTAAATAGTCACTAGAAAACTAGATCAAGATTGTATGATGGCACGCCAAAGGCACTTCAAATTATTTTTTTTTAAATGGCACGAAGCTCTAAAAAGTTTCGCGATCCCTGGTGTAGTTAGTCCATATTCATTTTACGTATAAAAACGTATCTCACTTATCAGTTCCAGTATATATTAACAACAATGTAATCTAGACACGCTAAACTGCGTTTTAAAGTGCATGTTAAGAAAAAAAAAAAATTTGAGTTGAACATGCTGTACCTACCTACAGTCAAATGTATTGGCTTATTGAGAGATATTCATCCCTGTCCAAATACAATAATTAAAGTCTCTCACACTCTGCAATGTCTTCCGATGATTTTCGAAAGTTTCGTTCCAAAAAAAAAAGTTCCGCAATAGAAGGAACCACATTTTTTGCAGGATCCTTTTCTAATTTCGGTACAGTCTATTTACCTTAAATACTGGAGGAAGTGTAGACAAAATCAGTATGATCTTTAGAATGAGAGGTGAGATAGTTAATCAAAATTGTATGCCCCATCGCTCCGATCTACCAACAATCTGCGAAATTTGCAACATGAGGTGTTTCAAAGGTTACTCTAGAAGAAGGTGAAGCATTAAGCGTCTTAAACGGTGAAAATGGATGGGATGTTTTATACAGATACTACATAGTAGTTGCACTGCGATATAGAAATCGAATTTTAGAGGGAGATTTTAAATAATTTTGTATTATTTCAACTAATTTTTTGCCTGTAAATAAATATAAAGTCATGTTATAATAATTATATTGTCCACCTGGTAGACGGCCTTTGGCCAAACCAATTAGGCTTAGTTATTTAATCTTTGTTACATCAATATGAAATAAAAGCCATTTAAGTATGTGTGCTACATTTACATTTAGAGTTCAGGTACAGAGGCAAAGAGGTAATCTTTTTTGTTCAAACTCTCTAATGTCACTATCCAGCAGTGTTGCCGCTAAAACAAAAATCCGCTAGACCACAACGTAGAATCCTCTAGAAATGTCAGTTTTTGCATCGCAAAAATCCGCTAGAATTTACTAAAATATCAAGCTAAAAGTATAAGTTCAAAAAATACATACATAATATTTAAGAGTAGATTGTTATTGAATAAAATAAATAAAAAAACAAAACAATCTACAAATTCAAGTAGCTAAAGAAAAAATAAAACCTTTTTTATAAAAAGGAAAGTTAAAAACTACAAATTAATTTCCAACTCAAAGATGGATTCATCTATTTCTAAGTTTGAAGTAGAGGCGATTTGGTTGGCTTTTCGATTTTACTTATGACGTCATCTGGTAGATCGTAATTAAAGCAGCTCTTGTTCATCACTTTTAATTGACTTGTTATTGTTATTATTTTGTAGTACCAGGGTTTGGTAGTAAAAAATCGGTAGAATTCGCTAGATTTTATTTTAGAGACAACTTTTTATTAAAAATCGTTGGGAGTTTTAAAAATCCACTAGATCCAGCGACAAAATCGCTAAAGCGGCAACACTGCTATCCAATATATCCAGTCATGGTTATTTGAAAGCTCAGGCGATCTTGCACAAATACCACTATATTACGTTTAAGCGGAATCATACTTCGAAATGTCACTTTTTAACTCTCCTTGATGTAGGCCTATTCATCTCTAATTTGGACGCGTGTCGCCAACCATTGCTAAGTCATTCCGCCGCTCTTTTACACCAGTTATCCATACCCAGTGGTCGTGTTCACAGTTAGCACACATGCTAGTATAGAACATGCGAAAGTGACATGAATGTCTATTCATAAAAATACCATACACATGCGTCAGTGGTGGGTGCCGCGTAACTATAGGCCGGGAAATCCCCACTCCAGTCCTCAAGAGCTTCCGCAATACTGCAATTTTTGCATTCAGTCTTATAATTCACACTGTCTTGTTAAGACCCATTTTCCGCTGTTATTTGATATTTAATAAGAGAATTCAATATAAGCAACCATTTCTGGTGATGGTCATCTATCTAATTAGGAACCCACCGAATTTTACCCGAAATGCTATATCCACTTGATCATTTCAGAATCAGAGTCCCAGTTGAATGGTTCGGAGGGCGTTTTCTTAGGACCCTAACTTAGGTCTGGCGGACTCATGATTGGGTTTAACGCATCAAGCGAAGCTCATTCTTCTAAATGTATAAAAGAATTCTGCAAGATTCTTGCTGTCACTTTAGCCAGAAAACACGCCAAGCTTTCTGTTCCTCTCTTGATGAGCCACACCAAGCATTTCTAAGTGACCCAAGGTTCAACAGACTTAAAGTAGTCAAGCTATTCAAGCTTCAACTTTATATTCAGTACTACAAATTTTTTTTTTGTGATATACACAAAAACATACACACACCTCTAAGTACTTAGCAACTTCGTTAGCATCTTCTCTAATAGAGAAGTCTGTTAGGAGTGCGTAAAAATATTCTTGGCCCCTACACATTCCTACTGCCAACGAACAAAATTTGCAAAATGCACTCTTGCATTAAATTTTGTAAAAGACAGACCTACACAAAGCTCCGGCATATGTAACTGTTCAACAACCCCAAACCGCATCCTTCCATTTGACAAACTTGCAAGTCAGAATTTATGTCTTTCATAAAATTCGACGAAAAGTTGTACAAAGGACGACGTTACCTTTACCCACCATGGTTTCACCTCGAATGGCCTTTAAACTGTAAAGGAATGATAAGAAGAAAAATAAAATATGCAGGACATAGTTTGCCATCGGCTTTATAAAACACTTTCATCCGCCAAGTATATCCATGTCCTTGCCTCAACCCATTTCATCCCCTGGGTTACTCTACCCGAAAAGAAACTTCATAAAGTGAATGACTGTATATCCTTACAAAAGGGAGAGCGCAAAAAAAGGAAAATATATATTCTTATCTATCCCATTCCCATCACAAAATGTGCTTGTACAAGTATGTGGATTCAATAAAATGTCCTTGTGTATACCAGAATCATCTGTTGTGTGCTGTAGCAGGCTGTGGGTGGGGAAGCACAAGCAGCAAGTGGAGTCAAACAACTGAGTTCAGAAATGAAAATCCTGAAAGTGTTTCCATTGCAGAAGAAACAAGAATATAAAGAACCGATGAAATCCGACGAAAAAGTGAAAAGGAATGCCAAAAGGAAAGAGCAACGAAAGAGAGCGTATCATATTTCATATCCTTAATGATAGCAATTCAGTGGTGCCATTTAGCATTTTTTAAGCTAAATATAGCATTTTTAAACTTTAAATTGCATATAAGTATAAATAAAATATGCTATATGCAATATAGTATTTTTTAAATTTTGTGCATAAAAACGCAAAGACTATATACCCATTGTAAGAAATATGTTCGTGGTTTATTTTGTAATACAAATAACGAAAGCATCCATCACAATCAGCGTTACCACTTGTACTACATATGTAGTACTGCGCTACATATTTGCTGGATTTCTTAACGCCGTACTACATACTACATCGTTACCCTAAGGTACTACATTTCTCAAGATCCGTCTAACCGTTTTACTTTTTTACGAACAACATTTCGAATTTTTCCCTTTTGCTTTTATAACTGAATTAATAGATTTGAAAACTTGGCATCACTCTAAAGTAAGTGCAAATCTTCAGCTCGCACACAAAGATATCGCAAGGAATGGGAAAAAATTGGTTTTCGTGGGTGGAAGGTAGGTCTGACAAAGCCTTTTGTCGCGCTTGTCAGAAATCATTTGTTTGCAATTTGACTTAGCTTGTTAGACATGAACTCTTACCCATACACATTTCCAATTATAATAGTGCAAAAAAACTCCAAGTGTGTCCGAAATATAACAAATAAAAACAGCATCATATCTAAACTGCGTTCTGAAATTGTTTATTTTGTTCGTTATGTTACTTAATTTAAATTTCAATAGAAAAAAACAGGTACTACATTTGCTAAAGATTTTAGTGGCAACGCTGATCACAATTTTCTGTATTTGGCATTACTGCAGATTTGTATGACAATTTGTTAATTTGAAGTAGCAGCTGTCAAAGTGTTATACAAACATCTAAACAAAAGTCAAGCCGTGAATTGCTGCTCAGTTAAATTTAAGTTTCTTCATAAATAAACAGGTATATCTACGTATATTTATATCTTATTGTTTTTTACCCGACTGGGCACAGGGAGGGTTATGTGTTTCGTGCGTATCCTATGTACGTTCCTACGTGACGCCCTGTAGCTTAAACAGCTACATTTGTATTCTTCCCGGGAGTATCATAGGCTAAAAAGATAAAAATAAAAAAAGTTAATTTAAAAAATCAAAAATCCCGACTGACTGTAAAAAAAAAGAATTAAAAATACATGAAGAAGACGCATTTAAGTATAACAAACTATTTGGCAGTCGGAGGGTACTCAATACTCATACACATATTTGTTAGACTGTGTAGGTATATAGTCTCCGATTGTGAATTAGTTAGGTATAAGTAATTTAAAAGCGTCTTGCTGATATATTTTTAATTCAGTCGGGTTTTTTGTTTTTTTAAATTAACTATTTTTTGATAAGGTCGTTGCTTTAAACTCTAACATCTTTTGTTTTATTCCTCCATATAATTTAGCAAATTTATTTCTTAACTTAACATATTCCGTTAGAAAACTTCTGGCAACACTGGCATAGCATATACGATATACCAGACTCAAAATTCTGTTCAGGCATAACCTAGAATATACACGCAACACCATAGAGCCATCCACGGAATGAAAAAGTAAATTCCCTAAAAGTGTTGCCACTTCATTGGATAGATGAACGGAGCACTTTACTTGTATGGAAGGTTCAATCAAACAGCAGCAAACAACTGACCGGAATATGTTAGGTTAAAGTCGAATGGGAGTCAACGTCGACCATCAAATAGTTATGGTAACGTTGAAATTCTTCATTTTTGATATCGAAACAAATAGAATCCAACTTCTTCCCGCTGACAATATAAAATTATATACTCGTAACTTGAGACCCCAATCCAGGTTACAAGAAATATCTACCTATATTTAGTTTGACGGTGTGATCAACTTGGGGTAACTTTCGCGCAGACTGGTTAGAAACAAATTGTACATAACCCTGCGGCATGCCAGCTTCTTTCCTGAAGTTGTTGAATAGGCGTTCTTCCATTCGACTTCCACTGAGTACTGAAGAAGATGTTCTATATTAAAAATAAATAGTCGGCGCAAGAGGTCCGTAGCTTACAGGGTTCGGACTTTACTCCTATCGGAGTAGATCTACTTCGCTTTTCGCAACATCTCTTAAATCTACTTCGTCACTCCGCTTGGTTAACAAACTACTTCGATTTTTTTCCTATATCAATCAGAGAATAATTGTGTGGCAGCACTGATTATCGAGGATTTGATTTTTGAAATAAACTTTAAACTCGCAGGTTATCTCTTTCACGCTACTCAACAAAAGTTATTCTTTTTCTTATTTGGCTTGCGACAGCACATGCAATATGCAAATAGTCATTAAAATGTAAAGTTAAGAATTTTGTGCCCTTGCCTTAAGTCATTGCGGATTATTCTCAACCCCAACTAACTTCACACTTGTGTGAAACTCTCCTTCCCATTCTCTTTATATACAACTTCCGGCATTTTTGTAATTCTCTTCACTTCTGGAAAAAACCTGAAAAGGCAGCCATATTTTGAAAGAAATAAGAAATTTCGTGTGTTTTCATCCTCAGAAGTGGGATATTTAATTAAAATAAAATAAAAAAGAAGAGAAAAGTGAAAAAAAAAAATGACATTATGATCGATAACACGCCAGGACATGGCAAATGCGCTAACAGAAGCCGGCATCGTCATACCCGACACTGCAAATATCTCTTGTCTTCGCCCATTATACCAGGAACTCATAAGGGAGCAAGGTGCCAATGTCGATGACTCTGCTGCGAACAGTGACGTTTCCACAGTCGGTTCTAGCCACACTGTTGTTACTGATGTGCCTACTGTTGTTGCTGTCACTGATGTCCCTCCTGAGGTGCCTGCTGCCATTACTGCTGCCCCTACTGATGTCACTTCGGATGTTACTGCTGTTACTACTGCCATCCTTTCTGATTTTACTGCTGTCCCCGCTGCTACTGATGTTGTTCCTACTGCCGTTGATATTACTTCCGAAGGTGCTTCTGTGTTTGCTGCTGCCCCGGTCACCGTCCCTACTTCAGTTCCAAATACTGTTGCTGTCCCCACTGATTCCATTGCAGAAGAGATGGCTCGACTCATGAAACAAAAGGAGTTGTTACTCCTCAAGCGAGAAGTGGAGTCTCTGCAGAAAGAAATGCAACAAATGCATAGTTCACCAGCTGACATACCAGCAATTGACTCTATGGTGAGTACATTTTCTGGTGACAACTCTTGCGATATTGTTAAATGGTCGCGGACCTCGAAAATGTGTTCGAATTGTTCAATTGTAATGAACGAACAATGCTGATTTGTGCTCGTCGTTCGCTGGAGGGGACAACCAAGCTATTTACCCGTACCATTAGCACACTTAGCTATGCGGTGCTAAAGCGGGCATTTATGAATGAATTCGGACATCAGCAAAGCTTTTTGGAAATCTACGAGCAGCTGAAGGGACGAAAACGAAGGCCGGAGGAAACCATTCAACACTACGTTGTAGTCATGAAGACGATTGCTGAGAAAATCGATATTCCGGAACGGGATCTAGTCGATGTTATAATAGCGGGCCTGAATGATAATTCCTCACTTGTGACGATGCTTTACCAAGCATCAACACTCAAGGAATTAAAAATGCTGCTCGAACGATACGAGAAACTGCGATTGAAGACCACCATCGAAAGTCGAAACTACTTATTTAGAACGTACACCAGCTGGTGTTCCTGTAAGACCTAAGGGTGCAACTGCTGTTCTTCGGACAACTCCAAGTGTCGTAAAGACCGCCGTCCAACCAGACGTTCCCCGGTGCTACAACTGCTCTATGTTCGGTCATTACCAGTCAGAGTGTCAAAAGCCCAAACGGGCACCAGGATCATGCTTCGAGTGTGGCGAGATGGGCCACTATCATCAGACGTGTCCCCAAAGAAGAAATTTTGTTGCTGCCGTTAGAAAACCACTAAACGATTCCTCCGAGGATGATACGCAGATGTCGGCGGATGAGGCTAAACTTGTCAGGGCTGTTAATGCCATGCAGATGGTAAGTGTTACCTTTGTTGATGGGCGGGGCGGACGCACTAAATCTTACGATACCTTGTCTCTTCTTGATTCCGGCAGCCCGATGAGTTTTATTAGTCGATCGTTGGTACCCTTCGAAATCAAAATCAGCAAGATACTTAAGTCAACCAGATACCGTGGAGTGGGTAATACTCAATTAAGAACGTATGGGAAGGTTTTATGTGAAGTTAAGATTAGGAATCAGGTGGTAACATACCCGTTTTTGGTTTTGCCAGACACAGATCTGTCATTGTCTATGCTGATTGGAAGAGATCTTTTAAACAAATTTAATATATTCTTATGTGAACTCAAGCGTTTAAAAAAGTATTCAATTAAAGAACTTTCCGAAATAAGAAATCCTGGCAAGTGTTTTCGTTTGGAACTTTTAGGAAATAGTGCGGTTAATTTATCTAGTTTGGTAAGGATTTCTGCGAATTGCTGTCAGTGTCTCGCGGTCGGATTGATACAGCCAAACCCGAGTAGTGAACTCAATTCAGAAAAAGAAACTGAAGAGAAACTGACAAAGTCAACCCAAGTAACAATTTTACTTCGGTAAGGTTCAGATTTGTAATTTCTGTAGGCAACAGCTTCGATAGAGCTTCTATAGTCTTTGTTAAACGAAGTTGATCTATTTCGAAGCAATTGTTTCGATAATAACTTCAGTAAGTCCTTTACGAAGCATATACATAGGCTTTATAGAGGGATATGAAATTAAGTTTCGAAAAGATCTCTATTAGACATCTGAGAATGTGTCTGGAGATGTGTGGAAAGTGAATTGCTTCTATAAAGCTTGTGGTTCGAAGCGCTTCCTAGAAGCTTCTTTAGAGCTTCTGACCGAAGGCATTATAGAAGCAATGAACTGTCAAGCAGTCAACCGCTTGCGATTGGTAGCTGTACAGAAGCACTTACTCGTACTTCCTCCTAACTTACATATGGAGGTTTTATATAGGTAAAAATTTCATATGAAATGAATCAAAGCTGTCTAAAGAAACCATAATTAATGAATCGGGGAAAAATGACAAAAAATAAAACACTTTTAGCACAGTGAAAAATATGTCAATAATGTGATTCTAAATAAGCACTTTTCACTCATAAATAAATTAGGTAATACTAAATGTCTTGCTTACAACTTCGGTCGAGTAAGCTGCAAGTTTATTGCAAATCATAACCAAACTCTAAAATGTACCGAGTAGTTCAGATTTATCACTGCTACAGCATTATGACGAATTAGCCTAGGGGGTAGTGTATTGGACTACTACGCAACAGGTACAGGACTCATGTTCGATTCTCAGTGCGGCGCATGTAAGTAAAATGTAAATTATAACGAGTACGTAAATGGTAAACTCCATGAAAATTGCAAAAAGTAGTTGGATAACATTTAATAATAGGAAAAAAATAAATAAAAGAATAAGAAAATGAAAACTTTATTTTTCTTGTTCATTTTTGAGCCTCTATAAAGCTTCCATAAAGTTTCGGTAAGGTCTATCCAAGCTGTTCAGGAAGTCTTAAACAAGTAAATACTTGCATTAAAGTGCGCCAAATGTGTTTCCATTAGACCTTATGCAGTTAATATTGCGGGAGGTGAAATAGCTTCGATAGCACCTTACCGAAGTCAAATTGTTACTTGGGAAAGTAGATGAACGAATTTCTTTAATTTCTTCAACTAATGAAGAACATTACATAGGCATAGATTCACTTAAATAAAGAAAATAGGGAAACATTGAAGTCGGTAGTGATGAATGAATATTGTAGACCAGCGATGAATATAAAAATCAGCCTCATGATTCGAAAATGAAAATTAATTTGACTGATGATACACCATTTCACAGTGCACCTCGTCGACTTTCGTGGTCTGAGCGAGCTGAAGTGCAATCAATAATTGAAGAACTACTAGCAAAAAAAAATAAATCGTTGGAAAATGCTCCGGCATTTTTCCAACGATTTATTTGCACAGTCTTGAAGGATTTAATAAATTCTGGCAAGATAGTTGTTTTTATGGACGATATTACCATTGCCACAACAGATTTTAATTCTCATGTTGAAATAGTGACTGAAGTTCTTAGGCGATTAAACAAAAAGGGTTTGGAACTAAAAAGGAGTAAATGCAAGTTTGGTTATTTTGAAATAAATTTTCTGGGTTATGCAGTAAATTCAAAGGGATTAAGACCTAATGAGATTCATATCGAAGCGATCAGAAGTTTTCCCTCGCCAAAAAATTATAAGCAGCTGCAACAATGCCTGGGTCTATTCTCTTATTTTCGAAGATTTGTTCGGTCTTTTTCCTCACTTGCGAAACCTTTAACTCGGTTACTAAAAAAGGACACATTGTTTAATTTCGATGCAAATTGTATTGAGGCATTTACTACCCTTAAGAACAAACCCAAGTAACAATTTTACTTCGGTAAGGTTCAAATTTGTAATTTCTGTAGGCAACAGCTTCGATAGAGCTTCTATAGTCTTTGTTAAACGAAGTTGATCTATTTCGAAGCAATTGTTTTGATAATAACTTCAGTAAGTCCTTTACGAAGCATATACATAGGCTTTATAGAGGGATATGGAATTAAGCTTCGATAAGATCTCTATTAGACATCTGAAAATGTGTCTGGAGATGTGTGGAAAGTAAATTGCTTCGATAAAGTTTGTGGTTCGAAGCGCTTCCTAGAAGCTTCTTTAGAGCTTCTGACCGAAGGCATTATAGAAGCAATGAACTGTCAAGCAGTCAACCGCTTGCGATTGGAAGCTGTACAGAAGCACTTACTCGTACTTCCTCCTAACTTACATATGGAGGCTTTATAGAGGTAACAATTAATTTCATATGAAATGAATCAAAGCTGTTTAAAGAAACCATAATTAATGAATCGGGGAAAAATTACCAGAAATAAAATACTTCTAGCACATTGAAAACTATGTCAGTAATGTGATTTTAAATAAACACTTTTCGCCCATGAATAAATAAGGGTAACACTAAATGTCTTGCTTACAACTTCGGTCGAGTAAGCTGCAAGTTTATTGCAAATCATAACCAAACTCTAAAATGTACCGAGTAGTTCAGATTTATCACTGCTACAGCATTATGACGAATTAGCCTAGGGGGTAGTGTATTGGACTACTACGCAACAGGTACAGGACTCATGTTCGATTCTCAGTGCGGCGCATGTAAGTAAAATGTAAATTATAACGAGTACGTAAATGGTAAACTCCATGAAAATTGCAAAAAGTAGTTGGATAACATTTAATAATAGGAAAAAAATAAATAAAAGAATAAGAAAATGAAAACTTTATTTTTCTTGTTCATTTTTGAGCCTCTATAAAGCTTCCATAAAGTTTCGGTAAGGTCTATCCAAGCTGTTCAGGAAGTCTTAAACAAGTAAATACTTGCATTAAAGTGCGCCAAATGTGTTTCCATTAGACCTTATGCAGTTAATATTGCGGGAGGTGAAATAGCTTCGATAGCACCTTACCGAAGTCAAATTGTTACTTGGGAAAGTAGATGAACGAATTTCTTTAATTTCTTCAACTAATGAAGAACATTACATAGGCATAGATTCACTTAAATAAAGAAAATAGGGAAACATTGAAGTCGGTAGTGATGAATGAATATTGTAGACCAGCGATGAATATAAAAATCAGCCTCATGATTCGAAAATGAAAATTAATTTGACTGATGATACACCATTTCACAGTGCACCTCGTCGACTTTCGTGGTCTGAGCGAGCTGAAGTGCAATCAATAATTGAAGAACTACTAGCAAAAAAAAATAAATCGTTGGAAAATGCTCCGGCATTTTTCCAACGATTTATTTGCACAGTCTTGAAGGATTTAATAAATTCTGGCAAGATAGTTGTTTTTATGGACGATATTACCATTGCCACAACAGATTTTAATTCTCATGTTGAAATAGTGACTGAAGTTCTTAGGCGATTAAACAAAAAGGGTTTGGAACTAAAAAGGAGTAAATGCAAGTTTGGTTATTTTGAAATAAATTTTCTGGGTTATGCAGTAAATTCAAAGGGATTAAGACCTAATGAGATTCATATCGAAGCGATCAGAAGTTTTCCCTCGCCAAAAAATTATAAGCAGCTGCAACAATGCCTGGGTCTATTCTCTTATTTTCGAAGATTTGTTCGGTCTTTTTCCTCACTTGCGAAACCTTTAACTCGGTTACTAAAAAAGGACACATTGTTTAATTTCGATGCAAATTGTATTGAGGCATTTACTACCCTTAAGAACAAACCCAAGTAACAATTTTACTTCGGTAAGGTTCAAATTTGTAATTTCTGTAGGCAACAGCTTCGATAGAGCTTCTATAGTCTTTGTTAAACGAAGTTGATCTATTTCGAAGCAATTGTTTTGATAATAACTTCAGTAAGTCCTTTACGAAGCATATACATAGGCTTTATAGAGGGATATGGAATTAAGCTTCGATAAGATCTCTATTAGACATCTGAAAATGTGTCTGGAGATGTGTGGAAAGTAAATTGCTTCGATAAAGTTTGTGGTTCGAAGCGCTTCCTAGAAGCTTCTTTAGAGCTTCTGACCGAAGGCATTATAGAAGCAATGAACTGTCAAGCAGTCAACCGCTTGCGATTGGAAGCTGTACAGAAGCACTTACTCGTACTTCCTCCTAACTTACATATGGAGGCTTTATAGAGGTAACAATTAATTTCATATGAAATGAATCAAAGCTGTTTAAAGAAACCATAATTAATGAATCGGGGAAAAATTACCAGAAATAAAATACTTCTAGCACATTGAAAACTATGTCAGTAATGTGATTTTAAATAAACACTTTTCGCCCATGAATAAATAAGGGTAACACTAAATGTCTTGCTTACAACTTCGGTCGAGTAAGCTGCATGTTTATTGCAAATCTTAACCAAACTCTAAAATGTACCAAGTAGTTCAGATTTAGCACTGCTACAGCATTATGACGAATTAGCCTAGGGGGTAGTGTATTGGACTACTACGCAACAGGTACAGGACTCATGTTCGATTCTCAGTGCGGCGCATGTAAGTAAAATGTAAATTATAACGAGTACGTAAATGTAAACTCCATGAAAATTGCAAAAAGTCTTTGAAAATGGAAAATTGAAAAATGTAATAAAAAAAATAAATATTTTTCTTGTTCATTTTGGAGCCTCTATAAAGCTTCCATAAAGTTTCGGTAAGGTCTATTCAAGCTGTTCAGAAAGTCTTAAATAAGTAAATACTTGCATTAAAGTGCGCCAAATGCGTTTCCCTTAGACCTTATGCAGTTAATATTGCGCGAGGTGAAATAGCTTCGATAGCGCCTTACCGAAGTCAAATTGTTACTTGGGAATTGATTTCAGCTCCTATACTAGTCATATACAGTCCTAGAAGAGAGACTGAGTTGCATACTGATGCAAGTAAACTGGGTTTTTGTGCTGCCCTAATGCAGAAGCAAGATGACGGGAAAATGCATCCAGTTGCATATTTTTCTAAGACCGCATCTGAAGGCGAATTGGGTCTACACAGCTTTGAGTTAGAAACATTGGCAATAGTTTACGCTCTTGAGCGATTTCGAACTGAATTAAAGTTCAAATAATTACTGACTGTAACGCTTTAACTCAAGCATTGGGAAAAAAGCACGTCAACCAGCGGATTGCTCGCTGGGTTTTTAGCTTTGAAAATTATAACTACAGGGTAAAGCACCGCAGCGGAACCTGTATGGGACATGTTGATGCACTGAGTAGATGTCACTTCGTAAGCGCGGACGACGTTCATGATATTGATATAAATGTTCAACTTACACAGAATAGGGATTTAACTATTAGACTTCTTAGGACTAAATTGGAAAATGAGAATGTACAGCACTTTGAATTAAAAGATGGTTTAGTGTTTAGGAAAGATATACGGACCGACCGGCTTCAGCTTTATGTACCTGCGGAAGTGAAAGCCGATATAATATTAGAATTGTACATGAGAAGATTGGTCATTTCGGTGTTGATAAAACTGTGAATCAGATAATAAAGAACTATTGGTTCCCAAAGTTAAGGAAGAAAGTGCTTCGGCAAATAAAAAATTGTGTACAATATTTGTATAATATTCCCAGAAAACCGGTACCTTTTGACACAATTCATATTGACCACTTTGGTCCATTGCCCTCGGTGCGTTCAGTCAGAAAACATGTGCTAGTGGTTGTGGATAATTTTACTAAACATGTTAAGCTATACGCAGTAAGGTCTACCAGTACAAATGAGGTCTGTGCATCTCTGCAAAAGTATTTTGACAATTTCAGTAGACCTAGGCGAATTGTGAGCGATAGAGGAACTTGCTTTACCTCAAATGAATTTGGCAACTTCATAAGGAAAAATAACATTGAACATGTTAAGGTTGCAGTCGCTTCTCCTCAAGCGAACGGACAGGTAGAAAGGGTGAATCGTATGTTAAAGGCTATTAAAAATTACTGAATCTATAAGTCACTCTGATTGGGCAAACCGGTTAGTAAATGTTGAGTTTGCAATAAACAATACTATTCATTCTTCAACGGGAAAGTCTACTTGTGAATTGTTATTTGGTGTCGACAAACGAGGTAGAATCATAGATGAATTGACAGAATATTTAGAAAACAAACTACAAGTTGAGGTTGACGATCTAGGAAAGGTTCGCTTTGAAGCCCTTAAAAACATAGAGAAGTCGCAGAAAAGTAATTTAAGATATTTTCTTAAGCACAGCGCGCCTCCGAAAACATATGAGGTAGGAGAATATGTAGTTATGAAAAACGTAGATACAACTGCAGGGGTGAATAAAAAATTCATTGCTAAGTATAAGGGCCCTTATGTAATACATAAGAAATTACAAAACGACAGATATGTTTTGAAAGATATAGAAGGGTATTAACTAACTCAGATACCATATGATGGGGTGGTGGAATCAATAAGAAGACTTCGAAGTTGGCTTTCTCCCTTGGGTGTGCCAGACGTCTGCTCTGCTGGTCTGGAAGGTGACACTGATCCATTAGGTTAATAATATTGGCCTCTTTCATTCCGATCGGGTCGATCGGGATGTCAGACTGGCCGAGTTGTAAAGTTAAGAATTTTGTGCCCTCGCCTTAAGTCATTGCGGATTTTTCTCAACCGCAACTAGCTTCACTCTTGTGTGAAACTCTCCTTCCCATTCTCTTTATATACAACTTCCGGCATTTTTGTAATTCTCTTCACTTCTGGAAAAAACCTGAAAAGGCAGCCATATTTTGTAAGAAATAAAAGAAATAAGAAATATTGTGTGTTTTCAAAAACAAAAAAGTTGTTTTTATTTTCAAAAATAAAAATACTGTCGAAGAATTCGTGTTTAAGAATTTAACAGGCTACATGTTAACCTGCACAGTTGTGCAGAGGCCGAAAGAAATTCTCCGAAATGAATTTAATAAAAAACAAATTCCGAAATAGATTAAATGTAAAAACAGTTGGAAACGAATGTTCTGATTTTTTGGAAAATACCGCTTAATTTAATAAATTCAGTGGCCACAAGCCATAACCGCTTAACTCGAGTTAGGACATAATGAAGTTATAGTCACTATCGTGTTCAGCATTTAAATCTACTTCCACTTAATTTTTTATGACCATAATCTTTTTTTTAACAAAAGTTTTTCCAATGAAAAAAATAAGCTTAGAAACAAATATTCCTGATTTGAAGTGATGATTTGACACTATAACTTAGGCGGTTATGGCTTGTGGCCACAGAATTTGTTTTAAGTACATAATTTTTAAAGTTTATTTAAATCATAAAGCAATCTACATGTTTCGCTTTCGCTATATAAAAAAAATATTTAAGAAATGCAATGGTTCTTAAAATATTAAAATACCCAATGTTAATGTACATTATATATTTATTTTTTGTCGTAGTATTAAATGTGAAATTTTTGTTCCCCAAATTTGTTTTTTTCAAAACAAGCTTTTATTAAAAAATAAAAAAAAATTCATTCATACATTTCATACATCTAAGAATCTACTTCAAAAAATTTAGTTCTACTTCGCTTTTTCTTTACATTTATTTCGAAATACCATTTCAAAAGTCCGAACCCTGCGGTAGCAGTGTTGTTAGCAATCTCTCTTCATTTATCCCACGAAGCTTGGTCATTTTTCCCTTTTTTCTCTTTTCACCATACTCAAATTCACTTTTAAAATCCCACGATCCAGTTTTAAATATAAAATTTGTATTACATGGAAAGAAAATCACGTTAAGTTAACCTTTAGTATAAGAACCGCAGTTTGTAACATTGCTATGATAATTTTTTGGTACTAGAAAATTTTGATAAAAGACGATTTAGATGAGCTTTTTTTTTATGGACATTCAGTGTGTTGATAATCATGGTGAAATACAGGTGGTTTTTATAGAATTTTACAAAAAAGTCATAGTTTGAATGTTTTTTGTCAGACTTCTGAAATTCCCACGATTTGGTGCTTTATCCCTTTATCCCACGGAAGGCTTTTCGGACATCGAAATTCCCACAAAAAGGGTAAATCCCACGATATACACGATATAACAACACTGGCCCGTAGCGACATAGTTTCTCACAACCACTCGTTTTGTGTGAGTTTTTCATTTTTGGGAGGAATGGAAGAGATCTACAATTTAATGCCGAGTCCAAACGGCCAATTGAGAAGCTCTTTCAGTTATACTCTCTGATGATTTTGTAGCATTTTCGAATCTCTTTGAAAACATTTAAAAAATACGTCTGTTTAAGAAAGTTTAAACCTATTTATATAAAGAGGAACATTTTCGTCCTCTATGGGCTCTTTTACCATTCATCCGCACCCCAGAGAAGACTCCTGACTTAATGTGGCCGCTATTCGACAAAGGGGCGTGCCACATCCCATTAAACATAAATAAAACATGACATTACTATCGGTATTCCTCGGCACTAATGGGAACTAATAAAATTTGGAAAATTTCAGTTGAAAAACAGAACAGCGTTTTTAAGAATACCACAATCTAGATTTTTATGAGAGGTTTCTCCAATTGAAGCTTTGTAAATTGACATAAACTGCGTGTTGGAAACAAATTTCGTGCTCAAATAAATTCTTTAAAGTGTCAACTCTGGCGCCCCATTTTCGTATCTATATTGAGGAAAAAATGGAGTATGCAATTTTCTCTCACGATACGACGGCAAACATACAAAATGTACAACCGGTGGTGTTCGGGAACCCACGCAACTCTCATCTATAGAGAACCGTACCTTTTTGGCGTTCTGTGTATTTCCCTTGTAACGGTATGCATACATAAAGTGACAGTGGCGGAAACATAACCAGAAGGATAATGTTATAATGCCTCAGCACAGAGTCCTTCTGTTCAGCCATAGCTACCTACTGTGCAGTGTGTCTATCTCCGCTCCGCTGGGAATGGAGTCCCTCTCTTCCGTGTGCCTGCTGAACTGACTGACGAACGTTAATAAAAATGAACAACTGTCAGAGGAGAGACAGAGAACTACTACATTACCACCATAGACGCTTCATGGTTGTATGATGGGCCAACAACTACAACAACATCAATGATGATGATAATAGTCCAGGGGTAAGGCACAAACCAGGGATGTAAACAGAAATGGCGGAGGCCAAAGCTACCAGGCGAGCAGGCAAACTAGTTAGCAAAACTTTATTCGTCCTCGTGGCTCCCAGTACGGTTAATATCAAGTCAAATCCAGCGTGGCATGGGTCATGGCCTAAAAAAAAATCAAAACACACTTCAAACATGAACAAAACGAACTCTCTGGATGTGTATGTGTGACTGAGGGTGTTTTCGAAAGGGGGAGACTCGCTCTTTTCTCTTCAGGTTTTTCCATTTCAATCTGATTAAGAATTCACACCACGTCCGCATACTTCTTCTCGGTTGTTCGTACACCTCGAGCAATTTCCATCTACAATGGTTTTATTGCACTGAGCACCACCCGACGGCCAGCCCTGTGTCAAGCCACATTTCACCTAGCCTTGTGGGTGGTAGTGGCGCGGGGTGGCCAAAGTCCCTGTGGGGAGTGTTGAAATAGTGAAATACACTGGCAGACTTTTCCGTATCCTCCTTAGTCCTTTTTGGTAGTTTTTTTTTCCTATTACTCTATGGGCTGGTTGTGTTAGTGCATAAGTTTTGTTGTCGAATGTGCGATGGGGTGGGTGGTAGTGGTAATCACATAACGGGTTTCAATATTTTCACCACCGGAGTAAGTCATGTCGGGGGTATCTAGATTGGAAAGTTTTGCGGATGGAGAATCATCCTATTTGTACTCGCCGCATCTATGTAGTGAGGGGGTTGAGAATGGGTGGATGGATGGTTGTGAACGTTGGCAGTGTGGGTGCTTTCTTTTGTCGTCGTGAACTTTTTTTCTTTTCTTTTTTGTTTGCCTTATTGTTCTCCGAGGGTGATATAAAAATGTATGCATGAAATGCTTTACAAGAGTACGAGTAGGGGTGGCAACGGCAGCAGCGAAAACCGACACCACGGGAATGGGATAGATGAAGAGGGTTATAGTTGCCATTTCGGTATTTCTTTTGTTGCAATTGTTTTGCGAGCTTTTCATGCTTCTCTTGCTCTTCACTTGCCAGAATTTGTGATTGTGTGGGTGAGACTCTTTCTATCCGTCTCCGTATGCTGGGCAAACAAATAAAGCGAATTTATTGGCGTATGAATGATTACGTGACGAGTTCAAGCCGGATGTTGCCAATACAAAGTGATATCCTTCTACAACCAAATTTCCAGGTTTTCAACTGAATTGTATTGTATTACGCTCTAGGCGCGCATTCAAATACTGCTTGGGGGTATTTTTAGGGGTAGTGCCTTTAAACAAATAGAAAATTAAAAAAGTCAAGGACTAATTCAAAAATGCGTCGAAGGCGAGCCAATAAATTCGTCAATAAAACGCGCCAAAGATGCGACGAACCCCAAATCAAATGCGTTCAGAAATTGGTTGAAAACTTACCCAAGGCACGTAAAAAAAACGCTTGAAAAATGCTTCAAAATTCATCCAAAAACTAGGTCGAAAACACCTCAAAAGACACCCTATTAATTCCACAATAAAACGCGACCGATATCCTGCCTAAGGCACATCCAAAAAATAGTTTAAAATCGTCCAAAAAATATATAAAAATGCGTCAAAAACGAGTCTAAAAATTGGTCGAATTAAGGGCGTCCAAAAATTAATTAAATACTCTTCCAAACCGAGTTCTAAAACTAGGTAAAAAGTGCATCGAAAACGAGCTCAAAAACTCGTACCAAAATGGGTCGACAAACGTGTTCAAAAATGCATCAAAAAGCGATGCCAAAAAAAAATAAAAAGCGAGTCCATGTGGGAGGTTCGTAATTTCTAATTTCTACATCCTTTGATGCTTGAGCTTGGTGTAATGTCCATAGAGGAAAAGCACGCTCTGATGATAAAATTCGTGCTTAATTGTCGTCCGGTGACCCAAACACCATTCTAAGCAATCTTTTTGGATGTTTAATTCCTTAGAAAGATCAACGCAGAGCGCACCCACTTTCAAAGAAGTTCATGAACTGACTTTTTTTTTTCTCCTCTGTGGATACTAAGAGGAACCTTTAAGTATGTTCCCTCGAGTTAATATTTCCCAAGTTGTTTTTCTTTTTCTGCAAGAAGCATAAATGTGAACTACTCAAACGAATACAAAAAAAGAAAATATTAAGCTATTAAAAGTTGTTCGTAGCTCTTTGTTTATGGTTAGTCCTTTTTTTAAGGTCATTCTAAATCTTGTTTCTATTTAAAAGTCAAAGGCTTGCAATAATTCCTCATACTTTTGTAGAAATGTCACATAAGCTGGCAACACCGTGCGCCATGGAAGAGCACCTAACATTTGGTATTGCCTTTTTTTTATGTTGGAGCGAAAAACATTTGCGGCCTTTTTGCTTTGTTCGTTCGTTTATTTTCGCAGCGAGGATGGATTGGGGTGGCCCGACTCACTAGATGTTCGCTTCGGTTAGTTAAATTCGTTCCTTTTTCATTCGTGCTGGATTTCCTTTCGTATCTTCGTAATCGGTTTTTTTTCCTGCTGGTATACCATGCTGGCAAAGTTCTCGTAGTTGATTTTAAAGCATCGCACTGCTGTAGTGTAAATATTTCAAATGCGCACCCACCCTTGATGTACATGAAGAGGTTATGTTATGTGTGCTATGCATGTGCACGAGTGTTTGTGCAGATTGAATTGCAGTCAAAATATCAAAAGCTTTAAGCATTTAAACTTTACTGGGTGAATTCTCGGCCTTTTTTTTTTTTTTCTTCTTCTTTGTTACTCGTTTTGTGTATGCGATGGCGAATGATATATTGGGATAACGAAAGGGGTATGGTGGACCGATTGTAATAAAGTCAGAAAATCAAGATATCTCTCTGCACATTTACCAATCACCTTTTCTGTGCAGGAGTGGGTGTAGGTGTGTAAGTAGAGATATGTAGTAGGTAGGTATACTCGTACATAGCGATATGCAATTTTTCGCTTTCCCGACCAAGGAAGTATAGGGGAGTAAAAAAAAAAACACCAGTCCTGTTTGTGTTGTTGTTCAGTGCGGTGTTCGGTTTTGCAGAATTTTTATTCAACATTTTCCAACGTAAAGTTTGACACAATCCGGGGAATTGATGAGCCATATGGGGTATTTTTCTGTATGAAGGGAAGGGCTGCTCTGAGTGGGAGGCAAGTTGTTAAGAGAGGAACGACTTAAAAAATTATTTATACATCAACACTCTTGATTAACTCACCGTCTAACCAGTGTGAGCAGGTTGGATCGGGGGGCGCATGTATTTGTGTTGAAATTCTTAGGTAGAGGGTATCCATGGGGGGCGATGATCATGATGGCTTGCGGCTTTCAGATACCGATGAAAGTGAGAGGGTTAATTTTGATGCTATGCTATACAGTAACTCACCGCATTAATTTTAAATGTTTGCATTCACGTTCGTCGGGGTTGTGTTTATCTTGGTCGTCTAAAGAGTGGGGCTCATGTTTGCGAATTTGTTAACCATACGGCGGAAGGGGGGAAGTTTTAAATGATCGTTGTTTTGGGAAGCTAAGTAATTTAGGTAATTGGATGGTGTTTCACTTGTGATAGGGGGTGAGGTGCAGATGCATTTTAAATTGATTTAAGGGAGTCTTAGTCAGGGGATATTTTGATATGATAAATGAATAGATAAAGCGGTTTTTTGGTTTTGGTTGCGGAGCCCAGAAGCCAATTTTGACTTCGTTCTTAGTCATACTGAGGCTGATCTCAAGAGGTAAAATTCGTAGGCCTGCCACCGCACACATTCCAATTGAAAGTTGGAGCACCTATCAGCATGTTTCGTAATATCAACCAACCAAAATTGTGCAGTGACACAAGACTTGCGGTTAAGAAGCTAATGACCAACGTTATTGAAGGCACTTTTTTAAATGGTAAATTCAAAAGTGAAGACGTTATAGTTCCACGTAACCCGATGATACCAACTGACATCCAATTCGATTTCAAACGTTTGCAGTTTCTAGTGCGACTGGCTTTTGCAGTGACCATCAAAAAAGCGCAGGGACAATCATTGCAAGCGAGTGCAATTCCATGTAGCCTGCTCACGTGTAGGGAAACCTGCTGGGCACTCATTCCGTAATTTTTCAGACGATTATCGTCGGAACGATAGACCTCCAAAAGTAGCAACTAAGTGCTAATTACGAGTTTGAGACCTTAATCCAATCCATTTTCCACAAATGTAATGAAAGCTGACGATATTGAAACAAATTCGGGCAGAATATAACTTCTTATGGTCATCTAAGTTTCAAAAACGATATCGTCCCGACGATTATTGTTATCACAGAGCCTTACAATAAATTCATTTGAAAGAAAAAAAGAAATGTTTTCTAATTTAGCAAAGAAATAACGGAAACGTCTAGCGAAGCGGATGCTAGTACAGTTATAAGTGTAGGTGCCGTGGCTGTGAGACTATACTAAATCGTAGATTGAATAAATGAAATGAAATGAAATGAAATGAAATGAAGGGTCGCACAGGTTCGATTCCCGAAAAAAGCACAAAATATTTCATGATAAACATCCGAGAGTATAACTGCCATGAAAGAGCTTCACAATTAGCCGTTTGGACTCGGCATAAAATTGTAGATCCCTCCCATTCGTCCGAAAAATGAAAATTCACACAAAAGGAATGGCTGTAAGAAGCTAGACCTAGGGTCCCTTACGGACCTCTTGCTTCAAATATTTATTTTTTAATTTAAAGACGTCACTGTGCATTTTGTATTCCGCGTTCGACAAAAATGTACTTTGATCAGTTATAAAGAAACCGGGAGACCTACCTATATCCGGCGGCGCTTATCCTCAGCTAAGTATAAAAAGGACGACCTTGGTTATACATTTGTTGGCGACTTAACAAGATTGTTACTCAAACATGCCAGATCCAACAGTGGATCAGTGGTTCTTTACTAAAAGACAGACAAATGGAAACAATAATCAGACGTGGAACTACATAATCTTTATGGATATGGATAACACCTCTGAAAAGTGCGATCAAAAAGTCAGGACAAAACATTTCAATCATTTCGTAAATACTTGCAACGTGTTGAAAATAAAAAAAAAATCAATTCAACTTAGCTACTAAAGCAAAGTCAAGAACCATCATATGAAACAAAAACAACTTTAACCGCAGCACCCTTCTTATTTAACTTCGCAGTAGAGACCCCTATGTACGGCATTTATAATGCTGTGGAATCTCTCTCTTAGGGAGAGAAAAGAAGATTTTTTCCCAACACATTCCAATGGGAGGGGGGGGGGGGGAATCCATTCCCCCGTCTATGACCAAATAACATGGATTGTACGCTCATCCCTCAGCAGAGTAGGTAGCTACAACTAGCTTGGGGGATGAATAGGATAGAGTAGCGATAAAAGGAGGTGGAGAAATGACGTTGTCTTCAGCAGTTGACAGCTTCAGTTGAAAGTGAAGGTTGGTTGGTTTTGCGTTGAAAGATGATGAGATGACGACGGCAGTGATGAGGGTACGAAACGACGGATAGATGGATGGGCGATATACGAGTATCTACTTGTATGCGGTGTAGATCTAGATATATGAATAGAATAGCGGAATGGTGTCAAATGATGATTTTATTTGTAGCCTCGGTGGTTTTCGTAGACTAGCGAAGAAGATGAGATTTTTATCGACGCAATCAGTTTGAGAAGGGGAGATTCATTGTTTTCTGGGTATCTTTCCATTTGGAGGGTTCTGATACCAACTATTTTGATGTTAAAAGTACAGAAAAGCAGTAAGTAAGAATATTTCAACTCGGTTATAATATAATCGAAAGGTATTTGTATAAAATTTCCAATCCGAGATATTCTCAAAAAAGTGTGTCTCGCAATTTTTTCTAATTGCCTTGTACCGAAACGTCCCCGTTCGTCACAATTTGCATTCGTCACAATTTGCATTCGTCGCTTACAAGTCATACTCATCATGAAAATCATGAATACCCGAATGAAAGTTTGATTCGGGGAGACTTGTCTACTTGTGATTTGTACCAATCTTGTGTACCAGATAAGGCTCCCGAATAGAGTGACCCCGGTCTCTGTTCTAAATTTTTGGTGGCTGAATCCCTTTTGGGAATCGGCCTTAAATTAGCAGGTCGGCATCTTCGCTCGCTTGCTTTTCCCCTTCCCCTGGAACCAAGCTGTCGGTGGGGCGCTAAGGAACCACGCCGTCGTTGGGCCACGTAGTTTGTATATATCGTAGGCAGTATGGAACCATTGTTAAGGTAAATAACTAGTTTGTATAAGTTTATTTGAGAACCATTTTAATAGCATTAAGTAAAGTACTGCTAATAAGGAGTACCTCATAACCAGAGTTTAGTGTTTCTTTGGTAAACCGTGTATCCGGCGAGGGAGACCCCGGCCTGAGAAAAAGCACATTACAGCCTCAACCGGTTTTTCCAAACTTCGTATTTGGAGACTTTGCTTGAGCTTTTCCGAAAACGTCTTTAAAGATTTAAACCGAAATTGATATTTTAGTTAACGTGGGCAATAGTCAAGGATTGCATACCTAGTTTTTCGCTAAAAATGCATACGGGACATTTGAAAAATGTATTTTTTTTAGATTAAAATTCACATTTGTGATGTAGCATGTAGCTTTGTAAGTAAAGGAGTGACAGTGATACGAGATGGGACTTCTACCCAGGAATGCCAGATTGAGGGATTTTTCCAGTTTTTCGGTATTTCTTGCCCCAAAAGGGAAGAAGGGAAAACTAACCCACAAAACGGGAAAAATAGTCACCACAAAAACTTTCACGTTTCAATACCAAAACTACTTTTTACAACGTTCAGAAACCAGACACATCATGATAAATTCAATAAAAAAAGACACTTAATGAATATAGCCCTTAGTTTTGACATACGCTTCCATCTTAATTTTTACACTGAGACTGAGTGGAAACATCTGTCTCTCAACCTGCTTATAAAAAATATTTCCAGTTTCCATTCAAGTTGCCATTGAGTTTGACAGATTTGTCATTTGGGGGTGGAAAAAAATCGCGTCTCGTTTTTGTTGTTTTTTTTACTAGCCTTGGATTAGAAACTAGATACCTACTTATTATTGATACAAAAATTTATTATAATTTGAAATGAAAGTGATTTGTATAGCGTTCTAAGATATTTTTGTTTTGATGAATACAATTCTTTTTTTGTTTATGTTTAAAAAATGTTCTTTTTGAGAACAAAAAAAAGGGAATAAAAACGGGAAAAACTGGCATCAAAAAGGGAAAAAATATAATTTTGGATGAAAGAAAAGGGAATCAACATGCCAAAAGTCTGGCAACGCTGCTTCTACCACTTAAGTGGTATTTTTATTTTCTACAAGTTTTTTTTACACTTTCTGAAATTCTACCAACCTGAACTCGAAATCTACCACCTTTTTACTCATCGCTATTCGCTAATAATATTTCTCTTTCATCATTGTATTAAATTGAAAATTGTACCTATACCCAGTGATGCCAACTAAGGCTTTTTCATACCTTTTAGGCATTATTTCATTAGCTAAGGCTTTTTTTTCCAAAAAGGCATCTTTTTTTTATTTCAAATATTTTTCTAGTTTTTTTGTTGATTCAACATCTGACTTCTTATTTTTTTAATGTATGATTTCAAGGACCAAGACTATCTACTGCACTTAAAACTATTTTAGTTTTGGTCAATACTTTGTACCTACCTATTAAGAATTTCTTCTGTGATTCATAATTTAAGTTTTTTTTGTAAATAAAAATTTGTTTGCGTATTTTTTTTATATTTGTGTTAAAATTTTGATTTATTGTTCCAGTTTACCTAAAAAAAATATTTAAGGCATTTTATTCTAAAAGGTATCTTTTCGTCAAAATTGGTTGGCAACGCTGCCTATACCTATTCCTACTTGCCTTACTTTTACCCATACACACTCAGCTATCAGTATTTTTCTCTGAGAATTGCATCAGCAAAAACTTCCAGTCCATGTCCAGTACACCATTTACTGCGCTAATTTGTAATTATTTGACTGCATTTGTGCGTGGGTGTTTTGACTTTCTGTGTTTAATGATGAGTTGAATCTATGTCGCTTTTTCTGTAGTTCTTTTTACTCCTTCACATTCACTTTGTCATTACATTTGCAACGCCAAGAAGGAGTCACCGGAGACCTCATGAAGAAGTATATATTTATATTCTGAATCAGGATCACATTCTGAATCTATTTAGTCATGTCCGTCTGTCTGTCTGTTGAAAGCACGATAGCGCCCAAAGGAATTGACATAGGCGAATGAAATTTGGTGAAAGGACTTCTTTTTATCGTCGTCAGGTTGGTATTGAAAATGGGCTATGTCGGTCAAGTAGTTCTGGTACCTCCCATACAAAATCAATATTAGGCCCATGTGTCTCTGTATGTATACAGTGGAGGGTATCAAAGCATCGGCCAGGCCGATGATAACACGTTTACTTGTTTATATTGATGAGTTTACCTCAAAAACTTTTAATTCTTAAATAATATCAAGAGCTATAGAAAATGCCTAAATTCTTGGTTCCTGCGACGAGTAAAATTTTGTTTTCTACCACCTTTTTTTAAGGCTATCTATCACCGTTTCGCTTTTCTCAAGTCCCATCACTGAAAGTCCGTATTTTACGCTTTTACTCTTGTAAGGTGTATCTCTTTCCGATTTGATCGGTAAGTGTACGGAAGGGCTTATTGGTGGTGACTGGTTAATGTCGCCAATCTAAACACACATTTTAGATGCTGTAAAGCTGTACCTCAAATAAAGACGATTTGCGTTGTTGAAGACCAAACTGAGACTCCTTCTAGCCTTGTAGTATTACAGCCTCTGCAGAAAGCTCCACGTCTTTTCTTGTGAGCGTAGAGAGAGAAGCCTATCCAAGGCCAATATCCATTTTTGCCCCTATTAAAGAACGTTTGCAGCTTTCACCCTCTGATGTCCATAATGATCTGAGAGCAACCGTGTTATCGGGCATCTGACTTTGTAAATTGAAGTGCGATTTACTACAACAGGCATCATCATTGAAACCTATAATTTTTGGTTTTGAAATGACCTACATTTCCAACCGCAATCAAGCCAATGGAGCACTGAATTCTTGCGACTATTTGGGACTCCAACGTTCCGTGTTCTAAATCGAAAGATAAGACAAAAGCCCCAGCCTTAGCTAAGCTCATGGTGTTCGGCGTAAAAGACGCAAATATGTACATTGTCGTAAATGTATTAAGAATGTATCACGATACTAACGAGGCGCAGGAAATATCCCACTCAAAGTCACCCCTTCCAGAGTGTAGAGTGTAATCAAAGTTCACCATTGACGGTCGCCCATCTAGTCTTTTCCCCAAAAATGTATCACAAAGTACACTCAAATGCCACAACGCTGAATTAATTATGGCCAAGAACCCTCGCGATCTTTTGCCACCCACCCTCACTCAGTCATTCATCTATTCGACCATATTTCCCTTGTAAGCAACGTGATTAAACACCCTTTCTTCGCGCTCTGTTCATAGTCCTCGCTGCTCTGTCAGTGCTGCGTTGTCTTTCGCTCTCCGTCCCGACAATAACAACAAGCTTCACATTAATTATTTCCTCTTGTAATAGTAATCGTAATAATAATAATAATTATAAAGACGAAGACAGAGTATACAGTCTGCCGTACTGGGTGTCATAGGGCTGCAAAGTTGATGGATTTGCAACCCCCTTACTTAGAAGCGCTGTTCATTAGTTAAACGGATCGAAAGGATGGAATAAAGCGTCTTGAATGCGGACTCATTTAGGTACGTGGGACGAAAAAATCTGTGTACAGATACGGACACCGAACAACGTATAGTTGTTGCTTTTTTTCCACCCCGTTTAATTATTGATTTGACTGATTTTTTCACCTTTTCCAAGAAAATTAAAGTTCTCGCCCTCCACTTTGGTGGAGCTAACCTTAAGGCCCTGGTGCGTCATTTTAGTCGCCACCCACTGGCACTGTGTTGTTGCAAATAGGTTTTGCGTTTTCCACTTGTTAGCATTTTCCACGCATCATTGTGTTGGGAGGTAATTTTCCATGCGACGCTTGATTTTCTTTTTTCTTTTCCCCAGTTTTCCTGTTTGTGGTGCGATTTTTTCGCTTTCTTCTTTTGTTCTTCTGCTGGATTTCCGGTTGATGGAGAAAGGTCGAGAGAGCGTGTTGCCGTTCGTAATCGTATCGTGTCGTGGAACGTGGACTCGTGATATCGAATAGGCGCGCGTGAGAGGAAAAAAAGAGGGACTCAGAGAATAATCGGAAATAATTTTGTGTGCAATTTTTCGTTTGTGTCCTTTCTTGGCGTTTGTATGGGTTGCACGGATGTTTAGACTCGTGGGTGGTGACTGGTGGCGAAGTAATTCAGGGAATGAATTATCCGTTATTGGTAAAACGTGGGAATAGAGCGAAAGTAATGACGTCGACACAGAGTGAAAATATATATAATTCTCGCATATTTGGTTTCAATGAAGCAGCAAAGTGGAATGCCAACCCCTCAGGCGTAAAGGTGTATTTCCATGGATATTATGGACCACTGACGGATGGGGAGTGGCGGAATACAGAAGGCTTAGTTTGGGAAATAATAATTGCTGCAGGGGCGATGATCCGGATATGAATGTACTCATTCCTATTTTTAACTATGGTTTAGCATTATGGCTGTTAGGGTGAGGGGCAGGATGCGAAGAATTTACAGTGCTAAATCGGTGGAGAGGAGGCGCCTGCCAGAGCGCACTTATATCAACTTATAATCAGGATTCCAACAATGAATCCAAAAGCCATCGCTGATTGTGTGTCCTTTCTGTGATCTGTGATCATTTGGCTTTTTTATTTGTGCTTCATTATCCTGGGCCATTATCATGCAGACGGTTATCGTCGAAAAGATAGACCTTTGAAACCAGCCATTTAATGTTAAAGTAACAACCTTGATAGCACCATCAATTTCTGTCTCTACAAATGTGAGATATAAAGTGCAAGACTGGGTGGCACGAAACTTTCGCGTTTATCAAAAGTTTGGGCGGCTGTTTTTCTTTTATTTTATTAAGTAGGTAGGCAGTGTCATATGGGTTAGTGTGTTGGACTACTAAGCGATGGGTCCCAGGTTCGATCCCCAGAAAAAAACCACTACTTATAAATCTTGAAGTTTTTCTCCATTGCCCTATCTCTCGCGAACGTCTGACAAACATCCGAGAGTATAACTGCCAAGAAGGAGCTCCTTAATTAGCCGTATGTAGTACGTGGCATTAAATTGTATTTACATCCCTTCCGTTCGATCCAAAAATTAAAAACTCCCACAAAGGATGGCTGTGAGAAGCTGTCCGCCAACTACTTATTAATTTATTCATGTATTTTAAAAAGGTCACATGCGATTCTTGATAAAACAAACCGTACAGAAGACAATAATCAATTTATTAACTTTAAGCAAACATAGCTTTTAATATGCTATCCTGTATTGCCTGAGCAATTTTCTTTTTTTATAAAAATAACTTTTTTTAGTTAAGGGGTTTTAATATGAAGATAAATGGATTATGGAAAAAGAATTCTCTTAAACTACATGGACAATAGTTGAGACTCTAGGGAACTATAGTTATTGGCACACAAAAATACTGATTAAATAAAAGCTTTTTTCTTTTTCTTTTTCTTTTTATTACTTTATATCACTAATAGTTTAAAGTTATACAAAAGTTTAAAACAAATTCAAAGATAGATTTAAAGGGTGATTTTTTAAGAGGTTTAGAACTTTTTTTAAAAAAAAAACACAAAAAATTCGAAAAAATGAATGAAATATTTATTTGAATCGATAGTTTGAACCTTGCAATTTAATGTTTAAAGATAATTTCATGCAAATGTTGACCGCGGCTGCGTCTCAGGTAGCCCATCCGCTGAGTCCAATTTTGGCATACTCTTTCACACATATCGGCCGGTATCTCACGAATGAATGCATGGATGTTGGCTTCCAGTGCGTCAATCGAAGCGGGCTTGTCCCTATACACATTAGCCTTGGCATACCCCCACAAAAAATAATCTAATGGTGTCAAATCGCACGATCTAGGCGGCCAATTGACCGGCCCGAAACGTGAAATTAACTGTTCACCAAACTCGCCCCGCAATTGCGCCATTGTTTCGCGTGCTGTGTGGCATGTGGCACCGTCTTGTTGAAACCACATATCATGCAAGTCAAGAACTTCCATTTCGGGCAAAAAAAAGTTTGTTATCATCGCTCGGTAGCGTTCACCATTGACAGTAACGCTGCGATTCGCATCATCTTTGAAGAAATATGGCCCAATAATGCCGCCGGCCCATAAACCGCACCAAACAGTGGCTTTTTCGGGATGCATTGGTAGCTGTTGCAATGCTTCTGGCTGATCTTCACTCCAAATGCGGAAATTTTGCTTATTTACGTACCCATTCAACCAAAAATGAGCCTCATCGCTGAACACAATTTTTCGATAAAAAAGCGGATCCTCGGCCAGCTTTCCAAGAGCCCATTCACCAAAAATTCGGCGTTGTGGTAGGTCGGCTGGCTTTAGTTCTTGCACCAGCTGTATCTTAAAAGGCTTTACGCCCAAATCCTTCCGCAAAATTTTCCACGTAGTGCTGTAACAAAGGCCTAACTGCTGGGAACGGCGCCGAATCGACATTTCGCGGTCTTCTGTCACACTAGCTGATACGGCCGCAATATTTTCTTCACTACGCACAGTACGTAAACGTGTTGGTGGTTTAATGTCCAACAAAGTAAATTTGGTGCGAAATTTGGTCACAATCTTCCGAATAGACTGCTCAGAAGGTCGAGAATGCCGATCATAAAATGGAAGCAGCGCGCGATGAACATTTCGAACCGAGCACGAATTTTGATAGTAAAATTCAATAATTTGCAAGCGTTGTTCATTTGTAAGACGATCCATGGTTAAATTGCAAACCAAACTGAAGCTGTTTGACAGTGACACAAGGTACTAAACACACGTCAGCTGTCAAAACCAGTGTTGCCAAAACCAAACCAGCTAAAAAATCACCCTTTAGAAGATCGAAGAACATTTAAGTTATAAGCTGTAATAGTTATGTACATTCTCTTGCCAAAATTAGACAAGAGGCGAATGTACAGTACATGCTAATAAAATTAAGATCTATTTATCGATGGGGATTCGATAAAAAATAAGTTTAAATTCAGCTATAAAAAAAATAAAAAATACAACAAAAAGAAATCAAACCAAAGGATTCAGTGCATTACCAATTACAGCGTGGTTTAACGAGAAAAGCCAGCATTTTACATTTTTAAGATATACGGATTTAACTCGCTCACATCTCAGACTTGAAGGTAATTTATTTAACAAACGCGGAGCAGTAACATTGTAGAAGGTGGAAAAATGTGATTTATTGATTGTAGGTACATTGACGAGATTTCTATTATTGACGCGCAAATTACGGTTTTCATAAACCCAAGGAGAGTTGTACCCGGACTTTTCAAAAAATATTTTGAGTTAAGATTTGAGAAGACCATTATAGACTAACCTTAAAATTGGCAAATCACACTCGCGAACGTCTGACAAACATCCGAGAGTATAACTGTCATGAAGGAGCTTCTCAATTAGCCGTTTGGACCCGGCATAAAATTGTAGATCCCTTCCATTCGTCCCAAAAATGAAAAACTCACACAAACGAATGGTTGTGAGAAGCTAGGCCTAGGGTAGGGTACAGACCTGTTGCGCCAACTATTTATTTATTTATTTAAATCACAGTATTGGCTGAGTTTATAAATCTGTCTGACAACATTGTTTAGATATTTTTTCAAGTACATAGTATGCTCCAACCAACTGAGCTTATAATCCAAGGTAATACCTAAGTACTTAAAGCTGTCGACGCGTTCGATAACAAAGCAGTCAGCTGTGCAATAGGCATGTGTATCAAAAGTGGGTGAATTATGATTGTGTGTACAAGGATTAATAAAAAGGATTCTACTGCAATTTGGGGAATGGTATTGTAAAGGCATATCATACCGTTTTGTCGCTTATGACCAATTTCTGAAATTAAACCAGCTCCGCAGTATATCTAGATCAAAGTTCACATCCATACACAGATTTACAGATTTATTAAAATGCTTTTACTTCTCCTTTATTTCAGACAAATAAAACAAAAATGCGATCCATTGATTTTTAAATCAAAAAAAAAACTAGACAAATAAAATGTAACAATTTTGTATTAGTAAAAATCTTGATAGCTGTGACGTAAATATCTAAAGCGAAAACCATTCGCCTTTAATTTTCGAAAGAGCTGGTTGAAGCCAATCCTAATCAAAACAATTCTTCTGTTAAGTCATTTTCCAAAAATTTTAATCAAATAACCATCGTATACTTACTACAAACGTACACTCAGGGAAAAAACGAGTTAAAATCAAGATAATCAGTGTCAGATTAAGCCTATTAAGATTATCTAATTAATCCAAATACAAAACTCTTACTTTGAGCATGCTTTTTGATTAAGCTTTAATTCTTGCTTTAAGGTTGTTATGCACCAATATTAAGAACGTGTAAGCTTATATTAAGCCCAAAATCATTTTATTCGAAGAATGCTTCAGCTTGATTTTAAATCGTTGTAAACTTAAATTAAGAATGTAAGCTCGAAATCACCTAATTTTTAACCTATTCATCAGCAGTTAGAATAATGCTCAATAAAAGTCAGAATAATAACTCTTGAATTTAAAAATTGAAATAAGAACAAGTTACCCTTATATTTATTTGTTTCGGAATGCTTCATAAGGGTAATATCCCAATTTAAGACTGCACAGTTTTATTAGTCGAGTTTATTATCAACTCCGTCACTTTCCTATTTAAGAAAATAAAACAATTTATTTTTTTTAAAAATCATATTTATTTAAACAAAAATCATTAAATGGACTTAAATCTAAAATATGGCCTTCCATAAGGATGGACTATTAAAATCAGACATATATTTTTTTTTACAATTGTTTTTTAAATATTATCAATTCCGCCATTTTTGTTATCAAATGCACTTTCTTACAATTTTCCACTTAAACAACACTTAACTACGGAAACACGGAAACTCTACGAGATATCATTTGGAATGAATGAACTTTTTCTATCCATCATGCAAGTTTTACATTGATTGGAAAATATAAATTCGTATATCATGATCTTAATTGGTATGCGCATTTATCCATCATGCAAGCTTAAGATTATTTGGGCATGATTGGAGAGCATAATTCTTGTTTGATCCTGTATTTGTATGCAAACAAAATTATTCAGGTTATTTGATTCCGATTTTAATATTGCATAGGCTTGATTTAGTAATAAAAAGCTTGATTTTAGATTTTTGTTATTTTTCTAAGAATAATTCGGTTTATTATTATTTTGAGCAGGTAAGAATGAAGAAAATTAAGAATAAACCTGATCAGAGTAGAATTTAGCTTGCAATTTTTTTCTGAGTGTACAGTTATTGGCAGTACCTACTAACAATAACAACTCTATGAACAAGTTATTGCCACACCCTGTCAATAATTGAATATATTTTTTTTTGTTTATACATTTGTTGGTATCTACCCCTCTTATTTAATATAGTTGAAGATTAATTGAATATTTAATATTTTATATAAAAAAAGCTTTAAGCTTTGATACTTTTTTGGCAATTTTAGAACAAATCTATACCTACCAAAATGGAAGTCCTTCTTAAAATTCACAAGATTTTACAACTAAAAAAAATCAGTGGTAGGTGCTTCGACTATATCGACTTTAATATAAACACAAGAGGAGAATGTAGGTACCAAACGAATTTATTATAATGTTTGGAAAAAAAAAATAATTTTACTCAAAACAAAAACTGGAACAGGTCAAATCGCTAACGAACAGAGAAGAGTTACATACTGCAGCCAAAAAAAAAAACGTTGTCAATTTCCGTATCCATTACGCTTAAGTTTGTTGGTAAATATAATGAAATACAAATATATACGTAAAATTCAGGGAGTTTGAAATCTCAAAATCATCATAACTTCTGAATAATTCCCCACCACTTGTACTTCAAAGTCAAAAACTGTTCTTTATAGCTTTATAGCTTGCAAATTTGCAACCATTCTTCGGTTGTTATTCAGAATATCCGATCATTTCTAATAACACATTTGAAGATCCGCCAGTTTTCGAATTTTTCCTGGCAACACCGCAATCGCATTAAGCCCCCAAAGTAGCAAAAAAACAGCCCAAAAGGAGTTTCTCCTTTTCAAATAATGCCAAATTGAAAGAGCAACAACAATAATATCGTTCTTTCTCTCCTCTAAAAGTAATTGTATCAAATTATTTTATCCTTTCGAAGATAGAATCACCCATGCCACACCAAATCCTATATACCCATCACACACCCACTTGTTATTCAAACCAGAGCACGCCCTTGCGTCTCCGTCAGCCCTTTGCCATTTCAAACTCAAACTCAAACACAAAGAACAAGTGGTAAGAAAATCGATCCTTTTCCACACATATACCCACAATAAAAATGAAGATGATGATGACGACGACGAGACGACGATGACTATACGAAGGAGGCAGGGTGCCTTAAATAAACTTCCTACTAACTGAATAAAGTCAAAAGACGTTCGCCTTAAGTATACCTAAGCTGAAACACAGAAGCAACTCTGACACGCATACAAGCAAATCACTAAGGGTTGGGTATCACTGGGAAAATCATCGAAAAACCGACGAACATTTTCATTAACAATATAATTCGGAAATTCTGCTTCCTTTCTCCGGATTCTCTCCTGTTCGATGTGGAAAAGAAATCAACGCAAGACAAAAAAGACAATGACGATATGGGGGAGATCTGAGATGATGTTGTCGGTGGGGGCCGGGTGTCGTTCGGAAGATTCGTCTGCGAGGGGATACGAAAAGTTTATTAAGTGTCTTTCCGATGTAAGTCGCTTCGTCTATGTATATAGGACCCGATTGCTTCGTTGTCGGGAAGATTTCCAACTTTGTGCCATTCCACCCCACGCCACTGTACGATGTGCGACGAGAGAAGAGCCAACAGCATATTTTCCACTCATCACTAGGACAAAGGAATCAGATACAAGAAAGCAAGAACATGAACCTTCGAAACCCTAGCTACATCGCAGGGTGAGAGGTCAACTATATACACAAAGTGCTTATAGCATTACCATATTACCAATACCCGATTAACAATTTAAAACTTCATACAGAGAACCGTTTTCCCTGCCCCTCCGAGTTTTCAACTACACCGAAGTGAACAACAGCACGATAAAGTGCCAAGCAACACACCAATTATCTCAGTACAGTCAACGAACCGTCCAACCCAAACAATGAAACCTGAAACCTCGACCCACAAACTGGCAGTGGAGCGATGGTAGATGGTGGGTGTGGGTGAGGATTGAAGCATCAGTAGAGCCAACGTAATAGGGAGAGAAGGATAACAGATGAGCGAGCAAAAAATAGGTTTAACTTTGCGCCAAAATGTTAAACTTGGTTGGTAAAGAGAGAAAAAATGTCCATGTGGGTGGAGGATACCCGGTTGGGGTGCAGTAAAATGCAGCCAGTACCAAGGCGGTGTGCTATAAAACGAAGTACAAAAGGATACAACATACAACACGTCTAAGATCAACAGCAAAGTTTGGTCGTTCAATGTCTGACCGGAAAGGGTTGTGGGAGGTGGTTTAATATGCGGCGATGACGGATGAGGAAGAAATGTGGTACCTAGTCGGGATAGTATGCAGAAACATTTTGAATCGATTCGCAAAAAATATACGAGTACACGGAAAGAAATCTCACTAAAGCTGCAAAATTCTAAATTGTCATTTAAGTGTTATTTATTTATGTTAAAGTTGCGGCTCCACAATTTCTTCAAATTTATATCATACCCATACTGACTTTGTTCTTGTCAATCAGCTACGCTATGAATGGCTTAACAACTCGCCTCAGCTCGATTATGATTATCGTCTTTTTAGAATTTGGGGTTTTGATAATTTAATTTCGATCGTCGGGGGGCTATTCTTATTATTCATCAGACGTAACAGTGTGATGTACGCGCGGACCGTCGGAGTGAGCAGTATTTTTTGTTTGCTCTGTAGTGTCCAGTGGTAGCTAACTTTCTTTTATGTGATGCTGTGCCAATGGCCGTATTTATGCAGAGAACTCCCAAACTTTTATGCTTTTAAAGCCAACATCCGTGCACCTCGAAACTTTGGGTGGAACACAATCAAAAATGTGCTTTTAAATATAAACAGAACAATGTTCCCAATCATATTGAACTTATACTGCATTTCCTTATTCACAAGATTCCGAATTCTAATTTTGGTGTATAATGTATGAAGTATGATTTATAATATGTTGGTGTTTCCTGATATTTTGTACCTGAGATGTAAGAACGTTTTTTATGGCGTTTATTGACAAGGCCTTTCACTAGTTTTTGGACGCTGTTTTTGACTGTTTTTTTTTTAAATTCGTTTTTTTCGTATTTTTGGTCGAACTCTGACCAGTTTTCGACCGGGCTTTCAGTGCATTTTTCGACGCTCTTCCCGATCCGTTTCTTGAAGCGGTTTTGGATGTGTCGATTAGCGTGTTTTTCAAAGCATTTTGAAAGTGTTTTTTGACGCCTTTTGGACATATTATTTGGGCGCTTTTTACGACGTTTTTTTAAACTGTTTATTGGATGTGATTTCTGGCTCGGTTTAACGCCCCATTTTAAACATTTTGCCCACTTTTTACGCTTTTTAGACTTCGCTTTTAAATTTGTTTTTGACGGCTTATAATTTTTTGAATTAATTTTCAATACGTTTTTGAATGCGATTTTAATGCATTTTCAGAATCGTTTTTGGGCGTATTAACGACTTGTTTTCGACGTGTTTTTTGGCGCATTTTGGATGCATTTCTTTCAGCAATTTTAAGCGGCTTTCAGTGGCTTAGGTTTGATTTCATATTATAATATTAGTTAGTCTGTAGGTAGTTTTATATTAACTCAATTTTTGCCTTACCTCACTGAAAATAAAATACCAGATAATATCGACAAAATTCGATTGCAAGATTTCAACAAAAATAGGTTTATCGAACTGAAAAAAAATTGTTGTAATGATAAATGAATTTTATCAATACAACTTAAGTTTTATCAATTTGAACGATATTTTGTCAAACGGATAAAACATTTACTACAAAATTACTCTGTCAGATTAACAAAACACAATTTTCAGTTTGATAAATCGATATTGTATCAATTGAACAATTTTGTTGTTGAATTAACAAAGAAATTGACAAAACAAAGATAATGATATATCACCAATAATTTGTTGAATTGAAAAAAATGTTTGTAGAAATGACAAACATTTTGTAGAATTCATTGGTATTTTAAACATTGTAAACCTTTGAATGCAATGCTATTGATTGCGTCATTTATATTTCACACGCAAGTTTGCAAAGTGCGCATAAATGTAACCGGTAAAAGTGAATACAAAAACAAAATTTTTAAAGCAAGAAAATGAACTAGGACATGTTATTTGCAAAATTATATGAAAAGGTAAGTGAAAGAAGTAAGTGTGATAATATGTAGGTATATGTAAATTGACGACAAAACAGCTGAGCCTACAGCCAAGGAAAAACAGGTTGTGCATAAATACGATTGTATTGAAGAAAATAGGATTGTGCACATCCTGGGCTCGCTTGGCTGGACTCTGGACATTTTCTTTCTTGTCTAAAAGAGCAGCTATTCGCTACACATGTTGCTAATCCTTCGGAAAATTGATTAAATTTTTATCAGGTAAATACCTACCTACTGTGTATTAAAGTTTCGATGCTAAAAAAGCGTTTGCCTGAAAAGGACATTTACCTATACATTACATATAAAACTGAGAGTGCAATTTTTTCTACGTACCAAATAAAAATTTTGAATATTTTTGTTGATTGTGTAATCGATCGGGAAGCTCTGGCTTATAGAACGCCAAAACATTTGGCAACATATTTCCCTATGTATTGTATATAAGGAACCACCATTGGGAGTGAAGTTTTTTTTTAACTCAAATAATAAGTAAAATTAATTTAATTTAACCTGTATAATTTCATTTCTTAATAAATCTAATTATTAAACCTATTTGTTTTGCGTATCTTTTATTAATAACTAATTTATTTTACAAGGGCATTGTAGGTATAAAGGACAACTGCACGTGAGCATTAATCATAATCGACAAAAAAGTTAGCTGAATTAACAAACTAATTCGATATTATTAACATTGTTTTTGTTAGTTTGACAAAAAGACAAAGACCAAATTGATAAAATTCTTTGTAAAAGCAACAGTTAGGTAATTGTTGATTTGACAAAACAGCAACGGTAGAATTGGCAAATCTTTTCTGTAGAATTAACAGCATTAACATTAACAAACAAACGATTTTTGTTAAAACAAACATTTTTTTATTATCACACAAAAGTTTTAAGACAAGATAAAACTTATTAAAATTTTGTCAATTTGAAAAAAAAATTGCCTCATTTTTATCAAATATGTATACCAGGGTTTTATTTTCAGTGAAACGTCTATGCCAATGAGAAACTTTCAAAGATTGCAAACATCTTACGGCACAGTTTTAAATTGAAGAAAAGATCGCCTGAATCGTAAATCAAGTGGTGGAACGAAATGGACATATTCCGCATGCATTTATCTTCTGCCTGGTAGCTAGCTGAAAGTCTGCTTACAAAATAAGCTTTTAGGTAGGTAGACTAGACTCTTTTCTTGAAGTATTTCTACACATTCCTTCCAGTCACCTTCTCCAAAACGAAGAAACCCAAAGAAAAAAATCACCACCCCCCAGATTACACTTTCGCCAAAAGTGTATTTCTTTACACAGCAACCTGACTGGCAGTGCCTAGCACTTCAATAAAGTCTTCAAACCATTTTGAACACCACCATCACCCACACCGAAGTCTTCTTTTCTGTTAGGTATGTGTTGGCAACATTTAAAACCGCTCCAAGTGTTTTCGAAACGACATGGCGTTAAAAAATAACAAACTTAGGGAAAACTTTTCCTGCCATCACAAGGATCAGGGATCTGACCTGTTCCGCTGTTGGCCTTTCTTCTAGGTTCGCTCTTCACTATGGTACCGACTCTTTTTCTTACCATTTCATCGTTGGGTGTTTTTCCCTTCCATTTTATTTTAAATTATCATGCAAGCCACCCCAATTTACTCACATCGCAGACACGACCCGTGTATCCTTTTCATAGTCAACAGCGTTGTCGACAGCGACATCGTCGTCGTCGTCGTACACGTAGTCGTATTCGCCTTCTTCGTTGTTGACGTTGAGCGAAGTTCTCCATGTTTTTAAACTTTCATTTCCATTTCCATTCGGTGTGGCAAGGAGCACCACACACAGAGATGCCTCAACATGTACATACACTCGTCCGCCAAGTTTTCCTTTTTTCTCGCAACAATAAAGTTTTGCTGCCTTGTGTAACGATTTTTCGTTTTTCTCTGCTCCTCGTTCCCATTTTAAACAGATCGACACCGTCGCATTGAAATCAACCATCTTCTTCCTAACATCATCCTTGCAGCCCCATCTACCAAGCTTTATATATAGGTATGTATATTAGTCCTTATAACGGCAACAGTATGTTTGCGAATCTTCTATACGTTCACATTGCTATGAAGTCATTTGTCGTGAGTCGACGAGGGGTGGGTGAGAGTCTATCTGAAACTCAGAGAAGATGAAGGCAAAACTTTCTCGGTATTTTTTTTTCTTTTTGGTTTTTGTTCTTGCTCCTTTTGCTAAGGAATTTCAAAATTGTATCTATTCCCTCCTACAGCACCCCACTCTGATCCTTCTATCATGGCAGTCGAGTCAGTTATTCTGTCGTTGGTTTTTCTTTTTTTTTTTTTTTGTTCGTCCTTCACAAGTTAGCAGGCTGTATGTATACATAACATTTTCTACAATTGTTTGTACAACCACCCCCAGCTTAGAGTTGAAGGCACGAACTCTGGGCGCTCCACCAAGTAACCTCTACAACGCCGGCCGCCACCACCATCATCGTAATAATCATCGTCTACAGCGGTATAGTCGCCAGATAAAGAGTATACAGTGGGGTTGCCTCTACTCGTGTATGTGAAAACGCTTCCAACCTCCGGCAGGCCATACTGCCGCCAAAATAGGGATAGGAACAGTGGCACCGAATAGTAGCTCAGGGATGTGTAACCATTTTATCGTGTAATAGAGAGAAGGAAATGAAATAATGATTATGCTGTTGGATGAGAAAGAAAACTGCACGAGAAAGAGGAACATGCAAAATGAGAGTTAGTGGCAGTGGAATGAGGACAAAGATGTAGTAGGTATTGAGCTTTTTCCTCGTTGGAGATTATTATAAATATATTCGGTCACAAAGACCGGCAGTCCTAGAAGACTAAAGGATACAGTTTGTATGTATGAGTGCTAAGCTTATGCAAAGGATGCCCATGCCAGCTGAATAGATGAGCATGAGGTAACGGAAAGGGTGAGGGAAATTAAGTCAACCTTTGTCTTGTGACCGTTGTTTTTATGTTGCAAAACAAATCTGAAGAAAATAAGTATCCAATGATGAGGGAGACAATTCGGACTTAGGGGTTACATGTAAAACATTGGAATCGTGCTCTTATGTTGGGGCAGGCTTTTCAAATCGAAGCTACCATTCCGGATAAATACTCTACATATTTGTGATTGATGTTAGTGGCCTTATTTTATTGGTGGCCTTATTTTATTCCCAAGTGGGACTGTAGATTACAGGCTCCCAGATTCCCTTCCGTTAAAACTTCCGTCCAACCGCCCAACAATCAAAGAGGAGGTAAGCGTTTTGGTATCACTAATCAAAAAGGCAGAAGGAGCCTGCAACAACCATTCTGCAAAATTTGGTCTGATGAAAGAGTGCTCTAGAAATAGAAGAAAGGAGCTCGAGCATTATGAGCGCGCTCTGAAGCGAGCGTGCTCAGATTGTTCTGAGGTATTTATGAAACACACTTGAACACATAGCTGTCATTTGTTGAAAATATATGTATAAATTGAATATTTATTTATTGTTATTTCAATTTAGGTTGATTTTCAGTTCCAGAACAACAAGGTTCGTCCGTCATTTCAACTATTTTGCTTATCCTGTTTGTTTTTTCTGTCAAATGTGACTGGAAGTGTGTAATCAGCTGCTCAGCAGTGTTGCCGGAGAGAAATATTATGAAGTAGTACTGCAGCCAAAAGAGGGGAGTATTTTGAAGAAAATAGTAGTACTGGCAAAATTCACAGAACAACCAAACCACAATCTCAAATAACAATAAAATAAATACCGAACTGACAGATGAAAATTGCATGAAGCCAACGAAAATCAAGAACACTCTGGAAAGAGGAAAATTCCCTTTTGGATGACAGTTTGGAAGATAAAAGTGCTATCAAATTTGCATTAAATTTGTAGTGAATTTAATTTATTCAGGTTGAAAAATTACACTTTCTGAAAGTGTTAGATATTTTAGGCCTTTAAAAAATAAAGGAGTACGAACGTGAATGGAGGAGTACGAATGAGTTGAAAGTAGTACAATACTCCTATGGGAGTATGTGAAACACGGACTTTTTGTATAACAGTTCAGGTTGTGCTCTGAACTAAACAAGAAAAACGCCTACAGATACTGACCATCCTGCCCATATCGCTGCTGTGCTAGGCCAAGTCGAGTTTCGGAAAACCAGCATTCAGAAAAAAATTGCAAGCTAAATTCTACTCCGATGAGGTTTATTCTTAATTTTCTTCATTCTTACCTGCTCAAAATAAGAATAAACCGAATGATTCTTAGAACAATAACAAAAATCTAAAATCAAGCTTTTTATTATTAAATCAAGCCTATAAAATATTAAAATCTGAATCAAATCACCTGAATTTTTGTTTTTTGCACACAAATACAGGATCGAACAAGAATTATACTCTCCAATCAAGTCCAAATAATCTTAAACTTGCATGATGGATAAATGCACATACCAATTAAGATCATGATATACGAATTTATATTTTCCAATCAATGTAAAACTTGCATGATGGATAGAAAAAGTTCATTCATTCCAAATGATATCTCGTAGAGTTTCCGTGTTTCCGTAGTTAAGTGTTGTTTAAGTGGAAAATTATAAGAAAGTGCATTTGATAACAAAAATGGCGGAATTGATAATATTTAAAAAACAATTGTAAAAAAAAATATATGTCTGATTTTTTTTTTTTTTTTAATAGTCCATCCTTATGGAAGGCCATATTTTAGATTAAAGTCCATTTAAGCATTTTTGTTTAAAAAAATACGATTTTTAAAAAAAATAAATTGTTTTATTTTCTTAAACAGGAAAGTGACGGAGTTGGTAATAAACTCGACTAATAAAACTGTGCAGTCTTAAATTGGGATATTACCTTTATAAAGCATTCCGAAACAAATAAATATAAGGGTAACTTGTTCTTATTTCAATTTTTAAATTCAAGAGTTATTATTCTGACTTTTATTGAGCATTATTCTTACTGATGAATAGGCAAAAAATAAGGTGATTTCGAGCTTAATTTAAGCTCACACCTTCTTCATTGCGTTATATTTATGAATACATAGGCTTAATTTAAGCTTACACGTTCTTTATACTGGTGCAGAACAATCTTAAAGCAAGAATTAAAGCTTAATCAAAAACATACTCAAAGTAAGATTTTTGTATTTGGAATAAGAATTTCCGAGCTAACAGACTTTCGTCAACGGATAGGCTTAATCTGACACTGATTATCTTGATTTTATCTCGTTTTTTCCTTGAGTGTGCCAAGCGCTATGCAGTATGACGAGGAAGGAACCTTGCAGTTCGGCTAAAGTAAGCAATAACACCACCAACCCGTTTGATTTTGAAAAGGTTTGGCAAAACTCATTATCAGAGGAATAACTTTTCAAAAATCCCTTCAACAGTTTGTGTTATGCTGAAAACAATCATGGGGAGAGTGCTCTCAACCTCCAAACTCAAACAAAACGTCAAGAAGTAGCTCAAATCAAACTTCACAAAAGAGATCGGCGCGAATATCGGGTGTATAATCCTCCTTGTTTCTTCGGAGCGACATTGGGTTGCCTAAAAGCTTGAAATACATACTACGGCGGAGACGACCGAGCTACCTACAGAATCGAGTCTTTGAGTCCAACCGTAAGAAACGACACAGCGGTGAAAGAGTAACTTAGAGATCGACCTCAACCAGTTACTTATTTGTGCGTGACTGAATGCAGCTATACGTACCTAAGGTTATGGTTGAGGACTATGGTCTATCGCAGATTGCCAAGTAAAGTAAAAGCGTTCCGGGTGTGCTCTGCATGTTAGTGGAGTTCCATTGAAAGCTGTACCCACAGAGAAACTTAGCGCTTTGGGGTCTTATTCACGAGCGATGGAATGAAGAATGCTAAACTTTCTTTGGAGATGGGTTGAGTTTGGTCAACTTTGAGTATACTCAATACTCAAGGACCTACATCTTTAGTTCAGTCTCTTTCTCGATATCATGAGTGGCTATTCCTTGAAAGAAACGTTGACCTCTTCGCCACGCTTATGTGGCTTGGATAACACGGTCCTAGATAAACTCAAAACAATATTTAAATAGACGCTATTTGTAAATTTATCAATCCGGTGGCCTGGTAGTGCCTATAATTTCGCTCTTTTCAAGTTCTTCATATTCTGGAGCTGATGCCTGATGCTTAACTAACCTCATTTGTGCCGTTTTATACAATTCATTGGAAGGAGAGTTAAAAGGAGAGGTCGAGGTATGAGTCTTATTTACGGTGCGGAATACAAGGTTATAGGTTTTAAATAAAACTAAAGGCCCGAATGGATCGGTTCGAACTCTCAATCTTCACCTCCTTCAAAAGATGTAGAGAGAGAGAGAAGATAAACTGATTTGGGCAAGCCCCATTGCACACTTGCTGTTTGATTCCATAAAACAAGAAATGTAGTTAGGAAGCCTCGTAGGGCCGGCAGAGCGGTGAATCTCAAACTTTATATTATGTGAAAATGTCGACGGTGATTACGAATCACATTTTATTCCTTCCTTCGATTGTATTGTATTATAAGTAATAGGCCCTGTACACTGCGACCAGAAGAGATCTATTGTGTTGGCCTCTATTGTTTAACCCAGGGAGCTGTTGATATGAATCATATGGATCGTTCTGCCCCTTGCCACTGCAGGGCATTCCCAAACCAACTTTGACCTGATCGAGTATGATCTTAAGGCCTTAAGAGCTGCTTGGCTGTCTGATTGGATGTAGATGCGGGCACCTTTAGTGCGCCTTCGCAAGCATTCTCGGACACATATCTCTATGGCGTGTACCTCCGCTTGAAAGATGTCTGGTGATTTTCCCAGTGCTATAGCTCTTTGGAACCTAGGCCCATAGACTCCAGCCCCGGTAGCATCACCTTCCATCTTCGAACCGTCGGTGTACCAGATTTGTGATCCCGATGGTATTACGAATTGGTTTGTTCTCCATATGTATGACTATCTTAAATTTTCTGGAGAAGCGCAGCTTTTTAAGCATGGTATCTGATACCTTGATCACAGGATCATTTTGGAGCATTTGTAGTACCCGAAGGTGTCGTGTGAGGTTTCCTGATTTAAGATTTGATATATCAGGGAGCCTGAGGGCACTGAGGCCAGCTTCCTTCTTTACAGCTAAATGTAAAGGCAGAAGGCTGAGCATTGCCCCTATGGCTGCAGTTGGACAAGTTTTCATTGCCCCCGTTATACCAACGCATGCTAAGCGATATATCTTGTTTAGTTTTTGTTGTGCCGTTATTTGTTCGGTTTTTGGCCACCATGATATCGCTGCATAGGTGATCATTGGTTTGATGATCGTCTTGTATGACCAATAAATCAATTTTGGTTTTAAGCCCCAGGTTTTGCCGTAAAGACGGTGGCACATAAAAATTGCCTTCCTTCGATGATCTCACTATACAATTAAAGTTCCAAAATGCTATCTACACAACTCCTACTCCGTTTTCTTTGGTCATGTACCTTATTAAGAAAAAAAAAACACGTCGACAACACAAACAAAGGTAAAATTAATAAATGAAAATCAGAAAACAGCGATATGTAAAAAATTTAAAATAAAAATCCAGCTTTTCGTCTCGATGTTTTAGTGGATCCTCCTTATTCCTTGAGAACTACCACATACGAGTACTATTTCGAATCTTTTGTTTTCGCTCGTCTCTCGCTCAAATTTGGACTAATGCAAAGTTTTTGTATATTTAAATTGTTCAGCATCGCATCCCCATTTTGAAACACACACTCTCAGGCGCCTCCAAAGAGTCACATGAAACTATACAGAAATACAGAGTCACTTACACAGTTGCATGGGACAAGTTTTGAATGTTTCAACAAATTGATGATTGGATGTTTTTAACGTTAGGAAAGTTTAACAAACCAAGTCTTACTTTCTCCCCCTCTCTCTTTGCTTTCTGCCACCATCTGCCCAACTAAGAAGAAAAAAAGCCAGAAGACTACGCGGAGAAGACTGGTGTGAAAAGGAACTCATCCTCAATTTTCAATAAAAAGCAATGACAATGAATATGCATACTAGGCGAACAGAAGTAACAAACACCACCCAGCAGGACAGATTGGCCCCCTGTTGGGAGGGTAGTTTTTGATAAAGGAGTCATTCTTTTTTAGAAATGTTGCTTTCATTCCAATTTAAGACATGAATTTCAAAGTAAGGTAAGTACAACTTAAATTTAATTGGTCAAGCTGACAGCCAGTCATGTCAAATTTAATTAACCGCCTTCTCAAAATTCAATAAACTGAATTTTTTTTTGTACAGCAGTTTTAGGTACATCGTTTGCTTCCTTAGAAATCCTACAGTTTCTCTAACAATGTCCAATTGAAGTAACATTTTTCCGTTCGTAAGAAAACAATACATGTGGAAACACACCTACGGAAGTTCACCTTTCATTTGTTCCATGTTTCATAAACTCGGCTGTGAAATAACAACGTAATGGGTACGACAAAATAAAAGTGTTCCCTATTAATCCTATGATGAGTCATTTTCTTCATTTTCTATGTATTATGGAACATGGCTAACATTTGACACGTTATTATTTCCGAAATTTTAACGAATACAAACAGCTATTTCCAGTATCGATTGAGTATCAGTATCCAGTGAGTTTTTATAAAATTTGTATGACTGAACTGGTTGGCTTTTAAATTCGTTGCCTTAGCTCAGAGTTTTTAGATTTGGAGGTCTATCGTGTCGAAGACAATCGTTTGAAAATCAGCATGATAAGTACCCCAGATTTTGATCAATCACAGGTGTATTAAACTCAAAATTTGAAGGATCAAGAAGCTGCAAGGGCTGATAGAGAAATTCGGTTTACATACAAAACAAAATCGCCGCTGATATCCTTTGTAGAATTTTAAACAAAGGAAGAAGTAACTGTGCCAATTTTTACAAGTGTAACACATTTGGGTAACCCAAAGTCTCAGGCCAAAAATTCAAATCAAAGTAACCATGCGGTATTCATCACCAGCGCTGTCCCCGCAAGAGGTCGAAAATGTCGTACGGGGGCTTTTGAAATGTAGTACAATGTAATACAATTTGAAAAAAACGAATAAAAACATGAATAATTACTTTATAATGATTTTTTTAAGTAAATAAACTTGAATTCATAACTACATAATTAAGAAAAAAATAAATAGATATAATAACACAAAATAATCACAGAAATTAAAATTAATATTACATACTTCTAAGAAGGTACATAGTACCTACCTACAATAAAAAGAAAAATAAGAACTATATTACATTTAAAAATTATTTTGGGTAAAACTGTTTTTGCATATGTTAATAAGGATTCAGGTGGATTATATACATTTCCCTGATCCCTGACATTAGTCAGTCCTTGGACTGCAGTATTGCATCGACCGTATCTATATTCAAACTATTTCTTGTGTCATTTTTAATTAAATTTAAACTAGAAAAATAACGCTCTGCAGTGGCTCTGCTATGTGGGAGGAGAACGCACAATGTTAACATAACTATAGTTACATATTTTTCCAAATGCAGGTTTTGTTCAAAATTTTAAGCGCTTTTCAATATTAAAATATAGCTTAATAATTTTTTTATTATTATTTTTGAAGTCTGAGAAATTGTAGTACAAAGTACGCAATTAATAATTGTACGTACTCACTTTTTTGACCAACAAAATGTAGTACAAACGCTAGAATTGTTCATCACTCGAATTTTTCCGCGTACAATTAAAAACTTTCTTTGAATAGGAGAGCTTGGTCATGACTTTGTTTTAGATATTTTAACGACTTCTCCGTCATATTGCCATTTGTGGTTTCTTGCATATCGACCCGAGTTCCTTATTGCAGTTTTGAATATCAGAAGCTTTGACTAAAGTATCGTTGAACTTGTAGAAGTTTCCTAGACAGATTTACAAAACCCTAATTCCGTAAGGGGGAACATCTTAATAAGCAAACTTCTTAAATCATTCGTCAAAAAGGTCATATGGTGGTCTCTCTAGCCCGAAGCCAAATACGTGGATATCATATTCACCTCCAAATTGAACTGGAAACGGAATACCGACAAAAGAATAAAGAAGGGACTAAACGCTTTTTACTGCTGCACAAGGGCTTTCAATCGAACATATTGCACTGGATGTACCTGCACTGCGATTGTAAGACCAACTCTGACCTATGGTTCGGTTGTTTGGTGGGAGGCTGTTAATACTGCAACAAGAATTGGAACAAGGTATAGAGGATTGCCTGTATAGGTATAACGGGTTCTTTAAAATGACTATAACTAGGCCTTGAAACGCTGCTAAACCTACCACTTATTGAGCTTCAAATAGTACGAACGTCTCAGCCAAAGGTGCTCTCAGGCTAAGAGAGAACAAAATGTGGAGGCCCGAAAGATTAGGTCACTCGCGCCTACTTGCAATCATGGACCAGAGCGGACTTATTTCATATTATTTCATATTTATTTAAACACAAATAGTTTCACAGCAAGATTACAATTATCTTATGAGTTGTGAACTGCTTAATAACACTATTGTTGAGTGCTTCGAGTGCTTTCATTTAGAGAAACAAAACAATAAAATTTGATTTTTATGTAACATAAGAAAATTATATATACCTACATATAAACCTAAACCTAAAAGTTATTGTTACTTTAAGTTAATTAATTATTATCATTGGCCAAGTACTTAAAAAGAATTGTTTATGCTCCTGAGAGACTACTCGAAGCCAAAGTATGACTTGGACAAGACATTTAAAGTCTGTATACCGGATAGGCAGGACAGACTCTCCCCGAATATTGTCATTAGAGGTATACTTATCTTCACAGATGCCTCAGAGACAGAGACTAGAACAGGGTAGGAGACTTCTTGGAAAAACACTGCATTGTTCTCCAGACAGAGATCTACGCGGTTAAAAAATCGGCTCAAACAACCTTAGCGATGGAACTACCAGCAACAGACCCCTCTTTCCCATTGGGCACTTTGGGCAAGTGCCCAGGGCCCCGCGATCGATAGGGGCAAATACCAAGTCCCTAGTTCCTGTCAGATCACCAAACGATAACCAATATTTATTACCAAACTTATATAATTCGAAGAAATCGAACCTAAATATTACTGACTACAATACCAACTTACTAGCTTTTACATGCGCGAAGCTATTCTACTCTCGCCCAAAAGTTAGGCTTTCGGACTTCAGCATGCTTAGATAAACTAAAATATATAATGGTATACTAAGCACATACACATTTTAAAGAAAAATCAGTTACTTTTGTGGACTATATTACATTTATCTATTCGTTTCATGTGATTGTTAATAAAAATAAATATTTAACCTTGTTTATCTATATTCTTTGTCTATTCTAACAAAATAGTGTTCTGTCAAAGTCATAGGGGCCCCATTATCCTAATATGCCCAGGGCCTCCAATAGGTTAAAGACGACCCTGACCAGCAATGGAAATTACCCTCTGCATGGACAGAAACAGCACTTAAAGTGATCTACTCCAATCGGGTAAAGTCAGAGTCTGTGAGTCAGTGCTTTTCGACTTAAAAAGCGATAAAACATCACATCAATACTGCTATGGTGTTCTAAACATGTTAGGAACGAGGCAGTGGACAAACTGGCCCGATGTGGCTCTAAAATGGGCCTATTATTAGATGACAGACAATCAGTGCCGGCTCTAGCTAAATGAGCGCCCTATGCAAGATTTACAGAAAGCGCCCTTTTTTTATATTTGTACACATGCGCATAAGTCTTTTCCACATAACTCAGGAGGTTGACTTTCAATGCGTTGTTTTTATTGAGGTATTTTTTGTTTTGAGACTTTTGTAAAATGTAAGTGGATGTGCTATGTGCAAGGAATATACCTAAATAAACAGGGTGGACTATTTTGAGATTATGTAGGTAAGAAGTGAATTTACATAGGTCTAGCGGTTTTTTTTATTTTGCGATATTTTCAGTTAGATTCTCCTTGAAGTTGCAACATTGTAAGTGATGTGAGTTAAGGTGCAAGAAATAATTCAGCACACGTGTGATGGATGTTCTTATTTTGGGCTTATTTGAAAAAGCTTTTTGTTTAAAATGCAAATAGGAGTATTTGTTCGCGCAATAAAATTAATTTTTCTTTCCTAGCAATGAGCCCCCAGAACTTGGCGCCCTGTGCATTTGCACATCTTGCACATGTGGTTGGTCCGGCCCTGCAGACCAGTACTACTAGTTTTCAATTCAGCTAAGAGCTTCATTGATAGCGCCACACTAAATTTCCGAAAAGAACGATGGACCAACATTTACGGTTGAATTATATCTCGTAATTTTTGGCCAACAATTGACACTAAAAGGTCAAAGATCCTAACATTTCTTGATCGAAACCGTGTGCTCGTCGGGGTAATAACCTGACAATGCATCATTGGAAGCAGGTAGATAGATAGATAGATAGATAATTAATTTATTTCTTGAAAATCTATTATGAACATGTACATACAAAATTAAAACAATGTTACAAAGATAATAGATAAGAAAAATGAGACATTCTGTATTTTACAAATTGAATAATAGGAAAATAGTGATGAATGCCACTTCAAAGGGCTTAACAGTACAAGATACAATAGTGATATATAGTGAAAACAATATTGAAATACAAGTTTAAAACAGACAGGAACAAAATTAAAATTAAAGTTACAGTTACTTAAGCTAAATTAGCCATTAAGAAAATAAACAAAAATTTAATAAAGTAAAAATTAGACCAGAATATCAGTAATTAAACCATGAAATCGGCAATAAGTGATTCCAGAGCCAGCGTTTTACATTTTTAATGAACAAACCAGGTATTGATATAGTCCTGATCGACAACGGAAGTTTGTTAAACAAGCGATAAGAAGAAACAGTATAAAACTTACGAAAGGCAGTGGTACGAATATTGGGTATAGTTAATATATTAGAAAAGCTTCCACGTTAATTATCCGTTGAAATTAGACGAAAATTACGATTACCAGACTTCATAAAGAAGGTCTTCATCACTTTGAAACAATATAAATGACGAACGGGAAGAATTCTCAGGTCACAAAACAAAGAATAACTAGGATATCTTGAAGGTTTACGACATATTTTTCTTAAGACATATATTTGCAAAATTAGTAAGGGTTGTATCTTATTAAAATATCAACCTCCCCAACAAGCAATACCGTATTGCAACTTAGAGTGTAAAATTCCTCAGTATATAATTTTTAGAAGTATTTTGGAGCAGACATTGCGCAAGTAGAAGAAATGCCTAAGTGTATAGCGAAAGTACTGCTTTAAGGTTACCACATGATTATAGAAACTCATCCTGTCATCAATAGTTAGGCCCAAATATTTAAAAGCATCCACTTGCTCAGTTGCAAAACACTTATCACTACAGATTATGTTGCTACAAAAGGACGAAGAAGAACAACTAGATACACAATTACAATTATGCAATTTATATATTTGGCATTCAGGTGCATGAAAATAAACATTGGCTTCCGTCATTGGTATCGAAGACAAACTGTAAACTATAATTTTAGTTTTGAAACTTATTACTAAATTGTGTTCAGCGAACCATTTTCTCAACAGGTTGAGATCCCAGTTTATGTTCGAGATTAAATCTAAAGGACAACTGCATCCATAGGAAAAACCAACATCATCCGCAAAAGCAGTAGGTGTACCTTTAAAATTAAGTGAAAATAGTCAGTTAATATAAATTAGAAACAAAATAGGTCCTAAAACTGAGCCTTGGGGTACACCTAAGTTAAAGAACCTAATTTCGCTTCTTATGTCGTCAAGCTTCACTCTTTGCGACCTGTTACCAAGATAAGACCGAAACCAGTCAAGTATGAAACCACGAAAGCCAGCTTTTTCGAACTTTCTCAATAGCAAGTTATGGTTAACCATATCGAAGGCTTTGGTAATGTCAATAAACAAGCCAGCTGTATATTTTTTTACTATCAAGGTTTGACATTATTTTTGAGAGCAGAACTGTGGCAGTGCGTCTTCAGTTGATTTTCCTTTTTGAAATCCAAATTGAAGTGAACTAAAAAATTAATTATTATTTAGATAATTTACTATTCTACTTTTTATAAGCTTTTCAAAAATTTTACTGAAGACAGGAAGAAGTGAAATTGGCCTATAATTAGAGATTTCCGTAGCGGCACCTTTTTTCAACAGCGGGACAATATCGGCACATTTGAGAACTTCGGGGAAGATGCCTGAAAAAACACAACAGTTAAAAATATCTACTAGAACATTCAGAACAGAAGACGCAATTTTTTTTTAAATGAAATTAGATATACCATCATCACTTTTAAAACCTCGATAGGAGTTATGGGCTGATACACAAAACTGTTTACTTCAATGTGTTCAGTAAAACTAAGGTTGGACGAACAAAGTGAACATATTGGTTTAATGGGAGATGGCTGTAAGCTTTTGGCTATATCGGTGAAATAGATGTTAAATTCATTAGCAATAGTAGCTTTATTAGATAGATCACAGTCATTGACTCTGATAACAGTAGGTTTCTTGGTAGAGGACGACTTATTAAGAATAGTATTTACAATCTGCCATTCACTTTTCAAATTACCATTCGCATAGTTAAATTGTGAACGATAAAAATTATCCCGGCAGATTGGAATTTCCTTTTTAAACATGGCTTAAAGGATGTGCATCAATGGTTTCTGGGTGAAATTGCATGTGATGCAAACTGCCCCTCTAACCTAACCTAGGTCCGTACTCAATGCTAAGCCAAAGACGATCCTTTGGCCTTATGTCTTGCGACAACTTGCATTCGAATGTCCTTGGCAAATGTAAAAATGTACGGGAGAGTTGAATTCCGTTTTCCATTTGCGTTTATTGAAAGCACCTAGCATCAGCTGCAGATATAACTTCGTATGAGCTCTGCCCTGAAAGTGAGATATTCAGCAGAATACAAAAGAGAAGAGAGAAGAGCCAATATGCCATCTACGTGTGAGTAGAGACAGATACATTCCTGAATGTGCCAACCACCATATCGCAGTTTTCTGTAAATAGAATACAAGAAGCGGAATGATAATCATGTGCCTCCAGCTTATCCAACAGCAGCAGCAACTTAACCGCAGTATAATCGCATAGCGATTAAAATTGCTCACATCTTCGGTGGTGGTGTTGACCAGGCAGCCAGATTGGCCAGTTTTGCGAATTCCTTTTGCCGTTGTGTTCTCATGTCGCCGATGCACCAAGCAAACAGATTTTCCCATGGCTAAGGACAAACGGACAAAGTTTAAGGGCCTCAACAAGAAGATTCAGAATCACCTAATGATACCATTTCCAACAACATCGTGGAGGCAAATGTCAAATGCTAAGCCACCCACGAAGAGTTATAGAATCCGCACTACTACCGTGAGACACGCTGATGCAATGTCATAAATTATGCTCGCCCGTTGACATTTTAACAGTTTATCAATGGCAGGTTTAATTTTTTTTTTTTTGTCGTTCGTTGTAGACTGTCACAGTTACACCAGCAGCAGGCAGTCACTGTCACTTGTCGTCATTAATTAATTGCTTACCTAATTAGCACTCGTGTCCTATTGCGATTTCAATTAGGCAGCCAGCCCACATATCATCGGCTGCGAAGTGTCTCGCATCTTCATCGGTCGCGTCGTCATGTACTGTGGTGGCATGTTGTCCCGGTGGTGGTTAAGAGTGTTTCATACGCTCAATTGGTGGTTGCGCTACCATACCACGAGCCACGCGTGAGGCGCATCGCCACAGATGCCTTGGTTATTAAATGCCATCTTGAGCTTGAATGAACCAACCGTGGTGATGGTGGTGGTGCGAGTATAGTTGACCAGTGTGCTCTTGGCTGTGCCACCTGTTTGCACCTGTTTGGTGTGAGCCTGTCGTCATTGAGCTGCGCACCGATGGTATGTGCACAAAGAATGCCATTGAAAGGCATTCACCTGCCGCTCTGTACGGCGCGTTGATGATGCACCATTAAGGGAAACTGTTTCTTTTAAATTTTCGGCTTATTTATTGAAAGGCATCATGGGCACTGGGCAGGTTCTTTTACATGCACACGAGCGCAGTAAATAATTCAAAAACAAATTAATTCGCGTAAAAATTGCTGTTGCATCATCATCGATACCCGCGATGACATGATGGCGAACATCGTCTGGAGTGATTTACGCATTAAGTTCGGGGCAGTAACCCAAGTTAAGCAAAGTGCCCTTTAACGCAATCGATGGTAAATCATGCTGTAATGGGACCCACCGCACAATGTTGCAGAAGGCAAACTATAGTCAATACTGAGTGGGACCAGATCAATGTATCCATTTAGTGCTTGTACTTGGGACAATATCTACGGTGCTTGGTCAAAAAGACATAAGTCCATTTTTTTACGAAATTAATTTAAGTAGGCAGAAAATCTAATTTCGTCTTAACAGCATAAGTTTCACTAAATCGAATCCAAAGTTATTGAGTGGTCCTTAGCACACATTCCAAGGATTTTAAAAATTGCATTTGGTCAAAAGGACATTACTCCTCATGTGCTGTTTTGACCGAGCAGAAGCTTTAAATTTTTCAAATAATAACGTAGTCAAAACAACATTTAACGGAACTGTTGCTTTGTTGTCACACGTTTATCGTAGACGTATTTTGTTAGCTTTTTTATATTAATACTAGCTGACTCGGCGAACTTCGCACCGCCTAACATTAATTAATTTATTAACATTCCTTTGATAATTATTGAACCTCTCTATTGAACGAATGAAACTCCCTTGGAATTAAATTGAGTTCAGTGCATAGAAACGACTTCATAGATTTCCGGGTCGGCTTCTTGATCGGTTTTTCCGCGCTAATGATTGAATAGAGTTGGTCCGGTCAGATTTTCTCAATCGGCAATCCTCGCGTCTGCCATTCGACCGAGTACATTCAGAAAAGCGATTGTCCAAAAACATTGTGCTTAACGATGAAGCCCAGTATCACCGTTCGGATAATTATTTTTCACTTCACTTTCGCTATAGAACAATAAATATCACTAACTGCGACTTGTAAATACGGTGTTTCAGTGGTTAGCATACTGGACTACTTCAGCGTAGTTAAATGCTTGCGATTTGCAACCACCACCCCAAGGCACATTCCAAGTACGTAGAGTCGCCTAATTCCGTCCGTATCCAGTGGCCGGCCGCTCCCAAAGAAAAGCGTCGTTAATAGTAAAACTATAGCCTTACTTCTTTGTCTTATGGCTTAAATAATATCGGTGATCTCTTTCTTATGATATGTCAAAATATTTATTTACATTACACGGGTAATTCCCCAGTTAAAAATTTATTGGGTGCGCTACCTCATCGGGACAAGTTCAAGTACGGTTAAAGTGTTGCAAACCATAGTGAAAATTGTTACGGGCTTAGCGATTTATGTGAAAACTACTATAAAACTACTATAGTGTTTTATATGCGTTTTTTTTATTGTATAATACATTATGTTTTAATTAAAAATGCTTTAAAAAGTGATAAAATGTTTTAGTTACGGTAGTTTTTAAGGGGGCCGGATATGGGACACATAAAAATAGGTGTTGCCTGATTTCGGCCACCCCTGGCCGGAAATAGGAAACACCTTTTTTCTTGGTTTTGTATAAAACACAAAATCTGAATAGCAAGGCCACAACAACAATCTCCGACAAAAAAAGCCGTTAAATTTAAAACAAACTCCTGTTTTCGGCCGCCCTTTTACAATATTGAAACCAAGCCGCCGAATATTGGAAACACGTGTCCTATATTCGGCCCCTTATGAGGTTTTAAAAAATACCTACCTAGGTATATCATTGATTGCTGTAACTATACCGACCTACCTAATATTAAAATAATTCAAACTTAATTATAGTTAATCGACATGAATCGGGCATCAAAAGAAAAGCTTGTTCCTGCGTACAAGGACACAGATTTGGCAGAAGCTCTATTTGAAATTCTTAAAAAAAAAATATTTTGAATGATGAAGGTCGAAAAACTCCATTCAAAGGTGGCAAACCAGGAAAAAAATGGTACTACAGCTTTCTGAAGCGCCATCCCACTTTAAGCTTAAGAACACCTGAATCCCTTACGAAATCTCGGGCTGCAATTACAGAACAGGGAATTAAGAAGTGGTTCCAGGACCTAAAAAATTATCTAAAAGAAGAAAATGTTGAAGATATTCTTGAAGATCCGTCCAGAATTTTTAATGCTGATGAGACCGGCTTTAGTATGGCTCCCAAAACTGGAAACGTACTTGCCCCTAGAGGATATAGAAACGTTTATCAGGTAAAAACAGGAAATGAAAAAGAAACTCGGACAGTTCTTCTAACCTTTACAGCCAGCGGAAAAACGCTTCCACCCATGGTCGTCTTACCTTATAAAAGATCACCTGGCTGGTTGAAAGTTATTTAAAATAACAAGCCTGATTGGGTGTTTGGAAAAACTGAAAGTGGGTGGATGAGAAGTGAAACGTTTCTCCAATATGTTGAGGAAGGCCTCCATCATTGGCTTATAGAAAACGAAATCAAATGTCCAATTCTCTTTTTTGTAGATGGGCATGCGTCGCATATGTCCATTGAGCTAAGCGATTTTTGTAGCAGTAAGGGAATTATTTTGTATGCACTTCCACCCAACACCACACACATCATGCAACCAGCAGATGTAGGTGCTTTCAAAGGTCTTAAGTCGGACTATCGAAATATCCTTAGCGAATGGCAAGGCCGTCCGGGTAATTACGGGAACACAATAAGAAAAGAAAATTTTTGCGAAGTTTTGGATGAGGTCCTTAATTACAAGGACAGAACAACTATAATTCAAAATGCGTTCAAAAAATGTGGTCTGTTTCCTTTCAATCCTGATGCCGTTGTCTACTCGAAGTGTGTTCAAAATGCTTTAGAGGCAGTTAACCAGATCGATGATCGTGGCGATACTGTTGGTGATACTGTTGGTGGTGCTGCTGTTGATGATTGTGTTTGCGAAGATGATGGTCGCATTGGCGGCGTTTCTGAAATCATTTGAGAAAAAAGGCTTTTGGAAGCAAAACAAGTAATCACACTTTTTAAAGATGCCCTACAATCAAAAAATATCGATTACAAAGTTGTGATCGATGTCATATCCAAGGCTCAACCGGACCTGACCGGAGTATTGACAGCGGAAAATATTGAGGGCACATACCAAATCAACATAGATGGAGAATTAGTTAAACTTCCTGCAGCAGCGCAGTCTTCTGATGGTGATACTACTCAAGAGCATTTCTTACCGGAACATAGAATAGTGGAACAGATAATTACGGGTGTTGACATCGTTTCTGGTTCAGATGGTTGGCAAAATCCAATAGGTAGCTTTTATATTTTCTTTGTACAACCTAGGTACCTAGCCTACCAATATCTTCTTACATAACTTTAGATGAAAACGTTCCAAACACCCAGAACTCTTCAGAATTTAATACCACGGATGACATGGTCTTGCAAGATATTTGCTCCAAGATTGTCGAGGAATATTCAGCTGGTGAGCTTCCATTTAATATTTTTAAACGTGGGTTTGTTTAATATTGTTTTTAAATTTTTAATTTAGAGTTTCGTTTTTCATCATTTGAAAAACACCTGGTTTATCCTAACCCAATACCGAAATCAAATAAAAGGGTCCAAAACGCCGACAAACCGCCAATGTCAATCTCTTCTGCTGCTTGGAAAGCATTTAAGAAAAGCAAAGAGGATGCAAAACTCCTTAAAGCAGCGGAAGTAGAAAAAAGAAAGCTCGATCGGCTCAAGAAAAAGTTGGAAAAGAAAAAACCAGCATATCGCAAGAAAAAAATTCCCAAATGTCCGACTTGTGATGAAGAAGTGCTCACTGACGTAGAAGAAGAAGGGTTAAAAAACATTGGGTGCAATGTTTGTGACAATTGGCTTCATTTTAAATGTACGTCTCTTTCCGATATATCCTTCAGAGATGCAGAGTTTGAAGAGTTTATTTGTCCTTCATGTATAGTCTAAGTTTTTACGCAAAGTACCTACCTTATTTAATTGATTTATTTATTTTTATGAAATAAACATTGTTAACCTTACAGTGTTTTAAGTTTTATTTTATTTTTAAAAGCCCTAGTCTAAAAAATCAAAGTTCCTTAAAACTTAATTTTTTTTTTTTGTTTTTTATGCCTTAATTTTATCTAAATTTAAAGTTTTAACATTCCAAAAGTTCCTACTTTTATTTAATTTATTTATTTTCTTTTAATCACAAGAATTTGCTTTGTCTTGTTATGTTTTTTTTTTTTTTTTTCCAAGGACTTTTCGTTTTTATTGTTTTTTTTTTGTCATGTAAACAAATGTTAATAAAATGTCTTTGTCAACAAATTATTCTTTCCGTAATCGGGGTGGCCGAGCTCAGGGGCATCGGTGGCCGGACTTAAGATTAAAGGGTCCGGCAACTGGTAAATATGTTTTTTTTTTTTAAAAAAAACCTTGATATAATATTGTTTAAAACAAATATATTAACTTTAATGTATTTATATCAATTTGAAAAACTTCAAAGAAATCTAAAATGAAAAAAATATTCAGAAATGTTTAAAACTGCGTATTTTGTACAACATATTGTGGAAAAATTCTCTTAGGTAGAGCAAGAACGGAACTATCGGGTTAACCATACCCACCCATCCACAAAATTTCACAGAAATTGGTTGAGCGGTTTTGGAGATCGATAGCAGCGCCACCCAACGGGTCCAAAACTATAGGTACTATCTTCCTAACACACCCATCCCCAACATTCCATTGAAATCAGTTGAGTGGTTTCGGAGATTGAGTACAGCGCCACCTGTCGGGTGGCCACCAAAACTGTCCCATATTTTAAGCTGCAACCAACCATAACTATCCACAAAATTTAATTTGAAGTCGTTGAGGGCTTTCTGAGGTCGACAACACATGAATATGTTCACTAACATTTCTATACCTCGTATAACCAATCAACATACAAAGACCGTATATAAAGGGTGATTTTTTTAGCTGGTTTGGTTTTGGCAACACTGGTTTTGACAGCTGACGTGTGTTTAGTACCTTGTGTCACTGTCAAACAGCTTCAGTTTGGTTTGCAATTTAACCATGGATCGTCTTACAAATGAACAACGCTTGCAAATTATTGAATTTTACTATCAAAATTCGTGCTCGGTTCGAAATGTTCATCGCGCGCTGCTTCCATTTTATGATCGGCATTCTCGACCTTCTGAGCAGTCTATTCGGAAGATTGTGACCAAATTTCGCACCAAATTTACTTTGTTGGACATTAAACCACCAACACGTTTACGTACTGTGCGTAGTGAAGAAAATATTGCGGCCGTATCAGCTAGTGTGACAGAAGACCGCGAAATGTCAATTCGGCGCCGTTCCCAGCAGTTAGGCCTTTGTTACAGCACTACGTGGAAAATTTTGCGGAAGGATTTGGGCGTAAAGCCTTTTAAGATACAGCTGGTGCAAGAACTAAAGCCAGCCGACCTACCACAACGCCGAATTTTTGGTGAATGGGCTCTTGGAAAGCTGGCCGAGGATCCGCTTTTTTATCGAAAAATTGTGTTCAGCGATGAGGCTCATTTTTGGTTGAATGGGTACGTAAATAAGCAAAATTGCCGCATTTGGAGTGAAGATCAGCCAGAAGCATTGCAACAGCTACCAATGCATCCCGAAAAAGCCACTGTTTGGTGCGGTTTATGGGCCGGCGGCATTATTGGGCCATATTTCTTCAAAGATGATGCGAATCGCAGCGTTACTGCCAACATCCATGCATTCATTCGTGAGATACCGGCCGATATGTGTGAAAGAGTATGCCAAAATTGGACTCAGCGGATGGGCTACCTGAGACGCAGCCGCGGTCAACATTTGCATGAAATTATCTTTAAACATTAAATTGCAAGGTTCAAACTATCGATTCAAATAAATATTTCATTCATTTTTTCGAATTTTTTGTGTTTTTTTTTTAAAAAAAGTTCTAAACCTCTTAAAAAATCACCCTTTACATAGAAACCTTGGTATTGACGTCACCTTTCATTTGATGTTTCCAGAAACATAATCGGTTCACGCAGTAAGAGAAACATCAATTCAAACACAGTCCGACTTATTTTGATATAGGTATATAGAAGGAGATAGATAAAACACGAAATGTGCCTACAGCGCCACCTGTTTTTCGAGTTTTAATTTTTCCCAAACCATCCCTGATTCAAGAAAAACAAAATAAATCAAAAATCATTCAAATCCGAATTACCCGACTATGTAGATGTTAATGTGTGGAAAAAACCCAAAATGTACTGAAATTCATGTGTTTTTTCTCACACGCACGACACACACATACGTTTTCCGACCAAACTTCACAAAAACCATAATATGTAGACCAATTCCAAAGATGTGTGTAAGTTTGGTTAAAATCGGTAAATGTGTTAAACCGTGAATCTGCGATAAACGAACACAATTTTAAGGCTCAATTTTTATACAAATAGATTGTTGCTTTAGCAAAATAATTATGAAAATATTTTGCACAATCTTTGTTTTTTGTTGCTTAATTTAAACTAATAACTTTAGTTTTTTTCTTCTTCTTATTAAATTTACTTTCAATCCGAATCTTATCTCAAACGGTTGAGAACAAAATCAAAATACAGTGCGGTCAAAAAACATAAATCTCCATTAAAACCTGTTTTTGTTACAATTTTTCAAATTCAAGTACATAATTGGTTATTATACCCACATGTAATAATTGATGTTTAAACATGTAAAACTGGATTTAGAAGAAATTTTTGAACTTTCTAACACATTTTTATCTCAAAACTACGAGTTAGGACTTATGTCATTTTGATCAACCTCCGGAGATATTTAAGCCAGTATAATGGCGAAATTATTTGAAGATGGCTGGGCCCAGGAATGCCAGATTGAGGGATTTTTCCCGTTTTTCGGGACTTCTTGCCCCAAAAAGGGAAAAAGGGAAAACTAACCCAGAAAACGGGAAAAATGGTCACCCCAAAAACTTTCACGTTTCAATACCAAAGCTACTTTTTACAAGGTTCAGAAACCAGACACATCATGATAAATTCAATAAAAATTAACACCGAATGAATATAGCCCTTAGTCTTGACATAAAAACGGGAAAAAAAGGGAAAAAATATAATTTTGGATGAAAAAAGGGAATCCACATGCCAAAAGTCTGGCAACGCTGGCAGGGACACTTTTAGGACACTTTTATTATTTGTAGACAGTTGCCTTTAGAGGATTCCAGTTCTGATTCTTTAGGCTAAGAAGGCGTTTCCAAGGAAAGGTTATACCTCGAGCCTATTAGTATCATGGCAATGTTATGCGTGCTCTTAAAAGCGCAGGATAAGAGGTATTATGAGGAGGAAGTGGTTTTAGTTTATGGATGCCACTTATCCTCCATCAGGCATGAAATATTTGGTCTATGCAAACCTCAGTGCAACTTAAGTTTATGAAGATGAGGTCATACACTCAGGGAAAAAACCGAGATAATCAGTGTCAGATTAAGCCTATCCGTTGACGAAAATCTGTTAAGCTCGGAAATTCTTTATCCAAAAATCTTACTTTGAGTATGCTTTATGGTCAACCTTTTATTAAATAAAGATTGTTCTATAACAGTATTAAGAACGTGTCAGCTTAAACTAAGCCCAAAATCATTTTATTCGAAGAATGCAACGGCTTGATATAGTTTAAATATTCTTAAGCATAACGCAATGAAGAATGTGTGAGATTAAATTAGGCTCAAAATCACTTTATTTTTCACCAGTAAGAATAATGCTCCATAAAACCCAGAATAATAACTCATTAAATAAATTTAAACAAATTTAAATAGGAACAAGTTATCCTTATGGTAATTTTTTTCGGAATGCTTCAAGAATGTTATATCCCAATTTAAGATTGCACAGTTTTATTCGTCGAATTTATTATCAACTCCTGTTTAAGAAAATAAAACAATTTATTTTTTTAAAAATCATATTTATTTATTGAAACAAAAATGCTTAAATGGACTAATCTTAAATATGTCCTTCCATTATTTAAGGAATACAAAGGTAAGGATGGACTATTTAAATCAGACATATTTTTTTTACAATTGTGTTTAAATAAATTAAATATTATCAATTCCGCCATTTTTGTTATCAAATGCACTATATTACAATTTTAACAACACTTACTACGGAAACACGTAAAATCTACGAGATATCATTTTGAAAGAATGAACTTTTTCTATCCATCATGCAAGCTTAAGAATATTTGGGCATGATTGGAGAGCATAATTCTTGTTCGATCCTGTATTTGTATGCAAACAAAATTATTCAGGTTATTTGATTCTGATTTTAATATGGCATAGACTTGATTTAGTAATAAAAAGCTTGATTTTAGATTTTTGTTATTGTTCTGAGAATCATTCGGTTTATTTTTAGATTGAGCACGTAAGAAGGAAAAAAATTAAGAATAAGCGCCTGATCGGACTAGAATTTAGCATGCGATATTTTTCTGAGTGTAGTAGTGCAATGAATAATATTGAATACCAGTGTCCACCGGTCAATTTTAACCTACCACTGAACTTGCTTTAACTTTGGGTGTATGTAATTTCAAAATTGAGGCTCAGATATTCTTATGTAGGTGCATTGGCCACAGCAAGGGTTAGGGATAAGACTCATTCTAACCCAAACTATTTAGTTGCTTGAACATATCCTGCGTGCTCCTCCCTTGGGCACAGCAAAATTTTCAGCAATAGGCTTTCCTGATTCTTTTCAACCATCTTCGTCAGTTTCTTTTGTCATTTGCAGGTTAAGCTAAATGCTTTAGCTCATTAAATGCAATCGAAAAGACGGTGTTTCCATTTTTACTGGTTTGTATTAGTACCTACACAGTAAGAAGAGACTGGCCTGTATCTGCTCCTGAACCATATACAGCCCACCCCAAGTCAAGTCACAGTAAAACAACGATTTATTCAAAAGACGCTTAGGAAGTCATTTGATTTTCGACTTCTATTCATTTCCTTATACTTCCACAACTTAAAAGGCCTTTAAAGGAAGTGCACTTGTTTGTTCTTTTAACTACTATCCTCCCAATTGTATATGGTTACTTTTATATATATACCATCCAAAAACGAGGGTGATACACGACAGGAGACATGCTGGAGAAAGCACCATAACTCGATGGAAAACTTGTCATCTCCTTATCGCTCGAAAAGCACAGCTGAAGACGCCGCGCCGACGGCGGCGCTTCACTCAGTGCGGCATCATCATCGCAATCGCAATCACCATCCAATCCACACCGTCTTTATGCTCATCACAATCGTCGTCATCGCCAACATCATGTTTGTCGTCACCACGTTTTACTAATTTCTTCATCAGCTCTCCTAAATGATGTCTTGTCTTGGCGACAAGGCATCACCATGGTGTCAGTGAGTCATCATCTATTTGATTGGCTACGCTTTTGTTATAATTGAATCGGAGAATAGACCAGTTTTTCACGACGAATAGATTTTTTTTTCTTTAAGGTATCAGCGATGGCAGTGAAATAGGGAAGCACTTATATAAGAGAGGATGTTCTGCAAAATTTGTCGACAATAAGAAATTTATAGTGCAAAGTTTTGCTCCGAGGTAAGGAAGGGTCAACATCAACAGTCACTTACACTAGGCTGCCGTGCGGTCCACATTTTGTTGGTAAAAAGTGAACCAGCTGCACGTCGAAGACTATGGAAAAGATTTACATACTCGCAGTTCAATAGTATAGTAAAATTATTATTTTCTTTCCCATAATTGGAAGAGTCAAATGGGTTGCATAAAATGTACATATTTGCTGGATCCAAAATGTGCAATTTTTTCCTCAGTTGTGATGGTTTCTAATCGGATTGAGCGGGAGCGTTGGCTGACATCTTAAATGCAAATTTTTTCGAATAAAATAACCTTTTGGGACAAGTGTAAAAATTGAATCCGTTCGCTTAAATATTATAAGCTTTCTAAGAATGAATATTCATTCTTACAGCCGTTAAGGCTGTAACCTCAAGAGCCGACGGACAGACGGTCAGAACTGCGAGACTCAATTTTCTTAGTTTCTCTATCGTCGTAATGTCAGAATTGTTTATAATCTCGAGTTCGAAATTTTGTACCAACACAGAACTTAAAGCGCTTCAGGACTTGAAGTCTCTCCCTTGGCTGTTCAGAACACTGGGCCCCTGTGTATTCTCCAAAAAATCACAAATACAAATCGTTTTACCTAAAATGTTCACTATACATTCTTTTTCAAAATTCCTGCCTGGGTTTTTAAGTATCATATAGATGTACAATTTATTACTCAGAAAACTAATTTTAATGTTTAAAAAACACAAATTTTAAAGCAAAATTATTTTTTTTTAATTTTTTGTTGTATTTGTATTTTTGAAAATAAATTATGAAAAAAAAGTTAATTTAAGAAAAGTAAAAAAGAAATAAAAAGATGTAAACAAGATGTACATTCGAGTACTTTTAAGAATTCAAATTAGAGAGAATTCACTTGCGTTGCATCGCCAGATGACAATTTTCGTAACACATTCGAAAGTTCACTCCCTGAGCTCCAGGATGCCCATAGGAGTATTCACTACAAAAACTAAGTTGCGAACGACATACAAAATCCACAAAATGTTATTGAAATCGGTTGACTGGTTTTAAAGATCGCCAACAGCGCCACCTATCATGTCTAAAACTATTCTGTCTTTCAAGGTGCAACCAAGCTTTTTCACAGCAACGCACCAGCCCGACGAGTTTTTGAGCCCACCCCTGAGGGACTGAGGGTGAGAGTCAACGTAGAGGAGGAAGACCCCACTTGGAGTGGAGGGCAAGCTCAACCAATTACGTGTGCGTTACTTGAGGCAGGTAGCTAAAAAGGGACTGACTGGAGGGGCTTGTTGGTTGAGGTCGTGGTCCACCCCGGCCAGCAAGCGCCACCAAAAGTAAGTTCACTCTCCAGCTCCAGCGTGCTGTCATTAATTCAAAAAATGAGTATATGACTATATGTAGACACTCCAAAAGACCGCTATTGTGAATAGATAAGAACATAATTTATTTCACAGTTCAGTCTTCAGTGTTGTTGACATTTCTCACAGACTGTGTATTTGCATATGTCTTCCAGTCAGTTTTTTTTTTGTTTGTTTTTTTTTTAGCTTTTTAAGCTGTGCCATTCCGAGAGAAAATATCTACCTACAAATCTAATGACACCTCACTCTTCAAAATCGGTCAAGCATTAAGAAAAAATTAAATTCGCTCCTGTTTTTAAATGTAGGTTTACTGAGTTTCAATTTTTGTTACAGCATTTGTGGTTTCCTTGGTTCATATCTCTTAGTTGAAGCTACGTTCTTAACTTAAATCAAATAAAAATAATCATTAAATTAACAGGTTACCTACAGTTTTTTTTATTATATTTTATTTAGCGTTATTACAAAACCAATTTTCATGAATTATGGTTCGAATGAAAAATTAATTTACGTAGGCTGCTATCTGCATGTATTATTTGTTGCCATAACTAAGAATAGGTAGCGGCCCTTATTAATAATTATTTTGTAGGTCACAATGGGTAATTTTATATGGAAAATTTCGTTAATCTTGCAAGGTGCAGAAGCTCAAAATTTTTTGATCATGATTATTATACACAAAAAGTTGAAAACATTCTAACCAAAACTTCCGAAATTTTAACAAAAATGTACATAGGTGTTTAAAGCTCATTAACTCTCACAGTGATGACCTGAAATTAAGGCTGTTTATAATTTATTGATTTTAAGATTTATTTTTGTGAACACGCTTTAAGCACTGAACTCTTTCATTTTACTATCTGTCATATTTGAAATGATAAAATCACTCTTGTTTTTAACGATGTAGAATCGTAAAGCGTTTTTGTTAATTCCTTTTAATTCACTGCGTGGTCTAATTTTATATCAACAAAGGCACAAATCAGGGTTTCGCTTAGGTCTTTCATCATTTACATGATTTTTGTAAATTACCAACTGCAAGTCACTTCACTTGTTCGTAAGGGGACGTTCGCAATACGTTGTACAATCGAATAGCGCTCCTTAATTTAGCACTGATTTTGGATAAGCCAAAATAAAAATTGCAATTCAGAGAACTAAATATGCATCGAATTTGAGAGTAATTATGTATTTTTTCAAATTAAAAAAATACTCATTGAGGGTAAATTCGTCGGCACGGTATTTTTTTAAATCCCATTGTGTCTTAAATGTGACGATTGAAATACGCCTTTCATTCCCGGGCACGACACCGCAAAAACGTGAAATGAGCTGATTGGATTTGTATGCTTTTAGCTACAAAACTAACTGTCTTTAATCAGTTTCTTGAACTATATGCTCCTTCAAAAACCAACTTCCGATAATTCGGCCAAGATTTATATAAATGTACACGGAAAATTGTGACATCTCAAATGAAATTTATTAGGTACTCCTATAACCTCCTAAAAGTGATCTGCCAAATATTCGTCACGAATCTACCGATTAAAATGTTGATTCGGGGTAATACGATATTCTAATTGATAGAGCTCCGCAATGAACTCGTATGCTTAGACATAGGTACTGAAATAAATTGCACGACTGCGTGCCAGGGCTACCGTTTCATAATTTCGTTGAGGAGTATAATAGAATTTGTTTGGGGAGTAGCGTAATAATATTGGAAATTGAATTGAATGCACTCATTAGCAAAATGACAGATGACAATTTATATTAAATACAAACAATAAAGAAACTCTTCTTGCTTGCTCATCCAATCTCTACGGACGTGTTTTACTTTCTTCCTGAGAAATAGTCAATTTCACTTCGTTTAATCGACAGAAATCTATCAGGTTATGGGCCATCCGCAGCCTATTTCATCAGAAATAAGTATCAATTGGTTAAATTATTTGTAACATTAAATATTTTTCTCGACGATTTTTTTTCTTGAGTAATTTTGTTTCTTTCATGGACTCTATGAAACGTAACCTAGAACATTGAAGTGTGGTATCACATGGTTGGTAAAGTAGAAGCCATCAAATTGAACGAATCGAATATAGAAACCTTGGGCTCATCAGAAGATGAGTGGAAGAGTGCTGAGACTCAAAATGAGACGACTATTACTTCGAAACCGAAAGAAAATGCGATTTTGTGGCATCGGCGATTTGGGCATGCTAGTTTTGACTACATGCGATTCCTTATGAGAGAGGTAAATAACATTTCGATTCCGAGAAACAGTATTTGTGATACATGCATCAAGGGCAAACAAAGTCGAGCTCCGTTTAGTGACGAAGGAAATCGCGCCACGAAACTACTTGAATTAATTCATAGTGACGTTTGTCAAGCATCGTCTGTCAAATCAATGAGCGGTTTTTGTCACTTTGTATCATTTATCGATGACTTCTCAAGAAAAGTCTTCATTTACGTAATTAAAAACAAAAGTGAAGTGTTTGATTGCTTTATTAAATTTAGAGCTATGGCTGAAAAACAAACTGGACACAAAATTAAGTGTTTAAGAACCGATAACGGCAGTGAGTACTGCAATAAGAAATTCAATGAATTATTTATGAAAAATGGAATCTTACATCAAAAATCAGCCGTTTACAGTCCACAACAAAATGGATTATCCGAGCGCATGAATAGAACCATAATGGACAAAGTGCGATGTATGTTGATTGATTCTGGTCTCTCTAAATCGTTCTGGGCTGAAGCTGCAATGACAGCAGTTTATATAATAAACCGGATTCCATGTAAAGGCACTGGAGAAAAGTCACCGGAAGAAATTTGGTCAAATCAAAAACCAAATTTGTCTATGCTTAAAGTGTTTGGATGTAGAGCGTTTGCACATGTACCAGCCGTGAGGCGTGAAAAGTTGGATAACAAATCGGTCGAGTGCATTTTCATCGGGTATGCTTCAGACGCCAAGGCATACAGGCTCTACGACACACAGTCGAAGTCGGTCATTATAAGCAGAGACGTAACTTTCTTGGAATCAAATAATATGAATCAGGTAAATGATTTTGAAATAGAAAAATCTAATCGTTTTTTGTTGGAATACTCCGAAGATGAGAAAGGCATTTGTGAATCGGAGGAGGACATGAATGCCGATTTACAATATATATCTGATCCACAAATAACTAGCTCACCGACACGTCGGAGTGATTCGCAAGGTTTTGGTTTATTGAATCAGCAAGCAGGTGCTGACACATTTACTTCAACCAATGATGATAGTACCGGCAGCATGTGGCAACCATGCGATTCAGTTGATGAAATTGAGTTGATCCAGAACATTGAACCTCGCCAGATGTCAACTCGAAATCAAGGAAAGCCAAAGCCAGATTACACCAAGTTTGCATTTGCTTTCTTTCTCAGCGATCCGACAACATACCAAAGGGCCATTGCTAGCGAGAGCGCTGATTCATGGAAGCGTGCAATGAAAGAGGAGTTCAACTCGCTACAACAAAACAATACTTGGAAGTTAGTCGAGTTGCCGCAGGGCAAATCACTAATCAAATGTAAGTGGGTATTTAAGTCAAAACGAGATACCCAAGGAAAAGTCGTACGCTACAAAGCGAGGCTAGTTGCCAAAGGTTTTACTCAAGTCGAAGGCGTCGACTATCATGAAACCTTCTCGCCGGTAGTTCGTTTTACGACCATCCGTTATTTAATGGCAATCGCAGCTAAATTTGCTTTGAATATTCGTCAATTGGATGTCGTAACAGCTTTTCTTCATGGAAGACTAGAGGAAGAAATATATATGTCGCAGCCGGAAGGATTCGACGATGGAACTAAACGTTGTTGCAAGCTGATCAAGGCAATTTACGGACTAAAACAATCGAGTCGGGTTTGGAATTCTACATTGAACCAAGTGCTGTTAGATTTCAGGCTGAAGCGTTCGTCAACAGACCAATGTGTTTATCATCTCATCGAAGGAACTTGCATATTCATCGTGGCCATTTATGTAGATGATATTTTGGTGTTCAGCAATGATACAGCACTGGAACGGAAGCTGACTGATGTACTTTTCAAGCAGTTTCGAATGAAGGACATGGGAGAGATATCATCCGTCTTAGGGGTTCGAGTAACACGTTACAGGAAAACAGGTACCATATCTCTTGATCAAACTCAATATATAAAAGATATTCTTTCTCGTTTTAATATGAGCGACTGTAATCCCACCGTCGCACCAATGGATGCTAATCAAAAATTATCCGCAGAAATGAGTCCGAGCAATGAGCATGAGTCGAAGCAAATGAAGGATGTGCCATACCGTCAGTTAGTTGGTGCATTACAATTTTGCGTGCAAGTGTCAAGGCCTGACATTTGCTTTCCAGTCAATGTATTGAGTCGGTATAATGTTAATCCAGGAAAGGCACACTGGGGTGCTGCAAAGCGTGTCTTACGATACCTCAAAGGCACGATTGACAGGAAGATCACATACAATAATTCGCAAACACAAATTCAAGGCTACTGCGATGCTGACTGGGCCAGTGATGAGGACGAGCGCCGGTCCACAACCGGTTATGTGTTTACCATGCAAGGTGGAGCAATCTCGTGGTGTACTAAGCAACAAAAAACAATCGCACTTTCAACGACGGAGGCAGAGTTCATGTCGATGACCGCAGCAATACAAGAATGCATTTGGTTAAAGATGCTAGAAAGAGAAATTTTCGTGAATTCACCAGAGTCAATTGAACTGTTTTGCGACAATATTGGTGCAGTTAAATTGGCCACCAACAACTCGTATTCTGCACGAACAAAACACATCGACGTCAAGGAAAAGTTTGTGCATCAAAACGTCACAAAAGGTTTGATAAAACTCACACATTTGCCGACAAATGAAATGCCAGCTGACATTCTAACTAAACCAACTTCTGGTCGCAAACTTGAGGCTTTTTCAAGCATTTTTGGTTTTTAACTGAATTTCGTAATTTGGCCTTCTGCTAGTTTCAACTGCACATTTAAAATCCTTATGTATACATTTTTTTTTATATACATATATCTATATCTTGAATTAATTTCTAAATTAAAATAGATGGAGTAAAAATATAACACTGTTAATAGAATTTAAATTAAACAAATAAATTTCAATTCAGGGAGGGTATTGGAAATTGAATTGAATGCACTCATTAGCAAAATGACAGATGACAATTTATATTAAATACAAACAATAAAGAAACTCTTCTTGCTTGCTCATCCAATCTCTACGGACGTGTTTTACTTTCTTCCTGAGAAATAGTCAATTTCACTTCGTTTAATCGACAGAAATCTATCAAATAATTCATTAATAATAAGTAATTTTTAGTGTTTTTCAATGGGACGGGTCGATGCTGGCAGCCTGCGTCGGCCATGTTGTTTTGGCGGTGTTTGTCTAATTTAAAACTATTAAACTATTGATAAGCACTTCCAAATGATAAAACTTTATTTTATTTTTGCCTTACACACAGCCTGATTTATTTCGTAAACATTAGTCTTGACAGTTCATATTTGGCTATAGTAGACACGACCGTGTCAAATTTATTATGGAAAAATATTCGATAAACCAACGTGTTTTAATCGTTAAAACATTTTATCAAAATCAATCATCGATTACTGTGACGATGACAAAAGCTGTTTTTTATTATCAGCTATGATCCATATAGATCATCGATTTACATGCACTTACAACAACAGCACATGATCCTGCTTCTCATCGAGATCACGAATCATGATCTGAAAATGTATTCCACTATTTCCGGCTGCGTTGTTTCTTTTATTCTTGAATGATGGTGTGCCTGTAACACTATTAATGTACACACAACCGCATTGCCAGACTAAAAAATGGAACACTAAATGATTTTTCTTCGCATTCGAATAAAGTCCCTGTCCGTATTCCGAGTTATTTTGTTTTATCTCTTTCTATTTATAAAGGTATGTCCAGACCAGCCAATCATTTGATAAACAATTAAATTCCATTCATGTTCCATATTTATTTGTAAAACACTTATTAAACAAAACAATTCTTATAAAATGCTTAGAAATGTTTTGCTGGTTTGGATCTGGACACCAGAAAAACGTTTATGAAATGTTTCACAGTTACCCAATCGTGATAGGAAATCATTTTTGTTTTACAAGTATCCATGCAGAAAGTGAGCGCTGTTTTTCGATTATTATTTGTTTTTAAATAAAATAAAAATGTCCAGAAAAGCTTTGAATACCTAATGAGAAAGTGATTCACTTCATACGATTATTTGAATTAAATCGCGTGTGGCGTGATTGCCAAGACCAAAAATACAAAAATAAAAACTTTACTCGCTGCTAATAATCCCACCACATCATTTTCTTCTCGTCCAAAACAGAATAAAGGTGAAACATTAAACAAACATTTACCCCCGTATTAATAAACAAATATGCAAAATGTAAGTTAGCTAGTAGACGTCAGATAGCATAAACAAATTTGACGTAACTGCTGAGTAACAAGTTGATAACTTTTACGCAGTGCTTATTAATACGGGTTTAATAAATAAATTTCAGAAATCTTTTATAAATGTTTATAAAATCTGTCCGATTTGCTTCAGAAACATTTCATAAACATTTCTGAAATATTTTATATGCCAAGATAAACTCAAGCGTTAGCACCAAAATATTGTACATGTGGTTCATATTTGAACATAAAATACTAAATTTGTTTCACAAAAAATATATTTGAAAAGAAAAGTTATGCAAATTTGATTCAAATATGGTAACACCCCCGACATTGCAAGTGAAATGACATGTGCCTTCTGTGACGTCACGCTGAGAAGAATATTTGCAAGATGGCTGGTAGCAATATGAAGTTTGAAATACCCTGTATTATCTGTTTTGCTTTTGAAGGCAACTGTTGCCACAATTCCAAAATTAAACTTTTCAATGATCCGTTGTGTTTTATTTTCATGATCTGATCCGAATCAGATCACGCTGATAATAAAAAACAGCTAAAGTTACGTGAAATTTTTGGGAGAAACAACGGGCCAACAACACGCACTATTTATCGTGTAGTGAATGATTTCGAAGAAAGAGGGTCTGTAGGTGATTCATCAGTCACCTTTGCATCCATTAAAAGTTACAGTCTGGTGTGCAATTTGGTCAGGAGGAATCATTGGACCTTACTTCTTTGAAAATGAAAACGGCGTAACGGTAACTGTGAATGGGGAGCGATATCGTTATGATTGAAAACTTTTTAACGCCACAACCTCATGCTTTGGGCTTGATGAACATTTGGTATCAACAAGACGGTGCCACATCGCATACAGCCAGGATTACAATGGAATTACTGCGAGACCTCTTTTCACAACAAGTTATTTCAAGAAATGGTGATGGTGATTGGCCTCCACGGTCGCCTGATTTGACTGCTCCGGACTTCTTTTTGTGGGGATATCTGAAAAGCAAGGTCTATGCAAACAAACCAGAAACGCTTGAGCAACTCAAACAAAATATTCGTGATGAAATTAATGAAATACCGCGTGAAATGTGTGAGAATGTAATGAAAAATGTGCTCAAAAGGGCTCGCATTTGTGAGACTAACAGAGGCGGACATTTACCTGATATTGTATTCCATACATAATTGCTGACATTAAATAAAACATTTATCTATATAAGATCCATTCTCTTTCATTTAATCAAAAATTATAAACAAACAAAGTAGTATAGCTTCCCGGCGGACACCCTGTACAATTTTATTTCTAAAAATGCAATAAAATGAACGAAATTAAATTTGTTCCATGTATTATGGCCTTATTAGTAAGAGCAAAAATTCCCATTAATTATGGAACTCAAAGGCGTTCAAGTAGCAGTAGCGCATTCTGTCACTCCAATTTTCCAAGATCTAGTTGATGGTTTCGGGCTGTAGCTAACGGATTGATTGGATGATATTGGCCTTAAGTGCCTGAATCGTTTCCGGATTGTTGGCATAACATCAAACATTCATGGTTCCCCACAAAAAAAAAGTCAAAAGGGGTCAGCCCCGAGGCGGCCAATTGACATCGCCAAGACCAAGATCAGTAAAAAAAAGTCGGTTAACATGGCTCTGTAACGCCCACCGTTGACCGAAACTTTATTCCCAGCCTAATTTTATAAGAACAATGGTCCAATGATGAAACCACTCCACAATCCGCACCAAACTCTCACTCTCTGTGGATGCATTGGCTTCTTGACAATAACTTGCGGTTTTTGTCCACTGGCATACCAGTCTCACGAACTTTTTGCACAAACTGGCGTACGGCAGGAGCGGTGGGTGCTTCATTTCCACCAAAACTTCTTTTCAAAAAACCCACTCACTTTTGAAATAAGTTTTCAATACTTCCCAACGTTGTTCAAGCGTAAAGCGACTCATTTCATTCCTCGAAAGTATGATACTGACTTTCTGTCGAGATTTCGAGCGGGAAACAGCTGTCAGCGTCAGAATAACCTACGATTTGAAAAGAAACCACTAGGTGGCCCACCCTTTACTTGCGTTTCAGGTCGCATTGGCTCAGTGATTAGAGCGATGGAACACTGAGCGACGAGTCGCTGGTTTAACCCATCAAAGTACTTCCTATTATCACGCTGATTAATTGATTTTAATTTAAACTTACCATTTGCCTGTATAAGTGTATAGCCTTCATAAAAATTAATAATAGTGCCAGAAATTGGATAGTAAATTCTCTTCCTTATGACCTTAACATCTTTTTTTCAACTTACTGCTGTTCATATCATGAATCATTGCTATTGTCGTTGTCCATGATATTTCTGTGGTAGTATCGTTTTACAGGTGATTATTATTGCGGGATATTTCAATAGCACATACATACATACTAACATATAATATGCTGCCAAAAATAATTCCATATACGGCATGAAAGCGCATGCAAGTGTTGGTTGGTAGCGTAAAGACAAGGAGAATATGACAATTAATTTAGCGAGCAGCCAATTCGGCGACGACCAGGTGAAAAATAAGTCGTGTTCTCTTTTCTTTACCGATGTAGACGGTGTAGGTTTCCGCGAAATGCCACCAGATTGCACCGTTCTCACATTCGAAACAATTTATGATGATTTCAGCATAAATTGTCGATTTATTGTGTTTGTGACTTTGCGAAGCCGGTGAGAGAGTGTTCAGAGTCACAGGTGGAAATCGTGGTTGTGAGTCATGCATGGAAGTCTGTCTTGAATGGAACTTAGGTATTTTGGTGTAAAAAAAATGCCAACGTCGCTGTGTTCGACTTGAAGGTATATAAAAAAATGTATGGACACCAGAGTAGTCGGTTAAATTCAATCAATTCTATTGATGAACCAGTGTTGGTCTTTCAAATGCATTTATTGGAAACGTCCAAGTTCATAAATGCCGCTGGTATCTTCCCTTCTACAGAAGTGCTTTTTAGTATTTTTCTGGCTCTTGCATACTGCTAGAAATAATATTTTATTTCACTTCTTAAAGCAACCACACGCAGATAGGCGAGAGCCGTGAGAACAAGTCAATTTTATGCCACTATCATCAAGAATGTTGGCATGGTTCTTGACGAACCTCTGCCTTTAAGAGATTATGAAATTTATAGCCGCGCACAGGGTATCTGTAAGGAGATACAAGTTCTGAGTTACAATAGGCGTGTAAACAGGCTGATCTCAAGTGTTAGGTTGGCGCAGGGGTATTTTAGGCCAGTTAAGACTAGTTTCATTTGAACTTATTCGCCTTTACTTGAGGTAAAAGGCTCTAGGTCTATGAATGCTTCGTTGCTTTTACTGCACACGAGCACATTATAGAAATGTGTGTTTTTTAAATGGCTTAAAAACAACACAATCATCTGTATAGAAGACGGCGTAGGCTAAGAAACAGTGGCAAAGTTTAACCTTTTTCAAAACTGGATACACATACACATGGATACTGTCCGTCTGCCTGTCTGTCTATCTGTCTGTATGTCCCGAGGCCTACAGCCTAAGAGGCTGAACGGATTTCGTTCAAACTTCGGATTTAAAGTTTGGGGGCTTACAGTTCGGGACGTTTTTTTTTTGCATGGTAACCTCAATATTAATGGTACCTCCCATACAAAATTTTCATACCAGTTTGATTTGTTCGAAAACGGCTCCAACGATTTCAACAAAAATGTATATTTAAGCTTAAGTAGGTGAGGTAAGCATAACTGCATATTCAGTTTTCCGCTAAAAAAACCGAGTAACGGTACTTTTGAAATTTGGACATATCTCAAAAACGGTCTATACGATTGTAACAAAAATTAATTTTTAAGGTAATGTGGTCATTTTTAACTTAATAGCAAATACAGTTTTTCTCTGTATTATCGTAAAATGAATTTTTGAAAAGGTAATTTTTGGAAAATGTTGTTTCCTTTAGTTTACTAGAAAGCGGTAATAGCGATTTTGACCAAATTGCAAACTTAGAGGAAAATTTATGTTTTCAAAATTATTGCGTCCTTAATTCTCAATTCGAATCACCGAAAACGCTTATTTTAAAAACTGCTCATATCTCGAAAACACCATTTTCGATTTCGATAAAACCTAAAAACCATCCCGAACAATAACTTGTACTCGGTTTTCAGCTAAATAGTTAAACAATAGTATTTTTCAAACTAGACATTGCAATATTTATTAGTGTTTTGTCTGCCAAATTTTACAAAAACCACTCAAACGATTTTGACCAAAATACATATTATAATATAAGGTATTCTAGATTAGATCCCGTACTTAGTTTTACTCAAAAAATTCAAAAAAATCAGTTTCTTAAATTTTTCCCAAAAATTACTTCCCAAATTCCGATCGGTATTCCTTTCACATATTTTCGGTAAAATTTTGAAATAATAACAATGCCCGAACTTCCAATGAAAATCCAATAACAGCTACGTAAAACTTGTTTTTAGCAAATATTACCAACTTCTAATTTTTTTCAACAATATTGAATATGCACCCTTAAAATATATCCAACAATTTGGAGCTAACACAATCTGCAAGTCCCACTTCATTTACATTAAAACTTTTGATGAACGAGAAAGTTACGTTCGACCCAGTCGTGCACTTTATTTTCATTTATTTTCGAGCATTTAATGTACTAGCGGACCCGGCAATGCTTCACTACCGCTAAATTTGAGCACCTGCATCGATTTATGTAATTTTAGCCTTTAACTAGCTTTAAAATTGTGCAGAAGGAATTAGAGGAATATTTTTTCTGTCTATGGGAAGCATTCATCGGACTTTTAATCTACGAAATAGGTGTACAAGTGAGGGGTATAATTTCAAAACTCTTCTATTCCACTTTAATTCAAAAATTAATTAAATATGAGAAAGTGTTCTTTAGAAGGGCCCTCATCTAAGTATTTCAAAACATGTTATTTCTTATACTTTAGTTTAGAGTACTTAAAATGTGAAGTTTTTTTTTCAAAACTACACTATTCCATTTAGTTGTTTAATTCAAAACTCATTTATTCCCATACAAACTGAATTCCGCACCAAACCTTTTCTTTTCCTATGCAAATCAAAGTAGCCGGTTTCAAAACTCATGTATTCCAATGACATTAAAAAAGGCGGGAATTTTTGTTATTTTGAGAATATTCATTGTTAAACTAATTTAGTGTCGCAATAATTCTTGTGAAGAAAACAGTCTTTGGTAAGCTCGCAGATAAAATAATTTTTTATAAGTTTATTTTTATTTAATATTTAAATATGTTTTATGAACAGATCATGGAGCTGAATTCGTGAACGAAGTTCCATTAGGAAAAGGTCGAAAAAAAGTTTTTTTTAGGTTTTTTAGTAATTAATAATATTTTTTACTATCCAGTTTTGAAGACTGAAGATATTTAATGTTTTTATTTAAGTTTTTTTTTCATATTTAAAATTTTCTTTTAAATAAAACGAAATGAATTATATCGATAAAAAAGTTTTCTTTCTTTTCAAAACTCCTCTATTCCTAAATAGGTTGAATCAAAAGTCAACTATTCCAATCGTAATTTACAAAACTCTTCTTTTCCATATTAAATTGATTTTTTATAATTTTTAGGTTTACCTTATAGGTTCAAACCCATAAGAAAAAGATAAAGATCATTTCAAACTTGCAATGTAGCCTTCAAACCAATCGCTTATATCATTTTAGTAGCTTTCAACAGTTTTTTTCTTTTTACTCAAAATTCCCAAAAGTGGAAAAGAAGAGTTTTGAAATTATACCCCTCAAGTGTTTATAGTATCGTTCTACAAGTGATTAGCTTACCAAAATTATTAAACTTTGTGGTTTCGATTATGTTTTCTAAAACAAAACTAGTTTGATATTTGAGTATTCATTTCGAATCCCTCCTTAATCTGCAGAATTAGTTGTAAAGTATAACTTGGTCAACGCATGACAAAATATTCCAGTTCCATAGCAAGCAACAAGCTCACAAATGGCTGATCTCAGTATTAGATTTGTAGCTCTGTATGAAAGACTTTTTGTAGTTGATATTGTCCAAGGGTCAGTTTGGGTATTGATTAGTGACTTCTACGCCATCTGCTGTATTTGTCAATATTTTGTCGATTATTGACTGTCGTACTACAGAACTGTATTCTGCAGTACAGCCACAAGTCCACAATATAAATTTGAAGGATTTTACCACAAGTGGCTGTGAGGCCATCAGTATCTAATAAATACAGTTCACCAGTACATTCGATTTATTCAAAAAAAAGTTTACAAGAACTCTTTACCCTTACCCACACATACATTCCGAATCCAAACAAATAGGTGTAACCAACTTGAGAATAGCGCGAATGGCTTGGTATCGCATAGCATTCTCCAGCAGGCGCACAAAACCCGCCATTAGCAAAATCCACCACACAAATCATCAGCAGAAGCAGAGAAGCAAAATCCGTAAGACAAAAGCAAGAACTTCAAAACTCCACAGTCCAACTGCGAACTGCCTACTGTTGCTGGATGTGGTCGCAATACAATAATATGACAAGTCACCAAGTTGCCAAGGTGCATGTCCTCATATTCCCCCCGGCCTTCTGTTGCGCGCCTCAGCATTATAATCACACTCAATATACACAAACGCTCATCGCGGCGGATTACAAATGGAATAACCACCGGCCAAACAACGGCAACAACAAGCAAAAACAAAAGACACATGCTGCAGAGCACATAAATAACACGAAAAGTCAGGCACAACAAACAGAGAATCAACTAAAAACCGATCCAGGATAAGGGAAAAGCGGATCTAAATCCACGCTTGCGAATAGAGAGGTATGTCGCCTTACGTCTCCGAAATCCGAATGCAAGAAGTCGAAACTGGTTTCGAGAAGGCCCTTCGGCAACAAAATGACGACGAAAAATAAAGTTTCCACTATATCTGCCTAAGTAATTCCTGCTGCAATTGGCCAGCCATAATCTTCCCGCGTAAACCCATGGCTGAAACACCAGCCTCCGACTGCAACTCCAGTTTCACCATCTTCATTCGCCAGTGTAGCATCATCATTATCGTCTTTGAAATAGCAAATAAACACCACAAAGCGTATACACACATATGTATACTTCACTTCTGTCGCAGTCGCCACCGGCAAGCGACGATCTACCTAAAGACGATCGACATCGATGCCATCTGATACCGTCGTCGGTCGTCGTCATTGTTGGCTCTGTGTCTGTGCAAAGGTAAACGCTTGCCTTGTTCGTGGTCAAACCCGGCATAGCGATTCAATGATTATTCGGATCCTGGGCGCAGTTTAAACGAGCGGAAAAATTACCGCGAACAAATCTGACAGAATGCGGCACTTGGCGCAACGTGTGGACTTAACGTCCGGCTACACACAAGCAAAGAGGCGAGTGTAACACACACCAGTAACTTACCTAACCTACCACTTGGGTAATGATCCTTAAAGCGATGGTTTATTGGTGATACCTGTGTTTGTGACTGGAAAATAACGATCGAATGGCCTGGTTGCTTCGATCGCAATGATTTTTCGCACAGTAGTGATTGTGAGTTTTCAGACGCTCTGCCACAAGATTTTGATAGGTGTGCCAACAGAAAAATATTTGAGCTATCTTCGGAAGCTCTGAGGACAAAAAGTTTTTCAATCAAGTTAAGGGCAGTGGTATGGTATGATAGAGAGTGGGCCAGAGCAGCCACTGTGTAACAGATCAGCAACAGATCGATAACAGATCATTAGCAGAGCAACGGCTGAGCAGGTGGTGAGCTTCAGTAGAAGAGTATAGAAAAGTTGAGGAACGGATGTTTTTATAATAGGTGTAGAACAAATATAGATAAAAAAGAGGGATGTTATTAACAGCAGTAGGTTATTTTTGGAAAATTTTTGGTGACGTATAGTCAGCAACAGAACAGTAACAGAGCATTACCCTGAAACAGCAACCCAACGAAATAATTGACAATAATATCGGAACAACAGCTATAGGCAGAAATTTGCCCTACTGCAATTAATGACAAGTTATTGCATAGCAGCAGTAAATGAAACACAAATCAAAGTAAAGCAGGAAATTATTACTAGCAGACTCGCACCAGAGGAGTATATTACAGAGTACCAGCAGAAAAGCTTTCCAGTCTTAGCTCAGTCTGCATGAAAAGTTTGGTTAATATTTAACTAAAAAGAGCAGAAAACAATGTAACAGGAAAGGAGCAGATCATTAACAGAGCAATAACAGAGTGTCATTATTTGCAGTAAGATTTGTAGAACCAAAGCCTGAAATGAAGGACAAGTGAACCGGAAACAGACAAATAAACAAATAAGAACAGAGGCAACATTCCAGTAATAGAATAACAAGGTAACATACACGTATTTAACAGATCAATAACAGAGGAGTGGCAGGGTATTTGCAGAGGAGCAGAGGCTTATTTCAACAGATCTGTTGTAGAACAGTTACAAGTGGTACCAATTAACATAGAAGCAACAGAATACAGAGAAATAACAGGGCAATAACAAAGTAAAAGCTAATCAGCAGCATGGCGGAATGTTGGCAGCGTCCACATCCTACCGATAGTGACTGTACCACAGGCGGTCATTGAAGTCGACCTCCCTACCAACTGCCGTCTTTTGCCATTTACTGATGGCGTTCGGTCAGCTACTCTTTTGAATTTACAGAGTACATTTGGCGAGCTCTTTGCCACATTTCACCACTGAGAGCAGTGTCCATATTTTCGCAAGCCCACTCCTGCAGCCCCCTCACGCTCACCGTCATCGACGACAATGTCGACGGAGATGATGAGGATCATCATTGCCATTATCGTGGTACCAATCCAATCAAGCCAACTCTGGCTCGAGTTAGAGCGCAAGAAAGAGATTTGATTCTTTTAGTCTCCCTGCCTCTCCTACTCTATCCCACCACTTGCCGGTTTTCTGGATCCTGCGCGCGCGCAAAAATTCCACGGGTTGTATTGACCTCACCAATCTATCCAGTTTCAAGAGTCGTCCAGGTGGAGCATGTTGCATACACAGAAGCGCATTGCTGGCCATACTGTACCCAAAGCCGCCTGCCATAGGGGGCACACAATCACAACGGACAAGTGCGGACCAAGTGCGCATTCCTTGAAATTATATATATACGTATATTCGGTTTTGTTTTATTTTGTTTTTCCTGTCTATCTCTTTCTGATTTGCTTTTCGTATCGTCATTCGTTGGGTTGTTGTGTGAAATTCATACTTCTCGTTCCCATGAAACCGATCACTGAATTCCGCGCTCCACCAATCTGTTCCCGCTTCTGATCTCCAAAAGCAGCGAGATCGCTTGCAGATTATGTGTCGTTCATTGCGCGAGTGCGGCGGAGGAGGAGGAGGAGGAGGAGAAGGTGGGTTCATATGCGGGATTCCATTGGGTGGAAAATTTGTTCGCGCTACTTTCAGCTAAGCTCTTGGTCATAACACAAAATCGATCGATCAACGAAGGAAACTATAGCGCTTAGAGCCGTTTCCGTCTTAGGCGTTGCGCTTCGAAGTGTTTTTCGCTCTCAGGGCATAGATTGTTTAGAGTTCATGCGCTGGGGTTACCTGTTTGAGCAGCAACAAGCGGGAGTCTATTGTGTCGATGGGTATACCAAGTTTGGGCCGGCCGGCGCGACGCGGATCGTGCGAGAAGAGAAATTGAATGTTTCTGTCGTCGACTGTCCAACACACGAATGCGCTTTTGTAGGACGAGCGCGCTCGATGTGTGCGACTTGAGGCAAAGTTGGGCGAGTTGTTTCTTTTATTGAAAGACTTCCGCGTTGAGGTGTTGACTAGTAGACTGATTTTTTTATTTTTTCTTGGATTGCTGGACTCTGCTGTGGTGGTCGGGCCTCTGGAGGTGAGTGCATAAAATGTGGGCCAAAAGTTGAAATGCAGAAGAATGACATGATGAAGCGATGGATTTAGTTTCTTTGTGCTTGCTTTCACCGATCAGATGAAAAGTGCTGCGGACTGTTTAAGAAAATTGTAGACGATGGTTCAGTTTATCGAAAGCAAACTATTTTGGGTACGAGGATTTGAAATTGGTTTTGAATTTGATGAGGCGATTGGTTTGTGTTTGAAATAAGAATTCGAAATGGCGACTTTTCGACAGGCAAAACAACAAGTTTATCAGTAGAACTAATCACAAATGTTGAGCATAAGGTTTTAATGGTCGATGATGATTTGTTGATATTCTGCTAAATATCGTAATTAAATTTGTCGGCTATAAAAGGGGTGCCATGTGGTTTTCCATTGGGCAAACAAATCTTACTTTTTTTTTATACCCTCCACAAGAAGGTATATTCACTTTGTCATTTTTGTAACGTTAAGAAGGAGTCACCGGAGACCTCATAAAAAATATATATTCTGAATCACGATCACATTCTGAATCGATTTAGCCATGTCCGTCTGTCTGTCTGTCTGTCTGTCTGTTGAAAGCACGATAGCGTCCTAGGCGAATGAAGTTTGGTAAAAAGACTTATTTTTATTGTCGCTATTTTTTTTTTTTGGGCTATGTCGGTCAAGTAGTTCTGGTACCTCCCATACAAAACCAATATTAGAAAACACATGTTGAAAACACGAAAGCGTCGAAAAGAATCTACCCAGATAAATTAAATTTTGTGAGAGAACTTACTTTTATTGTCGTCAAGTTGGTATGAAAAATGGGCTTTGTCGGTCAAGTAGTTCTGGTACCTCCCATACAAAACCGATATTAGAAAACACATGTTGAAAACACGATAGCGTCGAAAATAATCTACCTAGGCAGATCTCGATATTTTTCGAGATTTACACAGACTCTTACCGCTGGAACATTGTGCTGCTGTTTTACGTCAATAGGGAGAAAATATTGTAGAGTCGCTAGAGTACGTGCTTGCAAATGGTGTGCTTGGAAGACGCAGTCTAAAACAGAGATCTTAAAATAAACTCCGTCATCGACTTTTGAGGGGATTATTGTCATAACCGCAATGCTTTGGAACAGACAACAGAGGGACCCAATTCGTGCAGTGGTCTTGACTTCCTACGTTTTGGAATTTGACGGGTGGCAATTCAGATATGGCGCAAAAGTCATGATGCAACTTCCTGAGATACAAAGTTCTGCGGTATGTAAATATCTTCGGTTAGACTATCTCTCGTGGGTTCACATTGCAAATATGGAGAAAAACAGAAGAAAACTTACTGTTTTACTCTGTACTCTGTACTCTGTTTCCACATTTTTCTCCTTGAAGCAAGGTAACGTAGTTGCATCAGAACAGGAATCTGAAGTATAGACTATATACCGAATATATTCACAAAATACACCAGCTTGCAGACTTTCGGGCTGAATGCCGATAGTTTAGATTCGCTTAAACTTGAGCAGTTTTTACTCACACTAAAATCCAGTTTTACTTTCAACTCTCATTTTGTATTGGCATAACAGTAGCGCAATTTGGTAGATCTACCATAATTTTTTCATATTTTTTAAAATTTACCTAGATACTACATTTACCAAAGCAAATACACCCAAAAAGTCATCTACTTTGGGTTGTTGTCTAAAACGGTTGCCGTATTTGGTTCAAACTTGGGATTTGGAGTTTGTGGGGCTACAGTTCGGGGCCATTGTTTTTTTTCGCAAGGTAGCCTCAATATTAATGGTACTTCCCATATGCAATTTTCACACGGCTGTAACGATTTTAACCTAAATTGATATTTGAGCTTAAGTAGGTCAGGTTAACACGACTGCATACTCAGTTTCTCGCTAAAGAATAAATAACGGTACTCTTAAATTTGGAGATAGCTCGAAAACGGTCCACACGATTGTAACAAAAATTAATATGCTCATTTATAGCTTAATAGCGAACTCAGTTTTTCTCTAAGTTATCGTACAATTGATTTTGAAAAAAAAAAAAACATTTTTTTAGAAATTTTCTTTACTTTATCTGAAAACGGCAATAACGATTTTGGCCAAAATGCACAGATACTTAGTGTAAAATTGATGTTTTCAAAGCTATTGCGTCCTTAATTTTTAATTCGAATCACCGATACTTTTTCGAATTTCTCTTAGAATGTGGACTGTTTTTTTTTTTCCTGTAGTTAAGCTAATTGGATATGACACAGCTCCTCTCCTTCTCCACCTGAGGTTGGCCTTCAATAGGAGCTGCCTTGACTGCACCGATCGAAATGTGGAATGATTCCGCAAATGAACATGGCAGTGCTGAGCCTTTTCTGGCCGGTACGTCCTTATGTTCTTTACCATTAAATTTGGCAATACCCTGGAATTCGGAAGAAATTTCATATTCATTTCAATTACTCACTAAACTCATCAAAACAGCGGTGTAGAAGTTTGAAGCGAAGCGGTTCCATGGAAGAACCACAGGCGAAGGTCATCAAGAAACGAGACAGACGTATATGCAGGGGCACGAAAAAAAGTATGCCCTGTCTTGTTCTGATTCCGCAAGAGTGTAAGTTGGCTTTTTTGACAGTTTTCGTGCACACAATTCAAAAAATGTATCCACTCTGTTTTCGACCGAAACCAATGAAAAAAGCGAGTGATGAACAAAAAGTATTTATTGGTCTTTATGGAGAAAAAAATGAATTGGAGGTGGGTCGAAAGACGTTTACCAAAGGCAAAAGTATTGGAGGGATCAAAAGTAAGTCAGCCGTCGCAATCTATTGAAGCTCCTGAGGATGATGAAAATTTGCCATGGGCTGTGGAAGCCTTAGACCACCCCTTGGAGGAGAGTTTCATGCAAGAAATGTCAGTTACGGTGGTGGCAAGCCGAAAAAATTATTTTACAGGAGCAATATTTTCATTGGAAGAATAAATATGAAGAAAAGCTTCTTGAGTTACGAGAAAGAGAGGTACTATTCCTTCAAGAAAAATAATATCAGGGCTCTAATCGCGAATTTTATGAAACGATAGTCGTGGAAACGATTGAACATAACGACATCGTTTTTAGTTTGCTTCACATAACATCATCGTCGTATCGTTCAATCGAATCGTTTATCGTTCTCGTTTTGAACAGTTTGAACATGACTGTAAACAATTTTTGACGACTCAAAAATCAAAAAATGTATGGCAATTGTTTCTTTTTTTTGTATTTTTTTTTATTTTGCTTCGTTGTCATTAGCCGTGTTTTTTTGAGCTTCGATCTCAGCAAAGCAAAGTAAAGTAGGATTTTCATCATGCATTTTCATCAAAGGGTCATTACATGTGATAATCATTCTCAATTAAAAACGGTCACACAGGGCGTACCACAGGGATCAATATTAGGACCGATCTTATTTTGCATCTTTATAAATGACCTTCCACATGTTTGTAAACATACATCAATTCATTTATATGTAGATGATGTGCAAATTCATGCCGCAAGTTCACTCACGGCACGTGTCAATGAAGATTTGGAGCAAATTCACAGATGGTCTCTTGAGAATGGATTGCAACTAAACCCAAAAAAGTCGCAAGTGATCCCTAAATGTTACAAAAAATACAACCCTCATCTTTTACCGAATGTTTGGCTCAATAACAATAAAATTAGTGTAGTAGACACTGTCACTGGTCTAGGCTTTGTTATTAACCGTAGCCTATCTGGCTATAATCACATAAATATTATTGTTGGACGAATCTATGGGTGTCTTCGCAAATTGTGGCTGTCTGCCAATTTTACACCCATTGAAACTCGACGAAAGCTGATAATAGCCTTAGTACTACCCCTCATAACATATGCTGAGGTTGTCTACAGCACACTAGACTCTTTATCGCGACGTAAACTTCAAGTTGCTTTCAACGACGCGGCGCGATATGTGTACGGCCTTCGTAGAAGTGACCACATCTCCGTTTACTCTCGGGAACTACTTGGATGTCCTTTGTAAGATTACATCAACGCCAGAAACTGCATATTTCTTCATAAAGTCATATACAACCAACGCCCAACTTATCTGTTTACAAGGCTTAATTTTTCTCGCTCCAATAGAACTATGCATCTTATACCTTTTCGTTACGTTCACCTTAATTCCTCACGTCTATTCTTCGTCCACGCTGTTAGACTATGGAACTCTTTGCCCACGCGGATTAAAACAATCTCAAATCTAACAACTTTTAAAAGTGTCATTTTTCTCTATTTCTCCTCGACTATCTCTTATACCTAAAACATATCACAATGTTCTACTTCCACTTTTCCTCTCAATTCCTCAATTCCATCCTAACCATTCTCTCCTCAACCCATCTGCTCTTTAGATCTTTTGTATCATTTAATTAATAGTTTTAAGTCATTTAAATTTGAATTTATATAAAACTACTTCAAAGTTCTAAGTACTATAAAAGATATAATCTTAATGTACACACCTATAAGTAATAAATACAAATACAAAAATAAATACAAATACAAATTACAACAACTACGCTCTACTTGACACTTCGAGACTCGGTTGTAGTTGTTGTAATCGCGTGCTGAAAATCCTACTTTACTTTGCTTTGCTGAGATCGAAGCTCAAAAAAACACGCCTAATTGCCGGATATAAAATTGGGAAATAAATGTAAAAATGGATAGTTAGCAAGAAATATGGCCTCTACAAGTATCAAAATGCCAATATGTAAACAGTGTGTTAATTCAGAAACGTCAAACATTTGCGCAGTGATGCGGCATCGCTGCTTATTTGCGATGCTTATGCGATGCGCAGTTGATGCGTTGCTGATTGAATATGGCGTTAGAGTTTTAGAACGCATTATTTACATCAAACATTTTAATGTCAAGAAGTAAGTTTTTGCTAATAAAAGTTTCAATCGATAACTATATCTAACTATAGGTAGACGATTAATTTATTTCCATGCCTTAGTCTTGTCATTATTAAAAGCTTTACCTCCGCAGCGGTGAAATACTCAATGTAAAAAAAAATGTTTGTGAGAAAAATTAAAATAAAGCATTCGACAAAAATTTGCAAATTATTCTGTCAAAAGCATTTATTCTTTCTTTTCTTTCGCTCCCGACATTTTTCTTACTTTTTTGTCGGCGAATCAACTGCGCATCAGGTATTTCTGTGATGCTTTTTATCGTTTAGTTTGCGCATCAGTTTGATCAAATTTGCAATAATGAACACTTGACGTTGAAAGTGATGCCAATAGTTGCATTAATGAACATTTTGCAAACCATCATGAGCATCATGATGCCAGAGATGCGTTACTGACTTTACATTTATCTACGCAGCCAAACAACAGCTAGAAGTGTGAAAAAGCAAGATTCGCCCAAGAAGGGTGGAATGTTTTATGAAAGTTCACATTAAACGGATACACAAGAGTGTTTTAAGAAGTTTTATTGCTAAGGGTCGAGTTGTAACAAAGAATTTAATGCAAAGAATTCGATAAAAGCAAGTCCTCTCCAAAGGGGACATAAGTTGGTGTCTTCAGTAAAAATTGTTCTACTTCTCTAAGAACTAACCAAAACTAAAAATAAATACTCCAAAAACGATGAAACGATTGCAAAATAGCCCTCGTTCAATTGAATCATTTCAACGATAGTATTTGGCAGTTGAATTAGTAACCTAAAGCAACATTTAACGATGATCGTCCAATCGTTTCAACGACTATCGTTTTTTGGTTGCTACACGAAGTAGAAGCATCGTCGAGACGATGTCGTTCGATCGTTTTTTGCTTACGCGATTAGAGCCCAGTTCAAAATGCAAACAAAGCAATAATATATTTTCTTAATACATGGACAAAAAATCAAGAAAAGTTGGTTTCGATTATATTCTATCTTATTATAATATGTCCTCGTCTTAAGTGTATTTTGACAGTGTAGTTCTTTAACTCGTCAACAATTTTTTTTCTTCGGAGGTAAAAATGGTTTTCTTGGTATATTTTTATTTGTACGGGTGTCCGCCGGGAAGGTATACTACTTTGTTTTGCCGCCATTTTGGTAAACATTAGTCTTGACTCTTGACAGTTCATATTTGGCAGTCGTGAAGTAGACACGTGGCAAATTTATTATGGAAAAATATTCGATAAACCAACGTGTTTTAATCGTTAAAACATTTTATCAAAATCAATCATCGATTACTGTGACGATGACAAAAAAATCATAATGAGTGACGAGGCACATTTTCATTTGAATGGATATGTGAATAAACAGAATAGTCGGTTCTGGGCAATGGAAAATCCCTCAAATTATTCATCAGTCACCTTTGCATCCATTAAAATTTACAGTCTGGTGTGCAATTTGGTCAGGAGAAATCATTGGACCTTACTTCTTTGAAAGTGAAAACGGCGTAACGGTAACTGTGAATGGGGAGCGATATCGTGAGATGATTGAAAACTTTTTAACGCCATGAACTTCATGCTTTGGGCTTGATTAACATGTGGTATCAACAAGACGGTGCCACATCGCATACAGCCAGGATTACAATGGAATTACTGCGAGACCTCTTTCCACAACAAGTTATTTCAAGAAATGGTGATGTTGATTGGCCTCCACGGTCGCCTGATTTGACTGCTCCGGACTTATTTTTGTGGGGATATCTGAAAAGCGAGTTTGTTTGAATAAACAAACAAACCAGAAACGCTTGAGCAACTCAAACAAAATATTCGTGATGTAATGAAATGTAAAATGTAATGAAAAATGTGCTGAAAAGGGCTCGCATTAGCGGACATTTACCTGATATTGTGTTCCATACATAATTGCCGACATTAAATAAAACATTTATCAATATAAGATCCATTCTCTTTCATTTAATCAAAATTATAAACAAAGTAGTATACCTTCCCGGCGGACACGCTGTACTTCCTTGAAAACCTCTTCTTGGACTCTCCATACTGTTATTTTGCTTTCGTTTGAAATATTTTCCCTGATCTGTCAAAATTAGCTGTGGAAAAATGTATTTTGCATTAATACGACTACTTAAATTCTGCAGAGATTTTTCGTACAGCGGCTAGCAAATTTAGCTTGAACTGTGTACTGTTTGGCTTAACTGCTTTGCTTAATTTGTTCATTGGAGATATTTTTGTGTGGGGGCTTAATTTAAGCGCGAGCAGCATACTAGGCTTTAGAGTCGTCCAAATGGGAAAGTTGAACATCGTTGCTTGGTGTTTCGGGTTCTTCGTTTGTTGTTAAGTGGATGGGTATATTTGCTTTTGTGAGAATGTTATGGAGAAAAACATTATGCGTTTATAAATTTTCCAGCTTTTATAGTATCAAAACTAAGTATTCTGTGTGAAGAGAGACAACGAAATCTGCTTTTTAGAATCCCGATGCAGCGTTCTTCCATACATCTTGTAGTTTATTCGTACTTTTCCATTGCTCTATTAGATGCCGTTTTACATGGTTTCATTAGTCATGGCTGCTGTGGAAATTTACTACCTCTCAGCTGCGAAAAGTAGTACTTATTGCAGAATGAGAATGACGACCTTTTTTATAAAAAAGAATGTTGAATTTTTCCCAGAAATTACAGACACAAGTTCATTGGGAACCGAAATCAATCTATTGTTGTTCTGTTGTTTCTTCAAAAGGATCTCTAGAGTTTCTAATATTTCTTCTAACAATTAATTTTCTCCTGCGAAAATATCAACGATAAGACTCAAAATAAGTTAATCAGAAACAATTTAATATACATACCGATTTTGTCGACTTGTGCGTTTCCTTACAATCACGTTCATTTTCCCTTCTTTTTTTTAAACAAAAATTCTGATATACAGAATTCAGCTCAGTCGGCTGACAAAAAATGTTTCACTCAGCACATTGCGGAATCGCGTGAACTACGATTGGTGTACATGGGCAGTGAGTGTGAGTTTTGTTAAGCGTGTGCACGGGCGGAAAACTCACTCTTGCGAAATTGGGCCCCAGACTGTGCGACACTCAATTCGATCTCTTTCCTTTCCCATGAGTTCTAAAAAAATTTACACAACCTTAAGGAGGTTGCCAACAAAAAACGAACATAACGCATTTGGATTACAATTTAGTCAAAAAAATAATGTACTTTAATAAAAAAAAAAAATACTATGGAATTTAATTTAAAAAATACTTTTGGGACACCTTGCGCCAAAAGAAAATCCCCAAAAATAGCTCACTCAGAGAAAAAAGCACGTAAAATCATTAAAAAAGCTTTAACCTTCGCCTTGACGATATACACCCAGGTGTAGATCCCAATATCTCAGTTATTTTTTTAATAATTCTAAAATCGTTTTATCTCAGTGACTAAATTGAACTGTACTCTCGGAAAGAGATAGTATAAACATTTTTTGATATCTTATTTTGCGAAAATTGCGAAATTTTTGGTATATATTCGACCACATTGACTGTATATACCTGGGTATAGATTTACATTTACCCGAAGATGTATTTGGAATTCGTCTTCAAAGATTGTTTAATCCAAGGATAATATTGACAATATGCACGCACAAGTAAAAGCTTGTGTTTGTTTCTATTGGAATCAGTTGTTTCTGTAGTAAATACTGCTAAATGTTATAAAACAATCAACACTCACTTTTTCGTATTTTTATTTTATGAATTTGTATTTATTTACATCATAACTAAATGGAAAATACTATTTGCAGTTAAAATTATTAGCAGAAACAAAAATTAACACAAAACAAAATATTATTTTGTATGAAAATGTTGACATTTTGTTTGCGTAAAACTGTGAACTTGGCAATTTTTTTTTTTTTTTTTCACTGTACGCAAACTTCCCTAGAGGGGCGCTTCCTTTTCTCCTCACAACAAAATTGTCCTTTTTGCGTTGGGCGACCAGATCCATCCCGATCCGTCAGATCATCTGGTATGAAGTAGAAAAATTACCCATAACTCTTGAACACAGAGCTCTTTTGTTTATCACTGGAGAGCAAAGATCTTCACCCAACTCTTGCATGAACTTACTTCCTTTGTTACTTAATAAAATCTAAAACTAATAAAATGGAAAACAAATATTGTCAATACGATGAAATTCAATAACTGATAGGCTGGTTCACAACGTTTTAATCGATTTTTTTTTATTGTCACCCGCTATTGTAGGTGAATCTCAACTACAAATCAACAGTACCTATACAAAAATTAAATATTGCAAAACTTAGTAGATAGGCGCTAGATTAAAAAAAGAAATATTTTGTATGTGCATTAGCATTGCTTACACATTTTTGAAATAGTTCAATTAATGACAGATAATCTCTACACCGGGGTGTTCGCCATCAGGATAAGGAGTTTTTATTTAGCGACAAAATGAAGGTTAAATCAAAGTAAAATCAGTATGAAATGGCTCTTATGTCGGAAATCGTCAAATCAAATTCATGTCACTTTTATGACAGCAGCTCATCTTCAAACTTTAATTTTAATTCAAGTCAACTTTGAAGTAAAGTGGTAACATTATACATTTTAAAATGTTATTCATAACCTATTCATTTTATGTTTATCAGCGTTATTTCAACTAAAACCACAGATTATATTAAATACTTCGATTTCAGCTGTCTTAACTTTGATGGCAAATGAAGTGTCTACCTTAATTCAAAATTATCTCATGAGTTGAATTGAAAACGCGTTGCACTTTGATGTAAAAGAGTATTTAGTGTTTTCATGATATCAGCTTTTTATTAAAATGGTTTCGTATATAAAGTAGGGTTGTTCGATTTTTTACATTTTTTAAAGCATTGATTCAAATAACTTTCGCATTAATGTGATTGATTTACTCATTTTTCTACTTAAATCAAAGTGATTCTAGTTAAATTCCAATACGTTTAATCAAAAATGGAACAACGTATTCTATTAAAATTTACGATGCTGTTTTTCTCTGAGTGTAGGGGAGAGTGAGTACGAAAGTAACATTTTTGATAATTTTTACCATAACTTGTCAACCGCAATACATAACAAAATGATAAAACATTCATACTAACAAATGAAGATTTGTCTTTCATAAAATACGTGTTTAGTTTCCAAACGTTTGTTTGTTCCAAGTCTGTGCTGTAAAAAAGAATGGCAAGTCAAATGTTACAAACGTCCTTTGGGGTGTATCGGTTGTAACATGGTGAAAGGACGATTGTAACAACACATAAATTAATAAAACAAAATGTCTGAGCTGGTTAACTTCACATTTAATTCATTTAATTCAAAAAATGACACGCGTAAATATGTATATACATATACATATTATTATTATATAAAAAAACAAACAAGAAAATATGCACATATATTAGCCTTAAGAATTTGTACTTTGTTTATCAAATTCAATTTGATTTAGGAACATAAATGGTACTTTCCTAGTTTAAAGCACTTAAATCACAGAATAATTCCAAGTACTTATTCAAATTCACACAAAATAATAATATAAAATAATAATATAGTAATTTTTAGTGGTTTATATTATTTGTGTGGACGTTTGTAACATGTTACAAATGTCCACACAAAAAATGTTACAACCGCCCACCCCATGTTTTTGCATAATCAAAATTATATTTAAAAAAAAATAATAGGCTTATCAAAAAAAGACTATTTCAATTGGATTCAACACAAATTAAACTTTGATAAGACTGATTCAATTTAATAAATCGTTAATAGTAGTTAGAAAAAAAATAACAAAAACCCACAACAAAAAAATTTCCGTTTTCAGTCGATTTTCACTTTTTAAATTTTATATGTCATCGTGTAGCATACTGACACTTGGTTTTTTGTGGAAGCATTCAGCACGTAATTAGGCAAAATTCTGCATCAAAAAATGAATGAATACAGTCTAAGTTATTCCGAAAAATTGAATGTTACAACCGACCCACCGTTACTTTCGTACTCACTCTCCCCTACCCGTGTAATTTTTTCTGCTCTGATCTGAAGTGATAGGTAAAATCGCCGCTTTAAATATTGTTCGCCTGCAAGTGTCAACCGTCAACTGTCAACTGTATTAACAACAGAAAAATGTCTGGTTTTTAACTTTTCTCCTTGAATTCCGTGGGTTCAATCTTCCTCTACATTTAGCAGTCTATACTCGACCGTCGTGCCTTAGAAACAAAGAGTACATGCAGGCAGGTATGTTTTACATTAAAGGACCGCCATTCATTCTCTTCATCGTACCCAGAAATGTTGGGCATGCTTTTATTCAGTAACTCATTATTCACCAGTCATGCGGTTTGGTTCCGGAAAACTTTTCTCGCAATTCGTTCCCCATCTTCTCGCTGTGCTCTTTCAATTTCAACTTGCACCGAATGTCCTTTTTGACGACAGAATAAATTAGTAGTCTGCGTAGCACTTTTTATGACCTCAACTTTTTAGCAAGCAAAAAAGAAATCCTCAAACAAATATGTCCAGTCGAAAAATGTTTGCAGGAGAAATCCAAAATGAGACTCCCGCTCCGGGGAATGAGTAATTAAATGTCCTTTTGTTGTCTGAAAATCTGTAACCGAAAATCCCTAGCACATAGTTAAATAATTTTTGCATAAAATAATGAGAAAATGTCCATCTAATTGTTCATGCAAAAAAGGGTTCTACAACTTACCAGAAACTGTCAATGGCCGAGCGCAGAAATCACACAGAACGAATTTATAGCTCTGTGACCGAGCATCCTTAATCGTCCCCTAATTTGTTAGTAGATAGGTGAATAATTGCAAATGTTTACCATCCTCTGACAGGGAGATGCATTTAATACGCCGTGAACTACAACACAAACCCAGACGTTACGTCTTCGGCTGAGTGTGCAATATAGCTCGCAGGATATGAATGCAAGTCTACGTTTACCGCGCCCTCATCACAAATGTACGATGGCAGCAACAGCCAAGGTTATACGCATCATCGGCAGGACACACTTATATAATTAACAGGAATATTACACATTCGGGATATAATGAGGCGTACACGCATCATATGAAATGCATACGGTATAAGGCCACGGAATCAATATTTGATGAGTCAGTCAAGCCGAACACAGGATTTACGCCTGGAGAATTTAATTTAAATCATGCAGCAGGATATTGGCGTAGGATGTATGAGAACGGGGGCACACTACGTGAGCTGATGTTAATCATGTTGTGCCGTTAAATGTTTGACATAAGCAAACAGGCATTTTGCATCAGGACAGCTCTACGAGGATCATGGAGCATAATGCACGAATCAATTGTAGCCCATAGGTGGTGATGTGTGTTATATATGCGAGTACGTTCGTACACTGTTAAGCAGTTAATTACAATTCGCAGCTCCAGGATTGATTGATATTTATGCAAGGAGCTGTGTTTTTTGTTGTGTTTGAAAATGAAATGGCAACTGCTTCACACGAGAAAGTTCTCGCCATCCGCTACAAGGAATACTTAATACCACACCCTAAGCATATCGCGCCCTATGTCTCCATGCGGGAGGAACATTCCGATGAATCCTCATCTATTTCCCAGTTGCAGCAGCGCAGATGCTAAGCCCCCCCGGGCGTATATACACAACGGAAGCGCTCCAGCACTCTGCGTCGTCGATCAAAAGCTAGCCCCCACTTGAAGAGAAGCGTTGTTCCTCAATATGCCTCTAAGGGCGTTGGTGTTGTTGTGTTATTAGTTATTATAATTCACAAATGATGCTGATGGAAGCCAAATTCAGGTGCTGGGCTGTGTCTTCATTAAAGCACGGACTGGTGTACGGGCGCACACTCGTGCACAGCGTTCTTTTATCTGCATTGGGAATTGTTTGGCAACAATTTAAACAATTCCTGGGGACGTTCGCAAGCACGGGTACCAATCATGAGCCAACGTACACATATCATGGCCTATGGAGTATGTATAGGTATACGAGGGAGAACGGCAAAAGCTTCGCAATAATGAAGATTGCACACACAGTGCCGGCGGTTTTAGGGGAGTGCAAATGTGGATAGCGTTGTGCCAAAAAAGAGGTAACAGTCGCAATGCTATGTGTGGCTGGATGGAGGGAACGGAGAACGAATTTAGTGCACGGAATGAGGTCAGGATGAAGATAAATTTTCCAACCCGTATGGCGGGATACAGCTAGTGCAACGGTGGGCGGTAGGTAGGATACCAAATGTTTAATGATATTTAACACTTTATTTGCGACAAATCAGGAGGGAAACCTGTCGGAGGAAGAGTTGACTTCTTCTGGAAGAGAACTCTTTCAGGGAAAATTTGGCGAAAATTTTCGAGTTTAAAAGGGCTGTGTTTCGTATTTTAGTGGTTTGCTTTTCCAAATGGCAACAGATCTTGGGTTCTTATACATCCGAGTGGGGTTTTTTCCCTAGTTAATTCTACTGTTTTTATCGTCTCCCATCCATCGTTATGGCTTCAGAAACCTGTAGAGATTATAAAGTAAAGTAGTGGTTAGTGTGTTGGACTACTAAGCGAGGGCCCCCTGGTTCGAATCCCGAAAAAAACCCAAATTCCAACTTGTGTTTGCTTCCCATTGCGCCGCCTCTCGCGAACGTCTGACAAACATCCGAGAGTATAACTGTCATGAAAGAGCTTCTCAATTAGTCATTTGCACTCGGCCAGGCTTGCCAGATTGTGCGATTTTAAATTAGAATTTGCTATATCTCTTATTTTTTGCGATATATTCTTTTATTAATCATTAAAACAAAATAAAATACAAATTCAATAAGATTCTTCCCATTTTTAAACACTGAATACAACCATTATTGCCAGAAATGCTTCAAGCCTTCAACTCGAATATTTACGAACAATATTCCATTGAAGATGAAGAATAAGGAAATGAGTTACATAACTTGATCTTGCTGCAATACTAATACTAATTTGTTCCTTTTTCTTTGTTATTGTTTTCTGTTACCTAACCAAAAATATTAAAAATCAAGTGAAAATCAATTTTAAGCATTTTGCGATAACTTTTTTGTAATTTTGCGGTTTTTTGCGTAAAAAAAACTAAAAATTGCGATATAGGCTTATAAAAATCTGGCAAGCCTGGACTTGCTACAGAAAATGTAGATCAATTTCATTCATCCCAAAAATGAAAAACTCAGACAAAACGAATGGTTGTGAGAAGCTAGGCCTAGGGTCGCTATTTATTTATTTATTAACAGATAGTTCTTGTCATAGAAGTAGCATCTTCCTAGTCTTCTGTGAAGTGTAGGTACCCTCGCGAGCCTCCTCATCGCTACTTTCACCTCTGCATATGTTTTCATCTATAGACTGAGTTTCATTCGGCCTTACTAACAACCAAATTTAGACTCGACTTCGACTTTAAGATAATCGAGACTGTAACTTTCGATCCGGAGAAAGTCGAGTCTAACCCATTATTAAAGTTTAAACGTCAGTATTTGAAATAAATAAATATGAAATATGAAATGGACAGCAAATAAAGAGAAGCCGAAGCTTAAATTGGATGCAGGCAATACGAGAACTATTACCTAGTTGACTGTGTCAAGCCATTGGCTGATATCATTGATAGCAAAATAAACATTGCTGCAATAATACATTCAAAAAACAAAGCATGGGAAACAGGTGCTTTTTTTTCACTCAAAATTCAACCAACTGCCAACTTCAGCAAATTATTTGAAAGCTCAGAAAAAATCATAACGCTTTTGAGCTATGCTGTTATAATTTTGCTTTAAAGTCAGATCTAGTTAAAGTTCCGATTACTTTGATTGTTGGTACCTAGAAATTAAAAGTCGAAACTATAGTTACTTTCGAAATTAGTTAAACTCGAGTTTGCGGTTTGGTTGTTGGTAAGGCCCATTGTGTGGTTCCTTAGGACTGACAGCGATTTCCTGGTCGCTGATGGTTCATAACAGGTAGCAAGCTATTTCAGCCCCCAAGAAGAAATTTGTGCCTATTTTCCAAATTTAATTTAAATTATAGTCACCACACGTTTTTTTTGACTCAATTTTGTGTCGATAAAAGCATTCCAATAAGATGGTAACTATTTGACATTTTTACCATTACCATTACACGACTCAAAGATGCAAATGACCTTTACCAAAACACACAAAAACTACGATGTTGCCATTTAATGTTACCACTTATCAGCTACGCAAGTTGACTGCGCACAGTCTGATTTGTGACCATTGAATGCTACTTTAACATTTTGGCGCTTTTACTGCATACAATGTAGGTTTGCACGGATAATTATATGAGATTCCTCATCAAGCATAAGCATATAAACACAGGGTGGCGTAGAAAAAAAAATTTAATTGTTTTATGATGAATATCTTAAGAGAGTCGATAGGTATAAAGAACTGAAAGCTCGACTACAACATGGCTACAAAATCGCCAGAGAACAATTGTACGACAAAAAACAGAAAACAAAACTAAATTACGACAAAAAGAGCAAGGCCAAACAATTTATGTAATTTAGAATTTTTAGGTATACTATAATATGTTTATCTTTTAATTAATGTTCCCCCAAAAGCATTAATTTTCATTTTAAGCATTGTATTCAAAATTGCTTGTACAACATTAAATAAACCTTTTTGTTTACTTATACTACTTGCGACGCGCTTTCTGTCTTTACTGTTTGGCGTTTTTTTATTTTACCCCCATGATCTCTATAGGTCACTGATTTTCATGGTTTACAACAGTAGTTTAAGATCCAACCATAGGATGACACATAGATGGCGTTGCTAGATTTGTTTCCATATGATTTTTATTTAGTACTAGCCTTGAAACGATAAGTGTATAAATTTGAGGTTTGGCGCTGTTAAACCGCCATCGTCGATATGTGACAATGGATGAAACATGGCTTCACTATTACACACCAGAATGCTTGCTGGAAAAAGATTTAAGTCCAATGATGAAGTAATTGCTGAAACTGAGGTAGAACATCGCTTTTCTTAAATTTCCACTAGGTACATATATAAATTTCCACATCAAATATTATTAATATTTTTTAATACATAAACATTTTACTGAAGTAATTTTAGAAGCAGCAGAAACTTTTTACACCGATTTGGTACATTTAAATATGTTCACTAGCAGTACCAAAAATTGAAGGCGAAGACATTTTAAAATGTTCATAATCCATTTCCTATTATTATAACCAAACTTTTGTTGAATGTTCTCATACTTTAAAAGTATAAAGTCAATAGAAAGAATCATTTAATAGATATTACGACTTATAAATAATAAACGCAAAAAAAAATATTTCCTTAATGTATGTAAATACAATGTACGTACATGCCCCTACCTAAACAAAGGCACATTCTAATTGGGATCCATTATCCACAAAAAAAAGTTCTTTTTTGAGTTATTGAAATTCGAAACTTTTTTTGTTCTTTAAATACATTATGTGAACTAGATAAATAGAAGAGATAATTTTTTTAATTTGGTTTTATTGCGATGATTTTAAAAGTCCCTAGGAAAATAAAAATAATTTGGAAATAAAACTGAATGTTATAAATACTCAATATTTCTCGAGCGCGTGAGTTTTTGCCACTACAACTTGTTGATATTTGTGGTAAAACTGACTTTCATTTGAATATTTTGCACTCGGGTACGAAGAAATGCAACCAACATAACATTTTATTTCCCAACCAACTTACAAACACATGAAAAAATATTTGACAGCTGACTAAGGTTCGGTCACATTTCGGTTACAAGCCATAGCAAAGAATAGGTACATTATATGTGTTTCCCGAAATAGTAATTTAAAGAGGTAAAACTTATTCCCAACTTTGGTCAACGTCCCATCCTGTAGTAACAACGCTTAAACTATAACCATCGATTTCTACTTGGGCCAACGTTAAGATCTTGTTATTGATTCGCTCGAAATACCTACGGTTAGAGAATGGAATGCTTAAATTTGTATCCATTGCAAGCCCTTGACTCTCAAGTTCATCAGCTATCTTCCTCCCGGTTATATCCCTGTGACCATGACACACCAGCAGTGATTTATATTGTGTTGGGTTATCCAAGAACTTTAAGTTCCTTAAGGCATCATCGGACTAGCTAGAACTTGATGTCTGCAAAAAAAATTAAAAATTAAATGAAAAAAATTGCCTTAATGGCCGCCTGACTGTCAAAAAAAAATGGTATTGCCATCATTGATACCATACTGGCTGGCAGCATCACTTCCATCCTACGCTGGGGACCTCCTTTCCTATATATACATATTGCAATGCGTCTCTGAATATATCTTTCCTTGGTGTCCAATACGTCTCTACTTTGAAAGCTGCAGTAGAATGGTTTGACGAAGTCTTGATGATGTAAAGTTGCTATTTAAAACTTGCCTTCGAGGTTCATAGACACCAGTGTATGCCCTTTGAGGTATAAGCTCAAGCCCTTTTTGATTGATTGGTCGAGCGGTACATATTAAGGATTGTTTCCAACTCGGCTGTCGGCGTCTTTTAATCTATTTTCCAGACTACATTGCTATAGCTGAGTAGTGGTCCTAAAATTTTCGTATCCACAGAATTTGTTAGCATCTGGTCCCCACTTTCTGTCGAAGATTCGCTGGCGCCTGGCAAGTGGCAGAATGAGATCGCTTCCTTTTTAGCGATTTCCTTGACACTAGGCTTCCAGTTAAGTTTCATGTCTACTATTGGCACAAGGTACATTGCACCAGATACCGTTAGGGAAACATTGAAACCTTGGTTTCACTGGGACCAGCTTTAAGTCGCCGCTTTCTGCACGCCTGAAATTAAATTCCTAACTTTCCCGCTGCCTTTTGGGCTGAATTGAAAGCTTTCAAAAACAATTTCTTGGAAACACCTAAGTCAAATAAAGTTGCTAAATCTGCAGACCTTGGAAAAACGAAGAGGAATATCAAATGCTTTATTTTTGTTTTGCGTTCTCACTGGCAACGTCAACTTCACCTGTATTCTTAGTTCTCTAAACATCAATACTGGACCGAGGGCAACAAGCAATCCAATATACAACGTACTGACTAAGGAGGTTAATAAATTCAATCGTGTGATAACAAAACTAAAAAAAATAATTTTAAAAAAATATTGAAAACTAACTTTGTGATCTTCTAGTTAAATAAATAAATAACTAAATAAATTACTAAACTAGACCGCTTGGCCTAGCAGACGTCATAGTATTGAGTTTAGGTATTGCTCCCCGCACTTCATTTTGGTTGGTGGTTGCAAGTTTTGGCTTTCGTCTTCCAGGGTGAACGGCTCGTTCGTGTTCGTCGTTGAAGAATTCGTGAAGAAGGTCTTCCACAGCCCTTGCATTTGCTTAAAAAATAAACAAAAATGTCAATTGAATAATTGCGAGAGGCTAGGCCTAGGCTTATATAGAATCCTGCCGTGCCCAACTGTTCTTTCATACAAATTCGTTTGCTTTAAACTTGTGGGTGCTTAAAAATCTAAACGTCCCAATATTAACCTCACTTTATGCCGTTTCTATCTTAAGCCTAATACGCACCTGTTCCGGAACGAAATTTGCTGGTGGTTTCCAAAGGGACAGCGAAAAATAATTTGTAGAGAGTTTCATCAGATGATACACAATAAGGAGTGTTACCAGAACTGGCTATTTATCTCTGATTTGGCTACTCGAACTTTTCACTGGCTCCTTAAAATTGTCATTTGATTTATTTATCTTAATTTACGCTGTTCACTTTAAAGCTTGGCGATTTTTACGCTCCTTAGGAATTTATTAAATGCATACTTCTATTGCGAACGTTCTCTTTTCGTATAACTAAAACTTTATAAACAATTACGTCTTTCTCGATTGGGCATTTCAGATTTTGATCTGAGATTTCAGATTTCCTCTTAAATCCGAATTTTACTGGTTCTTTTGTGTATTGAGTTGGCCGCAAAAAACACTTTGCACTGGAAATCCATTGCAATTGATTTTCGCACATTTCTATTTCGAAATAATTTAATATAAAAACTCGGTTCCATAGGCGTTTCTTTTTCTTAACATTTTTAACATTTTCCATTGAAAAATGGAAACTAGAAAAGTCTCTTGAGTTCGTGTTTTGTTGTTTTATTTTTAGTTTAGATAATATTGTCGTCTTTAAAAACAATATAATAAGAAAAAGTGTGCCTAAAAAAATTGCAAAAAAGCGCACTTTTGATCTCTATATTTGAGTTTGGTTTTGTTTCTCCAAAATTTTTGAAATTTGGCTCCATACCTCTTTTAAAAGCTGATAACACTGCAGTACAAATGTCAAATTTTCACAAGCAATTAACGTCCGGGTCAGAGCCGGAGCAACCATATGTGCAAGATGTGCAAATGCACAGGCCGCCATGTTCTGGGGGCGCATTGCTAGGAAAGAAAAATTAATTTTATCTTGCGCGAACAAATACTGTCATTTGCATTTAAAAAAAAAGCTTGTTCAAATAAGCCCAAAATAACAACACACATCACACCTGAGCTGAATTATATCTTGCACATTAACTCCCATCACTTGCAATGTTGCAACTTCAAGAAGAATCGAACTCAAAATATCGCAAAATTAAAAATTCCGACTAGACCTATGCGAGTTCTCTTCTTACCTACATAATCTCAAAATATTCCACCCTGTTCATATAGGTATATTTCACATCCACTAACATTTAACAAAAGAATCTAGTTCAAAAATCTCAAAACAAAAAATATGTACCTCAATAAAAAAAAAACGCATGGAAAGTCTACCTCCTGGGTGATGTGGAAAAGACTTATGCATGAGAGCAAAGATGAAAAAAGGGCGCTTTTTGTAAATCTTGCACAGGGCGCTAGTTAGGCTGGAGCCGGCACTGGTACGGGCCAAGAAATGTGTGCGAAAAGTGAGTGGAGAATCGTAACAAGCAATCTACTACAGTTACCCACTTTTCCGCCATTATTTCGCAGCAGTTGCGTACGGCAAAACGAAAAGGAGACGAAATTGTTCGTTCATGATTTCGTTGTGTCATATTTGTATGGGATTTTTTGTTCCGGAACAGGTACATAAAGGGTGTTTTTTTTAGAGGTATAGAACCTTTAGTTGGCCACACTATTTTAACTGGCGACCATTTTGTCAGCTGTCAAGTGATTTATATTTAGTTGGGTTTGGCATTTTAACATGAATAGACTGACGCCTGAACAACGCTTCCAAATTGTGCAAACTTATTTTGAAAATCATCGTTCTGTTCGAAATACGTATCGCGCACTACGTCCATTTTACGGTCAACATAAGAGGCTCACTTTTGGTTGAATGGATACGTCAATAAACAAAACTGCCGTATTTCGAGTGATGATAATTGGTCATCCAGATTAGACTATGTCCGAGCCAGCCGTGGCGGTCATATGCCAGAAATCATATTTAAATTATAATGCCAGAAGATTATCTTTCGAATAAAGTAAATTTCATGTCAATTCAAAAAAATCATCTTTGTTTTATTCCATTTCAAAGTTCTATACCTCTAAAAAAAAAAAACACCCTTTACTAGGATTTAACCTCTGAGCGATACTGACGATCTGACAGCAACGTAGTCGTCATAATTTTGTGTTGCGAGAATTTCTCAAGCTCTAGAGTTTTAACATCGCAGAAGTTGGTTTGTAATCAGGTGACGGTATTTTATTGGAAGTTCCCATTTCTAACCGGAACCTGTTATTTTTTCGTCAAGCACGTTTCCCCGTATATAGCTAGTCACCAAAAGAAGGACTTTAGGACCGAAAGCTGTTATTTTTTCGTCGAGCACTCTACCACGTATATTCTCACCAAAAGCTCTGCAACCAATATCTTAGGCTAAAATTTAAATTTTAAAGCCCATTATCGTTTTATCATTTACGTGTTACCGTACCTTTGTTATATGTTTGGGTGTTCGACGTTCTGTTTTACAAAGTCCGCGGTATGGTAATCGCATTCGAAATTAATTAAATTATAAATTCCAATATAATTAGTTTTTTATTTAAAATCAAATAAATGCACTTTCAGACCAGCAGCCCCACTCGAAAATCATATCTGAATGTAAATAAAAAAAAAATATATACATGTATGGCTATGTAGGAGTTTTCGATGCGTGAAAATTAAAAGCGAGCTCATTAGCCGCACGTATACAAGTAGGTCACTGGCTACAGTCAGCAGACTGACTCCACACCACGTAGTGTGCGCCCCATTTTGTATGTAGATACTGACTGTGCAACACGACCTCCATGATCCGCATCCTTCATCATACTCTACGCATTCTGACCTCAGCTGTTATTATTTTTCCAGTCTGTTGTCCGCTTCTGACCACATGTTTGCATTTAACTGCATTAACAGTTGCATACTGGCTCACGAACGCTTCATCCGCAAATGAACGCTGCATCCAGCGATAATGATTTGGCAGAGGAGGTGATGCTGACATTGGGCAACATTTCCGCCCTTACGTTGGGCGCCATTGCTCATACCCGTGGACACACATTGAAATGCAAAATTATTAAATACTTACTCGCGATATGGCCAACGCTATTTATTGTTATTATTTTGATTCAACAAAAAAGTCAGAGTACTTTGGGCGGATTATCCAGTGACGTCTCGTTGCTGGCAGTGGTTGGCGTGCGCTGTTATTAATTATTATTGTTACGAGAGTGCTGTTATGTATGCTAGCGTAATGGTGGCTGGCGATTGCACAGCTGCGGGGGGTATATAAGGGTGAAGGATATAATATGCTCAATCAATGTGGTCAATGCGTTATGGGAGAAAATCGATTTGTAATTAAATTTAATCAATTGCAATAACATGGTGCAGGGTGGCGGTTGTGGGAGGGGATGCATACGCTTAATGGATGGATTGGGGGTTGAATGGCGGGTCTACCTTGTGCGATTTTGATGGTGTATCGCTGGCTGGTGTTGTTATGGTTTAAGTGAATTTTCATGCTAAAAGCATGGTTTACCAATAAAAAAATGAGTAGGTAACTGCCAACCATGTTTGGGCGCTGAGTCAGATTTTGTGTTTCATTAGATTTATTAAAAAATAATAACAGCTTAAGTGCACGGCTGATATTGTTTAGAAGTGGTACGCGACCCTGTAAAAGAAAACCGCATTTAATTTCAAAATTTGAGCCTTTTGCATTTTAAAGTATTTCACCATAAGATATAAACATGGAAAGAAAATAGTTAAGCTTAGTAAGGACTGCCATTAGCCACCATAGTTACTCGAAATGTACTTACATATTTTCCTTGACCTCGATCTCGGCACAACCGAAATTCTGTCCTAAATCCGGGACGTCTTGCAACGCTAGTCAGCGACCAAGCTATTCAATATGTCAAGTCCGGGCAGAGCAGCCGTGTACATCTTTCGATAGAGAAGACTTTGAGGAAAGAATGAACTGCGACTTTATTGGGATGGAAACGGAGGAGCGGATATCACATCGCATAAACCGACGGCTTATTCCACCAGGCCCCAGAAATTTTCTCGTTCAATAAGCACATAAGGTTCGCTGTTTTTCTCCTTCTTCAAAGACCGTCAAGGTGACCGAAAATCATTAGAAGGACCAGTGATTAGAGTTTGTCCAGTGGTAGAAATTCTACCTGGCTTGTACGAGTACACAACATTGCATCTCTGCACAATCTTCCCAGCATAAAAAAGGCAGTGAAAGTGGTTCTTAACAGTTTGCCTTTGCCCATTTAAATCATAAGGTCCATTTATCAGGACTCAGCGTCTAGTGTTTTTCTTTTTGACAAGACCTTAAAATAAAATAGCGGGCGCAACAGGTCCGTATGTTGCCGCAGTTTTTCTTAAAACAAATATTTTTAAAAAGTGTAACAAATGGAAAAACAATTTTAATAACAAAATCATCGTTTTTCAACTCAAAAACATCTTTTATTTCTCGCGTTAGTGTTTCAGTCGCAGCACTTTTGCTCACTTTCGTTTTTGTTATAAACCTAAAAATCAACATACAAATTTTATAATTTTACAAAAAAAAACTCTTTATTGACCTACCTGTTAATTTTATGTTCAACAAATAAAAAAAAAAGAAAAGAAACAAAATTATTGACCATCGAAGTAGATTTCAATTTCAATTTCACAAGCTTTATTTACCAGGAGATGTAGAACACTGTCAACGGCGACGCGGCGAATATAGAAAAATATTGTTGTATTTTCTCGTTCCCTCCCGTTCCCATTCCCACTCGCAGTTTGACGTTTTGCACAACTTGTGCTCTGTGTAAACAAACAAAACATTGACAGAAATTGGTAGAAGTTTGTTCGAAAGAAAAAAAAAAACTTTTCGATATATTTTAAAGAAAAAAACAAAAAAATGTTAGAGGGAAAAATTGTAACAAAGCGAAAATAAAAGTAGCATTGTAACAAAATTATATAATAATAAAAAGTGTAACACTTTTGTTACACTTGTATTATTGTGGCAACGCAGGTCCGTATACCCTAAACATTTTTTTTTGTACGAAGGGATCTATAATTTTACGCTGAGACCAAACGGCTGAATTGAGAAGCTCTTCCATGATATCAAGGAAAGAATTGAAAATCATCAATTGCAAAATTTTGAGTTGCAATTTACGAATTATTTATTTCCCGCAAATCACAAAGAAGTTTTCATGGATTGATACAAAAATTCGTAATTTGACATTGAAAACAACGGAGGATACAAAATTCTGTCTGTTTGTTGAAATTTACGATAGTAGTTTGAAGAAGTTAGAAGAAGTTTGTTAACTCCATCCGTTTATGGAATTCCTTGCCACAGCATGTTAGAAGGTCAGTCGGTACTGGGCGGTTCCGGACCGAGCTTAAATCTTTTTTCCAGAATGTATGATTAAGTTTAATTTTCAAATTCTTTTCTTTTATGATTAAGTTTAATTGTTGAATTCTTTTCTTTTATTTTACTTTTTTCCCTCTCATAAAGATGTTTATTCTGTGGCTTGTTTCATAATTCTTAATTGAAAATTATAATCTTCACTATTTCATAAGACTCTTTTGTCTTACAGTGTAAGTTTTCCAAGAACAAATAAATAAATAAATAAAATAAAAATAAAAAAAATTATCAATTCGAGCTTCTTTTATTTGTAGTGATTTGCGAGATTGTTTGGGGCAATTTACCGCTCCAATAGGTCAATTTCTCAAACACCACTTCACAATCTCAAATTGCGAAAAATATTTAGTGATTTACCAACACAGAATGATGAATCAATAAAACCTTATAATAATTTAACACAATGTGAATTGAAAACGTAAACGGACGTAGAGAAATCGTAAATTAAAAAATATTTTTTGTTATTTCCATGGAATCAACTAAATGATGTGTGGAATTTTTTTATGCACAGTCCATAGTCCATGTACCTATCGAAATCCTTTTAAGTCCTTTCTTTTTATGAATGAATGTGGTGTTGCTAGACAGCTGCAATCATGAAGCCAAATCTGCATTGTGCACATCGCGTGTCGGTGCAGAGACAGGCAGTCGGTATTCAATCTTTGCTTAAAGCAGTCGGGTTAAAGTTGTATAACTAATTCGTATAGATAGTGAGTGTACTACTAATTATAAAGCATTCTGGAATATATTTTGTAAGTACCTCTTGAATAATTCCAAAACCGCTGAAGTCTGTATTTTTTTTTTAGAATGTACATCTCGCAATTCGGAAGGAAGTATAAATTGGAATGGATTCTAAAATATGCAATCGAAAAGAATTGTAAAGGTTCCTATCAATGTCAAGTTCATCTAAATATTTTGTTTGTATTTTAAATTTCAGCATAGACAGAAAAATCACCCCAGACAAATGCCGTTGTTTCCGGACGATATGGCGTCGTATGGTTCTCATGGAAATCAGGAGGAAAACAAATTATAAAATAATCCTGATTTGTAAATTACGAGTTATTAAATGTAAATTGAGATTAAAGTTTTCTAATTTGACGATACATTATTTTTTATACGGTTATTTATGCCTTAAATCACTACTCAAGTATTGCGAAATATGAGTTTGCAAATTGATAAAAATAAGTTTTAATTTGCGATTAAGAATTTGTAAATTGCTGAAATTGCTAAAGTAGTTAATCTAATCTATTGAGTTGCAATTCAAGACTAAATGGTTGTAATTTTCTAAGGGAGGAAATCTTAATTTCCAACAGAAAAGTGGTAATTTACGAATTATTTTTGCAATTCACAATCCATGTAATATCAAATTGATAACTATTTGTGTCAATTTGCGATCGGTTATGGCAATAGGTATTTCTCGTTTGATCCATTATTGCTTTACTCAAAAAGAAAAGTGGCTTAAGTCGATTTAAGCCAAAAAAAAGTATTTTTAAACATTTGAAATGAGAAAGAATTTAGCTACAGTTTGGTGTAATCGCCTTGTTTCTACCTAATCTGGAAAACAGTTTTTTCTTCTGTTACAACGACTTAACTCAATAAAAGTAAAAACATTGCATTTGGAATAACGTCTTAGTTCTCAAGTAAATTGCAGCCTTCTACTTAAAGCAGTTTTTTTTTAAGTTTAAAATTGCTCTCCTGAAATATGTGAAAAATCGACCTTTTGAGTAAAGATTGATAATGAAAAGTCTTGATTCACGACTTTTGAGGGTCAATATCTTCACTTCGCACAATTTCTGGAATTGCCAATAAAAAGTCGTGAATTAGTAAATCCTTAGCTGGGCTCTAAAACCAGACGAACTTTTCGCGATTCTGCGCTTATTTTTCTTGATTTGATCTTAAAATTCTTTCCGTGTAGTGATTTTCTTTGATGTTTGCCTGACGTTAGCAAGATGTTGGGCAGTGGAAAAACTCATAGAATGAAATCTGTGTTTGTCGGTGGATTGCTTATTTCACGAATGGTAACACTTAGCTCATGTCTGATTTGACAGATAATTAGTTTTATCCTTCCGCTGAACGAATATGGTTGTGTATACGCTTGAACAACGCTGGGAAATATTGCGACATTACTTTGAAAATCATGGTAATGTTGCAGAATGTGTGCGAAAATTGCGTACGGAATTTGGAAGAAGAGAAGCACCGTCAGCTCCGTATGTTCGTTATCTTGTGAAAAGAGTGAAAGAAACTGGCATCCTCATCGATAAACCAAAGCGTAAAAAGCCAAAAACAGTGCGTACACCCGAGAAAATTGCTGCTGTGGCAGAATGTGTGCGTGAAGCGCCATCAACATCAATTCACCGTCGTTCTCAACAATTGAACATTTCGGAGACATCATTGAGACGAATTTGTTCACAAAAATTGAAGAGGAGGATATTGGCAACATTTGGTTTCAACAGGACGGCGCTATGTGCCACACAGCCGAAGCTACACTCGATGTTTTGCGCCCTGTTTTTGAAGATCGCATTATCAGCCGCAGAGCTGATGTCGTTTGGCCACCTCGGAGCTGCGATTCGACACCGTTGGACTATTATTTGTGGGGTGCCATAAAAGATAAGTGTTACGCCGACAAGCCAGAGACAATTGACGCTTTAAAGGACAATATTCGTGAAGTCATTGGTGAAATACAGCTGCACACAATCGATAATGTGCTTAAAAGTTGGACCGATCGTGTAGGCTACTGCATGGCCAGCCGAGGCAGCCATTTGAATGAAATTATTTTCCATTATTAACCGGAAGGATTGTACTTTCAAATAAAAAAGGAAATTTGAGAAAATATTCAGTAGTTTTTTGTTATAGCATTTTCAAAAAAAAAAAGAAGTTATTTGGCGGACCCTTTATTTAGTTTCATTATTTCTTGGAACTTTAGGTATTTCTTAGTTTAGATATCATTTTCGCATTTAATCTAGCAGATTCAGATCGACGTAGTTCTTTGCCCCTTCCTGTTTGCTGGTTTTACTCTGACTGACAATTAAAGCAATTTTGCCGATGCTGAGGCTCCAGTCATTAGGCGTGCTTTCTTTGGACTTGGACTAAATTTGGAGAAATGTATGCGATCTTCACCAAGTTGTTTTTCGCGGGCGGTCCTCTGTTGGCATATATTTTAATACTGCATTTTGGGCGGGCTCCGGCTTTCATTGGCCGGGTCGATTGGTCTGTCGCTGTTAAACTGTGTGCAAAAGTGATTTTTTCATACCTACTAAGTCTCAAAATTGTAATTTCTGTAGGCAACAGCTTCGATAGAGCTTCTATAGTCTTTGTGATCCAAAGTTGATCCATTTCAAAGCAATTGTTTCGATAATAACTTCAGTAAGACCTTACCGAAGCATATACACAGGCTTTATAGAGGGATATGCAATTAAGTTTCGATAAGATCTCTATTAGACTTTTGAAAATGTGTCTGATGGCGATGTGTGGAAAGTGAATTGCTTCGATAAAGTTTGTGGTTCTAAGCGCTTTCTAGAAGCTTCTTTAGAGCTTCTGACCGAAGGCATTATAAAAGCAATGAATTTTTGTCATGCAGTCAACCGCTTGCGATTGGAAGCATTACAGAAGCACTTACTCGTACTTCCTCCTAATTTACATATGGAGGCTTTGTAGAGTTAAAAATTAATTTCATATGAAATGAATAAGCTGTCTAAAGAAACCATAATTAATGAATCGGGGAAAAATGGCAAAAAATAAAACACTTTATGTCAGAAATGGGATTTTAAATAAACGCTTTTCGCCCATAAATAAATTGGGTAAGACTTAATATCTTGCTTACAACTTCGGTCGAGTAAGCTGCAAGTTTATTGCAAGTCTTAACGAAACTCTAAAATGTATCAAGGACCCATGTTGGATTCTCAGTGCGACGCATGTTAGTAAAATGTAAATTATGACGAGTACGTAAATGTAAGCTCCATGAAAATTGCAAAAAGTCTTTGAAAATATTTATTTATTAATAAGATAAAAAAAATAAGAAAAAGTAAAATTAATAAAAAACATAAATATTTTTCTTTGAGTCTCTATAAAGCTTCCATAAAGTTTCGGTAAGACCGCTGATAAATGCGAGATGCTTCTTTTGGGAAGCAATAGCCGTGGATGTTAATTGCCTTCCAGACTAAGAAGTTGTGTTTTCGGTAAGGCCTATCCAAGCTGTTCAGAAAGTCTTAAACAAGTAAATACTTGCATTAAAGTGCGCCAAATGTGTTTCCACTAGACCTTATGCAGTTGATATTGCGGGAGGGGAAATAGCTTCGAAAGATATGGTCTCTGTTTGGGCCTTGCCTTGGGCCTTGCCTTGTTGTTGTTGTCCGGTCTGAAGCTATAAAGAGGCTTTAAGGAAACAACTTACTTACCACACGTCTCCTCACAAATTTTCAGAACTCAAAATGAGATTTTACGAAAACTTAATTCAATATCCCTCCATAAAGCATGTGGATATAGTTTCCAAAGGTCTTGCAGAGGGTATTTCTGAAACAGCTACATAGGGTAGGGTCGCCTAATTCCGAACACTCCCAGTAGTCGAACACTTTTTGTAAAAAGCTACAGCTGTATATTTATTCAAGATTTTCAACTCCTACAAACGCAAAATGCTATATTGTGGTATATTACCTTTAATCGCTTTTGCAGTATCAACTGGTACAATATTATTGTTAACGTTTCAAAATTGTAGTTTAAATTGAGCCTTTAGGGAATGCGTTTGAGTGCGGGTTCAGTAGAAAAAAACAACTGTTGCGATTGTCGGAGAAAAGTGCGTTTTTTTTGTTTGAAAATTCAGGTAAATGTTTATTTTCAATGTTTGTTTCATTAGTTTATATCTATTTTATGTCTTTTTAGTAAAGTTCTTATCTGAAAACATAATACTTTTGCTATTTTTTGACCGTTCGACCATAGGGAACCAAACTTCTGCGAGTTTCCTATTCGAACACCAGTGTGTTCAAGACTGAATTAACGTACAATTTTTATTTTTAATTGTTTGTGAATTCTATTTATTTATTTCCTTTTAAGTTGTTTTGTTACTGTTTTTTATGTTTTAAATAAAAACAAAAATATGGATTTTTCTCATTTTCTTAATTGAAAATATACACGAGATCTAGCGTTCGAAGTAAGGAAACTTTATGTTCGGGTTAAGGAAGCTAGTGTTCGACTACTAATAATGCTCTTTTTCAGTTTTTATTTTTTTATAAAAAAACAATAACAATTACAGGGAAAAACTTAACTTTATTTTAAAATATTTGAGTTATGGCAGCTCATTAATTTTTCTTGGCATATTTAATTCAACTGTTCTCTCACAGTTAGTGATTATTTTACAATGAACCACTAAGTGTTCGACTACTGGAGACATGACCCTACTTCGAAATTGCTCTACTTTTGTTAACATATTATAATATTAAAGAGGCTCTATCGAAGTTATTGCTTACATAAATTATAAATTTGAAACTTAACCATGTCCAATTTTTACTGGGTCTTTTCATAAAGTCTGTCAGTCTCAGTGACAGTCAAGCTCTTTTGCAGCGCCCTGACTTCCACTGAATTTCTTACTAATTTTAGGGCCGAACCCCGACTTTTGACGACATTGTTGATTTGATCATTAAAATTTAACATGATTTTGAATCTAAGGGCGCATTCACCTCTTGTCTTTTGACAATTGAATGCGAATAACTATAACTATTTTATTAAACTTAAAAGCACTTGCTTTAAGAATTTTACTCAAAATATTAGCTTTAAGTTCCTACACAAGGCATAAAGTTTAAGTTAAAAAAAAGATTAGTAGCTTCTGACATTCTTTCAGCTTCATCACTCACTTTGAAATCCAAAACATTCGACTATTTCAGCGGAGAACTAACGCCTATCTGCAAGCATAGAAAAGAAACTTAAGTACCTTTTGCGTCTAAGTATTAAAAAAACTAATTTCTTGGAGGTCTTCCGTGAAAAAAGTTCCACGGGCTGAAATCTTACCAAGTAGTACAACCTTTTGCGAAAACGTAAAACGTACAATTTCCATTGAAAAGCAATTCAATTCCGTGTTTCGTATGCGAGATCAAACACCGAAAATAGGTAGGTATAGGTACCAAACATCATCTTATACGTAACTACCAGCTACACCTACCAGCTCTGCTTTCAAATCTTCGAAACTTATTCCATCTACAAGCTGCACGTTTAATTAAGCATTCGAAACCACGCAGCCAGCATCTGTATAGGAAATCTTTGAAACTTTTCCCCTAAACCTTCTCAAGTTGCTCCTTTTGAAAACATTAATTTCCATTAATTTCTCAGCACATGCTGCTGAAATAGGTTCTATGTGTGTGCGTGTGTGTGTACTCTCTCCAACACGCTAAAACTTTGCTCATTGCCTTACCGCCAAAAAAAAACTCCTAACCTGCAACATTTCCCTAATATTAGTATCTCACGGCATTACCGTAAACTGCAATCGGGCTTAATTTACACCTCCAGCTGTCCGCTTCCACCCATTCACGCCCACTTTATCACATAAATGCCAGATGAAGCTATCTTTGTAGCTGAAGGTTTGTGCTGTGTGACCCTGCAACGCGTTGCAAACTGTAAAATTTCGCCATCAAGCTCCATACCTCCGACGCCTGCCTGCTAACCGTCAACCACGACGACCACTTTGAACTCGGGCACAAGTAGTAGGTAGTACGAGAAGAGCATCCTTTAATACATGCCAGCACCGAGAACGAATAATGTGCTCGCACACAGGATGCTAGAAAGTGAATAAATCCTGTCAGCAGTGTGTCCTTGTGAAATTCGCATCGCACATATGTTCAAATGAAATACAACCACCATCGTACTTGTACCCCCACTATATATGAATGTTACCCATCGCCATCCGTCTTCCCTTTACCACCAGCAAGCTTAAAAAGATAACAAAAGTAGACACAAAACAAAAACGAAACGAGAGTGGGTGAAATAAATGTACACACATACTCCTGCTCCGGCTCCGGCTGCCAGCAGTCGTGCAGAGTCTGTAAAAAGGGATATACACAATGCAATGTTAATAAAAAAGGATGATGACATATACCTACATAAACGCACACCAGCGCATACACTCTCATATGACATAGAGACGACTTTTATGCCGTAAGGAAACCGATATAAAGTTTTATTAGTATCTCTCTCTCAAGAAGCCATCATGGAAAGATTGTAGAATAACGTAATAAGCTGTGAACACTGAACACACATCCTGCTAGCACCATCCCTGGCTTCTGAGTTCCGAACCTGATGGCCGATGGTGCGGGTGGATTGGCAAGAGAGTGAGAAATATACTTTCCCGCCTTACTCACTCCCACCGCCACTCGAAGTTTTGCGGGAAAAGTAAATAAAACAAGAAAAACGAGATGAAAAAAAATTCTTCACTTACTTGAGATAGATTCTTTGGAATGTTCTGTATGGAGGGAAAAATGCCCGAAGGATAAAAGCTACGTTGTATGGAGCGGTATGTAGGTGGCAGGAATGGATGGTAGCAAATGAACAAGAACAACATCAACGATTTGAGTGGAGCTTTTCACTTATTGCTACAGATCCCGAAAGCATACAAAGGATACTTTTTGACATTTTCGGGAGGTGAACTTGCAAGAGAGTAGGGTAGGTTTGTGTTTGTTTTTTTTTCCTTTAGTTCTGTTGTGAGGGAGTTATTTAAACTAAACCAAGAGCCCACAGCAAATTTTAAGGGCGAAGATCTAACTGAAATGTGAAGCATGCAAGTCTACCTACAAATTAAGGGATTCATTTACGACAACTTCACGCTCAAAAAATGGCTCTAACCGAGGGCGATTTTTGCGGTTGCAAAAAAATCCGTCAAAAAAATTAACTCAAAATGCTTAATATGTTTACTGTTCAAAAAAAAAACACGTTTTATCAGTTGATTGATAAATTGGTTATTTTTAATCGAGTTCCCTTAAACAAGTTGACTAATTCTGTAGGAGCAATATTAACAGTATTAACCTGGTAGGTTTTAACCGAAGGTTGGTTGATTTTAAATGAGCGATTTTTCTGCATAGGTATATAAGTGGTCGACAAAAATATAGGTGACAGACGCCGCTTTTACGCTGTCAGACGCCACAGCTTTCAGAGCAAGGTCACAGGACAAAAAAAAACCTTGTTCAAGTTGAAGTCGGCTATGTAAAAATAAATAGCATTTCGAGAAGATTCCCTTGAGGACTCAAATAAATAAATAAATAGTTGGCGCAACAGGGGCCCTACTATGAAACTCGATTCTAAAGTGAACCTGTTCGAATTCGCATAATCGCAACTCTGTAATTTTATAAGTAAGTTATGAAAGCGAAATTCGAACAGCTCTAGTACTGCCAACTATTTTTTGTTTTCTTGGTACAGAATTGGTACTACCTTTTCCGAAAGTTAATGTCAAATTCGTTCGAATTCGCAAATAATCATTCTACATCAAATGTGCTTGCGAGAATGTCGATTTAAGAAGTTTTTTTTTCTCAGAATGTAAGTAAGTAAAAATTATAAATTAATAGTTCATGAATATTTCATGAACATAGTAATATGTATAATGTTTGTTTTTTTTTTGTCCCAGGGAATCATCTAAAAGTCAAAACACAAAAGTGTCACAGTTTGAAATAATGGTGCAATATATGACCCGGCATCCAGATTTGTCCAATGGGTATTTAAAAACAGCCTTAGTAATGTTGGGAACAGAAGTTTGTTTTTTGCGAACACTTAGTTCTCTTGAAATATTGTTTAACAAGTAGTACATAAAGGCATCTTTCGAAAGTCGGTAGTTTTAAACAAAGCGGAAATAAAGTCCTTTTATTGGAATAAAAATGCCTTTAAATAAACACTCAATAGAAAAACCTTTTCTCGCTGAGCTCCTTTGTATTAGATTTATCTCTAATCCGCATTCGTTCAACTTGTTGAACTTGTTCCCGATTTCTTCAGACTCCAACCAAATTGCGACACTGTCCATGTTTATAAATTATTATTTGATTCACGGTAAATTTTTTGGAATATGCCAATTATAATGCGAGACTCGTTTGGGTTATGTCAAACATGATGCGAGAATCGTTCGAAAATCGCAAATTTTTTTGGCAAATAGTTTGGCATTACCGGCATTCGATTCTACTTTCATAGAGAGTTCCATTTGAAAGTAGAATCGCAAATATCTTTCGAATAGAATCAATAGTATAGAATCGAGTTTCATAGTAGGGCTCCAGGCTCCAGGTCTGTAGGGACCCTGGGCCTAGCTTCTCACAACCATTCGTTTCGTGTGAGTTTTTCATTTTTGGGACGAATGAAAGGGATCTACATTTTATGCCGTTTTATTGTGACTTACTAATTATAAAACTCTCAGGAAAAAAAAAAAACAAAATCCGCGATGCCAATAACTATTTTTAGTGTCCAGGATAAATTTTTCGAAATCACGATGGCGAAATTTTCCTTACAATAGCATATTGTGACCTACAAAAGCTTTAGTGTGGAGTTTAAAGATGATTATTAGTAAAGATCAATGTGAATAAGTCGAAGCTTTTCGTGAAAGTTGCGCGAAATGCATTTTTACTCACACACGCGGGGAGCTGCGCTTTTATTAGAAAGACATTTTCGCTGTCGCTTCCATTCAGAAGTAAATACAACTCATATTTCACTTCCGTTTCCCTATAACAGAGAAAACGACACACATCGCTTTCGATGTCAACTGTCAACCCACCACCACAGCGCAAAGAACCAAAATCAAGAAAATTAAGAGCAATCGTTGCTGATATTCTTCGATTTGATGCGGAGATTTAATTTGATCATAGTAGATTTTGGGCTGTAGGCAGGTTGATCGATAAGTTAAAATATTTAAGGGAGTTGCGGCGTCGTTACCTTTTATCCTAATCCTTATTTATGTTATTTACTTTGTTTATCCGAGCGCGGTCGCTGGTTGTTTGCCACTGACTCAAGAAATATTTCAAAACAAGGTCCGTCAAGTCCGTCGAAAAGTTTTCACGTCAAATGCAACCAAACATAGAGCCCCCTAGGGCTTTGTCATATGTACAGATTGTGGGGACCATACTGCATGGGAGGACAATATTGAACGTTCCTTTTTTTTTCATTTCAATCTAAGCCTTATTTCATGTGTAGGAACTTAATTCATACATTTTGAGTTACATTCTTAAAAGAAATTCCGCGATACTAATTACCATTTTTAGTGGCCAGGCACAATTTTTTGAACTCACAATGGCGAAATCATCCATTCAAAATTGCATATTGTTACTTACAAAATATTTAGGACGAAGTATTAGTGAATCGTCCAAAACGACGTCGTCCAGACGATTCAACCATTTTAGTGATACACGAAGCAATACAATCGTCGAAACGACGTCGTCAGACGATCGTCGTCTTTGGACGATCCACTAATGCTTCGTATAACTCATTGAACTGTCAAATACAGACGATTGAACGATAGCGATTGAACGATTGCTATTTTACAATCGTTTCATCGTTTTTGGTGCATTTTTCAGTTTTAATTAGGTCTGAGAGAAGTATAAAAAAATAATTAAAGGAAGACACATAAGTATGCTCTCTTTGGAGGCGACTCACTCTCATCCAAATTGTAAAAGAATGCACTCTTTGCAAAAAAAAAAATGGTAATTGCACTTTTTTGGGGTATGAAATGAATTTCATTTATTTGTTCCATAATTTCATGCATTTTTAATGCAATCAGAAAAAAATGTAATTATTAAATTGCATTCATTGATTTTTTTTATAATTCGCCCCTTAGCAATAAAGATTCTACTACCTAGCATTTCGTTTGTATTTTTGCATTAAATGCCCAATTCCATGTCAATCAATGGCAACGAAGAAAAATAAACAGATTAAAAAAAAAAAAAAACAATTTCCATACATTTTTAATTTTTTTAGGTGTCAGAGTTTGTTTACAGTCATGTTCAAACTGTTTTAAATAAAAACGATGAACGACACGACCGAACGATGCGATTGTGATGATACACGAAGCAAACTTTTGACGACGTCGTTTAATACAATCGTTTGAACGATGATCGTCTTAAAAGTTACGCGATGAGAGCCCTGAATACCCGGAATGTTCAAAAAGTGTTTTTAGAGGTTCAAAATGAAAAAGCTACGAATTTCCACAACGACAAAGTTACACTTCAGTCCTAAAAGTTACAATTGCAACTTGTGAAAAGTACAATCTGAAAATATCAGTTTCCATAGCTGGTAGAGATACCTATCTGAATTTTAGAAATTCCTTCACATGGAGGTGCAGACTTTGACTGTACACCGATTCCGTTTCATACATGGTTAAAAGTATCCATGGGTTAAATTTAATATTTTTGGGGTTGCGTATAATGACAAAGCCGAGAAAATATAAAAATTCAACATTTTGCATGTAATCAAATTAAAAATCTAATAAAATTATTAAATTTAAATATATGTCTGAAATATTAAGTTTTAACATAGATGGAGATGGGTTTCAATGCATAATGCAAAAGTATTCAAATTAAACCCACAATACAAAATTATTATGTATTATATTTACCTACTTCCACCTAAAATAAAATCCTTCTTTTGCTGTTTATAAACTCATCTAAAACATTATACAATCTTATTATATTTTTTCTTTAGATTTGATTTAAATATCTATCGGATATAGTTATTTCAACACCAGTTTATTTTATTTTAATACAAATTTTTATTGCTTTTAAATATAACAATACATTTATAGAAAATTGTCAAGGGAAGGCAAATTCCCTTGGTCACTTATTCCCTTTGAAAATAATCCTATAGAGTGCCGCTGCGCTCCCTTTGGTAGGTATATTTTTCTAAACCTTTAAACAAAGGAGAACTCATGCATGCCTAGTTATTTAGGCAGTTTCTTACTCTTTTGTATGTAATAGCTATATTTCTAAAGCAATGAACGTGAATCTCAAGACCGCCCTGATCTTCAAAAACAAATCCACAACAAAGGAACATCTCTGCGCATCACAACTTTAAGAAAAAAATCAAATAAATTTAATCTCTTACAAGAATATTATGACTTTCACTTGCTTGTTTGTGTTTTTTAAACATTTTTCTCTTAAAAGTACTTTTTTTAAATCATCCACTAAGTACTCCATTAAGCAGAACGATAAAACTAACACTAAATTCTTAATCAACCGACAAAATAATATTTTTGGGTTCAAAAGTAATACCGATATATTTAAATCTAATCACTTTGGTTCAGATCCTATATTACAACCGAATACAAGAAATGTTTTTAAGTGGATGGCTTTAATAAGTTCGTTTGAAAATGTAAGCAGAATATATGTGATATTTCAGCGCAATTATAACTTGATTGTAAGAAGTTCTTAATTGAAATATTATTTTAATATAGATCGGGTTGAACAAAAATACTGGAAATTTTAAGTGCAGAATACTCGAATTCAAATGAAACAATTTATTATTAAATTTGAGTATAAAAATATTTCAGAAGAAGGTTAATAAATTGTAAATATTGAATACTAATTTTTCTTGTATTGCACACACTGCGGAGGTATTAAAAAACACTCTGTAGCGGAATAGAAGGAGAAGCTGGGGAGGGAAAGAGACGGCGACATCACTGGCGCTGAGTGGAGAGGATGAGAAAAGGGATTCATGGTGGCATTCGGCATTCAAGAAAGGAATAAGGAGGAGAACGGACGGGCTTACTGATTTAAATAAAAGACGGAATTAGTAGTTTTTATAGAAGACGTAATAAATCATTTTAAAGGGAATTAATAATTTCAAAGAAGACGTAATAAATAGTTTTAAAACCCCTATATTTTTTTAATCCTTATTGAGCACACTCATAGGGTACATCATCATTTGCACACAACAACAAACACAGCGTTGCATTCTGCTTGTGTTTATTTCATAAGTCTCTTCTCATTTCTTCATATCCTTTCTTGCATCCTCGTGCCACAAATAAATGTTTTTCCTAGAATCGATATATATGTATATGAACTGGTGTGTACATCTCCATGACACGCAACATCTGTACATGTGAGCCCATATGTTGGCGAATAGAAGTGTTGTAAGTACAACGAGGATTTCCTTCATGGGAATTCTTACAGCGCCACCCTCACTTCGCCTTGGCGAGCATGTAGCCAAGCAAAGGTGAACAAAGCTACTCTTTGATTTTCCCATCTATCTGCTGAACGCACACTGACACAGCTGCCGTATCATCAAGCGATACCATCGTATTCGTGTCGTCCTCGTCGCCATCATCAAGTCGCAAGTCCCCAGTCCAGGCATGTGTTTCCAGGGTTTATGTGTGTGTGATTTAATGCCATCCGCCCAGGGTTTACGCTAACGCTATAGGTATAAGGTATTCCCCAAAGTTTGCTGTATGTAGTCTGTTTGAAAATATATTTGCCACGTCTTCTGTTTCGCCCATAACAATGGAAAGGAAACTTAGGTTAAGTTTTGTATTGTGTTAAGTTATGAATACACCAAGTGAAACTGGGTGGTGGGGGGGGGCAGCCGCCATTGTGGGTGTATATGTACTGAGAGATCTATACGAATCAAGCAACACAACTAAATATGAAGGAAACTTTCGTTGCCGAAGATAGGGCGACCAAGAAGCAGGAGCAGCAGTAATGTGGGCAAGCCTGTGCGACTCTTGGGTTCATTTGTGGAATTCATTGCTGAGGAAACAAGAAGGCACTTAGTTCGGTGAGAAATATCGTCCTTAGGTATATAAATATCAGAATGTATAACTATACCGTTGCGACACGGGACTGCCGATTTACGCATTGTGTGTGTTTCTGGGATTTTGTGGTTTGGTAAATTGGTTTTTACCATCCGCATTTGTGGACAAGGGTGAAATGCTAAATTGTCAGAGGCATGTACCGACACAGTCGTGGATATGGAAATGGATATTGAATAAGGGCAAGCTGGAAGGAAAGTTGATTCTATTGTGAAGATCTGAAGTTTGGGAGTGGGTTTGATCACTCCAAGTGAGATAATACAAATTTTCATTGAATGAAGGTAGTTATTCCGATTTTCTGACAGAACTCGTAGCTAATGGGAATGAAAGTGGAATTCTAAAGTTATGATGATGGCAAATGGACATGGGTGCGGTGCTGGTTCTAATTTATGTAGATAGAATGTGAATGTATATAAATAGTTCGGGAAAAGTAAGTCGCCTCCATATTGGAAGGTGTAGGGCTCTGAGTTTCAACTTATCGAGAGTAACAATTTGCTTGAACATGGATGAGGATTCGGGATGGAGCCGTTGGTTTTTTATGCACACCAGAGCAGTGTTGTTAGCACTCTCTCTTCATTTATCCCACGAAGCTTGGTCATTTTTCCCTTTTTCTCTTTAAACCATACTCAAATTGCCTTTTAAAATCCCACGATACTTTTTTGCGTCAAAATCCAGTGAACGGTCGCTAAGTCTTTCGACCGGCAACCTCGGGACCTCTAGGTAACCTTCGAGCAAGGGCTAGACTTGATCCTGGTTGATGCGTTTGACCGATTGCCAAACGGATGCGATGAAGCGGATGTACTTTTGCAAGTACCAACGAACGGTATAGAACCTTGTCTATTTTTGGTTTACCAACGATTTTGGTAGCGACAACGACGAGCGAGAGTTCAGCGAAAGAAAGACGATGGTTTTCCTCGACGGGTTTTCAACAATGAAAAAGCTTTATTTCATGGAGGGCTTATATACAATAATGAAATAACGGGTTTTTCCAAATTTTGAGAGACATTACGTTATTTTTAAAAGTTTACATTCTGTGGCGAATTGGAAAAATACAAAAATATGGTGATTGGTATAGCTAAAGCGCCAAATTCAAATACTATACAAATTCAACTATACAAATTCAAATTAGGATGATAATGATGAAGATGATGACGATGATGAGGATAAGAAGATGGTGACGATGATGAGGATAAGAAGATGGTGACGATGATGAGGATAAGAAGATGGTGACGATGATGAGGATAAGAAGATGGTGACGATGATGCTCCAACATTCCGCCCCCTTTGAAAGAACTCCTTTCAAGACGGAAGAGCTGCCAGTTTGCGGATGGGACGTCTGAACTCGCCCTTTGTTGTTTTAACGTCAGCAACTCTGACTCTGCCATCTGAACCATAAATGACATTGGTAATTCTTCCCATGAGCCATTTCTGGGGTGGAGCGTTGTCTTCGTGTATAATGACTAGACTTCCGACCTCGACGTTAGGGCTTGAAGACGTCCACTTTGCACGACCTTGCAGTTCATGGACGTACTCAGTAGACCATCTTTGCCAAAAGTGGGTTTTGACCGCGTTGATTCGCCGCCATCGGTGAATATAGCTGATATTTGGAGCTTCCTCTGCTGGCTCTGGAACCGCCTTTAGCGATGACCCGATGAGCAGATGAGCTGGCGTCAGTGCTTGAAAATCACTTGGATCGGATGACATCGGTGTGATTGGTCGCGAGTTCATTACTGCCTCGATTTCCACCAGGGCTGTGGACAATTCCTCATAAGTGAGCTTGGCACCGCTTAAGCTCCGGTAGAGATGACCTTTTGCTACTTTTACGGCCGCCTCCCAAATTCCACCAAAGTGAGGTGCCCTGGGGGGTATAAAATGAAAATTTATGCTACTATTAGTACAAAAGTTATTAATAGTTTCTTGTGAAGAACTTTTGAACAACATATTGCGCAATTCAGCAAGTTTAGATTGTGCCCCTACAAAGTTGGTTGCATTGTCGCAATGAATATCTTTAGGGAGACCTCTTCGACCTATCATTCGCTTCAGTGCTGCAATAAATGCGTCAGCTGACAAATCAGATACGGCTTCCAAATGAACTGCCTTTGTCGAGAAGCAAACGAAAACTGCCACGTAGGTTTTGTAAGGACTTTTTCCCCTAATCTTATAGTGAGTGTATATAGGCCCACAGAAATCTACACCACAACAGAGAAAAGGACGAGAAGGAGTTAACCTCTCCAGAGGTAAATCTCCCATCACTTGTTCCAACAGCTTTGGTCGATATTTGACGCAATGAATACATCTCCGGACTGTTTGACGAGCAATTTCTCGTACGTTGATGATCCAGAAACGATTCCTAACTAGCGCTACAAGTGCCTTTGGACCAGCATGGAAGTTTGTGAGATGCAGATGTCTGACAAGTACGCTTGTGAACTTACTGCCTTTGGGGAGCATCAATGGGTGCTTACATTCCTCCGGGATGTTGGCGTGTTTCAACCGTCCTCCTACTTTTAAAAGTTGAAGCCCATTTATTTCCTCTACAAAAGGGTTTAACCACTTAATCGGCCCCTGAACCTTTCGGTTCGATTGAAGTGACTTTATTTCGTCCGAAAAAGAGTTTTGTTGAACCAAGCTAACAATCCGTAAAAGAGCATCATCTAGCTCTGCAACTTGTAGACAACTTCGTTGTGGAACTCGATTCTGCTTCCAATTTCGAATTCGCAGGATGTATGCGAATACACGAACCAGTTTGGTGTACGAGCTATACTTCTCAATGACTTCGAGTAAGTCATTTGAGTCCAACTTCTGACAGACGAAGACTGTTTTCTTCTTTTCCAAGGTGGATTCCTCTTGCGTAAGCTGAATGTTGACAGTGCATGGCCATGTGTCCTCTTCTTTTAACAAGAAACTTGGTCCTCCAAACCACATGGAGGTTTCGAACTCCTTTACTGCACAACCTCTTGAGACTATGTCTGCCGGATTGTGAAGTGTAGGCACGTGTTTCCAAAGAACATTCGTTGAATTCTCCTGTATTTCAGCGACTCTGTTTCCCACGAAGGTGCTTAACTGCGAAGAATGCGTTGAAATCCAGTGAAGAACAATTGATGAGTCCGTCCAAAAATAAACTGCGGAAGGTGCAGTTGCGAAAATCGTCCGAATCTTCGTCCATAGGTTGGACAATAAATGCGCTGCACACAGTTCCAGGCGAGGAAGCTGTTTCTTCTTTGCAGGCGCTACCCTAGACTTTGCCACAAAAAGTTTGACTTCAGTCTTTCCGAGTGCATCTATTGACCTAAGGTAAATGCAGCATCCATATGCAGTCATGGATGCATCCGCAAATCCGTGGACTTGAAAAGATATTCGGTTTGGAGCTAACGCAAACCTCGGCACTGTAATATTTTGCAAAGATTGCAAATCCGCCATGAACTGACGCCACTCCGCATCAATGCTTTGAGGAATTGGAGTATCCCAATCAAGTTTTTCGACCCATAGCTTCTGCAAAATAATTTTTGCCTTGATAATGATAGGACTTACTATGCCCATTGGGTCAAAAAGCGACGACGAAATCGAAAGAATTGATCTTTTTGTGAACTTGGAGTATGTTCGATTTGGTTTGTACGAAAATTGAAACGTATCGACGAGAGGATTCCAGGCAATACCTAAAGTACTGCTGAGATTTGACTCATTGAGCTTGATTTCCTTGTTATGGTCGTGGACTATGTCAACCATTTCGGAGCTATTGCTATTCCATTTCGCTAGCTCAAATCCTGCCGACTTCAAAAGTGCGACGACCTCAACTTGAAGTTTGACCAGCGACTCCAAGTCGTCCGCTCCAGTCAGCATGTCATCGACATAAAAGTCTGACTGAAGAACTCGAGAGCCTATTTTGAAACGGTCCCTGTTTTTCTCTCCTAAGTACTGAAGGCATCGAATTGCCAAAAATGGCGCAGACGATGTACCGTAAGTAACGGTGTTCAATTGGTATGTTTTTACCGGTGTATGTTCATTCTCCCTCCACAGAATGAACTGGAATCTCCGATCACATGGGTGCACTAGAATCTGCCGATACATCTTCACGATGTCCGCTGTCAGTGCATACCGATGCAATCGAAAACGCAGCAATACTGTAAACAGATCATCCTGTATTGTCGGTCCGACCATAAGGATTCCATTGAGTGAAACGTGCGATGAAGTACAACACGATGCATCAAAAACCACGCGTAACTTGGTGGTTGCACTATCCGGCCTAATTACACATTGATGAGGAAGGTAATAGTGTGGTTCGTCTAACTTGGGATCTTTTACTAGCGTCATGTGACCCAGCTGTTGATATTCTCTAAGAAATTCTGCATACTGGCCTTTCAAAGAAATATTTTTTGACAATCGACGTTCAAGAGCTAAAAATCGCCTAAACGCAATATCGTAGGAGGTTCCCAAACAACTAGGATCATTTTTGAAAGGGAGTCGAACCATCAGACGACCACTGAGGACAGTGTCAATGTTTTCAGTGAAATGTTTTTCGCAGTCCTTCTGCTCTTCTGTCCATTTCGATCTATGACCAATGACCTCCTCTATTTCCCAGAACTTTTCGACGTATCGATCGAGTGCGTCATCTTTCGAACTAAGACAACAGGATTTCTTCGACTTTGTAGGCTGACTCTTATATCTTCCTGAAACAATCCAGCCTAGAGAGGTTTTTTGTAGCGAAGGAAGTTCCTGACCCAGTTTGAGTTGACCTTCTTGAAGAAGATCGAAGAAAGCTTCGGCACCTAGCAACAAATCTATCCTTGATGGCTGATGGAAATATTCATCGGCGAGTTCGAGTTCGTTGGGGACATTCCAATCCTTCACACTCAGTGCTGACTCCGGTTGATAACCAGTTATCGATGGAGCCATTAGGAATTCCAAAGTTACCTCGAAGTTGTTGTACCTAGAGCGAATAGTTGTTTGTGTTTGGAAACTAATCTTTGTCTCCGTTATTCCTATTCCGACAATATCGACACCTTTCTTTGTTTTTGCAAATGAAGCGTGTTTGCAAATCTCTCGCTCACAAAATTAACTTGTGAACCAGAATCCAGAAGAGCTCGTCCTATTTGGAATCCGCCTGCAGAATCCTTCACTAGTACAAGTGCTGTAGCCAAAATGACCTGAGCATCAGGAGCATGGTCCCTTTCCATTGCAGCATTTACTGCAGCCGACGATGACGCTTCTCTTCGTCCAGAGGCGTTCTCTGATTGTTGCTGTCTGTGCAAAAGACTGTGGTGTGATTGCCTACACTGTTTGCACCTATATGACGATGGGCATTTCGATACTCCATGACCCTTTCCTAAACAATTTAAGCAAAGACCAAGTTTTTTCACATTTGAGAAACGATCCATTACTGACAGTTCAACGAAGCTGTCACAATTTGAGATGGTATGCTTATTGTTCTGGCAGAAGACGCAAGACCGTTGAGTAGCTGCGAGAAAAGTTTGAGAACGATGAGATGAGTGAGATACCTTTGCCTTAGCGTTAGCATTCTTTGCCTGGTTTAAATCTGATCTCAATTGCTTACTATCTCGCACTTCGAGATATTGACAACGTTTGCTGAGTACCTCCGCGCATTCCTTCCAATCGGGTAGAGACTTGTAGTCCAAGTGTTCGTCCCATTTGGACTGTGTTTCCGAGTCTACCTTTGACATTGCAATATATATGATAATTGCATTACAGATTTTCTCAAATGAGCCAAGAGACTGTAAAGAATTGAATAGGGCCGAAATGTCATCAACTAAGCTTCTTAAAGCGACACTAGAAGCCTTTGGGACCTTGGGTAATTCGAATAACTCGGAAATGTATTCCAAGAATATCATCGTATCGTTGTCGTAACGTTCCTTAAGCCTGGCTATTGCCTTCGGATAATTGTCTTCCGTCACTTGAAACGCTTTGACTGTGCCCAGTGCTTGATCACTTAGACATGTCAACAAGTGATTGAATTTTTCGGTTTTTGTCAAACTCGGGTCACTATCCACCATTGCAGTAAAAGAATGAATGAAATTCTTATAGTGAGAATATTTCCCACTGAATCGTGGAAGCTTGAGTTTGGGTAAATGATTTACCGAATGTGGCATTGCAAAAGTTGTTTCGGCAGTACTCATGCGTCGTCCAGTTCCCAAAAGCGAAAGTATTTTTGTTTTTGAAGAAATATATAAATCCTCTAGATCACTTCTGCCAGTATCAGTGGGTGCTAACCGCTCAATTTGAGTCTGATAAACGAGAATCTGTTTGAAATAGGACTCTAAGATTCCTAAACGACATTCCAATTCAGTTGATGTGAGAGTATCCGATTTGGATTCCACATAATTTTTCAGCCTTGTCATGCTTCCTTTGGTTGATGACCGCTGCTGTCTCAAGTCGTCGAGCGATATATTTGAAGCATTCGAATTGCTCGGGTTTAATTCGCCTAACATTTTGAGCTTTTAGTGTAACTATATGCGAAAATCTAATTTAATTCGAAAGTTTACTTTCCCAAACGAAAGAAGAAACTTTATTGTTGAAAAATGTAGCGATTTCTTCTTAAATGCGAAGATAAAATTTGTTTATGCTTCCAGCGGTGAAATAAATTCAATTATTCAATTTGTTGTCAGCTAATCTCCTATCAAAAGGGAAAACTATAACGCCAATGAACAACGATGCGAAAGAGAAAAATTGTTGTTTTTAAATCCAACGATGTATTCGAGAAAAGTTTTTAATTGTATGTACAGGTACACCCACGACGAATATTCCGAGCGAAAGCTTTCTTTGACTGCATACGATTGATGAAGCACCTTCTCCCGCGACGACGAAGAAAATGATAAAGCGAAAACGAAGCGAAATGAAGATCTATGCAGTGAAAGAAACTAATAGGTTCAAGTCTGTGATAATTGTACACAACTTTTGACGAAAAACCGATAAGCCAGCTTTCCTATGAAGCTTCCTTTTTTTTTTTTTTTTTGTTGTTTTTGAAACTGCTACGAAGCTTAAAAACGAGCGAACGAACGAGCGAGAAGCGAAAAGTGCATTGGTAAATGGCAACTGTAGGCTAAAGCGAGATAAACTATACTATTTGATTGAATACACACACGTCAAATGTGGTTGTGCAATGTAAATTGTGCAACGAGTGGAACGTACTTTTTTTTTTTTTTTTTTCTTCACACAGCTTTCTGTGTGGATTCTAATTTCGAATGGCTGTTGATAGCATCGACGCACGACGGCAAAATTATTTGTAGGCGAATAAATTGCAGCAATATGATGTTGTCTCAAATATGTTAAATACGTAGTTTATAATAATATATGAGGTTGTTATATAGTGTAATTTGATGTTAGAATATAACTTATTATTGCATGCTCATCCAAATTATATCGAAGGTGCGTTTTGATGTATTTTTGTTGCTTCCTAGGCGATTGTGTAGGACCTATGAAAAGAACAACTGCTTGCTATTTGCAGACGCACATTCGAATAATTGTAGACTATATCAAGTACCTGGGAGTGGGGATTTATACTTATCTCCCACTTTAGAATTTCCTGTTCTTGTGTACTGCTGTTGAGTATCTCCAATATTCTTTGCGCTCCTTCTCCTTTGATGTGGATTTTTCCGCAGCTACCTTGCACTCGCGCACGCGATCACCGAAACCGAAACCGTACCGATTTTCACAATTCACTAAAGTTTATATTGTTCTATGTGAAATTAGTTTTTTGTCTATAATAGTTTTGTTGGTGTGCCTTTATTAGGACTTTGTTTCCTAGGATTATTGGAGAATCTCTAGGTTTGTATTGTTTGTAACACTTGCACTAATTTATTGATGAATTTGCACTGTTACACTTTTTAAACAACGATTGTTTTATGGGTTTTTTACACGTTGGGCGCCAAAATGAACGGTCGCTAAGTCTTTCGACCGGCAACCTCGGGACCTCTAGGTAACCTTCGAGCAAGGGCTAGACTTGATCCTGGTTGATGCGTTTGACCGATTGCCAAACGGATGCGATGAAGCGGATGTACTTTTGCAAGTACCAACGAACGGTATAGAACCTTGTCTATTTTTGGTTTACCAACGATTTTGGTAGCGACAACGACGAGCGAGAGTTCAGCGAAAGAAAGACGATGGTTTTCCTCGACGGGTTTTCAACAATGAAAAAGCTTTATTTCATGGAGGGCTTATATACAATAATGAAATAACGGGTTTTTCCAAATTTTGAGAGACATTACGTTATTTTTAAAAGTTTACATTCTGTGGCGAATTGGAAAAATACAAAAATATGGTGATTGGTATAGCTAAAGCGCCAAATTCAAATACTATACAAATTCAACTATACAAATTCAAATTAGGATGATAATGATGAAGATGATGACGATGATGAGGATAAGAAGATGGTGACGATGATGAGGATAAGAAGATGGTGACGATGATGAGGATAAGAAGATGGTGACGATGATGAGGATAAGAAGATGGTGACGATGATGCTCCAACATCCAGTTTTTAAAAGTAAAATTATTATTACACGGAAAGAAAATCACGTTAAATTAACTTTTAGTATAAAAACCGCAGTTTGTAACACTGCTATGATTATTATTTTTTGGTACTAAACAATTTTGATAAAAGACGATTTACATGAGCTCTTTTTATGGACATTCAGTGTGTTGATCATCATGGCGAATTACAGGTGTTTTGATAGAATTTCACCAAAAATTCATAGTTTGAATGCTTTTTGTCAGAGTTCTGAAATTCCCGCGATTTGGTGCTTTATCCATTTATCCCACGGAAGGCTTTTCGGACATCGAAATTCCCACAAAAAGGTATAAATCCCACTGCACGAGAGTTTAACAAACAGCGCCTTCATGAGTATAACACTCCACTGTGCATTCATTGAGGTAGCACCACACTAAAACGTCCTTCGTATGATCATGAATGTGCTTACTGATAATTCATGTCAGAAGATGACCAGCTAAATCCCTGCAGCTCAAGATAAGGCCTTCAAGGGAAGAGTATCGGACCAGAAGAAAAGACGATGCGTAGGAAAATGCGAGTTTACTCTACATCGCTGAAACAATATTCGAAGATTATTGATGCTGGTCTAAAATCGGAGCTAAGGCTGCTCCAATCAGCGAGGATCAATCGATCCTAAAGCCACCGAAACGCAGCGAATACGACATGCGTCCATAACCAGCACTATCAGCAGATGCTGCATCATGGAGGTACAGGTGGAGACGGAGAATGTTAGGGCAAAGAAGAACCCATGCCCCATGAATGAAGAACCAGTCCCATCACCTTACACACAGAAGTCACTCTATACACTGCTACAGGAATTTTTAGAACGATAAAGCCGCCGGCCTTGATGACTTTCCAGTGGTGGCACTATTTTAGTCCATGCACCAACTCAACAAGTGTGGAAGGAAGACAGTAGCTTGCTGGACTTTGTAGTTATATATAGGTAGATGAGGTCGTTTATTTAACCCAAGTAGCACTAAGTGCATTTCTGTTGCCACAACTCATTCCACCTGGTTGTTGTAGTATGTAGACGGATAGGTTCTTCAACCTATGAAACTCTAACATAATAAATATTAGTTCTGAAAGACTATCCTTCGACACCTCTTCTTGAGTCGAAGAAGGGATTTCCTGGAGTCCGCTGAGGGCTACCTTTTCGGCTGCTTTATTGGCCAAATCTTGCAGATTGTTCGACTTCTACATCTGAAGTAGGCCTTGAATCCCTCAGCGAGTCCGCAGAAGAAGGGCCGAGTCTTGTTGCTGTGCCTTAAAACACAAATCAAAGTAACATTGAACCGTTCAGGTGGGGCAGGGTCATTTCGGCATTATAGCACTGATTTGAAGGTTATATTCATCAAGGCGATAGTCTTAAAGGCAGCTTGGCTGTGTAGGTTATTGATATGAAGGTCTAGAGGTAAGTAATTTAAATAGGGATGTGAGGGTGTTGACCGTTGACCATCTGTGGTGACTTTTCTATACTTTGATTGACCCATAAGTGAGGATTGGTCGTACCACACCTGTGTACATCCATAGGGTAAGACGCGGTTGCGGGCCCCATTTCTTTAGCAGTTATTTAATGCTAAGTTCCCAGATGAGATTCGGTTCCAGGATCACTTTCAGATCTTAGATTTATTAGTAGACGATAAGGAGAACTGTTGGAAGTTTCGGTGAGGAAGCGTAAAGTCGGGTATTTTGGTTTCGGTTCGCAGGAATTACTCAGGATGATACGAAGAAAAACCCACACCCGCTCCGTCTATGTTCCCAAACAAGAGCTATTTGATAATTGTAGCTGCAAGAAACAGGTTTTAGCCAAAGATGAACAGAAATTTCTTTTGGAAAAATAAATGTTCTAAATAAAGTTATAACGCTCTATTATCAGCGCCACAATACTACAAGGAGAGGAGTGGTGGAGCTACAGCAGTCTCAAGCTTCCCGATTGACCTATATCACTGTGGTACCAAGGGGATGAAGCTCGTTATCAACGTCCACTAAATACTAAATATTTTGCTTTTAAATCCAGGAGACGCACACAGGTATTTTTTTTTCAAAATTCATGGTCAAAATTATAAAAAAAAATGTCCGATATGTTGTTTTCTTTAATACAAAATTGTTAGCAAACAACATGAGCTTTGAATGTGATTGGTTATAGGGTTCAGATTGTAACTGTTTAAACAGTGGATGCTTCTAAAGTGAAAACTTTAAATTAACGAGTGCAGTAGCAAGATTGGATCATGATTTTTGTTCTTATTTCAAAAATAATATAAATTATTTATTACTAAGATCACACACGTAGTTTAATATTAATATTACCGGCTGTGTTCGCCGCAAAGGGGGTTTCGGCACCTTTCGTCTTCCGGTCCTTATCATTTGGACTTTGGACATATTGCACATCTTTTTTTCCATTTACAGATGGATTGGGCTCCACTAATGGCCGTTTCTTTTTTTAAATATCTCCGAGGAGAACTTGGAGATTTGCAGGTAAAGTTGGTCAAGTACTCCTACCCTGGGTTGTATGGGACCCGGAAGTTGCTATAATTACGACTGGACCGCACGCGCAATTTAAAATGACTAATGACGAGACGCCTACTACATTAGACGCTATCCTACATTAGAGGATTAGCTTGAATAGCGCCATCGTGTGATTTGTTGTTGAAAAAATATCCACGAAAGTTTAGTTTATGCATCGCGCTGGACCCCAGGGTTTAAGGGTAGGGTTTAAGGGTTAAAGAAAACAAAACAATTTCCAGAAAAGGTGAGAAACGAGACAAATATTGAAATTTCAGAGCAAACAAAAAATGTTTCGACTGATTTTACTCATGAACATAAAACAAGTAAAAGTGTTATCATCGGCCGATTTCCCGTTACTTGCCTACAAGCTATATTTTCATGGGGTGGCAAACGCTAGGTGCAGTGCGTTAGTATTGTTACATAGAAATTCGTATTGACAAATGTCACGTACCTTCAAAAATTCCGGCTCACCAACACGCTCGCACCTTGCATATGCCTCATAAAATTTTGTCCGTTAAATTTGAAATTATTTAGATACGTGTGGATAGTTGTTTTTTAGGAATAAGTGTACATTTGCTTAAAATATTTAAAAAAAATTGTCAATGCAGAATGGTTGCATGAAAACAAAAACATTTTGAGCAAATTTTCTTCAGTTATTAGAAAAATTCACACAACAAATCGATCTTAATGATATCGAAAAGAGGTAAATACACAACCATGTTTGTCCTAATATGTTCTAGTATATAAAACATGTATTTTAGATAGTTTTACTAACCAACCAAATCAAATTATTCGCCTTTTAATAATTTATAATAAATAACCAATGGCATTCAGTAATATAAAAATGTGGAATTCCCGAACTCTTTCACATTTCCCCATGGTTGCCGCGGTTGGCAGCATTTATTTTTGTAGTTTTTGTATGTCACACTGATTCTTTTTTGACACAACACCGATAGCAATACAAAATGGCGAATTTGAAAAAAAAAATGAGGGGCCCAGTTGGGGCACTGCATACAAGTCATGCAAAGTTTTCGGCATGTGAGGTATTACGTAATTACATCGAACAGGGTCCAATATTGGTTTTGTATGGGAGGTACCAGAACTACTTGATCGACATAGCCCATTTTCAATACCAACCTGACGACAATAAAAAGAAGTCCTTTCACCAAATTTCATTCGCCTATGCCAATTCCTTTGGGCGCTATCGTGCTTTCAGACAGACAGACGGACAGACAGACAGACAGACGGACATGGCTAAATCGAATCAGAATGTGATCCTGATTCAGAATATAATATACTTTATGAGGTCTCCGGTGACTCCTTCTTGGCGTTACAAATGTAATGACAAAGTTAATATACCTTCCTATGGAGGGTATATAAAATGGCTGAGTACCTCGAGAAATTTTAACTTAAGTGTTGCCGAAAGTACTCCCATACGAGTATTGTACTACTTTCCACACATCCGTACTCCCAACTTTCACATTTGTACTCCTATTTTCTTTAAATACCTAAAATGTCTTACAATTGCAGCAAAGTGTAGTTTCAACCTTAATAAATTTAAATTTAACGCAAATTTGGCAGCACTGTTATACTTCAAACTGTCTTCAAAAATAGAATTAACCTCTTTCTAGTTGGTTTTTGTTTTTCGTTAGCTTCATGCAATTTTAATCTGTAAGTTCGTCAATTATTTAATTGTTATCTGAGATTGTCGTTTGGTGCATAGACAAATAATACTGAGACCCCCAACTTCGGCCGATTTTCTGTTACTTGCCGAAAAGCTATACTTTTATGGAGTGGCAAATGCGCTATTTGCGCCAGTATTGTTACATAGAAATTCGTATTGACAAATATCACGTAACTTAAATAGGTTCTAATCTAAGGCGATATTTATAGATATATAAATACGCTACTACGGTAATATGGCGCCGATAAATTGAATGTCACCAAATTGCTTTCATTTAACTTATAAGCATTTTGTATGGGAAATTGTTGATTTAATTTTGCAGCCTTAATGGCGACAATCCACAAAAACCCACAATTTGTTTTTGCACATCTATGGCACAGTACCTTTCGAATGATATTAGTTTCATTCAGCCCAAGAATCACGAAACATCAACACCCGGACCTGAACACCCTGATGTAAAATTTACGAGAAATGGATCTAAGAAAACAAACATTGTATACGGTTGGGCCCCTGTTGTTGAGCCAACAAATTTAAATATTAATTATTCACCATCATTTGTTACCTACTTTAAGTCAAATTATATATACCAAAAGTTCAATCAAAGCAAATGTAAAAAAAGAATCACGAAACAAACAAAAGGCAAATTTTTGAGGCAGCAAAATATGGAAGATGTGTTTCACAACCTTTCGGTTTCTTTTGACCCATTTATGTCAATAAGTGGTTTGAGAGAACTAAGCCCTAAAAGAAAAAATTGGTTTCCCTATGAAGTACTTGAGTTTATTATAGAACCAGAAGTCGAGCAGGCTAGACTAGATTCCAGTTTGACAAGTCATTGAATCTTGAATGATTCATTTACTTATAAAGGGTGATTTTTTAGCTGGTTTGGTTTTGGCAACACTGGTTTTGACAGCTGACGTGTGTTTAGTACCTTGTGTCACTGTCAAACAGCTTCAGTTTGGTTTGCAATTTAACCATGGATCGTCTTACAAATGAACAACGCTTGCAAATTATTGAATTTTACTATCAAAATTCGTGCTCGGTTCGAAATGTTCATCGCGCGCTGCTTCCATTTTATGATCGGCATTCTCGACCTTCTGAGCAGTCTATTCGGAAGATTGTGACCAAATTTCGCACCAAATTTACTTTGTTGGACATTAAACCACCAACACGTTTACGTACTGTGCGTAGTGAAGAAAATATTGCGGCCGTATCAGCTAGTGTGACAGAAGACCGCGAAATGTCGATTCGGCGCCGTTCCCAGCAGTTAGGCCTTTGTTACAGCACTACGTGGAAAATTTTGCGGAAGGATTTGGGCGTAAAGCCTTTTAAGATACAGCTGGTGCAAGAACTAAAGCCAGCCGACCTACCACAACGCCGAATTTTTGGTGAATGGGCTCTTGGAAAGCTGGCCGAGGATCCGCTTTTTTATCGAAAAATTGTGTTCAGCGATGAGGCTCATTTTTGGTTGAATGGGTACGTAAATAAGCAAAATTGCCGCATTTGGAGTGAAGATCAGCCAGAAGCATTGCAACAGCTACCAATGCATCCCGAAAAAGCCACTGTTTGGTGCGGTTTATGGGCCGGCGGCATTAAATGGAAGTTCTTGACTTGCATGATATGTGGTTTCAACAAGACGGTGCCACATGCCACACAGCACGCGAAACAATGGCGCAATTGCGAGGCGAGTTTGGTGAACAGTTAATTTCACGTTTCGGGCCGGTCAATTGGCCGCCTAGATCGTGCGATTTGACACCATTAGATTATTTTTTGTGGGGGTATGCCAAGGCTAATGTGTATAGGGACAAGCCCGCTTCGATTGACGCACTGGAAGCCAACATCCATGCATTCATTCGTGAGATACCGGCCGATATGTGTGAAAGAGTATGCCAAAATTGGACTCAGCGGATGGGCTACCTGAGACGCAGCCGCGGTCAACATTTGCATGAAATTATCTTTAAACATTAAATTGCAAGGTTCAAACTATCGATTCAAATAAATATTTCATTCATTTTTTCGAATTTTTTGTGTTTTTTTTTTTAAAAAAGTTCTAAACCTCTTAAAAAATCACCCTTTATTTATAACAGGTATACCTATTAAATGTATTGTTTTTTGTGAAAAATGTAAAAACCACATTTTTTATAATATTCGTGTAAATTCAATTGAATATGGAACTTTTTATAAAAAATATCTGCCTTTGATATTCTCATGCAATAATAAATTGAAAAAAAAATAAAATAATTTTAGCCATGTTTTTCTTAAAATTTGCCTGTGTTTTTTGAAAGGCCAAAGCATTAGATGGTCTCTACTTAATTTCACCGATCCCGAATCTTCTCTTAAGCTTGACATCTTCGAATGAAGCTAAGCACCATCCCCTAACTGCTTTCCTAAATAGCTTAGAGAATTTACCTAGGCGAGATTTTGCTTTCACCGGCCCATACAAAATTATAATCATCCCCTGCAGGAGCACCCTATACCAAATGTATGTTCCCTTTTCGAAATTTTCCGCACGTTTCGATTTCGGCATTTTGCTCCTTTTGGCAAAATGCAAAGTGCCCCATAAAAATACATAATTGTCCAGTGCGTACTTCGAAAGCTCTTCGCCTCAGCCATCATCCTCCCAGCTAGTTAAACTCGCACAGGGTGTCATAGAAAATAATGACCCTTCGCCTGTGCCTTCTTATTAATAATAAATTTAGTGTATCTGCAATTTGCTGCGTTGTGTGTGAGTGTATAATGCCATTTGTGTGGCAATCAAATAAAAATTCTTCTGCACGTATGTATACTCAAGTTCCTCAAACATCCCTCCGCATGTTTTCAGGCTTTCTTGCTTGTCTTCTATGCATGAAGGTGAAATTTTCCTTGGCTGCTAATGTGTAGCAAGGAATCATTTTTATGACATCGTAATGAACCTGAATGTGAAGAATTATTATTGTTCGCTGATGGTTTCCATTGGAAATTTGTTTTCATCCGAAATTTTCTGTTATACCATCTGTGGAGGGTGGCCGACAAGAAGAGCACCATTTGGAAGAAGCACCTCCCGCAAGGTAATTGCAAATTATATGCCAGAGCTCAGTTCGTTGGGGGAGTAATCAATTGGATATATTGTATGCCAAGCCCGACGACGGTGGGGTGAATATGGTAAACAAACAAAAATTACAGCCCAATGTTTGCCAGGAGTAATTTGTATGCTTCGTATAATGGTAATATGGCGAATGAGCCGCCAATTACTGTAGATACGACTGAAATTGAATTCGCGATGAATAAAAAGTAATGTGCCCTTGCTTTGGGGGTCGATTTTATTCGGATTCCTTCTAAATATATGTCCGAATAGGCGGCATTTTTATACCCTCCACAGGAAGGTACATTATTCCATTTTGTCATTACATTTGTAACGCCAAGAAGGAGTCACCGGAGACCTCATAAAGTGTATATATTCTGAATCAGGATCACAATTTGAATCGATTTAGCCATGTCCGTCTGTCTGTCTGTCTGTCTGTTCTGTCTGTCTGTCTGTCTGTCTGTCTGTCTGTCTATCCGTGTCTGTCTGTTGAAAGCACGATAGCGCCGACAGGAATTGACATAGGCGAATGAAAGTTGGTGAACGGACTTCCTCTTATTGTCGTTAGGTTGACATTAAAAATGGGCTATGTCAGTCAAGTAGTTCTGGTACCTCCCATACAAAACCAATATTAGAAAACACATGTTAAAAGTACGATAGCGTCGGAAAGAATCTACCTAGGTTAGTGAAATGTTGTGAGAGGACTTATTTCCATTGTCGTCAAGTTGGTATTAAAAATGGGCTATGTCGGTCAAGTAGTTCTGGTACCTCCCATAGAAAATCAGTATTAGGCCCATGTGTCTCTCTGTCTGTTGTTCAATGTATTTACGTACTACCTCACATGCCTACAATTTTGCATGACTTGTATGCAGTGGAGGGTATAAAAGCCGATGATAACACTTTACTTGCTCATATTATGTTGTTGTGACCAAGAAGAAGGCAGGGAAGAAGCCGCCGTATTGCGCCGATGTTTTCAAGCGACCACAACAGCCTTACAAATGAATTTAAGAAACACGCTACTATATGAGTGGCTGAACAACGCCTACAAGCAGGAATAGCCATCCAGTCCATGATGCTCTGGAAAGGTCTCATTAGGAGCATGCTACATCTGTCCCACAGATACAATCCGCCAAGAAAGGTTCGTCAAAAGAAGATTTTAATGCAAATGTTATTAAGAATACCGCGGCCTGCTTTGAAAAATGAAAGATCAGCCTGTACTAAGAGCGGGGGTGGATGTGGACTTGGACATGTGAAAAGTTTCTTCAAATCCCTGCGTAACGTGGATGCAAAGTTATAGAATTTTCATTTCAGACTTATGGTCGGAGCAAAATGAAGGAATAAAAAAAATTTCGAAAGTTGTTTTGTTTTGTTTTCGAGACTTTGTCCATTCTAGATTTTAGTCATCCTAGTTAAAGTCACGAACCGGATTGGGAAACCAATCGTTTAGACTGAATATGACTGACTGACTGACTGACTGACTGACTATGCTAAGAAGACCTTTTTGTTTATTCGACACGTTCGATTGAGGGCTGAAATTCGGCTAAAGCTGTTTATGTGGGAAAAAAGTGGTTATTACCTAGCTACCTACATAACATTTAATAACAAAATAGTTTTTCCAAGTTGCTCCTTCTAGCACAATATCGACGATGAAACAATTTCAACTTACTTAAAGGTTAGAATGCTAAATACAGAAGCTAAGAAAGTAGGTGCTGTGCTGACAAAGGAAAGGGACATAGTTCAACCAGCCAATATCAGTCAAGCACCGCTACTTGCTGTTATTTGGTAAGAGAAAACTCTATAACGTAATTTGTTTTGTAAATCTCACTTCGTATTTCATTTAGCTTTTGAAAACCCCTTTTTCCAACTTTGGTTATTTTATTTATAAATATTAATTTAAACGTTTAAAAAATGTTGTGTATTCAAATAATAAAATTGTTTGTTAAGAGAATGTCGTCTTTTTCCTTATATTCACATAGCAGTTTCATGTATGAGAGGTTTTCATTCAAATTTAGAAAGTGCTTCGTAAATCAATCATGCTCCGTAATCGAAACACGAATAATTACTATAATTACTAAATTGGCTTAAACTAAGAAAGAGCGTTCAAAATCAATAGCAGACGGTCATAATAATAATCATAATCATTATTAAATTAGGAAAGCCTAGCTTATTTATCCAAAAATTATTATACTTAAATTGAGACTGGTCACAACAAGGCCTATTGACATCGAAGTTGAACAATTCATTGCCGATATACAAGAGGCAGCAGAAGATAGTAAACCAACTTATCAACAACATAAACAAGCGTCGGTAAAATATCCCACAGATATAAGGGAACTAATACTAGAAAAGAGAAGAGCTCGCAGTTCAAAACAAAAAAAGTTATTTGGCGGACCCTTTATAATAGAAAAATCACTAGAAGAGAAACAAGTTTGTTCCACATTATTCTTAGACGTTGCACATGCTTTTCATAAAGTCTGGCATAAGGGCTTAGAGTATAAACTTCATAGGGATCTACCCAGACAGTACTATGAGACACTAAAATCTTATATTTCAAATAGATTCTTTAGAGTTCGCTATTTCCCGTACCGGGAAAAGCTGAGGGTGATTCAATTGAACCTTCATCACAGCAAAGCAGCATCGGCAATGATGACTAAGTGTTTTGATGAGGATTCGTTTGATATAGCCCTGATACAGGAGCCTTGGATCTTTAGAGGAAAGATTAGAGGACTCCCAAATAGCATGGCTGAGTTGCATTATGCACAAACTAGCGGAAGAATTAGGTCCTGTATCTTGGTGAGGCACGGAGTTCAAGCATATAAATTGCCGGATCTGTGTGCCCCAGACCTTGCAACAGTACGAGTAGGATCAGGTGCGGGAAGTTTTGTCATAGCATCTGCATACCTGCTGTATGATTCTCCAGAACCTCCTCCGACAAGAGAGTTAGAGTCTTTGGTGAATGCATGCAGAAACAGGAACGAGGATCTAATAATTGGTTGTGATGCCAATGCACATAATACAGTGTGGGGCAGCACCAACGATAATTACAGAGGAGAAGCCTTATTCGAATTTGTATCATGCAAGGATCTAGCTATCTTAAACAGGGGAACAGAGCCAACCTTCGTCGATGTGAGACGAATGGAAGTGATCGATGTTACCCTGTGCAGTAGCCAGATAATTGAAAGAATATCAAATTGGAGGGTAACCGATCAGGCTACATTGTCGGATCACAGAGCCATTTCATTTGATGTTCGCTATGGATCTAAAAGGAAAAAAGATCGGAAATACATCAGAATTCCGAAGAACACAGATAGGATAAAATACCTTGAAGTGTTGGAGGAAAACCTGAATGTAATCACATTCGGAATACCGAAAAACACTTGGCATGTAGAATCACAGCTGAAGCATCTGCAATCAGCTGTTGAAGTTGCGTACCGAGTGGCTTGTACACCTACTTTAGTGGAAAAACAAGATCCTGCGCCTTGGTGGTGCCGGGAACTTGAAAAGCTAAAAAAGGCTGCGAGGAAGGCCTTCAATCACGCCATGAGGAGGGGAGAACCCGAAGCATGGGATGAATATAAGGCGAAAAAGAAAGAGCTAAACGTTACTCTGCGACGACGTAAAAGGGAGTCATGGAGGGACGTTTGCTCGAGTATGAGGAGTACATCTGAAGTCAGTAGACTACAAAAGATTGTCTCGAGAGATCCAGTTTCTAAGATCGGACTCATTCGTAATAGAGCGGGGGAGATGGTGGAAACACTGGATCACACAAATGAGGTCCTAATGGAGGTACACTTCCCAGGAAGCTATAAGTCAGATCAGCCCTGGGCTCCAAGGAAACAAGGAGCGAACAGGATGGATAGGACGGAAGCAGAACGGATCGTGACACCAAAAGCGGTCAAGGGTGCGATAGCAACATTCTCACCCTTCAAAACTGCGGGGCCGGATGGTATATTTCTACAGAAACAGCGCTACACCAAGTAGTACGCGTTGCGGAGGAAGAGCTAAATACCGGGGGCATTGCGATGACCACTATAATGGACATTGAAGGTGCCTTCGATAAGATATGCTTTGAAAGTCTGAAACAAGCCTTGGAAAAACGTTGGGGTAACCCACTGGTGGTAAGATGGGTGGACAATATGTTGAATACGAGGGCGATTAATATTCAGACGGGAACCTCAAAACTCAGAGGAAGGGTTAGCAGAGGTTGCCCACAAGGAAGTGTTCTCTCACCTACACTGTGGAATATCACTCTGGACTCTCTTCTCGACAGACTCGATTCGACGGGCATTCACACAGTGGGATATGCCGACGACATAGCAATAATGGCCAGAGGCAAATTCATGGACGTCACCGCAGATATCATGAGGAATGCACTCAGAGTGGTTGAGCGGTGGTGTCTGGAACAAGGGCTCTCCATTATTGCGGCGAAAACAGATCTAATAGTCTTCACTAGGAAGAGGAAAAATCTGGAATTTCGGCCCTTAACACTTTTCGGATCGGAACTAACAATGACTAAGAAGGTTAAGTATCTGGGAGTCTATCTAGATACTGGACTTACTTGGAATTACCATGTTGAGGAGAAGGTCCGGAAGGCAAAGAGGGTACTACATCAGTGCAAACGTGTATGTGGACAGAGGTGGGGACTCTCGCCTAGGTCAGCATACTGGATGTATACGATGATAACTAGACCCATTATCACGTACGCCTCGGTTGTATGGTGGGCGAAAGCCTCTCAGATCTGGATAGGGTTCAACGTTTAGCATGTATGGGAATTACAGGTGCAATACGTACAACCCCAACATGCGCATTGGAAGTCATCATGGGGATATTACCGCTAGACTTATTTATTAAGAAAACACCGGCCCAAACGGCACTTCGCTTGCATCGAGATGCGAAATGGCACAATCGTGGTACGATCTATGGACATAGGAAGGTCCTGGAACTTGCCAAAGACGAGATTAGGGAGCTAAACATGCCCATGGATCGAATAATAAGGGTGCGTATTATGGAAAGAAATCACAAAACTCGTATTGAGAACGGATTACTTCCAGAAAAAAGAAATGGTGAAGAAGAAATATCCTTATAGCACTGGACATTCAGGCGGTGATCAGATGCATGGAACAACAAACATCACAACATCACTGGCACTGGAATGCGTACTTAAACTCAATAAGTGTTCATCTAAAAATGAAGTAACACTGACTTGGGTACGAGGACACATAGGGATCGAAGGCAATTAAAAGGCGGAGGGCTCAACTGAAAAGTTGCTGGGACCAGAACCATTCTCTTCAATTGGCAGAGGAATGGTTGAACAGCTTATCCACAAATGGATCACGGCAGAACACCTGAGAAGGTGGTCAACCGTGGAACAATGTAGACAAGCTAAAATGGCAACAAAGTGGCCGACCTACTCCACTCAAAGAAGGGTTCTAAGCATGAGTCGAGGAACATTGAAATGGGTGGTGGCTTTGTCTACAGGACATGGTAATTTCAGGTATCACTTAAGGAAAATGGGCCTTATAGAGGATGATACTTGTAGACTATGCCTGGAGGAATCTGAGACAGCGGCACATATACTGTGTCAATGCCCGTCATTGGCTGGCAGAAGAATGAGGATCTTGGGACATCAATGGGTCGAGACCCAGTCGATGAAACGGATCTCCCATAAACAGATGCTAGCGTTAACACTTGGAATTGAGCCCAGAGAAGAACTGTGGAGAAATCCAGAGAGTCTCTCTGAGTAAGATTTACAGTGGTAGAGAGACGAAAAGAGACCCGACAATGGTGGTCTGATTCGATTATCTCTCGAAATATATATATATAGAGTTCGCTATGGTTCAGCGTATTCTGAACTCAAAGAACTACAAGCAGGCGTTCCACAGGGAAGTGTTCTAGGACCAACCCTGTACTTACTGTATACCAGTGATATACCAAATACGACTGATACGCTAGCTACATTCGCAGACGACACTGCTCTTCTATCAACTGATAGATGCGTGGCTAAAGCAACAGAAAAGCTGCAAAATGCAGTTAATAAGATATGTGATTGGGCGCAACGATGGCGTATTAAACGTAACGAGTCAAAGTCCACCCATATCAATTCTACTAATAAAAAAATAACGAATCTTCCCGTAGTTATTAATAACCAAATAGTTCCTTATTCAAACACAGCTAAGTACCTGGGTATGAATCTAGATGCTAAGATCAAATAGAAGGAACATGTGAAAAAGAAAGTAGAAGAGTTAAATATTAGGTATAGAAAACTGTATTGGTTGCTAGGACATAATTCGAAAATGTCCATTGAGATAAAATTGTATTATATAACCAGATACTGAAGCCTGTTTGGACATATGGTATCCCATTATGGGGTTCTACAAAGAAAACAAATGTAAAAATAATACAAACATTCCAACACAAAGTCCTTCGGGGAATATAGTAAATGCCCCTTGGTATATTAGAAATAATGATTTGCAGATTGACCTTGTAACGGTAAGTAATTAAAAAGTATGCAATTCGTCACAAAGTGCGTCTGCAGATGCATATTAATCCTGAAATAGAAGACGCCTTAAATGTACGAAACAATATTCGTAGATTAAGAAGAATTAAACCTCACGACCTTATAATCTAAAAAAAATAATGAGAACCCGTATTCAAATTGTAATACCTTCTCAAACACAACTGAACGTTAAAACTAAAATCATTTGTCGATCTTTCTTGGATTGGTCATGATCAATGAGGTGTTTTTAGTGCGATTAGAGTCCCACACTATTCTGGGTTTCCAACCCCATTGTGTCTTTCGAGATTTTCAACTTCAATAACAAAAAAAAAAAAAAAAAAATTAAATTGAGAAAATATCGTTCTCAATTTATTAATATTGCGCTTCAAAAATAAGCAAATTTGAATTCTGGAGAATTCTTAAAGTAAGAATGGCGTATCACCAGTTTCAGACCGACATGCTTGATTTAAGCGGATAGTGATCTTACTGTTAGTCTATTTTTCTCTAGTTATAATGAGAGAGGTTGCCAAAAAGGACGTGCATTTCTCGACGAGCTGACAAGCACAAGCTGAGTGAGCAAGTAGTTCTCGGTGTAGATAATTTTGTTACAATATTTTTGAGAGCGTAGATAATTAGTCAATTTTTTCGACCTCATGAAACCCCAACCCACTGTCAAGACTTCAGGTAGCCAGTATCAGAACAGATGCAACAACTTTTTGGTGTGTATAAGAAAGAGACTCATTTCAGTAACAAGCTGTGATGAGAATCGATTTTTCTGACTTAAAACTGAAAGCAAATAGTATCTACTGAAAAATAAAAAGCAAACATAAAAAATACAAATTTGTATTTCGTTGAAAAAATGCTACATTCATATATGCTTGATTTGAAAGGTTGTAAAATAAACCATTTCAAAAGTTCAACATATTTAAAATAGTACTCCGAGTTAAGTAGTGCTACCTCTGTAGTCTGTACTCATAAAAGTCAAATAGTACTTGTAAGGCAGGGGGTAGTGAGGTATTAAATTTCCCGGTAGCAGGAGTGGCACGCTGGTGATCGCACGGTAATAGCTCGTCGGATAAAGGGGGGGTATTTCTGCTACTAACCTACCTACAAAATAAATTTCGTGCCGGTTTTGTTTAGGGGTAATGGTACACACCTAATTCGGTACCTTAGGACCTATTGCCTTATTAAGGTGTTTTACATCCTTATAAGGGAATACGAGATGGATGCCTGTTTTTGTAAAGAGAAATCATAAAGTGATAGAAGGAAAGAAAATAGAAAGGTCAGATGTTATTGACCATTAGCAAGGTAATCATAATATGATACACAGCTATCAGGTCGGCCCACCCACAAACATGACTATTGTCATGTCTCCTTGACTATCTAATGCCTGTTATTTGTTTAAGATAGTCCCAATCTAATTTTATAGAGAAGCTCACAACTTCAATTCCTCATTTCCAAAACCTCCACCATCATCACCCCTTCACACCAATTAATACACTTTAATCCATAATGAAGAAGATATTTGTTTCAAAATTCATCAGGTATATTTATTCCACAATAAAATAGAAATCTCAAATAAGAAAGAATCAACAGTTCACGAAATAGTTGTTGTAATGAATCTTAACATCAGCGAGTTATAACAATGTACAAGTAACATTAATACTCTCTGTACAATTGTGCTGAATGATTATGCTCTCTCAAAGAGATGTATGATTGTGCTCTACTCAACAGTGATGAACTTAACGATGTGTCTAAGATAACACTAATTGTCATAGAGTCTCATTTATCGCACTAACAATGGATGATTTAACAAATGATTCTAAGAATGGATATATATATGTTTATGTACTGTACTCAATAATTAAACTTCAATTAGTTTACCAATATAGTTCAAGAATATGAATAAATATTGTGCATAGGATATATATAATAGATAAATTTTAAAAGTATAGTATAATAGTATAGATCAATTTTAGTTTTAATTGTGGACGTATATAGCAACAGAAATGTTATCTACAGAAGGTAGTTTTATCGACTGTATTAGGTATGCCATGTAGGCCTTTGAAATTCACTTTTTTTTTTTTTTGTTTGTCTATTCTTATTTCATAATGTTATTATTATTTGTTTAGATATAGAATTCTTTCAATTCAACGGTAGATTCAATGAATATAGGATAATGAAATGCCAAACATATATAAAAAAAAACTTACAGTTTAACTCGATTTTGAGATTTGAGATGTTAATTACTCCATTTATGTTGCTCTTTTCGTTTTAGCTAGCTGCAGACTCGTTGTGCGCACATCGTTCTGTAGATGGTAATTTAATCTGTTGTGGGAGAATTTTTTGATTAAGGATGCAATTAATAATAGACAATCAGTTTGGCTATTCTTACCTCGTGTTACCCTTTTGCCTACTTAAAGGGTGATTTTTTAAGAGGTTTAGAACTTTTTTTAAAAAAAAAACACAAAAAATTCGAAAAAATGAATGAAATATTTATTTGAATCGATAGTTTGAACCTTGCAATTTAATGTTTAAAGATAATTTCATGCAAATGTTGACCGCGGCTGCGTCTCAGGTAGCCCATCCGCTGAGTCCAATTTTGGCATACTCTTTCACACATATCGGCCGGTATCTCACGAATGAATGCATGGATGTTGGCTTCCAGTGCGTCAATCGAAGCGGGCTTGTCCCTATACACATTAGCCTTGGCATACCCCCACAAAAAATAATCTAATGGTGTCAAATCGCACGATCTAGGCGGCCAATTGACCGGCCCGAAACGTGAAATTAACTGTTCACCAAACTCGCCTCGCAATTGCGCCATTGTTTCGCGTGCTGTGTGGCATGTGGCACCGTCTTGTTGAAACCACATATCATGCAAGTCAAGAACTTCCATTTCGGGCAAAAAAAAGTTTGTTATCATCGCTCGGTAGCGTTCACCATTGACAGTAACGCTGCGATTCGCATCATCTTTGAAGAAATATGGCCCAATAATGCCGCCGGCCCATAAACCGCACCAAACAGTGGCTTTTTCGGGATGCATTGGTAGCTGTTGCAATGCTTCTGGCTGATCTTCACTCCAAATGCGGCAATTTTGCTTATTTACGTACCCATTCAACCAAAAATGAGCCTCATCGCTGAACACAATTTTTCGATAAAAAAGCGGATCCTCGGCCAGCTTTCCAAGAGCCCATTCACCAAAAATTCGGCGTTGTGGTAGGTCGGCTGGCTTTAGTTCTTGCACCAGCTGTATCTTAAAAGGCTTTACGCCCAAATCCTTCCGCAAAATTTTCCACGTAGTGCTGTAACAAAGGCCTAACTGCTGGGAACGGCGCCGAATCGACATTTCGCGGTCTTCTGTCACACTAGCTGATACGGCCGCAATATTTTCTTCACTACGCACAGTACGTAAACGTGTTGGTGGTTTAATGTCCAACAAAGTAAATTTGGTGCGAAATTTGGTCACAATCTTCCGAATAGACTGCTCAGAAGGTCGAGAATGCCGATCATAAAATGGAAGCAGCGCGCGATGAACATTTCGAAACGAGCACGAATTTTGATAGTAAAATTCAATAATTTGCAAGCGTTGTTCATTTGTAAGACGATCCATGGTTAAATTGCAAACCAAACTGAAGCTGTTTGACAGTGACACAATGTACTAAACACACGTCAGCTGTCAAAACCAGTGTTGCCAAAACCAAACCAGCTAAAAAATCACCCTTTATTAAAAGTTAACGTACAGTACATAATATTTGAACAATGGATATGATTATACTTAATCTAAATTGAAAATGAGACGATGTCTATGATGCCGATTCCAAATAACCTGGTTTATATAATGTACTAGTGGCAAAGATGATGTTTTGTTGGAAATCAAAAAAAAAACGGGGAATGGCCTGGTGGGTGATTCAGGTATTTGACTTGGTGCAGGGGGAAGCTTGTTGTATACACTGGATGCTGCCGACAGCCGTATTGTTTGACCAGCGCTGCGTGATAACACAAAATGACTTTATCAGCAAGTGCGATCGTATGCCAATTCGTATGGCAGTGAGCAAAGGTCGCTTTGGAGAAATTCGACGTTTCGTTGGATGTGGCTTGATTTCGCTTTGGTGCGTTGTTATATCACTTTTTCGTGTTCCGGCAATCTCCTTACGGACGAATGGCTTTGCCTAGGTGGAGTGCGTCGCTATGGTACCTCGTGGTCTTTGAGTACTATGACAACCAATCGCCTCACACATCAGCCTATCGTAGAATGAATGACACTTGTAAAAAAAAATTTTATAGGTCATTATTTCCTTACCCGTTTTTGGTCGAAATAAATTTTTTTTGTGTGTTAGAACAGATCACTGCTATTGGGTCAGTAATTTTACGCCAAAGTGAACCAAAATCAAATCAAACTTAAGCACTGCACCTTTTATTTTTTTATTTTTCTGGTGAATATTTGTCACCGCCAACAATAGAAAAGGCTAGCTTTACGCCTCGCGCCGTATATGTACTCGCGATTTAGTGCATAGCTTTATGTGGGAAAGGTGTGGTGGAATAGATTAAACATTTTGTTCGTACAGCGGCTTGCTAAGGAGATAAACACGATAGGTGTTACCAGTTTTGAAAGTCAATGCCATATCGGCCGTCAACCAAATCAGCAAATCATTATTTTTGGGGGAACAAAACTTGAGCAATATTTCAATGCAATTGCTACATACTGCATTCAGTACAATAGTTACCCTTTTTTTAGGTGACAAAAACCGAAGGGTGACTTCCCGACAAAATCTCCTTCTGGCCGTTAAAACACAGCTCTTATCAGTTGCACCATGCAGACCATTCTAACAGCCGACGAAGAGACGTATTGCTCCATTGCCAACTATAGGTACATTCCACCACCAGCGTGACTGTTGTGCGACTAAAGCTACAATGAGATACTTTTTTCAAGCGCCTAGCAGTGCTGTCGTTGTACTGCAAAAGCAGTGTTTGTACTGCTTTCTTTATCTATGTACTGCTGTCCTGCACAGCTAAATACCTAAAATACTGTTTTTTTTTTTTAAATATGCGCTTTTTGTTCTTAAAATGCTGCAAGACATTATTACAAAATTCAAGCATCTGAAATATACACGCACCCTTAAAGTATATTCTTGCATTTGCTTTACAAACATACTTTACAAACGGCAATGAAATAAGAGTTGTCTTACGTCATCTTATGGCTTCATTTGTTTTTGCTTCGTGGCATATAACGAAAAGGTTTCACCTTAATGTCAAAGCAAAGGAAGAAGCAACTATTAATTGAATTCATCTCTTTATTTCCCAATCTTATAAGAGGTAAGGTGGCTGCCTGGAAAGACACACTTAGACCAAAGTAAATGCAGGTCCTTTGTGATACCACATAGGGGGGAGTTGAAGGCCAGAGTAATAACTAGACCGGACATGCTGGTGGGTACGTTGTTGCTGCCTAATACTTGTGGCGATTTGCCTATGGCTATAATCCTCCTGTGTCGCGTCGAGGGAAAAACGGGGTGGTTTATCCTTGGGTCGAGGTAAGGGTGCCGATACAGTCTATCCCTTGCCCGTGAACCTCGGACGACCCTGATTGGGCGATATGTCTTCGAATATACGAGGGGTGCCCGAAACAGTGTACCCCTCGGTTATGATTCTCCGACATATCGTCCGAAGTGACGTATACCGTTTGTGTCAGTATCTGTGATCATTAGAGCTGCCCTTTCTTTGCGAGGCCTTACTAGACGTTTGGTAAGGTTGGTCGACGAGGAGGTGACCAGTCGACAGTTAGCCTTCGGATAGGAGGGTGGTAACCGTAACGGTTGGACCCTCGCCTGTATCGTCTGGTAACTGATCGGATAGGGCAGATAAGGCGAGGCGTAGTAATAGAGGTGATTGGATCAATCGTTCTGATTACTGCGCAAATTGTGAGGTGTCTCAAATTGGTAACAGAGTGGGTTTGACCGAGTGACGGGTTGTTTCGGATAAACAAACGAAGGGGTAACCGAAACAGTTTCCCCTCTATTGCAATCCATAAACAATCCGTCTAAATAGGAGCTGATGGAACCAGCTTCTGATACTGAAAATGTGAGAGTGATCTTTGCAGCCATTTGGTTTTGGTAATATATTTGCTGATGCAGCGTGTGTCTGTGAGGGACAAGTCACTGAAGTCTACGAAGAAGTATTTTCCTAAGTATGTTTTGCGCAAATTTGCGAGAGCTGGGCAGGTGCACAGAAGATGGAGAACGGTTTCCTCTTCCTCCTGATCCATGCAGCTTCTGCAGAAGTCGTTGTAGGGTGCTCCTAGTCTGCGAGCGTGTCCACCTATCAAACAGTGCCCTGTTAATGCTCCTCCTACTGAGCTGATGCTACTTCTACTGATAGAGAGAAGCTTCTGAGTCCTTTTGGCATCTATGTTTGGCCATATTTGCTTCGATGTGGCGCAGGTATTAATACTGTTCCACCTATTGTTCGCGACCATTGTTGCCTTCTTAAGTAAGGAGAATTCAATCGATTGCATAGGAGCGTACGGTTCACTGTTGTTGTTCGAGTGAAGGCCGCTTCCTTGTCTGGCTAGCTCGTCCGCTTTGCAGTTGCCAGGAATGTCACTGTGCCCTGGAACCCCTCACAGGGTTACTGAACATCTGTCCGCAATCTCGTTTAGAGATTCCCGGCATTGTTTTACCAACTTTGATCTAATTGTTGGTGTATTCAGGGCTTTTATTGCTGCCTGACTGTCTATGTATAGTACGATAGCTTTTCCGTCTATCGCAAACAATGCGAGTCTGCAGGCTGCCTCGCGTGCCATACGCTACAGTGGTCTGGTGGACGTAAGGCAATACTAATTACGGGTGATGGAGAATAGACTCCCGCTCCCGTGCCTGTAGCCATTTTGGATCCATCTGTATAAACTTCAAGTGCATAATTGTTATCTATTTTGCCATTCTCCCATTCGGAACGTTCTGGGATTTATGCTTTGTATTTAATGTTAAAGTCCTCAAAAGGTATGGTGTTATATCTGGGATTGTATCAGGGAGAATGCTCGTATGGCCTATTTGATAGTTGGTCCATTTCTGAGATTCTCTAAGTCTTAAGGCTGCCATAGACGCGACTAGTTTCCCGTATAAGAGATGTTAATATTGAAGAACTTGATAGTGAGTGGAGGGGTCTTTTGAATTTGACAAATGTTTCTATATCTACAGACTTCGAAAGTTTTTGGAGTGAAGTGTTCCTCCTTAAAAATACTATGGGAGCAGAAAGCTTCCCGTCTTTAAAAACTTTCATCGGATCATTAATTGCCCTACCTCAGAGTAGTGCCACTTGCGAAAGAGGTTTCTCGGACCTTAATTTAATTAAGACAAAAACTAGGAACTGTTTAAATGTGTCAACAGTAAGCGGAATTCTTTGCGCCAAATCTATGCTCTATAACTACAAAAGCTTCGAATTTAAGCCATCACCAAATTTATTAAAAAAATATCGTAAAACGTAACTTCTTTAATTAATGATAAACAACGAATTTTGAAATACTTTTTTTGCATTGGAATTGTTCCTTTTTTGTAAACAGTGTAATCTATTTCTTATCAAATATATATTAAGTTATGGCGCTGACAAGCCAAATGTGATTAATTATAATGTATTCAAAATGTACATAAGACTTATGCTAATATCACAACTTCCTCTTTTGCTACTTTATTTTTTTTACTTTTTACTTTTTAACTACTTTGTGCAATTGAATAAAATAAAGAGTATAAGCAATTTACATAAGTGTGTTAGGTTAGGTTAGGTTAGGTTGAGCGGGGTTGTGAGATCATCACAAAAGGACCAGGCACCAATACGGGCCCATCGCCATCCCCAGGGAACCATTACGGTCAAAAACCTAAACCAAATCGCCCAAGCAGTCAATTTCCCTACAGAATTTAATTATTGTCCCGATATTGTTGGACGAACCGACCTCTTCCAAGTTGTCAAAGAAGTACCTGCCTAGGTGCTTCCTTCTACACCGTGCAATTGCTTGACACTCGCACAGAAGGTGGGAGACATCTTCCGTGGCTTGTAGGTCCTCACAGTACCTGCATATATCCGTGTTAGATAAGCCTAGTCTCATGGCATGCTTCCTTAGAAGGCAGTGTCCAGAGAGTATTCCTACCGTTGATCTTAACTTTGTTCTACTGAGATTTAGTAGTTTTTCAGATTTTTTCCTATTTAGTACGGGCCAGAGTGCCTTTGAGACCCTATGCCCTTCTAGTTGTGACCATCTTGTGGCTGCTTTATTAGAGGTTTTCTCGAAGATAGCCTTTTTAGCAACAGCCATAGGTGGTCTGATACCCATGATCATTGTGTTTAGTGGGAGCTCCGCCCCTTCCTTAGCCAGAACGTCGGCTTTCTCGTTACCCTCGATATCGCAATGCCCAGGCACCCAACACAATCTGACACGGTTCTGCAAACATATTGCCTTAAGCATTGTGCGGCAATTCCTGACTAGTTCAGATTTGGTGGTATGTGATTCTAGCGCTTTGAGCGCAGCCTGGCTATCAATGTAGATGGCGATATCTTTGTTGGATATCGATCTCATCTCAAGTTCCTCCGCAGCTTTGAGTACAGCCAGAATCTCTGCCTGGAATACACTGCATGTGTCCGGGAGTCTCAGGGCCATCTCTAGGTCCAACTCGCTGGAGTATATACCTGACCCCGTACCCTCCCTGGTTTTAGAGCCGTCAGTATATACTGAGGTCTCATCTTCCTTCGAGACTAGCTTCCTATGCCAATCTTGTCTGTCCGGGTACGACACATTGTATGGAGTGTCGAAATCAACTGTACCAAGAAGTTCATCCGCTTTTTCCGGGATTTCGGAGAAAGATTCCTTTAAGATAGTGCTGTGTCCTATCCTATTGTTTTTAAATAGCCCTGCGTTAGTGAGCCGTAGCGCACTATTACCTGCATTAAATTGTAATTGTAGATCCAGTGGTAAAAGATGCAAGAATGCTTCCAGTGCAGCCGTTGGTGTGGTACGTAGAGCACCCGTAACGGCAATGCAGGCTGTTCTTTGTACCCTGGTCAACATATCCCGTACATACCTCTTGTTTGCGGCTTTCCACCAGACAAGAGCCCCATATGTAACTATGGGCCTTACTACCATTATGTATAGCCAATACAACATTGATGGCCTAATGCCCCATTTCTTTCCTGCTGTCCTCTTACAGATGAAGAGAGCGTTTTGAGCCTTTTGGACTCTTTCCTGAACGTTAAGTTTCCAATTTAGTTTCCTGTCTAATACCGTACCAAGATATTTTGCGCTCTCCGAAAGGGAAAGTTCTACCCCAGCAAGTCTGGGTAGCCTGAATGGCGGTATCTTGTATTTTGTACTAAATAGTACGAGTTCGGTTTTCTCCGGGTTGACTCGTAGTCCACACCCTTCGGCCCATGTTCTGAGCCTGTTGAGGGCTGCTTCCATAAGTTCACTTAACGTATTAAGGAATTTTCCTTGAACAATGATGACTACGTCATCTGCGTAGGCAGTGACGCTGAATCCTGCCTTATTTAGTTCTTTGAGTATGTCATCTATGACCAGCACCCAGAGAAGGGGGGAGATAACTCCGCCTTGGGGAGTGCCTCTAGTGACAGATTTTCTTATTGAACTATTTCCGAGTGTGGAATTGATGTTTCTCGTCGAGAGCATTTCGCATAGCCAATTGGTAATGCGCTGTTCGACATTGACCTTTACCAAAGCATTTTTGATTGCATCCCTGCTGACATTATTAAAGGCTCCCTCAATGTCCAAAAAGGCAGCTAGTGCAAATTCTTTCTGGTGGAGGCTGCTCTCTATTTTACCTACTACTTCGTGTAGAGCCGTCTCTACTGATTTACCTTTTAAGTATGCATGCTGAGCATTACTTAGAGTTCCGCTGCAACACTTGCTTCTTATGTGAATGTCGATAAGCCTTTCAAGTGTCTTGAGGAGAAATGACGATAGACTAATAGGTCTGAAATCTTTCGCTGAAGTATGACTTGGTTTCCCTGCTTTAGGAATGAAAACCACTCGTACTTCTCTCCATGCCCTAGGTATATAGCCTAATCTCAGGCAGTGTATAAAAATATTTCCGATAATATTTGTGACTGTACCTGGCACCCTTTGAAGCATAACTGGCAGAATGCCATCAGGGCCAGGTGCTTTGAACGGGGCGAAGGACTTGATGGCCCAACGCAGTTTTTTTCCAGTGATGATGTTCTTATCCACCCTTTCGTCTATCCCTGCGCTAATGCTATGATCGTTAGGTAACGGAGACATTGGCGCGCTATTTCCTGGAAAGTGGGCTTCCACAAGTGATTCCAGAACCTCCTCGCTGCTTTCGGCCCACGAACCGTCCGATTTCTTGATGAAGCTAGGGACGGCCGTGTCCTTGGCCAGTATTTTGCGGAGTCTGGAAGTCTCGCTAGTATCTGCTATCGCTTCGCAGAAAAGCTTCCAAGATTTTCTCTTAGATTGCCTAATCAGGTATTTAAACTGTTTCTTGCTTTCTATGTACAGATCCCATGTGATGTCGTCCCCTACAACTTTGGCCCTATTGTAGAAATGTCTAACCTGCCTTCTTTTGGAGTCTAACTCCTTGTTCCACCACTGAGGCTGGGACCTCTTGGTTGGTTTCCTGAGCGGGCAAACTTGTTCGTAAGCCACCCTCATAATTTTGCCTAAGTTATCTACTGCCTTGTCTAAATCTATTGAAGTGTCAAGACATGGTACCCAATTTCCTAGCTGATGCCTAATTATGGATTCGTACCTATTCCAGTCGGCATTCCTGGGGTTTCGATAAGTATTCGTGGTCGATCCGCGGAAGCTTATCTGAAAGCGAATCCACCTATGATCCGATAGGGATGCCTCTTCTAGTACCCTCCATTTCTCGATTGTGAGGGAATCAGTATAGGATGCGAGAGTGATGTCTAACACCTCCTGTCTGTTCCGTACCACAAAAGTTGGGGCGTTTCCCTTGTTACATATAGTGAGTTTGGTCGATAAGATGAAATCAAAAAGACACTCACCCCTTGTGTTAGTATCGCTGCTACCCCACTGCGTGTGATGCGCATTAGCATCGCATCCTAGGACGAAGAGCCATTTATCCCTGGCCATCAGCTGCCTTAAGTTATCGGAAGGCACCGTCATCGACTCATACGGAAGGTAGGCAGATATCAGGCACACCGGTTTGCTTCCCTGTTTTTCGCAGGAAATTGCGGTTAGATCTCCGTCACTGAAATTATTCAAAAGAAATGCCCTTATATTGTTTTTTAGTAGGATGCAAGTCCTAAGTTTACCTTCGTTAGCTTTGAAGTAAAGCGTGTAATCCCTTATGGAGAGCCCCTGGATGCGATTATTTTTGTTGATCCAGGGCTCTTGTATCAGTACGGCTGAAACGTCATGCTTGATTATGTAGTTGATCAAGCACGCCGTCGCAGCCCTACTGTGATGCAGGTTTATCTGCATCGTCTCCATCATTTTGGGGTTCTTCCACCTCCGCTCCCTTGGTCACGATCTTGACCATAACCTTCCCCATGCTATATCGCACCATCCCCTTGGTCTTTTCAAGGGGTTGGAGCGATTCCTTGTTCAGGCTCAGCAGGAAGTGTTGACCAAATTGCCTTCTAGGCCCTGTTTTTATGACCTTCCATGAGTCGGCCTTGAGTTCCCTATTCTGGATGTGGAGAAGGCCGAGTAGTTTGTCGGGATACGTGTATGGCAACGGAACCCATACCCATGCTTTGGGCGGAGAGTACCTTGCCAGCTCCGCCACAGTCACGCATTTAAGTTGAGCCCCGCTCCACACCTCGCCAACCCCCAGCACAAACTCCCTGAGGAAGCCAACGGACTCCCTGTTTCCACAAGCTACAACCTTGCGACCGCCATCCCATCCAGCGCCGTCAAAAAGAAGGTCACCGCCCTCCGTTGAAGACAATTTCTTCCACAGAGCGTCCTGGAACTTCTCCTCGACAGTTAACCACTGTTCCATGGTCAGGCGTCCGCTCGGCTCCTGCTCGTTTACTATAGCTACGAGGAGCTCGTCCTTCGCGTCATAAACCGGGTGCACCACGGGCGAAGTACCAGCCTTCACCTTTTTTGCCGCACTCGGCTCAACGACATCGTCGGATCTGCCCCTCTTGCTTTGCAGGGACTCCCTGACCCCTCCAGACACGGACCCCTCCACATCCTTCTTACCCTGATTTGATGTGGCCGGTGCTATTCCACTAGTGGACGCCATTATTTTTCCCCTAGCTTGGACCGCTGCGGCTGTCGATTTTTTGGCAGCCTCGGCGGCCATGGTTTCCTTGGCCCGTTCAAGCTGCTGCCTATCCCAGGCGCTAAGCGAGCTGATGTCACACCCCCTGAACTGCTCTACTTTGCGCTTCGCACTCTCGACTTTGCGTCGGGCATTGCGCATCAGAAGCTTGTTCAGCTGGTGTGCATTTTTGTTCGTCCCTGCTTTTTCGACTGCGGGGGATCCGGAAGCAGCAGAGTACTTGCCTTCTGCGCCTCCCGTCCCCTTCGTCTGTTTTTTGCCCTTAGGGACATCAATGAGAGTACCAGCCACCTCATTGCTATCCCTATTTACTAGGATGAGTGTACCAGCCAACTCACCTTTACCCTGTTCTTTTCTGATGGGCGTACCAGCCGTCCCATCGCATATCCTATCTACGGAAGTGAGAGTACTAGCCACCTCACTTCCTGCTACGTTAGCGTCAGTGAGTGTGCAATCTGCATCCTCACTGTCACTAGCTAGCAACACCTCCTCAAGTTCCCTCTCCAGGCCGGAGATGGAAGACTGTGGTTCAGATTCATAAGAATCCTCTCCTAGCTCCATCGCCGGCTTTGTGGAGTCTGCACCCTCCCTTCCTGGAATAATTCCTTTTTTTGTGTATTTTAATTTATTTTTGTTTAAGTTTTTGTTCATTTTGTTCCCACGAGTAAGGCCGGAAAAAACAAGGTCGACCCAGGCAGCGCCGCCATACCTGGGCAGGGCTAAATACAACAGACCCTCGCCATGGCGTCTGAGGGAGCTCGTACGCGACTGGTTTTACCCCCAGCCTTTCATCCTTGGGTACGGTTTGCTATCTGCTCACACCACCACTGGAATTAGGTTGGATTTGAAGGTTTACTCCTACCCCAAACTAAATGGATCACGACAAACGATTGAGACGTTAGCGTAAATCCTTGGCTGACACTAACCAGTTGACTGGCTAGCCATTTTCAGGCGGGCGCCCACGTGAAGGACCAAAGAATGAGGATTTGTGCCCATGCCCCAACACATAAGTGTGTTAAGTGCTTTAATTTTAACGTTGAATAGTAGCTCCATACATAGCTATATCGTATACGCTATACGTACTGCTTTGTACTGCTATTTGTCGAGTAGTACTGCTGCTTTTTGTCTTGAAACGACAGCCCTGGCGCCTAGCCACAATTTTTTCTATTTGACCCTTTTTTTACTTGGAGAAGGCACCTCAACATATTTTTAAATGCTGCTATTTCCAAATAAAAACCTTTTAAATGTAACGCAGTTGCCTATCACAACACTATTAAAGTGCTTAGCGAACCAATACTTGTTAAATATCGTTCAAAAATTCTAAATAAGCTATTCGGCCTCAGAATTGACACTTTTTCAAGTAAATCTTCTTTACGCACGCTTGACTTGGGGAGTAAGCTGGTGAATGCGTGACGAGAGCGTTACGAAAAGTGTGATCGGGCGAGGCGAACGGAAGTTGAGAGGGAGATATAAGTTAGTGAATATAGAAAGAGAGAGAGTTACGTTTCGTATATTACTGTAGGGGCAAGAGAGAGAGGTGCGAACACACATTTTCTTTCTCTCTTTCTCTTATAGCCAGTTACATTTCGTATATCTAAGACACAGTGCAGGCCTATTGTCTGTATCACACTGTAGGAGTAAGAGAGAGCATTTCACTCGCACATTTTCGTCCTCTCTTCCTCTCATAGCCAGTGCATGAAATATATAAATATCTCAGTCAGTCGTGCACACTGGTTTTTTTTTTCAGTATTGGCACATTTTCTTGCGACTTTATGGAATTCTACGGTCCACCATCCCACAGCTAAATAATATCTAAAGACAGAAAGACAGACCCTTCTGCAGGGTCAATTTTCCAACGATTCGAACACCCTCAGACTGTTGGAAGTCGAAAGCTCGTTTCACTCTGTAATCGCATTCCATTTGAGAGTCAACAAATTTGTTTATCTGTCTGGCCGCTTCTATTTGCTTGTGCCTGCCTAGATCTTTGTTTCGTATGCATATATGAGCTTCGATCCTAGTTCAAGAGTGGAATACCAAGTGGATACCTACCCTTAACCCCCATCCTGTTCTTAGTGATTCAAAGTATTCTCGTGTTCCATATTAGCCCATTAAATTCCATTTGTGCTCTGCCATACAGTTTTAGCTTTCTTTTTGTTCTTTTGTTTTCTGATACCCAATCGAATGACATTTATCCTGATTCGGTTGTGTGACACAATTTCCGAGAACCCTGCTGTGCTGTGGCGGCTGGTGCATGGAGCCTGGAGGTGCGGAGGTATTTAAATATTTTTCTCTCCCTGCTCCCTGGTGGCAGCGGGCCGGTCGACAGGATGTTTTCCCCACATATGTACCGGTACCCCCATACATATCCTTGCATATATGCTTGTCAATGATTTAGTGATGAGTATCTAGGTATATGGTGCGCATGCAGGAATGAATGTGGCATTCATGGTATTCCCCGGTGGTCAGAGCGGGTTGGTGCTGCCAACGCATAGTCGTAGTCGTTTTGTCATGTAATTTGCATTATAGACACGTTTATGTCACATTACACGCATACACAAAACAGAGTAACGCAGCAACGCACGTATAGACACTTACTTACTTCGCTGCCCCACTCGGCTCTTCAGCTAACAAGCATTGTGAGTATGAGAGCGACATTCCCAGTGTCGGTGACGCCAGAGATCAGCCGACGTCAGATGTGTGTCGGTTATAAGGTAGCAGTTGGGGCAGCATTGGCGTCCATTGTGTCGGAGGGATGTTTGCAAACAGCCTTAGCATTGCGTTCAGGTCGTGATTTGCAGATTGCATAATGGGGAAGCTGTGTGGTGGGGCTCTGCGAAGAGATGAGGGCGGGCGGTCGGTCACTTAATGCAGAACTATGCAAATGATTAAATCTGTAATGGGATTTGAGATACGCACATAATCAGATTAGTAGCATATAAGAACGGCTTTTTGGACACTTTATAGTAAAACAATGAACAGCTCAGTAGTTGATTGAACAGTCTCCCTAATTTTGGGGGTTATGAGTTTTTATTTAAGGACTGTGTAGGTGTGACCTTTTTCTTTTAATCGTTTGACATTTGGATCTTACTTTAGGCTGAAGGCGGTATAAAGGTCGAAAAACTGTTAAAACCCTGAGTGCGCTGTCGCTGTACAGATAAGTGCTACCTTTTGAGTTTTGAAAACTGATTTCGATCAACTTCTTTAGGTTTCCATTGCAACTCTATGTGACTAACTAGTACCATATTTTTAAAATTAAAAAGATATTAAAAAAACGTTAAACAAGAAGCAGAACCTAAACCTAATCAATGCGTCGCATTCTGCATAATTATTCGCTGTTTATTCGTATACCTCACCCTCTTATAGAGGGTTTGGTTTTTTTTGTATCAATCTGATAGTTAAAAATGTTCAATCCCAATTGCATTGACAGGTTTTGGAGGGGAGGTCTAAGCACAAATCTTGTTTTCGATTGGGCTTTTCAGATTACCTACTTCAAATCAAACAAAATATTTGAAAATTGACTCGAAGCTGAACAAACAAATTTACAATCAGTGACGTTTATTCAAAGGTGCGCCGTTGTTCTCTGCACACCCTTTTCAAATCTATTATTATAATGCACTCAACTTTAGTTCATTATGAAACACATTTCTGTTACTTTGCAATAATTTATATATTAACTAGTCAGTATTTGTAAATAAATAGTTGAAATCAACACAAGATGTTAAAAAAATGATATCCAACCAAAATCCAAAAATCCCTGTATCGATAATTCCAATTCACAGTCAAAGTGACTTGGTGGTAATGAATCTAACCCATCGGAGTGTTCATCTCGATTAAGAGCACCGTGGACCGGCTAAATGACTTATGTAGTTTTCGATTGAGCTTCTTGAGATTTGCTCTCAGATTTCAGATTTCGTGTGCCTAATCGAACATAAAAACGTCACTTGCTCTTTTTTGTGTTGATAGTTGTGCGACTGGAATATGTGTGGCCTTCGACACTTTTCTAAGAGTTTTCCATTCACTGGTTAAATTTTATATGAAAACATTCGAAATGCTAGCCCAGATGGATTTCTAAACATTTCTACATAAATAATTAACAAATAAAACAAATTAATTTAAAAAAACCAAAAAGCCCGACTGACTGTAAAAAAAAAGAATTAAAAAGTCGGGTTTTTTGGTTTTTTAAATAATTTTTTTTTTATATTTTACGCCTATGACACCCCCGGGAAGAAAACGAATATTATGACACCTCACTCTTCAAAATCGGTCAAGCAGTTTAGGCTCCAAGGCATCACGTAGGAACGTACATAGGATACGCGCGAAACACATAACCCTCTGTGTCCAGTCGGGTAAAAATAAATCAACCCGATCCAATTCGTTTCTTTTCAGTTGAAAAATTTCACGAAACAAACTCCACTAGTTGTCAAACTCTAACGTACTGGAACGCTGGTTCTGCTATATCAAGCGCACCTCGTTGCAGTTCGCATTCGCACTTGTAGCTTCATTTTCGTCTTGGATCCACCCTGGCAAACATAGAGTTGTTGTGCGTGTGCCTACTGTGTGCAGGAACAAGAACAAGTAAAACACAAGATTATACAAGATGCAACAGCCAGAGCCAGCACCAGCGTCCCATTTCCACCCTAGTGCTTCGTTCTTCGTTTCTATGGTGTGCAAATCTTTGCAGAACCTTAAAGCACAAGCTGGAATTTTATATAATTTTTCATTCGCATTCTGGTCCTCTCAGTGTAGAAATATGGAAAAGGCTATAGAGGTCGGTTGGACAGTGAAAACAACTGACCAAAAATATGAACTCGAATATTTAAAATTGTAACTGCTTTAATTGAAAAGCTACTTGTGAAACCATTTTCGTAGCTGCGTTAAACTGATAAATTGGTAATAATTAATTATGGTAGGCCAATCCCACCCTTTTCAAATTTAATTTAATCTTTTATAGGGAACTTTCATGAACAAAATTATGAATCCAAGCTTTGACTGTTGCCCTTCTAAAGGGTGATTTTTTAGCTGGTTTGGTTTTGGCAACACTGGTTTTGACAGCTGACGTGTGTTTAGTACCTTGTGTCACTGTCAAACAGCTTCAGTTTGGTTTGCAATTTAACCATGGATCGTCTTACAAATGAACAACGCTTGCAAATTATTGAATTTTACTATCAAAATTCGTGCTCGGTTCGAAATGTTCATCGCGCGCTGCTTCCATTTTATGATCGGCATTCTCGACCTTCTGAGGAAGATTGTGACCAAATTTCGCACCAAATTTACTTTGTTGGACATTAAACCACCAACACGTTTACGTACTGTGCGTAGTGAAGAAAATATTGCGGCCGTATCAGCTAGTGTGACAGAAGACCGCGAAATGTCGATTCGGCGCCGTTCCCAGCAGTTAGGCCTTTGTTACAGCACTACGTGGAAAATTTTGCGGAAGGATTTGGGCGTAAAGCCTTTTAAGATACAGCTGGTGCAAGAACTAAAGCCAGCCGACCTACCACAACGCCGAATTTTTGGTGAATGGGCTCTTGGAAAGCTGGCCGAGGATCCGCTTTTTTATCGAAAAATTGTGTTCAGCGATGAGGCTCATTTTTGGTTGAATGGGTACGTAAATAAGCAAAATTGCCGCATTTGGAGTGAAGATCAGCCAGAAGCATTGCAACAGCTACCAATGCATCCCGAAAAAGCCACTGTTTGGTGCGGTTTATGGGCCGGCGGCATTATTGGGCCATATTTCTTCAAAGATGATGCGAATCGCAGCGTTACTGTCAATGGTGAACGCTACCGAGCGATGATAACAAACTTTTTTTTGCCCGAAATGGAAGTTCTTGACTTGCATGATATGTGGTTTCAACAAGACGGTGCCACATGCCACACAGCACGCGAAACAATGGCGCAATTGCGAGGCGAGTTTGGTGAACAGTTAATTTCACGTTTCGGGCCGGTCAATTGGCCGCCTAGATCGTGCGATTTGACACCATTAGATTATTTTTTGTGGGGGTATGCCAAGGCTAATGTGTGTAGGGACAAGCCCGCTTCGATTCACGCACTGGAAGCCAACATCCATGCATTCATTCGTGAGATACCGGCCGATATGTGTGAAAGAGTATGCCAAAATTGGACTCAGCGGATGGGCTACCTGAGACGCAGCCGCGGTCAACATTTGCATGAAATTATCTTTAAACATTAAATTGCAAGGTTCAAACTATCGATTCAAATAAATATTTCATTCATTTTTTCGAATATTTTGTGTTTTTTTTTTAAAAAAAGTTCTAAACCTCTTAAAAAATCACCCTTTATTTATAAGCAAAGTCTTCTGTTAGCCTTGCCTACTCCTTTGGACCATTTTAGACTTGCTGTACATAAGCACTTTCTTTTCTAATACAAAGAGTAAAGACCAAAAAACAAACAATAAATGTAGGTAGATACCTATAAAAAGTATAGTAGTCCTCGTAGTGTCCTGGAATAGAACAAAAAATACACTATCTTACTGAAAGCACCACGGCACGTCACGTAATTGCATTTTGCTAAGGCAATTGATTATTTTTCGCATTTATAGTGTTACTCAAATTTTACTTAAGATTTTAAATTTTCACTATTTGTGCGGTAAAAACAACGTTGCAGTTGAGAGTTCAGGGTTATAAAGAATTGAGCGCTACACGAAAGAACAACACGTTTTCATTGTTGAACAGTTCTTTAAAAATAATGAAGATTTGGCAATGACCGTTAATATAACTCCTACAGAGTTAGTGGATTAAGAATAACCGAGTCAACTTGTAAGAAAACTCGGTTAAAAATACCCGATTTAACAACTTTCTCCAAATTTTCTCGGTCATATATAAACGAACCAACTCTGTAGAATTTAACCAAATGGTTGATATTAATCTTGAAACTTGGTTGAAATCAACTGATAAAGTGTTTTTTTTTTTTTTATTTAACCTTTTTTAACAACGAGTACTCATTTTTTCAACAAAGACTTGGTTAATTTTAACCGATTTAAAAACAGGGCAAAAGTCGCACTTGGTTACAGCCTATTTTCGAGCGTGCGTTGATAATTAATAGGAGCCCTACAATAAAGCGTTAGAGGCAGCTTATGCTTTAATAATTAGTGGGTTCGCCGAGATTGTCGAAGAAGTGTTCTGTAGTAGTTTTCAGTGAGAATAGTCTCATAAATAGAAGAGTCTCCTCTTCCATGCAGCTTCTACCAGAAATCATTTGTTGGGAGGTCCAACCTGAGGCATATGCCTCCCAGTGAAGCAGAGTCTGGTCATGACACCTACTATTCTGCTGATAATGGATCTTTTTAGTGTTAAAAGTTTGTTGAAGGGGCTAGCATTCAGCACGGATCAGATCTGTTTCGTGGTAGATCACGTGTTACAGTTTCACCACCTGCAATAAGCAGCGCTTATCGCATATTTCGTTGATTTAGAGCCACTCACCCCCGCGTACGCCACTGCAACCTAAGTAGGTATTTTTGTTTGGCAACATGGCTTGTGCAAGTTTGATATTGAATTAAGACTCGGGTAATAATAAAAAAAGAGTCCATTATTTGAAGATATGGAGATAGAAAACAATCTTATCCAATTGAGCCTTCTAAATTTGTTCAATATTGTTGAATTCACATGGTACTAGCCGCTTACACGCATGCAGCATCAGACATCATTTGTGCACAAAACGTTGCTCATGAAAAAGCCTAACTCCAACAGACTGCGATGTTGTCCCTATACCGCACATCACTCCACACACACTTCCTATATGCTATATCCTATATTAATTCATTGCTAAATACCACCAATGCCACAGCTCTATAGCAAGCTGCAATTTAACGGAAATCAACAAACAAAACATTAATTAACAATGCACCATGCTCGCAACAACGCACGAGCCAAATGCAGCCCCTTTGCCATACATACGTACCTCTACTCTGGTTTGTTATATCCCACTTAACGTTAACATCGGGATCAGAGGCGAAATCCTTCAAACTCCCCATAGCATGAGGTAGGTGTGTATGGGTGTGTATGGATTTATGGCTCGTGATGATGAGGTTATATTTACCTATGTATGCATTTGTAAAATAAATATATACCAATAAACGAGACAAGAGCTGACACAGATGCATAAGAAGCGATGGCTGTGTGTGTGTGTCGATTTGTGGTATCTCTCCTCACCCATTATATGACAGACAGTCAGAGGCATTTGCACATCATCAAATGAGCTGAATTAAAACTGTTTTTGCTCATTTTATTACATTTCGACAGTCGCCCAATTGCAATCGGCTTCGTCGTCCTAGTGTCGAGCCACATACGTTTTACTCATTGAACCCAACTCATACTATCACAGTGCAGTAGGGTGAAGCGAGTGTGTTTGAATTAATCCAACTGCCAGTGCGTAAACACAACTGTTAACAGTGCTCCTCGATCTACAGCCAAGAGACAAGTAGATTACTCGGTGGAATATGCGTGTAGGCTGATGCACTGAAAGAAAATATTTGTGGAATAAAAAATGCAGAAGGACAACTTCCTTCCTGGTGAAAAAGACTGAAGCATAAAGTATCATGCTCGCGCTAGATTTCATCTCCCATACAAACATTTTTAAAAAAGATACAATTTAGCGAGGCAATTTCGCAAAGCAGTATCCTGTTCGCGCGGTAAATTCTCAACTTCATGTAGATGGGCCGATGACAAGCCTCCACTCATTTAGCTCGCGAAATAAATGTTCGGTACATTAAATCGAAGATAATTTCTGACATAAAAAACAGAGGAAAAAACATGGTGTTGTGTTTAATTTGGATTTATTAGAAGAAACCGCAGAGAACTAGAGTTGGATAGTTCCCGACCTCTAAAGTTCCTTGAACTATCTCCTATATCGCAAGTATTTCCTCTCTCTCCACAAGTATGTCCATCCACAGTTGCTACCTGCAAACAAAATTAGCTACAAAAATTGAAAAAAAAAGTTACCAAACCAAGATAAAATTTACCAAAAATCCGGAGACGCTGATAAAACATTTTTAAAACATTAAAAAAAACATCAGTTATTATTGGATCTTTAGGAGGATTAAATCAAACTTCTTTACGAAAATTAATAACATTCTCATCAATTAATCATTTAGGATGAATACTATCGGCCTTACTAACAACCAAATTTAGACTCGACTTTAGGGCAATAGTCGAAATTAAAATAAATTGTGAACCAATAATGAAGTTCTCTTCGACTTTAAGATAATCGAGACTTTAACTTTCGATCCGGAGAAAGTCCAGTCTAACCCATTATTTAAGTTTAAACGTCAGTCTGAAGAAAAGTCAATTGGCCGTTTTGAATTAAATAAGGTAAGATGAATTGGTAAATTATTTTAAAACGTTACAAACATAAACCTTTTTTGTTTGTCAAACAAAAAAACATTTCATTAATAGTTTTCTTCAATGCTTTTTCTCACTCCACTTTAATGTTGTGAATATTTTCAGGCCCGTATGTGCAATGGAATTGTTAAATAATGGACAGCAAATATAGAGAAGGCGCAGCCTATATTTTACGCAGGCAATGCGAGTACTATTAGTTGACTATATCAAACCATTGGCTGATATCATTGATAGCAAAATTAACAATGCTGCAATGATTCAGACAAAAAACCAAGCATTGGAAACAGTTGATCCTATATTTCACTGAAAATACAGCCAACTGCCAATTTCAGCAAATTATTTGAAAGCTCAAAAGAAAATTATATAGCGCTTTTGAATTTTCTTTTTGCTATAAAGTTCGGATTATTTTAATTGTTGGTACCTACAAATTAAAAGTCGAAACTATAGTTAGTCTTGATATTAAGTTAAACTCGAGTTTACGGTTTGGTTGTTGGTAAGGCCCTATGTCTTTTAAAATATTCAATTTTGTGAATTAGGTTTGTAGGAACTTAGACAGTCCTTAAGTAGTTAAACACGACCAATAATAAAATAAATAAGACTTAACTTAATGTAATAGTAATATCTACTTCAAATACTTTTGCTGACCAAAAGCATGACTTTCTAAACTCAAATTATTTTATTTGATTTCTAAAGTAGCTTGTTTAAAAACAAACATACGCAAACGTTGCGACTTGTACAGGGCGCAACCTAGCCAACAAATCTACCACCAAATTATTCCTTCCATAAGCTTTATAGTTTTTACGTATACATCTCAGTTCAGTTCAGGATTAGACTGAGATGACATCTCAATTTCGAGGATATGATGATGGTTTTTATTTTCTTTCGTTTTTCCCCGTTTCCTTCCTCCTTTATTTACAGCGTATTATTGCAACAAAGTTTTTTAACTACCTTCTATGTTACTAGGGTTTTCTTGTGCGCTCACGTCAAACAGTAAGCAAACAAATTTATAATTTTGAAGCTTGCACAATTTTGGAATATACTGCACCTTTCTGTGGTAAGATTAATGCAAAAGCATTGAATTTATTGTCGTTTTCCATTGGGGAAAAAGAAGCGTCCGGGAGAGTTCGGAATCAAAAAAATCACTTCTGAAACCGTTACATTGTCACAAAAAATACTCTTCTGGTGATTCTGAGAAGAGAAATTCGCTTCTTGATTTGAAGTCAGAATCCACTCAAGAAGCTCTCACACAAGTGTAATTTACGTATTTTATACAAGTCAGCTGGCAGCAGCCGTAGATTATTTTTTGGCATTTCACCAATACTTTTGTGGATTCTTTCAGAAGCAGTTTTATTGATCCATTGGATTTCAGAATGAGTGGATCCCCGAGTGAAACCAATTTAAAACGACATAACCACGGTTGCCACTTTGGTAATTTTTTACCAAATGTGGTAATTTTTTTGTTAAAGTTATAAGAAAAAAGACTCGGAAATGGTAGATGATCCCATGCCTTCTAACAGCTGGTAATTTTGTGCACAACGTTGTTGACGTATTTTAATTGCTTGGACTGACAAAGTTCCTACTACGTCTTATGTTTTATAAATGTTTGTTTTTAAACAAGCAATTTTTACAATCAAATAAAATAATTTGAGTTTAGAAAATCATGCTTTTGGTCAGTAAAAGTATTCAAAGTAGATATTACTATTACATTAGTAAGTTGAGTCTTATTTTTTTAATTTTATAAAGTAGTCGTTGTTTAACTACTTAAAGACTGACTAAGTTCCTACAAACCTAATGTACAAAATTGAATATTTTAAAAGACATATGTTTCAAAAATGTTTTATCAACGTCTCCAGATTTTTGGTAAATTTTATCTTGCTTTGGTAACTTTTTTTTCCAATTTAGGTAGCTAATTTTTTTGGAAGTGGCAACCGTGGACATAACTAAATCGCTTTTGTAACACGTGGCATTTTATTCAGTGTACACATCGTGCTTTAACGAAATTACTGTGTCGCACACATCAAATTTACGGATACAGTATTCCGAGCGGCTACACTCTAGCAATGCCCTTCATTATGAAGTGAGCTTGAATGTCTACCGCTGGCACACAATGTCCATTGTCTATATACCTGCATGTTGTATGTATTTATTGTGTGGTTAATATCCGTACTATGCATTATATAATTTTCAATTTAACGGTGCCGTACCGCACACGTCCGTCAGGCAAGTGGCGGCGAACCATCATCATTCGTTCCGTGTCGCTCTTTTTTTTTGGTAATTTAAAATCAAAATTTCGATACTGCACTCGCAAAAGTAATTAAATTAAATCTGTCACGGATGACGGTGTGCTTGGTTGGGCCCATTCCGCCCTCATTCACCGAATATATAGCCGCGTAAATTGGCACCCTCAACACACTCCGATACCGTATTTATAGCGAGGTGTATATTGAAACCCTTTAAAGGATCATTTCGTTATGGTGGGTAGGTAATTATTATTATTTCATATAAACACGAATTCATTTATTAATATTATTTAATAACTCATATATGTAACTCAATTATTCCAGAAAAAAAGTACAAGCCAAACTTGCTGAAGGACAATGTTAAAATTCATACTCTTTTTTTTTTAAATTTCGATTAATAAATAATTTATTGTATCCTTGATGAGGAGTCAAGTGAAAGGGCTGTGTGCGTGTTTGCTATGCGCACATCATCATCACAATCCATCCGACCACCGAACCAGACCTCCCTCTCATTTACCACCGTCATCGAGGAGCGATTTATTGACTGGTGTTGCTCTGCCCATGACGAAGCATACTGGTACTGGTGTTTTCCTTTCGGTAACTGCCATTCAAAATAAACAGAAGCACTTGTACGTGTGCGGCACTAACACGCGAGGGCGACCGAAAGTGGAGGCCATTATCTGCTTAACGGTCATCCCCGTTCCGTTTATATGATTAATTTATATTTTCTACAAAGAGTTATTAGCAATGAATACGCAAGCCCCAACATGACGGCACGATGAACTGCATAGTGCAGAAGGGTATGTTGTCATTTCGTTCACAGAAAACCATGTACGATGCACACCTTCGGCGCGGGGTACCACCAGAAGGGCAGTGTTTAAGTGTAATTTAACCAGGTTGCACTGTAGCCGATAACTTCAAGTATGCGCACTTGGGAAAGCTGGCAGCAGAGGCAAAGTGTGTGTGTTTAAATGGATGGATATGTATTTGATCCGTATAGATTGTGTGCTGTGGTAAACATTAATTATAATATTGCTTTATTGAAATTTGAATTATTTTGTCCGATACGTACATCATATAGGTAGTTGCCATAGAGAAGAGGTAAGTGGCAGGCAGCAGCAGCACACCAGGCGATTGAAATTCAATATTTTAAATCAACTTAACGTTGCTATAATCCTTGCATTGAGATGTTTGATTGGATATGGGATCCTACACTTTATAATTTTGTGAGAAACAATTATCGCCTGGATTTTTTTCGGGCTGGGGTAAAAATTCTGGAAGGGACAAAATTCTTTCCACGAAATTCTACTTTCAAGATTCTGTTTTCAAATTCTGCTTTCTAGATTCTGCTTCAAAAATTGTGCTTTTCAAAATTTAGATTTACAAAAATCTGCAAAAAAAAAAAAAAGGTTTGGTAAATGTTCAAAAGCGCTAGGCAGTTTTTTCTGGCGGGTTTTTTGACGAGTTTTCTGGCGCCATTTTTCACGTTTTTTTGTTTGCGCGTTCTTTGATGTTCTTTCCACGGATTTTCGTGGCGCGTTTTTTACGGGTTTCTCTGGTCCGTTTTTTTTTCACAGTTTTTTTTTAACTCGTTTTTGACGCGTTTTTCACACGTTTTTGGCGGTTTTTTCACGCGATTTCTGACTCGTTTTTTCCACACGCTCGTTTTTCGATCGTTTTTTTACGTGTCTTTCGGTCCACTCATATCAGAGGGATACATATATCTAAAGGCACACAGCACCCGGACATCACATTTCCTAGCACTTTACACAAAACCAAACATCTAGCCTTTCCTTCAAAACTTTGATGGCATTTAATATTTTTAGCATTTATTTTCAGCTAGTGGACAGTATACTCAGAAAAATATCGCATGCTAAATTCTAGTCCGATCAGTCTTATTCTTAATTTTCTTCATTCTTACGTGCTCAATTTAAAAATAAACCGAATGATCCTTAAAACAATAACAAAAATCTAGAATCAAGCTTTTTACTATTAAATCAAGCCTATGCAATATTAAAATCGGAATCAAATCACCTGAATAATTTTGTTTGCATACAAATACAGGATCGAACAAGAATTATGCTCTCCAATCATGCCCAAATAATCTTAAGCTTGCATGATGGATAAATGCGCATACCAATTAAGATCATGATATACGAATTTATATTTTCCAATCAATGTAAAACTTGCATGATGGATAGAAAAAGTTCATTCATTCCAAATGATATCTCGTAGAGTTTCCGTGTTTCCGTAGTTAAGTGTTGTTTAAATGGAAAATTGTAATAAAGTGCATTTGATAAAAAAAATAGCGGAATTGATATTATTTAATATAAATACAATTGTAAAAAAAATGTGTGCCTGATTTTAATAGTACACCCTTACATTTGTATCCATTAAATAATGGAAGGACATATTTTAGATTTATGTCCATTTAAGCATTTTTGTTTAAATAAATAAATATTATTTTTAAAAAAAATAATTGTTTTATTTTATTAAACAAGAAAGTGACGGAGTTGACAATAAATTTGACGAATAAAACTGTGCAATCTTAAATTGGGATAAGAAATTCTTGAAGCATTCCGAAAATATTTAATGTTATTATAACTTGTTCTTATTTAAATCCTTGTAAGTTTATTTCAAGAGTTATTATTCTGGTTTTAGGGAGCATTATTCTTACTGCTGATGAATAGGTAAAAAATAAGGTGATTTCGAGCTTAATTTAAGCTCACACCTTCTTCATTGCGTTATGTTTAAGAATAAGTACATGCTTAATTTAAGTTTACAACGATTTAAAATCAAGTTGTTGCATTCTTCGAATGAAATGACTTTGGGCTTATTTTAAGCTTACACGTTCTTAATACTGTTCTAGAACAATCTTAAAGCAAGAATTAAAGCTTAATCAAAAAACATACTCAAAGTACGATTTTTGTATTTGGATTAAGAATTTCCGAGTTTAACAGACTTCAGTCTGAGACTGATTACCTTGATTTTATCTCGTTTTTTCCCTGAGTGATAGCGTTATGTAAATTCAGGGATAAAAACAACGTCGGCTTTAGTTAACTGCCACTGATAGTGATAGATTCTATGCTCCGATGCTCCTTCTTTCGCTCTGATACTCGTTGCTGAGTCGCAAGGCTATCCCTCAAATAAGTATATCCTGCGTTTGGGTCCTTTGTCAGCTTTATGTTTTTTTCAACCTAGCTTTATACTGATGTCGCAAAAGGTTGCATACCATTTTTAACTATCTTTCCCTTTTTCTTGCTATTAGGTTGTCACTCCCAAACAGATTTAAAATTGTCACTGGTTACAATTTCCGCACAGAAACAAACTTCATGCTGAAGAAATTTTAGCCCATCTTGACGAATCTTATGGTCAGAATAAAATTCTTTGCCCTTAGTGCTAAAAGCTACAGCGCGTGCGTTGCATGAAAACGTAGATTCATTAGGCGTTTTTCTTTTTTTGTTCAGAGCTGAGTCCTGAACTGAGCTCGAGCATTATAAGCGCGCTCTGAAGCGAGCGTGCTCAGATTGTTCTGAGTTATTTATGAAACACACTTGAGCATATAGTTGTCATAAATACATAAATTGAAGGTTCGTCCACCATTTCAACTATTTTGTTTATCCTGCTTTTTTTTCTGTCAAATGTGACTGGAAGTGTGTAATCAGCTTTTCACTCACGATGCTCAGTCAATTTATTCTGAGCTCATAGAAGCGCGCTCTGATGGTGTTCTGAACGAAAAAAGAAACACAAATTCTGAGCTCTGATGTATCTGAGCTAAAAAAGAAACACGACATTTTTGTATAACAGTTCAGGTTGTGCTCTGAACTAAAAAAGAAAAACGCCTATTATTTCATTAAAATAAAAATAAACGAACGAAACTTTCTCGTGCATCAAAAGTTTGTTTGGTTGTTTACTTATTTTATTAAGTATAGTAGATCTGAGAACCGATGCTAGATAAAAGAAACGAAGCATAGAATATAGGAAAAGGAATATTGTAGTGTTAAATAAAATTCACTTTTGGGTTATTCATCTGATAGGCAGTACATAAATATAAATAACAATGTGACTTTTTATAAGTTGAAGCTCTTAGTAACAGGCAATTGTCCCAAGTTATGGTTGGAGAGCTAAAAGCGTCTACAGTACTATTTAACAAGATTTCTGTTTTCTGATTTGCTAATGCATATTTTTGTTTTTGACTGGAATTTATTAGTAGTTAACGCTGGTGTAAGGTGTCTATGATTGGAAGTAGGGTTCGTGTTAGAACGATATCTTTACATAGATATTTATGTAAGTTTTCAGAGATTTGTTTTTGAGTTTGCATTAGCAGTTATAAAGCGAATATGCCGATGGACGTGTGTGGGGGTGCAAATGAAGTGGGAGTTTCTGATTCTGTAAGGAAGTGGTTGCAATTATTTTAAGGTGCATATTCAACAAGGCTAAAATAAGGGTAATATTTGCTAAAATTAAGTTTTTTGTAGCTGTTATTGCGTTTTTATCGGAAGTGGGGGAGATTACAAAAAAAAATTAGCATGAATATGTAAAAATAGATTGGGAAATATAAATAACTAAATTTTTGAGAAAAACTAAGTACGGGATCTTATTTCGAATACTGATTTTATCTTTAATATGTACTTTGATCAAAATCGTTAAAGCGGTTTCCGTTAAATTTGGCAGACAAAATAGTACCAAATATTGCAATGTTTAGTTTGAAAAATATTATTGCTTAACTATTTAGCTTAAAACCAGTACTAGTTATTGTTAGGGATGTAAAAATTACTTGGTTTTTATCGAAATCGAAAATGATATGCGCAGTATTTAAATTAGCGTTAGAAATAACCTTAGAAATGAATTTTTGTTACAATCGTATGAACTCTTTTTCGAGGCATGTCCAATTCTCAAAAGTACGTTATTCGATTTTTTTTAGCAGAAAACTGAGCACGCAGTTATGTTAACTACACCTACTTAAGCTTTAATATCAATTTTGGTTGAAATCGTTAGAGCCGTTTTCGAACAATTCAAACTGGTATGAACAAAAACAAAAAAACCAAATCCGAAGTTTGAACGAAATCCGGGCAGCCGCTTAGGCTGTAGGCCTCGGGACATTCAGACAGACAGAATTTTGCGACTCACTTTTTTGAGTTCCTCTATCATCGTAATGTCAGAATTGATTACCATCTCGAGTTCGAAATTTTGTAATGCAATATCTTTCTCTTACTACGTAAAGCATAGTATGCTGCTCGCGCTTAAATTAAGCCCCATACAAAAATGTCTCCAAAGATAAAATTAAACAAAGCAGTTAAGCCAAGCAGTACGCAGTTCAATCTAAATTTGTTAGCCGCTATACGAAAAATCTCTACAGAATTTAAGTAGGCGTATTAATGCAAAATACATTTTTCCACAGCTAAATTTTGACAGATCAGGGAAAACATCGGTATTTCAAAAGAAAGCAAAATAACAGTATGGAGAATGGTAAGTTCAACACAAAAAAATTCGTTTTTGTTAATTTAATTTCTCTTAGAAATGGAATATTTTAACGAGGAGTACCTGGAAGAGGTTTTTGAGGAAGTACAAATAAAAAAACCAAAAAAAAAAAATTCCAACACCGTTTTTTGTTTTTTTACCGAACCTACACTGTCAAAATTAAGCGAACATTAAGCGAAGCGGTGGAGAGAAACTTTGGAGAGGCGCTTAATTTTAGCTTACCTGGAACAGCATAGTAGGCAGAAAGTCAAAAATACAAGTGAAATAAAGTAGTGGCGATTTGTCAACATTTTTTTCTTTCGTAATGCCATTTTAGCTATAAAATGTTCTCTAGAAAAACAGCTACACATGAAAGCCATTAGTAGAGCCTTTGTGATAGATGTCTGTCAATTAAGCTTTGAACCTATGTTTCATATTCATCGCATCACAACGATAGCTACACGTTCAAAAGCAACCTTTCTACGACAGGAATGAAAGCGAAAAATTCCAAGCGCCGTGGTTCGACTAATGGAGCCCTCAACTGTGTCGCCTTCTGGTGAGAAATATACAATTACCAATCCTCACCAACAATTATCAATGAAATCACAAACACATTAACCTTTCGAACTTGTCCACCAACGGCATCAACATTGAGCTATGAGTGCAACGACCCAACACGATACTAGGTCACGATCCAGGTCGACCGCTGCGTAACGCAGTTTTTTTTCCAACAATTACGAAATAATTTCTTCAATTTCCTCAAGTGAATCAAACCGTATACCTACACATTCGTGTAGTGATTTATTTTTTGACAATGTCATCATCTCTTCACCCCGTTATGGGTTGACATACTTCTTGCATGCTTTGCGCTTTTCCGTAATTCCGTTGCCTATCCAGAAGAATATGGGTCGAATTTTTGTTTTTAATTTTTCATTCGATTTCTGCGGGACTGGGGATCGCCAATTCCAACCAACCAAATACTTTGAGTATTCGGAAGTGACGGGTTAGTTCGAGGGAATAACGCGCCCGAATAGCACGGTCCAATTGAGTCGGGTTCAAAGTGCTCTAAAGTGAAAGCGACATATATATTTGAAATTGAATTGAGAGTGCACTCGAAATAATCGAGTTGATTACAAATGCTAGTGCTACAGTGAATTTTCACACGCTTACTACATACAGATGTACTGAAAAAAATAAATAATACTACAGTGTCACGTTTCGAAATGACGACAACAACTCATATCTTACTCGAGGAAGGTAAAGTGCCTGTGACACATATAGTGCATAATTCCGGGAATAATTGACTTGAGGATGTATTTTTTTTCCGGCGAAATTTCCGCCGGCGATGAATTATGTATAGACTTGTGGACTTTGCTGGGGAAATTTGTCGGAATTGAATTTTGCCAGGTGCAAGTTAAATTGCTTAAGAATTTTATCATTGCTCTGGTCTTTGTGCAGCGAACAGTGGGAAGCGTTTTTATCGGTATTCGTCTTGAACATACAGCTGGTTTTAAAGCCATTTTCTGGAACGACTTCGTATATTTGGTACGATTAGAAAGATTCGGTTGGCTAATTTGATGAACCAGGGAGACACTCACGAAGGATCAACTTATGAGTGGATGGATCCTTAGTTTTAATAAATTCATGCAGTCTCCAGTGTGTAGGTGGAGAATTGACGAGTTTGAATGAATTGAATTTTAATTATTTCGCCCAACAGAATTCGATTGAAGTGTTTACATCTGTAAACAGTTTGCAAAATAGCTGGGCTTAACCGAGCTCATTATAAAGGGTTTTATTTAGTCGTTAGGAACCTAGCAAATCGCTCTGAAGAAATTGTAAAAACAGTTTGATAAACAAATACCCTCGCCAGTTGTCCCTGATCTGTTTTCCAGACTTTGGTATGCGTCCCGTAGGTCTTGGTACATAAATTCCTTGTTATTTTTACTGACCAATTATTTGATTTCCAACTGAGGCATAGTTACGTCTTTTAGGCACCTTTTCTGATGTCTGAAGAATATAGGAATTATATTGAAATAAGTGTGAAACTTTCTAAATAAATTTACTTACTTAAAGACATCCTGCTTCGTAGATAATCTGTGCCTGCGCCACTGCAGCTATCAATCACTTGCAAGTCTATACACATTGCCAGGCCAGTGCCCTGCACTCGCTTGGCATCGAACTTGGAGGGCCAAAACGATTTAGATTTCGTAGCCAAACCCGATGTAGCAGAGCGGACTTCTTGAGCTTAACTCCATTTTTAAGTGTCATTTGCGGGGTAAACGCTGACTCCGAAGCAAATGAGTTCCTCAACTATTAAATAAGAAGTGGATGATACCAATAGTAACGCTCAGTTCCATACTGTGGACAATTTTTCTTTGGTATGTTGATAGCGTAGAGGTACTTGGTCTTAAACTCGTGTACCAACCTACCTTGGCTTTGAAAAACTCTTTTAGAGATTCTTAAAAAATTGTAAGTTAAAAGTTCTTGGTTCAAATATTATTTTTGTTAACAAAAAGTTTTTTGTTTTTAAGTTTTCAAGAATCAGGTATTCAGCGTAAGAATAATATACTCTCCATAAGTATTTTATTACATCATTGCCAACAATTTCATTCATAAATCAAAGATTTTGATATTTGGGTTAATTTTAACCAACGAAAATTGTTGGCATTGCAATTTTTTTTTCTGAGTGTACTAGACGGATCTATTGTACAGTGCCTTCAGTATTGACAGCTTACGGACTGTCTTCTCCAGAACGAGATGTGAAGATGAAAGCGCATTTCCTTGCCGAAGTCCAGTGCATGCTTGATATTGTTTAGGGAAATGCACAAAGTGTACAAAGTTCGTTTACCTTTGAGGTGCGAAAGCAGTCACAGCCTATAAAAGGATTATCGGACATCTCGACCTTTATACTCCACATTTGTCGAAATAGCTCAGTTAAGGCATCCCTCATTCTGACCGTTGATGACAGAACTGACTCAATCCACAGAAATCTTCTGCCGTAGGTCTTCCCACTGAGGAGCTTATTTTAAACAAGACAGTCATTTTCCCCTATTGCAGTGTCTTGCTATTTTTTGAGTTGAGCAAGTCAAGTCTAGAAGGACGAAACCAGTTACATCGACAGACTGAAGCCAATCATGGTTTGCTCCATTTATTCAACACTAATCCATTGAGAATAGAAATCTCTACTGCTAGTAGCCTGATGCTTCTAAAGGACGGCTTGGAAAAGGGAGTGTGGATCTATAAACTCCATTTTCGTAATTACCTATACCGATAACTTTTATAGCACCGTTCTTATTTAAAGCTCAAATCAAAGGACCCTGGAAAAGACTTACTATTTGTGTTTGGAAACTTCTCCAATCGCCACTTCAAAAACTAAACTCGCTCTTTCTATTGACAACGTCAGTTAAAAACGTGGTAGCTTCAGCATTCCAAGAAAAGGGACACCAAAATCATCCAAAAATCTCTGACCACCTGCCTAGACTGATAGTCCCCCAAATGGGCTTCAACTATGAACTACAGTTGCTATTAAATGTCAACCATACCAGGGTCATGAGATCAAAAGGGCAGTACAGTATCAGCCGTTACCAGAGAAACCATCCGTTACCGGGGGAACTTAACTACCCCAGCAGCGTTGCCAGCCACTTTTAACGAAAAAATGCCTAACTTGAAAAAAAAAATACCTTTTCAATAAAATAATGCCTGAAATATTTTTTTTAGGTAAAACCTAGTATGCTGTTCCAGGAAAGCTAAAATTGGCGCCTCTCCAATGTTGTTGTCGCTTAACGTTCGCTTAATTTTGACGGTGTAAGTTCGTGAAAAAAAAAAACTGTTTTGGTAAAGCTGATTGACTTGCTCTGTTTAGTCACTTGGTACATGTTTTTCTTTAAGATATTAAAAAAAAAAAAAAAAACATGAATAAGTGCAGCTGTGCAAGTCATATAGCAATAGCAACAAACCAAATAAACATAATTAAATTAACAACGAATTTCTTTGTGTTGAACTAAGCAATCTGCATACTGTTAATTTGCTTTCGTTTGAAATTTTATTGCGAATATCGATATTCCCTCTGATCTGTCAAAATTTAGCTGTGGAAAAATTTAGCGTGCATTAATACGCTTACTTAAACTCTGTAGAGAATTTTCGTACAGTGGCTAACAAATTTAGCTTGCGTACTGCTTGGCGTACTTAATTTTATCTTTGGAAACATTTTTGTATGGGGGCTTAATTTAAGCGCGAGGCTTAAAGTGGAACAAAAAATAAAAAACTAAACACAAATATAAAAAGAAATAAAAACTTTTCAAATTTGTTTTCAATTTCATTCCACTTACTGGAAGTGGAAGCGGGAATTATTTTTAAAGTATGACAGATAAATTGGTAGTTAAATGGGCAGAGTTTGAGGGTGGAAACACATTCTTTAAAATTCTTTTTGGCCAAGATTTTTAAGAATGTTTAAAAAAAATATTTAAAATACAAAAAAAATATGGCTTTTTGAAAAAAACAAGCTTAAAGCCTTAAGCCCGTATGACACTAGATTTTTTTGTCATTTTTATAATGTTGAAAAGTCTGCGGTGTGTAAAAGAGACTAAAAGTATGTATTACGAAAGGGGTAGCAATTGTTTGCAAAGCAACCGCAAATTTGCAATCGAATTTATTTTCAAATATTTTGAAATGACAAAAAAAAAAAGCTGAAAAATGTGATTTGAATGCGTTTTTAATGAATTTTTTTTTTATGTTTCTACATTAATAAAGTTGGTGTGTACGCACTCACTCCTATCGGGAATTTTCGTTCTAATTTTTCGTACTGCTCTTTTATTTTAAAAGCAGAAAAAATGTAGTGTCATACGGGCTTTAGCTAATGAAATAATGCCTAAAAGGCATGAAAAAGCCTTAGTTGGCATGCCTGCAACCCAGTGACTTATTCAGCGACTTGCTATAGCCTAGTCTAGTTCGGTCTTGAAGAGTCTAGTAATCTTTTGTTAATGTTATTATTAAAATACACAGAAATTGTAAAGACTAAGATTAAGAGAAGACTATCACTCATTTCATTTGCCCCTGCCTTTCACATAGCATAAGGAAAGTAGTCACTCAGGAAAAAAACGAGATAACATCAAGATAATCAGTGTCAGATTAAGCCTATCCGTTGACGAAAGTCTGTTAAGCTCGGAAATTCTTAATCCAAATACAAAAATCATACTTTGAGTATGCTTTTTGGTTAACCTTTAATTCTTATTTTAAGATTGTTCCATACCAGTATTAAGAACGTGTAAGCTTTAATTAAGCCCAACGTCACTTCATTCGAAGAATGTAACGACTTGCCTTTAAATCGTTGCAAACTTAAATTAAGCTTATGTATTCTTAAACATAACACAATGAAGAATGTGTGAGCCTAAATTAAGCTCGAAATCACCTTATTTTTTACCTAGTTATCAGGAGTAAGAATAATGTGCAATAAAAGTGAGAATAATTACAAAAATTTAAATAAGAACAAGTTACCTGATATAAATTTTTTTCGGAATGCCTCCAGTAGGTTGTAATTGGGATATGCAATTTCAGATTGCACAGATTTATTTGTCGAATTTATTATCAACTCCGTCACTTTCCTGTTTAAGAAAATAAAACAATTTATTTTTTTAAAAATCATATTTATTTATTAAAACAAAAATGCTTAAATAGACTTAAATCTAAAATATGTCTTTCCATTATTTAATGGATGCAAATGTCAGTCCACAATTTTAGTTATCACATGCACATTATTACAATTTTCCACTGTTTTATTTTTTGAAAGAACACTTAACTACGGAAACACATAAACTGTTCGAGATATCATTTGGAATGAATGAACTTTTTCTATCCATCACGCAAGTTTTACATTGATTGAAAAATATAAATTCGTATATCATAATCTTAATTGGTATGTGCATTTATCCATCATGCAAGTTTAAGATTATTTGGGCATGATTTGAGAGCATAATTCTTGTTCGATCCTGTATTTGTATGCAAACAAAATTATTCAGGTGATTTGATTCCGATTTTATCATGCACAGGCTTGATTTAGTAATGAAAAGCTTGATTTTAGATTTTTGTTATTGTTCTAAGAATCATTCGGTTTATTTTTAGATTGAGCACGTAAGAATGAAGAAAATTAACAATAAGCCTGATCGGACTAGAATTTAGCATGCGATATTTTTCCGAGTGTACTTCTGCAACGAACATATTAGCCTTCACAGCACAGCCCCGCTTAATTTCTTTGTTTCATTTACAAGAGTGGAAGAGTGGGGTCTGTGGCTTAGTGGGTAGTATGCGGGACTATTAAGCGCGGGGCCTAAGGTTCGACCCTCGGAAAAACACAATTTTATACTATAAAGCCACCTCTCGTGATTGTTTAACTGTGCTGGAAAAGCTTCCCGCCAAAGACGTTCCGCCTCGGTATAAAATTGTAGGTCCCTTCTATTCGTTGGCAGTGGACAGGCCTATAGGGTCCCACACAAATCCTTTTGCGCCGTCTCTTTATTGACGTTTACTACTGCTTCACATTACACTCACTCTTTGTTAGGCCTTAACAACTAAAAATTAATTCTACACGCAATATAAACCCACACGCTTATATTCTGCAAATACTGGTACCTAAAAAAAAACTATATTTCCAGAAGGCAGATCCCCAAAAGTCCACCCAAAACGGAAGTGTAAATACCCGAAATTGATGGTGCTTGTTTCAAGTGCGTTGCTTGCATTTGTGTTCACTTTAATTTACTATGGAGTATTTCTGGGAGTTGAAGGTAATTTCCACAAGCTACAGGATTTGTCCAATTTAGACTCTTGTAATCTTTTCAGAAATACTCCAAAACATTGTGAAATCCAACTCGATCCGAGCAACGCGTAGTTTTCAAATTCCTTCCATTGATGGACCAGTGAGACCGCACGCAAAAGTACTTAACCATCAGACACGTCGCTCTAAGCGTCAAACACTCGATTTGTTCGAGGACGCTTTGCTCGATCCGATGCAATTTGAATTTAACAATCTTCGAGGTAGAATTCGCGATAAAAGAACAAACATTGAACTTTCCAAGCTGGAGCGGGACTTTGACAAATGTAAAAAAGAAGCCATGAATCGCAGTGATTGCATGGAGATGTTCAAGAAAATGTACAAAATCGCCAAGGACATTAGCGAGAAAATGGAAAAAATGAAGGTAATGCTACGCGACAGTGAGCTTGATTGGAAGCCGTTGTCTATATCTTCTTCGATGGAGAACAACCTAAATTTCGAAGCGACGCCGAAAGGTGACTGTGAAGATTGTGTGCATCCATCGCAGAATATGAGCAAAAAAGGAAAATATGATACGACTGAGAGGTTGGATAACGCGGATGTGACGCCCAAGTCTGGGTTAACGAAGTACAATGCAACAACAACTTTCAAGCCCCCAACAGATGTTCCCGACAAACACAATCACACCGATACCACAATTGTTTACGACAATACCACGCCGAGTGGTGACACCTCACCAATGCTGCACTATTTTGACATTTATGCACTGAACACAACCACTGAAAGTGCTTTAACAAAAACAACTGAATCACCTTCCAAACCAGAGCTTGACTCAGCAACTGGACATTCTACGACCGCAAGTTTGGAATGGACTACAAATTCTAAGATTGACACGTTTGCCACATTGAACGTAACCACTGAAAGTCCCCACATGACGTCCACTGAACCGACTGACAGGCCAGAAATGCTTCCCACAACTAGCCACCATAACACCTCAAGTATAGACGAGGCTACCTATTTAGAGAAAGACACCAATACAACCACTGCGGGCACTGTGACAAAAAGCACAGAGTCAGCTGAACTTCACTTGTCAACTACATATTTTGAGAATTACACCATTGAAAAGCTGGACTCTTTCACTGATCACACCACACCACAAGAATTAAATTTGTCAACTAAATATTTTGAGAATTACACACTTGAAAAGATTGACGCTGTCACTGATCCAATTCCCTCAAAAGCTGACGACTTGAAGCAACCCACAGAACCAACTGTCACTCAAGGCACGCGAAGTTCGGAAAAGTCTGTGTATTTTGAGAAAACCACACTTACATTCCTGAATGCTTCCACTGAAGGAGCTTACTCAAAAACTGACAAAATCACTCTCCCCCCTGAGCTTGACCACAAAACTGATGCCCTAAACAGTAACACCACACCGTCGGACAGTACCACCCTTGCCCCACTGAACGCTACCAAGGGAGGATTTCCTCTAAGTCGTACCTCCACGACAGACAATCTTCTAGTGACGGAAGCCAATACGCGCACCTCTACTGAGCTGAGTGGCACCACTGCGCAGTTACACACGAACAGTGAGGACTTTCCGAAACTGAAGGTAGTCACTGACAGTTTGAAAGAAAGTTCAACAACAGAGCGCGGTATGGAAATGAGAGATCGTGATGTGACCACCTCGAGGTCGTCCGGCGACCGGACTCAAGGAGTATTCGAAGCCACAACATCGAGGCCGATCGAGGTGACTATAGACTGGGGGTTCATAGACACTGTTGCGACAGCTAAGGTCACAGAAACACCCGAGAACGGCACCACTGAAATGCCGCATCACGGCGAAAGATCATCAGGCTCTAGGTCTCAAAAAGCCGGTATCGAAGCCAACATCTCAAACCACACCGATGTCGAAATTACATACGAGGGGAAGTGCGGTGCAGCGAACTTCGAGTACAAGACACCGTCCCTAGATGCCCGGTCCAAGGATTGTCCGCTGAAGGCCTACGATCGCTCAACTGAGCCCCCACCGGCTGGGGACACCTCAAAGCCACCCGCAAGTAAGAAAGACGAACCACGCGAGAACATACACCACCCCCTGGACTTTCCCAGCAGCCGGGAGAACATGCTCGATGATCATGATCAGAGTATTCCGAGTCCCAAGCCAACTGCCGCCCAGGAAGAGTGGCGAAAGATATTCGAAGCTGGTAGCCTGGACCATCACAGGAATACCACAAGCAACTCGGAGCTCATGGAGTCCTTCGCTGATGTCGATCAGAGTGTTGTGGATACGTTTGGGCCCAAAATTAATGGAGGTGAGTACAACTGTTTGTAGTTTTCCGTCCCTGACTCTGCCCTTACAGATAACGACCCCCAGTTGCTGACCCTGTGCGAACGTTTGGCCATGCAGATGCGTAGCAAAGTCACATCAGCGCCGGAGAAGACCGACGACATCACTCCGTCGCCTGGTGTCCAGTTCACTAGTCGAGGGCCAGGCTTCCCGGTGACCGGTGAAACAATGAAAGCCTCAGCGCAGTTCCTCATCAATCCGAACTTTGGTGTGCCGTCGATCCCCGTGTGCTTTTACATAACCCCGGCCAGCTTTCGCATGATGATGCAACCTCTGTGGTCGCCGTTCTTTGGCATGCAGGGCATGGGTGGCGGCAATGGGGGCAATTCCGGAAGCTCTGCGAGCGGGGGAATATTTTTCATTCCCCCCTCGTTCGGCAATGTCCAGAATAATGGCAACTTTTTCGGGCACTCGAGTCCCAGTGGAAGCGGGTGAGTTTCTCAGCCCCGCATCCTCAATGTGTCTTTCATTTCGTCCCATTTCAGCTCGCAGAGCAACATTCCCAACATATTCTCGAAGAGCGCCTCCTCGCAGCAGCAGCAGAAGCAGCAGCAGTTCTTCTGTACCTACCTGCAGAACGCTGGCAAGCAGACTTCAGGCTCTGGCAGTAGCACCGGCTTCAGCAATGCCAACTTTAAGCTGCGCAACTCTTCGGCGAACGAGTCTTCGCCGACAGATATCGTATACTCGTCGTACTGGAATAAGATGCCGGGCTATTACGGTTCCAATCTGGGTGGCAAGGACAGGTTCCAGTGCCCCCTGGAGGGGGATGTGCCCTGCTATGGTGGCAGTGAATGTGTTCCAGAGCGAAAGTGGTGCGACAGTACTGTCGATTGTTCGGATGGAAGTGATGAGGCGGCGTGCACTTGCCGGAAGAGGCTTCAGGAGCAGAAGATTTGTGATGGCTATCAGGACTGTCCACTGGGCGAAGATGAGGTTTGAAAATGTCCCGTACAATCGAAGAAGATCGTATCTGAGTTCTGTTTTTCAGATTGGCTGTTTTGGCTGTAACAGTTTGATGTACTCGTGCTATGACAACGCGGAGGAGTTCAAGCGGGCAAACCGTTCCACGTTGGCCATGTGCTACAGTAGCACCGAACGGTGTGACGGCGTTAGGAATTGCATCAACGGAAGGGATGAGACCGGATGCAACCTGATTGTGGGCGATCTGACACATCATATGGTGAGGGGAGCTTACTCCGTTTTTTTTTTTGTTTGTCTTTCCACAAGATTCTCAGTGATTCCCCAGCTGATTCTGCCCTCGTTAGCCGCCTTTATGTGCTCGCCCTTGCACCAGTGACAGCTCGCTGATTTTCCCCTGTTTCGTTTCAGTCTCACGCGGTATCCGCATCAGATGGTTACCTCTACCGCAACCACCAGGGCGAATGGTATCCAGTGTGCAACAACGCGGACAAATGGGCACGAGAAGCCTGTGCCGAGGAACTCGGCGATATGGACGAGGATCCGCTTGTATCCTTCCGTGAAGTGGAACTGCCAGGTCCGTTCATCGAACCGCACAACATGGGCGAAGCTCACTTCCCACAATCGTGTCAGAAACGAGTCAAGGACACACTCAGCGACCATGTGGCTCACGTCAGATGTCCGCAGCCGAAATGTGGAATCATCCAAGAGTCGGCGTCTCCATTGATGCGTTCGAGGCGACGCCGTCACAGCAGACGAAGTACCGACGAGGAAGACAGCCGCATAGTAGGCGGCGCCTACAGCAAGCCCTTACGCTGGCCCTTCATTGTGGCGCTCTATCGGAACGGAGTGTTCCACTGCGGTGGCACCATTCTCAACGAACAATGGGTGAGTTGGAGGCGACTGCTGTGATCCCAAATCTAACGGTCAAATATTTTAAAAGATAATCTCTGCCGCTCACTGCACCATCGGTTTTCACAAATACTTCTTCGAAGTGCACGCGGGAGTACTGCGTCGGTCGAGTTTCTCGTCGTCCACGCAGATCCATCATGTCACTCATATTGTCGTCCATCAAGAGTACGAACGACGAACGATGAAAAATGACTTGGCCCTGCTGCGGATAGATACGCCACTGCGGTACAACAGGTGGGTGAAGCCGATTTGCCTTCCCGACCTTGGTCGGACAACATTGGGCACTGATTGGGTGTGGGGACCAGAGGTGGATACCTTATGCACTGTGGTCGGCTGGGGTGCAATTACAGAGAAGGGCCCAGGGAGTGAGTGCGCTGAGAAGAACTGATTCGGACTAACTTACTGACTTTTGCTTATCTAGGTGACCGGTTGAAGGAAGTCCAAATACCCATTCGCAAGCGTTGCAGCGAAAAGGAGGACCAGGAGGCTGAGGATATATGTGCAGGTGAGGCGGGCGGTGGCAAGGACGCATGCCAGGGGGATTCGGGTGGCCCGCTATTCTGCCGCAGTGTGTCCAACAGCAAGGAGTGGTATTTGGCTGGGGTGGTTAGCCATGGTAATGGCTGTGCTCGAGCTGCAGAGTTTGGGGTATACACACGAGTTGCCTTGTACATTGATTGGATTCAGATGGCACTCAGACCGGAATACCTGCCAAAGGAGCAACCAAAACAAATGTGTCCCGGTCATGTGTGTATTTGGGGTGGCAGGCGGTGTGTCCCGCTGGCGAATCGATGTGATCGCCTGGTGGACTGTCTGGGTGGCGAGGATGAGGTTGGGTGTGTTTACAATTACATTCCTGATGTTGGTGCATCATTGAATGCATCAGCGACGCCAATGATGGATGACACAGAGTCGACAGATCGACAAGCGTTAGCAGCGACTACCTCTGGTCTCAATTCGGACGTTGTGTTTGAGAACATCGACGGTGGGGGTGGCGACACGGACCCATCGTTCTTGGAAACTGTCGGTAATAGAACGACAGTCGGTACCTTGGCCACGGAGGCAACTGAAAGTACCGCGGGTATCGACGCTGATGTAGCTACTCAGCCAGCAACGCTTGGCACCGGATCGACTGACGGAACAAACGGTTCGTCGCACCCAGGGCTTAAATCGTTGGTCGATGCAGTTCTGTTTGGGGACATCAACGGTGGGGGTGGTGACACGGACCCATCACTCTTCGAGACTGTCGGTAATAGAACGACAGCCGGTACCTTGGCTACCGAAGCTACTGGCAGCACGATGGGCATCGAGACTACCGGAGCTACTCAGCCAGCAACGCTTGGCATCGAACCGACTGAAGCAACAAACGCCTCGCTTAAATCGTTGGTTGACGGTGTAGTGGCTACAACTACAACTGTCGCCTCGTTGCCTGCATCAACGTCACAATTGCCGTCAACAATTGCAACACTGCAAGACGTGTCTATTAAGTCTCTAGAAGCAAAAGACGAAGGAACTTCTGAACCTATCCGAGTGACTACTTCTTCCAGCGGTGCGGAGCCGACACAACCAACTTTGCCCACTGGATTTGGAGACTTCGAGGCCGATTTGGCAGATGTCACATCGGAAGTCCCCACGCTGGTGCACAAGCGAGAAAATGCAACAGAGGGAGGTGCATCCACCACGACGCCTTCGGCGACGCAGGCGAAGACCATGCCGAAGAGTATCGCACACAAATTCGTATGCAAAAAGTAAGACCTCTGTGGCGAAAGATCAAAAATGTCCTTGCTAGTTTTGACCTTCTCACGCAGGATCCCACAAATAATTGGCCTCGGCAATCGATGCGACAGGATAGCGGACTGTGAAGACGGAACTGACGAGGAGGGCTGCACCTGTCGGCAGTATCTGAAGGTAAGGAGCTGGCAAAGGTACTTGGTCTCGTTTTACGTGGCTCTAGGATGGGCATATCAACCCGTTTAGCAATTTAAAGGTTTTTTTCTGTGCGAGAGCTAACTGGAAGTATTTAATTTGCAGGGTCCATTGAACATCCTCGCCTGTGACGGGAAGATAGACTGCGAGGACTTTACAGACGAAGACGACTGTGGTAAGGTGACCATTCTTTTGCCTTCGATTCCCACCCCAGTGACTTTTCTCCCACAGGAAATTGCACCGCCGAGGAGTTCCTCTGTCCAATGTCGAAGACCTGCATCGATGCGAACAAACGCTGTGACAACTCCGTCGACTGTCAATACAAGGAGGACGAGAAGGACTGTTGTAAGTATAAGCCGCCGTATTGTTCCATTCATTATGAATACTCACCTCGACTTCATCCAGTCGCCCTTACCAACGGAAGAGAAGTCCACCTCGACAGAACTAAACAGCCAAAGTTCCACAACGCCGGTGTATTTTCTCGCAACACCCACGGCGTATGGCGTGTCGTATGCTCTCATGAGACCGGCTTCCACATGCATGGCGCTAAGACCGTTGAAGAAGTCTGTGCACTGCTTGGCTTCAGAGGATTCCACTTCTACAACAGAACCGAGATACCCCACCACACCATTGTACCCATAGAACCAAATCTCCAAATGCCCTACCTACAGCCAGTTGGCGATGGTGTCCACTTTACACATGACAGCAAACGCGACCATGTGCCGTATGTTGCGTCATCACATAAGGAGCGTGTCGAAAAAAAACAAGACCACTGCTTGGGTTTGTATGTTGAATGTGTGACAAAAGCAGGCGGCAGTGCGCCAATGAAAAGTGTACTACCCGCTGAGGAGATGAGTCCGAAAATGTTCGATATTCATGGCCACAAACCGAACGCGCCGGACCTATTGACGAAGAAAACGGATAAAGTCTTGGATGAGTTGCACAAGCTTATCGAAACAAAGAAACCGGTTCTGGTACATGATAAGCTACACAAGGGCGTGGTGAAATGGCACTGGTCATGGGTGGTAGATGTATACACTAATGGCAAGCTATGGTGTATCGGCGTTTTGCTGGATAAACACTGGGTTCTGGTACATGATTCCTGCTACAATGATATGAGGTGAGTGAGGGTTGTTGTGCCGGCAAAGGGTGCTGCCACTTTTTGTTAATCGCAAATCAAATTTGTATGAAAAAACTATCCATCACATGAATTTTTATCACCCTTGATGTTGAATACGTGCACTACTAATGTTTGTTGTATGTCAAGTGTCAACAAGTTGTTCGGATCCAGGAGCTAGGTACTTAAAAAACTATCATGTTGGGTGATATTTTGACGTTTCCTTGCTGTACCGTGTCTAGGGAGAAATAAAACACTTAATTCGAATTGCAGGTGAATGTGTAATGAGCAGATAAAAGGAAAACAAATATTTATCATAGACAAACCGTACTGAGACCCCCAACTCACAATCCTCTTGCCGCTGGGCCCCTCAATTTTTTTTCAAATTCGCTATTTTGTATTCCTATCGGTGTTATGTCAAAAAAGAATCAGTGTGACATGCAAAAACAACCAAAAACTACAAAAATAAATGCTGCCAACTGCGGCAACCGTGGGGAAATGTGAAAGAGTTCGGGAATTCCACATTTTTACATAACTGAATGCCATTGGTTAGTTCTTATAAATTGTTAAAAGGCGAATACTTTGATTTGGTTGGTTAATAAAATTATCTAAAATATATGTTTTATATACTAGAACATAATAGGACAAACATGGTTGTGTATTTACCTCTTTTCGATATCAATAAGATCGATTTATTATGTGAATTTTTCTTTAATAACTGAAGAAAACTTGCTCAAAATGTTTTTATTTTCATGCAACCATTCTGCATTGACAATTTTTCATAAATATTTTAAACAAATGTACACTTATTCCTACAAAAAATACTATCCACACGTGCATAAATAATTTCAAATTTAACGGACAAAATTTGATGAACGCTGTCAGCAGCTTTGCCCACAGCGGAAGTGGCATATGCAAGGTGCGAGTGTGTTGGTGAGCCGGAATTTTTGAAGTTACGTGACATTTGTCAATACGAATTTCTATGTAACAATACTAACGCACTTAGCGTTTGCCACCTCATGAAAATATAGCTTGTAGGCAAGTAACGGGAAATCGGCCGAAGTTGGTGGTCTCAGTATTGTCTCTGATATTTATGTCGTTAAAACAAAGACCAACGTCCTTCGATTTAATTCGTAATTTTATTTAATTCCTTTATAGTTCATAATTAGAAATACTTTAAGTAGAAAAATAACAAGAGAGATTTTAAAGCGACTTTATGGGTATATGACTTAACGAACTTAACTTGGCGGCTTTTCGAACTTGCTAACTAACTAAAAGAAATGTACATGAGGATGGCCTGCTTTCTATGTATTTTTCTATTTTCAGCTAACGGAGGGTCGAAACTTTACTTGTCGGCTGGACCTTTTCCTACATTTATCCCAAGACTCGAGCTCGGCGCTTGCACTTATAATTTCGGCATTGTGGGAAATGTCAAATAATTACCGCAGAAAGATTATTGTCCAAGGCTATTGAGACACGTCCTTTAATGCTTTTTGAAACTGCTGACGGAGATCCACTCACATAATTTGTTATGTTATGTTATATGTTATGTTAAAGTGGCTCTCGGTGAGAGAAACACTTAGGCCGTTGATCGGCCCATTGTACATACCACTGGTGTTTAGGGGTTCCTTTACTGGTTACTCATTGTGAACCATTTACTACCGTTGATAAAGCCAAGAATGCTGGCAGCGCTGATATTGCAAAGATCACTAAGATCATTGAGGAAGTAGTTTGCTAAGTGCGCCATCCTTAGGTTGGATAGAGCAGGGCAGCTACAGATGAGATGGGTGACGGATTCGTCCTCCTCCTCATCCCTACAGCTTCTGCAGAAGTCATTATGTGGCAGTCTGCTATCTGTCCAGCTATCTCGTTAAGAGATACGCGGCAATCTTCCACCGCTTTAGATCTTATTTCGCGGGATATTAAGGATCTGATGGCAGCCTGACTGTCAATATATATGACAATATCCCTGTGTGATATTTCATTAATCAACAGCCACGCTGTGGCTTGACGAATAGCTGTAATTTCGGCTTGGAAGACACTACAGTGTACCGGGAGAGATAAGGAGAGGCCCAGGCTCAGTTCTTCTGAGAATACTCCGACTCCCTCTAATGTTTTGGAACCGTCCGTAAAAATTGACAGTGCTCCTTCGTGTAGGACATTTCGTGAGTCCCATCGGGATCTGTCCGGTATTTTGCATTTAAAGCCCTTTTCGAAGTCGATTTTCGTAGGCAGATAGTCAGTAATAGAGGGGCATGTCTGTAGGAGGATGCTGGCATGGCCAGTTGGTTGTCCTCTCCAGTGCTTACCCTCTCTTTAGTCTGATAGCCGCGTTAGCGGCGTATTCCTTGCTGACGATGTCTAGAGGAAGAAGAGGGGGTGATAAGAGGAGTCTTGACCCTTCTAGTGAATAGAACTAGATCCGTTTTTGTCGGATTGACGCTTAGACCGCAGCTTTTGGTCCAGGCGACTAGTTTACGTAGCGCAAGTTGCAGAATATCGGAAAGAGTCTGTGGATACTTTCCTGAAGTGAGTAAAGCGACGTCATCCGTGTAGGCCACGACTTTGCATCCGGAAAGCCCCATAGAAATCAATAATTCGTTGAGAACTAGATTCCACAGTACTGGAGATAGCACTCCCCCTTGGGGGGTACCCCGATGCACAAGTTTTTCGACAGCGCTGCTGCCAAACGTGGCTGTCACCCTTCTGCGGGTGAGAATATGGCCGATTAGGCAGCATATTTGTTCGCCAATATTTAGCTTGTTTAAGGCTTGAATAATCGAACGAGTCTCTATGTTATTGAAGGCCCCCTCTATGTTCTGGAAAACTGCCATAGTATATTCCTTGAATGAGAGGGACCTTTCGATCGAGCCGACGATTGAATGAAGGGCGGTCTCAGCGGATTTGCCCTTTTGATAGGCATGTTGAGAGCTAGAAATTAGCGCTTGGTCAACACTCAACAGTGCTTTTGATGTGAAGATCGATGATCCTCTCAAGTGTTTTCAATAGAAAGGAGGACAGACTGATTGATCTGAAGTCCTTTGGAAGTGTATGTGAGGTCTTACCTGCTATGGGAATGAAAACAACTTTAACCAATGTCCAGGACGAAGGAATGCGGCCCAGGGCTATGCAACCTGCCAGAATCATCCCGAGACTGTCTTTGACAATGTCAAAGGCGTTCTGTAGTTACGCCGGGAAGATGCCATCAGGACCCTTCAGACTTTCGCGGTTCAAAGCTGTTGACGGCCCACTTCAGCTTTTCCTCGCAAATGGTGATTGCCTTTGGAAGGGTACCCAAAGGGGCATCCCTACTGAAGTCAGGATTACCAGTGACAGGCGTGCAGCCAGTGAAATGGGCATCCATGAGCAGATTCAACGATTGTTCTTCTGATTCTGCCCATTGGCCATTGAGGTCTTTTAGTACACAAGGTACAGGGGTGGACTTATAAAGGACTTTTCGCAACCTGGAGCACTCATTCGTGTTGTTGATGTTCTCACAGAAATTGCGCCAGGAGCTACGTTGTGCCTTACGGACTTCCTTTTTAAAGATTCGTAGGCTGTCTTTGTAAGCTTCCCAGTCCGTGTCTAGCTTCGTTGTTTTGGCTCTGTTAAAGGCCTTCCTGCTCTTGCAGCGAAGCGCAATAAGTTGCTTGCACCACCACGGGGGTTTCCTGCCATCTCTCACTATGGTGGGAGGACAGGAGCCCGTGAAAGCCTTAACCAGGGCTGATTTGAGTACGTTGTTCAGCAAATCTAGTTCGGCCTGATCGCTAGGTGGCGAGGGTCTATGGTTAGCTAGATTCGCAGATAGGATTGTATTATGGTTGACCCAGTTTGTTTTCCTACGGTTGCGGTAAAAAAATTGTTTGGGGATGAAGCTACTGTATCGGTGGTCCGAGAAAGATGGACTGTCCGATACTGTCCACTTTGAAATAGCCAAGGAATTATTAAGAGAGGCTAAGGTAACATCTATTACCTCTTGCCTGTTTTTAACAATAAAGGTTGGACTATCCCCTCTATTGCAAATTACTAGGCTACATAATTTACACAGTTCTACTCTAAAATAAAACCAACCGCTACCGCATGCCAATATACTATTTCTTTCTCGCTCATTTTGTCAAATACGAAAGCGAAGTGAGTTACTTTGTTGAAATGCGAAGTACCATACCAACCGCCGATATCAGCTTCAGCAATCGCATTTCATATCTGAATCTCAGTGCTGCAAAGCCTTGCTAAGGTAGGTTGTACATGTACATGTCTTGTTTCATATTTTACTCAGATAAATTTTATTTTCATATTTTTTTGTTAATTTACTCAATGTATACTAATATTTGAGCCTGAGTGCATAATGAGGCATGAATAATGTATGACGTTCCCATCATCGCATCCAATATCATCTTCGTCCACGTCCACCGGTTTTTTGAGTATTTTTTGTTGTGTGTGTGCTTTATTGATACTCATCGCTCATTTTCAACCAATGTTTTGGTGAAGTGCAGTGGCAGTTGGTTATTATTACGGGTGGAGAGTTTTACTGTGAATCTCGCACCAGGTAATATTTCTTTTATATGACTACCCGTATTTATTCAAAAGCGTGCGAAATTGCTTGTTAAAAAATAATATTCGAATAGCTGATGATATCCTTTCTTGGGGAACTCTTGTCAAACTGTTTGAAGAAGATTCAAAGAACATCTTTCAAGTATGCTTCAAACTAACGAAGAGTCATATAAATCCAAACTGTTTTGAAAAATTATCAGTCAAACTGGCTACACAGGTTTTCAGTGCTAACGTACCTGCTGGAATTTTCAACGCTATCTCAGCAAATTGTTTTGACACCGACACAGATAAAAAAATCGCTCCTCAACGGCACATTTTGCTATTAAGATGAATAATCTTTTTGACAACTTAAATAGCTACAGTCTTAACACATCCAACCCTGATCGTCGACCTGTTTCAGCATATAGTGAAACTCTACAGTCTATCAAAACAGCTAGGGAGTGGCCCTCTCTATGGGCGTCTACTGGTAAAATGAAAAGGCCATATTGCTTCGGTGGTCTTATGCAAACTTTGCCGGCCATAGAATTAACATGGGAAAAACTCAAAACTGACCAGCAGTTTCTTCTCCTTGCATATTTAAATACTGATGTTGCAGAAAATTTATTTTCAATGGCTCGATCAAACAGGGGATCATACGAACTGAACCCTTCAGCCTATAGATTTATTAGAAATTTAAAGCAAATCATTTTTGAGAATCTAAAATCGTCAGAGAATTCAGGCTACGAAGATTCTGGAGCTGAATCGTTGATACTCGAAGCAGACTGCGATGATCTAAAGTGTGATGACAGCGAAGAATTCCACATTAAAGTTCCTGTTGAAGATCATATTATGAGGGAAGATATGTTAAACAATATCGAGCACCATGTTGGCTGCGATGACGATATTGATGATGAACCCAATAAAACGGAAATGATTGTATCTAAAGGATGTTCAGGGAAGTTGCAAGCAACGGCACCTACGTTTTATGCCGGCTTTGCAGCTTAAGTTAGATAAGAAACTTAATTGCTCAAATTGGACTCTGTTTATGATCGACAAAACAGACAAATTCCGAGAACAAGCTCTGTTGATTAAATGACGAGCTTATGACACCTGCACCACTTCTTCCCAATTTGGGAAATTAACTGTGCCTTATGTGAAATTTGAAGAGTTAGTGAAAAGTGTGCAAACACACACGGAAGTGCGTCATAAAGAACACCTAATCGAGACTTTGCTGACACCCACATTAAAAATGGCAGCCTGCGAGACCCTAACGTGTGACAATAATGAACACAAATACTCCATTTGTAAGTTAATTGGACTAGTCAAATTTTCTATAAGAAAAATTAAAAACGATTTCTGTGGAGTTCAAAGTGCGAGGAACTAAGATCCCCACTTTCGTTTTTCTTTTTTTAAGTTTTGTATGTTTATTGAATTATCGATATGTTTTCTGTTTCTTAACCCCGTTTATACATGAACATTGTTTCGTTTTCTCATATTCATAACATAAACTTATTTTTTTATTTTACATATTTTACCCTTTAATTTCTACTAAAGTGCGAGGATTAGGCCTACGGGGGACACCTCGAGAAAAAAAAAAAAAAAACATGTCTAATATACGACCTCTTGGGTGACGTGGAAAATCATATTGAAGTTATAACCTCTACCATTGCATATTGCTCATTATCTTACTTAGTTTAGTGCGAGTACGCCAAAACCGGTTTGTTGGTGTTGTTTGCACTCTTCAAGTCACTCATAAACTCACTCATTACGCTATTATTTACTCTATTCTGAACATAGAGTAACCAAACTAGAGGGCCAACTGAGAGCAGAAACGGTATATTTGCCTACAAGCCGTCTGCCATACAGCGTTGCCAGACGGTTGAAATATTTCCCCCCAGACAAATCTGAAAAACCCCCAGATTAAGCTATTTTCTAAAAAAAAACCCCAATTTTTTTTTCAAATTATGTACTATGTAAATTTAAGATTAAATACAAAGACACGAGTTTAAAGAATTAAAAAGATTTTTTAATGTATACGTACATATTTAAAAAAAAAAGGAAGTGAATTCAGATTTCAGGATTTAATTAGAAAAACTTAGCTAATAAGTAAAAATAATCAACTTTCATAAATAAGTCCTAAAATATAGTTCTCGTTGTCTTAATCTTTGTTTTTGTACATCTGCTTATGAACATTTTGATCATTTGATCGGAAGGGGTAAAATTGATAAATCCCGATCCAGGAACAATCACAAATTGGTTTTGGCAAGATACAAAATACAAAGAAAGTCTCGCTCTATTTATTGCTTCTCATAATGATTGTGAACTTTTCGCAAATGCAATAGTGTGTGATGTATGTAGATTTAGATAGGGGTTTATCAATATCCTTGCACCAATGAATATTGGAATGCGTTGGAATGGAATTGGCATAAATGGAACATGAATTTATTTGGTTTGTTGGTGTTGCTTTATTATAGCTTTTAATGTTCACTTACGATACTTTTTAGTGAGAAGAAAAAAATAATTGAACGCAATTACAATTAAAAAAAAACCCAGATTTCCCCCTAAACAATTTCTCCCCCCAGATTTCCCCCCGTCCGTCAAAAAAACCCCTAGATCTGGGGGGAAAACCCCCAAACTGGCAACGCTGCTGCCATACATTATATTGCATAAGCATTCGTGTCTGTACAAATCAAAGGAGCGCCATTGCTGCCGCACGAATACTTATACAATATAATGTATGGCACTTCATGACATCGGGCGGCCATTTTCTGGTGGAATTTCAAGTGGGGGCGACAGTGTTCGGCATATTTTGTGCCCATTAGTTACACGGCGTTCACATCACAGTTGAATTTAATATTTGACTTTTCAGATTTTGATCTGAGATTTCAGATTTTTGCAGACAAATCGAACATTAAATTCGAATTTTATTGGTTTTTGTGTGTATTGAGTTGGCCGCAAAAATATTTTTTTTAAATTGCACTGTAAATCCATTCCAATTGGTTTTTACACATTTACATTCGAAATAATTTAATATAAAAAATCGTTTCCATATTCGAAAAATGAATAATTCAGTTAAAAAGGCAATCCTTTCAACGATAAACAATTTGTAACCGACAGCTGTGTGTCATATACATTGGTATTAGTGAAAGTATGTGTGAAATCTGAGAAAAAATCGAGATTTCTCATAGTGTCAGATTTTTGGCAAATCTAACATAAAAAGCAATCGCCATCAAAAAAAAAAATTGATCTTTTTGCCAAATCGAAGACGACATAAGAGTTTATAAAGTTTATGAACTTTATGAAATGAACTAACACGGTTTTTTTACTTTTGTTAAAAGAGATTTTGTAACTTGAAGCTTTTTTTTTTGTATATTTTAAAGAAAATACACTTTTTCTAGTTGATTTTAATGCTTTAAGTTTTGAAATCATACTGAAACAAAGTGTTTTAACGCCGCTAAGGGAAAACATTTTTTTTTTATGTCGTGGCGAAAAATATTTTTTAATTTTAGCATAAACTGTAATCTGTAATTAGTACGTAAAATGAACAATAACATATCAAATATGCGTTTGTTTAATTCTAAAAATGAATTCGATATTATTATTGCTTATACTATCGCTGTCAAATTTGTATGCATTTGGCTTTTTCTGGTAAAGGCCATAATACAAAAATCTTCGTAAATCGCATTATATTTATGTGAAATACTCGAAAAAAACAAAAGGTTTTGATCACATTTTGTATCCCAAAAGGACAATGAGTGCACTTGCTGTTGTCAATTAATAATTTATATTTTTTGTTTTTGTTAGGAGTTTAATCCCTTTTTTTTGCTTTCCAATACTAATACTTCTTTTTTGTTTAAATATGAATAGCATTTGCATTTTTACTGTTCCTAAGTAACATTAGCCGTGTTTTTTTGAGCTTCGATCTCAGCAAAGCAAAGTAATGTAGAATTTTTATCACGCAATTACAAAAACTACGCTCTATTTGACACTTCGAGACTCAGTTGTATTTTTTGTAATCGCGTGCTGAAAATCCTACTTTACTTTGCTTTGCTGAGATCGAAGCTCAAAAAAACACGCCTATTATTGAATACTGGTCAGTGTTATTGAACGACATCAAACGAATTTGGAAACATTCACCAAGCCTAATAGAAATTTATTCAATGTTCATGAAAATTATATAATTCACTTATGCCCTAGTGGAAGCTGGGTTTAACTTGCATGTTGCTAACTCATTTTTGGAACAACCCCCTACGGATTTCATTTATGCAGCTGCATGAATTTTGCTGTCAAAAATAGTATTCATACAAATAAAACTAAAAACCAACTGAAATATGAATGGATGAATAGTTTTTGGTGCCGAATATGAATAGAGAACAAGTTATGTTATCTAAAAAACCATAATCAACATTTACTTTTTGTACATTTATTGTTATAAATCCATTTACAAATTGTTTGTAATTGAGAAATAGTACCACCCGGCGACTAATAATACACGTATTCACAGACAGGAAAAAAAGAGCGCGCGAGAGAGGGCTGTCATTCAAAATTTGCGGGGTAAATCGGGTAGGTGCACGGGAAGTTGGCTCTCTAGTTTGGTTACTCTATGATTCAGAAGGAGAGAACAAATGTTTCTTCTCTCGGGAGAAACGATCGATCACCCCCTAGGCGGCTGGAGACAGAAATAAAAAAATTTCCGTGACGATACTACTAAAGGGTGATTTTTTAGCTGGTTTGGTTTTGGCAACACTGGTTTTGACAGCTGACGTGTGTTTAGTACCTTGTGTCACTGTCAAACAGCTTCAGTTTGGTTTGCAATTTAACCATGGATCGTCTTACAAATGAACAACGCTTGCAAATTATTGAATTTTACTATCAAAATTCGTGCTCGGTTCGAAATGTTCATCGCGCGCTGCTTCCATTTTATGATCGGCATTCTCGACCTTCTGAGCAGTCTATTCGGAAGATTGTGACCAAATTTCGCACCAAATTTACTTTGTTGGACATTAAACCACCAACACGTTTACGTACTGTGCGTAGTGAAGAAAATATTGCGGCCGTATCAGCTAGTGTGACAGAAGACCGCGAAATGTCGATTCGGCGCCGTTCCCAGCAGTTAGGCCTTTGTTACAGCACTACGTGGAAAATTTTGCTGAAGGATTTGGGCGTAAAGCCTTTTAAGATACAGCTGGTGCAAGAACTAAAGCCAGCCGACCTACCACAACGCCGAATTTTTGGTGAATGGACTCTTGGAAAGCTGGCCGAGGATCCGCTTTTTTATCGAAAAATTGTGTTCAGCGATGAGGCTCATTTTTGGTTGAATGGGTACGTAAATAAGCAAAATTGCCGCATTCGGAGTGAAGATCAGCCAGAAGCATTGCAACAGCTACCAATGCATCCCGAAAAAGCCACTGTTTGGTGCGGTTTATGGGCCGGCGGCATTATTGGGCCATATTTCTTCAAAGTTGATGCGAATCGCAGCGTTACTGTCAATGGTGAACGCTACCGAGCGATGATAACAAACTTTTTTTTGCCCGAAATGGAAGTTCTTGACTTGCATGATATGTGGTTTCAACAAGACGGTGCCACATGCCACACAGCACGCGAAACAATGGCGCAATTGCGAGGCGAGTTTGGTGAACAGTTAATTTCACGTTTCGGGCCGGTCAATTGGCCGCCTAGATCGTGCGATTTGACACCATTAGATTATTTTTTGTGGGGTATGCCAAGGCTAATGTGTATAGGGACAAGCCCGCTTCGATTGACGCACTGGAAGCCAACATCCATGCATTCATTCGTGAGATACCGGCCGATATGTGTGAAAGAGTATGCCAAAATTGGACTCAGCGGATGGGCTACCTGAGACGCAGCCGCGGTCAACATTTGCATGAAATTATCTTTAAACATTAAATTGCAAGGTTCAAACTATCGATTCAAATAAATATTTCATTCATTTTTTCGAATTTTTTGTGTTTTTTTTTAAAAAAAAGTTCTAAACCTCTTAAAAAATCACCCTTTATAAGTTTCATATACAATGGTAAAACGTAGCCATTGATTTTTAAAAAGGTTGTTAGGTTTCGTATTAATGAAAACTGCTTTGAGTGACCTCCAACGTTTTAATATGTTCGATAAGCGTAGCCACTTAACATACAGTGCAGTAGCAATTGCTAAGTTTTTTACTTCTCTACAAGGAACCTCTTACTCAAAGCAAATTCTAGTTTTAATTTATGAGACCCATTGTATGCGAATGCCTAGTTAAAGCTGCGGACACTCGCATAGTCGTTCCTAGTAACATTGAGTAAATTGAGTTTCCGAAAGTAACTGTCAAAACTCTCGTGAAGAATACGGAAAAATTGTTGAACTAATTTTTTCGACAATTTTGCGTTTGTTTCGTTTAATTGGTTATAATATTTATAAAAGTTAGATTAAGAGCCAAGGTTTGGAGAAAACTGTTGAGTTTAAGTGGTCCAAAAAAGCACAACAACATTTTATGATTTTGTTTTACGTGTGCCTATAAATGGGATCTATTTAAGAGCTGGCATTTAATTCTTTGGTTTTGGTCCATTGCCGATTTTAGAGTAAGTGGAAGTATTCGAAGAAATTATTTAGATGTTTTCAAAATTGTGTGGACCATCGGAATAAACATAAATCTGCAATTCAAATTATATTTTAAAACGGAGAGAAAAACGCCCAAACATTTTAATATCAGCATTAACTTAACAACAAAACGCGTCCATATTCTCGCTATGTTCTTCTAATGCGATGTGATCCTGACTATTGCAAATTGCGATCAAATGTCAGGTTTTGTATGAGTGCTACTTATGTAAAAATATTTAATTAATGAGTTACTTCTTACTGAGCTACAAGTTAGGAGGCAGTTACGAGGTTTTTTTTTTAGAAACTTTAGAGAATAAACCAAAGATACAAGGTGCTCAAAAATCTAGTCAAGCGCTGTGGTTAGCCCAGTTCGCACCCGTATGCCCAAGTTAACTGCAATGAATCGAGGTATTATTTTTTTCTAGTTATGAGCACCTCACAAAGCTTTTATAAATTCTGTATGATAATTTGAGGTCTCGATGATAAAAATTAGCCAATTGTATCACTTCCAAAAATATGGTAGCACTGATGAGAACCCACATACCCGTAAAGTGATGTGTGAGATCGAATTATTAAGTGACAGTTTTTACAATAATTTTTTAAAATACCTATCTGCCAACTAATAGAAAACATTTCTGTTCCTATTGGGGCTGTCAATAGCTGTGCAACTCCTTAAATTGACAACAAATTTTCAATAGCCCATGGATCGGTACTGTTTGTCGGCCAGAGACATTACTGTGTGAGCTTGTACGTTGCTCGCGATGTCAATTAAAAAAGAGTCAAACAACGAGCCATTATAAAAATACTTAAATGTAATTAATGTTCCATTCAGGGTGGGACTCGAAAAGTAGTTATGGGCACTATCGAATGAATGCGACTATCGAATGATTTTTTAAAGCCAACTTACCTTTTTCTTTAGGATCTCTTGGGACGAGTATATTTCAAATATATAAAATAAAAAGACTAAATTTCAAATAGAAAAGTTTGTACAAAAAGTCAGACATCCACTAAAAGTCAAATTCGAACGTAGCTAATTCATCAATCAATTTATAGCCCAAGAATAAACACTCCAATTAAAAATCAATTCAAGAACAATCGCGTTAAAAGTTCTAGAATATAACCATTAAGCACACAAAACAAAATAATGACACAACTATCGAATAATAGAACAACATCTGAAGAATTCAGTCAACGTGCAATAATTGCAATAGGTAAATTATAAAAATACGCACTTGTATATATAAAAAGCAACATATCGACAGGAAAAAGTAAATCGTTCAAGCAAGCGCACCCACTATCGAAAGAAAATAGTAATTGAACGAGGAAATCATTCATACAAACCTACTATCGAATGAGCCTGCTATCGAGTGAAAAAAGTAGTAGTTGAATAACTTTGCGTTCATTAGGTACTACTTTTTCAACTACTATCGAATGAACGAATTTTGAGCAACTATCGAATAAGTCGATAGTTTTTATTCGACAGTCCCCAACACTATCGAAAAGGTAAAATAAATATTCCATTGCACTTCCAAGTCGATTGTTCTAGTAACTAATTCACTTAGGACATATCAAAAGAATATTTCTCAAGCAACGCTCATTCGATTTTTATTTATTTTGCTAACATTTTTGAGCACCACCTGCTATCACCGTTTAACTGTCCCTTCCGCAAGTTGCTTTTACAGTCGGACCCGGATATAGTCACATCAACCGGGCAGCCGAACTTTGTGACTATAAGCAGGCTGTGCTCTTATTGCGGAAAAGAATATACATTTTTTTAAGCAAGGTAATGGGGAGAAACACATCAAAATCATAAAAATAAACAACAATTTTAGTTCTAGGTTTTTTTTTTAAATGAAAAATAACAAAAAATAAATAAAATGTTTTCCCAGAAGAAACAATTTGCTCTACTTGTTTGTAGTAATCAGAAATTTTCACTTTAAGTAGGTACATAATAAGCACAAAAGATGAGTATGTAGTTGTAATTACGTTTGAAATATTATCTTTGACTACTCAATCACATAATATTATACTTCCAATATTTGTTGCAACTACATTTTCATTAGGCGGAACAAATTTACTAGAAAAGTATTTTATCAGGCTTATTCTCGTATGACTTTATGCGGGTTATGATACTAAGCGATGTCCTGTAAAGAGATATAATTCGAATATAAATTATGTGAAAAAGGCATTAAAAAACATTTTGTTTTTTAAAGCGATTTGTGCTTCTAAGCGATGTGATATTATTCGGATCCGACTGTATATCCATTTCGGTTACCAGACGCTATTTTTATTACAATCTGGTGTCCAACCGGTATTTTGTTTTCTTATATGAGCTGGTTCCTTCTGCAATAGTTATTCAGTTATCACAACCAGAGCTCGAATCTTTATGCGCCACCCTAAAAATTCTTATTTATAAGCAAATTTCCCATACATTTTATTTATACAGGGCTTGAGTCAGAAAAAAAATAAAAAGAAGAAATCTAGCAGCTTGTGAAAAATACGAATTCAATAATTCAAATGCAAATAGGTTAGTTGCCGTTTGCATATTAAAACGGAAAAAAAAATAAAAATTACGTTCGAAGAATTGGAACTCCATTGCACATGCATAATGTGAATTAAAACGCCATATTCTAACACATTATCTAGGACAAGATCTTAAGAGTTTTATATGAAAACCTCGGTACTAATGCATCCCAATTAAACAATGATGTCAAAATGTCATTTTTTGTGCTATTCCACCTCTATGCAGGCACTAAACAGCTTCAAACGCATTTAGCTTATACAAGTTCTATGCATCGTTCAACAATTTTTTATAAATAAGGTTTTTCCGTTTAGATAGAGGCATTTTAAAGAGTGTATAACTTTATACACTCCCAATAATACGATTATAAATCAGGGATGGAAAAGTCGATACAATTGTATCGAATTCGATACAAATGAGTGTGCTCGAGTACAAAAGTACAATTTGCCTTAATTCGATACAATTTATCCATCTGTATCAAATTCTCTTGCAATTTGTATAGCTTTTCCTAAGAAAACAATTAAAATAATCCAGATGATGATGTCTTTATGTCATTTTGGAAGAAAATTAACATTCAAAATCCCTTCCTAAATTTGCTGGTGTATTTTACATCAGAAGCAGTTGTATCAAGAAATGTAACTGAACCTTATTTTTGAATTTGTTCCTAATGAAAAAAAAAGAATATTCAACAAATTAACAATGAATATAGAGCACTTCCCGACTGCTAAATAATTCAGCTATTTAAATATTATTCAATTTGAGAATTTTGGGCTGAAGTAAATTCAATTAAAAACGAGTGTAATGAGGTGATGTTTGAAAATATTTACAAAATTTCTCAAGCCGTTCTCGCTATTCCTCACTCATCAGCAAATGTCGAAAGGATTTTTTCTTGCCAGACATTAATAAAATCCAAATGTCGAAACCGACTTCAAGTCGACACTTGCTGGGCTTTGATTGAAATTGAAACTAAACATTTTATTAGAAACTCATCCTCTTCTGAGTTTCAAGTTCAGGGCAATATTTTCAAGATGAATGAGCAAATTGAGAGTATAAAGCCTGAAGAGCTCATAGATTAAAAATATAAACTACTTTTTTGCAGGTTTGTATAGTTTTGCTAGGAAGTTATTAATGTTTTAATAATTTATTTTTGTTTATGTTTTTGAAAATAAAATATTTTGAATTCACTTCTGTATACGAAAAAAAGTTTTCAATACAACTGGCTCCATTTCAGTAGGATCTTACAACAGTTTTCAGTACAAATCGAAAATGACATTTTCCATCCCTCTTATAAATAAGGCTGTGAGAGTTTTTTTTTTTTTTAATAAATCACATTTATGCATTTATATTCAGATGCCTGTGCTGAGTTGCAGAGTAGTGCTTGGTATCCCGGCGACTCAAATTAGTCTCAAAATAAGTTTTTTAAGTTTGAGTTTTATACTTAAATGTCTAAAGGTACAGCACTATTTTCAATTTCCTTGAGAGTTTACTTTTATTTAAACTGATTCCTAAAATAGCAAAAAAAAATCGGTGTAGGTATTTAATTTTTTATTTTTTTCGAAGAAATAGGTTTTAGGTTGATCACTTCCATTTCTTTTTCATACAAAAGGCAACATAGAAGTGAAATATTTTAAATTTCAAAATCACTCTTAAAGACCGAAAGCTTTATGCCCAAAACACATGTGCAGAAAGATTAGAATACACATGTTTATATGGATATAGGCACACGTAAATTCTGCACTCACAGCAGCACTGAAACATGTCTCTATTTCTAAATTTGCTGCGAAATTCAAGCGTACCACAATACAAAAAAAATAAATTACAATTTCAAGTATTTGGCATCATCGGCTTTTGACATTTGCTGATCGTGTTTGTTTTTGTTTTGGTTGCAAACACATCAGCTGCTTAGTCGGCAAATGACAGCAGTCATATAAGCCGATGCAATGCATGTCCATCAATTTTCTGCGCATGTGTTTTGGGCATTAATATATATAAATATAATAATATCTCGGACTCGGAGCAAGACCTAAAATCCCATCATTTCAGCCTCCGGTAGATGGCGCTACTTGCGGAGTCTAATAGAATTGCCTCAGTCCATGCCATCATATTTCCATCCATATTCCAACAGGCCTGTTTTATTGATCACCTTTCTCAGCTAAATAAAACGGTCTGAGTAAATTTTTTTGTGATAAAGTGGTATAAACTGGTATATTTTGTCGTTGACGTTTTCCTTATTCTCGTTTGTTAAAAGTAAATGGCGCTGAAAGCAGATTACTAGCATTGTCAAAAACGCTCCATCAAAAATGTGTCAGCATGAGCTGCTGCTCTCAAGTCACTTCTACTTCTGATAAATACAGTCGAATCCCTCTAAGTCGAACCTCCTTTAACTCGAATTTCCCTCTAGCTCGAATTTTTCGACCCAATTTTTGCATTCCCTTCAATTTTGCATAGAAAAGTCATCCTCTAAGTCGAAATCCCTATAAGTCGAAAATCCCTCTAACTCGAACATATTCTTTTGATTCTTGATCTATTACAATATTCTTCTAAGTCAAATTTTTCGTCTGAAGAAAACAAAATCAAAAAAAAAAAAAGATCTCCCTCCCGCAAGTGTTGCGTCGCGACGATACGTTGTGTTTCTACATACAATATGTATATGTATTTAGATATATATATATATTTCGAGAGATAATCGAATCAGACCACCATTGTCGTGTCTCTTTTCGTCTCTCTACCACTGTAAATCTTACTCAGAGAGACTCTCTGGATTTCTCCACAGTTCTTCTCTGGGCTCAATTCCTAGTGTTAACGCTAGCATCTGTTTATGGGAGATCCGTTTCATCGACTGGGTCTCGACCCATTGATGTCCCAAGATCCTCATTCTTCTGCCAGCCAATGCCGGGCATTGACACAGTATATGTGCCGCTGTCTCAGATTCCTCCAGGCATAGTCTACAAGTATTATCCTCTATAAGGCCCATTTTCCTTAAGTGATACCTGAAATTACCATGTCCTGTAGACAAAGCCACCACCCATTTCAATGTTCCTCGACTCATGCTTAGAACTCTTCTTTGAGTGGAGCAGGTCGGCCACTTTATTGCCATTTTAGCTTGTCTACATTGTTCCACGGTTGACCACCTTCTCAGGTGTTCTGCCGTGATCCATTTGTGGACAAGCTGTTCAACCATTCCTCTGCCAATTGAAGAGAATGGTTCTGGTCCCAGCAACTTTTCAGTTGACCCCTGTTTTGCAAGGGAGTCCGCCTTTTCATTGCCTTCGATCCCTATGTGTCCTCGTACCCAAGTCAGTGTTACTTCATTTTTAGATGAACACTTATTGAGTTTAAGTACGCATTCCAGTGCCAGTGATGTTGTGATGTTTGTTTGTTCCATGCATCTGATCACCGCCTGATTGTCCAGTGCTATGAGGATATTTCTTCCTTCCACCTGACACTCAAGCAAGTAGTCCAACGCATAAAGCAAGGCAATCATCTCAGCCTGGTATACTGAAGTGTATTTCCCGAGGCTAATGTGACGGGCAAGTTCCAGCTCTTCTGAATAGATACCGGCCCCCGCCCCGCCATCCATCATGGATCCATCCGTGAAAATCACTATTTCACCATTTCTTTTTTCTGGAAGTAATCCGTTCTCAATACGAGTTTTATGATTTCTTTCCATAATACGCACCCTTGTTATTCGATCCATAGACATGTTTAGCTCCCTAATCTCGTCTTTGACAAGTTCCAGGATCTTCCTATGTCCATAGATCGTACCACGATTGTGCCATTTCGCATCTCGATGCAAGCGAAGTGCCGTTTGGGCCGCTGTTTTCTTAATAAATAAGTCTAGCGGTAATATCCCCATGATGACTTCCAATGCGCATGTTGGGGTTGTACGTATTGCACCTGTAATTCCCATACATGCTAAACGCTGAACCCTATCCAGGTGCTTCCTCACAGTTTTCTGAGAGGCTTTCGCCCACCATACAACCGAGGCGTACGTGATAATGGGTCTAGTTATCATCGTATACATCCAGTATGCTGACCTAGGCGAGAGTCCCCACCTCTGTCCACATACACGTTTGCACTGATGTAGTACCCTCTTTGCCTTCCGGACCTTCTCCTCAACATGGTAATTCCAAGTAAGTCCAGTATCTAGATAGACTCCCAGATACTTAACCTTCTTAGTCATTGTTAGTTCCGATCCGAAAAGTGTTAAGGGCCGAAATTCCAGATTTTTCCTCTTCCTAGTGAAGACTATTAGATCTGTTTTCGCCGCATTAATGGAGAGCCCTTGTTCCAGACACCACCGCTCAACCACTCTGAGTGCATTCCTCATGATATCTGCGGTGACGTTCATGAATTTGCCTCTGGCCATTATTGCTATGTCGTCGGCATATCCCACTGTGTGAATGCCCGTCGCCTCGAGTCTGTCGAGAAGAGAGTCCACAGTGATATTCCAGTGTAGGTGAGAGAACACCTCCTTGTGGGCAACCTCTGCTAACCCTTCCTCTGAGTTTTGAGGTTCCCGTCTGAATATTAATCGCCCTCGTATTCAACATATTGTCCACCCATCTTACCACCAGTGGGTTAACCCTACGTTTTTCCAAGGCTTGTTTCAGACTTTCAAAGCATATCTTATCGAAGGCACCTTCAATGTCCATTATAGTGGTCATCGCAATGCCCCCGGTATTTAGCTCTTCCTCCGCAACGCGTACTACTTGGTGTAGCGCTGTTTCTGTAGACATACCTACCCTGTATGCATGCTGTCTACTATTTAAAGGATACATCTTAAGCGCAGTACTCTCCATATAGTCCACCATCACCCTTTCCATTATTTTTAACAGGAAGGATGTTAGGCTGACTGGTCTGAATGACTTTGCCTCGGTGTAGTCCTTTTTTCCCGGTTTTGGAAGGAAGACCACATTTGCTTCCCTCCATGTTATCGGGATATAGCCTATTGCTAGGCATGCAACGTATATATTCCTGAGCCTTGGTGCAATTACGTCTATACCCCATTGCATTAGACCTGGAAATATACCATCCGGCCCCGCAGTTTTGAAGGGTGAGAATGTTGCTATCGCACCCTTGACCGCTTTTGGTGTCACGATCCGTTCTGCTTCCGTCCTATCCATCCTGTTCGCTCCTTGTTTCCTTGGAGCCCAGGGCTGATCTGACTTATAGCTTCCTGGAAAGTGTACCTCCATTAGGACCTCATTTGTGTGATCCAGTGTTTCCACCATCTCCCCCGCTCTATTACGAATGAGTCCGATCTTAGAAACTGGATCTCTCGAGACAATCTTTTGTAGTCTACTGACTTCAGATGTACTCCTCATACTCGAGCAAAAGTCCCTCCATGACTCCCTTTTACGTCGTCGCAGAGTAACGTTTAGCTCTTTCTTTTTCGCCTTATATTCATCCCATGCTTCGGGTTCTCCCCTCCTCATGGCGTGATTGAAGGCCTTCCTCGCAGCCTTTTTTAGCTTTTCAAGTTCCCGGCACCACCAAGGCGCAGGATCTTGTTTTTCCACTAAAGTAGGTGTACAAGCCACTCGGTACGCAACTTCAACAGCTGATTGCAGATGCTTCAGCTGTGATTCTACATGCCAAGTGTTTTTCGGTATTCCGAATGTCATTACATTCAGTTTTTCCTCCAACACTTCAAGGTATTTTATCCTATCTGTGTTCTTCGGAATTCTGATGTATTTCCGATCTTTTTTCCTTTTAGATCCATAGCGAACATCAAATGAAATGGCTCTGTGATCCGACAATGTAGCCTGATCCATTACCCTCCAATTTGATATTCTTTCAATTATCTGGCTACTGCACAGGGTAACATCGATCACTTCCATTCGTCTCACATCGACGAAGGTTGGCTCTGTTCCCCGGTTTAAGATAGCTAGATCCTTGCATGATACAAATTCGAATAAGGCTTCTCCTCTGTAATTATCGTTGGTGCTGCCCCACACTGTATTATGTGCATTGGCATCACAACCAATTATTAGATCCTCGTTCCTGTTCCTGCATGCATTCACCAAAGACTCTAACTCTCTTGTCGGAGGAGGTTCTGGAGAATCATACGGCAGGTATGCAGATGCTATGACAAAACTTCCCGCACCTGATCCTACTCGTACTGTTGCAAGGTCTGGGGCACACAGATCCGGCAATTTATATGCTTGAACTCCGTGCCTCACCAAGATACAGGACCTAATTCTTCCGCTAGTTTGTGCATAATGCAACTCAGCCATACTATGTATTTAGATATGTACATACATATTCTACTTACAAAATTAAATGCGCAACACTTGTGTTGTTGTTCTAGTTAGAGTGATAGGAAAAAAAGTAAAACAACATTTATGCTGTTGGTTATTGCCTTTTTAAAATAGAATCATTTATTAAACGGGTGAACACTGCTACTTTCACATCCCAATCAAAAATAGCTAGTTTTGTTCAAAATGTACCTACTTTCCTATTTTTCACCTAAAATAAATTCGCTTAAAAAAATATAGTACATACCTCTAACTCGAATTTTTTCCACAAATCCCACTAACTCGAACTAATTTTTGTCTTCCGTGAAAATTCGACTTAGAGGCATTCGTCTGTATACCTAATCTAAATCTCGAAACTGTCAAGTTGGCATAATTGTGTGCTGAATATTCTGCTCCATTTTGCGCTATATGAATCTTTTTTTTTCGGGGATAATAATATATTTTGAATCTATGTGGCAATTCAAACCAATTTAATGTTTGGAGTGGGCAAGCAGAATTGTTGTTTTCTCATTCAAAAGTCAAATCAACTTCAGTCGACTAGTTTCGACTAAACTAGATATGCATGCACTAAATTTCCTTTCAACGTTTGGCAGTTTAAGTAACTTTAATACGCCAGCAATGCAATAAAAATGTCAACTGCAACCACGGGAAAAATAGATGATTATATTTTTCTTAGATCTTTCTATAAATGTCAACTGAAAAAATCGTTAATTTGATCAGTCAGCCAACAGCTGCCGAAATTAATAAAGTTTAAGGATTCTGATGATTACCTTCGTATAAAATGTAATCATCAATGGGCACATTCAAGAATCTAGTTATCTTAAGTCGACTAGATTGGTCTGGATAACATGGTCGGGAACGTCACTTTTTCTACGTCAGCCACATATGCGAACTGTCAACCATAGACAAACCATACTGAGACCCCCAACTCACAATCCTCTTGCCGCTGGCCCCCTTAGTTTTTTTTCAAATTCGCCAATTTGTTTTCCTATCGGTGTTATGTCAAAAAAGAATCCGTGTGACATGCAAAAACATACAAAAAATGCAAAAATAAATGCTGCCAACCTCGGCAACCGTGGTGAAATGTGAAAGAGTTCGGGAATACCACATTTTTTCATTACTGAACGCCATTGGTTAGTTATTATAAATTGTTAAAAGGCGAATAATTTGATTTGTTTGGTTAGTTAAACTATCTAAAGTTGATGTTCTATATACTAGAAACATATTAGGACAAACATGGTTGTGTATTTTCCGCTTTTGGATATCATTAACTTCGATTTCGTGTGTAAATTTTTCTTAAATAATGAAGAAAATTTGCTCAAAATGTTTTCATTTTCCCTCAACCATTCTACATTGTTAATTTTTCATGAACATTTTAAGCAAATGTGCACTTATTCCTAAAAAAAAATATTATCCACACGTAACGAACAATTTCCAATTAAACGGATAAAATTCTATGAACTCTGCCAGCAACTTTGCCCACAGCGGAAGTGTCTCATATCTCCTGGGAGTGTGTTGGTGAGCAAAATTTTTGAAGTTTCTTGACATTTGTCAATACGATTTTCTATGTAAGAATACTAGCGCACCAAACGTGAACACTCCATAAAAATATAGCTTGTAGGCTAAGTAACGGTAAATCGGCCGGAGTTGGTGGTCTCAGTTTTGTCTCTGCTGTCAAGTTAGGACCCAGTCACGAATTTCTTGACTAGATTCGCCGGCTACCCCTCCATAAACGTCAACTGAAACAGCGGCTCATATGACCGATTTCAGCCAATCAAAACCGAGATACATCTAGTCAGACAGCTGTCAGACCTACTAAACTAGATACTTGAACGTCCCCATTATTCCGCCAATCAACAGTCTAAATACGGAGAGGTGTGTTCAGTCTGCTAAGTTGCTTATGATGCATTTGCATTGCATTTTTTGTATCTTATACATAATAATTATTAGGTTCGTTCGCGTACGCGGTTTGAATCGAACGCAATCAATATAAATCGATCGCAATCGCACAAAGTCTATACACGTACTCATCAAAAATGTCAGAAAAAGAGAAAATTAGCAAAAGAACGAGTAACGAGCAGTTCCTCTCTTGACTCGAAACAGCTTAGAGAATTTCAAGTAAATGCAAATACTGATAAAAATGTCAAATGCGCAAAATTGACAGGAAACAAATTCAAAATCCGTTTTAAATCAATTGTATACAAAAATAAAATATCTGAAAATAAAGAAAATTCAGTGGTGGTCGAATGTTCTCCTAGAACGTTTCATATGTTGCAAAACAGTAAGTTATAAATTTATTCGTGATATGCATTCGATTTCAAAGGTGTGAGTGGCTCAAAGTAGCTCGAAGTGTATCCACGTACTTTGGAGTATATTTTCAGCTTTCTGAGAGAGTTTCGCTTAATTTTTCGAGTTTGACAGATTTTTAGTGCTTGGCTCTTGAATGTACGCTAATGGACCTATTATTTTAATTTACATTTAAGAATTTACTATGAAATTTGGAACACTTACTGTCGAAGTTAAATTTGAGTGCATTTAGTTTTAACAGCCCGACGTCACTTAATTTTGGTTCAGCATTTGTTCCACATTCGAAAAGCGTTGAAACACATTTAGTGAAGAATCAAATATTCAATTGGAAAAAATCGTAAATTTTTTTTAAAAAGAAGACCTGTTTCCTTTTCGTTGCTTAAGAATATTTTTTTTGAAGCTCCTCCGTATTACTGCACATAATATAAGGGCGAGCTCAGACCCCGGAGACCCACTTTACTCTCCGCCAGTGGATATATACCTAATTTTGTATTCACTGGCGGAACATAAATTTCTCTAAGGATTTCACATGCACGCTTCTTCAAAAGTTTGACCCATATTCTCAAATCACAATCCTTCAGTTCAGTTCAGGTTCAGTCTAAGCGTCCGAAACCTTTTAGGAAGTAGGTGGCTTCAAGAGACAAAGGCAAAAGGGCCTTCTGCAGTGGTCTGAACTGAATGCTTTTGAAATCCATGTACTTTGACACCAGCTTTCTGGCTAAACTGTTAAATTTTGTTTGATTTGCCATGATCGTTTTCTCTCGAGCGTATTAATGATTTTCTTAAAATTAGCACGACACTGAACTTTATTAAAAATAAAACAGAAATTAAAAATAGTCGGCGCAAGTTGTGCACACTAAACCACTGCACCTTTCATTTTTCACGCGCTATTAAAATTTTGAATTGGGCTATCTGCACTAGCCCCTTCCGCCACTAGGTCCACCTCTAGGTGTCTGCCGTGACTATTCGTTTGGTTACGCATCTTAGCCCCGCTGTAATACGGCTTAAACAAAAATCCAGCCCGACAATTCGGTCCACATAATGGAAAAGTTCAGTGTAGAAATGTCCCTAATCTAGGGGTCGATGATTGCATGACCACTTTCATGACTTTGTGGCCATATCCAATCTGGAGTACCATAAACTAACATATCCAATCTGGAGTACCATAATGCTAACCCCAGTTGAGTTGAAGGGATGATGGCATAAACTTCTCACATCAAATACCACAATGATTCTCCAGTTTCACAAAACGAAAGTAACTATTCTGGCCCCAGCATAGGTATCCACGCCTGTAAAAAGTGCACTCCCACAAGTCTGCTTAAAGGCCTCCACCGAGTTATATACATTTTTTTTTTGTGAAATGAAATGAAATGTAAGAACCTTAAAAAATATCCGTCCCAACAAATTGCCTGTGTAAAAGGGAATTTACGTCTCCCTTCCATTGCAGACTCGATAGGGACTACGTGACTGTTCTGCTTGGAGGCGGCAAGAGCAAGGACACTCTTCACAAAAGTACACACGAGCAGATTAAACGCGTCGACTGCATCGCCGAGGTCGAGAACAGCAACGTACTACTGTTGCACTTGGATTATCCAGCCCATTTCACCAGTCATGTCCTGCCGGCCTTTCTGCCCGATATGTAAGTAGCTTTTGTTATTCGTGTTCCCTCTCCTACAGATGCAACCGGTCAACGATAATGATTGTAATTGAGCAAAGTGCATTATTGTGGAATTACAAAATTACAAGAATTGCCACCATTTTGTTCAAGCCGATGTTAAGAAGTTTTTTTTTTAACCTGTCCCCCAGAGCATTGACTGCAAGGGAAAATGGGAAAACTTTGGACAAGCACCAGCTCGCGTGTATGTCGCTGGTTCACGATAAGTCCGGAGGGATAAAGGTGACTCCCACCGTTGAAAAGTCTGCTCAAAACAAGAGCGAGTCTCCGAACAATGCGTCTAGCAGAATGTGTGGCGAGAATAATGAACTCTCGTGCTATCAGTGGGATCCAGCGGCCATTGTCGACTTTAAACTGAAGCACCTCGGCGAGGATACTGTGGCATCGATAAAAGAAGAGGAGGCGAAAAGTTTGTCCGGCTTTTGTAAGGATCTAGACAGTAGCACGAACTGTGAGTTTTTGTTTTTATGCATTTTTTTTGCCTGCATAGTTAGTGTTTTCTTTTTGTTTTCCAGCCCTGCAGACATTACTGGTTTGTCGCGAAGCTGAAAACGGATGGTTTCCAATGGCGTTCTATACATACAGCCACATCGGATGCAACAACTTGAAAGAACCATTCCCTGTTCAGACACTGGAGAAGCACTACACTCGGATACAGGACATCATAGGTAGGCGGCCATAGTAGAAGAGTGTCCAACTTTTTGCTCCTTTTGTTCTGTCAAGGCAATCATTTAACGAAAGTATCCTGCAGTTCATTTCCTTTTCCAGTATCCCCTCGTGCCGGCCAGTGCCTGTCAATTTCCATTTGCACTAATATTCATATCCTGCTTGTGCAGTCCAAGTTCACATTGCTTGCTTATCTTCTTCGTTTTCTTTCAGATCAGGCAAAATGTGGAAATGGTTATCCACCACCACGGCTGGAATGTCCGACACTGAGATGTCCTTTGGGCAATTGCCTGCTGCACGAACAGATGTGCAATGGTAAGGTCGACTGTCATGATGGCAGTGATGAGGAAAAAGAGATGTGCCGTCTGCATAGGAATGGTAAGTAAAAGGAAAGCGCAAGAGGAATGACAGATAGAAGTGGAATGTATTTTGGATGAGACTTTTCTCGTCATGGGAAATTGTCGGAGAAGTTTTGTTTTTTTTTACAAATTATTATTTGAGATCGTTGCTTTGGTAAAGTGCATCAGTTATGGAGGAGGAGATTTGAGTGGGTCGGCATTGAAATGACGGTAGGAAGTTTGAATCTGTTTACAAATAGAGCCATGAATTATTTTTCTGGTAGGAAATTGAAATTCAAATAATACTGATTGCCCTGTTCTGGATTGAGCAATTCAGACCCCATTTTAATGAAATATGGATCAAAGTTAATATAAATTTCCACTAGTGAAAGAAAACTTATTTTGTTCTCAAGCCGCTCTCTTAGTCCAAATTTCCGACTTGAGATGTTAATCAAATCTGACATTACCATGGTGAAGGAACTCAAAAAGTGGGTCTCAAAATTCTGTCCGTCTGTCTATCTGTCTGCATACTCAGTTTTTCTCCAAAAAATCGAATAACGGTACTTTTGAAATTTGGACACATCTCGAAAACATCCATACGATTGGAAAAAAAATCATTTTTAAGGTAATATGGTCATTTGTAACCTCAGTTTTTTTTATGTATTATCGTTCAATGGATTACTGAAAAAATAAATTTTTTGAAAACTTGGTTTTCCTTAGTTTACCTGAAAACGGCAAGAACGATTCTGACCAAAATGCATACTTGGAGTAAAATTTATGTTTTCAAAATTATTGCGTTCTTTATTTAAAATTCGAATCACCGAAAACGCTTATTTTAGAAACTGCTCATATCTCGAAAACCCGATTCTTTTCGATTTTGGATAACACTTTTAAAACCAAGTAATGCTTACATCCCGAATAGAACTTTATATTCAGTTTTCAGCTATATAGTAAAGCAATCAGATTTCTTCAGCTAAATGTTGCAAAATTTGTTACTTTTTTGTCTGCATAATTTTACAAAAACCGCTCTAAAGATTTTGATCAATACATATGTTAACGATAATAAAATAATGATAATTTGGATCCCATACTTAGTTTTTTTTTCAAAAATTTCAAATGAATCGGTTTTTTATTATTTCTCAAAATTGACTACCCAAATCCCAATCTGTCTTCGTATATTTTTGTAAAACTCAATACTGCCAATAAAAATGCAATAACAAAACTTATTTTTTGCAAATATTACCCACTTCTTCTTTTCTTCAACCATATTGAATATGCACCTTGAAATAATCCCAACCACTTGGGGCGTACGCAATCAGAAACGCCCACTTCATTTGCACCCCACACACGTCCGTCGGAATATTCAGTTTATAGCTGCTAATGCAAATTAAAAAAAAAGTCTCTGAATCCTTACATATATCTATGTAAAGATATCGGTGTATCACGAACCCTGCTTCCAATCATAGACACCTTAACCCTTTCGACCCGATTGGGAAATATATATCCCAAAAAATGGGAAAATTTACTAAGCAAATCGATTGCAAAATGATGTTTTCCGGTGCCGCATTCATCAGTGATGTGCCGTGGTGTTTCAGTAGGATGTTTACTAGGTATATTTTTTACCGTAGTATTTTGTTTTTATAATTCCCATGCCCAATTGGCTTACACTGCGACCTGAAAGATCTATTGTATCAAATTCTACGATAGTAAGATAGTAAATATTTTGTTCTATTCCAGGACACTACGTGGACGTGATAGACGACTAAGTTTTCTTTGAAGGTTGATTTATTTTTTGTGTTTTAAATTTTTATATTGGGAAGCAATGTGCTTGTTTCCAGTAACTCTAAGATGATCAGATAATTTGAAAAAAGCAGGCAAGGCCAACAGAAAAATTTGCTTATAGAATGGCAATCACACAACCAAATCTGGGATTCATAATTTTTTCATGAAAGTGCCTAATAAAGGATATAATTAAATTTGGAAAAGGTATATGGTAGGTCAACATAATAAATTATTTCCAATTAATCATCTGAATACAGCTGTGAAAATGAATTCGCGAGTATCTAGGTAGCTTTTCAATTAAAGCAGCTGCAATTTCAAATATTCGAATATTCATACATTTTTTGTCAGTTGTTGTCACTGTACATGTACAACCGACCACTATAGTCTATTCCATATTTATACACTTAGATCTCTGAGGAACTGAACGGAAAAGAATAATTATATAAAATTCCAGCTTGTGCTCTAAGGTTCTGCAAAGAATAGCACACCACAGAAAAACGAAGCACTAGGATGGGAATGGGATTTTCGCTTTGGCTGTTATAAGTTGTATGATCTTGTGTTGTGTTTTTTCTTTTTCTTGAACACAGTAGGCAGACAGTAGGCACAACGCAAACCGCACAAGCACAACAACTCTAAGTTTGCCATGGTGGAACGAAAACGAAAATGAAACACAAGAGGCGTTTTTCTTTTATACAAAAAGTTCGTGTTTCTTTTTTAGCTCAGATACATCAGAGTTTAGAATTCGTGTTTCTTTTTTCCATCAGAGCACCATCAGAGAGCGCTCTACGAGCTCACAATAAATTGACTGAGCATCCCGAGTGAAAAGCTGATTACACACTTCCAGTCACATTCGACAGAACAAAAAAAAAACAGTATAAGCAAAATAGTTGAAATGGCGGACGAACCTTTTTGTTCTGGAACTGAAAATTAACCAATTTAATAAATAACAATTAATCAATCAATCAATTTATACATATATTTACAACAAATGACAGCTATGTGCTCAAGTGTGTTTCATAAATACCTTAGAACAATCTGATGTAGGACCAGTGTTGCCAGTTTGGGGGTTTTCCCCCCAGATCTAGGGGTTTTTTTGACCGACGGGGGGAAATCTGGGGGGAGAAATTATTTAGGGGGAAATCTGGGGTTTCTTTTTTTGTAATTGCGTTCAATTATTTTTTTCTTCTCACTAAAAAGTATCGTAAGTGAACATTAAAAGCTAAAAAGCAACACCAACAAACCAAACAAATTCATGTTCCATTTATGCCAATTCCATTCCAACGCATTCCAATATTCATTGGTGCCAGGATATTGATAAACCCCTATCTAAAGCTACATACATCACACACTACTGCATTTGCGAAAAGTTCACAAACATATGAGAAGCAATAAATAGAGCGAGACTTTCTTTGTATTTTGTCTCTTGCCAAAACCAATTTGTGATTGTTCCTGGATCGGGATGTATCAATTTTACCCCTTCCGATCAAATGATCAAAATGTTCATGAGCAGATTTACAAAAACAAAGATGAAGACACGAGACAACTATATTTTAAGACTTATTTATAAAGTTTTTCTTATTAAAAACTTGAAATTTGAATTCAATTCCTTTTTTTTTTAAATACGTATACATACATTAAGAAATCATTTTAATTCTTTAAACTTGTGACTTTGTATTTAATCTTAAATTTACATACTTAATTTGGAAAAAACAAAAATTTCGGGTTTTTTTTTTAGAAAATAGCTAAATCTGGGGGTTTTTGAGATTTGTCTGGGGGGAAATATTTCAACCGTCTGGTAACGCTGTGTAGGAAATATAAACTAAACTAAGTACTAAATAGACTGACAGCTTCCGTGCACCTACCCGATTTTCCCCGCAAATTTTGAATGACAGCCCTCTCTCGCGCTCTCTTTTTTTTTTTCTTGGCTGTGAATGCGTGTATTAATGGCCGCCGAGTGGCCCTATTTAAATAACAAAGATTTATAACAATAAATGTAAAAAAAAAGTTAATAAGTATATGGTTTTTTAGACAGCATAGCTTGTTCTCTATCCATCTTCGGTACCAAAAACTGTTTATCCATTCACATTTCAGTTGTTTTTTAATTTCATTTGTATGAATTCTGTTTTTGACAGCAAAATCCATGCAGATGCATAAATGAAATCCGTGGGGGTTGTTCCAAAAATGAGTTAACAACATGCAAGTTAAACCCAAGCTTCCACGAGGGCATTTAAGTGAATTTTAGAAAATTTTCATGAACATTGAATAAATTTCTATTAGGTTTGGTGAATGTTTCCAAATTCGTTTATTTAACATCATATTTGTACAAAATCAAAATATGATTGGAAATTCTGTTGTTTAATAACACTGAACAGTGCTGAATAATGTTATACTTAGGAACAGTAAAAATGCAAATGCTATTCATAGCTATTTAAAAAAGAGTATTAATTTTGGAAAGCAAAAAAAAGTGATTATCCTCCTAAAAAAACACAATATAAATTATTAACTAACAAAAACACGTGCACTCTTTGTGCTTTTGGCATACAAAAAGCGATCAAAAGATTTTTTTATTGTTCCGAGTATTTAACATAAATATAGGGCGATCTACGAGGATTTTTGTATTATGGCCTTTACAAGAAAAAACTAAGCGCATACAAATTTGACAGCAGTAGGTATTATAAGCAATAAAAATATCGAATTCATTTTTAGAATTAAAAAAATGCATACTTGATATGTTATTGTTCATTTTGCACACTTGTTACAGATTATAATTTATGCTAAAACTAAAAAATACTTTTCGCCACCACATAAAATGTTTCAGTATGATTTCGAAACTTAAAATCAGCAAGAAAAAGTGTATTTTCTTTAAAATAGGTATACAAAAAAAAAGATTAATTTAAAAAACCAAAAAGCCCGACGACTGTAAAAAAAGAGAATTAAAAAGATATGAACAAGATACATTTAAGTACCTATACCTAACTAATTGACAATCGGAGACTATATACCTACACAGTCTAACAAATATATGTATGAGTATTGAGTACCCTCCGACTGCCAAATAGGTGGTTATAGGTACTTAAATGCGTCTTGTTCATATATTTTTAATTCTTTTTTTTTTACAATCAGTCGGGTTTTTTAAATTAACTTTTTCTATTTTTATTATTTTAGCCTATGACACCCCGGGGAAGAATACGAACATTATGATACCTCACTCTTCAAAATCGATCAAGCCGTTTAGGCTACAGGGCGTCCCGTAGGAACGTACATAGGATACGCGCGAAACACATAACCCTCCCTGTGTCCAGTCGGGTAAAAAGATTCGTCTTTTCCATGGCCCAAGACCCACTACCCTGCTTAATAGGTGGTGATTGTTTCATTGGCTTTCTCAGGCTTTTCACGCCTTCCATAGCGACTCGTCTGCATTTTAATGAGTAGAGAAGCTAATGAGATATTTGCCGAAGGACTTGTTTTTAATTTTTTTTATCAGCATCTTTTATTCATGCCATAGTGAGTTATAGACTATTTTATTCTCTGTTGTTTGCATTCTTTGCCAGGCTTTTCTAGCTTTTCCCTTTCTCTGACTTTGTTAGGGTAATTAATATCTACCCTGTTCCTTCTTTGGCAGGTAGGGGTGTTTTGACATGCAACTTCTTCCAGTTGAAATGGGTTCTTTATTGGCCTGTAGATTAATGGTCTCATCGAATATTCGTCTAAAAAACGGTCAATTTGTATTATGATTTATTATAGTCTCAGTCTGTTTTCTACCTTTATTAGTTGACAATAAGAACTCAGAATCAGCTTTATGTCAACAAAAAAATCTATTTGATCTGGGATTTTACTCATACCTGAAGGTTGGTGTCCCGCTGGAGCGAAAGTCACCATTCCTGCTGCATAGGTACAGTTCTCTACCTTTTGTAAAGGGTTTTCCAATAAGAGGTGTTATTGTGATTGACCCGCTATTTCGGTAGCTGTCACTTTTGAAGCTTTTATTCTTTGACATTTGACAAGTAGAAGCTACGCCATTACTAAAAAAGGAACGATACACGCTTCAACAACGCATTGAAACTATTAAAATTCACTACAAAAATGGTGAAAATCTTGCAGACACAGTTCGCAAAACTAAAGCATTTTTTGGTCGTCGTGAATTTTTTATTGATTTTTGATTTTTTATGGTCGGAGTTGGATGGTATTGATCTGGACAACGTTTACTTTCAACAAGACGGCGCTACGTGCCACACAAGCAACGAAACTATTGATCTTTTAAGGGGAAAAGTTTCCGGACCGTGTTATCTCTCGAAGAGGTGATCACAATTGGCCACCGAGATCTTGTGATTTAACACCTTGCGACTTCTTCATTTGGGGCCACGTGAAAGATAAGGTCTACGCCAACAGCCCAGCGTCGATTCAAGACCTCAAAGATAAAATTCGTGAGGCTATTGAGGACATAGGGCAGCCACTTTGCGATTTGGTTATGGAAAATTTCATGAAAACGATATGGTCCTGTATGCGTGCTCGTGGTGGCCATTTGGCTGATGTTGTTTTTCATTATTAACGGCATACCTTCCTCTTTATTATGAAATAAACATCCGATCATTTATCTCAAAAATTGCATTTTTCTTTGAATACCAAAATAACTCTTCTTATTGGAAAAGCCTTTATTAGTTAATCTTGAGCCCCAAAAGGTGTTTTGGCATTAAACCCACCTCCGATCAGGAAGTAATTTTGCAGTGTTTGAAATAAGCTGACATAAGTAGTCTTATTTTTTTGTTGGTTTTGTCGGCGGGCAATATATTTCCGCTTTTCTTGACAAGTGAAAGTTTATAGTTACAGCTTGCATTCTTCCTCCCTCAATCTTAGATCGTTTGTCATGTTTTATTGTTTCTTTCAGGAGTAACACAGATCCGCCTGTGTTCTGATGCTAAACATTTCCAACCAAAAGTCCCCCTTTTCGCATGACAGGCAAATGCACTTACCTACGTTACATGCAGTCAAAACACAAAAGTCAAGTAAATGTGCCTCTAATAACCGAGCCTAAGCTAAATATAATTCTCTGGAATGCGATTAAATATTAACTGCTGGGGGTTATCCTAGTACAAATCAATTGTCCTCGGGTATATTCACTTCACCGGAATACAGACCAGAGGCACGAAATTGAAATCCAATTACCTTTCCCCCACCCATTCTAAATATAAACTCACCACGCAAGCACTCGCAATGTCGAAATCCAATTCCAAATTCACTTAGCTCTCATAAATTGCCCTCATTTCCTGCAATCATCTTCTTCCGTTGCAGAGTGCAGACCCTCGGAACTTAAATGCCGATCAAATGGCAAATGCATTCCGAAAACGAAATTCTGTGACCACACTGCCGACTGTGAGGACCTGACCGATGAGCCGACAATTTGTTGCTGTTTCACATATCTGCAGTATGTATTTATATGGGGACTTTGCTCTCCTCCCCTTTCATGTTCTCGCACTAATCCTTGACTAATCGCCACCTCCCCCTGTGTGCAGAGCAACGGATCCGAGCAAAATATGCGACGGCATACGCAACTGTTGGGACAAAAGCGACGAGAGCCCGGTGCTGTGCAACTGCACATCGAATCGATTCCCATGTGGAAGGTAATTTTCCGATGCACAATGTATGCTATACGATTAATCAACCCCATGGCGCTTATCTTTAACAGTTCTCCAAGTGAGTGCATCCCCAAGGATTTCGTGTGCGACAAGGAGCCTGACTGCCCAAATGGCGAAGACGAAAGTTTCTGTTATGGCATCGAACATCCCATTAACTCACCCAACGGTGGTTTGCACCACAGGTAAGTACACATGATACACACCTCGTAGGCAAACGTGCTTAGCATTGTGTTCTCTCATGGGTAGCTCCCAGCGACCCACATTTCCAGCCGGTTATGGACAGGTGATTGAGCAAACCTATGGACTCTGGCATACGAAATGTTTTCCGCGCCAACGACCGCCGGATAGCGCGGAAGTTGCCCAGATATGCCGCAAGCTTGGCTATCATGGCAATAAGCCTCCCAGTTATCGTTTAATCGACGACAGCGCCGACATTGTGGCAGCTGCTGAGGTTCAAGATGGAATCACAGAGTCCCCGGCAAAATATCGAGACGCCACAAAAGCTGTTGTCATTAACAAATTCTCGCCAATTCACCTGAACGACGACTTGACACTGATCCTGAAACCAAGTCGACCGATTGCCGAGCTCGTCAGGTGGAACCAAACTGACTCGACCAACTGTTATCGACTGGAAATAAAGTGCGGTTGAGTCCTCTCTGTGTGGCTGCAGAGAGTACTATTGTTAAGGATATCCAGTTTTATTTTTATACTTTTTTTACATAAATAAAATAAAGGAGGGTTGTCCAGACAGTTTAATTTCATCCTCGGGGCAAAGTATAGACACTGGCCTTGAAAGTGATGTGCGTCTGCTTCTTCTTCATTTTGTTGTGGGAGTAAAGTTCATGGAGCTTATTTTTCTTACTGAACATGCTATGCCAAGCATTGTACCGATGAGAGGGAAACCTATCTTGTTCCATGTGGATTGTTCTCGCCAAGTTTTGTTTTCCCAGTAAAGTATTCTGGGAGAGAAAACTGCATGTGTTTTAAAGTTGTTGAGTCTTTTGGGGGGAGATTTACATTCCTGATTGCCACGCAGCACATGTTTACTTTCCAGGACTTCTCTAAAGTTGTGTGTTTGTAAAAGTTTTCTCGACGGTTGCAGTGAGTCTTTTGAAATCGCGTTTTTGCAATGAAGTATTGATTCTATTAAGAATCGAACTGCGAAAGAAAGTTTTGTAAGGAGTTAGTTTTTCTTTCTGTAGGTGGTTCATGGTCGCATACCCACTACCAACAATCTTTTAAAAGTCAACGCATGTGGTTATTGGATAACTGATTCAGAATTGAATAATCACGCAGCGCGTCACGAGGTTGGCAATGCATTTTGCCTCGATTTTCGACAGTGCCGAGGCGAAGGAATACTTTTCCTTTTGTCCTGAGTAAGGATTAGTATCGTAGTTCTTCTGTGAAGGACATGAGCGTAAGCGAATTAGAATAAAGACATCCTTGGTCGCTTTGAACGCAAAGGAAAATGTTCGGCCCACTGGCATACGGCGAAGAGTGACGCATGATTCCAATATGCGGAGGGGCAACGCAGAGGTGGAATTTTGAAAAGGAAGGAGCTGCAAAGGAGATTGGACATCGGACTTCACGATATATCAACCCGGACGAGAGAACTCAGAGTTCGACTGCCTTCTGGGAACCACACAGAATAAACATCTTTACAAATCAGCACTCTTTGTGGTGGTGTGGTGGTCACAGATTTATAGATCAACAACATCATCAAACAGGCACTGTATATGTATTATGCGGTATCCGGTATGCTACCTCAGGTTGAGCACGTGATGTGATGATGATTGCATGTCACGCATAAGGGTGAAACAATAATATGCTTATTCATAATATAAATAATTCACAAGATTTACGATTAATAGGGGGTTAATTAATACACACACAAAGACCGTATATAAATACAAACATTGGTATTGAATTCACCTTCCGTTTGATGCTTTCAGAAACAACATCGGTTCACGCATTAAGAGAACATCAATTCAAACACAATCCGACTTATTTTGATATACATATATAGAAGGAGATAGATGAAACACGAAATGTTCCTACAGCGCCACAGAATTTTCCGATTTCAACCAAACTTCACAAAAACCATATATAGACCAATTCCAAAGATGTGTGAAAGTTTGGCTAAAATCTGTAAATGCGTTAAGGCGTGAATCGGCGACAAACGAACACAATTTTAAGGCTCAATTTATATTTACACTCAGAAAAAAAAAGATTGTTAGGCGAAGAATTTTGAGATTTTTAAAATATTGTAAGTTAAAAGTTCTTGGTTCAAATATTATTTTCGTTAACAAGAACTCATTTTTATGTTTTGAAGAATCAGGTATTCAGCGTAAGAATAATATGAATCGGTGATTGCTAAAACAACACAAGTGACATTTTCATTTTTTTACAGGAGATACAAAAAATGGTAGAAAAATGCCGATTTAGCGCTCGTATTTCTGTGTGTTTTAGGTATCAAAGTATGTTGGTTTTGTTCTCAACGCAATGGGTACACATAAGCGGTTTAAAAACGTAATAAAACTGATTTCGAAAAATCTGTTGCTTATGTTGTTTTAACAATCACCGATTCATATACTCTCCATAAGTATTTTGTTACATCATTGTCAACAATTTCATTCTTCAAAGAAAGATTTTGATATTTGGGTTCATTTTAACCAACGAACCAACCATTTTTTTTCTGAATGTATAGAGCGACATCTAGATATGGAAAAAATACTTTAATGAGCTGCTCCATCGGAAACAGGTTCTAATCTAAGATGATTTATATTTGAATACTATGGTAATATGGCGACACAAATTGAATGTCACCAAAATCCTTTCAATTCCTGTTTTGTATGGGGCATTCATAACTTAATTTTACCAGCCTGAATAGCGACATATACCCACAATTATTTGTTTGTGCATATCTATGGCACAGCACCTTTCAAATAACAAAAGTTTCATTCTCCTCATTTCATAATAAATACCAAAAAAGTGTACGGAAAATTTGGATGTTCACGTATTAATAAAGGGTGATTTTTTAGCTGGTTTGGTTTTGGCAACACTGGTTTTGACAGCTGACGTGTGTTTAGTACCTTGTGTCACTGTCAAACAGCTTTAGTTTGGTTTGCAATTTAACCATGGATCGTCTTACAAATGAACAACGCTTGCAAATTATTGAATTTTACTATCAAAATTCGTGCTCGGTTCGAAATGTTCATCGCGCGCTGCTTCCATTTTATGATCGGCATTCTCGACCTTCTGAGCAGTCTATTCGGAAGATTGTGACCAAATTTCGCACCAAATTTACTTTGTTGGACATTAAACCACCAACACGTTTACGTACTGTGCGTAGTGAAGAAAATATTGCGGCCGTATCAGCTAGTGTGACAGAAGACCGCGAAATGTCGATTCGGCGCCGTTCCCAGCAGTTAGGCCTTTGTTACAGCACTACGTGGAAAATTTTGCGGAAGGATTTGGGCGTAAAGCCTTTTAAGATACAGCTGGTGCAAGAACTAAAGCCAGCCGACCTACCACAACGCCGAATTTTTGGTGAATGGGCTCTTGGAAAGCTGGCCGAGGATCCGCTTTTTTATCGAAAAATTGTGTTCAGCGATGAGGCTCATTTTTGGTTGAATGGGTACGTAAATAAGCAAAATTGCCGCATTTGGAGTGAAGATCAGCCAGAAGCATTGCAACAGCTACCAATGCATCCCGAAAAAGCCACTGTTTGGTGCGGTTTATGGGCCGGCGGCATTATTGGGCCATATTTCTTCAAAGATGATGCGAATCGCAGCGTTACTGTCAATGGTGAACGCTACCGAGCGATGATAACAAACTTTTTTTTGCCCGAAATGGAAGTTCTTGACTTGCATGATATGTGGTTTCAACAAGACGGTGCCACATGCCACACAGCACGCGAAACAATGGCGCAATTGCGAGGCGAGTTTGGTGAACAGTTAATTTCACGTTTCGGGCCGGTCAATTGGCCGCCTAGATCGTGCGATTTGACACCATTAGATTATTTTTTGTGGGGGTATGCCAAGGCTAATGTGTATAGGGACAAGCCCGCTTCGATTGACGCACTGGAAGCCAACATCCATGCATTCATTCGTGAGATACCGGCCGATATGTGTGAAAGAGTATGCCAAAATTGGACTCAGCGGATGGGCTACCTGAGACGCAGCCGCGGTCAACATTTGCATGGAATTATCTTTAAACATTAAATTGCAAGGTTCAAACTATCGATTCAAATAAATATTTCATTCATTTTTTCGAATTTTTTGTGTTTTTTTTTTAAAAAAAGTTCTAAACCTCTTAAAAAATCACCCTTTATAATGATGATATGAGGTAGGGTCGCCTAATTCCGAACACTCCCAGTAGTCGAACACTTTTTGTAAAAAGCTACACAGCTGTATATTTTTAAGATTTTCAACTCCTACAAACGCAAAATGCTACATTGTGGTATTACCTTTAATGGTTTTTGCAATATCAACTGGTACAATATTATTGTTAACGTTTCAAAATTGCAGTTTAAATCGAGTCTTTAGGGAATGCGTTTGAGTACAGGTTCAGTAGAAAAAAACAACTGTTGCGAGTGTCAGAGGAAAGTGGTTTTTTTTTGTTTGAAAATTCAGGTAAATGTTTATGGTTAAAATTAAATACTCTTTGTATCAATTTCGAAGTTCCACTTTGGATGTAGAATATGAACTCGCTTTATTAATTCAAAAACCCGACTATTTATACACACAGTATTGTTTAGACATCAATATTTGATATTGGGTAATTAAAAATTGCTTATGCTAAAGGCAAGTAAAGGTAAAAAACTTGCTGATGGCAAATTTAGGTCACCGGTCGCATTGGTGGTTTTAGCTGAGGCGGCTTTTCCGACGGCCCAGAGGTTTTGTGCGAGGTTGCGTATTTCTTGTCTTTTGCTTGCGGAAGTGTATTTTGTCGAAGTGACGTATTTATTGTAAACAGTTTATTTTCAATGTTTGTTTTATTAGTTTATGGCCCCTATTGCAATTGTCAATTATCAATTGGTATTTGGTATTTATCAACCAATTTCTTAAATCGGTATTGTGATTGTCAATTGGTTGATTCAGTCAATTTCTATTAATTTTTGATTGTGAATACAAAAATCGGTATTGCGAGTGTCAATTGTCATTGACTTTTCTGTCATTTCGTATCAATTTCTTTCAACTGGAAAAAACTGATTGATACAATTAAATTGTACAGGACTGCAATAAAATGTACGGTTTTTATGTAAAGTTTTTAGTTAATTTAACTGATTTGAACAATTTTACACAGGGTTAAGATAGTTAGCAACAAAATATAAGAAAAAGCATGAAGAATATTGAATATTATTCAAAGAAAAAATATGAAACAAAAAAAACGAAATAATAGAAATCAAGAGGGACAAATTACAAGCTTAAAGGAAAACAAAACAAATAAAGACAGAGACCGAATTTTATTTAATTCTGTTCTAATTTAAACAAAAAATATCCACAGCAAACTAAATTGTCAATAGCAAATGTCAAAGAGCGTATTTTATTCACAACAGTCAATTTCAGTCACAATAATCACAACCTTTATCAATTGAGTTATACAATACCAAAGTATCAATTGATTGATAAATTTTACCAACTATCAATCGATTGTTAATTGACAACCGCAATAAGGGTGTATATCTATTTTATGCCTTTTTAGTAAAGTTTTGATCTGAAAACATAATAATTTTATTATTTTTTGACCGTTCCGAACCAAACTTCTTCAAATTTCCTATTCGAACACTAGTGTGTTCAAGACTGAATTAATGTACAAATTTTATTTTTAATTGTTTGTGAATTCCATTTATTTATTACCTTTTCAGTTGTTTTGTCACTGTTTTTTATTTTTTAAATAAAAACAAACATATGGATTCTTCCCATTTTCTTAATTCAAAATATACACGAAATCTAACGTTCGAAGTAAGGAAACTTTATGTTTGGGTTTAGGAAGCTAGTGTTCGACTACTGGGGAATAATGTTTTTTTTCAGTTTTTATTTTTTTATAAAAAAACTATAACAATTACAGGGAAAAACTGAATTTTATTTTAAAATGTTTGAGTTATGGCAGCTCATTTTTCTTGGCATATTAAATTCAGTTAGTGATTATTTTACAATCAACCACTAAGTGTTCGACTACTGGAGACATGACCCTGTTTGGTGTTTTTAAAACGAAAATATTCACGCTCCCAAAACTCACAAGTCGCAATTACTGAACGAGTGTGTGACTACTGGAGACATGGCCCTGTTTGGTGTTTTTAAAACGAAAATATTCACGCTCCCAAAACTCACAAGTCGCAATTACTGAACGAGTGTTTCGAAGCCTTGATTTTGCTGCCGTCAGCGTTGTTATGTGATCGTATTTATCGTTAATGTTACGATTTGCGAAGGTTAATACGACGCTCCGATTATCGCTCTTTGCACACCAATTTCTACGATTTCTTGAATATTTTTTCCGATTTTTTCCGATATTATACAAACATATATACGATGTGGAAGCCGAGTATGACTTGATAAATAAAATACAACTTCAGAAACAGAACCTGAAAAAAATTAAGAAATGCATTTAATATGACCCACACATCCCTTTGCAATTAGCCGGCATCGACTACCAAACGTAGTCATTCATTTTTCGGTTTCGAAAGTTCGAAATAAAACACACACAGCGATACATTTTCGATGAAAGTTTTATTTAATTATAAAGTTCGGACTTTGCCATTAAGTGTGAAATACAATACCATTCAAATGATAATAATCATCGCGTAATGCGCGAAAAGTGGCTACGTTTGAATCACCGCTTTTGTAGTAAGTCTTAATAATCTTAACGCGTTGTTCGATTGTTAAGCGATCCATTATCTTAAATGGCAAACATTCAACTAAAATTATGACACTTCAAAGGACAGCTGAGTTTTACAGGTGTCAAAAATGCCATCGCTACCGACTTGAAACCACGAAATTAATGACCCTGTATTATTGATTGATTTCGGCGGTTCCTAGTCTGATTTGATCATGCCGCCAGTAAAAAGGTCAAAGCTTTCACATCGCGGTCGTAATGCACGACGTATGGTGACTGTTCGTGAAAACGAGAATCAAGAAAAAGGCTCAGATCGGATTGTAATCGTACAGAATGGGGCGAACAACAAACATGTCACAACTTAGAGTAAGATTATAACAAGAACAACGTGCGGTCGTCCAAACTGCAGACTGAGATAGACAGCAGCGCACGAGTTACGAACCCAGCAGGTCATTAACCCGCACCCAGCAAGCAAACATAAACACAAATTATTATTCCCAAGATTCCAAGAATCGTCAGCGTAAATTAATTAAGTAAAATACATTTTGTCATTTTGATAAATCAGTTAAAACAATAATTCCAAGAACCTTTGTAGTAGACCTAAGTCAGCACATATCATATAGTCAACCTGTATAACAAAAATCGAAAATTGAATTTAGTAATAAAGTTGCTCTCATATGTCTTTTTTTTTGTTGGTTCCCATCGTCTCCCTCGACCTAACAGCAGAATAGCTCGTTCTTTTTAGTTTCAACATTTGTTCGAAAACAGATGAAGCTTCACATCGACATAGACTTTTCGTCGCCCGAGAATTGGTTTGTTCCATACACCATTGGCACTTTTCCGAGAAAAATGCATTGAAGGGTTTGCGTAGTTGGTACCCCGAATCTGCGTGGTAGGATTTTGTTTTTATGTTTACTAACTTGAAGTTAGTCTTATAAAAAGTTCACTTACCAATTTTGAAAGTGTTTTGCCAAACCATTAACAAGCTACGTTAATTAACGTAAAAGTCTACTTTTTTGACTTGTATCCCTCCTATATTTTGAAACTGATTTTTTTTCCATAAACATGGAACACAAAAAAATGGATATGGCACAAGCAATTCTCATCCAAAATATCTGAAAGATAAGAAAGCATGGAGTGGGACGCTAAAATTTGAAAAGAAAAATCGATATCATCTGCTTTATGCAAAAAATACAATAAAATAAGAAAGTGTTTAGTATTAAACATTCTTCTTGAAAAAAAAACAAACAAAACAAAAAAAATTTAAGCAGTTCTACTGCTATCACACAAGCTTAATTGACATTTTCTATTATAAAGGGTGATTTTTTAGCTGGTTTGGTTTTGGCAACACTGGTTTTGACATCTGACGTGTGTTTAGTACCTTGTGTCACTGTCAAACAGCTTCAGTTTGGTTTGCAATTTAACCATGGATCGTCTTACAAATGAACAACGCTTGCAAATTATTGAATTTTACTATCAAAATTCGTGCTGCTTCCATTTTATGATCGGCATTCTCGACCTTCTGAGCAGTCTATTCGGAAGATTGTGACCAAATTTCGCACCAAATTTACTTTGTTGGACATTAAACCACCAACACGTTTACGTACTGTGCGTAGTGAAGAAAATATTGCGGCCGTATCAGCTAGTGTGACAGAAAACCGCGAAATGTCGATTCGGCGCCGTTCCCAGCAGTTAGGCCTTTGTTACAGCACTACGTGGAAAATTTTGCGGAAGGATTTGGGCGTAAAGCCTTTTAAGATACAGCTGGTGCAAGAACTAAAGCCAGCCGACCTACCACAACGCCGAATTTTTGGTGAATGGGCTCTTGGAAAGCTGGCCGAGGATCCGCTTTTTTATCGAAAAATTGTGTTCAGCGATGAGGCTCATTTTTGGTTGAATGGGTACGTAAATAAGCAAAATTGCCGCATTTGGAGTGAAGATCAGCCAGAAGCATTGCAACAGCTACCAATGCATCCCGAAAAAGCCACTGTTTGGTGCGGTTTATGGGCCGGCGGCATTATTGGGCCATATTTCTTCAAAGATGATGCGAATCGCAGCGTTACTGTCAATGGTGAACGCTACCGAGCGATGATAACAAACTTTTTTTTGCCCGAAATGGAAGTTCTTGACTGTGGTTTCAACAAGACGGTGCCACATGCCACACAGCACGCGAAACAATGGCGCAATTGCGAGGCGAGTTTGGTGAACAGTTAATTTCACGTTTCGGGCCGGTCAATTGGCCGCCTAGATCGTGCGATTTGACACCATTAGATTATTTTTTGTGAGGGTATGCCAAGGCTAATGTGTATAGGGACAAGCCCGCTTCGATTGACGCACTGGAAGCCAACATCCATGCATTCATTCGTGAGATACCGGCCGATATGTGTGAAAGAGTATGCCAAAATTGGACTCAGCGGATGGGCTACCTGAGACGCAGCCGCGGTCAACATTTGCATGAAATTATCTTTAAACATTAAATTGCAAGGTTCAAACTATCGATTCAAATAAATATTTCATTCATTTTTTCGAATTTTTTGTGTTTTTTTTTTAAAAAAAGTTCTAAACCTCTTAAAAAATCACCCTTTATCACTGAAAATAAAATTGACAAAATTCCATTGTAAAATTTCAACAAAATTGGTTTCGTTGAACTGAAAAAAGTTGTTGTAATGATAAATGAAATTTATCAATACAACTTAAGTTTTATCAATTTGAACAATATTTTGTCAAACAAATAAAACATTTACTCCAAAACTACTTTGTCGGATTAACAAAACACAATTTTCAGTTTACTAAATCGGTATTGTATCAATTGAACAATTTTGTTGTTGAATTAACAAAGTTTTTATTAAATCAATAAAAACAGAACCAAAAATCACTTTTGTAAATGTTTGTGAAATTGACAAAACTTATGCAAAATGTTTGTTAGCCAAACAAAACACAGATTATCAATATTACAAACAATTTGTTGAAATTTGTGGAATTGATAATGCACATGTTGAATCAATAAAAATACATTTTAAACATTGTATCCTTTGAATGCAATGTTATTGATGGCATCATTTATATTTCACACTCGAGTTTGTTAGTGCGCAAAAATATAACCGGTTAAAGTGAATAAAAAAGACAACATTTTAAAACTAAGGAAATAATTCATTATTAATGAACTAAACCTCTCTTCAGTTAAAGAAAGCTGGAAAAACATTTCCAGCCAAGCCAGACCAAGTTGTGCATAAACGATTGTATTGAAGAAAATAGGATTGTGCACATCCTGGCCTCGCTTAGCAGGACTCTGGACATTTTCTTTCTTGTCCGTAAGTGCAGCTATTCGCTACACACAAGAAATTTTAATTTATCTTGAGACTGTTGTGTTGTTAATCCTTCGAAAAATTTAGCGAATTTTTATCAGGTAAAAACCTACTGTGTTCGTATTATTGAAGTTTCGATGTTAAAAAAAAGTATTTGTCTAATAAAAGACATTTACAGGTATATGTTACACAATACATATATATTATTTTACCTGAAAGTGCAATCATCTTACTTTTCTACGTACTAAATAAAAATTGTGAATATTTTTTTATATTGTGAAATCGATCCTCGCTTATATATTTACAACACCAAAATATTGGCAACACCTTTTTCTATGTAAAGGGTTTTTCAACAGGGACGCTACAAAAGTAAGACGACAATGACAGCAAACGACGCCGAATCTCCTGCCGTTCTTTTGACATTTCTCTTCAGTAAGGTTTGCCATTTTATGATGGAAAGATATACGAGCCAACAACGAGCCGAAATTATTAAAATTTACTACCGAAATTCGGAGTCAGTGGCCTCAACGTTAAGAGCGCTACGTCCAATTTATGGTCGTCATAATCGTCCTAGCAGATCAACAATTGAGCGTCTAGTGGAAAAATTTGAATCCACGGGCACAGTAAAAAATGTTCCCGTTCCAATGAGACAAAGAAGTGACCGTAGTGTCGAGAATACTGCTGTCGCTGAGGCTTCAGTTGAAGAAAGCCCAAATGTGTCTCTCACACGTCGTTCTCAAGCGTTGGGCATCTCTGTGACGTCGTTGTGGCGAATTTTGCGAAAAGATCTTGGCCTACATCCTTACAAGATTAAATTGACGCAAGAACTGAAGCCGCTTGACCACCAGAAGCGTCGTATGTTCGTGAATTGGGCTGAGCAACAACTGGAAAATGATTCGGACTTTCATCGAAAAATCATCTTCAGCGATGAGGCTCATTTCTGGCTTCGTCAATAAACAAAATATGCGGTATTGGTCAGGCAGCAATCCACACGTACTCCATGAGTCATCATTGCATCCCGAAAAATCACGGTTTGGTGTGGTTTATGCCGGCGGCGTCATTGGGCCGTACTTCTTCCGTGATGATCAAGACCGGCACGTTACTGTGAATGGGAATCGCTACCCTTCAATAATAACCGAATATTTTTGGCCCCAATTGGATGATATGGACTTGGAGGACATGTCGTCCCAACAGGACGGCGTCACAAGCAACTCAGCGAATGTCACAATCAATTTATTGGAAACCAAGTTTTGAGAACGTGTTATCTCACGAAATGGTCTAGTCGCTTGGCCGCCTCGGTCGTGCCATTTGACGCCGTTAGACTATTTCCTGTGGGGCTACGTCAAGTCTATGGTCTATGCCAACAAGCCAGCGACGATTGATGAACTTCGTACGAATATCGAACGTGAAATTGCAGCAGTATCGGCCGATTTATGCTTGAAAACCGTCGAAAATTGGGTTCAGCGTCTGGACCTCTGCAAGCGTGCCCGTGGTCGCCATGGAAAAGAAATCGAGTTCCAGACATAATGGCATCGAACGTACTTTCACAGGAATAAAGAATTTCATTGATATCCAAAACCGTTTTTGTTTTATTTAAAAAAACTTTTGTAGAAAAACCCCTTATAAGGAAATACCATTGGGAGTGCAGTTTTAGTATAAGTGAATGAATTTAATTTATCTTGTATAATTTTTCCTATTTTTAATAAATCTGATTATAAAATTTATTTGTTTTGTGTATCATTTATTAATATCTAATTTATTTTACGAAGGTATTGTAAACATATTTTGTATATAGTTTCTTTATTTAGATAAATATTTATTTCTCTCCTTTCGATGAAGGATAACTGCAAGTGAGTATTAATCATATCGACAAAAGAGTTAATTTATTTCAACAGAACAATAAATGAAGAATTCACAATCTGAACAATTCTGCTGATGAATCAACAATTTAAAATGCTGGAGCTGACAAAATGTTGCTATGTAACCAAAGATCTGTTTATAGATTCATCAAAACACAACGGCAGTACTGACAGATTATTTCTGCACAATCAACAATATTTGCTGTTGATTTTACAAAATACAATAGCTGAATTGACAAACTAATTCGATATGATAACAATTTTTTGTTAATTTGATAAAAAGACAAAGACCAAATTGATAAGATTTCTTTGTAAAAGCAACAGTTAATTGCTGATTTGATAAAACAGCAACCTGTAGAATTGACAAATCTCTTTTGTAAAATGAACAACATTATGATTGATTTAACAAATTATTTTTATACGCACAAACAAACGATTTTTGTTAACTTAACAATTTTTTATCATCACAACAAAAGTTTTAGGACAAGATAAAATTTATTAAAATTTTGTCAATTTAATAGAAACATTTTATTGACAAAAAAATTGTTGAATCAAGCTCACTTTTATCAAATATACCAAGGTTTTATTTCCAGTGACAGATATCGCAGTATGGCGTGGACTATAAAGAGTTACTCTTGTTCATCGATAATTATTGTCAGTTGTAGTTAACAAGAGTCTTGAAGATAAAATATCCTTTCATATTCAACGAGGCAGATCAGTCAGGAATCGAGGGTATGCAATCCAATCACAATACGTTTTCGCACACAACAACGCATTCACTGCTATTTTAGTACGAGTATCCCAACTTCGTCGCAGAATTCTTAAATCGTACCGGGGATGAAAATGATTTATTCATTCGTCATAAATACTAGACTCGAACAAACCGCGAGAACCAATGAATGACTGAATAGACAGACAGGCAAGGCAACGATGGCACATGAGGCAATCCACAGATGGATTCCCTCAGTGCGAACATTAAACCTTGCATAATGACTGGCTTTTAATAATTTCCGAGGTTTCATAGATTCATACTCGTTTTACGCTCATATTCATTGCACCATTCCATCTCCACCCTGGATGTTGCAAGGCACGCGCGTGTATATGTAAATGCGATTCGTAGCACTTTATGATGAGACGGCAAATTAAGTGCGACGTTTTATAGGTGAAGCTGTTTTGACGAGAATCAATAATTTAATGGGATCATTTTGTATTTGGGGTGGTGGGTGCTTCTATTGGTCTTTCAGAATGTAAATTGAATCCAGGTCGTCAAAGAACGCGGGAGGAATAAAGGAGCTTAGTGCCAAAAAGGGGGTAACTCGGCTTCAGGTTTATGGGCATATTAAATTGTTTATCGTGTTTATCATATGGCTTGGCCTTCGGTGGTTCCTTTTGGTGCTATGTGAATCCTATGGCCATGCTGTCGGAAGCCGCATTTTTATTCGTAAAATAATGGTTTCTAGTAATTTATTGTGATTATCAACCCGAGAACTTTAAGAACTGATAGTCAAAATTGAATACGTGAATATTTTTAGTTTATACATAGTTCACGACGAAATTCAATCCAGTTTGGACAGTTGAGTGGCAATAGGTCGAGATTAGTGATAGGATAAGTTGTTTTGGACCCTATATATCGGAGGTTGTCCGTGAGGCAAACTACCCAACCACGGAAAAAAGCACTGGACGAAGCAACCGGATAACAATGGAACTGCTGTTGACAACGGAAAAAGGACAACGACTTTCGGAGCAAGTGAAATGTTCGAATCCAATTTCACAGGTAGTAGTCACATATCTGGGTGGTTTAGCTGTTATGCTGCTGAATTGAGAAGCTTTTCTAGGACAAGTATTATATACTGTCGGACGTTTGTCAGACAAAAACAACTGAATTTTGATGTTACCCGCTAGTGTGTCTGATGAAGATGAGATCATCAAATATAATATTGCATATTCTGAGGGGTTTTTCTCATAAATAAGTTCTCTATCAAAAAGCCCCCCCTCTCGGCAATCGACAATATTACCACAGCTGTCTGGAAGGGAAGTAGAAAATTCCAGTCTTTGTGACTGATTGCTCCAACAAAAAATATATTTAAAGCTTAAAAATTGTTTCTTAAGTCCCGAGTAGTATCTTACTACAACCAAAAGTAAAACTGGACCCTACTTCTTTAAAATCAACATTAGTTCAGTAACAGAAACTGTAGAGCATTAGAAGTTCAATGTCGAATATTGCTGATTAAAACAAGCTCGACGGAGCCGTTGCTCATTTATTTTTTAGCTAAACAATAACATTTTAAAATGCAAGAGATCTAAACAAACACAAACTTAAAGGTATTATGTACTAGTAGCAGTGTTGCCAGTTTGGGGGTTTTCCGCCCAGATTTATGGGTTTTTTGGTCGACGGGGGAAATCTGGGGGAAGGAACTGTTCAAAGTTTATTTTTTAATTCTATTTTATTTGTATTTTGTTATAATATTCTTTTTGGTAACCTTAAAATGTGTGTGGTACTTTAAAATACAGTTGAATAATCGACCAAAGCAATATTTGACAATGAAAATTATTTGTTATTTGATCAATTTTTGTTTACAAAACAAGTCTTTCAAAAATAGCTAATGCCAGTTTCATTAGGAAAAAATTGTATAATTTCCGGATTCAATCAATAAAATCATCTGTAAATTTTATAAACAACTATTTAAAGAAAACCAAACATAATTTTCTCGTTTCAAATTCCTTCTTTTCAGTCGTACGAAAACATATTAAAAATATAATAACAAAAAGTTTGGGTTTTTTTTTTGACAAAATTGCTAAATCAGATTTATCTGGGGAGAAATATTTTGAACGCTGAAAAAAATATTTGAACGCAATTGCAAAAAAAAAAACCTCAAATTGCCCCCCGTCGGTCAAAAAACCCGTATTTCTTGGTAAAACCTCCAAACTGGCAACGCTGTAAGTAGCCCACTCACCGCACTATCCACTAAAGTTATTTCAAAGGGCAGGTAAACAACTTCGATGCCAAAGTTACCATAAAGGACATTTTATTATTATATGAAGCCGACAGCAGCTGAAGGTTTTTTGCTTTAAACAAACGCAAAATGCGGCAGTATGCTCGTCTGCAGCAGCAGGCCTTGTAAGATTTATCAAAAGCTTATTGTTTCTGGTCATAAAGTGCTTGCAAATCAATTACTGCAATCTGAAATTGCTGTGTAGTATTGCCATTTAAAATTTGCCCATCGCTCGAGCGCGCAGTAAAAGCAATAATCTTTCTTCCCATCCTTGCATACAAATTTATACGGCTTTCTTGTGCTCTTCATTTTCCTTTGACACTTTTCCAATATATTTTTTTGTAATTTTCAGGATCCCTTGCAATCACCAGAGCCATTCTCTGTCGCTTTTATGAAATAATGTTATGTCCCGGGGTTATTACCCCAAAAGGATGGCAGTGCGTGCGAATGTACCAACGCCTTGTGGGCCTGGAGGCATTCAAGCACACAAGGTACGTACTCGTAAAATACGTCGGCTCTTCTTTTTTTTTTTTGTTTCATAATTATGTAGGCAAAAAGGTATATCTCAGATATCTTCTCGAGCATCCTGACAAGTGTGAAACGATTACGTTAAACACTTAAGGCTCGGGCTAGTGCAAAACAGAAAGTTTCTTTAAGAAAGTTCCCATTGTTAGCTCATTATCCTTACGGAGGACAGCACCAAAATCATGAGCTTCTTAGTGCGAACACTGGTGCGAAGTCGTCGACAAATAGGTATACTGACTGTTATTTGCGTTGCTTGTTTCTTCTGGTGGTTTTCGTCCTTGCGGTTCTTCGACGGTGTGCGAGTCGCTTCGTTAAGAACTTTTGATGTAAGCAATTTAACTTGGATGATTAAACAGTTTTCTCCTTGTTTAGGAATGTACCGCGGCCCGCGGTAGGATATACATATAAATATTGAAATGATGTACGATAAATTGGGGAGTACGGGTGTAGTGTTCGAAGGGGGAAACCTGTACACAGGTTGGCAGGGATATCGCCTCGAGACACATATGTTAAACACAAGACAGAACAATCTAACAGTGCTAAATGAATGTTTGAATTATTGGTATATTGGAATGGGAAGTGGAAAAGTTTCCAGTCCAACTGAGATACACTTTCGAAAGAGACACATCCATGTCAAAGTTTGACAATGCAAATTAATTTGTAGTCAGATGTCTCTCGGTTAAGTCATGTTGGTATGACTAGACAGAAAGGCATTTGGCAAATCCGTTTAACCAGCATGTTATGGAAATTACATTGGTTGCTTTTACAAATGTATGCCAAACAGATGTACGTAATTGATGGGTAGGACTTAGACCCCTTTCGCTGGAAATAAATCTTCATCAATGCTAAGTTACTGACGATTATTCGATGATGACCTCACAGTTAGAGTTTGACATAATAAATAAATAAAAATAGCGATATAGATTTTGTATTGGGATGAGCGTTACCTAACCGAGTTACGAGTATGTGGTCCAGATTGCCGTAAAAATGGGATAAAAAACCCATAACGTCATTTTCGTTTTTCGACGAGTTTTCTGACACGTGTTAGAACACATTTTGGGAAGCATTTTTGAGAGTTTTTTTAAGGCGGTTTTGAAAACTTTTTTAGACGCGTTTGTGGGCACGTTTCTTTATGCGCTTTGGACATGTTTTGACACGTTTCTGGATGCACTTTGGGAGAGTTTTCTTGACGTTGATTTCGACACGATTTTGGAGTCGATTTGGACTGGATTTTGTACTCGTTTTACAACACCGATTAGGATATATTCGTGGGCGACTTTTTCTCATGTGTTTTGTGAAAAATTTTTTGAGAGTTTCTTACGGACTTTTTGGGAGCGTTTATAGTTTAGTTTTTTCTATGCGTTTTGAGAAGTTTCTGGATGTGTTTTGGGAGAGTTTTTCTTTTGATGTTGACTTGGAAGTGTTTATGGCGACGACCTTGGAATTGATTTCGACGGGATTTTGAGCTCGTTTTACAAAACCGATTTGGCAATGTTTTAGGGTGACTTTTTCTCATGTGTTTTTTGGAGCATTTTTGGAAGCGTTTTTCGACCGTAAATTGGAATCGCTTTTGGGCACGATTTTGGGCACGATTGTTGACACGAATTTCGACAATATTTGGACAGGCTTTTTTGACACTTTTTTAATGTATGTACGTTTTTTGGGCGCCTTTTTGGCAGTATTTAAGACGCATTTTTGGAAGCGTTTTTCAACTTATTTTTGAGCGCGTTTTCGACACGTTTTAGAACGAGTTCTCGGAAGCTTTTTTTGACTCGGGTTTAGATGCGTTTTCACGCATTTTTGGGTGCGTTTTCTACTCGTTTTCAATCCGTCGTTTGAAGGTATCAAGTGCTATAAAGTTATATATATATAAGCATATTGACTTCCTGGTTGCTAAGAGTAATTCTATGTTGGGTTTATATTGCGGAACTAGTCTATTCTTTGCTTTTATCAGGTCTAGTCTTGAATATTGTAGTATAGTATGGAATCCATTTTATGAAGTACATTCTATGAGAATCGAGAAGATCCAAAAACGTTTTACAAGAGTTGCTGTTCGTAGATTACGTTGGATTATCGAAATGCAATCGTATGAGTATTTATATTTTGTATTAAGTAATCTAGCGAGAACAGTGAATGTTCTCATTGGATGTGAACAAATAAATAAATAAATAAATAAATAAATATAGTGCCAGTAAGCTGTACAAGAAATATACAATTTTGGATAGTTGTGCGGAAAGTATACTTCCGCATCTTAGAATTGAAGTCAATGTTAGTTAGCTTAGCTTCGGGCTTCACGTTGTTGCTTGAGTTTATTTTCACCTCTTTCATCGTATGGTGAAGGTGACGTTTTTGTTATTAACTTGACGCTTCGTCCAAAGTTTACTTCCAACTAAAAGGTGCTCCAATTTGTCATTTTTCTAAGGTCCAATTGTTAGTTGGGGTCCTTCTCCAAGGATTGAGATAGTCGCATGCTTGATTCAAAACATCACGCACGCGCATTTTTCCGCAAGATGGGTCAGAGAGATCCGTCTGTCCGCAGTCAGTGCTAATACAGGCGAAAGACTGAGACCGTAAATCAGACGCCTGCCTAAAGTGTCATGCATAATCTACACATAAGTAATTATACATAAATATAATAAGTTCCGGCGACCAGCATTTCTGCAATCACTTGAAGACGTTTTCATTACTGATTTAAAACATGTCGAATGAGAATAATAATTAGCAGAGACAATACTGAGACCACCAACTCCGAACGATTTCCCGTTACTTAGCCAACAAGCTATATTTTTACGGAGTGGTAACGATTTGGTGAGCTAGTATTGTTACATAGAAATTCGTATTGACAAATGTCACGAAATTTCAAAAATTCCGGCGCACTAACGCACGCCCAAAAAATATGAGCCACTTCCGCTGTGGGCAAAGCTGCTGACAGCGTTCATAGAATTGTATCCGTTGAATTTTAAATTATTTATATACATGTGGATAGTATTTTTTTTTAGGTATAAGTGTACATTTGCTTAGAATATTTATGAAAAATTGTCAATGCAGAATGGTTGCATGAAAATAAAAACATTTTGACTGCACATGAAATCGATCTTAATGATATCGAAAACGGGTGAATACATAACCATGTTTGTCCTAATATCTTTCTTTAATGCAAAACATCTCCTGTAGATAGTTTTATTGACCAACAAAATCGAATTATTCGCCTTTTAACAATAAATAATAACTAACCAATGTCATTCAGTAATGTAAAAATGTGGTATTCCCGAACTCCTTCACATTTCCCCTAGGTTGCCGCGGTTGGCAGTATTTATTTTTGTAGTTTTTGTATATTTTTGCATGTCACACGGATTCTTTTTTGACATAACACCGATAGGAATACAAAATGGCGAATTTGAAAAAAAGTTGAGGGGGCCAGCGGCAAGAGGATTGCGAGTTGGGGGTCTCAGTATGATTTGTCTATGATAATTAGTTTCAGCAAATAAAACCAACAATTCATTAATCAGTTATACGAAATAAATAAATAATTGACCGTTCATCACTTCCGGATGCCTTTTTGTAAGCTAAATTCTCTAAGTCATTGCTATACAAATTTAAATACGCAGAACTTTCCCATAATTGCTTCTACGGCGTAAACAAGATGGCCAACTAAAATATTTATGGCAAACGATCTTCTTCAGGTGACCTTTTTTAGCATATTTTTGAATCTCACACGTTGTTATCTCCGTGTCTAGATCGATATCCAATTAAAGCGGCTCAGCACATTGCTAGCAATTCCGGAACTAGTAGATTTAAAAAATACTGGTTAAATTTCTGATCCCATTCTGAAACTGTTTTGGCGAAGTTCAACTCTCCGCAGCACGTCTTTATATCAGATCTATTGCGAGTTAAATGCATAATATTCCTAGGCTACAAAACGCACTCACAAACTAAGGATTGTGAAAAGCGAAGTGTAAGCTCATGTATGACATGTGGTGTAAACCTTTTATTTAATAATTCACCTCCACCCCATACACACAGAAAAATAAATTGTAATGCCAACAATTTTCGTTGGATAAAATGAACCCAAATATAAAAATCTATGATTTTAGAAGGAAATTGTTGGCAATGATGTAATAAAATGCTAATAGAGAGTACACTCAGAGAAAAACAGTATCGTAAATTTTAATAGAATCGCACTAATATCTACCTTGTTCCATTTTTGATAAAACGTATTGCAATTTAACTAGAATCACTTTGATTTAAGTAGAAAAATGAGTAAAGCAATCACATTAATGCGAAAGTTATTTGAATCAATGCTTTAAAAAATGTAAAAAATCAAATGAGCTAAAAACAACTTTACTTTAAATACGAAACCATTTTAATAAAAAGCTGATATTTTTGATTTATGTTTCAAAGGTGAATCATTTAAAATCAAACGAACAATCTTGTTAATTCAAATCATGCAAACACTAAATACTCTTTTAAATCAAAGTGCAAAGCGTTTTCATTTCAACTCATGAGATCATTTTGAATGAAGGTAGACACACGTAGACGCCATCAAAGTTAAAACAGCTGACTTCAAAGTATTTAATATAAACTGTGGTTTTAGTTGAAATATTGCTGATAAACATTAAGTTCGTTTTAAGTAACGTTGGAATAAAATGAAAAGTTACACGGAAAGAATTGAAAATTACCAATTGCAAAATTTTGAGTTGCAATTTACGAATTATATATTTCTCGCAAATAACAACGAAGTTTTCATGGATTGATCCAACAATTCGTAATTTGACATTGAAAACGGCGGAGAATACAAAATTCTGTTTGTTGAAATTTACGATTAGAAATATCAATTCGAGCTTCTTTTATTTGCACAGATTTGCGAGATTGTTTGCCGCAATTTACCACTCAATCTCAAATTGCGAAAAATATTTGGTGATTTGCCAATATTGAATGATGGATCAATAAAATCTTGTAATAATTTAACACATGCAACTGAAAACGTATATTGACGTAGAGAAGTCGTAAATTGCAAAATGATAAAAATAAGTTGCAATTTACGATTGAAAATTTCTAAATTGCGACTTCTGAAGTTACCCCCGTTAGTTCGCAAATCAAAACTATTGAGTTGCAATTCAAGACTAAATGGTTGTAATTCGTAATCGTAATTTACAACAGAAAAGTGTTGATTTACGAATTGTTTTTGCAATTCACAATCCATAGTCATATCAAATTGATAACTATTTGTGTCAAATTGCGATCGGTTATGGCAATATGTATTCGTCATTTGATCGCATTATTGAGAAAGAAAAGTGTTGATTCACGACTTTTGAGGGTGAATATCTTCACTTCGTACAATTTCTAGAATTACGAATAAAAAGTCGTGAATTAGTAAATCCTTAGCTAAGCTCTAAAACTAGACGAACTTTTTGTGATTCTGCGCTTATTTTTCTCGATTTGATCTTAAAATTCTTTCCGTGTATGAATAACATTTTAAATGTATTATGTTACCACTTTATTTCAAAGTTGACTTGAATTAAAAATAAAGTTTGAAGATGAGTTGCTTTATTTAAAGTGACATGAATTTGATTTGACGATTTTCGACATAAGAGCCAAATCATATTGATTTTACTTTGATTTAAAGTTGTTTTTAATGAACGTGCTCTTTTTTTTGAGTGTATATTATTCTTACTCGGCAAACCTGATTCTTGAAAACTTAAAAACGGGTTCTTGTTAACAAAAATAATATTTGAACCAAGAACTTTTAACTTACAATTTTCGCTTCGCTTAACAATCTTTTGTTTTCTGAGTGTAGGGCTCGCAAATAAATTCCACCCCACATCTAAATTTGACCAACTACGCCCTGGGGAAACGAAATTTATTCACAAAACTAATTGAATTAAATTTCACAACAATATTGCTGCCTTTAAGGAGCGTCTCGCTGCCATCGAAATTCTTTCAGTAATACCCCACTCAGTAGTCGTAGCAATACCTCCGCCAGTTTTCCTCGCTACGAACCCATATACACAATCGTGAAAAAACAAACAAGTCGCGTAGCGTACCCCATGGCGTACGTAGTGTGCAACATCTGGCAAATAGAATCAAAAATATATTTACAGAGTAAAGTTTGCCCGCATGCGGATTAAGTGCTGTTCACCAGACTATGAAATTTAAATAAAAATCAAAGTAAAAACGACACAGCACGCTCACAGAGTACCCGGGGAACTTTCGCCATTTATCTGTAAATGTTTCTCCTTGGAAAGGAACAAAAATATATTCTAGTCCCCATGGATTACGGCACGAAATATATTAGCTGGCTACTTAGAAGCAGACATTAACTGCAGAACAACATGTGTAACAGGCACAGTGTAACACAGTAAAAGAAAAGTGCTTGGTACAACTTTTAAAAGGACACTCGCACAATAATGGCCTCTTCTGTGCGACGTCCATTGTTGTTTGTCAATCGATGAAAACACCGTACAAAAACGCTGGACGATTTCGAAAGACTTGTCGGTGTAAAGCGAAGACAATTGAAAACTTTAAATTGTCGATTCGTTCCCAAGGACTGTCTTACTAATCCCATCCATAGATTGGGTTATAAAAAATGGCGCGGCGTTTATTAGGCAATCCCCAATTTCCATTTCAGTACGTCTTCTTCGAAATACCCTCCTTCGATTCGACTGTAACTGAGTGTAATTGGCAATTTCCGATTCTTTCGATCTTGTGCAAAGTCATGATGTCGAAGGATGGCTATAAAAGCAAACGCAATGGGGAGCTATGATTTGTGCAAACCACATGCCGGAGCGAATAACTATACCCCGGGGGAGAATCAGTGCATAGAATACATATAGCGCACACATTTACAATTGTCGAGCAGCCGGAGACACACTGAAGGGACACACTGAAGGGAAAAATCGTAATACACATGTTGTTACGTGCATGCAATAAAATGGTTAGTGCACGATATAACAAAAGCGGGAATGAGTATCCTTTCCCTTTGTGTTAGAAGGCGGTGGCGGGTGCTGCTCGTGCTCGGTTCTGCAGCGCCTGCCCCTGATGCACATCGCAGTTGTTTCGCAATGATGGAGAATTTGATGCCATAGTGTTAATGTATCGTCGTTTTTTGTCGTTCTTTATTCTGTACAGCATTCGTCTCTCTTTTTATTATATCTCGGTTATTTGGGGCTTTTTTGACTGCAAAAGCTGCATTGTTCGAATAGAATGGGTCCTGCGAGAGAGATTCTATAGAAGTGTTACATATCCACCTACTACGAGCATGGGCAGGGTATTTTGTACTGCGTTATTGTCTGTCCATAACCGAGTATTGAATTGATGTAGGAGGAGTCCTTATTTTCGCCAATAAATAAGGACTTGCAAACAATGCACTCGAACGTGCCTTCATACTTGAGGGGGTTTTAAAATTGACCCACAACAAGTCACAACCTTTCATTGAACTTAAAAATTGCTGAGGACGTCTCAGACTTGCGGCCAAATAGGGGAAAGGTGTATTTTTGAGAGGGTCAGAACGACGAGTATGTAATGAAAATGAACTGTACCTAATCGCCGCCAACTGGCAACTGCCAACATACAAGCTCCCTCCGCCATTGTAGAGCAGGTTCTTCCTATTCACACTCGATTTGTGGTTTAATTGTCATGATAATGAGTACCAAGTGTGTGCCATGTCCATCCGGAAAATAGGTAGAGGTACCATTGTCGGGCTAAGAAACACTCCACTGGAGCATGTAACGTGATACGTGAAGCAGTAATGGTCAAAATAATAATACCCCCACCTAAAAAATTGTTACATGTAATAACAAAATAATAAAATAGAACAAATTTACCAAAACTATTGCATTGCCACCCTGCACTTTCGAATGCGTTCAAAGAGACAAACTTTTCTCAAATGTTTTATGTAGTTTCTTGTTCAAGGCGTAGAGGTCGATAAGGATCGTACTTTCCTCTCGAGCATATAATCTGTGTTCCCAGATAAAAAATCTGAACATCGGAAGTAAAAAAATCTTTTTTTCAAGATTTTGTTCAAAATATAAAAAAAAAACTAAATATAAAATACAATTTTGAAGTACTTTACTATTAAAACATAAATCACCTAAATATCTATAAAAAAAAAAATTGTGTCATTAATTTATGACCATTTATTTATGTTAATGCTTTTTGAAATTTTGGAACATAGCGTAACCGATACAGTTATTGACACCCATAAGAATTTTGTTTTTTAAATCGCCGTAAAAAATTATTGGCAGGAGTACTTTGAAAACTCTTGGGATTTCGAAATATGTTATATTATTAGAATTCATTTAGTTTTAATATAAATTAAGGAAAATTGATAAAATAAAGTTTAAGCACACTATTCCAAACGGCTTATAAAATTGTATATTAATTGACACCTACGTACAATTGTCGACACCACGTAAAAGTACAATGGTTGACATTTATATACAGCTATTGACGCAATGTAATGATACAGTTATTGACATATGTTTTAAAAAATTTCCATGGCAGGAGAAAAAAAAATGAATTAGCTAGCTATCTAGTTATAAACATTTTATTTGATAACTCAAGGATTCATATAGCTAGCTAGCTACCAGTTCATAAGTCGGTAGGTGTTTTAAATCAAGTAAATAAGTTAAATGATTAAATAAATTTACCGAAATATAAGCGTTGTTCGAGGGACCCCATATCATTTGGCCGCTGCCTTTTTGGACATAGCTTGCGTCCTGGCACTTTAAAGAGTTTTTTGGAGGTCATTTTCATGATATTTGTGTCTTCTTTTTGTCATTTTTTCAACTAAATATTTATTTAGAGAAAGAAACTAAATATAATTGACACCCTCCAACAGCATAGTTATGGACACGGTGTCAACTCTTGTATTCCCATAGAAGGCAATTATTGACACCACGATGTCAATAAAAGGAATTGAGCAAATACTAATACAATAGATGACACCCCATTAATTTAATTACATATCAGTAGAAACAAAAAAATAAACATAAAATATCATAGGTGAAAGCAAAATCTTTAGCAAGAAATGAAAAATTTGATCATGATTGTATAAAATAAATCATATAAAGTCGCTACTTGTTTCAGTTACTAAAGGAATTGTTCTTGTTTCTGCCCACGATTTAAGAGCCACGAACCACTGATTTTACCTGACTGAAATTTTGCACTACACCGACAGTCTCTCACAGCGCAATAAAGCACGAGTGTAGAGAGAAACGGCCTTACTAACAACCAAATCTAGACTCGACTTTAGGGCAATAGTCGAAATTAAAGTAAATTGTGTACCAATAATCAAGTTATCTTTGACTTTAAGATAATCGAGACTGGAACTTTCGATCCGAAGAAAGTCGAGTCTAACCCATTATTAAAGTTTAAACGTCAGTCTTTGTAATAAACAAATATGCAATATGAAATGGACAGCAAATAAAGAGAAGCCGCAGCTTAAATTTGACGCAGGCAATGCGAGAACTTTTACCTAGTTGACTGTGTCAAACCATTGGCTGATATCATTGATAGCAAAATTAACAATGCTGCAATGATACAGTCAAAAAACCAAGCAAATTATTTGAAAGTGCAGAAACAAATTATAACGCTTTTGAGTTATACTGTTATAATTTAGCTATAAAGTCAGATGTAGTTAAAGTTCCGATTACTTTGATTGTTGGTACCTAGAAATTAAAAGTCGAAACTATAGTTACTTTCGAAATTAGTTAAACTCGAGTTTGCGGTTTGGTTGTTGGTAAGGCCCCTTGTGATTGAAGAGGGTGTCAATAATTGTATCGACATTTTGCTATGTCAATAATTGTATATGTTACGCTAGCTATTTGAATTAAATTGACTTAAAATTTCATTGCTTAGGTATATAGAGCTCATCGAATTTCGTGAGAGAGATAAAATATTGAAAATAAAATCTTTTAAGACTGGATATGCGAAGTTTCCATCCAGTGTTGTTCCTAAAACATTTTTCCAAAAACACGTTACATTGGTTATTTCATCAAATTCGTTAAAATTCATGTTTCTTTAGAGTTGATGGAAACGTAAGTGTCGTAAGTGAAAAACAAGTTGTGTGTGGACTCTGTTCGACTCATATTATACATAACTAGCAGGTACCCGCGACTTCGTCTGCGTAGAACTAGTACTTCGAGTAACTCAATGAAAATATTTATATCAACAACAGCGCCACATATCGCGTCCGAAACTATCCTATCTTTCAAGCCAACCAATCAGATCCACACATTCAAATTCATTGGTAAAAAACGCAGCAAATGTATTTATTTCTTACCAAAAGTATAGCTACCTATGATGATTTTTATTATCCCTAACTTGAGAAATAATTGGTTCGTCATTTAAACTTGCATCACCTTCAGAAAATGTCATTCTCAGAGGTCCCGTCTACTCCTATACCAAAATTCATAAAAATTCTATCGCAAAAAGGTAAAAATCTTACTATCGCATTTAAAATATTAGGATTATATCAAGGCTGCCTTCAATTTTATGTGCACTACAAAACTATGTTTTGAATTAACAAAGTGATGCCAAATTCGTATAGTTATTTTGGGATCACCTTACGCATGACTACCACCAAAGTGACTATCACCTATCACCTTACGGGATTCCACCCCTGGTCTGATAGGTAATACGCACACACAAAATGCAGTTATGTGGATCCCAAATGTTTTGTTCGTAACCTAACAAACTAAGTACAGTCAGCTCTCGATTATCCGGCATTCTATTAACCGGCAACTCTATTAACCGGGACATTTTTTTTTCAAAAATGTATTAATTTAGAAATCGATTTTCCGGGATTCACTCTATTATCCGTGATCATTTTTTATAAATACTACGTATTTTTTCTATCCACACGTGTAGAAACGTATCTGTAGGTGTTGTCTTTCTTATTATGTTTTTTAGTTTGTTGACTGTTTCAAAGTACAAAATCTTATTACAAATAAATGGAAAAATATTGTAAAAAGTTGGTTTATTCGTTGATAATATAATTTTCGATTATCCGGGAATTTCGATTTTGCGGTACGAGCTCGGTCCCGAGCACCCCGGTTAATCGAGAGTTTAATGTATTAAATAGACAGTCAGCTCCAGCGCTCCTACCCAATTATCCCGCAAATTTTGAAAATAAAATTCTTCTCTCTTAGTTTTCCTATCTGTGCTGTGAAGTCAGCGGTTCCACACGCCTACCGAAACAAACAGCATTAAATTGTGTCGTGATGTCGTGTGTAGGTACCAAAATGCTTTCAGTGGAAGGAGCAGAAAGCGGAAGTAATGGCAAGTTGAATGAAGCAAAGTAAAATTTTAAAATGATTTCATTTGAATAGGTACAGCTTTTATCACGTAAGCTGCTTCGCAGTGTTTCATTCACGTAGTGCAAAAAATCAAAAAAATGGATAATGGAAAAAGTAGCCTATGGCAATACTCTCACCCGTAGCTTTCTATTAGTGAATGAATTTTTGAAATCGGTTCAGTAGTACCGGAAATTACCTCTAACAAACAAACATTACCTCTTTATATAATAATGGTGATAATGGAATTAATAGAAAACGCTTTTCTTTAATAGAAAATGTTCTTTTAATTTGCTAGATTTAAAAAGTTCTTGATATCAAAAATCTTGAAGTTTGATGAATTGGAGGTAAAAAGTCTTGTACATATTTTGGAGCTCAAAAATCTTGAAAAAAAAAGATATATCTTGTAATCTGGTATCACCGCATTGCTTGGCTTTGCTTGGCTCTCGTTTTAATCTAATCTTCACTCAGAAAAAAAAAGATTGTTAAGGAAGAATTTTAAGTTTTTAAAAAAATTTTAAGTTAATAGTTCTTTGGTCAAATATTATTTTTGTTAACAAGAACTCGTCTTTAAGTTTTCAAGAATCAGGTATTCAGCGTAAAAATAATATACTCTCTATAAGAATTTCATTACATCTTTGCCAACAATTTCATTCTTGAATCAAAGATTTTGATATTTGGGTTCATTTTAAAAAACGAAAATTGTTGGCATTACAATTTTTTTTCTGAGTGTTCGGTTCGAACGAACATGACGTCTCTACACGGTAAAGCCTAAACGTTTAGAGACTTTTTCCCATTTATTAATTTAAATTTTATTAACCTTTATTTATTTGTGATATCCATCCAAGTACCTTGTGCTAAAACGGAGCGCGACAGACTTGTAAGACAACTAAGGGTGGACTTGGAAGGAACTAAGGTTATATTATTATCATGTTATTCTATTGTGTCTTGTGCGAGTTCATCCAGCGCGAGCAATAATCCATTAATAACAAAGCACGCAGTAAAATCTTTACTTATCTTCTTCTTTAATTTTTTGCTGGCACAATTTTTTATTAAGCCGAGTGTTTGCCAGCGTGCCATCCAGCTGCTATACCAAATGGACTAACCATCTCTATGCTTAAGCATAGACATCCCAGGCTCTCCTCACAAGCATTTAAATGGAACTGGTCCAGGACCAGTATCTAGGAAGCAAATCTATCATCACAGATTTTACGTAGCCGGACATTTTGCTTTTTTCGAAATTTTTTTAGTTCAGTCCTGCAGAATGACCCCATTTGGAGGAGTCACCAAATTCTTTGACTAGTTACGCATCTTGTTTATTTATAGATCCTCAGCTTCACGGGACTATTACGCCACTTGCCATTCGTGGGTTCGATTTCTGAAATCTTGCAGACGTATGGCGTTTACGTAACTGTCCTCCTCTCTGCCAACTTAGAATTAGAACCACATCAAATCTGAAGTCTGTTTTAATTTTTTAATGTATAACTGAGAGCCGACCTAATGAGATGGAGAAAATAAGCACGGAATGCTTAATTTCAGTTGTCCAGACTCCAGAGCCGACCAGTTTTATGGATAATTTTGATAATATATATATATATTTTTCCTGTTAGTTATATGAAATATTATGTTAGCTGTAAGTTCTTAAATGAAATAGAGTTCAATAATACTACAAATAATGTTGTGACCTGCTTAGTAGATTTAGATTGTTGTCTCACATCCAGGATTCTTTCAGGGGTCTTTAAGATGAATGTGGAGAGACCGTTTTAACTATTTAATCTGTTTAACCCTTCCCCACCATTCTTACTAATTCCCTTCTGGTGCCCTAAACCGCGCCAGTAGCTCTGCCTCAGATTGGTTATAGAAGATTGAGACCTTTAAAAGATAATTTCGCTCTAGACCACCTATAAGTGTTTCCATTTTAATATTTTTGAAGTGTGGCCAGCCTCCACGTTTACCTCAGAAGATTGACACCATCATCATGATACCCTGACAAAAATATTTTCTTTTTTTCACTTTTTTGAGCCACCCCTACAACCTGCAACATAGTTCACACAAAACTCCTCTCCAGCTGTTCTGTTTTCACACTACAAACCCCCAAAAGTGTGATCCAACACAGCGCACAGTACACACAACAAATTCCAGACATGACGACTTAAAATACCATCTCAATTTCTTTACCCTCGTATCTGAGATTGCGGTGTGCACATTAAGCACCTTGAAGGGAATCACCATCGTCCTTGTCGTTATGACTGTGCCATCGTATTGTGAACGTGTCATCTGTGACGTTTGTCTGCTCAGCATTCGAACCACCACACCCGTGGAACAGATTGTGTTAGTATGTTACCCAATTTCTTTGAGAATGCGGTATTGTTTGGCTTTAAGTTTCCGAGAATTCCGAGATTCATTGCAAACTTTAATTTTGTGTTCAGCCAAGGAGTCAAGGAAAACTCATAAAAGTTCATCAGAACTTTAATCGTGCGGTGGCTGCTAAGCCAAAAAATAACAAAACCACACCGGAAAGTGGCTAAGTGGTGATCAATATTGAGATTTGGGAACTTGCTGAGGACTGGGCCTGTAAACTTTTACGAATGCCATTAAAGGAGCATCTTTGGGCTGTTTTGCATGTTTTGCTGGCAGCCTTAACTTCCGCAATGTGTGCTCATTAAATGCGTAAAGATATTATATTTGGAATTATGACTCTCAAGTGATGGTTTTTTTTTTTCTGAGAGTTTATGGGTTTTTAAGAAGCCCTTACGAGTTGTTTTGCATGCATTCCTGCTGCCTGGATAGGGAGAGCCAGAGCATATTAAACATTTTGCAGGGGCAATCAAATTTTCGGTTTATAGCTTCCGGACCGAGTGCTAGATGCGATAAAAAAATTTAAAATGTTAATGAACAGAGGAGGGCAAATGCAAATAAATATTGTGACAAAAATTTGTTCGTCTTTGTGCTGATAAACGGCGGCATCGTTTTATTATTGTGTCTTACTTAAATCAGCGGTACAGTTGGTTAGCAACTTGAGGACGACGAGGCTTTAGGAGTGATAACGGTAATTACAGTGCGCGGTACCGGCGTATTTAGGAAGATCCCTTTAAAATACAATTGTTTATAAAAGGGGAATAACCTTTATATGTAGCATTTTATTTCCTCCTGAAGGAAAATAAAAAAATGTCGTTGGTATTTTTTAAAAACATTTTATTTTATTTTTATTATAGAAATACGAAAGTTGGTAAACAAAAGAAGCGACACTGCTATTGACATTTTTTTTAGGAAGACTGAGGAAATGTTTTTGTCAGTCCACGAAACCATCAATCGCAGCATAACAGTAATTACAACGAACCTCCTAGGAAAATGGTCTTAGAGTATTCGAAGATCCTACCGGTTCGATTGTCGAAGGAATTTTGTTTAAACATCATTTCGGCTGTCCTTTTATACTGCCGAAATGAAGTATAAAAAGGAAACAAATGAAATTATGTAAATAAAAGTTGTTTCATTTCTTTTTTTATTTAAATTTGACATTATTTTTTATTATTTTTTTTCAATAGATATTGTTTTTTTTTATTCAAATTTTTTGTCAATATTTAATTAATTTTTTCTTGTTTCTTTTCAATTTTAATTTTATTTCTATTTAAAAATTAAAAATAAATAATTTTTAATGTTTTATAAATTTAATATATGTAGTTTTTTTTATATCTGCTTTTTTTTCCTCGCGTTTACAATTTTTAGTTCGGAAAAAGGTAGAATAAGCTGAATTTTATTGCTTTAAATTTGAAAATCAGAATTTTGTAAAGAAAAATTAAAAAATCAAATCATTATAAATAGGTAGGTAAATACAAACTAAAAATAAATAATTTCAGGTAATGCGAATATGATAACCTGGATGAATTCTGAAGCCAGAAACAATTTAAGAGATGCATAATTGCATAAGTTCAGTTGTAAGGAAAGCTTCTTGCTTTTTTACTTGGGCTCCCATATACCTACTGTATATATGCACTGATGTCCATATAGAAAAGGAAGCGTCTACCAAAAGTTGGCAGCTCTGAAATTGATCCTTCGCTTTGTGAGGAAAAAAGGCTCAAGTCCCTAAAATCAGGAGAAGAGTGTCGTCATCCCCCTCTTCGATGCAACCTTTTAAAAGCTGTGAATAGGGACGAGGAAACCCGTAGCTTTAAATCGGCTTATATAATCCCATTGGAAATATCTTTTCACATCATTGCAAGTCCTTTCAACGGACAGGCATATTTACTTCCCTCTCCATTATATAGGTTTGCTTCGCCTGAATTAATTCACTAGCCCTCATTGGATTTTAAATTAGTTTTGGCACATAAATAGTTTCGTCCAATTCCAATCATACACAGAGCAAATGTGCGCCCATTAGTAACTGATGGCTAGTTAAATTTTTAAAAATAGTTCCTATTAGTGTGTTAGTGTATCTGTAACGCATTCAGTGAATATTTTAATTATTTTTCTGACCAAAAATGCGGCCACTTAATTATTGGAAACCAGTACACCCTTCACTAGAGCAACATTCATATCAGTTGCTGTTATTTATGTGCCCTAAAAATGTAGCTTCAAAACGATAGTACTATTCCCCCACTGCCGAGCACTGCAACATGCTGAATATTCAATTAATTCCATTCAGCAAATTTGCGGCGCAGCAGTAGGTAGATTATCTGATGGTTTTGTTGGTAGCATCCGTACCTGGCTGCCCATATAATTTATGCAGAGAGCGGTGTTTCTATTATTCTGATCTTTCCATCTCAGCAACAAAACAACGACATCCGTCATCTGGGCCCAGGAATGATTTAGCCCTGACGCTTCCGGTAAAAGGATGGTAGTGCAATAGCAGATAATCACACCCCTGGTTTAACTCATAATAAGATGATCCGGATTTGAGTTCAGAATTTTTTTGTTTTGCTTAAATGCTGTGCCCATAGGATTCCATCACACCCAGCTAGACATTTGTGCGTGCGAGAAAACTATTTATTTTAGAGGTTTAACAAAAAAATATATTTATTTTATTATTAACTTCGGGGACTGAAGATGGAAAGTGAATAGTTCTTCGCGGGTTGATCTACAACTGACTGAGTCAAAACTCTTCATCTAGAATGTTACCTCGGTATGTAACACAATCGTCGGTCCGAACATTGTGTTTGTTTACACAAGTGTTCGACAGAGCGACATCGAGGAATCTTTGTCATTGGTGACAAAGTATATTTAATTGCAGAAGGCATTTCAGATTGATAAATGTGTTGGTCCATAAAATGTTATGGATTGTTTAAACAAACATTCGACAGAGCGTCGCCGAATATTTCTAATGAGAGACCACAAAGTATTGTTTTACTTTGTGTCCCAAATATCAAAAGGTAATTATAATTTAATGGGGATTGAATGAATAAGCTCAAGTGGCCTATTATCGTTTGATATATCTCCCTCCTCCTTAAGTTTCAACTTCTCCGGAGTTGAAATATTAATTTTAAATTCTCTGTCCATCTTCTTTTTACATTTTACAAAAAGTATTACAATTATACATATTACACTTATTACTATTATTCCTACTGATACAAAGCCGAAAGAGTGTATTCTTCTGTGATATTCCAATATTCTTATTTGATCATTATTTGCGTATTGTTTCATTTGCAATTCTTCAAATGAGAGTGTTAGATTAGCATTAGTTATATTACTATAATTAGGGATTGTTATTATTTGTTTAAATATTTCAATTTTATTTTCGATTTCTATTTCATTCAAATTTATTGTACAATCTTCAAATTTAATTAAATAATTTCCATTTAGAATGTATGTTTGATTATTACATGTGTTTTTTAGAGTTACATCTTTATTGTTTTTAACTAGATATACACCAACATCTAGTTCAATCATTTTATTCTTATTACTATTTATTTTATTACAAGATATTTTTCCATCAAATAAGCTTTGTATACACTTGCTGGCCAATTTTAGATTTCTTTTATCAACATCATTTTTCATTTCATAATATTCATTCTTATATTCTACAACAGTTTGTGTTTCAAATTCTAATTCTTCAAACAATTTGTTTGTTAATGGTGTTATTATGTATTTATGTACCTTTACAATGGTTTTAGGTATTTTTAATATAAATGCCAAAGTACTCTTATATTTTCCTACTGCTATTTTAATATTTTTTAATTTTAAGATATCAATATCAAATTTTTCAATTTCTTCATTAGTTAGGATGCTTCTTATCATTTGACCTGTTTTTACATTAAGGATATTGTCTTGAATTTTACTTATTTCATCTTTCAAAATTCCTATTCTTATTAATTGTTGATTCATGTAGATATCTTTTAAATACTTTTGTTCATTGTTTTGTATATGATTTATAATTTCCAATATTTTGTTCCTGTCACTAGTAATCGTATTTTTCAAGCTTTCAATGTTCTGGTTTGTAATGTTGTTTATATATATTTGTTTATTGAGGTTTTCTGTGGTATAATATGTATTGTTTCCTAATGCGTTCAAATGTTCTTGAATGTCTTTCCTGTCATCGTTGTCCATTGTTCCAAATAATAATCTCATTACTGTTCCTCCTACATTAATTAAACCTCGCCTATGTCTGTGTGGTATTATTGTTAGATAAATATGTTTTATCTTATTTATCTCTTTTGTTAATAAATATGATCTTTTGTCATTCCTAAACATTGTGGCTATATCAACTTCAATCTCGTATATTAATTTCTTTATCTCGTCTAGGTCAACTGTATGTAATAATATATTAAAGTCGTCTATAATGTCAGTGTCGTCAAGTCTTAGAGTCAAATGTCCACTTTCTGTTTCTAGTCTTTCTATATTAATATCCGCTTTAATCGGTATTATCATTATCATCATCATTGTTATTACTAGAATCTGAAATATATTTATATTTTCGTTTGATGTTTATCGGGTGTACGTTAATTTTTTGTTTATATTTATATTTAGGTTCATGTTTATGTCGCAATGCTTTATAATTTTTTATTAATACTTTATCTTCATTTCTTTCTGGTTCCTCTTGCCTATTTTTATTTATTTTCTTTATTCTTATTTCCTTTTCAGCGATTAATCTTTCTTTGATTTTTTCTTTGTTTGACGAAATTTTTCCATTTACAAAGTCAATAGGTTTTTCTTTTGTTACAGAATGTATTGAGTTATTATAAAATTCTACTGCTTTAAAACATTTACTTTGCATATTCATGTCTTTAAATGCTGAATCAACTTCCATAATTCTAATCTGTTCATTTAAAGTATTATGTAACCTCTCAATGTCTGCACTTCCTGTATGACTGTTGGGTTTAGTTAAATGGAACTCTATCTTCTCTTTGTTTAAAAACTCTTTCATTACAAATCCATCGAATTCATTATCAGCAATGTATTTTTTCGGTTTTCCTAATATAGCGTGTCTATTTTTCAAAGATTCCAAAATTGTAACAAGATTTCTGTCATTTAAATGAAATATCATAGCATGTTTAGAAAATCTATCTATACTAGTTAAAAATCTTTGTCCTTTCATAGTCCAAGTATCTATGTTCACGATTTCATTTTGTGCTGAAGGTGTTTCTGTTATTTTGAATTTAACCTTAATCGGACTCCTATCGTATTTTGCTTGTTGACAAGTCTCGCAATTATTAATATATCTATTTATTATTTCCTTTAGTTTAGGATAATATATTTTATGTTTTAAGTATTCATAGTTTTCATCTATTCCTCTGTGATTGGATTCTTGTTCATGAACGTTTTTAATATATCTGATTGCTTCTTCTTCGCTTCGTAATTCTTCCGTAAGAATAGTGCATCTTCTAAACGTTATAGTTTTATCATTACTAAATAATTCTATTAGTTTTTGTTGAACTATGTTATACATGTGATCTTCCAATTCTGTATATATTCCCGTTCTCCCTTTCTTTATAAACCTTCTAAAAATATCATTTAGTCTGTTATTTTCAATATCTTCTCTTGATATGTATATTTTCCTATTTTTATTTATTACTTCAATATCAATGGTTTTTGTTTCCATTAATATTACTTGTGTTCTGTATTTGTTAACTATATTTTCGACAATAGGTATATGATCATCTAAATTTTCTTCTTGGCTATGGATGGTTGCCATATCAGTATCGTCTATAGCATTAATTTCATGGTTATCTGCATTTATTCTGCTTAAGAAATCTGCAACTCTATTATCCTTTCCTTTGATGTAATCTACTTTAAACGTATACTCCCCTAATTTTAAAATCCATTTTTGTAATCTAGGGCTTATATCTCTCCTCTCCTTCTTGGTCTGTAACCACTTTAAAGGTTGATGGTCGGTAAATATATCAAATTCTATTCCATACAAGTATGGCCGAAAATAGTTGGTCGACCAGACTATGGCTAACAACTCTTTTTCTATAGTACTGTACATTATCTCGTGTTGGTTCAATGTTCGACTTGCGTAACATACTGGGTGATTATCTTGACTTAACACGGCGCCCAGGGCGTAGTTACTTGCATCTGTTGTTAATCTAAATCTTTTATCAAAACTTGGATAATGTAGTATAGGATGATTCGTTATTAAATCTTTTAATTTCTCAAAAGCATTTATATACTGGGTATTCGTGATATCAATTCTATTTTCTTTTTTCAAAAACTTTGTCATGGGTTGGGCTACTCTAGCGTAATCTTTCATAAACTTCCTATAGTATCCTGTAATACCTAGGAAACTTTTTATTTGTTTTGTTGTCTTTGGTAATTTTAACTTTTTTATAACCTCTATTTTCTTTGGATTGGGCTTGATACCTTGATCCGTTAATAAATGCCCCAAATATTCGGTTTCTTTTGCAAAGAAGTTGCATTTATCCACTTGTATTTTTAAGTTGTTTTCCTTCAATCTCAGTAATACCTTATTAATACTGTCTTTATGTTCTTCCAAGCTGGTGCTAAATATTAATATATCATCCAGATACACAATACAAATTTTATTAATTAAACCTTTCAATACCTGATTCATCATTCTTTGGAACGTTGCAGGCGCATTTTTTAATCCAAATGGCATTCTTATGTATTCATAATGGCCTTGGGGTGTAGAAAAAGCAGTTTTCGATCTGTCTTTTTCATCTACCAAAATCTGATGAAACCCCTTTGCTAAATCTAAAGTTGTGAAATACTGTGCCTTTCCTAACTTATCGAATATATCATCGATATTCGGAATAGGGAATTTATCACTCACTGTTACTTCATTCAACTTTCTGTAATCAATTACTAATCTCCATTTTTTCTCACCGGAATTATCCATTTTCTTGGGTACTATCCATATAGGGCTGTTATATGGGGAATTACTTTCCTTAATGATGCCTTGCTTCAGCATCTCTTTAACCTGTTTCTCTACCTCTTTTTCGTGTATTGGCGGAAACCGATAAATTCTTGAATATACGGGTAAATCCGAAGTTGTAACAATTTGATGCTTAACATCACTGGCATTGGTTAACTTTTGTCCCTCCATAAAGAATAAATTCTTATTCAACTTTATAATTTGCTTTAACAAATAGAATTCTTCCGAATTAAGTTTTGTAGTATCTAATCTTTCTAGTATATTATTGTTTTCATCTGTGGGCCTAAGATTATTTATTTCTTCGTACGCATAAGGACAATTATATCCTTTGAATTTTATTGTTTCGTTGTTGATTTCTAACTTTTGCTGATCAAACTCTATCTTAGCTCTCATTGGTATTAGTAAATTTGTTCCGATTATTGCGTCAAACTTCTTCCTGTCTAAATTCATCAATTTCCAAGACATCGTCGCATTTATTTTGAATTCTTTTGGTACTTCTGTTATTTTTTCAAAATTTATTCTTGATGGTCCATTAACTGTGTTAATATCTACTGGGTAAATGCTGTTATTAATTATGTGTGGTAATAGATTCTGATCCAAAATTGATATGGACGATCCTGTATCAATTAGGCAATCTATCTTATTATTATTTATGGTTAGTTCTACTATGGGTAATGAGTTGTATTGGAGGCTGTTGCATGAAAATTTGCGAATTCTCCTGATTGTTGTCTATTAATTTTATCAACATCCATTGGTTCTACATGTCTGTGCTGTCGAAATTGTTGAGAATGTTGTCGATAGTTATTATTTCTAAAATTTCCTGAATTATTCCATGGTCTTTGCTGCCTAAAATTATTATTGTTCCTTTGTTGTGTAAAATTGTTATTATAATTATTACGAAAATTATTAGGATTGTGTTGGAACTGTGGTTGCATTCGTATTGGTTGTTGTGGTCTAATGTTCGGTCTTTGAAACGCATTATTATTTCTGTTATTGATTTGCATTCTACTTTCTATCTTTTCTTTCAATCCTGTTGCTAATAGGTTTTGGTATGCCTCTTCCAAATTATTAATACCCCTCGCTCTTAGATACATCTCCTCTTCTCTAGGAATTTTAAATAAAAACTTATTATATATACTTTGTTCATTATACTCAGGCTTGAAGTCCATAGGTGGATTTCCATCTAACCGATATTTTAAATTCATCTTATCTAATATTTCTTTAAGTTCCTGATAAAATTGACTTACATTACTAAATTTTATCCCGTCTGCTTTTTCCTTTAGAGCTGCATATTCCTCGTGAACGCCATACGTCCTTTGTAGTTGAGTTTTCACCTGGCTCCAACTGCTGTCTGGGTGCAATCTCAATATTGTAGTTAACGCTTCTCCCTGGATCTTCGATATTATTATTCGCTGCAAGTATGCCAACTGTCCGGCATCCTGAATCATTGACATCATATAATCAGCTTCGTTTAAGAACGATGAGAGGGCGTACGAATCATCTCCCTTGAATACTGGGATAGACCGTGCCTCTTTAATTAAATCACTAAATGTGAAATTCATTTTATTTTGGTTTCTTGTCTCGTTTTCACTATCACTCACTTCTTCGTTTTGTCCCCTAGTACCTCTCACTTGTCTATCTTTTTCAACTTGTCTACTAAGTTGATCGATTGACATTAATATTAAATATGGTATTGTTTAATTTTTTTTTTTGCTACTTCGAGTTGTAACTCGCTATTTCACTTTTTATTTTAAACTGTACTCACACTTAATTATTTAAATCGCGATGATTGTTGCTTTGCAACGTTAGCACTATGAGTTCGAGTTTTTTTTGTTTGATACTACCGATTTTCGCTCGGTGTGTATTCACACTATTTATCACACAAAAAAATGATTCTCAAATCAATTCCGATATTAGTTCGGTGTACTAACTCGCGATCCTACCGACTGCGCCAGAAAACTATTTATTTTAGAGGTTTAACAAAAAAATATATTTATTTTATTATTAACTTCGGGGACTGAAGATGGAAAGTGAATAGTTCTTCGCGGGTTGATCTACAACTGACTGAGTCAAAACTCTTCATCTAGAATGTTACCTCGGTATGTAACACAATCGTCGGTCCGAACATTGTGTTTGTTTACACAAGTGTTCGACAGAGCGACATCGAGGAATCTTTGTCATTGGTGACAAAGTATATTTAATTGCAGAAGGCATTTCAGATTGATAAATGTGTTGGTCCATAAAATGTTATGGATTGTTTAAACAAACATTCGACAGAGCGTCGCCGAATATTTCTAATGAGAGACCACAAAGTATTGTTTTACTTTGTGTCCCAAATATCAAAAGGTAATTATAATTTAATGGGGATTGAATGAATAAGCTCAAGTGGCCTATTATCGTTTGATATATCTTGCGTGCCTCTCACTCGTTCCGCCCGCCACTGTAATGAGGGCAATGAAATCAAATTTCGCCAGGGTTACAGCTGACAGACGTACGTGCCTCGAGGGAAAGCAACTGGATTTGAATTTCCACTTTAATGAAGCGATGTAGACGGGGCTGTTCGATATTAGCGACGTCAGGTCTTTGTGGTTGAAACATTTTCCATCCACTGTCGTGCATCCTGCATATAAGTTCGTCGTGCGGTGAATTGTTTAACAAAAAGCCAAAGCGAAAAATGCTTTGCAAAGTCCAGGGCAAATATTGCCTTGGGATCAATTAATTTCATCCCCATGTGCACACAGTGGACGAACAAATAAATAGCGCCCCTTTGGGTATGGTCCAGGACTTGGTGTACAGATGTTGCCCGAACACAGTTGGGTATCCTCTGGCCAATAGAGGTGGTTGGGTGTTCCTTTTTAAGCCGGCTTGCGCCGTCTGTGTGGAAAGTTATTTCACTGTAGACGGGGAGATGGGTGGTCATCAGCAGCCAGAGTAGGTTTTAATTATGTGCTAATCGGTGTGGGGGCTATGCGAAAATAGATTTGTGTTTTGTCGTCTTCTGGGAAACTTCTTTTAGGTGTTTATGTGCAGAGATTGTATCTGAACTTGCCATAAATAGCTTCCAATGGAGGTGATAATTAAGGCTTCAGCTACTTTGGTCATACATGCGACTAATTATGCTGTCCAAGCAAGCGTCTGAATAGCTCCTGAGAATTTTTAACATGAATGATAGAATAATATCCGGTTTGAGCACAAGATTATATGCGAATCTCTATGGTCTCTATTTTCATGTAAGCCGGCCGGGGACATCAATTTGCAAATGCTTCAAGTCAGTCGCCACTTCGTACATGCTGACCAACGAAGCATGAAACACAGTCCAAGCGGGGTATTTTTCCAATGCGCGACACCTTTAAGCTGACATGTAAAACTATAAAGCTTACTTGACCAAGTGTTGCATTTCAAGTCCTATGGTTTTCTGAGACGTCCATAATGGCTGAGTGAATTGTTTAAATTCAAATACTTACTGGCTTTAGAATTTTATTCCAGGCATAGATAGTGGTCGGAGTGGCTCAGTGGTTAGTGTGTTGGAATACTGGAAGAGTGGTCGCCGAACACAAAAAAACAAAGATTTTATATTTTAAGTTTTTTTCTACTGCATCGCTATTCGCGTCCGAGAGTGTAACTGTCCTGAAAGAGCTTCCCAATTCAGCCGTCCGCACTCGGCCTAAAATTGTAAGTCCCTTTCATTGGTATCTAACTAAAAACTCACACAAACCACAAATGAACCTGTTGGGCTAACTATGCGTACCATTTTGACCTTGTGTCTCCTGGATGGAGTTTTATGACCTTCTGGATGGAGCCTACGGAGCCTGTCCGGAGTACGATGTCAAAGTTGTGCTCGGGGATTTCAATGCTAAAGTCGGAAAGGAAAACATCTTTGGCGGGTTAGTTGGTAAGCACAGAATCCACGAAACAACCACAGACAATGGTTACCGACTAACTGACTTCGCGGCAGCTCGTAATACGGTTATAAGTAGCACTAGGTTTCCAAGGCTAAGGATCCACACAGCAACCTGGCGCTCTCCAGACGGCCGAACCGCCAACCAAATCGACCATGTGCTAATCGACGCGAGGCACGCATCCAACATCCTCAACGTGCACACATTCCGCGGGGCAAACGTCGACTCTGACCATTTTCTTGTTGCGGTTAAGTTCAGAGCTCGACTATTCAACGAGAAGAAGCTGCGATCCGCACGCAGCCACCCAGCTCAAGGAGATCGAAGACTCCTGCGATCGAAACAACATCCGGAAGTTCTATAAGAAAGCAAAGCAACTGGCTGCTGGCTTCAAGACCGGAACGCAGGCTCTTCGAAACACTGAAGGAAACCTAGTCACCGAAGCGCAGGGAATAGTAGATGTGTTTAAGCAGCACTTCCAGCTGCTGCTAAATGGGCATCATGTAGAGAGAGTGATAGGGCAAGAAGAGAGCCCACGTCCAATCAATGAAGAACCAGTTCCACCACCCAGTATAGAAGAAGTTGACTTAGCAATAAAAAAGCTAAAGAACAACAAGGCCGCCGGCTCTGATGGTTTACCAGCGGAGCTCTTCAAATACGGTGGTGATGTTTTGGTAGGGCGCATGCACAAAATCATCAACCATGTATGGGTGGAAGAAAGCATGCCCGATGACTGGACTATCAGCTCCATATGCCCCATCTACAAAAAAGGCGATCCTATGTCTTGCAAGAATTATCGAGGCATATCCCTGCTTAATGTCGCATACAAGATCCTATCCAACGTACTGTGTGTACGTCTCAAACCGTTCTGCAACACACTAATCGGCACGTACCAGTGTGGCTTCCGGCCCGGCAGATCGACTATAGACCAAATTTTCACACTGAGGCAAATCCTGGAAAAGACCAATGAATTTCAAGTCGAGACTCACCACCTATTCATCGACTTTAAAGCCGCGTATGATAGCATTCATCGCCAGGAGCTTTATGTGGCGATGGCCGAATTCGGGATCCCGGCAAAACTGATCCAGCTATGTAGCGTGACGCTGGAGAACACACGCTGCAACGTGCAATTTGGAAGTAGTTCCTCCGAACTATTCCAAACATGCACCGGATTTCGGCAAGAAGAGCACTATCATGTGACTTCTTCAATCTCGTGTTAGAGCAGATAGCGCGCAGGGCAGGTGTCAACACGGAAGGCATTATCTGCAACAGATCCGTCCAGCTACTGGGGTATGCAGACGATATTGACATCATCGGTCGCTCCCAGCGTGCCGTGATAGTGGATTTTACGGCGATTGAAGAACAGGCTAAATTCGTTGGTCTTGTAGTAAATGAGGACAAGACTAAGTACATGCTATCAACAAACAAACAACCATCTGTCCACCGCCTAGGACAGAACGTCACTATTGATAGCAACAATTTCGAGGTAGTTAAGGAGTTTATCTACCTCGGTGTAAACATGAACTCTACAAATGACATCGTAGTGGAGATCCGGCAAAGAATTACCCTAGGAAACCGCTGCTACTTCGGTTTGGCAAAACAATTGGGTTCAAAACTCCTAACTCGAAGGACAAAATGTATGCTTTACAGAACCCCTATCCTGCCAGTTCTGCTTTATGGCGCCGAGTGCTGGACGATAAGCAGGAAGGGAGAGCTGATACTGGGCTCCTTCGAAAGAAAAATTCTTCGGCGGATTTTTGGTCCTGTGTGCGAGGAGGGCGAATGGAGGAGAAGATACAACCGCGAACTCTATGAGCTGTACCAAGATGTGGATGTAGTCCAAAAGTCCAAAATACGTCGACTACATTGGCTCGGCCACATCGAGCGAATGGAAAATATTGCTCCAGCTAAGAGGATCTTCGAATCCCAGCCGCCAGGTTCGACAAGGAAGACCGAACCTCCGTTTCAAAGACCAAGCAATCGCGGATGCCAGAGCGCTTGGTCTGGATAACTGGAAGCAGCGTGCCCGGGATCGCAGAGGATGGAAGGCTACAGTGTCTAAGGCAGAGCCCGTTAAGAAGAAGTCTCCTGGATGGGCATTTTTGTCAATAAACTACTGACACTGTAACGAATTTAGACTCTCACTAGATATGTGTAGCGGGAGTCACTCGATCGAAATTATAAGCAAATTAGACGAGATATTCAGCTTCACTCGCAGAGCGCAGAGTGTGAAACCAAAAAAGTCGAGCGAGATATCGCAATAAGATGAATTCCGAACATATGTCATGTGCAATAAGTGCCATTCTCGATTCCAGCCCTGTAAAAATGGGAGTTCTACTTTTCACTTTTGACCCCACGCCAGCAGATAGCTACAAATCATACATACACCTGATGTCAAAAACCTGCCCCCGAAGAGATTAATGCAATAAGAATATAACTCAACTTAGTCCTAAGACAATTTTGAACTTGGTAAGTTCTAAGGTAACTTACCTCATATTCCTTAGGTAACCGAACCTTTTGAAACATGTGTAAAATCAACCTAGTTTTTGGTAATTTGGTAACGGTATGCCAGGTTGTCTAGACAGTTTTACCTTAAACCTAGGCTGAATAAAGCATAATATTTTCCCTAGGCTAATATGCTTAGTTAGCCTAGAAGCTGAGGTAGCCAAACAAAATTTTACCAATTTTTGTAGTCGTACATAGACATTTAATTTAATTTACCAGCCAGGCTTACTTACCTTACTCGTATTTCTTATTCTTAGGCTAATGCTATCAGAAATGAAATAAAAATTAAAGAAATGTTTTTTATATTAAGTAATTTTTATCTTTATTTTTTTCTGCTAATTTGTTTTTTACAATACGTGCGATATTTATTATTTATATAATGTAAAAAGTGTTATATGATATTTTTTATATTATTATTATGACTTGAAGTAGCGTTGGCAACGCGATGTTAATATTATCTGGAAATAGAAAACATGCATTTGACTATACAAAATTTTCTTTGCGAAACATTGTTTCAGAACCCATTTTGTTGTATGATCTTTTAGAAAACTTTTTAAAAAATTGGCTTTAATTTGATTCGAAAACAATGTGATTTTATAAATACATACATTAAACAAAAGGGATATTTCACTGCACTTACCTTAAACTTCTTCTTCGACAAACTTTTTGTCTAAAATTTGTCATTTGTTGTTAACTTTTTGTTTTTAACTTTAAGTTTCCACACTGGATTGCACTGTACTGTTTTTAATGTTTTTATATTTCACGAACTTTTAGAACTTAAATCACTGATTATTTTTCGTTAACAAAATACGTCCACAAATTACAAAGGATGTTATATATTTACCTTACAGCTAATGAAATTTTACATAGTCGGTGAAAATGTATGCGGAATATCAGCTTAGGCCTAAGGTACATTTACCTAGTAACTAAGGTAATTTGTACTGTTTCTGAATCTAACTGTACATTCCGAAGCAATACACGAAAATAAAACTATACATATCACCAAAAGTACTTTGACAAAACTAAAAATTAAATTTTATGAAGTTTAGGAAGAAGTAAAGAAAAAATGAATACACAGGTGAACACGTGCAGTTTTTATGCCTTGATTAAAATTCATTATAATGAATAAAATAATTTTTTTATTTTGGCATAAACTTCAAAAGGAACGAAATAAAATTGTTTAACAAAAAAATATATCCGCTTTAGCCTCAATAACTTTTTTTAATTGTCTTGGAGCCGTTTTGACGAATTTTTGCACCATTTCTGCAGGAACGTCATCCCTGACCTTTGTTACTACAAAAAATATCTCATTTCTGCTCTGCAACAGTTATTTTTTATTTAATGCAGTCTCGGAGTTGCCCGTTGTGTGTTTCTAGTTCAATATCCCGTTAAAGTTGCATCACCATTGGGCTTTTGTGACCGATTAGTCTATAGCCAAATGGGAATGGGTAAACAAATCGTATTTACGGTGAACCATGAGGCTCAAATGAAATCTTTTTCGTCCATAAAACCCGGTTCCACACTTAATGGGTTTGTTTTTAAACTCTTGGCCGAATTAGATTGATAGATAGATATAGATAGATTTATTCAAAGTAATTCATTTGTAGTACAATAGATTCACGGAAAGAATTGAAAATCACCAATTGCAAAATTTTGAGTTGCAATTTATGAATTATATATTTCTCGCAAATCACAACGAAGTTTTCATGGATTGATACAAAAATTGGTAATTTGACATTGAAAACGGCGGAGAATACCAAATTCTGTTTGTTGAAATTTGCGATTAGAAGTATCGATTTGAGCTTCTTTTATTTGTAGTAATTTGCGAGATTGTTTGTCGCAATTTACCACTCTAACAGGTCAATTTCTGAAAAACCACTTCACAATCACATATTGCGAAAAATATTTGGTGATTTACCAACACTGAATGATGAATCAATAAAATCTTGTTATAATTTAACACTTGAAACTGAAAACGTATATTGACGTATAGAAGTCGTAAATTGCAAAATATGTTTTGTAATTTCCATGGAATCAACTACCTGATGTGTGGAATCCTTTTATGCAATCCTTTCTTTTTATGGATGCATGTATGTATGTGGTATTGCTTGACAGCTGCAATCATGAAGCCAAATCTTCATTGTGCACATTGCGTGTCGGTGCAGAGACAGGCAGTCGGTATTCAATCTTTGCTTAAAGCAGTCGGGTTAAAGTTGCTTAAATTTAAATACAACTAATTCGTATGCATAGTGAGTGTCCTACTAATTATAAAGCATTCTGGAATACATTTTGTAAGTACCTTTTGAATTCCAAAAACCCTGAAGTACCTATGCATATAAATCTGTATTTTTTTCAGAAGTTACATCTTCCTATTAGAAAATAAGTATCAATTGGAATGTATTCTAAAATATGTAATTGAAAAGAATTGTAAAGGTTCGTATCAATGTCAAGTTCATCTAAATATTTTATTTGTATTTTAAATTTCAGCATAGACAGAAAAACCACCCCAGACAAATCCCGTTGTCTCCGGACGATATGGCGCCGTATGATTTTCTTGGATATCAGGAGGAATACGAAAATAACCTAATTAATAAAACTATGAATTTTGATTTGTAAATCACAAGATATAAGTTGCAAATTGAGAAAAAGTTTTCTAATTTCACGATAAAACATTTTCAATTTAATACGGTGATACCTCAAATCACTACTCAAGAAACGTCAATTGCAAAATATGAATTGCAAATTGATAAAAATAAGTTGCAATTTACGACTAAGAAGTTGTAAATTGCAACTACTGAAGTAGTAAATCTACTCCTGCCAGTTCGCAAATCAACACTATTGAGTTGCAATTCAAGATTAAATGGTTGTAATTTGCTAAGGGAGGAAATCGTAATTTACAACAGAAAAGTGGTAATTTACGAATTATTTTTGCAATTTACAATCCACGTAATATCAAATTAATAACTATTTGTGTCAAATTGCGATCGGTTATGGCAATATGTATTTCTCGTCTGATCGCATTATTTATAATGAAAAGTGTTGATTCACGACTTTTGAGGGTCAATATCTTCACTTCGTACAATTTCTAGAATTTCGAAAAAAAGTCGTGAATTAGTAAATCCTTAGCTGGGCTCTAAAACCAGACGAACTTTTCGCGATTCTGCGCTTATTTTTCTTGATTTGATCCTAAAATTCTTTCCGTGTTAGATTAATAATTCTTCTTTTACAAATTTGAGTGGGTATACCTACCATAAAACTATAAAAATCAATAAAACAAAAGGAAACAATAATTTGAGTGAGTACACCTTTATATATTAAAAAAAATAGAAAAGAAAATCAAAATTTAGGTATTTAATCATGAATTATTTCGAAACTAAAGCAAGCACTTTGTGGCCATTAAATAAATTGTAGCCTCTTTATTTTGTTTTCGTAGTTAGGTATATATGGTACTTTTCTTACAGAATATGTATACCCAAATAGAGTTGAGCAAGGCGCCTTTGAATTATACTTTAGAAAATCGCGTTTCAGCTTATTTTTTTCATTTTGAAGCTCGAGAATTTTAGCAGTTGGACTCCTAACAAACTTCCCCAAAATATATCTTCCATCCTTCGGTATAACTTTTTCGTCTTGTACCCGAGGTAGGTAAACTTTTGCACATAGATCGTTCTTTTGTGATTATTGATTTGAATATTTACAGTTTGCTTCGACAAATTTAATTATTCCCCTATTTTTTAACAGAAAGACCGCAATCGTATTTTGCGACAAAAGCTACTCAATCTTCCATATTTAACTCTTTCGTTTTCTCCATATTTTAATCAAAATGGACCTGCACACAATAAATCTATCATCATTAATTTAAATTCAAACGAAAGCAATATTTTCCGACAAACAAACCTTGAAAAATGACTTCGTCAAAATACTTTTGCCAGTCAAAAAACGTACTCTAACCACAAATAGGCCTGAGCTGTCCAGCGATGGGTCTCAAATGGAATTACTTACACACACAATCATAGGTCACCTCAGTGAAAACTGTAGACAGTTAATCTGTAGCCGTTAGGAATTATTCGCCTTGAAAGCGACTTTCATTTCTGTCAAAATGCTTTTGCCGATGAGGTATGATGATAAAGCTTCCTAATGAACCCTTCGAATTTGGAAATAAAATGCAAGCAGGATCTTTTCATTCGTCCCAAACTAGCAACGTCCATAAAAGTTTTGTTGCGTTAAACAAGGCCTAGGTTCGGGAATCAACTATATTGATTATAAGAGTGTGTCTACACAGCGACTTAAATCTAGCTTGACTTAACCTCATCCCTGTTAAAAGCCAATTAGTATTTGTCCGTCTTACAGTTACTGTAAGTTTCGATGGTGTGGCTCGCCTAGAAGGACTGGGTGATTCCCTCCAAGCTGCGGTCAGGTTTTTTCCCAGGGAGTGGAAAAGTGTCGCCTACCATTAGCATAGACATCACTTCTCGGCTCATGCTGTAAACACAAAGACGGAGGACCTTACTTGCATCACTATAGTAATTTTTCCATGGGAGGAATTTTGATTTAGGAAATGTTTCTCAAATACCCAGCCTTTGTGTCTTCTAACCTATGTACACAAAGGAAGATCCAGAACATATTTTTCGAATGAAATGCCAACAAAGCGTTTATTGAAAAATTCCTTCATTTCTTCCTTACCACATAAAGTGCGTAAATGCAGTCCTCCTAAGCAGTCCCACACACTGACAATAATGAAAAGGGTTCCTAGGCCATATCTCTAAGCCTGTGGCAAATAAATATTGTTTTATATTGGAAAAGAAAATCGTTCCTTTCATCCACTGCAACAGCAGGAAGCTGGGGCATTCCCTCACAGCTGAATTGCTCCTTCATCCATTTTATGACATTTTTAGCTTTACTTTTAATTTCCCTTGGAATACTGTAATTTTGTCTGGAGCACAATTTAAAGGGAACAAATCTTTGCCCTTGCACTATAAACTGCGCTGATGAGGCGAGTGGAATTTATTAAAAAGGATTCAAATTGTTTTCGTTTTCAAGGAAATATTTCATCGGTCCTTCCCTCACTCTGTGTCTGCGGGATATGACTTTGTCTCATGTGCATCCATCATAGCGCTGATTGATGGCCACAATGAAAACAAGTCCAATCTGCTGCGGAAAATGGCCTGCTCATCATGCTGCTGCTGACAACATGTGCCGTAACGTCTTCGTTGGGTGGAGTTTTGTAATGGGCCTTAAACATTGATTGATTAACCAAATCAATCAGTTGCAACTGCTTAGACTTTTCGACAGCGGAAAACAGTTTTCAATGCAAATTCGTTTTAATATATTTTATGCACAGAAGGGATGATACAGTTCGTGTGCACGATGGGTCAAATTTTAATAAATGCTGCAGCCGTCATGCGAGCATTTCTCGCCTTTACATTTACATTTATTGACTCAGAAAATACCTTTTACATTAGACTTGAAGTCCATTTATAGCAAAAGTTAGTACAATTTTAACTAATTAATTAAGCTAAATAAATATGAATTAAATTAAACAAAATAAGATAAGCAAAATAGGAAACATATTCAATTAAAAAAAAATCTACATTATTAACAAAAAAAAAATAATAAGTTAATTAACAAATAATAATAATTATGAATTATTGACTAGATGTCTGAATAAAACGTTTTCTAAATTTTTGGTACCGCGATGTCTTCGTATATCTAGGGGTAAGGCATTCCACTGTCTGATAACACAAGCAAAAAATTGACGTTCGGAATTTGTGCATGTGAACTTTGACTGTACAAATATTAACGATGTTGACGATTTGCCAAAATGAATTTTTTCATAAAGATACGAGGGTTCCTTGTTTATTAAAATGTTATTTAGCGTCTTAAGTCCGCAATACTTAAGATACGTATACAAACTACATCCAAAAATGCTTTTCGAGTAGCTTGATATTATTAAATGCTACAGTTAAATTTCTTTTTGTTTCAGAATTATGACCACAACAAATTTCACACCCATATGTTATGATCGGCATAATTATTGATTTGGCTATTTGCATTTTAATATGCTGCGGGGTGAAATGCTTGTATAAAGATAAGTTTCGTAGACAACCATAGATCTTACCGATTGACAACCGTATATGATAGTCCCAAGGGTATAATCGAACCAAATACCCAAGTTTTTAGCCTTTTCTGTATATTCAAGTACTGTTCTTCCCAAGTATATTCTTGGAAAATAGCTATGGTCAAGTTTATTCTTGTAGACAATCAAACATTTAGACTTTTTTGGATTAAGTTGGAGACAATTCTCTTCTGACCAAGTTGTAATATTTTTTAGGTCTTTATTTAATTTATCAGCACAATCTTCGATCATTCCTAGCTTGTAATTTAAATATACTTGTACATCATCGGCGTACATGTGCAGTGAAGAATTTTCGACTATAAGCGGAAGGTCATTAATAAACATTTTAAACAACAATGGGCCGAGTATTGATCCCTGAGGCACACCAGAGGAAAGTTCTAAAAAGTTAGACACGTTCTTATTTAAGACAACTGCCTGTTTTCTATTTGTGAGGTATGAGTGCATCAGAGCGGCGGCAGAGCTTGAAAACCGAAAATATTTCTTTATTTTGAATAAATTTACTTTATCAAACGCTTTAGAAAAGTCCAGCAGTCCGAGAAAAGGTACAAGGTCCTTGTCCATAGAATACCTTAAGTTGTCATTAACTTTAAGAAAGTTTATTATTGTTAAGAAAAAGTGATATTTGTTTGTGCAAGAACTTTTCCAAAACTTTTGACAGAAATGGAAGTATTGAAATAGATCGGTATTCGGGATTCGCATGTCGGGTAGCTGCTTTCTTTAGAATCGATATTACTTTCGCATACTTCCATAACTGCGGAAAAGAACTTGTTAAAATGATTGTGTTAAAAATATGGGTAATAGCTGGAAGTATATGTGGCAAAATTATTTTTACAGAAAGGGGGATGTATTTCATCGAGATCCACTGCCTTTGATTTTATGTCAATGACAGCTCTTACAACATCTTGTTCTTCTATTCTCGTAAAATAAAAACATCCCTCGACAACATTTTCACATGAAGATTGGTGAGCATCTCGTTAGGCCGGATTGAAAGTTCGCAAATTGAATATTTAGTGAGTTTGGACTTACATCTACAGGACATTCATCTCTTTGCCGACCGACACCTAGTTCTCGAATATTTTTGCAAAGCGTTCGTGCAGGTAAGTTTGGCTTTAACCTGTTAAAGCAAAACAGCTTCTTAGCTTCCCTTATTTTAATTGTAGCATTATTTCCTTCCTTTCTTTCGGCGGTTTTGCCCTGACGACAGGTTGGACGTGTGCATGTGCGTCAATATCTCAACAGCCCGATGGACGTGTTGACCTATATTAGCGAATAAATAATGAACACATTTCGGGGAAAAGTGAACGATGATGGTATATGCTCGAGTTCCTTGATTGACAACATTTCCAGTTCAGCGCATCATCCTATTATCGCTTCTCAGTCTGATGGCTGCACGTCTGCTGCTGAGGCGACCTTTTGCTTAAATGACTTTTGGTAAATGTGCCTCATAACTGTCGTCTCAATTTCACTGAATTAAGAACATCTGCTTCTGCTGCGAAATTTCAAAGTTTCAAACAGTTTTTGATTGAGCGCAGCTTGCAGTATTCTAAAAAATACGAAAACGCTCTTTTTGAATGCGAGTTCTTTTTACTGAGTTATTGTTTGGCTTTGCATGCATCTATGTAGGTGTAGGAGATACAGATATCTGATCGCACAAGGGCCACATGTGGACTTAGGAGGTACCAACCTTTCGTGATAAGCAGCTAAAACATGTCGAGTAGACTTGTTTTACAGCAGTCATCAACAAAATACGATAATGGTGCTAGTTCAGGTTGTGGATATTACTGTCACATAGTCCAGTTTTTTTCTTTTTTAAATTAGTTTCGAAATCCCAAAGACCCATATAAACGAATTGAATGTCCACCTTAAGCCCATTCCCGATGACAGCGACCCTGCCCTACCTCTACCAATTGCGGATCCTAATCTCCCGATAACAGATACAGCCATTATTCAAGCTAACAAGACAGCTCCATTTTTCCTCCTCCTACCGCAAATGGCTTTCATTAGCCTTGACAACATTTGTCACAGCTTCTGCCAAATTACATTCAGGTGTCTGTTTCACTAAACTATACACCCAGTACCCACTGCCCTCTCGTGGCAACAATTTAAGCAAATAAAAATCCAATTGTACTCACATAATTATCATTTATCGCTATTTGCTTGTGAAGTTAGTTCTCCGTTCACCCCTCGTTTGGCTCACAGCAGGACTTCCTAATTGGTTTTCTTGTTTGCTGTCGCATTTGGCGCACAGCACTGCCCCTCGCCACAGTATTGGCACACAAAGCCGAGAGAATTCATTCAAATAAAGTGCGGCGGTGTACGCAAATAATTTATGATATTTATTCCCAGCAAAGTAAAACTTTCCCGATAAATTCCAGAGGCAAGCTCGTGCCTCTTTTCATTTTCAATCGATTCCAACAAATTTATGGAGCACAGCGCAGGACATAATAAATGCAAGCATTTTGGCCGGTTTCATGCAAACAATGGACCACTGGATTTGATTTAGGATCCCAGTTAGTGGGGGAGTGGGGGAGAGCAACTTAAAAGGTGGAAATGATGAATCCTTTTCATATGCCTTCCTTCGGCCGGACATCATTGACACGGAAATCATGATTTGTAAATAAACCCTGATGCAGAACGGCAGATAGGTCCGAGAGGACCTATTCCTTGTGAAATGGGCAATGAGGTTCAGCTATATACCTACTTTTGGGCTGTGGCTTTTTATCGTTAGAGTTTTGTAGCATATTTGTTTGGGTGGAGAAAGGATTTAGATTTATTCAGGATATGGGGGAGATAAAAAAGATCGCCTTTCGAATTCCTGATCAAAGGCTTTCGGTATTCGGGTAGGACACACATTTTTCTGAGGGATCAGGTTTGACGATGGGGCCCTTTTAGCGATTGTGGTAGAGAGAAATGCTGTTAAAATTGAGAATAAAAACACGAGTCCACAAAGAAAATGCTGTCCAGTATGATGGGCGCAGGAGGTGGGGTTTATGAAGCTTTGCGGTGGTTTGCGTTAGCGAATAGCTTCGTCATATCAAATGCAGCTGTATATTTACAGCTAGAGGGATTGAAAAGTAAGGAAGGACACTAACTAACTCTGCCGCTTGCGTACACCAGTGTTATTACATTCGACGAAAATGTTCGTCCTTTTCAGCTAACTAGCTTTGCAAATATTAAATGTGACCATTTGAATGAAAAAATGTTGTATTTTATGAAAGCCTTCGTTGGTTGTAGGTAATTTAACCCTAAAATGCCAAAAGGAAACCGATTTTGATGAAAAAAATATTTTATATGTAAACGGAAACAAAAACAACAAATCAGCTGTTTTCAAATGAATACCAAACGCTGGCGAAGTAATTAAAATCGAAATAAACGAAAACCGAAATAATCGAAAAACTAAACCATAAAAGGCGAAATGAGCTTAAAACGAACGAAATATACGTGAGCCAAATAATTGAAAAGGCTATTAACTAAAACAAACAAACCACAAAAAAAAAACCGGCCAAGTGCGAATGTCACTCGCGCACCTCGAAGGTTCCGTACTTCGCTAGAGTTGGAAATTGCGAAGATTCTTTTCTTTTTGTAAGAAGGTGGAAAGCATCGAAAGCCTAAGGACTTTAATCCACTACCACATCTGCCTCCATTCCCATTTTCCGGCGGAACGATTGTTTGCCATTGCTTATATGGGGGATGTTATGATGTGTGCGTTTTTTTTTACCAATAACGAATGAAAAATGGTTAAAAGGAAAATATTTACTTTTCCGCAAAACAGTCCTCGGCACTTATATAGCTACGAGCATGATCTATAAATAAAAGTTAATTAAAAAAAAAAAACCCGACTGACTGTAAAAAAAATAATTGCAAATAAAAATAAAGTACACGACTGGGTCGAACGTAACTTTCTCGTTCATCAAAAGTTTTAATATAAATGAATTGGGAGTTGCTGATTGTGTAAGCTCCAAGTTGTTGGAAATATATTTAGGTTGCATATTCAATATGATTGAAAAAATTAGAAGTTGGCAATATTTGTTAAAAATAAGTTTTACGTAGCTGTTATTGGATTTTCATTGGAAGGTGGGGCATTGTTATTATTTCAAAATTATACCGAATATATTATGTGAATACAGATCGGAATTTGGGTAGTCATATTTGATAAATATTTAAGATATTGATTTTTTTGAGAAAACCTAAGTACGGAATCTTATTGAGAATACTTATATTATCTTTAATCTGTATTTTGATCAAAATCGTTAGAGCGGTTTTTGTAAAATTTCGCAAACAAAACGGTAACAAACTTTTGCAACATTTAGCTTAAGAAATACGATTGCTTTACTATATAGCTAAAAGCTGAGTATAAGATATTGTTCGGGATGTAAGCATTACTTGGTTTTAAAAGTTGTATCCGAAATCGAAAAAATCGGGTTTTCGAGATTTGAGCAGTTTCTAAAATAAGCTCTTTCGGTGATTCGAATTTGAAATTGAGGACACAATAATTTGGAAAACATAAATTTTACTCTAAGTTTGCATTTTGATCAGAATCGCTCTTGCCGTTTTCAGGTAAACTAAAGAAAACCAAGTTTTCAAGAAAATTACTTTTTCAGGAATCCATTGAACTACAATACATAGAAAAATTGAGCTTGCTATTGGGTTACAAATGACCATATTACCTTAAAAATGTTTTTTTTTTTCTAATCGGATGGACTTTTCGAGATGTGTCCAAATTTCAAAAGAACCGTTACTCGATTTTTTGAGTAGGCAGTTATATTAACTTTGCCTACTCAAGCTTAAATATCAATTTATGTTGAAATCGTTAGAGCCGTTTTCGAACAAATCAAACTGGTATGAAAATGTTGTATGGGAAGTAACAAAGCCCCCAAACCTTAAATCCGAAGTTTGAACGAAATCCGTTCAGCCGCTTAGGCTGTAGGCCTCGGAACATACAGACAGACGGACAGACAGACAGATAGACAGACACAGATAGACAAACAGACAGAAGGACAGGCGGACAGAATTTTGCGACCCACATTTTTGAGTTCGCCTATCATCGTAATGTCAGAATTGATTAACATCTCGAGTTCGAAATTTTGTACGAATACAATATCTTTTTCTTACTACGTAATGGAGAAAGTTAAAAAATAAACGAAAGGTAGATACTCAAAAAGCAGCCAGCTTATGCAACTTGGAATAAACTAATTGTACTTTTTCATACAACTAGAAAACCTGTACAGCCTGAAAACCTGTCATCGCTGTCTTAGTTGGTAATTTTGAATTCCATGCCGGATTACCGGTGATCTAAGCAGTCCCTACAAATTTTCTTGAAATGTTCCCTTGATTGCTGTCACGGTTTCTCTTTAAGAGCCTTTCGGACCAAAATATATTTTTCCGGACGTTAGGTTAGGTTAGGTTGATTTGGGTTCTGAGATCGTCACAAAAGACTAGCGGGCCCCTCGAAATTTCCAGGGTACCACTACGCTTAAGCCCTAAACCCATTCGCCCTAAACCAATCAATTTCCCCACATATTCTAAGTATATGGTCTCAATTTTGTTTGAGAATCCAGCCTCCTCTAAGTTATTAAAGAAGTGCCTGCGGAGTTGTTTCGCACTGCTTGTCTTTCGCAGAGAAGGTGGGAGATGTGACTATGAGGACTTCTAGGTCCTCATAATACCTGCATGAATCCGTGTTTTCAAAATTTTAGACATGTCGAATACTCTTGTGGTAGACTACCTGGGATGGTATGTCGAGAACCTTATAGAGTATTATACATTTTAAAGATGCAGTGGTGTATGTTTTTTTTTCACAGCGCCACCTCTCGTGAACGTCTGACAAACATCCGACGTGTGACTTGTTGGAACAAACGAAATAATACCCCTTGTGCTTTATTTATAATAACTAAGAGATCAGTTTTGGCTCAGTTTTGCCTTTTATAAAGGGTGATTTTTTAGCTGGTTTGGTTTTGGCAACACTGGTTTTGACAGCTGACGTGTGTTTAGTACCTTGTGTCACTGTCAAACAGCTTCAGTTTGGTTTGCAATTTAACCATGGATCGTCTTACAAATGAACAACGCTTGCAAATTATTGAATTTTACTATCAAAATTCGTGCTCGTTTCGAAATGTTCATCGCGCGCTGCTTCCATTTTATGATCGGCATTCTCGACCTTCTGAGCAGTCTATTCGGAAGATTGTGACCAAATTTCGCACCAAATTTACTTTGTTGGACATTAAACCACCAACACGTTTACGTACTGTGCGTAGTGAAGAAAATATTGCGGCCGTATCAGCTAGTGTGACAGAAGACCGCGAAATGTCGATTCGGCGCCGTTCCCAGCAGTTAGGCCTTTGTTACAGCACTACGTGGAAAATTTTGCGGAAGGATTTGGGCGTAAAGCCTTTTAAGATACAGCTGGTGCAATAACTAAAGCCAGCCGACCTACCACAACGCCGAATTTTTGGTGAATGGGCTCTTGGAAAGCTGGCCGAGGATCCGCTTTTTTATCGAAAAATTGTGTTCAGCGATGAGGCTCATTTTTGGTTGAATGGGTACGTAAATAAGCAAAATTGCCGCATTTGGAGTGAAGATCAGACAGAAGCATTGCAACAGCTACCAATGCATCCCGAAAAAGCCACTGTTTGGTGCGGTTTATGGGCCGGCGGCATTATTGGGCCATATTTCTTCAAAGATGATGCGAATCGCAGCGTTACTGTCAATGGTGAACGCTACCGAGCGATGATAACAAACTTTTTTTTGCCCGAAATGGAAGTTCTTGACTTGCATGATATGTGGTTTCAACAAGATGGTGCCACATGCCACACAGCACGCGAAACAATGGCGCAAATGGTGAACAGTTAATTTCACGTTTCGGGCCGGTCAATTGGCCGCCTAGATCGTGCGATTTGACACCATTAGATTATTTTTTGTGGGGGTATGCCAAGGCTAATGTGTATAGGGACAAGCCCGCTTCGATTGACGCACTGGAAGCCAACATCCATGCATTCATTCGTGAGATACCGGCCGATATGTGTGAAAGAGCATGCCAAAATTGGACTCAGCGGATGGGCTACCTGAGACGCAGCCGCGGTCAACATTTGCATGAAATTATCTTTAAACATTAAATTGCAAGGTTCAAACTATCGATTCAAATAAATATTTCATTCATTTTTTCGAATTTTTTGTGTTTTTTTTTTAAAAAAAGTTCTAAACCTCTTAAAAAATCACCCTTTATAACTTAATGCATGAGTGTGTTAGTGTGTTCTCAAAGACTATTACTCTTATGTACATAATATATTCAAATACAAAACCTAACATGAGTGTCATGAAAGAACTTCTCAATTAGCCGTTTGGACTCCGCATAAGATTGTAGATCCCTTCCATTCGTCCCAAAAAGGAAAAACTCACACAAAACAAGTGGTTGTTGCGCCAACTATTTATTTATTTACCCTCCCGAAATTACCCACTTCGAGACGCTTAACGGACTTAGAGTCCTCTCTCCTTTGCCGAAAAGCTCGACTTCCCAAGGCAACACTCCATACAAAACTAAACACCTCATCAGAACTAAGTGAAAAATAGAAGCGATATTGTCTTGAATGCGCACTTCAAGATGCAATCCCGGAGCAGATTCCAGATTTATACTTGTAATAGTGCTGAGCTGCATTTCTTTGCACTCGCACATGCCATATGCACACACTCCTGTATTGGATTTGGGTGGTCCTTTGGCCCTTTATCAGTGTAGTCCCTCTTGTCATTTCTTTAAAAGCATATCCTCCTCGAGCAGCCTTCATCCGTTTAGCACAATTCCGCTCCCATTCAACCCGGTTTCCTTTTTATTCTCACATTTCCTCGTCTTTGTTCAATGAATGCCGGGATTTGGAAAAAAAGACACTTATCTGGTGTATTACCCATTTCCCCATATTTGAGCTTCAGCAGCCTGTTCCTTTCGTGCCGGCAACAGCGGACAAAATGTTGCGCCTGTCATCCAAACACTGGCAATGCACTCAGTGTAAATGGATTTCGTTGTCAATTTATTTCCATATAGTATACGAGAGCCCATTCACGTGGCGCAGCCACTAGGAAGTGCATACACGTCCAAGACGCAAGAACTTTATTGTTCGCAGGAACTAATTACGTGTGCTGATGTAGTCATCCGCCCCCATGGTGATGCTATTAGTGCGGTGTGTTTTTGGTTTGGACACTTTTTCTCTATGATGACGACGATGCGGTGTCTGGTTGATGATCCCTAATTTAGAGTCTTGCCGTTGTAAGTAAAGTTTGTAATTTGCATTTTTTTTTATTTCAGTAGTCAGTTTACTTGCATAGCTTGTGTGCCGTAGAAGTTAATTTAGGGGAAGGTGCAACTATTTCAATATCCAGAGGTAATAAATTGTTCTTATCACTTGAGGGTTTCGTTTCTATGAGAGTTCTCGAGGTAAAACTTTCACCTGTCGCTGGAAATTCATTGCAGTTTGGTAAAGTTGTTGGCCGGCAGGAAAAACGTCAAACGTGCATTGTAGCCACTTATGATCGGTGTGGTAATTGATGGGGCAGCAGGGTCAGCAAAATTATACCAGAAATGTATTACGTAGTAGGGGACCAATCTCCTAGGGAAATGCGTTCTCTTTTCGTCCTTAATTGTATTGAAGCAAAAAATTTGCCCCACATAATCGAATTGCCTTTTTCGCTATCTTGTCAACAGCCTTGACGGATAAATTTTACAGTTCGTGAATAATTAAAATGGTGTTCTCCTACTTTGAGTTTTGATGTTTCAATGAACAGCAACATCCCGAGCGAGTTTTCAATCCACTCAATGTAGGTGTAGATTGGCAATTTGTTTTTGTCTTTAATTATTAAACATCCTCGTAGTTAAGATGATTTTTGCGCAAAAAGAGAAAGCGCTGATTTTTGTTTGTGTTGCGGGTGTCCTTTTTATGCTCAGGGACTAAGTATTTGTCAGGGAAATCTTTTAACTTTACATGAAATTACATTCCTGAACTGCCTGGATGAAATGGGGGAAAATCAAATTTAAACGAACACCAAAAGGACCTAATTTGTGTTAAATGACAAGACGCGATTACGACAGTCAATTAAATTGTTATAATTATTAAACGCAGATGACTGTAGTTGTACTGAAAAACGTCAAGGTCCTTAGGTAGGAGACAGGGTATGAGTGAGTTTAAATGCTTAACCTACTTTAAGCAGCAACACTTACACAATGTGCTGTACCACTTTGACTGTTTGAATACCGATCAACTTTTTTTCTCACTGTTACTGAAGGACTTATCCAACGTTGAGTCACTGATGCCACCCCTACAGAATTTTCTGTATATCTACAGAATTTTCACCTTGCCTACAGAAATACAGAATTCAAAATAAAATATACAGAAATCTCAGATTCCAGTAAAAACTAAAAATACCTTAAACATTACTTACCAAAATAATGCGTTTCCACCTTAACAAATCTATTACTTATTTATTACTGCAAGCCCCCCAGTTCAACACATTTTTCAGTTCAAATTTACAGCCGTCTTTGTCGTTCTACATTTTATATGAATGACATATTGATTGAACCATTAAACCGTTATTTGTATGGCTGATGATATTGAGACTATTTGAGGAATGCAGCATTAGCTGTTTTTTATTATCAGCGGTGATCCAAATAGATCATCGATTTACATGCACTTACAACAACAGCACATGATCCTGCTTCTCATCTAGATCACGAATCATAATCTGAAAATTATTTCTACTATTTCCCACAAGGTGGCTTGTTTTATTTTTAAATGTTGGTGTGCCTGTAAACGATAACCACACAATCACGTTGCCAGACTAAAAAATGGAACACAAAAAATAAATTGATTTCTTCGCATTCGAATGAACTCCCCGTCCGTATTCCGAGTTATTTTGTTTTTTCCCGTTCTATAAAGGTATGTCCCGACCAGCCAAACATTTGATAAACTGTTAAATACCTTCATCTTTTATAAATACTTCTGAAACATTTATTAAACAAAACAATTTTTAGGAAATGTTTATGAAATGTTTTGCTGGTTTGGATCTGGACACCAAGAAAAACATTTATGAAATGTTTCACAGTTTCCCAATCGTGATGGGAAATAATTTTTGTTTTACAAGTTTTGTTTTACATGTCCAGAAAAGCTTGGAATACCTAATGAGAAAGTGATTCATTTAATACGATTATTTGAATTAAATCGCGTGTTGCGTGATTCCCGAGATCAAAATTACAAAAATAACAACTTTACTCCACATTTTTACCACATTATTTTCTTCTTGACCAAAAAAGGATACAAATTAAATATTTCATAAGCATTCATTAAATATATTTCAGAAATCTGTTATAAATGGTTTTGAAATGTGACCGATTTGCTTCGGAAGCATTTCATAAACATTTCTGAAATGTTTCGCTGGTCTGGACACACCGTAATATACCAAGATAAACTGAAGTGCTAGCAGCAAAATATTGTTCATGTGTTGCATATTTGAACATAAAATACTAAATTTGTTTCACAAAAATATATCTGAAAAGAAAAATTATGCAAATTTGATTCAAATATGGTAACACCCCCGACATTGCAAGTGAAATGGCATGTGCCTTGTGTGACGTCACGTTGAGCAGAATATTTGCAATATGGCCGGTGGCAATATGAAGTATGAAATACCATGTAGGGTGATTTTTTAAGAGGTTTAGAAATTTAAAAAAAAAAAAAACACAAAAAATTCGAAAAAATGAATGAAATATTTATTTGAATCGATAGTTTGAACCTTGCAATTTAATGTTTAAAGATAATTTCATGCAAATGTTGACCGCGGCTGCGTCTCAGGTAGCCCATCCGCTGAGTCCAATTTTGGCATACTCTTTCACACATATCGGCCGGTATCTCACGAATGAATGCATGGATGTTGGCTTCCAGTGCGTCAATCGAAGCCGGCTTGTCCCTATACACATTAGCCTTGGCATACCCCCACAAAAAATAATCTAATGGTGTCAAATCGCACGATCTAGGCGGCCAATTGACCGGCCCGAAACGTGAAATTAACTGTTCACCAAACTCGCCTCGCAATTGCGCCATTGTTTCGCGTGCTGTGTGGCATGTGGCACCGTCTTGTTGAAACCACATATCATGCAAGTCAAGAACTTCCATTTCGGGCAAAAAAAAGTTTGTTATCATCGCTCGGTAGCGTTCACCATTGACAGTAACGCTGCGATTCGCATCATCTTTGAAGAAATATGGCCCAATAATGCCGCCGGCCCATAAACCGCACCAAACAGTGGCTTTTTTCGGGATGCATTGGTAGCTGTTGCAATGCTTCTGGCTGATCTTCACTCCAAATGCGGCAATTTTGCTTATTTACGTACCCATTCAACCAAAAATGAGCCTCATCGCTGAACACAATTTTTCGATAAAAAAGCGGATCCTCGGCCAGCTTTCCAAGAGCCCATTCACCAAAAATTCGGCGTTGTGGTAGGTCGGCTGGCTTTAGTTCTTGCACCAGCTGTATCTTAAAAGGCTTTACGCCCAAATCCTTCCGCAAAATTTTCCACGTAGTGCTGTAACAAAGGCCTAACTGCTGGGAACGGCGCCGAATCGACATACCGCGGTCTTCTGTCACACTAGCTGATACGGCCGCAATATTTTCTTCACTACGCACAGTACGTAAACGTGTTGGTGGTTTAATGTCCAACAAAGTAAATTTGGTGCGAAATTTGGTCACAATCTTCCGAATAGACTGCTCAGAAGGTCGAGAATGCCGATCATAAAATGGAAGCAGCGCGCGATGAACATTTCGAACCGAGCACGAATTTTGATAGTAAAATTCAATAATTTGCAAGCGTTGTTCATTTGTAAGACGATCCATGGTTAAATTGCAAACCAAACTGAAGCTGTTTGACAGTGACACAGGGTACTAAACACACGTCAGCTGTCAAAACCAGTGTTGCCAAAACCAAACCAGCTAAAAATACCCTTTATTATCTGTTTTGCCTTTGAAAGCAACTGTTGCCACAATTGTTCAAAATTAATACAGGGTGTCCGCCGGGAAGGTATACTACTTTGTTTGCTTATATTAAATGAAAGAGAATGGATCTCATATTGATAAATGCTTTATTTAATGCCGGCAATTATGTATGGAATACAATATCAGGTAAATGTCCGCCTCTGTTAGTCTCACAAATGCGAGCCCTTTTGAGCACATTTTTCATTACATTTTCACACATTTCACGCGGTATTTCATTAATTTCATCACGAATATTATGTTTGAGTTGCTCAAGCGTTTCTGGTTTGTTTGAATAAACCTTGCTTTTCAGATATCCCCACAAAAAGAAGTCCGGAGCAGTCAAATTAGGCGACCGTGGAGGCCAATTAACATCACCATTTCTTGAAATAACTTTTTGTGGGAAGAGGTCTCGCAGTAATTCCATTGTAATCCTGGCTGTATGCGATGTGGCACCGTCTTGTTAATACCACATGTTAATCAAGCCCAAAGCATGAAGTTGTGGCGTTAAAAAGTTTTCAATCATCTCACGATATCGTTCCCCATTCACAGTTACCGTTACGCCGTTTTGATTTTCAAAGAAGTAAGGTCCAATGATTCCTCGTGACCAAATTGCACACCAAACTGTAACTTTTAATGGATACAAAGGATACTTGGGCCTATCACCTACAGACCCTCTTTCTTCGAAATCATTCACTAGACGATAAATAGTGCGTTTTGTTGGCACGTTGTTTCTCCCAAAAATTTCACGTAACTTTGTCATCGTCACAGTAATCGATGATTGGTTTTGATAAAATGTTTTAACGATTAAAGCACTTTGGTTTATCGAATATTTTTCCATAATAAATTTGCCACGTGTCTACTTCACGACTGCCAAATATGAACTGTCAAGTCTAATGTTTACCAAAATGGCGGCAAAACAAAGTAGTATACCTTCCCGGCGGACACCCTGTACATATAATTAAAGACTGTGTTAAAAATTATTTGGTACATCATTTAATCATTAAGTTAAGTGCTCATTTAACTGTACTGAAAATGGTAGCCCTACGTATGGAATAGAGTGCTCAAAAGAAATAAGCTCACTGCTAACTACGCTTGGCGTCACTGTCCCGGTAAACAGAATCCAGACGACTTGTTAACCCGAGGTGTGTCAGCAAAGCTGTTAGTGACATCGGATTTTTGGATGCACGGTCCGATCTGGTTGCTGGACGATCCCGAACGTTTGCCTTTGGACGACAACACAAAACGACGATTCTCAAATTTTGTGTTAATTTCAAGTAAGCATCAAGCCGATGATCTTCCTAAAGGGCCTTTCATTGGTACTGAGAAGTTTACCAGTTGGGATAAATTATTAAGAGTAAGTGTTTATGTTTTTCACTTCATAATAATTTATCTTAAAAGATTGGACAAGTCCGAAAGACAATGTTTGGCTGAAGAGATGAAGTAGGGCTGAAATATATTGGCTTAAATATGCTCAGTGAACTCATTTTAAGGACGAGATTAATGCACTCAAACATGGTCGTTCAGTGGACAGGGGCTCACCACTGCTAAATCTAAGTCCAATGTTAGATGGTTTACTTCGAGTCAATAGCCGCCTGCGATGCAGAAATGACGATGAAATTAGTCCTTTTCCAATTATTCTTCCAAAAGGTTCAAGTGTTAGTAAGTTGATCATATTAGTCGTTCATTATTACCCGTTTCATATTGGGGTAAATGCCGTTTTTGCCAATTTAAGGAATAGGTTTTGGATACTTCAAGCCCGACAATTAGTAAGAGTCGAAATAAAAAAAGTGCTTTGTTTGCCAACGAATGTTCGCTCCACTACCTCGTGATAGGATGCTTATGTCAAGGTCGTTTGATGTCACAGGAATTGATTTGACAGGACCTCTGTATCTTTAAATCACTGAACAGGAATCGTCGCCAAGGAAGGTATATATCGAATTGTTGACTTGTGGATCCACAAGGGCAGTTCATTTGGAGCTTGTCCCAGACATGACAGGTGAAACCTGCTCGCCTTTAGAAGGTTTTTTTGCGAGAAGAGGCAAGCCATCAATAATATATTCAGACAACACAAAAATGTTAAAGCGTGCTTCTAAGGAATTTAATATGCTTTACATGAAAACATGCTGGAAATGAGAACATTAAATGGAAATTTTATTATCTAAAGAGGGCCTTGGTGGGTGGCTTCTGGGAACGCGTGGTTAAAAGTGTAAAGGCAACTATTGCTCGGGCTTCGCTAAATTTTGAGGAGCTGCGAACCATATTAGTAAAAAAGCAGACTGTAATAAACGCAAGGCCACTTACATATATTTCTGATGATCCAAACGATCTGTCGCCACTAAACCCATTACATTTCGTTGCAGGTTATTAGGGATCATCAATAATAAACTCATCTCCGGCCGACAGTACCACAGGAGATAACATTCGACAGAAGTGGAACTCCTGACTCAAGATAATGAAGTTTTTTTTGGGAACGTTGGAAAATTGAAACAACTGCGCTCGCTGAATTTTTCGAAAGGAGAGTCCATCGTTGAAATTAAGCCAAATAATGTCGTGCTGCTTTGTGACCCTGCATTATCGACACTTCACTGGAAACTTGCTCAAGTTGAAGAGGTCTATCCAGGATGTGACAACAAAATAAGAGCCTCATCATTATCAAATGGTACCAAGCTAAGACGAAGGGCCACATAAATGCCACCGGACAAGTTCGCTCCAGATGCAGACTACCAACTTCTCCTGATTTATTTTCAGGCCATTCAGCACGACAAGCCAATCAGCGATGTGCACACAACAGTTCAGTGAAAAGGGCGATTGTGGAACAACTATAAACTTTTTCCCGTCAGCACAATGAATTCGTTGAATTATTCAAAACCGCACTGCACCACATGCGATCTGGTGATTAAAAAATTGTAATCTGAGCCGATAAGACAATAAGTGATAAAAATCTTAATAATAAACTTTCTTAAATCTCGAATGTGTGTGTAGGCGTAGTGGCTCACTGGTGTGTTGCATTTATAAGCGAGGGGTTCCAGGTTCCCTGGAAAAAAACACAAATTACATCTTAAGGTTTTTTCCACTGCGCCACTGTTAAAATTAAAAAAATGCATTTCTGCGAAATAAAGCTGACAAAAAAAAAAACAGTATAATCGTAGCCTTCATATAAATATGAATTATGTTATATAGGTACAATACATCCACGACGGATAAGAAACACTCATATAAGTACAAATCGCTTATAAGAAACGCATGTGGAAATACCGTGAAGCTTTGTTTCTTATATGGGTTGTTTTTCAATATGTTGCAATAATGCTTAGGGTAGATGTACCAGTAACCGGCCACCTAACACTTTTTCGTACTTTGATCCGTGATAACTAACTTGGTTTAAAGAAAAAATACTTGAGTATAATTGGGTTATTGCATCTAAAATTAAAATAAATTTTTTGAAAGAAGTTAAATTTCACCAGTACCCGGCCAGCAAAATTCATTAGTCGGCCACTTTTGCACGAGTATCCGGCCGGGCTATTTTTGCTTTTGAAAAACTTCAATTACAAAGTAAATTAAACAAAAATAAACCCGGTTGAAATCGATTATTTAATAAAAACACATTTTTATTTTGGATTCATATTTATTATATACATATGTATGCATTATAGTTCAGGTAAATACAATTTTGTAAACTAGTCAAAAAAAATAAAAAAAATTGGTAGGTACGAGTATGTATATAGTTCAATAATCAGTTCCTCTTCGTTGTTTCTTTCCTTTGACTTTCTAGCTCCCTTTTCTTTTCTTTTCTGTAGTCTGGCATCTTTTGTCTTTTCGATTGCATAGATTTTTCTTGCTTAGCTGGTTCTTTTTGCTCGTATATATGTAAATATATCCCTTTAGGCCTGCGCTAGGAGACCTGCAAGACTGTGTAGGGTCACCTTGGCCGGACACTAGAACACCATCAAAAAATAAGGTTCTAGTAACCGGCCACCATCTAATACTTAAATAAAAATAAAAATGTCTTGTTTTTTCACATTTTATGATTAATAATTAAATAACTTAACAGAAAAACAATAAACGAGTTGGTTAATATCTACAAAAAACACTGAAACTTGCGTTTTTCGTTTGATACCTCCACTAATTCTCTTGAACTCTAAAACGCACTTTTCACTTCCTTGACGAACAACATAGACTGCGCATTTTTTTCAGCAGTTTAGTGATGTTCACAGCTGTCAAATTTTACCAGCACGTTAGATAGGTCAAAAATGATGGCCCCAAATTCTTCGCCAATGAAAATGACGATTAAATTACTTATTATCAACTATTTAACGCAAAGTGGCCGGATACTAGTGACTGGCCGGGTACTGGTACACCTACCCTATTTATTTGTTTTGAAAAATAAATCTCAATGCAAAACATTTTTTTTTTATTTTTTATCAATTAAATTTAATTCCGTTACAGACAGTTTAGTTCCCCTAATATTGAGGATGATATTACTTAAAATGTCGCCCAAACTCTGAAATCCTGTCATTTTCGTAACGGACTTAATAATTTTTAAAAAACATCGAATAAACGTCTATTTTTATTATATTATTATAATATCTTTATCAGATAAAATGCAACTTGAGTCTATCTAAATTTGGAAATGAGTAGAATAATTTTTGAATTTTTTTTTTGATTTGAATTTCTTTTGCGTCACGAAAACCAATTTAAAACATTATACATATTTAAAAAAAAGTAATGGTTGAAGAATGTGTTGCGCCTTATCGTTATTTCCACCAAGTCGATCCTGATTTCAAGAAAAATTATATGATATTGCAGTTAAAAGCAAAATCAAATCCTTTGTTTGTTTTTTTGGGGGACAAGTGTGACGAAAATGACAAAAAAGTGACGCAGTAATAAGAACTTCAAGGATGTTTCTTAAAACATTTGAATTTATTTAATAACAAAAGATTACAAAAAGGAAAAGCATTCAAACTATGTCTATTTAAAGGTTTTGAAAAAAAAAAAAACCTGACATAGGTACCTACTTACTACTATTTTTATATTGGGATGTGGAAGCTTGCAATTATGTCACTACAATTTTTTAAGTTTTATATGAGGTGTACCTTCACTTTCAAAATGTGAGAAATATAGAGCAGGTACCATTTGCAACATAATGCGAATTTCAAATTGAAAAATTTTAACTGAAAGCAGTTGCATGACGCGAATGACGAATTATGGGACAGGTTTTTCTTGAATAAAAATAAATACAAGATAATATTATTCTTAAATATTGATTAGTATTACTATTAAAGAACACATAAATCTGTTTGTTAGCTGTGCAAGTTTTGATAGGCTCATCCAGGAGCTATTCATATTTAATCGGGAAACTCAAATTACTGCGTTGGGGTCAAAAGCCATTTTGTACAAAACTATTTGTAGTGCTGAACGATATTTCAAAATTTGTAAAATTTAAGGTCAAAAGGAAAAGTAATGTTTTCAAAGAACCAAAATTCCCTTTACTTCTGAACACAACACCATCTTTTTTTTTTTTTTTTAACAATCGTCTGAACACATCCACTCATTTGAGAGCTCAATTTCTGTTTAAAGTAAATTATATCGGTTTGTTTTGTTTAGGTATAGTGTGTGTGTTTTTTTAAAGTGAAAAAAGTGAATTGAGAAACAAAATGCCAAAACGTAAATGTAAACAGATATTTAAAAAAAAAAAATGCGGTCAAACGACAAATATAATCAAAGTCAATAATTAAATCAAAACCAATTTTTTTTTCTTTTTATTTATAGTTAGAATTGACATAATTTATTTTTATATCTTATTTGTTTTTATTTATTTTATTGAATTTGTTAAAATTTATGTTTTTTGTTTATTTTAATGAATTAAAAAATATATTTATACATATTTGGATATTTTGGTTGTTCTTTTTTGTTCTAAGATTTTTCATTTGAGATTTTTTAAGGTTTCCTCTTTTTGCTGGGCGTGGATCTGGTCACCCTACTCAAAATAGGAGATTTCCTGCAATCGGGTAGAAGTGATGTTTATTGCTAATTTGAAATGCAAGAACCCCTAGCAAAAATATTTCAATAGGAAAGTAATTTTTTCGAAAAAAACTAAATTTTGATGCAAGTTCCAACTAATTAACACAGACTACCAAAAAAATCCGTAGCCTCCGACTGCCAATTACTTATACATGAAAGTGTCTTTTTTACATCTTCTTAGGTCTTTTTTTTTTTAAATGAAATTTTTTATTTTTAGCCAGTGACACTGCGTTGAAGAATACGAATCTAATGACACCTCACTCTTCAAAATGGGTCAAGCTGTTAAGGCTACAGAAGGTCACAATGGAACGGACATCATACATACGCGCGAAAGACATTCCCTCCTTCTGGGTCCAGTCGGGTAATATGGTAGCTTCCTAAATATATTTTTGCCGTCGTAAGTCGAAGTGACGTTAATCGAATCAATGTGTACAGTATAAATAATGTAAGTGTATTAAATAAAAGACATTTTTCCACAAACGTTCTCTGACATTCTTAAAAACCTGCATAAAGTGAGATATTTATATTTTTGAGGCAATGTTTAAAATTCGCAGCGAATTTTTGTCATTTGAGATTCGGTCCGAAACGCAACGATTATAAGATGGCAAGACAACGTCTGTAGGGTCAGCAGTGAGCCCGCATTTGTATCAAAATTCATACCTTCTCGAACCCAACTGAACGTTGAAACCAATAGGAGGTGTTTTTAGTGCGATTAGATTACCAAACAATAGGTACTCTGGATTTCTATCCCCAATGTGTCTTTCACGTTTAATAACAAAATATAGAAACTGTTTTTCAGATGCTTTTGGGAGGATTTTTGGGTCTCCGTTCTCGATAAAATGACGACAAGGTGAAGGGAGAGACAGGGAGGTCTTCAATAGAAATGTAAATAAAAAAAAACTGTTTATATAGCTAAAGCTCTTAGCAGGTCTGTCTTCCAATCGATGGAAGTCTCTTTTAATTTTGCAAGCGCAGTTTTTAGTCAGCGTCCGGTGGTAACACAAAAATCCAGTGGCGAGAGTTAATCTATAAATCACTCATTCTATCATTTATAACGAAATTTCTTCGCTGTACTGTCCTATCAGCGTTTTTTATTCACTATTTACACTTTCCAACTTATATCGTTTTTCTGTATTCAAGTCACAAAGGAGCACAATTTCCCAGTAACCACATGGATTTCCCTTTCTCTCGGCACCAGTAACCGCTCGCTGGCGGGCACTTTCGCTTACACTGTCAGCTCTATAGGTGAACTATCTGCATTCCAATTCCTATTAAATAATCCTCACCAAACGAATTGCGGTCACCAGCACCACAGCACGCCAATGGGCATTTGAAAAGTGAAAAAATAAAAATTCCCAATAAATTATCCAACAAAAACCGATGGAGATCCTCTTTCAAGCACAACGGAAACCCGTTTCACAAAAACGCTCCGAAACATGTCCAGTATAAATAATCCATCGATGGTGGCCTGTTGCTATTGCCGAAGACCCAACATACTGCATACACTTTCAATTTTTCTCTCACCGGCTGGGTCATCAGCATGGTTTGACCTTTATGGTCGGTATCGTGATTTGCTTTCCATAGCGCGCTGAATGTGTTCACTGTCATGGACGTCCTTACTGCCAGCAGCTGAGATCGTTCGGATTGATAATTCTATTAGAGGTATCTTCGTAAGTACACTAGAACCTCGACTCGTTCAAAGGGAGATGATGAACCGATGCAAACCGTCTCTCCTATCCGTGGTTGTGCGCTGCCTCCTACTCCATGTTGTCGCGTCTTTCCGAATCGCCATCTGGGACGACGATGACAGACTGTTTTTTTTTTTTCTAATTTATTTTTATTGCGCCGTACTAATAACAAATTTTAGTCTCGACTTTAAATTTACGGAATCTCACAATTGCGAAATTTATATGGAAAATAAAGCCACTGTGAACTACTAAAACTTTGAGTCGAAACTAAAAATGTTTATTGGTAGGGCCCATTGTGTTTTGATTTTAATGACTTGTGAGTTCTGTCATCTGTCCACGTCTGTCTACCTTTGACAATCTTTCTCCCTCGAGAGACTTTTAATTTGCCTCTGGAAAGAGGAGACGACTCCTCTGAGGTTTGCTCTGTTGGTATGTGGTACGTACAAAGCTTCGCCGATGGGTGTCCTTCTGTTGAGACAATTCAATGGCCTCTTCCGTTGTACTTCAAATCATTTGATGGGGCGACTCGGAGCAATAGCAATAGCAAACGCAAACATCTCTCTGTGCTTGATTAATGTAAAGGGATGTGAAAGTGATGCTTCGTTAAGCGAAACGTCAAGTGAATAATTATTCATTTTTACTGCCTCGTTGTTTGCGGATCGTCCATTGTTCTGTGTTTGCCGTGTCTTCTTTTAGAGTGGCGGGCGGGCGTTGTCCGATGGGATAAATTTACTGGTATATTACTGCTCCATGGAGTGATGGTTGCAGTAGGGGTGTGTGGTACTCTATACGTGGGACTGAATCGTAAGCACTTCAGGATGTCCCTTTGATTTGGTTTTTGATTGTCTTGGAGTAGGGTATGCTATTTAATTCCGCATCAGATGTTTAAATTCCCAATGACCAAAGTGGTACTTGCAAAGCCTTCGACAGCAAAGGGGGACTGCCACCTCATAATTAATGGATTTATTGGAATTCGAGTGCTATTTCAAAATTGAAAATCTGCAGTAAAGTTGGGCATTTCTAGTTAAGTAGTAGTCTTAAAGCTTTTTATTGGTTGTGAAGGAATAGTTAAAATTTTGACTTTGGGTATTGACTCGTTTTGTTCGTCAGAAACAGACCCGTGCCATTTTCAAGCCTAAATTTGTCCGTCAATGGTACCAGCGCTATGTTCTCAAGGTATAAAAAAGATTGCGGGGTCGACTAGGTTGAGCGATTGCAGAAAAGGTGTTTAATGGTATTTTGGGCGAGGTCTCCTTCCACTTGCGTTCGCCACCTAAGGTGAGGTCTGCCTCTACTGCGTTGCCTCTCCGGGTTAGAATCGAAGACTCTTCGGGCCGGACCGTTGGTGTCCATTCGCTCTACATATCCCAGACATGTTAGACTGATGCGTACTTTTCTGACCAGATCGATGCCGCAGTACAGCTCGTAGAGTTCGCTGTTAAATCTCGTCCTCCAATTCCCGTGAATGCAAACTGGACCGAAAATCACTTGAAGAATTTTTCAATCGGATAATACTCCATCTCCTGTACCTATCTCCGTTTTTGACGACCCGACTGCGTAGATTTTGTATTTTTTGTACATTTGCATGAGGGTTGGTATCCCTATTCTGTTTTTGCTTTATGTAGGCAAAGTAGTTTTGGAATCATGCAGTCCATTTTTTTGATCATAGGAGCGTTCTGGGTAAATCAGCCTTTGGCTGCTATTCTCCAAATGCATTCACCTATGAGGGTTAGATTTAGAATCACATCTAGCCCAGCTTGAGGCGTTGATGTCATTGCTCTTGTCATGCCGATATGTGTGCATTGCATATAGAAAACAGATTATTGGAATAAGTAGTTTTTTTCTTTTGCTTTTACCACAGTCATATACAATGATTCCGTTTCTAAGTATGTATCGTTCGTAGAAAGATCTGTAATGAATTATGTAAGAGAGCAAGCCCAGCACATGGTCTTTGTTCCTTCATGCGACTCTCAAGCAATCTTTGAGTCCAGGATGGCTACTTAACTTCTGAGGAAAGATTCAGTCGTGCTTTGTTCGTGATCATCTTTGTTCTGTTAGGTATTTTCCATCAAAATAGTTCATTTAGAGCTGATTCCATGAGCTCGGTAATGGTGGGGAGTGGGGTGCTTATCACATATTAAAACTCCAATCCTATCATTTCTGTTCCTGTGATTTTTAAAATCATACAAATCCTATTGACAACTAGGATCCTCTTTTTGAGAGGACAGTCCTCTTTTCGCAACAATGTCCTCTCTGATATTTTAGTAGAAGAAAACAAAGCATTGTCCTCTTTTTCTAAAATGTCGTCGTTTTTCCCCAAAGACCATTTTCCTTCCTAGTTATGGTAATCTTGTATTGATTTTCAAAGACCAAGCTGATTCCATGAGTTCGGTAATGGTGGGGAGTGGGGTGCTTATCATTTATTAAAACTTCTCTGATTTTTAAAATCATACAAATCCTATTGACAACTAGGATCCATATAGGTACGGTGACTATTCGTCCTCTTTTTGAGAGGACAGTCCTCTTTTCGCAACAATGTCCTCTCTGATATTTTAGTAGAAGAAAACAAAGCATTGTCCTCTTTTTCTAAAATTTCGTCTTCTTTCCCCAAAGACCATTTTCCTTCTTAGTTATGGTAATCTTGTATCGATTTTCAAAGACCAAATCAATTCCTTTTTTCAAACCTAAAAAACCTAACAATTTTGATAGTTAAAATGTGCTTTAACCATTTTTATATTTTTACTTAAAAAAAGCCCTCTTTTATGTGGTTGAAAAAATGATATGGTATTTCCATAGGAGATGGAATTCACTTTTGGAGTGAATATTTCTGGTCACTATTTTCTGCGACTTGCTCTCTCCGATAACTGAGATAATTTCTCTAATTTCTCTGCTGTTAAGCATTTCGGTGTGCTATTTCTGTTCCAGTTGTAAGTATTCAAGCCATGTGTTGAAAATATTACCAGTGCGTCCTAGACTATTAATCGCAATGATGTGAAATTTAATTTCCACTTACCATCCACAATACATTTATGTAGTTCACAGTCTATCCCCTGCTAACCCCTGGAGTGCTAAAGTATTGGATGAAGCTAAATCTACAATTTGTTTAAGGCAAATTCTATCACCATATGTACATGATATGGCTCGCCTGTTAGTTTAAATAAGAACGACTTCGTCCTTAGTAGTTAAAGTAAAACTGCTACTGCACTCTGCAGTGATCCTGGAAGCCATCACTGAAAATAAAACCTTGGTATATTTGACAAAAATACGGCTTGATTCAACAAATTTTTTGTCAATATACGTCCAACAAAATGTTTATATCAAATTGACAAAGTTTTAATAAGTTTTATCTTTTCTTAAAACTTTTGTTGTGATGATAACAAAATTGTTGTGTTGACAAAAATCGTTTGTTTGTGCAAATAAAAATTATTTGTTAAATTGACCATCATTTTGTTGATTTTACAAAGAAATCGATCAATTTGGTCTTTGCTTTTTGTCAAATTAACAAAATAAGTTTGTCAATTCAGCTATTGTATTTTGTTAAATCAAGAGAAAATACTGTTGATTGTGCAGAAATAATTTGTCAGTACTGCCGTTCTGTTTTGTTGAGCCTATAGTTTGTTGATTCATCATAAATGTCTACAATACCCCTGCAAAATAATGATAAATGATACACAAAACAAGTAAGTTTAATAATTGGATTTATTAAAAAAAATAATTACACAAGTTAAATTAAATTAATTTTACTTATTAATTTAGTTGAAAAAAATCTGCACTCCCAATGGTATTTCCCTATCCAGAGAAAAATGTTGGCAAATATTTTGGCGTTCTATAAGCTACGGCTTCCTGGTCGATTTCACAATCTAAGAAAATATTCACAAATTGTATTTAGTACGTAGAAAAGTAAGATGTCCACTTTCAGATAATATAAAATATATATCGTAGGTAATTGTAAAGTAATTGTCTTTTTTCAGGCAAATAATTTTTTTAACATCGAAACTTGAATAATACGAACACAGTAGGTATTTACCTGATAAAAATTCAATAAATTTTCCGAAGGATTAACAACAGTCTCAAGATAAATTAAAATTTCTTGTGTATAGCGAATAGCTGCACTTTTAGACAAGAAAGAAAATGTCCAGAGTCCACCCAAGCGAGACCAGGATGTGCACAATCCTATTTTCTTCAATTCAATCGTATTTTATGCACAACTTGGTCCGACTTGGCTGGACATGTTTTTCCTTGGTTCAGCTGTTTTGTCGTCAATTTACATATACCTACATATTATCGCACTAACTTCTTCCACTTACCTTTTAAATATTCCTATAGTTTCCATATGCGGCTTTCTTTTATTGAAGAATTATTTATTATGTAATAATTGATTTTTCTTAGCTCAAAAATGTTTTTTTATTCACTTTTACCGGTTACATTTATGCGCACTAACAAACTGCCTGCTTACCTACTCCGCATGTGAAATCTAAATGACGCCATCAATAGCATTGCATTCAAAGGATTACAATGTTTAAAATGTATTTTTATTGATTCAACACGTGTGTTATTAATTCTACAAAATTTATGTCATATCTACAAACATTTCATTTCAACAAAATGTTTGTAATATTGAAAATCTGTATTTTGTTTGGCTAACAAACACTTTGCATAAGTTTTGTCAATTTCACAAACTTTTACAAAAGTGATTTTTGGTTCTGTTTTAATGGATACAAAAAAAAATTTGTTAATTCAACAATAAAATTGTTCAATTGAGACAATATCGTTTTATCAAACTGAAAATTGTGTTTTGTTAATCTGACAAAGTAGTTTTGGAGTAAATGTTTTATCCGTTTGACAAAATATTGTTCAAATTTATAAAACTTAACTTATAAATTTCATTTATCATTACAAAAATTTTTTTTCAGTTCAACAAAACCAATTTTGTTGAAATTTTACAATGGAATTTTGTCAATATTACCTAGTATTTTATTTTCAGTTTCAGTAAATTTTTCTTGACTCATAAAGCCGAGGTGGATCGGATTTCGAATAAAGCAAGTGTTTTGACACTCCTGGCAGTTCTATTTATTTGGGGAAGCCCTGACCCTTTCTATATTATATTGTCCATGGATTTTTATGTCGTTCCTTAAGCCGGTAGCTTTTTTTTGGATGCAGCCACTTGTGGAATGGAAATTGCCATTTTTCGGTTCTATGTAATACTGCTACTTTCTGGGACTACTGATGACTTCTACTATAGAGCTTACCTTATGGCACAACTTAGTGGGGAGCAAAATGCATTTGCCTTCTTAAAGCACATACAATTTTCATCCAATCGTGTAATAGTAATCGGGCAAATTTGTCGGCCAATGCATCCCCGCTTAAATGAGCAGAACACCATTGCTTGTGATAAGAGTGATCTATACCTAAGACCTTCCTTTCCACAGCTAACCAAGGTATAGTGTAGTGTTCTACTGACTTTTGAGCTGACTACTGATACTGAGTGGTATTTTTTGTATGGGAGTTGCAAGCCTTTTTCACATTTCAGTATAGGCTGGTGGCGGAACTCGAGAACCCTTTTTAAACGACGTGTTACCATTTTCATTATGAAATACAGAAGTTTATCTTTCTAGAACCATGCCCAACAAGCTCTGGATTATAATAAGAAAATGCGCTATCATGCGACTCCTTTAATCTGGTTTTGGAGCAGACACAGTGCAACTAAGGTGGTTCTTCTCAGTTTGCAAAATTATCCAGCAACTCCTCCTTAGACTCAGAGCCTTTATAGTGTATATGGAGGATTTTTTTTGATTCATTCTGCCCACTGTCAACGGTAGAGATATATTTACTTGATGCCCATCCATCCTTGGGTACGCATTTTAGTATTATAAATGCTCTCTGACCTATAAATACAATCCACGTATAATGCATGCAGAAACATTGGCAACCACATCAGTTAGAAGGTATGTCTGACCTATGATGGTGACATTCAACTCAATCGGCCTTAGCAATAAACATTTTTAGTCTCGACTTTAAATTTACGCAAGCTCACAATTCCAAAATTTGTATGGAAAATATAGCCACAGTGAACTACGAAAATTTAGAGTCGAGACTAAAAATGTTTATTGATAAGGCCCAATGTCTCAAATAAGTGGGCAGGACTTAAACAGCGGAATTCCCGCTCTGAATTTTCCTCAATGACAGTTCAGTGCAAGAAAGGAAGAAAATGAACGGAAACCTAGCGTAAAGAATACAGTAGTTGGCACTTGTAACGAAATTTTGAGTTTAAACCACCAGAGTTGTTTTATTATTTTAAACGCGATTTTAATGTGTTGTCTGAGGGAATTTTATTTTTACTTAAAATTTACTTTTTCGAGTCAAGGGGCTTAATTTGGAAGTAAATGCAATTTTAAAAATGTCTCTCAAAACCTAAAGCAGTTAGCATCACTGTATAATTGTAGTTATCACTGTACGGAACTACAGTTGTTAGCACCCAGAAATGATGATTAAATAGTAGCATTTTATTAAAATGCATTTAATGTTTCTTTATTAAACAAAAATGCCACAGTTTGATACCTTATTTTAAGAAATGTAAGAAAAATAATATACATAAATCCATTAATTTAAGTGAATTTATGAATTCAATTTAATTAAATATAATACATATAACAATTCAGTTTTTGTACTTAACAACTAAATTTGAAATTTTTAAGGAACATAGCTAAAACGAATTTCGTATCGATCTGCATGAGTATTGCAACTCTGCAGTCGATGTATTGAGAGAAGATAATCTTATATGATAATTCTTTTTTTTTTCTTAACGAAAGATCGAGAATGTTCTAAGAATTGTGTAACGAAAGTTAGTCTTTCGGCAGGAACCAACCGAGTAAGATAGCAGGTTGAGAAGGTTTAAATAAAAGTGTTTTTTTATAAAACTTTTAAAATATATCTTGTCTTTGTATTTGTTCTAACGTTTATATTTTTACCTCGGAGTGTGACTGTTTGTATTTCTTATAATTATTTACAATTTCCCTTAGATACGAGCAAAATTTATTGAAATTTTAATTATATACAAATTATTATGCTGAAATATGCAGCTAGTTGTAGCCAGGGATGGAAAAGTCGATACAATTGTATCGAATTCGAAACAAATGAGTTTGCTCGAGTACAAAAGTACAATTCGCTTTAATTCGATAGAATTTATCCATCCGTATCCTTTCAAATTCTCTTGCAATTTGTAAAGCTTTCCCTAAGAAAACAATTAAAATAATCGAGATGATGATGACTTTATTTCATTTTGGAAGACATACCTAAGAAAAGAAAATTAATTTTCAAAATCCGAAATCCGAATCCGAAATTTGCTGGAGTATTTAACATCAGAAGCAGTTGTATCAGGAAAATCGAATTTTATATTGAATTTTGTTTTTGAATTTTTTCCTAATGAAAAAATAATATTCAACAAATTAACAATGAATATAGAGCACTGACTGCTAAATAATTCAGCAATTTAAATATTATTCAATTTGAGAATTTTGGGCTGAAGTAAATTCAATTAAAAACAAGTGTAATGAGCTGATGTTTGAAAATATTTACAAAAATGCTCAAGCCGCTCTCGCTATTCTTCACTCATCAGCAAATGTCGAAAGTATTTTTTCGTGCCAGACATTAATAAAGTCCAAATGTCGAAACCAACTTCAAGTCGACACTTGCTGGGCTTTGATTAAAACTATACATTTAATTAGAAACCCATCCTGTTCTGAGTTTCAAGTTCAGGGCAATATTTTCAAGATGAATGAGCAAATTGAGAGTATAAAGCCTGAAGAGCTCATAGATTAAAAATATGAACTATTTTTTTGTAGGTTTGTATAGTTTTGCTATGAAGTCATTAATGTCTTATTAATTTATTTTTGTTTATGTTTTTAAAAAAATAAAATATTTTGAATTCAATTCTGTATACGAAAAAAAGTTTTCAATACAACTGGCTCCATTTCAGTACGATCTTACAACAGTTTTCTGTACAAATCGAAAATGGCATTTTCCATCCCTGGTTGTAGCCGATCCTCATCGTTTTTTTTTTTTTTTTTTGTATGGGGGTTCGCTGGAAGGGAAAATCATCGAAAGACATTGCAGAGCTAGAACGCGAGGGATGCTTCTGCAATCGTGAGGGACCTTAACCCATCTAAAAAAACCTCCCTGGGGGACTGACTTTCGTCATCCCGAATGTGATTGCACCGAGTTGTTTAACTAATCGGCAATTTATTTTTGAATTGTTTGAGAATTTAAAAGAGAAATCCGCCGGTTGTCGGATTTCTGAACCTTTTTGGTAGAAAATATAACCTAATTTATATTCTTAGCTAATTTTTATAGATCAAGCGGTTTTATCCGCCTTAATCTCCAGATTACATGGTCTGTATTTAATAATTCGGTCATTTCTAAGCTAACGTGGTTGAGAAGCCTAAGTCTGTGCCATTTGAGCAACTTTTTTAATTTCGTCTTCAACCATTTCAATATTTAGATCTCTATGAAGATCAGCGTTGCGTATGTACCAAGGTGCACTAACTATGTTCCTTAGTACTTTATTTTGGAAGCTTTGAATTTTTTGTAAATTTGTTTGGCATGTGAATGTGAACAACTGGAGCCCGTAGGTCCATACTGGTTTTAGAACTTGCTTGTATAGCAATAGCTTATTGTAGTTGGACAGGGATGAGTATCTCCCAATAAGCCAATACATTTTACTGTATCGCATGTTCAACTCGTCTTTCTTTTTCTTTACATGCGTTTTCCTACGCAGTTTAGCGTCTAGAGTCATGCCTAGATATTTGGCTGTATTTGAGTATTCCACTACATTGTTGTCTATGTACACTGGAATATGTGGTACGTTTTTATACGTAAAATTAATGTGGACAGACTTTAGATCATTTAATCTAATCTGCCACTTTTTAGTCCACTCTGAGATACGGTTTATTGCTCTTTGGAGCTTTTTTGTTGCTATTTCAACAGTACAGCAGTGTCATCTGCAAAAGTTGCTATAGTGGTTTCTCCAATTTCAGGCAGATCGCTAGTGAATAAGAGGTATAGCACTGGCCCAAGCACACTGCCTTGTGGTACTTTACCTTTAATTTTTCTTAATGTTGAGTACTCTGTCTCTTGTTTAATTCTGAAGAATCGACCTGATATATAAGACTCCAGAATGGTCGAATACTGATTCGGCAGTTGCCTTTGTAACTTGTGAATTAGTCCTTTGTGCCAGACTTTATCGAAAGCCTGTGCTATATCAAGAAATATTGTAGAGCACACATTTTTCTCTTCAAATGCATTTTCGATCTTATCTGTGATTCTATGCACTTGGTCAATTGTAGAGTGCTTATTTCTAAATCCAAAATGGTGATTTGGGACTAGCGATTTTTCATCGATTATTTTTTGCAGGCGTTTTACCAGAATTTTTTCAAATAACAATCCTCATCGTTAATAATTTTTTTTTGTTTTGTCATTTAAAAAATCTGAAATAAATTACCGTCAAAAGTGCAGTTACTAAAAATAAATCACTGATGGGTGTTTACACTTTGATTTACAAGTATTGACTGAAGAGAGCAGTTAATATAAGAAAAGCAAGAAAATATTTCGAAATTATAATATGTTTGGAGAAAAAAAATATTTACCGGAAGAGGTAAGTGGAACAGAGAGGTGTCAACAACCGTATCCAAAAAAAAGGTGTCAACTACTGCAGTCGTTACGTCAGTCACCATTTTGTTTCCTCGGGGAATAAAGGAAGTAACTTGAGTGCTGCGTTTGAAGCAATAAAGAGGATGTCTCTCTTGAATTAGTATCGGATAATTTTCACACCGTATTCAGCAAAATTCTAAGGTCTACCTATATTTTAGTTGTACATATTTGTATTTAATGTGTAAAACTAAACCAAAATAAAACAGCTAAGAAAAAATTTCTGCTCGAATTCGTAGGTATTTAAAAATATTTGTTAGGTGGGACATAAGACAAGACATTTTTTGTTGTGGAACTTATGACCCGATGAGGTGCGACGTAAGTCCCTAATACGAATCGATTGTGTCCCACCTAAGTGGGCCAATTTTTGTTTTTCGGTCCATCTGCCGACCAGTCTTCTTCCCACTTCAGCAATTGGAATGTTGGTCCAGTCTCACACAATCTACAACAAATCACTTCATATGTAATCGAAATTCGAGTCCAAAAATCCTGTTCGATGAGCAGCCAAACAAACTCAAAGTTCCATCATATTGATAAAATGAGATGACTGCACAAACTGAAATGAAACCCATATCTCCATGAATAAATCCGCATCATTATAGAAGTTACAAACTGTGCAGAGGATACCTACGAGTATATCCATCAGCTTAGCTCGCCATTTTGCATTAATATCCACAAAATAATGGACGAAACGCTCCTCTGTTTCTGCACCATTTATCAAGCAATCAGACGTTGTTCCCGCATGTTTGCCATCAGGCGTATCGATTTTATTTCATCCACACACCCCCCGGATTCACTATTCGGAATGCTGCACGTTGCCCAGCACATGCATCCTTGTGTATTGAAAATATAATGAATGAATCTTAGTATGTGTACGTACAAAAGTCCGCACACCAAAACACCGGTATCCTCCATAAGCGGATTTTTTTTTTGGCAGCCCTCCAAGAATTTGAAACAGCAATAATGATGCTGAGATGAATGAGTGCTCACCAGGGAATACCCAAACCAGTTTAGAAAATCCCATAAAGGACATTACTTATGTACAGTGTACATATATTGATTTTTTATGAATCGCCTTATTTCGAAGAACAACAGCCCAGAATTAGCTAGGAAACTGATGCCGTAGGGGAGGTCTCTCCCTATCCAAGATCAAGGACATTCGTTCAAGATACTTTGAAATCAATCGCGTGATGCTGCATGGAAATGAAAACTTAAATGAAAGGATACAAAACAAACGGTTTCTGGGAAAGCGATGTATATCCGTCGGTGCAAATGCAAAAAAATATATAATCATGGTGAATTTGAATTAACTTCAGTTCGGAGCTTTTGTGTTCTTGCACTCTCTCTCATTTGTGGTGATGACGATGCTCTCTGGGAGAATATGGTAGCACTATGGCCCGATCCCGATGGCACCCATGAGGAGGACTTTCCTTTCTCGGTTGCAGAAAGTACCACCAGCATCCTGTCAGTGTGTAATCTAGACGCTGTGTATCTGCGAAAAAGCTCCCCAGATATTCAGTCGATTCGGAGACGTTCTCTGCTTAGTGTCCTTCGTGTATCGGAAAAAAAAATCCGATTGTTCATCCTTTTTTTGTTTTTTGCCATTTGGCTCCTTGTGGAAAGTCTTCCTCTTGTGCTGGGTATACACCAGCAAGGACAAAAAGTGGAGGAGGGAAAACACAAGAATTGTCTTAATGGACGAAAAGGAAATAATTACAAACGCGGATACCGTGATGCGTTAGCCACACCCACCTGGGTTCCGAGCCGATTAATTAATTTTTCGCGCGCCTATTGATTCCATGATCGGAAAGTGAAATTGTTAACCTCGAAGAAGAGGATTCACGTGCAACATACTTTCGCAGTGCGTGTATGCGTTCATAGTATATTAGTATCAGTGAATGTGTGTTGAGATTGTACACAGCGTGCGACCGACCCGTCAATACCCTTGTCACGTAAATATTTACAAAAGAAAAGGACAAAAAGTTTTATGTTTACTAGAGCGCAATGAATTTCGCCTAATTAATTTGACATATATCATATAACAAATAGTGACGAAAAGGATCAACCAGGACTGGAGAGGTTTCAAATCGAAATTCCTCCCCACCTATCGACGGTTTGTGGCGCTGCAGACCTGCAAGCTGTGGCGTGCGAACAAAACTCACTATACAAACAGATATAAAGGATGTCCTGAAGGCTTGTCAAAACACTTCTCGCGTGTCTCGTGATTACTCATCAAATCTGAACTCGCCTTCGCAAAAAGATTTGTGCGTCAAATTGAAGAGAGTCAGGTGTTCATTTATTATTAAGATCTTGAGATCCGCCAGGAGGAATATGGTAGCGAGTGTCGCCGCGTCTCCAGCCCACAATTGACACAGAATCCGTTGTGCGTATGGGAGTGTTGAGCACATCGTGTCAGGTTATTTAAGAAAATCCAAATCATGTTCACACTTCCCTACAAAGCATAATACTCTTGTACTCATCGGGAGTAGTGGTCCTGTATGTGTGTTTGTGTAGCCCATTCAGAATATTGTGTATGCGGAGTGTGGTTCCGTCTATCGATTTTTGCTTCTCCGAACAACGACGTCGTCGTCGGGTCGGTTTATGTAATACATCCGTGTGAGTGTGTTGTGTTCGAAGAATCGCGTGCGTGTTAGTTACTTTTACTACTGCGCATCGGTGTAGTGGTGTTACTGTGTATGCTGCCGTTTTTTGTTTACTAAAGTGCGAACAGCAATTTATTGGGGGGCGCGAAAAATTGTGTAATAAATTGCCGTCGCTTTTGCGAGTGTGTCCTGCCAAAAAGGAATATCCTTCCGGGTGATTTGTTCCCAATAATTTCAACAACTGGGATACTGAAAAAAAGGAGAAGATTAAACTGTAAGCCTGCACGGAAAAGAAAGGAAAACATCCTTTTACTTCTATTGCTGCCTGCTCAACATTCCGCACTTCCTCAACAAAGGCGCGAAGGGAGAGGAAAGCTTATCGTCCTTATGAGTATTGGTGTTCTTCCTTCAAAAGTGAGTATATCCGCTTGCAACAGTGGTAGTATTAGAGATGAAGCACCTCTACACAAGACGTAAAGGTAGTTAAGTAGTTAAGTAAGTCATATTCCATTTCTGTCGAGGCTGGTGGAAGTGATCGTCGTGTAAATATGGGTGAATGATTCTTTCCAGACAATAGGAGTATGAGGGGGTGGTTGGGATAGAATAGATTATCATGGTAGCTACTGCACATTTTCCCATAAGTCCATTTCTTGTTTTTTTTTTCTCTTCCTTTTAGGTTTTGTGTCGAAGGATATCCTTTTTTTTGGAGGCGCACACTGTTATATGGAGGATTTGTTTTCGGATGACATATGCGATAGAGGGAGCGTACTGTTTTTATTTTTATGTCAAAGATGGCTATCGTATTCCGTGGATGTAACAGTGGGAAATGGTTCCATTTTATATTGCGTTGGTAAACAAATTTACATATCGATTAGCTATTGACAGGTGTCAAATTTAGTGTGCCACAAATTGAACCCTTAGGGATTTCAGTCAGGAGGTAAACATGTAGTGGTGGGTTGATTTTACCTCGCGCCGAGGAATTTCTTTTAAAGTTCAAAATTACTTCAAGGACCTTTCTTGAGAACTAAATAAGTTAAGCATCCGCCCACGATTAGGGATGTCAATGGCATCATTATTTATTCGGGGATGTGTCAGTAAGGAATCGGCAGACTTTGTGTCGACCGAAGGAATTTTTTAAACAAGTGGGTCTATTAACCCTTTTGTGGGTGGAAGGGATATCCTTCAAGTCAAAGGAAATAATTCGCTGGATTATGCAAACTGACATTATTCATTGGGCAAGTGATTTTTTTTTAGTTTTCTTGATTTATTTTGCTGTTATTTGTTTTTAACGAAGTTGCTGGCCGGACGTTCAGCCGATCGCTGATTGAAAGCAATAGCAGAGCATAAAACGGAACCAATTTTTTCACGGGAGCGTTTGGAGAGATAAAGTGCAAAGGAACTAGAAGGTGTTTTAACAAATCAACGCCAAACTTTTCTTTTATTTTAGGGCTTACGGTACCTTAGCTTGTATCCGAACCAAAACAACCTACGTTGTTACTGAACTAGACTCTTCCACAGTTTGTGGTTTGGTCGGTGCGTAGCCAACTGCCTCTAGTTTCGTACTCTAAGTTTGCCAAGGCGACTTTTCTTATCCACTGGCCACAGCTAGGAACATCGGATGGACGGGGAACTTGATCCGCAAATAGCCAGTTACAACACGAGAAAAAAATCGAACGGACGCTATTTCACCCTCATACACTGATTCGCGGGCAACAGGTGTAGTGTTGCCTTGAGTACCTTTGGTTACTCTGTCATTTTTTTGTTTGTTTTGTGAGCATCCGTCACAGCCCTTTCCTGCAAACTTCTGCGCACTACCTAAAGCAATGCCATTCTTAGCTGCGTTGGCTATGAATGGCATTCCGAGCTAGAATTGAGGAATCTGATGGCCGGAGCGTTGATGACCATTCGCTGCACTTGTCCCAGCGATATCAAGCGCCAACATTTTTGTTTTTGACAAGTTAGAGGTTGCCCCATCATTGAATTGTTTTCTGCCAAGCCCGCCAACGCAAATGCAAATGCGACGGTTTTTTCTCTGTAAACGGCTAAGGATGTGTTCATTTGTTTAAGATCTGCAAAGCAGGACTGGGACTTTTATGGAGTCTCCTTAGATTTTGTTTGGTTTTCAGAAGAAGCTTGCGCTACAAAATTGCCTTATCAGCTCATCATAATTGAATTGAGTCTTACTTCGGATTATTTCTGATGAGTTGAGGTTCTCAGACAGCGATTTAGGGCCAGGTTAAGTCGCTTACTACTTACCAAAAGGTAATATTAGTCATCTGGTGTCTAATTTTGCCACGTTGGGTTTTTCGGCATCATGTACACGCGGATTTGCCCTGATTTACAACCAGTGTTAGCGTACTCTCTTCATTATTCCCTTTTTCTCCGAACTCAAATTCCCTCCATACTTTTTTGGTGAAAAAATCTAACTTTTAGGGTAAAATTTTGAATTATTTGTTTTAAGTAGACCTTAAGTATAAAAATTGCAGTTTTTTTAACATGAGTATGTTTATTTTTGATACTAGAACATTTTGTTAAAAGGCGATTTGAATGAGCGCTTTTCTTGTGGAAACTGAGTGTGTTGATGATCATGGTAAAATGCAGATGTTTTGATGAAGTTTTATAGTTGAACTTTTTTTTCCAATTTCCCTTTTCTTACAGACATTGAAATTCCCACAAAATTTTTTTGCTAAAGAGCCGATGACAGGGTGAGGGTGAAACTTTATTGATTTAACAGCACCCCGACTTTCGCACTAAAATTATTGCAAGTAGCAGTCTTCTGAAAATGTGCCTCCAAGAAGTGACCTGCGAATTTATGCTGTCTTTCTGGCAATTAAAAGCGTATGCAACTTGGCTTTTGAGACATTTAAGCGGACTCTACCTGAAAAATTTGCATCAACAAGTTTGGTTTATGCAAACCATATTTCCTCAAATACGGGTCATGTTAAGAAAAATTGTACGCGCTCAAAAACGAGTGCGATTCGGTTAAAAATATGGGTTAACATTAACTTAGTCTCTGTTGGAAAAAAAAACAAGTATTCGTTGTTAAAAACTACCGAGATAAAAAGGTTAAAAAAAAACACATCTTATCAATTGATATCAACCAAATTCCTAGATTAATATCAACCAGTTGGTTAAATTCTACTGAGTTTGTTTGTTATTTATGACCGTGAAAATGTTTGGTAATTGGTAAATTGGTTACTTTTAGCCAATTTTCCTTAAACAAGTTGACTCGGTTATTCTTAATGCAATAACTCTGAAGGAGCGCCTACATATTAACAGTGTTACTTTGTAGTTTCTAACCGAAAGTTTGCTGATTTTAAACAAGTGATTTTTCTGCAAAAAAATATATTAAATTCCAAAGGCTGTCTATCGCATACAGTTTTTATTTAGTATAGGCAGGGTCGTCCCTGAATCAATAATGATCTTGTATGGTGAAAGAGCAATTTTAGCGGCAAAGAACAAGGATGTGGATCACTTAAACTGCACAATTCAAAATCAAATCGTTGGTTCCCTGCATTCTTTCAAATCGATCGACTGTGTAACAAACGAAGACGAAGCAACCAACTTTCAAACTGGTCTATTCGTTCGAATGAACTTTGTGTATTTTGAGATTCGAACGAATAATGTTCACTATCGAGAATGTCATAAAATGAATTCAAATGAATTTACCTTTCGAAATAAGGTTCTTTTTTCATTGTTTTATTAAAACTATATATATATTTAAAATATTAACTAATTATAGTAGCAGTCTTATCTCAAATAGGACTAGGTGTTAGAATATTAAAATGTGTTATTTTGACACTCTAAGGTCTGATATTTAAATATGACCTTATCTAAAATAGGTTTTAAAATTTCGTTATTAAATTGCGAACCCATATTGTTCAAGTAAAGAGTGCAAAAAATAAGGTAAATGTTATATTAAACCTCAAGTTTTTGCTGTTATTTATTTCAAATATGGTTACTGATCAAATCCAAAAAAATTTTTTCTTGATACAGTTGTTTTTCTGTATACAATCGGTGATAAATAACAACAGACATGGCAATTGTTTTGTTTATGGATGAAAAAAGAGAAAATTCCATACAGGGGCATTAATGGATGCCTCAAATCCATTTACGAAAAAAAAATCCCTTAAGAAAATGTGGAAAAACAACAATTATCACTGTTTAGCGTTGGGAAAATACAAACGAATAAAAAATTACATTGGCTGGGAACGATTAGATAGTCAAAATACACTCAACATTCGAATGAAAAATGAACTTTCGATTGATAGGTAGAATGAAATTTTTATTTTGACATTCGAACAGATAGTTCGAATGTCAAAATACAAATTCTTCAAATTCGACACACTTTCACATATTCATATTCACAAAATATTGGACGGGACGAAGTCCGTTGGGTCAGCTAATTTATACATAAAATCCACTTCTCTCTTGGAAGTAGGACATCGTCCAACTTGATATCCTGTCAGCATTACTTTTAACCCGAAATACTGAACAATTCTGTCAGTGAGATATGATGGTGAAAAACTACCCTGACCCTTACCATCCCCTTTCTAAGAATTAAGCCAGTCATCCGTTTTAAGCGACGAGAAGCGCAGGTACCTACAACCCATATCCCACGTTAAAAATATTTAAGTTCAATATCCTCTGGGTATAATCTGATGCCCACCAAGACTATCCAACATACGTTTTCCTCGGTCATTCAAGCCTGCGGGAACCCTCATCAGCTGCTTACAACCCTCACAGAAACTAGATTTTATTTAAGCCTCTTACGACATCACAGTTCTAAAGACAGTTCTCTGAAATCAGCCCAAATTCGGTTTGACTTATCCTTTAATACACACACGCCATTTGTTTAAATATTTAAATAGCCTCAATTGCAGCCATTTATCTACATCAATACACAAACTTGCGCGCAAGAATCCTTGAGAAAACACTTCAAACCCATTAAGCGCCAACGACGGTCGCCCCGCCAACGGTGTTTACGACATCCTTCAACCGACGCCTTCGCCTAGCGAAGCATAAATAAAAGCAGAAAATATGAAAACGAAAACAACAACAGAAGTAAAAAAGAAAAACCGTTTCTGCCAAATGGAAAATAATAAAGCATAAACACAGCACGAAAAGAGACTGGGATTAGTAAACACAAATAATGAGATGTTGTACACCTATCTCGTCACATCATACCATCATACGGACGATATAACACAACATTTGTTTTACTGTTCCAGCTTTCGGCAGGCATATAAGCGATTGAACTTTTGCTTTCCATTTGTTCTCGAATCCTTTTAGAAAATTGCTTTACCAAAATACCCAAGGATCTTCCACTTTGTTAGGCAAACAATGAAAGGGAAGCTTCTGCTGTTGCTGCCGCTGCAAAACATATCCAATTAATGAGTACCTGTCAGCTGCGGTACTATAAAGTCAAAAACGTTTAGGAAATCGTGCCGCTTGTAGCCTCAACCTGGAAAAAATGTTAAGTACTCCTTTATTTAGAGGAAAACTTTAAGCCTTCGAAAGGTACCCCTGGCAACATCTAAAATTCGTTTTTAACGTACCTATAGCTTAGGTCTCAGTACCAACCTTTTGCAAAATTTTTGTTTTAATTTTTGGCACTACTGGATGGGGCCTACAAAATTATGCCGATTCTGAACTGCTGAATTGAGAAGCTTTTTTTCAGGACAGTAATAAATACATACTCTCGAATGTTTGTCAGACGCGCAGTGGAGAAAAAAAAGCATTAAATTGTCATTTGTGACTGACCACCGCGCTTAGTAGTCCAGTACACTAACCACTGAGCCAAATTTAGTTCATTGAATTGAATGTACTTACGGCTATTTTTCCGACCGTCAACCGCGGGAACTCTATTTGGCCTTTAGATAGGAATTGATATATCCGGTGACCAGTTAATGCGAATATAATAAATATATACAGGTTGGAGGCGTTTTTCGAGTCCCTTTTCGAGGCGTTTTTTGGGGCGTTTTTCGATGCGTTTTTTGAGGCGTTTTTCGAGGCGTTTTTTGAGGCGTTTTTTAAGGAGTTTTTCGAGGCATTTTTTCAGGCGTTTTTGAGGTGTTTTCGAGGCGTTTTTTGAGGAATTTTTCGAGGCATTTTTTCAGGCGTTTTTTGAGACGTCTTCGAAGCGTTTTTGGAGGCGTTTTTCGAAGCATTTCTTGAGGCGTTTTTTGAGGTGTTTTCGAGGCGTTTTTTGAGGAGTTTTTCGAGGCATTTTTTCAGGCGTTTTTTGAGACGTTTTCGAAGCGTTTTTGGAGGCGTTTTTCGAAACATTTTTCGAGGCGTTTTTTAAGGAGTTTTTTAAGGTGTTTTTTGAGGCGTTTTTCGAAGCGTTTTTTGAGGCGTTTTTTTCAGGCGTGTTCCGCGTCTTTTTTTCAGTTGTTTTTCGAGTCGTTTTTTCAGGCGTTTTTCAAGGCGCTTTCCGATGCGTTTTTTTCAGGCGTTTTTCGAGGCGTTTTTTGAGGCGTTTTTCGAAGCGTTTTTTGAGGCGTTTTTCGAAGCGTTTTTTGAGTCGTTTTTCGAGGCGTTTTTTGAGCTGTTTTTTGAGGAGTTTTTCAGGCGTTTTTTGAGGCGTTTTTTTCAGGCATTTTTTCAGGCGTTTTTGGAGGCGTTTTCGAAGCGTTTTTGGAGGCGTTTTTCGAAGCATTTTTCGAGGCGTTTTTTGAGGCGTTTTTTAAGGAGTTTTTTGAGGCGTTTTTTAAGGAGTTTTTTGAGGCGTTTTTTTCAGGCATTTTTTCAGGCGTTTTTGGAGGCGTTTTCGAAGCGTTTTTGGAGGCGTTTTTCGAAGCATTTTTCGAGGCGTTTTTTGAGGCGTTTTTTAAGGAGTTTTTTGAGGCGTTTTTTAAGGAGTTTTTTGAGGCGTTTTTCAGGCGTTTTCCGCGTCTTTTTTTCAGGCGTTTTTCAAGGCGTTTTCCGATGCGTTTTTTTCAGGCGTTTTTTCAGGCGTTTTTCGAGGCGTTTTTTCAGGCGTTTTTTGAGTCGTTTTTCGAGGCGTTTTTTGAGGTGTTTTTTGAGGAGTTTTTCGAGGCATTTTTCGAGGCGCTTTTTAACGCGTTTATTTAGGCTTTTATCGAGGCGTTTTTTGAGGTTCAAAAGTTCAAAGGTTCAAAGCTTCAAAGGTTCAAAAGTCCAAAAGTTAAAAAGTTTAAAAGTTCAAAAGTTAAAAGGTTCAAAAGTTCAAAAGTTCAAAGGTTCAAAAGCTTAAAAGTTCAAGGGTTCAAAAGTACCTAGTACGAGAGAATACGCTGTATTTTTGTGCCTGTTTGTATTGAAGTGTGTGTTCGGCCAATATTGCGAGATTGTCTCGCCTGCAGTGGACATCACTCATCAGACTGCTTAAAAGATATTTTTCATGGATTTTCGTGAATTTGTTGCCCTGTTCACGACACCACTGACCTTCGATGCTGTGATTGCAATAGGCATAGCGTATAGGCGCTTTAAAACGGTTTAAATTTATTGCGGTTTGATATAGACACCTAATTAAAAAAGAAGTCGTCGTGCAGGTCCTTACTCTTTTTGCTCATATGGCTTAAGGTTTGTTTTATGTTGAACTCTGAAACGTTATTTAGCTGCCCAGACTTTTCTTTTTACCCGACTGGACACAGGGAGGGTTATGTGTTTCGCGCGTTTCCTATGTATGTTCCTACGGGACGCCCTGTAGCCTAAACGGCTTGACCGATTTTGAAGAGTGAGGTATCATAATGTTCGTATTCTTCCCCGGGGTGTCATAGGCTAAAATGATAAAAATAGAAAAAGTTAATTTAAAAAACCCGACTGACTGTAAAAAAAAAGAATTAAAAATATATGAACAAGACGCATTTAAGTACCTATAACCACCTATTTGGCAGTCGGAGGGTCTCAATACTCATACATATATTTGTTAGACTGTGTAGGTATATAGTCTCCGATTGTCAATTAGTTAGGTATAGGTACTTAAATGCGTCTGGTTCATATATTTTTAATTCTTTTTTTTTTACAGTCAGTCGGGTTTTTTGTTTTTTTTTAAATTAACTTTTTTTATTTATTAAATCGTCGCTTCCACGGCAAAGTGACATAAGTCGAAAATGTATGATTTTCAGACGTTTAAAGTTTTGCGTCGTACAAAAAATGTTTTCTTGTTAATTAAAAACAATATACAAAGTTCGTTTACATACGATTGAAGTATTTTTCTCCCTTTTTCAGATAGTATATTTTTATAAAAAACGCAATATTTAAAAAAAAAAAAAACTTCAGACTTGCGACGTTTTGCGAAAAATCTGATAGTTTCTCAAATGTTTATTTTCTTATAATGTTGCAAAAGTGTCGTTTTGGCCTGAAATCAAATAAAATAATATGTCGAAATGGCACAAGAATCTTACCTGTGTGTGTTTTTGTTTAAGTTGACTTTTTTCGTAATACGCCGTTTTGGCGAAACAAACACAACCACTACGCACAACTAAAAAAATGGCATTAAGGTAGACAAAATTACAAGATTGTTAGTGGAAAATCGAAACGACACTTTTCACAACGTGGAAAGTAGAATAAGTAGAATTGAGCCGGTAAGACAGAAAAAATATATATTTTTTTGTGGTCGTTTCTATAGCTCGAAAATGACAAATTTCGACTTATGTCACTTTGCCGTGAAAGCGACGAAATATAAAACTGCTATGGCACTTGGGCTACCTAAATTAGAAAAGGTTTTTGTAGAAAGAGTACCATTTGCAGATAAATAAGGTAGAAAATACAAGTTAAACTTGGATTATTTGAGAGTTATGATTTTTACTTTGAGCTACATTTTAGTTCCTACAAATCACACAAAATTTTAAAACTTATGTATCATGCTGCCACATTTTTAAATGAACCCACCAATATTAAAAAATCAAGATTTTTTTCTATTCAAATTTATTCTCCAAGTGGCAAACATTTCTTTTTATTAAAGTACATGTGTAAATTTTAATGTTATTCGTTTTTGTGCATCATTTTATTAATTAACAAGAAAAAGTTATAGTAATTTAAAGTAAAATAAAGTGCAGGACTGGCCTTTCTCAAAATTGATGATATGAAGAAAATCTGATTTGGGTGTATAGACCGTTTTTCAGACATGTCAACATTTTTTTTAAGCATGTCTCGATTTCTTACCGAAAAACTGCAGTCATGTTAACCTCACCTACTTAAGCTCAAACATAAATTTTGCTTAAAATCGTTACAGCCGCTTTCGAACAAATTAGTATGAACATTAATATTTGGGAAGTAACATTATAGTATTAACGTGCAAAAAAAAAAAACCTCCCCGAACTGTAGTTTACGAACTCCAAACTCGAAGTTTGAACCAAATACGGGTAGGCCTCAGGGGCATATGAACAGACAGAAGGACAATTTCTCGAAAGGCTGGGAATGCCAAGCTCCTTAAAATTAGGTACTGTTTCAACATTCTTTGGTGCGCACTTTTTAAAGCGAATATCGTTGTTTTTCTTCCCATCGATGAAGCCAGCCTTCATAAACCTTAGAATTAGGAATTTCCAAATTGTTGACCCGAAAAAAGGAGAAGTAGACTCGAGGGAGTAAAGCAACAACGAAATGCATTACGTTGCCATATCTCTATATTGCACCATTATAATATATATTATTAAAAACCGATTTATCGAAATCCAGGAATTCTGTGGAGCACAATTTTGTACGCAACTCCTTGGTGTGATATTTTTTAGCCGACTGATTTTAACCATTTTGGCTTGATAACTTTTTTTCGCAACAAGTACTTATTCTTTTTTCTAACCGGGGAAAACTTACACTCGGAGAAATTGTTCTGTACTGATTTGGGGATGTGCAGGTTCGCTTCCTGGCAGAGGGAGAACACCTTAATAGGCATTAACTAGATCCTATTTGGCATTTCCAAGCGACGCACTATAGGTATATTTATTCTAAGTGGAAGTGACTTGGCAACAGCAGTAGTTGGCGTTGGAACCGTTCTGCAGATGTGTTTGGAAGTTACTAGTAAACTGCAGCTGAAAACGAGACACACAATATTTTTTACCAGTTTATAACCACTCAGCTACCAATGTGACTTGAACCGTTTTTCAGAAACACGTCTTTTTAAAAGCAATTTGGGTATATGGAGAATTCATGAAATAGGTAGTAACAGTGACTGATCAAAGGGAGGAGCAGAAGATGCTGTTTACTCAGTCTCTCAGCCAGTATTGTTATATCGTGGGATTTATTCCTTTTTGTGGGAATTTCGATGTCCGAAAAGCCTTCCGTGGGATAAAGCATCAAATCGTGGGAATTTCAGAAATCTGCCAAAAAAAACATTCAAACTATGAATTTTTGGTCAAATTCTATCAAAACACCTGTATTTCACCATGATTATCAATATAAAAAACAGCTCATCTAAATCGTCTTTTATCAAAATTTTCTAGTACCAAAAAATAATCATAGCAGTGTTACAAACTGCGGTTTTTATACTAAAGGTTAATTTAACGTGAATTTATTTCCGTGTAATACAAATTTTATATTAAAAAACTGGATTTTGATGCAAAAAAGTATCGTGGTATTTTAAAAGGGAATATGAGTATGGTGAAAAGGAAAAAAAGTGAAAAATGAACACGCTTCGTGGCATAAATAAGGAGAGAGTGCTAACAACACTGCTCTCAGCTCAAGACGATGGAAACAATATGCAACGAATTTCAACTCAAAACTTACCGCATATGACTCTGCAATCCGAGTTGTTCTTTTTACAGAGTCAAGCGCTGAATAATAAGCATTACGAAGCGGAGCTAGGGCCAGCTTAGGCTTAAAAAAGAAGCATTGCCTACAAATTGATTTAAGTATCGTAAAAGGACTGAAAGCACGGATATAACTTGCATTTTATGACTTTGGCCAGTTTGTTGTAAATACCATGCGACCAGGGTTTTTCAATCTCTGTCCAAGAAAGACTGAACCTCTTTTTTTAAAAACCAGGGTCGGCATTCTGACCTCAGGCTATCGCACTTGGCCAGAGCTCTTGGTCTGTATAACTGAAAGAGAATGCGAGGCTCCAGTGTCCCAGGCAGGATTTCTGTTCAGTTCGGAAGCAAGTTGTAGGTATGTAGAGTGCTGGTACTATCCTGCCTGGCAACGCAGCCTTTAAATCTACACACGAAACAAAATATTATTCTTGCGGTGACAATCGATTAACAGGTATAGTCGTCAGCAGGTGAATATCCTCTTGATCGTGGTTTTCAATTTTCCTTTCACTATAAAATATCATCCGTTCTCATTTTGTCATTGTCCTTCGAAAGTGTTTCCATTCTCCCATCGTCCCCTCCCACCCCGGCAGCTATTAATTTCCATTTATTCTAGGGAATAATGAAGACAAATAAGGACATTTTGAAATTCAAATGAAATGCAGTTGTTTTTCTATTCCGAGAACGAGTCCTTTTTATCTGAATGTCCTTTCACTAGATGCCTATGTTTTTATTGCAAAAAAAAAAATTGGATTCTGTTTATGGTTCTGTTTGTCATTCTGTTGCAATAAATGTCGCCAGTGTGACTGCGAGAGGATATTAAAAAATTCTCCTTGTCCCTAACACAGCTCTTCGGATGTATAAGACGACTAGTTCTTATAGCGAGCAAAAACGCAGGTGACGACACAATATAGTGCGATTTGTTCGAAGGATGCGCAAAGAAGAAATCCAATATTCGCAGGAAATGAGGGCGACGGCTATCCAGCGTTAAGCAGATGATAAGGAAAAACCTTCAAGGCTTGCTCCGGATTGAGGTCGGGTCAGGATCTAAAACGTTTTAACAAGTAAATAAAAATAAAATGTCCATTATCGGAACAGTTCAAAAATTTGATTTTAACCACAATGACTGGGGTATATTTAAAGCCCAGTTGGAACAGTTTTTCGTCGCAAACGACGTAGTGGCGAAAGTGAAGAAAAAAGCGATTTTAATCAGCGCAAACGACGTAGAGGCGGAAGTGAAGAAAAAAGCGATTTTAATCAGCGCTTTATCGGAGCAATCATATAAATTAGTGAGCAATTTGATACATCCAGTGAAAATGGAAACGGCTTCATATGCAAACCTAAGTAAAGCTTTCGACGATCACCTTAAACCCACAGTTTCTGGGTTCGCAGAACGGCACAAGTTATACTCCGCAGTTAAAGATCATCACGAGACAGTTAACCAATGGACAGCACGAGTGCGATCACTTTCTATAAGCTGTGAATTTGCTGATGAGCTTAATTCAGCTCTTCGCGACAAATTTGTGATGGGACTGCAGAAGGGAGCGGCGAAAGATAAGCTGTTCTTGGAGAGTGTCGATAAATTAACATTTGACAGAGCGGTGGAAATCGCAAATGCAGTGGAGTGTGTCAAGCACCAATATGAGCTTGACGTATGCGTAAAACAAGAACCAAGTTCATCCGATGAAATATATCAAATTGGGCAGGCGCGGAAAAGGGGCAGCAGTGGACAAATGACGGCAAAACAACAGCAGCAACGGGGGTAAAAACATCAAGGCGGCAGTAGCAACTATAATGGTAGTAAGTGTGGAATTTGCGGACTAGCAAATCATGCGGAAAGCACATGCCGATTCAAGAACTATCGATGTAAGCGGTGTAAGAATAGAGGACATTTGCAACGGGTTTGTCCGAATAAACAGAGTAATTATAATTCGCAAAAGGATTTTAATTTTATTGAAAGTTCTGAGTTGTCTTTGTTTAATGTTTCTTCTAGTTTAAAGACAAATGAACCCATAACAGTAAAAGTGTGCATGAATAGTGTTCCTATAATGATGGAAATTGATACGGGAGCTTCTATTTCTGAAATATCATTAAAAACTTACCGGGAAAATTTCAGTTTAATTAAATTATACCAATCAAATGCGATTTTTAGTAACTACAACGGCACAAAAATAAAACCTATTGGTGTTTGTATAATGGATGTTTTATACAATAACATGTGCAAAAAGGTAAAAGTAGTTGTTGTCCACCATTGCTGGGTCGACATTTTTTAAATGAATTAGGCATTCAATTTGCAAATCTTAATTATATAGAGAAAAATATTTCACTAGAAGTGCATGATATTACAAGACAATTTGGGGAATTATTTGATGGCAAATTGGGTAAATTTAATAAAGGCACAGTAGCATTGCATGTTAAAAGTGACTGCAACCCAAAGTTTTTCAAGCCACGTCCAATACCTTTAGCATTGAAAGAAAAGGTTGAGACTGAGATTGACAAGCTAGTTGGATTGGGGGTGTTAGAACCCGTGAATTTTAGCGAATGGGGAACCCCTATAGTCCCTATTCTAAAAAAGGATATGTGGGGATTTCAAAATCACTGTCAACCCTCAATTATTAACTGATAAATACCCTTTACCACGAATTGAGGAATTATTTGCGCAACTGCATGGTGGCGAAGGATTCACAAAGTTGGATTTGTCAATGGCGTACCAGCAGATGGTTCTAGACGATGAGTCCAGAAAATTGACAACGATTTCCACGACAAAAGGACTATTTCAGTACACACGTTTAGTGTATGGTTTAGCATCTGCGCCAGCAATATTTCAAAAAATGATCGACGGGCTGTTGATGGGCAAAAAGGGGGTGGTTGTTTTCTTGGATGACGTATTAATTACAGCTCCAAATAGAGAAATTCATGTTGAAAGAGTTAAGAATGTACTTAAAATCTTACAAGTTGCGGGCCTTAAATTAAACAAGGACAAATGTAAGTTTCTATCGAAATCCATCAATTATTTGGGCCATGTGATCGATAAATCGGGGCTAAGAACTTGTCCAAAAAAGATTAAAGTTATTCAAGAAATCAAAAACCCCTCTTGTTTGAGAGAACTTCAATCGTTTCTGGGAGTTATAAATTTTTATAGGAATTTTTTGCCAAATGTAACAACACTTTGTGCGCCTCTATATGACCTCTTAAAAAAAACGGCAAAATTTACGTGGAGAAAGGTGCATTCCCAAGCAATGGACCGAATCAAAAAATAACTCACATCCACAGGAGCGTTAGCGCATTTTGATCCATTTTTGATGGTTAAACTTACGGTGGATGCGAGTCCGATTGGTCTAGGTGCAGTGTTGTCACAAGTGTATGAAAATGGTATGGAAAGGCCAATAGAGTTTGCATCACGGAAGTTGTCTGAGACAGAACAGAAATATTCCCAGTTAGACAGGGAAGCGATTGCGATTCTTTAAATCGGTTTTTTCGAAATCTTTTATACCTAATTTGCCGGAATCATATTCATTTCCTAAAATTGATTTTGGCCAACTAGCACTAGAGATTCAAGATATTGAGTCTGCTGTCTGTAGCCTAAAACCTAATCCTAAACCTGGCGCTGATGGCATTCCTGCAATAATTTTAAAAAAATGTTGCAGCTCTATTTGCAAACCCCTACTTATGATATTTAATCTATCACTAGCATCGGGTTCATTCCTGGATGACTCATTTTTGGTGCCAATCTTTAAATCTGGCTCTAAAAATGACGTAGAAAACTATAGAGGTATTTGCAAACTTTCTGCTATACCAACGCTTTTTGAATGTATAGTCAAAAACAAAATAAATTTTCATATTAAGGGCAACATATCAGAGTTTCAACATGGTTTTGTTTCGGGTCGTTCGACAACATCTAATCTGGTCCATTTCACATCTTTTGTTATAAATACTGTTGAAGGCGGATGTCAAGTTGACGCTGTATATACGGATTTTAGTAAAGCATTCGACTCTGTAAACCATGTACTTCTGATAAGAAAGCTAAAGCAATTCGGATTTCACTCCGCTATGCTGAAATGGTTTTCATCATTTTTGATTGGAAGGTTTCAGAAAGTCTGTCTTGATAACAATTATTCAAGATTAATATCTTGCACTTCTGGAGTTGCTCAAGGTAGTCATCTTGGGCCCCTCCTTTTTATAATATTTATTGATGATATTGTTCAACAGCTGCAATTTTGCCACTGTTTAATGTATGCTGACGACCTCAAAATATTCTTAAAAATTAATAGCTTAAATGACTGCCTAAAGGTCCAGATGGACCTGAACAATTTATCAAAATGATGCGTCAATAATTGCTTAAAGTTGAACGTCCGAAAATGCTTTGCTATCTCGTTCATAAGATCTCGAATGAAATATTCGCATACCTATTGTATTGATCTCATGCCATTAATAAAAGTTGACAAAATTAAAGATCTTGGTGTATTCCTTGATACGAAACTAACCTTTGTTACTCATGTCGAGTATATAGTCGCTAAGGCTAATTCTCTTGTTGGATTCATCAAAAGAAACGCGAAAGATTTCTCTGATCCTCACACATTTATATCGATTTTCAATACCCTAGTAAGGTCAACACTTGAATACGCCGATGTTGTTTGGAATCCAAACTATTTATCACATTCGGACCGTATTGAAAGAGTGCAAAGGCGATTCACAAAATATGTCTTCTTTAAAATGCGTTGGGATTTTCAGCCCTCTTATAAAGCTAGATGTCAACTTTTAGGTTTAACGACACTTAAAGCAAGAAGGAATGCACATGACATAATGCGAGATAATTGCGAGAGACGTACTGTGTTCACATCGATAGTTGTGTACTTTTGTCTATGTTTCCAATTAATGCTAGGGGAAGGGTTTTGAGGGATAGTCACTTCTTTTACCAACTGGGGCATAGAACAAACTATTGTCGGAATGAGCCAATTACTAGATGCCTTAATTCGTTCAATGTGGTAAGCAGACATATGGATTTTCATATTTCGAGAGAACGCTTCAAGAGCATTTTATTCAGATTGCTTTCAAACTAATGTCAAAAGTATTTTTATCTCTCCATTAAACTTAATGTATTATATATAAATTTAAATTCGTAATTTGTAAGCTAAACTTGTTGATGAAATAAATAAATAAATAAATAAATAACAAGCCATTGATGCACATTTTAGGTTCCAAAACGGGAATACCGCAAATGGCAGCGAATCGTTTGCAACGAATTGCGTTGATTTTGGCAGGTTACACATTTAAAATTGAATGTATTCGGTCACGTGCAAATGTTGCCGATTATTTTTCTCGATTACCAAATAATTCTGAAAGTGATTCTGTGGGGGAACAAGTAGTTGATTCTAGTTCTTACATAAATTATGTTAAGGAAAACATTAAATTGCCAATTACAATAGACATGGGAGAAAAAGAAACGCAAATCGATGTCATATTAGCAAAGGTTATGAAATTCGTTCAATCAGGACCAGGTTGATATGGAACTAAGACCATACTTTCTGAGACGAAATGAATTAAGCACTGAGTCAGGTTGTCTGTTTTGGGGTTATCGAATAATGATCCCTGTATCACTGCAGGTTTTGGTTGTAGCTGAATTGCATAATACCCATATGGGAATAGGGAAAATGAAAGCTATGGCGCGAAATTATTGCTGGTGGCCAAAGCTCGATAGTGAATTGGAAACCACTGTTAAATCGTGTAAACAGTGCCTGGCAACTAGAACTGATCCTCCGAAAGGAAAGCTTATTTGTTGGGAATGGCCTGAAGAACCATGGGCTCGCGTTCACATAGATTTTTTGGGGTCAATATTTAAAAGATGGTTTTTAGTAATGGTGGATAGCCATAGCAAATGGCCCGAATGTTTGGATATGGGTACTACAACAACGAGTAGAGCCACTATAAATAAACTAAGACCAATATTTGCGCGTTTTGGTGTACCAAGAATGGTACCGCATTTGGTTCAAACGACTTTGAACAATTTTTGAAAAGCAATGGTATAAAATATCTAACAATGCCAGTAGGTAACCCAGCAACTGTCAAAGCGACAACATTAAGTGTTCTATAAAAATTAATTGAAGTGAAAATCTTCTCTATTTCTATCAAAATTTTAATTGAAGTGTATATCTTCTTTATTTCTTTTATAATAATTAAATTAAATAATCTCATTATGTCCTGTTCGTTGTGCAACACAAAAGCTATTAGTGATTTGGTAAACTGTGGTGGTATATGCAGAAAACAATTCTGCAAAACATGTACCAAGCTTTTCGATGGGCAATATCGATTGCTCGGTGAAAGCAAAAACTTGACATGGCGATGTGATTGTTGCTCTGTGGGAAACAATTTCAATCTCCTTTTTGCAAAACTGATCGACCTAGAATCGAAATGTTGCGCGGAGCGGGTATCGAAATTAATAGAGGACGTTTTTGCAAAGAATCTTAAGGAGCTGACCTCAAAAGCTCTTGCAGAGACAGCCAAAATCCAGAAGAGCATCAGTTTAATTGCACATGCTCCCACAAACACCAATGAAACCGGTACATCGAACGACCAAGGTGAGGAAAATAAAACTTTATTTAACAATAATACGGTGGAGAGTAAAATAAACTCCCCAATAGTGGCAGGTACAAGTAAAGACGCCAAAAAATTTAAACAGAAAGATGTGAACAAAACAAACACAGAAAAAAACAAAAACATAAGCCGCCGGCTAACAAAAGAAAAATTGATTAAAGCTTCTAATCAATTTGTTATCAAAGCGGCTTCTTCTGTTCGTCACTTTCATCTTTCAAACGCTCATAATACAACAACTACTCAACAAGTTGTAGAGCATGTTGCAAAAGCTATAAAAGTACCTCCCACTAATATTAAATGCAAAATGTTAGTCAAAAGCAGTGTTGACATCTCGAAATTACGATTTGTTAATTTCAAAGTAAGCATTATTTCGGATAATGCAGAGGACATTCTTAAGTCCAAGCATTGGCCAGCTAAAATGAAAATAAAAACATTCGTGCAAAAGAAAAAAAACGAAGGGGTCCACTTGCAAATGACGGAAACATGAAACAATTAAATTCTTGTGCTCACCATGGAGAACTTTCTGTTTACTTTCAGAATGTTGGCGGCACAAGAACAAAAATAAATTCTTTATCACTCTCCATTCGATTAATACTTATAAAATAATATTGCTTGTAGAGACATGGCTTCATACGCACATTTTCTCACAAGAAATTTTCGGCAGCGAATACAATGTCTACCGAAGTGATAGAAGTGTTCACACAGGTATGATAAGAGGAGGGGGTGTACTCATAGCAGTGCACCGCTCGCTTGTCTCGTTTGAGAAGCCATTGCCGCTTGTCGATTACTCCATCGAACAGCTAGCGGTGAGTGTGTTGATGAGCAATGCTAATACCAACAACAATTTAAGTGAAATCATTTTTGTACTTTCTTACATTAGGCCAGCGAGTGCATGCAGCATGTATGTTTCACACACAAATAACATTGAATTTCTTGCAAATAATTTGCGAGAAAATCAAATGTTGTTTGTTGCTGGTGATTTCAATTTAAGTCACGTTTGTTGGGAGTGGGATAGAGATGAAAACTGTATGATTCCCTCCCAAGTAAGAACCGATTGCGAAGTGGTGTTTATTGACACACTTTTAAGTTGTGGGCTAATTGAATGAATTGAATCATATTCCAAATTCATTTAATAGGTATTTGGACTTAGTCTTTTCTAGCAAGAGTTGTGTGTGAAGCACATTCTTTACTTTTGCCCACATCTGTTCACCATAAGGCATATGTTGTTAGTATTACAACTGACAATTATTTGCCACTTCAAAGTGCTCAATATGAGTATAATTTCGCAAAGGCAGATTATAATAATCTGAATTTGTATTTAAAGTCAATCTTATGGAATGATATTCTTGATGTTTCAAATTTATCGAGCATGTACAGCACTTTCATTTCAGTTTTAAGGACTGGAATCGAATTACATGTTCCTATAATAAAGCGAAAAGACCATAGAAAGCACCCATGGTTCAATATGCAGCTTTCTAAAATGAAAAACATCAAGAACAAAGCTTTCAAAAAATATAAACTGACCGGTATGTCAGAAGATTTTTCATTGTTTTCTCGTTTTCGTAGAGAATATGAGTTTCTTAATAAATTTTTGTACAAAAATTATATATATTCAGTGGAATCGAGAATAAAAAATAACAGCAAAGCGTTTTGGGTTTTTATAAATTCAAAACGCAAGACTACTGAAATTCCTGTTGGTATTGAATATGAGGGAGTTCGCTCAGATAATGTTCAATCATCTTGCGAACTTTTTGCCTCATATTTTCAGACTGTTTATTTGGATGACGTTTATACTTCTGTTGTAAACCAATACGATGATATTTCTCCTATCACTGATTTTGGAATAATTTCATTGACTGAAATTGAAGTACTGACGTCATCTCAGAAACTTGAGCCCAATTTAAATCCGGGATTTGATGGTATACCATCCATATTAATTTAAAAATGTAGTTCATCTCTCTCGATTCCGCTCACATTGATTTTTAATTTATCCCTTTCGACTGGCAATTTTCTAAACTGTTGGAAATATTCTTTTGTTAAACCTATTCATAAGTCGGGTAGTAGGAATGTGGTGACAAACTATCGTCCAATTTCGAAGATGTCAACGATTCCGAAATTGTTTGAAAGTTTAGTGAAAGAGAAGATATACTTTTTTGTAAAGAAATCTTTATCCACCAATCAACATGGATTTATGAGAGGCAGGTCCACAGTAACGAATTTAACTGTATTTACTAATTTTGCCTTAACGGCAATAGAAGAAGGTGCACAGGTTGATGTAATCTATACTGATTTCGTTAAGGCATTTGATCGGGTAGACCACAAACTGCTAACAAGAAAATTAGAAGCACTTGGTATCCATTCAATACTTAACAAGTGGATTGCATCCTACCTAAGTAACAGAAAACAGTTAATTAGAATAGGAAATACTTTTTCGAGGCAGTTTGAAGCAAAGTCTGGTGTCCCGCAGGGAAGTCACTTGGGACCTTTGTTGTTTGCATTATTTGTGAACGATATAGATTCAAGGGTATCTTTCTGTAAGTGTCTGGGATTTGCTGATGACTGGAAGTTTTTTTGTAGAGTCAAATCTGTAGCTGATTGCGAAAAGCTTCAGGTTGACATAGACGCAATTACGGATTGGTGTAATTGTAATAATTTGCAACTGAACTTAGGGAAATGTAAGGTTTCGTCATTTTTCCACATTAGGTTGCCTATATTCTATGGTTACTCTATAGCTGGGCACTTAATAACTAGATCTGAGGGAATAAAAGACTTGGGCGTTACGTTTGATTCAAAATTAAATTTCAATAAACGCATAGACTGCACAATATCCAGAGCTAACTCTCTTCTTGGATTTATTAAAAGGAACAGCAAGGATTTTTCAGACATACAAACTCTTAAAACCTTGCATTGTTCTTTAGTAAGATCTGTTTTAGAATACTGTTCTATTATTTGGTCACCAGCATATCAGGTGCATATAAATCGGATTGAACGTGTACAAAAGTCTTTTTCAAGATATTGCCTTCGTCACTTTAATGGGTCAGTAGAAATGCCCAGTTATGAAGAAAGATGTCGGATAATAAACTTAAAGTCCCTGGAAACGAGAAGACTTATTCAGGACATAACGTTTGTAAAAGACATCGCTTCTGGAAGAATAAACTCAATGTTTTTACTGTCCAAGCTCTCTTTTTACGTTCCGGGAATACCGTTACGTGTGCATGGCTTGTTTTATGAACCTAATCATTCGACAAGCTATGGAATGAATGAGCCTTTAACAAGGTGCATTAGGAGTTTTAATTTAATATGCAACTCCGGTGATTCCAGTGTTGATATTTCGATCAACAGGATTGCATTTAAAAAACGGTTAAATGAATTGTTATAATTGCTCATAGGGTTTTTTAACTTTTGCTTAGAATATTACGAATGTAATTATTAAAAGCACAAGTTTTTCCCTTAGGGTAATTGATTATATTTTTTCTTGCACACTAAGTGGAAGTTTTTTTTCCTTATTTCTTTTCGATAAATTTTTAAACTTCATTTTTTTTTCTCTTCACTTGAAGAGTTTTTTTTTTGCTATGTATACATATATTTAGTTATTTATTATTATTTTTTTATTTTTTTTTTATTTTTTTTTTTTTTTATTAAATATTTTTTTCTCTTATGTTAAGAGTTTTTTTTGCTTTTTTTTTTTTTTTAAAAATTATGTAATTATATAGTCTGTAAATTGTAAAATGGTAGACTTAAATAAATAAACAAATAAACAAATAAACAAACTAATGGGCAGGCCGAACATTTTGTTAAAACTAGTAAAAATGCATTAAAACGATCACCAGGATCGGATGAAAAAATTGAAGTTTCAACGGCGTTAAATTCATTTCTATTAGATTATAGAAATACTATTCATTCAAGTACAGGTATATCTCCAGCTGAATTAATGATAGGTAGAAAATTAAGATCTAGGCTAGACTTACTTAATCCTAAGAGGAACATGCACGTCGATTTGAGTAAAATTAAATCAACAATTCAGAAACAACAAGAAATCCAAAAACGAAATTATAAATCCAAAGAAAGAAAACATTTTGAAATAAATGAAATTGTAATGGTTAAAGATTATAGCAGAACTAATAAAGTAATTTGGACTAAAGCTAAAATTGGAAAACGGTTGGGCATGCAAACATATTTAGTAAAAGTAATGGAATCTAACAAAATATGGAAAAGACATTTAAATCAGATAATTAGTGCATGCGACAGTATTAATAATCATCATATGCCGACAACTTTAAGAGATGGACATGATAACTTAATTATAAGCAGACCAAAACCTATTGAACATACAGTAGAACCTAATTTAGAAGAGGAAGAGGTAGTTCCGGAAAAGGAAAAAGTAAACAAATCTGAAATTATAAATCTAAACTTAAAAAACGAAGGTACATCTGAGCAAACTCTAAGAATTCCATATAATTTAAGAAGTCGGAAAAATAGTGTATAACTGTACCACAACTAAAGTAAAATTTTGAATTGTAAGGGACAACCAACTGAAGGGGGATATTGTGATATGTGGCGCTAAGCCTGAACTTATTCAGTAAAGCTTTTAGCAATAACCAGTTCTTATATATTATATTTCAGTTGTTTGTCCTCTCTAGCATGATTCACATGCTAACCCTTGTGCTACATCAAATAATAAATTCTGTACTAAGTTATACACAGCGTGTTTTACTTGAGTCATCGTGTCATCACAAAACCAATGCTGAAATTTCCTATAACATTGATCCCTCCGACTGTATTTGGGGCAGCTAGTTCGATCTGTCGATGAGTCAGAAAAGCTGTCACAGGAGAGGAAGACATAGCACTTTATACCGACGGTTCCAAGATGGAGATATTTAGTGGCTTAGTACACTGCTCCAAATCTCCGGGCCTAAGGAATCCATATAAAACGAGGAGCAGTGGTATAGTGCACCTCTAAAGGTTTTAGAAAGTAGAATCTAAAAGATCGGTCTGGGCGGTCTTCGATTTTAACCACGGGACAACGCCTGAGGTGACGCGCATAAGTGGGACTCCATCCAACTCAGGGTAGGTAGCACCCCAAATACCGCTCTAAATGGACAAATCTAGAGGTTGAGTCAGTCGTGCTACAATCAAAGAGCAAATTTTGTAAGCCAGTGGCTGTTGTCCGAGTCTGCACTCCTTTTCGCCAACAGCAGTGGGGGCCTAAGCTGAAAGCAGTGTGTTTGATGCAGATTTTGAGCAGGTGTTCGCTTACTACTTTACAGTTTAAGACACTTTAACTTTTTTACATTCAAAACCTCGACTCTGCGACAATAAGCAGAACTACCAGTGGCGTACGCAGGGGGTGGGGGCTCAGGGGGTTGACCCAAACAGTGCTTCTAAGTAGGGGGTTAGAGGGGGACAGCATACCCATCCATACAGATTCAACTGTTTATGCATTGCGGCTTGGTCTTTTTTTCATTAGTTTTTGGGATATTTTTTTGTTTTTCAAACCGAAATAAAGCAAAATTGGTCTTATTTCACCTTGGAATTTGGCCTTATTTCTTTTGGTTTTATTTCAAGTCACCATTCACACCCGTGGCTTGCTATGGCGTCGCAATTGAAGATTGTTTAAATTTTTAGAAAGTAACGCCATCGCACATCCCCCAATTTGGCGGCACGGGCTTTTTATCGCTCAGATTAGATCAGATTGTTTGGGAGGCTGGAAGCAATTTACCACTTGATAACTAACAGTGGTCTCAACGTTGCAGGGAAATAACTCCACGGGCAACAACTTCACATCGAGTGGGAAATAATTTCACTTATTTTATGTGAAGTTATTTCCCACTGAAAGTGAGCAATAACTTCCCTTTTTTGAGGGAAATAATTTCGCTTAACAAGCGACGACATTTATGTAAGCTCACAATTGGTGGGGGGAGTAGGAGCAAGGGTGTGTACTTGCCAAGTTGTTATTCTTCCCGATCACTCCGATGTTGACCAACTTCGGAGTTGATTTGAAAGAAAGAGTTGAGCGACAAGTTGAAAATTGCTTTTATTCACTAGCCTAGTTCTCAACTCCTCAGTTGAAATTCAAAAGTAGCTGACTTGCTGTTTCAGAAATATCCCTGGGATATTTGTGGCAGATGACACAAAATATGGCAGTTTCAACTTTGGATTTTGATTTCGCCCGTCATTTTCGTTACGGGCAAAACATACTTTGATTATATTTTATTCTTTGTCTATGGATTTCGATTTAAAGAGTAGATATCCATATAAAAATTAAATTGGTTCGAGGGAATTTTGCTTTTACGAAAAAGTTATGTGCTTGTAAAGATTAGGGTAAATGTTGCAAGATCCCTTACCACTGGTGGGGGGAAGTCTAATGATAATTCTCTAAGGCCTTTTCTTTACGAATAAACTGTTTTTTTTATTCTTGTTCCTTAAATACTAAAATATTGCTTACGTTAGGTACAAATATTTACAACTTAAATTACCAGGTGTCAAGCAGAGCCAACGAAAAATCGTGATAATTTTTATTCTGCTGGCCTTGCTGAGAACAGAAATATGAAATCTTACACGTTAGAAAATAAAGCATGAAATAAGAGATATGGGGCCGCCCTTTACGTCACAGCGAAATTGGCTGTTCTTGAGCTTGGACCTCTATCTGGACAGTGCTGTTTGCAGCAGTTCCTAGTGCAACTTTGTTACTGGTATAATTTACACGATCTATCGAACTAGAATTACGAACTTTATAAAATATATAATAAATTCCAACTCTTTCGCGATGCTCGCAATACCTCCTACAGATGCACGGCAACAAATCCATAAAAGATGGAGCACCATTATTGTCCTCCCACTTTTCAAGTTCGTCACCGTGGTATTATCTTGTATATATAACTAAAGCCAGCCGACCTACCACAACGCCGAATTTTTGGTGAATGGGCTCCTGGAAAGCTGGCCGAGGATCCGCTTTTTTATCGAAAAATTGTGTTCAGCGATGAGGCTCATTTTTGGTTGAATGGGTACGTAAATAAGCAAAATTGCCGCATTTGGAGTGAAGATCAGCCAGAAGCATTGCAACAGCTACCAATGCATCCCGAAAAAGTCACTGTTTGGTGCGGTTTATGGGCCGGCGGCATTATTGGGCCATATTTCTTCAAAGATGATGCGAATCGCAGCGTTACTGTCAATGGTGAACGCTACCGAGCGATGATAACAAACTTTTTTTTGCCCGAAATGGAAGTTCTTGACTTGCATGATATGTGGTTTCAACAAGACAGTGCCACATGCCACACAGCACGCGAAACAATGGCGCAATTGCGAGGCGAGTTTGGTGAACAGTTAATTTCACGTTTCGGGCCGGTCAATTGGCCGCCTAGATCGTGCGATTTGACACCATTAGATTATTTTTTGTGGGGTATGCCAAGGCTAATGTGTATAGGGACAAGCCCGCTTCGATTGACGCACTGGAAGCCAACATCCATGCATTCATTCGTGAGATACCGGCCGATATGTGTGAAAGAGTATGCCAAAATTGGACTCAGCGGATGGGCTACCTGAGACGCAGCCGCGGTCAACATTTGCATGAAATTATCTTTAAACATTAAATTGCAAGGTTCAAACTATCGATTCAAATAAATATTTCATTCATTTTTTCGAATTTTTTGTGTTTTTTTTTTAAAAAAAGTTCTAAACCTCTTAAAAAATCACCCTTTATCTCTCGCAGACCAAATTCTCCTCCTCTCCATTCTCTTCACTGCTCGAATCAGACTACCGCCAATTCTCGCAACAATAATTTAAACGATATATTAAATATTTCAAATTGAAATTAATAATAATTACTTTCGTCACTTGATTTGAAGAGCTATCAGTCAAAAACCCCAAAAAAATAAATTTAAACATAAAATCCCAAGTTTGCAACCGACTTTGAATTCAAAAACATTGAAAAGTCGAAATCGGCGCAACCTTTCCACTGACGAAAACTTATTTTGATATTAAAGTCAGTAAGTGAATAATAAATACCAGATTAGAGAGAATCTACCAAACCAACATGGCCGCACAGGCTTCTAACACCGAACCCGTCCCAATTCAAAAACGCTTAGCTTCAAATAAATTTCTTAATTTTCGTTCTGTACTTCCCGGTACTCCCCAATACAGTTCTATTATATTCCCCATATCTCGAAACGGCAGCCCTAGCCTGCAAGTTTATTCCCATAGTCAAGAGGTATTTTTTGACTTGACAATGTCCAGTAAGGAAATCTATGACTGTGCGAATCTGACTCCTATTTAGGTTTAGAAGTTCTTTTGTTGTTGTGTGGGAAACACTTGGATGCACATTTGGCTTGTCTGTTACCTCTCTCTCGATGCCCTGAAATTGATATTTGTAAATTATTTTAGATAAATAAATTAAAATTAAAATAAATAAATGGCCGCCGCGGCTGCTTCGAATAAAGCCAAGTCTAGAGGTCCAATTTTCAACCACTTTTTCGAGCATTTGGGGCTGTATTTTGGCAATAACGCCACGAATGTTGGCTTCCAAGTCCCTAACGTTTCTGGTTTGCTGCCGTAGGCGAGCGACTTCACATATCCTCATAGAAAATAATCCAATGGTGTCAAATCACACGATCTTGGTGGCCAATTGACAGGTCCATTCCGCGAAATTATGCGCTCATCGAATGTTTCCTTCAATAAATCGATTGTGACGTGCGCTGTGTGGCATGTAGCGCCGTCTTGTTGGAACCACATCTCATCCACATTCATGCCATCCAATTCGGGAACAAAATAGTCGATTATCATGGCTCTATACCGGTCTCCATTAACGGTAACTGACTCTCCAGCATCATTTCGGAAGAAGTATGGCCCAATGACTCTACCAGCCCCTAGTGCACGCCAAACAGTCAGTTTTTGTGGACGTAATGGCGTCTCAAGGGTCTCATGTGGATGCTCTTCACTCCAAATGCGGCAATTTAGCTTGTTTACGTAGCCATTCAACCAAAAATGAGCCGAATCACTGAACAAAATTTTGCGATGAAAATCAGCATCGATATCAATCGCATTTTCGGCCCATACACCAAAATCACGACGCATTGCATGGTCTCGCGGCTTTAATTCTTGCACAAGCTGGATCTTGTAAGGTCGTAAGCTAAGATCTTTGCGCAAAATCTTCCATAAAGTTGATGGACATAGCTCCAATTGCTGTGCACGGTGGCGAATCGATTCATTCGGGTCCTCTTCAACACTTTGCTCTACAGCGGCAATTGTTTCTTCGGTGCGCACTGTTCGACGCCTCTGCGGATGCGTATTATCACATAGAGTAAACATAGTGAGAAAACGATCCATGGTTAACCGAATTAATTGCTCTGATGGATGATTATGTCGACCATAAAATGAACGGAGCTTGCGTTAAACTTCGCGAACTGAACCATTATTTTCGAAATAAATTTTCACGATTTGCAAGCGTTGTTCATTTGTCAACTTGTTCGTGATGAAATGGCAAACCAAACTAAAAATAAAAAAGTTCTATACCTCTAACAAAAACACCCTGTACATAATAATGGCATTAATAGAAAACGCTTTTCTTCAATAGAAAAGGTTATTTTAATTTGCTGGATTTAAAATGTTCTTGATATCAAAGATCTTGAAATTTAATGAATTTGAGGTAAAAAGTCTTGTACATATTTTGGAGTTTAAAAATATTGAAAAAAAAAAGATATATCTTGTTATCTGGCATCACTGGTTGCTGCGCCTTAAAACCATTCGATTTGGAAAGTATTTTCCTAGAGAGGTCCTCTTTCCCCTATTTAGGCGGCAAATAAATGGTGTAAGCCTTCGCATGCCAATTCAAGCATTTTAGGCAGTTAACCCTTTGGCGAATTCATTGGGGTCTCATCTGTGTTCACATAAACCTCGGTGCTTGTGATAATAAATATGTTCACATCTTCATTTTAGGTGTCCTGTTAAAATTTATTTTTTTTACGGTCAGTTGGGTTCTCCACCTCCAACATAGATCAAAATATACAGCCGAACACGCCCAGAGAAGGAAGGTCATCACATCCGAACCTCACTCAAGCCACCACTGAAAATAGATAAAATTTAACGTATCATTTGCTTGCACTACCGATTAAGTATTACGGAAGTTGATCTCTTCTAACCCGAAATACGAGAAACCATCCACACCCGTTCGAGGACATCCATTATCACATAGATATTCAGAAACACAAATAACTATTTCCGTAACACGATCGTGATTGGGAGTCGTAACGCGCCCACTAGTTAACGTTTCCAAATATTGCCGCTCGTATTGCTGTATCATCATCATTCCGTGCACGGTTAATCCTTGGCATTTCCCTAATTTACTATCAACTTGTATGGCGTGTATATTTAGTTGCCTGTTACACCTTTCCTGGTGTCGCATCAATTTGTATTGGTTTTTTTTTTCCTGGATGTGTATCTGAAATTTGGGACTGAAAAATTACTTTGCTGGTCGTTTGCAATGGGTAAAAGTGTTATTTTGTAAATAATGAGCGACGTACACTTTATGGCGGGCAGTTTGAATTGCGCTGTACTTCAATGTGCAGCGCACAAGATTGAGTATCTGTCGGCTTGGGACTTATGAATGCAAGCCGTGCGCTCTGCATATGCAAATTAATTCAGACACACACAGGATGATAGGCCAAGCGTTGGTATGTGTAGCACACGAATGCAGTGTGTGTTTGCACAAGTACAATGGTGTGAAGGGGACTACTCTTGAGCGCAATACCTTGAAAACATGGGTAAGTTCAGATTTCTTCTTATCGCAGGTTGGTCGAAGAAAAACTAGGTCTGTAGAGCTTTTCGATAGCTGCCTGAGTGTATTTGCATAATAAGTGATGTGGCAGATTGAAAAAAATGTGTGAAGGTCTCAGGGGCCACTTATGATTTATATCGCACCCTGTCATTTATTAGGAAGCCTTTTAGAAATTTTATATTCATTCGTTTTCACCATGTTGATAAAGTGAAAAGGTCAAATCGCTTCAGATTCATGTAGACGAACGTCACCGTTTTTGCAATGATCCATTGGTTTGCAGAATCCTTTGATGTCCCATAGCCAGCGGGTCCACTTTGTGTACCCGCATTCAGTGGATGAACTGCGGTATTTAATGAAAATAGTTCCGCCAGCTTTGGTCGTTTTGCTTCTGTGTATTTGCGACATAAATGGATGCTTTTATTTATAGGAGGCCGCAGTCTGTTATTATCACTCGCTTCCGCAGGAATTGCACCGGCAAGTGAGCAAATAGATTTTATATCGAGTACTGGGGCGTATGCGTGACATTTTTGTTATTTTTACTGCGTATTGAGAAGTGGGACGTACGCCTTTTTTTATAAATCCTCAACAGGATGCTATATTCGTAATGAAAAAGATTTGTTTGTTAACGCCATTGTGTCTATCGCAAATAGATGACCTTTTATCGTTACTGAAGGGATATGTTTGTAGGATATGTAGGCAGCCCTTTGCGTATGTATTAATAGTCGTATATTTGTATAGAGTAGGGGAATATGCAAAAACTAACGCTTGGTCGTGAGTTCGGGGGTGTAGCTTAACATATTGGTCAATTTGTTCGTGATAAATTTTGTTAAGCAAAATCTGATTCGCTTGTGACGATGATGCCGGTAAAAATAAAACGGAAAAGAAGTGAAAAAGGCATTTTAAAGTGAAATTCTTTATGCCTCAGCAAATTCTTTAAAATATATTTCGCCGATAGTTTTCTTAAAGGGCACCGTTGATTCGGAATGCAAGGCACCACGATTATCAGTCGTTTTAGGAGAAGGAAGTGTTATACCACTGAAACCATGAATCTAACGTGAACCTTTACCATTATGTTGGACTGGTACCCGCGACTTCGTCTGCGTATATAATTAGTACTTCAAGTAACTCAATTAAAATATTTATATCAACAACAGCGCCACTTATCGGGTCCAAAACTATCCAATTTTCCAAGTCGACCAATCAGCCCTACACATTTAAAATTCATTGGTAAAATATGCAGCACATGTATTTATTTCTTACCAAAGGTATAGATACTATAGATGATGATTTTTATTATCCTTGAGAAATAATTGGTTCGTCATTTAAGCTTGCATCCCCAACTTCATCACCTTCACGTGTTGTTTTCGCAACAAAAAGTAGCCACTGCCATTCTCATAGGTTCCATAGATCCATATCCCTAAATTCATAAAAATTTGGTTTGCGGTCGTCTTACTTTAGGCACATTCAACAATCTAGTTATCTTAAGTCGACTAATACTGCATTTATACCATCACGCATGCAGATTTTTGAACGAGACGGGAAAGAGAGATACGTTTTTTCCACAGTCAATGCTAATAAAGGAGTACGAATAAGATCACAAATCAGACGCTTAAGTGTCATGGATGTGCTGCCTATAATCATAGATACGTAAAACAGCGACAGGGAAAAACTATTTTTTTTTCTCGTTCACACGAACACGAGTTTTGGCGTGATGTCATGTGTAGGTCCTTAAAACGCTTTCAATGGATGGATCAGAAAGGTGAATGATAGCTCAATTATATGATTATATCTGTTTTGTCATAAAGAGTTTAATATTTTAAATATTTCTTCTTCCTACAAATTTGATTTTAAAAACGCTAACTATAATAACATCAGTAATGAGCTGTACAATTCTAACTGGAGTCTATTTTTAACTCTAGGAATTGAAGAACTCTGTTCGATGTTTTATCGCGTCTTAAAGAACTTAATTTCTGATTTTGTCCCAGTTGTTCGAATTAAAAATTTTATCAATGGTTTACACTTAAAATTAAAATAAAGACTTAAAATTCTTAAAAATAGAGCCTATAAGAAGTGGCGCTCGAGTATGTCGAATGACGATTGTACTTTATATCGTCAGCTCAGAACCGAGCTTAAAACTGCTATACACCATGCCTACTCAGCTTATATCAATGATGTCGAATCAAAAATCAAATCATCGCCTAATTATTTTGGAATTTTGTTAATTTACGAAAGATTAGTGATGGTTTTCCAGCTTTTTTCTTTTATGATGATCAGTCAAAAGATGATCCCCGCATTATCCGTAATCAGTGTATTCAAATCCCGGTTCAGTTATAGATGAACATTTTTTTTCCTATTTAAGTGCACCACATTCCTCTATTTTTAGTCACATTTCTTTTCCCGAAGATATGATACTGAGTAAACTTGGGAATTTGGCTCTAAATTTCAATCCTGGACCTGATGGTACTCCAGGAGGCTTTTTAAAAATGTGTGCCCTGCCTTTACATTCCATACTTTGCCACTTATTCAATGTATCATTGAAGACTGGTATCTTTGCTTCCCTATGGAAAAATTCTTTTATTGTCCCAATATTTAAATCCGGTAGGAAAAATAGTATTGAAAATTATAGAGGCATCTGTAAACAATCGTCCATGCCTAAAGTGTTTGATGAGTTGGTGACTGACAAGTTGAATTTCTTTTGTAAAAATTTAATATGCAATAACCAACATGGTTTTGTAAAAAACAGATCCTCTTCTCCTTTTCACAAATTTCGTTATTAGTGAGATATCTAGAGGTAATCAGGTCGATGCCATTTACACTGATTTCAGTAAAGCGTTCGACCGAGTTGACCACAAGCTTCTTCTTTACAAACTTGAACGTTTAGGGTTCCCTACAGTCTTTCTTAGATGGCTATCATCCTATTTAGGAAACAGATACCAATTTGTAAAGTTTCGAAGACACTTATCCAAAGAAATCATGGTAACATCCGGTGTCCCTCAAGGAAGTCACATAGGTCCACTCTTATTTATTTTATTCGTTAATGATGTTGTCAAATTTGTTCCACATTGCAATATCCTGATGTTTGCCGATGATTTTAAAATATACTCTTCTTGCAATGATCCTAATAGTTTAGATATATTGAATGCACATCTCCAAAGCTTCGTTTTGTGGTGCACTAAAAACTACTTGTCCCTTAATGTTAGTAAATGTTCGGTGATTACTTTTTCCCGTCGTACCTCACCTTACATTCACGCTTATTCCTTGGACTGTAATGTTATTCCGCGTGTATCTTTGATAAAAGATTTAGGGGTTATGTTAGATAGTAAACTATCCTACATTTATCACTATGAATATATATCAAATAAAGCCAATAGAGCATGGGGAATGCTTAAACGTTATGCTAGGGTGTTCACCGACCGCTACGCGCTAAAAATCTTATATTTGTCGTATGTTCGATCGTTGTTGGAATATGCGTCCATTATTTGGTGTCCATACTACAACACTCATGTTGAAAGAATCGAATACAATACAAAAGAGATTTCTTAAGTTTGCCCTCAGACGTCTTCCTTGGTCCGATTTTAATAACTTACTCCCTTACTCATCCCGACTTCAACTTATTGGACTCGAGTCCCTTGAGGTTAGGAGAAAGGTGTCAAGAGTTGTTTTTCTCCACAGAATACTTATTGGGGAGATTTACTGTCCTGATATTTTAAGTCTTTTGGGTCTTAATGTTCCATCACTTAATTTGCGTAATAACAGATTCTTTTATGTTCCTCGTTCTCGTACTAATTACGGTAGATCCCCCTCTTTAAATGGTTTAATTTTATTCTATAATGATTGTGCCTCTTTAATTGACATTAATATGACAATACCATTAATAAAATCCATTTTGTTGAATTATTTCCAGTTGTAATTGTATTGCTCAATTTTGAATTAGTTTTGTACTTTAATTATTTTTTTCTGTATTATCTTTATTAACATAATTTTTTCCTCAATTTTGTCTCTTTTTTCATTATTTGTTCTATGTTACTAATTAAATTCATATCTTCTCATGTCTAAGGAAGGAAGGCCAAGTACTTTGTTGACAAACAAATAAATAAATAAAATATTCGAAGAAGTATTGCCAAATAAGCTTTTTTTATGAATATAATGGCAAGTTGAATGAAGCAAACCAGAATTTTAAAATGATTTTATTGGAATAGTTAGCTTTTATCACGTAAGCTGCTTCTCAGTGTTTCACTCACGTAGTGCAAAAAATCAAGAAATGGAAAATCAAAAAGTAGCCTATGGCAATAATCTATCCCGTAGCTTTCTATTAGTGAAAGAATTTTTGAAATCGGTTCAGTAGTTCCGTAAATTACCTCTTACAAACAAACATTACCTCTTTATATTTATAACAGTGTGATGTAATAAGTCGTCCCACTTTCGAAGAAGTGACTTTGGCAGTCAAATTGCAAATCTACATGAGTGGATGGAATTGAGCTAGAAAAGCTAAAGGATGTGGCAGAGGGAGACTGCACTGGCTATTTTGTGTCTTAGAAGTGACCTGTGAAACATGCAACCTGAAGGGCCTTTATCTTGGTGAATAATTTGTTCTTAGGGACATTTATAGCTGGAGTCTAAATTGAGCCTGCTCTCAGCTGTGCGCGATTTTTAATCTCACAGCTTCTCAATTCAGACGCTTGAATTCAGCATAAAACCTTCTTCGTCCCTAACCGAAACCATTGTAAATAAGCCATTTCTGGGATCGGACATGCTATTTATTTTCAGTCTTCGACCCAACTTTCTGAAGGAAACCTATGAAACACTTTCCATTTTAATACAAATGCAACTACGCAAAGTTGCCAGTAATATAAAGATTTGCAAGGACTAACTAGCTCATTGGATTGAGTGCATTCAGCGTCTCCATCCTCCCCCAATTTTGCGCAATACAGAATTTCCATAGAAATAAGTTCACAGTAAGGCACTTTCCCTCTATTTTCTATTACCAGAAACGACTCGTCCGTGTACACCACAAGGACTTATACAATAAAACCCATTTGATAAGAAGAACAAGTCTTACAAATCTCCTTAAGAAGATGAGCGGAACCCAGGAAATACAATTTAATGTCTTTTGAAATGAAAAAAAGAGGGAAAAGTTCGCTCTAGGCCTCACCCCATATCAAATTTTAAATTCCCTTCAAATATTCTCTCCGTGTGTTCGAAAACTTAGCGCCAAAGACATGGCAGCCAAAAAAAAAGTCTTTTAACTTTCAGTAACAACTTTTCAAGTTTCCAATGGATGTGCGCATCTCAAACGATGCCTTCGGGCACAGATAAAACAACATAAGGAACAAAGGAAGGGCATTGCCTATCCCCCTGATAGCAAGTCGATATAAAGTATTCTGCGTGTAGGTCGCTCCAATGATTTGATTTATTTTTTGGAGATGGACTCGGTCATTTTTAACTGGTTCTCCACATACCTACACTTACCAGATGTTTTTTTTTACTTTTCAGATGATTTGAAGATGACGTCAGAAACTTATCAGGATTTAGCGTTCGACCGGACTGGCAAAGGCGGTAAACGCCCGATAAGGCCAAAGTTGTTAAAGTTAACCGATGTCACGATGCCGCATCGAAGTCGAAAGAAAACAAAAGTCAAGGTGAGTACTTAAGTGGGAGGGTGGACTACTTACCTAGATGAGCGGTGGTGAAGTGGTAGTGTAATTTGTGTCGGATTTATTTTTTTGGGGAAATTAATCCCTGCGGTGATGTTATTCGGAAAGGAATAGGTTTGGTATCCCCCAGAGGGATAGAAAGTCAATCAAATGTGAATGAGATGCAAAGGAACGTCGATTTGGTTGCTTATCAGGGGCAATTGTGTCTCGTTTTATAGATCTAAGGCGCGTTGGTGTGGATTTTTGGGACAGCAAATATACTCCGAGGGGATTCAAACATTTTATTTTGCTAACCTAGCACGACATAATATGTAAATGCAGCTGAGATTTCTGTTGTTCATCAGCGTAGAAGGCGATTTCAACCAGTTGGGCGTGAGAAACTGGAAGCAGTCAGCTAAGGGTTCTCTTAGAAGGATGAGAACAGTTCGGAACTATGTTGCTGCTGATTGAAAACTTACTTGATTCCGAACTTGTTGCCCTTTAAAATGCTCAAAATACCCGAATCCATTTATATACCTCTTCTTTGATGCACCTAATTTTTTAACTTTCTCCATTACGCAGTAAGAGAAAGGTATTGTATTCGTACAAAATTTCGAACTCGATATGTTAATCAAATCTGACATTACGATGATAGGCGAACTCAAAAAAGTGGGTCGCAAAATTCTGTCCGTCTGTCTGTCTGTATGTCCCAAGTCCTACAGCCTAAACGGCTGCCCGGATTTCGTTCAAACTTCGGATTTGGAGTTTGGGGGCTTACAGTTCGGAGCCATTTTTTTTTTTGCATGGTAACCTCAATATTAATGGTACTTACCATACAAAATTTGCATACCAGTTTGATTTGTTCGAAAACGGCTCCAACGATTTCAACCAAAATTGATATTTAAACTAAAGTAGGTGAGACTAACATAGCTGCATACTCAGTTTTCATCTAAAAAATCGAATAACGGTCCTTTCGAAATTTGGACATATCTCGAAAACGAAATATGGTCATTTCTAACTTAATGCGAACTCAGTTTTTCTCTGTATTATCGTAAAATTGATTTTTGAAAATTTTTTTTTCTTTAGTTTACCTGAAAACGGCAATAACGATTTTGACCAAAATGCAAACTTAGTGTAAAATTGATGTTATCAAAATTATTGCGCTCTTAATTTTCAATTTGAATCACCGAAAACTAATCTTGAAAACTGCTCATATCTCGAAAACCCCATTTTCGATTTCGATAAAACTTTAAAAACCAAATAATGACATAGCAAACAATAACTTGTACTCGGTTTTTAGCTGAATAGTTAAGCAATAGTATTTTTTAAACTAAACATGGCAACATTTGGTACTGTTTTGTCTGCCAACTTAGTACTTAGTTTTCCCAAACGAATTCGAATATTGACGTGTTATAAATATTTCTCAAAAATGAAATCTCGATCTGAGTTCACATTTCTACGGTATATTTTTGGAAAAATTACAATGGCGCCCACTTGCAATGAAAGTAAAATAAAAGCTACGCAAAACTTTTTTAGTTAATATTTAATATTGAATACCTATGAACCCTAAAAATAAATCCAACAACTTGAAATTGATACAGTCAGGCAACTGCCAATTCATTTGCACCAAATTCCGAGTTATTTTGTTTTTTCCCGTTCTATAAAGGTATGTCCCGACCAGCCAAACATTTGATAAACTGTTAAATACCTTCATCTTTTATAAATATTTCTGAAACATTTATTAAACAAAACAATTTTTAGGAAATGTTTATGAAATGTTTTGCTGGTTTGGATCTGGACACCAAGAAAAACATTTATGAAATGTTTCACAGTTTCCCAAACGTGATGGGAAATAATTTTTGTTTTACAAATTTTGTTTTACATGTCCAGAAAAGCTTGGAATACCTAATGAGAAAGTGATTCATTTAATACGATTATTTGAATTAAATCGCGTGTTGCGTGATTCCCGAGACCAAAATTACAAAAATAACAACTTTACTCCACATTTTTACCACATTATTGTCTTCTTTACCAAAAAAGGATAAAAATTAAATATTTCATAAGCATTCATTAAATATATTTCAGAAATCTGTTATAAATGGTTTTGAAATGTGACCGATTTGCTTCGGAAGCATTTCATAAACATTTCTGAAATGTTTCGCTGGTCTGGACACACCGTAATATACCAAGATAAACTGAAGTGCTAGCAGCAAAATATTGTTCATGTGTTTCATATTTGAACATAAAATACTAAATTTGTTTCACAAAAATATATCTGAAAAGAAAAATTATGCAAATTTGATTCAAATATGGTAACACCCCGACTTTGCAAGTGAAATGACATGTGCCTTGTGTGACGTCACGTTGAGCAGAATGTTTGCAATATGGCCGGTGGCAATATGAAGTATGAAATACCATGTATTATCTGTTTTGGTTTTGAAAGCAACTGTTGCCACAACCGATCCGGATCAGATCACGCTGATAATAAAAACCAGCAAAATTGAGTTTGGTGTACGTGGCACTAACATAGATAGACAGTTACTCCCCATAGAAAAACTATAATACAAAATGACAAAAAGCTAAATTTGTATTTTTTTGTTAAGAATAAAAATTCATTCAAAAAAGAGATCTTGGTGGTAATCCGTCTTTGCAGAAGAAGGTTGAATTTTATACCAAGAATGGTATATGGCTCCAGTTGTACACAGTTTTGAAAAAGAAGTTCTGACATACCTGTTTTTTTTTCACCCGAGTAACTAAAAAAAAAGTTCTGCTGTAGTCCTTCTTCTTTATTTCAGTGTTTGTTGTTCGATGTTTTACTGCACTTCCCAATACCTTATTTATTAGGAAATCTTTTTGGCGGTTCTAACTCATATTCCAGTACTCCCTACAGATCTAATTCCGCATAACGTCAGTAAAAGTTGCAGTACCTTTAAACTTGCAATTACTGCAATTTATGGGTTTTGGAATTTTCGGTTGTTTGTCCTTGCCGGATGTTTTATACGGCAATCTATGACTCCTCTTTTCTTTATTAACATTTCGTTTCCATGTCCTAATTTTTTCTTTCTTTCCACCGCTTTAAACAATCTCTTTCGGAAGCAACTGTATCAGTAATTTTCCCATCAGATTCAGAGCTGATCCTCCTAATGTTGGGGTCGGGAGGTAAACAATTGTCGTTGCGGAAATCTGATAAATCCCAATCATCATCAATTTCATCTAGTGGCGTTGAAGTAGAGGGCATTGATTCGACTGGAATACATTTATCTAGTTGGCAGGAGAAATTTAAGTCAGCGATAATTTCAGACTTTTTATTTTAGCCTGTTAATCTTACCCTTATCTAAAGTTGTTTGTGCATTTTTGGCTAACTCCACAAGTACTTTACCTCTGGATAACATGATATTGCGCCGAAAGTGATCACAAAAATTAGTTATAGTTATTGCACTATCCACAACCTCAAAAAGAGGAAACAAACTTGTGCAAGTTCATTCCTGCGTAATTACTGTATTAAAAAAGAGGACATTTTTTTCTGGGAAAATTGACTATCTGAAGCTGGTCAGTTCTTCCTGAATTTCTTGTGTGATTTTCAACCAACGATTTTAATTGCTTTGCATATTTCCAGGAAAAATATCACATATTCAGTTTTGGCAGAATTTTCTACTTGCTTTTCTATTATACTCGCTATCAACAATACAAAATAGAATTTTTGGATTTTTGGCAGTTGGTCAGTTTTGCTTGTAAGCCGAGGATATACGCTATCCTATAACTGCCAGCTATATTGTTAGAAATAAGTGGGATCCGGGTATAGTATATGCGTCTATAGAGGTAGGCGCAGTGGCTTAGTGGTAAGTGTGTTGGACTACTAAGCGAGGGGACCCAGGTTCGAATACCGAAAAAACAAAAAATTCCAACTTATAGTTTTTCCCCACTGTGCCACCTCTCGCGAACGTCTGACAAACATCCGAGAATATAACTGTCATGAAAGAGCTTCTCAATTAGCAGTTTGGACCCGGCATAAAATTGTAGATCTCTTCGATTCGTCCTAAAAATGAAAAACGAATGTTTGTTTGGCCTAGAGTTCCTACGGACCTGTTGCGCCTATTTATTTTTTATATTTTTTATAGAGGCAGTCGGGCTGCTGTTAAAGCCTAGCTCAATTATAACCAGTTTCAAAAAAGCTCGGAATTGCAAAAATTCTTCGAATTAGGTCGTAAGGCTAAACACAGTGAATCATGTTTGGGTCCCAGGTCACACTGGTATCCAGGGAAATGAGATCGCTGATGAGCTTGCCAGGCTGGGTTCAGAGGAAGCTTTCTCAGGACCTGAACCTGCGTTGGGTCTGCCTGCATCTGTGGTTAGGTCTTCCATTGATACTTGGGTGAACACGCGTGTCGGTGGCGTGACTGTGCTGGGTGCAGACAGACTAAACGACTGCGTCCGGGCATGTGTAAAAGGTCGGCGTCTTTCCTTCTATCCCTTAGGAGAATCGCCTGCAGAATGCTTGTGGGCGTCCTTTCGGGCCACCAAGCTTTTGTCAAGCACTTAAATGTATTGGGCTTGAACGACACCACCATCTGTCCTGCTTGTGGAGAGGACGACGATTCAGGGGAACACTTCCTCTGTAGCTGTCCTGCCTTTGCTCGCATCAGGTGGCGGATCTTTGAGGCTGATGTGGTGAGTGCCGAACATCTAAGCTCTTCATCATCGAAGCTCCTTCTCCTCTTTCTTCGAAAGAGAAGTACATAAAAGTAAGGTGTCTGTTTTGGCAGTACAATGGACCAGTAGTTGTGTCTGAGTGCTTCAACGAATAGTAACAACCTCCAACAAAAAAAAAAAAAAATGGTGGACATATTTTTAGATTTTGAACGATGTTTTTCTTTCGAAGGAGCCTTCCTTCATTCGGCGCTAAAATGCAGAGCTGACATTAAAAGGTTTAGGCATGCACTTTGCCTCCCAGTCAGGAGTTTGAAACCGATTTGTAAAACGGATCTTCGCATGAGTATCATTCGTCGATCAAAACTGCGTAACCACATCGAAGTTGCTTCTATTGGTAGTGACATTCCAATGCCCAATTGAAAAATAAAAGAAAAATCCTTTATTTTTGGAGTGGATGCGAAATTGTTGTCAAAATTACAGTTTACCTTTTGACCAATTTAGGTTTTTATGGTAAACATATGGAATATAAGTACTGCGCTTCGAATCCCGAAACCACTTTGTATAAAACAAAAAGTCGTCGCAACGTTTCTTTTTTAATTTTTTTTTAACCGTTCAGTGAAGCCTTCCCGGGACGCATTTGAAGGCCTTTAAGTTTACACTTCACCAGTCATATTGCAAACTTCATATGAGCCAATCAACTTAAGTCGCGATCTAAGTTCCCAGCCCCAAGATAGATACCAACTACAGTCGTCACTTTCCCACCCTATACTGGGGATGTTATTTAAAATCATGTTTCTACCAATTTAGAAAGAAAATCCTTGATCTGCATTAAGGCCGCCATAAGGGCGAACCCCATCTCACACGCCTCCCTTAATGATTCCACTTCATATCTTGAACACCCTTCTCATCGACACAACCTTCACAGCCCAGCACGATTTCCTATTCTCTGCACGTGCTTTTCTTTGATAAAAAAAGGAAAAATAACCATTTATGGCGTTTTGAAAGGAGGAAATTATTCCTTTTTCTATCGCATCCCTTAACCAAGGACACACCATTCCGCACCGCAGCACACACGATGCTTGCTCATTTTTGTTGTGCGCCTTTGTCTGATGTATGACATCTTAAACAGTGATGCCCTATCGCACTGGAAATGGAAAAATTGATGAACAAGAAAAAGGATAACACGTCGTTATCGTTATAATGTTAAAGTGGTTCGTCTCTCCCCCCCTCAAAATTCCTGCAGAATTTTAATTGATAGGGGATCAGAAAGAAAATTTAAGAGTTAGGAAGGAGCTCGCTGACGTAAGGGGATTAGACATCAAATTTAGCTTTCCCTGTCACGGTTTTCGGTTTTTTAATTCTTATCAGCCGAAGGATTTGGTTACCAATTAAAATAATACGTGCTTCCTTATAAATGAGTACTCTAGAAGTTCCGTATTTGTTTCGTTACAGTCAAAGGACCGCTCACAGTCGACAGTGAGGGATCGCATTTACGACGACCCTGCCTACACAGACGACATCAGTCACCTGGCAAATCCCTTGCGACGGAACAGTATCTCTGTTGGCGGATCTACTGGCACCAAGAACGAAGCAGCACTAGCGACAAGCAGCTCTCTCGGCAAACGCCCCAAGGGTACGGCAAAGCAACAGGTTAAGCACTCGGGCAGCTACGAACAGGATGGGTCGAGTAGCTCGGATAACGCACCAACTGACCTTGGCAAGGGGAAACGCGGCAGGAGTTTGGAGCGCTCGGAGAGGACGGAGAAATCGCCCAAGAAGAGGGACACCAAACGTGACCGATCTTCGAAGCAGAAGAGAAACCTCTCACTGGACAACTCCCAGCCGGGTCGACGCTTAATGGAGCGCGCTGAGGGTCCTTATAAGCTGGCAAGCATTGATCGCTCGTATCGCGGCTCCAAGATAAAGTCCACAGCTGCTCCGAAGCCCAGTCCAGATATAGATGGCTGGACTGAACGCCATCCAGCCGACTTATCAAAGGCAGGCAACGAGGAGGAACTCTCCGGCCGGGGGAAAGACTCCACGAAAATGCAAATCGGCCGAAAGTTTCTTAAAGGCGAAATCGGCATCAAAAGCTTCAACTATTACCTGCTGAAGGAGGGCCTCAAATCGTCGAAGAAATTCGTGGAGAAACAACGCCATTCTCTAACCGGCGGACTGGGCTCGAAGAAACACATCTCTCGCAGCGAGGAGAACATCTACGAGGAGATCTTCTTCAAGGACCGTCCCTCTGATACGGAGGAGCCCCCTAGCCAGAGCCAACCACCGGCGCATTCCATTTACCCCGACTGTGAGCTGTGCATGCAGCAGTGTACCAAAGAGGATTGCGAATATTGCCTGCAGGATAACATTAAATCGAAGCAGCAATTTGGAAGTCTGGGTCGCAACGACAACCGCACCTCTTTCGCCAGCACATCGAAACACCCCAAACAAATGCAGCAGCAACAGCAAACAGCGCCCGCTGCTCATATCCTTGAGTTTCAATCGTACAATCCAAACAACCCGGGGGTGTATAAAATTGAAACCACCCCTGTTGCTATTACGGGTGAGTACAATCCCATCTTGCAGTTCCAACAGCCACCGGAAAGTCACAAGCAGGTGCCACAAAAACAACAACAGCATCTGCCGCCACATCATTCGCTTCAACAAATGCACCCGCAATCGCATTACCAGCATCCAGCTTTGCCACCGATACCGCAACCTCGGCGAACTTCAAGGATAACGGCTGGAAATGGAAATGGATCGGCACAACCCCCGCCAACGGCGTACATCATCGGCACCGGTGGAGGGGGTAACACAACCATGGCACTAAGAGTAAACAACGCAAAGTCATCGTCGTCCAGTGACTCGTTGCACCATAAATACAATACAATGGCCCGACTGGAAGCCGCAGCATCTGCTGACCACTGTCATCAACCGCCGCCGCCAAACTATCGCATGTACCGCCTGGGTGGGCACTTGGGCGGCTCACAGATCCTCAACCAAAGTGAACCGAAGATGTACAAAAGCGACTCCAAAGTATCCATCATCAGCGAATGCTCATTAAGGAGCAGTGACAACACGTCGAACAGGAATTTTCGGTGCGGCGAGGTGAGCGACTCCAGTCTCGGCGACTCGATGTTCTCCTATTCGACACAACAGCGGCGGTACTTTGGCAGCTCGGAGAGCTGCCGGTTCGCATTCGAATGCAGGCGCTGCAGTTTGGATGGGGAGAAGTGCAGCTTCTCGGATACGTGTCGCTACGAGTGCCGCAACTGTGACTGTTCATCGAGCTACTTTTCATCGGATTTTGATGACTTGAACTACGGACGGAAGAGCAGCAGCAGCCAAAAGTCCTATGAGTATTTTAATGACAGCAATTTGGATCTGAAGCAAAATAAGTATGCACAGGACTTTTTCAAGCATGTTAACGACGTGAAGAAGAGCATTTACCAGGCCGAGCTGCAGAGGAACAGTGCTGTGGATTCGACTAACAACGGAGCGAGTGGTAGTCAACAGCCTCAGCAGCAGCAGCAGCAGGGGCCCTCTGGAAGGTGAGTTGCAGTATTGATTGTAATTTGTTGCGATTTTATAGTGGCAGAGTGCTTTAAGTTTGTGGGGTGGAATTCATTTGGATTCAATTAGAGCATTCACCACTTACAGGTTTCTTGTTTGCAGCTTGCGTTTCGGCCACTCTTTCCAGGCATACGTGGCAAGCTATGTCCCATAAATACCAGTTTGCTTTGTTCCTTCTAGAAGACAAACTGCCGGCCATGCACAGCGTTTTAGATGATGATAATGGTTGCGCAGTTGGTTGTCCTCTTTTTTAATAAAAATAATCAGTTGCCGTTCTTACTGGGATGGACATTTTCCCCGGCATGGTGAGTAGAGTCAATTTCCTTAAGAAAAGTCTGCGATTTCAAGACTTCTGGAAATCTTTGTGCTCTTGGTTCCTGTCACAGCTTCCAGGAATTTTTCAGCAGAGGAAGGTGGTGGTGTAACGGTTTCGATGGGTTGGGGTCAAAATTCTGGACGCGTCAAAAATATTTTTAGAAAATTCTGCATTTTAAAAAAGTTTGGGGAAATGTTACAAAGCTCGCTCTTTTAAACGCTTTGCAAATATTTTATACTGTCGCAAAATTCTGTAAGGCAGAGATTTAGAAAACAATTTCGTTTTTTAATTCGCAATTTTTTCGAATTATTATTTTTTTTTTTTAGTTTTTAAGTCTCTTTTCTTAATGTTTTTTTTTTTTTTTTAAATTAAATTTCGTATTTTTTTATAGGTAGATACCTCTTCTTTTCTTTCAATATTTAATTTAATTTTCATAGTTTTTTTTCTTAATTAAATTAAATGTTTTTTAATAACTTTTAGTTTTTATTTTTTTTATAAACTTGAAATCGTTTTGATATTTATTTTCTTTGTTGTTTTTTTTTTTTTTTGTTTATAAGAACATACCTATAAATATTTTTTATTTGAAAAAACCCGAATTTTATTGCTTTAAATTTGAAAAGCAGAGTTTCTTAAAGCAGGTCTAAAAAAAGCAGATTTTTTTTGGTGAGAAGACAGAACTTTGCAAAGCAGAATTTTGAAAGCAGCATTTCGACCCGCTACCGTTTTAGATTCCTCAGCTGTTTGCCTAACGGATCCTTCCAACCTCCGAAGTGAAGTCGCTGATTATAATTTTAATGATGCGCGCACATTCCTGTGATTCCCGTTTTTGATGCCTGTAAAGTTTTTTTTCAGGCGCTCGGATATCAGTACTTCTTGTCCTTTCGAAGTCATTTTTGTCAACAACCGCGTTTAGTATTTTTCTTAAATTTCAGGAAACGTCTCAACCCTGAGCACAAAAAAGGTTTAGTTTTGGAATAATTTTGTGTGCTGTGGTAACCTAATAGGCCGACCTCTCTGCCGAAAATGGCTGTAGATATGAAGCAGTTTGAAGGAACTATTTCTAAGAGCAAGTTTTTCTTTCTATTGTGGCTTCTTCTTTGATATTTGGTTTAGCCAATTGGACCGACAACTACCTTAGACGACTGTTGAGCCGTTGATGCCCGCCTAAAGGAAATTTCAGTTCGTACGACTGTATCACAATTCAGAGCTCTCCACAAAGCCACACATTTATCCGAATGGGACTCTTTTGTAGGGTTTCTTTCAAAAACTTTATTTCAAAACCGTCAATGAAATTTGCTCTTCCGTTTTTCCATTCAATCTTCAGCACAAATTATTTTTTTTCCTTTCAGATACCAACAAGGTCGGGGCAGTCCATTTAGAAATATAAAAGTACCCCCAGCACCTCCTCCTTCGATGTATTCCACACTTCCTCTGGCCAAAGATCGGGTTGCTGCGCGACCATCATTGAAGCACAGCCAACCTGTGCCAGCCCCAAGAAATACCATACAACAAGCGAGTTTCTCTTCATTAAGAAAACAATCACAGCACCATCAGCAGCCGGCACCTAAGGCACGTGACCGTGGAGAGTATGCTTCTCTCGATCGTGTTGTCACCCATAATAAAGCGTCCGCTTCCGCAGCAACAGCTACATCGTCAGCCGCACTCACAGGTGCAATACCCAAAGGCACAGCATCAGCGCAGAAAGCCCCAAAGGTCACCAATAGCAACGGTGGCGCCCCGAATCCAGGCAATTCTAATAACAATGGCAAACATAAAACGTCACCCCAACCAAGTCCTAAACTAATCAAAATCAAAGAAAAGCCTGACCGACAGGAAAAGCACGACAAGCAACAAGGACCCATCGAGCAGTCAGCCACGGTGTCGATAACGGAGACCGAAAGAAATATAATTCCCACCCCCAGAAAGCTGGATGACACCAGGCCAAAGAAGAAGTTGCCAAAGATGCCAACATCTCATGGAGAGCCTGCTGCAGGTGGTACTGAGAGTGGAAGCACTTTAACGAGACAAAAGGTGACTCAATCAGACGTTGCACAATCTCAGCAACCCTCATCAGCGGTACCGCTGCCACCCACCCCGATTAGTGACAAGCCAGCCGCCAACAACCTGCTGCCGAAGAAAGATAATAGCGATAGTACAATGGTGGCAGGATGCCGTCTTGGAAATAGTGAAGCATCAGGAAGACGTAGTCCTATAGCAGCACTCGCTACGTATTCGCTGGGAAGACAACGTTCCGATGAACATCAAATTGAAACCGCACACAATGAGAGAGAACTCAAGGATGCCAATGTCGAAGTTGCCACTGATAAAGGCAGCAACACCACTACAACCACAACTACGACGTCGACAACTACCCCCGATGCCGATGAGGATGACGACGTATTTTATGATGCACGCAGTGAAGAATCTCTTAGCGTTGGTCCTCGCCGGCGACAAAAAGTAAGTTGGAAACATTGTTTTCTTACATATTATATTTGTGGAGTAGCTAATTAGAGAATTTCACTGCACATCATTTTTCTGCACCCACCTAACACTGACTTTGTCTACGGGTAGTGCTTCCTTTCACAAGGAAGTCGCAACAAAGTTTTCGCACAACTTTTTGTACGTAGAAAAATGGTAGGAAGAAGGTACTGGCAGAGGTTTTCCCACAATAAAATGGGCTACAACATGTGGTGAATGTGAGGGTACCATATAAGTAACTGCTGGAGACAGTTCCTACCTAGGAAATACCGAATTAGAAAACTCCTTCGAGGAATATTTAATTTGTCACTTCGAAGGCTTAAGTCAGTTTGACAGCAGCCATTTCAGCTCTGTTAGGAGAAAACAGTGAGACTACTTATACAGGTTGTGCTTCAAAGGTTATTTACGACTTGCTGTACAAGGGGAATATTGTCATTTTAGTTAGACAAAGTGAACAAGTTAAATTTTACTGCAGAGCAGGCATGGGCTTTGGCAATGTCGTTTAAGAAAGTCAGCGCAAATGAAAATTAAGTGCACGACTACGGGCCCTAAGTTTTGATATATATTCTTATGTTATTAGTTAGAAGGTATCTATACATATAATAAAACTGTAGCAGTTTTCATGTGTTAACGGTTGGCAGGAAAGCTACTGCACAGATTTCGATGAAACTTTTTTTTAAATGTCCCTTAAAATTCTGAGAAGGACATAGGCTATTCCTTTCATTGCAATGCATATTTTTTGGGAGCGTTTTCGACCAAAATGTGTTTCTTTTTTGAATTGACTGCCTTTTAATCGCCATTACTCAAACAATTCTTAATAAATGCAAACAAAACGAAATACTTAACAGAGCCAACACTTTCATAATTATTTGAAGCCATCAATAAGCTTTCTGTGTCATCTAGCAGCTGAGCTACAACCCAAAATCTAGCATGAAAAAACTAAATTTATTTTCTCAAATTGTAAGAGCGGCTTTTTTTTTTAATAAGCGTAACAAAAACCGCATGACTACTGCTACTGTTATTCGACTGCTAAGCTTAAAACTGAGTACAAGCCATCATTCGGCATGCAAGCAAAAAGCATTACATAGCATTAAGGTCTTTTCCACAATCGAAAATAGGGTTTCCGAGATATGAGCCGTTTTTTTTTAGGTTTCTCTTATATGCTATTCGAGTGGACAACAAAGGACGCCGGCGTTTTGAAAACATCAACTATACTCCAACTATGCATATTGGTTAAGATCGTTATACCCGTTACTAGCTATAAAAAATATTTATAAAAAAAACTTATAGGTAAAAAAATTAAAAGTTAATATTACGAAGAGAGAAACTGGGTAAGCTATCAAGTTAACCATGATCTGATGATCATGATGATGAGTATTTTCTAGTTTTTTAAACCATATACACCGTCCTTTTTCCGATTCGTCAACTATAAAAAAAAATCCGATGGTTACCCATCATCCCTCTCTTACGAAAACGTCTCTTCAAGTGATCCACACACTATTGCCAACCTTTTCGCCACCTTTCTTAGACAATGTTTTGCTGACAACTCCTTCGTACCGGATCCCTCTTATTTCAAATACCTACTTAGCTTCCCCATTCGTCCCTTTCTCTCCCAAAATTTTGAACCCTCTTTAATTGAAAATAAATTACAAAAATTTTGTGATGAATATTCACCTGGTCGGCGTCATTGCAACAGACTTCAGTAAGGACTTTGACAAAATATCCCACAAATTAATCCTTTTCAAATTGTCTGCTCTTGGCTTTGAACCTGGTTTGCTAAAATGGATAAATTCTTACTTGGAAGACGGCTTTTACAGTGTTCGCTTCAGGTCCGTCCTATCGACCCCTTTCTTGGCTACATGTGGCGTACCTCAAGGCAGCCATCTAGGTCCCCTTCTTTTCATCCTAACCATAAACGACCTTGAAATGGTCATTCAGCCCTCAGCACTTTCTCTGTATGCTGAGATTGACCAGATCTCTTTACGTCACATTTGTTCGCCCCCTGCTCGAGTACGCTAGCCAAGCATGGTCTCCCTTTCAACGTGTCCATATAGACAGAATCGAGAACATCCAACGTCGTTTTCTCCGATTTGCTCTTCGGGGACTATCTTGGAATGATCCCCTAATCTTACCTCCCTATCAAGACCGTTTCAAAGTTATTAACCTCAATACCCTTGAGGAACGTAGGGAGGTAGCAGACATTCTCTTCATTCACCATCAGCTCTCAGGCTTCATCGAATGTACGCCTCCCTACAACTCCATCTCCTTTAACACTAACCCTCGGAATCTTCGTTGTCCTCGTCTCTTCTATTTACCAATTCACCGCACCTCATATGGCTCAAACGAACCAATCTCCCGTATGCTGCGGAAGGTTAATTCAAATCTTACTGTTTTTGACTTCAACCGCAGTAGTCCCTCCCTTAAAACTGACCTCCTTCACCATCCTTAGTTTTAAGCCCTAGTTATTAGTCCTTGTAGGTATAATTGTTAAGGTAGTTTATGTCACTGTAACTTGTAATAAGCCAAATAAATGGTGGTTTTGGCCCCACCAAAAAATCAAATCTTAAAAATAGTTGCTACTCCAAAAACTAGGCTCACGTGACCACATTTCATGTGCACCCGGTCTACGGTAGGTCAAATATCAATTTTGGTTCAATACCGTGTAGTTATCCGTTTTCGGATATAGAAATAGACCGTCAGCTCTTACAACTTAAGAGAATTTGGCTACAAACTGTTTTCCGTGTTCCTATGTGGCAAAGTATGTGTGCCATGTTAAAGTAGATTAGCCGCACGCATACACTCGTACATAGGAACCTGACAGATGCCTAACAGTTCATTCTGTGGTAACATTGGAATAAATTCAAATAAATCAAATAATTGCCCCTTATCGGGACGTGTTCAGAAAACGGTGGGTATGGTGTGGTGAATTTAGTACCAAATTATATTAAAATGCATACGTATACATATTAGGATTTCTTTCATTTTACATAGATAATCTTTATAGTACGGGATGTTTACATTTTTCTTGTAAACAATGGAAATCGATAAAGTATATGAATCATTGACAAAAATAAAAAAAACGCTTATTAATATAAAAAATATCTGATTACTAATGATTGTGAATCGTATGAATTACAAGAAAATTGTAAGCAGCAAAACATAAATGCGTGAGACATATCAGGGTACAATTCAGTAAACATGTTTATTTCCAATTTTGCTTAAATAAATTTTGAGTTTCGTTCTTTCCCGTACATTTTAAAGAAAATACATTTTCGTTGATTGGTCTAGCTATTAGACTTTTTCTTTTTATTATAAATGAACATTATTCATATTCTCGGCTGACGCAATTAATTTCAAAATTAATTTCATTAATTATGTCAATTGTTCCAAATTTTCTAATAAATAAACGAATTTAAACTCTCAGAACGCATCCATCAGCTGACAGAAACTTACCAAATACACTAACTACTCTCAGTCAGTGTTCTTAGCACTCTGTCTTTATTTTTCACACGAAGTGTGAACCCCTTTTCACTAAACTCAAATTCCCTCGATTTTTTTCATGAAAAAAAACATATTTTTTAAAGTAAAATTTGTATATGTATATTAGGGTGTTTCATTTTTCCAAAGATGTGATTTTAATATGGCTTTGCTTATGCCCTTAGTCTCCGTGATCTAAAAGGTATGTATTTCAAATTTAGGAAGATTGGATAATATTTAGAGGTTGCACACTTTGATCAGTTTTGTAAAAGTAGAACATTTTTTTTTAATGTTAGTTAATTTATTGGGAAAACTTGAAATCAAAAAATTCAAATAATTTTACAGCTAGACACTAAAATTAATATTAGGTAGTATGATACGCAATCCCGTCTTTTGTTCGCTTGGTGACGATTTTTCTGTGATGCTCGACTACCCTCAACAAGAATTGTTTTTGTTGTTCGTCCTTGACTGATCCGTTGAACTTTTTTATCAGAGCAATTCCTCTTTCGGCGGTATCGTTGACCACCTTAAGGGCGTTCACATGGCTTCGTAAAGAATCACTGCAATATTCTGTCACGTCGTGGATTCCAAACAATTCAAAGAACGTCTTTGTTTTTTTTAGTAACAAAATGGCTCAGGTCTTTTCCTTCGAAAACTAAATTTGTATGCTCTAATCGTTTCGTTTCCTTTTTCTCCGGAGCTTTGGTTTCTAAATTTTTAGTCATTTTTTTCTTATCAGCCTGAGTAATACGTTCGTCCAGAAAAGCCAATCCTACGTTTGTTTCTGACAGACACCAAAGATGTCGTTTAGCAACAGTGAGAGCACTTTTTTTGACCTGTGCATCTGGGTAAGTGCTCAAAAGCTGCAGCATATCTAAATCATTCTTTGGAGCCCATCGACTTACAATTGCCTCGTGCCAAAAGCGAACATATATGAGGCTGACGAAATATGCAACCTGTTTCATTCCTTTCAATTCTCGTTGATTAACATTCAACTGTTTAGAGAAAAGTACAATTTTAAGTGCATATATTACCTTCGTCATCCACCTTGCTTGATGCAGAGCGCCTGGGAACCTAAAACTGAAGTCGTTTTTAGACCAACCTCCTAAGTACAGGAGTGAAAGTTGTAATAACTCCGTGTAGTCGTAGTCTTCTCTTGGATGGCTTCCGTCTTTAAGGACATTTTGTATATAATTAACCTTTTTAACTCGTTGTTCTTCTAGAAAGCCCTGAACGGGACTTTCTTCATCCAACAATGTCGTATACGAATTCTTATCAAGTGAATCAAACAGGCTTTGGAACTTCCGAAAAATCTGGATATTAGGAACACTTGATGGTATGCCACAACACTCCTCAAACACTCCTTTTAATATTAGTTCATGGGTGTGATGACGGCAAGCCAACCACAACAATGTTCGTCCGAGTTCCCTTTCAATTCTGGTACATGCCCCTTGCATCAGTCCTGTATTAGATGCTGTAGTATCAAAAGACATACCGATGATATTGTCACGTAGCCCAAATCGGTCTACTTCCTGAATAACAACTTCAGCCATCTGCTCACCAGTGCCTTTCAGGGCAACAGGTACGCCAAGCAAATGCTCAAAATCTTTGCCTGTCACTAGAACTGCAACTCTATCTTCCAAAGCCTTGACGCTCCCATGGACAACTGAGGGCAACAGTTTACTGTCCCAATGCAAGACCAAATGAGGCGGTTTTTTAAAGAGTGAGCCTTCGATTTTCTTTGCCATTTTACTTCTGTTGATGACCCGAGCTCGGTAAACGGTAGCTGGAGATACGGATATTTTTGAAACATCGTGGCCAAGGCTCTTTGCAGTTGCTATGAATGAAGTACTTGCTTGTCGAATAGAGAGGTGTTCTCGATCCCAAGTAGACGTGAGTGTCTGATCAAGAGGTTTTAATCTACTAGAACTGGAATATATTTTCTTCGTTGCTGGAGGCGAAGGTGCTGATACTGATGAAGATGAGATAAGAGACTAGAGGGGGAAGCTCTAGTGTGACTATTTGATTACTTTCAGTGATAGCTTTGTAATGTTTACTCTTATAAGATTCATTTTTCTCTTTTTTCGCATACTTATTTCTTATTTTCGAAGCAAAAACCTTGTCTACTCCACTCATTGACGAACTCATGCGATCTTCTCTTTGTGACCTAAGAAAATCTTTATCTTCTCGCGATACGTTAGTCATCTCCATCACATTTTGCCGGGAAATGTCAAATAACTCGACGAGATCACCTTTCCAAATCTGACGTTTCACATTTGTTTTATCCGTGTTTCTTGATTTTTCTTTACCCAGATTTTGGTATTCTTTATAGAGCTTCTGTATACCAGCACGGATATTCTCTTCCGTCTTAACAGGGATATCTGCTTTCCTCCACACCTCCTGTAGTTTAGTACTGGTAGATTTAGCAGCATCCGAAAGTGTTTCTTCCTTTTCCTTATGATGGTAAATAAAAACCAAAAATACTTGTTCCTTTGAAGGGAGCCGAGCTCCTAAAAACTCACAACTAGACACCTTTTCAAGCAGCCAAATTCCTCTTTTGGTTCCCATTTTAAAATACAATTACCTAGAAAAGATAAAAGATAAAAGAAATTATTAATACTTAAGTAATTTGTATTAATAGACTGTTCTGTTCATAGCCTATAAGTGCAACCAACTGCAGTATTTAAAATATTATCCAATTTTCTTGAAATTAGGCATATATACATTTTACATCACTGAGACTCGGGGCGTAAGCAAAGTCTGCAAAAATTTAACAAAAAAAATGTTCCCTTTCAAAATGAAACACCCTAATGTATATTGTGTTTGTTGTATTGTACCCAATGTCTATTCACAGAAATTCTGGCATGGCTTTTGCCTTGAACTGAAATTACACACATTTTAAGAAAATAATTCTTTATTGCATATATTTCTTTAATTATTTATCTGAAAAATTAATTAAGCAAGACATTGTATCTTCCTAGATTTCGACGCTATATTTTTACAAAGTTCAACAATTTTGACATTTTTTTCTTTTACGCATTTAAAGATTTTCAAAAATTGAAGTTCCCACAAAAAGGTAGAGATACCACGATGTAGGAACACTGCTGAGTGTCAGTATTTTATTACTCTCCTACCATTTAGAAATTCTTTTTTTGCTGCTTCACACGCATTCACATTTCACAGATAGGAAATTTAAGAGAAAATTTTATTTTCAAAATTTGCGGGGGAATCGGGTAGGTGCGCGGGAGCTGACCGTCTATTTAATACTTAGTTTATACCGTTGTATGGGCGGTACCTAAGTATCGGGTCGAACATGCAATTAAAAAAAAATTGCTCCAAATGCGAAGTTTAAAATAAAACCGTCCGGCCGTTTGGTCTGTTGGTCTTAGGAGGGAATAACGAAACCCACATTTTTGAGTTCTTCTATCATCGTCATGTCAGAATTGACTAACAACTCGAGCTCGCAATTTCGTTCGCAATTTCGTTTAGAGTTCACTCTGGTCTACAACGCGAAGGTCGTTGTGATGCCCTTAATAGAGTTGGACGTTGGTAGAGATTAATTGTGTTCATGGTCTTTTCATGCCGCCCTCAAGTCCTTAAAAACCAGTTAAAATCAGACAGTGAGACATCCGAAAGTTCTTGTATATCACGGAAGTTATATCTTCCAAGTGCTTTGTCCCACAATTGACAGCAACTTGGGCATTCGCATAGAAAGTAAGGTGGGCCTGGTGTACCGCTTCGTCTCGCCAGCCCCTGCACATCTCATCTTCTTGTGTAATTTATTAGAAAGTTATGTAAGAACCCTTACTAATTTAGAAAGCGATGATCTGTCACATGTCACAAAGCTTGTTCCCTCCCACCTGTTGTTGACTTTCATACGAATATTGTTTTTCACTCTTTCTCTGAGATTACGGAGTGGTAACTTGGTCGACTAAAGCGCTTATCTACTTCATAGAGGACAACATTTAAAAAATTGTTGGCATACGTTTATCCGATGCTACCTATATTTCCTTTTGCATTCACCTTAAATAAGTCGTCAGTTTGACAGCCCAATATATAACGAGTCAATATGAGGATTTCTGCCTATCTCCAAAGAACTTGCAGTGTAATATTTTCTCCAGCCGTCTATAACCGAATTTGAAATATTTTCCAGCTGAAATTATATTTCTAACAACGGTTAATGCCATACCTGCTAATTTTTTATATTTTTGAAAGTTGTGTACCCCTGAAAAAAACACCCTACATTTGTTACATGTTAGTTGAGCTTGTGCCGGCCATTTTGCAAATAATTCTATTTCACTAAGAAAACGACCTACCCAAAGGAAGGTAGTTTTAAAAATTTGCGTGGTTAAATACAAATATTTACATACAAAAGCAATTCTGATCTTCAATCTTAAGCCCATAAGGCACACAGTCAACTAGTTGTAAGAGAAACTCTTCTTAATGTTTATTTAAACTACTAAAGGCGGGCTGGGTTATGCAAAGGTGCTCCTACAGCTCCGATTCACTTCTGTAAGAATAGAAAGTGTTTGTCTGTAAACTTTATAGCAAAAGTGACAGCTCTTCGTTTCGCAGATGACATATAGGACAAGAACATTCCCCACCTTTGCGGTTCCAAGTACCTTTGCCCATTTGACTTGAAGCCATACCGACTTTGTTATCACTTTTTGTGAACAGATGGCACGACTAAACACTGCTTTACCCACCGTATAACAAATGGTTCAACTTTCTGCGAAATCATATTTCATACCCGTTACCCATTTCATTCTTCGAAGGTTATTCAGCGCAAACCTCACAGTCGGTCGGTATATTCAATCTGTGCATGGCCAAACATTGGTCACATGTACATTAAAGCACCAACAGAGTGCCGATCACGTTCCTGTATAATGGAAGTAAACACCCGTTCATTTAATGATTGGAATAAGTCGTCAGTAGGTATAATCTCCTAATGAATGTGTCCCTCCTCTCCCATAATACCTGCCACCGTTGCCATCATCTATTTTAATTAGAGCAATGCACACATGCAAAAAAGAACCGCACAATAAAACTCATCGCACCCACATGAAACTAAATTCCTATAAATTTCCATTTTCAGGACCAAATTCACTGTACCAGCAGCACCATAACAACCCCGTCCTCTTCGCCGCACAATGCAGGAACTGCAGCTGCAGCGACTAACCCCAGAAAGGATTTAGAAACGAAAATCGAAGTCCAAGCAACTATTACAAGTGCCAAAGCTGTCGCAGCAGCCAAACCAAAATCAACCATCAGTTGTGATACATGTTGCCAATCCGAAGAATCACCCACATCGACCAGCAGAAATCCATCACCGATTGGCAACACATCGTCTGCCAGCAACATCAACTCTCCACGGCGAACAAGTGTTGAGTGTGCGCAAAACAAACAGGTTCCACATGCTCCCAAACAACCCAACGATGCTGAAAGCTCAAACAAGAAATCTGCACACAATCCACAGGTCAATGAAACCATCAACCCAACAACAAACTGCAACACCAACAGTGGAGACTTACTCCATGTGAGCACGGAGAGTGTCTCTAACTCCGCTACTCACCATGAACCAGCAACAGTCGTCGTCGCCGCTCCAACATCTAGCACCACTACACCCACAGCAGAGCGGCCAACAGCAAGAGCAACAGCATCATCGACGAGAACGCTGGAAACAACCGTGACCATTTCGGTAACAACAACTTCTGGCGAGGAGGCTGTTGCTGGCAACAAAGCCATCGGTGAGCTCAGTCGTGATTCGGATATCACAGGTGTCGTAACGCCAGTGACGACAAACAGGTACGCGATTCAAACCGTAGACCGTAAATAAATAAAAAAATATATTTATTCCCATTTGTTTATATGCAAAATCAATTCACTATTCCATAGGGTAGTCTAATTGAATTGAGTGTTTCATTTGTCCACCTCAGGGGGAATGCACGCGAGTGTTTAAAGTTGCAAAGCAAAAAAAGGTAGTTTTCACTTTCAAGGTCTCGTCGTTGCATTGGTGCAATTGTGTTTCGTTATATCCTTGAAATTCAGTGTGACCCTGGCAAAGTGGTGGTGAGGGTGCAAAAAAAAAAGAATTAATTCTTTTCGGGATCCAAATTGAATGAATGTGAAAAGTCCTTTTTAAGCTGAATTTGTGTGTACATTCTCGTGTAGTGTTTATCTATTTGCCGTCTTCCTTTTCTGGATTAAAAAGAAAATTAAAACAAACGAGCATCCGCACAGTAGAACATCTGCCCAGTGACACGGAATACACGCACTCCTGCTGATTCAAGGTGAGACAAAATATCCACTGCTAGGATGATCAAAAATAAAAGGGATGAGGGCCAAGATAATTCCCCATTCGGCACATGATATCCTTCCGCCGTAAATGGATTTGTTCTTGTTACGTTTACTTTTATTTTGGGGACTTTGCGTTTTTTTTTTTGTCGGTAAAAGCTTTTAACGAACAAAAAAGAGCCCCGTTTGGTTAGGATCAAAATCCGTGTGAAGCTGTGTTGGTGTGACATGTGTGTTTTAGTGACAGTGCTGCCACTTGAATTGTGAGACTGTAGGCTGATGTGGAAATAACCGCCAAATTGTGTTACTTTCTCGTGAAATCGTCTGCAGAATTGTTAGCTTGAATTGAAATTCGTTGGAAATTCGTTTCCTCGTGCTCTTCCCACATACGTTGATGTTTTCGGTAAACTTTACTTATGGGGTGACATCTGTTAATTACCAGCGTGTAATTGATTTTCTAACTGTACGGGGGCGTATACTTGCTTTTTTTTTGTTTTGCTCGTATTTATTGTATTCTGGTATGGGTGTTTGCTTATTTATTTATCTGCTAGGTAGTGGTACTCGGAGGTCCTTTATCAATTGGATAAATGTGAAAAATTCGAGTTTTCTCTAATGTCACCTATGGACTTATGGACTTTGTGATATTTTCCTGCTCATATTGACCAGTGGTAATTATTGATTGGAGTTTTCCCCCGATTCATTAAGTACTGCTTTATTTGCGAGATAAAATATTAGTACTGGATTGAAGAAAGTTAAAAACAGAATATGACAACCATGAGTGACTAATGAACTACTTTGTTGTGGAAATAAATTCTCTTTCCAACTAACTACAGCACACATGCATGACAGTCACTGTTCTAATAATATTCGCGAGATGTATGCAATTTTTGAGAATATTGGGAAAACGTTTTGTAGGCTGTCACAATATTTAAAAACATAACACAACTATATATGATGAGTATAGCTCGTGACCATATCTTACTCTCAAGGAGTCTTGCCTACCTAGGTGGCGCCACAATCCAGGGTGGATATGGGCTTCTTACAATGAGGATTTATATACTTCATGGGAAAATTCTTATGCAGTTTCCTTTTGCAATAATGGCTTAACAAGTGCTTTTATTAATAAGTCATGTCCGTACCTCTTCTTCAAACAATTTTAATTTAAAGAGTCTAAAGAGCCTAAATGTATAGCCTAATGGTTTAAATGATATAAATTTGGGCGACTTCAGGCCGATTAAGATTTTATTTCACTTTTGGTTTGTGTGTTCGCAGCCGTTTAATCATTGAGTTATTTCTTCGGATTGTGTTCAAAATATCCTAGTCGACGCGTTCTATACAAAAATATCAACGTCTTCAAAGTAAGCAGAGGATTTTGGATTTTTGTGGGGCAAAATTTCATCTTTTCACTATTCGAACAATGACGAAAATTATGGACTTACAAGCTGTTGCAATATGTCACGTATTTAACGTCCCTACTTGTTTGTATTTTATTATTGACTTCTACCTGAGACGCTGAAACTGTCCACCATCTGCGATCACATTGCCTCCACTGGTCTAGACTAAATTTTCAGCAATCAATTTAATTGGTGTTTGGTTCAATATCTGTCAACACCATTAACAAAGTGTGCGATTGGAAAGCGTTCAACTTTTTACTACAAGCTCAGTTTCCATGAAATTCAGACGAGAGAAATAAATTTAAATTAAATTTAATTTTTTTTTCAGCTTCAGACTTCTGCTCGACTAATTTTTATACTCTCCACAGGAAGGTATATTCACTTTGTCATTACATTTGTAACGCCAAGAAGGAGTCAGCGGAGACCTCATAAAGTAAATATATTCTGAATCAGGATCACATTCTGAATCGATTTAGCCATGTCCGTCTGTCTGTCTGCCTGAAAGCACGATAGCGTCGAAAATAATCTACCTAGACAAGTGAAATTTTGTGAGAGGACTTATTTTTATTGTCGTCAAGTTAGTATTAAAAATGGGCTATGTCGGTCAAGTAGTTCTGGTACCTCCCATACAAAATCAATATTAGGCCCATGTGTCTCTCTGTCTGTTGTTCAATGTAATTACGTACTACCTCACATGCCTAAAACATTGCATGACTTGTATGCAGCGGAGGGTATCAAAGCTTATGTGTCTCACAACCCTTTTCCCAGATTCAAAGCTGTTTCTAGCTTTGCTTCCGCTGATCTCCTTCATGTATTTAATTCATAGGAAGCGTTTTGCTTAGATTCTTAATGCAGTTTTTCCTCACCACAGTTAAAATATAGAACTAAATTTCTTGCCTCTGTAAATTGGGCCTTTGCAAATTGCTAAAACCTAATTTACGGGTTAAAAACAGAAAATGAGGCTCTTATTAAATTCACGCAAGCAAAACCGATTGCAAAAGAATTGTTCCCATTGGCTTGACATAACAAACCGACCAGAATCAAAAATGCCCTCCGAATATTTTATTTGACGTTCTTTATTAAAAAAGTCATCTCTGGTTTCTTTGATTCGGTATTCAGGTCTTAGGACCACATTAGTCTTTCCGAGTGATGCCTTTTGAGATCTTTAGCCATTTTCTTGGTCTTCGGTAGCATTTTACTAACTAGAAGGTTCACTATAAAACTAACTGGAGGAACAACACACTTCAAATGACATTAAGCTCTAGCTGCTGAAGAGGGTAACAAAATAACTCCCTGGTTATAAGTGTACATTTGAAGAAGTTCCAGATTTCGTTTCCACCCATAAAAGTGGCCTGGCAATTCCGAAATGAGAAATCGTTTATTTTTATTTATCTTTGAAACTGATAGGGTCAGCTTACAAGGAAAACTGACCAACTGTCAAAAATTCTATTTTGTATGATTGATGGTAAGTATAATAGAAAGCATGTAGAAAATTCTGCAAAAACTGCCTATCTGACATTTTTCCTAGAAATATGCAAAACTGCATATCTGCCTTTATGCACAAGACATTCAGGAAACAAAAAACTTGTTTTGCGTTTTCCCACGAACTACGTTTTTGCAGTTAGTCAGTTAGTCTTGCACATTTTGCATTCAAACAACGAAAGTGCTATGCAAATTGGACGTTTAATATAAACCAATGGTAAAAGAGTAGAAATTCTAAAACGACTTTGCAAAGGTTCATCAAATTATCATCCGTTTTCAGTCGACAGAGCAATATGAAAATTATGCCTAGTCTACCAATTAAGCAATACTGATTAGTAAATCGTTCGAGATTTAAATGCTGTTCTCTTTTATTTCCAATTGTAATAATATGTGCTCACAAGGAAACACTGCTTAAGTCTGTTTTACTCATTTTTCAGGAGACCATTTTAAGGTTTTTGACAAACGCGTGAAATTACAAATGACTCTATTGACTTAAAAGACTTAAGCTGTTATTTTTTTTTGATATTGTGGCCACTTTTTTAAAGATATAAAACTGAAAAATATTTACAAAATAGATTTGAGTGCGCTGAATCAATTTCGCCTAAAGTCGAATTTAGCGGTTATGGTTTGTGGCCACAATTTCAATCTCTGAATTCGGTTTCAGGACAGCTTATTTAGTTAGTTAATTATTTGCTCGTTTATTGTATATTAAAGATCACAGCAATCTAAACTTGAAGGATAAAAACAATTTCTGTACTTATTGCAAAAGCAAATGTCTTCTCAATTTGGAATGTGCTTGGGTTGCAAATGGTTTTGGTACAAAATTTAAGATACTGTTGGGAAACATTTCCCGTAGCTCGCAATACCTGTTGACAATAAATATTGAAAAAGTCTACTGTAAAGTGTTAGACAATATTTTCCCTTTCTGATGTTAGTATTATTACCATTTCTCGGCTATCGGTTGTATCTCTCCTTCTCAAGGCAAAGCCAAATAAATTAACTTCTCGCACTATCAATAAATCGATGAGTAATATTTAAACGCAACGCATTGTTCAATATTGGCCCGCTGGTACAGATATCTGTTCAATGTTTGACCCTCTTCCTGCGGACAGTAGCTTTCAGTGAAACAGAAATATGTAACTTCATACACAAATAAAAACATTGGCAGATTTTTACACACAAAATCGCAATATTTTAAATAATTAGAATAAAATAAATATAGCAAATTGCATGAAGACGAAGAGAAAAAAGTCGTCACGACCCAATAAATCTAAGGGAATGAACTAAATCACATTAACTACCATTAACTCCCAAGGGGCGAAAACTATGTCCAGGAATTATTTCCCAAACTCTGGTTTACTTGCTACCAAGCGGCCGGGCCAACTCATACCTATCAACCATATCCAAATACCTGCAGTCCATTGTGAAGGACTTATAAAAAACTTTAACCGATTACGCATCTGTTGATACTCTTTGACTCCTGCATAATGGCATTTCATCATAATAACCAAACAATTGAAACTACTGTGAGGGATTAAACAAAACATATCCGTGGGCACCCCAAAAATGCAAATTCACCCGTTGGCACACAGTCTATAACCTCTTGTGGACTTTGGTCACACATTCGCAGCTTTTAATGGCCTCGCCATAAACTGTTTATCAGCACAATGAACACATGGAAACTATGCAGATTCTAGGAAAACTATTTTTCCATTTAACACAATTATCCCCACATCACACTGTATTTCTATTTCTGGGAAATAGACTGCTTTGCTATCTATTCAATTTATATTGGGAATGGTACAAGCCATTGTGACTACTGCCTCTTGTTCAGGGGTCATCCTTTGGAAGCACATATACTAGTTGCGTAGTGAAACTAATACAAAAGAGGTTATTCAAGATTCCGCAGTTGAATATGGGTCGTAAGATATTTTAGCTTTTTGGTTTGCCTTTAATTCAAGGTAGAGTTTTGCCTTTAGGGTTGGAATTTGAGCTATTTAAGATAAACTGCTTAAGAAGGGATTAGGTTTGCCCGAAATATGGTGCAGACACAGTCAGCCTTAGTCTAAATGTTTTATAAAGAGTGTATAAAGTTATGCACCCTTTAAAATGCCTCTAATCCTTATTTGTATAAAACTGTCAACGTGGTATAGAGCTTGTATAAGCTAAACCCGCTTGGACGTTGTTTAGAGCTTGTATAGAGGTGGAATGGTATCGAAATGCCATGTTGACTTAAAAAATCTGTCACTGTCAATTTTAAATGAAATCAAAAAACTTATCGGATTATATCGACATTTTCATCGATAAGTAATATGTGCAGATATGAGACATTTTAAATTGTTTTAAAAATTTGTTTAAATTTGCATAGGAGACCCAAATCTCCCAGCTTTTTCTTTTTACTTTTCCACTTTTTATTTCCTATTTGTATTTGAATTTTGCATTTCTCACGTACTGCTAAGTTTTTCTTTATCTTTTCGGACAGATAAATGTAATAGGTTTCTCCTTTTCAGTACCTTTTTTGACGCAAGCCCTGTATAACAAGTATGCATGGAAAAATGTTGTAAAGGCTGTATAAATATTTATACACTGCATAGCTATACAGGTGTTTAGGCGCGTTTAGCAAATTCTAATAAATAAGGTTGAGTGAATATAAATCAATTCGATTCGAAAGTAGCACGCTGTCAACATAATAGAAAAGTTCAATATGTATGAACTGTATGTATGAACATTCTGCTCGTTTGGTTCTATATTTTCTGTCTATGATAGGTACATCCTTAAAAGAACACCGAACACAGTCGACGGACGAGACTTCCTTAAATATTTTTGGCCTTCAATCAGCTTTCTGCTCCATCCAGAAAATCAAATCCAAAAAAGGTTAAATTGCCGTTGATCGTGACTCGAAACCCCTGTTGGGACTACACAGCGGCTATATTTTTCATACAAATTTCGCAATAGCTTCCGTAGCGTAAATATAAAGTCGAGACTTAAATTTATTGTTAGCGTGTCGTTTTCGTTTTAGGAAAATGTAAACATGAAATCGATATTAATGATATCAAAAAAAGGTAAATACATAACCATGTTGGTCCTAATTTGTTTCTTCTATGTAGAACGTCTCCTGTAGAGAGCTTTATTAATGTGATTAATTTAGCTTTGGTTTTAGTGGACTGTAATTTTAAAAAGGAACAAAACAATTTCAATAATGTTTTTATTATTTATTAATATGTGCTCCCTTCTGCAGTTGTACAGCGAAATAGACAGGACACGTCTGTATCCTTCAGCTGTTGTTGATTGAATGTGGACGATCGATTCCAAGGACACGTCTGTATCCTTCCGCTGCCGTTGATGGAATGCCATCGATGAAAGGTCCGATCAGTTGCTCATACACCGATCAGTTTTGAGTGTGTGTAGCCAATGTCTCTCTTCGACATTTGTTTCGTTGCGCTTAGATAGGCGCACACGAGGTATTCATATTCAAAGGAATATTGAACATAATGAAACAAACCGAATTGTACGCATTTTATCAATCATATAAATAAAATTGGTGTAGTTCTGTTCGACTAAGATTGAATTTTAATGCATGTCTTTAAATGCAAAAATCTTAGAAAATATTGAATATATTCTGATGCATTATTATCAGTCCTATAGAGGATAAATAGGCCCACAATATCCACTTTGTTTCAACTCTATATCTTTACAAATTCCGGAAAAAATTGGACAAGAGTAATTAATTTTTTCGTTTCTTTTCGCTTTTTTCTTTGTCACGCTTTCCGTTCGAAAATACTGGGAGCATTTAAATATAGTAAACACCAGCTTATAGGGGACATCTGCGGCTACATTTTAGGATATCCATTAACTCGATAACTTCAAAGGTTTTTAAATAAATAGGCAAAATTTGAAACATTTCTACGATTTTCACCTGGGTGAGTGGATATGCACTTCATTCTCAAATCAAACACACTAACCGCGCAATATATTGACATCTCTTTTAACTTTATTTCATTCCTGTGGCGGAGAGGGAGACAGACAAGGGCAGTATGCTGTTTGGTTTGCTAAGAAAAAAAAAACCATAAAAGAATTGTCAAATACGTAGGAAAAATATGTTTACCTCTGTTTTGCTTACAAAAAAATTTCTATGAAAGAAATATCAGATAGGTATAGCTTTCAGTGATACCAGATCATGGGTAATTACCCATTTCGTTTTTTATAGAGTAGAGTTTTTAAATAGCGTTTTTAACAGCCCATGGCCTAAATGCTCATAAAATGGTATTAAAAGTTGGAGTTCCCATAACATAAGCAACATAATGCTTGACATGAGGCTGTAATTTTAACTGGGTGTGGTAAAGTAGATGCGGTGTTTATACCAAGAATACAAATAATTCACAGAAATTATTCATCTCAGTTTAAACCGATTCGATTGCCTATTAATGTTTGTTTTGAAATGACAATCCATAAGTCACAGGATCAAACTTTAAGAAATGCAAGAGTTGATTTAAGCAAGAATTGCTTCAAGCAATTGCTCCAGGGTAAGTAATGCAGCAAATATCACTATCTTAGTCGATAGAAACAAAACAGCCAAAAAAATTTGTCCCCAACAAGACAGCAAATTTTTTAATTTTGTTTCCATCAACTGTTCTGAAACCACATTTTACACGGGCGAAGCCGGGTGGGTACAGCTAGTATATATATAAAATAACGAACCAACAGCATTTAGTGATGCAAAAATGTGGTATTCCCGAACTCTTTCATATTCGCCCACGGTTGGCAGCATTTCTTTATTTTTTTTATTTTTTGTCTGTTTTTGCATGGCTTTTGAATTCTCATTGACATTACACCGATAGGTAAACAAAATGGCAGAATTTTAACAATTAAGGGGGCCAGCGGCGAGAGGATCGCGTTTTGGGTTCAGTTGGGTTGCCATGCGTTCTCTTATTGGAGGGCATGTCCTCTTTTTAACCCCGGCGCGGAACATCCTTCAACGTTTTAAGAAACTGCCCTCTTTTTTCCCCTAACAAGTGATTTTGGAAACACAAAAAATCATCGAACTCCTAATTAAAAAGGAAAACAGAGCCAATACAAATCTGATAGAAAACATAATGCGAAACAGATCTTATTTTTATCTTATTATTGAACGCACCCATTCTTTTAGCAGCTCAGCTTCATTAGGTCTGTTCCTTTACTTTTAAATCTTACGAATTTTTACTAATTCTTACGAATTTTTACTCAACAAATTTCTTGGTGTAATTTAGTCACCTTACAATTAACAGCTGTTTGAAATTTGTTGTCCTATTTGACATATGAGTGCATTAGTTATGATTTCTTGCGTATTACAATGGTATCAACAGGCGGAAACATAAAATGTAATGTTACTTAGATTATTTTCGAAAGTTGCGACGAAATCCTTCCTTGCTGTGAGGAGAAAGAAAGGACAATCGCCTCCACGTAATTTTTAATGCCGTGTCGCTTTTTCCTCTTCTCCATATAGGTACTCAGATTCATGAAGAAGTAGTTGGATTAATTCCGAATCATTTTCATCGCTAGGTAGATGAATAAACTAATTTCGTTCGTTAAGACCGAATTCTTCGAGTTTATACGATATTTTAACTACTTTTCGTACAACTTTTTGCATTTTTGAATTGTGTTATCTGTCATTTTCATGGATTACTACAAAAGCGTTCCCTAACTTTTTCGTAAGTGTCTCTTTCTGTGAGAGAATTTATCCCCATACTACTGCCATTTTGACAGTATTTTCCTTTCTTACTACAAAAGTAAAGGAGCACCCCTATTGTAATTTCTTTTGTTATTTTCCCGTTTCAATGAGAATATAAATAAATATCTATTTTATCTGGCGTTCGGAAAGTTGCAAAAAAACAAACTTTATTTTATTTGGTGGTTCAAATAATTTTCTTTAATATTTTTACAGGATTATTTAAATCTTGAAAAAAAAAATCAACTTGAAGACAAATACGATTTTGATTTGGCTTTTCAGATTTCTGCTGCCAAATCGAACATTAAATCCGAAAACAACTTTTTTTCTCACTTGCACTGGAGGTCCATTTCAATTGATTTTCACAAATTTATACAAACTCATTTAAAAATAATTTAATATAAAAACTCTTTTCCATAGGCGTTCCTTTTTTTAACAATTTTAACATTGGAAAATGGAAACTAGAGAAGTCTCTCAATTATGAGTATATTGTATTATTAATATTGTCCTCTTTAAAAACAATGTAATCAGAATAAGTAGCCCTAAAGAATTGCAAAACAAATGCGCACTTTTGATCTTTATATTTCAGTTTGTCTATTTTTTGCTCCAAGATTTTTAAAATTTGGCTCCATACCGCATAAAAGCTGGTAACACTGCACTACAAATGTCAAATTTTTGCAAGCAAATAATGTCTCGGACGATAAACGTGTGCGAAAAGAGAGTGGAGAATTGTACCAAGCAATCTACTACAATTACCCCATTTTCCGCCATCATTTCGCAGCAGCTGCGTACTGCAAAACGAAAAGGAGGGCGAAATTTTTCGTTCATGATTCCGTTGTGTAAGTTTTGTATGGGATTTTTCGTTCCGGAACAACTGCGTACCAGCCTTAAGCAATAAACAAATAAATACATCCGCACGTACCAATTTCACGGAAAGAAATAGAATGTATTTTTTTAATTGCTTTTCAGTAAATACGCTCAGAAAAATATCGCAAGCTAAATTCTAGTCCGTTCAGGAATGTTCTTAATTTTCTTCATTCTTACAAGCTTAATCTAATGCCGAATTCACAATGTCGCGTTGAACGCGTGCGTGCGTCGGCGCGCTTTGACACGCTTTATCGAAACTACGATTTTGAATGCTAAATGCCAAAGCGCGAGCAACTGTTTTGTGTAACGAAATGCTGCTTTGAAGCGAATGCGCCATGAGAGAGTAGAGTATGATAGATTAAAGTTCGGCTTGGCTTAAACTAATTTACACAAATAAAGAGCAGAATTCAAATTTTAAATCTACTCTCTTTTTTCTTGTAGCTGTAGTTCTGTGCAAGAAGTAAAAAAGGATTCTCCAAAATAGTTAAAAAAAATCATTCATAACAGAAATACAAAGAACAACCTTAACAAAGATATGTACAAGACCAATTAATTTATGTTTGTTTATCAAAAAAAAGGTATTCGTCATTTTCACACACTAAATTAATTAATTTGCATTAAAAAAAAACATCACATGGCTTTTTATAACTTTTGTGTGAACAACAATAGTGGTTATGACATCAAATGCAACAATTCAAAATTCTAAAGTTGACAAAATGCGCGTGAGAGTTGAGCGTAGGTCTACTCAGGCCTAGCGTTGAACTTTATGATATTTACGATCCAAAGTCGATCCAACGCCTGAAGTTGTATTTTTTGTGGAACGCTTTGTTTCTACATAATCTGTCAAAGCGACAGATTTGAATTGGGCATAAATATAAACCGAACGTTTCTTAAAATAAAATAAAAAAAATTAATTCATTCTGATTTTGATAGTCCACCCTTACGTTTGTATCCATTAAATAATGGAAGGATATATTTTAAATTTAAGTCCATTTAAGCATTTTTGTTTTAATAAATAAATATGAGTTTTAAAAAATAAATTGTTTTATCGACAAATAAAACTGTGCAATCTTAAATTGGGCTATGACCTTCTGGAACATTCCGAAAAAAATTAATATAAGGATAACTTGTTCTTACAGTGGACGTCCATTATAACGAATATCCGATATAGCGAATTATAACGAAAGCTTTTTAGATTTACATTAGTATCTCTATATAACGAATGGTGCCCATGATTTGCTATCCGATATAACGAACGTAGAAATAAATTGGATTAAAAAATATGAAAGTATTTAAATGGCATTAAATAAAAACGGCAAATAAACACATTTTTAATGACTTCTGTTTTTTTTCTTTAAGAAAGTATAGAAAATTCGATCGATATAACGAACGCGCTCGATATAATGAATGACATCAAACATTAAATCATTCGTTATACTGGACGTCCACTGTATTTAAATTTTTGTAATTATTCTCACTTTTATTGAGCATTATTCTTACTGCTGATGTGTAGGTAAAAAATAAGGCGATTTCCGGCTTAGGCTAACAAATTCTTCATTGCGTTATGTTTAAGAATACATAAGCTTAATTTAATTTTTCAATGATTTAAAATCAATGTTGCATTCTTCGGACGAAATGGCTTGGGGCTTAATTTAAGCTTACACGTTCTTAATACTGTTCTAGAACAATCTCAAAATAAGAGTTAAAGGTTAATCAAAAAACATAGTCAAAGTAAGATTTTTGTATTTGGACTAAGAATTTCCGAGCTTAACAGACTTTCGTCAACGGATAGGCTTAATCTGACACTGATTATCTTGATTTGATCTCACTTTTTCCCTGAGTGTACTGTTGAAGCAGGTTTTTTTTATTAGCCTGTGTCCCCTCGCTCAGTAGTCCAACAGACTAGTCTCTAGCACTTGTAAAACTAACTGCAACAAATAAAATTAAATGTTTCTACTCCATTGTCATTAACAAGTGACACAACAGAAAGCAGCTGGATTTCCTTAAATCAGCGGGTGTCCCAATAGCATGACCTTGCTCAAATATTTTTTTTTTTTCGCAACAAAAATAAACAAATAAAAACCACTATAAAGAAGGAAATCAGAAAAAGTCCTTGGAAAATAAAAAAACCCAGAAAATTGTTTATTATGTTTTTACTCTTCCTTTTAAAGTGTATGGGTGTGTCCATTTTCGAATGAGGATTTCTTTTGCCGATTTCCTTTCTCTTATTCTGGTGTGGATGAAGGGCTTTCGCCGTTGGATGTATTTTAATTTGTTTGTTCCTGTCGCATCTAAACGGCGACGTTTGTATATCAATTGAGAGTGACAGAACTGAAATACACAAGCGTTTGGTTGGTAGATATGAAATTAGTTACCCGCTGGGTGAATTTTTGTTTAACTTTGCTGTTGTTCTTTTTTTTATTTTTTATATTTTTTATTTTGTCCAAGGGCACGCATTCCACATTTATGTAGAAATGGTGGTGTTATTTTTTTATGAAAAACAATTTACATTTAAAGGGTAAGCGGTGTATTTTGAAGAGCAGCTTGGACCAATGGTTAGCTATGAAAATCCTCAACGTTTGGGTGTTTTAGTAGTCGGCGTGCAAACGAATTTTTTTTTTCGGGAAATTGCTAGCATAAGCATATTACGAGATTATTTCATAGTAGATATAGAGTAATGTCAGTGAGAACAGGCTCTCTTAGACCATTGTGACGCCGAGTGCAAATCCCAAAGAGTTGATCGGTATTCTGCAAAATTTTACCTTTAGTTCTTACTATTGTGTAACTATTTCAGAAAGTATGTTAACGAAGATGTGATGATCCTCGTGCGTAGCTATCGTTGGGGACTTTGAAGTCGATAAGGAGGGTGGTACGTATTAATCTGGAATTTTTGGGATTTTGCTATAAGGCCTGCCTAAGTTTGAAGATTTTATACATCCCACGTGCTTTAACCGCACTGATATTATGCCAATTAGGTTATTGGTAAAAGTTAAAAGGTCACTTTGTTAGTCGAAGAAGTGGGATGATAAATCGCACAGCCGTTGAACTTAAGCTTCCATATCTCTATTTGCTCTTTAATGTGTTTTGATCGATGGACCTATAAGTACCACGTAGCCTAAGTTAAGCCTCTTACAACCATTCCTTTTGTGTGATTGTTTTTATTTTTGGGACAAACGAAAGGGACCTACAATATTATGCCGAGTCCGAAGAGCAGTATGAAGAAGCTCTTTCAGGACAATTATGCCCTTGGATGTTCGAGATAAAAATAAACTTATCAGTTTTTTTCAACCAAGTTTCTAGATAAATCTGTGGCCACAAGACATAACCGCATTAGCTTTTTTTTTTTCATACGTTTCAGGAGAGCAGATTAATGTTTCAAATCATCACTTCAAATCAGGAATATTTGTTTCTAAGCTAATTTTTTTCGTTGGCAAAACTTCCGTTTAAAAAAAGATTATGGTCATACAAAATTAAGCGGAAGTAGATTTAAATGCTGAAAACGATGGTGCTTATAACTTATTATAACTTAATTTTGTCCTAACTCGAGTTGGGCGGTTATGGTTTGTGGCCACTGAAACATCAACCAATTGGTTAAATTTTACAGAGTTAGTTTGCTATTTATGACCGAGAAAATCTGGAGGAAACTGATAAATCGGTTAAGTTTAACCGAGTTTCCTTAAACAAGTTGGGTCTGTTATTTTTAACTGAGTTTAACGGAGTTTCCTTAAACAAGTTGGCTCTGTTGCTTTTAATCCACTAGCTCTGTAGTAGCTACAATTATCAGTATTATTTGGTAGTTTTCAACCGAAAGTTGGTCAATTTTGAATATATGATTATTCTGCGTGTAGATGTTATTTGGTTTTTCCGGGAATCGAACCTGAGACGCCTTGCTCAGTAGTTTAACAGACTCACCATACTGAGCCACTTAAGACAAATATAGCCATAACAATAATTTGAATATTCTTTTTAATAAAGGTGTCCACAAGAACTGAACATTTCCCCAATCACTTAGAAATGGCTATTACTCCCAAGTTTGGTTTTCAGTTAGGACTTCTAGAGCCACGTTGACAGTAATATACCTCTAAAGCCACTTGTTGTAAGCGATGAGCCTACTGATAGTCTTTGGGAGTAAAATGTTGTGGCGGATAGTAGCCATAAGCGACCTCAAATATTTGTACATCATTTATATTCTGTGTTGCGGTATAATGGGATCAATGGGCTGGTTGATTGACCTTTGGTCTGATGAGTGCTAAGTTCCTTTGTGAAGATTTGGAAGTCCTGTGTTAACTATGGCGATGCTTTCGTTTCTGTTGGCGTGCAAGCTGCATTACGATTCCTGAGTTTTGGGCTACCAGTTTCCGTAAACAATCATGCCTTAAGAAGGAACCTTCTATTGTCGGTGGAATTTTTCTCCTGCTTTGAGCGCTTATAGTACGTCTTCTTGAAAATAATCAGCTTTTTCTTGGACATTAATTTGAACCTTCGACGGTTAACAGGAAGAAGAGCTGAATTTTTACACTTGCTACTGCATATGTTCCACAAATGTAATAGGCACTATACTTGCAACGCTCATTCATTTGTTATGGTACAGGCATTCACTAACATTACATCACCCCTAGAAGTCAGTACCTTTTTCCTACGTATTCCTCTTAAATTTGAGTCCTTATAACCACGGACTGCGCTCACTGCGGCGTTCACCCTGTTCTTCGTCAGTGTTTTCCATCTTTGTTCGTGCCAGAGTCTGCATGTACTATTCGGTTGAAAGCGGTGCCTGTCCAGAAATTCCAAGTGCAAAATTTCAAGGTTCGCTGTTCTTATTTCGTTTTGCTACACTCGTTAACATTTGAGAAATACTGTTTTTGAGGAGGTCGTATAGAAGTATGGATCACAGCCTTTGATGCACCTATTCAAACAAAAAGGTTTTGTGCTGTGAGTGGCACTTTGAGTTTGAACTAAGGTCGCCTATGACTACGGTGACCATTCGTCCTCTTTTTCGCTGCTATTTCCTCTCTAATTTTTTAATCAAAGAAAACGATACGTTGTCCTTTTGTTTCTAAAATGTCGTCTTTTTCCCCACAAGACCATCTTTCTACCATAAGAAATATGCAAGATTACGAGCTGGAGTTTGACGGTGATCCTGTATTTATTTTCAAATATCAAGTCAATTCTTTTTATCAAACCTACAAAAACCTAAAAAATTTTGATAGTTAAAATGTGCTTAAACCATTTTTGAATGCATAGTTATTTTTACTAAAAAAAAACCTCTTTTATGGGCTTAAAAAAATGGTCTCCGTGCCTATGACAAATACATATTCAGCAACTTCATCTATAAAAAGCAGTATACTCCATTGGGGGCATAGGTACCTTCATAAAAAGTACCAGAAACATTCTAAGATAACATTATTCGAGTTGCATTTGACTTGAAAAATGCTGAACTTCTGCTGAAACCCAATTAAATATATTTTGATACATTAATATCTCATTTAGGTTCACCGAAATTCACCCCAACTTCAAGTTTAAACAGCCCAAGTCGATCATTAAAGTTACATAAACCAACAAGGAACTAGAAGCAAGCAAGGATGCAAAAACTAATTTTCCAACTGGCCGCCTCTCTCGTTATAAGAAATTTCAATTCGAGTCGTAAAAAAAGCGGTTATAAATAATTTCGCTTACAATCTCTGTTTAATTATTTGCAAAATTAATTACACTGATGGGATTTAGCTTCCAGCAGGGCACTGTGCTCGCCAAAGAAATGCTTCTTCCAAAAGGTCCACCTGAGCATCGAAAGTAATCTCTTTCACAAGCACCTGCACACCTACCGTTGTTACACTGCCAGCACACAGCAGGAGCATGCTCAACATGCACAAAACTGTAATCAAATCTTGAAAAAGGATTTGTGCATCATCATCGTTCATTCCTTTTTGCTTTCATTGTATACCTACGTTTCTCATCTTAGAATTTGGCCTTCTCGTGTTGCTGGTTGCTCCTTGCCAGTGCCTTTACTCTGTAAAATCTCAGACAACTGCCTATGGACTTACATAGTTCCATGTAGTATGGTCTGCTTTGTTGCTGTTGTTAGTTTTAGCAATTATTGCAAGGATCTAGGTAGTTCCCATGAATTATTCTTTTTCCGTAGGCACCATCGCTGCCCGATTGTCCTTTTTATGGAAGCGCTAATACCCTTCTCTACAAATAATTATCTTAATTTGGTAGGTATATTTCTATTTGTGTTGGTGGTAGTCCTCTTCAGAGCCTGGATGAAATTTATTGCTGTAATATTTATAAGGATTTGATGTCCAATTACATTGAAAGCATTTTTCGGTGGTTTCCTTTAAAAAACAAATTAAAATTGGGTTGTGTTTGAACAGTTTTATTTTTATAAAAGAGTTTGTGACAGTTCCTGTAGTCAATTTAGAATTAGTAGTGCTACCAGTCTTGCTGATGTTTATGCACAGAGATTTCAACAATCGTACTGATCGTTAGAAACAACTGACGGTCATATAACATTGACTGGAGGAATCAAAGCAAGTAGTTCGACTGCCTCCTTTACAAGGCGTCATCAAACAGACACAGGGCTCTATATGTAAGCAGATGGTCAAAGGTACAACCGCTTATCTGCTTTACACGCAGAGAAACATGGTCATATTTTTTTTATTTGAAGATCATGAAGGAAAACATTATTGTTTAATGAGAACCTGGTCTGACTGTGCGCAGGCAAAGTGGTAGTAAGTCCTTTCAAGGTCTCGCTTTTGATGACGTTGACTGGATTTATCAGTGCTCGAATTGTTACAAGCTGTAGCTGACGGACTTCTTCGCTTTGCTCTTGGGGTATGATGCTATAATTTAGGTGTGAGGTATATGATAACGGGTACCGGGAAGCATCAAGAAAGAGTTGCGAAAAGCTCCCGTCTCTGTAATCCGTATCGTCTGTGCGGATATTTATCTCCCTGATATTAGATCCACGAGAAGGAGCAGTAGCCCGGTCTTCGCTAACGCACCACAAAGCTTTTCCTAGCGTCGAAAAGATGAGTACAAGATCGGTCGTCTGGTGAAAGGCAAATACTCGTCTATATCTCAAACAGTGACGCTTAGATTATGCCAGCTCACTAGGATTTTGTTTGTCGAATTTTGTGTTAATGTGATGCCAGACTTTTCGGACTGATTTTCCCACGATGATTATCTGCCTTCTTTTTTGGTCTGAGAGAGATGCAAATGCCTTTTCTGCGCCCTTTTAGCTTATTTTGATATGCAAAATACCCACGAATTGGGTAATTATCAACTGTATGATGTCACTGGTCAATCTCAAAGGACTGTTTCCAGGACGAGCAGAAAGTATACTGCCGATCAACTTTTAGTGATAGTGGCGGGGTATGCTATATGCGGAAAACAGGATTTTATTTAATTTGCAGCTACCTGTTGCTGCGTCAAGCTCTCGTATAATTGGAGTTTAGTTTTATGTAATTTTTTTTAGGAAATAGAATGCAATATTGGTATTAAAATAATTTGGTGAAAACCAGAAAAATAGGTTTACAATTTTTTCAAAAGCGCACTATTTTGCATAATTTTGTAAAGCAGACGCTTACAGAACATTTTCTGTGCATTTTGGCATTTTTTTCAATTTAGTTCTTTTTAGTTTTAACTTCCGCTTTTTATTTTTATAACAATTTTACTTTTATTTTTCTTAATTATATTCCATTATTTTTATTAATTTTTATTATCAATATTAATAATATTGAATGTTCGTTATTTGGAGAAAAAACAGAATAGGCAGAATTGTATTGTTTTGAAAAGAGACATTTTTAAAGCAGAAATAGAAAAAACATTTTTAAAAGCATGTAGAAGCGATATGCGATTTAAAATAGACAAACCTTAAAACACAGACCATACTTGAGATTCAAAACAGCAGTAAAAAAGAACTGCGTTTTGAGCGTGGTTTTAACTAGAAAACCTTCTGTTTTTTTAATAATTTGTGCTGCAGCTTACTCAACTAAAGCTTAATACATATACTCGACAGAATCTTATGGAAGACTTTATTTATTTATACAGACTTTTGAAAAGACACATTCCGAAGTTCATCTTTATTTTACCCAGATTTGTCATTTCATATCTTTGGTTGTCATTAGGTGTGTTTTATTGAACATGTCTCTTAGCAAAGTAAGGTAGAATCTTCGACATGCAATTGCAAAAAAAAAAAAAAACTCTACTTGACACTTTTCTGTCTCACACTATGCATTTATGGCAGCATTTTATTACCTTCTGGTAATGTGTCAACTACTTTAGCGCCGTTTACTTTCAGCTATAGGGAAATAGGTGTACGATAAATAAAACTTAAAGTCAAGACACTCAACGAAGTATACCAGTTTATACCATTTAATCACAAATCTGACTGTGAGCAATAAAACATTGGGCATTCGCTTTGCTGTATCTTTTCTGTGCGGTAGGTGAGGTAGTGTGTCTGCTAGGCAGATGCGTATTTTTTTGATGAGATGAGTTAAAGTATGCCAATTTTCAACATCTAGAAAAAAAACTTTATACCAAAAAAACATTGACAGCTGTCAGAGCCCAATCACAAAATTTCTCGATAAATGTCAATCGCACGCAATCAATTGCTGACAATGTTTTCAGAAGAAACAAATATATTCTAATAAAAAATTAAAAATAAATTTGTTGCAAACAACAAATGCTCTTAGCATGTTCGCCAAAATGATGGGTGTATGAAAATGAATAAATGCAAATGATTAACAAAACTCACACATAAATTGAGAATGAGCCACTTTTCAGAAACTCCTACTCGTCCCGTAACCAGGACTAATGTAAAATTCATTTCAACTGCTGTACATGTCCTCCCACTTGGTACGATTACTTCTTCTGCGGTGTCACGGAGTCGTCTAACAATCAATATCTCCCCAACCCGGTTGACTCTAATAATTGTTTAGCAATCAGCAAAATAAGTACACAAATTCTATCTAATTGTAAGTGCGGGGAATACTCGTACATTTGTTTTTGTTGGCTCTTAATGTCCTCCGAATACACAATTAAATTCTTATGCAATTAAGTCATGAGAGCAAGAAGTGGCTGCTGTGCTGCACTCTCCCACTGTGGCATATAGTACTTAATTCCCAGGAAATTTTACGGTCACCCACTTGGGGCATAAAGTCGACGGAGAAAAAAAAACAAACAAGAAACAGAATTTACAGTTGGTCTCCTTCGGGTGTAATAATTCATGTTGTGAATTAACCCGGGTTTCAGGTGCCCTACCCGCTTGGCTAGGCTGGATACAAGTGTGTGGTGGACCGAGATGTTGGAACAATTACCCCAATAATAATAATAATTAATGCAACCCACCCATAAACATACCGAGTGGTCTTGAAGTTCAAATTCATTGTCGCTCATAGGCATTGGCACAGAGGCAAAGAGGCAAAGAGGGAGCCAGAAGAAAAGCTAAGCAGCACATAGACCAGTTCTACGAAGCGCTCACCTGGAAGTTTATAAGCAGGTATTGGCTGGTATATATAATATCCAGTGACAACTGCACACATGCATATGAGTTGCAGAAGGTTGCTTTCATTCCGGCGACTGAGTGGAATAAGGGACAAAAACAAAATCACTTTATCCCTCGGCAAGGACATGTGTTTGGTCGACTCTACTTATGGCGGGATGAATTGTGTGGAGCTTTCGTTTCAAAGGTTGGAATCAGTGCACAACGTGCGACTGTCGTGGCAAAATAAACTCGAAGTGATACCAACCTTGGAAGTTGACATAGTGCTAGTTATATACATAGCATTATTTCAGGGGTGGCTTTTGCAAAGTAGGTATATACAAATTTATTGAATTGGTATACCATCCAGAGCTAAGCAAGCATCCACTTTTGGTTGAATGATGGCAGAAAAAATAAAGTGCACGACTGGGTCGCACGAAACTTTCTCGTTAAGTGCGAGTCTGGCCGAAATTCAAAGTCATTTAAGCAAATATTTTTTCGGGATGTAAGCATTACTTGGTTTTTAGGGTTTTTTTCGAAATCGAAAATGGGGTTTTCGAGATATGACCAGTTTTTAAAGTGAGCGTTTCCAGTGATTCGAATTGGAAATTAAGGACGCAATAATTTCGAAAACATCAATTTTACTCTAAGTTTGCATTTTGGTCAAAATCATGCCGTTTCGAGGTAAACTAGGGAAAACTATATTTTTCAAAAATTACTTTTTTGAAAAATCGAAAAATCCATTTTACGATAATACAGCGAAAAAATGAGTTTTCCAATAAGTTAGAAATGACCATATTACCTTAGAAATGAATTTTTGTTACCATATATCGACCGTTTTCGAGATATGTCCAAATTTCAAAAGTACCGTTTCTCGATTTTTTAGCGGAAAACTGAGTATGCAATTATGTTTACCTCACCTACTTAAGCTTAAATATAAATTTTTGTTGAAATCGTTAGAGCCGTTTTCGACCAAATCAAACTGGTATGAAAAATTTTATATGGTAAGTTACCATGCAAAAAAAAAAACGACCCCGAACTGTAAGCCCCCAAACTTTAAATCCGAAGTTTGAACGAAATCCGTTCAGCCGCCTAGGCTGTAGGCCGCGGGACATACAGACAGACAGACGGACAGAATTTTGGGACCCACTTTTTTGAGTTCGCCTATCATCGTTATGTCAGAATTGATTAACATCTCGAGTTCGAAATTTTGTACGAATACAATATCTTTCTCTTACTACGTAATGGAGAAAGTTACAAATCGTATAAAGTCATGTAAAGGAAATCAATTGTAACGTAAGATTTGAATTTATTTTAATGATTGTGCAAGGATATTGTGACATCGAACTGAATAAGGGTAATATGTCAGCAACTGCAGTCGTTTATGCGGCAGTTCATGTATTCATAGGGCATTGGTTTATTCTCAGTGACAAGGCTTCCTCTATAAAGCCCCCAACGAACAATTTATGCTGTCCTTTGCATAAGGAAACTTGTATATGTATTACTGAGATGGCTTGACGCATGGGATCTGGTATTTTAAGTTCGACGATCTGAACAGTTCATGAAAAGGTATATACTCCAAGAGTTTGGTTCGTATACTTCAGTCCATATGGCTGATATCGGGCAACACCTCCCTTTTGAAGTAGGCGCAGTGGTTTAGTGGTTAGTGTGTTGGACTACTAAGCGAGGGGTCCGAGGTTCGAGTCCCGAAAAATCCCAAAAATTCCAACTTATGTTTTTTTTTCCGCTGCGCCATCTCTTGCGAACGTCTGACAAACATCCGAAAGTATAACTGTCATGAAGGAGCTTCTCAATTAGCCGTTTGGACCCGGCATTAAATTGTAAATCCCTTCCATTCGTCCCAAAAATGAAAAGCTCACACAAACGAATGGCTGTGAGAAGCTAGGCCTAGGGTCCCTACAGACCTGTTGCGCCAACTATTTATTTTTATTTTTTACCTCCTTTTGAAAGCTATTTCATCTTTGATAATATGGTTTGACCAAATTCGACATCTTTACTGTATCCATAGAAGGTCATGGAAAGTGCACTTTAGCTTCTCAGTAATTAAAGGGTGATTTTTTAGCTGGTTTGGTTTTGGCAACACTGGTTTTGACAGCTGACGTGTGTTTAGTACCTTGTGTCACTGTCAAACAGCTTCAGTTTGGTTTGCAATTTAACCATGGATCGTCTTACAAATGAACAACGCTTGCAAATTATTTAATTTTACTATCAAAATTCGTGCTCGGTTCGAAATGTTCATCGCGCGCTGCTTCCATTTTATGATCGGCATTCTCGACCTTCTGAGCAGTCTATTCGGAAGATTGTGACCAAATTTCGCACCAAATTTACTTTGTTGGACATTAAACCACCAACACGTTTACGTACTGTGCGTAGTGAAGAAAATATTGCGGCCGTATCAGCTAGTGTGACAGAAGACCGCGAAATGTCGATTCGGCGCCGTTCCCAGCAGTTAGGCCTTTGTTACAGCACTACGGGGAAAATTTTGCGGAAGGATTTGGGCGTAAAGCCTTTTAAGATACAGCTGGTGCAAGAACTAAAGCCAGCCGACCTACCACAACGCCGAATTTTTGGTGAATGGGCTCTTGGAAAGCTGGCTCTTGGAGGATCCGCTTTTTTATCGAAAAATTGTGTTCAGCGATGAGGCTCATTTTTGGTTGAATGGGTACGTAAATAAGCAAAATTGCCGCATTTGGAGTGAAGATCAGCCAGAAGCATTGCAACAGCTACCAATGCATCCCGAAAAAGCCACTGTTTGGTGCGGTTTATGGGCCGGCGGCATTATTGGGCCATATTTCTTCAAAGATGATGCGAATCGCAGCGTTACTGTCAATGGTGAACGCTACCGAGCGATGATAACAAACTTTTTTTTGCCCGAAATGGAAGTTCTTGACTTGCATGATATGTGGTTTCAACAAGACGGTGCCACATGCCACACAGCACGCGAAACAATGGCGCAATTGCGAGGCGAGTTTGGTGAACAGTTAATTTCACGTTTCGGGCCGGTCAATTGGCCGCCTAGATCGTGCGATTTGACACCATTAGATTATTTTTTGTGGGGGTATGCCAAGGCTAATGTGTATAGGGACAAGCCCGCTTCGATTGACGCACTGGAAGCCAACATCCATGCATTCATTCGTGAGATACCGGCCGATATGTGTGAAAGAGTATGCCAAAATTGGACTCAGCGGATGGGCTACCTGAGACGCAGCCGCGGTCAACATTTGCATGAAATTATCTTTAAACATTAAATTGCAAGGTTCAAACTATCGATTCAAATAAATATTTCATTCATTTTTTCGAATTTTTTGTGTTTTTTTTTTAAAAAAAGTTCTAAACCTCTTAAAAAATCACCCTTATAAGGAATAATATACGAGACCTTGAGGTTCCAAAACCAGTACACCATTGGCTTAGTTTTTACGGTTAAAGATATCTACCTCAAACAGCAATTTAAAAGACTTTTTAAACGAGCTGTGCTCTCTATTTCTAAGACGACACGAGTCGTGGCATCCTGAACGAAATTTCTGTTGAGATACCTGTATTGAGTTTTATATTGGTTTTCATTTGTTTAAAACCAAAGGGCGGTCTTTTTTGGTTCGTCTTCACTGTCGTACCTTCTAAGTTCATGCCCTAAAACGCAGCGAGTGAACTTGCTTAACTGTGTGCACGGCAGCTGCCAACAAATTTAACCTTCACCGACTCGAACAAAACGTTGAACTCAGGAAGTACACGGGAAGACTCACTCTTGTGGGACCAAAAAGTACGTTTTTCGAGTGTATTCGAAGCAGATTTATGCAGTTCTAGGGGCCGTCTTTCTTTTACATTTGTTCTAGGAGCCGTCTTTCTTTCACATTTTTTTTTTTTTTTTTGTTTTGTGTTGGGAATTCGTTGGAAGCAAAAAATCATCGAAAGACATTGCAGAGCTAGTACGCGAGGGATGCTTCTGCAGTAGTGATGGACTTTAACTCATCTAAAAAACTCCCGGGGGACTGACATTTGCCATCCCGAATTAGATTGCGCCTAGTCGCACGACTAATCATCAATTTATTTTTGAATTATTTTATGAATTTAAGGGATAAATCCGCCGTTTGTCGGATTTCTGTTTTTTGTTTTGTTTGAAATCAATACCTGTTTTCTTAGCCCTAACTAAATCTTATAGATCAAGAGGTTTTATCCGTCTCAATCTCCTTATTACATTGTCATTATTTAAAAGTTCTGTTATTTCTGTGTTAAAGTGATTGAGAAGCCTTCTTCTGTGCTTCCGAGGAACCTTCTAAACCTCATCTTCAACATTTAGATCTCTATGCAGATCGCTATTACGTGTGTACCAAGGTTCGTTAACTATGTTCCTTGGTACTTTATTTTGGAAGCTTTGAATTTTTTGTAAATTTGTTTGGCATGTGCATGCCCACAACTGGAGCCCGTAGGTCCATACTGGTTTCAGAACTTGCGTATATAGCAATACCTTATTGTAGTTGGACAGGGATGAGTATCTCCCAATAAGCCAATCCATTTAAGATTTCACTGTATCGCATGTTCAACTCCTATTTTTTTTTTTTTTACGTTAACTGAGTACGATACTACTTTGGATCAACCGCGTACTACTTTTTGTAAACTCATATCAACAACTCATTTCTTATTTTTCCAAAATTGCTTGTAACAACAAACTAAGGGCCGGCTTGTGATTATCTCTAATCATCGGTTATTTCAGCTGGTAATCATCGAATATGTTTGTTCAGCAAAATACTAGCTAGAAAATTTTTGGGGTGGTTAGTTAACCAGAGAAATCGATAACCAGCCGATTTTGCGCGGTTAATGAGATTTAAACAATGATTTTCTGGAATTTCGTTCAAGTTGGATTAATTTCGACGTTGCTGCGCTATACACAGCAATCCTTTTGTACAATATTGTTGGGAAAAAATACAAATAACTTAAGATGTAGTGAACTGAAATATTAAAATCTGTCTCGTCAGTTTCGTAGACTTTTTAAACTGACAGATGTATCGAATACAGTACACGCATTGAATAAAAGTAACAGTCCCCAACACAATAATGGGTGCGAAGGATGCAGTAATATTATTTTCAACATTTTTAGCCGATGACAGCTCTCAAATATTAAGATAAAGCGCACTCTTTGGATCAAATATTGAAAGAATGAGAAATTTTCGACGGTCGTTGAATAAATTGAGATGATCCATTTGTAACATTTTATTGGTTGTGGCTTTAATTCGGTTATGTTTTGAAAAAAATTGCTTATTGTCTCACACCAACAAGATTTTATTCTTCAGTTTTTAAAAAACGCCTGTATCATTTGATTATGACATTCTTGTGCTAAACAAATTTTGTAATCTAACGAAATGATTACTGAAAATAAATACATTAATAAAATACCTTAAGAATTTCTTATCAAAAACAAACTAAACAAAAACAAATTCTCGCGCAGGATACACCTCGTTTATTTTTATATTATTGAACTACATAACTTATAATACATTTTTCAATATACATAAATATAACTGAACTGAAATAATTTCTGTTGAACTAAAATAAGCTTTTGTTTGTGATATGTTTTTAATTGAATAAAAAATGTATGTTAAAAGAAAACAAAAATGTTGAAAATGTATAGTATACCTAAATGTCAATTTTGTATAAACAAACTTCCGATTCTAATTGAAAAATACCGTAAAGCCGTTTAAGGTACATTATTGGGCGCAGGGACATAAGTCCAGAGGACATAAATCCATTATGGACAAATGTCCCACTGAAGTGGGATATAAGTTTATGCGGAATAAACGGAAATAGGTAATAATAAAGTAATTAAATAACAAAAGATATAATTCTAAAGGAAAACGTGGCAAGAATTTTTTATTATTTGCCGACAAAAAGGACACATAAGTTCGTTATTATTTTTTAAAGCATCATTATTTAAATTTGAAAAGAAACATTAAGTAAAATTTGAGAAAAAGAAGAGTTAAGTCAAATAAGATTTTGTTTATGAGAATTAAAGAAAATAAAAGTAAAAATTCGCGCGAATTTTACGTTAAGTAAAATAAGATTTTGTTTATGAGAATTAAAGAAAATAAAAGTAAAAATTCGCGCGAATTTTACGTTAAGTAAAATAAGATTTTGTTTATGAGAATTAAAGAAAATAAAATTAAAAATTCGCGCGAATCTTATTTTACTTAACTCTTCTTTTTCTCAAATTTTACTTAATGTTTCTTTTCAAATTTAAATAGAAACGTTAAGTAAAATAAGATTTTGTTTATGAGAATTAAAGAAAAGAAAATTCAAGAGTTTTTTTTCTCTAAACATATGGAAGATATACCTATGCATACAAGCAAGCCTTTACTAACATTTGGCTTTTCTAAACCATATAACAGGGGGTTGCATGTTAAGGAGTCTGGCAGCTCTGCAAATTATTTAAACTAACTTAAGAAAACCGTTTGTACATATTTTTTAAAATAGTGTCTTCAATTTTGCAACAGAGTTAAGAGAAGTTTATGCGTGCAACAGGTACAGCATTTCTTTAAAAACAAAACATGTCAGATGGGACATAAATCCATAAAATAAGTTATGGACTTATGACCCACCAAAGTGGGACATAAGGCAGATCGCTGAAAAGTATGTATAGAACTGGACCTAGCACACTGCCTTGCGGTAAACCAGCTTTAGTCTCTCGCAAAATACAGAAGATCTGATATATAAGACTCCAGAATGGTCGAATACTGCTTCGGCAGTTGCTTTTGTAATTTGTGTATCAGTCTTTGTGGCAGACTTTATCGAAAGCTTGTGCTATATCAAGAAATACTGTAGAGCACACATTTTTCTCTTCAAATGCTTTTTCGATTTTATCTGTTATTCTACTATGCACCTGATCAATGGTAGAGTGTTTATTTCTAAATCCAAATTGGTGAATTGTGACTACCGATTTTTCATCTATTATTAATTATTTTACATTTGTATGAGTGAAAGTCTAACAACAAAGCTGTGTCTGATGCTTTATGTACAACTTCGATATCAGTGGTTGCTGCTTTAGGATCACCATTGACGCTTTTTGATCGCTAGCTGTGAAGAGGTGAACTCTCTATGAGTCCGTAAACGTAAGATAGATCTATTCACATTGTCGCGGTTTTAATGAAGGATGCTTCAATATTTCCTCGCTGTATTTGCAACTCCAATGTCCCTTCGGGGAGCAGCGAACCTGTCTTTGAGTTGCTGTGCACCCTGAAAACTTAAAATTTAAAATGTTGACTGTGTCTCCCCACGCAATCTGTCGATATTTTCATTCCGCTAGCACAATTTATTGCATTTGGCGGGCGCTCCTGCATAGGCTTATAGCACTTATAGCACACGCGACAAGTTTTATAAGTGCCTACCATGGAGTATATCCATTTGTTTGTAGGTAGCAGCTCTAGGTCTGAACTGCACTTGCTCGAAAAGGTTATGTTTAGTACTGATCCCCTTCCGTTTGTACTCAAGGTCTTCCCGTTCTTTGAGCTCATCAAAATGACGTCAAATCGGGCTTCAGACTTTCTTTCCTTTATGGTTCAAGATCTCCCTTCTGCGGACATTGAAGTCGCTTCCCATGTTGATTAAGAAATCCTGCTGTGATCGTGATTATTGTAAACCCTAATCTTTAACGCTTACAGTGGCATCCTTCTAGGTACATAGCAACTAAGAAAGGCGATGACCTTTATTTTAGTTCTTGTATGTCTTGAAATTTCCTGCATATACAAACCGCGGCTCAACTTGTACTTCACAGTGGCCAGAATATCTCTTACATGTTTTTATATAGAGCTCGCTGAATATGTCGAAATATGTTTGGTTTCTCAAACCTACTACAGTGATCCTCAGTTGCTAGGTTGAGGTTGGATAACCCTGGACTTTGGTATTGTGCGTTCTTGAACGCTTTTATGGAAGTTGGCGTTCCCTTATAGGTAAGCAGGCGTGGCGGTATTGAAAACCCAAGAAGCACTATTTACTCTTTTAGTTTGTTGACTTCCAAGATCAAGGATGCCTTTTGAGTTTTGTCCAGAAGGTGGACTCTTTCTTTCCAGCGTTCTCTATATGAAGTGCGCCCCATGCGTGGTGGTTTCCATTATTTGGCCTTCTTGGTTGCTCTGTGATATGCTCTCCAATTGGCGGTCTTTTCCGCTTTATGTTCGTCAGGCATTTTTGACTATGATTGCTGCTTGATATCCCAAGTTGGGCCTTTTCTCGCTTTGGGCCGCAAATCATATTTTTAGTTCTATGAACCTACATATCCGCTTGAATCAACAGGCCCTCAAAACAGTCACAATAATGCGAGTATTGTTTGTGATCAAAAGTTTTCAGGCGAATACAGCTGCAATTATCAACCAGCCACAAATAAAAATGGAAAACTCCACCTACGCCTTAAAATTTGACCAATTTTACAATTTTTAGTTGAAATTTAGTCGACTACCCATCTGACCTGACTGACCATTCTCCAAATGCCAACTTAAATCATTCATCTGTCAGTGTCAAGATCAGACGACTTGTTTGCAATTTTAGAAATTTGAATATCAAATTCCTGCATCGATGTGGGCTGGCTAAGCAACACAACCAAACGCCGACCTAATGCAAACAAGCTATACACAGTCACACAAGCGTGAATATTGAATGAAAACTTGATTTCCTATTACGTGACTAGGTAGTTTGCAGAAAAGCAAACAAACCGTCTACTTCAAGTTTCGTCCATGCACTTGCAGCGCCTCCTACATAAATCTCAGCCCAATGCACAGGCACATGTCACTAGCTCTCACGTTGCCCCAACCAACAAATTATCCTCACAACTCACCATTAAATTACTTTGTTGCATCCTATCTCTAATGCTCCTAAATTTATGGTTTTCGCTTTTTCTATAACGCGCAACAGCATATCCAAGCATCTACATCTGCGTCAAGTTGTCTTTCCCGCAAGGAAAACTTAATACACACAAAGTTCCTGGTATATTTTCATGGCAATACCGTCGCTTGGCAAAATCTTGCCAGACATTCACCTTGAGTTTCCTGCATAACTGTGTGCGCGCGCAACAAACTCCTAACAACATAGTGACAAAAGGGGGTAAATACCTTCAGTTCGTTAAACCGCATCGTCTCGCAGGCCAACCAGATTCACTTTCGTTTTCTAAACCGCACATGCTAATAGCCATGACTCCACTTAGAGTACGCTAATTGCACTAATGTCCCTCTGCGACGACGGAGTCCGGCGATTTCCTCAATTGGCCATCGCCATCGTCATCGTCGCTTTGTTTTAATGGAAGTCTTTCCTTTTCCTAGAGTACGCTAATTTTTCGCCTGACATGCAATCAAATGGAAACTGGTTTCAAACGACCACCACGTTGTGGAGTGTAGGTTGTTTTTTGCTCAAACATGACAGCGCGGTTATGCTATTAGGTACCTACCTAGAGTCCAGGCGAACCGCAAAAGCAACTAGTCTTTACCTTTAAAGCTGTGCGCAGTGCGAACTGGTTTTAGTATGGAATAGTTTTACTTCACCGCATTGTCGGCTGTGCCTGCAGCCAATCGACGTGCGTTGTATATTGCATGAGATAGGACCTTACGTTTCCTATCAAAACAAGCTGGGCAGCGAGTTGAAAATGTATTAATGCGAGTGGATAATGGGTGTACAAATTGAGATTGTATCATCAGTATCACTGATCAATCACCTTTCTAAAAATAATTAAGGAGATTTTTATTCTTTAATTTAGGTGGTCACTAAACAGATTTTAATTGGTAGGTAAAGAACTTCCGAGGATAAGCCAACTTGAGCGCTGAAGTCGTGGCGGGAAGCTGAGAATGTATAACTCACTCACTGAGCCGTGCAGATCTTTCCTCTGAATCCCACAGCAATAAACATTAGTATAGTCGAGTGCAATTAATAAGGTGAGCAGAGAGAGAGCAACGAACAAATTTCTACGCCTATCAGCGAAACCACCTTACTTCAATTGAAGTAGATTTACTTCAATTTTCGAAAAAAAATTTAAATTTGTTCCCTACTTCGCACTATTGTTAAATTCTTTATATCTACTTCACTTTAGAAATCCCTTATTTAATCCGCTTCAATTTTAATAAAAAAAACCTTAAATCCACTTCCAAAAAAAAATTATTTAAAAAATGTTTTACACTCTTTCGGGTAAGCCCAGATTCAACTTCCAAAAGAATAAATTACATCAAACTTCACTTTAAACACAAAATTTATTAAAACTTTCTGACGTTTTGTCCTCTTTTTAATTTTCTGTCAAAGAGGTGAAATGTTCGGTTTGATTTTGGTTCCTGTCTCTTCCGAAAAGTTTAGCGAAATATACGTGAAAGAATTATTACAAACGCGATGAAAATATATTTTGAAGTAATTAAGAATGTGAATAAGGATTGGTATGCAAAATTATAATTTAATGAAAATTGTGTTGTGCACCACTTATAATATATTTTTTTCTAAAAAAAACTTGAAAAAAATAGTAAAAATTAAGTGAGAAGACCATTTAGGTAGACTTTATATTAATAAAAAAAAATATTTTATAGATCTTAAAACGTTGTTTTGGACATGTTTTATTTATATACAACTAATATGGAATTAAATATATAATTAAAACTATGACTTTGAAATCTACTTCCCTTTTTTTGAATCTACTTCACTTTTTTGGGTCAAATCTACTTGCCTTTATTTTTTGAAGTGGCAACGCTGATGCCTACTACATACCAGTGTTGTTACATTGTGGGATTTATCCCGTTTTGTGGGAATTTCGATGTCTGAAAAGCTTTCCGTGGGATTAAGAGAAAAAGCACCAAATCGTGGGAATTTCAGAAATCTTACAAAAACACATTTGAACTTTAATTTTTTGGTGAAATTCTATCAAAAGACATGTATTTTACCCTTACAATCAACACTCTGAATATCCAGAGAAAACAGCTCATGTAAATCGTCTTTTTCATTTTACATTTTCTAGTACCATAAAATAATCATAGTACTGTTCTCTCCGTGTAATACAAATTTTACTTTTAAAAACTGTATCTTGACGCAAAAAAGTATCATGGGATTTTAAAAGGGAATTTGAGTACGGTGAAAAGGGAAAAATGACCACGCTTCGTGGGATAAATGAAGAGTGAGTGCAAACATCACTGCTACATACCCTAATCTTTTTACAGCCCATCGACATCAGTCGCATTAATAAACTCCTCAGTGGCTATCTATAAATAGGAAGCTTGAGCGAAAAAATTTTGTAGTGATTCAAGTGTCCTCCAAACGCCTAACTTGCGACTATTCCGAAGAAGTAGCTATTAAAAAGGTTCTTCTGCGTTGAGTCTGAAAATAAATAAACAGTCCCGTATAGGGTAGCTACCTAGGACTAGATTTTGACAACAATGCGTTTTATGTAAGTTTTATCACTATTGGGACGACTGGAAAGGATCCACAATTTTATGCCGAATCCAACCGCCAATTGAGAAGCTCTTTCATGTCAGTTATACTCCCAGATTTTTTGTCAGACGTTCGCGAGAGGTGGCGCAGTGGAAAAAACATTAAGATGTAATTTGGGGTTTTTCGAGGATCGAACCTGGGACCCCTCGCTTAGTAGTCCAACACACTAACCACTAAGACACTGTGCGTCTACGGGACAAATGCAATTTTATGCTGAGTCCGAATCGCAGAGGGGTCACAGTGGAAAAATATGCGGTTTGTCTTTTCCCGGCTGACTAATCATACGGAAACAATTTAAAGATCGAATCAAGAAAAATAAGCGCAGAATCACGAAAAATTTGTCTGGTTTTACACCTTAGCTAAGGATTTACTAATTCACGACTTTTAATTCGCAATTCTAGTGAAGATATTGAACCTCAAAAGTCGCGAATCAACACTTTTCATTATCAATAATGCGATCAAACGGGAAGTACCTATTGCCATAACCGATCGCAATTTGACACAAATAGGATTGTGAATTGCAAAAATAATTCTTAACTTTTCTGTTGTAAATTACGATTTCTTCCCTTAGAAAATTACAACAATTTAGTCTTAAATTGCTACTCAATAGTATTGATTTGCGAACTATCAGGGGTATATTTACTACTTCAGTAATTTCAGCAATTTACAAATTTTTTATAGTAAATTGAAACTTTTTTTTTATCAATTTTGCATTTCATATTTTGCAATTTACGATTCTTGACCAGTGATTTGAGGCATCGCCGTATAAAAATTAGAATTTTGTATGGTGGAATTAGAAAACTTTATTCGGATATCTTTTAATTCACAAATCAGAATTTATAGTTGCATTTTATAATTTGTGTTCCTCCTGATTTCCATTAGAATCATACGACGCCATATCGTCCGGAGACAACGGGATTTGTCTGGGGTGGTTTTTCTGTCTATGCTGAAATTTAAAATATGTACATACGAATTGTTTAAGAAAATCGATATTTTACAATCCTTACAATTTCCTTCTTTCCGAATAGCCAGCTGTATGTACCTAACCTAACAGCATTGCCATAATCTGTCCGATCGGGTAATTTTTTTTTATTTTGACCCTTGACCCGGGGCCAACAACAAAATGGCCGGCATATCTAAGTTTTTGTATTCCTTAAACAAAGTAGTCTAAAAAGCACACTTTCTTATTTCATCACAAAAATTATTAATGTGTTTCCTCCATAAAAAAGTTCATATAGCTACTGTAAGCGATACTGAATTCATTCATTCTGACTGACCTTTTGTTTTTGTTTGTTCGCCTTTGCATCATAATAATTCGAATTCGTATTTTTTGTCTTGGACCTGTCACGTCTGTTTGTGATTTATTTTATTGTTTGTCTGGAACTTTTGCGTGCGTAGATATTAAGTATTTAATAGTTAAGTTTTGTAATTCTATTATCGATTAATAAAATATTCAATATTCTTTTATAGATTCTACTATTCGATTTAAACTTTTTTATTTAACTGCCATAATGTATATACTGAATAAAAACGTTGCCTTATAGCTTTTAAAATTTTTTTTTCAAGTTTTTTCTGAAGGCTAGTGGCCTGCATTTTTTGGAAATCGCCCTCAGAAAGGCCCTCAATATTTTTTTCTTTGTGGCAACGCTGATACCTAATGTCATGAAAAAAATTCTAAATTCCAACAAGTTACATTTAAGCAACTTTAAACCAACAAGAACTGCTCTAAGCAAAGACAAAATACCGACCAGAGACAATACTGAGACCACCAACTTCCCGTTACTTGCCTACAAGCTATATTTTTATGGGGTGGCAAATGCTAAGTGCGCTAGTATTGTTACATAGAAATTCGTATTGACAAATGTCACGTAACTTCAAAAACTCCAGCTCACCAACACACTCGCACCATGCGTATTCCACTTCCGCTTTTTTTTTTAGGAATAAGTGTACATTTGCCTAAAGTATTCATGAAAAATTAACAATATAGATTGGTTGAGGGAAAATAAAACCATTTTGAGCAATTTTTCTTCATTATTTAGGAAGAATTTACACACGAAATCGAAGTTAATGATATCCAAAAGCGGAAAATACACAACCATGTTTGTAATAATATGTTTCTAGTATATAGATCATATCCTTTAGGTAGTTTTATTAACAAAAAAAATCAAATTATTCGCCTTTTAACAATTTATAATAACTAACCAATGACATTCAGTATAATGTTAAAATGTGGTATTCCCGAACTCTTTCATATTTCCCCACGGCTGCCGCGGATGGCAGCATTTATTTTTGTATGTTTTTGCATGTCACACGGATTCTTAATTGACATAACGCAGATAAAAAAAAACAAAATGGCGAATTTGAAAAAAAATGTAGGGGGCCAGCGGCAAGAGGATTGTGAGTCGGGGGTCTCAGTATGGATTGTCTATACCGACCATAGACTAACCAAACTAGGCAGTCAGCTTCCGTGCACCTACCCGCAAATTTTGAATGACAGCCCCCTCTTGCGCTCTTTTTTTTTTTCTTTTCTGTGAATACGTGTATTAAAAGCCGCCGAGTGGCACTATTTAAATAACAAACAGTTTGTAAATAGATTTATAGCAATAGCTGTAAAAAAAATTTAATGAGTATGGTTTCTTAGATAACATAACTTGTTCTCTATCCATCTTCCGTACCAAAAACCGTTCATCTATTCACATTTCAGTTGTTTTTTTAATTTTATTTGTATGAATTCTATTTTTGACAGCAAAATTCTTGCAGATGCATAAATGAAATCCGTAGGGGGTTGTTCCAAAAATCAGTTAGCAACATGCAAGTTAAAGTGAATTTTAGAAAAAGTTCATGAACATTGAATAAATTTCTATTAGGTTTTGTGAATAGGTGAATGTTTCCAAATTCGATTATTTAACACCATATTAGTACAAAATCAAAATATAACTGGAAATTCTGTCGTTTAATAACACTGAACAGTGTTGAATAATGTTACTTAGGAACTTAGGATTAGATTGTGTTGTTCATTGTTAGTTTTCGCATGCTATATTTCGTTTTCTATACATTATTCTTGTACAAATTTTATAACAATGTATTTTCAAGTGTGCACTAATTTTTTTATAAACCCTAATTAACTTAATTATTAATTAACAAAAACAAGTGCACTCTTTGTGCTTTGGGAATACAAAAAGTGACCAAAACATTTATTAACTGTTCCGAGTATTTCACATGAATATAGGGCGATCTACGAGGATTTTTGTATTATGGCCTTTACCAGAAAAAAACAAGTGCATACAAATTTGACAGCAATAGTATAAACAACAAAAATATCGAATTCATTTTTCGACTATAACAAATGCATACTTGCATATATTATTGTGCAAGTATTCATTTTACGTACTAATTACAGATTATAAATTATGCTAAAACTAAAAAACTATTTGTCCTCACGAATTAAAAAAATTGTGTTAAAACATTTTGTTTTAGTATGATTTCGAAATTTAAATCATTAAAATCAACGAAAAAAAAAGTGTTCTTTAAAATATACAAAAAAAGCTTCAACTTACAAAATCTCTTTTAACAAAAGTAGAAAAAAACCGTTTTAGCTCATTTTTCTCTGATTAACATTATGAATGGATATATATTATGCTGGATATTGACAAATGATTATTATATTAAAGTATTTGGCATAGTAAGAAAATTATGACAGGAATTCCATTTGATACCAACAATTTCATAAACTTTAAAAACTTTTAAACTGAACTGTGATGTGAACGCGGTGTAGCTAATGGGCACAAAATATGCCGAGCACGGTTGCCCCCACTTAAAAATCCCACCAGAAAATGCCCGGCCGATTGATTTTCCTGCATAGGATTTTGAAGTATGCGTGCGGCAGCAATGGCATTTCATTTGTACAGGCACGAATACTTAGGAAATCCTATGCAGGAGAGGCAGCTTGTAGGCAGATGTACCGCTTCTGCTCTCAGTGGACCGTCTAGTTTGGTTAGTCTATGATACTGACCGACGGTCTGACTCTAAAACCGACACGCAATGTGCACAATCAAGGCAAATGCGCATGACTGCAGCATTACGATCAATCTATACGTATATCCGTAGGTGTATATTTAAAAAACAAGGATTTTAAATTAAGGACTATGGGTATGTTTTGACGTGTTATTACGCACGCCTGCCTCTCCATAAAAAAGTTCCACACCTTTAGTTAATTTCACGAGAAATTACAAAAACTATTTTGCAATTTACGACTTCTTTACATCAATATACGTTTTCAATTTACATGTGTTAAATAATTGTAAGACTTTATTGATTCATCACTCAATGGGAGTAAATCACAAAATACTTTTTACAATTTGAGATTGTGAAGTGGTGTTTGAGAAATTGATATATTGAAGTGGTAAAATGCGCCAAACAATCTCGCAAACCACCACAAACACAACAAGCTTGAATTGATACTTCGAATCGTATATCTTAACAAATCGATTTTGGTCATCTCCGGCGTTTTCAATGTCAAATTACGAATTATCAATCCAAGTAAAAATCGTTGTTATTTCCGAAAATAAATAATTCGTAAATTGCAACTCAAAATTTTGCGATTGGTGATTCAATTCTTTCCGTGATTTATTCACTTGGTTGGAACTAACCTTAATTGGGCTGTCGGAGCTGTATCATTTTCGATTACCCCTAGGAAGAATCGGACAGGGATTATGAACATGAACATTTTCTCGAGAAATGTGAAGCTGAAATTGAGCTTACATTCGGTTGGGCGAAGGGGTATAAAGAAGGAAAACGGCAGACCCAGACATTCTTTCGAAGTAGGGACCAGCTTAGAAACTTCTTGGTTGATCAAAAATTAGAAAATAGCTGAATGGGACAAGTGGCGGATATAGCCAGTAAGCTCTGGATTAAAAACGTAGAGATGCAAGTGTATGGTAATCGGTTCTAAAAAAATGCAGCGAGTACCCCTTACTACAGGGAAAGCATATGCAGAAACAAATTGACACCCACAGAGGTGGTCTGATTCGTCTGCCGCTCATCCAAACACATGTTGCCCAAGTCTTTCTCTTAGATCACACATATCCGCGGCTTGTTACTGTATTGAAACACTTTATTTTCATGAACCTGACCCTGATACACAAGCACAGGCTTTGAGGGCCAGGCATTTTTCCTATACAAACCTTAAAAGAGGCCGAATGTTCGCGGGCAATAACTCATTTCAGGGATCTGAGAGCTGATGTTGATCGAATAAAAAGTCGCATCCCAGCAAGGGGTGTTCTTTTGAAATGTAAGAGACAGTTCTGCCAACATTTCGGTGGCGAACTCTTACAAAAAGACGTTTACCGATGAATCTTTGTCGGTCTTTCCATGACATCTACATAGCTGTTGCGCTTTTCATGTTTCAATTTCAATTGATTTGTTAGGGTAAGCCAACGACTTGGCTGCCTGATATCGTGGAAAAAAATCATTCAAACATTTGTTGGTGATGAGAGTCTTCGCTTGCTCAAAATCGCGCAATTTTTGTTAGTTTTATTTGATCCGATTCTCAAAAACTAGAATTTTATAAGCTTCTTTTCTCAAACAAAATAATTTTGTTAATTTTCTTACTATAGTTTTTTCAGTTCTTGTTTTATGAAATAGCTAGCGGAACCCCGCCCGCTTTGCTAGGCTTTAAAATTTTAATCCACATTTTGCTTCGGTGAGTCGAGTAGCTTCGATAAATGTCATTGGTATTTAATACAGATTTCTTATATAAAAACATGATCATTTTCATCTTCGTGATCACTTGATAAATTTGAATTAAAAAAAAATCTGCATTTTCAGTGACTCGAATAGAAAATAAAAGACGCAATAATTAAAAAAAAAAGTTTTACTCCAAGTATGCGTGCCGTTTTCTGGTGATCTAAAGAAGACCGTTTTTTTTGAAGAACAGAATTTGCTATTAAATTAAAAAATACCATATTACCCAAGGAATGAGTTTTCGTTACAATCGTATGGACCGTTTTCAAGATATGTTCAAATTTCAAAAGTACCGTTGTTCGATTTTTGGTGAAAAACTGAGTATGCAGTCATGTTAACCTCACCTATTTAAGCTCAAATATGAATTTGGTTGAAATCGTTAGAGCCGTCAGCCGTTTTCGAACAAATCAAACTGGTATGAACATTTGATATAGAAACTACCATTCATATTGAGGTTACGTTGCAAAAAAAAAAACCCACCAAATCGGGGCAGCCGCTTAGGTTGTAGTCCTCAGGAGCATACCGACGACGGACAGGCGGACAGAATTTTACGACACGCTTTTTAGAGTTCCTCTATCATCGTAATGTCAGAATTGATAAAAATTTAAAAATGTTGATACAGCGCAGTAGATGTGTATTCATTCGATTAAAAAGATTTCATAACGCAATCCAATCCACCGTTCAATTGATTCAGAAGTCTAGTATCTGTGTAAGACCCACCCTATAAGTTTCACAGTCTCCGTTTCAATTCCAATCAGCGTTACCACTTGTACTACATATGTAGTACTGTTTGCTTACATATTTGCTGAATTTTTCAACGCCGTACTACATACTACATCGTTACCCTAATGTACTACATTTCTTAAGATCCGTCTAACCATTTTACTTCTTTACGAACAACAGTTCGAATTTTGCCCCTTTTGCTTTTATAACTAAATAAATAGATTTAAAAAATTGGCATAGTGCAAATCTTCAACTCGCACACAACGATATTGCAAGGAATGGGAAAACCAATTTTCGTGGGTTGAATGTAGGTCTGGCAAACGCTTTTGTCGCGCTTGTCAGAAGTCATTTGTTTGCAATATGACTTTGCTTGTCAGACATGAACTCTTACCCATACACATTTCCAATTACAATAGTGCAAAAAAACTCCAAGTGTGTCCGACTGCTTTAGAAACATAACATATTTTGTTTGTTATACTACTTAATTTAAATTTCAATAGAAAAAAAAAACAGGTACTAAATTTTTGTTGGAAAATGCTACATTTTGTTGGCTAACGTACTACATTTGCTGATTCCAATTTTATGAGTTACGATTTGAGAGAATTCACTTCCGTCGCCTCAGCAGATAACAATTTTCGTAAAACATTCACCAGTTCACTCCCCAGGTCCAGCGTGCCCATAAGTTAGGAAGGATCGTATCTCAATAACAGCCCCACCTTACGGGTCCAAACCTATCCTGTCTCCGCAGGGGGAAACAAACATACCCATCCACAAAATTTCATTCAAATCGGTTTAGGGTACCGGAGGTCGACACTATATAAATAATCTCCATATACGCACAAATACAGGTATGTTCACTAAAATAACCAATACACATACAAATACCCTATAAAAACCTTGGTATTGACGTCACCTTTCATTAGAAATTTCTAGAATCAAAATCGGTTCACGCATTACAGAGAACGTCAATTTCAAACACAATGCAACTTATTGTTTTATATATAGATAGAAAGTCATGGAAAACAAGCGCTTATAAAGGGCTTTCCAATAAGAGGTGTTATTTTGGTATTCAAAGAAAAATGACATTTTTTGAGATAAATGATCGTATGTTTATTTCATAATAAGGAGGAAGGTATGCCGTTAATAATGAAAAACAACATCAGCCAAATGGCCACCACGAGCACGCATACAGGACCATATCCTTTTCATGAAATTTTCCATAACCAAATCGCAAAGTGGCTGCCCTATGTCCTCGATAGCCTCACGAATTTTATCTTTGAGGTCTTGAACCGACGCTGGGCTGTTGGCGTAGACCTTATCTTTCACGTGGCCCCAAAGGAAGAAGTCGCAAGGTGTTAAATCACAAGATCTCGGTGGCCAACGGTCCGGAAACTTTTCCCGTAAAAGATCAATGGTTTCGTTGCTTGTGTGGCACGTTGCGCCGTTTTGTTGAAAGTAAACGTTGTACAGATCAATACCATCCAACTCCGACCATAAAAAATCATTAATCATCTCTCGATAGCGCAATCCATTCACCGTAACTGTTGTTGCGAACTGTGACTGCAAGATTTTCACCATTTTTTGTAGTGAATTTTAATAATTTCAATGCGTTGTTGAAGCCTTTAATTGTTCCATTTTTTGTAATGGCGTAGTTTCTACTTGCCAAATGTCGAAGAATAAAAGCTTCAAAAGTGACAGCTACCCAAATAGCGGGTCATTCACAATAACACCTCTTATTGGAAAACAATTTATTATCAATCTGTTTGTTTAGTTCTGTAAATCATTAAGAACAATTGTGGGTAGTGGAAAAAATGGGTTGGATGCCTAATGGAGACCCAATTAGATGCTTATGCTTATGCTTATGACCCAATAGTGTGGGACATAAATCCCAAATTCGATTCGGGATTTATTTCTCACTTAATAAATAATCCTCTTTACGATATTTTACTTGGAATCTACGCTAGCCCCCCTAAATGTTTTCACTTCCGCACATCCAATTTCCAAACTCTTAAAACATAAACCAATGGCAGCACTGCACCACTCAATAGCTGTCACATTCTGGCTGTCGTATCCAACAAATCTCCTCTAATCCTGTTCATATTTTTCGACTGAAATCGTGGAATTGAAAATAAAATCAGAACACGAAAGCCTTTTCAAGTCAAAATGAACCATCCTCTCGCAAATTAGTCAACACCGGTTCGTAGGGCCGCTGTTCAAAAGAGGAGCATAGCGAACCTCGTTGAAGTGAGCATAAAAACGGCGGTTCCCAAGCATTTGCCAAAAATAATCCAGAGAAATGTGTTCGAGCGGGGTAGCCAAAATGCCACATTTAAATGTTCGCTGTCACTCCACCATGCAACTATCCTCTGTAGATAAAACTGTGATAACAATGCACGTGCAGTTCTACGGGGGGACGTTTGTGGAAAAAAAAAATAAACAACATTTGGTATATGGTGTGGTCACGTCCTGACCATTTTCCTTCAACAAACACATCCACACACACACAGTGGTACCTAATTGCATTTGTCATCTCGCTCCATTGAACCGCGTGCATGCACATTGCACGCACGCCTGACTGAAATTGGATTTTCGGTGGAAGGGACACACTATCACCATTATCGCCAGCCATCAACATTCACGGCGGTACTGGCGATGCCAGCATTAGCTTAGCATCACTATTTAAGGGGCCCGATTCGCTCGGGCTGCATATGTGCTGCCAAAACGGCTAACGAGCAGAAGCTCCTCTCCGTCGCCTTTGTGTAAGTATTATTTGCTCCGTGGGGGTTGACGGTTGAGTGCTGAGTCTTTTGAGAGTCATCCACTGTGTTCGAAAAATTACCGTGCAAATTGGTTGGTGGTGTAGCAGATCAGATTAAAAGCTAATTAAAACCATCAATTAGTGGAGAAGAGAGACAATTTAATCCTCACTAGGGTAGCTTGTGCCGCATATTTTAGTTTTCAAAGGATTTTAAGTTTATAAGAACCAATTCGCTAGCTGCCGCCATGTCGGCCGGTAATATACAGCTTTTGGGTTTATTCCATTCCCCATATAATCCGCTTTCGCGAAGCTTCACTAAAATGCAGAAACAACGCGATGAAAAGGATTCTTCGTCTACACACAAGAATGAATTAATGCCTACCAGCGAAAAACGGCTCCACACACATATGGTGTTGGGTCGGATTGGGGATGAGCAGGAAACGGAGTCAAGTGGATGGGAAAAGGTCAAAGAATGGACTAATCTTTGTTAAATGAATTACGCGAAAAATCACTTTAACCGATGCGGAAGGAGATGCGCTACTTTGAAGACTGCCTTTTCGTAGAATTTACGGTATTTTCTTGGGAAAGTTGAAAACAGTGCAAATGCCAACGTAAATTTACCCAGCCTGTATTTTGCGGATAGGGCACAAACGTTAAGAGATTGTTGTCTATGGTTATGGTAAAATATCTCCCTGGATAGGGCATTCTGTGTTGTTTTTAACTTTTTTGATGATGATGACGTAGTAAAACAGAGATATTGTATTCGTACAAAATTTCGAACTCGAGATTTCAATCAAATGTGATATTACGATGATGAAGGAACTGAAAAAAGTGGATCTCGCAATTCTCCTGAGGTGTACAGCCTAAACGGCTGTATTCATATACCCGTTGTGACGTCCTTCTGTTGAAAGGTTTTTAGGGTTCCGTATCCAAATGGCAAAAAAACGGAACACTTTTGGATTCGTAACGAACTATACAATAACTTATATATTATGTGGCTTTTAGTAACGAAAGAGGGGCGTATGGTTTCGTTACACTATCCTTGCAGAGGCTGACTTGTGTTCTTAGATCAATTCTGTTGTTTTCGTTAGTAATAGTTTTGGTATTTCTTTTCTTTCTGAATAATTGCAGCCCCTTCGGCAGCTCGGCAGTCGGCGCGGTGGCTTAGTGGTTAGTGTGTTAGACTACTAAGCGGGGGCTCCCAGGTTCGAATACCGAAAAAGCCCAAATTCCAACTTAAGGTATTTTCACTGCGCCACCTCTCGCGAACGTCTGACAAAAATCCGAGAGTATAACTGTCATTAAAGAGCTTCTCAATTGGCCGTTTTGACTCGGCCTAAAATTGTAGATGCCTTCCATTCGTCCCGAAAATAAAAAAAAACACACAAAACGAATGGTTGTGAGAAGCTAGGCCTAGGGTCCCTACAGACCTGTTGCTCCAAACAGTTTTTGATTTTTATATAATTTTCAGGTCAGTGTCGTCGATCAGGTGATGTTCTTTTTTCAGTCTTTAGGCTAATGTCGCTAAGAACAATTTTGTCGTTGTATTTCGGGCGCTTATCATAAGTCTTTTCAAAAAGGTTGTATAATTCTCAGAATACTTTCACAGATAAGTGAGATATTCTTAAGCTCAGGCTTGACCCGGACTTTGACCTCTAGCACAATAACATAATCACTCTTCAAATATGCACCTTTGGTACTAACTTGTTGCTTCATCCTATAGGCGCCAAAGGTTTAGTCTCATTCTCTACACTTCGAATGTAAGAAGATTAAATCATATGAGTGCTACAAATCGGCTATTAGGAATCAACAATTCAATAAAGTTGTTCAAATTTGTAAACAGTAACTGCAGGCAAGAGCCCATGTTTCGCGTAAAGGATATCCTGCCAACAGTGAAAACGAAAGTGATTCAACTTTTGATTCACCCACTTGCTTGTTATTTTCCTTTTATTCGTGTCACAAAAGAAAATAATGAAAAATGAAAATATGAAACTCGAAAAGAGCACCTTCAAAATATTTAATGAATAGCAAAGTCGGTTTCAATTGAAAAGTAAAAGTCACTATAACATTTTGTTTGCCCCTTAATTGCTATAATTATTTGCAAGTTGTTGGGGAAAACCCACTCCCAATTAACAGATGAGAAGAAAATAATTAAACTGCAACAATCCTAAACCACTGGCAGTACTCAGCTTTTGAGTGGTAACCATAAAAAATAACTTTACTGACAATTTCTTGGAACCATCTAATTGTACGCTTTATAGATTTATGTGCTTCTGTGAAATAATTTCATCTTTTATTTGGGTTCAACAACATTGCAACGTAGATTGCCGGGGAAAAAAACAACTTCAAAGAATTGCGGTGTATTTTCTTATAACAACAGGCACTACTCCAGCAATTATATAATAAATATTTATCGTCCCAGGACAATAAAGAATTCCATAAGGTCCGTTCTACATTGGACGCACGTTCCGATGTACACGGAGAAAAAATGCATGGTAAAAACAAATAGAATCTGTATTAAATTAAGCGGATTTCTGCATGTTTTTTTTGCAGCAGACCCCCTGCTTAAAATAAGTGTACAAATCACCTTAATTCCTTGTATGCGTAATGCAGTTCGTTTTTAATCCGTTTAATTTGATATGAAAACCATTTTCTCTTGAGACTTAAATCATGTTAATAATGAGTGAAGCCCATGTTAATTTCAAGTGCATTCCTATAAAATACCATGCTCGGCACCTTGACACGTTTACCTGTAAATTTTGGTAGAAAATAGATTTCTTTTCAGAATTCCTAAAGGTTAATTTGGCATTCTATTTCCGCTCTAACCTTTAAGTTTTTCATATCTCATTTTAATGGAAATACAATGACAAATTAGCCTTTTAGTTTTCATTAAAAAGAATGTGATATATTTATTAACAAAAGCTGTAAAATCTATACATATAATAAAACGGTAGCCGTTTTCATGTGTTAACGGTTGGCGTGAAAACTACTGAACAGATTTCGATGAAACTTTTTTTAAAGTGTCCCTTAAGATCCTGAGGAGGACATAGGCTACTCCTTTCATTGCCATGCCTTTTTTGGGAGCGTTTTTGGCCAAAATGTATTTTTTTTTCTGACTTTACTGCCTTTTAATCGATATTACTCAAGCAATTCTTAATCAATGCAAACAAAACAAAATACTTAAAGAGCCAACACTTTCATAATTATTTGAAGCCATCAATAAGCTTTCTGTGTCATCTAGAAGCTGAGCTACAACCCAAAATCTAGCATGAAAAAACTAAATTTATTTTCTCAAATCGAAAATGATCAGCAACCGTTGTTCTTGATCGTTGTTCTGCTTTGGGGTTGTTGGCTGGCGCACATCGCACAAGCCAATACATACGCCATGAAAGAGAGTCCACGGCCGAAGAGAGTTACAGTCATAGGAAATCTAAGAGAGAATTTTCAAAGTTTGCGGGGGAATCGGGTAGGAGCGCTGGCTGTTATTTTAAAACATAGGTTTCGTGGTCAATAGTTGTCAGTTTTGCAAAGAAAATTCAAGGTAGCCTTGATATAATCCTAATACTATAAATGCGAAAGTAAGATTATTTTAACGACCGCAAAACCAATTTTTATGAATTTTGGCATAGGGATAGATGGGACCACTGAGAATGGCATGGCTACTTTTTGTCGCGAAAACAAAACGTGAAGGGGATCCAAGTTTAAATGACAACCCAATTATTTCTCAAGTTGGGGATAATAAAGTTCATCATAGGTATCTATATTTGGTAAGAAATAAATATATTTGCTGTGTATTTTAGCAATGAATTTAAATGTGCAGGGATAATTGGTTGGCTTGAAAGATAGTTTTGGACCCGATAAGTGGCGCTGTTGTTGATATAAATATTTTAATTGAGTTACTCGAAGTACCAATTCTACGCAGACGAAGTCGAGGGTACCAACTATCTAAAATATATTAAATAAAATGGAAGTTTTTTTTTATTAGAATGACATTTATTTTCAATTACATAATTTTAACATTTTTTTAAAAATAAAGTTTTTTGAATAACTTTGAGCACGTTATTTAAAAAATAAAAGAAATCAGAAATCAATTATAATATGGCCTTTTGCTATTTTTGTAAAACACTTTCGATATTTCAAAAATCTGTATTTGATAGTTCTTCAGAGGAAGATGTTAAAGGTGAGGACTGCAAAATATCTATCCAACTTGAAACAGACTTGGTCATTGAAAGTATATCTCTATCAGTTGAACTAGATTCTGCCAAAGGTTTGCCCTTTTAAACCAAAAAAAAGAGGGTAGTAATACAAACAAAAATTCACAATTTGGAAATTCACCACACACAATACCAATATTAAAAAATATTAAATATGTACCTGTGCAATGCGCCAATTAACCAATCCGTCTTTTAATAAAATATATTCCTTGAAATTTAAGCTCAACTGTGAGCAAATCAGTTGAATGTCATTTCGTTAAATTTTCAAGAAAATATTTTCATCAACTCCCTACTGTTGGAGTAATCAAATCGAAGCTGCCGAGCAGTGATGGGACTTATACCGCTTAAGTGGTATTTCTACCACTTTTAACACTTTGGGAAATTCTACCAACCTGAATACGAAATCTACCACCTTTTAATCATCGCTATTCGCTAATAACATTTCTTTTCCATCATTGCATTTAATGGAAACCTACTGTAACTACTGCCTTTACCTAACTCACACTCAGCTATCAGTATTTTTTATCTGAGAGTTGCATCAGCGAAAACTTGCAGTCCAGTACACCATTTTATGCGCTAATATTTAATTATTTGACTGTATTTGTGGGAGGGTGTTTTGCTATGTCTTGACTTTTTGTGTTTAATGATGAGTTGAATCTATGGCGTCTTTTCTGTAGTTCTTTTTATATTGATGCGTTTACCTCAAAAACATTTTATTTAATTAAAATCAAGATCTATAGAAATTGAAAATTCTTGGTTCCTACAACAAGTAAAATGCAAATTAAATTTAGGACGATCTTAGCTGCCAAGGAACTTCTGGGGAACGGGGAAGATTTTAAACCCCCAGAATTATTGGTAAAATATGCTTCAAAACTCACAGACGGTTGCCATACGTAGTAATAATTTTGTTTTTTTTTTTGAAGGACAAATGTGATTTTTTAAAGAATACTTAAATTTATAATAAGAAATGACTGATTTATGTTTATTTTATTTCCCTGTTTTTGTTTTGTTTTATTATTACTATTTAATTGGTATAAATAAATTAATTATTTACCACGGAACATTTTTTTTCTACCACTTTTCTACCACCTTTTTGTAAGGCTATCTACCACCGCAACAAAAATACACTATTTTTTATTGTTCTGAGAGAGAAAAAAATGCACTTTTTCGCTCTTTTAGGTCATTTTGAAAGGCAAAATACATTCTATGAGAAATCCTTTCAATGCTTCTACATGAAAAATGCATGAAAAATGTTGCAGAAACATAATTACAACCAAAAATGATTCTCACTTTTTAAGAGAATCTTCTTATTTTAATAAGTCAGCACTTGGAATTATTGAGAATTCAGTTCATTTTATACAGTTTAAAATGGGTTAAATTAAAAAGAAATTTCATATAAAAATGAAATGAAGTTAATTTTGAATTTGACATTGTTTAAACGCAATCCATTTATTTTCATAGGAAATCTTGTTCTTTTAAGTAGGTTGGTGTTTAGATGATCATCATCTTATTTTGAAATGACCGATTTTTCTCCTTATACGACTTTGCGTACGGGTTCGACCGTCGCAACATGAATGGCATATATAGATACTTTAAAAATATTTTTTAAAATTAATTTTGAAATAAAATCAATCAACCGAGATTGTGGCGAATAACAGGGAACCTTTTGTCCACCCATGAGAGTGGATAGCATTTTTCAGCCAATCTAACAAGCTTTTATGCCGCACTTAATGAAGAACAGCAAAAAGTGCTAACTTTCCACTGAAAATCCACTCAAAAAGATAAACCAATTTCAGATTTACTTAACCGACAAAATTGCACCGCCCTCCAAATTGAGCTTAATTGAAAAGTTCAAGCGCAATTGTTCGTCCTCCACTTCGAACAGCGATAGGAGGGTCATTGTTGCAGCTAAATTGCATGATGAATGTCATTTCATAGAACGGAGGATGGTTGAAATGACATTCCAAATCGAACTTTAGTGGTAAAAGTTTTGCCATTTAAATTGGGAATGCAAGTGGGGAGTTGATTTGCCTGCGGAACAGGGATAGGAGAAGGAGTCGCCATGAGACGAGCCAAATTGCATAAAGTAGGCTTTGTACTTTGATGACAGTCGCAAAATTTCGATTTTAAGAAAGTGCAATGTCAAGTGAAACCCATTTGAGAGTAGCGCACTGAATGACAACAAAAAGAAGTCCGCAGGGCAGCGTCGTAGATCGTAGTCGTCTTTATCAGGAGTGAACTTGCAAATATTTTCAATGATTTAAACAACAGGGCTTCGACTGAAAATCATCGCCGTCCAAGCCCCGTTCAGTAGTTTTCATTTGAGCTCAGTGTTGCCGAAAGTACTCCCATAGCAGTATTGTACTACTTTCAACACCTCCGTACTCCCCCCTTTCACATTCGTACTCCTATGTTTTTTAAATACCTAACATATTTTACACTTGCAGCAAAGTGTAATTTCAACCTTAATAAATTTAAATTTCATTCAATTTCATTCAATTTAAATTTAATGCAAATTTGGCAGCACTTTTATGTTCCAAACTGTCGTCAAAAAGAGAATAAACCTCTTTCTAGCTTGTTTTTGTTTTTCGTTGGCTTCATGCGCAATTTTCATCTGTCAGTTCGGTAATTATTTTATTGTTATCTGAGATTGTCGTTTGGTGCATGAACAAATCATACTGAGACTTCCAGCTTGCCGAAAAGCTATATTTTTAAGTATTTCTGATACTGATTAAGTTGATAGACCTACCACATTTTCAAAAAAAAAAATCATAAATCGCACGCAAATCTTCCGTTAAGGATGATTGAGTGATTTTGCGTTTATTAATCGTTTAAATCGAAAAAAGCCATTCTATTTGTCTTGTAATATGAAACTTACATACAACAAACAGCTTATAGAAAGACATAAAAAATCAAAAAGCATCTGCCGTAAGACAGATTTTTTTATAATTCAAAATATATTTACTTACATACTTTTGTTAACTATTAGAGCTAATAATTTATTTATTTCTGCTTTGTTTCTTTTCAACCGAATTTTTTTTTTTAATAAAGTTAAAAAAAAATGTTTGCGGTCAAATTTTTATTTTTTATTAAGATTTAAAAATGTCTGTACTACGATTTTTTTCAAAATACTCCCCATTTTGGCTGCATTACTACCATATAATATTTCTCTCCGGCAACGCTGTTTGAGCTACAAGCAGGCATAAGACTGCCTACAATTTTGTTATAGGTTAAGATGACAAACCGAATATATTCGACCCAGAAGATTGACAGGACTATATCAATTGGATGAGTCTACCTTATTACCAAAAACCGGTGAAATTCCTCATTCCTCCCGTAATGCGACGCACGTGACAGCACATCCATCTTGAGAAATATCAAGTCTCTACTTTATATTCAAATTTTCTCTGGGCCACGCATCTTATAAATATGTTTACGGAAAAAAATAAGAAATAAAGTTGGCTGTAAATATTTGAAGGAACTGGGCTGCAAATTATTCAATAACCGGTGACACTGTGATGAGAGAAAAGTTCCAAATTGATATTTATGTTACAGAGCATCAATATATCCGTTCACCGTTGGCTTCAATTTTTGGGTGCACACAATCCCTAATCTGTTGTCAAATATTGAAACGGGATATCGATGGAGGTCGCATTGTAAGCTTTTTCGTGGGAATTTTCTAAGCGACGTCCAGCTGGTAATGTTGGCTCTCGTTCCACTTAACGAGTGCACAATGCGAGAGAATCTCCTTTGCAAGTCCCATTTCGCAATAACATCGTCCAAACTAATTCCCGTGAATTCGTCGCCATATGCGCACTTTATAACGTCACTCATGGGAATAAAAACTATGTTACCGTTTGAAAGTTCTCCTCTGTTCAGGCAAAAATCACACATAGTCGTTAAGTCGATTCCATATGGTCTACTGTTGTGTATGCGTGTACGTACAGTCAATCCGCTTATCGCATTCCATTCTATGTAACTACTTGAGGAAATCGCTTTATCGATTTTCATATTATTCCCATCTGCAGCGGCAAGACTCGTTCTATACGGCCATTCAACGTGGTTGCTGAGACCTTATTGCAATTTCTTCTGGTTGGCGTTGATTTTCCTCTTTTGCCGGTTATGGCCGTGTTTTTCCAGCGCACTTTGTACCTATACCGTATATCTCTGACATACGGTTACGAGACTGGTTGGCTGCGGGCGTAGAAAGAGAGGGAATTGCAGTAGTTCAGTTTGAAAAAAAAAAACAATGAGCCACCTTCGAGTTGTCTACCTTGAACGAAGTTACTCTCCACAAATAGTTGTCGGAAAATGAAAATTCTTGTTCACTATTGCGGGAAATATTCAAACTGTCTCGACGTAGTCTCCGACTGGAGTGTCTGATGTGAATAGCGTGGGCGTTAGAGGTAGGTAGTTTTTGAGTATCTAGTGGACAGTTTGTAGTTCACCTATTGTAATCCACTCTGATTTGGTGTTATGCATACAGTATGTAGTGCAAGTCGACGGACATTTGAAGAATTACTCCTCAATGTTACTGAAGTTGTATTTTTATTTGTGTATACCTAATATTTAGAAAATTTAATCCATTTTATGTTTTCCCACATTTGGCCTGCCGTTCCTAAACAGTCTGGGGCGTTCAGTTAGGATCAGGAATCGAGCACTGCTGGTCGTAAAAACACAAAGAACAGATATAAAGTTGTTAATCGTGGAATCAAATTTTACTAGTTTAACACTGACTTCAAGTAGTCTCACGATAATAATCCAGACGTGTAGTGTATTTCGGCCAGCCTTGCCAGTTTGGGGGCTTTCCCCCAGATCTGGGGTTTTTTTTAACCGACGCACACTGGGGTAGACTAGCCTTAAAACTGCCATCAAATCAACTGAAGCTGTGAGATTTTTTTAAGTGGATCTATCGTTTTTATTGGTCGTATATGTTCTATTTAAAAAAAACAAAATTAGGCAAAAACAAATTTGTTTTATTAAAAAAATAGTTATCTACTCCAGAACAATGCAAAATATTTAAGAGTTCTTGTCTTGTAATAAATAAATTATTTGAAGACATTCCTAAAACAAAATAATAAATTTTGATTAACAATGACGACTTTAGTGTAATTTTTTTCTTTTTGCGAAGTACTTTAAAGTTGATCTATTTCGTGAAGTAGCAAAAAGTAGCAGGAAATTTAAAATGTTTTAAAGACCTTAAACAATAACGTTTATTTTCGTGTAATTTTCATTGCTTAATATTACTTAAAACCTAATTGAAATATCTATTGTTAATTAATTTTCTTAAGAAATTACTATAGATCAAATTTTGTCTTATGTACAAAAAACTATTTATGTAATGAAGAAAAAAAATCATTTAAACACAGTTTCGTACCTGAAGAAGAAGGTTCCATACTTAAATAACACCAAAAGGTAATTAACTTTACCGAAAAAAACTAATCTGAAAATGAACGTAATTCACTTATAAGAATTGCTTGAGCTGCAAGACGTGAGTATAATCTACCGTTGTTACGAACCCGTTTTGTTGCGAATATTTTAAATAGTGTCCAACTGTGCCCTAGTCAGTACTCTATCTAAGTAGTATATAAAACTTTCCCATTAATTGCGTTCAATTACAATTTTTATTTTCCCACTAAAATGTATCGTAAGTGAACATTAAAAGCTATAAAGCAACGCAACACCAGGAAACCAAATCAATGTATGTTCCATTTATGCCAATTCCATTCCAACGCACTCCAATAATCATTGGTGCCAGTGTATTAATAAACCCCTGTCTAAAGCTACATGCATCACACAATATTGCGTTTGCGATGGGTGAAAGGAAGAAATAGCGAGAGACTTTCTTTGTATTTTGTCTGTTGCCAAAACCAATTTGTGAATGTTCCTGGATCGGAATATATCAATTTTACCCCTTCCGATCAAAATGTTCACATCCGAGTAGATGCACAAAAAAAATTAAAACAACGACAACGTCCTATATTTTAGGACTTTTTCCTGAAAGTTGATTATTTTCACTTATTGGAAAAGTTTTATTAAATTATTAAATCTTGAATTAAATCTGAATTCAATTACCTTTTTTTTAAATACATACGTCAAGAACAATCATTTTAATTCTTGAAATTCGTACCTGTTCAATTCCTACACAAACTAAAAAAAAAAATACATCTTGAATTTACATTTTGCTTTTATATAATTTAAAAAAAATAAACAAAAACAAATTTGGTTTTTTTTTAGAAAATAGCTAAATCTGGGGGTTTTTAAGATTTGTCTAGGGGGAAATATTTCAACCGGCTGCCAACGCTGATTTCGGCTATATCCAATAAAAAATGCAGGAATATTTTATGTACAATTATTATTAATTGAGGGTTTCAACTTTGTTCTATGGATTACAGAGGTTAAAATGTGACAATCTTGTAATGGATGCTTGCCGATCCCAAGCCGAAATTGTTCATCTGACAGTCATCAGTCAAGCTTACAGCATTGCCAGCATTGAGTGAGAACTATCATTCATTTGCACGACTTTGGAAGGCAATTGACAGATTACTTTCCCGATTCGCAGTTCGAATTGGAAACAAAATTATAGATCCCTTCGATTCGTCCCCAAAAATAAAGTCTTACACGTAAGAATGCTATGTAGCTAGGGTCTCCAGGGTCTACACGCCTGTCAAAGTTTTCCGTTCTTCTCTAAAAGTACAAATAAGCAGACCAAGAAAGTAGTTGATTGAAGTAAAATTTCTTTAGAATTAGATAAATAGTTCCAATGAGGAGGCTCTTCTGAACTGGTCTTCATGTAATACCTATAAGAATCGAATAAAGCTTTAAGTCGTGTATTGCTTGGAGCTAAAAGTGAGTTTTTCTATCACAGGACGCTGTGCTGTACTTCTTTATTTCGCCTTTTGAACTTTGCACAGAAGATTATATTTCGATCCTCTCTACCAATTCGGAAAAAAACAAAACACAAACACTTCACCAGACTGCTTCCACATTCATTGGATTTATCTTTGCAAAAATTTCGACTATAAGATAAATAAATTTAAATAAATCCAAACCCAGGATCTATGGCTACGACACCGAGTCACTCCCAACTTACCCCTATCGCATATTTTATCATAGTCGCTGTCAATCCTTTTGCCAGGCTGTACAACATATCTTTGGAAGTTTATTCAGATACCAAAACTATAATAAAAGCGTACGGCAAGGAGGAACTTTTGCCACCACTCCCCAGGGAGACATGATGGTAATGATGACGATGATATCCATCATACTGAATAGTGATTAATGGTAAATAAAGCCAACACCATACAACTAGCGACTGATACTTCTTATCCATGGCTTTTCTTGTTTATTTCCGTATTTTGACATCGCAGCACAATCCGCAAGAGTAGTTCCATGCCATGAATTTTAATGACCCAGCTTTCGATGATTTCGCTATGTATAGTCGAAATGTTATATTTGCAATGCAACCCATAAGCAGGGGACGATGAAGTTTGCTCCTTTGAGGCAAATGCAGAGTGTCTGTCTATAAGCCCGCAAAGATGTCAGCATAACTAATTAAATTGAAGCGGATTGTTTCGGGGAGCGAGGGTGAGTGCGAGTGCACCAAAATGGCGGGAAACTTTTCAAGTTGCTTATAAGCGGTTTTGGTTTTAGTTGTGCATGCGAAGGAGTGGGCTGTGGAGATTTAGATAATTGCAACGAGTTGGGGCAGTTGTGATTCTTCTTTTGCACTTTAGGGTAACAACAGCTTCCTAGATAATATCCAGCTCGTCGAAATTTATTACTAGGTTTGTAGAACTGTGATTTAATTGTACTCTATTTGCGTTTGAATAACAGGGCATATGGATTTTTTTAAATTTATTTAATCCACTTGCCTTGACAAGCAATCCATCACAGGATTCGACTATTATTCTTGACTTAAACTCTCGTGGGCTCACGCAAATTGTGAATGAACTCTTTTCTAATTAAGTAGCACATAAATTTGAATCGATAGTTTGAACCTTGCAATTTAATGTTTAAAGATAATTTCATGCAAATGTTGACCGCGGCTGCGTCTCAGGTAGCCCATCCGCTGAGTCCAATTTTGGCATACTTACTCTTTCACACATATCGGCCGGTATCTCACGAATGAATGCATGGATGTTGGCTTCCAGTGCGTCAATCGAAGCGGGCTTGTCCCTATACACATTAGCCTTGGCATACCCCCACAAAAAATAATCTAATGGTGTCAAATCGCACGATCTAGGCGGCCAATTGACCGGCCCGAAACGTGAAATTAACTGTTCACCAAACTCGCCTCGCAATTGCGCCATTGTTTCGCGTGCTGTGTGGCATTTGGCACCGTCTTGTTGAAACCACACATCATGCAAGTCAAGAACTTCCATTTCGGGCAAAAAAAAGTTTGTTATCATCGCTCGGTAGCGTTCACCATTGACAGTAACGCTGCGATTCGCATCATCTTTGAAGAAATATGGCCCAATAATGCCGCCGGCCCATAAACCGCACCAAACAGTGGCTTTTTCGGGATGCATTGGTAGCTGTTGCAATGCTTCTGGCTGATCTTCACTCCAAATGCGGCAATTTTGCTTATTTACGTACCCATTCAACCAAAAATGAGCCTCATCGCTGAACACAATTTTTCGATAAAAAAGCGGATCCTCGGCCAGCTTTCCAAGAGCCCATTCACCAAAAATTCGGCGTTGTGGTAGGTCGGCTGGCTTTAGTTCTTGCACCAGCTGTATCTTAAAAGGCTTTACGCCCAAATCCTTCCGCAAAATTTTCCACGTAGTGCTGTAACAAAGGCCTAACTGCTGGGAACGGCGCCGAATCGACATTTCGCGGTCTTCTGTCACACTAGCTGATACGGCCGCAATATTTTCTTCACTACGCACAGTACGTAAACGTGTTGGTGGTTTAATGTCCAACAAAGTAAATTTGGTGCGAAATTTGGTCACAATCTTCCGAATAGACTGCTCAGAAGGTCGAGAATGCCGATCATAAAATGGAAGCAGCGCGCGATGAACATTTCGAACCGAGCACGAATTTTGATAGTAAAATTCAATAATTTGCAAGCGTTGTTCATTTGTAAGACGATCCATGGTTAAATTGCAAACCAAACTGAAGCTGTTTGACAGTGACACAAGGTACTAAACACACGTCAGCTGTCAAAACCAGTGTTGCCAAAACCAAACCAGCTAAAAAATCACCCTTTATTATAGTATTTCCTTTAACGTGATTTATTGGTGCATTGGAAATTAATCAATGTACTTTCGTGGACAGAATTATTATTAACTATTACGATGGCCTTAGTGAATTCATGCAAGGTCTGGACTATTTTTTAATTGTATTTAAAGCACTGAATGTCACTAACTTTGTTCTCAGTTATAAGAATAAATATTATCTATCTACCTATCTAGTTTATGTTCAGAAACGATGGGAATAGGTTGGAGTTGGGATCCGTTAAGCGGTGGCAATGACACTCCGCTAATTAATAGGAGAACAAATTCTCAAAAAACCTTATACCAGGCAGCTTGTAAGCAAATTTTGTGTATTTGCTCTCAGCTGATGGTCTGAGTTTTTGATCCACGATTTAATATTTGTTTCTACCTGGTTAATTGAGTAGCCAAGAAAGGAATTAATCTCAATTATAGTCTTCAGATCCCCGAAAGCGTGATTACAAAACTCTTCTTTTTTTTAAGTTAGAGGAATTTACCCAAAAAGGAGAGTGGAAGTGGGTGGATTTTTTTAAACAGTCAATAAAATGATAAAACATATTCGTAAATGTAGAACGATATTTCACTTCTTAGCTCTTTTGAAAAAAAACTCATAGTCCCATATAATAATATTTAACCGAATGGTTAGTAACGAAAACAGTTTTTTTTTAAACCAATTAGAACATCTCTGAAGCGGTTTTTCACGCATGGTCTAGGAAAGAGTAAATGTCGAAAGTCCTTATACTTTTGGGGATCTTTCTGTACCTACCTCTATTTAATTCCAAAAAAAAGTTCTTTATTGAAAATATTACTTTTTTATTTCAGTATTTAATTTATTTACAAACTAAGCAACTGCATAGGTTAGGTAGCATTTTCCATGAAATATGCCATAGCTGTGAAAAAGAAAATAAAGAAGTTGAATTTTGTTCCGCGAGGCTAATAATCATAAGTGTCCAGGTTTAATTTTTTGAACACACAATGGCGCAATTTTCAATTCAAAATTTCATATTGTGACCCAGAACATATTTATTAGTAAGGCCCTTTATGTTTTTTTTACTCTAGAACAAAATTGACCAACTTTGAAGGGCTTTATAATTCAAACGGGATATCACAAAATTATTTTAGGTCCTGTTTTTGAAAACTTGATTCTTTTTTTTAATTCGTTAGCAAAGCAATAAAGAAACGACGACTTTTTAATTTAATCGAACAAGAAAATATACGTGAGGTTGCTAGTTTGTGCGTAGGGTGCCTACCGCTTTGTTCAATTTTAAATTCAACCTTTTGCATTGAATTTAGTTAGTGCTTTTAAATTCTTTACTCAAAAGGTAAAATGGCTTAAGTCGATTTTCCACATTTTTCAGGAGAGCAATTTTAAACTTAAAAAAAAATCGTGAAAAAAACTACTTTGAGTAGAAGGCTGCAATTTACTTCAGAATTAAGTCTTTGTAACAGAAGAAAAAACTGTTTTTCAGGGCACATAGAAACAAACTGTAGATAAATTTGTTCTTATTTAAATTATTTAAAAATACTGTTTTTGGCTTAAATTAATTAAGCAACTTTACACATTTGAGGAATTGTAAGAGCTTTTCAACTATCAGAATAATAAAGGGTGATTTTTTAGCTGGTTTGGTTTTGGCAACACTGGTTTTGACAGCTGACGTGTGTTTAGTACCTTGTGTCACTGTCAAACAGCTTCAGTTTGGTTTGCAATTTAACCATGGATCGTCTTACAAATGAACAACGCTTGCAAATTATTGAATTTTACTATCAAAATTCGTGCTCGGTTCGAAATGTTCATCGCGCGCTGCTTCCATTTTATGATCGGCATTCTCGACCTTCTGAGCAGTCTATTCGGAAGATTGTGACCAAATTTCGCACCAAATTTACTTTGTTGGACATTAAACCACCAACACGTTTACGTACTGTGCGTAGTGAAGAAAATATTGCGGCCGTATCAGCTAGTGTGACAGAAGACCGCGAAATGTCGATTCGGCGCCGTTCCCAGCAGTTAGGCCTTTGTTACAGCACTACGTGGAAAATTTTGCGGAAGGATTTGGGCGTAAAGCCTTTTAAGATACAGCTGGTGCAAGAACTAAAGCCAGCCGACCTACCACAACGCCGAATTTTTGGTAAATGGGCTCTTGGAAAGCTGGCCGAGGATCCGCTTTTTTATCGAAAAATTGTGTTCAGCGATGAGGCTCATTTTTGGTTGAATGGGTACGTAAATAAGCAAAATTGCCGCATTTGGAGTGAAGATCAGCCAGAAGCATTGCAACAGCTACCAATGCATTCCGAAAAAGCCACTGTTTGGTGCGGTTTATGGGCCGGCGGCATTATTGGGCCATATTTCTTCAAAGATGATGCGAATCGCAGCGTTACTGTCAATGGTGAACGCTACCGAGCTATGATAACAAACTTTTTTTTGCCCGAAATGGAAGTTCTTGACTTGCATGATATGTGGTTTCAACAAGACGGTGCCACATGCCACACAGCACGCGAAACAATGGCGCAATTGCGAGGCGAGTTTGGTGAACAGTTAATTTCACGTTTCGGGCCGGTCAATTGGCCGCCTAGATCGTGCGATTTGACACCATTAGATTATTTTTTGTGGGGGTATGCCAAGGCTAATGTGTATAGGGACAAGCCCGCTTCGATTGACGCACTGGAAGCCAACATCCATGCATTCATTCGTGAGATACCGGCCGATATGTGTGAAAGAGTATGCCAAAATTGGACTCAGCGGATTGGCTACCTGAGACGCAGCCGCGGTCAACATTTGCATGAAATTATCTTTAAACATTAAATTGCAAGGTTCAAACTATCGATTCAAATAAATATTTCATTAATTTTTTCGAATTTTTTGTGTTTGTTTTAAAAAAAGTTCTAAACCTCTTAAAAAATCACCCTTTAAAAGAGATCATTAAAAACTAAGGTAGGTAATTTGCGAATAGGCGAACTTTCAAAAGATGTAATAAATACAAGCTGTACGATCGTGGGGTTCTCCGACCGGCAACCTCGGGACCTCTAGGTCATCTTCGAGTAAGGACTAGATAGATCCTGGTTATTTCGTTTGACCGATTGTCAAACGGGTGCGAATCGTGAGAAAATATTGACCAGAAGAATTACAGAAATTCTGTGGTTGGCGAATTAAAGTGCGATATTTTAACCGAAGGGTTTTCAACAAGAATAACAAAGCTTTATTTCATGGTTGGTTTATATAGAAGAGAAGGTGTTCTTTCGCTTGAAAATTTAAATGTTTAAATTATGTGGCGAAGTGGCAAAATGCAAAAATATGTCTTTTTTTTATGGCAATTCCAAATATAAAGTCAGAATTAGGATGATGAGAATGACGAAGATGATGACGATTACCCAACACAAGCGATATCGACACCAAAATGCTTGCAAGGTTTCACAAAAGCAACAAAATTTTGATCTGTTTTTCACACACTTTTTCATTTTATTTTATAAATATTTTTTCTCATTTACTATTTCCCTGCAACGTTTTCCGTTAAGACACTCTGATGCGTCAGAAAAAAACAAATATTTTTAAACATTTGCACTTCTTAAAAAGATCTTCAAAATTGGTTCGTGAACATAATACACTCTGTTCCAACTGAATAGGTACAAGCTTTTTTCAAATCTATGTGGATCATTATTTCCACATAATGTACATTAATCTATCATTTCATGCTGCTAACTGTTTGTATATGATGTTGCCAAAAGAAATGAGGAAGAATAATAGAAAAAGCACCATTTTTCTTTCTTTGGCTCTCTTGCAAAGCATTTCATACGGAAAAATGCAGTTTTTTTTCTGCGTCAACTGAACAAATAATGAAATCACAAAGAAAACGGCCATTGGAATGAAATAAAACAAGTTTTTCTTATCAAAGTATTTTATTTGTTGATTCTATTTATTTCCGATTAATGATAAAAAAAAAAAAAAACAATTTGTTAATATTCCATCGGGTAGATAGGGGTTTCCAACGGGTTTACAATTTTATTTTTGTTACCTCTTACGGATGAATACCTTGCTCGTCGACGTTCAAAACGAGAAGAAGTTTCAAATTACATTTTACTACATAGGAGGTATGGGAAAATTATAGGAACTATGAATTTATCACCCGTTAGAGAGTAAAATGTAAGAGAGTGAGCAAGAAACCGTAATGTAAGTTTAACATGAAAATAACATGGGATGCAACCAAAACAATAACGAAAAACTATGGTACAAATAGGGTAACTATAAATGAAAAGCAAAAGGAACAATAAATGTAATGATATAATTATGTAATATACAAAAACGAAATAATATACAGAGTGAATCTCGAACACTAGTAGTGGGTACTGCCTCCTCTGGTCATGATAATTTCACAAACTCGGTCTGGCATGGAATCATAGAGTGACTTTAACAAGTCCAGCGAAATTTCCCTCCAGGCTAATTTAATGGCCGCAATTAGAGATCATTTGTCTTCAAATTGACTCGTACACTTTTCGGACTAACCATCCCCATGCGTTATCCATTAGGTTCAGGTCCGGTGAGTATGGTGGCCACTGCAGCAATCTCTTGCTTTGTTTCCTTATCCAGTTTTTAACTATCCGTGCCGTGTGGATGTCCTGCTGAAAAGTCCAATTTATCGCTCCAAAAAAATTTATTGAATTTAGGAAAATCTCTTTCCAATATTCCTTTGTAAGATATCGCAGTAATTTTTGCTGTTTGGAACTCGAGTTCAACAGTTTCGTAGTAGGTAACCGCTCCCCACACCATAACACCACCCTCGCGACTATGATGCCGGGCTAAAAAACATTCCCTATTTCTCATATCGTGAAAGTAGTAATTAAAGCCAGCCCCATCAAAATTAACCTGAAAAAAACAACGTAACACCATTCCTCTTTCCAAGTCTAGAAAAATCGGAACTCAAACACTTCCGCTGATGGTTTAACGGTGGTTTCTTCTGAAGTTTCAGCCGTTTTAAATGATTGGCACAGTTGATCACTCTTCTTACCATCGAAACACTTGCACTAACACCCGCTTTTTTCAGCTGAGTCGCAGGAACTGGAAGCACATCGCAAAATTGCTCTTCTATTAGCCGCTGTTGTGGTCGTTTTCCTTTCCTTTCATATTTTTCCCGTTAGACTTTATATTTCTTAAATACGAATAGGCCAAGTTAAAGCTTCGTCCAATTTGGTAGCTATAGCACGCCCGGTCAACCCTTGTTCCTTTAGTAATTCGACCTTAGCCTTCTCAATACTGCTAATGATTTTGCTCTAGCCATCGTTCTCCAAATTACAAACAAATTACAATTAAATAAATAAATTCACTCAGAAAACTTCAAAAATTATTTAAACGGGTCAATCTTCTCGGAACACACATGAACAATGAAAATAATGAGTATGTACCTATTCAGTTGACGCAAAAAAACTGCATTTTTCCGTATGAAATGCTCTTGAAAGAGAGCCAGAGAAAGAAAAGAAAACGGTGCTCTTTCAATTATTCTTCCTCATCATAGACAAACAGTTAGCAGAATGAAATGATAGATTTATGAACATAATGTGGAAATAATGATCCACATAGATTTGAAAAAGCTTGTACCTATTCAGTTAGAACAGAGTGAATATCCACGGCTGGAATCAGATTCATTTTAGAACACCCTGGTAACAGCAATGAACTTTATATTTCTAGATCCGCTTTATTTAAGACTCTTGTGAAATTAAAAAAAATCTGTTGATTGCTTTTTCTGAGAGAATCGTACTGCAGCCAAAAATTATGCATCGGAGTAATTTTCTAAAAATGCACAGTTTTGCTGGACTTATGAACGTCATCCAAAAAAGAAAAAAACTTTAGAGATTTATTCAAAAGAAAAGATTTTTTCAATGAAAAAAAATGCCATCCTGCTCCACAGTGCTCCGGTTTCGCAAGCAGACTTGTTTACAATGCTTTTGATAGAACCCATCACTCCCGAGGCAGAGCGACTAAATTTACTGTAGCTCAGCTTCTGGAGGAAGCAGAGAGTTTAGTGATGGCTTGAAAAATTGTTGCATAAAAATAGTCTCAGGATTTGGTTTTGATTTTCATTTATTCTGCCTTTCTAATAACAATTTTTTTACGGAAGATTACAATAATTGTGCAATTTGCATCGAAAATCTTAAGGCCAATGTGACCTCATAGAATTTAAAATTCAAACAAAAATTGGTTATTTGTAGGACCCATTAAGTTAAACAAAAATCAAATTAAATTTGAATTTGCATAGACGTTGCAAAGCAATTTTTTTACTATAATTAAACTATTTATAATAGCCTTTTGAGCCAAAGGAACTCAAAAACTCCATTTACCGCTCATACGAGTACATCATGTAAGGAGAGACGTCCTTACATTTATAATGACATGCCAAAAAAGAGCACAAGATTTACAATATTTTCAAGCCCTACTACTGAAGTTGGACCACCCAGCTAATTTAAGATTCAAAGACAATCTACATGTATACGACTCATTACCAAGAAACGATGGAAGTCAGGGAGACCATTTAAATTTCATCGGTTGGGCTCCTGTACAGGAACTTTCGGCACTCGTAATACACCTCAGACAATAATTTATTTAGGAACCGTTACAGACATGATGTTTCCGTGGAGATTTGCATCGATTTTAAGTTTAATAGCTCATCCCACTCCTACACCCTGCTGTGTGGAAAATATCTTCAGCACTTACACTTCACCCCTCTTACGCTGGCCTATTGGATTTGCGATATTATTTCCTTCCGAACTCAGATGCTAGACGAAAACTTGCCTTGAACTTTTCCATGGAATTCCTTAGGAAATTGGCGGCGCCAAAATGATCCCACAATTCTCCTCATGTTGCATTGCTTAAAGTTTTCATACAGCTATTAAAGTTTTTCAAATAAATTTTGTTTGTTAGGGGTTTCGCCACTGTTAATAGTTACAAAACGATCATCGGATTTATTCGCTCCACTTGCATTTGACGAAACTGAAATTGTATTTTCTAATTTTCTAATTAGTGAGAAATGAATAAACAAATATAAAAATTTCAAAATGACGTGGTATTTCCACCCCAAAAAAAAAATACAACAAAGGAAACCTACTTGCGGAATATACTAAGAAGTCCAAAAATAACAATTGTGTTTCAAGTGAGGAGATAATATTATTCAGTATGTTGTACAGACACTAGAGTCGGGTTAATCAACGAGAAAGAAACGCTGCAAATGCATCGTAATTACCATTAACGTAACGAGATGCCATTTCATGAATAAAAAGTTTAGTGGAGCGAATCATCTCATTATTTTTCCAAGTATTTCTCTTTATTTTAAATTGCTCTTGCAGCCACTGACTAACTAAAATTAAATGTGTTTAGTTGCCAAAAAATGTTCGTACCAAAGCTAATCTAACTTATGGAAGTGTTGCAAGCAGCAATTTTTTTAAATGAGAACTGTTAAAATGTGGCTGCGTTTATTTTATAAAAATTGACTCTAAAAATAATAAATTGGGATGATGTGCTTGAAGGATAAATTGAATGTTGAACAAACTTTTACGTTCTAAGTTGATACACAGTTGGTTGGTATAAATTGTTAATGTACGACCAGAATTATTCCGGACAACTAAAGAGCAAACCAGAAATTAATCGGTGCTATGTCGAGTTGGACAAATTGATTGCACGTGTAGTTAAGCCGGTGGGAGTCTCTTGACGATGTGCCAGGCTCGCTATCCCTTTCCGTCCTTCACCTTCGGATGACTGTTCGGGTGTACACTAAAGGTACCGATGAGGTGGTCCGAAGGCTTATGGGGTCAACTCATGCTTCTTATTGGAACCTCTTGTAAGCATTTACACAGCCCTAAAGCAACTTTAATGAAGTTTTTGTTTATAAAATTTACAGATAAGGTTGGTGATTAAATCCAGGAAAAAAATATTTAAGAACTACCGTAAAATAGTAATAAATACTTTGACCAGTGATATGGACCGGAATCGATAAAACTTTTTAATTAGTTATAAAACCATCTAGGTTTGAAATAATATCGTGCAATCATTACAATTCAAAACTTAGAATCACCCCTTAAGGTGAGGTAAAGCTTTTTAGGTGAAGATATTCAAACGGATGTAAACGGGCAGAAGTGTAACTGCGAGTTTTGAGTGAAAATTTTAGCTCCCTAAAGAGGTTCAATGTTTTTCAACAAAAAGCCGCGGATTTAAACTAAATTTACCTAAAGTAAGTAGAGTACAGTTTTCTCTTTTAATTAAGATATAAATCGTAACAGTTGAGCATTTATACTATAAGTTTTATGACTAAATATATAAACTCCTTCTTAAAATAAGTTAAATCGTAAAACTTTGACCGGCAATTTTTAACTTTGACCGCCTTACATTTCACCACATTTTAGTTATGGCCTGCTCATATTGCATTTCCTTTTTATCGAAATAGGTGCTTTTAATTTCATAAACAATGTCGAAACAAAAAGTAACCAAACGAAGGTACAATAGTATCACAGATGAAAAAATTAACCTCTCTTCCTGTTACTATTCTGTCTCTTCCCCGGGCAGATCCTTTGTCAGAGGTAGAGAATGATGGAAATTTATGGGCTCTTAGAAGACCGCCGAAGTCCTTCTTCATCATTGGAAGAGGCGGTTCTAAGTACAAAGTAAAAGTTATTAGGTACCTAGATCTGTTTCTTTTGGACAAAACTCATAACGTTTTCTTCTTATATACGAGGCAGTGCCTTTTTAATTAATATGGCCAAAACTTAAAATTATTCTAAAATAAAAATCTGTACATAAAGTATGTTTAAAATATGTTCGTCTTGAATTTTTTGCACATGCTAATTTATTTCTGTTTATTTATCATTTTGCTGGCAAAAACAATGAAAGTTAAAAATATGTGTCAATATTTTGCGTTCCTATAAAGAAGTATTTCTATATTTTTTAAGTATTTATTCTTATATTTAATTTAAACACTTGAAATATAATAAGTCGAAACCAAAAAATGCGAATATCTAATCTCCTTTTTATACCTTTGTAAGAGATTCTAATTTTTCCTTAAAAAAAAAGCGGTCAAAGTTAAAATTTTCAGAATAAATTAATGTGAACGAGTCTTCTCTTAACTATTCAATTACACTTCGAGTTTTTTTAAGGTGGCAACGCCCGCAGATATGTGGTGAAAAAAAGGTGTATGGTCGGTTTTGTAGTCCCTGTAAAGCTTTACATTTTAAAATCGGTTAAAGTATTACGGTATTCAAAAAAACTAAAACTTTTTCCTATTGAAACTGGCATTAGTTTTCTTTTAAGACTTGGGTAGCAAAAGAAAATAAGTTTTCGCTGTCAAATATTGACGAATGGAGGCTAACCCCTGGCGGTTAATTTTCGCATCAGTAGGTTGCTATAGATTTTGTCAGCTGGTACGTATTTCTATGAAAAATCGAAAAGTTATTTTGAGAAATTGTGTACTAAATTCAAAATATACATTAAAAATAAGAAAAAAACTCATTTTACAACAGAAAAATAATATTTTAAAAGTGAGTGCGATAAGTATTGATAAAAAAGTGAATACAAAGTTTTTATTTTTGTATAGAAAATGCAGAAGACAACTTATATCGTAAAGAGGGAAATACTTTCTACCATCTTCCAAAAGAAGTTCGGAACTCTGAAGTTATTTTCATTAAATGGGGTATTGTGCTTAGGATAGAGAAACAATTCCCCAAATGTTGTTCCATTTGCAGTCTTCATTTTAGAGATAAAGACATTTTGCGACCGAGTACACGAGATGGTTTTCAGTATAGAACCAAACTTGTGAAAGGAGCCTTTCCCAGACTAAACCTTCCGTATTCAGCTATGAAAATTGCAGAAAATTTAATGAAATTGATGATGCAGCTACCACCAGCTTAGTAACTTCATCTATGGTTGGATGTGGGGAGAGGCCAATCTTATGTATCCAGCCAGTTTTCACTATTTCTTCGCCTTCCCGGATAGACCTTTTAACACCAATGAAATAGTCAATTACTTCACAGCGCGATATTGTGACGACCTTAGAAACTTCTAAGCTTGCTGGATCCTCTATCATCAAAGTAAGCAAATCTGTAAACACACTTTTTATAAGATAAAAAGCAACCAAAATATATAAACAAAAGCAAATTTATTATTTGTTTACATTAAATTCAACACTACTTTGAACAGACTTTTGTGCTAGTTTTACAAGATGAATTGACTCACACTATACAAATTTCGGACAAGTAGTACTTAGACTTGCAAATTAAGTTTATTTTCATATATTAGTTGGTTAACTTTTTAATAGATAAACAATCAATTTTCTTACACGAAAACACACGTTTTCCTTATCCAAGTCCTTTGCAAAACAAACAGACGTCAAAATTCTATAGGTCTCTACATATTCCTTTTTTATCCACCAGTGCCTATGTTCTGTAATTATCGCATCGATATATCTATCACTAAAACGATATAAATTGAAACAAAATGCCATAATATCACATGACGCGTTCTGTAACTGTGTGAATCGAAAACTATATCACATGGAACATGTCGATATGAAACCCCTGGAAATTTGTGATATATTCAGGTTCCGTAACTATCAAGAGCGATAAAATATTCACTTCAACTGTAGAATTTTATCACGAAACTCAAAGCTTGCGGTTATAAAGTATTAAAACAACAAATTCATTTCATATCGCTGTTCTTCCCACACGTATGCATCATGAACAGCTCCACCAAACCTTGCAAATCCTCCTAAAATCTTTAGATTCTATTCACATATCTAAAATGTGGGTACGAACATAATTTTCATTGTTAAATTATCAGAAATGTCACATTCCAATTACCAATTGTACATTCTTTGAATGGTAACCCTTACGGTTTAAAGTAGCATTTTTCTACGTCTTGCTTAGGTCTCCTAATCCGAACGTGGGTACAATCTCCTGCTCCAAAAATCAATGGGAATCCAGTCATTTCATTAAATCTAATTGAATTTCGTGAACAATTGATTGATAAAAGATGTAAGCCGTGTACTAACTTTTGGTTTATATCATTGTATTCCTGAGGTGTTGGAAACTTGATGCATTTGGACATCATTTTGTTTTGCAAAACATCAGCCACTTCCGAAACCACTCGAGAAACCATAGCCCTACTAATAGCCGCAGAAAAATAATGGCCCACATCTCCCTGCAAGGACACAGTTGCAAAAAAATGTAATGCAGCACGGACCCGAATCGGGATTGGAATAAATGTATTTCTTTGCCATTTGCACAAATGTGGACTTAGCTCGTCAATAAGTATAACACCCGATATCTTGCTTCCGGCATTTCAAAAGGGTTTGTGCTATATCTTAGTACATGACTTTGAATCCGTAACATGTGACGCCTATCGTACTCTTCACCCAAAATTAGTGAAAAGCTAAACATTTTTAAAAACGACGATATTGAAAATCCCTGTGAAATAATTTTCAATTTTTATTGTTTTGTTTTGCAGTATTTTGACAGCTTTGGGAAATCTTTCCAAAATTCCCATGAAATTAAAAGTTACTACAGAATACTTTTCGCATAGAATTAGAGAACTCCAATATTTTCCAGATGCGATAAACAGCGGAATGTTTTGTTCCTAAGTTTTCGATGCGAGAAGTTATCGCATGAGTTACAGAACATGGGCACAGGTGTCGCAGGAAAACTTTTCCACTCGTCAATAGTTTTGCCTAATGAATCGACTATTTTACAGTATTTTAAAATAGCACACATATTTATTTCAGCCTCTGTTTTCTTGTTAAATTTTGAATCATTTGGTATCTAGTGGACAAAACAGAATGACGAATCTCTACACTACCTCGTTCTTAAGTTTGCAGTCAGCACTTCTTACGTTCGCAATGCGGAAGCACATTTTAAAGTTACTACAAAGGATATTGTAGTGAAATAAAATTAAAATGTAATTTAAAAAAAAAAGAACACAGATTTTTCCCTTAACAAAAGCCCCCAAACTGGCAACCCCACCACCAGGTATTGATTGAGTATGAAAACCACCTCGATCAGTGTTAATCATATATAGGGATGCTGGAAAAACACCCACGAATAAATCAATGAAATAATTTACCTACATTCGTCCACCTGAGTTGAACACCCAGATATTTTTTTTCTTTCATTTCCAACAGTTAATTGAATAATGTTCTCGTTCGACATTTATATCCATGAAAAAATAAACAACACAGAAACCTCGACAGAAACTGTGATGTCACTTTCCGACCCACTGATGGGACTCATTTATTATTGACTGAATTCGAATAGGTACACCGCACGTGTAAAAGAACAAATTTGCTTAATTCAACCAACCCTCACTCCTCCACCAATAAACAAACTTTTGCCGCACAATGACATCGAAATTTTCCCAAAGCATAAAAATGATCCCATAGACCAGGAAAAACTAATAAATAACGCCAATAAGCGTCGCAACATCTAATCCTTCACGATAAATCACCTTTAATAATTACCGGTGGCACAGAGTCACTAATATGAGAAAAAATTACAACAATGTGCTACCTCGTGTTTATGAGGCACAAAACAAAACAAAAAGTCGTTCAAAAAAGACCTTGAGCTTGAGTCATAATCACATCCGAAAGGGTATGGTATGGTAGCAACTGCAGAGCAACTTGACGTAACACTGCCATAGTCACCACGACCGCTACAACCGGTTTCTTGAGATACATTTTCCGTACCGTTGCCAACGAGTATCTGTGGTGTGGTCGCCGATCAAACAGATGCATGTTTCATGAATTAATTTCAGTGGTTACAAGCCCGCAAAACGTGCCGTGTAAAAGAACGCGTAAATAATTTGTTGAAGGCCGCCATGTTACACCTACAGTGGGCAAACGAATCTGCATTCGCGAAATGTTGAGTAGTTGCAGTTTTTCCAAGCAAAAGTATCTCGAATTGATAGTGATAATGAATTTACAATTAACACTCACCCACGAACAAGCCATCCCCGACTGATTGTGTGTACGGGTCTACGAAAAGTTCCGCCATGCGAGTTTTAACCGAAAATGAGAAATCATTCAATTTCATGCAACGGAACGGCATATTTTATCGGATAATTCATGGAGTACCGCTACCGAGGCAGATGACACCATCAGGAGAAAGATGTAAATGTAATGCGCTCCCGCTGTGTTACTGATGATGAAAGTGAAATAAAGGAGGACAATTCTGTGTCTGTCAGTGGCTGTCATTAATTCATTACTCAGTACAAAAAAGAAGACCAACTTCGGACCCACTAATTAAATTCATTAATCATAAGGTGCTACTTATGCAGCGAACACATTACTACAGCACACATCTTCCACATAGAAAGCTGAATGTAGAATGGAAAAATAAATAAAACGCACATTCGTCGAATGATAAGTCATTTCGAAAAGAAGCCGTCTGAGATGAGATTATGATTATTCTATACAAGGGGATATCCACAAAACAAAAGATTGGATCACACGAAGCTTTCTCGTTCGCGTTGACCGATAGGCCTTTTGGGGCTCTTGGAGTGAGCAGAAGCATTTCTATGAATATCACAGTAAAAGTTAATTTGTTAAAATAACAGGAAAATGCTATAATGAAATTTTATTTCCCGACTGTGATTTATATAGGTACAAAACGGTCACACAAACTTCATATAAATCAATTTTTTTGTAAGAAATATTTTTTACTTTTTGGAACTATGGAAAATTGTTCGAGATGGGAGGAACCGCTACCTGTGGATAGCATACGGAAAGTGTAATGTGCTACCATGCTCCATGTTCTTCTGTCTCTTCAGGTAATTGGAGGAAATAGACAGATGCGATGAAGAAAACACTGGAATGCACGATCTGAAAAAATAAGATTCAGCAAGCGAAATGGTCCAAAGCATTTGACTCTCCATGAACCGAAGCAATTAACTCCCGGAATACGATGTCTCTTGCGTTGCATATAAACAACAAACCAAGAGCAAAACTGTGAACTGAAAAACAAAATCAAAAAAAAAAAAATCTAATCACTAAATCCTACACTCAGAAAAAAAAAAAGATTGTCAAGCGAAGAATTTACAGATTTTTGAAAAATTGTAAGTTAAAAGTTCTTGGTTCAAATATTATTTTTGTTAACAAGAACTCGTTTTTAAGTTTTCAAGAATCAGGTATTCAGCGTAGAATTTTATTACATCCATAAGAATTTTATTAGATCTTTGCCAACAATTTCATTCTTTAATCAAAGATTTTAATATTTGGGCTCATTTTAACCAACGAAAATTGTTGGCATTAAATTTTTTTTCTGAGTGTAGACAGATACGTATCCAAAGATACGTATCTATATGATCAGCACAATTGCCAACAGTTAGATGAAACCAATGAAGTAGATGATTGTAATTGACATTTCACTGAAGTCATCAACAATTTTTGTACAAAAAACAATTAAAAAAAAAAACCAAGAACCCGACTGACTGTAAAAAAAAAATAAAGTAAAAGATGCACACAAGACACATTCAGTATATGAATCTAATGACACCTCACTCTTCAAAATCGGTCAAGCCGTTTAGGCTGCAGGAGGTCACAACGGAACGGACATACATATAGGGTTTTCCAATAAGAGGTGTTATTTTGGTATTCAAAGAAAAATGACATTTTTTGAGATAAATGATCGGATAAATATTTCATAATAAAGAGGAAGATATGCCGTTAATAATGAAAAACAGCATCAGCCAAATGGCCACCACGAGCACGCATACAGGACCATATCCTTTTCATGCAATTTTCCATAACCAAATCGCAAAGTGGCTGCCCTATGTCCTCGATAGCCTCACGAATTTTATCTTTGAGGTCTTGAACCGACGCTGGGCTGTTGGCGTAGACCTTATCTTTCACGTGGCCCCAAAGGAAGAAGTCGCAAGGTGTTAAATCACAAGATCTCGGTGGCCAACGGTCCGGAAACTTTTCCCGTAAAAGATCAATGGTTTCGTTGCTTGTGTGGCACGTTGCGCCGTTTTGTTGAAATTAAACGTTGTACAGATCAATACCATCCAACTCCGACCATAAAAAATCATTAATCATCTCTCGATAGCGCAATCCATTCACCGTAACTGTTGTTGCGAACTGTGACTGCAAGATTTTCACCATTTTTTGAAGTGAATTTTAATAATTTCAATGCGTTGTTGAAGCCTTTAATTGTTCCATTTTTTGTAATGGCGTAGTTTCTACTTGCCAAATGTCAAAGAATAAAAGCTTCAAAAGTGACAGCTACCCAAATAGCGGGTCATTCACAATAACACCTCTTATTGGAAAACAATTTATTATCAATCTGTTTGTTTAGTTCTGTAAATCATTAAGAACAATTGTGGGTAGTGGAAAAAATGGGTTGGATGCCTAATGGAGACCCACAACGTTTTGCTTATGACCCAATAGTGTCGGACATAAATCCCAAATTCGATTCGGGATTTATGTCTCACTTAATAAATAATCCTCTTTACGATATTTTACTTAGAATCTACGCTAACCCCCCTAAATGTTTTCACTTCCGCACATCCAATTTCCAAACTCTTAAAACATAAACCAATGGCAGCACTCCACCACTCAATAGCTGTCACATTCTGGCTATCGTATCCAACAAATCTCCTCTAATCCTGTTCATATTTTTCGACTGAAATCGTGGAATTGAAAATAAAATCAGAACACGAAAGCCTTTTCAAGTCAAAATGAACCCATCCTCTCGCAAATTAGTCAACACCGGTTCGTAGGGCCGCTGTTCAAAAGAGGAGCATAGCGAACCTCGTTGAAGTGAGCATAAAAACGGCGGTTCACAAGCATTTGCCAAAAATAATCCAGAGAAATGTGTTCGAGCGGGTAGCCAAAATGCCACATTTAAATGTTCGCTGTCACTCCACCATGCAACTATCCTCTGTAGTTGTAGCGAAAAATATTATCCTCCTGGGTCAGTCGGGTAAAAAGTGAGAAAAATGTTGGTAATAACGAATAAGCCTAAATAACAAATATGAAATGAACCGAATAATGCATATCTGAAAATAGACCGACTGTACAGAAGGTTCAAAAGCAATAGAAAAGATCGATTTTGAAGGGAAATTTAAACAATTTTTTACAGATAATTAAATCTACTGCACTTTTTTAGAACTTTCGAACCTGAATCAAAAAATAACCCCAAACCTGAAACCGCTGTAAAAACTAGCTTCTTTTTTGAAAGCAGCCACTTTTCACTAAGCACACCCTGTCGGCCGAAACCAACACAAATGAAGTATTCTTATAGCACAACATATTTTCTTCTTATAGCTTTTACTTAACAAATACTGATTTAAAATAATAATATTATGCGTGATAGTCAAAACTACTGTATTTTTTTTAAAGAGCTTTTTGTTGGGTCACCCGCAATAGTGAAAAATGTCAGAGAGCAAGACAGAAATCTTAAAGAAACCTGGAAACTCATCAACACCGGTGTTAGGCAAACATTTTCCAATCGAAAACAGCTTTAAAAACCTCACAAACCATAGGTCGTATTACCGCGTCCGTGATCGAGCATTTGGTCGCATGAATAAAAACTAGCATTTGCTTTGAGTAAGAGGTTTAAGCAAAGTGAAAGCCCTTAGGAATTTCTTTGAATCGGTATAAATCTGTGGTCACAAGGAAAAACCGCTAAAGTCTGTTTTACTCATTTTTCAGGAGAGCAGTTTAAAGTTTTTGACAAACGCGTGAAATTCCAAGTGACTCTATTGACTTTAGTGACTTAAGCTGTTAGGTTTCGTTGAAATTGTGGCTACTTTTTTAAAGATATAAAGCTGAAAAAAAATTACAAAATAGAATACAAATCTAATGGCATCAATTATGTTTTATCCTCCATCTATTCTTTCTTTTTCTCTTTTATGTACGCTTAATAATTGAACTTGAAGAATCCCCATTAAATGTTGTCCACCACGCATAAAAAAACCTGAATTTGTATTTATGAAGTGACATCAGTAAATGAAAATGTCACTAACTATTCTTTTTATTTTTATAATTCTGTAAAAATAGTTTAAGCCACAATTATATATTATTATGATAAGAATAATGAAATAAATAAAATAAATAAATATTAACTGCTAGCTGCGTGGCCGCTATAACTAAAATAGTCTGTGAGGCCATCAGTTACATGATGGCTACAGCATTGTAAATATAGCTAAGGGAACAAGCACATCCGTATGCAGAGCTGTTGGAAGTCTTCAGAGAGGTTGGGAGTGAACCAAAATGGAAAACTGACATAGGTACTAGGTAGCCTAGTGAAAGTGATCTCATAACCATATTATAGGAAGCACCTACTTTGGTTGATATCATAGCCCCTTACAAGCTTTATAAGACTCCAATACTAAACTTCCACAATATTTCCAAAGTTTAAGGAAGCTCACAGCTTGCAAAGCCTTTAAACACAGTTAATACCTTAATGACCTGTTATAGCATATGTCAGAGAAACACTGCCAAAGATGAAAAACAAAAGTTAAAAATTTAACAGCCGTATTTATTAGATTCACTTACGCAGCCTCTATGTGGTTTTGCTGAAGTTGTTATTTATAAAAAAATGTCCACAGACTGTTTACTACGCAACGTTGGTGTCTAAATAAGTACGAAACTATTACAAAAAACCGAAATCTCTTACTTTTTCCCCGCGGAATTATATCAGCTGTTTCTGTGAAATAAAACTGACATCTCTTGTGTGAGATTTATTTTGTTTGTAAACAAAAATGGATCAGCAAAAAATAAAAAGAAAACGGTCGGAAAATTGGATTTCCTCTGACAAGGTGATGAATTGAATATTAAATTAAGTCGATTATATCAATATCGGTAACAAAACTCACGAAGCTGAATGGCATTCTTAACTCAATTTTTAGCTTCGTTTTAAATTTTCAAATCCACCACGAAACAAATGACTTTTCAAAAACGAAAAAAAAAATATGCAAGCTTTACGCAACCTCTAAACGCAAATTTCTGCGTTTAAAGTTACGCAGGCTTTAAGCAAAGCGCTTTTCGTTTATAAATCACTTTTTCCTGCGTAAGGACATTTTAGAGGGTGCGTAAAGATAAGCAGACTCTACGGTAAATTTATAAATAAGGCTGTACGTGTTAAAATTTCGGAACAATTTAAAAAAAAAAACTTAAGAACAGGTACCTTTGATCGGAGTGTGAGAAATCGGTTCGATGGTAGACTTTCCTGGTTCAAAACCGCACTGATATGGTCCGATCAAGTTCTTAGCAAATGGGTTTAGGCGTTCACGCAATACAGCCGACAAGATATGTATAGTTATAGTATGTGCCGCATTCAGGAGACATCCCATTTCTTTTGAATGGAGCACACGATGCTGAGATCGGACATACGACCAAATTTTACAGATGAATTCGTGCTTGCTCCTTACCGGTTTATCTCCCGCTGCTTCGAAAAGAAAGCCTGGCCGGTATGCTATCCGCTCCCCTAGCGTAGTTGGTCTTTAGTTTAGTTATCGCTACTCTCACTCTTCGTGTAAGTCGAAAGGATGAAACTGATCTAGACTAAAAAAAAATTACTCTGTCTGACACCGTTGAACGTTGTTTGTATTCTCCACCGAAAAACAGTCTACAGAAGTGTGAAAGTCAGCACTGACTGTGAATTTACTACTGTCTTCACATGCTCATCTTTGCAGGGTTTCTATTCGGGCATCGAGTCTCGTATCCTTGGTGGATACCCTCCATTTGAATTTTCGAACATTTCCTCTGCAGCAAGAACCCCTCAATCTAAGAAAATTTTCAAACTGACTGAAGCTGCCACAATTAAGAGATTACAAAAATTCAGACACAGCAAACTGTCAATACCAGACGATAAGACAGCAAGAGAAAACGGTTATCCCGAATAATTGGAACGAGTATGGGGGTTGGCCGCAGGAAATATGATGTAGAAGTTTTGTCACAACTAATCTTTCTAAAGAAAGCTGAAGGACTATATCCAAATCCAGTAAACGTTCAGCGATTGAACTCTGAATCCAAATTGAATAAAAATAATCTTCTGCAGACAACCCAAAAGGCTTCGCAGGTATTGACGTTAAAATAATAAATGTAACTTTTAATAAAAAAAAAAACAAAATATTTATTTACCAATGTGGGGTAATGGTTGCACTGTTCATCCACAAAAACAGGTTGCCCGTAATGAAAGCGCCTAAACCTTCGTATTCCTCCCAAGTCCCTCCTGCTTTAAAATAAAAACCGAGTCTGTATCTCTCAATAAAAAAACGTCGTTATTGGTTAACCAACGGGTTAACTTGAAGACTTTACTTGGCATTGACGACAAACAAATCTCGCAAGATCCATTAAACTTGATTTTCTATAGCAAATGATGATTTCTCGACCTCATTTCTCTGCAGGAAATAACTTCCATCACTTAAAATACCCGTAAACGAAATGAATTCAAAGAATTCGTCGAATGTCAATGGCCCCACAGTTCACCTGCCTTCCAAACGATAATTGCTTCTAATTTATCTGCACGCATAAATCATTTCTTCTAGCCGGCGAGCGTGCTTTTGCCCATCCAACTCGTATACGCACCGCAATGACCACAATTAAGCTTAAATCAGATAATGAGGTTTACCAGCAGAATAACAATTAATCATAAGAACTCATGTTAGTTTGTTTCTGCTAAATGTACATACTTGCGGTATGGCACTGTGTTTACCGCCCTCCCCACGCAGCATTAACCCAGTTCCAAGCACCCACCTTCCACCCCCTAATTGTGCTGCCCCTATGATTAATTCCTTCCGCTGATACTTTAAGCAGCAATATTTAATAACGTAATTAACTTGGAACCTTCATTACACATTCTAAATCAATTAGCGCCAGTTCCACAAGGACAACGGAAAAAAACAAACAAAACATGGAAAGTTACGCCGCTCCTTCGACAATAACGAGCTGTGATTCATCATCTACTGCGACACCCACCCACGCCTTCATTTCCATTTGATAAATGAACCTTGCCACAAACTAGACGCATATACCTCGCTTTCTATCGCGTCTTGGAATTCCTTGAAAAACAATAATAAAAATGCAAAAGGACACAAATTGAAAACATTTGCTACACGCATTGAGGGAAAAAAACTCGGCAAAATGTTTTATTCATAATTCCACTCGCCAGTAGTACCAGAAGATACCTATCCTCAAATTGAATTGTGTGTTACAGACACGATGGAGCGTCATCCTTTTTAGATATATAGCATATAGCTATGGTGACGAACGGGAAGTTTGTCTTCTTGCTCGTTCTGGCGTTTCTTAAACGGATATTGAATTCTATGAAAAATGTGCTTTCATTCAACAGATTGTCCTGGTGTTGTAAGGCGTTTTGCATAAATTTCTCGAGCGAGTCCTTTGATCCAAGTGAATGCCTCTGCCTCATTGGCTACAAAGCACTAAATGATTAATAATTTTAGAGGGGTTCATCGGAGTGGAGGTAAGTTGATTGGGGAAGATTTCCTTTGGCGAATTCCCTTCAAGGACGAATTGTATTGTTATTACTCATTTGAATACATTTTTTCGAATTTTATTGAACGTGCAGCTGCTCGTCGATGAAAATATTTCCTAAAATTGTCACTGAAAAAAATGACGGGATGAGAAATTATTTTTCGTCTTCCTCTTTTTGTTTATTTATTTATGCAACTGCCCATCCGTCTGTTTGGCCGTATCCGATCTAACATCATACATCCATGACCATGATCCGTTGTACATCTGAGAGAGGTCCCAAATGCCATGCCAGTGTTTTTTAAGCAGTTCCGAAGAAGACTGTGTAGCAGCGTCGCCACAAGAAAAAAAATATTCAGGGCCATTCTGAGGGCCATTTCCAAAAAGTGCGGGCCACCACCTTTTAGAGAAAACTTTTCAAAAACAAATTAAAAAAGCTATAACATAAAAAATTAAATAAAAAAGTAGACTCTATAAAACAATATAGAATATTTTATTAATCGATAATACAACTACAAGAATTAACTATTAAATACGTACAGCCTTATTAAAAATCGTATTATAAAGAGTGTATAAAGTTATGCACCCTTTAAAATGCCTCTAAACGCACAAACATTTTTTATAAAAAATGTTCGACGTTGTATAGAGCTTTTATAAGCTGAACGTGCTTGGACGTTGTTTAGAGCTTGTATAGAGGTGGAATAGTATCGAAATGTCATTTTGACTTAAAAAATCTGTCACATTTTATTTTAAATGAAATCAAAAATAAATTGGGTAGATTGTATCGGCATTTTTATTTTCAATTTTTAAGATTCTAAAAGTGTCCTCGATAAGAAATATGTGCAGAAATGAGATATTTCAAATAGTCTTAAAAATTCGTTTTAATTTGATTAAGACTACCGTTTCTTAGGAGTCCCAAATTCCTTTTGCTATTTGTATTTGAATTTTGCATTTCTCACAAGCTGCTTAGTACCCCCATATTAATAAACAAATATGCAAATTTAAGTTAGCTAGTAGACGTCAGATAGCATACAAAAATTTGACGTAACTGCTGAGTAACGAGTTGATAACTTTTACTCAGTGTTTGTTAATACGGGGGTTCGTTTTTTTATCTTTTCGGACAGATAAATGTAATAGATTTCTCCTTTTCAGTACCTTTTTTGACGCAAGCCCTATATAGCTAGTATCCATGGAAAAATGTTTTATAAATAAGAATTTTTGGAAGGGTGTATAAAGGCTGTATAAATACTTAAACACTGCATAACTATACAGGTGTTTAGGCGCGTTTAGCAAATTCGAATAAACAAGGCTGTTAATATCTTTCCAAAACTACGCACAAAAATCTTCCAGACAGACATAAACGAAATGAAAAACAGAAGTGACAGGTATAAAACAAAATATACAAAGTCGAATTATTATGACGGAAACAAACGAAAATAAAACGTCAGTCAGAATAAATGAATTCAGTGTTGCTTACAGTATATGAACTTGTTTGTGGAGCAAACACATTGCTAATGTTTGTGATGAAATAAGAAAGTGTGCTTTTTAGAATAGTTTGTTTCAAGACCGTAAGACACTACATTTTTTCCTCATTTTTATCATGTTGGGAAGTCTGCGGTGTGTAAAAAGACTGAAAGTGTATTACGAAAGCGATAGCAATTGTTTGCAAAGCAACCACACATTTTCAAACGAGTTTGTTACATATGCGGGCCATCTCTTGTTGGCCCCGGGCCAAGGGCCGAAGGGCCACATTATGGCTACACTGCTATGTAGATCCAGGTAACTTTTCTCTCTGCGTCTTGAGCGTAAAGAAAATTGTTCTGGCATGCGCGATTAAAAAAGAGAGTAGCTTTCAAGATAACTTTTAATAGGTAGCCTGCTGGAGAAAACAGGGCAACGATTAAATAATGAACAATTCGTGAGTAAAGCGCAGCCTTCTTTGTTATTTACAACTGAAAATAGGAATATCAATTGAAATTGAGATTGAGAGATTCAGACTCAAATTAGCAGGAAAATCCCACGGTGTACTGACTACTGAGTCGGGCAGGAACTCATTCATTCCTTTATTAAGTTATTTTTATGCTTATGAAGTCTGCTTTGAAAGTCTGAAACAAGCCTTGGAAAAACGTAGGGTTAACCCACTGGTGGTAAGATGGGTGGACAATATGTTGAATACAAGGGCGATTAATATTCAGACGGAAACCTCAAAACTCAGAGGAAGGGTTAGCAGAGGTTGCCCACAAGGAGGTGTTCTCTACCACCTACACTGTGGAATATCACTGTGGACTCTCTTCTCAACAGAGTCTATCTAGATACTGGACTTACTTGGAATTACCATGTTGAGGAGAAGGTCCGGAAGGCAAAAAGGGTACTACATCAGTGCAAACGAGTATGTGGACAGAGGTGGGGACTCTCGCCTAGGTCAGCATACTGGATGTATACGATGATAACTAGACCCATTATCACGTACGCCTCGGTTGTATGGTGGGCGAAAGCCTCTCAGACCTGGATAGGGTTCAACGTTTAGCATGTATGGGAATTACAGGTGCAATACGTACAGCCCCAACATGCGCATTGGAAGTCATCATGGGGATATTACCGCTAGACTTATTTATTAAGAAAACAGCGGCCCAAACGGCACTTCGCTTGCATCGAGATGCGAAATTATGGAAAGAAATCACAAAACTCGTATTGAGAACGGATTACTTCCAGAAAAAAGAAATGATGAAATAGTGATTTTCACGGATGGATCCATGATGGATGGCGTAGCGGGGGCCGGTATCTATTCAGAAGAGCTGGAACTTGCCCGTCACATTAGCCTCGGGAAATACACTTCAGTATACCAGGCTGAGATGATTGCTTTGCTTTATGCGTTGGACTGGCGGTGATCAGATGCATGGAACAAACAAACATCACTGCCACTGGAATGCGTACTTAAACTCAATAAGTGTTCATCTAAAAATGAAGTAACACTGACTTGGGTACGAGGACACATAGGGATCGAAGGCAATGAAAAGGCGGACTCCCTTGCAAAACAGGGGTCAACTGAAAAGTAGCTGGGACCAGAACCATTCTCTTCAATTGGCGGAGGAATGGTTGAACAGCTTATCCACAAAAGGATCACGACCTGGGAAGGTGGTCAACCGTGGAACAATGTAGACAAGCCAAAATGGCAAAAAAGTGGCCGACCTGCTCCACTCAAAGAAGGGTTCTAAGCATGAGTCGAGGAACATTGAAATGGGTGGTGGCTTTGTCTACAGGACATGGTAATTTCAGGTATCACTTAAGGAAAATGGGCCTTATAGAGTATAATACTTGTAGACTATGCCTGGAGGAATCTGAGACAGCGGCACATATACTGTGTCAATGCCCGGCATTGGCTGGCAGAAGAATGAGGATCTTGGGTCATCAATGGGTCGAGACCCAGTCGATGAAACGGATCTCCCATAAACAGATGCTAGCGTTAACACTAGGAATTGAGCCCAGAGAAGAACTGTGGAGAAATCCAGAGAGTCTCTCTGAGTAAGATTTACAGTGGTAGAGAGACGAAAAGAGACCCGACAATGGTGGTCTGATTCGATTATCTCTCGAAATATATATATATATATATAAGGTATGTTTACACCCTCCACAGGAAGGTATATTCACTTTGTCATTACATTTGTAACGCCGAGAAGGAGTCACCGGAGCCCTCATTATATATTCTGAATCAGGATCACATTCTGAATCCATTTAGCCATTTCCGTCTGTCTGTCTGTTGAAAGCACGATAGCGCCCGAGGAATTGACAGAGGCGAATGAAATTTGGTGAAAGGACTTCTTTTTATTGTCATCAGGTTGGTATTGAAAATGGGCTATGTCGGTCAAGTAGTTCTGGTACCTCCCATACAAAACCAATATTAGGCGCATGTGTCTCTCTGTATGTATGCAATGGAGGATATCAAAGCATCGGCCAGGCCGATGATTAACACTTTAACTTGTTTTTTTTTTTGTCAATGTCCCGCTTTTTCTTTTCGTTGCGGTTGTAGTACTAATGCAGTTGACTAGGATCCTTATTTATCCTTATTCATCACCCACGGCAATGCCATGTTAATCGATTTTACTAAATTATTTGATAAATTGTAAATATTTTACTTTATTTCCTGCTTAAAAATAAAGATCTAAAAATCTAAAAAAAAAATCATCAACCACAGCTCATTTTCGCTGTCATGCCAATCTATCAAGTGTACATCCATCCTACTTTAATATCCATAAATCCATAAATATCCTAAGTAATGACTTGAGAAATGCGTATTAAACTTTAATCGAAGTTTTTTCTTCTGTTGTCTTTTCAGGTGAGCCCACTTCGTCGGAGATTTTACTCCTCTTAAAATGAGTAAGTGTCCTGTCTCAAGTGATATTAAAAGAAATAAATATTTATTCCGTTTATGAAAATCAATCGGTCGGATTTCGAGAGCGTTCCAATAAACAAAAAAATCGAAAACAAGCTCAACAGCATGGTGTCATAAATACACACATATGCGAGGTATGACAAGATATCATGCTTGTGTGTGAATGTGAAATCTGAAGGCTTGCTCATAAATCCTTTAGGCATTTTAGCACCCCATCCGATGGTGTTATCATCAATCCCGCCCTCATAAATAAATAGTTACTTCATCAGCATCCAGCAGCAGCATCAGTTGTTTAGTATCACCATTCACCACGAACATCCTGAAAGTGCTGAAAGAGTATGAACAATAATTCAATTTACCAACATTGTGGGCATACAAGGCTTTAATAATATCACACAGTATCAGCAACAGTCGGGAACGTGAAGGAGCCAGCTATGCCCTTACCCCATCAATATTTATTCACCATTACTTTCAGGTTCCAGCCCCTGCTATCCAGCACAAGGACACCCCCCTTGGCCCCAAAAGGAAGTGTATTAATTTTCGTCTTCTTTTGCCACAGTAAGGGCAAAATAAGTATGCAAAAAAGTATGTGTGTCGTCGTTCCTCCTCTCCCTTCTTATAGGTATATCGAATTGATATCATGTCTGTGGTTATTTGCGCTTGTGTCGTTGCTATGTTTATGTTGCGGTCGTTGGTAGTTCCTCAAGGGCGCATACTCGTAGAGTGTGCCCTTTCTTTCATAATACATATTTGCAGTAGTAGTCTGTCAATGTTTATTTACCAAAAAAAAATATTCGTCGAACTTTTACAAAATGTCCAATCCAAAGGACATCATACTATCATACTGTGACGTAAGCCAATCAATTCCGCAACACAAAAAAGACAATAGGAGAAACAAATTGATCTATTTTAAGATACACGCGCCGCATTTTCCAGCGGGAAAATAATCACCGCAGTGTATTTGTATATAGAAATTTCCTTCATCTTCAAGGGTTGAAACTTAATGCTAAGTCGCAATTTACAGTCCGACGTCCTAGCAAGTGTGAAACTCGTTGACAACTGCCTCTGCGTATAGTGCGTGCAATTTAAAATGTACGCTGGCGGAATAACAAGTGGGGAAAATACATTCTATAGGAATGTCGCGTGAGAAAACTATTTATTTTAGAGGTTTAACAAAAAAATATATTTATTTTATTATTAACTTCGGGGACTGAAGATGGAAAGTGAATAGTTCTTCGCGGGTTGATCTACCACTGACTGAGTCAAAACTCTTCATCTAGAATGTTACCTCGGTATGTAACACAATCGTCGGTCCGAACATTGTGTTTGTTTACACAAGTGTTCGACAGAGCGACATCGAGGAATCTTTGTCATTGGTGACAAAGTATATTTAATTGCAGAAGGCATTTCAGATTGATAAATGTGTTGGTCCATAAAATGTTATGGATTGTTTAAAGAAACATTCGACAGAGCGTCGCCGAATATTTCTAGTGAGAGACCACAAAGTATTGTTTTACTTTGTGTCCCAAATAGCAAAAGGTAATTATAATTTAATGGGGATTGAATGAATAAGCTCAAGTGGCCTATTATCGTTTGATATATCTCCCTCCTCCTTAAGTTTCAACTTCTCCGGAGTTGAAATATTAATTTTAAATTCTCTGTCCATCTTCTTTTTACATTTTACAAAAAGTATTACAATTATACATATTACACTTATTACTATTATTCCTACTGATACAAAGCCGAAAGAGTGTATTCTTCTGTGATATTCCAATATTCTTATTTGATCATTATTTGCGTATTGTTTCATTTGCAATTCTTCAAATGAGAGTGTTAGATTAGCATTAGTTATATTACTATAATTAGGGATTGTTATTATTTGTTTAAATATTTCAATTTTATTTTCGATTTCTATTTCATTCAAATTTATTGTACAATCTTCAAATTTAATTAAATAATTTCCATTTAGAATGTATGTTTGATTATTACATGTGTTTTTTAGAGTTACATCTTTATTGTTTTTAACTAGATATACACCAACATCTAGTTCAATCATTTTATTCTTATTACTATTTATTTTATTACAAGATATTTTTCCATCAAATAAGCTTTGTATACACTTGCTGGCCAATTTTAGATTTCTTTTATCAACATCATTTTTCATTTCATAATATTCATTCTTATATTCTACAACAGTTTGTGTTTCAAATTCTAATTCTTCAAACAATTTGTTTGTTAATGGTGTTATTATGTATTTATGTACCTTTACAATGGTTTTAGGTATTTTTAATATAAATGCCAAAGTACTCTTATATTTTCCTACTGCTATTTTAATATTTTTTAATTTTAAGATATCAATATCAAATTTTTCAATTTCTTCATTAGTTAGGATGCTTCTTATCATTTGACCTGTTTTTACATTAAGGATATTGTCTTGAATTTTACTTATTTCATCTTTCAAAATTCCTATTCTTATTACTTGTTGATTCATGTAGATATCTTTTAAATACTTTTGTTCATTGTTTTGTATATGATTTATAATTTCCAATATTTTGTTCCTGTCACTAGTAATCGTATTTTTCAAGCTTTCAATGTTCTGGTTTGTAATGTTGTTTATATATATTTGTTTATTGAGGTTTTCTGTGGTATAATATGTATTGTTTCCTAATGCGTTCAAATGTTCTTGAATGTCTTTCCTGTCATCGTTGTCCATTGTTCCAAATAATAATCTCATTACTGTTCCTCCTACATTAATTAAGCCTCGTCTATGTCTGTGTGGTATTATTGTTAGATAAATATGTTTTATCTTATTTATCTCTTTTGTTAATAAATATGATCTTTTGTCATTCCTAAACATTGTGGCTATATCAACTTCAATCTCGTATATTAATTTCTTTATCTCGTCTAGGTCAACTGTATGTAATAATATATTAAAGTCGTCTATAATGTCAGTGTCGTCAAGTCTTAGAGTCAAATGTCCACTTTCTGTTTCTAGTCTTTCTATATTAATATCCGCTTTAATCGGTATTATCATTATCATCATCATTGTTATTACTAGAATCTGAAATATATTTATATTTTCGTTTAATGTTTATCGGGTGTACGTTAATTTTTTGTTTATATTTATATTTAGGTTCATGTTTATGTCGCAATGCTTTATAATTTTTTATTAATACTTTATCTTCATTTCTTTCTGGTTCCTCTTGCCTATTTTTATTTATTTTCTTTATTCTTATTTCCTTTTCAGCGATTAATCTTTCTTTGATTTTTTCTTTGTTTGACGAAATTTTTCCATTTACAAAGTCAATAGGTTTTTCTTTTGTTACAGAATGTATTGAGTTATTATAAAATTCTACTGCTTTAAAACATTTACTTTGCATATTCATGTCTTTAAATGCTGAATCAACTTCCATAATTCTAATCTGTTCATTTAAAGTATTATGTAACCTCTCAATGTCTGCACTTCCTGTATGACTGTTGGGTTTAGTTAAATGGAACTCTATCTTCTCTTTGTTTAAAAACTCTTTCATTACAAATCCATCGAATTCATTATCAGCAATGTATTTTTTCGGTTTTCCTAATATAGCGTGTCTATTTTTCAAAGATTCCAAAATTGTAACAAGATTTCTGTCATTTAAATGAAATATCATAGCATGTTTAGAAAATCTATCTATACTAGTTAAAAATCTTTGTCCTTTCATAGTCCAAGTATCTATGTTCACGATTTCATTTTGTGCTGAAGGTGTTTCTGTTATTTTGAATTTAACCTTAATCGGACTCCTATCGTATTTTGCTTGTTGACAAGTCTCGCAATTATTAATATATCTATTTATTATTTCCTTTAGTTTAGGATAATATATTTTATGTTTTAAGTATTCATAGTTTTCATCTATTCCTCTGTGATTGGATTCTTGTTCATGAACGTTTTTAATATATCTGATTGCTTCTTCTTCGCTTCGTAATTCTTCCGTAAGAATAGTGCATCTTCTAAACGTTATAGTTTTATCATTACTAAATAATTCTATTAGTTTTTGTTGAACTATGTTATACATGTGATCTTCCAATTCTGTATATATTCCCGTTCTCCCTTTCTTTATAAACCTTCTAAAAATATCATTTAGTCTGTTATTTTCAATATCTTCTCTTGATATGTATATTTTCCTATTTTTATTTATTACTTCAATATCAATGGTTTTTGTTTCCATTAATATTACTTGTGTTCTGTATTTGTTAACTATATTTTCGACAATAGGTATATGATCATCTAAATTTTCTTCTTGGCTATGGACGGTTGCCATATCAGTATCGTCTATAGCATTAATTTCATGGTTATATCCTTTGAATTTTATTGTTTCGTTGTTGATTTCTAACTTTTGCTGATCAAACTCTATCTTAGCTCTCATTGGTATTAGTAAATTTGTTCCGATTATTGCGTCAAACTTCTTCCTGTCTAAATTCATCAATTTCCAAGACATCGTCGCATTTATTTTGAATTCTCTTGGTACTTCTGTTATTTTTTCAAAATTTATTCTTGATGGTCCATTAACTGTGTTAATATCTACTGGGTAAATGCTGTTATTAATTATGTGTGGTAATAGATTCTGATCCAAAATTGATATGGACGATCCTGTATCAATTAGGCAATCTATCTTATTATTATTTATGGTTAGTTCTACTATGGGTAATGAGTTGTATTGGAGGCTGTTGCATGAAAATTTGCGAATTCTCCTGATTGTTGTCTATTAATGTTATCAACATCCATTGGTTCTACATGTCTGTGCTGTCGAAATTGTTGAGAATGTTGTCGATAGTTATTATTTCTAAAATTTCCTGAATTATTCCATGGTCTTTGCTGCCTAAAATTATTATTGTTCCTTTGTTGTGTAAAATTGTTATTATAATTATTACGAAAATTATTAGGATTGTGTTGGAACTGTGGTTGCATTCGTATTGGTTGTTGTGGTCTAATGTTCGGTCTTTGAAACGCATTATTATTTCTGTTATTGATTTGCATTCTACTTTCTATCTTTTCTTTCAATCCTGTTGCTAATAGGTTTTGGTATGCCTCTTCCAAATTATTAATACCCCTCGCTCTTAGATACATTTCCTCTTCTCTAGGAATTTTAAATAAAAACTTATTATATATACTTTGTTCATTATACTCAGGCTTGAAGTCCATAGGTGGATTTCCATCTAACCGATATTTTAAATTCATCTTATCTAATATTTCTTTAAGTTCCTGATAAAATTGACTTACATTACTAAATTTTATCCCATCTGCTTTTTCCTTTAGAGCTGCATATTCCTCGTGAACGCCATACGTCCTTTGTAGTTGAGTTTTCACCTGGCTCCAACTGCTGTCTGGGTGCAATCTCAATATTGTAGTTAACGCTTCTCCCTGGATCTTCGATATTATTATTCGCTGCAAGTATGCCAACTGTCCGGCATCCTGAATCATTGACATCATATAATCAGCTTCGTTTAAGAACGATGAGAGGGCGTACGAATCATCTCCCTTGAATACTGGGATAGACCGTGCCTCTTTAATTAAATCACTAAATGTGAAATTCATTTTATTTTGGTTTCTTGTCTCGTTTTCACTATCACTCACTTCTTCGTTTTGTCCCCTAGTACCTCTCACTTGTCTATCTTTTTCAACTTGTCTACTAAGTTGATCGATTGACATTAATATTAAATATGGTATTGTTTAATTTTTTTTTTGCTACTTCGAGTTGTAACTCGCTATTTCACTTTTTATTTTAAACTGTACTCACACTTAATTATTTAAATCGCGATGATTGTTGCTTTGCAACGTTAGCACTATGAGTTCGAGTTTTTTTTTTTTTTTGTTTGATACTACCGATTTTCGCTCGGTGTGTATTCACACTATTTATCACACAAAAAAATGATTCTCAAATCAATTCCGATATTAGTTCGGTGTACTAACTCGCGATCCTACCGACTGCGCCAGAAAACTATTTATTTTAGAGGTTTAACAAAAAAATATATTTATTTTATTATTAACTTCGGGGACTGAAGATGGAAAGTGAATAGTTCTTCGCGGGTTGATCTACCACTGACTGAGTCAAAACTCTTCATCTAGAATGTTACCTCGGTATGTAACACAATCGTCGGTCCGAACATTGTGTTTGTTTACACAAGTGTTCGACAGAGCGACATCGAGGAATCTTTGTCATTGGTGACAAAGTATATTTAATTGCAGAAGGCATTTCAGATTGATAAATGTGTTGGTCCATAAAATGTTATGGATTGTTTAAAGAAACATTCGACAGAGCGTCGCCGAATATTTCTAGTGAGAGACCACAAAGTATTGTTTTACTTTGTGTCCCAAATAGCAAAAGGTAATTATAATTTAATGGGGATTGAATGAATAAGCTCAAGTGGCCTATTATCGTTTGATATATCTCGTGTGACAGTTTAAAAAAAAGACATATTCTTAAGCGAGTAAATTTGACACAGTCATAACTTTGCTGTTCCTTTATTTACAGCTCCTTTACTTTGCAAAAGCTTTGTCAAACTTTTTCAAATAATTGATATAACAATTTTTTGAGGCCAAAAATATATAAATATACAAAGGCATATGTCCTTTTAGTTCAAGATAACTTATGCGTCAAAAAAATCTGGCTACATCTACAAATAATTTGCACAAGAATTTACCAAAAAAAAGTTCACAATTTCATATAAAAACGAAAAACTCAATTCGGGACTTAATTCCCACTAAAGTCGGACATAAGTCCTGAAAAATCAATTCGGGACTTATGTCCCTACGCCCACTGGTGAACTAATGACATATGTTTTTGACAAATGGCACCCCAGTAATCCCTTTTACCGACTGCGTATTTTAAATAATTCAAAAGGTGTTATTTTGTCAGTATATTCCAGCTGAGTGTGGGCACCAATTTTCAAAGAACTGTAAAAAAAAAAACCATATCCCGCTGCTGCGGAAACCTAGACCATGGACCTGATTTAGCTATTTATACCTAATCTTTATAAAATCTTTAGATGGAAGGAATCGTTAGTAATAGCCCTGAACCGAACAATTCACAATTTGCTTATAACATTGAACCGTCTCACTTCTAGATCATCATTTGATAATTTACAACAAAATAATCGCTCGTGCTTATATTAATGGTACATTTAACAAGACCTTAAGAAAGTAAAAAAATGATATCTCCGGATCTTCCTCACAACCAGTCAGACGTTGAAAGTCCCCAGAGCGTAACCAAGTGCAATAAATGTTAGATGTATTTGCCAAAGCCAATTTGGCAGCCGCAACTAACTCATACTAATAGCTAGCAATCTTGTATGGTGAATATTTCAATTGGAATCCACAACCACCATAACCACCTACGTACGGAAGTTTATTTCTTTTAAAGCAATTCAATGGCAATTTGCACACCGGTCTCTTATGCCAAGGCACAACATAAACACACAGAGTGACAGAGACTGTGCGGTTTTGAACTGATTTATAAAAGCTCTATACGCCAACACGAGTTGGATTGTCGCCGCTAACATCGCGATTGTTTTGTTGGTGTTTCCATTTTTGGCAGACCGCAAGTTACCAACTTTGAGCATCATTATGTTGTCAAGTTGATTTCAGTCTTAGGTTCACTTGTAATCTTTGGAGAAACAATCCGCTCCACTTAAAAGTCGGTACTACCATCGGTCTCAGTGTGTAGGCAGACAATGTCGCCCTGTCGGTCGCCGCTAAATTTGTGTGGCAATGAACTTTATTCAAATTGTGACTTACAACTTGGTTTGGATGGTGGGAGTCGGGATCGGCATCGCATGGCATCGGTTTGACATTTCGATGGAATGTTTCAATTAAAATCCTGTCATACGTAACGCGAACGTACAAACAAAAGAGAGTAGAACTCTAAATGAGGCCTAAGGAGGTGTGTGATTGTACTTAGTATGTAAGTCTTGAAAGGACAGTTACCAATTCGCAATAAAGTCATTTGGAATTTAATTTTGTAAAGTCTATTCGAAAATAATTTTCCAACTGAAATGCTTATCATGTGAAACATGGCTGCCATTCAAAAGGGACATAGGGGATTGTCTAAGCTCGATGTGCATGCACGAGCTTCCAGCGTTTAAATATCCATTTCTCATAGGGAACTGGTAAAATGTAAACCCTCGCTTTGAAAGGTAGAACGTTTCCCTATAGCCGCACAACCGATTGGAATGTATTTGAAAGCCTAAAACCTCTCTGCGTAGGAGTGCGGTAGCAATTTCCGCACAACTCCTATACACAATTCAGGTATAGACAGAAATCGTGTATATAAAGGGTGATTTTTTAAGAGGTTTAGAACTTTTTTTTAAAAAAAAACACAAAAAATTCGAAAAAATGAATGAAATATTTATTTGAATCGATAGTTTGAACCTTGCAATTTAATGTTTAAAGATAATTTCATGCAAATGTTGACCGCGGCTGCGTCTCAGGTAGCCCATCCGCTGAGTCCAATTTTGGCATACTCTTTCACACATATCGGCCGGTATCTCACGAATGAATGCATGGATGTTGGCTTCCAGTGCGTCAATCGAAGCGGGCTTGTCCCTATACACATTAGCCTTGGCATACCCCCACAAAAAATAATCTAATGGTGTCAAATCGCACGATCTAGGCGGCCAATTGACCGGCCCGAAACGTGAAATTAACTGTTCACCAAACTCGCCTCGCAATTGCGCCATTGTTTCGCGTGCTGTGTGGCATGTGGCACCGTCTTGTTGAAACCACATATCATGCAAGTCAAGAACTTCCATTTCGGGCAAAAAAAAGTTTGTTATCATCGCTCGGTAGCGTTCACCATTGACAGTAACGCTGCGATTCGCATCATCTTTGAAGAAATATGGCCCAATAATGCTGATCTTCACTCCAAATGCGGCAATTTTGCTTATTTACGTACCCATTCAACCAAAAATGAGCCTCATCGCTGAACACAATTTTTCGATAAAAAAGCGGATACTCGGCCAGCTTTCCAAGAGCCCATTCACCAAAAATTCGGCGTTGTGGTAGGTCGGCTGGCTTTAGTTCTTGCACCAGCTGTATGTTAAAAGGCTTTACGCCCAAATCCTTCCGCAAAATTTTCCACGTAGTGCTGTAACAAAGGCCTAACTGCTGGGAACGGCGCCGAATCGACATTTCGCGGTCTTCTGTCACACTAGCTGATACGGCCGCAATATTTTCTTCACTACACACAGTACGTAAACGTGTTGGTGGTTTAATGTCCAACAAAGTAAATTTGGTGCGAAATTTGGTCACAATCTTCCGAATAGACTGCTCAGAAGGTCGAGAATGCCGATCATAAAATGGAAGCAGCGCGCGATGAACATTTCGAACCGAGCACGAATTTTGATAGTAAAATTCAATAATTTGCAAGCGTTGTTCATTTGTAAGACGATCCATGGTTAAATTGCAAACCAAACTGAAGCTGTTTGACAGTGACACAACGTACTAAACACACGTCAGCTGTCAAGACCAGTGTTGCCAAAACCAAACCAGCCCAAATCACCCTTTAGCTATGTGGCCTGGTTGGTATCTTGAATATGCGTTCCCATTAAGCACCATCGAACAGTTACAGGTACGTTCAGAATATCGATGGATCAAATGTAAAATCACTAATTGCGCCAAACATCAGAAATAACTTCCCATTCACCTTGATTTGATAAAATTAGTAAAACGCAGCCATAGCTCGTTAGAACAGGTAAAAAATTAAGCTTAGTACGTTTTTTCCTACATTTCTCTCAAAAGTGGAGAGCGTAGACAAAATACCACAACTAAAGCAAAAAAAAAAACTCGCAATTTAATGTCCTTCTGTCCTAAAGTTTTTTTTTTCTTTACCATTTTTCGTAATTAAATGGAAAGAGGTTCTCCGTGTAGGATCCGCTCTCCTAAATCGGCACTTTTGTTCAAAATGGCAACACAAAACACACAGGTCAATTAGATGAAATGAATTGATATTTAATGAAGCAAGTCCTTATCGTGAAGGATGTGGAGGAATATACGATATACCTCGTGGTGGACGACAGTTATAAACAAACTTTTAGTCGATAATTCCTTCTTTTCCATTAGCATTCCCACATTCTAGCAGGAAAAGGGGATATACTGATGTACACACGCACGTGTATCAGGACTAATTGAATTGCGAAATCAAAATCCCATTTTTCTGGCAGGAGGAGGGGTGCCAAACTAATTTCGTTTGATTGACTAAAGATTTCCTTTTAATTAAGAACTGCGGAAAAGCGACCTGAATGAGGGAAGGCCGTTATTTTTCTGAACATATTCTGCTGGTCTCAGGACGAACGTAAGTAATTAGGAAAAGGCTAACGTGTGTGAGATAAGAACTGAAAATAGGTACGGCCACCAGGGAATATTGTTTTATATTAGTCAACAGTTATATGGGTTATTTTGTACGAGTTATGAGCGTGCATGTCATAGGTAAGGTGGACGCCAGCTTCTGAAATGGGTCAATTGAAGTTATAAGGTGCGGTAAAAGCGACTATTCGTATTGACAGCGGTCGTGAGGGTCGATTTTATCAGATATCGTAAGGTTTGAAGGCATATTCCTGTATATAGGGGAAGATGGGGTACATTGGTACATGGGACACATAGATACAATCGACATTATTGGAAAACAAATTCGCAGCAGGCCACTCAACGAAGCACACAGCGTCAATCAACGCAAAAACATATCTGGTTAACATCACTGTTCAGTCAGCGCTTTGGGCATAAACTAAGTATTAAATAGACCGTCGTACAACAACTTAAGAGAATTTGCCTACAACCTGTTTTCCGTGTTCCTTTGTAGCAAAGTATGTGTGCCATGTTAAAGTAGATTAGCCGCACGTATACACTCGCGCATAGGAACCTGACAGATGCCTGACAGTTCATTCTGTGGTAACATTGAAATAAATTCAAATAAATCAAATAATTGCCCGTTATCGGGACGTGTTAAGAAAACGGTGGTTATGGTGTGTTGAAATTAGTACCAAATTATATTAAAATGCATAGGTATACATATAAGGATTTCTTTAATTTTACCTAGATAATCTTTTTGTACGGGATGTTTACATTTTCGTTGCAAACAATGGAAATCGATAAACTATATGAATATGACAAAAATAAAAAAAAACGCTTATTAATATAAAATATATCTGATTACCTACTAATGATTATGAATCGTATGAATTAAAAGAAAATTTTAGGCAGCAAACTTAAATGCGTGAGACATATCAGGTTGAAAATCAGTAAACATGTTTATTTCCAGTTTTGCTTGTATACATTTTGAGTTTCGTTCTTTCCCGTACATTTTAAAGAAAATAAATTTTCGTTGATTGTGTCTATTAAATTTTTTCTTTTCTATTATAAATGATTTCAAATGTAATTTCATTAATTTTGTCAATTGTTCCAATTTTTTTTTTTAATAAACGGAATCTCCATGAAAAGATTATAACTAGGAACTCATTACTTTTTTACTATAAATGCATATTTTGCAATTTTTGTGCATATTTTACTGTATTTGCATTTTTTGCATATTTTTTATAATATTAATTGATATTTTTGGAGCATATTATTCAAAAATTTAACTAGACAATAAAAATATATCCCCTTTATGTCAGTGCAAACGAAGGTTAAAACTATTATCTTTTTCTTTTGTTCATTTCACAATCTTGAACGATATTCCAACCCCACACTATAATGCACTATATAAACAAAGCTGCATGTATGAGCTTGACTAGATTGTGGCGGCAAAACATTACAAAAATTGCACAAAAAACTTTACCGTCGATGAGATTTGTTTTTTTAAAAAATGCTCCACTAACTTCAGTTGACGTCGAGAGATCTTTTTCGTTGTATAAGACCTAATCGCCAACGTTTCGAGTTCGAAAATTTAAAAAAAAATTTCATGATCTATGCAAATAAAACATTTCAAAATGAATTAAGGAATTAAGGAATTTATTTTGAATTATTTATTTTTATTAAACAAATGAAGATGTTTATATTTACGTTAACTGTTTTTTTTGTTTTTTTTTTTATTATTAAATGTTGATCTCGTTTTAAGTTATTATTTTATTAAATAATAAAAATAAAAAATTTAACGTATTCTTATAGACTGAAGAAAATGTGTTTTTAGATTGAACCGAAATTAAGTTTAAATGCATATTTTGCATTTTTAAGCGCATATTTTGAGATCTTTAGTGCATGAAAATCCGAACCCTATTGATTACATTCGCTATTATAAATTTTGTAGAATATCTACATGTTTTCGTGGTGAAATAAAACAACGAATTTAAACTCTCAGAACGCCTCCATCAGCTGCCAGAAACTCGCGAAATACACTAACTCTCAGTCAGTGTTCTTAGCACCCTGTCTTTATTTTTCACACGAAGCGTGTTCATTTTTCCCTTTTCACTAAACTCAAATTCCCTTGGTTTTTTTAATGGAAAAAAACATACTTTTAATAGTAAAATTTGTATTGTTCGGGGGAAAATCATATTAAATTAATCTTCAGGATAAAAATCGCAGTTTGCTAACATTATAATGATAATTTTTTGATAATAGAAATTTTTGCTTAAGGAAAATCTCTTTTTTATGTACATTTAGTGCGTGGATATTCATAGTGAAATGTAGTTCGACTGCTTTTCTGCCAGATTATTGATAGTCCAACAATTAAGACATTTTTTCCTCTTACGCAGGAAAGTTTTTCAAAAATTTAAATTCCCACAAAAGGTAGAGATCCACAATGCAGGAACACTGCTGAGTGTCAGTATTTTATTACTCCGCCCACCTTTTAGAAATTCTTTTTTTGCTGCGTCACACGTATTCACAGATAGGAAATTTAAGAGAGAATTTTATTTTCAAAATTTGCGGGGGAATCGGGTAGGTGCGCGGGAGCTGACGGTCTATTTAATACTTAGTTTATGGTTTATGGCAGAGACAATACTGAGACCACCAACTCCGACCGATTTCCCGTTACTTAGCCTACAAGCTATATTTTTATGGAGTGTACACATTTGGTGCGCTAGTATTCTTACATAGAAAATCGTATTGACAAATGTCACGAAACTTCAAAAATTCTGCTCACCAACACACTACCAGGAGATATGAGACACTTCCGCTGTGGGCAAAGTTGCTGGCATAGTTCATAGATATATTTGAAATTGTGGAATTCCCGAACTCTTTCACATTTCCCCACGGTTGCCGCGGTTGGCAGCATTTATTTTTGTAGTTTTTGTGTGTTTTTGCATGTCACACTGATTCTTTTTTGACATAACAGCGATAGGAATACAAAATGGCGAATTTGAAAAAAAAAATTGAGGGGCCCAGCGGCAAGAGGATTGTGAGTTGGGGGTCTCAGTATGGTTTGTCTATGGTTTATGGCTTTGGACCCAACATGCACAAAAGTGTTTCGCTCGTCTTGAAGTAAATTTCTGTCGTTTATTTCGAGTGAGTTTTTTTTTTTCTGTCCATCATAATGTGATATTTACTTAAGATTTTGTTATAAAACGTTGCTTTAACTGCATTTAATATTAATTTTCTGTGAAGAAAGTTGGGGCACATTGATACATACGACCATAGTATATAGAGACTATAGTGCTATCATCAACACGAACATTTTCTTGGCCGGACAACCCGTCGGATGGCGTTGCTGTCGTGCTTAGTTTCTTGTAGAACCCAAATAGAGAGGAATAATCTCCTAATAAACTTGTGATTAGTAAACCAAAACATTTGGTTGGTAGTGGTGGCTGGTCGGTAGGTAGCAAATAAAGGGATAAAAACATCATTTGGTTTTCTTTTCTCTGTTACTCGCACAATGAGGTTCCATCCTTTCATGCATGAGTATTTTCTTTGAAAAAGACTGTTGAAAGGCAAATCTGCATATTTGCACTTATGAAAGAAAACGATTCTGTTCGCGTTCTTTTTTATGAAGAGATGAGGTTGATATTTTATTTTAGATTTGAAAATTCGTTCTTGTAGATATTTGAATGCAAATGGAATTTATTTCAAGCTTATCTTTTTGTCGTATTTCTGTTAGTTATGAATTCATGACCAATAATTTAACGATTTTAGCGATTTGAAATAATATCTGCAATTAAACCCAAACAATGTAGTATGAATGTCATATTCGGGTCGCAAGGACATCAATAAAATGAAGAAAAAATTACTAATAGGGTTGTAAATTTATTTACCCAAATTAGAAAAAGAAACCAACAAAAGGGTCTATTTTATTACCGAAAATTGTAAAAAATTAAATAAGATTTATGGCCCCATATAAAAATGCACTAATACCTATACAAAACATATAATAGGTATACGGTTGTCCGGTGCCACTTATTCGGCGAATTGTATGTTTTTTTGGAATCATTATTTGAATTCAGTAAATAGACCTCAGTGGCTTGGATAGCGTCAATATGATATTTTTTATGGCACCAATAAAGGTTAGCACTCGAATGATTTGCCCTATGTTACACAAGCAAATTTCTTCGTGCACACGAAAACGTTTTAACGTTTCGCCTTACAGAATGCCGACCCAGGATAATCAATCATTTGTCCATGGAAGAAAGAAAACCCAATTCGCAATTCATCTGTGCTTTGAGCAGAATTGAAGAATCTCAGAAAGAAAAACAAATGCACATCCAACTACACACAAAGTAGGTACCTGTTCATCTCATTTATAAAAGCAACAGACGACAAACGTGACAAATTATGAAATCGAACCAAAAAGGAAGAGAAAGAATAGATTACAAAACCCACCCCTCATGTACACTCTGAAATCGGAAAGGGAAAGCATATCAGAAAACAGCAATGCAAATGTATACGCATTCATTGAAGTAAGGATGTACGCGTTCCACTTGGGTGGCTTTCCCTTTAAAAAATGTATCAGCCACCAGCGATAACGCCAATGCAACCGCCACCATCGAGGTTTCTGCGCATACTAAAGCAAACCAACTAAAGCAAACCAACTAAAGCTATGATCTTCACCAGGGATGGAAAAGTCGATACAATTGTTTCGAATTCGATATAAATGAGTGTGCTCGAGTACAGGAGCACAATTTGTCTTAATTCGATACAATTTATCCATCTGTATCCTTTCAAATTCTCGTGCAATTTGTAAAGCTTTTCCTAAGAAAACAATTAAAATAATCGACATGATGATGACTTTATTTCATTTTGGAAGCCATAAGAAAAGAAAATTAATATTCAAAATCCCTTCCGAAATTTGCTGGAATATTTTACATCAGAAGCAGTTGTATCAGGAAAATCTATTTTATATTGAATTTTGTTTTTGAATTTTTTCCTAATAAAAAACAAAAAGAATATTCAACAAATTAACAATGAATAAAGAGCACTTGTCGACTGCTAAATAAATCAGCAATTTGAATATTATTTCATGTGCGAATTTTGAGCTGAAGTAAATTCAATTAAAAACGAGTGTAATGAGCTGATGTTTGAAAATATTCAGAAAATTGCTCAAGCAGTTCTCGCTATTCCTCACTCATCAGCAAATGTGGAAAGGATTTAAGGATTAATAAAGTCCAAATGTCGAAACCGACTTCAAGTCGACACTTGCTGGGCTTTGATTGAAACAAAAAAGTTTCAAGTTCAGGGCAATATTTTGAGGATGAATGTGCAAATTGAGAGTATAAAGCCTGAAGATCTCATAGATTAAAAAATATGAACTATTTTTTCGTAGGTTTGTATAGTTTTGCTATGAAGTCATTAATGTTTTTTAATTTATTTTTGTTTATGTTTTTGAAAATAAAATATTTTGAATTCAATTCTGTATAAGAAAAAAAGTTTTCAATACAACTGGCTCCATTTCAGTACGATCTTACAACAGTTTTCAGTGCAAAACGAAAATGGCATTTTCCATCCCTGATCTTCACCCTCTAAAATATTTGAGCTACGGTTGATTTCACTAGTAGCGCAATGGTAGGATACACGAAGTGATAGTACTATAAAGTTTGTATACAATGATACGACGTCTGTGTAGATTGTTGTTACAACTTACAGTGGCTTCTGCGATATCCTGACATGATGTATCAATGTACCCCGTGAGTGGGCAGTTTGATACAAATTCCATTTTTTAATAAATAGGTCCTAATATTTTTCGTGAATGGATCTGAGAGTACATTTGTCTGATAAAGTTAGAAAGACACTGAACACATCAAATATTTTACTTTGTCATTTCTGTCAATATACTGCTTTTTTTCTTTCTCCCTATAGTGGCTTCCCAAGTAACAATTTGACTTCGGTAAGGTTCAAATTTGTAATTTATGTAGGCAACAGCTTCGATAGAGGTTCTATAGTCTTTGTTAAACGAAGTTGATCCATTTCGAAGTAATTGTTTCGATAACAACTTCAGTAAGACCTTTACGAAGCATATACACAGGCTTCATAGAGGGATATGAAATTAAGTTTCGATAAGATCTCTATTACACTTCTGAAAATGTGTCTGGAGATGTGTGGAAAGTGAAATGATTCGATAAAGCTTGAGGTTTGAAGCGCTTTCTAGAAGCTTCTTTAGAGATTCAGTCCGAAGGCAATATAGAAGCAATGAACTGTCATGCAGTCAACCGCTTACGATTGGAAGCTGTACAGAAGCACTTACTCGTACTTCCTCCTAACTTACATATGGAGGCTATATAGAGGTACAAATTAATTTCATATGAAATGAATCAAAGCTTTCTAAAGAAATCATAATTAATGAATCGGGGAAAAATGACACAAAATAAAACACTTTTAGCACAGTGAAAAATATGTCAGTAGTGTGATTTTAAATAAACACTTTTCGCTCATAGCTAAATTAGGTAACACTAAATGTCTTTCTTACAACTTCAGTCAAGTAAGCTGAAAGTTTATTGCAAGTCTTAATTACGACGCATTTTTTTTTTTTTTTTGCAGCCTTGGCCATGATTTACAGACCTTTCCAGCTTTGAGCAAAGTTCCGAATTGACAACCTCTGGTAATTGTAGCGGTCTTGTGACAGATATCAGGTTTTTGACGTGCGCCGGTGATTGTACCTCTATGTCAAATATTGGTCAAAGCAATGTGAAGGAAGGCCATTGTTATAAATTCCCTGGTGGGTAGTGTATTTTTTAGAATGCTAAATATAATCTAAATATAGCATCTAACTGTTGCGACTTTAAAAATATTTCCTTTTGGTCTATCGGTCTTTCAAAAGCTATTCGTGAAAGAATATGGTTGGCTGAACTCGAATGGTGTGGTGCGTAAGAGGCCCTACCTCTCTTAAGCATAAAACCACATCTGTCGATAACATTGACATTTATCCGAAAACTTAAGTGAGAACAATAAAATTGAACAAGGTTTGGAGAACCTTAAAAAAATTATACGACTTTTGTGCAGACTAAAAGCAAACCGCGAGACAAAGAGGAGGCCTCCAGTTTGTAAATACCGTTGATACCTGCCTTTTCCGTAGTGGCAGGAATGCTACTTTTCGAACTTTAATTTCGTCTCCAGGTGGACATTTTGGGGAAATTTAGAAAGAGCAGCAATGGGAGCAAAAAAATAACTACGCGTGTTGAATCTGTCGGACAACAAAACCTGACGATACTACAGGCTGGTGAGAGAAGGCTCCTAACTATACCTTAGTTAGGAAAGCCCAACTTTTTTATGTGTACAAAGTTCGCTGCTTATCTATTGGTGGTACGTTTTCTTGTACGGAGTGACTTTTTCTCAGCACTACACCAGTTGTGGTCTGAATTTTTTTTTTAAAACCATACCAGTTTTGTGACGTTTTTCCAAAACCGCGACAGTTCTGATCTAAGCCTTTTTCTACACTACACCCGCTATGGACACAAACTGCATGCCAGTTTACTGACCATTTTCTGGAGGTTTAAAATATTACTTGCATAACAACATTCAATTTGTAAGCTATGCCTAATTCGAGGTTAACTTTTTCATGCTAATGTGTTTCGCGCCATCCATCCACTGCAAAATGCTGAAGAAGGTTCTAATTCCAAAAGGAGGGCAGATGATAAGAGTCTTCTCTTACGCTATAACCCCAAGGTGGCGAGTGTGGGATCTTTTCAAATATTCCTGACGCCAGACAGTCGTCCTCAGTCTACATTCTCTACATTGGCCTACAAAAAATGATGCAGATAGAAATAATACTGATAAGTTTGAACTCCTCTAGACCTATTCCGTCCGGCTATCTGAAACGTTAAAACATCCAGCAGGCCCCCCAAATCATTGTTCCATTGTGTCGCTTTCATTTATGCCAACGAGCTGGAGGTCTCTATAAAATCCAATTAGCAGTTACAAGATAAACTATTCTGCTACTAAGTTTCCAGTGCATACGAACACACAGCGGAACTATTTCGATGTTGTGCAATCAATTGAATCTGAGTTATTTTTTTTATTCTGGTCCACACCTACCCCTCGGCAGTGCATTCGGGTGATGGTAAAACAAGTCCTGGACAAATTTCGGAGCTGCAGGCTGACACACATTTGAAAAGTCAAAAAGTGGCGAATCGTGTCCTCTTCAATTTTGGAGACACATCCCAACTCCATCCACTGGGTTCGAGGATGTTCTCTCAAAAACATTTTACAACGCTCGAGAAACATCAAAATCCCATTACGATGCTGGGACTGAGTTGTAATGTGTCCCATATTGTAGCAGCCCGAATACGTGACGACATGCAATCATGACATTTTACACCTCCCCCTCACTCTTTGTTCTTTTCCTATTTTAGTCGAACGACAGTAACAGTAGCTATAAGCCCTTTACACTCGTACGGCCATTTCACGTCATTAGCTACTGTATGCAGTCAGGCCTGCCAAAATGTATTTGTGTGGGCTTTCGCCTGCATGCTGTGTCGATCCCAATTGTCCGGACTCTAAACATCATTTTCCAAGGCAATTAATTCCACATAACTGGATAAATAAAATTTCAATTTATATCCAGGGTATTTGCAGGGGTGGTGAAGGAGGGATGGCTATCGAAATGCAGCTTCACTGACACTTTTTTCGACTGAAATAAACAGGGAGCGGTAAACTTTGGGCTGGAAGTGGGAGAGTAACGCGAGAATGCCTTTTGAAGTTTAAGCATTGCATTCGATCTAAAATTGTATAACTTTGTGAAATTTAACTTCATCCAATTGGAAAAGCACAGCCCATGGCTGCTGATGGAGACAACAGTAACGAATTTAAATGAGGACACGTAATACTATAATGCAATTGCCACATCGTCTATGGAATTTAGAATTGCGACGATAATGGCTTCTGCCAGCCACCAGCACAGAGCACGAAGCGTTGCAGAAGCCTTGGGAAATTTCAAAATATTTTTGGGAGTTATGAGATTTAAATTCTCAAGGAAATCGATTAATTTTTAGCGGATGTTGACGATTGTATTGCCCAAAGGCTACATCAGTGATGTGGCTACATAGAAATTGATAGAAATGGGTATGGCGGCGACAATGCTTTCCACTTAGTGCTTAGATCCTTTGTTGGACCACCTCGCATTGAATGCTGGTGTTAAAAGGCAGCCTTTAAGTGTAGGGGTTTGAGTAGAGTGGTAAATAATGGGGTGATGATGTTCTGTATGTATGTAGTCGTATGTGTTAATTGTTTTGGGAATGAGCACGTTGCGATATCAATGTATGCGATGAAAACGAGAAGGAGCTTGAAATCGGAACACATTTACCTCATTTATATCATATCAGGTTTCTCCACTTTTACCAAGAGCCAGCCGGCCGAGCCACAGATGCGAGCCGCTGGCCCAGAATCGAAAACAAACAGGAGCTTTTTGTGGATGTATTGCCAAGTGGTGAGCTTCGTATGGGTTGGCTCTTTCCCATATACCTATAGCAATTTTGCGGGTTAGCATAAATATTTATCCAAAAAACGCCCTGTGGCTCCCAAATCTCCCAAGCCCAGTCAGCAAACAATGGTGTGAGTCACAGATGCGAGCCGCTGGCCCAGAATCGAAAACAAACAGGAGATTTTTGTGGATGTTTTTATGTGGTGAGCTTCTAATGGGTTGGCGCTGTCCCATATAGCATAACCATTCGTCCATAAAACGCCCCGTGTCTCCCAACGCTCCCAAGCCCAAGCAAACAATAACATTGAGCTCCTCGGTCAGTTAAATCTTGTACGGGTGTAAGCTCAAGTCTCAGTACGAAAATCGTCAAGTTGAAATCTGCAAATGGCCGACTTCTTGTGCACGGCGGGGAAATCATTGTCTCGGGTTCTTGTGTACACTTTCAAGAAATGCGGGAATGTTCTTGGCCTTTCCGGCGCTCTTTTGAAGTCCGGGTGTTGGCTGATTGTGTACCGAACCGGTTCTCACCAAACTTTGGAGAGTCGACTTTGAAGAGCCATCGCGCCTGCCGTAAAATCCGCGCAACGTTTGCACTGACAAACACGGATTTTCATGGTAATAATATTTTACCATTTGACTTACCTAATACTAAACATCAGATTAAAAAGATTTTACCAAAAAGACGTGAATGCAACAGGCTACCAACATCGACCCGTCTCAATTGGAAAAACCTTAGGTATACAATTATTATATATTATTAGGTATATAAAATTTAAATTATAATTTAAATAAAATAAAGTGCACGACTGGGTCGAACGTAACTTTCTCGTTCATAAAAAGCTTTGGTGCAAATGAAGTGGGAGTTGCTGATTGTTTAAGCTCCAAGTTCTTGGAATTATTTGTAGGGTACATATTCAATATTGTTTAACAAAATTAGAAGTTGGTAATATGTGCTAAAAATAAGTTTTACGTAGCTGTTATTGCATTTTTATTGGAAGTGGGGCATTGAGCTTATAGCAAAAATAAACCGTAGATATGTGAATGCAGATCGGGATTTGGGTAGTCATTTTTGAGATACATTATTAAAAAACTGAGTTGTTCGAATTTTTTGAGAAAAACTAAGTACGGGATCCTATTTCTAATACTGATTTTATCTTTAATATGTATTTTGGTCAAAATCGTTAGAGCGGTTTATTGTAAAATTTGGCAGACAAAACAGTACCAAATATTAAAATGTTTAGTTTGAAAAATACTATTGCTTAATTATTTAGTAGAAAACCAAATACATGTCATTGTTTGGGATGTTAGCATTTCTTGGTTTTTAAAGTTTCATCGAAATCGAGAATGGGGTTTTCGAGATATGAGCAGTTTTTTAAAATAAAATTACCAACATTTTTCAAAAATGCCTTTTTTTAAGTCCATTTTACGATAATACAGAGAAAAACTGAGTATTCCATTATGTAAGAAATGGCCATATTAACGTAGAAATGAAATTTTGTTACAATCGTATGGACCGTTTTCGAGATATGTATGTCCAATTTTCAAAAGTATCGTTATTCGATTTTTCAACTGAAAACTGAGTATGCAGTTATGTTAACTTTACCCACGTAATCTTAAATTTAAATTTTGGTTGAAATCTTTGGAGCCGTTTTCAGGTAAACTAAAGAAAACTACATTTTAAAAAAATTACTTCTTTCAAAAATCCATTTTACGATCACGCAGAGAAAACTGAGTCTGCCATTATGTTATAAATGACCATATTAACTTACAAATGAAATTTTGTTACAATCGTATGGACCGTGCTCCAGATATGTCGAAATTTCATAAGTACCTACGGTTATTCGATTTTTCAGTGGAAAACTAAGTATGCAGTCATTCTACCCTCACCTACTTAAGCTTTAATATCAACATTTTGGTTGAAATCGTTAGAGCCGTTTTCGAACAAATCAAACTGGTAAATTTTATATGAGAAGTACCATTAATATTGAGGTTACCATGCAAAAAAAAATCGGACCCGAACTGTAAGCCCCCAAACTCTAAATCCGAAGTCTGAACGAAATCCGGGTAGTCATTTAGGATGTAGGACATATAGACAGACAGACAGACAAAAAGACGGACAGAATTTTTGCGACCTACTTTTTTGTGTTCCTCTATCATCGTAATGTCGGAATTGATTATCATCTCGAGTTCGAAATTTTGTACGAATATAATATATTTCTTTTACTACGTAATCAAGAAAGTTAAAAAGAAATGCTTTGAATAAATAAATAAAAAAAACTGAAAAGACCTGAAAAAATATAAACTACTGATTAGCAGCTCGAAAATTTCCCACCACATCGATTAGGCATACCTACAACTTTTATTCGTAGTACTAACCGCTTCGGAGGCAATGCGCCGTACTTATAACAAATTGTAGTCTCGACCTTAAATGCAAGCTCACAATTGCAAAATTTGTTTGGAAAATAAAACCACTAACATTTTGAGTCGAAACTAGAAATATTTATTGGTAAGTCCAATGAGACTTAGAAAGTTGTAGCCCCACTGTTCCTCCCAATTGCAATGGCCTGAAAACCGATTCTCGTAGAACGCGCGTGGTTGTAAAAGGTTCCAACCGACCATCCCTACTAAATGCCTGGTTTGACAAAGAGTGTCGACCAGCATTTTAAGCATTTTAACTTAGCTTGGCTGTATAGAGAGTAGCCTTACGGGAAACTTAATAGGTGGCCAGTGAAAAACAAGGTTAGTATTGGGGAGTTCATAGTCATATCGTCGCTTTCACGGCAAAGTGACATTAGTCGAAATTTGTCATTTTCGAGCTAAGTATACAGAAAGGAGCACAAAAAAAAAATGTTTGTCTGTCTAGTCTAGTTCTCCTTCTTCTACTTTCAACGTTGTAAAAAGTGTCGTTTCGATTTTCCACTAATAATCCTGCAATTTTTTCTACCTCAATGCCATTTTTTTAGTTGTGCGTTGCGAGTGGTTGTGTTTGTTTCGCCAAAACGTCGTATTACGAAAAATTTCAAGATACACAAACACGCACAGGTAAGATTCTTGAGCCATTTCGACATATTTTATTTGATTTCAGGCCAAAACGACATTTTAAACTAAGAACCTATCAGATTTTTCGCAAAACGTCGCAAGTCCGAAATTTTTTTTTTAAATATTGCCTTTTTTATGAAAATGTGTGTACTAACTGAAAAAGGGAGAAAAATACTTCAATCGTATGTAAACGAACTTTGTATAGGTACCTATTGTTTTCAATTAACAAGAAAAACTTTTTTTTTGTATGACGCAAAACTTTAAACGTCTCGCCTGAAAACCATACATTTTCAGCTTATGTCACTTTGCCGTGAAAGCGACGATATGTTGCAAGTGGACAACAATGATCGGTTCACCTACAATCATCGCATCATAAAAAGAAAAAAGAAAAAATACTCAACTACTTCGTTTCTAGGAGGGAATTTTCTAAAACTCTGTCGACCCTTCTCCGAATCTTCTCAGTTTTAAAACATCACAAACGTTTGTTATAGAACAGATAATTTCAAATTCAATCCTTTTCGTCGAAAGGGACTCCAAAGTTTTGAATCTTTTGTCAAGTGTAATTAATGTATTGGTGTTCCCTCACAAGCCTTCATAGCTTTGTTGTGTTTTTTAAACAAATCCGCTCATTAATCAAACGTGTCATCTTTCAATTCGAATGAATTTGTTGGTTTTATAAAGCAGCGTTTCCCAAATGGTGCTCCGCGGAACCTTGGGTTCCGTGGAAGGGTCAAAGGGGTTCCGTGAAAAAAACATAATCGTGCCGTCGCGTCGCTCTGAAATTCATCATCAATGGTTCTCCTCCAATTTGTAAAATCTTATCGATGAGGCTGGGTTTTCGGCTTACACTTACAAAAAAAAAAAAAACAAATACAGAAACAGACTGGACGCAGCTCCAGACCTTTCCATTCAGTTGTCGGACATTAAGCCTAATTTTAGGGATATTTTAAGTAAATGTGTGAAAAAATGTCATCTTCACATTAAAAAGGTTTTTTTTGTACAATAAATGTTTTTCAAAACTTAAAATAATTATTTTTATATAATATATTCTTTCTTTTCTTGTTAAACATTAAAATATCCAAACCGCACTTCAAGGAACGATGTTTTCTGTTTATATAAATTTTAGGGGCCCGCCAAAAAAAATTTGGTCAGTGGCCGAAAAAATTGCGAGCCTCTGTTATAAAGAGCATGTGGATTTTCTTTGCATCCAACTCATTTCAACCCAATCCACCTGTTTGGGTGTAGGTACCTACTACCTACTATATCCCCATATTCCTTCAGGTCTCCAATGGAGCGGAGAAATTTAATTTATTATCTGCCCATAGAATCGACATCTCCAACTCAGTCTACATACAACGAAATGTGTACCTGCAGATGTCTCTGCGGAATTTAAAAATTGCTATTGCGTTGAAACGTACTCACACTTCACACTGTCATCTCTGACAAATGCTCTGAATAATGACACTTCCAATCTGTTTCCTCACAAGACACACACTCTTTTATGCATAGCTCCATCATCATCAGACAAATTTAAGTACTCACAGGAGCAAGGGAAGAGCTTCTGTCACAACGCATATGAATGCCATCAACATTTGGCTGACACCTTCGGTAACGTTTCCATTATCATCGTCATTATCATTCAAATGTGTGCAAAAAAAAATTATAAAATTTCCATAATTTTCATTTAATAAAGAAGACTTCGATTTCATTCTTTCAGATATAAAAAGAACACATTTCCGTGCAGTGAATTTGAATGATTAATCGCCTTGGCAAGGAATCAATTGAGGATCTCTCTCTCTTTCTAACTGCTGGGACTAATTTTATAATCCAAAATACATTTATGTATTTGGTAGGTAACAGTTGTGAGGGTTTGCAAAGTCTGTTCGAATGAATAATCGAACTTGTAAAGGTTGGAATTAGGGTTCATTCAAATGCCACCGCACCGCGCCGCTCTATGAGATCGAACGATTCGTATTTATATGGAGCGGTTTTACGGGAAGTCACTGAAACCTCTTACATTTGACTAGATACCTTCTAATGGTATCCCTTAAATGGTGGGATTGTTGAGACGTGTCGTAGTCAGAAATCGATTGGGTTCTGCTTGGATTAGATTGCATGGTAGGTGCCGCGCCTTCTAAAACATTGACAGAGGTTTCCCAGGTCTCGGCTGTCACAATTTTTCATGTGAGTTTTTCTTGTATTTCGAACCAAGGGGAACCACAATTTTATGACGACTTCGAACAGCTGGGGACCGGAACACCGCATCTTTGAACGAGCTTCGTTTCTAAATTCGCTATTTGTTACAATTTCCAGTCTGTGCCTAAGATAGACTTCAATTCTCTGTTTTTCCAGGCCTGTAGTTGTTCAGACAAAAAGCTCCGATATCCGCGATGGGTTGGTTTTCGAAACGAATGGAACAGTCTTCCTTGTCGTCTCCAACTTGAGGGCTTGGGAATTGAAAAGCGTTACCCATTCGTCTGATGTAATCGATAAAATGAAGTAGACGCATTTTTGCTTTATGCACGGCTGTTTCTTATTCTCACTTCTCTCTTTCGTGCTTCCGTCGAAATATTCGCAAAAAAACAGTATCATTTTTGTATTGAAGTACCAACGGTTTTTTATGGTAATTCTTGGACTGATCTCCATCAGGATTTTAATAATGAATGGTGCTGTATTTGAAGGCGACGTTCGTTATGAATTTTTTAAATACAAAAATATTTAAATGTTCTGCATTTTAAAAGTTGTTCATTTTTTGTTCTGATTCTCATTCAACTTTTTAAAAACAATATCGTAAACATTAAGAATGCAAATTTCAATGAAAGAGCGAACAAGTAATCTAAAGCCTACCAAAAAATGTGTTATAGCTATTTAAGCTTTTTAACTTTCTCCATTACGTAGTAAGAGAAAGTTAAAAAGCCTTAGCGGCTAAACGGATTTCGTTCAAAGTTGAGATTTAAAGTTTGGGGGCTTACAGTTAGGGTCCGGTTTTTTTTTTTTGCATGCTAACCTCAATATTAATGGTACTTCCCATACAAAATTTTCATACCAGTGTGATTTGTTCGAAAACGGTTTTAACGATTATAACAAAAATGTATATTTAAGCTTAAGTAGGTGAGGTAAACATAACTGCATACTCATTTTTCCGCTAAAAAATCGAGTAACGGTACTTTTGAAATTTAGACATATCTCGAAAACTGTCCATACGATTGTAACAAAATTTAATTTCTAAGGTAATATGGTCATTTCTAACTTATTGGAAAACTCAGTTTTTCTCTGTATTATCGTAAAATAGATTTTTGAACAATATAGTTTTACCTAGTTTACCTAAAAACGGCATGATTTTGACCAAAATACAAACTTAGAGTCAAATTGATGTTTTCAAAGTTATTTCGTCCTTAATTTTCAATTCGAAGCACTGGAAACGCTCACTTTAAAAACTGCTCATATCTCGAAAACCCCATTTTCGATTTCGATAATCGACAATAACTTGTTCTCGGTTTTCAGTTTAATAGTTAAGCTATAGTATTTTTCAAACTAAACATTGCAATATTTGGTACCGTTTTGTCTGCCAAATTTTACAAAACCGCCCTAACGATTTTGATCAAAACACATATTAAAGATAATGTAAGTATTCTAAATAAGATCCCGTACTTAGTTTTCCTCAAAAAATTCGATTACATTTTTAAATATTTTTCAAAAATGACTACCCAAATTCCGATCTGAATTCACATATTTTGAAATAATAACAATGCCCCAACTTTCAATGGAAATCCAATAACAGCTACGTAAAACTTATTTTCAGCAAATATTACCACCTTCTAATTTTTTTCAACTTGGAGCTTAGGCAATCAGCAACTCCCACTTCATTTACATTAAAACTTTTGATGAACGAGAAAGTTACGTTCGACCCAGTCGTGCACTTTATTTTGTTTTTTTTTTTTTTCATAGAGTAGGTATTTTTTTGTCAAATGAAAAATGATAAAGAATTGTATAATTGAAAATTGTGTAGAAGTTTTTTGTCTTTTTCTATTGTTCATTATTTGGAATTCTGAAATATGGTCACCCTAATATAAGTAACTGCTCAATTACTTGTTGCTTCTATCCATAGTTTTGTCTTAGGTTGTGGACAACTTCTTAGTGTGTCCTTGATTGTTTTGAGAGCAACTAATTTTGACTTAATCCTAATACTGTAATAAGCCCTATGACGATCCTGCTACTACGAAAGTTGATGCTTTCGTGCTTGCATCGAATTACATTGATAAATAGTTTTAGTTGTTTGCTCCTTTTCTGCAGTCATGTTGTATGTCTGTTGTACCATACAAATGTGGACGAAATCTTTTTTTTTTAAATGTTTCTTAAGACTCCAAGAAGACTATAGGCTACGTCGTTGCCACGCTTTGATTTTGTCAGCTATTTTCACCGAAATGCTATTTTTTTTTACTTACTCAAGTGGTTTCCAATTAATATATATATTTAAAAAAAAAAGTCAATATCCTTGCAAACCAACACGTCCACAATTTTTTGAAGCAATACCTACATTTTTATAGAAGACTTCTTAAGACTTCGCAATAAACTATACCGATAGACGATAGAACAATATATAATAAATCATAATACATTTTTATTTATTTTCACCTCGTTAATCTACAGACTTTTAAAAATGAAAATATTTTCATACACTTGTAGAATTTTAAATAAACAAATTTATAGCTGTGTGTTGTTTTGTTCGTGCTTTCAGCCTGGGCATTACAGACGCTTGTACCTGTAGAACTATAGATTGTACCTAGTGAAACTTCTTGAAACAGGTCCCAGCTACACCGAGTCTAAAATATTTCAATTGTTTTGCCTCAAATGCGTGTATCCTCCAACGGTTCCTACAGTCATTTAAAAAAAAAATTGTTAGCGCAGCCGTTCACAACCGTTCGTTTGTGTGAGTTTTTATTTTTGGGGTGAATAAAAAGGATAAACATTTTTAAGCTTTTCCGCTAATCGATTCTGAGACCCATTGCTCAGTAGTCCAGTAAAATAACCTCCGAACTGCGCCCACGATGTTCTTTTAATTAGGTGAAAACTTTTCCAAGCATCCAAAGGACTTGGCAAGGACAATGTAAAGAAATAACTGCTGAGTGATTCAGTTTGGCTTTTCATTTACCACTGTCTTCTCGATTAAGGACCTCCAGGAAGCCATGACGATGATACCAACTCCCAGGATAATTCAATATTCAAATTATGAATACCCAAATACAGGTCTATAAATTGCCAGTGCAAACTCTCAACACTCACTCTTCCAAGTTCAAAAGATAATCCATAACAATAAAAAGCCAATAAATAAATTATCGGAATTGGGCTTACAAATACAAAAAGTTGTACAAACGAATGAATTCAATTTCGTGCTTTTGATTTAAATCGAAACTCATCACCCAGATACCCGTACATCATCATCGCGACTGAACAATTAATTCTCTCGCTCGAAATAATTTTATTATCGTATTAATTATGAATATATTTTTTTTCTATGTGAAATTGCTACCTCTAGCTGAATAAACAGTTTATGTTATGTAGCTATGGCCTCGGCGAAGAACCAATAAATCCGTAATAACAAAGTCATTAATAATAAATTATTGATTTGAAATCCGAAACAGGCAATATAACTTGCAGTAAAATTCCACCAATAATCCCATTCCCTGGCGGGACTTTTTATTTGCTATATAACACTCCCTGTTGGGCCTGCACAAACAGGTGAGCTTCACCCTCCTTGTACTCGAATCAATTAATTTTTCGTTAGTGTTGCTCATTTTGTAGCCACTGCCCTCCAACCGAGTAGATCCTCGTTACGCAATCACAAAAAGTAAACATCCGTTTAATTTTCTTATTCAGTGCGAGTGGAAAATGTTCAACAACCTGCACTTCCCTTGTGGCTATGTTGATAATAATAATTATATGAAATTTTATTTATGTAGATATTGCAACGCTCTGCAGCATAGTTGCATCGAAGGGTGCGACGCTGGGAGTGAAGCTCGGGGCTTTTATAAATGGAATTGCAATTTTCTGCAATTTTCATTTTTCATCCTTGTATAATACGTTGTATAATATTCATATTCGTATGACTTTGCCGAAGGAGTTTGCATTTCAATAATTATTATGGATTGTTGACAGGTTGTGTGTCAGTGCAAGCCAATGCGGATGTTTTCGACTAAGTTTCAACAATCACCACGAGCTGACGTTAAATAAATAAATAGAACTAAATGATATATACGTTCTTTGGATGCCGGATTCTTGACGGACAAGAGGCGAGCAGTTGTTGAAACTTTGGCACTCAAAAAGGGGAACTGTTATGATGTAGTCAGCACCTCTTCTGTTTATAAAGGGTTTTTCAATAAGAGCGCTACAAAAGTTTATTTAAATAAAACAAAAACGCTTTTGGATATCAATGAAATTCTTTATTCCTGTAAAAGTACGTTTGATGTTGTTATTATGTATGGAACTCGATTTCTTTTGCATGGACACCACGGGCCCGCTTGCAGAAGTCCAGACACTGAACCCAATTTTCGACGGTTTTCAAGCATAAATCGGCCGATACTGCTGCAATTTCACGTTCGATATTCGTACGAAGTTCATCAGTCGTCGCTGGCTTGTTGGCATAGACCATAGTCTTGACGTAGCCCCACAGGAAATAGTCTAACGGCGTCAAATCGCACGACCGAGGCGGCCAAGCGACTGGACCATTTCGTGAGATAACACGTTCTCCAAACTTGGTTTCCAATAAATTGAATGTGACATTCGCTGTGTGGCTTGTGGCGCCGTCCTGTTGGAACCACATGTCCTCCAAGTCCATATCATCCAATTGGGGCCAAAAATATTCGGTTATCATTGAACGGTAGCGATTCCCATTCATAGTAACGTGCCGGTGACTGACGTGAATGACGCCGCCGGTCCATAAACCACACCAAACCGTAATTTTTTCGGGATGCAATGATGACTCATGGAGTACGTGTGGATTGCTGCCTGACCAATACCGCATATTTTGTTTATTGACGAAGCCATTCAGCCAGAAATGAGCCTCATCGCTGAAGATGAATCCGAATCATTTTCAAGTTGTTGGTCAGCCCAATTCACGAACATACGACGCTTCTGGTGGTCAAGCGGCTTCAGTTCTTGCGTCAATTTAATCTTGTAAGGATGTAGGCCAAGATCTTTTCGCAAAATTCGCCACAACGACGTCACAGAGATGCCCAACGCTTGAGAACGACGTGTGAGAGACACATTTGGGCTTTCTTCAACTGAGGCCTCAGCGGCAGCAATATTCTCGACACTACGGGCACTTCTTTGTCTCACTGGCACGGGAACATTTTGTACTGTGCCTGTAGATTCAAATTTTTCTACTAGACGCTCAATTTTTGATCTGCTTTGATCTATGAGGACCATAAATTGGACGTAGCGCTCTTAATGTTGAGGCCACTGACTCCGAATTTCAGTAGTAAATTTTAATAATTTCGACTCGTTGTTGGCTCGTATATCTTTCCATCATGAAATGGCACCCCTTACTGAAGAGAAATGTCAAAAGAGCGGCAAGAAATTCGTCGTCGTTTGCTGTCCCTGTCGCTCAACTTTTGTAGCGTCCCTGTTGAAAAACCCTTTACATCGAAATAAGGCTTCAGGAGAGCCAGCTAATGGCTTGGTCCTGAATGGCATGAAGTTCTTAGCGTGCGCAGATATGTGGACTGAGGCCATTGTTTAGGAAATGCGTTTGGCGACTTTGTTTGAGCACTGTTTGTACCCCATACCATTATGCCATTAAGAGAAATTCTAATGATTTTTTTGAATTTGTCTTTATTTGTTCAAATTGTGACTGAAATTTGTTTTAACATAAGCCACCACCCAGAGAAAAAATAAAGTGCACGACTGGGTCGAACGTAACTTACTCGTTCATCAAAAGTCTTAATGTAAATGAAGTGGGAGTTGCTGATTGCGTAAGCTCCAAGTTGTTGGAAATATTTTAAGGGTGCATATTCAATATGGTTTTGAAAAATTAGAAGTTGGTAATATTTGCTAAAAATAAGTTTTACGTAGCTGTTATTGGATTTTAATTGGAAGTTGGGGAATTGTTATTATTTCAAAATATTACCGAAAATATGTGAAGTGAATACAGATCGGAATTTGGGAAGTAATTTTTGAGAAATATTGAAGAAACTGATTTGTTTGAAATTTTTGAGAAAACCTAAGTACGGAATCTTATTGAGAATACTTATATTATCTTTAATATGTGTTTTGATCAAAATCGTTAGGGCGGTTTTTGTAAAATTTGGCAGACAAAACTGTACCAAATATTGCAATGTTTAGTTTGAAAAATACTATTGCTTAACTATTTAGCTGAAAACCGAGTACAAGTTATTGTTCGGGATGTTAGCATTACTTGGTTTTTAGGGTTTAATCGAAATCGAAAATGGGGTTTTCGAGATATGAGCAGTTTTTAAAGTGAGCGTTTCCAGTGATTCGAATTGAAAATTAAGAACGCAATAATTTTGAAAACATAAATTTTACACTAATATTGCATTTTGGTCAAAATCATGCCGTTTTGAGGTAAGCTAGGGAAAACTATATTTTTCAAAACTTACTATTATCAAAAATCCATTTTATGATAATACAGAGAAAAACAGAGTTTTCGATTTAGTTAGAAATAACCATATTACCTTAGGAATGAATTTTTTCTACAATCGTATAGACCGTTTTCGAGATACATATGTCCAAAATATATCGATTTTTTAGCGGGAAACTGAGTATGCAGTTATGTTTACCTCACCTAGTTAAGCTTATATGTCCATTTTTGTTGAAATCGTTACAGCCGTTTTCGAACAAATCAAACTGGTATGAACATTTTGTATGGGAAGTACCATTAATATTGAGGTTACCATTAAAAAAAAAAAACGGCCCCGATCTGTAAGCCTCCAAACTTTAAATCCGAAGTTTGAATGAAATCCGTTCAGCCGCTTAGGCTGTAGGCCTCGGGACATACAGTCAGACAGACGGACAGAATTTTGCGACCCCCTTTTTTGAGTTCGCCTATCATCGTTATGTCAGAATTGATTAACATCTCGAGTTCGAAATTTTTAACGAATACAATATCTTTCTCTTACCACGTAATGGAGAAAGTTAACAACGTAAAATCAAAGAAAACCACTTCGATTTAAATATTTTTCGGAATGATTTAGCATCGACTCTAAGGGCCGATTTTTCAATAGTCAGATAGCCAATTAGATAGGAGTTAGCTCTCAGATAAGACATAAATAAATTTTTCAATAGCAGCTATTCGAAGAATATAACAGCTAACTGCCTTATAACGTTATCTGCCCGTTTCTGAGACTGTCTCGTTAAAGTAGGCGAACTGTCAAATTTGAAAATTTTATTTTACAAAGTTTTGTTTGGGGAGATACATATGTTCATTATTATAAAAAAGGAAATTTTTCGACATTATTGACGATATTATTATTGAAGAAAACGAATTAGCATACTTTCATACCTTAGCATTAAAGTTTTTGAAGTTCTTGCGGTCACACCACTAGCTGCATTAAATAATTCGGCAATTTTATTCCTTCTTTTTGACGGAATCAGTTTTTTTATTTTCTGTAGTCTTTTGAAACTTGAACACCACATTCATTAACACTCTCGTTTCTGAAGAGGTAAAACTAACAGACCTTTTAGCAAATATAAAAATACTAGCGTTTTCCATTGCAAATCTAAAACTGTTGCCACTGAAACTAAAACGGTTAATGATAATCATGTTATCATGTTACACTTTAAAGCTATGTTGAGAGTAGTTGCAATTTTTCAAAACACGGCCTTGATGTGAAATTGAATACGTTTCACTTTGAATCTAGGTTGACTTAATTTAAAATTACACTGCGTATTTAAATCAAATATGCTTTAACGTGAAAAGGAATATTCTTTATGAAAGCTAACTCAACGTAAAATCAAGTAGAACATATTACATTTTAGTTTGCATTTTTTCCTGACAGCTTTCCTACCATAGACAAATCATACTGAGACCCCCAACTCGCAATCCTCTTTTTTTTTCAATCCCGCAATTTTTTTTAAGAATCCGTGTGACATGCGAAAACATACAAAAACTACAAAAATAAATGCTGCCAACCACGGGAAAATGTGAAGGAATTCGGGAATACCACATTTTTACATTTCTGAATGTTAGTTTTTATAATTATATTGTTAAAAGGCGAATAATTTGGCTTGTTTGGTTAATAAAACTATCTACAGGAAATGTTTTGCATTATAGAAAAATATTAGGACAAACATGGTTATGTATTAACCCCTTTTCGATATCATTAAGATCGATTTTATGTGCACATTTTTCTTAAATAACTGATAAAAGTTTTGTCTACATGTTTTTATTTTTAAGCAACCATTCTGCATTGACAATTTTTCATAAATAGTTTAAGCAAATGTACACTGATTACTGATAAAAAAATACTATCCACACGTATATAAATAATTTCAAATTTAACGGATGAAATTCTATGAACTCTGCCAGCAATTTTGCCCACAGCGGAAGTGGCATATGCAAGGTGCGAGCGTGTTGGTGAGCCGGCATTTTTGAAGTTACGTGACATTTGTCAATACGAATTTCTATGTAACAATATTAACGCACTTAGCGTTTGCCACCCCATGAAAATATAGCTTGTAGGCAAGTAACGGGAAATCAGCCGAAGTTGGTGGTCTCAGTATTGTCTCTGTTTCCTACGTCTCCCCGATTTTCCCCGCAAAATTTTCCAATAATACACCCTCCCTCGCGCTCTGAATTTTACTGTCTGTGACGGCGGACATGAAGTTTTGAATCAATTTTGGGTCAATTTAAAAAGCACTAAAAAAGTTGAGCAAAAGCCTGCATTTGAAAAGATACCTATGTAACTATTAATTTTGCGAGCAGGTTTTTATATGTATTTTTTATTTAATTTTTTGTTAATTGTTTAGTTATGATTTTATTTAATTAAGAAAAAAAAAGAATAATGAAAAATTTCGTGTTTGAGTTTGTTTTTTTTTATTCTAAACGTAGTCGACGAATAGAAAATTAAAGTTGAGGGAGAAGGCGTTTCGCAGCAAAAGTGAATTGATGATTCACTTGGGAAAAGGGTGAAAGTCTTTCCTTTTAATTCAATGTTTTGCATTCGAATGAGCGCAAACTGCTCTACAAATTATTTGCAAAACCTCGGTTTCCTATGTACCAGATCAGCTGTGTTTTTAAGTGGTCATTGCCCGAAACTTGTTTCTTAGGATTAGTTTTACATAGAACCATTTACTTTACATTTATAGATTACATTTCAATACGATTAACTTATCACTAACACTTCTTGATTTATACCATTTATATCTCTTGAATATGTGAGATCGAGATGGCGATATGATGAGGTGTGGACTGCTTCCACCCCACTTCGTACGTGTGACTAGTCTCGATGCATAATCCAATCGTCCGTCGGTGGTTTTCTTTGCGGCTTTGTTTTTGTGCGGTGTTTTTTGTTGCTATTAAATGTTTTCCTTCAGTAATCGCGTTCCAAATGTCAAATGCCTTGCTACCAGTGATTGGGAACATTGTTGTGACTTCGTCCTTGAAGTTAAATGATCATATTCCAATCACTGGCCTAATGTACGCACATTGATTGCATCAACGAGTCGATCATTTGTTTGGGAAAAAACATTTTAATTGTACTACATTTTAAAATCCCCCGTACTACATTTTCGACCTCTTGTGGGGCAGCACTCATTCAGAGATATGCGCACATGAATTAGTGTTCAAGTTCAATTGTCACAGCGTAAGACTGGAAACGTTTATATCCGCAGATATTTTATGTGTCAGCATTGGTAAACTCTGCTCCCAAGTGAAATGTGTGAAACAAAAGAGGTTGGATCGGGTCTTGCTATCTGGCAAGTTGGTTCAAATAAAAGTTTACCTTGACATTGCCCACAGAGTTGTACTTCACCGAGTCATAAATTGACTATGCAAAGGTACTTATAAAAAGGGATTTAAAATTACTTGTTCTCCTTTATATTCATCAGTATATCATTCGCATAACTAACCCATCTAAATTCAGCCTTAAACGGCTAAACAACAAAATGCGTTACCCTTACACCTTGACAAATTGACAAATTGAACGGAAAATGATTTTATTCCACTTGTTGCTGCCACCGCCCTGGAATACAGATATATCCAAAATAAGCCTACACTAATCGACGAATGTATCTCAGACCCACAGTAAATACAATCATGACGCACTGCTAATTTCTAACCAATCCATGTCAATCGGTTCATTTCGCCATTTCGCATTGGATTAATGTTCACCAATTTAGGCTATGCCGCTACGACTTCTTGTATGGTAATTCTCAGTCATTTGTCCACTCAGTGACGTGAATTCCATCATCATCCGGCCAACGCATTTCGGTCATCAAACAAAAGTGAGCTGGCCCTAGCGATCTAGCGCGGCAGTTGTTGTAGGCTGCTTATGATGGGTGTTCTCGTGTTGCGTGTTGAAAAGTGTGTGTGGTGCGTAGGCCATAAGCATTTCAACTTCTTGCTTTTCGCCTTAATCAACAACGCCGGCTGGAAGCGCTTTGTTCTTCGCTGTTGTTATATACATATGTTTGTCACTCTTGTATGACTGGTGTAGATTATCAACTTTGCTTATATGGAAACTTGACTCCAAAGCCGAATCGAGCTCTTCTTGATGGCAGCGAGCGGTGGGTAATGGAAATGGTAAAAGCTTGCGAACTTGTTGTTTACTTGTGTTTGGCACATCGCATTGCAGTCGATTGATGGAATAGAAATGGAAATCTGTTCGTTTAAATTGAATTCAAGTCACATTCCTTGGCCATCGAAAGTGGGTTAAAAGTGGAGTAGTATCAAGGCGAGATTTTGTAATAGCCGAATCGCACTTGTTGGGCAAATGCTATAAATCTTAAATTGGTGGTCATTCCGAAGGCAAATGGCTTTTACTGCCACGCAATTCAGTAGATAAGTTTCACTGTTATAGATGTTGGTTTTTGTCGCCATTGTGGAGTTGACAAAAATATGGAATGTAGGGTCATTTGTAATTTTTTTAAAGTCGTAGTTAATAGACTTCACCAAACAACAGGTCGATGACAACAGCTAATAAATAGGTTTGTTGGGTTAGGTTAGTGGGTTGGCGATGCAGGAGAAAGCCGTGTACCCACCACATTATGATGAATGTATAGATCCATTGTGATTTTATGACCCGCACACTATGGAAAAAAAAAACCTACGGATTGACGAGCCATCCCGAGGCTGTTAAAAAGTTATGCAAGTCTATTATAGATCTGTCAGAGAGGTTTCGAAAAAATATCTTCCAAGGGTTCTGTATCTGAAGTGTCAGAATGTCAGACAGTGACAAAGAAAGTGTCCAGTGTCCTCATACACCTTCTCACCACCGCATCCTCGGCACAGGTCATCAGTGCGTTTATTTTCATTTTCTCGGTGTAGTTTTTCAGGGTGTTATGCCCAATGGCAGACACTGCGACCTGAAAGATCTATTGTATCAAATGCCCAGTGGCAATACCCACAGCAGATGATAACATTTTGTTTGCATATTTGTAGGATTTTATTTGTCTTCTGTTTGTCATAGAGTGGCCATATTTTCCTGGTTATGACCCAGGAATCGAGCTTGCTCCATCTTTCATCTGTTGCTGTCCGTATTTTGTTCTCAATTACTTGAGAATACAGTGGGGGAGTCAATATTGTGGTTTTGGGCGGGTCAAGTTCAAGAGAAGAACACTTTTTTTTGCAGATTATCAGCTTTTTTATTACCGGCTAAAACTTTGTGTCCGCGCACCCAGTAGATTCTTACTTTGTGCAGAGCCCCAAGAACTTGTACCTCTCTTGACTGCGACCTAAGTTTAGATTAGATCTCAACAGCAGAGATCGTTTTTAATGCCGCTTGGCTGTTAATGGAAACAGTTATTATCTGCATGAAGTATTGCAATGTCCGCTAATTTAAACAACTCGCCGAAGCGACTAGGAGCTCGATATAAACTCAGATAAAAATACTATAATTTTAATACGAATTCCTTTTATTTTAATGTGTTTCTGCTATTAAAATTAGTCAATGTGATTTTTCCTATTATTAGTACAGTTCAAAAACTATTGAACTATAGTTCCATTAGATCATTTTTTTTTAGTTATTTTGTAACATTAAACCATTGGTGCATGAAATTAAAAAGTAATAATATGTCCTATTATTTTAATTGGTTCCCCTTTTGTGTATACACTATTAAAACTTTTATTTTCCACATTAATTTTAAAGGAGAAGTACTATTAACTCAATGCGATAATATTATTAAATCAATCCTGCGCATACTATAGTTTTAATTAGTTTTCATTTTGCATATGATTTTTTTTCTCGGAGTGTACGAACATCGATATATAAATAAATATAATAAAACTATAGCCGTTTTCATGTGTTAACGGTTGGCGTGAAAACTACTGAACAGATTTCGATGAAACTTTTTGTAAAATGTCCCTTAAGATCCTGAGGAGGATATAGGCTATTAGTTTCATGGCCATATCCTTTTTTGGGAGCGTTTTTGACCAAAATGTGTATTTTTTTTTCTGACTTTACTGCCTTTTAATCGCCTTTACTCAAACAATTCTTAATCAATGCAAACAAAACAAAATACTTAACAGAGCCAACACTTTCATAATTATTTGAAGCCATCAATCAGCTTTCTGTATCATCTAGAAGCTGAGCTACAACATAAAAAAACTAAATTTATTTTCTCAAATCGAAAATTATCAGCAACCGTTGTTCTTGATCTTTCTTGATCGCTTTGGGGTGGTTGGCTGGCGCACATCGCACAAGCACATGCATTTCAACAAAAACTGCGTGAAGTTCTCTCCGATTAAGTGAAACGAAAGAGAAGTATGCGAGGTGATTGTGGATGTATGAAACAGCCACGGTTGCCACTTTGGTAATATTTTTTTTGCTTTTTGAGTTTTGGTAATTTGGTAATTTGTATCTGGTTTTGGTAACTTTTTGAGCAGGAACACCAAAAATACAAACTCGATATTAATTCATTTAAATGCTGCCTTACCGTTTCCGAGTGAAAGCATTGCATTTTCATATGCGTTAGCACCACAGATGTAAACCTATTTTGTTCAAAAAATCACTGAGTGCACTCATTTTCTTCTTTTGACAGAACTTCAGCACCACAGATGTAAACCTATTTTGTTTAAAAAATCACTGAATGCACTCATTTTCTTCTTTTGGCGAACTTCGAAATATTTTCTGTTTATAAATACATTTAGATATGGATAGGTTAGTTAATCATATTATTTATTTGCAGACGTAAAACTCTAATTTGTTAAAGTTATAAGAAAAAAATGGCTCGGAAATGGTAGATGCTCCCATGCCTTCTAACAGCTGGTAATTTTGTGAATAACGTTGATGAAATTGTTTAATTGCTTCGACTGACAAAGTTCCTACTACGTTCCTTGAGTCTTATGTTTTATAAATGTTTGTTTTTATAAAAACAATTTTAAAAATCAAATAAAATGATTTGAGCTTAGAAAATCATGCTTTTGGTCGGCAAAAGTATTCATAGTAGATATTACTATTACATTAGTAAGTTAAGTCTTTTTTTTTTGTTTTATAAAGTAGTCTAAGTGTTTTAAAGACTGACTGAGTTCCTACAAACCTAATGTACCAAATTGAATATTTAAGAAAGACATGTTTTTTTTATGTTTTAAAATGTTTTATCAACGTCTGCGGATTTTTGGTAAATTTAATCTGGGTTTGGTAACTTTTTTTTCCAATTTTGGTAGCTACTTTTTAATGCAAGTGGCAAACGTGGAAACAGCGAAAAAGTTTTTCTGAGGAAATGCGTAGATGGCTGATGACATCCGATGGTAGGCGTATGGTGGTGTCAATATCCGATATATAAATTCTGTAGTTACTGTAGTAGTATATTTACCTCTTGCGGTTCACACGCTTAACCAATCTTAACAAATGAAGTGTCAAAAAAAAAGAAGATATTTTCGGGGTGCTTATTTTAGCATTTTTACTTTTTTAAAATATTAACAATTGAAAAGTTTGAATTTTACTACATTAAATTTCAACACACTGATTCGTCACCTCAATATTTAAATAAAATAATGAATTTGTCAAAGTTATAAGACGGGCATTGGGCTGCGTTGCACCTGTCCTGCAAATACCACTCCACATTATTTGTACCTCATATGTTTCCTTTCAAATAGTTTTTATAAGCTTTTTGCAAAATACCCATCAATGGATTATTCCGGTCAAAGTTCAAACGTGAATCGACGATCACGAAAGAACTCGACTTTACTTCGTCATTCCTCCACTTAAAAAAACACCAACCACCCCAAAGTAATAGCATTTCACACCACCGTCTTCCCTTATCGGCTACATTTCATTGCTGAAAAAAAACACGGAGAAAAAAAACCGCTAATAGCCTCTAACCTAGTTATAGCGAACCCGAGTGTCAGTTCCCGATACCACAAGAAACCAATATAACCAAACGAACCAAGTGGTCAACCGGGTGTGGGAAGCTGAGTTGCAACGAGGATAGTATGTACACAGATCCATTTGTTCAATCAACTTTTGCATCATTTCAGTGCTGACAGTCCCGTTGTTGGTAAAGTTGGTGTCGCTGTTCCTGACCCAGATGGGGGAGAAAAATAGCCCGTAAGCCAGGCAGATCTATCTGGACACTGACATATGGGTTAAGTCCTTTTAGCTTCGTGTTAACAAACAGTTGATGTGTTCAGATTATTCCTTTATCTTCCTTTATACGTAGGCGTACCCATCCGATATGTGTCTTTGGTTTATACTTCATTTTGTTTTCCCTGCTCGTTAAAGCTTAAGTTTTCCCGTGCGCTCTACCGACTTCTTCCATATTTCCTGTTACCAGGATTAACCACATATTTTTTTGTTATTTCCTATATAAATTGAACACAAACACACTGCCATTTCGATTTTGAAGTGAAGAACATCGAAATTGAATTATTGTCAAGGGGGAAAATGAAATGAAAGTGCCACATTCAGCTGGCTAACGGTATACCTACTATTGGATAAAAAAAAAAGAAGGAATAAAGCTGTGTCACCCCAAACCCCTTGTGGATGGATGACGTTCCCATTCAAGTGCGATTCACTTACTCTTCTTTGGATGGTTCAGCGGGTAGATATATTTATGTATATTTGTGTTGTGCATGTCCTGGAAATTGGAATTTTTCTATTAAAAAACCAAATGAAGTTTTCATTTCTATTGTAAAGGGTATTGCATTGTGTTGAAAGCTGATGGATTTCCTTAGAACTGGTCCGGAATTCATTTGATTGTGATTGAACGCAAGCTCTATTACTTGCATGAAAACAAACACAACAATTTTGCTATTATTTCGGATTTGACATATAAAAAAGCTAACCTTACGACGGACTTTTTTAAACGGCACGATGCACACAAAATTGTCGGAACCGCCGTTGCCACGTCTTCAAGTTGTAGTGTGCAAGCGTCATCGCCCATAGGTCATACTGTCTCAAGGTGATAACTGAAGCTTCATTACCATATCCTGGGCGGCGCTGTCGAAAGTAATATACAATAGGAGTATTGTACTCCTTTTTCGTCTGCCGTACTCCTCAAAGAGAAATAGCGCTCCTATTTTTAATTTCGGATCTATATATGTCATTATTATAATAATTTCATAATTTATATTCAAATATCCACCGCGGATTTTCAAGTCGGCACGGTTCGGTTGAATTTGAGAGGAAACCGCGTCTGCTGTAAAATTGGCGCAACGTTTACACTGACCAACACTCATTTTGATAATGTTTCATGCCATGGTGTTTGGGAATCAGCGACTCAATAATAAATACCAGATAAGACAGATGCCGCCGAAACAACATGACTGCTACAGTTTGCCACCATCGACCCGTGTTGGCGCAAATTGGCGACAACAGAAACCTTTTGTTAACTCAAACGCGAATTTCCATGTGATGATGAGTTACAAATTCCTTTATTAAATAATTCATATATAATTCAATAAAAATTCAATTCTAATATAATTAACAAAATTTAACTTACTTTAGTCTCTTTTTTTTGGGATTACCTTTCAAAAGTACAGAGTAAATACGAGAGAATAAAACACGTTTCGAAACGTCAAAGGTGTTCTAATATTAAGGTTAGTTAATATGACAGGACAATCGACAAATTGTCAGCTTCTCTAAGGGGGAACTACACGGCTCGTTAACATTCGTAGTAAGCACGTATAACTACTAACAACCCGTAACAATTGAAAAACCCTTAGCTGCAACTAAATTTCTTGTTTTTGTTCTGTACTCCCCGGTACTCCTCCACAGAATTCTATTATACTCCCCAACGAAATTAAGAAACGTCAGCCCTGATCCTGGGAGTATGGCTACTATTTATAACTAAACAAAAACCCGTCAACACATCCAGCTACACAAGGGAATCCACCTTGAGCAAAAAATTGGGTAGCTATTTCCGAAGTATTTTGTGGCCAGCAAATGGTGGTTGCAAGCAATTCCTCGATTATTGCGTCCGAAACTCAGACTGCAGACTGTAGCTTTACTTATTCCGTGCATAGCAGTGACTCCATGATATTGCCCTCCATTTCCAATCCAACGTAGTGTGCATAGAATCTGTTGCAGGGGACTTAAGCAATTATTTCGTTCGCTGTCAAACCTTAGCCTATGTCCAATTGTTGACAAAACACGTTGAATACTCGTCTTCGTTAAACGAAAGCTTTCCAGGGTTGAAAAATTATCTCCAATTTCAAAATTTGTCCTTAATTTTTCAACCCTTTGTACATTATATGTATCCTCTTCGTCATATATTTTTTTAATTATATCACCAACTGTTCACAACAAAAGGTCAACTGCAAATTATTTTTTTTCTTTCCATATTATTGACAAACTTTTCACGATTTGCCAAATCGTGCCAAATTTAACTCTTATATGCTGGATCATATCGTAATCTTGGTGTTTCCATATTAAGTCCGGCGATTTTTACCCTTTGGCGAGCACTTAAAACAGTTCAAACGCTTTCTAAAAGCATTTGGGACGACAACCAATTATATATGAGGACAGCTTGTGATAAGCCAAAGTGATCCCAGATTGAGGGGAAAAGCGCCAATTTTGGCGTAATGTAAAATATTAAGTGGAAAACGAGGGGAAACAGAAATCAAAAATCTCTGTGAAACTAAAAACAAACTCAAAGTTTGCTCAGAATTAAATGTTTATACTTAACATGGAACCAAATAGTCCATCGAACGTCTACGTACATGTACAAACATTTAATGCTTTGTACTTAATTTTAAGCCCTTTGAAAAGTCTGAATTTTTTTCAATTAAAAATAAATGAAAATTTCACTAAGGGGGGAAAGGGCGAAACTTTTTTTCGAATTTAGGTGAAAACGAAAACTTTTGCTGATAAACAAAGGGGCACTCCGGGAGTGCCGACAGAAGTGAAAACAGAGATGAATGAATAAGAGAAATGGACATCTTTCGTACGTCTATCCCCCCAAGACAAATGGGTTTACATTGTTGTTTTTGTAATTTAAATCCCTGTCTGTGAATACGTGTGAGCTACAAAAAAAACCTACTAATGACAGACCACCAATCAAAATTCAGAATGGCCGGCCGAATGTCATAAAACAGCATAATTTTGTATTCACCGTATGGTGACACTCTCTTTAAGATATGTAGGTCTGTTCGTTAGATATACGATTTTTCGGTTACCTCCAGAATGACCCCACTGTATTATTCCGACTGGAAGGAACAACTTTTTTATATGTGAAATTATTAATTGTTCTTTTTTTTTTAAATAAAAAAAAGTTATAGTTTAATTCTACGTGGAGTACTAAAATGTAGAAAAAAAAGTGTTAATGTTTTGAAATTATATATTATAAACAATAAAAACTTTTCATGCCGAATTATAGTAGATAGCCTTGATAGATTAGTACGTGACTAAAATGTTGGATTTTGCAATTTATATGCAAACTTATTGGTAAATTGTAATTAATTTGAATTTATACCGCCTGCTTGTGTTCAAGTTAACAAGAAAACATTTTTCATTGCTCTGTTAATAAAAATGGAACTTGATGTGTTATTCGTAACTATATTAACCATGATTGATAAATGGCAGTGTCAAAGTGTTAGAAACATATTAATTATCAATTATATATTCACTGCAAGCAAATTAACTGTCAACCGTCAAAATTCAAATTTTCCTAGTGAACATGCCCAATTGGTGGTGAATTCACAAATTTTCCGCCATCTTCCGGGTGAATTCACGAACTCACTTATAAATACTAGTATAGTAATGAGAATGTATGCGTGACTTCATGAATTTTTCAGGAAAACAGCTTGTAGGCAGCCGCCTTTCCACTTGAAAGATATATATCTCTGTATTCCATTATCTTTGAGTGAAAACTTGAACAATTACGTGTGCATTTTTTGAACCGCCAGGAAATATTTTTTGAATCGTCAGGAAATATTTTATTGTGCAGGAAATACTTTTAAATGAAGTTTTTTTTTATTCGTTTTTATAAACTACTACTGCAAAAATTATATAATAATTTTCATTTTCGTTTAATGCGCTATTGTACATGAAAAATAATGCATATTATTTTACATACAAAAATTGCAATCTATTGCTTAAAACGTACATTTACAAATGCATGAAATATGAAGTTTAATTAATTGGCCTTGAAATGAATACTAATTTAACTTATGAAACCATCAGCTCCCACGCACCTACCCGATTGCCCCCGCAAATTTTGAAAATAAAATTCTCTCTTAAATTGCTTATCTGTGAATGCACGTGTAGCAGAAAAAATAAAATCTTAATGGCAGGAGGTGTAATAAAAGAAAAAAAACCAAACCAACTGTCCTAATTTACTTTAACATGGCACACAAACTTTCCCACATAGTAAGAAGGAAAACTGCTTGTAGACAAATTCTCTTAAGTTGTCTGAGCAGACGACAGAGTTGCCAACCACTTTTAACGGAAAAATGCTTAACTTAGAAAAAAGATGCCCTTTTCAATAAAATAATGCCTAAAATATTTTTTTAAGTTAATTGGAACAATAAATCAAAAATTAAATACAAAATATAAAAAAAATAAACAGCTTTCAAGTTTGTTTCCAATTTCATTTCACTTACTTTAAGTGGAAGCTAGAATTATTTTTAAAGATTGACAGATAAATTGCGCGTTAAATGGGCAGAGTTTGAAGGTGGAAGCACATTCTTTAAGACCGAGGTTACATATAAAATTATTTTTGGCTAAGATTTTTAAAGAATGTTTAAAAATATAAAAAAATATTTGAAATAAAATATATTGAAAAAACAAGGCTTAAAGCCTTAGCTAATGAAATAATTCCTAAAAAGCATGAAAAAGCCTTCAATCTGTCATTGCTTAAAAATAAAAGTGGAATGAAATTTGAAAAAAATTTGAAATCTGTTTATTTTTTATAAATGAAAATTGTTTTTGTTTATTTTTTCATTTGCATTTGTGTTTAAGTTTTAAGTTATTTACCAAAAAAAAAAGGCATTTTTTTTTTCAAGTTGGACATTTTTTCAAAAGTGGTTTGCTACGCGGACACTAGTTTCGGAACATTGGTGTCTTGAGTCTAATGGTGTTTTCCCATCTCAACAAACAGTCTTCAAAGTCCGGGAAGGTGATGGAAAATAAAGCCATCGACCAAACTCTCAAAATGTTCCATTATTTAATTCGCTTTCGAAAGCAAAACTAAACCAAATTTTTAATTTCGTTGTATTTCGTTACTGAAACCGAAACCAGATTAGTTTGTCATTATTTCGTCTAAAGTGACCCCAATGAGGGGGGTTGCAAGGGGGCAGTATGCCGCGCCATACATTTTCCACTGGTTTGGTCTTTTCTCTTTAAGTAGAAAATTGGGCAACCGAATTCCGGCAAAAAGAGAGTGGGAAGTATATGGACGGATACAAATTATCTGTCTGATAGTTGGTGTGTTGCTGCATTTGACGCCATTCCAAATGAATGTTAAAAGTGGCTACAAGTCGTTTTCCGGTTAAAGTAAGGACGCCCTTTCTTCTTGCCTGCTTAAACAAATTGCATGCTCAGCATCGCTATTCATTTTCGACTCTTATTTATGCTTCGAAATTCAAGCAACAACCGACGAATGCCTGCCTAAATTCCACACGTATTAAAAATTATCTCGCATCGTCGCCTCTTTTCACTTTTTCTCTACCTATACTCTGCCACTTCCCCGCATTCTTTTATTTACTGGCTTTTACAAACGGTGGCCCCAGTGGCGCAGAGCGTTTAGAAAGACGAACCTAATCGTTATTGCCTGCTTGGTAAAAAAAAGCTCACCCCTATTCCGCTATTTAAAATAGTAATAGGATTTCAGTATTAACTCAATCAACTTGTTCCTCATGTAGGTAGCTATATAATCGCTTATTCTAGCATATCTGATGACGAAAATCCATGGCAACTGTCTCTTTAAAAAAAATATATATATATTCCGCAAATGAGGCATAAAATCTGTTCCATTCATAAATATTTCCAATTTTAATTTTAAATTTAAAACTAAATCGCAGATTTAAATAACTTTTCTGCTTTTCACTTCATTCGAGGATTTTTTGCAAAAGTCATCACAAAGGACGAACTCCGTCTGCCTGGTCGTTGTCTGGATTGCGGGGCGAAGGCCCTCTCTGTTACAAAATTGTATTTTCTGTAGGTACTGACGATACAGACTTTTTTTATTGCATCTTCAACAGACCGTAAGTTTATGTGAAATTTTATATTCAACCTTGTTCGCATCGCATCCTATGCTAGGGTTTGGCTGGCTGTGTGGGTCTTGTATCGTTGTTGGTTGGGCGTGATATTTAGCTGAAAGGGAACTTTTTCACTTTTTTGTGTATATTTCAAAACGGCAAACCTTTGCAAATTTAGTTTTTTTATTTTTCCACGAAAGAGGAAGAGACTAACTCTCCGACTCTGGCGGAAAAAAAAATACCGAATGCAAACAAAATATGATTCGAATTTCGGAATATAGAAATTTGAATGGGAATGCATTTTTTCCGCGTCGTTCATGGAGTTCTGCTCAGTGACGAGTGCAAACAAACAAAAAAAGGATCTCTCTTGAGTGTCCATCGAAGTAATTGTTCAAAGTTTTCAGCTGCTAAGGGGGGAAATGGAATTAATTTCCTGCTTTCAATAATATTGAACGGTTCATGGCCCCTGATGGCACATTTAATGGAGAAATGAAAAATGTATAATGCTTCCAAGCGAACAATAAGCTTTAAGGAGGCCCAGGCACTTAAAGATGAAATGACGAAAATTATCGTAAAGGAGCTTAGGAGTTTTAAATGTCGCAATATTAGAGGATTTCCCTGACAAGTAAGACGATTACCGACATATACGTGCAGCTTTATGGACGCGTACCACATGGGGTACGATGTGATACAGCCTTTATCGCAGGTTTTTACTTACACATCATTAAGCTAAGGAATTGCAGGGGGCGATATGATACTTAGAGTTCGGGCGCTAGGGGTATCCACTGACAGATGTAGGTACGCTAATGAAGAAAAGGAATTATTTCTTCTTGGAACTCGTCGTCAGCCGACTTCGGTCCTCGAAATTTACACTTCGTGGAACTCTGTTATTGTTGGATAATGAATGGAACTTTTAAAAAGCACTTAAGTCAGATCGGGTGTGAAAATGAAGGTATATCGTTTTTGGTATTGTTTGGTGATGGGGGCCCTTTAGCAAATTTTTGTGAATGCCTTTGGAATTGATTTTCAATTATGTAGCATAAAAATCATGGGCTCTTGGAATGACGAGGATGTTTACCTGCCTTCATACGATTTCTCTGAATAGAACGTACCTATCGTATGACAAATGTGTGGAGAAATTGTTGAAAAAGATTGCGTAAGCTTTTAATACATATTTTCGGCAGAGTTAATTGAAAAGCATCAAATTTTTGAAGAAGAAAGGCGTTGTGATGGGTGGAGGACTTTACAGTAAGTAAATGTTTGTGCAAGGGGCACAGGCCCCGGGCGGCACTTTGCTGGGGGCGGCAATTTGGAGAGGCTAACATTTTTTAAAATATATAAAATTAACAAAACGGATTATTTTTTCAGTCCAACGAATTTAATTAAAAATTTATTTACATTCCTTTTGTTAATAAACAACAAAATCCAATGAACGCGGGTCCGTAGTATGCAACTACATTTTATCCGAAATTAAAACCCTGTACAGCACACACAAATTATAGCACAGTACACAACATCTGCATTCGAAAATACTCTTTTTCTCTTTTCTTGCTAGAAGCCGTCACGGTTGCCACTTTGGTAATTTTTTTACCAAATTTGGTAATTTTTTTTTTGCTTTTTGAGCTTTGGTAATTTGGTAATTTTTATCTGGTTTTGGTAACTTTTTGAGTAGGAGCACCAAAAATACGAACTCGATATCAATTCATTTAAATGCTGCCTTACTGTTTCGGAGTGAAAGCTATTTTGATGAAAAAATTACTGAATGCACTCATTTTCTACTTTTGACAGAATGATGGTGAACTTCGAAATATTTTTGTTATAAGAAAAAAGGCTCGGAAATGGGAGATCATCAAATGCCTTCTAGCAGCTGGTAATTTTGTGCACGACGTTGTTGACGTTGTATAATTGCTTGGACTGACAAAGTTCCTACTACGTCTTATGTTTTATAAAAGTTAGTTTTTAAACAAGCAATTTTAAAAATCAAATAAAATAATTTGAGTTTAGAAAAGTATGCTTTTGGTCAGCAAAAGTATTTAAAGTAGATATTACTATTACATTAGTAAGTTAAGTCTTATTTATTTTATTTTATAAAGTAGTCGTTGTTTAACTACTTAAAGACTGACTAAGTTCCTACAAACCTAATGTACCAAATTGAATACTTTAAAAGACCTATCTTTTTTTTTGTGCTTTAAAAATGTGTGCTATATTATAATAAATAAAAATAAAGTGCTAGGAACTCTCCACTTTTCTTTTAGTTTCACTGGAGACTCAGCAAATGGACCTTTTTACACTGTCATGCCGTTTTTTTTATATTATATTCGTAAATCAGAGTTAAAAAGTATAAGGCATTTTCACATTTGCTCAAGACTATATATGTATGTATGCTATTTATTCTCTTTGTGTTTTATCAACGCGTCCAGATTTTTGGTAAATTTTATCTTGGTTTGGTAACTTTTTTCCCAATTTTTTTGCAAGTGGCAACCGTGGAAGCTGTGTGTGTTGTGTGTGAGAGGAATTTCTCAAAATTGAAGCTTATTAAAAATTATTTAAGGTCCACAATGAGCACCGTAAGGCTATCTATCTGAGTATTGTGGCTATAGAACTGGAAATCATAGAGACTATTGATACTGATAGAATAATAAGAGAAACAAAATTTTAAAGAAGTTTTCTGTAAATAAATACGAAAATTTTCTTCTTAACTAAAAAAATTAATTACATATGTACCTACCTAATAAATTTGTATTTCTTTTACTTAAAACTAAATTAAATGCTCTCTTCCTTTCATTTAGAAATTATTTTTTTTAGCACATTTTAGTTATGAAATTATTTATTTATTTATTAATGAACTTAATTATTTAATTAATAATATTACTTAAGACTAAATTAAATGCTCTCTTCCTTTCATTTAGAAATTATTTTTTTTAGCACATTTTAGTTATGAAATTATTTATTTATTTATTAATGAACTTAATAATAATTTAAAATTAAAATTAATTTAATACAATATATCTAATTTTATGCAAAAATTAAAAATTTTCGAAAGCTAAAAAAAAAAATTTAAGTTTAAAGGGAATTACCGTTGTTTATTTTATATCCTTTGGTAAGTAATTTGGGTAAGAGATTGGCTTCTAGTGAGGGTACGGGGTGTATATTCCAGCAAGTTGGACCTACATTGGACACATGCAGTGTGTCGCGAATATCGCCATCCACATTGATAGCCAGGCTGCGCTTAAAGAGCTAGAGTCACATACCACTAAATCTGAACTCCTGACTAACTTGCCGCACAATGCTCAATGCATTATGTTTGCAGAACCGTGTCAGATTGTGTTGGGTACCTGGGGCATTGTGATGTTGAGGGTAACGAAAAAGCCGACTTTCTGGCTAAAGAAGGAACGGAGCTCAAGGATTAAGGGTATCAGACCACCTATAGCCGTTACTAAAAGAGTTGTTCTCGAGAAAACCTCCAATTAAGCAGCCACAATATGGTCTCAAAGGCACTTAAATAGGAAAAAGTCTGAAGAACTACTAAAGCTCAGTAGAACAAAGTAAAGATTAACGGTAGGAATACTGTCTGGACGCAGCCTTCTAAGGAAGCATGCCATGAGACTAGGCTTAGCTAAAACGGATATATGCAGGTACTGCAAGGACCTACAAGTCACGGAAGATATCCCCCACCTTCTACGCGAGTGTCAAGCAATTGCGCGGAGTAGAAGGAAGCACATAGGCAGACACTTCGTTAACAACTTAGAGGAGGTTGGTTCCTCAAACAATATTGGGACCATAATTAAATTTTGTAGGGAAATGAACTGTCTGGGAAATTTGGTTTAGGTTTTTAACCGTAATGGTTCCCTGGGGATGGCGATGGACCCGCCTTGGTGCCTGGTCTTTTGTGACGATCCCACAACCAACAACCCCACTCAAACTAACCTAACCTAACCGAGAGATTGGGACATCGGGAAGTAACCAATGTGGGAAAATTTTCAATTTTGCGGCTTAATTTTTGCTTTACTTGCTAGTACGAACAACAGTTGACAAAATTTCGAAGAGAAATTATACCGAGACTAGCTGAACCCCCGCCGGCTTCGCCAGGCAAAAAAAAAAACTTTTTCCAATAATTTAAATAAAATTAAAACATTTATTGCAATGCTTTATTTTTATATTTATTTTTTTACCATCGCTTGTATTTATAAACAAATAGTGCAGATGGTTTTCCGACTCGGGAGCATGCAACGTACAGTTGGCCATGCGAGAAATCTGGATTTTCCAAATTTATACCGCACATTTGAAAAGATTGCCCTTGCGACTTATTAATGGTAACGGCGAATGCAAGGCGAATAGGGAATTGAAGACGCTTAAATTTGAATGGGGCATCAGAGGGAACCACCGGTATGCGAGGAATCAAAACTTCTTCACCTTTGAAATTTCCATTCAAAATTGTCGCTTCTATCACATTTCTGAATATTTTTTTGACGGCAAGCCTGGTACCAACCATTACACAGTTTTGATTGGTGGATGTTGCGAAGCGTAATAATCGGCGCTCCAATTTTTAGCTGCAGTACGTGTGGTGGTATTCCTGGCAAATCAAATGCGTTTAAGAATTCTGTTGGATAGTTCACTACCTCATCCTGATTCATGATGGTGACCACTGATTTCAATATGAATAATGCACTTGGTATTTCTTTTAAAACATCGTCATTAAGATCATTGACATCTTTGTTCATTCCGGCCAATATTGCTCGATTTTTGTACTGATGTGCTATGTCTGGAAACACGCTATGAATTAGTTCTTCTTTTGATTTAGTGAAACGGCAGAAATCGTATGGTAGTGTTATCATTACTGTATTCCTGTCGACGGGCATTGCACCATACCTATGATTATCTGATGGCATTCTGTCCAATGCTGTTTTAAACAAAGTCACTAATTCGTTGTGCTGATGAAAATTATCTTGTAAGACAGCAATTATTTCTCTTCATACGTTGGGAGAAATAGAACACCGTTGATCAAATTCATAATTTGAATTTTCAAGAAAATAAATTTGCAAAAACTGATGATAACTATCTGCAAATGGCAAGAACGATCCGACTATGTGGTACACCAGACCTTGAATCTTGATATTAAAAGATGTTAAGTTAAGAATTTTGTAAATGCAATTGTCGTTGATTACCTTAAATGTTGGCATGAACTTATCTCTGATAATTTTTGTTGCTTTTTTTTCCAGAAGCAATCTAAACGAATTGCGAAATGTAAAAAAGAGCTTTTTGTTGTGAAACTGATAAAAATTAAGTGGTTTCTTTTCTAATTTTTTAATTTTTTTTTTTGCCTATCAATTGATCACCTTGATTACCGACATTTAAAAAAAAAATCATTAAATTGGTTGAAAATTACGGGCGATAGAGGGAAACATACACTTTTTGCCACTTTGTTTTATATATATATAGAGATTATTGACATACATTATGTTTACGGTTAAAACCGTATACGAAGGTTTTTTTTTTTAGTGTGTGAAAAGGGGCCGGCAAAAATTGGGTCTGCCCCACGCGGCCCCAACCCACGCTACGCCACTGGTCCAACAACCCTAATGGACTTGAGTTTATACATTGCTTCTCATTTTGATCTTGGAATCGATGTCCCTGCATTGGACTTGTCTATAGTTTGCCGAGTACCTGATTGTCAATGGTTCTATACACGGAAAGAATTGAAAATCACCAATTGCAAAATTTTGAGTTGCAATTTACGATTTATATATTTCTCGCAAATCACAACGAAGTTTTCATGGATTGATACAGAAATTGGTAATATGACATTGAAAACGGCGGAGAATACCAAATTCTGTTTGTTGTAATTTACGATTAGAATTATCAATTCGAGCTTCTTTTATTAATCAATATATAATAAATCAATCAATAAAATCTTGTAACAATTTAACACATGAAACTGAAAACGTATATTGACGTAGAGAAGTCGTAAATTGCAAAATATTTTTTGTAATTTCCATGGAATCAACTACCTGATGTGTGGATTTTTTTTATGCACAGTTCATAGTCCATGTACCTATCGAAATCCTTTAAAGTCCTTTCTTTTTATGGATGAATGTATGTATGTGGTCAGACAGACAGCTGTAATCATGAAGCCAAATCTTCATTGTGCACATTGCGTTGCGGTGCAGAGACAGGCAGTCGGTATTCAATCTTTGTTTAAAGTAGTCGGGTTAAAGTTGTTTAAATTTAAATAAAACTAATTCGTATGGATAGTGATTGTCCTACTAATTATAAAGCATTCTGGAATACATTTTGTAAGTACCTATTGAATTCCAAAAACCCTGAAGTACCTATACATATAAATCTGTATTTTTTTCAGAACTTACATCTTGCTATTAGAAAAGAAGTATCAATTGGAATGTATTCTAAAATATGTAATTGAAAAGAATTGTAAAGGTTCTTATTAATGTCAAGTTCATCTAAATATTTTTTTTGTATTTTAAATTTCATCATAGACCGAAAAACCACCCCAGACAAATCCCGTTGTCTCCGGACGATATGGCGCCGTATGATTTTTTTGGATATCAGGAGGAATACGAAAAAAACCTAATTAATAAAACTATGAATTTTGATTTGTAAATCACAAGATATAAGTTGCAAATTGAGAATAAAGTTTTCTAATTTCACGACTAAACATTTTCAATTTAATATGGTGATACCTCAAATCACTACTCAAGAAACGTAAATTGCAAAATATGAATTGCAAATTGATAAAAATAAGTTGCAATTTACGACTAAGAAGTTGTAAATTGCAACTACTGAAGTAGTAAATCTACTCCTGCCAGTTCGCAAATCAACACTATTGAGTTGCAATTCAAGATTAAATGGTTGTAATTTGCTAAGGGAGGAAATCGTAATTTACAACAGAAAAGTGGTAATTTACGAATTATTTTTGCAATTTACAATCCATGTAATATCAAATTGATAACTATTTGTGTCAAATTGCGATCGGTTATGGCAATATCTATTTCTCGTTTGATCGCATTATTCATACTGAAAAGTGTTGATTCACGACTTTTGAGGGTCAATATCTTCATTTCGTACAATTTCTAGAATTGCGAAAAAAAAGTCGTGAATCAGTAAATCCTTAGCTAAGCTCTAAAACTAGACAAACTTTTCGTGATTCTGCGCTTATTTTTCTTGATTTGATCTTAAAATTCTTTCCGTGTATAGAATACTGGAGCAGACATAATCCAAAACTTCTTCCAACTTCTCTAGATACGCAGTAGCAATTTCGTTAAGGAGATATTTTCTCCCAACCCCATTTTTGATCGAATGAAATTGTTAATGCTTGTCTCTACCATATGGCCATTTGTAAATAAAACAAAATATAAACACAAGTCAAACCTATCTGCTGTTCACTTACAAAGAAAGGTTATCCCGTTAGAAGTCTCCTTCCAATGATTCTACAGACGTTTTGTGCCAACCCTTTCTAATAGTGGGTTTTAATGCTGTACAATACAACTCAATTAAATAAAACTCAAATTTTCATTCACAAACATTTTTGAGAAGTGCAATTTTTTTTCCAAATTTCCCTTTTCTCAGGAGTAGCAAAAATGCACACTTTCATTTTGCTTAATTTGTTGCAAGATTTGGTGTATCGTAAAGAAAGTAAAATATCTGATGTCAAGAGACCTGCGCGTGAAATATTCAATTAAGTTTGGACGGACTATACCTTCCGTCGATCACAACATGGAACATGAGAAGTTTGATTGGCGACATGTTAATGTAATTGTAACGCAATTGAGAAAGCCACTGCGCCTGCAGAAAAATAGCATAACAAAATTACCATACCCCGTGACCGTGATCCATTTCGGCGCCCCACATATTACTAATCATAGACTAACCAAACTAGACAGCCAACTTCCCGTGCACCTACCAGGGTTGACAAACGTGTTACAATCGTAACTTGTTGGTTACAATGGACTTTTTTAAAAATACACAATACAATCGCCCTGAAAAAGTTACCTACACTCAAAGAGTATTTTTTATTTATACGCATTGGCAGTTAGCAATAAAATATATTTGGACTTTTGGAAATAAAAATCAACTCTAGGTCTAAATTATAAGAAAAAAGCATTCAATTTGGCTTTAAGTTAGGAAATAGTAGTTAGATTCGAGTCACCGATCCGGGTCAATTTTCAGAAATCTCAATTTATGATTTTAGTATGTAATAACAATTACGCGAATGGCAAGGAGTTTCAATTACAACGGATTTATATGAGTGCAAGTAAACAAAAAGTGTTTTTGCGGCCAACTCAAACACACAGTGTCAAGATAGCTAGCAGAAGTTTTCTTTTGTTGAATTTGTGTCATTTCTATGAAATGCTAAGAGTTCACTGCCTACCAAAAGAGGACTTTAGATTCTATTTCTTTTTCTATTCCGAAGGGCCAAGGCATATTTAAAACACTTCTTTTATATTTTATCCTTAATTAGTGCTTTTATCCAATATTCGGAAGTTTCGGTTAGAATGTTTTCAGGTTCTGTGTATACTGATAACGAAAACGATATTCGAGTAAATGTTTTTGTAACTTTTGCATCTTACAAGATTTTTGAGTGAAATTGTTAATCCTTTCAGAAATGTTTTCAAAGTACATAATTGGAACTGAATGGTGATCATGAAAGTTCGTTATTATACAGATAACAAGTTCAAAGTCAAATTGTGGGCTTTTAGTGAACTTACAATTTGATTTCTTTAAAAATGAAAAGTATGTGATCGCAAATAAAGTGGGAGAACTTAATTGGTTTGACAAAGAACACTTCTTCAACTGTTAAACTAAAAATTGAGTAAGTGCAACGTACTGTTGAGCATGCGGACATTTTTATCAAAACAGAAAATTTGGTGTTCGACAGTTGTCTAAGTACTTACATTGTTTTTGTTAAATCCGTGTGGAAAACGAAAGACAGTATCATTTTAAAAAATTAAATTGCTCATGCATTTTGGATAAAATTGTTTTATGTACATAACCTTAAGAAAACCAATGTATAAAATTGAATTTTGTTAACCACATTATACCTTTAAAATACATTTTTCTTCACATATCGCACATATAATTTTCGAGAAAAATTCAAATTTTGAAATTTCTGTGCAAAATAAAAAAATTGCTCCGAACTTTAAGCCCACAATTCCTGAAAACAAAGTTTGAAACAAATCCGCCTAGTTGTAGGCCTCAGAAGCTGACGGACGAAATTGCGTAATATTACATAAAATTAATGAACATCTCGAAATCATTCGAAATTTTGTACGAAAATAAATTTCTCGTACCTATACGGAAATAAAAAATACAATTGAGCCCGAAAAAATACAATCGGAACCAAGATTTTCTTACAGTCTACACCATTCATTTTTCATCCCTGGCACCTACACTATTTTCCCCGCAAATTTTGAATGACAGCCCACTCTCGCGCGCTCTTTTTTTCCTGCCTGTGAATACGTGTATTATTGGTCGCCAGGTGGCACTATTTCTCAATAACAAGCAATTTGTAAATGGATTTATAACAATAAATGTACAAAAAGTAAATGTTCATTATGGTTTTTTTAGATAGCATAACTTGTTGTCTATCCATATTCGGCACCAAAAACTGTTCATCCATTCACATTTCAGTTGTTTTTTAGTTTGATTTGTATGAATTCTATTTTTGACAGCAAAATTCATGCAGCTGCATAAATGAAATCCGTAGGGGGCTGTTCCAAAAATGAGTTAGCAACATGCAAGTTAAACCCAAGCTTCCACGAGGGCATTTAAGTGAATTTTAGAAAATTTTCATGAACATTGAATAAATTTCTATTAGGTTTGGTGAATGTTTCCAAATTCGTTTATTTAACATCATATTTGTACAAAATCAAAATATGATTGGAAATTCTGTCGTTTAATAACACTGAGTATTGAATAATGTTACTTAGGAACAGTAAAGTATCGGAAAGCAAAAAGTGATTGAACTCCTAACAAAAAGACAATATAAATTATTAATTGACAAAAACAAGTGCACTCATTGTGCTTTTGGGATACAAAAAGTGATCAAAACATTTTTTTATTATTCCGATTATTTCACATAAATAAAGGGTTTTTCAATAAGAGCGCCACAAAAACGGTTTTGGATATCAATGAAATTCTTTATTCCTGTGAAAGTACGTTCGATGCCATTATGTATGGAACTGGATTTCTTTTGCATGGCCACCACGGGCACGCTTGCAGAAGTCCAGACGCTGAACCCAATTTTCGACGGTTTTCAAGCATGCAATGCTGCAATTTCACGTTCGATATTCGTACGAAGCTCATCAATCGTCGCTGGCATAGACCATAGACTTGACGTAGCCCCACAGGAAATAGCCTAACGGCGTCAAATCGCACGACCGAGGCGGCCAAGCGACTGGACCATTTCGTGAGATAACACGTTCTCCAAACTTGGTTTCCAATAAATTGAATGTGACATTCGCTGTGTGGCTTGTGGCGCCGTCCTGTTGGAACCACATGTCCTCCAAGTCCATATCATCCAATTGGGGCCAAAAATATTCGGTTATCATTGAACGGTAGCGATTCCCATTCATAGTAACGTGCCGGTGACTGACGTGAATGACGCCGCCGGTCCATAAACCACACCAAACCGTAATTTTTTCGGGATGCAATGATGACTCATGGAGTACGTGTGGATTGCTGCCTGACCAATACCGCATATTTTGTTTATTGACGAAGCCATTCAGCCAGAAATGAGCCTCATAGCTGAAGATGATTTTTCGATGAATGTCAGAATCATTTTCCAGTTGTTGCTCAGCCCAATTCACGAACATACGACGCTTCTGGTGGTCAAGCGGCTTCAGTTCTTGCGTCAATTTAATCTTGTAAGGATGTAGGCCAAGATCTTTTCGCAAAATTCGCCACAACGACGTCACAGAGAGTGTGAGAGACACATTTTGGCTTTCTTCAACTGAAGCCTCAGCGGCAGCAATATTCTGTATGTCTGAATTGTTTATCGTTGAAAGGATTGCTTTTTTAACTGAATTATTAATTTTTCGAGTAGGTATGCAAACAATTTTTTATATTAAATTATTTCGAATGTAAATGTGTAAAAAGCAATTGGAATGGACTTCCAGTGCAAGTGAAAAAAAAAATATTTCTGCGGCCAACTCAATACACACAAGAACCAATAAAATTCAAATCTAATGTTCTATTTGGCAGCAAAAATCTGAAAAGTCAAATCGAAAACGACATTAAATTCAACTGAACACAGTCGCCCCCACTTGACATGAAGTCCCAGCAGCAGATTGTATAAGTATATGCGTAGGGCAGACAGCTTGTAGGCAAATATACCGTTTCTGCTCTCAGTTGGCTGTCTAGTTTGGTTAGTCTATGTTACTAATGTAGAAAAAGGGGAACGCAATGTTGGGAGAAAAAATCCCCCGCCAAATCCCAAAAGATACCGTACATTATCCGAGAAATCCGTTTGCCATTGGCTTCACAAATAACCCTCCTGGTGGTCATTAAAAGAAAGCTTCGCCATATCGTCCATTCTGTGTCCTTGAACCAATGCCCCATGCTCACCCCTACTTAGTACTTTGACAGCGGAACTGCTTGGACTTAGTAAAGTGGATGTACATCCTGTCGCTATCTCTTAACAGCTTAAATGTTTTTAATTCGCCTTTTGCCCACTAAAAGGTGCACAAGGATGATATCCATTTATATCGTATCAATTAACCTACTCTCGTACACTTTTGCGTGTCACCATTTTACTTAGCACTCGGTTGGGGTTGGTAAAAGCCGAACAAAAGATCAACAGCCACTTGCCGTTTTGCTGGCAAGAAAGATGCCACTCAGCAGGGCCATAGTTGTTGTGAGGCGAAGGTAGTGAATTCAAATGTTAACGACCCTCAAATGCAAGTTATTATCCCGCAAAGAAGTTTATTTCCCATCCCGAAAGACCGCCCCTCCTGTGTCTTATTTGTAAGAATTTATGGCCCAGTGATTTTGTGGTCAACACCACCAAAGTGCTGAGAAGGGTAACTCAGTGGCACATATAAAAATTTGCTTCGTCTTCGTCCTTTTTCTATCTTCTATCTAGACGGATTTTTTTCTTCTGTTCAAAGGCAGTGCTAACATTTTTCATCTTTGCCTTTATAACCCTGTGCGCGATGCCATAAAAAATCATTTGCAGTTCCTTGAGTTTTCATTTTGCCTTTTGATTCGTATCCTGGTGCTGTCGCTGTCAGAACCGCGTATATGACTGCGAATCCTTCGTCCGTGTTTTGTGCGGATGATGATATTGCTTGCGATAATATGTAGAAGGCGAAGTCAAATACCCTCAAGGCGGCTCGGCAGAGAAGAGCATCCATAGACCGTCGTAAGTAATTACGAGGGGGGCGGATGTTGATAAAACATCAAAAGTGTAACGCGTCTCTAGTGCCTGATGAGTGTGTGTCTGTTTGCTCTTCTGATAGTTAAAATTTAAAAACGAACCTATGCTCACTATATATGCTGAAGGGAAGGAAGCCTTCTCGACTTTTGTCTGTATTTGGATAGGCCAGCTTGAGAGTCTCCTTTTTTCAGGAAGTAAATAGGGCTAATGACTTTTCACCTAGTTTTTCCGGCTGTGTGTAACGAGTGCGTTTTTGTTCGCTTGGTTTTTTAAAACCATAAACGAAGGGCTCTGTATATAATGATAAGTACTGGAACGCGCGTATTTCAATTGGCAGGAGGATATTTGTTGAATTGTAGAGCTCTAAGTTCGACGAACCGGGGCACTTTGCAGAGATTTCCGGATGAAAGTTGCAAGGGAAAATAAAGTAGAATACCGATCTGAAAGTTTAAGTTAGAGTGGTAAAGTTTGGTGCAAAAAATAAGTGTGCAATCAAGGGGTGAATGGACACCGATAGGGGTGTTGGTAATGGCAGGCACTTTCCTGAGTTACAGAGCCTTCGTTAGTGGTAGGTAGGCCATTATATAGATTCAACTTTCTCGGATACGTATTAAGAGAATGATTTTGTAATAGTACAAAATTTCGAACTCGAGATGTTAATCAATTTTGACAACAAGATGATAGAGGAACTCAAAAAAGTGGGTCGCTTTTGTCCATCTGTCCGTATGCTTTTGAGGCCTACAGACGAAACGGCTGCCCGCCTTTTTGGTTCGAATTGCGGATTTAGAGTTTGTTGGCCTACAGTTAGGGCCGTTTTTTTTGCACGCGTAACCTCAATATTCATTGCACTGCCCATTTAAAATATTCATATCATAAGAGTTTGATTTGTTATAAAATTAAAATTGATATTTAAGCTCAAGTAGACTGGGTACCAATTTTTTCGATAAAAATCGAATAACGATACTTTTGAAATTTGAACTTATCTCGAAAACGGTCCATCAGATTGTAACAAAATTTGTTTCCTGTGGTAATATGGTCGTCTCTACATAACTTGATATCAAGCTCAGTTTTTCTCTAGAAAAAAAAAATGTAAATTCAATATTCAAATTATCGGGCAACAGATTTTTTAAAAATGAATTTTTTTTAAAAACTTGTTTTTCTTTAGCGTACATGAAAAAGACACTAATCATTTTGACCAAAATGCATATCTAGTTACAGAAGAATTGATGTTTTCAAAATTCGAATCTCCGGAAACGCTAATTTTAGAAACCGCTCGTATCTAGAAAACCGCATTTTCGATTTGGAGAAAACTTTAAAAACCAAGTACCTAATGCTAACATCGCGAATAATCTCTAATACTCAGTTTTCAGTTAAATCTGTGGCCACAAAGAAAAACCGCTTCAGTCTGTTTTACTCATTTCTCAGGAGCAGTTTAAAGTTTTTGACAAGCGCGTGAAATTACAAAATGACTCTATTCTCTATTGACTGTAGTGATTTAAGCTGCTATGTTTTTTTTTTGAAATTGTGGCCACTTTTTCCGCTTCAGTCTGTTTTACTCATTTTCAGGAGCAGTATAAAGTTTTTGACAAGCGCGTGAAATTACAAAATGACTCTATTCTCTATTGACGGTAGTGATTTAAGCTGCTATGTTTTTTTTTGAAATTGTGGCCACTTTTTCAGAGATATAAAGTTGAACAAATTTTACAAAATATATTTAAGTACGCTGAATCTAATGGCATCAAAATCTTAGTTTCGTCTTAAGTCGACTTTGGCGGTTATGTTTTGTGACCACAGAAATAGTTAAGCAATAGTTTTTTTTTTCAAACTAAACATTACAATATGTGGTACAGTTTTTTCTGCATGATTTTACAAAAACCGCTCTAACACCTATGATCACATTACGAGACTGACGTCCGTGTGCGCACGCATAACTCACGGTTTTGGGCTTGATGGATTCCCATTGGCGCAAGATAGAACATAGGCGACTTTAAGGGAGTGAAATAGGCGATGGATGTTGGTATGGGGAAGCGCACTTTGAAAAAAATAGACCCGGATAGAAAGCGGGCGGTGTCACTTCAAATATAACAAAATCTGTTAAATATTTTTAAAATTATACTGTTGATTGATTTCAACTGTTTTCAGTCTGATTTGATCATGCTGCCTGTGAGAATCATAGACAAACCATACTGAGACCCCCAACTCACAATCCTCTTGCCGCTGCCCCCCTCAGTTTTTTTTTCAAATTCGCCATTTTGTTTTCCTATCGGTGTTATGTCAAAAAAGAATACGTGTCACATGGAAAAACATAAAAAAAATGCAAAAATAAATGCTGCCAACCTCGGCAACCGTGGGGAAATGTGAAAGAGTTCGGGAGTACCACATTTTTTTCATTACTGAACGCCATTGGTTAGTTATTATAAATTGTTAAAAGGCGAATAATTTGATTTGTTTGGTTAGTAAAACTATCTAAAGTTGATGTCCTATATACTAGAAACATATTAGGACAAACATGGTTGTGTATTTTCCGCTTTTGGATATCATTAACTTCGATTTCGTGTGTAAATTTTTCTTAAATAATGAAGAAAATTTGCTCAAAATGTTTTCATTTTCCCTCAACCAATCTACATTGTTAATTTTTCATGAACATTTTAAGCAAATGTGCACTTATTCCTAAAAAAAAATATTATCCACACGTAACGAACAATTTCAAATTAAACGGATAAAATTCTATGAACTCTGCCAGCAACTTTGCCCACAGCGGAAGTGTCTCATATCTCCTGGGAGTGTGTTGGTGAGCAGAATTTTGTGACATTTGTCAATACGATTTTCTATGTAAGAATACTAGCGCTCCAAATGTGTACACTCCATAAAAATATAGCTTGTAGGCTAAGTAACGGGAAATCGGCCGGAGTTGGTGGTCTCAGTATTGTCTCTGGTGAGAATGTCAATCCTTTTACGTTGCAGTCGTAAAGCACAACGTATGGCGGGTGTGTTCGTGAACACGAAAATCGAGAATCGTACATAATCGAGCGAACATGTCGCAATTTTGAAGAAGATTATCACAAGAACAACATGCGGCCGTCCAAACTGGAAACCGAGATAGACAACAACGCAATCGGAATCAGCAGAACAGCACAGCTGTTTTTAGCATATGCAAATCATACTGAGACCCCCAACTCGCATTCCTCTTGCCGCTGGCCACCTCAATTTTTTTTTCAAATTTCGCCATTTTGTTTTCCTATCGGTGTAATGCCAATTAGAATCGGTGTGATACGCAAAAACATACAAAAAATACAAAAATAAATGCTGCCAATCGCGGCAACCGTGGGAAAATGTGATAGAGTTCGGGAATACCACATTTTTACATTACTGAATGCCATTGGTTAGTTATTGTAAATTGTTAAAAGGCGAATAATTTTATTTGTTTGGTTAATACAACTATACCTTAAGGAGATGTTCTATATACTGAACAAAATTTGTTCAGAATGCTTTTATTTTCCCTCAACCAATCTACATTGTTAATTTTTCATGAATAATTTAAGCAAACGTACACTTATTCCTAAGAAAAAATTCTATCCACACGTAACGAATAATTTCAAATTTAACCGATAAAATTCTATGAACACTGCCAGCAACTTTGCGTACAGCGGAAGTGGGTCATATTTTTTGTAGGCGTGACTCTGAATTTTTGCAGTTACGTGACATTTGTCAATACAAATTTCTATGTAGCAATACTAGCGCACCAAATCGTAATCACTAAAAATATACCCCCGTATTAATAAACACTGCGTAAGAGCTATCAACTCGTTACTCAGCAGTTACGTCAAATTTGTGTATGCTAACTGACGTCTACTAGCTAACTTACATGTGCATATTTGTTCATTAATACGGGGGATAGCTTGCAGGCAAGTAACGGGAAATCGGCCGGAGTTGATGGTCTCAAAATGGTTTGTCTATGGTTTTTTGTATCCACATTTGTTCAAAAATAGATGACGCTTCCCATCGACTTTGTTGTTTATGTTTCGAAAATCCGCTAGGTGGAGTGCTTGATCCACTTGCCACTGCGCAATATGACAGGTGTCTTTTTCGTTTCGTCATTCCAATTGAATTGGACGGACTTGCTATTGCGTGCGGTCAGATTTCATTGTGAAGAGCGAGGGTAGTTACATGCATTTGATTTTATTTCGATACAATTGGATTTGGGTAATTTGCCGCACAATTTGACATTAAAAGTCGGCTCGATTATAATTTAGTCACGCAATGCACAGAAACTTTGTAACCGGACGCGTTTGTAATGAATTTCAAATCAAATGTCATTCAAGCGACGACTTTGAGGGGGAAATTCAAAGGTGAAGATATTCTCATTCCGGGGATTCCGCCTATTCCATACGATTTGACATTCGTATTTGAGTGTCTTAAATTTCCTGTGCGTCTAGCTTTCGCCATGACAATTAAAAATTCACAAGGACAATCGCTGTATGTTAGTGTCAATCATTGCGGTTTGATTGAAACACATCGACTTCAGTTTAACTTTTAAATAAAAAACTTGAATCGACCGAATTACCTAAAACATCATGTGCATGCTCGGAATTTGTATTTTCATTACATTAGGTAACGAGTTTGGGCGAAACGAAGTTCTGCTAGGTAGATATCTCCTAGGTAGATACAAAAAGTATTCTAAATAAGATCCCTTATTTTTATTTTATTATTATTTTCTCTCTAAAAATTCGAATAAATTTTTAATGTTAATTATTTCTCAAAAATCACCAACCAAATCCGGATCTGTGTTCACATATCTACTGAAAATAAAACCTTGGTATATTTGATAAAAATGAGGCTTGATCCAACAAATTTTGTGTCAATATACGTCCAACAAAATGTTTCTATCAAATTGACAACATTTTAATAAGTTTTATCTTGTCTTTAAACTTTTTTTGTGATAGTAAAAAAATTGTTGTGTTAACAAAAATCGTTTGTTTGTGCGTAAAAAATGTTGTTCATTGTACAAAAGAGATTTGCCAATTCTACCGTTGCTGGTTTATCAAATCAACAATTAACTGTCGCTTTTAAAAAGAAATTTATCAATTTGTTCTTTGTCTTTTTATCAAACTAACAAAAAAATTGTCAATAATATCAATTTAGTTTGTCAATTCAGCTATTGTATTTTGTTAAATCAACAGCAAATATTGTTGATTGTACAGGATAATTTGGCAGTACTGCCGTTGTGTTTTGTTGAATCTAGAAACAGATCGTTGGTTACATAGCAACATTCTGTCAGCTCCAGCATTTTAATTTTTTGATTCATCAGCAGAATAGTTCAGTCTGTCAATTCTTCATTTATTGTTCTGTTGAATTAAATAAACTATTTTGTCGATATTATTAATACTAACTTGCAGTTGTCCTTTAACAATAATTTGAAGGAACGAAATACGTATTTATCTAAATAAAGAAAATATATCCAAAATATGTCTACAATACCCTTGTTGAATAAGTTTAATAATTAGATTTATTAAAAAAAGTAATTACACAAGTTAAATTAAAATAATTTTACTTCTTATTTGAGTCGAAAAAAAAACTGCACTCCCAATGGTATTTCCTTATACATAGAGAAAAATGTTGCCAAATGTTTTGGCGTTGTATAAGCCAGAGATTCCCGATCGATTTCACAATCTAAAAAAAAATTACAATTTTTATTTAGTACGTAGAAAAGTAAGATGATTGCACTTTCAGATAAAATAATATATATGTATTGTGTAGGTATATGTAAATGTCTTTTATTAGGCAAATACTTTTTTTTAACATCGAAACTTCAATAACACCAGCACAGTTGGTATTTAGCTGATAAAAATTCAATAAATTTTCCAAAGGGTTAACAACACAACAATTTCTTGTGTGTAGCGAATATCTGCACTTACAGACAAGAAAGAAAATGAACAGAGTCCAGCCAAGCGAGCCCAGGATATCCACAATCCTAGTTTCTTCAATCCAATTGTATTTATGCGCAACTTGGTCTGGCTTGGCTGGACATGTTTTTCCTTGGCTGTAAGTTCAGCTGTTTTGTCTTCAATATACATCTTATACCAATATATTTTCGCGCTAACTTCTTTCACTTACCTTTTAGATATTCCCACAATTTCCATTTATGCGGCTTTCTTTGATTGAAGAGAGGGTTAGTTTATTAATTATGTCCTTATTAATTTTCTTAGTATTAAAATGTTGCGTTTTTATTCACTTTTACCGGCTATATTTATGCGCACTAACAAACTCGAATGTGAAATATAAATAACAACATTAGCATTGCATTCAAAGGATTACAATGTTCAAAATGTATTTTTATTGATTCAACACGTTTACTATCAATTCTATAAAATGTTTGTCATTGCTACAAACATTTTTTTTGATTTCAACATTTTTACAAAAGCCATTTTTGTTTCCGTTGTTATTGATATAACAAATTACCTTTGTTAATTCAACAACAAAATTTTTCAATTCATACAATATCGATTTATTAAACGGAAAATTGTGTTTTGTTAATCTGACAAAGTAGTTTTGTAGTAAATGTTTTATCCGTTTGACAAAATATTGTTCAAATTGAGAAAACTTAAGTTTTAATTTTGTTGAAATTTTACAATGGAATTTTGTAAATAATAATACAAAATACCTGGTATTTTATTTTCAGTACGGTATATTTTTGTAATAATCTCAATGCCCACTTCTAATAAAAATGGAATAAGAGCTGCGCAAAATTTATTTTCAGCAAATATAACCCGCTTCTTATTTTTTCCATCCATATTGAATATGCACCTTAAAATAATTAAAACGCCTTCGATCTTACACAATCAGAAAGGCGATAGGACTTAAGCTTGTATATTTGGGTTACAGAAATGCATTACACTTGTAAAAATGCACGTGTACTAAAGTGATCATGAAATCTGAACTTTGTCGCCGATGATGCACTCTAGTAATTTCCCCATGGTGTGCAACATGCACAAGGGTCTGTAAGCTGATAGGTCTTGAAGTGGTTTACTTCGCCATGACCGAGGAAATGGGATGTTTCGGTCGCCTCTATTCACCGCACGTCACTTGGTAGTGTGCAAGGTACTAATTTCGATTCGGAAAGAGATACAGAGGATTACTAAAAGTATTCTTGACTTTGAGTAGCTCTGTCTCAATCTCACTCAAATAAAAATAATATGCCCTAAGGTAGCAAGTAGCAAGTACCTGTTTTCAGGCTTTTAGGAAACACAATTCAACTAAATAATGTAAAGGTGGCATTGCCGGCCCATAGTATTTCTTCTGAACATGCAACTAAGGGGCTGTTCACAAATTACGTAACAGTCCTAGGGGGGGGGGAGGGATTTGAAAATTTATTACGGTTTGTTACGGGGGAGGGGGGAGCTATTTATTAAAAGTTACGTAACCAATTTTCTTCTTTTTATAAAAAACGGCAAAAAAAGCGTTACGTAATTTGTGAACATTGAGAAAGTTTCGTACGACCCAGTCGTGCACTTTGTTTAGCACTTCTTCAAATTGACAGAAAATTTTATCAGGAAAATTTCTAACCGCCTTGCCCCCACTATCACGCAAACCGCATCACATCAAACACAGATATAAATTGTTGTTACTTGCTAATCGACTGCGCACTTAATGCCGAAGTTACTCAATGGTCAACAAAAGTGATATCTTATGTCAAATGCAGCTCATACTCATAAATTGATATGAATGTCATCGTACGCGTCGTCCTGTTTGCCACATCCCCGTCGATGTCACGATTATGATTAATGAACGAACACCAATGTGAATGTGAAGAGAATGCTTAAATTTCGTCCATAAGCCCTCATCCTGTATCGTCCATCCTTTGATAGATTGCTTGGTTGTAGCCTCTTTGAATGCTATGCAGCCCCCGTCAAAGCTGTTACCATTACCACACCACATACGATGTTAATGCTGTCGTTAAGCTTTGTGTTTGCTGCCGCACCCGCACTAGCTGCAACGGTGTCAGGTGCAGGGTGACCAATGTTACTTGCGTAACGACAGCATGACATTATTCTCACTCAACATGCTTTGCCACCACTCCCATTGACTACACAATGACTGGCACTGAGATTGACACTTTCATTATGTGCACCCAAAGAATTCGAAAATGATTATGGCTCGCATATTTCACTTCGAATGGTTGATGCCTTTTGACCCCGCAGTCAGAAATGACTTTCTCATTTGCTGGCTTTCTTCATTTTTATTCCACTTTGAGGTTGTGTTGTCCTCTTCACAGAGTCTGCCTTTGCCATGAACTTATTTTCAACTTTTCAAAAAAATGTCCCCCCTCTGTCTTTTCAGAGAACTGACACCAGAGCCCACTGGCCGACGTCGGCCACCACTGGCACGCCAGGAGTACTCCTGCATCGATTCGACCAGTGAAGCAGCATCAACCGACGACAGCCACTTGGCACGAGACTCCCGCTGCAGTTCCAACGAACGTACATCAATTCCGGACAAAATTGATATTTCAAATCTGCCGCTGCCGGCGTTACCACCCAAAAAACGACGCAGTCGTTCACGACCCACCCCAACACCTGTAGCACGATCTGCTGTAAGAACCTCCGAAGACAATGTAAAGGATCTGCCGCCCGCCGAAAGTACACCCTACCAGAGGTACGCTGCCAAACGACGCGAAAGCTTAGAGGCTTCCACACGAAGCTTCAACGAGAAGCTCCAGGCCAGAAAGATGCACTACCACAGCTTGAGTCAGACTTCGGCCGCGTCCAGCTCCCACAAGCCCACGTATCTCTTCGGTGAGAACCGCTCCGCAAAGAAGCCCAACGATGAGATATTTCTCAACAAGTCCGGTTGGGTGCAGGTTAACACCAAGCGCATAAACAACGAGAACTCACCGGGCAGTCACAACCGAAAAGCCAACTATCTGCGATATGATAATCATCAAAATGGCGGCATCGCAGGAAGCGATCTCAAGAACACCATCCGTGTCATACAAATCGACAATACGGGCCGTGACAAACCCGTCTACGCGGTGCCAAAAATCTCTGGCAGTAAGATCGACGAGTTGATTTCACGCAATGAGGCTCGACGCAACACATCAGCAACCCGAAGCTACATGAAGCCGGGCTATAAAATTTTAGATCCTCAAATTGCCAGCATTTTGAACGAGAGACCGGGCTTCTTGCCGGTGAAAAGCTATTTAGATTCAGAGTCGCCGCCGCCGGTGACACCCATCCTCTCACCACCGCCGGCATTTCAAGACTCAAAGGCCAAGTATGAACGGCCAGATACTGCAGTTCGTGTTCAGATCACCACCAGTGGATCGAAGTACGACCCGAATAAGGGTGTCAAGCCGGGGGGCATGGTGTTTAGTCGAAGCTTCGAGTATGATGCGCGGAAGCCGCCGAAAGATAGTTACGTGGAGACTTTTTCGCGAAGTTTCGATTGTAATCTGTCGGATAAGCCGCCGCCTCAGCGGGACAGATCGCCAAATTTCAGCACTCTGACGGGTTGTTCACCAAACTATCTGACAAAGAAGGAGAACACCTTGAACATGAGTCGTGACAATTCACCCAAGTACCAGCAAAACTTGACAACTGCGTATTTGAATACGTCAGTGAAGGAGGCGCCACCTGTGTACAGTCAGCCGAGAAAGTTGGAGAAATCCAAATCGCAGCTCGATCGGAATGGCAGGTCGAGGAAGGCACAGTTCTCGTCACGATTGCAAGGCAGTACGGGCGGTGTGAGCATGGGGGCGCCACCCACTATAGCCAATATGTCAAGGTTTCGAAGTTTCGACACGAGCATCAGTCAACGCCTTAATTCATGTGATAGCGGTGCCCGATCAGGTGAGTTAAAGTCGTGAAAAGTTTTTTGTTGTATGTACGTTTAGATTTTTGTACTGGGCCGTAAAGAATGCCCGAATAGGATTTGTTTCTTTCTCAGTTTGACCTTCATCTTCTGACAACTCTCACTTATGATCATTTTGGGTCCGAGCAGACCCAAATATTTTTAGCCAGCTCGATCTAAGACTATAGTTGCTCTTGGTATCGAATATCGAATGTTGGGGAGGAGGGAGTACCTCTTACAATCGGTTTCTCCTCCTGAAGCAGGGTTGTGTTCTATTACGCATAGTCTCTTTGGAGTGGAGCTGACGACTTTCCGGGCCGGAGAACTGATGGACAGCTCACTTCTGAGAGTTCTGTTCTGTTAGTTCCCTTTTTATACCCTCCACAGGAAGGTAAAGGGTTTTCCAATATTCAAAGAAAAATGCCATTTTTTGAAATAAATGATCGGATGTTTATCTCATAATAAAGAGGAAGGTATGCCGTTAATAATGAAAAACAACATCAGCCAAATGGCCACCACGAGCACGCATACAGGACCATATCTTTTCATGAAATTTTCATGAAATTTTTCATGCCCTTTCCTCGATAGCCTCACGAATTTTATCTTTGAGGTCTTGAATCGACGCTGGGCTGTTGGCGTAGACCTTATCTTTCACGTGGCCCCAAAGGAAGAAGTCGCAAGGTGTTAAATCACAAGATCTCGGTGGCCAATTGTGATCACCTCTTCGAGAGATAACACTTTTCTCGTAAAAGATCAAGGGTTTCGTTGCTTGTGTGGCACGTAGCGCCGTCTTGTTGAAAGTAAACGTTGTCCAGATCAATACCATCCAACTCCGACCATAAAAAATCATTAATCATCGACGACCAAAAAATGCTTTAGTTTTGCGAACTGTGACTGCAAGATTTTCACCGTTCTTGTAGTGAATTTTAATAATTTGCGTTGCTGAAGCGTGTACCGTTCCATTTTTAGTAATGGCGTAGTTTGTCAAATGTCAAAGAATAAAAGCTTCAAAAGTGACAGCTACCGAAATAGCGGGTCATTCACAATAACTCCTCTGATTGGAAAACCCTTTAAATTCACTTTGTCATTACATTTGTAACGCCAAGAAGAAGTCACCGGAGACCTCATAAAGTATATATATATTCTGAATCAGGATCACATTCTGAATCGATTTAGCCATGTCCGTCTGTCTGTCTATCTGTCGTCTGTCTGTCTGTTGAAAGCACGATAGCGCCCAAAGGAATTGACATAGGCGAATGAAATTTGGTGAGAGGACTTACTTTTATTGTCGTCAAGTTGGTATTAAAAATGGGCTATGTCGGTCAAGTAGTTCTGGTACCTCCCATACAAAATCAATATTAGGCCCATGTGTCTCACTGTTTTTTCCTCAATGTAATTACGTACTACCTCACATGCCTTAAACTTTGCATGACTTGTATGCAGTGGAGGGTATATCAAAGCATCGGCTAGGTTGATGATAACACTTTTACTTGTTTTTAATATCTGCTCGCTTACGTCCGATGTTTTAAGTTTTCTTTAACAATACGCTACTCTGCTTAAGTAAGCTTTAGCTACTGCCAAAAAGTTCTTAATTTTTTGTTTCTAAAAAATAAATTGCTGTTTATCAAAAAATAATGACGCTAAATGGTATCTGCATTTCCATTAGCTGTCAACTTTTTAAGTAACCTGGCACTCGCCAGGTGCCTAAATCGATCTATCAGCCCAGTTTCTCTTCCCAAAGATTATTTAAAATTAAGCAAGAAGCTGAGTACTCCGCACAAAAGGACATAAAAGCTCGAGTTCCGCAAGGTAGGGTGCTAGGGCCTGCGATATTCCTCCTATACCGGAGGAATAAAGGGAAAGTAACATCAGTAACATTTATTTTCTGTTGGTGATCGTGTCTATAGTGCATTTTGTACCTTTTAAGACTTCCCCGCTCAGAAATTGGTTAAAGGTTCTGAATTCCTCCTAAATAGCCCCAATTCACTGTGCCAACTTTTCGCGGCTTCACTTGAAAAATGGTCTACAACTATAACTAAGGAATTAAGCTTGTCGTGGGGCCGATTTCTGCTGCCCAGGAATCACGCTTACCTAGTCTTAGGCCATCTCAGCTGAACCGCTTTCTGAACCGCTATGTCGTCGGACCTCACGGGCCCATACCCTTTCTGGTCCCTCACATGCCATAAAACATCGAAGGGCTTCACAAAACCACGAATTCGAAGCTATTCGGAGCCTTCTTAAACCTTCTCCTTTGGTGATTCAATTTGAAAGCTCTTTGTTCAAAAAGATCCAGTTTGAAGGCGGTGAGCATCGGAAACCAAACTACACTGACTTTAATTAAACAAATTTCCAAAACTGCAGCATTACTCATGAAGTACTTCAGTTCGTTGTGGTCCGCTCACTATAACCCTTTGGTTCAACAATTTAAGCGAATAAGCAATCAACTTTGTAAAGATGGACGTAAAAATAATTCCGAACCGATGTAAATCGACGTTCAGTGCACAATTGCACATCTCCATAGTTAAATCGATGAAAATGATAAATATCAGCACCTAGCAGTTCAAACAATAAGCGAACCAATCTACCATGAAGGTCACATTTCTGTATTGTCCTTGGTATGGAACAAAATTCATATTTTCCCTCACAGGACCCGAGGGAATAGTGTTTCGAAACGACTAAAACTCCCCCTCCTATACGCTATACCATATGCCATTTTATTGTTCGCCCATAAATCAATAGAAACCCTGAAGGGAGGGTAAAGCTATTTCCGGTACAAAATGGCAAATGCTAAAGGAAATTCAGCGGAATGATGAAAATTTAAAACTGTAATTGAATTTTAATACAGTTAATATGCTCTGCTCGATTTTCAGATCTTTCCAACGATGAACTGGACAATGAGGAGGACGAATCTACGGAGTTTCTCACGACAAACTACCACAACATCTCCCCATACAAGCAGCAGCGGCAGCGGTCTCTCACGCCGGACCGCAACGACTCGCACAGCTCGTCGAGCAGTTTGCGGAAACAGAGATCAATTACGCCGGAGAGTCGCTCACTTACGCCTGAAGACCGTCGCAAGAAGGGTTCACAGGGGTCGCTTGGGTCGCGGCAAAATTCCGGCTCTCGCAGCAATACTCTGGAGAGGAATAAAAAATACGAGGAAAAATCGTTAAGTGCTTCAAGAAGTTCGTCTAGCTCAAGCTACAGCGGCAGAGAGCACGATGCTCTGCAACCGTCATCCTCTCATCGGCGATCAGCTGCTAGGAATGCTAAAGCGGCTGAGGATCATCGGATTCGACGATCGAGGTAAGGCTCATAAAATCTATTTTCTCCCCTTAAGTCTGAAATGACTAAAGTTAATGTCCCCCTTTGCAGATCGCTTCAGTTGACGGAACGCTCCCCAAATCGATCGCACAAAATGGTGGTGTGCGTGGGACAAGCTCTTCCATCCAATCAACCGCCGATCTACCACCAGTCGTCGATCCGATCAGCTGTGAACAACGCCTTTCCACCAACGATTCGCACAACAACCAATCAGCAGGTCATACTAGCAAATGCCAATAGTAATCGCAATCTACGATCGTCCGATATTGACAAGAGCCGATCGTTCGATTTCGACTACGGTACGTACAGCAATCAGAATGTGCCTACTCGTCTGGACTTTGTCGACAAGAGCCGATCTTTCGACGAAGATTACAGGGAACCAAGCAATAATAATGGGAATACCAGCAATAACATGCGCTACCTGCAGACCACCGATCCCGGTCTGCGCAAGGTGCGTAAATCCTCTCCAGTGCCATCGCCACAGTCTTCGGGTACCAGTTCCAGCACAACTTTAGGTCCGCGTCAGACTAGCCCGCAAAACTACGGCACCCGACTATGCGATCACGAGCTCACCTACGACATGCTTCGAAGATCGCTCGATCGATCCCCGATCATGGACTTCAGTCGAGACTATGACATTCCGCAGTCGATGAAAAATCGCGAAACAATCAACGCCGGAGGTAACAGCGAACTCAACTTCCTAAGTAGCAGTGAACGCATCTACGATCATCCAACAACCAAACGGCCCAATCAGTCGCCCAGTGACAGCAATTACTCCCTCGATCGACTGCACAATTCTCGGGACAGTCTAACCCCAGAATCCGCGAATGAATTCAAATCGATCATGACCGCCGACGAAAGACTACGATCCGAATATCTCTACCGCCAGCAGCAGCAGCAACGATCGCACCAAGGAACAAACAGAGGAAGGTATTGAAACGTTATAGTCCTCACACAACCAGCTTGAATAGAGTATAAACCCTAGATGACTAGTGTCTAGTCCCCTCCTTATCTATTGTAATAAGAGCTAAAATCAAAATCATTAATATAACAACACTAAAAAAAAAAAACTCTCATAACCGTAGTGCTTAACTAAAAATTCATCTAAGACCAAAAAAAATTAACTAACCAAAACTAACCGATATAACCGAAAATTAGATGCATCTCTATATATAGCACCATCAAAACCCTCTAGAAAATTCACAAAAAATATGCAACCACCCTGCTAATAACCAACATAAATGTCAGCTTGAATACGACAAAAAAAATTGTAAAAATGTTGCTAGTATTAGTGAAAATGTACTAACCGCTAAATCACCAACCATCATCATCACCACCACCACCACCACCACCACCACTAACTAACCACCACTCAAGTTATCACCTAACTTCACTTTTTCAATCAGCCGAATGCAGGAATGTCAAGTGATCATGTCCAAAGCAAACAAACTGTCAAATTAAACTGTCAAAAAATAAAAACAAAAAAAGCAGACTATCTCCGCCCTGTGAAAGTTTTTCTCTGTGATTCTTGTTTTCTTTTCTTTTCTTTTATGTTTTCCAGTTCGTGTACAGCTAGTACCTGTGACTTTTGGCCACATTGTGGCGCCAATTACAATAGAATTGTGTCAAAAGCTATAGTTCAACCACTCCATCTGCCGGAACAGCAATCGCATCGAGTCAAAGCAAGTGCTGAAGTGGCGAAATCGAATACGGGTGGTGGCGCCACTCCTCGCTTAAGAACGAACTGTGAGAAAAGTGTCAAATTGTCGTATGGTGAGTCGCGCGGTTTTTCTAAAAGCGTCGATGGTAATCAAAGTCGTGATCGTGTTACCGTGAAGAATAATGTTTCGACGACAGCGATACGAGTTGCTGGCAATAGAAAAAGCACACCGACTCATAATTCGCTTAACACATCGACAGTGTCGATTTTTTTGGGCGACTGTGAGATGCCAATTACACGAGAACGAGACTACCAAGGTTCACCGACGGCCAGTTCATCGGGCAGTGGCGGAAGGTACGGCCATTCTCCGAGTGGTGAATGGACAGCATTGGACACCATACGAGCGAGGTGAGTTTTGAAAATGGCCGTGGTGCCACAACGAATTTTTTTGTTAGTTTTATGAACAAAATGATCTCAACAATTAGAAATTTAAAAAAAAAATTGCGCCCATTAAACAGCTGTCGCGCACTTAAGAGTCGCCACTTTGGTGTCACGCAAAGACGTTTTTAAATGTTATTCCGTTTTCGATTGGGCAAAAAGATCAATTTTTTTGGGAAAAAATTATTTTTTTTTGATCGAGATTGCTTTTTATGTTCGATTTGCCAAAAAAAATCAATCTTTTTTTTGATCTGAAGCACTTTTCAGAAATCTCGGTTTTTTTTTCTCAGATTTACACGTATTTTCACTAATACCAATGTTTTTGACACACAGCTGGTGGTTAGGAATTGTTTATTGTTGGAAGGACTGCTTTTTTAACTGAATTGTTTACTTTTCGCGTAGGGAAACGATCTTTTATATTAAATTATTTCGAAGTGCGTTATTATAAATGAACATCAATTGAAATGGATTGAAAAAAATATTTTTTGCGGCCAGCTCAATCCACAAAAACCAATAAAATTCGGATTTTATGTTTGATTTGGCAGCAGAAATCTGAAATCTCGGATCAAAATCTGAAAAGCCCAAACGGAAACGACATTAGATGAACAGTGTTAGTCTTCCTGTTGGCCAAACTGTGGCGTCACAAAGACATTTTTTTTTCTGTGCAATATTGGAACTTCTAAAGAAAACAGAGGCTGGCACAGTAGCTTAGTGGTTAGTATGTTGGACTTCTAAACGAAGGGTCCCATATTCGATTCCCGAAAACCCCAAATTCCATCTTATGGTTTTTTTACACTGCGCCACATCTCGCTAACGTCTGACAAAAATTCGAGAATATAACTGTCTTGAAAGAGCTTCTTTAGCCGTTTCGACTCGGCATAAAATTGAAGATTCCTACCATTCGTCCCAAAAATTAAAAAATCACAATAAACGAATGGTTGTGAGAAGCTAGGTCTAGAACCCCTAGAGACCTGTCGCGCCAACTATTTATTTATTTTAAGAGATATAAAGATGTGACGAATGTTGCGCGTATTCTTTACCACTAAACCACGATACATGTCCATCACTCAGGAAAAAAACTAGATATAATCAAGATAATCAGTGTCAGATCAAGTCTATCCGTTGACGGAAGTCTGTTAAGCTCGGAAATTCTTAATCCAAATACAAAAATCTTATTTTGAGTATGTTTTTTGATTAACCTTTAATTCTTATTTTAAGATTGTTCTAGAGCAGTATTAAGAACGTGTAAGCTTAAATTAAGCCTAAAATCATTCCATTCGAAGAATGCAACAACTCGATTTCAAATCGCTGTAAACTTAAATTAATATTATGTATGCTTAAACATAACGCAATGAAGAATGTGTGAGCTTAAATTAAGCTCACAATCACCTTTTTTTTCTCCTATTTATCAGCAGTAAGAATAATGTTCTGTAAGACTCAGAATAATAACTCTTGAAATAAACTTACAAAAATTTGAATAAGAACAAGTTAACCTTATATTAAATTTTTCGTCTTGCTTCAAGAATATCATATTCCAATGAACTTATTTGTCGAATTTATTATCAACTTGTCACTTTCCTGTTTAAGAAAATAAAAAGATTTTTTTTTAAATCATATTTATTTATTGAAACAAAATTTCTTAAAAGAACAAATGTAAGAGAGGACTATTAAAATCAGACATATTTTTTATTACAATAATATTAATATTAAATTGATATTATTAATTCCACCATTTTTGTTATCACTTGCACTTGAATACAATTTTCCACTCTTTTGTTTTTTGAAAGAACACTTAACTACGGAAAAACGTAAACTGTATGAGATATACATTGGAATGAATGGACTTTCTTAATCCATCATGCAAGTTACATTGTGCGGCTTGATTGGAGAATATAAATTCGTACATCATGATCGTTTAGATCTTAATTGGTTTATGCACATTAATACATCATGCAAGTTTAAGATTATTTGGGCTTGATTGGAGAACATAATTCTTGTTCGATTTTGTATTTGTGTTCCATTGCTCAGGTTATATGATTCAGATTTTATTATTGCATAGGCTTGATTTAAAAATAAAAAGCTTGATTTTAGATTTCGGTTATTGTTTTAAGAATCATTCGATTAATTTTGAGATTGAGCACGTAAGAACGAAGAAAATTAAGAACAAGCCTGATCAGACTAGAATTTAGTTTGCGATATTTTTCTGAGTGCACGCCTGCGAACGAAATCTTCATCGTAGGAACTCGAAGCTAGTTATGTGACAATCGCTTGATTTGATGAATCTAAGTCTACGTCGACATTCGTCTATCCCATTTCGCTTAATACGACTTTCTTGACCTCACAGACTGATGACTACTGCGTGTCCACATCAAAGGTTCAATAAGTTGTGTATGGGTTGAATTCACCAAAATTCATAAGGTCTCTTGTCTGTACTTCAAATGCAGCCTACCTATCACTTATAGCATCGGCCAGAGTGATACCATTCTGCCTTGACACGAATTGAACCTAGGCAAACCTTCGCCAAAAGCATTCAGCATAGTTCGGTTTATTTACAAACCTTCGATCGTTTGAATTTATCGCATGATTGAAAAGTGTGAGTACAGTGATGAGGCAACAAAAACCCCGAGCAGAGGATCTCCAAACATGCCGAACTCTCCTCACCAGCTGTTGGCTCAGTGATTGAATTCGGTCCGGCTAAATCATCTGTTAATACTTACAGCAATTCATTCTCACATGCTCTTAAATTAGCCTCACCATTCAGCAAGAGTCTTAATTCGGCCTCCTAAGCGAGATACTTCCTCCGAATGGCGCACGGTGTTCTGCGTTATTCCCAATAAAGTGGTATTGTTGGCCCGATCAACAAAAACTCCCCATTAATGGTATCCAAATGCAACCAGGGTTGTCAGGTTACTAAAATCTAAATCGCCAATCTTAAATTAAAAATCGCCAAATTAATAAATCTCCGTTGCCATAAATGGCCAAATTAAAAGTATTGTGAAATATAATAAAACTCAGCAAAGTAGAAAACAATTCATTTGACACAGACTTCAGCTAATATTATTAATAAAACAAAAGGAAAACAAAACCAACGTACAAATCAAAAGATCAGTCTTGTTTGTACCTACCCAATTTACATCATCATCTATTTCATCGTGATCACTATCTTCAGAAATTTTGGGATTAAAAAACCATTTCAGCAGAAGTCTCAAAATTATTGCAGCACATTTCTTTAACTTTCGAATGAAAGTTGCATTTAAAGAATCCATTTACATCCTCGACCTACTTTTTCTTTTTATCGCATTCATATATTCAAATTCCCCTAGCTCCACAAACTCTGGTTGTCCCAAGGCATTTGTTGTCTTCTGAACCTTAATTTTAGGGATGTGCAATTTACTTCGATTAACTCAATTTCCAATATGAAAATCCGAAATCGATAAATTCTTTGCAAAACCGATACCTTTTCGGTTTTTTTGTTTGTAATTAGTGGGAAATAGAAATATATTAAGATTTTAATTCGAAAATGAGAAATCGCCAAAATTCGCACGTTTTTGGGTTTGTCGCCAAATGAGACTTGAAATCGCCCATTTGGTGATAAATCGCCACATCTGACAACCCTGGCTGCAACTAGCTACCTACTCTATCCTAAACCTACTACAAAGTCTTCATTAACCGAGACCTCCTATGTTCTAAAAGGCCAATGTGCGCTTAAGCTGCAGTCAAAAACATGGCTTAAGTTAGGCCACTTTGCCAACAATTTCAATATTTCAATGCAATCGCAAGTCGGCTTAAGCTGGATTACTCCCACGAAATTCATGTCTTACTTGTTTAAAATTGTTTTCTATGGCGTTACAACCGACAAAATTTAACTACTATAATATTTTCCTAAGGCTGGCTTGGATCTCACCTTTGGAACGTTTAGCCCGAATCGGTGCTTCCTTTCCGGCTGGACCTTCACAACTGTCAAGTAGGTCCGAATGATCGATATACCTATTTTACAAATCCCACCTCCATCGTATGCTTTCCTCTACTGCAAGGTCCCCGCAGTTTCAATTTTAATTTCTTTATTTATTTATTTACTTGAAATTTTACACTATGAGACAAAATAGTCTTATAAATTAGTGAAGAGTTTCCAAAGTATTTAAGTCCGTCCTATCATGAATGAGGAATATGCTCCACAATGTGCTATACCTTTAGAATCCTCTTTCAACGTTTGTTTCCATACCAATTGCATTATCCTGTCCGGACATTTGCACAAGGGAAAATATAATTTAAGCCTCTTTCTGACCAGTTTCCGAATATTAACTTCAAGCACCTCCATAACAGTAATCTACTTATGAGCATGATGTATTTAAAATCCCTTCATGTTGTGCTCCTCGCGCCACCTGCAATTGTATGCAAAATAAACCCTTGCTGTGAAAATAAATCTCGTCAATCATATTGAGTTACGACTGCACCTGATATCCTTGATAGAATCGTACACCCAACTCCAAATGTTTTGTATCTATTTTTTTAGAGAACCAAAAACAGAACTCTTCTCAAGGACCCTGTTCTTGTAGCGATATTTTGATCCGAAAACCAATAATTTTCTCTTTCTCAGGACATCGAACAATAACACCTCAACGAAACAGAACGCCATATCAACCGTAATCACACATGCAAATAGCTCAACTGAACCGACAGGCACACGTGAACGACTCCGCAGCGTATCGCTGCCGAACATCCTGAATTCATCCGAATCACAGTGAGTACATATTTTGTTTTCCTTTGTAGTGAGTCCTTTCTCCTCTTAAAATCGTATTTACATTTTTTTTTACTTGGTCGTTGTCGTCGTCGTCGGCAGCGTGCGGCAAATAGCGAAACTCTCACGTAGCTACGTACCCATTGAGCATTTGGGAATCCTTCAATGGTATCCGTATCCTGCAATATTCACACACAGACACTTACTGTGTAAAACTTACTTGCAATCTCTCGCTCCAGCGCTGCGCCAGCGGTTTTGTATTAAATTCTTTAAATAATCCGATCTTTGGGGATTAGTATTCCCTCACCACCGACGGTAGGCGGGGGGAGTTGTCGTCCTCTACTTTTATTCATTTCGGGCTTAGCTCTTTTTGCCTATTTTTGTATGCCCCAGAAGGATACGGAAGGGGTTGCACGTCGTTCTTGATGCATAGCACAGTGAGATTGTTTCCGTTTTCCGCATCTCACCGTTCCACTGAATATCTAACTTCCATGAATGTCAGTCGCGTTGGTTGGTGTTTCTGGAGAACTCACTGAATTCTGTTAGTTGTATCTTTCATCCTTTTATTGTAGTTGTGTGACATCCATCATGGGTTATTCAGACCCAATGATATTACAGGGCAGCCATGTGCGAATGGGGATGAGTGTCTTTGTCTGAATTTGTATTTATAGACAGAGACAATGCGCACGTCCTGGACTCGGCCTGTGCACGTTTAATTGATAGATAAGGACGTCAATTCGTAATCACAGCTATGCATTCACAAATTCTGACAGATATGTTAACCAACAACGAGCACACCATGTGCAGTGATTTGATGGATGTTTCAATACAGTTCTTGCTACGGAAGATTCGAATGAAATCATTTCATCCGTCACAAAAGTGTCCTTACGAAATGAAATAGGTTATGGAAGGTAGGTACATCCAGGTTTTGTTGGAAATGAATCTCGTTTACGTTTCAGCACACCGAAGAGAGGTGTTCTTAAATGACCAGGTTAGCAGTTTTCTGCACGACGATTAAATAAAATAAAAATAAAAACGATCTTCATTTCTTTTGACGTGTACTTTTATTCGAATATATCCTAAGACTGACTTGCTTTACGTTTTGAAACTTGTTCTATGTTTTGCATTTGTTTAGTTGTACTTATGTACGAGCCCAAGCCAGACGCTTATGCAGCTTGATAATTTGTTGGGATCATTTATGTAGGTACGTCGCGAAATTTGATTATTGTTCTTGGAAGTATGATATTAGGTAGGAATGACCTGATTGAAGTGCAGGTTCCTTGCGAAATTGAATAGTTATTCTTGGAAATATATATTTGTGTTGTGCCCCTCCCCGTAAAATTATGAAAGCTGACATCCTTTGCAATTAATTGAAGAATCGTTGCCACACTTTGGCCCTATGTGTGCTCAGTTCAAGTGAGAAGAGAATATTATGGTTCGGGGTATTTACACCATCAGGCCGGACGATGTGGCAATATTTACTATCATTTCGTCTTTTCTAGGAAAAGTTGACCTTTTGAGGTGGAATACAAATATCCCAACCAAAGTGTCCCCAATGGAATCCAAGTTCAGCCATCCGGTGCAAATTTTTTTGCTTAGAGGAACTGTTGTTTTTTGTGTGATTTTCTAAGAAGAGCGTGTCACTAGCTCAAGGTATCCTCATTTTGTGCGATGCATTTAATAAGACGTTTGTATGTTATTTGTGTGCTGATGTTGATCGAAGGAATTGACAAGCTATACTGTACGGGTATCCCTTCTGAAGATTCGATCGAATCAAACAGATGGTAACAAGTGAAACCTTATTCAAATTTCTAACACACCAACGAAAGTGGAATGTCATTTGGAGTCGCATCTAAAGTCACATTTTGTTCTTCGGCTAAATGAGGAGTTGATAGGATCTCTTGAAACGGGTACAAAATGGCTTATTAAGAGTTCCTTTCCTTTTCCGTGTACCAGCTTAGAGAAGTATTTGTCTAACTGGCTTGAACGGCAGACTCCTTAGCATTTTCCGCTCTACATATCCCAGCCATCTCAAACGCCCGATCGTCGGTTTTTTTTCCCTAACGTTTTCTACAAAGACAATCAATCGAAACGGCACTAAAATCTATTCTGAAACAAACAGGGATATTTTTATTCGATTTTAAATTCGTCCATTCTACAGATCCCCTTAATTGTTCAAAGAAAATGGCCTTGATACAGGGTTATATTTCCATCACCAAAGAAACAGCGATTGTCTGAATTGCTTTTTTGATGAAATGCAATTTTTAGATGGCAATAGCGGAGCCGAGCGCCAAGGCAGATAAAATACCTAACTACAGTGATAGCTCTTCCATTCTGTCCGAAGCGTCAGTTTTGGGTGTCCCTTCTTATAAGCAGCGATTATACTAGGTCTTACGATCGTTAACTGCTAGCTAACCCCATTTTATTAGGCCTATTCCTTTACTTTTAAATTTGACGAATTTTTACTAACTCTTACGAATTTTTACTTAATGCCGTTCAGGGCCGTAGCCAGAATTTTGTTTCCGGGAGGGGTTGCTTCCAAATCTTACAAGGAATTCTTTAAACAAAAAACTATATACATTCCAACTCGTTTAAGTACCTACTCAATTTTAAATCGTAGGTACTTAAACGAACGTACCTACTTAAATTATTATTTTACACGCATTTTTTTAAAGCAGAAGACGTCTTGATTCTTTTTTTTGACATGATATCAATCACCTTATCTCAAGGCCGTAACTAGAGGGGGGAGGGGGGGATTACAGGGGTTTGATCCTCGGCTTTTTCTCTGATGTTCTTAAGAGGATTCAGAACTTCTGTTGTGCGGTCGATTGCAGAAACGAAATCTAGGATTTGTTCTATAGGAAAACTGATAAGGAGCGCTGCCAAAAGAGTTGATGCTTTCGAGGACATCGCCCGAGTTCTAGTCGTTATCTCTTCCAGACTTATTGAGATGCATTTGAAGAGCTCTACAAAGGAAATAATACTGTCATGCCTTTCAACGAATCTTGTTTCACAATAAAAGTCTTAGTTTTTTGCTTAGATTTTCAAAGGGGGGTCTTCAGCCCCTCAAACTGAAGCCCCATGGCTACGTGCCTGATGCCGTTCCCCTAATCGAAACATTTTTAAAAGGGAGCGTCATCGAGAGATCAAAATATTACGAGTTTTTCCTGAACAAATTGCTTGGTGCAGGAATTGGAAAAGCTATCAGTCACCTGGCTATTCACAGATGTTTTGAAATGCTTTGTCCTAAATATTTGGCATACGTGTGCATTGCGCAGTAGGGCTTAGACCCTGTAAAGTTTGTTTTCGAACCTCTTCTGGCCAGTTCATCGACCGTCCATATTTTGCAAGTTTGATTTGGATTCAATGGCAGGTTAGCATTTATAGCTGTTTGACTGTCCGTTTATATATGGATATGTGCGCCGCTAGTACCTACCTGAGTAGTTGAGGCATTTTGCGAATTTTTAATGCCATATGCAGTTCTGGCTGAAGGTATGCTTGGGCTTCTTCCCATTGGTACCGAGACAGTTTATTTTGATCGAATCGTTGGTTATAAGTATCCGACCCACCCATACTTCGATGCAGGTTGGCGTGCAGCACACTTAGGAAAGCGGTCAGTGCACTCAGGGTCGCCGGTATTCTGTTTGGCTTGTTGCCTCTGCGTGTTACGACACCCTGTTGAGGAAGACCGTCTTGTTTTCTTCTCTGATTTTTGATCGGCATCTTCCGTAGCTATAACATGTGGCATGACAGCGCGTCGCATCATTTTTTTTCGGCCTTGATGCCTCAGCGGTCTTTCTTCGTGGTCATCCTACCACATTCGAATGACTTTGGCAAGTAGGTATTCCAAAACAAGGCATGCCTACCGATGCTGTCGTATATGCAAATATAAAATTGGTCAAAGATGGGGAGTATCTGCTTGGACTTCTTGGATTTTTATCCGTATCTTTCTAGTAGTGGAAGTTTGGCGAACTTTCCTACCCTTAAACCGCACCGATGAGGGCCAGCAAGGTTTTTTAAGAAAGAGTTTAAGTGTTGACACAAAATGGCAGATATATGGTCTTATAAGAGATGTTAAAAAGTCTCATGGCTAACCCTATGTAGTTTGTAAAACGGGCAAACGATCCATACACCTATTGGCCGAAGTCTTAAAAAGGATTTTCTCTCTATCAAGTCATCTCCAACTGCTCTTAAATGCTTGGCGGACTAACCGTCGGGCCAAGGAGTCTAGTTGGTCTTTGACTTGGATGTCTTATTATTGAACGATGATAATTGAGAGAGGAGGGAAATCAACCCTGCTCCACTATGTAGCATAGAGTAGGCTTCTGAAAGCAGCTCGGTAGATGTGTCAGGCAAATCAAGTTCAAAAATATTTTTCTATTTCTTCACAAGGGGGTGTTGGCGCAGGTAGTTTCGGTGGTAGAGTTTATTTATTGAGTTCTACCTTTGATCACGTGGACCAAACTTCAACCTATCATCTTAAACAGCTCGTTTGCTTCGTTATCCTTGCAAGGTATTCGTCGCCTTTATTGGGCCGGTGGAAATAGCTTTTCCGAATATTCTCAGCAGCGGTAGATAGGCTTGATTTCATACATCCGGACTAGTTTGAGTAGTATATAACTATATGTTAGCTGACAACATCATATTATGCATCAGTAGCTGGATTTTGAACAAGGAAATGGTCAACATACTTCATGCAGCTACTGCCAGCCAACAAGCAATTCTTCCATCCTCTACAACTCGCATGAAATGTATCCCTGAACTGCATAATCTTTGCTAAATCCGTGCCCTAAAATCTCTCTGGTTTCCTTACAGTCTTACAGCAGTCCCTGTTCGCCTTTACACTTATAAATTACAATAACCATAGAGCACACTTCGTATCCAATTATATCTGAGTTTCTCTTGCTGCAGTGTATTTTGCCTTCCCCCAAACACCCACAACCATCTGGTCACGCGACGATAGCCAGCACCAGATGGTTGTCTCATTTTCAGTTCCCCGAAAAGCGCCTTGGTAAAATTTCCTCCTTCGAACTTGGTACAACTCAAATAAATAAAATCCATTCGCACCCACCCACTGAGTCGGAGATACCGGCACCAACATTTCGATGCCACGTAGTACATACTGAGCAACTGTGTATAGAACGGGCGGCGGGTTATAAAGTAAGGATGATGTCTAACGATACACAGCCACAAAATTGTTTCGTTGGTGCAGTAAAAATAGCTGCAACCTTCGAGAAGGTATCGATTACAAGCATTTAACAAAAGGAATGTAACGACTTCCAGTGGCAGTATCTGAAGTACTTAACAACCCACTCTAGCAACATCTCAAGACTGTAACAAACCGCTGCGTTGTTCGCTTTTTTATGGTGCGAGATATACTCTTTCAAGCGAGGACATGCAACTTATTCTCGCCGAAAGAATGAAACGATGATAAAAATAAATTCAATGCGCTGATTTATATCCATCCCCGGGGAGGCTATTGCACACAGAATGTGAAGAGAGAGTAATAAATGTCTGTCAGTTCACGTACACACACGAAAAGAAAGGAACGTCAAATAAAAAAAAGACGAGAGTTGAACAAAGTTATAAAATGTCACTTGGGAAAGTTCATCAAACTCAAACAATCTATCTCGGAGTCAAATGGCGGCAGTTGTGGGCTGTCAGGCGGATTTGAACTTTTTAATTTATGTTAGATACAATCGTTGGGGATGTCGGTGGCAGCAAAAAAATTGACCGCACTTTGTTTGTCAGGGAAATGAATAAATTAATTGATGCTCAATGTAAGAGCAACATTTCGAGATAGAGTTAGAGGGTGGCTGCATGGCAAATTGATTGGAAAAGGCGAACCTAATTTGCTGCGCCACCTCCCGCGAACGTCTGACAAACATCCAAGAGTATTACTGTCTAAGAAAGCTTTGATCTACTTATCTCTTAAACGCTTAATTTTGCAATGCAACTGTGAGAATCAAAGGCAAATTCGTCAGTAGTTCTCAAATCTGTTCCTGACGAAAAACACGAAAAACATTACATTTGGGAAAAAGTATGACATGTAATTAGGCGTTTTTCTTTTTTAGTTCAGAGCAGAACCTGAGCTGTTATACAAAAATTCGTGTCTCTTTTTTAGTTCAGACACATCAGAGCTCAGAATTTGTGTTTCTTTTTTCGTTCAGAGCATGATCAGAGCGCGCTCTATGAGCTCAGAAAAAATTGGCTGAGTGAAAAGCTGATTATGCCGTGTTCCCACCGAACTGAAATCGCGAAGGTTTCGATGAACTTTTACCGAAACCTTGTAAGTCGTTCCCACCGAGTTGAAGTGAGTTCAGAAGTCATAATCTGTCAACTTTGAAGTGGCTGGCAAAACAGCTGTTTGTTGACGCAAAAAATTGTGTCGGAAAGAGGAATCACTAAAAATGAATTCTGAAGAATTTAAGGAAATAATTGCAGCATTTATAAATATTTCTCTTAAAAATATTACTTACTTCTTTTTTTGATTGAGATTATTTTCTTCTTTTATAATTTTTTTGATTTTCACAATTGTTTTGGCGTTTAATATTTTGACAAACGAACATAAAATAAACCAAAGTTCACGCTGTAGACTTGTTCGGTTTCATAACCTCTAACGGACGGATGAACTCAGAGGGGTTTTAAATAGGTTTCGCTGAAAACCCGAGGTTTCGAAACCACAAAAATGTATGGCAAAACCTCGGAGGTTTCGGAAAGTTTTGATTGGAACATGGTATAACACACTTCCAATCACATTTGGCAGAAAAAGAAAACAGGATAAGCAAAATAGTTGAAATGGCGGACGACCCTTGTTCTTCTGGAAATGAAAATTAACCAATTTAATAAATAGCAATTAATAAAAGTTCAATTTATGCATTTATGACAACTAGTGCTCAAGTGTGTTGCATAAATACCTCAGAACACTCTGAGCACGCTAGGTTCAGAGCGCGCACATAATGCTCGAGCTCAGTTCAGTGCTCAGCTCTGAACTAAAAAAGAAAAAAGAATATTCTAGCGAATATTCCGTCTCCAAGAGGTCAAATGCTGAATAAATATCCTCAGGTGACAAGAGTGAGAGGCTAATAAATTTTCGGAAAAGCCGCTTCGCTTCTGGATTCTTATTCAAAAGGCTCATACAATTTGGTATTTGGAAGCATTTCTTCTAACCGCTTGACAATAGTGGAACCAACAAGTGGTACAGTTTGCAGTTGGAAATAATATATTTTGCAAAGTATTTCTTTGTGCCTTTTCATAATCGCTAACGAATGAACTCGGCCGAAAGCTAAATAAGTTTGCTTCTATGAACCAAAGGCCTTGCTGGTAGGCGCTTTCGGATTTATTAGTCATAAGGACATATAGAGCACACCAAACGTCACTTTGTCTTGCAACAGCACCTCATCGATCACTTATGGGTTTTCTGAGCCCCATATGCGCCAATTTTGTTTGTTTGCATACCCACCGAGTGAGAAATGTGCCTCATCATGACAACCGTAAGTGGCTACGTTTGAATCACCACTTTTGTAGTAAGTTTTAATAATTCTAATTTATAACCCGTTGTTCGATTATTAAGCGATCCATTATCGTAGATGGCAAGCATTCGACTAATATTATGACGCTTCAAATGACAGCTGAGTTTGACATGTGTCAAATGCCAGCGCTACCAACTTGAAACCACGAAATGAATGACCCTCTATAATGTGGAAAGCCTGTCCAAAATAGAAAACAACATATTTTCCATTAATTTAACAAAAATTTAAAAAAAATCCGTTTAATATTCATATTACATTTTAATCAGCTCTTAAAGTTATGTTGAACGCATAATCTCGCGAATTTTAAACTATTATTTTCTCAAATTGAAATCAGCGCTAGAAAAATAATAAGCGCTTGTTAGGAATTTGAGAAAATAATAGTTTTAAATTCGCGCGACTAATTAAATATTAAAATGGATGTTATACCCTTCTTTGGATTTAAGAAAGTAATATTTTTGTCTATGTACTTACCTGTTCATCATGCGAAAAATAAGCTATAAGTAGTTGCTTATAACCGCAAGAAGGTACAACATTAAAAGTTCCATCTATATTAAAAAAAAATACGAGGAGCTGCGTCGGATATATTATTTATTAAAGTAGTGAATTTAGCAGACATAAAAATTGAGTATGCAAATCGATCTTGATGGTTGCCCTATAAAATGGTTCACCATTATGCCTAAATCAGTCATAATGTTTTCATTCTTAAATATATCTGACACATTGTTAGCGTTAATAGGAGCTTTCGGAAAAGACTATTTTCTTATATTAATAAGCCGTCACCAGTGTTGCCAGAGATTTGCTGACGGAATATGTAAAATTAAAAAATAAATATGCTAAATTATATGGAGGAATAAAACGAAATATGCTTAAGTTTAAAACAACGAATTATTAAAAAAAAAAAAAGAGTTAAAAAAAACAATAAGCCATAAATATACGTGTATATTTACCTGATCCATTTAGAAAGAGACTTAAATTTAATGGAGCAGCAATTCACGGCTCACGACACTTTGAGCGCTGATACTTCAAATTGACAAATTGTTATACTTATTTATCTTCAGTAATGCCAAATACAGAAAATTTTGATGGATGCGTCCGTTATTTGTATAGCAAAATATACCACGAACATATTTCTTATGATAGGTATTGACGAATGGAGGCTAACCCCTAGCGGTAAATTTTCGCATCATTAGGTTGCTATAGAATTTGTCAGCTGGTATGTATTTCTATGAAAAATCGAGAAGTTATTTTGAGAAATTGTGTACTAAATTCAAAATATACATTAAAAATAAGAAAAAAAACTCATTTTATAACAGAAAAATAATATTTTAAAAGTGAGTGCGATAAGTATTGATAAAAAAGTGAATACAAAGTTTTTATTTTTGTATAGAAAATGCAGAAGACAACTTATATCGTAAAGAGGGAAATACTTTCTACCATCTTCCAAAAGAAGCTCGGAACTCTAAAGTTATTTTCATTAAATGGGGTATTGTGCTTAGGATAGGGAAACAATTCCCCAAATGTTGTTCCATTTGCAGTCTTCATTTTAGAGATAAAGACATTTTGCGACCGAGTACACGAGATGGTTTTCAGTATAGAACCAAACTTGTGAAAGGAGCCTTTCCCAGACTAAACCATTCAGCTATGAAAATTGCAGAAGATTTAATGAAATTGATGATGCAGCTACCACCAGCTTAGTAACTTCATCTACGGTTGGATGTGGGGAGAGGCCAATCTTATGTATCCAGCCAGTTTTCACTATTTCTTCGCCTTCCCGGATAGACCTTTTAACACCAATGAAATAGTCAATTACTTCACAGCGCGATATTGTGACAACCTTAGAAACTTCTAAGCTGGCTGGCAACCAAAATATATAAACAAAAGCAAATTTATTATTTGTTTACATTACATTAAGACTTTTGTGCTAGTTTTACAAGATGAATTGCCTCACACTATACAAATTTCGGACAAGTAGTACTTAGACTTGCAAATTAAGTTTGCTTTCAAATAGTTGGTTAACATTTTAATAGATAAACAATTAATTTTCTTACACGAAAACACACGTATTCCTTATCCAAGTCCTTTGCAAAACAAACAGACGTCAAAATTCTATAGGTCACTACATATTCCTTTTATATCCACCAGGTGTCGCAGGAAAACTTGTCCACTCGTCAATAAAGTCTTTGCGTTTTTATGTAAACAATTTAGAATATGCTAGACTGCACATATAGCATATTTTATTTATACTTCTTATATGCAATTTAAAGCTTAAACATGCTAGATTTAGCATAAAAAATGCTAAAATGGCACCACCTCTTCGCACATTGCCGAACGGAACCGATATACTCTCATCGTACTTTGAAGAAACTTCATCAAAAGTTTCCCGAATACCATGCTGTTTAAGCGAGCTGCTGGCACATTCACTTTTTATTTCACTTGAAAGTTTCATTTTGCTTCGAATGTCTTCCTGAGTGTTGTGGTTATGTGAAGCACTTCGTTTTGGAACTTGAGCTAATTTGTCATTGTGGAAATCTATTGTGACACTCGCTGTACATTTTTGTTCATAACATATATATAGCGCTTATACAACTTTGCATTGCACTTAAATTTATACAGCTGTTTTTTTTCTTGAATGTACAAAAGAACGCTTCCTTTAATAAAACCCTCTAAGAAATCAAACGGGAATACTAAGTCACTTTCACTTTCCATTATACGATGTTTCCTTCTTGCCAAACTTTTACTTACTAAGCATAAATGACCTCAATGGATGCTTAAAAACGATTGCCATGTCGATTAAAAGAATGGTTAATTCTTTTGTTTTATTAGAAACAGGTTATTGTCTTGTACAAATGCAATAGCTTCGTTTGAACTTGGTCTTATTGCCCTTTAGCAAAGTGATATAAGGACAACTTGGTATTATTACTCAAATTTTGTTGGCGTTATTGCACTTTGTCGGAGTGAAATAAGAGCAAATGTTGAAAGTTGGCTTTATTACACTTTTGCATAGCGAAATAAGGCCGCTTTTTAAAAGTTGGCCTTATTTCTCTTGGCGTTATTTCATGGCACCAATATAAGGCGTTTTTCTTTTTTAGGGCGGAGCACTGATCATAAATGCATAAATTGAACATTTATTAATTGTTATTTATTAAATTGGTTAATTTTCAGTTCCAGAAGAACAAGGGTCGTCCGCCATTTCAACTATTTTGGTTATCCTGTTTTCTTTTTCTGCCAAATGTGATTGGAAGTGTGTTATACCATGTTCCAATCAAAACTTTCCGAAATCTCCGAGGTTTTGCCATACATTTTTGAGGTTTCGAAACCTCGGGTTTTCAGAAAAACCTATTTAAAACCCCTCTGAGTTCATCCGACTGTTAGAGGTTATCAAACCGAACAAGCCTACAGCGTGAACTTTGGTTTATTTTATGTTCGTTTGTCAAAATATTAAACGCCAAAACAATTGTGAAAATCAACAAAATTATAAAAGAAGAAAATAATCTCAATCAAAAAAAGAAGTAAGTAATATTTTTAAGAGAAATATTTATAAATGCTGCAATTATTTCCTTAAATTCTTCAGAATTAATTTTTAGTGATTCCTCTTTCCGACACTATTTTTTTGCGTCAACAAACAGCTGTTTTGCCAGCCACTTCAAAGTTGACAGATTATGACTTCTGACTTCTGACTTCTCAGTGGGAACGACTTACAGGGTTTCGGTAAAAGTTCATCGAAACCTCGCGATTTCAGTTCGGTGGGAACACGGCATAATCAGCTTTTCACTCAGCCAATTTATTCTGAGCTCATAGAGCGCGCTCTGATCATGCTCTGAACTAAAAGAGAAACACGAACTTTTTGTATAAAAGTTCAGGTTGTGCTCTGAAATAAAAAAGAAAACCCCCTAATGAGTAAAAATGGAGAGTCCGTGTTTAAGGAGTTTTCGATGTTTGTTTTGTTGCGCAACCAACAGTTCAGAGACAAGAAAAAAATATGTTTACTTCTTTAGGAAACACCAGTAGTTTTTTTCCGGTTTCCAACGTGCCGATGAGAACGACAAGTGCGTTAGAAAGTTATAACAGTCACCTTAGTCAAAAACTTGTAAAGCACTAAAACTTATTTAAATGTATCAATTACTTGCTTGATGAGGAACGCATTATTGCAAGGGAGTTTGTTATGTCCTTAGATGAGACCCTTGACATTTTTGAACCACCCAAAAATAAAATTAAAGACATACAGCTTAGAATTGAAGTTACTTTAAAAAAAACTGCAAAAGAAAGATATTTCAATCGATGACTTCTTAAACCAAATGACAAATAAAAACAATAACGTTTTGACAGAAGTTATACCAACTTTGGGATTTCGCTATAGAGAAGACGATGATGAAGTAGATGAGCGGAAGGAAAGGGATCAAAGTTAAAATTTAGAGTCTCAAAATGTGGATATAGTAAGACTTCTGTGTGTTTTTTGTTGTGAATAATCAAACTTTTTTTGAATTGCTTTTAACAGCTTCCAGAAAAATACATGGAGGATAATAACCCGTGTCGGGTAATAATTCTTCCGAACACAGGGGAGGAGAGTCCTGAAAAGTTTCCTTCAAAAATAAATTACTTCCAGTTAATTCACACAATCTTTTATTACACAAGTAGAACAGGCAAGATTAGACGAACAAATTAAAAGTAGGCAGAGACGACCGAACCGCTGCGCTCTGAAGTTTAAAGACGACACCCGAACATTCGACCACCAGCCCTCGTCCACAGTCCCATGTCGCCGTGTCCCCAAACTGCTGTGTCATCACCAATCCCACACATGCAGTCTGTCCAACAATTGATACCAGGACCATGCCCTGGATATCCAAATGAAGACGATCACGACACCAATGACCATCGATAGACCTGCTGCGAACTGTGTGTGAGACATTGTAGGTTCCAAGAATACAAACCGATGAGTTGCACCTTGTGCGCTGCTGTGAGCTGTATTTATGTATCGCCGGGGCCTGGTTATCTTATGTCAACAACCATTAAGCGAGCCGCCGAGTGATAGACAATGCATATCTGTGGATCGTCTTACACACAGTTTGGTATCGAGTGGTTGGCATTTGGGGGTCAACACATCGCAATGGAATGTGTGACTATTTATCATACTTGTGGATGGTGCGCGCTGTGAATGGGAAGCGGGGGCGAAATAAAAAAAATAAAATATGATTATTACTTAATCCTAAACAACCCGATTCTGTGTCGCAAATGGTGGGAAACAGCACACGGGCTTTTTGTTAAAAATATAATCACACTTTTTTGGTTATTGTCTTGTTTAAAATACAAACAAATTGTAATCTTAATGGATTTGCTATTTCGTCTTGTTTTTGTTATTAAATTATGTTATAAATTCATAGTTTGGAAGCACAATAACATCAAAATGGCGTTATTGCACTTTGTCGGAGTCAAATAAGACCAACTGTAGAAAGTTGGCTTTATTACACTTTTACATAGCGAAATAAGGCCGATTTTTAAATTTGGACTTATTTTATTTGGCGTTATTTCATGGCACCGTAAGTATCTGACGCAACATGCCGTTGATTTTGCGTTTCTTCCTGTCCTGCTGCGATGTTACAGGTACCTTCTAAGGGGTCGAATTGGTTGTAGATTTGAATTGAGTGGCAACAGTCTTTGGGAAGCTTTTGCTTTTGAGTTTTGAGTGGCAACTTTACGGTTGCAGTCTCCGTTTCAACGAGGTCTCGGAAGATTCTTATTTCTTACACCTACGAGCTACGACCATCAGGTGAACATCACCGATAACGTATCTGATATTATCATCCTAAGGTAAGTTAGCCACCTAAAGGTTGCTCCCATGATTTTGGCGACGCGGGCTCCAGAGCTAAGTTCATTGTGGCCCGACGTACTCTTTATTCTAGCCTTGCAAAAGGCCCAGAATTTGTATTTTTTTTTTTTTTTTTTGTTGAGGTGTCTTTTTAAAATAGGTTTTGACTGACGAACTTCTTCCTCGCCCACAAATTGAATACCTTCCCATGGTACCAATATGGGCATGCAGTGCTGTCGGATAAAGTAGAATGGTATAGCTAGCCACATTCTGGAGGACAAATTTCTCCTTAGGTTTTCATACCGAACTCTCACTGTCATAAGTAGGGTTGCCATAAAAGAAATGTAAAAACGCGGGTCAATTTTCTCAAAAAGCGGGACATGGCGGAACATTTTAAAAATATATGTTTTATTGACTTCATTTGCTTTTTTATGTCATAAACGCCGGAATGCCCGATCGAAAATTTTGTGGAACATAACTTGCACTCGGCTACGTGAACGTCAGTTGTTTTTTTAACCCACGAATATGTTTTCTCCCAAATGTTATTGTAGATAACCATTCGTTTATTGTTTTTTAATCTGTTACCACTTGTGTTATTTTTGTATTTGTAGCCACTTGTACTGGTAATTTTTTTATTATTATTTTTAGCACTAAACGAAAACTAGAAGCCGAATGAGCGCAAATACCTACTGACAAGTGACAGTGCAGGTTTATGTTTTGACAACAGATTGAGTTTGTTCAATAACAATTGCCGCGAAATTTCAATTGGTAGCGTTCAGACCAGAAAATCTATTAGTGAAAATATCTTTTTATAAGATTTAGTCAACTCAGAATAAAAACTTCACGTTGACAAAATATAAAAAATTAAATAAACAACTATATATGGAAATAAGAATGAAAATGTCGAAAAAGTGGGACATTGGCGGCACACTTGGCGGGACAAAGGATCAAAAGTGGGACTGTCCCGCCAAATGCGTGGCATCTGGCAACCGTAGTCATAAGTCTTCCCTTTTGGAGCGTTGCTGATTGTGGACGTGTGTCCATGTTACTACCCAACTTCGACCTGTCGCCCCTAAATATCACTAACGATTTTCTATCTTAGATTGCATCAATTTGTAAGCTAATCTGACATCTGACCTTTGTAAACGTCATGTCAGCGTGAATGACCACTAAATACATGTTCATCTCAATGTATTGCTAAAAAAAGCTGTCCCATCCTCAGCTTATACCGGGCAGTATGAAGCCGAGAACAGTTCAGCAATTGTTTGCCTGTCCACAATGCTCAACGCTGAAGGCCACACGCATGAACTGAACTTAACCTTTTCCACCCATTAATCAATATCATTTGACATTTACGCCAACAGAAAACCCCGAGCTCATGGGGGACAGCAATTGAAATGGTAAAGCGAATATTTGTGTGTAGGTCACTTCTGAGTGGTTCCGAAACAACGCGTCTAAATTAAATCCTTTCAAGTCATTGATTCAGTCATGCTGCCAGCCCTCATTTTTGTTTACTATCGTGACAGCTGTAACTTAAATGTCGCTTTTGACATTTGAACAGTAGACTTCAGAATCCATTTGCATAGATGCCTGCGAAGAACACTCGTCCGGTGTCTGTTGCTTCAGAGGAACTCTCAGAAATTTAAATTACCCGCCCTTTGAGTGGGCTTTTTGATGAGAGAATGAACAACAGCAGAAATAAAATACTCCACGGAATGAATGAATTCTCCTGCAATGATTTAGTTTTCTATCGAAAAAATCCTTATCACACGGCCGCTCAGGCCAGCATGCCTAATTTTTTTTTAGACAAATTAAGTACTCAGCCCAATCGACCTGTCACTTGGACGTTGATACATATACAAAGAGGGGATTGTTGAACACAATTACTGTATGGTGGTAGCGGTATGGTGGTAGCGGTAGGCTATACCCATCCCACATTTGAGTGTGTCCTTGTTCCGCACTATGAGTCTGTGAATCGAATGCTGAATTTGTTTCCCACAACTCCTCGCTGTAGCTTTACTTTCCAGTGCAAACAAGAACTCTAATTAATTTTGCAGCGTTAAGCAAGTTCGCCTGCAGATTAGAACGTCAACCGTCCGATGGCAGCCGCCGTTCGGAGCTGTCATCGGTGTGGGTATGTGTTCGCCCTACTCTGGCGTGGAAGTGAAATGCCTGTGGCGTGTCGGTGATGAACTTTCTAATGCATGATATTCTTGTAACGGATAATGGTGTGCACTCTGCATATTTTTAACATCCCACGGAAGGGATTTCGCACATAACGTTCTGCAGGAGGGGTTGAGTCCCTAAGTGCGCAACAAGATGCAGCGCCAAGCGGATGCTTGCGAACAATTTGTGATATTTCGCTGGGATGTTTGAAGGAACTGAGAAGTGGCACTTCATCCGCCGAAGCTATCGCGTTAACTAAGCTCTACTAAAATCTATTCACGGTACACCCCAGTAGCAGAGACGTTGGCTGACAGAATGAAGGCTTAAGTAACAAATCGGAGAATGCACACGAAAGAGTTAGCTGGCAAATTAAGTTCTGGCAGAGGCGTGTACTTAATTGAATTTTGATTAAAGTTTGCGGACGACGCCTTGCGGAACATGTAGCAAATTTATTTCGTTAACGTAGGTAGAAGTGGAGCTGTATTTATCTTGTCCGCAACACATGTGAACGGGATTGTATAGTTGAAGAGTGAGAAGGATTTAAGTTGAATTTTGGTTCAAAGCAAGTAGTGCCGCGTCTTCATTTACGTCTTGCCAACTTGTTTATAAATAAAAGGAATCGGAGTGCATTTTTCCTTAACACAATTGAAATGAAGGTTTTTTTTCTAAGCAAAATATTGTGATATATAGGTGTCTTTCGTGAGGTTTACTCAAGTTGGTGCGCGAAGACTCTACTGCCTTGAGGTCTTTAATGTCCGAGAATAAAACGAAGAGACAAAAAACCGTCAGGATTCCTGGTTGAAAATTGTGGAATTAAAACATCGCTGCCTCTGATGGCAATTTTTACGAAAACAGTTTCCTGTTTGTATTTAAAACTTCTGTTGTGGTGACGAAAAAAATTGTTATGGAAACAACCATTGTTTATTTGTGCGTGAAAAAATTGTTTGATGTTCTCTATTTTACAAAGAAATTTATTAATTTGACCTAATCTTTTTGTTAAATCAGCAGAAAATATTGTTATAATATTGGTCAGTTGGGTTTTTGTTGTTTCCATAAGCAAATTGTTCTTTATATTGTAATATCCTGTCAGCAAATAAGTTTAGCAATTAGATTTATTAAAAAAAAATTAGGTAGGTTCACAGGTTACTCTAAAATATTTTTTTCTGGAAAACTTTGTACAAACTATCAAAATATTTGTATGGAATAAGCGGAGCCGGCGAACTTCGTCCCGCCAAATTTTTAACAGCAGTTCGCTATAGTAAAAATCGTCACAGTCGAAAGCGGAGCTATGTAATTGGACATTCACGGAATGTTTTCCCACATGACGATGCAGATCCGCTGCAAAATGTCAGATTGAAGAATCAATCAATAATAATCAATGTTTCAGAAATTACGCAAAAATCCAATTTAAAATTACTACAAATTTATATATACCAGTATGGATTGTTTTAGTAAAGCTAATCTTCGAAACTATCAAAATCATGCAGAACTTTTTACAAATGCAATCTCATTCTGTATTACGATCAAAATTAAAAAAAAAGAAAACTCCCCGTTCCCTTCAAAATTTTAAAACTCTCAAGCCGTATCTTTTCCTTAAGCGGATATAGAAACACAAGAAAATAAAATGCACGACTGGGTCGAACGTACTTTTTCGTTCACCAATATGTTCGGTTCAAATGAATTGGGAGCTGCCTGATTGTATTAATTTCAAGTTGTTGGATTTATTTTTAGGGTGCCTATTCAATACTATTAAATATTAGCTAAAAATAAGCTTTGCGTAGCTTTTATTTTACTTTCATTGCAAGAGAGCCATTGCGATTATTTCAAAAATATACCGTAGAAATGTGAACACAGGTCGAGATTTGGGTACTCATTTTTGAGAAACATTTCAATATTAGAATTTGTTGGGAAAAACTAGGTACGGAATCTTATTAAGAATACTTACATTATCTTTAATATGTATTTTTATCAAAATCGTTAGAGCGGTTTTTGTAAAATTTGGCAGACAAAACAGTACCAAATATTGCAATGTTTAGTTTGAAAAATACTATTGCCTAACTATTTAGCTGAAAGCCGAGGACAGGTTAATGTTTGGGATGTAAGCATTACCTGGTTTTTAAAGTTTTATCGAAGTCGAAAATGGGATTTTCGAGATATGATCAGTTTTTAAAATTTGCGTTTTCGGTGATTCGAATTGAAATTGAAGGACGCAATGACTTTGAAAACATTAAGTTCACTCTAAGTTTGCATTTTGGTTACGTTACTGCCGTTTCCAAGTAAACTAAAAACTGAGCTTGCCATTAAGTTAGAAATTACCATATTACCTTAGAAATGCATTATTGTTACAATCGTATGGACCGTTTTCGAGATATGTCTAAATATTAAAAGAACCTTTATTCGATTTTTTAGCGGAAAACTGAGTATGCAGTTATGTTTACCTCACCTACTTAAGCTTAAATATCAATTTTTGTTAAAATCGTTAGAGCCGTTTTCGAACAAATCAAACTGGTATGAACATTTTGTATGGGAAGTACCATTAATATTGAGGTTACCATGCAAAAAAAAAACGGCCCCGAACTGTAAACCCCCAAACTTTAAATCCAAAGTTTTAACGAAATCCGTTCAGCCGCTTAGGCTGTAGGCCTCGGGACATACAGACAGGCCGACAGACGGACAGATTGACAGAATTTTGCGACCCACTTTTTTCAGTTCGCCTGTCATCGTAATGTCAGAATATTTTTCTTTTACTACGTAATGGAGAAAGTTAAACAGAATAAAGAATTGTTATTCTAAAATTTTTAAAATTCGGAAACATAGTGTTGAAGTCAATTTTTATCTAGTTAATTCATTTATTTAAAATCGGTGTCTCAATTGCAATTCATACCAATTTATATCCCAGGTTGTTGCTTACATATTTCCTTTTTTCCATAATTTAGGCCATTGATTCCAATTTTATTATGTCGGAAAGCCAGTTAGAGGTCGATGACTATTTTCCCATTTCAATCCATCAACAATTGTCCGTTAAAATGGCATTCAGATTGTATTGAATAATTTGAATATCAATAATTATACGATACCTTCCCGGAAGAATGTATTAAGCGACATTTTTAAAATTTTACAGGAGACAAATAAAAATTACTTTCTAGGTATTTGCGTATTTTGAAGTAATAAGCATATTTCGACTGAGATGCACCGCAAATTGTTTTTAATTATTCTATGAACGAAATCTCAACTAGATAAAAAGTTTTTGTTGCTAGGAACATTTTTTATGGTCTAAAGATTGTCGCTTGATACAGAGGTAAATGGCGCATAAATCATTGACATGGTAGGATTTAATACAAGATGCCAAACAAATTATTCGTTTAATTCAATCAACGGGCAAATGACAAAAATGTTTCAAGCGACTGCAAATGGAACAACTTTTCGGTGGCAATTATGTTCTAAGTGACAATATCAGTTAAACTAAGCGCCGTGTGCAAATTTTTTTTTCTCGTGGTATGTGTTGCATAGTACAATTATTTTTTATATAATGGCGCTAAGCATAAAAGTTTTGATGGTTACAACAAATAATAAATAACAAATACCTACCCAGCAAATATGTCGGATACTACAATTTTTATTTCTCTCTAGTGTCGTTTGTATCAATGGTAGAGACGTCAAACCAAGATCAAAACGTGGCGCTTGGCACAATTTGTAAGGCATGCCAAAAAGTCATTTTCTGAAAAATTGTCGCTTAATACATTCTTCCGGGAAGGTGTCGTATGCTAAAACTGATGGCTGGTCACTGTACTGCATAATTCACTTCTTTTAAACCAAAGGCTACTTTCAATCCGCAATCTGAATAAATTCACTTTAGGTCCACATCCCTTGGTTATAGAATCTAAAAAGTGTTGGCCTGAGACTTAATGTTTTCCTCATCAGGCCACGCATCTACTTTATTTAGGGCTCAGAAGGCAATACTTGGAGTGAGGCCTTATTCCGAGTAACAAATTATAAGATTTACATATTTCCTATTCTACAACGCTGAAGCATACCTCGGTACTAATAACTACGGCCCTAAAAATAAGTCCGCACTAAACTTTGTCAACGACAAGGTTATTCTTATAAATTTATATTTATATGTAAGTTCATTATAAAGGGTGATTTTTTAGCTGGTTTGGTTTTGGCAACACTGGTTTTGACAGCTGACGTGTGTTTAGTACCTTGTGTCACTGTCAAACAGCTTCAGTTTGGTTTGCAATTTAACCATGGATCGTCTTACAAATGAACAACGCTTGCAAATTATTGAATTTTACTATCAAAATTCGTGCTCGGTTCGAAATGTTCATCGCGCGCTGCTTCCATTTTATGATCGGCATTCTCGACCTTCTGAGCAGTCTATTCGGAAGATTGTGACCAAATTTCGCACCAAATTTACTTTGTTGGACATTAAACCACCAACACGTTTACGTACTGTGCGTAGTGAAGAAAATATTGCGGCCGTATCAGCTAGTGTGACAGAAGACCGCGAAATGTCGATTCGGCGCCGTTCCCAGCAGTTAGGCCTTTGTTACAGCACTACGTGGAAAATTTTGCGGAAGGATTTGGGCGTAAAGCCTTTTAAGATACAGCTGGTGCAAGAACTAAAGCCAGCCGACCTACCACAACGCCGAATTTTTGGTGAATGGGCTCTTGGAAAGCTGGCCGAGGATCCGCTTTTTTTTCGAAAAATTGTGTTCAGCGATGAGGCTCATTTTTGGTTGAATGGGTACGTAAATAAGCAAAATTGCCGCATTTGGAGTGAAGATCAGCCAGAAGCATTGCAACAGCTACCAATGCATCCCGAAAAAGCCACTGTTTGGTGCGGTTTATGGGCCGGCGGCATTATTGGGCCATATTTCTTCAAAGATGATGCGAATCGCAGCGTTACTGTCAATGGTGAACGCTACCGAGCGATGATAACAAACTTTTTTTTGCCCGAAATGGAAGTTCTTGACTTGCATGATATGTGGTTTCAACAAGACGGTGCCACATGCCACACAGCACGCGAAACAATGGCGCAATTGCGAGGCGAGTTTGGTGAACAGTTAATTTCACGTTTCGGGCCGGTCAATTGGCCGCCTAGATCGTGCGATTTGACACCATTAGATTATTTTTTGTGGGGGTATGCCAAGGCTAATGTGTATAGGGACAAGCCCGCTTCGATTGACGCACTGGAAGCCAACATCCATGCATTCATTCGTGAGATACCGGCCGATATGTGTGAAAGAGTATGCCAAAATTGGACTCAGCGGATGGGCTACCTGAGACGCAGCCGCGGTCAACATTTGCATGAAATTATCTTTAAACATTAAATTGCAAGGTTCAAACTATCGATTCAAATAAATATTTCATTAATTTTTTCGAATTTTTTGTGTTTTTTTTTAAAAAAAAGTTCTAAACCTCTTAAAAAATCACCCTATATTAAGGGCGCAAACTATTATTGGTAAGGCCCATATATCCTATCAAAGACTGTAAAACATTGCAAAGTGAAAAACCATCAGTCAAGTCAAACTCTCTAATATATATTAAAATATTCTACGAAAACTAAAAAGCTCCAGTCAAAACGAAACCTCCTCCTCTGAGCCAATTAGTCAGCAGATGTCCCAGAAATCACTTTCGATGTGCAAACAAACACTTCGGCATTAAAATTCATTGTTTTCCTCCATTAAGAGCTCGCAATAACTTCAAATGAGCATTGTCGGAAATGTAGGTAGCTCTTAAAAAATAAATGCAAAGTCAATTAAAACTTTTGACAAAACCTGTCCTCGCAGCCACTTCACCACATTGAAAACATTTGAATTCCCGAGGAAATTAATTTTCTCTTTCAAACTCTTACTGCTTAAGTGGCCGACTAAGTGTCATCCATCCTATGACAAATTTTGACATAAAACTTTTCCACTGAGAAACTCCCCGTGGAGCTTAACACTCACGCAAATAACACCTTCCTGTCGGGGAACGCCGACCTGAGCTAACAATTTTTATGGAATAAAGCTGATAGATAATTAAAATCCTTTCGAGTTCGAATGACAGTTTGACACAAATCTTCGAGAGAATCCATTTTACGCACCATTTTGTAGGCCCACAAAAAAGTCAAAACTTTGATAGATTAAATTTGTTGTGAACCGGTGTCCGAAAGGAAAATTATCCACTTTAAAGTTATATTTATGGGTGCAGCTAAAATTTAATCATATAAAGTGCTTCCGAAGGGCGAATGTGCCAAACAGCCACTATAAAATATCGATCTGCCATCATCAATCAATCGCCGTACTAGGTCTGGTGATTAATTGCACTGAAAGAGGCTCTAAAGGGGTTGGAAGTTAGAGGAGCCTATTCAAAGATTCAATACGCAGAATCTAATACATCACCACAACAAACCAGAGCGTGAATTGTAAACAAAGAAAAAGGGTTAATGCCCGCCTTAACTGGGTTAATAAATTTTCTATTCGATTAGAAGCCAAAATGCTGAAATTTGCGTGCGGTGGGTTTTTCGCTGAATCACTTTCTATAAAAAAGTTTGTCGCTATTATCTTTCAAGCCATTATATAGGCTGATGGGAGTCGTTATTCGGAAGCTCTTATACTGTGTGAAAGTGTGCGCACACTTAATGGAGGAACTGGATTATCTGGCATTAAAAGTTTGTCCCAAAAATGCATGCTTTGTTGAAGCTATTGGTGGCGATTTAAATGTTTGCCGGGCAGATGTGGGCCAGATAAAGTTTGCGGAACTTTGTTGAACTCTGTACCTGATGTGCACGTGAAAGTAAATTTTATGTCGACAAGTGGAAATCTGTCTTTGAAATGCACCTTTTGAATATGAATTGAATTTTTGAGTGGGGTTTTTCCTAAGTTTTAGAAAAAAGTTTATTCGGAAGGGAGTTCTAAGTTTGTGCTATTGTGTGGTACATACAAATTCTCACGACACTAATGCCGCACATATACAAATGATAAGAGATGAAGTTCTTTCGTCGAAATGTGACAGTAGCTGGGAAAGACACAAAGAAGAGATATGCTTCGAAAATGGTGCCCTAAATATACATTTTGGTTCCTAAGCTTGCATTTTCTTCGTTATGGAGGTTGTTCAAAACTTAGGTATGCAAATGCGATAGATTTTGTTGTAGAACAAATTTTAACTAAATACTTCTACATGTTTGGATTTGCTTAAAGTACCCGAATAATATTGTGGGTCATTCAGAGAAAGTTATGTTATTAAAGGTTCAAAAGAGAAAATAGACACAGCCTAAAATCCAATCACTGACTTACTTCTGTAGCTTCTTTAAGGTACCTATCTATACTTGCATTGCTACAATTTATGGCAACTCAATTCAGCCTACACCGAGTATTACATGTAAAAGGTTACAAACATACGTATGGCTAGAATAAGTTCGAAATAAATGGCATCGCCTTAGAAGCTAAACTTGCACTGAAAAGATTCGATAAATAGTTAAAAGAGAGCAGATAATATAGAGTTGCAGTATTGCACATTAACGTTCCTTACACTCGTTCAATATTAATCATTGCAAACAAATATACAACCATTACCATTGTTTGCTTACACGACAGAGGCAGTCACTTTCCCTTAAAATGGGAGAGAATTTAAGTAGATCAAGATGAGAAGTTATAATTTCATGAATGGTTTGGCTAACCACTTTACCAAGAACAAGCTGTCTCAACTTTCTTGTATTGTCTATTGCTCAGTATATAAAAAAAAAAAAAAAAACCTATTGAGGGTGAAAAGTCTTTCTCTGAGCCCAATCTGTTTTCTATATTTAAGAAAGCTTTTACAAAGTCTTTGGAAATTGGTGACAGAAATTTAAGCTTGCATGTCATATCCATCGCATCCCTCTTTTCCTACTGAAAGAACATACGAACGGCTGGATTGGGAAGCTTTCTCAAGACAATTATACTCATGCATAACTCGTGGATGTTGGTCGCTAGAGTGGAGTCCGTTTTAACTATTTACAGCCAAATCTCCTACACAGACCCAATGTTGTTATATCGTGGGATTTACGCCTTTTTGTGGGAATTTCGATGTCCGAAAATCCTTCCGTGGGATAAATGGGAAAAACACCAAATCGTGGGATCGCGCGCACTTCATGGGATAAATGAAGAGAGAGTGCTACAACACTGCACAGACCCCTTAAGCTAACCACATTTTAATTTTTAAAAAGTTCAGAGAATCAACAAACGTGCTGTTTATTTTTGTTCTTGTTAACTTTCTCGCATATGTAGTAAGAGAAAAATATGGTATTCGTGTAAAATTTCAAATTCGAGACTTTAATCAATTCTGGCATTACGGGTAGAGAAACTCAAAAAGATTTGTCTCGCTGGACAGATTTGTTTCAAAATATGTCTTGAAGTTTGTGTGCTTACAGTTCGGGCCACTATTTTTTTTTTAAATTTAGCCCTTTTATCAACGGTACTTCTCATAAATATAACGCTTTTTTCGAAAACGGCTTCAATAATTTTAACCAAAATTTATATTTTTTATAAGCTTATATGGGTGAGGTTAAAATGCATACTCAGTTTTTTGCTAAAAAATCTAATAAGGGTAATAAGGGTTTGAAAATTTAACTTATGTCAAGGACGGTTCATACGATTAACTCTTAAAGTTTTCGATAAAAAAACGAAGAGTAATTCTGAAAATTCATTAATTAAGGTAGGTCATTTCAAAACTTGATAGCGATCTCAGTTTTTCCCTAAATTATCATACAATTTTTGAAAAAAAAAATGTATATAAAGGGTTTTTCAATAAGAGCGCTACAAAAGTTGTCTTTAATAAAACAAAAACGGAAATGAAATTCTTTATTCCTGTGAAAGTACGTTCGATGCCATTATGTCTGGAACTGGATTTATTTTGCATGGCCATCACGGGCACGCTTGCAGAAGTCCAGACGCTGAACCCTATTTTCGACGGTTTTCAAGCATAAATCGGCCGATACTGCTGCAATTTCACGTTCGATATTCGTATCCAATTGGGGCCAAAAATATTCGGTTATCATTGAACGGTAGCGATTCCCATTCACAGTAACGTGCCGGTCTTGATCATCACGGAAGAAGTACGGCCCAATGACGCCGCCGGCCCATAAACCACACCAAACCGTAATTTTTTCGGGATGCAATGATGACTCATGGAGTACGTGTGGATTGCTGCCTGACCAATACCGCATATTTTGTTTATTGACGAAGCCATTCAGCCAGAAATGAGCCTCATCGCTGAAGATGAATCCGAATCATTTTCAAGTTGTTGGTCAGCCCAATTCACGAACATACGACGCTTCTGGTGGTCAAGCGGCTTCAGTTCTTGCGTCAATTTAATCTTGTAAGGATGTAGGCCAAGATCTTTTCGCAAAATTCGCCACAACGACGTCACAGAGATGCCCCACGCTTGAGAACGACGTGTGAGAGACACATTTGGGCTTTCTTCGACTGAAGCCTCAGCGGCAGCAATATTCTCGACACTACGGGCACTTCTTTGTCACACAGGCAAGGGAACATTTTGTACTGTGCCTATGGATTCAAATTTTTCCACTAGACGCTCAATTGTTGATCTGCTAGGACGATTATGACGACCATAAATTGGACGTAGCGCTCTTAACGTTGAGGCCACTGACTCCGAATTTCGGTAGTAAATTTTAATAATTTCGACTCGTTGTTGGCTCGTATCATGAAATGGCAAACCTTACGGATGAGAAATGTCAAAAGAGCGGCAAGAAATTCGGCGTCGTTTGCTGTCCCTGTCGCTCTACTTTTGTAGCGTCCCTGTTGAAAACCCCTTTATAACATAACGATTCCGACCAAAATAAGGTCTGGAGTAAAGTTTATATTTATAAAATAAATTTTTCATATAAATGGCCATAAACAGTACTTTTAAGAAGTGCTCATATCTCGAAAACCCCATTTTCAATTTAATTAAACTTCAAAATGCTTACAGCCTAAAGGGTACCTTGTACTCAGTTTTATTAAATAGTTAAGCAATAAATAATATTTTTCGAACTAAAATTTTTAGTATTTGTTACTATTTTTTCTGCTCTTTTTCTAAACATACACCATAAAATAACCAGCAATCACATAGATCTTACACGATTCCAAACACTTCATTTGTACTCCCATACACTTTCATTGGCCTGTTTATAACTAAGAATGGAAATTCACAAAAAAAAAAAACAAGATTTTTAATTTGTAGATAGAGATTTCAATACATGATGAATCCAACTTCAAACCATATACACGAAAACCAGCGCTCCCAATCTATTGCATTCAAAAACAAGAACTTGCCCTAACAGTGACAGCTGTAAGAGCCTATGTATAAACAGGACCTACATTTGGCGCTTAAAGTTTTTTAATCATATCCATATAGATCATCGATTTACATGCACTTACAACAGCACATGATCCTGCTTCTCATCGAGAATTTTTTTTCTACTATTTTCCACTTGTTGGTGTGCCTGTAAACGATAGCCACACAATCATGTTGCCAGACTCAAAAATGGAACACAAAAAATTAATTGATTTTTTCGCATTCCAATGAACTCCCCGTCCGTATTCCGAGTTATTTTGTTTTTTCCCGTTCTATAAAGGTATGTTCAGACCAGCCACACAGTATCACTTACTGTCCGTACCTTTGCTTCGTTGTTACTAGAGATTAGAAAAAGAGTGTTCACGATCTGATAAAATAATATAAAATTTCGCAATTTTGCTAGACCTGTTACACCGAATCGTGAATACCCCTTTTATCTATACAAAATAAATGAAACAGAAATTATTTTAAACATTTTTTTCTGTCAACAAACCTTGTTATACCTTTTCTAATGCATTTTCATTTTCTTCTTCTCTTTTTAGGTAAGTGAGCCTAATTTTTGTTTACTGACTCTTTGATACTTACAAATTTGGGTGAGTGAATTAGTACCCGCGACTTCGTCTGCGTAGAATTAGTACTTCGAGTAACTCAATTAAAATATGTATATCAACAACAGCGCCACATATCGGGTCCAAAACTATCATATCTTTCAAGCCAACCAATCAGACCCACACATTCAAATTCATTGGTAAAATACGCGTCAAATGTATTTATTTCTTAACAAAAGTATAGATACCTATGATGATTTTTATTATCCCTAACTTGAGAAATAATTGGTTCGTCATTTAAACTTGCATCCCCAACTTTATCACCTTCACGTTTTGTTTTAGCAACAAATGTCATTCTCAGAGGTCCCATCTACTCCTATACCAAAATTCATAAAAATTGTATCGTTAAAAGGTAAAAAGCTTACTTTCGCATTAAACATATTAGGATTATATCAAGGCTACCTTGAATTTTATGTGCAAAAAATGACAACTGACAACAAAACTATGTTTTGAAATAACAAAGTGATGCCAAATTTGTATAGTTATTTTGCGATCACTTTACGTAGAAGGAGAATGATGTGACTAACGCAATTGACTATCACAAAAGTGACTATCACCTATCACCTTACGGGATTCCGCCCCTGGTTTGATAGGTAATACGCACACACAAAATGAAGTTAAGTGGATCCCAAATGTTTTGTTCGTAAACTAACAAACTAAGTATTAATAGACCGTTAGCTCCAGCGCTCCTACCCAGTTATCCCGCAAATTATGACAATGAAATTCTCACTTAGTTTTCCTATCTCTGCTGCGAAGTCAGCGATTCCGCACAGCAAAACCATAAACTAAGTATTAAATAGACCGTCAGCTCCCGCGCACCAACCCGATTCCCCCCGCAAATTTTGAAAATAAAATTCTCTCTTAAATTTCCTATCTGTGAATACGTGTGACGCAGTAAAAAAAGAATTTCTGAAAGGTGGGCGGAGTAATAAAATACTGACACTCAGCAGTGTTCCTGCATTGTGGATCTCTACCTTTTGTGGGAATTTAAATTTTTGAAAAACTTTCCTGCGTAAGAGGAAAAAATGTCTTAATTGTTGGACTATCAATAATCTGGCAGAAAAACAGTCAAACTACATTTCACTATGAATATCAACGCACTAAATGTACATAAAAAAGAGATTTTCCTTAAGCAAAAATTTCTATTATCAAAAAATTATCATTATAATGTTAGCAAACTGCGATTTTTATACTGAAGATTAATTTAATATGATTTTCTCTCCGAACAATACAAATTTTACTTTATGTATGTTAAAGTAGCTAAAGCTAAAGTATGTTTTTTCCATAAACAAAACTAAGGGAATTTGAGTTTAGTGAAAAGGGAAAAAAAAACACGCTTCGTGTGAAAAATAAAGACAGAGTGCTAAGAACACTGACTGAGAGTTAGTGTATTTGGTGAGTTTCTGTCAGCTGGTGGATGCGTTCTGAGAGTTTAAGTTCGTTGTTTTATTTCACCACGAAAACATGTAGATATTCTACAAAATGTATAATAGCGAATGTAATCAACATAAATAAACAAATGAATGATGTGTGAAATAAAATAAGATATTTTTGTTCCTATAATTATTGTGTCTGTTTTCGTTTGCTGTTTTTGACGAAAAATTATTTCACCGTGAATGTTCACAGAAAAACGGCAAAGAATTTAAAGAGAAGAATTGATTACGACTATTAAGATTTGAAATAGTATGAGTTTTTAGTTATAATGTTTTTATGAAGATTCCGTTTATTAAAAAAAAAAAAAAATTTATTAGAAAATTTGGAACAATTGACATAATTAATGAAATTCCATTTGAAATCAATTGCGTCAGCCGAGAATATGAACAATGTTCATTTATAATAAAAATAAAAAGTCTAGTAGACACAATCAACGAAAATTTATTTTCTTTAAAATGTACGGGAAAGAACGAAACTCAAAATGTATTTAAGCAAAATTGGAAATAAACATGTTAACTGATTTGTACCCTGATATGTCTCACGCATTTAAGTTTTGCTGCTTACAATTTTCTTTTAATTCATACGATTCATAATCATTAGTAATCAAATAATTTTTTATATTAATAAGCGTTTTTTTTTTATTTTTGTCAATGATTCATATAGTTTATCGATTTCGATTTTTTACAACAAAGATGAAAACATCCCGTACTATATAGATTATCTAGGTAAAATGAAAGAAATCTTAATACGTATACCTACCTAACCTATGCGTTTTAATAGAATTTGGTACTAAATTCACCACACCATACCCACCGTTTTCTTAACACGTCCCGATAACGGGCAGTTATTTGAATTATTTGAATTTATTGCAATGTTACCACAGAATGAACTGTCAGGCAACTGTCAGGTTCCTATGTGCGAGTGTATGCGTGCGGCTAATCTACTTTAACATGGCACACATACTTTGCCACACGGAAACACGGAAAACACGGAAAACAGCTTGTAGGCAAATTCTCTTAAGTTGTAAGAGCTGACGGTCTATTTGATACTTAGTTTATGAGCAAAACCACACGAGTTGAGAGAGTTGTGGCGTGATGTCGTGTGTAGGTACCTAAAACGCTTTCAATGGATGCAGCAGAAAGGTGAATGATAGCTCAAAATATTCCGAGAAGTATTCCCAAAATAAGGTTTTAGGCTTTTTTTATGAATATAATGACAAGTTGAATGAAGAAAAGTCAAATTTTAAAATTATTTCATTAGAATAGGTACAGCTTTTATCACATAAGCTGCTTCGCAGTGTTTCATTCGTATGGTGCAAAAAAATCAAAAAAGAAATGGAAAATGGAAAATCAAAAAAATAAATAAGCCTATTGCAATACTCTTTCCCGTACCTTTCTATTAGTGAAATCGGATCAGTAGTTCCGGAAGTTACCTCTTACAAACAAATATTAGCTCTTTAAAAAATAGTGTGATAAACGAATTCTCTAAAGAAGCCGACATTATTTCTTAATTTTGGACTACTGGACTACTGAGCATGAGGTCTCAGGCTCGATGCCCGTAAAAACGCAGATTACATCTTAAGGTTTTTCCATTGCGTCACCTCTCGCCAAGCTCTGAAAAACATCTGAACGATCTTGAGGTTCGCCGACCGTCAACCTCGGGACCTCTAGTTAACCTTTGAGTAAGGACTAGGTAGATCCTGGTTGTTGCGTTTGACCGATTGTCAAACGGATGCGAATAGTTCGAAAAAGATTAACTAGCTGAGACTTTGTGAATGCGACAACGAATAGCGAGTCAGAGAATTAAAGTGCGATATTTTCCCCGAAGGGTTTTCAACAAGAATAATAAAGCTTTATTTCGTGGTTGGTTTATATAGAAGATGAAATAACAGCATTTCTTTCGCTTGAGAGAGACATTACGTTATTTTTAAATTTTTAAATTATGTGGCGAAGAGGCAAAAAACAAAAATATGGTGATTGGTATAATTTAAGGCGCCAGATTCAAATAAACTATTTCAAATATAAATTAAGAATTAGGATGATGAGAATGACGATGATGATGATGAAAATGATGATGATTACCGAACAACATCCGAGAGTATTACTTCCATGCGAGAGCTTCTCAATTCATTAGTCCCAAAAATATACAAAAAAAAACCCCACACAAAACCAATGGTTGTTAGAAGCTAGGTTTAGGGTCTAGGTTCGTAATTTCGCGCAGCCAAATTTCTTACCTCAAACTACCTCAATACTTTCAACTTTTAGAACTTGCAGGGAAAATCGATTAGGAATGTGGAGACTGGCGGTCTATTATATTTTGTTTGTGGTATAAGTGTTCACCAATACCCAGAAACATTACAAATGTCCATTCAGTGATTTCTTGCAAATACTTTTTTCTAATAACGAAAATCGTAGTAAAATGGGACACACATCTTCTCTATTGTACCGGCGCTAGAGGATATACCAGGCCAGTGAATTGTATCCACATATCGCACGTATGCACATATCAACTGCAGCCTACTCCATACACAAAAATAGATTCAATTGACCTCGTTTCTTGGCAGAATTTTTTTGTCTAAAGTGCTTCGCTCCGAAAATAAATAAAGTAGATCAGCTCAATTTAAAATTTCTTTTCAACCCCGAGTCATGGAAAATTCAATTGAAATTCCTTGGAACACACCCTTGTTACAAATCATACAGTTATCTAATAATTTCTAGTCGCGAACGATAAGACAGACAGATCCACAGAAATGTTTGTGAAAAAGTGCCTACCATTCTTAAAATTTTGCTACGCCAAGGTCGGCATTGTCGTCGTTGTTTTCCGTTCTACCGCTTGTTTCGCTTTTATTTTATTTATTTGTTTCTTTTATCCTTACAGCAGAAAAAATCAAAGAAATTCAATAAGGGTCGTGTGCTTTATTCCATTATCTTGGGATACACGATATTCTTTGACAAAGGACCAGTCACCCCGTAATGAATGTTTTTATGAGCAGACCTTGATTGGTACTTATATTATTTTCCATGCTCCATTATTATCTTGGAGGGAATTTTCATTTTAAATTTGACGAACCATAGGAATTTGTTCACACTGCGACAGGCGACACCTAAGGCGCACCTTAACGGAAATACCTGGTGAGCCGGAATTTTTGAAGTTACGTGACATTTGTTAATACGAATTTCTATGTAACAGTATTAGCGCACCAAATCGTGACTAATCCGTAAAAATATAGCTTGTAGGCAAGTAACGGAAAATCGACCGAAGTTGGTGGTCTCTATGTTGTGAAATGTGAACTTTAAATTCAATGTCACTTGCTATACAAATATTTCCGCAGAAAGTCAAATGCGGGAGCTGCAAGGACGTGGGGAAACAAAAACGAGCGGCGTCGGTTGGGGAAACACATATCTATTCATCCTTCCACCCCTACCGAGTGAAATTGATTTCAAAATTAATTTTTCCAATGGGCTGCAAGGGCTGATGGAATTCGGTGTAAAACTACCTATACACAGCTTACAAGGGCATGCAGTAGTCGAGATATTTCATCTTGCGGTACACCTGGTTCAATCAGTTGGGAATGCGTGTAGTGGATATTTTCCGATATCTTTCATAAATCCGGAAATTCCTTTTAGCTTAAAAATGCGGCTGCTATTTACTGCAGCGAGAGATGGTTTTTATTAATACATTGATTTCTCTTCATACCATCATATCACCATTATTATCCTTTGTTGAATTTTATAAGGCCAGGCTAATAGGGTCGGGTTTTACAGGAACGAATAAGCCAAACAAAACAATGAAAACTCCGACCTTGTCAGTATTATAAAAGGTGGGGCAATTAATCACCCTATCGGAAGATGCTATAATTTTTGCAAATGGCGTCGTACGTCAATCATATCTGTCATTTATGGACTAGACAGCTGCAGTATTAAAAAAGGCAAGCAGTGGAGCGCGTGGATCCTCAATCAAAAAAACGAAGAGGACGATTTTGAGTTCAAAATCATCATAAGGCCTTTTTTATTATGCTCACATGATCTATATAGATCATTGACTTCCATGGTATACAACAAAAGTTGGATCTTGTACTATTGTTGTAAACCGTGGTAATCAATGATCTATATAGATCATGTGAGTATAATAAAAAAGGCCTATTAGCGACGAGGCGCATTTCCACTTAAGCGGTTACGTCAATAAGAAAATTCTTCATTTCTGGGTCACTGAAAATCCGCGTGTGATGCACGAAGAGCCATTACATCCACTCAAAGGCCAGGGCCGGACCAACCATATGTGCAAGACGTGCAAATACACAGGGCGTCAACTTCTGGGGGCGCATTGCTAGGAAAGAAAAATTAATTTTATCTTGCGCGAACAAATACTGCCATTTGCATTTTAAACAAAATGCTTGTTCAAATGAGCACAAAACTACAACATCCATCACACGTGTGCTGAATTATTTCCTGCACTCACATCACTTGCAATGTTGCAACTTCAAGGAGAAACTAACTCAAAAATCGCAAAATAAAAACCCACTTCTGACATAATCTCAAAATATTCCACCCTGTTTATGTAGGTATATTCCTTGCAGATTAACTTACATTTTACAAAAAAATCTAGTTCACAGATCTCAGAACAAAAAATACCGCAATAAAAAAAAACCCATTGAAAGTCTACCTTCTGAGTGATGTGGAAATATGAAAAAAGGGCGCTTTCTGTAAATCTTGCACAGGGCGCTAGTTTTACTGGAGCCGGCGCTGCTCAAAGCCACTGTGTGGTGCGGCGTTCAGGCGGGAGGAGTGATTGGGCCGTATTTTGTTCACACACAGCAATAGCCGCAATGGATATTGTGAAATAAGCGTGTTCTGGTAGCGTATAATCTTCCATTTTGGCGATTTGACTTGGCCAGCGATTTAACCATACCAGACTTCTTTTTTGGGGCTACTTGAAGTCGCGGGATTATACAGTGTTGTTAGCACTCTCTCTTCATTCATCCCACGAAACTTTTTGGCGTCAAAATCGATTTTTTTAAAGTAAAATTTCTATTACACGGAAAGAAAATCACGTTAAATTAACCTTTAGTATAAAAACCGCAGTTTGTAAGACTGCTATGATTATTTTTTGGTACTAGAAAATTTTGATAAAAGACGATTTACAAGAGCGGTTTTTTATGGACATTCAGTGTGTTGATAATTGTGGTGAAATACAGGTGTTTTGAAAGAATTTCACCAAAAATTTATAGTTTGAATGTTTTTTTTTTGCTAGATGTCTGAAAATCCCACGATTTTGTGTTTTTTCCCTTTATCCCACGGAAGGCATTTTGGACATCAAAAATTCTCACAAAAAGGGATAAATCCCACGATATATTAACACTGGATTATACCGACAAGCCTCAGACAATCGCAGCCCTCAAGGAAAATATTCGACAGGAATGCGAACAGTTATCACCGCAAATCTTGCGGAAAGTCATGGAAAATGCGATAAAACAGTCACAAAAAATGTGTATCAACACCGGCGGAAGCCACTTGAAGGATATCATATTTTCCACTTGTCAGAACAACGTGTAAAGGTGCAAATAAAGATTTCCATCACTCAACATTTTTTTTTTCATTTGTTAAAAAAATCAAAAACAGAGTTGGATGATTAATTTTGCGCCACCCTGCATTTGTGTCGGATATTATATGTCAGGTATTATAGTGAGTTGGGACAGCAAAAAACAAAATGTAGGGTAGAGTTTATATGTTTTTTTTTAACCAGGACCCTTCGCTCAGTAGTCCAGAACGCTAGGAAGCTCAGATTAGAAATCTCCGTGATATGTAAATTGTTAAAAAATGAATTCATTACAAAAAAAATTTCCAATAATGAATTGTTCATGAAGAAATACAGTTCATCCAATGTCTACATAAAAATGTTTGTGTATCTGAGTGCATTTATTTGTTTTAATTATTATATCTACCTAATAGAAAAGCAAATTATTGTATAAGATGTAAATTTGTATGGTATATGCTTATTTTAAGCTTCTTAATAATTAATTTTTAATTTTTCCATATGAAAACAAGTACAGGAAATTTTTTTTAGGAGAAAACTAATGCTTCTGGTAAAAAAAAGGGAAAAGCGCTCTTCAAAGTCTCGAAACACTGCTTAGCACTGCAGTACGCCGAAACCGATATTACAAATGTCTTCAGCACTACCTCCTGCGTTTTTTAACAATAGTCTATTCTTTTAAAATGTCAGCGACAATTACCTGTTACTGAGACCTTATGCTTAAACAGCCGAAAACATTTGAACGCTTCGCCTTACAGAACGACCACACAGACTAGTACTCCTAACCTCAGTTGGCTCATGCAACAAAATCGTATAAAATAAAGTCTTGTTAAAGTAAGTGACTTTCTCCCCCTCCTCATTTGCAATTTGAAATCCAAGTCAGGCAAATTTTCTGCGAAACCATTCGTACTTCAAATTCAATGGATGTTTTTTTTTTCGTTTTAACTTCTTGGACTCCAAAGGTAGCTAAATTAAAATTCTAAAACTTTAACAACATCAGAATGACAGCACCTGCGTAAGCATTAATTGCGAAACAAAATTCTGAATATTTATGAAGGATATGGCCCAAGGATTTTTATCGGCCAACAAAGATAAAATAAACAAGTCCAAATAACAAAATGTGTCTACTTTTCAGGTTTTTTATTTAATTGCCTCTGCACGGCCTTATAAGTACGCTTGGAATACCACAAGGCCAGACGCAGCGCGGATTTCTAACAAAGGAAAAAACCTTTCTCCTGTGGACCTCGCCATGCCAGCTCCATATGGAACTCGTAAATTTTTTTATTTTTTTTTAAATAATTGCCTTCCTCTCAAAACCAAATGAGCTCCATGCCAGAACAACTTTCAAGGAAAACTTTTTCATTAGCAGAACATAAAAAATAAACCCAAATAGAATTATATTAACAATTTCAAATAAATACCATAAATAATAACCACGGCACTTTGCCCTGGGGAAAACTTTTGCAACCGCCTTGTGAATAACTTAACTTTTGTGTGTCTCCTTTACACACACACAGGTTCAAACGTACCTATCCTATACATCTATCATGCAAAAGTATGCATAGAGAAAATATGTATTTCCTTAAATTCGAAAATGAGTCACATCCTTGTAAAGCCATTGTGTGCCTTCGTCAGGTGAAGCAGCGAAAGTTTCAACTATTTTTTCTGTGGAAAATTTAAATCAAATTTTGCAAAGTTTATGCTATTTCATTCGTGTAACGTGTTGAGAACTTGCAACGAAACAAACAATGGAACACTGCCGTTTGAAATAGAACTATGGCAGATTAAAAAAAAAACAGGAAACGGATTTTTTTCAAAGTTATCCTTATTCGTGGTGTGCGAGGAGGCATTCACTGCATGGAACTCTCGGAAAGTAATGAAAAAAAAATCAAAGCATCTACTAATTTTGACAGGTTGCCGTAAGAAGCCTCTTCGAGCGAGTTTACTTAACATCATCAATCAGCAAACACGGAAGTTATACAGGGTGTTTTTTTTAGAGGTATAGAACTTTAAGTTGTTTTAACTTTAAGCCATTTTGTCAGCTGTCAAGTGATTTATTTTTAGTTTGGTTTGCCATTCCATCATGAACAAGTTGACAAATGAACAACGCTTGCAAATCGTGCAAATTTATTTCGAAAATATTGGTTTAGTTCGCGAAGTTAACCGCAAGCTCCGTTCATTTTATGGTCGACATAATCGTCCATCAGAGCAATTAATTGGGTTAACCATGGATCGTTTTCGCCCTACGTTTACTCTATGTGATAATACGCATCCGCAGAGACGTCGAACAGTGCGCACCGAAGAAACAATTGCCGCTGTAGAGTAAAGTGTTGAAGAAGACCCGAATGAATCGATTCGCCACCGTGCACAGCAATTGGAGCTATGTCCATCAACTTTATGGAAGATTTTGCGCAAAGATCTTAGCTTACGACCTTACAAGATCCAGCTTGTGCAAGAATTAAAGCCGCGAGACCATGCAATGCGTCGTGATTTTGGTGTATGGGCCGAAAATGAGATTGATATCGATGCTGATTTTCATCGCAAAATTTTGTTCAGTGATTCGGCTCATTTTTGGTTGAATGGCTACGTCAGCAAGCAAAATTGCCGCATTTGGAGTGAAGAGAATCCACATAAGACCCCTGAGACGCCATTACATCCACAAAAACTGACTGTTTGATGTGCTCTAGGGGCTGGTAGAGTCATTGGGCCATACTTCTTCCGAAATGATGCTGGAGAGTCAGTTACCGTTAATGAAAACCGGTATAGAGCCATGATAACCGACTATTTTGTTCCCGAATTGGATGGCATGAATGTGGATGAGATGTGGTTCCAACAAGACGGCGCAACATGCCACACAGCGCACGTCACAATCGATTTATTGAAGGAAACATTGGATGAGCGCGTAATTTCGCGGAATGGACCTGTCAATTGGCCACTAAGATCGTGTGATTTGACACCATTGGATTATTTTCTTTGGGGATATGTGAAGTCGCTCGTCTACGCCAACAAACCAGAAACGTTAGGGGACTTGAAAGCCAACATTCGTGGCGTTATTGCCGACATACAGCCCCAAATGCTCGAAAAAGTGGTTGAAAATTGGACCGTTAGACTTGGCTTTATTCGAAGCAGCCGCGTCGGCCACATGCCCGAAATCATATTTAAACATTAATGGCATAAAATTATCCTTCCATTAAAGCCAAATTGATGGACATTAAAACGATTTTTTTGTGTTTTATTTCAATTCGAAGTTCTATACCTCTAAAAAAAACACCCTTTAGTTTTTAGTTATGTTTCTCGAAGTTTTCTTGCTCAGAACGAAACGGAAACACTCAGAGGACAATCGATTGAAATTTTCATTAGCAGTGGGCTCATCCAGCGAGACGGCTAACCTCTTGATGTGAACTTTAAATGAATTGAACAGAACACAGCCAGGCAGACACGTGTTCCGTAATTTTGATGCGAATATTTCCTTAAATGGAAAACCGAATGGCAAACGCCACCTTAATCTCCCATGCTCTCGATGGGTTCGGGGTTCACTTACGTAAATTGACTTTCACAATTTTGTGTCGCTGTACAGTCGTGTCTGGATAAGAATTTGAGAGATGTTTTGATATGAAACGTGAAAGCACTCCGACGGATGAGAAGGGGGTACTCTGACGTATGTGAATCAGTTCATAAGAGAGATCTCATAACAGGGTTGTGGGGGTTCCTTTTATACATGCATAATTAAATTGCTCTTCACTAGACTTGTGTCCATTTAAATGGTTTAAGTTTGGATGTGAATTGTGGAATCCTTATTCCATTCTGTTGGGAATACGGATGTTTGCTTGGCTTAAGTGCTTACATCTTTATCATATTTGCGTTGCTATCAAGCTATTAACGCGTGTGGGGGAGTGTCGGTCTTGCATTTTTAAAATTGCACCACCACCGATTAGCATTCACTTTATGTAGTGAGTAGTAGTGATGCAGGATATTTCGTTGGCGTAATTTTTACTGATTAGTCTTAAACAAGGCGGACTTCTGCGTTTAATATGGGAGGCTATACAGAGCCATATATGTTTTTTACATATATTTTTACCTTTGATAATAGGAAAGGCTTTAGATGTGCTGTCGTCTGACTTCTTCTACATCCTACATGAGAAAAAAAGAGCCGGGGGTATTACTTTCCAAGATTCGACTACATATGTACTCTGACGACATTGATCTTTCACTGAGGCTTGAAAATATTGCGATCGAAGCTGCAAAAGTGGGTGGAGGCTTAAATAGGTGGTATAGGTATAGGTGGAGGTTAAATCTCCTTCTCCAAAGGGCGTCCATGGGGCCGAAATTCACTCGAAGAATTTCAATTCAAAATGAGTAGACATCAGCCATCATCCTCGTCGGACCTAGAGTATGACTAGGATGTCTTATTACAGAGTCCTGTTAGTGCTTCCAACCATGTCATCATCGACGATTATCAGCGCACGCAAATATGTAGGGTAAATGCGGAAGAGATGCCGCGTCGGGAGACATAACGCACCTATCCAAAATCATATTAATAGTGAATATCGTGAACTGCGCGATGTTCTATGTTCTATGTTCTATGTTTTGTTCATTACCTATCAAAAAAAAATTGGAATTTTTGAAGAGGAAGGGAGATATTTATTTAAACAAAAAAATTGTATTACTTTAGTCCCTTTTAATGGTAGAATATAAGTCCATTGTAGAGTTTTGTACAAGAAAAGGGTATTTTTTTTTTGTTTTTAACAAAACGTAAAATTGAGTTTAATAAAAGCGCGGCATCTCTCTCGCAATTACCCTAGTTGAAGAGGCTCTTAAAAAAAAAGTTCGTTGGCGGAATTTCCTCAAACATAATCGGCCCTAACGAGGTATCCATCGGAAAAGAAAATCCTCTGATTTCATATGATTCGGAGGAACACATGATACATACCAGCTACTCGGAGCACTGTTCCAATTCAATAAGAATAGGAGTCTTTTTTTGAGCTCCGATCTCATCAAAGCAAAGAAAGCAAAGTAGGATTTTCAGAACGCAATTACACCAACTACACTCTACTACTTTGCTTTGCTGAAATCGAATTGAAAAAAATATGCCTAATGTAACACCCTGCAGCTTTTTGCGTTGCAGTGTGATCATATTTATTTTTGAGTGACCGTACTTGGACAGCTTCATAAGAATTGTTGTCCGATATCCGCCGACAACAATAAGTCGAGGAGTTTATTTATTCTTTTCCAATACCTTCCGGTATTATAGTTCTTAAAATATTTTAATTTTTAATACAGCTCCAATATTTAAGCTCTGTGTTTCTCATACTTAAAACTTTTAAAAAATTCTAATTTGCTTAAAGAAATGGTTGTAGCATGAATCATATCTAAAGTCTATGTTAAAAATTCTGCTTCGTGAAGCCTTTTCCATTTACCACAAAATGTTATGTCGTTTTCTATTGGCCACAAAAAAGGACTTTTTTTCATAGTCAGATTTTTTTTGCGAATCTCCATTTTTCAGAGATATTTACACCTACTTTCACGAACACCAAGACATTTGACATTTTGTCAAACTTTTGTAGTACTATTTATATTTTTAGACGACGAGTTTGTGAAAAATTAAAAAAAAAATATTATTTTTCCGCTGCAATGGATATCACAGATGAATGGATATTTATAAACCCAAATTTTAATTTGAGAACGGCTGACTTTTAGAGCACGCTCGAACACAACAATAACAAAAAACTGACACCAGCTGACAACCCAAGTAACAATTTGACTTCGGTAAGGTGCTATCGAAGCAATATCAACTGCATAAGGCCTAATGCAAACACATTTGGCGCACTTTAATGCAGGTATTTACTTGTTTAAGACTTTATGAACAGCTTGGATAGACCTTACCGAAATCACAACTTCTTCGTCTGAAAGGCAATTAACACCGCGGTAGGCTATTGCTTCTCAAAAGAAGCATCTCGCATTTATCAGCAGTACGTTATTACTTTGGTGGGGCCTTACCGAAACTTTATGGAAGCTTTATAGACGCTCAAAAATGAACAAGAAAAATATTTATGTTTTTTAATTTTATTTTCAATTTTACATTTTCTTATATTTTTAAATATTATCCAATGACTTTTTGCAATTTTCATGGAGTTTACATTTATGTACTCGTCATAATTTACATTTTACTTACATGCGTCGCACTGAGAATCGAACATGGGTCCCGCTGCGTAGTAGTCCAATACACTACCCCCTAGGCTAATTCGTCATAATGCTGTAGCACTGTAGCAGTGATAAATCTGAACTACTTGATACATTTTAGAGTTTCGTTAAGACTTGCAATAAACTTGCAGCTTACTCGACCGAAGTTTTAACCAAGACATTTAGCGTAACCCAATTTATTTATGGGCGAAAAGTGTTTATTTAAAATCACATTACTAACATATTTTTCACTGTGCTAAAAGTGCTTTATTTTTTGTCATTTTTCCCCGATTCATTAATTAATGGTTTCTTTAGACAGCTGTGATTCATTTCATATGAAATTAATTTTTACCTCTATAAAGCCTCCATGTAAGTTAGGAGGAAGTACGAGTAAGTGTTTCGGTACAGCTTCCAATCGCAAGCGGTTGACTGCATGTCAGTTCATTGCTTACATAATAATTACAAATTTCAACCGAAGTCAAATTGTTAGTTGGGAATTTAGGGTTAGGTATGCAAAATGGAGCATTTTACGCAAGAGCAACGCGTTTTGAATACGTTTTTTACAACAACAAGAGCTCTAATCGGCTAAGATGATAATTGATAGTTGACAATCAAAATCATAGCTTTACGTCCACGTAATGTGGTTATCAAATTGACAATCGCTTTTTTGCAATCAATTTCATGTGACAGCTGTTTAGGTGTCGCTTTCATGCATTTGTGTCATTTTCATAGGTATGCACCTCGGCTTCAACTGCAAATAAATTAAATACTTTAGTGAAAAAAGAATATATTAAAAAAATCAAATAGAAATTTTAAAGTTCGTGAAGTGCAATGTTTACTTCATTGGAACTTTTCTACACAAATGAATAAAATATGTAATTACAAAAATGTCCAACTATTAAGAAGAAACCTGAGAAATAAAGCAAATATCGTGGAACTTCCAAACCCGACGTAAGAATGCATATTTATAAATATTCATTTTTGATTGGTAGCATTTATTATTGCGTATTTATTTTAAATTTTTGGAAAACGTTCGCTTATCAAAAGATGTGTTTGTATTGGTTTTGGGACTGCTTTTTTCAGAGAATTTTCATTGTGCGTATACTTTTTTTTATTGTAATTTGTGAACATATTATTATTCTCAAATTCACTTACATTTCTCACAATACGTCGGCATGGAAGCGACGTTTAATACTCTAAGTGCTGCCAATAATCAATCACTTTTTAGTGATCGCTTTACGCAGGGCAAAGAAGAGTTGATAATCAAAAACGACACTCAAAAAAGCGACAATCAACTATCACCTTAGCCGATTCCATCCCTGATTTAAGAAGATTTGTTTTATTGAGGCAAAGGATATACAGTCGAACCTCGATAACTCGAACCATCACTTGCCACAAAAAAAATTCGAGTTATCAAGACTAAAATACAAAATTGATATAAATATGTACATAATGTATTTATTTGCGAATATATAAGATAAAAAAAAGTACAGGGGCCCTACTATGAAACTCGATTCTACTATTGATTCTATTCGAAAGATATTTGCGATTCTACTTTCAAATGGTACTCTCTATGAAAGTAGAATCGAATGCCGGTAATGCCAAACTATTTGCCAAAAAAATTGCGATTTTCGAACGATTCTCGCAATGGTTTGACATAACCGAAACGAGTCTCGCATTACGTTCAGCATTTCCCAAAAATTTATCGTTAAACAATTAAATAATAATAAATAAACATGGACTGTGTCGCAATCAGGTTGGAGTCTGAAGGAAATCCGGAACAAATTCAACAAGTTGAACGAAGGTGGATTAGACATAAATCTAACATAATGGAGCTTGGCAAGAAAAAGTTTTTCTATTCAGTATGTATTTAAAGGCATTTTTAATCCAAAAACAAAATAAACTTAAAAAACCTCATTCAGTTTTGTTAAAAACTACCGCCTTTCGAAAGATGCCTTTATTTACTTGTTGAACAATATTTCAACAGAACTAAGTGTTCGCAAAAAAGAAACTTTTGTTCCCAACATTATGAAGGCTGTTTTTAAATACCCCTTGGACAAATCTGGATGCCGGGTCATATATAGCACCTTTTCAAACTGTGACACTTTTGTGTTTGGACTTTTAGATGATTCCCTGGGACAAAAAAAAAAAAAAACATTATACATATTACTATGTTTATGAAATATTCATGAATTATTAATTTATAAAATTTATTTACTCACATTCTGAGAAAAAAAACTTCTTAAATCGACCTTCTCCGCAAGCACATTTGATGTAGAATGATTATTTGCGAACTCGAACGAATTTGACATTAACTTTCGGAAAAGGTAAATAGTACCAATTTTGTACCAAGAAAACTGAAAACAGTTGGCAGTACTAGAGCTGTTCGAATTTCGATTTCATAACTTACTTATAGAATTACAGAGTTGCGATTTTGCGAATTCGAACAGTTTCACTTTAGAATCGAGTTTCATAGTAGGGCCCCAGGAAAGGTTAGGTTAGGTTAGGTTTTCACTAAACAACTAACATTATCTACAGACTACACTGTTCATTCGGATCTTCAACTTTGTGTTTTATTTTGTCGTCCTCTTATTTTTAAAAAATTCAAACCAATATACAAACCTAGTTAATTCTGTGTTCTAACCCCTACTAATAAGAAATTTGAAAATTCTTACTCACACATACGAAAATCACGATTTTCTACACGGTATGTATGCTAGGTCATAGGAACATACAAACAGAGTGCCCCCGAAAGCGATGCATTATAAAACGAACTTGTAAAAACACACAGAATTTGGGAATTCCCCCTCAGAATTCGACTTATCGAAGGTGACGCCAAATAATCTCTTCGAATTATCAAGACATTCGAGTAATAGAAGTTCGAGTTATCAGATACAAATTACATGTAAATTTTAGTCTTGGCGCTATTGCCAACCAATTTTATTCGAGTTATCGAAGTTCGACTATAGTTATTTATTCCAAGAGGAAGTGCCCAGACAGCAGCTGCTTATCTTAAAAAAATTTCAAGATGTATATCCATGAATATGCTGAACGTGTTTATGACAATGCTAGCAAACTGCTTTTACCGTCTCCACTCTTAGCGAGCGGGATTCAGTTGATCGGTTTACATAACTTTTTTTTAAAAACATGTCACAAAAGCGAATGAAACACTTTTATTGCGCATTCGTCTTTACTTTACTTTACTTTGCTGAAACAGATATTCAATCAAACGCGTGTCTTATCGAATTTGAGATTGAGAAAATCTACGAGTGGTTGTTCAGAAACAGAATCCCACCACAAAGTGCCGCAGTTTGTTGCAAATCTTGGCCTGCACAGCAGCCATCGTCGAAACGTTTGAACGATATTTATTAGACATGGAAGCCGGAGGACGTTTTATCCAAAACCCTATTCTATACATAACCCTAAAGTTTATTCTTTATGATTTAATCCAAAATCATTTTTTTATTTATTAAACACGCATTCACTCAAAACTACTACCTGCATGAATTTTGGAACATTCTTTATTGCGTAAAATGTTCATGCGACCTGCCTCTCTAGTTTATTATATCTTCAATGGCCGCTCGTTTTTTGGGAGTGACTTTAACACAGGTTGTCTGAAGAGAAGACGTAATTAAAAAAGTCGATAATTGGAACTACAATGAAACTGAATCTCTGTGGAAATTTAAACCAAACATTCCTACCCCAGGGCAATCTATAAATACACTTGAAAGTATAAATTTCCTTTTATACCGATAAAAATAAGCCCGCGTATTGATATATAATATTCCGCGAACAAAGGCCGCATAGACGGGACAAAAAAAAATCTTCACTGAGTATAATAGTCCAAAAAGAAAGCCCGAAACACAACAAAAGACTACAATAATTTCGTTGCTTTCACCCACCACCACCATCATCATTCCGGCCTTCATTCATGTAGAGGATACGCAATGCATGATAACTCAAAATAGGACAGCCGTTTCGGAACTCTTTTGATATGAAGCATTTTTCGCCATGCTCGTATAAAAAACAGATAAGGAGGACTGTGGGAGGACTTCCACCTATTAGCGGTTGCTTTTATGGGAGCGCCACTTAATGGCAATTTAGTGGACAGGAGAATGCATTTCTGAAGTGAATTTCCCTTAAGATTCACCAGATGATGTCGACGATGATCCTCGACTAAGAAGCATCAAGGACAACAAAGCTTTTGATGTTGATGATGAAAAGTTATTTTAGGATTTGCAATGCGAAAATCTAATTAATCTGCTCCAGAGAGTGGCTGTGGTGTGTCATTATGTTTTGTGACCCAGATTTCGAGTAATATGCTTTTGTGGGCAAAGGGCCCTCGAGACGAAGTAGCCTTTCTCTCAGTGGACCCCAAAAGGTACTCGTACTTGACCAACAAAACAAAACCCAAGGAGGTTGGGAGTAATTAAAGGCAAATTGGACTTGTGGGACGAGGGAGAAATAATTAGAACTAAAACTGTACTCAATGCTATGAATTCAGAAAAGATACACCTTTAGGTATATGGGAGACATTTGCGTTCTTGGACGTATCCACAGGCGATTTCAAAGGGAAATAGGCATCGGTGGTAGGAGGATTTGATGAGTGCTTGTGAAGGTTGTATTTTTGAGTAGGGTTTCCAGGTGCATAGCTGAAAGCCAGATGGCAGATTGAGTATTTAGGTAAAACATATGGTGTACCGAATGAGCTCTTGAGGCTGAACTGGTATTTGCTAATTATTGTCGCTTAAATGTTTATTATTCCGCTTTAAGGACTGCATACATTGACTGGTAAACGCTGCGCAATGCCCCACATAGAATTTACTGTGTAGCAAGCTAAGAACGCTCCGTGCCTTATATACAAAGACCGCAGCACGGGAGGACTTTAGAGATTCCCAATCATAGACATCATAGACAAACCATACTGAGAACCCCAACTTCGGCCTATTCATTGTTACTTACCTACAAGCTATATTTTTACAAGGTGCGCTAGTATTGTAAGGTACATATATAGGACTTCGTATTGACAAATGTCACGTTACTTCAAAAATCCCGGCCCACGAACCGAATGTTCGAGTCATAGATTATGCCAATTTGGCTGTGGGAAAAGTTGCGGAATTGCAAAGAATCGCACGTCGCCGTCAAGTTTTTAATTTCCATATTAAAAATAAACAAAAGATCGTTTTTTTTCTTGGAAAAAAAATCTTTTCCATAGTAACACGTAAATAATAAAAAAAGTTAATTTAAAAAACCAAAAAACCCGACTGACTGTAAAAAAAAGAATTAAAAATATATGAACAGGACGCATTTAAGTACCGGTCCATAAAAGGGTACAAGACAAGAGTACCCGAGGCAGTCAATTAATGGCCGTGTACAAGACGTAGGCCTTTCGCAGACTTCAAGTTGGCGAATTTTGCGCCAAGACTTTTGTCTACGCCCGTACAAGATCTAACTGACCCAACATTAACGATGCTGACTGGGCTTCGGAGGGTTTGGAAGAGCACCCCAATTTTGATCGAAACATTTTCTTTAGCTTCTTTAGTGACAAAGCGATTTTTGGATGAAGGAAAATTGCCGTACATGGGACAACGCCAATCGTCGAAAGGTTCACCAGGTGACAATTCCTCCACAAAAAGCTGCTGTTCGGTGCGGATTTTTTGAAGATATAACCTTGGTGAAGTCATCCCCATCAACGTCGACAAATAGGACGATAGAGAGGTAGACGACATATGGTTTCAGCAGGACGGGGCCGTGTGCAACCTTGCAGATGCCACGATGGACATTCTGCATGAACGATTTGAGTGGATAGTTAGTCACGTAAATTGGACACCTTGATCGTGCCTAACTTTTTCTTGTGGGGTTTCCTAATGTCGCAGGTCTATGTGCCAATCAGCGATGCCGAAAGTACTACAATAGGAGTACTCCTCGTCTTTCGTACTCCCGTAATATCCTAAAAGACAAAATGTCTCCTATTTGTAACTTTGGATTTAATTACTTTTAGATGCCTTGTCACTTCTCTACCTTTGGAAAACAAATTTTACTTTTTTACTTTATTAAGATTTTTTTTTTTTTTTTTGTGTTGGGAATGCGCTGGAAGTAAAAAATCATCGAAAGACATTGCAGAGCTATACGCGAGGGATGCTTCTGCAATAGTGATGGACTTTAACTCATCTAAAAAAACTCCCGGGGGACTGACATTCGCCATCCCGAATAGGGTTGCACCTAGTCGTACGACTAATCAGCAATTTATTTTTGAATTATTCAATGAATTTAAAGAGATAAATCCGCCGTTTGTCGGATTTTTAAATTTGTTTTGTTTGAAATCAATACCTAATTTCTTAGCCCTAGCCAAATCTTACAGATCAAGAGGTTTTATCCGTCTCAATCTCCTGATTACATTGTCATTATTTAAAAGTTCTGTTATTTCTGTGTTTACGTGGTTGAGAAGCCGATTTCTATGCCTCCGAGCAACCTTCTTAACCTCATCTTCAACCATTTCAACATTTAGATCTCTATGCAGATCGGCGTTGCGTATGTACCAAGGTGCACTAACTATGTTCCTTAGTACTTTATTTTGGAAAACCTGAATTTTTTGTAAGTTTGTTTGGCATGTGCATGCCCACAATTGGAGCCCGTAGGTCCATACTGGTTTTAGAACTTGCTTGTATAGCAATAACTTATTGTAGTTGGACAGGGATGAGTATCTCCCAATAAGCCAATACATTTTACTGTATCGCATGTTCAACTCATCTTTTTTTTTCTTGACGTGCGCTTTCCAACGCAGTTTAGCGTCTAGAGTCATGCCTAGATATTTAGCTGTGTTAGAAAATTCTACTACATTGTTGTTAATGTAGACTGGAATGTGTGGTACGTTTTTATACGTAAAATTAATATGGACTGACTTAAGGTCATTTAATCTAATCTGCCATTTCTCAGTCCATTCTGAAATATTGTTTATTGCCGTCTGAAGCTTTTTTGTTGCTATTTCGACATTTGCTCCCACAGCAAGGACGGCTGTGTCATCTGCAAAAGTAGCTATGGTGGTTTCTTCACTTTCAGGCAAATCGCTAGTGAAGAGTAGGTATAAAACTGGACCTAGCACACTGCCTTGCGGTACACCAGCTTTAATCTCTCTTAATGTTGAGCATTCTGTATCTTGCTTAATTCTGAAGAATCGATCTGATATATAAGACTCCAGAATGGTTGAATACTGCTTCGGCAGTTGCTTTTGTAGTTTGTGTATCAGTCCTTTGTGGCAGACTTTATCGAAAGCTTGTGCTATATCAAGAAATACTGTAGAGCACGCATTTTTCTCTTCAAATGCTTTTTCGATTTTATCTGTGATTCTATGCACCTGATCAATTGTAGAGTGCTTGTTTCTAAACCCAAATAGATGATTTGGAAGTAGCGATTTTTCATCAATAATTTTTTGCAGACGTTTTGCCAGCATTTTTTCGAATAGCTTGGACAACATTGGTAGTATCGATATTGGGCGATATGAGGTTACTTCGCTAGGTGGTTTACCTGGTTTTGGTATCATTATTATCTCCGCGACCTTCCACATGCTTGGCACATATCTTAATTTAAATGCAGCATTTATAATCTGCGCTAGTTTTTTTAAACCTTTTCGAGGAAATTGTTTTAAAATTTCCCCTGTGATTAAATCGAACCCTGGGGCTTTTTTTATGTTTATGCCTTCTTTGATTTCTTTGGCAAGTTCTTTAGCTGTTACCGGCCGAATAGGTCTGTCTTCTTCGCACGTTTCTTCGTTTCCTTGATAATCTTTATCTTCATAAGGTTTGAAAACGTTCTCAAGGTACTCTGCAAAAATATTTGCTTTTTCTTCTATGCTTTTTGCCCAGTTACCTTCTCTGGTTTTTACTGGCGGAATGTGAGCTATTGGCCTGTTCATTTTCTTTGTTGCCTTCCAGAGCGAGTAGTCGGTACTAGCATCATTTGTAAGACTGGTAAGATACGTTTTTAAAGACTCGTTATTAAATTCTCTTATTTATTTCTCTTATTATTTTCTGAGCTTATTATTTAAGTTGTTCAGTGTGGTTTTGTCGCTTGGCGCCCTTGTCTGTTGCCAGCGTTTTCTAGCTTTCCTCTTTTCTGTAATAATTTCACATATTTCATGAGGATAAGAGGTTTGTTTAATCTTATTTGTTCTTTGGGGAGTTGCAGCCCATGCAGCTTTTTGTATATCCAGTGTAAATATTTGCACTGCTTCTTCTTGTTGATCTTCTGTTTGAATAGCTGACGATAGTTGGATACATTCTTCCAACTTCTGCCTAAAGTGGTTCCAATCAGTCAGTCTATTAACTAGTTTAGGGCTATGTTCTTTTATTATTATTCTATCGCCAAGTGTAAGAAGTATTGAGGAATGATCTGATTGAAGATCAGGGCCTTCTTCTATACTTATTTTATTTGATGATATATTTTTGGATATAAAGAAGTCTACAAGATCTGGGGTTTTGTTCCTATCTGTAGGCCAGTAGGTAGGTTTCCCCGTTGAGTGATATTTGCCGCCGACTTCTTTAATAGTTTCATATAATTCTCTGCCTCTAGTATTTGTTATCTAGATGCCCAATATTTATTCTTGGCATTAAAATCCCCTCCCGCGATTAATCGATTGTGAAATATGCGGAAAAGACTTTTAAAATCAGTTTTCTTTAGTCTATAGCTAGGAGAGCAGTATACTGCTGCAACAGATATTTGCCCACTACTCGTTTCTACACTTATGGAAATTCAATGGATGGCACATGATTGGAATTTTGTTTCTATATGGTGTTTTATTGTATTCTTTATTAACACTGCAGCCCCACCTTTTGCACAGTTATGAGGATGTGGGGAGTGATATAATTCATACCCTTGCAGTTTAAAATTATTTATCAATTTAAAGTGTGTCTCTGAAATGAGACATATATCTATCTGGTGTAAGTCAAGAGCCACTTTCATCTCGTCCTTGCGACTCTCGATGCCATTAGCATTCCATTCAAGAATTTTTATTCTATTCATCATGTTTGTCTTTTTGGCACAGCTTTTTTGTTGCTGTTCTGTCTCTCTAACAACGATATTCTATCTAATATCGTTGTTCGTGTTCGATTTTTCTATACATTCGCGTAAAACAAGCTCTTGCGGATCTTGAAAATTCCCTTTCATTCTGCCACTATTAAAAGTTAAGATAAGGACGGGTAGATGTTGAAATGGAATAAAACAAGCTGTGTGTTAGGCATTAACAAAATGAAATTTATTATATTTATTACCTATCTATATACATAAAAAAAGTAGCGTGATTGAGTTGACAGACATCGTACAGGTCAAACCACTAATTTTAGGTTCATGAAACTTTCAGGATATGTTCCATTAGCTGTGTAGACGCGCACTAAGAAGGGATTTTTCGATGCGACCCTCCCTGCCATTTTTAGAGAGGTTTTTCTGTTACTCCCGATACCTTAATCGAATAAATAAATACAAAACTATCGAATACCTATTTCGCCTTCTTTTCAATATTCGCATTTTAAAGGTTGAAAAAGAGGATGAAAACTTTTTTTATTTTAACCTTACTTCACTCAACCTGCTATTACATTCATATGGCTTTGTCCAATCCAAAAAAAAAGCTTAAAATGATCTTTAGTCAATACTTCCCCGAGTATTCTAAGCCATCATTTATCTTTCTGCTCCTTCCAGAGGCTGAGCTAGACGAAATTAAAGACAGATCTTATTTAATCAACAAGAAACTTAGATTGATTTCCCGATTGCCAGCTATGCTTGCGGGTAAAGTGGGTTGAGTATATCGTAGATCGTACCCATGGAAAGCATTTAGATGGATACACATACACATTCCCACAGCCACAGTGAAGTTCGGTTTCTTTACAATCGTTTATCTTCATGTTCATATTGTTACGACTTGACGTTCCATATTCCATTCCGTATCGGTTTTGGAATTTGGGTTGTGTGCGGCGGGCATGCGAGATGCGAATGCGAGTATGACTAAAATGAATAGCAGAGACAATACTGAGACCACCAACTCCGGCCGATTTCCCGTTACTTAGCCTACAAGCTATATTTTTATGGAGTGTTCACGTTTGGTGCGCTAGTATTCTTACATAGAAAATCGTATTGACAACTTCCGCTCACCAACACACTACCAGACACTTCCGCTGTGGGCAAAGTTGCTGGCAGAGTTCATAGAGTTTTATCCGTTAAATTTGAAATTGTTCGTTATGTGTGGATAATATTTTTTTTTAGGAATAAGTGCACATTTGCTTAAAATGTTCATGGAAAATTAACAATGTGGATTGGTTGAGGGAAAATGAAAACATTTTGAGCAAATTTTCTTCATTATTTAAGAAAAATTTATACACGAAATCGAAGTTAATGATATCCAAAAGCGGAAAATACACAACCATGTTTGTCCTAATATGTTTCTAGTATATAGAACATCAACGTTAGATAGTTTTACCAACCAAACAAATCAAATTATTCGCCTTTTAACAATTTATAATAACTAACCAATGGCGTTCAGTAATGAAAAAATTGTGGAATTTCCGAACTCTTTCACATTTCAACACGGTTGCCGCGGTTGGCAGCATTTATTTTTGTGTTTTTTGTATGTGCAAAAGCACGTCACACGGATTCTTTTTTGACATAACACCGATAGGAAAACAAAATGGCGAATTTGAAAAAAAAAAACTGAGGGGGCCAGCGGCAAGAGGATTGTGAGTTGGGGGTCTCAGTATGGTTTGTCTATGATGAATAGTAATCGCAGTCTATGAGTATACTCCACGTCCATAGCTACTTATTTGCTGTGCGCTGTGCGTTTGGTGTTGGCTGTATTGGTGAAGTCTGAGTGAGAATGTGTTTATAGTTTTATCTCATGGCGTCTTCTATGGATATGTGGAATGTAGCGTAGCGTAAAGTATCATTTGCGCGAGCGAACATGCTGTTTGGTGTGTACTTCGTATTTTCTTTTCGTTCTGCAAAACGTAGACACTGTTTGCAATGAGGATGAAGCCGTTAACTATCCGGTAGAGCTTTTAAATTCCCTTAAACCATCGAGTATTACATACCACTGACTAATGCTTCGGAAGGGCACACCCGTAATGCTCCTTCGGAACTTAAAACCACCAAAACTATGTAATGGCACTAGACTGCAAATCAAAGCTTTGCATACAAATTTAATCGAAGCTATTATATTGACCGAGATTGCTCAAGGGGAAAAAGTATTCGTGCCGCGCATTCCTCTGATACCTAATGACCTCCCCCTTAACGTGTGCTTCGCCATGACGATCAATCAGTCTCAAGGCCAATCATTGAAATACGCTGGTATAGATTTAAGGGAAGATTGCTTTACGCAATCCGCAAGCTAGTATAATATAATATCTTTCAAAATGTTCGCCGCGGATTCTCACGGTGGCACGTATCCGAGTGGTCTAATAGTCTCAATAATACTCAAGTAGACTGTCTTTGAACGTGTGCATCTTGCGCTCTTTTTACTTCTTTCTAAGAACGTTCTCATTTATCCCTGAATTCAAATGCATGTCCTTCGAAAGTCTATGTGCAATAGTCCGTCCCAGGGACACCAAGGACAGTTTCCTCCTCATTTTATATCCATTAAAATTTCACTTTGTGGCTCTTTTGAATGGCATGTATTATTTGCTTCGACCACAACCCTTATAAAATTGCATCATAAACATAAACATCATTCAAAGGACTCCATATTTCGGTAACCAAAAACAAAAATAAACCTCAATAACTCTCCGGAGTCCACATGTCCATCACTTGGTACTTTACTTACATCCAACCACATTCGTCAGGTTTGCCATTCATCAATAGCCTGAAATTCTTCCAATCGAAAACGTCCTCTTCATCATGACATACTTGCTTCTGGCATACTTACATAACCATGGTTAAATGAATTTATTATGACATTTTGCAGCTCTGAAGATTAGCCGATACTAATCTAATAAGGGAACTCCGATAAATATAGTATTCTGATTATAATTATCCTTGTATGATGAGACACAAGAGCTCTCGTACCATTGGGCTGAGCGAAAGCCATTCAGAATGAGTATAATTCAAATTTTCTTCCTTTTTCGTCCTTCTTAGTCATCGCTGTTGACCAAAACTTGAGAAATAAGTGGGAGCGTTGACATTGACAACGCAAGATTTCGATTAGATTTATTATTATGTATTCACAGAGAATGTAATGGGAAATTAAGTAAAAACGGGGGAGAAGCACGTCGTAAGATACAATCAAAGGATAATAATTAGCTACGTGCTTCGCCATTAGACACAGTTGTTTAGTGACTCTTGTGCTCAGTTTATTGGATCCTTTTGAACGACACTAGTGTAGATGTGAAATATGCCATTTATGAGCATTTTTTTTTTAACCATATAGAACATAAACATAAACGAAAGAAACAAGTAGAACAGAATAGCCGTTTACCCCTGCAAAAGAATCTTTGGGAAAACCTGGGGACCATCTCCCAAAAATAAATTCTCAATATATACGGCTATAGTTACACATTTACTGAGACTGAGACTGACCTATGACAATCTCGTATGTTGGCCTGTAACCAAAAAAGCCATCTAAAATTCCATTCTCACAACGATTCATTTTTGGGACGAATGATGTTTGTCAGACGTTCGCAGTGGAAAATAAATTTAAGATGGAATTATAAATTTTTTCGGGAATCGAAAATTTGACCCCTCAATTAGTAGTCCAACAAACTAAGCACTAAAACCACCTGCCAAATATTATTATAAAATTACAAAGACTAGCTGGCGTCGCCGCGACGGAATCACCAGCGGAGGGATTGGCAGTGATAAGGGCCACACCTGCGCAAGGTATCACCTTTGTTACCTGTATCAAAAGCCATGCAACCATAACTGCTCCTAAAATGAATTCAAAGCTTGAAAAGCACTGTTGCTGAGAGCTCAGGTCGCTATGATGAGCATAGGGGCGTATGCTTTACATATCGTGGAACTCGCCGAGAGGAACGTTTCATACTCAAGTCGTAGAATACATTCGTAGGGCTCCCAGAAATTACGACAGATTTTTTTTTGAAAAAAAAAAGCCAGAAAATTTTCTATACAAGTCTGGCCTTTTTTCCTTGGAAGAAAAGCCAGCATTTTCTGGATATCTTTCCCAAATTTCGGGTCTTTTTTCCAAACAGTTTTCTTTTTCTGAAAATAGAAAAAAACGCCAGAGAGAACATATTTGAAAAAAATGACAAAAACGATATTTCTGACATATTTTCCTTTCCTGATAATGGAAAAACAGCCGAAAACTGTATTTTGATCAGTTGTTGCAATTTAACATCTATTGAAGCCATTATTTTCCAATACCAGAAGCGAATGCGATTTTATGTCAGTGTGTGCAACGAAATATTGTAATGCTGCCTTGCAGACATTACGAAAGTTTGCTCTGAGTGCAACATTAAACTGCAGGCTCAAGCAGTGGTTGATGGAGAAGAAAATTATAAATGTCCAATCTGCCGGGAAATCGTTGCAGACACTCTTCAAGTTTATGTTTAGTAACGAAAAATTGTTTTCAAATATATATACAATATAATATTCACAATTCATTTACATAAATGCTTCTATTTTTTGAGTCTCCATGGAAATAAAGAATATTGTTGAAAATGTCATTCTTACAATCATATTCTTTGTTGCAGAGAAATATACGGATTTTCAACAAAAATGAACACAGTCCGTGGCGAGCAGTGCGCGTTCTGTTGTGCGCTATGCGCGGCGGCGGATGGGACGCCAGGTCCCATTTCCATACTCATACTTTCCATACTCAATTCATATCTTATTTGAAAATGAAAAACATTTTTTTCCAAAACTATGTCTGCAACTTATGCCAGAGTTTATTTGTTTTCTGGTCTAATTTCCATTTTACTTTCTGGTGCTTTTTCCACATCTGTCTGGCCTAATTTCCGTAATTTCTGGCATATTTTCCAAACAAAATTCTGCTATTTTTTCCAAATTTGAAAACAAAAACATTTTCTGGCATTTTTTCCAAACAAAAATCTAGCGTTATTTCCTCTGGCGTAATTTCCTGGAGCCATTCGAACTGAATGTCGGTAATGTGAATGCTTTTAACACCATCGTAGCAAACGATCGAAATGAAACTCTCCATACAAACTTTGACATTTCATAGACGCAGCGTTTGTTGCCCGGCTTCGTTTTGATTTTCTCAAAATGTTGTAAGTTCAAAACATCCTAAGCATACGCAAATGCTGCTTTAATTAAAAGAATGCACTTAGTGAATCTGAGAGATGAATGAACTTTATTAACTATTTGAATACTAATTGTATTTAAAAAAAAAAACTCATGTCGAATCCGAAAGTTCCATTATGGCCTTTGCAGTTCCTCTTAAATATGCACACATTTTCCTTTAGTAGGATGCTCTTTCCACATCGTTATCATTATATAAATACGTGAACGTCTAAAGTTTCCGTACACTTTTTTATGTCGTTTTCCATTGGTTTCACTCGGATATCCACTCATTCTGAAATCCAATGGAACAACAAAGCTGCTTCTGTAAAAATCCACAAAAGTATTGGTGAAATGCCAAACAATAAACTACGGCTTCTGTCAGCTGAATTGTATAAAATACATAAATTACACTTCTTGAGTGGATTCTGACTTCAAAGCGAATTTCTATTCTCAGAATCACCAGAGTATTTTTTGTGCCAATGGAACGGTATCAGAAGTGATTTTTTCGATTCCGGACTCTCCCAGACGCTTCTTTTTCCCCAATGGAGAACGACATTAGTATTTAAAGGTATTGTGCATTAACAATTCCCCATACAAAATGCTTATCAGTTAAATCAAAGCATTTTGGTGACATTAAATTTGTCGCCGCCGTAATATTGCCAAAGTAACGTATTCAAATATACAGGGTATTCCCCGGGAAGGTATACTAATTTTTTTGTTTATAATTTTTGATTAAATGAAAGAGAATGGATCTTATATTGATAAATGTTTTATTTAATGTCGGCAATTATGTATGGAATACAATATCAGGTAAATGTCCGCCTCTGTTAGTCTCACAAATGCGAGCCCTTTTGAGCACATTTTTCATTACAATCTCACACATTTCACGCGGTATTTCATTAATTTCATCACGAATATTTTGTTTGAGTTGCTCAAGCGTCTCTGGTTTGTTTGCATAAACCTTGCTTTTCAGATAGCCCCACAAAAAGAAGTCCGGAGCAGTCAAATCAGGCGACCGTGGAGGCCAATCAACATCACCATTTCTTGAAATAACTTGTTGTGGAAAGAGGTCTCGCAGTAATTCCATTGTAATCCTGGCTGTATGCGATGTGGCACCGTCTTGTTGATACCACATGTTAATCAAGCCCAAAGCATGAAGTTGTGGCGTTAAAAAGTTTTCAATCATATCACGATATCGCTCCCCATTCACAGTTACCGTTACGCCGTTTTCATTTTCAAAGAAGTAAGGTCCAATGATTGCTCCTGACCAAATTGCACATCAGACTGTAACTTTTAATGGATGCAAAGGTGACTGATGAATAATTTGAGGGTTTTCCATTGCCCAGAACCGACTATTCTGTTTATTCACATATCCATTCAAATGAAATGTTTCTCCCAAAAATTTCACGTAACTTTGTCATCGTCACAGTAATCGATGATTGATTTTGATAAAATGTTTTAACGATTAAAACACGTTGGTTTATCGAATATTTTTCCATAATAAATTTGCCACGTGTCTACTTCACGACTGCCAAATATGAACTGTCAAGACTAACGTTTACCAAAATGGCGACAAAACAAAGTAGTATACCTTCCCGGCGGACACCCTGTATATATCACCTTAGATTAGAGCCTACTTTTAAAGGAATGCAATGTGGCTTCTCCTAAAAGTAATCAACAGTACGTATAACTTCAATTCAGGGGCATACCTGTCTGCGAGGTGTTGACAATCACTATGTGACTATTGAAAATATTTTTCGACAACTATCTTGCTCTAAATTTTTGTAACAGTGACGTATTATAATCATGAGTAAAACTTATTTTCAAAGGGACGCATTTTTTCGATATCTAGATGTCGCTATTTCGTTTTTAAAATAAAAAAAAACATTGTGTGGTCTTTTCACTTTTTTAGGCATTTAATCTTAATACGCTACTCGAGCTAAATTTTCGCTCCCATAGAAAAGTCTCTCCAAAATTTAGCTGAGCTAAATTTAAGGGAACCCATTTAGCTAAGCGGTACGCAGCTCGAACTAAATAATCAAACTTTTGTTTCAGAATGTACTTCATGTGTCTGTCAAAATTTAGCGTGCCCATTTAATGGGTCGGCACATTTTCTCAAGCTAAATTGTGACAGATCGTTTATTTGTTGTTCTGCTGCGGAAAAGTATGCAAGGATGAGCTCTTTAGATCATTACATGGACAAGAAGAACCTAGAATCAGACATAGCTGAAATAAGGGAGGGTTAAATTTTTGAAGGAAATTTTTTCAAAGAACAGCTGTTTTCTGTGACACTTATCCACAGCGTCAAAATTTAGCTAGGATTTTAGCTAATGTTTGGAGAGAAAAGTTGGAGACCAGATAAAATTTAGTTTAGCTCGAGCAGCGTACTACGCGTTAACTGAAAATTTTCGGAAAATTATTCGATTTAGAGTGTTAAAATTGCGTTCCTAATCTTAACTTAATAATAAGAAAATTGGAATGATAATGGGAAATCAATAGTAGACAAGATATCCAACTATACATTTTAATTTCAATCTACGTACCTATTAGAGTACGGAATACATAATGAATACAATCATTTAGGTGATGATGAATGATGAAGATGACTGAAAGCCTAAATAAAATTAAATATATTGAATGGACCGGATAAAAATTAAAAAACTTCTGACAAACATCCGAGAGTATAACTGTCATGAAGGAGCTTCTCAATTATCCGTTTGGACCTGGCATAAAATTGTAGATCCCTTCCATTCGTCCCAAAAATGAAAAACGCACACAAACGAATGGTTGTGAGAAGCTAGGCCTTGGGTCTCTACAGACCTGTTGCGCCTACTATTTATTTATTTATTTATTTATTTATTAATAATTGATTTGTGAACTACTAACTATCTTTTTAAATCCTAACAAGTCCTTCTATTAGTGCATAAACAATAATATGCACCAGCAGAAAGTTCTAATAATTCTGTTAAACTCACTATAAAAATAAAACGAGCTCACCAAAAACCTTTTTCCTTTCCCTATAAGCACGAACTCTCTCAGCATTCTGTCTCTTACGGCGTAAAATGAATTCATCTTCGGATATTTTCGCATTATTCTTGGTTTTTCCCTCGTTGACCGGTTTATTTGACTCACTAGCTGTATCCTTATCCATCACTAACAAGTGAATAAGAACATTTACGTTAATAAAATGATCAAAACACACTAATACCGCGGTGTACTTGCACGAATAAGTGAGAATGTAAATGCTACACGGTCAGCTGATGCGAGCTATGAGCGCCATTGCTCTGCCAAGCCCATTTCACTTTATCCCCACTCCGCCGGCTGTAATGCGACGTGCGATAGGTCGACAAAAAAGTTCGAGGCGATGGAAAAAATGTCAATTTAAAACAGCATAAATATCGTAAATTGCGGTACGTTTTTTAGTAATACATACTTACAAAAGGTAGGGTCGATTTTCGACCACAAACGAAACTAGCTATCAACTATACTGAGATAAAATAAATTCGAAATTGCTTTGCTCTATCTCTGCTGTCATTTAATACAAAACAGCTGACTGCCGAACAACTTTGAATTGGAAATACCTGTCGATAAGGAAGTCTCTCCCGGCGGATTGCGCGACGTGTATTGAAGTGAAAGTGAATCGAGTATGTGAAGTGAATCTCAAATACGCCGTATTCCACGATAGTGCATGGTATTGGTCTGCTATAGTCTAGATCCCTGGGATATGAAAGCGAACACACTACCAAGGACACAAAGTTCGACAAATGTTTTATTACATACTTATCCATCTGTGAATATCCGGCCCAGTAAGTTCAAGCTCGAAGCGGGGTAAAATGTCACAAGAGAATGGAACGGCATGGACACGTATTCAGGACAGAGAGACGGATGCGAAATGACCGAAAATACCTTTCAACGCTTTTATAAACACAATCCTCTGCGGATGAGTATTGTGTAGTTGAGAGCAGAGACAATACTCAGACCACCAACTCCGGCCGATTTCCCATTACTTAGCCTACAAGCTATATTTTTATGGAGTGTTCACGTTTGATGCGCTAGTATTTTTACATAGAAAATCGTATTGACAAATGTCACGAAACTTCAAAAATTCTGCTCACCAACACACTCCCAGGAGATATGAGACACTTCCGCTGTGGGCAAAGTTGCTGGCAGAGTTCATAGAATTTTATCCGTTTAATTTGAAATTGTTCGTTACGTGTGGATAATATTTTTTTTTAGGAATAAGTGCACATTTGCTTAAAATGTTCATGAAAAATTAACAATGTAGATTGGTTGAGGGAAAATGAAAACATTTTGAGCAAATTTTCTTCATTATTTAAGAAAAATTTACACACGAAATCGAAGTTAATGATATCCAAAAGCGGAAAATACACAACCATGTTTGTCCTAATATGTTTCTAGTATATAGAACATCAACTTTAGATAGTTTAACTAACCAAACAAATCAAATTATTCGCCTTTTAACAATTTATAATAACTAACCAATGGCGTTCAGTAATGAAAAAATGTGGTATTCCCGAACTCTTTCACATTTCACCACGGTTGCCGAGGTTGGCAGCATTTATTTTTGCATTTTTTGTATGTTTTTGCATGTCACACGGATTCTTTTTTGACATAACACCGATAGGAGCACAAAATGGCGAATTTGAAAAAAAATTGAGGGGGCCAGCGGCAAGAGGATTGTGAGTTGGGGGTCTCAGTATGGTTTGTCTATGGTTGAGAGGAAACTGCGTAAGAAGAACTTTGCAGAGGCTGCGTCGATAAGGGAGTTCTTGAGGACACAACCACTTCCTCTGTCACTGCCCAGAGAGGGGGCGAAGTCAAATCAACTTTATGTCCTTCGTTTTTCAATAGAATTGGCCATTCTTTATGACGGTCCTTTAAAATACTACTCTTATATCGAAAATTCCACTGTCGAGCTTGAAAAAAATGTAAGGTTCAGGTAGTGCTTAAACGTTCAACAATTGGTTGTACTCAGTTCTAACCTAAGCAAGTGAAGAAAATGGGTAGGTACTTGTTACCACTTGAAAAGCAATCATACACTTTCATCCCTTTATTTTGCATTTTGTACCTGGACATTTCTTAAGATTCCAAGAAACCCTGGAACTCTGAAGGCTATACACATGTTTTCAAAAAAATTTGCTATCCGTAGATGTATTTTCTTGAAAATGTATTATTTTATAGAGACTTATTAGAGACGTACCTACTCAAATTTCTACGAAGTCTCTTTGAAAACTTCACTAAAGAGTAAACATTATAGCATTGAACCCTACTACCAATCATTAGGCAACTAACATAAGCATTGAGTTCTGTTCCACTCAATGCAAGGACATGCGTTGAAGTAGGTATCCACAACCTCTGCTAAACTCTTCCTCAAAAATCTTGAAGGTGTAACAGGTCATTCAATAAGTCCGTAGGATAAGTAAGAAAAAAACAAAATTTTGACAAAACTCGATTTAATTATTCAACATAGTTTCCTTCGAGGGCGATACAACGAGTATACCGATTTTCTAACTTTTCGATACCACTTTTATAGTACGATTTCTCTTTCTCGTCAAAATAGGCCTCAGTTTCAGCAATTACTTCATCATTAAATTTCTTAAATTTCTTTCAAGCAAGCATTCTCTTGAGATCTGAAAACAGGAAAAAGTCGCTGGGGGCTAAATCAGGAGAATACGGTGGGTGGGTAAGCAGTTCGAAGACCAATTCATTCAATTTTGCCATCGACTTGTGACACGGTGCATTGTCTTGGTGAAACAACACTTTTTTTCTTTTGCAAATGTGGCCGTTTCTTTGCGATTTCAGCCTTCAATCGATCCAAATGTGCACAGTAATAGTCGCTGTTGATGGTGGTTCCTTTTTGGAGATAGTCGATGAATATTATTCCCTTCGCATCCCAAAATACAGACGCCATCAACTTTCCGGCAGACTGTTGCGTCGGTTGCGTCTTTGCTCGCTTTGGATTGGGTTCGTCGACTGCTGTCCACTCACCTGACTGTCTTTTGGATTCTGGTGTGTAAGAGTGAAGCCATGTTTCATCCATTGTCACATATCGACGATAGAATTCGATTTTATTGCAAAAACACTCCTCTGAAGCATCAATTCGTTGTTGTTTTTGGTCGACTGTGAGCTCACGTGGCACCCACTTTGCACAGAGCTTTCGCATACCCAAATGTTCGTGTAAAATGGTAAAAACACTACCATCTGATATCTTTACGATGCCAGCTAGCTCGTGCACCTTCAATTTGCGATCGTTCATAACCAATTTGTGGATTTTTTTTATGTTTTCTGGAATAACAGCCTCATTTGTGCTGGTACGACCGCGTTTAAATTCAGCAATCCACTTCTCTACCATTTGTTTCGATGGAGCAGAGTCCGGATAATGTTTATCAAGCCATTTTTTCGTTTCCACTGAATTTTTTTTCATCAAAAAACAATGCTTTATCAAAACTCGAAATTCACTTTTTTCAATAATAAAAGTTGCTTCTATAATAATGGTATTTATTTCAAATTTAATTGTACAGCTATAGAAATATGACAACTCGTGCCTTACAAAATATTTTACAAGATGGCTGTCTTCTCAAAAACTAACGAAGTCGGTTGTCGTTTCATAACACCCCGGTTGTCAAAGGTGGAAGCGCTATATATTGCTAAAGCTGATACACATATGGAATTTTTTTTATTTTGTAAGTGCTTCTTACCACTTCACGCAAAATTCTATAACTCACGAATCAATAGTCAGATTTCTGTCAAATTTATACACTTATCGTTTGAAGGCTAGTACTAAATAAAAATCATATGGAATAAAATTCTAGTAACGCCATCTTTGTGTCATCCTATGGACTTTTTGAATGGACTAATCATTGACTTGTAATACAAGGTGGCGCAAAAGTAATCCTCCTATCAGAAAATGCTATAAATTTTGCGATTGGCCCCTAATGTCAGTTCTGTTTTGACATTTGTGTAGTAAACACATGCGAAATACACGTTAATAAACAATGTTACGCTACACTGCGTAGCGTAATATTGGTGACTATTTATTTGAGCAATAATCGGTCGGTGACTTTGGCACAACGTGAATTTCGTCGCAGATTTCCTAGCCGTCCAACGCCTACTGGTGAAACACTGCGACGTTTAGCCGCTCGCCTCGAAGATACTGGCACAACACGAGATGCTGCCAGGCGTGGCAGACCCCGGAGTATGTATGGTGTGCTGTTTTCGCTGGAGGAGTCATCGGACCTTTTTTCTTCGAAGACGTCGCGGGCCAAACGGTTACTGTGAATGGTGAGCGCTGCAGAGCAATGATCAACGAGTTCTTTTTGCCGCAACTTGATGAATTGGGATTGGAAAACATGTGGTTCCAACAGGACGGTGCAACGGCACACACTGCACGTGCCACAACCGATATGCTGAAGGATGCATTTCCCGGGCGCCTAATCTCCCGTTTTGGCGATTTGCACTGGCCAGCAAGATCGCCTGATTTGACCGCTCCAGACTTCTTTTTGTGGGGCTTTTTGAAGTCGCGGGTTTATGTCAACAAGCCTCAGACTCTTGCAGCTCTTAAAGACAATATCCGTCAAGAATGTGAGGAGCTATCGCCGGAAGTTTTGGCCAAAGTGATGGAAAATGCCATAAAAAGGGCTCAAATGACAATCAACTGTGGCGGCGGCCATTTACATGACATCATATTCTCGACTTGATGTAAAAAAAATTAAAAGACCAAATAAAAATAATCCATAAGAAGAATCAAAGTTTTTCATTTTTTTTTTTAATTACAGCCAAAAAACATCGGAAGGTTATTTTTGCGCCACCTTGTATATGGACTGCTGGTGAAATGTCACTTCCATACAATCTCTGCCCAGAAAATGACGCCAACGTAACTAGCGCTCGTGGTTCTATGCGAAAAATAAGTGACACAAAATGACAACCATCTTGGATTTCTCCATAATGCTAGAGCCACTTATTGGGCGTGAGTGGATTTGCCAAGTGAAACGGTTGAAATTCAAATTGTTGCGGCATTGTTAACAATAGATGTCATCTCCAAATTGTGCTAGTTTAAATAATTAATAATAGATGGAACCAACAAAATTTGAATAAAAAATCGTTTTTCATTGTCCCCTTAATTGCACAATTTTCGTATTATTTTTTTATGTTGTTTTTCATTACTAATTTTAAAAATATAATGTAATAACACTTTCATAACATTTCAATCACATTTCTGATCAATAAATACTTATGATTGTCAAGAATATCACATTCAAGAACGTGAGAATTTAATTCATCATATATATTGATTAGAGCTATATTTCTTAAAGTACTACTTATATCTGCAACGATATGGAAACGTCTGATGTGAGTTTCCAATTTATTCCGCTCCGTTAACGTTCACATCTATAGTTAATGCAAATCGAAGTTAAACACTCTTTTCTTGATCCGATTTAGTTTACGAAAAAGGGTTGCGCATTTTTTTACGTTCCAAGAAGACTGCTGTTAAGGTTCAGCTCAAATTGCGTAGGTGCGTAGACAGTAGACTGCTCCGCTAAAACGCTTTTTATCTTTCGACAAAATCTTAAAGGGGGTTCATTTTGTGCTTCTAGTCAATAGCCTCAATTCGCACTTCGAGATTCAAACGATTTTCTCGCCTTCAATTCAAACATCACATACCTTACAGCGCGGGTACTCTCAAACTGCAGCGCGTTTCATGTCACATTTCCCATAGTACCTCGTTAAAAGAAATTTCCTTTCTCAACTGAAAGCTCAAATATAAGTGACCTCTTTTTTCTTTGTTGATGCAGCCATTGAAATCATACAATTCATGAGTTAACCTAGTGAGTTTGTTTATTTCCGGAAGTCTGTGCTCCATATTCAGGCGCCATTATTTGTAAGCATTCTTACACAATATAATTGCATACCCTTAGGTGTTATGCAATTGTATCTTGGCTGCATAACGTTCAAATTCTCCATCGCCCTCTCGCGATGGAAAATGGATTTCCCTTTCCCGGAAACGAACATGCGCAGTTCAGGAGAGTATGTCGATGTCGATGCCGTTCAGTTAGAAGTTCTCATTGCTGAATGTTTGCCTATCTCCGCTTTCTCTAGTTGCTTATTAATTTTCTGATAACGCTAAACAGCAGCTGTTGCGCTCCTTTGCTTCAGCGGCATAAAGCATCATTATTATTTATTGGGGTGGTAGGGGTTGTCGTTTCTGTTTTTTATTTGCGTGGTGTTTTGTAACGCATGTAACATGAAAAGTGTTGCGCTTGTTGAATTTTTAAATACATGTTCCATGGCAATTTCGTGCAGTTTTCTAAGGAATCTCAAACTGTTTGCGCTTTCTCAAAGTGGTAGTATTTTGTGCAAACATACAATTTTCGTGAATGCTGTTTATTGAATATCTACTTGTGCATATATAGGTAGCTGTTAATATTGATTTAAACATAAAATAGTAATATAAAAAATCAAGTTAATATTTGTAGTGAAAATAAATGTTTATAAGCTGCTGTGACCTAAAGAAATCGGAATCTCATATTTTGTACACGGCTTCTAGGAAGTTTTTGGGACAAAGTTCAGAAAATGATTTCAATTTGGTTGAATAATGTTTTTACCTTAAAGCTCATGCACGAGCTAAATTTTATCTCCCATACAGACATATCTTAAAATTTAGGAAGCGAGTTCGGCGCCAAATTCTGAAATTTTAAACAATCGGCGAAACTACCCAGTACAAACAAATAATTGCGAATTTATTATTTTATCAAATACGTTAGAGAAAAATGCAGAATTAGAAAACATATTATAAATAACCAAGTACTATTTATATCATGGTCCATTTTCTTTTAATCATGCGATATATTTTCGCATATTAAAAACTTAAAACGTTTTTCTAAATGTATTTCGTTTTCTCTCCAAACAGAAGTAATCCTTGCCATATTTTGATACAGAGAACGCTGCAAAATATAGCTTGAGAAAGTGTGCCGTTACCGAAACACTAAAATTTTATTATATTACCTATGCAGAACTTATTACCCTATGTCAACTTGCCACTAGTATCAACAAAAACTAATATCTGGCAGTACCCTGTTGACATCCACTGCACGAAACTCATACTAGAATTAAACCAGCTCTTCCCAAACAGTTGTGTGTATTGCATTCTCCGTCTGATAGATTACATCAGAAACGGGCTGCCTCTCTTTTCTTTCTAATAAACGCGCACAAGGCAAATTGTACAGGCATGACAAATTGACAACACAAACAAACAGCACCGGCAGCAACGGTGTCGTTCCCATATTTCCGTCTCAGTTTTTCATTGATAAAAAAGTCGTGAGAGTGTAAACAACTGGACGCTGAACAACAGTGCTCCTGCGTTCGGTTATTATTTCGGTAAATCGATTTTTTTTTTGTTTATTTTTATTGAATAATCGCGTTCATTACGTGTGCATTGGATTAATTTCAAGTGAAAATGCAATGTATTCATATCAATGTAACTAGTGCCAACAAAACATCCCACCCATTTTCCTGTCAGCTGAAAGTCTGAAAAAAGAAAAAGGAACCGGGACGAGTACTGTTCGCTTTGTTTCTTTCAAGCAAAAAAAAGTCATATTCGAATTTAATTGTACTGGCGCGTGTGTATGTGTAACTTTTTGCCGGGAAAAGGGAAATACCTACCCTTCCCAATCAGCTGTCAAATAGTTTATACAATTTTGCAAAAGAAAATCCCATTGTTCAATGAAAATGTCTGAAATAGTCGTTATTGCAAGTGATGAGAAAATTTCACTGGAAAATCCGAATAGTGTTCAAATTGAAATCAACAGTGAGAGTGGTAAGATTACAAGAAAAGGTTCAGGACCAGCCTGCGATAGCGGTCGCGAATCTGTCACAGAATTTGATCTCGACACTGTACATCTGTCCAAGAAGCCGTGCACTGAAAAGGATAACAACAATGTGGAGGGAGAGCCTGGAAGCCAGACCAAGTGGTACTTGGATGATGCGACCGCTGAGGAATCTACCAAGGATAACAGTGGCGACAGCGACGCAACAATGACAAGCACCACCACCACAGTTGGATTAAGGGGTGTTGAACAACGTGCAAGAGGAGGCAGTTCAGCGGCCGATCGTCACAGTTGGCATTTGGTAGAGACATGCGACAGAGATATATTGTAAGTGGGTTTTGCATTTGGCTTAAATTATAATTAGAAAACGTGATATAGCGAAGGGTAGGGTAGGGTGCGTCTGGCTATATCAAATGATAGGTTGCGCAATGGGTGAACACTTGCATCTGTTTGGAATTTAATTATGAAACGGAAGAACAACAGGAAAGTGTTTTATAAGTCGGTTTAAGAGGTTAGCCTATTTGGACTTTTAAAAAATTGTTTGCAGGCTGAATTTTTGAGGTTATGTAAACGTTGTGAGAAAGAAGGTAACGAATTCCATAAAATCTTCTCCTTGTTAAGGCTGTGTGAACACGCTTCCTATTTGCATAAGTAAGAAATATGAAATTCAGAGGAAATTTTCAACGCGTAGGGAAGTTATGACTGTAAATTCGCTGTAAACGGAGTTAAGTTCAACTTTGGAATTGAAATGGAAGTACAGTTCGTTGCAAATGCAATATCCTCTAAGGTATGACAATTAACCTCTTAGAGGGAGAGCTTTCCCTACATATACTGACAGTAGATAGGTAGATATACTGACAGTTAAGTTGAGACTGCCGTTTCCCCGTGAGCGTGAGGTAAAGTGGTCCGAAATTATATTTATTTATTAATATGAAGAAATTCTGTATGAGGCAAAGCCATCTAATGGGTCGTATGAATAAAACGTAGCAATTCCTTTTACTCAAGATAAATGTCAAAATCGAAGCATTTGCTGCATTTCGTATGAATAAAAACCAATTTGAGTTAGTTCCAACTTTTGACATGTTCGAAAAGCGGCGGCACTGACCTTTTACTCAGATCGGTATGAATAAAACTTACCAGACAAAGCAAAGGCTATGCAAATTCTAAGTCAACTAAACTCAGACCTTTTGCTAAATATTTTTTTACGCACCTTTTTAACATAGGTACTTAAAACAATCTAAGCATTGTTAATTTTCGATGTTTTGTTTATAAATAGTTAAAATGAGTTTTGTTCGTGCAGGAAAATTAAACAAAACATGGATGCGATACGTTTTCACAATATACCTGTTTTATCTCTTGTTGTTAACGTTCGTGCTAATAAAAAACAGTATAAACAAAGAAGAATTGGCGACGATAATAACTTAAAGCAATTGTTTCGTTTGACGCGTGAAAATGTGGACTTTTTTAAATGATAATTTTGAGACGCGTGGTGATGCTCTTTCAAATATCCGGACAATTCAATCTTTCCTAAGGTATTAAGGAGATCCGGGCTTTCAGGTAAACATTTCAAAACAAGAAGGCTTAACAAGAGACATATTTATGTGTTTAGGTTGGTGTCGGAAAAGATCTTCGTGTTCATCAGTCAACCGTTTCGTTAACTAATTGGTATGTGTGTCAACAAATAGTTCAGCAAGCCGATGATTGGATACATTTTCCGACAACTGAGGAAGAAATCAAACATCACCAAGCGATTTGGCAAATAAAATTATGTTTCCAGGTGCAATTGGAGCTTTTGATAATTTTTCCACAAAAATTTGAAAATAAATTCAAAATAAACAAACCACCGGACAGATGTCACTTGTCAAGTTTGATAGAAATTGCAAGGCAAATACATGTACAGCGAAGTAAATACTATGTTCGAATTTTCGAACTTAGGTACTTTAGCAAAACATTGTCGTTTTCGATTTGGCTTTTCAGATTTTGATCTGAGATTTCAGATTTCTGCTGCCTAATCGAACATAAAATCCGAATTTTATTGGTTCTTGAGTGTATTGAAATGGCCGCATAAAATGGAAATCCATTTCAATTGATTTTTGCACATTTATAACAACGCATTTCGAAATAATTTAATATTAAAAATTCGTTTCCATACTCGATAAATTAATAATTCAGTTAGAAAAGCAATCCTTCCAACGATAAACAATTCGTAACTGTCAGCTGTGTGTCATACACATTGGTATTAGTGAAAGTATGTGTAAAATCTGAGAAAAAATCGCGATTTCTCTAAAGAGAGTCAGATCAAAAAAAAAGATTGATTTTTTTGGCAAATCGAACATGAAAAGCAATCTCAATCAAAAAAAAAATTGATTATTTTGCCAAATCGAAAACGACTTATGTTTTTATTCATACCGATTCAAAGCATTTGCTTAGGGCTTTTACTTTGCTAAAACCTTTTACTCAAAGCAAATGCTAGTTGTTATTCATACGACTCAATGTGGATGTCAGTCTTTTGTCTGCTGATATGCAACCTTAAGGAGTGATAATGTTTTGAAAATGTTTGCAGGACAAGTTCAATCTTCGGTCATGTTTTCTTCGCAAGACATCACCCTTTTATCTGGGGAGCTCTGGTGGTTATCCTTCAGAACTGGCGACCTTTTTGTTTTTAAGTTTTGTCATAAAAGCCAAACAGGTGGTGGATCTGATTCTTCACTGACTGTACTTGGATTCACCTAGCCCCTGTTTCTCAGTGAGCTTGATTACAATTCTTAAACCAGGTAGCTAATTGCTTGTAGAACATCCGTATGTTGTTTCAAATGCGAGAATCGTCGACTTCCTGAAGCTGGGGCACATTCATCATCATGCCACGTCAAGGGCTTTCCTCTTGGTGGTTGTCTAATATGGTCTTGAGCATATCTTTGATGATGTCCCTATTCTGGGTGTGATATCAAGTGGAGAGTTACTCAATGAGACGCTCCCTGTAGAGACCAGCAACTCGATATGTTGGAAGACTTTCCCGACATCTTTTCTTTTCACATTAAAGAAAAACAAAATGGTAGTCTATGATAGGATGCTGTTAAAGGTAGATGTACCACTGGCTTATAGCTTTTAATAATTGAAGAAGGCGACTTTATGAATTTTATTTAAGAAGCGTTCTTTGCTGTAAACGCTTGAGCTCCAAGACAGAGGCCTTACTATGAAACTCGATTCTAAAGTGAAACTGTTCGAATACGCAAAATCGCAACTCTGTAATTCTATAAGTAAGTTATGAAATCGAAATTCGAACAGCTCTAGTACTGCCAACTGTTTTCAGTTTTCTTGGTACAAAATTGGTACTACCTTTTCCGAAAGTTAATGTCAAATTCGTTCGAATTCGCAAATAATCATTCTACATCAAATGTGCTTGCGGAGAAGGTCGATTTAAGAAGTTTTTTTTCTCAGAATGTAAGTAAATAAATTTTATAAATTAATAATTCATGAATATTTCATAAACATAGTAATATGTATAATGTTTGTTTTTTTTTGTCCCAGGGAATCATCTAAAAGTCCAAACACAAAAGTGTCACAGTTTGAAAAGGTGCAATATATGACCCGGCATCCAGATTTGTCCAAGGGGTATTTAAAAACAGCCTTTATAATGTTGGGAACAAAAGTTTCTTTTTTGCGAACACTTAGTTCTGTTGAAATATTGTTCAACAAGTAAATAAGGGCATCTTTCGAAAGGCGGTAGTTTTTAACAAAGCTGAATGAGGTTATTTTATTTTTGGATTAAAAATGCCTTTAAATAAATACTGAATAGAAAAACTTTTTCTTGCCAAGCTCCATTATGTTAGATTTATGTCTAATCCGCCTTCGTTCAACTTGTTGAATTTGTTCCGGATTTCCTTCAGACTCCAACCTGATTGCGACACAGTCCATGTTTATTTATTATTATTTAATTGTTTCACGATAATTTTTTTGGGAAATGCTGAACATAATGCGAGACTCGTTTCGGTTATGTCAAACAATTGCGAGAATAGTTCGAAAATCGCAATTTTTTTGGCAAATAGTTTGGCATTACCGGCATTCGATTCTACTTTCATAGAGAGTACCATTTGAAAGTAGAATCGCAAATATCTTTCGAATAGAATCAAGTTTCATAGTAGGGCCCCAGCTTACTTGATCTGCCAGGACATAGTAGCTGCTACGGCAATAGATGAACTTTCCCCAAAATGCTCTGTTTAAAAAACATTTTAATGCCTAGAGTGGATCATTCTCTGTTCCGTTTATACAGTTGCCTACAAAAAACGGAGGTTTTTTTTTTTTTAAAAAACTATGGAACCGTGGAGTAAGTTCAGTGCGAGCACAGCCTGCATGCAGCAACATATTTTCCAAGGACTAAATTGAATTTCGTCTCGGCCTTTTCATATAGAACTTCAGCCGCAAACTAATGTCCTACGTGCATACATAACCAAAAAATTGATCCATAAAAATCAATTCCATGCACGATTTTTTGTTTTTTCTGAATCATTTCATATCCCAATTTCAATTGAAGAGATTTTCGGATACCTACCATCAAACACATCACTGAGAAACTATGCGCCCTACTTATAATCATCATTCGTCACATAATTGGAAAGAAAATAATGCAAACTCCTTAAACTCACCTAGAATCGAAAATAAAGGTGGTTTCCGTTCCAGCGTCAGACTTCAATTTGAATGAGGTCCCGTATTAGTCCACTTGAAGCGGCACCTACATAGCTATTTACAAATCTGCCGCAATTACACGAGTCCTTGGGCTAAAAAAAAAAATATCTAGAACATGATTTTGTGCTAAAAGGATTACACATTCATTTTCTTTCTACACTACATTGGATTCTTTGTACATAAAAGTCTCCTATTCTCTGTGCGAGTGCATATTCCATCGTCCTTTTGTGCTTTGATTTTGGATATGCTCCCTCCACATATCGGCCGGCACTGCTTGCACAAGAGATGAAGCAATGTAACAATTCATACGTGCGGATGTTTTAAGTGTACGTGCTTCATGGGCCCATTAGCTAAAGAGTACGGTCTAGTGCACAGGATAATGCCATTGAAATGCGGCAAGGGGAAAAGGAAACTTTATTCTTACCACACACAGACTTTTCGTCGTCACTTGAAAATGTTGGTACACGGATGAATTTCCCCCTCGAAGTGCCAAAGACCAAAGAACGTCTTCTTTCACACCGAAAACAAAAACACACACTAAATGGAGTCTAGGTGGTCCTTGGTCGTTGGCGGCCGGAAGGAACGTGTTTAAGGAAATACCAACTGCATGATGTGCTCCTGTCGTGTCAGTAGTTAGGGACAGCAGGTATTTTGTTAAATGTTTGCTGAGCAAACTACTCAAGCCGATAGTGGAAGTCCGTTGTTTGTTTGGGTCAGGCTGTCGCGTAGAGAGTGCGGTTTTAAACCAAGTCATAAGTGTGACTTTTCAGGACAATTCAGTACGATGAACTTTTGGAACCGTGGTTTTTATTTTTAGTCCGCATTTGTAAATATTAACCACCACGTTTTTAAGTGTCAGCATTTCACTGTCTCTGCCAATGCGTTTCGAATGAGTAGATTAATATATCCCTAAACGGAAGACTAATGTCGTTTTGCATTGGTTTCACTCGGGGATCCACTCATTCTGAAATCCAATTGAACAACAAAACTGCTTCTGAAGGAATCCACAAAAGTATTGGTGAAATGCCAAAAATAATCTACGGCTGCTGTCAGCTGACTTGTATAAAATACATAATTTACAATTGTGTGAGTGCTTCTTGAGTGGATTCTGACTTCAAATCGAGAAGCGAAATTCTCTTCTCAGAATCATCAGAAGAGTATTTTTTGTGCCAATGGAACGGTTTCAGAAGTGATTTTTTCGATTCCGGACTCTCCCGGACGCTTCTTTTTGCCCAATGGAAAACGACATAATACCCAATGATTGCGAAAGGTATTACGAAGCTGGGCTAATTCCTTAAGAGATTTTTCTTTTCAGTGAAATCGTCTATAAAATTTGGAACAGACTTTGTAGTCCTCATTAAGTTGTCGATTGGGCCATTATTTTGCAGGCATAACTCCGTTGTAAGCGGCGTCGTCATAATGATGTTGCCATGAATATTTTACAGAGATTTTAAAATTCTATTACACATTCTGTAATTCAGAGAATAGGCAAAGAATTTTCATAAAAAAAAACGTCTTCGTTGGAGCACGTTCCGGAGAATGGGAAAATTATACTGATTGTTGTTTAAAAATCGGGGTTTGTTCGGAAGTCCTCTGAAATCGCCAGCTGATTGTTTTCCTGTGAATTTGACTGCAAGAAAAGTGTAGAGGTCTTGGTGGTATGTGTGCTTGTCGGTTTAATTTTATTGACAAATTTAAAGCGTAGTTTTTTTTGTCCTAGAAGAATTTCAAGTGTTTCTGTTGTGAAGTTAAATTCAGTATTCACTTTGAGCATGGCTTTGTCTATGAACCAATACTGCCTTTTGGAAAGTGCAAATAAATGTATGATCATCAACATTTTAAATGTCCCGTTTATCCATAGCAAAGGTTCTCATTGAGTTCTTGTTATTTCTTATATTGACATATTTATTTCTCAGTTGACAAACAAGTAAAAATAAATAAATAGATAAAAAAAAATTGGTTTAAACCTCTGCAGGGTCAACAGATCACTTCCATCTTTGTTGATCTCCAGCTAGACATTTGAATGGTGGACACTTTTTCCATGAGGTCGCTGCTACGGGTAGAATGTTGATCGTCGCATTGTTTTGACTTGATTCAAATGATCGCTTCCCGAAATATATTGGCATTTGGCTACCGTCTCTTCTTTACGTCCTTATTATCCCAGCCATTCATGTTTGAAACCGGTTTTAGGTAAAATATGTAGGTAGTGCGAATGACAGATGTTGACTCGTTTTGTGCCCCAATTTCTGGTTGAATATAATTTCTAGCCACCAAGTTTTGATGGGATATAAAGCCGACAGCAATTAAAAATGCCAGTAAATTGCTTGTGCTGTTTGTCAAAGCCTTTTGAGGCACCTTTGGCAACGGAGCTAGTTTTTGATCTCTTTTTTAGGGTTCCGTAGCCAAATGGCAAAAAACGGAACCCTTATGGATTCGTCATGTCTGTCTGTCTGTCCGTCCGTATGTCACAGCCACTTTTTTCCGAAACTATAAGAACTATACTGTTGAAACTTGGTAGGTAGATGTATTCTGTGAACCGCATTAAGATTTTCACACAAAAATAGAAAAAGAACAATAAATTTTTGGGGTTCCCCATACTTAGAACTGAAACTCAAAAAATTTTTCATTAAACCCATACGTGTGGGGTATCTATGGATATGGATATGGATAGGTCTTCAAAAATGATATTGAGGTTTTTTATATAATTTTTTTCTAAACTGAATAGTTTGCGCGAGAGACACTTCCAAAGTGGTAAAATGTGTGTCCCCCCCCTGGAACTTCTAAAATAAGAGAATGATAAAACTAAAAAAAATATATGATGTACATTACCATGCAAACTTCCACCGAAACTTGGTTTGAACAAGATCTAGCAAGTATTTTTTTTTAAGCGGGGTTCGTTTAAGTGAGAAACCCGTTTAAGGGAAAGAAAGACTGTAACATTTTGCTGTTTCTCTTAAGTGGGTTTTACTGTATTGAATTAGAGGGCGAAGAACTTTGGTGATGTTTTGGCAAATATGGTCTTACACACAGCGAAGTTCGGCAAATTGTTAATGTCCGCGATGAAGTATCGCAAAGAAAGATTTTCTTGGCAAATTATAAAAAGGGTTCAACATTCACTATCCATTGTTCAGGCTTTGAGCCAAGACATTCGTATCGTTTTCATAATGCAACGTTTTTAACGAGATGCACATATGTTCATGTAGATGTTTGTGTGTGTGCAAACGAAATACGATCGGAGCAACGAAGAAGACCAAGTAAGCCTTAAATATCGGGCAAAGCAGAAAACTCGCATGAAGGCTCTGAATTTTGCATCTGCAACAGATGGGATTGGAAGAGAAATAATATTCAAAGACTATGCCTTCTTTTGTTCAAATTATGATGCATACTTTAAGGCACAAATTCTCTTCGAAATTGACAAAAACTTTAAAACTTATTTTGAGATACGTCATGCATACGTAAGGTATTCATATAATGCTTGACGGCGCTGAATCAATTACCCACATCTTCGGCACCAAACAATTCCCCGTTCAGCCTCAATTCCCACCAATCATAAGGAGACAATAAAACTCAAAATTTTCCACGCAAGAACGGACCAAGTCCTTAAAATCTTGCCCCTCCAGCAAAGTTAAATCTACGACTTACTTTTCCCAACTAAAATACAAAACTTTGCCGTGACTGCTTCAGACGTTCTGCCCGTTTAAACGTGCATCCGGTACAACTTTTCCATCAGATATAAAAAAAAAAACAACCATAGAACGTAGCGAAGTGAAAATGAAAGAATACAAATTTGAAAATGTTCTCAAAGTATGTCAGAAAGGATTTAAACTTCATCGTCATTCATGCATGGCGACGGCGGCGACGACGACGACGGCAACGAGTTTGAGGTTCCAATTTGTTAGGTGTAGCTTCACAAACAAAAGAAACAACTCCAACTCGACTCTATGTAGCCTGTGGGCGCAGTAAAGACCGACACCGCGTGTTATGAATGTCAAATGGATTCCCCTACCTGCCTCTCTAACACCTCTGGTTAGAACAAACTGAACACTGAGCTTCAGCGGCAACCTGTGTGCGCCCGCGCGCTTAGTTGGGATCTGTAACAGAGGCCCAAACTTGTTTTTCCATATACAAATTGATATTCCATCGGGACTGTTCCACCACTGAGGTGGGTGGAGTTCACTTCCATTTGAATGGTCAAGTGGATGCATCTCGTCGGGTGGCGACTAATTAAGCTGTCGTCAGACACTTTGGTTTGCTGATCAAATCTATTATGATGACCGTCAATTGATGGAAGGATGTGTCATTGACATGCAATGTCATTCGCGTCGCCGAATGCCAGAAAATGTGTAAACAACAAAAAGACAGACCTCGTCGGCAACTACATGATCAATTGGCAGTGCATCCGGGGGCTAGTTGGCAGTTGCGAAACCACCGATCATGTCATAGGAAGACGTGAAACGTGAAAGTCATTCACGTATATACAATATACATCTACTCGCATCTAGTTTGCGAATGTAAACCGCGAATTGTAATTGATCGGCCATTTATCAGTGATAGTGGCAGTTGCGGAGTTGATTTTATTCCACCGACCGAAAGGTCGTTGTCGCTTTTTTCTTTTTGTTTCAAACTGAACTCTCACTATGTGGATGAATGTGAAATGGCAGACGGAAATCCGCATATTGTTGGACAATGCGTGTGCTGACATTTGGCGGTGTGTACTTAATTGCGTGGAACTATTTTTTTCTAGCCATAAAGTTGCGCGAAATGGAAAGTGTTCCAGGGGTGGTCTAGCTACGAGTATATATGGCGTTCTTTACGATCTTTTAATTATTTATTGTTTTAATTGTTCGCGTTTGGAGGCTTTTCCTTGATGACATCTAAACGAGAAATGCGAGTTTTAAGTGAAAAATGCTAGCTGAAACTGGTTTGGGAAAAGCAATCGCATCGAGCTTACTCGTAATAGCGGTAAAGTTCAGGGCTGAGAATATGAGTACAGAAAGTATAATGTTTGTGATGGGTATTTCCTTTTTAGTGAGGCGTTCGACATAAAAAGTAAAACAAGATTGAGACTTCCTTTGTTAGATAATGAAAAGTTAGCTAACACTCAGACGTAATTTAACTTTTCCAGCTCGAAAATCCGGGCTTTGAGTTTGAAACTACCTTATCGTCCGATTATGATCGTGATCAACGATTATTGTGTAAGAAAACAGCGGCAACACATTTAGTTTATATGTTATCAACTGTAACGTCTTCTATATGAACATTTTATGTGTACTTTTACTTATGTGTATACACATTTTCGAGAGTTTTACACACGAGCTGACAGTAAGTTGCGTGACATACGAGTTCAGTTTGTTTTAGGCAGACATTCGGAGAAGTCTTTTGTTAAATAAATGTTGAAAAAAAGATTAAATTTGTTTAGTTACTATTCTTTCTGACCGTCCTTACAATTGTAGACATTTGGATAGTCGGCAGTTCATATTAATGATCTCAGATGTTGGCCATTTTTCCGATTGGGTCGAATCAGAATCAGACATAAGATCGGTAGTTTTGGCGGATAATGATCTTGCAACTCACGTTGATCACTATCGATCGCTATGGGTTTTTTTTAATTTATTTTAAACAAATATCCCTAGAACTTATTTAGAAATTGCAGAGGTCGATCATGGTTCGACTCCAAAAGGTAAACTGCAGATGATGGAAAAAAAGCGACCAAGTGCGAGTCGGACTCGCCCATGAAGGGTTCCGTAGCAGCAAGTAACATAATATAAAAGTTCTTGTAGTTCGTTGTAGCTTTGATCGATGTTTTAATAATAGTGTATTTTATTTAAATTAAGTTATTGATAAGTAAACATTATAATTAAAATTATGGGATTTAGATCTAACTATATGCGAGCCCATATAGGCTGCTACGGAACCCTTCATGGGCGAGTCCGACTCGCACTTGGCCACTTTTTTTTTTTATTTTTATATTTGAGTTGATTGAATGAAAGGTAAATTGCGGTTTACGATTTATGTCGTATTAAGTGAAAAAAAATTTCACTTAAGCGGAGTCCGGATAAGTGAAAACAAAACGTCACTTAAGCGGGTTTAAACAATTTTTAAAGCTAGAAAAATTTGTGTTTAGCTTTGGAGTGGCCTGGAAAATAAAAGCTTGTGACATATCAGAAACTCAAATGTCATTTTCGAGAAAAAAATAAGATAAAATAAGCGTTCAGAAAAATGTTTGTCCTGTTCGATTCAACATTTTTTTCAATTAAGAGAGTTTTATTCAATGAGAAATATAAAAAATTTCAGATAAGCGGGTTTTACTGTATATAGAGTCCCAGAAAGTACTCATATGACCTAGTTGCTTGTGGCATAAACCTTTCGACTATTTCAAGCAGCAGATTGTCTTATTTGTTCTACTATTCCTCTCGTTCGTTGTATATGTAGCTCCACAAATTTGAAAGTTTCACAAGACCAATCAACATTCCGACAGTCTACCGCTTCACCTGACGAAATTGCAATCCAATTTAATTTATAGCCAGTGCCTTTTCAGCTTACACAGTTTCACATCAACGGTGCGCCGTCAGCACAAAAATAAAACAAGATTTACGATCCACAGGGTTCTGTTCAATTGAGCGGCCAATAAAACGTCCAAAAAGCGCATAAATAAATTTTGAAATATCATCAAATAAACAAAAAGTGCTTATAAATAAATGCGAGCCCAGCTGCGCAATCCACCTGTTTGTGTTCAACAACGGCCACAGCGCAACTAGTTTTCACCCAAATATTTAAATAGAAGCGTCGCCCCAGACAAATTCGTTTCGAATTAAATCATTTTGCCTGATAAAGGGTTGGTCCGGCTCTTGATGTGCCAAACAAATCACAAAACGCAGATGTAATCAATGCTAAATTTAGATACAACAAACATTTAAATGTATTCTGATTCGGAGGATGATTCTACGTTCCCCTTGCATGTTGTATCGTTGGATGTCGGCCAATTTTGTTGGCATCTAATTTTCATATTCTCTGTCTTGGCCTATTCCCCACAATTTCATTAACAACACTTTCAGTGTTTTGATTCGGAAACAACAAATTCCCAAAGTCAAGATACACGTACACGAAGACAAGCAATTCGTTTGTTCTTCTATTCCATGTCCATACGTCTCGTGGAGCGTGTGCGTTTTGTTTACATGTGCCTGACCGACAAATGCTTGTAATTAATCAAAAAAAAAACTTTGAAATTCTTGATTTGGAAAGTTCTCCCCAATTGGAGCTAAACTGTTGCCTACATTATAGTGGGCAGAATTGTTTAAAACTAGTATTTCCGGACGATAGACATTTTGACGGTTTCCCAGCCGACCGCCTCCTTATCGTGGCAACCCAAACGACCTCGATAATTGTTATCGTCGATGAATTTTTCACTCGAGGCGTTTGTTTATGATTATGCTGTCACAGTGAAGGGTTTAATATCCGTTTATAGTGTGGTCGTCTTCTTACTGTGGAATCTGATTGGCGGCCTAATCTTCAAATTGATTTCGATGCGGTGTCTTGAAGTGTTTAAATATTTACGATTCACATCCATATCGAATGGATAAATAAGTATCTATTGAGTGAGAGTCAACGATTTGGGAAGATAGATGGATTTTCGGAGTCACAGTCAGGCGAATGCAAATTTTAGAGGTCGTTAGGTTATTAAATGTTTATGGGAATCGATTTAGATTAGCCTGTGAGGCGATAATGAAGTAGATTCTGAGAGGCGGCATGAACAGATTAGCTGCCAGACAGTGAGGTGGCGCGTGAGATTTATTTTTCTATTTCCGTATCGATTTTGTGACAGCGGAGATTGTTATTTTTAGATGTGACTTCTTGATGATGGTTGGGAGATGGCAAGCGTTTTTTTTTCTTTTTGTTTAACTGAACTGGCTTTGAGGATAAGCTGTGAATTCTTTGGAATTGGCTGAAGGTTGATTTAGCAGAATTGTGTGGATGTATAGGTAGTCATTGCTCATATACCGCATTGGAAATGTGGACATTTCAATATCAAAGTGAGTGAGTCAGTGAACTTTGGAAGAGACAGATTGAAGAGAAAATTTTTATAAGTTTTCTAATTTTCCCGTGTTTAAAAATTCTTTCTTATTCCCCCTATGGGATCTTCCTTATTCCCCTTATAACAAGAACCTCTTCAGTCCACAGCTACCTCTTCTTCTTTTGTGTTCTAAGCCCATAGGTCCTGGGAACTGAAGACATGCAGATATACCGATGTTGAAAAGATCAACACTTATTCCCTATAAGGGTGGTCTGAAATATATAAAGCAAGGTTACTTATATCACTCTGGCAAGTGGGTCATGTGGATCCGGACTTAGCCGCAGGCAGGAAGTCTATAAGGAAATTATAAAGACTGACACGATGTGGGTCCGATGAAACAGACAGGTTGAACTGTCACGATCAATCGGTCAGTAAAAGGCACCATGTGGATTCGACTAAAGTATATTTGTAAACTGTAGAGTCTGACAAGATCAGCTGAAAAGGCTGGATTGCAATACAAGTCAGTTATTTTTATTGTTACCACTCGATCACTGATCATGTGGATCAGACTTTTAAGAATCAACGCTCAGCTAAGTGAACCATGATCGGCTGCATCTTGAATAACGAATCACCGAAATGGATAAAAAAATGTGGGTTAAACTTCTTCTTGACAATGAAAGTAGGTTGCAATTATTTAAAGCAAGATCGGTAAGGATCAATGGCTCTAAAGTTGGTACAATTTCTTAGATCAACTGACAGGTCGATTCGTATTCTATTTTGAGTTTTGTTTTTTGTCTGAAAACATAAGAAAGTGGAAGTCTAGACCGAGGATCGGCGCATGATTTCCTTATTTCTTCACAAATGTAGGTATTGCAACCGCAGCTCTGATGCCAATCAAAAAATGAGTTGAGAAATCTTCTTGAATTGGGATATATGGAGTTTTTCACTGGATTTGCAGAAAATATTTCTTGATCGCGTAACATATTTGAAGTCTCAAGTTTGGCAAGATCAACTCCATGAATCATGTATTCATGCATTTTATTTCAATCGCTAGCTTTCAAACGTGGATTCGACGTTTGTAACAAATTTTGCAATCACCCATTCTGCAGGAAATAAAATCCCAAATGGCGGGATCAGATCACTTTGGTGTTTATATGTGGAGGAGTTAGTGCACTCCCACAAATGGTACTAACCTGAACCCGATTGGAAGTGCTTCCTCCATAGGAAAAACGGCAGTTAAATAAAGCGTTAATAAGTTTCGTAAATCCGGTACAAATGCCCTGCGGTTCAATGTCAAACACACGAACATTAGTGTGAACCGCTTTGTGGCAAAGCCCACAAGCATATCTCTCCAAGAGTTACACTTACTCGGGTGACCAATAATCGGTAATTGGTCGTTTAGCGTAGCCTCCACAACCAACTGTGTAAATAGTTAGTGCGTTTATGTGTGTAGCTCCCCATCTAAGTATACAAGACACTCGTAGAGGATTATGTAAGTCTATACTGCGGGTGGCCAACGATAACATCCACAGGCGGGCGATCATCCTCTTTGTCATTTGACTTTCGTAAAAAGCTGTCAGAAGTTATGCCTTGCCTGTCACTATTAAAAAAAAAAAACAAGCAGAGCACAAAGCACATGCGATGCAAAAACAACACACGCACACCATTCGCATTGAGTTGTCTAGGTAAAGGCGTAGGCATTCCACCATGGTGCGCTTTCCGTCCGCCGACTATATGGTGGAATGAAAAATTACCCAGGAGCGCAATGAAACTTCCACTGAACGGAGAACGAGTAGGCAGTCAGCTGGTGGCTATGGTGGAGCAGGTTTTTCCGACTCCCACTTGTTCTTCGGTGTACAATGTATACATGTGTGTGAAGACAAGTGTATCCTCTGGAATGAAACCATATAACAGACTGTGGGTATATCTGTGTTAGCTTCCACGTCTTTTCCACTCGGGGAAAATTATTATTACGATCTTGACAATTGATAGGTGAGTGAGTAATGAATGCTTGCGCTCGTTGCCATTTGGCTTATGTTCCACTTTTATGTGACGAACGTTATTAGCTGGAGTGAAGTTGGGCCTTTTGGATACCGCAGTGGTTTCTTGGTTGCGTAACGCAACAGGAAGACTAATGGCGCATATTATGTTCCTTGAATAGGGACGTATAGATCTATTCCCCCAATTCTGTCTTTAATTGCATACCTTCGCTTGACAGGTAATTACCTCTCTGCGGGACCTAGGGACCTACGCACGTCTTTGCGGCATGTGAATAAAGCACAAGTAATTTACTCCTAAGTAGCATTTCGCCAATTAGGGCGGTTTGAAGTGCTTTTGTCGTACCTCTGTACTTCGTTAGCGAGGGAACGACTTATAAATTATCGGAGAGTAGGAATCTAAGTGCCATTACAACACTGATGTTCATGCTTCGCAGACATGTTTAACTTTGTGCCTAACCATATGATGAATAGGCATTAGGCCAAGCATCGATTGCTTTAAATTTGTATTTCATGTTAATTTATGCCGTCATCTGTCACATTATTGACACAGATGGCATATATTATACATTAACTTTAGCAACAACGTTTTTTTCGCTTTCAATTCATATTTTGGTCTAAAGGTCAGAAGACCTCGATGTTGATAGGTTGTTGCCAGTTGTTGAAATATTGCAAACGTTTTGGAATTCGGTGTATTGTTTGCTTGGCTTAGTAGCAAAAATGCTACTAAATTGTGTTTGGCAACCTCTTACGCATTGGGACCTGTGAAGTGTCAATATAATCAGCATATGTTCATGCCTTGGGCTGGAACCAGGGACCAGATTCCACAGGGAAGTTGGTGGCAAATGTGATTTTCCAAAACAGATGACAACTGTGTGTTTATGAATATATGCGAAGAAGGTCCTTCCATATGTGCGATGTCTCAAGGCTCTAGCATCGGTATCTACTGTCTTAAAATAGAGAAAAAATATATCACTAGGTCTGGCTTCTCACTCGCAGTTCTTGTGGCGGTAATTTATTTCTTGCAGAGTGCTACCAATGTGCTACAGTCTACTACAGTTTATAGCCGCACATTACCCCAATTCCAGCTTTTGTTTAAACCCTGTTATGTAAGTCTTCTGATGTTATACGATTTGGTTAGTGTGTTAGTCTCGTACATCATATCTTCTGTCACAAGTTTTGCTGCAGGGCAAGACGAAGACAAGCGCATTTCGTATTCAAACTTACAACGGTGGACAAAAGTATTTTGACATTAGAAAAATAAGATTGTTGCGACGATTTCTTATGATTTATGAGTTAATAAATTTAAACGACTTTTAAATTTATAAATAGTAAAGGGTTTTTCAATAAGAGGTGTTATTGTGAATGACCCGCTATTTCGGTAGCTGTCACTTTTGAAGCTTTTATTCTTTGACATTTGACAAGTAGAAACTACGCCATTACTAAAAATGGAACGATACACGCTTCAACAACGCATTGAAATTATTAAGATTCACTACAAAAATGGTGAAAATCTTGCAGTCACAGTTCGGAAAACTAAAGCATTTTTTGGTCGTCGTGAAGCACCTTGTCGGACCGCAATACAGAAATTGGTGGAAAAATTCGAGCTGTTGGGACAAGTTAGTGATGTGAAGAATAAAACCCGTGCACGTCGCTCAAGAACAACTGAGAATATTGCTGCTGTAGCCCAAAGTGTTGAAGAAAACCCAGGTTTGTCCATTCGTCTTCGTTCTTTGAAATTGGGCATTCCACAAACGTCATTACACCGTATTTTGCATAAAGACTTGGGTCTTAAGGCTTATAAAGTTCAGTTAACAGATGAACTCAAGCCGGCCGATCATCAACAACAAACGAAACCATTGATCTTTTACGGGAAAAGTTTCCGGACCGTGTTATCTCTCAAAGAGGTGATCACAATTGGCCCCCGAGATCTTGTGATTTAACACCTTGCGACTTCTTCCTTTGGGGCCACGTGAAAGATAAGGTCTACGCCAACAGCCCAGCGTCGATTCAAGACCTCAAAGATAAAATTCGTGAGGCTATCGAGGACATAGGGCAGCCACCTTGCGATTTGGTTATGGAAAATTTCATGAAAAGGATATGGTCCTGTATGCGTGCTCGTGGTGGCCATTTGGCTGATGTTGTTTTTCATTATTAACGGCATACCTTCCTCTTTATTATGAAATAAACATCCGATCATTTATCTCAAAAAATGGCATTTTGCTTTGAATACCAAAATAACACCTCTTATTGGAAAACCCTTTATATTAAGCTATTTAAAATTCAAAAAATTATAATGTTTAATATTACAGTTTAGAAAAAAAAAAATATTCATAACTGTTGGTGGACAAAAGTATTTTGACAATTCAATGTTGTTAAACAAAAGTTAATATTGGTGATAATAACAAAAATTTTAATAAAAAATAAACCCTCCTTTGACATCAATCACCTTTTGTAAGCGTACATCGTACAGGAATTGATTTTACCAAATTTTTGAATGTTTCCAATGAAATATTCTGCCAATGTCCTTGAACTTCAGCAACCGTCTCCTCGCGCGTTCTTGATAAGTCTGAGCTTCGGTTTCTTTTTATATAAGCCCACACATTCTCCATTTTATTGAGATCGGGACTTTGTGGTGGCCAATCTAATGTATTGACTTCGGCATTCCTCAACAATTCAGTTGTCATGTGAGTATAAATGATTGACCAATGAGCCGGTCACCGGAAGTGAAATGCGTGGTCATTCAGGATACGTTAATATTTGTCTTTGTTCATTGCTCCATCAATTTGTATCAAATCGCCCAAGCCATTGAAGCACACGCAACCCCAGAGCATTAAAGATCCTCCACCCGTTGGCACACAGGCCTAATTTTTTTTGCGAGCATTATTTGGCAACCTGTAATAAATCTTTTTCTTCTATAATACTTGTTCCCAAAACGATTGCGACTTGTTTATGTAGGATTTGGCGAATGTTAACCTTTTCAGCTTATTTTTTGTTGAAATTGACTTGCTATACCCGTAGTGGAGAATATTGAAAGAGCAATATTGCTCAAAAAAAACAAAAAACAACCAATTAATTGAATTGGACGAGTTATATAAGTAAAAAAATCGGCCTCCCTTAGCCGTCTTTCGACAGTTTTTCTACTTATCGATATTTTATGGTGCTCTTTGAGCTCAATCGATACTGCTTTTGGTGTAATAAGCACATTTTCTTTAAATTGCCTCAGTATTATGCGATCCTCTATAGGCTTGGTTTGTGTGGTCTTCCCGATCTGGCCTTATTTTTTAGTGAATCATTCTCTTTTTTTTTTGTTTATTTGGTAATAAATTGCTTGTCTAGGTACGTTGTAAAATTTGCTAAGGTATTCTACAGAAATACTTGCATTTCATTTCTAATAAGTTCACTTATTTCACGTGTTTTGCCCATAATTTAACAAAAAATGCGATCAATCACTGATTTTTATAATTAAAGACAAGAAAAATCACTTACAAAATTATACCACGTGTTTTGTACCGAAAGCGAATCATCGAAAATGAAAATGAAGAGCAATGTCAAAATACTTTTTTCCAGCCAAAGAATAATAACCTGCTACGCAGATAATCATAGAAAAGAAATGTGTTACGTTATCAGTGCAATCTTTTGCTCTCTTAAGGCTTTTAATATCGTCTCCTTCTTAAAAATTGAATGGTTACCGTTACTTCTCTAAGTTTGGAGAAATAAGCGTGTGTTGTCAAAATACTTTTGTCCACCGTGTACCTATATGTTAATAGTTACTTTAAGGTGCCTGTCACTAGAAGATAGAGAGAGGGTTTGGACATGGAGCCGTGGCAACAATCCGGTATTTTGTTTTTTCGTTTTTATGTGACCCATGAGCTTGATCAGCTCTTTCGCTGATTTTACCTAACACTGAGAGGTACTCCCTAAAACATTTGTTCGACTATTCCCTTAACACATATAAAGGGAACTCTGTCAAAATATTCAATATAACCTCAATAAGCGGTGTGGCGACAAAAATTTGTTTCGTAAAATTGTCGATGCCGTTTGTGTTTACGGTCTTTAAGGAGTAAATTTTACGACCAAGCGTACAAGCTGTACAGAAAATTGTGCATCAATCGTCTAAGACGGTTAGGCCATGTAGAGCGAATGAATACCCTAGTGCTCTGACCTGAAGCGTATTCGACTCCAACGCAGCAGAGAATGACCCCGCCTATGTGGCGCGCACAAGTGGACGGGGACCTCAACCTACTTGCGATGCGTTCCTTAGAGCAGTTCGCAATTGTCTAAGACCCTGGTCCACCCCAACGCAACTTAAGTAAGTGCGGCAACTTAAGTAAGGCTCTTTTCCAGTTGTGACAGAAAAATGCAGTCTCTAGGCATGGCTACGATTCATGTGCCCTCTCTAGGTGAGAGATTACTGCATTGATTCAGTAAGATCGTTATTCAAATCTCCTTCTTTGTCTAGCAAGGTATAGTTAAAATGTTTTGTTTGTATTGTAGATCTATTTCTCGACCTCGTGCAGTACTGTCTCCGTATAGAGGCGTAGACTTGCCTGTAAGGTAGGCATGTTGCGACCTCAATAGTGGAGATATTTTTAAACTGCCGCATGCGTCACTGTTCAAAAAACCGTCAAAGGACTTGAATTCGAAGGTTGTGGGGCTAATAGGTCTGAAGTTTCCGATATTTGGCATGGTTTGCATGCCTCGACCTCTTTTTCAGGTTGGCTGGTGATGAAGTGTGGTATATCAGGTAACTTCGGACCTTCTATGTGGTGATATCCTTTTAATGACACTCTATGCTATTCGCAAACTGTTGGGTGAACGTAGACTTTTTAAAGTCGTAAATTGTATGCCCAGATCCGAACGTCATGGTCCTTTACCTCATTTTCCACGATTGACAGTAAGTTTTGCCACAAACTAGTTGATTGATCATGAAAGTAATTGCTTCTAAATTGACACGATCAATATTTAAGGACGGAGCTAATTTAACTGATTTTTAATGGATTCTAAAAATTCTTTCATTAAGGACTTCTTTTATAAATGAAATGCAAACTACTTAAGATATCTCAAAAAAAAAAATGTTTTGGCTTGAATTGCCATTTATGAATGGAACTCGACTCGACTCAACTCCTTCATATGTCCACCACGGAACGTATGCACCAATTCGATGACTCGGGCCCTGAGCTCCTTAAACGTCTCCGGCTTGTTGGCATAGACGAATGATTTCATGTAGCCCCATAAAAAAATCACACGATCTCGACGGGTCCTTTTTGTCGAGATAACACGTTCACCGAACTGAGACTTCAATAACTCGATTGTTGCACCCGCTGTATGGCTTGTGGCACCGTCTTGTTGCAACCACATTTCACTGATGTCCAATTCATGCAATGGCTCAAAGAAATAACTTTCTATTCTAACATGTCTCTGTAGCGAATACCATTTACCGTAACGTGACGGTCATTTTCATCTACGAAAAAAAAAAACGGCCCAATGACGCCGCCGGCATGAAAACCGCACCAAACAGTAATTTGTTTGCTTATGAAGTGCTTTTTGATGAAGCACATGACGTTTCTTACCTGACCAGTAACGCATATTTTGCCTATTGACGATCCCGTTTAACCACAAATGCGCTTCATCGCTGAAGATGATTTTTTGGCGTGAACGCTCTAAAAGTTGCGACCACCGACTCGGAATTTCGGTACTAAATTTTTACAAGTTGTAAACGTTGTTCCTTCGTATACTTCAACATGATGAAAATATAGATTTTGACATTGACAATTCGGTCATCGGTTTAAGGATGCGTTCACCTTGAAAGTTTGAAGTTTTCAAGTCGCCAATGAAAGACCCCTTACATTACCCATTCCGAGGCGATGTACATTTTTGAGTGGGTAACTGTAGAATGATTACCCAAAAAAAAGTCCGTTGTGCTTCGAGCCAAGTTTTGTATTCCGACCCACCTGGAAACTGCATCAGCGTGCCTTTCCAAAAAAAACTTTCTGAAGTCTTCAAATGTTGGTATAGTCGGAGCGTAGCCACAATTGTGGTTTGAAGTCCAGAAAAGTTGAAATTTTTTAGAACCGATTAGAGAAAGAGTTAAGGAGATGAGCTGCATTTCCCACCACCCAGGTAATGAATGATATGGCCAACCAAGCACATCTTTCCACCCATGTTAACTAAAGTATATCCTTTTTATGTTTCCAAACATAAAAATTGGCTAATACGTTTTCTAAGAAGACCCTCGTTTGCTAATGTGTGCATGTGTGTACAAAGTTCTACAGTCATTGTGCAACCCTCGTCATAAACATTTCGAATGTCAGAAAAATACCTCGAAAGCACACTTAACGAATTACTTCCACAATAAACGCCAACGAAAAAAAAGAACAGAAGAGAACAAATTTAACAAAAGAAGATTAAAAACAAGCGAACAAAAAACCACTATTCCTGCTTTGATGATGTCATCATTTCCAAGGGCACACTCATCCTCATACATCATCTACCAGCTACCAGCGAGAGGTGGGGAGTGGAGGTTGAAAAAAAAAAGAAAACAGCGCAAGAAACTGGCACTGGCCCGAGCACCGTGTTCATTTTCGCTAAAGCATCTGCAGACGACGTCAGACGCGCACCGGCTTGGACCGAATTTTGTAATTTCGCCAATTAAAGTCCAACAAACCGACAAACTTGATACAAATATTGCGAATTTGTGACTCAGTGATGTCTGCTACTCCATCCCCTCCAGCAACAAATCGTCCAATTACCTCAGCATCTGTCTGTTTGTTTTGATTCCCCTTCTTCTTAAAATGTTTTCGCCTTCAACTGACTTGACTTGAAGTTATGCTGCGTCAGCTGAGCTGAGATAGGATCCCCATCAACAGTAGACTGACTTTTTTTGCACGCTGAGTCTCTTCCCTCTCCGCCATATTTGTTGACACTTTAATTCGCAAAGTCATAACAATTTCGAGAACTCAATTTCGATTTGCATTACCCACCAATCTGCATACTTGCTGAATCCGTAATTCATTGAGGCCTTTCTTGGAACTATGTATACACACTGGGCTATGATTAGCGTAGAAGATTTTTTTTATTGACTGTTGAGGCAATGTCAATCATCGTTTAGCCAGCAAAGCACTTGATTGTTGCTCTAATTACCCCTCAATAAAGATTAACCTAGATTCAGTTTCGCCAAGAGGAAAACGAAAAAAAAAAAAAACGAAATGTAAAAACTCTGCCTTTTTTCTTCAGCGAGAAGAGGAAGTGTCTTGTTATGTAAATTGCAAGTAGTTGATGGGGAATTTCTCACATTTTCTTTTGGCCCAGAAATCTACGAAACAGATATAAGAAGTTTTTTTTACGAAGAACGCTAATCGCCTTGGAAGTTAATCCTTAAGGGTGAGCATACAGAAAACAGGACGCAGAAAGTACATTGATAGACAGTTGGTATAGGTTTGATCTCATGAAAGGAATGTAAAGATTATATACCTATATATCGATATCGGGAATTGCCATAAAGTGGGTGTTCAGGTCCAAATATGTCCTTAGGTGATGATGATTTAGAGCAGGCATATCAAATATACGGCCCACCGGCCACGAATGGCCCTCGAGACAATTACCTGCGGCCCGCAATAATCCATAATATTTTAATTTCATGTGCATTTCAATAATTTCTGTCGCAATGCACCTGGTATATGTTTCTATGTCAAGTTTCTGGATCATCAAAATAATATTGCGGCTTCCTACGTTTCTACATAGAAAAATATATTACTTTAAAATATTAAAAATAGTTTTTTATATGTACATACTTCTTACTTATACCTTTCGCATTTTATTTCCATATGGCCCGCTGTCATGCTTCAGACAAAAAAATGGCACTTAGAGAGTTTTTGTTTGAGACCCCTGATTTAGAGTGTCGGTGGAGAGTTATGGATAGTGTGACCACCTTTCCAAGAGCTTATTTACCTACACAAAAGTTTTCATTGTCGCATTCAATACAAAATTTTAAACGCAATTTTGGAAAAAAAAATTATTCAGTTTATTAGACGATATTGTGACCAATTTTCCAAAAGTATTGGCCTATTCAAATCAATTTATTCTTGATTGGTTTTTTTGAACTCATACTTTCGATCTGATGCAATTTCATTCAACATTTGAAAATTCAAAATTTTAACAGAAAAATTTCGTTTAATTTATCAAAATAGAATGCAATACGAACGAACACAATAAAAGTACTCCACAAATGTCAATCGAGCGCGGTGATGGGGGGAACTATCTATTTTATTCGAAAATATATCCATATATTGGAAAAAAAATGTTTATCAACCAAAAACAATCGAATTATCGTTGTGTTTCGAAAAGCAAACAGAACTTTTTCATTGTTCTTTTCCTGTCGTTGGTGTACATTTTACGTACAACAATAATTTGTCGCTTCAATTTACGTACATTTCGTGATTTTGAGTTAACACTTCGGTACACGGTACATGACCCCAAATTTACGTACTGTACGTGTCATTTACGTACAGGTGGTCACACTAGTTATGGAGGTTTCACTCGATACATTTTCGTAACTTGTTCTAGGGATGTGTTATACATTTGGTTTGCATATTTAATCTGTCTACACATAGCTTTTCAACTGTATAGTTTGTAGTTGAACCTTTTTCCCTCAAGGCACTTAACGCAAACTACACAGAATTTCGCTCGAAATTTGTTTGCCTTCGAAACGACCTTCTTTTGAATATTTAAGTCCCTCTACGGGTCTTCTTTTATATAAGTTCGGGACAGGTGTCTACTGTCTCTAACAGCGTTTTTCAAATGTTTTTCCGCGGAACCTTGGGGTTCCGTAAAAAAAACATAATCGTGCCGTCGCGTCGCATCGAAATTCATCATCAAGGGTTCTCCTTTCATTTGTAACAACTTACCGATGCGAGGCTGGGTTTTCGGCTTACACTTACAAAAAAAACAAATGCAGAAACAGACTAGACGCAGCTCCAGGCTAGACCTTCCCATTCAGTTGTCGGACATTAAGCCTAATTTTAGGGATATTTTAAGTAAATATAAATAAAACGTATTTTTTGTTGTACAATAAATGTTTTATAAAACTTTAAATAATTATTTCTATATCATTTATTCTTTCTTGTCAAACATAAAAATATCCAAACCGCACTTCAAGGAACGATGTTTTCTGTTAATATCAATTTGGGGGTCCGCCAAAAATAATTTGATCATTTAGGGTTCCGTGGCCGAAAAAAATTGGGAACCTCTGGTCTATAAATAACTCGTTGTTGGAACAATTCCTCTAGGATCTAAAGTCCTTTTCACTACTTGCTTTTATTAAAAGGAACTCAGAAGATTTCCGTGATCCATTTGTTCTTAAAACTCTCTACTGTTCTTTAATTAGATCCAGATTAGAATACTGTTGTGTTATTTGGGATCCTTTTTATGGTGTTCACTCTTCCCGAGTTGAACGGGTTCAAAAACGCTTCACTCGCCTTGCTCTGAGGAGATTCAATAGAGATTCTGAACTGCCCTCGTATAAAGCTCGATGTTTATTGCTAGGCCTAAATTCTCTCGTTGTAAGGAGAAAGATGCAGTCCTTAGTGTTTTTAAAGGATATTGTCTCTTATAGAATTCATTGTAGTGAACTACTTTTTAGTTTACCATTCTATGCGCCAAGCAGAACGCTTAGAGAAAGAAATTTATTTTTACCTCCTGCTTATATGATATTAATTCTTAGCATCGAGGTTAAATACTGCAAACTTTTTAAACTGTCTATTGTGACCTACAAAATATTTACCTTGAAGGCTAAAAATGATGATTAGATTTGGATTAGGATTACCAAGTGGCTGTAGTAACCACAAACAGGTTGAATAACGGACACAGTCTTTTGTTAGGTGTATTTTGAATCTTGCTGAATCTTATTTTTTTTTTTTTACCTGGCTGGATACAGGGAGGGTTATGTGTTTCGCGCGTATCCTATGTACGTTCCTACGGGACGCCCTGTAGCCTAAACGGCTTGACCGATTTTGAAGAGTGAGGTATCATAATATTCGTATTCTTCTCCGGAGTGTCATAGACTAAAAAGATAAAAACAAAAAAAAAATTATTTAAGAAACCAAAAAACCCGCAGTCGAATTTTTTTGGTTTCTTAAATAATTTTTTTTTTATTTTGTTTGGATTTGTTTGGTGGAAAATGTGTTTATAACTTGTTAAGCTTAAGCGCAGTTAGTACCTCTATTTATAAAAACGGAAAAGGGGTACAAATGAAATAATAACCTTTTTCTTTTATGAAATACGTAGGAAGAAAATATAAGGGCTAGAAATCGGGTTGGGGTAAAAATTCTGGATGGGTCAAAATTCTTTTTACAACATTCTGCTTTCAGAACTCTGTTTTCGAAATTCTGCTTTTGAACATTTTCCAAACCTTTTTTTATTGTTTGCAGAATTTTGTCCAGAGATGGAAAGAACATTTTTTTTTTTAATTTTAACTCCTCTTAATTTTTATTTGTAGCCTTTTATTTCCTCCTGGGAGGAAAATAAAAAATTTCGTGGGTATTTGTCAAAAATACGATTTTATTTTATTTTTATTATAGAAATACGAAACTAAACAAAAGAAGCGACACTGCTACTGATATTTTTTAGGAAGACTAAGGAAAAGTCTTTGCCTGTCCACTAAACCATCAATCGCAGCGTAACAGTAATTACAACGATCCTCCTAGGAAAATGGTCTTAGAGTGTTCGAAGATCCTACCGAGTCGATTGTCGAAGGAATTTTGATTAAACATCATTTCGGCTGTTTTTTACGCTGCCGAAATGAAGTATAAAATGAAAACAAATGAAATTGTAATAAATAAAAGTAGTAATTTCTGACTGCTTCATATCTTTTTTTTTTAATTTCGTATTATTTTTTATTTATTTTTTTTCTCTTGTATCTTTTTAATTTTATTTTTATTGAAAAATTAAAAGTAATAATTTTTAATGTTTTATAAATTTAAAATTGTTGTTTTAATATCTGTTTTATTTTTCTCGTCGTTAACATTTGTTAGTTAGAAAAAAGCAGAATAAGCAGAATTGTATTGCTTTAAATTTGAAAATCAGAATTTTGTAAAGCAAAATTAAAAAAGCAGAATTTTTGTGTGAGAAGACAGAATTTTGCAAAGCAGAATTTCGACCGCATCCCGCTAAAATCATTTGAAAAATTCAAATTTTCTTAAAACAAGTTAAGAAGACATTTAACATTCATATATTAACATTATTCCCAGTAAAGCAAAAAATTGTAGAATTTTTAGCACATCATTTACAAAAACTGCACTCTACTAGAAACTTCGGAGATTCGGAGATTAATGCCAAGTAGATGTTGTAAACGTTTAGTTTATCTTGATACCTTTTTGGTATATGAATGGAATCGGTCTGGGACAGTTGCCAAGTCGCTGATTTTTGTTTTCTAATATTAAATGGCTACTGTCACGTCAAGTCTTTTTATGAATAATGTAATCATTTTCGTTCGATCTTTAAATATGTTTTTCTTGCTTTTTTTTTAAGGGGAAACTGGTCCTAGTAAGCGATCTTATTCATAGTTGTCGCTGTGTCCCACACTGTTTCTCCTAACGAAAAATTATTTTTTGCTTTCTGCAAAACTCATACCTGTTTGTGATTTGCAACGCCAAATAATAGGTCGCGTAAAGTATTTTTTATGACTGTACGTCGATCATCTAAACAAACATTTCCACCAAAATCCGGACAGCTCATTCATCTCAAGTTTTGACTTCTTCTTAAAACCTCAAGTCATTCTGAAATTCCATTTCCTTCACCCTCAACACGTTTTCATAATTCATATGAAATTCTCATATTTCTACTTATTAAAAAGTTCTTCCAGCGAAGAAATCTTCACGTTCTTATCTACATCTTCAGAATAACTTCGGCATTGGTTACTGTATGCTTTATGATGCTCGTGCTTGATAAACGATTTTTTTTGTCGTTCGTTTCATTTTTTTTTTTTTCAAATTGGATTGAATTACTTTGAAGATGCGATGCCATCCAGAAGGCAGTGATTAATGGCTCTGTGAATTGAAAAATTTAGGGAAATTAATTTAAAGAGTTATTTACTTGATAAATTGTTTTATCTCAAATTTTTGATTTTGTCTTAAATTTCAAGAAAACGTTAAGCTAATATAACATATCTATTTTTTTCTCATTGTAGGTAAGTCAACATGAAAATTTGGTACTTAATGTAATTTGGCAAAGTCGGTGAGTTTAAGAATTAAGGTGAACAGTAATAAGCCCGGCGATCATATTAGAATTGCATGGACAATATTTCAATATGAACTCTGAGTTGAATTTTTAGATGATACTCAAAAGCCTCTTTGTGGTCTATTACATATCGCTACGCACCAATTCCCACCACACAGCATCGTCTAAATCAGCTCCATCAATTTCCAAAATCTACTAGTGAATACCCTTGTTGCTATTCTTTAAAAAGTAAAGGATTCATTTTTTGTTTTTATTGAATATATGTACTTAAAAATAGCTTTAATTTATATTTATTTATTTGGAGATGTGTCGCAAAATATATTTTTATTATAAGGTGCGAACATGACCTTGTGACAGAGTGGATTTTCTAAATTTAACATAGAAACGCTTAGCGATTGCGATTAACCTTGAACTTTGTTTAATCGCAAAGGCAACGCCCAATGACAGTGTATTCATTGGAATTTGTAGAATCACCTTCTTTATTGAGATACATTTTAATATAGTTAATAAAACTGAGTGTTTGACAAAAAGCTTTCAGAGGCTCGTTCGGGCTTTCACTGTTCACACCGAACACCAACAGCAAAACAAAACAGCTCTTCTATATGGTATTTGTTTTGTTAAAAGTGTTTTTTTTTAAAGGTGTATTTGCTTCAGCAACGTTTCCTTTGCCAGTAGGTTTGTTTTAAGGTAGATTGATCCACATTTTTATTTAAAACTTTAGGAACGGAAGGTTCAACGTAAAAAGTTATGACCACACTAATAAATAAATAAATAGTTGGCGCAACAGGTCTGTAGAGACCCTAGACCTAGCTTGACCACACTATGTCTACATATAATTAAAACCAGTCCATTTCAAGTATCTACCTTAAAGCATTTGTATAAATGAATGAATGAACGTGTTTTGGATTTAGAGTCGGATGTGCCCGCATCTATACCCCAAATTTTACTTTCTTTTTCGAGCTCTGTGCTCTACCGAGAAGCACTTATATCCCTACCACCTATATCAATTTCCGAAATCGCAATGCCATATTTTATCCTTTTTGAACGACTATTGAGGTTGCTTGTTGGGCGGAATTTCATAGACAAATTGACATCGCTATTTGTTAACCTGGGGTCGAATCGCGTCGTCCGTGAATGAATTTGTTTTTGTTTCACATGTAAAATCAACTAAATTCCGTCAACGTAAATGGCGATTCGACCCCTGGTTTTTAAATATAAAAAGATTAAAAAAACTAAATAAAATCGCAGCTCTATTACCAAGTCCATGGAGTAGCTATTTTTATTGTTACTCACTATCAAACATTGTAGACCAGAAATGGTTACGACACAAATGTCAAAAATAGTTCGCTCGTTACTTTTTTTCTAATCAAAAGCATTTCCGTTTAAAGGCCCACTTTATGTACCCTTAAGCTTGTTTTGGAAAAGATTCAGAGCACAAATTTATCTTTTAATAAACCGCAACAGCCCTACATGTCACTTTTGGGTTAATCTAATCATAAAAACACTAAATTTGTATTTTAAACTGGAAACCATTGCTATTGTCAACCTTTGAAGTGTGATCTCGTTTCATTGTTTCCCTAACTGTTAATTTTAAAGAGATTCGGAGCATAGTAACACGTTGTTAACTTCCCGACTCATAGCGAATTCGTCTTACAAGGCAAAACCCCAGATTCGGCTCAAAGCGGACCAAAGAAATGGCAAAATTGAGCAGCCATTTTGAGTTTCAAAAATTGAAATTGCACTGTGTTACCGCCATTTTTGTCAAGCCTAAGTGACTATAATACTCATCGAATTGAATTCGTTTTCTCCTACACTGGAAAATCCGAAGTGTCGATTTTGAAGCAAAGCCGCCATTTTGGACTTCAAAATAGGTTAGACTTATTTGACGTCGTTATCATTAAAGTCTACACTCAGATGACCAACTCCATGACATGACATTTAGCCATCAAATTTTAGACTTCTTCCTCCCTCCCCAAAAAAAAGGAGTGGTTTTGGGAAGGTAGGCCTTTATTTACTGTCGTTTTGGATTTATTTAAGAATTTTTAAATAACCATCAATTACACTTTAAAGCAACAAATTGCCTTTGTCCCGCTCACTCATATCCTTCGATTTCCGGAACTAAATCGAGACTTAATTTAGCATTTAAGCTCCACGATTTTAGCCACAACATCTTTATAAAAAGAATCTCATTGGTTTAAAAAATGTTATGTACCCAGAACGACGTGGCATACATCTCTTGTGTCATTTTGGCTTCTGCAGTCAAAAAGAGATGAGCCACAAGCCGAGAAATAATAAAATAAATAAATCAGAGCGACATTGATGTGTGGCTCGAGGTACCCCCTTGAATCCTGCAGATAGATAGGTTTTTTTTTTTAAATATTCCCCAAACATCATTATAAGAACTGCGTGAATTCCGCACAGCATTTTATTATTATTACTTATTCAGCTTTCGCAACCACCCTGAAGGCCCAATCCCTACTTTGTAACTCGATTTGTTAGCGTGAAAAATTGATTCAATTCCTGCTGGGGAGTAGCTGTCTTCCTTTCTGAAACCCGACTCGAACGAATACGGAGAACTCAAATCCATTGAGACTATCATTGGGGCGAATCATTCCCTACCACACGTATACTCGTTACAAATATTTGTTTCCGCTATGGCGCAGTGTAAATCAAAAAGAAAATGTCTTTAACTAGTCAAATATTGACCTGAGGACGTATATGAGTATGAGTAAATCATATCCTCTGCCAGCACCGGAAGAGGTTACACCTCCTCCGATAGAAAATCATTCTCTTATTGAATATGCATTAGCGACTGTGTATGTGTAGTGTACCATCGATCAAAATGATTGTATTCCCAAATAACACACCTCGAGTTGGAAGCAACAAAGACAAAGTGTTTGTTCACCACTATCCCCTTCTTGTTCTTATTCGCATTTAACACGCACTACATCAACAGAACCCGTGCTGCTTGTTCCTGGTTACTACTTACCAAAAAAAGCAGATAGGAAACTGAAGCGAGAACGATGGCGTAATTTGGGCTCCCAGGTAACTCATCTTTTTCCATTTCAACTACGGATTTACTGATTAAAGGGTAACAACGCTAGTAGGTGGGGCCTAAAGGGAACCAGGGGATATTATGATTGCTTTAATTATGCGCTGTACAGTCAACCGGAGAAAATTCGTGAAAAACATATTTTTCATTTATTTTGTTGAATTTCTCTTTTGACTGCGCGCATGGTAAAACATAGGTAAAGTTGGACAAACATTAATTTTGTTTTTTTTTTGTCCATCAAAAGCAATTGTCTTGGCACACAGGCATGGAAACATTCTCTATGTTTGCTTGTCGGGAAAGGGTAGGGTAATGCGAGCAAAAGAGTTCTTTTTGGCTTTATAATTCTTCTTTGCGTTGCGTGAACTGTCAGCAGCGCAGTTAAAGTTGTTTGTTACGTAATTTTGAACAAAGACATTGGGAAAAGTAAACGTATAAATAGAAGGCTAGGCCAATGTGACATATTTGCTTGCGCATTTGTTTGGAATGCTTTGCTATTGCATTTGTGTCTTGTATGTCGGTGTGATTTATACGTACCTGGATGGCGCTTAAACTAAGATGGAGTGGCGAAGATTTATGGATGTCTTTTTAAATTTTTTTTTTGAGAAAATCTTGAGACCTGTCATATGTTTGTAAAGTCACAGGGCACTCTGCTGTTGAGCAAGTCACATGACATCGCATTACATTGTCGAAATCGGTTTTTGACATTATAAGCGTCAAAACCTTCGACCTTTATGCTGGCCACTCGAAATGCACTTTAGAGGAGTCCCTTGTGTGTGTGTAGGCACCCTTAAGATTTGTCGTTTTGTGTTTTTCCGATGAGTTAACCTTATACCATGTTCCCACCAACGTGATTTAGCTAAATCATCTCATAAATTACGTGATTTATTATAAATTTACGTGATTTATACGTGTTTAAATTTTAATTACGTATCTGTCATCGCAAATACAATCAAACATACCTGTTACTAACTTCAGCACTTTAACTGTCAAACAAATTATTTCAAATTAAATTTTCTAATTTTGTTCGTGTTTCGGTGAGTTTTTGATATTTTTATTATTTACATACAATCAAAAAACAAGAATAAAACTTCTTGTCAGGTATGGCAAGAAAACAGAAACAACAAAAAAACTAACTATCTCACAATATTGAAAGTTGGACACCTAATGCTAATATTGACAAAAATGTCACACTAAATTACGAAAAGTTCGGTGGAGACGCCTTTCGTGATTTATAAAACTTTGGCTAAATCACGTTGATGGGAACATGTTAATAGTCCCCTCGCGTAGTAAGCCAACACTCTTTCCGGTGAGTCTTTGCGGCCTATATATCATAAAAATTACGGTTTCTAGCTTCCATTACCATGAGAACACGAGTCTTATCGCAACCGAAAAACAACAGTTGAATTGTCCTGAAGAACCTTCTCAGAAGGCATAAAATGGACCAACTATTTATTTTATATTAAAACCAATTTTTTTTTGACTTCATTCGTAAGAATCGTTTCTTGATGTAGGCCCGGACTTTAACACGAAACATTCTACTAGATGTCAAACTTATTACCATTGCTCCACTGCAATCTATTGGCCGTAGAAGTTTATATTTCTGCTTCTGGGTTTCTTTTTCGGCTGCGTCATCACAGCTGCGGCAGTGAGCATTATGTGGAATGCGGGATGCCTAATCTAATTGCGTGGTCTCTAATAGGCTAGTGGGTTAAAAGATGAGTTGTTTTTTCCGTGCTGTAGTTTGGCCACATCCTTCTGGATATGGCACAGTTCGTCAGCCTCTTCCATCTGAGATTAACCTTCGATAGGAATTCGGAAGGGATCTTAGCTCAGACTATTCCGACTGTTCAAAAGTCTTTGAGAAGGGGGTCAAATCAAGAATGCTGTCTTACCTAAATAAAATCAGTTTCTTCAGTGATTCGCAGTTTGGCTTTCGAAGCGGCAAATCTACTGAAGATGCCTTGTTACAGCTGTGCGGTGAAATATATAATAGTTCAAAATCTAAATGAGGCTGATATCCCTGCTTCTCTTTTCATTGACATCAGTAAAGCTTTTGACATGGTTGATCATAAGATATTGCTTAATAAACTTTATAACGTAGGTTTCAGAGGTTTTATCCATGACTGGCTTACTTCTTATTTAGGAAATCGTAACCAGATAGTTCGGATTAATAATGTTTTGAGTGAAAAAGTTCTCATCAACATAGGTGTTCCACAAGGATATGTTTTAGGTCCTATTCTGTTTTTGATTTTTGCAAAATCGTTTTCATTCAACCTTTCAAGAGCAAACTCACAGCTTTTGCCGATGACACCGCTTTGTCTTATCACGGTAAGTGTTATTTTAACATATTTTTGGATGTAAATTATGACCTGGAAATAATGCGGAGATGGTTCAAGCTTCACAAATTGGTCATCAGTAATAAAACAAAGTTCATGTTCTTTTAACATAATGGGTAAAATCGGTGAAGATATGCCATTACATAACCATTCACCCAATTGCAAAAGATTCCGTTTAATTAATTCTTGTACACACGATTATAATATACCCACTTTTGACGTTCATGCAAGTTGCTCCGCTGGCTGTTTTGAAATCGAACGCGTAGACTACTTCAAATACTTAGGTATTACTTTAAATTATAAGCACAGTTGGAGGAACATACCATGACATTAAAGCAATATCTGAACAGTGTTGCTAGGCATATTTACCATCTTAGCCAATATTGCAGTTTGCCTATTTTAAAGCTAGTCTATATCGGTCTACTCAAATCTTAACTCCAGTATGGTATAGCTTGTTGGGGTAGTACACATTCCAATAAAATAGAGCCTCTGCTAATCAAACAAAAACATGCTGTCCGTATTTTATGCATGATGGTTAATCGTCCAACTCCCAGTTTTGAGCTGTTTAAAAGTCTTGGTTTACTACCTCTAAAACATTTGTAGATACTGTTATAAGGTTTTAAAAATATTTTTTGAAAGTTCCGGATACAACTCCTAAAGGGTTTATGATAACCGCAATCTACGTGTTAACACCAGAAACCTCGTCAATGTACCCACAATAAAAAAATCCCATTTTTCTCGCTTTTATATTGTTACTGCGTATATTTAACGAATTGTCTGGCAATCCAAGATGCCAGCGAGTTAAATCTGTATCCCTTAAAAAAGTTAAGTATATGCTTTTTTCTTTAAGCTATAATAGATTTGGTGACTTGCTGATTCCTTTGGTATAATTTCTTTTTTTTCTTTTGTTTGAAATTTGTATTTAACATCTTATTTTATTTTATTTTTTTTTTAATTGATTTATTTCTTAATTTTATCGCATCCCCATCGATAAACTAATCCAATTGTTTGTTAATTACGATGCGTAGATTCGCCTCTTGTCAGGATCTGACAATAGAATGTACTTAGCTATTTCACTTTTAAGCCTTTTTTTTAAGCTAGGCCAGCTCTTTACGACATTCTAATACTAATATTGAGGTTATATTGACTAAGGTGATAGCCGTGATGGTAGCTTGACTATCAATGAAAATGTCTGCATCGGAACTCGCAGATAGCAAATGATTGCTCCTGAAAATCACTGGCCGGTATCCGGCAACCAAATACACCCGCACCTACTTCGCAGACCATTTTTGAACCGTTCGTGTAGATTCGAGTCCCAGATCACTCGTCCATCTTGCCAATCTAAATCTGAAGGGAATTCTACTTTAAAGGAGATTAGATCCTTCCTTATTGAAACGCTAATTCATAGCTTACGATGATGTTTCAAAATGCATTTTAATTTTTATAATTTGTTCACTTTTTTTTCGTAAGCCAATAAGCCTTTGTCGGATTCATTTGTTTGGAATACACCAACAAAGCAAATGTCCTTTTATCAAATATATATTTAGTTTATTATCTCACATAGCTTTCTGTTCGGATTAGCTTCGAAAAGCCAACCGCCGCCGTGATATTTATTTTATCTTAGCGAGCACTTTGAAACTTTTATAACTAAAAGCTTCGCCATCAACCCAGTTGTTGGTTTAACATAAGCAGATGGATAAATTGTGCTTACATCGTTTTCAGGTTGAGTATTGGCATTTGTCCTTGTTTTTTTTTTTATCTTTCCTGTTTCTTATTTGTTCCTATTTTATCATGTCATTGATTGTCAATGTTAGTTCAACAATGATGCAAACAAATTTATTAGTTGATGTAGATAACACGTCAATTTGGGATTTTCACTACTCATTAATCACTCGGCCTAAACTTGCCAACTTTACTTCAAATGGCACTTCCCATACAAAAAAAAAAAAAAATAACAAATAATTAGGACGCATTTCAGAATAAAGGTCACATTCTGCTGCGCAAACAAAATCCACGGGATTATCCCGAAATAATGATTTTTTTTCGATAGACTATAAACTATAGCTTACTCCCATATGACGTGTGACCGTATCTGTTGGCATACTGCTCCACTGTTCTTGCCACTGTATCAACAACAACAACCCTTATCATTAATTCTGTTTCAGTGCGGAATTTATTCTATTTACAGCACAGTATAGATCGGCCCCGATATTACGTAAGTTGTTATCATCATAAAGAATGACAAATGGTGATGTATAATCAGTAGATTCCGTGTAATCGCTCAGAGCGCTTAGTGTTTATTGTTATATTGATTTGTGATTCAATGTCGCTGCTTTGTCTACACAATTTCGGAGTCAAAGGGCCAAGGGCGGTTATATCTAGGGCTTTGCCGTCTACACAAGAAAAGCTTATACGCGGCCAGTAGGCTCTGCCGTTTATATATATATTAGGGTGATGGACATAATTTGAAGGCCTTTTTACTGCAGGCCTAGAGAGTCTGAAAGTTGACTTCGTAAAGTAAACGCAATACAACCTTGTACAAATCACCAATTAGCGTGTGCAGTCCCATATGGCAGACTATACTTACAGCACTGATGACGGCAAAATTGCAGTCAATTTGTACTTTTTATCCTTCGAAAGGTTGTTAATCTAAGCGCTCAACCAAAGGTGTTCACCGCATTACGTAGCGAAACTAATTCATTTTCCGTATAGGTACCCTATTGGCATCATATTATATACCAACTCAGACATATAGGACTAAGTACACTCACGTCACCAGTCCTTCGCTTAAGGGTTTTGCAGGAGGATTTTCCTTCTACGGTGAGTCTGAGTCTCGGATAGTCGTATCGTCGCGTAGCCTTTAATTAAATCTCAACAGACTATGGGAAAAGAAATAAAAAACTGTTTACGATCCCCAATGAATAATAAGTACACATATCTATAAGTTTGAATACGTTTCCAGTAGGTAGGTGTCCTGTGCTCCTGCCCATGACTGACTATGATTAAGTTAGTCACTTTTGAGGGTGCTTATGTGTGACGTAGACTGTTGCAAGGTCACAAAGAGCGCAAGCTGGAGCACCCTTTCATAGGGGTTGACACCCTGAAGCAAACATACCTACATCTGCATCCACTACAGAAGGCAATGTGCCATGTGGAAGACTAAACATTGAAAGGAACTGAAACTCATTTCAATATCTTAATTAGAAACTACGCCTCGGACACTTCGGAGCGCGTTTCCATTTTTCTTTTCTCCCCATCTGCATGTACAAATGAAGTGTGTAGCCCAACCGATGATAGAACGTGACATCCAGGATACTTTGTCAACAAACAGAAGGAAGATGAAAAGAACGAGAGAGAGAAGAATTCATGACAGAGTTTTTAATTATAACTGCGTAGATGGGCGGGGCGATTTTAGGCTTCACAAGTACAGTGAGTGTTGCAGGAAAGGGATCGTTCTTTAGTGTAGATGAAAAAAAACTGTATTAAATAAGTTTGAATATACAGGGTGTTTTTTTTAGAGGTATATAACTTTAAGTTGGCAACACCATTTTAAATGCCGGCCATTTTATCAGCTGTCAAGTGATTTATTTTTAGTTTGGTTTGCCATTTCATCATGAACAAGGTGACAAATAAACAACGCTTGCAAATCGTGCAAATTTATTTCGAAAATAATGGTTCAGTTCGCGAAGTTAACCGCAAGCTCCGTTCATTTTATGGTCGACATAATCGTCCATCAGAGCAATTAATTCGGTTAACCATGGATCGTTTTCGCACTACGTTTACTCTATGTGATAATACGCATCCGCAGAGACGTCGAACAGTGCGCGCCGAAGAAACAATTGCCGCTGTAGAGCAAAGTGTTGAAGAGGACCCGGATGAATCGATTCGCCACCGTGCACAGCAATTGGAGCTATGTCCATCAACTTTATGGAAGATTTTGCGCAAAGATCTTAGCTTACGACCTTACAAGATCCAGCTTGTGCAAGAATTAAAGCCGCGAGACCATGCAATGCGTCGTGATTTTGGTGTATGGGCCGAAAATGAGATTGATATCGATGCTGATTTTCATCTCTAAATTTTGTTCAGCGATGAAGCTCATTTTTGGTTGAATGGCTACGTCAACAAGCAAAATTGCCGCATTTGGAGTGAAGAGAATCCACATAAGACCCTTGAGACGCCATTACATCCACAAAAACTGACTGTTTGGTGTGCTCTAGGGGCTGGTAGAGTCATTGGGCCATACTTCCTCCGAAATGATGCTGGAGAGTCAGTTACCGTTAATGGAGACCAGTTAGAGTCATGATAACCGACTATTTTGTTGCCGAATTGGATGGCATGAATGTGGATGAGATGTGGTTCCAACAAGACGGCGCTACATGCCACACAGCGCACGTCAAAATCGATTTATTGAAGGAAACATTCGATAAGCGCATAATTTCGCGGAATGGACCTGTCCATTGGCCACCAAGATCGTGTGATTTGACACCATTGGACTATTTTCTTTGGGGATATGTGAAGTCGCTCGTCTACGCCAACAAACCAGAAACGTTAGGGGACTTGAAAGCCAACATTTGTGGCGTTATTGCCGACATTGAGCAGTTATTGCCCCAAATGCTCGAAAAAGTGGTTGAAAATTAGACCTCTAGACTTGGCTTTATTCGAAGCAGCCGCGGGGGCCCGAAATCATATTTAAACATTAATGGCATAAAATTATCCTTCCATTAAAGCCAAATTGATGGACATTAAAACGATTTTTTTGTGTTTTATTTCAATTCAAAGTTTTATACCTCTAAAAAAAACACCCTTTAGCTGCCGTACCAGGGCTTACCTTTCGTATTAAGCCCCACTCACGTTTCACAAAGTGTTTTTTAAGGCATTAAATACTCCAAATTTAACAACTTTAGCTCGCAGAAACGCATTTGAATTGCATTTTCAACTTTCTCCATTACGTAATAAGAGAAATATATTGTATTCGTACAAAATCTCGAACTCGAGATGTTAATCAATTCTGACATTACGAAGGTAGGCGAACTCAAAAAAGTGGGTCTCAAAATTCTGTCTGTCTGTCTGTCTGTCTGTATCTCCCGAGGCCTACAGCTTAAGCGGCTGCCCGGATTTCGTGGCTTACAGTTCGGGGCCGTTTTTTTTTGCATGATAACCTCGATGTTAATGGTACTTCCCATACAAAATGTTCATACCAGTTTGATTTGTTCGAAAACGGCTTTAACGATTTCAACCAAAATTGATATTTAAGCTTAAGTAGGGGAAGTTAACATAACTGCGTACTCAGTTTTCCGCTAAAATATCGAATAACGGTACTTTTGAAATTTGGACATACATATATGTATCTCGAAAACGGTCCATACGACTATAACAAAACTGAATTTCTAAGGTAATATGGTCATTTCTAACTTAATGCCAAACTCAGTTTTTGTCTGTATTATCGTAAAATGGATTTTTGAAAAAAGCCATTTCTGTTAAATAAAATTTTCTTTATTTTACCTGAAAACGGCAATAACGATTTTGACCAAAATGCAAACTTAGAGTAAAATTTTTGTTTTCAAAAATACATATTGCGTTATTTATTTTCAATTCGAATCACCGAAAACGCTATAACGCTATTTTAAAATCTGCTCATATCTCGAGAACCCCATACTCGATTTCGATGAAACCCTAAAAACCAAGTACTGCTTACATCCCTAACAATAGCTTGTACTCGGTTTTCAGCTAAATAGTTAAGCAATAGTATTGTTCAAACTAAACATTGCAATATTTGGTACTGCTTTTTCTGCCAAATTTTACTAAAACCGCTCTAACGATTTTGATCAAAATACATATAAAATAAAATAAAATCAGTATTCGAAATAAGATCCCGTACTTAGTTTTTCTCAAAAAATTCATTCAAATCAGTTGTTGAATTATGTCTCAAAAATGGCTACCCAAATCTCGATCTGTATTCACATAAATCTACGGTATATTTTTGTAATAATCTTAATGTCCCACTTCTAATAGAAATGTAATAACAGTTATGCAAAACTTCTATTTTGCCTTGTTTTCAAAAATCTTGTAAAGTGTTAGAGCTTATAAAACAGTACAGTAGGAGTTACAACACTCTAACCAGAACTTGCGACAATTGACTGTTACTGAGGGCATCAACTTTTAAAAACTCATTGTTATTTGATATGTACTGCCATATCGTATGAATAACCCAAGATTCAATTTAATTTTTTTATTTTACTTAATAAAATATGAAACGAACCAACCAAACATTTGAAGAACGAGAAAGTTTTGCTCGACCCAGTCGTGCACTTTTTTTTTTTGTATGAGTGGAGTCATGCCTCTTTTTTCCATTACTGCCTTGGCGAATGCTTATAATCATTTACTAATAATCATTTCTAATCTTCACACTTAATTTTTGGTGGGTCACAGTGGGTAATTTTATATGGAATATTTCGCCATTGTAAGCTCGTAAAATCTGGCCTGGACAGTAAAAATGATTATCGCGCGTATTTTAAATATATTTTGTTTGTATCGGATGTGGCATTCCCCTTTTTATTTTTGTTTGCCGCAAGAATGACTTTTCGTGCCTTTGTAGCAACGTTTTAGATCAAAAACGCCCACAACAAGTAGGCGTGTCAATAAACTTGGATAAATCCAATTGCCTAAGGATTATCGGTTGACATGTTTTCTTTTATCCACTTTTTTTTAGGGAAATCATCACAAAATCGAGGTTTTTTTTTTAAAAAAAACTCCCCTTTAAAAGTAGGCTCGTCAAAATCACTTATATGGCGAATTGTTAAGATGTTTTGTAAAATAAAAAAATTGCAATGGATCTTCTTCGAAGGCTTTTCAGTGAAAGAATTTACAAAATCAATAGATTTGCTTAACGTCAGTGATAAATATATATCCGTGAGGAGTTTTAAGCTCAATAAAAACCTTCTTGAAAATATTTCTGCCAACCCTACTTAGGACTTAAAGCTGCTATTTTGGAAAATCATAGACCAGCGCCCCCATTACATAACTCGTTAGAAAACCTCCAAGGTGTAATATCTCGACGCTAGTTTTCTGTCAGTCGGCGATATTAATAATAATTTTGATTTTTAGTGTTCAGGATACATTTTTTTGAAATTTTCCATAAAAAAAATGCATATTGACCTTCAAAATATTCAGCGTGAACTTATAACTATTTCTAGAATTTGCAAACATTTTACGAAATCACAATGGCGAAAATTATCTATTGTGACCTGCAAAAGTTAAAACCGATTATTGGTAAGGTCCGAGATGGCGAACTTGGACTACATTCAAATCTAATTAATTGATTTAATTTGATTTCCTTTAAATTCATCAAAAATAAAGTCATAAAAGTCATAAACACTTTAAGGATAGAATATTTATAAGAATATTTGTGACATTCTGTATTTCTGTAAAGGGTCTTTCATTAAGTGATTCCTATCTTTATAACTCTATATAACATCGTTTAAATGTCCACCGCGGCTACCCTGGGTGACGCGCACACGAAATGTCCAATTTCCCATGGCTCAAACTCAGGCTGAATTTGACCGATGGCACGGGTTATGTTGGCCTTGAGAGCCGCTGTGGTTCGTGGCTTATTCGCATAGACCTACGACTTCAACCCCACTAGAAAAGTCAAACGTTGTCAAATCGCACAATCTATTTATTTATTAACCACACTGCGAATAGTCCTCGCGATAGGACGAATTTGGCGACCGTAAAATGGGCGAAGCGAGCGGAACGTTGTCCGTCCATGGTGATTTGGCAAAACATACTGAATAAATGACAGCCAATTTGACAGATGTGGCTTCCACAATATGGCGGCTACCGCTATCAACTGTTAAAGTTCGGAAGTCGCTATTGGAAGACCCTTTATAATTAAGATGTATTGAAAATACACAGGCTTCTACAAATATAAATATAAGTTTTTGGCAGGGTGACCCTACATAGACAATTTGCATTACATTACAAATTGTTGTTTTAAGAAAAAATGTTTTTTTTAAATTAACATAAATTAACTGCAAAGGAGGTAAATTGCTTTTAAACCAGAATATCCAGATTCTAAATTCACATAGGTCTAATTTAAAAGCCAAAGTTTTACAAGTTTTAAGTAATACCAACTACAAACTACTGTAATAAATCCTTTTCAATATTTACATCAGTATTTTTGCTTTGCCTAACCCAAAGATAAACATTTCTGTGTACATCGTTGACACTTCAAGACATACTGTCTCACATCGTTGTGGACATTTTTCGTCTCCATACCTATACCGTCAGGATATACACTACAGCTCAGCACTTTGGTATACTTTACCACTCGCACGGCAGGATGTTTATCTGTCGTTCTGTTGCTTTCATTATGATTATCAATTTTTTTTCTACTTTTTGTTTACACAAGAAAAAGTGCGGGAGTTAAAAAAAAATCTCTGCGACATGATGCACGACACAGGGGTTGTGTGTGAAGTGTCTTCTTCCTGTATTCATCCTGCATCAATTCTCAGACCATAACCTGAAGTCATTTCGTGTTTTTTACGCAACGAATGCAATTGCGTCTGTCCCCCAAACCTGGCAACGAGGGATTTAGTGTAGAAACGAAATGAAAAAATTCTAAAGGGTTGCCATTGCCATGTTGTCTCAAGAGAGAGAGAGTCTTTCTATTTATACCCGCAGCCAACAAAAGGGTTGATGTTGAAAATGTTTACTTCTGGATTTAATGTCCACAATACCGCGATGAGTTTTCGGTTCGAAATGAGTCATTTTCTGTTTTATTACACAGGGCTAGGACTAATGTTTGTTGAGTCCCCCAAATGGATTTCCATAAATGTTAAATGTTCAGCCATAGAGAAGGAGTGTAGGTACCTCTCCCCGTTTATGATGATTACTTAAGGATTAAAAATTAGGGGAAATATATCCGCATTTGAATGAGTTTTTCATTCAATCTCCTAGGCAGAAAAACCAAATCGAAATATATTTAGCTGGCTGGGATGACGTGCCACTCTGTGAAGCTAGCATGTCGTGATGGTATTCGTTTGGCGCGCATGCAATCAGCAAGGAACAGCATGCAGAAAGCCCATTGCATGTCCGATGGGATGCAATAGTTTTAGAGGTCATCGCATCGCCGGCATCACTAACATTGCAACCTACTTTATAGATGAGTTATGATGCTGCTGGCATCCAAACGTATACGAGTATACCTGCTTTGGGAATGAATGGAATCGTACCTCTAATTAGGCTCGGAGAAAAAGAAACGTTTGTCGGTACGACTATCGTGTTTCAATAAAATTGCTCCCAGAATGGGTACGGGCTGAATCGATGACTAAGTCTCTGTGTGTGCAATCGTTTTGGAGTGGCACCAGGAATGTAATAAATTTACGTATCGCTGTGGAGATGGAGGTTGGTTGCTGCATGTGATGTTCGATTTAAAGTCTTATATGAATTATTTGCAATAATGTCATAATGGAAGTATTTCTATAATTGGAGGCTTTTACAACTTCACTGACAGGTGTTCCTCTATAATACTGGGCTTTGCTGTATAGGTTGTGTTTAATTGCAGTGTAATTGGAAACTATAAAAAGTACATTAAAAATACTTGTTGGCTTTGTGTTGAAGTAAAGGTATAGTTTGGCTACCAAGGCGCCATCATTCCATTTTTCTCAAATCTTTTCCTTCTACCATGATTTCTGATATTATATGAACAGTTTTTTAACGCTTGTTGTGCACAAAAAGAAATATGAGGATATAAACTGTAACATATTATATTCGAAAAATCCGCCTGCGAGTTTCCACCAAAAACTTAATTTGTCTTTCATAGATTCTAGCTTCATTATTTATTAAGCATGCTGCTATTTAAATTTTCTCTCTTCCTTTCCCCTTTTCTTTTTTTTTTGTAACGATTTTCTCTGATTTTCTTCGTTTTTCTTTGTGCCTAACCATTTTTGAAGTAAAAACTTCTTTAAGCGCGTTTGGGCATTTTTGACATGGGAAAAAGCCATTGAACTCGCGACACTGTTACCGACACCTCTGAATCAGCGTTGCCAACCACTTTGGAAGAAAAAATGCCTAACTTGAAAAAAAAAGATGCCTTTTTCAATAAAATAATGCCTAAAATATTATTTTTTGGTAAAGTGGAACAATAAATCAAAAACTAACAGCCATGCCAACTAAGGCTTTTTCATGCCTTTAAGGCATTATTTTATTGGCTAAGGGCTTGTTTTTTTTCAAAAGGCATCTTTTATTTTTATTTCAAATATTTTTTTTATTTTTAAACATTCTTAAAAAATATTGGCCAAAAAGAATTTAATATGTAACCTCGGTCTAAGAGAATGTGTTTCCACCTTCAAACTCTGCCCATTTTACGAAAAATTTATCTGTCAATCTTTAAAAATAATTCCAGCTTCCACTTCCAGCAAGTGGAATGAAATTGGAAACAAATTTGAAAGCTGTTTATTTTTTTATATTTGTATTTAATTTTTGATTTGTTGTTCCACTTTACCCAAAAAATATTTAAGGTGTATTGAAAAAGGCATCTTTTTTTTCAAGTTTTCGTTAAAAGTGTAGGCAAAGCTGCCGCCAGCTCAAACAACTTAAGAGAATTTGGCTACAAGCTGTTTTCCGTGTTACTATGTGGGAAAGTGTGTGTGCCATGTTAAAGTAAATTAGCCGCACGCATGCACTTGCACATAATAACCTGACAATTCGTTTGGTTTTTTTAAAGGCACCTCCTGCCATTAAAGATTTATTTTTGCTGCTACACGTGCATTCACAGGTAGGCAATTTAAGACAGCATTTTATTTTCAAAATTTGCGTTGGGAATCGGGTAGGTGCGAGGGAGCTGACGGTCTATTTAATATTTAGTTTATGGCTATACAATTAAACGCACGTTTCTATTAATTACTCTTGAAATTCATTAAAATATTTTTTTTTCTTCTTTAATTTAGCTAGCTACAAATATTGAATTTTTTCATTATGCAATACGAGAATTTTCGTAAATTTCAAAAATACACATGTAATTGTGCAGGTTTTCGCTTCTGTCGGCGCTCCTGGAGTGCCACTGTTGTTTTTTTTTTACTGTGCCCTAGAATGGAGTTTTTTTAAATTCGAACATTTGTGGGCGGATTTTTCGAACATTTTACAAAGTCCTCGTTTTTTTCTTTTCTTAACTCAGTTAAGTTGAAATATTTTCATTAACGAAGATTGTTAAGCGATTTTTGGAACGTTCGTGAGTTTGTGAGTAGATGTGAGATTTTAAAGTCGCTCCATAAAAATGATATTCCTATATCCTAGTTGGAATATGTTCGGTTATTGTGAGTGCCAATTTCAGATCTTTATAGATATAGATCCCAAATTGGACTCAAGGTCGTCCTGTGAGTCTTCTGTCTGTCTTCTGAACCTATATAGCCATTGTGGTTCGGTCTAAAATTGTCAGTATGAAAAGAGAACTTGCGCATAGGAATCTATAACCTCAACTGTTATACAAAAAGTTCGTGTTTCTTTTTTAGTTCAGACATATCAGAGCTCAGTATTTGAGTTTCTTTTTTCGCCCAGAGCATGATCAGAGCGCGCTCTATGAGCTCAGAATAAATTGACTGAGCAGGCTGAGTGAAAAACTGATACACACTTCCAGTCACATTTGAAAAAAAAAAAAATCCTGTCATTCAATTTTATATTTTTGGAGTTGTACAGGGTCCGCCAAATAACTTTTTTTTTTTTTGAAAATGCTATAAAAAAAAACTACTGAATATTTTCTCAAATTTATTTTTTTATTTGAAAGTACAATCCTTCCGGTTAATAATGGAAAATAATTTCATTCAAATGGCTGCCTCGGCTGGCCATGCAGTAGCCTACACGATCGGTCCAATTTTTAAGCATGGCCCAATTATGCCTCTGGACCAAATTCCGCACCAAACAGTGACTCGTTTTGGTTATATCGGCCTTTCAATGTATGCGTGCGGGTTTTCTTTGCCCCAAATGCGACAATTTTGCTTGTTTACATACCCGCCAAGATGAAAATGAGCTTCATCTGAAAAGATGATTTTTTTTTTCGCACACATTCTGCAACATTACCATGATTTTCAAAGTAATGTCGCAATATTTCCCAGCGTTGTTCAAACGTATACACAACCATATTCGTTCAGCGGAAGGATAAAACTAATTATCTGTCAAATCAGACATGAGCTAAGTGTTACCATTCGCGAAATAAGCACTAGTTGAAAAAAAAAAAAAGTTAGATGCGGACCCTTTATATAGGACAACGCCGAGAAAATATTAAAATTTTATATTTTGCATGTATTCAAATTAAACAACTAATAAAAGATTTATTAATTTTAAATAATGTCTGCTATTACAAAATATGTCTGAATTATTAAATTTTAATACAGAGGAAGATGGGTTTCAATGCAAAAGTATTTAAATTAAACCCTTATGGAAAATTAAAGAATATTAATGGATTTGTATTCGAAATAAATAAACTGCAGATTAAAATATAATACTTTCACAGCAAATTCAATACTTCTTTTGCTTCTTATAAAGCCATTTAATATTAAAATATAATACAATCTTATTATTAAAATATAATACAATCTTATTATATTTTAATATGTACTTCTTTAGATTTAATTTAAATATCTATGGGATATATTTCAACGCCGAAAATATTTTATTTTAATACCCATTTTTATTGGTTTTAAATAACACAATACATATATATTTATAGATATACATATATTCAGTCAATTAATTACTTTTTGGAATGCAATAGCTATATTTCTAAGGTAATGAACTCGAATCCCTAGACCGCCCTTATCTTCAGAAGAAAATCCAGAAAAAAAGCAAATATTATAACCTCTTACAAGAATACTTTGGAATTAAACTTACTTATTTGTAAGAAGAATATTCTCATTGGATATCAATGTAACCCCGTGTTTAGCATGACTTTCACTTGTTTGTATTTTTAAAACATTTTAATTTTAAAATAACTTAATCCAAATCATCCACTTCATTGAGTAGAACGCTCAATAAAATATTTGGGTTCAAAAGTAATACCGATATATTTAAATCTAATCGCTTTGGTTCAGATTCAGTATGCAAATGTATTGAAGTTGATGGCTTTAATAAGTTCGTATTAAAATGCAATCAGAGTAGATGTTATATTTCAGGTCAACTATAACTCAATTGTAATAAGTTCTTGATTGAAATATTATTTTTGCATACACCGGGCTAGATTGTGGAACAAAAATACTAGATCTTTAGAGATTAAAGTTCAGAAAATTCGTATTAAAATGAGTATTTTAATGAAACGAAATTGAGCCTTAAAATTGTGTTCGTTTGTCGCCGATTCACGCCTTAACGCATTTACCGATTTTAACCAAACTTTCACACATCTTTGGAATTGGTCTACATATGGTTTTTGGTATTAAAAAACACCCCCATACTTTTAACCGTGTGTAAAACCGTTTGGCAGATCAGGTGTTTGGTAAATGATAAATATGGGCATGGGTGCCTTCTATTTAATACAAATAACAGCATTTATTAAAACATTATGCGGCCTAAATAGTATTTTTTACATTTCACATTTGACATTTCACATGAATATTGTTATATAAACAAAACAAAATCAAGCTTTGTATTTAAAGGACGCATTGTTTTGTTTAAAATATTATATCCTTGAAAGGTCAATCATGTGATTTAGCATTCCCAAAACCGACTCATATAACAGACTCTATCTATCTAAGTGATATAAATAAGGCTGTCGCTACTGAGACTTATGGTCACTGCACGTACCCCTACCGGATCTGTTTACAGCTTCTAATTTGATTCTTTCTTTACAGATTTCCAATGCATCTAATCGGAACGGCAATGAGCCCAACAGCCGATATAAATAAATCGGTGTCTAACAATACAAGACGAGCTTCATTCTAACTGTGAGGTTTGATCAGCTTTTACAAGTTGTATATGTGCGTTGCAAATATGTAGCTAAACAAAAGCTTGACTAAATGCTAGTGCCTACCTATTCCTAGTGCAGTTTGTGGGCTCACAAATATATACATACCACTTATGTAGGCGGCTTATACCTTAAGCGTTAGAGGGCTTTAGTTTAGTTCCATGCGATTTTTTATAAATATTTTTGCTTACGTTCTAGCTCAGTTTTTACTCGTGCCCAAATGTAGACTTGTTTTCTTTGTTTACAGTTATTGGAATTTCATGATTGGTTTATATACGAGCTTGCTAGAAAGCAAAGAACGATTGCTGCAGTGGCTATTTTGTCTGCTGATGCTCATAAAAAGCACTTCGCTTGGGAATAACTCTCGTCCGGTTGATCGTTTTCCATCAGCATATCTAGCTTTGGTTAGTAAAGAAATAAAAACGGCGAAATGTATTTTTTCCACTCGCGAACGTCTGATAAACATCCGGGAGTATTTAACTGTCATGAAAGAGCTTCTCAATTAGCCGTTTGGACTCGGCATAAAATCGTAGATCCCTTCCATTCGTCCCAATAATGAAAAACTTGCACGAAACGAATGGTTGTGAGAAGCTAGGCCTAGGGTCCTTACAGACCTGTTGCGCCAACTATTTATTTATTATTATTTTTTAAATGTTATAAAGGGTGATTTTTTAAGAGGTTTAGAACTTTTTTTTAAAAAAAAACACAAAAAATTCGAAAAAATGAATGAAATATTTATTTGAATCGATAGTTTGAACCTTGCAATTTAATGTTTAAAGATAATTTCATGCAAATGTTGACCGCGGCTGCGTCTCAGGTAGCCCATCCGCTGAGTCCAATTTTGGCATACTCTTTCACACATATCGGCCGGTATCTCACGAATGAATGCATGGATGTTGGCTTCCAGTGCGTCAATCGAAGCGGGCTTGTCCCTATACACATTAGCCTTGGCATACCCCCACAAAAAATAATCTAATGGTGTCAAATCGCACGATCTAGGCGGCCAATTGACCGGCCCGAAACGTGAAATTAACTGTTCACCAAACTCGCCTCGCAATTGCGCCATTGTTTCGCGTGCTGTGTGGCATGTGGCACCGTCTTGTTGAAACCACATATCATGCAAGTCAAGAACTTCCATTTCGGGCAAAAAAAAGTTTGTTATCATCGCTCGGTAGCGTTCACCATTGACAGTAACGCTGCGATTCGCATCATCTTTGAAGAAATATGGCCCAATAATGCCGCCGGCCCATAAACCGCACCAAACAGTGGCTTTTTCGGGATGCATTGGTAGCTGTTGCAATGCTTCTGGCTGATCTTCACTCCAAATGCGGCAATTTTGCTTATTTACGTACCCATTCAACCAAAAATGAGCCTCATCGCTGAACACAATTTTTCGATAAAAAAGCGGATCCTCGGCCAGCTTTCCAAGAGCCCATTCACCAAAAATTCGGCGTTGTGGTAGGTCGGCTGGCTTTAGTTCTTGCACCAGCTGTATCTTAAAAGGCTTTACGCCCAAATCCTTCCGCAAAATTTTCCACGTAGTGCTGTAACAAAGGCCTAACTGCTGGGAACGGCGCCGAATCGACATTTCGCGGTCTTCTGTCACACTAGCTGATACGGCCGCAATATTTTCTTCACTACGCACAGTACGTAAACGTGTTGGTGGTTTAATGTCCAACAAAGTAAATTTGGTGCGAAATTTGGTCACAATCTTCCGAATAGACTGCTCAGAAGGTCGAGAATGCCGATCATAAAATGGAAGCAGCGCGCGATGAACATTTCGAACCGAGCACGAATTTTGATAGTAAAATTCAATAATTTGCAAGCGTTGTTCATTTGTAAGACGATCCATGGTTAAATTGCAAACCAAACTGAAGCTGTTTGACAGTGACACAAGGTACTAAACACACGTCAGCTGTCAAAACCAGTGTTGCCAAAACCAAACCAGCTAAAAAATCACCCTTTAGTTGCAATGTTGCTCATTTGATTGCAGGATCAGGGCTTCTTCTTTGACTATTTCCTATCGGTTGAGGTTGTGACAATATTCCTCTTTAAATATTTCATGAACTTTTCATCCAATGGTTTTTAAAAAAAAAGTTAAGTCCAAAATTTTCGTTCAAAAATGATACACTATTTGGGCACTCATTCCGTATGTCGATTATGGCCAGACGATAGCGTTTCGACGATGGAACATTTGCTTCACGTAACTCAATAATCGTCGAAACGCTATCGCCCAGACGATACAATTTGAACGATACCTAATGATAATGAGGTATCGTTTTGCATTGATTTGTATGTTTTGCAAACAGCTAAAGATATTTTATTTAATTTCAAGAAGAATAATTGGATTTAAATATTTTTCAAATTCTACCAAATATAAAGAATTTTATATTAAAACTTATTTTGTATGAATTTCACTCAAAAGCAAGAAATATTGTGTAACGATGGAGAATTCTACTTGAAAAAAGGAGAAGTAGTTACGACCCACGCAAAATTGCTATTTTTGCAAATTGGTTGTATCCACTCCAACGTTGATAGTAATAGTAGGTATACAGATTTTGCAACTTTAAACGACTCGCAAGATATAAGTGGAAATAACCGAATGAGACAGTTGGCTTCAAAATTAAGGGATAAAATAATAAACTCGCTTTTAGTCAAATTTTTTTTATTGATGTCCTACTTTCCTTGGTACCTATTTGGCTTATAACCCTTGATCAAGTCCGGATGCTCATACAAGGTGGCGCAAAAATAACCTTCCGATGTTTTTTGGCTGTAATTTTAAAAAAAAATTTAAAAACTTTGATTCTTCTTGTGGATTATTTTTATTTGGTCTTTTAATTTTTTTTACATCAAGTCGAGAATATGATGTCATGTAAATGGCCGCCGCCACAGTTGATTGTCATTTGAGCCCTTTTTATGGCATTTTCCATCACTTTGGCCAAAACTTCCGGCGATAGGTCCTCACATTCTTGACGGATATTATCTTTAAGAGTTGCAAGAGTCTGAGGCTTGTTGACATAAACCCGCGACTTCAAAAAGCCCCACAAAAAAGAAGTCTGGAGCGGTCAAATCAGGCGATCTTGCTGGCCAGTGCAAATCGCCAAAACGGGAGATTAGGCGCCCGGGAAATGCATCCTTCAGCATATCGGTTGTGGCACGTGCAGTGTGTGCCGTTGCACCGTCCTGTTGGAACCACATGTTTTCCAATCCCAATTCATCAAGTTGCGGCAAAAAGAACTCGTTGATCATTGCTCTGTAGCGCTCACCATTCACAGTAACCGTTTGGCCCGCGACGTCTTCGAAGAAAAAAGGTCCGATGGCTACAGCAGCAATATTCTCTGCAGAACGGCTACTCCGGGGTCTGCCACGCCTGGCAGCATCTCGTGTTGTGCCAGTCTCTTCGAGGCGAGCGGCTAAACGTCGCAGTGTTTCACCAGTAGGCGTTGGACGGCTAGGAAATCTGCGACGAAATTCACGTTGTGCCAAAGTCACCGACCGATTATTGCTCAAATAAATAGTCACCAATATTCCGCGTTCTGGAGCAGTGTAGCGTAACATTGTTTATTAACGTGTATTTTGCATGCGTTTACTACACAAATGTCAAAACAGAACTGACATTAGGGGCCAATCGCAAAATTTATAGCATTTTCTGATAGGAAGATTACTTTTGCGCCACCTTGTACATGAAAGCAATTAAAATTGTTATTTGCCTTGGTGTAGCTGACCTATCAATAATACATTTTGTCGATATTATTCTTTATTGGGTATTAATAAACTAAGGAACAAAGATTAATTACTCACACTTTGCAATTTTCCAATTAATTTGCCGGCATCAAACACAAAATTGTCATCTATGACATTTTATACGACGTCTGATTGAAATTTTATATATAGTTTGAGAGTTCCTGAAAGATACTCGAGGCTCTCCAACTTCGTAAAAAATAAACGATAGACGAGACGATAGTGATAGAGTTACGGAATGAAAATTGGTGACGAGATCTTTGACTACTATCGCGCAAACGATTATCGTTCTCACAGTTGCGGAGTGAGTGCCCGGGCTAATCCCTTGCTGCGAGCAAAGCAAGCCACCCGCCCTAAAATAGATTATGATTGAAATATCGGTCTCAATGTTAACAGAACTCCTCAAAAATATTTCTTCACATCAACGTGGGAATTATCCTTAGTGACTTGATATACGTCGCATCGTAATCGTAACTACTCGTATATGAGAACGTCAGGAAGTGCAGACAGGGCCGGACCAACCATATGTGCAAGATGTGCAAATGCACAGAGCGACAACTGGGAAAGAAAAATTAATTTTATCTTGCGCGAACAAATACTGCCATTTTCATTTTAAATAAAAAGCCCAAAATAACAACATCCATCACCCCTGTGCTGAATTATTTCTTTCACATTTACTCACATCACTTGCAATGTTGCAACTTTAAGGAGAATCTAACTCAAAATATCGCAAAATAAAAAACCCCACTAGACCTATGCAAGTTCACTTCTTACCTACATAATCTCAAAATATTCCACCCTGTTCATTTAGGTATATTTCTTGCACATTTACCTACATTTTACAAGAGAATCTAGTTTAAAGTTCTCAAAACAAAAAATACCACAATAAAAAAAACCCATTGAAAGTCTACCTTATGCATGTGTGCAAATATGACGCTTTCAGTAAATCTTGCACAGGGCGCTAGTTTGGCTGGAGCCGGCACTGAATGCAGACAAAATATTCCAAAGAAAGTTTCCGATTCCGCCATCTAATCATCACGTTTTAGCCCTGTTCCAATACAGGGTGAATATTATATTTGACAGGCTCCTTCAAAACACGCAAAGTTCAATGAGATTATTTTGTTGACCAAGTATAATTTGTGTTGTATGTCTTTTATGGGCTTTACAAAGTTAAGCAAAGTTATTTATCCATTGTATTGTTGCTTTAACAGAATTATAACCTATTTCCATTCAGTAACAAGTATGGGTCCAGCTTTGCACCTTGTGGGACACATTTTTATTTTTTTCGTCAGTGAGTAGCTTTCTTTATTTCTGATAATTCACACACGCTAGATGGGTTTTAGATAAATGCTGCTTTTAGAACTCAATTATGACTCTGAAATCATCAAGGCTCTCTCACAGGAGCTAAGAAATTTTATAAAATCCAAAAACCTTGCTTTGCCCAGATTATCCCTTAATCCACCGACCCCCAGTTTGAACATAAGGAAAATCTCATCTAACTCGTATTGTAAGGCTAACAACTCAAATTACCTTTTCCCTATTAATCACACTTACAACGCGAGGGCGTTCTTCTATATATCAAACAACAAACAGTTCCCCTTAATTGGAATTTAACATAAAACATTAAAGACCACCCCTATCGCAAGTGGCCATAAATAAGTTGCCTAAACACGAGTATACAGTATACACATATCCAAAATATTCACCCCGAAAAAAAAACCACACACACCTCGCCGCTCACCCTGCTTATCCATCCATATGCCCCTGCAGTGCATTAATTATGATCCACCATCTTCGATAATGAGGGCTCACAAATTAATTAAACGGAAAACATCTCGTTGAGTCCCATGGAATTACGTATATCCTTGGGAAAATTTATTTTTATTTTGATTGTCGTCCTCGAACGTAATTGCGTTGGTTCTTCGAACCCGCACAAAGGGCATAACAACTATGCCCACTAGGCAAACGATAAAATTTCAAAGAGCCTCTGCCGCAAGGATAACTCGTAAAATGTCCCTCTCACGCCAAAATTACGTGCTAAATGTGGCTTAAGAGTGAAATTGATATACCAAGAAAAGAAGTCCTTCGAAGAATGACCACACACACACGCAGCTCGCAATTTCAATTGGAACTCAAACTCCTGTGGCGCCCAATTGGACCAATTGGGTTCACAAATAAAAATCAAGAGGTAAAAGAGACGTCATAGATTTCCAAAAATCAAACTGGGACACATAATCAAATTAGTCGCTGAATCATTCATGGAACTGAGAATAGCGGATAACTCGCACGCGAACGTGCCCCCATTTGTCACCGAGTATTATAGTGAGGTGCGGAAAGTTGGCGGTTGACCACCTGCTGTCACTTGGGCTTCCGTGATTTGGATACACACGATATGCCAAATGAGAGAATGCGGTTCATTTCCGTTATTCAATATGTCAGTGGGTGACCCAAAACCCCTTTTATTAGTGTCGAAAGGGATGCATGCTGCGGTGCATTTCGCATGAGTCCGTGAGGAAGTTTTCATGCAGAGTTTCACGTTTTACGATTTTGGAAAGACACACAGACAGAGTCTTTGTGGGTTTTGTTGTTCGGTTTGCGGATTGATTAAATGAAACTGGTGCGAGGCGAAAGATTAAATAAGTTCGATTCGAATATAGAGAGCGAGCACAAGAGTTTGGCTTAATTGAATGACTAATTGAGAGGGGGGGTTAGACGGCCCAGGGGTCAGTGAATCACATCGGATTGTAAATGCAGTTGAACTCGGATGCGTGTGTGTGCAGAAGGTTTTTGGCATGCTAAGTGTTTATTGCTGACAATGATGGAAATGTGAAACTTTTGCGTGGGAATTGCTTGAACTTTGGCTAGAGTTTTATCCGCTAAAGGGTTCCTGGTATTTGTGTAAATTGTAAGGCGGTGCTTCTTGGTTAAGAAGTGGATATAGGTACTTATTAAGTATCCATTTGAATACGGATATTTGCAGGGTGCAATCCGAAAGAGTCGACGAAGTGGTATTTCACAAGGTTACCGTGCTACGTTTTTAATTCTGAATATCTTTACCCGCAACTCTGTTCGCGTTATACCTCTAGTCACAGCAACTAAACTGAGTAATTTTCAGTAAGCAACCAGGTAATTCCATTAAGAGTAACAGGTTTTCGTTAAACTTGTCGAAAGCTAAATCGAGTGTAGAAATACTTGCGATAAAATTGTATTCACACCACTAAACGCCCAGGGCCCTGTTTCACGAAACCAAAAGTTTAAATCTACAGTTCTAAAGGTACAGGCACCTGTAATGATCAGAAACCAAGTCAAAATGTTTCAAGAAAAACACACACAGCTGTAAATTCGTGTGATTTATCATATATGCCATGAAAACTATTTTTGACAATACATCCAAGTTTATGAAATTTGGAATTCCGTGACGGCTTTTGAACAAATTATTAAAGAAAACGGATTACCTTGTCATTTGTAAATGTTGTTCACACATTTTTAATACTCTTTTGTCAAAACTAGACATGCAAATAAAGCTGAAGAAGGATTGCAGCTCTATTTTTTTTTTTAAATGAATACCTTTTAATAATGACATGTGAAAATATTTAAATACGTTTTAGCGTTTAACTTTTAGAATTTTATTAAAAATTTGTAAGATAAGTCCCGATAAATTGCGGCTAGTAGTTCTGTGAAATAAGTCCAGTTGTCTCATCAGCCATCTGCGCATTTGGTCAGAAAAACACTGCCGTTAATACTTCTCCGCTCTAACAGAAAAAACGACACACTTTCGATTTGCGCTCAGGTCGAGCACCCAAAACCAGAACCACAATCAGGAGAGGGTTTTGATGATATTTTTAACTTTCTCCTTTACGTAGAGAAAGATATTCTATTCGTCAAAATTTCGAAGTCCAGATGTTAATCAATTCTGACATTACGATGATAGGGGAACTCAAAAAAGTGGGTCGCAAAATTCTGTCCGTCTTTCCGTCCGCTTGTCGGTCTGTCCGTATGTCCCGGGGCCTACAGTTTAAACTTCTGACCGGATTTCGTTCAATATTCGGTTTTGGAGTTCTTTTTTTGCATGGTACCCTCAGTATTAATGGTACATCCCATATATTTACCTTAAGTAGGTGAGGTTAACATAACTGCATGCTCAGTTTTCCGTGAAAAATCGAATAACGGTGCTTTTGAAATTTGGCCATATCTCGAAAACGTTCCAACAAAAACTTATTTCTTAGGTAATACGGGCATTTCTAACTTAATGGTAAACTCAGTTGTTCTCTGTAAAATGAATTTTTGAAAGAAGTATTTTCTTAGTTTACCTGAAAACGGCAATAACGATTTTGACCAAAATGCTAACTTACAGTTAAATTGATGTTTTCAAAATTCTTGCATCCATAATTTTTTAATTCGAATCACCGAAAACGCGAATTTTAAAAACTGCTCATATCTCGAAAACCTTATTTTCGATTTCGATAAAACTTTAAAAACCAAGTAATGCTTACATTCCAAACTATATCTTGTACTCGGTTTTCAAGTAAATAGTTAAGCAATAGTATTTTTGGTACTGTTTTGTCTGACAAATTTTCCAAAATCACTCTAATAATTTTGATCAAAATACATACTAAGAACAAAATAAGTATTCTTAATAAGATCCCGTACTTAGTTTTTCCCAAAAAATTCTAATATTCTCGATCTGTGTTCACATTTCTACGGTATATTTTTGAAATAATTACAATGCAATGAAATAATTACACTTGCAATGAATGTTAAATAAAAGCTACGGAAAACTTATTTTTAGCTAATATTTAATAGTATTGGCTATGCACGCTAAAAATAAATCCAACAACTTGAAATTTATACAAGCAGGCAACTCCCAATTCAGTGGCACCAACAATTTTGATGAACGTGAAAGTTACGTTCGACCCAGTCGTACACTTTAATTTATTTGATTTGATGGCTCAATTAATTCTTTTTTAAATTGATAAGGATTTAATTAACGATAACTTAGGCGCCAAAAAATTATATCGGTTTTTTGTAGAGGGGTTAAATACAACTTTTTTTTACTATGGGAGGTTTAGTGGGAAGGAGTAATTTAAAAGAAAAATACCTTAAATTACAAAAAAATAAAAATATTATAAAACAATGGAAACACTTACGGCTATATTATTCACTCACTTTAATCCGGGTTAAAGTAAGTTGAACTCAAAAATGAGATCCAAGTCCATAATATTCAGTCGTTAAACCCGAACATAAGTCCAGTTTTTTAAACTTGACGGCGTTTAATCCGATTGAATTTGAACTGCACTCAGGAGACCAGTTTAAGTACTTTAACTCGGGTTAAAACTCAATTGACATCAATGTTGACATCTTTTCGCTCGCAGGGCGCAAGAAATAAGAAAGTAGAAAAGAGGAATAGAAAAAAAAAATGGCAAGAAACTTAAAAAAAAAGGACTTCATTCGTGAAATGGACGGAATTAATGTTGATGTCTAGGTCGTCAGAAGACGAATTTGTCGAAGAGCTGATGAAACAGCAGCAGATGTTTTTGAGTGAATATTATGCATATGGATTTAAATTGTCGGCTTTTAAAAATGAACGGGGGTGTAAAATTAACTTAAACCTGATTTAAACCCATAGTGAATAATATGACCGTTAATAAAGGAATAAAGAATGTTAAAAGTTGAAGTTTCAATTTTATAAAATTAGATACTTAATTTGTTTGTAGTTTTTACTGCCCAAATCAATTCTTAATCGAAAACTGAAGACCAGACGTAATCGCAAGCTAAAGACAGTGAAGTCAGAAAAATATATATGCATTTCGGGAAAACTGATTCCAAAAAGTAGGCGTTGCAATGGAGGACGTAGCCTATAGCTTTCTGGGAATCTTGAGAAATATTTCAGAAAAAGTTTCATCGAACTCTGGCCATTCGTTTTTACCCCAATATGTAACATACGTACAGTTCTATTTGACTACAAATCTTGGCAATTATTTTGAAATGTTTCTTGCCTGCACTTCAAAATGATTGTCAGTGAGATGCAGTCTGCACTTAACTAAGCAGAGATTGACTTTTGTTTTATTGATTTATTTGAATGCCAAGGCTACCCATGCAAGGATATTAAAACGTAAAGCTTATTTTTCCAAACAAATTGATGAAGCTTCAAGCTACTTTTTTTAACATCCCGAATGATGAAAACCTTAACTCGAATTGATCGTCAAAACACGACTGACTAAGTGCACACTGTTAGCCAACACAGGGCACCATAAAAAGGGTCGCAGTTAAGCACGAATGATCCAAACACATCTGTACATGGACACAATCACTTGAGTTTGTGTTTCAAGAAAATAAAACCCTGAACTCAGTTTATATCTGCATTTGTCTATCTTCTGGAAAAATAAAAAAAAAAAAAAAAAACCAACACACACCACTTTTGCATGTTCGACATTAAGTACTCGCAAGTCGTCAACGTCTTGTTCAACAAGTCTCCATCTGACTGCCGTACAGACAACCAACTCCAACCAGACAAACCAAACGAAAAAGAAAACTATGGAAAGAACCCGCTTTCGTAATAAAACTCCTCATTTTATTGCTCCCGAGATTGTTATCCTTGCGGATATGCTCCACACATGTGTTTCATGGAGGGTGTATGTGCAGCAACGCCATCATCGATATGGTGGAGTATTAGTGCCATTTGTGCAACAGTTGCTGCCGCTATCGTTAGTGTCACATCATAAATCGAAGGAAAGATATACGTCTGAGGTCTTAGGGCTGTGATATCAGCGCCGATTTGACAGCCGACCCATGAAATGTGCTGTATCCTTTGAGTGGTTTATCATTACGCCTACGATTGGTTTTTTTTTTTTTTTCGTTTGTGTGTGATATGCGGAAGACAACCTTACGCTGTCGTGGAATAACTTTTATAATTTATTTACAACCCCGCGGGAGTGCAGGAGGTTATAGTCATAGATATAATGTCAAGGGGGGATATTTTATGATGCCCTCTGGGTGGTGGGTTGTTGCTGCATATGTTACATAATTGCGGATAAGACTTGTTTCGCTATATACATTTATGGTAAAGGGACCTAAATTGACTGCCTGTAATGTTTGGGTTTGGTTGTAAATTGGTTTAAAATCTTAAAACGTTGACGTCCCTATAAGAGTCGGTCGCTGGGCGACAAGTAAAAGTTATATTATGGACATATAACTCGGGATTACTTGCTTGAAATTTTGTTATCCTGCACACACCGCATATAGAGAGCTCGATTTATTGGACATATAAGTCGGAGTCGCAAAGACGCGCAATAACGAGGCATACCTAAGCAAAAAGAACACACGACTTGAAGGAGCAGGGGCTATGTTAATAGTCAACGTGATTACTTTAAATAATTTGAGGACTGAAGTTCTTGGCATTGGATTGGTTTTTGTTCGAGGACGCCAAAGGCAATTGAAAAACTTTTCCTTTATAGATTTATATTTAGAAAAACGTAAAAGAATATACGAAGTAGGTAGGTAAGTCGAGACAGTTCTTGGTTGAACTTGAACGAAAGACCTCCGCGTATGGCTAAACCAGATAGCTAAACCACAGAGCTTTGAAGAACTGTGTTAGTTGGTATGGTTAGTCTCGTTTTCAGACCGTTTTTAGTATCCACCTGCCTTTGGTAGTGTCCTGAAACGAGGTACGGACTTTTATTTTTCTATTTATGTCTTTTCTTTAAGCTGAGGGAGTCGCCTTTCGTTTCGATTGCAGTTATTCCGATTGTAACCGATGGTTCTTTACCAGATTTCATTCGGAGCCCACCTTTTCAAGGTACAAAGTCTGTACAGAGTCGCTTTGCATCAACTGCGTTTTAAATGCATTCGCACAGACGGGGGGTGCTAGAAGCATGAAATAGGAATGAGTTGCCTACTTTAACAGTAATATTCGCCTTGCATAGTTAGCTCCGCAGATATTTGGAAGAATTCAAGAGAGCGCTTTCTTATCCATAAATTGTACAAAGCTCCTGAACTTCAAACTTTTGCGTAGGTATCTAGCATCAGTTGATCCTTTTGTACTTGGGGACATATTCCTCAACATTTTTATACTGGCTTTAATGACGGCCTCTGTTTTTGATCTCCGGATCAACCCCCGAAAAAGACCACAGTTTCTTTTTTTCTCGTGAACGTCTGACAGCGGGAGAGTTCAACTGTCCTGGAAAGTTTCTCAATTCAGACGGTCGGATTCAGCAGAAAAATTGTGGCTACCTTCCATTTGACCAAAAAAACAAGTTATTATGTTAAAAGGCAGACCGAGGCATGGAACGACTATAAATTTATTGATTTAGTTCTAGAACAGGGAGTATTGATGAGTTTGTAGCTGACTCTACCCAAGTAGAAACTAGAAACTGCTATTTATAGTTTCATCGCTGTTACTACATTTCAGAAATGTTAGCGTAACAGTAAAAGTTCGTAGAGGGTATCGACGTGCGTACAGTATCCAGTGCAGTATGGAACGTTGACCAAAGTGGGGAATAAGTTTTACCTCTATAAATTACTATTTTGGGAAATGTATTTTTGGCTATGACGTGTAACCGAAACGTGACCGAACTTTAGTCAGCTGTCAAATTTGATTTCATGTGTTAGTAAGTTGGTTGGGAAATAAAAATACTGATACCAATTGGAAATGTACGCCCATAACCTTTCCACTTTATTGGGGATGCTAAAATACCTAAAGGAAGATCATATCAGGAAAATGGTAATGCATTATTTGTATTTTCCCAGGCACTTTCAAAATAATTGCAATGGCTGTAAGACTAAATTAAAATCATTATCTCTTCTATTTATCTAGTTCACATAAATGTATTTTAAAGAACAAAAGAAGTTTCGAATTTTTATATATTTTTTTTTTTTTGTTGATAATGGCTCCCAATTAGAATCAGAAAGCGGCCATTTGTCTACCAAGTGTCTTTCGTTAGATAGGGGCACAGGGTGCATGTACTACATACATTGAGGAAATGTTTTTTGCGTTTATTGTTATTAGGTCGTAATATTTATTTATTAAATGATTCATTCTATTGATTTTATACTTTTAAAGTATGACAACATTCAACAAAAGTTTGGATAAAATAATAAGAAATGGATTTTGAAAATTTCAAAACTTTTGGTACTGCTAGTCTGGTTTGTTAATAAAGTGAACATATTTAAATGTAGGTATGTTATACGAAGGTACTACTTTTTATTAAATATAACGTTTGTAGTCCATATTGCAATGTATAACAAATCGGTGTAGAAAGTTTGTGGTAATTCTAGAATCATGTACTTGGGTAACATATTTATGTAACTTGCAATGTATTAAAAAATATCGAATATCGCACAATTTTGCACACTCATCAATTTTTTCGAATTAAATGTACTACAATTACTTTAGTAACATTTTCATTTTTCTCCTACAACAATATGCGATTTTGATTTTGCCCACATAATCTATATAGATCATTGATGTCCAGTCCATGGATTACAACAGCTGTTGGATCTCGTAAATATAAGTAGATCATTTGGGTAAGATAAACGCAAACAGTAAAAAGACAGAAAGCGCGTTGTTGTACTACAACTTCAAGCAATTTTTAATTCAATGTTTAAAATGGAACTTAATACTTTTAGGGAAATATTAATTCAAATACCTATATAAGCATATAATAATATAAAAAAAATTCTAAATCACATATATCGATTCTTTTAAAATATGTGTCATAAAATCACTCAAGAATTTTTTTCTACGCCAACATGGTGTGTGTGAGTATAAATGCTGTACCAACTTCGCCTATGTACACCTACAGCAGTCATTATTGAAGATTGTTTGCAGAAAAAGCGCCAAAATTTTATAGTAGCATTCAACGGTCACAAATCAGAATTTGCGCAGACAATTTGAGTGGCTGATAAGTGGTAATATTAAATGGAAACTTCGCAGTTGTTGTGTCCGTGTGGTGACTATCATTTAAGGTTTATTCGGATAACAGTCACAAATTTCTAACTTGGGTACCTCGTGATTGGATCTATCTATCAACAAATCTACAAACGATCTAAAATACAAGACTTTGTCGTAGATGATGATCCATAAGAGAGTGCTGAGTACCAATTATCGTCAATTGAGTTGCGATGTCAACTACCGCCTTTATACAGGGTGTTTTTTTTAGAGGTATAGAACTTTAAGTTGGCAACACTATTTTAACTGCCGGCCATTTTGTCAGCTGTCAAGTGATTTATTTTTAGTTTGGTTTGCCATTTCATCATGAACAAGTTGACAAATGAACAACGCTGGCAAATCCTGCAAATTTATTTCGAAAATAATGGTTCAGTTCGCGAAGTTAACCGCAAGCTGCGTTCATTTTATGGTCGACATAATCGTCCTTCAGAGCAATTAAGCAAGATCTTAGCTTACGAGCCATGATAACCGACTATTTTGTTCCCAAATTGGATGGCATGTATGTGGATGAGATGTGGTTCCAACAAGACGGCGCTACATGCCACACAGCGCACGTCACAATCGATTTATTGAAGGAAACATTCGATGAGCGCATAATTTCGCGGAATGGACCTGTCAATTGGCCACCAAGATCGTGTGATTTGACACCATTGGATTATTTTCTTTGGGGATATGTGAAGTCGCTCGCCTACGGCAGCAAACCAGAAACGTTAGGGGACTTGGAAGCCAACATTCGTGGCGTTATTGCCGACATACAGCCCCAAATGCTCGAAAAAGTGGTTGAAAATTGGACCGTTAGACTTGGCTTTATTCGAAGCAGCCGCGGCGGCCACATGCCCGAAATCATATTTAAACATTAATGGCATAAAATTATCCTTCCATTAAAGCCAAATTGATAGACATTAAAACGATTTTTTTGTGTTTTATTTCAATTCGAAGTTCTATACCTCTAAAAAAACACCCTTTAGTTGAGTGAGATTTTCTGGAGTCCACCTGGTGCGGATACATAAGTCCCCGATATGATTTAATGGTAAATACTGCGTTCCAGGATTTGTTCTTTTCAGGAAACATCTTTATCGAAATAAAAACGGTTCTCCGGGTATAGTGAGACTACAGCAACCGTATTTATTAGATTCCCTTACGACGCCTCTACGATGTTGTTTAGTTAAACAACATTTTGCTTTGCTGAAGTTGTTATTTATAAAAAAATGTCCACAGTTGGTGTCTAAATAAGTACGAAACTATTACAAAAAACCGGAATCTCTTACTTTTTCCCCGCGTAATGATATCAGCTGTTTCTGTGAAATAAAAGTGACATCTCTCTTGTGAGATTTATTTTGTTTGTAAACAAAAATGTAGTAGCAAAAAATAAAATGAAAACGGCCGGCAAATTGGGTTTCCTCTGACAAGGTGATGAATTGAATATTAAATTAAGTCGATCATATCAATGTCGTTAACAAAATTCACGAAGCTGAATGGCATTTTTAAAACAATTTTTAGTTTCGTCTTCAATTTTCAAATCTACCCCGAAAAAAAACATAAACAAAATTAAATTTCAAAACGAAAAAAAAAATATATGCAAGCTTTACGCAATCTCTAAACGCACATTTTTGCGTTTAAAGTTAAAGTTATAAATCACGTTTTCTTGCGTATAGGGGCATTTTAGAAGGTGCGTAAAGATAATCAGACTCTATGGTGAGTTTATAAATAAGGCTGTAGGTGTTTAGTTTGCGAGGCTCTTCCTTCAATCACTTTTGAATCGGTGCTTTTAAAATAGTTACTGCTTTTTACACAACAATATTTGGGTCCGGGTGATTCTTTGTCGCTTAAATTGCAGGTTATGCTCGGAGTTGTTTATTTGATTTTCACCGGACAAGACATTGGTGGCGACTTATACCTTTTAGTGTGGTTTTGATACCAATACCAGTGCCCCACCCGTGGGTTTTTGTATATTTCTATACATCTGCCTAAAGTAGCTTGGCGCTGACTTTGTTTGATCGCATATTTTAGTAATGTGTCCCGGATCGTATGTTATCAGTCATAATTGAACCGCTTTTGTTCGCATCGCATCAAAGAATTATGCTCAGCGAAACATATTTTATATGTTTGAAGCTTCAAGCTCAGGGTGCCGGTTTGTGTGCTACCTCGAACCAGTAATATAGAACCTCAACTTCATCAAAAGTTGACTAATTTTTATAGGCTATACTTTTTTTACATGTTTGTGTTTTTTCTGAATATACAGAGCTAAACACGACTTCTTTTAGATGTTTAAGCAACTGCAACACGTTTTAAAAAAAATTACAACAAAACAAACTCCAAACAGGTCTACCGCAACTAGTTAAATTCATGACGGAAATGGAAGCGGAAAATCTGTCCTTTCCTTTTAGAAGACAGCTTATTCCATTAAAAGTATAAACGAAATCAATTCCCTAGGCTCTAAAAAGCAATTTGCGTCCCGTCATTTTCCATAAACCTACTCATTTATGCAAATCTACGGAATTAACACCAGTTTAAGATGATCGGTTCCCCCTTGTGAACGTCATCACACCATCTATGTGTGCAAAGTGCAACCTCTGCGCGCTCAGAGCTAAACCGCCTCGCCAGACAACAGACATAGCTCAGCGGCTTAGCTAATGATATTAACCCGATTAAGGCTCAAAACTATCGCTTTTCGAATAATTGAATAGCCAAGTGAATCTGCAGATAGATATACACGGATACGAGTACGAGAAACCGGCAGTGTCGGCGCGCTCAATTGACCCGGCCATATACTGATTCGATGGCAGTTCACATCACAGTGAATGTGATGCGAGACGAAGAGCAATTGGAGAGATCAGCATTCGCCGTCAGCGCAGGGGCAGAAGTTTGCACGCAATAATTGAATAATTCGTTCTCAACACAACCATATAGTGGATCGCCGCAAATGGGAATGCAGTTCGCAGTTGTGCTTGTGCAAGATAATCATCTGTGCGAGTGGAGTTGGTTCCGAGGATGTGCGCGGCTGGTCCAAGAGGAGCAACATGCCAGTAATTCGTTCCGGGCGTATACTCATTTATTATGATGAGCCGAGTATGCAGAATGCTCGTGATAAAGTACACATGTGATTAATAACTGTTCGAATGAACGGGAGTTATTTTGGGGCGTGGAGAGTTCATATTTCTGTGACACCGGTGTTGGGCGAATGATTAATTATTGTCGGGGTGATGTGGAAGGACTCGCGGTATACTCTAATCACCATTTTGCTTGAGTATTCTCCCCGGTCGCGACTAGTCAAATGACTTTCTATTTAAGTTGTCCTTTTATCATTTCCATTTCCCCCGTCGTCTAACGTTACGCTGTTGTTACGTATTTTCTAAAGAAATATGCTCGTGTTACCTGCTTCAATAGAGCAATGAAATACAACACGAGAGTCGAAAGCCGTTGCATGTGCTTCACTCAAGCGTGCGCGCGCTTGAAGAAAGTTTTGCATTCAAAAACACAAAAGGTTCATTGCGAGGCCTCTGGCACATTTCAACGAAGATCTACATTTTCCCTTCTAATAAATCAAGAGTCACTGTCCATGATCTGATCCACAAAGTATAGGCACTTTATAGCGTACAACTCAACCTTGCCCTCTGGCGTTGCAATGGCACTGTTAAAATCCATATGAGGGGACCGCTCGACAATGCATGTGCTTGTGCATTCTTTTAGCTATTCCCCATCGAGATGTTTGTCTTTGCCTACAATGTATATCTGAATTGTTACGTCAACCGTCTAAATGTCATCGTCATCGATGAACTGGTGTTTGGCTGTGTGCCCTTTTGGCATTTCCTTCCTCGAAATCACTTGTTAAGTGGGCATTTTAAAGAAGCTTATAAATGACGTCTTTTATAGATGGAAGATGATGCCTGGAACGGTAGTCACATGTGAGTTTTTCCATTGTTCACGAAACCGAGTGCATCTGGTCGGCTGGTGTAATCAAATGCAAAAGAAAGTGAAAAGAAATTTAAATTTAATCAGAGGTAACGAGTGCGCTCAACAAATGCTCGTGGAAGTAGATACATTTCTTTGTTGTATATGCACAGCCATGAAACCATCTTCTACCTTCGGATTAATTATGTTTTTTCTCGTTAACAATTTTTATGGTAGGTAGAGGCACATTGAGGTACGTGCGATTATGAAATGCTCACTGGGCGCTATCAATTTCACTGTTCCATCAATTGTTGGCATTGTACCTCCTTACAAGAAGATTCAGAAAGTTTAGTTGCATTCAGATTTTCTAAACGACGGAGTCTCTTAATTACCTTCGACGTAGGCTTTCGTGTGAAATTGACGTGCAGTATACGTTTTTTTTGTGCAGCATGAATATGAGATTTAAGGTTTTAAACTGCGGCGAAGTTTACATTTAAAAAGAAAGTGATCAAGTCTGCTTTGTTGATCAGTAGGTATTTATTTTATTGCATAGTTTTTCTGACCGCGTGGTTTCAGAATTTGCCCCGCTTTTTCTTACCTACAAACTGTCAGATCATAGGCCTATAGAGGCCCAGCTTCTCAGAGCGGTTCAGTTGGATGAGTATTTATTTTTAGACAAATAAAGGGTTTTCCAATAAGATGTGTTATTTTGGTATTCAAAGAAAAATGTCATTTTTTGAGATAAATGATCGGATGTTTATTTCATAATAAAGAGGAAGGTATGCCGTTAATAATGAAAAACAACATCAGGACCATATCCTTTTCATGAAATTTTCCATAACCAAATCGCAAAGTGGCTGCCCTATGTCCTCGATAGCCTCACGAATTTTATCTTTGAGGTCTTGAATCGACGCTGGGCTGTTGGCGTAGACCTTATCTTTCACGTGGCCCCAAAGGAAGAAGTCGCAAGGTGTTAAATCACAAGATCTCGGTGGCCAATTGTGATCACCTCTTCGAGAGATAACACGGTCCGGAAACTTTTCCCGTAAAAGATCAATGGTTTCGTTTGTTGATGATCGGCCGGATTGAGTTCTTGTGTTAACTAAACTTTATAAGCCTTAAGACCCAAGTCTTAAGCAAAAAACGGTGTAATGATGTTTGTGGAATGCCCAATTCCAAAGAACGACGAGAAATGGACAAACCTGGGTTTTCTTCAACACTTTGGGCTACAGCAGCAATATTCTCAGTTGTTCTTGAGCGACGTGCACGGGTTTTATTCTTCACGTCACTAACTTGTCCCAACAGCTCGAATTTTTCCACCAATTTCTGTATTGCGGTCCGACAAGGTGCTTCACGACGACCAAAAAATGCTTTAGTTTTCCGAACTGTGACTGCAAGATTTTCACCATTTTTGTAGTGAATTTTAATAATTTCAATGCGTTGTTGAAGCGTGTATCGTTTATTTTTAGTAATGGCGTAGTTTCTACTTGTCAAATCTCAAAGAATAAAAAGTTACAGCTACCGAAATAGCTGGTCATTCACAATAACACCTCTTATTGGAAAACCCTTTAGAAGGAACAACAATTTTACTCCAAATTCAAGCAATTGAATTTAAAAAAATTACCTTAAAGGCTTTCAAAAGGAGAGCTTGACTCTCGGATGTAAGTCAGAAGATTGGGAGATATTTAACTCCGGGACTACCTACTCCGAGATATTTGACTTCACTAGGAAATGAGATTGTGATGCCTTTTAGCATTGGCTGGCAGCAGACAATTCAGCTTTATCCTCGTTAAAGAACGACCTCAATTTAAAGCGGTTTGACTGAAAGCGCATTGCTGAATCACTGTGGCGTTCGAAGTGCCATCTATTGGAAGTTAACACAAACAAACTAGCCTTAGCTGTTTTTTATTATTAGCGTGAAATAAAACAAGACGGATCATTGAAAAGTTAAATTTTTGAATTGTGGCAACAATTTGTTTTCAAAAACAAAACAGATAATACAGGGTATTTCAAACTTCATATTGCCACTAGCCATATTGCAAATATTCTGCTCAACGTGACGTCACACAAGGCACATGTCATTTCACTTGCAAAGTCGGGGGTGCTGCCATATTTGAATCAAATTTGCATAATATTTCTTTTCAAATATATTTTTGTGAAACAAATTTAGTATTTTATGTTCAAATATGCAACACATGAACAATATTTTGCTGCTAACGCTTGAGTTTATCTTGGCATATTAAGGTGTGTCCAGACCACCAACATATTTCAGAAATATTTATGAAGAGATTTCTCAAAATTTATTTATTCAATTTTTATGAAATATTTATCTTTTTTTGGACTAGAAGAAAATAATATAGTAGGATAGCAGCGACTAAAGTTTTTATTTTTGTAATTTTAGTCTCGGGAATCACGCGACACTCGATTTCATTCAAATAATCGTATTAAAAGAAAGAATTAGGTATTCAAAGCTTTTCTGGACATTTTTATTTTATTTAAAAACAAATAATAATCGAAAAACAGCGCTCACTTTCTGCAGGGATACTTGTAAAACAAACATTATTTCCCATCACAATTGGGTAACTGTGAAACACAAATGTTTTTTGGTGTCCAGATCCAATCCAGCAAAACATTTCTAAACATTTCATAAAAATTGTTTTGTTTAATAAATGCTTTAGAAATATTTATGGAACATGTAGGTATTTAATTGTTTATAAAATGTTTGGCTGGTCTGGGCATACCTTTATAGAACGAGAAAAAAACGAAATAACTCGGAATACGAAAAAAAAAAAAAAAAAAAAAAAAAAAAAAAAAAAAAAAAAAACAGTTGATTTTTTGTGTTCCATTTTTTAGTCTGGTAACTAGATTATGTGGCTATCGTTTACAGGCACACCAACATTTAAAAATAAAACAAGCCACCTAGTCGGAAATAATAGAAATAATTTTCAGAACCTGGTTCGTGATCTCGATGAGAAGCAGGATCATGTGCTGTTGTTGTAGGTGCATGTAAATCGATGATCTATATGGATCATAACTGATAATAAAAAACAGCTCTTGCACAGAACTAATCAGTAACCATTGATTTTAGTAACACTCAATCGATAACTTTGTTCATCCACAATCGCTCGTAACTGATCATTCGTTGTAATGGGAAGTCGCCGCCTTCTGGGTTCTCTCTCTGTGTTTCTTCTTCTATCAACTGGTGGTTGTCGGTGCGGAGTGTGGCCATTAAATGAATGTAAAAAGAAGCCTAAATTAAGTTCAATAATAAATTGTGCAGTTCATAAAAGGCGTTGTGACTTTTGTATTCAAAACTCCAAAGAAACATTCATTGATCTTGTCCAATGCTTTATTAGCTATATATCAGATCGTCCTATTGAGAACTGCTGTCCCATGCAAGAGGAACGGTATTCCTAAAGAGCAGGACAGTGTTATAGGAGAATCTCACTATAAAAAAAACTGATCATTCACCTATCAAACAATGCAGCGACATCTAGCAGTGGTATTGGAAACCGCGAGCTTAAATACATACGGCCTTACCAATAATCAACCTTAGTCTGGCAGTTTACGCAAAAACCCCACACAAAATCCCTTTACCAACAAACAAATATCGCTAACTGTAGGGTTAAATGTTAATGTTAATAAACCCATGTTTATCTCGGGCATTAGCTAAATAAATCCTCCCAAAATGTCATTTTGAAAAGGAGTGTTGCCCAATCATCCCAAATGATGGTATGGAATTTCGTAATACGATCGAATTTACATACCCTGTTGTTCAGCCTGAGGATTTATAATTATAAACTAATTTTAGTAAATTGTAAATGTGTTCTAATTTTAGTCGTTGGAATACAACAATGCAAGTGGTTTTTAAGTCTAGCAAACACAAGTTTGTACAAATGTATGCGCAAAATTGAAAAATATTGCATTTTTGTTTTAACTCTGAACACTTGAAATATATATTTCAAATATTTTGATTAAATGAAATGGTTAATGCTCTTCTCTGCTTTATTTTGTTTAACTTGTGCTAGCTCTTTGATTGGTTTTCCTTTTTTAATAGATTGCAAGTACCGAATGCTTAGTAAAAAATAAATTTGATATAAGTTTGGGATTTGTTCAATACTTTCTTAAGAGTCGTCGCAAAGCGAATAAAATATCTGTTCACTAAAGATTGGACAGCTCATACCTGAATACCTATTTATTTTTTTTCAACTCAGTACCTTAGGCGGCTCAGGTAGATATTTGGCTGCAACCAAACCCTTTTTAAAAAAGAAGTTTGTTCCCCGAGAATGAGAATCTCTAATGAATCATTGGTTGGCGCGAGAAGACTGACTTCGAGGAAAATATAGATAAAAGAATTGTCAGCATTCAGCAAAATCCACGCGAAATAATAAATTCAGGAACTTTTGGAGGACTAACAGATAGTATACGAATTCAAGATAGAATTCCGTTTTATTTTGTGTGAATTTATAGAGGAGACAGCTTTTGTGTAGAAAAATGTCCACGGCTTTCACTTTTTAAAAGATCAAATTATATTTATTTTCACACTTTAGCAATTACTGTTTCGTTGCTTAGTAAATTGTAATTCAAACGGAAATGAACTAGCAGGCTATTATTTCTTTCAAAAATATTCACCAGCTAACAGTTCAAATGTGATCTTTAGACTACCAATAAGTTCGATTTGCATCATCAGCCTACGAATAAATCAAAGCGTTCTAATAAACTATGTTCCGTTTATTGAATAATTTTCAAGAGGTCTCATTACGACATAAATTGGCTCAGAAATCAATCGTGAGGTATTAGAAAACAAAGGAAAGCGTACTAGAAAAAGTACCAAAAATTGTGTCCGATCGAACGATAGGGCATTACTGATTTGCATATGATATTTGACAGATCAGCGTATATTTTGTGTTTTGTTTGTTGCTTGCAGCGTTGCCACTAAAATCTTTAGCAAATGTAGTACGTTAGCCAACAAAATGTAGTACCTGTTTTTTTTTTTCTATTGAAATTAAAATTAAGTAGTATAACAAACAAAATATGTTATGTTTCTAAAACAGTCGGACACACTTTGAGTTGTTTTGCACTATTATAATTGGAAATGTGTATGGGTAAGAGTTCTTGTCTGACAAGCAAAGTCATATTGCAAACAAATGACTTCTGACAAGCGCGACAAAAGGGTTTGCCAGAAACGAAAAATTTCCCATTCCTTGCGATATCTTTGTGTGCGAGCTGAAGATTTGCACTATGCCAAGTTTTTAAATCTATTTATTTAGTTATAAAAGCAAAAGGAGCAAAATTCGAACTGTTGTTCGTAAAAAAGTAAAATGGTTAGACGGATCTTAAGAAATGTAGTACATTAGGGTAACGATGTAGTATGTAGTACGGCGTTGAAACATTTTTACTAAAGCCGGCAACCAGCTTATCGTCGACATTAGTGTTTGATTATTAAATATAATATAGTTTCTGGTAGTATATCTAAGCTCTGCCTAATTCATTCGCTACTACTCTCAACTATTTTGTGTCATCTAGTTCTCGGCCAACTAATAAATAATATAAAGAGTTGGCCCGTGCGGGAACTACTCTAGGTTTCTCATAAGCATTCTGTTAAAAAATAGATAGACACCCTACATTCGGAATTGTGCAGGTGCAGCTATCTTCAATATTAGTTTATTCATCCCTTTTTTCGTTACTTTGATTGTAGTATAATTAAAAGGCATTAAACATGTGAATTGTGTCAGTCGGTTTCTCTATACGTAACCTCAACATTTCTTTAAATCCTGTGTTGGAATCGGCTAAGGTGATAGTTGATAGTTGACAATCAAAATCAAAGTTTACGTCCACGCAAGGTGATTATCAAATTGGCCATCGCTTTTTTGCGATCAATTTCATGTGACAGCAATTTAGGTGTCACTTTCATACACTTCTGTCATTTTAATAGGTATGCACCTCCGCTTCAACTCCAAATAAATTAAATACTTTAGTGAAGAAAAAAGAATATATTAAATAAATAATTAAGTGAAATTTGAAAATTCGTAAATGGCAATGCTTACTTCATTGGAACTTTTCTACACAAATGAAGAAAATAATTACAAAAATGTCGAACTATTAAGAATAAACCTGAGAAATGTGAGAATGCATGTTTATAAATATTAATTTTTGATTGGTACCATTTATTATTGCGCATATATTTCAGATTTTTGAGAAACTTTCGCTGTATTTGTGGTGGTCTTGGGACTGTTTTTTTTTTCAAAGAATTTTTATTGTGCGTACACGTTTGCGTTTTTTTTTATTGTAATTTGTTAACGTATTATTATTCTCATATTTCCCTTAAATTTTTCACAATAAAAAAGAAACACACATCAGCTGCTCGGAATGAAAGCGTCGGCAAGGAAGTGACGTTTAAAACTCGTGCTGCCAATAGTCAATAATTTTTTAGTGATCGCTTTACGCACAGCAGAGAAAAGTTGATAATCAAAAACGACAATCAAAAAAGCGACAGTCAACTATCACCTTAACCCACAGTTTTGTGACAAGTCGAACTTTCGCTCAGGAGTCTATGTTTGCTGATTTTTATTTATTTTTATTTATTTCATGCATTCATTGCGGTATACCGTCTATCTAAAGTAGCACAAAATGTTGAACACTATTGTAGGTTAAGTGATTTAAGACCGATTATCAAACCAGATCCACCTACGACCCTAAATAATCTCGGATATACGGACCTGCCCATCAAAGTTCCATGTTGTTGTCACTGCACCTTTCAAAAGCCGCACGAAATTCATCAACTGAATGCCATAAAAGCTGACAAATCGTCTGGCATTAAAAGGAAACACCAAAATAAATCCCTCCAAACCGTTAGCTGAGTGATTATCCGAAAAGAACATGCGTCCTTTCAAGTCGCACCGTCCCGATTCTTCCATACACTTCAGACCGCACAATAATCTCAATCAGCGTCCGTGTCATTTTCACCCACAAAAGGTATTTGTTGTGTCTTTCTGTTTGTATATGTGGCATACTATACCCCCCCCACGCGCCCAATCGACGAAGTTCACAATGAATGGAAATGGAGTGTAGAGAGCTAACCACACACAAAGATTCAAACCCAAAAGGGAATCTGTTAACATTCGGATCCAAATGCAAGACACAGTCTGACGCTTGTGGCGGCGGTGACGGTGACAGTTGACATACTGATGAAGTTGACGACGATGTTGATGATGTCCTCTAAAGTTCTACTCTAATAATCTTTGAAGGCGACTAGACACGCTCCACTCCCTCACTCCCTGCCACCCTGTTTCAACAACCGCTCATGTTCAGTGCCAAGAGCTGTACCAGATCCATCGTCATTGCACGAAGGGCTCGGCTAGAAACCGACTAGAACAACAACTTCAAGTTAACTATGCCAAAAGACTGTCGGCCGAACAGTGTGCTTTGTTGCTGTTACTGTTTCGTGACGGATGCTGGTATGGAGAGTCTGCGGACGGGGAGTGTTTGTCTGTGCCTCTGGACCTATTAAACCACATTTTTGCTGCTTTGCCTGCGTCCGTTGTGCTTTGTGCACCGGCAAGCAGTTGCAGTACTATTATATTTCTTTTCTGATCGTCATCATATCACGTCTATTCTATTTTGTCTTATGCAATGCTTGGTGGGTGTGCTGGTAGCGGGTGGAGGGAATTTGCGAAGAATTTGTTATTCAAATTTGTATTTTCTCGAATAAATCGGTGACGCCTTGTTACTCGCGGCGCTGGTGATGATGAGGATGACGGTTGATGTGACGCGAGAGTGTGGGAGAGCGACGTTTTCTTATCTAGGCATACAACAATTGAAAAAAAAAAAAAAATACTCCAGCAACAGCTAGTGCACCGCCCATGTGCCATCAGTACCAGCGAAAAGATCTAACGGAAGAATGTGGGAGAGACTCTAGCAGACATCCTCAAATTGAGTTAGCTCGCCATCGGGGGGGACGTGCTCGGGATTCTAATTGGGTTTCCTTCCGTTGCGCGTTGGTTGTTGCATGGGCTGCAAAAAAAATGAGGGCACAAGTTGTTGATTGTTACTGACGTGGCATGCGTCTGTTTAAGACGCAAATTAGAAATGCTTGAACTAACTACGCTGGCAGATAACTGGAGAATGTGACGAGGAAAGGTATTGAACTTTGAACCACGGTTGCCACTTTGGTAATTTTTTTTTTGCTGTTTTAGTTCTAGTAATTTGGTAATTTTTATCTGGTTTTGGTAACTTTTTGAGCAGGAACACCAAAAAGACGAACTCGATATCAATTCATTAAAATGCTGCCTTACTGTTCCTGAGTGAAAGCACCACCCATGTAAACAAATTACTGAATGCACTCATTTCCTTCTTTTGACAGATGGTGGACTTCGACCTATTTTGTGTTTATAACTGCATTTAGATATGGATTGGTTAGTTAATCATATTATTTATTTGTAGACGTAAAACTCTAATTTGTTAAAGTTCTATGAAAAAATGCTCGGAAATGGTAGATTTGATATAACGTTGACGTTGTTTAATTGCTTAGTAGACTAACAAAGTTCCTATTACGTTCCTTACTGAGTCCTATGTTTTAAAAATGTTTGTTTTTAACCAAGCATTTTTAAAAATCAAATAAAATTTTAGTTTAGAAAATCATGCTTTTGGTCAACAAGTACAGGGTGTCCGCCGGGAAGGTATACTACTTTGTTTTGCCGCCATTTTGGTAAACATTAGTCATGACAGTTCATATTTGGCAGTCGTGAAGTAGACACGTGGCAAATTTATTATGGAAAAATATTCGATAAACCAACGTGTTTTAATCGTTAAAACATTTTATCAAAATCAATCATCGATTACTGTGACGATGACAAAGTTACGTGAAATTTTTGGGAGAAACATTTCATTTGAATGGATATGTGAATAAACAGAGTAGTCGGTTCTGGGCAATGGAAAACCCTCAAATTATTCCTCAGTCACCTTTGCATCCATTAAAAGTTACAGTCTGATGTGCAATTTGGTCAGGAGCAATCATTGGACCTTACTTCTTTGAAAATGAAAACGGCGTAACGGTAACTGTGAATGGGGAGCGATATCGTGATATGATTGAAAACTTTTTAACGCCACAACTTCATGCTTTGGGCTTGATTAACATGTGGTATCAACAAGACGGTGCCACATCGCATACAGCCAGGATTACAATGGAATTACTGCGAGACCTCTTTCCACAACAAGTTATTTCAAGAAATGGTGATGTTGATTGGCCTCCACGGTCGCCTGATTTGACTGCTCCGGACCTCTTTTTGTGGGGCTATCTGAAAAGCAAGGTTTATGCAAACAAACCAGAGACGCTTGAGCAACTCAAACAAAATATTCGTGATGAAATTAATGAAATACCGCGTGAAATGTGTGAGAATGTAATGAAAAATGTGCTCAAAAGGGCTGGCATTTGTGAGACTAACAGAGGCGGACATTTACCTGATATTGTATTCCATACATAATTGCCGACATTAAATAAAACATTTATCAATATAAGATCCATTCTCTTTCATTTAATCAAAAATTATAAACAAAAAAATTAGTATACCTTCCCGGCGGACACCCTGTATTTAAAGTAGATATTACTATTACCATAGACAAACCATACTGAGACCCCCAACTCACAATCCTCTTGCCGCTGGGCCCCTCAATTTTTTTTCAAATTCGCCAATTTGTTTTCCTATCGGTGTTATGTCAAAAAAGAATCCGTGTGACGTGCAAAAACATACAAAAAATATAAAAATAAATGCTGCCAACCGCGGCAACCGTGTTGAAATGTGAAAGAGTTCGGGAATACCACATTTTTTCATTACTGAACGCCATTGGTTAGTTATTATAAATTGTTAAAAGGCGAATACTTTGATTTGGTTGGTTAATAAAATTATCTAAAATATATGTTTTATATACTAGAAGATATTAGGACAAACATGGTTGTGTATTTACCTCTTTTCGGTATCATTAAGGTCGATTTATTGTGTGAATTTTTCTTTAATAACTGAAGAAAACTTGCTCAAAATGTTTTTATTTTCATGCAACCATTCTGCATTGACAGTTTTTTATAAATATTTTAAACAAATGTACACTCATTCCTACAAAAAATACTATCCACACGTACCGAATAAATAATTTCAAATTTAACGGACAAAATTTGATGAACGCTGTCAGGAGCTTTGCCCACAGCGGAAGTGGCATATGCAAGGTGCGAGCGTGTTGGTGAGCCGGAATTTTTGAAGTTACGTGACATTTGTCAATACGAATTTCTATGCAACAATACTAACGCACTTAGCGTTTGCCACCCCATGAAAATATAGCTTGTAGGCAAGTAACGGGAAATCGGCCGAAGTTGGTGGTCTCAGTATTGTCTCTGACTATTACATTAGTTAGTTAAGTCTTATTTTTTTTATTTTATAATGTAGTCGCTTTTTAGCTACTTAAAGACTGACTAAGTTCCTACTAACCTAATATTGAATAAAAGACATATGTTTTTTTATGTTTTAAAAATGTTTTATCAACGTCTCCAGATTTTTTGTAAATTTTATCTTGGCGTGGTAACTTTTTTTTCAAATTTTGGTAGCTAATTTTGTATGCAAGTGGCAACCGTGCTTTGAACTGCAACTTGAGATGAAATTTTTGAATGCGTACTCCTTTTTTTCAAATGCTTCTCTCGGGAACCTGTTTACCTTTTCAACTGCGTCCAGAGGTTCTTAGAGATAGGTGACTTGAATTGTTTTAAGTTATAGTGTGGTTAACAGGTGGGCCTATACACTATATGCGCGCATTATAAGGAAAGCAAAGCCCCTGCAAATGGTCCCATAGTTGAGGGTTTTGTAAATGCACGCACTAGAGCTTTCCGAACCGACTATTTTAGCTGTAAAACCATGCAGACATAGTGTATCCTGCAAGAAAAAGTTGAGATTTTTGTGACTTTGTTTAAAAAATTGTATTTATTAATTTTTAGTCTTTTAAGTTTGTTGTATTGGTTCATACTAACATTTCCATTTCTTTTCTTTCCAGGTAAGTGTATTTGAAATTTTTACAATTATCATGCCCACAAAAAAGACTGAGTGAGTACGTGTATCTCCCAACTTCCCACTTTGTTATTAAGTATGTCACACCTATACTATTTTAAGAAAAGAAGCACTTTCTAGAAATTTCATTGCGTTTTAAGATTCAATGTGAAGAATCCAGTTAAGAAAATTTATTTTACTTCACCTGTGCTATCGACTGGGGTTTTACAAACATACCCATTAATAATTTGAAAGCTACTACATACGAGACTTACGAAACTGCTCATAGCTATCATGAAGGCATTATTTTGCGTATTAAAATATTACAATAAATTATCACTTTAATTGCATTTTTATTAGCTTAGTCTCTCTCATATTTTCAATGAAAACATCTCCAGAGACAAAGCATATGTTATTAGTCAACCAATGTTTTTTCTATCACTTTTTTTCTATGAATTCGGCCTTATCGCAAAAAATTAAAAACCATTTCAGGTCAATTTTAAACTTTCCAGAATTTTGCGCAATATAAATGATTGGTTGTAGGTACGGGTCATAAAATGTTAAGAAAACCTAAAAAAAAAATTACGGAAGGGTTATAATAGTCAATAAATAATGACAAAAAAAAATTAAGAATAATATTACCTTGAACAGAACAGGTAACAACAGGTAGAATTGTAATTAGATTACTCAAAAGCTGATTTTTATTATTTGTGGACCTGTACCTATACCTGTTTATAAGAATCAAAAGCGATATATTCCACTTTTGAAAAAGAAATTCTCATTCTTGAGATCTTTCTGTTACTGTTTTCGTTAGTTTCAAAAGCCAAGTAGTTCCAGAGATATTTTAAGTTGAATACTTGGGTTAGAATCAAAACATATATATTTCTTATTTCACTTCCTTGTTAAAATCAAAATAAGTCTATTGTAATATGAGTATTCTACGGCAAAAGAAACGTTTTCTTTGAATGTCCGAAAACTACTAAAAGTGAAATACGTTGTTTTTGATTCTGATAAACATTCTGTTCAATGTAATTACGTACTACCTCACTTGCCTAAAATTTTGCATGACTTGTATGGAGTGGAGGGTAACACTTTTACTTGTTTCCTTTGGATTATGATAGGTTGCTTGTGGTGTTCCGTTTTTTTTTATATTCCACGCAAGCGAAGTCAATTAGATTCTGTGTTTTCTTAACACTATTTAAAGCTTTTTGGATATCAATGATCAGCAGCATCGATGATGATCAGGTAAAGAGTTACTCCGTATAAGAAGCACTTTTCAATAACTGACCGCAAAATGTCTCTATGGTCGATGAGCTAAAGAAAAATCTGCTGCGCTCCAGTGTGACTTTAGCTATACCAACTTATCCACAGCAGGGAACAAACATACAAACATAGGGAAGGAAGCTTCCCTAGAAAGGAAAGTTTGGGCGCAGTCATCCGCTTCTTGCTTTCAGCTCGGCTTCACAAGTTTTGTCTGCAATTGTGTTAAAGACCGACCCGCTTTTTATCGGTGAGATACAAGACATTTCAGATAAAGAACCGAAACTTTTATAAGACTGCAAAATTGCAATAATACAATAAAATTGCATGACATTTCCGATGCTAATTGAAATGAATCGTCCATCATGTGGAAAACTAAAGTTTGTATCAACAGTACTTATTTAAAAAAAAAAACTTTTATTCGCTTAAATACATTTCCCAACTCCATGGTGTTTGGTCATACACTACGCTCTATGCATCACCTACTATACCCTCAGTGGCCCCACACTGTGAGATTTGCTTGCCTTCAATTTGTCTTGGATAAATATTTGCCATCCTCGCCACTAGGCGGAATTTGTGGATATGTATAAAAGCATGAGATGTACACTGCGCGTCATCAGGTTAGCACACCATCAGTTTAGAATAATTGCTTCAGATTTTGTTGTTGTTGAAAAAAAGTAGCTGCAAACTTTTTCGTTTTCTATTTTTCTCATCTTTGTATGCACTGTCACTGGCAAAGAGCACATGCGATAGCAATATACCCTTAAATGGTTTTTACTATTTTCTTTTATTTTCAATCGAAAAATGTGCTTAATTTTTGCTTCATCAGGTTAGCACAAATGCAATTTGTCTTTCAGTTATCCTTGGTATTTGAACACGTATTGACAACAAATTTGATTAACTGCTCAAGTGATCTATTTTCTTTAATATGGGTTAAGGAAAATCGCTATCGGTTGAAGAGAAAGCAAAAATCGAAGCTTTGAAGTTGAAGCTTTTAATAACTGAAATATCGAATAATGTCGGCAGAAGTCGAAAAGTTATATATACAATTTCTTACGTAATAAGTCGGGATATGGTCGAAATAATAAAGGCGGTAACAATAAAGTGATTTCCGATGCTGATACGAGAACAATTTTGAGAGAAGCATCCAACTCTCATGAATCGACCGCAAAGATCAGGGCAAATGTTGGTGTTAAAGCAAGCTTATCTACTGTTCAAAGGGTGATAAGGAATGCTTCACATTTGAAAGGACTGAGACTTAAGAAAAAACCGCCACTTAACGATGCTCGAAAAGAAATACGATTAAATTTCGCACGGGAGCACATTGCCTGGAAGTCTGATTGGTGCGATGTTGTCTTTTCATATGAAAAGAAATTTAATTTGGAAGGACCCGATGGATTCAAATATTATTTCCATGATCTTCGGAAGGAGGAACACCAGTTGGATCGACTTAATGGTGTGGCGAGCTATCTAATACTATGGTACGTGCTAGTTGCAGTTTTTGAACACTTATAAAAACGTACTGGAAACACGACAATGCTCCGATTCACACTGCCCGGGTGATTAAGTCTTGGATTGAAGCAAAAAACGTCGATTTATTGCAGTGGCCGCCTTACTCACCCGACATCAATTTTATAGAAAACGTGTGGGGATGGCTGGTTCGCAAAGTATACGAATCTGGCAGGCAATATTCTACCAAACAGAAATTAACTGAAGGCATATTAAAAGTGCTTGGTCAGCCATTTCTTTGATTTTTATTGGTAGGTTGTGCGAATCAGTTCCCAATATCTCTTGTGTGCTAACCTGATGACCTGATGACCTAATTAAAATTGTGAATTTTCCGGTTGATTTAAAAAAAAAATTATAAAAAAAAAATTGAAAAATAGAGAAACTTTAATTTTTACCCGACACAGGGAGGGTAATGTGTTTCGCGCGTACCCTGTGTACGTTCCTATGGGACCCCTGTAGCCTAAACGGCTTGACCGATTTTAAAGAGTGAGGTATCATAATATTCGTATTCTTCCCCGGAGTGTAGTAGGCTAAAAAGATGAAAATAAAAAAAATTTATTTAAAAAACCAAAAAACCCGACCGACTGTAAAAAAAGGAATCCATTTCTTTTTTTTTTGATTTATTAGTTTAAAATTGATTTGTTAATAATCCCTAGAATTTTTAGAATTTGATCTTTTTAAGTTTTAATAGAAATGAGCGAAAATTATTAAAAGCAGGGGTGTGCTAGCCTGATGACGCGCAGTGTATACCCATGCCGTTCCTTCCGAGTCCGATGTTATTCGAAAATCAATCGATAGTCGCCGGAAATGAGGATGTAAGGTTATTATTATCCTATTCCTACGCTCTTAAGAACACGAACGTCTTTTCTATTGGTATATATAGATACATTCATGGGAATGAGTCTTAACTAATAGCTGATATAAAATTCATAGGTTGCTGCGCAATGTTGTTAACCATATTAATCATCGCACACAGTCATTGTCAATATTTATACACCTATGTCTTGTCAAGAGTACACTAAACTTATCTCATTTGTGCAGCCAAAAAATAGCTACGACACCCTAACCTAACCCTAACCTTAATCAAGTTTAAATTGTTCTCACACTTTGCATAAATTGCATAGCATGAATGACCTCCTCATGGTTGGAGAACATTCTTTCAGCAATTACGTAGTTTTGTGTATGCAAATGCCTTGCAAGTCACAATAACCGTTGCCGTTGCATTACCTAATTAACATCACACCACGAAAAGTCACCCTTTCGCATTTGCTTTTGGCTACTAGTGCAAGCAACAAAAAAAAGAATGAAAAGAAAAGAATGGGAGAACGAGGAAGAACAAATTCGAATTGCACAAACAATACAGAAACAGAACTGCAATTGGAGCAAAATTGTCTGCAGACACGCAAACAAGGTACAGTTCTTCTTGCAGTTAACTACGGTCAGTGGATATGGAGAGTAGCCACAAAGCAGAAACTATTCGTCATTCAACTGAGTAGATCCACAAGTAAATATGTACACAATGCATAAGCACAATGCTGGCGGACGACGAGGAATTTCAAAATAGAAAATGTCAGCAGAATAATATTGTGTGGTGGACCTTAGCAAGTAGACGATACAAAATATTTGTTTTATTTTTTTTTTTTTTTGCTACATTTTGTTTCTTTCGTTTTCTTGCTTTGTCTGGCGTGCGGAAGAGTTCGTCGGCATTTCTTCTTTCGTTCTTTGTGTGAGGGTGTGGTAAGTGATGAAAGTCAACTTTTGACAGGTGTCAACGAGTTGTGTAACAAGCGAGACTGCTTTGCGTGTGTTTACAATACAACAAAAATGGCCAGTGAATTATTTGCGAACGGCAGAAATTTTTTTGATCTTGTCAGGGCATACAATTAGGGTTGTGAACTTGCTGTGCCTAGAAGCAAAACATTGGTTAATAGCGTTTGCTATACTGTTTTATTAGGTTTTATTATTCTTTTTGAGTAATAGTGTTGGGCTTAGATTCTCCAAATAGACGATGAATACGCCACCCGTGATATGTAAATCTACTTATGTCGTTTTCGATTTGGCTTTTCAGATTTTGATCTGAGATTTCAGATTTCTGCTGCCAAATCGAACATAAAATCCGAATTTTATTGGTTCTTGTGTGTATTCAGTTGGCCGCAAAAAAATATTTTTTTCACTTTCACTGGAAATCCATTTAAATTGATTTTTGCACATTTATAACAACGCATTTCGAAATAATTTAATATAAAGAATCGTTTCCATACTCGAAAAATTAATAGTTCAGTTAAAATAACAATCCTTTCAACGATAAACAATTCGTAACCGCCAGCTGTGTGTCATACACATTGGTATTAGTGAAATCTGAGAAAAAAAATCGAGAGTTCTCTAAAGAGAGTCAGATCAAAAAAAAAAAGACTGATTTTTTTTGGCAAATCAAACATGAAAAGCAATCTCAATAAAAAAAAAAAATTGATTTTTTCTCAAAAAAATTCATCTTTTTGCAAATCGAAAACGACATTACATTGAAATGCCAATAAGTGGTAAGTCGGAAAAAAAAATAACTCACTTCAAAGTAATGGTTGACAGAAGCAAATCCTACGGTCCGATGCAGACCTTTTGCGCTAATTATTGATTTGCTTGAAAAGTAGGAAGCAATTTAGAAAAAAATATTCGCCACGTTGAACTTTTTTTGTTCTGCTATGTCTGCTACACTTGCTGCCAGTCTGTTACACGGATGCAGCCGTAAAATATTCTTGGTCTGATCGAATCAAATTCGTTGTTATTAACAGAAGTCCGTCTCGTGAGCAATAATCAGCGACAAGATGTACGAACTACTGTCGCCTCAGAAGCCTTTGAGAAATGAAAACATTGGGCCTAGGTAATTAAAGTAAAAGTAATTTTTAGCCCTTACACTAAATATTTTGTAAGTCACACCGTGTAATTTTATATGGGAAATTTCGCCATTGTGAGTTTCGAAACTAAACTAGGTAAAGATGCTCAATAGGCCACGTTCTGTTTAACAACAATCGGAGAAACTTTTGGCTGACTGGTAACCAAAAGATGTGAGGAATGGACAAATTTGGACGAATATTATGCTGATTGGTAGCGGGATTAGAATCAGGGTTTATTTGGATGCGGATTTGTTATTGGAAGTAAGCTAAGGAGAATATTCTAGATCTAATGCAAAAGCCTATGGCGACAATCTGCATCAATGCTGCTAGAGAGCACCAATGATAATTGTCATAAATACGACATTAGAATCGTACCTGGCGATTTCAGTGCCGAAATAAGAGAACTTTAGATATAGGTACTGAACGGGAACGGGCATATTTTTAAGTCATTATTTATGTATAACTTATTTAGTCGAGGATACAGAAAAAACTTAGAAAACGTTCGACGACGAAGATTGCGATCGCAAGAGCCTTTTAGAGCCTTCGACTTGAAGAAATCTCCTCGATTCAAGTCCAGAGAAAACCATGCTCCAACTTAGCAAAATTTGGTCGGCTTGGCCGAAATACAAAAAAAGACTGAAAAATGAAATCCAAGCACTGTTTGTCCAAAACTGATTCATTGAGACAAACTGTTCAGTGCAGAATACTGTTGGTATTCCTGCCAAACTCGTCCGATTGTGCAGAATGATGTGGAAGGACTCTTGTTGATGCTCCATAAAGGTCGGTAAGAACCCTACTGAACATTTTGATATCAGAAAAGGGAAATGCGCAATGTTGCGGTTTCTTTTAAATCATATTTGAAAAAAATTGTACGAACATCGGGCGATCTATGAAAAAGCTGTGTCAGCTACTGGCACTCGCCGTTGACATTGACTTAATTTGAGGAACTCAATGAGCTGTCAGTGATGCATTCGTGGTATAAAGATTTTTTCAACACTATAGACCTAGTCGGGAAGTCGGAAGAAGCGGCTTATATTGAAGAACAAAAGGATCGAAAATAAGACCGAACAAAGCTTTGAAAGCATGAGAGAAGTTAACTGTGGTTGTTAAGCTCCGTGTTGCATTTATCGACCGGTGTAGCCCACTACTCATCGCCTCGTTCGGAGTGAATATTAAAAGCAGGGCTCCAAATTACATCGACATGCTCAAGAAGCGATCTTATCAAAGAGATATCTTAGATAAGAGGGCATAAGGGTCCTTAAAATCTTTACAATTTTTATTAAAAAGACCAATGGCAGAGTTGGCTTTTAAAACAATATAGTCAATATGACTTTTAAAAGAGAAATTGGAGCCGAGTATAACACCTAAATCTTTGATTTTGGTAACCCTGCAAAGGAGATAAGAATCAATAACATAATCAAACTGCAAAGTTGAAACCAATCTAGAGAAAGATACTGCATAACACTTATTTATGTTAAGATTTAAATAATTGGACCTACACCAGTCTGAAATAGAATTTAGATCTAATTGAACTAAGAGACAGTCCTCTAAGCTTCTAATTTTTAGATATAGTTTTAGGTCGTCAGCATATAACAAACATTGGCAGTGTTTAATTGCCAGAGTAATATCATTGATAGAAATTATGAAGAGCAGTGAACCTAAATGGCTGCCTTGGGGAACCCCGGAGGTGCAATAAATCGATCTAGAGCAGACGTTGCCAATGCGCACAACTCAAGTCTGTTTTTAACTAAGCTTTCAAACAGCTTGGGAATCGCCGATAACTTGCAGATACCCCTATAGTTCTCAACATTATTTTAAAATTAAAGACTTATAAATAGGAGCAATACATTTTCCTGTCTTGGAGGAAGACGCCATCAGAAAGAGACTGGCTAAAAATACTGAGCAAAGGGAAACAGAGAGAGTCACAACAATAATTAAGAATAATAGTTGGAATGCCATCAGCTCCACCAATGGGATTGGGCTTAAGCGACTTAAGGGCCTACAGGACTTCTTCAGAACATAATTGAAATGAGCCAAAATCAACCTTACTTGTTATATTTGACAAGTTTATATTAAAGACTGATTTTTACTATACCGATTCAAAGAAGAAAGAGAATAAATCAAGAGTGGAGTCCAAATTAGAGGACATGGTATTCTTAAAAAAGATGGCATTTGGAATTCCTACAGACTTTCTTTCGGTATTTATATATGACCAGAATGATTTACTATTCTATTTGACATTACTTTCTACATTCATGATGTAAGCCCTGTAAAGAAATTTACTTAGAGTCGGCAATTCTGTGCGTAATTTACTAAAAACAGCATAATTTGATTTCTTAAATTTATTAAAAGCTTTACGCTTTAAATTAAGCAAGTTTAATAGTTGTCTATTATACCAGGGAGGCTTAGATAACTTTTTTTTGGAGAACAAGGAACAAATTTAACAAAACCATCTCTTAAAATTTCAATAAGGCGCTTATACATAGATTCTAGGTTAAGATTTAAGAATTTTCAATTCCAGTCAATCCTATTTAACGGATTATAAAGTTCAAGAAAATTTGCAGTCAAAAATTTAGAACATTTTTCATTCGAGTCTTTGTTAATAACAGTATAGGTATACATATCAATTTCAATAAAGAGTTCCTTATGATTAATAGAATCATTTAGAAGTGAAAAAGGAACACTAGTTACCTTAACTTTAAATTCTTCACAGCATATAAAGATGTACAATTTTATTTAGTGAATTTAAAATATGATTAATTTGATTTACATTAAGCGAGTAAAGGGAATCAATAATCTAAAATGCATAGTCCCTTTTCATATTATGGGGAGACAACATTTTTTCACTTTCTGACCAATTCCAAATTATTTCCATGAGGTTAAAAAGCACCTAACACGAAAATATTATCTGAACTCGAACATGAATTCGAAACAAATTCTATATTACTAAAATGTTTTTCATAAACTTCTAAGTTACTTCTTGGAGGCACATATACTATGATTATGAACAAAGCCTTTATTTAGGTTGTTTTATTTAACTGGGATCCAAAGCTGTTCGACATCAGTGACAGGCAGGGGAGTATATTATCCGAACCAAACGTTAAACGAACAGCAACAATTATTCCATCACTGCGTTCTTCAGCAGACTTACATCGATCCACGCGATATACATTATAAAGGGTTTTCCAATAAGAGGTGTTATTGTGAATGACCCGCTATTTCGGTAGCTGTAACTTTTTATTCTTTGACATTTGACAAGTAGAAACTACGCCATTACTAAAAATGGAACGATACACGCTTCAACAATGCATTGAAATTATTAAAATTCACTACAAAAATGGTGAAAATCTTGCAGTCACAGTTCTCAAACCTAAAGCATTTTTTTGTCGTCGATGATTAATGATTTTTTATGGTCGGAGTTGGAGGGTATTGATCTGGACAACGTTTACTTTCAACAAGACGGCGGTACGTGCCACACAAGCAACGAAACCATTGATCTTTTACGGGAAAAGTTTCCGGACCGTGTTATCTCTCGAAGAGGTGATCACAATTGGCCCCCGAGATCTTGTGATTTAACACCTTGCGACTTCTTCCTTTGGGGCCACGTGAAAGATAAGGTCTACGCCAACAGCCCAGCGTCGATTCAAGACCTCAAAGATAAAATTCGTGAGGCTATCGAGGACATAGGGCAGCCACTTTGCGATTTGGTTATGGAAAATTTCATGAAAATCATGTGGTCCTGTATGCGTGCTCGTGGTGGCCATTTGGCTGATGTTGTTTTTCATTAGTAACGGCATACCTTCCTCTTTATTATGAAATAAACATCCGATCATTTATCTCAAAAAATTGCATTTTTCTTTGAATACCAAAATAACACCTCTTATTGGAAAACCCTTTATAAGCGGTTGTCAAATATTTCATTTGCCGTAGGTGACTAGAGTTGTTGTATAAATCCAGGACTTTAGTTCGAATCCAACTGGCATTGTGATAGTAGATTTTTAGAACAGAACTCAGAACTATGGATGTCTTGTGAATTGGCAGCTCTCACCTCTGATATACTTAAGGACGAATTTTAACACAAATCGGCCAGAACGTGTCATTAAAAATATCTTTGGCGTAATCAGCAGGAATACTTAAACTCAAACTTAAAATGCACAAATTTTGTCCTTCTTGAGTTCATCAGTTTTCGGTTGGGAAAAGAATTTTCTTCTTCGAATATTTCATAGTCGTTTGAGAATATCAATATTAGATTTAAACGCGAATGGTCCCAATTAAACTGTGAATCATTTTAGTCGCATGTTTTTTTTAAATACTGTTAGTCCCTTGAATCGTATTGCATTATTTACTGGGGGCAGATTCCGTATATCACCGATCGTGTGAACGATACGTTTTTGAATCTTTGATCACCAAAATAAGTTATATTTTGCCCGTTTGACAAACGTCAGCTTTCATTAAATATGTGGAAAATGAACTGGACTAAGCAATCAAACCTCTAATTTTAGCACTCAGTTGTTAGTTTTAAAAGTTACGGAATGAGTGCCATGATTTTCGAAGTCAAATCTAACATAATTGAAGCCCATCGGAATCTACGCTGGTCTTTTGATGTTCTCTCGACGTGGTTAGGTTTATTTTGAACAACTTTAAATGATAATACATTTTTAAAAGGATAAGCGGAGAATTCCCTTGAAGTAGCAGTACCACTGAAGTGCTCAAATTCCCCGAACAACTTCTTAAAAGAAGAGAACGATCTACGTCTCACTTATTCGCAACCGAAGCCGGTCTTTGCGATTTACCGCTCTAACTATAATGCTTTCTAATTTTCGGTAACACCTTTCCGAAATCATCTCAACAAATATTTTAAGAAGTACCTGTATGCGTTCGACCACCGTCGCCAGCGAGACAAATTATTGTTTTCCTTATAGTAAAATAACCTGTTTAATAGATGCATCATATAATCCCAGAAAAGATCGCAAACCATTTCCCGCGGTGCTTTCCGAAAAGAAATATATTGCAACTTCGCAAAAACGTCCACAAAACCTTGCGAACACATTATGCCTACTCGAATTCTACCTGTGTTCAGTCCGATCCTACCTCTATCCAACCCCAGAGATTCATCTTACTCCTGCTATCGGTGTTGTATCTTATCCTTGTCCAACTGAGTACATTGCAACGTTGATGCGGTCATTTTTATACTTAAAGACGAATCATAAAAAAAATAAGTAAAACCTGCTGGCTGCACTGCCAGGCTTGCGTTGGCATTTAAATAGACTTCAATGGGCTTTTGTGGATCCACCAGGTTGCATTTTAATTGAGTCTCAGCCATTTGTCCGCTTCCATATTTTTATTGTCCTGTGGCTCTTATCTTGGCAAACGTATGCACGGTATTAATGCTGGGAATGTCTCTCGTCGCTACAGATTTATCTTTCGCCGTATAAAATGGCAAACGATACAAAACTATCTTTAACGATTTGCATTCAATGGACCATCAAAAGAGGTGACCAGCAATTCACACCGCGTGCCATCGGAATTTTTACGTGGCTATTTCTTATACCGTACGTCTGCGGACAGGCAAACAGGCTAACAAAAGAACCGGCAGAACACACACACACAGCCGCTCGCATTAATGATTGCAATTAATTTACGCCACAAAGAACGGAACATTTTTAGTTCGCGCACTTGTTCGGCTTTTATTTTGCATGGTGGCATTTCATTGGCGGCAGATAAGGACATTTTGTTATCGGGGTACAGGAAGATTAAATAAATGTCTCGAATATTGCCGACACTCCATTGTGAGGTGGTTAATGAGATTCACAGTTGGCATGGCAGTTCAGTGGAATTCTTTGGCGTAGACAAGTAGTGGTGGCAGTAGGAATTTGCCATTTGCATGTGGCGCAAGGATAAGAAGGGCTGATTAGCCTGTTGCAAGAATTTCCTTCTAACCTGTGCTGATTGTTATTGCGAATGGGTATGCAGATGGGCACAGCGTATAGGACAAATTGAAGTGTTGCCGTTGTTGCTCTAAAAAAGCCAGAGTGGCTGTGCCTTGTACGGCGTCTTAATTGCTTTCTTTGAAATGGACAATTAGAGTTTGAAATTTAATCTTTATAATAAAGGGTGATTTTTTAGCTGGTTTGGTTTTGGCAACACTGGTTTTGACAGCTGACGTGTGTTTAGTACCTTGTGTCACTGTCAAACAGCTTCAGTTTGGTTTGCAATTTAACCATGGATCGTCTTACAAATGAACAACGCTTGCAAATTATTGAATTTTACTATCAAAATTCGTGCTCGGTTCGAAATGTTCATCGCGCGCTGCTTCCATTTTATGATCGGCATTCTCGACCTTCTGAGCAGTCTATTCGGAAGATTGTGACCAAATTTCGCACCAAATTTACTTTGTTGGACATTAAACCACCAACACGTTTACGTACTGTGCGTAGTGAAGAAAATATTGCGGCCGTATCAGCTAGTGTGACAGAAGACCGCGAAATGTCGATTCGGCGCCGTTCCCAGCAGTTAGGCCTTTGTTACAGCACTACGTGGAAAATTTTGCGGAAGGATTTGGGCGTAAAGCCTTTTAAGATACAGCTGGTGCAAGAACTAAAGCCAGCCGACCTACCACAACGCCGAATTTTTGGTGAATGGGCTATTGGAAAGCTGGCCGAGGATCCGCTTTTTTATCGAAAAATTGTGTTCAGCGATGAGGCTCATTTTTGGTTGAATGGGTACGTAAATAAGCAAAATTGCCGCATTTGGAGTGAAGATCAGCCAGAAGCATTGCAACAGCTACCAATGCATCCCGAAAAAGCCACTGTTTGGTGCGGTTTATGGGCCGGCGGCATTATTGGGCCATATTTCTTCAAAGATGATGCGAATCGCAGCGTTACTGTCAATGGTGAACGCTACCGAGCGATGATAACGAACTTTTTTTTGCCCGAAATGGAAGTTCTTGACTTGCATGATATGTGGTTTCAACAAGACGGTGCCACATGCCACACAGCACGCGAAACAATGGCGCAATTGCGAGGCGAGTTTGGTGAACAGTTAATTTCACGTTTCGGGCCGGTCAATTGGCCGCCTAGATCGTGCGATTTGACACCATTAGATTATTTTTTGTGGGGGTATGCCAAGGCTAATGTGTATAGGGACAAGCCCGCTTCGATTGACGCACTGGAAGCCAACATCCATGCATTCATTCGTGAGATACCGGCCGATATGTGTGAAAGAGTATGCCAAAATTGGACTCAGCGGATGGGCTACCTGAGACGCAGCCGCGGTCAACATTTGCATGAAATTGTCTTTAAACATTAAATTGCAAGGTTCAAACTATCGATTCAAATAAATATTTCATTCATTTTTTCGAATTTTTTGTGTTTTTTTTTTAAACAAAGTTCTAAACCTCTTAAAAAATCACCCTTTATAAGCAATTTTTGCGTTTTTGTAAAAAGATTGACCGAAATCGGTTCCAAATTGACGGAAATATGTAACATTAGTTCTCTTTAACGTGCAGCACCCTGCATCAAATTTAAGACCGATTCAAATCATTTTCACATTTGCTCGACAATGATATGGTTTGTTTGCAAAACGAATGATCAAAAGGGATGCTTATTTGGTTAAGTTAGATCTAAAAAATTGTGAATCAAGCAACACCCTATAATTATGTAAAGATGAAAGCACAACGACAGTATTTATCCCTATTCGATTCTCGTTAAAGAATTAGCTCGAAATGCGCTAAACCCCCTATCAATTGAGCATGAACAGTAATATTGCTGTCGAGATTAAAGTAAGCGGGCTTGGCTATGGGTAGCCCATACAAAACAAGGATTTAAACGAAAAATAAGTTCTAAATCCTAGAGGTATTAGACAGAGACAATACTGAGACCACCAACTCCGGCCGATTTCCCGTTACTTTCCTACGAGCTATGGTTTTACGGAGTGGTCACGATTTGGTGCGCTAGTATAGTTACATAGAAATTCGTATTGACAAATGTCACGTAACTTCAAAAATGCTGACCCACTTCCGCTGTACGCAAAGTTCATCGAATTTTATCCGTTAAATTTGAAATTATTTATTCGGTACGTGTGGATAGTATTTTTTTAGGAATAAATGTACATTTGCTTAAAATATTTATCAAAAATAAACAATGCAGATTGGTTGAGGGAAAATAAAAACATTTTGAAAATGTTTTCTTCATTATTTATAAGACAAATTTACACACGAAATCGAAGTTAATGATATCCAAAAGCGGAAAATACACAACCATGTTTGTCCTAATATGTTTCTAGTATATAGAACCTCAACTTTAGATAGTTTTACTAACCAAACAAATCAAATTATTCGCCTTTTAACAATTTATAATAACTAATGTGGTATTCCCGCACTCTTTAAAATTTCTCCACGGTTGCCGAGGTTGGCAGTATTTATTTTTGCATTTTTTGTATGTTTTTGCATGTCACACGGATTCTTAATTGGCATAACACCGATAGGAAAACAAAATGGGGAATTTGAAAAAAAAAAAACTTAGGGGGCCAGCGGCAAGAGGATTGTGAGTTGGGGGTCTCAGTATGGTTTGTCTATGGTCTTAGATTGGACTTGAATTCTGTTATTTTTGTACTAGCAAAGAGAAACCCTTTATCCATGTAGTATTGGAGAAACTCTGATTTAGTTTCTTTCTCCCTATTGTTGGTTTTCAGTGCAGTGCTGCCTCTTTAGGGGCAAATGGCCCCTTGTTGAGCACAGAGACCCTTCGCACACACTTTTTTTTTTAATTATCAATATGGCCCCTTTTTGAGTTTAGGTAAAATTTTGGTCTTTATTAAAAAAAAGTAATGAATACATTGTTTAGGTTCCGTACCCAAAGGGAAAAAACGGAACCTTATTAGTTTTGCCCGTCCGAACCCACTAGACCAATAATTTTTTTTTTTTTTATATCAATAAATATCTTTGCTGCTTGGTTTTTTTCTATACACATCCTCCTACCCATATATTGCAAAATACTTTGAACGGACAATGTACTTCTGTTTACCAAATTCAAAGAGTTAAATCATATACGTACTAGCTAATAGGTGACTCAACTGCGGGCGTTGAAAACATATGTCCTTTTCTTGCAATATTTGTAAGCGCATCAGTGACAGCAAGCTGAGGTCTACCTTTTAACGATGACAATATGTTTTTTTTTTTACATATCTCTCAGAAAAACTAAGTAGGTAAAGTGTGCAAATGTTTTTGATATGGTGGTATTAGCCTGGTTGTTTTTGGGGTAAGTACCTTGATTATTTATTAGAAGTGTAATTGTTTTAACTGCTTGCGTAAGACTCTACATTACTTTGCTTTACTGAAAATAAATTTCATTACAAAGTGTCATGGCAGCTCTTAGCACTGAGTTGTTGCACAAACTTTTAAGAAATTGTACATCTGTGCGAATTTTTTAAAGTATGATATTGGAAAAGTGAAATGGGGGGCGATTCAGTTTGTCTAATCCCTTTTTCGACATCAATGTTCTCCATCGACATCCTGCATAACTTGAAGAATTTGACAGGTACAGGTTGCTCCATATTTTATGTCAGTTTGTAAGCATTGAATAACTTCGACACTTATCAACCGATTGACTTGGGTAGACATGTTATTGAAACATTAATTCAATGCAATTTGAACTATCGCTTCACACCGAAACAGCGCGCCGAGTTAGTGACGCTCCACATTGAAAATAGTTTTTAGTTGTGTTGTGTTGACCTAACGTACATATCGTCTAAAATATTGTGATCAACAAGCACGGTCTGACAACACTATTCGTCGTCGTCGATATCGGTTGATGTTGGCTCATTTTGTGTGCTAAGAAATGTGTGAAACAAATCTGGACGGTTACTGCTGCAAATCAAACACTGCAGGGGTTGAATTACCGTATCCGTGAACGAGCAATACGTAACTGAATTGTGTGGAATTTACATGCAAAATTGTAGATTGTAGATTTATTTACAGATCAAGTTCTTATTAATTGTTTATTTGCTCCTTTTTTATTTGACCTCAGAGATATTGTATTTGAACCCACAAGTTAAGAGTGGGAACTATGAGTTATGGTTGGAATCTGCAAACGGCGAAGTAGCCCTCGGGAGCTTTTTTAATAAATTCTCTTTTTAATTAGACGAGCAGCTACTTGCCGGTAAAAATATTGAGGAAGACTAAAACAAGTTCGAAGGCGAGAGTTGACCGAGATAGTCGTCGGACTCCAAAGCAATCCTAGGAAGTAGGAAATAAATATTATAACGTTGAAAGAAGAAGTGGTTTCCTTTTTTGGTTTCTCATAGTCTAATAATTCAGTCACGAAGTACTACATAAGGGATTCGGTAATTCAACCCCAGTTTCTGCAACGAAAATTTCCTGCATTTGATGTGACTGTCAAACAATTACGATATTAACTGGTCAGCTAAATCTCAAGATTTGACCCCTTCGGAATTATTTTTGTGGGGTTATTTGTAACGCAAAGCAAGCCAATTAGACAATTGACGCCCGAGATGCTCAGAAGATTGACGTAGACGTGCAGAAAAAAGGGCACCTTTTGCTTGTTTCAATAGAGGCCGCCACTTGATGGATGTTGTATAAAAAAACCAATCGAAATAAATAGCAAAATATTCTTTTTTTCTTTACAAGTTATTCAATATTCCCATACCGATGTTAAATATGGCGCACCCGTTATGCCAAAACTAGATGGTGCCTCTATACAGGTATAATGCTGTCATAACTGCTTTGGCCCGTTTACTTTGATATTTTATCGCAACCATATCACAGTCTTAAGCTTCGGTCTGTGTATTGCTAAACTATTCAGTGGTTTGGGAGCATACCTACGGGAAGACTTCAAACACTGGCTAACGGCTCAACTTCAGCAAAACATTCAAACAAATACAAGACGATTATAATGTCAAAAGATTATAATTGTGATTAGTTTTTCGGCAAACCCGCGACCCGAAAAAGTAAAGGGGGCTCAGCTATATTAGGATGCTGATCAGCGTTGTACTCTACTTGTGTGCTTCATTATGTTTCCCATTAGAGCGAACTTTATCTCATATTTTTCCCATTACCTCGGTCACGTAAACGCGCCATCTCTTCCCCATAAACCCAAATCGGATACACATCCAGCGAAAAAATACCAGAAACAGAGTAAATTACCAAATACATCTTCCTCTAATAAATCGTCCGCAGTGGGGAATGCATGGATGACAGTAATTTTCTTTTCCTAGGGGAAGCTGAGTCAGATTAGTTCCATAATGGATATAGACATGTGCATTTGTCCATGTTTATTCAGCGACATGTGTGTAAATATTTCATCACATATCCGGTGAGAGTAAAGGTGGTCAGGACAAACAGGAAAGATTTCCCATTCGACTGTTTTTTTCGCGGACGAAAATTTTGAATTAAAAGTTCTCTCCCTTTATTTCAAATCCCAAAATAAAAAAATTTGTTTTATTGATTGCGGCAAGTGTTTCGCGAATGGACTGCTGCCGACTCCCGAGGGCCGTACAATGCACTCACTCGGTCGAGTTTAGATAAAGGATTGCCGACAAAAAAAAATTATCTCCGCGATGGAAAGAAGAACATGCCTTAACACACGCCACCAGTGGCAGATGTTTTTTTTTTTTTTCTTTTCAAACGAAAAGAAAGAACCCAACAGGTAGAGGCACCCAATTTGAAGGTTTTTTTTTTTTTTTTTTGTGTTGGTTCAGTCATCTGTGGAACTGGTTTTCGAGGGTCTTTAGGGAATCCACTCACGTCTGGTATATTAACTGAACATAACAGCGAACTGCCAATGGATTGAAGTTGAACGAAAACTCAAAATATCCTGCTGTGTGTACCTTTGCACCCACACCACAATAAGTCCTTAAAAATTAAATTTTTAAATTTATTCCAACTTTTCCTTGCCTCAACCAGAAGTTGAAGAAAGCGAAAGCGAGATAGAACTAGAGTATGTGATGTACAAACGAAGGATAGGATAAGTATCGAATATCCTCTGTGAAGAGGAAAGAAAAAAATCCAACAGCTGTTGTTGAGATTTTAAAAAATTTAACGAACAGGGTCGCACAAAGGATCACTGCTTGCAGTCGGTTGTTGTGCATCGTTCGGGACACTCATATTCGGTCGCTGAGATTTTTCGTGCTGTTTTTTTCATTTTCTTGTCCTGTTCGCGTTACTTAACCAAGTTATGGTTACATATCGGGAACGTTTATTATCTGGGCAAATGCGTCTCACACGGGTTCGGGTTACATATTTATCATCAATGACGGAGTACACATCCATGAATGGAACTTACACACCATCAGAAGAACGCTGTCCATCATCAGAATTGGCAGGGTGAGTGTGGGGTCGGGGGGGTTGTGTCTTGTGTGACAACATAAGCTTGATAATATTAATGGAACTTCCGTTCGGTATCGATTCGATATCAACACCTACACAATGTTCTCCTGGTAGCAGGTGGTTAAGGATGTGAAATTACGCGTGCAATGACATTGGATTATATCAAGTAGATAATTTTCATGTCTCACTGACAACAACAAGGTGGGTGCGACTGTGCGTATGTACTCAAGTGGCAAATCGATGGGAATTCAGTAGTTTGTCGGAATGATTATTATTTAAACGGAACGTGTGTATGTGATCAACAGTGTGTTAATTTATTGGATTTTGGGTTATAAAGAGGACTTTAACTGCATAATTTGTTTTGCGGTTTTAATTAATTGAATGAGTAAATTGTCGGTTGTAAATCAAAAGCAAAAGCAACAGAGGTCATTTTCATCGTCGTTTTGCATGTCCCGTCAGTTTATTCGCGAGTATGGGATGGTTTTGAGTTTGGAGAACATAGTTTCACAAATATTCATGAACGGATCCCCCATTTTAGCACACATAGTTAGCCCTATTGTCCCATGCTGACGCAAAATTCGTGGAATTGCTGGTTAAAATTGTCTCTTCAAACAACAGAATGACTAATAAGTACGGGAAAGGTTTTTACAACCAGTTTGCTGAAATATTCAAGTTGGCAAAACGTGAACGTCAGCTCATTTGTTTCATTTGGCACATTAAGAACACGTAGACGTAGTTACAGAAATTACTCTTGGGTCAACACAGCACATTTGTCGGCTTTCAAAGGCTCTGCCTTTTACGACATTTAGCGGACGGTGACAGCTGTTTGTAAGGGGCATGTCCACAGCCCAATTCGTAATCCCCTGACCCCCAAAATTGAAATCCAAATCCGACATTTTGTTATATTCTCGGCCTATTGGTCATTTCGCTTTTGTGACAGTTGTCAATACGAATTTCCATGTTACATTAGCGCAGATATTGGCATGTCAAAGTGGCAGTAGAAGGGAGATGTATTTTTATCAGAGAGACAACTTAACGAAATTTATCAATTTATTTGTTAATTTATTGCTTTGGTAAACAAAAGTCTGAAAGAAATGCCATATTAGCAGCAACTATGTTTGTAGTCCCATTTTTTGGTCTTAAATTTGTGTAAGCGCTTAGCTGCAGCCTTAACTGATGGACGGATTTGCATCAAACCAAATTTCCACCTACCTTAGCTCCACATCGCAGACATTTTTAATTTAGCACTTAAATGAACAATACTTCCCATATGACAAGTAACAAGAAACGTTAACCCAGTAGTTCATGTTTCCTTTATCTCCCAAGATATTGCGTTTTAAGTGATTCTTTGTGTGGAATGAGCCACGTTCCCTAATCTGAGAACGTTTTTTCAGTGGTAGGATCAACCTCCAAAGATTCACCGACATAGTCCATGGATCTAAGAGCGAAAACAAATTCTGGAAACGTATAAAGGAAACTAATAATAAACTGAATTAAAAAATTCCTTAAGGCCGAACTATTTTTTATTCTTCATCTTTAGCGTCACATGCAGTGGTCCCAGATTGAGGGGAAAAGCGCCAATGAAAACAGGGAAAACGAGGGGAAAGTTTAAAAAGATGGAAAAAAAAACAAAAATCTCTTTGAAACTTAAATTGATTGATTGAAAGTAAAAAGCATTTCCATTACAAATAAATTTCAAAGTTTACTCAGAATAAAATGTTCACACTATATAAAAACAGCCCATCAAACGTGTACATAAGAATTTTTGTGTAAATAGCATTCACTCGATTTGACGTTTTGTCTTATAGAAAAGAAAATCATTTCAAATTCAAATTTCATATAAGCTCTGTTCCTTTACTTTTGTAGTAAGAATGCAAAAGACTGTCAAAAAGGCAGTGGTGGGGATAAATTCTCTCACAGAGAGAGACACTTCAGAAAAAGTTAGGGAACGCTTTTGTAGTAATATATGAAAATAACGGATACATAATTCAAAAATTCAAAAAAAAATTGTAAGAAAAGTCGTTAAAATATAGTATAAACTCGAAGAATTTGCTAGTTTACAAACAAAATTAGTTAATTCATCTACTTAGGAAAGTGATTCGCAATTAATCGAACTCCTTCATGAATCCGAGTATGATGGAAGAGTTTGTACTGATTAAACTACAAACATTCGAGAAGAGGAAAAAGCGATACGGCATTAAGAATTACGTTGAGGAGATTGTCCTTTCTTACTCCTTACAGCGAGGAAGAATTTCATCGCCACTTTCGAAAAGAATCTAAGGAGACCATTCAATTTTATTTTTCCGCCTGTTGATACGATTTTAATATACAAGAAATCAAAACAAATTTCGAATCAGCTGTGTCTGACAGCTTTTTCAATTTTTACACCAAGAAATATGTTGAGTAAAAATTCGTAAGATTCTTGCTCTCTCGATGATGCTCTCTTTAACGAATTTTACAAGTTAGGGAACGGCATTGAGTACAAATTCGTAAGTATTCGTAAGAACTAGTAAAAATTCGTAATTTAAAAGTAAGTAGGAACAGACCTATAAAAATAAAGGCAAATTTCACTTTGGGGAAATAGAAGGGGAACTTTTTTCGAATTCAAAAATTATTTCCTTTGTTGATAAAAAAAAGTTAAAAACAATCCAGTGACCACTGGTCACATGAAAGGTTGGAAGCTATATCCCTTAAATGTGGAAAATAGCGAAAAACCCGTCTAATATTCGTGAACTATCGCGTTTTTACTCACTTTAAAAATAGCTGCCCTTTTTAGCGTTGCGCTATTTTAACCGGAATGTGCTCTCAAAATTCGCACTGTGTTATCAACTTCTATCAACTTTGGAACTAAATTTGTAATATTTCGAAACGATGCTCAAGAGTAAATCTATAAGTTTTATACGACAGAGATATGGTACTGTGTTTCTGTCTGTGTTATTTAAAAAGAAATCACAAGAAACACGATAGCTAACATTTTTTTTTGTTTTTGTCGGGGTTCCTGACTCTGTTTGAAATTTGTATAAATTTGTTTTGCAGAGCTAGAAAAATAAACTGGCGCTTTGTAATTCAAAAGCTGGTTTAAGAGGTGTACATTTGTACGTGTTCAAGCATTCACCTGACAGTTTTACCTACTTGAAGGATGCATTGAACTAAGGACCAAAGAAATGTGACGAAGGCTCGACTTGATCAAACGACCGAACCTATGTTAAAACGATCAGCTGCTCTTATTTAAGTAAACGTTAAGAAAAGCGCCCAAAACTTTAACTAAAAAACGCAAATTTCTTTGTAAAATAATAACGAACACTCAACATAATCCATACTGCGTCGTACAGTCCTCAACAACACGCGAGTCAACAACGTCAAGCTAAACTCTAACTACTGATACTGAACAGCTGTCGACATGAGGTCAAAATCGCGATTCAAGTCTATCATTCTGTCACAAACTTCCTGGATGAACTCATTGTTTGTGGATCGTATTTCGTTCTAGTTGGCATGTCATCTATCACTCGGTTTTCAGTTTCTTTCCTCATGTTGAACAATTCTCTATTCTGGTTTAAGATTTCAAATAAAAGAAGTAATTATCCCAGGACTGTGTGCAATGTGCATGCGTGTGGTTTGGCAAAGACTTCTCCGAACTATAAGGTTGCATGTGGGATTTCCCAACGAAATTTCTTTCACTGCAAATTTTGTGTCTTTTTTCATACACATGCCGAGTTGGGAACCAAAAGCGAAAATCAATGAATGAAAATGAAATTTTATACCAAATCCCTATTTCCAAGAAGGACCATTTAGAGGTGTCCACCTTTGTGCGCAATCTATCATCGGGCTCAAGTCTGTTTGTGATTTCGGTTGCCCAAAAAGAGTTTATGTTTACCTTAGGGCAGATACAAATTTTATTACATGCTATAAATGTTTTGTGAAACCCCAAAACGATCGACTAATTTTATTTGTTCTTCTTCTTTGTAGATTCCAAACAACGACAACGAATGACGGTGTCAGTGTGATTGGCATTAGCAGTAGCAATGATGTTAAAAGGGAATTATTTTCCAGTAATTTGGTGAGTAAGCGCGACTACTTAATTATAGAATTAAACTGGCAGAACTTGAATACATTTAATTAATTAACTTGCCAAGTCGTGCAGAACATAGTGGGTCTATTCAGAACGCATAAGTGTGATATTTTTCATTACAACTATATATAGTACAAGTAGCTGCAGTATATATACCACGCCTTTGAAAACCTGCCACAGCTAATGCAAATTTCGCACAACACTAAACCCAACTCTTCCGTACGAAGATCACTGTAGCGTGGAGCGAAATAGCAATTAATACGACCAATAGCCATGATGTTCTGCGAAATTATGTGCATTGATTTAAGAGTATACTCTGCATACAACTGTAAACAGTTGGAACATTAAAATTAAACAATTGGCCACATGCTAACTTCACTACAGATGGTTGCACATTTTTTTATTAAGTAGATTGTTTTGTTCTTAGGATAGTCCAGATACATGTAACCTAGGTTAGACGCGATTCGAGATAATTGGTTCTCTGTCTACGCATTGTAGGTACGGCTACAAAGTTTCTGGGACCAATGGGAATACTTTGTTCAAATATCGTTTATTTTCATTTGGACAGTTTTCTTCCTCAACGCAAGGGCCTTTGGGTAATTTTTTGCAGCTCCTTTCATTCTGATCAAGGCTTTCGCAAGGCCAATTCACATTTGAACATTTCATTGTCGCTTTCTGTATACCAATAGTCTTTGCCAGTAGAAAAAAAACAAAAATGCGTCTATCATATCCCTGTGAACTGTGCAGGAGATTTATTCTTAAAATACATTAGTGCGTATATCTTGTATCTTGTTGGAAGGTCACAATGGGCCTTTTTTTATTATGTTCACATGATCTGGTTTGGTTTACAAAAGCTGGATCTCGTACTATTGTTGTAAACCGTAGATCATGTGAGCATAATAAAAACGGCCTAATCACAGACTCTGCAGTCTGTGCCGGAGTCGAGTCCATAATGATCAGGCTTGCACTGGTCACAGCCCTCACCGATCACACTCGCGGGTGAACGGATCGCACTTCATCGTGTCAAGTTCAACGCAGTCGCAGGTCTTGCAGTCCTTCAGTTTCATGGCATTTCCGTAGAAGCCTAGGGCAAAAAGGTTGCACGACAGTCCTGATGCGTTGTTCAAACAGAGCAAGCACTCATCGGTGGTCGTGTCACACGAGCCCGATTCTATGGGCAGTCGTCGCATGGCTTTCAGTAGTCGTCCAGTTTTTCCGGTTGACCTTGGAATTTGAATGCTTGAGAACAGAACAGTGGGCGCGCACTGCTCTCTCTTGCCCCTACAGTGGTATATGCAACGAAACGTAACTCTCTCTTTTTCTATCTTCACTAACTTATATCTCCCTCTCAACTCCCGTTCGCAATTTCCGTAACGCCTTCGTGACGCATTCACCAGCTTACCCCCCAAGTCAAGCGTGCCTAAAGAAGTTTTACTTCAAAAACTTACGAAACAGCACTTAACACCAAGTAAAATTGTGACGTATTTTAATAAGGAATGAAAAAAATTAAAAAAACGAAACAGGTTCGTATACCCTAGGCGTAGCTGCTCACAAACATTCGATTCGAGAGGGATTTTTTTGGGACGAATCGAAGGGACCTACAGTTTTATGCCGAGTCCGAACGAACGGCTTATTGAGAAGCTTTTTCATGACAGTTGTACTCCCGGATGTTTGTCAGACCTTGGCCGGAGGTGGCGGAGTGGAAAAACAACCTAGATATAAACTTAGATATAATTTCTGTTTTTCCAGGGATCGATCCTGATTCGCTCAGTAATCCAGCACACTAGCCACTGAAATAAGAATAAGAAGTCAAAATAAACCCTCATAAAACTACACAATTTTTGTGTCAAGTTTGTATACAAGTTGCCTCTATTACGGACCCGTCCAACTTGCAGAAATGGGATATATAGCAACTGGATATATACTCCTCTCATTTGATACATCATCTTCGAAAGAAAGGTAGTACAACTCGATTTTCCTTAGTCTAATTTCAAAGTGGGTTCTTCACCTTTGGAACTTCTTCACTTCAGCATTTCATATTTTTTTACTTTTACCGTCCTTTGACCACCGACTTTTAGCCACTATTAAGAATTAAGGGATTTTTAAAAACTGTTAGACTTAAAAACTTAAAAAATAATTTTTTGGGCTATAAGTTTCAACCAGCAGAAGTCGTACCTATGAAGATTCTTCTTATGAGGAGGAAGGTACGTTTAAACATGGATATATAAAAAAAAAATTTGAAACGGGTATTTATGGAAATTGCCAACGAATTTTGAAATATTAGTGCCGCTATTCATCAGCAAATCCTAGACTTAATATGTCGATTAGTCTACGCCATGCATCCGACCGATTTTGAAGCCCCATAAACTGAAGCATATAACTTGTCTGTCACAGTAGGCGCAGTGGCTTAGTGGTTAGTGTGTTGGACTACTAAGCGAGGGGTCCCACGTTCGAATCCCGAAAAAAAACCAAATTTCAACTTATGGTTGTTTTCCACTGCGACCCTCTCTCGAACGTCTGACAAACATCCGAGAGTATAACTGTCATGGAGCTTCTCAATTAGCCGTTAGGACCCGGCATAAAATTGTAGATGCCTTCCATTCGTCCCAAAAATGAAAAAAAAAAAAAAAAAACACGAAACAAATGGTTGTGAGAAGACCCTACAGACCTGTTGCGACAACTATTAATTTTTTTTATGTATAACTTGTCCGCTTTGCGAATATTGCTAACCTAACAAAAATGAATCATAAAACCAGTGAAAAAGTTCATGAAAATACAAGAACTATTTTTTTTAATGAAATTCATATTTTGACCATCATCTCTATCTAATTCCGTGTCCAACTTTGATAGTTTGTCTCATAGCCTGCTCATAATCTGGTAGCAAGGTTTCGAAAAGTGTTTGGAAGTCTTGATATACACCATCAAATGTTAATCTGATTTTATGGTTATTTTATCCATAAGAGCGAACAACAATTTCGAAGAATGTGAAATAAAGAATTTAGTTAACAACATTGTTTAGAACCAAAAACGTGAAAAGCGAGACTTTACTTAAGTCGTATTTTGATATCAGCAACATGTGTCCTTAAAAAGCCTGCACGGAATTTCCATTCAATGCCATTCCATTTTAAAGAACTTAATTTCGATTGTATGTTGCTACACGTTTTCTTTAAAGGATGAATACGTTTCAAGTGTACTCATTGTGTGACAATTGCGCTAAATAAATATCTTCATTGAGAATGATCCAATGCGTAGGATTTTTCTCAGGAGAAATTAAGACACACAATTTCAAAGAGTAAAACCAGCCAAATTTTTAAACTTGATTTTTTAACACTCACAATACTCACATCTAAAGGGTGTCCCATAATTCACGCAAATTTGTAATTTTGCACCATTTCATAGTACAGTGATGCCAACGAAAAAAAAGAAAACAAAGTGACAGCTGACAGTTCGGGGTTAGTTAAAATGGAGAGCTATACGAAAAAACAACGCATTTTCATTGTTGAGCAATATTTTAAAAATAATGAAAGTATGTCAGCTACAGTCCAAAGCAAATCATCTTCAGTGATGAAGGTCATTTTCATCTTGATGGCTTCGTTAATCGTCAAATTGTCCCATTTGGGGTTCAGAAAACCCACGAGTAATTGTTGAGAAACAAAAGCGTGACTGTTAAGTGTGGATTTTGGGCCGGAGGCATTATCGGACCAGTCGTCTTCGAAAATGCGGCTGGTCGGGCAAAAACAATTAATGGTGTTCGTTACCGTGACATGATAACCTAGTTTTTAGTGCCTAAATTACAAGATATGGATGTGACCAACACGTGGTTTCAATAAGACGGTGCCACATGCCATACCGCCAGAGAAACAATTCAATTACTTCACGAGTCATTTCCTAATCGTGTAATCGGCCGCTTTTGCGATCAGAATTGTCCATGCAGATCTTGCGATTCAACGCCATTGGACTTTTTTTTTAAGTGAAAAGTCTGTGCAAACAAGCCTACGACTAACAACACCTTGAAAGAGGAAATTGGGAAATGAAATTCAAACACATTTTTCCGAAACGGTCATAGAAAATTTTAATTAAAGGGTATGAACTTGCCAGCAAAGTCCGATGTGCTATTCCAAACACAACCCCAATCTGTATTCTCTATGAATCAATAAAAAATGTAGCTTTCTAATTAAAAATTATCAAAATTAAATTTTTGCGTGAATTATGGGACACCCTTTAAATTATGTCAAAAAATCAGCCGAATAGCTTGCTGCATTAGCGCAACTGCTTAGACACTTTGTCGTACTTTTCCGAGCCAAAGACTAAAAAAGATTTGTCAAATAAAACAAATCATGCGAAGAACTGTCAAGGCCGGAAAATACTTCCAGCTAAAGGGAAATCATTCTTATAATAGATGTTTTATTTATGTTTACTGCTTTTTAATCATTATTCTTTTTACATTTAAAAGGCATACATTTTCTGAGCTCTTTACTGCAATGTGGGGAACTACTCGTTATTTTGTTAATTTCTTTAATTTTTAGATGAGATCAAGTTTCGTGTATAGACTGCAAGATCGATTGCGTTAGTTTCAAGCCCGAAAGGCGAGTGGACCTCATATTTTCGTATTACAAAATAGAAAAAAAAATGTTTCGCCTTTTTGACGTTAAGTTTTTTTACACTCATTCAGTACTGCTCAATTTTATTCAACTTCGAGTTGATTGGGGCTGCGAAATCGTCTCCTTGGAAATGCGAAATCGTAATGGATATTTTTTAATTCTAGCTTTGACATTTTTGGTTTTGTTTTGTAACGTTGGTAACGTGTTTCTCGTTACTAGTTTTCAATCCAAAGCGCTTTAACGTAAGACCTCGCTGATTCTTACATAAAGCGTTTTAAATCGTAAGCCCGGCTTATGTCAGTTTGTTTCGAAGGCTTTGGTCTTGCGTTGTTGCGCCAACATTTTTTAGAACTACCGACTTTCCTTATGTTTAAAAACATCTCACAATTTTTTACAGACTTATTTTACAGTTTATACTATAATTTTTAAAAATTGATTGTGTTCCCAAAATTGACTTTACATTTTCTCAAATCTCACCCATCGTGTGAGGAAAATATTTCTAAATCAGTGAACGACCTCGCTATTGAGACTTTTAAGCTATATGCGCAGTTTTATTGAAATTACCAACAATTCAATTTAATTTGTTGATATTATAAATTGCATTGCATTACTCGCTCGCCTTAAGCTTAAAATTCCCACAATGAAAATCCAATGCACACTCGAAACGATACATATATACCCACAGCACAACTGCATCACTTAAAAGCCACTTTACGTCCAATCAAACTACACTATATTGCAGTTGTAAACAAGTTTTCGATTTATTGGTATTTAATAAAAAAAAAAAAAAACGAAAAAAGGCCGACAAAAATAAATTGGGCCACAAGATGGATTCACTTCGAATATACAATTACTGGCTGTACAATTTGCCTTCTCGAGAAGTCTGGCTCTGGTGGGTCTGCGCCTTGTGGAATGCATTTCAAACTGCAACACCGACTGTTGGGCAATCCAATCGTCTGTCTGACCGTCTGGGTCGGGTGTAGTTTTGAATCCAGTTTTAAGTTAAACTGCACTGGGAACGAATGAATGAATAAATTGAAACCGAAAGTGAATATTTCTGTTCAGGTAGGTTGATAATATGATATCGGTGTGGTGCCCACTTGTCGCTGGCTCCCCCTTTGAATAATTAAAACGTAGCTGAGCCCACAACTGAGCCAATTAGCTGGCAGTTGCAATCGATGCCAAATATTGGACACAAAGAAATAAAATCAATCGCGACGCGACAGATGTTTCATAACAGTGGCCGGCCCTCCCGAAATCAGATCAACCAGAGACTGGTTCTTTTTAGTGCGATTTCAAGGCCGAAACGGAATAGTGCAGTGTAACGCCAGTCACCTTGTACAATAGTGTGGAATGTGTATGCGTTCAAAAGATATTTTTGTTGGGCTACTAGGCATTGGCAGCAGCGGACTTGTTGTTATTGTTACCCTCACAATGAGTGCGGTTCGAATTTTGTTTGAGTGCCGGGGTTCAAGTGGTAGAAGAAGAGCGTACTTGGGAATCATAGTAAGTGTGAATTGTATCGATTAGATTGACCACTTTGGATGCTCTCTTGATTTGATGGCTTCCTAGGAGATGCTTAAGATGGTTCACTTTGGGCACGTTGAACGTTTGACAGGGGAAGCATTTTTGAAAATGTCGTTTGGCCTTTGATGCATTGCTATGGGGTAATTGGGTTGTCAACTAAATGTCAAGATTTAGGCAGAGACAAGTGCCGTTGCACTTAAATAGAAGGTTTTCAAGATTGCAGGCCTCAAAGAAGAGTCTAACCATAACTATACAACAGATCAATTTGAATTGACCACAAATGTTTGGTGTTGCTGCTGAAGATTCTTGCTCTTGTTATTTATTTTTAAACGTTTTGACGGTTTGGCGTATCTTCCCTTCAAAAAGGTTACATGTAGCCTGAGGATTAGGCTTTTTGAGATTGTTGGCGAAAGACTAATAATATTCAAATATGTTTAATTTTACTTAAAATTGTCAATAATATACAAATGGCAATGCTGCTAAATACATTCCACACGCTGTGGAGAGTTTTGATGATGAAGATAATAATATCATAGTTTGTTTAACAGTTTTCTTTTTACTTAAATTGAATAAATCTATATTATAACGTTTTAAGAAATACAAATAAAAGGACGTCTTTCATTTTTCCTCCATTTTAAGCTTTCACCATTACGTAGGAAGAGAAAGATATTGTATTCCTTCAAAATTTTGAACTCGAGATGTTAATCAATTCTGACATTACGATGATAGAGAAACTCAAAAAAGTGGGTCGCAAAATTCTGTCCGTCTGTCTGTCTGTCTGTATATCCCGAGGCCTACAGCCTAAGCGGCTGAACGGATGTCGTTCAAACTTCGGATTTTAAGGTTGGAGGGCTTACAGTTCGAGGCCTTTTTTTTTCTTGCATGTAAACCTCAATATTAATGGTACTTCCCATACAAAATGTTCATACCAGTTTGATTTGTTCGAAGACGGCTCTAACGATTTCAACAAAAATTGATATTTAAGCAATAGGTGAGGTAAACATGACTGCATACTGAGTTTTCCGCTAAAAAAATCGAGTAACGGTACTTTTGAAATTTGGACATATCTCGAAAACGGTCTACTACACGTTTGTAACAAAAATTATTGCGTCCTTAATTTTCAATTCGAATCACCGAAAATGCTAATTTTTAAAAATGCTCATATCTCGAAAACCCCATTTTCGATTTCGATAAAACTTAAAAAAACCCCATTAATGCTTATATCCCTAACAATAACTTGTACTCGGTTTTCAGCTAAATAGTTAAGCAATAGTTTTTTTCAAACTAAACATTGCAATATTTGGTACTGTTTTGTCTGCCAAATTTTACAAAAACCGTTCTAACGATTTTGATCAGAATGCATATAAAATAAAATAAAATCAGTATTCAAAATAAGATCCAGTACTTAGTTTTTCTGAAAAAAATGGGAAAAAACAGTTTTTTAATTATATTTATATTTCCCGACCTTTTTATATTCCATTTTTTTTTCTTTAATCTCCCCACTTCCGATAAAAATGCAATAACTCCTGCAAAAAAAATTCATTTAAGCAAAATTTTCCTTTTTTTTCAACCTTGTTGAATATGCACCTCAAAATAATTGCAACCACTTCCTTACACAGTCAGAAACTCTAACTTCAATTGCGCCCCCACACACGTCCATCGGCATATTCGGTTTATAACTTCTAATGCAAACTCAAAAACAAATCTTTGAAAACTTACATAAATATCTATGTAAAGATATCAGTCTAAAACGTACCCTACTTCCAATCATAGAAACCTTAAACCAGCTGTAATAATATTGTTGGAGCAAACTCATCAATGCTCATCATTAATGCAAATGTTCACTACCAATTCAAACCTCGCGCCTTATTTTATACCAGTTTCCATATTTTTGAAGTACCGACTTACTTAATAAAGCTTTAAAATGTACAACAATGAAAAATAATGTATCGGTAGTTTTAAGCTATAAAAACCCCAAAAAATAAAAGCTTAATGTTCAGTCGCTAAAAACCCACATTGGTGGTGAAAACCGATTTTTATATTTTTATTTCGTTGTCGCTTTCGCTCATTGTCGCTGTTTGATATTCGCACACCACTTTCTGAAAAAAACATTTTCAGCGAAGTAAGTAGATGCACAAAAAGAATCTCACAATTAAGAATCGTCAAAATAAAGATTCTCGGTTGGCGATTGGAAAACGCTTCAATCGTACAAATATATTCGAGTCAAAAATAAAAATATGCATTAGCAGATCAGAAAACAGAAACCACTGCCACACTTTACACTTTGTAAAGTGTAAGAACTGATAAAATAGTACTGTAGACGCCATAACCCAATACAGAGATGTTACAGAAGATGTAGCTTTGGAGTGTTTCATGCTCAATTAATTTTACACAACAACTTTTAACAAAATCAACTTTTATTTTATTAAAATACTTAAATTGTATGACCTGTCTGTTGTCGGCTGAGGGTTGAACTGACTCCCTGGTGATTGTGTTGTCTATTTATATGTTTGAGTGGTGTATGTTTTGGGGTTGTTATTTGGTTGCGCTGGTGACGCTGTCAAGTGGGTGATCGTAAATTATCTAGAGCAGATTATTTATCGTCACATTCGTCCTGCGTACGAGTGGCTTGGATCGGATTTCGTCCTATCATTATGCGCACATGTGGTTTGGTTCGGGTGTCTTCTGTGGGTAACTTTAAGGCGTCGATCGTGGGAATTGATTTGTAAACTGACCGTGGGAATCGATCTTGGAAGTCGATCGTGTTAACTCTCCTCCTAGTCAGTAGAAGATTGTCCCAATCTTTCTTGAATAAGGATGTGCGCTCTGCTTTCGGTTGCTTCCATGAGTTCGATGACATCTTGGTTAGTACGCTTGGCTTTGAATAATTTGTAATATTTATATATCTTAATGATGGCGAATGTGGTTACAATTATGAATAGAATTGTTGATAGTCCCCACAATATCGGGTGTTCTTTAACTTCTGTTACATATGGCTCAATGTGGTCAATATTTGTGTATTTTAAATCTGAGTTAAGTGAGCTTACAAATGCAAGTATTGTTATTTTGGAAGGTTTACTTAATTTTATGTGTTCCACTATTTTATTCTTAAAATTAACATATGTTTTATTATCTATTGTAACATTTCTTTCGAATTGGATTAAATTTATTCCTGATAATTCTTTGTTATTAACGATATGAGAGCCGGTAATAACGATACTCCCTTCGGTGATTATTTCTACAGGTAAATTTCTTTCTTTAATCTTCGTGCAGTTCGCTTCAAAATTATTGAGTAGTTCTGTTAGGCAGTTAGGAGTGTGAAGAATAAGGCAAAAGTCATTGTTTAATTCTCTTTTACATTTGGTATTATAAAACTGCTTATGAAATTTAATTACTTCTTTTGGTATAATAATTTGTCCACCGTTTACATTATTACTTCTGGTTTTGTAATGATTACCCAAAGCAAAAACTTTCGGATATCTAATATACACAACAATAATTTCGTTTTTTTGAACAATCTTGAACTCGGATGCGTCTAATACATCGGTTATGGATACTTTTTCTTTTTCTTTATTTATTATACTTTTGATTTCATCTACATCTAGGATTAATGTATTTAAAATATTTGATTTGCTTAAATTAATTGTGTTTATTATTTCTCTTAATTCTACTGCTATGTATTTAACAATTCTAATTTTGTTGGTTTCTTTGGAAATTAGTTCAACATTTAACTTTTCCGTTGCTTTAAACAATTGAGTATTTATGGCTATTTGTTTATTATTTGACGCGATTAACTCTTGTAGCTTAAGTTCTATTTTTATGACGTCATCGTGGCCTGGGGTACCAGAAATCCACTTCCACAGGGTTCCTATCTCGTTTATACCTCTACGTACCCTATTCCTGATTAATAATTGACTTAGTAGTTTATTTGCTGCTTCTAATTCCTGTTTTAATTCATCTGAAGGTTTTTTCTCAACTGACATACTGCCTAAAATCTCCGTATATGAAGTTAGATTAATTAGGTGGAAAATTTCTCCGCTTTCTTAGTAAATTGCAGCTGTTGCATCCTCTACTAAAATGTATTCATCTTTAGAATAGTCCGTTATTTGTTGGCTCGCTGTGGAGGCAACTAGCATCAAGATTAAAAACATCATCTGTAAAGTTAATTTCTTATATTATCTTTGTGAATCTGTCTATTATTTATATCTATTACGATATTCCCTAAGTCTCTCTTGACCTTCTTTTTGACATATAGAGGTTTGTTTTTACTTCTCCTTTGACCTGTATCTACGAAAATTGTTTCTCCTTCTTCATAGGTTTTATTTTTCCTATGCTTATTAAAATATCTTATCATTTTCTGTTGATGAAAACCTATTTTATCCTTAGTTTCTTCGTTAGCTTTATAATTGTGGAATATGTCGATTGGTCTTTTATCTGTTACCATATGAATTGTTTCATTATATTTCTTAGTGGCTAGAGGCATAATATCTTTAATGTCTGTTAAATGCGCAGATTCTTTTACTATTCTTATAAGTTCTGTAAGCGTAGAATGGATTCTTTCTATGGTTCCATTGCTTTTTGAATGAGCGGGTGCTGTAGTTTTATGATTGATGTTTAAAAGGTTGTAGGCACATTGTGCAGAAGGTGAGCAAAACGCAGACTCGTTATCGGTGATCAAAGTTTTTACGTTACCGAATATTGGTAACAATTCAATCATCCTATCTTTCGCTTCGGTTTTTGAGCTTACTTGAGTGGTTATTAGATATTTAGAGAATGGATCTGCCATTGTGAGGAAGGTTGCATTGTCGCAGTAATAAATGTCTGCGTGGACACGTTCTCCTCCTTCTTTAGGAATTGGAGTCTCTCCAATTGGCTGTTTATTGGGGTGTCTCTCGTATTTGTTTTTTTTACATATTTCACATCCAGCATTTATTTCCAAAATTCGTTTGAATGCGTTTGGCCAGTAATATTTGTTAATGATTTGCTTGTATACTTCTTTAGCTTGTCTATGAGCTCTGTTGTGTTCATTCGTGACTATTTTTAATTGTTCTTCCTTTTCCGTTATATCTTCTACTATTTGATTGCAAAATATAAATTTTATTGTTGGGAATTGTTGCAAAAGTTTATTTTGAATTCTAGAGAATGTCTCCTCGGTACTATATATACCTATAGTTAGACCCTTCTCGGTGATTTTTTTAATTTTTCCTAGTATTTCGGAATCTTTAAATAAAATTGTGTGTCTCCAGTAACCTGGGTGGATTTCTTTTGAAATAATGTTGTTATTTAAAGCTTCGTAAAAAATAAATTGCGTTTTAAAACTATTAATTTTTTGGTTTACTCTTTTGATTTTGGGTATGGGGCTACTCTCTGCACTATGTACAGTCCCTTCAATTGATGATTCGTCGGCGTTCATCATGTGTAGCTCTTGTCTGCTAAGAGCTCGGCTTATAAAGATAATCGGTTTTTTTTCTTGGCTGAGCACTGCACCTATGGCTGAGTTGCTAGCATCTGTCGTAAGCTCAAATCTGCTATTAAAATCGGGTTGGTTAAGCGTTATTTGCTCGCATAGCCTATCTTTTAGTGTGTTAAACGCCTTGATAGCTTCGTCGTCAAACTCGATTGCTATTTTCTTACTATTATTTTGCCCAGTTCGGCCATTTTCTCCTCTGAGATATTTTGTAAGGGGTTTAGAAATCATTGCATAATTTCTTATAAATTTGCGGTAATATCCGGATAGTCCTAAAAATGATCTAAGTTGCCGTAGGGTCTTAGGTTGGGGGAATTCTTTAATACACTCTGTCTTTTTCGGGTCCATTTTAATACAGTTGAAGGATACTATGTATCCCAGAAATTCTACTTCTTTCATGAAGTATTTTGATTTTTCGCTAGAAATCCGCATGTTTGCTAGACTTAAGGCTTTAACTATTTCTTCAATGTGTGCCAAATGTTCTTCTTCGGTTTCCGAAAAGATTATTACATCGTCGATGTAGACGTGGCAAAATTTTCCTATGTATTCACGGAGTATGTCATCCATGGCTCCTTGAAATATTGAGGGTGCGTTCTTCAATCCGAAGGGCATCCGAAGGAATTCATACTTTCCATTATTAACGCTAAATGCCGTTTTTTCTCTATCACTCTGTTCCATTAGAATTTGGTGGAATCCACTTTGAAGGTCCAAAGTAGTGAAAAACCTTGCCTTCCCTAGATTTGCTAAAATCACTGCGGTATCGGCCATTGGATATTTTTCCGTTTTAGTGAATGAATTTAGTTTTTTGTAGTCGATCACCAATCTATGTTTCTTTGAACCGTCTTCATTGAGACCCTTTTTGTCTACCACCCAGACAGGAGAGTTGTATGCGCTTCTGCTAGGTTGTATAATATTGTTCGAGAGGAGATTTCCTATTTCTTCGTTCACAAAGTTAGCTACAGATTGTGGATAAGGGTAACCCTTTGTCCATATGGCAGCGTCATTCGTAGTATGTATGCGACATTTTACGCTTGTGTTATATGGGAGAGAATTTAGATTTTCCGTAAACACTCCTTGGTATTTCCTTAAAATCTCTTTTAGCCTTCCCTTGTGATCATTGCTTTCTAGGTTAATCTCTAAACTGTTAATTAATTGATCACTGAATATCAAGGGTATTATGCCCTGGTCATATTCTAGTGTCGAGTCCCTTATGTTAATGTTGCCTTTTACTTTACGTAATAATTTAATGCCAATGATCGCGTCGTAATCTTTAAGTTTATTTAATTCAAAAAATCGTTCCTTAACTCCTAAAATGTTTATTTCTTGAAATGTTTTAATAATGCTTGTTCCGTGAACGCTTTTTACTCTAGATGGGATGTCTAATATTTTATTAGAAAACAGTCCAGGTTTTACGTAACTATGCGTGTGTCAATTAAAATGTTGAATATTCTACCCGACTTACTATCCGTTCTTCTTATATATGGTAAGTCGTGCCTTAATCTAAAAAATTATCGCCTTCGCTTAAGTTGTGCAACCGGGGGACTTTGTTTATAGGTACTTGGGCGCTATTCGGCCGCTCTCTTTTATATGCGTTACTATAATCCCGTGTTGCGTTATTCGGATTCCTATTATTACTGCGGTTAGGATTTTCCCAATGTGATCTGTTATATTGGTTTTGCCGTTGAGGCACGAAATTCCCACTAGTGGTATCCATTCTCATTGGATAATGTTGATTATGGTTAAAGTTATTTTGGGGAATATAATGTTGTCTACCGTTGGGTTGTTGGGGTATCTGCCTTGGGGTTTGTCTTTCGGTGAAAGTTTTAATACGACTTTCATTCGTTTCTATTTCCTGTGCTCTAGCTAGAGCGTTTGGAAGGTCCCCAGGATTAAGTGCGAACACGATGTTACTGGCAGGTTGGTTTAAACCAGTAACGAAGACTCTTAATGCGTTCTGCCGTGCTCTATCTGTCAAGCATTCGGTTTGCGCCGTTCTCGGACCATAGGTCATAATTGTTTTATTTATTATAAGGGTAAGTACCTTTGTTACATTGTCGTAGAACTCTTGCAATGATTTCCTATCCTGTCGCATATTGCTCAATTCTGTCTCTAGCATGTGTACTGGCCTTTTATCGCTGTACGTTAGATCTAGTCGTCCTAATATCGCGTCAATATTGAGTGGTGTCCCGTGGCTTGTTAAAACGTCGTTAGCTTTCCCTACTATCTTGTTTCTAACTATATTTACAACTGAATAATACCTAGCACCACCTTTACACGCTTCGTATACCTTCATTGCGTTTGTTAACGCCGTACGCCAGGAGACGTAATTATCCCCATCAAAATTTGGTAAGCACTTTGCTACTTCTAACCCTTCCCCATCTTTTACTGTAGGATCTATTGTTATATCCTTGTATGATTCGATATCATCACAAGGGGAAAGTGAGGCTAACTGTCCTGTAAGGAATTCTATTTGTTTCTGTAACCCTGCTGTGGATTCCGCCACCAGTTTACCTACGATTGCCGATAGCTGTTCCGCTGTCATATTCATATTGCTACGTTTATAAATTTCTGATTAACGCGAATTGATAGTTTGGAAAATAACTCTTAGGTTAAATACTTAAATTAACACAGTTTGTCTTTATATATATATAACAATAACTTTAAAATTCCTTACGTGGATTTACTTTGCTGTTACTGGAGCTTCGGCTGCTTATGTGCCTACTTTTCCTGATCTGTTGGTTCACTTGATGTGTCCTTGGTTGCTGCCAGGTGCTTTACGTCCGGAAGTCTTTTTTGAGTTCGGTGGAGTTTGTTTATCAAACCCTTTCCCTCGTTGTTCAGATTTATATCTGAATTTTTCTATTTAATTTTTGGTGGTTCACGCCGCGGAAGGATAATTGGTATTTTTTCCTTCTTGACTGCGGTAGTGGTTTCACTTATGTAGTTGCTTTGCTTAATGTTCGAGAGGTGATGTTTTATTTTTACTTCACTTCGATTACTACACTTGATTTGCACTTTTTTAAACGTGTCCCTGCTCGGGCGCCAATTAATTTTACACAACAACTTTTAACAAAATCAACTTTTATTTTATTAAAATACTTAAATTGTATGACCTGTCTGTTGTCGGCTGAGGGTTGAACTGACTCCCTGGTGATTGTGTTGTCTATTTATATGTTTGAGTGGTGTATGTTTTGGGGTTGTTATTTGGTTGCGCTGGTGACGCTGTCAAGTGGGTGATCGTAAATTATCTAGAGCAGATTATTTATCGTCACATTCGTCCTGCGTACGAGTGGCTTGGATCGGATTTCGTCCTATCATTATGCGCACATGTGGTTTGGTTCGGGTGTCTTCTGTGGGTAACTTTAAGGCGTCGATCGTGGGAATTGATTTGTAAACTGACCGTGGGAATCGATCTTGGAAGTCGATCGTGTTAACTTGCTCTAGATCTAGATCTACTGCACCAACGAACATTACTCACCTATGTATTATTTTAACAATTTTCGAAGGGGACATGCTGTATAGCTTTTTCTAAACAGTTTTGCCAAACTTATCCTTTAGCGACTTAAAAACTTTCGTCGACTAGCCGTTGCCGATAGTCGTTGCATGTGCAAACTTTTGGTTCAGTACTACCACTGTTATATATCGCTGTCGTGTTTGTTTTAACTTCATGTACCTAGAGGGACCAATGCACCATGTTCGTAGTGGGACAACACGTATCGTGTTGGATTTTCCGAAGAAGGGGAGTGACCATGACCACTGGTGGTTTTTGACGATTTTTTGCGATTATCATACGAAACATTTTAAAGAAAGAACTATATCCCTCCAACTGTTATTTTTGAACAAAGAACACATGGCTCACAAGTCAATAACGATCGCAGACCCGCAACCAACAGCTTTTGTCGCAATCCTCTCCCTAATACTACAAAACCACTTGATTTGTACTGATTCTCATAGACAAGGCTTATTTTAAAAAAAAAGTTTTGCAGAACTCTTAGTTACCTGCTGCATGTTTCTATAGTCCCTACCTTTTTTTTCTGTAATTTTTCTCTATAAAACCACCGCAGCTTTTTATGCAAATTGCATTCAGCACACTTCGCAGGTCCATTTCTATTTTGCTTACACAAATCTAACAAATGGCATGCTCCCACAGGAAAGCCATTACAAACTAAGCATAGAACTATCTTGCAGTCATATTTGCAGAGCTTCTTAAAATTCTGCAATCTCCTTCGAAGCCTGTAAAATTCTGCTCGCACGCATTCCTTTCCACCTTCGCCAGACAAACATAATTTGTCATCCTTATACCGATCCCGCCACAGTCCCATAACTCATCCCGTAATCTTGCCGTAAAGATTTGTCTACGCACATTTTTCGCGGGACTCTTACCTCATTGAAAGGGGTATTTGAGTACGAGCCTGTCTCTTTCGCTATATGAGGAATGCGTTCCTGAAAGTATTTATATATAAAAAAAAAAAAACTCAGCGCCAAGCTGCATCTTCACTTACAAAAATGCATTTTACTTGACAAAATACCTCCCTCGTGTAGAACATTTCTCACAGTCCCCTTATCCCATCGACCAGCGCAGAGAAACGAACAAGAGGTATAAAAGTATCCCCAATGAGCCTGTGTGCCTGTGAAAGGAAGGAAGGAAGCTGATTCACATTCGTCTGACGAAACTATTTCAGTTCTCTATTTTTGGAGGAAACTAAGTGCACAGCCCATGCACGATGCATCGCTTCTTATCTCCCAAAGAACAGCGACAGCGCTGTGGCATATATGGCACAAGAGCACACTTTAAGATGGAAATGAAAACCCACAAAATGAACAACAAATGACGTTGGCAGAGCAGCAGCTGACGACAGAATTTTGACCTGATTTACTGGGAGAGTATCCACGAAAAAATCCCTCAGTGCTATCCCGATATGCTACCTCTTGTGTTCAACACAAATACGATCCACAATCTATTTTATCGGCGATATTTGATATTTTTTGAGTACCACCTAACGCCAGGCAGTGTAGGACAACAGCACGTCTCATGTTTTGATTGAGAATCGGTGGTTGCTCCTTGGTGTCCTTATTTTTAGAAGTGTCTTGTTTTGAGATATTGGAACATCTTGTCGTGTGTTTCGGGTAGGGGTGATATATACTTTCCTCTTTCATTGATTTCAGGACAACGAATGGGACTCAATTTCAAACACATTTTCGAACCATAAGTAGGATATGTGAGGGGATGTAAATAGTACAGTCAGGGAAACAGCAGCTGTCCGATGTTGATTCGGTCATTGAAATTTCATTAAGTTTGCGCTATAAGTGACAATAGAAAGAAAAAAAAACATCTCTTTATTTTTATTTCTATTTTTATTTCCGGTCGCAGGAGGACTCGCATTAAATTTGATTGCCTACAATTTGTTTTAAATAAACCCCTTTTTACAGGCTTTAAATTTGGGTCTGCGATTGATTATAACAGTTTAAATTTAATTGACTCGCAAGGCATCTACAAAAGCCTGATAAATTAAACAATTACCCAATTTAGTGGTATTTTTAGCCGCCATTTCGTTTGCATTATATCGAGGAATTTGAATGCAATCGAAGCGAGAGGCATCAATGTTTGTGGTGATATATTTATTGCGTTGTGGAAAACGCCAATTGACTCGATAAATCTAAATGCGAAACAAAGGTATGTTTTCTTGGGCTATTTTGGTGTTATTGTGGGCACTTAATTTTTTTTATATCAAGTACCTACTTCCATTGTTTTTTTTTTCTGTCACCCCTGGCACATTCGTTTGCAATGTTGTGACTGCTGTTTGATTTGGTAACAGGGAGTGAGTTGGCATGTTTGCGCCTAGTTTTCAAATTTTTAAAAAATATAAACATACGCATAGGCAACTTAAATTGTGTTCCCACATTTAGGCACAGCACCAGTGTGCGTGTTTGCTTTTGAACTAGTGAGTCCCTCCAACTGCAATAAAACCAATCATGTCAAATAATTTCCCAGGCGAGTTCGCATAATGACCCAAAGTGCCAAACTGTAGGAACTTTTATTTTTTGCCCGAAACTGTATTGCATCGCGTTCCTTATTCGTCTGGTAATGTAAGCAGTGTTGCCATTTTGGGCTATCTATTTTCTTAAAAAAACGATAGAAATTTCTTCAATGAGCGCCCAACACAAATTTGGGCTACATATCGTTTAACAAGTTTTGTGTAGATTTTGTTTGTTTTATTTCTTCGCAAAACTACAGAAAAGAAATATTTTCGAACAAACCCGCAATTTTAAAACTTGGCAGCACTTTCTAACATCTGATCTAAATAAAGTGCATGACTATAGGTCGCACGTAACTTTCTCGTTCACCGATTGGTAGGTAGGTTAAAGTTCAGAAGCAACCGCACATAAAATATAAGGATAGGTATAAAATCGGAATAAAATTCACTTTGAAGTGATTCATTTGATATGCCAAAATCGCAGTACATAATCAAAAAACAATATGAGTTCTTGTAAAGGGTGTTTTTTTTAGAGGTATAGAACTTTAAGTTGGCAACACTATTTTAACTGGCGGCCATTTTGTCAGCTGTCAAGTGATTTATTTTTAGTTTGGTTTGGCATTTTAACTTGAATAGACTGACGCCTGAACAACGCTTCCAAATTGTGCAAATTTATTTTGAAAATCATGGTTCTGTTCGAAATACGTATCCCAATTTTCATAAGCGAATTTTGTTTAGCGATGAAGCTCACTTTTGGTTGAATGGATACGTCAATAAACAAAACTGCCGTATTTGGAGTGATGATAATCCTCGAGTGCATGTTGAGACACCGTTACATCCACAAAAGCTGACTGTTTGGTGTGCTTTATGGGTTGGTGGAATAATAGTTCCGTACTTTTTTAAAAACGATGCTGGCGAGAACGTTACAGTCAATGGTGACCGCTATAGAGCCATGATTACTGACTTTTTCGTTCATCAATTGAACAAACATGATGTGCAGGAACTGTGGTTTCAACAAGACGGCGCAACATGTCGCACAGCTCGTGCCACAATTGATTTATTGAAGGAACCGTTTGGTAACCGCATAGTTTCACGTTGCGGACCCGTGAATAGGCCTACAAGATCGTGCGATTTAACGCCGTTTGACTATTTTCTGTGGGGATATGTGAAGTCGCCGATAATCCCGAATCGATTTAACACTTGGAGGACAACATTCGCCGCGTTATTGCCGATATACGGCCACAAATGTTAAAAAAAGGCATCAAAAATTAGACCTCCAGATTAGACTACTTCCGAGCCAGCAGTGGCAGAAATAATATTTAAATTATAATGCCAGAAGATTATCTTTCGAATAAAGTAAATTTCATGTCAATTTAAAAAAATTATCTTTGTTTTATTCCATTTAAAAGTTCTATACCTCTAAAAAAAAACACCCTTTATATCAAAAAAACAATATGAGTTCTTGTATGATTTAGCTCGCAGTAACAGGCAATTTTCGCAAATTCTGGTTGAAGAATTATAAGCATCTAATGTACCATTTATAAGCTCTTACACTTATAAGACCGGCTGGCTTAGGGCCGTTTTATTCACTATTGTTCAACTTCCCGATAACACCTATGTTGACCAACTTCGGAGTTGATTTGAAAGAGAGAGTTGAGCGGCAAGTTGAAAATTGCTTTTATTCACTACCCTAATTCTCAACTTTTGAGTTGAAATTCAAAAGTTGGATGACTTGCTGTTTCAGAAATATCCCTGGGATATTTGTGGCAGATGACACAAAATATGTCAGTTTCAACTTTGGATTTGGATTTCGCCCGTCATTCTCGTTAGGCAATGCATACTTTATGTATTTTATTCTTTGTCTATGGTTTTCGCTTTAAAGAGTAGATATCCATATAAAAATTAAATTTATTCGAGGGAATTTTGCTTTCGCGAAAAAATTATGTGCTGTTTGCAGTAGTTCCCAGCGCAACTTTGTTACTGGTTTAATTTACACGATCTGTCGAACAAGAATTACGAACTTAATAATATATACAATAACAACTTTTTCGCGATGCACAATACCTTCTGCAGATGCACGGCAACGAATTCATAATAAGATGGAGCACAATTGTCGTCCGCTTTGAGAGACGGAAACTATAGATAAAGTCATTGTCTTCCCACTTTTCAAGTCCGTCGCCGTGGTATTATTCTGTATTGCCGTCTCTAACAGACCAATTTCTCCTCCTCTCCATCGGCTTCACTGCTCGAATCAGACTATGGCCAATTCTCGCAACAATAATTTAAACGATATATTATTTCAAATTTTAATTAATAATAATTACTTTCCTCACTTGATTTGAAGAGCTAACAGTCAAAAACCCAAGTTTTGTGTATAAATAGATTTTTTATACACAAAACCCCAAGTTTGCTTTTCTAACTTCTACTATTTCGGGGAGTTGAGTGAACCAAAAGTTGACCAACTTTCGGTTTTCTCATCTCCGGAATATCCAAAATTGAGCCAGTCAACTTTGAAGGAATAAAAGCAAATTCTCAAGTTGAAAATAAAAATCGGCAAGTTGTGTTCAACTTCGAGTGAATAAAACCGGCCTTAAGGTGTCGATGATTGAAATTGGAAGTAGGGTTCGCGATAGACTGATATCTTTGCATAGATATATTATGTAGAAATTCAGGGACTTGTTTTTGAATTTGCTTAAATTTAAAAGCTAAATATCCCGATGGACGTGTGTGGGGGTGCAAATGAAGTGGGAGTTTCTGATTGTGTAAGCTAAGCTGCAAGTAGTTGGATTTATTTTAAGGTATATTCAAAAAATTTTTTGAAAAAAATAAGAAGAGGGTGGGTAATATTTGCTAAGAAGAATTTTTGCGTAGCTGTTATTGCATATTTATTGGCAGTACGGTATTGAGCTTTACAAAAATATACAAAGGCAGATCGGGATTTGGGTGGTCATTTTTGAGAAATAATTCAAAAACTGATTTATTTATTCGGCCCTATCAAGGTATCCGTTCGGAACGGAATTGTCTCCGATTTGTACGAAATTGGAGAAATTCCATTCGAGATTGTCGCATTGCGTGGAACCGCGTTATACCACTTACTTTTGACAGCTACACGGAAGATCAAATCAATCACGAAAAGTTTGTCTAGTTTTAGAGCTTAGCTAAGGATTTACTAATTCACGACTTTTTATTCGCAATTCTAGAAATTGGGCGATATTGACCCTCAAAAGTCGTGAATCAACACTTTTCATTATCAATAATGCGGTCAAACGAGAAAGAACAGATTTTCAATCGTAAATTGCAACTTATTTTTATCATTTTGCAATTTGCTATTCTCGAGGGGTGATTTGAGACATCACCGTATTAAATTGAAAATGTTTTATCGTGATATTAGAAAACTTTATTCTCAATTTGCAACTTATATCTTGTGATTTACAAATCAAAATTCATAGTTTTATTAATTAGGTTATTTTCGAATACATATTTAGAGTCATATTTTATAATTCTTTTTCCTCCTGATATCCAAGAAAATCATACGGCGCCATATCGTCCGGAGACAACGGGATTTGTCTGGGATGGTTTTTTGGTCTTTGCTGAAATTTAAAATGCAAACAAAATATTTAGATGAACTTGACATTAATACGAACCTTTACAATTCTTCTCGATTACATATTTTAGAATCCATTCCAATTGATACTTCTAATCGTAAATTTCAACAAACAGAATTTGGTATTCTCCGCCGTTTTCAATGTCAAATTACAAATTTTTGTATTAATCCATGAAAACTTCGTTGTGATTTGCGAGAAATATATAATTCGTAAATTGCAACTCAAAATTTTGCAATCCGTGTACACGGTACATTTTTTCCGAAGCTCTCCGACAACTAATTGCTGCGGAATACTTTAATGTGAAATGAACGCGTTTATATGCAATTGTCATTTATTTTGTTCCGAAACGTATACTTCGAACGCAATTTGCGTTCCGATCCGATTTGACTTTCGTATCGGAATTTTTTTCGGAATGGATACCTCGATAGGGATGAATGTCTTCAATAATGGAGTTTTAGTGAAAAAAAAAGTGTACTTCCAGGTCAATTCTTAACACAACAGAAGTGTCCGGAATATTTTTAGAGAATTGCCCTGAGCTCACCAACACATACTAAAAAAATGTCAGATTGAAGTGTTTGTTGTGTTATTAGAAACAAATTTTTCTCTATGTGATCCGAAAAAATACAATTATGCGTGCAAAATGTAAACTGAAATTGATATTAATCTATATTGAGTATTAACTTGGCCTATTAAAACAATTATTTTTACTGTAGAAAACAAAAAAAGTAGGAACAGAAAACCAAATCTCACATATGGTGTCTACCACTATTACAAAAGTGCTCCAACGAATTTCATTGAAAAGAGCAGTTCTGAATTTCGGGGCAATTCTCTCGGATCTTCAATGAAAAACGCCATAAGCATTTTAAATCAAAATCGTTAGAGCTGATTTTGTAAGATTTTGCAGGCAAAAAGTAACAAATATTGCAATGTTTAGTTTGAAAAATACCATTGCATAGCTATTCAGCCATTTGCAGCACCGTGTCCCATAACCGTACTTCTTTCATTGCATCGCATGTTTGGCTATTGAAGTGTCGAAGAATGTACCCGATCCACTTCCATTTGCTCAGAGTCTTGGAAATATGCGTTTGATTTGAAAAATCATTCATTTCAATACGTGACCAATGATTAAATATTTTAAAACCCAGCTACAACTACAAATTTTTAACAGTATCCACCAGGAACAGGTGAAAATCCTTTTTTTCCGATATGTGCAAGGTGTAACAGAAAATGGCACCATATGAAGTGAACAGCAAACATCACATATCGTGCCGATTCGAGGATACTCGCCCCTATAGGAACAAGTTCAAATAAGAAAATGTAAATTAGTAAAAAATCACTATACACACATGCACATGTACACGTCCGTGACAAAAAATGTAAACATTTGGCTTGTTAGTGAAAATTATTTGCAATCAAGTTCCTTTTATAAGGACCAAAATGAAACAAACAAAAAAAACCTTGGGCAACACACGATGTCACGTTTCATTTCCCTTTCACAAACATAATCTACACCAGTCATCCATTCCAATTAGGCAGTGATTTTTTAAGCGAAAGCATACAAAAAAAAAAAACAGATTCATCGCTTCGCTTGACATAAAATTCACATAAAGCAAGTGGAACTGGGACAACTACACAGAAGGGCTTTAGAACATTTTTTTTTTTTCGTCTTTTTAATTCAATGGCGTCGCTGCATACCACTTGTGTAAGTATAGAGTGAAGGCAGCTAGCTATTGTTGTTTTGTTCTTAACATCATGGAGAGCCGAGCGTATGTGAGTATATGCTTTGTTTTCTGCAAGGATTCCATTAATACCATACTGATACTGACTCTCTTGTGAATGCAGAACGGTATACTCTGTAGAATGGTGTAAGTGTGTCTTTACTTGACATCTTCCGGTTCCGGTAGTTTAAGACAAGTGCAGTCATACGTGCAGTAATGTGGGGTGGTGGTATTAGATACCTGAATTGATTGGTATCCTGCTGTTTGCTGTTCTATAAAAGCGAATATTCAGAACGAGAATTGTTTGCTTAGTTCTAGAAACCTCATTCCGTAATTGAAGTCCACTTAAACGATTGATTTTATGAACCCAAAACAAAGATCTACGATTTTAATAGATCATCTGCACAGACCACATACGATCCACAAGTATTGGCCTGGATTGTAGATATCCTTTTTACTGTCTGCAAACTGGGTTAGAAAAGGGGTTGTTAGATTCCTTTCGATCCACACTGCTGTCTCAATGAAGTGCAAAAATTCTAAAGAAAAACGTACGGATTCCACATACGTTCCACTATACCTTCAAAAAGGCCCTTGACTAAATATAATTTACCCAGACAATGGCAAGAAAGTAAAATCCCTTTTTTTATGCAGAGATAAATGTTGACTGTTTCTGACAGGAACAAGATACCCAATTAGGTTCCACTATTCGAGACTCTGCCCTTAATATATTTTTGGTTATCTTCTATTAAAAACTTGATGTGAATGTTTACAATCGGAAACTATCGCTGAATACATTTGGCTAGCTTCTATCGAAAGTTGATATGCGATTGATCCACCATCTGTCTTCTTGCCAACCACAAATCGTACACGTTTCTTTATTCGCATTTCAAACTTCTAAAGACGTTCCACAAATCTCTCTCCAAGTCGATGGAATTTCTAATGCAAATGCACGTCTAAGGTTTCAAACAATTGCTATTACAGAAATATTGGTTTTAGTATCGCTTAACAATGGGGTAGAGGAACTAGCCGCACAAGCCTGGTTGACCGAGAAACCACAATTGATGCCATAAGTTGACTGTACATAAGGTTTGTTTGTGTTCCCCTCCGCACGATGCACCCGAGAACAGTATACTCTGCAACTCAACAATGGAATTTTTTTGTGTTTTCTTGTTGGTTACTCTATGACAGTAATTTGATCAATGAGGGAGCTCAATCGATTTTCATCATTCAACACCTTACGATGTGAATGGTATGATGGCAGACAAGTTATTGACACTGAGAGCGAGTGACTTGGTATTTGCTCGGCAATGGGTAAGTTCAACGTACATTTCATACAAGAAGATTGACGGAAGGTATCAAGATCATCTGAGGGGTTTCGGTTACTTGAATAATATTTTTTTTATATTGAATTAAATTTTTTACAGGCGAACGAGAAGCTGTGGGAAGGCATGGGTGTTGAAGGATGGGGGAATTAGGTGAGGTACTAACCCAAACGTGGACTGAAAAGACACATTTTTACATAGGTATGGGCTTCTTGTTCTTGGTAAAAGATGAAGGCCGATATAACCGATGGGCTGCATCGGAACTACATCATCGCATTGCTATTGTTGTGGAAACAATATCTTACTGATAATTACGTTTTGTTCGCTCCGTCAATTTTGAATTTAGCTTGTCGATTCTTTAATCCGACTATGAGACCGGCCGCACAGTGAACACGAATTTCACTCGTTCGACTACTTGTCGTACGAATTGACTGCGCACATTGAATACGATTTTCTCCGTCAAATAGGCAGTGACTCAGTGTCTACGTCCATTTTCAATATTTCATCGTACGAACATGACAAAAAATCCCAACATGTTCGGATTTTTTTGGACTACACGTACGTATACGTACGACTAACACGCATTGAGTGTGCGCGCTCCCATAGTACTTTTAAGGTCGGCATTGTTCGTGCGTGTTCGTAAGCGTTCGTACGAGTCAAATTCGTTCGAAAACGTATCCACTGTGCGGGCGGCCTGATTCTATGTATAACAAGTATTGAAATTCGTGCATAGAAGTTCCCGCTGAAACCTTTGCAAGTCGCAGAGCATTATGTAAGTGATCTGCAAAAATTAACAATGACAGTGATAAGTTTCTTCTATTCGACAAACTACTACATTCCACGAGTTGCACCATAATACATGGAATGGATCACTACTCAGCCGTTTGATAACACTTTTTGGCGCAGTGGCTCAATGGTTAGCGGTTCGACATATAAATAAGTTGATTTTCAAATTGACAATGCGTCGAACTAATTATCAATTTAAGTCTCGACTTTAAATTTGCAGAAGCTCACAATTGCAAAATTTTTATGGAAAATATTGCCAATTAGTAAAATTAGAGTCGAAACAAAAAAATAGTTATTGGTAAAGCCCAGTGAAATTTTCGTGTTCGCATTAAACCAAATTTTTTGCTTTTTGACTAATCAACTGAAGACATTCGGATGTTTAGTTTAGCGCGTGTAAGTGTGACAGCTGAAATTAACTGATCATTGTATGATTGCTCTTCATGTATGTTCCAGTAGCAATGAATTAAATGGTGGCAATACCTACATAAAAAATTATTTTTTTACGGACTTTACTCTTTTAAATGAATGTTTGAAATATGAATTTTGGGAGCCAGTTTACGATGAACCTGACCCATCTATTGGATTTGATCTCTTTCTTACAACATTAAATAATTACATAACAATTTGACGACTGTGTCCCCTCAAATCACGAACAAGGAAACAGAATAGGTTTTTAAAGCCGTGGATGACGCACAACCTCTTGAATAAGATTAGAAGGAAAAACAGACTTGCAAAAAAATGTAGAAGTCATCCACAAAATAAAAAGCTTGATAAATATTATGACAATTTGTGTAAATCCGTGCATCAAAATATTGAGGAAACGCATAACAAATCTTATACTGACTCATTTGAACGAGCTGGGAGTAATACAAGAGATCAATGGAAGGTAGTTGATAGCATTTTGGGAAAAAGTAGGCAACCAATAGGTATTAACAGCTTGGTGAAAGAAGGCAAAATGTACACTGCTTAGTTAACATTTCCAACTAACTCAATGAGTACTTTACCGAAATCTCAGAAAAACTGAAACCATCTGTTGAGAATTCCAATGGACTGCAATTGTTCTTTAAGATCAACAGAAAATTTACAATCGAACAGTTTTGTTTTCCAACCATATTCTTCAAACGAGACCTATAAGGTAATATTATCCTTAAAAAACAAACATTCGTGTACAAGCGATGGTATATCGAGTGTATTGTTGAAGAAAATATGTTTCTATGTGGTGGACAATACCTGAAAAGTGCTGAAGTTATACCACTTTTTAAAAAAGGTAATAAAAGTAATATGTCGAACTATCGACCTATATCCCTACTACCATTGTTTTCTAAGATTTTTGAAAAACTTGTAAAACGCATATTGTCTTTTCTAAACAGAAACAATTTTTTTAGTAGTAAACAGTTTGGATTCAGGAGAGGAATGTTAACCGAAGATGCAATCCTTAGAGTCTGTAGACAGTTATATGAAAGTATGAACTGTAGCAAATCTGCCATTGCTCTTTTTGTGGATATGACAAAAGCGTTTGATATGGTAGACCATGACTTGCTTCTAAACAAATTGTACAATGCTGGTTTTAGAGGAGTAATTCACAAGTGGTTTACGTCTTATCTCAAAAATAGAAAGCAAAAAGTAAAGGTAAATGGGAGGCTTAGTGATTTTTGTGTTTTAAAAAATGGCGTACCACGGTGTCAGTACTTGGTCCTTTGCTATTTTTAATCTATATAAACTCGCTATTTGAGCTAACTCTAAATGGAGAATCAACTGCATTTGCAGACGACATCGCCTTTACATACAAGTGTATTACGGTATATGAATGTATTGCAAAGATATCGGAAGATCTTGAAACTTTAAGACTTTGGTTTGCGGAACATAAACTGATTATTAGCGAAAAAACTAAACTAATGTCTTTCAAAATATCAAATAACGTTTTAAATGGTTTTAATTTATGTTTCTATGCTTATGATTGTAAAAAATTCTGTTTACCTTTACATAGTTGTGGAAAAAGTAATTTTGTTGGTAGTTCAAACTGTTCAAATAATTGTTTTAAAATTGAATCAGTTCATCACTATAAATACCTTGGAGTATTAATTGACCATAACATGAATTGGAAGGATCATATTCAAACCATTAAAATATGCTCCTAGTAACTCGAAAAATGTATCTCATCAAGCCACACTGTTCCCAAAAAGTATTAAAGTCAATTTATTACGGCCTTGCTCGCACTCTAAGTTGCAGTATGGTATCACCAGTTGGAGTGGTTCCTACACTAGCTCTTTAAGACCATTATTAATAGCTCAGAAACATTTAATCAGGATTGTTTTTAATAAAAGTCGTTTTATTCAAAGCTGGCCCTTATTTAGAGACCTTCGAATTTTACCAATGAGACACCTTTACGTCTTTAAAGTTCTAAGAGAATTTTATAAGAAAAGCGGTAACACTCCTAGTAGAACTACACAGCTCTATAGCCTGCGTATAAACACCATGAACCTTGTCAATGTTCCAATCGCGCACAAAACCCATTTTTCGGTACTTCTACACTGTTACAGCCCCCTTAATGTTCAATCATTTACCAGTTTCTGTTCGAACAGCCGTACATTTGAATTCATTTGTAAAAAAAGGTTAAAGACTGGTTATTCACTATTATTTTTGATGTCCTTGAATCGTTACTTAAAAGCAATATGCTACCATAATCATCAGCACATGTCAATGTCTAAGTTTTAATGTTAATTTATAAATTCCTATCTATTCTCAGAACTATTTTTTAAATTGCTATATATACTCTTTGCAATGAAGCCATACAAAAAAAAGAATTATTTTATAAAACCGATGTTTTTTTTTATTTTATTTTGATAATTAAACCGCTGTGTGATTCCACACTAACTTTTTAAGTTACGGATTGATTACAATATTTTCGCTGTAGATATTCTAAAGCAAAAGTTATGAAGAAAAAATATAAATAAATAAATAGCTGACTGACTTGAGGTATTTCAGTTTTTATTGGCCTAGGTTGATCAAGTGAATAGTTTTTTCAGTTGACATTTAATTTAATTTTGTTTTATTTAATGTACTGGCTGCCGACAAATCTAGTCAAGAAAATGTTGCCTTCATACTCAGTTGGCATTACCAAGTGTCAAAATTCAAAGTTAAAGTTGACTGGTCAAGGCGTTCGTTTACCTAGTCCAGACAAATCAAGTCGACGGTTTACATAAAATAGGTATTCGAACGTCCCAATCAATGGCACCGCGATAAATAAAATGGCGACCTACCATTTAAGTAAGCGATCGACTCTGGCAGACTATCTGACAGTTTGTCATCATATGGTAGCAAATGTTGTCAAACATAGGACATAATTCATGAAAGATCATTTCTGTTTTTACAACTGATGAGCGCAATCGAGCGTTCGCCAATCTAAAGCTTAGAATACATTCCACAGGCTGAAAATAGTACAGATTTAATTAGAACTACATGCAATATGTGTCCTCATTAAGCATATTACATGCGCTTTGATTCGCTTGATGAAGTTTTGAAAATATTTTACTCTTCCAGCTGCCATGAACAATGTTGCGGCCAAACGTTAAATGGCATAGCGTTTCCAGAACTTCACTCCAAATGACTTCAATTCAAAGAAACCGCAGAACACTTTGCACGCTCGGCCCCTTCATAAATCGTCTATTAGTCGAAAGTCAAATGAGTTGCGAGTATAAACATATCAACCGCTCTATCACCTGTTATCCGCTACCACCTGATAAGAATTCACTTTTCGTGTTAACGCTGGCGCTTTTGGTTTTAGCTGTTCAGTGCCGCGTTATCAGTGGAAATAGTTAGACCACGACGACACTTTTTGTCGCGCAAAGTGAAGCATAATCCACCGGTGTTATCAGTATATCTTTTAAGTAAATTTGTCATTTTCTTCTTTTTTTTGACGGGGTAAAATTCCAACAGTCGGATCAATACAACGTCGAAAAATTAAAGGCATGGCATTCTCGCGTGTGTCCCACGATTATCTGCGACTTCTGGATTTTGACAGTACTACCGATGACGAAGTGTACGAGGTGTGACATAAGCGTACATGCTGTATAAAATTTATAAAATTGTTTTTTTTTTTTTTTTTTGGAACACAAACAAACCTTGTCTGTCTTATATCTCGCCTGTTCGACTCAGTTTGTAAATATATGTTTAATGTTGACATAATGTCGTAAAAACTAGGTGTTTTCGAGAAAACGTTTTGCTTTTTATAGTGGAGTGCACTATCTCTGCGTGTGAATTGTTTTGAAAAAGAATTTGATATCTGTTATAAATAAAAAAAGTTTTTTTTCTTAAATGTCATTTACTCAGATGGTACCAATGGATAAGAGCGTGTAGTTCCCAAGTTTTAATGTGCTTAATCAATCTATACGAACTGGGCTTTTGACGAATAAATAGATTAATGAATGTTCGCTTTTGGAATGTCAATGGGAAGTGAAATCGAAGTGGGTCTCTGGCATTTTATGGTTTTTCTTTTGCCGCCGGAAACAGTGTTATTTTGCTCAGCTGTCAAAGATTTCTGCTATGATGCAATATAAGCAAGGGGGCCGTGTAGTTTTAAATTGTTTTCAATAATAGTTCGTCGCGATTTCAATGATCTGTTTAGCATTCATATGCACGTAATAGCGCCGGTCGTCGAGATAAGCACCCCTCAGTCCTCACTCTAATTAAAAGCTAAAATTTCATTTGACTATATCGGGTTCTTCGACGTATACTGAATACGGTATGCCTATCTCTATCGATTTACATTCATGTGATTTCGAGCAAGTTTTTTTTATCTGCTCAATTGGTTTGCCTATATGCCTATGACTAATGGAATTGCCGGCATGTTATCACAATTTTTTTACGGAATGTTTTTATTGCGTATTGCGGAGCTTTAAAAATTGGCTCCGTAATATCATAAAACTGGATTCTTAATGTAACTTCCAGTAGACCTGTTTGAGCCAGAAATATGGAGCAGAAATTTATTCACTAATCAGTCAATTAAAGCGATGCAAATTGAGCCAACCAAGAGAATATGTTATGGGGATGACAGCACAGTTTGCCACAGTTTCAAATTGCAGACCAACTTATTCATCTTAAGGAATCCGAGCAACTTATTGGGGTCAAAATTAGTCCGGAAAAAACATGTCAGGACCATTTACCAAATATCGCAAGTTAAGTTACAACTATTTATAGATCAAAGACGTACCTAAGAAGCATAGGTTACACCTGGTGTGGAATATGTGGAGCTTAGAGACAGCAGTTCACTAACTGTTTGGGAATAATCGAAACGATGAAGGACCAGCATTTAGATTTGTCGAAAGCGAATACTAGACAACCCAAAGAAAGTCGAGCAAAAATCGATTGAACAAATTAGTACTTATCTCCGTAATCCAAGTGGACGAAAATACAAAATTTACAAACGATCGTAGACTAACCAGACATTTAACCAGATCGCAAGTGCAGCAAAAACAGGTTTATAAGAACAAGAGAGTGACAAACAAGCATGAATAGAATGACTTAATAATGATTAGCATCAAATAGAAAAATAGAAATAGGGTAAATGTAAACTGTTAGCAAATTATTTAAGTTGGTTATTTATAATATTACGATTTAAACAAATTAACTAAATATTTGCAAACACTAACATTAAATCTACAACTATAGTTGCCTAAACATTTTCGCATTAAAAGGCAGGCAATTAGTGCTCATAATCATAAACTATCAGTACATTTAGAGATCGCGAGGACATCAATTTGCCAAAAATTCAAAGGTTAAAGAACAAGTGAACCTCTGAATGCCTAGAGAGATAAGTCTAGTGGGATTTAACTTTAAATAACGTATGCGCAAAAGGGGCACAGCTACATCTCATGGCAAACGAAATATTTAAATAAGAACAAGCCTGCACAACTCGAGCAACAGATTTTGTTGCAAAAGTAAATAGTTGATCAAACTATAGCTCCCAGAAAACCAGGCGATTCGTGTTTCGTTGGAAGATGATATACCTCCAAAACTAGCAAATAAGTGAAACAATTACGAGTTCAAGAACTTCGTCTAGTTCATTATCCACAAAAGTATTGAAAACTTACGATAATCAAAACAAAAAATCGGCCTGAACTCAACTTATTTTGATCATAAAAATTTCGAAAACGATATCGTGTAGACAATCATCATCTTACGTGATCTGCCTCCTGTAAACAAGTGCAAACTACGCCAATCTGCCAATTTATGTACATTTTAATAAAGTGAAAAATATATAAAAATGAATTTTCACGTGTATAAGAAGTTGTATACCAAAGGCAGGAACAAATTCCATTCTTCTCGATCTAGAGTTGTTACGGTGGCGTTCCTCAATATAGCACATTTTCTATTAGTCATCCCGCAGTCAATGAACGCGGGAATCATTTTTGTGAAATGACAGCTGATTTGGATTTGGATTTAATATCACACTTAAGAAGTCAAACTACATATCTTGTGAATTATTAAACACAACTGCTGTAACCTAAAAAGCTTCTGGGAAGAAACAATTAAAATAGTAAACATTATGATTGAAATCAAGTAAACAAAAGAATAAATCCATAAATTCCTTTTCTCAAGTGGCCTCCAGTGCCGTCAAACCAGCAAAATCTAATCAACCTGAAGGCTGCATTTTCAATTTCACTTACTCTGATTAGTCGAACATTGTTTTGTAGGTATACCAATTGCTGTATTCATGACTTACTTAGTATTGGTAACTAACAGTATAACTAGACTTATGTTTCTAGTGCTGATAACCCGCAAGTTTGTTTTAAAACTTGTATCGTGTTTGGGACCTTATACTGGTCGAAGTGTGTCGTTTCTTGCTGTCAGCCACTTCCACCTCCATAAGTGTTAAGCCACTTAGAATGTTATCGATTATTCAACCATCTACCAATTTTTCAATAATATAAATAGAATAATGCGAGATAGCTGTGCTTTTATTCGTGTATCTGATTTTGACTTCCAGATTATTTAACAATTTTGCAATTGACCGTTCTTACGTTTATTGAGAACGCCTTATCGATTTTAGATTATCGAAAATTGTATTGCTAATCTAAAAAAATGTTATTGCTTAGATGTGATTTAGTCTCTTGTAGACTTATCGGGCTTTAAGTGAAGCCTTGTCAGTTACTTTTGTTCCACAATCAAGAATAAGGAATTGTTTTTGCTTGAAAGACTTCTAAAGGTAACACTCATATAAATTCATCTTCTCTTACTTAATGGATGGGACTTGGCTTTTATCATTTCAAAATTCAAAATTTGAATTCAACGAAGCACAGCGTACAATTACTTCAGGCCGTGTATCTTTTTAGTTAAAATCCTCAAAAGCTGTTTATTTAATTTCCTAGTTGACAAGTACGCCAATCTGCCAATTAACTTGTAGCAGACACACTTGTAAGTGTAAGCTGATCGCAATATCCATAGAAACCTCACAAAAATAAAGTGACTACCACAGTTATTATCACAAGAGCAAACAATTTTATTATAATTGCGTTATCAACTTCGTATATTGCATTACGAAATTCCATTCACTGTTCTCTGCACTGACATTGATTTCAATGGCAAAAATGTTCGTATATACGTTCGTATTCTTATAAAACGATTTTAATTAAAGTAGCATAAAGCCGCTGACATTTACCCAAAGACAATACCAAACTAATAACCTTTCACGTCGGCAAAGATTAAACGTGTCTCGTCATATTACTTTCAATGCCATCCAAATAGATTACACCTTGAACTTCTCTCATGAAAGCAAGGACTGATAAAAGCAATCATATCTGATCTAAAAATATTATCCATTAAGTTGCTTGTATTATACATTGTCCCATTGTCATTTGGCAAAGTTCCATTAGAAAACTTTAAATTAACTATATCACTCTTCTGTCCATGCAGCAACACCAAATACGTGCAGTTTCTAGTCCTTCTCTCTCTGACCACCCACTTGATGTGCATTCAAGCAACAACCAGACTGATTACAATAACCACCACCAAGACAACGACGACGATGATAATGATGAGGACAACGAAACACCCAACCAGCTCACATCGGCTACCAATACAATCATTGTAAATGGTCATCGTACATCCACAGCGTCGACTGCATCGGCAGGTGTCCTGCAGAAATTCAAGAGAACATTTTCAAATTTCAACAAGCAACCGAATGGCGGTAGCAACAGCAACAGCAACAGCAACAGTAGCACCAACTCATCGCGAATGAACACAACACTCATTCAGCAGCAACCAAAGACAACGCATCTGCAACAGATTCCAGTGCCAGTTCTAGAGATGGTAGACAATACGGCAAAGTATCGTTTTGGACCGCTTATTTGGCGGTCGAGCAAGGAACGCCGAAAGACAAAGTACAATCGTCGTGACAAGTGCAACAGTGGCGACTCTGGTATTCAAATCGAATTGGAGAACGATGAGACTTTTGCTGGAATGGTAAGTTCAAGGCGAACGCATAAGGAAGTGCACAAGTATATAAATCGAATAATTTGTCGACAGGAAATCAATGGAGCTACACTGACATCCACACCGAAGCCAAGAATACGGCGTGCCAATTCGGCAAAGGCGGCCAGCTCACCCACATCGGCGCTAACGGCCAAGGCTAAGGCATTGAAGAAAATGGAAAGCTATGACAGTCGTATGGCACCGACTACGTTGCCCGCAAGGAGGTCACTAAGTCAGCCAAGTGGATTGGATCGAGTCACGCGAACTGGTGAGAGATTTGTTTCTTTTTTCTCAGTGCAGTTAAAGTGGAAGTGGGTGTTAATCTTTCATTTTCTTTATGTAGATCCCGATGAAAGTGACACGGACAGTGTGTCATCGCACCCTGATTGTCATGAAGGTAAGGAAAATATTTAGTTGGTCTTACTATGAACTTCGCTGAACTGAGTGGCAAACGAAGATGTCGAGAAAATCAGTATGCTGATGGGGTCAACTGGTGATCTGATGGAAGTCTGTTGGGATTTGTTTTAAAACATTACTCGTCAGCTTCTGTAGAGAATTTGTGATTCTGTTTCTCTCGAACCATGCGATGTACTGACATTGGTCTCAAATCAATGTTAACTTCATGATCTGAATGTCTAAGTTTTTCACCGAAATTGTTTTAATCATGCTTCAGACAGAAGACTTGTCACTTCTTACCACAGTTTAACCATTATTTCGATGGTATGTCTTTGAGAACAAAATCAGATGCCGCCTTCGTAAACAACTCTGTTATAGAACCTGCCAAATGGTATAGGTATACATTGTTCTCTATGCATTCCAACACTTTAGGAGTCGTGAGTTTGATTGACAAAAGACAAATTTAGCTTGAGAACAAATTTAGCTTATATATTGTACAATTTTAAGAAAGCATCCTCTTAGTAATAAATTCGCTTCCAACCACCACCGTAGCCATCGTTTTTCGTTCAATCGAAGACACTTTTTCCCTTCTTCGCATGCGTAACTACCTTCCCACTCAGCATTCGCTCAGGAAACTCTCCAAATTCAACATATTGTGTTCTTCTTTCCATTTCAGTTTACCACCGTCCAATGTACGCCGAAGTTCTGCATAATTTCACACCAGCCAGTCAGCAAGAGCTCGCCCTCGAACGTGGCAATCTAGTCGAAATCCTGCGCAAAGAAGTTGGTCCCTGGTGGTATGGTCGAATGAAGAATGACGCTGTTATAGAGACCCTCTTCGAACCGCATCTTGGTTGGTTTCCCAAAGATTTTGTCCGAGTCATTCAATTCCCCGAAACCGATGGCACATACAGCATCCATCGGCAGCGTAAGCTTACATCTCCATCGTTGGATGATACCCTCATTGCGGCCACCTGCAGTATAAGCCAAAATAATGTGACAACTATTATTGTCGATCATCCAACACCAGACGCTAGCCCAAAGAAGATGGAAGTTGAAGCAGTGTGTTTGAGAAATAATGCCGTCAAGGAGCTGCTGGAGACTGAGATCAATTATGTGAAGCTCTTGGGTTCACTGTGTACTGGGTAAGGTCAATTGGATCGCGTGTAAATTCCAATTTGTTTGAAATAAGATTTTGCTTCAGATATCTCCCAGCGATGAGGAAACGGATCGATATCTTCTCAACTGAAAGTCTGAATTTGATATTCTCGAACATTGAGAGCATATGGAAGTTCCAGCAAAGTTTTCTGGACTCCTTGAGGAGTGGTATTGAATTGAACCGGATTGCCCAGGTGTTTCTGCGACATGTGAGTTTGAGCAATTGTTAGATGCGCCTAAAATGAGACTGATTTGTTTGCTTTTGTCTTGCAGCAATCGGGATTTCTTGTCTATTCGACATACTGCAACTCCTATCCACGTGCACTGATAGAGCTAGAGACTTATTCACGCAGCAAGGAGGCAAAGATAGTCCTAGAAAAGTAAATTACTTACCGCGTGTGCTTGAGTTCTTCATCTAATGTTTTCTATTTCAGTTGTCGCCAAGCGGAGAATCTCCCTGAACTACCATTGTCCGCTCATTTACTCGCTCCTATTCAGAGAATCTGCCGCTACCCACTGCATTTGGCGGAGCTTATCAAGAGCTCCTACAGTAGTGGCACTGAAAATGGTGAACCAATCGATGAGATCGATGCTAGTCTTTTGGATATTGTCGACTCTAAGGAGATGCTGGAAGCATCTTTGAAGGCCATGAAGAAGGTCACTGAAGCTGTCAATGAAGGTAAGACCACTTGAATTGCAATCCCTGCACATTGCTATAGATCGATTTGTTTCCATTAGGAAAGCGCCACAGTGAGAACCTAGCGCGCCACCAGTCGAGTTTTGAAAACTTCACTGGACCACCGCTGCACTTCCACAGCACGCGGTATTTCACGCAAATCGATGCAACTCGCGTCTCACCGAATCTCTGGAACAATACCTACACTCTGTTTCTTTTCGATCGGCAGCTGATCTACTGTAAGAAAGACATTCTCAAGCGCAACCATTTCATCTACAAGGGTCGAATATTCCTCGATAATTGCCGCATTCTCAACCTGCCCGACGGAAAGATCTTTGGCGCCACAGTCAAGAATGCCTTGCGAATCTATTGCGAATCTCGAAACAAATGGTTCGACTTCAGTTTCCGAAGTGCGAATCGCAAAAAGCGATTCCTTAGCACTCTGGCGCTGGAACGGCAGTTCTGTGGCAAGAATCTCTTCATATCCGAGCTGGCTGGCGATGAGGAAGATAATCTGTCCGATCGGGAGTACCACAGTGATTATGAAGCAATGACGACACCGACTATTTTGACGCCAACCGGTGAGAATCACTACAGTAGTGTACAGCTGAATTGGAAGGAGAACGTGTACGATGAAAAATCCCTTGAATCCCCATCAAAACTGCAGAAATACAGTGATACACTGCCAAAAAAATCTCGACAGATAAACTCCAAGGATGGTTATGAATACAATACTGGCTCGTTGGGTCGCCGTCGAATCGGCAATTGGTTTCGCAAGTCCAAGAGTACAAACTCCACTCCGAATCAATCGCCCACACACAATCCAAGTGTGATCACCTTCAATTCGGATAGCTCGTCACAGAGTAGCCCCGCTTTAGGCAAGGGCAAAGCTAAAGACTCATCGGGGTCGTCGTCGTGAAAAAATACTCCGTAGAAAAGTTGTGTAAGCGGAAAGAGAGTCGAACTCTATTTCATTATATATACACCAAGCGATTGTTCGTAATAGGAAACAACAAAAAATATATATTTGTGTGTCAATTAAAAATTTGAACCATATTTATGTACAATGTATTCCACCCAGGAAGAAAATGTTGTATATATTTTGTAATCTAATTTAAGCACAACAGAAGCAAGCAGCAAATGCAAACAAACCCGGAACATGTTGGACTCATTTCACGTTCATTGTTTAAATTTCCAAAATCCAATTAAGTTTTAGTAATTATTTTATTTTATATAATGTATTTGTAAAGATTTTTATTTCCTCTTGTGTATATGTATGTAAGACAAAGGAAATTGTATTCCTTTTGGTTTTCTTTTGAGATGGACGATGGCGCCAAATCGTCCGAATTTACAGAGTAATATAATAATTTATTTTTATTTCATTTTCCGTTTGTTGATAAATTTAAGATTAACTGGAGGAACAAATATTTTTTTTATTTTTTGTTTATTTAATGTTGACTCTATTTAAACGTATAAATAAATTCTAATTTAATTTCTTAAAATTTTTTTGTTTTTTTATTTTTTCCATTTGAAATAGTTTCATTAAAACAAAGCAAATATTATCAAGTTTAAAATGCTGGAGTGAAACCTGAATGTTACTGTGGATAGTGATAACGCTGAAACGAAATTTACAATTAATTTTCCTTAGGTCTGTTTTATTGAATACTTTTCTCAGCAAAGTGTAGTAGACGAAGGCGCAATAAAACAGTTACATTCACATTTGTTTTAAAGTGGTATGGTATATTTTGTTTCGTGTCTCCTATTTTATTTTGGTTTATCGTCGCCCTAGGTCCCTCTCGCTGAAGTGATCTGTAAAACGTGTCTCTCACTAATCTATCGTTCTTTTAACAAGTGCTCAAATGAATCATCCACCTCAACAATTCAACCGCAGTACTCGTCATGCTAGGTATGCGCATCAGTTCACCCATACACCTACTTTCAGTCGTACTAGGAAATGAAGAGACTCATTATATATTTCGTAGTACAACACGAATGGGGAATACTTTACTAAGCTCTGTTTTTCCTCCTTGATACAATTTACAGACATTTAAAACCAATGGACATCGGCATCATTGACTTATTATACTGCTAGTGAAAGATCAATTCCATACAATCTCTGCCCAGAAAATGACGCCACATAACTAGCGCTCGTGGTTCTATGCGAAATATAAGTGAAACAAAATGACAACCATCTTGGATTTCTCCATAGAATGCTAGAGTCACCTTTTGGGCGTGAGTGGATTTGCCAAGTGAAACGGTTGAAATTCAAATAGTTGCGGCATTATTAATTAATTAATTAATAATAGATGGAACCAACAAAATTTGAATAAAAAATCTTTTTTCATTGTCCCATAAATTGCACAGTTTTCGTATATTTATTGCGAATTAGTTTATTATATTGTTTTTCATTATTCATGTTAGAAATATGATGTAACAACACTTTAGCGTATATTTCAATCACATTTCTGATCAATAAATACTTATGATTGTCAAGAATATCACATTCAAGTACATGAGAATTTAATTCATCATATAAATTGCTTACATCTATATTTCTTAAAGTACTTATATCTGCAACGAAATGGAAACGTCAGATGTGAGTTTCCAATTTATTCCGCTCCGAACCACGAGAGCTAGCGCTTATGTTGGACCCAACCCGAAGTTGTCTACTAGCAGTCCATATAATATATATATATTATATATAATAAATCAATTATCGGCATATACTGCCTTATCTGTCCCCATTTCCTTAATGCCCGCGCTGTGTATTTCACATTACATTATAAGAGCAGCCATAACCTCTTTAGCTCGTGCTCATCATAAAAAAAAAGAAAAAAAGTAACAATTCTATACCTAATCGCTAACCAATTGACATTTCGAATGATTTGACAGCTTTCTGTCATTAATGAAAGACTAGCCCAATACACTTTCCATGGACTAAAATTTGCAGTTTTTGTTTTTGTGCTATTGGGGACGTTCAAGATCAAGTATCTAGTTTAGTAAGTCTGACAGCTCTCTCACTAGATGTATCTCTGTTTTGATTGGGGGAAATCGGTCGTGAGAGCAGATGTTTGAGTTGACGTTTATGGAGGGGTAGCCTCTTTCAATCAATCTTTTTTCTGATATAAATCACTTTTCATGTTCCATTGGGCAAAAAAAATCAATCTTTTTTTTGATTCTTGTCACTTTTTGCAGATCTCGATATTTTTTCAGATTTACACATACTACCACAAATACCTATAAACTTTGCACAGCTGTTTTACGTCATTTTAAGAATCTTGGTTTAAGCCGAATGCGCAAAGTTTCGTGAAAACCAAAATAGAGAAATACATAAATTGCCATGGATATAATTTTGTAGGAATTATTATCTTCATTGCCTTCCTCATCATCTGAAAACTTCGAATCACCGAAAGTACTCCATTTGTATCTACAACAGGAAAAACATTTTTCAAGTCGACATCCATAGTTGATTGTTCCAAAAACGAATGCAATTTGAACAGCTCATATTGCTGTAAAAAAACGCACTAATCCATTTACAAAAGCAGATCAATTTCGTTGCATGTTCCATGAGCCGCGTTAAATCTGAGATCTGAAAAAGAATTTTGGTGGTCCCAATGGAAAACGACATAAGTTGACAGTTCTCATTATGTGGCTGACGTAGAAAAAGTAACGTTCCCGACCAATCTAGTTAGTTTTCGCGTTCAGGTTACATCTTATCCAGACCAATCTAGTCGACTTAAGATGACTAGATTCTTGAATGCGGCCAATCTGAAGAAGACCAATCGAATTAGAATTTTTATTAGAAGTCCCTAGAAAGTCTTCCTGTAAGTTAATTACATTTTTTCTAGTTAATTTCTGACTAAACATCCACAGTGAGAATAGGTTTTCAATAAAACAATCCTAATAGGGAGTATAATTAAATCGGTATAGGTAGGTCAATCAAAAAGTGAGGGAGCTATTATTTTCATATTTGCTGAACTAGGTATCTGAACGATAACCCTACTTTCAGCACTAACAAATTTATTTTAGAAATGTTCGATGGTTTATATGTGTTTCGTCCGAATATGAAAGTAGCATATTCCACAAAACTGTTGCAGTTTTTAAATAAAAGAGCTTTCAAAATTTATCTTTTTCTGTTCGAAAAGCTCGTGTTTCATAATACATAAATACTATGCGAAATAACAAGAATCAATGTATTACCAAAATTTAACAACTGCAATTATACATTGGATGCAATTCAAAACTGTCTTAATACTGGTAGAAAACGTTGAGCGAATACAATTATCTCTATACAGATGAAAATGTACGAAACTACAATACAAATATTTAACCAAAAAAAAAAACACCTGGAGGTTTAAGCTCCCTAATTATAAATGTGTGTCAAATATTGTGTCAAAAATAAAAAAAAAGCAAATTTAGTCTATACAAAAAATTTGGTGATTTAGTGAAGATTTTACAAAAAAAAATCCGATAAAATATACAAGGATTTTAACAATTTTCACAGAAAACATAGACAAATCTAACAAACTGTAACCGAAACGCATAATGAATTAAGCTTAATTAAAAGAAAAATATATAGGAGACTGTCTTACACTACTTTTAAACAAAAATTGTTAGATCCAGTAAGATCACCCACATTAGAACCCACAAATTAAAAGGCAAGCAATTGAGTAAACTATATAAACTATAAAATATAATACACCTAAATATCTAACTAACAAATTACCTACACACCTGTCGTAGAAAAATGAAAAAAAAAAAAACAAATATTTAAAAATATTTTTCTAAAATCCTTTAACAAAATTCTTAAAAATGTTATTCTAAAAACCTTTACCCTAAAAAAATAGAAAAAACTGCCTATAAATGAAGCGCAACACTTTACCATTTCTATATACAATTCTAAGATTTGTAGTTACCACTAAAACTAAAATAATATACACATTACAATTCAAATAAAAATTTAAATATTTCTAATTGGAAACAAAACAAACAATACACTCTTTGTGAAGAAAGCAAATAATTAGTTTAGTATACTATAATACTATGTAGTCTAACTATGAATTAAGGATCTCTACAATAACGATAATGGAAGATTGTGAACTATGAGGATGCTTTAAAAGCGTTTCACCAATTAGTGTACATAATTATTAAGTTAATGCAAATTAAAAAACGAAAACATACAAAAAAGTTAACGAGACACCATCATTATGAGTTTAGTATAAGATAACAATTGAATTAAAATTGCTCATTTCAATTTTCCAAGGAAACAAAATACAAATGTTTGGTTTCTAGTCAATTTAACATGATTTACATTGTTTAATTGCTAAATAAAATTATTAAATTGTAGTTGCAAAAACAATTGAAGATTTATCACTACAACTGGAAAAATTGGAATACCTACCTACCATAGAAAGCAAATTTCTGAAATTGAATGAAACAAAGATACAGAGAAAATATTCGACTCATAAGTTCTTTGTTACATTAACCGCACTAATTTGCATTGTGCGCTATCGAATTTATTCAGTTCCAATTCCTTTTTTTCAAAAGGACGGAGATACATATGTTATACTTTTTCGTGTTTTCCTAATCGCAATGTTGAACGCAAAATAAAACCCAAAACAGTTACTGTCAAAAATAGTAGGAGGATTTAAAAATTTGGAAAAAAATAAACTAAATATGTAGAATAAAACTGAAATTGTGTATGTAATATTCGACATTATATTATATACGACTGAAATTGAGTAAATAAGAAATATAATGAATTTTAATGAACAAAGATTGTTGTTTACTTTTAGAAATTTGTTTTCAGTTAAGCAAACTTGAAGAACCAGGAAAACACAAGTTACACCTTAGAGGGGTTATACTGCAGATCCCGTAAACGAGTGATAAACATCTGAGAGTGTAATGTCGTTTTCCATTGGGCAAAAAGAAGAGTCCGGGAGAGTCCGGAATCAAAAAAACCACTTCTGAATTCTGAAACCGTTCCATTGGCACAAAAAATACTCTTCTGTGATTCTGAGAAGAGAATTTCGCTTCTCGGTTTGAAGTCATAATACACCCAAGAAGCACTCACACAAATGTAATTTATGTATTTTATACAAGTCAGCTGACAGCAGCCGTGATTATTTTAATTATTATAATTCTTTCAGAACCAGTTTTGTTGTTCCATTGGATTTCAGATTGAGTGGATCCCCGAGTGAAACCAATGGAAAACGATATAACTGTCCCGAGAAAGCTTATCAATTCAGCCTATGGGATACGACAGACAATTATTTTCGGTTGTTTCCGTTCGTTTCAAAAATTAAAACTGACGCATAACAACGTTTTGTTTTGTTTTCAGTAAGAGGGCCATACTGAAAAAATAATAGCTTTGAAAGATTAAGTGAAAAAAACAATTGTTTTAATACAAATAAATCATGTTGCTCTTACTGGCCCGCAGAGATGTCTGCTAAATCTTATGGCAGCCATATTATGGCAACTCATCCATAAAAATGTTATGGAACTTTAATTATTGCAAGGACTAATCGCACAAGATAAAGACATTATACACTTAAGCATAGTATGCTGCTCGCGCTTAAATTAAGCCCCCGTACAAAAATGTCTCCAAAGATAAAATTAAGCAAGGCAGTTAAGCCAAGCAGTACGCAGTTCAAGCTAAATTTGTTAGTAGCTGTACGAAAAATCTCTACAGAATTTAAGTAGGCGTATTAATGCAAAATACTTTTACCCCACAGCAAAATTTTGACAGATCAGGGAAAATATCGGTATTTCAAACGAAAGCAAAAAAACAGTAGGTATGGGAAATGGTTAGTTCAACACAAAAAAATTCGTTGTTGTTAATTAAATTTCTTTTAGAAATGGAATATTTTAACGAGGGGTACCTGGAAGCGGATTTTGAGGACGTACAAATAAAAAACCGAAAAAAAAAAAATTCCAATACAGTTTTTTTTTTTGACCGAACCTACACTGTCAAAATTAAGCGAACATTGAGCGAAGCGGTGGAGAGAAACATTGGAGAGGCGCTTAACTTTAGCTTTCCTGAAACAGCATACTACGCATTAAAGTAAAGATTATGATAAAGTTTACAATATATACACTTATAACATTGTTTTCGTACATGACAATCGGCCCTATCGAGGTATCCGTTCGGAATGGAATATTCTCCGATTTGTAGGTACGAAATACCATTCGAGATAATTATCCGTTCCAATACAACTTCTCCGATGACATATAACGCACTTCGTCGCATTGCGTGGAACCGCGTCTACCACTTACTTTTGACAGCTACACGGCACATTCTTTCCGAAGCTCTCCGACAACTAATTGCTGCGAAATATTTTAATTTAAAATGAACGCGCTTATATGCCGCATTTACACGGTCACACATTCCTATCACGGAAGATTAAAGGGATGGTAAATACTAAATAGCCGCGTGATCGAAAGGGACGGCATTACTTAACACGCAAAAAAACGTGACACGTTTTTTCGTCGGCCATCTTGTTTACGTGGTAAGAATTATGGGAAAGCTATGCATGTTGATATTTTTATAGCGATGGCTTACTAAATTTCGCTTTCCTATAAAACAAAATGCCTTCCGGAAGTGATGAACGGACAATTATTTATTTATTTCGTATAACTGATTGATGTATTGTTGGTTTAATTTACTGAAACTAATTGTAGAAATATTGTTCGCCGGATATTGTGTTTATTTCCGTTTTACGTATCTATAATTATGGGTAGAACATCCATAACACTTTAGGCGTCTGATTTGTGATCTCATTCTTACGCCTTTATTAGCATTGACTGCGGACAAACGGATCTCTCTGTCCCGTATCATGCGTGATGGTGTAAATGCAACAATATGCTTCATTTACTTTGTTCCGAAACGGATACTTCGAACGCATTTTGGGTTCCGATCAGATTTCGTGTCGAAACTTTTTTCTGAATGGATACCTCGATAGAGGTGAATGTCCGTGTTTTGCTTACCTGGCATTCAATCTAAAACCATCAAAATACATTTATCGCATCACGTCACTAGAATAGTTTTTAGCCTACGAACCATAAACTAAAACCATAAGTAAACTGTCACGTCAGCTCCCGCGTACCTACCACATTCCCCGGCAAATTTTGAAATCCATCCTTAATTTCCTGTGAATACCTGAATGCTCTTTTGTTTAATAAAACATAGAAAGAGCACTTTTAAATTTGGTCTTTTGATAAAAAAGGCAAACCATGGATCTTCTATGAATAGCTGTTATTCCCGAGACTTATCTAAATACTAGGGACGCATGTATCTAAAGGGTGATTTTTTAGCTGGTTTGGTTTTGGCAACACTGGTTTTGACAGCTGACGTGTGTTTAGTACCTTGTGTCACTGTCAAACAGCTTCAGTTTGGTTTGCAATTTAACCATGGATCGTCTTACAAATGAACAACACTTGCAAATTATTGAATTTTACTATCAAAATTCGTGCTCGGTTCGAAATGTCCATCGCGCGCTGCTTCCATTTTATGATCGGCATTCTCGACCTTCTGAGCAGTCTATTCGGAAGATTGTGACCAAATTTCGCACCAAATTTACTTTGTTGGACATTAAACCACCAACACGTTTACGTACTGTGCGTAGTGAAGAAAATATTGCGGCCGTATCAGCTAGTGTGACAGAAGACCGCGAAATGTCGATTCGGCGCCGTTCCCAGCAGTTAGGCCTTTGTTACAGCACTACGTGGAAAATTTTGCGGAAGGATTTGGGCGTAAAGCCTTTTAAGATACAGCTGGTGCAAGAACTAAAGCCAGCCGACCTACCACAACGCCGAATTTTTGGTGAATGGGCTCTTGGAAAGCTGGCCGAGGATCCGCTTTTTTATCGAAAAATTGTGTTCAGCGATGAGGCTCATTTTTGGTTGAATGGGTACGTAAATAAGCAAAATTGCCGCATTTGGAGTGAAGATCAGCCAGAAGCATTGCAACAGCTACCAATGCATCCCGAAAAAGCCACTGTTTGGTGCGGTTTATGGGCCGGCGGCATTATTGGGCCATATTTCTTCAAAGATGATGCGAATCGCAGCGTTACTGTCAATGGTGAACGCTACCGAGCGATGATAACAAACTTTTTTTTGCCCGAAATGGAAGTTCTTGACTTGCATGATATGTGGTTTCAACAAGACGGTGCCACATGCCACACAGCACGCGAAACAATGGCGCAATTGCGAGGCGAGTTTGGTGAACAGTTAATTTCACGTTTCGGGCCGGTCAATTGGCCGCCTAGATCGTGCGATTTGACACCATTAGATTATTTTTTGTGGGGGTATGCCAAGGCTAATGTGTATAGGGACAAGCCCGCTTCGATTGACGCACTGGAAGCCAACATCCATGCATTCATTCGTGAGATACCGGCCGATATGTGTGAAAGAGTATGCCAAAATTGGACTCAGCGGATGGGCTACCTGAGACGCAGCCGCGGTCAACATTTGCATGAAATTATCTTTAAACATTAAATTGCAAGGTTCAAACTATCGATTCAAATAAATATTTCATTCATTTTTTCGAATTTTTTGTGTTTCTTTTTTAAAAAAAGTTCTAAACCTCTTAAAAAATCACCCTTTAGTTTAGTAAGTTTGACAGCTGTCTGACTAGATGTATCTCGGTTTTGATTGGCTGAAATCGGTCATATGAGCAGCTATTTCAATTTACGTTTATGGAGGGTTAGCTGACGAATCTAGTCAAGGAATTCGTAGAATTCTTGTGGAAAAAGTGCCGTTGCCGACCAATCTAGTTTTTGCGTTCAGGTTACATCTTATCCAGACCAATCTTATCCAGATAAATAGATTCTTAAATGTGCCCACTAATACATCAAGTCAGTCAGCTGTCAGACCTAGGTATGTGGAATTGGATTTCGCGTTCTCAGAGCACTTATTTTGCTCTAGGTGATTTTTATGTGGTTTTCCATTGGGACAAAAAATCAATCTTCTTTTTATCAAATCACTTTTCATGTTCCATTGGGCAAAAAAAATCTATCTTTTTTTTGATTCGGATCACTTTTTGCAGATCTCGATATTTTTTCAGATTTACACATACTGCCACAGCCGTTTTACGTCATTTTAAGAAGTTTGCTTTCAAAACAAATGCGCAAAGTTTCGTGAATAGCAAAATAAAGATATTTATAAATAAATAGCAATGGATATAACTTTGGATGAATAATTATCTTCATCGTCTTCCTCATCATCTGAAGACTAGGTACGAATCACCGAAACTATTTTGAATTTTTTAATATAACATTTAACCAGTGTATGGAAAACACTTAGAAAAGTGTCGCAGGTTACACATATTCCAATCGCGGGAGTATTAACAAAAATATAGAGCAAGTAATGTTTTTATGTTTATGTATGTTTTTATAAGACACACGAAGTCGGGAATCTGATAGCGAATTTGAAGAAACCCCATTGAATACTACATTGCTAAACTAGAAATCCGTACGTTCCCATTAGGCGTGTTTTTTTGAGCTTCGATCTCAGCAAAGCAAAGTAAAGTAGGATTTCAGCACGCGATTACAACAACTATAACTGAGTCTCGAAGTGTCAAGTAGAGCGTAGTTGTTGTAATTGCATGATGAAAATCCCACTTTACTTTGCTTTGCTGAGATCGAAGCTCAAAAAAACACGGCTAATGTCGTGATCTTGGCTGGATCAGGTTAAAATGGGCAAGGTAGTGTTCAAAATAATGGTGGACCCATTGATTGATGTAACTTTGTGTCATGTTCACATGAAAATGATCCAAGACCAAGATCGGCTTTGTATTCATAATCTGATGCAGATAAGTGTTTATACATAATAAATAACGCTATTGGTAGTAATGATGTTATTGTCTTAATTGATTAAGTAAATGATTTGAATGTTGGAAGTTCACTGGATTGCGCATACAAAAATATCAGCTTCAAAAAAAAATTAAGGTACCTATATATTTTTCATTCACGCTGTTAATTTCAACTTTTTATCGTACTCGTAGTGATTGTCAAAAAGAATATTGTTATAGTGTTCTAATATATATTTTATATGCTTATTCTATTAACTGCAATATGTAATAGGTACCACATCAAAAACAAATGAATTGCAGGAATGAAGCTTTTATATTTTCAATTTTAAACGCGCTCCCGCCTATAGATATGAACACTACCCCACCAGCAAATTAGGTACCTACGTTATGTATCTACCTAGCACACAACACTACATATCGACACTTATCCTATAAACCAACCTTCACCGCCATTGCAACGGGAAACGTCAAAAATAATTTTAAAGCTAGAGTGCACGATTTTTCTGTGACAAACCACCCAGACGGAATATTTCTTCCTAAAAGTTGTAAGTACACCCATCACAAAGCCAAACAAAAGTTATATCTAAATTACTAGCAGACTATAGCCTATCGTTTGGTACCAAAATACATCAAATAAAACTCTTAACAAATTAAATATTACCAATTTTACTGACTTCCGTTTTACGAGTAGCGGAACTGGAAAGCACTTGCTTCCATTGTTGTCAAATTGTTTGCAGGATTTTCCCCCGAAACTTTATTTAATGCAAACTTATTCAATATAATCTAGCTGTCTGGTGAAAAATTGCATCCAATTTGAAAATTCCTTATTTAGAAATGATTTAAAGTCCAAATACCCAGCAAATTTGGTCACAAATTAAAAATAATGTAAAAAGATGCAATTTGCTGTCGAAAGGTTTCCGCTGAAATTTGACACAATGAATAACTGTCAAACGAAATGACAGCCGAGGAAAGAATTTGGAGTTGTTTTGATTTCAGTTTCGTTTATTTTGTATTTTTTTTACTGAATTATGTTCTGTATTTTATAAGTTTATTTATTCACCTTTGAAAGAGAAACAAATTTCACCAAGCAGTATGGTGGGAAACAAAATAATTGCCGCAATACGGTCCGACGGAAAAGTGTATCCTTTGGATGATAGCGGCGGAGGCGGTGGCATCGTCGCTGCCGGTGGAAATGCCCTCAACGCGAATCATGCAAATTTTGCTAATCTAGTTAACATGAAATTGGTGAGTACCACTCGATCATAGCACTGACTATTGGGCTTTATGATTTGTTTTGATTTTAGCGCGTAAATTCCGGAAGCAACCAGTTGAGCCTAAGCGAGTCCTCAGATATTGTTATGAATAACAATCGTATTCAGGCATCTGTAATGGATTTGGGTAAGAAATTACTACAATGCGCACGTGACAATGATATAGAAGGTGTTGCGGCGATGATCAGGAAGGGCGCACCATTTGCTTCTGATTGGGTAAGTTAAAGGAAATCGCTCTTGGGCATGTCTGAGCCACCTGTTTCTATTTCAGCTGGGAATGACTGCAATTCACTTTGCGGCAATGAACAACTGGTATGACATCTGTAAACTTCTGGTAACGTCGGGGATCAATAAAGATGCACGCACGAAGGTTGACCGGACTCCCTTGCATTTTGCCGTGTTTTATGGGCATGAACGAATTGCACAGTTACTGCTGGAATATAAGTGCTCGTTGAATCCTCGAGATATGGTAATGCCACACATCTCACTTATTTGATTTTTTGATAATTACTTGTTTTCTTTGAAGTTGCGAATGACACCACTTCACTGGGCGGTAGAAAAACAACACAAAGGCATTGTACGATTACTTCTAAAGCACAACGCCGACGTGACGGCAATTTCAAAGTTTGGTAAAACTCCAATCGCCTTAGCCGTGCTCACCGAGCAGGCGGATATACTTCAGGAATTAGAAACTGCCAGACAAATACAGCAAAGCAAGAAGTACAACGAACAACATGAGGTGAGTCTGAAGTTTAACTGAGGTGGTAACTGGTAACTTTTTTATTACATTTTTATTGGAACTTTAATTTTTCCGTATGCACTTACAAAGCGACAGCCCAATTGGATGGAAATAGTACGTAGCATATGAGAAACTACGCCAAAATTACACCTAACGATACTTGGTTGGCCTTTTGCTCTCTATTCTTTGTCTGCAAGTAGTCTGTAGTTGGAAATTGGAGTAAGCTTAGGCATTCTTTCCATTCTTTCTTAAAAAGTCATGATTTGGCGTCCTGTCCTGTCTAGATATGCAAGTTAAAACACAACAGTGCCAGCTAACCTAGTATAAAGAAATCGAAAGTTACTCCGCTTAGATTCCACGTTCTAGTACGATTCGTCGGTATCGGATAGGTTTAGGCTAATACGGAACCGCTGCTGGCTAAGGATGACACTGACAAATAGAAACGTATAAAGCGACCACAAATTGCTGGGAGATACAAGGCTTGCAGCAAACTAGGCGAAGGCAAACGAAAAGATTGTAAAATACTAGTTAGTGATCCATGACCATCATAATGGCCAAGGCGAGAAATGAAAATGAGATCTCAACAGGGATAAGAACTAATTTAATGCCTTCAGAGTTGTTTACACTGGGCCTCAACCAACATGCCTTTATAGGCAGCTCAATCCATATATACCCAGATGAGTTGACGGTCATTGCTGTATAGAAGTGGTACTTCCAAATTGCGCTCACTTCTGAAACCTGCTTTGCAACGCGGCCACTGGTCCTCTGGCTTCTGAAGAAGTTAGCGGAAACGCTCTCAGCAAAAGCTCTTGCAAAATCTCCTACGATTGCAGTAGTTCGACGTCGAGCTTTGAGTCTCTGAATATGTTCCCCTATTTCTCGTGATATCTACAAGCGTACCTTGGCGGCTACTTTGTAGTGGTTCTGGTTTGTCCTGTGTTGTTTCACAAAGTGGTTGAGTTTTAGTTGCAGTGCTATTCGTTTTTATGTTTTGTGCGCATGGTTGTCTTGCGTCTTCCTTCAGTCTTTTGTTTTGTTGCATTAGTTTGTCGATAATTATCGCTTAACTAACTAAGTTACGTGATTTTTATGTAAAGAATCGTATCGCATGTGACGCCGAACTTCTGTTAAGTTCTGAGCAGACTTACCAGCTCTCCCTTCGTCGTTTGGTCTCAAGTTTGCGTTTTATAAATGAGCACCAGATCCAACGGCAGTATGTTATTGCCTTTGTTTTGGTTTGTTCACCTTTAAATGTGGCGTTCCGCGTTGATCTGAGTAGGCTGGTGTTTCACTTAGACAGCAGTTGTTATTTAAATTTGAAGCAAAGAAAATCTCTTGCACGCACTAAAGCACGTCGCTAACGTTTTATTGTGTTTGTTTTTCCTGTATTGCAGCCAGGTGCTATGGCAGGACGTACTTGCCTTAAACAGGATTTAACGGAGGTACATTTCATTTAGATTGCACACAAATGTCTTACAACTTTATTGGCAATTGAATCTCTAAAACTATTCAAAAGAAATTTCCAAATTATTTCCCCACTGCAACTGTGGAACACTAACAATTTGTTCCCACTAATTGACGTAATATAATTTCCACCTCTAGAAAGAAACAAACGAAGCGGTCAACTCAATCATGGGACAGGACAATGAAGAAGATGAACCTTTGTATAAGAAAATCAGAATGTGCCTTGAAGACGATAAAACACCTAACAGTCCTTTGGAGCTAACTGTCGACCAATTCGACGATATTAACGGTAAGCCAAAAGAGAAACCTATGGCATTGGACTATTGTTGGATTGAATTTCAGATGAAAAGCTTCTCGACAATTCTGCAATAAACCTGCTGAAGAGCCATGGCATCTCCATGATAAAAGATGACGAGTACACTTCGAATAACCTGCTCACAACAGCTCTGCAAAACGGTCGGCAATTGGTCCTGTCTGAGGGCGGTAAACTGTTGCTGAATGAAGCGAAGCGAATGGGTGGTAATAAAATACCGGAAACAGTCCAAACAGCACCAAGTTTACAGAGCAATACGGCGGATGCACCAGTGAAAGCCAAAATCGAACCATCGCCATTGCAGAAGTTCCGTCCAAACATCATTACAAAGCCGAAAGAGGTGACGACAAAGGACGCCGCCGCGATTAATAGAAATGAAAAGCAATACAAGGTGAGAAATGAAACAGTTCTTTCATATTCGCAATCTGAATGGGATTTCTCTTTCAGAATATTCGCATAATTTCGCTTAATGATTTCAAGAAACTCTACGGAACGAGTAATCTCAAGTCGTTACATAAATTCGATACTTCCTTAAACAAGTAAGTGGGAGAATGCTAACTGACCATTTACTAACTAATTTATTCTTATTGTAGATCACAAGCGGCTAAAATGGAAACAGTGCGTAAGAAGTCCGTAGATGATGTAAGGACGGAAAATACCTTCCAAAGGCTTGCTTAAAATTTCACATTCTTTTTAGAATCAAATGTCAGAGGTAATCTCCCAGCAAGATGATTCGGAGAATCCCGATGAGGACGAGGATAGCGATCTACCGCCAAACATAGTCAAAGTATCCGTGGAAAGTGACCAAGGAGACTCCTCAGACATTGATACACATCAAACGGCGATCATCCATCCTCCCATTCAACCTCCGCTAGAGCAACGGCTGCTGCCAATGCGCTATTCATCCGCCGCTACTGCTCGACCCGCTCACACAAGATCACCCAGTGTTGCGAGCAGTATAGGCGATGTGAAGTATGATCGAACTCCAGTAATTCCATTGCTTACAATACCCGAGATTTGTCGACAACTACTCGAGTTGCGTAAGCAAAACGACGAGCTGCGAAGAAAATATGAAATCGCGCAGAAGGAGAAGGAGGACTTTCGAAATCGATTGGAGCGATTGGAAGCACTGCTGCTGGTGGAGCACACCGAAGAGGACTACTCTGAGATGTAGCCCCGTGCGATACGGTCGTTGTGAATACAAGGATTTGTTTCAATTCTGTTCCTTATCCAGCTGTTAACACAGGGACTCTTGAACAGAAGTCAGTTTCCGATAAGATTATTGCGTTTATTTTGTTTTTTTTTTTTTTTTTTTCTAATGTAGATACACGTCAAAAGAAAATCTTAGTTTATGCATTTGCTGTTGTTAATTGTTGGAATGGAATTATTGTTACAAACGTTTTAAGAGTCTATAGCTTCAGAGTTATATTTTTATTTCTACTGCCAAATTATTGAAATACTGCAGCTTTTCAAAGTGAAACTTGATTTTTTTTTTTATATAATGAAAAATGATTATTAATTGCCCTTAGGGGGCATAATAAGCGGGGGAAAAAAGATGTAGAGAATATATCTTAAGAAGTGAATAAATCGAATAACTGTTTTTATTTTAGTTGGGTTATTGTTAAAGGCACACAATATTTACCATAAATAGCGATTAATATTTAGATCTAATTTGTCTTGTCGTTAGGACGAAGATACGGGCCGGGAGACTTCCCAGATTGTTATGTTTTGCAGACGTTTTCCGCATAAGTTTTGGCCATAGATGAGAGTTTTTCACATACTTTTCAGAAAAAGAATAGCAAATTTCAAATCGTAAACAGTAAAAAAGTTTTGATAAAATTGATCGCGAACGAAAACAAACTTATAACCAACAATATATGGGAATTCTTTAATTTAAAATACCTATATACAATATATATAATAGGTCATTCAATAAGTCCGTAGGATAAGTAAGAAAAAAACAAAATTTTGACAAAACTCGATTTAATTATTCAACGTAGTTTCCTTCGAGGGCGATGCAACGAGTATAGCGATTTTCTAACTTTTCGATACCACTTTTATAGTAGGATTTCTCTTTCTCGTCAAAATAGGCCTCAGTTTCAGCAATTACTTCATCATTGGACTTAAATTTCTTTCCAGCAAGCATTCTCTTGAGATCTGAAAACAGTAAAAAGCCGCTGGGGGCTAAATCTGGAGAATACGGTGGGTGGGTAAGCAGTTCGAAGCCCAATTCATTCAATTTTGCCATCGTTTTGTGACACGTTGCATTGTCTTGGTGAAAAAACACTTTTTTCTTTTGCAAATGTGGCCGTTTCTTTGCGATTTCAGCCTTCAATCGATCCAAATGTGCACAGTAATAGTCGCTGTTGATGGTGGTTCCTTTTTGGATATAGTCGATGAATATTATTCCTTGCGTCGGTTGCGTCTTTGCTCGCTTTGAATTCGGTTCGTCGACTGCTGTCCACTCAGCTGACTGTCTTTTGGATTCTGGTGTGTAAGAGTGAAGCCATGTTTCATCCATTGTCACATATTGACCAAAGAATTAGATTTTATTGCGGTTTAACAGCGCCAAACACTCCTCTGAAGCATCAATTCGTTGTTGTTTTTGGTCGACTGTGAGCTCGACCAAAAACACTACCATTTGTCTCGATGGAGCAGAGTCCGGTTAATGTTTATCAAGCCATTTTTTGCTTTCCACTGCATTTTTTTTCATCAAAAAGCAATGCTTTATCAAAACTCGAAATTCACTTTTTTCCATTTTTTTTTTCAATAACAGAAGTTGCTTCACACAAAATGCTATAACTCACGAATCAATAGTCAGACTGCTTTCAAATTTATACACTTATCGTTTGAAGGCTAGTACTAATGTGGTATTCGATTGGGCTTCTTCAGATTCACTCTCAGATTTTGTGTGTCTAATCGAACATAAAAACCAGAGACAAATCATACTGATAAAAACCTCACTTGCTCTTTTTTGTGTTGGTATTTTGTGCGATTGGAATATGTGTATAGTTCGATACTTTTCTAAGCGTTTTCCATTCACTGGGTAAATTTTATATGAAAACATTCAAAATGCTCGCCCAGATTGATTTCTAAACATTTGTACATAAGTAATTAACAAAAAATAGATCAACACGATGCAATTCGTTTCTAGTTGTCAAACTCAAACGGACTTGTTAATCTGAAGCAAATCTGAGAAAAAATCCAGATTCGCAAAAGTGCTCTGAAATCTTTTTTTTTGTAACACACGAACAAAAAAAGTGCTCTGAGAGCGCCCAATCGAATGCCACATTAGAGTGGTAATCAGTTTCAGAAAATTAAACCAACAATTCATCAATCAGCTATACGAAATAAATAAATAATTGTCCGTTCATCACTTCCGGAAGCCATTTTGTTTTATAGAAAAGCGAAATTTCGTAAGCCATAATTCCTACCACGTGTTAGTTAATGCCGTCCCTTTCAGTCACACGGCTATTTAGTATTTAGCATCCCTTTAATCTTCCGTGTTAGGAATGTGTGACCATGTAAATGAAATATGATTCTTCTGGTGTAGTTGGCCTTACTAGTACTACCTTACCTGAAACTTTTTGAAATCACTATATTATCGACATAGATTATATTCTTTTAACATACCTGCTCGATGTACGCACGCTGTCAGTGTCAAAAGGTTGAAGTCTATCAACACGTGCAAATACACTCGCCGAAAGTTAACTCATTTTTCTAAATAAACTTTCAAATTATTTAATTTACTGTGATATATAAAAAGTTACAATATGGTATACATTAGTCCCGAAATATTCACCACTTAGCGCTAATTAATTTTCTTGTAGAGAAAGCCAAAATCCGATGAAATTCCCGGGTTTCCATCACTAGACGGTGGCAGCAAAGATTCCGAAATCAAACCAATAAAAGGCGGTGGAAAAGTAAAGAAAAGTGGTGGTTTTCAATCTATGGGACTGAGCTATGATATTCTAAAAGGTATCACAAAGCGTGGCTACAAAGTTCCAACACCGATTCAGAGAAAGGTACGTGGCTTATAGCCGTGTTAAATACTTGGATTTGATAAACTCTTTTCCAGACAATCCCCCTAATTCTGGAAGGTCGTGATGTAGTGGCTATGGCCAAAACTGGCTCTGGTAAGACAGCCTGTTTTCTCATTCCGATGTTTGAGAAATTAAAACGTCGTGAACCCACTGTCGGTGCACGAGCATTGGTTCTCTCACCCACTCGAGAGTTGGCCATTCAGACTTACAAATTCATCAAGGAAATCGGTAAATTTATGGACTTGAAGACAATTCTGGTGCTTGGTGGTGATTCGATGGACTCACAGTTCTCAGCTATACACACCTGCCCTGATGTTATTGTTGCTACCCCGGGACGTTTTCTCCATTTGTGCGTGGAAATGGATCTGAAGTTGGGCTCTATCCGTAAGCAAAACAACAAAAATTATTAACAGTGTACTTAGTTGGATTTTTTTTTTTTTTTTCAGAGTATGTGGTGTTTGATGAAGCCGATAGGCTGTTCGAAATGGGCTTTGGGGAGCAATTAAACGAGACACTGAATCGGCTGCCCTCTTCGAGACAAATGGTAATGTTTAGTGCCACGTTGCCGAAGTTATTGGTTGACTTTGCAAAGGCTGGCTTAAGTGACCCAGTGTTAATTCGATTAGGTAAGTCGGTAAGATAGAAAATTGAATTTCGTGACTAACTTCTGTTTGTAGATGTCGAGTCGAAGCTTCCTGATGGATTAACTCTTAAGTTTCTATACTGTCGTCCCGATGAGCGATATACATCTCTCATCGTTCTGCTCAAGTACATTATACCACAAGACGCCCAAACCGTGGTCTTTGCCGGCACACAACATCACGTCGAACTCATTTCATTCGTAAGTTCCACAAGCTGATTTCAATAACCAGTCATTACTCTCGATATCCTCGATAGATACTTACTCAGGCTGGCATCTCCAATGCGCCTGTCTATTCCAGCTTAGACCCGTCAGCTAGGAAAATTAACACCGCCAAGTTCGTGTACAAAAAAGTCTCTGTTCTGGTGGTCACAGATGTAGCGGCTCGTGGTATCGATATCCCCAGCTTGGACTACGTAATCAACGTTCACTTCCCAGGCAAGCCCAAGCTATTCGTCCATAGAGTCGGTCGATGTGCTCGTGCTGGTCGGACGGGCACAGCCTTCTCTATTTTCTCCACTGAGGATCAAGCGCATCTGCTTGACTTGCATCTTTTCTTAAACAGGCCATTCAAGATCAACAACAACAACTCTATCGGAGTCGTGCCACAGGATCTCTTGGAGGAGGAACATCTTACCATTATTGAGTACAAGAACAGTCACCATATTGTGAGTAGCATTGTACCTACCAGTTGTAGGTCTACCGACAAATTTGACCGACAAATTCTTTTAAGGCTGGTGTGATGAGAACCAGTGAAAACGCATACAAGAAATACCTAGCGTCGCGGCCGGTAGCATCAGCCGATGCCAACAAACGTGTCAAGACCATCAAGTTTTTTAGTCTAAAGCCTCTGGAGGACTTCTTAAAGTCATCTACTGCCCTAAACTCGGCATCGTCTACCAGCACAAAAAATAAATCCAGCTCCACCGAGAATGCCGAAGAGGAACACAGGCGTCTAGAGGACGCAAAGCATGACTTGGTCATCAAGATGAAGAACTTCCGACCACCAGGGGTAAGTTAAGGGTTTTATTCCGCTTGTAAAAGAAATGTCTACTACGTTCAGGTATTTTCAGACCATTTTCGAGCTTAGTCGTAACCAGAAATCTGTCCAATTCACTGTAATGAAGGAGAAACGAGAAAAACACACTGAAGTAATTGAGAAATTTCGTTCCAAAATGGAGGAAATCGACAGGGAAGAGGATGAGCGAGAAGCTGTTATCAATAAAAAGGAAAGCCAAGTAAGATTCAAATAACATCTCCTAGCCCCTGCAGATCCTTTGTATCTCTCGCTTTCAGCCACAACCTGAACTGGACGACGAAGAGCTGACGAAAACCTTTGACAAAGTAGTCGCCCCAAAGAAACGCAAAAATATGGACGAACTTTACAAGCCGAAGACCAAAAAAAAGAAGAAGACCCACGTCAAGGACACCGAAAACTTCATCCCCTATCAATCAGCAGATCAGCACACCGAAGACGGCCTTGCCATCAACTCGTTCGAGCGTCAAGCAATGAACGCAGAGTTCAGCGTTGTCCAACGTTCCTCCGTGCCAGAACTGAAGCATAAACCCGGAATGAAGAAGTGGGATCGCATTAAGAAGAAAATGGTACCAGTGCAGGATCCAAGGAATGGAAAAATCCGCACCGAATCTGGCGCTTGGATTCCGGCGAGTTTCAAAACGGGCCGCTACACCGAGTGGAAGCAAAAGTCCAAGATCGAAGAGCAATTGCAGCGTGAGGCGGGCAGTGATGACGAGGGCCAGAAACCGCTTACGCACGAAAGGCGTTATCCCGTGAGTAGACACTCGCGTCACAACGCCAAAATGGAGGAGAAGAAACGTATGGGCATGGATAAGGAGTTGCGGAACCCCGATCAGATTGTGAAGAGTCGAATGCGTTTGGAGTTCATCAAGAGGCGACAAACGGAAAACACCACCAAGAAGGCCGAGAACCGAAAGAAAAGCACGAGGAAATCGCAACGCGGTGGCAAACGGGGGAGAAAGTAAATGTGTGTGTAGATTTGCAGGATGTAAATAAACGGTTTTACATTAGTTTTTTGTTGTATTTTTATTTTTTTTGTTTGGCGAACAGACTTCGGAGCCCGAAGTCATCAAAAATGGTCATAAAGCGGCAGGTATTTCGCAGTTGCGTAGAAAGAATCGGCTTCGGCAAGAGCGGCAGACGGCTAATAAGCCAAGCTGTATAACATACTTTATTTCGCACATTGATTGTAAATTCACAGAACATGGAAATAAAGAATATCTTGGTATATCTATTATATATCTATAAATTCAGTCGAGTTCTTTGTCACTGTCGGTGTTTTGTTGAAACAAACCAGGACATTCCAATCAAGATAGGGAACCCCACGTTCACCTTGGTAATGGAGTACCATTCTTAAACTAACTCCCCATCCCTATATGTATATTTGCAATTATCAACGTCCTACAACCTTCTTTTGGTCAGGACTCAGGAAATTCTCATCACTATGGCGAGGCCGAAAATATCTAGGTAGAGTTAATTATCGTGCTCATTGTCATAATGCCTGCCTTCAAATAATCCACTCCACACTTGACATCAATTTCCTTTTCATTTAATTGCAAGGAATTCGAATTTCCGTTCGGCATAAACTATATCCGATGTAGATTGTGCGTTTTCGTTGCTTCTGTTGCCTTCCTTTTAAACAAATGGTTCTGGTTATATGTGTAGTGCAAAACAGCCAATTAGTCAAGTCATGTTGCCGATTGCTCTTGTGTTGCTGCTGGCTAATGGCCGATATTGTGTAATAACATAAATATCTCGGTTGAACTGCCACTGCCACGGATGTAAAGTAAAACAAAACGAATGCTTTCAATAAGAGCATCATCACAGAGCCACAATAAAACAACATAGCTCTATAAGATACCGAAACCGAGGCGTCACTTGCCCATCCACCATTAACTTACTACACAACAAAACAGATGTGTACAGGAATTCTTTGAATTCCAATGCAATTGGGGCATGAATGGAACTCAACTCCGAGCGTACATATATGGAAATAGGATTTAATTTGGTAGGGAACACAGCACTACATGGAGTGAATTTTGTAATTTCCAAATTCCATGAATGAATTGTGCTCATGCCAATTCAATAATATTTTTATCCAACGGGGAGTAGTATGTACCTATAGTGGTCGCCTCGCAAACGCAATCTTATAAAATGTGAACAAATGTGGAATTAGAAAATTAGAATTGCCGCACTTGCATGCACAAAGTTTATGGAATTTGTTAATTCTAATCGAACACCTTTCGGCTCGGTAGTCCGTAGTCGGCAAATTCGCCATGAATCGGACCGCACCTGCACCACCGCGAGCTCCGTGAACACGACATAAACAAACCAGTCGGGTAAAAAAACTACACCACCAAAATGCAAAATAAAATGTGTATACATTGACGTCATATTTTGTTGTGTTGTTGCTTCTTGTGCGCAAATCCATTTCAGTTTCGAATACAACAACAAATGCCATAGTCTCGTTTCGTGTGTATTTATTATTCACACTGGCTTTCTGGTCTTTATACAGTTATATGCTGGCGGTTTGGCAGTGTAAAGTTATCGCTTCTCGGCCTTATGGCTAAGATCAAAGTGTAGTATCTGTTCTTATCAGCTTAACATCTGATAGATCCCCCATCGGGGGACAACAAATGTTAAACTGATTTTTGGAAATAGACGGAGTGCTAGGGGCTTGCTCCACCTCTGTCGCGGGTTGGCCCGGTATTGCAGTACCGCCGGGATCGGCCCAAATAATAATTATCTAAAGAGTTCTTGAATGTTGGGAATGCACGGCCGGTCCGGTCGTTGGGCTCAGCTGGGTTTGTTGAATCTGCCAAATGCCGCGTTGACTTTTGAGCATACTGTTATTTAAATCGTTGGTGTTTGGTGCACGTGTGGACCAAGACCAGTGTTTTCATTTACCCCATGAAGCGTGGTCATTTTTCGCTTTTCATCGTACTAAATTATTCCCTTTAAAAAAAATCGTACGATACTTTTTTGCGTCAAAATCCATTTTTTAAAAGTAAATTTGTATTACGCGGAAAGAAATCACCTTTAGTAACAATTAACAAAACTGCAGAAAACACTGCTATGATTGTTTTTTGGTACTAGACAATTTTGATAAAAGACGCACATGAGCTGTTTTTTATGAACATTCAGTGTGTGTGAAATACAGGTGTATTGATGGAATTTCATCAAAAATTTATAGTTTGAATGTTTTCCTGTTATTATTTCTGAAAATCCCACGATTTGGTCATAAATATTTCCCTTTATCCCACGGAAGGCTTTTTGGACATCGAAATTCCAATAAAATTGGATAAATCCCACGCCCACCTGACCAAGACTGAATTTTTTTTTAAATCTCATTGTCCAAAGTAGATTAAAAAAAAATAAAAGTAGAAAACAACGCAAAAGTTTATTCACTATCAGTCGTTGCCGCGATGCACACAGTAAAATTAATCAATACTTAAAAAATGATAAATTTAGAGAAGGTAATAAAATTATTTTTAATAATTTGTTAGAAATAAAATCTTATTCGTTTTTTTAAAATGTTTTTTAGGAAATAAGTTTAATTTAGTTTTTAAAATTTATTTATTTAATATCTATGTAAAATATTTTTTAACGATTAACAAGTTCGCAAACACTATAATAGTGTTGTGAATTGTGATAGGCAACTGCGTTATATTTAAAAGGTTTTTATTTGGAAATCATTTATAAACATTTTTGAAGCACCTGAGGTATATATGCAGTGTTGCCAGAAATTTTCTAACGGAATATGCTAAATTAAGAAATAAATATGCTTAATTATATGGACGAATGAAACCAAATAACAAGAAAAAAAGTTGAACAAACAATAAGCCATAAATATACGGATATACATATTTGCCTGTCCATTTAGGAAGAAACTTAAATTTAACTGAGCAGTAATTCACGGCTCAAGATTTAACACTTTGACAGCGATTCTTCAAATGGACAAATCGTCATACAAATCTTCAGTAATGCCAAATACAGAAAAATTTGATAGATGCTTTCGTTATTTGTATAGCAAAATATACAGCTCAAATGTTTCTTATGATGGGTATAAAGTCTTTGCGTTTTTATGTTAAACATTTTAAGGTATTTATACTTATATGCAATTCAAAGTTAAAATATGCTAGATTTAGCATAAAAAAATGCCAAAATGGCACCACTGTACCGATTTTGGAAATTACATTTTGAGGATTTTTTTTTCTCTGCAATCCAAAATGAATTGCTATAATAATTTTATAATTTTATTTCTTAGTTCATTTTTGATACACTCATTATTTGGCTAAAAACGCTTTCCACATCAATTTTAAGGCCCGGTGAGTGAATACAATAGGTAAGGTAAAAGCGAAAAGGCAAACAGAAGAACGCATTACATTTCAATACAATGGAATAGGTCCACAAAAGAAGTTAGGTAGCAACTTTTCACTTTGCTGTGATAAGTGTTTCTGTTCCACAATATTCTTTGCAAATCTCACATTGTACTAGCAAATTTTTTCAAAGTCTTTGCGCTTTCCTGCAAAGTGAGTGTGCAGTGTTCCACAAAGCATTTAATCATCTTTGCATTTCTGTCATATCACTTTTCACTTTGCATTGCTAAATAGAAGTTATTAAAATGAGCCGCAAAATAAAAATTGAAAACACCTGCCTACCCACCTCCAAACCCAAGGAAGAGGAAGAGCTCTACCAAGTTTCCAAGTGAAACTTTGGATAGAGAGAAGAAATGTCGGCTGGAGCTCCTGGAGGTTGAAGTTTACTACAGGAAACTTCAATGTCTGAAATTGGAGAGGGAGCTACAACTTCCTGCCTCTGCCATAACTCGGGAAATTGCAGCGGCAGAAACTGCAAATATTTCGCAAATGCCGAGGAGTCTGTTGTTTGAGGAGCTTTAAGTTTTTTTTATGTATTATTAGTTTTATTTATTATTATTTTTATATATTACTATTTTGTTTATTTCTAAATAAACAATAAGTGAATTTCATATTTCATATTTTATTTATTCTCTGAGATCCTAATCTCAAACCCCAAAAATGCCCCCAAAAGAAACAGCGCTTTTGCTGTGGAAAAAGGTCATAGCCAAAAAAACAATATTATTTCAAAACAATACTATAATTATTATGTTAGTACCTACTTATTTTAACGAGCCTAGCTGCAGTGACTATTGCCTCAGTACTATAATAGTTAGCATTAGGAAAAGTATTGCAGCAGAGAAGTAAGCCTTTCCATTCCACTCGCATGATCCATATTACTAAGGGCATCATTTTCTTCTTCAGCATTTACCAGATCCAATTCCTCGATTTCATTGTCAGTGTCTTCAGTGGGTTGCATGTTTTCACTACTCCTTCCGATGCTACAGGCAATATTGTGTAAGATGGCACAACCAATAACTATACCTTACCTGCAAACTCAGGCCTCAGTCGCAAATAATTTAGCCACGGGAATCTTTCTTTAAGAATGCCAAAACTATTTCCAATTATGCGCGGTGTTTTTTTGTGGCAACGATTGAAAGCCTCTTCAGCAGGGCTATCGGGATGGTTTTTCAGTCCGTAACCACAATCACCCAAAACAACAGCATACGGAATGGCCGAATTCCGTAACACCCTGGAGTCGTGAACGCTGCCCGGCCAACTTGCATTTACACTGTAAAATGTGTAGTCTGGCCCGAATATCATCATCACATTCAATGAGTGGTTTCCATGCCGGTCCACATAATTATCCTTCCTCGTGTAATGTAGGCATCAATTTTAATGATTGTGCCATCCACGCAACCACACACACAAGGGAATGCCCCATCATAAAAAACTTTTCAGCAATACCACTGACGTCATCGGGCCACCGCACTATGTTTTGAAACAAAACGTCTATTATAACGTCGACAACTCTATGGATGGTTCTGCAAACTGTTGATTTTGCAACACCATTCATAGCTGCAACACCATGGTACTGGCAGCCATTTCCGAGCCAATGCAAGCACAGTAGCAGTTGATTTGCAGCCGATAGAGAAAGCATGATTGCGCTGTGTATTCAGTGGCCACAAGCCATAACCGCTTAGCTCGAGTTAGGACAAAATTAAGTTATAGGCACCATCGCGTTCAGCATTTAAATCTACTTCCACTTAATTTTGTATGACCATAATGAAATATTCCTGATTTGAAGTGATGAAAAGTATGGCTTGTGGCCACAGTATTGTGCTCTAAATTTTCTCCAATTTTATCTAAAAAGAAATCAACTTGAATTTGATTTAAACGAAATCACTCTTTAAAATTAAAGTTTAGTAGTTCCAGAAAATTAATTCGATCTCTATAATTTCTTGTTATAGCCGCGTCTTCATTATCGTCGAACAAAAACTCACGTCTTAACATTTTGAAAGCTTCACAAGTTATAACAATATGAATTTTTAAAGCGACCTTGCAAACTTTTGACAAACTTATCAAAAGTTGCTTTTTTACACTTATCAATATTAACTTTGCACTTTGCTAGCCTTGCCATCCGTCCGGGTTTTCCCGGACATGTACTCTTGTTTGCCTCTGCGGGGAAAGTCCGGTATAGTTTCAATAAAATGTCCGGAATTGTCCGTGATTGCATTTTCACTTATCTACTTGGCAGCTTGTCTAATATTGTCTATAATTAAATCGAAAAATCAGTCGGAGATCACTAAAATCAAATAAACGAACAGAATTAATAATTCAAAAATGAAAATTCTAAATGAACAGAACTTTTGAGACGTCAAACGTCAAAACAATTGTGTTGGATTTGCGCTCTCTCAAAACAAATTTGGACTAAAAATATTTTGTTTTTTTTTTTTCCTAGTTTTGTACTCTTTTTCTGATCATCATTTGTCCGAGAAAGTCCAGGATTTGGAACCCTATGTACTACTTTCATCAAAAACCATCTGGCAACACTACACTTTGCACAAGAGAGCGTACGTGGAACAGAAATTGCAAAGAAAATATAAAAATTGCAAAGACTTTGTAAAGTACACTTTCAATTTCAACTTATCACTTATCAAATTTTATAGTTCTGAGGAACATAAAGTTTGGGAATTGACGAAAAATTTGATAAGTACAAAGTGAAAAGTTGATAACTTGTTTTGTGGAATAGGGCCCTGATATAAAAGGATGGCTGCATTCAAAGAAACAAAGAAAAGGCGGTGTGCAGCGGCAGCATTCAAAAAACACTAAAATATTTTTTAAGCACTAAAAACACGCTCAAGCGCTAAATCTACTTCGGCCTTAAAAAACATTTTGGGCGCTAAAATTAACGCTGAAAGCACTGACTTGGTAACGCTGCCTACAATTACAACGTTAAAAATATATTTCATGTGTTTCGGAAAATTAACCCGCTTTAATGAAATGACAAAAAACATTTACTTCAGTTTCAATTAACCGGGTTTTTCAGTTAAGCGGACCTCTGATAAATGAAACATAGTTTCAGTAAAGCGGACCCTGGACAAATTTTTCCTCAAAATGAATTGGTAATAATAATGAATAAATGTATAATAATTTAGTAAAATAACGAAACAAAATTAATCCATTTATTTATAAACAAACCAATAACAATTTCTGAGGAGCTGAACTTAAAAGTAAAACAACCATATTCAAATAAACAAATAATAGGTTCGTTCGCGTACGCGGTTTGACAGATATTTAGTGCTTGGCTCGTAAAAGTACGCGAATGGAAGTACGCGTATGAACCTAATATTATGCATATGTCGCCAGAATTTAAATCTGTCATTGTCAGAGGCAAAGTGGAATGTGGAAGGTGAATAATGCAAAAAATGGATGCATTCAACGCCTGCTTACTTTTTGCCTTTTTTCGATTCACGTAGGTGTGTTTACATTTTCATTTGTTTCATTTAAGCTGAGTTTTTCCTATGAAAAGTTATAATGCTTTAAAGGAACTGTGTTTCAGATATCCGAGCTTTTTACTTAAGCGGGTTTCAATAAAGCGGAGTTATTTGTATGAAATTTTTTGAAAAATACAAGGGGATTAATTATAAAGTTTAAATAAGCAGGTTTTTCAATTAAACGGGTTTCAGTTAAGCGGGTTTGACTGTACACTCTCAACGCTCAACCTCTAAATCATATCAGCAGCTGACCAGCGCGCGTGTAGGGTAAAAGGGGAATCCCCCTCTCAGTTGTTGTTGTGCGTTTTTTTTAAATGCACTAAACTAAACAACCTAAACAACTCAAAACTATACTCCGCGAACCAAAATCCCCTAAGTTTTTACAAACAGTTTGGATACGTTAGGATTGCTCGGAGGCCAAAATCAAACAATGGAAAGAAGAAAACGTTTCGATTCGACCGCCCTCTGTTGAAAGAGTATTCGCTTCTATGAATAAAACGAGGACTAAAAAATGATACGTTAAAAGCCATTCTGATTTCTGACCACTAAGATAAACTTAAACATGTCGTGTATTGATTTTTATCATTGGATAAAAACGAAGCCGAATTTATGCTGCGCAGCATAAAATCGAAAAAAAAATTCGTCACCTATTGTGTCCAAGCTTAAGCCGGTGATACTGAACGAATGGAAGAAGAAGAATCAGATGCCAATGACGAAGACTCTGATTTAATTTAAAATATAAAATATTCATTCAATATCCTGTAAAAATCCTGTTTTCGGAAGAAACGAAGAAATGCCTTTAATTTATCCTGTTTCTTTCTTAAAAAATGTATGGCATGATAAGTATCAAGCAACAAATGGAATTATTGATATCATGTTGTTCGAGTAGCATTCAGCATTCACCTATGATGGAGCAGAGGTGACATTAAGTTCAAGTCAAAGGTAGCTGGTATTTTTTTAGACTCGTAAAGAAATAAAAGGGATTGTTATCGTGTCCAATTGAAATGTATGTTTCTATGTAGAATGAAATAAACCATGCCATTGCCATGCTGTTTTTGGACATTGCAAACTTTTTGATGACGTTCTTCCTAAGCCGCAAGTTGTAGGTAACAATACCCATACCTACGTAATCTTATTTCACAGGGCTGGGTATAACATTATTGTCGGAGCACTGGTATTGCTATCTCATGTTCTGTTTGTTAGCACAGTCATTGAATCGATATGAAAATATACTTTTGTCAATAAGCAATATGTTTGTGAGCGAGTGTGCCTTTTTAAAGCACCCCAGCATTATTCTAACGTCAGAGAATGTTAAAACGAATCCAACAAAAACGCATTAAAAACACTTAAAAAATGCGTCCAAATATTTTACAGGAAATGTAACAAAAACATGTTAGTTAGGTAGGTAGGAGTGTATCAAAAACCGAGACAAAAAATGCTGTTCCAGAATAACAAAACTTGCTGTCAAAAGCTATACCTAGGTCTTTATTCGGTGATTGTTCCAAGGATTATAATACTACTTCTGAGATTTATGTGCTGACCGAAAGTTTATACACGATAGCAGATATAAACTGCCGAAATGATATTCCTTCAGCATATTGCAATCTGTGGTTGAGGTACTCAACTTCGAACAGCTCCTTTTATGATTTCGTGTGTCTAATGTCTAATCGAACATAAAAACGTCACTTGCTCTCTTTTTTGTCGATAACTGCGATTGGAATATGTTGTATACATTGAGCACATTCAAGAATCTAGTTATCTTATGTCGACTAGATTGGTCTGGATGAGATGTAACCTGAACGCAAAAACTAGATTGGTCGGGAACGTCACTTTTTCTACGTCAGCCACATATGAGAACTGTCAACTTAGTACTCAGTCACGAATTTCTCGACTAGATTTGTCGGCTACCCCTCCATAAACGTCAACTGAAACATCTGCTCTCACGACCCATTTCCCCCAATGAGAGCCGTGTTTCATCTAGTGAGAGAACTGTCAGACTTACTAAACCAGATACTTGAACGTCCCCATTGACTTATTATATATGGACTGCTAGTGAAATGTCACTTCCACACAATCTCTGCCCAGAAAATGACACCAACATAACTAGCGCTCGTGGTTCTATGCGAAAAATAAGGGAAACAAAATGACAACCATTTTGGATTTCGCCATAGAATGCTAGAGCCACCTATTGGGCGTGAGTGGATTTGCCAAGTGAAACGGTTGAAATTCTAATTGTTGCGGCATTGTTTACAATAGATGTCATCTCGAAATTGTGCTAGTTTAAATAATTAATAATAGATGAATAGATTGAATAAAAAATCGTTTTTCATTGTCCCATAAATTGCACAGTTTTCGTATATTTATTGCGAATTAGTTTTTTATATTGTTTTTCATTATTCATGTTAGAAATATGATGTAACAACACTTTAGCGTATATTTCAATCACATTTCTGATCAATAAATACTTATGATTGTCAAGAATATCACATTCAAGTACATGAGAATTTAATTCATCATATAAATTGCTTACATCTATATTTCTTAAAGTACTTATATCTGCAACGAAATGGAAACGTCAGATGTGAGTTTCCAATTTATTCCGCTCCGAACCACGAGAGCTAGCGCTTATGTTGGAACCAAAGCGAAGTTGTCTACTAGCAGTCCATATATATAATAACTCAATAATGGTTGTATAGTTTTCGACACTTTTGATCGATTTCATTAAAAAAAGGTGGCTGTTTTAAAATTGAAAATCCATTTTAATTGTGTAGATCCCGTTGATAATTATGATCTTAACTTACTGGTCTAGGTGGAACGAATGTATACCGGCACCCGTATGTTTGTAAACGTCAATTAAAATCAACAAATCAAGTCTCTATTCAAAGTATTGTCATCATAATCATATTGAAATGGCTTTACAAATAAAAAAGAACTGCCTTTCAAGCATCATCGGGGACCATTCACGCTTTGTCACTGCTGTCACCCCAGCTGCCATATTCTTCTTTCTTTTTTTGACAATAACTCCCCACCAGCATCCTGTTGTATACTAGCGTATAACGTATTCATTTCAGCACTCATCTAAGTGCCTGCACGGGCCGCATCAACAGCTTTCCATACCAATTAACACACTTCACACATAAAGTGAAGGAAATGCAGCAAATGCAACGTAAAAAAAAAGAAACAAAATTGAAAAGCCAATTTTTTTTTCCTATCACTTCCCACTTTGGTCTCCGGAAACATTGAATTTATTTTGGATTTCTGTTTGCGTGCACAAATGATTTTCGCTCCCAATACTCGCTCCATATCTCGTGGGTTATTCTTTTATCCTTTTGTTGCGGCCATTTCATAATTTTACACAGTGAAGCATATACGTACACTTAATCTAAACGTATGCATTCTCGGTCGGTTCCGGCTCCCTCGTATACATATATAAACCCCTGCCTACTCAAATATCTGACATCAGACCCTCGGACTCAGACTCACAACTGGAAGATTTATTAGAATATCTCCCCTTAAATTGGCTGGAGGCAGCCAGCGTCCGTATTTGTGGAGTTTGATATTTCAAACGAACGCCTGGCTCCCGACACTTCGATGATGATGTGGCATATCATTAATGATCTCTAAATAAGCCTGGTAGTCACCCAGCGTTTTTCCTCTCCACTTGGGAGATATCGCTTATTCATGTGGGGTGCTGCGCGCTTGTTTATAGCGGAACAGTGCAATGTGGAACGTATGCGCTTTGATCGGGCAGGGCCCTTAAATCTAAGAAAACGCTCACAAATGATCCGTTTTTGCTCATTAAGTGTGGAAATAGTTTTCCGTTTTACTTCTTTGGTCGAGGGGAAAATTGCTTCGAGATTATATTTGGAGATATTTCTGGAGAAGTGTCAAAAGATTTGGACCATGTCGATGGGGGACGGCAAGAAAATTTGGATTCTTTGTTTGGAAAAATGTCTCCTATGTCGGCTATAAATGCTTTTCGTATAAAATGACAGAAACTTGTAAATTGTGCTGTATATTTTTGATTTATTAACAAATTAATTTCATTGTTAGTCTCGTGTGACTAATCATTGAAAAACAAATAAAAACCGACAGTAAAAGTCATTTGAAGTAAATACCCTAAAGGGGAAGTTATAAATGTATTTTTTTTGTGAATGCAACTATTATTTTTATTTATTGTCAATGCGACTAAATAAAATATTATAATTTTAGTAAAAGTTGTTTAGAAATTTCCATACATTTTTGGATAAGTTAAGAGAAATCTTATGTCCATTGCGATTCAATATGTCATGACGAAAGAATTCTGCCATGGTTTTTATGAACTAATTTGCGAATGAACATAAATTGATTGCGACAGCAAAACATTTCTTATTTTGTTTTTTTTTTGCGTGTGCAACTGACAGCCAAATCTTCTTTACTTACTTTTGGACCCTTATGTATAACAAATTTTAGTCTCGACTTAAAAAAATACGGGAGCTCAGAATTGAAAAATGCGTATGGTTCGTTTCTTTTTTTTTATCTTGTTTTACGTTTTAGTCGTTTCGCATTTTCTTGTTTCAGAATTTTTATAATAGGTTTTTCAATTATTTTGCTTATATTTGTTTCGAAGAAAAATATTTTGTATTTTACTTAGTTCGTCTCTCTTATTATACCAAGGGGAAAGAAGAAGCCACATTGGTGGACTTCGGACTTGGGACTGAGGAAGTCAAAGTGCAGAAAACTTTTCAATCGTGCTAAAGACACAAGAAAAGCGACTGACTGGGATTTCTACAAGGAAGCCCTAAAAATGTACAAGAAAGAACTAAGAAAAGCCAAACAAGCATCTTGGAGACTCTTCTGTGGTAAGATAGAAGAAACCTCCGAAGCATCAAGGCTAAGAAAGATACTCTCGACTAACCCAACAATGCCAAGTTGCCTGAAAAAGACAGATGGCTCTTGGACGACTTCTAGCGAAGAATCGCTTAATCTGCTGCTCGACACCCACTTCCCAGGCAGCTCAAAGGGTGTTGCCCATACAGATCGAAACAGATCAAATTTGCAATCTACCAACTTACAAGGTCTGATCACTAGAGACAAAGTGCTTTGGGCGCTACATAGCTTCAAACCATACAAATCCCCGGGACCAGACGGCATAATACCAGCTGAGCTACAAAACACCTCGGATATCATCTTGCCAGTGCTGATGATAATCCTAATAAGCTGTTTAGATCTGGTATACATCCCATTGTTATGGAGAGAAGTTAAAGTGGTTTTCATACCCAAAGCAGGTAAATGCTCTCACGTGAGTCCAAAAGATCTCAGACCTATTAGTCTTTCATCATTCCTCCTAAAAACTTTAGAACGACTGATTGAAATCCATTTACGCATAAGCATTGACAAAAGACTTCTGTCAACGGCGCAACACGCTTACTCTAAGGGTAAATCAGTAGAAACGGCCCTACACACGCTAACGCGTTCCATAGAAGATTCGCTTCGTCATAAGGAGTATACAATTGTTGCATTCCTAGACATAGAAGGCGCTTTCAACAACGTCGACTCATCTGCGATCGCTGGTGCTCTGACAGCTCTGAACGTGGATGCCTCACTTGGCGAGCTGATCAATTTGATGCTCAATAGCCGAATTATCAACTCAAGTCTGGGTGAGAAATCTATCAGAAGATCTGTCAGTAGAGGAACCCCACAAGGTGGCGTCCTATCTCCCCTTCTCAGGAACTTGGTGGTGAATGAACTGCTGATATGCCTGGAAGCGGGAGGTTACAATGTGATTGTCTATGCGGATGACGTTGCCATTGCTGTGTCAGGAAAATACCTAAACACTTTAAAAGCACTCCTACAACACGCTCTTAATAAGCTAATAAAATGGGCAAATAAATGTGGGCTGGGAGTAAACCCTCACAAAACTGAACTTGTCCTCTTCTCTAGGAAATACAAGATCCCACACATTGACCCTTCTCAAATGAAGCTAAATACTTGGGTCTCATTTTTGATAGGAAGTTAACATGGAAACCTAACATCCAAGAAAGAATTAAAAAGGCCACTGTGGCACTTTTCTCTTGCAAAAAAGCCATAGGAAACAAGTGCGGCTTACAGCCTCGTATCACTTACTGGCTATACATCTCTGTCATAAGACCGATACTTACGTATGGTGTTGTTGTCTGGTGGACTGCTTTGGACAAAGCGACTTATCGCGATAAGTTAAGCAAAGTCCAAAGAACAGCTTGCTTGTGCATCGGAGGGGCTCTTCGTACTACCCCTTCCGCTACCCTCGACATCCTGCTTCATCTGACACCAATTGACATCTTCAGCAGGCAAATGGCAGCTTCTGCAGCCATTCGCCTCAAAGCTACCTCACAATGGACCAGTAAAACAACTGGCCATGCCGCTATTTTGAACAATTTTAAAAACATCCCAGGAAACATCGATTACACTACCCCGGAACTACTTTGATAATAACTTCCAGGTCTCCATCCCCTCTAGATCATTCTGGGAGGAGAAAGCTTTCCTGGAGGATGAATCGATCCATTTCTTCACAGATGGTTCGAAAACTGTGGACGGTGTTGGTGGCGGTGTCTTCTCCGACAGACTAGATTTTAGTCTCTCCTTCCGTCTTCCTGATCACTGTAGCGTTTTTCAGGCGGAAATAATGGCGATTAAAGAAGTCTTATCCTGGCTGAAAGAAAACGTGATATCTGCTAAAGATATCCGCATCTTCTCGGACAGTCAAGCGGCTATAAAGTGCCTGGAATTAGTCTCTACAAACTCAATAACAGCCCAAGACTGTCGTTCGTCTCTCAGAGAGATGGCGGAGCAGTTCAATATTCACCTCTGTTGGTTGCCGGGGCATAGGGACATCCCAGGTAACTGTAAGGCTGATGAGCTCGCCAAACACGGAACAACACTACCTATGCTTCCAGATAAGGACTCCTTAGGTATCCCAATCGCTGCTTGCAAACTCAAAATAAAGCTGGATGCTATCGAAAGAGCAAATCTTAGATGGACAACCGGCTCGACATGTCTAGCGACAAAACAGATCTGGCCAAAGCTGGATCTAAATCGTTCTAGGCATCTGATCTCCCTCGATAGGAAGCATATCAGTGCTACAATAGGTGTCATCACAGGACACTGTCTCATAGGCAGGCATGCAAAAAGGCTTGTCGTATTATGTAATGATTTTTGCGGAAGCTGTCTCGACGAGGAAGAGGAAGAAACTATTCTTCATCTCCTCTGCACCTGTCCGGCGTTCTCACAAAGACGAAAACTCCATTTGGGAGAGTTCTACTATAATGATCTAAACGATCTAAAAGACACGGCCATTCGCTGTCTCTTGCGCTTCATTAGAAGCTCCAACTGGTTCAACGAGTAGGAAGAATTAAGCAGATAGATTCATGTGGTATCACAAGGGACCGTTTAATGGTCTAAGTGTGTCGGCTAGCCGACAGCCACTTCAACCTAACCTAACCTAGTTCGCCTCAGGCTCATTTCGCCTTTTATTGTTTAGTTATTCGATTATTTCGGTTTTTGTTTATTTCGATTTCAATTATTTCGCCATCGTTTGTTTGTTTTTTTTTTTTTTTAATGTAGGTAAAGAGCCCAAGGGAATTCAAATTCGCGTGAATTCAAATTCAAAAAAACGATGGCGGACTTATTGAAGAAATTGAATTTATTTGTTTTTTTTTTTAATTCCACTGATTGCTAAACTCATTTAGAAATTAATAAAATTAATACAAACCATAATATCCACATATCACATACCTACTGTTATTAAAATAATAAAAAAGAAAACGATGCAAATCGAATTGTTATTCATTTTAATATTTAAAAAAAAAGTTTTAGAAGCTCGCCGCGCACGTTTCAACCGTGCAACACTATAGACAAAATGATACATTTTAATAAAAATAAAATGTCAAATTAACCGTTAGTGAGGTAACATTGACCTAAATAACTCATTGCACTTTTAAAGAAAATGCAAAACAAATAAAAAGATAGAGAAAGAAATGCAAAATGCAAAAATAAAACAAAAACGAAATGCGGTTCTACAAAGTAAACAGAAATAGTTGTAAGGAAAGCGATAAAACAAAATTGCGAAATAAAAAAACCAAACAATAGACACCCATTGAAAATATAGCCACTGTGAACTACTAAAATTTGGAGTCGAAACTAAAAATGTTTATTGGTAAGTCCCGATGTGTTTTTAGTTCGCGGTTGCATTTTCTCTTTTCTCGCACCAGTACCTTTGAATACCACGTCAGGAAGTGATTTTCGAAACTAGCATTCTTGGCGTAAAACTTTTCCATTAGCGATGACATTCGGATATTTCTGATTTTAAATTCACTTAAATTAACAAATTTTCGTTGACACATTTTGATCACGACTTCTGTTTACAACAACCTGGCAGCACTAACAACTTCGAAGGATTGAAATAGCCAGGGACAAAAATTGTCAAGAGCAGCGTGTAAATAAAAAATTACTTTTACTTGCATTCTTTTCAACCCGAAGTAGAACATTTTAGTTTATTCTTTGTTTTTACCCGACTGGACACAGGGAGTGTTATGTGCTTCGCGCGTATCCTATGTACGTTCCTACGGGACGCCCTGTAGCCTAAACGGCTTCACCGATTTTGAAGAGGTATCATAATATTCGTATAATATTCGTATTCGTCACCGGAGTGTCATAGGCTAAAAAGGTAAAAATAAAACAATTTTGGTTTTTTTTTTGGTTTTTTAAATTAACTTGTTTTATTAAGTAGGTATTTAAAATAGTAACTTTAAAATAAAATTTGCAAAAAGGATTTCTAAGATTTTGGTCTTTTCTTGATGGAAAGTTACTCCAAAAAATACAAACAAACAAAAAAATACTGCCAATCTTGGGGGAATGTGATAGAGTTCAGGAACCACATTTTAAAAGCTCAGCTAAATGGAATGGAATCACTCGAAGAAAATAAAACGCATGCATAGTATTATTGACCATTGTTCGGTGATTACGACAGGTTAAATAGGACTTAAACCATTCCAGCTCATAACCTTTTATTCCGTATGTAATTATTTTTTTTACGAGGTTTTCACGATGTACTGTCTCAAAAGCGCACTTGAAATCGAAAAATACAGCTATAAATAACCTTTTTTTCATCAATCTGATTTTTCCAAACTTCAACCACCCAGTTTAAGGCAGTTTCACACGAGTATCGCTGGGATTTACCCAACTGATGTGCCAAAATGTATCCATTTTCGTCTATATAATTTCTGAGCTGTTTTTCCACTCGAAATTCGAATGTTTTTTCATACAAGGGAAGCATATAAACTGGTCTAAGTTCTTCAGATAGACATTAACATTGCTATTGGTTAGTTATTAATATTTTTAAAAGGCGAATAATTTGATTTGTTTGGTTGACAAAACTATTTAAAGGATATGTTCTAAAGGGTGATTTTTTAAGAGGTTTAGAACTTTTTTTAAAAAAAAAACACAAAAAATTCGAAAAAATGAATGAAATATTTATTTGAATCGATAGTTTGAACCTTGCAATTTAATGTTTAAAGATAATTTCATGCAAATGTTGACCGCCGCTGCGTCTCAGGTAGCCCATCCGCTGAGTCCAATTTTGGCATACTCTTTCACACATATCGGCCGGTATCTCACGAATGAATGCATGGATGTTGGCTTCCAGTGCGTCAATCGAAGCGGGCTTGTCCCTATACACATTAGCCTTGGCATACCCCCACAAAAAATAATCTAATGGTGTCAAATCGCACGATCTAGGCGGCCAATTGACCGGCCCGAAACGTGAAATTAACTGTTCACCAAACTCGCCTCGCAATTGCGCCATTGTTTCGCGTGCTGTGTGGCATGTGGCACCGTCTTGTTGAAACCACATATCATGCAAGTCAAGAACTTCCATTTCGGGCAAAAAAAAGTTTGTTATCATCGCTCGGTAGCGTTCACCATTGACAGTAACGCTGCGATTCGCATCATCTTTGAAGAAATATGGCCCAATAATGCCGCCGGCCCATAAACCGCACCAAACAGTGGCTTTTTCGGGATGCATTGGTAGCTGTTGCAATGCTTCTGGCTGATCTTCACTCCAAATGCGGCAATTTTGCTTATTTACGTACCCATTCAACCAAAAATGAGCCTCATCGCTGAACACAATTTTTCGATAAAAAAGCGGATCCTCGGCCAGCTTTCCAAGAGCCCATTCACCAAAAATTCGGCGTTGTGGTAGGTCGGCTGGCTTTAGTTCTTGCACCAGCTGTATCTTAAAAGGCTTTACGCCCAAATCCTTCCGCAAAATTTTCCACGTAGTGCTGTAACAAAGGCCTAACTGCTGGGAACGGCGCCGAATCGACATTTCGCGGTCTTCTGTCACACTAGCTGATACGGCCGCAATATTTTCTTCACTACGCACAGTACGTAAACGTGTTGGTGGTTTAATGTCCAACAAAGTAAATTTGGTGCGAAATTTGGTCACAATCTTCCGAATAGACTGCTCAGAAGGTCGAGAATGCCGATCATAAAATGGAAGCAGCGCGCGATGAACATTTCGAACCGAGCACGAATTTTGATAGTAAAATTCAATAATTTGCAAGCGTTGTTCATTTGTAAGACGATCCATGGTTAAATTGCAAACCAAACTGAAGCTGTTTGACAGTGACACAAGGTACTAAACACACGTCAGCTGTCAAAACCAGTGTTGCCAAAACCAAACCAGCTAAAAAATCACCCTTTATATACTAGAAACATATTTGGACAAACATGATGTGTTTTCCGCTTTAGAATATCATTAATTTCGATATATTTCATGCTTAAAGTTTTCTTTAATAGCTGAAGAAAATTTGCGCAAAATGTTTTTATTGTCCCTCAACCAATCTACATTGTTGCTTTTTTAAAAATGATTGAGCCGGAATTTTTTAAGTTACGTGACATTTTTCAATACGAATTTCTATGCAACAATACTAGCGCACCAACTCGTGACCACTCCCTTAAAATATAACTTGCAGGCAAGTAAAAGAAAATCGGCCGAGGTTGATGGTCTCAGTATGGTTTGCTTATGGTTAAGTCTTTCACTCCACACGTCGCCTTGTCTCAAAACCTTTTCGACATCAAAGGGCTTTGTATAGCTCGGGTCTATATACTCTATCATAGGTAACTTTGGAGTCTATAAAAAGGCGGTGTGCATCGATATAAAATTCCTGGGTATTTTTTAAGATCTGTCGGAGTCGATGGTAGACTTCCTGACCTAGCACTGATATGGGCGGATCAGGTTGTTGGCGAAGTGTTTAAAGCGTTCACACAATAAAGCCAACAAGATCTTACATGCAACATTCCAGGAGACTTGTTTCTCTGTATAGTTGGCGAAGATGATCTCCTATCTTGTGGAGCACACGATGATGAGGTTCCATTCGTTCTGTATGCTTTCCAAATATTACTGATGAGTTGGTGCAAGCTCTTCACCAACTCATCTCCTGCTCGGCCAGAATTCCATCAGATCCCGCAGCTTTGTTGGGCTTAGGTTTGGATATCGCTATACTCACTTCATGTGTAGTGCTGATGGATGGAATTGTTGTCTATCATCTGCCAGACTCTTTGGCTTTCGAAAACACTTGGAAGGTGTAGAGATTAATTTCAAACGAATAGAGCATGTACACTTACTGGAGGTTAAAATAATTAATACTACCTCCCACATAGTCCCAATTTATATAAACTGTAGTAACTGCATTCAAGATTATAATAAACTAAATGATCTACTAAATATATTAGGATCAGTAGATCTATTACTCATAGGGGACTTCAACGAAAGGATAGGTCTATCCCAAAACTCTTTTACTGATGGAATTTTTCCGGAGTGCATATTAGCTAATCGTAATTCCAAAGACGCGACCTGTGATACAAAAGGAATAAAAGTATTGGAATTAGCAGATGCTTACGACTGTCTTGTACTAAATGGAAGCTGCAACGGTGACTCTCGTGGAGAATATACTTTCCATGCTCGGTAATTGATTACTGTTTTTTGTCTGGAACTTGGCACTCTCAGTTCGGCGAATTTAGAGTTGCAATGAAAACGTTCTCGGACCATATGCCCCTGGAAGTTTACTTCAACACTTGCAAAAACCAAAATACAGTAAGTGCTATGCAATTAGGGCTCCTACCCAAATTATTCTGGAAAGATGCGTTCCGAGACACCGATCAAATATGAATTCGCAACTTTTGGAACTGTCTGCATCAAATATCATGCCACACATAGATGTACTAACGCTAATAATTAAAAAGGCAACACCATCAAACACTTCAAGGATAACTATGAGCAGAACGGGGAAACAAAAATGGTTTGACAATGAGTGTAAGAGAGCTAGAACTAATTCGTTTGTTCATCTCAAGTCTCTTAGGAAATACAACACCAGTGAGTTCAAAGACCTTTACGTGGCAGCCAACAAATATTTTAAATCTCTCTGTCTTACAAAGAAGCTGGCTTACAATGAGAGAAATATTGATCTCATAAATAGTGCTACAACCTCAGCGCAGTTCTGGAAAGCTGTAAAGATGATCAAGGGAAAAGGTAATGCAATCGCTTCAGTACTCCAAGCAGAACAACTTAGAGAACACTTTACTCGGCTTCTCAATGCACCAACAAATTCACTACCGTTCCAATATGCAGCACCTCGGACTATTGATTCATTTCTTGATGAAGCGATTACGGAAGAGGAAATAAAAACTGTACCCCAGCATACCTGACAGCACTTACGTTGGAGTTCAATAGAATCCTAGAAAGTTGGGATATCCGAAAGAGCTTCAAAAAAGCAATAATATTTCCTTTGCATAAAAAAGGAAATAATGCAGATCCCGCAAATTACAGAGGCATATCATTTTTAAATGCATCTGCCAAACTCTTCGCAGCAGTGATTTTCAATCGTTTAGAGCAGAGGGTCAGTAGCAGAAATGTATTGTCTGAATTCCAAGCTGGTTTCAGGCAAAGTTACTCAACTATAGACCAAATTTTTACATTAATAAATATTGCTGAAAATTATAAGAGAAATCGCAAGAAGCTGTATGCATTTTTCATAGATTTCCGAGCTGCATTCGACTCTATACCACGAGATGCCCTAATTTTCAAGCTATATAATATGGGAATCTCGACTAAAGTTATTGATGTTTTGAAATCAATGTATGAAAATAATATAGCCTACGTCTGGCACATTATTACTCATCTGCCAGACTAAATGGATCATTCCGCCTGACAGTCTGGGCGCAGATTCCGTATATCAACGATCGTCTAAATCTAAACGATATAGTTTTTGCAACTTTGGTCACCAAAACAAGCCATATTCCGCAGGAATTTTTTTGACAAACGTTGGCTTTCATTATAAAAAAAAATTATACTTGTGGAAAATTAACTGGATTAAGCTCTCAAACTTGGAACTTTAGGACTTAGTTGCTACTTTTGGAGGTCTATCGTTTCGACGAAAATCGTTTAAAAAGTTACGGAAGGAGTACATTGGTTTCCAACAACTAATCGAATAGCAAGATCTCCTGAAAGAATGTTTATTTATTTTATTTCTCTTAAGACTTAACAGGACAGTTCAAAAGATTTACTTTAGGCTATTTTATCAGCAATCTTTAACTGGACATATTTTTGTTTCACGATACTTATTTAAACTCATTCCAATCAATGGTGTCATTTGTTAATATTTTTCGGCATAATATTGTTCTGCCTGATATCGATTGACTAAGAAGTTAAAAAAAAGGAACGTAAACCTAACAGCAAAATATTGATAAAATAAAAAGGCCATTAGAAAAAGGGTCGGTTGAAGACTATACCCACACAATGCCTACTTTGTCAAATGTGAAGTGTACGTCATTGCGAGAGGGTAGTCTACTCTCTATAATATGTAATACGCCTGATGCTGTTTCCCAGATGTACCACCATGTACAACGACGACTACTTACCATCTAACCATCCACAGTTTTATTAGGGTTTCTTTTATTCTTTTATTTTCCCTTATTTTTAAAAAGCGAGTAAAGTGAACGCACTCTTATAAGCCCAGAGGTATGTGTGTGTGCGATTTAAATTTATTGTTGATACCCGCCATATGTGAAGAGAGAATTTATTTTCATTATAACATAATTGCATCTGTTTTATTGGACAATAAAAATCCATTGCTCTATTTATTGTGAGATGGATTCTTTTTGTGACAGCGACAAATTCACTGCTACAGCTATTTCGAAGAGGAATCTCATGTTTGATGATAAAATAAGGGGTCAATGCATCTCGTTAAGTGTCACTTGGAATGCATAAAATTGCCTAGTATCCGGCTGTACATGGGACAGATATAGACCGCACTTAGAATGCGTTTACTTTAAGTTAATTTGCGCGAGGAGAATGCGTTTGTCAATAAAGTAGCACTACTTGAAGTAGGACATCTTGATAGTTTAATTTGAAACTCAATTGAGTACGGCGAGAACTTTATACGACTACAGTGGGGCTCGCAAAAAAATGCAGAGATGTTTCTATTCAACTGAAATGGAATGTTGTTATATTTAGTTGCGCAGTTTTCTTCTTTTCAAAAAAGCCGATCAATTGTAAAATAAGTGACTGCCGACATATTTACGATATCATGGTTGACTGTTTGTTGTGTTGTATGTTTGTTTTCAAAACATCTATCGTGAAAACAAAAAAGGTACAGTAGAAAAATGTTCAATAAAACGTTTCGTAGTATCACTCATATTCTGAACAGCAATTAGCCTGAAAGCATGCAATGATTTTTTTTAATAAAATTATATAAACTGGTATATGTAAGTGTTGTGTTTTTGTTTTTTAAACATCTATCGTAAAAAAAAAGTAAGTACAGTGAAAAAATGTTCAATAAAACGTCCCGGAGTATCGCTCTTCTTCTGAACCAGGAGCAATCATCCTAAAGGACTGAAAGTATTTTGAATAAAATGATATAGATTATAGATAAACTAGTAAACGTGGCTCTTAAATCGTGCGCACAAACAAGAACATTTCCTTAAGGATCTGAAACAAGTAAGCGACTTTATATGATTTATTTTATATAATCGATCAAATTTTTCATTTCTTGCAAAAGATTTGCTTTCACCTATGATCTTTTATGTTTATTTTTATTTTTCTACTGATATGTAATTAAATAAATGGGGTGGCAACTATTGCACTAGTATTTGCTCAATTCCTTTTATTGACATAATGGTGTCAATAATTGCCTTCTATGGGAACACAAAAGTTGACACCGTGTCTATAACTATGCTGTTGGAGGGTTTCAATTATAGTTTCTTTCTCTAAATAAATATTTAGTTGAAAAAATGCCAAAAAGTTGTCACAAATACCGTGAAAATGACCTCCAAAAAGCTCTTTAAAGTGTCAGGATGCAAGCTATGTCGAAAAAGGCAGCGGCCAAATTTTATGGGGTCCCTATATTTCGATTAATTTATTTAAATATATAACTTATTTACTTGTAGCTAGCTAGCTATATGATTCCTTGAGTTACCAAATACATCTTTTATAACTAGCTAGCTAATTAATTTTTTTATTTTTTTCTTGCCGTGTAAAACTTTTAAAGATATGTCAATAACTGTATCATTACATTGTGTCAATAGCTGTGTATAAATGTCAACCATTGTACTTTTACGTGGTGTCAATTAATATACAATTTTATAAGCCCTTTGAAATATTGCGATTAAACTTTATTTTATCAATTTTCCTTAATTTATATTAAAACTAAATGAATTCTATTAATATAACATATATCGAAATCCCAAGAGTTTTCAAAGTACTCCTGTCAATAAGTCTTTACGGCGATTTAAAAAAAATTTCTTATGTGTGTCAATAACTGTATCGGTTACGCTACCTACGTAGAACGAACAACGAATATTTAAACAGACCTTGTCGCATAAGACAGGGCGAAGATATAAAACTGTATCTTGACATTTATCTTGACTAAAAGCATGGCTTCGTTGTCGGGTCGTTTAATTTTGGATTATGGTCGAATGTTTTTCGCATTGCCTGTAGTCAAACAGTGTGCTTCTTCAGTAAAGTCTGTAAATTTTTCCCTTCCAGTACAACTTACTGTAAACACTGTCCGTGTCCACTGGGCTAGACAACAGTGAAATCTTTTATAAAATTCTACAAATTTATCAGATAAATGCATCTGATTGTCAGCGATGCGCTGTCCCGACAGAAATAACTGCCGCCCATTATTATCAGTGCGATCCACTCAATTTAAGGCAATAAGCATATTTTTCATGATGCTCAAGCCAAACCTCAGAGACTGGAGGATCACTTATGCAGACAAATTATGCCGCTCGAAAGGGATTCGGAAATGTGATAAATTGCCTCTCCTACACTTTGGGCTCATCAGATCATGCTGATCCCACATGTGGTTGAAAGATGTTACAAACGCCATTGTATCCACTTCATATGTCAAATGGGTTGTGCACTACATCTGTGTTCTTGCTCTTGCATTATAGTATTCACAGTTCACAAAGAGTTAATTGTTTATTAAGGTATCTGGATGTATGGTTATTTTTAGAATCACCACGACGAAGGAATTCCAAGCGGCTTACGATGTACTTACCTACCTACATCCTTTCGAATGAAGTAAAGTTTCGTTTTTTTATGTTTCTCAAAAACGCAATAGCATAAACAAAATTAAAATAAACTATATCTGTGCCACAGAGGTGGCAGGGGTGCCTGGGGTGCAATCACAATAGGGATGGGGATTATTTTCTTTCTAAGCAGGATATGGCCCTTTGGATAGATTAGTTTCAAAAAAAAAAAAGGTCGAACATTTCATCAACTCTAATATTTATCGTCGTACCCGTCAGTCACATGCGTTTAACGTTAAATAGGTACCTACCCAACTTATGTCACACCCTCACGATTCACGAGTCCATAATTTCTTCGTTCTAATTCACAGACGCCCGTCAGTTTTTATTTGATTTAAAGAAGTTACGGCAAACAGACACACACACATCATTTGAAAAACGTTCTTATTTTCCGAAAGTATATATACTGAACATGAGAAGGGTCACTGTGTCGTGTGTAGGGTTCCCGTGTTTCATGTTCCTGTTTCTAGTGCTCTTAACTCACTCAAGTGGCAGATGGTCTGTACTGTACTGTGTGCTCAGCCGTATGCAATGCTAATGTCAATCATTTTAAAATTCGTAAATTGAATACTCACACTTAAGACTCACTGTAACTGAAACCCTGGCCTGGCACACTAATGATTTTAGATGCGCTTACTACCGTCGCTCGGTTGAATATACTCGCTCGCATACTGTACACAATGCTGTAAAGTAAATTAAAAATTTGTTTAACGACCTTAACCTAGGGGCATAGAAGAAGTCGGAAAGGCGTCTGGTTTTAATTGTAATTGAAATTCAAGAGGGTGCTGCGCGAGCAGGGTGTTCATTCCACCGAAAGTGTTGATGTTTCCTTTTTTCGGCTGCCGACTGTTTACGTCTTTATTGGTTTGGGTTTATGTGGAAATTTCTTTACGATTTGTCTGGTGCTTCCTGTTCGTATTGTTATTGTTTTGATTTGTGTCGAATTTTTAAAGCAAATTTTAAATATACCTAACCCAGTTTAAAACCCATTGGGATATGAGTATAGGAAGTAATCTTTTGTCGTTTTGCTGTTAAATTTAATATAATAGGACCAATGCTATTCGTCTAAAGTGGGTTGCCTTAACCTACTTCATTTCCGGTCTATAGATATTAGCTATTTGTGAGTGTGATTCATAAGGATTCCATTGAGGGGGATTGATCTATTACGATTTTGTTGTTATGTTTGTAGAATATGCCACCGGATGTGGTTTTAGACTCAAAAGAATAATCTGTTTTTTTTCTGTAAGTTTCGAAACAAAGAAACGAGATACCCGACTTGAAATGTTTGACCCGTAATTTGGAAATGGAGAAGCGCGAGTTAAGTATCCATAGCAAAACATATTGAGAAAAAAGATAACATTATTTGTATTCAATGATATCTTTAGTCTCTAGTACAGTCTTGCACACAACGCTACAATGATAACATATGTAAAAGAGATAATATCGTTTGTATACAATGTTGGAATATTATCTCTTCTTCATTATCAAGCAAGACGATTGTACGCTTGGGTCTCCTTGTAGATAGATAAGAAAAGTATATAAATACGACTGTATGATGAATTTATCGATAGTCTTATTGTAACTACATAGTAGCCTTAAGCTCCTTTTAGAATTAGTAAAAAGTATTTCAATAATAAAGGACATAGTTCCAAATAAATATTGTTTAATTTTAAAAGTAAGAACCAAGTGTTTTAATTGGCGATCCTGCCAGGAGGTTAAATATACTTTTTAACTTCAATCGAGCGGACCTCGGGAACAAGTAGTGAAATCTAGTATAAACAGAACACTCGCGTTACCGGTTACAAGAATTACCTAGCATAGCAGGTACAAATATAGCTCCTTCGTACGAAGCAGCAAAGCAATTCAGTGAAAGTGTATATGTGGAAAAAAAAAAAAAAAAAAAAAAAAACACACAAATTCGACGACAACAGACACGAGTTCAAAATGGAACAACTCGCAGTATTAATGGCAAGATTAGAAGCTTTAGAAACCAGGTGCAACACAGTAACACAAACCCTAGAGCACACACGCACAGAGAATGCAAGGTTAGCAGCAATAATAACTAACCAAAATCAAATAAACACTAATTTAGAAACAAAACTAAATGAAGTAAAATCTGGATTAGGCATAGTACCAAACATACCTGTGCTAGAGGAAATAAGAACCACATATACAGATGGTAGTGAAATACAGTTAGACGCATTTAAAAGCCTACCTATTTTCAACGGCGATCAATCAAATTATCGGTCGTGGCGCGAAGAAGCATCCAGATTAATGGACAGCATTAAAAACCTCAAAACACACAGTAAGTACGCAGCAGCATTGACTATAGTGAAAAGTAAAATACAGGGAGCAGCCGCGAATGTGTTAACTAATTATAACACAATTTTTAATTTTGAGGCGATACGTAACAGATTAGATTATACGTACTCTAATCAAGAACCTCTATACGTGCTACAAGACATGATGAAAGCCATCACGCAAAAAAGAAGCACACTGTCTGAATACCACGACGAGATAAATAAAAATCTCAATTTAATAATATCAAAAATCACTATGTCAGGTGATCCGCCGAATATAATCGACAGACTAATTAAAAATGCTAACGACGACGCAGTTCGTATATTCATTGATGGTATGAGTGACAACTTTACAAGAGGATCATTATATTCAGCTACAATAAATGATCTAGAACACGCATTCGCAATTGCTCGCAGAATAGAACATGATAATGTGCACAGGCATTTACATCTCACTCAAGATAAGCACCACAAAAATATGCCACATGAACACAGAAACGAAAGAAGACCAAACTATTCGAGCCAAACAACGAATTATCAACCCCAGAAGCAATACGATAATATGCAGCAACACAATCAAGGACCACGCCTAAACCCTTCCAAGAGAAATGACGGACCACAGCCGATGGAGATAAACTCGAGACAAATTGTACATGCACAGCGACAAAATTGGAATCAATACAAACCCGATGTATATAATCCACCAGCGAAACGTGAACACAGCGGGAGTTTCAACACACACAACAGACCGCAACGATCTTATCAGCAGAACTTCAAGCAGCAGAGAGTAAATAACTCCCGACAACAACGCAGAGACGATGTCAGCAGTACATATGCAGAAGCAGATGAAACGGAATGTATGGTAAATAATAACATAAGAATAGATCATTTAAACTAGTAGACGGGTTGCCCTGCTTAAATTTAACTAGTACTATTTCTAAGAAAATTTATAAAATTCTTATTGATACTGGTGCAACCCATAATTACATTAATAGAAAATGCGATTCTAGCGAAAAAATTAAAATTAAACCTATAAAAATAAAAACAATGCATGGTTATTCTATGGTAGATACAAAGAAAGTAGTTAGGATATTAAAGAAAAATATAACATTTTTTGAATTAGAGGATATTCAGTCTTTTGATATGATATTAGGATATGAAGGACTTAAAGTTCTAAACGCGGAAATAAATTTCAGTAATATGACTCTAACTACCATAAGCAGTGTCGAATCTATTCAGAAAATTAATTACATAATTGGGGAAAATAATATTTATAAAGCAGACATAGATAGACTGATGAAGATTAATAACAGCATAGGACCGTTACCCTTTACAGATACTATAGAAGCAAGCATTAGGACGACCAATGATAATCCGGTTTATGTTAAACAATATCCATATCCCATAGCAGATAACGAATTCGTAAACAAAGAAATACAGAAACTCTTACATGACAATATAATAGGAAAAAGCCATAGTCCTTATAACAGTCCCATATGGACAGTACCTAAAAAAGGTTTGGACGAAAAAGGAAAACCAAAACGGCGCATGGTTGTTGATTTCCAAAAACTTAACGCTCACACTGTAACAGACAGATACCCCATTCCGGATGTCAACATGACAATTCAAAATTTAGGTAAAGCCAAGTACTTTACAACGTTAGATTTGGAGTCAGGTTTCCACCAAATTAAAATCAAAACAGATGATAAAGAAAAAACAGCTTTTGCTATAAATGGCGCAAAATATCATTTTAAACGAATGCCTTTCGGGCTCAAAAATGCACCAAGCATATTTCAGAGATGCGTGGACGACATTTTGAGAGACTTTGTAGGTAAATTCGTACACGTTTACATTGATGACGTATTGATATATTCTTCATCTGAGGAAGAACATATACAGCACATAAGTCAAGTATTCGACGTACTCAACAAAGCCACATTAAAAATATCTGATGAGAAAAGTAAGTTTTTTCAAGAAGAAGTAGAATACTTAGGTCACATAATCAGACATGGTAGAATCACTACGAACCCTGAGAAAATAGCAGCTATAGAAAATTTTCCAGTCCCACAAACGGTAAAGGATTTGAGAGGATTTTTAGGTCTTACAGGTTACTATCGTAAGTTTATAAAAGGATACGCAAGCATAGCCAAGCCCCTGACATTATATTTACGAGGAGATAACGGTAAAGTAAACAAAAAACAAAGTAAAAATATTAAGTTAAATCTGAATGATTCAGCATTAGAAGCGATTAGAATTTTAAAAAATTATTTGAAAGAACAAGTCGAACTTTTTCAACCGGATTATAGTAAACCATTCGAGCTTACTACAGATGCATCCAACATAGCTATTGGAGCCGTACTAAGTCAGAATAAGCAACCTATACACTTCTTGTCAAGAACACTGAGTAAGACAGAAGAGAACTATAGCACAAACGAGAAAGAGCTATTAGCGATCATATGGTCCTTACAAAAACTCAGAAACTACATATATGGTATAGCAGACTTAACCATATATACCGATCACCAGAGCCTTATATATTCGGTATCAGAAAAAAATCCCAACACAAAGCTGAAACGTTGGAAGGGAATCATTGAAGACTTTGGAGCAAAATTAGTTTATAAACCAGGAAACCTAAATCTTGTAGCTGACGCATTATCACGTCAACGCATAAATACTTCTACCATAGAAACAGCACATTCAGCTGAAAGTTCTTCTAATGATATAATAAAAACTGTGAATCAGCCTTTTAATGCATACACTGCACAGTTCGAACTTATTGAAGATATAACAAATAATATCGAAACACAAATCTATTTTGGTAACAAAATAAGACTCATAATAAAGTTTAAGGACAAAGACTCTTTACTAAGGCAGATGAAAGAAGTTATACAACCCCAAAAGATTGTAGCTTTGCATACGAAATTTGAAAACATATACAAATATGGTGAAAACATAAAAAAAGAATTCCCACTAGTAAGATTTATATTCACACCAAGAAAACTTCAAGACGTGACAAATTTGGAGGAACAACTAAAACTTGTAAGGGTAACTCACGAAAGAGCACACCGAGGGTTACGTAACAATATACAAGAAATCTCAGAGAAATATTACTGGCCCGATCTAAATAAACAAGCAAAGAGTTTCAACAAAAAATGCATAGCATGTCTATTTGGAAAATATGAAAGAAAACCTATCAGAGAACCCCTGAATAATTCAGAAATACCAACACATGTGGGAACACACATTCATATGGACATATACTTCAACGACAAGTATACTTTCCTTGTAACAGTAGATAAGTATTCTAAATATACAATCCTTCGGGAAATCGAAACTCGAAACAGACTGTACGACGTTATGGAAGAGGTCTTATCTAATTATTTCCCAAAATGTGAACGACTCATGACAGATAACGAGAAGGGATTCAAAACAGAAATGGTGAACCAAATGTGTTTGAAATACAACATAACTAAAGTAGAAACTCCAGTATACAGATCGACAGCGAACGGTCAGGTAGAACGTGTAAACGGTACAATAACTGAACTGTCTAGAATATTCACAATTCAGAATAAAACAAGACTTATCGAAGAAATATTTAGAACAGTGCGTGAATTAAATAATTCCATACACTCAGTTACCGGTTTGAAACCTAGAGACATTTTCTTTAATCAAAATAAATATAGCAATAGTGAAATTATAATAAATAAACTAAACTCAGCATCCAAAAAAGTGATCGAACGTCTAAATAAAGGAACTCGACACAGAGAATATAAAAAAGGAGATAAGATAATGGTAAGAATCACAGGTCTTAGAAAGAAATCTAACGCCAGATACATAACAAGAATAGTAGAAGAAGATAAAGGAGACACTGTAATCTCTAAAGAGGGAATAAAAATTCACAAGGATAACATAAAGAATTATCATTTTTTAGATGACGAAAATATTAATATTCCTAACATTACTAGGAATTGTACAGAGTCAAGAAGGGCAAGGAAACGTTCAAATAACTGAGTTACTAAACAAGAAGTTTATACTTACGCAAACAGATGACGTGTATTTATTCAAAGAACAAACTTATTTGTTACATGCCACCAACCTGACTTCGATATTTCAACCTTACGTAAATATCGTAACTAGTAACTATCAACCTACACAAGAAGAAAAAATTTGGTTAAGTAAAATTAAGAATTTAGCAGACCAATTACAAGAACATACTAGGCATACTAGATCAATTAACTTTTTAGGAACAGCTTTCAAATATGTGTTTGGTAATCCTGACCATTATGACTTAGTTAACATAGAAACGAGTATAAATAATCTCATAGAAAACAATAATAAACAAAAAACTATAAATTCTAGATTCGAACAAATTTTGCAACAATTCGAAGGTCAGAGCCTTAAAGAACATTTAGTAATAGAACAAGTGTACGAACAATTATTATTATTGACCAGAACAATTAATGCAGCAAAAAATAATGAATATTTATCAGAAAGCCTAGACTTAGATGACATTAAAAATATTATTCAACATGAAATAATTCAAGTACCCATAATAAATATACTTGAGTACTCTAAAATATTATTAGCTAGAACTGATGAATTCTTCATCACAATATATAAATATCCAGTTCTAATTAAATCATGTAAATTGTATAAAGTAACACCCTTAAATTCAAAACATGGAAAAATCATTACAGATAAAACAATTGCCTTATGTAACCAAACTTATTTAAGAACAAGAAATTGTCAAAATCATCTAAGTAAAAACATTTGTGAAATTAACTTTGAAGAAGAAAATTGTCTTATTCCACTTTTAAAGAATATAACTTCAAAATGCAACATTAAACAAGAATACGATTACGACTTAGAAATTGAATCCGGTGTTATGTTATTAAGCGGTAAGCATAAGCTAAATAATCAAACAATTAATGGTATAAACTTAGTTACTTATGAAAATACTATAAATCTAGATGATAAAATATACAAAAACATGCATAAGCAAATTAAAGAAGTTATATTAAGAAATCATAATTCAGAGTCTTACATCGACCAAATAATTAAAGAAGATACAATATACAAATTCGATAACATAGATACTTTAAAAAAACTAATTATTCCTTTTGAAGAAAAACCGATATTATCAACTATATACACAATTGTAACACTGATTGTTATTTTAGCATTTACGTACGTAATGATAAAAACTATACAATGTATAACAGATCGTCAAAAACAAAAAAAGATTGACGCATATAACAAAACTTATGAAAGAGAGATGTTAAAAATAGCGTCGAAAAATCGGGACGATTTCGTTTAACAAGGGGGGGAGTTAAGTATCCATAGCAAAACATATTGAGAAAAAAGATAACATTATTTGTATTCAATGATATCTTTAGTCTCTAGTACAGTCTTGCACACAACGCTACAATGATAACATATGTAAAAGAGATAATATCGTTTGTATACAATGTTGGAATATTATCTCTTCTTCATTATCAAGCAAGACGATTGTACGCTTGGGTCTCCTTGTAGATAGATAAGAAAAGTATATAAATACGACTGTATGATGAATTTATCGATAGTCTTATTGTAACTACATAGTAGCCTTAAGCTCCTTTTAGAATTAGTAAAAAGTATTTCAATAATAAAGGACATAGTTCCAAATAAATATTGTTTAATTTTAAAAGTAAGAACCAAGTGTTTTAATTCGCGTTAACAACAGAATAGATTGACAATAGCAAAATTGGTATATTTTTATCTTTCTCGTTTACGTATCTAGTAAGAGAAGCCGCGATACTAATAATCTTGTTTAATGTCCAGGCTAAATTTAGTGTGAAGGTTAAAAATTATTATTAGTAAGACGCAAATATACATAGGTATAGTATTCGTACAACATTTTTATGTCGAGATTTTAATCAATTCTGACAGTACCATGATATAGGAACGCAAAAAAGTCGTGCAAACGGCTAACCGGATTTGGTGCAAACTTCGGATTGGGATTTTTTTGTACGTTAATCTTAATATTAACGGTACTTCCCATTTAACTGTTTCAAATCACTTTGATTTGTACGAAAATGGCTTTAACGATTTTAACCAAAATTTATATTTGATTTTAAGTAGGTGAGGTTAACCTGCATACTCATTTTTTCGATAAAAATCTAATAGAAGTTATTTTTGAAAATTGGACTTAGGTATTTCGAAAACCGTTCGCCCGATTGTAACAAAAATGCATTCCTAAGGTAATATGGTCATTTCGAATTCGATAACAAGCTCAGATTTTCTGTACAATATCATACGATGAATTTTTGAAATGGGAAATTTTTTAATAACTTGATTTTCCTTAGCTTCCTGGAGTAAAACTTATGTTTTAAAATTTATTGCGTCCTTCATTTTCCATTTGAATCACCAAAAACGATTCTTTAAAATACTACTCATATCTGAAAAACCCCATTTTCGATTTGTATAAATCTTTAAAAAAAAAAAAGAGGAATGCTAACGTCTTGGACATTACCTTGAACTCACTTTTAAGCTAAGTCAAGAACACTTCTTTTTGAACCAAACATTCTACAATATTTGTTTGCATAATTTTACACTGCTCTAACGATTTTGATCGAGATATATATTTAAGGCAACAAAAGTATGCTAAATAAGATCCCGCACTTAGATTTCCTCAAAAAATCAAATTTCTCAAAAATGACTATATACCTGACCCGTGTTCACACACGATATAAAGGGTGTTGGAATAAGTCATCGAAAATTGGACCTCCAGATTAGACTACGTCCGAGCCAGCCTTGGCGGTCATATGCCAGAAATCATATTTAAATTATAATGCCAAAAAATTATCTTTCGAATAAAGTAAATTTCACGTCAATTTAAAAAAATCATCTTCGTTTTATTCCATTTCAAAGTTCTATACCTCTTAAAAAAAACACCCTTTATTTTTGTAAAACGCCGATAAAAATGCAAATAAATACAACTACCTATGAAAAACTTCTTATTAGCGAGTACTAAACTTTTCTTTTTTTCAACCATATGAAAAATGTGGCGCAGGTCAAAAGTCCACAGGCCAAAAGTCCAGAAATCTATTGTGGACTTATAACCCACCCAGGTGAGCCAAAAGTTCACAATAATTTGGCCCATAGGTTCACAATTTTAAAATGGAAGTAGGCCATAAGTCCACAATTATCCATATGACTAAAAAATAAATTAAAACAACTAAAAAAGTGGGAGGACTTAAAGCTTATGGAAAATGTTGTAAAACTTTTTCTCTTTCCGCAAAATTTGTAAAAAGTTGGAAAGCCTTTCTCTTTATAGCACGGCAGTAGTGAAACCAGCACCCTTGTATTTAAATAAATTTGCTTCAATGCATTGAAAAGCAGGCGTATGTACGTCTTCAAACTTCTTACTCATGAGTATGAAGTGAAAAAGATAAACCTATAATTGATAAATGGATGTATAAAGTAGCAATTATAGTATTTTATTTAAACACGAAAAGTTTTTCAAAAAGTTCGCGTGAATTTTTCAAAATAATTTTGTAAATTGTTCCAATTCGAGCGAATTTCTCAAAAAAACTTTATAAATTTTTGGAACAATTCACGAAGTTATTTTGAAAAATTCACGAGAACTTTTTGGAAAGCTTTTCGTGTTTAAATAAAATTTCTCAACTCCTTGCTTCTGCAATTTGTTTACATTTTGTGTCAATCCCCCCCTGAAATATTGTTCAACAGACAGATTTTATACGATTTAACGATACGATTTTTGCTGCGATTTATTTTTCCGAACAGCTGCCCGGAAAATAGTTCCGATATAAATGTCACGCACTCCAGCGTGTTGTGTTGCAGCGCGATCAAGTTTGTTTTTGAGTGACATTTTCGACAGCTGCATAAGATTTGCTTTCGATATCCTCCGGCAACAATCAGTCGCTGAATTTATCTCGCTAGACCCGTATATCAGTGTATCACGAACCCTACTACCAATCATATACACCTAAAAGCAACCCACTAATCTACTCCAGTCAAAAACAAAACCATTCCTTAACATATCAGAAAAACCTGCTACGCTTGTCCTTGAACTCAGAAGTTTAAGTAGGCGCTTAAAATTTTCGAACCAGAACTTGCGAAATGACCTTACTGAGAGCTTGAACTTGAAAAAAAAACTCACAGTGTTATTTATGTACTAATATATCAGATGAATATGTCTAAGCCAAAAGTGTTTTTTTTTTTTAATATTTTCAGTGCAAATATATAAATAAAAAAAAACACCCAATCTTTGATTAACAATAAAGTTTCGTGCGACCCAGTCGTGCACTTTATTTATATTTTTGACAAAGGAGAAGGCCTGTTTTTTAATTTTTTTTTTGCAGTACAACCTTTTTTGTAAAGGTAAAGTAGAAAAATCTTCGGCACGCAATTTCAACAAAGGCATATTCCATTTGAAGATACTGAGATTTACACTAGTATATTTATCCAAAGTTGATGTTGCTTGACAGCAGCAGTTCTTGTTGACACTTTTTTGATGATATGTCTATTGTCTATGCCACTCGGGAGTCGGGACGTTCAAGAATCAAGTTAAGTAAATCTTCAGATTCGTCAAGTGAACAGAATAGCCAAAAAGATTTATTAAACAAATTTGTGGCTGATTACTAAGTTGACATTTCGTATTAAGTGTCTTTAGTTGGAAAAGTGACGTTACCTACTTATTTAGTTTTTGAGTTGCGGGTACATTAAAACCAATCTAGTCAAATCAAGAACTAGATTTTTGAAAAAACGGAAAAAAGAAGAACGTTAAATCGACCTAAAAGTTAAGACGCACAACGCAATATACCAGTTTATTTCACTGTGAATAGTTTTATTGAGCATTCATCTGCTTGTCTTCACTTTGCTTTACTTTACTGTGATAGGTTCACGTTCAGTAAAGCAGACATACCGCGATACTAATAAACATTTTTAGTGTCCAGGCTCTAGGCTTGTTGTGACCTTCAAAATATATATAAGGTGAAAGTTAAAAATGATTATTAGTAAGGCCCGTAGTGCGTAAACCCATTGATTAGAGACAAACTGTTTATTAAATCAAACCCTTGATGAACAACAACTAACAACCAAATTTAGACTCGACTTTAGGGCAATAGTCGAAATAAAAGTAAACTGTATACCAATAATCAAGTTATCTTTGACTTTAAATAATCGAGACTGTAACTTTGGGTTCGGAGAAAGTCGAGTCTAACCCATTATTTAAGTTTAAACGTCAGTCTGAAGAAAAGTTAATCGGCCGTTTTGAATTAAATAAGGTAAGATAAATTGGTAACTTATTTTAATATGTTACAAATATAAACCTTTTTTGTTTGTCAAACAAAAAACATTTCAATAATAGTTTTCTTCAATGCTGTTACTCACTCCATTTTAATGTTATCAACATTTTCAGGTCCGTATGTGCAATGGAATTGTTACATAGGTATTGTTATTGTTACTGTTATTGCTATTAATTAGTTTTACTTATGTACGTTTCCAACTAAATTAAATGTAATCAGTCGAATTCATAACGTTAAATTTGCGTTTGAGCCCTAAGTCTTTGTAAAGCCTTCACAACTTTTAAGATGTAATCTTACTGTGAAAACATTCTTTGTAATAAATAAATATTAAATAAATATGAAATGTGAAATGGACAGCAAATAAGGAGAGCCCGCAGCTTAATTTTACGCAGGCAATGAGAGAACTATTAGTTCACCTTGACTGTATCAAACCATTGGCTGATATCATTGACAGCAAAATTAACAATGCTGCAATGATACAGTCAAAAAACCAAGCATGGCAAACAGTTGCTTCTACATTTCACTCGAAATACAACCAAATGCCAATTTCAGCAAATTACTTGAAAGCTCAGAACAGTTGATGGAAACAAAATTAAGAAATTTGCTGTCTTGTTGGGGACAAATTTTTTTGGCTGTTTTGTTTCTATCGACGAAGATAGTGATATTTGCTGCATTACTTACCCTGGAGCACTTTACATATAACTGCCCGTGCTTGAAGCAATTCTTGCTTAAATCAACTCCCGCAATTCTTAAAGTTTGATCCTGTTACTACTTATGGATTGTCATTTCAAAACAAACATTAATAGGCAATCGAATCGGTTTAAACTGAAATGAATAATTACTGTGAATTATTTGTATTCTTGGTATAAACACCGCATCTCTTTTACCACACCCAGTTAAAATTGAAGCCTCATGTCAAGCATTATGTTGCTTATGTTATGGGAACTCCAACTTTTAATACCATTTTATGAGCATTGAGGCCATGGGCTGTTAAAAACGCTATTTAAAAACTCTACTCTATAAAAAACGAAATGGGTAATTACCCACGATCTGGAATCACTGAAAGCTATACCTATCTGATATTTCTTTCATAGAATTTTTTTTTTGTAAGCAAAACATAGGTAAACATATTTTTCCTACATATTTGACATTTCTTTTATGGGTTTTTTTTTCTTAGCAAAACACACAGCATACTGCCTCTGTCTGTCTCCCTCTCCGCCACAGGAATAAAATAAGGTTAAAAGAGATGTGAATATATTGCGCGGTTATATCCACTCACCCAGGTGAAAATAGTACAAATGTTTCAAATTTTGCCTATTTATTTAAAAACTTTTTAAGTTATTGAATTCATGGATATCCTAAAATGTAACCGCAGATGTCCTCTATAAGCTGGTGTTTACTATATTTAAATGCTCCCAGTATTTTCGAACGGAAAGCGTGACAAAGAAAAAAGCGAAACCAAACGATAAAATAAATTACTCTTGTCCAATTTTTTCCGGAATTTGTAAAGATATAGAGTTGAAACAAAGTGGATATTGTAGGCCTATTTATCCTCTATAGGACTGAGAAAAATGCATCAGAATATATTCAGCAGTTTCTAAGATTTTTGCATTTAAAGACATGCAGTCAAATTCAATCTTAGTCGAACAGAACTACACCAATTTTATTTATATGATGATGATGATGATGATGATGATTGAAACAATTATTGATTTGAAGAGTAATTCTACTTTGTTATTCAAAAAGAGAAATATCGTGAAAGGTGTGTTAAATAAAAAAAAATGTGTGTGTACTTATGTACATGCGGTAGAAGTTATACTTTTTTGGTCGAACGAATAGAACAACAAACGTGGGAAATAGTAGAGCAGAAAGAACAGATGAGAAAAGTACATCGAGCATTTACATCCGCTTCGTTCCTTCGTCTCGCATTCGACTATGAGCCAGATATTGAATATTCCGCTCATCCGAAAGTGCTGATTGGTGTTATGGTCAAAGAGTGTCCCCATTGCCATGCGCTAAAATTCAAACATGGAGCAGCTGGCAAGTTTTGCGCACCAGGAAAAGTGCAACTACCATGAATTGAGACATCACCAGAACCATTGAACGGCTTGCTCAACGGCACGGATTCAGATACAAACCTGTTCCTGAAGTCAGTGGCGTAGCCTGGGCTGGGGCCGACCGGGGCAGACCCAATTAATGCCGCCCCTAGTAATTTTTCACACACTAAAAAAAAACCATCGTCTACGGTCTCGACCAGTTATACCTACACATATGTATGTCAATAAACTTGGTAAAAATTCTCTTCAAACCTTTGTCAACTGTTGGTCGTATTTCTAACTTTCTAGCAAGTGAAGCAAAAATGAAGCCGCAAATTTAAAATTTCCCCATATTGGTTACTTTCCGATTTCCCAATCTCTAAGCGGATACAAATTACTTACTTATCTCAGGATATCAAATAATCAACGGTAATTCCCATTAAACTTTAATTTTTTTCTTTGGCTTTTGAAAATTTTTAATTTCATAGCTAAAATTTGTTTAAAAAGAAAATATTTTTAAATGAAAATGAGAAGAAATAAAATGCATCGGAAAAGTGCTACCACTGCTAGTTTTTATGGGCGTACTTAAAAGTTTTAAAATGAAGGAATTGCTTTATAGAGGGCAGAAAAAATAAAGAGGACAAAAAAAGATCCAAGCGAAAAACGAAAGTGTAAAATAGATCCCTGACAAAAAAGAGGACTTGTTCTCTTTAAAAGAGATGTTTTGGAAACCGTAATGTAACTTTTATTGGATTTTCATTGGAAGTTTGGCATTGTTACTATTTCAAAAATATACCGATGATATGTGAACACAGATCGGGATTTGGGTAGTAATTTTTGAGAAATACATATTTAAGAAATTGATTTGTTCGAATTTTTTGAGGAAAACTAAGTACGGGATCTTATTTCGAATGCTGATTTTATCTTTAATATGTATTTTGATCAAAATCGTTAGAGCGGTTTTTGTAAAATTATGCACACAAAACAGCAGCAAATATTTCAATGTTTAGTTTGGAAAATACAACTTCTTAACTATTGAGCTGAAAACTGAGTACAAGTTATTGTTCGAAATCGAAAATGAGGTTTTGGATATATGAGTTTGCATTTTGTTTAAATTTGTTATTGCCGTTTTTAGGAAAACTAAAGAAAACTAAATTTTTAGAAAATTCCTTTTACGATAATACAGAGAAAAACTTAGTCTGCCATTAAGCTAGAAATGACCAAATTACCTTAGAAATTAATTTTTGTTACAATCGTATGAAGCGTTTTCGAGATATGTCCAATTTTCAAAACCGTTACTCGATTTTTTTCAATATGCAGTTATGTTAACTTCACCCACTTAAGCTTAAATATAAATTTTGGTTGAAATCGTTAGAGCCGTTTTCGAAAAAATCAAATTGAGGTTACCGTGAAAAAAAAAAAACGGCCCCGTACTGTAAGCCCCCAAACTCCAAAGTTTGAAAGAAATCCAGGCAGCCGTTTAGGCTATAGGCCTGGGGCATACGGACAGAATTTTGCGATCCACTTTTTTGAGTTCCTCCATCATCGTAATGTCAGAATTGATGAACATCTCGAGTTGGAAATTTTGTAGCAATACAATATCTTTCTCTTAGTACGTAATCGAGAAAGTTAAAAAGTTATTAGGTAGGTACATAATGCAGGTACATAAATAATTTTTTTATTTATTTACAGAAAACTTCTTCTTTTTTATCGATGGTCTCTATTATTTCCTGCTCTACAGCCATGATATCCAGATTAGATGGCCTTAGAATACTCATTGTTGACCTTAAATAATTTTAAATAAGCTTCAATTTTGAGAAACTCCTCTCACACACTACACACATAACTTCCAGCAAGAACAAAATTGTTATAATTTGTGTGTGCTGTACAGGGTTGTCATTTCAGATAAAATGTAGGGAGCAGCGCTCGTTGGATTTTGTTGTTAAGCAACACAAGGAATGTAAACTTTGTAGGTAAATAAATTCGTTGGACTGAAAAAGAAATCCGTTTTGTAAATTTTATATATTTAATAATTGTAACCGCTCCAAATTGCCGCCCTAGCAAAGTGCCACCCGGGGCCTGTGTTTGTATATAACTGTGAATAATAATTTAAAGGAATTAATTAAAATCATTTAATCCAAAAAATCATACTCCGGCTGGGGAAGACCACTTTCCAAGGGCGCAACGTGAAATACGGTCGAAGTTGTGTCCACTGTCGTCGTACTTGAAATAACCGACAGTGGACACAACTTTTAATATTACACTCAAAATTTATAGATTAGTTCGATTTCTTTGAGATCTCCGCGACATTTTTATTCTCAATAGAACACAAGATTCACGAACGATTCACGGTTGATTATCGAATGACAATGCGCACCGCAGTCAATGCCGGCAGCATAAACGTCAAACACATTTTCGGTTAAATCGTTCTATTTTATCGATGACATTCGATCACTTTTATGGATCGTTAAAACATTCAAAAATAATTACAATACACATTCGTTATTTTTTATTTAAAAAACAAAATATTCACTACAAATAATTTATACCTATGGCAAAACAACGTTTGCCGGGTCAGCTAGTTGATCTAAATATAAAGTCAGATGTAGCTTAAGTTCCGATTACTTTGATACAAATTAAAAGTCGAAACTATAGTTAGTTTCGAAATAAGTTAAACTCGTGTTTACGGTTTGGTTGTTGGTAAGGCCCAATATCTAGTATTATACAAATTCAAGAGAACAATTCTTTAAAAAACAGCAAACACGTCGTACTCTTTCGAAGTCAATTTCATTAAGTTTCTAAAGTTCATTGATGAGTACAATTTTGTCGGAATTCAACAAGTTTAAAGCCTTCCCTCCTACGGGGCTAGCTATTGTCTTTCATTTATACATTGTCTATTCTACTCACATCGAATTGATTAACAGCAAAAGATCAGATGGCCAGTACCTACATCAGTTCAATTTTATAAATGCACGTCCTACAACAAACCCGTACTTATCACCACATTACCAAAAGCAACCCATCAGTTAACATCAATCTTCAGTGAAATAGACACTCAGTACAAGATGGAGAAAAAAATCTCCGATCAATAGGTCACAGTAATTTTGAGATTGCCTTCTTCACCCCTAAAAACCCACTCAATACCAACTGATTTCCGGTAGCTTTTCTTAATTTCAAATTAGATATAAATTAATTTCCGCCCCGTCTAGAAATGAATAGACACACCAATTGCCACCCGATAAGCCGCCATCAAGTAATTTAGGACAAATTTTCAATTTAAACATTCCCTCAACATTTACGATTTACCCACCTTATTACCCGCATTCAATATGCCAACCCAACCTATGTGGCCATTCCCCAAAAATTTAATTTATCCCATAGCAAATTGGCATCCGCATTCTTCCCTGGGCTAATAAAAGTTAATAATTCACATGGGCAAAGCGTATTCCCCCATTGAAGCTGGTCTGTCTGCGAAGCCTAGACCACAAACAGCTCGTTTGCTCCCAATCAAACACACATTTTATGGTATTATCCCTCTTTCCTGACCCACATAGCGCGAACACACCCAAAGGACTCTCAAAGAAAATTAGAAAATGTACAAAAATAATGAAATTCCGACGTAACACTTGGATTCGGAAGAGAAACCAACCAGACTCGAGATCGAGCGCACCCTCAAAACAGGGAGTGTTGTGTATTCCAAATCCCCTGGTGCTTCGCAGTCGCAACGTGTCAATCCGACCCTCAATGTGTTCTATCTAAATCTGCCTGCTGCTGTATAAGAGCCGTATGCCAACCGCACGGCGCACGGCACACGGCAAATAACATTTATTATCCTTATTTTGTTTGTGCGTATCGTCGGAACTCGGAAATGCTTCAATACATACTTATGTGCTTACCTCATTTGAGGGTGAACAATCTGCTTCTAAACATCAATGCCGCATCGTGAGCGCAGAGGCAACCCTCATGACACATTGGCCGTCCTGTTGATAGCGAAGGTGCAAGCCACACGATTCTAAACCAATTATAGATCCATCGACTCATACAGGACATTGGACTGGCGATGCGGGACATGTGTTTGGTATGCCGGTACAGTCATCGCATGCAGCTTGGAAACACCCTTATTTGGAAAAGGAACAAAAGGACACTATTCGCCGTTCCTCTTAAAAAATAGAAAAAAAAAAAAAACAACAACCCATAAATAGGGATATATATCGCTTTAACATACATTTCCCACTCAGCCGGGCGCAATAGACTCGTAGTCGTGTGTTGTGTCTAGTGATGGTCTAGTAACACGGTCAATTTGATCCTTCTATGCACTCTGGAGATCATAAATCCAAAATTCCCACTTCCTCGCTGTATATTTAAACAACACAGTAATGAACGTGTGTCAAGTCAACGTCCAGCAGTGACAGCATTACTCCACAAGCTATTAACTAACTGTCTGCGTGCGTTTGTGCTGCATGTCCTGAATGACATCTTCCGTGATTGATGACCCAAATATCGAGACTTACGTGTGTGACGAAGCTTATCAGAGCAGAAAAAAGGCACACACAAAAAAGGATACGCCGCTCGCACACTATACACACTCGTGTCTTGTTTCTTGTATTACCTTTCGCAACAGGGAGGACAATTTGAACAGCCACAAGCGGCTTAAGGTAAATTAAACGACTAAATGGCTGTATCTTGTGGCTTTGACAGAAATTGTTATGTAAGGAGCGATACCTGTATTCTTGTGTGTTACGTGCGCTGTACAGTGATTCGTCATGGTCACATACACCGAAAGGTAAGGCTTGTAATTAACAGTTTGTGGGCTAATTGAGGGGAAATGTCGTTTAGCATGAACTGAATGAACGTAGGAATGCAAAAAGAACAGAAATAGGTTTCTTGTGTCATGCTAATGGGCTTAGGGCTGGTGCGGGTCACATATTGGGCCAAGTCGTGTCCAATATTGTATACTTGTACTACATTTGCACATTTACCTACATTAAAAAGGAATCAGTACATCCACATTTAGCTGTGTGCGCGCTCCGGTCTCTTCATGGTCCGGGAACAAAATAGAAATGACTCAAAAAGAACGTCAAAGGGTCAATAGAATGCGGACATATTGGCCGCTTGTTTCAGTTCAATTTGTAATAATCACTATAGATTAAACAAACTGCGTTCTAGGCCGAGTTTCAATTGCGCTAAATAATTATCCTCTGCTTATTCTCACCCACTTTAGTGGCGGGTGAACTTTCAAAAAATTACGCTACTGCGAGAGAGGGAACACATTCAAAAATCTAGTTATTTTAAGTCACAGTGATTGATCTGGAGGACTATACCCTGAACGAAAAAACAAGATTGGTCGTTAACGTCACATTTCTTAAGTCAGCCACATATGCGAACTGTCAATTCAGTGCTTAGTCACGAAATTTTTCATAAACGTCAACTTGTAGCAAGCACCCGAAGCAACGTAACATTTACAGCCCTATTATGGGTATCAAAAAATAGCTCTACCGACGACATTTCGGTCGGATGTTCATAGAAATTTGTAATCGCCCGAATATTTGATACGTATCAACAAGAAATTTGTGGTTGATAGAGAATTTGATGAATATCAAATTTTTTGACAACCGTAATACCTACTAAGTTTATCGATAAAACTGTTCACAATAGATCTTAAATCTAATACAGTTCATAGGTTGATAGCCATAATACTGATTCATTCATTTTGTTGATGCGTATAAATTATTATCAAATATCGTGTTGATATTTGATAGCCATAATAGGGCTGTTATTCACTATTCAAATCAATTATAACAAATAAACCAATAAAATTAAATTTATTTTAATTAAGCCCTTCTGGAAATACCCTTACTAACCCATATTTTGAATTTTGCAAGATCTGGCAGTACTGTAAGTCAAATAAATAAAGCTCTGAAAGCTCACTCACAACCGATCACAGTAAACAAACAAAAGGCTCTGTAAAACTAGTAGGTATATAAGAAAACGAAAATCATTCTGAATAGACCAGTTGAACTTGCGGAGTGAACAGCACGGTAGAGCACCTCAGCGCTCAGCCTCTGTTCCACCGCCAAGAACGACATTTGAAAAATAAACAACAAGTTGTCTGCATTTTTAATTTTTCTCCCAAAACAGACTCTGCGTAACCCAGATCCCGTCACCACATTGACTCTTTTTCCTCTTTCGTTTGACATACTTATGCCTGCAGTACGGAGTGGGGAAAACGGAGTGACGTACCGGCGAATGTACCACGCTCACTCGTCAGACACCCATCTATTACAAACTGAAAAAACCCGTTCATGTGATCGATCTATGTCAATCAAACTGAGACACAAATCAAGTCAGTCTGATGTCAGACTAAACAAAACTCGATAATTGAACGCCCATAGTTTTGCAATTTCCTCCTTAATGCCATAGCAAAAACATAGAATCAATAAATTTTAATAGTTTATTATCTAGCTCTCGGAGCGGGACCATTTTCTGACAGATCGATTACGGGTGTCAGCTGTCAGGTAATTAGCTGGGGATCATTTTTTAACGCATTTAGCAGACGGCAAAAGTGTAAATGGAAGGGATACCTCATCTCGGTTGTATAGCTGTATCCACTTCGCTTTGCATAACGTTTCACTTCCCAATATTAGGTTCGTTCGGGTACTTTTTTGCAAGCGTAAAATTATTAAAAATTTGCTAAGAAACTGTGCGAATGCGAACACGTACGGAGAAAATTGAAAAAAAAATCCATTTAACCTCTTTTAATTTTTTCGTAATTTTCTACTCGCCGAATTTCGACTTACTGAAAAATTAAAAATAAAACCTGACAACTAAGTGACAGCTCAAAAGTTTGACAAGTAAAAATTTATTTATTTTCTTCTTCTTCAATGATGTCGGAGGAAGAAGTTGTAATTGTATGTTCTCCTAGAACATATCAGCGCATCCAAAATGGTAAGTTTAATAGGTGTTTAGCTTATAACAAATTCAATTCCAACTTACATATTTTGTAGTTGTTGCATTTTACGATAATGTCAAAATGACATTTCTTAAACTTTTTGTAAGAAAGTGCACATTCAAAAATCTAGTTATCTTAAGCCGACTAGATTGGTCTGGATGAGATGTAACCTGAACGCAAAAACTAGATTGGTCGGGAACGTCACTTTTTCAACGTCAGTCAAATATGAGAACTGTCAACTTAGTACTCAGTCACGAATTTCTTGATTAGATTCGTCGGCTACCCCTCCATAAACGTCAACTGAAACAGCTGCTCATATGACCGATTTCCCCCCATTCAAAATCGAGATACATCTAGTGAGAGAGCTGTCAGACTTATTACCAAACTTGATACTTGAACGTCCCCAAAGCCTGTCGCGTACTTCTCTTGAAATTGAGAGTTTACTCTCTCGATTTTTGATATTTGACATTTTTCATTTTTCTATGCTGAAAGTACGCGAACGAGCCTATGATTTGTTTTTAAAATTGCAGTCAGTTCGAGCAATTAGGAACATTACCGCACTTACCCTATAGTAGCGACTGATCCAACTCCAACCGTAAAATCTGTTTCGCTTCGCACATTGGCTCTCCACCAGGCAACCACTTGTAATTGCATTGACCCCGAACGGTACTTAACACCACCGGCCGTTCTGGTCGCTAGTGTCATCATAATCACTTTATTTAGGGACTTGAAAATTACAATTCACTTGAAAATGATAAATTGCCATTCACCAGTCAGCGTTTTCATTTTGCAGACAACTTCACTCGATGGGCTGGACATGTAAATAGGGAAAACACAAAATAGTATAGCATTTTTGTTGTGTCCTTTGCCATTTGCCTGATTGTCCCAATGGAATGGAATTTTAACCCTCGGTGGAGCTGTGATTCTGGTAACCATCGGCCATGCCCCCTTTGCAAAAGCTTGCAATGATACTCATTGTTTGGAGCGTAAGTAAAATTGCATTCGCTGCGGTACTTCATCCCCCTGTTCACGTTGACGTTATCGTACAAGAAGCGTCAGCATGTAATGTAAACAAGAGCCTTTGCCCTTTTTGGGGGCCATTACTGGGTTTTGTTTGTGTTTACTTTACACCCCCGGTAGATTTTGTTGGTTCATTGAAAATGCGGATATATGGTGAACGGGAACAGTAGTCTTGTATCTAATACCGCTATATTGGTTTTTATGGACGCATCGATGACTCATACACATTTGGGGATGAATATTGATTGGACTAGTCGACATCCCTCTAATGTGGTTGCTCTTTTGTGTGGGCGATATTTTTGCAGTTCGTCCGAGTTGCTAGGATTATTTGTTTATGTTTTGCTTTGGGTTGTAACTGTGCGATTGGGAGATTGCCGACACGCGTCGGTTGGTTATCGGTGATTGAAGAGGTTCGGTAAGTTGTCGAATGAGAAGATACCACATAGTTTGTTTGACTTGTACATATTTACATTTCTCTTTAAGTAGGACTTTTGTGTTGTCATTGCTAGGCCATGTTATCTACATTTACATTTTCCATCCATTGATAACATAAATTACTTTCGAAGTTTTTTCCACAGCGCCGCCTCTTGCGAACGTCTAACAAACATTCGAGAGTATAGCTGTTCTTATACAGCTTTAACAATTCAGCCGTTCTTTTGTATTAAGTCCCGCATTGAATTTTACAAGTTTTAGCTCAGAGAAATGAAATTTGAAATGTTTTTTTTTTGTATGGGAGGGAGGTGCCACGTCCCTTTTTGTAGAACGCAGGCAATATACGTTCATTTACCAAATTTCAAGGCTAGACCGCATCCATATACTTTTACAAATTCTAATTAGGTAATTTCGTTGCATAGGAAGTGTCACTCCCCGCTTTTCCACCTCGCCAATTTTGTCAGAGTGCTTTGCTTATCAAAGGTCCTAATTTTACAACATTAGGACCCATAAGTGTCGAGAACTACCGTTTTGAATATATTTTTGCACGAAAAGTGACACACCGCTTTGTCTGATTTTGAACCAAACTTTACAGGAACACACTAATAAGCTCAATCGGTTTGCTTTTTTGTTTTTGTAATTGTCTACTTTAAAAAAAACAACAAAATTTTAAAAAATACGCATTACGTATACCTACATTATTTTCAGTATTTTTTCCGACACTTGTGGCACGACACGCAACAAGCTTTCCTGCTTCTAATAAATGATCCTGTTTTGAAGTTTTCTTTGTTTTTATATTTGCTACAGTATTAAAGAGGAAATAATACACTGAATTTGAGTTAATTAAACTCGTGGAATTTCTACCTATTTCAAGACTTGCGTTGCTTTTTTGTTCAAAGGTAAATCAGCTGCAGATATAACAATTGAGAAGCAGCCTTAAGTCGCGTTATTTTCAGCGAGTTTACTAGAAATTATTAATCAGGAGTTCCAAGTTCACACTACGCGTATATAATTTTGAGCAAATTCGAATTGTTCTGTAAATAATATTTGATTTTTCCTCAGCCATCCATTGGACTGGCTAAGTTTGTCCAAAATTTCATGCGACTAAGCCAATCCACCACGAAAATTCCCTTCCACCATGAACACTTTCATCTATTCAACGGCAAGCCGCTGTCAAAAGCGAAATACTGAAAACTCACCATACCAAAAGAAAATACCCCATTCCGTTTTCGTCGCATTCCGCCGTTCCCATTCCAATCCGCAAAGGAAAGATAATAAAAAAAATTCCCCTCAAAGAATTCCAAACCAATTCCAGTCCAGCGAGGTCGAATGGGATTTTCTGTCGTAGTAATAGCTGACTCGAGCGCAGTTAAAGACGCATCGTTGCAACAGTCGTCTTAGTATCGCGAATATGTTGTATGCAGTGTTTATTTCAATAAGAAAATCAAAATATCCAAGAAAGTGTTAAATATACAAGTTTAACACCAAAGTAAACAAAAAACCAGTGAGTTTATTGTGAATTTAGCGAAGAAAACATCAATCTCCATAGTGAAAATATAAAATTCCCACTCGTTTCTCTAATTTTCCCATTTACAAATTACAATTATAAATCCTTCAATATTGTACAACAATTTTCCAATTCTCTGCATCTCGTTCGTAGTTTTTGCGTTAGTTCTTCGTCTTGTGAATAAATGGAAAAATTCTCCAACAAAAAATAAATTCTGTTTTGTGCTGAAAAAGTGTATTGTGTGCCAAGTAACACACGAAATTGAATAATAAAATAAAATAGAAAGTTCAATAAAAGAACAAGAAGGCACACATCATGTCAAGAAAAGAGTGAGAAAAAGAAGAAATTTTAAGAAAATTTTACATTAACAAGTGATAGCCCAACTTTGTGGCGAACAAGGATATAACAATAAATTCCCTGGATACGTTACGAGCCACATATACACGGTAGAGAAAAGGAAAAAGGAGTGGCGCTTGGATTTTTTTTGCTTCCCACTTTTCGCAGTCGGCACATTGTTTAATATTTTGCTGCAATTTCCTAGCGTGGATTATATTAAAATTGCTCTGGAATAATTAAGGTAAGTGTCGTAGTTACAAGTGCAATTCTTGTTTGGTTTGGGTGGGTGTTTTTTTTTCGGTTGCTTGGATAAAGGATTTTTTTGTTGGTTTTTGTGTAGGAAAAATATATAGGAAAAGGGCGCTACCTCAATTTGTTTTTTTTTGTTGCCTTGCTTTTGCTTTTGCTTTGCTTCTTCCATGTTCCATTGTTGGTGTCTATCAAAAAATGTCCCCTTTCAAGTTTCCAACGTAGTTTCCAGGGAAACTGAGCGCAATCAGTGTTGCCGAGAAAGACTTTATTTTATTTCTGACAAAAAATAAATGTTAAAAAAACAATCAACGTTTTTAAATTAAAATTTATTTATGTATTGTTTATTCATTTTAATAAAAGGTTTCTTAAAGTACAAAACATCAATGTAAACATTTTTTCAGAATAAATAAACAATGAGAACTTTGCAACATTTCGAACCAGCGACAGAGTGACAATAATTTAAATAAAAACATTAACTAACGAATGGTTCAATGTCTCACATATCTCTTTATTGTTCACAGTCATGCGTGTCATTTTTGTAGCGGGTTGAACCAACAAATTTGGAGTTCCACTAATTGCGTTGCGTTGAAATTGGCTTTGAACTTTTAAGGCCTTGCCCCAAATTGTACTATTATTTTCGGTGTGACTAGTCACGAATTTACAAAAGATTACCTTCTTAGATTGGGCTTAGCTTCGGTGTAGATAGCGCGACAGTAAAGGGGATTTTTAACGATTTCTGATTCGATGGGTATTTTAGTTATATCAGTTATGTATGTCAGTTACGGTAAATGGCTACTGAACGCTATTCTTGTAGCGGATATTTGGAAATTGAATGTTTTGCTCCTACATATCCCAAGCAAGAAGACACGTTGATATTAAATGGTAGCGTCTTCCATACTCGGTCTTCAATAAGGCTGAGCAATTTTGTTTTCTTTTACAATTGTTGGATTAGTTCGACAGATTGTGAGAAGCTAGGCCCAGATTCCTGTAGGTAGTTTTTGGCACAGCTATTAGGTATATTATAATGTAAATCACTTGAAATGTCAGATGAAGTTACCGTAAAAAAACATTTAGTTAGTCATCAATCAGCTTATCACTATTGCATTCTTGATAGGTGTCGCTACAGTTGAGTGTGAACCAGGGCATCAACCGAGTCGCTAGTTAGTCCCGTCCTCACCCAACGTCCTCCTGATGCTCATTCGAAGATTTCTCAAAGAGTTAACCGAGGAGTAACAGTGTTCCCGCTAAATTTAAGGAGATACCTCTCAGAAATTTATTGGTGGAACTTTTTTCTTAGTTTTTATTTGATGTGTTTTTTGAGAGAACAACATTTCAGTTGGAAATTTTATATACTCATTCATCCCTCAAAGCTTCAGTAGTTTAATTCTAACAACCAACGAAATGTATTTTTTTTTTTTTGGAAAGACGTTTCTGTTTTTCCCGTCAGGAAGTGAACTTTAAACGTTGCTTCGATATTAATTGGCCAAGCGCAAACCACTCGCGTCAATTGAACAAAATGCCACCAATTGTTAAATACAACAGACTGGATGATTTCTTACTTTTTTCGATTTTAGACAGTTGAAATCCAGTGCTTCCAAATGTATGTTATTTAATAGAACCATCTGGTTTTTATCAGGAAAAACAGAAACTATTTTCTGACAAATGTATACCTACGGCTTACTTGATGTGTCTAGAGGAGTTTGGCCTTATTCCACATATAAAAGCAATAAGCGAAAATATATTTATCCCAGACAACAGAAAAACAAAACACGTTAGGTGTGCGTTCTCTTCAATATACCTTTCTAGTACAGGCAAGTACGAAAAGCACAGATGCGCGTGCAACAAATCTTCTCCCCAAAGGTCGAGAGGCAGTTCCCTTTCTGTTCGATGGTGATGACTGATGACGAATCATTAATAATAATTTTTCCAACGATTAATGGAATAAAGTGCGATAAACGATAATATATTGAACACTGTACAGTCTACTGCACGCAGAGCAAATTCAACAAAACATTGCTGTGAAGGCTTCATGGAAATTCATTTAATAGTCTTCGAGATTGCTCAAAACATACTTACATAGGAGTATAAGTAGCTACGTCTTTGTATGAACTCTTACTAAAAGACCCTTATGCAATGTTAAGCTTTTTGGTTCTGTCATCAATTTTGTGTGACAAAAACTATTCCATACAAAGGATGCGGTACCTCGGATGATTAATGGTGGCTATGGCATAGCCTCTGTAAAAACTGTGACTGTGATTCAATGACTGCTTTAAAAGTTATCGACAATTTTTACCGATAGAGTCTTAAATGGCCGTTAACGAAACTTCAGAAAAAGAAAAGAAAACATTTGGCACATAGGTATATTTCAAATGAGTTGTAGGTATAACATAAAATATATGATTTGCTTATTTACCTCATATTTCTGAGTTTTCTCGATAGTGCTGGCTGGAGAGGCTTGCTGGTTGAGGCCCCGGTCTACCTCGGAGTGTAGCACCACCTTAAGAAGAAATTTCAGAGTTTATAAAATATATTCAGCCTTATTTATTCCAATTTTCTATATGCGCCTAAATACCTGTATAGTTATGCAGGGTTTAAGTATTTATACAGCCTTTATACACAATTCCACAAATTCTTATTTGTAAAACATTTTTCCATGCATACTAGTTAAAGAGGGCTTGCGTCAAAAAAGGTACTGAAAAGGAGAAATCTATTGCATTTATCTTTCAATAATCTGTAATAAACACTGCGTAAAAGTTATCAACTCGTTACTCAGCAGTTACGTCAAATTTTTGTGTGCTATCTGACGTCCACTAGCTAACTTACATTTGCCTATTTGTTTATTACAAGCAGCTTGTGAGAAATGCAAAATTCAAATACAAATAGGAAAAGGAATTAAGAAATTGAGAAGTGAAAAGAAAAAGAATGATTTGGGACTCCTAGAAACAATTTGAATATCTCATTTGTGCACATATTTCTTATCGAGGACACTTGTAGAATATTTAAAATTGAAAATAAAAATGTCGATAGAATCTATCCAATTTATTTTTGATTTCATTTAAAATAAAATGTGACAGATATTTTAAGTCAAAATGATATTTCCATACTATTCCACCTCTATACAAGCTCTAAACAAGTTTTTTGTAAATAAGTTTCATGCGTTTAGAGGCATTTTAAAGGGTGCATAACTTAAATAAGGCTGATTTTTCTTTCTTGATAGGATTCAACAATTATCAAATATATATCAATATTTTTGTAAATGACGTTTGATATACCTATGCCAATGCTAATATTAGTACTGCCAAATTCGTATGTGTAAAAAGTCAAGCCCATAATTGTTTCTGTAAGCCAATATGGAATAGAAAAAGAAAACGCGCCTATTACTGAACCGAAAATCATTACCCACATAAAAGTCCATTAAATAACACTACACTAAATTAGGCCACCGGCAACACTGTCAACTGGTCTTTCGAATCTCGAGATGTCAGACGAGTCGCTCGTGATTCGTGAATTTGTTTGAGTTGTCTTAAAATCAAATTGAAAAGAAAACTTTTTTAATTTCCTCCACAGTTGTTGGCCATTCCATTATATTTACAAGATTTCACATTCCTTCTTTCAGTGTCAATATTTTCCAGGAAATTCTACTCCCTTGGTCCCCTCTATAAACACCAACAGAATACAGAACTTGTGCAAAAAATGTGCATGCATCCTCATTCTCAACTGATAGGCTAGGCATGGAGTTCTGTTTTGTGTAGGAATGATGGCAAATTGACAAAGTAGACGTACAGTTTTCGGCACTCCCTGAATGGGCGAGAGACAAGTTTCTGTCTATAATATAATATTCTGTTTGTTGTTGCCTCATTTTTGCATTTCTTTTTATTTTATGTTTGTGATCTCGTTAGTAATCTGGTTAAAAATGGAATTTCCTGCGAAAAATGCGCTAAAGTAAACTCAACACAGAGATTGAGAGAAAGAGAGAGCACAACGAATAGCAAATTCGAAGGTAAACTGGCTGACAATACTGAACCAAAAACAATATACAAAACCACTGATAGGTTAAATAAACCTCTGACATCATTCCGTTCGAATTTGAACTTTTCACTATAGGAAAATAATAATATTTTTGCACAAATGAACGGACATTCCTTTCGCATGCAATTTATTTTAATTTATTTCCAATCAAAATTATTTATTTGTTTGAGTTTCCAATTCGGTTTTGCTTCCACTAGACAGTAGAGTTCAAATTCCATTTAGAAGAGGAAGTTAAGTCTCTAATTTCTTGTGTTGTGTCTTCTCCCTCTAGCTTGAAAGGCCGAATCACTAGCAGTGTTAACAAGATCGCTTCCAAGAATTTTTCCCTTCACCTTACTCGTATGTGATGGTGTGTGTGTAGCCACTCATCTGTTTCTGAATGCCTGATCTCTATCTCTATCTCTCTCTCTTTTGCAATTTTGTATTTTTATTTACATTTTTGTTTGCATGGTGATAAAGTGGAATGTGGGATTTTTTTTTTGGGAGATATTTTTCTAATTGCTACGATCTTATGAATATTCTTGATAATGTGGTGATGAACAGGAAGAGAGTTTTGAGGTGATTGATGGGTAGAATAGGAAAAAAGTGGAAAAGCAGAAATGTCAGACACTTTTGGCAGTTGACAGTGACAAAGACGTAGGTAGGTTGTAGAACATCTTTTCTCGTATTTTTGGAAAGGTTAAGGTAAGTAAGTAGTGTTGGTGTTGTTGGTACGTCTACGTGCCATTCACAACTGTATGTATGTTTAGGTAGGTAGACACCTGTCTCTGTTTTAGTTTTATCCTAAATTTGCACGGACATTTTTTCGAATTTGACGAATCGTTGTAAATAAATTACAAACGCCAAAGACTTTTGGTTAAAGAAAGCTAATTTCGAGAACAAATTCAGTGTGCAGTTATTGTGGTATTAACTCATAGCTAACCAACAGAGAATACTGATTCGCACTGATTCGGATGTCGCTGTACAGTCACGGTTGCCACTTGCAAACAAAATTAGCTACCAAAAATGAAAAAAAAAAGTTACCAAAATTCTGGAGACGTTGATAACACACAAAGAGAAAAATTAGCATGCATCCTAAGACTTTCTCTTTCGGCATGGCAGTGTAAAACCGTCCATTTGCTTAGTCTTCAGAGAAACTAAAAGAAAAGTTTAGAATTCCTTTTATTTTTATTTACTATAACTAACATGTTTAAAATATAAAAAAACCACAAGTCTTTTAAAATATTCAATTAGGTACGTTTGTAGGAACTTAGTCAGTCTTTAAGCAATTAAACAACGTCAACAACGTTGTGCACAAAATTACCAGCTGCTAGAAGGAATGGGATCATCTACCATTTCCGAGCCTTTTTTCTTTTAACAAACCGTTTACAAATAAGAGTTTTATTTCTGCAAATAAATAATACGATTAACTAACCTATCCATATCTCAATGTAGTTATAAACAGAAACAGAAAATATTTCGAAGTTCACCATCTGTCAAAAGAAGAAAATGAGTGCATTCAGTAATTTTTTGAACAAAACATGTTTACATGAATTCATATCGAGTTCGTATTTTTGGTGCTCCTGCTCAAAAAGTTACCATAACCAGATAAAAACTACCAAATTACCAAAACTCAAAAAGCAAAAAAAAAAAAACCAAATTTGGTAGAAAATCACCAAAGTGGCAACCGTGTGTACAGTAGCTTCCATTGTTAAATTTTCCCCTTCTAAAGCCCATCAATGTTTTGATCCCCGAAAAAAAATCCCACTTTAAGGTGTTTTTTTTTTACTGCGCCATCCCTCGCGAACGTCTGACAAACATCCGAGTTACTGTCATGAAAGAGCTTCTCATTGGCCGTTCGGACTTGGAAACATATTGCAGATACCTTCCATTCGTTACAAAAATTAAAAACTCATACAAAAGAAATGGTTATGAGAAGCTGTTGCGCCAAATATATTAATTTAGGTATTTTAACGCCCGTAGACGCAAATGGGGCCAAATATTTCTCCGGAGGATATTTTAGTTTATTTTTGAATATGCCTGTATTTAGTTAGTTTCACAGATCCGTAGAACAGGAATGGGAGGGCGATATCAATCTCCATCCTACACAAATTGTAAAGCGAGTCTATATAAATAAATGCTGTTAAAGGCGTTTAATAGGTCACTATAAGAGTTCGCATCGCTTCATCCGTAAACGAGAATTACGGGACGGAATTTGTTTTTGCATCGTATTTAATATTAAACAATTCCGAAAGCGTATAGCTCGTTCACGGTTGTGGCGATTCGGTCACAGGCTGTTCATGAAAGACTTCCGCGCAGTTTGAATGGACCCTTGCGTTCCAAAATCAAAGAACAAATTCAATGCTTTAAATTCCTACATGCATTTGCTTTCAACTCGGTATTTTCCTCATAGCAATGTCAATCTGTGGTGATAACCATCGCAAATTACAAATTGGTAAACGGCTGCTTAACTTGGAATTTAGGTTGAAGCTAAATTGAGTGTTAAATGTGTAAATATAACCTCACTTCTGATATAACAAAAGCAATCTCGCTAAATTAAAAAAAATATTCCCCCGAGATGTAATAACAGCCCGCACACACTTATCTAACCGCATGCTAAGGGTATAGCTGCCGACTTGAACTTCCCCGGCACAAAACTGTGTTAACTGTAACTAAATTTAATTTGCTCGCAGCTCTCTCGTGTTCATAGTGTGTTTGTTAAATTTGTATTCGATCTTGAATCAGTTCATTGGCACTGCTTTCAATTCTTGTTCTACACAAACAACTCCGCCCGGAACCAGCCAGCACTCATGCCTAATTCAATTAAATACCAAATCTACGTAGGTATACTGCTCGAACTTGAATTTAATTCCAACGAATTGATATCTAACCTTGGGAATGGAGAACAAACACAAAAACATATCATTTGAACTTTTCATAGGCGTTAGATCGTTCTTCAGGTTTACCAAAGTCGCACGAAGCTTGAGTGTTATCCCACGTTCCAGCCACGACATTGCTCGCTCGCTGGTGTTTTGTGTACCCCTAGCAAATAGAGCAATAAAAAGACAGCCGTTGATCTTAAATCGTTGATTGCGATTCAGACACAGAACTCAAACGAGATAAGTCTTACATCGACGACCGACAGCCCCGTGTAAACAAATTACACTACGCCGCCAGATAGTGCGCCTCCAAAATTAGATTTCAAATATATTTTTAATTACGAATGAAACGAATGAATCCCAAACTGTGCAACAAGTAGTGTAGTCTTGCTGCAATCTCATTGGGAAATCATTTTCTTGATAAGACATGGAGCGGGCGTATTATGAAAGGGCGGTGGACCGTCAAAAGGAATGCATGCATGCGTTAAGTGCATGCACGCAGTTGTACGTGGCATAGGCCATAACTCCTGGCCCTGGACACGCATCAACGAAATGGGGAAATGACTGAGAGATTATTTCTTGAAAAATAAATGCGTGTTATTTGTATTTGAGGGATATATATCTCTTGGGGTGGAATGGTATTTGAAAAATCATTTCAGTTGGCCTTATCTGTTTTCTCAAGTTGGTGAGATATGTCTTGTGTGGAATTTAACGTGCCAAAGTGAAAAGAAACGAATATTTAGAAGGTGTCGTCTATTTTCTGTTGTTTTTTTTTTGTATTTGAAGGCAATAAATTTGGGAATATATTTACCGGGTGCCTCTAACGAAATGCATTTGGGAGGGCGAATCTTCGACGACTTTTCCGAGAAATCGGCTTCAGTCTTCTTAACATATCCATGGTTATTTTGAGATTCGTTTCCTTTCGAAAGTGTGTCGAATTTGAAGTTTCTGTATTTTGACATTCGAACAGATAAAAAGTTCATTCTATCAATCGAAAGTTCATATTTCATTCGAATGTTGAGTGTATTTTGACTTTCTAATCGTTCGCAAAAAAAATTAATTTTTTAATCGTTGTTTTTGCACATTTTCCCAAGGGATTTTTTTTCGGAAATGGATTTGAGGCATCCATTATCCTCTTGTATGGAATTTTCTCTTTTTTCATCCATAAACAAAACATTGGCCATTGGCTGTTGATATTTGTCACCGATTGTATACAGAAAAACAACTGTACCAAACAAATTTTTGTTTTGATTTGAACAGTAACCATATTTGAAAGGTAGTGTGAACAGAATTGAGCTAAATAAATAACAGCAAAAACTTGAGGTTTAATATAACATTTATCTTCTTTTTTGCATTCTTTAATTGAATAATATGGGTTCGCAATTTAATAACGAAATTTTAAAACCTATTTTAGATAAGCTCATATTTAAATTTCAGACTTTAGAGTGTCAAAATATTACTAATAACACATTTTAATATACTCACACCAGGGCCCTATTTCACCAACCACTTTTCACTTTGCACTTTGCAAAAAAAAATAATTCCTGCAAAGTACAAGTGCGATGTAAAAGTTCTCACGACGTTGCATTTTGCACTTTTTCAGACTTTTTGCAAAGTGAAAAGTATAAGTGTTTCACCAATTTGAAAGAGAACTTTGCATTTATAATCGTGTTTTGTAAATTTGCAAAGTGAAAAACAAATGCGTGTATGTTTGTAAATTTAATTGCACTCAACACGTAATATAGAGCAAGTTTTATTGTCGTAAAATTGTTTATTGGGCTTACAAAAATTGTTTTCTAATATTCTATAAAGTTCGATTCAAACTGAAATTTGAGCAATATTTAACATAATATCCTAAAATAAAGCGTCCAAGTTCAGAACAATTCAAACAAGTAAAAAACAATGCATACAAGTCATATGCAAAATGTTAGACATGTGAGTTACTGCGTCCATGGTATAAAAATAATGGTGGTTGCAAGCAATTCCTCGATTATTGCGTCCGAAACTCGTTGTACTACTCTGCAGACTGTAGCTTTACTTATTCCGTGCATAGCAGCGACTCCATGATATTGCCCTCCATTTCCAATCCAACGTAGTGTGCATAGAATCTATTGCAGGGGACTTAGCAATTGTTGACAAAACACGTTCAATACTCGTCTTCGTTAAACAAAAGCTTTCCAGGGTTGAAAAATTATGTCCAATTTCAAAATTTTTCCTTAATTTTACAGCCCTTTGTACATTATTTGTATCCTCTTCTTCAAGCACTTCAAAGAGTGCTTCGAAACGGTTCATTATATATTTTTTTAATTATATCACCAAATGTTCACAACAAAAGCTCAACTGCAAATGATTTTTTTTCTTTGCATATTATTGACAAACTTTTCACGATCTTAAATGTAAAGTGCAAATCTAATTTGTTTGGTGAAACGAGATAGACGAGTTCTTTGCAAATTGACAAAACGAATTTTGCAAAGAGGGAACATTTAGAACTTTGCAAAGGAATAATTTCCTAATTTCCGAATAATTTGCGTTTGTTGAAACGAAATTTGCAAAGATAAAGTAGAATCTTAGCATATATTTCTCAATAAGTAGTTAATATTTTAAACATATATATAGTTTTAATAAAACAATGAGAAAAAGGCCTCCATTAAAAAAAGGATGTTCACTCTACCTATATAAAATAAAAATGTGAAACAGCTGATTTCGAAAGCTAAATTCAGTTGATTTCATTTTATGACATTTTTGATAGTGAATATTATTCGTTCGAATCTCAAAATACACAAAGTTCATTCGAACGAAAAGAGACATTCTCAAAATAAGCATGATCGGCACAAAAAAAAAAAAAAAACAAGACAAAAAATAGTTCATTGCCCCAGAGGTAGAGCGATTTGTAATAAGTCTTTTCGTTTCGAATGTAGTTTACGCATTGTTGCCCGGTCACTCTCATGAGAGAGCTTCTCAATCCAGGCGTCCAAACTAGGTGTTTAATTTGTAGGACCCTTATAGGCGTGTCCCACAAATAAAAACTTGGTCATATCATAAGATACCTGTATTGACCTGTTGCGACAACTATTTATCATTTATCTATCATCAACCTGAGTGGCTCTTGTGTAGATTACTTCCGAATGCACAACTTGTTTAACAAGAGGCAAAATTCAAGATGGCCACTGAACCGCGTGTACACAAAACAGATGTGGTAATCAGCTTGGAATATTTTGGTCCATCCTTACGCAACATCTCACTGGGTGCCGTATCAAACTGAATCAAAATGTTCCACTTGTCAATGGACTACTTCTCTTCTTAAGGTACAATAGATCTTTTAGATCGACTTGGTTTTTTATCGGCTAGAGAAGTCATTTATTTTGTCTTAGCCTTTCCGTCATCACAATCTTTCCTTTCAATTAAATTCGTTTTGGACGGTTTTAAGTCTTTACGCTGAAGCTCTCCAAGACTTCGCTTTGTGTCCTATACTTCTTCTGCAGTCTCATAAATTTGCCCGAAATCAATCAAAGCTGGATCTTATATGACCAAGTCGTGAAGCCAGTTAGAGTGATACGGAGTTGTAGGTCCCATTTGTTTTCTTATTCTTGCATGCTTAGGCTTCCAGGTTTATCTTTTGCCTAAAATAAGGGAAGATATGTCGAGACACCTCAAGAAGATCTTCCATACTGACAAATCTTCTGGCACAAGAGCAAGCAAATTAGCCAAGCGATTGCAGCACCTTCTCTCTAGAAATGCGAAAATACTATGCGCCTTATGATAAAGGGATTCCTCAATTCTATATGCGTTATCGTATGTCGTGTCATTACCACCGGTCTACCTTTACAGTAAGTAGACAGAATGCCTCTGTATATGAATTTCAAATTTTAACTCAGTCGTTCTAAGAATTTTAGAAGGCGTGATGTCGGGGCAGTGGCTTTGTGGTTACTGTGTTGAACTACTAAGCAAGGGGTCCCAGGTTCGAATCCCGAAAAAACCCAAATTCCAACCTATGGTTTTTTTCCGCTGCGCCACCTCTCGCGAACGTCTGAAAAACATCAGAGAGTATAATTGTCATGAAAGAGCTTGTAGATCCCTTCAATTCGTCCTAAAAATTAAAAACTCGCAAGACGAATGGTTGTGAGAAGCCAGGCCTAGGGCCCCGACGGGCCCGTTGCGCCAATTATTTATATTTTTATTTATGATGAGAGAGATCGTCTCCTCTTTAACTTTTCTCCATTTCAAAGATATTCCCTGGATTTTTTTTTATATTTCTTTTAAGTAGATATAGGCTTTGACATTATAAGACTGTGTCAAACATTTGTAGGATGATTGTTTGTAACCCAAAAAAAATTTTCTTATCCCTGCTGGGAATGCAACTACATTCTCAGAGTACAAGATTTCAGCTAACAACTAAAATAGAAGTAGTGAAAGCCGCTCAATAGAGGTACAAAAATGTCAAGTTGACATTAATTAATTCATTCACCAGATTAGTCATTATCCAATAAAAAAAAAACAATCTGAAACCAATAAAATCAAGCAAGTCAAGTCTGCCACCTTGTATTGTCACAAGTTCTACAAAAAAACACTCATAAATTTCCCATATACGGCTGTACCCAAGCGAACTGTCAAACAAAGCTGTCAGTGTGCCAAGCCAACGTCTTCATTTTCGGTACAAACAAACTCAGATTCTTATCATTAACGATACCTTTGGTAATTAACTTTTCAAAATGTCACTTATCTTACCATTCCATTATACCATACCCCTGTGTGTGTGTGTTTAATAAAAAAAAAAAGATACAAAACCTCACAACTAACTTATGCAACTTGCGTCAAAAGGCAGAAGCGAAACAAAAACTCTGCGATAAAATTACGAATTAAATAATCAAAAATGACAATAAAAATGGAAAAATACTTAGCTATCTTGAAATCTTTTCTTTTTCATAGCATTTTTCGTTTTTTTCCTTATTTGTTGCTGTTTTGCTATTCATACTGTTATTTCGTTGTTATCTAACTGACACGTTTAGTCCGATCTATATCACAGTCAAAACTGTTCAGATAAGGAGCTCGCGCACCATTTTCTTTTTATTTCTTATTTTTGCATTCATTACGCCAAGTCGTAGCAAATGTTTCGCATTCACATACCCTACCTCTTATGGAATTCCGAGTGTGCATCGACCTCGTTTACAGTCATTTCCTTATTTAAATTTTAATTCCTTGTTGCAAACGAAAATAAAAACGCCACACAACGAATGGGAATACCTTTAATTTTGTATTTGCCAACCATTAGTAACGTTTTAGGTTTAATTCATGCTACGCAAGTTTAATTTAAAGAGTACCTACTCCAGTCTCGGTGGAAAGTGAAAGTACCCACTTTGTTTCGCAAAACAAAAAAGTGTGTAATACAAGAAAATGACAACCAAATTGCTTGTCACTCAGGGAATTGTTAAGCAGCGCACTGTCCGTCGGCGAATTTGTATGCAAACTTTGCCTGAAAGTGTCATAAATCTCGTCTGTCCATAAATTTTGTTCACTGCTTGTAATTAAAGAGAAAACATTGTAAATGTACCGATATGTGCGTACAATAACTGGAATTGTTATTATACAGGTACAGTGGACTTGCATTATAACGAATATCCGATATAGCGAATTTTCGACATAACGAAAGCTCTTTAGATTTACATTACTATCTCTATATAACGAATGGTGCCCACGATTTGCTATCCGATATAACGAACGTAGAAATAAATTGGATTAAAAACCATGGAATTATTTAAATGGCAGGACCATCATCTATTCAATTTAACATTAAATAAAAACGGTTAAAAAACACATTTTTAATGACTTTTAATAAAAAATTCAATCGATATAACGAACGCGCTCGATATAATGAATGACATCAAACATCACATCGTTCGTTATACTGGGCGTCCACTGTTTATAAATAGTCGGAGACATCTGCCAGGTGGTTGCGTATATTTTATAGCCTGAGATAAGTAACCTTGACCAGTTTTTGTTTTCTTTCCACTTTTTGTGACAGATATAGTAGCAAGAGTTCCGCTCTCATTTGGCAGTATCCTTGACAAACAGGTGTTTCCCTTTCGAAACAAAAACAGTGGGAAGAAGGAGAACAAGAAACCGCATTTTGGCTGAACTAGAGCCACTTTAAAAGCTGTTTTCGTAGACCTCCATACCAAGTTTTGGTCATATATATTTTTTTGCAAGGACTATCGTCTTAATCCACTGAACGACAAATGGAGTGTGGTTAAGGGGTTTACTTGTGACCCGAACTAGGTGACTGTCTGTAACTGTATAAGGAGAGGCGAATAGTAACCGAGTTTTCACCACCACTACACAAAGGAAAGGGATTTCTGTCGTACATTAACCGGAATTTGGGTGTGCTCCGGAAAAGTATTAAGGAAGCTGTGGAGTCCTGTGTAAAGAGATTATAATCTTACAAAATTTACTAAATTAACGATGATTTTATATACACACCTTTTTTCATCTCTGCAAAACTGAAACAAATAACAGACCTAGCTTGACAATTGACATTATGTTCTGAAAAAACTTTTAATTTTTTCTGAAACTGAAAAATTAGCTTTTAATTGTTTATGATGCCGAAAAAAGAGAAAAAGAAAAACTATTTTAGATAATGGAGAGAGTAAAGACGAAGATGATATCATTAAACAAAAAAATGTTCTGTCCATTTTTTGACTGGATTTTTCCTTCGGTGGCGCTTACGTTCTTTTGCATTCTCTTGATTTTTTTCCGATAGCTACACACAGGAATTAACAATTTAGCGAATTGATAACTTTACAAGGCTACACTTTACTCGGTTGTAAAGGGCTTTCCAATAAGAGGTGTTATTTTGGTATTCAAAGAAAAATGCAATTTTTTGAGATAAATGATCGGATGTTTATTTCATAATAAAGAGGAAGGTATGCCGTTAATAATGAAAAACAACATCAGCCAAATGGCCACCACGAGCACGCATACAGGACCATATCCTTTTCATGAAATTTTCCATAACCAAATCGCAAAGTGGCTGTCCTATGTCCTCGATAGCCTCACGAATTTTATCTTTGAGGTCTTGAATCGACGCTGGGCTGTTGGCGTAGACCTTATCTTTCACGTGACCCCAAAGGAAGAAGTCGCAAGGTGTTAAATCACAATTTTGGTGGCCAATTGTGATCACCTCTTCGAGAGATAACACAGTCCGGAAACTTTTCCCGTAAAAGATCAATGGTTTCGTTGCTTGTGTGGCATGTACCGCCGTCTTGTTGAAAGTAAACGTTGTCCAGATCAATAGCATCCAACTCCGACCATAAAAAATCATTAATCATCGACGACCAAAAAATGCTTTAGTTTCACCATTTTTGTAGAGAATTTTAATAATTTCAATGCGTTGTTGAAGCGTGTATCGTTCCATTTTTAGTAATGGCGTAGTTTCTACTTGTCAAATGTCAAAGAATAAAAAGTTACAGCTACCGAAATAGCGGGTCATTAACAATAACACCTTTCATTGGAAAACCCTTTTTTTTCGGTATAGATAAAGTGCAAAAGTGTAGCGAAATTTTAGTCAGTATATTTTGTTTTTGTAGTGCGAAAAAAAGTTCCACCTTCGTACTTTCGCAGCCAGTTGCTTCGGATCGTGAATACCCCTTATATATATTGCAATTCACTGATTTTTATTAGTTTTGAAATCGTATGTACTTAAACGAAAATACTTAAATTTGAGACACTGTTTTAATCAATTTCATAGTTGAAAAGGTTCTTTCAACACTAGCTGTGGTCACTGGAAGCGTGGCCAAAGCCGTAAGCACGAAGTTTATGCCTATAAAGTGTCTTGTCACATACCTACAAATGCATGTATCAAGAAATTTCAAAACTTAAGTCGAAGAATCACTCAACGAAATTTTTTCGCACCAAAGAACGTAGGTACTCAGCTTTCACACCTGACAGCTAAATTGCATTATCAAAGTAACATGTTAGCTTTTCGATTTCGTTCACTCGCTGAACTGCAGCAAAACCTGGGAGAAGTTCTTGAAATTATGGTAGAACGTCTTCGTTGACCATGAATCTGTCCATAAGATTTTTAATTAATGAATCTATGCAAGGAATCAGTATAGACACTCTAAAATAGGCTTCAGTAGAAGAGGTTTCTGGATTGGAACGCATTGTCTGTTTCAATGAAGTTCTTGGAGCACTTAATTCAACTTCAAATAAGTCCTCGGCAAGTTGGGATGCGTATTAAAAAGCCTTTCAGAAAAAATCGTCGGCATTTTATCTTATGTTCTTAAGAGAATTCAGAACTTCTTTTGTGCGGTTGATAATTTTTGTTCAGATTTTCGGGGGTGGTGGGGGGCTACATGTGTGGTTGTCATGTCAGAGAATTGTTTCTTCGCGTAGTTCCAATCCAACAGCAAACCTCAGAGTAGTCTCATACAACCTGAGCACGATAAAAATCGACCCTACCTCTGCCCAGGGCAGATTTCGCCTGATCGGAAAATCTAGTATGGTCGGTAAAACAACACTTTTACTACGGCAATCATACAATCAAAATGTCGACCTATTAATTCGAAAAAATCGGCGCTAGATTTGTCGGCTCTGTTTGCCAAACGTACAGAGCCCTTCCACCATAAATTACACCCGACAAAACCAGTCATCTAAGATCGTCCATATCATTGACCGTTTTTGGAAAACATTTTCTTTGCAATATGCAATTTCACCGAGACGCATAAGAAAAGTGTGTACTTGCTAGACAGACTGTTGCATCATTTCCGGACAGTGCGACAGTGGACGATCCAAATTTATCGATTCGATGTCGTTCACAACAGCTTACCCTCTGTCTGCCAGCCTTATACGGAAAATTTTACGCAAAGATTTAGGAAGGCTTATTGAGTCTAGCCCGTGCAAGAATTGATCCCGAACGACCATCGTTTGCGTCAAAAATTCAGTTCATGTGTCTAAAATCAACTGGCTTAGTGTATCCGCTGTTTTATCGAAAAATTGTGTCCAGCGATGGTGGTAATTTTTGGGGGTTGGGGTCAAAAAAAAAATGTTCAAAAGCGCGCGCTTTTTAACGACTCTTTTCTTACTTTTTTGTTGTAGCCTTATATTTCCTCCTGGGAGGAAATTAAATTTTGAAAAAAATACGATTTTATTTTATTTTGATTATAGAAATAAATGATAAAGAAAACAAATTAAATTATAATAAATAAAAGTTGTAATTCCTGACTGCTTAATTTTGTTTTAATTAAATTTTTGCATTATTTATTTGGTTTCTCAATAGATATTGTTTTTTTTTATTCAAATTTGTTGTCAATATTTAATCTGTTTTTTCTTGTTTCATATTAATTTCAATTTCGTTTAAAAATTAAAAATAAATAATTTCAAAAGTTTTATAAATTTGAAATTGTTTTTTTTTTTATATCAATTTTTTTTTTCTCGCCGTTTACATTTGCTTGTTGGAGAATAGCAGAATAAGCTGAATTTTATTGCTTCAAATTGGAAAATCCGAATTTTGGCAGAATTAAAAAAAGCTGAATTTCGGTTGTGTCAAAATCTAAATTTTCGCACTAAGGCGAAGGTAACCCACATGAGCATATCGAATCGTTGTAACATCCCTAAAAATTCATGATCATACGGTCAACGGTTTTCGCTATAGAACCATGATTTTTTGTTCCCCGATTCAATGACATGAATGTGGTGGAAAACTTCGTCTCTCGGATGGCATTCTTCAGATTCAGCCGTGGTGCAGAATTCATTCTCGCGATTGTACACAAAAATATTTTATATTTAATCGAATTTCGTGTGATTTGTTCAAAGTTAGAACTGAGTTGAAAAAAAGGTCTTGGCCCTAATGACGTAGCTTTTGAGATGACTATCGTCGAAACGATGGACCTCAACTAAATGCAAAAACTTAATAACTTATTTTGATAATGGGCCTTACCAATAATCATTTTTAGTTTCGATTCACAGTGGCTTTATTTTCCATACAAATTTCGCAATTGTGAGCTTTCGTAAATTTAAAGTCGAGACTAAAATTTCTTATTAGTACGGCGCAATGAAAATTTCAAAGCCGAAATTTGATCTGCCCCCTGAATACCAGGTACTTTTGAAATTTGATGCTAAGCTAAACATCTCGTGCTACGACTCAGCAAAGCATTAGTCGATCCAATTATATAAGTGAGGTTAGAAATGAAAACATTCATTTCATTTCCAACCATTGATTTGCGTGAGTTTTTGATTTTGTAACGTTTGAAAGGGACCTACGGTTTTATGCTTTCCCAGGAAAGTTATACTGTCGGATGTTTGTCAGATACTCGCGGCCGGATGGGGTATTGAGAAAAAAATCACACATGGCAAATTACGTTTTGGGAATAATCCCCTTCTCCTACCCACTGAACCACATTCTGCTTTTACGCTCCAATGTAAATAAAATCAACACAAGTTGGCAGTGCTAATACCGACGCCGAAACGATGGAAAGAGACACTTTTCCAAATTCAAATTCATACCTCGTATCTTGCCAAACAGCTCCTATTTCTCTTTATAAACAGAAGTAGTTTCAACAAAGATCCACACGATGATGGTTTCCACTCTAATAAGCTTTTTCGAAAAAAAGCAAAACATACGTTCAACCAATACCTTGTCCACAGTATTTGTATTTCTGTTCCAAATATTTGTACAGATGCTGTGATAAATAAACAGTAAGAGTCCACAAAATAAACACTTCAATTCATTCGGATCGTAAAAAAACAACAAAAATTCAAACAGAAATACCTTCCTCTCTCTCTCTGGGAATGGCAAACTCACAATTAGCATCTGTTTGTGTATGGTTGCGGTAGCCGTGGTCAGTTTTTATTACCCACGTACATGTGCACAATCAAACCCAACCGCAGAATTGACGTAGATTGCGAGAGTTAGCATGTGGCATGGGGTTGTCCGGTGTCCGCCCCAATAATCACACTGTGTGTCTTTTGAAAATTTACGGGCACATAGGCAGACGGATGAAACTTTTTTTTTTCCAAAGCTCCGGCGTCATTGCCGTAACAGCATCATGATAAACATCATCAACTGTTTCAGTACCCCAATCATCTGTAGCCGTGTAGTTGTATCTCGGGTGGGATTTGAAAATGTTCCCCCCGATTGTGTTGTTTGTGAAAACACCCTTTGTGTGCACAAAAACGCGTTGAAAGTAAAAGTTCAACTCTATGTTGAAACCCAAATCCTCAACCGCAACAAAGGTGTTGGAAGCGGTTCATAAAATATATTTAAATGAGTTTATTTTTTAAACACGGTCCATTGTTTATTACGAGCTTTGCTTTGCCAATATACCAATCTGGCGTTCAAGAGCGACACGGAGATGTAGATGCGGGGCTGCGTGAATTAATTACATTTCATGTTTTTTTTTTTTTTTTGGTTACCGCTGTTGCATGTGCTCGCTCAGTTATGCTCGTTGAATTTTCTTCTAATTTATTACAACTATTAACTGTTGTTGCTTTTGCAGTCGTTTGTTGTCTTCATTTTCGATGGTGGAGTCTGAAATATGAGCTAAGATAAATGTTTTTAGTGAGTGCGAGGTTGGATGTTTTTTTGTTTTTTTTTCGGGAAATGCAAGGCGAAACTGAAAGTGTTTTTTGTTTCCAAATTAATTATGTTTTTCGTGTTTTAATGAGAATTGTTGGAAAGCTTAGACGGTTTTTGAGGGATTTGGCTATGAAAAATAGGCCTACCTACTCATCTGAATTTGTAGACGCTTTTATGACCGACGGGCAAGTGTACTAATGACCGTAATAAATTTTGATTGAGCTACGAGCTTAATTACGGTTATTGTGGTAAAAATTCCAGAAGATATGAAAAGCTTTATTGTAGTCGATAAAATTCTAGATAATAACACACATCCGAACGAAAAACCATAGCTAATTAGCAATATGCGGTTATAAAGGTTGCTCCTGGCAATTTTGTCAGCCGACAACATTTCTATTGAAATTGAGAAATATTCTTGAATCGGCAGATTTTCTGTGAATGCCTCCACTTTAGGTAGAGGCTATATATAAAGTTTCATCAATCAGACTGTTGTTTGATCTAGTTTTGTCGGGCAAGAAACCACAAAAGGTTGCTAAGTGGGGTAGATACTAGTGCAAACTACTCATGAGCGAGGTTGGGTGGAAAATGTCAACTCACCTCGGTGAATGATTGAAGATACCGGCCGGGCAAATTGATTTGTGTGGTTTTTGACAAGTGTATCTGTCTGAAGCACCTCCGACTTTGATTATCATCAATCTGATGGTAAATTACATATTTTCAGTTAATTAGGAAAAGCATTCCGACAGCCATAGTGAACCCCATCTTATTCTGACTCAACATGATTTTTTGCGGGGTTGCGGTTCAGTCCAAATCTCATGACTGTTTTGGTTTACAAGTACGGACAGTCTCCTTCCTGCAAATAGATTACAACCGCAGTTTTAAGAGGATTCACTTGAAGTATTTTCAAACTTGAAACGCAACAATTTACAGCTTGTCATACATTCGGGCATTAAAATTATTATTATTAATTATTATTATCCTTACTCATATAGGTTGAAGTGGCGGTCGACAAGAAGCCGTCACACTTTGGTCATTTTAAGGACCTCACTCCATAAAAACTCATACTCTTAAAGTTGCTTCCATTGCAAAAAAAAAAACACGTTGAATTTTCTATATTTCGGCATTTATTAGACTTTCTATATTTTTGAAACCAAGTTGAACCATAACTGAAAAAGTAGGTACGCTTTGCCCGGATATACTGTAAACCATAGACTAACCAAACTAGACAGCCAACTGAGAGCAGAAACGGTATATTTGCCTACAAGCTACAAGCTGCCTGAACTACATTAGATTGCATAAGTACTCGTGCCTGTACAAATCAAAGGAGCGCCAAAGCAATCCTTTCAACAAACAATTCGTAACCGGCAGCTGTGTGTCATACACATTGGTATTAGTGAAAGTGTGTGTGAAATCTGAGAAAAAAGTGTGTGAAGTCAGATCAAAAAAAAAAAAAATTGATTTTTTTTGGCAAATCGAACATGAAAAGCAATCTTGATCAAATAAAAAATAATTTTTTCACAAAAAAATTGATCTTTTTGGCAGATCGAAAACGACATAAGAGTTTATAAAGATTATGAACTTTATAAAATGAACTAACACGATTTTTTTTTTAATTTTGTTGAAAGAGGTTTTGTAACTTGATATTTAAAAAAAAAACACACTTTTTTTGTTGATTTTAATGCTGCAATTTTCGAAATCATACTGAAACAAAATGTTTTAACACCGTTTGGGGAAAACATTTTTTTTTATGTCGTGGCGAAAAATATTTTTTAGTTTTAGCATAAACTATAATTTTATAATTATAAAATTATAAATTAAATATATATTTTATAATTATAAAATTATAAAATGAACAATAACATATCAAGTATGCATTTGTTTAATTCGAAAAATAAATTCGATATTTTTATTGCTTGGTATTTTTCTGGTAAAGGCCATAATACAAAAATCCTCGTAGCTCGCAACAACAAAAAATGTTTTGATCACTTTTTTTATCCCAAAAGCACAAAGAGTGCACTGTTTTTGTCAATTAATAATTTATATTGTCTTTTTGTTAGGAGTTTATTCACTTTTTTTTGCTACTTTTTATTTTCAACTTTCTCCATTACGTAGTAAGAGAAAGATATCGTATTCGTACAAAATTTCGAACTCGAGATGTTAATCAATTCTGACATTACGACGATTGGCAAACTCAAAAAAGTGGGTCGCAAAATTCTGTCCGTCTGTCTGTATGTATGTCCCGAGGCCTACAGCCTAAGCGGCTGAACGAATTCCGTTCGAACTTCGGATTTAAAGTTTGGGGGCTTACAGTTCGGGGCCGTTTTTTTTTTTGCTTGGTAACCTCAATATTAATGTTACTTCCCATACAAAATTTTCATTCCAGTTTGATTTGTTCGAAGACGGCTCTAACGATTTCAACAAAAATTGATATTTAAGCTTAAGTAGGTGAGGTAAACATTACTGCACATTCAGTTTTCCGCTAAAAAATCGTAAAACGGTACTTTTGAAATTTGGACATATCTTGAAAACGGTCCATACGATTGTAACAAAAATTCATTTCCAAGGTAATATTGTCATTTCTAACTTAATGGCAAACTCAGTTGTTCTCTGTATTATCGTAATATGGATTTTTGAAAAAAGTTATTTCTGAAAAATATAGTTTTTCCTAGTTTACCTCAAAACGGCATGTTTTTGACCAAAATGCAAACTTAGAGTAAAATTGATGTTTTCAAAATTATTGCGTCCTTAATTTTCAATTCGAATCACCGAAAACGTAAATTTTAAAAACTGCTCATATCTCGAAAATCCAATTTTCGATTTCGATAAATCTTTAAAAGCCAAGTAATGCTTCCCAAACAAAAACTTGTACTCGGGTTTCAGCTAAATAGTTAAGCAATAGTATTTTTGGAACTAAGCGTTGCAATATTTGGTACCGTTTTGTCTGGCAAATTTTACAAAAACAGCTCTAACGATTTTGACCAAAAAAAATATCAAAATAAGATCCCGTACTTGGCTTTTCTCAAAAAAATAATTAAAAAAATCAATTTCTTAAACATTTATCAAAAATTACTACCCAAATTCCGATCTGTATTCACAATATTTTCGGTATAATTTTGAAATAATAACAGTGCGCCAACTTCGAATAACAAAACTTTTTTTTAGCAAAAATATTACCAACTTGAAATTTTGTTCAATCATATTGAATGTGCAGTGCACCCTAAAAATATTTCCAACAACTTGCAGCTTACACAATCAGCAAATTCCACTTCATTTACATTAAAACTTTTGATGAACGAGAACGTTCGACCCAGTCGTGCACTTTATTTTAATATGAATAGCATTTGAATTTGTACTGTTCCTAAGTATGTAACATTATTCAACACTGCTCAGTGTTATTAAACTACAGAATTTCCAATCATATTTTGATTTTGTACAAATTTGGTGTTAAATAAACGAATTTGGAAACATTCACCAAGCCTTATAGAAATTTATTCAAAGTCATGAAAATTTTCTAAAATTTATTTATGCCCTAGTGGAAGCTTGGGTTCAACTTGCATGTTGCTAACTCATTTTTTGAACAACCCCCACGGATTTCATTTATGCAGCGGCATGAATTTTGCTGTCATATAGAATTCATACAAATAAAACTAAAAAACAACTGAAATGTGAATGGATGAACAGTTTTTGGTACCGAATATGGATAGAGAACAAGTTACGCTATCTACAAAAACCATCATCAACATTTACTTTTTGTACATTTATTGTTATAAATCCATTTACAAATTGTTTTTTTATTGAAACAGTGCCAACCTCGGCCATTAATACACGTATTCACAGACAGGAAAAAAATTAGCGCGCGAGAAAGGGCTGTCATTCCAAATTTGCGGGGAAAATCGGGTAGGTGCACGGGAAATTGGCTGTCTAGTTTGGTTAGTATATGCTGTAAACTGGCTTAAGTTGCGGTTTGAAGTTGTATGCCCTTACTTTAGGGGGTGTCGATATTCCGAAAGATTTCCAATTATTTAATCGTTTCCACTGCAATGTGCTTAATTTAAAGCCCGTCGTTAGCTTGGTTGTTGAGCTATTCGATTTTTGAAGAAGTTTTTTTTTGCAAAAGATAATAATAATAATCTTTCTTTATTTGATATCAAGAAACTTAAATATTTAGTACAGTGTAATCCAGTTTAAATTAAGCTTGAAGTTTTTTGAAAGAAATAGCTTAGTACAATCTATTGTCTAATAAATGACAGGAGGCGAAATTACCAGTTTAAATTACCTAAAGAAATAGAAATATTGATGGGGGTAAAAAAACAAAAGTGGAACATTTAAAAATATGGAAATACAAGAATAATTTACATATAACAATAAAAAGAATACAAACAAGAAAACAATAATAAGAAATACAAAAATATAAAAATATTGAAATTTGTCACATCATTTGTGTTAAAAAAGCATCTATTTCAGAATGGTTAAACGAAAAAAGCCATTTCTTAATACTATTTAAGAATACTGTTTTCTCTCTCTCTCTCACACCTAAGGTTTTCTGGTAAATTATTAAATAGACGAGGACCAGTAACATAATAGAAACGTGAAAAATGTATATTGTGGGTTGTTGGTATATTTACGAGGCTCCTGGTATTGACACGCAAGTTGTGACTATTGTGAGCTCTAACTTCATAATACCCGGAATTTTCAAAAAAATATCTTTAAAACTTTGTAACAGTACAGGTGCCTTAAAGGAAGAAGGTCGAGACGTTTGAACAATTCAAAACTAGGTTCTGCGATCAACTCCACACATAATTCTTATTGCATGCTTCTGTTTGATCAGTAATGGCTCTAATGTATTGAAATAATGTCACCCCAGCAAGAAATTCCATATTGCAGCTTTGATTTTAATATGCCATTATAAACTAATTTTAAAATAGGCAGTTTGCAGTACATGCTAGGGTGGTAAAATTGTCTTACAGCTCCATTTAGATATCTTTTCAAATAGGATGTGTGCTCCTTCCAATTAAACTTATGGTCCAATATAATGCCAAGGTATTTAAATATATCAACGCGCTCAATTAAAAAGCAACTGTCAACTACAGCTTGCTTGACTGTCAAATGATATATGATCATCTGCATATCACAAACAAAATCGACAACAGCTTGGGAAGTGATAATATAAAGGCAACTCTTCGCATACCACACCCTTGATATTAAATACCATACATTTTGTTTTGTTGCTAAAGATCTGTTTATGAGCATTGAACCATCGTCGTAGTATATCGAGATCGTAATTAACATCAGAGAACATATCAAAAAAGTTCTTATTAGAATACGAAAGAGCAGTATCATCAGCAAATGCCGTGATTTTGCCTTTAAAAGGTTGAATAAATAGCGAGTTCGACATAAATTAAAAACAGTATCGGGCCCAAGACTGATCCTTGAGGAACACCTACATTTGACCTTTACCACTTGTTTACGATGTTACGATACACCCAGTCTTGCTAATCTATTTCTAAAGTATGTACTCTTACATTAGGCCTTTTTTATTATGCTTGAATGATCTATGGGTAAAATAAAAAAACGCCTTTTTATATTAATTCTTAAGTCTGTGATTATTCGGATGTTTTTTTAACACTCAAGCTAAGTTTTTTTGTTTTTTTTTGTTTTTATTTTACTTAATAAAGAGGGGGTCATCCAAACGATGGGGCTCATTCTTAGGTCAAGCTTAAGAACAATTCTCTATTAAGAGGGGCAAAAGAACCTACTATGCGCTTTCACAAATAGGTCTGTTCCATGAAGATTTTTCTCAGGTCTGACCTAACTTTCCTTTTATTTATTTGTTGATTTTTACACCAGACACATAAAAAATACTCGCGTTTCGTTTGCTTTGGCACCATAAACCATAAAATCTTTCTATGGCTGTAGCTACATTTCCTTACAAATATTTGAGTAGGAGATATCTGCGGTTTCAAGTTGTGCCACATACTATATTCAAACCCGTCCCTTCATCGCACTTCTACATGGAAATAAATTTATTAAGAACTTTAATTATCTCCTACTCCTTTTTTGACTCAAGGGTCTAGAAAAAACGGTATCTTTCGGCCCAGCTTAAAAACCATACCCAAAAGTCTTGGCTATATTAGACCCGCAAAAGGTACTCAAAAAAAGATGTATACACCCGACAACGAAAATCTGGCCGTATATCAAGAAAGGTATCATAAATTGTAGTTTAATGCTGACACTTTGTTTACTCTGTCCAAACCATCCTCCGTAGGCAATTCCCTCTAATTAGGAGAAACATTCGCATTTCACGAGACTACCTCAACTTATTACGGTTCACTTCTTAAGAACTTCCCCGGCCCCCATTTACTGAGGTGTATCATAATTTCTAAATATACACATTTTTCGCATATAAGCCGTTTATCATGTACATATATACTGGCCCCTCGGCCAAAGCCTATTAACAACATAAACAGGCGTCCATGGGTCACCCCATTCGTCATCTACGCAGCGAACCGTGTACAGCTCTCCACCCCCATCGTCACAATGATGGCCATGCCAGAAGAAGACTGAGTGAGGCAGTAGCAAACTTGCTAGGTCTTCCTTCGTTTTGCCACAATTTCTAACAATAAGGGTCAAATGGACGGGCAAGATAATAAATTGACTACATCGCAAATAAATCACCATCCAAGCATAACTTTTCCACTTCTTCACTCATCACTATCATCGATAACGGGGCGGCCATTTGGAGGGAGCTGGGCCGCAACCTTATATTTCACTGGAAACACAGAAAAGCACTAAAAAGTCCGTAAAACATGTCACTACATCAATCATTCACTTGATTTTGAGGTAAACGAAGTGTATACCTGGCAGCATACTGTGAGGGTCAAGTTCCCCACAGTAGCTTCTTTTATTCCACCCCGCCGGAATGAAAACAAATCGCGAGAAAGGCCTTTTTTTTTTTAGTTATTAAACCCTCTGTAGTATAACACTGTGAAACGGGTAACTGCATTATGTCAGTGGTGGTGACTGTTTTCTGTTTTTGACAGAAGGCAATGTTCGCATGTTGCACAAGCAGGCTAAGTGAGGAAATGCTCCGGCACTGTGGATATGGATGCATAAATTGCGTCGACAGAAATACATCGTCGCAACTGGCATTTCCTCAGATAAGCGCGCGCAGCTATGTTGTCAGTGTCACAATTCAATTTCCGTCTTCATATCGGGAGTGGAAGGCAAAAAATAAAATACGAAACCAAAAGCAACCCAAGTAAGTAATTCTGAGCGCATTGACATAGTTGTTCAATCGGCGCACTTGTCTCGATAGCGCACGGTATGCGGCGGCAGCTCTTGTAGTGCCGCACTGCCAGTTCACGAAATTAAGTTGTTTTTAGTTTTTAGGTGTTCAGGTCTGTTGATTGATGATTGAATTGACAAACAAGCTCGGCAAGGTCATATTATTGTTGATGATATCATGTTTTGTTTAAATAAATGAAAAGTAGTAGGTTTTGAAGGGAACCTTGTGGTATATATGATGAAATTGTTAACTGTGAATTAATCCAGTGAAATATTGAACGCTGGAATGCATTTACTGATGACCTCTTTTACAAATGTCTAGAGTTTGACTTTATAAAAGTTTTGGTAAATGAAAACATTGCAACGGCGCTGACAGAGGAATGTGTACAGTTTCAAGAGTAATTGATTTTTCCTTTCTACTCATAATATAAGGTGGAATATCTCTGTTTAAGTTATTTCGGCTTTATATCCTCTGCGCTGCGGGACGATGCTTTCAGTTATTCAGGCCAACCGTGGTTGTATCTTTTGCCATGTCGCTCCAGATGACGTCGACATCTTCCTTAAGGTGACGTGAAGTTAGGCCGAACGAAATGAGGTCGAATTCCCAAAATTTGGTATTATTCCGTTTTCATTTTAGAATAAGTATGAGGGGTGTTCATGCTGCTTAAGGGTTACATTTGGGCGTCAGGTATATGCGAAATCTGTTTAAATTAATGCAAAGCATAAATATAAACAACTTTGCATACACCCAGTCTAACACCTACTCCAACTGCCAAACAATGACCCCAAGCAGGGGGGTTGCAGGGGGGCACCATGCCCCCATACCTATTCCAAAATAAAAACGAAATAATGCCAAATCTTGGGACTTTGGCCTTATTTTGGCAATTTTTGAATTATTTTGTTAGGCTTTATTTCACGTCACCAGTCCTCAAACCTGTTCTTCTTCGAGATATTTTCAATAGGGTGTAAACCGAAGAGTTGATGTCTACTCCGCGAGTCATGTGTATGCATAGCAAACTACACTCTACAAAATCATGCCCAAATATGGACACAAAAACGGAAGCAACTTCACGGATTTCGACGTTACCGTGATATACTGTTTGCTCTCCCGCGTCTTAGTTGTTCTAGTAAGTTTCCTTTATGAAAAATTAGAATTTAAGAGTTCAGTTTTAGTTCGATCTTTATTAAATAAAGACGTATTAAATAAAAAAAGAAAAGTGTTTTATTTTTACTCGGCAACGAATATATTACTCGCGGTTTAAAAAATCCTTCGCTACCTCGAAGTGCTTCTACCCTAGACGTTGGAAAGATGATTGTTTATATATGGCTACAAATTAGATAAAAGAAAGGAAGTCCGTCTCCACTTGGGTCCTGTGCGGGGTTTCACTCAGTTTGTCAAACGTGTTAGAAAACGGGTAAAAAAAAGTCGAAAAACGCATAAAATATTTTTAAAAACACATCGGAAAACGCTGCAAAAACATAAATCGATTCGAAAAATCGAAAACGCATTGAAATCGAAAGAAATCTGTTTGTTACCATTTCAATGAAATTTAAAAGTTCACTCCTTGCCACAATCAAAAAGAATCGTTCTGTTTCGCATCGGACCAAATTAGATCTGTTTTTTTTATATTTATTTTAGCGAATTAAAGATCGAAATATAGTTTTGTTTAAATCCTTATCATGCATTTTTCTCTGCACCCATGAATTGTCTCAAAATTTTATTTTGTTCACATTGAAACAGTTTTATAAAATTTGCTTTTATTTTCTTCCAATTCCAGGTAAGCTTTTGGTTTGAAAATAATTCTGTTAACGAAGAATTCACGAAAAAACATCTTATGGTGGTATGTACCTATTAAATATATTTAAGTCTATCTACTTAAGATTTATTTTTACCATGCCACAGAGCTGAGTTTCGCAAAAAATAAATGACATCACGTTGACAGTTTTATTTAACAAGTAAATATGAACGCTGAAGATAACGAAACTCTGTTTACTTATTGCAACATTTTGTTGATCCATAAATTAAATGAAATTAGCAAACAAGTTAATTTTAATTAAATATTATATTTCTAAAGAGAGTTGATTACCAATTTTTTCTGAGGAAAGGTGGAATTTTTTGTTTTTTTTTTTTAAATTGGCAACACTAGTTCTTACTGAGAGTCAGGTCGGAATGATGTTAAACGATCGCAAAGCAGCCAATTAACGATAAGAACTAAGGTAAAAAATGACTTCAATTTGCAACACTTGTCAAATGAGAACCACCCGAACAGTGGAACTTTAGGTTGTGCTCAGTCTGAAACCGATTGATCATCGTATAAGCACAACACTGTTCTATTTTTTAAGTGAAACTATAGCAGCACCACGCGAATGCGTAGATGTGCCACAAAAATAAACGCTCAAAAATGTATGCACAAACTTAACAAATCCCCGTTTATACTTTAAGACTTATTGGTAGTTTAACTCTCCAGCGGAGAGAAGATGAGCTAGCAAGACAGGAATCTTCCTTTTTACTAAACCAGTTAAAATTCTTCTACCTACAATACAGATACCACACTCTAATATAAAGCAGGCGTTTGAAGTGGCAGTGGCGGAGTATAGACTAAGCCTATTTCATAACCAGAAGAACGCCCAAGTAACAATTTGACTCCGGTAAGTTGCTATCGAAGCTATTTCACCTCCCGCAATATTAACTGCATAAGGTCTAATGGAAACACATTTGGCGCACTTTAATGCAAGAATTTACTTGTTTAAGACTTCCTGAACAGCTTGGATAGACCTTGCTCAAAACACAACTTCTTCGTCTGAAAGGCAATTAACATCCACGGAAGCATCTCACATTTATCAGCAGTAGGTATTACTTTGGTAGGGGCTTACCGAAACTTTATGGAAGCTTTATAGAGGCTCAAAAATGAACAAGAAAAATATATTTATGTTTTTTATTACATTTTTCAATTTTCCATTTTCTTATTTTTTTATTTTTTTTATCTATTAATAAATATTATGCAATGGCTTTTTGCAATTTTCATGGAGTTTACCATTTGCGTACTCGTTACAATTTACATTTTACTTACATGCGTCACACTGAGAATCGAACATGGGTCCTGCTGCGTAGTAGTCCAATACACTACCCTGTAGGCTAATTCGTCATAATGCTGTAGCGGTGGAAAATCTGAACTACTTGATACATTTTTGAGTTTCGGTAAGATCTGCAATAAACTTGCAGCTTACTCGACCGAAGTTGTAAGCAAGACATTTTTAGTGTTACCCAATTTATTTATGGGCGAAAAGTGTTTATTTAAAATCACATCACTGACATTTTTTTTTAAAGTGTTTTATTTTTTGTCATTTTTCCCCGATTAATTAATTGATGTTTCTTCAGCTTATTCATTTCATATGAAATTAATTTTTACCTTTATAAAGCCTCCATATGTAAGTTAGGAGGAAGTACGAGTAAGTGCTTCTGTACAGCTTCCAATCGCAAGCGGTTGACTGCATGACAGTTTATTGCTTCTATAATGCCTTCGGTCAGAAGCTCTAAAGAAGCTTCTAGGAAGCGCTTCGAACCACAAGCTTTATCGAAGCAATTCACTTTCCACACATCTCCAGACACATTTTCAGATGTCTAATAGAGATCTTATCGAAGCTTAATTTCATATCCCTCGTATGGGACTTACTGAAGTTATTATCGAAACAATTGCTTCGAAATGGATCAACTTCGTTTAACAAAGGCTATAGAAGCTCTATCGAAGCTGTTGCCTACAGAAATTACAAATTTGAACCTTACCGAAGTAAAATTGTTACTTGGGCGTGGCGTGTACGAATTCTTTGGAAAATCTATCACGTAAACCATATCCAAAGTGTGCTGGGACGGGACTATACAAATTGAGCGATGGTTCTAAAGTTCAAACCAAATATATGAATTCTGTCAGGGCCACATTTCGCGATAGTCTGGCAAGCATCCGCGACTCTGAGAAGGCTTCGCCACTAAGCTGTATTGACTCGTCATTTTATATATTTCATTCGTCAAAAAAAGACACAAACAAACGAATTTTTAGGAAGCTAGGCCTAGGGTCCCATATATAGACAGCTTATGTTCCAAGTTTTTATTGCTTTTTAGGGTTCCGTAGCCAAATGGCAAAAAACGGAACCCTTATGGATTCGTCATGTCTGTCTGTCTGTCGTCCGTATGTCACAGCCACTATTTTCCGAAACTCGGTAAGTAGATGTATTCTGTGAACCGCACAAGATAGAAAAAAAATAGAAAAAAAAACAATAAATTTTGAGGGTTCCCCATACTTAGAACTGAAACACAAACTTTTTTTTTCATCAAACCCATACGTGTGGGGTATCTATGTATATGGATATGGATAGGTCTTCAAAAATGATATTGAGGTTTCTAATATAATTTTTTTCTAAACTGAATAGTTTGCGCGAGAGACACTTCCCAAGTGGCAAAATGTGTGTCCCCCACCCCTGTAACTTCTAAAATAGAATGAAAAGAGAATGAACAAAAAAAAAAAAAAGTGATGTATTACCATACAAACTTTCACCGAAAATTGGTTTGAACGAGATCTAGCAAGTAGTTTTTTTAATACGTCATAAATCGTAAACCGCAATTTACCTTTCATTCAATCAACTCAAATATAAAAATAAAAAAAAGGTTCCAAGTGCGAGTCATGAAGGGTTCCGTAGCTCTAAATCCCATCATTTAGGTACCTAATTATAATGTTAACTTATCAATAATTTAATTTAAAAAAAATACACTATTATTAAAACATCGATCAAAGTTACAACGAACTACAAAAACTTTTATATTATGTTACTTGCTGCTACGGAATCCTTCATGGACGAGTCCGACTCGCACTTGGCCGCTTTTTTTCGAACCTTTCGTAATAGTTCTTAAAGCCATCCCAAAGATGGCGATTTTGGGCGGCTTTCAATTTATTTCCCAACCCTTCAAAATTACAAGTCGATTCAAACTTGAAGCCTATAAAAGAATACAACAAGTGCGCTTACTGGAACTAGTTATACGTTTTGTCACAGAAAAATTGTTGGCAATCTTTCGTAGGTCATCAAATAAGAGTCCTGATTTGTAAGTCTTTCAACAGAAATATCATAGACAAAATACCTTCTTAATTGCATTTGGCTCATGAATCGATTTTTATTGATGGTTTGCATATTTATACTCCAGCTCGTTAACCGAATGTTTCCAGAACCTGTAATCCTCTTCCGTTCAGCGTTCAGATCCAGACGCACATTTAGAAGCAACTCGAATAAATTTTTCCGAAGTTCCTATAAGCAGGCTTCATTCTTACTTTTCTCTGTTAAAGTTGCATTCAACAATGCGACTATTTTCTTCCAAATGTAAGACTGACACCATTTGAACTCCGCCAAGCCTACCTGCTTTGATACTTGAACGATTTAAATTTGTATTCAAACCAGCTTCCCTGGCAAATGAGGTCAAAAAAATTAATAAAACTCGACAAAAAATCAGTTCACTCGTACCGCCAAATGTTTGTGTATTTTTCGAGCCCCAAATGAATCAACGAACACCAACAAGAAGACGTCGAAATTATTCCGCGATTTTCGAACGTCAACCGGAATTGTTGTATAAAAATCCGTATATAAATTTCCTCCGAGAATTTCGTCAAAATCGATTGGATTACGACATTCCACAGCTATATCGGGAAGCTGCGATCGCCTGGAATGGTTTGTCGAATAAAGAACAAAGATCCTTCCTCGGTGGGGCTGTAATGCTTGATAAAAGTCCTTCAAATCAATTATATTCATCTCCTTCTGAATTTTAGATAATCAGAGACATACAACAACAATCTAAGTTTCCAAAACGAAAACGCGCAAGCAGATATTTCAGCTCCCGCAGGACTAGAAGGACGAACAAGCAAAAACCATATCGCCAGAAGAAACTCAAGCGGCGTACACGCCAAAAGAAAATTATAGATCTACATGAAATGGCTTTGCTTCATGAACTCAGAACAGCTTTTGGTGGCAAAACCGTTCGCCGAAGACGCGCGAAAAGGTAATCATTAAAGTCCCGCCTCCGCTTCGTTTTCTGTCATAATCTCAGATCTCGATCCAATCAATGACCGATTGCCCACGAAAAATCATTTAATAAATTTGACAAGAAATCTATTCCTGTCGGTAAAGTAGTCGAACTGAGTGAGAGACACAATAAAACGCGCACCCATATCCAATTAGTATTCCCTAATGACCACCATTGGCGTGAGTGCTTGGATTGATTTTCAAAAGACGAACAAAAACGTCGAAGACATCGAATGTCGGAAGTCATTAACGACAATGGCCAACCGTTTGGTGACTTGTTTATGTTTTCTCTCTCTTTTGGCATAGTTACTGTGTGCGGAACATGACTTACTATTTCTATCACGTCCTGCGAATAGCAATCCGAATTCACTGGGAAGTTAGCCTGTGGATGCGGCTTCACTTCCCGGAATTGTGCTGCATATAGTATAGAACCACTAGCTTCGTCCGAGATAAATTAAACTTGCTTGTTGCTGTTGTTCTCTGATAACAGTTTTAGTTCCGTAGAAAGAAGGAAATAGTCACGCCGCCACCGCCGGCCGCCCGCCCGCCCACTCTTACACACAAAGTAAATAGCTCTCATAAGCACTCGGACAGCATAATTAATGTTTTGATGTAGTTCGTCCGTCGTCCGCTGTAACAAAATAACAAAAGACCAGTTCCGTCCGATTTGACCCTTTTTTGTTTGGTTGAGTTTATCATTTATTTTGTGAGCCTCTGGGGAGAAGTCAGCAAGGGATCGCACTTGGTATTCGGTGCCTAAGATGGTACAGATGCTACGGCGGAGATAAATTCATTCCGCTGAGTCGTTTTTTATTACATTTGTCTCTGTTTTTGTACTGCGTTGACAGAAAGCATTTACAGAGTTGTTATGTGCTACTTCTTACTCCCGACTGTCGGTGGGGGTAATCTTCAGCGCCTACGCATCATTACGCTTAATTGTCGGCTGTTTCTTTTTCTTTCATGTGGCATGAAACTGTACTCAATATTTAATGATGCAAGAATGAGCGTTCCCGGTATTTTTTGTTTTCTAGCCTTTTCTTTTAAACGCCGTAATGATGGGCCTGCAGTTTACACTATTACCAGAAGCAAATTCGTTGTTATTTTTTGTTAGTTTGATAGTTTCGTAGTTGATATCTAACATTGCAACTAGAACTGACACCAGACGATACGTGGCTTAGTTTGCATCCTGCATCACACCAGTGCAACGTGATCGCGAGGAGAAAACCCGTCACTTATTGGAAATATAATAGGGGTATTTAAGGTTCATTGTAGGTGGTCTTGAAGCGTTGTAAGATTGTGAAATGCATTTCCGTCGTTTAGTACAAACGTACAATGATGCCGGAATATATGTTTTTTAAGAGCTTATTGTGGATTCGATTTTTATACGTATTTTCGCTGGCAGTATTTGAATGACTTGTTGTTACCATGTTGTTACCAAACGAAACCGCGTGGTTTCGTAAAATTTTCCGAAACCTCAGAGGTTTTGTCATACATTTTTGAGGTTTCGAAACCTCGGGCTTTCAGCGAAACCTATTTGAAACCCTTCTGAGTTCATCCGTCCGTTAGAGGCTATCAAACCAAACAAGCCTACAGCGTGAACTTTGGTTTATTTTGTGTTCATTTGTGGATGTCAAAATATTAAACAACAAAATAATTGTGACAATCAAAAAACTAAAAAAAGAAGAAAAGAATCTGAATCAAAAAAAGAAGTAAGTAATATTTTTAAGGGGAATATTTATAAATGGTGCAATTGTTTCCTTAATTTGTTCAGAATTAATTTTTAGTAATTCTTCTTTCCAACACTATTTTTTTGCGTCAGCAAACAGCTGTTTTGTCAGCCACTTCAAAATTGACAGCTTATGACTTTTGAGTTCACTTCAACTCGGTGGGAACGACTTACAAGGTTTTTCTAAAAGTTCATCTCGCGATTTCAGATCGGTGGGAATATGGCATTACATTGCGTATTCTAAAATCAAATTTATAGACTGTCAACTGGATGGTACATTTGCGTTCCCGAGACCATTTTTTTTCGATAACGGAGTGGCCGCGAAATACCAAATTATAAAAAAAAAAAAAAAAAAACAGATTCTAAAAGTTACTTTCAAAGATTTTGTGGGCCTACCTGGCATAGTTTTTATCATCTTGTAGAGCGCCATTTGGCAGACGGTTTCTCGTTGTTTTGTTTGCCCAATTTATAAAGTTTGCCTACACAGATCCACAATTTTAGACTTAATGATATTCAAGTCAAGTGCCTTGGTTTCGTATTGGTTCTCCGACATTATAGCTATATTACTGTTCCACTTTTATTTTTAGATTGTTCCAAACGCACCTATCTATGGCGCAAATCTCCATTGCTCTATTTAAACTCGTTACTTATTTGACTTTAATGTCAGTAGTTAGTTGGAGCCGGTAGCTCCAAGTTGACTTTTGTCGAAGTGACTTGGTAAATTGAAAAGTGAGTCGTTATAGTTTGAAGGTGTTAAGAGCTGTTGCAGTTGATACTCGTTACTTAGTTGACTCTAGTCGAAGTAACTGGTTAAATTGAAAAGTGACGACTTATATTCAGTAGATATAAAAGCTTTGCAATATTAAAACACAGATAACAGTTGAAACTCGTTACTTACTTGACTTTAGTTGAAGTGACTCGTTAATTTGAAAAGTGACTGGTTAGGTTATGGTCAGCACTAAGAGTTGTTGGATAGCTCTGTAGATTTCTGTTGCGCTTTGCAGTATAAGAAAAAAAAAATAGACAGTTGAATCTCGTTACTTACTTTAGTTACATTCGTCACAATTTGACGAAAAAATTCCTAACTTGAGAAAAAACGATGTCTTTAAAACAGGAACAATAAATCAAAAATTAACAATAAACTTCTTCTTGAATGCAAAAAAACGCAGCCGAAGCAAAGTAACGAACAAAAAACAAACGATAAACAGCTTTCAATTTGTCTCCAATTTCATTCCACTTACTGGAAGTGGAAGCTGGAATTATTCTTAAAGAATGACAGATAAAGTGTTCGGAAAAATTTCTTTAAGACCGAGGTTGCATATAAAATTCATTTTGGCCAAGATTTTTTAAGAATGTTTAAAAAATAAAAAGTCTGTATTTTGAATCGAAAAAAAAGTTGGCATCACTGGTTACATTGAAAAGTCACTCGCTAATGTCAGTAGGTATTAAAAGCTGTTACCGTTGAAACTCGTTACTAAGTTGAATCGAATGGAAATCGAAATGCTTACTTAGCTCTTCCGCTCCTCGATGTACTAAAAAACGTATTATGTTCCACTTCACGACAACGATTTACCAAGCACAGATACTATTTTACTAAGGCAGCCAACCCTTTTTGTTGCTCTACAAAATTCGGATACTTTTGTAGAATTATTTAAAAAAATAAAAATTATTTCAACAACATTTTCAATGCAAAACAATTTAAATAGTTAACCAATCAGTGACGCCGGGAAAAAAAGGCATCAGGCATTCTGCCGAAGGCCTAAACAAATAAATGTCACTTATTGATTTTAATTGCGAGTTGTGATTGTGAATAACCACCTCATTTTCCTGACGCATTAAAAATCTATTTTTAGGTTAATTATATCATGCAAATATTTAGATAAGTGCCAACATGCCAAACTGTTAATCCACGCCCGCTCACACCATTTGTAGTGAGAGTTTCGGCTTGAAGTAATTTTTTTATTATCTCTACGGTGCCAGCGCGTTGCTAGCAGCTGTACTTGCAGTGCAAACAATGCCAAACACAAAAACATTCTGTACAGAATCAGCATAGACAGATATTTTTATTGAAATATTTTGTGGAAAAGAATCTCATCAGCTGTGACACGAATGTCGGATGTCATTTCTAATTAATCAATTGAAACATGAAATTCCACACACATGTTCACCAGTGCGATTGTTGACACGGGCCATTGTTTCGTGCTAGCCAAATGTGGAATTCAACAATGGAACCGATTTTGGTAACAACTACTTGTCGAAAGTGGAACGTGTTCTTAACGGTGACTCAAATGCACGCCACGCATTTCCGATTGAGAAAATAGCAACAGAATAAAGAGATAAGTTTGTGAACTTTTTAATTTATTTTCCGAGGTATTTTCTGTTCTATTTCAGACGTTGTTCATTCAACAATATACTACACACATGAATGCATGTTTTCAGTCGGTTACTTGATAACATAATCAAATGCATTCTCGTGTAACGGACTCTTGACTCTGTGTCCTCGTCAACTTGTCGCGACAACCTATTTTTAGATACTTATTCAGATTTAGAATTACGTCGAAATATCGTTTCTTTCTTAAAAAAAAAACATTTTATAGCCGTTGGTGATCTTAAGGTCATCCGAACTCGCAGTCGGTATTTTTGTTGTTTATATACACTACAATATCTTAAAGGCAGGCATTGTTTTGCTCTCTATTTGCTTACTATATTTCTACGAAAGCGGGGAAAACTGAAAAGAAAAACATGCTTTCATTGTTAGTCACTTGAACTTTTATGTTTTATATTTTATCATTCTGCGGAAGGTTCTTTTGTTTATCAAATTGTTTCTCCGAATTTTCCGGTGGGGGCTTGACTTTATTTAAATTTTCCATTGACGTCTGTGGAGGCGACGCGACGTTAGTCGCAGAAATGCATAAATGTATAGAAATTTTGTGAATATGTTTTCAAGCAAATGACATACATTTCTATCTCACAGATGTGTGATGGAAAAAAATATTCATTCGAATCTTAAAATCAAGAGATACGCTGCACATGGAAGCCTGAATGACGCCATCCACAGCGACATTGGAAAAAGTATTTAAATGCTGACGACTTTTTGATGTGTGCACTATTTAATTGAGTAGTTCCTGGATCTTTTATTTATCTTGACATCACATGCAAATTCTTGAATATCACTGCAAACCATGTCACCGCGTTAAAATGTAATTTAAAGACATGTCACAGGGGGCAGTTGTTGGACCTATACTCGCTTGATCGAGGCGAGGCGACAGTGACTTGCATGATATCCCGGAAATTTAAGAGCGGTTTTTAGTAGTCTACTGGATAGTTAACTGAATTGGTACCAAAAAACCTGTGACAGTAGGCTTTAGAAAATATATCCGAAATTTTTTTTCGAAAAACAGTATTTGTAAAGGGTGATTTTTTAAGAGGTTTAGAACTTTTTTTAAAAAAAAAACACAAAAAATTCGAAAAAATGAATGAAATATTTATTTGAATCGATAGTTTGAACCTTGCAATTTAATGTTTAAAGATAATTTCATGCAAATGTTGACCGCGGCTGCGTCTCAGGTAGCCCATCCGCTGAGTCCAATTTTGGCATACTCTTTCACACATATCGGCCGGTATCTCACGAATGAATGCATGGATGTTGGCTTCCAGTGCGTCAATCGAAGCGGGCTTGTCCCTATACACATTAGCCTTGGCATACCCCCACAAAAAATAATCTAATGGTGTCAAATCGCACGATCTAGGCGGCCAATTGACCGGCTCGAAACGTGAAATTAACTGTTCACCAAACTCGCCTCGCAATTGCGCCATTGTTTCGCGTGCTGTGTGGCATGTGGCACCGTCTTGTTGAAACCACATATCATGCAAGTCAAGAACTTCCATTTCGGGCAAAAAAAAGTTTGTTATCATCGCTCGGTAGCGTTCACCATTGACAGTAACGCTGCGATTCGCATCATCTTTGAAGAAATATGGCCCAATAATGCCGCCGGCCCATAAACCGCACCAAACAGTAGCTTTTTCGGGATGCATTGGTAGCTGTTGCAATGCTTCTGGCTGATCTTCACTCCAAATGCGGCAATTTTGCTTATTTACGTACCCATTCAACCAAAAATGAGCCTCATCGCTGAACACAATTTTTCGATAAAAAAGCGGATCCTCGGCCAGCTTTCCAAGAGCCCATTCACCAAAAATTCGGCGTTGTGGTAGGTCGGCTGGCTTTAGTTCTTGCACCAGCTGTATCTTAAAAGGCTTTACGCCCAAATCCTTCCGCAAAATTTTCCACGTAGTGCTGTAACAAAGGCCTAACTGCTGGGAACGGCGCCGAATCGACATTTCGCGGTCTTCTGTCACACTAGCTGATACGGCCGCAATATTTTCTTCACTACGCACAGTACGTAAACGTGTTGGTGGTTTAATGTCCAACAAAGTAAATTTGGTGCGAAATTTGGTCACAATCTTCCGAATAGACTGCTCAGAAGGCCGAGGGTCGAGAATGCCGATCATAAAATGGAAGCAGCGCGCGATGAACATTTCGAACCGAGCACGAATTTTGATAGTAAAATTCAATAATTTGCAAGCGTTGTTCATTTGTAAGACGATCCATGGTTAAATTGCAAACCAAACTGAAGCTGTTTGACAGTGACACAAGGTACTAAACACACGTCAGCTGTCAAAACCAGTGTTGCCAAAACCAAACCAGCTAAAAAATCACCCTTTATTTTGAACTAGCTCCATCTTGGTGAAAGCATGTCCGGTATTGACACGGGTAGGAATCCGCTTCTTCTGACATGATACATTTTTAAAAAAGATCGATCTTGATTTTGCTTTTTCAAACAGTAAGCAAAAAAATAATTACGGGCTTGCGGAGTTTCTATAACAAGTAGCTGTGGACTCAATTTGATTTTATATCTTGTATGTAAAATAGTGCAAACTAATTAAAGTACTCAATGTATAGCTGCTACTTCCTTGGTGATTGATCACGTTGAATGCATTTTAAAAATCTTGATTCGTAACAAACTTAGAAAACCCATTTAATGATCCACCCTGTATATTGTTAGTACATACGCCAGCAGACCTTAAGCTGCTCAACTAACTAAGCAAGCTATCCAAGTTATTGGGAAATATTTGGAGCACCTTTTCAGCAAAATGTTTCCCGCAGTGACGAAAACATGTCCATTTAATTTAATTTGCTGTCTTCTGGCCTTTCGCAAGGTTTAGGAAGCAGTTTATGAAACATTGCATAATTTTAGGGTCATTTTCACAGTTCAATAAACTTGGTTTTTACCAGAAAAATACCAGTCCTGATTTTTTTTTTAATTAGTTTGTTGGCATTTTTTACTGAAATTATGTCATAAGCCTTTCTCGAGTTATTCTGACCCTCGGAAAATTTTTAACCAGTGACTATTGGTGTGGCTCCAGTACAAACTGTGAAGTATTATATATTGAATTTTATTATTAAAGTATAACTTGCTAGTGTAAATCATGAAGTACATATAATTTCTTAAACATGCACAAATACATAACTTAATGTATAATCTCTTGCTTAGCACATCTCATTAGTATTTTAAGTAATAAATAGTTAGTTGCTCTTCAACACTTGATCGGACGAGTTTAATTCCTGATTTGCTTCTAGAAAATTAACACAAACACACGTTTAGATTCTTCAAGTTTATAGACCAGTTCTGGCCTATTAATCTGCAATTTATAACATAGGTAGAGCTTGAAAAGGTATGCAGGAATATATTTTATGCTCTTAACTGACGAAGTAGATATGGGCCGTTTTTTAAAATGTTGCAATAACATGTGCGCAAGTTTATTTGCTTTATAAAACCACATTTTTTATGTCAGAAACACTACTTAGAGCCTGTATTTATTAGCAATAAATTAGCATAGCTTGAAATAGATTTATTTTACATTAATTTTAAAATTTTTCAAATAACGTCCAGCGTTTGTCCCCAAAGTAGTAATTTGAATTTCCCGTTTAAATATCAATGGCTCCTGGATGAGCTTAACCACACTGGCACAGCTAATAAACAAGATTTATGTGTTCTTTAACAGAAATACTAATCAATATTTAAGAATAATACACCAAAACCCCGATTTGCGTCGTTAATTGGGACCAGAAAAATCACGACGCAAATCGAAACGACTCAAATTGAAATAACGATTCTTAACCTTAATTATCTTAATATTTATTTCTGCAAAATGATCGACTTCACGTAAAGTGTAAACTCGTTAGCCTTAATCTTGGGCAATCCCCTTTTTACAAAAAAAAAATTAACAAAAAAGCAAACTGAAATAAAATCGTCCCAACTTCGAAACCAGGATCATTTTTAAATGACGCAACTTCGAAAAGACGCAAATCGGAACGACGTAAAGCGAGGTTTTGGTGTATTGTCTTGGATTTTTTTTAATTCAAGAAAAACCTGTCCCCATATTTCGTCATTCTCGTCGTGCAACTGCTTTCCGTTAAAATTTGAATTTGAAATTCGCAATATTTTGCAAATGGGTGGCAAATATTTCTCAGAAAAAATTTCACGCAGTAAGCGTAGTGGAAAAACTTAAACGGGGGAAAATAGTCAGTTACATCAAAGCTGGTGAATGGTCCGTTAGTGACACGATGATTTTTAAATCAAATCATTAAAAAATCCGTTTCCGTTTAAAAGTATTTCCAAAGGAAAAAGTGAACGGCGAGCTATTAAATAAATAATTGTGTTATCAATAAGTTATTACTGTGATCAGTGTGAATTGTCATTAACGTCACAAGTTAACAGCGTCATATTTTGAAAGTGAAGGTACTAAAACCTCATGTAAAACTTATAAAAATAATTCAACTTTCAAGTCCCAATATAAAAATAAAAGGAAGTCGGGCTTTCTATGTTTTTTTCAAAACCTATAAATGGACACAGTTTGGACATAAAAAGACCCTTTTTGAATACTTTTCGTCTTTGTAATCTTTTAAGAATTATCCTTAAAGTTAACAAAGGATTTGATTTTGCTTTTAACTGCAATTTTATACAATTTTTCTTGAAATCAGAATCGACTTAGTTATGAAATTCCTTTAGGTGGAAATAACGATAAGGCCCAACACATTCTCTAAACAGCATTTTTTTTTTAAATATAATGTTTTAAATTGGTTTTCGTCACGCAAAAGACATTCAAATCAGAACAAAATTCAAAAATTATTCCAATCATTTCCAAATTTAAATAGACTCAAGTTGCATTTTATCTGGTAAAGAGAGAGAGAGAGAGTATGAAACAAATTACAATAAAATAAGACGCTTATTCGATGTTTGTAGCAATTATTAAATCTGTTACGAAAATGCCAGGATTTCAAAGTTTGGGCGACATTTGAGGTTATATTATATATTAGGAAAACTACACTGACGGCAACGGAATTTAATTGTTATTTCATTGACAAAAAAAAAAGAAGATTTGCTCCAACATTGAGATTTATTTTTCAAAAAATTAAATTAACCTTATTGCAACATTTTGAAAAACAACCCATATAAGTAATATTTTGCTCAAGCAGCCGGTTTTTCTCCCAGACAACTATATCTTGTACTTACCAGAGTTACCAAGTTCGGGGAAAATTTAATATTGAAATGCTTTTGGTGAAAAATAACAAAGTTTTCACAATCGAAAACAACCGAGATCGTTTACAGTCACTAGCTCTGGAAAAAATTACAAAGAATTCTTTTTAATTTATATTGAAAAAAATTATATAATTTCCCAGGGTAACGGAGTAATTCAATGCGACTCAATGTAAAAATAAACAGTATTTACTTATATGAAGTAAAAAAATTGTTTAGTCAAAATTGTCTTTATCTTTGAAACCTCCAAATGCAGAAAACCTCTAAAATTCGATGTTTTCCATAGTCCCATGAAATATGAAGCTTGCATAAGTGAACGTAAAGCTGAGCTACGAAGTGCACAAAGACCCTTAAAAATAAATTCATCTTAAACACAAAATTTGGCTGGAACACAAAATGATTATTAGTACCACTTAAATCAAATCTTTCTTCAATCGACTGAAACCTTGGGCATACATTTAAATTAAATTTTCCAGTCAAATACAAGAGCTGTCTAAAATTAACTAGTAATTGCCTAACACATTGAACGTGCCCATCGTTGCAGGGCCGACAAAACTGATTTCGGCAAAAGTACTAGATCCATTTTTGTTCGCCCTTAACTTCGTGTAATGTTTGAAATTTCGAATCAGTTTTCATTAAGGGATCTAGTTTTGAAATGAAGGAAGTACAAGCGCCCTTCAAAAACGATCCCTCTTGGAAACAAATTAACCCCAAAAGGTATGCGAGCAACTATATAGTCATCATTGATCTAATGAGTCAGAATTTTAGATTCGTTTTGCCATTTCCGTGGATTTAGACTTAACGGAAGATTACGAAAATTACATACAAAGTCGGTACCGAAATTGATTTAAAACTTAAAAGCCTATTGGTGAACCCCCTTTCAAAAATCACATACCCATCAGAGGACCGAGTGCGGGTGAGTGATTTAGCAATACTCCGAGCAAGATTGAATTTCATTTATCCGTTCAACTCCCTTCTGAAATTCGATATGTCATGCCATTCGATACTGTTCCGTTTAATTGTATTGCCAAAGACAGATCAGAGAAGTCAAGACTTTGACATGGTATACGAGGATGATGCAATATAGGTAATTGACACTCTTCTAGATGTTATGGTTCACTTGCAACGATTATGCAACAAAAGTTCTATTACCATATTATGTATCTGCAGGTAAATCCAGTTTTTAATTTGATTCCTTTTTTTTTTTTTTCTTTTCAGGTTGGTAAACGTAAACACACTCGTTTTGTGGGCAAATTAAAGGCATTTGTGTGTAGATTTAAGGAAATTGTATACTTCCTGTTTGGGCACAAGCAACAAATCATTTTCACACAACAATTACTTTTGAGGCGAATATTCGGTTAAGTGGTACGTAATGTGGGAACGGAATTTCTCAACAATGCATATTTATGCGATCCATGGTCAACCAAAGACGACGAAGGCAAAATCTCCATCTGATTGATATGCAAAGACTTTGAATATTTTTTATCCGGTTGTGACGTGCTTCGTTCCGTTGGTCACAGTTGCATTAGTTCGAATCGAAAACGTTGCAAGCTCAAGGGTCATTTATCATTTTACAACATCTTTGGAAGACGAGGCGTCCGTGACGATTTGGGTCAATATAATTGAATGCTTATGCGCACTTAATTTTGTTATGAAAGAAAGTTTTCTCTTCTTTTTTGTCTGTTCGTTATATTGTTGGACCCTCGTAATATTAATTGGCCCTTATGTCTTGCGGGCGCATTCCTTAGACCAGAGCGGGATATGTACTGTCTACTGTGATGTGGGGTCAGGCATGTTGGTGCAGCACATAGCTTGCTCTGGGAGCGATGCTTAATTGGAAGTTTTCTTTGGAATTAATTTCTGTTATTGTATCTTGTTCTGGGATTCTGTTTAATATAGATGTAAGTAAAGTAAAGTATGGCCATATATTTTTGAGCATAAAGCTGTCAGAAGTAAAAATTTCATCTCGTGCAACTGAGTGGTAAAGTAGGACAATTGGTTCTGCTTTTATTAGCAGAATTTCGAAATAAAATTTCTTTTCAAGACGTCTCAAAACGAATCCAGCTTTGGTTTAGGTTCTTTTTTGAACCGGGCTTTGAAGTGAGATCGAAGAGATTTCAATTAAATTCTATTTGTTTTCCCGCCAAGAGTTGCTTAATCTTTATCGCAGAAATAAGCTTTTCTTGGGAAACTAGCTTTGGGGGGTTGACAATCGCGCATGTTAGTCAAGACGTTTGCACTCCACTCTTGGCTTTAATTCATCTTTCGGGAGAAAAGCGTCAAACTTCCAATGGTAGTGCGACGGCCACAGATCATTATTTTTGGTGGGTGTTTAGGGGTCGGAATTATGTGACCGGGTAAAGTCAGAGATCACGGAGTGAGTTATTTTACATACCTACAGATCCCGCCACTTATAGCTAGATGAAACTTAGTGAGAGGTTCAGCCCCCGAAAACACACACAAAATAAACATTCTGCACTTCCTCTTACTGTCCTAAGAAGCAAGGCCTGATATTCTTTTTAAACCAACTGCGCCAACTTTGAGTATTCATTGCTCGTAGGTGGGAGACACAATTTGGTTGCAGATCTGAGCCTGGCATTGTCATCTGTTCTTACTACACTTGTCCAATAGCCATGAGCTATGTAACGTCTCTCGATTGAAAAATTACTCCTCTCTATTTTTCCTCAGACCCGTCTTCGTATAGGTACTTCTACGCTTTTTGAGGTCGTTTTTCATGAAAGCTTGAGTGGAAAAATGGTTTTTAAGTGGCCTTTTGCATTTGTAACCAACTTCTAAAAGACGAATTCAAACAAAATGTGTCAAAATCTAAATTCGCAAGGGATCATTCCCTTAACTAGAACGACTAAAATCTAGAATGCACAAAATCTCGAAAACGAATTTCATATATCTCGAATGCAAAAATCTCGAATGGGGGCAAAATCTAGAAAGTAACAAAAAAATGTCGAAAGGCTGAGTCTCGAAAATGAAACTGCTTTCGAGATTTTTTTTGTTCCTTGATTTTACTCCGAACATGTTGAAAACATGTGTGAAATAAAAATTCTGTAACTTTATAACCACGCTTGAAGAAACTGCACATAACCAGCACGCACCCCATAATCCAACCGTGACCCCAATCAGAGGGTTATGGAAGGGGTCAGCTTGTCCCCCAAACATATTCCACTGTTAAATGGTAAAAACTCGAGCGCGCGGATTGGATTGTATATTTAAATGAATATTAGTTTGCAATTTTTTAAGGATATCTTTTCGAGATATCGTGGTAGATCCATTTTCGTCCGACTGTCAGAAACATATGATTACAGTCTTGTACTATAATTTTTTTTTTTAACTTTTTAGCCCCAAGGTTAGGTTAGGTTAGACGAAGGTTTGTGAGGAGAATCGTCACAAGACACCAGGCACCGTAGTGCGTAGATCGCGATTAGACCGAAGGAACATAGCAAACAGTTATTTTCGTATGACCTTGGCGCTGATCTCATTATACAAGGTGGCGCAAAAGTAATCCTCCTATCAGAAAATGCTATAAATTTTGCGATTGGCCCCTAATGTCAGTTCTGTTTTGATATTTGTGTAGTAAACACATGCGAAATACACGTTAATAAACAATGTTACGCTACACTGCTCCAGAACGTTAAAGCTCAAGCCATCCTTAATCACCACCAAGAGGAAGATGATTTTTCATCAAAAATAATCATGAGTGATGAGGCCCATTTCCATCTTAGCGGGTACGTAAAAAAGCAAAATTTACGCTTCTGGGGCACTGAAAATCCGCGTGTAACCCACGAAGAGCCATTACACCCGCTCAAAGTCACTGTATGGTGTGCTGTTTTCGCTGGAGGAGTCATCGGACCTTTTTTCTTCGAAGAGGTCACGGGCCAAACGGTTACTGTGAACGGTGAGCGCTACAGAGCAATGATCAACGAGTTCTTTTTGCCGCAACTTGATGAATTGGGATTGGAAAACATGTGGTTCCAACAGGACGGTGCAACGGCACACACTGCACGTGCCACAACCGATATGCTGAAGGATGCATTTCCAGGGCGCCTAATCTCCCGTTTTGGCGATTTGCACTGGCCAGCAAGATCGCCTGATTTGACCGCTCCAGACTTCTTATTGTGGGGCTTTTTGAAGTCGCGGGTTTATGTCAACAAGCCTCAGACTCTTGCAGCTCTTAAAGACAATATCCGTCAAGAATGTGAGGACCTATCGCCGGAAGTTTTGGCCAAAGTGATGGAAAATGCCATAAAAAGGGCTCAAATGACAATCAACTGTGGCGGCGGCCATTTACATGACATCATATTCTCGACTTGATGCAAAAAAAAAATTAAAAGACCAAATAAAAATAATCCACAAGAAGAATCAAAGTTTTTCATTTTTTTTTTTTTTAAATTACAGCCAAAAAACATCGGAAGGTTATTTTTGCGCCACCTTGTACGAGATAATAGATTGGATCCCAGGTCTTTTCCTACATTTGAAATTGCGTCTGTCCATCAGACTGATGCTGATGTTGCATACTTGTCGTACATACTATTGACGAACAATTTCGGGCGTTCTCACAGTATAGCCAACAGGAGCAGACTAAGTCCTCTGCTTGGTTTGACGCTGTTCAAAGTACCTGTCTATCGATGTTGGGGTTGCGTTTATCGATCATGTTATTATCCGCCAACATTTTGCTTGATGCATGCGTCTTCAAAGGTCGTCTCCCGCTGTTTATTCCTGTAGGTGGGCTTAAGTTTTAGTAATATTTACTATTTTTGTTTTTGTGGGGCGGAGGGAAAATTGTACGTCCATCCGTTCCAAGCGTAAAGCCCTCGCTTACGTAACGAAAGCCCAATTCCGCCGGGAGAAGTCTTCGTCGTTGAACTTTTTTGGGTATTCTCTATTTCACTTTTTACCCGACTGTACACAGGGAGGGTTATTGGATGACTATGGTGTCAGCTTTCTTGAGTTGGTTGTCCTTATTTCAATAACTGGGTCACGCGCTTATTGTTTACAAACTCACTGGGGCCGTCGACGGTATCCCGCCATTCATATTTACGTGTTGTTTTTAGATGTTGGTTATTCATTACCTTCGATTCCTTTTCATTACTCACTAGGCCTTCGACAGAGCCACAAACTCATAATTAAGCAGCGATCTTTGTCGGCTATTTGACCTACTTTCTTTACCTACTGATAGGTTTTCGACAGTGACAGCCATATATCACTTATTCATTACTTCCGACTACTTTGTACCTAAGCACTTCCACGAAACCTGCCATTTAAGTTGAGGTCTCTAACATATTTATTCGTTATTAAGAGGGCCGTAGCGAATACTCTACCATCTATAGCTAAATGCTGTATTTCTTGTTTATCAATTTACCTTCGACTACTTTTCATTACTTATTGGGGCTTTCGTCGAAAAGTCCCCTCTTTTGTGCAAGATCCATGTGCTTCAATCACAAAGGAACAGTATTTCTTATGAAATCCATCTGCATCTATATATGATATGAAATAAAATTACCCCCCATGGACTTATTACTTTTCCCAATCAAACTCAACGCAATTTAATGGCGTTTCATTTGCAGGCAACATTTCCTCTTATAGTTCACCTAGCAATAGGCAACTCCCTCCTATATCCACTCACTATCTGCGTCAATCTCTCGGATTCGTTTCTGTATCTGTATTTTGATATTTCATCCGCCCTTTTGCATGTGCAACTGAATCCAATCCTCCTTCATGTTCGTGCTATACAAAGGACTCTCTCTAGTTCTGTCTTAATATCTGTTTGCATGTAAATTGTGTTGAACGTTTTCTAGTTTAAATAATTAAAAATAAAATCCAGATGCGAACAGGGAGTGAAGAAGGAACTTTCCGCACCTGGAATCCCCCCCATATCTACGATGCCTATCTGTGATGGATCCCATGAATTTCCCACTTTGGTTGGATATGTGTTTTTTTGTTTTGTTTTGTTTTGTTTTCTACGAGTATCTCCCTGTTTCCCTTTTCTTATTTACTTTTGTTGTTCGGTTTAATTTGTGTTTTTTCTTGTGTTTCTTTTGCGGTGAACTTTCGCCCCATTGCACTGTTTTGCATGGTAATGCTAAACGGGGTAGTACTATAAAACCACACGACTGTAACCACAAAATCAACAAAGCGTAAGAACTGCTACTGCTCGAGCTTGCTTACCACCATACACCAGGCGGGAAGGGGCCACGACTGAACGCATGCGAGGAGTATTACACATCTCCCACTTATTAAAAGGCGAATACAATTAATGGAAAGGGATCGCTCCCAGTTTCAAGGCATACTCCTCATCGGCTTTTGTAAATTCATTTTGAGCGACATTGGCACACGAACCATTTCCAACAGGAATGGAAAGATTTTAAATTGCAGTGCGAAAGCAATTTCAATTACAAATCCGCATTGGCGAGAACGAACACAAATGGGGAATGAATCCAGGACACGAGGAGAGATTATATGTGGTAGCTGAAGACAAAAGGAAAACGACCGGACGTACGCCCTTCTGCTGCTTCACTGACGCCGCATGCAGAGCGTCGCGCCGTCGTTCGTTGAACTTGGATTCCGGCGCCGGGTAAAGTTCATTTTCGCGCGAAATTACATCGATAGGACAGCACTGCGCACATACGTATAACAAACAACAACAGAGTGCACACATCGTGCAAATGTATGCTGAGGAATGCCAAGAGTGCCGGGAGATGGACATGTTGTTATTGTTTGGATGTTGAGTTGCGTGTGTCGCTGTCGTCCCTGTTGCAATTATGCTTTGGAATGCAAGAGTATAGCCCTCTTTAGTGCATATATATTGTATAGGCTGGGTGGGGTGTGCCCCAATTGTCCACAGTCGCATTGGAGTTTTTTTTTTTTTTTATTACTCTTGCTGACTGACGATGACTCCACTTGGCATTGCATTATGTGGCACAGTGGAGGTTTTGCTTTCGTTTCGACGGTCTAACTTGGCGACCATAAATTGGATGTAATTCGGGGTCGTTTAGTTGAGATAAACACTCGTTAGAGTAACTCTTGTAAGGAGTAGCATTGTTGGGCTCATTAATAAATTTATATTAATAAAAATGATCGTATAAAGAACGACAATGGCCGAAAGTGGAGATTGCCATCTGCAATAGTTGTGGGTAGGCATTACCAGTAATTACCAACAATTACTTGTGGTATTTTCTTCTTTTAATCAAGACTAAGTTCAAATTGGACTACTCTGGTATTGGACTCGGTATTGTCAAAGGATGAGTATGGTAAATATCAAAGATCAGGTTGAGCTTCGAGATCAAAACAAAGTTAAACGTAGATATAGTGCACAACCCTTTTATGTTGTTACCTGTCAAATATTGTGTTTTCCTTTTGTAAATTCGGTAGCACTGAAGGTATCTTGAGACAATCTTTTAACGACCTTACGAGACGTTAAAGTTTTATTTAGGCTTTTAGTAAATAAATTGAGTGTTTCAACAAAACATAAGTGTAACCATTACCAATAATTACCAGCTGAAGGAGGTACTCTTCTTACAAATTGGATCTGCCAAGTTACTAACCAACAATTACTCTAAACCACGATTAATTATTTCTTTAGGAATGTTAAGAAAACGTTTGAGGAATTGATGGTCCTGAAAAGAACACATTTGAACAAAATGCAAAGAGAATATGCAACAGATCAGAGAACAATAGACAGTAAGATGTTCATTACTTAAAGCAGGCAATGGACAGTAATGACTATTTTGGTTTTAATGGATTGTTGCCTATAACGAGACAAATATTTGTATTACTTGTCTACTCGTACATCCAGCTTAAATGCGCCATCGATGTTTATGAACACAGAAAACCAAGTCATCAATCAAACCACTAACCGCAGGTGCTGGCAACTTCATCATTGATTCTGGAAGTCTTGTATTTTCCGTTTCCACTTGTGATTGCAAAGTTGTAACACCACCATATTTTATTCATTCTTATCTACCATTATTATATTATATTGTTAACATTTTTTTTTATATACATATCTATTTCATTTCTTTTGTAAAACTATTAACTAATTTCTAAAAAAACAAAACTAAATGTTCCGAATCAGAATAATTGTAACTTGGCACCACTGACTGACATTAAGCTCTTCTAGCCAGTACCCATAAACAAACATAAAAAAAGCTCGTTCAAAAGCTCTCACGAATTAGTATAAAAGCCGGAGCAAGTGAAAAGACCAAACGACCACGGTTGCCACTTGCAAAAATAATTAGCTACCAAAATTAGAAAAAAAGTTACCCAAACCAAGATAAAGTTTACCAAAAATCTGGAGACGTTGATAAAACATTTTTAAAACATAAAAAAAACATGTCTTAAAATATTCAATTTTGTACATAAGGTTTGTAGGAACTTAGTCAGCCTTTAGGTAGTTAAACAACGACTACTTTATAAAATGAAAAAAATTAAACTTAACTTTCTAATGTAATAGTAAAATCTACTTTTAATACTTTTGCTGACCAAAAGCATGTTTTTCTAAACTCAAATTATTTTATTTGATTTTTAAAATTGCTTTTTTAAAAACAAACATTTATGAAACATAAGACTTTTTAATTCAGTAAGGAACGTAGCAGGAACTTTGTCAGTCTTTAAGCAATTAAACAGCGTCAACGACGTTGTGCACAAAATTACCAGCTAATAGAAGGCATGGGATCACCTACCATTTCCGAGCCCCTTTTTTGTTATAACAAACCTTTAGAAAATATTTCGAAGTTCACCATCTGTCAAAAGGAGAAAATGAGTGCATTCAGTAATTTTTTGAACAAAACAGGCTTACATGGGTGGTGCTGACGCATATGCAAATGCAATGCGTTCACTCAGAAACATTAATACAGCATTTAAATTAATTGATATCAAAATTACTCAAAAAGTTACCATAACCAGATAAAAATTACCAAATTGGCAAAAAGCAAAAAAAAAAAAAATGATCAAAGTGGCAACCGTGCAAACGACTAGCATTTGGTATTTCGCCGCGATCGAAGGTTACGCTACCGTCATCTGGAAAAGTACTACATTTGAGTTCTTGCCTCTGCTTAGTTTTTTTTTTCTCCTGCAAGACATTTGCCTACTGCGGTTCCCGGACTGCATAGGAGATAATGATCGTAGAGATTAAACAACCTCAGCCAGAGTTGCCATATTTTTTTTTTTCTTTCCAATTTGTTTGCTTATAATATTTTTTTTTGCTTAAATCTTTCTCTTCTCTTGAATAAAGAATTTATTTGTTTTATACTACCAAGCCGTGTCTTTTGTTTTGTAAAGACTTACTTTCACTATTTTCACTGTTGTTGTTATTATTATACAACTTTGCTTCGCTGTTTTTTCTTCCTTTGTTCGTCTGCCTGTTCAACGTTTACTGTGTCTCCGGACAGCATAAGCGAGACAGAGAGACAAACAAAGCTGCAGAGCTGGCGGATGGAAGACGTTGACGCCGAGGAATACTACGACGTGGCACAAACGCAATTCGACGTAGTCCGACCCGAATCAAACCAGGGGGAGAATTCGCCTCTTATAAAGTGGAATTTAGCACATGAGACAAGTCACTTCCTGGACACAGCTATAGTGTTCTTCACTTGAATCTTGTGGCATGGTCGTTTTTATAGAATTAGAAGAAAGTCCAGTTGGCAAAGGTTCTTAGTTCTTACAGGGTATCGATCAGTCGCTATCGAACTTTCTAACTCTGGATATCTGCAAGCGAATTTGTTATCTATATAAGTAGCCGTCCGGAACCATTTTGGGCCCTCGAAATACCTGAATACCTGATGTATTTCTTCCGTCAATCGGAATGCAATAAGTTTGATTCTTCTGCAAAATGCGGAAATCGGGTGCTTGCTGCCACCATGTTTCGCCCCATGCTTCGGATAGCCACTTAGCCATACAAGACAAATGAGCTTGTAGATAAAAAAAATTCTTCGGAGATACCGTCCTCCCTCCGTCAGGGCGCGTACGCCTTCTAGGCTGATTTTTGGCGAATTCAGGGGTGTCACCACGTAACTTGATACAATCGAGTTCAGTCGATACAATCGAGCTCTGGCAGCACCTAATTTGTCTCAATCGGGAAAAATCGATGGAGGATAATCGACTACCAGAGCTCGATTGTATCGACTGAGCTCAATTGTATCAAGTTACGTGCTGACCCCCCAGTTTGACGCAGTTTTTCACTGCTTCAGATGTTTTCTCATATAAATATTTGGCTGAAAAGCTCCATGTAGGATCCTAGGCCTGGCTTTTCACAACCATTCCCTTATTCAGTGGCTAAAGATCGGGAGTGATGAAGGCTCCGCTTGAGCATCCTACACGAGCGATATTTCATATATTTGTATTTTATTTTATTTATTTTTTGATGATAATTGGAATGGGCCAGCAATTTTATAACCCGTGTCAGAAAGGCTATATACTCTCTGATTTTTATGTTAGATGCCATAAAACAGATAGTGAAAACAAAATTGCACGCCTTTTCTTATGATTAAACCTGCAATCTGCTCCAGCGGACTAACGATTATATCACTGCACCATCAAAGGAGACAAAAGAATATTGAAAGTTTGGTGGGTTACAATGCGCAATGGCAAGTCACGACGCGTTACTTGTTGCGATCCACCATAACAGATTGTTTAGGAAAGTGGACCGGCGGATCGTAGGAGCGATGGTTATCGGACGCCGCCACATCTGTGAGCGAGTACGAGTACATAAACCGTGACAGGACTATGACGTTTCCGGTTGCTCGATTTATAAGGAGACAATACAGTCCCTGATTTCAGGGAAAATACGTTTCAAGAAAGTTCTAAAAGGCCTCCCTTTTAGATTCCTGGGATTTTCTTAATAAAGGGTGATTTTTAAGAGGTTTAGAACTTTTTTTTAAAAAAAAAACACAAAAAATTCGAAAAAATGAATGAAATATTTATTTGAATCGATAGTTTGAACCTTGCAATTTAATGTTTAAAGATAATTTCATGCAAATGTTGACCGCGGCTGCGTCTCAGGTAGCCCATCCGCTGAGTCCAATTTTGGCATACTCTTTCACACATATCGGCCGGTATCTCACGAATGAATGCATGGATGTTGGTTTCCAGTGCGTCAATCGAAGCGGGCTTGTCCCTATACACATTAGCCTTGGCATACCCCCACAAAAAATAATCTAATGGTGTCAAATCGCACGATCTAGGCGGCCAATTGACCGGCCCGAAACGTGAAATTAACTGTTCACCAAACTCGCCTCGCAATTGCGCCATTGTTTCGCGTGCTGTGTGGCATGTGGCACCGTCTTGTTGAAACCACATATCATGCAAGTCAAGAACTTCCATTTCGGGCAAAAAAAAGTTTGTTATCATCGCTCGGTAGCGTTCACCATTGACAGTAACGCTGCGATTCGCATCATCTTTGAAGAAATATGGCCCAATAATGCCGCCGGCCCATAAACCGAACCAAACAGTGGCTTTTTCGGGATGCATTGGTAGCTGTTGCAATGCTTCTGGCTGATCTTCACTCCAAATGCGGCAATTTTGCTTATTTACGTACCCATTCAACCAAAAATGAGCCTCATCGCTGAACACAATTTTTCGATAAAAAAGCGGATCCTCGGCCAGCTTTCCAAGAGCCCATTCACCAAAAATTCGGCGTTGTGGTAGGTCGGCTGGCTTTAGTTCTTGCACCAGCTGTATCTTAAAAGGCTTTACGCCCAAATCCTTCCGCAAAATTTTCCACGTAGTGCTGTAACAAAGGCCTAACTGCTGGGAACGGCGCCGAATCGACATTTCGCGGTCTTCTGTCACACTAGCTGATACGGCCGCAATATTTTCTTCACTACGCACAGTACGTAAACGTGTTGGTGGTTTAATGTCCAACAAAGTAAATTTGGTGCGAAATTTGGTCACAATCTTCCGAATAGACTGCTCAGAAGGTCGAGAATGCCGATCATAAAATGGAAGCAGCGCGCGATGAACATTTCGAACCGAGCACGAATTTTGATAGTAAAATTCAATAATTTGCAAGCGTTGTTCATTTGTAAGACGATCCATGGTTAAATTGCAAACCAAACTGAAGCTGTTTGACAGTGACACAAGGTACTAAACACACGTCAGCTGTCAAAACCAGTGTTGCCAAAACCAAACCAGCTAAAAAATCACCCTTTAGAATCAGGTTTGATATATTCGCCATTAACGTGTCTTAAAAACCTTCTCGGAGACTGTGTCTTTTCCCAAAAGTATATACACTATATACACTTTCAGTCTTCAAAATTTGTTTGCTTCGATCTGTCTTGACGGAACTGTTGGAAAACTTCTCAGTATCGTAACGAAGTGTGTGCGCATTGATCAATGTTCCACTTGATTACTTTTGTTTAGGTCTTGAATGGTTACCTGCAACAAACAGTCTTCCTAGGATTTCTTGAAACCTCCAAAGTGAGCAACTCACAGCCGATGACAAAAAGGTTATACCTTTCTCCCTTAACAAGTTGAGACTTCCGAAGTTAGCTAGACACAAAGCGCGCGTACTTATAACAAATTTAAGTCACGACTTTTAATTTACGGAAGCTCAGAATTGCGAAATTTGTATGCAAAATATAGCCATTTTGAACTAGTAAACTTTAGAGTCGAAACTAAAAATGTTTATTGGTAAGGCCCAAAGATTTTTCCAGTAACAGGGTTTAACATCTATTTGTTCTTACAAGGGATACCGAACCGTGTAGGTATCATCTAATTTGGCTAAGGCAAGTTTGACGTTTAGTTTTGTTGCGCCGCTCATCAAACTGAAGTCTATTGTAAACAGCGTTGCCATAAGTGCAGATTTTTCTGCATTTTGCTGACTTTCAACCTAGCTGTAGACTTCCAGATTTTCGCGCTTCAGATTTTGTCTGCATTCGCAGTAATATATTTTATACTTTTTTAAAAATAATTTCAACATTTTTTGCACACTTGCTTTTAGCTATCATTCTCGTATTCAGTTCTTTTTTAAGGTTCCGTACCCAAAGGGAAAAAACGGAACCTTATTAGTTTCGCTTTTGTCCCGCCAAACCCACTAGACAAATTGTTTTCCTAGGTCTATCTCAGAAACTAATTGACGTAGAAGGCTGAAGTTTGCACACAACATCCGGTATAACCTCTAGTTAAACGACAAATACGACAATGGTAGCGATACATCGACTGGTCTTAGAGTAATTAATAATTTGGTGATACAAATATTTTCATTCGCACAAAAAGCGGTTTATTTATTGATTTTCCAAAAAAAATTATATAGAATCAATTATTAAACGGGTGAACACTGATACATTCACATCCCAATTAAAAATAACTAATTTTTTTAACCAATTTTGTTCAAAATGTACCTACTTTCCTATTTTTTACCTTAAATAAATTCGCTTAAAAAAAAATATGGTAAATCCCTCTAACTCGAATTTTTCCAGAAATCCCTCCAACTCGAACTAATTTTTATCTCCCGTGAAAATTGGACTTTGAGGTATTCGTCTGTATACCTTTTTTGTAGATCATGCTCGTAGCTATATATGCGGCGAAGGCTGTTTTGCGAAAAGCAAATATTTTAAAAGATATTTACAAAAAACGCTCCTTTTAACCCTTTTCCATTCGTTACTGGTGTGTTCTCTTAATCGATTCCAATTGGAATTTTCAATGCATAGTGAACTCATTCACACACCGACACCACAGTCACAGACCACACTCCGCACTCCACTCTAGGGTGTGTGCTCTCGGTCATCTCCATTCTCCATTCATTAAATCGTATTCTCTTAGTCGTTTTCCATTGGAACTTTTCCAATGAATACTCTTCCTCATGCACACATGAGACATGGATGTGTTTTTAACTGGGAGGGGAGCTACGTTGCCATGAGAAATGTTGAAATGGAAATTCTGACCTTCTGAGTTATATGTTTCATTTTAGTATTCGTTGTCTGTTAATGAAAACTTCACAATTTTTTCTATTTAGTTATCATGATCCCATAAGGTTCAAGGTAAAAAAAAAAGGAATGAACTAAGGCAAACACACACACATCATAAATTATGTGTCGGCTAAGATCCCCCAATTAAGAAATGCTAAACAATGTTTCCGCCGCAAAATGGGAATGGAGGCAGAGGTGGTAGTGGATTAAAGTCCCACGCACAGCCTTTCGAGGCTTCCCACCTTCTTACAAAAAGAAAAGAACTTCGCAATTTCCAACTCTAGCGAAGTACGGAACCTTCGGTGCGCGAGTGACATTCGCACTTGGCCGTTTTTATACCCTCCACAGGAAGGTATTTGTCTGCCTGTCTGTTTGTCTGTTTGTCTGTCCGTCTGTATGTCTGAAAGTACGATAGCGCCCAAAGGAATTGACATAGGCGAATGAAATTTGGTGAAAGGACTTATTTTTATCGTCGTCAGGTTGGTATTGGAAATGGGCTATGTCGGTCAAGTAGTTCTGGTACCTCCCATACAAAACCAATATTAGAAAACACATGTTGAAAGTACGATAGCATCGAAAAGAATCTACCTAGGCAAGTGAAATTCTGTGAGACGACTTATTTTTATTTTCGTCAAGTTGGTATTAAAAATGGGCTATGTCGGTCAAGTAGTTCTGGTACCTCCCATACAAAATCAAAATTAGGCCCATGTGTCTCTCTGTCTGTTGTTCAATGTGCAATTACGTACTACCTCACGCTCACATGCCTAAAACTTTGCATGACTTGTATGCAGTGGAGGGTATCAAAGCATCGGCCAGGCGATGATAACACTTGTTTTTTTTTGTGTATGTTACTTAAATAAAACAAATTTTGTGAAGTAAGATTTTTCCATAGAAATCTGCATTGCAGATTTTTGTTTTTTGTCATAATTGCAGATTTGTCCAAATATTTTCATGGCAACACTTTGTAGACGATGTACTCGTAGATCCCCTTAAAAAAAAAAGATCCTTACATTCAAAGCCACCTTTTCCCAGGAATCCCACACGACTGGCACTCCAACTTTATGTCAGTACGTCATGGCTCCTTTCACCTTTTGCGATGTCAATCCCACTTTAAGTTGTTGCCTAGCATATAATTTTCTAAAAGCCTCATACTTTTGAGTTCAGAAAGCTATGCTGGAGAAGGAAATGTTGGCATTATATGCATTTAAATCGACTAGAAGAGCCCTGCAGCTGCAAGAGCTAAATTTACCTAGCAATTAATCAAATATATGCGTTTTCTAGACTGCACACAATATCCATACATACATTGACGCCCGTGCATCTTGTTCGTGCTAAAATCAATATCGCATAAAACAATAGATGCCTGCAGCCTTTACATAACATCTTCACCTCGTACGGTTGCTATGGATTTCCTTCGTCTTCGTATAGATTCCCCCCTCAGAATCACTTGGCATCACTGCTCAGAGCGCGCACTCAAATTGAATTCAATCCCATAACTAGGCGCATTCAATTGTCCTCAATAGGCGCACTGTAGTTTGTCGGTTAGTTGGCTTGGCAAGTTTATAAAACGCCTCGATGCACCTCAATCGTGGCACACTACATTGCACCCCGTTTACACTGCACTTCTCGTTATCAGTTCAGAGTATATGTACGTATAGAAGATTGACAAAGCCCAGCTGAACTGTGAAGTCGGCTCGAGACATGTAGTTCTGCGCCACATGCGCTTTCACAAAGGAGAGCAAAATAAAATGCAACTGCCCGCCGAGAAAGGAGAGCAAACCTATTTCCATTTTCCACTCAATATATGATTTTTCTTCACTTCTTTGCGACTCTAACTCGCTAATCAGACTTGAGAGACCCGCGCCCCATTGTGCGATTCAAATTGAAACAGTCCATACAGTCGATTGTAACGTTTCTTCTTCGATTTTTCTTGCGTTGCACTTTCAGTTGGAGGGAAATGTGCCTCACACAGATCGCAGTGTTATTGTTGTGAGGGGGCGCGTTTCTCTTTACTGGTGTTGGTTTTCCTTTCTCCCATCGTTACAACGGCCTTTTATTTCTGTTTCTTATTATTTGGCCAACAAATTGATTTCTTTCTCCGTATGGCCATTTTGGGCGTAAAATCACAGCGCATGTGTGAATTGTGAACATGTTAATTGGTTCAATTGTCCTACGGAATGCGGGTCGGAATCACATTAAATTCGAAAACATTTAGTTGAGTGTGAACCGGGGGTACAATGAACAACGGCTACGGCGATGACGACGACGCAGACCGACGATGGCAATTAAGGTGGAGGTTAGCGAGCGAGCCCATTGTTGCGTTGAAATTCAATTGAAACTACGCTCATTAGACGCGGCCATTAAATTAAAATAAATAAATCGGTATTTAGAGCTGGGCGCATTTCTGTGGGAAATTCAGTGATCATTAGTGTGAAGGGGGAAACCATAAAAGGAAAAGTTTGAGTGTGGACGTTGTTAAAGGCGGCGGTTATGCAATTTGTTTGGGTTTGCCGTTTGGTCTGAAGAAATCCCTACCCACAATTAGTACAGTTTCATATTTCCGATACAAAAATGAAAGCTTTGTACCCTAAAACTGCTATTTGAAGATTTCTTTGATTACCCGCCACCATTTAACGTCATTAGTTTTACTTTGCTTTTATGAAAACTTCTGGCTAAGCAAATGCCAAAAATTGTCATTCGTAGGAAGAAAATTGACTCTCAAATTGTTTTACTGTGCCAGTCTCTTCAGTCTCAGGATTGCAATGGCAGTTAAATTTTTTTTGGGACAACTTCAGTTGCAATGAAATTTTAAGTAATAACAGCGCCGATTCAATGGAAAGGAGTTGCAACAGGTTGGCCATCGCTGGCTGGCTTTTGAAATTATGCTCGCGTTATTGTAACAACAAACGATTTTTGGGGCTCAAAAAAGTTAACTTTTATAAAAATCGTGATTTCGCCCAAGTATTAAAAATAAGCCCTTCTTTTAAAGAGTTTTTTTGGTTAATTTATTGACTGTCAGACAAATCCTCCTGAACTAATTCGAAGGATGAGATCTTTGGAGTGAACTAAACAAACTTGCTTAAGAGAGATCAGTTGTCTAGTTCACTAAGTTTTATAAATAGTTCATTTAGTTTCTCGGTCGTGCGGTTTCTTCCTCAATCCACGAGCGGATCACAGTTCTACACATCAATTGCTGAACCGTATTTCAGTAATGAACTAATCTAAAACTAACTTTGACTAGTGAACAAAACGCACCAGTTTCGTTTTACATAGACAGCACTGCTGTGCAAAAAAAAGAGGCCGTGAACCGACAAAAAAAAAAAACTTTAACGCTAAACAGAGCTCCCACAAATGCCAACAATTACTGAATATCTCATTACGGTGACCTCGATTTTATTATCTCTCACAAAAATGTTACCACACACACTGGGGCTTACTATAACCATTTTTAACCTTCATACTAATATTTTGTAGGTTTTATATGGAAAATTTTGCCTGGACTCCAAAAATGATTATTAGTATCGCGCACTGTAAACTAATATTCGAATGGAATTGATTTTTGTATCTCAAGGCGAGAAGGAAGACTGAATCAAATAGAACCAAACTATGGTTGATGCCAGATAAGTAGAAAATAGAGTGCCCATCAACAAACAAAGCTATAAAAGTGCGTGGCCATTGCCTCTTGATCTGTTCCCTACGACGCGCCGCGGCGCCAACGAGCGCCGGGCTGCGCGTAAGGCGGGCGTTTATTATTTGATTACCTAATTACTTTATTACTCACAAAATGTCATCTTTTAAAAAAAAAAACAAACAGAAAAAATGAATCTGTTAAAATGTAAAACCACAAAAGTGTAGGATCACCCTGTATTTCCACGATCCACAAAGTCGGCGCAGTGGAGAGTGCCGGTGGAACGATCCGAGGCGAAGAAGTGGTTGAGTCGTCGGCTACGGTGGTGCTACGTCCGGCTCGGTTGCAGTGAATATTATCGCAAGCCTACATATATTTAATATTGTATATCAATAGATTATAATAATATTACAATAATTAGTATTTTGAATAAAATTATTGGACCGTGTTTCTTTAACCCATCCTATCGCAAACCCTACAAAAGTATTTAATAACGTTCGCCTTTTTATTTGTCAATTTATCAATATGTAACACACAATTGTGACTTAGTGGTTAGTGTGTCGGATTACTGAGCGAGGGGTCCCAGGTTCGAATCCCGAAAAAAACCAAATTCCAACCTATTGTTTTTTTTCCGCTGCGCCACCTCTCGCGAACGTCTGACAAACATCCGAGAGTATAAATATCATGAAGGAGCTTCTAATTAGCCGTTTGGACCCGGCTTAAAATTGTAGATCCCTTCGACTCGTCCTAAAAATGAAAAACTCACACAAACGAATGGTTGTGAGAAGCTTAGGCCTGGGGTTCCCTGCAGACCTGTTGCGCCAACTATTTATTTATTTATTTTTTATTTTATAACATACAATTATGTTATTAAATGTAAACTTGAAGCTTGTCTGCTACGATTTCCCGCCAGCATGGACATTTATAATTTTGTTGTCCATCTGTTGCGCTTGCAACTTTATGTTTCAGTCAGAGCATACTTTTATGTCATTTCGTAAAGAAAACTTTCCATTTTTTTTATTTTTTTATTTTTACAACGTCACAGTCACTGATGAACTCGAAAGCAACTAAATGACAACGCCAGCAATCGTTCTGCCAACAAGAATGTCTAATATTACTGTTAATTTGTTACAACAATAGGTAAATTGTTTTCTGACCTTTTTTCCGAACAGATTCTTCCAAAAGTTTTTGGAAAAATTGCCTGAAATTGTGGAAAGATTGACAGAAAAGTCTGGCATTTTTTCCTAGGAAAGAAAGCCAGACTTTTGTATGGAAAATTTTCTGGCATTTTTTCAAAAAAAAAATTCTGGCGTAATTTCCGGGAGCCGCAAGTAAAGGGTTATCCAATAAGAGGTGTTATTGCGAATGACCCGCTATTTCGGTAGCTGTCACTTTGAAGCTTTTATTCTTTGACATTTGACAAGTAGAAACTACGCCATTAATGGAACGATACACGCTTCAACAACGCATTTAAATTATTAAAATTCACTACAAAAATGGTGAAAATCTTGCAGTCAAAGTTCGCAAAACTAAAGCATTTTTTGGTCGTCGATGATTAATGATTTTTTAAGGTCGGAGTTGGATGGTATTGATCTGGACAAAGTTTACTTTCAACAAGAAGGCGCTACGTGCCACACAAGCAACGAAACCATTGATCTTTTACGGGAAAAGTTTCCGGACTGTGTTATCTCTCGAAGAGGTGATCATAATTGGCCACCAAAATTGTGATTTAACACCTTGCGACTTCTTCCTTTGGGGTCACGTGAAAGATAAGGTCTACGCCAACAGCCCAGCGTCGATTCAAGACCTCAAAGATAAAATTCGTGAGGCTATCGAGGACATAGGGCAGCCACTTTGCGATTTGGTTATGGAAAATTTCATGAAAAGGATATGGTCCTGTATTCGTGCTCGTGGTGGCCATTTGGCTGATGTTGTTTTTCATTATTAACGACATACCTTCCTCTTTATTATGAAACAAACATCCGATCATTTATCTCAAAAAATGGCATTTTTCTTTGGATACCAAAATAACACCTCTTATTGGAAAACGAAAGTGAATAGATACGTTGGAGCTGGGGAGTGAAGTGGTGTTACGAAAATTGTGATCTGGCGAGGCAAGTGCATTCTCTCGAAATTTAATTCTTAAAGTGACTGTGAGATATATAAGCTAGGTTATACACACTACGCTACTGAATTAGTTGATTAAATTAAATCTAAATTTCACCACATGAAAACTGATTGCTAACAAAAACTCTAAAAATGGAAAACGTTGGATTGGATTGCGTTATGAATTTTTTTTTAAATAAATAAATATGAATACGAGAATATTATAAGGATTTGGTTTGCATAATACAAGACAATTCAATTTAACATAAAATTTCACTCCTGGGGTGTGGCCACAAGTACACTTTTTTCTTTTTAATTACTCTGCTGATCATGTCACTTTCATTTCTGTAAGAAAAAAAAAACATGTATCCAAGTATCATAAACATATAAAAAGAAACCCCACCTCCACTCAAACATGGAGGAGTTTTAACCTCGCTAAAAATCCATTATGCTGGGCAATTGTACACTCAACCGGAAGAATATCCATTAAGCGCCATCTAGGGCACACCAAACTACGGTAATTTCTGGTAAACAACCTGAGCAAATTAAGTCATTAACGTGCCAACTCCAAAACACTTCAAATGAGGCTTGGTACACCCACCCTTCCATAGTCCTTGCGAAATCACACATAAACCCAGTGAGCATGCAAAGAGGAAGGCATACCAATCTCCAAAGGGCACTCTTATTCATTTCGCTTAATTGTTCACGTATACTCACTTGGTTGTTGGATCCTTTAGCTTGTCCCTTCTTAATTCTCTTCGTCTCTCTGTCGCCGCAAATATGAAATAGCTATCCTTACATTGCACACACACATACACCAAACATTGCATACAACCCATAGCCCAAGTGAAATAAATTTTTCTCGAGTGTCCGTTCCATTTTGTATTCTTCATTTATTTCCCTCATAATTTTTTTTTTTGCAAATTTATTCAAGGATTTTAGTGAAGCGTACCTACACGTGTACATCGAGCGTAGCCCCCAAACACCCACAGCTCTGACGTCGTTATGGTTGTGTTGTCATTCAAATCATTGCCTGGAAGGGTGTAAATGTCTGCTGCTTGTTCTGAATGTTATTCATCCTAACTTGACACACATTTTAGCAGGCAGAATTTTATTTTCCTCCATCCCAACGAGAGAGAGTACAGTGACTGTAAGAGCCGTTAATTCTGTGTGCAATTTGATACACATTTTTTTTCTCGTTATCCCTTATTTTACTGAATTACGAGATACTTTGCAGCATCATCGGGTATATTTATATAAAAAAAAAGGGAAAATTAATGAGTTGTCGTCTGTGACTGTAATTCATTTATGTGGTTCGCTATCCTTGCTTGTAAAAAATTTAAATAAATGCAATACAATTATCATTCCCACTGAAAATGAATTTCTTTGGCGCTTGTTATAAATGGAAGGAGACTGCAGTCTTCTGCGGAATCGACTCGACCATTTAAATTCGTTGCTCCTTCAGGGGACAACGACGGAGTACAACTTGAGCTGAGTTCATTGTATAGTTTGGTAGTGCATTGCAGAAAAACGAAACAAGAGCCTCAAGGGAGTGTCGAAAGAGTCCTGCATTCGAAACAATACATATCTGATGAGTTGACACGAGAATCACCGAATCGGTTAAATGCAAATCTTGTTTCGACAGTGGATTTTGAAATCAAAACTCTCGGAATCCTTCGACCTTCGAATGCTGTAGGGGATGATCCAAAGGGAAGAGCATAAGCTCTCATTTGCTATGTCAGGTTTGGAGTCATTTACAAGAAATTTATCAGCATGTTGGTGCGTGCTTTCGGTTGCGGTAGTAGGCTGCGAGTATTTCAATATTTTTGTCGTTATAGAAGACGAATTTCTCAAAGAACCGATAAATCAGCAGAAGATGAATCGATGTTCTCTTTGCCAACATCATTAACCATATCGCTAGCTTTAATTTTACCAAAGCTAGCCAAAGATAACGTTTTGTAGCTTAAGCTCTATAGCAATAGAACAGCTGGCAGGCGCAGCTTTTTATACCCTCCACAGGAAGGTATATTCACTTTGTCGTTACATTTGTAACGCCAAGAAGGAGTCACCGGAGACCTCATAAAGTATATATATTCTGAATCAGGATCACATTCTGAATCGATTTAGCCATGTACGTCTGTCTTTCTGTCTGTCTGTCTGTCCGTCTGTCTGTCTGTTGAAAGCACGATAGACTTATTTTTATCGTCGTCAGGTTGGTATTAAAAATGGGTCGGTCAAGTATTTCAAGTACTTCTTCAAAGACGATTAAACCACTTTGTTATTAAGTATGTCAGACCTATACTATTTTAAGAAAAGAAGCACTTTCTAGAAATTTCATTGCGTTTTAAGATTCAATGTGAAGAATCCAGTTAAGAAAATTTATCTTACTTGACCTGTGCTATCGACTGGGGTTTTACAAACATACCCATTAATAATTTGAAAGCTACTACATACGAAACTTACGAAACTGCTCATTATTTTGCGTATTACAATATTACAATAAATTTTACTATAAAAAATAAAATATTACAATAAATTATCACTTTAATTGCATTTTTATTAGCTTAGCCTCTCTCAATTTCAATTAAAATATCTCCAGAGACAATGCATTATGTTATTAGTCAACCAATGTTTTTTCTATCACTTTTTTTCTATGAATTCAGGTCAATTTTAAATTTAGTACTTTCCAGAATTTTGCGCAATATAAATGATGAAAACCTAAAAAATTTGCGGACTATTATTTTATAATAGTCAATAAATAAAAAAAAAAAATAAAGAAAACCTTAAAAAAATTTCCTAAAAAGCTATAATGTTACCTTGAACAGGTAACAACTGGTAGAATTGTAATTAGATTACTCAAAAGCTGATTTTTATTATTTGTTGACCTGTACCTATACCTGTTGAATGTAATTACGTACTACCTCACATGCCTAAAATTTTGCATGACTTGTATGCAGTGGAGGGTATCAAAGCGTCGGCAAGGCCGATGATTACGCTTTTACTTGTTTTCTTTTTTGTGTATTTACACCATGTAATTTTTTTAAAACCCGTATACATCTTTTAGGTACACACCCGCCTATTTCAAACATTCAATGAACTAGCAAGTACCCTGCGACCCACTCATGCATTTTATTTTATTTTCGTAGAAAACCAAACTTAGTCTTTTGTTCGATAGTTTTATATTTTTACATAAAAGTTTTTATTTCTTCTCATTTCAGGTAAGTTATTGATTTGACAGTGTACCAGCAATTACTGTTAAATGCCTCACACTAAATCATATCTAGCGTATTACTCTGCGGTATGTATATTCAACCTAGACTTACGGTCTTTATCAAATAAGTTTTGTCTTCCGAATTTTGTGAAAACAAAGTCAGACTTTGTTTGACTTACCCGAATCGTATTGCGCCTTTGTTTTTCGAACATTTTTACATTTTTAACCATTAAAATATTAAAATTCAAGTATTTTGTATATTTAAGTCATTACTTCTTCCTAAATGATGTTGTGTGAGTTCATAATTATTGTAAATAATGCTGCCCAAAAAACCATGCAACAAAAAAATCCATGAATACGTTTATGAACGCAAAACTACAGCTACCTGAATGCGCCCGTCATGCATTGGCAAAATCGAGTTCATAATAAGGTTATAAATGACCGAAATAAAAACAAATTTGTCAATGACAACTCGAGTGTTTAATACTTCATTCCGAGGCGAAATGATATAAGGAGTCTTGTGCCATCATCGGAATATTTTGTTTTTGCTCTTGTATTAAATATGTAATTAAATAATTTGCCAAAATTGTACTTCCATTTTCTCTACTGCCATTTTTCTGCAGAGTGGCAGCAAAACAAAAACGCATGCACTATTGACAGCATGCCTGTAAATTTTCATATAAACGCAAGTACTGCCTAACTTTTGCAATGATAAAGCAATTTTTTTTTACAATAATGAACTCGAAATTTGTAAGAATGCAGAATTTTTACATTTAATGAACTCTTGAACTATTTTTATTTAGTATAAAAAAAGTAATATAAGCCGTGTAGGATTTTCATAAACTACGCTCTACTTGACACTTCGAGGGCTCACAGTAGTTCTTGTAATTGCGTGCTCAAAATCATACTTTGCTTTGCTGAGATGGAGGAAAAGATAAAGAAAAGACCCTTAATAGTACGATTATTATTAAGTACTGCGTAAAGGTTGGTACGCTGTTCGTGTGAATTGAAATTTTATCTCTTCTCCAAAAAGTGATGTGAAATGAAATGTGAAATATTTTTTTGGAGATTTTTCGCGGAGAAATTTATGCAGGTGACTGAGCTCAATTTTTTTGTGGAAGTTACCTATATAAAAAAAATGCTTCAATATTCTACTTTCGCAGTCTTTTTCTAGGAAAAAAGGAAACAGCTCGAGGAAACAAATTGAGAACTCGACTTTTTGTGAATCATGTGGTACAGTAAAATGAAATACGCTGATCTACGTAGAGATCTAAATATCAAAATGTTTGAAGAAGTAGTTAAAAAAAGTTGCTCAAATGCACAGAAGTAGGCTTCTCAGCCGCGCTAGCATAGAAATAACCGAAATATTAAGTACAGACAATGTTATCAGGAGTTAAGGCGGTTAAAACCTCTTCAACTATAAATATAAGAAATTCCGTAATATTTTCTAACAAAAAACAAGATACGACGGATTTTTTTTTAAACTTTTTTCAAATAACTTAAAAATAAATTGCCGAACAGCAATCCTATTCGAGATGACAAAAGTCAGTGCCCTCGGGAGGTGTTTTAGATCGGTTTAAAGTCCCTCATTATTACAGGAGCATCTCTCGCGTATGAATAAAAACTAGCATTTGCTTTGAGCAAAAGGTTTTAGCAAAGTTAAAGCCCTTGAAAAATGCTTTGAATCGGTATGAATAAAAACCTAGTTTGCTAAAGTAAAGAAGTAAGAACATATCATCTACTTCGCTGTACATGTCCTTACCTTGCAAGTTCTGTCAAACTTGACAAGTGACAACTGTCCTGTGGCTTGTTTATTTTGAAATTATTTTCAAATTTCTGGAGAAAATTATCAAAAGCAATCTATAGCTCCAATTGCACCTGGAAACATACATTTTATTTGCCAAATCGCTTGGTGATGTTTGAGTTCTTCCTCAGTTGTCGGAAAACGTATCCAATCATCGGCTTGTTGAACTCACACATGTTGTTGTTGTTGTTGACACACATACCAATTAGTTAACGAAACGGTTGACACCAAGATCTTCTCCAACACCAACCTAAACACATACATTTTTCACTGGTTAGGCCATGAATTTTAAAATGTTTACCTGAAAGCCCGGATCTCCTAAATTTAATACCTTAGGAAAGATTTAATTTTCTGGATATTTGAAAGAGCACCACCACTCGTCTCAAAATTCTCATTTAAAAAAGTATAAGCCATAAGGTCCGCATTTTCACGAGTGAAACGAAACAATTGCTTGAAGTTATTATCGTCACTCTTTGCTCTTTGTTTATACTGTTTTTTATTAGCACGAACGTTAACAACAAGAGGTAAAACAGGTATAATGTGAAAACTTATCGCATCCATGTTTCGTTTGGTTTTCCTGCACGAACAAAACTTAAACAAAACATCGAAAATTCACAATGTTTGAATTGTTTTATGTAAAAAAGGAGCGTACAAAATATTTAGCTAAAGGTTTGAGTCAACTAAAAAGCAGGCTCAGCATTTGCATAGCATTTGCTTTGTCTGATGAGTTTTATTCATACCGATCTGAGTAAAAGGTCAGTGCCGCCGCTTTTCGAACATGTCAAAAGTTGGAACTAACTCAAATTACAATACGAAGTGTAGCAAATGCTTCGATTTTGACGTTTCTCTTGAATAAAAGCAATTGCTACGTTTTATTCATACGACCCAATGTCTTTAGATGATTTTCGATTCCAGTGAACCTGCAACACAAAAAAAAGATGTTTTGTTTTTTGTTCATGACAATTTACCTTCTAGTTTTAAATGTTGCAAATAATGTTTGTTTTGTAATATAATAAGGGCTGCTGTCAAATTTAAACAATCATGCAAAGTATACATGTTTTAAAAGATCCGTGAATTCATCTGTTGGCTTTTGTTAAGCAAGATGGGTAGAAAAATGTTCTTGAGGCACCCTGCTTATTAAAAAGGTCACCCATGCCAACACCAACTTTTTGTACATCTAACATTATCGTAACTATATTCAATGAAAAAAATATTTTCTAAGTGCGAAAAACGTAGATTCTCCTAAAAAAACATAAAAATAAATTCCTAAACAAAATTTCCTAAAAATCATTTTTCACGCTGAAATGTAAAAAAAAATCAATACGGCGGACAATAAAAGCCATGTGAAATATCTATGGAGAGATTTTACTATCGCCAGCTACAATCACAAAAGCAGCTATTTTTCACTCGAACTGCCTAGTGAAATTTTCCCGTGGGAAGTTAATTGTGTCAGTTGTATATTTGTTTTAAAGAATAAATAGTTTTTTTTTTTAAGAATAAACTCATGACAAAGAATACTGTATCTGATGGTGCTGCCACGCAGTGAGCGACTATCGAATGAGCGATTGAAAGAAGATCTGCCCAGTGATGACAGATCGTGGGTAATTACCCATTTCGTGGGCATTTTGCCTTTCAAAATGAGCTAAAAGGGCAAAAAAGTTTTTTTTTTTATCTCAGAACAAGAAAAAAGCGTATTTTGTTTTTTTTTTTTAACGTCGGCATGGGCATCACTGGATCTTCCTACAAAAAATTTTACATTTTTCAATCCCTCTGTCGCTAGTCGCTCACTGCGTGGCTGCAGCTTTAGGTGTCAGCTGTAGAAATATTTTATTTAAATATCCCTACGCCAAAAGCCTATGTTTGTTTGACTTACCTCTTACGTTGTAATGTGGATATTAAATATTTTTTTAATACATATTTTCTGTCGTTTTTCATGGAGGAATGGGCTCCCCAGAGCAGAAAAAAATAAAATACATTCCATGCAGTAAAAGAGTCTCTTCCTTGAAAAACACATTTTACGACTCATTTACTTAATAAACCCCCACGTTCACTTCCTTTTTTTTTATTTAATCCTCTCAAGTCGTCAATCCAAGAGCATCTTCAAATCACGACGATAATTTTATTTGACCTTTTTCGCAGCTAACCAAATCTCCGTGAAAATGTTCTTCCGAAATGAATACCACAAGCCAGCGGAACTTGTCCCCGCAACTCAAGAATAGCAAATTTTCCTTTAGCAAAGCAATTTTCTATAACATTAAATGTGAGATCATAAAAACACGGGAGCCCATAAAAATTTTTAATAAAAAAAAAAAAACAAAAACACTGCGGAGGATGTATACGTGAACAAAAATTGAAATGGAAATGAAAAATATTGCGACATCATCTGTGAATTCCCTCGAGAAAGATGGCTGTTGCTCCTCCATTCAGGTGGGGTTTGTTTATACCCTCGTCTTTAGGCGTGATTTCCTGCAGGAACGTGGTATCTGTTTACGTGCTGTTTACCTCTTCCCCACACTTGCCAGCTCCATTTGAGTAAAGTGTAAAGCAAAAGCATCACCCGCAGAAGTACATAAATAGATTACTTAAAAAGAAAAAATACGGTCTCGTTCATGTGTGCGGCGCGTGTAAGGGCTCCCTCATATACCGTTTCTGTCATCAACAACATCGCAGTCATCCGCGGCATCAGCTGGAGTTTTTCCATAAACGGATGGCCGGAGCTTAGGTGCGAACCAAATAAAGATGACGACGCGACGACGACAACACTATAGAGAAGGAACGACGGCATAACCTTTTACAGAGATTTTCTCCTCTCCCGAAAGCGGATTCTAATTTTAGGTATCGTGATTCAGTTTTCGTATTTCTCTATATGAGGCATGGGTACGGATTTTTCCTTGTTCGTGGCTAGAGGATTTCGCTGTGACGTCGTTGTCGGACTGAAATGTCCGCAAAGTGTTAAAATTGTTCCGCACGGACGATGGCATTGAAAGTGTATGCTTGTGTTTTGCAATGGAACTCTTGGTGCATAGCGATTAAATCAAAGAACATGTGCAAACAGTTGTGGGGAAATTTGAAATGCAAATCATTTCCTGTTGTTATGCATTACTCCTGGGACATTTGAGCATGTGTTGTATGTTGTATGTGCTTTTTTTTTAATTCGAAAAGTTGAGGAGAGTTGCAGCTGCGAGTATTTAGCATACATACATCGGTGGACAACTTTGAATCCTAATTAGATATTGCTTGGCGTATATCAAGGGCTAAAGTAAACAGCAGATATGGTACCATTCGCATTTCAAGCTCCATTGCGCTTTTTACTTGTTTTTGTCACTCTATGTATGCTGATTCCGAATTTAGAATTTTGTACAAAAGCCGTCAACTAATTTAAATGCAAAAATAAATACGTGTACATGTACATTCTGTACTTGCTGACAAACCAAAAATCCAGTCAGTTCGGTGCATGTGACTACACCTGCTACATCCGCCCTTTTTCTTTAAATTTCTTAAGGCAGTAAAAATGCAGCGGCACAAAGCACTGTAGGCATGTGACACTACTGCATAATGCAAGTTATCGCCCTGATCAGTCAATCAACACACATCTTAGTTGTGACGACATAAGGGCTAGCTAGTTACCACACTGTACGATATTTTTCTATTTTTTGACAAAGTCCATGAAAATCTTTACTGACAAGTAAACCCAGCTTAAACCTACCGAAACCTTCTTATGTGCTAATAAAAATGCAACAACAAAACAAACAGCCAAACGTTAAAATTTGTCGATTGCGTACCGGTCAAGCATTGCCAGATATCTTACAACAGCTGTTTTTTATTATCAGCTATGATCCATATAGATCATCAATTTACATGCACTTACAACGACAGCACATGATCCTGCTTCTCATCGAGATCACGAATCATGATCTGAAAATTATTTCTACTATTTTCGACTAGGTGGCTTGTTTTATTTTTAAATGTTGGTGTGCCTGTAAACGATAGCCACGCAATCACGTTGCCAGACTAAAAAATGGAGCACAAAAAATCAATTGATTTTCTTCTTCCCTGTCCGTATTCCGAGTTGTTTTATTTTTTCTCGTTCTATAAATGTAGTCCAGACCAGCCAAACATTTGATAAACAATTAAATACATACATGTTCCGTATTTATTTCTAAAACACTTATTAAACAAAACAATTTTTATGAAATGTTAAGAAATATTTTGCTGGTTTGGATCTGAACACCAAATAAGCATTTATGAAATGTATCACAGTTTGGGAAATCATTTTTGTTCTACAAGTTTCCCTGCAGAAACTGAGCGCTGTTTTTCGATTATTATTTGTTTTTAAATAAAACAAAAATGTTCAGTAAAGCTTTGAAACGTAATGAGAAAGTGATAAACGTAATGAAAAAGTGATTCATTTAATACGATTATTTGAATTAAATCCCGTGTCGCGTGATTGCACAAAAATAAAAACGTTGCTCTTCTAGTAAACATTTAATAAATAAATTTCAGAAATCTTTTGTAAATGTTTTTAAAATCTGTCCGATTTGCTTCAGAAACATTTCATAAACATTTCTGAAATGTTTCGGTGGTCTGGACACACCTTAATATGCCAAGATAAACTCAAGCGGTAGCAGCAAATATTGTTCATGTGTTGCATATTTGAACATAAAATACTAAATTTGTTTCACAAAAATATATTTGAAAAGAAAAATTATGCAAATTTGATTCAAATATGGTAACACCCCCGACTTTGCAAGTGAAATGACACGTGCCTTGTGTGACGTCACGTTGAGAAGAATATTTGCAATATGGCTGGTGGCCATATGAAGTTTGATTCATATTCCAAAATTAAACTTTTCACGTATCCGTTTTATTTTATTTTCGTGATCTGATTCGGATCAGAAAATTCTGCTTAACAAAATTCTGATTTTAAAATTTAAAGCAATAAAATTCTGTTTTTTTTTCAAATAAAAACGTAAACGACGAGAAAAAAAATCAGATACAAAAAAAGAGGAACAATTTTATATTTATAAAACATTAAACTTTTAAGTTTTAAATAAAAATAAAATTTAAATTAAAAATAAACAAGAAAAAATAGATTAAATATTGATAACAAATTTTAATACAAAAAAAAAAAAATAAATAAATAACAAAAAAATATGTAGTCAGAAATTACAAAATTTATTTATTATAATTTCATTTGTTTTTTTTGTTTTATACTTTATTTCGTCAGTATAAAAGGACAGCCGAAATAATGTTTAATCAAAATTCCTTCGACAATCGACTCGGTAGGAATTTCCAATATTCTAAGACCATTTTCCTAGGAGGTTCGTTCAAATTACTGTTACGCTGCGATTGATGGTTTAGTGGGACAGGCAAAGACTTTTCCTCAATCTTCCTAAAAAATATCAATAGCACTGTCGCTTCTTTTGTTTACTTTCGTATTTTTATAATAAAAATAAAATATAATCGTATTTTTAAAAAATACCCACGAGGAAATAAAGGCTACAAATAAAAATTAAGATTACAAAATTCTGCAAACAATAAAAAAGGTTTGGAAAATATTTAAAAGCGCGCGCTTTTGTAAAGCAGAATTTTGAAAACAGAATTTTATAAAAAGAGTTTTGACCCATTCAGAATTTTGACCCCAACCCATATTTCGATCCTTGGAATTGGATCTCTGAAAACTTACACAAATAGCTATGTAAAGATACCGGTCTAACACGAACCCTACTTCCAATCATCGACACCTTAAACCAGCGTTACTAATATATTCCAGTCAAAATAAAGAAACTCCTGCTACACTTTGCCTTGTACTCAAAAATCTTGTAAAATGTACGAGCTTTAACCATAACTTGGGACAATTGCCTGTTACTGACAGCTTCAACTTATAAAAAGTCACATTGTTATTTATATTTATGTACTGCCTGTCAGATGAATAACCCAAAAGTGAATTTAATTTAATACTACATATTCCTTTTCCTATATTTTATCCACCGTTTTTTTTTATCTAGCATCGGTTCTGAGATTTTTACCTACCTATTTAATAAAATAACAAAACAACCAACCAAACCAACCCAAACGCTGATAATGCTGATTTGAGTAGCTCTCTCCCAATGGAGTTTTAAGGGAAACCGCAGTAGGAAATCTTGAAAATATTCGCTTTCTCTGGGGGTCGAACCAGAGAGTAGTTAAGCACTCTAATCACATACAGCCCTATTATGGCCATCAAATATCAGCAAAATGAATGAGACGGTATTATGGCTATCAACCTATCAAAATTGTTGATGAATTGTGAATTGTATTAGATTTAAGATCTATTGTGAATAGTCTTATCGATAAACTTGGTATTACGGTTGTCAAAAAAAAAAAATGATATTCATCAAATTTTCTATCAACCACAAATTTCTTGTTGATACGCATCATATATTCGGGCGGTTGAAGATTTCTATTAACATCAAATCATAAAATTTATTTCCTAGTTTTTATTGTTAAAAAAAAAACTTTAGACCGAAATGTCGTCCGTAGACTTATTTTTTGAGCCACAAAACAAAAACCAAATACAAATTAGAAACGTCAAACTTCAAAACAGAACTCATTCTCAATGATATTTTGATAACCATTCACAATGGGGTAAACATTATCAATTGATACGCATAATACCAAATTATCGATGAATTGATAGATGTTATCAAGTATCAAATAATTGATAATTGATAGCCATAATAGGGCTGTAAATCTAATCTAAATACAATTCAACATAGAGATCAGCATAGAGAGTAATCCTTTTATTTAAGAACGTACAAGACTCCCAGGTTCGATCCCAGAAAAAAAAAAACTAAACACTACATTTTTTTTCCACTGTGCCACTTCTCGCGAACGCCGGAGTTTCATAATTAGCCGTTTGGACTCGACAGTAAACTGATAGTAGAAGCTAGACTTAGGGTCCTTACGGACCTCTTGCGCAAATTATTTAATTATTTTATAGTTCAGTAAAATGCCTATAACTCGTATTACCAATACACATACAAAGACCGTATATACCTACAAACCCTGGAATTGACGTCACCTTTCGTTTGAATTTTCCAGATACAAAATCGGTTCAAACATTAAGAGAGCATCAATTATTCAAACACAATGCAACTTATTTTGATATGTATATAGAAGGAGATAGATGAATGAAATAAGCCTACAGCGCCACCTGTTGAGAATTTTCCGAATTTTAATTTTTCCTAAACCATCCCTGATTCAAGACAAAAAAAATCAAAAAAAAAAATCATTCAAATCCGTCGAGCCGTTGAACAAAATTTATGGAACTTCATGTGTTTTTTCACGCACGCACAACACACATATAAGTTTTCCAATTTCAACCAAACTTCACAAAAACCATATATAGACCAATACCAAAGATGTGTGAAAGTTTGGTTAAAATCGTTAAATGCGTTAGGGCATGAATCAGCGACAAACGAACAGAATTTTAAGGCTCAATTTTTATATATATTTATATTAAGGGGCCTGCGAATTGATTCCCATCTCCGACTGAGTCGAATCACCCAGAATCAATTTTGTAGTTACATCCAATTCATTGGTTCAAATTAACCAATTTACATCAATCGAGCGAATTGACCTCATAATCCGATTAAAAAGCATTTCATTATCAACAAGAACGATTCAGATAATCCGACTCACATATTCAAAGTTTTTAAGCCAAGCGATTCGATCCTAAAAAATTTAATTGAGGACAGTCTGTTTCAGCAGATGCTGATGAACTTATTCGTGTTAGTTCACTCAGATTTATGTCAGTCCATTTGGAAATAGCATGATTAGCTGCGGCTAAATCGACACACTTTTCAAAATTATTATGACTACAAAATCATGAACATCTCCAGCAATATCGATGCTTAACTATCAACTCGCTCTAACAACTCCCTGAATCTCGACGACCCCTATCCACATCTGAGATCCTTCTCCCTCCTTCAAACATATACACAACACATATTTACTTACATTAATTTGTTCAAAAACCGTAAAACACCACAACTGTCATTAGTCACCAACGGCAAAGCTGCTGTAGCTCTGTTGTGTGTGGTATCGCCAAGCTGCACCCCATTTACATCGTGTTTGCTTCATATTATGCAAATTAAATGATTGGCCCCTGTTCGCACATTTGCCATCCCCCATTTACCAAGCAATCCATTATGGTCTCTCGGATGAAGAGTGTTCTCAACGTCACTCGCTCCGTCTGTTTAATTTTGTCTAAATTTCGAGGGTGACACAAATACACGCAAAACTAGCTGGCGAGCGAAGTCGAAGTGACATTCTTTCCCATTCTTCCGGTGCCGATGTGTTTTTTTTTTTTTTTTTTTTTTTTCTCTGAAAGGCAAACAGATCGATTGTTATTTTAAGCTATTATTGCAATTAGTAACCCGGAAGGGTGTCGTCCACTCCCCTTCCACACCCTCTTTGCAATTAACGAATAATTAATTTTTAAAGTGAATAATTTGCACCGCACTATTATGCTTCAACAAAAAAAAAAAAAGAAGAAAAAAAGGTGGGGATAACGATGACGAGGCAATTATCCGCCAGCATTACAGATGCAACATACGACTGAGAACACCTATAACAATTTGACGTTAATGAGTTTGTGGTCACAGAATACAGAAGAAAAACCGTCGAGCAAGACGAGTGTAATTATGTATGCCATTGGGTCCATTATCGGAATTCCACTTCTTACCTCTATGCGGAGGACTTTCGGTTCTGTTGCGGATGGTCAAGATTGTAATTATATTTATCTGCTCTCGGGATTAAGTTCAATCGCTGCACAAGTCATGCAAGACAAATTACGCCTGGCATGGCTAAAAAGTAACTTCTTGTTTGAAAATTACTATATTGAGCATCTCTGCCTCTCTGGTGAGGGACTTTCTCAAATGTGGCACCCGAGACTATGTGGTCACTCAGTTACAACGCAAGGTAATTACCCGCAGACAACTAAAGTTAATTCGCAAAATGTTGCGGTCGATTTTGAAAATAAATGTGATTTTGTGCAAGGGAATAGAGGATTTCAGTGGTTCCTCCTCTTTTGCTCTTAGGGTCGTTCCACGCATATGCATGATCCCTTTTCTGCTGACAAGGAATTGGTTACCCAAATCTTTAGTATATAAAACGACTTTTATAGAAGTTTAGACAATGATTTATATTATTTATTAAAATTCTAGCTGTGACCTGGCGATCTTCGTACCGCCTAAAATTGATTAAATTTATAAACATCCTTTTTGATAGTTGAACCTCGTCGGGTCGGCTTCTTGATCGTTTTTGTCCGCGCTAATGATTGAATCGAGTTGGTCCGGTCAGATTTTCTCAATCAACCAAATCAACCGAAGCAGAATGTGAGCAGTTTGGGAAGTTTGCCCGGGAAGTAATCCATTTCACATTCTATAAAGAACATTCTATAGAACATTAAATATCGGTAGTTACGACGGTGGTTGGTAGCTTGGACTACTTGGGCTAGTGGTCAATTTATTAAAATGATAGTACCTAGCGATATGCGCCGTACGGCCTATGTACACGTAGGCCACATGCCACATCACATAATTCTTTGCAAGACCTGACTAATCGGGTCAACCATACCCATCCACAAAATTTCATTGAAATCAGTAGAGTTGTTCCGGAGATCGACAACAGCGCCACCTATCGCCTCCAAAAATATATTTTTCAGAAAAAAATTCGGTTCGCGTATTAAGAGAACATCAATTATTCTAACACAATGCGACTTCTTTTGATATATCTACAACTAAAGGGTGATTTTTTAAGAGGTTTAGAACTTTTTTTAAAAAAAAAACACAAAAAATTCGAAAAAATGAATGAAATATTTATTTGAATCGATAGTTTGAACCTTGCAATTTAATGTTTAAAGATAATTTCATGCAAATGTTGACCGCGGCTGCGTCTCAGGTAGCCCATCCGCTGAGTCCAATTTTGGCATACTCTTTCACACATATCGGCCGGTATCTCACGAATGAATGCATGGATGTTGGCTTCCAGTGCGTCAATCGAAGCGGGCTTGTCCCTATACACATTAGCCTTGGCATACCCCCACAAAAAATAATCTAATGGTGTCAAATCGCACGATCTAGGCGGCCAATTGACCGGCCCGAAACGTGAAATTAACTGTTCACCAAACTCGCCTCGCAATTGCGCCATTGTTTCGCGTGCTGTGTGGCATGTGGCACCGTCTTGTTGAAACCACATATCATGCAAGTCAAGAACTTCCATTTCGGGCAAAAAAAAGTTTGTTATCATCGGTCGGTAGCGTTCACCATTGACAGTAACGCTGCGATTCGCATCATCTTTGAAGAAATATGGCCCAATAATGCCGCCGGCCCATAAACCGCACCAAACAGTGGCTTTTTCGGGATGCATTGGTTGCTGTTGCAATGCTTCTGGCTGATCTTCACTCCAAATGCGGCAATTTTGCTTATTTACGTACCCATTCAACCAAAAATGAGCCTCATCGCTGAACACAATTTTTCGATAAAAAAGCGGATCCTCGGCCAGCTTTCCAAGAGCCCATTCACCAAAAATTCGGCGTTGTGGTAGGTCGGCTGGCTTTAGTTCTTGCACCAGCTGTATCTTAAAAGGCTTTACGCCCAAATCCTTCCGCAAAATTTTTCACGTAGTGCTGTAACAAAGGCCTAACTGCTGGGAACGGCGCCGAATCGACATTTCGCGGTCTTCTGTCACACTAGCTGATACGGCCGCAATATTTTCTTCACTACGCACAGTACGTAAACGTGTTGGTGGTTTAATGTCCAACAAAGTAAATTTGGTGCGAAATTTGGTCACAATCTTCCGAATAGACTGCTCAGAAGGTCGAGAATGCCGATCATAAAATGGGAGCAGCGCGCGATGAACAATTCGAACCGAGCACGAATTTTGATAGTAAAATTCAATAATTTGCAAGCGTTGTTCATTTGTAAGACGATCCATGGTTAAATTGCAAACCAAACTGAAGCTGTTTGACAGTGACACAAGGTACTAAACACACGTCAGCTGTCAAAACCAGTGTTGCCAAAACCAAACCAGCTAAAAAATCACCCTTTATATATAGACGGAGGTAGATGAAAAACGAAATGTGCCTACAGCGCCACCTGTTGAGAATTTTTCGAATTTTGTTCCTAAATCATCCCTGATTCAAGACAAACAAAATGAAAAAAAAAATCATTCAAATCGGTCGGCAATTCATGTGTTTTTTCACGCACGCACAACACACACATACGTTTTTCGATTTCAACCAAACTGCACAAAAACCATATATAGACCAATACCAAAGATGTGTGAAAGTTTGGTTAAAATCGGTAGATGCGTTAAGGCGTGAATCGGCTACAAACGAACAGAATTTTAGAACTCAATTTGTATATACAGTGCGACCTCAATAAAAGCAACTAATAGAAATTTGGGCAGTTGCTTTTATTGAGTTTGTTGCAATAATCGAGTCAAAAATTGTAGGTGCCAAAAATGAGGCAACAAGTTAAACACCTCAGAATAGTAAAAAAAAAACGTGTTTTGCACTGGTAAAGAGACCAAAACTGATCATTTAATTCGTAGGTATTAGAAATAAAAAAATCAAATTTTAATTGTTTTTAAATTAAATTAAAATAAATTGAGAAATTTTTGGACGCATAATTCTTTTCCACAGCTGACTCTGGTAAGTTTTGCAAGGCTAAAATGTTACTCAGTGAAGCATCATTTTCTTCAGCCCATTGAGCTCATGAACCAATAGTTACTATTATCGAGTCACCTTTTTTTGAGGGGTTGCAATTACTGAGTCAACAATGGTAAGATTTAAGGTGTTGCTTTTATCGAGGAATTTCACGTATCGAGGGTTGCTTTTATTGAGGTCGTACTGTATATAGAGAAAAGAACGGCAATAGGATGAATGAGTCAATTTTCTCAGTCGCCATCTTCTTATATTTCTCGTTCAGCCAACCACACCAGCATCAACCGTTCAGGCAATCAATGACCGACTACAGGCGAAACCAAAAGGGTTTTACAAGTAACAAATTCTTTTTTTTTTCACACAAAACCCTTGTACATCCGATTTCGATTTATGATTTTGGACAAAGTTTGGTACATACTTACCCATCAGGAGCTATGCGCCTTTGATGAAGGAAAACAAATTTTGGTCAGCAAGATATCGTGATATGATGTCTAAGAAGAAAGGTATTTTTTACGGGTCTCGATCTCGTATCACTTTGAAAACTTTGTGTAGCCTGACAGCTGATTCTATCCACTAGTTCGCTTTTATTCGTTTGCAACACTACTTGCTGCGCACATTGTGGGGAAGTAACCACCGCTTCTCAAAATGACAAATCAAACAAAATCCAGCTTCGAATATTGCCAAGCCCGTAAGATAAGGGCATCTTTTGTAGCCAGGCCTGGAGGTACTATTTTCGAACCCTGGTGGTCTGTTCCGAGTTGTCCATTAATATTACCACAAACTATTAAAAGAGAGTGGACATACGCAGCAATGGGGCCATAATCGGACTTGCGGTTATCGACATCAGCATTATGACTTGAGATAGGCACACGAAACCTTTCGTCTTTTACAGGAAGAGACGTTGAGTTTGTTGGGAAGGCTTTTAAAATAATCTATATCTCCTCAAAGCAAATGGGTTTTAAGACTGATGGGTGGAAATTCTTCATGTCAGGAGCAGCGCCTTCAATGTCTGCTGTGAGTGGGGGATACTTCCAAGTCCCATCTTGTCAAGTAGTCAAGTAGAGTATTTTGGAGTGGATACCTTTGGGAGGAAGAGCTGTGGTTAAGCTGTAAGCATGCAATCTGGAAATCGAAGTACGCAGCTTAGATGAAAGAAATGCAGCCCTAATAATTAAGGTTTCAGATTCCTATTTCCGTGACTTCAAAGCTAACGTAGGTTTGAATGTAATGGCATGGCGTAGCGTGATTGGGAGGAGCGCGTACTGAGAGAAGATTTTGGCCTTTTGCTGCACATGTCCTTCTTTATTTCGACGCAAAAATGTCCATAAGTACACTTGGTAGCATCGAGGTCAACAGCACAGGTTGCCAGTTGAGTTCTGTGACGTACTTGTCGCATAGTTAAAGCAGGGTTTCTAATGTTCGCGTGTCGAGAGGGGATAAACTGTTCTGCGCAAGTCACACAAGTGCTTGTTACATTTGTCTACAAGTGGTCATAAGATCGGTTTTAAACTTGGAACTATGTTTTGCACAGAGGAACCTTCGTATCACAAGATTCTAAAAATTTAAACGAAGTTACTTGCATGCTTTCATCACTTTTTAACAAATTCAACAGGAACTTGTTTTACTTGTGGATTTGTCGCTTTAATTGACTCCTATGGTGTTTTGAAAACGGTAAACTTGAAGCGAATCGGCTTCTCTAAAGCGGCTAGATCGACCAAAGATCTGCAAATAAGGCCCTGGTATCCCTACCAGAATCTGGGCTGTCAGTATGCCACTTTATCTTCACTGATGGCTTCGTCATTCTTGGGTCCTCTCATCCTGAACTCACAACTGAAATCACAGCGGCTATCATTTAGTCGTTTGGATTCATTGCTTACACAAATTGTGCAAGGCGGCGCAAGAGTTGTCAACCGATGATCTTTGGCTGTAATTTAAAACTTTGGTTCTGCTTTTATTTTTTTGGATGTCTTACTTTTTTTGTCCATATCGAGTGATTAAAAACTTTGGTTCTGCTTTTTTTTTTTTTTGTATGTCTTACTTTTTTTGATTGATGATCATGCGGGCCCGATTTGTGCCATTTATCATCACCTTTGCCCGAACTTCCGGCGATAGGTCCGTGCATTCCTGGCGGATATTCTCTTATAGGACTTAAAGAGTCTCAGGCTTTTTGACACAGACTCGTGACTTCAGAAAACCACGAAAAAATATGTCTGGAACGGGTAAATCGGGTGATCTTGCCGGCCAGTGTAAATTGCCAAAACGAGAGATTAGGCTACCCGGAAAAGCAGCCCTTAGAATTGCGGTTGTGGTTTGTTCTTGTATACGGCGATGCTTCATCCTGTTGGAAACACAGGCTTTACAGTCCCACTTCATCTAATTGAGGAAGAAGCGTCTGGTCGATACTTCGGCGTCCTCAGCGACAGCTTTAGCCACAGCTGCAATATTTTCAGCAGAACAGCTGCTCCGCGACGGTTAGACCTGGCAACATGTCGTGCCTACCCACAACCTTCTAGGCGATCGGCTAAGCGTTGCAGTGGTGGCCCAGTCGGTGTCTGTCGACCGAGGATCTGTGCCGCTGTTGACGCTGCCCCAAGACCACCGATGAATTATTCCGCCAAAAAATAAGAAGAAATCTAAACAATTATAGCGATTCATGTCTTGCGACGTGTATTTTGTATCTGTTTACTTCAAGGGTCAAGGGTCCCTTACGGACCTGTTGCGCGAGCTTTTTATTTGTTTATTTTTTTTGCATCAAAAATGATGAAGTAGAATTGACATTTGCCGCCATTTGCAAAAATTATAGCATCTTCCGATAGGGTGATGACTTTTGACCCTCTTGCTAAATCTGCCGCAGAGGGGACGGCACAAAATGACATTTTTTGCGCGAATCGAGAAGTTTGTGGGCTCAGTGAATAGTGACACGATATGTTCTGCAAAACGCAGACCTCCCAATCTTGCCTAATAGAGAGAAATTACAGTCAAATAAATTGCTCGTTTCCTTCCCAGACTGTGTTCCCCATAAAGCTATCGAAGCTATTTTATTTGAAACAGTGTCGAATTGACCTCTGATTACGAAAATGAGGCTGTCAGATTTGCCGGATTAGACCGGACATAAGTCTTGTGTCACCATCGGCCATTGTCCAATGTGTCCAAAGGCCGATGCGGTCTTTCTCCGGCGCTCCATCAACCCATTTATCACAGTCAGAGTCAGAGACAGCATTCAAATGAAAGTTGCATGCCACTGACATGGCGCATTGTCTCTAATTAAATTGTATTCTTTTGTGGGCGCACTCATACATCCCGCACAAATCACTGGAAACAGATTCCACAAGGCCAACTCTCGGTGTGCTTGTATCTGTGAGGATTTTTATCTCGTTTTGTCTAGTTCCCCCTTCATATTACACGAGTATCTACAAGTATATCTATCTCTATTGACTAAAAAAACAAAACAAAACTATTTAGCTTAACGTCAATCCAATGGCGAATTTATGCACACTCCCTTGCACACCGCAGCTGACACCACACTTATTAGTAGCATAAAAGTATTGGCTTTGTTGTTTTGTCCTCACCTTGTTTTCGTCTTTTATCTCTCCTGTCTGTCTCGTTTCTTTTTATTCATTTGCACTTGTGATTATCTCCTTTCCTGTCGCAAATAGCAACATCTCTCTGACCCGTAAAGTTGGGGGTCTTCGGGTCTCACATCCCAATCTCTCAAGAAGACATGGTAAACTCAAAACTTAATTGTAATTTCCTTCCAATTCGCTGTTATTATCGTCGTCTATACGTAACGTAGTTACTTCACGCATGCCGTTCGGCACTCGAGTAACATTGAACTTGACAAAATTAAAAAAATTGGTATCTCTCAACTGAATTTATGTAACAATTACACGCCGGGCTGGAGTTGCCGTATGCATGCAAACAACTTGTTACCTCATTATAGCAATCTTTTTAAGCCGGAAGTAGGAAATTAAATTTACATACACATATGCAAACGATAAGTCGATGTGTGAGACTCCGAAGAAAACAAACTTCTGAAGTGTTCTTCTGTATCTAATTTTTAAGTAATTGTTTTGTTGGTTCGATTTTTTTGTGACTTGATTGAGAATCTCTATTTTATTAGACCTGCCATTTATGAGTCTCCCCATTTGACACGTGTATTATACAATTCCCAACTTAATCACGGAATATTTTTGATAACTTTTTTGCGTGATAACGCGACTGACCTTGTCTTTTTACGATAAAGATAATACGTAGGTACATATAAAGGGTTTTTGAACAGGGACGATACAAAAGTAGAGCGACAGGGACAGCAAACGACGCCGAATTTCTTGCCGCTCTTTTGACATGTCTCTTCAGTAAGGTTTGCCATTTCATGATGGAAAGATAAACGAGCCAACAACGAGTCGAAATTATAAAAATTTACTACCGAAATTCGGAGTAAATGACCTCAACGTTAAGAGCGCTACGTCCAATTTATGGTCGTCATAATCGTCCTAGCAGATCAACAATTGAGCGTCTAGTGGACAAAATTGAATCCACAGGCACAGTACAAAATGTTCCCGTGCCAGTGAGGCAAAGAAGTGCCCGTAGTGTCGAGAATATTGCTCCCGCTGAGGCTTCAGTTGAAGAAAGCCCAAATGTGTCTCTCACACGTCGTTCTCAAGCGTTGGCCATCTCTGTGACGTCGTTCTGGCGAATTTGGCAAAAAAGATGTTGGCCTACATCCTTACAAGATTAAATTGACGCAAGAACTGAAGCCGCTTGACCACCAGAAGCGTCGTATGTTCGTGAATTGGGCTCGTTCGTGAACAACTTGAAAATGATTCGGATTTTCATCGAAAAATTATCTTCAGCGATGAGGCTCATTTCTGGCTGAATGGCTTCGTCAATAAACAAAATATGCGGTATTGGTCAGGCAGCAATCCACACGTACTCCATGAGTCATCATTGCATCCCGAAAAAATTACGGTTTGGTGTGGTTTATGGGCCGGCGGCGTCATTGGGCCGTACTTCTTCCGTGATGATCAAGACCGGCACGTTACTGTGAATGGGAATCGCTACCGTTCAATGATAACCGAATATTTTTGGCCCCAATTGGATGATATGGACTTGGAGGACATGTGGTTCCAACAGGACGGCGCCACAAGCCACACAGCGAATGTCACAATCAATTTATTGGAAACCATGTTTGGAGAACGTGTTATCTCACGAAATGGTCCAGTCGCTTGGCCGCCTCGGTTGTGCGATTTGACGCCGTTAGACTATTTCCTGTGGGGCTAAGTCAAGTCTATGGTCTATGCCAACAAGCCATCGACGATTGATGAACTTCGTACGAATATCGAACGTGAAATTGCAGCAGTATCGGCCGATTTATGCTTGAAAACCGGCGAAAATTGGGTTCAGCGTCTGGACTTCTGCAAGCGTGCCCGTGGTGGCCATGCAAAAGAAATCGAGTTCCATACATAATGGCATCGAACGTACTTTCACAGGAATAAAGAATCTCATTGATATCCAAAACCGTTTTTGTTTTATTTTAAAAACTTTTGTAGCGCTCTTATTGAAAAACCCTTTATATCTGCTTGTACTTTGAATTCAAGTGAATGAGTAATTTGCTTAAACAAAGAAACACAATTATTTTGAAAGCGGGTCTTTGAATTGGAATTTCTTAAATTTATTGCTATTAACAAAGTCGACTGACTTTTAATAGAGACGAACTTTTGATTTGACTTTGTCTACGGTAAGTAGTTCAAGCGATGGAACATGTATTCGAAGTGGAGACTATGCCGCTTATAACTTGAGCTACGTTGGTTTGATACTCGTAATCTAATGACTATAAGGAAATGAACCGCCAAAGAAAGTGCTAATCGTAACTTGATAGCTCTGTTTTCCGGAACACTTGTCAGACTGTTCTTAATGAAACTGGACTGACAGATTAGTATGTTGACACCCAAAGGGAAAGACAGGTCCAGTTTTCGTCCTGTAATTTATGGCACTATCGGGAGGGACAACTGCCCAAATTAGTCCATTAAGCCGATTCTCTCAGTTGCGCGTCGTGGCTCTCTGAATGCGTGTTTAATCGTAGACTAGAGTCAAGAATCAATCCAAGACACATGTTTACTAGACGGTGGAGAAAGCTCTTCATATTCGGAACTTTTCTACTCATAAAAGCTCAAAAATTGGCCTAACCGAGGGCGATTTTTGCTCGGCTTAAAAAAATAAGTTAAAATAAACTAAGTCTCTCTAAAAAAAAAACGGAAATACGATGTCAAAGAGAAATCACTTCATATCCCGAACTTTTCTACTTATAAAACGCTCAAAAATTGGATTTTTGCTCGGGCTAAAATTAACTAAGTCTCTCTAAAAAAAACCGGTATTCGTTGTCAAAAAGAACCGAGATAAAAATCTTTAATGCATTCTGTTTAAAAAACACACTTTATCAGTTTTTATTAACCAAGTTTATTGATTAAATCAAGCAGTTGCTTAAATTCTAATTTGGAGGAAATTGATTAATCGGCTATTTTCAACCGAGTTTCCTTAAACAAGTTGATTCGGTTAGTTTTAATTCACTTAATCTATGGGAGCTGTATTAACAGTATAACTTGGTAGTTTTTAACTGAGAGTTGGTTGATTTTAAATATTACGCGATTTTTCTACGTGATAGCTCCCGTTTTATGATCCACGAGTTTCAAGCTGCGTCTATCTGTCTCGTTAAAGAGCGTTTCAACATCTTCTATCGTTTTGGGTACAGGGCGATGTTGTTTGCAAAGCCAATAGTTGGAATCAGAATCGTGCATAACTTTGTCATACATAAAATTATAAAATGCTGTGCCAAGGATTCAGCCTTATGACACACCGCCTCGTCAGATTCATAGACCATCGGGACTCTTTTCGCAAATTATTTTCTTATGTTCTTATAAATATAGACTGGTATCTCCATCTCGAAATAACAGATCCTTACGTTCCTTATTCGCCGAGTTAAACCTTTTTTTTTACGTCATCGATTCCAGCGCTCTATAGCTCTATAGAGACAAAAACTGTATTACGAAAGGGGTAGCAATTGCTTGGAAGTGAACCACAAATTTTCAAACGAATTTATTTTCAAATAATGTTGAAATATAAAAAAAGTTGGTAGCAGCTGAAAAATATAATTTAAACACATTTTAAATACATTTTTTTAACTTTCTCCATTACGTAGTAAGAGAAAGATATTGAATTCAAAATTTCGAACTCAAAAAAGTGCGTCGCAAAATTCTGTCCGTCTGTATGTGTGTCTGTATGTCCCGAGACCTACAGCATAAGCTGCTGCCCGGATTTCCTTTAAACTTAGGATTTGGAGTTTAGAGGCTAACAGTTCGGGACCGTTTGTATTTTTTGCATGGTGACCTAAATATTAATGGTACTTCCCATACAAAATGTTCATACCAGTTTGATTTGTTCGGAAACGGCTCTAACGATTTCAACCAAAATTGATATTCAAGCTTAAGTGGGTGAGGTTAACATAACCGCATATTCAAATTTCAGCTAAAAGAAATCGAATAATGGTACTTTTGAAATTTGGCCATATCTCGAAAACGGCCCATACGATTGTAACAAAAATTAATTTCGAAGGTAATATGGTAATTTCTAACTTAATGGAAAACTCAGTTTTTCTCTGTATTATCGTAAAATGGATTTTTGAAAAAAGTAATTTTTGAAAAATTTTGTTACCTTTACTTTACCAGAAAACGTCAATAAGGATTTTGACCAAAATGCAAACTTAGAGTAAAATTGATGTTTCCAAAATTATTGCGTCCTTAATTTTCATTTCGAATCACCGGAAACGCTAATTTTAAAAAACTGCTCATGTCTCGAAAACCCCATTTTCGATTTCGTCAAAACTTTAAAAACCAAGTAATGCTCACATCCGAACAATAACTTGTACTCGATTTTCGGCTAAATAACTAAGCAATAGTATTTTTCAAACTAAACATTGCAATATTTTAAAGATAAAATTATTATTCTTAATAAGATCCCGTACTTAGTTTTTCTCAAAAAAATCGAACAGATCAATTTCTTAAATATTTCTCAAAAATGACTTACCCAAATTCCGATCTGTATTCGCATATTTTCGGTATAATTTTGAAATAATAACAATAACCCAACTTCCAATAAAAATCCAATAACAGCAAACTTCTTTTTAGCAAATATTACCAACTTCTAATTTTTTCCAACCATATTGAATATGCACCCTAAAAATATTTCCAACTACTTGGAGCTTACATAATCAGCAACTCCCACTTCATTTACATTAAAACTTTTGATAAAGGAGAAAGTTACGTTCGACCCAGACGTGTATTTCATATTTTAATATAATAAGGTTGGTCTATCTCACTCCTTTTGGGAATATGCGCTCTAGTTTTTCGTACTGCCCTAGTTTCATTTTCAAAGCATGAAAAACGCAAAAAAACGCTCTTGTTATTACCGCATTGAGCTTCTTCAGTATTTTTTAACGTACTCTTGTCTGGAGCTGGAACTGGAACCTGTTGTGAATTATCCGTTTAAGGATTACACAAATCGTCGTAAACGAATAGGACAATAAGAGGAAGGTTCGTTTAGATTTCCATTTCACTTTAAAGGCTTAGCAAATAAAACTTCCCAATTGATTCATCGATTTTATTAATTTTATACTTAAATTACTAACAAAATTCATGCAAGAAAAAAGTTTAAATGACAGTCATCATTTTAAAACTAAAAAGTTTGTGGTGAATAACACATCAGATATTTAAAATATTCGAATGATAATCTGATGTGGGGTGACAGTCAATGTATTGGATTAAATATTAATAAATTATATACAATATATCTCAAAGGCTAAACATTTTTACACATTTTAAGAACAAAGCACTAATAATAAAATATAAAAACCTAACAATTTCGAAATAAGACAATGAAAATTTTATAATTTTTGTACTGATGAACAAAAAACATTTAAAAAAAATTTACTTAATGCAATCATAGTTTAAAGTGAACAACGTCTTTTACCTTTCTGATATAAGAGGAAGACAAGGTTTTTCTTTAATGAAAATTGGGCAATTTATTACAAAAAAAACTTTGCAGGTGTATAATTATAAAACCCAGGAAAAGTGTGTGCCAAAGGTGCAATAATGACTTAGCTAATAATTTTTCTTATGCATTTGAGAATTTCTACTCAGTATGTTACCACTTTGTTTAAAAAACTCTCTTAAGACTTAAAAAAACATATAAATGTCTGACTGATAAAATTTGCAACGCTTGTGCAGATTCAAAAAAACAAACCGCCAAGTCCAGAACACCGTTTTTGAGAAATCGAAACACACTCAAGACACCATTGACATTAACTCTCTGTTTCCATGATTTAAAAAAGGATTGCAGCCATTTAAAAATGTTACCTCGAAAACCAGAACCACCACCAGTATGCTGAGTGACAAATAATGGTCCAGGAAACTTTCATCTGAATGAAAATACATACTTTCTCAACTGCTACTCTGTAAATAAAATCAGTATGATCTTTAGAATGAGAGGTGAGATAGTTAATCTAAATTTTATACCCCATCGCTCCGATCTACGAACTACAACACTTTGCGAACTTTGCAAGAACTAGGGAAGACGTTTCCTTTTTCTGGCAGTTTGCCCAATTTTGAAGGAACTACGAGCTATGGAGTTTTCAAAGGTTACTCTAGAAGAAGGTGAAGATTAAGCGTTTTAAACGGCTGAATGGATGGGACGTTTTATACAGAAAGCGAATTTAAGAGGGAGATTTTGAATAATTTTGTATTATTTTAACTAATTTGTTGTCTGTAAATAAATTCAGGATATTATATTGTCAACCTGGTAGACGGCCTTAGGCCAAACCAAATAGGCTTATCTTTTACTTATATCAATTTGCAATAAAAGGCATTTTAAACTAAACTAAACTGATCCACCATATCGAATGCTTTTGCCATGTCTATAAAATGGCAGATTTATTACAGTTCAAACTACCATACATACTCTCAAAATAGCATCCTTTGTTGACATTTGGGCTCTAAACCCGAAGAGGTTGCTACAAAAGAAATTAAACTTGTCTAGAAACGCCAAAATGCGAACTTTAAGCGGTTTTTCAAAAATCTTAGAAAAGGTGGAAAGAAGAGAAATATGCCTTTAATCTGAAATATTTTTTTCTGTTTTCCTTTCAAAAAAGAGGTACAACTTCGGTACAAAACAGTACCTTTCAACACTACGATTAAATAAGGCACTCAGACATCAACGATATACAACGCAATAGATTTCAGAAGCACACTTGAGCAAGAGTTTTTATTTTTTTGAAGATATGATAACAATGTCAATTTCTTTCAAAGTTATCGGCTGAAAAACAAAACTGTTGGGTTATATATCTTCGACAGGTAAACTTGAAGAAATAGAGCAATCACGGTTTGCATTTTTCAGAAACTTCTGCGAAATAATCGCTGAACTTGTTAAGTGCCAAACTACACCTAGTGCCTCATAATATCTACGTTTACCAAAACCCTCGAGCACTACAATAAATTACTAAAAGCTAACCAATACCTCCTGGGAGTGTTTTCACCCAAAATTCAGTTCCCATGTCTCAATTCAAATTCCTGTCAGTAGCAGGCCTCAAGCAGTGTTAAGTCCTGTTTCGGTTTTTGTTTTGTTAACCCATCATTCGGTGTACTCGACGTCATTTAGCATAAATCTCCCCCGAAGAAGCTGCCTGTTTTGGGGATCATAAAATATTAAACTAGTTACGAGGTGTATCTATTAGATGATAAGCCAACCACATTATCTCTATACAGAGATTATGTTTTCGGATAGGTATACTAGAACTTCATTATTCCTATTATCTAGGGTTCGCCTTTATGTTAATTATTTCTGAATACGCAATATGTCCTTAAGGCTATGTGGTAGTGCTATTTCATTCATCGCTTTCAGTTTAGGAAGCCGATTGGGGGGTAGATAAAAGCTGGAGCTTTTGTGAAGGACCAACAAATTAATTTTGTTTATTTGATATGTCAAAAGAAGTGAAAGTATGCTTCAAAAATCCCCCAAGCAAACTGAAAATAAAAAATGATCCTGGACACAATCCAGTGAGAATGAAACAAAATCAAAGACAGCTCCAATATAATGTGTGGTCTTTTCTTAACCCTTACCAATTGGTAGGATTTTCAATAACAAAAGATTGGAAATATTTTTTTTTGAGGGAAATTTACGTCCTCAACATGGGAATTTTCAAATGGAAAGGCTACAACACTGCTGGTGTTTCCAATAGTTTTCTATAGTTCAGAAAAACACCCAAAAATTAGAGCAGTATTAGAAACACATTATTTTGCACTATCGATTGATGTTTGATAACGATAACCCTAGTTTTAGTGAAAGGAATTCGTTTTAAATAAAATTATAACCCATTGAGTGTTGCACAAGGGTTAGTGTCATGTAACAGCTACAAAAGATATCCTTTTTTTTTTTGTAATAAAAATCGAGTCTCATTTCGATTGTAAAAAAAATAAGATGTACCAGCTACGAAACAGAAATTGTACATTTACGTATAGGTTCAAAGGTCTTCCGAATTTAATTCTCAACTATTTTTATAATAAGAGGTGTTATTGTGGTATTCAAAGAAAAATGCCATTTTTTGAGATAAATGATCGGATGTTTGAGGAAGGTATGCCGTTAATAATGAAAAACAACATCAGCCAAATGGCCACCACGAGCACGCATACAGGACCATATACTTTTCATGAAATTTTCCATAACCAAATCGCAAAGTGGCTGCCCTATGTCCTCGATAGCCTCTTTGAGGTCTTGAATCGACGCTGGGCTGTTGGCGTAGACCTTATCTTTCACGTGGCCCCAAAGGAAGAAGTCGCAAGGTGTTAAATCACAAGATCTCGGTGGCCAATTGTGATCACCTCTTCGAGAGATAACACGGTCCGAAAACTTTTCCCGTAAAAGATCAATGGTTTCGTTTGTTGATGATCGGCCGGCTTGAGTTCTTGTGTTAACTGAACTTTATAAGCCTTAAGACCCAAGTCTTTATGCAAAATACGGTGTAATAATGTTTGTGGAATGCCGAATTCCAAAGAACGACGACGAATGGACAAACCTGGGTTTTCTTCAACACTGGGCTACAGCAGAAATATTCTCAGTTGTTCTTGAGCGACGTGCACGGGTTTTATTCTTCACATCACTAACTTGTCCCAACAGCTCGAATTTTTCCACCAATTTCTGTATTGCGGTCCGAGAAGGTGCTTCACGACGACCAAAAAATGCTTTAGTTTTGCGAACCGTGACTGCAAGATTTTCACCATTTTTGTAGTGAATCTTAATAATTTCAATGCGTTGTTGAAGCGTGTATCGTTCCATTTTTAGTAATGGCGTAGTTTCTACTTGTCAAATGTCAAAGAATAAAAGCTTCAAAAGTGACAGCTACCGAAATAGCGGGTCATTCACAATAACACCAATCATTGGAAAACCCTTTAATTACAACTTGTTGCAATGAATAGGAGAATGGTGAATTTTAAAAACCAAATCGGATCGGAGGATCGAACTTTAAATCTGGGCTCTAATCGCGTAATTTATGAATCGATAGTCGTCGAAACGATTGAACTAAGCGATATCGTTTTTAGTTTACTTCATATAACAACATCGTCGGATCGTTCAATCGAATCGTTTATCGTTCTCGTTTTGAGAACAGTTTGAACATGACTGTAAACAAACTTTGACAACTGAAAAATCAAAAAATGTGTGGAAATTGTTTTTTTTTGTGATTTGTTTATTTTTCTTCGTTGGATATGAAATTGGGAACTTAATGCAAAAATGGATAGTTAGTATCAAGATGCAAGTATGCAAACACAGCTAGTAGTGTGAAAAAGCAAGATTCGCCCAAGAAGGGCGGATACACAAGAGTGTTTTAGGAAGTTTTATTCCTAAGGATCGAGTTGTACGAAGAATTCAATGAATGATTTTTTATGATTGTATTACTGCATGCAATCATAAATCAAATAAATTAAATTAACTTAATATTCAAAAAAGAAATGCAACCGCCATCTTTATGCAAAGAATGCGTTCTATTATCTGCAACTTCGATAAAAGCAAGTCCTCTCCAAAGAGAACATAAGTTGGTGTCTTCCGTAAAATATTGTTTTACTTCTCTAAAACCTAACTAAAACTGAAAAAAATTACACCAAAGACGATGAAACGATTGCAAAATAGCCATCGGTCAATCGAATCGTTTCGACGATAGTATTTGCCAGTTGAATTAGTAACGTGAAGCAACATTAAACGATGATCGTCCAATCGTTTCAACGATTATCGTTTTTTTGTTTGTTACACGAAGTAGAAGTATCGTCGAGATGATGTCGTTAGATCGTTTTGTGCTTACGCGATTAGAGCCCTGTTAACATCTCTGAGGCGCTTAACTTTTTTGTTGCATCGGCTTTAAAAAAAAAATGATTTTGCTGACTTGAAGAACCTTTGTTTTGTTTTTTTTTTTTTTTACAAAATATTCGAAATTCCTGAAAGAACGTGGACGCATTTAAATGTCAGCTTATTACCCAGTCAGGTATTATTCTTTTACTAGATTTGCGAACTGAAAAGCTGGATTAATCTAGAGAAGTCAAATAAAAAAAAAAAAAAAGTCGGACCAATATCAGGAAAAGTTTTTAATTATTACAGTTAAATCTGTTTTTTTTAAATGTGTATGATTTAAGTTTCACCATTTTGTAATTGTAAATAGAATGCGTACATTTTTAAACAATTTGTTTCAAAATATATTTTTATAAAGCTATCTGAATGCTCCAGAAACAATGCTGTCAATTTGAAATGACATCGATATGTAAAACAGTCCAACCCATCCGACTTGTCTTATGTAAAATTTCCATTCGATGATAAAAGTATAAATGGTGCCTATTAATTGTTCTTGTTTCTCCAATGCAACCAGATTGATAATCAAGACAAGTCGCCAGCTGAATTCCAAATCAGCTTCTTGACTATATGGGCATATCTGAGACTGAGACTGAGACTGAGACTGAGACTGAGAACCTACAGTGTGGTGGTTCCCATAAACACTTTTAAACACTTTTCCCCACAGCAATTAATTATTTGCAGGTAAACACGACTGTCACGTAGTTAGTGTTGCATTAACTGCCGGGCTCACTGTTGCCGATTTATTTATAGAACAAACCTTGAAATCAATAGGTACCACTCCATTGCACAGTCTTGAACACATGACATATTAGCTCACGGAAAATTCATCGCACCAGGTTGTGACGGCAATAATAACAAATTCACAGCAGTGAGCAACAGTTGTGCTTAAGCAATCCCTGTGGCAGCAACCCTTCAAATGTAACCAGAAAATGTGCGTAAAATTAAATTCTGCTCTTACATAAACAAAGAGAAAACAAAACAAATTAGGTTTGTTTTGGCATTTCAAATTCAGCGCATATACACAATATATAAGCCGAACTTAACCACAACAAAAAAACGAAGGCGAACAGAGAAAAACCGGCAAAACAACGCAGTCCCGACTATGTAAGGCTCCCCCTCTCTTTTCTTTTTTTAATTGAACGACAGCAATAGTTTGCGGTCTGGTGGCGAAAGAATATCAAAGCCCAATTAGCTAACAGGGTGGTCTGCGCGAGGGTACTAGTCATTGCTTTGCCATCGCTCACATTGTCAGTGTTTTTGACCACAATAAACAAAAAGAGAAGACCTATAACCGCTAGAGTCGAGTGGTGTGATTGTGCCTTCCTTTGGTTTCACTTTTGCTTACACTGGTATTTTGCTTACATAGTGACAACGCGACCTGCTGCTGACCCCCAAACTAAGGAGAAGGTGACTTAACGAGATGTTCAGCTTAAGATGGTAGATTAAGTTAATCAAATAAAGGGGAACTAAAGTAAATTTCAAGTTCTATTGTCACACCACAAGGTAGTGCTGTAGGTGGAAGATTTTAGTTATTTACTTATTGAAGGAGACAGTTTCAAAGGAGTGTCAAATGTTCGTTAATAAACAGATCGAGAAACGTCGGTTGTAGTGCACGCGTTGGTCTAACTTCATGGTAAAGATGGGAAGGTCGATAAATTTTTCAGTAAATTCGGTCAAGGTAGATGAAAATCGTTTTCTTTTCAAGTCCTACTTGATAACTGGGTTTGTTTTATACCAGCAGTTACTTTCAGGTTTGCTGTACGAGTATACGAGTAGCATTTTGCCAAGGTTCTATATGTCAGACGGTAGAATTGAGTACGTTTGATTGAAATGCAGATGCCAGTCTCGAGAGGTCCAAAAATATGATTCCGAATTATATAAATTTTAGATGAAGCTTGAGCTCTTTTCTATTTCCTGAGATCACTCTTTCGATAAGGACTTGCTTTCTTTTTACAATACCTACTTTTGCTAACCGGGCCTTTTGAAAATATTGATATCCTGGATCATTCCAATCTTTTGATTTCCGGCCGTTCACTATAAGTGTAAAATTAGGATATATACCTCCACTTTTATATAATTTTTAATTATAAAATCATATTTCGTTTAATTCTACAATATAAACGCATACTAGTCTATCAAGTAATGCAGGTATTTTTTAAAAATGTTCCTTAAAGTGACCCCTTTTGAGAGGGGCAAACTAATTTTGAAATAAAGCAACTGATCGTCGCGTATCACCCCACGGATTAGACCAATCATTGTCATAAAAAATAAAGTCAAATTTGTAAGCGAACAAATTGAGTTTGGCCTTTTTATTTATTTTTTATCACCCCCCTTAGTAGGGGCAATCAAATTTGAAACTTATCAGAGCCCACCACTGGCTAAGCATCACACAGGAGTTGGAATACATTTCAGCGCTCCTAAAACAAGTCGGGGTAGTGGTACCTACTAAAAATTGTAAATCAAAACGTGTATCCGGATTTTTGAAAAAAAAAAAAAAAAAAAACCCTTTAGGACCTTTAAGTTAAGAGCAGTGCCTAGCTCAAGGAATACATTACATAACTAACTGCATTTTAAAAATTGGCACAGTAATGGAACAACAAGTACGCATAATTGTTGTTTTTCTTTCAACATTTTTCAAGCTTTAGGGCTCAGAGGCTGGTGCATTAGTGAAGGAGGGGTCTCAGCGGCGTTGCCAACCTATTTTGACGAAAAAATGTTAAATAATACCTAAAATAATTTTCTTAGCTAAACTGGAACAATAAATCAAAAATTAAGCACAAATATAAAAAAATAAACAAAAACAATTTTTAATCACAGAAGAAATTCTTAAAAGGAACAAAATTCATGACTTTTTAGTTTCATAATTAGGTACAAGGTATCGAACAAAACAAACATAGTTTAATCCATCAGATCGTCTTGGTCCTTGAAACCATTCATAAAAAAAAATAAAAAGTTAAAATAAAAATATTTGAAAAATATTTGGAATAAAAAAAAAGAATCCTTAAAAAAAAAAAACAAACCTTAAAGCCTTAGCTAATGAAAAAATGCCGAAAAGGCATGAAAAAGCCTTAGTTGGCATTACTGGGTCTCAGGATAGAAGCACAGAACCACGTTTTTCCCAAAGAGTCAAACAAAGATTCGAGAGTATCTATCCATCCTTAGAAAGCATGCAATTTTAGATCCCTTGAATTTGTACCAAGAACGAGAATTCACGAAAAAACTTGTTTTTATTTTTTTTATATTTCGAAACAACCGTGTAAACGAGCTGCAACCCCTATAAATAGATGAAAACAAAGTACCTAGATAATTGCAGTTTTGAAACAAAGCCATTACAGCTGTGGAAAAACAAAATGCACCGACTATTGTAAACATGACCGCCGCTCAAAGGGGTTCTCCGAATGAAATAAGAGTAGATCGCTAGGGCAACAACTGGGCATACCCAAATTCCGGCTGACTAATTGTTTCCATGGTCATTTAATTAGACTGGGTACATGTATCTGGGACCACAAAAAGGGGCGTGATCGCAATGCGATGTTGGGGAATTTTAGATTCGTTGACAGGTTGGGGCTTGGAATCTTGAATTGAGTTTGTAAAGAGCATAATATGAAACCTAAAACTGCATTCCATTTTTAACTTTCTCCTATACGTAGTAAGAGAAATTTATTGTATTCGTACAAAATTTCAAAACTCGAGATGTTAATCAATTCTGACATTACGATGATAGGCGAACTCAAAAAAGTGGGTCGCAAACTTCTGTCCGTCTGTCTGTCTGTTTGTATGTCCCGAGGCCTACAGCATAAGCGGCTGCCCGGATTTCGTTAAAACTTCGGATTTGGAGTTTGGGGGCTTACAGTTCGGGGCCGATTTTTTTTCGCATGGTAACCTCAATATTAATGGTACTTCCCATACAACATTTTCATACCAGTTTGATTTGTTCGAAAACGGCTCTAACGATTTCAACCAAAATTGATATTTAAGCTTAAGTACGTGAGGTTAACATTACCGCATACTCAGTTTTCCGCTGGAAAATCGAATAGCGGTACTTTTGAAATTTGGACATACATATTTCGAAAACGGTCCATAATATTGCAACAAAAATTCTAAGTTAATATGGTCATTTCTAACTTAATGACAAACTCAGTTTTTCTCTGCATGATCGTAAAATGAATTTTTGATAAAAGTCAATTTTAAAATATTTAGTTTCCTTTAGTTTACATGAAAACGGCAGTAACTATTTTGACCAAAATGCAGACTTAGAGTAAAATTGATGTTTTCAAAATTGTTGCGTCCTTAATTTTCAACTCCAATCACCAAAAACGCTGATCTTAAAAACTGCTCATATCTCGAAAACCCCATTTTCGATTTCGCTAAAATTTTAAAAACCAAGTAATGCTTAAACCCGAACAATAACTTGTATTCGGTTTTCAGCTAAATAGTTAAGCAATGGTAGTATTTTTTCAAACTAAACTTTGCAATATTTGGTACTGTTTTGTCTGTACTTAGTTTACCTCAAAAATTCGAATAAACCAGTTTTTTAATTATTTCTAAAAAAAACTACTACCCAAATCCCAATCTATTTTCACATATCTATGCTATATTTTTGTTATAATCTCCCCACTTCCCATAAAAATGCAATAACAGCTACACAAAACTTTGTTTTAGCAAATATTTCCCTTTTTTTAAACTTGTTCAATATGCAACCATAACTTGGGACAATTGTCTGTTACTGACAGCTTCAACTTATAAAAAGTCACATTGTTATTATATATATTTATGTACTGCCTATCAGATGAATAACACAAAAGTGAATTTTATTTAACACTATATATTCCTTTTCCTATATTCTATGCACCGTTTCTTTTATCTAGCATCGGTTCTCAGATTTTTACCTACCTACTTCATAAAATAAGAAAACAACCAACCAAACTTTTGATAACCGATAACTGCTCAGAGCAATATAGGCAGACCTACAATACAACTTGGCGTACGCATCGATAGATCTCTCTAAATGTCTAAAGAGGCTTGATAGTTGCTCCATTAATTTAATAACATCTGATCGTAGTAGAATCTCTTCTGACAGTGGAATAGGTCGTATGTGACAACACTTTCTAAGTGACCCTCTTTATTACGGGTATATATCACTTTGGAATGGACTACCCTTGTCCATATATTTGGACGCTTGTTTCGCACAGTTAAACTCTAAAAATACCTCCAACGTGCTATTAGGACTATGTGTCCTCGATTTTCATTTGATTTTTACTAAGCCAACACAAATTGGATTTACTTGTGCGTACTAAAGACTGCGACAGTGCCAGCACCAATTAGTCTCGCTAATTGGATTTTCCTTACCGCCATAGATGGTTCAATCTTAATTAGAACCACTTTTAGTGCATTCAAACGGCTATCTGTGAGTCACATAATTTCATAACTTCCCGATCAATAACTGATCAAATAAGCAAAACGCTTCCTCTCCCAAAAATGTAAATCAAAACACAATCAACATCCCTGCCTGATGAAATATAAGACAAAGTATCCAATGTGTCCCATCTACAAAATTCTAATCATCCTCCGAAGTGATTTATGTTTAAACATATGGCGCTGGAGTGAGACATTACAATCTGGAGGCATAGCAAGCCAACAAAAAATGGAAAATGCGGTCACCGGGTAGGGAGAAACAAAATTAATAACGGTCTGTTATAAAAGATAAAGATATACTGTCTAGGAGTAGGACAAATCAGTCGTTGTGTATGTTTTTGAATTTGTTTTTCTCGTATTCTTATTTTGACTGCTTCTTTCTTTTCAATTTGTATCCCCCCTCTGTGAGAGTTGCTTTTACGATTATTTCTTTTTGCAACAAACTCTGGCGCAGTACAAGAAAAAGAAGTAAATATGTATTTTGAATATTGTATATACGATAGTATATGACGATTTCCTTTAACAAATTTTTGATATTGCCGCCATTGGGGGATGGCATTTCTTTTTCCCCAATATCTCCTGCTGGATGGACATTTTTTTATCTTCTTTTTTTGCGCTTAATCTATGAAAATACTTTGTAACAAGTCGAGGGCGCTGAAAAATACACAAGAAAATGCGATTTCAACAAAACGGAAACGTCAGACGACACGAGATATCCGCTTATTGGAAGTTTTTTCCTTTGTAGGTTTTTTATCATCTGTATCTTTTATGAGCACAATCGTACATCCATCCGAGTAAACGTATCTATAAATCTTCACGTTATGTAAATAGACATTGGATAGATTTAAAATGCAAAAAAGAAAAATGTATCCAGAAGCATGGCAAGACTGAATTTTGATGTCCTTTTACAAGACTGCTGCAAGTAAGTGTGCAGTAAACTGCAACAAAGTTGTTGCAAAGATTTTCCCATTTGATGTCTGGTGAAATGATGATGGCCTGGCGTTGTATATTTTTCTGCGTGGGAAATTGATTGTACTTTTGCTAGCGGCCATCTCTTACCGGTCCGATGAGTTCTATAGTCTCGAAAGAAACAGAAGTGAATAAATTGCAGAGGTTTCAGTTTGCTGCATTTGGTATTTATACGAAAAAGTTATGTTCGTCTTAGTGGCCTTTTGTACCCCATAAAGGGGGGTGCTCACTCAAGTGACACCGTTGCAGTGAGTGATTTGACATGTGGTATATTTTATTAAGTGTACACCACCGATTTACATATATTTGCGATTCTGGAGCTGACAAAAGGTTGTGATAGATGAATGTTTTCAAGGAGATCTGATTCAGTTGGTAACAGTGATTAGGCAACAGTCCTCCCCACACTGTGGGGAAAGGGTAGGCATTTTCTTTGTGTACTGTAGGGATTTTTTTTGTTTTATGTTTCACCACTGAGTGGACCAGAGTTGTCATTATGAAAGGCTTGTGGATGCTATTCAAATTTACATCATACGGTGCTCTAAGAACACTGTAGTAGAGGCTTTTGCGATGATGAAAAAGAAACATTTACTTGCCATGATGAGGTCATCACGGGGACCATAGACAACCCATACTGAGAACCCCACAATCCTCTTGCCGCGGGACTCTCAATTTTTTTTTCAAATTCACCATTTTGTATTCCTATCGGTGTTGCCAATTATCCGTGTGACATGCAAAAACAAACAAAAAATACAAAAATAAATGCCGCCAGCCGCGAAAACCGTGGGGAAATGTGAAAGAGTTCGGGAATACCACATTTTTACATAACTGAATGCCATTGGTTAGTTATTATAAATTGTTAAAAGGCCAATAATTTGATTTGTTTGGTTAATAAAACTATCTAAAATATATGTTTTATATACTAGAAACATATTAGGACAAACATGGTTGTGTATTTTCCGCTTTTGGATATCATTAACTTCGATTTCGTGTGTAAATTTTTCTTAAATAATGAAGAAAATTTGCTCAAAATGTTTTTATTTTTCCTCAACTAATCAACATTGTTAATTTTTCATGAATATTTTAAGCAAATGTACACTTATTCCTAAAAACAAATACTCTCCACACGTAACGAATAATTTCAAATTTAACGGATAAAATTCTATGAACTCTGCCAGCAACTTTGCCCGAAGCGGAAGTGGCTCATATTTTTTGGGAGTGTGTTGGTGAGCCGGAATTTTATAAGTTTCTCAGTATTGTCTCTGATTGTGGTTTGGTGGTTCTGTTTTTTTGTTTGAACTCCGTGAATTTGTTTGTGCATAGTGCAATAAAATGAAAAGGTTTGTTAGATTCAGGCTTGAAATATTGTTATTCCTATTACAATAAATCAAAGTAAACTTGTACAATAGATATTTAGTGAAATGGTATTCTTTGTAGGCGGTAAAGGCAAAAAAAGCTGTAAATGTGTCTTGTGCTGCTGGAGGTTCTTAAACAAATGAGTCTGCTGGTGTTCCTGCAGATTTGGTGGAAGAATCACCTGAATCCCCTGCCGAAAGAACCAAGGAAGATGAGTTTTCTGATGCTGGTGAAGTTAATATACCTACCACATCTTCAAAAAGAGCAAATATCGCTCGCAAAAGTAGTGTCAAGGATGGTCGAGTGATTTTGCCTTTCTTAAGGAAATCAACAAAATCCATTCTGTTCTATATATACACTAACAGCATATAGAAAGCAAGCCATCAAAAATCAACCCACATCGCATAAACAACAACCAAAAATAAATATAGTAAATTTATTAAATTTAAATAAAGTTGATTCTGACCAACTAAAAAAAAACTAAAAGCATGAAACCTCAGAACTAAAAATAATAATGTTCATTTCGCAGTATAACCTAGCCATGTCCTTAAATGAACCTTTTATTGCATTTATAAAAAGTGTTGATGGTGAAACTATAAAAGATATAAAGCTTGAGAGAACAAAACTCAAAGAAACAATAACGTCAAGTTTGTTAGAAGAGGCAATCGTGATATACCTAGTGGATGTTTGAAAAAAACTAAAGTTTCCTGTGATAATTGATGAGACAACGGATGTCAGTTCCTCAAAGTGCTTATGTTTATGTGTCGTGCTAAAGTATTTTGATTTCAAATATGGTAAAGTTAGAAATCGATTTCTTTCCTTAATTGAGCTGTTTGAGTTTGATGCTAAATCTATTTTTAAAGGAATATTAATCTTTAAAAAATTGTGTTGTCTTTGCCTCAGACAATGCTGCTTTGATGGGTGGCAAAAAAAGTGGAGTTCGATCTCCTTTTTGAAAGGAAAATCCAAAAGAAATAATAGGTACCCCAATTTCAAATATGAAATAAGGCCCCACTGCGATGCAATAAGGACCCAAAAAAAGATGAAATAATACCCCAATTTCAAATATGAAATAAGGCCCCACTGCGATGCAATAGGGCCCCAAACAAATTTAAATAATACCCCAATTTCAAATGTGAAATAAGGCCCCACTGCGATGCAATAAGGACCCAAAAAAAATGAAATAATACCCCAATTTCAAATATGAAATAAGGCCCACTGCGATGCAATAAGGACCCAAAAAAAAAATGAAATAATACCCCAATTTCAAATATGAAATAAGGCCCCACTGCGATGCAATAAGGCCCCAAAAAAAATTTGAATAATACCCCAATTTCAAAAGTGAAATAAGGCCCCACTGCGATGCAATAAGGACCAAAAAAAAAATGAAATAATACCCCAATTTCAAATATGAAATAAGGCCCACTGCGATGCAATAAGGACCAAAAAAAAAATGAAATAATATCCCAATTTCAAATATGAAATAAGGCCCCACTGCGATGCAATAAGGACCCAAAAAAAATGAAATAATACCCCAATTTCAAATATGAAATAAGGCCCACTGCGATGCAATAAGGACCCAAAAAAAATGAAATAATACCCCAATTTCAAATATGAAATAAGGCCCCACTGCGATGCTGTGGCCCCCAATTTCAAAAATTAATGAAATAACACCCCAATTTCAAAAATGAAATAAAACCCCAATTTGTTGTTTTTTTTTTTGTATATTTCATTGCTTTTTAATTCAATATATTGTCTTCTTAGAAATAAATTCACAATCTATTATATATTTATTTTTAATTAAATATTGCAACATTTCTTCATAACATTTTCTCGTTTTTTAATTCATTAAAATGAAAAATAACGAAAATACCTAAAAACAAATTTGTAAATATTTTCAAATTTGGATTTTTAGTAAAATAAACTATCTAGTATAACATTATGAAAAAATGAAAATCGCGCGATTTTTTGTACCAAATTTTCGCCAGCGGCGCTAACATTGAAACCATTTTTTTAATTGAAATAATATCTTCTATTCGGCGGTGGTATATTTTCCTTTATTTCGCTTATTATTTTTAAAGACTAAAATATGCTTAAAGCTTGTTTCTGGTCTTCAAAAATGAAATAAGGCACAAAAAATTAGATTTGGGGTCTTACTTCACTTCTTCTTTTGGGGTCTTATTTCATTATGAAATTTTGATTAGGAAAAACAGGCCCGGAAAAAGGAAACAAAACACCACATTTTATTAAAAATCGTTGTTTTGTTTCCTGTATAATTTTTTGGGGGCCTTATTTATTTTATTTTTTTGGGACCTTATTTCATTGGGGCCTTATTTCGCAGAGCCATTATTATCGCTGTGAAAGTCACTTGGTTTTGCCCTCGTTAACCGCTGAGCCCATTTTAGCCGCTTCTGTGTCTATACTTGCAATCGCGATCCAAAATCTTTAAATCGCTATTTGTTTAAGAGTAGTACATACTAAGCCGCAGTAACGCTGCCCATAGCTACATCCTAACCAGTCAAGCGGCTGGTAAATTCCGAACTTAGTGAGGAAATTAAGGGAATTTCAAAAGTATATGAAGGGAAAACCCAAACCAATGGCATACTAACACTGGTCGTAAAGGGCTTCGACCATTTTATGCCGCACCCAATTCTAATTCACAATTGGCTTTATTGGACATCCACCCTTCTACCAACAACCGCCCTTTGAGGAACGTGTGTTTTAAGGGAAATGCCACCACCATATATGCTGTAGTGTCACTGAGGGAGAGGATCAATTAAATAAATTGGACATTGTGGAAATAAAATTGAGTATTGTTCCTCCACTGTAGGCGTTTTTCTTTTTTAGTTCAGAGCAGAGGCTGAATGTTATACAAAAAGTTCGTGTTTCTTTTTAAGCTCAGATACATCAGAACCCAGAATTTGTGTTTCCTTTTTTGTTCGGAGCATGATCAGAGCGCGGTCTATGAGCTCAGAATAAATTGACTGACCAGGCTGAGTGAAAAGCTGATTACACACTTCCAGTCACATTTGACAGAGAAAAAAAAAAACAGGATAAGCAAAATAGTTGAAATGGCGGACGAACCTGGTTGTTCTCGAACTGAAAATTAGCCAATTTAATAAATAACAATTTATAAATATTCAATTTATGAGAACTATGTGCTTGAATTTGTTTCATAAATACCTCAATACAATCTGAGCACGCTCGGTTCAGAGCCCGATCATAATGCTCGAGCTCAGTTCAGTGCTCAGTTCTGAACTAAAAAAAAAACGCCCTGTGTGAATGGTACAGGTTTAAGTCGACTCAAGATATACAAGAAATAAAGACACCATTTATGTAGAGAAAATATCCGCTGTACAAATTTGTGATAGAAACTTTACCCCTCGAACCCAAAATGACTCACTTCGGTCGTGATCGATATAATCTATTTTCAACCCTTCTCATGCCCAAACTCCCAAATTCCCCCTCGAATGGTTTCAGATTATTTCAAGAACTTCAGTCTTTATTTCCTAGCTACGCCTGGCTTCCCACGTCTAGTGGAGACTTCTTTCTTCCATTTAAGATGAAAACCAACGTCAGGGGGAAATATTGCAAATCATCGCCTCCCATCATTCACCATCATCCATTCTTTGATTATGAACAGCTACAGATACTTCTGTACTGAGATTTCCTTTCATCCTCTGGCCTGTTGAAGATAAGGCCGCAAAAAGTCAGTGCCGACGGACGACACAAAAAGGCAGAGAAAAATCGAGAGATGAAAAGAAAAAAGAAAAGACCACAAGAACCTCACTCACTTTGTAGTGGTTTTTCATCCTGCACTAAGCAAACGCACAAAAGTCAGGCCCCGACATAAAAACAAAGTTCCCCAACTAGAAGAACACAAATGAAAATTCAAGGGGAATAGAAAAAACCGCATCATTACCGCAAATGACGTTCTTTTTATTTATTTTTTGTCTCTTTTACGCAAGGAGAAAAGAGTTTAGCAAAACTAATTCCATAGTAAAAACTTAAAAACGGAGTGAGTTTCCTGTGCCGCAAGCCGAATGCCCTTTACGCAGTGTAAACATTTAAGCACAGAAAAAAAAAAAAACACCGAGCGTGTATTCAAACAGAAATAACTTCTACCACCCGAAGTCGTATACTGCCGTTTCACACAAATCTGTGAAGAGCAGCCAGAATACGTACTATAAACGCTGATGATGGCGGCGACGATGATGGTTCAGCAGGAAAGTGCAGACATATTACAGGAAGGAAAAAAAATCACTCAAGTGAATATCGTTACGTAAATGGGAGAAAAAAAAAAACTCACCCATTGTCATTCATGGGCTCTATTCAACTCTGGGGACGAGAAGAATTACACTTGATGACTTGTCCGTCGGCGAGTTGGTAATGAAACTACAAGAAAAGCTTGGGACACTACCGAAGAGCGACAAAATCTTTTATTTTTTTTATATTCGTATCAAATATTTAATCGAGTTAAATGGCCGAACGGTGACAAAGGTGTAGCTGATTTAAATATAATCTTTCGGACCGTGTTTGCATTGCCTTAGGGGCGGATGCAGACCGTGAAGAAGGAGTACGACAACAATTCTTGTTTAGCAATTTAACAGAAAAAGGACAATTAAGTTGTGGGCGTTGAATCATTCAATTCGTATAGTTGACGGTTGAAACATTAATGAGGACAACGTATGTAATTATACCGACACCTTCGGGGCGACTTTGCTTCCCGCTCAGGGTTTTCAAAAATCACATTACAGTAAACAGGGGTTACTTTGAGCCACATTTTGATGTTTTTGTAAAAAAAACGTTAATTTCTTTATAAAAGATCTCAAGCATTAAGCAATGAATGAAACGTTCTCAAATTAACGAAAGGACTTACGATCTTAGACATGTAAGCCTTCAAAGTGCGGCACTAAGTTACCACACGTTTGGGGTAATTTTATGCTACTTACGAAATTCTTCGATAATCTTGTCTAAATGTAAGTTTGGTTGAATTTTACCCCATATACCATTAAACACATGATAACAACATTTTCCAAATAAACAACTGAAGGATTTTGTTTTCGGAAAAAAAAAAAACTAAAAGAGTTCAGGGACGCTAAAACGACCCTACAGATTTGTTTCGGTTCATAAATGATTTTGTCAATTCAGGACCAGGCCTGATGTTCCGGAAACGCGTTTCTTTCCTCCCTGATTTGTCGTTATAACTTTTGACAATTCGTCTTAAATCTTCATCCTTAGAAATTCTTCGACTTCGGACTTCCTGCACGGCGTTTTTCAATACTTCCTGACTGAAATTGCAGTAGGGCATGTCGGCTCAATTCTCGAACCATCAAAATATTAAATTATAAAGTAAGGGGTTACTTTGGACCAAGAACGTTGAATGTGGAAAAGAAAATCGATACTTTGTGCCAAGTGAAACAACAAGGACAAAGTTGGTGGTACCAAGTTACCCCATGAACTTGCGACATTATTGAAAAGGGCGAGTAAAAATTAAAACAGTAGGTTTTACTTGTATTTACTTTTTATATATTTATTATATTTAATATTATTCATTACAAATAAATCATAAAGAAAAATAGCCCATCTTCAATACCGTAGCGATTTTAGTTTTTTGGTTGTAGATGAAATTTTTCGCACTAGCACTTTTCCGCCAAAAAACTTGATTTTGAATCTCATGTCATTATTCAAAAACATAAAAACAAAGAAATTAATGAATGTTAGAGAATCACTGGAAAGCTTTTCCAGCTGCCTTGCACAGTGAAAAAATGTTCATATTTTATGTAAAAGTAAAGTGAAATTGAATGTAAAAAAGCACGGTTGGCACAAAGTAACCCCAGCTTACTACATGAAGTAATTTTTGAAAACTTTATTTTGTCCTTTGCTATTATGTTTATGGCCACGAAAGGGAATGTCAATGAAACCGCATTTTAGCTTAAGCTTTATTACTGCCGTGTATCTCGTCGTATTTTCTCCTCAGTTGATTACTTACCGAAGTTCTAGTACACCTAATTATCGCAGTCATTTATGACTTTCCGTCTGTTCCTTAAAAAATTCACATAACAGTCTGCATACTTTTTTTAATATTTAAGGTCCGTGGGGTCTTTTAGACCTTAGTTGCGCAGCGAACATCTGCAAAAACGGACAATTTATACAAGAATATTAAGGAACGTTCTTTTGCTTTATGGTGCCTTAAAAAAATATAATGCCCAGTTTTGATTTTAAGTTGAAGCAATATTTGAAAAAACTTATGTGAAAAAATACGTTTACTGATGTGGCGTACGTAGTGGGAATATTTCGTCGGTACCGTAATTAAAATGTAAGTCTAGGCTTCAATTGGAATTTCGGACGACCTGACAGCGGAACTTTAATCTCTTCAATCTCTCAGTTTAATTAGAGGTTTTATTCAGTGTTGCCACTAAAAAAAATGAATCCGTTCAAATCTGACCGAATGATCGATTTTTATTTTTTTTTGAAATTCGGTCAGAAAATCCGGTCAAAAGATAAAATAAGAATTTTTGACCAGAAGTCCGGTCAAAAATGGAATATGGTCATATATTTTAATTAAAAATTTAAAACAAAAACTAAACTAATTTTAAATCTAATAAAAAAAATAAAACAATTCATTGAAAAGCTTTGCTTCACACAACGTTTTGCAGAAAAAGGAACTTTCCGTTTGAAATTGGTAAAACCAACACCGAAATTGCAAAGTGCTAAATCGTCTTTACTTCAGTCTTATTTGAATGCACACACCCAATCACAATTATTATTTTTATTTTTTTTATTTTATTTATTCCATTAATAACTTAAAGTTATACAAAAGCTTAAAACAAATTCAAATATAGATTTAAAAGATAGAAGAGAAGAGAAGATTTAAGTAATAAACTGAAATAGTTATGTACATTCTGTTGTCAAAAATTAGACAAGAGGAGAATGTACAGTACATACTAATAAGTTATTAGAATAACCATAGACAAACCATACTGAGACCCCCAACTAACAATCCTCTTGCCGCTGGCCCCCTCAGTTTTTTTTTTTTCAAATTCGCCATTTTGTTTTCCTATCGGTGTAATGTCAAAAAAGAATCCGTGTGACATGCAAAAACATACATAACATAAATGCTGCCAACCTCGGCAACCGTGGGGAAATGTGAAAGAGTTCGGGAATACCACATTTTTCATTACTGAACGCCATTGGTTATTTATGATAAATTGTTAAAAGGCGAATAATTTGATTTGTATGTTTAATAAAACTATCTTAAGGCGATGTTTTATATACTAGGACAAACATGGTTGTGTATTTTTCGCTTTTGGATATCATTCACTTCGATTTCGTGTGTAAATAAATAAATAATGACGAAAATTTGCGCAAAATGTTTTCATTTTCCCTCAACCAATCAACATTGTTAATTTTTCATGAACATTTTATGCAAATGTGCACTTATTCCTAAAAAAAATATCCATATATCCACACGTAACGAACAATTTCAAAGTTTAAATTCAGCTATGAAAAAAATTAAAAATAAAAAATACAACAAAAAGAAATCAAACCAAAGGATTCAGTACATTACCAATTACAGCGTGGTTTAACGACAAAAGCCAGCAGTAACATTATAGAAAGTGGAAAAATGGTGGGAGCATTTAAATGAGACTGCCGCGAAGAGTCACTGTATTCTAGGATTATTCACAATAAATAAAAAAATTTCTGTATGAAATTGTGAGTGTGTTCGTTAAGTATGGCCAAGTGTCATTCAAATTATAGAAATCTATCCTTTTTATCTAGTCATAGAACAATATTATTTTTCAGGTCAAAAAATTTTTTTTCCGGTTAAAGAATTTTTTCGTTTCAATTAAAAATTCAAACGACCGGATTTCAAAATTTTATCCGATCAGAATGGCAACACTGGTTTCATTAGACCATCAACAACGAATATGATTACCCTAAGAGTCTCTGTTGACTGCTTGGACATGGAAACGCCACCACAAAGTGGGCATGTAAAAAAAAAGACGTTTAAAACATGTGGCTTGTCAACACTGACAATTTTTATCTATTTTTAATAAATTTATCACAATAACAGCGTTTTGTTCAAAAACGACCCCAAAAAGTGGGCGTTCCAAGTGACTTTATTTGGCCGAATACTCGTTGGAGTTTCTTACGCTCAATCCCAACATTTTTAAAAGGCTTACCACGTGAATTTAGTTGTTAGTTAGTTGTCACTGTCGATTTATATGAATATTGTTTCGTTCCACTCCAACAGAGAAAACGACATTCAGTGCTTTCGAATTATCAAAACTGATACTTTCCATATGGTAAACAAAATTCAATTTGATCGTTTTAGATTTTGGTCTGTAGCTCAGCTTCGGGGTAAAGCAGAAGTCTGATTGAAGCCTTAAAATATGCGAAGAAGCGATTTTTGTATTGATTAAGATTTATTTGCCAAGTCAAAGTCAGAAGTGGAAGTTAAGCCAGAAAAAATGCATTTTGTGTAAAAATGTTCTCAAAAAGTAGGCGTGGCAAAGAACAGCGTTGCTTAACTGGAGGTTAAGACATTTTTGTCACCAGTCCTTTCTAACAGTCATTAAACCAACAAAAGTATTATTTTGAAGTAAAACTTCTTTACGCACGCTTGACTTGGGGGGTAAGCTGGTGAATGCGTCACATAAGCGTTACGGAAATTGCGAGCGGAAATTGAGAGGGAGCTATAAGTTAGTGAAGATAAAAAGAGAGAGACAGTTACGTTTCGTTTCGTATTTTACTGTAGGGGCAAGAGAGAGAGGTGTGAGCATACATTTTCTTTCTCTCATAGCCAGTTACGTTTCGTATATCTAAGACAGCACACAGTGCAGCAGTGATACCAGATCGGGGGATTTATGCCTTTTTGGGGGATTTTCTCACTTATAATAAGCTAAAAGGGACAAAGGGATTTTTAAGACTATGGTCAAATTTTGTTCCTAATTGCTCATTTCATTAAGAATAAAAAAATTAGTCAACCTACGATCAAATTAATTATTTTCATGTTTAGAAAAAAGTCATTCAAAATATCTGAATGCTTTCATTTTCTTTTTTTTTTTATTTCCCTCTAAACTGTTTCATAAAATGACATATCTGTTCTGTATCACGAGTATTTTTTTAAATAACAAATTTATTTATTTTGTAAACATGGAATGTATGTAAAAAACCTCACCTCATTCTCAAATCAAATTTCTGTGTCATTTTTGTATGAAAAATCAAGAATAATGAAACTTGAAACCGAGATAAAGTTTCTTTCATGCCAGTCATTTTCAAATAATTCATAATATATTTATTTTATGTTAAATATTATTTTCACTTTAATGCCGAATGCAATTTGATGTTTCTTTTTGTAACGTCTTAAAAATGTATAAGATGTACCTACATTTCTATTTTTGTATTATATACAAACGTATCTTAATATGTATTTATTTTTGTTAGCTTGCATAGTTAATATAAAGGGTGATTTTTTAGCTGGTTTGGTTTTGGCAACACTGGGTTTGACAGCTGACGTGTGTTTAGTACCTTGTGTCACTGTCAAACAGCTTCAGTTTGGTTTGCAATTTAACCATGGATCGTCTTACAAATGAACAACGCTTGCAAATTATTGAATTTTACTATCAAAATTCGTGCTCGGTTCGAAATGTTCATCGCACGCTGCTTCCATTTTATGATCGGCATTCTCGACCTTCTGAGCAGTCTATTCGGAAGATTGTGACCAAATTTCGCACCAAATTTACTTTGTTGGACATTAAACCACCAACACGTTTACGTACTGTGCGTAGTGAAGAAAATATTGCGGCCGTATCAGCTAGTGTGACAGAAGACCGCGAAATGTCGATTCGGCGCCGTTCTCAGCAGTTAGGCCTTTGTTACAGCACTACGTGGAAAATTTTGCGGAAGGATTTGGGCGTAAAGCCTTTTAAGATACAGCTGGTGCAAGAACTAAAGCCAGCCGACCTACCACAACGCCGAATTTTTGGTGAATGGGCTCTTGGAAAGCTGGCCGAGGATCCGCTTTTTTATCGAAAAATTGTGTTCAGCGATGAGGCTCATTTTTGGTTGAATGGGTACGTAAATAAGCAAAATTGCCGCATTTGGAGTGAAGATCAGCCAGAAGCATTGCAACAGCTACCAATGCATCCCGAAAAAGCCACTGTTTGGTGCGGTTTATGGGCCGGCGGCATTATTGGGCCATATTTCTTCAAAGATGATGCGAATCGCAGCGTTACTGTCAATGGTGAACGCTACCGAGCGATGATAACAAACTTTTTTTTGCCCGAAATGGAAGTTCTTGACTTGCATGATATGTGGTTTCAACAAGACGGTGCCACATGCCACACAGCACGCGAAACAATGGCGCAATTGCGAGGCGAGTTTGGTGAACAGTTAATTTCACGTTTCGGGCCGGTCAATTGGCCGCCTAGATCGTGCGATTTGACACCATTAGATTATTTTTTGTGGGGGTATGCCAAGGCTAATGTGTATAGGGACAAGCCCGCTTCGATTGACGCACTGGAAGCCAACATCCATGCATTCATTCGTGAGATACCGGCCGATATGTGTGAAAGAGTATGCCAAAATTGGACTCAGCGGATGGGCTACCTGAGACGCAGCCGCGGTCAACATTTGCATGAAATTATCTTTAAACATTAAATTGCAAGGTTCAAACTATCGATTCAAATAAATATTTCATTCATTTTTTCGAATTTTTTGTGTTTTTTTTTTTTTAAAAGTTCTAAACCTCTTAAAAAATCACCCTTTATTAAGAAATAATTTTCTTATTCGATGTTTTATTTATCAGAAAGAATTATATAAGTCCATTTGTAAATAAAACTGACTACTCAACCCCATGCCTTAAATTAATTATTTTGTTAATTTCCATGCTTACCACATAAGAAATGTCAAGTTGACAGCAGGCATCGAATTCTCACCTGAAAATAAAAGAAAGAAAATGTTAGTTATAACTTTTAAGTATAATATCAGAAATATATTTACAATGGCCCTTACCAATAAACATTTTTAGTTTCGACTCTAAATTTTAGTAGTTCACAGTGGCTTATTTTCCATACAAATTTCGCAGTTGTGAGCTTCCGTAAATTTAAACTCGAGACTAAAATTGGTTATTTGTACGGCGCAATTAGTTTACAAAGATTCCCTCTCTATTTAAATCTGACAGGTGTCATTAAAAATCATCAGTGTTGCCAATTTCCTCTATAACAACTATCAATTCATTTATTGCAACAACCATCTATTTATCTGGAAAAAAAAAATCAAATCCCATTATGCCTTTACGGACACCATTACTACCTATGGTGCAAAACAACTTGCCGCCAATTTTTCAAACAGTAAACAACGCCTCATAGTGCCGGAGAAATAAGTCGATGAGCTTCCTACAAATTCCTCTCCAAAAAGATCAAATTTGCATAAACCATCCCACAGAGCAGTTCAACTTTTGGACAAACGCTCCATCAAACGCTCAAACACTGGTTCAAATACCTTGTTGTCACCCTTAAGCAGCTTTGACAAGTTACAAAATCGCCTTACTGTACATAGCTGCGAATGTGGCAAAGCCCATACAAGTTGAGTAATCAAATGCGATAATAAAAGAAAGCAAAACATCAACATCGCATGCCTGTCAAATAAAGGGAACAAAACAAAAATGTAGAGAAAAAAAAAACCGCAAAAAAGGAGAAAGAGAGTGGGAAGGAAACACAAATTGACAGAAAATCAATAAAATTCGACCTCCGCGCGCATTTACACAGCACAAATTCATTGGCATTCGCCCCCATTTTCCACTTGCACAAGTAGAAGCAACACCATTATCCATCAAGCTATGAGATTGTACCGTCATTGTAGCAAATATGTATACGATTACTACCTCTCACTATGTAGATAGATACGGATACTTATATCATGTTCCATGGACGCATGGACATGAACACCAAACCAAGGTCCACAATCTCTAAACCGAGAGAATGTGCGAGTACCCATCACCCATGTGGCATGTCGCATAGCGGAGCAGAGGTGTGAACGAAAATTCGCTAAAAATACGTGGAAAGCTTACTAGTTAATAATCGATGAGGTTGCTCACTGTTTTGGGGAGACGATACTCTTCGCAAAATGCCCACCTAAAGGTTGTTGGCTTTCATCTGGAATTATAAACATTCTGCTCATTAAATTGTCAGGTTTGGTCGCTGAATCTGATTGTTCATTTACATAAGAGAGGCGGTTTGCGATTTATCGCAAGTGCATTGAATGTTTGTATCTCGACTCGAATTCGCTAGTATGGATACGATTGAGCTAGCCGCATTAAAACCAATGGAATTTGTTTACGTTTCAATGGAATCCCAGGAATGTCTTACTACATTTGGAATGAGCAGTAGAAGTGCTAGGCACGACTTTCTGTGAATAGATCTACACCTGACATGAATTTCGTTGTGAGTGTATCTGACAACAGATGATGATGATAGCTAAGTGCATTCCAGAGGCTAACTTATTGTTGGAGGGGACGTGTAAAATATTTATATATATTTGGTTATGCTGAACATGTTTCTACGGAGTCAACGAAATGAGGATCCATATTTTTGTCAATGAATTTTATTCAACAGGGAAGAAACTAAATGACGTTTACCTTTAACCGCTTGAATGGGCACAGATGTCGAAAGCTGCTATTCCTATATAAGTAAAAAAAAAAAAAAAAAACGAGTGTGCTTTAGACCACACGACTGAAGTAAAACTTCTTTAGCTCCATCTCCATCTATAGGTGTGTACTCCCAAACGAACTACTGACTGAGATAATTGTATTTCATGCACTGGCTATGACAGGAAGAGAGAAAGAAAATGTGTGTGCGCACTGCTCTGTCTACAGTGTGATACAGACAATAGGCCACAGTTACCACTTGCAAAAAAAAACTCTAATTATTTTTTATAATTTTTAAAATAATTGCTTGTTTAACAAAAAAACTTTTATAAAACATAAGACTTTTCAATTCAATAAGGAACGTAGTAGGAACTTTGTAAGTCTTTAAACAATTAAACAACGTCAGCAACGTTCTGCACAAAATTACCAGCTGCTAGAAGGCATGGGATCATCTACCATTTTCGATCCTTTTTTCTAATAACAAACCTTTGACAAATTAGAGTTTTATGTCTGTATATAAAAAATATGATTAATTAACCTATCCATATTTTAATGTAGTTATAAAGAGAAACAGAAAATATTTCGAAGTTTACCATCTGTCAAAAGAAGAAAATGAGTGCATTCGGTAATTTTTGGAATAATGAATAAAACAGGTTTATATGGATGGTGATGACGTATATGCAAATAATGCAATGCGTTCACTCAGAAACAGTAAGGTAGCATTCACTGCTCAAAACGTTACCAACCAGATAAAAATTACCAAATTACCGAAACTCAAAAAGCAAAAAAAAAATTAACAAATTTGGTAAAAAAAAATACCAATTGGCAACCGTGCAATAGGCGTACACTGTGTCTATATATACGAAAAATAACTGGCTCTGAAAGAAAGAGAGGAAGAAAATGTGTGCGGTGCGAGGTGAGGTGTGGTGCGACTCTCTTGCTCCTACAGTGTGATACAGACAATAGGCCTGCACTGCGGTGATACCAGACTTTAGAGGCAGGTTATCCCACGGTTATACCCAAAATATACCTTTTATCCCACGCCAAAATATAAAAAATCCTACATTTATCCCACGAAATATTAAATTAAAAAAAACATGTATTTTACTAAATTCTGTCTTTTTTATTAGCAACAAATACAAGTTCCATTATAAAGGGTGATTTTTTAAGAGGTTTAGAACTTTTAAAAAAAAAAAAACACAAAAAATTCGAAAAAATGAATGAAATATTTATTTGAATCGATAGTTTGAACCTTGCAATTTAATGTTTAAAGATAATTTCATGGAAATGTTGACCGCGGCTGCGTCTCAGGTAGCCCATCCGCTGAGTCCAATTTTGGCATACTCTTTCACACATATCGGCCGGTATCTCACGAATGAATGCATGGATGTTGGCTTCCAGTGCGTCAATCGAAGCGGGCTTGTCCCTATACACATTAGCCTTGGCATACCCCCACAAAAAATAATCTAATGGTGTCAAATCGCACGATCTAGGCGGCCAATTGACCGGCCCGAAACGTGAAATTAACTGTTCACCAAACTCGCCTCGCAATTGCGCCATTGTTTCGCGTGCTGTGTGGCATGTGGCACCGTCTTGTTGAAACCACATATCATGCAAGTCAAGAACTTCCATTTCGGGCAAAAAAAAGTTTGTTATCATCGCTCGGTAGCGTTCACCATTGACAGTAACGCTGCGATTCGCATCATCTTTGAAGAAATATGGCCCAATAATGCCGCCGGCCCATAAACCGCACCAAACAGTGGCTTTTTCGGGATGCATTGGTAGCTGTTGCAATGCTTCTGGCTGATCTTCACTCCAAATGCGGCAATTTTGCTTATTTACGTACCCATTCAACCAAAAATGAGCCTCATCGCTGAACACAATTTTTCGATAAAAAAGCGGATCCTCGGCCAGCTTTCCAAGAGCCCATTCACCAAAAATTCGGCGTTGTGGTAGGTCGGCTGGCTTTAGTTCTTGCACCAGCTGTATCTTAAAAGGCTTTACGCCCAAATCCTTCCGCAAAATTTTCCACGTAGTGCTGTAACAAAGGCCTAACTGCTGGGAACGGCGCCGAATCGACATTTCGCGGTCTTCTGTCACACTAGCTGATACGGCCGCAATATTTTCTTCACTACGCACAGTACGTAAACGTGTTGGTGGTTTAATGTCCAACAAAGTAAATTTGGTGCGAAATTTGGTCACAATCTTCCGAATAGACTGCTCAGAAGGTCGAGAATGCCGATCATAAAATGGAAGCAGCGCGCGATGAACATTTCGAACCGAGCACGAATTTTGATAGTAAAATTCAATAATTTGCAAGCGTTGTTCATTTGTAAGACGATCCATGGTTAAATTGCAAACCAAACTGAAGCTGTTTGACAGTGACACAAGGTACTAAACACACGTCAGCTGTCAAAACCAGTGTTGTCAAAACCAAACCAGCTAAAAAATCACCCTTTATGTAGTTGAAAAAATGATGCCCTTCAAAAAATATTGCATTTTTTGTCCATTGCGCTGTGACAGCCCACGTAACCAGACGCCTGACAGGCGATCACACGTCGTGACAAATTTAGGATAAATGCCTACGTCATAGTGACGTCGGCATGTCAAAATTTGACGTGAAAAGTGGCATTTTTTCACGAATGTCTGTGAGTAGTTAGGGGTATGGACCTGTCACTGTTTTTTTTATTTGATCTAAAATTCAATGTCCGACATGGGGAGGACTATCTTAGTCGAGTCAGCCAGAGTCGGCTTATTTATTGAATTTATTGATATTCAGTCAAAGTAAAAGATGTACTAGTTTTCTTTTCTATAAACTTCCTTACCGTACTGAACTATAACACCCTTAAAATTGTCGACCAAATTCTGATTGTCAATCACACGCATGCAAGCAAGTGTTTATTTTGCGCGTCTGATTTTTTTTTTGTTTTTCTTTTGATGTTTATATGAAGAGCTTAGTGCGCGTAACCACTATTTTCTGATTTAACATCAAATAAACAGTAGCAAGACATTCAGAGTAAGGAAAGCTGAAAACCCTTGCAACTTAATAAATAAACTATTCTTATCGTTTGACACCAGCTATTAAGTAACAGTGTTAAGGGAAACCTTCCGATGTGGTTGTGCACTTGTACTGTAGCTTAAAAGCAAATAAACGCAACTTGAATTGGTCTTATAAATGTTACAGATACCTTGAAGCACTTGATACTTATCTTTATAAGGTCAAGTGTTGATTCAATGTCTACATCAATATTTTAAAAAGCTAATGACTTACTGTGTGCTTTAGTGGATATGTTAAAGAAATGTAAATAGATAACAACTATAGGGTGTGCGAATTTTGTAGGGCGCTTAAAATTGAACCTTGCCTACAACTTTTAGGCCTTATTGCTGATTGTAATCTTATACCATGTTCCCACCAACGTGATTTAGCCAAAGTGATTTATAAATCACGAAAGGCGTCTCCACCGAACTTTACGTGTTTTAGTGCGACATTTTTGTCATTATTTGACATTAGGTATCCAACTTTCAATATTGTAAATTCGTCTTTTTTTTCTGTTGTTCCTGTTTTGTTGCAATACCTGCCAAGAATTAAACAGTTTTTGATTATCTGTAATTAATAAAAATATCAAAAACTCTCCGCAACCCGAACAAAATTAGAAAATTTAAATTGAAATAATTTTTTTGACAGTTTTTTTTTTTTTTGTTTGCTGATAACAGGTATGTTTGATTTTATTTGTGTATGTTCGATTTTATTTTGTGTGTAGTTGCGATGACAGATACGTAATTAAAATTTAAACTCGTATAAATCACGTAAATATTAATCACGAAAAAGTATGATAAATCACGTAATTTATGAGATGATTTAGCTAAATCAAGTTGATTTAGCTAAATCACGTTGGTGGGAGCATGGTATTAGTTAGTTTTTCCTAATACTAAAGAAACTACCTACTATATATATAATTATATATATACTATATATATAATTATATATATAGTACAACATTTATAAACCACCAGCAGCATTGAGTGGCCCACAAAAATCTTTATAGAAAGCTTTTCTTAGTTGGCGAAGCATTTTAAATTTTTTTTGTTTTTGGTGGTACGGACCCCAAGTTTGCTTAATTCCACCCCGACCTACGCGAGGGCATCCTTCCATGTCAATTGAGTCGGTTTACGAGTTATTCTTAGTTATGCGTGTTCGAACTCCCTCCTTTACCTTTTTTTTATCGTTCTGTATTTAAATCCAATTTATCAGATTTCCCTAGCCCCTAATTTTGCTTGTTTTTTTTTTTTTGTATTTTTCCGTTTCCGGGCAAAAAATACAAAACTAGTGACCATCTTTCAAAATCCCTTCGGATTTGTCTAGAAGTTGTGATAACATCAGCATTGCATTTGCAGAGATCTGGTACAAAAATGCGTTACACTTAGAGACAGTACTAAATACACCCACTAAATACTTCTGTTAGCTCCTGACATCGATACCTCTAACCGGACTTTCGCATTGGCGAACGGCTTGAAAAATAAGTCTCAATTCAATACCTAAACCAGTGGATGTTTTTTTTTGTTTTTGGTCAGTGGAATTTTGTTGAAGTCGGAACATGCTTCTTTGAAACTGGGTAGTTTTAACACTAGCAGCTTCTACCAAAGTCATTGATGGTTTAATCTTCTGTCTGACAGCCTCCTAAGAAATGTCCTGAAGTTATGTCAGTCTTAATACTTATTATGCCATCTGTTAAAGAAAAACTAAAAACTGTGATCTTCTTCAATTTCAATTTCAAATGTGGTCACATTTGTTGTCAATTATAGCGATCCAAACCTATACGGACTGCTCTTCCGGGAGCGTCCAGTCTAGGACCAATCAGGGTTCCACCTCGTCTCGTTAGCAATGTATGCCTTAATAAGTCTTTATAACATCAATTTAGGTCGGAAGCAAAGTATTTTATCCAGGCGTTGATTAGGACGCATTTTTGTTAGAACCAAAACATAATTTCCAGACTACGTGCGGCAACCCTTGTAACAGCTTTCATTGATGAATGGGCTTAACACAGATTCAGTCTTGGCTGTCATGACTTTTTGCGCTGTAGTTGAATTTAGCTAGTAGGTACGTAAAAAGTGGGCAACATCCTTGTTGTCAATGAAATATCAACCGCCGCGAAAAGACTGCAGGGAAAGCATGATTCAAGCACTTTTAAGTGTTTGGCTTACTACGTAGTATCTATCTATCTAACGAATGCTCTTATCATGATTATATTAATACGTGAACATGAAAAGTTTCCGTACACTTTTTAAGTATTTAATATGAAATGAGAAGAATAAAACTTATATCATTCGAAAGGTACTGTGCCATAGATGTGCACAAACAAAAAAATTGTGGGTATATGTCGCTATTAAGGGTGGTAAAATTAAGTTAACAATTCCCCACACAAAATGCTTATCAGTTAAATGAAAGCATTTTGGTGACACACAATTTGTCGCCGCCCATGTAAATCATGAGTAAAACTTATTTTTTCGTTTATAAAAAAAACAACATAAATATCGAATATTGTTGTACGTTTTTTAGTACCACATACTTATAAAAGGTAGGGTCGATTTTCGACCACAAGGGAGACTAGTTTTGAGTAATCTAACAGATATACAAAGCTCCCGACCTACACATTTTTTTAATGGTTTAGGGGGACTGAACGTGTCGCTCTTGACGAATTGTTAACATCGCGCGGTTTTGCCTGATTCGTCGGTGCTTGATATTTTCAATCGCGAGTTTCCCGTGCTTCTACTTATTCCTGCGGAAAAGCTGATGCTCTTTATTTTCTGCTCATAAATAGGTCACTGATTGAGAGTTTTTAGGCTACGCGTTCGCGACGTTGTGTTGAGTATGTTATGTTGCGTTTACCAAACATGATTGAAATCGACCAATCCCTTTTCTACGTCTCATTTAGGGCATCGCTCATATGCCTGTCATGGAGGTTGTTACTGTGGATTGCAAAATAACAAAAATTAGGTTTAATTGAAACAGCCGTCATGGAAGAGGTCGCTAATTTGTTTAGCTTGTCCTTCCGTTCAATATTTCAAAATCGAGTATAGAGATTTTCAATGCAGTGTCACAGAAGTGGTAATCTAACCCAACTTACTAGAACCTAGTAGCATTTGTATACGACAACTGGCTGACCCGGCGAACTTCGTTAATGTAATGAATATAATCATTCCGAGTATGCACAATGCACATGCTGCTGCATGTAATTCGGTGAATTCAATTTCTTTAGTCAAAAGTTCAACTGAATTACATACCTATAACAATGGCGAAGTTTTTCAATCAAGACGTGTCGGCCAAGATTCCGCTTTTTCATTGAATACAAAGCGGAATGTTTTCCGACGCGTGAGCTAGTCACATACAATTGACCATGGGAACTCAAGATTGATGCCACAAACATACAGCGATTGCATCTGCGACTTATTAATTATTGTCAAATCGAAAGCGAGACGTACGGGAAATTTAAGGCGCTGAAATACAAATGTCAAATCGTACGAATTCTTACGAATCCTAACTCAATGCCGTTCCTTAACTCGAAAAATTCGTAAATAAGAGTGTTATCGAGAGAGCAAGATATTACCCCTCCACTGAGAATCTTACGAATTTTTACTCAACAATTTTCTTGGTGTAAGAATTAAAAAAAGCTGTCAGTCACATTACAACTAACAGCTGATTTGGAATTTGTTGTCCTATTTGGCATACTCGTGCATATGTTTTCATTTCCTGCGTATTAAAATGATATCAACAAGTGGCCAAATAAAATTGAATGAAGATTCTTGTCGAAAGTGCCGACGAAGATCAATCCCCTCTTCGTAATTTTTAATGCAGTGTTGCCTTTTCCTTTTCTCGAATGCTTCCACATACTGGGATTTATCAAAAAGAATTTCGATTAGCCCCAAATCACTTTAATCGCTAGATGAATCAGCTCATATAAATTAAAATTAGCCAAATCTTTGATTTTATCAGACATTTTAACAACTTTTCGTACCACTTTTTTTTTAATTATGTATCTTTCATTTTTCATTTCATAGATTACTATAACTTTCCCTAACTTTTTCGAAAGTCTGCCGCTCTGAAAGAGAATATATCCCCAACAGAGCCACCTTGACATTCTTTCTCATTCTTACAACGAAACAAACTTAAAATCTTCGCCTTTGAAATATTCCCTTAAAATCGTCACTTCAATGACTTTCCGCTACTAATTTTCGGTGCATTGAGGTTGGGCAACAAAACTATAACTGAGCCGACTTTCAATTTCCAATTGTGCCGAAACGAAATCAAATGCAGTTGTTTAACCTCATTTTTCACAATGCAATCTCGATAGATGTCTGACCTCTGACCGCACGCGAAACGAAAAGGACACCTTTCATAGTGCGGCAAATGCATTGCAATGCTGACAGACGTCATCGTCATTCAACGGCCCAATATTAACGCACTGAAGAAAATTGTACTCGAGTGCGGAAGCATAACCAATCGCAGCTCGAATTAAATTGAAAGGTGGTGCACGTGTCCTTCGGCCATGGCGTCAAACAATGTTCAGTTAATCTTAATTCTCGTTTGCACGAAGGGGGGTTCTCGCTACACGAATTTGCCTCCATATGATCGGCTCTTTATTTTTGCGAAAACGCGTTTTTAGAGGAGGCAAAATTAAACGATTGTCAATTCCGAAGTGTTTGTCATTCCTTTGAATCGATATTTTCTCCTTTCCATGCAAAATAAAATTTACAGACATTATTTATATAAAATCGAGGTTAAAAAATTTTGGGTTGGAGTAGGAAGGTAAAGATTTGGGGTTATAGATATTTTTTGGTGGCAAATCTTAAAAAAAAAAATACAAAAAAAAGGTTTGTCAAAAATAAATAGCAAAAATGGACACCCTAATCACCTAGCGATATGAAATAAATACTTTACGACCGATTGTCATACCTATCAAATATACACAACAAATTTCATAAAAATAGGCCCAGCCGTTTCAGAGGAGTACGGCCACAAACACCGTGAGACGAGATTTTTATATATTAGATGTACATATATGAGGTAACAAACCGGGGATTGTCCCAACCATGCACCTCCACTTAAGACGGATTTGATCTGCTTGCCATTTGCTTCTGAAAGAGGCCTGTGACCCATCATTAAGTATCAAACGGATCAACTGATAATCGATTTAAAATTAAAAGTATAGGACGTAAAAGGGAATCTTATGGCATGCCAGTTTTTTATAAATTGTAACGTCTCTTTCTTACTTTTGTAAAGTTATAACACTTATTATTATTATTATTATATATTCTTCCCACGGTAGATATGTGTAATGCTACATTTTCAGATCATCAGCTGCCTCTGGTCATTTGCTAGATTTCTCTGTTCTCGCTGATCAGTTGACTATGTTTACTGTCGGTTTATTGAGAAAGTTGTTCGTCACAGAGAATCAAGCTTTGACCACCATAACACGTCACCTCGCCAGAACTACAATGGCCATATGAAAGCGGGCGCCTATGCAAGCTCAACCATTTCCCATACTTTCATCTGTGCCTCTTATATGCCCACCTTCTTCATAACAAAATATGACATCAAAACAGAGTCCATAACGAAAAGATGTAAACCCCTGGCGGATTATTTAATAAACAAACATCTTTCAGAATGTTTGGTATGGTAGTAGCCGTAGGTGTTACGCGCGTACCTACACTTATATAAGAAGCCAACAAAGAGCTATGGTTACAAATTGCGGTCCGCCGCTTCCTTCTTTAGCCAGAGGTAATCATACACTGTATGCCCGTGGGGTACTGTGAGTTTTGCAGCTTAGATTTAGGTTAATTGATAAAAAATAGATTTAACACAACTTCTTTTCATGACGGGTTTCTTTTGTGCCGTCTCTCTCTCTCTCTCTCTCTCTCTCTCTCTCTCTCTCTCTCTCTCTCTCTCTCTCTCTATCCACTTAGCTAACTGTTTTCGTAAAGTTGGGCGCGGGCGGCTTGCTGGGGTGTATTATTAACAACTCTTTCCTTGTTGTCCTGCAAATACCGCAAGGTCATTCGCCTTAAGGGTTATAATAACACAAATACTATGCAGGTGTTTACTCATCACAAAGTAATAGGTACTGTTATTTTCATACTTTTCCGAGGAATTGAAGCAAAACAAAAAAAAATTAAATTTACAGCGACATCATCTGTAAGCAATACAGCAGTCAGTGTGCTATAAAATTATAGAAACAACTTTTCAATCTAACAACACTTTGGAGACCACCGCCGTGGTCGCTCGGATGTCGTTATTAAAAGTTCCTTTCAGACGTTTCGCATAGAAGTAATTGTACTGTGATAGCAAACACGTGCCCACCCGACGAGTACACCGAAAAAAGGCGCCGACCAAATGCCTGAGAAAATGTTTCAAGGTTGGCAACAAATGCGGTGGAAGAGCACAATCCTATACTGTAGTAAATATGCGTGAAGTTCGCTGACGAAGAAAAAAATCAATCGAAATAGTTCATGAGGTCATCGAGGCTTTAGAATTTTAAGCAGAATGAGTGAAGAATTTCCACAAGTGCGTGAGCCCTTAATGTTAGACTTTTGAAAAACGTATCCGAAGAATGTCGCCAAGCGGAGAATTAGCTTAAGTGAGTGACTCAGCGCCGATTCTCATGATTCAATTATTTCAATTGAGTAATTGATTCTGATGGAGGTGATGATTTTTCTTTTTGAAATAGTAGTAGTGGCGCCTTGGCAATTATTATGGTTTCGTGGGAAGAGGGGGACGATTGTCAAGGACTTAGAAAAAAACACCGAGCCTGAAGGTTGCTTACACATGTACTTATGTATTTAAGCTATCAAGCGATGTAAAATTTGTGTTGAGTCTTTGATGTTTTCGAATTAACAAGGTTAAGCAATGCGTTTGAATAAATTGCAAGGGTTGTCTTACCTGTTAAGGATTACCTGTGTCTATATAAAAGCATATTAATGCAACTTTTTGGATGCACCACTATTTAGAGTTGAGTCTCGGTAAAAATAGCCGAAGGCTAAGACCTTTGACATGAAAAGGATAAGGGCGATCTTCCTGCATTTACCACTTTCAGCATTTTAACCTACCTTATTCCGTATGTGACTTTCAGGCTTTGCTTTCCTGTTCTAGCCATTTTTTTTTTAAACTGAACTGAGTTTGCTATTATTTATAGCTGAACATAGGACAGAGCACAAAGTTTTGTATCCACAACATTTTATCGAAAGTCCTTGCTTCCCTAATTCTAATTTTCTCTGAGTTTAATTCCTTAAATAACTTCAACAAACTAGACTCTGCTGAAATTGGGAAATGATAAGTTGTTCGGGAGCATGAGATTGAATGTCGGCTTTTTGGTCTTCGTGATAAATAGCTCAGCCCCGTTTTTTTTCGGTCACAGCCTGCGACCGAAACATTCAATTCATTCAGAGCCCTTTCAGTTTTCCTGTTTTTCTTAAGTCCTAGGGATCGCGATGGGCCTTTATGGTGGCTACTGCCGTATGAGACCTCACTATCTCATACCCCCTTTTTACCTTACCTAAATCTGAGTGCGGGCCAGCACAGTAACCCATTGCGCCGACCTTGGTCAATCAGTATCTTAGGTGGCATAGTCATTTCTTAAATAGCCGACCTCTTTAAAATGACGAAATCAGAAATATCACACTTCCAATTATGCCAACCGAACCGTAGAAGCGTCTGTTTTAAAAATAATGGCCGTTGAAATATCAATTGAAAAAGCCCAAGAAATCGGATTATGTGGGTGGAAAATGTCAGTTCATTTAGTTCAGTTGTTTATAGTTCTTAAGGAATATTATTCAAGTCTTCTGATGCTGAATTCGCATAGCCACACATAATTTCATGAGTCGTGAACTAAATTAGTGAATTAATTTATTTAAACTATTGCAAAAGCGTTCATTATATGGGGAACCTCATTAAGTTAAGTAAATGAAAGTTTTAAAACAAAATTCTATTCATATAGCCGGGTCCGCCAAATAACTTTTTTTTTTTTGAAAATGCTATAAAAAAAACTACTGAATATTTTCTCAAATTTCTTTTTTTATTTGAAAGTACAATCCTTCCGGTTAATAATGGAAAACAATTTCATTCAAATGGCTGCCTCGGCTGGCCATGCAGTGCCTACACGAAGATGCCGATTTTGCCAAAAAAATCATCTTTTCAGATGAAGCTCATTTTCATCTTGCCGGGTATGTAAACAAGCAAAATTGTCGCATTTGGGGCACAGAAAACCCGCACGCATACATTGAAAAGCCGATATACCCAAAACGAGTCACTGTTTGGTGCGGAATTTGGTCCAGAGGCATAATTGGGCCATTTTTCTTCGAAAATGAGCAAGGAGTGGCCGTTACAGTCAATGGCGATCGTTATCGGGCCATGTAGAACGAATTTTTGTTCACAAAAATTGAAGAGGAGGATATTGGCAACATTTGGTTTCAACAGGACGGCGCTACGTGTCACACAGCCGAAGCTACACTCGATATTTTGCGCCCTGTTTTTGAAGATCGCATTATACGCCGCAGAGCTGATGTCGTTTGGCCACCTCGGAGCTGCGATTTGACACCGTTGGACTATTATTTGTACGGTGCCTTAAAAGATAAGTGTTACGCCGACAAGCCAGAGACAATTGACGCTTTAAAGGACAATATTCGTGAAGCCATTGGTGAAATACAGCTGCACACAATCGATAATGTGCTTAAAAATTGGACCGATCGTGTAGGCTACTGCATGGCCAGCCGAGGCAGCCATTTGAATGAAATTATTTTCCATTATTAACCGGAAGGATTGCACTTTCAAATAAAAAAAGAAATTTGAGAAAATATTCAGTAGTTTTTTTTTATTGCATTTTCAAAAAAAAAAAAAGTTATTTGGCGGACCCTTTACTTCCCATACAAAATGTTCATACCAGCTTGATTTGTTCGAAAACGGCTCTAACGATTTCAACAAAAATTTAAATTTAAGCTTAAGTGGCTGAGGTTAACATAACTGCATACTCAGTTTTCAGCTAAAAATCGAATAACGGTATTTTTGTAATTCGGACATATCTCGAAAACGGTCCATACGATTGCAACAAAAATTTATTTCGAAGGTAATATGGTCATTTCTAACATAAAGGAAAACTCAGTTTTTCTCTGTATTATCGTAAAATGGATTTTTTAAAAAAGTTATTTTTTTTTTAAATTTAGTTTTCTTTAGCTTCCCTGAAAACGGCAATAACGATTTTGACCAAAATGCAAACTTAGAGTAAAATTGATGTTTTCAAAATTCTTGCGTCCATAATTTTCAATTCGAATCACCGAAAACGATAATTTTAAAAACTGCTCATATCACGAAAACCCCATTTTCGATTTCGATAAAACTTAAAAAACCAAGTAATACATCCCGAACAATAACTTGTGCTCGGTTTTCAACTAAATAAAGGGTGATTTTTTAGCTGGTTTGGTTTTGGCAACACTGGTTTTGACAGCTGACGTGTGTTTAGTACCTTGTGTCACTGTCAAACAGCTTCAGTTTGGTTTGCAATTTAACCATGGATCGTCTTACAAATGAACAACGCTTGCAAATTATTGAATTTTACTATCAAAATTCGTGCTCGGTTCGAAATGTTGATCGCGCGCTGCTTCCATTTTATGATCGGCTTTCTCGACCTTCTGAGCAGTCTATTCGGAAGATTGTGACCAAATTTCGCACCAAATTTACTTTGTTGGACATTAAACCACCAACACGTTTACGTACTGTGCGTAGTGAATAAAATATTGCGGCCGTATCAGCTAGTGTGACAGAAGACCGCGAAATGTCGATTCGGCGCCGAACCCAGCAGTTAGGCCTTTGTTACAGCACTACGTGGAAAATTTTGCGGAAGGATTTGGGCGTAAAGCCTTTTAAGATACAGCTGGTGCAAGAACTAAAGCCAGCCGACCTACCACAACGCCGAATTTTTGGTGAATGGGCTCTTGGAAAGCTGGCCGAGGATCCGCTTTTTTATCGAAAAATTGTGTTCAGCGATGAGGCTCATTTTTGGTTGAATGGGTACGTAAATAAGCAAAATTGCCGCATTTGGAGTGAAGATCAGCCAGAAGCATTGCAACAGCTACCAATGCATCCCGAAAAAGCCACTGTTTGGTGCGGTTTATGGGCCGGCGGCATTATTGGGCCATATTTCTTCAAAGATGATGCGAATCGCAGCGTTACTGTCAATGGTGAACGCTACCGAGCGATGATAACAAACTTTTTTTTGCCCGAAATGGAAGTTCTTGACTTGCATGATATGTGGTTTCAACAAGACGGTGCCACATGCCACACAGCACGCGAAACAATGGCGCAATTGCGAGGCGAGTTTGGTGAACAGTTAATTTCACGTTTCGGGCCGGTCAATTGGCCGCCTAGATCGTGCGATTTGACACCATTAGATTATTTTTTGTGGGGGTATGCCAAGGCTAATGTGTATAGGGACAAGCCCGCTTCGATTGACGCACTGGAAACCAACATCCATGCATTCATTCGTGAGATACCGGCCGATATGTGTGAAAGAGTATGCCAAAATTGGACTCAGCGGATGGGCTACCTGAGACGCAGCCGCGGTCAACATTTGCATGAAATTATCTTTAAACATTAAATTGCAAGGTTCAAACTATCGATTCAAATAAATATTTCATTCATTTTTTCGAATTTTTTGTGTTTTTTTTTTAAAAAAAGTTCTAAACCTCTTAAAAAATCACCCTTTAGTTAAGCAATAGTATTTTTCAAACTAAACATTGCAATATGGTACTGTTGTGTCTGCCAAATTTCACAAAAACCGCTCTAACGATTTTGACCAAAATACATATGAAAGATAATATAAGGACAGTCGAGACCCTCTAAGTCGAACCTCCTTTAACTCGAATTTTTCGACCCAATTTTTGCATTCCCTTTAATTTTGCATAGAAAAGTCATCCTCTAAGTCGAAATCCCTTTAAGTCGAACATATTCTTTTGATTCTTGACCTATTACAATATTCCTCTAAGTTAAATTTTTCGTCTGAAGAAAACAAAATCAAAAAAAAGGATCTCACTCCCGCCAGTGTTGCGTCGCGACGATACCTATACGTTGTGTTTCGACATACAATATGTATATGCATTTAGATATGTACATACATATTCTACTTAAAAGAATTAAATGCGCAACACTTGTGTTGTTGTTCTAGTTAAAGTAAATAAAATTGCAGGTGCCCAACATTTGTGTTGTTGGTTATTGCCTTTTTAAAATTGAATCATTTATTAAAATGTACCTACTTTCCTATTTTTTACCCTAAATAAATTAGCTTAAAAAAAATATAGTAAATCCCTCTAACTCGAATTTTTCCAGAAATCCCTCTAACTCGAACTAATTTTTATCTCCCGTGAAAATTCGACTTGGAAGGATTCGTCTGTATTCTTAATAAGATCCCGTACTTAGTTTTTCTCCAAAAATTCAAACAAGTCAATTTATTAAATATTTCTCAAAAATTACTACCCAAATTCCGATCTGTATTCACAAATTTTCGGTATAATTTTGAAATAATAACAATGTACCAACTTCCAATGAAAATCGAATAACAGCACGTAAAACTTATTTTTAGCAAATATTACCAACTTCTAATTTTTTTCAACCATATTGAATATGCACCCTGAAAATATTTCCAACAACTTGGAGTTTACACAATCAGCAACTCCCACTTCATTTACGTTAAAACTTTTGATGAACGAGAAAGTTCCGTTCGACCCAGTCGTGCACTTTACTTTTTGTTGGGAAGGTTGTGCAGAGATGTGTAATTTGTTTTCCAATATTTAACATATAAGCCCGGACACTACAATCGTAGAATTTCTGAATAAAAATCGTTTTGAAAGCATTCGGCGGGCTTGCAAATCTGACACCTCTGCAGTGGGTGTGCCTCTGTCAACTGCCCTATCGTATAGTCAGTGTCACAGTGGCGAACAGTATAAAAACTGGTTTGACCACAGGTAGCTATGCTCATGTTAAGCACGACAATTATCTAGTACCTCGAGCACATTTTCATTGCATAAGTGCATACCCATGCCTGAATTCTCCATCATGTCTTGTTTCAAAACCCCACTCAACTGGATATTCATAGAGGTCAAAGAACCGATGAATTCCTCTTTTATTATTATATACTTTTTGCCTTTCGTCCATTTCCCCCTGAAATGGAGTGTCTGAGTATGGAGTGTCTTTTGAAAATTTATTGGTCGTAATTTTGCAAAATCATCTTCGTAAATTTTATATAAGGATGTACAAGTAAACAACTATTACATACATCTCCTCTATAAACCGTTATTAATGGTCGGTCATCATCATTATTCAGCAGCATCACCAGAGCGATCGACAGTTAAAAATGAAAGGTGATAGTCAATGAATTAGACCTTATATCCTTGCCAAATTCGATTCGTGGCACATAATAATAATAACAATAAAAAAAAAGGAAAAGGTTAGAACCGTCCGACCGCAGTTAATTTATACCCACCAACCAAACACTGAAGAAGTCAGCAAACCATTTGTTACCAATGGCTGTGTGGATTTAATGAAATTTTCCGCAAGATGCCAAGTAATTGATGTGATTCACAAAAACGAGCAACACGCGTGATTGGGCCTTGAAGCTGCCAACGGGAGACTACCTATACATTGTCGTATTCAAAAGGGATTTATTGCCTAATGCTGACATCTGGCCCAAACGAATTTAGAATAGTGGTTTAAAATAGATGCTTTTCCATGAAATGGTTACTTAGGCCAATGTTTAATGTGCATTTTAGGATACTGTCGGAGTAATGAAACCGAGCAACTAACAATTAGTCTCAAGTCGCAGGGAAGACTTACCTTATCCTTGACAGTGATTTTCTTACACCATCATTCAGGCTGTAGCTATTTTGAAAACAGTTATCTAGGAAGTTGCGTTCGACGACGTTACCATTTTGATAACAGAAAACTGAATAAAGAACTGATCCACTCCAGATATCGCCAAAGGTTCTTGAACCCACTTACCCTAATAGACAAAGTACCACCTTGCACCCCACTTAACTTTGTGTTTCATTAATTGTGTTATAAAACCGCGATAATAATTATCATTTTTCAGTGTTGAGGCGAAATTTTTTGAGCTCACAATGGCGAAAATTTCCATACTAAATTGCATATTCTGACCTACAAAATATTTAGTGTGCAGGTTAAAAATGATTATTAGTAAGGCCCAAAGAGTTTTGTTTATTTACCTGACCTCAATTCAACTTGTCACATAACATTTCCACACTCTATACACTGGTGCACGCATTCCTCTTCCATTTTCACCCACGACTTCCGCAGTTTTTTTTTGTTTTCTTTTAATGAGAGAAAATAGGTTCCACACAAACACGCGCTTGGATGACAACATACGCTTAACGAGCGGCGCTTTCAAGGACGACCTACTAATTGTGTGTGCCTCGCTAATCGCGTCATAATGGCTTGCTCACATTCGCCTCATATGATTCTCTTCTCTGATGGAGTGAAACTTTTGTTCTTAACCTGCACTGCTTCATTATGCTTTTTATGTAAAATAAGTTTTGTTTTAATTTTCTCATATTAATGCTAGCAAACGAATAATTTCTAATAATTTTAATTTTTTGTCTTTGGTTTCTTTTGCGACCTGCATCTTTTTTTAGGCGACGGACGACGAAATGATGTCAACATTGGGTCGATATGCAATTAACTGTATAATGAGTTAAACGAAAAAAAAATATACACAAAAGAATTTCTCTTTAAATGGTTGTGATGCACTCTTTAACTTGACAAAACTTTGGGCAAAAATGGCAAAATAACTCAACAGCAGAAACAAAATCACTCAAAGCTCACTAAGCCGGATCATCATCAATACAAACAGCAAGACACTCAATTATCTCATTTCATTCAACTCACAACTCATCACTCACACTGTATTTACACTCAGTTTTTATGTCTCACTCAAAGTGCAAGTAGAATTCCACTCCGAGCACCTAACTCAAAATGAATTCGGTCATTTCGGCGTTTAAAACGAAAAAATCGTCATCAAACCCTGGAGGTGGCGGAGTCGTTCACGGAGGCAGTGCCAACGCAAATACCTCACCGAATGAGAAAAACCATCGATGTGGTGGCGGAGGGGGCGGCGGCACCAACACGAATCACTCAACACCAAATGGCAAAAAGCTCAATTTGAGTCCACAAGAGAACGGATACCAGTACCTAAGGCATATACGTGAAATTGATACGGCCACGAAAATGCTTTCCTCAGTCGCTCTCAGTCCAGATGATCTTCTCGAGGGTGATAAAATGAATTTTCGGCCACGAATGTGCGTCGATGTGGTGGATCATGCGAGCGCAGCGCCAGCGTCAATCATCGAGCCACTGATTGTCGATGTGATGGGCAGCAATTGTGATACGGTCAGCATAAGTAGCCCGCATCGGACTAACAGCAGTAATGGCACAGCGACGACGACAACAATGGAGGACGATGATGAGTCATTGTCGGCGGCCTGTACTAGTAGTTCGAGTGAGTTGAGCCAGAGCACTGTCATTATGCCACAAACACTGAGCAGCAGCCCTGCGAAAAGTCTGAGCGCCAGCAGTAGTTGTAGTAGTAGTAGCAATAGTAGTTGTGACATCACGACGATAGTGGATACACCATCTACAACTACCGTTGGCACGGTGACAACAGCTTCATCGAATGGCGCTCAAAACGAGTGCAATTCGAGTGACGAGAGCGCGGATGTTACAGCCGCACCAGCGTCGCCGATCAGTAACATTACATTGCCAATCATTATGCCCAATGGGAATAGTAGTCTGGGCGGCTGCAACGGTATTAAGCCGTCGAATTCAGCAACAACAACGCCGAAGAGTGCTCGCTACACGAAGCCGAGGTTGAGCTTGAGCCGATTTATAAATCACTCGATGCCCTCAGTGCACGGTCGACCTAATGCGAATGCGATGAACGGAGCCAATGGTGCAGCGAATGGTTGTAATGGCACATCGGCGAATGGGGGACAACCGAAGCGACTGTCGACGCATCAGAGGAATTTGAGCTTGGACTTTCGGTGAGTACAAACCTATGCATTCAAACTTTTCAATCCATTTGGTTGTCGATGATTAAATAAATTAAAATGGGTAAATGTCGTTTTGGTGGACTGGAAAAGTGTGTAGGCACGAGTGCACTCGACCAAAACAGTGCGGCTATAGGCAAATTCTCGCCGAAGGCATGAACTTTCAAGTTAGAACGTTGGTGGTTTTTAAATGACATAGTTGAGGGCTAAACTTAATTTATATGGGATCTTGACAAGTGATTTGGAGGCCACTGAGAAATAAATAAGTAGTTGACGGACCTCGGCTTAGCTTTGAAGAGCCATTTTCTGTTTTCAGTTTTTGTAAAAGAAATAGTAAAATTTTCAAACATCTGAATTAAGAAACTTCCTCTAGAATGTTTGTCAGACGTGATTTATATTTTTTGAGTATCACCTGAGCCCCTCGCTGAGTAGTCCAGCACACTAACCACTAAACTACTGCTCACCAGCGTTGCCACTTCAATAAAAGATGAGCGCAGTAGATCATTAAAAAAATGCAGTAGATTCGATATTTCCGCAGTAGATTTTTCGTTAAACAAAAAAAAAAAAAATATCAATTTGTTAAAACTATATTAATCATCACTTTAATGTTGTTGTTTTTTTATACAATAAACTCACAATAAGTTGGCTTCGTTCAGAGGTTGCATAAAAATAACCCCTGTATATTTTTATGCATGGTTTTTGTACAGCTGTTTACAAGAATGTTTATCAAACAAAAAAGTGCAGTAGATGGGATTTAGTGGCAGTAGATTTATTTTTTGCAAAAAGTGCAGTAGATCTACTGCAATTGCAGCAAAGTGGCAACGCTGCTGCTCACACTGTGGAGGCCACTTCAGCGCTTTAAACAGCTTGTTTTATTTAGGTCTTCAGAAACTTTGTAACACGGGCTCCCAAAAGTTGAGTTGTCTCATAGATGAGTTGCATGGATATGAAATGGCTTGCGATCATGAGCACAAACATTTTTTTTTAACTTAATTTAAACAAAAAAAAAATTCGGTTGATAAAAAACAAAGCATAAATAAATAAATTATTAATTCTTATAGTTAACAAAAGTATGTAAGTAAATATATTTTCAATTATAAAAAATCTGTCTTACGGCAGATAGCTTTCTGATTTCTTGATCCTTTCCATATGCTGTTTGTTGTTTTTAAGTTTCATATTACAAGACGAAGAAACGCAAAATCACTTAATCAATTTTGCTTTTTTTTTTTAAAAGATGTGGTAGGTCAATCAACTTCATCATCTTCACAAATACCTAAAAATATAGCTTTTCGGCAAGTAACAGAAAATCGGCAGAAGTTGGACGTCTCAGTATGATTTGTCTATGCACCAAACGACAATCTCAGACAACAATAAAATAATAACCGAACTTACAGATGAAAATTGCATGAAGCCAACGAAAAACAAAAATAAACTAGAAAGAGATTAATTTTTGTTTTTACGACTGTTTGGAACATAAAAGTGCTGCCAAATTTGCATTAAATTTAGAGTGAATTAAAATTAAATTTATTGAGGTTGAAATTACACTTTGCTGCAAGTGTAAAATATTTTAGGTATTCAAATAAAAATATAATAGGAGTACAAATGTGAAAGGAGGGAGTACGGAGGTGTTGAAAGTAGTACAATACTCCTATGGGAGTACTATCGGCAACACTGCTTGCGATGTCTGGTTGAAAAGGTGCGACGATAAATTTGTGGCGTATAGTTCAAAAGAGCAAAGACTCCGACCGAAGGTGTTCTCTTAAACTTCGTATCGAATTCGACTGGAAGACTGGGCAAATTCCACCGGCAAGCAAAACAGCACAGCAACCTAGTATTCGTGCAAGAGCTATGACTCAGAGGACTTAGGAACAATATTTCAAATAGCCTCATAAAGAACCAATAAAATCCTCCCAACGAGTTGGTGGCATTTATTCAATTCGCCGCCCTTTCGTCTTCCAATTGGGCATTCAATCGAATTTCAGCCATTCGTTCCACACTGAGTACTAACAATTCCCAAAATGCTCCAATCCTTCGTATTCAAATGGGTTCCCTCTATTGCAGCGGCAGTGATTACATAATATTTCCTGGCATAAATAGGGGGCCACTTCCGATAGGGTCAATGTTGCCGCATTTTTTTTTTTAAGTGTAACAAATTTTTCTCAAAATGTGTAACAAATGGAAACAAATGTAACAAGCTGAAATAAAAACATCGTTTTTCAACTCAAAAAAAATCGTTATTAGGAACTCTTTCACATTTCGAAGTCGATTTCAATTTCTATTTCACAAACTTTATTTACCACGAGATGTTGAACATTGTCAACGGCGACGCGGCGAGACAGAAAAATATTGCTGTATTTTCTCGTTCCCTCCCAATCCCATTCCCGCTCGCAGTTTGACGTTTTGCACAACTTGTGCTCTGTGTAAACAAACAAATACATTGACAGAAATTGGTAGAAGTTTGTTCGAAAGAAAAAAGTGCTGCCAATTCAACTTATCAATATTTTTTAACGAGAAAAACAAAAAAAGATTTTAAAGTGTAACAAAGCGAACAAAAAATTAACATTGTAACAAAATTATAAAATAATTCAAAAGTGTTACGCTTTTGTTACACTTGTGCCATTGTGGCAACGCCGGACAGGATCGTCGATGTGAACTCACTGTGAAACTATAGACCCACAATCTATCAAAAAAAGGTGCAGCATGGAGCATTTAAAAAACATAAAAAAAAAATATGCTAAATTGCTGATTGAAACGCAGGTGGCGACCGACGGTATCGACATACACCCTACCCGCAGGCACATTCGCAACTGTATAGGAGGCTTCGTGCGACTCGTGATTCCACTAAAAGTAACTGGGGGCCAACGAAAAATAAACAGAGGAGGAGGAAAAGGATTTGAAGCGAATTTTGCGAAATGATGATGGGATAGTACGGGGTGCACCTGTCGCCCCACTGCAGCCAGACTCCATTAACCCCATCCTCAGACACGGCCGCAAACACATCTGCCTCTGTCATTGGATTGGGAGGTCATGTTAATGGCCAAACTGGTGACACGACACGTGGTACCCATATACAGATATGTTTGTATCTTTCCTGTTTCTAACATGCTTCGGCATGACGTCGTCGGTCGTGAGTCCGTTCTGGCAAGGCGAAAGTTAATTGTCGTGTAGAATCGGCTGAGAGCGTTTATTTTTCTTTGTTGCTTTCCGCTTGATTGTTTTTACTGATAGCCATTACTGTTGGCCTGTGTTTGCAGGTGAACAACGACGGACCACGCCTGTTGCTTGGCAAATTTTGAAATTGCGCTCGTTGCGATATAATCACACACAAGGAGGGCAGACGAAGGAAGCCATCGAAGTGACGATGGAAGTCGAATGTATTGGCACTTACAAGAGGGCATTCTGCATACATGTGGCCGAGTGCCTTGTCAAGGCTTCGTTCCAATTTTGTTGTATTTGTGAGGGGGATTTGCTTTCAGCATTTCGCCAATGGTGCAAAGATAATCATCCTTGGACAAGTATTTGTTCAGCTCTGGTATACAAATGTGCTGCGATGAAAGTGCAAGGGAAATTCTTTCTATTTTCTTTATTGATTTATTCGATTGTGATAGAAGTTGTGTGCCAGTGTGCTTGTAAGCTTCACACGTAATTTGCGGGTATGTGACCCACACAATGGACCACGAGCCGAAGGACGTGTGTTCTGTGTTTGTCTTATTTGCCGACATCCTTGTTGGGATAAGCACATGCTTGGGATTTCTCCTTTCTTTAGCTGTTGTAATCATAAGATATTTTTGTATCGATTCGGCCTTGGTTTGGTCCTTTAAGTGGAGCAAAAATGAAATGGAAGAATGGAGGCGGGGAAATGTATTTCTTATATGATTCGAGAATTGGGTCAAACTTAAAGTGCGGGATTCCTTCAAGTGATGTAAACGAAAATGTTGCTTGCGTAATTTTCAGTGCCTCGTGTCACACACGATGAGGCTTTTAAGGTTTGTATGCTGACTGCATTTTTATGCGATGGCGACTGAATGTGGCCAGCAATATGTCCTTAAAAGTTTCGCTTGCTGTTTCGTTGTTGGAGTGGCTTCGCCTTCTTCTTTTGGTTTGGTTATTATCCAAGATAAAAGAATCATTGGAATCGTGTCCCATTTCTAAATTTTGCAAGTGTGTGGGAGTCTTGGCAGCCCTACCAAACTCAAGTTTTTAGCTTTATCTGATTTCATTATAAAGTTGGCATCGCAATTTGTACAGATATTACTCATTGGCTCACTGATATGTGTCTATTTGAATACTGAGCGATCGGCCTAAGAAAAAAACTCCAACCTTAATTTTTTTTTGATTGAACCCCTTGCGAAACGTCTGACCAACACCCGAGAGTATAACTGTCCTGCGAAAGTTTCTTAATTCAGGCCCTCGGAAGCGGCATGCTTCACAAAAGACACTCTCGGGCCAATACCGAAGATTGTCCAAAAAGAAAAGCTGAACCGGTTCGGTGGGCTTCGGGCAGTGTGACCAATTCAATATTTGAAATCATGCTAAGCAGCTTAGCATGTTTCTTTATTGTATGAAAAAGTGCTAAAAATCATGCTAAATATTTTTTTGAAACCAAAACTTGCTAAAAACCCAAAAAACTAACAAAAAAAACAGTTTTTTTAGGAAAAATAAGATATATATTATATATGTATTTCACAAAAACATCGTAAAATAAAAATCACTTTGTGGACGCTTACTATATATGACATAAAAAAATATTTCAATTCAATTAAGTTTATTATTATTATTATTATTAGCTGAATTCGATGAATCGCAATGTTGAGTGTTCACTTTCAAATGAGAATTGTAATGGCTTGTTCACACTAAGGTTCGTCTGCTTTGATTTGATTTTATTATTTCAATTCATTATTTGCCTAAACCAAAATCCTTCAAAAAAAATGCAGACATCTTGCTAAATTTAGCAGGAAATATGCGAAATTGGTCACACTGGTTTCCGGACATACGATTTTGAATGAGAGTTGCCACGCCCCTTTTACCAAATTTGGACCAAACTCTTCTAGACTTTTTTCTTAGCTGACAGGTTTAGTTGTTAAACAGACAGAGTAACTTTTGAAATTATGTTTTAGTTTGATTTTCACAAGTTCATAGACACAGAACTTGTTAATTTATTTATTTAAATACTCGGCGAAGCTTTTGCATTATTTTGTTAATTGGAGAATATGACAAGGAGAAACCAGGGGCCTGCAACACAACGCGCAAGTCTAAATTCACTTGTCCACTTATGCTTGTCCGACAAGTACAAATTAATTCTGTAACAGAACGTAGACCGTTGCACTTGTCAAACGAATTAAATTCCCTTGACTTGCCGGCATTCTTCGACAAGTGTTTTATATGTGAAGATGGCAAAAATCACGGAAGACAAAAAAAGTGCTATTTTAACAAAAATAAGAGAAGAAAAAGATATCCTATTTCGTGCTTTCAGTGGTGTAGTAACAAAACAAAATAAATGTACAAAGTGGAAGGAAATATACAGCCTGACAAAAAGCCTAAATGTTGTTGCCCAAAATAAGAATTGGACGTATGTAAGGGACGTATTTTGGCAAAATGTTAAGAAAAGCACAATTGTAAGTACTAACTAAATAAGTAACATTAGAATTAATATGTTAATTACACAAAAAAAAAAGTACTTGTCAGTTTTTTACAATATTTAGATCACTTGTCCTCATTGAACCTCAGTTCGACAAGTGTGTCTTGACACTTGTCGTGTTCTGTTAAATAAAGAGGGAGATTATATAATTTCCCACTTGTCATCTTTCATCACGATTGTCGCAGTGCTCGCGGACTTGTCGTTTTGTGTTACACAATCTTTGACAAGTTGTCGAAATTCCCTTGTGCTACAACTAATTGTCGCGTTCTGTTACAGGCCCCAGGGATATAGTCGTACATGATAAGAATTTTTATATCATGATACTCTTTGACTTCAATTGCTAAAACAGATACCGAAGTAAATGGACAAAGTAGCGAAACAAGGATTTTCCAATATCAATTCAACATTTCGAGTAAAAATATCCTGATATTTATTTTCTCTCTGAATTCATTTTCACATTTTATTCCCCTTCGTTTGGGATAATGTTTTATTGAATATTCTCTTTTTGCTTGTATACCCTGTGCAACTAAAAGAGACCAGCAGCATTCAAAGTCAAAACACTAATGGGTATGGGGTAAGAAATGCAATTGCGAAAGCAGGAACTAGAGTGAAAATGATATGCGCTCCATAGGCAAGCGAACAAGAATGTGACTACAACGAGCAAAGATACAAAGGATACAAAGCAGAATCTCACTCTGTCGATCTTGACACGAAAAAAATTCAAAAGCGACCATGCGCGCTATAATACAATACACGAGTGCACCAACAATAAGTGCTCTCAATTTTTAAATTAAAAAAAGAAGGAACTAGAATGACAACCGCTAGACTACAGAACGTATGTAGAAAACAAAAGGACGAAGATTTGTGGAAAGGTATTTGTGCTGGAAAAATAATATTCCATGATGGTATTTTATTGAAGGTCTTTAAAGTTAAAATATGAAGATATGATTTTTATGGTTGATAGTCGATTCTAAATAAAATCGTTTGCTTTTTGTTTTGGACAATTCTATATCACTTTCAACATTTCCATAGGCTTTGAAAATGTTGCAATTAGATGTCCCCTAATTTTATTTGCTTAACAAAACCACATTTATTTAAAAAAAATGTTATGTCTGAAACACTACTCAGAACCTATATTTATTGGCAATAAATAAGCATAGCTTGAAATAGATTTATTTTACATTAATTTTAAAATTTTTCAAATATCGTTCAGCACTACAAATAGTTTTGTGCTAAATGGCATTTTTCCCCAACGCAGTAATTTGAATTTCCCGTTTAAATATCAATGGCTCCTGGATGAGCTTAACAACATTGGCACAGCTACTAAACAAGATTTATGTGTTCTTTAATAGAAATACTAACAAATATTAAAGAATAATATTATCTTGGATTTTTTTTTAAATCAAGAAAAACCTGTCCCCATATTTCGTCATTCTCGTCGTGCAACTGCTTTCCGTTTAAATTTTGAATTAGAAATTCGCAAATATTTTGCAAATGGTACCTACTGTATATTTCTCAGAAAAAAATTCACGCCGTAAGCGTAGCCATAAAACTCAAACGGAGGAAAACAGTCAGTTACATCGAAGCTGGTGAATGAATATGGTCCGTATGCTTATTGGAAGTCGTTAGTGACACGATGATTTTTAAATCAAATCATTAAAAAATCTGAAAAGAAGTATTTCAAAAGGAAAAAGTGAACGGCGAGCTATTCAATAAATAATTGTGTGTATATATTGTGTTACCAATAAGTTATTACTGTGATCAGTGTGAATTGTCATTAACGTCACAAGTCAACAGCGTCACATTTTGAAAGTGAAGGTACAAAAACCTCGTGTAAAACTTATAAAAATAATTTAGTTGATGTAAATTGTAATGACATAATTGCAAGCTTTCAAGTCCCAATATAAAAATAAAAGGAAGTCGGGTTTTTAATGTTTTTTTTCCAAAACCTATAAATGGACACAGTTTAGACATAAAAAGTCCCTTTTGGAATGCCTTTCTTTCTCGTAATCTTTTGTTAAATAAATTCAGATATTTTAAGAAATATCTATATACAGGGTGTCCGCCGGGAAGGTATACTTCTTTGTTTTGCCGCCATTTTGGTAAACAGTAGTCTTGACAGTTCATATTTGACAGTCGTGAAGTAGACACGTGGCAAATTTATTACGGAAAAATATTCGATAAACCAACGTGTTTTAATCGTTGAAACATTTTATCAAAATCAATCATCGATTACTGTGACGATGACAAAGTTGCGTGAAATTTTTGGGAGAAACAATGTGCCAACAAAACGCACTATTTATCGTGTAGTGAATGATTTCGAAGAAAGAGGGTCTGTAGGTGATAGGCCCAAGCATGGACCACAACCTTTGCGTCCATTAAAAGTTACAGTCTGGTGTGCAATTTGGTCAGGAGGAATCATTGGACGTTACTTCTTTGAAAATGAAAACGGCGTAACGGTAACTGTGAATGGGGAGCGATATCGTGATATGATTGAAAACTTTTTAACGCCACAACTTCATGCTTTGGGCTTGATTAACATGTGGTATCAACAAGACGGTGCCACATCGCATACAGCCAGGATTATGGAATGGAATTACTGCGAGACCTCTTTCCACAACAAGTTATTTGAAGAAATGGTGATGTTGATTGGCCTCCACGGTCGCCTGATTCGACTGCTCCGGACTTCTTTTTGTGGGGATATCTGAAAAGCAAGGTTTATGCAAACAAACCAGAAACGCTTGAGCAACTCGAACAAAATATTCGTGATGAAATTAATGAAATACCGCGTGAAATGTGTGAGAATGTATAATGAAAAATGTGCTCAAAAGGGCTCGCATTTGTGAGACTAACAGAGATGGACATTTACCTGATATTGTATTCCATACATAATTGCCGGCATTAAATAAAATATTTATCAATATAAGATCCATTCTCTTTCATTTAATCAAAAACTATAAACAAACAAATTAGTATACCTTTCCGGCGGACACCCTGTACCTACTATGTATGAGTAAGAATTTTATAAAAAATATTTTATTTCAGAAAGAGTTACATATTTTTTTAGGTAGGGATGTTATAAGCTGAAATATTATTTTGAATATCCAGAAACTTGACATAGAAACATACAGTAGGTGCATTGCGACTGCCATTGAAATTCGAATGCAATCAGAAGATTATTAAATTGATGTAGCGGACCGCAGGTAATGGTCGCGAGGGCCGGTCATGGCCCGCCGGCCGTGAATTTGACATGCCTGGTCTAAACCATCCCTCTATGACACAATAGATCTTTTAGGTCGCAGTGTCAGTCTCTGGGCAGGGAAATTATCTAATTAAAAAAAAAACTAGTCAACCAGTAGAAGAATGGACCATCCATAGTCCTGCGGGGTTCCACATGGCTTCATACGAAGGACCGTATCTATAAAATACCTAAAATTACATCCCGTGATGACGAATGAGTTTGCATGTTTAACTTTGCACCAAGAACTTGCGTCAAAAACGCCCCTAAATAGGCGTGTCAATGAACCGACATTTTAGTCACAATGAATGGAAACAGAACTCTCAATGTGTACAATAGTACATGACACCGAGCAATCGCAACGTTAAAAGTTAGTCGCGCGACGGGAGACGTATTTGCGCGCCTACCCTTTAACCCTTTAACCCTTAAACAGAACTGTCAACTGACTACTGGTGGAATCCGTACTCCCACGATGTGCTTATTCTGCTCAGATTACAAATCAGAAAGAACTAGATGTTCGAGTTATCATCTACGGAAATAAACTGAACTCATCAAAAGCAAACAGTGACACACTTCTGTGGATTATATTTTCCGGGTGAACTTCATTACCGACATGTTTATGTCGACACCTTACAGTGGCTGAGCATGCTGTCAGAACTTCATCTTTCTTAGCACTGCTTATTCCGTGCGCCACGAGGGGCACTGAACTGCAAGTCTCCAACCAATCCTAGTTGTAATTAACTCAAACACAGGCATGATGGCTCATCTCATCCCTGTGGCCACTGTAATTGCATTTGAAAAGTTTTCTTCTCGCCATCCCACAACTTTGACCAACCCTTGACATGGAGCATCTCAATTGAATTACCTTCGCCATGCCAGTTTGTTCGTAAATCATGAAGGACCAGGCGGATCCTTCATCCTGGCCGGATGCCTAATACCTGAATAATTGGTAACTTGCCAGCGCAGAGAAAAAATTACGAGTATATAACAAGAACGAGAAGAGAGGAGAATCCAAGTTCAATGGCATCTGCAGTAGTACCTTCAACTTCCACTTCGTTCCTTCAACAATTGATCGCATCTACATATAGCCAAAGCGGAGCACTTTCTATCCTGTCGCGTCGTTGTGTGCCTGTCTACTGGCAGTGTATGTATTCGGCATTCCCCATGCCAACCAGTTAGTCAGTCTTCTCTATATACCTGGAATTGTGGTTACAGCAAACGTCCTCACTCCCGCATGAGTTGAATGAAAACTGACATTTGTAGGTCTGTCTGTAAGTGGCAACATAAATCAATAGAACTCCTCCCCCACAGTGGTGACGATTTTTATTTATTTTTTGCATCCCGGAAAACGGATAAGCAAAAGAGTCACTTCATGTGGAACACGAACAAGTTAAACATACGGCAGCAAACTGTTTACCCGCACACCAAGCGAAGATTATTAGAAAGCTTCGGGTGACGTCCACTGTGCACTGTGTCGGTCTACCGTCTATGACAGAGAATACTTTCACCGCAATATGGCTTACGCTGGACCTGCTAAGTTAGCAGCTCTGACTGTTTGTTGGCAAAACAGAAGCCAACTCGTTGCGGAATTACATTTCTGGTTCGATTTCCGTATACGGTAGTGGTTCGTTTCAGGGACGAGGGGGATGTGTACGAGTACTCGTATATTGACCAAACTACAGATCAAATAAATTTGCTTGCGTTCAAATGGTTTCATTTTTCTATTTTTGGTTTGTTAACGAGTCGATGTGACTCGTTCATTTGCTGGTTATTCGTTGTTTTAAGTATTCATTTGGGTTTAATTAGAGCCGCTCAGAATTGATGTTTGCGAAGGTGAACGAACTATGAATTGAGGTGGTAAAAGGCAAACGACTGCGTCTGGGGAATGGTTTTCTATTAACTTTTCCCTATTCTATAATTGTTGTGGTTGTATAATTTTAGCTGGAGCAGAACTTGCCCATTATGCACAATTTGTTTGGCATTTGTAATAAATATAACTCGAGTAATTTTTCCGTGCAATTGGAGTCTGTTTATAGTTGCAAATGAGTTCAGTATACTTAAATGGGGAAAACAACTCGACGAATGATTTAAGTGACATCTGTCATGTCACTCCTGTCAGTTAGAGTCGTAAGAAACTTGGTTGTGGTGCTCTTGCACTTGTGCCGTCATTTACGAATTTTTCGTTCATAAATGCTGCTTTTATCTATGTTTTAACGCCGAAGAGCAGGACTGCGATTAGACTCTTATATAGAGTCTCCTTACTGTCAATTAAATTGTCTTCTTTGGCCAAATTAACAGTAATTGTGTTGGCTTAAGCTTCTGTCAAAATGGACGAAAGCCGACTTTAATTCAGCGAATCGCTTAAAATAGGCCTTTACTACTTTTACGGTTCCTAAATAATATTCCAATATAACCAAACGTTGGCTTAAGCTGGATTAATTGCCATTCAATCGTATTCTTGTTTTTTCTTCACTTTTCCCTTGATTTCTAATGTGATGTTGTTGCGGAGCGAAGAAGATAAAGTCCCAAACTGCCTTAAAATTATAGCTATCTAAAGGGTGTTTTTTTTAGAGGTATAGATCTTTGAAATGGAATAAAACAAAGATGATATTTTTAAATTGACATGAAATTTACTTAATTCGAAAGATAATCTTCTGGCATTATAATTTAAATATGATTTCTGGCATATGACCGCCACGGGTGGCTCGGACGTAATCTAATCTGGAGGTTCAATTTTCGATGACTTTTTCCAACATTCTTGGCCGTATATCGGCAATAACGCGGTGAATATTGTCCTCCAAGTGGTCTATCGTTTCGGGCTTATCGGCGTAGACTAGCGACTTCACATATCCCCACAGAAAATAGTCAAGCGGCGTTAAATCGCACGATCTTGGAGGCCAATTCACGGGTTCGCAACGTGCAACTAAACGTTTCCTTCAATAAATCAATTGTGACACGAGCTGTGTGACATGTTGCGCCGTCACATCATGGTTGCTCAATTGATGAACGAAAAAGTCAGTAATCGTGGCTCTATAGCGGTCACCATTGACTGTAGCGTTCTGGCCAGCATCGTTTTAAAAGAAGTACGGACCAATTATTCAACCAACCCATAAAGCACACCAAACAGTCAGCTTTTGTGGATGTAACGGTGTAGCCACATACACTTTAGGATCTTCATCACACCAAATACGGCAGTTTTGTTTATTGACGTATCCATTCAACCAAAAGTGAGCTTCATCGCTAAACAAAATTCGCTTATGAAAATTGAGATAGGTATTTCGAACAGAACCATGATTTTCAAAATAAATTTGCACAATTTGGAAGCGTTGTTCAGGCGTCAGTATATTCAAGTTGAAATGGCAAACCAAACTAAAAATAAATCACTTGACAGCTGACGAAATGGACGCTAGTTAAAATAGTGTTGCCAACTTAAAGTTATATACCTCTAAAAAAAAAAAAACACCTTTTATTATGACGTTTTGTCGATGTTGTCTGTTCCTTTTGCTGACGGCATATGCTTGATTTTTGGAGTGTGAATAATTGGTCGGGTGTTGTAATGGCGTCGAACGTAATTTCACAGGAATAAAGAATTTCATTGATATCCAAAACCGTTTTGTAGCGCTCTTATTGAAAAACCCTTTATAAAGGTATGTCCAGACCAGCCAAACATTGTATTTATTTTATTATTTCCATATTTATTTCTAAAACTCTTATTAAATAAAACAATTTTTATGAAATGTTTAGAAATGTTTTGCTGGCTTGGATCTGGACACCAAAAAAACATTTATGAAATGTTTCACAGTTAACCAATCGTGATGGGAAATAATTTTTGTTTTACAAGTATCCCTGCAGAAAGTGAGCGCTGTTTTTCGATTATTATTTGTTTTTAAATAAAATAAAAATGTCCAGAAAAGCTTGGAATACCCAATGAGAAAGTGATTCATTTAACACGATTTTTTGAATTAAATCGCGTGTCGCGTAATTGCCAAGACCAAAATTAAAAAAATAAAAACTTTACTTGCTGCTAATAATCCCACCAGATTATTTTCTTCTAGTCCAAAACAGGATAAGGTTGAAACATTTCACAAACATTTATTAATAAACAATGTAAAGTATACAAAAATTTTACGTAACTGCTGAGTAACGAGCTGATAACTTTTAAGCAGTGTTTATTAATACGGGGGTTAGTAAATAAATTTCAGAAATCTTTTATAAATGTTTACAAAATCTGTCCGATTTGCTTCAGACACATTTCATAACTATTTCTGAAAAGTCTCGGTGGTCTGGACACACCAAATATGCCAAAATAAACTCAAGTGGTAGCAGCAAAATATTGTTCATGTGTTGCATATTTGAACATAAAATACAAAATTTGTTTCAAAAAAATATATTTGAAAAGAAAAATTATGCAAATTTGATTCAAATATGGTAACACCCCCGACTTTGCAAGTAAAATGACATGTGCCTTGTGTGACGTCACGTTGAGAGGAATATTTGCAATATGGCTGGTGGCAACATGAAGTTTGAAATACCCTGTATTATCTGTTTTGTTTTTGAAAGCAACTGTTGCCACAATTCAAAAATTTAACTTTTCAATGATCCGTTTTGTTTTATTTTCGTGATCTGATTCGGATCAGAAAGGACCCAGTTGCAAAAAAAAAATGTAATACAGCACAGACCCGAATAGGGATTGGAATAAATGTATTCCTCTGCTCTTTGCACAAATGTGGACTTAGCTCGTCAGTAAGTATCCGAGCTGAACGACGGGAAAAACAATACAACTCCCGAAATTTTGCTTCCGGCATTTCAAAAGGGTTTGCGCTATCTCTTAGTACATGCCTTTGAATCCGTAACATGCTACGCTTATCGTATTCTTCACCCAAAATTAGTGAAAATCTAAACATTTTTAAAACCAACGCTACCGAAAATCCCTATGAAATAATTTTCAATTTTTATTGTTTTGTTTTGCAGTATTTTGACAGCTTTGGGAAATCTTTCCAAAATTCCCATGAAATTAAAAGTTACTACAGAAAACTTTTCGCATAGAGTTAGAGAACTCCAATATTTTCCAGACAGCGGAATGTTTTGTTCCTAAGTTTTCGATGCGAAAAGTTATCGCATGAGTTACAGAACATGGGCACTGGACACTAAAAATGATTCTTAGTAAAGCGGTATGTCTTACTTAGCTCAGCCGCAATCCAAAAACCTAATTCTAAAGCAAAGCTTCAAACCCCTTAAGTAAATATTTCGTTCTTCTCCTCTTGTTTCGCGAAATATTAATGGAGAGTAATAACAATTAAAATTCCTAACTTTATCTCTCATCCATTATTCGAGTCTGAGTGCTCCAGGACTTCGAATCCCCTTTCATATAAAAAAAAAAAAAATAACCTCGCGCCTAAAGGTTTTTGTTTTCAAAAATTGCAATATCCGCATTGAGTCCATTCAAGCGAACTGCAATTTTAAACGAAAAATAAAACATTTACTCGTCCATATTTAGTATTTTCATTTCTTTATTGAAATACAAAAAAAAATTGTTAAAATAAATCCCCAATCAATCGCTGTCCATTTGGTTGTCAATACCAATTTCGAAATAAATGAATGTATTCAGTGGGCCCTGAAACGATGTGTCTTTGCATCTGCTGCTGGTTGGGGGCGGTAAAAAGTTCATCGCTATCGAAATACCTTCACGTTCATAAAAAAGGATGTTCATATGCAAATATGTGTATACTGTATATATATATTTTTTTTCAATTTTACCTCCCTTTTTCACTTCGTTTACCAAAACTCAATATGGTGTGATGAATTTTTTATTATTCCTGGTCAGTCAAATACGAAATGTCTTCAATGCAGCTCCGCACACACATGTCTGCCTATGGACAGGTTTGTTGGCAGAAAATCTTTGGTGGGTGAAAATAAATTCCAGTCTGCCACCATAAGACGCACCTAAGGTATACGAGAAGATATCTCGCCTTAAAATTCTTAACTCTCATCCAGAAGTCGTCAGATAAGACCACATAAACCTGACTACTGTTTGAAACGGATTTTCGAGCCGAAACGGACGCAACTCCCGCTGATTTGGGTGTGTAAGCAGACCTTTTAGACAAATGACGGGTAATTTGGAATAAATTTACCTCAGTCAGGTAATTTCGTATTCATGTGGGAGAGGATACCAAAAGAGTATTCACTCTCTTGTACAGTAGTCGGATGTGTTTTTGAGGCAAATTGTGTTGAAGGCTCGAATCAGTTTATTTGTTGCGCCAAAATCGATACCATTCATCGTGTGGGCAATTGAAGCGTGTATCTTTATCTATCCGGTGGTTTTTGTTGTTATGAATCGTATTACTCACGCCGCACGAAATAGGTAAACATCACGACTAATAAATCATATTTGGCGAAGTTTTCCGCTGGTTTCTTTTTGGTTCTAAACTATTATAGCAATTTCAAGTTCTTTTGAACCTCACACATTCGCTAGAGTCAATTAGGGAAGTAGCGCGCTGGTGTGGGCACCAGTCAAGCAGAGGACACCGAACAACACAAATGACCGCCTCCGGTCCAATCGAAAGTTGTTGGTTGTTTAAACGATTGCGATAAATTTTTGGAGGTCGTCTAAATTTGTAGGTCTTTTTTCTCTTTTGTCTAATTTGCATTGTTGTCGATGTGGTGTGCGAAGGAGGAGTTTTATTTTATTGGAACTCTGATCGTGATTTTAGAACTGTCACCGGTCTAATTCAGGTGGTGATGATGATAGTCGATCATGTGCCTGTGATTTGAATTTACGGCTGAAGTTTAATGTGAAAGAAACTTAAAAGCTGTGTGGCAAGTAGTAGGGTGTGCATGGAGCTCCCTCAAGCAAGCTCGTTATTGATATGGCAGGCTAATTGTGGGTGACGCTGTATCTATAAATATTCGTTCATGATGCATTGACTTGTTTCGAACAGCATTCATGTGCGAGAGACTTGACACACAGCTATAGTGTGACGCTGTGTAAATGTTTTAAAAATATCATTCTGAGGTAATGAGTTGGTAAGCCATTTGCTATCTGCTGTTCCCATATGTTCCATTTTATTGATGGTCTACGATCGGGAATAAGACAAAGACTGTCTTGCAAATGAATTCGGAAGCCTTTTAGGACGAAAAGGAAACCTCTATAAAGCCCTATAAACTGTCAAAAAGGATCTGGAACATTGAATGTCGCGCACATCGTGGCTGTGTCAAAAACTCTTTTTATTGTGAAAATGTTGCATTTTTATGGACGATGGAAAGGAATTTTGTTTTATATATACATATTGTATATATGGTGCAGTTTAGAGTTGGAAAAATCAATCGTTCTGCGCTCTAGAAACGAATTCTTCTCATGTTTGGCTTGAAATGTTGGTTGGTGTAACTTGCATTCGAAAACCAATGTAAAACAGTAACCCACAGTGTGATATTATGCTCGAAAAATTTGGCCACATATTGAAAAATTAAACTTAAGGCTCACATGTATTTTTTTTCCATATTGGACGGTTAAATTGGAAATAGAATTCGCATGGGTGGGTTAAGTCAAAATTCAAGCTTTTAGCAACCTTACAAAATTTTGCCACATGGAATATTTAGTTATCTGCTTTTTTAACAGTTGTGTTCAGCTAAAAGCCCTGGTAGATAGTGCTACAATATTTTTCTTTGTTTTATATTAATACTGTAATTTATTACTTATTAATAAAGTATATTAGTATTATTATTAACAGTTGTGTTGTTGCATTATAAGCACTTATACTCCATCCTTTGATAAGATTTTCAGAATTGGAAAAAAAGCTCGTAGAAGTCTTTTTATTATTTTTTTTAAACCAGCATTTTCCTAAATTTAATAAGATATTTTTACTGGACACAAATTTTGCTAAATTTGAGAAACAAAATGTTCACCCCAAATGCTGAAAATATCATTGGCCAGAAATTTCGCTTCATGCACAATTTTAACAACAATTTGGGACAAATTCCGTCTAAATTTATAAACAAAATGTTGCACTTTAAAAAGCAAACTTGAGTTTGGGTCGAGATCGGAAGCACTTAGAAGCATTTTTAATATATTTTTAGTCATTTACTAAAAATAAATTTTTCGCCCTGTATGTTTTAGGGCGTACACGTTATCGTGTGTGATTTCTAACAGAATCCCTTCCCCCCTTGTCGTTACTAATAAAAATGACCAAATAAAGGGTTTTTCAATAAGAGCGCTACAAAAGTTTTTTAAATAAAACAAAAACGGTTTTGGATATCAATGAAATTCTTTATTCCTGTGAAATTACGTTCGACGCCATTATGTATGGAACTGGATTTCTTTTGCATGGCCACCACGGGCACGCTTGCAGAAGTCCAGACGCTGAACCCAATTTTCGACGGTTTTCAAGCATAAATCGGCCGATACTGCTGCAATTTCACGTTCGATATTCGTACGAAGTTCATCAATCGTCGCTGGCTTGTTGGCATAGACCATAGACTTGACGTAGCCCCACAGGAAATAGTCTAACGGCGTCAAATCGCACGACCGAGGCGGCCAAGCGACTGGACCATTTCGTGAGATAACACGTTCACCAAACATGGTTTCCAATAAATTGATTGTGACATTCGCTGTGTGGCTTGTGGCGCCGTCCTGTTGGAACCACATGTCCTCCAAGTCCATATCATCCAATTGGGGCCAAAAATATTCGGTTATCATTGAACGGTAGCGATTCCCATTCACAGTAACGTGCCGGTCTTGATCATCACGGAAGAAGTACGGCCCAATGACGCCGCCGGCCCATAAACCACACCAAACCGTAATTTTTTCGAGATGCAATGATGACTCATGGAGTACGTGTGGATTGCTGCCTGACCAATACCGCATATTTTGTTTATTGACGAAGCCATTCAGCCAGAAATGAGCCTCATCGCTGAAGATGATTTTTCGATGAAAATCCGTATCATTTTCAAGTTGTTTGATTAAAATTTGTCCACTAGACGCTCAATTGTTGATCTGCTAGGACGATTATGACGACCATAAATTGGACGTAGCGCTCTTAACGTTGAGGCCACTGACTCCGAATTTCGGTAGTAAATTTTAATAATTTCGGCTCGTTGTTGGCTCGTATATCTTTCCATCATGAAATGGCAAACCTTATTGAAGAGAAATGTCAAAAGAGCGGCAAGAAATTCGGCGCCGTTTGCTGTCCCTGTCGCTCTACTTTTGTAGCGTCCCTGTTGAAAAACCCTTTATTTATCAGAACAACGCGCCTGTGGCGGAAAAAGGGATAAAAGACGCCAGACGACTTTGAGTTAACTCTGAACCAAAAACAAAGTGAAAGTGACTTTTTTTTACATTTTTTGGCAGCCCCAAGGCTTTCCGACAAATATGTTTGGATAATGCTTAATATTTTTGTATTCTCTCATTGATTATCCCTTCAAAATTTGACAACTTTTTACTGTGTAATCCAAGGGCATCAAATCGTAGGAGTCCAACCAAAATAATTCGTTTCATAAAGGATCGCCAACGACCTCCATTTTAAAATACATATTGTCCCTTAATAAGCATATTTAAGTTGAACCCTTTCAACTTTCATATCAGTATTTGTAATTCGCTCTGACATGACAAGGAAAAACTGCACAACTACTACAGACCTAGCCCGAAGGCAAATAACCACCCCTTGGGTGTCATACATTTTTTTTTTTGCCAAGAATGTCCAACTAAAGTCGTTCATCCCTTTGACGGGGGGTTTTCGATTTACCGTCTACGATTTACCGCACGGCTGGATTTTGTGGTGTGCATCCTTATATCTTCCTTTAATTTACTTCCCATACCTCGGTGGCAATGAGTCAACGCTTTTATTACCTACCTCAATTGGCGGCGAAAGGATCCACGAACCACGAGTATATACCGTAGACAGTAACTACCATTGAAGAGCGAAAGGGAGAGCTATATTTGGCAGTGATTCAAGCGAAACCGTCCTTACTATGCCCCATACTACAACACAAAAACTAGTATCCTATGTAGCTGAGTTATTTTATATTTACCTTATCGATTTTTGTTTGTACTCTGTCCTTGCATTCAATGCCATATTACGCTCCCTTTTAGTTGTACTTGGACAAGAGCGCACTATGCACGAAGAGTGCAAGTGCTTGACTAGGGTCTGGAGGGGAATATTGTGTATCGTCTGGGTGGGTGCTGCAATTGCAGTAGTTTGGCCGTCACGTGTATATTGCGACTTTCCTTTCGGGTGGAAGGGAGACAAATGACAAAGTTTGTAGACGACAGGAACGTTGCATGTCTTCAAAAGTTAGCCAGCGTCAGTTTTTGCGATTACTTTGTTCTGATCTAGAGTGGGGTGGGCGGAACAGACGATGCAGAGAGAATTAAATATGATTCATGAAAATTGCATTGTCTCGAGAGAGGGCGAGAGAAATGATTTTTGAAGTTCCATACGGCAGTATTCTTATAGATTTTACTACTTTTTAGGTTGGGTAAGGGACCAGTGGCTTACACTTAAAGTTTTAAGTCAATTATCTGTCTCTTAAAAGAGACAACAAAAAAAAAAAAAGTTCAATAAACCAGCCACAAGATGGTCACAGCTTTCAAAGGCAATTCGGCCCGTTTTAAATCGGAGAAAATCTGAAGAATTGATTAATCTCAGCAGAACAAAGCTTAGATTAGGAATACTGTCAGGGCATTGCCTTCTGAGGAAGCATGCTATGAGACTAGGCTTAGCTAATACGAATATATGCAGGTGCTGCGAGGAACTAAAATTCGCGAAAGACATCTCCCACCTCGGCAGGTACTTCTTTAATAACTAAGAAGAGGTTGGTTTCTCAAACAATCTTGAGACCATACTTAAATTCTGTAGGGACAGTAATGGTTCCTGGTGCATGGTCTTTTGTGATGATCTGACAACTCTACTCAACCTAACCTTACCTAGTGACTTGTGAATGATAGCTGTGAGCAATATTTCAGCAATATTTCAATATCAAGCATACCACATGAAAGAAAAATGTTGTCAGATGAAGCGACGATAGCTTGTTAATGCAGACCAAGACGGCTCAACACCAGCCAAAAGGGGGACAATGTTAACGTCCACAAAAGGTTTCTACAAGACTGAGCAAAAATAGCCAATAATAGCAGAAAATTCCAAATAAATTGTATTATCATATTTGACCAGATCAAAAATTAAAACAAGTTGTTTCGACGCTATCCTGTTTTCAACAGACAGAGACACATGGGTCTAATATTGGTTTTGTATGGGAGGTACCAGAACTACTTGACCGACATAACCCATTTTCAATACCAACCTGACGACGATAAAAAGAAGTCCTTTTACCAAATTTCATTCGCCTATGTCAATTCCTTTTGGCGATAACAGACAGACAGACGGACAGACAGACAGACAGACAGACAGACAGACAGACAGACAGACGGACATGGCTAAATCGATTCAGAATGTGATCCTGATTCAGAATATATATACTTTATGAGGCCTCCGGTGACTTCCTCTGGAAAGTATATAAAGGGTTTTTCAACAGGGACGCTACAAAAGTAGAGCGACAGGGACAGCAAACGACGCCGAATTTCTTGCCGCTCTTTTGACATGTCTCTTCAGTAAGGTTTGCCATTTCATGATGGAAAGATATACGAGCCAACAACGAGTCGAAATTATTTAAATTTACTACCGAATTTCGGATTCAGTGGCCTCAACGTTAAAAGCGCTACGTCCAATTTATGGTCGTCATAATCGTCCTAGCAGATCAACAATTGAGCGTCTAGTGGAAAAATTTGAATCCACAGGCACAGTACAAAATGTTCCCGTGCCAGTGAGGCAAAGAAGTGCCCGTAGTGTCGAGAATATTGCTGCCGCTGAGGCTTCAGTTGAAGAAAGCCCAAATGTGTCTCTCACACGTCGTTCTCAAGCGTTGGGCATCTCTGTGACGTCGTTGTGGCGAATTTTGCGAAAAGATTTTGGCCTACATCCTTTCAAGATTAAATTGACGCAAGAACTGAAGCCGCTTGACCACCAGAAGCGTCGTATGTTCGTGAATTGGGCTCGTTCGTGAACAACTTGAAAATGATTCGGATTTTCATCGAAAAATCATCTTCAGCGATGAGGCTCATTTCTGGCTGAATGGCTTCGTCAATAAACAAAATATGCGGTATTGGTCAGGCAGCAATCCACACGTACTCCATGAGTCATCATTGCATCTCGAAAAAATTACGGTTTGGTGTGGTTTATGGGCCGGCGGCGGCGTCATTTTGCCGTACTTCTTCCGTGATGATCAAGACCGGCACGTTACTGTGGAATCGCTACCGTTCAATGATAACCGAATATTTTTGGCAACAATTGGATGATATGGACTTGGAGGACATGTGGTTCCAACAGGACGGCGCCACAAGCCACACAGCGAATGTCACAATCAATTTATTGGAAACCATGTTTGGTGAACGTGTTATCTCACGAAATGGTCCAGTCGCTTGGCCGCCTCGGTCGTGCGATTTGACGCCGTTAGACTATTTCCTGTTACGTCAAGTCTATGGTCTATGCCAACAAGCCAGCGACGATTGATGAACTTCGTACGAATATCGAACGTGAAATTGCAGCAGTATCGGCCGATTTATGCTTGAAAACCGTCGAAAATTGGGTTCAGCGTCTGGACTTCTGCAAGCGTGCCCGTGGTGGCCATGCAAAAGAAATCGAGTTCCATACATAATGGCGTCGAACGTAATTTCACAGGAATAAAGAATTTCATTGATATCCAAAACCGTTTTTGTTTTATTTGTAGCGCTCTTATTGAAAAACCCTTTATATATTTGACCATTGAATTTAAAAAGCACATGAATCGGAATTGTTGGCGCTTTAAGAACGTTGTTTCTGTGAACTGAGTGCTGTGAGTTTTTATGTCCTGAAAGTGATTATTTTCCGAGCTGTGCTCGGTTTTGCTAATAAATCCTAAATTTTTAAAGCTTCTTCTTCCTTTCCTTCTTAAATACATCACTCACATCCTTAACCAAATACTGACGACCTGTGTTTACCCCTCATCGTAGAAAAAGGCTAAGATAATTCCTATACCTAAGTCGCAAAATCAGATTAACCCTGAATATAGACCAACCGCAATACTGCTGTTCTTGTCCAAAGTATTTGAGAAGGCGATTTCGAAGCAGATGCAAGCGCATCTTACTAACTATAACCTTTTGAGTTCCGGTCAATCCGGCTTTCGTGCAAAAAGAAGTTGTAAGACTGCACTGTTGCTCGTTGTCGACGACATTCGCAAAGGCCTGGATGCAAACAGCCCTACGTTTTTGACGTTGTTGGACTTCTCTAAAGCATTCGACACGGTAGACCATTCTCTTCTTTGTCAGAAGCTGTTTCATACATTTCGATTTTCGAATCTGTCAGTCGAGCTCTTGCAGTCGTACTTAGTGGACCGTCAGCAATGTTTGGCTGTAGGAAATATAATTTTATCATTTCTTGTGGTACCTACAGGAGTTCCACAAGGCTCTATTCTCGGCCCTATATTATTTTCAATTTGTGTGAATGAACTCCCACACTTTATAAAAAATTCTTGACGATGTTCAAGTATTTATGTGCTGCCCGTTGGATATGATTAATAACGCCATTCGATTAATTAATGAAGATCTAGAGGTTATTCAGCAGCGGGCTCTTAAACACAACTTGTTGCTCAATCGTTCAAAGTCAAAGACTCTCTGTATTTATAAGCATCAGTTAAATACATCAACTTTTCCGCCAATCTTGTTAGGACAGTCATCAATTGAATAGGTTCACAGGGCTAAAAATTTGGCGATAATCTTCAATGACAGACTCACTTGGACCGATCATGTTGCGGCTACAATTGGTCCATACAAAGTTCTTTATCTATTAAAACTAAGATGCTACTTAAATCCCTTATACTACCTATCCTTTTGTATGGTTGCGAGGTTTTCTGTCATGGTGACTACAACACTAGGCGTAAATGAAATGTAATTTACAATAACCTAGCAAGATATGTCTTTAATAAACGTTTTATTGACCACATATCAAGCTACTCCCTGCAGATAATGGGCCTAACTTTCGACAACCTCATTTAATTCAGAACACTTACTCTCTTGCACGGTATCATGACGACCCAACAACCGGAGTACTTGTACAGCAGACTAAGTTTTGCCAGCTCACAAAGAACGGCTGTATTGATAAGGCCCCAATCCAAATGTTTGCCAACTGAGCGAAAATTCTTCGCCCATGCCAATATCATGTGGACCTCATTGCACTAAGGAGAACCACAAACACAATCACATTTAAAAATAAGCTATTTAAACACTTGTCCAGTGATATATGATATGTTCATGCCAAAGAGATGTATGTTTTATAAAAGTTATTAATTTGTTTAGTGTATGTAACGTAAGTTTTCCATTTATTGCGTGTAATTAGTTTTCATTATACTTATTGTTTTAAATTTACAGCTCTTATGCCCAATTCACAATGTCGCGTTGACGCGCGCGTGCGTAGACATATTATGTAGAAACAAAGCGTTCATATGCTGCCACACAAAATACAACTTTAGGCGTTGGATCGACTTTAGATCGTAAATATCGTAAAGTTCAACGCGACGCCTGAGTAGACCTACTCTCTACTCTCACGCGTGTTTGAAAACTTTATAATTTCGAATTGTTTGATTTGATGTTATGGGATGTGCCGTTCTTTGTTGGAGTGGCACAGAATCATTAATGTTTATCACACACAAGTTTTAAAAAGCAATATGATGTTTTTTTAATGCAAATTAATAAATTTAGTTTGTGAAAATGAGGAAAACCTTTTTTTTTTTTTGTGGGGCTAATAGGGTAGGGCGAGGCTAGTTGGGCCACGGGGCAAGTAGGACCACTCAAATAACTCAGAAACTAAAAGTCCTACATGACCACGATGACACACAACCGAAGCCAAAACAATTACAGTTGCATTTTTACCTTCAAAGAAGCACGCCGTTCATATTTGTATTTTTAAGGGTGATAAGTTAAAAAAAAAATGTACTCGTTTTCTATTTTTTTTTTTTGTGAAACGGTGCGAATATCAGAATAAGGTAAACATTTTTCACGTATCCCGATATTTATTTTTATTTTTTCGAGTGTAAAATTGAAGTGTTTTCTGTGGTTGTTTCTTTATGACACAAAATGTTTAACAAAGTCAGTGTGGGGTAAGTTGGACCGCCAGTGGTCAAACTTACCACAATTTGAGTGGGGTCATGGATCGATACAAGTTTAACGCTTCCAACATTTAGAATATAGATGAAACGGGCGTTAATACTGTTTGCAAACCCGGAAAAACTGTTGCGGATAGGGGAAGAAAGAATATTGGATCAGTGACTTCAGCGGCGAGCGTGGCACCAAGTTAACATTAACCGTATCTGTATCAGCGTCTGGCAGAGCAATACCAGCCATGTTTTTTGAAGCTTATGCTGTGTTATTTTTTATTAAGTTTATATTTTGAATACATTTTAGAAAGAAATCAAGTCATTTGTGTATTTTGTAAAAAAAAAAAACTAACCCCACTCACTGGTCCAACTTGCCCCGCTGGTGGGGTAATTTTGGACAAAATAATTATTTGACTATTAGATAAATAGTTTTTTTTTAAATACCATTAAAAAGTCGAAGTTTCAATATTTCTACTGACTTTAGTTTCATAGCTTAATTATGAACAGGTTGGAAGTTATGAAGCGTAAAAAAAAAAGTGGTCCAACTAGCCCCGAACTAACCCTACTTATTTCTTCAGATTCTCTTAAATAAAATAGAATAATAATCATTGGTTTTGTATCTTTGTTAAGGTTGTTCTTTACATTATTCTTATGAATGATTTTTTTTATCGATTTAAGAGAATCCTTTTTCAATTCTTGCACAAAAAGTACAACTACAAACAAAAAGCGAGTAGACTTGAAATTTGAATTCTGCTCTCTATTTGTGTAAATTAGTTAAAACCAAACCGAACTTTTAATCTGTCATGCTCTACTCTCTCATTCGCATTCGCTTCAAAGCAGCATTTCGTTTTACAAAATGTTTGCTCGCGCGCTTTTGCATTTAAAATCGTAAAGATTCGATAAAGTGTGTCAAAGCGCGCTGACGCACGCACGCGTTCAACGCGACATTGTGAATTCGGCATTAAACTACATTTGTAAAGCCTTCACAAACTATGAGATGCAATCTTAATGTGAAACGATTATAATAATAAATAAATACTAAATACGGTTGGTCGCGACTTAGGATTAGGATTAGAGCCTTCAAATTAATTCATCATTCACCTGTTAGAACCGAAGACTCCTTGCACCGGAGCGTTGATGTCGATTCGCTACGCGTGTCCCATCCCAGCTATCTCGCACATCTACCTTTTTGTCTAAATATCGACATCACATCTTGTACAGTTTTTCAATGCAAAAGGTACTGAGTGTCTTACGAAGAAATATTCATTCGAAGGAGCCAAAATATTCACATGGTTCTGAAAGTGTCCATTCTTTGGAAACGTAAAGCCAGACTGTGATTATCGTGTTGCTGTACAGAGTCTCCTTAGGTGTTCGAAAGAGAGCCTCCCTACAAAGTTGTAGTTGTTAATTAAAATAAGCACCAGCTATGTTCCATAGCGAGCTACAATCGTCCCTGCAAACATAACCACAATCAGCTGTCTTAAGCTGGAAACTGAATTTCTATCAGATTATGAAGAAATACAAACATTTTGTGAACATTTTTGCTTGTCAAACAACATTCCCCAGAGGATTGGCTCACAGAACAATTGCAGGTCCACTTGTGCTGCCTTGTGGAACTAGTTAAAATATTAAAAAAAAATGATATATGCAAATAGAGAACTTTGTTATTTTGGCACTAGATCAAACCTCGTAATGATGTCGCACAAATCAATAGAGTGCACAAAAAAATGTTCCACATACGCCCCAGTTATTTTTTTGTCTACCCCACGATAAAGCGTTTTGAATTTTTTTATTTAATTTTTTGTAATCCATTAATTAACTGCATAATTTATTGACTTGATCCAAATTAGTTGAATGAATGCAACAGACGATTGCGGTTGCACAACATCCTTTCTCTTGTGTGCAGACGAAGCAACAATCTGTTAATTCCGATTGCTTTCATTATATTATTGAAATACAATTTGCACACAAATTATTCGTTTTGATATTTCTCCTATGCTAAGTATACGAAATAATATTATAAGTGCCGCAGAGGATGAACAAGCAAAATCAAAAATGGCCCTACTCCGAGGCTATACAGCTGAACATCGACAATCAATTGAAAATCGTTAATGTAGTGAATTAATTAAGCTGTATGCATATTTATCTAGTCGTTTGTATTGTTTTGAATAGAAATAAAACCACAGACCGACATATTCACTTGAGAAATATTATCAATTTAATTGCGAAGCTTGGAAAATCCAAACGTGATCATATATCATTTGTTGTGCCTCCCTTAAATAAGCTCAAACTGTGGTTTTAATATGATTTAATTATTTTAGACGATCACAATCACTGGCTAACTGCCGCAAATAATGGGCGACTTGGTATTTTAGTTTCTCACGCGATTGTGGTTGTCTTTTCTGTCGATTGATTTTATTTTTAGGGCAACTGTATGGAGGGATATTATGTCCTGGGGTTTATTGAAATCGCCCATTTGATTGCTCTCCCCTAGATAATAAATTGTACAAAACTTCCAGTTTAATATTTGTGTCTCGAATTTACTTGGCTTTAGATTGTGCTACAGTCCGGGTCGGGTCGGACCTGGGCCATAAATCTGGATTTTGAGAGAAGAGGCAAATAATTTTCTTAAAACTACAAGGAGAAATGGGAAAATCCTTCTAGCTGTCCCATTAATCACTTCGAAACCGTAAAACCCAAGAAATCCCTGCTGTCACTAGTCACAGTTTATTCCACAAAAACTACACCCACCTGTCAGCCGCCTCCTGGGGCAATCCAGGCGGCATTTGAATACTCAAATGGTCAGCTTGTACATTTTTGTGTTGCTTCGTGTTGCGCTCCCTGGGCGTCATCTGTCAAGCTTCTATAGGGATTTCCAATGGCCTAAATGTCATTAAATCTAATTTAACACCGCGATCGGTGTCGCTTCTATTATTTTTCTACTCCTGACACCTCTGCCAACCACGAAGCCTGTCAAAAGTTCGAAATGTCATTACAAACAAAGTAACTGGACTAACAAAAATGTTTAAGTAAACATCGAAACTCAATAAGTGGCTGGTGGCTGTCGAAAAAATATGCGTGCGACATAACGATACTTTTCCCTTGCCACATTTGTTGCCGCCCGTTTTCTAACGCACAAAGTTCAACGGACCAGTGAATTATGCCAAAGCCCCGCCACCGCTGGTGTAAGTACTAGACACTTGATGAAATTGCGATGTTTTTGAATTTGTTTAGTTTGTTTTCAGTACTGATTTAATTAGCTACGTGAGCTGCATGTTTCTGTCAGTATCGATGGTTTGCCAGTTGGTAGAGGAGGCAACACACCACTAACTTAATTAAGGTGATGCCGCTGCCACACAAAAAATGTGTTTTTATTTTCATATGCGAATTGTCATTGACCTTTGGAAATTCATTTATATACCGAGCTGTCACTTGAATATTCACTCAAATTGACACAAACGTCAACACAGAAACGCAAGGTACGATACTAAGAAAATGCTCGAAGAAAACCTGCATAAATTGAGCACAGAGGCAAAGTTCATTAACATGTATGGTGGCGCTGCCTACCAACCACCTCCATCGCCGCCTTTCCATGCTTCATAACTTCCAATCACTCTTTGATTGGAGGTGAACAAAACAACAACAAAAAAATCGTTTCTGCAGCTTTAACCTGTATTTGGCGTGTGTGTGAAATAGCAGCAATCATGATTGCACCTTTTTCACCCGAAGGTCGACTGGTTTGCCACATGGTATATGTGCATTGCAAGCATGCAATCCCTCCACTCACTTCGATAAGTTAAGCAAAAAAGTCTCGCTAAACCACAGCTCTACCACAAAAAAGCCACTCAAGCAAAAATGGCAATGTTCAGCTTGGTGTTTTTCTTCGTAGTTTTCGGAATGTGTCTGTTAGATACCAAACCATGATACTGGGAAAATTCCAATGCAGGTTGCACATCGAGAGAGAGAGCAACAATTCAACGTGTCAGACGAGGTGGCCGTTTTACAAGGCATCTTGGCCGTATTTGCATTCGTGGCAATGCAGTCTTGTTTTCAGTATGGTTTTCGAGTTTGAGTTTCACTTGTGCGCCAATGATACGGCCGATATAACCAAGTTAAGGTGGCAACCATGTGGTGCACTCAATTTGAGATACACGATACAAATGGAGAGTGTGATCTACTTTGATACGTTTAATTGATTGCAGCAGTGGCAGACTTTTGCTATTTTTAAAATGCACAGAAAAACTAAAAAATACTTGATATTAATCGGGTTTGACAAGGAGAGGTTATAACTTAAGTGAGTGTGTCTACGGATTACGCCGTTTTGGTGAAAATTTATTGGGGCTTCTATTCAAATTGAATGTGCAGGAGATCCCAGTGAGGAAAGATCTTCGATTGAGTTATTTCGATGGAAACTGGTTGGGATGGGAAATATTTTGTTTCTCTGTTGCGAACGGGTCTGAGCTCTTAACTTGCGACGATGTGGATGTGAAAATCTGTTTAGCGATTAATTATTTTCATTAAAACGGGTATTTTAATATTTTAATTGAATTATGAAACTGACGTCACCGGACTCATTTGTGCATTCGGCTGATGGAGAGTTGGTTTTTGTTTTTCCTCGTGTTTAATTTTTAGCGACCCTCCTTCTTTCCAGCGCAGATAAGTGCTCGCGAAATTTCACTAAATGCTAGGCTTGGGCCTGCACCCGTACAAAATACAACTGATCCAGGAACTCAAAGTTAATGAGCATAGACCGTTTGTTCCCCGACTCAGATTCGAAGCGTTTGGAAGAGACACCAATTTTGGCCGAAAAATCGTCTCTTCCGACAAGGCGCATTTTAGAATGACAAATAGGACGACGCCAACCCACATGAGGTTCACCAGATACCAGATGGCAATAAATCCACACAAAGCTACTGTTTGGTGCGGCTGCGGCGGACTGTGTCCGTGCTTGAAAATGTCATTGTTGCGAGCTCTACAAAACTATGCTAACCGATTTCTCTTGGCCCAAATTGAACGACATGTGGTTCCAGCAGGACGGGGCTACGTGCTTCACAGCAGACGCACCGATGGACATTCTGCATAAGCGATTCGAGAGTATGGTGGTAGAGGTGACGTTAATTGGCCACCAAGCTCGTGCGATTTAACCCTGCTAGACTTTCTCCTGAAGCCGGAGGTTTGTGCCAATAAGCCGGGCCAATATAACCAATCCCATCGATCAAATTCGGTTGGATATATGTGGCAAAGTCACGAGCAATCACTCGGATCCGTACGACCGTGAGAAACCGCGGCGGACATTTAAACGTTCTTAAATAGATTCCATACATAGTGGCACCCATAGTCCTGTCAAATAAAAAAAGGACTGTATTAATACCTCGCACACAGCTTGTTCTACTCCATTTCAACATCGACCCGTCCTTATTGGAAAACTCTTTAGATGGTTCATATGCAGCTGGTAGTTCAGTCCATGGGCGTGGTATCTTCCGAACCATGCTTCTTATTTGAGAAGCCCCTTCTGGTAAACTATCAGAGCCGGATGCATTGGTGTTATTAACCTGTTAGAGCTAAGCCAACCTCTAACGGCTGGTGGAATTTTGTTTCTTCATTAGCTGGACGTGGGATATCTTGCGCTATAAGTCGCTCTACGTGATGCCCGGTTAGCTGTTGTTCGATATGCTGTTGAAACATGAACATATAGTCTTTGCTGTTGTGGAAAGCGTGTGCTTCGGTCTTAGAGCCAGCAGTCAGTTGCTAGTCTTAAAAAAAAGAGAATCTTCGATATTTTTCAGAGTTGAGATACTGCGTAGGCCCTCTTTTTTTCTATGCAGGATAATCTTCTCCTTTCTCCTTTTGGCTCAAAACATTTGCCTTGCTCACTTCTTTTGTCTTAATAAATGCTTTTCCAATAAGAGGTGTTATTTTGGTATTCAAAGAAAAATGCCATTTTTTGAGATAAATGATCGGATGTTTGAAGGTATGCCGTTAATAATGAAAAACAACATCAGCCAAATGGCCACCACGAGCACGCATACAGGACCATATGCTTTTCATGAAATTTTCCATAACCAAATCGCAAAGTGGCTGCCCTATGTCCTCGATAGCCTCACGAATTTTATCTTTGAGGTCTTGAATCGACGCTGGGCTGTTGGCGTAGACCTTATCTTTCACGTGGCCCCAAAAGAAGAAGTCGCAAGGTGTTAAATCACAAGATCTCGGTGGCCAATTGTGATCACCTCTTCGAGAGATAACACGGTCCGGAAACTTTTCCCGTAAAAGATCAATGGTTTCGTTTGTTGATGATCGGCCGGATTGAGTTCTTGTGTTAACTAAACTTTATAAGCCTTAAGACCCAAGTCTTAAGCAAAAAACTGTGTAATGATGTTTGTGGAATGCCCAATTCCAAAGAACGACGACGAATGGACAAACCTGGCTTTTCTTCAACACTTTGGGCTACAGCAGCAATATTCTCAGCACGATCTTGAGCGACGTGCACGGGTTTTATTCTTCACATCACTAACTTGTCCCAACAGCTCGAATTTTTCCACCAATTTCTGTATTGCGGTCCGAGAAGGTGCTTCACGACGACCAAAAAATGCTTTAGTTTTGCGAACCGTGACTGCAAGATTTTCACCATTTTTGTAGTGAATCTTAATAATTTAATGGCAGAATCATAAATTTAAATAACAGGAAAAATAAGGCCTATAAACTTTTTCGTAATAGAAATAACGACCCGGAACTTCTGAAAGTTTATCGGTCGCTTCAAAAAGAATTTGATGTTTTAAATAAGTTTCTTTACAGACACTACGTTCTTTCCGTCGAATCTAATTTAAAAACCAATAGTAAACGCTTTTGGAGCTTTATAAATAGCAAGAAACAATCTAATGGTATTCCTAAGTGTATGCGTCTTGATAGTGTGTCCTCATCTGATCTGTCAACCATTTGTAACATGTTTGCTAACCACTTTCAATCTGTTTATTCTTGTGGTACTACCGTACCTAGAGTCTCATGTAACAACTCAATGTCCAATGATTTCGTAAATATCGGCAACTTAGAGTGTTCAATCACTGAAGTTCAAATAGCTCTTTCTTCATTAACACTAGAAAAAAATCCGGGTATGGATGGCATCCCGCCAATTTTACTTCAAAAGTGCTCCTCTGCGTTTTCTGTACCTTTGTGTTTAGTATTTAATTTATCTCTCCAGTCTGGAATTTTTTTGAAAGATTGGAAGAGATCATTTTTAACGCCCATTTATAAATCGGGATCGAGGCATGATATTACCAACTATCGTCCAATCTGTAAAATTTCTTCTATCCCTAAGTTGTTTGAAAAACTAGTTTGTGACAAACTTACACCTCTCTTAAATAGATTTATCTCTCCGTCTCAGCATGGATTTGTTACAGGAAGATCCACTACTACAAATCTCTCAATTTTTTGTAATACTGTCTTGAATTACCTTGAGAATGGCTCGCAATGTGATGTAATTTATACAGACTTTGCTAAGGCATTTGATCGCGTTAACCATAGAACATTAATTTCCAAACTGACTACGTTAGGATTTCACTCCAATATCCTAAAGTGGATTCATTCCTACTTAACGGATCGCATCCAGTATGTTCGCATAAACCAAATGCTCTCGTCACCAATTTATGTCACCTCTGGAGTACCTCAAGGTAGTCATCTGGGCCCTCTGCTCTTCCTTTTGTTTATTAATGACATTCCGGACTTGTTTTTGAGTTCCCAGTGTCTTATGTTTGCCGACGATTTGAAGATTTTCCGTCCAATACGTTCAGTTCAAGATTGTATTCTTCTACAAGAAGACCTTAAATGTCTTTCAATTTGGTGTAATGACAATGACCTTCATCCCAATGTCTCTAAATGTCAAAGCCTTTCTTTTTATCGTCACCTCTCTCCAATTCCCTTTACGTACGTAATCGATAATACCCCTTTGTCCATTATTTGCTCCAAAAAAGATCTTGGAGCTATTTTTGACATAAAACTTAGCTTTTGCAAGCATATTGAGTTTTTGGTTGCCAAAGGTAATCAGATGCTTGGTTTTTTATTGCGGAATTCGAAAGACTTTCAAGATCCTCATACTCTTAAATGTCTATTTTTTGCATTTGTCAGATCACATCTCGAATACTGCAGTATAGTATGGAATCCATTTTACGAATTACATTCTTTTAGAATTGAGAAGATCCAAAAGCGTTTTACTAGAGTAGCTGTTCGTAGACTGCGATGGAATATTGAAATGCCATCTTACGAGACGAGGTGCAAATTATTCGGTATCTTACCACTTTTCAGACGAAGGCAATATTTTTCCGTTATGTTTATTCGCGATTTGATAGATGGTCATATCGATTGCCCTTTTCTACTATCATTAGTCGGATTTTATGCTCCTTCGAGAGTTCTTAGAAACCGCTTTTTATTTCATATACCCTATCATAGGGTTAACTATGGTTACAATGAACCAGTTTCTAGATGCCTTAGGGAATCCAATAAATATTGTGATGTTATTGATTTTAATATTAGTAGAGAATCATTTAAGAATAAACTAATCCTTTTTTTAGGCTTTGGTGGTCATTTTTAAGTATAAATTTTTTGTATTAAGTATCTAATCTAGCGAGAACAATAGATGTACTCATTTGATTAAAAAATAAATAAAATAAAATAAAATAAAATAAAATAATTTCAATGCGTTGTTGAAACGTGTATCGTTCCATTTTTAGTAATGGCGTAGTTTCTACTTGTCAAATGTCAAAGAATAAAAGCTTCAAAAGGTGACAGCTACCGAAATAGCGGGTCATTCACAATAACAACTCTTATTGGAAACCCTTTATATGCATTGCATACATCTTCCGTTCCTCCAATGACAGTAAGTGAACATACGTACTTCATGTCAGTTATCCAATGGGTACCACTCACGTGAATAGAGCGATAAGCATCAAATCCATCCATCAATGGAACAGATGCCCGCTGTTGTGTTTCAGTAAATTTAACATTTTACATCTGTAACTCCTGTCCATGCTAGCAGGTGAATACCAACCAATTTCGAAACACCATGCCAGCACCAGCTCCTACCTATTTGAGCCCGCAAAAAGTCCTCCTTTTCATGTACAGTGCTCAAATATGTTTTCCATATAGTCGCAAGACAGTCTATTCATTGACTTATTATATTTATATGGACTGCTAGTAGCCAACTTCACGCATGTTCCAAAAATACAGCGCTACTGTTTTACAGCGGAAAACAAAATAAGCTTAAAACGACTAAGTTTACTTTCATTACAAATTTGCATGCTTTGAGAGGGTGCGAAATAATGTAGGATTGGTTAGTGTTTTTTTTTATTTATTTATTTAGCAATAGATGTTTCTATATTTTACTTAGTTCTTAGTACCTACTTAGTTCCGTAATTTATATTTGACTACTGTGATCTCAATTTAATCAAACAAAACAAGTGAACAGCCCATAAAAGCAAGAGGATTGATGGCCGGCCATAAGCAACATGATTTTTTGTAGTTCACAAGCATTTACAGACAGGGATTGAAATTATAAAAACAACAATGTAGACATATGAGTTTTGGGGGTAGACGTACAAAACATATCCATCTCATTCTTCTCGTCCGAGAGTATTAACTGTCCTGGGAGAGCTTTGCAATTCAGCCGTTCGGACTTAAATAAATAATCTGCATAAAGTAGTTATAGCTCCCTTCCATTCGTCACAAAAATAAAAACACACAAAACGAATGGTTGTAAGAAACTAGGCCTGGGGTACCTACATGAATCTGTTGCGCTAAATATTTATTTATGCTTAGCTAGTTGTTGACATATTCTTAGTCATATAAAAAATATTTTAGATCATGGTCCTCCAAAACTGAAGTGGCGGCTGGATTCACTAAAAAGTCATTGGATGTATTAGATCTTAAAACTACATCCTTAGAAAGGAAAAATAAGAAAATATTAGCACATCTTATGACGGATAAAATGGCTATAGGGAAGCAAATCCAGTGGGATGAAGTAAAAAAGAAATACGTCGATTGACTACGGCACTAATTTCAATGTCATCGAAGATTTACCTCCCGCAATATAAGTATTAGTTAGATTGAACGATACATGGAAGATACCTGTACGTCTTTTATTTTAGAAATTGTTATTTCGTTTTTTTTTTAAATAATAAAATATTACAAAATTAATTTCAAATCACTCTTTGTAGCTTAGCTGGTTTTTAATAGATGACGCTCTTTCGTTTACACGTAACTATGGAAATAAATCTCTTCGGAGACAAGATGTCGCTCTTTTGTTTACTAGTTTCTATGAAAACGAACTTTTTTTTAAAAAAAAAAATTGGCTTTTTTTGCTTACGTTGCTATGGCAATTTAAACATGACGGCGGCATGTGCTTCTTTCCTAATCCGCTGTAAAACAGTAGCGTCCATCATAAACTAAGTATTAAATAGACCGTCAGCTCTTACAACTTAAGAGAATTTGCCTACAAGCTGTTTTCCGTGTTGCTATGTGGCAAAGTATTTAAAGTAGATTAGCCGCACGCATACACTCGCACATCGGAACCTGACAGATGACTGACAGTTCATTCTGTGGTAACTAAAACGCATACGTATCGTATACATATTCGGATTTCTTTCATTTAAGCTAGTCAATCAATATAATACCGGAGGTTACGTTTTTGTTGTAAACATTGTTTACTTACATATAATTCAATGAACTATATGAGTCATTGATAAAAAAAACGCTTATTAATATAAAAAATGAATCTAATGATTATGAATCGTATGAATTAAAAGAAAATTTTAGGCATCAAACAACTTAAATGCGTGAGACTTATCAGGGTGCAAATCAGTAAACATGTTTATTCTTCTATACATTTTGAGTTTCGTTCTTTCCCGTACATTTTAAAGAAAATAAATTTTCGTTGATTGTGTCTATTCGATTTTTTCTTTTTATTATGAATGAACATTATTCATATTCTCGGCTAACGCAATTGATTTCAAATGTAATTTCATTAATTATGTCAATTGTTTCAAATTTTCTAATAAATTTAATTTGTTCTTTTTTTTTTAATAAACGGAATCTTCATGAAAAGATTATAACTAAAAACGCATGTTATTTCAAATCTTAATATTCGTAATCCATTCTTCTCTTTAAATTATTTGCCGTTTTTTGTGGACATTCACGGTGAAATAATTTTTCGCCAAAAACAGCAAACGAAAACAGTCACATTAATTATAGGAACAAACATATCTCATTTTATTTCACACATTATTCCTTTGTTATTTATGTTGATTACATTCGCTTTTATACATTTTGTAGAACATCTACATGTTTTCGTGGTGAAATAAAACAACGAATTTAAATCTCTCAGAACGCATCCATCAGCTGACACAAACTCACCAAATAGACTAACTCTCAGTCAGTTTTCTTAGCACTCTCTCTTTATTTGTCACACGAAGCGTGTTTATTTTTCCCTTTTCACTAAACTCAAATTCCCTCGATTTTTTTTATGAAAAAAAAACATTTAAAAGTAAAATTTGTATTGTTCGTTGAGAAAATCATATTAAAATAATCTTCAGTATAAATATCGCAATTTACTAACATTATAATGATTATTTTTTGGTAATAGAAATTGTTGCTTAAGTCAAATTTCCTTTTTATGTTTATTTAGTGCGTTGATATTCATGGTGAAATGTAGTTTGAATGTTTTTCTGCCAGATTGTTGATAGTTCAACAATTTTGACATTTTTTTCCTTTTACGCAGGGAAAGTTTTTCAAAAATTTAAATTCCCACAAAAAGGTAGAGATATCACGATGCAGGAACACTGGTGAGTGTCAGTATTTTATTACACACCTCCCGCCATTTAGAATTTCTTTTTCTGCTGCTTCACACGTATTCACAGATAGGAAATTTAAGAGAGAATTTTCTTTTCAAAATTTGCGGGGGGAATCGGGTAGGTGCGCGGGAGCTGACGGTCTATTTAATATTTAGTTTATGGCGTCCATATTTATTATGTCTATGATTCTATTAATTAACATGATAGCACAGAGAGGCGAGCACTTCGGCTAATCAGAGATTTTGCACTTACAGAACCCACCTGGGACTTTTCTATTCTTCATTTGAAACCATTCACATCGGCTACGCTTTCGAAATTTTCGCTACAGTGCCAAAATTCCATAAGTAGCAGCACTGATTACAAGTTGCCGCAAATCCGTTCAGTACCATATCGGAAGCGATTTATAGAATTTAAAGAATGCTTGCCAATCCGATACAACGTTCACCGTCATCCTGACGAAGGGAAGATTGCCATCGCAAATGATTTCCTTTCCGATTTGTAATATCGACGATGGCAACAAAGCACTCATTTATATTCAAATGAAAAATAATTACTAATTAGGATCATCCACCACTGGTAAGAAGAGGAAATGATTTCATCGCTAACTGGATCCGCGTTCCCAGTTGCTGAAGCCCTAATGAGTTATACTATCTCCTTCAACAAGAGGCACGCAGCACATTCCCCCGAAATGCTTAGTACTTTCTTAATGATTTTGTTATCTAAATAGCTAATGACAGAAGGAAGGGAGTCGTGAATTTTTGGCAAATTAAAATTCACTTCCTAGTAGCTCGTCAAAAATGGCAGGTAATTTTGAGACTTATCAATTTAACAATACCGCCGGGCTTGATAATTCTGGTTAGTGAGGTAATAAACTTGCTGGAGAAAACAAAAATCCTATTGTTACTTCATCATAGAAATGGAGATAGGAAATACGGTGTCGTCTGATTTGGCTTTGACTTTCGTTCGTAAATTTATGTGGGAAAGCCATTCAAGCCCGAACAAAGCTGTGAGATGTTATGTGTGTGATTTTCCATCAGTTTTGCAAGCGATTTGGTTTAATGATGTGAATAAACTTGGTCAAGACATAGTAAAAGTAAAGTATGTCATTTGATGTTGCTGTAGGTATGACTGCTGCGAGTGTGGATTATCAGAGATATTTCTTCGCTTTATTAGGTACTGCATTGTGATTTGTGACATGTGCGCCAATGATGATTTGGACAGCCTGACAAATATTTCTTCAACGTCACTAGTTACAACGAGCGTGAGTCAATTGCGAAGTGACAGCTTTACGCTTTAAAAATTTTTTACGAATCGAATTATGTAAGTTAATAACGATATTTATTTTTTTAAAGTTTTAAAAGCTCGCGCGAATTTTTCAAAAAAGCTTAATACATTTTTTTAAATATAAATCTAAATATTTGGATAACGAAACAAATGATTTAAGTTAAAGATATTCAGCCTTATTTATAAACGTATTATAAATATATACATTTAAAATGCCTCATAACGCATAATCCTTATTTATAAAAATTATTCGACGTTGTATAGAGCTTGTATAAGCTAAACGCGCTTGGACCAGGGTTGACAAATGTGTTACGATTGTAACTTTTAAGTAACAATGGACTTTGAAAAAATACACAATACAATCGCCCCGAAAAGTTAAGTTTGAATTTTTATTTATACTCATTGGCCGTTAGCAATAAAACATTTTAAAAACGACTCTTGAAAAATATCAAAGTACACTTTTTCAACTATTAAGCTAAAAATTGAATAAGTGCAACGTGTTGTTGAGCATACAAACATTTTTATCAAAACCGAAAATTTGGGTTTCGAAAGTGGCTTAAAGTACCTACCTATTGTTATTGTTAAATTCGTGTGGAAAATGAGTGACGGAATAATTTTAAACATTTAAATTGCTCATGCATGTTGGATGAAACTGTTGTACCCGTTTTTATGTAGATAGCCTTTAGAAAGCCAATGTAACAAATTACCTTTAAAATACATTTTTGTCCACATATCGCATATATCGTTTTCGAGAAAAATCAAAATTTGGAAATCGCCGTGCAAAATGAAAAATGGTTCCGAACTTTAAGCCCACAAACTCTCAAAACGAAGTTTGAAACAAATGCACCTAGCTGTAGGCCTCAGAAGCTGATGGACGGAATTGCGTGATATTACATATTAATAAGCATCTCGAAATCATTCGAAATTTTGTACGAAAACGATATCTTTCTTCTATTCGTATACGAAAATAAAAAACACAATTGAGTTCGAAAATATACAATTGGAACTAAGATTTGCTTACTCATTTTGCATCCCTGGCTTGGACGTTGTTTAAAGCTTGTATAGAGGTGGAATGGTATCGAAATGTCATTTTGACTTAAAAAATTTGTCGCATTTTATTTTAAATGAAATCAAAAATAAATTGGATAGATTGTATCGACGTTTTTATATATTCAATTTTAAGGATTCTACTAGAATTCTCGATACAAGATATGTGCAAATATGTGATATTTTAAATTGTCTTAAAAATTTGTTTTAATATGCATAAGACTACCGTTTCATATGAGTCGTAAATCATTCTTTTTCTTTTTACTTTTCCTATTTGTATTTGAATTTTGCATTTCACAAGCTGCTTAGTTTTTTTTATCTTTTCGGACAGATAAATGTAATAGATTTCTCCTTTTAAATACCTTTTTTGACGCAAGCCCTGTATAACTATTTCTTCGACGATGTATTGGATATCCGTCAACATTTGTGATCGTATCGTTGGTGAAATTTTTAGGAAACCCTTTGGTACATTTTCCATCTGCTAAACACGACGATAAACGATTGAAATTACCGTATGGGCCATGAATCATGTTAGCTGTAACAATATCAAACAGCAATTGATCAGTAGACGGATTTGGAATTTCCGCAGGAATTGCACTATCGATTTCTTCAGGACGTATTTGGTTGATTAACCAAATCAAAATGTGTGCATGAGGTAATCTCCGCTTTTGCCATTCAACCGAATACATCCAGCAACGTGTAGGACCAAATACATGTAATTTTGTAATGAAACTAATTAAAGACTTTAACTAAACACACGTGCTGTAATGTCATGACGATGTATTGCATTTTGGCAATATCAAAGATGTAATCTCTGGCCATTTTGGATTACACGTGAACGTGATAAATAAACATGGTCGTCCGTACTCGCTATATATTCTTTTACTGGATATATTCTTGCATATGACGTGGACTGCCTATATACGATGATGGTAGAATGACAGAGCTACCAATTTCGGCGGCGTCGGCGTTGCTGACAAAATCGTCTCGCAAGTGAATGTATTCTTCCGCACGCAGCTGTTGTTGATTATATCGCAAGTATCGTAGTCGTTCACTCTCTATCTTCACGTACATATCGACCATGAATTGTTGACAAAGCTCACGATATCGTAGAATGATGTTGTCCTGACCGCGTCTAATCATCAACTGATACGCATAATAATCCTTCGCACTAACGTATAATTATAATTACTCTTTAAATCAATAATTGCATCAATTTTATTTATAAAATAGGAATGAATAATGACAGCCCTGCTTTTACAACAACATTATTCCTTTAGAATATTACAGAGTAGAAATACTCTTAATATTAATTACAGCACTGAAGTAGGGGTTAGTGGTAGGTGTGTGAAAATTAAGGACTGAATGTATTTTTTAATGCCACACCAACACCATAAAAAAATAAAAAAATAAAAAAATTTGTTTGTGGTTAGCCACCCTTAACACTTAAGGGTATAAAAATAGTTATAAACCTATTTTCAGACCTACTGAATATACATATAAAATTTCATCAAAATTGGTCGAGCCGTTTCGGAGGAGCATTAACACTAAAACTGTGACACGAGATTTTTATATAAAGGGTGTTATTGTGAATGACCCGCTATTTCGGTAGCTGTCACTTTTGAAGCTTTTATTCTTTGACATTTGGCAAGTAGAAACTACGCCATTACTAAAAATGGAACGATACACGCTGAAATTATTAAAATTCACTACAAAAATGGTGAAAATCTTGCAGTCACAGTTCGCAAAACTAAAGCATTTTTTGGTCGTCGATGATTAATGATTTTTTATGGTCGGAGTTGGATGGTATTGATCTGGACAACGTTTACTTTCAACAAGACGGCGCTACGTGCCACACAAGCAACGAAACCATTGATCTTTTACGGGAAAAGTTTCCGGACCGTGTTATCTCTCGAAGAGGTGATCACAGTTGGCCACCGAGATCTTGTGATTTAACACCTTGCGACTTCTTCCTTTGGAGCCACGTGAAAGATAAGGTCTACGCCAACAGCCCAAAGTCGATTCAAGACCTCAAAGATAAAATTCGTGAGGCTATCGAGGACATAGGGCAGCCACTTTGCGATTTGGTTATGGAAAATTTCATGAAAAGGATATGGTCCTGTATGCGTGCTCGTGGTGGCCAGTTGGCTGATGTTGTTTTTCATTATTAACGACATACCTTCCTCTTTATTATGAAATAAACATCCGATCATTTATCTCAAAAAATGGCATTTTTCTTTGAATACCAAAATAACACCTCTTATTGGAAAACCCTTTATTAGACCAAAGAAGAAGATTTTGAAAAACTCGTGCGATTTTGTGTCCTTTTTGTAGGCAAATTATTGCAGTAGTTCAAAAATCGTTTTGTAAGTTCTTTCGTTCTTGTGTAGGTACATATGTTTATGTATGTATTATATGTTATTCAATTGCCAAACATCCATATACTCTTTACTTTTACATTCTTTAAGTCATACGAATAATTGTGGAATTATGGTCTACTTCATTTTAAAGATTGTGAAACTATGGCTCGTTTTGTTGTTGTAGACTTTTGGCCCAGCTGGGTTGGTTATAAGCTCGCATTTTATTTGTGGACTAATATAACTCACTCAAGTGGGTCAAAAGTCCATTATGGACTTTTGGCTTGTGGTCTTATGGCACTGCGCCTGCTGAATATAAGAAGCCCCCTATAGTTTCAGCTGCCCATTCTTCTTGATGCTACAAAGAATTTTCTGTGATTTCGATATACTCCTTGTCCACACCCTCTCTACTTTCTCCTCGACTTTTTACGCCATGAGCTTACCATGCCACAATGTCCTGAACTCTTAACACAGTCTAACTTTTGACTTCACAATGCCCTGAGCATTTCAGAATCCCTTTTTATTTTTTTTTATTTTAGAACTTTAACAGCCTTATTAATAGACGCAGCGTTGTCAGTCTAGCTTTACACACCCTCCAAATACGTGATTTATAAAGATTTTTCGAACAAGCAACGTTACTTTAGGGCTGAGTAATTTAAACTCGAAAATTTACGCCTCATGTTGTGTAAATTTGCGCCATACGATTTTCGTTTGCAAATGCAATTACAAAATATAATTTTTAAATAATAAATAAAAATCAAATCATCAAACAATTGTGCGTTTGTGCTATTATTTCTTCTGCTTCAGTTTTGTTGCTTGTAGGGAATGTTTTTGGATGTGTGTGAATAAACATATCTACCTATGGCCAGGCATAAAATTTGGTGGTGTTTGTTGGAACTTGACGAGGAATAATTGGATATAGGATAGGAGATAAGATTTGGTGGTGTATGGTGTATATGGATATCCTATATCCAATTATTCCTCATCAAATTCCGAAAAACACCACCAAATCTTATGCCTGGTCATAGGTAGATATGTGTATTATGATTGCTGGTAGATATTTCAGCAGTCCCTCCAAAGAAATTTCGAAATTGTTATTTGACTTTTTATTATGTAAAATTATTTTACTTGCGAATCTAATCTGTCAAAAAAAGCTGATGTCGGTTTCAGAGCAAAATGTAATAGATTCCAGTGTTTTCTGTAATAGTTTACTGAAGTTCTTACCTTTTTAGCACAAACCACGTTTAGTAAAGTTACTGCGGAAAAATGTTTCATGAATTTTATGAAAGACTAGAGGCTGCGTAAATTTGTACCTGATGTTTAACTAAACAACATCGTAGAGGCGTCATAAGGGAATCTAGCAAATACGGGTCTAGTTATCGATGTAGATGGTTGTCTAGCCTTCAGATAATAATCTCATTCGCATAAGTTTTGCCAATCTTAATACCTGAATGCAGTGGGAAAATCTTATTGGCCGGCTATCTCGTGTCCGACGATTGTATGTTTCGATCTGGGCCCTACTTCACCAACCACTTTTCACTTTGCACTTTGCAATTTTCCAAAAAAACAATTCCTGCAATACAAGTGCGATGTGTTTCACCAAAAATGCAAAATTCTCACGACTTTGCCTTTTGCACTTTTTCAGACTTTTTTGCAAAGTGAAAAGTATAATTAGAAAGAGAGCTTTGCATTTATAATCGTGCTTTGTAAATTTGCAAAGTGAAAAACAAATGCGTGTATGTTTGTATATTTAATTGCACCCAAAACGTAATATACAGCAAGTTTTATTGTCGTAAAATTGTTTTTTGGGCTTAAAAAAATTGTTTTCTAATACTCTATAAATTTCGATTCAAACTGAAATTTGAGCAATTTTTAACATATCTAATATCCTAAAATAAAGCGTCCAAGTTCAGAACAATTAAAACAAGTAAAAAACAATGCATACAAGTCATACGCAAAATGTTAGACATGTGAGTTACTGCGTCCATGGTATAAAAATAATGGTGGTTGCAAGCAATTCCTCGATTATTGCGTCCGAAACTCGTTGTACTACTCTGCAGGCTGTATCTTTACTTATTCCGTACATAGCAGCGACTCCATGATATTGCCCTCCATTTCCAATCCAACATATAGTGTACATAGAATCTGTTGCAGGGGACTTAAGCAATTTTTTTTTTCGCTGTCAAACCTTAGCCTATGTCCAATTGTTGACAAAACACGTTCAATACTCGTCTTCGTTAAACTTTCGTCATTTTTGAACCAGGGTTGAAAAATTATCTCCAATTTAAAAATTTGTCCTTAATTATACAACCCTTTGTACATTAATTGTATCCTCTTCGTCTTCAAAGCGTGCTTCGAAACGGATCATTATATATTTTTTTAATTATATCACCAACTGTTCACAACAAAAGGTCAACTGCAAATGATTTTTATTCTTTGCATATTATGACAAACTTTTCACGATTTTAAATGTAAAGTGCAAATCTAATTTGTTTGGTGAAACGAATGGACGGATTGACAAAACTTTGCACTTTGCAAAAACATGCTTTGCACTTTGAAAATTTGTGTTTGGTGAAACGAATTTTGCAAAGATAAAGTGAAAAATTGCAAAATGCAAAGTGAAAAGTGGTTGGTGAAATAGGGCCCTGGTCATAGGTCAGAAACTTTGGGGACTATTCCGAAATCTCCGAATTTCTTGTTATAGTCGACATAGCTAAGGAATATGGTAAATTTCCTCCCTTTCCTTTCTATTACCTAACGGAATTCTAGTTTGTATGTTGGAAGAAATTCATATGGAGAATTTCAATAAGATCCCTAGAGAAATAGTTATTTTCCGTACGATGCGACAAGTTTTTGTAAATATTTCTTAAATTGGACGACGAAGCACGATCTTAGAAATGCAGATACTTTTTTTGTCAATTTGCAAACATTTCCCTCCACTCCTCAACGTTAGATTTAATCAGATTCAAGTCTACTTATTGTATAAAATCCACTTCGGATATAATAAATAAATCATACGAAATCCCAGAGTCCTACAAATGAGGGAGTAGTGGTCCCAACGCTCAGATCAGTGAGTCGTAACCGACTGTTGTTATGAAGCTGTTTAATGTGTAATAAAAGACAAACAGTGGAGTAGCAGGAGCGTAGAACTTCAAATAAATTTCAATTAAATAAATTAAATAAGCAAATCTGTAACAGTTCGATATCGTACACGCATTATCTAATGCAATATGCATTTTTTGTAACTGCATCACAAATGTAGCTCCCACATGAATGCAAATACATTCACCACTAGAAATGTTGTTCGTCAAGTTTTTTGTTACCATTCGCCGACGATCTCTATTTTTAATCACCCGTTTTGCATATCAAACCGATCTAGCAACATTTTACAAAGCCAAATGTAATTCCTCTGTTTTATTTATAGTTGAAGAGTTTCGTAGAAATTACAAAAGAAAACAAAAACCTAGAGAATTATGATAAAATATTGCGTATACGCCCCCATAAATTAAAAATGTTTACACATTTTTGATGAAAAAGCTCTTTTCCATAATTTCCCCCCACAAACAAAAGCGAAAATATCCCAAAACATTTACAAGTCACCAACAGACACTCGGGGGGTATTTTGTTATCGATTATTTTGGGTGTTGCTTACTAGTGAAAAGTATTTGGCTCTCTCTAACTCTGACAGCTGATAGCGGCGGTGCGGTGCAATTAAGTTCAGCAAATTTTTGTTTTGTTTTGTTTTTCTCTCTCATTCGTTGATGACACATTCGGTTTACAGTGTACTCGTCTCGTACCCACTTCAGCTGATAAAACAAAATTAGCAAAATAAAATGAGTCTTCTCTTGATTGTGCATCCAGCTGGTAGTGGTGTATTTTGATGGTGGTGTGTGTTGGGGCGCTTGCGATCGGTATTTCATTTTTGCAAAGCATTTGCCTGACAAAGAGCGACGTCTGTCAGTCGGCAATAACGTATTAGACGCAAACTTGTTTTTATTTTTCTGTTGTCAGTATATTTGAATAAAGTATTCTTTGAATATTGTTTGTTAATAATGTTTTTTCCTTTGTTACAGATCGATGGGAATTCTCCTGCCACCAGTATCACAAGTGACAAATACTCGCATCAATCTTACGCAACATCATCGAAATCGTAGCTTGGATAGTGCCCTACAGCGAATACCTGAGGTGAGTGATTGTTTGCCTGTTCGCGATTGAGTTTTGCAAATTTTGCAAATAAATATAAACAAATTGGGTTCGTGGCTCCTGGAATTGGCAAATTTCATATTATTTGATACCAATTTGATATCGCTTTTAGCTCGGTTATTCAGTGCGTACCGAAGACTGACTAACAGAGAAAAAATAACTATTTAATTTGAATAGATAATCTTGTTTGATAACAGAGCAGTGTGACTGCCATCAAGGCAAATTAAGCTGCCTTTGAAGTGGGTACATGCCGTCGGCAGGTAATCAACCCAATAGGGAAAGACCACTCAAGGGGCTCTTCATATCTCGTTTATTATGAAACCGCTGATTCTTATCTTTTCCAAAATTGCACCAACAGCTAATGTTCGGTAAATACTCTTCGGGCACATTACTCAACGAACCCTTTGCAAACATCGAAATGGAAGACACTTCACACTTAAAGTGCAAATGATGCAAAGATATTGCGATGTACTTTTAACCGCTAAAAATGAAAGTCTGTCTGGTTTATGAAATTCCAAAAGCAGTAAGCGCCTATGTATCGTGAAGTTTCTTTGGCATGACAGTAACCAACTTAAGCCAACGATAAAAGTTCTTGACTAAACTTCAGTGGATATTCGTTCACTTTTGACACTAGCTTAAGTCAACATCATCCTATTACTAGTTAAACTGGTTTTTGAATAGGGAAAGTCGAAGAAAGATTATTTAGGTGCCTAAATAAGACATAAACTATGACATAAGACCATGTGCCCACTTGTGGTTTTCTGTCGCATCATTATTTAGTCGTAAAAATATGTAACAAGCTAATTTTAGTGTGGATGCTCGCATATGCGCACCCAGTTAATGGAACTTATAATTTGTTGTTGATTGCTTTGTCGTAGAATAAACTGCATCATATGAAAGCAAAATAAGGCAAACAGATTCGTGCAGGCAACTGCTACTTGCATGCAGATTGTGTGAGAATTAGCCAGTTATATGTAATGAAGTATACCAAGCCTTATTATGACAGCAGACAATTTATCACTTAAGAAACTTTTCAGATATAAAAGGATGGGCCTAATATAGGCTTTAACATTATTTTAGATTTGAATCATTGCTCCTTGTACTGTGCAATTTTGGGTCCATTTTTATTGCCAAACTAAATGGTATCAGAAACTCCTTTCGTGCGCTGCTCCTTTGAAATCCTGTTATTATTGCTCGTCGAGACCTATTTTCGCATAAAAAATTCGCGTGAACTTTGTTACGTGTGACTTTTATCATAATCCTAAAGTCCGAAGACTGTAACGGCAACTGTCAGGTTTTCACTGCGACGCGTACAAATAGTGGAGAATATCACGTAAATGTCCTTCGAGACAACTGAAAATGTTATCGCAGAGAAAATATCAATTTTGAAAATGGAACAATTAGAAACGTATTTGTTATTCTGTCGGTTTCTTCATCATGTTTTTAGAATATTGTTAAAAAAATAAGCTTTCAAAAAAATTTCCTTTCCAATAAGATCGTTGCAACAATTATCTAGTCATTTCAACAGTAGGCCTTTTTTATTATGCTCCCATGATCTATATAGATCATTGATTTCCATGGTTTATAACAAAAGTTGGATCTCGTACTATTGTTGTAAACCGTGGAAATCAATGATCTATATAGATCACGTGAGCATAATAAAAAAGGCCTAGTATACATCCTAATGTACTCCAATTCCATTGACAGCTGAAACAAACAGCTAATTTTCTAAAGCTCCATTTTCTTTGAATGTGATTATTTGGCAATAACTTACACGAACGCCTTTACGAAATTGGTTTCAATTGGAAACTATGCCGTCCGTCTCTTCTGAAAAAAAAAACAAGAACGACTAGGAATAGTTAACCGCTTTTAAATGAATAAAAACTATACCTATTCGACAAATGTCTATCATTAAGACGTCGAATCAACACAGCCAAATTTAAGTATTTTACTATGACGTATACGTATGTACACAGTAACATTTTGAATGACGTACACGCTCATATAAAACTGGTTGCGATAAATTTAATGGCTCACACAAATTTGGCAATTTGTTGAGGTTAAAAGTTGGAATTTTAGTTAAACTATTGGTTTGGCATTTGTTTGTTTTACGTTTGTATTGTCTTTTAAGTATCTTATGAAGTTCAATTGAACGATGATTCGGTTCCGTATTCGAATTTGATGCTTGTTGAGGATGTTTATGCTTTTAAATTTTACACCAATCGAACACTTCAGTATGGAGGCAAGTAATTTATCGTAAATTGTTTAGTTTTTGACGGACCACTGCTATTGTTTATATACGCTCATTTCGACTCAATTGCGAAACATACGGACCCTTGGGGAGAAATTGATATTTGATTGAATGTTTACCATTAGATATGTATTCATTAGACGATACAGAAAAACACAGACAATAGTCCGACATTAGGTGTGTGTTTTTAGCTTAAATCTCAGCAAAGGAAAGTAAAGTAAGGTTTTCAGCACGCAATTACAACAACTACTGTGAGTCCTCGAAGAGTGTAGTGTGTTGGTTGGTTTAAGTGGCTGTATTCCCGTCTACTGACGAGGGAAAAACACAAATAACGCATTGAGCGCCGTTTTGAGACCACAAACTAACGGAACCAGAAGATAAAAAGGGGGGAAAGAAGTTGAGGGAGCTCAAAACCAGCCTGTGGAGTTGAGAAATTTGATGATTTTATTAAAATGGATACTTTGGATAGCCGAAAGGTCATCATAAAAGGGATGACCTAGTGCACTGAGTCTGGTTTTTGCTAGTGCCGGACACTGACAGAGAAGATGAAACACTGTTTCACTCTTGTTTGTGTCAGTGCAGCTACGGCAGTGGGTGTTATGAGGGATGCCAAGCTTGGCTGCGTGAGTTCCTAAGGGCCAATTGCCCGTACTAATTGCCGTTAGTCGGGCGACATCTACACGCGTTTTAGATAAAAGGTTGTTGGTTCTGGCATCATCGTAGGTTGGCCATATCTTTCTTGAAATGATACAGCTCGTCAGATTCACCCATCTCATCTCCGCCCTTGAGGAGAAGTACAGGAAGATTTCTCTCTTAACGTATCCCAGCGGAGGGAAGACTTCCTCCGCCTGAGACACGCACAGAGCAGAGCCACATCTGGCGAGTTCATCGGCTTTTTCATTGCCGTCTATGTTCCTATGACCGGGAACCCAGACGAGGGTGATTTCAAACCGATGGCAAGCCCTGATCAATGTCTCCCTGCACCCCACAACAAGTTTTGACGTTGATTTGGTAGAACCGACAGCCTTAATAGCGGCCTGGCTGTCGACGAAGATGCCTATTTTTTTTCCGTGTAGTGTGTAGTTGTTGTAATTGCGTGCTGAAAATACTACTTTACTTTGCTTTGCTGAGATCAAAGCTAAAAAAAACAGGCCTAATCTGGTTTACATAAATATTCATACAGCTGTTGTCGACAAAGTCATCCTAACGCTCACATTGGCCGTGTTCAATTGACCGCTTGATGACGAGCTGTACTAGCTAAACTCCCGATAAAATTCATATTGAGATCTTGCCAATTGTGCTAGAAAAAATGTACATAACCTCTATATAAATCTGGCGAAAAAGTGTCCCCCTAGATTAATAAACAAAGAAAGATCTCCATATGTTGAGTAGTGACAGTGAAAACGAAAGCTCTCAATTTTCGCATCGCTCCTCGATGTAGAACTCTATAAATCGTTTTGTTACCACTTTTAGGTTGAAGTATCATCACCAAATGCCGAAAGCGAAACAACATTCTGCACAAATTCCATTCTCGGTTCGACAATGTGCTCGAAAATTGTTACATCTACAGTGAGCAGCAGTAGTCCAATCTCATCAACAGGTATTGCCGACCAAACACAACAACAGTGCACTTTATCGTCATCATCCGTAGCGCCATCACTAGCATCCAGTGGAAACTCTAGCGTAATAGGTGAGGCACTAGAAGTCACAACTGACAGTGTAAACTTTTATAATCAAAATGTCGCTCATTCTATTCGTTTAGTTGAACCCTGCCCAAGAAAAAAATCGAGTGAGAATCCTAGCTACAGTAGTAGTAGCAAGCCTCCAACAGGGATACAATCGTCCAAAGTTGCCGTACCAGAGAGTAATAACAAAAAACGCGAAGACCTAACCAGTTTGGGCTCTGACGACTCAGGTAAGACAGCTTATATCTCCTCTAACAACTGTAACTTTCTAGTTGAGAGCTTTGTTGAATCAAACGATTTAAGTTGAACTTAAGCGCTTTGACGGAAATACAGTTTCTTGGGTGTTTATGTTTGACAACACCGTCAATATACCATGATATCTTAATTACAAGCTAGAGATTTATAAAGAGCTTTAACAAGCGACCATTTGAAGTGCTGTCTAAAAACATTCCCCTTTTTTGTAGGTATCATCTGCGGTTCGGAATCAGATCAGGTTTCGCTAAATCGCATCCGACACTCGCACGAGAGCCTGGATTCGGGAGAAATGGACGCCGAGGAGGAATGCATTGAAATCCTCGATACTACGTCGATGGATGAGGAGTACGGTATGCTGCAGTCAGACCTGTGCTTCTATCAATCACCCGAAACAGACTGTCACACACTGAGGCCACGCAAAAGACACGAAGATGCAACGACCCCGACTGTTGACCAAGTGACAGATGAGCGGACGCGCTACCGTGACCAAAATATGTCCAACATGGCGATTCGCATGGAGAACAATCGAATTTGCGTGCCAATATGCATTGATAGTCCAACACCACCAGTGCCAGATGAAAGCGGAAGTGATTTGGCGACCCCAACGCCAACATCCACGGAGGAGAATCCGTTGCCAATGTCCGCAGGTAAAGCACAAAAGGGTGACGCTCTAGAGCCGGCCAACAAATCGGAACACATCCGCAACGAGGTGTTGTTCAAAAATTTCTTTGGAGCGACCAAAAATGCCATCTTCCGCACGGCGCAGAGCATCATTGAGAATCATGAAAAGAAGAATGCGGCCAAAGTCAAGGCGGGAGAGGACAACAGCACCGCTGTAACGAATGATATCAAATCTCCAACAGACATTTCCAAGAAGAAAGAGTTCTTTGGGCTGATTTCATCGAATGCCAGCAAAAAAGCAGCAGCAGCAGCGGCTAGCAAGTTGAGTTCACCAACAGAAGAAGTGCAGCCGTTGCCAATACTCACTGTAACTCCAGTGACGACGACGACGCCAACGATAGCAAACGAATTGGAAGTGAAGCCGGTTCTGGTGAAATCGGGATCAATTTCATCACTAAACAAGCTGAAGGCGGTACCTGGCGTCGTTAAGTGTTTTGTGCGAGAAAAGGAACCGCCAAACGAACCAACCAAGACTGAGAAGGGTCCAAGCGGGCTATTGCGTTTCTTCGAATCGCCCGTCTTCAATATACACTTTGCCATCCATTATCTGTTCTATTCCAAGGAGCCGGGTGTGCTCAGCTTTATCGGTAACAAGATCTTTAGCTTCCCCGACCAGGAGGTTGACCTATATATTCCTCAACTTATTGTGATGTACATTCAAATGGATGAGCTGGCGGAAGTTCTAGATCCCTATCTGACTATTCGGTGCAGGAAATCAGTGGACTTCTCCTTAAAATGCCTGTGGTTGCTAGAGGCGTACAATTACCAAGTGGACGCCAATTTTATCTCGAGCAAGAAGAACCAATTGGCGCTGATGAAAGAGATTTTCTCAAAGAAGGAGCGTAAGCAGCTCAAGACGCAACAAATAGTTACCTCGCCTGCCAAGAAGACCCACCATCGCTCGCAATCCGATGCGACAGTTCTTCTTAGTGGATCTCGGCTGTCAGCGGCCAAAATGCCATCTTTGCCGTTCCCATCAACACCAGCGAAGCTCTGTTTAGGTGACTTAACCTCGGGTCGGGCATTCGACAATGGATGCACATGTTTCGAGTCGGTTCGCGGAACAGTAAACGACTTGCTCGGTCACAAGACGGTCTGTTCGTGCGGTGCCCCAAAGACAGCTCCCCAGAAGGAGTTTATGAAGGCACTGATGAACGTCGGCAAAAATCTTACCTCCTTGCCATCGAAAGCCGAAAAGACCAGTGCCCTGAGAATGTTCTTAAACCTCATCAACAAGAATCTACCCGCCCGCGTATGGTTACCACTGTATTCAGACATTCCACACCACGTGGTCCGCATCACGGAGGAGAAAACTGCCGTCCTAAATTCGAAGGACAAAACGCCGTACATCATTTACGTGGAAGTGGTGGAGGTGAATGACATATACTCGTCGCCAGTGATTTTGAAGATGATGCCCAGCCTGAGGCACACAAAGAGTGAGGAACACTTGGAATCGAAGGAGAGCTGCTGCAATGGTGCGACGAAGAATGAAAAGGTATCAGAGTCCTCGTCAGACTCACACAACGGACTGGACGTGGCGTTGCATGTGACTGAGGATGATGTGTGGTCGCAGGAGGATGATGATATCACGGCGCAATATTTGAACATGCACAAGCACTTGTGTGAGAGAGATTCCATATCTCAAATGTCCTTGGACTCTTGCGATTCAAGGGATCAAGGTAGGGGTAAAGATATTCATCGCATTTATCACTTTGATTTGTACTAATCTATTTCTTGTCCCTGCAGCAATACCAGCGTTGTTCAATATTGGCGATGTGCGAACGAGACATTGTAACAATTTGACCTGTGAAAACACCAAGTCGTTCAGTAACGATCCAGAGGATCCTTCAGCGGCCGCATTGAAGGTTAGTTTTATTTGAGTTTACCGTTTCACTATTAGTAAACCTTATTTTCTTTTAAAATAGGAACCATGGCACGAGAAGGAGAAACAAATTCGAGATTCCTCGCCGTATGGCCATCTCTCGAATTGGCGTCTCCTCTCCGCGATTGTTAAATGCGGTGATGATCTGCGTCAGGAACTGATGGCTACGCAGCTACTACAGGTGATTGCCTTAACCTTAAAAAATGTGTTTCGTTAACCTTAATTTCTATCATCCCCAAATAGATGTTCAAAATAATATGGGACGAAGAAAACGTCGATCTCTGGGTACGACCATACAAAATTGTCTGCTTATCGAACGATAGTGGTCTGATAGAGCCCATTCTGAATACGGTGTCGTTGCATCAAATCAAGAAGAACTCTAACAAGAGTTTGCGAGATTATTTCATCGACGAGTATGGTGATGCGGATGGTGAACGATTCCAAGCAGCACAAAAGAATTTTGTGCAGAGTTGTGCAGCCTACTGTCTCATCTCGTACTTGCTGCAAGTTAAAGATAGGTGAGCGAATCTTTTCTTTTTTATTAAATTTGTAATCAACTATATGGGTAGATATTTATCTAAGAAAGTACGTCTTGTTTTCGTTTTTGGAGTTATTCCACATCTTCGTACAGCTTATGTAAAATGCGGTTGTATACTCTCCGCACAGACAGGGTCAAAAATCCTTCGTAAGCACACTCTACCTTATTATCGTCCAGCACTAAAGCCTTGAACTACCAGAACTAGCATAAGAACTCTGTAGAGTTTGGCGAAAGTGAAATGTCCCACAAGGGACTGGAAAATCGTTGCAGATTCCTGAAAGAAACTTATCAGAATTGGTTTGCTTGTGGAGATGCTGGACAAGAAAGCCAATCGTCAATGCAACTTCTAACTGCAGTTGGTCGGGGCCTTCGAAAACCGCATTTAAACCTGGTCTTGCAAGTTCATTGCCAAAAACGATAAGTTGTAATTCAAGTCTGTTTCGAACTCAACAGTCAAAAAATACACACTTTTCGGAAGATTTAAACATTAAATTTACTAAACGAGGGTAGCTAACCTCACAAGCGATTTGAGCTACTTTGTACAACCTTTTCAAAAAATTTAATTGGACTATCCCTTCTTTGCAGGCATAATGGCAACATTCTCCTTCATTCAGATGGTCATCTGATTCACATCGATTTCGGTTTCATTCTCAGCATATCACCAAAGAATCTAGGTAAGATCATAGCCCTTACTTCTAAATGTACTACCTTTCTATTATATCACATCCACACTATTACAGGATTCGAGCAATCGCCATTCAAGTTGACACCAGAATTTGTCGACGTTATGGGTGGCACTTCATCGGAGCTATGGACTGAATTCAACCGCTTGTTACTCATCGGTATGATGACTGCCCGCAAGCACATGGACAGAATAATTAATTTTGTCGAAATTATGCGTAGCAGTAAGTACCGATTAAAAAATTATTCAACAGTTTGCAGATCTGAACCTGTTTGCTTTCTCCTTATAGACGCGCAATTGCCATGCTTTAAAAACGGCTGCTCTGGCACCGTACAGAATCTCCGTAAACGCTTCCACATGAATCTTACCGAACAAGAAATGGAACGTAAAGTGGAACAACTTGTCCAAGACTCGCTCAAAAGCCTCTCAACGAAACTCTACGATGGCTATCAGTACTACACGAATGGGATATTGTGAGAAAGGTTTTCCATTAAAATTTAAGCGGCAACAGCAAATTCCATCGTGTAAGTGCAGTTTTTCGCGCCTTCCTGACTGGTACAAGATTCAAGATCGAGCATGGAAGGGTATATGTAAAATAGAAGCAAATACTTTACAGAATACATAATTTACATAAATATAATCTGTATTCGGTAATCTTGTGTACGATTGTTCTTCTTCTCCTTTTTTCTACAAATCTTAAATGTGTGTGTCTGTCTGAATGCATGAGGAGAGTAGATCTCTCAAAAGTAAACAAATTGATATATCTATACATAAATTTTACCCTAGCGTAATTTATTGTAATTTTACTCCGTTTATCTATTGTCTAAAAGAAAAACTAAAACCCAATAAACTTTCATATTAACTACGATTTTGTATGTGCTGTTTCTTATATATATATATAACTAAATCAAAACACTAAAAAATAGATAACAAATTGTAGCTAGCATCTACTTCCATTACTGTAAAATAAATGTTCGATAGGCGTGTGTGAACTAGGTGTGGGGATATTGACAGAGGACACCAGTCGCATTTGTATTCTTATTCTATTCTGTATTTCTGTCTTAAATACATCTTTAAATGTTCATATTTCTATACCGTGTCTTTCTCTATCTCTTTTCCACAAACAACTCGCACCAAAATAATGTGCAACACTTTTCGAAACCTTTTCCAAAAAAGAGTTCCTCTAAATTGCTCTGCGAATTCGAAAATTGTTTCCAACATTGTACCCTTCAAAAAAAAAAAAAAAAAAATCGGCGAAATACAAACAAAAACCCTTATAATATTTTTTCTGTGAAAAAGTACGAACGATTAATGTTTGCAAATAAATACAAAAAAAAATATTTATATACATATATTCGTAATATTTTAGTTGATAATATAAAATATATATAAATAAACGTTACACAACTATGAAATTTAAAATACAAAATCAAACAATTCCATTTGGAATATAAAAACAAATATTTTTTTCAAAAAAAATGTTAAGAGTGCGTAAAATTACAAACAAATCATAATGAAGGGGTCAAACTAACCACTCGTAGTTATTGCCAAATGTATATAAACGAAAAAAAACTCATTCAAACTTGTATTTCCTTTACACATTTTTTTCTACTCAACTTTTTGGTGATTAAAAATTAATAGTAAAAAGAAATCACACCAAACTAGAAGAAGAAAAGACGGTAAATACTTTTAAAGAAAGAAAATAATAAGCAATCCAATAACGATGCGCCTTGAAAAAAAATCGTAGTGTACATTTTTAACTTCATAACATAACTATGCAAAGAGCAAAGATAAATAAAAACAAACAACAAAAATAGTGTTAATAGCTAAGGAAATTACATTTAATTCGAAGAAACTTGAGTATGTTCAGCATATTTTTATTTCCATTGACTTATTAATATCGACTGATTAAAAAAGAATAAAAAAATAAAATGCATACCTACTACCCGGGAGAAATTACAAACAAAAACAAAAAACATTTTGGGAGGGCGATGAAAAATAGGAATAGTGTGCCTCCTCTTACTAAGCCACATTTCGATATTTATATAATTTAGACGTATGATTTTATTTTATCGAATTAAACATAAGATTTAGTTTTAGTTTGAGAGTTTTTTTTTATTCGTAAATTTATTTTAAATGGAAATACTTTAAATAAATATATATATAATAAAAAGAAAATACATAAAATTATATATACACACAATTTTTGAGTTTCATTATAATTTGTAAATGTTTGCATGATGCTTTAATTTTATTTGGTTTGCTTTATGAAGTCAGAATGAGATTGATGACTTTGACTAGTGGGAAGATAGTGAAATCAATTGTGCCATTTTCAATGCCCCCCTTATCGACTGGTGCAAGGATCACGGGTGTAAGTTGCTAGAATGCAGCCTCAATGTTACCTCTTAGATTTCCCCCATCAAACCATCAGGGAAAGTCCCGAATGGGAGTTACCCAGAAACTGTTTCATATAAACTAGTTTCGCTTGTGGTCGAAAGTCGAGCCTGCCTTTTATAAGTATTTAATACTAAAACCACAATTTTCGATATTTATGAAAAAATGCGTCCCTTTGAAAACAAGTTTTACTCATGATTTTCTTACATTTTAAATACATCAATGTTACAAAAATTTAGAGCAAAATAAATAATAGGGAGCTGCCAACTTAATTTGACCAGCCTTAACGGCGGCATATACCCACAATTTGTTTGTGCACATCTATTGCACAGTAGATACCTTCCAAATGATGTACCTAAGTTTCATTATAATTTTTTCATTATAAATACTAAAAAAGTGTACGTAAACTTTGGATGTTCATGTATTAATGTAATAATAAACAAATTCATAGGGATTCAATGTTAGTTCATTGAAAGTCAATTAATTAATTCGATTTAGATAAATTTTGATGAATTCAAAGCATTTTACAGCGATTTCTTGAGTTTATAAGTATATTCGAATGTGATCGAATCTGAATGCGTTCTTATTTTCGGTCTTCCTTGTCGTCTTGAACCTGGCGGCTGGGATTCGAAGCTCATAGAGTTCGCGGTTCTCCATTCGCCCTCCTCGCACACAGGACCAAAAATCCGCCGAAGAAAATTGACGTACAAAATATTTAGCAAGTGCTATATTTTGCTTTGTCCGTTTTATTTATACCTATCTGAGTAAAGAGTCGTCCGCTTTGCTAATATGTCAAAAGTTAGTTACTTATTTATTTTTGGAGTGAAAAAACATTTATGTCGTTTTCCATTGGTTTCACTCGGGGATCCACTCATTCTGAAATCCAATGGAACGACAAAACTGCTTCTGAAGGAATCCACTTTTGTATTGGTGAAATGCCAAAAAATAATCTACGGCTGCTGTCAGCTGACTTGTATAAAATACAAAAATTACACTTGTGTGAGTGTTTCTTGAGTGGATTCTGACTTCAAATCGAGAAGCGAAATTCTCTTCTCAAATCATCAGAAGAGTATTTTTTGTGCCAGTGGAACGGTTTCAGAAGTGATTTTTTCGACTCCGGACTCTCCCGGACGCTTCTTTTTACCCAATGGAAAACGACATTAGAAAACTATTTGCCATTCTTGTTCCGCGGACACAATAGCTCATGTGGGCGTTTCTACATCTATGATATAATGTGCTGGACCTCTACCGGCACTGAGGAAAAAAAACAAGAGGCGATTTTCCAAACACTCTACAGGTCAGAGTAAGCTCGTGACAAGTGCAAAAATCAACTGTTTTTTGCTGGGTTACTTACTATTAGTTAAAATTGACTTCATTTGCATTTTAAAATTCTTTATTTTAATTTTTCTCACAACATTTATTTTTTTTTTACATTGAGTATTTGAGCGCTGCGGAGGTAAAGCTTTTAATAACGACAAGACTAAGGCATGAAAACAGATTTATCGTCTTTAAGATCATAGTTATCGACTAAAACTTTTATTAGCAAAACTTCCATCTTGACATGTTTGATGTAAACAATGCGTTCTTAAACTCAAACGTCACATTGAATCAGCAACGCATCAGCATAAACTGTGCAACGCATCAGCATCTCAAATAAGCAGTGATGCCGCATCACTGCGCAAATGTTGGACGTTTCTGAATTTATTTTTGTATTTTGTTATTATCGAATAACATTTGTAATTGTAATATTTCAGTGATATTTGGCATTTAAAATTTAAACGACCGCCCGCAAGCAAGAGAATATCCCCTGCATACAAATCTGGTATCTGGGTCAACTACATAGCCACCACGTACTTATCTTTGAGACAACTCAACTTTAGACCAGCTCACCTTTCAGAAATTTTATCCACCATCATTTTTCGGGTATTTTGTATAATGAAAATGGACCAGCAATTATGTTCCTATCAGCGTTACCACTTGTACTACGTATGTAGTGCTATGCTACATATTTGCTGGATTTTTTAGTGCCGTACTACATCGTAAACCTGAAGTACTACATTTCTTAAGATTCGTCTAACCATTTTACTTTTTTACGAACAACATTTCGAATTTTACCCCTTTTGCTTTCACTCTAAAGTAAGTGCAAATCTTCAGCTCGCACACAAAGATATTGCAAGGAATGGGAAAACCAATTTTCGTTGGTCGAATATAGGTCTGGCAAACCCTTTTGTCGCGCTTGTCAGAAGTCATTTGTTTGCAATATGACTTTGCTTGTTAGACATGAACTCTTACCCATACACATTTCCAGTTGCAATAGTGCAAAAAAAACAAACTCCAAGTGTGTCCGACTGTTCTAGAAACATAACAAATAAAAACAGCATCATATCTTAACTGCGTTCTGGAATTGTTTATTTTGTTTGTTAATAGAAAAAAAAAACAGGTACTACATTTTGTTTGAAAATGCTACATTTTGTTGGGTAACGTACTACATATGGTAAAGATTTTACTGGCAACGCTGGTTCCTATGTTCCTAAATTTGATAGAAAATAAGAAAAACTTAGTTCATACGATCGCTGCTAGCCATTCCAGCAACGAAGAAATTTTGCTTCGCCAGCTTCCATTCGTGACTTTATTCCTTGGTTCAGTAAAGAAGTCTCATAGCCGTACGTAGAAGTTGAAACAAACTGCGCACCATAGAAAACACTGATCGTGTCTGACAGCTATCGCTAGATGTCGTTTTAAATCCGAGAACAATCCATTTACCAAAATGTTTTTTTTTTTTCGATGTGACTGTATGTGTCCTATTTTGTGTTCAGAAAATAAATAAATTTACGCCAGTTTAACATCTGGCTCATCTTTTTATTTTTTGAATACTTCTCTCGGAAAAGCCAAATCTATATCGCTTCAACAGGGCTCTGACGTGCTTGCAGATACTCGTAGCTGTTAGTTCTGCAATTAAATTGTTGTAAGTTGTAGTCTTCTGGAAACAAGTTTACTTCTAATGAAGCCAAATATTGGCTTACATTGGTTGTTCGCCTTACAGAGCTCTCATGTGTCACATTTCGTTAAGTTCCTCTGCATATATGCAACGGTAGTAGAAAATGTTTGGGTAAGAGACTACTTCTTGGTCTTCTTTGCGACACCGGCGATAGATTCATATTTACTCAACTCCGTGTTTTGTAATCGACAGCTTTACACTTTGTTTGTTATTTGTTTAAGTACGTATACCAGTTTGTATTTGGTTGAAATTGCGTTATAAGCTATAAGAAAATAAATATTCGGTGCCAAATACTAAACCACTCAAAATGAATTAAATAAAAAGCAATAATTTTTGTTCAGCTTCTTCCCATTGTAAACAATATTTTGTATTTTAAATAGTTTACTGCAGCTAAAAAAAAAAAAACTGCTACAAGGCCTTAATTTAAGAACAAAAATATTTTATATTGGTTAAAGTTTGAATTAAATAAATAATTAATGTGTTTTTAACTAAGTTGCTACATTCGCCGTATAAGTTTGCCTGATACTTTTAACCATAGTTCAATAGAATACGAGCTTTGTAGTATAATTTATTATATAAAATATATTTCATGTATATAGTTTATAGATACTTAAAGTAGATTGAATCATTTTTATATACCATTATGTGTAACAAAATAAAATCAATAGTAGTTTTCTTAAAATTAGTTAGTTACATTTTAAAATTATCAACTAACAAAGTGATGAAAAACACTTTAATATTCACAAGGAATTGCAAGTCATTTACATACAAATCGACATTTGAAATAACACCCATTTTAGTGTGAACATTATTTTTTACGAAAATCATTGAAAAATAAATCCTCCCCCTAGTTATTACTTGCAAATCATTGAGAAAAATTTTGAAAAAATGAGTCAAGTAAAAAAAACAAGAACCCAATAGAATTTCTACAAAATATTTATGAACAAAAAAAATCATATTTGAATAATTTGTAAAATGATTTTTTTGGAAGGCGACTTCTTTCGGACAAAATTCGTACATAATATGATTTTTAACAAACATTTAAAATGTCTTAACTAAATACATATAGATAGATATTACCTATATGCATTAAATTCAATCAAAGGAATGGAAATTTAAAAGAATAAACAAAATTGATAACGTTATTTGTAAATTACAAACACACAAGAAATAAATAATTTAAATATACAAAAGTGGTCCTTTGCTTTTCAACAGAGTTTGTTTTATTATTTAGATTGTTCAAATTTGAAGCTAGTGGAGGTCGACATTGACTTCAGACAATGACACCAGCGCTGAGATTAAACGAAGAATAACTCTTGCCAATCGCTGTTTCTTTGGGCTAAGAAAGCAATTGAGTAGCAAAGCCCTCTCTCGAACAACTAAAGTGACCCTTTATAAGACCTTGATCATCCCAGTCCTACTTTATGGTGCAGAGGCATGGACTCTATCAAAAGCGGATTAGGCTATTCTTGGTTACTTCGAGAGAAAAATTCTTCGAGTAATTTTCGGTCCCTATATACTCAGGAAAACCCTGCGAAGGATATTGCAGCCCACATGGCCATTAATTAAAGCAGCCCTCGTCCAGGATTATGGTGTACATGAGACTTACGAAGGAATCCTGCAAGATTTGCATGCCATCCAAAGCAGAGACGTCCATCAACTATACAGACAGACTGAAGACATCCTCCTTAAACTTAACAAAAAGAGTATACTAGACGTAAGTCCTATATATAAACCTACAACTAATGAAAACTTAGTTATGAACAAATTTATAAATAATTTAAACGCTAATCAAGCATCTATCATTATTGCTCAAGAAATTAAAAATATAAGGGAAGCTTATGAATTATTAATTAGGTATAAAAACCTTAGTGAAAAATCAAACCCTAACCCCAAACCAAATAGTTCAAATCAACCCCAGAGGCAATATCAAAGTAATAATTATAATCAAAGACCTCAGTTTATACAGAACAAACAACAATTTCATCAAAGAAGTACATAATATAGAAATGAATAGTAATCAGATTAGGGCAAATAATAATAATATACTTAGAAATAATTACCAATATAGGCAGAATAACTATAATAATCCTAGAACTAGTAATTCAAGACAAGAGCCCATGGATGTTAATAAAGTAGACGTAGAACATCATGAGGTAAATTTTACTCTGGTAGGGAAACCGAAGCACTTCCCATAATAATTGCAACCATAATAAAAAAAAATAAAAATTCTAATAGACACAGGTTCGACTACAAGTATACTGGATGAATCTGAACTATTAGAAATACTACGGAATCCTGTACGGATACCAACTCAAATAAAAGTCGCCAACAATACAATTAGTACCATTAAAGAAGAAATAATAATGCCTGTTGAATTCAACGAACATGAAGCAACAGTGGCATGGAAGTTGATGAAAATAAAAAATAAAAAATTCGATGGAGTAATAAAGGGTGATTTTTTAGCTGGTTTGGTTTTGGCAACACTGGTTTTGACAGCTGACGTGTGTTTAGTACCTTGTGTCACTGTCAAACAGCTTCAGTTTGGTTTGCAATTTAACCATGGATCGTCTTACAAATGAACAACGCTTGCAAATTATTGAATTTTACTATCAAAATTCGTGCTCGGTTCGAAATGTTCATCGCGCGCTGCTTCCATTTTATGATCGGCATTCTCGACCTTCTGAGCAGTCTATTCGGAAGATTGTGACCAAATTTCGCACCAAATTTACTTTGTTGGACATTAAACCACCAACACGTTTACGTACTGTGCGTAGTGAAGAAAATATTGCGGCCGTATCAGCTAGTGTGACAGAAGACCGCGAAATGTCGATTCGGCGCCGTTCCCAGCAGTTAGGCCTTTGTTACAGCACTACGTGGAAAATTTTGCGGAAGGATTTGGGCGTAAAGCCTTTTAAGATACAGCTGGTGCAAGAACTAAAGCCAGCCGACCTACCAGAACGCCGAATTTTTGGTGAATGGGCTCTTGGAAAGCTGGCCGAGGATCCGCTTTTTTATCGAAAAATTTTGTTCAGCGATGAGGCTCATTTTTGGTTGAATGGGTACGTAAATAAGCAAAATTGCCGCATTTGGAGTGAAGATCAGCCAGAAGCATTGCAACAGCTACCAATGCATCCCGAAAAAGCCACTGTTTGGTGCGGTTTATGGGCCGGCGGCATTATTGGGCCATATTTCTTCAAAGATGATGCGAATCGCAGCGTTACTGTCAATGGTGAACGCTACCGAGCGATGATAACAAACTTTTTTTTGCCCGAAATGGAAGTTCTTGACTTGCATGATATGTGGTTTCAACAAGACGGTGCCACATGCCACACAGCACGCGAAACAATGGCGCAATTGCGAGGCGAGTTTGGTGAATAGTTAATTTCACGTTTCGGGCCGGTCAATTGGCCGCCTAGATCGTGCGATTTGACACCATTAGATTATTTTTTGTGGGGGTATGCCAGGGCTAATGTGTATAGGGACAAGCCCGCTTCGATTGACGCACTGGAAGCCAACATCCATGCATTCATTCGTGAGATACCGGCCGATATGTGTGAAAGAGTATGCCAAAATTGGACTCAGCGGATGGGCTACCTGAGACGCAGCCGCGGTCAACATTTGCATGAAATTATCTTTAAACATTAAATTGCAAGGTTCAAACTATCGATTCAAATAAATATTTCATTCATTTTTTCGAATTTTTTGTGTTTTTTTTTTAAAAAAAGTTCTAAACCTCTTAAAAAATCACCCTTTAGGTCAAAACCTATTAAAGCCCATCAAAGCAAATATAGACCTAGGAAATTAATTAGTGAGGATTTGAATTTAGAAGAGAAAAACATTTTAAATAAATTTATTGAAAGAAATAAACACGTATTTTTTAAAGAAGAAGATAAATTAACATCTACCACTCAAACCATGCACAATATTAGGACCGAAGATGATAGTCCAATATTTAGCAAAATCTACCGTTAGATATCCTAAAATACACGAGCAAGAGATCAAAAAACAAGTTAAGGATTTATTAGCTCAGGACATTATTAAGAAAAGTACCTCACCCTATAATGCACCTATTTGGGTAGTCCCTAAGAAAGAAGATAATTCTGGAAGACAGAAGTGGCGTATGGTGATCGACTATCGCAAATTGAACGACAAAACAATCGAGTTCAAACACCCTATACCTAATATCGATGAGATATTGGACAAACTCGGAAGAGCCCAATATTTTTCGACCTTAGATCTTGCGAAAGGATTCCATCAGATTAAAATGGATCCGCCAGATATTGAGAAAACTGCCTTCTCAACTCCATATGGACATTACGAATGGTTGCGTATGTCATTTGGATTAAAAAACGCCCCAGCTACCTTCCAAAGAATGATGAACGAAGTTTTAGACGAACTGATTAATAAGATCTGTGTAGTTTATTTAGACGATATTCTAATCTTCAGCACTTCTCTCGAAGAACACATGATTAATTTGAATTTGGTATTCTAGAGATTAAAGAAATATAACCTAAAAATTCAAATTGATAAATGCAATTTTCTTAAAAGAGAAACCAAATTTTTAGGTCATATTATTACTGGCAAGGGTATTAAACCTAATTCTGACAAAACTACAGTTATCGAAAGAATACCACTGCCTACTACACAAAAAGAAATTAAATCTTTTCTGGGTATAACAGGTTATTACAGAAAATTTATAAAAGATTATGCAAAGATTGCCCAACCTATAACTAAATATCTTAAAAAAGATACGAAAATTGATAAATTTGATATAAGCTAAGCACATCAGGAGCTCAAAAATGCACTTTAAACAGAACCTGTACTTGCATACCCTGATTTTAATGAACAATGAACATGAGAGAAACTACAGTACGACCGAGAAAGAATTACTTGCAATTGTTTGGTCAGTAAGACCAACCAACCGTTTAAAGGACTTATTGAAAAAATCCAAAATATAGTACTAGCTAGTAGACTGCAAATAATGGTAGAAAGTCTACTAACATCTAAAGAAATTGATGAGTATGATGTTGATTTGTATAAACTAAAACAAATTAAATTATCAGTTGGAGAATTTCACGAAAATTTATTAATATTTATAACCCAAGTTCCTGATAAAATGTTAACTTTTGATAAATATTTCCTTACTTCAATCCCTAATAAAGACAACGAAGAATTAGATATTGAAAGTGAATTTTTTATAAAAATAAATGGAAATAAAACCACTTGTAAATTGTCTCAATAAAATTATAAATTGTACTAAGAAGACAAATAAAAATAAAAATGTAATCGTAGAATTAATTTGCAAAAAATAGCGATGTTAAAATAAATAATAATTGTGACGAAAGGAAATTAATTGTAATCAAAAGAAACGCTTTGATCACTTTTGAAAACTGTACATTGGAAATTAATAACCAAACGTTTTCTAACAAATACGCAATTGTAAATCAACCCATCCCTATAGATACAGAACATCCATGTGATATAACGAACGTAAAATAAAAAAATACTGATTTAAACATAAATAATATAAACGAAATAGAAGAAAAATTCCATTCACACAAAAACATAAACCTTAGTATGCATGGAATTATTTAAATTATAGTTATAACAATTTAATTTTTTTTTAATATACTTGTTTCGGGAGAAACAAAAGACAAAGGAGGGAGGAGTTATGTTAGAGATAACAAGTAACAGCCAACACACATGTAAACCGGGTGGCGACGGAATACCCTCACTATCAACGGACCAAACAAACATCCCAAGTATCTTTCTGAGAAGAGATTAAGAGAAAAGGAATGACCCAAGTAAACAAGATAACACTCGTTATCTATTTTTAGGTATCATAAAAACAGTATCGATACCTCATATCGACGAAGTATATATATAGGAACTTTTTGGTTCCTTTAGTTAGTTGTAATTATATCGTAGAGAAATACTACATGTTACTTAGCTCCTAAGACATTTTAACTAAAATAAAAGTACATTATTTTAACTAAAAGATTCTTAGTAACTTATTTCGCGCAAGTGGAAAGGGACCTTAACCAACTTAGCGTGCGAAACTGGAGACAGCTGGCCAAAGATCGTGCTGGCTGGAGACGCTTGTTGGTTGAGGCCCAGGTCCACCCCGGACTGTAGCGCCACCTTAAGTAAGTAAGGAGGTCGACATACGTTTTCGTATGGAAAATATATTTGACACGATTTTGGAGGAAGTAACGTGAAAAAGACTATTGAAATAGCAAAAATGCAATTCATTCCTGATACTCTGTCTCATATTTTCTTCTCCTTTTTGCATGAGGCTGTGCGGAATGTCTAAGTAGAGTTGGCTTGTAAGGTGTACGAATATTCTGTTTGGATTTTTAAATTAGGTACAAGATGAGTTCATATTGCCTGCAATACAGCTTTCATTTTTATTGAATTGTCTTAATATTTATGCAATCAGCCTGAATCAATGCCGCTGCTATTGCAAACCTTGTCTTGTCTAACTTTCATTCATGAATAAGCCTCCGCAATACACCTCCCCAACTGTTTCAATGCGATTGCACTAACATCGAAATTGTATGGAATAGATGTTCTTGGGACGACCAGCTCTCCAGATATACGTTCACCCGAAGACACATCCCCACAGTGTTAAAACTGCTTTGGCTCGGTAAGGAGACACCTATAATAAAATCGATATTGAGTTAACAGCCTCCCCAAGAAGATGTATTTTCCAGTCAGCCAGTGTGCCTATCCTAGGTCGATGCTGTTGCCGTGACTGCAAGTCCAGTGACGCCCCAATGGGCAAAGCACATCACTAATCCAACTCCCAAAATGATTGGAGGACCTTTAATTAATTTTTTTATTTTTATTTAATTAATTAATGAATTCAGACTAACATTTCAATATGTGCGAAGCTATAAAATAGCTTATCTGCAGAAAGTTGTTTGCAAAAAATATTTAACATTGATGTGAACAAGTTTCAAGTTTCAAGATTCATTAAATTAACCAATTTTTAGTTATTTAGTTATTAGTTATTCCTGTATATATTTATATAAATATTGTGTGAAAAATGTATAGTAATTCATTAACTGAGATCGGCTGGGCCGACTTGGCTCAAATTTTTTCAGTTGTTCGTAATTGCTAGGAGACGGTTTTGACGAAAGCAAATTGATTGATTTTTTGAATGGAATTTTGTGTGCAGTTGTTCCTGAATGGCTTTTCGAATGGAAGAAAATTCTTAGTGGAAAACTGGGAAAATTCCTGAAAACCCGAAAAGTTTGAAGGTCGAACTGCACATTCCGCTTTGAAGCTGCCGATGAATCTTCTCACGGTTGACAAGCCAACGTGCACAATGACCAAGAACTCGGCGATAGCGAAATTAATGCGAGAATGCAAAATCATCATTTGCACGATGTTGCATAAACTAGCATTGAAGGCAGTTGACAGGACGATGAAGGATTTACGAGGTGATTCGAGAAGATTTGGTGGGGCTATGATATTGCTCGACGGAGATTTTCGTCAAACGCTTCCCGTCATCCCGAAATCTACTGCTGCCGATGAACTTAGTGTGTGCCTGAAGTCGTCGTCTTTGTGGCAACATGTCAAGAAGTTGAAATTGACCACGAACGTGAGAGTCGCATTGCAGAACGACCCATCGGCTGCGGAATTCTCGAGACAACTGCTAACGCTTGCCAATGGGAAAAAAACCGGTCATATTTCCACTGGATTGATATCGTTCCCGGGACAAATTTTTGCGAGTTCACATTGTCGAAGGAGGAACTCATCACCAAAGTGTTCCTCGGCATTGCACAAAATTATAAAAATCTCGATTGGATTAGTGAACGGGTAATACTAGTAGCGAAGAAATAGGACGTCGATAGCTTGAATTTCATTCAAAGTCAAATCGCTGGAGAACTGCATTCGTTCAAATCCGTTGACAGCGTTACCGACGAGGATGAAGCGACGGAATTTTTTAACTCACTTGATGTGTCAGGAACGAGGCATAATTTACAGCTGAAGGTGGGATCGATCATAATCATGTTGCGGAATCTGAATCATCCGAAGTTGTATAACGGTACACGGTTGTCCGTCAAAAACTGTTGAACAATGTTATTCAAGCGACGATCACAAGGGCAAATTCAATGGAGAGGAAGACGTTATGCCACGAATTCCGATTATTCAAACTGATCTTTCATTGCAATTCAAGCGGATTCAGTTCCCCGTTCGATTGGCTTTTGCGATGACAATCAATAAATCGCAAGCGCTATCGTTGGAAGTCAGTGGGATTAATATCGAATTTCCGTGTTTTTCGCAGGGTCTGTCCGCCTGTTCGCGTGTTGGCAAACCGTCTTCGTTGTTTGTTTTTGCGCCAGAAAACAAATCGAAATTGTTTCGCATATCGCTCTCTCCTGACTTCGATTCCATTCAAATAAATCACATTGAAATTTTAACTGTTTGTGTTTTCTTATCACTCTGGAGTTTATCTGAATACGTTTAATTGAGGCGAGTTCGCCGGGTCAGCTATAGTTTTGCATACTGTACTAAATTTTATATATGTATTTATTTATTTATTTCTTCTGTAATCGTTCATTGCAAGAAAAAGATCATCTAATATCGTTTTCGATTTGGCTTTACAGATTTTGATCAGAGATTTCAGATTTCTGCTGCCAAATCGAACATAAAATACGAATTTTATTGGTTCTTGTGTGTATTGAGTTGGCCGCAAAAAAAATGTTTTTTTCACTTGCACTGGAAATCCATTTCAATTGATTTTTACACATTTAAATAACTCATTTCGAAATAATTTAATATAAAAAATCGTTTCCATACTCGAAAAATTAAAAATTCAGTTAAAAAAGCTATCCTTCCAACGATAAACAATTCTTAATCGCCAAGTATGTGTCATACACATTGGTATTAGTAGGTCCATTCGCGTACTTTCACGAGCCAAGCAGAAAGCTGAAAATATACTCCAAGGTACGTGGATACACTTCGAGCTACTTTGAGCCACTTACATCTTTGAAATCTAATCCCTATCACAAATAAATTTATAACTTACCTTTTTGCAACATATGAAACGTTCTAGGAGAACTTTCGACCACCACCGAATTTTCTTTATTTTCAGATATTTTATTTTTGTGTACAATTGATTTTTAAAACGGATTTTGAATTTGTTTCCTGTCAATTTTGCGCATTTGACATTTTTATCAGTACTTGCCGGTTGAAATTCTCTGAGCTGTTTCGAGCCAAGAGAGGAACTGCTCGTTATCGTTACTCGTTATTTTGCTAATTTTCTCTTTTTCTGTAATTTTTGATGAGTAGGTACGTGTATAGACTTTGTGCGATTGCGATCGATTTATATTGGTTGCGTTCGATTCAAATCGCGTACGCGAACGAACCTAGTGAAAGTATGTGTGAAATCTGAGAGTCCGATAAAAAAAAAAGGTTGATTTTTTTGTCAAATCGAAAAAGGACATAAGTTATTGCTTCAAGGGAAAATAGTTTCAATATTTTTTTCTATACAAATAATATTGTTAGTCTTAGAAACTGCGGGAGTTTGTTTATGATGGGTATTGTTTACAAAAGTTGTCTCTTGCCATATACCATAGACAAATCATACTTACCACATTTTTACATGACTAAATGCCATTGGTTAGTTATTATGTATTTTTTTAAGGCGAATAATTCGATTTTGTTGGTCAATAAAGCTATCTACAGGAGAATTTTTACATATGAAAAACATATTAGGACAAACAGGTTATGTATTTACCCCTTTTCGATATCATTAAAATCGGTTTCATGTGTACATTTTTCATAACTGATAAGGGTTTGGTCAAAAGGTTTTTATTTTCATGCAGCCATGCAAATGTACACTTATTCCTAAAAAAAAAAAATATTATCCACATATATGTATATAAATAGTTTCAAATTTGACGAATTTGACAAATTCAATGAACGCAGCAGCTTTGCCCACAGCGGAAGTGGCATATATGCAAGGTGCGAGTGAGTTGGTGAGCCGGAATTTTTGAAGTTACATGACATTTGTCAATACTAATTTCTATGTAACAATACTAGCGCACTTAGCATTTGCCATCCCATAAAAATAAAGCTTGTAGGCAAGTAACGGGAAATCGGCCGAAGTTGGTGGTCTCAGTATTGTCTCTGCCATAACCATTAGACATACCTGGAAGCATAGACAAACCATACTGAGACCCCCAACTCACAATCCTCTTGCCGCTGGCCCCCTCAGTTTTTTTCCAAATTCGCCATTTTGTTTTCCTATCGGTGTTATGTCAAAAAAGAATCCGTGTGACATGCAAAAACATACAAAAAATGCAAAAAATAAATGTTGCCAACCTCGGAAACCGTGGGGAAATGTGAAAGAGTTCGGGAATACCACATTTTTTCATTATTGAATGCCATTGGTTAGTTATTATAAATTGTTAAAAGGCGAATAATTTGATATATATACTAGAAACATATTAGGACAAACATGGTTGTGTATTTTCCGCTTTTGGATATCATTAACTTCGATTTCGTGTGTAAATTTTTCTTAAATAATGAAGAAAATTTGCTCAAAATGTTTTCATTTTCCCTCAACCAATCTACATTGTTAATTTTTCATGAACATTTTAAGCAAATGTGCACTCATAAAAGCCCTCTGCTCGTCGTCTTGTTCTTTATTAACGTGATGATGGCATTGTACTATCAAAATATATATTTCGAAGCTGTATCTGGCAGAGCCATCTACGCCGTGTCACCAAAATACAAGTAAAGGGTGTTTTTTTTTAGAGGTATAGAACTTCGAATTGAAATAAAACACAAACAAATCGTTTTAATGTCCATCAATTTGGCTTTATTGGAAGGATAATTTTATGCCATTAATGCTTAAATATGATTTTGAGCATGTGACCGCCGCGGCTGCTTCGAATAAAGCCATGTCTAGAGATCCAATTATCAACCACTTTTTCGAGCATTTGGGGCTGTATGTCGGCAATAACGCCACGAATGTTGGCTTCCAAGCCCCTAACGTTTCTGGTTTGTTGGCGTAGGCGAGCGACTTCACATATCCCCAAAGAAAATAATCCAATGGTGTCAAATCACACGATCTTGGTGGCCAATTGACAGGTCCATTCCGCGAAATTATGCGCTCATCGAATGTTTCCTTCAATAAATCGATTGTGACGTGCGCTGTGTGGCATGTAGAGCCGTCTTGTTGGAACCACATCTCATCCACATTCATGCCATCCAATTCGGGAACAAAATAATCGATTATCATGGCTCTATACCGGTCTCCATTAACGGTAACTGACTCTCCAGCATAATTTCGGAAGAAGTATGGCCCAATGACTTTACCAGCCCCTAGAGCACACCAAACAGTCATGTTTTGTGGATGTAATGGCGTTTCAAGGGTCTCATGTGGATTCTCTTCACTCTAAATGCGGCAATTTTGCTTGTTGACGTAGCTATTCAATCAAAAATGAGCCTCATCACTAAACAAAATTTTGCGATGAAAATCAGCATCGATATCAATCTCATTTTCGGCCCATACACCAAAATCACGACGCATTGCATGGTCTCGCGGCTTTAATTCTTGCACAAGCTGGATCTTGTAAGGTCGTAAGCTAAGATCTTTGCGCAAAGTCTTCCATAAAGTTGATGGACAAAGCTCCAATTGCTGTGCACGGTGGCGAATCGTTTCATCCGGGTCCTCTTCAACACTTTGCTCTACAGCGGCAATTGTTTCTTCGGTGCGCACTGTTCGATGTCTCTGCGGATGCGTATTATTACAAAGAGTAAACGTAGTGCGAAAACGATCCGAATTAATTGCTCTGATGGACCATAAAATGAATGGAGCTTGCGGTAAACTTCGCGAACTGAACCATTATTTTCGAAATAAGTTTGCACGATTTGCAAGCGTTGTTCATTTGTCAACTTGTTTATGATGAAATGGCAAACCAAACTAAAAATAAATCACTTGACAGCTGACAAAATGGCCGGCAGTTAAAATAGTATTGCCAACTTAAAGTTCTATACCTCTAAAAAAAAAACACCCTGTACTAGTAAAAGAAATATGTACATCAATAGCCATGGATATAATTTTGGGGGAATTATTATCTTCTTCGTCTTCCTCGTCATCTGAAAACTCGGAATCACCAAAACTATACTCCATTTGGGTCTACAGCAGGGGAAAGATTTTTCAAGTCGATATCCATACTTGTGATCAGAGACAATACTATGATTTGTATGATTTGTCTATGCTTGTGATTTTCCCCAAAACGAATGGAATTTGAACAGCTGATATTGATTATTGCTGTCATATAACGCACTAGTCTATTTACAAAAGCAGATCAATAGGTTTGTTTAACGTGGGCCCTATTGCGCACTTAGTTAACCCTTAAGCGTTCGATATAGCACTGAACTCGCCCTGGTACTGAAAACCTGTGTTTGACATGACTTCTAGGGCACCCTAGTTGTGCCCTTACAGAACTGCCCCCAGTTAATTTGTCGGGGCAACAATTCAGTGCTAAGTTTTCCTGTCATTTCGCTTGCTGTCATTCATTCTCAAGCTCATCGTCTATATTGCGAACACTTTTATCAACTATTTGCATTATGGCAAACCCAAGTTCAGATTTGAGTTCGCTCATATTTAACAATAAAAAGGAAATGTGTTACCAAAAGATAAATATTTGTCAATGTCAAAAACTGACAGACTTCAGGGCAGCACTTTGCGTTCGAAACGTTGGGACATAAGTCCCAAATAGGTAATATTTAGCAAAATGTTGTGGATCTCCATAAGCCATCCAACCCCATTTCCAATACTCACAATTATTGTTCTTAATAATTCAGAAAATTAAAGTAACAGTTTGAACAGTCAGAACAATAATTATAAAAATTAGTATTTCACATTTAATATTTCAAGATCGAACAAACAATATATATAATCTAACAAAATATTTTTAGTAAAATTCAATAAGTTTCTTTTCACGTGCGATCCAAAGTCTGAGCCCTTGAGTAGACATTTTAAACATTTGCAGTGTTTGTAGCATAGACAAACCATACTGAGACCCCCAACTCACAATCCTCTTGCCGCTGGCCCTCTCAGTTTTTTTCCAAATTCGCCATTTTGTTTTCCTATCGGTGTTATGTCAAAAAAGAATCCGTGTGACATGCAAAAACATACAAAAAATGCAAAAAATAAATGCTGCCAACCTCGGAAACCGTGGGGAAATGTGAAAGAGTTCGGGAATACCACATTTTTTCATTACTGAACGCCATTGGTTAGTTATTATAAATTGTTAAAAGGCGAATAATTTGATTTGTTTGGTTAGTAAAACTATCTAAAGTTGATTTTCTATATACTAGAAACATATTAGGACAAACATGGTTGTGTATTTTCCGCTTTTGGATATCATTAACTTCGATTTCGTGTGTAAATTTTTCTTAAATAATGAAGAAAATTTGCTCAAAATGTTTTCATTTTCCCTCAACCAATCTACGTTCTTAATTTTTCATGAACATTTTAAGCAAATGTGCACTTATTCCTAAAAAAAATATTATCCACACTTAACGAACAATTTCAAATTAAATGGATAAAATTCTATGAACTCTGCCAACAACTTTGCCCACAGCGGAAGTGTCTCATATCTCCTGGGAGTGTGTTGGTGAGCCGGAATTTTTGAAGTTTCGTGACATTTGTCAATACGATTTTCTATGTAAGAATTCTAGCGCACCAAACGTGAGCACTCCATGAAAATATATAACGGGAAATCGGCCGGAGTTGGTGGTCTCAGTATTGTCTCTGGTTTGTAGTCTCACCAATTACCTACTGACATGCTTTCATTGTGCTTCGCAAATTGTTAGTAACCGTATTTTATTGTAATCATTATCATAATACGTGAACATCAAAAGTTCCCGTGAACTTTTTAAGTACCTATTTATTATGACATAATATAATGATAATGAAACTTTAGGTAAGGTGGGGTAAGTGCGACCCATAAATTGTAAATTTGGACTTTAAAGCCACGTCAAAAACTAAGTATTTCTTATAGATATCAAACGATCATTTTTTCTTAAAGCCGTGTTTAGTCCGGTTAGTCTTAACCCTGGTTTATTGGTTATTCCACGCTAAACATATTTTTTATAAATAAAAATACAAAATAACTCCAGTGGTATGCACTTTACCCCTGGTTTGGGGTAAGTGCATACCATAAGGGCAAACTATGTTGTTAATGGAATTAATCACTTGATCAAAAAGGTTTTTCAGAAGCAGCATTTTATCGATAAAAAACAGTTTACATTTTTAAGTTATCTTTATTAGTTCATGAACTACAAACTTTTTCATAATTTGGCGTTAAAAAAAGATCAATATAAGAACTTGAACTGATCCAAGGAAACATTAAATTGTATGGAACCACGTCGTCCAAGAATTTGTTTTGGATGGATCGGTGCAAAAGGATGACTCGTCCAAATTCCATATACGACCTGGCTTGTCCTCCAACTTCAACTCCGCTAGAGTTTTTTGAAGCAAGTTAAAGTAGCCATAAATAAGAAAAGGGTCATTGTTCTTCTTTCGGGCGTACTCCACGGACTGGGGCTTTTTTATGGAAAGACTATGGCGCTTTTTGAAGCTTAAGAAGCAATCCTCACCTGGTGTTCCATTTCTAAAATTAGTCTGTAAGTTATTATCGCGAACGAATTGGCCTACCAATTCTAAAACTTCCTTGCGTGATAGACCAAAGCCCCATTTTTCCAATACTGTTAATCCTATTGCCAGTTTTTGCTCTTCAGCATCAGGAAGAGTGGTAGGTCGCCCTTGTGTCTTACTTTTGACTCCTCTGGTTCCTTTTAAGCGGCAGACAATCGTATTTTTTGGAATTTTATAGTCAATGCTGGTACCGTAGGCAGTCATTTGGCCACTTGAAACTTTGTAGACCGCTTCTGCCAATGCTGTCTTGGAATATGACATACCTCTTGACGTTTTCCTGGTATAAACCCTCATTTTTGCCTGTAAAATATGCTATTTACAATAAAATTATCAGTGCTATTTCATAAAAAAAACCTGGGGTAAGTGCATTTTTTGGTATGCTTATAACGCACACTTCCCCCGCCATACAAATTTAAAGGGGTAAGTGCATACCATGCCCGAAAACAAATATATCACAAAAACTCACCAAAACTCACCAAAACTAAATATTTACTTAAAAAACTCAATACTTAAACAATATAGTTGTCACTTTTTTTTATAATAATTTGTCACTGTACTCTAGTTACCCGATAAGTTCTGAGGCACTTCCAACGTTACGCACGACATTAACGAAAGTGATTCTGAAATGTCAAAAAAAAAAAGGAAATAAAATCTTGCTGCCAAGTTATTGCAGTATCAAGATGAAATGTAGGCGGTCTGTGTTCGTAAACTAAACCCTTACTAACCCCGGAAATGCACTTAACCCACCTTACCTTAGATCATTCTGCCAAAGATGTGCACACACAAAAAATTATGCGTTTATGTCGCCAATAAGGCTGGAAAAATTAAGTTAAGAATTCTCCATAAAAAATGCTATCAGTTATCATTTTTGTGGTATTCAATTTGTCGCCGCAATGTTACAATAGTAACTCATTCAAAAATAAGTCATCTAAGACTAGAACCTGTTTTCGATGGAGTGTATCATTGGCCCAGAAAGGAATGCAATTTACGCAACCCCTAAAAGTAATCAATTGTTTAATTTTAATTCAGGGCATATTCACCCCCATTAATCCGTTCCGGAACAAAAAAAAAAATAAGCATATAGGTAGGGAAATGCGTACATATCACAATAATTCCGCAGCAATTAGTTGTCGGAGAGCTTCGGAAAAAATGTGCCGTGTAGTTGTTAAAAGTAAGTGGTATAACGGGGTTCCTTCCAAATATGTAGATGTTTTTGCTGCCATTTTTGTTTGGTGTTCCTATATAAGTATTTTATGTGGATGTCCCTTTTTTCGGCTCGGTTCCCTTTTCATTACCGTTTTTCGAAAATATTTAGCGGCAACGCTGCTCTGTGGTTTTTTTTTCCTTGATTTGTTGTTACAAGAGTCTTTTCTGTGTCGCGAGGAGAGTAAAATCTGATGTAAAGGGACCTGCGCGTGAAATTTAGAATTTAGTCTGGACGGACTATACATTCTTATAAAATTTGACCACAAGCGACACTAGTTGTAAGTAATGCGTAATACTAAACCAAGATAACAGAGCAAAAACAAACAGTTTGACTGGATATACGTTCGTGTTGCATGCTCTTCTTGAAACATTCTGTAAGCTTATCAAAAAACAAAAAAATTGTTGGGTGGGACATAAGCCCAACATTTTTGTTTGGGACTTATGTCCCGTTGGCGTGGGACATAAGTCCCAAATCGAGTTTCACTTAAGTGGGTTATAAGTCCTAAAAGTAAAAATTGGGACTTATGTCCCTGCGCCTTCGCATGAGCCGCATAAAATTCGGAGAAAACGTCAAAACGACAACATAACTTTTGTCGTTTTCGATTTGGCTTTTCAGATTTTGATCCAAGATTTCAGATTTCTGCTGCCAAATCGAACATGAAATCCGAATTTGATTGGTTCTTGTTTGCGTTGAGTTGGACGCAAACAAATTTTTTTTTTACTTGCACTGGAAGTTCATTTCAATTGATTTTCACACATTTATAATAACACATTTCGAAATAGGAAGTTTAATATATAAAATACTCGAAAAATTAAACAATTCGTCACCGCCAGCTGTGTCATACATATTTCACATAAGTGAAAGTATGTGTAAATCTGAGAAAAAATTGAGATTTCCCAAAAGTGCCTCAGATCAAAAAAAAAACATTGATTTTTTTTGCAAATCGAACATGAAAAGCAATCTCGATTAAAAAAAAATTGTTTTTTTTTTTTGCCAAATTGAAAACGACATTAGAGATAAGGCAATTTTAACCGAGGGAATTCGCCAACAAATTTCACTTTCACTGCATTTGTGAACACATTGAAATCGTCGGCACTTAAGCCCATAATGATTTGTGCTTCCGGTTTCTCATACAACACCCCAGGTGTTTGCTTATAGCGGTGCACATTGTGGACTCTCAATTGCCCTTGTCCACTTGAAAAAATCAAAGAAAACAACACTTTGCAATATAAATTATAAAGCAAAACTTTCCGAGTACGTGTTGCAAGGTCTAAACTGTTTTATTACGGTACAATCACCGTCCAAACGACGGTTGAAACTCTTCAAATCAATTTACTGATGACGGTTACAATTACAACAGCCAGTCACCAGACACCAGAGACAATACTGAGACCACCAACTCCGGCCGATTTCCCGTTACTTAGCCTACAAGCTATATTTTTACGGAGTGGTCACGATTTGGTGCGCTAGTATTGTTACATTGTCTATGGCCGACACAATCACAACAGTAGGCGTTTTTTATTTTATTTTGCCCACATGATCTGTAAGGATCATTGATTTCCATGGTTTACAAGAAATAATAATACGAGATGCCACTGTTGTAAACCATCCAAATCAATGATCTGTATAGATCGTGTGAGCAAAAGAAAAAACCGCCCAATAGGATCAGCCCTTTGAGGTGATTTCTCATTCTCTTTGCAGCTACAAAACGACTGAGTCATACATAAATACGTTTACTATGTTTATCAAACGTCAACGACAAGTTTGGGAATGATAAGGAATAGATTCTAAGAAAGCCATTCAATAAGAATTGTATATACACATCGTCTAGCATGCATTACCGTAAATACCGCACGTAACTTGTTATCAAATAAATTAGTTTATAGCTTTGCGTGTTTACTTATCAGTAGCGCAGATACTTCAACATTATCAATAGACTCTGCCGGGCTACAGAATGAACGTTTCTCCACCGTCACAACAGCGTGTGTGGATATCTTATCGATCGGTCACGTACACGATCAATCAGGCTCATATAAAATGTCGCTATTCCACCCACTCAGCACTCATTCGTTTGTCGTTATAATCTCCACACGGAACGTATCGTGAAAATGTTAGAAAAATCGTACACTGCAGCCGAAGTCGCTACTAAAAATGGCAAGAACGGCAGTCGAATTTGGATAATCATCAAGGGCGGCGTCTACGATGTAACTGATCTTTTAGACAAGCACCCTGGAGGTGCAGAGTTGATCACTGAATTCGCCGGCAAAGATGCCACTAAGGCATTCAACCAGGCTGGCCACTCCTCGGATGCATCTAAGGATTTAAAAAAATACCGAATTGGATCAATTGGCGAGAATGTGGAAACAGTCACTGTATCCAAAACGACGACAGAACAATCATACACTCCAGCTGAGGTGGCCAAAAACAATGGCAAAAACGGCAGTCGAGTGTGGGTTATCATCAAAGAAGTCGTCTACGATGTAACAGATCTAATAGACAAACACCCTGGAGGTGCAGAGTTGATCACAGAATGTGCCGGCAAAGATGCCACAAAAGCTTTCAACCTGGCCGGCCACTCAACAGATGCTTCAAGAGATCTCAAAAAATACCGCATCGGCACTGTTAACAAGGTAAGTCAAGTAAAAAATCCAAAAAGAAACCCCTCTCAATGAGGCCTCTTTTTTCTTCTCCTTCAAAGAAATCACCACCAGTCCAAGTGGAGAGCACCTTCAACCTAAAACACAGCGGAAGTCAAGCCACCCAATTCAGTACGAAGTCGGAGAAACGCCGAAGGATAAAGTTCCTGTTTTGTGTTTGAAAATAAGTATTTATTTCATTGTAAGAATCTTTGTTTGTTTAAGAAGACCTTAGCCTATGTACATATTTAATGTTGCTTATTCTTTTCCCTAAACAAGAAATGTAAAATTAAAATTATTTAAAAGAAAAATGTGTTTACTCTTTTATTTAAAGAACAAAAAAAAAAAAAACCCAAGATATTTAAATACGCAAAATACCGTCTGAGACTTAGGACACTTAAAGTTGCTACAGATACACTAAACTATAAATAAATTGTTCTCTTTTTTAAAGGGATTTTTTTTTCATTTAGTTGGATTGTTGTGACGACGCTTGTGAGAGGACTTCCACATCGGGATCTGTTAAAATGTCGCATGCATTGTCGAATTGATCAGATGAAAACGATCCCAGGTTGACGCAACTGTTGCGAAGATAGTGATAGAAACGGGATCCACGTCGTTCGGTGCCCGATCGATTTTTCTCACTTCGGCAAATCGAACGCAGCGACGGTTCATAGTCCAATGCCAGGGAACGGCACGATCGTAAGGGTGTTACTGGTGAGGAGTTTGTTAGAGTGATACTGAAAAGAAGGTGTACACGTAATTAAATAACTTAAGGGAAAAGAACAAAAATATAAAGAAATTTTATTAAGACCTAGACTGATGAGAGCACTATGGGCAAAAAAGATGGAAGATAAACCGAATCCTCAGACTGAAAAAGGGAGAATACGAGAAGCGGTCTATCTAGTCTCTTGACGAGTGAAAATGCGGAGGCAATGTTTGAAAGCAAGTCGTTGGTGGAACGAAAGACGTTGTGGGATATGAGGGAGTAGTGAAGGCAAATACCAAATGAAGATTTGCATCAAAAGTGCAATGGTGGGAAAAAGAAAATGTACGTCCATGAGAAAGTGGATTTTCGGTGAATTTTTCTTTAGATCTATAGTTCCAATTTTTACTCTAACTGTCTTACTGTACACGACGTAGTGTAGTCATCTTCCAAAAGCAATTGCACTTAGACCAAAAGATCCATTATGACGCCAGTGAGGATAGCGACATGAAAACTTGAGTCCAACAAGAATGCTGGAGACGATGGGCTGTTCGAACCGAGCTTTTTCAAAACAGCGGGAGTTCAAAACCACAAGCCAACATCAAAGGGCACAAAACTTAAAAATCAGTGCAACTCGTTGCATTTGCTGGCTGTCAGAACACGGTGAGCTATCAGTGGCGCGTTTCCAAATATCGAAACGATGCCGTCATGAGCAATTTATGCGGTTACGGCAGCGGTGACGATGTAACACCGCAGCAAGAGCAGAGCCAGTTGATAGAACAGCAACTACACAAAGACAAACAGCATTGCCCAAAGAAGCCACCTAGCTTGAATTATTTTTAAGGTTAACTATCTAACCGTAGACCGAGACGCGTAGGTGTCGCTGATGCGAGCTGAATTGTCTACAGAACCACAACCAGGATCACACATAAATGTTGCTGGCGCCCTAAGACTAAGCACAACGCATTACAAAAGCAAAATCATTTAAAAATTGAGCTCACCTGATCTGCGGGGTGTCAAACAAATTGTAGGCGTATTGTCCTGCAGCCAGGTTTTTTTCAATTGCACGTTCCACCAGACAATGTGCGAGATCCTCGCTTAAATTCGTCGACTGGCGATCTTCACACTCTTGAACACCGGCAATCATCGTCGACACCGATAGATTTTCGTAAAAGTCACTCAGAGACCTTGTGACTGATGGGCGATTGACTGCGCTCAGCCACGCTTTCTTTGGACTTTTTGACTTTCGACGCGTGGAAGCACTTGTTGGCAGCAAGTTCCTCGACACATTAAAGATTTCAGACAGATTGGTGCGAAGTAAATTAAAACCCACTGGAAATGGAATTCGCCACTTCATATTCTGGCAAATGGTGTAGAACTCAAACAATCCCTTGTGGTAGATCAGCTCTGGTTGGCTATCTGGTTTGTATTTGGCTTTCTCAGTCTCGTCATCGATTGCCGACTCCGAGACGGAATTGGATTCTTCGGAAAAGCGTCGCTTTTTGGGCGAGGCAAAGAATTGTGATTCCTCAGCGCCGGTTGCTTTCTTTACTTTGGGTCGGTCGCCACCACTTTGAATGTAGAACTGCAGTTCCAAGATTGTTTTCCTCAGCTGTTTCCGATTAAGCAGATACAAGCTAACAAGATCATTTAGATCTACTGGACAGTTTTCGATCAATGACAGCACGGAGAGAAATTTCGAGATATTGAGGACGTTTGGCGCAGCGAACTCGATGGTGTTCTGATTTATCAGGCGCTGCAGATGCTGGCAGTTTGGGTTCGTTGCGACGATGATTACCGGACGCTTTGATGATGATGCGAGGGTATGGAGAGCGTCAACAAATCCAGCGTCATGCTGCTCAAAAATAATATCCGCGTCCTCCACTAGAATCAATGACTTTCGGGCGCAGTGATCCGTGTCATTCTCGGAACCACTATTCTCGGTGGACTGGTGTTTTTTCTTCTGGCCATTCAGTGTCATTTTGAGTAACTTCTTTCCCTTGCGAATCTGATGCGACTGCGTGGCCTCCTGAAGTTCCTGCAATAGTTTCTTTCCGGTGCGCTTCATGCCCGCATTGACTTCCAGCACGTTAAAGTTCATTTCGTTGGCTAAGGCAAATACTGCATTCGTCTTCCCACTCGAACTCGGCCCTAGCAGTACTACAGAGTTGCACGAGGGCACGCTACTACTGTTACTGGACTCGTCCATGTCAAAATTAGCAGTCATATCAGGGGGGCGTGTAGCTCCACGCCACGAGGAGAGAAACTCCTTCAGTTGGTTAACTGGTGCCGCATTGACCAACACCTGATCAGAGGACATTGCTTTGTACTTCTCAGTGAAGAGGAGCTCTCCGTTGGGTGCTGATGGTGGTGGTTTCTCCTCCTCGGCATCCGGATCAAATTTAGCTTTCGTCAGCGAACGCAGATAGCTACTGCGGGTCACAACAAGCGACTCAGTCACCTGTTCTGCCTCTTGCTCCGAATCTATTGCACAGAAGTAGCGATATTTTTCCCGCAACTGGTTGTAACATCTATAAGTCGGAAACCGATCGAACATGCTCTTCCATTCCTTGATAATAAACCGCTTGTTTTCGATTCGTTGCAGAGGAGCCGGCCCATTCTGTACATCAGTTTTGATCTTGGTCTGCACCCGAAAGTCTTTCGCAGTACACATTGTAAAGGCACCGATCGCACGCTTTTTAATCTTTCTAGTCGGCGTTTTCGGATCTTCATCCGTGCAAAATTTGAATGTCGCCACAAAGTTGCCATTATCCGCCTGTTCTTCCTCGCTCAATTGCCTGACATGACTGACCCGCGGAAACTGCTCAATGGCCTCCTCATACGACTGCTCGTACTGCTTTTGTTTGGCCATTTCCAGTCGAATTTTTTCTGGAACGCCCGACATCAAGAATTTCTGCCTTGCTCGCACCACTTCTGGGTTCGGACTTGGCTTGGGCATGGCTTTGATGAAGAGCGGGGCGAGTTTCTTTGGAGTTATCTTTGGGCTTTCGCTGTCCACTTCGATGACCTCGAGTTTGGGTGGTTCCACTTTTGTTGATTTCTTATTCGTTCGACTGCTGTTCTTCTCTACAAATTTTGTCGGCGATGGACTTAGGTCGCGATCAAACTTAGATTTCCCGGAGCATTGTCTCTTTGGGCGACCACTAGTAGGTATGGGCTCTACCTCTACTTTCACTTGTTCTACTATTGGAATTCTTATTTTTGGTGGACGACCGCGTCCACGTTTTGGTGTTACATCCTCAGAGACGGGTTCTATGGATAGTTCTTTCTTGACTTTGACTTCCTCGATAGGTGATGGCTTCTTTGGAAAATATCCCAACAAACTGTCGCGCTTTTTGATGGGTGAGGAAAGTTTTGCCACAAATTCGTTTGGCTCCCGTTTGGCAGCATCGTGTGACTCGACGGAATCTACGGATGACAAACGGCGAATATGCCTGGAGTTGCGTTTCGATTCGCGGACTGGTTTTTCAATTTTAGGTTGTACTACTTGGGTAGATGCGTTTTCTTCTGCCTTTTCAACAGGTGTGACTGCAACATCTTCGGGCTTTTCCGCGTTGCCATTCGTTAGCATCGCCTTGAGTCTGAAAGGAAAGAATGTGTTATTAGAAATAATTTATGTGGGAGAGAGTAGGAGGGACGACAATAGTCAGTCAGCCAGATTAAAATAGTAGACGAGCACACACGATGACATTTGCAATCGACAATGCAGGTTTTCAAGTCTGGGATGCGACAAAGAAAACAGGAGTTCTAAGAAGTGCAAACAAAAGACTGTTGCGTCCTTGACAAGTGGCAGAAGAGAATGACAAACTGATATCTGTTACGGCGATTGCCAGTAGCACTGCTTATTTCAATATGAATTTGTTTTGGCTTTCGGCATGCTTAAGATTTTGTTACAATCCACATCAAGTCTTAATGCGCATCAGCCACCAAAGATGTTGTATCAATGTTTGAGTCTGATTAACACTTTCATCAGAGTTCGATTAGGCCGTAAACCTATACAATCATGCACATGCCATTTCCCTGCAGTCTTGTAAGTTATGAAACCAAGAGAAGCACATCGTCACAGACGACACCTGTGGACAAATTCGATATTTCAACGGCACTTTCTCTTATCTGGCCACCTCAAATTCACAACTGGACTGCTTCTAAACGAACCCGGAACCTCAAGAAAGCTTGCTGAACTCAGCCACTACAATACTGAGCCAATAAACAAAACGATATCAACACATGTCTCAACTCTATTTATTTTCGTATACACAATAAAACGGAACTCACCGCTTTGCTCGATGTTTCATAGCCTTGTCTATATACTCGTCCTTTGCGTCCTCCTCGCGTTGCCTTTTGTTGCCACCTTTTCGGTCAGCCCAGTCCTGCAAGAATATTTTCCTCTTCACATTTACACTCTTCTGGCCTTCGTCAATTTCCTCAATCGATGGCTCCTTCATGGGCGTATTTGATCCAATGCTCTTATTCCTTGCATTCATCATCACCTCAAAGGCATTGGGTTTCTTTGGGACAGCGACGCCATTTACTGCCGGGCTACCCTCAGCCACCTCGGACTGTTTCTTAGGTGTTCTGACGAAATGGTCCAAGATAGTCGTACTTTTTATGGGACTCTTTACTTCGGCAGCAAACTTATCAACATTTTTCTTGTTCTCCTGCAATGGATGCTTTGGACTCTTTTGGCTCATCTTTGAATCATCGCCATTTGCTGCATTTTCAGCAGCAGCCGCCTCGGCCTCCTGCAGTGCTTTTTTCTTTTGTTCTTTCTTCCTGCGATGCTTTTGTTTGTGCTTGCGCTTAACTGAATTTAGTACTTCCTCCATGTTTTGCAGAATGAGTTTACTATCTGCACGTGGCGTTTTGACCACATAGGGAAATGGTTTGGCCGGATTACCAACACTTAGTGGACTTTCGGGCGACGACAACACTTCACAGGCCACTTCGGCTAAATCAGCCGTATAAGGTTTCTCTGTGCTACAAAACTGCGATACTTCGCTCATTTCTTCGAAATATTCATCGAATAAATCCAAATTCACTGCAAATAGACGCAAACCTTGATATGTTTACACAATTGGGGAGAACTTCACGCATATTACCCCCTCGAAGTGGAATTATTTTGCTGGATTGACAATAATTATTCTGATGACACCACAGTTTTGGCTAAAAAATCTTCTGTGAATCCACAGTAGAGCACACACTTTTCAGAGTTCAGAGTTTTTCATTAAAATGCAAGCACCCAAGTGGAAATTGCTGCTTTCCAATTGTGAATAGAAGACGCAGATTGAATGGAGAATCTAAATTGCACTTAATATTGGAGTCCAATTGATAAAAAAAAATTATGTTTAAGAAATAAGATTCATTTCTCAATCGGATTTTTGTGGGCTATTCATACGCTTGTCAAAAAAGAATAAATAAAAAAAAATGAAAATGGCGGGAAGTGTACTGCCAAAGTGACGGTTGGTTGGTTGGTGTTCACTGTTCAATTGGTGAATTTTGAAAATGTAATAGAATTTAAATTAAAGTTCTTTATTCGCTACATAATTACTGTTTTTTAAGCTTCGACCTCATCAAAGTAAAGTAAATCGTGATTTTCAGCACGCAATTACAAGAACTACGTTCTATTTGACACTTCGAGGACTCAAAGTAGTTTTTGTGATTGCGTGCTGAAAGTTCTATTAAACTTTGCTTTGTTGGGATCGAAGCTCAAAAAAACACGAATATAGGGAGGTAACCAAATTTTCCTGTATTTATTTATTAGATTCCCGACGCTTCTGCTATGTTATTTATGCAGCATATTTCCTGAAATAGTTTTCTCTAAAAAAATGTTTAGCGGTAAATATAGTCGTGTTTTTTTGAGCTTCGATCTCAGCAAAGCAAAGTAAAGTAGGATTTTCAGCACGCGATTACAACAACTACAACTGAGTCTCGAAGTGTCAAGTAGAGCATAGTTGTTGTAATTGCTTGATAAAAATCCTACTTTACTTAGCTTTGCTGAGATCGAAGTTAAAAAAAAACACGGCTTATACTAAAAGAGATTTATTATATACCTATTTAGGTATGAATTTCGATAGACTATTACAAAAAACACTTTAATCGATTAATATTTTTCTGCAACTGGCATCAACTGTTTTTGATAGATTTACTTTGATGATAAATTTATTTTAAAGTCAAAACGTAGTGTCATAGGGGCTTAAGAGCATCATCAATGTGCATCGAGCTTAAACTTGATATATTATAAGGGAGAGTACTGCCATACATCAGCAATTGTTTCAGGCTTTTAGCCACCATTTCTAAATTTGACAGCAGCTCTGCCATAAAAGTTTGCGATTGATCATATTTACGAAATATTGAAAGAGAAAGATTTCACAATAGCCAAAAAATTCAACAAACAAACTAAATTAAATAAAACAAGGCTCAAATAAGTGTCAATGGATTCCGGACAACAAAGCTCGTCAAAAATGTTAACTAACAATTTGTTATCCAAACCCCCGAAAATCCAGCAAGACCCGACTAGCATCGCCAATCGAAAATTACCAGACAATGAAGATTCGGACGTGTTAAAGACTAACAGAACAAGTGAACCACGAAGAAAGATGTATAACTTGTCCGAGAACGTGAAATTGCTTCGCAACCGTACCAAGCAAGTCAAGTCAAAGCTGGAGGCAATAAAGACGCCTAGGGGTTCCCTACCACCGCAGGTGTCTACTACCAAAAAGGAAACTGATCTTACCGAGAAGGAAATCCTTCAAAAAATCGATAAACTGCAAGAATTGGTACAAGAAATGCGTATAAAGAAAAGCGATCGCAAAGGCTCTGAAACCGCTAACTCTATCGAAGCGGACGAAAATGATAGCGCTTCTGAAAAATCGGATGGAGAAACAGTTGAATCTGAGAAAAAGCCGATGGAGAAGCGCAAACGCCGACGAATCCGCAAGAGGAACCGAAAGAAAAACACAGACGAGAAGCAGCTTCAAAATATGTACGAGAAACATATAAACTGGATTATAAGCGACGGTGATGAAAAATTGCTAGAATGTCCAGATTTGCAGTTCAAACTTGGCGATGATTTGGAGAAACTGGCGCAGAAATGCGTCGAGGCCGGTCTTGGACGAATAATCGAAGGTGAGGTGCGAGTAAGCGCTAAAAACAACCACCAGGCTTTCATCACCATGGCAGAAGGTCGGGATGCTATTGTGTCGTCAATGGCTGCAAGGAAGTATGCTATGGATGGTGATGTAGTAAGAGCGTTTGTGAGGATTAATCCTGATGAGCAGAAGATGTCCCCAGATAATGCAGAGGTAGAGTCCATAGAGGTAGCTATAGGTAAGTAGTCATCAAACAAAACACACGTCGTTGTACCCATATCCTTGAATTTTTCAGATAGCGATTGCGTGAACGAGTGCAAAGATGATGTAGAAGTTCTTAAGAAAACCGAAATCATTGCTTCTCCATTGTCGCGCCAAGCGTTTGTTATTCGTCTTATAAAGGAGATTGGGAATCGACTCTTTGTCGGATCGATATCGTTCAATGACTCAATCAAGCTCGAGGATGGTACGTTCTTCAAGCTTAAACCACGCGACATGAAAGTTCCCATGATATACATCCCGGTCGAACAGTGCGAGGAGGTCCTTACCCAGCAGAAGTCCGATGATGTACTAGGCTTTCTGTTCCTTGCACAGATTAGCGAAATTAAAGACAACGGGCGTTGCATTGGCAAGTTGCACTCGGCGGTAGGAAAGTGTGGCAACCTGCAGGACGAAATCAAGGCGATCCTCTTGCATAACGGACTGAAGGATGTACAGCCCTTTGAGGAGCGCTTTGAACAAATGTGGGATAGTTCGATGACTATAACTGAAGCAGACCTGCTGACCAGAGAAGATCTGCGTAAGGAGTGCATATTCACGATTGACCCACTCACAGCCCGCGACTTGGACGATGCTATGTCGTGTAAGACACTCGACAATGGTCACTACGAGATCGGAGTACATATATCCGATGTAACGCGCTTTCTAGAGGAAAGCTCCGAGTTAGATGAGCTGGTCAAATTGCGAGCTACCAGCATTTACCTTGTCAACGAGGTCATTCACATGCTGCCTAAGACACTCTGCATGAAGTGCTCCTTACTGCCCAACGATGACAAGTATGCTTTTTCCGTATTCTGGGTGATGGATGACAAGGCGCAGGTAATATCCACACGCTTTGCGAGGAGCGTAATTCGCTCCTGCTCCCAACTTGCCTATGAGCATGCGCAAAAGATCATCGACAATCCGGACGAGGCGTTTACTGTGGACGATTTTCCTACGATCTGCAATGGATTCACCGTGGCCGATATAGTGCAAAGGGTGCTCAAACTGAATTCGTTGGCTACACTCATGCGCCATGATCGTTTCGAAAACGGGTCTTTGTCGATCGACAAGCCACAGTTCTACTTTCAATTCGATCCGCAGACAGGCGAACCTCTCAGCTATGAAATATCCAGCCGGCTGACGGCGAACTATCTGATTGAGGAGTTCATGCTTCTGGCTAATCAGTCAGTGGCGCAGTTTATTTACCAGCACTTTCCGAATATTTCGTTTTTACGCAACCATCAGCCTCCAAAACCGAGTGCTATACGCAGTCTGATGGCAAAGTTGACGGCCATGGGCATTGACCTCGACTTCAGCAGTTCAAAATCGATTTATGATGGAATGAAGCGCATTTGCGGGGAGAGCTGCAGCCCTGAAGTGGTGTCGGCTGGTATGAACTACCTGCTGACCAAGCCCATGATGAGGGCCAGGTAAGCGTAATCAGAATAATGTTGCACAGCAAATTGACTAAAATACATTTGCATTGCAGGTACTTTTGCAGTGAAAATGTAGACACAGAGGCGGACTTACGTCACTATGCGTTGGCTATACCGATTTACACGCATTTTACTAGCCCCATTCGACGCTATCCAGATATACTGGTTCATAGGTTGGTACAAGACGGTGAACGTACAGAAAAGTACCATTTGCAGTCATTTTTCATAGCTTTGTTAACGTTTTATTTTCAACTCAAAGTTTGTTACCACATCTCCTCGATCCTTGTGTTACTTGTGCATATCTCATTTCCTTGTTGAGCCTGCGGTGACTAGAACTTCCCCAGTTGCGGAGCTCATCTGTCAGTATTTTAAGTGTGGGTGAACCAGGCACTTGAGGACTGTTATCGCTTTAGATACAACATACAATCTTAGTCTTCCCATTCTGGACTTCGAATAAAAGCTCTTCGTGCTAGTGTGGCGGTCTGATTGAAGCTGTTGTAAAAATTTAAGATAAGGCAAGGAACGAGGAGTATACGGCGATGTATCGCTTCAACGACAATAATCTTGACCTGATTAATAGCAGTATTCCATACCATGATACATATGTAGAACACCTTTTTCTTTTTTATACACTTAACTTCCCAAAAGCCGTCCTCCCGGACGTTCAATATGTAAATCTACATCAATTTATTTTTCTTTTTTAGACTGCTGAGTGCCGCCCTGGGCTATACAACCCCACCTAAGCGCACTCCTGAAGAGCTGCACGATTTGGCACAGATCTGCAATGACCAGAAACTTAATGCCAAGAATGCTGGCGAGGAGAGTGTCAACTTGTATTTCAAACGTTATGTCAAAGCGAAAAAAACGATCAATGTTCGAGCCGTAGTCACCGACATTTACCGACATTCAATAGAAGTTATATCTCTGGAAACCGGCCACTTGATTACAATTCAATTTAAACTGCAAAAGGTTATAGTTGACGCCAGTAAAGCACCAACAAAAATTTACATATCCGAGAAGAATTCCACCAAACCAGCCGTCGAGCTAAGGATGTTCTCATCCATTGCTGTCAAACTCACAATATGGGAGGGAAAGTTGACCGGATTTTTTATCACCCCTGATCGGCAGCAGCGCGTGGAGAATAGCATTGCTGACACTGAAATTTTACAAAGGAAACGTGCTAGGGACGCTAAAAGATCTCAAGCAAAGACGCTTAAGTCAATCAACGCCGATTGAATCTGTTCAAACATCGCATGTCTGTGATTTTTATAGCACATTTTTCTTTAGGCCTAAGCATTTTTTTTTTCTTTTTAAATTTGTGATTTTTATTTTGAAGTACTTAGATAAATAATTGTTTATCGATTTGGGAATTGTTTTCGTTTGTTGTTTTTCCAGAAATTTTCGCCTAAAATATGACACTAACGTTTAACGCTCTTTAGCTGTGTCCCGATTTTCGATGAAGCTGCTAATGGTTTACCTTACCAAGTGCAGTAAATGGCTCCGGACCAAAATATTGAAGGTGATCCCTAAAGTGTATGCCGTTCATTTCCTTCGATCGCTGGGTGTTATTTCACTTTAGCCAAGGCCGACCCATCCTGAACCACACATTTGTGCACACGTTCCAATGCCAGATATATGTAATATTAGCTGTTTTTTATTATCAGCGTGATCTGATTCGGATCAGATCACGAAAATAAAACACAACGGATCATTGAAAAGTTTAATTTTGGAATTGTGGCAACAGTTGCTTTCAAAAGCAAAACAGATAATACAGGGTATTTCAAACTTTATATTGCCAACAGCCATCTTGCAAATATTCTTCTCAACGTGACGTCACAGAAGGCACATGTCATTTCACTTGCAAAGTCGGGGGTGTTACCCTATTTGAATCAAATTTGCATAATTTTTTCTTTTCAAATATATTTTTTGTGAAACAAATTTAGTATTTTATGTTCAAATATGAACCACATGTACAATATTTTGGTGCTTACGCTTGAGTTTATCTTGGCATATTAAGGTGTGTCCAGACCACCGAAATATTTCAGAAATGTTTATGAAATGTTTCTGAAGCAAAACAGAAGCACTGCGTAAAAGTTATCAACTCGTTACTCAGCAGTTACGTCAAATTTTTGTATGCTATCTGACGTCTACTAGCTAACTTACATTTTGCATATTTGTTTACTTTATCCTGTTTTGGACTAGAAGAAAATAATGTGGTGGGATTATCAGCAACGAGTAAAGTTTTTATTTTTGTAATTTTGGTCTCGGCAATCACGCGACACTCGATTCAATTCAAATAATCGTATTAAATGAATCACTTTCTCATTAGGTATTCAAAGCTTTTCTGGACATTTTTATTTTATTTAAAAAGAAATAATAATCGGAAAACAGCATTCACTTTCTGCAAGGATACTTGTTAAACAAAAATTATTTCCCATCATGATTGGGTAACTGTGAAACATTTCATAAATGTTTTTTTGGTGTCCAGATCCAAACCAGCAAAACATTTTTAAACATTCCATACAAATTGTTTTGTTTAATAAGTGCTTTAGAAATATTTATTGAACATGTAGGTATTTCATAGTTTATCAAATGTTTGGCTGGTCTGGACATACCTTTATAGAACGAGAAAAAGCAAAATAACTCGGAATACGGACAGGGAGTTTATTCGTATGCGAGATAAATCATTTGATTTTTGTGTGTTCCATTTTTTAGTCTGGCAACGTGATTGCGTGGCTATCGTTTACAGGCACACCAACATTTAAAAATGAAACAAGCCACCTAGTCGGAAATAGTAGAAATAATTTTCAGATCATGATTCGTGATCTCGACGAGAAGCAGGATCATGTGCTGTTGTTGTAAATGCATGTAAATCGATGATCTATATGGATCATAGCTGATAATAAAAAACAGCTATTGATATTCATCTACTCTATGCGCATGAATGACCTCTGAAATGGTATTCAACGCATGCAGCAAAGGCATCATCGCGGCCTAGACATGACAGGTTATGCCTATTCATTTTGTGAAGACTGGGGGCCCTACTATGAAACTCGATTCTACTATTGATTCTATTCGAAAGATATTTGCGATTCTACTTTCAAATGGTACTCTCTAGGAAAGTAGAATCGAATGCCGGTAATGCCAAACATATTCCAAAAAAATGATCGTGAAACAATTAAATAATAATAAATAAGCATGGACTGTGTCGGAAGGAAATCCGGAACAAATTCAACAAGTTGAACGAAGGCGGATAAGAGATAAATCTAACATAATCCAAAAATAAAATAAGCTTAAATAACTTTATTCAGCTTTGTTAAAAACTACCGCCTTTCGAAAGATGCCTTTATGTATACTTGTTGAACAATATTTCAACAGAACTAAGTATTCGCAAAAAACAAACTTTTGTTCCCAACATTATAAAGGTTGTTTTTAAATATCCCTTGGACAAATCTGGATGCCGGTTCATATATTCAAACTGCGACACTTTTGTGTTTGGACTTTTAGTAGATTCCCTGGGACAAAAAAAAAAAAACAAACATTATACATATTACTATGTTTATGCAATATTCATGAATTATTAATTTATAAAATTTATTTACTTACATTCTGAGAAAAAAAACTTCTTAAATCGACCTTCTCCGCAAGCACATTTGATGTAGAATGATTATTTGCGAATTCGAACGAATTTGACATTAACTTTCGGAAAAGGTATAGTCCCAATTTTGTACCAAGAAAACAAAAAAAGTTTGCAGTACTAGAGCTGTTCGAATTTCGCTTTCATAACTTGCTTATAGAATTACAGAGTTGCGATTTTGCGAATTCGAACAGTTTCACTTTAGAATCGAGTTTCATAGTAGGGCCCCTGGCCACACTCTACTAACGTTTCAGGTTTCAAATCAGAAGAAAGTCATTAATCCATCACTTATGAATCTGTAGAATGGTGAATGGCACCTTCGGATAATGGGAGAACTTTTTATTTTCATACATAGGCATATTTTGATAAAGTACCAAGAGGATCCTAAGACAGTTCAGCTTCCGCGGTCGAAACCGAAATGTTGAAGACCCCGCTGCTCATTTTGAAAGGCAAAATCATTGACTTATTATATATGGACTGCTAGTGAAATGTCACTTCCATACAATCTCTGCCCAGAAAATGACGCCAACATAACTAGCGCTCGTGGCTCTATGCGAAAAATAAGTGAAACAAAATGACAACCATCTTGGATGTCTCCATAGAATGCTATAGCCACCTATTGGCCGTGATTGGACTTGCCAAGTAAAACGGTTGAAATTCAAATTGTTGCGGCATTGTTTACAATAGATGTCATCTCGAAATTGTGCTACATTAAATAATTAATAATTGATGGACCCAACAAAATTTGAACAAAAAATCGTCTTTCATTGTCCCATAAAATGCACAATTTTCGTATATTTATTGCGAATTAGTTTTTTATGATCACATTTCTGATCAATCAATACTTATGATTGTCAAGAATATCACATTCAAGTACATGAGAATTTAATTCATCATATAAATTGCTTACACTTACATATATAATTCTTAAAGTACTTATATCTGCAACGAAGTGGAAACGTGAGATGTGAGATTTCAATTTATTCCGCTCCGAACCACGACAGCTAGCGCTTATGTTGGAACCAACGCGACGTTGTCTACTAGCAGTCCATATATATAATAAGTCAATGGGCAAAATGCCCACGAAATGGGTAATTACCCACGATCTGGTATCACTGCATCCCTCTCTGTTGTCGCTATCCACATACCTACTTTCTTTCACTAACAGATATTTTCTTCAAAGTAATCCTTGCAGGACGCGGTAGTGTGATGAATTTCTGAGCGAGGGTCCCAGCCTCATACCCTTAAAAATTTAAATTTAGACCTTAACTTTTGTAATCATTTTGAACCTTCAGTTATTGGTCACAATAGATCATTTTATATGACATTTCGCCATAACTTGAACACTAAAAAAATTAATACTCGTATCGCTGATACTGAACTGAACTGAGAAAAAAACCTTTAAGGATGACACATCACTGCTCATCAAATTTATATAATATGTATTTCAAAGTGGACAAAGTGGTTTTGTTAACAGTACCCTTTAAGTACATGAATGGTATTTATAACAAGATTCGCATTTGATAGAGTAAACTGGTTGCACGGAACCCAGTTTTGAACTACCTTTCACATCCGATTCCACAAACGCCAAAGTATCATCTGAGATTGAGAGTTTTTCGCCGAACTCTTTTTTATTCATTAAAATCCAATTAGTCACCAATGTGACAAGTAGTTCCCAAAATATTCACCAGCCGGTTATATCTTGTCATATACATACATACGAAGTCACTCGTAAGCGCTGCTCTTAAGAGAGCAGCGTATTAACAATTTAAAAGCACTTAGCACGCTCAGGTTGAACCAAAACAGCGAGTTTTATTTTTATTTTTTTGTTGATCCCTAGAGTGAAGCGATAAGTGGTATCTCTCTTTGGTGGCAACATACAAATACAATCCGAAAATACCTAATGTGGGTACCTATTTTTTTTTTTTTTGACAATAAATTGCTCTCCGCTCTGTGGGAAACCCCGCACAGCCGGCGTTAGGGACTGAAAAAATCGAATACGTCTCATTGATATAAAAAAATAAAACCGGTCGGTAGATTAACGACAAGCATCTGTATAAGACAGTTGAAGCTAATATTTTAAAAAAGTATTTAGAATAAAGCAAGTCAGTTCTAAAATGATGCCTGCATTGACCCAAAAAATAGCGAAACGCGAATTTTCCTTAGACTGGACAATTTATATATCAGTTAAACATATATCACAAAATAATATTAGACTGCTTTTGCATTCCTGTTGAATAAATACATTTTTTACTTTTTCTGTTGTTTTATACCTATGTTTTTCTACTTTCCCTGTTGCATTAATTTTATTTATTGCTAAATAAAACATAAAAGAAATGAAGTCACAAACAAATTTGCCCAAATTTTTAAGTTTCATTTAGGTATTAGAAAGGTATATGCATATTTAGTGGAAGATACCCACTTATAAGTGTCAAAATGGCAGTCGTTTTCATAAATTCTCTCACAGAACAGAAAAGAATCTAAGGAGAAAATTCAATTTTATTTTTCCGCCTGTTGATACCATTTTAATATACATCAAATCAAAACAAATGTCAAATAGGACAACAAATTTCGAAATAGCTGTTAATTGACAGATTTTTCAATTCTTACACCAAGAAATTTGTTGAGTAAAAATTCGTAAGATTCTCAGTGGAGGGGTAATTTATTGCTCTCTCGATGACGCTCGCTCGAATTTTTCGAGTTAAGGAACGGCATTGAGTAAAAATTCGTAAGAATTAGTAAAAATTCTCAAGATTTTAAAGTAAAGGAACAGACCTATTATGTTCTCCTTGGAGGGGACTCGCTCTTATCGGAGCCACACCGATGATAAGTCGGGCTTCTGTGGCAACACGGTAAAAGGTATAGCGTGTCAAATGTGCAAATGGAATGACCAGAGGAGTCTTTGCATAAATTGCGCGACATTCCTTTAAAGTTTTCCGAAATCCGAATACAATTTCGCCGCCAACAGCGGGACCAACACTGCACAACTGACAACATTTTATATATATGTTTATGACTCTCAACAATCTCCGATCTGCAACAGTTCTTTGCGAAAGAGAAAGCCGAAATATGGCATGTCCCGTCGGCAGCAACGGCTATTTGTCGAAATGGAATAGATGAGTTTAAGGCCATTCTCTCAGGTCCTGCTGGAAATCGAAAATAAGGAAAACATTGACCTGTGACGGACCTATTTATATTTATTATTAAGAAATCTAACAAGAAAACAGTGAAAAATAAATCGAACTTCGCACAATTTTTTTTGTTTTTTGTTGTCACAGTGGGCCTTGCCAATAAACATTTTTAGTTTCGACTTTAAATTTAAGTAGCTCACAGTGCGCGATACCAACATCAAATTTTAGTCTCGACTTTATATTTACGGAAGATAACAATTGCGAAATTTGTATGGAAACTATAGCCACTGTGAGCTAAAAACATTTAGAATCGAAACTAAAAATGTTTATTGGTAAAGCCCAGTGACTATATTTTCCATAGGTACAAGTTTCGCAGTTGTAAGCTTTCATAAATTTAAAGTCGAAACTTTAATTTATTATTAGTAGGTACGGCGCAGGTTGCTTACAACCATGTTTAAACCGTTCGAAATGGAAACGATGAACGATTCGATTGAACGATGAGGGTATGATGAGCTATATGAAGCAAACGAAAAATGGTCGTTTTGTTCAATCGTTTCGACGGCGATCGTTTCATAAATTACGCGATTACATGCGACGATCATTTCCTTTCGAATTTCCCGGAAAAAGATTTTACTCGCCTTTAAGTTAATCTGAGAATCCCTGGCGATATAAACTTCGTGAGAAGTGGTACGTTGCGGCAAAAAATGTCGACGGCGATTTGCCAAAATCCATGCGAACGAAAGAAATGCCAATATCTGTAACCTAATTTAAATTTGGAAATGATATCTAAATTTTCGGGAATGGTTCTGGTGGTTAAAAATTATTTGCGAAAAATTATTTCTCGATTTGAAGTCAGAATTCACTCAAGAAGCACTCACACTGGTGTAATTTATTGGCGTTTTCCATTGGTTTCAATCGGGGATCCACTCATTCTGAAATCCAATGGAACAACAAAACTGCTTCTGAAAGAATCCACAAAAGTATTGGTGAAATGCCAAAAAATAATCTACGGCTGCTGTCAGCTGACTTGTATAAAATACATAAATTACACTTGTGTGTTAGTGCTTCTTGAGTGGATTCTGACTTCAAATCGAGAAGCGAAATTCTCTTCTCAGAATCAGCAGAGGAGTATTTTTTGTGCCAATGGAACGGTTTAAGGAGTGATTTTTTCGATTCCGGACTCTCCCGGACGCTTCTTTTTGCCCAATGGAAAACGACATATATATTTTATAAAAGTCAGCTGACAGCAGCCTTAGATTATTTTATGGCATTTCACCAATACTTTTGTGGATTCTTTCAGAAGCAGTTTTGTTGTTCCATTGGATTTCAGAATGAGTGGATCCCCGAGTGAAACCAATGGAAAACGTAAACGACCTTAATGTGCTAGTTAATTGAGTAGATTAACTCACATAATCTACTCTGCCATTTGGAAGCCCAGAAATGTTTCGGGCAGTGTTTTTAGCATTCTCTCTTCATTTTTCCTTTTTCACCGTACTCAAATTCCCTCATACATACTTGTTTGTTTTTATTACACGGAAAGAAAATCACAATAGATTAACCTTTAGTATAAAAATCGCAGTTTGTTAACATTACTGTGATTATTTTTGCTACCAGAAAATTGTGATAAAAGACGATTTACATGAGCTCCTTTTTTTGGATATTCATAATGTGGTGATAATAATGATGAAATTTAAATGTCTTTCTCAGCAAAAATTTTAGTTTAAATTTTTGTTATCAGATTCTTGAAATTTCGACGATTTTGACTTTTTGCCTTTTTTTTACGGAAGGCTTCTCGGACATCGAAACTCCCACAAAAAGGAATAAATCCAACGATATAATAATACTGGTTTCAGACTAAAATTTGTAAGTGCTTTTCTATTTTCTTGTGGCTCCATCATAACCGCAAAATTATCATATAATTATATATAGAGCGAATTTCCTAATTCGACAGACGATTCGCATTTCGTTCGCTGCCAATTCCCCGGAAGAAGGGAATCCCTAAAAAAAAATGGAAAGGGGACTTTATGTCTCTTTAACATTGTGATTATGACATAATTCGATAAGAATTAGGAGAACGCTTTTGCATAGAGGTGTACTGGGGATGCTCCAATGCATTATCGTGATGGAACATGAAACTAAAGGGTGATTTTTTAGCTGGTTTGGTTTTGGCAACACTGGTTTTGACAGCTGACGTGTGTTTAGTACCTTGTGTCACTGTCAAACAGCTTCAGTTTGGTTTGCAATTTAACCATGGATCGTCTTACAAATGAACAACGCTTGCAAATTATTGAATTTTACTATCAAAATTCGTGCTCGGTTCGAAATGTTCATCGCGCGCTGCTTCCATTTTATGATCGGCATTCTCGACCTTCTGAGCAGTCTATTTGGAAGATTGTGACCAAATTTCGCACCAAATTTACTTTGTTGGACATTAAACCACCAACACGTTTACGTACTGTGCGTAGTGAAGAAAATATTGCGGCCGTATCAGCTAGTGTGACAGAAGACCGCGAAATGTCGATTCGGCGCCGTTCCCAGCAGTTAGGCCTTTGTTACAGCACTACGTGGAAAATTTTGCGGAAGGATTTGGGCGTAAAGCCTTTTAAGATACAGCTGGTGCAAGAACTAAAGCCAGCCGACCTACCACAACGCCGAATTTTTGGTGAATGGGCTCTTGGAAAGCTGGCCGAGGATCCGCTTTTTTATCGAAAAATTGTGTTCAGCGATGAGGCTCATTTTTGGTTGAATGGGTACGTAAATAAGCAAAATTGCCGCATTTGGAGTGAAGATCAGCCAGAAGCATTGCAACAGCTACCAATGCATCCCGAAAAAGCCACTGTTTGGTGCGGTTTATGGGCCGGCGGCATTATTGGGCCATATTTCTTCAAAGATGATGCGAATCGCAGCGTTACTGTCAATGGTGAACGCTACCGAGCGATGATAACAAACTTTTTTTTGCCCGAAATGGAAGTTCTTGACTTGCATGATATGTGGTTTCAACAAGACGGTGCCACATGCCACACAGCACGCGAAACAATGGCGCAATTGCGAGGCGAGTTTGGTGAACAGTTAATTTCACGTTTCGGGCCGGTCAATTGGCCGCCTAGATCGTGCGATTTGACACCATTAGATTATTTTTTGTGGGGGTATGCCAAGGCTAATGTGTATAGGGACAAGCCCGCTTCGATTGACGCACTGGAAGCCAACATCCATGCATTCATTCGTGAGATACCGGCCGATATGTGTGAAAGAGTATGCCAAAATTGGACTCAGCGGATGGGCTACCTGAGACGCAGCCGCGGTCAACATTTGCATGAAATTATCTTTAAACATTAAATTGCAAGGTTCAAACTATCGATTCAAATAAATATTTCATTCATTTTTTCGAATTTTTTGTGTTTTTTTTTTAAAAAAAGTTCTAAACCTCTTAAAAAATCACCCTTTATAACAAAATTAATGGAAAATAATAAATATTGAGGAAATACAATCATTTTGGGTCTAATTTTTTAAAAACCGATCGACTTGTCCCTGATGCAGGCACATTTGACAACTAAAGATCTCATAGTCGTGTAGATTTTCTTGAATAAGCATTCGATATGGAATGAACTATATGACTTGATCATTCCATTGGAAGGTGCTTATAACGACCGCCTGAAGAGCGCGGCAAGCGCATCTCTCCCTCTCTCTAGAACAGGGGAATTTAATTTCCGCACGGAACAACTATATAAAATGTTATAGGCCACATTTTAGCGAGCTGAGTACGATCAAGCTGCTTGGGTGAATCGTTTCAAGTCAAGGACTGCTTCGCACAAGAATAATAATTATAATAACAAATCAACGATGTGCTATTTGCAAGTTACTCTCTGTTGTGGTAAGAAGACGTCAGCTTTGTTTTTAAATTATTTGTGACCACAAAAACCTTTTCCAGTTTTACTATTAGCGGCTATTAGTGCTCGTCCACAAGTCTGGAACATTGGCTTCAGTCCAAATGGTAACCTTCAGCAGAATCCAAATGGCCAACAGAATCCATTTATACCACAAATTGGCGAAACATCCAGTTCTTCGACAACAACAACCGCTCCAACAGTTCAGGTGACAACACCATCGCGGGAATACTACAATTGCTTAAGCCGTTGTCCAACAACGTCCGAGTACAATCCAATCTGCGGGACTGATCAATTGAGCTATCATAATCTGGGAAGATTGCAGTGTGCTGCACGATGTGGAACAAGTGAGTAGCTCTTTAGCAATTTGGTTATCTAACACTATAGTGCGTGCATTTCCCAATAAACAGATGTTTCTATGCTGCGAGGCGGAACTTGTTTACCAGTGGGCTAGAACTGTTGTAGTTTGTAAATATGCAATAAATAGAATAGAACTGTTGTAGTTTGTAAATATGCAATAAATAGAATAAAATATTGTGACTAAATAAATGGACAAGTGATAAATATGAATCGCTTTAATTTTTGTTGTGTGCGCTTTGTGCGGTATTAATAAATAATTCTTAGAGGCTTGGATTGATAAATTTAAGGTCAAGATTGAAAGTGATTATTAAAGTTCACAATTTAAAAATCAAATGAAGAGGGAATATTTAAATAAATTAATTATGCTGATATACATTTTTAAAAATATGACACACGCAATCTACAATAAAATACAGAAACGAACAGTACTAGGTGTATTCCAATCAATATTATTATATATTACGGGAATCAGACCTGTGATTCCTCGTTTAGTCCAACAAATTAACCACTAAGCCACTGTGCCCTGTCGACCACATTATTGCTGAAAAGCTTATTACACAAACGGAAAGCGTTGTAATGCGGCGAGCAACATATTGGCACAGCTATAAACTTTTTCTGCGGAGGAAATATGTAAGGTGCAAGAAGTGTGCATTTTCTCTCAAAAAACTCGAGGTGGAACACCCTAAGCAACTTTCTTCATATATGTAGAAAGATGCGGCTCACTTTTAACAAAAATACCGCAAACGACTTGATTACCAAACCTTGTTCTGAGACTGCTAATGTTTTATAGATCACAATAGATAATAATTTTATTTGGAACATTTTGCCAGGGTTGCAAAAGCCAGAAAAAAATTAAAAACCTGTCTCATTTCCTCTGTTAATGTGGGATGGCTGGAGTCAGACATCGCACACTTGGCCGATCTTCCTCAACAACCTATCAGAAGTCCGTTACATAATATTCAGCAACAGTACGTATTAATTTCACAGAATGTAGGTATTTCGGGCACTCGCCAACAGCCTATCGCTATTTCTGTTTTTTGTGTCCAGGCTACATTTTTCGAACGCACAATGGCACAATTTTCCATACAAAAATGCATATTGCGACCTAAAAAGTATTTAGTTTGAAGGTTAAAAATTATTAGTAAGTTCCATTGTTTTTTAACATTTTCAAATGCGACGGGTATAATATTCCTTTAGACTCAAAAAGCTCCTTTCCACCTTATTGCCATCATTATTTTAATAGAGTACCCTTTTTTGTCGTACCGTGTCGAATTCTATGAATATATTTACCACAGAAAAGATTAATTTGTATTTTCTTACAGAACACAAACACAAACAAGCACAAGTTCAATTCTCCGCTTCTAAATTGACCTTTGACGGCCTTCAGCTGATAAGCAAAATTAAAATCGCCAAAAAAATAGTCTTAATGTTTGTTTGTTGTGTTTGTTGGTTTTATTGTCGACCTAACTGTTGTTTATCTCATCGCAGAACACGTCCCTTGTCGTACCACTGATACATCTGTTAAAGGCTTCAACTGTAACCACAGTACGTCAAGAAAAAAAATCTACTCACTTGTTCCGCACCGTGCAGCACACTGCAATCTTCCCAGATTATGATAGCTTACTCGATCACTTCCACAGATTGGATTGTACTCGGATGTTGATGGACAGCGACCCAAACAATCATAGAATGCCCGCGAGGGAGTGGTTACTTGTACTGCTGGAGCAGTTGTGGTCGTCGAAGAGCTTGAATTCTGATTAACTTGTCGTATAAATGGATTCTGAAGTCCATTTGGACCCTGCGGACGGTTTCCATTCCGCTGATCTTTTGGACCAAAGCCAATATTCGAGACTTGAGGGCGAGCACTAACAGCCACCAACAAACCTAAAACTAGAAAAAGGATAAACGATATCATTGCCAACAATAATTTAAAACGGGTAAACTTTGGCTAACTCACCACAGCAGAGGAACACTTGTAATTGGGACATCATCTTCTTAATATTTCCTTGTAAGAAGTAGTTTGCGACTTGAAATGTATCAGCCGAAATTCTTGATAGTACTCACTAATATGGAACCAATACCATTTTATATACTCAATAGGGAAGTTGATAGGCAGACACACACTTCCGAATTATTGTAAGCACGCATCAATTGAAATTTATCAAGTAAATCTACTCTATGCCTATACAAGATTTCATGGCCGAATACAACACTGGAGTTTATGACGTGGATTGCGCTTAAGCAATCACTTCTTAGAACTACCCATGACTGGTGTCATAAAGGTGAATCAAAGATGTATACTCAATTGACTTTTGGTTCAGCTGGTAGATTAGCTAAGCTTAGTTTTTAAGTAGAAGAATCTTTTAAGCCCTTATATAGAGTAAACTTGTACGTATCATAAGACTTAATGAGTATTTTTTCTGGGGGTCCAACGTCCAACCTGCAACCTCTATTTCAGTAGTCCAGTACTTAAAACCATTTAGCTACTGTTCCCACACAACCAAGCCACAGAAGTCTGTCCGATTACTTGCATACGCTTATGATATGACATTATGGCCGCGATCCACTGACCGCTAGAATACTAACGACACAAGACACGACTATTTAATGGCCGCGTTCCATTGACTAAAAGATGACAAGCGGCATGTCAAAGTCTATACAAAAACAAAACAACAATTGCAATAGAGCTATAGCGTAATTAGTTAAATTTCCCCTTTTGAAAAAAGGGAGAAAAAACGAGCTCTAAATAAAGGTTTGTTCCTTTGCTTTTGTAGTAAGACTGTCAATGACTGGCAACGTCGCTGAGTCGACACCGACAAAAAGAGACGGCTAGTCTTTTTTTTACATCTCATACATCTGCGAGACAGAGGTTGGTGGCGTGGGGTATAAGTATTCTTAAGGAAAAACGAAAGAAGACGCCATTGGAGAGGTAGTCATTTATTTTATTAATTAACTTTTTTATTAAGAAGTCATGTAAACAAACCTAATAAATTATCCCTTTAGGAAATTTGTAGTGACCCGCCATCAAAACATAAAATAAAAAGGAGTCAACGATTTCGAACGAAAAGAACAAGTCTTTCAATTTGTTTGTCTTGTTGCTCGAAGCAACAAAGACTAAGAATGGAAAAGACTGTGAAAATGGCAATGGTATTGGTGAAATGCAAAAGTATTGGTGAAATGCCAAAAAATAATCTACGGCTGCTGTCAGCTGATACAAGTCAAGACATAAATTACACTTGTGTGAGTGCTTCTTGAGTGGATTTTGACTTCAAATCGAGAAGCGAAATTCTCTCCTCAGAATCACCAGAAGAGTATTTTTTGTGCCAATGGAACGGTTTCAGGAGTGATTTTTTCGATTCCGTACTCTTTCGGACGCTTCTTTTTGCCCAATGGAAAACGACATTATGAACAAGTCGGGGAACGCTTTTGTAGAAAAATGGCAGATATAAATTAAAAAATTGGTACGAATAGTCGTTAAAATGTTTGATAGACTCGAATAATTTGCTAATTTATCAACAATATTTTTTGTTGATTCATTAAGCGATGAAAGTGTAGGTATGTGGAAGAATTTGTACTGATTGAACTACAAGCATTCGACAAGAGGAAAAGCGATACTGCATTCAAAATTACACGGAGGAGATTGTCCCTTCTTTTTTTTTTATAAAAATCCCATGCCCAGTTGGCTGACACTGCGACCTGAAAGATCAATTATTGTATCAATGGGGAAAGGTTAATCTAAGAGACGTTCAACCTCCCTGATGAAGGTTAGTAAGTCCTTAGTGGTAGAGTGCACAATATCTGATGGTGTACGAGTCTCTCGATTAAAGACACGTTTTCTCAACCAATGAAAAGCCTTGCAGTCACAAAAAATGTGATCAGAGGATTCGACATCCTCCAGACAGAATCTACATTCTGTTTCCGGGAAGAGGTTCATTTTGTTAAGATGATATCTAACAAATCGTACCAATTTTTAAGTTTTACCTTGTTGGATAGGGTTTGCAGTTTGGATATGGTTTGCAGAGCTTCGTGACAGCATTTAACTGTTTGGGAGTCCATTGTATTGTACGCCAAAGCTTGTTCCTGTCCAGTGTTGCCGAAAAGAAATATTATAAGTTAGTACTGCAGCGAAAAATGGGAAGTATTTTGAAAAAAATAGTAGTACAGACATTTTTAAATCTTAAAAAATAAATTTAAGAAAAAAAAAATTCGGTTGAAAGAAAACAAAGCATAAATAAATAAATTATTTATTCTAATAGTTAACAAAAGTATGTAAGTACATATATTTTGAGTTATAAAAAATCTATCTTGCTATCTATCTTGTGGCAGATAGCTTTTTGATTTTTTATGTCTTTCAAGACGTATAGTAGAATGGCTTTTGGTCGATTTCCTGAAGAAACGCAAAATCACTCAATCATCCTTGACGGAAGATTTGCGTGCGATTTTTGTTTTTTTTTGAAGATGTGGTAGGTCTATCAAATTCATCAGCTTCAGAAATACCTAAAAATATAGCTTTTCGGCTAGTAACAGAAAATCGGCCGAAGTTGGAGGTCTCGGTATGATTTGTCTATGCACCAAACGACAATCTCAGATAACAATAAAATATTTACCGAACTTACAGATGAAAATTGCATGAAGCCAACGAAAAACCAAAACCATTGACTTATTATATATGGACTGCTAGTAGACAACTTCGCGTTGGTTCCAACATAAGCGCTAGCTCTCGTGGTTCGGAGCGGAATAAATTGGAAACTCACATATGACGTTTCCACTTCGTTGCAGATATAAGTACTTTAAGAAATATAGATGTAAGCAATTTATATGATGAATTAAATTCTCATGTACTTGAATGTGATATTCTTGACAATCATAAGTATTTAGTGATCAGAAATGTGATTGGAATATACGCTTAAGTGTTATTACATCATGTTTCTAAAATTAATAATAAAAAACAACAAAAAAAACTAATTCGCAATAAATATACGAAAATTGTGCAATTTATGGGTCCACTCAAGCCCAATAGGTGGCTCTAGCATTCTATGGAGAAATCCAAGATGGTTGTCATTTTGTTTCACTTATTTTTCGCATAGAACCACGAGCGCTAGTTATGTTGGCGTCATTTTCTGGGCAGAGATTGCATGGAAGTGACATTTCACTAGCAGTCCATATATAATTAGTCAATGACCAAAACAAACTAGAAAGAGGTTAATTCTGTTTTTGACGACAGTTTGGAACATAAAAGTACTGCCAAATTTGCATTAAATTTAGAGTGAATTAAAATTAAATTTATTGAGGTTGAAATTACACTTTGCTGCAAGTGTAAAATATTTTAGTTATTTAAAAAAAAAAATAGGACTACGAATGTGAAAGGAGGGAGTACGGAGGTGTTGAAAGTATTCCAATACTCCTATGGGAATACTTTCGGCAGCACTGTTCCTGTCCCATCTTACAGCGAGAAATAATTTCTCCGACGCTTTGATATCATTTTAATACACAGAAAATGAAAACATATATGCTTTTCCAATTCTTACACGAAGAAATTTGCTGAGTAAAACTTGGTAAGATTCTCAGTGGAGGGGTTATATCTTATATCTTGCTCTCTCGAGGACGCTCTCATTTACAAATTTTTCGAGTTTAGGAACGGCATTGAGTAAAAATTCGTAATAAATAAAAAATTGAAGATCGGTTTCCCTTAATGCAACCATACAAAGATACATAATCTGGCACATGATAAGATTTCTTAGAGTACGAATGGACTAGATTTCTTTTAACAAACGACAAAGTGAATAGCCCTGTGGTTCCGAGGTCGCTCTTTAATATTTGCCGTGATTTATTGAACATCTTACTCAGCAAAGCAAGGTAAGGAATCTTAAGCACGAGATTAAAAGCAACTACACTCCAATTTGCTCTTTAAAGATTCAAACTAGGTATATATCCCAACCCCAAGTAAAAGTTAATTGGCACCTATAACCTGTTCCTGACATTACTAGTAACCTGCTTTCAGTCCCATTCAACTCGAGAGGGAACTCGAAAAACGTTGGATCAAACTTAAAGTAGAAACATACAACCAAATAATATACCAGTTTATAACACTTTATTACAGATGTGACTATGAACTGTTTTATTCCATACTTTTTCTAATACTTAACTTTGTTGAGATAGGTGTTTCAATAAAACAGCCTTTTTTACTATCCGGGACAACCGTATATGCATTTGTGGCAGGAATATTCTTAAATTTTGTTTAATACTTAACTTTGTTGAGATAGGTGTTCAAAAAAACAACATTTTTAACTTTCTCGATTACGTAGTAAGAGAAAGATATTGCATTCGTACAAAATTTCGAACAACTTAATCGATGTTAATCAATTCTGACATTACGATGATAGAGAAACTCTGGGTCGTAAAATTCTGTCAGTCTGTCTGTCTGTCTGTATGTCCCGAGGCCTACAGCCTAAACGGCTGCCCGGATTTCCTTCAAAATTAGTATTTGGAGTTTGGGGGCTTACAGTTCGGGGCCGTTTTTTTTTTGCATGGTAACCTCAATATTAAAGGTACTTCCCAACAAAATTTTCATGCCAGTTTGATTTGTTCGAAAACGGCTCTAACGATTTTAACGAAAAAATAAATATTTAAGCTTAAGTAGGTGAGATTAACATGACTGCATCCTCAGTTTTCCGCTGAAAAATCGAATAACGGAACTTTTTAAATTTGGACATACCTATCTCGAAAATGGTCCATACGATTGTAACAAACATCATTTTCTAAGGTAATATGGTCATTTCTAACTTAATGGCAAACTCAGTTTTTCTTTGTATTATCGTAAAATGGATTTCTGTAAAAAGTGATTTTTTAAAAAATTTAGTTTTCTTTAGTTTACTTGAAAACGGCAATAAAGATTTTGACCAAAATGGAAACTTAGAGTAAAACTGATGTTTTCAAAATTTTCAATTAGAGTCACCGAAAACCCCATTTTCGATTTCGATAAAACTTTAAAAACCAAGTAATGCTTACATTCCAAACAATATCTTGTACTCGGTTATCAGCTAAATAGTTAAGCAATAGTATTTTTCAAACTAAACATTGGAATATTTGGTACTGTTTTGTCTGCCAAATTTAATAAAAACCGCTCTAACAATTTTGATCAAAACACATATTAAGAATAAAATAAGTTTTCTTAATAAGATCCCGTACTTAGTTTTTCCCAAAAAATTCTAATATTGACGTGTTATAAATATTTCTCAAAAATGAGTACCCAAATCTCGATCTGTGTTCACAGTATATTTTTGAAATAATTACAATGGCGCCCACTTGCGATGAAAGTTAAATAAAAGCTACGTAAAACTTATTTTTAGCTAATATTTAATAGTATTGAATATGCACCCTAAAAATAAATCCAACAACTTGAAATTTATACAATCAGGCAACTCCCAATTCATTTGCACCAAAAATGTTGATGACCGAGAAAGTTACGTTCGACAAAGTCGTGCACTTTATTTTTTTCTATCCGGGGACAACCGTATATGCATTGGCGGCAGGGAAATAACTTTATCAGCAATAATATCACACAAAAAAAGGAAAACTAATTGACCTAAGCTGGTGGACGGTTCTGCCTAGATGTTTGATAAATTCGAACGGATCCATTTGTTATTTAACATTCTGAAGTTAATTCTCATTCGAGGTGAAGTTTTTACCCGTGAAGTTATTTCCCTGCATCGTAAAAAGGAGAATTTAAGAATATCCCTGCCACAAATGCATATACGATTGTCCCCGATCCTTTCATCAAATATCTAGACAGATCCGTGGACCACCTCAGGTCAACACGAGCACAAGCTAACTTCCCAGCTAATTGATACACAACGGATGCTGTTAAGTTAAATACGCCATCGCAAAAAATAATTTGCATTCCTGTTTCCATTGATCTTCATAGACCCATAACCCACCCGTTTTCGAATTGCAAGGCAAACATTCCCATTCAATGAATAACAGCATAACATCTATAACGGGCTGTGCAATGCAATTTATATAGAGGCACATCGTTCTTGTAACAAATTTTAATAAAATTATAAAGTGCAGCTGTCACATAAGCCAGCAAACTGTCTCTGGCGTATCGATCTTCATCATCTCGACGCACAACTCATTTACGGTTAAGTGAAATCTTGGCTCGCGCCTTCTGAATAAATTAGCAATTAGCACCGATTAAGAGAAAACACAGAAAAGATCTCAAGCTCTCCGAGTGATTATCGTTTCCGGTGTACTGCCAACTTGAGTTTTATTCGCCTTGTGTGCTTGCTTAACCCATCAGTTCAGTTTACGTCTGACGCCTGTTTACAAGCCAACTATGATGAAGATCACTCTGGCGCTGTTTGTAGTTTGTGGTAAATATTTGCCAAATACTTTCCGTAAACATTGGTCATACGTGGGATTTCCATTTTAGCTGCTTTGGTGGGACTGGGATCTCCTCGTGACATTCCACAGAATGTCACCAAACCAGATCCGAGCTTAGAATATGAGATTATCAGCCCTACGCAGGTGAAACCCCTCGCTCAACCACAACCGAAGCCGATCAACGACAATCCGCAATCGGGAAACAAAACCTTTATCTATGAACCTGCAACTCAGACGTGGATACCAGTGAAACCAACTGATCCCGAACCCAAGGAGGGCACCCTGCTGTGGAATCAAAACAACGACAAGTGGCTTACACAGTCCTTCTGGCCCTAAATGCCTGACTTTCGAGATTAAACTATTTTTAACCGCTTAATGGAGTATGTGCGCTTTTATTGAGTTTTTATACAAAGTTAACAGTTGAAAAGTGGACCGTATGGATTGGTGCGGGAGCGTCAAGTATTTTGACTTGGCGTGGGTTCGTCTGGAACGTTGAGTATTCTTTTTGTAAAGTTAACGGTTGAACAGCCCACCCCATGGGTTGGTGCCAGAGCGACCGGTATTTGGGCTTGGCGTTGGCCTGGAACGTTGCGCTTGACCGCTTTGCCCGCTCTGCAGGCCATAGGTCAGGCTGGCGTCTGGATTCCACTGTCTGTTGTTGGGTGGTTGTTTTTGGTAGACCCCTGCACCGGAACCAAATGGTGGCTGGACTGGAGCAGTGCCAGCGGCTGGAGTGTGAGCTGGAGCTGGAGTTTGAGGCACTACCGGGCGCTGAGTGGTGGCCACAGTAACCGGTGGACGTGGTGTTGTCCTCGGCAGGTCTTGAGTAAGTGCTCGATCGGCGTCAGGGTTCCAGCCGAGTCCACCCTGAGATGTTGAATTTTGACGGCTAGGGGGTAGCTGTTGTGTCGGACTATGTGCCTGTTGGGATGTCTGACGAGTTGGCTGTTGCACGGGCCTTCTAGCTGGCACCGACTGATTTCCAGGACCTTGTGGTGTATTCCACGAGTTTCCACCACTCGGCTGGCTGGACACAGCGCCACGGCTTGGTGTGTTCGTCTGACCTGCACTCTGATTGTAGGGGACATTAGCTTGCGAGTATCCTGGCAGCTTAGTGCCATCCTTCCGGACCCACTGATTGTTGACCTTAACCCATTGGAACTGGGTTTGATTGTTACTGCTGTAGGTGCTGTTCGGTGGACGTGTGAAAACTTGTGGCGAAGCTGCCCGTTTATGGATCGAAAGAGGACGCTCCACTCTGGTCATCGAGTGGACGCAAACCACGGCCCAAATGAGGGATCCTGGAATTGAGCACAAAGAAAGGATCACTTCACTGGTGCATAGAAATTCAATAACTCACCAATTAAAAGCGTTGATCTCATGATCTGCTCTAGATTCTCCGACGAAATTCAAACTAAAAATAACGATTTGATAATGTGACAGCGATGTGGGAAGCTCTAGAAACAACTGATCTCGCGTTCAAGTACGATTCGTAATCAACTTTCATTAGATGACTATGCACGTAAGGCAGGCGGTGGCGGCGTCTTGTGAGTGGTGATCTTCTTTAAGGCGGTTATCATGTTCATGCCTTATCGCAGTTTTGTTTTCGTGTCTATGAACAGCGATTACTCGGAAATTCGAAGCTTTTCAGAGTTTTCTTAATTATTTTGTTTTTTATGAAGCCGGCGGATCTACCTACACACACTCTCCGAGCTTCAGTATGCAGATGAACCACTTTAGCGATTTGTCAGCACTAAACTTGGCGGTCAATAGTACAACGCATGAGGCTTAGTTGCGGTTAGTTTACTTTGTTTTGAGCAGCAGCATAGTCGTAGTAAATTGTTTAGAAAATACGTCAATTTATCACTTATAAATTGTATTACCAGGAGTTCAGATGAATGACAGCTTTCGTGAAATCCAACCAGAAAATGGCCGCCCGATGGCATGAAGTGCCAATGATTATATTGTATAAGTATTCGTGCGGCAGCAATTGCGCTCCTTTGATTTGTACAGGCACGAATACTTATGCAATATAATGTATGGCAGACAGCTTGTAGGCAAATATACCGTTTCTGCTCTCAATTGGCTGTGTAGTTTGGTTAGTCTATGCTTGGGAGCTTTATATCTACACAGGTACGTTATTGTGTCAAAATTGTTTCTTCAATGAAACATTATGTCCGCAGCGTGTAAAATGTGTGGAGACACAACCTAATTAGGAATATTTTACTGTAACCACTATTCCCAAATAGGAATTTGTTAGGTATCCATTTTGTATTAAAAAAAAAATAAGAATATGGAAAATAAGAAATTTTAAATTCACAGTTTTGCTGGATTTGGTATAATTAAATAGATTAAAATTTTACTATTATGTCTATATAGACATCGTAGACTTATTTTATACTGATTTTATAATGCTCCCTATCAGCACTTAAAATAGCATAAATAATTTTAAGAGAGATTTTTGATTAAACACAGTTTTTTTCGAAGTACACTAGTAACATTTCAAGGCAAAATTATCTTCCCCATAAAATTTCAGTAGCTGCTTTCTGTTTAATAATGAAATGGTTGATGCAGTCAGAATATTATTTTGGAACATAACACAAAATGAATGAATATCACACATCACAATTATATGGTATACATACACAATAATAGAATTAAATATTAATAAGGCATTTTTTCGAATTTGTGTTGAAAGTTGTTATGGCCTCACCCTTTTAGCTGAAATTGTGTGTTCAGAGATGGTATATAGGATTTGCGTCAAAAACAATTCCTACTTTGTGTTGCGCCACTTCCGAAACAAAAAAGGAACTGTTACTTCATTGTTTCGAAACATAAGCTCCTAAATAGCTATAGGATCACGAAATGACCCCAGAACGTCGCCAGGCCTACAATATGTATTCGAATCCTACTTGGGATCTTGAGTGGGAGTAGATGCGAGGTTGGGTGTATGAAAAGTTGTAAGTCATAATGTTAATTAAATTATTCTAAAATCCTTATAAATAATTCAATTTTCTTTTCTAGGTGGGAATTTCTTAAACTTTGTGGTAATTGAAATGGAAATAACTTCACATAGAGAAAGTGATACTGTTTTCCACTCGAGGTGAAGTAATTTCCTATGTGAAGTTATTGCGCGTGAAGTTATTTCCCAGCCGACTGAACACAAAAACTAGTTTGGTTGGCAACGTCACTTTTAAGTCATCCACATTCCACATATGCGAACATATGAAAAGCTGTTCATGTGACCGATCTTGGCCAATCAAAACTGAGACACATCAAGTCAGCCAGTTGTCAGCGTTAATAAACTAAATAAAATCCTATTGCAGTATTTCGATTTTGAGGTTAAGCAGGATTTTTTTTCGTTGGCTTGTTCGTGGCAAAAAGTCTGGAATCCGAAATTTTGTTATTTTAACTCCCTTTAAAATGAGATCGATAACCTTTCTTAGAGCCAAATAAAAACCGTACCTGTCACGGACTTTAAAATGTTTAAAAGAGCACACTGCCAATTTAGACCACCTTACATTGATTTTGCTATATTAACTGTTTTGTAAAATGGTAAATGTACATATTTCTTTTTAAGGTAAATAATAGTTGCAAAGCTTAGTTACTTACTTAAGGTGGCGCTACAGTCCGGGGTGGACCTGGGCCTCAGCCAACAAGCGTCTCCAGCCAGCGCGATCTTTAGCTAGCTGTCTCCAGTTTCGCACGCTAAGTTGGTTAAGGTCCCCTTCCACTTGCGTGCGCCACCTGAGTCGCGGTCTTCCTCTACTGCGCCTTCCCTCGGGTGTGGATTCGAAGATCTTCCGGGTCGGAGCATTCGTGTCCATACGCTCTCCATGACCCAGCCACCTCAGTCGTTGGACCTTCACTCTTCTGACTAGTTCGATGTCGCTGTACAGCCCGTACAGTTCGTCGTTGAATCTTCTCCCCCAAAAATCACTCGAAGAATTTTCCTCTCGAAACAACCTAGAGTAACCTCATCCGCTTTTGACAGAGTCCAGGCCTCTGCGCCATATAGCATGACTGGGACGATTAGGGTCTTATAAGGGTCACTTCATTTGTTCGAGAGAGGGCTTTGCTACTTAATTGCCTTCTTAGCCCAAAGAAACAGCGATTGGCAAGAGTTATTCCACGTTTAACCTGAGCACTGGTGTCATTGTCTGAGTTCATAGCGGAGCCTAAGTAGACAAAGTCCTTAACCACCTCAAAGTTATATCTGTCTATTGTGACGTTCTGTCCGAGCCGTCGGTGTTGGGTGTCTTTTTTAGTTGACAGCATATACTTCGCCTTGCCCTCATTAACCGCCAAACCCATCTTCGCCGCCTTAGTCTCAATACTCACAAACGCGCCATTTACGTCACGCTGCGTTCTGCCAATTATGTCAATGTCGTCGGCGTACGCGAGCAATTGGACGGATTTTTGAAAGATCGTGCCTCTGGTGTTGGCGTTTGAGTTTTGCACTATTCTTTCAAGAACGATGTTGAAGAAGTCACATGACGTCGCATCGCCTTGTCTAAATCCTTTTTTGACATCGAAGGTCTCGGTGAGTTCTTTACCCACCTTGATGGAGCAGTTGCAAAGGCTTTGGAATAAAATGAACCCCGATGGAAATCAGTTCCAAAACCAGTTTTCTTTTTCTTTGTGCTGCAAAAATCTCCAAAGTCAATAATTCGAAAAAAATTTATTTAAAATGTTATTTTGTTTCATTTTCATTTTGCTAAGTAAATCAACCTTTAATCATTATCCCGAAATCGATGAAATTTTATTGGAGGAATGTATTCTTGATTTTCTGGTTAGTGTTTTCTTTTTGCTATTTATCTGATGCTTTTGTTTTATTTTTTGTGAATATTTAACGTCGGGAAAGGTAGTTGCTTCTAAAAATATAACAGACAGGTTAACAGTTGTGCTTGAACTTGAAGTTCAGACCCCAACTATATAATGAAACAGACTTTACTTGTAAGAACAATTTTGCAAAAAATTGTATAAAGATTATTATGTTAGTTCACAGTAAGAGATAAACTATTCATACTTGTCTTTCCATAGGAATTGCAAAATTAGCTTACCCGCAAGAAACAAACATAAAACCACAAAAGATGCATATTTATGTTGCTTTTCTTAATTAATTCATCCATTTACGCTTACAGAATAACAAACCAGTTCATCTAAAATGTTAATAGGCAGACTCGTAGCAAAACAGCAATACGCTCAGCCTCTCATCATGGGAAACAGGCCTTCACAAGACCCACGCCTCCAGACTTGAACCTCTGTGGAGGTGAATGAATGTGCTCATAAAACCATCTTCAAGGACGAGCAACAAAGAATAACTTACGTGCCCCGCATCTCAACGCACAATCGAACTTCTGCTGGTTGTAGTACAACTGACGGTTGGTTCCACAAATCGGATTGTATTCAGAGGTGGTTGGGCAGCTACCAATGCATCTTAGAAAGCTTGGTGATGGAGTTGTGAGCATGACATCAGGGGTCACTGTAGACGATTCCTGTGGAGAGTTGATGTTTGCCGGTGGCCCCGGCAGGATCGGTGTTGGAAATGGAACGCGGGATGGTGGCGGTCGAACTGAAGCTTGCTGTTTGACAGCTTGTTGGGGCGGTTGTTGTTGGAGCGGAGTTCGAAATGCAGCACTATTCATATAGTCATCAAACTCATCGGGAAAAAAGAAATCCTGCCGGCGATTTCTATTGAGGCGCATTGCTCTGACTTCGCAACACAACAGAACCACGGATCCTAGGAATTCGACAAGAATCAGTCAAGTTTCTTAGAGCGAGCTGCTACTGATTACCGATCACAAACCACTTGGCCGGTATACTCATCTCGCGTGATCCACTTTGATTGCTAGAGTACACTTTTCGAATAACTTCCAACGTGAGCGCTAATGATGAATGAACCAAAGCAAGGCAATGAAAGTATATCTACAGCGATAAAAAACCCACAAAAACACTAGAACGACAACAAAGTCTTATTCACTGACTGATACCGGTGATCGTTTGGCTACCGACGTAAGAAAGTATACTGAATGAACTTGTTGGCTACCCATTCAAGCTTGTTGAGTTTTTTTAGGTTGTATAGGATTATTCGTATGGTTGTTTACTGTCTGACAGACAGACCTGCTATTGCAGAGCACAGCCAACTGGTTAAACAAGTCTTCATTTTGAAACATCGATATTGAGTGATGAGTAGCACTTAAAAAATAACACAACTGAACTGGGAGTCAAGTGTGAAGCAGTTTTTCTCTTATGAAGGCCACTAAGCCAAAAGTACGACAATAGTTTTTTTTTTCTGGTAACCACAATGCAATGAGTTGAAACGAAAAAAAGTGGTGCTATTTATGCCTCGTTGCATTACACGAGTGGAATGACTAATTGTGGGAATTATTCAGCTGACGTATCTGGGCGTTTTTAACGAGCAAATTAATGTAGTCCCGATGACAACATTGGTCTTAAATAAATTAAGAAAAACTGGAAATATGTATCATGTTGAAGAGAACGATGGGTTGAGCTAGGCTAAAAAAAATTAACCTTCCGGTTAGTTATGGAAAAAGTTTAATTTCGTTCAAATAACTTTATCACTTCCAGATGACCAAAATGATAAATACGTCAAAAAAGTGTCCTAGAATTTACAAAGGGGCCCGATACAAATAAATACAAAAAAATACAATTAAATACAAAAAAACATATCCCCGTATACCTACATATATATTAAAAGACGGGAGGGCAATGGAGTAACGAGGGAACGGAACCGCATTGAAATGAAGCAAAGCCATGCCATTTAAGGAAACCACACAGGGAATATTTTCTTAAACGTGGTCACTTTGTATGGGCAGCGGAATTTATTCCACAGTTTTGAGTACTACTTTTATGGAAATAATGTTGTAATAAAAAAAGTTAATTTAAAAAACTAAAAACCCGACTGACTGTAAAAAAAAGAATCAAAAATATATGAACAAGACGAATTTAAGTACCTCTACCTAACTAATTGACAATCGGAGACTATATACCTACAAAGTCTAACAAATATATGTATGAGTATTGAGTACCATCCGACTGCCAAATAGGTAGTTATAGGTACTTAAATGCGTCTTGTTCATATATTTTTGTTTCTTTTTTTTTTTTACAGTCAGTCGGGTATTTTTGTTTTTTAAATTAACTTTTTTTATTTTTATCTTTTTAGCCTATGACACTCCGGGGAAGAATACGAATTTTATGATACCTCACTCTTTAAAATCGGTCAAGCCGTTTAGGCTACAATGAGTCCCGTAGGAACGTACCTAGGATACGCGCGAAACACATAGGTAACCCTCCATATGTCCTGTCGGGTAAAAACGGCCGGAAACTGCTTCCAGCGATACAATGTAGGTTCGTTCGTGTCATAAACTAAGTATTAAATAGACCGTCAGCTCTTACAACTTAAGAGAATTTGCTTACAAGCTGTTTTCCGTGTTACTATGTGGCAAAGTATGTGTTAAAGTAGATTAGCCGCACGCATATACGCGCACATAGGAACCTGACAGATGCCTGACAATTCATTCTGTGGTAACATTGGAAAGAATTCAAATTGTTCAAATAATTCCCCGTTATCGGGACGTGTTAAGAAAACAGTGGGTATGGCATGATGAATTTAGTACCAAATTATATTAAAACGCATAGGTATAAATATTAGTATTTCTTTCATTTTACCTAGATAATCTTTATAAATAGTACGGAATGTTTACATTTTTGTTGTAAACATTGGAAATCGATAAACTATATGAAAAAAAAACGCTTATATAAATATAAAAAATATCCGATTAGTAATGATTATGAATCGTATGAATTAAAAGAAAATTGTGAGCAACAAAACTTAAATGCGTGAGACATATCAGGGTACAAATCAGTAAATATGTTTATTTCGAATTTTGCTTAAATACATTTTGAATTTCGTTCTTTCCCGTACATTTTAAAGAAAATAAATTTTCGTTGATTGTGTCCATTCGATTTTTTCTTTTTATTATAAATGAACATTATTCATATTCTCGGCTGACGCAATTGATTTCAAATGTAATTTCATTCATTATGTCAATTGTTCCAAATTTTCTAAATTAAATTTTTTTTTTTTAATAAACGGAATCTTTATAATAAGATTATAATTAAAAACTCATATTATTTTATATCTTAATATTCGTAATCAATTCTTCTCTTTAAATTCGTTGCCGTTGTTCTGTGCAGTGTTGTTATGGATATTGTTTGAGAATCGTATATTTTCTCGGTTCAAAATCGTATTTGTCGTATTTTCTAATTTTACGAGTACAAAAAATGCGTTTAACAGCATAGAGGTCATTTTGTATTTAATATGAATGTTATTTTGTAATGCTCGAGAAGTCGGACAGTTTGATCTTTAAGATGCTTGTTGTTTTATTAGTATTTTAACTATTTCCTATGTCGTTTTCGATTTGGCTTTTCAGATTTTGATTTTGATCTGAGATTTTAGATTTTTGCTGCCAAATCGAACTTAAAATCCAAATTTTATTAGTTCTTGTGTGTATTGAGTTGGCCGGAATTTTTTTTTTCACTTGTACCTACTGGAAATCAATTTCCACGTTTTTAGTAACACGTTTATAGTAACGCATTTCAAAATAATTTAATATAAAAACTCGTTAAATGAATAATTCAGTTAAAAAAAAAACGATCCTTCCAACGATAAACCGCCAGCTGTGTGCCATACACATTGGTATTGGTGAATGTGTAAATCTGAGAAAAAAATCGAGATTTCTCAAAAGTGTCTATCAAGAAAAAAAAAAGATTTATTTTTTATGAAAAGCAATCTCGATAAAAAAAAAAGAAGTTTTTTTCTGGAAAAATTGATCTTTTTGCCAATCGAAAACGACATAAGTTTCAAGCAAATTTAACTTCAGAAGTAGGCAAATACCTTCATACCAATAATACTTATACCTTCTTAGGGCTATTCCGAAGTCTATTTCAATATGTCTTTTTTTATATTGTAATTCTACCCCATATAAAACTGCACATCCCCATGGGAAGCGGTTAAGGACTCATATTCCTTAAGAAAAGTAATTGCTTTTAAAATTTTACACATTACATTAACCATTTTGATTTATCAACCAATCTGCAATGTTTAAAATTAAAGGGTAAGGGGTAATCACAAAAATAAAGGAAGCCGAGAGTCAACACCAACCTTCTGCAATTCAAAAACAATAACTACACAAGCAAGAAACAACGCAAATATGCAAAAGGAAATAATATAGCCATTGCCAATTTGACATAACATAGCAGTAGCATCGCAAGTAGGCGGTAACCCATCGCGCAAACAAAAAAACGGGTATGCTCGGTTGTACTAAATGCATTTCTAAATCTTTGTGGGTTCTTTTTCTGAAATTGTATTTTATTTATCGAGTCGTATTTCGGTTTAGCCATCGTATTTAATGTTTGTATAATATAGGAAAAAATCGTAAAAATATTTACGAAATCGTAGAAATTGGGGCGAAAAAGGCAAAAATCGGAGCGTCGTATTAACCTTCGAAAATCGTGACATTTACGATAAATACGATCACATAACAACGCTGGTTCTGTGGACATTCCCCGCGAAATATTTTTTCGCCAAAAACAGCAAACGAAAACAGTCACAATAATTATAGGAACAAACATATTTCATTTTATTTCACACATTATTCCTTTGTTTATTTATGTTGATTACATTCGCTTTTATACATTTTGTAGAATATCTACATGTTTTCGTGGTGAAATAAAACAACGAATTTAAATCTCTCAGAACGCATCCATCAGCTGACACAAATTCACCAAATAGACTAACTCTCAGTCAGTGTTCTTAGCACTCTCTCTTTATTTTTCACACGAAGCGTGTTCATTTTTTCTTTTCACTAAACTGAAATTCCCTTGTTTTTTTTTATGGAAAAAAACATACTTTTAAAAGTAAAATTTGTATTGTTCATATTAAATTAATCTTCAGTATAAAAATCGCAGTTTGCTAACATATAAGGATTATTTTTTGGTAATAGAAATTTTTGCTTAAAGCAATCTCTTTTTTTATGTACATTTAGTGTTTTGATATTCATAGTGAAATGTAGTTTGAATGTTTTTCTGGCAGATTATTGATAGTCCAATAATTATGACAATTTTTCCATTTACGCATTTTTCAAAAATTTAAATTCCCACAAAAAGGTAGAGATACCACAATGCAGGAACACTGCTGAGTGTCAGTATTTTATTACACCTCCCGCCATTTAGAATTTCTATTTTTGCTGCTTCACACGTATTCACAGATAGGCAATTTAAGAGAGAATTTTTTTTTTCAAAATTTGCGGGGGGAATCGGGTAGGTGCGCGGGAGCTGACAGTTTATTTAATACTTAGTTTATGGTTCGTGTACTTTCAGCATAGAAAAATGAAAAACGTAATATAAAAATATCAAAAATCGAGAGAGAAATCTATCAATTTCAAGTGAAGTACATACAAAGTTTAAGAAATGCCATTTTGACATTATCGTAGAATGCAGCATCTATAAAATAAGTAAGAATTTAGTTTTTTATAAGCTAAATACCTACCTATTAAACTTACCATTTTCAATGCTCTGATAATATGTTCTAGGAGAATATTCGATTAAAACTTCTTCCTCCGACATCGTTGAAGACGAAAATAAATAGAGTTTTACTTGTCAAACTTTTCAGCTGTTACTTAGATGTCAGTTTTAATTTTTAATTTTTCAGTATGTACTGAGAAAATTGAAAAAAATTAGAGAGAAATCCATTTCCAATTTTTTCATGTTTTCGTAATTTTCTATTTGCTGAATTTCGACTTACTGAAAAATTAAAAATTAAAACTGACAATGTTTTTGCAAAAAAGTACCCGAACGAACCTAAAATTTACACTTTGGACTGTATAAACATTTTAGTAAAAATCTGATTTTATAAATAGGCGAAGGCAAATAGTTAAGAACCACTTAATTAAACACAATAATCCGGTTGATTTTTCTTTTGTTGGGAAGATTGAGCAGGGATGCGATGTTGTGTGTAATTTGTTTTCCAAAATGTTGTGTATAACGTATAATGGCACAATTTCTACCACTGGGCGAACTCTAGTTTTATTAAATTTGTATCAATTGTACTTTTCTGCGAAACATGTGAATATTTAATACACTGAGCGATTTAATAGGTTAGAAGCAGAAGTGTTTTTTTTTTTGCAAATAGAATAAACAAATTCTAATTTTGGATTTATTTCTTGTATAATTTGTATGGTATATAAAAGTCTATAGAATAACCTACTATAATGATAATTATTATAGGTAAGCAAATACAAATTTACTAGTTTATCTTTCGATTATTTTTTCAGATTTTTGAAGCGTTCTTAGGCTTATTTTGTGAAGAGTTTTTCCACGCATTTTTAGTACATTTCTTATAGCGTTTCTACGAGTTCTTGGAATGGTTGTCGACGCTTTTTTTTACCGATTTCTTTATGCAGTTTTGTAGAGTTTTTTAGTGCACTTCTGACGCTGTTTTTTTAAGCATTTTATAAGCATTTTCGACGAGGGGTATTTTGGAAACATTTCTCACACTATTGTGTGATTAATTTTTCGTTTTACGAAGAACTTTTCTACAACTCTTTTTTCACTTTTTTTGGGCTTTTTTTGACGCGTTTTTTTAATGAGTTTTTCGTCGTATTTTTTTAGTTTTTTGATGTTTGTTTTTTTAATTTTCTTTTCGACAAATCAACTCAAATCATTCCGACTCCTTGTTTGACAGTATTCCGACAAATTTTGAAAGCTTTTTCCGATTCATTTTTCGACCAGTTTCCTCACGTATTTTTGATACGCCCCGTTTTGCTATCTGGTTTCCACTTCGCAAAGTCCTTTCTTCAGACAATGAACATCTGAGAGTCGAGAACTGCGTGTCATCAGGTTAGCGCCCCCCTTTGACTTATTTCCTATTGCTAATATCAATTTTTTTGTTTCAAGCTGCTTAGTATTTTTTGTTGTTTCTGCGATCCACATTATGCGCTTTCTGTTACAAAAAAATAAAGCACACCAGAAGACCCGCTATATATTTTCCGCTATCATGTTTTTTTTTCGACTAAAAACGTTGCACTTATTTCGCGTCATCAGATTAGCGCCCAAAAATGCAATTTTAGTTGTCTCGCTTATTTTGGCAAGCACAGTTATCGATTTTTTGTTGTTGTGTAATTGATTAAAATTCTTTAATTTAAACTCAATATGGGAAGAGGAAAATCTTGTCTTTAGAGGAAAGATCAAAGATTGAAGCATACTTCGACTCTGGGCATAAGATTGCTGAAAAAACGATTGCCAGTTTTCTTCGAAATAAGTAAAAGTATTGAAAAAACTTCAAGGGCGGTAATAATCAAGTGGTTTCCCAAGCGGACACAAGAGCCATACTAAGAGAGGTATCAAATTCAAAAGACTCGTCCTCCAAAATCAAAGAAAAAACGGGTGTTAAAGCAAGCTTATCAACTGTGCAAAGAGTGATTAAGAAAGCTACACACTTACGAAGACAAAAATTGAAACAACCACCACTCAATATGGCGCGTAAAGAAATGCGGTTAAGTTTTGCTCGCACGTACATGTCTGATCTTCAGAGTGGCGATACGTTGTCTTTTCAGATGAAAATAAATTTAAATTGGAAGGACCCGATGGCTACAATTTTTATTTCCATGATATTCGTAAGGAGGAGCATCAATTGAACCGCCTGCACAGCCGGGTGGGGGGTGTAATGGTGTGGGGAGCTATATCTTACTATGGCACCTGCGAGTTTTTAACGCCGAAAATGAATGCGGAGAGCTACAAAAGCGTTATCAAATCTGCATTTAAGATTCAGAGCCAAAAAGTTGATGTCCTTGAGTGGCCACCATACTCGCCTGATCTCGATATCATCGAGAACGTGTGGGGGTGGCTAGCTAGAAAAGTGTATGAGTCCGGAAAACAATACAACACACAAACGGAGTTAATCGAAGGCATTAAACACGGTCAACATTTTCATTGAAAAGCTTTATGATTCAATTCCCAACCGAATCTACGAAGTCGTCGTGAACAAAGGCGGGACCACACATTATTAATTTTGCTAAAAAACCTTTAAAATATAAAATTAAATTATAAAGGAACACTAATGTTGTTTTAAAAATTAAAACAATTTAAATTAGCGTTGATGACCAACTTTATTTTCTGTTTTTTTTTTTTTTTTGTATACTTCTACTGAAACATTTATTAGAATATTCCTATAAATGCTACAGTATAGTTTGATTGATAAGAGCTTAATGGGTAAAAATTGTAAAACACAACTTCAAATAGTTTGGATAATATTGAACATTATACGATAATGTATAGGGGGGCGCTAATCTGATTGCGCGAATTAAAACACTTGGTTCTTACTTTTAAAATTAAACAATATTTATTTGGAACTATGTCCTTTATTATTGAAATACTTTTTACTAATTCTAAAAGGAGCTTAAGGCTACTATGTAGTTACAATAAGACTATCGATAAATTCATCATACAGTCGTATTTATATACTTTTCTTATCTATCTACAAGGAGACCCAAGCGTACAATCGTCTTGCTTGATAATGAAGAAGAGATAATATTCCAACATTGTATACAAACGATATTATCTCTTTTACATATGTTATCATTGTAGCGTTGTGTGCAAGACTGTACTAGAGACTAAAGATATCATTGAATACAAATAATGTTATCTTTTTTCTCAATATGTTTTGCTATGGATACTTAACTCCCCCCCTTGTTAAACGAAATCGTCCCGATTTTTCGACGCTATTTTTAACATCTCTCTTTCATAAGTTTTGTTATATGCGTCAATCTTTTTTTGTTTTTGACGATCTGTTATACATTGTATAGTTTTTATCATTACGTACGTAAATGCTAAAATAACAATCAGTGTTACAATTGTGTATATAGTTGATAATATCGGTTTTTCTTCAAAAGGAATAATTAGTTTTTTTAAAGTATCTATGTTATCGAATTTGTATATTGTATCTTCTTTAATTATTTGGTCGATGTAAGACTCTGAATTATGATTTCTTAATATAACTTCTTTAATTTGCTTATGCATGTTTTTGTATATTTTATCATCTAGATTTATAGTATTTTCATAAGTAACTAAGTTTATACCATTAATTGTTTGATTATTTAGCTTATGCTTACCGCTTAATAACATAACACCGGATTCAATTTCTAAGTCGTAATCGTATTCTTGTTTAATGTTGCATTTTGAAGTTATATTCTTTAAAAGTGGAATAAGACAATTTTCTTCTTCAAAGTTAATTTCACAAATGTTTTTACTTAGATGATTTTGACAATTTCTTGTTCTTAAATAAGTTTGGTTACATAAGGCAATTGTTTTATCTGTAATGATTTTTCCATGTTTTGAATTTAAGGGTGTTACTTTATACAATTTACATGATTTAATTAGAACTGGATATTTATATATTGTGATGAAGAATTCATCAGTTCTAGCTAATAATATTTTAGAGTACTCAAGTATATTTATTATGGGTACTTGAATTATTTCATGTTGAATAATATTTTTAATGTCATCTAAGTCTAGGCTTTCTGATAAATATTCATTATTTTTTGCTGCATTAATTGTTCTGGTCAATAATAATAATTGTTCGTACACTTGTTCTATTACTAAATGTTCTTTAAGGCTCTGACCTTCGAATTGTTGCAAAATTTGTTCGAATCTAGAATTTATAGTTTTTTGTTTATTATTGTTTTCTATGAGATTATTTATACTCGTTTCTATGTTAACTAAGTCATAATGGTCAGGATTACCAAACACATATTTGAAAGCTGTTCCTAAAAAGTTAATTGATCTAGTATGCCTAGTATGTTCTTGTAATTGGTCTGCTAAATTCTTAATTTTACTTAACCAAATTTTTTCTTCTTGTGTAGGTTGATAGTTACTAGTTACGATATTTACGTAAGGTTGAAATATCGAAGTCAGGTTGGTGGCATGTAACAAATAAGTTTGTTCTTTGAATAAATACACGTCATCTGTTTGCGTAAGTATAAACTTCTTGTTTAGTAACTCAGTTATTTGAACGTTTCCTTGCCCTTCTTGACTCTGTACAATTCCTAGTAATGTTAGGAATATTAATATTTTCGTCATCTAAAAAATGATAATTCTTTATGTTATCCTTGTGAATTTTTATTCCCTCTTTAGAGATTACAGTGTCTCCTTTATCTTCTTCTACTATTCTTGTTATGTATCTGGCGTTAGATTTCTTTCTAAGACCTGTGATTCTTACCATTATCTTATCTCCTTTTTTATATTCTCTGTGTCGAGTTCCTTTATTTAGACGTTCGATCACTTTTTTGGATGCTGAGTTTAGTTTATTTATTATAATTTCACTATTGCTATATTTATTTTGATTAAAGAAAATGTCTCTAGGTTTCAAACCGGTAACTGAGTGTATGGAATTATTTAATTCACGCACTGTTCTAAATATTTCTTCGATAAGTCTTGTTTTATTCTGAATTGTGAATATTCTAGACAGTTCAGTTATTGTACCGTTTACACGTTCTACCTGACCGTTCGCTGTCGATCTGTATACTGGAGTTTCTACTTTAGTTATGTTGTATTTCAAACACATTTGGTTCACCATTTCTGTTTTGAATCCCTTCTCGTTATCTGTCATGAGTCGTTCACATTTTGGGAAATAATTAGATAAGACCTCTTCCATAACGTCGTACAGTCTGTTTCGAGTTTCGATTTCCCGAAGGATTGTATATTTAGAATACTTATCTACTGTTACAAGGAAAGTATACTTGTCGTTGAAGTATATGTCCATATGAATGTGTGTTCCCACATGTGTTGGTATTTCTGAATTATTCAGGGGTTCTCTGATAGGTTTTCTTTCATATTTTCCAAATAGACATGCTATGCATTTTTTGTTGAAACTCTTTGCTTGTTTATTTAGATCGGGCCAGTAATATTTCTCTGAGATTTCTTGTATATTGTTACGTAACCCTCGGTGTGCTCTTTCGTGAGTTACCCTTACAAGTTTTAGTTGTTCCTCCAAATTTGTCACGTCTTGAAGTTTTCTTGGTGTGAATATAAATCTTACTAGTGGGAATTCTTTTTTTATGTTTTCACCATATTTGTATATGTTTTCAAATTTCGTATGCAAAGCTACAATCTTTTGGGGTTGTATAACTTCTTTCATCTGCCTTAGTAAAGAGTCTTTGTCCTTAAACTTTATTATGAGTCTTATTTTGTTACCAAAATAGATTTGTGTTTCGATATTATTTGTTATATCTTCAATAAGTTCGAACTGTGCAGTGTATGCATTAAAAGGCTGATTCACAGTTTTTATTATATCATTAGAAGAACTTTCAGCTGAATGTGCTGTTTCTATGGTAGAAGTATTTATGCGTTGACGTGATAATGCGTCAGCTACAAGATTTAGGTTTCCTGGTTTATAAACTAATTTTGCTCCAAAGTCTTCAATGATTCCCTTCCAACGTTTCAGCTTTGTGTTGGGATTTTTTTCTGATACCGAATATATAAGGCTCTGGTGATCGGTATATATGGTTAAGTCTGCTATACCATATATGTAGTTTCTGAGTTTTTGTAAGGACCATATGATCGCTAATAGCTCTTTCTCGTTTGTGCTATAGTTCTCTTCTGTCTTACTCAGTGTTCTTGACAAGAAGTGTATAGGTTGCTTATTCTGACTTAGTACGGCTCCAATAGCTATGTTGGATGCATCTGTAGTAAGCTCGAATGGTTTACTATAATCCGGTTGAAAAAGTTCGACTTGTTCTTTCAAATAATTTTTTAAAATTCTAATCGCTTCTAATGCTGAATCATTCAGATTTAACTTAATATTTTTACTTTGTTTTTTGTTTACTTTACCGTTATCTCCTCGTAAATATAATGTCAGGGGCTTGGCTATGCTTGCGTATCCTTTTATAAACTTACGATAGTAACCTGTAAGACCTAAAAATCCTCTCAAATCCTTTACCGTTTGTGGGACTGGAAAATTTTCTATAGCTGCTATTTTCTCAGGGTTCGTAGTGATTCTACCATGTCTGATTATGTGACCTAAGTATTCTACTTCTTCTTGAAAAAACTTACTTTTCTCATCAGATATTTTTAATGTGGCTTTATTGAGTACGTCGAATACTTGACTTATGTGCTGTATATGTTCTTCCTCAGATGAAGAATATATCAATACGTCATCAATGTAAACGTGTACGAATTTACCTACAAAGTCTCTCAAAATGTCGTCCACGCATCTCTGAAATATGCTTGGTGCATTTTTGAGCCCGAAAGGCATTCGTTTAAAATGATATTTTGCGCCATTTATAGCAAAAGCTGTTTTTTCTTTATCATCTGTTTTGATTTTAATTTGGTGGAAACCTGACTCCAAATCTAACGTTGTAAAGTACTTGGCTTTACCTAAATTTTGAATTGTCATGTTGACATCCGGAATGGGGTATCTGTCTGTTACAGTGTGAGCGTTAAGTTTTTGGAAATCAACAACCATGCGCCGTTTTGGTTTTCCTTTTTCGTCCAAACCTTTTTTAGGTACTGTCCATATGGGACTGTTATAAGGACTATGGCTTTTTTCTATTATATTGTCATGTAAGAGTTTCTGTATTTCTTTGTTTACGAATTCGTTATCTGCTATGGGATATGGATATTGTTTAACATAAACCGGATTATCATTGGTCGTCCTAATGCTTGCTTCTATAGTATCTGTAAAGGGTAACGGTCCTATGCTGTTATTAATCTTCATCAGTCTATCTATGTCTGCTTTATAAATATTATTTTCCCCAATTATGTAATTAATTTTCTGAATAGATTCGACACTGCTTATGGTAGTTAGAGTCATATTACTGAAATTTATTTCCGCGTTTAGAACTTTAAGTCCTTCATATCCTAATATCATATCAAAAGACTGAATATCCTCTAATTCAAAAAATGTTATATTTTTCTTTAATATCCTAACTACTTTCTTTGTATCTACCATAGAATAACCATGCATTGTTTTTATTTTTATAGGTTTAATTTTAATTTTTTCGCTAGAATCGCATTTTCTATTAATGTAATTATGGGTTGCACCAGTATCAATAAGAATTTTATAAATTTTCTTAGAAATAGTACTAGTTAAATTTAAGCAGGGCAACCCGTCTACTAGTTTAAATGATCTATTCTTATGTTATTATTTACCATACATTCCGTTTCATCTGCTTCTGCATATGTACTGCTGACATCGTCTCTGCGTTGTTGTCGGGAGTTATTTACTCTCTGCTGCTTGAAGTTCTGCTGATAAGATCGTTGCGGTCTGTTGTGTGTGTTGAAACTCCCGCTGTGTTCACGTTTCGCTGGTGGATTATATACATCGGGTTTGTATTGATTCCAATTTTGTCGCTGTGCATGTACAATTTGTCTCGAGTTTATCTCCATCGGCTGTGGTCCGTCATTTCTCTTGGAAGGGTTTAGGCGTGGTCCTTGATTGTGTTGCTGCATATTATCGTATTGCTTCTGGGGTTGATAATTCGTTGTTTGGCTCGAATAGTTTGGTCTTCTTTCGTTTCTGTGTTCATGTGGCATATTTTTGTGGTGCTTATCTTGAGTGAGATGTAAATGCCTGTGCACATTATCATGTTCTATTCTGCGAGCAATTGCGAATGCGTGTTCTAGATCATTTATTGTAGCTGAATATAATGATCCTCTTGTAAAGTTGTCACTCATACCATCAATGAATATACGAACTGCGTCGTCGTTAGCATTTTTAATTAGTCTGTCGATTATATTCGGCGGATCACCTGACATAGTGATTTTTGATATTATTAAATTGAGATTTTTATTTATCTCGTCGTGGTATTCAGACAGTGTGCTTCTTTTTTGCGTGATGGCTTTCATCATGTCTTGTAGCACGTATAGAGGTTCTTGATTAGAGTACGTATAATCTAATCTGTTACGTATCGCCTCAAAATTAAAAATTGTGTTATAATTAGTTAACACATTCGCGGCTGCTCCCTGTATTTTACTTTTCACTATAGTCAATGCTGCTGCGTACTTACTGTGTGTTTTGAGGTTTTTAATGCTGTCCATTAATCTGGATGCTTCTTCGCGCCACGACCGATAATTTGATTGATCGCCGTTGAAAATAGGTAGGCTTTTAAATGCGTCTAACTGTATTTCACTACCATCTGTATATGTGGTTCTTATTTCCTCTAGCACAGGTATGTTTGGTACTATGCCTAATCCAGATTTTACTTCATTTAGTTTTGTTTCTAAATTAGTGTTTATTTGATTTTGGTTAGTTATTATTGCTGCTAACCTTGCATTCTCTGTGCGTGTGTGCTCTAGGGTTTGTGTTACTGTGTTGCACCTGGTTTCTAAAGCTTCTAATCTTGCCATTAATACTGCGAGTTGTTCCATTTTGAACTCGTGTCTGTTGTCGTCGAATTTGTGTGTTTTTTTTTTTTTTTTTCCACATATACACTTTCACTGAATTGCTTTGCTGCTTCGTACGAAGGAGCTATATTTGTACCTGCTATGCTAGGTAATTCTTGTAACCGGTAACGCGAGTGTTCTGTTTATACTAGATTTCACTACTTGTTCCCGAGGTCCGCTCGATTGAAGTTAAAAAGTATATTTAACCTCCTGGCAGGATCGCCAATTAAAACACTTGGTTCTTACTTTTAAAATTAAACAATATTTATTTGGAACTATGTCCTTTATTATTGAAATACTTTTTACTAATTCTAAAAGGAGCTTAAGGCTACTATGTAGTTACAATAAGACTATCGATAAATTCATCATACAGTCGTATTTATATACTTTTCTTATCTATCTACAAGGAGACCCAAGCGTACAATCGTCTTGCTTGATAATGAAGAAGAGATAATATTCCAACATTGTATACAAACGATATTATCTCTTTTACATATGTTATCATTGTAGCGTTGTGTGCAAGACTGTACTAGAGACTAAAGATATCATTGAATACAAATAATGTTATCTTTTTTCTCAATATGTTTTGCTATGGATACTTAACTCGCGCAGTTGTGGATAGCAATTCTTGCGCTTACTACATTTTTTTTCGCCCCGGTGCCGGTATATGGTTTGGTGAAGTTAGGGAAATTCAACGAATAAAATATTTTCCTCATGCAGCTGTTTTTTTACTTTACAGAATTTTAGAATAAAATATTTAACAATAACTAACGTTTGGTTTTTCCTTTAACATCAGCTCTGCAAATTGACGGCCAATTGAGGAACTAAATTCAAAATATTAATAAAATCATGTAGCAGCCGATATCGGAGCGAAAGTTAATTCAAAAAATGTCTGTTTATAAGAAAAAAATATTTCCAAACTATGTAATTGCAATTATAGTCTTCAGGAAAAGTGAACTATCGGTGTCTGGCATTCTTCTCAACATATAAATAGGATTTTTTTTTTTAAAGCTGCCAGTTCCCGACATCACAAGCACATTTATAGCCATGGCTATTTATTTATTTATTTATTTCCAAAAACTAAACTAGGGCTTACAACGATTCTTTTGTTTTTTACTTACATACAACTTACTTTAAGAAGACCATTTTAGTTTTTAGCAAGAAATAGCGTAGTACGTTCTGTTGTCAAAATGACAAGAGGCGAAAGTACTTTTATTTTGAAAAAAAGGAAAAGTAATAAACTATTGATGGGGAAACAAATTATATAACTTGTAATTACAAACAAATAAAAGAAATCAAAAGATATACATCGAGTAGACAATAATCTTTTATATTCATATACTATATTATACCATTGGACTCAAAAGAGAATCTATTTGAGAATAGTTATAGGAAAAAAAACATGTTTTGATCTTATTTAAAAATACTGATTTTATTCTCTCACACCTAAGGTTTTCAGGTAGTATATTAAACAAACGAGGCGCGGTTACATAATAAAAACGAGAGAAGTGTGTTTTGTGGATTGTTGGTACAGTAACGAAATTTCTGCTGTTGGCTCGTAAATTATAATTTTCATGAAATCTAACATCATAACCGGAATTTTCAAAGAATATTTTTAAAACTTTATAGCAATAAAGATGTCTCAGAGGAAGTACCGCGAGATATTTGAACAATTCAAAACTGGGTGTTCTACGATTGACTTTACAAATAATCCTAATTGCATGTTTTTGTTTCATTAATAGGGGTTCTATTTTACTGAAATAAGTTCGGCCCCAACACGAAATTCCATATTGCAATTTTGATTTCAATAAACCGCTATAAACCAACTTTAAAATTCATAAATTACAGTAGAGACTGAGATGATATAGCTGCCTTACAACCCTATTCAAATATTGCTTTAAGTAAAGCGTATGATTAGTCCATCTGAGTTTATGGTCCAATATGACACCTAAATACTTAAAATATTCAACACGCTCAATTTTAAAGCAATTGGTATGGCAACTTACGTTTTCATTAAAGGTTTTAGCACCATTGGAATGGGCATCCACTAGACAAAATCGTAAGCAATCTGGTGAGTGATAAAAAAGAGGCAATTCGTCACATATCACACCCTTGATATTAAATATCATAAACTTTGTTTTATTACTCATTATTAATTTATGTTGCTTGAACCATATCCGTATTATGTCTAAGTCATTATTTACATCCGAGAATAAACTGAGATAACTCTTGCTCGAATAGGAAAGGGCAGTATCGTCAGCAAATGCTGTCCTTAAAACGTTGAATAAACAGTGAATTAACATATATCAGAAACAGGATCGGACCCAAGACAGAACCTTGAGGAACACCTACATTTATCTGATTTTGGGAGCTTATTACATTTTTTACTTTTACTACCTGGTTACGGTAACATAATTAAGAAGCAAACCAGACGTAAGTAACGCCTCTGAAACCCGCATTAAATAATTTATTTAGTAGTAAGGTATGATTTACCATATCAAAAGCCTTTGTGATGTCAATAAAGTGGGTCGAAGGAATTTGGGAAGAATTTAGACTACTATCAGCTTTAACAATGCACTCTCAGTAGATAGACCACTTCGAAACCCAAACTGAAATCCACTAAAAAAACTAGTTCTATCAAGGAAAGATAATATTCTACACTTCATACCCCTTTCAAAAACTTTGGAAAAAACTGATAAAAGGGAAATAGGACGGTAATTATTTCATACCATAGTATCACCCTTTTTGTGAAGTGGCATAACTACTGCTGTTTTAAGAGTCTCTGGAAAAACACCTTCATGTACACAAAAATTAAAAATAAAACATAAAACGTCTGAAATTTGAAAAGAAATGTTTTTCAATACATGACTTGGAATATTATCCAAAGAGGAAGAATTAGACGTTTTTAGTGACATTATAATTTTATGGATTTCAAGTGAATTAAACTCCTCAAAGTAAAAACTTGACATTTGAAAATCTTCTTCATGTAAACTGCTGTCACAATGAAAGGTAGAATTGAGATTATTATTATGTGAAAATCCTATGTTAGAAAAAAAATTATTGAATAAATTCCCAACTTCCAAAGGATTAGATGTAGTCGAGTTATCATTGTTTATAATAATATCAAAGTTAGGTTGGTTTTTATTGAGCATTTCGATAACCACCTGCCATTCCTTTTTAGAGTTACCCACGTTTTGAGCTAATTTATTTCTATAATACGAATTTGTACAAAGCGGTATTTCAGTTTTTACCTCTCGACATATCTTTTCATAAAATTTCTTTAGCCTAGAGTTGTTGGGATGTTTTCTAACCAGTAAACAGAGCAAAATCAAGCCGCCATTTTCATTCTCTCAAAATAAAAGTGCACTCAGATGAACTAATTTAACAATTCCTAACCTAATTTATTAAAAACACAAAAACTTGTTCCACAGCTGTTTAATTACAGAACAATAGTTCTTACTTAAGCCAACAAATGCGATCCTCATCCCCTCATCATATTGAACAAGCCTTCACACGATCCACGTCTCCAGATCTCAACCCCTGTGGACAGTTAGACAATTAAGCAATTAGAGTTAAGATTAACCAACTATCCAACTTACGAGCACCACATCTTACGGCGCAATTAAATTTCTGTTCATTCGCGTACAACTGACGATTGGTACCACAAATTGGATTGTATTCCGAGGTAGTCGGACAGTTTTCCATACAAGTCAGCAAGCCGGGTGAAGCAGTTGTAAATATCTCCTCTGATTTCACAGTTGTTGGTTGCTGTGGAGGTGGTGCTCCAAATCCAAACTTAAAGTCTCTTGGGAAAAAGTATCGCCCTTGTTGCGGCAAGAGTCCACCGGGAGGTGACTGTGGTGAATTTGGAGCCTGCTGTTGAAATGGATCGGAGAACACGTTTGGAAATTGATTTGGGAACTGTCCGGGATTGTAAAAATCAAGCACAGCGTCCGGGAAGACAAAGTCTTGACGGCGTTTTCTACTAAGGCTCATCCCACTAGCGCAGGCACACAATAGGACCGTCGATCCTACAAAATTAGGTAATGAAAAAACGAATTCGAATCGATGAGAAAACCCAGCTATATTACCGATCACAAGTAACTTTCCCATGTCGAGTGAAGCACTTCGTTTAAGTGTACTTTATCAAATGAAAATCCAATGCGAACATCGCAGCTAAACGTCGATAGTCGGGCATTGAAATTACTTCGTCCGCTTGTGTGTATAGCGTAGGTTGTTGCCTTGCCTCAATGAAGCCAGCAAGTGGTCCGGTGGGCATCTTCTCTTATAATCGCGGCATTTACTGGTTAAACTAGTATCAAATCGAAACATTGGACGACAAGTTAACGGCATGGAGGAGTATTCATCGATGTCAAGGTCGTGGGTATAGGTTCAATATCCGCACGGGTTTGTTAACCCGACACATCAGACGGCGAATGGAATTTCAATAGTTTGTTTCGATTCCAATGGTTGGTATTTGATGAGTCACTTGGTTTTTTAGCTGACGCAAACTACACTAAGCAATGATCTAGTGGTTACCTAACTGTATCGACAAATAGCTGCATTCAATTGACTTTCGAACGAGCGAATACGTTCGAATGCAATCAACTTAATCACACGTGACCATAATAATTCACTTTGCAGCTGAACATTTAATCGTTGGCCCGTGTAAATTGCATTTAAAAATGACTTGTGCTAAAGAAGTCATCTGCATCCGAATGTGATATACCTCCACTATCCGCCGGTAACCCAAAACATATAAAACTAACCGACCTCCTGATGGGAATTTTGGGCTTTCCCGCATTGTCTGGATATAATTCAACCCGCAATAACCCACCAAGGATGCTGCTGGGCATATCCGTTCCAATACCAATGTAAACATTTCGTACAGTCCTTGGAATATGCCCAACTGTTGTCATCGTAAATTACATCGGTATATCATTATGATTTTGCCATTTTTATGAGTTTGTTTGGTGTCCTTTCTCCCTTCCGTACTTTGACTCTCTACTCGTATCTGACTCCTCCGTGGTTGTTGGCTGGTTTATTATTTCCACTTGTCGTTATTGTTTCCCACAGCCTTGTTTATTGTCTGGCTCATAAATAATTTTCACTGGGCAATCTTGTTTGTTGCTAAAATGTCTACAGAGATAATTTTTGTTGCTTCTTAATTTACCATATTTTCCGTTCGATTAAATTCGACTGGAAGATGGATTTGTAGCCAGATTTGAGTGTCAGCCGGTACAGTGTTGCCATAGTCCAATATTACTGAATTTATTGGGCGTAAGTGCGAAACCATTTGGGCCCTACCGGAAATTAAAGAACGGGAATGACAAAATTACTTTTTGACTGACTGTTAAATTGTCTTTTTTGAATTTCCTTCAAACTAATTTTATTTCGTCTGGTGGTTATAGAGAGTCAAACCTAAATTTATTTTTACAGTTAAATGCGTTAACAATTATATAATTTCCCCCACGCAACAATCCGGGGATTACTGCATTTCTTTTATTTCTTTTTAGATCGCTTGAAGGACTCAAAAATTAAAATAAATTACAATCTTCTGCAAAACGTAATTTTTTGTCTTCAAAAACTGGTGTAGGACTATTTAGAGTAGGTAAAGCGGTAACTTAATTTTTGGCGGTTAACGAAACACAACGAGTATAGGTACACAAGTTAGGTATAGGTACTTACATGCGTCTTGTTCAAATCTTTTTAATTCCTTTTTTTACAGTCAGTCGGGTTTTTTGGTTTTTTAAATTAATTTTTTTTAATGAAATGCTTACGGTCAGCGTTGCCTCTTCAATAAAAGAGGAGCGCTGTAGATCAATAAAAAAAATGCAGTAGATTTGATCCTTCCGCAGTAGATTTTTTGTTATACAAAAAGAAACAATTATTAATCATCACTTTAAAAAAAAGTGCAGTAAATTGGATTTAGTGATAGTAGATTTATTTTTTGCAAAAAGTGCAGTAGATCTACTGCTTTTGCAGCAAAGTGGCAACGCTGCTGACGGTACTTCTTAATACAGCCCGACAAAAAAGTTTAGACGTGGCGAAATGCGGAACTACATTCGTAGGGGGAGATGGGGTACATTGATACATGGAAACATAGATACAATCGACATTATTTGAAAACAAAACGCAGCAGGCCACTCAACGAAGCGCACAGGACACAGCGCAACATGTCTATCAACGCAAAAACATATCTGGTTGGCATCACTGTTCAGTCAGCGCACAAAAGTGTTTCGCACGTCTGAAAGTACATTTTTGTCATTTCTTTCGAGTGAGTCTGTTTTTTCGTATATTTGTGCTAACAGTTTCTTATGAAGTTATTTGGTGAGTGTATGTCCTTCATAATGTGATATTTACTCAAAATGTTGTTATAAAATGTTGCTTTAACTGCATTTAATATTTATTTTCTGTGAAGTATGTTGGGGCACATTGATACATACGACCCCTGTGTAGTGTGATGCGTATCAATGTGCCCCACAAATCTTCTCTATGTAAAATACAACGATATATTTGTATTTTTTCAAAGAAAAATGGTGCGAACGTACAAACGAATAACGGATAGAACTTACATCGATGACGTTGCAGTGGCTTCTGCGATATCCTGACATGTATCAATGTTCCCCGTGAGTGGAGCAGTTTGACACAAATTCCATTTTTTTATAAATAGGTCCTAATATTTTACTTTGTCATTTCTGTCAATATGCTGCCTTTTTTTGAGTTCCTAAGAAAATCGTATCTGGGTGCCCCAACTCCCCCTACATGTTATTGGCTTACCACTGTTTCAATAAAGTCGCTGACAAACCTTTCTCTCAAAAATATATATTTTTTTTTTCATGGTTTAACTACCAAAATTAAAAACAAACTTATAGTGCATAAGTGAACATTATCAGCCATTCGGGGCCTCGTGATGTTGGGGCCGTGGGCACGGGCGTCTGTCTTTTTTATTAGTAACAAATACAAGTTACATTATCCATTAACTATGCAAGTTAACAAAAATAAATACATAAATAAGATACGTTTGTTTATAATACAAAATTAGAAAGACACATAAAATTGCATTCGGCAATAAAATGAAAATAATATTCAACATAAAATAAATATCTTATGAATTATTTGAAAATGACTGGTATAAAAGAAACTTTATCTCGGTTTCAAGTTTAATTATTCTTGATTTGAGAATGAGGTAAGGCTTTTTTACATACAATCCAATGTTTACAAAATAAATAAATTTATTATTTTAAAAAATACTCCTGAATTCATTCACAGATATGTCATTTTATGAAACTGTTTAGAGGGAAATAAAAAAGAACAAAATGAAAGCATTCAGATATTTTGAATGACTTTTTTCTAAACATGAAAATATTTAATTTGATCGTAGGTTCACTATTTTTTTATTCTTAATAAAATTAGCAACTAGGAACTAGCAACTATTTGACCAAAAAGTAAAATACCTTTCTTTTTGTACTAAGAGATCTGAAAAATCCCTTTGTCCCTTTTAGCTTATTATAAGTGAGAAAATCCATCAAAAAGGGATAAATCCCCCGATCTGGTACCACTGCTGCACTGTGTGCTGTGTCTTAGATATACGAAACGAAACGTAACCCTCTCTCTTTCTATCTTCACTAACTTATATCTCCCTCTCAACTCCCGTGACGCATTCACCAGGGGGTAACCCCAAGTCAAGCGTGCCTAAAGAAGTTTTCATTCAAAAACTCCTTCTCTTTGGCAACACTGCATTAGTACCCACCTTCTACTAAAACCCAAGATTCCCACGCAATATTCTTCCAAAATAACCAAATGAATGGGAGGATTTTCAGCGTTTCCATCTTTAGTACTCGTTAAAAGAGTATATCGACGACAGTCTGTGTGATTGAAACGTATATCATAACCGAGCGCAGACGAAGGAGCTCGCTAATTACAATAACGTCTCCTTGGCAGTGGGGAAACACTAATTTATGAAACTCTTCAAGAAAACGAACTTTTCCCAACTCCAATCTGAAACACAGTCAATCATTTTGGATGCGAAACTGAAAATCTTTTCTTCGGGACGCGTGTACGAGCGCATTTCGGCAAAACAATCAGCAACAGCCAGTCCAAGTCGAAGCAACAATATAACACAAAGTTTCGAAAGTAAATTAATTTCAATAAATTCACAGATCGTTAATTTCTCTCTAGGACTCTACAGCACGCTATGGAGGAGACCTCAAGTTTGTACTCCGGCTTGGATATCGCTCCGATCCATCTCGGAGAGGCAGAGGACCAACTTAAGACGAAATCAAGGCTGGGAGAGTTTTTTTCTCTCCGTTTTAAATATACTGCTCCGCCATATAGATTTGGCTTCTTCCTTTTCGTTTTAACCGGCACCGTGGTACTTTACTTAAGCGAAGCAGGAAGTTCCAAGTTTTGTAAAAGTTCGTCGATATCTTTTTTGGGAGCACAGGGGAGAAATAGGAAAAGAAAAAGCAAAGCGAAGCAGAATAGATGAGAGTGGTGAAGCCCATGGAAGGCCAAGCAGAGTTAAAGTGTCGTAAGCTGGCAGAGATGGGGCCGTCAAACTTTCGCCCTGTTTATCTCTGATGCTGGTGAGCGACGCATTAATGGTTTCTTAAGTTTTCCATAAGTTTTATTCTGCTTCCGGCGCGCAGTGGTAGGTACTCTCGCGTTGGGTGTGGTAGCTGGTAGTTTTGCAAAGACGGTGAATTTTTTTTCTAAGGATTGTCGAGAGGAGAGACAAAAACGAATTGTGTCTGGGCCAACGATTCTTTTAGCCATGGGTTTCTGTTGTTTTTCGCTTTTGCATAAACGATTAGCGTACATGGTCTGCTGGTTCCAAAAACCGATGTAATAATGGATGTTGCCCGGAGGCGGTGCGGTTTGGTTGTGGTTAGTCCTCGTTGTTTGGGTTAGATGGTGAGCTTGCTAATTGGGTTGGAAGGTGGCATAATTTTTGAGATTTTATCAACGGCGAGGGGTGGCAAACAACTCAGCGGCTTGTGCTTTCCAATCATACGAACAGATTCAAGATTTATGGAGCGAAAACAACCGAGGGGCAGGAGTGCAACGAATTCCCTGCCGCCAAGTTGTGTCCCTTCTTATATGTATTTTTTCTGCACACAAAAATAGAACTAATTTCGTTGATAATATTGTCCTGAGACATAAAACACAATTCGACACGTTTGCAGAAATAAATTTAAAACTCCTTCAATAGTTGATGTGTATGTATACAAAATACACTCAGAAAAAAAAATGTAGAGCGAAGAATTTAGAGATTTTAAAAAAATTGTAAGTTAAAAGTTCTTGGTTCAAATATTATTTTTGTCGACAAGAACTCGTTTTTAAGTTTTTAAGAATCAGGTATTCAGCGTAAGAATAATATACTCTCCATAAGAATTTTATTACAACATTTCCAACAATTTCATTCTTAAATCAAAGATTTTGATATTTGGGTTCATTTTAACCAACGAAAATTGTTGGCATTAATTTTTTTTTTCTGAGTGTAGGGTTATAATTTGTTCAACGTTACCTAACATGTGGTAAATAATACCTAAATAATTATGCACCTGCAAATATTTACACCTGTTTTAGGCTACTTCATCCAACTTAGACCATGGACGCTCTGATTAGCGGACAATCAACTTAAACAGCACATTTGATGAGCATTTATTTAACTTACGGAAAAATGATACCTAATGAAGGCAAACAACTTTGTTCATTCAAAAATCGATCGTATCTATAATATTTAACGAAATACGTGGGGAAAGTAGGTAACTTCTAAATATCCTAAAGGATTCTCTTGCTCCTTTCCGAGCACTGACTTATAAAGCACAAATGAGTAGCCGAAATGAAACTCGATATCCAACTATGTACACAGGTTGATCAAAGATGGAGGTGGTCATAAACTAACTACTAAATAGACTGACAGCTTCAGCCAAAAAAGAGAAATCGCCTACAAGCTGAATTTGACCTTGGATGTAGCCCAGTTTGAATTCTTGTATTTGTGCCTATGTTAATCAAAGGGGCTCACTCATACTTGAAAAAAACCAGCCTACACTCTTCCGGTTTAAACCGGATGTCGGTAGCCTAAGGTGGGCTTTCATTTCGTTGTCGTGTTGCGGGTGTGTTGGGCAAATAACATTTGTTCTTATGTCGTTTTCGATTTGGCTATACAGATTTCTGCTGCCAAATCGAATATAAAATCCGAATTTTATTGGTTCTTATGTTTATTATTATTGAGTTGGCCGCAAAAATTAATTGTTTCCACATCCACTGGAAATCCATTTGAATTGATTTGTTCACATTTATAATAACTCATTTCGAAATAATCTATATATATAAAAATGAAACCCGTTTTCCGTTGTCACGACATATCATGAAAACGGCTTGACCAATTTGGCTGATTTTTTTTTTGTAGTTTTCTAATAGTCTGTACAAGGTTCTTACGGAAAAAAATTGAGGCCACCATCGACAACATTAACCAGCTTCTTTGAAATGTGCCAGAGTGATGATTTTGCCAGAACGTTACTTTACTCCGAAATGCCAAGATATTATACCTGGAATCAATCATCAAAAAAATTTGAACGACGAAACAGCCAGTTCCAGGTTACCCACGAGTATTTTCCACCGATGCACTAGGCCGTCTTTATGCAGTCCACCCCAGTCAAGACGAGTGTTTTTATTTGCGTTTACTGTTAGTCAATGTTCGTGGTCCAACATCATTCCAACATCTGCGAACTGTTAATGGTGTATTGTGTGGCACATACAGAGAAGCCTGTTAACATTTGGGATTGTTAGAGAATGACACTCATTGGGACCACACTCTCGAAGATGCTGTGATTTCGTCAAATGCTAAACAAATACGAACATTCGAAATCATACTGATACAAAATGTTTTAATGCCGTTTAGGGAAAACAATTTTTTTTTATGTCGTGACCAAAAATATTTTTTAGTTTTAGCATAAATTATAATCTGTAGTTATTACATAAAATGAACAATATGCATTTGTTTAATTCTAAAAATGAATTCGATATTTTTATTGCTTTCACTATTGCTGTCAAATTTGTATGCATTTGGCTTTTTCTTGTACCTAGCCATAATACAAAAATCGTCGTAGATCGCATTATATTTATGTGAAAAGCACAAAGAGTGCACGTATGTTTGTCAATTAATAATTTATATTGTCTTTTTGTTAGGAGTTTGATCACTTTTATTTGCTTTCCGATATTAATACTTTTTTTTTAATATGAATAGCATTTGCATTTTTACTGTTCCTAAGTAACATTATTCAACACTGTTCAGTGTTATTAAACGACAGAATTTCCAATCATATTTTAATTCTGTACAAATATGGTATTAAATAAACGAATTTGGAAACATTCACCAAGCCTAATAGAAATTTATTCAACGTTCATGAAAATTTTCTAAAATTCATTTATGCCCTAGTGGAAGCTTGGGTTCAACTTGCATGTTGCTAACTCATTTTTTGAACAACCCCCACGGATTTCATTTATGCAGCTGCATGAACTTTGCTATCAAAAATAGAATTTATGCAAATAAAACAAAAAAATAACGGAAATGTGAATGGATGAACAGTTTTTGGTGCAGAATATGAATATAGAACAAGTTATGCTACCTAAAAAAAACATAATCAACATATACTTTTTTACATTTATTGTTATAAATCTATTTGCAAATTGTTTGTTATTGAAAGAGTGCCACCCGGCGGCTATATTCATTATTCACAGACAGGTAAAATAAGAAAGCGCGAGAGAGGGCTCTCATTCGAGAAATCGGGTAGGGGCACGGAAGGTGTCAGTCTATTTAGTAGTTAGTTTATGGAGGTGGTTCTCGGAGGTGGTCAATAAACACAGCGTCATCACCTCAAACAGAGGTTCTGCCAATCACTGGAGCAGTCCGTTTCGTGTTAGTGATGGCAATACCACGGAACGATATTACCATAGGTACTTATTTAGAGGCAGGTGGCCATAAACCTGTGAATGCTACTGAAATAAAAAAAAAACAATTAAGAAGAAAACTTGAACAATTACGTGTTAATTTTTTGAATCGTCCGGAAATATTTTATTGTGCGGAAAATACTTTTAAATGAATTGTTTTTTTTATTCATGTGTTTCCACCTTCAAACTCTGTCCATTTTCCGAACACTTTATCTGTCATTCCTTAAAAATAATTCCAGCTTCCACTTCCAGTAAGTGGAATGAAATTGGAAACAAATTTTAAAGCTGTTTGTTGTATAAATAAAAATTGTTTTTGCTTATTTTTTTATATTTGTGTTTAATTTTTGAATTATTGTTCCACTTTACCAAAAAAAATGTTTTAAGCATTATATTACTGAAAAAGGCATTTTTTTCAAGTTAGGCATTTCTTCGTCAAACGTGGCTGGCAACGCGAACATTGTTTTTTTCTCATCTCAAAAATGCCCAACGCGCCTGAAGTAGTTTCCACTTCAAAAACTTTTCAAATAACACATGAATTTCTGCAAAATCTGTTTAAAAAATTTACTAAAAGCAACAAATTGTAACTTTATATTTAGTCACCTCATTTCATTTATGCCCTCCGTCCAACCAGAGGCACAGAATATCATTATCACCAATCCATTCCACTCAATACAAAACCATCCCCTGGAAGATCATCTCAGCAACCCACATCGATTGCACATTTATTCAAATATCATGTAAGGTGTAAGAAAGACTTTAACCCATTTGATAAACTATAACTCAATTCTGAAGCCTCTTTTTTTAACTTTAAAAAAGTATTCAGAGATATTTTTATTGCCTTTGTACTTGTTGATTTTACCTACCATAAAACAGTTTTTATTGATTTTGATCAAAAGTGGCTCTTACGATTTAACAATAGTTAAAATAATTAATTAATAACCTGAACATATTAAAAATGACTCATATTTTTCTAAAAATGCAAATAATGCTATGTCCCTACTTTTCATAAAAATAAATTGAACGTAATTTGAAAACAAAGTCCAGTTTTTTCTACACAATCGTATTCGGGATTTTTAATTTTTGGAAATTTATTAATTTATTTTTTTTCCCTCCGAGGCAGGTGGAAATCTTCTAAAAAACTATGAGAACAGTCGGCGCGTGCTCGTAGTAGTGAGATTTTTACTCACTAAAACCACTTCCCACAAAATTGTTTCGTACTGCAACTAAGTTATGACTTATAAAGCAATTTTTTCACGAAGTTAAACACGTTTGGCAGGCAACATTATGGCAATAGTTCCTGCTCGTTCCGCAATTTTAACGCGGTTGATAATCATCGGGGTCGGAAGGTTTATTTCTTCATCTTAAATTCTAATGTACCACGGTGCACTGACGACGAATGATCTCAACAACTTATTTTGAAAAGTTTGTAAAATATTTAGATTTGTGTCACTGGTACAACCAGGGCCGGACCAACCATATGTGCAAGATGTGCAAATGCACAGGGCGCCAAGTTCTGTGGGCGCATTGCTAGGAAAGAAAAACTAATTTTATCTTGCGCAAACAAATACTGCCGTTTGCATTTAAAAAAAAGCTTGTTCAAATAAGCCCAAAATAACAACATCCATCACATCTGTGCTGAATCATTTCTTGCATATTAACGCACATCACTTGCAATGTTGCAACCATAGACAAACCATACTGAGACCCCCAACTCACAATCCTCTTGCCGCTGGCCCCCTCAGTTTTTTTTCAAATTCGCCATTTTGTATTCCTATAGGTGTTATGTCAAAAAAGAATCCGTGTGACATGCAAAAACATACAAAAAATGCAAAATAAAAATGCTGCCAACCTCGGCAACCGTGGGGAAATGTGAAAGAGTTCGGGAATACCACATTTTTCATTACTGAACGCCATTGGTTAGTTATTATAAATTGTTAAAAGGCGAATAATTTGATTTGTTTGGTTAGTAAAACTTTCTAAAGTTGATGTTCTATATACTAGAAACATATTAGGACAAACATGGTTGTGTATTTCCCGCGTTTGGATATCATTAACTTCGATTTTCTTAAATAATGAAGAAAATTTGCTCAAAATGTTTTCATTTTCCCTCAACCAATCTACATTGTTAATTTTTCATGAACATTTTAAGCAAATGTGCACTTATTCCTAAAAAAAATATTATCCACACGTAACGAACAATTTTAAATTAAACGGATAAAATTCTATGAACTCTGCCAGCAACTTTGCCCACAGCGGAAGTGTCTCATATTTCCTGGGAGTGTGTTGGTGAGCAGAATTTTTGAAGTTTCGTGACATTTGTCAATACGATTTTCTATGTAAGAATACTAGCGCACCAAACGTGAACACTCCATAAAAATAAAGCTTGTAGGCTAAGTAACGGGAAATCGGCCGGAGTTGGTGGTCTCAGTATTGTCTCTGGTTGCAACTTCAGGGAGAATCTAACTCAAAATATCGCGAAGTAAAAAATCTCACTAGATCTATGCAAGTTCACTTCTTACCTACATAATCTCAAAATATTCCACCCTCTTTATGTAGGTATATTCGCACATACGCTTACATTTAGAAAAGAGTCTAGTTCAAAGATCTCAAAACAAAAAATACCGCAATAAAAAAAACGTATTGAAAGTCTACCTTCTACCTAGTTTGGCACTGGGTACAACCCCATAGTTGTGTTCATACAGGCTTTAGCACTTGTTTATATTTATATGATAAAAGCTTGTTCTAGAGGTTAAGGTTGGAACATTTCCCGAGTAACCAATAAATGTCTCCATACTTGTTTTTAAGTCCTTCGCATTTCTTTTTTACATGCGGTTTCTGTTTTAACTTTGTGTCGAGAGTCATTCCGAGATATTTGGCCTCATTTGCAAATGAAACTTAGACCATATTTATAAATGCAGGCCGTAGGTTATTTGTTTGCTTAAATAATGTAGAATCCACGTGAACCGTCCTATATGATTTTGTCCATTCATTGACTCGGCTGGGAGGGCCTTGTAATATTTCGTTGTTTCTTTGCTCGTTGTTCCAACTGATAGTATAGCAATGTCAGCGGCAAGAGTGGCTGCGGTAGTACCTTCTGTTTGCGGTACATCACGCGTAAATAATAAGTACAGGAGTGGCCCAAGGTCGCTTCCTTGGTGCACACCTGCTCTTATTTCCTTAAGTTCTGAATATTCGTCTCCTTGTTTGACACGAAAAAGTCTATTCTCTAGATACGATCATACGATAACCCTTCGGGGAGAACTTGTCTTAATTTGCACTTAAGGCCATGCCACACCTCAAATCAAATGCTTGCGAAACGTCCAAGAATACGGCAGTCAGTTATCCGATGCACTTGATCGATCGTCGAACGTTTGCTTCTAAGCCCGAACTGGTGGTTTTTATACAGTTTGAAATTGAATGGTCCTTTTAAAAATTACTCATATCCTTTCGATATTGTTGCTAATCTAAATGGTGGGTTAGGCTTACATTCTCAATTTCAGCAGTTCAAGAACTGCACTTTTCTATCCGAGTTCTGTTTCTGTTGAAATTCCATAATTTAACAAAAGCCGCTCTATCGATACATAAATATCGTATATAACCTAATTTATTTTCCTTAAAAAGATCCTGCGCCTATATTAAAAAAAATTTTTAATAAATTTGCTTTATATATATAACTCTAGTGCCAGGTAGAAAGGTGTTAATTCAGAAATAGTAGTTTTCCGCAAAATGAGATTGAAGACTGAACATTTTTTTGTAACTCCAGGTATTCTTTTTGCGAAAAATGAATGATGCAAAACACTCGTCTGTAATAAGATTATAGGCACAAATAAGTGCTTACCAGATTTTCTGATGACTTATCTCTTTAGAGCCATTTGTCTCTTTGTTACCTGTTAAAATTAAGTTTTTTCTAAGGACTTAAGTCGAGAAAACAAATTTTGGTTTATATTAATAATCAGTTTAATTCATTAAGAAAATTTGGAAAGATTAAATTAATTCAAATAAATAATAAAGTAAAGTATTAGGTATCTTATACAATTTGTATATGTGGTCATTTAAAAGGCATAATATAACTTAAGCCCTTAGGAGCAACTTAATTATTTCAAAATATATATAAAATTGGTATAAATACAAAGAACTTAAGCCCTTAATACCAAACAATACTAAGAACTTCCTGACTTATACCCTTTGTATACAATAATTTCTATAGGAAGATGTTACGCTAGACTTATGCCGATAGGACCAAACGAAAGAGAAAAAAAAATTTACTTAAATCCAACTATATTTCAAAAACGGGATATTTTGACTTAACCGCTTACTACCTGACACCAGAGGATGATTTCTCGAATACCGCTCTGTGCTCACACTCTGCATATTTTTGTAAAGCTCAATACCATAAAAGCTTACAACTTTTTCCAAACAAAAATTATCCACTTTCGCACCTTTTCCATCTAGTATGGGTGATCAAATTATTACGACCACTAGAAAAAAAAAAGATTTTTTGAAAAGTACCCATACATAAGTTATATGTTTACTATTTTTCAAATTTTATTTATTTTTATATATTGAGAACGTCTTATAAACTTATGAAAGACATATTTTTAAAGAGCAATGAAAAAATTAAAAAAAATATATTTTGTTGCCCCTCCTATTGCAGATTAAGCCGCCCTAATGACTCTCTTGGGCACACTTTTAATGAATTTCCTACAATACGTATTTTTAATATTTTCGCTTCTGTGCGCCATACTTCAATTAATTTTTCTTAAATTGTAGCTTATTTGTTAATTTTTCTTTACATATTTCTCTTTTAACTAGCTCCCAAAGATTTTCTATGGGGTTAAGATCTAGGGAGCTTCCGGCCTTCCAAGGACTTTTTTCCACCAAAAAAAAGTTACTCCGTTTGCGTGCAGAGTCCTGGATCGGCATTCTGTAAGGCGAAACGTTAATACGTTTTCGTGTGCACGAAGAAATTTGCTTGTGTTACACAGGGCAAATCATTCGTGCGCACGAAAACGTTTGATCGTTTTGTCTTACAGAATGCCGACCCTGATATCTTTGTTGCATTAAATCCTCAAAACAGGTATTTTTATTTAGGTGGCCGTAATAATTTGATCACCCACTGTATGTAAGACATTTAGCATAGTACACCTCAGTCTCTAAACGATATAATAAATTCCCACTCCATATCCGCTCACTTCCAACCAGCGTTACCACTTGTACTACATATGTAGTACTGTGCTACATATTTGCTGGATTTTTCAACGCCGTACTACATACTACATCGTTACCCTAATGTACTACATTTCTTAAGATCCGTCTAACCATTTTACTTTTTTACGAACAACAGTTCGAATTTTGCCCCTTTTGCTTTTATAACTAAATAACTAGATTTAAAAACTTGGCATAGTGCAAATCTTCAACTCGCACACAAAGATATCGCAAGGAATGGGAAAACCAATTTTCGTGGGTCGAATGTAGGTCTGGCAAACGCTTTTGTCGCGCTTGTCAGAAGTCATTTGACTTTGCTTGTCAGACAAGAACTCTTACCCATACACATTTCCAATTATAATAGTGCAAAACAAATCCAAGTGTGTCCGACTGTTTTAGAAACATAACATATTTTGTTTGTTATATTACTACTTAATTTAAATTTCAATAGAAAAAAAAAACAGGTACTAAATTTTTTTTGAAAATGCTACATTTTTTTGCCTAACGTACTACATTTGCTAAAGATTTTATTGGCAACGCTGTGCCAACCCTATATTTTGCCAAGTATACTCTCGAATTAAATTTCAAGGAAATCTCTCAATTCTGGAGCCAATACGCATTATGTTGGAATATTCACAAAAGCTCCACCTTTGAGCCACATAATCTCCTTGTTGTTGTTAATACTCGTAGACATGTGCCGTAAGTTCTCATGCATATGCTTTAGAGACACAAGCCAAAACGCCATTGATTTTCGTCACGCATCTTTCGTAACAAATGGTTATTAGGTATTTACTGCCATTTTAAAAGAACTAAGTATTTTTCAGCCGACGAGAAAGTTTCGTGCGACACATTCGTGCACCTAAATAAATCGTGGGATACCTAAATAAAAGTTATTCCGAATATATCTATTAGCAGCTTCTATTTAATTTCAAGTTTTAAATTTAAAATTTTCGTAAAACTACTTTTCTCTTTAGTTTTAATCCTAAAATGAATGCCATGCTAAAGAACACAGTTGCACTGCTTAATTGTCGCAGAACTACGAGTGTACTCTCTCTGTCATAAGCATGCACTCAATCAAAAAATGTAAATAATCTATAAATCATTCTCTCAGGAAGCAAATACACAGAACGTTCAAACTTATATTTTCTTCCGTGGACACTACTGTTGTATATCTCTATCCCCGTATTAATAAACTCCCTACCAGTGTTGCCAGAAATTTGCTAACGGAAAATGCTAAATTATATGGAGGAATAAAACAAAAAATGCTAAAGCTTAAAACAACGACTTTATCAAAAAAAAGTTTAAAAAAAACAATAAGCCATAAATATAAATATTTTTTTAAGGTTTAATACTTTGACCGCTGATACTTCAAATTGACAAATTGTCATACAAATCTTCAGTAATGCCAAATACAGAAAATTTTGATTTTATTTGTAAATATAGCAAGATATACCACGAAAATATATCTTGTGATGGGTTTTTATGTTAAAAATTTAAAATATGCCAAATTGTATATTTTATTTTTATTTAAATTTAAAATATGCTAGATTTAGCATAAAAAATGCCAAAATGGCACCACTACCTGCAGCTTGTTCTTATCATTAAACGTGTATTAAATAATGATTTGTGTCTCTAGGCACTTACAGTCTGCGAATTGCCTTGGCTACCAATGTTTAATATATTTTCCAGTTTCTAGGGTAACACCTAAATAAAGCGTGGTCGTCAGGTATTTGTTTTGGTTATCCTGGTTCTGTCAGTCAGTAAAGTTTTCGACGACTCGAATATGGATCCCTCAAAGAAAATTGGTCAAATGTAAGTTTAGTAATTTAACACTCGTAGTTGCTTAAGAGTTCAATCGAAAAGTTGAGTTAAAAGTTATTTGAAATGAGAAAAGCAGTACAATTCGCGTGAAAATTTTGCCAAAAGCATGAATGGATAGACAAACAATTTCTGGCAGTGCAATAAATTTTAGCGTTTATAGTTTGTGGGAGTGGTAGATGCTTATCGCTTTCTCAATCGTATTGTGGATAATTAAAAATCCCCCAAAAACCTCACTGGTTGGGGGAAGCACTTTACAATTTGTGATGGTAATGTTGTTGAAAATGTTACAACACCTCCAAAGGAAAGGTAAAACCAACAACTATGCCCTGCAAGCACCTCATAAAAAGTCGGGTGTTTCCCGAAATTGAGAAAAAAATTGCACATACGTCACCGAGCAAACGACCTCCTTAACCAAAAGGTACAAGTATATCAAATATTTATCCGCGATAAAACAAATGCTTCGCACAATCTGTTTTCTGCATCGCCCCAATTCAAACTCGATGCCTGCACCCCCTCGACACAGATGAGTGTGCCGAATGTATCCGCTACCAATAATAATATAAATATTCCTACCCCACCACTACGGTGGCAGTCAGTTAAACTTGTATTATCCAACTTGAGCTATGAATACTGCTCTCCTTTGTCCTCTAGCGAGCATAATACTCACCCTCCCTGACGGTAGTCCCCATCACTTAGGGGTGAGATGCGATCTTTATTTTCCCCGTGCTTCCACCGAAAACAGTCGGTGTGGAGCTCTCATACTATTACTGAAAATGTACATCTAAATGTATGGTTGTACTTCTTCTGCCACTCCATTCTAGAAAGGAACAAGTTGAACTGGAAAACATCTCGCGACGTCGCTATCCAGACAAATGGGGAAAACTAACCGGCAAAGATGTAAACCGTTTCTACAATCAGGACAACATCAATAAGTGTATTCACAAGACGATGGCTAAAAGTGATTTCAAAGGTAAGACCCCCAAAACGGATACCTGTCCAAGAGTCATACGACTGCCTATTTACAGAGATTTGGCCATATTCATACACGGGACACGGTGACTCACACTTTGTTTCAAAGGACATGTACGAAATGCTTGTGGCCAAATGTCGTTGCGGTCGGCAACGTACCGAAGGGCACACAATCAACTGTCTACAAAAAGTGCAAAACAAATATTTAACCGATGTCAGCGACAGAGAATCATCGTCGATAGCTTCAGGTGATGATGTTCCAGGCAGAGCGATTCATGGCAAATACAGCAGCGAACCAGCCACAAACGGCTCGGATGATAGTTCAAAATCGTTTAATGGTAGCAATCAAAGCCGAGCTAGTGATGGTGGTGGTCACAGACGCAGCCGTATCCCGGAGACGTCAAATGGTAATTAATTTTACGAGTTTTCACTCGGTTCGGGGTAATACGTACAAATTGACTGAAATGCCGGAGTGCTCACGGCTATATCCGTCTCACAAAGAGGGCAACCAGCAACCACATCATAGACAGAGTGATAATATTTTTTTATTTCTATTTCTTCCGCAGGGATGATAGGATGGCCGGCGAGTCGTTATGGCGAATGGGAACAATCAACAAAGTATGTCTCACCGATTGTAACAATGCCTGGCTATAAAGTGGCAGAACGTCCTTACAGTGTAATTTTTATTGGCTAGAGAGTTGGAGTTGCTAATAAAATTGTTGAAGGCACTTTGATTGTGCATTTTGCTTCTGATAATAGGTACTTTGTGATTAATTTTTATAGAAGAGTATGTGATGTGCGACATAGACAAACCATACTGAGACCCCCAACTCACAATCCTCTTGCCGCTGGGCCCCTCAATTTTTTTTCAAATTCGCCATTTTGTATTCCTATCGGTGTTATGTCAAAAAAGAATCAGTGCGACATGCAAAAACACACAAAAACTACAAATATAAATGCTGCCAACCGTGGGGAAATGTGAAAGAGTTCGGGAATTCCACATTTTTATATTACTGAATGCCATTGGTTAGTTATTATAAATTGTTAAAAGGCGAATACTTTGATTTGGTTGGTTAATAAAAATATCTAAAATATATGTTTTATATACTAGAACATATTAGGACAAACATGGTTGTGTATTTACCTCTTTTCGATATCATTAAGATCGATTTATTGTGTGAATTTTTCTTTAATAACTGAAGAAAACTTGCTCAAAATGTTTTTATTTTCATGCAACCATTCTGCATTCACAATTTTTCATAAATATTTTAAGCAAATGTACACTTATTCCTAAAAAAAATATGTACTATCCACACGTATATAAACAATTTAAAAATTTAACGGACAACATTTTATGAACGCTGGCAGCAGCTTTGCCCAAAGCGGAAGTGGCATATGCAAGGTGCGAGCGTGTTGGTGAGCCGGAATTTTTCAAGTTACGTGACATTTGCCAATACGAATTTCTATGTAACAACAGTAACGCACTTAGCGTTTGCCACCCCATGAAAATATAGCTTGTAGGCAAGTAACGGGAAATCGGCCGAAGTTGGTGGTCTCAGTATTGTCTCTGATGTGCGACTCAACATTGAATCCCTTCTAGTTGTGCGCCCCACCAAAGGCGAAGTCTTCTTCTACTATATGACAGTGTTCACATAAACCTAGCGCTTTAATGTGATGTTATGTGCTGGCTGTTTATTTACGTGCGCGCATGCACTTTCTTTTCAAAAACATTTTTAATCTATTGGTTTCGATTGAACGTCCATAAGGACTACAGCTCTTGGCTCTTTTCCGTTTGACTCCAAATCAGTTTTGCACTGCTTCAACTCCCTACAAAGAGACTTTTATGAAATAAACAAACAGATAAGCAGGTAATGAAAGGCCGATTTTCAGTCCATAAAAGATTCACAGTGGAAACCATCTGTAATAAGTAAATGCTACATTGCGCCAACATTATACTTCCCCTATTCAGGTCGGCGATCCTATGTCTTGCAAGAATTATCGAGGCATATCCCTGCTTAATGTCGCATACAAGATCCTATCCAACGTACTGTGTGCACGTCTCAAACCGCTCTGCAACACACTAATCTTCACGTACCAGTTTGGCTTCCGGCCCGGCAGATCGACTATAGACCAAATTTTCACACTGAGGCAAATCCTGGAAAAGACCAATGAATTTCAAGTCGAGACTCACCACCTATTCATCGACTTTAAATCCGCATATGATAGCATTCATCGCCAGGTGCTTTATGTGGCGATGGCCGAATTCGGGATCCCGGCAAAACTGATCCAGCTATGTAGCGTGACGCTGGAGAAAACACGCTGCAACGTGCAATTTGGAAGTAGTTCCTCCGAACTATTCCAAACATGCACCGGATTTCGGAAAGGAGACGCACTATCATGTGACTTCTTCAATCTCGTGTTAGAGCAGATAGTGCGCAGGGCAGGTGTCAACACGGAAGGCACTACCTTCAACAGATCCGTCCAGCTACTGGGGTATGCAGACGATATTGACATCATCGGTCGCTCCCAGCGTGCCGTGATAGTGGCTTTTACGGCGATTGAAGAACAGGCTAAATTCGTTGGTCTTGTAGTAAATGAGGACAAGACTAAGTACATGCTATCAACAAACAAACAACAAGTCCACCGCCTAGGACAGAACGTCACTATTGATAGCAACAATTTCGAGGTAGTTAAGGAGTTTATCTAACTCGGTGTAAACATGAACTCCACAAATGACATCGTATTGGAGATCCGGCGAAGAATTACCCTAGGAAACTGCTGCTACTTCGGTTTGCCAAAACAATTGGGTTCAAAACTCCTAACTCGAAGGACAAAATGTATGCTTTACAGAACCCCTATCCTACAAGTTCTGCTTTATGGCGCCGAGTGCTGGACGATAAGCAGGAAGGGAGAGCTGACTCGGCACCTTCGAAAGAAAAATTCTTCGGCGGATTTTCGGTCCTGTGTGCGAGGAGGGCGAATGGAGGAGAAGATACAACCGCGAACTCTATGAGCTGTACCAAGATGTGGATGTAGTCCAAAAGGCCAAAATACGTCGACTACATTGGCTCGGCCACATCGAGCGAATGGACAATAATGCTCCAGCTAAGAGGATCTTCGAATCCCAGCCGCCAGGTTCGGGACGACAAGAAAGACCGAACCTCCGTTTCAAAGACCAAGCCCTCGCGGATGCCAGAGCGCTTGGTCTGGATAACTGGAAGCAGCGTGCCCGGGATCGCAGAGGATGGAAGGCTACAGTGTCTCAGGCAGAGACTCTTCACGGGTCGGGAGCCCGTTACGTAAGTGAGTATTCAGGTCAGGCAATTGCGAACATCTAATTTCTGACAATCTGGCAGTAAGTCTTGAAAAGTAGGTAACCCATCAGTATTGCTTCAGAGTAGTAAAACGACCCCATATATCGATCCAAAGATTGGTTTGTCTTTGCGGCCACCCTAAATCCGAAGGGGTTTCGAAAAAAAAACACTATCAGACCGCTTCCATTCATAAATATATAATATATATAATTTATTAAAAAAGATTTACAAAATTGTATTTCCACAACAATCTAACGAACTATGGCACCGATTTTTTTTATTCTTTTCTTTAAATGTGTGAAATAAATATTTGCAGGGCTTATGCTACTTTTGTTTTAAAAATACAGCATTTATGATTAAAAACAAATCTGTTTTCCAACATTTACACGCGTGCATTCGAAAATAAATTTATAAGCTGTGGAATGATAAATAGCTGAAAAGAAAAATATTTTCAGCTCTCTTCTCTTGCGTCTGCATCCGTGATTTCAAAATACAAGTGACAAGCTTAAAAAAAAAACCGGCCAAGTGCGAGTGTCACTCGCTAGAGTTGGAAATTTCGAAGATTCTTTTCTTTTTGTAAGAAGGTGGGAAACACCGAAACCCTGTGTGTGGGACACTACACACTAGCTCTAAGTAAGTGTTCTTAGCACTCTCTCTTTATTTTTCCCACGAAGCGTGTTCATTTTCCCCTTTTCACTAAACTCAAATTCCCTCTATCTTTTAACTAAAAAATCTTGCTTTGAAAATAAAATTTGTATTATTCGTAAAGATAATCAGAATTAATTAACCTTCAGTTAAAATTATAATGATTATCTTTAACTACTAGAAAATTTTGCTAAAAGGCTATTTAAATGGGTGTTGATAAAAAAATTGATGGTTTGAATTTTTATTTGTCGGATTCCTGACTTTCCCACGGAAGAGTTTAAGGTCATCGGAATTCCCACAAAAAGGTAGAAATAGCACGATGTCGGAAGACTGCTGAGTGTCAGCATTTTACTACACCTCCCGCCATTTAGAATTTATCTTTTTGCTGCTTCACGCGTATTCACAGATAAGAAATTTAAGAGAGAATTTTCTTTTCAAAATTTGCGGTGGGAATCGGATAAGTGCGCGGGATCCGAATTGACGGTCTATATAATACTTAGTTTATGGTTTATGGTCTGTGCAGTGACTGTGCGTCGGTGTGTGAATGAGCATGAGTAGAGTTCAGTATGCTTTGCAAATTCCAATTGGAATCGATGAATAGAACACACCAATAACGAATGAAAAATGGTTAAAAGGAGCGTACTTTATATAGTGATTGACAGTTTTTTAGAAATATCTTTGAAAATATTAACTTTTCCGCAAAACAGTCTTCGGCGCATATATCTCCGAGTATGATCTTCAAAAAAGGTATATATCAATTTTTTTGTAAATCAAGAAATAAACAGCTTTATGTGCGAATGAAAAATTTTTTTCACCAAATTACTAATTACTCTAAAAACCAGTCGATATATCGCTACCATTGGTATTTGTTGTTTAACTAGATGTTATACTGAATGTTGTGTGTAAATTTCAGCCTTCTACGTCAATTAGTTTCTGAGATAGACCTAGGAACACAATTAGTCTAGTGGGTTCGGACAGACAAAAGCGAAACTAATAACAATAAGGTTCCGTTTTTTTTCAACGTAAACCGTTTCATTACGAAAAAATTTCAAAGAATGAATTGTTCTTATTAAAGCCTAGTATCCTGCTCGCGCTAAATTTTAGCGTCCCTAGTCTCAGCTTCGTTTCTCCACACCAGAGATAAATGGTTATGCGCATTTGAAATTTTTATCAGTACTTGCCGGTTGCAATTCTCTGAGCTGTATCGAGCCAAGAGAGGAACTGCTCGGTACTCGTTATTTAGCTAATTTTCTCTTTTTCTGTCATTTTTGATGAGTACGTGTATAGACCTTGTGCGATTGCGATCGATTTATATCGATTGCGTTCGATTCAAACCGCGTACGCGACGAACCTAATATTTTATATAATATCTTTTTAGACATTTTTTGTATGGGGGATAAAATTTAGCGCAAGCAGGATACTAGGTTTAAACAACAAAAGAAAACAGCCCATCGATCGTCTACGTAAGACTTTTTTGTGTATCTGAATGCATTCACTTATATGAACTAATAGAAAAGGAAATTACTGTATAATATGTATATTTCTATATTACGTATGCTTATTTAAAGCTTGTTAATAAAAACAGATGTTTCTTAATTTTTTCAAATGAAAAATTTCTTCACTTAGGTAAAAAAGGGGAAAGCAGTCCTCAAAGTCTGGGAACACTGGCCTGCATGCATGAATAGGTCTGTTCCTTTACTTTTAAATCTTACGAATTTTTACGAATTTTTACTCAATGCCGTTCCTTAACTCGAAAAATTCGTAAAAGAGAGCGTCATCGAGAGAGCAATACCCCTCCACTGAGAATCTTACGAATTTTTACTCAACAAATTTCTTGGTGTAAGAATTGAAAAAGCTGTCAACTAACAGCTGATTCGAAATTTGTTGTCCTATTTGACATTTGTTTTTATTTCTTGTATATTAAAATGGTATCAACAGGCGGAAAAATAAAATTGAATTTTCTCCTTAGATTATTTTCGTGGCGACGAAATTCTTCCTCGCTGTAAGGAGTAAGAAAGGAAAATCTCCTCCACGTAATTTTTAATGCTGTGCCGCTTTTTCCTCTTCTCGAATGCTTGTAGTTCAATCAATATCAGTACAAACTCTTCCATATACTCGGATTCATGAATTCGATTAATTCTGAATCACTTTCATCGCTAGGTAGATAAATCAACTAATGTTGTTCCTAAATTAGCAAATTCTTCGAGTTATCAGATACTTTAACTTTAAGTTGCACGAAAAACTTTTTTGAATTTTTGAATTACCTATATATCTGTCGTTTTTTTGTAAGTGTTTCTCTCTGTGAGTGAATTTACCCCCACCACTGCCATATTGACAGTATTTTCCATTCTTACTACAAAAGTAAAGGAACAGACCTAATATCTATACAGAGAGACAATCAATTTAGCTCCTTCTCTGCTTTCTTCACGTTCGTTTTTGTTGATTATGTTTTATGTATTGCATATTGTGTTTGAGTTGTGTGTTCAACTGTCAATTTTTGCCGTAAAACTCAATCAATGGAAGAATTCATTCAAAGTGTGTTCCCAAACATAGCACAGTAATATGAAAGCCAAAAGCTAAAAAAGGCTGCGAGGAAGGCCTTCAATCACGCCATGAGCAACATTCTCACCCTTCAAAACTGCGGGGCCGGATGGTATATTTCCAGGTCTAATGCAATGGGGTATAGACCTAATTGCACCAAGGCTCAGGAATATATACGTTGCATGCCTAGCAATAGGCTATATCCCGATAACATGGAGGGAAGCAAATGTGGTCTTCCTTCCAAAACCGGGAAAAAAGGACTACACCGAGGCAAAGTCATTCAGACCAGTCAGCCTAACATCCTTCCTGTTAAAAATAATGGAAAGGGTGATGGTGGACTATATGGAGAAAACTGCGCTTAAGATGTATCCTTTAAATAGTAGACAGCATGCATACAGGGTAGGTATGTCTACAGAAACAGCGCTACACCAAGTAGTACGCGTTGCGGAGGAAGAGCTAAATACCGGGGGCATTGCGATGACCACTATAATGGACATTGAAGGTGCCTTCGATAAGGTATGCTTTGAAAGTCTGAAACAAGCCTTGGAAAAACGTAGGGTTAACCCACTGGTGGTAAGATGGGTGGACAATATGTTGAATACGAGGGCGATTAATATTCAGACGGGAACCTCAAAACTCAGAGGAAGGGTTAGCAGAGGTTGCCCACAAGGAGGTGTTCTCTCACCTACACTGTGGAATATCACTGTGGACTCTCTTCTCGACAGACTCGAGGCGACGGGCATTCACACAGTGGGATATGCCGACGACATAGCAATAATGGCCAGAGGCAAATTCATGGACGTCACAGCAGATATCATGAGGAATGCACTCAGAGTGGTTGAGCGGTGGTGTCTGGAACAAGGGCTCTCCATTAATGCGGCGAAAACAGATCTAATAGTCTTCACTAGGAAGAGGAAAAATCTGGAATTTCGGCCCTTAACACTTTTCGGATCGGAACTAACAATGACTAAGAAGGTTAAGTATCTGGGAGTCTATCTAGATACTGGACTTACTTGGAATTACCATGTTGAGGAGAAGGTCCGGAAGGCAAAGAGGGTACTACATCAGTGCAAACGTGTATGTGGACAGAGGTGGGGACTCTCGCCTAGGTCAGCATACTGGATGTATACGATGATAACTAGACCCATTATCACGTACGCCTCGGTTGTATGGTGGGCGAAAGCCTCTCAGAAAACTGTGAGGAAGCACCTGGATAGGGTTCAGCGTTTAGCATGTATGGGAATTACAGGTGCAATACGTACAACCCCAACATGCGCATTGGAAGTCATCATGGGGATATTACCGCTAGACTTATTTATTAAGAAAACAGCGGCCCAAACGGCACTTCGCTTGCATCGAGATGCGAAATGGCACCATCGTGGTACGATCTATGGACATAGGAAGATCCTGGAACTTGTTAAAGACGAGATTAGGGAGCTAAACATGCCTATGGATCGAATAACAAGGGTGCGTATTATGGAAAGAAATCATAAAACTCGTATTGAGAACGGATTACTTCCAGAAAAAAGAAATGGTGAAATAGTGATTTTCACGGATGGATCCATGATGGATGGCGGGGCGGGGGCCGGATCTATTCAGAAGAGCTGGAACTTGCCCGTCACATTAGCCTCGGGAAATACACTTCAGTATACCAGGCTGAGATGATTGCCTTGCTTTATGCGTTGGACTACTTGCTTGAGTGTCAGGTGGAAGGAAGAAATATCCTCATAGCACTGGACAATCAGGCGGTGATCAGATGCATGGAACAAACAAACATCACAACATCACTGGCACTGGAATGCGTACTTAAACTCAATAAGTGTTCATCTAAAAATGAAGTAACACTGACTTGGGTACGAGGACACATAGGGATCGAAGGCAATGAAAAGGCGGACTCCCTTGCAAAACAGGGGTCAACTGAAAAGTTGCTGGGACCAGAACCATTCTCTTCAATTGGCAGAGGAATGGTTGAACAGCTTGTCCACAAATGGATCACGGCAGAACACCTGAGAAGGTGGTCAACCGTGGAACAATGTAGACAAGCTAAAATGGCAATAAAGTGGCCGACCTGCTCCACTCAAAGAAGAGTTCTAAGCATGAGTCGAGGAACATTGAAATGGGTGGTGGCTTTGTCTACAGGACATGGTAATTTCAGGTATCACTTAAGGAAAATGGGCCTTATAGAGGATGATACTTGTAGACTATGCCTGGAGGAATCTGAGACAGCGGCACATATACTGTGTCAATGCCCGGCATTGGCTGGCAGAAGAATGAGGATCTTGGGACATCAATGGGTCGAGACCCAGTCGATGAAACGGATCTCCCATAAACAGATGCTAGCGTTAACACTAGGAATTGAGCCCAGAGAAGAACTGTGGAGAAATCCAGAGAGTCTCTCTGAGTAAGATTTACAGTGGTAGAGAGACGAAAAGAGACCCGACAATGGTGGTCTGATTCGATTTTCTCTCGAAATATATATATATATATATAATATGAGAGCCATGTTTGGTGGTGGGATTCCCCATGGATTCCGTACAATTGTAATATTGAGTAAACTGAGTTTTTTACAAATCTTTCATTCAAGTTCCAATGCAAAAACTCAAATGCAGTTACAGAGAATGAACACATGCATATGGATATGGCTCATTTTTCATTCAGTCATATGATTAAATTGAAACCTGCTTATGGCAAACCAGGAATACATGTCTCACATGTCAGTTACGTGAGTGTTCACACATGCTAAAAAAGGTTGTATTCCATTTAAAACGGAATATTAGATTAAAATATTGACATTTCATTATATTTTTATTTTCCTTACATTTCGTTCTTGAAGAGGAAAGGTTCTCCTTTGCCCCTCTCATAAAATGTTTGATTAAAATCACCCACAAAAAGGAGAATGTCTCACGAAGTAAATCTCGTCTAAGCAAATATTTTAAATTGACAATTTAAAGACGAAGACATAAAGACTACGAATTCCAATGAATTTAAGCGCCTTAAATTTCCTGTGACTTGCGTTTTCCATGGCCATCAATAAGGCGCAAGGGCAGTTATTTGAAATGTGCAGATCAATTTGGACAGTCCAGTTTTTTTTTCACATGGACACTTTTTAGGTTGTATGTTCAGGAATAGGCAAACCATCAGCTAATGATGAAAAAACAAGGCATGCAGTCTATCAAAAACCATTAAAATAAATAATAAAATTGAAAAAATGGTCGTTTTATGTGTTTCATTTCATCATTGATTGAGCATTACTGTATTGAGTACTGTTTTTTTTTAGGTTCGATTCTACCAAAGCAAAGTAAAGTAGGATTTTCAGCACGCAATTACAACAACTACTATGAGTCCTCGAAGTGTCAAGTAGAGCGTAGTTGTTATAATTGCGTGATGAAAATCCTACTTTACTTTGCTTTGCTTTGCTCAGATCAAAGCTAAAAAAAACCAGGCCTATAATCACGTGTGCATGTTCCGAGTATTTGTTTGTTTTATGTACATACATACATGAATTGTTTTGTCATTAAATCAAAACTGCAAATATGCTTTTGTTATATTGGGTGAGTAATCCGAAACATTAATTGAACACACCACTTCCATAATCCACATTGATACATCTACACTCTACAGTCCACAACGAGCTGGTGTCACGGCCATATTATTCACTCCGGGTGCAACTCAGATTTGAGTTAATTTTACACCCGATCATTAATCCGCATTTTGTAAGCCCGACAATTTAAACCTATGTCCATATTATTCACTGAAAAACATTCATTAAGCCCGCTGGATTAAAGATGGATGTGAAACACTTTAACCCGTTTTTAATCGGTTTTAAACTTACGTAATGTCAAATTTCACAAATAATGACATTTTTTTTTTATTGTTTGTCGCTTGAAAATTGATTTGATTTGTAGTGTGCCGATTTTAGTTTTTAGTGCATTAGTCGAATCATGGAATGCATGTAGCCTCCAAAATGCCTTTTTCTTTAGTCGGAAATATTTCCCAAAAATTCACCACATCGTTATCGAGGACGACGTTGATTTGCCACCAGCTCTCCATTTTATGAATGACATACATTTTTTTCCAACTCTTTGCACCTTTTTATTTTCTTTTTCATTTTCTACTTTTCTTATTTCTTTCGCCCTGCGATCAATATTATGAAACTGAGTTTTACCCCGAGTTAAAGTACTTATAGAACGGTCCCCGGAGTGCAGTTTAAATCCAATCGTATTAAACGCAGTCAAGTTAACAAAACTGGGTTTATACTCGGGTTAAACGACTGAATATTATGGACTTGGATTTAATTTTTGGGTTAAACTCACTTAAACCCGGGTGTAACCTTTAACCCGGATTAAAGGGAGTGAAGAATATGGCAGTTATTCAACGATCTTTATAATAAAGTGTTTCTCTTTCAAATCATAGTGAATGGTTTTTTTTTGGTGCGCTACTCATGTTACATGATACCGATTTCTACATATTTCAATTATTTTGTTCTGATAATCTCATTCACTTTATTGATTATAGTTTATAGTTAGATACAACATACATAACGCTCGTATCTATACTGCTCTTCGCAGTATTATACTCCAAAACTGCATACCACTTTTTTTCTCAAATTACTGCGTTTATACTGCGAACAAATATAAAACTTTAATGAATAAATGGAAATGGGTAGAAATATTTAACCATCTTAATAACACCGATTGCGAATAAAAATAAATGGCTACAAACTTTGAGTGCATTATATGCTTGCCAGAAACTACAGCTTCGGTGGAAAAATAGGCGTTTTTTATTTTACCCACATGATCTAAACTAAAGGGTCCGCCATCTAACTTTTTTCTTTTCAACTAGTGCTTATTTCGCGAATGGTAACACTTAGCTCATGTCTGATTTGACAGATAATTAGTTTTATCCTTCCGCTGAACGAATATGGTTGTGTATACGCTTGAACAACGCTGGGAAATATTGCGATATTACTTTGAAAATCATGGTAATTTTGCAGAATGTGTGCGAAAATTGCGTACGGAATTTGGAAGAAGAGAAGCACCGTCAGCTCCGTATGTGCGTTATCTTGTGAAAAAAGTGAAAGAAACTGGCATCCTCATCGATAAACCAAAGCGTGAAAAGCCAAAAACAGTGCGTACACCCGAGAAAATTGCTGCTGTGGCAGAAAGTGTGCGTGAAGCGCCATCAACATCAATTCACCGTCGTTCTCAACAATTGAACATTTCGGAGACATCATTGAGACGAATTTTGCATAAAGACCTTGGTATGACGCCATACAAAGTCCAATTGGTTCAGGAATTGAAGCCAAATGACCATCCAATGCGTTTTCGCTTCGCTAAGTGGGCCTGCGATCGACTTAGAGAAGATGCCGATTTTGCCAAAAAAATCATCTTTTCAGATGAAGCTCATTTTCATCTTGGCGGGTATGTAAACAAGCAAAATTGTCGCATTTGGGGCACAGAAAAAGATAAGTGTTACGCCGACAAGCCAGAGGCAATTGAAGGACAATATTCGTGAAACCATTGGTGAAATACAGCTGCACACAATCGATAATGTGCTTAAAAATTGGACCGATCGTGTAGGCTACTGCATGGCCAGCCGAGGCAGCCATTTGAATGAAATTATTTTCCATTATTAACCGGAAGGATGTACTTTCAAATAAAAAAAGAAATTTGAGAAAATATTCAGTCGTTTTTTTTTATAGCATTTTCAAAAAAAAAAAAGTTATTTGGCGGACCTTGTATATAGATCATCTATTTCTATGGTTTACAACAACGAGATCCAATTTTTGTTGTAAACCATGAAAATCAATGATCTATATAGATCATGTGAGCATAATAAAAAAGGGATAATGCTTCAAAGTACATAATACAAAACAACAATCACAGAATGAGATACAGAAATGGAAAACGAGGACGATTCAAATGATGGAAATGAATTGCTGAAAATACTGTTTTCTTTTAAATCGATCTACTGCTTTTTTTAAAATGTTTTGCTGAAATATATTGTTTTTATGCCGAAAAAAGATACGAGCGGTATACATACAAGATATTTTTTAATACAAATTATCGATCAAGTGATCAGAAAGGTGAAAATGGATTATGTTTTTGAATAAGTAATCCATGTCAAATACCATAAGCATGCTACGCGACTCATCGGGTCAAAAATTGCATTTGTTACTTTAAATTTGAACGCCCATCAAATCAGTCGGAGATCCACTAACACATTAAAAAAAGCGGCCAAGTGCGAACCGGACTCGTCCATGAAGTTTGATGAAAAAAATTTTTTGAGTTTCAGTTCTAAGTATTGGGAACCCCCAAAATTTATTGTTTTTTTTCGTTTTTGTGTGAAAATCTTAATGCGGTTCACAGAATGCATCTACTTACCAAGTTTCAACAGCATAGTTCTTATAGTTTCGGAAAAAAGTGGCTGTGACAAACGGACGGACAGACATGACGAATCCATAAGGGTTCCGTTTTTGGCCATTTGGCTACGGAACCCTAACAACGTCTCTCCATCTGCTATTTTTCTCCTCTGCAGAAAATATACCTTTTCTCAAGCCAGGGCTTAGTTAATATTTTATTACAGTCCGGGTATATGTCTGTGCAAGACTTATGCAATATATAGTTTCAAAAAGTGACTTTTAAAACTTGCATTGCGTACATTGCTTTAACTCAGCAACGCTTTATCGGACTTACCACGAAAACAGACAGATTTTAGTAAGTTTGTCCCTTATTCATCTAAGCTATTAATCATTTTCTTACCTTATCAATGAACGTCATTCGAGCCGCCTTGAATAAAACGCTTTAGACGATGGATCTCTGCATTTTTTCACATTTAAAGAATCCAAGGCGCATCTGTATAAATCCGTTGTATACTCAAAAACTAAAAAAAAAAAAACAATCATGAAACATGAAGGCAAATCATAGCTTTCGCGACTGTGTGAGGTGTAATATAGTCGCACTTATCGTGTAGTTTTGCGTAGTAGTCTTGAGGTTCGTATTCTCCATATGCAGAGAGCGACAGTAGCGAGAATAAGTGCTTCACTTAGCCGGCTAGACGAAAGCAATTTCCCTTTGTTTCTTGCTGCATAAATGTGCGCGCATTTTTTTTCTCATTTAGCAATTACGATGTCTCACGCGGATAGGAGGGCGAATTTAAAGAATTCCAATTGAAATCGAGAATCAGATCAAACACGTTGAAGGTAGATAAGTCGAACGAAAATATTTGAAGTGACTTGTATCTTTGATGGTTAATTATAATCAGGTCAGATGTGTACCACAGCAGGTGTATTCGTGGGCTGTGTAAAAAGATGATTTTGGCTACTTAACAGAATTCAAATGTACTTGAGATATTCCCAGAGATACGGTCCAAAAACAGATGCAGATTAGTCTGGGATTTTCAAAATAAAAATATGCATAATTTGATTCCAAGCCTCGTATTGGTTGAAATAAAAAAAATAAAAACTGGTGCGTACGGACCTAGGCCGAGATGGATTTAGGAATTGAAAAAATTGCCACTCTGGGGTCAGATTCTGTAAAAGGCGAAAACGTTGAAACGTTTTCGTACGCTCGAATGATTTGCTCTAAAGTGTAGAACTAAATCGTTCGTGTACACGGAAACATTTGAACGGAATCTGGCCCCTATCGTTATGCGCTTGAGCTGAGGTTATGTCTTTATTTTGAGAGAAACCTTTTTCTTTTGCAAAATCTGAAACTTGGATCTTGCAGGCACCTAACTTACTATTTAGGCGAAGCTTGATGAATTCCTGCCTAGCAAATTTTAATGTTACACTAAGATAAATTTACAATAAAAAAATCAAATGTAAATCCGTTTAGCTTTTTCGTGTTTAAACATGTCACTAAAACAACATAACTGAACTGAATTTTATTTGCATCGAATTCACACATGTTTGGTGGTCAAGTAATGAACATTTCAATAATGTATCTATTTGCCTTAATTAGTTCATGTTGAAAATTATTCATAAAATATGAGTGCGCTTAATTTAAATATAATTCTATTAAAAACTGTTTGAACTGAAATATTCAAACAGATTTCTGTTCAAATAAACAATGAACAAGCTAAGCTATATTTCGTTTGAACAAATGAATACGTGATCGGTGAGGCATTAGCAAAATATTGTAAGCAGAACATTGTTTCATGAAACATGAATGAGTTTGTTTTCAGCAGAATTATATTTACAACGTTTGGAAATAAAGTATTCGAACCGATTTACATTTATTTTGACCATGAATATGTTTGAATAACCACGTTTTGTTAAAGCACCGTTATATTTCGTCTTTCAAGTGAAAATGTGCAGTGAAAAGTAGCATTCAACAAAGGTGCGTTGATTATGTCGGTCGAAATTTTTAATTATCGTGTTTATGCAATAGAAAATTAAATCGCGGACATTAACTCATCAGTGGCAAATTTAGACGACTCATGCACATTGTACGTGATTTCGACAGACGTGAATCAGGATTATAATGGTAGATATTCATGACCTTTTGGAGGAGTGGAATTTGACATAATAATCATTTTGTTTTTGACTAATGATATTGACCTTTATGTATACTGTTGTCCTATTGAGGTTAAAAAATTTGATAAACATTTTCAGTCTTTTGAAATTGGGAAAAAGCTGTGTAAGACCCTGAAAATAAAGAATATTTCCTATTTTACGAGTCCTCCCATACATATTTATCCAATTAATAACGGAAAATGTTATTTTAGAAATAAGTTTTTGTAAAAAAAAATGTGCCAATAAAACTACACTTATTCAATAAATGGAAATCGGTTTTTTTTTATGACGTTGCTTACATATGTTTTCCCAGGTTCCACTTCAATCTTGATGGATGCAGTTAAATTAAAATGGGTTAGGTTAGGTTAGGTACGTGGGTTGGCGTGGAAAGCTCCGTGCCACACTCAGGTCAATACTGACCCATTGTGATGCCCATTGGGGGAAGAGGTTGTCCCTTACCCATAATAACCCTGAGACTAAGTACTCACTGTGCTATTGCATACAAACCATCCTGTGGATTTGATGAAGCTCATTATCTTGTCTATATGTGTTCCAGAAAGTTCCTCTAGGTCGTGGAAGAAGTGTCTCCCTAGGAATCTGTGCCTGTAGTGCTGGAGGCCTGGGCAGTGACATAGGAAGTGGGTTGTGTCCTCAAGAGCTTCCTCATCACCGCAGCCCCTACAAAGTTCTTCTTCAGTCAAGCGTAGTTTATTCATGTGATACCATAGAGTATTGTGCCCCGTTATAATTCCTACGAGGGTGGAAAGAGATTTTCTATCCTTTCGCATTAGACTCTCGGTTCTGGCTTCATTGAAAGTTGGCCATAGCCTTTTTGTGGTATGACAAGTTTCTAGTGCAGTCCATCTAGCGTTCGCCTCTCTTGTGGCTTTTCTTCCTGCTTCAAGCTTGAGTGCGCAAGGCGGGATTTTCACAGAGGGGTCAGCTTGTTCTGATACAGCTGCCGAACCTTGTCTTGCTAGTTCGTCAGCTTTCTCGTTGCCTGGAATGCCTTCATGTCCCGGAACCCAGCAGAGCAATATCTTATGCTGAGTGCCAAGAACCCTAAGTTCTTCGCGACAGCATTTCACAAGCTTTGATTTTATTTCTATCGCAGTTAATGCTTTTATTGCTGCCTGGCTGTCGATAAAAAAGGTAATACCTTCAGGTGGTATTGCCCTTACCACAGACTCACGGGCTGCTGTTGTCACTGCCATGACCTCTGCTTGGAAGACACTGCTATGGTCGGGAAGTCGAATCGACTTTGATATGCCCAGCGACTCAGAGAAGACGCCAGACCCTACCCCGGTTTCCATTTTTGAACCGTCCGTAAAGACGGCTACGGATTGTGCGTTGGGTACGAGTCCTTCGCTCCATTCTTCCCTACTGGGATAGGCGCTCGAGAAAGGTCTTGTGAACTCTAGGTATGGCGTAATGTAGTCCGTGTTGGGTACATAGCCAAAATATTTCTTTAGGATCGAGGAGTGACCCGTTGCATTTGTTCTCCAGCTTACTGTCTGACTTATCCTCAAGGCGCTGATTGCAGCTGAAGATTGTATAAAGATGTCTAGCGGCAGCAGGTTGAGAATAGCCTCAAGACCTGCAGTAGGAGCAGTCCTCATGGCACTCGTGGTGCCAATACACGCTAGTCTTTGTACTTTCGTAATGGCCTTTAGGTAGGTGGTTTTGCAGGTTGCCGGCCACCATACGAGACAGCCATAGGTCAGTATAGGTCTTATTATAGCCGTGTACATCCACAGTTTGATTTTAGGGGATGGTCCCCAGGTTTTCCCAAAAATTCTGCTGCATGAGTAGAAGGCTACTGAGGCTTTTTTGATTCTTTCGTGTGTGTTTAGTTTCCAATTTAGTTTTTTGTCCTGTATAAGACCCAGATATTTTGCACTGTCAGATACTCTGAGTGGTATACCGCCAACAGAAGGTGCAACAAACCGTGGTATTTTCCTCTTATTTGTGAAGATAACCAGTTCTGTTTTCTGGGGATTTAAGTTAAGACCGCAGTTCCGGGTCCAGATATCGAGGGTTTTTAGGGCGCCACCAATTTGTTCGCTGAGTGTTGGAAGGAATTTACCCGTTGCCAACAAAACTACGTCGTCGGCATAAGCCGTTATTCTGATGCCACTGTTACTAAGCTGTATAAGTGCCTCGTTTAAAACTATGACCCATAGTAGTGGTGATATAACCCCACCCTGAGGAGTTCCCCTAGAGGCATAGGCTTCTCGCTTAGAGCCCCCAAGTTCAGTAATTATATGTCTTCCTTCGAGTAAGCTCACAATCCAGTTGATAATGAAGCCTTCAATGTTATGCTTACTTAGTGTCCTGCGTACGGCATCCGTTCTGACATTGTTAAACGCTCCTTCAATGTCCATGAAGGCCGCAAGGGTGAACTCCTTGCCATTCAGAGTTTTTTCAATTGTACTTACAACACAGTGTAGGGCGGTTTCCACACTTTTGCCTTTAGTGTAGGCATGTTGGGCCGGGGACAAGTCTTCCGGGCGTAACCTACTACGAATGTGTATATCCAACAGTCGTTCTAATGTTTTCAATATGAAGGAAGTGAGGCTTATTGGTCTGAAGTCACTTGCATTAGTGTGACTTGCCTTGCCAGCCTTTGGTATAAAAATAACCTTCACTTTTCTCCATGTTCTTGGAATATGTCCCTTTGTGAGACAGCCAATATAAAGCCCCTTTAATACCGGAACTATAGTGTTGGCAGTTCTTTGCAGCATTATAGGAAAAATACCGTCGAGCCCTGGGGATTTAAAGGGAGAGAAAGATCGGATGGCCCAATCTATTCTATCCTCTGTGATCAAATCTCCAGGAAGGTCTGTATCCCTGGTATTATAGGTATATTCCTCAATGCATGGCTGAGCAGTACAACCTGGAAAGTGCGTTTTCAGTAGCAGATTCAAGGAATCCGAGCAAGATTCGGTCCAATTGCCTTCGGGGTCCTTGAGAGATCCCAGAGTAACAGGTTCTCTGGTAAGGATTTTCCTCAATCTCGCGGTTTCCGTGGTACCCCTTATTTCATCACAGAAATTTTTCCATGATTGTCGTTTGGATTTTTGAATTTCGTTTTTGAAGTTTCTCTGACTTGCTTTGTATATATCCCAGTCAGAGTCCAACTTCGTCCGGTTGGCCGTATTAAGAAGGGTCCTTGTTTCCTTCCTAATTGCGGCCAGTTTTCTGTTCCACCATGGAGGTGATAATTTGGTTTTCCTTTTTACTAACGGGCATACGTCTTCGAAGGCCTCTTTGAAAATAGTGACTATTTGCTCGGCTTTCAGGTCGATGTCGTCCGGGCAATTAAGATTACCACATTGTAAAAGATCCTTTCTTTTCTCAATCTCCCTGCTAAAAAGAGCCCAATCAGCTTTTCTTGGATCTCTGCGTGGTTGGGAGGGGTTATTGCAGTTGCCTACAATGAATTCGATGATTCTGTGGTCAGAGTAGGATTGCACATTAAGAACGCTCCATTTATCGATAGTGAGGGTGTCGGAGTTATTAAATAGCGTTAAATCTAAAACCTCCTGCCTATTTCTAACTATAAATGTTGGTTCATCCCCTTTATTGGCTACTAGAAGATTGTTTTCAATAATAAATTCAAAAACTGACTCACCTCGTGGGTTAATGTCTCCGCTACCCCATTGTGAATGGTGAGCATTAGCGTCGCATCCCATAACAAGGTCCCATCTCTCCTCTTCCGCTTTGTGGGCTAAGGCGTGGGTGATTGCAGCTGGTGGTCCTTCATACTCGTAGGGCATATAGACGGCTGATAAAATCAGTGGGGGGAGCCCCCTCCGTTCAAGCCTTACCACGGTCTGGTCTAGATTGCTGTAGGTAGATAGAAGTAGTAAATTAATATGTTTTCTAGCTACTATGCATGTTCTGTTCTTACTCTCCGCATTAAGCGGTTTGATGCTGTATGTTACTAAATCTTTATGATTTAGCCCACATATTTTGCCACGGGATATCCATGGCTCTTGCACCAAGGCAACATCTATTTTTCTTTCACCTAAGAGATAGATGAGGTTAGCGCTAGCAGCTATGCTGTGGTGTAGATTTATTTGTGCTACTTTCATGTCGGTCTTACCTGATCATCAACCGCCTTCCTCCTTCTCTCAGTTCTTTCCGTAAAGGGTCGAACCTTGCACCGGGTAATTCCAGTACGGACCTTGTTGTTGAACTTCCTCAGCAAAGGCATCGATTTGTGGTTTAACAAAACCACAATTTCAGTACCTGCTTCGGAGTGTTCACCTACCTCGAGCACCTCCCAGTTCTCACTATGGAGTTCGGGATTTAGGTGCCGTAGGTTTCTCTCGATTCTTTCCTTTGGGATATGTGGGCCGGGAATCGAAATCCGACCCTTAGGTCTTGTGAATTCTAGCAGGTCCTTCTTTACGACAAGTCGTAAGTCGGCATTTGCCCATGGAGCCTGTGTAGTTTCCACGAAAGTCTTGAGCCAGTTCATCGTGAATTCGTTATCGCACGATAGGAGCTTAAAACCTTTGAAGGTCGAGAGTTGCTCAAAGAAGGGTAACTGACCCTCTTTGTTAACGATAGTTCCGTTAACACCATCAAGGATGCGCAACTCTATGAGTCTCCATTGGTCTTTGCTCAACCTACGATCCGGCTTGCTGAAGTCCACTACCGCCACTTGTAGATTGGGCTTGGTGGTCGCAGTCAGCTTGGCCCTCTTGTTGACCCTACTTGTCGAGGGTGGCGTTAGTGTGTCGTCATGCCTACCCCTCTTTGAGCTTTCCTTCGTCGGCTCAGACGCCTGTCCGAGGACTACTTCCGCGCCGATTTGTGGTTGCTTGAGTCTGTCAGAGATTGAGGTGGACAGCAAACGGCTTACCCTCCTCGTCCCGTCCAGACTACCAGCAGCTCGCCTAGTCGTCCCTATGAAGCGTCGTCTACCTACTGTGTCTGTCGTTTGTTGGTCGCGTACGTCTGAGACTTTTTTGGAGGAGCTTGCAACCGGCTCGGAATCATGTGATTTCGAGTCGATTGCTGGCCGAAGTCTCTCATCGCCTGAGGTGGGGAGCAAGCGGCTTCCCGCCCTCGACGTAAGAGGTCTTCTCTCCTTTTGTCCCCGTTTGTTTACGTCATCCCTAGTGGACCTTGCGAGCTTGAGCGTGTTGCGGGCTCTATCCAGAGCGGCTCTTTCCTTGTCCGTGAAGGACTTCGGATCACGCTTACCAAGCCGCCGAATCAGACGAATGGCATTACGTCTACGATTCCGTATTGGCGTTCTTGTCTCGTCCCTAGTCTTTTGTGTAGAGACTGGACAGGGCGCATCCCGATCCACTCTACCTGTCCTAACTACTGTCGCAAAGCTGCCTGTAGTAGAATTACCCTTGTCTTCAGGGCTGCTATCGCCTGACTTTGCGGGTAACGACGACTTTTCCTCCAAAGAAAAGCAGAGGCTTGTCTCCTTCGGATCACCCATCGCCACTTTGCTGTCGTCTACCTGAGTTCCATCCTCACTCAAACGCGGGACAGCCCCGATCGTTGCTGAGAGGGATGTATCTTCAGCCGGTTTGTGCATCGCCACTGAGAGGGTTAAAGGCTCCGAGCTTGTCGATGCGGCCACCATTGGTCCTGACTGGCAGAGGCTTGTCGCGGACTTAGGCGGCCCCATCAGTGTGCTCACGCTCAGGTCCCCCGGCACCGACGGTAGAGGGGTGCACTCCTTTGGAGTATCCCCCGATACCGACCGCCCCTGGAGGTAGGCCCGCGCGTTGTGGAGTCTTTTCCTATCATTTTCGGACAGTTCCTCCCACTTCTTTGTCCCCAGTCTCTTTACTGTTAGTTTGCAGTTTTTGGCGTGCCTAGAGCTGGTGGAGCTGAAAGAGAACGATGAGCTAGCGATGGAGCAAGTGTCGCTAGAATCTAGAAGAAGTTTCTCTAGATTAGCGTCAATCACTCCAACGCTTTCCCCGTCCGAAATGTGTACAAGTGCGTCATCCGCACTAACTTCCGTTTTTCGGTCAGTGTTTGTTGAGCTAGGAGCACCTGGCCGGTCCGTACTCTTCGCTTTATTTTTTGTTGTTGTTGTATTTTTAAACATTTGGGTCCCACGAGTAAGGGGGAAGAAGATGTCCGCCTGCACTCACCCCTGTATGCAGGTAAGGGGAATTGAATTAAAACTGAAGGTCCCCAGGTATTCAGAGTTTGCGCTTGCGACTGAGCACCCCCCCAGCCATGCAGGCCTCGGCGCGTCGTTCCTTGCCTTGGGGTCATCACCTTTCCCAAAACCCGTTTGACGAACCGCTACATGGGAAAAATCTATCTGAACGCAGTATAGATATGTATTCTCTTTCGGTAAGTCATCCGGCTTTAGATGTTGGGATGACAAGCGGTTTGGTCCGCGATAGGGCTTTCACAGAGAGTAGAACAATAGTTGTCCGTACGAGTACCAACCCCACATGACCACATCCCTGCTATAACCCTAAATCCTAGGATCGCGAACGGATCGTACCTAGGCTCCACTATCCGCCACCTGTGGTCGCGCCTGGTAGGGAACCACCCCTGGCAAAAGTAATTGAAATAAGCGAAATGAAAAAATATACACCTATATACAAATATATTTATTTAAATCCTAAAAAGATTTAAAAAGATACTCATTCAAAAGTCTTAAATATTTTGAATTTAATTTAAACAGATTTCCGTTAAAAAATTTGGATCTACATTCTGTCAGACGAACGTGCTAATAAGTTTAATTCAAATAGATATCAGATTACAAAATTTCCATTGAATATATATATTTATTTCAAACAGAAAACGAGTTGATCCAATTGAAGACCAACTACAATGATGATTCAAAGTAATAAAGTAATTCAAGCTTAAATTAAACAAAAATCCTTTAGGCACCAAATCATATTTGTTTGAATTTGATTTAAACACGAATGTGTTTAGTTTTTTTCTCGGTGATGACTTAAAGTAACTAGGGGATCTTGGAACTCATCGCTTTGTAGCACTCTTCATTTAGTGTCTTAGCAGATTTCTACTCGAGCTATCGCTATGTAAAGGGTGATTTTTTAGCTGGTTTGGTTTTGGCAACACTGGTTTTGACAGCTGACGTGTGTTTAGTACCTTGTGTCACTGTCAAACAGCTTCAGTTTGGTTTGCAATTTAACCATGGATCGTCTTACAAATGAACAACGCTTGCAAATTATTGAATTTTACTATCAAAATTCGTGCTCGGTTCGAAATGTTCATCGCGCGCTGCTTCCATTTTATGATCGGCATTCTCGACCTTCTGAGCAGTCTATTCGGAAGATTTTGACCAAATTTCGCACCAAATTTACTTTGTTGGACATTAAACCACCAACACGTTTACGTACTGTGCGTAGTGAAGAAAATATTGCGGCCGTATCAGCTAGTGTGACAGAAGACCGCGAAATGTCGATTCGGCGCCGTTCCCAGCAGTTAGGCCTTTGTTACAGCACTACGTGGAAAATTTTGCGGAAGGATTTGGGCGTAAAGCCTTTTAAGATACAGCTGGTGCAAGAACTAAAGCCAGCCGACCTACCACAACGCCGAATTTTTGGTGAATGGGCTCTTGGAAAGCTGGCCGAGGATCCGCTTTTTTATCGAAAAATTGTGTTCAGCGATGAGGCTCATTTTTGGTTGAATGGGTACGTAAATAAGCAAAATTGCCGCATTTGGAGTGAAGATCAGCCAGAAGCATTGCAACAGCTACCAATGCATCCCGAAAAAGCTACTGTTTGGTGCGGTTTATGGGCCGGCGGCATTATTGGGCCATATTTCTTCAAAGATGATGCGAATCGCAGCGTTACTGTCAATGGTGAACGCTACCGAGCGATGATAACAAACTTTTTTTTGCCCGAAATGGAAGTTCTTGACTTGCATGATATGTGGTTTCAACAAGACGGTGCCACATGCCACACAGCACGCGAAACAATGGCGCAATTGCGAGGCGAGTTTGGTGAACAGTTAATTTCACGTTTCGGGCCGGTCAATTGGCCGCCTAGATCGTGCGATTTGACACCATTAGATTATTTTTTGTGGGGGTATGCCAAGGCTAATGTGTATAGGGACAAGCCCGCTTCGATTGACGCACTGGAAGCCAACATCCATGCATTCATTCGTGAGATACCGGCCGATATGTGTGAAAGAGTATGCCAAAATTGGACTCAGCGGATGGGCTACCTGAGACGCAGCCGCGGTCAACATTTGCATGAAATTATCTTTAAACATTAAATTGCAAGGTTCAAACTATCGATTCAAATAAATATTTCATTCATTTTTTCGAATTTTTTGTGTTTTTTTTTAAAAACAAGTTCTAAACCTCTTAAAAAATCACCCTTTAGCTTCGACATATCTTTTGTAATCTTTTGTAGGACCTGTCAAGTGAAACTCAAACTTTTGATTTCAAATGTCACATCTGTCTTACAACTCAACAGCGCGCGTTTCTGGTATTCCCTTTAAAGAAATTTGTGCTTTTATTCATTTCCCATAAGCATCGAAGCAAGTTTTTTTCTTTCAATTGGTTACTGGGTCACAGAAGTCGTCTTATAGATCAAGTTGTTTTTTTGGCGGAAAATAGCTTTAAAATATATCCGTCCACATAAAGAGGTCTTGAATATTTTACAAGCAGAAATTGAACAGGTAGAACAAAACCTATTCAATCCTGGCAACCAAATATTACTCTCCAAGGTCGCAGACGATAAAATCCGCTTCGATAATCGAGAATCCTATCCACAGTCGTGGAGCATAAATTTCTTTATTTACATTGCTCCCTAACGACTTCCTTCTACGCATTGAGTTTCTTACTTTCTTACTTGACAGACGACATAAAGTGGGTATAGGCTGAAGATAATATTAGCATACATTTAAAATCATTTCGCACACGAGCACGAGCTTTCAAATGTAAATCAAACAAATCTCTTTGCATATAAGGACACGACGACGACGTCGCAATTTCCACCACAATTCACACACACTCACTCTCAACTCGCAACCCAGTTTCGAAACGACTTTATCCACGTGTCGAATACACCAAAGTGTTCTACATTAACATCCGTCCTAGGGTCTTATCATGGTTAACCCGTTCTGTCGCTCGCATCATAACCTTCAGACAATTTCAGTTAACATAAAACATTATAACCCTCCGACTCTCAGTGTTTCTAATCCTCGCTCGTGAGGCATTCTCGACAAAATGTTTTATCAGGTGGAGGATTATAATATTTAAACTGAATTTTTGTCTCAAGGGTATCACTGAGTTAATAAATATGTAGAAGGTTAGACAGGACGAATGGTTTGTTTGGTGAACCATTCCCAAATGAACAAAGTACAACAGTCGAATAGAATATCCTCCCACCGGGCAATATCAGCTAAAAGAAAGAGAAAAAAAAAACACGCCAGACGATAAGTTTAAGCCCACACGCATTTCTGTAAAGCTTTTGGTTCGCCACTCCGAATGAAGAAACGCATTTTTCGTCCTTACTTTGTCCTTGTGCCGTGCCCGTCGATTTGCTCCTTTATGAGACGCATTTCCAGAGTCGTGTCGTGTGTCGTCGCTCGTCTGGGTAGGGATGGTATTGTGTCTGAAGGTCGTCACAAATACATACCTACTCCTTTCGTCATTGTTGCGTTGCTGTACACACACACACACTCTTTGTGGGAGCCGACTGACCCAAGGTTATGTAAGGACTCAATTCTTATCACCACAGTCCCTACTTGCTCTCCTACCACGGGTTGGTGGATTTGTATTGCGAATGAATGCGTATGTAGCCAAAAAATCCATTGGAACATCATACGGATTCTTACAGAGAAGACGAGACAAGAGATACATACAACACAAGGACGGTTTTGTTTCACCGAGAGTGTTTGTGTATTTCGGGGATTGCTCCTTAGTCCTTATTGTCGTTGTTCGTGTTGGACCCGACGAGCTTCTCGAATACCATGCGAGTCTCTTCACACGGGACGTTACTTTTGCTAAATTAATAAGCAATGAATTTTGATTTACCGAGGTTCTGAGCCAGGGGCTGTCTGACTGAGAAGTTTCCTTCCGGATACATTCCTGTCGTTATTGTCTGTCTATATCTGCAGTTGCATGGGAAGTTGAAATTCGCCTTGAATCGCGTAGCACAGCTGGAGATAGTGGATAATAATTTCTTTCCAAAGAGAGAACTAAAATGCAATTAAAACTTTCAAGGATAGCTATGAGAGCACAATGTTGTTCATTAGTGATGACTGTTAGACTGAGTGGAGTAATTAAAATAATACATAAAAATCGGCACTGAGGACTGTGATGTACAGATACAATACAATAGTATGATTTGTGTCTGGTGATGGATGTTTGGCCATCTTAAGCAAAGGAACAGTCATTCTTTATTTGTGTTGTAGGGTCATGTCTCCAGTAGACGAACACTTAGTGGTTCATTGTAAAATAATCACTAACTGTGGGAGAACCGTTCAATTTAATATGCCAAGAAAAATGAATGAGCTGCCATAACTCAAACATTTTAAAATAAAGTTATGTTTTTCCCTGTAATTGTTATTATTTTTTTATAAGAAAATAAAAACTGAACTTATTCCCCAGTAGTCGAACACTAGCTTCCTAAGCCCGAACATTAAGTTTCCTTACTTCGATCTCATGTTTATTTTCAATTAAGAAAATAAGAAAAGTCCATATTTTTGTTTTTACTTAAAACATAAAAACCGGTAACAAAACAATTTAAAAGGAAATAAATAAATAGAATTCACAAACAATTAAAAATAAAATTCGAAAGTTCGAATAGGAAACTCGAAGAAATTTGGTTCCCTATGATCGAACAGTCAAAAAATAATAAAATTATTATGTTTTCAGATAAAAAATAGACATAAAATAGATATAAACTAATGAAACAAGCATTGAAAATAAACATTTACCTCAATTTTCAAACAAAAAAACGCACTTTCCTCCGACAATCGCAATAGTTGTTTTTTTCTACTGAACCCGCACTCAAACGCATTCCCTAAGGACTCAATTTAAACTGCAATTTTGAAACGTTAACAATAATATTGTACCAGCTGGTATTGCAAAAACGATTAAACGTAATACCACAATATAGCATTTTGCGTTTGTATAGGAGTTGAAAATATTAAAAATATACAGCTGTGTAGCTTTTTACAAAAAGTGTTCGACTAAGCATGTCGTGGGATTGAAATTAGCAACATAAACATGAAAAGGCCTACGATTATTGCTGAACAGCAACTTTGTGACAAAACAATTTTTGCCAATAAAGTGAACTGAAAGGCTTAAGAAAATGCTAGAGAGCACGCTGGGCATTTCGCTTTCTTTCTGATGTAATGGACAGCCATTTGCAGCTGCACATTTTTACAGGCTTATCAACTGTTTTCATTCGAAAATGTGACAGATTTTGGTGAAATCTGCCAGGATCACGGGCGTTTTTCCCGAATAAAGCATTTAAAGAAACCTGCACGTTTGGATCAATAATTTTTCTTTTGGGCGGTAATTTGGAACAACTGTCAGATAGCTGTGAAGTGTGAAGTGTAATTTCAAATTTCCATTTGCAGTGACTTAAGTCAATTTAAATAATCGGGTGGGATATTTGGGACAGAGAAAGAAATCAAAAAGAAGTTATTAGAGTCGGGTATGTGTGCATAATTTTATTGGGCTCGTTCTTACCTGCTTAATGGGTTCCAAAAAAAAAGAATTTTAAGAGTCTTAATTTAACAAAAGTGATCATATATTCTAGGGAAATTTGGGATAGGGAAATTGATTTCAATAAAAGCAACAACTTAGCAACTGCTTAGTGGCGTTCATTTTCAATTCAATTCATTAATATTTTGCTGTTTTTTTTTAATTTTTAAATTTATGTAGTATTCTCAGAACACTTTTTTGCTCTAGGTCACTTTTGATGTTCGATTGGTACGAAACAAACGATTTTTTCCTATTTCAGAGCACTTTTGCGAATCTGATTTTTTTCTCAGAGTTGCTTCTGATTTACCCATTGAGTTTTTATAATCTATGGTCACAAGAAAAAATTGCTTAAGTCTGTTTTACTCATTTTTCAGGAGAGCAGTTTAAAGTTTGAAATTTAAATTTAAAGCGTGAAATTACAAATGACTCTATTAACTCTAGTGACTTAAGCTGTTATGTTTTTTTTTTTTTAAATTTAATGGCATCAAAATCTCAATTTTGTTTAAAGTCGACTTTAGTGGTTATGGTACGGAATCGAACGCAATCGCACAAAGTCTATACATGTACTCATCAAAAATGACAGAAAAGGAGAAAATTAGCAAAATAACGAGTAACGACTAACGAGCAGTTCTGCAGTTCTCTCTGGGCTCGAAACAGCTCGGAGAATTTCAACCGGCAAGTACTGATAAAAATATCAAATGCGCAAAATTGACAGGAAACAAATTCAAAATCTGTTTTAAAAATCAAACAAAAATAAAATATCTGAAAACAAAGAAAAAACGATGGTGGTCGAATGTTCTCCTAGAACGTTTCAAATGTTGCTAAATAAAGGTAAGTTATAAATTTATTCGTGATATGGATTAGATTTCAAAGATGTAAGTGGCTCAAAGTAGCTCGAAGTGTATCCACGTACTTTGGTGTATGTTTTCAGCTTTCTGAGAGAGTTTCGCTCAATTTTTCGAGTTTGACACATTTTTAGTGCTTGGCTCGTGAAAGTACGCGAATGGACCTAGTATCTTCTCAGTTCCGTATTGCATATTTTACTACAAATGAACAGCGATGCTTTTTTGTAGCTCACATACATTTACTTACAGGAATTGAAATTACAAAAACAACAATGCAAGCAAATGGGTTTTAGGGGGGATAGATAGATGAGTAGATACGGAAGATATCCATCTCTTTAAATTCATGCATCTCTGTCCGAGAGTTGAACTGTCTTGAAAGAGACTCGCAATTCAGCCGTTCGGACTAAAATAAATAATCTGCATAAAATAATTATGCTTCAACTTGTCACAGAAATAAAAACACGCAACACGAATGGTTGTAAAAAGCTAAGCCTAGGGTACCTACATTAATCTGTTGCGCTAAATATTTATTTATTTATATATTATCTATGTATAGATAAGGAAGCACATTCAGTGTAATAAGGTTAAGAAGAAATATGTAAGTGGATTGACAACGGCACTAATTTCAATTTCACCGAAGATTTACCTCCCGCGATAAAGTATTAGTGGGATTGAACGACACATGGAAGATACCTGTAGGTTTTTTTTTCCTTAGTTTATGGGTCAATAAGTAAAGAAATTGTTATTTCGTTTTCTTTTTCAAAATACATAATAAAATAAAAATATTACAAAATTAATTTCAAATCACTCTTTGTAGCTTTGCTTCTTTTCTTCTTCTTTCTTTGTTTACACGTAAAGGCTGGTACGCAGCTGTTCCGGAACGAAGAATCCCATACAAAAATGACACAACGAAATCATGAACGAATAATTTTGCTCTCTTTTTCGTTTTGCAGTACGCAGCTGCTGTGAATTGATGGCGGAAAAGTGGGTAATTGTAGTAGATTGCTTGGTACAATTCTCCACTCTCTTTTCACACACGTTTATTGTCCGGGACATTATTTGTTTGCGAAAATTTGACATTTGTACTGCAGAGTTACCAGCTTTCTGAGATGTATGGAGCCAAATTTATAAATCTTGGAGCCAAAAAAGACAAACTTAATTAAAAAGATCAAATGTGCGCATTTTTTTGAAGCTCTTTGGGGTTACTTATTCTAATTACATTGTTTTTAAGGACGACAATATTAAATTAAAATAAAAACAACACCACAACTCATCCATTTTTCAAAGTTAAAAATGTTTAAAAAAAGAAACGCCTATGGAAACGAATTTTTGTATTGAATTATTTTTAAATGGGTTTGTATAAATGTGTGAAAATCAATTGAAATGGACTTTTGCTAGAACCAATAAAATTCGAATTTAATGTTCGATTTGGCAGCAGAAATCTGTGCGTTTGTTAGGTCTACCTTAGAGTACTGCAGCACGATATGGAATCCTTCTCATGCAATTCACTCTTTTAGATTAGAGAAAATCCAAAAACGATTTACTAGAGTTGTAATGAAAAGACTCCGCTGGAACATAGTTATGCCTTCTTATGAAACGAGGTGTAAATTACTTGGAATTTTGCCTCTACACATTCGAAGGAAATATTCCGCGGTTATGTTCATTAGGGACATATTAGAGGATCAAATTGATTGCCCCTCTATCTTATCTCTAATTGGGTTCAATGTTCCTGCGAGAATGCTTAGAAACCGATTGTTTTTTAATATTCCGTATCATAGAACTGTTTATGCCGCCAACGAACCAATATCCAGGTGTTTACGAGAAACAAATACTGTTTGCGATATGATAGATTTCAGTCATAGTAGGTATATATTTAAAACAAATCTATTATTAATTTTAAGTAACTTTAATGGTGGTGATGTTTAATATTTTGTTTATATTTAATATTGTATCAAGTAATCACTGAAGTATAATTGTAACTTTGTTTGATGAAATAAACTAAACTAAACTAAACTAAAAAAACGCCATAATTGTTTAGAAACTTTTAGTTATGCGAAAAGAGTACGTTCGCAAGAGAATATATGCATTTAATAAATTCCTAAGGAGCCTAAAACTCGCCAAACTTTAAAGAGAATAGCGTAAAATAGGAAAAATCTCAAATGACAATTTTAAGGAGCCAATGAAAAGTTCGAGTAGCCATATCAGATATAAATAGCCAGTTCTGGTAACACTGCTACTTGTGTATCAGCTGATGCAACTCTCCACAAAATTTTCCAGACGTTTCGCTGTCCATTTGGAGATCACCGGAAAATTTCGTTCCGGAACAGCTGCGTACCAGGCTTAACTATGGAAATGAATCTCTCCGGACAAGATGTCGCTCTCTTTTTTTCTTTAACAATTTTGTTTGTACTAGAACAGGGGTGGAATTCTGTGAGGCGAAAACGGTGACAAATTTTCGTGTGCACGTGCACGAACGATTTGCTTCCGTTACATAGAGCAAATCATGCACACGCTGTAGAGAATTCCAAACCAGGATTTAGTAAAGGTTCGTAAAATTCAAGTCCTGGAGCAGACCTAATATTTTCACTGATCCACAAAGCCAATGGACATAACTTCCACAAAAATCTGGTTAACTGTATCAAAAGAATACCTTGTGAAGTTAACTCGCCAAATATTTTCCAGAAACCGTTAAATTGAATTGCGCATTTTGGCCTCATATAAAGTCTGGCTAAAAAAGTTGGCCACAAGCATATTTCTAAAATAGAGCAGCTTTTAATAAATGTATCCCAGCATTGTAAATATGTATTTGGCATTCTTATAAAAAGTACACATCATGTCTCGATCTATCCTAAGATTCATTTCCGCAAAGATTCTGTTTCGAAACGGTGGGCTGGCAGGTGGACTTCTTTGCCTTCGCAGCGAATATCAGCTTCTCGATTCCAACCATTGGTGACTCAATCATCAGGTACACAAGGATTGACACAAGCAGTGTGATACCAAAGTCACCCCAAAATCGTAGTATCTGCAAGGATTTGTCAATAAGAAAGCAAATAAAAAAAATAAACAATTAACTGCTTACCACATCATAGTTTGAGAAGTGTAAATTCACTCTCGTCCGTCCGCTGTGAACAGTTTCTACGAGCAAGTGGAAGATATACATACAATAGGATAACCTGGCCATAGGTTGCCAAAATGTCCACGAGAGGAACGTATTCGCAAAGCCGCCATATCCATTGACGCAGGCGAAAACTATCCACGACAAAGCCAGCGGCCAAGCCACTCGACTTAGGGACAGGTAAAAGGCGCCTTCGATGGTTGTCAATGGGGTAGCTCCGGGCTGCGTTTTTGGATACAAGGCAAATAGTCCAGTAGCCAACAAACCAAATGATGTTAGCCACCCGATAACCACAAGAGTCTGCAAGTAATCGTGTCATTGGTATGTCATAACTTCGGTAGTCGGCTTGTACATACCTTTTTTATTTTGACTCGACGATTCCTGCCGTTATAAAGAAAGTAGCCAAAAATGATGCCAATTATCCAGGGCGATGCCCGCACATGAGTGGCGTAGTATATTTTCCGCATCTCCTGATTGTCGGCACCTAAATTGCTGAATGAAATATGTCACACTGTGTCGTATATAATTGAGTAAGGACATACCCTGTTGTGCTGAAAACAGAAAAGTTATTGACCACAATTATAGTGAACAGGCAGGCCACCAACAGCAGACCCAGAACAGCCACTCCAGCAATGGCCCTCTTTTTCCACCTGAATATGGGTATCAGGATCAAGGGTGAGAGGACAAACAATTGCATATCTACGGCAAGGTACCAGGTGTGACCCACGCACTGTGTATTGGAAATGTGTCAGTGGTTAAATGTTACGCGTATGCTCAGACATTTCGCTTTGTTTACCATTTTACCAGCGGCTGCATAATTTTGCACATACAGTAGTGTGGCCCACCAATTTTCGTGACACAATTTATATGTCGATGTGAAGGCTTTCCATTGTGGGCCATCTCCCATATGGCGATACAGACTAACGAAGAACAAAATAGTTGCGGCCACAACTGGGGTCAAGCGTATATAGCGATGCACGTACATGAGTAACACATTCAGTTTGCCGCCGGTTCTAAAAATTTAAAATAATGCATTTTAGATGTAAAATTAATGCCTAACTTGTGGCTTCGAGGACTGCACGAACTATTAGGATTGGATTTTAAATAAAGTGCATTTTTCCGCATTACATGCGAATTATTGAAGATAGATAGATAGATAGCTGGGAGTAATACAAGAGATCAATGGAAGGTAGTTGATAGCATTTTGGGAAAAAGTAGGCAACCAATAGGTATTAACAGCTTGGTGATAGAAGGCAAAATGATTCAGTTAAGATTTCCAACGAACACAATGAGTACTTTACCGAAATCTCAGAAAAACTGAAACCATCTGTAGAGATTCCAATGGACTGCAATTGTTCTTTAAGATCAACAGAACATTTACAATCGAACAGTTTTGTTTTCCAAACATTTTCTTCAAACGAGACCTATAAGCCCAAGTAACAATTTGACTTCGGTAAGGTGCTATCGAAGCTATTTCACCTCCCGCAATATTAACTGCATAAGGTCTAAAGGAAACGCATTTGGCGCACTTTAATGCAAGTATTTACTTATTTAAGACTTCCTGAACAGCTTGGATAGACCTTACCGAAACTTTATGGAAGCTTTATAGAGGCTCCAAAATGAACAAGAAAAATATTTATTTTTTTTATTACATTTTTCAATTTTCCATTTTCTTATTTTTTTATTTTTTTTATCTTCTTAATAAACATTTTCAAAGACTTTTTGCAATTTTCATGGAGTTTACATTTACATACTCGTTATAATTTACATTTTACTTACATGCAACCGCACTGAGAATCGAACATGGGTCCTGTTGCGTAGTAGTCCAATACACTACTCCCTAGGCTAATTCGTCATAATGCTGTAGCAGTGATAAATCTGAACTACTTGGTACATTTTAGAGTTTGGTTAAGATTTGCAATAAACTTGCCGCTTACTCGACTGAAGTTGTAAGCAAGACATTTAGTGTTACCCTTATTTATTCATGGGCGAAAAGTGTTTATTTAAAATCACATTACTGACATATTTTTCAATGTGCTAGAAGGATTTTATTTCTTGTAATTTTTCCCCGATTCATTAATTATGGTTTCTTTAGACAGCTTTGATTCATTTCATATGAAATTAATTTTTACCTCTATAAAGCCTCCATATGTAAGTTAGGAGGAAGTACGAGTAAGTGCTTCTGTACAGCTTCCAATCGCAAGCGGTTGACTGCATGACAGTTCATTGCTTCTATAATGCCTTCGGTCAGAAGCTCTAAAGAAGCTTATAGGAAGCGCTTCGAACCACAAGCTTTATCGAAGCAATTCACTTTCCACACATCTCCAGACACATTTTCAGATGTATAATAAAGATCTTATCGAAGCTTAATTCCATATCCCTCTATAAAGCCTATGTAGTTATATGCTTCGTAAAGGACTTACTGAAGTTATTATCGAAACAATTGCTTCGAAATAGATCAACTTCGTTTAACAAAGACTATAGAAGCTCTATCGAAGCTGTTGCCTACAGAAATTACAAATTTGAACCTTACCGAAGTAAAATTATTACTTGGGAGGTATTATCATCCTTAAAAAGCAAACATTCGTGTACAAGCGATGGTATATCGAGTGTATTGTTGAAGAAAATATGATTCTAAATATGTCGTGGATGTTTTAAGTTACTTGGTTGCAACCATTTTGAACACTTACTAGTGTTCAAAATGGTTGCTTTCCTCAGCACCTGAAAAGTGCTGAAGTTATACCGCTTTTTAAAAAAGGTAATAAAAGTAATATGTCGAACTATCGACCTATATCCCTACTACCATAGTTTTCTAAGATTTTTGAAAAACTTGTGGAATCCCGCATATTGTCTTTTCTAAACAGAAACAATTTTTTTAGTAGTAAACAGTTAGGATTCAGAAGAGGAATGTCAACCGAAGATGCAATCCTTAGAGTCTGTAGCCAGTTATATGAAAGTATGAACTGTAGCAAATCTGCCATGGCTCTTTTTGTGGATATGACAAAAGCGTTTGATATGGTAGACCATGACCTGCTTTTAAAAAAATTGTATACCTAATGCTGGTTTTAGAGGAGTAATTCAAAATATGAATGTACTGCAAAGATATCGGAAGATCTTGAAACTTTAAGACTTTGGTTTGCGGAACATAAACTGATTATTAGCGAAAAAACTAAACTAATGTCTTTCAACATATCAAATAACGTTTTAAATGATTTTAATTTATGTTTCCATGCTTATGATTGTAAAAAATTCTGTTTACCCTTACATAGTTGTGGAAAAAGTAATTTTGTTGGTAGTTTAAACTGTTCAATTGTTTTAAAATTGAATCAGTTCATCACTATAAATACCTTGGAGTATAAATTGACGATAATATGAATTGGAAGGATCATATTCAAACCATTAAATCGCTTATGCTCCTAGTAACTCGCAAAATGTATCTCATCAAGCCACACTGTTCCCAAAAAGTATTCAAGTCAATTTATTACGGCCTTGCTCACTCAAAGTTGCAGTATGGTATCACCAGTTGGGGTGGTTCTTATACTAGCTCTTTAAGACCATTATTAATAGCTCAGAAACATTTAATCAGGATTGTTTGTAATAAAAGTCGTTTTATTCAAAGCTGGCCCTTATTTAGAGACCTAAGTATTTTACCAATGAGACACCTTTACGTCCTTAAAGTTCTAAAAGAATTTTATAAGAAACGCGGTAACATTCCTAGTAGAACTACACAGCTCTATACTACTTTTACTTACTTAACGGGCTCCCGACCCGTGAAGAGTCTCTGCCTGAGACACTGTAGCCTTCCATCCTCTGCGATACCGGGCACTCTGCTTCCAGTTCTCCAGACCAAGCGCTCTGGCATCCGCGATGGCTTGGTCTTTGAAACGGAGGTTCGGTCTTCCTTGTCGTCTCGAACCTGGCGGTTGGGATTCGAAGATCCTCTTAGCTGGAGCATTATTGTCCATTCGCTCGATGTGGCCGAGCCAATGTAGTCGACGTATTTTGGCCTTTTGGACTACATCCACATCTTGGTACAGCTCATAGAGTTCGCGGTTGTATCTTCTCCTCCATTCGTCCTCCTCGCACACAGGACCAAAAATCCGCCGAAGAATTTTTCTTTCGAAGGAGCCCAGTATCAGCTCTCCCTTCCTGCTTATCGTCCAGCACTCGGCGCCATAAAGCAGAACTGTCAGGATAAGGGTTCTGTAAAGCATACATTTTGTCCTTCGAGTTAGGAGTTTTGAACCCAATTGTTTTGCCAAACCGAAGTAGCAGCGGTTTCCTAGGGTAATTCTTCGCCGGATCTCCACTACGATGCCACAGCTCTATAGCCTGCGTATAAACACCATGAACCTTGTCAATGTTCCAATCACGCACAAAACCCATTTTTCGCACTTCTATACTGTTACAGCCCCCTTAATGTTCAATCATATACCATTTTCTGTTCGACCAGCCATACATTTTAATTCATTTGTAAAAAAGGTTAAAGACTGGTTATTCACTATTACTTATGATGTCCTTGAATCGTTACTTAAAAGCAATATGTTACCATAATCATCAGCACATGTGAATGTCTAAGTTTTAATGTTACTTTATTCTTAATTAATAAATTCTTATCTATTCTCTGAATTATTTTTCAAATTGTCTTCCCATAATTTTGTAATTTGTTGTTATCCTTGATTGTTATACAACTCTTTGCAATGAAGTCATACAAAAAAAATAAAAAATTATTTTACTAAACCGATGTTCCCCCACATCAGATACATTTTATTTTGATAATTAAATCGCTGTATCAATCCACACTAACTTTTTAAGTTACGGATTGATTACTATTTTTCCGCTGTAGATATTCTAAGCAAAATTTCATCTTAGCTTTAAGTTATGAAGAAAAAATAAAATAAATAATAATAATAATAATAAAGATAGATTTTATTTATAAACTTCATTCTTTACAAAGTTTGTACATAGTACAAAAAAAAATCAATCAATGAGCATGGCTTTGCCGTCTGCCTGATTGACAATAATTTATAAATAAAAGTAAAAAAAACTAAATTGTTGAATACCAAAAAAGAAATATACATAGTTTTTTTTTTAAATTCTCATAAATTATTCTTTTCCGATAATTTGTTTATTTATTTATTTTTAATCAAATGAGTACATCTACTGTACTCGCTAGATTACTTAATACAAAAATATTCTTAAAAACGACTACCAAAGCTTAACAGCAGAATTAATTAATTTATTCCTTAATGAATCCCTACTAAGATGAAAATCGAGTAAACTACTATATTCATTGGATTCCCTAAGGCATCAGAAATTGGTTCATTGTATCCATAATTTACTCTATGATAAGGTACATAAAATAAAAGCTCTTAGATTACCTTTGGCAACCAAAGACTCAATGTGCTTGCAAAAGCTAAGTTTTACGTCAAAGATAACTCCAAGATCTTTTTTGGATGAAATAATGGACAGAGGGGTATTATCGATTACGTACGTATAGTGAATTCGGGAGAGGTTACTATAAAAAGAAAGGCTTTGACATTTAGAGACATTGAGATGAAGGTCATTACTGTGACACCATATGGACAGTCGTTTAAGATCCTCTTGTTAAAGAATACAATCGTGAATTGAACATATAGGCCGGAACACCTTCAAATCGTCGGCAAACATAAGACACTGGGAGCTCAAAAACAAGTCAGGAATGTCATTAATAAATAAAAGGAAGAGCAGAGGGCCTAAATGACTACCTTGAGGTACTCCAGACGTAACATAAACTGGTGACGAGAAAGTGTCATTTATGCGAACATACTGGATACGATCCGTTAAGTAGGAATGAATCCACATTAGGAAATTAGAGTGAAGTCCTAAGCCAGTTAGTTTAGAAATCAATATATTGTGGTTAACGCGAACAAACGCTTTGGCAAAATCAGTATATATGACATCACATTGCAAGCCCTTCTCAAGGTAATTCAAGACGGAATTACAAAAAATTGAGAGGTTTGTGGTAGTAGATCTGCCTGCGACGAAGCCATGTTGAAACGGAGAGATAAATCTCTTTAAGAGAGGTGTAAGTTTGTCACAAACTAGTTTTTCAAACAACTTAGGAATAGTTGAAATCCTACAGATTGGACGATAGTTAGTAATATCATGTCTCGATCCAGATTTATTTTTTTCAAAAAAAATTTCCCGACCGGAGAGACAAATTAAAGACTAAACACAGAGGTACAGAAACGCAAAGGAGCACTTTTGAAGTAAAATTGGCGGGATGCAATCCATACCAGGATTTTTATCTAAATTTAATAAAGAAAGAGCAATTTTAACTTCCGGAATTGAGCACTCTAAGTTGCCGATATTAAAGAGATCACAGGACATTGATCTATTACTAGAGACTATAGATGTGGTAGTGCCACAAGAATATACAGATTGAAAGTGTTTAGCGAACATGTTACAGATGGTTGAGAGATCAGATGAAGATACGTTATTTAGACGCATGCAGTTAGGAATACCATTAGATTGTTTTTTGCTATTTATAAAGTTCCAAAAGCGTTTACTATTTGTCTTTAAATTTGATTCGACAGAGAGAACATACTGTCTGTAAAGAAACTTGCTTAAAACATTAAATTGTTTTTGGAGCGTCCGATAAATTTTCAAAAGTCGTTATTACTATTACGAAATAGTAAGCCATATTGAGATAACTTTTTAACTTTTTAACTTCTCCTTATTTCTTTTAGGATTGGGCACTTCCCGAGAAAATGAACACATCCTCCCTCTCCTGTAAGTTACACAAGCTGCACAGCTCCGGTAGGTCTTCTCTGTGTGGAATATAGTTTAACTTCAGAAGTTCTCCCCTCAACTTGAAAACTTGTTCTATTTCTTGAATGCTGTGTTCGACTCGGAAGTAGTTACAATCCTGCAGGTTATGATTTAGGCGGCTATAGATCATTCTATGCATTGATTTTGAAGCTTGCTCCAGGTTTAATAATCTTTCACCTTCCTCCACCTTTGAGATGAGTTCATACAGTTGGCGTTTGCAAAGTCTGTTATTCTCCAGATCCAGATTTATCCCATAGCCCTCAGCGAGTTGCATCCATTCCCTGTACCATCCTGTCTTTGGTTGTATTATTTGTAGCCTTTCATCCGGCCAAGCCGGTTTCCAGCATTATCATGTAATTTGGGGCGTTGGGTGGAAGGTGAAATATTCTTTTAATATAGTGACGCAGTAATTTCTCGACAGTATCATATTTTCGTACTCCCCAAACCTGCGCCGCATAGAACATGATGGATTCTGACACAGTTACAAAGACCTTATACTTGCAATACCCTATTACTTGAAAATAATCGTAAAAAATTCGCGCGAATTTGTTACTATTATTTTCTTCAACAGAAAGTTGATAGAATTCGAATTTTTTTTACTATTATTTTTTAAACTATGTTTCTATCAACTTTCTGTTATAGAAAATTATAGTACATATGAAAATGTTCATTCCCGTGAATTCTTAGCTAGTTGGTTAAGTTTTTCCTTTCCTTTTCAAATTAAATTAATATATTGAAGTTCTTAAATCAATCGGTTTGTATTTAGGATTATTTTTGCCAATATTGCCATTTCAGGTTTATCCTTTCATCTATGTGCTTATGAGCAATAAGTCGGAACATAGCATGTACCATAGTTTTTTGAAATATGGCCCTATGTCGCAAAAAATATGGCCTTATGACGCTTTAGAAAAGCGACAAAAGGCCATATGTTCGAATATGGCCTTATGTCGCTTTTTGAAAGTGTCACAATGCCATATCTCGAGATATGGCCTTATGTCGCATGGCCTTATGTCACGGCACCGTTTTTCCATATCTAAATTTTTTGTAAAGTAAACCCCAAGGTATTTATTTTCCCTTACAACTTCTATTCGTTCTCCGCTAAAGTGACATTTTTCGTTTCTGCATTCTTTCCTAATCAAACACGTTAATAGCTTTCGCTGTCTACTTTTTTTTGGGACTGCTGATAACCAGGTCTGTCTACTAAAAATTATTCCGTAGATAGATCTAGTACAAATCTTATCTTATTATAAAACAATTGAATTGAAATTGATTACAAACTTTTAAAAACAGCTTCAAATAAACGATCAAGCAACTCAATTAAATGCCTCTAAAATTCTTAAAAAAAAAAAAACTGAATTCCCTTTTTCCAATTATAGGGAAAGCTTAAGAAGATCCTACCGTTCGTTACAAGCGGATGTAGAAGCGCCATATTGTTACCGCAGCCTACTTATTTTCAGCACTTGGATCACGACATGTGAGCTGCTTTTCCTTTTGAGTTATATTTCATAAATTAATTATAAATACATAAGAATCTACTGATTTTCTAAACGGTTCTCCTGTACATATGTAACACATACCACCTTTATGATCTTTTTGGTTATCTCTTTGGTCGTATCTCTCCTGTTCAAAGGTATCCAGATAGAATCGCAGTTCAAGCAGTCGAAAGCTTTTTCCAAATCTACGAGCAGTAGGTATATCATCGACTATGGCAGCCATGCGTGGAATTACAGATAAAATCGAAAAAGAATTTGAGGAGAAAAAAAAGGGTGCTCCACAGTATTTCTTGATATAGCACAAGCTTTCGATAAAGTCTGGCATAAAGGAATGATCCACAAACTACAAAAGCAACTGCTGAAGCAGTATTCGAGAATTCTGTAGTCATACATATTCGATCGATTCTCCAGAATTAAACAAGAGACAGAGTACTCAACATTGAGAGAAATTAAAGCTGGTGGACCGCAAGGCAGTGTTCGAGGTCCAGTGCTATACCTATTATTCACCTGCCTGTTAGTCGAGAAACCACAACAGCAACATTTGCAGATGACACCGCTGTACTTGCAACTGTCGACATAGCGACAAAAAAGCTTCAAATGGCGATAAACAGTATTTCAGAATGGACTAAAAAATTATAGATTAGATTAAATGACCTAAAAAAATTAAAACGTACCACACATTCCAATATACATTAAAAACAATGTTGTGGAATACTCAAATACCGCCAAATATCTAGGCATGACTCTAGAGTCAGACGCTAAGCTCCGTGGAAAAGCGCACGTAAAGAAAATAAAGTGCACGACTGTGTCGAACGTAACTCTCTGGTTCATCAAAAGTTGGATGGAAATGAAGTGGGAGTTGCTGATTGTGTAAGCTCCAAGTTGTTGGAAATATTTTTAGGGCGCATATTCAATATGGTTGAAAAAAGGGGAATGTTTTTGCTAAAATGAAGTTTTGCGTATAGCTGTTATTGGATTTTCATTGGAATCTGGGACATTGTTATTATTTCAAAATTATTCCGAAAATATGTGAATACAGATCGGAATTTGGGTAGTAATTTCTGAGAAATATTTAAGAAATTGATTTGTTTGAATTTTTTGAAAAAAAACTAAATACGGGATCTTATTTCGAATACTGATTTTATCCTTAACATGTATTTTGATCAAAATCGTTACAGCGGTTTTTGTAAAATTATGCACACAAAACAGCAGCTTGTTATTGCAATGTTTAGTTTGAAAAATATTATTGCTTAACTATTTAGCTGAAAACCGAGTACAAGTTATTGTTCGGGATGCAAGCATAACTTGGTTTTTGAAGTTTTATCGAAATCGAAAATGGGGTTTTTGAGATATAAGCATTTTTTTAAATTGTTATTTTCGGTGATTCGAATTGAAAATTAAGGACGCAATCATTTTGAAAACATCAAATTTACTCTAAGTTTGCATTTTGTTCAAAATCGTTATCGTTTTCTGGTAAACTAAAGAAGACTAAACTTTTTAAAAAAATACTTTTTTCAAAAATCCATTACGTGATCGTAAACGCAGAGAAAAACTGAGCTTGTCATTAAGTTAGAAATGGCCATGATAGCTTAGAATTTAAATTTTGTTACAATCGTATGGAACGTTTTCGAGATATGTCCAAATTTTAAAAGTTTCGTTATTCGATTTTTCAGTGGAAAACTGAGTATGCAGTCATGTTAACCTCACCTACATAAGCTAAAATATCAGTTTTGGTTGAAATCGTTAGAGCCGTTTTCGAACAAACCAAACTGGTTTAAAAGCAAACATTTTTATTTTATTTTCAATCAAATGAGTACATCTACTGTTCTCGCTAGATTACTTAATACAAAAATATTCTTAAAAACGACCACCAAAGCTTAACAAAAGAATTAATTTATTCGTAAATGAGTCCCTACTAAGATGAAAATCGAGTATATTATTGAGAAAATATTGTATGAGAAGTACCTTTAATATTGAGGTTATTGTGCAAAAAAAAAAAACGGCGCCAAACCATAAGCACCCAAACTCCAAATCCGAAGTTTGAACGAAATCCGGGCAGCCGTTTAGGCTGTAGACCTTTGCGACCCACTTTTTTGAGTTCGCCTATCCTCGTAATGTCAGAATTGATTAACATCTCGAGTTCGAAATTTTGTACGAATACAATACATATCTTTCTCTTATTACGTAATGGAGAAGGTTAAAAAGATGAGTTGAACATGCGATACAGTAAAATGTACTGGCTTTTTGCGAGATATTCATCCCTGTCCAACTAAAATAAGTTATTGCTATACACGCCAGTTCTGAAACCAGTATGGACCTACGGGCTCCAGTTGTGGGTATGCACATGCTAGACAAATTTACGAAAAATGCAGGTCTTCCAAAATAAAGTACTAAGAAACATAGTCAATGCACCTTGGTACATACGTAACTCTGATCTACATAGAAAGAGGTTAAAAGGGTTGCTCAAATGCACAGACGTAGGCTTCTCAACCGCGTTAGGTTAGAAATAACCGATAAGGAGATTGAGGCACATAAGGCCGCTTGATTTTTGAAAGTTGGCTAAGAGTAGAAATTGGGTTATATTTTCGGCCAAGGGAGTTCGAAAATCCGATAACCTTTTTAAATTTTCAAAAAATTCAAAAATAAATTGCCGAATAGTCGAATTCAAAAATAAATTGCCGATTTGTCGAACGACTAGGTGCAATCACTGACGACAGTCAGTCCCCCAGGGAGGTTTTTTAAAAAGGTTAAAGTCCCTCACTTTTGAAGAAGCATCCCTCGCGTTCTAGCTCTGTAATGTCATTCGATGATTTTCCCTCCCCCAAACAAAAAAAAATAAAAAATTGCCAGTTTCAACTATTCAGTAGTCGTTTCTGACATTTGTAATTGTAGGTTAAGTGTTTTGTTTATTGTTGAGTTAGAGCAACTTAGAGGAATCTTGACTAAGAGATGATTTTTTTTATAGAAAAATTAAGTCAATGCAGAAATAGAGTAGAACAAGTAGAGTTTGGGGTAAATACGAGTAAGAGAAGGTTAGAAATATAGTGATTCGACGTTAGTAATATAATCAAGCACATTTTTGTTGTAAAATAATATGCGGTTTTATTAATAAGGCTGGTCAAACGCGAATCGGAAAATCATAATGTAGCTGGGCAAGTACAGAATCGTTGAAAATCACTACAATCCTAGTGAATGTGGGAACGAGATTGTTACAACTATACTACATAGTTACGTTACCACTATTTAATTGTAATTTGTTGACTAATTTTGTAAATTTGACTACTTATGCAGAGTTTACTACTCAATTGTTATTTTGCAAAAACTGTCATAGTTGACTATTTTTTATAGTCATTTGATTTTTAACTTTTCAATTACTATTTTTTAACCATGTTCAATATATTTAAGTTCGAAAATAGGCTTCATTTATCTGTTAAAATGATGTCTATAAATATTCTGTCCTTTACCAACGCACGGGCTTCCTTCGAATGTTTAACGTTCCGCCGCAGTTGTCAAATCGAATTTCGACGTGTCAATTCGTAAAAAGTAAAAGCTTTTCCGAAACGCTCTCGGATTCTGGAAAATATTCTCAGAAGGAGGTACAGCAAGCTTTTTTTTTTACAAACTTACCGACTCGGAACTTATTTATTGAATGAAACTGAGAAGGATATTTGCATGTACTTTGAATGAGTGAATTTTTTTTGTGACAATACTAAAAGTACTCACTTTTCCATTTCCTTCATGACTGTCCAGACGAGAAGAAGTCCGCTGAGAAAGAAGAAAGTGTCCACCGAGATGGTTCCGCTCTGTAGAAACATGGAGAAGGGCGTTTGGGCCCACTGTGAAAAGAAACAGCACAATATTGACAGATGCAGATTTTTATTTTTTTTTAGATGAACAAATACCTCTGCGATTTCTATGGAGTTAATGTTCGGCAGTAAAATGCTCATCATGTAACTGTGACCAAAAATGATCCACACAATTGTCAAACAACGAATTCCATTCAGGCAGCTAATGACGTTGGGGGACTTTTTCGACGAAGTGCTGAACAAAATCCCCATGTTGACAGCAAGTGAGCACGCCAACAGCAGTCGATTGGGATTATCTAAAAGGCAGATGTACTCAGCTAAAGCTTGAGCCATAAAACGAACTCACCATTGCCATTCATTTTCGCAACAGTGTCATAAATTGTGGAGCCCGCAATCAGTAGACCTATCAGGGAGAAAATTGATCTATTCGGTTGTTGGATTATTTAAGTCGATTGTTGTAGTTGAAGTTGGCTCACAGTGCAATCCAGTCGATTGTCTCAAAGTCGGACCTTTTGGCTCTAATACAATTATCTTGTTTAACAATGTCCGAGGTAATGTTGACCTTAAAAATTCGAGAAAGGGTTAGTTTTACCAGCTCATTGGTGTAGGATGCCTCGCAGGATCGTGGCACGCATATTCCGAACTTGATGTTTGCAATTTCAGCCAACCCTTGTGAAGCGTTCTTGAAAAGCGCACTAAAGGGCACGTTAGCAATGCAGTATTGACCTTGTATGAGATTAGTACTCTGATCCAACACTGAGTTGTGCTCGATGTTAAAGCATTCGTCGAAGTTTCCCAGTTCAAACAGATGGCCGTACATTATGCCCGAGGGGAATTTACCCCACGAATCCAAAACTGAGGAAGAATTTGTATCCTTAAGCGAACTTCCACACGCAAGTTAATACTCTCTTACATTTCAGCGCCCATAAACTGCCATTCTGCGATGCCGCGACAATTTCATTTATCTGATTGGGGCACTGCGAGCCGGCGGCTGCGGTGTCCTTCGCCTTATCCAACCGCTGAATTTCCGTAATGAACTCGTCTTGTAGAAATTCAAATTCCACGCGTCTTTTTGGGTTTTCATTGGACAGCTTCGCAAGCACTTGGTAACTTTCACGCGGATCAACACACACTGTCGCAGTCCATGCGACTAGTACAACACTAATAAAGAGCACCTTGCGCATCCTTAGTCGGCGGCGGGGATTTTCGTTCTCTATTTCTTAATACACTAACCTTGCCGGATCACTGACAGAGAACTTCTGCACATAAACAGCGTCAGCAGCACATTGATCCGTTTTAATCTATGAACCAATCTATACTACTCGTCACGTACTCGTCTGTGCAACAATTTTCGTATAATTGAGGTTTATCAATGCTTAGTACCGCTATTATCGTGATTACGTGTAAATATACACTTAAACAAACAAAAGTTTAATTGATAAACTCCCAATTCGACAAAGGGTAATGAACTCACAAGGTTTCCTTCAAATCAGTAGTAGGTATTCGTGCACGATGTGCCAACTATTCGATTTGTCAGTTACGCTACTGAGCACATATTAAGCACACTCGGACACGAGTGTTCTAAGTCGATTCAATTTCACTTAAATTTATCTGCGTGTTTTATAATAAGAAAACAACAAAAAAAAAAAAACATTTACCATAACAGGTTATTGCATCGGAAAGTGACTTTAAATGCTACACAACAACGTTCGTTAGGAAAAGCTTCTTTAGTATAATTGAAATCGGAGAACTTTTCTAAAGCTTGATGCTGACGGTGGAGGTAGATATACGGGTAGCAATTTGAGACCTAAGCTAAGATCAGAATTCTCTTAAAATTGCATAGCTTCAATTCTGAACTGAGCTATATTTTGGTTTTGGAAGTTGAAGGAGGTTGATGAATAAAATTTATGGAGCTGGTTGACTGGTTGACTTCCCTAAGTTTCAAATTTGTAATTTCTGTAGGCTGCGATAGAGGTTTCTAAAACATTTTTTAGCCGAATTTCAAAGTATTTTTTTTGAAAATAACTTCTGTTAGACCCTCGCGAACATAGACAAATCATACTGAGACCCCCAACTCACAATCCTCTTGCCGCTGGCCCCTCAATTTTTTTTTTTAAATTTGCCATTTTGTTTTCCTATCGGTGTTATGACAATTAAGAATCCGCGTGACATGCAAACATTTACAAAAAATACAAAAATAAATGCTGGCAACAGCGGCAACCGTGGGGAAAAGTGAATGTGTTCGGGAATACCACATTTTTATAGTACTGAATGCTATTGGTTAGTTATTATACATTTTTTTAAAGGCGATTAATTTCATTTGTATGTTTGGATGTTTTTTATACTAGGTCAAACATGGTTGTGTATTTTCCGCTTTTGGATATCATTCACTTCGATTTCGTATGTAAATTTTTCTTAAATAATGAAGAAAATTTGCGTAAAATGTTTTTATTTTCCCTCAACCACTTTACATTGTTCATTTTTTGTGAATATTTTAAACAAATGTACACTTATTCCTAAAAAAGAAATATTATCCACACGTAACGAAAAATTTCAAATTAAAATTATAAAATTCTATGAACGCTGCCAGCAACTTTGCCCACAGCGGAAGTGGCTCATATTTGTTGCGATTGGGTTGGTCACTCAGTAACGTGACATTTTTCAATACGATATTCTATGTAACAACATTAGTGCACCAAATCGTGACCAGTCAGTAAAAATATAGCTTGTAGGCAACCAACGGGAAATCAGCCGAAGTTGGTGTTCTCAGTATTGCCTCCGCTTGCGAAGGTTATCCAAGGCTGTATAGAGGGATATGGAACTTCTTTCTTCTTTTTAGACTTCTGAAAATGTGTGAGGACCGAGGAGATGTTTCGAAAGTAAATTCTTTCGACAAAGCTTATGGTTCGAAGAACTTAGAGCTTTTGACAGGGTGCATTATGGAAGCAATGAATTTTCCTGAAGTCAACCGCATGCGATTGGAAGCTGTATAAAAGCACTTTCTTCCTCCTAACTTATTTATAGAGGTTTTAGATTTGAAAATTAATTTCATATGAAACAAATCACAGCTGTGTTGAAAAAATGTCATTCAATGAATCGGGGAAGAATGAAAAAATAAAAATAAAACACTTTTAGCATAGTTAAAAATATCCCAGCAATGTGTTTTGAAATAAACACTTCCCGCTCACAAGTAAATTAGGAAACACTAAATGTCTCGCATACAACTTCGGTCGAACAAGCTACATGTTTATTATGTCTTAACGAAACTCCTAAATGTATTAAGTAAATATTTAGCTCAGATTTATTACTACTACAGCATTATGACGAATTAGCCTAGGGCGTAGGATATTGGACTATCACGCAGCAGGACCCAAATTCAATTCTCAGTTCGATCGAGTATATAAATGTATGAAATGGATGTATGTATTTGTATATGTATTAAAATGGGAAAATTTAGAAATTTAAAAATGTAATAAAAAAGATAAATATTTAGCTTTTTAGTTTTTGAGCTTCTATAATGTTTCCGTAAGGTCTTGCAGTAAGCTAGGGTTGCTTAAACATCGATAGTTGTCAGTTTCGATAGTTACATTAAAATACTATCAATAGTATCGATACTATCGACGTTTATTTAAATTCACACATCAAACACATTTAGGCAACGAAACGGAACCAATTTCTATTATATTTAGTAAACACCCATTACGAGTCGATAAAAATCCAACCAAATTACATATTTAGGTATAATTTTATTTAAAACAACAAAAACAAAAATTTTCAAAAGTTAAAACTCAAAGTTTGTTCTAACATCTAACAAACTAGCTATTTAATTGCCAAACAAAAGATTTTTGTCCGAATCACTGACAAAAACAGATAAATCATCCACCAGTAAAACAAGAAATAATAAATAAATCTAATAACCTATTTTTCCTTTTTATTTCTGTAAATGGAAAAACGTGGCACGTACTACTCCAAACTGCACAATCCAGAAACGAATCGCAAAAAACAAATAAACCAAAGACAAAATAACCCAAATTGCGCGCACACTCACTTACCACACATGCATTTTTTACACATACTTCTTCACAAATCAAGAATTGTTTGATATATCACTAAGGAAAGTTTAGTATCTCCGAAAAAATATCCCCTCCTGCATCGCGTGTGTACTTGAAATGCTCTCGCTTTAAGTTGATAACATTTCTAGTCAATAGGTACTGCTGGTTTTGATTTATAGTTGTAATAACAAGGGCTTCAGGTGCGAATAAATTTATCGATACTATCGATATTTTATTAAGACTATCAATGTATTAAATTTTTTTTTTTATATCGATACTTTCGATAGACTATCGATGTTTAAGCAACTCTACAGTAAGCCCCGCGGATGTTAATTACCCTCCAGAAGAAAAAGTTTTTTTTTTTCTGGAATATCCATTCAAGCTGTTCCGGAAGCCTTATACAAAATTAATCCCCCTATCGGAAGATGTTATCATTTTTGCAAATGGCGTCGTATATCAATCATATTTGACATTTGTGAACGAGACAGCTGCAGGATAAAACAGACAAGTAATGGAGCGCGTGGAATAGGTAATTGTGTCGATTTTTTTTACCAGTAATCGGTCGGTGGTGTAAGCGCAGTGTGAATTTCGAATCATCAGTGACGAGGCGCATTTCCAATAAAGCGGTAACGTCAATATGCAAAATCTTCGTTTCTGGGGCACTGAAAATCCGCATGTGATGCAAGAAGAGCCGTTACATCCACTCAAAGCCACTGTGTGGTGCGGCGTTTACGCGCCGGGATGAGTTATTGGGCCGTTTTATTCTTAAGACTGAATCGGCAATACGGTCGCTGTTACTGGCGAATGCTACAGGGCCGTGATGAACGACTTCTTACTGCCGGAATTGGATGAGCGGGGCTTGGTGAATATGTGGTTTCAACAAGACTGTACACACAGAACGAGCCACAATGGATATTGTGAAGGAAGCGTTTCCTGGTCACGTAATCTCCAGTTTATTTAACCATTCTCAGACCGCCTACAAGCTGCCTGTGGCAAATTATGACAAAGTTTGTATGCCATGGTCAAAGTAAATGGTATAGGCACTTCTACTTATAAGATCTATTGTACCAATTTCTACTTTTCTAATATTGCTGATAATATTTATTTTCAGCAGAGGATTGCCTCAATACATCTGGTCATTGTAGGTATATCCTGGTAGAAGAACTTCCTTTTGATTCTAAACAGAGCTGGGCATTCGCAAATAATGTGCTCAGCTGTTTCTTTTTCGTCCAGATTTAGCAGGCACTCCGGGGAGTTGACTATTAGTAGTTTGGCTATGCGGGTCAATGAAGGTTATAGTGAGCGAATGTGTGTTTACGTGAGTGTATGCGTGAGTAGAGCGTGTTTATGCGAGAAATCATCGTGGTCACGATAAGACTTGTATGCATGGAAGAAATCAGATTCAAGATAAGTCTTGTATGTATGCGGTGAATCAAAATCTTGGTTAAGCAAAACATGGTCAAGGTAAAAAAAATTGTGCAGATAAAAGAATTAAAAAAGTTTCAAGATCCATTCCACAAGTCATGCAGAAAAAAATTAAATAATCTTCTCTTATGTAGATAAGAAAGTCATGATGTTTTTGCCCTATAAAACCAAAGTTTAATCAATCTTTATAGCAGTTGTGAAAACATGTTAATACCGTAAGCAGTAAAGTGGAAATTAAAAAGATTAAGCGAAATTGTTGTTATCTTTAAGTGAACATTATAAGTGCATTTATATATATGTGAAAGTATTGTGAATCTCAAGAGAACAAAATGGAAGCCTGCATTAAAGAGATACTTGAAAGGCAGCAATCAATTTTATTTGATATTCTTATGCATAAAAAAGTGTTAAAAACTATGCAATAAACATTGAAAATTGTGAAAAAGATCTAGACTTGCTGCAGAAATGTTTGAGTGATACTAAGACTACAGGTAAAAAGTACCATCTCACCTCAGCAATCGGTAAATTGAAATCGTTTAAAAAAATTATGATAAAAAATGCACCCGAAAAACAACAGCATATTATGGATTCTACCACATACTGCGTTTGCACAAAGAATCAGATCAGATGTGTTTACAAGTTTGTATCATACGGACCCTAAATCATTTTTGGAGGCTTACAGAGCAGCAGTTATTAGTTATTATAAGTTAAAAGAAGTTTTGAATGAATACATCAACATCAAAACAAATGCAGTGTTTTGTGCATTGTTCCGGAAATATGAAGGTGAAGAGCAACAACAAGACATCAAATATCTGACACCAAGAATATTATTGTAAACGCAGGTAATGACTTAGAAGAAGTTTTAATAGAAAATTTACAAAAACCATTGCTAGGAAAGTTAGAAGAATTTCAAGAGGAAAATAGTGGATGGGCACTATCATCTATAATAAATGTTATTTTCAATATAAATAAATATTCACCAATTGTAGGAAGTTCGTATATTAAAACACCTCTAACTATATCTACCAAGAAAGCATATGTGTTAATGTGAAAAATACTGATAATACATGCTTTGCATGGGCTGTCATGTATCGGCTTTGTTTCCTGCAGAAAAACATGTATTTATCCACATTATAAAAATGTATTAAATTTAGATAGTATAACTTTTCCAATCTCATTAAATTTAGTACCATTGTTTGAAAAAAATAACAATCCAATTATATCCACTTAAATTATCTCAATTAACATGTAAAGAAAAAAAGCATCTCAATTTATTGTTTTTAGAAGAAAATGCAATCAATGATTGTACAGTTTTAAAACAGCATTTTGTATGGATTAAAAAACTTTCTGCACTAGTTCAAAGTACTTCACTTCTCTTCACTTCTATAATAGGTGTAAATTCAGAAACGTCAAACATTTGCGCAGTGATGCGGCATCACTGCTTATTTGCGATGCTGATGCGTTGCTGATTGAATATGACGCTCGAGTTTTAGAACGCATTGTTCACATCAAACATTTTAATGTCAAGATGGAAGTTTTGTAAAAGACGACAAATTTGTTTTCATGCCTTAGTCTTTTCGCTATTAAAAGCTTCACCTCCGCCGCGCTGAAATACTCAATGTAAAAAAAAAAAATGTGAGAAAAATTAAAATAAAGAATTCAACAAAAATTTATAAATTTTTCCGTCAAACGCCTATGTACCTATTGATAAAAATATTTATTCACTTTATTATTTATTCACACTTATTTTTTTTTGAAAATACTATAAAAAAAAAACTACTGAATCTTTTCTCAAATTTTTTTTTTTATTTGAAAGTATTTACAATCTTCCGGTTAATAATGGAAAATAATTTCATTCAAATGGCTGCCTCGGCTGGCCATGCAGTAGCCTACACGATCGGTCCAATTTTTAAGCACATTATCGATTGTGTGCAGCTGTATTTCACCAATGGCTTCACGAATATTGTCCTTTAAAGCGTCAATTGTCTCTCAAATTGTCTCACAAATAATAGTCCAACGGTGTCAAATCGCAGCCCGAGGTGGCCAAACGACATCAGCTTTTTTTTTGATTTTTTTGGCCAAATCGGCATCTTCTCTAAGTCGATCGCAGGCCCACTTAGCGAAGCGAAAACGCATTGGATGGTCATTTGGCTTCAACTCCTGGACCAATTGGACTTTGTATGGCGTCATACCAAGGTCTTTATGCAAAATTCGTCTCAATGATGTCTCCGAAATGTTCAATTGTTGAGAACGACGGTGAATTGATGTTGATGGCGCTTCACGCACACTTTCTGCCACAGCAGCAATTTTCTCGGGTGTACGCACTGTTTTTGGCTTTTCACGCTTTGGTTTATCGATGAGGATGCCAGTTTCTTTCACTTTTTTCACAAGATAACGAACATACGGAGCTGACGGTGCTTCTCTTCTTCCAAATTCCGTACGCAATTTTCGCACACATTCTGCAAAATTACCATGATTTTCAAAGTAATATCGCAATATTTCCCAGCGTTATTCAAGCGTATACACAACCATATTCGTTCAGCGGAAGGATAAAACTAATTATCTGTCAAATCAGACATGAGCTAAGTGTTACCATTCGCGAAATAAGCACTAGTGATGATTTTTTTCGTTATGTTTGCACATCAGTTTGATCAAATTTGCAATAATGAACACTTGACGTTGAAAGTGATGCCAATAGTTCCATTAATGAACATTTTGCAAAGCATCATGAGTAGGGTTCGGATTTTCATGCACTAAAGATCTCAAAATATGCGCTTAAAAATGCAAAATATGCATTTAAAATTAGTTAAACTTAATTTCGGTTCAATTTAAAAACACATTTTCTTCAGTCTATAAGAATACGTTACATTTTTTATTTTTATTATTTAATAAAATAATAACTTAAAACGAGATCAACATTTAATAATAAAAAAAAAAACACAGTTAACGTAAACATAAACATCTTCCTTTGTTTAATAAAAATAAATAATTCAAAATAAATTCCTTAATTTCTTTATTCATTTTGAAAAGTTTTATTTGCATAGATCATGAAATTTTTTTTTAAATTTTCGAATTCAAAACGTTGGCGATTCGGTCTTAAGAATGCCTTATACAACGTAAAAGATCTCTCGACGTCAACTGAAGTTAGTGGAGCATTTTTCAAGGAACAAATCTCATCGACGGTAAAGTTTTTTGTGTAATTTTCGTCATTGCAGTCCAATGTAAAGGTCTTACTTACATTTTGCATTATTGCAAATCTTTTATTGTGAAATGAACAAGAGAAAAAGTTAATAGTTTTAAGCTTCGTTTGCTCTGACATAAAGGGGATATATTTTTACTGTCTAGTTACATTTTTGAACAATATGCTCCAAAAATATTAATTAATATTATAAAAAATATGCAAAATATGCAAATATAGTAAAATATGCACAAAAATTGCAAAATATGCATTTATAGTAAAATATGCAAAAATATGCACTAACGGTTAAACGCCATTTTAAAGGAAATTTCATGATACGTATACATAATAAGTTGCCTTGCATCTAAGGTGTTCATAAAAAAACATGCATTTGCATGGAAATCCGATCCCTAATCATGAGCATCATGATGCCAGTGATGCGTTACTGAATTTACACTAGATGTCTCCACTATTTTTATTCTAGTGAAAAATTAAATATTCATATAAATGATTGTTCCAATCAAAATAATGTTAAAATTAACTTACCTTCGCCAGAAAATAATATAATATGTTTTCGGAACTTTCGAAACAAAATTATGACTCCATTTATAATATATGCAGACTTGGAATGTATTTTAAAAGAAATTGACGATGGTAATAACAATAAGTATCAGGAACATATAGCCTGTTTATTATAAGTTCCTTCAAATCTAGTTATAATATTTACAACCTACGCATCATTTCGTGGAGAAAATTGTATAGATTGGTTTATGAATGAACTAAAAACTTTAGTGCTGCTTCTGGAATCTGATGTTTCATTCATAGTACCAATTGAGAATCTTTCCATTGAACAACAGGAGAGTTTTAATACTACAATCACATGTTAAATGTATGTAATCAACATTTTTCTCCAAATGATATTAAGGTGCGAGATCATTGTCATTTTACAGGAGTGTATCGAGGTCCTGCGCGTGCGCATAGTAACTGCAATTTAAATTATGAAGATAGTCTAACAATACCGATTATGATGCCCATTTTATAATTAAAGAAATTCATAAAATTGGAAATGGTGAAGTGAATGTGCTACCTTTAAGTAAAGAAAAATATATTTCATTCACTAAATTGCTTTCTAAAAGAAAAATTAATTGAAAATTGAAACGTAAAAGTGTTTATCCCTATTGATTATTTAAATAGCTTTGAAACATTTTCTGAAGAGACTTTACCTGAGAAACATTTCTTTTAAAAACAAATTAAATAAGGAAGAAATAAGCAGTGAGGATTATTTGCATGCACAAAATGTAAGGCATCATTTAAATCTAAGAAATTTGGGGGAATATTCCGATTTGTATTTAAAGACAGATGTTCTTTTATTAGCTGATGTTTTTGAGCAATTTCGTTCTAATTCTGTTAACCCTCTAGCAGGACAATTTTTTATTTTTATGAATAAATTATGCTTGTTATTTCAATGCCTAAACCGCGAAAATAAAGTCGAAAATAAGATCTGACAAATGGTATCAGTTGCAGTTAAGAAAATATGTAGACCACCAAAAGGCGGGTAGTCCAGTACACCAGTACAAAGAAGATAGTGTTTATTTTTATTTTCGTTTATTTGTTTTATTAGGGTAAGCAATACAAATATGCAGATAGCAACATATATAGATTTATGTAAGAAAGAAGAAAGGTTAATCAAATATTTATTATTTGGTAACATTTCTTAGCCGCTGATAGGCACAAATTCACCTTACACTTTAGGCAAATCATTTGAGTTTCCAAATTGCATCCTGGTAATTTGCAGGTCCATTTTCCAGAACGATTTAATTGATCGGGCATATGGCCGACATCATCGTAACGGGCATCCAATCCCAATCCTTATGATTTTTTGAAGCCAGATGGTCTTGAATTTGGTGAATCTTTTGAAGGTCTTCCCACTGATCGCTTTTCTGGCTTTTGCTGGTAGTTGCACAAAGCATTCGCAACTTGATCGCGAAATTTCGGCAGCTCCGCAGTGCCTCCCCCAGTATGTATACGTCTATGAAGAAGATACGCATTGACTATTGCCATATCAATGAAATGATAAAACAATTTCGGCGAAGCGCTTTTTGTCTTAAGTCTTCTTATTAGACCGTCCATAAGATCTACGTACCCATATGGTAGTTGTATTCTCTTATAATTCGTGGACATCCAACTTCTATCATCGGGCCAGTGGGTTTAGTGTTCGGAATAGTTTAATACCAACATATGTTGATACCAGCCGAGCATTTTTTGTATCCTTCCATAGGACCGACGATATGTCTACACCAAAAGCGGTGCCCATGTACTCCTCCATATAACCTCTTTCTTTGGCTTGCAGTACTGCGTCAGTTGACAGCTTGCAGTTATTTACTCGATTTGCGCGCACTGTGCCTAACGCATAAATACCGCGACCTCTTAGATAAACCATGAGAGGAAGCGATGTATAAAAGTTATCGAAATATAAGATATGGTTCTTAAATTCCGCAACAGTTTGTGTTAGGCGGCACAACATAACCAGTTGCTCCTAAATCGGGAGCATTCGGAAGTACCACATTATCGTTTTTGCCGCAATAAACCTCAAACCGATACGAGAAGCCAGCAGAGTCGCATAACACAAAAAGCTTCATTCCCCATTTGTGTGGCTTATTGGGCATATACTGCCTGAAAGAACTTATCATCCTCGTAGACACCATCTCGGTGTCTTGCGATCTTTCGTAACCGAGAATCGTTGAAGCGGATGTACTTGCGAATATCATAAAACTGCCTTGAAGTCATAGTTGACCGAATAGCTTCAAACGCATGTTCTGCCCAGTACGCTTCTACGTTTGGGTAGCGATACACTGACATATAAATTAGTACGCCAATGTACTGCCTAATGTTGATGTTACTCACCAAGAACTTTGTATTGACATCTTGGCTCCGAGCATTTAAATTGGTGTAGCAGCAGATGTTTCCTACCAGGTTCTCGTCAAAAAAGTATTCAAAACATTGAAATGGGGCATCTGGCATCTCCACGAAATACCACCTCGTTCCTATGTATTGCATTTGTTTTCTCCGCCAATTTATTTTACTTAATGATGCAGATTTTGGGTCAATTTCTACCAAGCTTGACGTAAATCCAACGTCATTCGGCTGGGCATCCGGTCCCCTCTCTTCCTCTTCTAATGGTGGTGAACGAGGACGTTTTTTACGGGTTGGGTTCGATATCCCGCTTTTTATAATACCGATTCTTAAAATCCCGTTATTAAAATCCCGCTTTTTATAATCTCGCTTTTTATAATCCCGCTTTTTTAAAATCCCGCTTTTTAAAATCCCGCCTCTTATAATCCCGTTTTTTATAATCCCGTTTGTTATTATCCCGCTTTTAGAATCAAAAGTAGTTGTTTTATTTTAAAAAATCGCGCGATTTTTTTAAAATAAAACAACTACTTTTGATTCTAAAATTTTGATGAGAAAATTTAAATAAATCAAGCAATGAGTGTTTTTTTGAAATGCAGTTATTGTTACAGCAGTAAATTTAAATTTGTATGTGCATTATATACTATTTTCGCAATGCGTAAAAACAATGTAGAATATGTAAACAAAAACAAATGTGTGCTTACAGTAAAAACTAAAAACATTCGGATGCATTTTCTTTTTGGTCTAGTATTTTTAATATTTTTAAATATATAATAATAATATAATAAAAAAGCGCATATAACCAACATCTATTTTTTTGATAACAATGCTTTGTAAAAAAACGGGATTGGCGGGATCTGGCGGGATTTTAAAAAGCGGGATTATAATAGATCGGGATTTTGAACAAGCGGGATTTTAGAAGACGGGATTTTAAAAAAGCAGTATTTTAGCAGACGGGATTTTAAAACTTTTTTTTCGGGATTTTTGAAAAGCGGGATTTCAAAAAGCGGGATTCCGATACGCTCCCTTTTTTTACGTTTGCCTTTTAGGCGCGGATGTTTAATTGGAGCAGCCCATGCAATTGAATCTATCTGAGATGACGGCTCATCTTCCAGAAAATGTACCCCATGTTGTTGTTGTTTAATCAAGAAAGAAGGCGGTATGAACTCACCTGCTGGTATAACAATGTCATTGAGATTTAAGGCTGTGCTTAGAAAAGTGGAAGACGAAGATCTTTCCAATTCAGCGACATAATCGTCAATTTGTTCTTCTTCTTCTGGTGAAAGGAGATAATCTGGATCATCTGGGTTGTTCTCATCATTGAAATCGCCGATGGAGTCTCTATTTTTGATAAACTAAACTTCTGGTTTGGTCATTCTGAAAATGAAATCCCTTCTTCATCACATTTCCCATTTTATCAGACATTTCTACAACCAAAAACCGGAAAAATCCTTTCATTTAACAGATAATACATAAATATAGAGCAATCCATGAATAACAAAAACGAAATTCATGTAAATATGAAAGCTTTCTCCTAATCAAATAAATAGTTTTTACCGGAAAATGCGCAATATACAGGTGCACAAAACTTCATGTCACGTGGATTGCCCGCGTGGTGCATTAAATGGTCGGTAGAGGACAAATATTTATCGAAGTAACATAAACAACCTTGATAAACAAAAGTAATACTTTCTTTCCTACTTACCTACCAGTAATTTTTTTAGCTTCAAGAAACAACACCAAGTATTTTTTAATAATTTTTAAACTTTTCACTTTATAGACCGATCATTTCTTTTCGACACATATTGAAAATTCGAATCTAAATGACGATACATACCAAGCTTCCTGTAGAATAACCGCTAAACTTAAATTAGTTTATAGAGAATATCAAATAGTAGGCTGGGTGACATGCCAAAGCAAAAAAAAAAATTTCATAGAGAAATAATTGAGTCAGAATGTTGCCCGCCCATAGGCGGTCAATCCTGCTAGAGGGTTTCAACACATAAATTAGATCCAGCTCATTATTATTCTCTTCCAGGTTATACTAGGGATGCAATGCTTTTCTATACGGGGGTAAAACTGGAACTTCTTGGTGACATATACATGATTATGTTTATTGAAAGATGTATTCGTGGAGGACTAAGCCAATGCTCAAAAAAGTATTCAGAGGCGAAAAATGACTACTTAGACAGTTTTGATGTTGGTAAACCAAACACATTTTTAATGTATTGGGATATAAATACAATGAGTCAGTTACTACCAACAGGAAATTTCAATTGGGTTGATAATGTTCATGAATTCACTGTCGATAAAATTTGTTCTCTCTTTGATAGTATAGTTCTCCCAAGGGCTACATTTTTGGTAGTAGAATTGCATGATTTGCATTGCGATATACCATTTTGTCCAGAACTTATGTGCCCTCCTAAGTCTAAACAGAACAAATTATTAGCAACCTTATCAGATAAGCTTTATTTCATGGTCTCAAATTGAATAAAATACACAGAGTTCTCGAATTCGATCAGTCTGCATGGCTTAAACCATACATTGATGTAAATACGCAATTAAGAACACTAGCTACAAACAAACTTGACATTGAACGTTATAAATTATATAATAATGCAGTTTTCGGAAAATGTATGGAAAATGTTAGAAAATATAGCAATGTTAGAAATGGGAGGGGAGGTATGGGGCCAAAGCATTGATTGCATCACCTTTTTTTTAAAAACAGAACTATCTTTAATGAAAATCTGGTTGCAATTCAACTTCAAAAAGCTGAAGTTTACTTCAACAAGCCCATATATCAAGGATCGGTTCTCAGAACATTACTGTTCATTATATATATTAATGATATCCAAAGGGCTGTGAAAAATGGCCAACTGGCGCTGCTTCCTAATGACGCTCTTCTTTTAATGGCTGTAGAGGATGTCGAGACTGTCATCAAAAAATTCAACAAGACCTAGATGATGTATATATATGGCTTTGCCAAAACAAATTAAAACTTAATGCAACAAAAACGAAACGTATGATTTTAAATAACAAACGAAACTTTAATGTAAACTTAAGTATTGAACATCAATCTATAGAAATTGTAGAAGAAATAAAATACCTTGGTATTAAAGGGTTTTTCAATAAGAGCGCTACAAAAATTAAAACAAAAACGGTTTTGGATATCAATGAAATTCTTTATTCCTGTTAAAGTACATTCGATGTCATTATGTATGGAACTCGATTTCTTTTGCATGGCCACCACGGGCACGCTTGCAGAAGTCCAGACGCTGAACCCAATTTTCGACGGTTTTCAAGCATAAATCGGCTGATACTGCTGCAATTTCACGTTCGATATTCGTACGAAGTTCATCAATCGTCGCTGGCTTATTGGCATAGACCATAGACTTGACGTAGCCCCACAGGAAATAGTCTAACGGCGTCAAATCGCACGACCGAGGCGGCCAAGCGACTGGACCATTTCGTGAGATAACACGTTCTCCAAACTTGGTTTCCAATAAATTGATTGTGACATTCGCTGTGTGGCTTGTGGCGCCGTCCTGTTGGAACCACATGTCCTCCAAGTCCATATCATCCAATTGGGGCCAAAAATATTCGGTTATCATTGAACGGTAGCGATTCCCATTCACAGTAACGTGCCGGTCTTGATCACCACGGAAGAAGTACGGCCCAATGACGCCGCCGGCCCATAAACCACACCAAACCGTAATTTTTTCGGGATGCAATGATGACTCATGGAGTACGTGTGGATTGCTGCCTGACCAATACCGCATATTTTGTTTATTGACGAAGCCATTCAGCCAGAAATGAGCCTCATCGCTGAAGATGATTTTTCGATGAAAATCCGAATCATTTTCAAGTTGTTCACGAACGAGCCCAATTCACGAACATACGACGCTTCTGGTGGTCAAGCGGCTTCAGTTCTTGCGTTAATTTAATCTTGAAAGGATGTAGGCCAAGATCTTTTCGCAAAATTCGCCACAACGACGTCACAGAGATGCCCAACGCTTGAGAACGACGTGTGAGAGGCACATTTGGGCTTTCTTCAACTGAAGCCTCAGCGGCAGCAATATTCTCAACACTACGGGCACTTCTTTGTCTCACTGGCATGGGAACATTTTATACTGTTCCTGTGGATTCAAGTTTTTCCAATAGACGCTCAATTGTTGATCTGCTAGGACGATTATGGGGACCATTAATTGGACGTAGCGCTCTTAACGTTGAGGCCACTGACTCTGAATTTCGGTAGTAAATTTTAATAATTTCGACTCGTTGTTGGCTCGTATATCTTTCCATCATGAAATGGCAAACCTTACTGAAGAGAAATGTCAAAAGAGCGGCAAGAAATTCGGCGTCGTTTGCTGTCCCTGTAGCTCTACTTTTGTAGCGTCCCTGTGGAAAAACCCTTTATTATAGACAAAGACCTCAATTTTGGAAGTCATATATTATTTAGGTAAAAAAATAGCTTAAAAAGTTGGTTTTTTGAAAAGTATCAGAAAAGATGTGACAACACTAACCTCTATTAATATATATTAAAATGTTATTGTTAAACCCCATTTTGAATAGTGTTCCACTGTTTTGTTTTTATGTAATGAAAGTCGAATAAACAGGCTCCAATTGTTACAGAATAGAGCTATGACAACTATCTTGAAGTGCAATAGATATACGTCAATAAATTTTATGTTGAATTCGTGAAAGTGGCTGTCTGTCAAACAAAGAATTGTAATGAATATGTTAATGTTTGTCTTCAAAATTAAATATAGTACAATGCTAAGGTATTTATCAAAATACATATTACATGTTAGTGAAATTCAGCCGTATAGTCGCAGAAATATGTGTGACCTTAGATTACCAAATTTTTTAACAGCAAGAGCACAAAATTCTCTAATTTACAAAGGATTTAATTTATTTAATCAACTGCCTAATTTTGCTAAGAGCATAACAAATTTAAGGACATTTCCAAATTGTGTAATGAACTTTGTAAAACTTAAATTTTAATCAATTAGTACAATAGGCACAAAAAAATGCTAAATAAAGAAATCTATCTATCTATATCTATAGGATTATGTATTCTAGATATTGCGAAAACTTTAATATAATATAAATATCACTATGATTATATGAAAAATAAAATTTGGTGATAATTGCACAGCTTTGTACACTGATACAGATAGCTCAATTTATGAAATTTCAGGCAGCAATATATATGATGTGATCAAAAGTGATTGCAATTCGTTTTGATACCAGTAACTATCCACAAAGTAATATATGGGGAATACCTTAAGTAAATAAAAAAGGAATTGGTTTAATGAAAGATGAAATGAATTGGCCATGGGCCTATAATCTCTTGTAGGATTAAGATGAAAAATGTATTCAATTAAGATAGAAAATAAGGAAAACGTAAAAAAGATCAAATGTATAAAAAAAAATTTTGTCAAAAAATACATTTTTTTAATGACTTTTTAGATTGTTTAGTTAACAACAATAATACAACTGTTGAATAAAATTTAATAAGTTCACAAAAAAAAAAAATAGTAAGTAGTATTGTTCAAAGAAAATTAGCTTTAAGTGCAGCAGATGATAAACAATATGCTATAGAAAATATTTACTGCACAAAACCTTTATAAATAAAATTATAGAAAGAAAAAAAAAAATCTTTCTTTGATTTTTCCTCACATAATTCGAATTGGGTTTGATGTTTGAAAGATTTCTTTTATAAATCAGATTTCAGATTTAGTAAGTATAGTACAACAACAACAACTAAAACAACAAAGAAAAAGAAAATACATTCCAGTCAACAATACTTCAAAGAAAAGGTATAGTATACAGTCTACTCAGTCTACTTTTTGGAGCGCAATGTGTTCCTCTGAGATAGATCTACATTCCATAAATCAATATGCTCCTTGAGATAGAGCACAAATATAGTATGTTGTTGATAAATTATGCTTGCTATGAGAAGGAAAAAATGTGCAATAAAAAGGCATGCAAATTATGATACCCCGATGATGTAAACAAGAAATCCCAAATCGATAACATAAGCAAAATCATTCGTACTGTAATAAAACTAAGATACAGATTCCTTCTGAGGCATTGACAAAACTTGCATATCAGCACAATTGGTCAGTATTGAATATCTTTGATATTGTTACTTATCTTTGGCTTCCTTCTGAAGCATCGAACGTTTTGCTGACATTAACAAATTATAACTATGTATAGCAGAGCAAATTATTTGTAAGCCCATCAGTTCCGTTTCAGAATTCGAAAAGCTATCATCGTTCCGTTAAGAATTCGAAAACTTCACATAGTTGACTTCCCCCACACCAGAGGTAAGGTGTCCGCTAGAGAATAAAATAATGTTTTCTTAAAAATGTAGGTAACTGAATTAATTTTAATTTTGTTTTTTGTTTTAATAGACGATATAAGCCATGGATACCGTTAAAATTTTAGAAAATCTGCTGTTGTGTTGACCAACACAAGTTCACAGCAACAGCAGCTACTGCAAACACAGCAACAACAGTCACTGCAGCAGCACCAACAACAGCAACAACAACCACTGCAGCAACAACATCAACAGCAGCTACTGCAACAGCCACTACAACAACAGCAACAACAGCAACACCAACCACTGCAGCAACAGCATCAACAACAGTTCCTGCAACAGCCACTACAACAACAGCCACTGCAGCAGCATCAACAATAGCAACAAGAGCATCAACAACAACAGCCACTACCGCAGCAGCATCAAGAACAACCACAATCAAAAAAGAGGAAGATTGAAGAAAATGAAAATGAAATGGCAACATTTTGGAGCGTTTTAATACCCAAAATGAAACTGTTTCGAAAAATGTATTTGTATATAAAAAAAAATATAATATATATTATTCTGTTGAAAAATTAAAAAGATACACACGGTTTGGCGTGAGAATTGTGGTTGAGTTTCCAAAAACTCAAATATGTTTGCCAAGTCATATGACAAATCTGTTTAATGAGTCAGAGATTGGGGTGCTAAATTAAAATACCGAATGTCTTTATTTCATTTTAAAAGATACAAAACATTTGTTTGTAATTCAAACGTTAGACTCGCAAAAAAATATGGCCAATAAAAATAAATTCTTTTATTCTAAGCCTATCTTTTGTTGATTCATTATTTTCTTGAATGCAGCTTTGCAGTTATTTGGAGCTCCTATTTCCATGAAGGATTGGTTCTAAATATTTTTTTTTGAATAATTGTCTGATGATGAAGTGAAAGAGGTTTTGTTTTTTCATTTATTAGTTTTCAGATAAAAATTTACTTATTAAATATACGTTTGGCAAGGCACAGCACTTGCTATGAAGTGAACATTTGATTTCATTTGGATAGAGAAGTTTTAATTCTTTCAGATTTAGACAACCGATTTCTTCAACATTTACAACTTGAACATTTTTATTTTGCAGTAATGCGTTTATCCACTGAGTTTTTTCTACCCCTTTAACACAAACAGCAGCATTTTTAATTTTTTTATCGAAGGTATTTTACAAATTCATGAAATTCTGTAAATCCTCCATCCCAGTACAGCTATTTCTTTTGCAATAAGTTTATTATTTGGTCCTTTGAAACCTTGAACATCAATAGTAAAATACATGTTGACTTGCGCATGTGCCTTCATATGTTTTCACAATAAAGTGCAATACTCAACTGCGAATATTATATTCATAATGCGATCGTGTAACATCAAACAGTATGCTGACGTATTAGCAGAGATTATTTTAGATGTTTTGATTTCGATACGAATATCAACTGAACCGTTTTTTATTAATTCACTTTGATGCCGGCAGTCTATTATGAAAATCGGTGCTTGAGATGTGAGAATCCCTTGATATAGTAACGGTTCAGCAACTAGTCGGTTACAGTAGGTTTTTTGTAGAGTAAAGTGCAGTTACTTTCATCAAATGATAAATTTAAATCTTCGCATGGATAAGCATCGGAATTTAAATAGGCTTTCACATTAGTAACATCACAACGATCAAGATATGTTGGATTTCCTCTCACTAAATTAAGCTTGTTTGTTTGCAGACCAAAGAAAATGTAGCGTGGCTTCTCAATTTGAGAGGTTGTCTTCACATTCCAAATATGGTGGTTTGGTGCTTGGTAATGCGAATATTCATACAGATCCCATTTTCGAAGAGCAATCTTCATAGTTTGGCCATTACTAATGGGTTTGCATAGCTTTAGTTTGGATCCGGATCAGATCACGAAAATAAAACAAAACGGATCATTGAAAAGTTTAATTTTGGAATTGTGGCAACAGTTATTTCAAACTTCATATTGCCACCAGCTATATTGAAAATATTCTTCTCAACGTGACGTCACGCAAGGCACATGTCATTTGACTTGGAATGTCGTGGGTGTTACCATATTTGAATCAAATTTGCATAACTTTTTTCCTCAAATATTTTTGTGAAACAATTTTAGTATTTGATGTTCAAATATGCAACACATGAATAATATTTTGCTGCTACCGCTTGAGTTTATCTTGGCATATTAAGGTATGTCCAGACCACCGAAACATTTCAGAAATGTTTATAAAATGTTTCTGAAGCTAATCGGACACATTTCATAAATTTTTTTCTGAAATTTATTTATTAAATGCTTATGAAATGTTTCAACTTTATCCTGTTTTGGACTAGAAGAAAATAATGTAGTAGGATTATTAGCAGCGACTAAAGTCTTTATTTTTGTAATTTTGGTCTCGGGAATCACGCGGCACTCGATTTAATTCAAATAATTGTATTAAATGAATCACTTTCTCATTAGGTATTCAAAGCTTTTCTGGACATTTTTATTTTATTTAAAAACAAATAATAATCGAAAAACTGCGCTCACTTTCTGCAGGGATACTTGTAAAACAAACATTATTTCCCATCACAATTGGGTAACTGTGAAACGCAAATGTTTTTTGGTGTCCAGATCCAATCCAGCAAAACCTTTCTTAACATTTCATAAAAATTGTTTTAGCTACCAAAATTGGAAAAAAAAGTTACCAAGCCCAGATAAAATTTACCAAAAATCTGGAGACGTTGATAAAACATTTTTAAAACATAAAAAAAACATATGTCTTTTAAAATATTCAATTTGGTACATTAGGTTTGCAGGAACTTAGTCAGTCTTTAAGTAGTTAAACAACGACTACTTTATAAAATAAAAAAATAAGACTTAACTTACTAATGTAATAGTAATATCTACTTTAAATACTTTTGCTGACCAAAAGCATGATTTTCTAAACTAAAATTATTTAATATGATTTTTAAAATTGCTTGTAATAACAAACATTTATAAAACATAAGACTCAAGGAACGTAGTAGGAACTTTGTCAGTGTTATCAATTAAACAACGTCAACAACGTTGTGCACAAAATTACCAGCTGTTAGAAGGCATGGGATCATCTACCATTTCCGAGCCTGTTTTTTCTTATAACTGTAACAAATTAGAGTTTTACGTCTGCAAATAAATAACATGATTAACCAACCTATCCATATCTAAATGTAGTTATAAACAGAAAATATTTCGAAGTCCACCATCTGTCAAAAGAAGAAAATAGGTTTACATGGTTGGTGCTGACGTATATGCAAATGCAATGCTTTCACTCAGAAACGGTAATGCAGCATTTAAATGAATTGGTGCTCCTGCTCACAAAGTTACCAAAACCAGATAAAAATTACCAAATTACCAAATTACCAAATCTCAAAAAGCAAAAAAAAAAACTACCACAGTGGCAACCGTGATTCTGCGGTGGAATAGATTGACTTCTGCTTAGCGTTAGTGTGAACGACATCGCTTTTCAAGTAGAAATGAAACATGCTTTGATTTGCTTTACTTATTGTATGTATTTTATTATTAGTAACCACATATAAATGTATTCAAATTTGGAAAATTATTATAATTAAAGAAAATATTTTCCCCTACATATCTTACCACCTCTATAGGTGGTCGAATATTACCAAAACTATCGAAATACTTGTATTTTGTTACATTTTTATTCCTAATAAAGGGTGATTTTTTAAGAGGTTTAGAACTTTTTTTTAAAAAAAAAACACAAAAAATTCGAAAAAATGAATGAAATATTTATTTGAATCGATAGTTTGAACCTTGCAATTTAATGTTTAAAGATAATTTCATGCAAATGTTGACCGCGGCTGCGTCTCAGGTAGCCCATCCGCTGAGTCCAATTTTGGCATACTCTTTCACACATATCGGCCGGTATCTCACGAATGAATGCATGGATGTTGGCTTCCAGTGCGTCAATCGAAGCGGGCTTGTCAATATACACATTAGCCTTGGCATACCCCCACAAAAAATAATCTAATGGTGTCAAATCGCACGATCTAGGCGGCCAATTGACCGGCCCGAAACGTGAAATTAACTGTTCACCAAACTCGCCTCGCAATTGCGCCATTGTTTCGCGTGCTGTGTGGCATGTGGCACCGTCTTGTTGAAACCACATATCATGCAAGTCAAGAACTTCCATTTCGGGCAAAAAAAAGTTTGTTATCATCGCTCGGTAGCGTTCACCATTGACAGTAACGCTGCGATTCGCATCATCTTTGAAGAAATATGGCCCAATAATGCCGCCGGCCCATAAACCGCACCAAACAGTAGCTTTTTCGGGATGCATTGGTAGCTGTTGCAATGCTTCTGGCTGATCTTCACTCCAAATGCGGCAATTTTGCTTATTTACGTACCCATTCAACCAAAAATGAGCCTCATCGCTGAACACAATTTTTCGATAAAAAAGCGGATCCTCGGCCAGCTTTCCAAGAGCCCATTCACCAAAAATTCGGCGTTGTGGTAGGTCGGCTGGCTTTAGTTCTTGCACCAGCTGTATCTTAAAAGGCTTTACGCCCAAATCCTTCCGCAAAATTTTCCACGTAGTGCTGTAACAAAGGCCTAACTGCTGGGAACGGCGCCGAATCGACATTTCGCGGTCTTCTGTCACACTAGCTGATACGGCCGCAATATTTTCTTCACTACGCACAAGACGTAAACGTGTTGGTGGTTTAATGTCCAACAAAGTAAATTTGGTGCGAAATTTGGTCACAATCTTCCGAATAGACTGCTCAGAAGGTCGAGAATGCCGATCATAAAATGGAAGCAGCGCGCGATTTTCGCGACATTTCGAACCGAGCACGAATTTTGATAGTAAAATTCAATAATTTGCAAGCGTTGTTCATTTGTAAGACGATCCATGGTTAAATTGCAAACCAAACTGAAGCTGTTTGACAGTGACACAAGGTACTAAACACACGTCAGCTGTCAAAACCAGTGTTGCCAAAACCAAACCAGCTAAAAAATCACCCTTTATATGCTACCCAGTGTGATCCGGGGACACTCTCATTATCTAAATTAATTATTCCGCATTCCTTGACATGGGGCCTTTTTGGTAGTTTCTCCCACATATAAAAAACCCCACGCAAATTAGGTATATTGATTTCCCCAACAAATTTCGATCGCATTAACAAATAAAATGAATTCAGATCATTTAAAAATAATAAAAGTCCATCAATTAAGTGTGGAAAATGATTTTAAGTTGTGAATTCTGACATCTGTTCGGTCAGCTAAATTTTCTGAATATGTATTTCAAAAGGTGTGTTTCTTTCAAACTTCTCTTTTCGAGTGTTTCCGTCTCGGTGAGAATAGGATATTAGTGATTCACACACCCAATACGTTGCATAATTTCAAGCGTTCTTCCCCATTCGCAAACTTTTAAGTAGCAGTGTAGTTTAAATTGCATAGTCTAAGGATAAGCTTAACAGTTTTAGAAACTTTGCTTTTTGATTGCATCACTCGAATTTAGCTTTCTGGAGCATTTGCTTTTCGGTTTTTAAACTAATTTGAGTATTATTTAATTATAAATAATTTATTTTACATTTTATTACTATAATTATTATTTAAATTTAATTGGGGACGGTTTTCACACGAAATGGCCGCGAGCAGAATCGCTTTATTGAAGACAAGCATCCATTATGCAGTGCGAGCCATTACTTCGGTCTTTTGACTACTCTTTTGTTAAGAAGTGTTGGGCGTGAAAGCCACAAGTGTTCTGTATTGTGAAAATATTTAAAAACAAATTAATTTACCTTGTTCATGAAACGAAAATGTCTTTCGTTTTTGCAGATTATGAAGAGAAAACGAAAATGAATGAACAAACCACCACTTGCAACTCAAGCCGATTATCGACTTGCAATATTGCTTTGTCCCCATTGAAATTCGTTCAGTCACATTAAACCTGCAAACCATAAGCCGCAATACAAGAAGTATACCTTGTCATCATCATCATTGCCACTTAAGGTGGTCTAGTACATTTCGCTATGCCAGACATGCTAATCTGACATATCCTGAGCGATTATTCACAAACTGCCTCCCATCGACAACTGGGCTGGTCTCTTTTACAAATGTCTGCCAAGTGCTCGCTAAGGGAGCATAAATGATTTTTTAATGCGCTTATTTTTTGTTCCAATCTCGTACCAACCAGCCACCACCCCTGGCCTGCTATACCTCTGTGACACAAGACCACTACGGTAAACCGAAAAGCCTCCTCCACCTTCCGATGATGTTCAGTTCCAGTTCCACTTCCAACTATCCCAGCGACGACAATACCATCTTAGTGTGTCCTTAATAGTGTATCCCCTATGGTATCCGAATCCGAATATCCTATGTGGGTTGGCATCGCTTTAGCGGAGGGGCTGCGGTGGAAGTGGGAGTGCATTCTTCTTAATCGTCGTTGTTTTTCCACACCACATGCCCTTTTTGTAATGCTGTTAGCATACGGCAACGGCAGAGACAATGTACACATTTAACATGCTTATAGCGAGTCCAATATGCGATGCGAGACAAAGAGCCGAGGAGTACAGAGAGACAGGCTGCAAGAAGAATGTATAGCTCTCCACAACTCAACTCATTCGGATCGATTGCAGACGGCTAGACGGCAGCAGTACCACTAGTAGCGGCAACAAAAAGATGATGATTACGAGGAGGGTTAAGGCGACCGAGGCATTCGTAACGTATACTCGTAGTCGTAATTTTTGTTTTCTCCCCATTTTTATTTTCTCTATTTTTTTTTCTCTGTATACTTTACAAAACGACTGTGTACCACCCGCGCCGATCGTTGGTATGTGACTTTGAAAAAACGCCTCACAACTTGCATCGACATTTTACACCCCCACCCTGTGTGTACTGTACATAGCCGCCGCCGCCGGTACTTGCAGCTATTTCAGAGAACAGAGAGTGGGATGCATCAGTAGATTTCAGCTTCGGTAAAATGTTACGACATTAGGTTAAACTTGCTTTGCATTGGGCTTGTTTGTGATTTGGGGGGTTGTGCTAGGAAGGAGCTTCACGTGTGACTGATTCCTGAGAAAATTTCTTTGCTTTATAGGTTTTGTAGGAGAATGGTTTTTCCGAGTCGGTTTTGGTTTGGTTTTGTTTGCTTTTCTCTATGTCTGTTTGTCTGGCCTGGTAATTCGAAGTACGAATTGGAACGTTTGGGGCGACGATATGGGTGAGGGATGGGAGTGGTGTGAAATCGCTCATCCGACGGGATAATCAGGTGTCTGTGGAAGGATTTATAATTTTTCAGAACTTGTACCATTTTTTAAATATTGTCTGAACTTAACTAAACTTTTTTTTGGCCGCTCAATGATCAAATTGAGTTTCTAGTCTTCAACCTGTTGCAATGCCAAAATTATTGAACAGAAATCTTGGGTTCGTTCATCGTCTGGAAAACGAAATCCATTGAAGAGTCTTCGTTTAATTGGCATACAATTGAAATTTATCGAAGCTGTTGCAATGGGTGCTCAAGCTCAAGAGATGGTTTGCTTCATTTAAGAATGTTTAGCTGCTCTAGATCCAGAGTACCACACAGCATCCAAATTACTTACTTAATCCACTTTGGGGATAGCTTTCGATTAATTAAGTCCCGCTTTTTAAATTTGGTGTCTGATACTGAAACAGGGAGGTGGTTAAGTGTTAGCCTTTAATCAATCTACGGCAGCGCTCGTATATCCAAGAGCCTCAATTCGTAATATTGGACCTCTTTCGTCCAAGAGGTTGCGTGTTGCAGAGATAACCATGGGAATACGGTAGTTCATTCAGAACTGGGAGTAATTTAAAGACTTATGTCGTTTTTCATTGGGACAAAAAATCCATTTTTTTTTTTGATCTAAATCACTTTTCATGTTCCATTGGGCAAAAAAATCAGTCTTTTTTTTGATTCGGGTCACTTTTGGCAGATCTCGATATTTTTTCAGATTTACACATACTACCACAAATACCAATATGCTTTGCACAGCTGTTTTACGTCATCTTAAGAAGTTTGCTTTCAAAACAAATGCGCAAAGTTTCGTGAAAAGTAAAATAAAGATAAACATAAATAGCAATGGATATAACTTTGGAGGAATTGTTGTCTTCATCGTCTTCCTCATCAGCTAAAGACTACGAATCACCGAAACTACTCCATTTATATCTACAACAGGGGAAACAGTTTTCAAGTCGATATCCATAGTTGATTTTTCCAAAAACGAATGCAATTTGATCAGCTGATATTGCTGTCAGATAACGCACTAATCTATTTACAAAAGCAGATCAATTTCGTTGCATGTTCCATGAGCCGCGTTAAATCTGAGATCTGAAAAAGATTTTTGGTGGTCCCAATGGAAAACGACATTAATCAATGACGGAGCCAGCCGATAACCTACTGTCAGCTGTCAGGCAAATGACCGGTTGAACCTGGATGATGAAAGGCACGACTCCTGTCTGCAGGAATTTGTACGGCGCCAACCATACTGGAATACCCCAACATTCAGAATCTCGCATATATGGTACGGTGAACGCCCAAAGAGATTTCCATTTTCGGCTCAGATCAGTCTGCGTTTAAAAAGTCAGTGATTGACAACACCTGAGAGCTCCCCGACAGATACTCAAAAAAAATAAAGATTCTTCTGCGTCCATGGGTCCATGGGGAGGGAAAAAGAAGAGAGAGTTCCTACTACAGCTTCAAATGCGACCTTTCGTTTGGCCATGGCCACAGTTCCGTGGTATACATCATCACAAGCATCTACCCAGTGGTTGTCACAGCTTTCTCATTTCGAAGATTTGATGGCCGACGTACTTACTTACTTAAATATAAGTCTATGCTCTAATAAAGAACTGTTCACGAGGGAGCCAGATCTCTGCTCATTACCTCACGCAAAGCCAAGCGTATGGCAAAAATGTCTATCCATTTTCTACAAGGGGATCGGGTCTAGGATGCTTAATTGGACGCTGCGATTTTTCCATTAATTACTGAAAATCCTTCAAGGACAATCATACGAGTGGCTGTTCAAAGATTCGGTATGATCTAACCTCATTTTCGCAACACAGTTCGAATTGCGGACATATACGATTACTTAGCCTGAGAAAACCACGGTAGCATTGACCTTCGACTCTTCGACATTGATTATATTTCACCCCAGCAGTAATAGGTACCCAAATCTAATGCCTAGAAATAGTAGACTTTCAACAGACTGGGTCAGAGAAATATGATTTGAGTTAAGCAATCATGAAAAGTACATGGTCGGTAGTTGTAAGCTTCGGTACTTTATTTGTAAGATTTTCTTTTTCCATTGTGTTTTAGATTGAGCGAATGTTCGAGTGAAAGAAATGAGAAACGACATTATCACCTCCACTACTTCTCTGGAGGAAACTTAAGGAAATATAAAAAAAAAACAAAAAACAGTAGGTTGGGTTAGGTAACTTTGTGCAGGGTTGTGACTCGTGAGTTCAACACAAAAGACTAGGCGGTCCCATCGCCATCACTATGTAACATTCACAGTCAAAACCGAATCCAACTTACTTTGCACACTTAATTCCCTGTATAATCTTAATTTGTTTTAATTTTGTTAGATAAACTAACTTCCAACCAACCTCTCCAGGTGTTTTTTCTACACCAAGCAATGGCTTGTAATTCACAGAGAATGTAGGTGTTAAATTCTCCGCGAATTGTGGGTCGTCACAGTATCAATGTTTCTGCATGTATCAGTGTTTGTTAAACCTAATCTCATAGCGCGCTTCTACGTGAGACCACCTTAATCGTTTTATCGAGATTAATACTCTTAGACACATTTTCGCGATTCGATCTCATGTGAGCGTAAGTTTTATGCAATCCATTTATAAAAGCATTAAGCGGTGTCAAATATAGTTGAAATTTCATACAAGCTTTGTAAAATACTTTATATGATCCATTAGACTTAGTGTGGCTGCAAATTGCTAAAAGCTGGATTGTTGTTTCGATTCTCCCCCTACTGTGCGAAGTAACTTGTTTCATAGCTTCGTAACTTTCTAGTTCGAAATCTCTCGCAAATAAAACAGAATATGCGTATTTTTTTTATTCATTAAATGATTTTTTATTTATTTAGTGAGTTTTTTCACGATATTTTTTTTTAATTTTTCCAATAGATTTTTTTTTGTTTTTTTGCCTTTTTTAATTTGTAGTACAACAACAATATTTTGTTTTAAAAAAATTTCACTAATTTGTTTATACATCAATAATAATTTTCTGCATTTGCTTAATTGCAGCTTGTAATTATAGATATATATAATATATATAGATTTATTTATATTTTTTCTTTATACTGTAGTCCCCCATTTATTTACTTAATCTTCCTCAATTTCCTTTTGTTTTCTATTCTCTGATTTTTATACAAATAAATATGTTTTTTGTTGTTTTTTTTTTTGCAAAAGAAATTGGCTTAGATTTAGTTAAAAAAAATAAAATAGAAATAAATTGCGTTTAATAATTGTGTTTTCTCTAAGTATTAAATAATAATTAATTTAAATAGTAATTTACAATGTAATCTTATGTTCTGTTGATTCTGGTTTTCAACTAATTAAAAATTTAATTTATTACAACTATATAAAATTTTATATTTACTTAAATAATTTTATATACCACTAATCTTATATCGTAATACTTTTCACATAGCATTTTTTGTCGTTTAATTTTATACATTTACAAAAGAGGGATTGTTTTGTTGATAAATAATTTAATAATATGCATTTACTTTTATTCATTATAATTGCTACTTTTGTTTTGCTTGTTTTTATCAGTTACTATTCTTTGTCTTGCTTACACGTTGTTTCGGAATTATTAATATTTCATAAAAATATCAGTCGACGGCTTGGATTTTATATAAAATAATTTTTTGTTTTGTTTTTATCAGTATTTAACGAAAAGAAAATAATAAAAACAATATATGTATATACACAACAGAAAAAAATAAAGTAATTTTGAAAAATTACAAACATTATTGTTATCTGTTTTGTTTTATAAAATATAGTGAGCTACATAAATCTTATTTTGTTGTTTACTATTCTGTTTATTAATATTTAGGAGGTAGTTCGGCTAATTTTCTGATGTGATTTATACTGTTGAAATTAGAAATAAAGTTGTAAATCTACATGTTTAGTCCTATTTATAAGCGAATTCAATATAAGCAAAGAAAAAGAAAGAAACAAGATATCATAATTAACAAATAAAACATAGTATCTGATGCACCTCCATTTTAGTATGTAGTATATTATTTGTTTTTAATGAATGTAGTTATGTTTTCTTAATAAGAAGCTGTACAGAACAAAAACAAAGTTGAAAATAAAATAATTTTCTCCGATTTGAAAGCGAAATTATGTGGGAAAAATATAAAAAAATATATTTAATTGTTTATGCTTAAGTGGTTTCTTTTTATTTATACTCTAAATTGTCTACATATTTTAAGTCTATTATGGGTATTTCGGGGATGTGTGTGTATGAATGTCTGTTTACATCAAACTGGTGATTGATATTTTATATTTTATACATCGATAATGAAAATGAATACCTCCTTCTCTCTTGATTTTGTGAGTAAAATATGTTTGCACATAAATATATTAGATGTAGTAATTGCTGTTTTGGTTTTTCAAACTTCTGTAGAAAGAGGAAAATTCGTTTTTATTTTTCTGGTTTGCTTACATTTATTTTGCGTGTAAGGAAGGATTATGAAATATTGTATGCGGTTTTGAGGTTATATAAAATACTCTTTTGCGGTTAAGAAATTATTATCTTGATTTCTTAGGTGGTTAACATGTATTTATGTTACGTGTATTGAGAGGAAGTTATTTATTTTTGATTATAGTTCTTTTATTTATGTTTTTGTCAATTTATCAAAATGGGATGAACATAATTAGAATTAATTGGATGAAACCGTTTTGGGGCGCATTTAGTCTTAGTTGCTTTCAAATATTTATTAAAGCATGTTCTTTTGTCGAATATTCGCTAGTAGGTATAAGTGTTTTTAAGGAAAATTTATCTTTTACTATAAATATTGTTTTTTTTTTTTGTTATTTTGTAACAAATTGGAAAGTGGTTAAAAAGAAAAATATATACCTAGCTGAATTGGTAGTTTTTTAAAAGAATTTTTGCTTTGTAAATGGTGTGACTTTGAGAGTATACCTAGTGGTTTACTGATAACCATTTTCAATTTGGGCGATGTATGTTTCATGTGAAATGGTTGAAGTGGCGTCTTATCCTGGTGGAGACTTCCTGCAGAAGTAAAACCTAAATATCTGGATGAAACTTGCGCAAACCGGGTTATATCCACGGTCTCAACCTACAGCCAGTCAGGCCGATTCCCAGTCAGCTTTGCTTTACTTTTTAGTTATGCACGCGAAGTTTGTCGAGTTATTTCTCGAATTATACGACAAAGCAAAAAGGTACGCGCACGAACATAGTGCAAACGTCCTAAGGAACAAACTTTGAGTTTACGGATGTTCATTATGGGAGCTCGCAGGAAAAGAACATTCGAAATATGCGTCAAAACGTTCTTTTTCTTCTGCAAGAATATTCATTTATGTATATATCTTGACATTTTCTATGTCCCAGTCAGTACTGTTGGACATTTTGTACAATTTTAATCAGAACCTTGCTCATAATTCAAAGCCGCGATCAAAATTTGTAACTTTTTTCCAATATTTCACAAATCTCCAAATCAATATCAGCCAAATTGAATTAGAAAGACACCACCTAACCTAACAGGGATATTCCTATTCTGATTAATGACACTGCCAGATTGTGCGCTAAAAATAACACAAGTTCTAACAGACACGTACGATACAAAGAAGAACTAAAAATTTCAGCACAAATCAGAGCATGTCAATGACAGTTATCAATGTTGAAATAAGACATCAGTGGTAGCTATTATACAGTTAAAAATGTCTACCTAAGATAAGATATCGCTTTCGAGTTCACCCATGCCCGAAATGTAATCATAACTGAAAATAGACTCAGACAGAGTAGCAATATCAATTATTATGAATTGCATTCAGCTCATCATCTATCTCTCATTCAGCACTAATTTATATATTACATTTTAATAAGTTCTACCAATTCAGCAATCATTTCTGATAGAACACAAAATCATTACTGAAAATTATTTTAGTTGAAAACGTGTTTTTGTTTTACTTTGGGATATATATATAGTATTTTGACTATTTTCTGCAGTTTAGCAATTACTTTTTAGTTTACATTAAATGTTCTATTTTGATTTTGTTTACTGGTTGCTAATACACATATAAGGTTTCTTTTTACAATACATATAGCGAGTAGGATAAACATTTAAAGGATACAGATAGACGGGGGAGGTTTAAGAGAAGAAGGAAATGAGTTAGGAAATGATGTATCAATTTTAGTTAGTAGAGATTGTTCTGCCGAACTAGCAGGACTACTTTTTTTACTCTAAGAGATGAACAACTATGAGCGGAAGCATGTACTTGCTGCTGCTGATATCTCGGCGGCTGTGTGGATCAGAAGAGTTCATTTGTTGGTGGTGGTGGTGATCGGTAAAATTACAATTACTTGATTTAGTTTTTCAGCTAATTATCACTACATTTGTATGTTGTCAAATATGATGTTGGTAGTTTCGGGACATTGACATACTATTATTATTACTTATACTACTATTACTATTACCACAGTTATCGATTGATTGTTGTTGTTGTTTTTGTTGTTGTTGTTGTTGCTGCTGAGATGATGTGGGTGAAATTGGAGCGATGCTTGAAGATACGTTCGATGGCTGTAGGTAGCTTGTTGCTTGCGCATAGCAACAATCTATTGATGGTGCTAAATCCACTGATGCTGCGACAGCAGTGGACGACGATGGGGATAGGGAGCCTGGAGATGTGCTGTATGTTGGCGATAAATTACAATTACTGCTCTTTAACAAGTGCAGAGAGGTCGATGATAAGTTACTGGAATTTGTACTATCAACAAGAAGCAATTGCTGTTGTTGTTGTAAATGGAATTGTTGTTGTTGCTGTTGCAACATGTTGCTGGAACATGCTGCCGCCACAGGAACTGTAACCGCCAATGGAGGTGACGGCGAGCCTCGAGCGGCGGCCTCGACTCCGATTGTCGTCAAAAATGAAGAACAGGAGGTACTGTTGGTACTACTGGTGGGCATTAGATTATTTTGAATTGGCGCTGATGCTCCCAAACTGCATGTCGTTGCAGTCAGGCTAGCGGCCGTTGATATTGGAAGTGCCTGTGCCGAGCAGAGTGATGATGATGAGGACGATGTGGACACAGACGATGACGAAGGCGACAATGATGACGAAGACGATGATGATGATGCCGATGACGACGACGATGCACTCGATGACATTGACGAATTTGACGATATCGACGATGATGAACAGAGTGCGGTCGGCGATTTGGGGCTACTCTTGCGCGAGAAAAGCTTTGTTATAACACTAGGTTTTGATTTTTGCTGTTGTGATAATATTGCTGATTGCTGCGACTGTTGATTGCCACTGGAACACATCTGCTGCTGTTGCAGGTTGTAATTAGAATGTTGATTAGTTTGATTAGCTCTTAGATTGCACGATACACCCGAAGTGGCAGCCGATGCTGTCGAAGACAGCGTCGTTGATGAGTAAAAATTATAGGATTGCTCTGGAACGTCTAGAACTGTTTTATTTGGAGGTGGCTTAATGTAAGAACGTGTTATCTCCGATTGCTAAAAATAAAAATTAAAATTTATGCATAAGAAAGAATTCAACTGAATATTGTATTGCAATGAACTTACTTGATATCGCGTTCGTATTTGTAGGTCACGATCCTGACCCCATTCACTGTCTGGTAATGGAACATGATGTGGGCATCGAATTTGCTGCTGTTGCTGCTGCTGATGATGATGATTATCATTATTGATTGGTTTTAGTTTTGCTGCGACTGCATGCTGTTGAGCATTCATAATCGTCGCCGCATCAATTCCCGCACGAATATTGCTACTATTACACATGCTATAGCTATTACTGTTGCTGCCACAACCCACTCGATGGTAATGATGCAGATGATTATTATTTCTAATCTGTCTATCACTAAGTAGTGTTGTGTCTCGTACTAGTAAATCACGAGTTTGTATTGTGTCAACACGCATCCTTCGACTTATGTGTCCTCTATAAAGAAAAAGCGGAAAAGTCAAAATCACTGAAACACGCAGATTAAAAAGTGAATGCTTACCTGTCGTCGGGTGGTGTGTTCAATGATGTGCGGACCGGAACGCCGAGCCGCTCCATTCCCGCGCAGCCGCCAGACTGTACCGATAGCATCTAGAATAAAAAAAAAAAAAAAAACTTTATTGTTTCATTTGATTTCAAAGATAGAACTAAAATGACACAAATATAATGGGCGCTGTAGCTTAGTGGTCTGCGTACGGGTACCAAGCTACAAAGAAAATAAATCTACTCCTCCTGGGTCCTGGCTCATTCAAAGTACTACACTATGGTTCCCGTTAGATGGAACTCTGACCTTTTCGTTTTTTTCTTACCATGCTCATCCGTTGGATTTTGCAATCCGATTAGGCTCGTGTCAAAGTCGTTAGTCCCAATGGAAACAAATTACAAGAGCGCTCGTAATTGTGGTAATTGTGGAACTAGAGATGTTTATTTTACGCTGAGTATATATAACTCAGAATGATTTGTTTGGAACACGTTTGGAACGACGAGCATCTACCATTTTGGTTGTGGTTCTTGTATTTGATATAAATTAATGCATATTCCAAGGATTTTGGCACCCCCAAAGCGGACGAAAATAACACAACTCAGAGGTTACAGGGAATAGGTATGTGATGAGGATTGTGCAATCCTGCATAAATAATGGTTTGAGGGACTACGTATAATATGATATATGATTGAGAGAGAAAATAAACGAAAAACAATTTAATTCAGCAGAAGATATCTAATTTTCTGTTCTTTGATCGCGATCATTGGTAAATGGGACTTTAGGACTGATTAAAAGAACTATTTTAAGCAAGTCTCGTAAACAGTCGAAACATCAAAATGATTTAAATCGAGCAACACAGACTCATTATCCCTTAAATAATAAGCCCAGCATTTTCAAAATACATCTCTATCCGAACTGGAAAGGATTTGCCCCCACGCCAAATTCAACCGATATCAATCCGTCAATGCCATTGTTCATCCACGGTTTTCTTCAGTTCACCAACTCGACAAATTTAAGTTCAATTGCAAAAACAATAAGCTATAAAAAAATAACCCAGATCAGGCGACAAAACATTGGCGACGACATCATGCATCGATATCAGTTTCCTCATTTATTATTATTATCTAAAGAATTTTTATTTCATTGCTGTTTTTCATCTTCTTCTCTTTTTTATAAATAAAAACGGCTGTCTGGAGTGCAACAGACTACAATGTGGTCAGATTATAAATTGCAGTACAGCGAGTCTCTACACACTGAATTCGTTATTGTATTGAAATCACAAAATCATTCCATGCAGACAAACATTGTTCGAAAAATTTCACAAAAGATTAACGTAAATTACAGTGTTTGGGTATAATTTAAGTTTATTTGTATGTCTGCCGCCGCTTGGTTTCCATAAACAGAAAAGTTTCCATTTCAATGTGCAATTGGTTTTTTCTTTATTTTTTTCCTCAATTTTATTTATTATGTACTTCGCTGTTGGGTTTTATTTTACGATTTTTATTTCAGTTTTTTTTTTTTTTCCTTTTTAAGTTGCTGCTACACACAATCGTGTACGACCTAAATTTTGCAGTCTCGCATTTGCATTTAATGCAACAACAACTATGGCGAACAGCAAAGGGAAGAGCAACTCCACCAATAAATAGCGCGCATGTGGTGCCGGCATCTTAAAATAAATTTCTTCGTTGTTTGAACTTGAAATTGAAATTTATATTTGTCAACGTGGAAAGTGGGCATGTGTAATGGGGATGGCGCATCGGTAAATAGTTTATGGGAATTGGTTTAGGATAAGACTAAATGGGAGCATACATTTTCGGCCGAAGTATTTATTTGCTATTTTTTTTTCTTAGATTGTAGATTCGAAAAAGGGGCTTAAAGCTTTTTTTTTACTTCAAAGTGTTCGATTCTAAAGGTAGGTGAATGGCGGCTACTACAGCTTAGACCCCTAGTTGGGTCCATTGCGTCCAATTCAAATGCTCAAAGTAAAATTATAAATTGTGCTAAAGATCACATTATGCATATGCTTGCTCGTGGAAGCGCATTAATTTCCACTGCATTTTGCGTCATTAGCATTTGCGAAACAGTTTCCCCCTTTTTTATATGTACGCACACGTCATTTAGCATTATCGTTTGTGGAGGTCCTGTGAGGGTCTATGAAACATCAAAACGGAATGACAGCGGAACTCTTATGGGAGTTCCCCTCAGAGCAACACCTTACGCGTAATTTTTCTAGTCCTGCCAACATGGAAGTCCTGTAAGGGATGCAATGATTTTATTATTCAAGGACTCCTTACCTGAAGCATTGTAACAGCTTTCCTGGTGCGTGCAAATGCAGCTATGTGTTTCTTTATCAGTACTCACTCTCGCACGCATACACCGAACGTTCGCATTACATTTATTTTATTTTTTTTCTTCAGGCAACAGTGAGGGTTACAAAGTTAGACTATATAAAATTTATGTAATCAATTTGAAAATCACACCTGAACCACCATCATCAGTCACTTGGGTCACATTTGACATCTGTATAGGGAGGGATATGAATGACGGGAAATAATGTTGCACGCATAACCTTTAAATGACTTTCAGCTTAGGACACTGTACAGTACCGTCTTTGGTACGATTTGGTGGAGGCGGCAGGTATGATTAATAAAAGCTTGTTAGCCCGAGGTTTACTCAGACAAAAGGGAAATATTATTTGCAGAAGCTAAAGATTGATAAGGACTGCGTTTAAAAAAAATTGTTTATTTTTAGCAAGTTTGAATGGTGTACTTTTTGACGGGACTGATAATTTACAGGGTTACACTTTTAACAAGCAAGTTTTTGAAGTTTGTGAAGTTACAAACAATGTTAAAAATAAAGTATATTGTTTGACTTTAAATACTTTGCCACTATAAAACTAGAGAGAATTATAAAAGAAAACTAGTTAAAAATGAGTTTAATTTGCTAATTGAAAGTAAATAATTGCAATTCAAAATAATCCTTTGAGAGGAGATAAAAAGGTTTGTATTAAATAACATGATGTTTTTTGTAGTTTAACTAAAACAAAAATTGAAAAGGGAAATAAGTACCCATGTTCTGTAACTCATGCGATAACTTTTCGCATGGAAAACTTAGGAACAAAACATTCCGCTGTTTATCTTAAAATATAATGTTTATCTGGAAAATATTGGAGTTCTCTAACTCTATGCGAAAAGTATTCTGTAGTAACTTTTAATTTCATGGGAATTTTGCTAAGATTTCCCAAAGCTGTCAAAATACTGCAAAACAAAACAATAAAAATTGAAAATTATTTCACAGGGATTTTCATCGTATCGTTGTTTTTAAAAATGTTTAGCTTTTCACTAATTTTGGGTGAAGAATACGATAGGCGTAACATGTTACGAATTCAAAGGCATGTACTAAGAGATAGCACAAACCCTTTTGAATACATTTATTCCAATCCCGATTCGGGTCTGTGCTGCATTACATTTTTTTTGCAACTGGGTCCTTTCAGAGAGATGTGGGCCATTATTTTTTGCGGCTATTAGTAGCACTATGGTTTCTCGAGTGGTTTCGGAAGTGGCTGATGTTTTACAAAACAAAATGATGTCCAAATACTCAATTCCAACCCCTCAGGAATACAATGAGATAAACCAAATATTAGTACACGGCTTAAAAGACCTAAGCAGGACGTAGAAAATTGCTACTTTAAGCCGTAAGGGTTACCATTCAAAGAATGTACAATTGGTAATTGTAATGTGACATTTCTGATAATTTAACAATGAAAATGATGGTCGTACCCACATTTCAGATACCAACGTGAATACAATCTAAAGATTTTAGGAGGATTTGCAAGGTTTGGTGGAGCTGCTCATGATGCAACGCACTTTTAGAACAGCGCTATGAAATTAATTTTTTGTTTTAAAACTTTATAACCGAAAGCTTTGAGTTTCGTGATAAAATTCGACAGTTGAAGTGAATATTTTATCGCTCTTCATAGTTACGGAACCTTTTGTTTCAATTCATATCGTTTTAGTGATAGATATATTGATGCGATATACAGATTTTTAATTTATTTAATAGTCTTTTAGTTTAGATGTTATGAAGCAAAGATGAACTCAGTTGGATAAATGCGGGATTTTAGTTTAGCTAAAACAAACATTAAAAAGTTTTTTTATTTTAAATTTATAAGCAAGCACGGATGTTTGGAAAATGCAGAATTGTTTTGAGTATTTGTATCCCAAATTACTTGCTATATAAATTACTATATAAATTTCTTTTTTCACGGGTTAAGTGTTGGACTGTAGAGTGTAGAACGCTGAATACGAAAGCACATTTTTAATAGAGAATATGAAAGAAGAAGAAATAAACAAACGGCAACTTTGAGATTATTTGCAATGGACTTCGGTGCGCTGAATGTAGTACGCAGGGATCCAAATCATAAATGATTTGCTTATACCCGTTGACCGTAGTCAAGGCATAACTCTCTACCCAAATTTATTTAAGCCTTGACAGGTTTAAAGATTACAAGCACCAATATCAAGCCAGCTGAATTTGCAAATCTTTGATAAAAAAAAATTGTTTTTTTTTTTATTGAATTCGCAAAGTTAAAGCCGTTCGGCTTGACACATCACTGACCTCAACAAGGCTGAAATTATAATGTTTTTCCCCAACCGTATGTATCATGCAAAAAAATGCCACGATTTCGTCATTTCTATGATACCAAAGGCAAATCAGAGAGCAGAATATACGAATTCACTTTAAATCGAAATTTTATTTTGCATGCACATCCTCCTTAGACAACACTTCTGTTTTGAAGTGAGATACATTTTACACAGTGTGGGTAAAAAAAAAGAAAAACAACAACAATGAATTGAATAAAAAGAAAAAGAAAAAGATTTCATTCAAAATCACCAGACATACAAAACGACAACAACTAAGCACAACAGCATCATGCAGTCTAGTCTAGCATTTCATTGCTCCGAATTCAATATTGGCAGCGATCCAAGTGAGGCGACTGCTGTTGTTGCTGCCATTGTCGTCGTCGTCGTCGTCGTCGTCGTCGTCGTCGTCGTCGTCGTCGTCTCCTCGGATGCCCCATGCATGGGAATACTGAATAGATATCTAACCAAGTCAGCACCCGACAACCAGCTAGAGGCGAAATCCAGGCGGCATTCAAATATGATTCGCGAAACATTGCAACGTTTACATAAGAACACACGACGGTGGTTGAAATTGAACACTATACCTTAATTTGAATCAGATTCGGTGATGGAAAAACGTGGTTATGTGGCATCACCTAGACCTCTGTTTGAGTAAGTGAACAGTGACCTTTTCTCAAGAAATTCAGCTATTTTTGCAGACAACAATGTTCTCATTATAATACTAATGCCAATTTGCGTCAGAATGTGTGACATTTCTGTCGTCGAATGGGTGTTTTTTTTTTTTTCATTTTAAGTGCTTACATATTTTTATGCATCAAAGATATCAAAGGGGGAGAATAAAGTTGCATTTTCATTTTCATAGATTTTATAATGCTGGCCGAGAAATATTGTAAGCACATAAGGTAAACACATTAAAAGCCATTATTAACCATTACGAACATTATTTATATGTTTTGGGGTTATGAAAAGTTGTAAGCGCAGCTGAATTAATAATCATTTGCATAAATCAATGACGTTCCTTTTTGTTGATGCAGTTGACTTGCATGGAATTTGATAGCCTTAATGGTGATGTTATTATGCCCCTTCTACGTAAACGGAACAAACTCAAACGACAACAATATCATCCGCCCCGCCCAGCGAATACATACACTGTGTCGCCAATATATACGCCAATAGTACAGGCGAACTGCAACAAAATTCGATCTCTAGCCAAGCAGATATTGAGTAAGTAGTTTGCGGATTCAGTTTCAAGACCCAGACAATGAGCGACCGACATACCTGAGCGGCAAGAGAAAACGTGCAACTAAGTTTAAGGGTTTCCGGTACCTTTCGTTGTTGTTGGAGTTTTTGTTTCTCTCCCTGAAATTTGATAGTCCACTAGTCTACGCCAGTCGCTTCGATGATTTTAACCATGGGCTAGAAAACATCCGACACAGATAGGGAATTCCCCAGATTTGAGGTTGCACTATATACCCGATCAATAAAGCCATACAAAGAAAATCGACGGAATACTTAAGCTACGATCAGCAAAGATCGACGATGCGGGTTGTGTTATTTTGAAACGCTAATGAATCACAAAAGATCACGGCTGTCGTCTGTGTGCAATAACAGGATGTTTGGATCATGTTTCACAAGTGGTTGGTGCGAAGGCGAGTATTTTTTTGTATACCTATTCTGTTATAGTTTTCTTGATGTGTTTCGTGTAGAACGATAAATGAAAGTAGGTTAAAATGACAAGACCTTGAGGTTTCTTATTAAGATCTACTCAAGCGGAACTTAAGTAAGATTAACCTCATTTTCGGCATTGCTATGTTGATGAGAAAACGATAGCAAAGTACGTGATGTGGATACTGATACGGGGAGAGTATTGCTTACTACGTCGTTAGTCAATTGTCAAAACAGCTGGCGATGTAAACAAAGTTAAGGCTCCAGGTGGGCGGATTTGTTCGTTTTTTTTTTTTTTTTTTTTTAATATGCCAAAATAAATATTGCGCAATAAGATCCGTGATGGTAAGGTTATGAAAATAAAACGAATTTTGAATGTGATAGAGGAGCTCAAGAGTGTTCTACCTACTTTTGATTCAAACTGTTCATTAAGACGAGTTAAAGTTACTATGAAATGTAGAAGAAAATGTTTTATTTATTTATTTATTTGTTTGTTTGTCAACAAAGTACTTGGCTTTCCTTAGACATGAGAAATTTAATTAGTAACATAGTACAAATAATGAAAAAAGAGACAAAATTGAGGAAAAAATTATGTCAAAAAATATAATACAGAAAAAAATGCAAGTACAAAACTAATTCAAAACTAAGCAATACAATTACAACTGGAAATAATTCAACAAAATGGATTTTATTAATGGTATTGTCATATTAATATTATATTATTATTAATATTAATTCATTATACAATAACATTAAACCATTTAAAGAGGAGGATCTTCCGTAATTAGTACGAGAACGAGGAATATAAAAGAATCTGTTATTACGCAAATTAAGTGATGGAACATTAAGACCCAAAAGACTTAAAATATCAGGACAGTGAATCTCCCCAATAAGTATTCTGCGGAGAAAAACAACTCTTGACACCTTTCTCCTAACCTCAAGGGACTCGAGTCCAATAAGTTGTAGTCGGGCTGAGTAAGTTATTAAAATCGGACCAAGGAAGACGTTTGAGGGCAAACCTAAGAAATCTCTTTTATATTGCTTCGATTCTTACAGCATGAGTGTTGTAGTATGGACACCAAAAAATGGACGCATATTCCAACAACGATCGAACAAACGACAAATATAAGATTTTTAGCGCGTAGGGGTTGGTGATGCCTTGAATAAAGCCAATAGAGCTTTATTTATTTATTTATTATATTTTATCAAAGATACACGCGGAATAACATTACTGTCGAAGGAATAAGCTTGAATGTAAGGCGAGGTACGACGGGAAAAAGTAATGACCGAACATTTACAAACATTAAGGCAGAAATAGTTTTTAGTGCACCACAAAACGAAGTTTTGGAGATGTGCATTCAATATATCATTGCATGAAGAGTATATTTTAAAATCATCGGCAAGCATCAGGATATTGCAATGCGGAACAAATTAGACGACATCATTAACGAATAAAATAAATAAGAGTGGGCCTATGTGACTTCCTTGAGGGACACCGGATCTTACCATGATTTTTTTGGATAAGTTTACAAATTGGTATCTGTTTCCTAAATAGGATGATAGCCATCTAAGAAAGACTGTAGGGAACCCTAAACGTTCAAGTTTGTAAAGAAGAAGCTTGTGGTCAACTCGGTCGAACGCTTTACTGAAATCAGTGTAAATGGCATCGACCTGATTACCTCTAGATATCTCACTAATAACAAAATTTGTAAAAAGGAGAAGATTAGTAACAGTGGTTCTGTTTTTTACAAAACCATGTTGGTTATTGCATATTAAATTTTTACGAAGAAAATTCAACTTGTCAGTCACCAACTCATCAAACAGTTTAGGAATGGACGATTGTTTACATATCCCTCTATAATTTTCAATATTATTTTTCCTACCGGATTTAAATATTGGGACAATAAAAGAATTTTTCCATAGGGACGGAAAGATACCAGTCTTCAACGATACATTGAATAAGTGGCAAAGTATGGAATGTAAAGGCAGGGCACACATTTTTAAAAAGCCTGCTGGAATACCATCAGGTCCAGCATTGAAATTTAGAGCCAAATTTCCATATCTTCGGGAAAAGCAAAGTGACTAAAAATAGAGAAATGTTGTGCACCTAAATAATAAAAAAAGTGTTCATCTATAACTGAACCGGGATTTGAATACACTGATTGGAAAAATGTTGCAAAACTATCGCAGATAATGCGGGGATCATCTATTGACTGATCATCATAGAAGAAAGAAGTTGGACAACCATCACTATTCTTTTGTAAATTAACAAAATTCCAAAATAATTTAGGCGATGATTTGATTTTTTCAAATAGGTGTTGTTTTTTTTTAAATTAATAAATAGAAGATAGCAATAAAAAGTTGTAAGCGCACGATCAGTGTATATCTAATGGTGTTTAATGCACTTGGTCAACAAGTAGTGTTTAATCTACAAAACTAAAACACTTGTAAGCACATGTTATTTGCATATAAAATAGTTTTTTTTTGTAAATAACGCAAATAAATAGCAAAGTAAAACTCTACACTTGAATCCTTTCCGTTGTGAAGCTTTCGAAACAACGAATCCGAATCTCATGTAAGCACGTAGTCACCTGATCAAGAGTAAGTGTTTTTTTTATAATTTTCAATCAATAATTGCTAATTTATAGGAGGAAAAAGTTGTAAGCCATGTGCCTATTAAACTCGATTGACTGATTTTGATGCTTCGGGTTTATTATTGCATTATTCAAATGTAAAGCCATACATTTTACAATAAATTGCTTTTAAAAAATTGCAATAAATATAGAAGTCATGAATTTACTGCAGTTAGGTAACAGGTAAGTGAGTGCTCTAGTTTATAAAAAGAGCACCTTTAAGCAGAAATATTCAATATTTTTTGTATATTGCATATTATTGCAATGATTTTCATAAAAATATACTAAGAAATTGCGAGATCAACAAACAAAAGGCAAACATTTGTTATAAGCACATTGAATTTGCATACGTAACTGACACCTTTTAAGAGTGCAGCTTAATCTGCATATGTTTCAAAATAAAACATTTGTAAGCATCAGCGCACAGCCAATACAAGAATCGTAAGAACACAATTCGATTGTCTCATGTCCTTGACAAAAACCCATCAAATATTGCCTTTCAATTATGATCGAATTAATATTGACTACACAGCTGAATGAGTTTAGTTGTTTATGGTATCTACCAGAAGCAGGCAATACAAAAACGACTTTAAGTCCTTGATTTCTCCACTTGTTCCGGAAGGAACAACAACCAGAGTTTACTCAAATTTAAATCAAACTTAAGTGGACATGTTGTTTTTTTTTTCCTTCTTTTTGTTCGTTTTATTTCGTCCAATCACTGCAATGCCTCACACAAATACCACTAGCAAAGTTCGTTTCAGAAAATAACTGCAGAAGAGGAACAGAAAATCCTTTTCACATATAAGTAAAACAATCTTCTGGGTAGAGTAGAAATCGATTTTCCTCTTCTGCTGATGTAGTTGTGTGTGACTAAGTGTTAGATACTTGAATACAATTCAGTCTAAGTGTATGTCACTGTAGAGTGTTTTCGTTTTTCTTTTCTTTGCTGTTTATTTTTGCATCGTCCTTTTTGCGATGTTTTTGTCTTACTCTTTACCATAGTAGAGAGCGAGTGGAATTCGGTATGGATAAAGCTTTATTATCTTGCTATAATAACGACGTCGAGCAGATAGGTTTCACAACCCTCTCGTCGTCGTCGGCGACTGTCTTTTCTTCAAGTCCAAATGTACGAGTACGAGCACTCCCTTCGATGACGCATGTTTGACCTAGTCTGGCATATAAAAAGTTCTTTCATAATACCCTCGTAATAAGGATGCTTGCGAACGTGCACACACATATACAGACGACGCAGGCAAACACCCCCACTGACAATACATATTTGTCTGCAATATCTCCCCACGACCCTCCTCGCAGTCACAGCACTGTCTCCTTTATTTGGTTTGTGTTTCTTGTTTCGTCTACCGACAGGCTCGGTCTGCTCATTCTTATGAGGAGACTAAGTGAACTTTTTAGGTGGGTTGCAAGTTTCTTTGGGACATATGAACTAAAAACCCAAACATGGTAGTGCCACCCCTTCTGCCATTGTATACATGGATGTATATACAATCTTCTTCAAAGTGCACACGTGCTGAATTTGGTTTTATTTTACATCTGGGACTATAAGGCATGTTGTTCGCCCTCTCTTCGGCTATGTGTGTTTTGTGTTGTAATACGTTTTCCAATTCCGCAGTTTTCCTAACAATCCGTATATAGATATATCTACATTTATATGTCTCTTAGATACGTGCACACATACAGTGTCGTTCGTAGACAGTTGGAAAGATATAGAACTGAAGAACTAAAGTTATTTATTTTCCTTCCTATACAAATGAAAGCATGCACGTAGACACGGAATTATCATTTTCTTTATGCTTTGTTTGATTTCGTCTGCTGTAGACAGAGGCTCTTCAATCATTATACATTTTTCTGTAGAGGGGGTGATTGTTAGGTTGTGAAGGTGTGCAGCTAATGGGATAGTAGACTTGGTCAATAAGGCCATAAAGTATTTTGCCAAAAATATGTTTTCATAACAAAAATTTGTCTAAATTAGTTATTTACTCATTGCAAACGAAATGACTAACCGTACGCAGTGGTCCCAGACTGTTTCCCCCTTTTTTTGCCTTCATTTTTATATGAAAAATTTCTCAAAAATGTAAGTTGTTTTATAACTGTCTTTATTAGCAAGCTATAAAATAGAAATATTCATATATGCAAGGATCAGTTAGCTAATCCTATAGAAACCTAAAATAAACTAAACATTTTACTAAGTAAATGCATTCAGATAGACAAAAATTCTTACGTAGACGTTCGATGGGCTGTTTTCTTTCATATTTAGTGTAAACATTTCAATCTGAGTGAACTTTGAAATTTATTTGCAATGGAAATGCGTTTTTTAAGCAATTTAAGTTTCAAAGAGAATTTTGATTTTTTCCCCTTTTTTTAAGCTTTCCCCTCGTTTTCATTAAAAAAAAAAAAGCGCCTCAATCTGGCCAGTTGGCCATATTTTTTTACCAAACCTCGAAAAAGTAAATTGATGATCCTTTCCAGAACAAAGTCCGAGGATGAAGAAAATATGTTTGCAATTTAACACATCTCCTGCTTACAAGACGCATTCTTAGCATTTTCGACTTAGCTTTAAAAACTAGGTATGCATTTATTAGATTTGTATTTAATTTCAATTAGGTATATATTTTCAAGTTTAATTTTAGTCAGCGTTTATATGGAAATATACATTTTTGTTTTCAAAGCTTTAGGGAATAGTGTCCTATATCTTATGACGCGCACTGTATTTACAGTCCAAATTATCCATCTTTCATCGGTACCAATCGACCATTTCGATTCCCCCATTGAATTAATTTTCTTTTCAAAGGCTACATCAACACAATTTTGATAGCGACATCACCATACAGGGAAGGCAAGCGAGCTGAGGCCATAATTTCTTTTAGCATGCTGCACCCAAACCGAAAAAATAAAAATAAAAATGGCCAACAAAAATAAAATCAAATTAGAACCCCTTTTCAATCATTCAACCCTCTATTGTTATAGATCTATATAAATACATTCTTGCTTTTTTGTACCGCGCATGCAGACTCTTTTGACAGCAAAAATATTCATCAGCCGCGAACCGCGAACATGAAGCACTCGAAATGTGAAAAAAAAAAAAAAAACTTTAGACACACAGTCACGTAATTCAAGTGCAACCAATCTTCTCTTCAGTTCCGTTTCTCTCTCTATTCATACTTTGCATGGGTTTAATTTTTTTTTAGCACAAATTGTGCATGTCCGACCTCACGACCCCAGAACAATTTGTCAAAATAAAAAATGTTCATGTTTATCGGAGTCGTACTTATGTTAAACGTGCGACGTGGACAGTATATCACGCTAGCTCCATGAAGTAAACTGATTTAATCTTGTGATACAAAATTACTTCGATGGGTGGGTGTATATGTGGAAAAAAAATATGCAATTTAAATGGAATCGCAGTTCGAGTGGCTCTGAGCTGAATTTGTATTAATTTTAAAGTGGACTGATAGTTTGGTCCGTTTATTTTTATTTTCATTTACTTGATTAGTTAAATAATGCAGCAGTGAGACGAAAAAAATCGGAGTTCGATGGGGCAAACGATTAACATAAAGCGGCATCATTCGCTACTTTGCATAGCGACATGTTGCATAGGGCTTTATGTATTTTATGAATTGTAAGGCGGGTAAGACCCACATGCTTCTTCGGAAAAAAAGAAAATTTCGGTATAGTCATTGTATATAGAGACTAATGTTTATATACAATCGTATAGTGTATTCCGAAGCAACATGTTGTTGAGATTGCAAACTTGAAAATTGGTAGATGTCATTCGGAAATTTTATTATGAAAGATATACCGTATGTCGCTATTTTCGATTGACGGATCTGCATCGGAATGCTGTTGTTTCATTTACAATAATTCACTCAAATATTGTATAGCAACATGTTGCGGGTATCTTTATCACAAGAACTAAATACATTCCCTGTTCAATATTCCTCATTATTTGGAGGAGTATGGGGAACAAAACATAATCGTCGATATTCTCTATGGTTTTTCTTTGAGATACCATTGCAAATTGAAGGATCAGTCTAGCAACATTGCATTGAATTTGTAAGCCAAAAGAACAAACCCAAATCTTGGTTACTGCGGGTTACATCTGACGTTTAATGATCTCCTTGGAATTCATAGTTTGTATATATACATAATTTTAATAAAACAATTTTTGTATATAAACAAAGCTATAAGACTGTGTATACAATGCGCCCATTAGAAAAGTTTGTATTGCAACATGTTGCACGGAGTTCAAAGGAAACAATTTTCAACCAAACCAAAAACGGGAAAAGAAGGAAGTCCATACAATTTAGAGGAGTCTTAGCCACACAACTCTGAATTTATTACCGAGTATGACTGTGGAAGATGTTCCTGACATATTTATTGCTGATAAAGCAGTTCTTATGCAAATGAAAACTTTTGCAACATGGTGAGAAACTTAAAACCAACTTACTTCTTACTTTAATAGAAGACATCGTTTTGTGTTACCGTGTAGTTAGGCTGTAACTACTTAAAATGTTGCACAAATGTATGTCACTCTCGTGAGATAACTATTTAACAAAATCGAAAAAGTGTTTGTATTACGTAATGACCAGTAAAAATATGTACACCAAAATTTAAAGGAACCCACAGCCCTCGCCTCGACATATGGTAAATCTGACATTGAATTTTCCCATCGACAAAAATGGCATTCTTACAATTCGCAACATAATCCCACTTACCGGAATAAATATAAAAAAAATCTTTTTAAATCAAGGTGAAATGAGTAAATCTTCCAAGCAAACGGTTACCTAGGAAATATATTGCGCAATATTCAAATTAAAGCTTAGCATCTTCATCCTCAAAAGAAAAGTAATTAAAAGAACAAAATTATGCCGCACAATCAAACAACACAAAAGCCAACCAGATACGCTCCTACGCTCAGGTCCCTAGACCAATAACAGACCTCAGTAAAAATGAATTGTCTGCACACGCACAAATAAAATCTTTTTTTTATAGACTTTTTCTTTTTCAAAAATTCGGATTATTACTTAAAAAAAGGATAAAAAAACATTATTCAAAAGAGTCGTTCGTCTACTTCCTTTTTGTCACCGGTCTTGACGCCCACATTTATAACGAATTCAGTCAAGCTGTGTGTAAGCAGGTTATGTAAGACTCTCCCCAAGGACGAAAAGTTTACGTCTAAAGACAACCGTCAGAGCGTGGCGCAAAGGACCCTACAAAAAACAAAAAAAAAAGGTATTTTTGTTTTGCTTTTCCCTTTGGTTTTATCCCTGTGTGCGCGCCTGTCGGTGAAATTCGATTGTGATTCAGATTTACGGAAAGAGATGTAAATACATACAAATACACACAACCACCATCTGTATATGCCCCCTCAACCTGGATGCCGTTGCGGTTGAATATATAGGACAAATCGAAGTCGAAACTCCATTATTCTATCGAAATGCCTCAAACTTATTTCCTCAGAATGAACCAAAAATGCCAAATTGACAAAGAAATGAATGGGATAAAAATTCCTTTTCAGCTTCTTTATCCTGTTTCTGGTTACGCGCGCATCCCATGAAATTTACATTTTAATTAAAATTTTCAAATTTCATGAATAGGAAATTTAGACACAAGAGGCAGACACAAAAAATGGAATTTTGAGCAACCCCAAGGACGTCCGAAACTATCTCACACTCATGCGCATGGATGGAAATTTCTAATTAAAACACACAAAAATAGCCAATCACGTTGAATAGTCGCTCTTTTGTCCGCAAAAGTGCTACGTCGGGATAATAATGCGGGCCAAAAGGGAGTGGTAGATTTAAAGAACGGACTAGTTTCTTGGTCGGTTGTACCTTTGTAAATGCGTTTGGCGTTAAAACAGACAACCTTTTCAACGAAACTCCGATGCAAGGCACGTGTACATAATTAACTACCACTGTATCTCTTGCCCTGTGTCGGCGATTGTGCCCCTGGTGCGGGTAATGGCTTTTATCCTTGTCTTGTTTCTTGCAAAAAAAAAAAAAAAACTAAAGGTTGAACTTTTGTTGTTGTTTTTGTGAATATATATTTCGTCTAAAAGGGAGTACAGGATGTGGAAGAATGCAAACTAATTCGATTCTCTTCGCTGACCTACTCTGTAGGATTGCGTACTCGGAGATTTGTAAAGGACATGCTGGGAATGCCCGCAATGTAAATTACGTATTTTTTTATAAACAGATACAAAAATAAACTGAGAACAAATTTTGCTGAATAGGATATCTAATAAGACAACATTTTTATTATTTTGTAGTGCTTACAAAATTCTGTTGAATACTATAAATTAGCCAGTCATCAGAAATCTAGGTGGTGGTTTTTATACGGCGGCTGAATTGGTTTTTTTGTTTGGAAGCAAAAAGAAGACCAATATTTTCGAAAGCACGCGTGTAACCTTCGTTAATTAAGTGCGATGGCGGAAATTCATGTCAGCGGATGTTTTGTACAACCGATTTGGAACCTACTGCGAGGTATGGACTTAATAAGCACGCAAATAGCCAATAACTGCTAATTGGGGCTACGATTAAGACATGTTTGTAGGGCGGAATTCGACATTGAGTAAGAAGATAATACAACTCATTATGACTATGCTGAATGTGATCGTCTTTAAGTACAGGGTGTACGCCGGGAAGGTGTTTGCCGCCATTTTGCTAAACACTAGTCTTGACAGTTCATATTTGGCAGTCGTGAAGTAGACACGTGGCAAATTTATTATGGAAAAATATTCGATAAACCAACGTGTTTTAATCGTTAAAACATTTTATCGAAATCAAACATCGATTACTGTGACGATGACAAAAAAATCATAATGAGTGACGAGGCACATTTTCATTTGAATGGATATGTGAATAAACAGAATAGTCTGTTCTGGGAAGTGGAAAATCCTCAAATTATCCATCAGTCACCTTTGCATCCATTAAAAGTTACTGTATGGTGTGCAATTTGGTCAGGAGGAATCATTGGACCTTACATCTTTGAAAATAAAAACGGCGTAACGGTAACTGTGAACGATGGGGAGCGATATCGTGATAAGATTGAAAACTTTTTAGCGCCACAACTTCATGCCTTGGGCTTGATTAACATATGGTATCAACAAGACGGTGCCACATCGCATACAGCCATGGAATTACTGAGATACCTCTTTCCACAACAAGTTATTTCAAGAAATGGTGATGTTGATTGGCCTCCACGGTCGCCTGATTTGACTGCTCCGGACTTCTTTTTGTGGGGATATCTGAAAAGCAAGGTTTATGCAAACAAACCAGAAACGCTTGAGCAACTCAAACAAAATATTCGCGATGAAATTAATGAAATACCGCGTGAAATGTTTGAGCATGTAAAGAAAAATTTGCTCAAAAGGGCTCGCATTTGTGAGACTAACAGAGGCGGACATTTACCTGATATTGTATTCCATACATAATTGCCGACATTAAATAAAACATTTATCAATATAAGATCCATTCTCTATCAATTAATCAAAAATTATAAACAAACAAAGTAGTATACCTTCCCGGCGGACACTCTGTACAACTCATTATGACTATGCTGAATGCGATCGTCTTTAAGTATGTAAGGAAATTGTTATTGTGTCATTCAAATAGGTCTGCTTTGCATTGAAATTTTATTTATTGCACAATTTTGCAAGCACTATTAGAATGTGTTAGCGCAGAGAAAATCAGTGTCACAGTTAATTAACAAATCTGCTCTGCGAAAGTATGCGCATTTCCGACCATGCTTACAACAACAGCTGCATATATATTTTACAAAATCTGTAGAACATTCAATTTACAAAAAAAAAAAAAAAAAATTCAAACTAATTTTCATTGTAAAGCTGGCCATTCAATATACAAACTAAAGCTGAATGAACAAACTTAAACGGAAAAAGTACGTATCCATGCATACGAACGAAAACAAAAAACACGCGTATACATATTCATACTCATACTCCGGGCACTGTCCCAAATTAAGAATGAAGGAGAAAAGCAGCTCCTTCTTCCATTATTTCAGTAACTGCATATCCTGTTTTCCCAAAACAGAAAAAAGAGAAACGCGAACTAGTAATGAGCGCATTATTCCTTTGTTTTCTCAAAACGAGAGTGCAATTACCTCCCACTAGCAAGGATTATATTTTCCATTTTTTTTTCCTGTATGTACTTACAAAAGTGAAAACAAAAGGAACCTCTAGAACGACTTTCATCTATTATTCATTTCACTATGACAAGGCGGAAAAAGTTATTAATCAAAGGAACAAAGTCGAGAGAAGAAAGATGTTATTACTAAAAAAACTAATGGTGGACGTTATTCCCGTTTTGATTGTCCTGATTCTCGTTGAGAATCGCCACTGTTATACCCACAGATACAATGAATCGATTTTCCTATTCGGTGGAATTACCAATTACTGCGATACGAAGTGTGGAGATGTGCCACACACTCTGTGTCGCGACGAGGTACATATTTCCATCATATCGTGTGAAGGAATTTAACAATATATGTTCTTTGAAAGGCACTGACTCCTCAAAAGTGCTCGGATAATTTTCATATTTACGAGTTTAAAGCGCTACATAAGGATGATATACTGATGGGGCTTAATGGGCTGCGCGATCGTATAGCAGATAAAATGCAGGTTTCCAATATGGTTATTTTGGTAAGGATTTGAGTTTGTTTCTATAATTTAAACGTAATATTTTGCGGATCTTCCGACAGACATGGGATGAAGAGCTAAGCGCAATGGCGCAAATATTCCTAGCCCATTGCAAGCCATTCGCGATGAATCCCTGTGCAAACTTGGGCGATCCCGCGACGGAAGCTCGAGAGTCGGAACCGCGGTACTACCACGTTGCTGACAATGTGGCTTTCCGCAGGAGTAAGTTCTATCCGTATCACTTTGTTCCGTCAGTCTTGAGGGATTGGTATTATGAGAAGAACAACATGAAGCTACCGGCAATACACAAATCCCAATACGGCGAGCTGTACGGCGTGCTGAAGAGACATAACAATTTCACACGCCTGGCAAACCCTCGCCTTTCGAGGGTGGGGTGTAGCATTGCAAGGTATGTAGCAGTGAAGATACATACAGCAGCAGTGAAAATAATTTGTATCTCTTTAGATACCACGATGGCTATGCAATGCTTTGCTACTTCTTTCCATACTTTCAAACAAGGATCCGATTTGACCGAGGCCCACCGGCTACAAATTGCCCCAATCTATTCCCATTGCGAGGAGGAATCTTTCCAAATCTCTGTACCAGCCAAGGAGTTTATCTATCGCCGGCAATAATATTTTCATTCGTGAGTTGTTCAGTCAATTTTGGATATACTTACGGGTACAGGATGTTCCGACTCCGCGTGCAAGGGGGTCTGATCTTCTGGCAAAAGTGGAATTGGTAATGCCAGAGCCCCAGTAGTGGCTCGACGTGCTGCACGGTAGCAATGTGTAACCGCAATTAGAATGCTTATTGATGCTCCACTGATGGAAATTCCAGCGCCAATTGCTAGAATATATCCTGTAATGACAGGAAAAGAAAATTGTTAAAAAATGCGTTTTTTTTTTTTTATTTTTATTATTTTATTATAAATACTTTTTCATCATTACAAATTTTTTTAACCGCAAAGCAAAGTGCTTATCTGCAGGTGGTTGTTTAGAGATTTGATATCGAAGTTATTTTAAAATGTAAGTTACATATTTTTTTAAATTTAATTTAATTAATTTGGTTTTAAGGAGTTTTTTTTTTAAATTTCAACAAATTCCCCATTTTTTTACTTTAAAAAATGACTTTTTAAGCTCTTTTTTTCTTTTCTTAAAATTTGGAATAACTTTTAAAAATTGACAAGATTCGGAATTGATAGTTCAGTGTAAATATGAAGACAATATTCATCTTTGGTTAGATTAATGCTCGGAGGATTTTCGGCCCTGCAATTTTAGATTAAAAAATATACTTCTTTCGAACTGAAACAAAATGGGTATAGGTATACTTTCATAAATACACTGGTTGCCTTCTAAAATGCAACTTTCCATCAGCAAAGTGTGGAAAACACACAATTTGAATCAATTCAGCACCTTTATGACATGTGCTTACAACTTTTTGTCGTTGCAATTGACCAGCTATCCACTCCAATATATAATACAGTACAAGTTATATTATTTTCGAATGTGCTGACAACATTTCCATTGACTGAAATTCATTTAACATTGAACTCGAAGCAGCTTCTCGTCTTGAAGTTCAAGTGCGTGTGACACATGTGGATAACAGTTTATCTGAAACTTTAAAAATCTGTCCAATTGATCCAAATTTGAATGCAACAAAATGGTCCACTGACCCCGATATCATTAGCGCCCTCATTTTGCCTCTAATCTAACTATTCTTGAGTGGAATAAATCTAAGCGTACCACAAACAAACGTTTTTATTAGAAAATTACAGTAATCTTTGGAGAAGCTGAGAAGTCACCTCATATCACTCCAATCCGGTCAAGTTCAATGGCACCTCTATTAATTCCCAAGGCGAAAATACTAAGCGTGAGTTTTTGATTAATATACGTATAGTTTATTTTTTTATTATTATTATTCATTCTCGCGTGAGCTTATCACTCAAATGGAACATTTTCATTCGAATTAACCAGGAGAATGACATGTGTCTAAGAATTGAGGACTAGTTGTGTGAGTTCAAAAGTTCAAAAATAAATGAAATTCACTGTCATTCGAGAGAAATTCAAGAGAATTGGATTTAGGGCGGAATAGTTTCAGCCGAAATTTTGCTAACAAAATCGATAAAGTACACATAACCCACATAGAAAGGCGAAACATTCGCAGTGCTAGCGTTTTCGGTGCCAAACCTATTTAGCCAGCACAGTTCGGCGGAACACACATATAGCTGTATGTTTGCGCAGATTGGCATTTTTTTTTTCTTTTTGGCAGCATGAAAGATCGCAACTATTTTCGTTTCGAGAGCCATTCTGGTAGCCATGTCTAGTGACTGTATAAACACCTGCCTGCTATAATAGTTTCGTTCGTTGATTCATTGGGGTGCTGTGCTGGTGTTGCACCGGAAAAGTTTCTCACGTCCCAATTATTGATTTTTATTTTATATTTTTCATCCAACACACAGAGGCGGAGAGTCTGCTGCATTATTTGGCGTGGCAGGAGTGTTTTATTTTTATACATATTGCTATTTTGCGAGTGAATGTGTGGCTGTGTGTGCGTCAAGTGAACGTTTCCCGGTTTTTTTTTTTTTTTGTACCAGCTGCAGAGTTTCCCTGACCTCGGTGGGGGTATGACGTGTGACACACCGTGGTTGTTGGTATTTGTCGTCAATATGAGAGCACATGGTGGATTTAAGGTGGGACATAGATGGGCAATTTGCCAGTAAAAAACAAGAAATACAAAATCTCCTTAGTCTTCTCTTCTTTTTGGTGCTCTAGTTGTAGGTATTTCTTGAGATTTGATATGGTATTCAGCACGTGAGTGGTTTGCTCAAGTTATTGTTGGAAATGGTATATGAAAATTTCCCTACCGGAACACGACTTTGTTGTCGTTATAAGAAGACAGGCTTTTTTGGTCCAAGAGCGTATGATATGAGTAACATTTAGGAGTTCACAAAGGTTTCAGAAAGGTTTTATGAATATCATTACTAAAAAGTGAAAACCGAAAGATTTGACTCATCAGCTATGTAAAGACGGTTGCTTACAGTTCTGTTTCGCGAGATAAAATATTCGCCTGAAGAAACAATGCTTACATTTATTTTTAAGTTTCGAGAAGTCAATCGAAAAATCATATATCGCTCATAGAATATTTAAAAAGCAAGCGCTTACAAAAGTTTTGAATTCAAAACACCTTCATAGGCCATTTGAAGCAATATTAACCCTATCTTAAATGCCTGTCTCAAGTGCTTACAACTTTAAAGCTGCCACAGAAAATCGACAGATAATAAAACGATCATGGCATACCCAAAAAAAAATATTTAAAGCGGCAAAACGTGATTTGCAGAACAAATTTGCTTTAAGAAATGGGTTGCACTACATTTGCCTTGAATAATACCACGTATCGAATAGAGATGGCGGTGGTAGTCATAATCTACGGGAAATCTGTGAAAAGAAAGTCTAAAATGAAGAAGGGATGAACATTAAAGGATTGGGCTCAACTTTCAAAGCAAGGCAATGACATGTCAAAGCGAATGAAGTCAATTTAAGTAAAAACCAACGCAACAATGATCGAACCTGGTTGCAACGTCAATGAAACCATTGCCCCCATTTAACCCACTGTTCCACCGCACTCGCATTGATAGCTGAAAACGCGGAAATGAAACCTAATTGGGTTCAAACAACACTCTACAAAAAAAAAAAAAGAACAAAAACCTGAATAATTGTTACGTCAGGCAATTTGGCCCGTAATAATTGTCTGCGAATAATTCCGTATAAATTTGTGCACGTCTAATGACGCACTCAGGTTGGTGTTTTATAAGCATTTACGATACGACATACTACTTGTCTGGGGCACATCTCTCACAATAAATATACACTTTGTTGTTTTTGTTGATATCTCATTTAATGCGAGTCCATTAGCCGAAAAGGTAGCCGCGAACAATCGATTCAAAAATACCATTACGTAGCTGTCTAGACTGAAGTGTTTTATTATAGCGAATAACCTTCATAAAATTCAATTGCATAATGCATTAAATCCAAAACAAAGCAAAATATAAAAAAAACCCAACGTAATTAAATAAGTTGTCATAAGAAATAAAATAAAAAATATAACCAGAGGGAACCGGAAGTAGTTTTGTCATCAAACTAGTTACACAGACACAATTTTACGTTCTACTTATCTTACCACTATATATACAAAGATTAAATCAATCTCAAGCCCCCGTTCACATGACCTTTTTTTCAAAATTAAACTTTAGTCGAGAAATAATACGGAACACACCTTCTCTGGTTCACCTGACTATCGATACAAACCTCGTCTCTTGATCTTCTGGTTTGTACGGCTTATAAACGATGCAGAACAAATTAGCCTAATTGTGTATATTAGAAAAACATTAATTTTTCTTATTTTTTATCTTCAAGATACGTCTGCAAAGTCTTACCCCTTTAATCCCCGGCCATTATATTTTAACAGATATTTTTCTTTTTTATGTAAATATCATTTCGAAACTAATTTAGATGTCTGCGGTATCAGACGCACACCGAATGACGCAATTTCATGAATGCGAGCAAGAAAATAGTAGGTAATAAAAAAAAAGAGTATTTCATTGAATTGAAATAGCTAGCCACTAGCCAAACATCGATTTGCCGCACCTAGACTCGTCTAATGGCTGCCCACCCTCTTTTCAAGTTTATTTTGGGGAAACTAGGAATTTTTTTTTTTTGAAAATTGAAAATGTAAATAGCCCTCACTTGGTATGCCTATATTTAAACTGTAAGCAGAAAGTTTATCTTTAAAGAAAAATTCGTGTGATTTGAGGTGGTATCTATCACACGTTCAAGGAGATTTTTTTTTTCATTTTCGAGACCCAAATTCAAATTCGCTTATTTACGTATTAAATCCATTGATTTATTTACGTGTCTAGCGCTTGTGGGCACTTTGATTGGTTCCAATTATAAAAATGATGGTCGATGAGGCACTTACTTAATAATATTGTTTGCTTCAACTTCACGGTCGCTTGTGGAGACTTTTCAAATTGCATTTGACGTTCGTGAGTAGAGTTAGCAAGTGCATGTACAAAGTCCAGACACTAGTTGTGCAAATCTATTCCATGGTTATATTGATGGCTGGCAAATGAAAAGCAAGTGAGCTATTTATTTATTGTCTGAGAATGTGTGACCAAGAATATACCGGGTGGGACTTTTAATGACCATTAAATAGTCAATGCGTCAAATGAATGATTAGAACGAGGAGAGAAGAACGGGGCAGGTACGTTTATGTTACGAGATTTTTACGGAGAGACATTTTATAGTTTTTAGTCTCGTAGAAGTTTCAAGATCACGTGAAGGAAATTTCCTAAAAAGCTGATAACAAACGTGTGACTGAAACCGATTAAGAATGACTGACTACACCATACCAGCGAATTTCCTGTCATGTTTCTTTGGCGTTGATAGCTATTTAACAATTTTCAATTCGAATTTCATTATCTCAGTGAACTGTGGATCATCTTGTGTGGGTCTTGAGCATTAAACCTTTGAACTGACATATGAACCGAAACATTGGGGTGCAGATAGCAACAGTACAGTTTTTTTGTTATCTTTTTGGCAAGTTTTTAGCAAAATGATGAGAATATTCATTATTCAGCGGCTATAATATAGACGCTTACAAGTTTTTATACCGAAAAACTGTGCAAAAGGCACTTGTATGCACTTCCGCATTAAGACGTTGTTGCTGCATGTTGTGCTTACAACATACAAATTTTTGGGGCGGTGACTTTTTCGTACAATATTAACATGGAAAATGAGAATTATATGTGGTAAGGCGTCGAAGAAAATTCATTGAGACAGGTTTGGGTTTATGATATTTAACACATTCCCAAAGGTCTCTATAATTGTCAACTAACTCCCATCCTGTAGACAGGTGAAAACAATTTGAGCCCATGACAGAAATCAAGATGCAAGTATCTGGCTTTTAAAGCGCAATTGGTTCGCGCATTTTCGAAGAGAGGTAATTCCCAAAAAATAGATGAGCTAAATATCATGCTAAAGATGGAGAAATTGTTTTACGTTTCGTGTAGTGTTCGTTTTATTATGAAAACGTGAGAAAAATGTAAGCAAATGGTGTTTTTGGGGACGTTTAATTAATTAAACCACAAGACTGTCAGAACCGTCACAAGGCACTAGGTATCTTACTGGGTCCATCGCAATCCCAAAATACTTTTGAAATAGTGCTTACAACGATTTTTTTTATTCCGGTATAGCAAAACATCTTTTTGAATGCACCAATACCTTTGCTTTTCTGATTCTTATGATGCTTACAACTTTTATTCATGCGAGTATGGTACACAACTTTTTGCATGCACTAAAACATTTTTTTTTAATGCTTACAACGCTTGAAAAAATCTGAATTTAGCTTCACTGGGTACAAAGTGACAGATTTGTATGTATATGTACTGCTATGAAATCAAGCTGCTGTTATTTCGCTTTCAAATAATTGCAACATTGTTTCGCCCATTCACAGCCACTCAAATTGCAACTTAATTACAAAAATAAAAAATATAAGCTTAAGATTTACTAGTTTTGCTGAACATAAATCATTTTGAGCGCATTTTCGCATCATAATTACTTGGCTTGTCTGTTGCATAAAACAGTATACTACGGCCACACACAAGCCGTGAAGCTGAAACGATAACTCAAAAGGTGATGGCGGCACTTAAACGAATTATGACTTATTTTCTCTTTTAAATACAAAAACGCACGCACCCTCCTCAAAAATATTCACCAAAATACGAAAAAGAAAACGAAAGTCCATTTCATAATTTTGCTTATGCCACAATGGCAACAATGTTGCATAGAAAATGACTAGTGGGTGTGTTGACTTTAGAGCTTTGAATATTTGAGTCTTTCGAATTTATTGAAAAAAAAAAAAAAAAACTAAACTAAACATCTGCCCACGCATCGTTGCCAAGACAGTTTTGTTTTTATTTGTTACGTTTCTATTGTCTGTTGAACGTCTAATTTGAAATCAAGAATGCCAACGCATTGAAAAAATGCAAACAAAATTAGATTGATGTTGAAATGAAGCTGATGCAAAAGTGAAGCGGGAGAAACACAGTGGCAGTCCGGCATTAGAGCACAACTGATGCCAACGAAAATATTTACAAATAGCAACGCTGAAGGTCAATTCAAAAGAGACTGAAAGGCGAGACAATCAGTCAATCAGATTGTGTTTTGTTTATTTATACTTGATTGCTGCTTACTAAATTGTGTGGAGGTAGGTAAATCAAGTAAGTGAGCAAAGCGAAGCAGAAGCAGTTTGTGTTAAATAATTGAAAATATGTTGCCGAAACAAAAATGAGTTCGATGTTAAGTCAACGCGGAGAGAGCGTTCAATGCAACCATAGATCGACCAATTATAGCTTTCGCGAGCTGCTGACATGTGCTTATAAATAATTGCAAAGCCATCTATTCGAAAACATTTAAAGTATTATTTTTTTTATTATTATAATAGTATTATGCATTTGCAGGTTCTGATCTAAGACGAGGATGCAATTCATAATCCTTGGGATAAAGACGGTGATCCACAAACAATTAGACTCTGCTGATTTTAGGGTTCCAAATGCTTCTTTTTTGTTCAAAATTACAGCTTCGTATTTCAAACCCTTTAATGTATTAGAAAGTCCAGATAAACCATACTTACTGCCGACGAGCTAAGCGCATTATAACAACGCCATCTGATGACAAATATTCGAGCCTCGCAGAATTGAAATATTTTTTTTCAGTATTGACGAGTGGAAAAGTTTTCCTGCGACACCTGGTGGATAAAAAAGTATAGAATTTTGACGTCTGTTTGTTTTGCAAAGGACTCGGATAAGGAATACGTGTGATTTTATGTAAGAAAATTATTTATTTATCTCTTAAAAAGTTAGCCAACTAATTTAAAACAAACATAATCTGCAAGTCTGAGTACTACTTGTCCGAAATTTGTATAGTGTGAGTCAATTCATCTAAAATTGCACAAAAGTCTGTTCAAATGTTCAAAGTAGTGTTGAACGTAATGTAAACAAATAATAAATTTGCTTTTGTTTATATAATATGGTTGCTTTTAATCTTATAAAAAGTGTGTTAATTATGATTTTTACGGATTTGTTGCTTTGATGATGGATGATCCAGCCAGCTTAGAAGTTTTTAAGGTTGTCACAATATCGCTCTGTGAAGTAATTGACTATTTCAGTGGTGTTAAAAGGTCTATCCGGGAAGTCGAAGAAATAGTGAAATCTGGCTGGATAAATAAGATTGGCCTCTCCCTACCTCCATCCGTAGATGAAGTTATTGAGCTGGTGGTAGCTGCATCATCAATTTCATTAAATTTTCTGCAATTTTTATTGCTGAATTCGAAAGGTTTAGGCTGGGAAAGGCTCCTTTCACAAGTTTGGTTCTATACTGAAAATCATCCTGTGTATTCGGTCGCAAATTGTCTGTATCTCTAACGTGAAGATTGCAAATGGAAAAACATTTGGGAAATTTTTTCCCGATCCTAAGTACAATACCCCATTTAATGAAAAGAACTTTAGAGTTCCGAACTTCTTTTGGAAGATGGTACAATGTATTTCCCTCTTTACGATATGAATTGTCTTCTGCATTTTGTATACAAAAATAAAAACTTTATATCAATACTTATCGCACTCACTTTTAAGATATTAATTTTCTATTATAAAATGAGTTTTTTTCTTGTATTAAATGTATATTTTTTTCAATTTAGTACACAATTTCTCACTATAACTTCTCGATTTTTCATAGAAATACATAACAGCTGACAAAATCTATAGCAACCTACCGATGCGAAAATTTACCACCAGGGCTTAGCCTCCATTCGTCAATGGCATATTGTGTTTTTTCAGTGCCCAATGGTTATATCTGTCAAAAGTAACAACATACGAGCGTACCGCAAAAAAGTAGTGAAGCTTTCTTAACTTTTTCGGATGACAACAGATGGCGCCTATGCAAATGCAACTTTCAAATCAAAGCGAATTCAATTTTTTTATTTCCATTATGCCATAAATAATAAATTTCATTTATAAATTTACTTTTGTTATATCAGTGGTTATGCGTAGAATCAGATTTAGAAAACAGTACCATCTCCTAAATATGTAAACTAGCATTAATTTGTAAAAAAAATTAATTCGTGGGATTACCCATTAATTAAATGTTGAATTGAATTTTTTTGAAATTTCTACAGCCAGTGTGAACCTTTTCTGTTAATAAATCTTGTTTAACACTGTCCATCCGTCGATTCCTTAATTTATTATGCTAATGTACAAAACAATTTGCTTAGTTCAGAGAAAGACATTTCTTTTAATTGTTTGCAAAATTTTATTGGCGGTAGGTTTTTTTTTGTGTAGAGGGCTTGAACTACAGACAAACTTACAGCTTATACAGAGCTATAACTTTTAGATAATACATATGCGAAAAATAACTCCGTAGTAGATTGCACTGTTGATTTAAAAGATTAATTTAAGTACAGTGTATGCCTACTTTTCGTGACATTTTCGAAAACAAACAGGCACGAGATATGAGAATGGTAATTAATCAATACTAAACAGGCACGAGTTATTTGGTAGTAGACGTGTGTGGTTGGATCGATAGACGATAAACTGTCACGTTGCACAGAGAGAGAAGATAATGAGACGGGATTTTTCAACAATTTGTGAACACGCGCATTTTTAATTTCAAATCTAAAGTGACATTTTCTTTGATGGGAGTCAGCCATAGGTGGGTTTGCGACTGTTGTTTTTTTAGTAGAATAAAGAAGGTGATTATTTTTGGTCGTCGACTTTGAACGCACATTAACATAAACAATTAAAAAAATGCTGAATGAATTCTGTTTGGGTTTAAGCAATTGTTCATCACATCCATTTATATCAGGAAGATGTAAATTCAGGGCACATTTTTTGACCTGATTCAACTGCATTACAACCGAGCCCCAACGTGACATCGTGTAGATATCGCTCTTGTTGACAGCGGCAATTGACACCATAAATCATTTTCCAAACTCCATTGTCGTTATCTTTATACATTAGGTGTGAGTAGCCTTGGAAACGCCTGCACTGGCTTACCGTTGGTGTGCCATGTGCCACACTGCACTCATCATATAATGTAACGACCATTACACGTAGCAGCACCACAATCCATCTATCACACCGCTTGTGAATATAAAAAAAAATCAAAGTATAAATCATTGTCATTGAGAAATATTGCAAAAGTTTCAATGCCTTTGTTCGGGAAATATTTATTTTTATAATTATTTTCGCATCCCGCTTTATTCTATTTATGGATCTTTTTATCCCTAAGAAAAAAATCGTTTTATTCTCATCCAACTGTGGGAATCCTTTAAATAAGGATTACCATAGGATTACCGTCAGCAGATGCCTTGACCCATCCTAATTTTTCCTATCCTTCCGTCACAAATCTGCTGCCGCTAACAAATGGTGCAGTTTTCCATACACATAGGTATACTAATAGCCAACGCGAAAATCGATAACATAGCCTACAGTCAGTAGACACAAAAGTACCTATAGGTACAACAAAGAAAACGTTGCGGCCGGGGGTGGCGGTGTGCTCAGACGATACACGGATTGGTTAATGGCCAGAGTTTTATCTGCCCATGTGCCAGTTTCAAGAATTGACCCAAATTCAATTTACCCCATCGAATATACATCCCATAAACAATGTCATGGTATAGAGGTGGCTGTGTGTGCGTATTTTCCTGTGACCATCGATCATCGCTTTAAGAGTGAGAAGAAAACTGAAAAAGGACCCAAATCCGAAAATCTCTTCCAAGGGATGATTAATGACAAAACCGACAGCTAGCAAAGTGGGAAAAAAAGCTTCAAAGTATGAAATAAAGATAAATAACAAATTCTCTGGCTACAGGCATAGAAGGAAGTTGGAAATTTAATTTTAGCGAAATACGCATTTTCTCTTGTGTATAGGTAGATGTATCCAGGGCCGGGCCAACTATATGTGCCAGATGTGCAAATGCACAGGGCGCCAAGTTATGGGGGCGCATTGCTAGGAAAGCAATACTAATTTTATCTTGCGCGAACAAATACTGCCATTTGCATTTTAAACAAAAAGCTTGTTCAAATAAGCCCAAAATAACAACATCCATCACCCCTGTGCTGAATTATTTCTTTCACATCACTTGCAATGTTGCAACTTCAAGAAGAATCTAACTCAAAATATCGCAAAATAAAAAATCCCACTAGACCTGGGCAAGTTCACTTCTTACCTGCATAATCTCAAAATATACCACCCTGTTTATGTAGGTAATATATTCCGTGCACATCCACTTACATTTTACAAGAGAATCTAGTTCAAAAATCGCAAAACAAAAAATACCTCAATAAAAAAAAAAAAATCCCATTGAAAGTCTACTTTCTGGTTGATGTGGAAAAGACTTATGCATGTGTGAAAATATGAAAAAAAGGGCGCTTTCTCCAAATCTTGCACAAGGCGCAAGTTTGGCTGGAGCAGGAACTGGATGTATCAGTTTGTTACGTAATAGAAGGAAATAGGAGCTGTAAAGTAGAATTTGAACGTGTATTGGTTGCCGGTAATGGTACCTATGGTTTTAAAATATCCTGCGGCAATTCCCTTTTATGCAATGATTTTTAGTGGGAAGTTTTATTGCGCGATACGAGTTGATACGCATTATAATGTGGGTGTAAGGACAATTTTAAGGTGATCTGCGTGCTATTACTTTTCGAAATGGATCTGGCATAAGCCATTATTACCTGTTTTTTATTATCAGCTATGATCCATATAGATCATCGATTTACATGCACCTACAACAACAGCACATGATCCTGCTTCTCATCGAGATCACGAATCATGATCTGGAAATTATTTCTACTATTTCCGACTAGGTGGCTTGTTTTATTTTTAAATGTTGGTGTGCCTGTAAACGATAGCCACACAATCACGTTGCCAGACTAAAAAAATGGAACACAAAAAATCTGTTTTTTTTTTCGCATTCGAATAAACTCCCTGTCCGTATTCCGAGTTATTTTGTTTTTTCTCGTTCTATAAAGGTATGTCGAAGCCAGCCAAACATTTGATAAACAATGAAATACCTACATGTTCCATAATTATTTCTAAAACACTTATTCAACAAAACAATTTTTATGAAATGTTTAAAAATGTTTTGTTGGTTTGGATCTGGACACCAAAAAAGCATTTATGGAATGTTTCACAGTTACCCAATCGTGATGGGAAATAATTCTTGTTTTACAAGTTTTCCAGAGACCAAAATTACAAAAATAAAAAGTCGCTGCTATCCTGCTACATTATTTTCTTCTAGTCCAAAAAAGGATAAAGTTAAAATATTTCATAAACATAATGAATAAATTTTAGAAATCTTTTATCAATGTTTATAAAATCTGTCCGATTTGCTTCAGAAACATTTCATAAACATTTCTGAAATGTTTCGGACACCCCTTAATATTCCAAGATAAACTTAAGCGGTAGCAGCAAAATATTGTTCATGTGCATATTTCAACTTAAAATACTAAATTTGTTTCACAAAAATATATTTGAAAAGAAAAATGATGCAAGTTTGATTCAAATATGGTAAAACCACCGACTTTGCAAGTGAGATGACATGTGGCTTGTGTGACGTCACGTTGAGAAGATTATTTGCAATATGGCTGGTTGCAATATGAATTCCAAAATTAAACTTTTCAATGATCCGTTTTGTTTTATTTTCATGATCTGGTCCGAATCAGATCACGCTGATAATAAAAAAACAGCTATTATTTATTATTTATAAATAAAGCAAAACAGTAGCTCAAATATGATTCAATCATTCGCTAAATGGTTGTCGACTTTGCCAACATCCCCTCAAATTGGTTATAAATTTGGAAACAGCTGCTCAACTTTCCAATTGTTTAAAGGGTGTTTGTTTCATTCCGGCTGTGACGTTTGCTAAATTTGTTTAGTTTATTTGGAAAGAATTTATTCATTTAGATATATGAATCGCACTTTTAAAGTACGACTAAGATAGATAGTGGCATAGAATTAGATGGGGTGGCTTAGTGGTTCTTCAATTTGCTAATACATTCTTTTAGGTATAAAACAAACAAATAAAATAAAGCTAGAAAAATAATTCGGTTTACTGAATAGAAAATTTTGTACCATTACTGTTTAAAACAGAACTTTAGACATGTACGGGCACGCGACTCGCTCGCGAAACCAAAACTGAAAGCAGTGTTCCCAGATTGAAGACTGTTTTCCTCTTTTTTTATCAGCAAAAGCATTAGTTTTCTCCTCAATTCGAAAAAAAATACCCTTTATACCCATATGTGAAATTTGCACTTGATTTCATATGAAAAAATTAAAAATTTAACTGTCTTTATTAATAAGCTGAAAATAAGCATAGTATCAAAATGAATGCATTCGGGTGCACAAATATTCTTACGTGGACGTTCTTTCATGCTTAATATGAAAAATTCATTATTTGAAATTTGTTCGTAATGAAAATACGTTGTAATTTTATTTTTAAACAATTTAAGTTTCACAGAGATTTTTGCGTTTTTAAACTTGTTCCTCGCTTTGTCCTTTTCCATTTAAAAATCGGCAAAATTGGCGCTTTTCCCCCCCAATCTGGGACCATTGTCTGAAGGCGCAATTTTTCACCATCGGTAGTTCTAGAAATACTGCCAATTTATGAATGTGGGGTCGTGCAACACCCAATGGATGGTTGTGAGCCAATAAATGCTGACTATGAGCGTCTTTTAGCCAGAGCTTTCGCAATTTCACTACCCTGTAAGCAATTCAATTTATTTCTGCCCCCTTATTTTGAAGGAAGTCATGGCAGTGGAGCGCAGGCTATCTCAACAGATGCATAAGTTACCACGATTCAATTATGCTTTTAAGGATGTTTGCGACAGTGTTGATCGCGAACATCTCTGTCTAAAATAAGCAGTTTCCAGCAGTGTTTCCAGAATTTTTCTAACGGAATATGCTAAATTAAGAAATAAATATGCTAAATTATATGGACGAATGAAACCAAATATGCTAATGTTTAAAACAACGACTTTAACAAGAAAACGACTTTAAAGAAAAAAAAACAATAAGCCATAAATATACGGATATATTTGCCTGTCCATTTAGGAAATTGAGCAGCAATTCGCGGCTCAAGATTTAACACTTTGATAGCAGATACTTGAAATGGACAAATTGTCATACAAATCTTCAGCAATGCCAAATTCAGAAAAATTTTATGGATGCTTTCGTTATTTGTATAGCAGAATATACAACGAAAATATTTCTTATGATGGGTATAAAGTCTTTGCGTTTTTATGTTAAAAATTTAAAATATGCCAGATTGCATATAGCATATTTTATTTATACTTATATGCAATTTAAAGTTAAAATATGCTAGATCTAGCATAAAAAATGCCAAAATGGCACCACTGGTTTCCAGATCCTCGATTCTATCTTTCGCCATATATACAAGGTGGCGCAAAAATAACCATCCGATGTTTTTTGGCTGTAATTTAAAAAAACAATGAAAAACTTTGATTCTTCTTGTGGATTATTTTTATTTGGTCTTTTAATTTTTTTTACATCAAGTCGAGAATATGATGTCATGTAAATGGCCGCCGCCACAGTTGATTGTCATTTGAGCCCTTTTTATGGCATTTTCCATCACTTGGGCCAAAACTTCCGGCGATAGGTCCTCACATTCTTGACGGATATTGTCTTTAAGAGCTGCAAGAGTCTGAGGCTTGTTGACATAAACCCGCGACTTCAAAAAGCCCCACAAAATGAAAGTCTGGAGCGGTCAAATCAGGCGATCTTGCTGGCCAGTGCAAATCGCCAAAACGGGAGATTAGGCGCCCGGGAAATGCATCCTTCAGCATATCGGTTGTGGCACGTGCAGTGTGTGCCGTTGCACCGTTCCACAAATGTCAAAACAGAACTGACTTAGGGGCCAATCGCAAAATTTATAGCATTTTCTGATAGGAGGATTACTTTTGCGCCACCTTGTAGTAGTTCAAAGTCGAACATATTAGAGCGATTTGCAACGATTAAATGAACCGAGTTCACACCGTCAAAGTGCACATCGAAATTTTTTTCGGACAAAGCGCAATCGAAATCAACCAACCGCTTCGATACAAGTTACAAGTTAACATCGCAATTGAAATTGCGCATTAGACAACTTAAAACTAACAGAGTAACAGGGTAAATACTTGTACTGTCTGCTTGGGTGCGCGCACTTCACAATTTCATCACTTATTGCTGAGCTAGACATCAGCAGCAGCATCATCATGATCATCGTTATTATCATTATTAACCAGCACCGTCATCATCAAGCGCGTTGCACTTCAACGTCGACTCGAAGCGAATGTCATTCAGGTCTTTGGCCACTTCCTCTACTCTGCACCGACAATCACACTAATTGCAATTAATTAATTCGAAAGGCATCTTCGATAAAATGAATAAACCTGCCTCGTAGATAATGTCTAAAGAAATATACAACAGTCGACCAGCCGACATAATTAAGGGGTAGGATCCAAATTGAAATCGACAAGTGTCATCGTTGTCATCGTCTGAGTCTTTCGGCAGAAAGCAAAAAGGAGGCAGAAACAAAAACGCAACGATTAAGAACAACAGAAGGAGACTTCTCTCTTGTGCAACATTGTTGCCGAGCCTAATTACACTAATCGTGCCAAGATGTCTTGACGTCTGTCACGCGTGACATTTGCTCAAAAAATACAAAAAAAAAGCTTGCCACAAAAATTTGTTAGAAAATGAAAAAAAAAAAAAAAATATTTAACTCGATGCCACTGAAGGTTGCTGCACTTTTCCGCAAAACGGATACCTGAAAACCCATCGAAAGTGCTTATGCCAACAAACTTTGCCATGCCTCTCCATTAGTCTTTGTCACTTGAACTTCTTGGGCGAGCAGTTTATTATTTCAGCGTCGGGTGGCAGGGCGTCGTCGGCTACATCAAAGCTGCGAATGCAGTTTTTTGCACTGCCAATCGTTTTGCGTTGCTTCGGTTTTCCTTTTAGAAACTAAAAACAATCCAAGTGGTGCAGAACACAGCGCCCAATGTGTACACCTATTTTGCTGTTTCTTTGGTTTTGTGTAGAGTGTAGAATTTTTTTTTGTAAGCTGCATTTTTGCTTCCAGTTGAGAGAAAATCACTTGACAGCAGTGCGCCTTTCAAAACCAGCGACAAACTGTCATCGTCCATGTACTGCAGGTAACACTGTACCTGACGCGTTGTTAGTACACTTATCCAACTACAAATGCAAGCCGAGCCGCGCTATTAAGTCTGACTGCATCTGATGATGACATTCGGGGGTTGGTGCAATTGGATATTTTGTCGGCACTGTGAGTCAGGAGGAGGGGGATAATGGAATGCCTCTTTCTAATGATATCATGTTGTGTCTAGAGAGAGAGACACAGCTCTGAAATTGTCTGGCGTTTGTCGTTTTGATTTAATGCGATATCATTACCGAGGTAGAAAACTGTGACAAACAAAAGCAACGACTGGCTGGTGATGATGATGATTTAACGCATACGCCGTGTATTGAGTCTGATTTGTGCGGATACGGGTGGTGCTGAGGGCAGGAAGGTCTTCCACCTGGACAAATTTGTGACTGATTGCGCGTATGAATAGAGTGAGAGTCCCTCTTCTATGGCGCCGTAAAAGGGGAAATGTAATTCAGCGTAATGAATTGCACTTTAAGTGAATGCCGTATACAGCGAGAGAGAGAGAGAGATGCGTTAGTTGTTGTTTTAATGTGATTTTGCGTCGACTTTTTAATTACACAACTTGCCGGCTATATGCTTTGACAAAGTGAAGGAAACAAATCTCGTCAAAGGATCTGTGCGCAACTTTGAATATGCTAAAAAGGCGCAAGCGGAACAATCATGTTGCAAACGAACCTTTGAAGCTTTTGCAAATTAATAGCTGCCTCGAAAGGATTGTATAGCGGAACGCTTTGAAGTTTCATCCTTAACTTTTCATCTTAAGATGGTAATTTCTTTGATTGTTGTTACTGCACCTTAGAATGCAATTTGTTGCAAGTTACAAGTGCGCCGTCTGAAGTGGGTGCGTGTGGAAGGGGCTGGGGTAAAAATGGAAAAAGCAACATCTGACATGGATGTTAAAAAGCATTCAATGACTGTTTAGACAGAATACCTATGGTAAATCTTACAAGAATTTAACTGCAGTACAAATTATTTGTTCGCCTCTCCCGAGAGGAAAAAAGTCCCCCAGAGACAGTGCGACAAAATACAAGATGCATGCCCACAAAAATCTGTCTTCCTGAGGCCATGGCACAGATCTCACGAAACAATTTCGTACGAGTGTCAACTTTTATTTAAATTTTAGCATACCTACATCATAAATATGCATTTTCAATAAATTTTCCTAGTCAGCATTCGACTTTGGTGTTGGTTCCGTCTGCCTTGTCTGTGCTCCAATATCCCACAGGAAACACATGCATCTAAGGAGTAGACACTTAAATATATGTATATACTTTTAGTGTTATAGATTTTTATTATATTTTTTATTTTGTTTAGAAGATTCAGCATGCTGCAGGCAATCGGCCAACAAACCAGTCAGTCTGCACCAATCTATGGTCTGTGTGTCGAGACTTGTACGTCGAATCCCTTCAGAAGCAAACAACAAACAAAAAAAGTAAAGAGACTTTTGGCTGCCTTAAGTCTAATTTCCAAGAAATTTGTCTCGGTTTTTCTTTTTCGTCGTCGTCGTCTCGTTTGTTGTTGTGTGATGGTAGCATCTTCCTGCACATGCTTGTCTGGGTTTTTTCTTTCTTTGAATTCCCGTTTTTTGAAGGACTATCCAAAAATAATAAAATACATTACAGTTGTTTTTTTTTTTCTTATACTTTCCATTCTTCTTGTGTGTGCATTTGTATTGTGTTGCTTTTGTTTTGCTTCTTGTTCGACACTGCCTAAAAATCTAGGTCACGTTGGTTTTCTTTTTTTTTTGCATTTCTTTCTAAGGCTTTGTTGAGTTTCTCGTATGTTCTCCTTTTTGTTGTTGTTGTTGTTGAGTGTGTGCATAGCGACACATTTGTGTAGATTTGATTAGACACTTTTTGAAGACAGATTCAAATAGCAGGTTACTCTATATTCAGCAATTAGATTCAGCAATGTATGGCAGTGTTAGGCAGTGAAGACATGTTTTCGGAGCTTTGAAGCCAAAATCATAAAAAGTTCACATGCTTTGAGAACGAAAAACCTCTCTACGTATCATCATCATCATTATCATCGGGCCCGCAGATTTCCATGAATAATGTTTATTAACTCAAGATGCCGGCTCGTCCTGAAAGTGTTTTTATCCCAAAATAGGATAAAATTAAGCCTAACGAATTTGTAGATTTATTTTTTTTTTTCAAGGGAATGTTCCATGGCGCCTGTACCGTATTTGTATAATTTTTAAATCTAATCCCGCAAATTCTGTGGATGTTTTCATTCACCGAAAACATTTGTCTTAATATTGACTAAAATGGCAACCAAATTTCAAATTCGCTTTTCGCCCGCATCCCCATGCAGAGGCTCATAAATAAAGCCTCGGGTATTACAGGCACTTTTGATTTAAACAGAACTCATTTACCATACAGCCGAGCCATTAAGGTAATTACTAATTTGCTTTTTTGATTTAATAAAAAAAATTAAAATTTACAATTAGCAAGTCAATTGGTAGTTCCTTTTGTGCCTGGTTCTTTTTATATATCCCTTCACATCTGTGGAGATTGTGGCCAATTGTGATCACCTCTTCGAGAGATAACACGGTCCGGATACTTTTCCCGTAAAAGATCAATGGTTTCGTTGCTTGCGTGGCACGGGTTTTATTCTTCACAGCACTAACTTGTCCCAACAGTTCGAATTTTTCCACCAATTTCTGTATTGCGGTCCGACAAGGTGCTTCACGACGACCAAAAAATGCTTTAGTTTTGCGAACTGTGACTGCAAGATTTTCACCATTTTTGTAGTTGTTGAAGCGTGTATTCCATTTTTAGTAATGGCGTAGTTTCTACTTGTCAAATGTCAAAGAATAAAAGCTTCAAAAGCGACAGCTACCGAAATAGCGGGTCATTCACCCACCAACAAACCAATTATTTCTAAATGTAACTCCGTCCAACAAACTTTTGTGTAATTTTTGGCGAATGTACTAAAATAAACCTCACATCTCACACGCAACGAAATTTTCCTCACTGGGGCTGTTGTCTCAACAAGTTTAAGCAACAATTTAGAAGCTTACAGCGCCAGTAAAATGGTGACAAGTTTAAAATTGCTACTCAAACATAAGCTAGGTACCTCTTAGAAACAGCCCATTAAAAAAATCAGTTTCTTTTCGTTTAATTTACAGAAATACATTTCATTCAAAAACATTTTTCTTTTCAGAACTCACTTGGTTCCCCACCATGTCCATTCTGTTGTTTCATAGCTTACAAATAAACTGGATGACATAAATAATAACTCATCTACTAAAGATAAAAATACAGAAAAAAAAAATTAGCACAAAAACAAACGATAAATATGCAAAAAAAATTCCACAGATAAAAACTACATGGAATGTTTTTGGTATAGTATCATAGTGAGCACACAAACAAAATAATAAGTTTAAAAACAAATTTTTCTGATAAAATAATTCAGAATAATATGAAATCTAGAATCCACTTTCAGGCGTCAGAGTTCATAATTGCGTTTGTAATTATTTTACGTCACTCTCTTAATAGAATAATTGTAAAAAAAAAACATTAAAAAATAAGCAAAACAAAAAAAAAAATCATACTACTCGTGCGCATGTTTAGTAAAAAATCACTTAGTTAACAAGAGTAAACAACAGGTTGTAACATTTTATAAAAAGTTATGAAAATAAAATAAAAAAACACGAACAACAAAAACTTACTTATTTGTCTGCTCTCGCATATTTTTTTTTTCCTCATGCGTTTCGGAAACAAAAAAAAAATGAAAGTAAATAAATTCACTCGCCTTTTTAAAAATAAAATTTCTATTTGCGTATGCAAGACATCAAGACATTTTCTATGAACTGGGATATTTTTAGTTTAGTTTGGCGGAAAGATATACAAATATTTTATATTGTTGTTAACGTTGAAAGCATCGCAGACAGACTGTGTACAGTGGGTCATTATACGCGACTTGACTTAGGATGCGCAACAGTAGTATGAGCTTAATAACATTGATACAAATCTCACTTCGCATCCTACTTACTCCCGGAGGGCTCCTATGCGGAAATATAGATATTGATCGTATTTATGGGTACGTTCAGTTTATCAAATCGACCAAGTGAACAGTTTTTTTTAGTTGTTATTAGCAGGGCAGTCGTCAGAGGGAAAAGCTAGTCTAGGCAAATCTAGTTAACTAGAGATCTGAGTGTGTCCATTTTAATTCAACGTTTCGCTAGAAAAAAAATACAGTCGACACTTGAAGACTATTTTCAGTATTAGATCGCATCATGCTAGCAAATTTACTTAAATATCCCATAGGCAATGCGAAGAAATTAATTTTTAAATTAATAAGGCACAATTTAAAGAAGTGGCTTAGTTTAAAAACTTCCGATGTTTAACATAATTTCGATATACAGCTTGTTGAAAAAAAATGTAGTCATTACCTGGAGCTATTCACTGCACTTGGCAAGGGAATGAAACAGAAAGAAAAAATTAGACAAGTCGAAATGGCTCTCAAAATCACATTGTGGTGTTCCAAGTGAGGGAATCTAAATATGTTTAAAGCGAGGAAGATGTACAGTGCCACGATAGTGTATTCAACGATTTGTTGCGGAAACGGGGGCGTATACGTATTTTTTTTTAGTTTTAAATAAACGAAGTGTGGCAGAAATCATGCAAAAGAGCTCACTTCGATCAGACCAAAAGTTGCCACCATTTGGAAGAAGCCATTTTCAGCGAAAACTTCTGCGTTTTGTGTCAACAAAAAATTACTGTAAAAGTAGAGTAAGGTAGAGCTTCTAATAGGCAACAATGTGAACTTAAAAGACATCAGACGAAACAACGATACTTGTAGATTAAATAAAGCGAAAGTGCCTCTAAATTCTGTACTTTTAGGTTGCTCTTGGTGTTTTCAGTGCGATTAGTTCAAAAAGTTTAACAGGTGTTCTCCAATAAAAACTTGTCAGAAGCTTGCTTCAATTGTGGTTTTCATGTATAAACAAAGCGACTCACTAAAACCTGGTAGGCTTCGAACAACATTTCGATGATTCATCAACAGTTTGATGAATTGCTTCTGTTCGAAACTGTGTCGCTAACCCAAGCGTCATGACTGTGAAGGACGAAATCCAAAGCTGCATCTCCATCGCATCCATACTCCATGACTAATCATTTTATGTGTATATATATATACATTCCAAGCAGTTTCCCGCCAAATATCTCATCGAAAGTAGCAAGAAAACAAAACATTAAAATAAATCATAAAACCTTACAATGTCACAAACGGATACACTGGTAGTGGTGTCCCATCAATGAGATTGTACAATTCGAAAGATACACATACCAATGACAAGCAACACCATTCATAAGAAACAGCGACGGGATTAAGTGACGATAAACAACATCCTCCGCAAAAAATAGTCCAGTTTATCTTTCTCAGTCACTCAGCTGCTCAGTCACATATAGGTATCTATTCGTCGCCCAATACGATCGCTATTGGAATGTCTTGTGGGGCACAGAGCGCACGTATTAATATCCAACGCAGATGATGTATCGTGCCTGCTGTGGTTCGCCTCCGCAATTGCACGTCTAATATTATGCAATCCTCCTTCTATTTTTCGTCTATATCTATCGTTGTCTCACTCGCTCCCCAGCGATCGTGACATTTATCTAGCACTCGATGTACGGCTATACGTCGCGTCGTTTCGTTGTAGCGAAAAGCTATGTTCTTTCTATGATTTATTTCGAATAAATTTGCGTGCGTACTTTAATTGAGTGCAATTTAAAAAGAAACAATAATTTTTTGGAGAGAAATGTCAATGGCGCAATCACATAACCTACATTTGTCATTTGTTGGACGCTGAAAAACGCCACCATGCGAGTAGATGTCAATCGGAACTGAGAAGCTATCCGACTCGACGAAACTGCGAGTAATTAGTGCAAACATACGACTAATGTTTTATTATCGTGACGTTTCGCTGTCATCGTCAAAGAGATTGTTCACACTTTTGCGCATTAACTTGACATGTGGACTTAATGCGACCGTGACGTGGGGCTTATCGTATAAATTAGACCAGACATGGACTTAGATGTTAATGAGACGCTACTTGTGCGAGGGAAATCCAACGCAAGTGTCTCATATTTGGCAGCTGTATTTTTATGGCTAAGCAACGAACTTATACGGCGAGCAGCTCACAAAAAAACAAACATTGCTCAAATTTCGAGGCAATTAAATACGGCCATGACAGTTAACCGGATTAAAGTGGTGGTTGTGATGTTTGTCTAAGATTAATTGCTTATGTAGTTGGAAAGGAAATGTATACCTACCGTCTAGTGTCATTGGTGATAAAATGGGTAACGACTACTTAAAGATTGTACGTAGTTTTCAGGTGCGAGGCAGAATGAGTGCTGGATTTACTAGTGATTCAGGGGGCGGACAAAGACCGGCAAACAAAGTTATCGCATTTAGCGCTAAGGACGTTGATAATCATCCCATACATTAGAGTGGGGTTTTCTTAGCGGTGAGATATGGAAGCGGTTGGGTAAATAAATATATAGTTTGTTTGAAACTTACGTAAGATTGCACACGATTGATTAGTTAATAATTTTCTAGTTGTTGATAAACTTGGCATAGAAGAGCAGAGAGCTACTTAGAAAGTTTTAAAGTTTCATCGAACGCAAACGTCAATAGTTGATGATAAAACAGAAAAGACACAGGCGCAGGCGTGACTGTAATAGTTGGCAACCTTTAACTTTTGTTTGACAGGTGGTATGATTTTTGTATTTAAGACACATAGTAAGAAAAGAACACAGCACATCATGCAGGTGTTGGCGAAAATCGGTTCATCTGTAATTTAGTGCACAGGAATTCTATGAATTTTATAAAAAAAATACCAAAAATAGACGATCATTTTGAAGGAACTTTATCGGTTGACTAACATGTCAAGAGAGTACTGTAGAAAATGGACGAGGAGATACGGAAGATAATAAAGTAAGGGCATGTTGAATTTGGGTCTTGGTTAAGCCTAGTATGCTGTTCCAGGACAGCTAAAATTAAGCGTCTCTCCAAAGTTTCTCTCCACCCCTTCGCTTAATGTTCGCTTAATTTTGACGGTGTAAGTTATGTGAAAAAAAAAATATATTTTTGGTAAAGCTGATTGACTTGCTCTGTTTAGTCACTTGGTTCATGTTTTCCCTTAAAATATTAAAAAAAAAAAAAAACAACCATGAATAGAACACAGTTGTAAGAAGTGCAGCTGTGCAAGTCATAGCAATAGCAACAAACCAAATAAACATAATTAAATTAACAACACCGAATTTCTTTGTGTTGAACTAACCATTCTCCATACTGTTAATTTGCTTTCGTTTGAAATTTGATTGCGAATACCGATATTTCCTCTGATCTATCAAAATTTAGATGTGGGAAAATGTGGTTTGCATTAATACACTTAAATTCTGTAGAGATTTGTCGTACAGTGGCTAACAAATTAGGCTTGAAGCTCGGCTTAACTGCTTTGCTTAATTTAATGTTTGGAGACATTTTTGTATGGGGGCTTAATTTAAGTGCGAGCAGCATACTAGGCCTTAGTCTTGCCAAGTTTTCTTAACGACGAGGCTAATGAGATGTATGCAAAGTTTCCTCAACAATGAGAAAAGGAAACTGTTAGGACTCTTCTCTTCGCATTGGATTGAAATATGGTTGTAAAGCCGTAAATCGATTGTTAGGCACATATTCTAGACTAGCTGGTACCCGCGACTTCGTCTGCGTAGAATTAGTACTTCGAGTAGCTCAATTAAAATATTTATATCAACAACAGCGCCACTTATCGTGTCCAAAACTATCCTATCTTTCAAGTCAACCAATTAATCCCTACACATTGAAATTCATTGGAAAAATACACAGCAAATATATTTATTTCTTACCAAATATGTACCTATGATGAATTTTATCATCGTTCTTTAAACTTGGATCCCCTACTTCATCCCCTTCACGTTTTGTTTTCACGTCAAAAAGTAGCCTATGTCATTCCCAGAGATCCCATCTATCCCTATACCAATATTCATAAAAATTGGTTTTGCGGTCGTTAAAATAATCTTATTTTCGTATATATAATATTAGGATTATATCAAGGCTACCTTCAATTTTCTGTGCAAAAATGACAAGAGACAACAAAACCTATGTTTTGAAATAACATAACAGCGCTCCTACCCGATTCCCAAGATTTTGAAAATGCTCTCTTAGATTTCCTATAACTGTAACTCTCTTCGGCCGTCGACTATCTTTCGTGGCGTCGTTTGTACGGGCTACGGCGCTACGGGCATGATGAATGAAATAAAAGTATTTCCCTGAATGATAGTTGTACACAACTGCGTAGTTGAAATTGAATGTAGTAAAATTCATCTTTTTCAATTGCTAATATTTAAAAAAAAAAGAAAAAATACAAAAATAAGCACCCCGAAAATCTGTTTTTTTGACACTTCATTTGTTAAGATTGTTTGAGCGTACTACAGTAACTACAGAAATAATATAGTGGATATGACCACCACCATACGCCCATCATCGCACTTCATCAGCCATCTGCGCATTTCCTCAGAAAAACATTGTCGCTGTTGATTACATCCACATTCACCTCAAGAAGTATGTCTTCTTTCGTTTCACTTAATCGGAGAAAACTTCACGCAGTTTTTCTTGAAATGTATGTGTTTGTGCTATGTGCGCCACCCATGCAACCACCCCAAAGCAGAACAACTATCAGAAACCACGGTTGCTGATAATTTTCGATTTGAGAAAATAAATTTAGTTTTTTCATGTTAGATTTTGGGTTGTAGCACAGAAAGCTTATTGATGGCTTAAAATAAATATGGAAGTGTTGGCTCTGTTAAGTATTCTGTTTTGTTTGCATTGATTAAGAATTGTTTGAGTAATGGCGATTAAAAGGCCAGGAAAAATAACACATTTTGGTCAAAAACGCTTCCACAAAAAGACATGGCAATGAAAGGAATAGCCTATGTCCCTCTCAGGATCTTAAGGGACATTTCAAAAAAAGTTTCATCGAAATCTGTGCAGCTGTTTTCACGCCAACCGTTAACACATGAAAATGGCTACAGTTTTATTATATGTACAGATAAGGTATACCCACTTTGACAACAAAGATCGGCTGTAGCAGCAAAAAAGTCGTGTAATTGATTTTCAGACCACTTATATGACTCCTTGCTTGGTCACATGAGTGTGACGCTAGCACCCTAATATAAGCCATTATTTAGTTCCTTAAAAATAATAATTCTGATACATATCAGCGATTTCTTAAAAAAAAAAAGTAATCTAAATGAAACTACGTATATAGCTCTCGAAAGTACAACCTCTCAGATTAAACTTAAATCCCACCCTCTCTCTCACATTCAATACAGCGAACCTAGTTTCTTTTCCGCTTCTCATTCTTCACTTGCTCAACACCATCTACAATACAATTATTGTGTTGGCACTAGGGCTGCAGCAGTAAATTTCCCACAAAACGTTATATAATCCACAAGGAGTACAGCGAACGATGGATTTCCACAGGGACACCGCTACAAAAACAAAACCGGTAAAGAGAGCCAAAATCAGAACACCCGAATAAAAGTCAAGGATTAAAACAGGACTTTCCATTTGCTTCAATTTATTCCCATTCCCCTGTTCTGGTTAACAACGACTTTATTGTCATCTTTAACACTCGTCCCCGTTTTACATTACTTGTTTCCTACAAAGGGAACACAACAAAGTGAACCGCTTTTTTTTTCTGTGAGGCTCTAATTACCATCTGCATCGAACCACGGGGATTTATAAACACAACTCGCCTCCGAACACTGGTAATGAAGCATATGAATGCAAAAAAAGCAGGTCAATGAGTCATTGACCGAAAGATAGGTGGTGCGCTTTTGGTATGGTATGGCAGCGACGATATTCCCCTCTCTCTATACGGCAATACTCAAACCACGTCGACACTCCCTACCACAATAGTTTTTGCACCATACGTCCCACCGTGTATAGTTTTGTATAAGGACGACGACGTCGAAGATGGGTATATTCTGGAGGATAGAAAAATAGCAGTAGCACAACGAAGGATGATGCCATAGAGGACAACACAAAAAAAGCGCTAACTGTGGACGTTTTTTTTTTTTTGCCCATTTGCCTTCTAGAGTGGTTTTTATTTTTTTCCTGGAACTGTTTGTCCTGCGCACAGCACAACACTATTCGCAGGATAGTGTTGTTGTAGGGAACACAATATTTTTATTTTTATTTTTCTACCCGTATGGCGGTGATGATATGAAATGTTGCTAGGGACGCTTCCCTGTTGTTTTCTCTGTTACACGCTCTCTATCCATACCGCTGTTGGTAGCTTACTCAATCATAACTATAAATCAGCAGGCAAACGAAATGAAAAAAAATAAAAAAAATTGTTCCTCCATTTTGTGGTAGGTACTCGTCTGTGTCTATGTTTATAAGTAAGTTGTATCTAGTTTCAAGGAACATAGCGTATGCTGAGAAGAATGGTACTTGTGTCGGCAGTTTCATATAATTATACCGCACATTCTGGTGCTTTAAGTGGTATTAATGTTGAAGTTCCTTTGAAGAATGCTAATATGCCGAAACAAAAAAGAAACGGCGGAACAAAAACAGAAAACCTCGATTATGGGGTCAATGGCTTTGAGGGTTGGTCGATATTATCTTGCCTCTCCTTCTCTGTTCGTCATTCTCGCTGCGGTTGAATAGGGAAATAACATTTTCAATGCTATTACTGGTTGGAATATCAGTAGGGATAAGCTCAGTTGGTATAAATATTGACCTGGTTTTTGGTGCGCCATCTATTGCGAGAACAATTACATGAGTTGGCAAATTGACGTTCATTGGTTTTCGTTTATGTGATCCTATTGGAGGTTGTAATTCACTTTAAGAGTCTCACTTTTGTGATGAATTTTGTTTGTTAATTCGTGCAGGTTTTTAATTTACACTCAGAAAAATGTTCCTTCCGTGTTTTTTTTTATTCTGTAATTCCATTTACCAAAATTGTTCCACATATTTTCAGCGCGAACGTTCGAAATTCGAACGAACTCAAATTTCAATTAAAGGGGAATTATAAGGGTGTTGGATGCTTGTTTGTCATCGCTAAATAAGCGCTGAAACGAAAACATTTTGTACAAAATCTCTTTTCGAAGTATATTCCGTGAAAATGTCAAAGAGAAACGTTTTCTATAATTCGACATTCACGAATCTCTTAGGACTATAAGTACAGTTGCTCGCAGCCAGTCTTTATCTATTCAAAGATGCTATCTGACAGGTATTTCTACAAACTTTCATAAGAGCATACGAACAGGCTGCGTACACCCATTCTTTTTATAAAGTGCGCGTAGGTGTCTTTTCCCGTTTAAAGCTCGAACTTGCCGGTGGGACATTAAAAAAAAAAACTTTTGAAGAAATAATCTGTACAAGTACAAATATTTGTTATTCAAAATGCAATGGGCCTTAGCAATAAACATTTTTAACCTCGACTCTTAATTTTCGTAGTTCACTGTGGCTATATTTTTCATACAAATTCTGCAATTGTGAGCGTCCTTAAATTGAAAGTCGAGACTAAAACTATTTATTGTTAAGGCCCAATGTATATAATTATCAAGGCAAAACGGGAAGCTTGTGTGCAAAATTTCACGGCTGTCAAAGATCTGTGAATTTAACACGTTTTTAACTGTCATCGTATTACGCTGTTATCAAATAAAAAGGGGTTTGGAGAGTTAGTTTGGAGAAAGTGAAACAGCCTACTAAATAAAACTCAAAGTCTCATTGAAAATAGAAAATTTGCCTGAAAAATTGTAGCTGTCAAATAAATTGTCAATTTGACGTTCATAATTATTAAATTGAATTTACGGAGTGAAACAATGTTTCGGAAAACCTATAAATTTACATATATGTATATGTAAAAAAAGACAGCTGTAAAAAAAAACAAGAATTAATTCAAAAAAAAGCATCCGTGAGCGAGCCATAGGTACGTCACTGATTTTCGGCCATTTTACAAGCAAAAAAATTTCAGTCACGTAGTTCTTGATCACGGATACGGTAATTTAACCCCGGATTTCTCTTGTCACACATAAAGGAATCGAATTATTTATACTTGTTGTTTAAATGTGGGCATTCTTTAAATTTCAGGTAGTTGTGAATTTGCCGCTTCGTTTTTATTGTGCTTGGTAAATGTAAAGACTAGCAAAAGTTCAAATGGCGCATTTCTGCACACAAACCAACGATTTATCTCTACAACACTTTTATGAACCCGAAAATGAACCCACACGAAAATGTGACCATGCGGCAACTGAATTTTTCAATACTTTTGTAGACGTCATATTGAATCCGGTGAGTCTGGCGTTTGATATAGATAAGCGCATGTGATTTTCCAGTGAAATTGTAAATTTTAATGTGGCCCTTAAAAGCATAGCCCCCTTGACCTACCCAAATACGTCAATTAGAAAAGCCAGTGGGTAGGTACGAAAGCAAATTGAAATAAGTTGAGAGCATTCCATACGTCAAAATTCGAGATTGCAGTATAAATTACACAATTACAACAAAGCAACACTGAACATCATTACTGTCAAAATAAACATCAACCTACCTACAAGTGTGTGTTCCGTTTGGAACGCGAATTATGTGACCGTTTCAAGGCCTCTTTGGAAAGAATTTGCGTAGTTAATCGTGAGACTACCCCAATTCAATACTATCACGTGTCTAATGCAAATCAAAATAACAAACCTCATTGATAGTGGCTAACTGTTAAAATGTAAATTCAACTTCCATTCATAGCAAAACAAAGATAACCAGAAAAAAACATGCCACTTTGCATAACAAAATCCAAGAAATAGTATTTTATTTTCAATTCAGAGCGGTTCGGGAAAAAAGGAGACACCTCATGTCAGTCGACCGTAATTTCAACACACCAAAGTCGCATATACAACAAACAACACATAGGTACTTTTTGTATGTATACACAATTATGACAAAGCAAATTCCAGCCACGCACCACTCATACACATGATACTCGCATTTTGAATACAATGTCCGACTGAATATGACATTAGATTATACCATCCTCGTCTTCTTCGTCTATATCGGGTTGCTCTGCATACTTACTCCATATGCGTACAAAAAAGGAGAAGAAAAAAAACTCCCCACTCTCGGGGAGAGCGAGCGGCCCAGGTCAGGCATGCTTCTCGGGGTGCAGGTTATCTGCCTGTGAACTTTTTGCGGCTTCCATAATTATGTTGCTCGTTCCGTGCTGCCCATACAAAGTGGTTGCGCATTTCTTTAGCTTTTTCGTGTTCCAGCACACAACGCCGCAGCACCTTTTTCTGCTTCCTTTGTTTACCTCATATTATATACACACGGCTTACAGTATCTATGGATGTATGGATCTATTATCTAGCGCTGTGAACTATTCTCCCCATATTCGTATAATTTGTGGACCCTAGATCCTCCCCCACCTTCTACTTCTCGCTGATGTGTGTACAAGAAAACACACAAAACACACAAGAATGGAGGAAGAAGAGGAAAAACCTTACACGCTTACGCATGGGTTCAATGAACGGAAGTGATTTTGTGTGCGAATTTGAATTCGCTTCGGGAATAGAAGCAGCTTGACACGGTAAAGCCATAGATGGCAGCAACCTCGCCACTCCGCATCACACCCCTGGTGCTCTGCAGAAACGATGAGGAGATCTTGCGATAGCAACCAACGATAGAGGCGACCTCTTAAGCGTGAAGGCTTGTTTAGAATTGTTGTGTGTGCGTTTGTGAATGTGGTTGCTGCTGCTTGCTTAGTAGTTGGTAATGACTGTGATGACGTAGTTCTATTACATTATAATGATATTCTACTGCGGATGGAATTGGGTCGAACACACATACTCGCAGACCAGAGAAAACAATTTGCGAATGGGTTTGCTGCTAGAATAAGTAATGCGGAAAATAGGCACCTAAATAACAAGCAGAATGGAGCGCTGTGCGGGTTCGAGTCTTATCTCATGGCTCATAATTAAAAGTCGGAGTATTTCGCAAGACTAAAGTTGTTTTCGTTCGTGAATATTTCCGTACATGTTTGTATGATGAAGTCGACATTATCCAGAGTCTTGAACTTTGACCCGTTAATAAAGCGAGCAGAATTTTCGAAAAACTCGAGGTGGTAAACTCGATTGCGCTATTTGTGAAAATTTAACAACTGGGTGGGAACCACAGCTATTTCGAAATACACTTGTTAAGATCATTAGCCCCTGAAGGTGAAAGTTTGTAATGTTGAATTGTGACAGTCGATTAGCAATTCAATACTAAGACAGAATGAATCCACGTAAATTGTGAAATATTTTGTGCAACAGCAAAAATTTGGGCTTCACTTACAAGTGCACCATCTATAGAGCATAGGCTAGGGAGATATTTCTTGAAGAGCTTCGATTGCTTTCAACATTATTTTCTTCTTTTCGTAAGTCAAAATAGTTTTAAGCAAATACATGTCATTTATGTTCCCACCGCGCCCGATGGAGTGTAGACTTAGATTACAAGAAAACAGTTGTGTTTAGCTGTGTTACTCCAGCAGCCATCATTAACATTACTCAATGATTTCCAAGATTTATTATAATACCTAGGCGCTCTGAAGCGAGCGTGCTCAGATTGTTCTGAGGTATTTATGAAACACAGATGAGCACATAGCTGTCATTTGTTGTAAATATATGCAGAAATTGAATATTTATTGATTGTTATTTATTAAATTGGTTAATTTTTTGATTTTTGATGAATTATGAATACGTGAACATCTAAAATGTTCGTATTTATCATGAGCAGAACGAAACTTATGTCATTCGTAAGGTACTGTGCACAAACAAAAAATCGTGCGTATGTGCCGCCATTGAGGCTGGTAAAATTATGTTAAGAATTCTCCATACAAACTGCTTATCAGTTAGTTGAAACCATTTTTGTGACATTTAATGTGTCGCCAAATGGCCACCACGGGCACGCATACAGGACCATATCCTTTTCATTAAATTTTAGATAACCAAATCGCAAAGTGGCTGCCCTATGTCCTCGATAATTAAATTCTGTAGGAAAATTGACTGCTTGGGCGATTTGGTTTAGGTTTTTGACCGTAATTCGTTCCCTGGGGATGGCGATGGGTCCGTCTTGGTGCCTGGTCTTTTGTGATGATCTCACAACCCCACTCAACCTAACCTAACCTAACCTACGTCCTCGATAGCCTCACGAATTTTATCGTTGAGGTCTTGAATCGACGCTGGGCTGTTGGCGTAGACCTTATCTTTCACGTGGCCCAAAGGAAGAAGTTGCAAGGTGCTAAATCACAAGATCTCGGTGGCCAATTGTGATCACCTCTTCGAGAGATAACACGGTCCGGAAACTTTTCCCGTAAAATATCAATGGTTTCGTTGCTTGTGTGGCACGTAGCGCCGTCTTGTTGAAAGTAAACGTTGTCCAGATCTATATCATCCAACTCCGACCATAAAAAATCATTAATCATCGACGACCTAAAAATGCTTTAGTTTTGCGAACTGTGACTGCAAGATTTTCACCATTTTTGTAGTGAATTTTAATAATTTCAATGCGTTGTTGAAGCGTGTATCGTTCCATTTTTAGTAATGGCTTAGTTTCTACTTGTCAAATGTCAAAGAATAAAAGCTTCAAAAGTGACAGCTACCGAAATAGCGGGTCGTTCACAATAACACCTCTTATTGGAAAACCCTTTACAAGGGCCGTTTGCTGATACGACTCATAGCGAATTAAGTGCCACATAAACTCTTATGTGACAGTGTATGCCCTAAAAAAGTAGCCTATAAGTATTTAAGTAAAAATTAAATCGTTAAGAGTCGTATGAGCAAACGGGCCTTAGTCATCTTAGATTAGAACTTTTTTTCGATGAAACGACTTTACATTACATTTACCCATAAAGGAATGCAATTTACGTACCAATAAAAGTAAGCAATTACATAATTTTTATTCAGGGGCATATAGTCACTTTCTGCGAGATCCTGAGTAGGGTTGATACGGAGCTTCGACTCCGAATCCGATATGTCGGAACCTCCGGTTTAAATTACACCTCCGAATCCGGCTTCGGTTCCGATATAATCACATCGGAGGTTTTTCGTTCGGAATCGGTGACGACCGATAAACATGAACGACAAAGAATTATCGAGTTGCGACATGTTACACTTACAATCTTTTCACTCTTTTATTTACTTTAAATGAGTAGGCGAGATTTGCATGTGAGTTAGTTAATGATTAGTTGATTTAGTAAACAGATAATTTGCCGTTCTAATAAAAATTGATTTTTCAAATTTTATATTTTAATAATTAATTTGTGTCTGCGTGCGACCTCCGCCTCCGACTCCGATTCAACTCCGACTCCGCGGAGGTCGGTATGAGGCTTCCGACTCCGACTCCGACTCCGGTAAAACCACCTCCGTAACATCCCTGATCCTGAGCAACACTTTCGGTTGAATGATGTTACTATTATTTTTCTACATACATTTTTTTTACATCCAAAGTCTGCGTACACTTTTTTAGTACTTATTATAAAAGAAAAGGAGTGAAACCAATTTTAATAATAAAGTAATACATTTGTACTTATAAAAGGAAGGGTCGATTTTCAACCACAAGCCACACTAGTAAAACATTTATCTCAGTACCTTGAAAAATGAATAGATTGGTAGAACTGATTATAGGTACAAACACAAATAATAAACTGAAGATCAATTGTTGATGATTGTTAACTCTACAACGATCAATAAGCGATCTTGTCTGTCCTTCTTTGATCCTTAATGATGATCTTTATCTGAAATACGATAAAATTCTACTTGCAAAACCATTAATCATAAGTCATTACCCATCTTATGTTTTTTGCCACAGTTGGGTATCCATTCTTAGGTCATGATTACACTTTAATAAAATAATCAATTTGAGTCTACTTCTATTAGTGCGTGAGTCTATGAGGCGCAGCAGGTAATACAATTATATAGCCCCATATGGTTAACAAGTCCATAACTTATCGTTTTACATTTTAGCTGTGATTCTTTGACGTTTTTATTGGAACATATTTATCGGACTTTCCATTCAGATAGCCAAGTGTCCTTGACTAGGAAAAGGTCGTTTTTATTTGTCGACAAAGTTCAGTATAATGCCCTTGAACTGTTTTTGCGGAGATATTGTCATAAATAACCCGATTTCATACTCGCGCCTGTGACAGCTTTCTCTCCATACCTGTCTATTTACTTACTTTTTTTCGACAACTCTTCAGGTCTGATTAGAGCATGTGAGTAGTATATATACCTACCTATACATGCAATGTGTGTTTGCTTTTAGACACCCACTTTTAACAGCCTAATACAAAAGAAAAAGGTGCATATACCTACAAAAAAAAAAAAATGGAAATAATATTTGTTTAACAGTCGTTCGGTTCAGTAAAAGTTTCAAGTCCAACACGATTAGTATCTGCGACCATACATCTCCTGCCATCATTCCCTTCTATTGCATATTGCGCTGTGGTTTGTTGTTGGCTGTAGATTTGCCGAGCTCTTATCACCAAGCCCGTCCAAAACATTTATATAAAGTGAGACAGGCGACTATATATTTGGGCTTTGTTGGTGTCAATTTCAGTGCTATGTATCTGATAATATTTTTTTTTTTTCATATTTTTGCTTTCATTGCCGACAAGATTGATTTTTTTTTTTTTTATTGCACATTTTGTCTAGCCTATAGCTTTCGTGTACATACTGTTTACTCTACAGTCATGATGAATAGCAATGCCGCCATTATGTACAAGTACATCAATGCCATTCGTATTAAAGCGCTAACCACACATACAATTTTTTATCGCTAAATATTCTTTAGCATTTTATTGGACTCTTATCGCGTTAAGTTAATTAAAATGTGAAAGAAAAACACCGTCTGGCCTGAATTCTTTTAGCAAGAATTTGAATTTGTGTATTGAAAAGAGGAGAAGAAAAGATTATTTCACATTAGATATATGTAGTCATTTGTTCACATTTCACTGACAAATTGACTGGTATGTCTGAATAGAAATGTGTATGTTGGGTGGGAGGATTGGTGCCGGGTAATTACTAGCACTAGCGCAATGGCAACAGGCTGAAGGTAAATAATTAATTGTTAATTGCACTGGTGATTAGTATTAATGGTGTTGGGCTTTTGTTTTAATATTAGCTATGGTGTAATGTTGTGGACACGTGCAGAACTGTCAGTCAATTGCATTAATTGCTTTTGCAACTTTAATGGGGACTTGTTCAAAATTGTTTAGAAGTTTATCGTGGCTTCTAGTGAGTATCCAGTAGTTTGTAAGAAACATCCTGTAAAAGTGGCAAAAGCGACGACTAGTAGCAAATTTATACATAACCTCCATTTTTTACGAGTTCTAAACTGACTAGGCTCTTGAGAAAAGCTTAAGGGTCTGACAAAATGGAAATTTCTGGTATATCATGTGCTTCGTTATCAGTTATACCAGTTGCCATTCTTATTCAATTTAATAAAATTTGTTTACTCTAGGGTACGGTTTTGTGTTATAAAGGTATTTGCACCCAAAGCGTCTTTTTAATAAAAAATTGTACTCCCGGCAAAGTCCCGAATATTTTCGTAGTACAGCGGACGTCCATTATAACGAATATCCTATATAGCGAATTTTCGATATAACCAAAGCTCTTTAGATTTACATTAGTATCTCTATATAACGAATGGTGCCCACGATTTGCTATCCGATATAACGAACGTAGAAATAAATTGGATTAAAAACCATGGAAGTATTTAAATGGCAGGACAATCATCGATTCAATTTAACATTAAATAAAAACGATTAAATAACACATTTTTAATGACTTCTTTTTTGAAAAAAAAGTATAAAAAATTCGATCGATATAACAAACGTGCTCGATATAATGAATGACATCAAACATATCATTCGTTATAATGGACGTCCACTGTAGTGTCAAAGCTGACGAACGTTTACTTATGTCTAAACGTGGAATCGAATTTTGTCACCTTTCTATTATTAAACGTTAAAAAATCACGCCGATGTAGGCATTTGAGTTTTTGGATAAGGCCCTTCTAGTACAATTCTTTCCTAAGCAGTGACGTCTATGTACATACCTACCTACTGAGAGTCACTTACGTTTTTGAATTTATCTTGTTTTATAACTGGAGTCATTAAATTAGTAAAGTATTTGTACCAGCTAAATCTATAACCCAATCTAGTACAATTAACATTCATTTTTGACAGTTGATGATAGTTAGTCTTTTGACTTTTGGCATAATATTCTACTAGTCAACAGGGTGGTTCGCGACAACGTCAGTGTTAAATATGAAGAAGAAAAAACCAAGTGACAGCTAAAAAACTTGTAGGAAAACAAAACAGAGTTTATATGGCTGCATGATTTTGTTTAAAAATTACTAAAAACTTTGTAATAAATTCCAAAAAATAGAATAAAAACATTTTAGAATTGAAAACTGATGTTTATCACATGTATTAGGTAAAAGAAGAGAGGTTAAAGTAATGGAAATTGTGCGCTTTTTGACAATATTTGAACAAAACACTACTCTGACCATTACAAAACGGCTTTGTTATCCTACGAGTTTTTTTGACGTTTGAACCAAAAAGATAGCCCATCTGTGAAAGGATGGGCTTCGCGAAACACTCTATGAGAGGGGTTGTTCATGAAGTATGTGATGATGAAATAGCTATACATTTCCTTTTTCATTTTCTAGTCCATAAATAAATGTGACACAAACTTAACAAAACACATTGCGCCGTACTAATAACAAATTTTAGTCTCGACTTCAAATTTACAGGAACTCACAATTGCGAAATTTGTATGGAAAGTATAGCCACTGTGAACTACTAAAATTTAGAGTCCCATTATTCATAGTTCTTTGTTTTTTTTCTAATAAATATATGTTAAGATCACTCTATTCCAGAGTAGGTGTCAAAAGTTGTTTCCATACTATTGGGTTAAGTCGAGTTTTAATTTATTTTTCGCAATCACTGTTGTTTATTTTTGTGGGTTTTTTTTGTATTGAATTACCCTCATTAATTCATCGTTATGGATATCTATTCTTTGATATTAATATATTAGTGCTAAACGATGAATAATACCTACATTGGCAATAACGATTGGGGTAATGTCAGTTCGATGGAACGCAAACTATATGACAAGACAAATTTATTGAAACCTTCTGTGTGAGTGTATGATCGATGATGACAAAATTCACGCTCACACTATTTGCACTTGGTTGGATGGTTAACATGGGTTTGAACTTTTTTTTCTGGGTTCAATGGGATTTAAAAAAAGTTCTATTAGCACACTTAAAAGACAGACATCATACGTGATAATTTTAGGGAATATCATTAAATATTAGGTAATTTCGGTTCCGCAGAGTTGTTACGTGAGGTATGAAGTTAAGCGAAGTCATAACGGCACACTTTATTCAAGCTAAGTTTTAAGTTTAAAATGAAAACTGTAAAATGAGTGACAGGTACAAGGTTGTGACATTGATGGACATTTTTATTTTGCTTAAGAAACTTGTAAATTTGTTTATTATGAGGCTTTATTGTTATTAGCACCTTATTGGTAAGCTTCCTCTAAAGTTTAAGCAAGTTAAAGAAATGACAATTTGTTGGTTCCTCAAGCTGTGCGTCTACCAATTGTTAAACCAATTACATACTGTTTAACCACCGCATCAAAGTCATTAGCCTAGTTAGGACGTAAAAGATTGGTTAACAAAATTATATAGGTCCTCCTGAATTGGCAAACACCTAATTACCATAAGTGCACGATCAGCCTAACTGTCAAATCCACGGGTAGGTATTTTAAGTTAATCCGGGTGTAAAATATCAATTTTTTTTAATTTGTATGGCAATCATTGAAATTTAAATAATCTGTGACAATTTAAAGAAGTTAATGTTCAGCTTGATAGTACTAGTCATCAACTGCTCGAGATTTTTGACCCATATCCAAACCGGTAATTATTTGCAGGTATGTACCTATCAAGTAACAAAACACGCATGACTCAACTAGTTTTGCATCTGATAAGTCAAACCTACTTTTATTGCTAAATTAGCACTGGCTTAATTGTTATTGCCTTAACGAGTTTGACATTGTGTCTGTGTTCAGTGCACCATTGGGATTTTTGGCTTTGACAGATCTTTAGCTGCGCTAAAGTTGCAGAATTATGACATATGATCTGTGAATACGTCTAAAAAGTCTGTTTTATAATGTATCCATTGCCGTTATAGTTTTTATTTACCAAAGTGCATGCTTTTAAAATGTGAGCCTTAATTTTGATGTGTCATTAGTTACAAAATGTCAAACAGCATACCAAATTCTGACTAAACCGCTCCGATTAAAACCATTCCAAATTTTATTTAAAATACTCTATTTTGTCAGTGAGCTTAATCCATTATAAAAGGAACACGTACACATTGTCACAATAGGTAAAAACATTCAAGTATACTAGTAGGTACTTAGTCCAAGGTTTGTAATCAAAAGTCAGCGGAGTTTATCAACAAATTATTCAGTGCTAATAAATTTTGATGAATTCTCGTGAATTATCAAATCGAAGAAATAAAAAACACGTCAAATATCCGGTCGATAGTAGAGAACAAATAAATAAATAAAAACGAAAGCACACCACAGACAAATTTCTAACGACGCCGATGATGCAATATGCCTCAGACCGAAATTCATACAAAAAAAAGGTGTTAACTCAGTCAAAATAGGTTTATTTACATTTTTTAATAAATTTTGAATGATCTCTCCGGATCAGATGACAAATCAATTTTCCCAATTGCAACATTGTTGCATAAACATTATTGTCCGTATTAATAATACAAAATTTAGCTTAGTAAACACTTACAGGGTGATGCAGACGAGTTCTTCCGAAAGCAGCAGTTGTTACGTGATGTTTAAGTATTTTTCTAGCTATTCCACCATGCATTTATTATTTAACATACTCGCGTGAAACCAATTGATTTATAAATTAAACTAACATTAAATATAGATTTGTTGCATTTTATATTTATAAATTTGAATCAAAATGAAATAAAAAACTAAACTATTCACTTTTTTATTTATTCGCTATGGTAATTTATTTTTCCTAACCACTGTTTACACTTTACTTATATAATTATTTAATCACGAAATTCTTGTAGCCTTAGAAATCCACACGCACTTTTTTATCTATGTGTATAGTTGGCATTTATTTTCTTTCTTTTTAATTTTTATATTTCTTACGATTATTGGTTTTTATCTTGCTTAAATGAACTGCACTCTCGGTGTAATCGGAGTGTTAACATATTTTAACAAATCAATGCGATTTTTACCTGACGCGATAAATATGCGTTTATTTTTTCGTTCTATTGGGGGTGTGCTACACTTGGTATTAATACGAAATACGATTATCTATTAAATTTTTTTAGATGGCTTCCTGTGCGTTGTTTCTGATGACAGTTCGTATGACTTTTACAAAATGGTGCTGCTTAGAGTTGTTCTTTTCTTGGTGTTTAGGAATGATTATTTTTCAGAGGAACGTAAGCAAAAATAAATGGCAAACGTTTTTACTTTGTGGTTTACGGTAGCACGGACATTTTTATTATTGTTACTGGTGACAGTGACGGAAAGAGACAGAATGTAAACAAATTCTGAAAAACGACGCTGCGACTGCGACAACCGACGAAAATCGAATAAGGGGTAGCCGCGGTATTGACACTGACGCGAACGACAAAGTGAGTTCTTTTTTATTTTTTTTGTGAACAACAGAAAATGAACTTAGCAAGAGAGACAGAGTTCTATTTGCAATTGCTATTGCTGAACAATATTTCAGTAGTTTAACTTGACACTTCCAAATGGATTTGGGATGATTGTACACTGATTCATATTATCGTACACTGTTTGATGTGATGATAATGTTAGTTTTTGTTAAAATCAAAATATTAAAAAAAAAAATCGAAAACGAAACGGAAGGCGCAGTACATTCCGATGTAAAATAAAAAAATGCGCTCGCTCGGATGTCTGGCAAGCAACTGAACCGACTGACGGCTAGAGCTGGTTGGATTTTAACTTCATCGAAAAGTGCGGCAGTGGTAAAGCAACAACAAAACATTTATGTTTTGGCAGATACTGAGATAAAATTATGGCGGCTGATAGCGTCGTCGCACACCGTGGCTGTGCTGTCTGCTGTGTCCTGTCTGCTGTCTCTGTGGTGTGGCAGTGGCTGTGGTTAAAGAGCTTTTCATTGGGGCTTTGTCTCATTCACTCATAGTCATTTTAAGAAGCTATGCCACGAATGACGGCAGACGATTAGGTGCTGAGACATAGTGGCAACGACGGTGACAACCAGACAACCACATGTTAATTGGGGAAGTGGTCGCGTGTAGTGCTGTCTCTGTTGTGCTGAGGCGATTATTTAAATCAATTGACACAAGTTCGCCGAACGCTCTGAGAAAGTGAGAAGGCAAATGAAAAAAGAGCGTAAAAGCTCTTCTGCTCAGTAAGAGAAGAAAGATGAGCAAGTTTTGTTTTGGTTTCTCTTTTCTATAGTTTGCAAAATGCGTTTGCCTTGCATTGCACTTTGCACTGTTGCGAAATTTGGTATCTAAGTAAGTTCAGGCGAAGTAAATGCACCAACCAAGCATGAAGTAAGTGATCAGCGGCTTATGTCACAATCACAACTGTGACTTGTCGCGAAACATTTAACAGTAGGTACAAAATGTCAACTTAGTACTCTGTCAAGAAATATTTGACTAGATTTGAGAACTACCACTCCATAAACGGCAACTAAAAAAACTGTTCAAGTGACCAATGTAAGCCAATAAAAACTGAAAAACATCAAGTCGCTCAGCTCTCAGAAGTCTAGTTTACTAAACTGAAGTTTCCCAGCTTCTTTGAGCTGTGCCAGTAAAGAGCGAGAAAATGTCTAATGTGCTGGGTTTTATTGGAGTTTGGTGATATTATTTCGACAGAACGAAGCATCGAATTCAATTCTGTCGGCTTATTCCCAAATGCGCTGCGGACATTTTTAAAAGCGGTACCTACCTTAATTTCGACCATCTTCGTGTTTGCGAAATGCGAATGGAGCTAATATAATCCTTCCAGTGGTTTTTATTTCCTCTCCCAATTTTCCATTCAATTTTTCTAAATTTGACAGCTGCTTCCGGTCACAACAATTTGATTTTTTTATATTTTGATGTTTTTTTTTTGCTTTCCAAAGGCGAATGGAAAGCAAACTAGTTTTGAAAATAGATAAAAAAAATCCGCCATCGCATTTTGGCCCTTCTGATATGAAATAACGGTCATACGAAGATTCTATACACAATAGCTACTTTATCTTGGTATGTTTTGAAACAAAATTTGTGGATATTTATGTCTATCCTATTACTTACTAAATAATCTATTGAAAGCACTAGACAAAACATAGCGTATAACAACCATTATTGCCAAACATTTAATTTCCCTACAGAATCTAAGTATGGTCTCTCTTACGAGTTACAACTCCAAAAGTTTAACCATGCATGGAATTATTTAAAAAAAATATTTTCAGAACAACATTGTGCTGGAGTAATTGGGTAACAATTTGGTTCAAGAAGGTATATCAGCATTGGCTTAATGCCCTGAGTCAAAGAGAAGTGGCTCACATTTGTCTCGATAGTCGAAACTAAAATACAATTTTCTTAAATATTTAAATAAAAAAACGTACAAAATGAAATGAGAATTTACTTGACTGAACGCGGGTCAAAACGATCCACCAATTGAACACACCCAAGGCGTATTTCTTGCAATAAACTACGGCGCGGTATGGAATATGGATAGATAAATTTTGCATTTTTTTTTAAATTCCAGCAAACCAGTGGTCATATATCGTGGGATTTTCCTTTTTGTGGGAATTTCGATGTCCGAAAAGCCTTCCGTGGGATAAAGGGATAAAGCACCAAATCGTGGGAATTTCAGAATTCTGACAAAAAACATTCAGACTATAAATTTTGGGTGAAGTTCTATCAAAACACATGTATTTCACCATGATTATCAACATACTGAATGTCCATAAAAAACAGCTCATGTAAATCGTCTTTTATTAAAACTTTCTAGTACCAAAAACTAACAGTGTTACAAACTACGGTTTTTATATTAATGTTAATTTAACGTGATTTTCTTTACGTGTAATACAAATTTTACTCATGGGATTTTAAAAGGGAATTTGAGTATGGTGAAAAGGCGAAAAAGGAAACAAATTACCAAGCTTCGTGGGATAACGGATAAACGAAGAGAGAGTGCTTCAATACTGCAGCAAACTACCCCGCCTCATTATGATTTTACTAGTGTGGCACAAACTTGTGTGAAATGACTCAACTCAACTAAGTATGAAATAGACCGTAATACTCTGACGCTGGCTCGCACGTCAGGCTCATTACTTCAAAAATCAGATGTCAGATCTCAGATCTGTTTTTATGCAGAGAACTTTTTGCTCTTAGTAGAATGGATTCTCTGTGCCATGCTGGTAACATCGTGGCAAATTACAAACCACTTATAAACTTTATAAAATGCTACGGACACCGGTACGATTCAGAGGGGTCGATAAGCGAGTAAAAAAAAGTCACTTGGTCCACCAATTTGATCATAGCAATGAGCTTTCGCCGTAAAATGAAACTTCGACGTTCGGCCTTGGGGATTGGGGTAGCGCGAGCGCTCGCATTTCCACTACCCCCTCGGTACTTGGCTGCAGCTATATTCTCCCAATTGCCATTGCCATTGCCATGCGTGTGCAGACGCAATCTCACGGAAATATATCTTGTTTTATTATCGCATTCTTCTTCCTGTCTGTGCAGAAACTCAATCCTTGGTTTATTTTTGGTTGGCTGTAAGGCTGTTATCTACGGTGGGGGTGTTTCGTGTTTGTTGTTCTAGTATCTGGTTTCTTTATCAGTGTAGAAGCCGTATTCATCATGACGCACTGAAATTTTCCACTATGGGTATTTCTAAACGACAGACACAAGCCACATACGGCTGAGCTAATATTTTCGATGCGAGATTCGTTTTGAAACGTCGAAACTGTTTGCTATACTAACGCCTTTAACACTTACGTACACCCAAATGGGAAGCATCAACAGACCGAAAACGTATGTAGCATTGGGCTTGTACTGATGCCATTGTATTGACGTTTACAGTCGGTTGCCAACCGTTCGTTCATAATTTAGCTGCTTGTATTTGTAAATAGTCATGTTTTCGGGTCAGGGATGGCGATGAATGTGCAAGGAATAGTTGTTCTGGCTGCTACAAATGGAGTGGAGAAACGGTAGGCAGACAAAGATATAAAAAAATTTACAAGCGAGAAGTCACATTTCTATAAATATCAGGTGGAGTATGCACTTATGAAATGCAGTTTTTTCAACTTTGTTTTGACAATTAGAGCCATCTGTTGGTTGCTTTTGAAATTAAATATTTTATTGACACTGACAGGTTCTTGAACATTAATACGTGACGAGACAGTGTGCACATTTTAAAATCTGGTTATCTTAAGTCGACTAGATGTGCCCTGAACGAAACAATTAGATTCGTCGGTAACGTCACTTTTCCTACACCAGCTACCAATGCGTATAAACTCAGTACTCACTCACGAAATTCTTAAATGACTAGACTCGTCGGCTATCCCTCCATAAATGTCAACTGAAAAAACTATTCATGTGACCAGCGTTGCCACAATGATACAAGTGTAACAAAAGAGTTAAACCTTTTAATTTTGTTTGCTTTGGTACACTTTTTCTCATTAAAATCTTTTTTTGTTTTTCTCGTTAAAAAATATTGAAAAGTTGAACTGGCAGCACTTTTTTCTTTCGAACAAACTTTTACCAATTTCTGTCAATGTATTTGTTTATTTACACAGAGCACAAGTTGTGCAAAACGTCAAACTGCGAGTGGGAATGGGAAGGAACGAGAATACAAAAATATTTTTCTGTCTCGCCGCATCGCCGGTTGACAATGGCCGCATTCAAGAATCTAGTCATCTTAAGTCGACTAGATTGGTCTGGATAAGATGTAACCTGAACGCAAAAACTAGATTGGTCGGGAACGTCACGTTTTCTACGTCAGCCGTCAGCCACATATGAGAACTGTCAACTTAGTACTCAGTTACGAATTTCTTGACTAGATTCGTCGGCTACCCCTCCATAAACGTCAACTGAAACATCTGCTCTCACGACCGATTTCCCCCAATCAGAGCCGAGTTTCATCTAGTGAGAGAGCTGTCAGACTTACTAAACTAGATGCTTGAACGTCCCCAATGTTCTACATCTCGTGGCAAATAAAGTTTGAGAAATAGAAATTGAAATGTACCTACTTCGAAATGTGATAAAGAGTTCCTAATAAAGATTTTTTCGAGTTGAAAAACGATGTTTTTATTATTATTTTTTTTTCCATTTGTTACACTTTTTGAATAAATTTGTTACACTTTAAAAAAAAAACTGCGGCATGCGATGTGACCGATCTAGGCCAATCAAAACGGAAACACATCAAGTCAGCCCAGCTGTCAAACTTACTAAACTAAATTCTTGAACATGTTTCCCCCATGATCCACGCTTAAGCAAGGCTTCAAAATATAACAAGCAGATTTTCAGAATACATATTTAGTGTTTTACTTATTTAAATTAGAACAGAGCATAGCCTGAACTGCCAGAAAAAAATTCGTGGTTCTTTTCTAGACCAGAAGTCTGAATTTGTGTTTCTAATTTTGTTTAGGGCCTGCTCACAGCGCACTCCATGATCTTAGAATAGACTCCACAATCTGACTAAAAATCTGAACACAGTACCTACATTTTGACAGCTAAACATAATGGAGCATATTCATAGTTATACTATAAACCTGGGTCTAACTAAACTCCAATCTAAAGTTAACCTACAGGGGTAAAACACAACTGCTATTCATAAAGAATTTGACAGCTCTGTTCAATTAGATCCGAGTCTAACGTGTATTCTACTACAAATCTATTACATAAATACTTTGTGACAGCAAAGAGTCGAAAGATAAAACTTGTAATTTGAGTTTTGTTTGTTGTGGTTCTGCTTGGTTCTGGCGTTTTTTCCAAACAAATATAAGGTATGCATTTTAGTGCGAATATTTGTAATGTGAACAAATATTATAAAATTGCATATGACCGGCAGAGAAAATATTAAAAGAGCAAGAGAACAAAACTGGTCGGAAGCAGAAAAAGAAATGCTGCGAAGGCATTTAAATGTTTTGGACGATAAAAGAAACGATGTCAAAATGATTTCAAAAAAAAGCAGCATGTATAGATATTTAAATAAATATGAAAGCTGCTGGATATAGAGGGGAATCCCGACTCTTCACGCGCTTGGCGCTACGTTATTTTATTTATTGTAAACCAAGTATCACATAATTTGCGAAATTCTTAAATTTTCTTTTCGTTCACTTGGTTTTGACGTTTAATGGAGTTAAAAACAACTTAAACATACGTTCTGTTGTGTTTAATGTTAGACTCGAGTTTTTCGTTTAGACTCCGGTTTGTTTTAGATAATAACATAGTAATAGCTTATCAAAGATCTATGAATATGCCCCAATGACTGCTAATCAGCGGTGGTACAGAAAAAAAAACAGTGGATGATAAAGAAATGTACTAGATCGAGCAAAAGTGAAGCAGACTAAATAATAACGAAAGGTACATTTTTAGAGTTAATCGTTATGTTCAATTTCAAAATCAAAGAAAAGATTCTTCAAAGAATGTACAAAAAAAAATAATATATTTTGGTTATGTGTAAGTAGCTTTAGAACATAAACAATAACCTAGTTAACAAACTCTCATGCGGCATTTGATACTTACCTGAAGGCGCTTTGGGCCTGATCTACTCCAAATCCGCAGAGTAGCTCCACATCAAGAAATCAATTCACATACAACCTTATTGCGGGTCCTCGGCTTGAGTTGCATGACAAAATACTTTTCGTTATTGTAACCATAGACAAACCATACTGAGACCCCCAACTCACAATCCTCTTGCCGCTGGGCCCATCATTTTTTTTTTTCAAATTGGCCATTTTGTATTCCTATCGGTGTTATGTCAAAAAAGAATCAGTGTGACATGCAAAACACACACAAAAAATGCAAAAATAAATGCTGCCAACCCCGGCAACCGTGGGGAAATGTGAAAGAGTTCGGGAATACCACATTTTTTCATTACTGAACGCCATTGGTTAGTTATTATAAATTGTTAAAAGGCGAATAATTTGATTTGGTTGGTTAGTAAAATTATCTAAAATATATGTTTTATATACAAGAACATATTTGGTTGTGTATTTACCTCTTTTCGATATCATTAAGATCGATTTATTGTGTGAATTTTTCTTTAATAACTGAAGCTCAAAATGTTTTTATTTTCATGCAACCATTCTGCATTGACAATTTTGCATAGATATTTTAAGCAAATGCACACTTATTCCTAAAAAAAATACTATCCACACGTATATAAATAATTTCAAATTTAACGGACAACATTTTATGAACGCTGTCAGCAGCTTTGTCCACAGCGGAAGTGGCATATGCAAGGTGCGAGCGTGTTGGTGAGCCGGAATTTTTGAAGTTACGTGACATTTGCCAATACGAATTTCTATGTAACAACGCTAACGCACTTAGCGTTTGCCACCCCATGAAAATATAGCTTGTAGGCAAGTAACGGGAAATCGGCCGAAGTTGGTGGTCTCAGTATTGTCTCTGATTGTAACGACTCTGCGACCTGCCCCACTTCTTCGCTGACTATACATTATACATCACCTTTGTATATGCGTATCGCCTCCCACTCATTAAAAAGATTATACAGGTATAACCACACAGTCATCGAATTGCATCAGGATAACAAAGAAATTATTGCGTGACCGTCTCGGAATACAACGCATATCGCTGTTTTGTTAATCTTGCGACAAAAACAAACCACGTAAACGAAGAAATATATTGAAACCTCAAAGCGACTAGACGCATTAAGTGAACAAAGCAAACAAACAAGCAAAAAAGGACTCAAGGACAACATAATTGATGCGTCTACGGTAGGGATACTATCGATTTAATTAGGTGGCCCGGTGTGCCATCGGGGCTGGTCGCTATCGTCCTAGTCGTTCGTATTACGGTTGATGATTGAAACTCAAAAATATGTACCTATGAACTGATTTATACCCGTTGGGAGAAACTGCTTTCGATGCGGTGTAAAAAAGTCGTTCGCCGAAACAAGGCTTTAGTGATTGAGGATGATATGGTGGAGCAAATGCATACACATTTTCTCTGTGTATTTATTTAGATTTTGTACTGCAAGCTTCCTGCTTCCGAAAAGTGTATCCACAGTGACTGTGATGATTTGGATGGCAAGTACTTATTAGTTCTAATAAACTACTGATGGTGGAAATATGTATTTTTTGTATTACAAAGGAGACGAAAGATGGCACTACATGCCATCATTTTTTTAGAGCAGGTTCTGAGCATGTTCAATGGTTCTGGCGGATTGTAAACAGAAAGACTTTTAGTCGTAGTAGGTAGGTAGGCACATTCAAGAATCTAGTTATCTCAAGTCGACTAGATTGGTCTGGATAAGATGTAACCTGAACGCATAAACTGAATTGGTCGGAAAAGTCACTTTTTCTTCGTCAGCCATGCGAAATGTCTACTTATTGCACAGTCACGAATTTCTTGACTAGATTCGTCGGCTACCCCTCCATAAACGTCAACTGAAGCAGCTGCTCATATGACCTATTTCAGCCAATCAAAACCGAGATACATCTAGTCAGACTGCTGTCAGACTTACTAAACTAGATACTTGAACGTACCCAATGTGTCATACAGATAGAAAGGAGGTAGGTACATATACGCATTCGTTTTTTTTTTATCTAAGCAAATAGATAATTCAAAGTCTGGTACTTGTGTTTATTCAGCGACAGCGATACTAAACAATGACACAGTTATTCAGACAGAAGTCAGCATGCCAGACAAAAAAAAACAAACATTTAGACAAACAACAAATTTACAGAGCAAGTGTTTTATGACTGCGGCTGGGTGTGCTTTGCTGAGTTTCTTAAAGCATACTGCAACAGTACCTATATGTATGTATGTACAGGTACACATCTCGTAGATTTACTTTTCTTGACAGTGAGGTGATGTTTTCGAGTCGTTTCAGATAAGTTGCCACTAGGTCCAGCTAATTATCATTTATTAAACTTTACACTAAATAATAATAATAGGCCTTTTTTATTATGCTCAAATGATCTATATAGATCATGGATTTCCATGGTTTACAACTACAACCAAATTGATCTTTTTGCCAAAGTTGTCATGATGACAAGAGGCGAATGTACCTATCAATTCAAGTACAGATGAATCTAAGTCGAATTATCACGGGAGATAAAATTTAGTTCGAGTTAGAGGGATTTCTGGAAAAATTCGAGTTAGAGAGATTTACCATATTTTTTTTAAGTGAATTTATTTAAGGTATAAAATAGGAAAGTAGGCACATTTTGAACAAAATTAGTTAAACAAATTAGTTATTTTTGATTGGGATGTGAAAGTATCAGTGTTCACCCGTTTAATAAATGATTCTATTTTAAAAAGGCAATAACCAACAACACAAATGTTGGGCACCTGCAATTTGTTTTACTTTTTTTCCTATCACTCTAACTAGAACAACAACACAAGTGTTGCGCATTTAATTTTTTAAGTAGAATACGTATGTACAGTACATATCTAAATGCATATACAGGGCGTCCGCGGGAAGGTATACTACTTTGTTTGTCTATAATTTTTGATTAAATGAAAGAGAATGGATCTTATATTGATAAATGTTTTATTTACTGTCGGCAATTATGTATGGAATACAATATCAGGTAAATGTCCGCCTCTGTTAGTCCCACAAATGCGAGCCCTTTTGAGCAATTTTTTCTTTACATGCTCACACATTTCACGCGGTATTTCATTAATTTCATCGCGAATATTTTGTTTGAGTTGCTCAAGCGTTTCTGGTTTGTTTGCATAAACCTTGCTTTTCAGATATCCCCACAAAAAGAAGTCCGGAGCAGTCAAATCAGGCTGGCCAATCAACATCACCATTTCTTGAAATAACTTGTTGTGGAAAGAGGTCTCGCAGTAATTCCATTGTAATCCTGGCTGTATGCGATGTGGCACCGTCTTGTTGATACCACATGTTAATCAAGTCCAAAGCATGAAGTTGTGGCGTTAAAAAGTTTTCAATCATATCACGATATCGCTCCCCATTCACAGTTACCGTTACGCCGTTTTCATTTTCAAAGAAGTAAGGTCCAATGATTTCCTGACCAAATTGCACACCAGACTGTAACTTTTAATGGATGCAAAGGTGACTGATGAATAATTTGAGGGTTTTCCATTGCCCAGAACCGACTATTCTTTTTATTCACATATCCATTCAAATGAAAATGTGCCTCGTCACTCATTATGATTTTTTTGTCATCGTCACAGTAATCGATGTTTGATTTCGATAAAATGTTTTAACGATTAAAACACGTTGGTTTATCGAATATTTTTCCATAATAAATTTGCCACATGTCTACTTCACGACTGCCAAATATGAACTGTCAAGACTAGTGTTTAGCAAAATGGCGGCAAAACAAAGTAGTATACTTTCCCGGCGGACACCCTGTACTCCTGTACATATTAGGTTCGTTCGCGTACGCGGCTTGAATCGAACGCAATCGATATAAATCGATCGCAATCGCAAAAAGTCTATACACGTACTCATCAAAAATGACAGAAAAAGAGAAAATTAGCTAAATAACGAGTAACGAGCAGTTCCTCTCTTTGCTCGAAACAGCTCAGAAAATTTCAACCGGCAAGTACTGATAAAAATGTCAAATGCGCAAAATTAACAGGAAACAAATTGAAAATCCGTTTTAAAAATCAATTGTACACAAAAATAAAATATCTGAAAATAAAGAAAATTCGGTGGTTAAAGACGCATTTAAGTACCTATTTGGCAGTCGGAGGGGTACTCAATCCTCATACATATATTTGTTAGACTGCTTAGGTATATAGTCTCAATTAGTTAGGTAGGTACTTAAATGCGTCTTGTTCATATATTGTTAATTATTTTCTTTTACAGTCAGTTGGGTTTTTTGGTTTTTTAAATTAACTTTTTTTATTAGAAAAACCTTTTTATTGATAAAGATACATGGGCGGTGGCCCTCTTTCAGAAAACTTTGAACTCGTATATGTTCTAAGCGATAGTGCGATCGCGATAAAATGGAAATTTAATGTTGCTTCATTGCTTTGTGACGTCTGAGAAAGTCATGCGAGTTGAGCGAGTATTTTCCGCCTTTGGAATTCAAAAACTTTGATTTGGTGTGTAAATTTTTCTTAAATAATGAAGAAAAACGTGAACACTCCATAAAATAATAGCTTGTAGGCTAAGTAACGGGAAATCGGCCTGAGTTGGTGGTCTCAGTATTGTCTCTGGTTTAAACTGTGGCGATATGCAAATGACGTCGTCGTGTCAGTTCAGAAAAAAATTCAGTTATCTGTCGTCAGTAGTTGCTCGTTTAATGCATCAACTCCAATTTTAAGCTGACGCCATATCAACGACAAGGACAATAACCGTCCGTCGCCGCTATAATAGCCAATTAAACAATGAAAAGTGTTGCATGCCGTCGCGACAAACAATTCTAAGTAGGTTTCAACATCACTTTAGCCGCCACTCGACCAAACCAGACCAAAGACCATCGATCTGATGATCCTTTGAAAATGTTCATAGGTACACTGATTGCTTGGACAGACTATGAATTGAATACCAGCCAGCAGTAGGTGTGTTGCAGGAACACAGTAGCACGACACCCATAACATGTTTGCGTATGTGATCACACATTTTATGACTATACCCGTGACCGTGAGCTCATTTTTATCGGCTGAAAGGCGGACATAGTTCGTGGAACAGATATCGATTGGTGTACTTAACTTTTATGATTATGGTGACATAGAAACTAATGAGTATGGGGCTGGGCGGCTGCAGTAATTTGTTTTGCGCAAACCATGGCCAGACACTGTGTAGAGTTGGACAAACATTGTGACATTTTGGCAGCCCTGTTTCAGAAGAATTGCATTCGAAGTGTTGCTTTTTGGTCAGTTTTGAGCGAGATCTTCAAACAACACAATGTAAGCCTCATTTACAAACGTATTATAAAGAGTGTATAAAGTTATGCACCCTTTAAAATGCCTCTAAACGCATAAACCTTATTTATAAAAATTATTCAACCTTTTATAGAGCTTTTATAAGCTAAACGCGCTTGGACGTTGTTTAGTGCCTATATAGAGGCGGAATAGTATCGAAATCTCATTTTGATTTAAAAAATCTGTCACATTTTATTTTAAATGAAATCAAAAATAAATTGGATAGATTGCATCGAAATTTTTATTTTTAGTTTTAAATATTTACAAGTTTCCTCGATAAGAAATAAGAAATGAGATATTTCAAATTGTTTTAAAAATTCGTTTTAATTTGCATAAGACTACCGTTTCTTAGGATTTTTTCTTTTTCTTTTTAATTTTAAATTTTTTAATTCCTTTTCCTATTTGTAGGTATTTGAATTTTGCATTTCTCACAAGCTGCTTAGTTTTTTTGATCTTTTCGGACAGATAAATGTAATAGATTTCTTCTTTTCAGAAACTTTTTTGACACAAGCCCTGTACAGCTTGTATGTATAGAAAAATGCTTTATAAATAAGAATTTTTGGCAGGTGTTTAGGCGCTTATAAATACATCCACAAAATGTTGCTCAAATCTTTATAGGGCAGGAAGGCGACTTCCTAATTTATTGATATTTATTTCGTTTATAATTTACAGTTTGTTATAGCACAATTTACATAATTTAAGTACAGAGATATGACAAATTTATGTCTTTCTACTGGAAAAAGTTTACAAGTGACGAAAAGAGACAAAAAATATAAATATAAATTTTTGTTTTTGAGGAGGAAAACAACGAGTAAAAACCTCAAATTAAAAAAAGAAAAAAAAATAGTAATAATAATAAATAAAATATCCATAAATGGATAAATAAATAAATAAATAAAATATACATGAAAGCGTAAATAATTAAATAATATAGATAAGTAAATAAATTAATTAATAGGTAGATAAATAAATAAATAAATAAATAAATAAATAAATAAATGAATTTCCACATGCAATAAGCATTCATTCGGCTTCTCTTTATGAGGTTCTGATGCTCCATATCCTAACCAGTTTTTATTCCCGCCTCACGGTACAGTTTATGTAGAACAAACGGAACTAAGTAGAGAAACTACAACTAATTGCATCGCTTCCCAGGTTAACGCATATGGCAAAATGCACTACAAAGCCCTTCATTCTGTGCAACTGCATCTGCTGCATAACGAAATATAGAGCAAATAATGCATCAGGGACAAAATCAAGGTCATTTCTTGATACGCAAGCAGCTTTTCTATTGAAATTCACATTTCTATTCACTAGTTTCCTGGAATTCACTTCCACCTCGTTGTAATCGGATAAAGAAAAAAGGAATGCATCCTGCACAAAGCCCTTCCGTACAGATGATCAAGGATACTTTGCACATTTTGTATGCATCACTTGCTGCTGCAATAATGTGCATTGAATAGGTACATTGAAAAAGGATCAGAAAAATAAAACTACGGAAAGTGTGCAGACAAAGAGAACTCAACTCTCAAGGGACACTTTATCGTAGGGTTGATCAGAAGGATTTTTCAATCGATTCCTTGTTGCTAACCGGTTTTCAAATGCGTGCGCTATCTCCTCCCCTATTCTAAACGCGTGCTAACAATACAAAACTATTGGATGTGTGTGCGTGATGGTGTATTAACATAAACAAAAGCAAAATGTCAAATAGTATTAGTGTCACGTGGTTCTATATGCGCGTAAGTGCTTCTAGGACTTCAGAGGTGTCGCTTAATGAGGTGTCGAAGAAGTACATCAGTTGACGATAGCATGATGATTATACACGACGCGTACAAGTAGTTAAAGGAACGAGGTTAAAAGTGCATATCCCCACAAGCACTCTTCTCTCTGTCTCTCCGTACATAAGAGTGTTGTCCTTCATCCAAGTGCGTATACTACTTCAGAGATCCTTCGACAGCATTCCACTCGTTGAACGTGAGAATCGGAATTGGAAATTCAATTTCTATCAACGCAGCCAAGAATGTGCCTTTTCATCCTTATCCGTCTTGGTCGGTCGGCAACCACCAGCAAAAACGTCGCCCTCCTGCAGAGTTTTTATTTCTAATTTAAAATATGAAGAACAAAATGAAAGAAGAACATTTGCGCAAAACAAAATCGTTGCCTCTGTCTCGTACCGTAACCGTAAACTAGTAACAAAAGGCAGAAATGGAAAATCGCCAATGACGGCAAGGCAAAGTTGGCCTTGATAATTGAAAAGAGTATATCTCGTTGGAGGGAAACTCATCAAGAAACTCATTAGAAGTTGACGAGTGGAAAATTGAAAGGACTATAAGAAGATGCGACCGACTGCGGCGTCGAAAGTCGAGACTCTGACAAAGGATCAGCAAATTAGAATATTAATTTCTTGATTCGGCAAGAAGCAGCACTGAAATGGACCTGTGTTCTATTTACTGTCTGCGGGGAACAGATATATACAAATTAAAATTAGAACTTATATAATTGATCAGTGAAAAGCAGATGTCAAGCGCACGAGTTGAATTTGTAAAGGTGCCATAAAAGCGTTGAACCCGCATGACTACCAGCAAGTGACAGAAAAATATATTGCACGATGCTAAATTACTATATCGCGATTTTTAGTGGCTAATACATTGGCTGCCAAATTTCCGAGCACATCTGTAGTATTTGTATTGCTTGGTTAAATTACGCCATTGGTTTTGAATCAGGTTTGATTGCGAATAGGAAAAGCAACGAAAGTTGAAAGATCAGCATTTTGAAGTTTGCAAGTGCAATGACACGGTGACAGGTGTGTACCTTTGCGCACCGCTGAGTCGCAAGCAGCGTTGCCAGACGGTCAAAATATTCCCTCCCAGATAAATCTCTATTTTTTTCCCCAAAAAAACCGCAACTTTTTGATACTATTTTTTAACTTTCTCGATTAGGTACCTACGTAGTATTCGAACAAAATTTCGAACTCGAGATGTTAATCAATTCTGACATTACGATTATAGGCAAACTCAAAAAGGTGGGTCACAAAATTCTGTCCGTCTGTCCGTCTGTCCGTCTGTCTGTCTGTCTGTCTGTCCCGAGGCCTACAGCCTAGGCGGCTGTCCGGATTACGTTCAAACTTAGGATTTTGAGTTTGGGGGCTAACAGTTCGGAGCCGTTTTATTTTTGGCACGGTCACCTCAATAGTAATGGTACTTCCCATATAACATTTTCATACCAGTTTGATTTGTTCGAAAACGGCGCTAACTATTTCAAACAAAATTGATATTTAAGCCTACGTAGGAGAGGTTAACATGACTGCGTACTCAGTTTTTCGCTAAAAAAATCGAATAACTGTAGGTACTTTTGAAATTTGGACATAACTCGAAAACGGTCCATACGATTGTAACAAAAATTTCGAAGGTAATATGGTCATTTCTTACTTAATGTCGAACTCAGTTTTTCTCTATATTATCGTAAAATGGATTTTTGAAAAACGTAATTTTTTAAAAATTTGGTTTTCCTTAGTTTACCAGAAAACGGCAGTAACAATTTTGACCAAAATGCAAACTTAGACTAAAATTGATGTCTTCAAAATTATTGCGTCCTTAATTTTCAATTCGAATCACCGAAAATAATAATTTAAAAAAAATGCTTTTCTCTCAAAAACCCCATTTTCGATTTGGATAAAACTTCAAAAACCAAGTAATGCTTACATCCCGAAGAATAACTTGTACTCAGTTTTCAGCTAAATAGTTAAGCAATAGTATTTTTCAAACAAAACATTGCAATATTTGGTACTGTTTTGTCTGACAAATTTCACAAAAACCGCTTTAACGATTTTGATAAAAATACATATTAAAGATAAAATGAGTATTCGGAATAAGATCCCGTACTAAGTTTTTCTCAAAAAATTCAAACAAATCAATTTCCTAAATATTTCTCAAAATTTACTACCCAAATTCCGATCTGTATTCACATATTCGGCATAATTTTGAAATAATAATAACGCCCCAACTTCCAATGAAAATCCAATAACAGCTACGTAAAACTTCTTTTTCGGAAATTTTACCAACTTCTAATTTTTTCCAACCATATTGAATATGCACCGTAAAAATATTTCCAACAACTTGGAGCTTACCCAATCAGCAACTCCCACTTCATTTACATTAAAACATTTGATGAACTAGAAAGTTACGTTCGACCCAGTCGTGTACTTTATTTTATCATGTTTTAATACAAATTAAAAATATGAATTTCGAATTTTCACCTGCAACATGTAAATGCAGTATTGCGAATGCAATAGTTTATTTTTGGCGTGCCTGAAAGCTACAAAGAATTTTTAAAATGTTCGCACTTTCTTTTTGAAATCATTTCGTAAGAGAATTTACCGAGCACTTATAAATCTTACAGATGAGATGCTAAAATACGAAAAAAAGGAACAACAAAACTTTTTCCTAGTGAAACGGGTATTCGAATGTTTTGAAAGATTTCATTTGTAAGCGAAAATAGTCCAAAGCTATTAGAAAAAAATAATTTCTACTGTCAAATATCGTTTTCGAGAAATATCTGAAAAGGATATATCCACATAATAAGAAAATACAAATAAAATATTATTTAAAAAAAAAACCCCTGATTTTCCCTAAACAATTTCTTTCCCCAGGTTTTCCGCGTTGACCAAAAAAAAAACCATATAAATCTTGGGGGAGAACCCCCCCAATTTGGCAGTCCTGGTCGCACGAAACTTGCCTTCAAGTTGATACGATAAGGCTGGCAGGGATTCTACAATATAATCCTTCAATAGCTTAAGCCTTCAATCCACAACCCAGAATCAGACGTTTGACTTCAAGGAGGAGTTATTTCACGAGACACAAGTTTATGCTAGCATATTTGAAAATGCTGAAGTTCGACTTAATTTTTTTCCGTTATTGTTTTTGTAGTGATAAAGGAACTTCTCCTAAGACGAACATGTGATTATACAGTTCTGTGAGCTTTTTTTAAAGAATTCTACTGACGCAAATTTAAAGAGTTCACATGGTTTAAGGTTTTCACCAGGATCTATATTTTTATTACATCGGTGCAGTACTTTTACTAGGTCTTGGACTGTAATTGGACGCTCTAATGAACCTCCCAATCAGTGTTCCCAGATAAAAAATCTTTCTTTTCAATATTTTGTTCAAAATATAAAAGGAGCTAAATATAAAATACTATTTCGAAGTACTTTACTACAAATACATAAGTCACCTAAATACCTAAAAAAAAATTCGTCATATTTTAATGTTAATGCTTTTTGATATTTTGGAACATATTTGAATTAAATTGATTTAGAATTTCATTGCCTATATCAAGATCATAGAATTTCGGTTCATTAAAGAGCAACAAATCCTGTGTAAAGATTAAAATTTCAACAACTGTTTCAATACCTACTCAAATAGTAACGATTTTGTTTTTAATTAAATTAAAACCAGAAAATATTATTTCAACATTTTCAGACGAATGTGGAAGAGATGAAATATTGAAAATATAATCTTTTAAAAATGGATATGCGAAGTTTCCATCCGCTGATTTTACTCCCAAATATTTTTCCAAATACACGTTATATCAGTTATTTTATCAAATTCGTTAGTGAAACAGAAACAGTGCATGGGTATTAATAAAAAAACGTTTTTCTTCAATAGAAAATGTTCTTCTTATTTGTTAGATTTAAAAAGTTCTTGACATCAAAAATCTTGAAATTTGATGAATTTGAGGTTAAAAGTCTTGTACATATTTTGGAGCTAAAAAATCTTGAAAAAGAAATTTATATCTTGTAACCTGGCATCACTGCTCCCAATGATAAACTAAAAGTCGGGCCACTTTTAGCTGCAAGGAAGCCACCATTGCATAAATACATTCGATGCTTGCTTAGCTAATTTCGCTTCACCGCAGTGCATAATCATCATCAGCAGCAAATGTTTTATCTGTTCACTAGTATACCGGTTGCACATGCGTGCTTTGGCCACCACCAATCGGACTATCAGACTGGAAGAAGTGGCTACTGGGCTTGGATTTTCTGTACCATAATTACACTTACTACCAGGTTTTTACTTTCCGGCGATGAGCGTGAGATACAGTTCGTAGTCAAACAACTTTGTTGCAACACTGATAGCCACGCGAAGTGGTTTTGTGCGTGATGCAACATAGAAGAGCTGCTCATGCTAAGTGGCTGGTGCATATTAAAAAGTTCCACGAAACGCGTTGCATGTTGTAAAATTTTTCAAGTAAACGTTAAGATTTAGCTGACTTTTTCGCCGCATGGTCCAACTTCTAAGGACTTTGTGACAAGAGCTCGGCAAACGTTTAACACATACCAAATCGAGAACATCTACTTGAATCATACTTTCAAATTTCGAACACCATCACCTTGGAATGCAAATTGCACCAGCATAAGAGACTTTTTCATTTCATCACCACGTCATCCATGATGTCCATGTGCATGGGCATACGGATTCGAGTGCTATTTGCCGTCGTCGTGCTCGTGGTCCTCATCAACACGGCTGGTGTTGTGCGGTACCAACCAGACTCTCGACTCCCGCTTGAGGCCTATCATCTACCGGCTGGCTGTTCATTTCCAGTTGTCTGTCTGTCTCCGGTTGCTCTTTGGTGGTTTTTTTTTTAAATTTTTTTTTTTCTGAAATGCCTTTCTGATGCTGTCCTGTCTGCGCATATAATTATGATAAGCCGTCTGACCCGCATGTCATCGTGGAATTCATTTCGCTGCGTTGTTGTTCTCTTCATATATCTGCCCAGTTCCGAGGGTGATGGTGCATAAAATCGATGCAATACTACGAATGAAACACTACACACTTTGTCCAAACAGCAAAGCTGGATATTTAATGATTTGGCACTTATACGGGCTGTTGCTGTTGGTTGGTTGGTTGGTTGGTTGCTTGCTGCTGATGCATATATAGCTGATAGTCCGCAAAACATATGCACCTAAAGAGGGGTTGCACTTTACAAAAACATAAATATACCTTTACACGTATGTGTAACTGGAAATTCCGCAATTTAAAGACAGAATTCATAGACTCATACGCTCGGCTTTGGACGTACTTGTGCGAAGTAAATGTTTTCTTTTTTTTAGCAAATTTAAGGAGTTGGTGCCACTCGGAAGCAGTTTTGTTATTGGCCGTTGTAGTTGGCGACTTGTGTATCAAAGCAACTTTGAAAAAACTTAGAAGCTCTATTTTAAATACGCCGTCTAAAATATTAGCACAGCAACATACAAAAAAAGAACTGAATTCCAGACTCGGTGTTCCTGAGCAAACGCTACCATTGAGTTTTTTTTTTCAGTTCTCCCGTGAAATTTTAAGGTTGCACATCATTTTTATCTTCACCCTAGATAAAGATGCTGTTGATGTTTTTAATGGCTCGGGACAGGAATTGATTTGCATTATATTGATCGCAGTTTTCTTTATACTGAATTTTTGGCACATAGATGAGGACCTTGAACTAAGTGACAGATGCAATGTTTTGCATGACGTTAATATTCCTTTGGTCCAATATTTTCCATTCATCATATTTTGATCAGTGGAAACGTTTTCAACCACAAATATACGAAGTATGCAGTTTTCAAATGTATGTAAAGTAAAAACCTTCAATTTGACAGTAGTTTTGATGGGCTTGATTCCAAGTGGGAAAGTAATCGTTTCGACTTATCCGTGCTGCTTTTTGTTGTTGTAAGTCAATCGACAAATTGCAGGAATAAAATGGTGACTTGCGTACCGAAATTTCAGAAATATTGACAGGAATCTGACAGTTGTTAAGAACTGTATTTTTATGTTGGTGATTTTTTTAGAGGTGCTCGTATACTATTTCGGCCATACGGTTGGCTAGAATGAAACGCGCAATTTGAAAGTTCAGTTTCGGACCACTTTACCAAGCAGCTGGGGCGTATATTGCCAATAATACGGTGTACGTACCAGTTATTTCCCGTTTTAACTCGAAAGTTAGTAAACAAAGTTTCGTTTCTCATTTAATTATTATAAATTTATTCATTATTATGATGAAAAATTTGTCCAGGGTCCGCTTTACTGAATTTTTTTCAGTTATCAGGGGTTCGCTTAGCTGAAAAAAACCCTTTAAGATCAGCTGCAATGCCTAGATTGTAGACTCTGACGTTACCGACGACATTGACACCATAAAAGAACACTTTAAAAAAGAAGCCACACAAATCAGCCATATTTTGTTGAAAAATGGTCCAGCGAAATCCAAATGCGTTGTTTCCCAAGCATTCTCCGGTGGGGGCTGCTGATTAGCAAATTTTACACTCGGATTGGGGTCGATACTTGATACATACACTGGCGATCACTTGGATGAGGCCATACATTTTGCAATCGATTTTCACTCTTTATAGCCGTTGAAAATTTTCTACCCGGTTTTAAAACATTTATTTATTATGTTTTTCCACATTATTAAGGAGTATGCCCGCCATTTTTCGAAATGACTTCTATAAGGCGGTTTGGAATATAATCATAGAGTTTTTTTTTTTTTAGATAAATTTGGGCCCAGGCATCACGAATAGCTCCGATTGAAGTATCCTTGTCTTCAAATTGTCTGCCGCCTTCATACACTTTGCGAGATTTAAGTCCGGTGAATAGGGCGGCGATGACAAAAGTTCCACGTCTTCTGATTGAATCCAACTTCTAACAACTCTGGACGTGTGACTAGGGGTATTATCTTGTTGGAATATCCAAGGCAGGGGTCCGAAAATGTTTTTCACTTTTGGAAATGATCGTTCCAGCAAACATTTGTAGTTGTTTCCGTTCATTGTTGTGGACAAAAACTCCAACTCGATTGTGCCATTGTGAGTAATAGCTCCCCACACCATTACACCTGATGTACGGCTGTGATGTCTTCCAAAATAAGCTTCTCCTTTCTTAGATCATGGAAATAAAAGTTGTAACTATCGGGGCAACGCGTTTCCATTCATTGCTCCAAGCGACATGTTCTCTTGCAAAATTCATTCGATGCTTTTTGTGTACTTGCCTCAACAGGTTTCTTTTTAAGTTTTCTTCTCTGTATAGTACCACTTTTTCGTATTATCCTTCGTACCGTTGCTATGCTGGCAGATACTCCACTCTTGGCCCTTATTTTAGTCGCTGATAGAGTACAATTTGAGGCAAGCCGTAGAATTGACCGCTTTTCTCGCAATGTTGTTGCTTCTGCTGTGCGTCCTTTTTGATTTTTCCCATAATGTTAGGGATCCGCAAGATAACTGTTTACAAAAGTCTTACTTCTATTATCCTCCTTGCAATTTCTCGGCCTGAGAGTCCTAACTCCTTGAAAGCATCTAGTTTTCCTCTTTCTGTCGCTGTCAAAGTCTTTCCGGAACCCATTTTTTGTTTGAACTAAATAAAAATAGTTCTTTTCAACGCTTTTTTAAATATTCTTAACAAAACTTTGAAAAAAATCGCTGATGTGCACTCCTGCAACGAAATATTCGCAATGGCCTCATACTAGTGGCGCATCTTTTTATACGCTTTACAGCTAGTTCATTGTTTGATCTTGGAAAATTACAGCCGTAGTTTTTTGTTTACCCTTTAATTTTATGACTTACTTCTGGGAAAATATGTACCTATTCACAGGTAGTAAAAGTTTCCGGGTAAAAAGTGTTCAATGCAGAGTAATCGCCTTTCGAACGCCTTTTGCTGTTTCCGGGACCAAACAAATTTATAACCTTTTGCACGCAGTATGCATTCAATGGGATCTGCGATCTGTGAGAAATTCGGAGTAAACTCGTTATCATAATTTAATTTACCTATAACGGTAGCCGATAGAATCATAAGACCAAATGGCCTATTTATTTCCACATACTCTTTAGACACCCCGTTCAACTCAATCTGCAGATAGTCCTCGCACTTAGCATATGAAATAAATCCGGAAGCGGATTCAGGGCATCGCTTTGAAATCACCACAAATCCGTATTCCTCCATTCGGCTTCTGAACAATGACTAATGGCCGGCCCGCTACACAAAATTATATACTTCAAAACCACATCAATAGCCAACCATTGCAGGCCGACACTGTCATTCAGCATGGCTTCACTTCGCACTCGGCTTCGGCATTTCTCCTACATACCATTCGTAGCTGCTAATCGCTCGCGCGATCAATGTCATTTATCTTCTATATATGCTTGCCACAAACTTCTCTCTTCCCCTTTTCGGATCAAACCTCCTTTGGCAAACATATATCCGACAGGATACAAAAAAAAATTCAAAACATTTCGTAATGTCAAGGTGAAGTTCGACTACAATGTTGCAACTGACAATCTAACGATTGACGGTGGTGCACGCATGGACGTGTTGTGCGTTCTTTGTGTATTCATCTGTCATTTTGCAAATTTATGCGACTGGGATAGGCCCAGGTGTGTAGCTCTTTTTTTTCCGTTTCTGCTTTGCTTTCCTGTGTGAGTCTTTTTTTCCTCTACGGTTGTCGTCTCTCTAACTTTGCACGGGCCGAAATCCGCAGCAGCAGTCGCGGCAACGGCGTCATTGGTTGTGTGTTTTCAAGGACGTTCAAGCCCATGGCAATAAACTTGTAATAATCTTAGACCTTGCGATGTGTGAGTCTTCCGCCATCGTGCAGTTCACTTCATATTTCCTGCGGCTAGCAATTCCCGTCGTCATCATCACTGCCAACAACTGCCAGTGAACATCAGAAGCAACAAGATAGTCCAACATGGCAGCGAGGCGTCATAGTCGTTCCTAAGGCGGTCTGGCCTATCCCATAAAAAAAAATTTCACTACAGCAGACTTTTTGTACTTCCAACATTGTTTATATGCAAATATGTTGCAGCGCCGTTACGCTATTAGCTGTCATCGTCGCCGTTGACGTTGTTAAGGAAGCTTTCATTGTTGTTCGTAGTTAATGAAAATTACAATTTAATTGCTGCAGGATCAGAGTCCAGAGTGGGACGCGAACAGGGGGTACTCATTGCACATAGACAAGCCATCTGCGGAAGTTGACAGCAACGTGTTGTCGTGTTCTTTGCGTATGTTGGCCGCATTAATTGAATTCACTCCGTAGACGCCATACCACCATTACCAGCACCACCGTTGTCATTATTGGCAGCCAACTCGGTGCTTGATGATAATGTGATATGGGAGAGCTACTAGTGCTGCTGCAGGGCATCAGCTTCCGCAGCCACCACAATTTTGATGTGTTGCAGTCGCAGCCTCTTTCGTTTGGCCATTTCCATTCGTTTGTTGTGTCTGCCATTGAACATGGGGACAACCCACGCGGCGCGCCAATGGCAGGATGTGGTTTGGTGCCGATGTCTGCTGCTGGAGTTGTGTCGCCGTGCTATGGCGCTACATGGCTTGGTCGTGTCGTACCTTGATTGCCTGCAGGGATTTGGTGTGCTATGTCAAGGATGATCATCGTAATGATGGTAATAATAGGTTTTTGTTTCCGCAGAACAACTGCGGAAATGGGTTCATCGCATATGGGCTGAGGACACTCAAGTGCCTATATTAATTGATAGATGACGATGATTAGAGACTAGAAACGGTTGCGGTGTTGTCGGTGATAATGATATGGCAATTTGATTTTTTCCTTGGTTCATGCGGTTTTGGAGCGACTATCAGGAAGCCGTATCAATTACAGCCCAGCTCGGTGAAGGGTTCACCGTCGCAAGTGGGTTGGTGAGCCTGTTTTGATCCATGCTTGTAAACTGTTTATAGTGAATTACCCGCTCTTAGATGTTAGGTAGGCAGCCGGTTAGTGGTGGAGAAGCACGACGGCTGCAAAGAATTCATTAAAGAGCTCCGAAAGAGGTAATTTCAGCAGTATGGGTTACACGCAACAATTTGATTTAATTCTGGTCCAGGAATCACATAGCTTAACTACTGACGTACCTTAAGCACTAATTTCATAAAGTATGCTTGGCATTTGTATGGCAAAGGAAATGTGTCTAAACTTAGCGAACCATCCACGAAGTCTAAAAGTCAGAGTCTTAAAAAGAACTCCGAGCATTTCAAAGATAAAGTGAGGTTTTTCACCATCCTTGAAGTTGAGGCGATTTGGTGGATTTGGGTGAAACGCTTTATGAACGCAAGGCGAAACCAGTGCCGGGTTAAACCAGCGCTGGGCCTGTACCAAATTCTATCGAAGGGCCCTTGGCTTGCTTTAGGCATTCACTTATTATACATGGAGACTGCTAGTAGCCAACTTCACGCATGTTCCAAAAATACAGAGCGCTACAGTTTTACAGCGGAAAACAAAATAAACTTCAAACGACCAAATTTACTTTCATTACAAATTCGCATGTAGTATACCTATGCATTGAGAAAGTGAGAACTAATGTAGGAACGGTTATTGTTTTATTTATTTACCAATAGATGTTTCTATATTTTACTTAGTTCCGTAATTTACATTTTACTACTGTTATCTGAATTTAATCCAGCCCGAATTCAATACGAAACACAAAACAAGTGAACAGCTACCTATACCTATGCCCATAAAAGCAAGAGAATTGGTGGCCGGCCATTAGCAATACGCTTTTTTGTAGTTCACAAGCATTTACAGACAGGGATTGAAATTATAAAACAACAATGTAAAAATATGAGTTTTGGGGGCTAATACAGTTGATACTACTCTGTCAGATAGTATTAACTGTCCTGGGAGAGCTTTGCAATTCAGCCGCTCGGACTTAAGTAAATAATCTGCATAAAGTAATTATAGGTCCCTTTCATTCGTCACAAAAATAAAAACACACAAAACGAATGGATGTAAGAAGCTAGGCCTGGGGTACCTACATGAATCTGTTGCGTTAGGTATTCATTTATTTATATATTTATTTAGTATCTTTGTTTAGCTAGTTGTTCACGCTTATTTTATTCAAATAAAAAAAATAAATAAATGAACAAATTAGATCATGGTCCTCCAAAACTGAAGTGACGGCTGGATTCACTAAAAAGTCATTGGATGCATTAGATCTTAAAACTACATTTTTAGAAAGAAAAAATAAGAAAACAGTCGCACGTTCAGTGGGATGAAGTTAAAACGAAATATGTCGAATTGACTACGGAAATAATTTAAACTCCATCGAAGATTCACCTCCAGCGATATTAATTATCAGTATTTGTTTTGGCGAAATTATTCTGTAATAATTGTCGACGATGGGGAGAGTAAAAGCGGCTTTCTTTAGTAAAAAAGTCAGAGCGATGTATATTTATTATAAAAACAACAACTTTGACAACCAGAAGCTTTAATACATTAATGTGATTGAGAATGATTGAAAGAAGTTGTATTGCAATTAAGTAGAAGTGTAGAGGGCTAACATTAAGATTAAGAATTACGTCTTAACAGTATTAGTATTAATGGGATTGAACTATACCTGGAAAATACCTGTAGGTTTTTTTGTTTTAGTTTACGGGTAGAAATCTATTTGTTGTTTTCGATTTCTTTTTCAAAAAAATAAAAAAGAGAAATTTATTTGAAATCACTCTATGTAGCTTTGCTTCTTTTCAATAGATGACGCTCTTTTGTTTACACGTAACTATGGAAATGAATCTCATCGGACAAGATGTCGCTCTTTTGTTTACATGTTTCTATGTTTTGAGAAAATTTCGCTGTTCTGTTCACATTACTATGGAAATTTAAACTTGACGGCGGCATGTGCTTCTTTGCTAATCCGCTGTAAAACAGTAGCGCCTGTGTTATTTTGGAACATATTTCCTCGCAGAAGTATATATGAAAATAACATATTTATGGACTGCTACCATATTTAGTATGTCTTTTGACGAATGGAGGCTAACCCCTGGCGGTAAATGTTCGCATCGGTAGATTGCTATAGATTTTGTCAGCTGGTATGTATTTCTATGAAAAATCGAGAAGTTATATTGAGAAATTGTGTACTAAATTGAAAAAAATATACATTTAATATAAGAAAAAAACTCATTTTATAACAGAAAATTAATATCTTAAAATTAAGTGCGATAAGTATTGATATAAAGTTTTTATTTTTGTATAGAAAATGCAGAAGACCATTCATATCGTAAAGAGGGAAATGCATTGTACCATCTTCCAAAAGAAGTTCGGAACTCTAAAGTTCTTTTCATTAAATGGGGTATTGTACTTAATAGATAAATAATTCATTTTTTTACACGAAAACATACGTATTCCTTATCCAAGTCCTTCGCAAAACAAACAGACGTCAAAATTCTATAGGTCTCTACATATTCCTTTTGTATCCACCAGGTGTCGCAGGAAAACTTTTCCACTCGTCAATGGCTCTAGGTTATATATGGTATGAAATAAAACAAAACTACAAACAAACTTTTCTCTATTTAATTTGAACAAATTTGTAAATTAATTAAATGGTGTATTTCTTTCAGTTTCAGAGAAGTATAACAAAATATTTAAGGGAAGACGGCCACTTATGTTCACTTTGGAGGGGACTTGCTCTATTGAAGTTGTAGAAGAACGCATTCTTCGCGAAAAAATGGCGGTTGCGTTTTTTTTTTTGAATATAATTTAAATTTAATTTATTTGGTTTATAATTGCATACATTAATAAAGGGTCATTCATTTTTCGGTTTCGAAAGTAAAGCTAAATAAAACACACACAGCGATACATTTTTGATGAAAATTTTATTTCGTTATAAAGTTTGGACTTTGAAATTAAGTGTGAAATACAATATCATTCAAATTGCCGCCTCAGGAATATTCCCAGCATGCGATTCTTTTGGGGTAATTTTTAACCACATTTTCGCACACTTCCGGTGGTATCCTAGAGTCTCGGATAGAGACTAGAGTTCGGGGATTATTGTCTGTTGTTCCAACACCCAAGAAGCGTATCTACGGCGTTGTGAATGGTCAGCAGGCTTCAATTGTTGCGTAACTTGATCTTTATAAGCATGGAGATGCAAATCCAAATGCAAAACACGCCATAGTGAGGTGTACGACACGTTTAATTGCTGCGAACGCCGGAAAATCGATAAATTCGGATCATCAGCAACACTTGCACTTTCAGCTGCAATATTTTCGACTGAGCGTGCATTACGATGGTGCACAGGCCTTGCGACATCAGTAGCGCTTCCACTCTCTTCGAATTCCTTCACAATACTACCGATTGCTTGCGTAGTCGGTCGATTATGACGACCATAATCATCGTGTAATGCGCGAAAAGTGGCTACGTTCAAATCACCACTTTTGTAGTGAGTTTTAATAACTTTAACGTGTTGTTAGATTTTTAAGCGATCTATTATCGTAAATGGCAAACATTCAACTAGCTACAGGTGGAACGAGCTGTGTAACATGTTGCGCCGTCTTGTTGAAACCACAGCTCCTGCACATTATGGTTGTTCAATTGATGAACGAAAAAGTCAGTAATCATGGCTCTATAGCGGTCACCATTGACTGTAACGTTCTGGCAGCATCGGTTTTAAAGATGTACGGACCAGTCAGTACGGAGTACGGACAGTCAGTTTTTGGGGATGTAACGGTGTCTCAACATACACTTGAGGATTATCATGACTCCAAATACGGCAGTTTTGTTTATTGACGTATCTATTCAACCAAAACAAAATTCGCTTATGAAAATTTCGAACAAAACCATGATTTTCAAAATAAAATTGCACAATTTGGAAGCGTTGTTCAGGCGTCAGTTTGTTCATGTTGAAAAGGCAAACCAAACTAAAAATAAATCACTTGACAGCTGACAAAATGGCCGCTTACTTACAGTTCTATACCTGTAAAAAAAACACCATTTATTTTGTTATTGTCAAAGTTTGTTTACAGTCAAATTCCAAACGAGATCGGTGAACGATTCGATTGAATGATGCGACGATGAAGTTATAAGGCAAACTAAAAATTACGTAGTTTTGCTCCATCCCAAGTAACAATTTTACTTCGGTAAGGTTCAAATTTTGTAATTTGTGTAGGCAACAGCTTCGATAGAGCCTTTGTTAAACGAAGTTGATCTATTTCGAAGCAATTGTTTCGATAATAACTTCAGTAAGTCCTTCACGAAGCATATACACAGGCTTTATAGAGGGATATGAAATTAAGTTTCGAAAAGATCTCTATTAGACTTCTGAAAATGTGTCTGGAGATGTGTGGAAAGTGAATTGCTCCGATAAGGCTTGTGGTTCGAAGCGCTTCCTAGAGCTTCTGACCGAAGGCATTATAGAAGCAATGAACTGTCATGCAGTCAACCGCTTGCGATTGGAAGCTGTACAGAAGCACTTACTCGTACTTCCTCCTAACTTACATATGGAGGCTTTATAGAGGTAAAAATTAATTTCATATGAAATGAATCAAAGCTGTCTAAAGAAACCATAATTAATGAATCGGGGAAAAATGACAAAAAAATAAAACACTGTTAGAACAGTGAAAAATATGTCAATAATGTGTTTCTAAATAAACACTTTTCACTCCTAAATAAATTAGGTTATACTAAATGTCTTGCTTACAACTTCGGTCGAGTAAGCTGCAAGTTTATTGCAAATTTTAACGAAACTCTAAAATGTATCAAGTAGTTCAGATTTATCACTGCTACAGCATTATGACGAATTAGCCTAGGGGGTAGTGTATTGGACTACTACGCAGCAGGACCCATGTTCGATTCTCAGTGCGACGCATGTAAGTAAAATATAAATTATAAAGAGTACGTAAATGGTAAACTCCATGAAAATTGCAAAAAGTCGTTGGATAACATTTAATAATAGGAAAAAAAAAAACAGAAGAATAAGAAAATGAAAAATTTATTTTTCTTGTTCATTTTTGAGCCTCTATAAAGCTTCCATAAAGTTTCGGTAAGGTCTATCCAAGCTGTTCAGGAAGTCTTAAACAAGTAAATACTTGCATTAAAGTGCGCCAAATGTGTTTCCATTAGACCTTATGCAGTTAATATTGCGGGAGGTGAAATAGCTTCGATAGAACCTTACCGAAGTCAAATTGTTACTTGGGATCGACGACGATCGTTTCATAAATTACGCGACTAGGCCCCTGATCATATCGACTTCTCTAAGTAAATCGTATTCAATATTCATTAAAGTGAGAAGTTTTTGTCTAAATAAATACTTTATGCTCAAAAGTGTTGGTGCGCGGGCCCCCAAATGCGGGGGGCCCGTAGCATTTGCTACTCTTGTTATGTGGCTAATCCGCCACTGGGCGAAGCAGAGGTGTGATGTTCAGCGACGAACTTGACTCGTTCAACCCATAAAATTGGCACTGTCTTCCACCATCCGCCAAGTAACACCAAGATTTCAAGTGTTTCAGAAGGCACTAGTTGACGAAGGCGACCGACTACACCCTTGCGCTCAGCTAGTTTCTGCTAAGGGTCCTAAGCCCTACGCATCAAACAACGGCGCAACAATTAAAATTCATACACTACTCCCTTATCGCAGACAGTGAATGTGCTATGTATCTACAGCCATGTTTGTGAAACCATACCAAGGAATAGATAAATAAATAAAGCTTGTGACGTTTCTCTTTGACATAACATAATCCCTTCTATTCGAGGAATGTCGTCTTTATTAGCCACTCGCTGATAAACCAACGTCCCTTGGTGGCCTGCAGTTCATTTTGCTTTTGCAAATCACCCCATCAAAAGGAGCAACCAGACGTCGGTTTTTTTTTTTAAATGAACTGTTGCTGCTTTCTTTCTAAGCATCCCAGTCACCATCACCAACGCCATGGTAGTCATCATCAACATTGGACTCACTAAAATTGGACACTACGCCAACGCTGGATATGGATATACCTAAAAGAGATAAGCCAAAAAATTGTCGGGACAGACGATGATTGAGAAAGGGTCGAAAGGAGCAGACGGATAGCGACGCGACAACCGGTGGTTGTTGTAGATTCGAACTGGAATGGGTTTCATCTGTACCATCCATGTCTGAAGGACGCTGACGATGGTTTAAAACTTTCGTCGTCGTTGTCGTTTCGTTCTCTTTGTGTTGTTCCTCCTTATACGGGTGCGTCATCCTTTCCCTCTGGTTAACCACTCTCTGCGTCTCAAATGTTAGGATATTATACCAAAGGTGGTGTATGTTTCTATGTATACGTAGGGCGCTCAGCGAAAGTTATTTTCGTTGGTGTGCCCAGACAAAAGCCAGTCAGCCACGAGATGTGCACCACCATATTTAGTGAAATGAGAGCGGGAGCAGTCTGCCAAAAGTTAGTTTTTATGGAAGCCGAATATTTTCCAAGGTCGCACGTGAACGTTTACTTTATGAATCGGAATTAAGATAGCAAGCACGTTTTGCGGTTCGGATAACTAAGCAAATTTTAACATTTGAATTCAGTCAGAGAATGAATAAAAATAGTGCGAAATGAATAAAGCGAATAAAATCAATTTAATGAAATTGATGAAATAAAATGAATGACTGAAATGAATGTTTGAGATGAATGAAATGAATGATTGAAATGAATCAAATCAAATCAAATGATTGAAATAAAATGAATGAAATTAATGTTTGAAATGAATGAAATGAATGAAATGAATGACTGAAATGCATGAAATCAAATAAAATGATTAAAATGAAATGAATGAAATGATTGAAATAAAATGAATGCAATGAATGTTTGCAATGAATGAAATGAATGATTGAAATGAATCAAATCAAATAAAATTATTAAAATGAGTTGAATGAAATGATTAAAATTAATGAAATGCAATGATTTAAATAAAATGAATGAAATTATTGAAATGAATCAAATGAAGTGAAATAAAATAAATGACTGAAATTAATGTTTGAAATGAATCAATTGAAATAAATGATTGAAATCAAATAAAATGGTTACAATGAAATTATTGAATTGAATGAGATGAAATGTTTGAAATGAATGAAATGAATGATTGAAATGAATCAAATCAAATCAAATGATTGAAATAAAATTAATGCAATGAATGTTTGCAATGAATGAAATGAATGATTGTAATGAATCAAATCAAACAAAATGAAATGAATGAAAGGATTGAAATGAATAAAGTGAAATGATTGAAATGAAATGAATGAAATGATTGAAATTAATGTTATATATGAGTCAAATGAAATGAATAATTGAAATGAATCAAATGAAATGATTGAAATGAATGAAATAAAATGAATGATTGAAATTAATGTTTGAAATGAATGAAATGATTGATTGAAATAAATCAAATCAAATGAAATTATTGAAATAAAATGAATGTTTGAAATGAATCAAATGAAATGAATGATTGAAATGAATCGAATAAAATGATTGAAATGAAATGAATAAAATGCCTGCCTATTTACCTATACATTTTTTAAGCTTCCCACATTGAGTCGCTAATAAAATATGAAACAATCTCAAGTTCTCATCTCTCATAGCTCATGCCCAGGCCCACCCTATTGATTTTAATTACATGTGCTCGACAATATCATGTTGCAGCAGTTAAATGCAGCCTCGCCATATAACACACAACAATCTATGTCATCCATCCCAAATCGTGGCTGCAACCATAATGAAAGGGTTTATCCTCATTCCGGTTTTCGTGTATATATATACTCGTACAAGCCAATGATAGAAAACACTGTACACACATAATTTCTACATTTACAGTCCTGAAACCATTCCCAGTTGCTTTTCCGTCTGTCTGCCTCCCTATTCAAGCACCCCACTCATTTGTGTGTGTGTGTGTCGTCTGTCGCTGGCCGTTTACAATAATCACCAGCCGTCTGGCAGCAGCTACGCATCCACCTACTCCTTCCGCAACCAAGTGCACTCTCACTTTCCGTTTGGAGGACGTTTGCTAAGGACGAAAATTTCCCTTTTATTATTATCATCAACGTCTGTGTCCTGAGTGTATAAGTATGCATCTACATATTTTTTGGGGAAATTTACTTTATACACTCAAATGCACATACATATACAATCCACTCCCAGTCAAAGCACAAAACAGTGCCGCACAGGCTGCTTCTGCTTCTGCTTCCATTCGGAAGAGGCTCCTTGCCGAGCACAAGACTACAACTACACCCATTCTCAACTTGTCTGGAACTCATTAAATGCAAGGACTCGCAGCCGTAGGGAAACAGAAACCCAAACGAAGACGAAAAGCACACCAAAATCGACAAAAGGATTCGTGTGCAACCGAAATCCTGCGAAGCACCGATTTGATTGCCATATTTTGTTTGGCGGGAGGCGTTTTCAATCCTATGCGACGACGTATTGACTTTGCGCTGGGGAGTAGGCAATGTGTGCCTGTGTCTACCGCTTGCAACGTTGTTTTGTTGTCGTCATAAATAAATTTTGCGCGACTGAGAGGGGATTCTTGGATTCCATTTGTTCTTTTGGCAATGATTATCGTTAAGCCTGTAACAATTGAGACAGGGTTTCGCTTTGTGGTTGCCACTGTCTGGCGGCGCAAATGGAAATATCGACGAAAGGCTTGCATCGGTGGGTGGCAGTAAGAGCAGCAATTCGTGCATACGTAGAGGGGTTATGGCTGTCAGTGTTCGCGTGTTAATTGAGGACTCCTGATGCAGATGAGAGCAATTTATTAAAAAAGCTAGTGTAGGTAACAAAAAGGAAAATTAAATAATTTAAATAAATGGAACCCCTAGGCCTTGATTCCTAGAAGATGTATAAATGATTAGGGCTCTAAGTTGATCACTTGACATTGCTATGAACTTTTAAGCCGATTTAAAGCTTCCTGAAGAGCTTTTCCAGTATTTTGCGGAAAGAGTAAGAGGTATCTACTGCTTATTCTTGATGGACTACAAAAAGAGGGTATAGGGAAAGCAGTGCAATTATATGAAAGCACAAATGTGTTAAATTTTCAATCAGACCGAACTATCAATTGCAATCTCCAACATTGAGCCAGGGTGTTGGATAAGGGTTGGTGGCGGATGAACCCTTGATGGGTCAACGGGAGTGCGCATATCCCGAAGTGGGTTGCTGGCAGGGCAGGTGACAACTCGAAGGACACCAGCTCTACCAAGATGTGGCACGGTCACATCGAGCGAATGGTCAATAATGCTCCAGCTAAAAGGATATTTGAACCTCAGTTCCTGGTTTGAGACGACAACGAAGACCGAACCTACGTTTCAAAGACCAAGCCATCGCGGATGCCAGAGCGCTTGGTCTAGATAACTGGACACATCTTGACCGGGATCGCAGAGGATGGAAGGCTGCAGAGACTCTTAATAGGTCGGGAGCCCGTTAAGTAAAGTAAGTAAAGCAAATATTAGTGACTCAGATGTCCAACAAAGCTGTTTTGGCACTGTTAGTCCGGGCTCCGAGATAAATATTCAAATAAAGCCCTTAGAACTAACTACAAGGTCTGCACGACGAACTGCGTCCAAGGTTTTACCTTCACTACAAAATATTTTGTGATTCATTTCGTAGAAGGAAATTTAATTCCACTTGAGCAATTATTACTCACAATCTTATCATCATCATTTCTACACGCCAACCTGTTTTTCGATTGACCTCGAAGATACGGCATTCAACAAACTGACGCGATAGATTTGCTCTCTGTGCGGCGCATGCAACTCATTCTGATTATAACCATTATACCTTATACCTATATGATAATGAAGCAAGGCCGGGAGCCTTAATCGTGAATTACTTCATTACTCAAAATCGGTTAATGGCTTAGCATAAGACTAAGGTCTAGCGTAAAAACCCATTGGCAATATTTGCGATGACAACGGTGCCAGAACAATGCAGACAACGAAAAAATGTAGGTAGTTTCTGGCAGACAGTGTACTGATAAGAGCTATACTTCTATAGAAACCATATCAACAGACAAAAGCTTTGTGGACGCTATCTGCCTCTAGACAGTATGAGACATGTTTCAGAGAATTATCACTCGCTGGAAAAAATAAATTAAAAAAATTACAAACAAACAACATATCATGGACGTTGTGCGGTAGTCATTAAGTGCCTGATGATAACAAGCTGTTCTATTCGTCGAGCGCAGGATCCACTGTCTGAGTGCAACACAGAGAGAAAAAGAAACGTTTATTTGCGCACATGTCTGGAGGTCATTCCGCAAGCAGTGGTTGGATGCATTTGTAACGCCAATTTCACGACTTGACAATAATAAATAAAATACTGGCAGTCAATTCGAGAATCAGGTGACCCATCTCGATGGTAGCGTTGTATAGAGTAGAGGAAAGCGCCAGGATGTACACCAATTTGATTACACTTGTGGTTGTGGTTTGCTGGATGATATACGAAATGACAGATGCAGTAAATTGTTTGCTGATCATGTGGTTGCAGTCATTTGTATGACTTCGGATGTGGATTTTCTTTACCTACACATGGCTTATGTTGGTTATATGGAAGGACCTAGATATAAATAGAAATCGTTGCGAAAATATGCAGTTACAAATGCCGAATGGAGATAGTTTGACAGATGACTTGACAACGGGTCCATTCGCGTACTTTCACGAGCCAAGCAGTAAAAATCTGTCAAACTCGAAAAATTGAGCGAAACTCTCTCAGAAAGCTGAAAATACACTCCAAAGTACGTGGATACACTTCGAGCTACTTTGAGCCACTTCAATCTTTGAAATCTTTTAGCAACATATGAAACGTTCTACGAGAACATTCGACCACCACCGAATTTTCTTTATTTTCAGATATTTTATTTTTGTGTACAATTGATTTTTAAAACGGATTTTGAATTTGTTTAATGTCAATTTTGCGCATTTGACATTTTTATCAGTACTTGCCGGTAGAAATTCTCTGAGCTGTTTCGAGCCAAGAGAGGAACTGCTCGTTACTCGTTATTTTGCTAATTTTCTCTTTTTCTGTCACTTTTGATGAGCGTGTATCAGCGATGCCACTTTACTTCAATTGAAGTAAAATTTGGAGAAATTTGAGAAATTTAATAAAAAGAAAAATATTTTGTAGATTTTTGGGTCAGATCTGCTTTGCTTTATTTGTTTGAAGTGGTAACTCTGGCGTGTATAGACTTTGTGCGAATGCGATCGATTTATATCGATTGCGTTCGATTCAAACCGCGTACGCGAACGAACCTATAACTACGTACTTCTAGGTTCTTATGTTGAACACGAGTTGTAGAGTTTCTGAATCAAATGTTGGAATGCTCTGTGGATGCAGTATTTTCCTTACAGAAATTTTGAGCCACAACCCATTTGTGAAAACATTTGACTTTTTTATAGTACAGCAGTTGGAACACTCAAGTGCAATAAACTTATCAAAATTGAAACAAAATAATCAATCCAAGTTGGGCTTTTTTATTTAATTTTACTAGATCAAGATCAAAAGCCGAATCAGATATAAGCGGCTTACTTTTGTTACTAGAACCGTGTTAAAGTGCTGAAACATTTATAAATTTGAAATGGCATTCGCATTATATATGTTATAAGAAATTTTGTTGTACCAATGAACCATACAAGCAGAGCATGGCCGGATTATTCATAAGGCAGTGTAGGCAACTGACAAGGTGCTGCATGAACCAGGGGCTTCCGCCTGAGCATCGAGAGAAACAATTTTTGAAAATGTTGAGTGAAAATTTAATTTTAAGATTATAATAATTATTGTTATTATGAAAATATTATTGTCTTGTTTCTTTTTAACTTTCTCGATTACATAGTAAGAGAAAGATATTGTATTCGTACAAAATTTCAAACTCGAGATGTTAATCAATTCCGACATTACGATTGTAGAGGAACTCAAAAAAGTGGGTCTCGAAATTCTGTTCGCTTGTCCGTACGTCCCAAGGCCTACAGCCTAACTGGCTGCCTAGATTGCGGTCAAACTTCGGATTAGGAGTTCGGGGCCGTTTTTTTTGCAATGTAACCTCAATATTAATGGTACTTCCTATATAAAATTTTCATACCAGATTTGTTCGAAAACGGCTCTAACGATTTCAATTAAAAGTGATAGTTAAGCTTACGTATGTGAGGTTAACATAACTGCATACTCAGGTTTTTGCTGAAAAATCGAATAACGGTACTTTTGAAGTTTGGACATATCTCGAAAACGGTCCATACGATTGTAACAAAAAATAAATTTCTAAGGTAGTACATATGGTCATTTCTAACTTAATGGCAAACTCAGTTTTTCTCTGTACTATCGTAAAATAGATTTTTGGAAAAAGATATTTTTAAAAAATTTTGTTTTCCTTAGTTTACCTGAACACGGCACTAACAATTTTGACCAAAATGCAAACTTAGAGTAAAATTGATGTTTTCAAGATTATTGCGTCCTTAATTTTCAATTCGAATCTCCGAAAACGCTAACTTTAAGAACAGCTCATATCTCAAAAACCCCATTTTCGATTTCGATAAAACTTCAAAAACCAAGTAATGCTTACATCCCGAACAATAGCTTGTACTCAGTTTTCAGCTAAATAGTTAAACAATAGTATTGTTCAAACTAAACATTTCAATATTTGGTTCTGTTTTGTCTGACAAATTTTACAAAAATCACTCCAACGATTTTGTTCAAAATTGTTATTGATGATTATATAAGTATTCTTAATAAGATCCCGTACTTAGTTTTTCTCAAAAAATTCGAACAAATCAACTTCTTAAATATGTATTGCTCAAAAATGACTACCCAAATCCCGATCTATGTTCACAAAAATTTGATGATATGTAGGATCATCAAATTTTTGAAATAGTAACAATGCCAAACTTCCAATGAAAATCCAATAACAGGTTCTCAAAACTTATTTTTAGTAAATGTTACCAACTTCTCCTTTTTTCATTCATATTGAATATGCACTGTAAAATAATTCCGACAACTTGGAGCTTACACAATCAGCAACTCCCACTTCACTTGCACCAAAACTTTTGATGAACGAGAAAGTTACGTTCACTGGGTCGGTGGTGCACTTTATTTATGTTGATTTCAGCAGATTTTGTACAATGAAAAGAATGCCTAAAAGAAGGAGCATTATCTCTGAAATATATTTTCTACTGTTTCATCATCGTCTTATCGATAGCTTCCTCATCGGATCTTGTACGATCCTATTTAAACATATACCTTTTCCAGTTCTGAGGCCAATGATTCACCAATATGTAAAAGTGGTCCCAAAGGCTAACACTAGCTTTGCTGCGTTCAGGAGCTTTTAAGCCGTCTATTTTGACAAAACGATAAGTAGCGATCTTCTTGGGTAGTTCTTAGCTGCGACATCGATTGAGGGCTTGATGTTAACTGGTTTGAAATTTGTGCTGCCAATAGAGAAATATTTGTTTATTTGTTACATCTATTTACTTAAAGAATATTCACCGCGGACCGTAGCACCCTGTTCGGATAGGCTATGTTACGGATAGGGACATGAGACATGATACCGTGCTTGCTGAAATTCAGTGCATGTTTGAAATAGTAAGGAAGAGCTACTTGCTGGTCTTCTCTTGGATTTATCTCAGTGACTTTTTGGTCTGCCGGATAGAAAAACCACCCTATGGTACTGGTACGCGTCGATAAGTGGATTTCAAGACAGCACCGTTTGAGTAAACTTCCGAACGCAGGCCGACAGTAAAGTTCTTCAATATGCATTTTTTTCCACCTATAATTTTGGTCGAATCGCGTCATCCGTGAAAGAGCAATGCGTGGCGGAATTGGCATAGCAAGTTACCTTGTTACCGCAGTCATTGCGGAGATCTCCTTCCGTCAGGCGCATTTTGCTCATGTAGGTAGAGCATATTAAAATAAATTAATGGAAGGGGATGTCCAACTTTTTCGTAGAGGAACGGCAACGATCCAAAGGAGGGGTCCACAGCAGGGATGGAAAATGCCATTTTCGATTTGTACTGAAAACTGTTGTAAGATAGTACTAAAATGGAGCCAGTTGTATTGAAAACTTTTTTTCGTATACAGAATTGAATTCAAAATATTTTATTTTCAAAAACATAAACAAAAATAAATTAACAAAACATACAATATAAATAACTACAAAAAAATAGTTTATATTTTTAATCTATGAGCTCTTCAGGCTTTATACTCTCAATTTGTTCATTCATCTTGAAAATATTGCCCTGAACTTGAAACTCAGAACAGGATGAGTTTCTAATAAAATTTGTTGTTTCAATCAAAGCCCAGCAAGTGTCGACTTGAAGTCGGTTTCGACATTTGGACTTTATTAATTCATTTGCTGATGAGTGAGGAATAGCGACAACGGCTTGAGCAATTTTGTAAATATTTTCAAACATCAATTGAATTTACTTCAGCCCAAAATTCTGAAATCAAATAATATTCAAATTGCTGAATTATTTAGCAGTCGGCAAGTGCTCTATATTCATTGTTAATTTGTTGAATATTCTTTTTTTCATTAGGAGAAAATTCAAAAACAAAATTTAATATAACATTAGATTTTCCTGCATACAACTGCTTCTGATGTAAAACACTCTAGCAAATTTAGGGAGGGATTTTGAATATTAATTTTCTTGTTTATGTCTTCCAAAATGACATAAAGACATCATCATCTCGATTATTTTAATTGTTTTCTTAGGAAAAGCTTTACAAATTGCAAGAGAATTCGAAAGTTACAGATGGATAAATTGTATCGCAAATTGTACTTTTGTACTCGAGCAAACTCATTTGTATCGAATTCGATACAATTGTATCGACTTTTCCATCCCTGGTCCATAGTCTTCGCTCTTTTATAATTTGTCTCCCCTGGATTTAAACTTACTCGCACAGAGTACGTGTTTGCCTACTCTAATAAAGCTGTCGAAATTTGTTCAACTATAAGTACGAGATTTTCTATCTCAACCTTGGCTTAAAACCCCATAAACTTCGATGAGTTTTTTTTTCTAGTGGGTAACTTAGGTATTGAACATAGCTTCAAGCAGGACTCAAAAATCCTGTTTATTTTCCTTAGAGGTCAGACTTTTTTTATCATTTAAAATGACAGCAAAGCTTATCTGTGTGGATGTGGATTTTTTCACGTTAAAAATTCTCAATCGATCCGTATGCGTTTCGTCAGAAAGCACTGGCTGTAACATGGAGCAACATTTTGTTTTACTTCAATTGCTGTCGGCCAACTCATTCTGATTGAGGCAAACTTTACGATTTCAGATGTCAGCTCACAGTATTCATTAAATATGGCCAAATGGCAAATAAACAATTGCTAGGTTATAGCGAGAAACCATTTGAAGTCGCTATCTAGAATGCCATAAAAGATACAAGTTGCAACCTTTTCGCTGCCGTCCTCACTCAATTTGACCGCAAACATACCCACCATACCTACAAGGGATCAAATCCATAGTTAAACATGAGGTACCCAAAATAAAAATTATCTTCATAGATCCTTTCGCAGGTACACTTCAAAGTGTCTGTCTGTATCTACCAAGCAGACTGTCGTCGCATTCGCGCCAATATGACAACAAAACTATCAAGTAGGTCTGTGAAAAAAGAAAAGAAAAAAAAAACTCTCCCGCCACGCCTCATCACCCACGGCTGGCTGTGCACTAGTAAAGTAATAGTAACGCCATCCCGGTGAATCACCTAGCCAGTGGTTGTCGTTCGTCGACTGTCGGAGCCCCTGCCTTGTAATCCTACATAATTGGCGTTGGCATTTGTGCGCAGACAGACAGAGAATAAAATAAAATAAAATGCGAAATCGATTTTTATCCACTTCCAAATGACAGTTAGTCTGCGTCTCTCCGTTTTGTCGTTGTCGTCCCTTTGTGTCACAGTCCCAGCCCCATTCCTATGCCCATCTCTGGCCAGCACTATCACAATCCGTTCGGCTGCACTCTCTCACTCAGTCCACCATAAACTTGTCGACCACCCGGTGCTGGTCAAAGTAAGTTCTGTCTGACCCAAAATATTTTAGCACGTTGCAACCTATGCGTGTGCCTGTGTGTGGTGGCGAGAAACTGCATGCAGACAGACGGACAAAAAAATCAACCGATTGTCCACTATACTGCTGCCGGTGGTAGTAAACGAACAAAACCAACCCCAGTCCAAGTCCCTGCGGCTGCGGGCTAACAGGAGAGATTGCAACATGGAATTTATGTGCATATCCAATTGTGCACTCAGGATACACACGGCGCGCACTAAAAACCAAACCGAACCACCAACAACGGATGGCCATTACCATTTTGAAAATCGTTCCTAAAAAAAAAATACACACAGGACAGCGAAACCAACACGAATACGAGGAACTTTAGGGCGCACACACGACGTACTCGCTGCGCTGCTGGCCCCAGACATGCTTTCGCTTTGCTGTCTCGGACGCTCATTCAAATGACATTTAATGCTCTGCCAGTGTCCAGTGACCAAATGTCTGATGATGGCCCTGTGCCCAGAGCCAGACCCACAGCGAGCACTTTCCGAAAGTAATAAAGTAGCTGCAACCGACATACACGCTCTGTTCAGTAAGTTCACCCTTAGCATGGCCACTGCAAGGGGTGCTCCTGCTCGACGCTCCTTCTGGATGTGTATTCAAATTGGAGTGTAGAGTGTAGTTCGCGTGGGTGGGGAGGCGTGGAGTCTTAAAATGTCATATCCTTTGGTTTTATGACGGAATTGAATTGAAAATAAGTTCTCTCCCTGACGGTGCTGGACGGTAGATAGGTAGTGTAGCTCTGAGAGGGTTTTGGAACGAATGAAATCAATTTATCACGGCATAGGGGTATTATCGAGCTTATTGGACTTTGACGTGGTCACACACAGGCGGTGAGATAAGCGACTGCTTTTACTTTATCCCTTCCTGAATGGAACGCGCGACCGGCCAGGGTGAGTGGACGTCTGGTGCGGCTTTCAAGTGAATATATTATTTGCCATTAGTCGCGAATACATTCTTGCAATGGATATGGATGCCTTATGCTAATTGGCAATTTGATACTGCCATACAAGGTGACAAGGCGAATAGGAAAACGATGGCGCGACAATGACGCCGGAGTAGGGGGGCTAATAGCCTAATGGATAGCAAAACTTTTTCCATTGACGTTTAGCAATTATCATTTTTGTTGGCAACATCCTTTGGAAGGTCTCACTGACGACCAGGTAGGCATAGGCATCGACAAAGGCACACGCATATAGACACTTCTGCCGCCATGATGAAGAATACGTCACTGGCGGTAAACTTGTAGCACAATCAATTTACTGAATTATTGCACAATTGGTCCTAGGGCTTGTACAGTGCTGCTCAACTTCATCAGCGGATGTGAAATTCGTTTGTAGGTTAAAAAGTTTGTCAAAATTGTATGCAATTCTTTCTCATCTATGTTGACCTCGATCTGGCATTCGAAAAACTCTGGCTGTTTATACAGCGTTTTGAGTTGCGGGCGCAGCCGTTCTGACCGATATGAAGTATTTTTACAGTGACCGTACCAGCGGCATAGGCAGTGCTCCCAGACTTTGTAGACTGTTTTTCCTTTTTTTTTTATCAGCAAAAGCATTAGTTTTCCACTAAATTCGAAAAAAATCTCATTTTTCCCCTAAGTGAAATTTGCACTTGTTTTCATATGAAAAAATTAAAAAATGTAACTATTCTTATGAACAAGCTTGATATAAAACAAAAAATATACCTATACAAAAATCTCCTTGTCTATTAGCCATAATATCAAAATTAATATTCAGGCACACAAGAACTCGTACGTAGTGTCGAACGTAACTTCTTCGTAAATCAAACGTTTTGGTGCAAATGAAGTGGGGGTTGCTGATTGTGTAAGCTCCAAGTCGGTGGAATTATTTTTACAGTGCATTTTCAATATAAAAAAAAAGGTTAGAAGTTGCTAAAAAGAAGTTTTACGTTGCTGTTATTGAATTTTCATTGGAAGAGTGGCATTGCAATTATTTAAAAAATATACCGAAAATATTTGAACACCGATCGGGATTTGGGTAGTCATTTTTGAGAAATATTTAAGAAATTGACTTACTCTATTTTTTTGAGAAAAACTAAGTACGGGATCTTATTTTGAATACTTATATTATCTTTAATAAGAATTTTGAACAAAATTGTTGGAGTGATTTTTTGTAAAATTTGCCAGACAAAACAGTACCAAATATTGCAAAGTTTAGTTTTAGCTGAAAACCGAGTATAAGTTAATGTTCGGGATGTAAACATTAATTGGTTTTTAAAGTTTTATCGAAATCGAAAACGGAGGTTTCGAGATATGAGCAGTTTTTTTTAAATTAGCGTTTTCGGTGATTCGAATTGAAAATTAAGGACGCAATAATTTTGAAAACATAAATTTTACTCTAGTTTGCATTTTGGTCAAAATTGTTAGTGCCGTTTTCAGGTAAACAAAAGAAAACTAGATTTTTCAAAAATGAAATATGATAATGATAATATAGAAAAAAAGCTGAGTTTGCCATTAAGTTATAAATGACCATATTATGTACCTTAGAAATGAATTTTTGTTACAATTGTATGGACAGTTTTCGAGATATGTCCTAACTTCAAAAGTACCGTTATTCGAACGGACCCGAACTGTAAGCCCTCAAACTCCAAATCCGAAGTTTGAACGAAAACCGGGCAGCTGTTTAGGCTGTAGGCCTCGGGACATACAGACAGACAGATAGACAGACGGACAGAATTTTGCGACCCACTATTTTGAGTTCCTCTATCATCGTAATGTCAGAATTGATTAACATCTCGAGTTCGAAATTTTGTACAAATACAATAAATTTCTCTTACTACGTAATTGAGAAAGTTAAAAATAGCAACGTTTCAATTTTATTGCTAAACAATTAACGTTTCTCAGAGATTTTTGATTTATTTCCCCTTTTTGAAGCTTGTTCCTCATTTTCTATTCAAATAGCGCCAAAATTGGCGCGAAAATTGGCCAAAATTGGAGCTTTTCCCCTCAATCTTGGGTCACTGGCGTAAGGTTAGGTAATGTTGGGTTGGTTACTCAGATCCATGTAGATTCTGCGATTTCTTCGCTATGGTTGGATCTCGTCAGGGGTGCGTTTTATCACCTCTAATTTTTATAACTTGTGTGGGCTTTATTGAATTTTTTTTTAGTTTCTAAGTTGCACTGAGACAGGTGGAGATGTTTAAGTATGTTAAGGTCGCCGAAGCACCAGAGCCATACAGGTACCAATGCTGAATTTTCATTTCGGATTGGTCATAGGTTGGGGGTCAAAGCAAAGTTGTCAGCTGAGGCGAGATCTTAATGAAGTGTGCTGTCACCTGTCACTCCCGTTTGGAATCAAAGGGGGTTTGGGTTGTGGTTTTGGTGAAAGACCGTTCAGCACTTCCTGTCCATCTTACGCGGCTGACTTACACATCCATGTTGCCGCAGTTTTTTTTTAAAGTGTAACAAATTTTTTCAAAAAGTGTAACAAATGGAAAAAAAATATAACAATTTTATAAAATTTTACAATTTTACAAAAAAAGCTCTTTATTGACCTCCCTGTCTATTTCGTGTTTAACAAATAAGAAAAAAACTAAATTATTGACCATCGAAGTAGATTTCAATTTCTATTTCATAAACTTTATTTACCACGAGATGTAGAACATTGTCAACGGCGACGCGGCGATACGGAAAAATATTGTTGTATTTTCTCGTTCCCTCCCATTCCCATTCCAACTCGCAGTTTGACGTTTTGCCCAACTTGTGCTCTGTGTAAACAAACAAAAAATACATTGACAGAAATTGGTACAAGTTTGTTCGAAAGAAAAAAGTACGAGAAAAGCAAAAAAAGATTTTAATGGGTAAAAGAGTAACAAGGCGAAAAAGAAGTAACATTGTAACAAAATTATAAAATAATTAAAAAGTGGAACCTTTTGTTAAACTTGTGTCATTGTGGCAACGCTGCGTTACACTTTTCTAACTTGTGGTCGACTCGACTTTGAACTTTTTGGAATCTACTAAATTGTGAATGTTTGATCCACTGTGGACAAATCGGGCCTAAAACCGAACTGGTGGTAGCCATGCAGTTAGTTGACGTGGGATTGTAGGCGCGTCTTAAGTGACCGATGCCTTTAGATTTGGCGCAGTTTAGGGGGTTGGATGGTTCCGTTCATTAGACACACTTTCTTCCGATCAGCCCTTCGAGAAGAGTTCGTGTATGCTCCACAACAAAATGTTCTAACGTTGCCTTTAATAGTTCGGCCGTCCGTATGGCCCAACAGCGTTCTCGGTCTTGAGTTTAGATGTTGCTATCGTTTAGCCTTTATAAAACTACTCTTAAAAATTGTATTATCACGTTTTATTACAGTTTTTTCAACAAAGAAAAATTTTACTTCTAAGGATGGCCTCTTCTGCTCAATTTCTCTTTTCCAACCGACTCCTACAATGTTGAAGGTGAGTTGTTGCAATCGTCAGTTTATCTCCTAAATTTCGAGCTTACGAAACGCCGCTCTTAGCAGCGCTGCCTTATAAGCGAGTACATTCGATGCATGTGCTTATCGGCACTCTTCATCACACGGGCATTTCGTGGGATGCAGATAGTTTCAGATAGCTGAGGCTATGTTTGAATACTTTTCTACAAAAATGTCATGGTCCGGGTGTATTATGGAAGCTTAAAAACAACTAGTGGTAAAATCAGCCAAGCCCACATTTTGCTCTCCTCTTAATTTAACTCAATAAAACTTACTTCACCTCCCCCCAGCATACATTCTACACCATAACGCCTTTGTTGCTCCATCCACCTATACCTACCAATTTCATCCGTTACAACAAACAAAATCTGTTCTTCAAAACCGGAGTCTGCTGTAAATGGTAAATCAATCTTCCACCCAGCAGACAGGGTTGCGTCTACGTCTAGCTACAGAGCGATTCCCAAACGGAAAATCATATACAAAACCCAACAAAGGCGGAGAGGAATTCGGTCCCGTAAATCCACTGTTCCGACAAGGACGTATAGCAACAAGACAAACAGAGGGAACGAATAAAAACAAGAAGAAATAAAAAAACCGAAACGCAGGATCTATATTATTAGAGGGGGCACTCCGTCACACGACCGACTAAGGTGTACCGGGGTAATATGACCGAGTTCGAGCAGCAACCACACCGTCCGTCAGATACTGGCGGTGGCGATGCCGTAGACTTCATAATGCGAGACAATTTCCTTGAAAAGTTAATTCAATTCAGTTTCGCTTCCAATGTGTGGCAAAAAACAAAAATGTGTCCTTCACAAAAATTTATCAGCCAGACAAAAACGCGTTCGTTCTTTTGTCGTGCACAAATACACACGTACGGTCGCACAGAGAGTGCACGCAAGCAAAGTGATACACACTCGTTTGGGAAAGGACGTTCGTGGGTGAAAGGCGACCGGGTTGGAGACGGTCTGCCACAGACGGCGCGGAATAGATGCGACTGCGACTGGACGAAAAAAGGGCATAGAAAGAGGCGATTAGATATGGAAGAAACTTATTGATGTGCATGGCAGGGAACGACAACGACGAGACGGGAGCATTGGGAAATGGGAATCCAGATGAAAAGGAACCATCAGGGCATCAGCGGCAAAAATTATTATCGGTCTCTATACATAACTACTCCTTTAGTTGGATAAATGGTTGGTTTGGTTTTTTGTTATTTATTTGACAGGCAGGCGGGTGAGTTTCAATTCGTTTGGCTTCTAGACTTACACACGACGATAATGACGGTGACTGTGACTGGTGATACATCAGCGAATTCGAGACAGTTGTTCGTCGTTTGGTTGTTTGGGAGCACGGAAAAATGGGTGTGCAGAAGGTAGCACTTTTTAAGAGCAGCATTTATTTGCTTATAACGAAAGGTGTTGGGATTGGAGCAGTGATCCCAGATTGAGGGGAAGAGCGCCAATTTTGGCTTAAAAAAAGGGAAAAAAAAAATCAAAACTCTCTTTGAAACTTAAATTGCTTAGAAGTAAAAGTTAAGCGCATTTCCATTACAAATAAATTTCAGTTTACTTAGAATTAAATGTTCACACTAAATATGAAAGAAAACAGCCCATCGCACGTCTAAGTACGAATTTTTGTCTTAAGAAAGTTTTTATTTTATTTTTGGTTTTTATGTAGGATTAGCCTATGCATAATAATATGTATATTTTTAGCTTCCTAATAAAGACAGTTATAAAACGACTTAAACTTTTTTGAAATTGTTCATATAAAAATAAAGGCGAATTTCACTTACGGGAAAAAAGGGGAATTTTTTTTCGATTTTAGGGGAAAATTATTGCCTTTGCTGATGAAAACAAAAGGGGAAAACAGTCTTTACAGTCTGGGACCACTGGATTGGAGGGCCCTGACAAAGATAACGTAATTCTGTTGAACAAAACAAGGGGAACAATGCACAAAAACAGATTTGTTGCAAAATTAAAGTATTGAAAAAAAGAGAACCTACCTACTCATTTAAAATCCTGTGCCTCCTTGCGGACTCCTAGGGCCTTCGGTGTTCGGTACACCTACACTTTGGATGATAGGAGGTATTTCAGGCGCCAACATGATAGGAGGTTTTAAAACTACGATAAAAGCATTTTGACAGATGATTAACAAAACTACAGTGGAAGTCGCTTATAACGTCCACTTTCCTTTTATTTTAAGCTATTCTACCTTCGGATATAACGTCGTCGTACATAACGACACTTCGGATATAAAGAAACATTTTCGGAAAAATATCTTTCATTGTCGTCGGTTATAACGACGGAATGAGATAAAATGAAAAAAAAAAAAAAACATAACGTGTATCTGAATATTTCTTGTTTATTCTTGTAATTTATAATACTTTAAGCATGCTAAAGTGCTGTCACTAGAACCTCCAATTGCGGACTTAGATTTTATTGAAGAGGACAATATTCCTTTAAAGGAACTAGCGCTTAGAATCATAAACGGAGTAGTACCGGCCGAAGAATGGGAGCAATACGATCAGATTGACGACAACTGACGATGATATTGCACAGGAGATACATTTTACACAAGAAGAAGATGAAGGTAGTGAAGCAGATGATGAAGAGGTCGAATAAAACTTCACAGCTCTTACGGCCTTGGAAACAATAAAAGCTATTCAATTGTTGCGGACTTTTGTCGCCTTTGATGAGTTTGGTGAGAATACAATAACAAGCCTTTCTTCTTTAGAAGCCGATTTTAACTCTACGTACTTAAATTACCTCCAGACCTCTCTTTCCTCTCTTTCAGGGCCCCCGATCGTTAGGGGCAAATACCAAACGGTCAGATCACCAAACGATAACCAATATTTCTTACCAAAAAACTTATATAATTCGAAGAAATCGAACCTAAATTACTGACTACAATACCAACTTACTAGCTTTTACATGAGCTTCTACTCTCGCCCAAAAGTTAGTCTTTCCGACTTCAGCATGCTTAGATAAATTTAAGTATATAATGGTATACTAAGCACATACACATTTTAAAGAAAAATTATCAGTAGTACACTCATCAGTGTGACTCGCTGCATTTAAACTCTGAATTCTGAAGAGTTGATACAATGTTGCAAAGATTTTGCTGAATTTTATTATGAAGATATTAATGAGAAAGAGTTAGAAATAGAATGCCTGCATTTAACAGAATACTTGAAAATTGTTGACAGTGAAAATAAGGATTGTATTTATAATCACATCTTTACTGAGAGTTTCCTTAGACAGAGTAAGCCACCTGATACATCGAGGCAGTTAGTTCGATTTGGACCCGTATCACAGTTGGAGCAACTGATCCTACCTCTTCCCACAAACGTATGGAAGGGGTCTTTGAAATTTATATTGAAAAGTTCTCTCAGGACAGTTGTAGTATCGAACGTTTACCAAACCTTCAGAACTGGACTCGCTCCATTCCGATATCAGCTCCTCTTTTGTGTGAGAGACAACTCCTAAAAGATTGCCAAATGAGTTAAGTTGGAAGTTTTACCTGTCAGGAGACAGCCTCCAATCTGGTACCTTCGCTCCCCTTCTCAATGATTATGCACACCTCTGTTTGGTGCGGCATTTTTTTTAGTTAAAAAGAGCTGGCCTATTGACCAAAGATGGTACCACAGAAATCGCATCAAAAGTTCGGAGCTGACATTGAGATTCATACAGCAGACGAGTTGCCGTAATTCAGTTGACAGGATATAAGGTATCTGTTTTAAAATTCCAAATGACACTCAAATGTTGGCATAAAATTGAAATGTGCTTTCAAAACTCCACTCCGAAATATACGCATAAAATCGAGCGAGTGCCCATTTCTGTTACTCGGTCCTTTAACGTATAAACACACGTCCATCGATGTACGAAACGTATCTGGTCGTTTTCCACTAAAGATACAAAACCCAACGACTGTGGAACACATCGTTGAGGCAAGTGGTAGTCCTAAAACCCACCCAGACACACAACACCTATACTTACGCCCCTGTTTATTCAAGTCTGGCTATTTAGCTAAAAGTGGTTGCCTCTTCAATGGGGTAGACTTGTAATTTTCCAAAGTTACTCTTTCGTGTCAATTTTGTTTTATTCCTTTTGTCCACCTCTGTTACAACATCGACATCGACCCTTGAAAGTTTGGTTCATTTTCCTAGCGAGCAGTTAGACACACTGGAAAGTTTACCCATTAATGGACGTTGCAGAGAAAGAGAATGCCTTGCAACAGTCCAGACCAGACAAGTAGAGTCCTTTTTTACTGTTGCTGTGGTTGTTATTAGGTAGGTTTTTTTTTTTTTTTGTTCGTTTAGCTGTGCGTGTCTGTCTGTGCGACGATGAAGGACGTTTGAACGATTGAACAAATTATTTGGATTTTCGTTGGCTTCAAGAATTTCAATGTCAAACCTTTCATGAAGAACTACCCTCAAAGGAGGCGTGGTGGTGGGAGGTAATTTTTTTATTTGCTTTTTTGATTTTTCTCCTTCTCAAAAATGCTTCGGCGAGACAAAGAATAATGCACTTGAATTTCTGGGGTGGGAGTTCATAACCTGCGTTCAAGATCTCATGTTGTTTACTAAGGAAAGAATTGACATTTGTGACAGTTCCATGAGTAAAAATTATGTTTTTTGGGAGTTCGTTGTCTGGTTTTCGGTTCTTGTTTTTGACATATGAGCGGTAGGTATGGTCCGTCGGGTGGCGTTTGTGGGTCTATTGTACCCACTTTGTTAACACACCCGTGGATTCAATCACTTACCTCAACTGCTGTTACCTAAAACAAATGACGCTCAAAATAGACGGGTTCTGTTAATAACGAAGCTCAGTCAGTACACCTACCCGAGAGGTCGTCAGTAAAGGCCTTGTCTAGGATGTAACTTTTAGTTTTACCCAGAGCCTGACATCCGCAAAGAAAGTACGAAAATGCTTCGCAACTTCAGGAGTGCAATACAAAGCTCGGCTTCGTGCCAATTTCTATCGAAAATTATTTGCATAGCTTCAGATCCATTCAGCGGGCAAAGTGCAAGAAGAGTAGGAAAATCGATGTTCCGGGAACCCAAAGAGGATGCCAACGTCTCCTTGGTCCAGTAAACCCTCTGCTAAGACAAAATAGATAATTGAAGCTCTATAGTAACAGACTTCCATTCCGCAGAAGAAGAAGACAGTCCAGAACAATTAGGATGAGATATGAGGTTGTGAGTCATTTTACGTCCTAAAAATCTATACTTGCTTCACACTCTCGGTGTTGGAAGCTTCCAGTTAAATTGCAGGTCGTGTCTTCTACAGTAACCCGTATTAGTTGGGCTGTTGGGCCTTCTGTCCAATATGAAAATTTTGCTTGAAATATAGTCGACCATAGTTGGTAGTACCTTCTTGCCCTTGGTCAACATTTGTACGAGTTTAAGTATGAATTGTTAAAAAGTCACCGGAGCTAGCGTAGTCTAGTTCAAAGATGCAGATTTAAGTAAGGTAAAATTAAATAACTAACTGGCGCATTAGGTGTATATAGATACCCTAGGCCTAGCTTCTCACAAGCTTTTGTTTTACGTGAGTTTTTATTTTCGGCACGAATGCAAGGGATCTCAAATTTTATGCCGAGTCCGAACGGCTGGACTGAGAGCATCTTCCCTGACATTCATAATCTCAAATGTTTGTCCGACTTTTGCGAGGGGTGGCGCAGTGGGTAAAACTAGTTGATGCAGTTTGTGTCTTTCCGCGGACCCCAGCACACCTTTATTACTACCTATTTTTTAAAGCCAGGTTTGACTTTCCCCAAGGCTGTGTATGGAATAAGTTAGGCAGCTAAGCCGTAACCTATAACCCTGACGCTGACCCACTTACCCCATTTTGCAGAATATAAATCACAAATCGTTGTTATTCATGGTCTTACATTCAGCTACAATGGCCTCAAGAATTTTAGCCTATAACCTCAAGCCTTATATCAGTCTGCAGAATGCAGTCACTGATAGCTAGAGTTATAGCCCTAGCATTTTTGAGGGTTGTCCCATCTTTTTATCCAACTAAAGCCGGGGCTGCTTTCAAACTTGTGTAGATCTTAATAATTATGACTGGTGTCCTTATCTGTCTTTTGATATTAATGAAATTTGCTCCAAATTATATGACTTTATTAATCATGTTATTTTGAAATATGTGCCTGTAGTTTGTATAAAAATAAGGTTAATTCATGTCCCTGGGACAACGAAATCACTCGTAATCTTAAAACGTTAAAAAATCTGGATTATAGAAAATGGCGTTGTAGTCTGGCAGAAGAGGACTGCGAGGATTCCCATAGAATCCGTCGCATACGGTGACAGCCAGTGGTTAAGTTCTCAGTCCTAATATTTCCCACGAAACGTAATAATATTTCCCTATTCACCGTAGTCAAATTCCCTTTTAGATAATTACATTGAAAGGTACTTTTTGTGAATAAATCTTTCTTTTAAAAGTAAAATTTATATTTTACGGAAATATAATCACATGAAATTATCTTTCTTAAAAAAATAGCAGTTTGTTAATATTTATAATGATTACCTTTTTCGGAAAAGATTTAGTATTTTTTGAAGCTATTTATTTATTCCCATGGAAGGCTTTTCAGAAATCGAAATTCCCACAAAAAGGAAGAAATCCCACCATAGAAGAATACTGTCGACAGCCAATGACAGTTTCTCTCATGCTCTCAATATTTCCACCAATGAAAGTGCTGCCTCTCTCGCTGTCAACGGATGCAACTGACAGAAAAGTAGAAAGTCCGTCGCATCCGGCACGTGCGGTGCTTATGGGTCAGCTTCCATAAGGTGCTGTGTATTCTATCAACCTGTCAGTCGAATACGTTGCCGCAACGGATGCGACGGATTCTATGGGTTGGGCCCTTAAGTCTGAGTTGAAAACGTCTCTCTACCATGCGTACCTCATATATGTAAATTAAATACAGAATAGTCAAAAGTTATGGTTTTCCAGCGTCACTCTCTTTTCAACGACATCTTGCTGATTCTTCCCATACTATTTGTAATAATTTTGCATGTTTTTTCCAATCAGTTTATTCAAACCATGACTCGTTGATATAGATGAGTAATTTGTTGATTATCTTGATGGTTCCTATACTTCTCTTTTTAATAAAATGGAATTTTCTGAAGACAATGTTTTTAAAACATTGATTCTAGCCTTAACCCTGGTCCAGGCGGGGTTCCATTTTTTTTTTAAAAAAAACTGTGCGTTTCCTTGACATACAATTTTACGCCATATCTTTAAGTACTAGCACATTCCCATCTGTTTGGAAAACATCTTTTATAGTTTTAAGTCTGGTAGGAGAAATAAAGTTGAAAACTATAGAGGTATATGCAAGCAATCTTCTATTCGAAAATGGTTTGACTCACTAGTTACAGAAAGATTAATTTTTTACTGTAATTCCCTTGTTTGTAATAATCAGCATGGCTTTGTTTAAAAGAGAAATTCACGAATTTCGCTATTTCTGAAATTAGTAAAGGTAACCATAACCAGGTTGATGTCATCTATACTGATTTTAGCAAAGCTTTTGATCGAGTTAACCATAAATTGTTGTTATATAAACTTACAATACTGGGTTTTCCAGTCTTCTTTTTAAATTGGCTTTCCTCCTTTCTCTCGGATAGACTCCAGAATGTTAAGTTTCGTGGTCATATTTCGAAAAATATATCGGTAACCTCTGGCGTTCCCCAAGGAAGCCATATTTGACCACTACTCTTTATATTATTTGTGAATGACATGTTTAAATGACTTGCGGATGACTTTAAGAAATGTCGTGCTTTCCACCTGTTAAATTCACATTTTCAGAAATTTCATCTCTGGTGCTCTAAAAGCAGTCTCTCTTTAAACATTTCTAAGTGCTCTGTCATAACTTTTTCTCGCTGTAAATCCGCTGTAATGTATACGTATTCCTTTGATGGTATAGTTATTCCCCGTGTTTATTTAGTCAAAGATTTGGGCGTTTTTTTAGATACCAAACTATCATTTACTTGTCATGTTCAGTCCACCACAAACAAGGCAAACAGAACATGGGGTGAGTTTTCGGATGTTTATGTTCTCAAGACCCTGTACAGCGCTTTTGCCTCTATTGTGTGGTGTCCATATTATAGAGTTCATATAACTAGAATTGAATCTATACCAAAAAGATTTTTAAAATTCGCTCTTAGAGGACTTCCTTGGCTCGATCTTAGCAACTTACCCCCTTATTTATCAAGAATAAAAATTAATTAAATTAGAATCATTGAAGGTTAGGTTACCAGTTTCCTCAATAAAAAGAAAATTACTTGAGAATGTACAGTCATAGTTATTTGCTTTACGTTTACTGTGTATCATATTTTTTTTGTAACTTTAAGTACTGCGGTGAGCTTCAAAAGGCTATAATATCATTAAGCAATACAAATTCGTGTACTAGCGATAGAATAACAAATATTTTATTAAAAAACATTTGTTGGCAAGTGGTAGATGTGTTGGGTTACTTGTTTAACAGAAGTGTCAGCAGCGGATATTTCCCTCATTCTCTTCAATGTGCTGAGGTAATTCCACTTTTCAAAAAAAATAATAATAGGAAAGACGTATCTAACTATAGACCTATATCTCTTTTAGCAACTTTTGCTAAGCTATTGAGAAATTGATTAAGGTTAGAATGCTGTATTTTTTGGAACGAAATGAGTACTTTTTATGAATCAGTTTGGGCTATTAACCGGACTATCAACAGAGGATGCTTTTCTCAGAGTTATATGATAGTTTAAATAATAATCAATCCACAATGGCCTTGTTCATTGATATGACAAATGCATTCCATATGGTTTACCATCAGATTTTACTAAATAAGCTTTATAATGCTGGATTTAGAGGAACTATTCACTATTAAATGTATTGCTAAAATTGCAGGGGACCTAGAAAAATTAAGGTTGTGGTTTGCCGCTCATAAGTTGATTATTAGCGAAAATACAAAACTAGTTAACTTTAAAATATCTAATAGTGTTTTGTTCGATTACAATTTTTTTTTTCATGGATATGACTGTAAACGATTTAGTCTACCGATCCATACTTGTGGTAAAAGTAAGTTTTATAGTAACAACTCATGCTCTAGCAATTCTTTTAAAATTGAGTCAGTTAAGAATTTTAAATATCTAGGAGTTTTAATAGACAATAATTTGAACTGGAAGGATCATATCCGAACTATAAAATCGAATATGAATCTCGTTGTTCGTAAACTGTATCTTATTAAACCTTATTGCTCCAATAAAGTATTATTAAAGTTTTATTTTGGTCTTGCTCACTCGAAGTTGCAATATGGAATTATTAGTTGGGGTGGTTCGTATCTTAATGCTCTTAGATCTATTTTGATTGCACAGAAGCATTTAGTCCGTATTATTTGTAGATGTAATCGTCGCACTCATAGTTGGCCCCTGTTTAAAAAGCTTCCATTTTACCATTAAGACATTCGTATGTTTTTAAGGTACTTAAGGAATTTTTAAACAAAGCGGAAATATAAATATAATATTATATATAATAAGACTATTGTAATTTTAATTATTATTTACTCTTAATAAACCTCTTCATGGAGTTTTGATTTTATTGTTAATCGATAATTTGTACTATAACTTATATTTTTATTTACACATTAGTTACTGATTGTCACCCCACATCAGAGCTTAAGGAGAACTTTGTTATTACTAGCGCTGAAGTGTCGTTTAATACTAATTTAGGACATTTGTCCCTTAAATTAAAGAACGATAACTATGTAAATTATTCATTTAATTATATGTATTATTAAAATATTGTTATCCAGTTTAAGCTGTAATAAAATGATTAAAACAACCACAATTAATCAAAATCAGTACTAATATTGTGGCCTTATGTCTATGAAAGTATTTGTTCTTTGGTGAAAAACAAATGTACGATATTCAAAGTGCTTATGATATGCATACTACACCATTATGAGTGTTTTATTGGAGTAAATAACTTCCAATTTACTCCAAATTACTCTTCCAGGCATCGTACTCCATCGCCATCGATTCATTTTGTGATAGCGTGCTTCAAAATCGCTGTGGGCCTGACTGAAACGGTTCCTCAGATGTAACTGTCACAGCAAACACAAAGAATCGAGAGTAACTTTTGCGGCGCACTACTGTAGCCGTCGAAAATTCCATTCCCAAAATAAAGAGCGTATCCACAATTTCATTAAAAAACATTTCACACACTACACACAAACAACGAGTTCCCCTGTTAATACGGTCGCTTGTAGTCGTACCATATTTTTGTGCGCACCCTTTTTCTGGCTTTCGTTGGTTCGTTCTGTTGGGCTAACTTTGATCCCTTTCATTCACCTCGTTCGTCCTTTCCTTTCTTTTGATTTCATTGACTGAACAGAACGGAGCGTCGCGTCGTCGTCATCCCCCATGCACATGAAGAATTTTTCGTCTAAAAATACCGTCTGGACTATTTTCAAGGTTAACCCATTTAAATTTTGCGCCATGCCAGCATACCACAAAACTGCTAACCGAAGGGTGTCTGCGCGCACACACAAACAGAGCAGACCAACAACAACAATACTGTTACGTTATAACAAATGCGTAGCCCTACATTATTGATGCATTAAGTCAGACGCTAGTGGGGTGGAGTTCCATCGTAGTCGTAAAGTTGTAGCCGTCGTCGTCGTCATCGGCATCCTCAGCAAAGCAGACTTTTGCATGCAGGTTGGTCTGATATTGCTGATGGTGGTGGTGGCTGGGTTTGGTATGGTTATGAAAAAGTTTTTGGCAGGAGAGAGTCATAATACCAGTCGCGAGGACCTCACAGAGTACCTACTACTGCTTTGTTTTTTTTGTTTTGTTTTTATTGTGCTCTGTTATTCCTGTTTTTGTTGCTATGTAGCTCGCATATCTTTGCATAATTTTTTTTGTCGTTCATTCTGCCGCTCTAACAAGTTAGAATTTAAATGAAGTGCGGGCGACGTTAGCCCACTGGCATTTTGTGAAGATTTTCTTATATTAGTAGTCATAATTAGAAAGGATCTTTTCGAGACGAGTGAGTAGCCGTCTTGCGTCCTCGGATGCCAAAGGTGTTTGCTGCTTCATTGATGAGTTCGACAGGCGACTGAAGACATGATTACCATTTTCATCTTATTATAGAGCAAGGATACAGGAGCTGTGCGGCTACACTGACAAGTCATAAATAAATCTAACTTGGTGTGCGGCGGCAACAAAAAATCACAACGCGAACGATGATGAATGTGACTGTGGCGAACGATGTGACAGTGAGTTAGTTGTGCGCGCTCGCAGCTCCTCCATGGCGGCATTCTGTTGGGTGGCGGATGGAACTGCAATACACTGCCGGTTGGCAGGCGATGGATATATGGCTGAAGGAGAGCGAGATTGTTGTAACACGATAGGCAACAATGTTGCCGCGAAATTTATTCGATTCGCGAAGGTGGATCAAATCATTATGACTACGACCACGATGATGATGGCGATGGTAACAAAAATGAGCAGATGCTGGTGGCCGGGTGCATTGAAGAGTGATTTAGTGCAAGAGAATTTTTATTTGAGTGACGTTCATAAATGGCTATGGCGGGCACTGAGGATGCGAACATCTGGTGCTTGCTTCGTAAGCCTCACAGAATATTCCGTCGTAGGATGGAATACGTTTCGTGTACTTTGCCATTTCGAGAAAAAGGCGAAGAAAAAATATTTGGAGACGCCACAACTTCAGCTACATTTCGTAAAGCCCTTTGAGACCTCGAATGTGACCGGAATCGTAGTACAGCTGATCGAAAAGTGAATGAAGGCAGAACACATGAGATGGTGGTCCACTGTAAATATGTAGAGAGACGAAGATGGCTGCAAAGAAGAGTTTTATTCATGAGTTGAGAAAACCTAAAACGGGTGGTAGCGTTACCCACAGGACATGGTAATTTCGAGTGTCATTCAAGGAAGGTAGGTCGGATTCGTAGGATATGGATAGATCTGATACAACGACATATAAATTATACACTGTGTCAAAGTCAGCCACTGGCCGGTAGAAAAATGGTGTTAAGAATAATGCATTTGCCAACGAAATGTAAGATTTAACTATTCTATATAGATAATAAGTAACGTAACTCCGAACAAACAGATCATTCTGAAAGGATATAAATATGTTTATGTTTTTCACTAATCACATTTTGAGATAGACACACCGGGAGAGACTGTCAACAACGCGCTCGAAAAACAAAAGAAGCCCAGGACATCACGAGACAGATATAGCCATCTCCCAGTATATATCCAGAACCTGTACCACCATAGACAACGCCTCAGGAAGCGAATGCAAAGAATTCGGACCCGGGAATGGAATACGGTCAACAGTGATTTTCAGGCCGTGTCAAGCGAACTAAACTGCTGCAACATCATGTTCAGGAACGCAGTACAGCACTTCAATGATGTTCAACTCCAAAAGAGGCTGCAAGACATCAAACCTGGTCCCGACACCTTCAAGAAGATCAACAGAATTATTGGTAAAGGCCCAAAAATGCCGGACGTTCTCAGCACAAGTTCAGGAACCGCCACCTCAGCAGACGAAAAGGCAGAAGCATTAGCGGACTACTTCGAAGGCAACTTCAAACCGTCACCTCCCGACGACCCAATATTTCTCGCAGAAGTCGATGCCACGGTCAGAGGTATCGAAGAACTGAGAACGGCAAGCACCTCATTCAGCGAAACAAATCCAGCAGACGATCCGCAGGAAGAAAGCAGCTTTTCAACGCCTGACGAAATTGCTGAAATAATTCATGGCAGTCACTCCAAGAAATCAACCGGACCGGACTACATTTCAAACTTCGTCCTAAAAAAGTTGCCACAGACCATCATGATTCTGCTAGCTATAGTGATGAATAACTGCATCAACAATTTTTACTTTCCAGCAAAATGGAAGACCGCTAAGATAATAGCCATACCAAAGAAAGGCGACCGTAGCAACGTAACTGGATACATGCCAATATCGCTCCTATGTAGTGTGAGCAAAATACTTGAAGAGCTGATTCTGCGGCGAGTAAAAGATGTATGCATCCAAGTCAACATTATACCGGACAACCAATTTGGATTTCGCGAAAAGCACTCCACGCTACACCCGCTAATGAAATTTCATCATGGTGTCACAATGGCTCTCAACAACCATCAGGTTACAGTCGCATGCTTCCTAGACGTGGAGAAGGCATTTGACTCAGTATGGATTCAAGGACTTGTCCACAAATTAAAACAGCTAAGTTTTCCTAACGCTCTCATCAATATTATTTTTAGTTTTCTTCACTCTAGGTCCTTTTTTGTGCAGATAGAAGACCGCCAATCACAAGTGAAAAGCATCAGAGCTGGTGTCGCTCAAGGATCGAAGCTAGGACCACTGCTTTTTAACATTTTCACGTCCGACCAACCTCAGCTCGAGAGCGCAACTAACAGCTGCCTATTCACCGATGACTCCGTCACATACAGCAACTCGATGTCCCCAGCCATAGCAGCACGAAGAGTAGAAGCCTACGTTAGGAATCTATTCCAGTACTACTTAAGATGGGGCATACGAATCAACACGGGCAAATCTGAACTAATCTGTATAAGAAGACCCATCAGAGGAACCAGAGCTAGGTCGGCCACCAACTGCCGCAACGTCAAAATAAATCTACCTGACGGATCATCACTGTCAACCACGAACAATATAAGGTATCTTGAACGCAACTCTCCGGAAGGCATCACTTGCATTTCACCGAGTTTACCCGCTGATGAAGAAGCAAAATGGACTAAGTAGAAGAACAAAACTGCTGCTTTACAAACAACTAATAAGACCGGTAGTAACATACGGATTCCCCATTTGGTATACCGTCTCCAAGACATACATGAAGAAGCTCGGAGTATTTGAGAGAAAACTCTTGCGGATATGCACAGGACTGCACTACGATCCAGTCCGGAAGAAAAACGTCAGAAGTTCAAGACTCTACGAAGAAGCGAAAATCCTATCGCTGGAAAAGTACATGGTCACACTTTTCCAGAAAATACTCAGGAATACCTCCAGCCATCCAAACCCACTAGTCCGAAGGATTGCGGACCTGCCACACATCCCAGAGCATCGGTACCTTCATGTACTGGCTCTGCTAAACGAGGAGTTATTCCCAAGCGACACAGACAGGACAGCCCTGCCCTTCTACGAATTGACCGAGACAACCCACCATCGAGGATAATACCTAGGTGACCAACCACCTCAAAACCAAAAGACCATCAACACCCGGATTTAAACTCCCTGAGGTAAGCCCAGACAACGATGCATACTACGAGTATGAATCCGAGAAGACAACCACAATTTATGTAAAATAGATCTAAGAAAACAAACACTGTATACCGTTGGGCCCCTGTTGTTGAGCCAACACATTTAAATATTAATTATTCACCATCATTTGTTACCTACTTTAAGTGAAATTGTATATACCAAAAGTTCAATAAAAGCAAATGTAAAAAAATGTAAAAACGCCGGGAGAGTTGGAAAAGTGTTCTTGAGGAGTTTACCTCTAAACGAAAGTCTTTTTATAAACAAATTTTTTGAGTGTTTTCTGTTTATCCAGCGTGTCCGCCGGGAAGGTATACTACTTGTTTTGCCGCCATTTTGGTAAACATTAGTCTTGACAGTTCATATTTGGCAGTCGTGAAGTAGACACGTGGCAAATTTATTATGGAAAAATATTCGATAAACCAACGTGTCTTAATCGTTAAAACATTTTATAAAAATCAATCATCGATTATACTGTGACGATGACAAAGTTACGTGAAATTTTTGGGAGAAACAACGCGCGAACGAACGTGTAGAGGGTCTGTACTGTAAGATCGGCTGAAAACATTACTGCTGCTCAAGGAAATTGATGAAATACCGCGTGAAATGTGTGAGAATGTAATGAAAAATTTGCTCAAAAGGGCTCGCATTTGTGGGACTAACAGAGGCGGACATTTACCTGATATTGTATTCCATACATAATTGCCGACATTAAATAAAACATTTATCAATATAAGATCCATTCTCTTTCATTTAATCAAAAATTATAAACAAACAAAGTAGTATACCTTCCCGGCCGACACCCTGTATTTGTTTAGTTTTATTTTATGTTGTGTTATGTATCTTTAAGTAAAAGTGAATTAAAGTTTAAATAAAATTTTTATAAAACAATGGAAATACTACAAAAAAGTTTTAAATACATTTTCAACAAATGGAGATCTTGGAAGATCACGTGGCTTATGAAAACCCATAACCAGGTGGTAGCGTTGACACAAGGCATCGATACCCACAAAGCGTTGTGGAGAAACCTCCTAAAAAAAGAGCTGTGATGGTGCTTCTTCTAAAATATGAGGAGACCCAATCGGGTTCAGGGTTATCCTGAAGAAAACACCAGACTTTAAAGCGATGTAGGCTGTAAGCTTGCTCAATTCAATGTACTCCCTTATTTCTTGTTAGGAACACGATTTTCTGCCACCGAATTGTTACTACCTTCACAAAATTGAATTAGCTACTTCAGACCGAAAACCTATTAGCTATGTTGTGCTGGAAGAACGTAACTTGATAGCTGGAGTACCCTTCATAAGGCGCTGGGATACAAGTCCCAAAAGAAAAATTTGGGACTTATGTCCCCGCACCCACAAAAACATGTTTAAAACCGTTGTTGATTCCACTGCATTAATTCTAAGAATGAATTATTGTGAAAAAACTACAGGATTTGCTGTTAATTTTGCAACTGGAAGAATTGTGAATACAACAGGCAATACTTGTGTGTATAATTTATAGATTTTAGTTGTACTATTCATAGCTCCTCGCTGTCTTTTCGTGGGCAAATATTAAGCTCGATTCGAAAAAGCTGCTACCGCTTGCTTGTGAATTTTAGACTCCAAGCTAAATAGATATACACCAGATTAATGAACCTACCAAAATACTGGAAAGAGCGAGAAGCTCTCAGACCGGACCGCACAAACACTAGACCACATTTTAACAAAAATGAAATAAGGCCGCAAAAATGCGCACTTTAAAGAAAGTGCCTAAATTTTGGGTGCAATTTCACTCTTCGGGCCTTATTTAATTTTTTCAACTTCATTATGAAACTAGGCCCCAATGAGTCAAGACCCCAACATTATTTTCGGGGCCCAACTTAATTTTTATTTAAAAAATAAAACATATGCCTGAAAAAATTGCGTAGCGGATTAGAAAAACGTGATTTCTTGATGGTCTTAAACGCGAGATTAACATTTTAAGTTAATGTAAGCGACTAACAGATTATCTGAACAAATCGAGGGATTTATTTAAATTCTAAGCCCCGCGTTGAAAACCATTAGCGAGTAAAAGAATTGATGGAAAAATTTCAAAGAAAGCTGACATTTTACATTAATGTAGTGCATGTACTAGAATAATTGAAAGAATCCATCGTTGAAAACAAAAAAATTAAAAATATAAGCCTCATTTCATTTGGGCCTTTTTTTCATTTTTACTTTTGGAGCCTTATTTCGCGGAGCCTTAAAAGCTATCACAGTTTCACAGAAATATAAATTGCTTAGGCAAAAAAGTCTCATAGTGTAAATTCACTAACGCATCACACATGATGCTCATGATGCTTTGCAAAATGTTGATTAATGCAACTATTGGCATCATTTTCAACGGTAGTGAAGTATTGCAAATTTGATCAAACTGATGCGCAAACATAACGAAAAAAAAAGCATCACAGAAATACCTGATGCACTGTTGGCTCGCAAGTAAAAAAGTAAGAAAAATGTCGGAAGCGAAAGAAAAGAAATTAAATAAACATTTTTATCAATAGGTACATACGCTTTTGACGGAAAAAATTATAAATTTTTGTTGAATTCTTTATTTTAATTTTTCTCACAAACAATTATTTTTTTTACATTGAGTATTTCAGCACAGCGGAAGTAAAGCTTTTAGAAACGACAAGACTAAGGGATGAAAACAAATTTGTCGTCTTTTGCAAAACTTCCATCTTGACATTAAAATGTTTGATGTGAACAATGCGTTTTAAAGTTCAAGCGTCATATTCAATCAGCAACGCATCAACATAAACTGTGCATCGCAAATAAGCAGTGATGCCGCATCACTGCGCAAATGTTTGACGTTGCTGAATTTACACGTAGTCTTCAAACTAGCGTTTGAAAGACAACAATTATGGGAGGGCAGGTATTAAGAACTAAAATTGTAAAGAAAAACCTCAAGGAACTAGGTGAGGGACGCAGGCGCGTGGTGGGAAACCGGGAATTTTCCCGGGGCGTTTTTTTTTTTAGTTTTTTAAAGTTGAAAATATATTTGACACAAATTTTAATGTTGATTAATTTTATCTTATATTAAAATTAGTTCTTCTCATTTTTGTACTGGTTATATTACCCACTGCAGTTCATGAGATTTTCAAAACAATTGACAAATTACAAATCGCTAAAATTGAAGTTATTTTTCATGTGTGTTTGATTCCCTTAACCATTTATTTGCAAAATTATAGGAAGACCATGAACTCTCAAAGGCCAAGCGATTTACTTAGCAAAGTTGACCAATCAGCTTCTAATGAGAACAAACATATTGAAGAAATTTTTGTGTTGGCTGTGTTTTTAAATTAATATGTAGTTGATTATGGGATGTATTCTTGGGAATATAAAAACTTATTCCCAATTTATTCATTTTTTCTTACCTTACCGATGACACAGGTAAAGTGTGAAAGCAGTTTTTCCAAAGTGAAAATTATAAAAAACAGATTAAAATCAACCATGGGCAATGACAATTTTGAGGCGTATAATGTTAATGGCCTGTGAAAATGGCAACCTTCAACAAATCAATGAAAGTACTTTTATAGAAAAACAATGTGAAAGTAGTTCCGAATTCCGTAGGCTTTTACAGTAACGTAATACGGATTCATAATTATGAAACAGTTTATGTACTTATGTATATTTTGCAATAAAATTAGAGTTTACCAAATATTTTGGTATAATTGTTTTTAAAATTGAAACCATTTTCGAAGAAGGGAGAGGGGCGTTTTCAATTTAAAATCCCAATAGCAAATTTGTTCCCACCAAGCGCCGTGAGGGAGAGGCAAATCTTAACAGGGATTAAAAGAGAGAGCAGAATGGATATTCATCCATCTGAAGCCTAAAGCAAATGGGGAATGAAGAAGAAGGCAATTAGAAATAATTCGCCAAAAGCGGCTTCTTCAAGACCAAACCAAAAAACACATCATCATCCTTAAAACATAGTAAAGGGTGTTTTTTTTAGAGCTATAGAACTTTGAAATGGAATAAAACAAAGATGATTTTTTTAAATTGACATGAAATTTACTTAATTCGAAAGACAATCTTTTGGCATTATAATTTAAATATGAATTCTGGCATATGACCGCCACGGCTGTCTCGGACGTAGTCTAATCTGGAGGTCCAATTTTCGATGACTTTTTCCAACATTTCCAACATTTGTGGCCGTATATCGGCAATAATGCGGCGAATCTTGTCCTCCAAGTGGTCAATCGTTTCGGGCTTATCGGCGTAGACTAGCGACTTGACATATCCCCACAGAAAATAGTCGAGCGGCGTTAAATCACACGATCTTTGAGGCCAATTCACGGGCCCGCAACGTGAAACGATATGCGGTTACCAAACGTTTCCTTCAATAAATCAATTGTGGCACGAGCTGTGTGACATGTTGCGCCATCTTGTTGAAATCACAGATCCTGCACATCATGGTTGTTCAATTGATGAACGAAAAAGTCAGTAATCATGGCTCTATAGCGGTCACCATTGACTGTAACGTTCTGGCCAGCATCGTTTTTAAAGAAGTACGGACCAATTATTCCACCAACCCATAAAGCACATCAAACAGTCAGTTTTTGTGGATGTAACGGTGTCTGAACATACACTTGAGGATTATCATCACTCCAAATACGGAAGTTTTGTTTATTGACGTATCCATTCAACCAAAAGTGAGCTTCATCGCTAAACAAAATTCGCTTATGAAAATTGGGATAGGTATTTCGAACAGAACCATGATTTTCAAAATAAATTTGCACAACTTGGAAGCGTTGTTCAGGCGTCAGTCTGTTTATGTTGAAATGTCAAACCGAACTACAAATAAATCACTTGACAGCTGAAAAAATGGCCGCCAGTTAAAATAGTGTTGCCAACTTAAAGTTATATACCTCAACAAAAAAAAAACCTTTATAAAGGAAAGTCAACAAAAAGAGTCCTTGAAATGAACGCATTTCGATGCGGTTTTCACTGTTATGATCTTAATTATTAAAAGACTCATTAAAGGGAGCTGAGCATTTGAGGCCTATATCAATTGTTACTTCTAGCTAAATGCAGGATAAACATTGATTTTCATTGTCTGAAAAAAAAAAAAAAAAAACACTGCGAAATGTGAAACTTGAGACGAAAGGTAAGTTAAGTCTATTGTTAGATGATAATGGACAAGAACATATTTAAGTAACAGAGTTCCTGGACACGGCCAAAACCGGGCCGGTAAAAAATTAAGAAATAAATAGTTGGCGCGCCAGGTCTGTAAGGATAAGGACATTCTTCTCACAACCATTCGTTCTGTGTGAGTTTTTCAATTTTGGGTAGAATGGAAGGGATCTTCAACTTCATGCCGATTCCAAACTGCTAATTAAGAAGCTCTTTCATGACAAATATACAGAATGTTTGTCAGCCGTTCGCGAGAGGTGGCGCTGTGAAAAAAAAATTAAGGTGTAATTTGTGGCTCTTCCGGGTATCGAACCTGGGACACTTCGTTTAGTAGTCCAGCACGCTGACCAATAAGCCACTGCGCGTACAAGCTAAGCGGGCATAGCTAGTAATTTATATATCAACAACTCAGCAAATGGAATACGTTCCTGTTCTGTGGAGAGTTTCTGTTTTCTGATCGAAACATAACTGAGTCTTTTGGACATCATTGTGATTTATTTAAAAAAATTCTTAAGCATGTGTAAATATTTTTTTTTAGTTTCCTATTCTTTCTGCTATTGAACACTTCAAACGAACCCCGGCTATTCCCGTCTTAGTTAAGTGGGATCGTTTTGCCCGAAAAAGTACTGAAACGCTTGTCTAACTTCTCTTGGCAATTTAGACTATTATCCGATTTGTTTATAATCGTATGCAGCTTGAATATAGAGAATGACATCTGGCTCTGGAGCAACCCACCCTCCAACTTTCTAATTATGTTGAGGAAGCCAGTTCTACTATTTTAGAATCACAATAGCTGACAGCCACCTAACGGACGACACCTTCCACTGAATAGATTCATTTCCCTTGTGAACCACACCCCAAACGAAACCTATTAATCCGCTCAATTATTTATATAAAAAAAAAATGGCTAATCAAGTACAAGTTTCAAATTGAATGAGATATTCGGTCAGAAATTCATCACCACTTAGACTCACTGGCCGGAGAGAGCTAAGTAGCGCGCGTGCACGTTTCAACTTTATTGCCCTCATCAGTTTGTGCCAAAAATAGCACCAAACGAACGACGCGACGCGACGCGACGACTCGGCCGTCAAAAAATCTCGCGCCATTCAGCTGATGCTGATGCGTTCCTTGCGCTTTGCTTTGGCTACCGAATTGAATTAAAAATTGCAACCGAATTCGAACAAAAAGCGAAAAAATTACAAAAAGAAAAAAAAAGAGGAAAATAAACTCCCGTCCCAACCGAAATAATAATGAAATGTTTATGGCTTTTGTCTGGCTGCCAACATAAGTTAGCTGCAGGTTATTGCTGCTGCTGCTGCTACTGCTGTCGATGGGTGCGCGCGGTCTTCAGAGATCCGTCCCGCCTGACACAGACACTTAACTTTTACGCTGACGATGACACATTTAAAATGTGTGTCGTAAAAATTTTAATTTCTCGCCGCTCCGCGCCATTTTTGGGGTTCCTTTCAAAAATCGTTGATGATTGTATCTCTGGTTCTCGTTCTTTGAACTGAGTCAAGAGGAGCAGAGGCCAAGTCACGCTATCGTCGTCGTCGTCGTCGTCCTAGTCACCACAAAAGCTAATCCAGCTTTAGGCTTGTTTTCACCAAAAAGCCACGTACGATTTGCAGAGTTCGTGACTAAATGCTCATGCACGCTCGATTTTTGCGTGTTTTTTTTTTTTTGTTAGCTGAATGCGATTGGGATCTGTCATATCATAGAAGTCGTTGTCATCATCAGCATCGAAGTGGGGGTGTGACTACAGTGAGAGTGTCTGTCTGTCTGCCTGCCTGAATTTGGAACACAAACAATGTTCGGTGTGGCCTTGTTGTCCAAATTCGAATTCGCTGTCTCTTTTCATATGAATTGGCTGTTAGTTGTTGGTTATTAGTGTCAAATAAAGTGTGAACTCATTCGGGTTGCATCGTTATTAGTTTGGTGTGTCTGGCTGGCTCGTGGAGCCTAAGATGAGTACGAAATCGAATACTGTCGCCATAAATTTAGTGAAGTCGTGGGCTGCACGATATATGCTGCTGGTTAGAAGCTTCAATATACTTTGGCGCCGCAAAGGCAGGGCGACTTAAAAACAAGTACGACAGAAAGTTCTTACTTGGATATGGCGCCGCTCTCGCTGCGATAAACAATTCCAAGTGGCAGTGGCTGTTTAAAGTGAACTATAAACCACTTGCAAAAATGATGTGACATCTGCGCAATTAGGCCCATATGGTACCAGCGCTCTATTGGCAATGTGTGGCCATGAAATGGCAGAACAACTCGGATTTTTCGAGGGGTCTTACTTGGGCTGTCAATGATACACACTATTTATAATTGTTTTGCTGTTTTGTTCCTAGCTAGCAAGGTCTATGGTTTTCGTAGGTCTATACTGTAACCAGCGGCGTAATACAAACTACTGGACTGGACTGGTAAAGAGGCATCGCAAATCAGAATAAGCTGTGCTAATTACGAGAAGGGGTTGGAAAAACGGCGTGCGAGTTGTATTAAGTGACTCCAGTCGTTTACTTCGAACCTTGAATATGGATTATCGAAGCTCGTCTAATCCGCAATCTATAGATACTGCAAACAAGCAAAGCATATATGCCGAAGGTCTCTAAAACTTGCCAATGATTTAATGCAATACGAAACTTGCAGTTCGGGTCATTACTGAGTACACTCAGAAAAAAAATAAAAATATTGTTAAGCGAAGAATTTTGAGATTTTTAAAAAATTGGTTCAAATATTTTTTTCCTTAACCAGAACTCTATTTTAAGTATTCAAGAATCAGGTATTCAGCGTAAGAATAATATACTCTCCATAAGTATTTTATTATATCATTGCCAAAAATTTCATTCTTAAATCAAAGATTTTGTTATTTGGGCTCATTTTACCCAACGAAAATTGTTGGCATTCCAATTTTTTTTTTTCTGAGTGTATGTTAAACGTTTTACGGGCGTGGAGGATGCTAGTGGTACCTCAGTTAAATTCGCCGGGAGCGACCTCGGCAATACTCCTTATGCGCGGACTTGCAACCCTCTAAGCCAGCGGTTCTTAACCTTTTACTGATGAGGGACTATTTGACAAAATTTCTGTCTTGCCATGAACCACCAACTGTTAAGACCTAAGTAGTTCTTCCATACAGATTTTAAAAACGCTACTGCGGAGTGGCCCGATTCATTAAAAAAAACAGCTCCGTCTACACTGGGTTTGATATGTTGACGAACTTCTCCGATCTAGAAATGTTGGTTTCCGCCGGACGTGTTGCACTCTCGACAGGGTTGCCAGAATTTTGTTTGCTTTAAGCGTCCAAACCTTGAAAAAATGTAGCCCAAGGTCGTTGCCCAGGAAGAAGCCCAAAAATCGTTGAAAATTTTCCCAATTCCTCAAGTTTTTGTATTTTTCCCACTACCTTCTGCAACTGGCCTTTGTGGCTTGTGTGCTTGTATCAAATCAAAAGGCCTACAAAATAAATTGGTGTGCCTGCAAGTTGAACGACTGTTCGATATCACTTGATTGCAAAAGTGCTGCCAAGTTTTAAAATTGCGGGTTTGTTCGAAAATATTTATTTTTTGTAGTTTTGTGAAGAAATAAAACAAATAAAATTTACACAAAACTTGTTAAACGATATGTAGCCGAAATTTGTGTTGGGCGCTCATTGAAGAAATTTCCATCGTTTTTTAGGAAAAAAGATAGCCCAAAATATGACAAAGCGCCCAATCTGGCAACACTGCTCTCGACTACGCTGCCGATCAACGAAGGTTTGGGTTGCACTTTGAAGGTCATCTTTCAGGAAAAGAGACAAATTGTCACTTATCCCGCCGGAGTAGATGCTTAGGCCGCATCATTTTACGGATCACTCTAAATTTGTCCCAATTCTGCCGTTAATGAGTAATTGTAGGGGACTACCTCTTACGCGTAAGTAAAGCCTGGGATTGGGCTCGGGTAGAGAGTTAGAGAACCACTTGTCCCAGGCACTATCCTATTCGATGTGCATATATTTAAGTTATTAGTTGAAATGTAGTTTCAATCTTCCATTCACTAATTACTGCGAGAGCTGCCCAAAAGTTAAACTCACGGGTCCTACTTGTAAAAAAGGGTGTCCCATAATTCACGCAAAATGTAATTTTGATAGAAAATACAGGTTTTTAATTAAAAAGCTTGAATTTTTTATTGATTCATAGAGTATACAGATTGGGGTTGTGTACCGAATGGCACAGCGGATAAATGGCCGCCACGGCATTATTTTATTAAAATGTTCTATATGTACATTTCGCATAAATGTGGCTGAATTTCATTAATACACATCCCAATTTCCTCTTTCAAGGCGTTGCTGGTCGTGGGCTTGTTTGCATAGACCTTTGAATAAAAAAAAAACCCCAAAGTTAGTTCAACAGCGCTAAATCTGAATGGCCAAGTCTGATCGCAGTAATTGAATTGTTTCTCTGGCTGTATGGCATGTGGCACTGTCTTATTAAAATCACATGTTGGTCATATCCATATCTTGTAATTTAGCCACTAAAAACTGGGTTATCATTTCATGGTAACGAACACCATTAATTGTTACTGCCCGATCAGCCGCATTTTAGAAGAAGAATGGTCCGATAATGCCTCCAGCCCAAAATCCGCATCAAACAGTCACGCTTTTGTTTTTAAACAAACTCATTTTCATTTTCATTCAGAAAGCCCACGAGTGTTTTGACAATTAACGAAACCATCAAGATGAAAATGAGGTTTATCACTAAAGAAGATTTTGTTCGAAAAATGCGGACTGTAGCTGACAAACCTTCATTATTTATAAAATATTGCTCAACAATGAAAATGCGTTGCTCTTTCGTATTATACGAAATAATATATCTATAATAGAGCTCCATTTTTACTAACCCCAAACTGTCAGCTGTCACATTGTTATTTTTTTTTTCCGTTGGCATCACTGTACTATTAAATGGCGCAAAATTAAAATTTTTACGTGAATTATGGGACACCCTTTATTTATATTTGCATTTTTTAATTTCTGTTATTTATCTTCATCGCGGTCGAAGTTTGCTATGGTTTGCGACAGAACACAGAAGCCATTGGGGGCCCATGGGCACAATCTGATGCCCCGCTTGCACTTTGTATGAGTTCATTGGATCTTTCAACGCAATTTGTTGCCCGATGATATCCGATTGCGTGGCGGTGCTTATAATATCGACCGAATGGCTGCTATCGCGGGACTGATGGTAATTGTAACTTCTGAAACTGTTCCGTGTGGAGCGATTATCAGAGATCTCAGATTGGGGGAAAAGCGCCAATTTTGGCGTTTTCTGAATAAAAATTAGGAAAATGAGGGACATGCTTAAAAAAAAAGGGAAAACAAATAAAAAATTGTAAAAAAAAAAAAATTAAAACGTATTTTCATTACGAAAAATAACAAAGAATGAATTGTTCATATTTAACATGAAAGAAAACAGCCCATCGAACGTCTGCGTAAGAATTTTTGTTTATCTGAATGCATTCACTCGTTTTTATAATATTTTTTGCAACAGAAAAGAAAGAGTTATTGTATAATCTGTAAATTTTTATGTTATATGCTTATAAGCTTGTTAATAATAGCGGTTACTTTTTTTAATTTTTTTTAATATGGAAACAAGTGCAAATTTCACCTGGGGGGAAAATGGGGGATTTTTTTTCGCATTTAGGGGAAAACTAAGCTGTTGCTGATAAAAATGGGGGAAAACAGTTTTCAAAGTCTGGGAACATTGGGTGCCACATAATCGAAAATGAAATATAAGTTGAGTCAAAATTGCTCGACCGATTTCCTTGTCAAAAGCGTTCTTATACACCATGGCAACACGCACGAAGTTTGCTTTTGGGTAGTAGCAATGTCGCAGAATTCAATTAAAAAAAAAAATGAGAGCAGCTTCTGGTAGGGTGATGCTAATGACTAGAGACTGGATAATGCATTTGCATATTTTGCCCATTGATAATATATATTTTCTAGGGTTTTATCCTAGTAAACTAACAGTCCGATTCTGGCAAACCTCACTGATACCTCACTAGTCACAAAACCCTCACAAGGTGAGGTGAAATAGATTTTGTGAGGTTTTCGTATTCTGGCACCACACTCAAAACTTGTGACAATCGAAATTGTGATCTCATATCGAGCAAGTCACAAAGTAGAAAACCAGTCATAAACGCTCACAAATGGCAATATTTGTAAAGGGTGATTTTTTAAGAGGTTTAGAAATTTTTTTAAAAAAAAAACACAAAAAATTCGAAAAAATGAATGAAATATTTATTTGAATCGATAGTTTGAACCTAGCAATTTAATGTTTAAAGATAATTTCATGCAAATGTTGACCGCGGCTGCGTCTCAGGTAGCCCATCCGCTGAGTCCAATTTTGGCATACTCTTTCACACATATCGGCCGGTATCTCACGAATGAATGCATGGATGTTGGCTTCCAGTGCGTCAATCGAAGCGGGCTTGTCCCTATACACATTAGCCTTGGCATACCCGCACAAAAAAATAATCTAATGGTGTCAAATCGCACGATCTAGGCGGCCAATTGACCGGCCCGAAACGTGAAATTAACTGTTCACCAAACTCGCCTCGCAATTGCGCCATTGTTTCGCGTGCTGTGTGGCATGTGGCACCGTCTTGTTGAAACCACATATCATGCAAGTCAAGAACTTCCATTTCGGGCAAAAAAAAGTTTGTTATCATCGCTCGGTAGCGTTCACCATTGACAGTAACGCTGCGATTCGCATCATCTTTGAAGAAATATGGCCCAATAATGCCGCCGGCCCATAAACCGCACCAAACAGTGGCTTTTTCGGGATGCATTGGTAGCTGTTGCAATGCTTCTGGCTGATCTTCACTCCAAATGCGGCAATTTTGCTTATTTACGTACCCATTCAACCAAAAATGAGCCTCATCGCTGAACACAATTTTTCGATAAAAAAGCGGATCCTCGGCCAGCTTTCCAAGAGCCCATTCACCAAAAATTCGGCGTTGTGGTAGGTCGGCTGGCTTTAGTTCTTGCACCAGCTGTATCTTAAAAGGCTTTACGCCCAAATCCTTCCGCAAAATTTTCCACGTAGTGCTGTAACAAAGGCCTAACTGCTGGGAACGGCGCCGAATCGACATTTCGCGGTCTTCTGTCACACAAGCTGATACGGGCGCAATATTTTCTTCACTACGCACAGTACGTAAACGTGTTGGTGGTTTAATGTCCAACAAAGTAAATTTGGTGCGAAATTTGGTCACAATCTTCCGAATAGACTGCTCAGAAGGTCGAGAATGCCGATCATAAAATGGAAGCAGCGATCATAAAATGGAACATTTCGAACCGAGCACGAATTTTGATAGTAAAATTCAATAATTTGCAAGCGTTGTTCATTTGTAAGACGATCCATGGTTAAATTGCAAACCAAATTGAAGCTGTTTGACAGTGACACAAGGTACTAAACACACGTCAGCTGTCAAAACCAGTGTTGCCAAAACCAAACCAGCTAAAAAATCACCCTTTATTAGATGGCATTGTTTCCCTCTTTCCAAGCATTTAAAGACCCAAATCTGGCCTTTTACGCTACATTTATTAGCTCTTCGGGAAAATAATTGATATTTGTATGAAAAAAACTGAGGAATGTGGAAATTTTGATTTGTGACAAATGTTAATATTTCTTTTCTTCGTGTCTAAAACATTTCAGTGTCAATATTTCGCATATTTTCTTAATAAATTTGTTTTGATTTATTCAATTAATGGTGCAGATGTAATATTTCGTTCTCAGATCCCATAAAATTGAAGTGATAGTAATCTAACCATTGTGAGGTGAATTTGTTGTGAGGTTTGTTGTGAGCATTATCGGAGAATACGAAAAATGTTATCGAATCACAACAAACCTCACAAGGAATCAACCTCACAAGAGTTTGTGAGTTGTGAGGCCTCACAACGGCTGAATCGGGCTGTAAAAATTCCCGCGAGACAAAGTAGGGCGATGTTTTTTTTTCTCACAATAGACTACTCTAACATCAAAAAAAAAAAAACAAAGCTGTGATATGCACTCATTTTTCTCTCATACCAGCAAGTATTAAAAAGCTCGAAACTCAGGCTTAGCGTTGACTGAATCTATTCAGATAATAAATAAAATCCGCCAAATGTGCTCCGAATTGCCAGAGGCATTCCCAAGAAAACTTAAAGAAAAGTTTGAGAACATTTTGAACAACAACCCAGGCTTTTAAGCGTTCTATCAAGTTAATATTTTTTTTTGTTTTAATGGGACGGGTGAGCTTCTGCCAACAGCAATAAGTGCAAACATAGCACCCAAATTCAGATACTGCCCAGTCACCTCAGTGGGTGTGGAAAAGCACGTTTCCACATATAAAAATATTTTAAGTGATCGAATGTAATCTAAACACCGAATATTTGGAACAGTACATGATTGTTCACATTTTCAAGGCTAACAAAATGTTATAAAAATTCTTAATTAAAAATGTTATTAAACTATGCTATTCAGCTATATTTTTTACTGAATTTAAAATAAAAAAAAAATGTTGCTATTATTTTATCATATGGCTAATGTTGCATATTTTAAGCATTTTTCATGCATATTTCAAACTTTTTATGTTGCATATAATCCGGTCTCTACTAATGGGTGGTCAACTCGGCAACATTTCAGTTTAGACCTTCGCAAGGTCGTACAGTGGCGTAACGAGGGGGGGCAAGGGGGGCACACGCCCCGGGCGGCACTTTGCTAGGGGCGGCAATTTGGAGCGGTTAAGAGTGTTATATATATATAAAATTTACAAAACGAATTATTTTTTCATTTCAACGAATTTTTACAAAGTTTACATGCTTTGTGTTGCTTAACAACAAAATCCAATGAGCGCTGCTCCCTAGTATGCACTTATATTTTATCAGAAATGACAACCCTGTATAGCACACACAAATTATAATAACTTTTTGCACGGTAACCTCAATATTAATGGTACTTCCCATGTAAAATGTTTATACCAGTTTGATTCGTTCGGAAAGGACTTTAACGATTTCAACCAAAATTTTATTCTAAAAATTGATGTTTTCAAAATTATTTTGTCCTTAATTTTAAATTCGAATCACCGAACACGCTAATTTTAAAAACTGCTCATATCTCGAAAATCCCTTATCGATTTCGATAAAACTTTAAAAACCAAGTAATGCTAACATCCCGAAGTTATTACTTATACTCAGTTTTCAGCTAAATAGTTAAGCAATAGTATTTTTCAAACTAAACATTGTTATGGTTTTGTGAACATAATTTTACCAAAATACATTTTAAAGACAATATAAGTATTCTTAATGAAATCCCGGACTTAGTTTTCCTCAAAGAATTCGAATATTTCTTAAATATTTCTCAAAAATTACTACTTAAATCCCGACCTGTGTTTACATATCATCGGTATATTTTTGAAATAGTAACAATGCCAAACTTCCAATGAAAATCCTATAACAGTTACGTAGAACTTATTTTTAGCAATTATTACCAGCATCTCATTTTTTTCAACCATATTGCATATGCACTGTAAAAATAATTCCAACAACTTGAAGCTTACACAATCAGCAACTCCCACTTTATTTGCACCAAAACTTTTGATGAAAGATACGTTCGACCCAGTCGTGCACTTTATTTTCCCTTGACTTAAAATTAAATTAAATGCTTTCATCCTTTCATTTAAAAATAATTCTTTTAAATTAATCTTAGTTATGAAACTATTAATTTAATGAAATATAATTGAATGTAATTGAATTCCAAATTTTCAAAATTTTCAAATAATGGGAATTTCCGTTGTTTATTTGATATCCTGAGGTAAGTAATTTTTATCCGCTGAGATTGCGAAATCGGAAAGTAAACAATATGGCAACATTTTAAATTTGCGGCTTCATTTTTGCTTCACTTGCTAGAAAGTCCATAGTACGAACAACAGTTGACAAAGTTTTGAAGAGAAATTTTACCAAGTTTATTGACATACATATGTATAGGTACTCGTATAACTGCTTGAAACAGAAGACGATCGTTTTTTTTTTAGTGTGTGAAAAATTACTAGGGGCGGCATAAATTGGGTCTGCCCCAACCCACGCTACGCCACTGATGTCGTAGTATGGCAAATGGACTCTACTTTTAAGTTTATACCACGCTGATGCTAGGACGCAGTTCTTCACTTGCACATCTAGTAGTAGCTCAAATTGCTGCCAGGTATAGAGGAACCCATCCAGTTTGGCACAACAGCCCGGCAAAGTCAAACAGTCTGCTTGCTTTTTGTTTCCTAATGTCGGACAGACATCCGCCATATTGCAGTGGCTCTTGTCTGCGCGCATGTGCAATGTGCATGCGTGAGTTGTGATTTTAATTTTCCGTCGATTTGACATGCATCTTCTCCAGATTCGCAATTTGCAATCTGTTTCTGTTGCTGTTGCAAAATGCGAGCAGACGCAATTGTTTAAATTTTTTTTTTGTCTTCGCTGTCTTTGGGTCTTCATCTTCATCTTCATCACTATCCGTCTGGGCTGGTTGATTATATACCCGTAGCCGTGTACATCTGTGTCTCTGGATGATGCTCTCTGGCCATGCAAACAAAAATCTGTGCCGCAGTCATCATCATTCGCAGCATCATCATCATGGTCGTCGTCGCGTCGAGCGAACAAAAAACAAAACAGCAACAGAAGGAGGAAGAGCAACATCTTTGACTTGTTGCTCATCCATGTAGTGAGTCGTGTTGTAGTGGTATGTGCGGACAGACAGACAAAAACAAAATTGTTGTCCGGCCACGGAATGCACACAGCACACACAAGGGCCAGTTGAAGATGCATCGATTGAGATTAACTGGAGGGTCCCTCCTCGGATGCATTTCTTTCTTGTGGTACGCCAAAGTCTCAACAGTCTCCAAAGTATATATTTCTACTGTAGGCTGGTAGGCTGGTAGGCATCTATCTTCCTTTGTTTCAAAGATGCGCACATGCATTCTAATTTTTCCCAAGAGCTGTTTTCTCTGTTGGCCAACAGACACCGGCATTTTTTTGTGAATGCACTTACACATCCCTTCCCTATAGGCGACTACAATCTGAAGGGCACAGCATCTAGATACGTGTTGTTCCTGCATTCGTTGCGCCCCTTTTGCAGTTCCTTCGGTGGCATTAATAAATACTTCTTCTTGTTCTTGGATGCAGCAGGAGGACACAAACCCAGAACGATGCCACCGCAACCAGCAATCGACGACGACGACGACGACGACGACGACCAACAGATATCTTTGGGCCAGTGCGGGGGGAAAGGGAGCGTTGTTTGTGTCCAGTCCATGCAGGCGGAAAAAAGTTTAGAAAAACAAAAACCCGAGACAAGACCCCGAAAACAGCAAAAACGTTGATGATCCTTGGTTGTTATTTTGTTTTTGCTGCTGGGGGGATGGTGCTGCTGTTGTTGTTGTTGGTTCCCAATCCCAATCAGAAGGCACACATAGAGAAATCTTGTTTTCCTGTTTATTTTTTATTTTTTTTTATTGCAGCCTGCCAGCCAGTTTGATGATGCGGATGATTGTGGCAGAAGATATTTTATGCATTTTTGATATGCACCTCTCCGCCCTTTGCACACATGACTGCGACCGAGTCTGAGTGTCCTTGGGTCCCAGATTGCGGATGCGGATTATGTGTGTGTGTGATTTTTTTTTACTTTCGTTGCTTTTGCCAATATTCCTGGATTCGAAGTCCAAAAATAGATATGTTACGGCGAAGTCAGCCAGAGAAAGGGGCAAGGACAAGCAGTTCCTCTGCTCACAGTCCAGGGCAGGTGTAATAAATTAAAAAGGATTTAGGTGGATTTGAAAAAAAGGATTAAACGTTGAAACAGACAAAAAGGATACATTATGATGAGCTGGCGCTGGTGGTTGTTGTTGTGGCTAAGGTGTCCCGTTCTCCCGCACTGGACTTCAGGGCCAAGTCGGTTGTTTTGCTTTTATGTAGATGTATCTAGGCGGGTTTTTGTCCAACTTGAATTGCAGACAGACAGTATGCAGCTGCCGTTGGTTACTTCATGAGAATACGTGGGATTGGTGAACAGGTTTGGGTTTTATTTTTCCCAAGGACGACTATGGGACGCAAGTCGTTACTTATTAATTATTGTAATGAGAAAAGCTTTTTGTTATTTTTTTTTTAATGAAATAGAAATAACCGGTTGGGGATTTTCACTACAGTCAGACAGCAGACAGATTGTGGTTGCAGGATAATTTGTGCTGGCTGAGTAGGTAGGATTTGCGTGATGTTTGTTGTGGATTAAGTTGAAATGTGATGCGACTTATGAAGCTCCCCACAAGTCACTGCAAAGTCGCTTCTAAATAGATATAACTATGATAGAAATATGCTAAATATGACGCTTAGAGCGTTGCGATATGGAGTTGGACTACGTTCTCGCGTTTACTCCAAAAATAATAAGATTTATAATTCACTAGCTGTACCCACCGGGCTTTGCCCCGTGCTAAGGAACTTTGTTGCGTATACATATATCTTCTTGTCGAGAGTCCCGCTCACATTTTGTTTTGACAGTGCAGCATTTTAGCTGTCAATATAGCTCAAATCGGACGATCCGTTCTCGAGTTATGGGCGGTATTAAGTATGCAACTTTGTTTTATATATATAGATTATAAAAGCAGATATATTTAATAAATAAACTAAGCTTAGGTAGTCTTGTCGTATGCGTAACCCAACTACAGCTTGCACACGGTTTCCTCACCTCTATATTTCTTAGAGGAACTTGGCTGTCACCAGACATCCAACTTTGATTGGCAATGTTTGGGTTTTCCTCGAACTTTCGCGAAATCGGTTCACTAACTCTACAAGTGAAGGACATTAGTAGCGATGAAATATTAATGTTCTGCTCCAAGAACAACGTTCGGAAGTTTTTCGAAAAAGTGAAAGTACCCCTAAGATAGGCAATTCGAGGTGAAGACGGAAACCTGGCAGAAAGACACTCGATAACTGTTGAATGGCAAAGTCTATATCAAATATACCTAGTCTTTTCATCGATTTTAGGGCAGTATATGACAACCTTAATCGAGAGAAGCTATATAAAGCCACGTCTATTGGCATTCTTGCCAAGCTTGTCAGATTGTGCAGATTAAAAATGTCCAATGCCTACAGCTCCCTTCAAGGAGGTCGACCCTAAATCTTTAAGTCAAAAAAGATCTTTAAGCCTGTAAGATTACGGAATACGGATGATACTGGCGAACTCTGTCCAGTGGTTCCAGACTGTGAAGACTGTTTTCCCCTTTTTTTATCAGCAAATGCAATCATTTTCTCCTAAATTCGTAAAAATTTCCTTCTTTTGCCCTAAGTGAAATTTGCCTTTATTTTTATATGAAAAAATTAAAAAAATATTATGTCATTTTATAACTGTCTTTATTAACAAGCTATAACATAAAAATATACATATTATGCAAGGATCAGTAAGCTTATTATATAAGAACCTAAAATAAAATCAAGATTTCATTAAGTGATACACAAAAATTGATTGATTACGTAGACGTTTGATGGGATGTTTTCTTTCATATTTAGTGTGAACATTTCATTCTGAGTGAACTTTGAAATTTATTTGCAATGGAAATGCGTTTAAATTTACTTTTAAGCAATTTCAAGTTTCAAAGACAATTTTGATTTTTCCCTTTTTTAATTAAAAAAGCGCCTAAATTGGCGCTTTTCCCCTCAATCTGGGACCACTGACTCTGTCACAGGTACGCTTCAAAAATGCTCATGCTCTTTTGTGTAGAAATATGAGAAATATGGACGTTAGCTTTGGGTAATGCCGATATTCTTGGTCGTTTTGAATGCGAAGTTCTGCGAGCGATTTTCCGCCCTGAAGAAAACCAACTGAGCACAAATGTTTTTACCCAAAACAATCTAAAATAAAATACTTTTATAAGTAGGAATATGTTCGTCTTGTGTTGGTTTTTAATTTTTGGGACGAATCGAAGGGATCGACTAATTGTCGGGTTCTAATTCTTCCCAAGAACACCTTAGACCCTACTCTAGATGTATCCACCGCACTCCGCTGCCAAATATGTAAAGTCTTTGTTGAGAACGTGTATCCACTATCTTGTTGTCATGAATATTGATTTTATAGGGCAGATGAGCTGCCGGTAATTGTGCTTTTTTTCCTTTGCCTGACATTTCCTTCTGAGCAGGAGAGAGTTTCTCATGCGTCTTTGATGGACTCACTAAAAGGCGCCAATTCCTCCAAACAGTCTTAGTATTTTTCTATCCCGACATTATATGTGCTTTGTCGAGACTTCAATGCCCTCGTTGATTTAACTTAAGTTCAGTTTAGCTGATCCGTATATCATCACACCTCTGTGATACCGATTCTCATTTTTACTCATCACACATCTCATATTTACAACGCGGTTTGGTGTGGAAACTAGACGAGAGTTTGGCTGAAAATGCCCCAGAAATGATTGGATTTTTTAAGGTCTCGTAAACTTAAAACATCAGGTCGCTTTTCTGGGTCATTGATCACTAATCACTTACTGTCAGTATAACCTCAATTTTGCGGAGTACTTCCACATAGGAAAATAATTATTCTCCCTTGGCTGCCACAAAAATTGTATATCTCCTTTTGTTACTGGAACGTTATAAAAAATCGTTTAAATAAGGAAATCTCGCTTATGCGAAAGAAAAATTACGAAAGCTGTTCAGAAGCTCTCACACATGTCGCATTTAAATGATCTTTCTTATTAATGTGTCAAAGGAAGAGCTCACGCTTCTTACGAGCTCCTCGAACAGACCTATTAGCAATGCCGGAGATAAAAGGCAAACAGAACATCAACAGGTATTTACGTCTAGCAACAGACTTACTGCCTAAACAAAATGGCGGCCGCGGTAGTAGTGGTATGTGGCAGGGATGAAAAATGAATTGTTTGGACTGTAAGCAAATCTTAGTTCGAATTGTTTGGAACCATTTTTTATTTTGCACGGCGATTTAAAGATTTGGATTTTTCTCAAAAACAATAGATGCGATATGTGGAAAAAATATGGTCAACTTAATGCAATTCAATTCAATTTGCTACATTGGTTTTCTAAAGGCTATCTACATAAAAACGGGTACAACAGTTTCATCCAAAATGCATGAGCAATGTAAATGCTTAAAATTATTCCGTCTCTGATTTTCCACACGAATTTAACAATCACAATAGGTAAGTACATACTTTAAGCAACTTTCGAACACCAAATTTTCGGTTTTGATAAAAATGTTTGTATGCTCAACAATACGTTGCACTTATTTAATTTTTAGCTTAACAGTTGAAGTAGTGTACTTTGTCAATCCAATTAAGTCCTCCCACTTAATTTGCAATCACATGCTTTCATTTTTAAAGAAATCAAATTGTAAGTTCACTTAAAGCCCTCAATTTGACTTTGTTTATCTGCATAATAAAAAACTTTCATGATCAATATTGAATTCCAATTTCTTTAAAAACATTTTAACAATTTCACTCAAAAATCTTATAAGATACAAAAGTTACAAAAATATGTACTCGTAAATCGTTATTTATATATATAGAGAAGCTGTAAATCATTCTAACCGAAACTTCCGAATATTGGATAAAAGCACTAATTATGTATACGATTAAAAAGGTTTTTAAATATGCATTGGCCCTTAGAAATAGGAAAAAATCGAATTTAAAGTCTAGCATTTCATAGAAGTAAAATAAATTTAACAAGAGCCAACTTCTGTTAGCTATTGTGAATAAATTTTGTTGTTCCACCAGAGGCGAGCTTCAACCTTGTCGAGGTTGTGAACCATATGAACCAAAATTGTTTTAAATTGCAATCAGAAATTTGAAAAAGTGAAAACTCATGTGATTTGTGTAACGAGTTGTTAATACATACACCCCTACCGCTATTCGGCTGCCGTAATAAATAAACGCGCCACACTTTAGATATTCAGAAAAAATGCATTTGCATGCACATAGAGTGGCAAGCCCTAAGTTCCCAAAGTAAATATTGATTTACTTTACTAATTTACTTTACACTTTTTCGTGGTTTTCGAATTTTCGGTACTTCATATTTTGAGCTGAAATTTCAGATTTCAATTGTTATTGAAACTGTTTTCCATACCCTTAATTGTTATAAGTGTAAATAAATCATGTACATAACATTCAAATCTGCGAAAATGTTGAGATTTTTGAAAATTGCTATTACTATTTCCTAACTTAAAGTCAAATTGAATGCCTTATTTCTTATAATTTAGACTAAGAGTTGATTTTTTCTAAGAGACGTAACAAAAAGGTTTTTTTGCTAAAGGCCGATGAGTATAAATAAAAATTCAAAATAAAAAAAAACTCTTTGAGTGTAACTTTTTCGGGGCGATTGTAATGTGCATTTTTTCAAAGTCCATTGTAACTGAAAAGTTACGATCGTAACACATTTGTCAATCCTGGTATGTGGCGGTAGTTCGAGCTATTAAACCGAGCGATGCTGCCTTCACAAAATATACCCATAATAGTGTCCCGCGACGGTATTAAATTAACTAACTACAGGAAATTTTGGAATAGTTGTGTAAAAAATGCTCCTATGAAGTTCGCGTTAGGCTATTGACTGAGACCACAAACTTGTTGCAGCCAAGTTTAGAATGTGCATTTCCAACTCGTCCCAGGACCCCAATTCTCAAAAATTCTCGCATACGTTTATCTGTCAAAATCTCCTATGCGATGCGAAAAACTGAAATTTGCAATTCTCGAAATCCGTATACGAGAATTTCTCTTCGAATTGTACTCGTCTGCCTTTTCCATGCGGATTTGCGTCTCGCATAGGGAATTTCTTATTAAAGATTGGCTCGGCTGATTGTTGCGGTTATCTGTTATGCAGTTTTGGTAACTTCCAACTGCAAAAAATCGAAGGAAATACAAAATCTGAAAACTCATCTGATTTGTCAACTTCAATTAAATAAGCTCTTATATTATATTCACCTTTTCTTGAGCTGTTAAATTGTTCGACTTAAATTGTCAAGCATATGCGGAGCCAAGAAGTCGGTGAATTCCTGCGCTTATTTAACCGAAATAATTTTATAAACTTTGTATCAGAGAGTTCAAAGCAACCTTCGGGCTCTCTAATAGCTCGGTATATTTCCGTTGCGCCACTGCTCCATTGCCAAATCAACAAATGTTAAGCCCAAATCACAAAAAGAATCCACTGCGAAAAATCATAAATGTTCACTAAACAAACATACAAGTATTTTAAAATATCTCTATTTTTGTCAATCGAAAATAATAATTCCAAACCAATTTAAAATTGAATATTGGTTTTTGATTTGATTAGATATTTTTTTCACAACCTGTCAAAATCGCTTACTTGACGTACTCCAAAACTCTACCTCATTCGAGAGGTGAATATAATTTTCGCTTAGGTGAAAAAAAATCCGTAAAGCTTTGAGAATACCAATTTTTCTGCTATGCGAAAATTTCAGGCGCATTTGCTCGTATACGAATTATGCTATGCGGAATTTGAGAATTGGGGTCCAGGAAAGAAAAACTGTGAGCACGAATTATGTCGAAAACTACAATCGTGAGAGACTGCCGGAATCTTCGCCGATTCCGTATCTGGTGCCTTGCAATTAATCGTATCACAAATCTCAGCAATACACGGAAGGGAAATTATTTCATACACAAAGAAATTTCGAGATTAAATTATATTATTAAGTTATTCGAATTTAATTATATTTATAATATTTATATATTAATTAATTTTCGAACCAAGAAAATAATTCTTATTGCTAAAAAATATCATGTTACTTATACGAACAAATATTTCTGGATTTAAGAAACGAATTTTGCATAGCAGAGTTAAGAAATCTATATATAAAAAAATAAGTTGCATTATGTTTGAAATTGATGTTCTCCGTAATGCCTGAACCGATTTTGTTTCTGGAAACTTCAGATGAAAGGTGACGTCAATACCAAGTTTTAATGTATATGTACATGTACATACCTCTATGCGTATATGGTGTTATCGAAAACAACTCAACCGATATCAATGAAATTTTGTGAATGTGCATGGTTGGTTCAAGCTTGAAAGATAGGATAGTTTTGGAGCTGATAGGCGCCGCTGTTGTCGATCTATGAAATAAGATGAAATTTCGTGGATATGTATGGCTGGATAGTTTTGGACCTGCTGTTGTTATAAAGGGTGATTTTTTAGCTGGTTTGGTTTTGGCAACACTGGTTTTGACAGCTGACGTGTGTTTAGTACCTTGTGTCACTGTCAAACAGCTTCAGTTTGGTTTGCAATTTAACCATGGATCGTCTTACAAATGAAGAACGCTTGCAAATTATTGAATTTTACTATCAAAATTCGTGCTCGGTTCGAAATGTTCATCGCGCGCTGCTTCCATTTTATGATCGGCATTCTCGACCTTCTGAGCAGTCTATTCGGAAGATTGTGACCAAATTTCGCACCAAATTTACTTTGTTGGACATTAAACCACCAACACGTTTACGTACTGTGCGTAGTGAAGAAAATATTGCGGCCGTATCAGCTAGTGTGACAGAAGACCGCGAAATGTCGATTCGGCGCCGTTCCCAGCAGTTAGGCCTTTGTTACAGCACTACGTGGAAAATTTTGCGGAAGGATTTGGGCGTAAAGCCTTTTAAGATACAGCTGGTGCAAGAACTAAAGCCAGCCGACCTACCACAACGCCGAATTTTTGGTGAATGGGCTCTTGGAAAGCTGGCCGAGGATCCGCTTTTTTATCGAAAAATTGTGTTCAGCGATGAGGCTCATTTTTGGTTGAATGGGTACGTAAATAAGCAAAATTGCCGCATTTGGAGTGAAGATCAGCCAGAAGCATTGCAACAGCTACCAATGCATCCCGAAAAAGCCACTGTTTGGTGCGGTTTATGGGCCGGCGGCATTATTGGGCCATATTTCTTCAAAGATGATGCGAATCGCAGCGTTACTGTCAATGGTGAACGCTACCGAGCGATGATAACAAACTTTTTTTTGCCCGAAATGGAAGTTCTTGACTTGCATGATATGTGGTTTCAACAAGACGGTGCCACATGCCACACAGCACGCGAAACAATGGCGCAATTGCGAGGCGAGTTTGGTGAACAGTTAATTTCACGTTTCGGGCCGGTCAATTGGCCGCCTAGATCGTGCGATTTGACACCATTAGATTATTTTTTGTGGGGGTATGCCAAGGCTGGAAGCCAACATCCATGCATTCATTCGTGAGATACCGGCCGACATGTGTGAAAGAGTATGCCAAAATTGGACTCAGCGGATGGGCTACCTGAGACGCAGCCGCGGTCAACATTTGCATGAAATTATCATTAAACATTAAATTGCAAGGTTCAAACTATCGATTCAAATAAATATTTCATTCATTTTTTCGAATTTTTTGTGTTTTTTTTTTTAAAAAAGTTCTAAACCTCTTAAAAAATCACCCTTTATTAACATTTTTTTATTTTCTTTCAACTTAATTTTTGAAGCGAATACTTCTATGGGCACGCTGGAGCTGGGGATGGGAACCGAACTGGTCAATGTGTTACGGAATTCTGTGATCTGGCGAGGCAACGGAATTGTATTCTCTCGAATTTTAACGCATAAAAATAAAAAAAAATTCTGTTTCAATAAGGAATTGAACCTGAGACTGTGAAATTCATTCATGAAGCTATACACTAGACTAATGAATAATTTCAATAAATTAAATAAAAGCTGTAACCCCATGAAAACAGAATGCAAACAAAAAACGTTGGATTGGACTTTTTAAACGAATGAGTGCACTTATCTTCTGCGCTGTATTAAAATTAGAATGTTATAAAGATTTGGTGCAATCCTACAACATTTTACCAACCCATTCCACCAAATCTGAACCCTCATTATCTCCTCCCATCATAAACTCGACCTTTTAACGCCTAGAAAAGCAGGCGGGGGTCCGCCAGCATATTCTGAAATCAATTTATTTAATTTTGTAATTTTATTTGATACTATGATTTTGAGCTTAATTTGAAACTAGAACAGATTTTTTAATATCAAAAAAATAATTGCAGCGGCTTAGAAGAATTTTATTACGATGTAGGATGTAGGATGTAGGTCTACCATATTTCAGATTGAATGTGTATAAGATCTTCCTTTTTTGTTTAGATTAATATCATTGTGGGAGTGACTGGGGAGGGGTTATTTGATATTTACTGCTTATAAGAAACAAGTTCTTATATAGAGAAAAACATGCACAACAGAAGAAATTTACTCCTCATTCTGGTTAAATTTTTTGGAGTGTGCTTCCTTAGGCTAAGGCCACGCACTGAGTGGCAAAAACCTGAGCGGCAAAACAAATTTAAAACATATGAAATTGTATGGTTGTGGCCACGCGGTCGCTGAGCGGCAGAGCGGCGTCACTCAGCTTTCAATTCTGTTCTATTATTTTAGTGTAGTGTTAAGCGTTTTGTTTGTTTGTTTGTTTAATGAATAAATTATAATTTCACATTAAGATTAATCTTATTTGCTGTGATTGGCTTAAAGTTAAACAATTTAAGAATCATACAAGTAAGTAGTCATTTTAGGTGAACCTCAAAATCAAGTTTACAAATTTTAGGAGAGGAAAAATTAAGTTTAAATCAGAGTACATATAAAGATTTATAGTAGTAGTTTTAAATACCAATTTAAATGTTCTAAAATTTATCATGTTTATTCATATAGATTTTATGCATTTCTAGCCAAGTATTTAAATAGATCAGTTTTAAATGTGTTTGCATTTGTGATTCTCCTGAGGTGTATGGGTAATGAGTTCCATTGGCGGGTGGCTCGAATTGTATACAGTTAGGTTAGGTTGGCGTGGAGTGCTCCGTGCCACACTCAGGTCAATACTGCCCATTGTGATGCCCATTGGGGGAAAAGGTTGTCCCTTACCCATAATAACCCTGAGACTAAGTAATCACTGTGCTGTTGCATACAAACCATCCTGTGGATTTGATGAAGCCCATTATCCTGTCCATATGTGTGCTGGAAAGCTCGTCTAGGTCGTGGAAGAAGTGTCTCCCTAGGAATCTGTGCCTATAGTGTTGGAGACCTGGGCAGTGACATAGGAAGTGGGTTGTGTCCTCAAGAGCTTCCTCATCACCGCAGCCCCTACAAAGTTCTTCTTCAGTCAAGCGTAGTTTATTCATGTGATACCGTAGAGTATTGTGCCCCGTTATAATTCCTACGAGATTGGAAAGAGATTTTCTATCCTTTCGCATGAGACTCTCGGTTCTGGCTTCATTGAAAGTTGGCAATAGCATTTTTGTGGTATGACACGTTTCCAGTGCAGTCCATCTAGCGTTCGCCCTCTCTTGTGGCTTTTCTTCCTGCTTCAAGCTTGAGTGCGCAAGGCGGGATTTTCACAGAAGGGTCAGCTGGTTCTGATACAGCTGCCGAACGTAGTCTTGCTAATTCGTCAGCTTTCTCGTTGCCTGGAATGCCTTCATGTCCCGGAACCCAGCAGAGCAATATCTTATGCTGAGTGCCAAGAACCCTGAGTTCTTCGCGACAGCATTTCACAAGCTTTGAGTTTATTTCTATCGCAGTTAATGCTTTTATTGCTGCCTGGCTGTCGATAAAAAAGGTAATACCTTCAGGTGGTATTGCCCTTACCACAGACTCACGGGCTGCTGTTGTCACTGCCATGACCTCTGCTTGGAAGACACTGCTATGGTCGGGAAGGCGAATCGATTTTGATATGCCCAGCGACTCGGAGAAGACGCCAGACCCTACACCGGTTTCCATTTTGGAACCGTCCGTAAAGACGGCTACGGATTGTGCGTTGGGTACGAGTCCTTCGCTCCATTCTTCCCTGCTGGGATAGGCGCTCGAGAAAGGTCTTGTGAACTCTAGGTATGGCGTAATGTAGTCCGTGTTGGGTACATAGCCAAAATATTTCTTTAGGATCGAAGGGTGACCCGTTGCATTCATTTTCCAGTTTACTGCCTGGCTTATTCTCAAGGCACTAATTGCGGCTGAAGATTGTATAAAAATGTCTAGCGGCAGCAGATTGAGGATACCCTCAAGACCTGCAGTAGGGAGTTGTCCTCATCGCACTTGTGGTGCCAATACACGATAGTCTTTGTACTTTCGTAATGTCCTTTAGGTAGGTGGTTTTGCAGGTTGGCGGCCACCATACGAGACAGCCATAGGTCAGTATAGGTCTTATTATATCCGTGTATATCCACAGTTTGATTTTAGGGGATGGTCCCCAGGTTTTCCCAAAAATTCTGCTGCATGAGTAGAAGGCTACTGAGGCTTTTTTGATTCTTTCGTGTGTGTTTATTTTCAATTTAGTTTTTTTTCCAGTATAAGACCCAGATATTTTGCACTGTCAGATATTCTGAGTGGTATACCGCCAACAGAAGGTGCGACAAACCGTGGTATTTTCCTCTTATTTGTGTAGATAACCAGTTCGGTTTTCTGGGGATTTAAGTTTAGACCACAGTTCCGGGTCCAGATATCGAGGGTTTTGAGGGCGCCACCAATTTGTTCGCTGAGTGTTGGAAGGAATTTACCTGTTGCCAACAAAACTACGTCGTCGGCATAGGCCGTTGTTCTGATCCCACTGTTACTAAGCTGTATAAGTACCTCGTTTAGAACTATGATCCACAGTAGTGGTGATATAACCCCACCCTGAGGAGTTCCTCTAGAGGCATAGGCTTCTCGCTTAGAGCCCCCAAGTTCAGTTATTATATGTCTTTCTTCGAGTATGAAACTTTCAATGTTATGCTTACTTAGTGTCCTGCGTACGGCATCAGTTCTGACATTGTTAAACGCTCCTTCAATGTCCATGAAAGCCGCAAGGGTGAACTCTTTGTCATTCAGAGTTTTTTCAATTGTACTTACAACACAGTGTAGGGCGGTTTCCACACTTTTGCCTTTAGTGTAGGCATGTTGGGCCGGGGATAAGTCTTCCGGGCGTAACCTACTACGAATGTGTATATCCAACAGTCGTTCTAATGTTTTCAATATGAAGGAAGTGAGGCTTATTGGTCTGAAGTCACTTGCGTTAGTGTGACTTGCCTTGCCAGCCTTTGGTATAAAAATAACCTTCACTTTTCTCCATGTTCTCGGAATGTATCCCTTTGTGAGACTGCCAATATAAAGCCCCTTTAATACCGGAACTATAGTGTTGGCAGTTCTTTGCAGCATTATAGGAAAAATACCGTCTAGCCCTGGGGATTTATAGGGAGAGAAAGATCGGATGGCCCATTCTATTCTAACCTCTGTGATCAAATCTCCAGGAAGGTCTGTATCCCTGGTGTTATAGGTATATTCCTCGATGCATGGCTGAGCAGTACAGCCTGGAAAGTATTTCATCACAGAAATGTATACAGTTAAATCTCGACTGTATTAAAAGAGTGGTTCTTTGAGAGCTAGGAGAATTAAGCCTGTTGTACAAATAGTCAGGCTGATGCGATTGCATGATCCCAAAAAGTATTGTAAGTGATCTAAATGTAATCAAATCTTATAATCTCAAGCCTGCGATTTGCATGGAAAAAGCGGAAATATGGTCGAAATATCTTTTATTGAACACATATCGAGCCAAATTGTTGTAGATTAAATGTAGTTTCCGTTTAGTATTGTAATCAACACAACAAAACACTTCAGAACAGCGCGTGAGAATAGGCAGAAGTAAAGATTTTACAAGTAGCATTTTGGTAGCAGTTGGAATACATCTTTGGGTACGCCAAAGTAATCGAAGACCATTATAACCTTTGCCAACAGTTGTTGCTATGTGATCAGTCCAGGTGAGTTTCTCATTGAAAACGAGACCCAAATTCTTTGCAGTATGGACGTATTCAATCGCTCATATTCCCACTTTTATTGAAGAAAATCTGGAGTGTCAAGAAATCATCTTGGCAAAGTTCATTAAGGAACAATTTAATGAAATCGAAGAACTCGAGCTGAGAGGAGTGTTTCAGAAAATGATTTTAAACAAACTACAAGATTCGGTATTTTTTTCAACTTTACCTTAATGTTAAACCAAGCCTCTGTTCTGCAAAAATTGCTTTCTTTCGTTTTATAATTTTGGTACGAGCTTTTTCTAGCAGCAAATCAAATGATTGTATTGACATACGAAGGTATTGCCTGCATCGGTCTTCATGTTGTCGAAGATTGTTATACAAATGGTGAAATTCGCCACAGCCCTGATCTTTTTCGGCTTATTGGATGAACACCAAATCTTCTTTTTTGTAACTTAAAGTAATTCTGTAAATGTTGAAACGACTTTCTTGTAAAAGACTGCGGTGAGCAGCACTCAACAACGACATTTTCAGAACAAATCGCTCAAGAACTTGCCGCTCGGATTTTTGTCTTATACATAGAAGAACCAAATTCTGAAAAACATGTCTCGTAACTCAATGCATTTTGTACTCAAATTTACACCCCATCTACTCGATTAATATTTACTACAAAGTTCTTATAAGCAATATTGCCTGTTTCGAAGGAGTCGAAGGAGTCGCGCACGATCACATATTATTTGCCTTGCATGAATGCGCAAAGCATAAACAGTCAGTCCATTGTCCACTTCTTACTGAGTAAGTCCGAGTGCAAAGTGTTGCAAAGTTATTTAGAAAAAGTGTTGTTTATAATTTTTGTAAGTTATTTCATTTTAATATTATAGTTGTTAGCGTAATTTTATGTATTCAGTTGGAAAACTACTACTATCTTCCTTTTTTTTAATTTAGATAGAAAAAAAAAACAGATGAATTTTCCAAAGAAACATTTACCTGCACCGCTCTAAAGGTTGAAGACAACGAAAACTTGGAAGTTTAACAGGAATATCACATTCATTACAGTAATATTAATTCCCTATCTCTATGTAAGCTACAAGTGGCATTTAATGACTCGGTTAGATATATTTACGGCCTACGAAGATATGACCATGTATCACAGAACTCAAATACGCTCAAACACTACATTGATGCAAGAAATTGTATTTTCCTGCATAATATTATAATGAATAATACTCCATCGTATTTGTATGAAGAACTTAATTTTGCTCGATCCCTTAGAACATTTACCATAATTCCATCACGTTGTCGGTACCGTAATTCATCTCGTTTATTTTTTATTTATGCAATTAAATTGTGGAACTCTCTTCCAATTGTTATCAGAAACATTTATAATTCCAAACGCTTCAAAAATGCTGTCCTCCTTTATTTCTCCCTCCTACCTTAAATTTCTAATGACTATTCTACTATCTCCATTTCACATCACCTTTCCTTTTTTTCTTATTTTTATTTTTTTTTGTCATTATTGTAAATTAAAATTAAGTAATTCCTACCTTGTTTTAATTGTAAAATATGTAGCTGTATACCTTATAACTAGGTACTATAAAAGATTTATATCTTAATGTACCATAATATTTTAGAATAATAATAAATTGAATTGAATTGAATTGAATTGAATATGATAAAAACTAGAACACTGTGATTTAAGGTAAAATATAATTTGAAATAATTTAAGTAATATAAATAGCTCTATAACTTGTTTTTCGAAATAAAATTAATTACACAAAAACTGTATGTCCTTCTTAATTAATTTCCATTTAGTTCTAAATTCTTTATGGAAGAAAAAGATTTCTATAAAAATCCAAGGAAAAGGAACTTAATATTCCTATTTCAAGATCATTTTGGTTCGCATAAATTAGTCTCAATAATAGATGCACGATTTCAGGAAAAAAGTTATTCAAATAAATGAAAAGTTCTTAAGTTCACAATAAATATTCTTGATTTGAGAAATAAGTTATTTATGTAAGAAAATTGATTTTGATTCCACTTAAATAATTAAGCAAACAGTTTCTTGGGTCACGAAAACCTATGAACGATTTAAGAAAAGAAACAACTTATTATAAGAAAACAATACTTGAGACAGAACACCTCATTAAACATTTGTTTTCTTAAATCAAAAAAAAAAAAAAAACTTGCTAATTTTAGTATTTTTTTCTCGTTCTTGACTCATGAAATACAAATTTGGAAAATGAGAAATAATTGGTTTGGACCATAACCGTCCTTTTTTTTCTTGTTTTAAGAAACTTATTTTTCCAGTTTAAAAAATATTTTTTTTTTCCGTGTAGCTAGTGTAAAAGACCAGTGGCAACTCTGCAAGAAAGCCATCATCACAAGGCGACTGGCTTGCCCGATTTCACTCGACCACCACCAAGAAATCTTTAGTTTGATGAACTTTGTAGACTGGCAAGCGCAGCAAAACCAGAGGCGCTGCAAAAGAGGACAGGACAAAACCTGGTCATGAAGGCATATCTGATGAGGAAATCCTTTCTAAGCAACCTGAGTGGAGAGTGGACGTTATCAGTGGAGTTTTAGGGGCAGATAGGTCCGCCGCCAATCAAAATTTCACACTTGAAAAGATCATGGAAAAAACCCAAAAACCATCTTTTTATCGTTTTCAAAGCCTATGACAGCTTTTATAGAGACGAGCTATACAGAGCCATGTCTAGTTTTGGCATCCCTGCAAAACTTGTCCGATGGACTAAGCTCGCTGCTGCATCAATGTCGATTCACCAATACCTTTAATTCCATAAAAAAAAAACAATGCCAACAAAACAAACAAACAAATATCACGAAAAATCGGACAAAGCAACGCGCCTAGACTTCTTTAAAATTATACATAAGAGAATTGTGTGAAACTCACCGGTTAATACACAAAACACGATCTTTTAAAAGTCAGTTTAATTGCTTGCATAACGCTTAGGATATCGACATTATTAGTAAAACACAAGCCCGAGGCGTCACCGGTGCGTTTGCTAGTATAGAAGAGCAAAAATTAGTTTGGTGGTTAACGAGGGTAAAAGGAAGTACATGCTCTCAACAAAAGAAGGGACACTATCGGACAATATTGACGAGTCGGACAGAACGTCCCAATCGGCAGCTACAGCCTTGAGATTTGAAAGGCACTTTGTCTATCTCCGGACTTGCAACAATATCTCGGCAGAGAACAACTCTTGCCATCAACCTTTGATCTTAGAAGACAATTGAGTAGTAGAGCCTTTCTATGTTCTCCGTAGGCAATTGAGTAGTAGAGCTCTATTTCGAACAACTAAGGAAATTCTATAATTCAAGTCCTTTTTTATGGCGCTGAAGCTTGGACTACAAACATGTGTCTAAATCATATAATGACATAAAATTTTCGGTCCCCTTTGCATTGACGGGCTTTGGAGGAGGAGATTCGACGAATTATTCAAGCTGTAAGCAGTGAAATCGACCGGGTCAACAAATGGCGCATCAGTCGTCTGAGAAGGCTAGGTAATGTAGAGCGAATTACCATCGGTAAGTATTTGAGTCTAACTCGGAGGCACAACACAGTAGGGCAACCGCTCGTCTTATGTGACGCGAACATGTACAAAGAGGCCTCACCCAACTTGTAGTGCACAAATATAGAGGCAGTAAGCTCAGGACCGGCCTACTACAGATTCTTGTTAGTTGCGGCGTCGGTTCACTCCGAACTCTAGAACTCCCTTAGTAAGTAAGGAGCAAATACGCCAGTAATACATCACTTCTGACAAAGAGAGCTCTTCATTTTGCAATAAAACTCTGAACCTGTCTTCTCGTCTCAAACTGATTCTTTTCGCTTCCATTCTGACTGTCAAACTAATTGAAGCTGTGTATTGTTTATCCTTGAAATCATCTGTGCAGTGCCGTAGCCAGGATTTTGTTTCCGGGGGGCTTGCTTCCAAATCTTACTTCTTTAAACAAAAAACCGTTTATAGGTATTCCAATTCATTGATTTTTATTAGTTTTTTTGCTTAAACGAACATACTTAAATTAAAATAAATGTGTAAAAAAAACCAACATTTTTTCAAAGAAGAACCCGTCTTGATTTTTTTTTGACATGAGATCAATCACCTTATCTGGATCCACATCAGTATCCCAATGAACAGATATCATAGCAAGTGAGCTCAATCTTGCAATCCCCATTCCGCTTGGGGACACTGTTTTAGTTCTTTTCATAGTTGAAAAGGTTCTTTCAACACTAGCTGTGGTCACTGGAAGCGTGGCCAAAACCGTAAGCAAGAAGTTTATGCCTCTAAAGTATCTAAGTCTTGTCACGTATGTACCTATATCAAGCAATTTCAAAACTTCAGTTGAAGGATCACTCGACGATATTTTTACGCACAAAAGAGTGTACTCATTTTTCAGAGCTGACAACGAAATTCCAATATCAAAGTAACATGTTAGCTTTTCCATTTCGTTCGCTCGCTCAACTGCAGCAAAACATGGGAGAAGAGCTTGAAACGATGGTAGAACGTCTTCGTTGAGCATGAATCTGTCCGTGAGATTTTGTATAAACGAATCTTTTCAAGGAATCGCAGTACAGACACTCTAAAATAGGCTTCAGTAGAAGAGCTTTCTGGATAGGAACGCGTTGTTTGTTTCAATGAAGTTCTTGGAGCTCTTAATTCAACTTCAAATAAGTCCTCGGTAAACTGGGATGTGGATTGGAAAGCCTCTCTGAAAAAATCGTCTGCATTTTCTCTGATGTTCTTAAGAGAACTCGTTACTTCTTTTGTGCGGTCGATTGCAGAAACGAAATCTAAGGATTTGTTCTGTAGGAAAACTGATAAGAGCAGAGTTAAGCTGAATAGCTTTTTCGCATACAATGAGGCTTAGGAAATCACTTTTTTGAACCGCTATCAAAAGTGTTGAAGCTTTCGAAGATATCGCCATGATCTGCTCGTTATTTCTTCAAGACTTTGAGATGCATTTGAAGAGCTCTACAAAGGAAATCACACTGTCATGCCTTTTAGCGGAATCTTATTTCACAAAGAAAGTTTTTTGTTTTTTGTTTAGATTTTCGGGGGGGTTTCAGTCCCTCAAGACAGCTACGTGCCTGCATCTGTGGCATCCTGTTGCAGATGCTGCATTACTCAGTTCGTCCCTTCCCTAAACAGATACTGACTGAAATTATAAAGGAAAAAAAATGATGAGACCTCCTTTCGAGTAAAATTTCATCACCCGCAATTACACAACTCGAATGCTCGCTGTCATCGCCGTCATCATCAAACAGAAATTCTAATCATCCGGCCGCGCGCCGTCAGTCCGATTGTGTGTGGGTTAATACTTTTATTTTTTTTTAACAAGTGTTTGCATTTTTTCCTCATCGTCCCTGGTGTTTTTCTTTTCGTTTTTCAATTAAAATAATTGCACCCCCAGCGCAAATTGGTTTTATGATAATTCCAGGCGAATACACACAGAACGTGTGCAATAGCTCCAATTGTTGCTCAATTAAAATACTCGCAGTCGCTGTGTAGACGTCACAATTATATGGGGACTGTGCTGGCCCCTACATACCCGCCCATAGGCCAAGTACATTCGTACACACAGTGGCAGCGTACGTGCGGTGCCCAACAAAATTACGAAATTGCAATATGTACCATGTACCTACTCCGGCAACTTGTTGCTGTGCATTGAAAAGGCTTTAGTGCGACCGATACGGTGCTACTGCTGTGTTGGCAATCTGTCTGGGAATGCATAGGTATACACTCGCGCTGAGAAGGCCGTCAATTTTGCCTTGCATCGGCCCGACATGGAAGACATTGTTAGGCTTGTGTCCGTCACACAGCGTGTTGTCTGGCCCTAGCCTAGATTTTCCAACTGCCGACAAATAATTCTTTGCAGCCGCCTTCGGCACCATAACCAGGTCCTGGTAGTTATGGGCGGATTGAGACTGATAATTGAAAACGCACTCGAGATAGTGACTGACTGCCTGCCGCCGCTACTTTGTATAGTCGGTTTTTGACTGCATGATTCGTGCTTTTCGCTGTTGACAGGCGACAACGATGCCGGTTATAGTAAAGCACAACGCTAATTGATGGGGGACACACTTTTTACTTTTCTGCGGCCTCATGCAAACAATGTGGATTGAGGGGAACCACCCCGTTAATTATTATTTGCTGTCTGTCTACGGTCTAGTGATAGGCTGATGTCTGGCTCGGTACAAACATACATGCTGGTGACAAAACTTAATCGAGGGTGCTGCTGGTGCCGGTGATTCAGTGAGCCGTTGCCGTCGACAAACTTCCAAAGCTGCAAACACCTGCCGCCGACACAACCGATGCCAATACCATTATCGGCTATCGATTGCGGTCAGTCGAAAGCAACGATATAGGTATCTATATGTAGAGGCGGGAATTTGCATCAGTAATACGCGCGATTCTCGGGAGGGTGTGAATTGAGTGACTCGCGGTGGGAGTCGTGGCTGACAGCATTTTGATGGCCGCCTGACGAAAGCTGCTGTGCGTTATCTAATGATGGCTTCGCTACAGAGGGATAGTTATCGCCGGAAAGTGTTAAGTGTTTTAGAAATCACTTTGCGGCGACACCTGAAAATTGGCTGCGTATACTAACAAGGGCAGCCAACAGTCTGGCCTAACGACCGCAAGTCATGCAAATGAATTATTTGGAACTGGGAAAGTCTCTTGTGTGTTGTTCTCTGTGGAAATTTTTGATTTCTCATGTAGGAATGATGGCGTCGCTTATAACTTTGTGCAAGGAACTGGAATGCTTTTCTTCCGGTTGAGGTTAAGTCACATTCACATTCAATTCGGTGTAAAAGTGATACGTTTTACAAAATTGATAAAGGGAGCCGCGCTGAAAGTAAAAAGGTGGTCACTCCGTCCTAAAGCATGGGGAATGCTTAAACGTTATGCTAGGGTTTTCACCGACCCCTACGCGCTAAAAATCTTATATTTGTCGTTTGTTCGATCGTTGTTGGAATATGCGTCCATTGTTTGGTGTCCATACTACAACACTCATGTTGTAAGAATCGAAGCAGAGATTCCTTGGGTTTGCCCTCAGACGTCTTCCTTTGGTCCGATTTAAATAATTTACCCCCTTACTCAGCCCGACTACAACTTATTGGACTCGAGTACCTTGAGGTTAGGAGAGAGGTGTCAAGAGTTGTTTTTATCCACAGAATACTTATTGTGGAGATTCACTGTCCTGATATTTTAAGTCTTTTGGGTCTTAATGTTCCATCACTTAATTTGCGTAATAACAAATTTATTATCTCATGTCTAAGGAAGGCCAAGTAATTTGTTGACAAACAAACAAATAAATAAATAAATAAATAAATAAATGAAATAGTTAACTACAAAGTTGAACCCCACAATATACAAGCAGATTTTAGTCCCATTAAGCTCGTATTAAGCTTTGAGGTATCTTAATAAAGGGTTTTTCAACAGGGACGCTACAAAAGTAGAGCTACAGGGACAGCAAACGACGCCGAATTTCTTGCCGCTCTTTTGACATTTCTCTTCAGTAAGGTTTGCCATTTCATGATGGAAAGATATACGAGCCAACAACGAGTCGAAATTATTAAATTTTACTACCGAAATTCGAAGTCAGTGGCCTCAACGTTAAGAGCGCTACGTCCAATTAATGGTCCCCATAATCGTCCTAGCAGATCAACAATTGAGCGTCTAGTGGAAAAACTTGAATCCTCAGGCACAGTATAAAATGTTCCCATGCCAGTGAGACAAAGAAGTGCCCGTAGTGTTGAGAATATTGCTGCCGCTGAGGCTTCAGTTGAAGAAAGCCCAAATGTGCCTCTCACACGTCGTTCTCAAGCGTTGGGCATCTCTGTGACGTCGTTGTGGCGAATTTTGCGAAAAGATCTTGGCCTACATCCTTACGAGATTAAATTGACGCAAGAACTGAAGCCGCTTGACCACCAGAAGCGTCGTATGTTCGTGAATTGGGCTCGTTCGTGAACAACTTGAAAATGATTCGGATTTTCATCGAAAAATCATCTTCAGCGATGAGGCTCATTTCTGGCTGAATGGCTTCGTCAATAAACAAAATATGCGGTATTGGTCAGGCAGGAATCCACACGTACTCCATGAGTCATCATTGCATTCCGAAAAAATTACGGTTTGGTGTGGTTTATGGGCCGGCGGCGTCATTGGGCCGTACTTCTTCCGTGATGATCAAGACCGGCACGTTACTCTGAATGGGAATCGCTACCTTTCAATGATAACCGAATATTTTTGGCCCCAATTGGATGATATGGACTTGGAGGACATGTGGTTCCAACAGGACGGCGCCACAAGCCACACAGCGAATGTCACAATCAATTTATTGGAAACCAAGTTTGGAGAACGTGTTATCTCACGAAATGGTCCAGTCGCTTGGCCGCCTCGGTCGTGCGATTTGACGCCGTTAGACGATTTCCTGTGGGGCTACGTCAAGTCTACGGTCTATGCCAACAAGCCAGCGACGATTGATGAACTTCGTACGAATATCGAACGTGAAATTGGAGCAGTATCGACCGATTTATGCTTGAAAACCGTCGAAAATTGGGTTCAGCGTCTGGACTTCTGCAAGCGTGCCCGTGGTGGCCATGCAAAAGAAATCGAGTTCCATACATAATGGCATCGAACGTACTTTCACAGGAATAAATAATTTCATTGATATCCAAAACCGTTTTTGTTTTATTTATTTTTTGTAGCGCTCTTATTGAAAAACCCTTTACAAGCACAAACTTTAGCTAAGAAAATATTGACGTCACAGAGTGGCCAATTATATGAAAAGTTTGCAAAAATTATTTGTTTAATTTTTATTTATGGAAATGATACCTTGAACAGAGACAAACGAAAAATTGTATGGAGTGTACCAAGGATATGATTATACAGTTATAAGGTTTTTAAACTATTTTGTTACGCTTTCCCTTTTCGGATTTTTTTTTTTGTCACATTTCTCTTTTTAATGTTTTATTTTTTTATGAATTCAAATTGCGAAAAAATTTTAATCAATACATTAATATCCCATTGAAAATTAAGGCAGACAAAATTTATATATCTACTTTTTAAAGAATTTCATATATTCCTTGTTTGAACAGAAAATATATCGTTTTATTAATTCAATTCATTAATTCCAGGTTACATATTATGCATTTCTTTTAGCAACATATTTAATACAAAAAAAAAACGAGTGTGCTTTAGACCACACGACTGAAGTAAAACTTCTTTAGCGCAATCCATAATTCTATATGATTGTATGCAGTGTTTTAATATCGTGGGATTTATCCCTTTTTTTGGTAATTTCGATGTCCGAAAAGCCTTCCGTGGGATAAAGGGAAAAAGCACAAAAAACAAACCGCTCTTGTAGATAAATCGTCTTTTATTAAAATTTTCTAGTACCAAAAAATAATCATAGCAGTGTTACAATCTGCGGTTGTTTGTGCCGCTAACACTGATTGTATGTACTCGCAAACGAAATACTGACTGATATATTATATACACTGGCTATAAGAGGAAGAGAAAAAGAAAATGTGTGCGCGCACTGCTGTCTCTTACTCCTACAGTGTGATACAGACAAAAGGCCACAAAAAAAATCAAATTTTTTTTTTAAATTTTTAAAATAATTGCTTGCTTAAAAAAAAACTTTTATAAAACACAAGACTCTTCAATTCAATAAGGAACGTAGTAGGAACTTTGTCAGTCTTTAAACAACTAAACAACGTTCTGCACAAAATTACCAGCTGCTAGAAGGCATGGGATCATCTACCATCTTCGATCCTTTTTTCTTTTAACAAAACAAAAATTGACCAAAAAGTAAAATCCTTTTCTTTTTGTACTATGAGGTCTGAAAAATCCCTTCGTACCTTTTAGCTTATCATAAGTGAGAAAATCCCGCAAAAAGGCATAAATCCCCCGATCTGGTATCACTGCTGCACTGTGGGCTGTGGCTTAGATATACGAAACGAAACGTAACTCTATCTCTTTCTATCTTCACTAACTTATATCTGCCTCTCAACTTCCGTTCGCGATTTCCGTAACGTTTTTGTGACGCATTCACCAGCTTACCCCCGAAGTCAAGTGTGCCTAAAGAAGTTATACTTCAAAAATAAAAATAAAACTTCATATAGAGATGAATAAATAAACAAATAAGAAAAAGCAAATGAATTTAATATAAAAAAATTAATTCAAAACTAAATAAACTCATCATCATCAGTGTAGGAATCGACTTCTTCAGGTGACAATAATAAATGTGCAACAATAATTGCAAAACATCTGAGTCAAAATTGGATTTTTTTATTTTTGGTTGGTGCATACTTGTGATGAGAGGATCTGAAGAAATTAGAATTCGATGGAGTATATCCTCGTTAGTTTGTTCACGCGAAAATCCGTGAAAAATGTTCCCTATACCTTTTGAAAATTTTATTGTTGGCCTATTGTGCTTCCTCACTTAATTGCCCTATTCACTAGTTTCGAAGCAACAACATTGACTGACGTTCTCAGACTCATTTCCGCCGTTGAATACTTAGAGCGCAAATCTTGGGTTTTCAAGCACTTAGACCTGTCTGACTCTGAAGATTCAACGAAATTAGATTTAGGTCTCCCCAGTGAATTTTTTTCATAATTTGGAAATCCTATTGAGGTTTCTAGCCAAGTGGAATTTGTGGCCGAAAATCTGTCTTTCATTTTGTAAGAGCTCGACCAACTTTTTTTTTAAATCAGATACAAAATGAGATATTTTTTCATTAAGCTCATAACTTTAGTATTTAGGGCAGCTTGTGCGTTTTTTAAATAATTCCTCAAAAATAAAACATGGCCACTCAGCTTTGGTGGACCTGACTCGTTCATTTTTTCAAATAAAAAAATCCTTAACAAGAAAATGTCCAGAGCTGCCTGATCCTAAAACAAATAAAAAAACATATCGCATATTACGGCTTAAATATGGTCACATCAACGGCTGATTAAATAAAAGAGTGCAAATATGTGCAAACTTTTTTTTTGTTCACGAAGCACTACAGCATTAACAACAACATAACACAAAAAACGGGACACAATCTCACACCTAAGTGAACTAAAACTTTGCCACTTTACATAAATAGAAGAAAACCTAGGTGGTTAGATTAACATGTTTTTGAAACATTTTTTTTTTCACATAACCAAAACACTTCAAGATATATTTTTATTTCTAAAAATAAAGCCCTGACGCCATACAAATTTGGTATTTGTGCACACTGTTTTCACAAAATTATTAACACTTGAACCACTCAGTCGCTCTGCTAAATTGTCAATGACAACGATTCATAGGTTTAATGTTCGAAGTTTAAACTGTTGCAAGTAGCCCCCCTGCACCTATCATACTTTCATAGCCTGTTTTGTATATCTAATTAATAGCTCTATCGATCTTACATAGCACTGCATCAATTGGGTATAATTTAAATTTTCCTATTTTTGCCAACTTTATGGGTTATCGTAGGAGGCCTGAGGGAGGACCAAAATTTATTAATACGACCCAGTGCACCTCGTGTACGATTTTGCCTAGATTCATCGATAGACCTACCTACGACAAGTTAACGAAGCCTTCAAGACCCTGAATTACGTTGTTAGGGTTAACATCGAGGCAAAAAACGGGTTCCAGTGCTAATCACACCTTCAGTTAGAGCTCGGAAATTCTTACAGCGCTCGATTGGCAAGAGAACATAAATGAAAGCAACAAAACGCCACAATGGCCCTTCACCATTCAGTCCATTCTATTGGAATAAATAGGAAATCATCTCCCAAAATGATACGCTAGATATGCACGGCTGTAGCAAGGCTAATATGGACCTATGGCAGTCCGCATGGTGGCCGGTAAGCAAAAAAGGCCGCATACCGAAACGGTTTAGACAAGTTTACGGTCTAGGGTGCTTTGGCAGCTGTTTCAGAACCAGATCACCAACCTAACGTGTCAAAATTATTTTAACAAAATTTTGCTTTCAAAATTATGTTTTCAAAATTCTGCAAAATTTGTTTTTGTTCTTTTTTAAATTTCAACCCCTCTTTTTGTAATTTTTTTTTTAATTTCTTATATTTTTTCAATAGATATGGTTTTTTATTTAATTTTTTTTTTTTTAATATTTAATCTAATTTTTATTGGTTCCTTCTAATTTAAATTTTATTTCTATTTTTTAACTTTTAAATTAAATTTGTTTAGTTTATATTGTTGTTAGTTAAAAAAAAACTGAATAAGCAGAACTTTATTGCTTTAAATTTGAAAAGCAGACTTTTTTTAAAGCAGCCCTAAAAATAAGCAGAATTTTTGGGTGAGAAGACAGAATTTTGCAGAGCAGAATGTTGAAAGCGGAATTTCTACCCGCTCCCAGACCTTGATAAGTGGGATCATCTTTTCCATAGCAACATTTTGTTTAATAAGGAGTCGCATTTGTGGTGTGTATTTTTGTCGCATTTGAAGTAAGGATAACCACCAGTAAGAGTTTTACCAGACCTTATTTTTTTTTGGAATATGCAAAGCACAAGAAGTTTGCTAAGTGACGGTGGGCATCAGTAATGCCAACGAATTTTAACTGGACGACGCAACATGCCCACTACGCATAGGTTTCGGCATTAATCTATACCCCTATCCCCTATGTAGCTAGCCATCCCCACTTTTTTAGGACGGATTTTGTTCTAATTAGGCCTCGCCACTCATAAGCACTTCCATAAGTCACCATTTTTTTTTCAAATCAAACACAAACAAGATTGGAAAAGCAAACACTCTCTGTCTGGCTGCCCGACTATCTGTGAATATGGGGTACACGGTACACCCAAGTCTCCTGACGTCAGCGATGATTGTCACACAGTTTTGGTGACCTTTGCTGTTGTAACGCTCATTTAAGCGCGCGGGCAACTGTCTGCGCCCAGTCTGTAATTCAGTCAACCAACCACCAGACGGACACGCAGATGGGAAAACAAAGCAGTGCACATGTAAGACTTGGCGGGATCAGTTTTCCTCTGACAAAAGCACACTATCTCGCATATAGCATCCCCGCATGTTTTGCGATATCGCCACACATGACCGAGCATCGAAGTGGCTTGGAATGCCCGACGACTGATCCAACTGTGAGAGATGCACACGACCCTGTAACTGTCGCATTTGTGGGCCGGCGAAGAGGGTGGAAGACTTTGGCGACGGTGCATGCATGCTGCGCTTTGCTGCCATTGCTGTCTGCCTTTAATTAACGTCATGACGAATGATGATGCTGCTCTTCGAGTCTCCGACTGTGCGGCGGTTGTGGCACGGCCTTGTGCTGTCATATCCAATTGGTTAACAAGCGGGGATAACTTTTTACGATTTTCATCTTCATATGCTGGCTTTCGTTTTTTTTTGCCTGCAACGTTTTTCTCCCGGTGCAGCTTTGTGTCTTACACCCCTCCGTCGTGCATTAAATTCGATCTGTCAATAAGAAACCCTCAAGTGCATTCCGGCCAAGCCAACGGCAGCGACCATACTATAAAAGCAAACGTAAAAAAAATCTCGTTATACACTTTTTGTCACCGACAACAGCAACGGCGGCCATTGCCGAAATTTATGCAAGAAAAAAAGAGAGAAACAAAGCCCAGGCAGGATTGCACAACCAGGATACGGCAACGAAAACAACAACGACGCTGATGACATCCTGCATGCAATTGGTATCAAATTACCCCATTTTTTGTTGTTGTTATTTTTTGTATGCACTAAACTCTCAAATTATCGACGACAAGGATGACGCTGACGCTGGCGACAACGGCGGGGTTAAAAACGAATCATGCAACAAGGTTTTTTTTTTTTTTTTATTCTGGCGACATTGGTGGACGGCGATGACGATGATGATGGGATGGTGGTGGTGATGTTGAAAATGCATTTTTCTGCTGCACTGAACAGACTGCATGCAACGCCTTGCTCGCTGTGATGCTTTTGTGGCTCTGTTTCCCCCATCAGTCTGAGGGAGTAACAGCAGGACGGCGGCGAAGCATTTCTGCTCTTAAGTGCATTGGCAGGACATCGTTGTATGTTGTCGTCGATGGATGCACTCTGAAGCGATTAACAACGAACGCTGTAAAAATGCATCATGATGCATTCAAGTCCTTTCCCATTGACAAAAAAAAAATATATATGCATTGTTGGATTTTTGTTCATTAATCCTAGAGGCAGGTCGACAGAGCGCGATGCATTTCAAACTACATCGCAGAGGGACTCTCTTTTTTTTTCCCTCCTGGTATTTCAGTGAGCAAAGGATTCTATCAACTGGACTGGATGTCTTCACTGTCCTGTTTGGTTCGTCATTAGCTTTGGGTTGGAAGAGCAGTTGAATGCCATCGAATGAACTGCATTCTTATGCACTTTTGAAGGACATGCGCTTGTCCATGTTTAGTAATACGGAGTAATAAAATTGTGCAGCAACGGATGAAAGGAGTTCCATATCATATTACAGAGTATGCATATAAATTTGAGACGACTAGAGCTTGGATTTCAAAATGAGAAGAAATGCAGGTGAAAAGTGCATCAAAGCGGAAGTTCATATCACAGATATCTTCCAAAAAACGACAGCAATGCGAATCTAAGTCTTTGACATTCAACAAATCGGAATCAAAGTTCAAAGATCATTTAAATCAAGGACAATATCTGAAAGTACGATCAGAAAATCAGAGCCAATTCAGCAAAGTCAAAAAATGTGTATAAATGGACTGCACGCGTTCCATTTAACAGAATGTCAAAAAAAAAATAAGTGCACAAGTTTGGTTTTATTTTATTAAGTAGGTAGGTAAAGATCTGAGAACCGACGCTAGATAAAATAAACGGTGAATAGAATATAGGAAAAGGAATATGTAGTGTTAAATAAAATAAAAACTTTTGGGTTATTCATCTTATAGGCATAGTACCTAAATACATATAAATAACTAGCGGACCCTCGCTAGCTTTGCTAGGCGTTAAAACTTGAAGTTTGATACGGATTTCTTATTCAAAAACAAACCATTTTCATTTTTGTGATCACTGATCAATTTGTACTAAAAAAAATCACACGTATGTTGTATCAAACCAAATCCCACAAAGTTGTCAATGGTTGTTGATCAATGAAGTGTGACTCTCGCTTTTGGAGGAAAAAAACTATAGCGCATTCATAGTTGTGACTTTCTGACAAAGCTATTTCCCGTATCTACGGCGTATAAGAAAACTGAGAGTAGCTTGTGACCACACACCAGAAGTGAAACTTCTCTCGCGTTTTTTTACGTGTTTTTTCATGCGTTTTTTGACGGGCTTTTTCGTGTGTTTTTTTACGTGTTTTTTCTTACGTTTTTCTAGGCGTTTTTTCGCGTGTTTTTTTACGTGTTTTCGTGCTGTTTTTTCGCTCGTTTTTTGCCGTTTTTTTTCTCGCGTTTTTTCGCTCGTTTTTGGACGGTTTTTTCACGTGTTTTCTCTCACTTTTTTGGCGCGTTTCGACTGAACGAAAGGAATTGAAAGAAAATTCACCCACCAGAGAGAGCCGCATTTGTTTTATGTTGCATGCAGTGCTTATTTTTTTAAAATTCTATATAATTTCATTAACGGCAGCAATTTTTGCTCAATTAGGACCACCATACATACTCAAATGATAAACAAAAGAAGAGCAACATGAGTTTTTGGGTATTAAAATGCAATCATATCATCAATTCAACAATTTTATTTATGCAAATTTCAATTTTGAACAACCTCTACCTCTTACACTCTATGATGTTAATGTTACCATCTTTTTTTTGTGATGTAAATAAATAAAAAATATTTCTGAATTTATTCCTGCAAACAAATTAGGTCTTTTTCGAAAATTTCTCTAACGATTTCAACCAAATTTTATATTTGAGCTAAAGTAGGTGGGGTTAACATGACGGTATACGCAATTTTTGCTAAAAAATCGAACAAATTTAGGTAGATACTTTCGAAAATGTGTTCATACGATTTGAACAAAAATAAATTTATGTAATATGATCATTTCTAACTTGATAGCGAGCTCAGTTTTTTTTCTAGATTATCGTATACAGTAAATTTTTGAAAGAAAGCGTTTTTGAAAAATGTTGTTTCTATTATTTACAAGAAAACGAGCCCATCGATTTCGATCAAAATGCAGAATTGGAATAAAATTTACATTTTTTTCAAAATTCCTACCTTCTTGTTTTCCATTCGAACCCCCGAAAACCGTACTTTAAAAAATAATGCACATATTAAAAAAAAAAAACCCTATTTTCGATTTGAATAAAACTGGAAATACTCACATACAAATAGATATATTTCTCTGTTTTTAGGTAAATAGTTGAAAAAACAGTTTACATTTTGAACTTTCAATGTGGGTTCCAATTTTGGTTTCATAATTTTACAAAAAAAAAAAAAAGGTTTATGTTATATCAATTATATCGCGAAAACTATTTTTTTTAGAATTTAAAAAAGATTTTGCAGGTCGATAGCCGCGTTCAAAACGTCTTGGACCTTCATAATTCTTATCAGAGATGGATTTTCTATATTTTCAAGCAAATAAATGTCAAACATAATCTTTAAGCAGTCTGCCACAAGTTTTGCCGCACCTTAAACGTCTTCGACCTTCATATTTGCGATGAAATAATTATACTTTATATAATAAAACTTCTGACTGGTTACATATATCAATTATCTAAGTTTTGGAAAAACATGGATATTCAACATAGTATTACTCACTAAAGCGACGACCATTAAAATGCAAGACTTTGGTGTAAAGCAGCAGCCATACATCATCCTTCAACTCATCTTGGTTATATCTTGCACCCAAAATTTCCTGTGGACTTTTTGTTTTCTCGAGGCTCGAAGAAACTATAAATCCTAATTTTTCGGAAGATTACGACCTCTGAATTATCAATTGTCACATCCTATGCTTAACGCATAACCTCAACAGTACATAGGCAGGTAAAGGTCAAGCGGAACACGGCACGGATAGGGTGATTAAGCTACCAAAAGAAAAACCACAGAACATTTGGTGGCAAATCAATTTGGTTCGGTTAGTAAGAACATTAAACCACTACCCTTAAAAAAATGCAAAAAGGTATCACATGACTCATGGCAACAGAAAACGAAAGCCACCGCAATAAATCGATTGACAACAACGCAGACATTAGGGTTGAAAATGTGTCCTTAAAGTCCTTTCGCTAGAAGCAAAAAAAAATACCACACACACAATTAAATGCAGCGAATGCGATGCATTTCGTCCCTTTTGTTCAAATCGTCCTTCCGGATTTTTTTTTCAACTACATTTATTATGCCTTTTCCTCCCTTTGCTTTGTTCCACTTATAATTTACCTAAGAAGACTTGTAGCGAGAAAAATTCAAAATTTATTCCACAAAAAGACTTAGACACGGCAGACTTATTAATCGTGTGCAAAAACGGGAAGCAGGAAGTCGGTGCGGTGGAAGACAGTGCTGCCTGTCCAGGGGTAGTTCAGCTGTCAGCTCTCACACATTTAATTTGCAACAGAAACTGAGGTACGAGCTCCGAGGGCACATCATGATAATTACCGTAAGGGTTGTTTCCTTTTTTTTTTTTTTTCTGTAATAGACATTATCGGTTCTTTATTTAAATTAAAAGGGATGCCATTGTTAAACATTTTAATTAATTAGTATTTAGGTTTTTCGGTCACCCAAGAGTGGTTGGTTGTAAATTGATAGAAATAATTAATTCGCAGCCGAGAAAAGTTTAAAAAGGAAAATGCGCTTCTCCATGGTTCATGGTGGGAGATAATATATTGTTACTGGATTTTTGTGATCTGATTGCTCATTTCAGATATTTTGAATGTTTTTGATATTACCAAAATTAAAAGTAACCGCTTTTTGGACCATTCCACGGAAGTTTTGGAGAATACCAATCTATTTGAAATGTAGTCTCGGGGAAAAGTAAATAAAATATAAAACGCTCGCAATATTCTGCTAAAGCAAATGAAACACCTTTCAAATGGGTCCTGTGAATCCACTCAGACTAGCTTTTGGGAAGAAGGCAAATTTTCTATTTATTCAGAAAATAGGATACACCTCTGGACTGATAATAATAAGACATAATAGAGGTAATAATTCGTATTCCGAGAAACAGATTTCTTAAGGATAAAAGTAACGTCATTAAAATGTCCTCACATGGACGACTTCTTTCTTGAAAATCATGCAGAATGTTCTGGTATTTATTTTTTAATGGAAATAGTTTCTAAGGATATTATTTGCTTATATCGTTACAACATTAAACTCCGAAAGTGGACGATGGTTTTCGAGAAAGCCAAGAACCTTTTGGTAGCAGCAAACGCATTCAACACTGAAAAGGACACAGCGACCCACCTCAACGAAGTAAGATACTCTAATAAGAAAAAAATTTAAAAAAATTATTCAATGCAATCGCAGTTGTTGTTTAAGAGGAAAACAAAAAAGTATTTCCCTAATAAAACAGGGCAGTTTACTAAATGTGCAAATGGACTTCGCCCATATTATTCATACGTAGGTTATACATTTGGACATTTTTACTCTGTGTGTTGCCACTTTGTTTAAAAAACTCTGTAAGACTTTAAAAATATATGAATGTCTGATTGGTAAATTTTGCAACACTTTAAAGGCCAACTTTCAGCAAATCGATTTTTGTTAAATATAACTCGAACTAAATGTTTGTAGGGCTATTAATAAGGTATTAAAGGTATTAGCATACACTCAGAAAAAAAAGATTTTTAAGCGAACAACTTTGAGATTTTTAAAAAATTCTAAGCTAAAAGTTCTTGGTTCAAATATTATTTTTGTTAACAAGGACTCGTTTTTAAGTATTCAAGAATCAGGTATTCAGCGTAAGAATAATGTACTCTCCATAAGTATTTTATTACATTATTGCCAACAATTTCATTCTTAAATCAAAGATTCTGATGAAGAAATGAACCCAAATTCATTTTAACCAACGAAAATTGTTGGCATTACAATTTTTTTTTCTGAGTGTACGAACCACCCCAGCTAGTGCTACCGTATTGTAACTTTCCGTGCGCAACGAACATAGTTAATCGTGGTTAACACGTTCTTGGAGCAAAACGGCTTTAATAAATACATTTTACGTGTGACCAACATCATGTACGATTTTAACCCTTATTAGTTTTTTTAATTTAGATTGATATCAATTGAAGCTCCTAGGTACTTAAAATGTTGTACTGATTCAATTTTGCGAACATTTTCGGTGCATTGCCTAAACCTACTCATATGAACAGGTAAAGAAAACGGTTTACAGCAGTGTTGCCAGAAATGTTCTAACGGGATATGACAAATTAAGAAATAAATATGCTAAATTTGATGGAGGAATAAAACAGAATATTCTAAAGTTTAATACAACGACTTTAGCAAAAAAAAAAAGTTAAAGCTAGTAAAAGTGTTATCATCAGCCCAGCCGAGGCCTTGATACCCTCCACTGCATACAACTCATGCAAAGTTTTAGGCATGTGAGGTAGTACGTAATTACATTGAACAACAGACAGAGAGACACATGGGCCTGATATTGATTTTGTATGGGAGGTACCAAAACTACTTGACCGACATAGCCCATTTTTAATACCAACTTGACGACAGTAAAACTAAATCCTCTCATAAAATTTCACTTGCCTGGGTAGATTCTTTTCGATGCTATCGTGTTTTAAAATATTGGTTTTGTATGGGAGGTACCAGAACTACATGACCGACATAGCCCATTTTCAATACCAATCTGACGACGATAAAAATAAGTCCTTTCACCAAATTTCATTCGCCTATGCAGACGGACAGACAGACAGACTTACATGGCTAAATCGATTCAGAATGTGATCCTGATTCAGAATATATATACTTTATGAGGTCTCCGGTGACTCCTTCTTTGCGTTACAAATGTAATGACAAAGTGAATATACCTTCCTGTGGAGGGTATAAAAAACAATAAGCCGGAAATATACCGATATATTTGCCTGTCCATTTAGGAAGAAACTTAAATTTAATTGAGCAGCAATTCATGGCTCACGGCAGTTGACTTTTACTTAGATTTTTGTTTTTAAGGTTTAACACTTTGGCAGCTGATACTTCAAATTGACAAATTGTCATACAAATCTTCAGTAATGCCAAATGCAGAAAACTTTGATGGATGCGTTCGTTAAATGTATGGCGAAATATACCACCAAAGTCTTTGTGTTTTTATGTAGAAAATTTAAAATATGCTAGATTGCAAATAGCATATTTTATTTATACTTATATGCAATTTAAAGTTTAAATATGCTAGATTTAGAATAAAAAATGCTAAAATGGCACCACTGGTTTACAGTCGATTGCGTGAAGCTACAGGTTATAATCAGATAGACATTACCTTCAATGACATCAACTTTGTTTTCTCACTGATAACCAATTTGTGGGCAGTAAAGCACAAGTTTAAACTTTCAAGATCCTCCTGGATCCTTTTGATACATTCAAATACAGTTTTGTATTCATAAGTGAACGCTATATCGTCTGTAAATGGAGTTAAAATACCATTTACCTTAAGCTTTAAAAGGGATTATGTAGATTAGAAAAAAACAAAAGGCCAAGTACAGTACCCTGAGGGCACAGATTTTCAGCGATCGAGACTCACTCAAGATACCATTGACATTGACTCTCTGTTTTCTTAATTTTAGAAACGATTGCAGCCATTTAAAAATGTTACCTCGAACACCAGCACTTTAAAGTTAGCTGAGTAGCAAATCATGGTCCACCATATCGAATTCTTTTGTCATGTGTATAAACAGACTAGGGTTGAAAAACGTGTTACAATCGTAACTTTTAAGTTACAATGGACTTTGAAAAAATACACAATACAATCGCCTCGAAAAAGGTACACTCAAAGAGTATTTTTTAATTTTGAAAAAATATATATTTATAAAACTCATTGGCCCTTAGCAACAAAACATTTTATTTATATACGGAAAACAGCAAAATCTGAAATACCAACTCGAAATCCACACAAGTCAAATCCAAAGTATCATCTGTCAAATCCAATTATAGTTGAAATTCACACTGGGGCGAGTATTGTTAAATAAATTAGTAAAATAAAGTAAGTTTTACTTCGGAAAGTTAGGGCTTGCTTGAATGGATATGAATTTTTTCTGAATGTAGTGTGGTGCGTTCATTTATTAGGGCAGTCTAATATTGTTACGGTTGTAGGTATTAACAACTAAAAGTGACACAAATTTCAAAGGTTTTTACTTTTTTAAATTTCTCATTGCTTTATATGTCCAATCATAACAATTTTTGTTCATTTGGTTCACATCAACGACAACTTGAGGATTGAAGCTCGCCTCTGTTGGAACAACAAAATTGAGTCACAATAGCTGAATTTTGTTAAATTGTTAAATTTATTTCATTTCTATGAAATGCTAGGTGGGATTTCGAGTTCAATACCTACCAAAAGAGCACTTTAGAGTCGAATTTAATTTTTTTCATTTCTATTTAGTGCTTTTATCCCATATTCGGAAGTTTCGGTTAGAATGTTTAACGATATACAATTTTTTTAATTTTTGCATCTTACAAGATCGTTGAGTGAAATTGTTAATCCTTAAGGAAATGTTTTTAAAGTATGTAATTGGAATTGATTTGGAGATAGTAAAAGTTCATTATTATGCAGATAAACAAGTTGAAAGGCAAATTTAAGGTTTTAACTTGTATTTTGATTTCATTAAAAATACAATTTAAGAAATCCGATTTTAAAATTGCTGTGCAAAAAAAAGCCCAAATGGAATTGCGTCATAATACATAGAACTGATAAACATCTCGAGATCATTCCAAATTTTGTACGAAAACTATATCATTTTCCTATTGGTATACGAAAGTAAAAAATATAATATAATATATTATATAATAATTGGGCCCGAAGAAATACAATCGGAACTAAGATTTGCTTACACACATTTCATTTTTCATCCCTGAAACAGACCCATGGTAGATTTATTGCAGCTCAAACTACCATTCAGTTGACTACATATTCTCAAAATAGCATCTTCTGTTCACATTTCTGCTCTAGGCCCAAACTGGTTGCTACAAACGAAATTGAACTTGTCTAGGAACAACAAACTTTTTAATTAAACCTACCTTCACCCGGGTAGATATTTGAATTTTTATCTTATAAAGTCTGAAACTTATCTTAAAACCCTTCCTACTCAGGGACTGAATTATTGATTTGTACACGTAAATGGTAAAATTTCCTTTTTTTTTGCTATTTATTCGCAGGTTTTTTAAATTTTGATGTTATTTTTGCATAGATGAACAGTTTTATATTTATACATTTTGTATTGACACGAAAAGTAAGCACTGAACACCGACTGAAGTTAAATTAGAAACACACGGTCTTGTGTTCTGGTTTATTTGAATAAATAATAGAACATTTGGGGAAGAGTCTGATAGGAGGTGCCCTATCAGATGCTACCCGATCGGCACTTGTTATTTCAGAACTAAATCGATGAAACCTTGTGATTGATTTGATGTGACAAACCGACATTGCCACGCGATATGGCAACTTTTTGCATCAAAGTTTACTTATACCGCTTCAAAATTTGGTCGGTGACATCCCATAACTAGCAAAATTCCATTATAAGCTGAAAGCTCTTTTCGATTTTGATACTTCCCATTTCATTTGCTTCGGTATTAGCACTGTCACTGAGCTCTACGTCTACCTGTTCCCCACCGATTTTAGCATCAGAGTCAGGAGTTTCTTATACATGAACTTTATTATCATCATTTCAAATCCATCGTCAAGATCTATCTCCGAATTAGAACAGATTACCTTGATTAGATTTTGAAAATACTGTTGCTGATTTTGGATCAACGTATGATCGAAAAAATAGTATGACAATAATAGTTAGTAACAAAATTACGAAATGTGTTTCGAAAATATCAAATTAAGCGTAAACTTGAATTGAAATATAATATTTTCTATTAAGCCCTTTATATTTACAATGCTTCAACAAATTTCATTCAAAAGAACAATTTTAGGGGCGATTCTCTCGTTCCTTCAATGAAAAATGCTTGTCTGCAATATGCAGCACACGAAATTTTCGTTAAGAATACATTTCAAGTTACAAAATCAATGGATGGAATTTTTAATGGCATACTCTTCATTTCAGCAACAAGAGACCAGCTTCTTTACAAAATTTAAAAATTTAAATTAACTTATTGAACAAAATAAAAATAAAATAAAATAGTTTAAGAAAACAATATTAAAGAAAAATTGCATGCTTAATATATAAGAATCTAATGTATCTACCCGGGTAGATACTGTCCATGCGGGTACTTGAAATCTTCCAATCATTCGAAGGTTAAGCAGTTTTTTTTTTTAAATCTTAGAAAAGGTAGAAACAAGAGAAATATACCCATAATTACGTTGACCGTCAGTTATTAAAATAATAAACAGTTCTGTATTTGTGGACGACGTTTATTTTGAACTATTTTTTATACAAAAATAAATAAAAGTTCTGAATCTTACAAGTTGTTAATTATTTGTTCTATTTTTCATTTTAAATCTTAGAAACAATAACGTAAACATTAAGAAATCCAAAATTAAATGAACAATATGTATCGGAATAGAAGCTGGGGAGGGAAAGAGACGGCGACATCACTGGCGCTGAGGGGAGAGGATGAGAAAAGGGATTCATGGTGGCATTCAAGAAAGGAATAAGGAGGAGAACGGACGGGCTTACTGATTTAAATAAAAGACGGAATTAGTAATTTTCATAGAAGACGTAATAAATCATTTTAAAGAGAATTAATAATTTTAAAGAGAATTAAAAATTTTAAAGAAGACGTTATAACTCATTTAAAAAATAATAATAATGCCAGTAATATAGTACTAAAAACTTCGTTCAATTTAAGTTTTTTTTTAATTTTTAATAATTCAAAATTGTGGTGAAATTCCTTTCTTTTTCTATTGTTCGTTATTTGGAATTCTAAAATATCACGTGGCCCAGTACCAGCTGACTTGGTTTGCGTGTTTGCTAAAGTATCATAAGAGATAAGACTCATGTTGCCGATAAACGTTTGACCTTAACTCCAAATACAAAGTGTGGAGTCAGAGACGCACCCCTATACACACACAACTCTATTCACAGAAATAAAAATGTCATACCCCATTTTACTCGGTAACAGATACAACTGATTCACTGTGCTAATTGCTAAATATGTTCAATGTTCGTAGAAATCTAAATGTATACCCAATTATCACCGTCTAGACGTATAGACACGCAATAATGCCCGATAAGCGAACGGGTGTATATAAATCATCGAACTAACACCGCAACGATAGTTCCACTTCATGATTCACCTGTGCGCCAGGCACGAGTCTGGGCCATTCCGGCTAAAGTGATATGAAATTAGAACACATATGCGTTTATAGCGATAAGTGCGATATCGTATTGCACACAATACTGTATATGGTGACACTAGAGCAAAGATTAAAACATGAGGTCTTTAACGGAAATGGAAGCGTACCCGTATCGCACTTGAAAGCAATAATAATATGCTTCGACAACTAGAAAAATGCTTGGAAACCTAACCTAGTCCAACCTGTATATACCCTATATATATAGGCGTGTTCTTTTATCAGCAAACACAGAAAAGAAGAATCTTTAACACACAATCAAAAGTTAGCAATTCTACTTGCCAATCCCACAAATGGTGGAACAGCAACCCGAAATTTGACCTAAGTTCGGGTTGCCATGGCTGTCTAAGCTAACCTAGGACAGCAAGTTTTAAAATCCCGGACTTTGGAGGACATCATCTACCTTAAAAAAAGAGGACAAAATAAAAACAAAAACTAGGTCCACAAACTCAAACGAAAACATATTTCGTCTTTAAAATAACATAAACTAAACTAAACGCCAGATAAAATGTTTACTTATTTTCTTGGTGAAAGGGGGAAAAAACAAAACAAATTACAATTAAGCTGAACGAATGAGCACGTTCAATTAAATTTTGCAGTTTGACATTTAGAGTCAAAATTTGATCTCAAATAAGATCTGTTCCATTTTATGTTTTCTCTCAGATTTGTATTGGTTCGGTTTTTCTTTTTAATTCAGAGTTCGATGATGAATGTTGAAGGACATGTTCTCCAAAAAGGGGACGCATGGCAACCCTACCCTAAGTGACAAAATGAGCCGAAGCCGGGAGGCGGGCCATTCATTTTCAATATCAAAAGTGAACTAGTGCATGAAATTGTTCTAGAAAATATTTCACCTAGATGGCAAGCATTCGTTTGTTTGGCTTTTAATTTTTGGGACGAATGGGAAGGGACCTATCTGACGCGTCGTCAGTTTTTAATTTACTCCGTTAGCCTTTGGAATCATCTCCCCCTTTCGTTAAGAAAAAAATTGAACACAGCCAGTTTTTGCCCGCCGTTTTTTTCATTTTTATCCCTGGGTAACTACCCATAAGTTAATTGTTTTAAATTAAATTATTTTTTTGTTAACTTCGTACATCTAAACTTAATTTTGGATCATGTCTTTAATTCATTAATTTTTATTTTTAAAATATATACATAATATACTACCAGTACTATTTTAAGAAATTATTCTCAAGGTACAGGGATCAAATTAAATAAATAAATCAATTTTATGCCGAGTCCAAGCAGCTAATTGAGAAGCTCTTTCACAACAGTTCTACTCTCGGGTGTTTGTCAAAAGTTCGCGAGAGGTGGCGCAGTGGAAAAAAACATTGAGATGTAACTTGTGTTGCTTGAGCGAAATTCCCAAGCTCTTTTAATAGCTTGGGAATTGTCCTTGAGCCTCGTTAATGCTTATGACTAGAGCGGGGATGATTGGGAACTGTTTAGCGCTGGGCTCCGAGCTACTTATTATTGTTGTTTTAGTAATAGGAACATTGGTTAAAATACATTTTTATATTCCAACATTAATATTCCCTCCAAAGCATCCATTAAGGTCTAATGCGTTATAGGAGGTATTGAAATTAGCTTTATTTCCAAACAAGGTGTTTGTTTACAAAGAAGTGTTGCTAAAGTTTAAACGACTTTATCAAGAAAAAGTTTAAAAACACTCTACACCCTAACCATTTAGAAAGACACTTAAATTTAATGGAGCAACAATTCACGGCTCACGGACAGTTGACTTTTAATTTGATTTTTGTTTTAAGGTCTAACACTTTGACCACTGATACTCCTTCAATTTAACAAATTGTCATACAAATCTTCAGTAATGCCAAATATAGAAAATTTTGATGGATGCGTTCGTTATTTGTATAGCAAAATATGCCACGAAAATATTTCTTATGATGGGTTTTTATGTTAAAAATTTAAAATATGCTAGATTGCATATAGCATATTTTATTTATACTAAAAATGACAAAATGGCACCACTGTTGCTGCTACATTGCATACCCGCATTCAAATTAGTTTACTTAAACTGATGGACTAACCAGCCCTAAGGACATGCAAATAGTTGAAAATTTCAAAAATGAATGAATGAAGAAAATAAAAAACTTAACTTTCGGATTTTAGTTAAATATTGCTACTATGCTAAATTTTCAGACCTTTCCTCAAACGATTTATAGCAAATAATGAAACGATCCTCAATTTTCTTTGTAATTGACCTATTTCAAAACTCCAGCTTTTATTTTTTGGTAGTTACAGCTGAAAACCCTGGTAGCTAGTGCTGCAATATTATTCTTTGTATTACATTTATATTGTAATTTATTACTTATTAATAAAGTATATTATTATTATTATTATTTTTGGTAGGTAATTTGACTAAAGACTCCAAAGCGTCTCTTACTTCAACAGACCGATCGAGGGCATCTCCATGTGATATCAGAAGACGTTCTAGCATCGTTTCAGGCTCTTCTCCCAGGTTTTGCTGCAGTTGAAATGGAAAAGCTAACATGTTACTTTGATAATGCAATTTCGTTGTCAGCTCTGAAAACTGAGTACATTCTTTGGTGCGAAAAAATATAGTCGAGTGATCCTTCAACCGAAGTTTTGAAAATGCTTGATATATTTATGTGACAAGACTTACTTTTCAACTATGAAAAGAACTAAAACAGTGTCCCGAAGCGTTATGGAGATTGCAAGATTAAGCTCACTTGCTATAAAATCTGTTCATTAGGATACTAATGTGGATCCAGATAAGGTGATTGATCTCATGCCATGGAAAAGAATCAAGACGTCTTCTGCTTTGAAAAAATGTGTGTAAAAAAATAATTTAAGTATGTTCATTTAAGTACGTAAACGATTTACCTCCGTATTAATAAACATATATGCACTCGCAAGTTAGCTAGTAGACGTCAGATAGCATACTCAAATTTGACGTAACTGCTGAGTAACAAGTTGATAACTTTTACGCAGTGGTTATTAATACGGGGGTTAAAAACTAATAAAAATCAATGAATTGGAATACCTACATCACGGTTGCCATTTTGGTAATTTTTAACCAAATTTTAGAATTTTTTTTTTTTGCTTTTTGAGTTTTGGTAATTTTTATCTGGTTTTGGCAACTTTTTGAGCAGGAACACCAAAAATACGAACTCGATATCAATTCATTTAAATGCTGCCTTACTGTTTCTGAGTGGAAGCATTGCATTTGCATATGCGTCGCACCACCCATGTAAACCTATTTTGTTCAAAATGTTACTGAATGCACTCATTTTCTTCTTTTGACAGATGGTGAACTTCGAAATATTTTCTGCTTATAACTACATTTCGACAAGGATAGGTTAGTTAATTATTTGTTTGCAGACATATCTAAAACTCAAATTTGGTAAAGGTTTGTTATAAGAATAAATGCTACAAGCAATTTCAAAAATTAAATAAAATAATTTGAGTTTAGAAAATCATGTTTTTGGTCAGCAAATATATTTAAGTAGATATTACTATAACATTAGTAAGTTAAGTCTTATTTATTTTTTTTTATAAAGTAGTCGTTGTGTAACTACTCAAAGACTGACTAAATTCCTATTAACCTATGTACCAAATTGAATATTTTAAAAGTATAAGTTTTTATTTATGTTTTAAGAATGTTTTATCAACGTCTCCAGATTTTTGGTAAATTTTATCTTGGTTTGGTAACTTTTTTTCCAATTTTGGTAGCTAATTATTTTTGCAAGTGGCAACCGTGACCTATATACGGTTTTTTTTTTAAAGAACTCCTCGTAAGATTTGGAAGCAAGCCCCCCGGAAACAAAATCCTGGCTACGGCACTGGCTGCAGCACATAAATATATACGAGTACGTACGCAATCACGACCACGAGTCCAGCTAACTGCGATACCATCACAGAATATAGCGACATGTAGCCAATAAAACGGATGAAACCAGTGAAATCTAGAAAGAACCTTCACATCCGCCCAAAGTTCTCGGTAGACACCAGCAGTTACGTATACGCGGGCTTTACAGGTGGGTTGTTTTACCTCATTTCGCTTTCATTTCTTATCTGATTTTCTGCTCAACCGACCACCAACACGTCTCAGCCTTATCTTGTCTCAGAACTCAGATATTTGGTTCACGTGATGAGGAATTGTTGGATCTTTATCTGTATGAAGAACCTCTTGAGGTCGTTATGGGACAAGAAGCGGCTCCATAAAAAAAAATGTTTCGTAATGAAGGTAATTAAATGTTAATCTCCACCATAAAAGCATGAATGCCAGTCTGCCTGGCAAGTGTTGCTACATGTTTCCCAATAAAAACATGTTACTTTTCTTTCAAACATATTTTCCGCACTTGCCACCCGCAACTGCCGAGAGCAGTTGCTCCACCAGCAGCTACTTATCGTTTGAACGCATGATACGCCCAGACATTCATTTCAGCACGTGTCGCACATTCACTGCTTTCAAAGGAAAACAGAAAACAAAATGCGCTCAGTGATTGTAAATTATTCCCGCATAAACGTTTTGATTTTTTTGGTTTCGGCATTTACTGCTGCCCATCAAAATTGTCACTAAGCGCTTCGATACGATAACCCACCGCACCATACTGAAACTGAGACACCCCATCAACTATGGCAGGTGGTGGGGTGCGGAATTTCTCGCGTGACACACTTTGGCGGAAATACTCGTGTAATGATGGCGGGCGGTGCGAAGAGGACGCAACAGCGGGCCACCTTTTAATGTATTCCGCCGATAAATTAAATATTTAGTCTGGGAATGACGTGCCGCCGTCGAGTCAGAGCCAAACACATAGCCCCCAGACAACGCAATATTTGCACCCTGAATTGTTGTTAAAAGAAAAATTGCCAGACTGTGCTTTCATTCAATTTTAGCGAAATTTACCTACATGTACACTGCATGCACATGTGCGGCTGTTCGTAATTCATTTGTACTTTTCCGATGGCGCAATTAATGGAATTTTTGTGTAAACTGATAAAAAGCGGAATATAGCGGCGCGCGATAGCGGTGTCGACAACCTGTTGCGAAACACAATGTCTAGTGGAAGTGTTGGATCCAGACGAGGTCAGCGAAGGTGTTTCCAGCTAAATGCCAGCTAACCAGCTCACGGTTTACTTGAGTTTCTTTTATTTTTATTTTTATTTTGTGGACCCATACACTTTGTAATATTCCACTAAAACAGATAAGACGATTTGCAGTTGGGTTGTTAATGAAAGCTTGGTGAGATAAAGCAGTCTCGCATTTTCTATAGCGACCCATACATGGACGCGATTTTCAAGTCAGCTTTGGGCATGTTTGTAGATGCTTTTTATGAGATGGAAGTGATTTTTGGACGATTTTTTGTCGCTTTTTTTGATTCTTATTAGATGAGTTATTGAAGTGGGTCGTGGCGTTTTTTTATTTTTAAAATAGACGCTTTATTTGTCGCTTTTTTGAACGGGCTTATCCATGGCTTTTTTTAACATGCTTGATGCTTATGGATGCGATTTTTAAAGGTTAACGTAAATTTGGGTGCGTTTTTTATTTGTTTTTTTGTAAATTAAAATTTTTCGACTCAATTTTGTCGCGTTTTTCGGACGCTTTTTTGTGCCGCTTATGGACTCGCTTTTCGACTCCTTGTTTGTAGAGTCGATTTTTAGGGTTGCACATAATTTTGGAAGCATTTTTTGTCACGCTTTTCGACTCGTTTTAAGACACATTTTTCGATGCTTTTATGGAGAAATGTTTCCACTGTTTAACTTTCTCCATTACGCAGTAAGAGAAAGATATTGTATTCGTACAAAATTTCGAACTCGAGATGTTAATCAATTCTGACATTACGATGATAGGCGAACTCAAAAAAGTTGGTCGTAAAATTCTGTCCGCCTGTCTGTATGTCCCGAGGCCTACAGCCTAAGCGGCTGGACGGATTTCGTTCAAACTTCGTATTTAAAGTTTGGGGGCTTACAGTTCGGGGCTGTTTTTTTTTTTTTGCATGGTAACCTCAATATTAATGGTACTTCCCATGCAAAATTTTCATACCAGTTTGATTTATTCGAAAACGGCTCTAACGATTTCAACAAAAATTGATATTTAAGGTAATATGGTCTAACTTAATGGAAAACTCAGTTTTTCCCTGTAAAATGGATTTTTGAAAAATATAGTTTTCCCTAGTTTACCTCAAAAAGACATGATTTTGACCAAAATGCAAACTTAGAGTAAAATTGATGTTTTTAAAATTATTGCGTCCTTAATTTTCAATTCGAATCACTGGAAACGCACACTTTAGAAACTGCTCATATCTCGAAAACCCCATTTTCGATTTCGATAACACCCTAAGAACTTACATCCCGAACAATAACTTGTACTCGGTTTTCAGCTAAATAGTTAAACAATAGTATTTTCCAAACTAGACAATATTTGGTACTGGTTTGTCTGCCAAATTTTACAAAAACCACTTCAACGATTTTGTCCAAAATACATATTAAAGATAATATAAGTATTCTAAATAAGATCCCATACTTAGTTTTTCTCAAAAAATTCGAACAAATCAATTCAACCCAAATTCCGATCTGTATTCACATATTTTCGGTATATTTTTTAAATAACAACAATGCCCCAACTTCGAATAACAGCTACGTAAAACTTCTTCTTAGCAAATATTACCAACTTGAAATTTTTTCAACCATATTGAATGTGCACCGTAAAAATATTTCCAACAACTTGGAGCTTACACAATCAGCAACTCCCACTTCATCTACATTAAAACTTTTGATGAACGAGAAACTTACGTTCGACCCAGTCGTGCATTTTATTTTATTTTAGATTGATGCAATTTTTGGCTCGTTTTTTGAACCTTTTCTACTGGTTATTGGCCACGTTTCCCGATGCCTTTTTAGAGGTTTTTTTTTACGTTTTTTTAAATCGCTTTTAAAAAGGACTTTCGAATATGAGGCGATATTCGAAAGTCCTTTTTAAACGTGTTCTTCTTTTAAAATGAAAACTCCGTTTTGGACGCGTTCCCTGCCAATTATATTGAACGGTTTTTCGTCGATTGCTCGACTGGTTTTGGATGGGTTTTTGTTCAGCCCTGCTATTAACAGACATTTCTTACTAAACACTTTTTGTGTCTGTTGTAGAGTTTGAGAAATTTCAAAAAATAAAAACATAAATAAAGCAGGACCGTCGGGACCCGACGCCCAGCTTCTCACAACCGTTCGTTTCCTGTGAGTTGAGTCATTTCTATGGCATCTACAATTTGATGCCTTGTCCAAGCGGCCAATTGAGAAGCTTTTCCATGACAGTAATCTACTCTCGGATGTTTGTCAGACGTTCGCCTAGTACACTTTCTAATTGCTATGGGTTGTGTTCCATATATTGCTATTTGTTAAACACGGCATAGCTATAGGTATCGCAATTTTCCAAAGTTAGAGTTGTAACTAATTTTTCATGTCAGCGTCGGTCTCTTTCTTCCATTTTCGTACCTCACGTCCTCTCAAACCTGAATCTCGCAGTGTAATGAAATTCAGATTCATCGCTACGAACAGCCATGCCAGACAACAATGACGACGAAGCTGTGTGTCCGTTGTAAAGAGAATCGCGCACAAGTGCAGCCATTCTGAAGGACACTGACGCGACTCCGTTTGCACCCAACAACCAATTCGAAACCAGTTGGACCAGTGCTATGGCTTGCACTCGCTCCACTCCCAAAACAGACACATTGACGGTTCTTTGGCGGAACACCACGTTCAGGGGAAAGAGAGAAAAAAAAAATACAGTATCGGAAAATTGGCTAACAACATTGGGTATGTCCGTCCACCTCTAAGGCACGCTGCCCCTGTCAATGTCCGTGGCGTAAAAAATTTAGCAAAACCCCGAGACACTCCAACAAATTGCCGCACAAAAAATAAAAACCAACAATCCTCCGGAAAGTTATTTCGAAAATCAAACCCAAGCCCAATCGATTGTCTGCGGCGTTGCACACACGATAACGATACAAAAAAAAAGAAGAGCCTTCCCTCTGTTAGGCAGCCGCTCGCGCACAGTCATCGTTCGAATGCATAGCTGGGTTAATGACTCTCTCAGCCGGGTCTAAAAATAAATGCACCTAAGGATATTCCAGTAACTTAATCCATTTTATCTGCCACACAATGGAGCGGCCCAAGATGGGGCTGCCAAAGCTGTACTCTCCTCCTGGAACAGCGTTTCGCGCAATTGGTCATCTGTGCGCTGTGAGTATGATGACGCTGGCGGCTGCAATGACGACGATGCGACTCTCTGAGGTGAATGGACACGCTATTCGTTGGATTGACCGCGGTGCACTTTGTTGAGTTTTACAGCAGACGCGGGTTTTTTTGCCCTCACGGAGTTTGTTGATCTCCGGCTGCTCTGTGCTGGAAGATAGCGTCTGAAGGTAAAGACGCACGAGCCTCTTCGGATGAAACATAAAAATGTTGTCAACGTGTCGCGAATGCATGATATATGTAGCGGTTGGGGGTTGAAACGTTTGTATAACAAAAGAAACACAATCTCCTCGTAAAGCGGCCATTGACGAAAGTTGACATGAGTGTGGGCATAGAAGTGGTGTAACATTGTACGACACACGGATCGTATAACTTGCGCATTGGTTGGGTCGCATTAAGTGGTATATGCCGCGCGAAAACTTTAAAGGCAGTGGAGAAAACAAACATACGCTGTTTGAGCCAGTAGTGCAGCAAAGAACGTCGTGATCAGCTTTACCTGCAACCGACAGGGGTTTTTTCAGTTTGGGAAAAGTTTCATGCGACATAAATTTAAGTGAGGTTAGATGGGTAGCGGAGGAAGAGTTGTCCCTTATTCGTACGATTGCACTGATCTTTTTCGGAAGTGTGCAATTTCGAGTGCGAATGCTACACAACCGCTTCTCGGATCAACTCACGACAGGGTACTTCTTGAACTCGAAGGTAGGAACAAGAACCACCAGAAACAAAAAGTAATTATCACGTTTTCAAGCGCCCGAAAAATTGGGTCTTCCCTGTGGGGGTATTGGTAGTAAGAACATCATCCCTTGGGACAATGCAATGGAGTAAATATTCCGCCAGAAGGAACCACCTTTTCCGAAAGCCGGCAGTTGGAAAGGCAACAACTGCAACAAAGCCAAATGAAAGTTTGTGACAAGGCGTAGATACTTACTTAAAAAGTGTGAAGATTGATGGCATAAAGAGGGACATAATGATTAGGGATACCCCAAGGTTATGTCTTAGGTACGATTCTCCTTCTTATCTACATATAGTCTTTTTAACTCCATTACGTATCAAGAGAAAGATATTGTATTCTTACAAAATTTAGAACTCGAGATGTTAATCAATTTAAACAATGTTAAACATTTCGATGATAAAGGAACTCAAAAAAGTGAGTCGCAAAATTCTGTCCGTCTGTATGTCCCGAGGCCTACAGCCTAAGCGGCTGCCCGGATTTCGTTCAAACTTCGGATTTGGAGTTTGGGGACCGTTTTTTTTTTTTTTTGCATGGTAACCTCAATATTAATGGTACTTCCCATACAAAACATTCATTGGATTTGTTCGAAAACGGCTCCAATATCAACCAAAAATGATATTTAAGCTTAGGTAGGTGAGGTTAACATAACTGCATACTCAGTTTTACGCAAATCGGATAACGGTACTTTTGAAATTTGGACATATCTCGAAAACGGTCCATACGATTGTCATTTCGAAGGTAATATGGTCATTTCGAACTTAATGGCAAACTCCGTTTTTCTCTGTATTATTGTAAAATGCGTTTTTGAAAAAAGTCATTTTTGAAAAATTTTATTTTCTTTAGTTTACCTGAAAACGGCAATTACGATTTTGACCAAAATGGAAACTTAGAGTAAAATTGATGTTTGCAAAATTATTGCGTCCTTAATTTTCAATTCGAATAACAGAAAACTTTAATTTTAAAAACTGATCATATCTCGAAAACCCCACTTTCGATAAAACTTTAAAAACCAAGTTATGCTTATGTTATCCCAAACAATAACTTGCACCGGTTTTCAGCTACATAGTTAAGCAATAGTATTTTTCAAAGTAAACATGGCAATATTTGGTACTGTTTTGCCTGCCAAATTTTGATCAAAATACATGTAGGGAAATGTCCAGCGGACAAGTAAAGTTTCACTCCTCCGTTAGCTATAGATTGGAAAAAATACATACGGACAGCAGAGCATTCTTATGTACTTCTTTTTTTTTTGCCAGTTAGTCTAAATCGAAAAGCCGCCAAGTTAAGTTATTCGCTAAGTCATACTCGCAAAGTCGCTTTAAAATTCCTCCAACTTCTTTTGTAAACCTTTTTTTTCTATTTAAACTGTTACCATTTATGAATTATATTTATGAACTATACCTGGATTAAATAAAATTACGAATAAATCGAAGTACTATAATCTTTTCATTTATGAACTACATACATATTAAGGATAATATAAGTATTCTTATTAAGATCCCGTACTTAGTTTTTTTTCCAAAAAATTCTAATATTGACGTGCTATAAATATTTATCAAAAATCAGTAACCAAATCGATCTGTGTTGACATTTATATCTTTGAAAAAATTACAATGGCGCCCACTTGTATTGAAAGTAAAATAAAAGCTGCGCAAAACTACATTTAAGCTAATATTTTATATCCAACTGAAATTTATACAATTTATACAAAAGACAACTCCCAATACATTTGCACCCAAAATTTAGATGAACGAGAAAGTTACGTTTATTTACACAGGCGCTCCAACTGCTTTTGCGGCTGACGTAGGTTTCGCATATGCTTCGGCCAGTCGCCTCGATATGGTTTCCGACATAAATTGGGGCCTAAGCCTTTTACAAAAGAATCTGGTTTCTAAAAAGACAACTTGGTTATTACGGTTATTTTTAGTTTGTCATTTCTACTTGATTTTAGTGTTAGTATTTATTTTCACGAATTTGAGTGTCAAAGATTCAAACTTGCATGTTGCAATTGTCATTTTTATTTTTATAAGTGTTTACTGGTTGAGAAAGTTAATGAATTCAAATACTTGGGTATTACAACAGATTCAATATTGAACTTCTCGAATCATGCAGAGGTTTAGTCATATTTTCTATTTGCGCAGTATTTGCTCAACATGTTGTTAAAAAATATTTACTATGGTATTGATCATTCAAAACTACAATATGGATTTACTTTCTGGGGAGGTTCTTATTAAAATAAAATATAACCACTCTTGACAATACGTCAGAAATATATTATACGAAAATTATGCCCCAAACCTGGTAGGCATACTGCTTACCCTTTTTTCTGTGAATTAAAATGTTTCCCTGTCCGTCAATTGTACTGTTTTGACTCTTCGAAGACCATCTTTTTGTAATCTGGCATTGCAACTTGCGATTAATCTCTAACTATAATTTATGTGGACACATTTCATAATTCAGTATTCGTTCCGCAATTCTATAATACTACTTATCGTAGTTCTTACCCAACTGGACACAGGAAGGGTTATGTGTTTCACGCGTCTCCTATGTCCGTTCCTACGTGACGCCCTGTAGCCAAAACGGCTTGACCGATTTTGAAGAGTGAGGTGTCATTAGATTCGTATTCTTCCCCGGAGTGTCATAGGCTAAAAAGATAAAAATAAAAAAAAATTATTTAAAAAACCAAAATACCCGACTGACTAAAAAAAAGGAACTAAAAATGAAAAATGCCAGCGCTACCAACTTGAAACCACGAAATAAATTTGTAAAACGTTCGCGAGAGATGGCGCAGCCAAGACACATTCAAGTTTACCTAACAATTTATTTATTTAATAGTTAGGTATATTTGAATGTATCTTGTTAATTTTTATTTCTTTTTTTTCTAGTCAGTCGGGTTTTTTGGTTTTTTAAATTATTTTTTTTATTATATATCTTCTATTCAATAAATTTCCTCAGACGTTCAGGTCCATAAACTAAAAATGATGTATGAATAGATTGACTGCTCTCCCACGACTCCCTGATAGCCCCCGCATTTTTCTTTAATAATACTCCCTCTCTCGCGCTCTAAATTTTACTGGCTGTGAAAGTGTGAATACACGTACGTGAAGCAGCAACAAAATATTCACAATGGCGGCAGGTGTACGAGTAAAAAAGTACTGACATTCAACAGTGTTCATACATCGTGATATTTCTACTTTTTGGTGGGAGTTTTCAATTCCGAAAAACCTCCCGCCCGAAAGAGGAAAATAACATATAAATTGTGGGAATACAAGGAATCTGACAAAAAAAAATCATTCAAACTATTCATTTTTGGTGAAAGTTTACCAAAACATAATGTACAGGGTCCACCAAATAACTTTTTTTTTTGAAAATGCTATAAAAAAAACTACTGAATATTTTCTCAAATTTCTTTTTTTATTTGAAAGTACAATCCTTCCGGTTAATAATGGAAAATAATTTCATTCAAATGCCTGCCTCGGCTGGCCATGCAGTAGCCTATACGAAGATGCCGATTTTTCCCAAAAAAATCATCTTTTCAGATGAAGCTCATTTTCATCTTGGCGGGTATGTAAACAAGCAAAATTGTCGCATTTGGGGCACAGAAAGCCCGCACGCATACATTGAAAAGACGATATACCCAAAACGAGGTGCGGAATTTGGTCCAGAGGCATAATTGGGCCATTTTTCTTCGAAAATGAGCAAGGAATGGCCGTTACAGTCAATGGCGATCGTTATCGGGCCATGTTGAACGAATTTTTGTTCACAAAAATTGAAGAGGAGGATACTGGCAACATTTGGTTTCAACAGGACGGCGCTACGTGCCACACAGCCGAAGCTACACTCGATGTTTTGCGCCCTGTTTTTGAAGATCGCATTATCAGCCGCAGAGCTGATGTCGTTTGGCCACTTCGGAGCTGCGATTTGACACCGTTGGACTATTATTTGTGGGGTGCCGTAAAAGATAAGTGTTACGCCGACAAGCCAGAGACAATTGACGCTTTAAAGGACAATATTCGTGAAGCCATTGGTGAAATACAGCTGCACACAATCGATAATGTGCTTAAAAATTGGACCGATCGTGTAGGCTACTGCATGGCCAGCCGAGGCAGCCATTTGAATGAAATTATTTTCCATTATTAACCGGAAGGATTGTACTTTCAAATAAAAAAAGAAATTTGAGAAAATATTCAGTCGTTTTTTTTTATAGCATTTTCAAAAAAAAAAAAGTTATTTGGCGGACCCTTTATTTCAACATGAATATAATTGAAAAAGGCATCAATCGCCTTTTAGCAAAAGGTTCTAGTATCAACAAATTATCATTATAATGTTAACAAGCTGCGATGTTTATACTGAACATTAATTTAATGTAAAATTCTTACGAAGAATACAAAATTCATTTTTAAAACTAAGATTTTTTTTAATTAATTTGAAATATAAAAAAGTCTAATAGATACAATCGAAGAAAATAATTTTTCTTTTCTTTAAAATGTACGGGAAGAACGAGACAGCAAAATTGCAAATAAACACGTTTACTGATTTTTACTCTCATTATATGTCATGCTTTTAAATGTTGCTGCTTACAGTTTCTTTTTACTACAAAAAAAAAACACTATACGCGAGAGATCGCGAGCTGTCAGTGGCGCATTTGAAAGTATTAAAACGGAGTCGGCGAAAATGGCACCTGGCTGTTAATGAGGACAAAACGAAGTATATGCTGTCAACGAGAAAGGACTCTCAGCATCAACGACTCGGGCAAAACGTCTCGATATACAGATACAACTTCGAATTTAAAGGCTTTGTCAACCTGGGCTCCACTATCACCTCGCGAAATGACATCAGCGCAGAGATCAAACGAAGAATCACTCTTGCCAACCGTTGTTTCTTTGGGTTAAGAAAGCAGCTAAGAAGTAAAGCACTCTCTTATAGAACCAAGGAGTTCGACGATGACCTGGTCAAAAAGCTAAGGAGCTAAGAAGGCTGGGACACGTGGAGCGTATGAACAGCAACGCACCAGACCGACGAGGGACGACAAAGCGGAAGAATACCCCACCTTAGGTGGTGCGCACAATTGGAGGGAAACCTCAATTAACTTAGTGCGCGTAACTGGAGGCAGCAGGCTAGGGACCGATCTGGCTGGAGGGGCACCAAAAGTAAGTAATTAATGGCATTCAACACTATTTTTATTAAATAAGCATAGAAAATGCAAAATGTCAAATGAATTTCATATATTAGTTTAAATTGAAGTTCATATTAAATTTTACAGAAATTAATGAAAATAAAATTAAACTTAAAAAGAAATAGATCAGAACCGGAAGGACAGAAACACCCTCATGGAAACTGCAAACACGCATGATAATCTGCGGGACTGAGGAAAAAGCGTCTGGATGAAAACGAACGCTGAACAAAGGCCTTGGTGACAATCAACTTTCTAGGCGAAGCTCATTCCTTGAAATGAAAGGATCTTGAGCACTTCCCCTTTATCAAACTCTGAGAATGGATTGTACCGGCACAATAAGTGTTTTTTTTTTTTTTTAATTGGGAAACCCAAGTGTTCCACAGAGTGCCATTGCAGAAAAATAGCCCAATGTCCGCAGTGGGCAGACTTGTGCTTATGATAGCAAGATTGGAGTTCTGTCAAGTTTGGAAATCGGTTGTTCTTGATTCTCAGCGCTAAAACGTCTGTTCAATTGTTCGTTACCAAAGCTCTTCGTCTCGTGGCTCCCCGCATACAGATACCACTCAGGGAATTAGTAAAGGGTGATTTTTTAGCTGGTTTGGTTTTGGCAACACTGGTTTTGACAGCTGACGTGTGTTTAGTACCTTGTGTCACTGTCAAACAGCTTCAGTTTGGTTTGCAATTTAACCATGGATCGTCTTACAAATGAACAACGCTTGCAAATTATTGAATTTTACTATCAAAATTCGTGCTCGGTTCGAAATGTTCATCGCGCGCTGCTTCCATTTTATGATCGGCATTCTCGACCTTCTGAGCAGTCTATTCGGAAGATTGTGACCAAATTTCGCACCAAATTTACTTTGTTGGACATTAAACCACCAACACGTTTACGTACTGTGCGTAGTGAAGAAAATATTGCGGCCGTATCAGCTAGTGTGACAGAAGACCGCGAAATGTCGATTCGGCGCCGTTCCCAGCAGTTAGGCCTTTGTTACAGCACTACGTGGACAATTTTGCGGAAGGATTTGGGCGTAAAGCCTTTTAAGATACAGCTGGTGCAAGAACTAAAGCCAGCCGACCTACCACAACGCCGAATTTTTGGTGAATGGGCTCTTGGAAAGCTGGCCGAGGATCCGCTTTTTTATCGAAAAATTGTGTTCAGCGATGAGGCTCATTTTTGGTTGAATGGGTACGTAATTAAGCAAAATTGCCGCATTTGGAGTGAAGATCAGCCAGAAGCATTGCAACAGCTACCAATGCATCCCGAAAAAGCCACTGTTTGGTGCGGTTTATGGGCCGGCGGCATTATTGGGCCATATTTCTTCAAAGATGATGCGAAACGCAGCGTTACTGTCAATGGTGAACGCTACCGAGCGATGATAACAAACTTTTTTTTGCCCGAAATGGAAGTTCTTGACTTGCATGATATGTGGTTTCAACAAGACGGTGCCACATGCCACACAGCACGCGAAACAATGGCGCAATTGCGAGGCGAGTTTGGTGAACAGTTAATTTCACGTTTCGGGCCGGTCAATTGGCCGCCTAGATCGTGCGATTTGACACCATTAGATTATTTTTTGTGGGGGTATGCCAAGGCTAATGTGTATAGGGACAAGCCCGCTTCGATTGACGCACTGGAAGCCAACATCCATGCATTCATTCGTGAGATACCGGCCGATATGTGTGAAAGAGTATGCCAAAATTGGACTCAGCGGATGGGCTACCTGAGACGCAGCCGCGGTCAACATTTGCATGAAATTATCTTTAAACATTAAATTGCAAGGTTCAAACTATCGATTCAAATAAATATTTCATTTTTTTTAAAAAAAGTTCTAAACCTCTTAAAAAATCACCCTTTAATAATGCCCTATCGTATACGCTTCCTTATGGCCAGACCACAACCCCTGTTAAGTGGATGCACTCAACGCCCCTGACGACGACGACGACAGAGCGATCCATATGCCGACTTGCCAGTCGAACGGACACTAAAAATGCATTCCCAATAAACTTAATCGGATTTCTTCATTAATTAATTAATTAATTAATTATTATTGAGTGCGCTCAGTGCACTCGGTGCATAGTAATAAAGAAGCATGTCTGGTGTAGTGCTGTCTCGTCTCGCACCGACGTAATTCAAGTTTTCGTTTTCGATTTCGCTCTGGCTTTTACTTTTGCGACTTACTGCTGTATTTTTTCGTTTGTGTCCGCCTTACTTTTGCTCTGCTTCGCGCAATTAAAATCCCTTTACAGCCTAGAGCAGAGGCTGAGTGGCGTGGGCGAGTTGGTTGGTGGTGCCGCTGCCGCCGATGTTGCACGTTCAAATTGCATTAATTGCACTCTGCCTCTCTGTGTTGTGCACTTTTCGTATTTCTTTATTTTCGCTTCCATTTAACTTGATTAATTAAATCGATGAGTCAATCGGTTATCGCACATATGGGGTATCATATTGTCGCACGATAATAGGGAAGTGCTTTGTACGGAGCTGGCGATAAAGAAGGCTATATAAATGATTAGACTCAAGGGTTCATTAAACGTGCATATATGCATTTATTTTTGGTTTATTTATTTTGAACTTTGCTGTTTGTCTGGCTGTGAAATGTGAATAAGCAGATACCATTGCGGGGCTTGATTGAGTCGACAGCACTTACCTTGAATGGGAATGCGAACAAACACTGACGGGATTTTGTTTTCTATTTCTCTTAAATATTAATTTTATTATTTAATGCGCAGAGCACGGCTAAGGGCGAAGCTAGTGTTTGATTTGCATTAACATTTGGTATGCATGTCATTAAGTGAAATGTTCGTTCATCAAATCAGATCTGATCTGAAAAAATTGACATGTGATGGATGTCTCGCCGCAAATGAGGAACGAATATGGCTTCGGGTTTCCCCAAATGGAAGGAAAACCAAGCCTATGCTCTTCGTTCTCTATCTTAATGATGAAATACCCTCACTGTCAATGCGTCAACCAAGGATGGTTACATGACTACGATGAGATGCGGGATGACTTTCTATGGCAGGTATTAAAGGGATTTAACTGTAGCAAGAATGGCGGTTATTTTCTTTCACCTCAGCAGCAGATGTTTGTGGAAAAAAAAGGCTGTTGTGGCCGGTAGTGGATACTGGGCTGGAGGTGCGATACCTCTCGCGAAGGTAAGGCAAACGTCCGAGAGTATAACTGTCATGAAAGAGCTTGTAAGTTCGACATAAAATTGTAGATTCCTTCCATTCCAACCAAAAATGAAAAACTAGCACAAAATTAATGGTTGTGAGAAGCTACGAGTAGGTTCCTGCGGACCTGTTGCGCCAGCTATTTTTAACTTAGTAAGATATTGTATTCTTACAAAATTTCGAACTCGAGATGTTAATCAATTCTGACATTACGACGATAAAGGAACTCAAAAAAATGAGTCGCAAAATTCCGTCCGTTTGTCCGTCTGTATGTCTCGAGGTCTACAGCCTAAACGGCTGACCGGATTTCGTTCAAACTTTGGATTTGGAGCTTGGGGGCTTGCAGTTCGGGCCGTTTTTTTTTGCATGGTAACCTCAAAATTAATGGTACTTCCCATACAAAATGTTCATACCAGTTTGGTTTGTTTGAAAACGGCTCTAACGATTTCAACAAAAATGAATATTTAAGCTAAAGTAGGATAGCGGTACTTCTTGGAAATTTGGACATATCTCGAAAACGGTCCATACGATTGTAACAAAAATTAATTTCTAAGGTAATATGGTTCTCTGTTTTATCGTAAAATGGATTTTTGAAAAAAGTCATTTTTTTAAAAATGAAGTTTTCTTTAATTTACTTGAAAACGGCAATTACGATTTTGACCAAAATGCAAACTTAGATTAAAATTGATATTTTCAAAATTATTGCGTCTTTAATTTTCAATTCGAATCTCCGAAAACGTACATTTTTTTTTAGTTTTTAGGAGTTAATAACTCCTCATATCTCGAAAACCCCATTTTCGATTTCGATAAATCTTTAAAAACCAAGTAATGCTTACATCCCGAACAAAAACGTGTACTCGGTTTTCAGCTAAATAGTTAAGCAGCAGTATTCTTCAAACTAAACATTGCGATATTTGGTACTGGTTTGTCCGCAAAATTTTAGAAAAACCGCTCTAACGATTTTGATCAAATACGTATTAAGGATAAAATCAGTATTCGAAATAAGATCCCGTACTTAGATTTTCTCGAAAAATTTCAAAAAAGGATCCGCCAAATAACTTTTTTTTTTTTTGAAAATGCTATAAAAAAAAACTACTGAATATTTTCTCAAATTACTTTTTTTATTTGAAAGTACAATCCTTCCGGTTAATAATGGAAAATAATTTCATTCAAATGGCCGCCTCGGCTGGCCATGCAGTAGCCTACACGAAGATGCCGATTTTTCCAAAAAAAATCATCTTTTCAGATGAAGCTCATTTTCATCTTGGCGGGTATGTAAACAAGCAAAATTGTCGCATTTGGGGCACAGAAAGCCCGCACGCATACATTGAAAAGACGATATACCCAAAACGAGGTGCGGAATTTGGTCCAGAGGCATAATTGGGCCATTTTTCTTCGAAAATGAGCAAAGAGTGGCCGTTACAGTCGATGGCGATATTTGGTTTCAACAGGACGGCGCTACGTGCCACACAGCCGAAGGTACACTCGATGTTTTGCGCCCTGTTTTTGAAGATCGCATTATCAGCCGCAGAGCTGATGTCGTTTGGCCACCTCGGAGCTACGACTTGACACCGTTGGACTATTATTTGTGGGGTGCCGTAAAAGATAAGTGTCACGCCGACAAGCCAGAGACAATTGACGCTTTAAAGGACAATATTCGTGAAGCCATTGGTGAAATACAGCTGCACACAATCGATAATGTGCTTAAAAATTGGACCGATCGTGTAGGCTACTGCATGGCCAGCCGAGGCAGCCATTTGAATGAAATTATTTTCCATTATTAACCGGAAGGATTGTACTTTCAAACAAAAAAAGAAATTTGAGAAAATATTCAGCAGTTTTTTTTATAGCATTTTAAAAAAAAAAAAAGTTATTTGGCGGACCCTGTACTTCCCAATCTATTTTCACATATCTATGCTGTATTTCTGTTGTAATCTCCCCAACTTCTGATAAAAATGTTATAAGAGCTACGCAAAAGTTCATTGTATAGCAAATTTATATCCCCTTTTTCAACTTTGTTGAATATGCACCTTAAAATAATTGCAACCACTTCCTTACACAATCAGAAACTCCCACTTCATTTGCACCCCCACACACGTCCATCGGCATATTCGGTTTATAACTGCTAATGCAAACTCAAAAACAAATCTCTGAAAACTTACATATATATCTATGTATGTAAAGATATCGGTCTAACACGAACCCTACTTCCAATCATATAGACACTTTAAGCTAGTGTGACTAATCCATTCCAGTCAAAAGTGAACATGCCCTAGCAGATCAGAAAACAGAAACCACTGCTACACTTTGCCTTGTTCTCAAAAATCTAGTAAAGTGTTAAAGCATATAAAATAGTTCTGTAGATGCTTTAAACTCTCTAACCAGAACTTGCAAGAATTGCCTCGTACAGAGAGCTTTAACTTATAAAAACTCGCATTTGATAAGTACTGCCATATGAGATGAATAACTCAAATACTATTCTAATATTGTATGAACCATTTCTTTTATATAGCATTAGCATCAGGGCTCTCATCGCGTAACTTTTAAGACGATCATCGTCCAAACGATTGTATTAAACGACGTCGTCAAAAGTTTGCTTCGTGTATCATCACAATCGCATCGTTCGGTCGTGTCGTTCATCGCTTTTATTTAAAACAGTTTAAACATGACTGTAAACAAACTCTGACACATAAAAAAATTAAAAATGTATAGAAATTGTTTTTTTTTGAATCTGTTTATTTTTCTTCGTTGCCATTGATTGACATGGAATTGCATATGGCATATAATGCAAAAATAGAAACGATAGAAATACGGTAGTAGAATCTTTATTGCTAAGGGGCGAATTCTAAAAAAAATCAATGAATGCAATTTAATAATTGCATTTTTTTCTGATTGCATTAAAAATGTATGAAATTATGGAACAAATAAATGAAATGCATTTCATATCCCAAAAAAGTGCAATTATCATTTTTTTTTTTTTTGCAAAGAGTCCATTCTTTTACAATTTGGATGAGAGTGAGTCGCCTCCAAAAGAGCATACTTATGTGTCTTTCTTTAATTATTTTTTTATACTTCTCTCAAACCTAACTAAAACTGAAAAAATGCACCAAAAACGATGAAACGATTGTAAAATAGCAATCGTTCAATCGCAATCGTTCAATCGTCTGTATTTGACAGTTCAATGAGTTATACGAAGCATTAGTGAATCGTCCAAAACGACGTCGTCCAGACGATTCAACCATTTTAGTGATACACGAAGCAATACAATCGTCGAAACGACGTCGTTAGACGATCGTCGTCTTACGCGATGAGAGCCCAGTTCTCTGATTTAAACCTACCTACTCAATAAAATAAGAAAGCTAACAAACAAACTTTTGACGAATGAGAACGTTTTGTTCGACCCAGTCGTGCACTTTATTTATTTTTCTATTTAACCCACAAACGTTGCACTTCTTTCGAATAGGGCATTTAGGACTAGCGATCCGTTGTTTTTACTAGGACCAACAATTAGCTCTACATTAGATCTTTGGAGATAGAATTGACAATGAATGAAACCCGTCCAGAAATGCAATACGTCAGTGAAAGAAATGTCCCATTGAAAAAGGTAGAGAAGTGGCCAGCTCAGCGTGGCTTTCTATGGAGGACTGTGCCACTTGTCGCACGCTATGGTCGAAATGAGATAATTGTAAAACTGAGACCGTTCTATCCCCCCGCGCATCACAACAAGGAAACTATTCCATTGGAGCCGTACTCTGTAATTAGTCAATAGAGTTCGGTGATTTTTGCAGCAGCTTATTGGATGAAGAAGAGAACAGGAAACAGAGAACTATTTTGAGAATACCCCGCCTTGCAACAATGACGGATAGAATTCACGTTTTTCCCAAATACCGTCGACACGCTTGTTAGAATTTTGAATGATCCCTTTCGGTCTTCGAGTGGAGAAGATGAGGTTCCTTCCGTCACACACGTCTTCCTAGCCTATCCTTATAATCGATGCAAGAAGCAATGCTGGGTTGTTCTGTATGATTGGTCAAGCTGGGCCAATTTTGAGAGCCAGGTCAACCTGTTATCATATGAAGGACCGCTGCCACTTGTGTGCGCCACCCAAGGCTATATCTTCCATTTCTGCGTTGCAATGGATGACTTTTCGAGCGGTAGCGTAAGTCTGGAGTGATGGGGGTTTTACATGGAGTTTCCAAGTGTCTCTTGACGCCGCGTTCCAAAAAGGCAAATCTAGTGGCAAAAATAATTAATTCGATGTTTTTTTTATATTGTTTTGTTTTTTTATTTCTAAGAGAAATATAAACGGAGCTTCAAATGCGGCAAACAAAATAATTTTCCAGTAACTAGTTTGACTTATACAGTTTTTCAAAGTTGGTCAATTTTGTTCTAGAGTAAAAAAATAAACAGAAAAAACAAACATCTTCATTTTCTTTCTTGCAATTATGGCATATTAAACGAAAAATCTTTATTTTCTTGGATGTAGTCTAGTTGTTTTATATATACGTAAATTAAATTTTTAATAAAAAAAAATTTACCTCATATTTTTAATAAATTAAACAAAAAAAAAACTATTTTTTCAGCACTTTTTTTGGTTTGAGTAGAGCTACAAAAGAATTCTAGCGAGTTTCTGAGGAAAATTGACCACAATAGTTGACCCTTGATTTGTTAAGCCATATGCTAAATTTTAGCGACAACTATTTGCAATGTTCGGAGAAATTGTAATTTTCTTAAAAAAATTCGTGTTCCCAGTGATGACATTTTGGCCTTAAAGACAAGTATCCTGCTCGCGCTAAAAGTTATCTCTCATACAAAAATGTCTACAAAGATAAAATTAAGCGAGGCAGTTTAGCAAAGCTGTTCGCACGCTAAGTTCCTAACTTCATATAGATGGGCCGACGAAAAGTCTCCACTCATTTAGCTCGCGAAATAAATGTCCGGTACATTTAATCGAAGATAAATTTGGGCATAAGAAAAAGTTTGTATTGTGTTTACTTTGGATTCTTTTGGGGGAAACCGCAGAAAACATTTGCGTGATAAATAAAAGAAAACCCAAAAACAAAAATTCCTTTTTAAGCGATGAAAAAAAAAAAAAAATTGGTAGAACGATCAGCAATATGGAAATTGCAGAAAACTTCCACTGCAAATAGGGATTCACCTACCCGACACGAAGGAACGTGTCGTCGTCTAGTTGCTACTACAGAAATTATTTAAGCAGCTGCAGCATTGATAATACTTTTCTTGTATCCATTGTTTTGGAAATATTCAAATATTGCGATGTATTTAAAGTCTAACTGACATCTGCCATATGAACATTTGGTTTTTGTCCCATCTATATCATGTTTAATAATTTAGCGACCATTTATCTTTGGCGTGGAGAAACGAAGTGGAGACTAGAGACGCTAAAATTAAGCGCGAGCAGGATACTACGCTTAAAAGCAAATTCCCTGAGCTGAGAGCGTGAAATGTTCTTCTTATCTCAATTAAAAATAGTTTTGTTATTTTTTTGATCGTTACAAAAATCGACCCACTTCCACGCCCCTTTTTATATAAATGCCAATTGGTTTTTGTAAACCGCCAACTTAACGACTCTTTTTGAATAAATTCCTCCTAAACCAAAAGGTTTTTTGAGATTTGCTGTAGCTGAGTTTCTTCAAATTACTTAAATTATTGTAAATCATCATGTTCTTATTCTTAGAGTATACGTAAACACGGATTAACTTGCCAAAAGGAAGGGATTATTTGATTTATTGAGTAAACATTACAAGAAGTTGAAAGAAATGTTTAATTGCGGATTATTGATTTATGATAAAATATAACACGTAGAAATATTTATTTTCCTGTTACCCCACATTGGGAAGATTAAATTTCACAGGTAAAACAATCCTTTTGCATGTACTTGTACATATGCAGGTTTTTAAAATGCTTTACTGAAGATCGGAGCGTGTCAATTAAATATCAATATGAACATTCCAAACAGAACCATTTTAGAACATTTTATCAATGTTTCAAATACTCAAGAATAATGTAACCTTGATCCAAAACAAATACTAAGATATATGTGACAAAGATGAAGCGAAAAAAAGTCCAAAGATTGTACCCTCATTACACAAAAAAAAATGGATTGGTTGTTTTAGACTAAGAACAAGATTCCTTTCAAAACATGAAGAATTTTTGAACGGAACATTTACAATCAAATGTGATAAAATTGTAGTCAGTGAAGACAGTGACGATGACGTGCCAAGTACATCAAGAGGAAGGCCTTCGAAATCCTTAGATGCATGTTCAGAATACAGCAAAAGGGGGAACCAATAACTACGGGAAATAAATATTTCGACTGAAAGTGTTTCCACAGCTCTGAGTATAAAATATAATAAGGATCACGAAAAGACAAAAGCAGTTTTTAATGCAAGCCCAATACGAGTACAGCGGGTAAAGGCGAGTACTCGTACACCTCAAAGTGATCCTATAAAATCATATATAAAGGGTGATTTTTTAGCTGGTTTGGTTTTGGCAACACTGGTTTTGACAGCTGACGTGTGTTTAGTACCTTGTGTCACTGTCAAACAGCTTCAGTTTGGTTTGCAATTTAACCATGGATCGTCTTACAAATGAACAACGCTTGCAAATTATTGAATTTTACTATCAAAATTCGTGCTCGGTTCGAAATGTTCATCGCGCGCTGCTTCCATTTTATGATCGGCATTCTCGACCTTCTGAGCAGTCTATTCGGAAGATTGTGACCAAATTTCGCACCAAATTTACTTTGTTGGACATTAAACCACCAACACGTTTACGTACTGTGCGTAGTGAAGAAAATATTGCGGCCGTATCAGCTAGTGTGACAGAAGACCGCGAAATGTCGATTCGGCGCCGTTCCCAGCAGTTAGGCCTTTGTTACAGCACTACGTGGACAATTTTGCGGAAGGATTTGGGCGTAAAGCCTTTTAAGATACAGCTGGTGCAAGAACTAAAGCCAGCCGACCTACCACAACGCCGAATTTTTGGTGAATGGGCTCTTGGAAAGCTGGCCGAGGATCCGCTTTTTTATCGAAAAATTGTGTTCAGCGATGAGGCTCATTTTTGGTTGAATGGGTACGTAATTAAGCAAAATTGCCGCATTTGGAGTGAAGATCAGCCAGAAGCATTGCAACAGCTACCAATGCATCCCGAAAAAGCCACTGTTTGGTGCGGTTTATTGGGCCATATTTCTTCAAAGATGATGCGAATCGCAGCGTTACTGTCAATGGTGAACGCTACCGAGCGATGATAACAAACTTTTTTTTGCCCGAAATGGAAGTTCTTGACTTGCATGATATGTGGTTTCAACAAGACGGTGCCACATGCCACACAGCACGCGAAACAATGGCGCAATTGCGAGGCGAGTTTGGTGAACAGTTAATTTCACCTTTCGGGCCGGTCAATTGGCCGCCTAGATCGTGCGATTTGACACCATTAGATTATTTTTTGTGGGGGTATGCCAAGGCTAATGTGTATAGGGACAAGCCCGCTTCGATTGACGCACTGGAAGCCAACATCCATGCATTCATTCGTGAGATACCGGCCGATATGTGTGAAAGAGTATGCCAAAATTGGACTCAGCGGATGGGCTACCTGAGACGCAGCCGCGGTCAACATTTGCATGAAATTATCTTTAAACATTAAATTAAAAAATGCAAGGTTCAAACTATCGATTCAAATAAATATTTCATTCATTTTTTCGAATTTTTTGTGTTTTTTTTTAAAAAAAAGTTCTAAACCTCTTAAAAAATCACCCTTTATATGATGATGATATATATGATTTTATTTTATTATTTTTTTACTCTTTTTCTACACTGTTTCATATAAAAGATATCCCTCAAACAGTTTAAAGGATATACTGATGCGCCACAAAATGAAAAAAATACTGTTTAAATACTTGATAAAAACATTAAAAATGGGTTCGTTAATTTTATGCATCCACTGTTGTAAAAAAAATATTTTGGATCACCCTCTGAACAATTGAATAGCCGAAGACCATTTTTTACAAGATTCGTAAAATTTGACCTGTTTTTAAAATTGTTCTTTAATTCCTTTCTCTGTTCATTCCTTTTTCAAAGAAAGTCTTTCTTCAGCCTAAGATTTAGAAAGACGCCGCGAAGTAATTTTCTTAAAAATCACTATTTTTATGGACTTAGAAAAATTGTAGCAATACCTTCATCCGTTCAAAAATTAAGATTTTTGCACCCAAAAAAATCATTTGGACCACAGTGCGCCGGCCTTAATTCTAAATTGGCTTCTTTGGAACCCGTTTCCTGGTTTTGAATTAGTTTTTACTTTTGTAGTATTTAGCGAGTGAAGGTAGCCTACATCCCATACTCAAACCTATGCATGTCGACAGTTGAATTCCATTTACGACTCCCCAGTTTTATGATTTTTTAAATCACAGTGACAAAATCAAAAGTCCGATTAGAGACCATGTGCTACTGACAAGCTCATCGCACCACGAAAGCTTTCAAATATTTCTGGAAAAAAGGCAGTTCTAAAAAAAACTTCTCCCCAATCTGCATCGTTGCACAAGATCTCCACCAGATATCCGCAACAAAGAGCCAAATTAAGCCGAAATGCCAAAAGTTATTCACTGTGAAGTATAGGCACCCGACTATTGGCAAAAAAAGAAAAAAAAACTCTCACAATTACTCTAGACGCCGGTTGTCATTGTAGGAAAATTTCAGGTGTGAATACCAACACGCAGCAACCATCGCCGTAACCCGTCGAGGTAGAACTTAATTGCTAATTAAGAAATTCCGAAAAGTTTTCGCTGTTATATTCGTATTTGCTAGACGAAAATAAAAACTCATCACGACACTTTTTCCGTAAAAGCGCGACAAAGTCTGCTAATGAAACTCAACTCTCGGTGTATGCTGTTGGGGATGTGCGGGCGAGGACGCGAAAGAGAACGAGAACGAGGACGAGGACATATTCTTCTTCTGGGCTGGGAAACTTTTTAGCCAACGAAGGGTTGTCTGACATTTGCTACGTATCCGACAACAGCGTTAATTTATGGATGGGTAATTGTTGAAATTTAATTTTCACATTGCGCACACGAAAAAGTATCTCGATTTCCGCCGCTTGTTTACAGAACGAATTCTTTAACAGAAGATAAAGCAGCATGTAGATCGGTGCCTGGTGCGGAGCTGCAGCGGAATGCAAGATGATTTGTTAACTCGTGTTCAGGGTTCATTACTCTCTCTCGGTCTTGATGTATGTGCAAAGGTAGTGTAGGTAAGTATACTCGACTCGTACCTCTAACAACGCATTTATCTTTCCGAGCATCAACAACGGGGGCATCCGTGATCCAACCAACAACGGACAGTGGAGTCCGCTGTACACGTACTCATTGCTTGGCTTGAAGTTGCATTCGCTACGAAATACATCATTATGACGATAACAACACTGTATATCCAGGAAGGCCGACACGAGGCGACGACGACGGTGTTGTTGGAAGATTTGCAATCAAGGCAAATAATTCGACGAGTTGAGCGACGATAATAATTACATGAATAAACAAATTGCACGGTTCATTGCAGCTGCCTTTAACGACGGCCGGCGAAGATGATGACAATGACGACGACGACCAGTGAAATCCCGGTGCAGAAAGTTTTTGAGTGAATATCCTGCTGGAAGTTATGACTTGACATGACAGTGGTTTATTATGATAATAACATCAAGAAAATTATCTACTCAATTGGAAGCGAATGGAAATGATTACGGAAGACGGTGAGGAGGTTCGAGTGCTGATCGAAGTACGACCATTTGAATTCGAATAGTCGTATGCCCAGTTTTAGAGTTCGTTCACGCTACTCCCCAAGTAGAAATTGATTGTTATAGATTAAGCGCTGTTACTGCATTTCAGAAATGTTTCCGTAACAGCAGTTGTGTGTAAAGTTTATCAAAGTGCGTACTGTTTCCAGTGCAGCATGGAACAATACCCAAAGTGGGGAATTAGTTTTACTACTTCGGGAAACACACATAATGATATTTTTGGGTGTGACTTGTAACCGAAATGTCACCGAACTTTAGTGAGCTGTCAATTATTCACTGCAAAAGAAATGAAGGGTGCTCGTTCGGGGCGGCTCCCGGAAATTGCGCCAGAATTTTTTTTTCGAAAAAATGCCAGAAAATTTTCCATACAAAAGTCTGGCTTTCTTTCCTAGGAAAACAGGCCTTTTCTGGCAATATTTTCCACAATTTCCCAATTCCAAAATTGCGCCAGAATTTTTTTTGGAAAAAATGCCAGAAAAAATATAAGGCAATTGTTGTACCAAATAAATAGTAATATTAGACATTCTTGTTGAAAATTTTCTTTACGAAATTGTTAGTGGCAAGCAAAAAAGTAGCAAGCTTTTGTATGTTATCGAACAAAAGCAAATGTATTAAAAAAAAAATAAACTTAGTGGCAAGAACAGTGTGATATATAATTTATATATATGTATATAAAAATTAATGTTTGTCTGTATGTCCATCATAGAATCGTAAGCTATACATTTGATCATGTGATGATCTGTAGCAAAGTTGTGCATGAGCCCACGAAGGTTTCTGCGTTGGTACGACCAATTTTCGACAGATGGCGCCACTGTCATTCCAATGAATTTCATATATTGCCGTGATAGTTCATGCTGATTTGAATTGCAACGAAAACAGCGAACGAATAATGACGTTTCAAAAATGAAAATTCGGAAAATTCTCAACAAGTGGCGCTGTAGGCACATTTCGTGTTTCATCTATCCGCCATCTAACTTTTTTTTTCAACTAGTGCTTATTTCGCGAATGGTAACACTTAGCTCATGTCTGATTTGACAGGTAATTAGTTTTATCCTTCCGCTGAACGAATATGGTTGTGTATACGCTTGAACAACGCTGGGAAATATTGCGACATTACTTTGAAAATCATGGTAATGTTGCAGAATGTGTGCGAAAAAATAAATCATCTTTTCAGATGAAGCTCATTTTCATCTTGGCGGGTATGTAAACAAGCAAAATTGTCGCATTTGGGGCACAGAAAACCCGCACGCATTGAAAAGCCGATATACCCAAAACGAGTCACTATTTGGTGCGGAATTTGGTCCAGAGGCATAATTGGGCCATTTTTCTTCGAAAACGAGCAAGGAATGGCCATTACAGTCAATGGCGATCGTTATCGGGCCATGTTGAACGAATTTTTGTTCACAAAAATTGAAGAGGAGGATACTGGCAACATTTGGTTTCAACAGGACGGCGCTACGTGCCACACAGCCGAAGCTACACTCGATGTTTTGCGCCCTGTTTTTGAAGATCGCATTATCAGCCGCAGAGCTGATGTCGTTTGGCCACCTCGGAGCTGCGATTTGACACCGTTGGACTATTATTTGTGGGGTGCCGTAAAAGATAAGTGTTACGCCGACAAGCCAGAGACAATTGACGCTTTAAAGGACAATATTCGTGAAGCCATTGGTGAAATACAGCTGCACACAATCGATAATGTGCTTAAAAATTGGACCGATCGTGTAGGCTACTGCATGGCCAGCCGAGGCAGCCATTTGAATGAAATTATTTTCCATTATTAACCGGAAGGATTGTATTTTCAAATAAAAAAAGAAATTTGAGAAATTTTTTTTATAGCATTTTCAAAAAAAAAAAAGTTATTTGGCGGACCCTATATATCAAAATATGTCAGATTGTGTTTGAATTGATGTTTTCTTAATGCGTGAACCGATTTTGTTTCTTGAAACTTCAAATGATAGGTGACGTCAATACCAAGGTTTGTCTGTTCATACGGTCCTTGTATGTGTATTGTATATACGAGTTATCGGCATTTTAGTGAACATACATGTGTTGTCGACCTCAGAAAGCCCTCAACCACTTTAAATGAAATTTTGTGTATATATATGGTTGGTTGCGGATTGAAAGATACGATAGTTTTGGACCTGAGTCAGATTGTCGATCTCCAAAACCGCTCAACCAATTTCAGGGAAATTTTGTGGATGGGTATGGTTAACCCGATAGTTCCGTTCTTGCTCTGCTTTGGGGTGGTGAGCGCAAATCGCAAGTAATCATCGAATATGTTTTTTCAGGAAAATATTAACCAGAGAATCTATGGTTTCGTTAATTGACCCAAGATATCGATAACCAGCCAATTTTGCGCGGTTAACGAGATTTAACCAATGATTTCTAGAATTTCGTTTGTTCAATATTTTTGTAAGGACTTCGTAGGTATTAGTTTTGACGTTTGAGAATATTGCGAGTAAATTCAAATAATAAAATAAAAAAACTTATATCGAAGCGAAGGCGCTGACCAATAAAACAGACTGATGTATACAATAAATTGCACGCCATTCTATGGAAGGTGAGGGGACAGACTGGTTCCCAGCTTCAGCCGGATGAATTAGGATTACTTTCAACATTTTTGTCCTTTGACAGTTCTCATAAATTGAGGAAATGTTGAGAGAATGAGAAAATTATTGCGACGTTGAAATTGAGATGAGGCCCAATAATGGGTTAACAATTTTTATTGGTTGTTGTACTGATTCAGGTTTGTTCTCAATTACTAGCTTATTGTCTCATACCAAAAAGATTTTATTCCTTTGTTTTTTTAAATTCCAGTTATCGTTTGATTTTGACATTTATGTACTCAACATGAAAATATATTTATTAATAAATTACCTAGACAAAAACACAAGGAGCCAGAAATAAAAAAAAGTAACCATTGATTCGGCTAATCACTGAATTGACAAATGAACTGGAAAAATGGAACGATTTGCCGCAAATCTATGGTTTGGTGACCGAAGTAAAAAAACGGTGAACAAACCATTGGTTATCACTGATTTCTAATCATCGGTTAAACCAAATCGATGGTAACCTAACCAAGGATTTGACCAGCTGTGAGCAGACCGGCCCTTAAAGCTTTTAAATAGATGTGTCATCGAGCCGATGAACTATTTATCACAGCCTACTGTAATAACACTTTTGTAATTTAGTAGCCTGAACTTTGTGCGACAATATAATTGCCTGAATTGAATACGGAGCCACTATTGTCTCCCTTTTTAATTTAACGAAGGAGAAATGTCATTTTTGCCTTAAGATAAAACACGTTGCCGGCCAGGCAACACAACAAGACGGGTAAGCTTAGATGAATGAGACGGGGCTACATTTTTGTGTTTAAAAAAATGGAAAACATATTTCGTGTATTATTAGTGCGACGGTAAGTTTCTCTCCTCTAAACACCTTCGAAATAAGTGGGTCACAAAAAAGCACGATAAGGCAACTTCGTATCGCCAAAAATTGATTAATTTATTAACTTCCCTTTTAATAGTTCAACCTCTCTATTGAACGAATGAAACTCCCTTGGAATTAAATTAAGTTCAATGCATAGATACGACTTCATAGATTTCCGGGTCGGCTTCTTAATCGTTTTTTCCCCACTAATTATTGAATAGAATTGGTCCGGTCAGATTTTCTCAATCAACCAAATCAACCAAAGAAGAATGTGGGCAATCGGCGATCCCATATCAGTAGTTGCGACTTGTGAACACGGTGTGTTTCAGTGGTTAGTATCCTGGACTACTTGAGTGTACGGCGTCCGCCCACATATGTCACATGCCTTATCACATGGTTAATATTTTCCTGAAAAAACACATTCGATGATTAAATATAACCAAGATTGAACAAACCGGACCTAAGTGGGGTTCTTTGGAGCCAAACAAGTGTGAAAACTGTTGTCAGCCAAATCATATGAGGCCTGGTTCTCATGTGAATATTATTGAAACAATAGGTCTAGCTGCTGATAACCCTTTTGTGGGATGAGTTGTATTTTTAATTATTCTCATGGGAAAATCCGAATCGATAGATTGGTTACTTAACGTGTACAAGGCGTTCAACAAAAAGTGCAACTTTAAAGACTTCTTGGCTGGCTAATCCCATCAAAGCCAAGCAAATGTGTGTGCAAAGCAAAAGTCACAACCGTGGCAATTAAGTTAATTGCATTAATTAAAAGCGATCAATTCCCGACACAGTTACATTTTACACACACACACAATCAGCTCTTGGTGCGGCTGTGTCTTATTTCATCGTAAATTCTGCTGAAGTTCGCATTAAAATTCCTCCTTTCGTTTGCTTTCTTTTCACTTATCCCCGCATTCAGTGGGATGATCCCATTTAACTAATCCATAGCCACCCAAGGATACGTCCTCAATGACATTCGACGACCAACCAACCAGCCAACCGCCCAAGACATACATCTTTTATCGAGGATACTATGAGAAATGCCCAGAAGATGCAGAAGTAACCAGCCTTGGTGCACTTCTGTCCTTTCGCCTCCCGCTGACTTGCGAACGCAGCTAAACGGATTTTCAAGCTTGGCAGAGGGTGGTATTTATGCATCTAATGGCAATGCACCCTACCCAGTGGGTTCCCTGGGTTGTTTGCATCCAGTCTAGACGAGGGATAAAAATTCTGTATGTGGTGAAATTTTAATTCACGGTAGATAAACATATCTCCTACTCAGTGCAGCCCAAAACCATACGTACACTTACCGTTCACCACTCGCACACTTGCAACGAACACAGTTTTTCCATCGCTCTCACCAATGGAACAAGGTAAGGTGCTTAGAGTGTTTGTTTGTGGTAGCCTGAGGTGGTAGTGGTGCTGGTGATGATGATGATGGTTGTGGTGGTACTAAAGCATTAGAATTGAGGTACCTACTGAGATGTCTCATTCGACGACGAAGGACCGCAGAGGAGGAGGAATGCAGCTACCAATTCAATTAGTTCTGATTATTCTAAACTGTTTACCTGTGGTGTGTAGTGGGGTTCTATAAGAAAAGGGAAACTCAATTTAGATTTTATGTTTCTGTGTCTCAGGGGTAGTCGAACTTTTCCCCGATGCAGTCTTTGCTGAAATGTGTATGTAACGGCAATTGACAGCATCTTGGTTGGAATATATGCTTGATTTAGTGAATGTTGGAACCAATTTTGTAGGCGCAGGGCTCAGTGGTTACTAAGCGATGTTGTTATGCCCCAAATACGCATGGAGGCCATGGTTAGCTGAATCGTAGCCGCGTCAGTGAATCTGTTCTAAAGTGGAAGCGTAATAACATAAATAACGCATAACATAATAACACAATTCCACTGCAGCGATTCACTTTCGTGACGCAATGGTTCAGTGGGCCATGGCCTACTAAGCAATTGCAAACACTTCGGGTCATGCTGACAAATGCATTTTCCCGAAGTGTTCAAAGCGAAGTTCCAGGAAGGTCTTTGGGAATTCGGTGAGTCGAAAATCAGCCAACTTTGGTATCGGTCGTGTTTCACTTCGTAGAATATTAACATTTGGCGCAGCCGGTAGTTCGAAAGAAAAAAAAAAAATTCCGTTAAAGTTACGATTTGCGACTGTGTTTTCACCCCATCGGTCGGTTTAGTGTTGTGTGAACAAAAAAAAAAAAAGAAAAAAGAAATATATATACACATATATCAACCGTTTCGGGATTGTTACTCCGTCGGTTTAGTGTTTTAACTGAAAAATAAAATAAAAATATAAAAATATATATATCAACAAAAAACATTCTGGCGATAAACAAAAACAACGAACCAGGTAAGTATCAAGTATCGTCTTGATTAATTGTTTTTTTTCTCCTTTTTGTTTGTTTTACGGCATTTACTTAGTGGGGTAGGTTAGGTGTAGTGTCGTAGACAACGATACGTATACTTTTGAGTATTACGTGATTCTTCTTTTTCTTCTTTTGTTGTACGGCATAAACCTTGTTGGGGTAAAAAATTACAAGAAAGCGTTGATTTTCGACTCCACCGTGGTCACTGATTAAATTGTTTTGGTTTTAAGCTTATGGACAGAAGAGAGTCCACAGAAGCCCAGTTGATAGAGGAAATCCATCAACTCAAAAAAGAAATTAAGGAACAAGGGCAAGAAATAAAACATTTCAACGACTCGCTGTTAACTGAACTTAAAGCCATTACTAGCAGGGAAGTATATGAGTTAATTTATGCACAATTAAGCTCGCAGTGGGGACAGTTTACGAGGCTTGAGACTACCGACGCAATACTCATTGAGTATTTAGAGGCAGTCAAAAGGCTAAAGGATAGTCACCAAAGTGAAATCCAAGCGCTTAAGGCTGAACTAAACAATACCAAAAGGGTGAGATTTAGTTTAGACCGCAGCCAAATTGAAGCCGAAAAAGTAAACACTGAGGCCGAGGAAAAAATTTCAAAATTAAACTTAGAAATTGTGGCACTCCAGTCCAACCTCACTAAAGTGAAAAGCGAACTTAGGGCTTCCCTGACAAAACAGGACCAAAACCAACGGGAGACTGAAAGGTTACGTGGGTTAGAATTAGAATATATAGCACAAATAGAGTGGTTGAAAAAAGAGAAGAGGAAGCAAAGGGAACAATTAGTAGCCCTGCAATTCCAAAACTCCAGTTTCACACCAGAGTGCATGGAATCTTCTAATTCAAACGACACAATGAGTTACGACGGCATTGCAAAAATAATTGCACAGATTGTTCCCAAATTTTCTGGGGCAAGAACACCCGAGCTATCAGGAAATGTCTATGAGTTTCTCAACGCATGTTCCCTAGGTCTGAAGTGTATAGACCCAGATAGCGAAGCAATCTATGTGGCAATGCTGTCAACCAGATTAATTGGTGATGCGTTTGAATTGGTTAGATGCAACAAAATAAGTACAGTGCGGGAGTTAGAGACTCTCATCAAAGGCACATATCTTACTGTTCGGACACTGGATAGTGTGACTGCCGAAATAAAGCAGTCGCATCAGCTAGCAACAGAAGATATACATGCCTTCGCCAGACGTCTTACATCACTACAAGCAAAAGCAACAGACATTATTGATGGCAGCTACTCAAGCGCAGACTCTGTAGCTCTTAAAAAGGAACTTAAGAATTCCATAATCTGTAGTTTCAAAGTAGGGCTATTAGATCCAGCGTTGCGTCAATTTATGTTGACGGTCAGTGGGGATGAATTACAGGCGTTAGCAGATACGGCGTTAAAAACGTCTAATCTTCTTCGTTCCCAATATCTCCAAAACCCCACAAATCCGAATAATTCTATACCTAACAATTTCCAATTGAGCAATAACCCTCCAATGTACCTAAATAATCACTATATACACAGCTCCCCAGAAATGATCCAAGATTGGCAGCCGACTTATGTGCCTCCAGCGTCCGCATACCCAAGTCCGCAAACCCCAATCAATATAGGTCCGAGTACTTCGAACTGGAACACTCAAAACAGTTCAAACAAGACCAGTGTACAGCACCTTCGTAACAGGCCAGCAGAGAAATTATCGTGTGGGTTCTGTGGTAAGTCAAATCACACTTACGCAGAATGTAGGGTACGCCGTAACACCCCATACTGCGACCCCTGCAAGGCTTATGGCCACGACCCAGGGACTTGCCCGAAAGCACAAGTTTACATGACAGCGGCAAAACGTGGTAAGCCAAAGCTAAAATGTGATTGGTGCTCAAGGGTGGGCCACTCTGAAGAGGATTGTTATAGTAAAAGGAACTACCTGGCAAAGAAGGGACAGGGAAACGAATGAGGGGCCAGCTAAAAGAGGTGAGCTGTGCCCCTAAAGCATTCTCAACTGATAGTCATAACAAATCAGTAAAACCCATCCCAAGCAGTATAATTTTAAACCAAAACCATGAGCTACCCTTTACCGAAAAAACCGTTTCAGATACCACGATAAGCCAATTAAGTATCCCGGAGCCCAGCAGCAAGAATAAGAAACAAATTCTTAAGAGGCACAAAAAAAGGCAAAGGCATATAAATTGCCTGCAAAAAATACAACTAGAGTATAGACCAAAAGCCATGACTCAACTACAAAACAAGCTCGTAAGTCTGATGTTGCAATTTATAAATTTATTCATGCAAGTAGGCGATATCATATCGCGATGCTCAAAGGAGATCGGCCAAAAACTAGACTGTATCTTAAATCCAAAAAATAAATTTGGCAATATCAAACGAAACAGGCTTTGCTTAATAAAAAAATTAAGTAAAAACGACGTTTTTGTAGAACTCCCCTTGCCAGAGGCCAAAGGAGGTAAAATAACTCTATTAGTGGATACTGGGGCAGACACAAGTCTTTTGAAAGAAAGCTCGTTAAAACCCAACACAAACATATCCAGAAAGGAGACAAGGCAAGTAGGTGGAGCATTCGGTGGAAATAGTACAACAGTAGGTACTATCACCACTAGTAAACTATTGACAAAGGGCGTTAAGGGCAAATTGCATATTATAAACGGTCTAAACGACATACCCGCAGATGGTATTATGGGTAGGGATATCCTTTGGAACCGAACAATTATTGATACAGTGGCTAAAACATTAAAATTCTTCGACAAAAATAGGAACTTGGTTTCCGAGTTTCATCTTAAACGCCCATGCGAACCAATCAATACAGTCAATGTGGCTAATAATACAATTAAAGTATCAAACCGGGAAATAAAGGCCCGAACCCAAACCATTGTTAAGCTAAAGGTAAACACAGGGTTACGCGACGTTCTCGTGCATAGTCAGGAACTAAAACCTGGAGTTTACTTAGCGAACACAATATCAAGAGTAAGGGACCATCATCTTGCTGTTTCAATACTCAATTCCACGGACGATCCATTTTTCTTGAGTGAAGAATTCGTCCCCAAATTTGAAAATTTCAACAAGTTCCGAAGTATAGGAAGGGAAAAAACTAAGAACGTGATATTGAGCGTAAGTAGGCAACAGCCAAGTGAACGAATTTCACAACTACTTAAGTCATTAAAAATAGAGACCAACTTAAACAAAGAGGAAAAATGTGCAATAGAAAATATTTGCATTCAATTTAACGACATTTTCCATTTGGAAGGGGACCCGTTGACGCATACCGATATCCTGGCGCATAGAATTAGAACCCAACCGGATCAAGGCCCAATAAACCAGAAGCAGTATCGGCTACCACAAGTCGCTAGGGATGAGATTCATAATCAGGTGAAGCAAATGTTAAATGACAAAGTAATAACCCCTAGTAAATCACCGTGGAACTCTCCTCTTTTGGTCGTCCCTAAAAAACCAGGGGCTGATGGACAAAAGAGATGGCGAATTGTAGTGGATTTTCGAAAACTCAATGATGTGACGATTAAAGACGCGTTTCCTCTGCCAAGAATAGAAGATATTCTCGATCAGCTAGGAAACTGCCGCTACTTCACAACCCTTGATCTGGCTAGCGGTTACCACCAAGTGCTTATTGCAAAGCAGGACCGGGAAAAGACTGCATTTAGCACGGGGTTGGGCCACTATGAATTTAACCGAATGCCTTTCGGACTAACAGGCGCACCGGCTACCTTCCAAAGGATAATGAACTATATTCTAACTGGTCTGCAAGGTATAGACTGTTTTGTCTACCTGGATGATATCGTGATATATAGTAAAAATTTGGAAGACCATTGCGACAAATTGGTTCGTATATTTTCACAATTGAGAAACTACAAACTAAAGTTAAACACCGAAAAATGCAACTTTCTGTCCAAAGAGGTTGTTTATTTAGGTCACAAGTGCTCAGAAAACGGTGCGTTACCAGATCCCTCAAAAACAAGTTGTGTCACGAGCTTTCCAATCCCGAAAAATATTAAAGAAGTGCAGTCGTTCTTAGGTTTTGCTAGCTATTACAGGAAGTTTATCCCAAATTTTGCAAAAATAGCAGCCCCAATTAACTTTTTGCTAAGAAAGGAGGTAGAATTCAAATGGACGCCGGATCACCAAAGATCTTTCGAAGAATTGAAAAAGGCAATAACTACGCCGCCAGTCTTAATCTACCCAGATTTTTCGAAGCCATTTATCTTGACCACAGATGCTAGCAATGAAGCATTGGGAGCAGTACTGTCACAGGGTAAGGTTGGAAACGATAAACCTATAGCTTTCGCAAGCCGATCCTTAAATCCTGCTGAAAAAAGGTATTCCACAATAGAAAAGGAACTCCTGGCTATTGTGTGGGCTACCAACAACTTCCGAACGTATCTTTTAGGGCGCTCTTTTACAGTGTACACAGATCATCAGCCACTTAAGGGAGTATTTCATGTCAAAGATCCCACATCCCGTCTAGTACGTTTTCATCACAAACTCTCGGAATACGATTTCAAAATCGAATACAAACCGGGTAAGGTGAACAAGAACGCTGATGCACTGAGTCGTATTCCACAAGAAACGCCCGTAGAGCAGTGTCTAGCTGTCACTCGGGCACAAGCGTGTTTGAATGAAAATAAGGACTCGGTAGGTACATCAACGACTTCCGCTGGTGCAGGTAATGCAAATGGTAATAAAGGCACCCCAACGGTACCGAAAACCATAGAGTTTTTAACGGACCGCTCGGAAATCCAAATAATCTTAAGAGATTTTCATAATTCAGCGCTCGGAGGTCACCAGGGTAACAAAAAAACTTTAGGGCGTATCAGGCAACAGTATAGGTGGAAGGGAATGGCAAATGATGTAAAAGATTTTGTAAGAAAATGTTCACTATGCCAGAAGAATAAATGCTCCCCCTCCAACAAAATGCCCATGGTAATTACAGACACGCCCTCACTACCTTTCGATAAGGTATACATGGATATTGTCTGTGGACTTCCCGTATCACACTCAGGAAACAGATATATTCTGACTTTTCAGGATGATCTGACTAAGTTCATGGATTGCGCAGCCCTTCCCGATATGGAAGCTTCGACAGTGGCTAGAGTTTTTTATGAACAAATCCTGACGAGGTATAGAATTCCAAAGATTCTTGTCACGGACAATGGCGCCAACTTCACGTCAAAGATATTTTCAGAGACTTGCAAGTTACTGGGCGTGAAAAAACTTCATACAACGGCATATCACCCTCAATCAAACGGTTCGTTAGAAAGAAGTCATCGGCCTCTAGCCGAATATCTCAGATCCTTTGTGGCAAACGACGAGAGAAATTGGGACCAATGGCTTCGGCAGGCCATGCATGTTCACAACAACTCCATCCACACCGCAACACAGTTAACCCCTTTGAATGCCTTATTTGGTTTTAAGTTCGAAATGCCAACTAATCTAAAACGAAAACCCACACCTCTCTATAATGCTGACGACTACCCATCACAACTCAAGCATCAACTCGAGATTGCCCACAAGTTAGCCAATCAGAACCTTAAAATAGCTAAACTAAAATCGAAAGACGTCTACGACAAAGGCTCTAAGACTATTACGTTCAATGTTGGACAGAAGGTTTTACTAAGGAATCCCGCCAGAAAGAATAAATTCTCCCCCATCTGGTTAGGACCCTACGAGGTTGTGTCCGTAAGCAATAAGGTAAACACAAATATAAAAATGGGAAAAAAGATTAAAAGGGCACATAATAATCAACTAAAACCATTCTACCGATAAAATAACTTCATATAAATTTTGTTATATTAATATGTTTTTTTTATTTTCAGTAGATAAAATTTAGTACAGTCCAAGGAGTGGAATTTTTCTAAAAACCCTAACCCTAAGTAATATAATTAAGAATATTCCGAAATAGTCTCTGCAAAATTATAAGTATCATTCAATTTAAATTACCTTTTAATACACAATAATTATAATAATAGTAATAATTTAATAAATGTACATAAGAAGCATGATTAGAATTATAAGCATTATGTACCTGGCAAACTCGATGGGGCTCACCGTGACGCAGGATGCAGAACCGTTCCAAGTGAAAAATCTCCTCGAAACCCCCATCGTCTTCGAAAAGGTGGGAAGTGCGTTATTCTACAAAGATTTTTGGATCATCTTCACTAAGTTTACACCAATGGATTTCTCTGGCATTGTAGACTTTACCAATATCTGCGAAACCAAAATAAATCGAATGTGTTCGTTCCTGAAAGATGATGTTAACGCAACAGACGTCAAGGATGCTTGCGAACCAATGGTTAAAGAAGTTACAGTAATATCGGAAAACTTGAAGTCAAACAACGCATACCTCCAGCATATGGTTTCACACAAACGCAGCAGAAGAGCGCTTCTTAACGTAGTGGGAAGTTTTTCTAAATGGGCTTTCGGAACTATGGACAACGAAGACTCGGAAAAGGTGTACAATAAATTGCAAATTCTGCATAAAAATAGTGAGGATACATTCACCCTAATCAACAAGCAACTGACGGTGATGAAATCAAACTACGATGGCATAGTTAAACCCCTTACCAAAGCAAATGCAGATATCGACGCAATATCGGCACATCTAAACGACTTCGGTTCAACATACCAAAAGTTTGCAGACGTAACGAACATTGCTATAGCGAAACTTCAGCTGAAGACGGCAATAAATGAGCTTGTAGCTATACTCACAGCCAAGCTCCTGGAAGTACAAAACCGACAAGCCGTCGAAATGGCAATTCTCAATGATCTCTACCAAGGCCGATTACACCCGTTCATCCTAAACCTTGTAAATATATCTGAAACGCTTAAGGAACCGTCACTTACAGCAAAAATACAACCCTTCTTCCGAGATGAGTTAACGCTTCACCAGGCAGCAAAGGTCACCGTGTTCCCCAACGGCAATAATCTGATCATTAAAGTCGTCATTCCTCTTCCGGACCCAACAAAGTTTGATATACAAAAGGTGTATCCGATCGTCTCAAGACTGAACGATAAGTGGGACCTAATGGTCGAGACAAGGGCAGATTATATAGCAGAGTCAGAGGATCATGGACTATTCGTTTTAATGACCAAGGAAGAACTGGGAAAGTGCAACCAAATAACAACAATGCAGCGTGTAACCGTGTCAATCTGTAAGCACCAAAGACCGGTATTCACAAGGAGCAGTGAAGAATGCCTTATTGAGCTCTTGCAGCACACAGCGACAGCCCAAGAACGATGCCAACACATTGCCGTTCCCGCATCAGAAGGTACGTTCGTAAAAATGGCGGCCAGTAATTCCTGGTTGTACAACCTCCGAAATAATATGACACTAAACATCAATTGTAACGGGGAACAGTACAATCCACTACTAAGGAATACCGGCGTCATACGAATACTTAGACCATGTGACATCGGGACGCGGGAAATGAAAATCCCGTATGAGCAAGAGATCAGCAGCAATGTCGAGTTCAAGCAGCCAAAAGTTGATTTCGCAGGACTATTGGAAGCACTTAGAGTACAGTTCGAAGTCCGGAAAGCACCAACAAACTCAACACCAAGTAAGAAGATTCTTCCGATAAGACTGGGAAGCCATGCAGACATCAATACAATTCTGGCCGAGGGAAAAAAATCTTTGGAAGATCTGCAGAGGCAAATAGAGCAGACCAAAACTGAAGAAACCCTCCGAAGCCAACAATGGACGATTACAAGACATCAATACTCGTTAATGTTGGTGTGCTTGATACTAGTCCTAGGAGTAATAATACATATATGTAGAAAAATATGTAAGGCACAAAAAGGGAAGAAAGCGTTGCAACAAGCGCATACAGGAGCGCAGGTCGAAGAAATGAAATTTCGTGTGGCTCCAAGCCCACCAAGGAGAAAACAACCGCCGAAAAGAACATTCGAGATGACCCCAGCCTCAGGAGAACTAACGTTTGCCAGGGTTTAAATATATATATATTAAAAGCAAATCCAAAACACATTTAAATATGTAAACAACAACAAACAAAAAAATATATTATATATTTTTCACAATTAACCATTTTTGTATATAAAAGAAATAAAAATAAAAAATTATTTATTTATACTTAAATATTCAATTCAATATTTGAATATTTTCTCACTTCATTTTAGCAAACAAAAAAAATACAAGTTTTTCAACAGCAAAATGATTTCAACCTGTTAGTATTATTTAAATATATATATATTAGCAAATATAACTATACCTCTAAGCAAATGTTAAATATAAGTTGCAAAATACAATTATAAGATAAGCACCAATGTACATATCCATTAAGCTAGCTCTAACGTTAAACATCTATTCTTATTTTAATAAAAGAAGACAAACCAATTTTTCCGAGACCTGGCTTGAACTTCCGAAGGGGGGAGGGATGTTATGCCCCAAATACGCATGGAGGCCATGGTTAGCTGAATCGTAGCCGCGTCAGTGAATCTGTTCTAAAGTGGAAGCGTAATAACATAAATAACGCATAACATAATAACACAATTCCACTGCAGCGATTCACTTTCGTGACGCAATGGTTCAGTGGGCCATGGCCTACTAAGCAATTGCAAACACTTCGGGTCATGCTGACAAATGCATTTTCCCGAAGTGTTCAAAGCGAAGTTCCAGGAAGGTCTTTGGGAATTCGGTGAGTCGAAAATCAGCCAACTTTGGTATCGGTCGTGTTTCACTTCGTAGAATATTAACAATGTGTCCCAGGCTCGATCCCCGCAGAAACACAAAATTACATCTTAAGGTTATTTCCACTGCGCCACCACTCGCTGACGTCTGACAAACATCCGAGAGTATAACTGTCATGAAAAAGCTTCTCAATTAGCCGATTGGCCTCGGCATGAAATTGTTGATCCCTTCCATTCGTCCCAATAATTAAAGTCTCACAAAAAACTAATGGTTCTGGCTCCCTACACCTGTTGCGCCAACTATTTTTATTTTTCCAACCAATTTTGAACGCTGTCAATGAGAACGGCATCAGTAGTCTTGTCAAACAGTTTCTTCCGACTGGCAGTATTTTCAAAGAGAGATCCTCGCAGTCAAGAAAGCAGCCAAGTTCTGCGCTTTCACGGAAAACGCGATTTGTCCCATTGCAGACCCATTTATGAGCTGAACTAATTTAATGAATTTACTATTATTGTTAATAGTTTTAATAGACTTCACTTTAATACAGTAAATGTTTCTGCGTCTATTTTTAGCTTTCTCCATTACGTAATAAGAGAAAGATATTGTATTCGTACAAAATTTCGAACTCGAGATGTTAATCAATTCTGACATTACGATGATAGAGAAACTCAAAAAAGTGGGTCGCAAAATTCTGTCCGTCTGTCTGTCTGTATGTCCCAAGGCCTACAGCCTAAGCCGCTGAACGGATTTCTTTTAAACTTCGGAATTAAAGTTTGGGGGCTTACAGTTCGGGCCTTTTTTTTTTTACATTTTAACCTCAAAATTAATGGTATCTACTTCCCATACAAAATGTTCATACCAGTTTTATTTCAACAAAAATTGATATTTAAGCTTAAGTAGCTGAGGTAAACATAAGTGCATACTCAGTTTTCCGCAAAAAAATCGAGTAACGGTACTTTTGAAATTTCGACATATCTCGAAAACGGTTCATACGATTGTAACAAAAATACACTTCTAATGTAATATGGTCATTTCTAACTTAATGGCAAAATCAGTTTTTCTCCGTATTATCGGAAAATGTTTTTTTGAAACACAAATTTTTTTTAAATTCAGTTTTCTTTAGTTTACTTGAAAACGGCAGTAACGATTTTGACCAAAATGCAAACTTAGAGTGAAATTAATGTTTTCAAAGTTATTGCGTCCTTAAATTTCAATTCGAATCACCGAAAACGCTAATTTTAAAAACTGCTCATATCTCGAAAATCCCATTTTATCGAAAACTTTAAAAACCAAGTAATGCTTTCTATCATAAACATTAAGTTGTACTCGGCTGTTTTTTCTGCCAAATTTTACAAAACCGCTCTAACGATTTTGATCAAAATACATATTAAAGATTATGTAAGTATTCTTAATAAGATCCCGTACTTAGTTTTTCCCAAGAAATTCTAATATTAAAATATTTCTCAAAAATGAGTACCCAAATCTCGATCTGTGTTCACATTTCTGCGGTATATTTTTGAAATAATTACAATGGCCCACTTGCAAAGACAGTAAAATAAAAGCTACGCAAAACTTATTTTTAGCTAATATTTAAAAGTATTGAATATGCACCCTAAAAATAAATCCAACAACTTGAAATTAATACAATCAGGCAACTCGCAATTCATTTGAACCGCAAATTTTGATGAACGAGAAAGTTACGTTCGACCCAGTCGTGCACTTTATTTTTGTTTTATTCGTTAATTTATTTTGGCTGAATTTTAGTTGAATTTCTGTTTGCATTTCATTGACTGGATTTCAGTTTTTTGACTCGCTTTTATTAGCTTGACCTGTATGTTTCTATGTAACGGAATCTTTCCACGCAATTTTCACCCACTTCAAGACGTCTAATTGATTTGAAAATTTGCACACGTATTAAAGACCGGTACAAAATTTGAACTGTCTCCCACCCTGTGACCCCCGCTCCCAAGTGTGTTTTCGTGCAGCAGGGCCGAGGCCGTGCCGTGAGTGAGGCCGAAGCCCAAACTCCTCATAGGAGCAAAACTCCCAAGTGTCCCCCTGATTGATCCCCCACCACATAACCCCACTTCCCCCACATGTGTATGTTCTCCGATTGGGATACAAATCGATATCTGGCCTCGGCAGAGTATGGCGATTGCTGTTTTCGAAAAAAATGTTGGGTCCGCCATTGTATATAACATCCACCCAATCCAATATATTGGTGGAAAAGGAAAGGAAAAAGGGTGGCTAACCGGGCACATCCTGTTGCATAAGAGCCTTACCCTTCTACCGAACCTCTGGGGGTTGACCGTTTAATTGTCCATTAATTGTGGGAACAAAAATGGCTTACGTTTTCTGATTCACTAAAAATGAAAAAACAAATTTTAGTTTAAGAAAACTAAAAAACACGCTTTAATAGCAAATTGAACTAAAACCCAGAAAATAATTCTTAATTATTGATATTTTATTCAACAGCCATAGAAAGACTACTAACTCAGCATTTTCAATAATTCTAAAATAAAAATAAAGTGATAGAAAGAAAATTAATTTCATAGTAATTTCATTCTACGTGACGCTGCTATCAGTTTGTACCAGCGTTGCCGTTTGGCCCCATTTCGAGCCTCAAGGCCACCACATTTTTTATAAAAATTATCTAAATGGCCCCTTTTTCAGTTTAAGTAATATTTTATTCTTTATTGAAGGAAAACGAATACAAAAATATGAAAAAAGTGTTTCGTAATGAAACACACGCACCGGCATACGTATAGAAAGCAGCAACAGAACCCAGCCATAAGGTTTAACTTGGGACAACAACTGAAGCCCAAATAAAAGGCTACCACCTCGAGGCACCTTGGTTTCCGGCTACAAAAAGTTAGCATATTTAGTTTATTACACATTCGCAGACAATAGTCCTTTTCGATGTGAATGCGATGCGATGCAACGGAGCTATAACAAAAAAAAAAAAAAAAATCGAAACTATTCAGACACCCCATCATCCAGGACATACACAGCTACACACATTATACACTATGCGGAGCATAAATAGCTCCGCTGTTGCTACTAACGACGACGACACAACAACAACAACAACAACAACAATAGACCATCTCAACCAAATTAATGCAATTGCTAGACCACTGAGCTGGAAAATGCACTGACATCGAGAGGAGGATGACGTTGTTGCTGCCGCTGCTGCCATTGTCGTTTAGTCTACGTCGACATAGAATGCCTGGAATGTCAAGATTAGTGAGCGGGGGTGTCGACAAGCCGACGACCACCTACCTACCACCTTCGTTGAATGCATTTCTTTTGCATGTCGGCTATTGTGAGTTGCGGAGAGGTGGGTTTGTTTTGTTATTCTAATATCCTTCGCACATAAGCTGTGTCTAGCCAATGTTCTCCTCCTGCATGTTGATTTGGGGGCAGAAACGAAGAACTTGGTATTTGCAGAGGCCCAACTGCATCCGTGTTTCCAAAGTTCCTAAAGAGGAACGCTCTCGACGAATGCCGCAGCGGCAGAGGGAACGAGCAGCTTCCTTTGATTGGATGATTAATAGAGGCGAGGGCCTGGCAAGATTTACACATCCATTAGGATTGTTTTGGGATTTGTATGTTGGAATTCATTTTATTTATGCCGCCTGGCCTTGTGAACTCAGTTTTGGGAATTTGTTAGTCGGTGTTAATGATGGGTGTACGATTTTGTCACTGATTGGAATATGTACATAGGTTGGGGCGCTTGTGACTTTCGAGCACGTTTAGGGTGCTGAAATTGTTTGAATTGCTCACATATTGACTGACGCAATCGAGCGTAGGTTTATGGGGAGTGATTTGCGGTCGAGCAGAATGCGTACCGTTTACCAACAGGTTTCTGGGTCTAGTGTTTTTAGAAGGGGCCACTAAATGGAATACGAGGTGAAGATGTGGATTTCGAAGTCAATTCTGAAGTTGTATACGGATAACCGCACCTCTTGAGTTGCAATGATAATTGCAGCCTTGGAGTTATGTGTGAGGATTTCGAACAAATCGATCTCGAACAATGGCCAACGCCTCAAACTTCTTAACCGGTTATGCATCAAAGATTATATATTATCTGAAGAGCAAGGGAGTTTTTCTGATGTAAAACTTCTTTAGGCACGCTTGACTTGGGGGGTAAGCTGGTGAATGCGTCACGAAAGCGTTACGGAAATTGCGAGCGGAAGTTGAGAGGGAGATATAAGTTAGTGAAGATAGAAAGAGAGAGAGTTACGTTTCGTTTCGGATATTACTGTAGGGGCAAGAGAGAGAGGTGTGAGCACACATTTTCTTTCTCTCTTTCTCTCATAGCCAGTTACGTTTCGCATATCTAAGTCACAGCACACAGTGCAGCAGTGATACCAGATCGGGGGATTTATTCCTTTTTGCGGGATTTTCTCACTTGTAATAAGCTAAAAGGGACAAAGGGATTTTTCACAAATCATAGTACAAAGAGAAAGGAATTTTACTTTTTTGTCAAATTTTGTTCTATTGCACTTTTTGCAAAAAATAAATCTACTGCCACTAAATCCAATCTACTGCACTTTTTTTGTTTGATAAACATTCTCTTAAACAGCTGTACAAAAACCATACATAAAAATAACCCCTGTAAAGAACCTCTGAACGAAGCCAACTTATTGGGAACTTATTGTATATAAAAAACATTAAAGTGATGATTAATATAGTTTAAGCAATTGATCTTTGTTTTGTTTTGTATAACAAAAAATCTACTGCGGAACGACCGAATCTACTGCTTTTTTTAATGATCTACTGCGCTACTCTTTTATTGAAGTGGCAACGCTCTCGGTAGTTCGTTTGCGAGTACATAGATATAGATAGAGCTAAAGAAGTTTTACTTTAGTCGTGTGGTCTAAAGCACACTTGTTTTTTTTTTTTTTTTGTTGTGGGAACTTAAAGCTACCATTTTGTATATAAATCTTAAAAACAAACAGTATCCATATGTGCTATTTAGTTAAATGAAATAGTTAGGAGCATTCAATTGTTTTGTTAGTTATTTCTACATATTATTTATTAGTTAAATAAATAAATAAATAGTTGGCGCAACAGGTCTGTAGGGACCCTAGGCCTAGCTTCTTACAACCATTCGTTTCGTGTGAGTTTTTAATTTTTGGGACGAATGGAAGGGATCTACAATTTTATGCCGGGTCCAAACGGCTAATTGAGAAGCTTCTTCATGACAGTTATACTCTCGGATGTTTGTCAGACGTTCGCGAGAGGAGGCGCAGTGAAAAAAAACCATAAGTTGGAATTTGGGTTTCTTTCGGGATTCGAACCTCGGACCCCTCGCTTAGTAGTCCAACACACTAACCACTAAGCCACTGCACCTACCTCATTTATTAGTTAGGAAGGTAAAAATCTGAGAAGCGATAAAGAAACATGAAAGAAACGGTTCATAAAATATAGCAATAGTATTAAATAAAATCCACTTTTGGATTTTTCATCTGATGTGACAGTAAATATCAAATGTAAATGTCAGTTTTTATCAGTCTCTTAGTTACAGGCAATTATTGTCGCAAATTCTACTTAGAGAGTTATAAGGGCAGACTGGACTATTTTATAAGCTCTTAAACTTTACAAGATTTTTGAGCAAATAAAGTCGTAGTTTCTGACTGTGTAAGATCCAACTGGTAGGAATTATGTGAAGGTGCATATTCAGTATGGCTGAAAAAAAAGAAGAAGAGGGTAATATTTGATAAAAAGAAGATTTGCATAGCTGTTATTTCATTCATAGACAAATCATCCTGATACCCAACCTATGTACATATTCCAATCAGTGACAAAATCGTACACCCATCATTAACACCGACTAACAAATTCCCAAAACTGAGTTCACAAGGCCAGGCCGCATAAATAAAATGAATTCCAACATACAAATCCCAAAACAATCCTAATGGATGTGTAAATCTTGCCAGGCCCTCGCCTCTATTAATCATCCAATCAAAGGAAGCTGTTCGTTCCCTCTGCCGCTGCGGCATACGTCGAGAGCGTTCCTCTTTAGGAACTTTGGAAACACGGATGCAGTTGGGCCTCTGCAAATACCAAATTTTTTCAAAAATCCATTTTACGATAATACAGGGAAAAACTGAGTTTGCCATTAAGTTAGAAATTACCATATTACCATAGAAATTAATTTTTGTTACAATCGTTGGCGAGATATGTCCAAATTTCTAAAGTACCGTTATCCGATTTTTTGCGGTAAACTGAGTAAGAAGTTATGTTAACCTCACCTACATCGTTTTCGAACAAATCAAACTGGTGTTTGATATGGGAAGTACCATTAATATTGAGGTTACCGTGCAAAAAAAAAGCGACCCCGAACTGAGAACAATTCTTTTGATGTTTTTTGAGTTTTAAAATAAGACTATTAAAACTAATGACGATGAATACTGAATTCAGTCACAAGCTCTCATCTGAGTCTTCTCGCGAATACCCAAACAAATTTGCAACTCTACTCAATCATGGTTACCAAAAAATGTGAGTGACGAGGGATGTGCGATGACGGCATTGAGCCAAATTCAATCCCCGTTTGAATTGAAAGTGGGAATAGCTTTTGCTTATGTAACTGTAGGCACCTTTTGGTAAACCATTTGTTTTATCTTTATGTGCTAAAAATTAGCATAGGCTCCGCGAAGCAGTCTTCTTTACATTTCAGAATTCTGCAGGAAAACAAGAATCCCGTTGGAAAAATAATACCTGGGTCACTAGGGCGTATACGCACTTAAAGTGCTTATTTACGTACCCATTCAACCAAAAATGAGCCTCATCGCTGAACACAATTTTTCGATAAAAAAGCGGATCCTCGGCCAGCTTTCCAAGAGCCCATTCACCAAAAATTCGGCGTTGTGGTAGGTCGGCTGGCTTTAGTTCTTGCACCAGCTGTATCTTAAAAGGCTTTACGCCCAAATCCTTCCGCAAAATTTTCCACGTAGTGCTGTAACAAAGGCCTAACTGCTGGGAACGGCGCCGAATCGACATTTCGCGGTCTTCTGTCACACTAGCTGATACGGCCGCAATATTTTCTTCACTACGCACAGTACGTAAACGTGTTGGTGGTTTAATGTCCAACAAATTAAATTTGGTGCGAAATTTGGTCACAATCTTCCGAATAGACTGCTCAGAAGGTCGAGAATGCCGATCATAAAATGGAAGCAGCGCGCGATGAACATTTCGAACCGAGCACGAATTTTGATAGTAAAATTCAATAATTTGCAAGCGTTGTTCATTTGTAAGACGATCCATGGTTAAATTGCAAACCAAACTGAAGCTGTTTGACAGTGACACAAGGTACTAAACACACGTCAGCTGTCAAAACCAGTGTTGCCAAAACCAAACCAGCTAAAAAATCACCCTTTATATCCAACCAACCAAAATCCACATCGTTTGGCGTGTTTATTTCAATGGACGCATGTACTTACATCAAAACTGGGTCACTTGCTAACGCATTCTTTGTTTCGAACAACGACAACCAACAACTGGAATACGAGTCAAGAAAAAATTCATAAGTCTTTTTCTTTGGACACCAAAATCGCGCTTAACCAAAACTAGGACAGCCATAATGTACTGTCCACGACCATCGACATAACTTTAATCCACTCCAGACTCCACTTAGGGCTGAAAATCCGTGACAACAATATCACATCAACAATAATCGTGTCCCGCCAGCACTACCACTCCACCACCACCACACGGCTTGAAGAATTTGAAGCATTGGCATGTTTCAGTCAAAGCCCCAATCACGAAGCAAAAAGAAAAACGTCTCGAAGTTATTATTTAATTTTTTTTTTCAGCGCAAAAGGACGATCACGACAACAACGAAGCATTTGCCAAATGGCCTTCCAGCTGTAGCGTAGCGGTTAGACTTAGATCTCCCGATAAAACCCAAAGGCGGTTGCTCTACTATGACAACAAATATGGGCAGAAAGAAAACGACGCCTTTGGGTGTCGTTTAATTCTTGGAGCAGAGTTTTATCGCCACTGCACTGGGCTCAATTTTTTTCTCCTTTCGTCCTGCTTTGCGGCGATACTTCGTTTTTTCTTACGACACCCGACCCAAATCTATATATAACGGGGGATGTGGGAATCGGTTGGCCTTTTCAGTGTCCTCTATCACATATTGTTTGGAAGGCATTTTCCTGCATCCTGTGCCAAGTAGGTTACAATGTATGCCATGGTGGGTAGTCAATTGTGCATGCAGTCGACGTTGCTGAGCCATTGCAATCGGCTAGGGAGGAATTTAATCCAATTTCGCCGGGAAAGTATGTGAGCCACTGAGAAATGGTGGTTTTTGGAATTTTTTCCCCTTGTGACCGTACTGGACCTTTTTTTGACAAAATTCGTTGCAGTGGACTGGGGATATATGAACCAATTTGGATGCAAGCAGCAGCAACAAGGGTCTTGGTTGGCATGAACAAGGATATCCAATTATGAGTGTGGATATAGGAAAAAATGTTGCTCAGTATGTCACCATGATGAAAAGTTGAAAAGTCTATCCCAGCAGTGGGCACCAATGGGGAGTATATTTCCCATTTGAGTTGGAAATGGAAATTGCATTTGGTAGCCAATTACGAACACGGCACTCACTTAACTATGGCGCAGCGTTCGTTACCAATGGCAGTGTAAGTGGAGGGGTTAGGTCCTTGTCAATGGGCCTGAGTTTAGATTGGGGTAAGTGTCTCTCGGTGGAGTAGTAAGCCTTCCTCCAGTAGGAAAGGGCAGAAAACCCAAGTTAGGATTTTCTCCCAAACAGCCAGCGCCGCCATGATGTGCGAAGAACAACTGAACACATCTCGCCATCGAAGGAACGGTAAACTGCAAATGGAACAAGTGAAGGCTTTCGGCCTTACTAATAATCATTCCTAACCTCCTCCTTATATGTTCTGGAGGTCACAATATGCAATTTTGTACGGCACTAAAAATGATTTGAGCTTAAAAAAGAGATTTAAGTTTAAAAAAGAGCCTTGGAACCCTTCAAACAAATTGTGGTAGGAAGGGGTCTGTTCTTTGTGGGTCATTCTAGGAAAAAGCATAAACAGAGATGGACGCAGAATCTTTACCGTGTACTGGGCTGGTCAGGCTTGAACCGAATTTAAACGACCAAAAGAGGTTTTTTTAATGGCAGTGGGGCCATTGTAAGAGAACGCGTTTCTTAAAGCGGAGATCGTTTTTGAAACTCACAATTCACAAAGCCGACCTTGGTTGATTGGGCATTGACGAAAATATATATCCCACTTGTTTGCATGAAACTGCACCTTCTTTTCATCCCAGCTTTATAGCTACAAACAAATTAAAAGTACGACTTTGGCTCAAGCAGTCAATATGTTGCACTTGTCAAAGCCAAGTTCAAAGACGCGTTTTTGAGGTGTTTTTGGACTCGTATTTTGACTTATTTGGCGCAGTGGCTTAGTGGTTAGTATGTTGGACTACTAAGCGAGGAGTCCCAGGTTCGAATCCCGAAAAAACCCAAATTCCAACTTAAGATTTTTTTCCACTGCGCCACCTCTCGTGAATGTCTGAGAAACATCCGAGAGTATAACTGCCATGAAGGAGCTTCTTAATTGGCCTTTTGGACTCGGCATAAAATTGTAGATCCCTTCCATTCGTCCTAAAAATAAAGAACTCACACAAGACGAGTGGTTGTGAGAAGCTAGGCCTAAGGTCGCTACGGGAGTGTTGCGCAATTTTTTTTTTTTTTTACTTATTTCTTGATATGTACTTCGATGCATTTTTTGACGCATATTTGGAAGCGTTTTTAGACCAATTTTTGTACGCATTCCTGACGGCTTCTTAGACTTGTTTGAAGACGCGTTTTTGACTCATTTTTGGACGCATTATTGACGTTTTTTCGATTGATTTTTGGACGAATTATTGATGCCTTTTCGGACGCGTTTTTTGAAACGTTTTTCGACGTGCTTTTGGATACATGATTGACGTAATTTTTAACGCGTTATTGAAAATCCTTCGAACACTTTTTGAACGAGTTATAGACGATTTTGTGGACGCGTTGCTGAAAGTTTTCTTTTTTAACGCATTTTTTGATCCTTTTGGGACAAGCCTTTGTCACATTGTTGTAAAACATTACTTTGACGCATTTTTGTCTCTTTTTTTGATCCGTTTTTGAATGAGTTATTGCACCAGTTTTTGACTTTTGTTTATTTTGTTTTTTTTGGCTTCTTTTTTGATTCATTTTGGGCACATTTTATCACGCTTTTTCGAAGCTTTTTTTTATGCGCTCTTTTGTATCTGTGTTTGACTCGTTATTAACGCTTTTTCTGATGTGTTATTGAAAACCTTTTCGGTGTATTTTGACTTGTTTCAGACGCGTTGTTGACACCCTTTTAATGGCTCTGCGAAATAAAGCCCCAAAAAAAATTAAATAAGGCCCCAAAAATTATACAGGAAACAACAACAACGAATTTTAATAAAATTTGGGGTATTTTTCCTTTTTTGGGGCCTTATTTACTAATGAAAAATTGTTTTGGGGTCTTACTTCATTATGAAATAAGACCCCAAAAGAAGGAATGAAGGAATACCCTAAAACTAATTTTTGGGGCTTTATTTCATTTTTGAAGACCGAAAACATACTTTTTTGTATATTTTCGTCTTTAAAAATAATAAGCGAAATAAGGAAAAATATACCACCGCCGAATAAAAGATATTTAATGGACGGAACTTTTAAAGAAATAGTTCCCAAAGGTTGCTTTAACCAGCTCCTAGTCATCTATATTCAATATTTTGACGAGGTGATTACATTATTTTAATTAAAAAAGTTGTTTTAATATTAGCGCCGCAGGCGATTTTTTGTACCAAATTTTCATTATTTCTAAATGTAATAGACAGTTTATTTTACTAAAAATCCAAATATAAAAATATTTAAAAATTTGTTTTTAGGTTATTTTTCATTTTAATGAATAAAAAAATGAGAAAATGTTGCGAAGAGATGTTGCAATATTTAATTACAAATACATATATATGAAAAATATTATTGAAATTGTTACAAATGTAGATGACTCTTCGTTTGCTGTAGTGCTAGGTGGTTTTAATTTGCCTCATATAAGTTGGTTGTTTTCACACGATGTAAAATGTATTATCCCATTTAGTGTTTACAAAGCTAATGAAGTTGAAGTAGTAGACACTTATGTCAGCTGGTAATTTCTGTCAACTAAATGAAGTTCGCAACTCTTTGGGAAATGTTTTGGATTTAGTTTTTTTCAGTGAAGAGCTTGAAGCTACTGTCACTGACGCCGATTTCCCCTTACTTGTTAACAGCATTCACCACAATGCATTGCAAATTTCATTTAATCTGTCGGTGCTGAATCCGTTATGTTACAACCATTGAAACTAATATAAAACGTGATTCTAAAGCTTTCTGGTCGTTTCTTAACACTAAAAGGAAATCTTTAGGAATACCTTCTTGCATGTCACTGAACGGAATTTCTAGTAGTAATGTAAACGAATTTTGTTAGTGAGCAAATTAATTGCAGTTTCTCGGGTCAATCTGAGCATATAACTGACCTTGTTCATATTTCCTTAACAAATGATGAGATCCTCTCTGAATTGTCATTACTAGATTCGAGAGTCAGTGAAGCACCCGATAACTATCCACCATTGTTATTTAAAAATTGCAAATTTAGCCTAGTTGATCCACTAAGGATTATATTTTATTTATCCTTATCTACTGGCGAGTTTCTTGACTGTTGGAAAATTTCGCTCATAGCTCCAATTTTCAAATCGGGTTCAAAGAGATGTATCGAGAATTATAGACCTATAGCAAAGCTGCAACTGTTTCCTAAAGTATTCGAGGCCGCTGTTAAAAATAGGTTGTACTCAGTTGTTCGCAACTTTATTTCTGAACTTCAGCACGGGTTTGTAAGTGGTAGGTCAACCGCTACAAACTTGATTATTCTTACCAAGTACTGTCTTGAAAATATTGAAAAACGTCTCCAAGTAGATTGCGTATATACTGATTTTTCAAAAGCCTTTGATCGTGTGCACCACTTTAGAGCACCGAGTTTTTGACCATACTTCGTTTAATAACAACTGTTTTTAATTCTTGTTTTTAGGTAGTCGAGTTTTTTCCCATAGAAAATATAAATTCAACGTGATCTTACAGTTTTGCGAGTTTTTCGTACTTTAAGAAATTTTTTTTTTTTATTGTTTTTATAGATAAAAATGGCAAATAGTCGAATATTTTTGCACCGAACGGAAATAGAAGAAATGATGAATAACACAACTGAAAATGAGGACGATCCATGTGACTCAGAAGAAGATTTGGTGGAAAATGACGTGGATTTCGTGCCTGATGGTGATGTATATGAAATAGAGCATGAAATTGAAGAAGACAATGATGAAGCTGATGAAATACTGCCAAATATTGATGATGCTGATGTTTTTGATGACATTCCCTCAAATTCTGATCAGTATGTTGCAAAGTCGGGCCGAGTTTGGTCAAGCAAGCCATTTCCACAAACCCGCAGGTTGCTTCAAAACATTTTGAACGTGGCCCCGGGTGTTACAACTTATATGAGTCCAGCAACTGATATTATTGAAATCTTCAACCTACTTATTACTCCAATCGTATTGTACACCAATGAAGAGGCTCAGCGCGTTTCTGATAAGCACAATCAGAAATTCCCTCATAAAAAAACTCTTTGGAAACCTGTAACTATTATCGAACTGGATGCGTTTTTTGGAATATTGATATCTGCGGGAGCTCTTCATTGTAGACGTGAAAATGTGAAGGAAATGTGGACCACCGAGGAATCTATTCGAAGGAATATATTTCCTGCAGCAATGTCGCGTGAAAGATTTGTTGCAATATCTCGCTTTATAAGATTCGACGATAAAACTACCAGGGAGCAAAGCGAAGTTACTATTGACGAGCAGTTAGTAACCTTTCGCGGAAAGTGCCCATTTCGGCAATATATAAAATCCAAGCCGGGAAAGTACGGCATTAAAATTTGGGCTGCCGCTGATATCAAAACATCATATTTATATAATATGCACGCTTATACAGGAAAACTTCCCGGACGAATTATAGAAAAAAATCAAGGGACAAGGGTTGTTAAAGATTTGGCAGAGCCTTTATTTGGTTCCGGCATGGGTATTACTACCGACAACTTCTTCACTAACCTGGATTTAGCTGAGTTTCTTATCACTAAAAATAAAACAGATACCCCTAACGAATTAAAAGTTTACAAGGATCGAGCTGAGTATTCTTCAACATTTGCGTTCACGAAATCAATTGCGATGGTATCCTATATTCCAAAAAAAATCGAATGGTTCATCTTTTGTCTTCTCAACATGCAGACAACTCTATTTCTGATGGAGTTCACTCCAAACCAACTTTGGTTTTGGACTATAATAAAACCAAAGGCGGAGTAGACAGCACAGACAAACTTATAAGAGAATATTCTTGTGGAAGACGAACAAGCCGCTGGCCCTACAGGATTTTTATGAACGTATTAGATATTGCTGCTATGAATGCATTTATAATTTTTATTGAAAACAATTCTCAATGGCAAATTTCAAATTCTGCACGAAGAAAAATATTTCTTATATCCCTTGGACAGAAATAGGCTGAGCCTTATATGAGACTACGTCTTCCACAAGTCAAGAAAGTCCCACATGTGATGCGTCCAATTGCGGCTTGTGGTATTGAGGTTGACTCTAGAAACGAAGAAGAGGTCTTAACGAATGAAGGAAAAAAGCGTGGTCGTTGCTTTTTTTATCCCCTTAACGTGCGCCGTATGCTCTAAATTCATTTGTAATGAGCATAGAAAAGTGGAAACAAAAATTGTATGTCTTAGCCATGGCATCTCTTCCGAAAGTGATGAATAATCGTTATTTTTTTTACTCAATTTTTTCTTCTGTTTTTTTGAATTACTATTTTTTTTTTTCTTAAAGTTAAAAGCGTTGAAATTTTGCATTTGAAGCTATTTGTATTTCCAAAAAACATTATAAACATTTTTTTTTCTCTAAAACATTGAAAACAACTTGAAAAGTTCGCACATAATTTTTTTTTTATGAATTTGTTAAAAAAGCTTTCCAAATGAAATTTGTTAATGTATTCAAGCTATAACCAATAATAAAATAAACTTAAATACAGTTAAATCCTCGCTTTAATTGGGTGGACCTATGGTACCCCACTCCGTCTCTTAGGTCTCAAAATGTTCTCGGTGCTCTAAAGGTAAATAAACTTGAACTTGTTGGAATTCATTGGAACATTTTTTCTTTTCTCCATTCTAGTATTTTAAAATGGATTGGCAATTATTTGACCAATCGCAAACAATTTGTTAAAATTGGTTCCGCGTTTTCGAATGAAATTCGAAATTTTTCGGGTGTTCCCCAAGGAAGTCATATTGGTCCTCTTCTATTTTTGCTTTTTATCAATGACTTACCCTCTTTCGTATGAAGCTCAAAATGTCTTTTGTACGCAGATGATCTAAAAATCTACAAGACAATAAACTGTATTTCAGATGTCTTAGCGTTACAAAATGATTTAAACCGTTTAAATAATTGGTGTGTTCTTAATGGCCTTTATTTTAATATTAAGAAATGTTCGGTTCTTACTTTTAGTAGAAAAAAGCTCCCTATATTTTTTAATTATAAAATACAAAACACAACACTGAGTAGAGTTTCAGACCAAAAAGACTTGGGGGTCATTTTTGACAATGAACTAAACTTTTCTTTGCATATTGACTACATAGTTGGCAGAGCTAATCAAATGCTGGGTTTCATTTTTCGAAACTCTAAAGATTTTAATGATCCATATACACTTAAAACTCTCTATAATACTTTGATTCGTTCGATATTGGAATACTGCTGTGTTGTTTGGAATCTTCCAACCTACGACGATAGATGTTCCTTATTAAATTTGAAACCTATTTCTAAAAGAAGGATATATTATTCCGCAATGCTTGCCAATGACGTCTTAACTGGCCACATTGATTGTTCGTTTTTGCTGTCATTATTTAATATATTCTCCTTCTCGTGTTCTTCGACCTAGGGAACATTTTTTCTTTATGCCACCTAGACACAGAACTAATTATGGTCTGAATGATGCTATCACTATGGCTTGCGTAAATTACAATAAATACAAAAACCTAATTGATTTCAATATGACTAGGGAACATTGTAAGTCTGTAGTTTTAAGTTAATTATAATTTGTAACAATGATCGCATTCTTCTATAAATTATTGCAAAGTAATCTAAAATAAGTTGTTCTTATAAGATGAAATAAATAAATAATAGATTGTAGATTTATTTCTAAGAACACAATATACTGAATAAAAAAGCAATGAAATATACAAGAAAAAAATAAAAAATTGGGGTGTTATTTCATTTTTGAAATTGGGGCCTTCTTTCAGTTTCTCTTAGGGGGCCTTATTTCCTGCAGCCCTTTTTATGCTTCTTAGCGCCGCAGGCGATATTTTGTACCAAAGTGCAAAGCAATTATTTCTTAATAGCTGTTTTTTATTATCAGCTATGATCCATATAGATCATCGATTTACATGCACTTACAACAACAGCACATGATCCTGCTTCTCATCGAGATCACAAATCATGATCAGAAAATGATTTCTACTATTTCCGACTATGTGGCTTGTTTTATTTTTAAATGTTGGTGTGCCTGTAAACGATAGCCACACAATCACGTTGCCAGACTAAAATATGGAACACGTATTCCGAGTTATTTTGTTTTTTCTCGTTCTATAAAGGTATGTCCAGACCAGCCAAACATTTGATAAACAATTAAATACCTACATGTTGCATAAATATTTCTAAAGCATTTATTAAACAAAACAATTTTTGTTTTACATGTTTCCCTGCAGAAAGTGAGCTCTATTTTTGGACTATAATTTTTTTTGTTAAATAAAAAAGCTTTGAATACCTAATGAGAAAGTGATTTACATACGATTATTTGAATTCAATCGCGTGTCGCGTGATTTCCGAGACCAAAACTACAAAAATAAAAACTTTACTCAAATATTGTTCATGTGTTGCATATTTGAACATAAAATACTAAATTTGTTTCACGCAAGTGAAATGACACGGTGAGAAGAATATTTGCAATATGGCTGGCGGCAATATGAAGTTTGAAATACCCTGTATTATCTGTTTTGTTTTTGAAAGCAACTGTTGCACAATTCCAAAATTAAACTTTTCAATGATCCGTTTTGTTTAATTTTGGTGATCTGATTCGGATCAGATCACGCTGATAATAAAAAACAGCTAATGTTATAGACAGTTTAGTTTACTAAAAATCCAAATATAAAAATATTTACAAATTTGTTTTTAGGTATTCCCGTTATTTTTCATTTTAATGAATAAAAAAATGAGTAAATGTTACGAAGAAATGTCGCAATATTTAGTTTAAAGAAAAAAATAATCGATTGTAGATTTATTTCTAAGAACACAATATATTGAATAAAAAAGCAATGAAAAATACAAAATTGGGGTGTTATTTCATTTTCTCTTTTGAGGCCTTATTTCCTGCAGCCCTTTTAATTGCTTTTTTGACGCCATTTTTGACGTGTTCTGAGAGTGTTTTCAGATGTTTTTTTATTGACTAATTAATTTTAATTGTGAGAAAACTCTAAAGTAATAATAAAAATTCACTTCAAAACTGAGCATTCCATTCTAAAATATCTAAAATATCATTCTAAAAAAAAACAGACATATATTAGCGCACGTGTCTTCTAGTCTATAATTTAAATCATAAGCAGCTGCATATATTTTGGCATCACTCTCAAAAGTGAAAACCATATCAACATCAGTTCTGGCAGACACTGTCAATGGAAGCCATCAACGTAGGATACTCCATCAGAATCACTCACAATTTGACTTTTTAATTCCATTAGAGAGTCCTCTATGGGCGTACCCCCTGGCACCATTTGTGATCCACAGTACACAATATGCACACTCATCCGGCATCACCACCGCCTGTCGTCACTCACCTTCGACATACGAATTATCCCCCAAAAGGATGACGAGTCATATTTTTCCCTTTTCAATTGACTCGGTTTGCAATAATCGAAATCGCTGTTAATAGCGCGAATCCCTGCGTCGGAAGTTCTCAAGAGTTACATATAGATTGACAGACAGACACCCCTTCTAAGCCCGTTCATTGGCCTCTTCCTAACTGTGTGTGTGCGTAGTTTTCCATTTCATTCACAATACAATCAATCTTTGCAGTGGGTGGACGCGGAACAGCATCATCCCTACCCTATTTCACTGGGAATATGTTGAACTGTCCTTATTTCCTCCCCTTCCCACGTTGTTAATTCACATATTGACCGAATGAATAGATGACTCCCCGAGATAGCTCCATGCAAAGTGTGGCGATTGGAGTTTTATGTTTTTTACATTTCGACGGTCCAGCGAACAACGTGTCGAACAAATTCAACGTGACAAATGGCAGGAATAGTGGAAACCAAATCGGAAATGTGACTACAGTGCGGCTTGTGTGTGACAGATTACCATCACGTTTTGCGGTCGATTGGAGGTGCCATCGTGATGTGTGGTTAATCCGTGTGCTTCCTCTGCTTGGTGATTCGTATCTTGACAATTCTAGAGGAGGAGCTCTTCGTTTTCGGGACAATTTAGCAAATAGCTTGAGCATTTGCATTTTTCCAAGGTACTGCGGCCTGTAAGTAAACGTGCCTTTAGATGATATTCCTACCGCCCAATCCTTAAAAAAAAATAACAAAAAAAAAACCGACACGAAGACGAATGAGGCAGGATAATAAATCTTCTCTCTCTCGTGTATATGGGGATTTCGTGCAATCGACCATGAAGCAAAAGTATCTAGCGCCCATAGAATTGCGGAAAAGAGAAATGACTCTGATGATCCACCCCGCGGCTGCCTGCATGTGTGTCTGCTGAGGTGCCACAAAATGAATGGTTTGATATTCACATATTTATGGCCTTCTCCGGTTCCCATAAATTTGTCTATACTACTGCGGACCCCGATCTGGTGATTTATAAAGAGGAGACTCTGCCAACTGAGTGTGTTGCCTTGTTGGTGGGCTGGTGTTGTTTACATTTTTTGGTAACTGTCGTACGCCATCGAATATTTGGACAGGAACACCTTAGAGTTTGGTCCAATGAATTGATTGCGCGATTGCATTTTTGTTTGTGCCTCCAACTAAAGAAAGGGATTAAAAATTGCTTTCAGATTTTAAAAAAATAAAATCGTGACGTACGTGTGCATTTCGCGAGATTTATGCTGTTATTCGGGTTGGATCGTGTCCGAACGGAAAAATGTGTCTCTCCGCTGGTGGCTGATTATATGTAGTTTATTGAGCTTAGGGTCAGCAAGAGGTCCAAGCTCCATATTGGGATGGTATTCGCAAGTGAAAGCAGCAGTCCTGCATTTGTCAATAGGCCGTATAGGCCGCAGATTTCAGAGGACGCTCACTCGATTTCAGTGGATAAAAGTCAAAACAAGTTCACTGGTTTGCTCATGGGTCTTTATACTAATACGTTAAATCCCTATAGAATCTCATTTCCATCGAGAATTATCAATCCTAGGTACCCACTGTTATTGTCCTTATTTCATCTATATATCACTGCTTGAGTGATGGATGAGAGTAGGGATGTGCCGAACCGATAATGGGTCGTATGTATAAAAACTAGCATTTGCTTTGAGTCGGTATGAATAAAAACCTAGTTTGCTAAAGTAAGTTCGAAAATTCGAACATAGCATTTACTTCTCTGTGAATGTCCTTGCCTTGCAATTTCTGTCAAACTTGACAAGTGACAACTGTCCGGTGGTTTGTTTATTTTGAATTTATTTTCATTTTTTTGTGGGAAAATTATCAAAAGCATTCTATAGCTCCAATTGCACCTGGAAACATAAATTGTATTTGCCAAATCACTTGGTGATGTTTGATTTCTTCCTCCGTTATCGGAAAATGTATCCAATCATCGGTTTGTTGAACTATTTTTTGACACACATACCAATTAGTTAACGAAACGGTTGACTGATGAACACAAAGATCTTCTCCAACACCAACCTAAACGCATAAATTTTTCACTTGTTAATCCATGAATTTTGAAATGTTTACCTGAAAGCCCGGATATTTATTTTGACTGAACTTTCAACAAGAAGAGGTACAGAAAAAGAACAGTCTCTTGAGAAATATTATATCAATGATTTAGAGAACGATTTGGTTCAAGAATGTGTGCATTTTCACAGTCACATTTCCTCTAATAAAACTGCAGAGTGTGCAGTGAAGCCTGAATCAAACTCACTACTCAGTCCATCAATGATTTTTTAGGAATCAAACTCTGTCTAATGTTAGCCCTAACTTTGATATAGCCCGTCGCATCGGACTCTCCACTCCGGCTACAAATTGTTCTGGGGAAAGGAGTTTTTCCTGCTTAAAAGGCGTCAAAAATTATCAAAGGGGTTCATTGTCTCAAGAAAATATGAATTATTTAGCTATTCTCTACAGAGAGATAATGAACACCATAAATTATGATGATAATTTTGCTACTAAATAGTCCCGTTAAAAAATTGTAATTCTTTTGCTTTTTTGCGCTCTTTCTTAATGACTCATGACTAATTATTCGTTTATTTAACTTTACTATTTTAACTTTATTATTTTAGAAAGGTACACGGGGCGGCGGAAATAAAAAAAAATATAAACTTGCCGTCCTCGTCATTTACGATAGAATTTGATTTTATTGAGGTTTAACAGCGCCAAACACTGTAAAAACACTACCATCTGATATCTTTACAGTGCCAGCTAGCTCGTACACCTTCAATTTGAGATCGTTCATAACCAATTTGCGGATTTTTTTTTATGTTTTCTGGAATAACAGCCTCATTTGGGCGTCCACTACGCTCTGCATCATTTGTGCTGGTTACGACAACGTTAAAATTCAGCAATCCACTTCTCTACCATTTTTCTCGATGGGGCAGAGTCCGGATAATGTTCACTGAGCTCGAAATTCACTTTTTTCCATTTTTTTAATAACAAAAGTTGCTTCACACAAAAAGCTATAACTATATTATATATATGGACTGCTAGTGAAATGTCACTTCCATTAAATCTCTGCCCAGAAAATGACACCAACATAACTAGCGCTCGTGGTTCTATGCGAAAAATAAGTGAAACAAATGACAACCATCTTGGATTTCTCCATAGAATGCTAGAGCCACCTTTTGGGCGTGAGTGGATTTGCCAAGTGAAACGGTTAAAATTCAAATTGTCTACAATAGATGTCAACTCGAACTTGTGCTAGTTTAAATAATAAATAATAGATGGAACCAACAAAATTTGAATAATCGTTTTTCATTGTCCTATAAATTGTACAATTTTCGTATATTTATTGCGAATTAGTTTTTTATGTTGTTTTTCATTATTAATTTTAGAAATATGATGTTAACACTTTAGCATATATTTCAATCACATTTCTGATCAGTAAATACTTATGAATGTCAAGAATATCACATTCAAGTACATGAGAATTTAATTCATCATATAAATTGCTTACATCTATATTTCTTAAAGTACTTAGAATTATCAGGCTATAAATCTTATTGCACCCCTTACTTATTTTGTAGTTCATACAAAGACACAGTTTTCTGGACAGTTTTACAAATTTTGATTGTGTCCTTTTGTGGGCTTCTCAGGAAACCTTCAGATTTTATATTAATAAAATTTGATTTTTCTGTTCTACAAGAAATAGGAAAAATTGTCGGCACTGAACCGGGAAACAATTGCATTTCAAAGCCAATTTTTTTCTAGCAATTTGCTTCGAAATGTTTGGAGCAAATTCTTGTCAATGTATTGGTCATGAAGACAACGTATTGCCTCAAGCCAATCCTTGTTAAATCCATTTTTTTACGCAATCTAAATAAAAAAAAATGAGTTTTCTGCCTCATCTTACCTATGGAAACAGATTTGTCCTTTTCAGAGAAACTTGAATCATATTGCAACCAATTAAACAACACTTAATTTTTTAATTTGCGTTTCCAATTTATTCCGCTCCGAACCACGAGAACTAGCGCTTATGTTGGAACCAACGCGAAGTTGTCTACTAGCAGTCCATATATAATAAGTAAATGATAAAAATCATATGGAAAAAATTCTAGTAACGCCATCTATGTGTCATCCTATGGACATTTTGAGGGATTAATATTTCCTAGTATTCTCTATGGGTGCATGAGCTTTGTTATTCGGTTTATCACAGTGTATCCAGACATATTGCCCACCTCCACAATGAGCTCATCAGTATGGGCGGTATTTCACAAAGGGGAGTGGCACCTCCCACACAAAAAATTAAATAAAATCATTCCAAACGCTATTACACGACACTATGGGAGCTAACGGTGCAAAATTTAGATTTTCGGTGTGCATTGGCGGAACAGAGTGCTTTGCGAAATGTGGGCGGCATTGGAAAACGGGGCGTGACACCTCCCATGTAAAAAAGTTAATTTAAACAACTTATCTTGATATTTAAAGCATATTTTGCTTAGACATTTGTTAAATTGACATAAATTGCCTGTTGGGTGTAGTTACCAAAATGTGGGCGGAATTCGACAAAAGAGGTGTGGCGCATCTCATGCAAAAAAAAAAACATATAAAACGCTTATGACAAGAAGTAAAGTTGACCCAACTTAGACCGTGGATATTAACCACAAAAGCATTTCACAAAATGTGGGCGGTTTTAAAACAGGGCTTGGCTCATTTAATAGAACAATACCATACAACATAAAAAGCAGAGAAATTGCTCTAGGCTCCACGCGTACTGCAGTCGGCGCTGTCCACTCCACAGTGCTTAATATTAATATTAAAGGATGTCCGACAGTTCTATTGTAGAAGTCTGGTTATTTAGACTATTCTTTAAGGACAGTAAAAGCTTTCAAAGTTTGATCGTCCTGTATTTAAGAGGACAGTCCTTTCTTTTCACCTTTGCCTTGTACTTTTTTCTTTTTATTAAAGGACGGTTTTTGTCCTTTATTTTTGAGACTGTCCTTTAAAACAATGACAAAAACATGCATGCATCGAGCATTCATTTTTGAGCAACAAAACAATTTACGTATAACTCATAATGTACGTACAAAAAGGCAAAAAATACCAATGTAAAATACTTGAAAATGTGTTTACACCCTAAGTTTATGCTCAAGCTTACAGTCAACTACTAAATGGAAGCCAATGGAAGAGGTAAAGCGACTTTCCAGTTTTTATGGAATAGATTGTCTTACACACTACTTTTCATTGCTCGTTAGGTTGGCGTTGGAATTTGGATACGTTTGTTGAATGGTGCTGAGAGTTTTGGGTTTTAATAAATACAAAAATAATAATATTTTTTGTCCTTTATTTTGCTTTGAAAAATATGGTCACCGTACCTATAGACCACCTAAAGGTTGACTTTGGACGATTTTACTGGCTTAGCCAGGTTAAACCAACTTAAGACCTAATTGGTCAAATCAGCGCCGCTTCAGGCCAGGAAAATCCACCATCGATCAAATATTCACACTGTAGATCTTGTAACCTAGGAACGTCAAATAGATACCCACCAGCTTTTCATCGATTTTAAATTCAACTATGACTATGACAGCATTTATAGGGATGAGCTATACAGAGCCATGTCTAGTTTTGGCATCCCTGCCAAACTCCTCCATTTGTGCAAGGAGACGACGGAGAATCCGCTCCGCTCCATTCAGGTCGGTAATGAGCTCACCGAGTCAAAAATGATTTAAATAAGGCGATGCGCTGTCATGTGACTTCTTCAACATCGTTCTTGAAAAAATAGTGGAAAACTCAGTATATGCTTTCAAAGGACACCCAAGACCGACGTCTCCGACAGAACGTCACCATAGACAGATATAACTTTGAGGTGGTTAGGGATTTTGTCTACCTATAGGCTCCGCTATGAACTCAGACAATGACACCAGCGCTGAGATTAAACGGAGAATAACTCTTGCCTGTCGCTGCTTCTTTGGGCTAAGAAGGCAAAGCCCTCTCTCAAGCATCTAAAGTGACGCTAATCATCCCAGTCCTGCTCTATGGCGAAGAGGCATGGACCCTTTCAAACGGATGAGGTTACTCTTAAGTAAGTCAGTTTATACTCGGTATATTTACTGACTTAGTCGTTTTAAGAACAGTATAAACACACACGGCCGTAATACCCTCGGATAGATTGCAACGAGTGAAGAGCTCACAAAGCTTGCGCATAAATAAATGTTTCGTCGCAAGACCATGAAGACCAAACTCTTCACAAACTTTCCCCACAAACTTGCATTCCCTGAAATGTTTGACAGATGTTCGCGAAAGGTTTCGAAGTAGCTATAAAGATTTTGAAACCTCGTGCCGCTAACCTCCACTAGTCCACAGAGTGCGCTGGAACTCGGACCAAGTGCAAACAAGAAAAGAAAAAAAAACATTTTCCGACTTCTCCTTTAACAATATTTACACTTGTGTCCACTCGTTCAATTGGAAAAGTTTAATCCTTTCAAATTTACGTTCTTCCTTCTTTGACTTCTTATTTCTTTTGACCCCCTCTTTGCATTCACAGCCAATGACTCCATTCCAACTTGTATTGACAATAGAACCATTCTGTCTGGAAGTGGATTATAATTACACCAGTGCATAGTCTTCTTTAGTGGTTACTGTCCCTCTTTGCATCGATGGCCGACACACTATTGTTATAACAGTCAGTCTGCAATCGGACGATGCACTCAGCCAAGAGTTTGTATTAGTTAAACAAAAGCAATGCCAGAGCAAAATTAAATCGATAGGGATACTTAAATAATAAGTAACGAATACCAAGAAGAAGGTATTCCTCTGGACTTGGGGCGGAGAAAAGCTTTGACTGCGACGACTGAATGTTTGCATAATGTACAAACATGCCTGGAATATTATTCGTCCATCCATAGGGGTTGCGGTGAATACCGGTCTTGAGAAAACTTGCTCAGCTTGTGCTTGGATGAAAATCGAATATTTGTTTTAGAGCATTTATCGGCTTCTTGATTTTAATTGAATGTAGGAGACACGCAGCCATGGAGCGAGTCATCTGAGTCATCATTTGAATACGTGACTAATAAGTCAAATAGGTGCACGAATTTCACACTACTAGGCAGAAGTGCAGAAAAACTAAGTACCCAGACGAAGTCCCCCTTTCCTCTTTCGAAAATTAAGTAAAATATGGCGGTCTCTACGCCATCGCCGCCATTAGCTTTGCCTATGACATCCTAAAAGTACTTTTTGGTAACATCGTCTTCCCCCCTAGAAACATATGCAGATAGAAACTGTTTTCTATCCCCGCGCTCTGCAGCAATCAGCTAAACAAAGGGTGAAGTTTTCAGAGGTTATTTTTTCTTTAAATTGCAAAACACTTTCTCCAGATACAGTTAAGCTGACAACCGACAGCTGGTTTGTGCTCATTTTTATACCCTAAACAGGAAGGTATATTCACTTTGTCATTACATTTGTCACGCCAAGAAGGAGTAACCGGAGACCTCATAAAGTATATATATTCTGAATCAGGATCACATTCTGAATCGATTTAGCCATGTCCGTCTGTCTGTTGAAAGCACCGATAGCGCCCAAAGAAAATGACATAGGCGAATGGAATTTGGTGAAAGGACTTATTTTTATCCTCACATGCCTAAAATTTTGCATGGCTTGTATGCAGTGGAGGGTATCAAAGCATCGACTTTTACCCGTTTTTTTCGAAAAACCAGTCACAAATTAGAAGCCCTAACGGACAGTGTTTCTTTAGAGGTCCTTTTTCGAATTGGCAACACATTTTCCATCGGCAACAAATATGAGAATAAATTCCACAAATATGAAAATAAAATACCAGGTAATATTGTCAAAATTCGATTGTAAAATTTCAACGAAAATAGTTCTGTTGAACGGAATAAAAATTGTTGTAATTTATAAATGAAATTTATCAACACAACTTATTGATTAAACAATTTGAACGATTATTTTTCAAACGAATAAAACATTAACTACAAAACCACTTTGTCTGATTAACAAAATTTTCAGTTATATTGCATCAATTGAACAATTTTATTGTTGAATTAACAACGTTTTTGTTATATCCACTAAAACAGAACCAAAAATCACTTTTGTGAAATTGACAAAACTTATGCCAAATGTTTGTTAGCCAAGCAAAATACAGATTAGAAATACTACAAACATTCTGTTGAAATGAACATTTTTGTTTGCAGATTTGACACACATTTTGTTCAATTAATAAAATGTTGAATTGAAAAAAAAAAACAATTTAAACAGGGTAATCGTTTCAATGCTTTTGATGGCATCATTTATTATTATTATTATTATAATTTATAAACAGGTAATTAAAATTACTTGTTAATACTTATTTTAACGAGCCTAGCTGCAGTGACTATTGGCTCACATTTATTAAATGACACGCAAAGTAAAGTAGTTTGTTAAATTTAAAAAAAAAATCCCTAAAAAAGTGAGTTCAACATTTTGAAAGTAAATAAATCCGTTTATGGATGATGACAGGAAAAATGAAAAACATGTAAACGACCCCTTAGATATAATTTGGTAAGAATTGCAATTTGGTAATATAGGATTGTTTAATATGCGTTTTAAATTAAATATATCGCTATGTTCATGGATTCTTTAACCGAAACTAAAGGACGCAATTTTAAATAGTAAAGGAGATGACTACATTCACATCCTTGTCGGCGTTTAAGGTATGGCGAATCTTTTTATTTTCCAGTTAGATAAAGGCATTCGGTATCATTATGTCTTAACAGTAATAGCCTTTTTTTAATTTTACAATTTTATATATGCATATTTTGATATTTTCTATATTGTCCAGTAAAAATGAAATGTTATTTACTTAGTTCCTTTTTTTTATTAAATCTAATTGCTAAACTTATTTGTTATGCGTATCATTTATTAAAACCTAATGCCATCCACATAACAATTATTATGTTGAATCAAATTATAGAACTGAGTTAATAATTATTATAGTTTCAACAAAAGACAACTGTAGTACTGACAGATTATTTTTAATTTTATTTAGAATATATCAACAATATTTGCTGTTGGTTTAACAAAATTTCGATGATATTACAAATTTTTTTTTTTTAATTTAACAAAAAGATAGAGGTAAATTGATAAATTTCTTTGCAAAATCAACAGCATTTTGGTAAAATATTGATACGCACAGATAAACAATTTTTTTACCATAACAATTTTTAACTTTCTCAATTACGTAGTAAGAGGAAGATACCTATTCTATTCGTACAAAGTTTCAAACTCGAGATGTTAATCAATTCTGACATTACGATGACAGAGAAACTCAAAAAAGTGAGTCGAAAAATGATGCCCGTCTGTCCTTCTGTCTGTCTGTATGTCCCGAGGACTACAGCCTAAACGGCTGCCCGGTTTTCGTTCAAACCAGTGTTGGTAACTCGTGGGAAATTTCCCTTTTCGTGAGAATTTCGATGGTATGAAACCATCTCGTGGGAAAAAGGGAAAAAATATGATTTCGGTTAGATTTTGTGGGAAATTTGGTCAACTTCCAAAAAAAAATGTCCATCAAACTTCAACCTAATATCATATTTCTACTACCTTATTCTGTGTTCACATGCAAGCCTATCTAAATGACTTGTTATGAAATAAATCTACTACAAATTAAAAAACACGTAAGAGGCTAAGAGTATCACTTTTTTGGTTTCGCTTTCATACACATTTTGAACTTCTCCATCTAACTTCCACCGGCATTTTCATTGCTTATGTTTTCAACAGAGTTGCTGTTTTTATTCATTATCGAAAAGTTTCTTATTATAGAGATTATTTGCGCTATACACAAACAATATGATATTATAATGAATTATATAGTTGTTGTTTTTTTCATGAATAGTACCAATGTGATTTTTTATGTGTGCATATCTAGTAATGAAATGACTGTTTATTTTATTCATCCAATTAAATTCCTTAATATAGAACATTTTTTTGCCTCTTTTTTTTTTTTGTTAATAAAAATATTGAAAATAAACAGTTTTTTCTTAAATAAACCAAGTGGGAAATTTGTGGGAATTTTGACAAGTTCAAAAGGGAAAAATGGGAAAAAAATTTGCTTCTCGTGGGAAAAACCATCTCAATGACATACCAACACTGGTTCAAACTTCGGATTTGGAGTTTGGGGGTCTCAGTTCGTGGCCGTTTTTTGTTTGTTTGGTAATTCATACAACTCTAATATAACTATCAAGTTATTTCCTAAGTATTGCAGTAACATTGTCACATCCCACATTGTAACCAAAATAGCCGCATTTCCCCTGATATTTTGCAACAACTTTGTAGTATTTGTGTTTTACTGAGGTTATTTTTTGTTAAATGATAGTTTTTATTACGTTGTTTCAACGAAAACATGTTGTATTTGACTTAACTACTGTTTTAGCAATGTAACCATTAAGTAACTGTTGAGTTGTCCTGTTGTTTATGCAAATCAGTTTGAATAACATGTTGGTTATAATATAAGTATGAGAAATGTTTCTGTAAACATTCCAGAAGTTTTAAATAAATTATTATTAGAATGCTTTTTGAGTCTACATGTATAGACAAACAAATTATGAAATATAAAAAGAAATGTAAACATATTTGATCTGAAAGGTATTAGTATCTAAAACAGTTCAGGTTTGCTGCGATTTCCGACCAAAATCCTTAAACGAATACTACTTTTGTCATGAACATTAATGTCTTGGGTCCGGAAAATTCACGCGCCTCCAAAAAAGGGTTAAATAGAAGAAAAGTTTGAAAACCAGAAAATATTAAAATTTGTATTTAAGCCTCAAAATCCCAAAAGACTTGTGGAAACAAATTTTAATATACCATATTCATCAGTTTCTATACAAATGAATTGTAAAAGCTATGTAATATATTGGGAAAATTGAAATGTATTTTTCACATCTTAAGACCTATGGTAAAACATGTATATAAAATGGTGAACAATATGGCGGTTGTTGCATGAAACATCATTAAAACATGAACCATAATATTATAACTAAAATGTCCCTTGAAATGCTATTGAAATGAAGTTACAACAAAGTAACAACTGAATGTTAGCAAACTGTTTTTTCCATATTTATGAGATGTAACAACAACAAGTATGTAAGATAAGTATATATCTGACATGTTAGTTTTCTTCAAAATAGTAAATCAACATTATTATAACATCATTATAATTGAAATAAGCAATAGCATTATAACTTCTTTATAACTAACTTTTGTTTGTTGACATTATAGTCACTGTTGCCAAACATTTTTAAAAGCTTGTTTTAAAAATGCTCATCGGTGATTTTTATAGTTTTTGTTTTCCGTATGACTTCAACTTAAGCCTTTCAGCTTTTACAAACACGTTTGATAAATGTAAAATTTCAACTCTACAATGTTTTGTATCAACAACTTTCCAATAAAATACTGCTCTGACCAAATAGGCTTGCAAGTTTTCAGCTGCCATTTGGTTTTTTCTCCTTTTCTCCTTTTTTCCAAAATCCGACGTTACATTAAACTTTTTAACTTACATTTGATAGCTGACTTACATTTTGAGTTTTAAAATGATAAAACTACAAATCAGTGCTATTATTCCTTTTCGACGAAAAAAATCGTGATCTCACTTTTACAACATATTTTTGAATTGCGGATCGTCTGCGTGGAACAATATTACATTCGAGGTTATATCTTCTTTTTGTGCATTGAAGTAACATTTTCTGCAATACAGAATAATTGCGGAAAGCTGATTTGGCAACGCTGACTACAACTACTTGATTATGTGGAGGATGTTAAGTTATAATGAAGCTACAATAACGCCACGAAACTTGACACTGACATTTCGATTTTCTCATCAACATTATATTATTATGATTTCACTAATCAGCAGTGATTGACGACGACTGAAGCTAATAATAACAAATGATGTTAGAATACTTGTCATATAATGAAACATATTTATAATTGTAAAAACTCAATTGCTATAATTGCTTCACATTTTAATGTGTCCCTTATTTTTTTTTTACTGAATTGCAAAAATATCCCATATGACTTGTTAATATACGATTCGTTTTAAAAACATATAAACAACTTAGCAATGACTTCCATTTTTGTAAGTTTCTTTATTTATATAACATTCTGTAAACGTAATTTGTACATATTAGAAACTTAACCACTTTTGATTGTAATTAAGTTACTTCGTTGTTAAGTTTCTGCTATGCAAACGTTTCAATGTGTTTAAGTTAGAAGTATCCAAAATGAAAATTTACTAAACGTATCTGTTACTTATTAGCAACCTTTTTAGAACTCTAACTTACGAACTCTTATAAAACTATTTTCAAACATCGCCCCCTTTTTGTGAACAAGTTTAAAACTTAAAAAAACGTATTTACAACATTTCGAATGACAATGTTACAAATAGTCCCGCGTGAACATGAATACAACTGATATAGAACGGATTTTGTTACAGATTACTTAAATATAACAGAAATGCAATCGAAGTTTTGTTGCAAATCACAATCTGTGCTATTCGGGTAGCCTGAATATTAATGGTACTTCCCATACAACATTTTCATACCTGTTTGATTTGTTCGAAAACGGCTCTAACTATTTCAACCAGAATTGATATTTAAGCTCAAGTAGGTGAAGTTAACATAACTGCGTACTCAGTTTTCCGCTAAAAAATCGAATATCGGTACTTTTGAAATTTGGACATATCTCGAAAACGGTCCATACGATTGTAACAAAAAATCATTAGTAATATGGTCATTTCTAACTTAATGGCAAGCCCAGCTTTTCTCTGTATTATCTTAAAATGGATTCTTGAAAAAAGCCATATTTTTTTAATTTAGTTTTCTTTAGTTTACCTGAAAACGGCAATAACGATTTTGACCAAAATGCAAACTTTACTCTAATTGATGTTTTCAAAACTATCCCGTCTTTAATTTTCAATTCGAATCACCGAAAACGTAAATTTTATAAACTGCTCATATCTCGAAAACCCCATTTCCGATTTCGATAAAACTTAAAAAACCAAGTAATGCTTACATGCCTCACAATAACTTGTACTCGGTTTTCAGCTAAATTGTTAGGCAATAGTATTCTTCAAACTAAACATCGCAATATTTGGTACTGTTTTGTCAGTCAAATTTTACAAAAACACCTCTAACGATTCTGATCAAAATACGTATTAAGGATAAAATCAGTATTCGAAATAATATCCCGTACTTGGTTTTTCTCAAAAAAATCTAAATAATCAGTTTTTTTTAGTTATTTATATTTCCCGATCTATTTTCACATTATCTATGCTATATTTCTGTTATAATCTCCCCCACTTCCGATAAAAATGCAATAACAGCTACGCAAAACTTCATTTTTGCAAATATTCGCTTTTTTCAAACTTGTTGAATACGCACCCTAAAATAATTGCAACCACTTCCTTACACAATCAGAAACTCCCACTTCAATTGCATCCCCACACACGTCTGTTGGCATATTCGGTTTATCACTGCAAATGCAAACTCAAAAACAAATCTCTAAAAACTTACAACTATGTAAAAATATCGGTTTAACATAGCCTTGCCATCCGTCCGGGTTTTCCGTTTGCTTGTTTGCATCTGCGGGGAAAGTCCGGTATAGTTTTAATAAAATGTCCGGAATTGTCCGTGATTGCATTTTCACTTATCTACTTGGCAGCTTGTCTAAATCTATAATTAAATCGAAAAAACAGTCCGAGATCACTAAAATCAAATAAACGAACAGAATTAATAATTCAAAAATGAAAATTCGAAACGAACAGAACTTTTGAGACGTCAAACGTCAAAACAATTGTGTTGGATTTGCGCTCTCTCAAAGCAAATGTTTTTAATGTGAAAGTGAACAAATTTTTTTTTTGTCCTAGTCTTGTACTCTTTTTCTGATCATCATTTGTCCGAGAAAGTCCAGGATTTGGAACCCTATGTACTACTTTCATCAAAAACCATCTGGCAACACTAGTTTAACACGAACCCTACTTCCAATCATGGACACCTTAAACCGGCGTTACTAATAAATTCCAATCAAAAATAAAAATATACATTAGCAGATCAGAAAACAGAAACCACTGCTACACTTTGCCTTGTTCTCAAAAATCTAGTAAAGAGTTTAGGCATATAAAATAGTTCTGTAGACGCTTTAAACTCTTTTACAATTGGCACAATCGTCTGTTACTGACTGCTTCAACTTATAAAAACTCACATTGTTATTTGATATTTACATGCCATATCAGATGAATAACCCAAAAGTGATTTTTCTTAACACTACATATTCCGTTTCCTATATTCTATGCATCGTTTCTTTAATCTAGCATCGGTTCTCAGATTTTTACCTACTTAATAAAATAAAATAAATAAAACATACAACCAAACTTTTGATGAACGAGAAAGTTTCGTTCGACCCAGACGTGCACTTTATTTTTATATCACAACAAAAGTCAAAAGACAAGATGAAACTTATTAAAATGTTGTCCATTTGATAGAAGCATTTTTTTGGACGTGTATTGACAAATAAGCTGTTGAATCAAGCCCCATTTTGATCAAATACACAGGAGTTTTATTTTCATTGCATCATCCGCAAGGCACATCCGACCCCGCTTCCTGCAGCCTGTCGCCTATCGAGTGGTCACAGTACTCCAGATCCAGATCAGAATGTTGTTGCTCTTTATCCTTTATCCACACTGCATCGTTCCTGAATGTCTTCCTAAAACCTCATTGATTTCCCTTTACATAGTCACACTCACCCCCAATATAGACCACCGTCATCGGAATTATCCCAAAGATTATAACCAGACTTACAACAACTTGATGTGCTTAGCACTCTAATGAGCACAAGGTCGCAGCGGTTAAATGTCAGATCTTGTTTCCCTTAAACGCGCAGTTCGCTGACACATAGCAGCCACTTTCTAAAGGACATTCGTTACACCTTCAACCTTTTCGAAAGCAAATTCTGAGTCATTTCGCAGGTTTCTGGTTTCGCCGTGATTAACACCAAATTTTGTGCTCTTGTTGATGTCGTCGCCTCAATTTTAATTGTCTTAACATCTTTCTGTCTGTCTGGCTATAAGTGCTACAAATTAAGCAAACATACGTCTCTTTAAGTTGATTACGATACCACGAACATGAACTCGCCGATTCAAATTTACCGTCCATTGACTCTTTTGGCGGGGGCTACATCGTGTCACTGACAGGGATTCGGTCTCCCGTCATTAAGTGAGTTACTGTCGCCTCGCCGCCGTTGTTCTTCTGGGAATGGGAACTCCAATCGAACTCGATGCATCCACAGCCGTATAGTAGGTATAGGTATTCGTATTCGTATTCACCAAGGCAAAAGGTAATTGAAATCGAAAAACGTGTTCGCCTGCTGTTTCGTTTTTCTTGTTGTCTGTGTCGCATCCCGAGATGCATGAGATGCATCATCAGACGACAGTCACGAGATCTGTGAGGATGTCGTTCTGCTGCTTGCTCAGACGGTCGCATTTTTTCATGTGAATACACCTGACTGACTGAATGACTGACTGACTGACGGCAGGGGGTTCATCTTCGATCATCGTCTCAGTCTCGTCGGTTGTCGCGTCGTCGGGGGCATAACTTGTTCGCCATTTGTATTCGCTTTTGTTTAGGTGAACATGTATCTGTTCTGTATCTCGCCAACATCCGAGTCGGACAGAATGACAGTATAAAACAAAAAAACAAAAAAAAAAAATGCTCCACTCCAACGAATGCAAATAGCAAATGGACAGCCCACTGAGTTGCTGTGCTACTGTTTCGCTCTCTCGTCGACGACGACGTCCAAATAAAAGAATCACTTTTTGTTTTCGCAATAAACAGACAACTGTTGTTTCAGGCTGATGGAACAGAACCCCCCAACAAAAAGAAGATGAAAATACTGCAAAAAACGAAACAGCGTATCGAAGAAATTGCAACCGATAATAATTATTTTTATGGAGTCTAGTCTACGTCTAGACTAGTTTTTTCTTGTCATTCGTTTTTGCTTTTCGTGGCCCGTTTTCCGTCTGCGGGAAATTATTTTTTTTTTTCTCCTCGGTGGTGGCGGGGCACCTGCACGAAGTAGGTGTACGACGACGGGTGCCACTTGCCGGCCATATTTGGAAACAAGTCTCTTAATCGGTTAACAGGAGCCCAGCGCCAAACGTAGGCAAGCAGGCAACGCTGCAGCTGTCTCTTATCTACTCTGATGCATCTGTGTGGCGAAGATATCTGCTGCAGTAGGCATGGTTATGACTTTTGGATTCATGCCAACTTGGTTGGGAATATCCTTTCCAACAATTGCTGTCTTCGGATGAAATCTATGCCAGCCCATTGTCACCGCACACAGCAATTGGTGAATTGGTGTGCGCGGTGTCGTAAAGCAGTAAAGCTGCTCCTTCGGCGAGCGGTTTTTTCTCGCCCAATAAAACTTGAATACTCCCCGTCGCCGGATGCGAAGAGACCTTTTATTGCCGACGGGAATTCCTTGTCTGGAATTCACACTGTGGTTGGCTTTCGCCATCCACAGAGTGCCAAAAACGAAAATGCAATTTTGTGCAGCAGTAAATTCGTGGTCCTTCTGCGAGATAATCGAATTGCCTCCTCGATGCGATGGAAGCTGGAAACTGATACCCATTGCCTCACATTCCACGTTGCAATGCAATCCAAATCGCATACTTGCGCATGAGGTATCAAAGAGAATAACCGCCACCACACGAAGTGCGAGCACAAGTCAAAGGCAGCGGCAATGCGAAACCGTCAGTCGGCAGAATGGCGGCAAAATCACAAAAAGACGAGAAACACTGTACTACACAAAAACAGGAGAAACATCCGCCTTGAGAGTTGGTGGGCATAAATTCTGTGGCGGCTCGGCGGTGAGTGCGTTCAATCGAATTCTAGATTCAAATTGGATGTATCTTTTACCTTCTGTCGGTCTAGTGCTTGCGTGTGTGTTGCTCTCAAGTAACAGAAGTATGCACAATGCACCTGTAACCTGTAAGCCCCGATGAGTAAGAGATGGTTGTTGGTCGATATGCCGCAATGTTCAGCTTAGCAAAACTCGCGCTGCTGCAGTGCAACAGACGAGTGCGTATTTCTCAGATTAGCTGTTGTTCTTGTTGTTACATTTTGCTTGATGTCTAGACATTCAAGGTGGCTGCGATAGCAGTCACACCAGTCACAGCTCGCAGAATGCGACAAGATAATTCTCCCGCTGATTCTGGCAAGCGAATGGTGCAATTGTTTTGCAATAAATCGAGTAATTGTTGTCACTGGTTGAGATGGGGATTTCGAGATTAATTATCCGGTACATTGACGCGACTAGTTCATACTTTGTGGTTGCGGCGTTGTTTCAAGTAATTCAAGTGCGTCGTGTGATGTGGTGACAGCGGGAAAGGGGGCAGAATTCAAAACCGAGACAACTTATTGTTGGCGCGATGAAAGCCCGATTTAGTTGGATAGTTTGAGGTTGTATTACTCTGGTGCACGCCACATACTTATGCCTGGCTATAGAAGCATCCCCAGCCATGTTCAATGATTGACCTCAAGCATTTATTTAAAAAAAACACAGTCCAGAGGAATAATAGCTAAAAGTGAAGTCAAAAAAAAAATAACAGTGGTACTGCAGGAGTCCCGACAGAAGTGAAAACTTGAACAATAACGTGTGTACTTTTTAAATCGTCATTCATTTTAAATGAAGTGTTTTTTATTCATTATTATAAACTACTATTCCTAAAATTATATTACAACTTTCATTTCCGTTTAAATGAATGCCAATGAAACTTATGAAACCGTCAGCTCCCGCGCACCTACCCGATTCCACCTCAAATTTTTAAAATAAAATTCTCTCTAAAATTGCCTATCCGTGAATGCATGTGTAGCAGCAAAAATAAATTCTTAATGGCAGGAGGTGTAATAAAAGAAAAATAAACCAAACGAACTATAATGCCAACAATTTTTTTTTTAAGTAAAGTGGCACAATAAATCAAAAATTAAACACAAATATAAAAAAAAATTAACAGCTTTTAAATTTGTTTCCAATATGATTCTAATTTTTATCTATGCAACAAACGGCTTTCAAATTTGTTTCCAATTGCATTCCACTTACTGGAAGTGGAAACTGGAACTATTTTTAAAGATTGACGAATAAATTGTACGCAAAATGGGCAGAGTTTGAAGGTAGAAACACATTCTTTTAGACCGAGCTTACATATAAAATTATTTTTGGTCAAGATTTTTTAAGAATGTTCAATAATATAAAATAAAGTGCACGACTGGGTCGAACGTAATTTCCTCGTTCATCAAAAGTATTAATGTAAATTGAGTGGGAGTATTGTGTAAGCTCCGAGTTCTTGGACATATATTTTTAGGGTGCATTTTCAATATGGTTGGAAAAAAAACTAGAAAAAACTATATTTTTTTAAAAACGACTTATTTTAAAAATCCATTTTACGATAATACAGAGAAAAACTGAGTTTTCCAATAAGTTAGAAATGAAAATATTACCTTAGAAATGAATTTTTGTTACAATCGTATGGACCGTTTTCGAGATATGTATGTCCAAATTTAAAAAGTCCGTTACTGGTTAGCGGAAAACTGAGTATGCAGTTATGTTTACCTCACCTACTTAAGCTTAAATATAAATTTTTGTTGAAATCGTTAGAGCCGTTTTCGAACAAATCAAACTGGTATGAACATTTTGTATGGGAAGTACCATTCTGCCCCTATTTTCGTAAAGGCCCTATCTACATAATTTTTGATTTTGGGATTAATGCATGTTTGGAGTTTCTTCGTTGTTCCGATTTTATTACATTTATTTCAAAAGCTTTAAAATTTAAATTCGATAGGAAATCCCAATTTCTAGAAGCTTTAAGTACAAAAGGAATGCCTGAAATATTAAAAAATTAGCATTTTCCTCGAAAGTGTGAAAATGTAGTTAGGGCCTTTACGAAAGTAGGGGCAGCATTAATATTGAGGTTACCATGCAAAAAAAAACGGCCCCAACTGTAATCCGAAGTTTGAACGAAATCCGTTCGGTCGCTTAGGCTGTAGGCCTCGGGACATACAGACAGACAGACGGACAGCATTTTGCGACCCACTTTTTTGAGTTCGCCTATCATCGTAATGTCAGAATTGATTAACATCTCGAGTTCGAAATTTTGTACGAATTCAATATCTTTCTCTTACTACGTAATGGAGAAAGTTAAAAATTAAAAAAAATATTTTAAATAAAAAAAAAAGATGCATTTTGGAAAAATAACAAGCCTTAAAGCCTTAGCTAATGAAATAATACCTAAAATGTATGAAAAATCCTTCTTCGTCCTTCGAGAACCGTGATAAGACCGGTCTTCCGGTGTTCGCACAGTCCAGACAGTCGCTGAGGGTAGCCATGATTAAACAAAAGTCCAACAAGCACTTCCCCAGCAATTCAAATTATCACAGCTCATCGACAGCATTTGCACTCGTTCTTCTCTAGCAGCCAATTGTTGAAGTAACAATGAATTGGCAATTTAAATCCTGTTAGGTATATGCCCCAAGTCTTTGAAAAATCCAAGCTATCCTGAAATGTTTCAAAATTATTCACAAAAAATCAGTCAACTGCGATGGCACCCATTCCCTGACACCAGGGTCGAACACGAAACTGGTTTTATTTGTCTTCCGACTTCTCTATTAACTACTAAACAGTTACCTAAGCTAATGCAAATCTAAAGTCTAAATGTGCCTGCTTTCCAATAGGTAGGACAGAAGTCTGAATAAAACAAAAATGCCCTGCGTTCAACATCAGCAAATGTTCAAAGAAAGAAACATGTTCTCCGACAATAACAATAAAAAATTTAAAAACTCGACACGGAACTGCCACTTGTCTTCACCATTCGCGCGGTCTTGTATGTGATTCATTTGTTTGCGTTCTAAATTTATTTCGTCGTTCCCTTTGCAGAATAGTAGTATAAACATCCAATAACATTGCTTAATTGCTTGCAACATTGTTGCTCGCTAATAAATTACCACCGCGGAGCAACAAAACACGCGCTTACTCAACCGGTGGATGGTATTTGGATTCAAACGATTCTTGTATCGCTGCTCGGCCCCTTTACCTCCGCCGGCCCGACATTATATCATCAGCCAAAACACTGCTATACAATATGGCTTGCGGTTGTTCTAAAAATACCCAGTAGCCAACAGCCAAGTTGCTCACCCAATCGGAATCGCAATCTTTTAGCATGGCTCACCATTTGGCAGCAATTGTACCTTGACTATCGGTCGCAGTAACAGCCAACAGAAGCTAAACTGACTCTTGGTTGTCTGGCAGAATTGATTGCAGCAAACCAAAAGGGAAAGACAAACCAAAAAGAAACTACACAAAGTACACCACAGATAGAGCATGTAGCTACGGAATAAGTACAAAAAGAAAAGCAAACAAAAAAACACATCTCCGCCTTTCACCACAAGTGACAATAAACTATTTATGTCTCCCGTCGTCGGGCCACGGGGATCTGTTTAGCTAGACAAATGGCAGACTGAGAAATTGGTCCGACGCAAATAGGTTTCCTTTTGGCAAGCGAACAGCAAACATGCTCATGATGTAAGACGTCATCGGCGGTGTCGTGGCGGGAATGCGGTGCGTTTTCTTTCCCAAAATTATTGATAATAATTGTAGTTGGCATGAGTGCGGCGTGCCGTCTGGAGTCTGTCTCGTAATTAGAGAGCACATTTCACAGAATGTCCGCTCAGTGAGTCAATAAGTCAAGTTCACGGTTATTAACCATATATAGGTACAGTCAGAGTCACACATTGGGTTTCGGGTTCCATTCAGTTGGCGCGAAGGGGCTTACATACGAAGCGAACTGAAATGTAGTCGAAAGCAATTAGCTGCTTCCGGGTGGGTTTTCGGCAAAACTGGTATAACTGGCAACATAAATCACTATAAGTTGACAGAATATTAGATTGTGCTTTTGGAAAGGTTATAATTAGTCAGCGAGCTCTTTTTCGATATCCAGTTTTTGGAGCGTTGCACAGCGCTGGCAAGTCTTTGAAGGTGGTGGCATGATTTGGAGGTGCCCAAAAAGGAGGCGACTGGTCGCAATTAGAGGCCGAACTGCTCACCCACGGCGAAAATAAATTGTATGGTGCGAGTATTTGGGTCTCATTAGCAGACTGCAAATTATTCATAAATGCTGACTAATTTGACAGTTTGAATCCTTTTCCGATGGTGTCACGATCGCCAAATATGTTGGAGAGCTGGATGCGTTTGTCTACATAAGATGACCGCAGAGTTTGCTGGGAATGAATCTAGTGCATGCTAAAAACTTAATAGGAAATGCGGTGCAAAGAAGGGTTTTTCCACCGACAAGGCGACAACATGGACTTGAGAAAGCACGCCTATGCGATTAAAGCTATTTCAGATATAATTATTAAATGGGACAGTTCTGGGCAGTCGCTGCACCGGACGTCAAAAATGCCTTCAATCCCGCCATTTGGAGTGAGTAAATAGCGAATTCCATTGCCCACCCACCTACTACGATAAAACTGATTTTGAAGGCGGAATTCTCTTCTATGTGAGACCAACGAAGAGTAAAACTGAGAGCCCCGTGCAAAGTTATATAAAGGGTGATTTTTTAAGAGGTTTAGAACTTTTTTAAAAAAAAAAACACAAAAAATTCGAAAAAATGAATGAAATATTTATTTGAATCGATAGTTTGAACCTTGCAATTTAATGTTTAAAGATAATTTCATGCAAATGTTGACCGCGGCTGCGTCTCAGGTAGCCCATCCGCTGAGTCCAATTTTGGCATACTCTTTCACACATATCGGCCGGTATCTCACAAATGAATGCATGGATGTTGGCTTCCAGTGCGTCAATCGAAGCGGGCTTGTCCCTATACACATTAGCCTTGGCATACCCCCACAAAAAATAATCTAATGGTGTCAAATCGCACGATCTAGGCGGCCAATTGACCGGCCCGAAACGTGAAATTAACTGTTCACCAAACTCGCCTCGCAATTGCGCCATTGTTTCGCGTGCTGTGTGGCATGTGGCACCGTCTTGTTGAAACCACATATCATGCAAGTCAAGAACTTCCATTTCGGGCAAAAAAAAGTTTGTTATCATCGCTCGGTAGCGTTCACCATTGACAGTAACGCTGCGATTCGCATCATCTTTGAAGAAATATGGCCCAATAATGCCGCCGGCCCATAAACCGCACCAAACAGTGGCTTTTTCGGGATGCATTGGTAGCTGTTGCAATGCTTCTGGCTGATCTTCACTCCAAATGCGGCAATTTTGCTTATTTACGTACCCATTCAACCAAAAATGAGCCTCATCGCTGAACACAATTTTTCGATAAAAAAGCGGATCCTCGGCCAGCTTTCCAAGAGCCCATTCACCAAAAATTCGGCGTTGTGGTAGGTCGGCTGGCTTTAGTTCTTGCACCAGCTGTATCTTAAAAGGCTTTACGCCCAAATCCTTCCGCAAAATTTTCCACGTAGTGCTGTAACAAAGGCCTAACTGCTGGGAACGGCGCCGAATCGACATTTCGCGGTCTTCTGTCACACTAGCTGATACGGCCGCAATATTTTCTTCACTACGCACAGTACGTAAACGTGTTGGTGGTTTAATGTCCAACAAAGTAAATTTGGTGCGAAATTTGGTCACAATCTTCCGAATAGACTGCTCAGAAGGTCGAGAATGCCGATCATAAAATGGAAGCAGCGCGCGATGAACATTTCGAACCGAGCACGAATTTTGATAGTAAAATTCAATAATTTGCAAGCGTTGTTCATTTGTAAGACGATCCATGGTTAAATTGCAAACCAAACTGAAGCTGTTTGACAGTGACACAAGGTACTAAACACACGTCAGCTGTCAAAACCAGTGTTGCCAAAACCAAACCAGCTAAAAAATCACCCTTTATAAAGGGTCATTCATTTTTCGGTTTCGAAAGTAATTTCAATTTTGGTGGGGACAAAAACCCCCTTATTACAAGCGACAGTGACTTAAACTAACTTAAGAACTAAATATAATAACAGGGGTTTAAAACTAAGGCTGGCGAAGGAGGTCAGTTTTAAGGGAGGAACTACTGCGGTTGAAGTCAAAAACGGTAAGATTTTAATTAACCTTCCGCAGCATTCGGGAGATTGGTTCGTTTGAGCCATATGAGCACGGCTGCCACTTTGGTAATTTTTTTTGGTTTTGGTAGCTTTTTGAGCAGGAGCACCAAAAATACGAACTCGATATCAATTATTCAGTTAAATGCTGCCTTACTGTTTCTGAGAGAAACATTTGCATTTGCATATGCGTCGGCACCACCCATGTAAACCTATTTTGTTCAAAAAATGACTGAATGCACTCATTTTCTATTTTTGAAAGAATGATGGGGAACTTCGAAATATTTTCCGTTTATAACTAAATTTAGATATGGATAGGTTAGTTAATCATGTTATTTATTTGCAGACATGAAACTCTAATTTGTTAAAGGTTTGTTATAAAAAAAAAGGCTCGGAAATGGTAGATGATCCCATGCCTTCTAGCAGATGGTAATTTTGTGCACAACGTTGTTAACGTTGTTTAATTTCTTAGACTGACAAAGTTCCTACTACGTTTCTTACTGAGTCTTATGTTTTAAAAATGTTTGTTTTTAAACAAGCAATTTTAAAGATCAAATAAAATCATTTGAGTTTAGAAAATCACGCTTTTACTCAGCAAAAGTATTTAAAGTAGATACGAGTATTACTATTACATTAGTAAGTTAAGTCCTATTTATTTTATTTTATAAAGTAGTCGTTGTGAAACTACTTAAAGACTGACTAAGTTCCTACAAACCTAATGTACCAAATTGAATATTATAAAAGACATATGTTTTATTTTATGTTTTAAAATTGTTTTATCAACGTCTCCAGATTTTTGGTAAATGTTATCTTGGTTTGGTAACTTTTTTTTCCAATTTTGGTAGCTAATTTTTTTTTGCAAGTAGCAACCTTGCATATGAGGTGCGGTGAATTGGTAAATAGAAGAGACGAGGGCAACGAAGATTCCGAGCGTTAGTGTTAAATGAGATAGAGTTGTAGAGAGACGTACAGTCGATGAAGCCTAAGAGCAGACGGTGAATGAAGAGGATGTCTGCTACGTCCCTGCGTTCCTCAAGGGTATTGAGGTTAATAAGTTTGACACGGTCTTGATAGGGAGGTAAGATTAGGGGATCATTCCGAGATAGTCCCCGAGGAGCAAATCGAAGAAAACCACGTTGGATGCTCTCAATTCTGTCTGGACACGTTGAAAGGGAGACCATGCTTGGCTAGCGTACTCGAGCAGGGGACGAACAAATGTGACGTAAAGAGATCTGGTCACGTACGGGTCGGAGAATTCTTTGGACCATCTTTTGACGAAGCCAAGCGATGAGTTAGCTTAAAGAATAATCTCATCAATATGTGAGCGGAAATTAAGTTCTCTGTCGCATAGCACGCCAAGGTCGCGAATATATTGAGCGATGGATATAGGTTGACCGTGGAGGAGGTAATTTCGAGGAGGAGATTTATTGCACTTACGTGAGAAGGTAATAGATTGGCATTTGGCAACATGATCTAGGTCTATTTGAAGGAGGCTGGAGTCATGTTGTGAGGAGATGGGTTTGAAAAATTTGGTATCGTCAGCATACAGAGAAAGTGCTGAGTGCTGAATATTCATTTCAATGTCGTTTATTGTTAGGATAAAAAGAAGGGGACCTAGATGGCTGCCTTGAGGTACGCCAGAGGTAGCCAAGAAAGGGGTCGATAGGAAGGACCTGAAGCGAACACTGTAAAAGCGGTTTTCCAAGTAAGAATTTATCCATTTTAGCAAAACAGGTTCAAAGCCAAGAGCAGGCAATTTGAAAAGGATTCGACTTCTTTACCACTTTCTAAGGCTGAGAGTGCAGAGGACACGAATTCGACGAGGTTAGTGGTAGTTGATCTACCTTTTAGAAAGCCGTGTTGGCTGGGGGAAATTAAAGACTTACACTAAAAGCTTAGGGCTTCGTACAAAATACTTTCGAGGAGTTTGGGTAAATGCGAAAGTGTAGCAATAAGTCGGTAGTTAGTTACATCGTTTTTTAATTCCTTTTTATGAACTGGCGTTATGAAGGAGGATTTCCAAATCTGAGGGAATTCGTTCTGAGAAAGCGACAGCCGAAAGAGGTATGAAAGTGGGATGGAAGATTAAAGGAGCATTTTTTAAGAAAAATGGCGGGAAAACCGTCAGGACCAGGTGAATATTCATCATTGAGTTTTTGTAATTTATTTTCAATTAAAGAGGGTTCAAAAGTTTGAGGGAGAAAGGGACCAATGGAGGAGTTAAGTAGGTATTTGAAATAAGAGGGATCCGGTACAAAGGTTGGCAATAGCGCGAAGATCACTTGAAGAAAAGTTTTCGTAAGAGAGGGATGATGGGTAACCATCGTATTTTTTTTTATAGTTGACGAATCGGAAAAAAGATTTAGGGTCGTTTATAAGGTTGGCTTGCGCGTTATGGAGATATCGCTGGTAGAGAGAGTTATAAACCTGGGTGAATTGAAAGTATGAACCGAGATAGTTTGAGAAGTCAGAGAAGGAATTGATGCGAAGGAAAACGGTCCATAATTTATTACGCTTGTTGCGTAACAAGCGAAGTCTGCGATTATACCAAGGCGGGGATGTAGAAGACGTTTTAGGACGAGAAATGGGGACATAAAGCTAAATAAAACACACACAGCGATACATTTTTGATGAAAATTTTAATTCATTAAAGTTTGGACTTAGCCATTAAGTGTGAAATACAATATCATTCAAATGGCCGCCTCAGGAAGATTCCCAGCATGCGATTCTTTTGAGGTAATTTTTAACCACTTTTTCGCACACTTCCGGCGGTATCTCAACTTGAGTAATGTTGGTTTTCAATGCCTCTAGAGTTCGGGGATTATTCGGGTAAACTTGGTCTTTTGCGCAGCCCCACAGAAAAAAATTCTAACGTGTCAAATCGCAATGATCTTGGTGGCCAATTGACGTCGCCAAAACGTGAAATTACGCGACCAGGAAACTTCTCACGCAATAAAGCCATAATTGGTCGTGTTATGTGACTTGTTTCCCCTTTTTATAGTAAGTTTTAATAATTCTAGAGGAATTGTTCGATTGTTAAGCGATCCATTATCGCAAATGGCAAACATTCAACTAATATTAGGTCCATTCGCGTACTTTCAGCCAAGCACTAAAAATCTGTCAAACTCGAAAAATTGAGCGAAACTCTCTCCGAAAGCTGAAAATATACTCCGAAGTACGTGGATACACTTCGAGCTACTTTGGGCCTCTCACATCTTTGAAATCTAATCCATATCACGAATAAATTTATAATTCACCTTTTTGCAACATACGAAACGTTCTAGGAGAACATTGGACCACCGCCGAATTTTCTTTATTTTCAGATATTTTATTTTTGTGTACAATTGATTTTTAAAACGGATTTTGAATATTTTCCCTGTCAATTTTGCGCATTTGACATTTTTATCAGTACTTGCCGGTTGAAATTCTCTGAGCTGTTGTTTCGATCGAAGAGTTATTTTGCTATTTTTCTCTTTTTCTGTCATTTTTGATGAGTACGTGTATAGACTTTGTGCGATTGCGATCGATTTATATCGATTGGGTTCGATTCAAACATCGTACGCGAACGAACCTATTATGATACTTCAAATGATAGCTGAGTTTGACAGGTGTCAAAATGAAAATTAACCCATTAGGTATTCTTTACTGTATCGACTGAGAGTTATTTGAGCCATATAAAGTCAAAAGGCAGTCGAGTCAAAAGGAAAGAAATACATTTTGGTTCAAAGAGTCCGTACAAAGTGAGCATGGCAATGACCGCCAAAGCCTAAAGCCTTCTCGGGGACCTGAGAGTCACTTTGGAAAGAAAACTTAGGAACAAAACATTCCGCTGTTTATCGCATCTGGAAAATATTGGAGTTCTCTAACTTTTAATTTCTATTTTTATTTTTTATTTTTTCAATCAAATGAGTACATCTACTGTTCTCGCTAGATTACTTAATACAAAAATATTCTTAAAAACGACCACCAAAGCTTAACAATGCTATTAATTTATTCCTAAATGAATCCCTACTAAGATGAAAATCGAGTAAACTACTATATTTATTGGATTCCCTAAGGCATCTAGATATTGGTTTATTGTATCCATAATTAACTCTATTATAAGGTACATAAAATAAAAGACGATTCCTAAGAGCTCTCGAAGGAGCATGAAGTCCAATTAATGATAATAGGAAAGGGCAGTCGATATGATCATTTATTAAATCTCGAATAAACATAATAGAAAAATATTGCCTCCGTTTAAAGAGAGGTAAGATACCAAGTAATTTGCATCTCGTATCGTAAGATGGCATTTCAATATTCCATCGCAGTCTACGAGCGGCTACTCTAGTAAGACGCTTTTGGATCCTCTCTATTCTAATAGAATGTACTTCATAAAACGGATTCCATATTATACTGCAGTACTCAAGATGAGATCGGACAAATACAAAAAATAAACATTTAGGAGTCTGTGGATCTTTAAAGTCTTTCGAATTCCGCAATACGCAATGATTACCTTTGGCAACCAAAGACTCAATGTGCTTGCAGAAGCTAAGTTTACGAGGAGTATTATCGATTACGTACGTAAAGTGAATTGGGGAGAGGTTACGATAAAAAGGAAGGCTTTGACATTTAGAGACATTGAGATGAAGGTCATTACCGTGACACCATATGGACAGTCGTTTAAGATCCTCTTGTAAAATCGTGAACTGAACATATAGGCCGGAACATCCGTTAAGTAGGAATGAATCCACATTAGGAAAATAGAGTGAAGTCCTAAGCCAGTTAGTTTAGAAATCAATATATTGTGGTTAACGCGAACAAACGCTTTGGCAAAATCAGTATATATGACATCACATTGCAAGCCCTTCTCAAGGTAATTCAAGACGGAATTACAAAAAATTGAGAGATTTGTGGTAGTAGATCTGCCTGCGACGAAGCCATGTTGAAACGGAGAGATAAACCTCTTTAAGAGGGGTGTAAGTTTGTCACAAACTAGTTTTTCAAACAACTTAGGAATAATCTAAGTTGAAATCCTACAGATTGGACGATAGTTAGTAACATCATGTCTCGATCCAGATTTATAAATGGGCGTTAAAAATGAGCTCTTCCAATTTTTCAAAAAATTTCCGGACCAGAGAGACAAATTAAACACTAAACACAGAGGTAAAGAAAACGCGAAGGAGCACTTTTGAAGTAAAATTGGCGGGATGCCATCGATACCAGGATTTTTATCTAAATTTAATAAAGAAAGAGCAATTTTAACTTCCGGAATTGAGCACTCTAAGTTGCCGATATTAAAGAGATCACAGGACATTGAGCTATTACTAGAGACTATAGATGTGGTAGTACCACAAGAATATACAGATTGAAAGTGTTTAGCGAATATGTTACAGATGGTTGAAAGATCAGATGAAGATACGTTATTTAGACGCATGCAGATATAGATTGTTTTTTGCTATTAATAAAGCTCTAAAAGCGTTTACTATTTGCCTTTAAATTATGTTCGACAGAGAGAACATACAGTCTGTAAAGAAACTTATTTAAGACATCAAATTGTTTTTGGAGCGTCCGATAAATTTTCAAAAGTTCCGGGTCGTAATTACTAAAGGGTCCGCCAAATAACTTTTTTTTTTGAAAATGCTATAAAAAAAACTACTGAATATTTTCTCAAATTTCTTTTTTTATTTGAAAGTACAATCCTTCCGGTTAATAATGGAAAATAATTTCATTGAAATGGCTGCCTCGGCTGGCCATGCAGTAGCCTACACGATCGGTCCAATTTTTAAGCACATTATCGATTGTGTGCAGCTGTATTTCACCAATGGCTTCACGAATATTGTCCTTTAAAGCGTCAATTGTCTCTGGCTTGTCGGCGTAACACTTATCTTTTACGGTACCCCACAAATAATAGTCCAACGGTGTCAAATCGCAGCTCCGAGGTGGCCAAACGACATCAGCTCTGCGGCTGATAATGCGATCTTCAAAAACAGGGCGCAAAACATCGAGTGTAGCTTCGGCTGTGTGGCACGTAGCGCCGTCCTGTTGAAACCAAATGTCGCCAATATCCTCCTCTTCAATTTTTGTGAACAAAAATTCGTTCAACATGGCCCGATAACGATCGCCATTGACTGTAATGGCCACTCCTTGCTCGTTTTCGAAGAAAAATGGGCCAATTATGCCTCTGGACCAAATTCCGCACCAAACAGTGACTCGTTTTGGGTATATCGGCTTTTCAATGTTTATCGGGATGCCAGTTTCTTTCACTTTTTTCACAAGATAACGAACATACGGAGCTGACGGTGCTTCTCTTCTTCCAAATTCCGTACGCAATTTTCGCACAAATTCTGCAACATTACCATGATTTTCAAAGTAATGTCGCAATATTTCCCAGCGTTGTTCAAGCGTATACACAACCATATTCGTTCAGCGGAAGGATAAAACTAATTATCTGTCAAATCAGACATGAGCTAAGTGTTACCATTCGCGAAATAAGCACTAGTTGAAAAAAAAAAGTTAGATGGCGGACCCTTTATTACTAAATCGCTTTTAGGCCTTATTTTTTCAATTATTTAAATTTATGATTCTATCATTAAACCAGATGGGTTTATTCATTTCATGGGAATTTTCGAAAGATTTCCCAAAGCTGTCAAAATACTGCAAAACAAAACAATAAAAATCGAGAATTATTTCGCAGGGATTTTCAGTATCGTTGTTTTTAAAAATGCTTAGCTTTTCACTAATTTTGGGTGAAGAACGATAGGCGTAACATGTTACGGACTCAAAGGCATGTACTAAGAGATAGGACAAGATAGGACCCTTTTGAAATGCCGGAAGCAAGATTTCGGGAGTTGTATCGCTTTTCCCTTGGTTCAGCTCGGATAATTTTTGAAGAGCTAAGTCCACATTTGTGTAAAGGAAGACATTTATTCCAATCCCGATTCGGGTCTGTGCTGCATTACATTTTTTTGCAACTGGGTCCTTTCAGAGAGATGTGGGCCATTACTTTTCTGCGGCTATTAGTAGGACTATGGTTTCTCGAGTGGTTTTCGAAGTGGCTGATGTTTTGCAAAACAAAATGATGTCCAAATACATGAACCCCCTCAGGAATACAATGAGATAAACCAAAAGTTAGTACACGGCTCACATCTTTTTTCAATCAATTGTTCACGAAATTCAATTAGATTTAATGAAATGATTATTGGAGCAGTAGATTGTACCCACGTCCGGATTAAGAGACCTAAGAAAGACGTAGAAAATTTCTACTTTAAACCGTAAGGGTTACCATTCAAAGAATGTACAATTGGTAATTGTAATGTGACATTTCTGATAATTTAACAATGAAAATTATGTTCGTACCCACATTTCAGATATGTGATTACAATCTAAAGATTTTAGGAGGATTTGCAAGGTTTGGTGGAGCTGCTCATGATGCAACGCACTATTAGAACAGCGCTATGAAATTAATTTTTTGTTTTAATACTTTATAACCGCAAGCTTTGAGTTTCCTGATAAAATTCGACAGTTGAAGTGCATATTTTACCGCTCTTGATAGGTACGGAACCTGAATATATCACAAAATTTCCAGGGGTTTTTTTATTTTTATTTATTTATTTATTTATTTGTTCTTGAAAAAACTTACACTGTAAGACAAAAGAGTCTTATAAAATAGTGAAGATTATAATTTTCAATTTAGAATTATGAAACAAGCCACAGAATAAACATCTTTATAAGAGGAAAAAAATAAAAGAAAATAATTTAACAATTAAACTTAATCATACATCTCCATTATAAGTAAGACAGAATTTAAAAGGATTGATTCTGGAAAAAAGCTCGGTCCGGAACCGCCCAGTGCCGCCTGACCTTCTAACATGCCGTGGCAAGGAATTCCATAAACGGATGGAGTTAACAAAAACCTGTCGTTCGAATGTAAGGCAAGAGAACCGCGGATGTGTAAGTTGAAAGGATCTATTTGACGAACTAAAACTCAACTTGTTAAAGAGATAACTAGGCTGATTAGTTTGAATCACATTAGATAGCAAAACTAGGGATCTGTAACGAAGTAGCTGGTCAAAGCACATGTTATAAAGCGATTTCGCGTAGCTAGAGACTCGATCAAAACGTTTAAGATGAAAAACATAACGCGCGTTATTGTTAAATGCAACATTTAGCTTTCTCCTGCTATTGGCATCACAACAGGAAAAAATTTCGCACCCATAACTAAGAATGGGAGTTTTGGAGTGTTTTTAGGGGAGTATAATTATGTGACATCCACAGCTGACGTAACATACCGTACACTTTGCCAACAGTCGCATTGCCATTCCCAAGTTTCTGCTAGTTTCAACATATTCAATTTTGGAGCCACTAAGCATTATATCAGGAAAGTAGGAGATATCTAACCGCTTTTTACTTATCACAAGACATTTGGATTTTAGGGGGTTTAGAAAGAGTCCGTTCTTCTCTGACCAAGTGGATATCCTCCCAAGATCACTATTGATAGAGTTTTTCGCAGGCTTCTATCATTCCAAGAGGGCAGCTTTGATACAGCTAGACGTCGTCATATGGACTGATGATGATGCTGATATTACTGAGGGAATTTCATTTACATAGAGTGAGAAAAGTAGAGGTCCAAGAATCGAGCCCTGCGGGACTCCTCTACTATTACAAAGGAAGTCAGATAAACGTTGACCCATTGATACAGGGTTTCATATCGAAATGTTCCATCTGATATAGTTTTCATGTTATATTATTGCATTTTGTTTCAATTCATATCGCTTTAGTGATAAATATATCGATGCGATAATTACAGAACATAGGAACTGTTCAGTAGTTTTCACCTCAATTCCGGACAGATGCAAAACAGTTCCTTACAGTTTTACTCTAGGAATGGCATAGATTATACTTTCTCCTTTTTGATGAAGAAACGAAAGAGGTGAGACCTTCTTTAGGCGACCTTCTTAAGAAGTTTATTACAAGAAAGCAACTCGAAATATAAGATTCCTCTTGGCCAACACCTCTTAATCATTGAACGACGACCAGTGGATCCTTTATAGCCCCAACTCAATGGACTCTTACCAGTTCCAGTTTTCCAGTTAGATTGAGCGAAAAATTATACCTGACTCTTGGTCCAGTTTGTAACGGATTACAACAGAAAGTGCAATGAAGAGACGTATAGAGAAATGCACAAGAAAAACGTTTACATTACATTTAGTTCAAAATGTCCAATACAGCTATACAATTTTCGAGTTATTGACAACGCTCTATTAGAAGAACATGCCAGAAGCATAAGCTGGGATACAATTTATTACTGGCGCTCATCCCATGAGCAGGTCAACTTCCTTAATGAATGCATCTCAATGCTTTTCGAAAGGCACGTTCCATTGTTTTTAAGAAACTGTACACCCCTCACAAAACCATGGTCTCACATCAGATTCGCTCGCTCATATTTGAGCCCGACAAAGCTTACAACCGCAGGAAGCGTTATCGCTTACACGAGCATCTTTGCATATTTCGATCACTTAGGAACCAAGTTGTAATGGCAATACGCACGGCAAAGCGCCAAATATATGCTAATCGATTTAATCCTTCGCTGAGGGGACGAGAGCTCTGGAAAAATCTTCGACAAATAGGCGTTGTAGAAAGTCGAAATAGTTTTACTGATGGCGTGGACTGCAATGTACTTAATAACAAATTTGTTTCCTTACCCACAATCCCGACAGTCATCGCTAACCGCACAGAGACACTTATTTCCAATCCAGACTCAACTTCAGATTCAACATTTGCATTTAGATCAGTGGATAACACCGAAGTGGTAGCAAGTTTACTTTCCATAAAATCAAATGCTGTTGGACTAGACGAGATGCACCCAATATTTCTTAAGTTTATATTAGCAATCGTGTTGCCCTATATAACCCATATTTTCAATAACATTTCAACAACAGGTATATATCCGGTGCAGTGGAAAGTAGCTAAGATATTACCTGTCGCAAAAAACTCTCGGGGAGACGAATTTAGACCCATTGCAATCCTACCTTTAATATCCAAAGTCCTCGAAAGAATCCTGCAATATCAAATGACATTTTACTTAATTACTTCAAATTTACTAACATCTAAAGAATCTGGTTTTCGAAAGGGACATACTTGTATTACCGCTTTATTAAAAGACACCGAAGTTATGCGACAAGCCCTGGACAACGATTGCATTAGTTTTCTAATCCTCTTAGACTTCTCTAAGGCATTCGATATGGTCGACCACTCCGTTTTATGTAGAAAACTTCTTCGACACTTCAACTTCTCGTCCTGTGCGGTGAAGCTTCTTTTCTCCTACATAACAGGCCGTTCACAGGCAGTTCAGTTAAACAATGATATGTCAAATTTTCTTCCAACGTCACGCGGGGTTCCACAAGGCTCAATCCTGGGCCCCTTCTGTTCTCGCTCTATGTTAACGACCTACCATCCATAGCTTAACACTCCTCAATACACATGTATGCAGATGACGTGCAACTGTATTTCAGTTGCTCAATCGGTCTAATTGAACACGGTATAAGCTGTGTTAACGAAGACGCTTGTTGGTCCCAGAATAATGGGCTCATAATAAACCCTCTCAAATCTAAGTCTCTCGTGATATCAAAAAAAAATGTTGACATCTCGTACCTTCCTCCTGTAATCCTTCATAATACCCCGGTAACGTATGTCGAAACCGCTAAAAATCTCGGCATGGTGTTTAACCGCATATTAACCTGGAACAACCATATAAATACAGTAGTGGGTAGAATATATGGTAGGTATTCTTTCAACTCTCTGGGCAACACAGTCCTTTACCCCCATAAGAGTGCGTACGTTACTGGCGATAACTCTTGTCATACCTACTCTTATCTATGGTGGGGAAATATACTCTTTTTGTTACTCGGTAAGCAAAAGAAGGCTCAATGTGGCATTTAATAGTATAATACGCTATATTTTTGGGCTACGTAGATACGACCATTTATCAAATTTTTCTAAACGTCTGCTCAACATGACCTTTGAAAATTTCCTTAAGTATCGTGCCCTAACTTTGCTTTCAAACATCCTCCTAAATTATCATCCGCAATATCTATATGAAATGTTTACTACAGCATCATCGCAAAGGTCGCGGATTCTAATTAACCCGCGTCATGCCTCCCTTACATCCGAACGCCAATTTTTTTTTTTGTGTACTCAGTCCGCCTTTGGAATTCTCTGCCGCGCTTTATAAGAGAAGAGGATGACTTTGCGAGATTGTAGAACAAACTTAGACTTTTTTTTTCTGAGTAATTTTAATATAAGTATGCTTTTGCATTTTTATTTACTACTAGCTGACCCGGCAAACTTCGTTTTGCCCAAAATATATTTTTTGACTGAATTAATTTCAAGCACTCACGATTCCACCTGAAATTTGTTTCTTTGATCGAAATTTAGCGATACTTAACAGATGACTTCGTCCCGGCCAATATTTGGCGAAAATATATTTAAGATAATAATATTAAAGACTCAATTTAAAGCTGCACGATACACTACATTTTTTGTTTTCTGCTCCGGAGCGTAAATGAAGAGTGAGGATGGTTTCCCTACTCGGGAACATGCCACATATAACTGGCCGTGTGAAAAACATGATTTTTCCAGATTTATGCCGCACACTTCCAGCGACTGCCCTTGTGACTTGTTTATTGTCATCGCAAATGCAAGTTTCACTGGGAACTGAATACGTTTGAATTGGAATGGCAAATCGTTTGAACTCAAGGGAATTCGCGGGATTAGGCATTCTTCTCCTTTGAACAGCCCTTTCAAAATCCTTGCCACTATCACATTGTTCATTAGCTTCATGACAATCAGTCGGGTTCCATTGCACAGTTTCGGGGCATGAAGATTTCTTAGCATAATGACGACAGATCCAACTTTAAGACGCAAATGATGAGGCGGAATGCCAGACAAATCCAAAGAGTTTAGGAATTCCACTGGATAATTGACGACATCGTCTTCGTTTTCAACGCGATCGATCGATTTGTATGAACGCAGCTCTCCCGGAATTTGATTTTGAATCGTCCAATTCAAGTCATTGACATCAATATTTTTCGCTGCTAAAATTGAGCGTGCGCTCAACCAATCGTAGTTACGATAATTTTGACCAATGTTCGGATATACATTAGTAATGAGTTCATCTTTCGTTAAGGTGAATTGACAAATGACAGGTGGAATGGATATTAAACCACTCGAAGTTTCAACCGGAATTTGTCCATTTCCGATTTTTAGCAGTTCTTTAGAGAAAACTTCTGCGGTTCTATCCTGTTGCAGAATCACTCGCATATTCATACTCAATGAAATGGTTTTCACGTATCGCCACAAATACGATGACTTCAGACATGCATTTAATTCATCCGCCGCTGTTGATATCGGTATCATGGGAAGTGTTTGTCTGAAGTCGCCCGCCGACAGTATCATCACGCCACCAAACCGGTGATTATTGTTGCGCAAATCTTAATGTTCGATCAAGTGCTTCTAATTATCGTTTGTGCACCATTGTGCACTCATCCCATATGATCAATTTACAATTTTTCAACACTTTTGCCATGGCTGATTGCTTTGAAATGTTGCAAACAGGATTTTCATTGATTTGCAGGTTTAACGGAAGCTTCAGTGCTGTATGTGCTGTTCTTCCACCTTCCAACAGTGTTGCAGCAATTCCGGTAGATGCGAGAGCTAACGCAATGCCACTTTGAGCCCGTATTGCTGCTAATATCAATGATATCAGGAACGTTTTCCCAGTACCGCCGGGCGCATCAAGGAAAAATAGTCCACCGTTTCCTTCATCGACAGCCTTCATCAGTTGATCATACGCACTCACACCTTGCTTCATCACTTTGCCGAGCACGAACTTCTTTTCTTCTCAATCGTTGTTGCTCATTGTAAGCTTCGTTGATCTCTTCTGACTGTCGCGCACGATTTTGAATCATTCTGATTCGTGCTGATTCCCTTCCAATAGCACGTTCCTCTTCCGTTTGACGTGCTATGACATTTCGGTGTCGTGATGCATTTTGTGAACGCCGACAAATGTTACCATGACCTCGAACTGTAAATGATCATAACTTTTTATAAATCGCACGCAGTTTTCACAAATCACTAACTTACCTTTGAAATAGCCAAAATACAGAAAGCAAACGAACGAAAAGGGTGCAATTGAAATTTTGAATACAACTGGAAAAACAGAACAAAACACTTAACGATCTAACAAAACAATAATAATAATAGTAAATTTAAAAATTTTATTTAAAATTAATTTGTCTTTCTTTCAAATGTTGTTTTATTTTTCTTTCTTGATTTACAAAAGGGTACAACTTCTTTATCAGTACATTAGTTAATTTCATTCCCCCAGGTAGAAACAGATACAAAGGAGACTTCGACCAACTTAAAGTGCGTCGGTCCACTCGAACTGCATCAAATGTAAAACAAAGTTAAGCACGAATACCTCTATCATTAACTGAGGTTCATTCCTACACGTTCCAGTCCATTCCATTCCATTCAATCAGTTCCTCCCAAACATTCGATCCAATCGCAATTCAATCCAAGATTTGATCTGAAGTTAGCACCAATGTACCGCTCTGTCTGCTGAGTTGCATCGAGGCATTCATATTCCTCGGTAAGCACATCAAAAAGCCATTCATCGCCATCAATTGTCGCCATTGTGCTGCTATATTTGATGTAGTTGTCGTTTTGTCACCCGAGGTATGTGACATCAATCAGGCCAACATAGTCGTCACATGCCCAGAAGCGGCTTGATTACAGCAAAGCTGAGACTAAAAGAAAAGCAACTTTGTCCGTCTGGCCGTCTAGACGTGAAGTACTTTTCTCACTTCTCCGACACAGAGAGAACGAAGCGAAAAGTTCCCAGCCATTGTATACACAGCCACCCAAAGGTGCACATGCAAGCAGTGTGTGTGCTTCGCAAGTATATATTTCCTTTGCCTCTGCCGTCGCTTTTTGTACGCCAAAAGTAAACCCTTTGGCATGGCGAGAAAGAGGAAGCTACTTCCCATCTGCGGGCGGCATCACCTAGGACGGCGTAGGTACATATTGACTCCCAGCGGAGGGAAGAATAGTTTTTCGTTACTTGGTTGGCAGTTTTGTCTGGGAAATTTGTTTAACAGCAAAAAAAAAACAAATAGATGCGAATGCCAGACATATTTCCTGTCATGAGGGTAGGGGTTAGGAAAAACACACACCTGTTGGAAGGGAGACTTTGCATTCGGTATTCATCGAGTATCTGCATCTAAATTGTTTCGAAAGAATTCCTCCAGCAAGACGATCAACAATTTTCTTTGCCACAAGTAGGTAGCTCAAGGAGGGAGAAAGAAACGAGTCCGTTCGCCTTATAAAGCAGAGCTCTCAGAGGAAATTCAGTTTTCTTTTGAGCATCTGTCGAGGATCTAGCGAATCCGTTCTCAGACCAATGGAAATAACTTCATGCACATTTTCCCCTGACAGAGTTCCATTTCCTTTTGCGTTTTATAAAGGACTCAAATACATACCAAGAGCACATTAAGTAGTGCTCGGTGCATTGCAATTGCAAACAACCCCAACTAGAACTCAAAGTGCATCTGCTTATGCGCCATCTTGGCGTATACGCACTGTCGGAGTCCTTTTTCTTTTAATTCGCATTTCCATAAGCACATTATCAAGTAGATATGTATACCGTACACACATGGAGTTCGCTTTGTATAGGCTGCCCCGCTAATTACTTTGTTTCTTTGGCTTTGTGTGGCGCAATTACATATATCACAAAGGGGTAATGGCGTGTTGTTTCCTACTCTATACGGTACTTTGATCAATGGATGAATTGTTTGACGATTTTCTGCTGTCAATGCAGTTTGCATCTAAAGTGGTCTGCACACTAACCTAGTTCCTTTTTGGTCAACACTTGAAGGGGCATTAGGTTTGTTACTTGAGAGTGGAGTTTTCCATTTTTTAAGCACTGCTGGAGGCCTCATATATTTGAACAGTCAACTTTTGGCATTTGTTAATCTGAGTATGGGAAAAGTTGGTAGTTGTTATGACTTTAACGTGGGACTTGGAGCTGTAAAACGAGACCCTTAAGTGACAGCTTAGTTGAAATGTCTACCATCTGATATAGCTTCGGCTTGACTTTTCTTCGAGCCGCAGACACAAACTGAATGCCGGATGAATGCTTTGGGATGGGACTTCGTCGCTTAAAAGGTGTAAATCATAAGACATGCGGCCGTTTTTATAGCTAAGACAACTCCTCCCATATTAGGTCGTGGAAAGTGATTCCTCATTGACTGAACTTGGGTTCTCTTGTTATCGTGCCGATGAAAAAACTTCCGTTATGGTAGTCAATGTCTGGGCTTGCTTTCAATAACCTCCGAATGTAGTATGGATCGCGATGATCTTCGATCTTTGACTTCGGAACTTGTGCTTGTTGAGAAAGTTTGATGCGTATACCTACAAACAATTGGCGGATAGTTGACTCGATTTCGTCAGCTTGTTCTGTGGATCCCTAGCCTTGAAAACTCTTGCTTACTTATAACAGGGAATCGATAGCCGCTGTTTAATATAGAGGTAAAGGAAGATCGTGACGATCTTTCGAAATTGTATCGAAATATTTAGTTATATTTTTTGGTTAATGTCTGAAGGTTGGGACATTGAAAAATTAAATACTACAATTGGTCGTATGAAATAAGACAGACATTTGCTTTATGTAAAAGACATTTGCAAAGTAAAAGTCTTAGCATTTGCTTTGAATCGGTATGAATAAACATCTACTTTCTTATAATAAGTTCGAAAATTCGAACATAGCATTTAATACGCTGTACGTGTACTTGGCTTGCAGTTCCTGTCAAACCTGACCAGTAAATTACAATTTTTTACTTTTCCTAGAGAGTCCAACGAAATTTTGTGGAAAATCGAACAAAAGTAATGAAATCGAAAAAATAATAAAATCCTGCAATATGAGTGAAATCTATAGCTCTAATTTCACCTGGAAACCTGATTTTTGCTTGCCAAATAAATGTGTTTTGTTGGTTTTCACGTTCAAACAAATTTTATCTCAACTATTGTTGAAGAATACAAACAATTTTTTTGTTTTGTTACCTTTTATTAAATTACTTTAAATTAGTTCTTGAATATCAATTGAATTACCTACTTGAATCTAATTATGTTATGTGAACAAACATTTGTACCAGTACCCTATTGTTAATTTAGCTTTTTGATATTGCTTTACCAAATAATTATGTTGCTCTTCGGTACAGAACAAATGTTATATTTGTAATGATATTTCTTTAACATAAACCGTACGCAAATATGCGCCGACGACTGGAAAAGAAAAGAATATGACCGGAAAGGAGACGGCGAAAAGGCAAAGCGGTTGCTAGACGGTTGAATTATTTCCCCCCAGACAAATCTGAAAAACCCCCAGATTTAGCTATTTTCTAAAAAAAAAAACCCCAAATTTTTTTTTCAAATTATTGTAATTTTAAGTTTAAATACAAAGACACGAATTTAAAGAAATAAAAAGATTTTTTTAATATACAAGGTGGCGCAAAAATAACCTTCCGATGTTTTTTGGCTGTAATTTAAAAAAAAAATGAAAAACTTTGATTCTTCTTGTGGATTATTTTTATTTGGTCTTTTAATTTTTTTTACATCAAGTCGAGAATATGATGTCATGCCGCCACAGTTGATTGTCATTTGAGCCCTTTTTATGGCATTTTCCATCACTTTGGCCAAAATTTCCGGCGATAGGTCCTCACATTCTTGACGGATATTGTCTTTAAGAGCTGCAAGAGTCTGAGGCTTGTTGACATAAACCCGCGACTTCGCAAAGCCCCACAAAAAGAAGCCTGGAGCGGTCAAATCATTCGATCTTGCTGGCCAGTGCAAATCGCCAAAACGGGAGATTAGGCGCCCGGGAAATGCATCCTTCAGCATATCGGTTGTGGCACGTGCAGTGTGTGCCGTTGCACCGTCCTGTTGGAACCACATGTTTTCCAATCCCAATTCATCAAGTTGCGGCAAAAAGAACTCGTTGATCATTGCTCTGTAGCGCTCACCATTCACAGTAACCGTTTGGCCCGCGACGTCTTCGAAGAAAAAAGGTCCGATGACTCCTCCAGCGAAATCAGCACACCATACAGTGACTTTGAGCGGGTGTAATGGCTCTTCATCTCGTGTTGTGCCAGTCTCTTCGAGGCGAGCGGCTAAACGTCGCAGTGTTTCACCAGTAGGCGTTGGACGGCTAGGAAATCTGCGACGAAATTCACGTTGTGCCAAAGTCACCGACCGATTATTGCTCAAATAAATATTCACCAATATTCCGCGTTCTGGAGCAGTGTAGCGTAACATTGTTTATTAACGTGTATTTCGCATGTGTTTACTACACAAATGTCAAAACAGAACTGACATTAGGGGCCAATCGCAAAATTTATAGCATTTTCTGATAGGAGGATTACTTTTGCGCCACCTTGTAAATATAATGTATTTAAAAAAAAAAAAAAAAGGAATTGAATTTAGATTTCAAGAGAAGTAAAAATAATCAACTTTCATAAATAAGTCCTAAAATATAGTTATCGTTGTCTTCGTTATTGTTTTTGAACATCTGCTCGTGAACATTTTGATCATTTGATCGGACGGGGTAAAATTGACACATCCCGATCCAGGAACAATCACAAATTGGTTTTGGCAAGAGACAAAATACAAAGCCTCGCTCTATTTATTGCTTCTCATATGATTGTGACCTTTTCGCAAATGTAATTGACGAGTGGAAAAGTTTTCCTGCGACTCCTGGTGGATAAAAAAGGAATATGTAGAGACCTATAGAATTTTGACGTCTATTTGTTTTGCAAAGGACTTGGATAAGGAATACGTGTGTTTTCATGTAAAAAAAAATAGTTTTTTATCTATTAAAAAGCTAACCAACTAATTGAAAACAAACTTAATTTGCAAATCTAATTACTACTTGTCCGAAATTTGTACAGTTTGAGTGAATTCAACTAGCACAAATGTCTGTTTAAAGTAGTGTTGAATGAAATCTAAACAAATAATAAATTTGCTTTTTTTTATCTATTTTGGTTGCTTTTTATCTTATAAAAAGTGTGCTAATTATGATTTTTACAGATTTGCTTGTTTTGATGATGGAGGATCCAGCCAGCTTAGAAGTTTTTAAGGTTGTCACGATATCGCCCTGTGAAATAATTAACTATTTCAGTGGCGTTAAAAGGTTTATCCGGGAAGGCAAAGGAATAGTAAAAGCTGACTGGATACATAAAATTGGCCTACCCCCACCTCCATCCGTGGATGAAGTTATCTACTGGTCTGGTGGGGGCTGGGAAAGGCTCGTTTCACAAGTTTCGGTCTATACTGAAAACCATCCCGTGTACTCGGTCGCAAAATGTCTTTATCTCTAAACTGAAGACTGCAAATGAAAAACTATTTGGGAAATGTTTACCCCATCCTAAGCCAATACCCCATTTAATCAAAAGAACTTTAGATCTTCTTTTGGAAGATGGTACAATATAATTCCCTCCTTACGATATGAATTGCATTGAGGAACGCCACAATGCTGAGCTCCAATTATTTTCTACATTTTCTACACAAAAACTTAGTATTCGCTTTTATATCAACACTTATCGCACTCACTTTTAAGATATTATTTTTCTGTTGTAAAATGAGTTTTTTTCTTATAAAGGGTGATTTTTTAAGAGGTTTAGAACTTTTTTTAAAAAAAAAACACAAAAAATTCGAAAAAATGAATGAAATATTTATTTGAATCGATAGTTTGAACCTTGCAATTTAATGTTTAAAGATAATTTCATGCAAATGTTGACCGCGGCTGCGTCTCAGGTAGCCCATCCGCTGAGTCCAATTTTGGCATACTCTTTCACACATATCGGCCGGTATCTCACGAATGAATGCATGGATGTTGGCTTCCAGTGCGTCTATCGAAGCGGACTTGTCCCTATACACATTAGCCTTGGCATACCCCCACAAAAAATAATCTAATGGTGTCAAATCGCACGATCTAGGCGGCCAATTGACCGGCCCGAAACGTGAAATTAACTGTTCACCAAACTCGCCTCGCAATTGCGCCATTGTTTCGCGTGCTGTGTGGCATGTGGCACCGTCTTGTTGAAACCACATATCATGCAAGTCAAGAACTTCCATTTCGGGCAAAAACAAGTTTGTTATCATCGCTCGGTAGCGTTCACCATTGACAGTAACGCTGCGATTCGCATCATCTTTGAAGAAATATGGCCCAATAATGCTGCGGGCCCATAAACCGCACCAAACAGTGGCTTTTTCGGGATGCATTGGTAGCTGTTGCAATGCTTCTGGCTGATCTTCACTCCAAATGCGGCAATTTTGCTTATTTACGTACCCATTCAACCAAAAATGAGCCTCATCGCTGAACACAATTTTTCGATAAAAAAGCGGATCCTCGGCCAGCTTTCCAAGAGCCCATTCACCAAAAATTCGGCGTTGTGGTAGGTCGGCTGGCTTTAGTTCTTGCACCAGCTGTATCTTAAAAGGCTTTACGCCCAAATCCTTCCGCAAAATTTTCCACGTAGTGCTGTAACAAAGGCCTAACTGCTGGGAACGGCGCCGAATCGACATTTCGCGGTCTTCTGTCACACTAGCTGATACGGCCGCAATATTTTCTTCACTACGCACAGTACGTAAACGTGTTGGTGGTTTAATGTCCAACAAAGTAAATTTGGTGCGAAATTTGGTCACAATCTTCCGAATAGACTGCTCAGAAGGTCGAGAATGCCGATCATAAAATGGAAGCAGCGCGCGATGAACATTTCGAACCGAGCACGAATTTTGATAGTAAAATTCAATAATTTGCAAGCGTTGTTCATTTGTAAGACGATCCATGGTTAAATTGCAAACCAAACTGAAGCTGTTTGACAGTGACACAAGGTACTAAACACACGTCAGCTGTCAAAACCAGTGTTGCCAAAACCAAACCAGCTAAAAAATCACCCTTTATTATATGTATGTTTTGAATTAAGTACACAATTTCTCACAATAACTTCTTGATTTTTCATAGAAATACATACCAGCTGCCAAAATCTATAGCAACCTATCGATGCGAAAATTTACCGCCAGGGGTTAGCCTCCATTCGTCAATAGTGTGTGATGTATGTAGCTTTAGATAGGGGTTTATTAATATGCTGCCACCAATGAATATCGGAATGCGTTGGAATGGAATTGGCATAAATGGAACATGAATTTATTTGGATTGTTGGTGTTGCTTTATAGCTTTTAATGTTCACTTACGATACTTTTTAGTGAGAAGAAAAAAATAATTGAACACAATTACAAAAAAAAAACCCCAGATTTCCCCCTAAATAATTTCTCCCCCCAGATTTCCCCCCGTCGGTCAAAAAAAAACCCCCTAGATCTGTGGGGGAAACCCCCAAACTGGCAACGCTGGTTGGCTGGCAAATAGACATTGCGCTGTGATGCTTTTGAAAATCGTTCTTTTTTAGCTAGTAAACACCAGCGCGACAAGATCACCAATAAAATACGTTGTTTTTAATGTTTTTTATTTTAATTATTGCGTTACAACTATGAATATACAAAACGTCGAAAATTCACAATGCTTGAATTGTTTTATATAAAAAAATGTGCTGCGTACAAAATATTTAGCAAAAGGTCTGAGTCTGAGAAGTGCTTCGTATTCATACCGATAACCGATCAGAGTCAAATTGCATTTACAACACCACGCACGCGCATTTTTGCACAGGCCGGGACAGAGAGATCCGTTTGTCCTCAGTCAATGCTGATAAAGGCGATATAATGAGATCAAATCAGACGCCGAAAGTGTCATGGATGTTCTACACATAATTATAGAAATGTAAAACGGAAATAAGCTCAAGTTCCGGCGATCAACATTTCTGCAATCACTTGAAAACGTTTCTATTTCGGATTCAAAATATCTCAAATGGTAGTGGTAATTAGTGTCAGTAAATTCAACCAACAATTCATCAATCAATTATGCGAAATAAATAAATAATTGTCCGTTCATCATTTCCGGAAGCCATTTTGTTTTCATCCAAATAGTCATCGCTATAAAATATGAATATGCAGAGCTTTCCCATAATTTCTAGCACGTGAACAAGATGGCCGATCTAAGTCACGTATTTTTGCGTATTAGGTAAGGCTTTAATGACTTTCAGTAAGGCGGTTATTTAGTTTTGGACATCCCTTTAGTCTTTCGTGTTAAGAATGTGTGATGTTGTATATGCAGCATAAAAGGTAATTGGCGCCGCTTTTCGAACGTGTCAAAAGTTGATGTTAACTCAAATCAGTTTTTATTCATACGAAACTTAGCAAATGCTTCGATTTTGACATTTCGTTTGAGTTAAACAATTGCTACGTTTTATTCAAACCACAAAAGCTTGGTTTTGTCCCTGCATAACAATCTTGAGTACTTTTGGTTTTATGAAGGTGGTGCAACTATCCACACGGCTCCGTGACACAACGAAAAAATTACGAGAACAATTTTCCATTTTGAATGATCGCCTGATCTGTTAGCTGCAGACTTTCTTTTGTAAGGTTACCCAAATGAGAAGGTCTACTTGTTTAAAGGGAGGCCATCTAGTGGTTTCTTTTAAAATCATAGGTTATTTTGACACTGACAGCTGTTACCCGTTCGAAATCTTGACAGTTCCGCGGAAGTATGATACCGACTTTCCGTCAAGATTTTGAACAAGAAACAGAACGGAGAATGTGGCTGCTGTAGCCGGGAGTGTGAGACTCAATTCTCGAACATCAACTCGCCATCGATCTCAACATTTCACGCACTAGGCTGAGGGGAACTTTGCACAAAGATGTCGGACTATTCGCTTACAAGGTCCAATTGACTCAGCATTTGAAGGCGCCCGACCATCCGCTTCGTTATCGCTTCGCAGTTTGGGCCTTAGAGCAGCTTGAATTGGACAACGATTTTGGGCGAAAAATCATCTTTTCTGACGAGGCGCATTTTCATTTCGGCGGCTACGTTAAAAAACAAAATTTGGCGCTTCTGGGGCTCCGAAAATTCGCACGTTATTGTGGACAAGCCAATGCATCCACAGAGTGACAGCTTGGTGCGGATTGTGGAGTGGTGGCATCATTGGACCATTTTTCTTCGAAAATAAGAGCCATGTAAACCGACTTTTTTTACATGCCACAATCAATCTTTTGCGCTCCAAATTCCCAAATCGAATTATCAGCCGTCTTGGCGATGTCAATTGGCCGCTTCGGAGCTGCGATTTGACCCCTTTGGACTTTTTTTTTGTAAAGACCCGTGAAGGACCGATGCTATGCTAAAAATCCGGAAACAATTCAAGCACTTTAGGCCAATATCATCCAAGCAATCTGTGAGCTACAGCCCAAAGCCATCAACAAGGTCTTGGAAAATTGGAGGGAAAAAATACGCTACTGCGAAGCCAGCCGCGGCATCCACTTGAACGACGTTGTGTGCCATAATTATTGGGACTGTTTGCTCTCACTAATAAAGCCAAAATACATGGAAACTATTTAATTTTTCTCATTTTATTGCATTTTTAAGAAGAAACTTGTATTTATTTGGCTCACCCTGTACATCAACAAGCCACGGATTATAGGCTGTAAAAATTCAATTAGAAATCGCAAAAATTACACCGGCAACACTTTAAATGTTATCAAAAGAGCCTATGGGTTCATGATCAATAATGGCGACCAACAACCCACACAATTTTTCCCTCCCAATGCTAAAAATATCCATAAAACAAATTCGGACTTGCGATTTACTTCATTACCTTTTGCCTTTTCGGTATAAAACGATTACAGATTTTTCTAAAGGGTGATTTTTTAAGAGGTTTAGAACTTTTTTAAAAAAAAAAACACAAAAAATTCGAAAAAATGAATGAAATATTTATTTGAATCGATAGTTTGAACCTTGCAATTTAATGTTTAAAGATAATTTCATGCAAATGTTGACCGCGGCTGCGTCTCAGGTAGCCCATCCGCTGAGTCCAATTTTGGCATACTCTTTCACACATATCGGCCGGTATCTCACGAATGAATGCATGGATGTTGGCTTCCAGTGCGTCAATCGAAGCGGGCTTGTCCCTATACACATTAGCCTTGGCATACCCCCACAAAAAATAATCTAATGGTGTCAAATCGCACGATCTAGGCGGCCAATTGACCGGCCCGAAACGTGAAATTAACTGTTCACCAAACCCGCCTCGCAATTGCGCCATTGTTTCGCGTGCTGTGTGGCATGTGGCACCGTCTTGTTGAAACCACATATCATGCAAGTCAAGAACTTCCATTTCGGGCAAAAAAAAGTTTGTTATCATCGCTCGGTAGCGTTCACCATTGACAGTAACGCTGCGATTCGCATCATCTTTGAAGAAATATGGCCCAATAATGCCGCCGGCCCATAAACCGCACCAAACAGTGGCTTTTTCGGGATGCATTGGTAGCTGTTGCAATGCTTCTGGCTGATCTTCACTCCAAATGCGGCAATTTTGCTTATTTACGTACCCATTCAACCAAAAATGAGCCTCATCGCTGAACACAATTTTTCGATAAAAAAGCGGATCCTCGGCCAGCTTTCCAAGAGCCCATTCACCAAAAATTCGGCGTTGTGGTAGGTCGGCTGGCTTTAGTTCTTGCACCAGCTGTATCTTAAAAGGCTTTACGCCCAAATCCTTCCGCAAAATTTTCCACGTAGTGCTGTAACAAAGGCCTAACTGCTGGGAACGGCGCCGAATCGACATTTCGCGGTCTTCTGTCACACTAGCTGATACGGCCGCAATATTTTCTTCACTACGCACAGTACGTAAACGTGTTGGTGGTTTAATGTCCAACAAAGTAAATTTGGTGCGAAATTTGGTCACAATCTTCCGAATAGACTGCTCAGAAGGTCGAGAATGCCGATTATAAAATGGAAGCAGCGCGCGATGAACATTTCGAACCGAGCACGAATTTTGATAGTAAAATTCAATAATTTGCAAGCGTTGTTCATTTGTAAGACGATCCATGGTTAAATTGCAAACCAAACTGAAGCTGTTTGACAGTGACACAAGGTACTAAACACACGTCAGCTGTCAAAACCAGTGTTGCCAAAACCAAACCAGCTAAAAAATCACCCTTTATAAACTATACCTTTCTTACCTTTTCTGACTGAAAACTCCGCCGTTGCTAAAAAACGTCTGAAAGCCCCACACGCAAACTCTCGTCCTTTACGTATTTGACTTTGAAAACAGACCTACCACCTGCGACTGGTTATACGGACTTCAGACTTTTAAGAATTGTATTTTACAAACTAGCCACTTCTTCTCAAAGAATAAGCACTCTTGACATTCACCTAACTAGCAGTCGTTTGTAAACAGAGTTGTTGTCAAACAACAAACAAAAAAACAAGGTAACTAAACAAAATAGAGGTAACAAACAACAACACCTGATCGCGGTTGGGTGAAACCGGTAACTATCGTCGTGGTCAGTGAAAGCCAAGGCACCTCTTTCGAGTGTGACTCCCACCAGACAGACAATAACATCGCGCGACTTCCTATTTATCTTTGCTCCACGTGCTATCACAGCTCACAGACAATGACATATAGCGGTACACAAGTTGGGCATTGTGCGGCGCAGCGTTAAGTCGCCGCCATCCATATGAATGAGCCAAATTAATTAGTACGGCGCGGTCGGTGGTGAACTGTGTCTGTGTGTTGTTTGTGTTTCCATTAATTAATTACAAAAATAGCGTAAAAAAACACGCACACGACCATTGGGAATACAGGTCGACCCAGAGCCAAACCACCCCACGGCCGCGTTTTAAGCTAATCAGAGACACGCCAACCACCCATGGGCATGGAACACGAAAAATGTCATCAATTCAATCCGCATTTCAATGGAACGGGTCTGCTTAAGGTGGTGAACTGGTGAAGCGTACAAATTCCCCCAAATGTGTTGTGAGCCGGGTGAGGTGGAGGGCGGGGCAACGCCAGAAACCTGACAAAACAAATTTGGCGCTGACTCGTTCTCACGTATAGAAATACGAGCAAATTACCGTTTATTCATCTAATGACCTAGAAATTCTAAAAACGACCAAAGCAGCAGTGAACAGCGGGACCGGACGACTAAAAGCGAAAAAAAAAGTAAAACAAAACCTGAAGGTATAGTCGCCGCACTCATACAATGGCAGAACTTTTCAAGGACACGTCTGGTGGAGGTGTGTTTTTGGTGTTCGTCGTCTTTGCTGACTTGTCTTGGCCGGCAGGGGCTGTTGCGTAACGTCTTGCTGGCTGTCGATGTTTTTATTTGTTGTGCTTATGTCTAGACACCGGTAGAATAATACTACTCATAGACTGGCTGTGGCTGAGGCTGACGCAGTTGGCCATGTCGTGTGACGATGTCGGGCTCATGTTGTTGTTGTTGGACGTGTATATGTATAGTAGTCTGTTGTTGTTGTTGTTGTTGTTTTTTTTTTTTTTGGTAAATACACCTCAACGTGTCTGGCAGTGATGATGGCGATGGCAAATAACGGCAGAAGGGTGAAGCGTGCCAAGGGCGCAGACGTCGGGTGGTGCAGGAAGCAAAGCCAGTAGACCGAATGATTATAGTGTTTTGTTGTTTTGTTTGCTTTTCTTATAATGACATTCCATTGCTTTACTGAGAATTTCGGAATTTATTGCAAAGAGGCGAGAGGTGAATTCGCTGCGCAATATGTATTTAACGATAAATGATTCTGTCATGTAGATGGGGATGCACGGACCGCAGCTTTCTCGAGGTGAGTCATAGCAGGGAAAGTACCAGCGATCTGTATGGGTACATTTTGTGACAATTACGTAGGTTTGCAGTTGTTGCTTGTCTTTTGTTTGAAAACAGATACCGTCCGAAGTGGTGGCCCGGAACAACTACGAACACTACCAGATAAGTCCGCACTGCAATCTGCTGACTCCCAATCAGACCATTCCTATCGTGACTTGAAGAGCTGAGTTGAAATATGTCCGCCAACCCAAAAGAAGTTTTTCGCTTTGAGGCGGCTTCGACAAGTTAGTGAACGTTGTAGGGCTCAAATCGCCAGCATCAGCCTGATAGGCATTCGGGGTGTGAGAAAAAGAAGGGTGTTAACCAAAGATTTATAAGCTCCTCAACAAGGCGCAAATGCAAAATGTCCTCAATGTCGTCCTCGAAAACTTTGGCATCGAAATAGGCTAAGAAGACATCTGTGGTGGGACAATTATAGGACGCTCCACACCAAAACATGTCTCCAAAAGGTTAGATCCTCATTGACTCTGCTGTTGTGCGTAACGCTACTCTAACCCAGCACAAGGCTAAGGGAACATGGCGGTCAGTTAGCGCTCAAGCCGTCCACGTAAGCCGTAAATTGAAAATCTTGCTAACGACTTATGTTAGATATCTGAACATTCCGAGCTTGTAGGATGTAGGCGTATGTCTGTAGTTCCGCAACAACGAAGGTCTTAAGCAGCTTATGGAAAAAACAAAAACCCAAAAAGTTAGTTCACCATTCACGCAGCTCAAATTCCGCACATCCCAGAATGGTCCTAACCTCGTGATAGATTCTGACAACTTCTTTAACAGAATCTCCTCCGTCATCCACATAACAATCTTCTGCCAATACCTTTGATCCCATTGGATAGGTTTGTAAGTTGCTATCTGCAAGCATTTTTAAACACCGGGTGGCGATAAATGGAGCCGAAGTAGTGCCGTAAGTTACGGCGTTCAACTGGTTCACCTTCAACTTCTCCAATGTGCTAGACCTCCATAAAAAATCATTGGTACTTGCGGTCTTCCTGATCAACGAGTATCTGTCCTCTGTCGATACATTTTTCATATATCCGCAGTTAAAACGAAGCGAAAACAGCGAAAGCGCAATATCAACGAGAATAGCGTGTCTTGTATTACTGGACCTTTCATCCGAATCTCAATTGAAGAGATATTGGAAGAGGTCCTGGCAATGCAGTCGAAAACAACTCTTAACTTCGTTGTGGAAGAGTCTGGGGCGTCAGCACGTAGCGTAACGTAAGGATAATCGATTCAGACAAATTAGGTGCTGCCAGAGCTCGATTGTATCGACTGAACTCGATTGTATCAAGTTACGTGCTGGACGCATTGGTGAGAACGGAGATATTCCATGTCTCCAATTTCATTTTCCTGAACAACTTGCATATGCCCCAGATCTCCATACTCTCTTTTAGTGTTGAATTCCTTTCCAACCTCCGCTCTAAAGCCTCAAAACGTCTCCGCGCTATCTCCAACGAGTTTCCTAATATCTTGGGGCTCTCTTTGAAAGGCAGCCTTACTACAAATCGACCTTTTCGATCGCGCGATACTGTTTTTGAAAAGTCTTTCTCACACCTCGCTTCTTCCGGATCAGGGGAAACTTCGTTTACTTACTAAATTTTCAATCTTCCAGAACTGCTCAACGATTTCTTTCAGACGAATATCCTCCTCCAAACCCTGACCTCTTACTAAGCAAACCAACGCGTTCGGAACCAACGAAAGATCGTTTCTACCTGATACTACCCAGCCGAATAAGGTGTCTTTTGCCAATGCAGGTCGTCCGTCCATCTTTATTTGTCCAATCGACGACAAATCGAAGAAGAGCTCCGCTCCTATTAACAGATTAATTTTAGCAGCCCGATTGAATTTTGGATCGGCCAGAGCAGTATTCTTTGGAATCTCCCAACTATCGACGCAGAAAGATCTATTTGGTTGACGATATGTAATCTGTAAGCAGCCCTAACTCAGTTTGAAAGTCTAGTCTATCCTGGACTTGCACCCCGCTTGTGTTCTTAGAAACCTCCTTTCCGATGCCACTAATTTCTATATCTACCTTGACCCTTCTCAATCTTAGCTTTTGCGTCGCCTGTCAAACTCGTTAGGCTAAAAAGATTAACGATGAAGAACGGCTGTTGTTCTCGTAAATTCGGAGGCAATCTAAAGGAGACCGAGACTTTGATGTCAAAAATGGCAATGCGCTGGCACGAAACTTCTTGCACATCGCACCTACCTACTTGAGAAAATTTTGCGAAAACTGTCAGAAGAATTGCGAAGTTGTCAGAACCCAGCACCAATGCGCAGAATTTTTCACAAGTATATATCATAGACAAACCATACTGAGACCCCCAAATCACAATACTCTTGCCGCTGGCCCCTCAATTTTTATTCAAATTCACCATTTTGTTTCCCTATCGGTGTCATGTCAAAAAAGAATCCGTGTGACATGCAAAAACATACAAAAAATGCAAAAATAAATGCTGCCAGCCCGGCAACCGTGGGGAAATGTGAAAGAGTTCGGGAATACCACATTTTTTCATTACTGAACGCCATTGGTTAGTTATTATAAATTGTTAAAAGGCGAATAATTTGATTTGTTTGGTTAGTAAAACTATTTAAAGTTGATGTTCTATATACTAGAAACATATTAGGACAAACATGGTTGTGTATTTTCCGCTTTTGGATATCATTAACTTCGATTTCGTGTGTAAATTTTTCTTAAATAATGAAGAAAACTTGCTCAAAATGTTTTCATTTTCCTTCAAACAATCTACATTGTTAATTTTTCATTAACATTTTAGCAAATGTGCACTTATTCCTAAAAAAAAAATATTATTCATACGTAACGAACAATTTCAAATTAAACGGATAAAATTCTATGAACTCTGCCAGCAACTTTGCCCACAGCGGAAGTGTCTCATATTTCCTGGGAGTATGTTGGTGAGCCGGAATTTTTTAAGTTTCGTGACATTTGTCAATACGTTTTTCTATGTAACAATACTAGCGCAGCAAATCGTGTCCACTCCGTAAAAATAGAGCTTGGCTAAGTAACGGCAAATTGGCCGGAGTTGGTGGTCTCAGTATTGTCTCTGATTTTCATGTCCGTTGCGCACAAGCATCGACCTATCATGTAAAGGGTTTTCCAATAAGAGGTGTTATTTTGGTATTCAAAGAAAAATGTAATTTTTTGAGATAATTGATCGGATGTTTATTTCATAATAAAGAGGAAGGTATGCCGTTAATAAAGAAAAACAACATCAGCCAAATGGCCACCACGAGCACGCATACAGGACCATATCCTTTTCATGAAATTTTCCATAACCAAATCGCAAAGTGGCTGCCCTATGTCCTCGATAGCCTCACGAATTTTATCTTTGAGGTCTTGAATCGACGCTGGGCTGTTGGCGTAGACCTTATCTTGCACGTGGCCCCAAAGGAAGAAGTCGCAAGGTGTTAAATCAAAAGATCTCGGTGGCCAATTGTGATCACCTCTTCGAGAGATAACACAGTCCGGAAACTTTTCAAGTAAAAGATCCATGGTTTCGTTGCTTGTCTGGCACGTAGCGCCGTCTTGTTGAGTGTAAACGTTATCCAGATCAATACCATCCAACTCCGACCATAAAAAATCATTAATCATCTCTCGATAGCGCAATCCATTCTCCGTAACTGTTGATCCAACCTCATTTTCGAAAAAGTAAGGTCCAATGACCGCGCCGGACCATAAACCGCACCAAACAGTCACACGTTGAGGATGGAGAGGCTTCTCAACAATAACTCTTGGGTTTTCCGAGCCCCAGATGCGACAATTTTGCTTGTTGACGTAGCCACGGAGGTGGAAATGGGCCTCATCAGTCAAGATGATTTTTCGATGGAATTCCGGATCATTTTCATGCATTTCAAGGACCCAATCAGCAAAGACACGACGTTGTTGATGATCGGCCGGCTTGAGTTCTTGTGTTAACTGAACTTTATAAGCCTTAAGACCCAAGTCTTTATGCAAAATACGGTGTAATGACGTTCGTGGAATGCCCAATTCCAAAGAACGACGAGGAATGGACAAACCTGGGTTTTCTTCAACACTTTGGGCTACAGCAGCAATATTCTCAGTTGTTCTTGAGCGACGTGCACGGGTTTTATTCTTAACATCACTAACTTGTCCCAACAGCTCGAATTTTTCCACCAATTTCTGTATTGCGGTCCGACAAGGTGCTTCACGACGACCAAAAAATGCATTAGTTTTGCGAACTGTGACTGCAAGATTTTCACCATTTTTGTAGTGAATTTTAATAATTTCAATGCGTTTTTGAAGCGTGTATTGTTTTATTTTTAGTAATAAAACACTTAACTTTCTACTTGTCAAATTTCAAAGAATAAAAGCTTCAAAAGTGACAGCTACGGAAATAGCGGGTCATTCACAATAACACCTCTTATTGGGAAAACCCATGTGCAGAGATAGTGAAGAGGTTAGTTTGTATGCTTAGCGGCAAATTCAAACTGCAAAATGTGTTTTTATTCTCTTTACACATTTTTTTGTTATTTAAGATTTGAAAATCCAAAAGCACAGAATGAAAAATTCAATGGATACCGACCTTAAGGCAATCATATCTACCAAGGTATTCAGTTTGAATTTACAACGTTGTCTATTGCACAGCCTTTCGGTGCAAGACTCAAAGACGCAATGAACCACCCCTGAAACAGAGACCATTTCATTTAACTGACATCCGAAATTACCAACGCAACGCAGCCCGACCAGCCATAATCATAAAACGTTGAACCGTAATATAGCGCAGTCCCCATAAATTCCGGCCGTCTGTCCGCTGTCTATCTACCGTATTTATTTTTATTTATGCGGGAGTTTATTTTTCAAAATATTAATTTCCTAGGGTTTCACATAGGAAATTTTGCAAAAAAAAAAGAAAAGAAAACAGAAGCATGGGTCGAAAAGTGATTGGCGCACGATTAATTATTCAAATCCACGCCGACCGACGACCGGAGACACTGCGGGCAAGATAATTATATGCATGCCATTGCCATAGAGGTTTGGTTTGGTTTGTATTGTCAATTGGCTTTGGCTCATATATGCGATATGCCGTTGCCATTGCTTTCCACCACCACCACGAGTCACTACCCAGCTGCAGTGCCAGGCTAGGGAGAAGACCAACTGATGCGGGCTTCCCAGCTGCGTTCGCCGGGCTGACTTTATGGGCAAAGTGGTCATCGTACGTTCAGTCCGAACAACTACTATGACTACGACCATGTGCGATGGAAAAAAAACCACAGCAACACCACCAGACAAACTGTCTAGCCACAGGCTGATGCAGGGGGACTGTTATGCGAAGTGTATGCGAGCAAGCAGACACGTACACGTACGCTCTTTTTAAACATGCATGTGGCCTAATCGAGCGACAATTACCAAACTCAAATATTTACAATGTCCAGAGTTGTGGTCAACTGCATACATTTTCGGGCGATGCCACCCTTGAATGGGAAAGTGTAACGCGAGAAGGAAAACAAATATGCTCATGCATATGACACGCTGTTGCGTCTGGCTATAGATATTAGAAGAATGATTAAATGACGTCTGGCACGTCAGACGAACACACACACGTGTGTCGAATAAAATCCGGAAAAGGAAAAACTGTCTCGAGAAATCCCACGAAACGTGTGTTGCGCACGCATTTGAAATGCGACACTGTTATCCTTAAACAGACCGAAAGACATCATGTGACAATCTTCTGTCAATCGTTGGCTAATTTATTGCAGCTGTGATGTGGGCTGGCATATATATCTACTGTAGTTGGCTGAGCAGCAGACGAACTGGGACAGTCGATGCGAGAACAACTGCTGCTGATGGTTGAGATTTGTGTCTAGTGAATGTGAAACCTACGTCGATAGGCCGGGAAGCAGGTTTTATTGTCATTGCTGCGCGAGTCTTGATGTGTGCGAACAACGGTAAGAACGGTGCTATGGGCGGATATCGATAACGATTCCGTATAGTGTCTGTCTGTGACACTATTTATAGAAAACGTTTTAGTTTTGCGGATATTTATAGCGAAAACTGGTTTCTGATATACGTTGGAGGTAGCACACTTGCTTTTGAATCTGGGACAGATGGCCAGGAAGTTGCAATTCGAATGTTTGGAACCTAAGCATGTTTGCTTTCAACTGTCAAGTGGTTGATTGTGACGGGTTGAGAGTGGGGCATGACATTTTTATCAAGGGGCCGGGGTTGGCGGAATTGTGATTCCGCCTTTATGCGCAATAGGGAAATAAAATCTTCTCAAAGTTCGTGTAGAGATCAGTCAGTTATCGCATCGGTCATAGTTCGAAGGTATTAGAGCTTGTTTATTGGTAGTGCACAAAGAATCAGGTGATGAGACGTTTATAGATATGTAAAACGAAAGTAAGCAGAAGTTCCTGCGACCAGCATGTCTGCAATCACTTGAAAATGTTTCACCTCGACCAGGGATGTCAATTGGCTGCATATGGCTGATCTATTACTTTTATATCTACTATAGGCGTGTTTTTTTGAACTTCTATCTTAGCAAAGCAAAGTAGGATTTTCAGCACGCAATTACAAAAATTACGTCGTACTTGACATTTCCGAGATTCGCACTAGGTATTTATCGCAAGTAAAAGTGGCTTGACAGCAGCAGTTTGTGGTAAAACCTTTCTGGTGATGTGTGTGAAAATTACAAAGAAACTGCAGACTAAAAGTCGAGACACACAACCCTCTATAGCAGTTAATACTATTCAAGCGCAAGTGTGACTGGACCGTTTTTTGCTCAATCGTTAACTTTACTTTGCGGAGATAGGTGTTCTAAAAACACGTCTATGTCATGTCATGCTCGATATTTGCCACACTTGTTTATATGCTTTTGAAAGATGCGTTTATAGAATGTCATAAGATATAGAATGTCATAAGACAAAATTGTTAAATATTAAGCGATGGACTAAAACACGTTCTGATTAAATTGAAGGTTAACAAGGGAATAAAGAATTTATTAGGTTAAGTATGGTACAAAAAACAGTACAAATTACAAGAAGGGAAGTAAAAGAGAAAGATGACAAATTGCTTAGCTTGACACAATAATAAGTATAAAGATGTCGCTAGAAAACTATAGTAAAATATAGGGTGTTTATTAATTTCAATATTGTGTTTAATTATTGCTTCAACAAAAATCAATTCGTAAGAAGAATGAAATCCTAAGAGACATCAGTACCTAAGAAGCAAATAAATGTGTGACACGTGTCTGGTACGGCGGCCATCTTATTTATGTGACACGATTATGGGAAGGATCTTTTTTTTTATTTTTTTATAGCGATGCCATATGGAATTTAACTTTCCTATAATACAAAATGGTTTTCGGAAGGTATGAACGAACAAAGAAATCTTTACTTTGCTAAAATTTACTGAAATATGTAACGTTTCAAATAAGTAATAGAAAGATTTTCAGTGTTGTAGGGGGCATTCAATATAATTATGGGGTTTCTTTTTTAGTTCAGAGCAGAACCTCCAGACCAGAACTGTTATACAAAAAGTTCGTGTGTTTTTTTTAGCTCAGAATGATGTGTTTCTTTCTTCGTTCAGAGCGTGATCAGACCGCGCTCTATGAGCTCAGAATAAATTGACTGAGCAGCCTGAGTAAAAAGCTGACTACACACCTACAGTCACATTTGACAGTAAAAACAAAATAGTTGAAATGTCGGACGATCCCTGTTGTTCTGGAACTGAAGGTCAACCAATTTAATAAATAACAATTAATAAATATTAAATTTATACATATACTTTATTAGAAATGAAATCTACGTGCTCAAGTGTGTTTCATAAGGTTTGTTTGAAGTGGCTAGCACTATTGCCCACTAGTGTGCACTGAGATTGGTCAGCTAATTTACACGTCTGTCAAAAAAAAACAAAAACCCTGCAAAACCCTGAAAATGCTGCTTTTATATCGAACGCAAAATGTTGTCTGAAGTCTGTCAGTTTTTGACATTGACAAATATATTTATCTTTTGGTAACACTTTTTTCCGTTTATTGCTAAAAATGAGTGAATTCAAATCTGAACTTCGGTTTGCCATAATGCAAATGATTGATAAAAGTTTGAATGACAGCAGCGAAATGACAGCAAAACTCAGCACTGAATTATTGCCCCGACAAATTGACTGGGGTCAGTTCAGGGCACAACAAGGGTGCCCTAGAAGTCATGTCAAACACAGGTTTTCAGAACCAGGGCGAGTTCAGTGCTGTATCGAACGCATTAGGGTTAACTAAGTGCGCACTAGGGCCCACGCCAAACAAACCTATAAATACACAGTTCCGTCTTTACCATAAGGGCACACGGGGCCCGTGCCCAGGCCCCATCCTAATGGTTGCCCAGAATGGCTGATATACACAATATTTTTTTTTTTTTTTGGTAGATATAACTTTGCAAAAAAAAATGTTCAGAGTGAATCAAGAGGTTGTTTTCGATTTTCTGGCAACAGTGATAAGCCAATGTCATTGCCGACGCTGTGTTCAACAGAAAATGTGGCATTGTTAGGTAGCATTTTGCCACCGGCTAAACTTTTTTGTCGGGCTGTATTAAGAAATACCTCAAATACATTTCTAAATTAAAATATCAATCTGAAATTTTAAAATAATTTTTCTTTGATGTTCCGTCAGCCAGAAATTACGTTTTCTTACTCTAAATATTCTTACACCAGTATTTGAAGAACGAATTAAGTTTAATACAAAATAATGGTTTGTTTTAACTTATTTTAGTTTTTAAATCCCTCAAGCGATCCAATAAGAAATCATAGAGGTAAAAATACATTTTTGTTTGACTCTCTAACCACTGGAAAATGACAACTAAACAGGCCGTCAAAAATGTTTTTTTCATTTCCTTTTTTACTTTCCAAAAGGGCCCCAAATTCGTGTGTGCCCAAGTGCCCCGGGAAAGCCTAAGATGGCCTTGTAAAGGGTTGGGTTCGATATCCCGCTTTTTATAATACCGATTCTTAAAATCCCGTTATTAAAATCCCGCTTTTTATAATCTCGCTTTTTATAATCCCGCTTTTTTAAAATCCCGCCTCTTATAATCCCGTTTTTTATAATCCCGTTTGTTATTATCCCGCTTTTAGAATCAAAAGTAGTTGTTTTATTTTAAAAAATCGCTCGATTTTTTAAAATAAAACAACTACTTTTGATTCTAAAATTTTGATGAGAAAATTTAAATAAATCAAGCAATGAGTGTTTTTTTGAAATGCAGTTTATTTTAACATTTATCATTTTTAGAGGAAGTAACAAAATAAGAAATAAGTAATATCAAAACAAATTTTTAAGTAATAAATATGACAATCTTCAATAATTTAAAAAAAAAGAAAGTAATGTTATATGATATTCTGCAAAAGGGAACAGAAAAAACTTCAAACCATTAACAACATTTTTTTTTATTAGAGCTGTATATTGTAAGCAATGCGACGCAAAAAATATCAAAATAAAATAAAAATGCGTAAAAACAATGTAGAATATGTAAGCAAAAACAAATGTGTGCTTACAGTAAAAACTAAAAACATTCGGATGCACTTTCTTTTTGGTCTAGTATTTTTAATATTTTTAAATATATAATAATAATATAATAAAAAAGCGCATATAACCAACATCTATTTTTTTGATAGCAATGTTTTGTAAAAAAACGGGATTGGCGGGATTTGGCGGGATTTAAAAAAGCGGGATTGTAATAGATCGGGATTTTGAACAAGCGGGATTTTAGAAGGCGGGATTTTAAAAAAGCAGTATTTTAGCAGACGGGATTTTAAAACTTTTTTTTCGGGATTTTTGAAAAGCGGGATTTCAAAAAGCGGGATTCCGATACGCTCCCCCTTGTAAATACATCACAACGATCTGAGCACGCTCGGTTCAGAGCGCTCTCATAATGCTCGAGCTCAGTTCAGTGCTCAGCTCTGAACTAAAAAAGAAAACGCCTCATGACATCTTGAGGTGATGATTTCCGATCTCACTGTGAGCTAAAACTGCCCGTTTGCGTTTCTCAAAAAAGGAGGTTTTATTGGTGTGATAAAATCGATTACCTTCAATTTTAAGGAAATTAATTTTAGTACTTCACATTAAACAATATTCAACTTGCGTGTTTTATACCTGTTTCACTTTTTGCCAAACTGCAGAATTTCGTTTGGTATTTTCTTTCTGATCATCCCTGATCCCGACTCCATTTCTCTTCCTTGGTAAAAAAAAAACAAACGTCAAAAATCTCATAACTCCCAATGATTTATGGGAAATAATTATCATGATTCCTTTTTCTCTCCAAATGTCAGACAGCAAAAAAAAAATACAATCCAACTGCAGTCGCAATCAAAAAGTCAAATAACGCGGCCGCCAGCGCAGATGCCGTAAGATATACGCATGCACGTGTATGTTCAGGGGACAACAGCCAGTCGTAAAGGTATAGCTTCGAATCACCATCTGTCATGTCCATCCTTTCTTTTCTTTCTCTTTAAGTTCTTGGCAATTTTTCACCTCTTAATCATTATTTACTTCTGTTTCTTTTCTTGTGATTTGGAAAACGTTATTTTTGGACAAGAAGTGGAATTTCGCACACGCGAGCCTGTGCGAAAAAATTAAAAAAAGAAAAAAAAAAAGACCCAGACTCGACTCATTCCCTCCGCAAAGGCTCACATTTAAGTGTTCTATGTGTGCACTCTTTTGTCGTTGACAAATTGCATGTCGCTTGCGATTGTTTTCTTTGATTTTTCTTCTGCAATATGTGTATTATGGGACTCGAGTGTTTGTATGTAGTGGCTGAGAAGAAAAAATCGCAGAGACATGAGCTTTTTTCTGCGTGAAATTTGTGGTTTCTCTGCGCGACACGAATTGGTTTGTTATAATTGACAGACGCTAATTTATGATTGTTTGACATTGCTAATTGGCGTGGTGTGTTACTGCAGCGAAGTCAGACAGCATTCCCGCTGCGTGAAAAGGAGCCCTGAATATCGAAATGGTTAAACCATATTTGGGGGTGACATCATTTTGCGGATCGGCGCTGTGCCTATGAGTCAGATTTTATACTGATCGAACATAATGCAATGCCACCCTAATTGGATACGTATGTAAGGCACTGAACTCGCGTTGCCATAGCCGTACTGAATATCAAAATTTGGGGAGAAGTGATCGCCGATATCGTTTTGCCAATTCTTACGAGCACAATAAGCAATTTTCTCGATGACTTTATTTCGCATTGAGTTGATTGTTATGGAGGACAATTTTTTGGGCAATAAACATTGAAAAATGTATTACACTAATGCCATGAATAATTCAATGCTGGGTTTCGGGTTTCACTGTGATTTGTTGCGATTTGTTTAAAGATTATTTATGTAAATATACAAAAAGTCTTTTCCTAGTTCCTGACACTTTTTTTGTTCACTTCCAGGTGACAGAATATTCAGTAGGTCCAGTTTGTAGTTTCATCATGCAGCAATCGAAGCTTCCCGACTGTTTAGAAAATATTACCAAAGTTCGATTAGATCTGTCAGAGTACAGAGAGTACGTTAGTACGGTAAGCTAAGTGGACATTTGAACAATTTCATTTCTGTATTTTTCAAACTTCAAAATAAATCCAAACCTGAATCGGTATGCAAAAACATTGTTTGCCGGGTTAAACTTGGAACATATCTCGCAGAAGTCTTTATAACAGAAGTCGCTGAAAGATGAACGGGGACGTTCAAGTATCTAGTTTAGTAAGTCTGACAGCTCTCTCACTAGATGAAACTCGGCTCTGATTGGGGGAAATCGGTCGTGAGAGCAGATGTTTCAGTTGACGTTTATGGAGGGGTAGCCGACGAATCTAGTCGAGAAATTCGTGACTGAGTACTAAGTTGACAGTTCTCATATGTGGCTGACGTAGAAAACGTGACGTTCCCGACCAATCTAGTTTTTGCATTCAGGTTACATCTCATCCAGACCAATCTAGTCGACTTAAGATAACTAGATTCTTGAATGTGCTTAATACCACTTATATCAAAAGGATGGCTTGTGATATCCGCGTGTTGGGAGGTGCTGAACTGTCAACTGGTCAAAAGCGTAAGCTAACATAACAAGTACGGTAAAAGGGCTTACAGAACGATGAGATATCGGAGAATTTCAATTGGCTCTGCAGATATATTTCGTTGATAAAGCAGCCATCGGGAAAGAAGAATGAACCGTGATCATAGCTCCACAATAGAGGTGTTCTAGCTGCGTTAAGTAGAGGAAAAAGGTGGGCTTAGTGGGTAAAAATGATGCACTGTCGCTGATAATAGGCTCAGTTGCAATGGTAATCTCTGCCTTCCTGGACAAGGATGTCTTTGTAGGATTACCTGTCTATCGAACTTCGAAAATATTTTTTGCATTTTAGGCTCTAAAATGCCATCGAAATAGAATAAAGTCCATATCATCCATCTATCACAGCCTCCCGCCCCGATCACAGACATGTCTGGCATTATTTCACTTTTATGTTCCTTTCCCCCACCAAAGGATAGTAAAAACCACTCAACAAAACCCTTAGCCTTGGGTCTATGCTTGGGAACCCTGAACTTCGAGGCTAATAAGCATAAAACCAGTTTTAAAGTTTTTTTACGACGGAAATTTGTCTCTGCCATTGGCTGCGACAGAATAGAATTAAGAACCCACCATGCGATGCGTAGCAGACCCAAAAGTCAATTTCGTCCATAAAAGTTGGTCTCTCCCACAGTTTAAGACTTTAAGCATATCAGTTACCAACGACCGTCAGCATCAGTTAATCCCAAAGGTGTGCCAATCGTAAAAGAAAAAGACAAAACACCAACCACATGCCCCGCAACGTTTGTCACTTTGTTAGATGGAAATTTGGTTAAATGCGAGGGAGGTATCCAAGCGAGTGACAATAAACCCCCAATCTCACGAGACAAATCGGCCATTACACCGTCAAAAATACACCTATCTCGATGAACAGCAAACGATACATCCGCGCGCTCCATGTGACTCTCAGACCTGTGTGGCTATAAAAACTGGGGTTCTTGTGGTCAGCGTGGGGCTTGTATCAACCTACCAACTCCAACGTTTGGTTGACCTGATGGCTTGGTTTTTGTCAAGCGTTAGTGTCAATGCGCGTATCTCTTTAATTGGGGTACTGGTCAAATTATCTTGTCACTGTGGTGCGGGGAGCAGCAGCGATTCGAGGGTCAATAACGTGCCTCATGTTGACGACCGATAAATTTCGATTCGTCGCGTCGTCGTCTACATTGTCATCGTGATTTTGGGTGTTGCTTCTGCGTCTCATCCATGCAAATTCACAAATTCCACGATGAAGTGTTCGATTTTTGGGGTCGTTTTGGTGGTTAAAGTTTTTTTTATTGCATTCGGCTGGTTAAGTGAAGGTTTTAATGAGGCGATTGTCAGGACGACAGCAAACAAAGGATATTAGCGGAGGATTTATGACGGAATTAAGATAAAAAAAGGAGAAATTATTGCCAATGTTTTTATTGTCAATGTGATCCTGCTTTAGGCGCGGTAGAGGTATAAATGCAGGTAAAAGTCTGAACCTGTCTAACTGGTGTGTGTTGTACTTAAAAGCGCACATTAAATGTGGCATTGATTCGATATCGCTTTGTCGCGATAGTGACTCACTCTGGGGTTCAACGCTGTTGAAGGTCACGCCTGACGAGGATGCGAGTTGAGAGAGTGACAAAAGCCTGCTAAGCTGAAATATTTCCAAGATTTTACAGCTCATTCAAATTAAATAATTAACGACTTCTGGTATACAAGGTGCATAAGCATATAGAAGGGCTTAGCGTTGAAAGTGTAGTCCAGATGATAAAAAAAATCGTTTGCGCAACAGGTCCGCATAAGATCCCCAGGCCTAGCTGCTCAGAACCGTTTTAACTGGGTAAGCTTTAGTTTTTGGATCAAAAAAACTAAAGATGTACAATTTTTTTTGGGGGGATCAAACCTGGGACCATTCATTAGTCCAGCACACATACCACTGAGCGACTGCTCCGACTTGTCCAGTGATTCTCCAGATTTTGTTTTCCCTAACTTATGGCTTGATAAATAAATGCAGTCCCCTATTCCGAAGCTCAGGAAAGGATGTAAAAAGACTACAAAAATATACAAAGATAATGATTTTAAAAACATACATAAGTGACGTCAAGAAGCAGGAAGCTTCTCGTGTCTTTCAGGCAGAAGCTATGGCAGCGATGGCGAAATATTATTGGAACGTTACTAATTGAGAAATCCGATTGCACCTTTGAGCGTCAGCATCAGCTGTCTACACCGAGTTAAGTTTTTTTTCTATTTTGCCTCTCCTTCGATCTTATTTTGTGAAATTTGTAAATTCTCTGTTTGGCGTTCTCCGGGGTCAGCTCATTTCATATGCGATGGAGTCAATCGAGCTAGAGACAGGGTTGAAAAACGTGTTACAATCGTAACTTTAAAGTTACAATGGACTTTGAAAAAATACACAATACAATCGCCTCGAAAAAGGTACACTCAAAGAGTATTTTTTAATTTTGCAAAAATTTATATTTATAATACTTATTTATTTATTTACCTGTTTCGTCTTACAAGTTTATCTTATTTGAGACTACTTCTAATATCAATACAGAAATTCATATTTTATACACATATTTAATTATTAGATTACAGTAAATTCATTATAGCAGATTTACAAAGTATTCTACTCATATTGAAGTCAATTGAATTATTATATAAATTATAATTGACACAAGCTTTAGTTATGGGATCATTTTGACCATAATTAGTTCTGTGCCGAGAAAGATAAAAAAAAATACAGTTCGCTGGGCCGAAGAATGCGAAAAGGAGTGTATATACTAAACATTGATAAAAGAAGCGAAGAATCAATATGAGCGGTAATTACATCAGGTGCAAAAAGTACTGAGTAATAGGTTCTTCTTTTAGCCAGAGGTTTCAAACTCATAAGCGCACATCTTTCTTCATAAGGAGGAATATCATTATTCCAGTTTATTTTTCTGAGAGCATGTTTAGTGAATCGTTTTTGAATTTTTTCAATCCGAGCTTCCGCATTGTGGTAGTAGGGATTGCAAACTACGCAACCATATTCTAATATAGAACGAACTAATGAATTGAAAAGTGATTTAAGAGTGTACGGATCGTTAAAGTCTTTAGAATTTCGACACAGAAAACCCAGCATACAATTAGCCTTGCTTATTATGTAATCTATGTGTAACGCAAAGTGTAATTCAGGATCAAATATAACACCTAGATCTTTTTGATCAGTAACTCTTTTAAGTAAATTTCCTTGTATACTATAATCAAAAATGAACGGAGATTTGATTTTAGTGAAATTCATAACCGAGCATTTTGCTATGTTAAAGTATAACCCATTCATAGTACACCAGGCATTAACTTGGTTAAGATCCGTTTGTAATTGAATCGCATCAGAAAGCGAGTTTACAGATTTAAATATTTTTAAATCATCAGCATATAAAAGGGAATTGGATTCAGATATAAAAGATGGTAAGTCCACGCAGAAAATTCACTTATTCAAAATCAATCAACTTTCGGTTAAAAACTACCAAGTAATACTGTTAATATAGCTCCTACAGAGTTACTGGATTAAAAATAACCGAGTCAACTTGTTTAAATAAACGCGGTTAAAAATAACCGATTTATCAATTTCCCCTCCAAATTTGATCGGTCTTAAATAAGAAACTAACTTCGTAGAATTTAACCAAGTTACACTGTTGTTTTTAGCCAACCCACTTGATTGAATTTAACCAAGTTACTTTGTCTCTTTAGAAAGCCCACTTGGAGAATTCAACAAAGTTACTTTGTTGTTATTAGTCAACACTCTTGGCAGAATTTAACCAAGTTACTCCGTTGTTTTTAGCCAACCCACTTGATTGAATTTAACCAAGTTTTTAACGCGGTAATTTTCAACAACGAAAACTCGTTTATTTTCTACAGAGACTAAGCTAATTTTAACCCATTTTTTTTTAACCGAGCAAAAATCGCACTCGGTTAAGGTCAAAGTTTCTGCGTGTCGTTTTTGAAAAGAAGGAAGAGGAGCGGACCAATATGGCTTCCCTGGGGGACACCTGAGAAATTTAAAATTTCATTAGACAGAGCGGATCCTATCTTAACATATTGTTTCCGATTTCGCAGATAACTGCCGATCCAATTTAAAATACTAGAATGGAATCCAAACATCTCAAGTTTCTTTAACAGAACATTGTGTTGGACCCTGTCAAAAGCCTTCGAAAAATCTGTATAAAAACAATCAACCTGGTGACGATTTTCAATTTTATGAAGACAGTAATTAGCGAATATGACTAAGTTGGTAGTAGATGATCTACCAGACACAAAACCATGCTGATTTGGCGAGATTTGGTTACACACAGCGGCATATATCCGTTTCTTCACAACAGCTTCAAATATTTTCGGAACTAGTTGCAATTTAGCTATGGGTCTGTAATTGTCAATAATTCTTTTAGACCCAGATTTATGAATTGGAGTTATAAAAGAATGCTTCCAGCAATCAAGAAAAATACCTGCCTTTAGAGACTTCTTAAATATAATGTGAAGCGGTTGAACTAAACTACATTTGCATGCCTTAAAAAACAAGGGGGGGAAGTTGTCAGTTGTAATACGATCACAATTGGCTAATGAATTACAATCAATTACCTCATTCACGAAATTTGATTGGAAAAATGATGCAAACATGTTACATATTTCACTAAGATTATCACTATCGACTCCGTTATACGACATAATTGATGGTATACCAATTGATTTTCGCTTTGTGTTTATAAATGACCAAAAGGCTTTAGCATAACGTTTAATGTTAGTTTCCATTGATGAAACGTATTGCTTATAAACAAATTTCTTTAAAAATTGGCCCTTAGCAACAAAACATTTTATATACGGAAAACAGCAAAATCTGAAATACTGACTCGAAATCCACACAAGTCAAATCTAAAGTAGCATCTGTCAAATCTAATTATAGTTGAAATTCACACTGGGGCGAGTTCCAAGTAGCTTATTGTTAAATAAATTAGTAAAATAAAGTAAGTTTTACTTCGGAAAGTTAGGGCTTGCTTGCATGGAGGATATGAATTTTTTCTGAATGTAGTGTGGCGCGTTTATTTATTAGGGCAGTCTAATATTGTCACGGTTGTAGGTATTAACAACTAAAAGTGACACAAATTTCAAAGGTTCTTACTTTTTTAAATTTCTCATTGCTTTATATGTCCAATCATAACAATTTTTGTTCATTTGGTTCACATCAACGACAACTTGAGAATTGAAGCTCGCCTCTGTTGGAACAACAAAATTGAGTCACAATAGCTGAATTTTGTTAAATTGTTAAGTTTATTTCATTTCTATGAAATGCTAGGTGGGATTTCGAGTTCAAAACCTACCAAAAGAGCACTTTAGAGTCGAATTTAATTTTTTTTTATTTCTATTTAATGCTTTTATCCCATATTCGGAAGTTTCGGTTAGAATGTTTAACGATATACAATTTTTGTAATTTTTGCATCTTACAAGATTGTTGAGTGAAATTGTTAATCCTTAAGGAAAAGTTTTTAAAGTATGTAATTGGAATTGATTTGGAGATAGTAAAAATTCATTATTATGCAGATAAACAAGTTGAAAGGCAAATTTAAGGCTTTTAGTGAACTTGTATTTTGATTTCATTAAAAATACAATTTAAGAAGTCCGATTTTAAAATTGCAGTGAAAAATAAAAAAAAAACCAGATGGAATTGCGTCATAATACATAGAACTGATAAACATCTCGAGATCATTCCAAATTTTGTACGAAAACTATATCATTTTCCTATTGGTATACGAAAGTAAAAAATATAATTGAGCGCGAAAAAAATACGATCGGAACTAAGATTTGCTTACAGTCCACACATTTCATTTTTCATCCCTGGCTAGAGAGGCTGTTAGGCAATACGACGAAGAATGCCAATTCCAAATTAATGGAAACTTGGAATTCAATTACCGACAGCTGCTTGAAAAAGTTGGCGTTTCCTGTATTGACAACATTTTCGTCTACGTATGCGTGCGGATCCTTATTTTCAGAAATTAATAACATTAAAGATTCGCTGAGAAACCGTTTGTCAGATGATTCCAGTTCAGCCTGCATTTAACTTAAAGTGACAAAATACAGCCCTGATATAAACTACTTGGAATCAAGTTTGCAACAACAAAAGGCACGCTAAAATAGTTCGTTCATTATTTATTGTTTTTCTTTGTTTCTCTGTTTTGTGTTATGCCATGTTCCCACCAAACTGAAATCGCGACGTTTCGATGAACTTTTACCGAAACCTTTTAAAGTCGTTCCCACCGAGTTGAAGTGATTTCAAAGGTCATTAGCTGTCAATTTTGAAGTAGCTGGCGAAACAGCTGTTTGTTGACGCAAAATAATAGTGTTAAAAGAGAAAAGGGTCAAAGTGATTTTTCAAACCTCATATTACCAAAAAAGGGATTTTACTTTTTGGTCAAATATTTGTTCCTAATTGCTAATTTCATTAAGAATAAAAAAATTAGTCAACCTACGATCAAACGTATCTTGCTTTGTTAGCTTGCATAGTTAATGTATAATGTAATTTGTATTTTTTAAAAATAAAAAAAGACTGAATTTAATGAAATTTGGCGATGGATAAAAGGTTTTTTTTGGGTAGAACCTAAGAATAACTTGCTTCTAAAGTCTGGTATCACTGTTTCAACCCTTTCTTGTCACAATTGTTTTGGCGTTTAATATGTGGACGCCCACAAATGAACACAAAATAAACGAAAGTTCACGCTGTAGGCTTGTTCGGTGTGATAAACTCAGACGGGTTTCAAAGAGGTTTCGCTGAAAACCCGAGGTTTCGAAACCTCAATAATGTATGGCCAAAGAGGTTTGGAAACATCTTACGATTTATTTATTTTACGTTTGGTGGGAACATAGCACTAATCTGACATTTGTTTCTTTTATTTAAAATTAACTAAAAACTGTAAGTTTCTAAAATGAATTATATGTTTACAAATAAAATGCTGCGCAGTGTAAAATTATTTATTTATGTTCCTAGTAGTCACTAGAAAACTAGATCAAGAGTGTATGATGGCACGCCAAAGGCACTTCAAATTATTTATTTATTTTTAAATTGCACGAAGCTCTAAAAAGATCCGCCATCACTGAGCTATGGCATCAGATGTGAAATTTAAACCTAGTTCTGTAGTTAAAAGAGTAAAAATCTTTCCAGCCATACCTTCCAGCCATACCATAAGCGACCTCAGCAACGTCTTGGCTCAACTTGATAAGTAACTTTGCATGTACTACAGGGGGTTGGCACTTTTTATATAAAATAAAATAAAAAAACGCTGTTCATCGAAACTCATTAAAGATAGCATTGTAATAGGTTTTCCAATAAGAGGTGTTATTTTGGTATTCAAAGAAAAATTTAATTTTTTGAGATAAATGATCGGATGTTTATTTCATAATAAAGAGGAAGGTATGCCGTTAATAATGAAAAACAACATCAGCCAAATGGCCACCACGAGCATGCATACAGGACCATATCCTTTTCATGAAATTTTCCATAACCAAATCGCAAAGTGGCTGCCCTATGTCCTCGATAGCCTCACGAATTTTATCTTTGAGGTCTTGAATCGACGCTGGGCTGTTGGCGTAGACCTTATCTTTCACTTGGCCCCAAAGGAAGAAGTCGCAAGGTGTTAAATCAAAAGATCTCGGTGGCCAATTGTGATCACCTCTTCGAGAGATAACACGGTCCGGAAACTTTTCCCGTAAAAGATCAATGGTTTCGTTGCTTGTCTGGCACGTAGCGCCGTCTTGTTGAATGTAAACGTTGACCAGATCAATACCATCGAACTCCGACCATAAAAAATCATTAATCATCTCTCGATAGCGCAATCCATTCTCCGTAACTGTTGATCCAACCTCATTTTCGAAAAAGTAAGGTCCAATGACCGCGCCGGACCATAAACCGCACCAAACAGTCACACGTTGAGGATGGAGAGGCTTCTCAACAATAACTCTTGGGTTTTCCGAGCCCCAGATGCGACAATTTAGCTTGTTGACGTAGCCACGGAAGTGGAAATGGGCCTCATCAGTCAAGATGATTTTTCGATGGAATTCCGGATCATTTTCATGCATTTCAAGGACCCAATCAGCAAAGACACGACGTTGTTGATGATCGGCCGGCTTGAGTTCTTGTGTTAACTGAACTTTATAAGCCTTAAGACCCAAGTCTTTATGCAAAATACGGTGTAATGACGTTCGTGGAATGCCCAATTCCAAAGAACGACGAGGAATGGACAAACCTGGGTTTTCTTCAACACTTTGGGCTACAGCAGCAATATTCTCAGTTGTTCTTGAGCGACGTGCACGGGTTTTATTCTTAACATCACTAACTTGTCCCAGCAGCTCGAATTTTTCCACCAATTTCTGTATTGCGGTCCGACAAGGTGCTTCACGACGACCAAAAAATGCATTAGTTTTGCGAACTGTGACTGCAAGATTTTCACCATTTTTGTAGTGAATTTTAATAATTTCAATGCGTTGTTAAAGCGTGTATCGTTCCATTATATTTATATCCATTATTCCATTATAGTAATGGCGTAGTTTCTACTTGTCAAATGTCAAAGAATAAAAGCTTCAAAAGTGACAGCTACCGAAATAGCGGGTCATTCACAATAACACCTCTCATTGGAAAACCCTTTACAATGATTTAAGAACTTTATGCGTATTATCTGCGCAACAAATTCTATTAAAACAGAATATCTTGGCTTTTAATTTATATTGCATATTGGATTTTTAAAAATGACGGCAGAACTCGACAGCAAAGCGTGGCAAACAATTCGAATATTTAAAACGCTATATATGGCTAAGTCTTACATCTTCTGTCTAAAGAATTACTTAGAGTTCTACGCCAAATTTCATTAAACGTGAAAACTTGCTCGCTTCAAATTTAGTAAGAGGAACTAAGCGCTATGTACTTCAAACAATCGCTAGAATTTTCGATCCATTAGGAATGCTTAGTCCAGCTGTTATAAAGATCAAGATTCTTTTTCAAGCGATATGGAAAAATAAACTGTCATGGGACGAAGTTTTACCATCGGACTTAATGACTGAATGGGAAGATTGTGCGAGAAGTCTGCTGCTGTTAAAAGAGATTGCTATTCCGCGATCGGTATTGGCTTTTGGTTCTAAAAGTATGATTGACATCCACATATTCGCCGATGCTAGTTTGAAAGTTTTTGGTACCGTGGCTTACATCAAGAGCCGAAATGCAACAGGGGAAAGCAGCGTTTCATTCCTATGCGCGAAAAGCAGAGTAGCTCCACTGAAGGAGGATGGGACGAAGGAGCTTACACTGCCTAAATTGGAGTTAACTGCCGCATTGATAGCAGCGCGATTGCGTTCTTACTTGAGCCGATCTTTAAAGATTTCTGCTGGGAAATTTCACATGTGGACGGATTCAAAAATCGCTCTTAATTGGATACAAGGAGAAGTCGATCGGTGGAAGCCTTATGTGCAGAGCCGTGCTTCCGAAATACGTCTTCACACATCAGCTTTGGACTGGAGGCACTGTTCTGGGAAGGAGAATCCTGCGGATCTCCTTACACGAGGTGTAACTACCGAGACTCTTCGATCTTCTTCGTTATGGGCTAATGGGCCAGCCTGGCTCAGCGATAATGAAAACTATAACTCTGATGACATCAGAACGGTTCTGGAAAAATCAAATCCGTTGGCTCTACTAACGCATACTTCTGTTACTGTGAGTAAACCACTGGAGCCGCTTCTGAATTATAAAAACTTCAGCACTTGGAAGCGTCTGTTACGAGTTACTGCCTACATGTTGCGCTTCTGGGGATCGTGCCGTAAAACGAGGGAAAAGGCATTCTCTCTTCATTTGGCCGCTGAGGAGTTTGACCTCACTGAATCCTATTGGTTCAGGTACATACAATTTGATAAATACTCTAACGAAATTTGTTTCTTACAGAAGAAAAAATCGGTACCTAACGGGTCAGAAATTGCACAATTGTATCCATTTTTGGACGTCAAGGGCGTACTGAGACTTGGTGGTCGCATTGGGTGCTTAGACGAACCTATAGATCTCAAGCACCGCATAATTTTGCCAAAAAATTCTTACGTCACTGAACTTATAGTAAAGGACTACCACCAACGAACTATACATGGCGGAGTCAACATGGTTTTATCAGAGATAAGATCTCGATTCTGGATTCCCAAAGGACGCCAGTTAATTAAAAGACTGCAACAAGAGTGCTCCGGGTGTCGGAAACTATGGGGAAAGCCGGCTTCACAACCATTTGGACCACTTCCAATCGAAAGGCTCACTCTATCAAGGCCTTTCGCCAACGTTGGCGTCGACTTCGCTGGTCCTCTTTATTGTTTCGATAACTCGAAAGAGGAGATGAGCAAAACGTATCTGATGGTTTTTACGTGTGCTGCCATTCGTTCTGTCCACTTGGAGATGGTAAGAAGTTTAACAACAAAAAGCTGCTTAATGGGATTAAGACGTTTCATGGCTCGGCGGGGTACTCCTTCGGTCATATATTCCGATAACGCCCGAACATTTCGCCGGGCAGCTTTGGAGTTAGGTGCTGTAAACCACATTTTCGAGGATGAACCGGTCCAAGGATTTTTGTCCGATAAGCGCGTCAAGTGGAGGTTTATTGTGGAACGAGCTCCGTGGTGGGGCGGTTTCTGGGAGCGCCTCATACGCACAATCAAAAACGTCCTAAAGGTGGTCATCGGCAAGGCGAAGCTTTCTTTCGAGCAGCTAAGAACCGTAATCGTCGAAGCTGAAGGTGTGGTAAATGCTCGCCCTCTGACATACATGAGCAGTAATCCATTGGATTGCACTCCACTGAATCCTGCTCATTTTTTATTGGGTCATGGTGGATCTGCCATTCGTGAAGTGGAATCCGAGTCACATGACATACAACATCTTTGGAAGCAGCGAATGAAATATATCAGTATGCTGGAAAAGCGTTGGCGTACTGAGTATATGCAACTTTTACGATCGTTTCATCACAATAAATGCAGTTTATCACTACAACTAAAACGGAATGATGTCGTCCTCGTGTTCGATGCTGGAAAGCCAAGGATTAACTGGAGGTTGGCTGTCATTGAAAACACATTTGCTGGTCGTGATGGTAAAGTGCGAGCTTGCGAGATACGCTATTCAGATGGAACTCGAACCCGAAGGCCAGTCCAATTGTTATACCCACTCGAGCTTACTTCTTCTCCGCCGGCCGGAGGATGTTAAAAATTATATAATAATAAAAATTATCTTCATAATCGCTCTTTGTAATTTCTCTTACTTCTTCTTTTCTCTTACTCATTTTTTATCACCTAATTGTAAATGTAATTGAACATAGAGTAACCTACTTTATAATTTCAAGTCAGTCACAATTCATTATCGGTAGAGAGAAGTACTTATTAAACATATTATATTTAAACTTGTCTTGGTCTTTCTTCTCGTATGTTCCGTTGGGCTTCACATTTTTTTCCATAACGACGACTCAGGCTCATAAACATCCTTAAGAAACCCTCTGCTGCTTATTTGTTCTTTAGTCAATTTGCTGCCAATTTATTTCCCGTCTGTAGATACATTCGGGGTTGTAGTCGCGGAGCATAGTTTACTTGAATTGAAATTACTATGGGACCCAGAATGGAACCTTGTGGAACTCCGTCAGGAAATTATGAAAATAGGTTTCCCACTCCCACACATTGCTGACATCATAGAGCAGGTATGCAAAAATTTTACTCACAAAGTAGAAAATTGAAAACTATGGAAAAGCTTCGAGCTCCGTATAAAAGTCCAAAAACGTCAAAGACTTAGGGCAGTTGGCGTCCAGGTCTTAATAAATGTCCTTAAACATATTTTTGCACGAACTCAAAGGGCCTTCTTCAATTTCCCTTACAAACAAAAGAGTTGAGGTGACAACTGTGGTTTCGTGGAAGCATGAAATGTTTATTTTACTCAATTGAGTCGATTCGAATGAATGCATTTTTTTTTTTAAAGCGAATAATTCATCTGCATACATTTTGCTTACCCTTTTCGTGGGTTACCCAACTTTGTGTCAGAAACAGAATGCTACATTCTCGAAGAGCGAACAAAATGCAACTTTACCGCATACATTTATATTAAAGAATTAGCAATTCAAACCTTAGCACTTAGTTTGAGGAAATTCAAATGTGGTGGATCCGAATTCCACCACGCCAATCTTCGCAATTGGGAACCAATCAAAATATGTTCGTGCTTGAATCACAGCACCCACACGTGCTGGTAGTTGGTACATATCAATACTTCCCCAACCTCAAACTTCCTCCTACAACCTTCCTGAATATTTGACAATTCAATACGCGAAAGGTTTACTACAGTTCATGCACAAAGTTAAAATTGAAACCAAACGCTTTTCGATGTCGCATTTCTCCATCGTCCTTATTTTCTTTCTTTCTGTTCACTGTGGATCTTGGACCAGACACAACGTCCGGGCTAAAGGTTATAGGCCAGAGGAGTTATTCCTGTTTTTGCCACACAATTATAAAACAAAACGCAAAAAATTGGGGGGTGAATTATTAATAAACCAAAAAGGGATTCCGTAGGTGGACATGGACACAATGGGAGTCATCAGAAATAAAAAAAAAAAAACAGAAAACGAAATATTGTTTCTCCGCATTCCCAGTAGTCAGACAGTCCACCATAGCATTTTTACGGTTCATGCATAAATGCAGGCCCCGAGTGTAGTAAGTTGACTTTTTTTGTAGCACTGTGGTTTACTTCATCGACGGCAGGAATGTGCTTTGCGGTTAAAAGCAGTCAAAACGTCAGCTCTGGTGGACAGGACACTGTTGGAGAATATGTTTGTGTGTGCATATACGCATTAATGAGGTACACAAAAGTTTGTTTTACCATCTAATGCTGGAATTTGCATTCATGGTAGGTACTAAGTTTGCCACAAGTTGCCATATGGATAAGAGATGAATATAAATAAGGATTTTCGGGTGTGCATTTATTACGAGCAAAGTCGGATGGTTCCATTGAAAATGTTGAATGGAATTTAATTGTTCAACTTTTATGTGTCCGTTCAAATTTTACTGGGAAGTGGGAACGTGAATGGAGTTTCTCAAACTAATCAATGCAGCTTCAATTAACCTACGTATAGACGGACTGGAATTCGCCCTGCAGATGAAGGCAAATGGAGTAAAAATAGTGGCGAAAATTAGCTGAGGTCGGTGTTAGAATTTTCCCACACAAGTACACTAGACAACCACACCGTGCATAAATATTGGTGGCAGCAAATTAATCAAGTCACGGCAAAAGCTATACGAGACTGTGGAAACCATTTTTATTTACGTTTTAACTGTACGCTGAGCCGCATAAAAGAGTTGCTGTCATTCTAAGAACTAGAAGGAATGTCGAAATGCAAAAAGGTCGCAGAGCTTAAATGAAAATGAAAATATTTTGTGAAAACCACTTCTGCCTCCCTAGACTTGGTCAAACAGGATCGCACAGTTGTTTGTTAAAGCTTAAGGTTGGTGCAGCAGGTCCGTGTATAGGTTGGTACCCTTGGTCTAGCTTTTCACAACGTTTTTAAACACTTTGAGAAGTATTTTTTTTTTCCGAGAATCGAACCTAATACCCTTCGCTCTGCAATACAGCACACTAACCACTGAACCAAAGCTTTTTGCTACCGTTTACCAGCATTTTGGAGGAAACACTCGATTTGGGGCGAGTGAAAGTGCCATTCGTAAAGTTTATTGAAAACCTGCTTTTGCAAGTTGAATGAATATGTCAAAACTTCCTCCAGAAATTTTTCTTTGCAACTATGGATCTTGCTCAAATTCTCTAGGTAGACTAAATATTTAAAACAATGCTTTTTATTTTACGTAAGGCTCCACGACTTCTTGTTCTAACATTCTATACATTCTTAGCAGAAGGACAAACTTGTTATTCATAAAATGTATGAAGATCCTCGGCCGCAAAGAAAGAATGAAAGACTATTAAAATTTCTTATACAATATTATCCATATAAGGTCTCAAAAGATCTGTAATAATACTATATAGTGTTGCCAATGTCTTTGAATATTTCTTTTTTTTTTTCAGTTTAAACATATTTTTTTCCGAAAAAAAAAACGAAAAAATTTTCAAAATTTGGCATTTTGAATAAAACAAATTGAACATTCCCCAAACCTTTTTTTATTGTTTGCAGAATTTTGTAAAGCAGAAATGTAGAGAACATTTTCTTTTTTAATTTGTAATTTTTTTCAAATTGTTATACATATTTTTATTTAATTTTTATTTTTAACTACTCTTATAATAACTCTTCATTTTTGTTAATTAAATTTCCCATTTTTTAATCTCATTTGTTTTCCATACAGTAGAAATCGGTTATAACAATACCTGAACCAGATATAACAATATATTTTCAAAGTCCCGGCAAAACTCCGTTTAACTCAAGGTATTTGCAATCGGTTATAACGACGCCGGATATAACGAATTTACCATATTTAAGTCTAATAACGTTTATAGTGATGGTAAAAAACGTGTATTTACATGCCCACAGCCTGTTATTTTCATTCTGCTTCTAAATATGTATCGATATTATGTATGCATGCACATACTTTACATATAGACAATTGTTAAATTTCGTGTAACCACTGCAGTGGCTTGTGTGTGCATGTAATTTCATGGCATGCCCTGTTCGATTTCCATATATCTGAAGAGTTCATTAAGTGTTAATATTGTGTCAGATATTCAATTGAATAATGCCGATGCCGACGATGGCGATAATGCCACTGAAGATGAGGAGACCGAAGAAATACACGTTCCATCTGTAAACGAAGCACTTACTGCAGTGGCAACACTTAACCGCTTTATTGACCTGAACCCTGTATGGGCCGCATCGAATTCAAATCCAAACATTCTCTTCGAAAAATATTTTACTCAACTAAATGTACAAAAAAGCACAAATTAGTGATTTCTTTCCGCAACAATTTTCTTGAACATTTGATGGGATTTTTTTTAATTAAGTTTTCTTTTTTTAATTTTATTTTCATTGTGCCGGATATAGCGATGAGTCGGTTATAACGATGAAATTCTAAGGTCCCTTCGATATCGTTATAACCGATTTTTACTGTATTTCATTTTGGTTTTAATTTAAATTTAATTTTAACATTAAGTTTTTATTTTTTCATAAATTTAAAATTATTTTTTATTTTTTTTTTATTACATTTGCTTGTTGGAAAAAGGCAAAATAACCAGAATTAAGTTGCTTTAAATTTGAAAAGCCGAATTTTGTAAACCAGAACTGAAAAAAGAATTTTTGTCTGATAAGGCAAAGACAAGGAATTTCTCGATGCCTCTACAGACGGACAAAGCCGACACTAGCAATAACTTTCCTCTTCTTTTTCCTATCAGTTCATTGGAAGAAGAAAACAGACAAAAACCAGCAACTTCATTGAGACTCTCATATTAATGGTTATTTAAACTTTATTAAGGGTTCGGTAGTATTACCATTTGCATTGAAATTTGTATTAACTGATGTTAGGAAACATCAAACATTTTTATGAATGCATTCTTTCAAGATTCTAGATAACAGATTTTTTCTCCAATAGGAGGTGGAAATATTTCATGAGGCACCAAAGATCCAACGTCCATTGGTTGCAAATGCGGAAATCTTCCACAATAATGCAGCTGTTTTTACGATTCACTTGTTTTTTTTTTGCACTTAGAAAATAGTCGAAAACAACAGGTATTTTGTTTATCAAAGTAACAACAAATGTATTTCTGTTTTCAGTTTAGATTTATTTTTTCGCGATTAATAGGGACAAGTCAAAAGCAAGCGCATCGCACGATGTGGAAGTAGAACTTCCCTTAACTTGTCAAACAGAAACAGGGTTTGAGTATTTTACACTTTGAAAGCACTGCATGCACTTGTTTAAGACTTTCTGAACAGCTTGGTACGACCTTACTGAAAACACAACTTCGTCGTCTGAAAGGCAATTCACATCCGCGGTAGGCTAAAAGAAAGAAGCATCGCAAAAGAGGCATCTCACATTTATCAGCAGTAGGTTATTACTTTGGTAGGGCCTTACCGAAACCTTATGGAAGCTTTATAGAGGCTCAAAAATTAACAAGAAAAATATTTTTGTTTTTTATTACATTTTTCAATTCTACATTTTCTTATTTTTTTATTTTTTTATCCTATTAATAAATACTAGTTTCGCTTGCGGTCGAAAATCTACCCCACCTTTTGTAAGTATACTAAGTAGGAATGTATAATACTAAAAAACGTGCCGCAATTTTTGATATTTATGTTGTTTCATCTTATTAACGAAAAGGGAACATTTAGATATTGAGAAAATGCGTGCTTTTGAAAATAAGTTTTACTCATTTTAAATATTTATCGGAAAATATTTTCCATAGTAACATCAAAAGTGGTTGTCAACACCTCGTGAATATGCCCCTGAACTAAAATTATACGTAATGTTGCTTACTTTTAGGGGAAGGCAAATTGAATGCCTTCAAAAATAGGTTTTAATCTAAGGGGATATATATTTAAATACGTTGCTATGGCAATATGACGGCGACGAATTGAATGTAGCCAAAATACTTTCAATTAACTGATATTCGTTTTGTATGGGGAACTCTTAACTTAATGTTACCAGCCTTTTGTTTGTGCACATCTATGGCACAGTACCTTTCGAATGATATAAGTTTTATTCCCCTCATTTCATAATAAATATAAAAAAAAGTTTATCCAAACTTTGGATGACATTTTGCAATTTTCATAGAATTTACATTGATGTAATCGTTATAATTTACATTTTACTTACATGCGTCGCACTGACATTTGAACATGGGTCCTGCTGCGTAGTAGTCCAATACACTACCCCCTAGGCTAATTCGTCATAATGTTGTAAGTGAGACATTTAGTGTTACCTAATTTATTTAGGAGCGAAAAGTGTTTATTTAAAATCACATTTTTCACTGTGCTAAAAGTGTTTTATTTTTTTTCATTTTTCCCCGATTCATTAATTGATGGTTTCTTTAGACAGCTGTGATTCATTTCATATGAAATTCATTTTTACCTCTATAAAGCCTCCATATGTAAGTTAGGAGGAAGTACGAGTAAGTGCTTCTGTACAGCTTCCAATCGCAAGCGGTTGACTGCATGACAGTTCATTGCTTCTATAATGCCTTCGGTCAGAAGCTCTAAAGAAATTCACTTTCTACTCATCTCCAGACACATTTTCAGTAGTCTAATAGAGATCTTATCGGAACTTAATTTCATATCCCTCTATAAAGCCTGTGTATATGCTTCGTAAAGCACTTACTGAAGTTATTATCGAAACAATTGCTTCGAAATGGATCAACTTCGGTTAACAAAGACTATAGAAGCTCTATCGAAGCTGTTGCCTACAGAAATTACAAATTTGAACCTTACCCAAGTCAAATAGTTACTTGTTATCCAATATGACAAAAAGAAAAAAGTACAAGAACGCGTGGCACTTTTCCAAATTTGATTTAAATGTTTGAATACATTATTGTACCTAAACCGACCTGTCACTGTGTAAGGAGAAGCTAAATATAAGAATGGAAACGATTGCAGGAGATTTTTCAAAACGATCATTACCTACTCACCGTATTTCTGGAAAAACGTTTTCTGCTCTTTCAACTCGGCTCGGTGGGTTCTGTATTCAATTTGCCTGAGCGAGGATTTTGTTGTACTCGTGTTTTTATAGACATACTCACTTGTATTTAGATTTTGTGGTATTACTTGCAATTCACTGGAATTAACTTTAACATTGGCAGCACTTTTTTCACCGAAAACCTCTTTCATAGTGGCATCACCGTTCGCACTCGCGACGTCATCGCGCTTCACTTTTACACTATTTGATGGATGCGGTGCGCCATATTTCTTTTCACTTGACAATTTACTGCCATTAGACACCATCACTGACGAATCATTTACTGTCGTAGAAAAAGAAAAATACTGCCGCGTAGGAGCGTCTCTCTCCCCGATTAAGCTTGATGTATTTCCGGCTGTCTTAACAACTTTGTCCCTTGACAATGACGGTGAAGCTTGATTATTACTCGCCGAAAGCTGTTTCTTGCCAATTGGCACCGCGAGGGAGCTGGCCGACAAAACTGTAGTCAGAAGAAGCGTTATTGTGAACGCCTCTAATGTGCGGGCCCCCGCGGCGCCATTGGCTGCATTCGTGGGGGCCACAACGTCTTACAAATCCAAAGTTCCTTGTGACGTTTCGAATGAGACAGTGTTCGAAATCAATCGCCTTATATGTTGTGTCAAGAAGTATTACAACTGTCACATTTAAGTGGGTTGCATGTCAAAACCCTGCAACTGAGTGTTGAAACAAAAACACTGACAAGCATTGTTTGAATTTAGTACCTGGAATGAGAGAGAGTACATTTTAAGGTTGCACATTATGTTCTGCTATTTTTAATGTTTTTAAAAGTATTTACTTCGATTTTTCAGTGCTACAACTGACACACGTCTGACACTAATCTTGGAAAAACATCGTTCGCATTGAGAATAGCATGCGATTTTGAGCATGAAGCAAGTCGTGCATTGCATGAAGTCATGATGGCATGAACACACGAAGATGGGGATATTTTAGGAAAATACTGAGCTATTTTCGGAATATTCCAGTAACAAGGGCACAATACAGTGGCTGGGAGAAGCATAATTTTTGTTTTAAATTAGAAGTTTGTTGACAGAACAGCTAGCTATAAAATACACTCTATGTCAGTTATATGTAAAGATCTTTTTCATGCGACGACAATTTCTTTAAGCTATTAACACACACTTGGCACTATTTTATGATGAAAAGTTAGAAAAATTTGAACGCCAAAATGTAAATGCAAATTTGAGGTTTTTTACCCTAAAAATTATTATCAAAATGAAGGCGGTATTTTTTAACTTTTTTAGCTAGTTTTAAGAGGCTTGTGCCATCAACAAGTGCTGCCAAATGGGAGATCTTTCCCTCAGCTACAATGTAACTTATTTACAGCTGCAAAATGAATTCTTTTTAAATCCCTAGAGATTTTCCTCAGATTAATCGAGATTGCTTTTCTGGAATTTGTAGAAATGCCCAAGACCTATTGTGGACAAACAATTACCACAAGGCAATTAACAAGTAAACAGGAAAATTAAAGCAAAACATTGAGCATCAATTCAATGAATGTACGCGTTTAATTAACCGAACAATAATGCCTTGCCTATCCTTCCAAGAGTGCAATTCGCAATTTTAGCTCTTTCCCACCATAGGAATCAAATCGCATCGAATAATACCAGTCTCGGGAGAGCTGCAACTTTATTGCAACATGTGCACCCGGCCACATGCCAAAGGAAAACAACAAATCAGACATGGCACGGTGGGGGTCAGATCTTGGAATGCAACAACATCAACAAGGCAGCCAGACGATTCGTATTTATTAATCTGTCTGTATGTCTGAATGGGAACATTGTTGGCTTTTGAGATGTGCATTTAGTGTGTTGTTTTGGCGCGCCGATATAAGCCCCGCAACTCGGTTCATCTCGCTTCGGGAATGGCTACGCCACGCCATTGATCTTGAACAAGATTCAAAAAAGTATGCAATAAGAATTAAAAAAGTAAATTCCTGAACTGATTTGCTGGTACAAAGTCGAAACGCATGACTTGATTCATTCGGAAGAGATAAATAATGAGCAACCATGAAGTGCTACTGAATTTAATTACACGTGCAGACTTTACTTCGATAAGGAGGAACTTTGACTGGTTTACGTGACTACAAAATGAGAGCAGCGTATACCCACTTGGCGCTGAATACACATCTTTTACTAAAATTGTTGCTCGATGACACGTTAACTACTTGATAATTTTGGGGCCCTAAACAATGGTGCAAACAAGTTACTTGTCATTTGGCCTTACTAATAATCAAACACTAATGTCGACGATTATCTGGTTGCCAGCTTTTGTAAAAGTGTACAGTATTAGTGAAACGGTACCAATAAATATTTAGACCTCCACATTTGCTAGTGCGACAACTTTCTTATAATCTATTACATTTTTTGTCATCGCAGAATTCAAATTTCATAATCGGCCTTACTAACAACCAAATTTAGACTCGACTTTAGGGCAATAGTCGAAATTAAAATAAACTTTGTACCAATAATCAAGTTATCTTCGACTTTAAGATAATCGAGACTGTAACTTTCGATCCGGAGAAAGTCGAGTCTAACCCATTATTTAAGTTTAAACGTCAGTCTGAAGAAAAGTCGATTGGCCGTTTTGAAGTAAATATGGTAAGATGAATTGGTAAGCTATTTTAATATGTTACAAATATAAACCTTTTAAAACATTACATTAATAGTTTACTTCAATGCTGTTTCTCACTCCATTTTAGTGTTATGAATATTTTCAGGTCCGTATATGTGCAATGCAATTGTTACATATTGTTATTGTTACTGTTATGGTTACTTATTCGCTTTACTTAGTACGTTTCCAAATAAATTACATGTAATCAGTCCTCACCAATTCATAATGTTAAATTTGCTTTTGAACCCTAAATCTTTGTAAAGCCTTCACAACTCCAAAGATGTAATCTTACTGTGAAACCATTCTTTGTAATAAATAAATATGAAAAAAAAATATGAAATATGAGATGTGCCTGTCCATGAGAGAACTATTATTTGAATGTGTGAAACCATTGGCTGATGTCATTGATATCAAAATTAACAATGCTGCAATGATACAGTCAAAAAACCAAGCATGGGAAACAGTTGCTGTTATATTTCACTCAAAATACAACCAACTGCCAATTTCAGAAAATTGTTTGAAAGCTCAGAAAACGCTTTTGAGTTATACTGTTATAATTTTGCTATAAAGGCAGATGTACAGTCAACTCTCGATTAACCGGGGTGCTCGGGACCGAGCTCGTACCGGAAAATCGAAATTCCCGGATAATCGAAAATTATATTATCAACGAATAAACCAACTTTTTACAATATTTTTCCATTTATTTGTAATAAGATTTTGTACTTTGAAACAGTCAACAAACTAAAAAACATAATAAGAAAGACAACACCTACAGATACGTTTCTACACGTGTGGATAGAAAAAATACGTAGTATTTATAAAAAATGATCACGGATAATAGAGTGAATCCCGGAAAATCGATTTCTAAATTAATAAATTTTTGAAAAAAAATGTCCCGGTTAATAGAGTTGCCGGTTAATAGAATGCGGTTTGGTTGTTGGTAAGGCCCAATTTGTTTTCGTGAAAAACAAGGTTTTTCAAATTAATTTGCCCAACATATATCTTTCAAAGGCTTTTTATAATAGCTTATTATAAGCAACAAACAAAACACAAAATAGGAAATGCACAAAATATCCGCTGATCTGTCAAATATCATATGCAAATCAGTAATGCCCAATCGTCCGATCCGACACAATTGTCGGTATTTTTTCTAGTACGCTTTCCTTTGTTTTCTAATACTTCACAATTGATTTCTGAGCCAATTTATGTAGTAATAAGATCTCTTTCAAATTATTCAATAAACGGAACATAGTTTACAAGAACGCTTTGATTTATTCGTAGGCTGATGATGCAAATCAAAGCTTATTGGTAGTCCAAAGATCACATTTGAATCATTAGCAAGTGAATATTTTTGAAAGAAATAATAGCCAGCTAATCCATTACCAAGCCAAGCTACGAAACAGTAATTGCAAAATTATATGGAAGTGTGAAAATAAATATAACTCGATCTTTTTAAAATTGTATAGATTATATTACTTAACTCGCACCAAGTACAAAGTACAGAATTCTATATATCTGGAATTCGCACATACTACCTGTTGGTACAGAAGTTCCTAAATTAAGTATTTCTCGTGAGTTTTGCTGAACGCTGACAATTTTTATATACATATGACTATAAACCAAACCACACCAAAATTAGACATTTTCATTCTCGAAACAAACTTCTTTTTCAAAAAGGGTTTGGTTGCAGCCAAATATCTACCTGAGCTGCCTAAGGAACTGAGAATTGTACAAAAAAAGTAGGTATTCGGTATGAGCTGTCCAATCTTAAGTGAAAAGATATTTTATTCTCTTTGCGACGAATCTCAAGAAAGTTTCGGAAGGATCCCAAACTTATATCAAATTTAAATTTTACTAAGCATGCATTCGTTACTTGCAAACTCTTAAAAAAGGAAAACCAATCAAAAAGCAAGCACTAGCGGTAAAACAAGATAAAAGTGTTCCAAAATGCAATATTTTTCAATTTTGTGCATACATTTGTTTTACAAAGTTGTATTTGCAGGACTTAAAAGCCACTTGCATTGCTGTATTCCAACGAATAAAATCACAAAACATTTACAATTTACTAAGTAGTTTATAACTATAAACGCTCAGGCTGAACAACAGCGTATGAAAATTCGCTTCTATTACGAAATTCCATACCATCATTGAGGATGGTTGGGCAACACTCCTCTTCAAAGTGACATTATTAGAGAATTTATTTAAAAGATGAAAAGAGCAAATCTAGAAGTGTTCTTTCGATGTATTCTATGTTTCATTGAAAAAAAAGTGCACTTCCAGGTCAATTCTTAACACGACAGAAGTGTCCGGAATATTTTTACAGAATTGCCCTGTACTCACCAACACATAAATACTAACAAAATGTCAGACTGAAGTGTTATTAGAAACACATTTTTCGGTATGTGATCCGAAATATATACAATTATGCGTGCAAAATGTAAACTTAAATTGAAATATGTTGATTTGGCTGCATTTAACATTGCAGAAAACAAAAAGTTGCAAAAGAAAACCAAATCTCTCGTATGGTGTCTACCACTATTACAAAAGTGCTCCAACGAGTTTCATTTAAAAGATCAATTCTGAATTTCGGGGCAATTCTCTCGGATCTTCAATCGAAAACGCCATTAGCTAATGCCCGAGGTAAGCATGGGTTTCCGAACATTTACATTTAACCGTACAGTTAGCGATATTCTGGCAACTATATTTGTTTATTGGTAAAGGGATTTTGGAAAGTGTGGAGTCTTTGCGTAAACTGCCAGACTAAAGTTTATTATTGGTAAGGCCGATTGACAATAGTTAAATCTGTTAATCAGTCGAATACCAAGACTGGACTGACAAGATTGTCCAATATGTACCTAAGAAATCGAAACACGAGCAAAAAGAGGCTCAAAAAACGCGTGGAAAACATGTCAAAACGCGTTAGAAAACGTGTCAAAGAACGTGAACGTTAAAAAACCTACGAAAAAAAGCCATGAAAATACGGGTCAAAAAATAAGAGCGAAAAAACGGCCAATAAAACGCTTGAAAGTATACCTCAAAAATAGCGTAAAAGGCGCTAGGAAACGAGTCGAAAAACGTGTAACAAGGCGTCAAAAAGCGCGTAAAAAAAACACCCCAAAAGGCTCGAAAGAAAGCGTCAACAAACGTGTAAAAAAATAGCGCCAAAAACACGTCAAAAACGCTTTAAGAAAAGAACGCGCCAAAAGATGCTTTAAAAAACGTGTAAAAAACGCGCCAAAAAATACTCGAAAAAAACTGACAAAACCACATAAAAAACGTGTTTTGACGTGTTTTTGTACAAGTTTTTTGGCCCTTTTTTGAAGGGTTTATTAGATCTATTTTTTTGATCGTTTTTTTTAGAGTTTTTTGATGCATCATAAATTACTTGGAGAAGACTGTTCCTGACTGAAGAATCTGAAAGAAGCTCACTAAATAAAAATTGCTATGAATTGGGCTGCGACTAAATCTAAGAAAACGTGACCAAGTAAACCATTTCCGGCAAGAAGATTCATTTTGCAAAAGCCAAATCCGCACATTTTCTATATCCTTTACGGCACAGTCTGCAAACTATTTGTCTCTGCAAAACCAAACCTACTCACCTTTCTCTCAACAACCCCCAACCATTCTTCTTATTCCCCCTTATGCCTCCACCAATTTTTCGCATTCTGTGCGAAGAACAACAATTACACAGCGACATTCTCTATAGTCAAAGTCTTCTCTGCAGTATTTTTAGTCTTGGCCGTTCCTAAAAATAACCACACAACGCCGAAAACAATTCAATGCAATTCCATTGATTTTCTAACCGAATTCACCGATAATTTGTCAAGTGGAACAGCAACTCACGATAAAGTTTATACACCCAGATACTACAGCAGATGTGCGTATCGGAAACCGATCGATGCGGTCGATAGTACCAGCACCAGGGTTGACAGGCGAACAACGAATCTGGCTCAACGACGACGGTGAGCAGATGAACAGGCACGGTATGTTTAGCGGTGTCAAGCAACAATTTCACACAAGGCACTTGGGAATTCGCAAAAGAATTTGTTGCTGTTTTGTGTTTGCCTCGACGGGCTATCAGATTGACAACGCGAAAGTGGTCAACGATCCGATTCGAATAGTATCGCGACTTATTTTAGACACATTGACCCTGTGGAATGTTGAGAATGAAGATGTCACAATCACAACACAGGGATGTTTCTGCGGACATTTATTCGCAGCACTTTATGAATTGTTTTGAATCTGAATTTGGCGAAAATTTGCGAGAGAAACGCGCACGAATTTCATCCCACTCACGTGAACGCACTCAACTAACTACCGATTTCAATACAAAACAGAGACGCGCCATGAATCGCATGCTACACGCTCTCCAAACCGTTCCTTGTAGTTATTTGCAAATTTTCTATTTAAAACAAAAAACACACAAGGAAAATAAAATATTGTCTGTTTGATTAAAATGAAAATTGTGGAAAGACAAAAATAAATTCATCGTCGTCGATTCGTCGCATCACCGTTGTCTAGCTTGATGCTACTATGTGCTGGCACAGCAGTCTTCTTGAGTCGCATTCTAAATAGACGGCACGGCACACCGACAGTCGGATAGACTGAAGAAATGTTCAGTTTCTTCGGAATAGAAATATGTATTGTGCGTGATTTTTGTATATGTCCTTATGGCGGACTGTATGACTGACTACGGCGGCATCTTCTCTTTTTGACTGGCTTTGTCATGTAGGACTAGATGAGTGCACAATGCACAGACGCATAATTTAGCAGCTTTTTGCAAGCAGAAAGGAGGGCTGCCTGATCCTGAGTCGAAGAACTGCTACCTTTATCGTAAATTGAGCAACTTGATCACGGAAAACCACAGTTCGTGTGTACCCAAGCACAAGATAACAACCTTCTCATGATTTCATGTTTGTAGTGGAAAATTTGACAGCTAATCGACACCGAAATTCATAAGATCTTTATTGTGGGCTTCAACCAATATTTCCCATATTTGGCCCCTATCTCGAGTAACTATTCGGCCGCATGTTGCTTTAATTTGATCGTTTTAGAAGGAGATGCCTTAAGTGTAAAAGAGAGCGGTATTCCTAATAAAAAACAAAATGCTTTTCTTAAACGATGATTCATTTGATAAATGAGATGAACAACGCACCTACGGTTTTGGTTTTCTTTTATTTTTTGAGGGAGTGAAAAATTATGAACATGTCTTCAGAAGAGAATAAGCCAATCTATATGGGTAGCAAGTTACGTGTTTTCTTCAGGAAGCCCGCTAGAAAAATATATTTTTTTTTCAAATCCTGCATCTTTGACACTTGTTAAATATTAAGAATCCTATGAAACTTTGTCTTCCACAGCAAAATAGTTTTTTTTTACAAAAATGTATAAAAACTGAACTTGAGGTTTGTTTGTTGTCAGAATGTCATAAGAAGAGGAGGAAATATGACAAAAATTTCGGGATATTAATTTTTATTTTCCCGTGGATTGAACCTGGCTAGCTCAGTAGTCCAATGCACTAATCACTGAGCAACTGTACTCTAGGCCGTCAAAGGGTATGTAGCGACCGAGACATAGTTGGCGGGGGTTCATTTAACCACAGGGCAGATGGGCCCAGTAAAATATATCAGAAGATAGAAGTCGCTTTTCAATTTATGGCGGAAGAAGAGGTAAGGTTAGGTTAAGAAAAAGAAATTCATTGCAACAGAGAGAGAACGTGAGGCGGGAGGCAGCCATTGTAACACATTCTGATAAAAAGAGAAAAAAACAATAAGAGCCTGTAAGATTAGAAGAAGTAATAAGTGTGTGAACTAAAATTTAAAATCAAATTGGTGTGTGCAAGATTTTCCACCGCACGGGAACCAATAGGTAGTGATGCAATTGCACGAGAGCTAAAGCGTGTCCTCTCTGGCAGCTGAGAAAATTGTCCTCACTAGAGCACTTACTCTTGTTCCATGCGGCAGTGGGAGAATCATCTAGCAATAAACGATGGCATCTCCAGTTCCACAAGCCTAATTGTGATTCTTTAGATTCCAGGTTTACCTATATCACGATTTCCAACACTAAGGCAGGTTGTTTGAAAAAGTTTGATGGCGGTTGCGCGTTGTGGGTTCTGCGTCGGGATAACTTTTCATTCGCTGATAAAGACAAGCAGTTCAGAGACAACTTCTATCCCCGGCTAAGGACGATGTCAGTGTTGACAAGCTTGCAAACGAAATAAGGACAACGACCTTTAGATCCGCGCATGGACCATTCGTACACTGAACAATGAACAGACCACGTACAGTCGGACAATTAGCAAGGTCCCTAGATTGTTATAAAGCAAACATAACCCTCAACCAGGAAGTACTATATGGAATGGATAAAAAGCGGGCTGTGAGTGTGACATGATTGATGTATGGAGAGCAGGGGCAGTATTTATTTGTTGATTTGTCAAACACGATGGACTTTGGAAAAAAGTCTTGTAGTATCTACACTAGTGAACATATAATGACAATTCTCGCAAATATGCGCGAACGGCCTCACTTAAGATCCACTAGAAACGAGTATTACCAACGGGGCCAGTAATGTAATATAATCTTAAGAGAAAATTCCAACAACCAGTTTAATGTGTGACTATGTGGGAAAGTTTGTGTGTTATGTTCAAGTAAATTAGACGCACACATACACTTGCACATAATAACCTCACAGTTCACTCTGTGGTTACATTGTAAAAATATTTAAGAAAATAGTGGGTATGGTGTGTAGTGAATATAGTACCAACTTATTTCTTCGTAACTCAAATCTAAAATACAATTCTCTAGTGCCAGGTAGAAAGGGGTTAAGTCAGAAACAGTAGTTTTCCGCAAAATGAGATTGAAGATTGAACAATTTTTTGTAAATCCAAATATTCTTTTTGCGAAAAATGAATGATGCAAAAAAATCATCAAAATAATCGTCTGTAATAAGATTAAAGGCTGTTGACCAACAAATAAGTGCTTAATAGATTTTCTGATGACTTATCTCCTTAGAGCCATTTGTCTCTTTGTTAACTGTTAAAATTAAGTGATTTTTAAGGAAGAAAACAAATTTTTGTTTACATTTAAAATCAGTTTAATTCATTAAGAAAATTTGGAAACATTAAATTAATTCAAATAAATAATAAAGTAAAGTATTAGGTATGTTATACAATTTTTATTTGTGGTCATTTTAAAGGCATAAGATGACTTAAGCCCTTAGGAGCAACTTAATTATTTCAAAATATAAAATTGGTATAAATACAAAGAACTTAAGTCAACCTACACCCTTAACCCTGGATGGTTACCCTTATTCTACACACTCTAAGGTTATGCTTCGTCGAATCGACGAAGTCCACTTTAAAACCTACATACTCCGAACTTTACTCCGAACTTTGTCTTGCCTTTAACTTGAAATTGTTCAATAAGACTCTTAGGCATATTTAAACTAGATTTATATTAGGTATCCGAATTTTTTCTCATTTTAAATGTAAATTTAAATATATCACTTAATTTTAATACATTGACAGTCATTGATTTAAAAAAAAAAAACAACAATAAAATAATAGCACCTCCAAAATAAACACACAAATAAGAAGTAGAAGTCCATATCAACTAAATCAATAAACGAAAAAATTAAAAAAAAAACAGTTTTATTTACAAAAAGTAACAAACACTTACGAACATACCTTACAAAAAACAGAAAAAACTAATATTTCTGATGATAGCAGGAGAGCATACATTCGCTCACTGGTAGAAACCACAGCCAACTGATGTTGTAAGAAAGAAGAATAGAATAGGACGAATAGTTAAAGAGAAATCATAAAAAATAAAAGAGGTGTTCGTCGACACGACGAAGGGTAACCATCCAGGGTTAATACCAAACAATTTTAATAACTTCCTGACTTATACCTTTTGTATAAAATAATTTCTATAGGAAGATGTAACGCTAGACTTATGCCGATAGGACCAAACGAAAGAGAAAAAAAAATTTACTTAAATAAAACGGGATTTTTTGACTTAATCCCTTACTACCTGACACCAGAGAATTTTACTTAAACTTAACTAAAAAAGTTAATGTGGAATGATACTGCGGCGGTTTAGTTAACAAATAAAATCAAATCTTATGTGGGGTGGGGGAAACATCGGTTTTTATAAAAATATTTATTACGACAACAAAAAAATTAAAAACTATAGGCAAACAATTTAAAAAAAAATACAGAAATTCAAGGACTAATTAATCACACTATAATATAAAGTGGTATCTAATGTTTGTTTGTCAGAGGTAATTTCCGGAACTACTGAGCCGATTTCAAAAATTCTTTCACTAATAGAAAGCTACGGGATAGAGTATTGCGATAGGCAACTTTATTTTTTTGATTTTCCATTTATCATTTTTTTGATTTCTTGCACTATGTGAATGAAACACTGCGCAGCTTAAGCTAAGCTTAGCCCGTATTTTGGCAATACTATATTCTATTCACCTTTCTGCTCCATCCATTGAAAGCATTTTAGGTAGGTACCTACCTAATCAGACCAGGGGTGGAATCCCGTAGGGTGATTGATAGGTGATAGTCACTTTAGTGATAGTCAAATGCGATAGTCACATCATTCTCCTTCTACCTAAGGTGATCGCGAAATAACTACTTAAATTTGGCATCACTTTGATATCTCAAAACATAGTTTTGTTGTCAGTTGTCATTTTTTGAACAGAAAATGCAAGGTAGCCTTGATAATCCTATTATTTTACCGACCGCAAAACCAATTTTTATGAATTTTGGTATAGGAGTAGATGGGACCTCTGAGAATGGCATTGGCTACTTTTTGTCGCGAAAACAACACGTGAAGGTAAAATTATGTTTAATCAAAATTCCTTCGACAATCGACTCGGTAGGATCTTCGAATACTCTAAGACCATTTTCCTAGCAGGTTCGTTGTAATTACTGTTACGCTGCGATTGATGATTTAGTGGACAGACAAAGACTTTTCCTCAGTCTTCCTAAAAAATATCAATAGCAGTGTCGCTTCTTTTGTTTACTTTCGTATTTCTATAATAAAAATAAAATCGTATTTTTAAAAAATACCCACGACATTTTTTATTTTTCGAAAAAAAACGTAAAAAAACGCACGAATAAACGCGTTGAAAAAAGCGTCAAAAAATGCGTGAAGAAACGTGTCAAAAAACCCGTTAAAAAAAAGCAAAAGAAAACGCTTGAAAAAGGCGTCAAAAAATGCGCTTAAACGTACTTAAATGCTTCTTGTTCATATCTTTATAATTCTTTTTTTTTACAGTCAGTCGGGTTTTTTGGTTTTTTAAATTAACTTTTTTTAACAGTACTCATTTAACCTTTTCATTTCGGTAGTTTTTAAAAGGAATACTCGTTTTTTCAACGGACTTAGGTCATTTTAACCAATTTTTTTGTAACCGAGTAAAAATCGCACTCAGTTAGGGTCAACTTTTCGAGAGTGTGAAAAATAATAAAAAGACCACGGAATTCGCTTTAAAAAAAAAAACACTTGCACATATCCTGGTAAGTTTCTGATTTTATTTAGTTTTCCGTCTGCCTGGAAAGACCATGGCTTTGATATTTTGTTCAGGAATCTTTATGACACCATCGAAGTGCATACAAATCAATCTATCCATCTATCCATCTATTTAGAAACAGTTCTGAAAGACGTTAATTTCCTACCCAAGTGCAAAACTGTAAGGTCGCATTTCTTATCAACTCGATTGTCTCTGAACTTAGTAGATATATTTATTAATGTTTCTACCTTCGATCAACTCCAAATCAGAATCATTCATCCTTACATCGCAGATGCTTTATCCAATCCACCTGAGGCCATATATTTGCTTCACCTTCAACAATTGATGGCGCAAAAAATAAAGCGAGACTTTTAGCAACAATATAACCACCGTCGCGTCATGTCGTTTGTCCTTAATTCGATTCTCAATCGTAAATTTGAAATTCCTTACGAAGAAGAAAAACCAAATCTTCTGCAAGGACTTATACACCGTTTGTCCTTGTGCAACGTTTCTACATTCTGTCTTCTTATTGCTTTCGCAAAGTAGCTTATAAAACTTTGTCGAAAGACAATTCAAGTCAATTTATCCAATCCAACCCCATTTCCGTTCCATTTCGGTATGAATAGTGTATATGGAAGACGAAAGCTGCTGCCATCCAGGGCAGTTTCAATGTAATTTCCTCGCAAGGAGACAAATTGATACAGTCTCTAGAATTGAGAGCAAAGGTAGGCAACAATCGGAAGAGGAGTGCGGCAATTCCATTCTCAATTGTCCTGAATCCTGAATGATGTATAAGCATTTCGGAATTCCTTTAAATTTGATTTTGTTTTTTTTCTCAACATGTTCCGTCTGATTTAGGACACTCAAGAAAATCCGTCTTAAGATTGCTGATTAGCAAAGAGATGGATTTAAGGATCATCGTCATCATCATTATCTCGCTCTCGTCAGCCAAGATGATTAATGCCACAGTTTTTGGCTAATAAATATTAATTACCAACGGCGAAGTGGTTGCAAAAGGATGCAGTGAATCACAAAACGTATAATCCCAAGTTGGCGAGAGACCGAAATGATTACAGGTTCCCATATCAATTTCACAGGACATTAACAATGACGGCCGCAACGGATAAATGATTGCTCCTCACGAAGACGCCCAAGAAGAAGTATGTATAGTGTCGTAAGTCGATACAAGTAGCGAGATGACATAAAAGCCTGTTTACGATGCTATTAACAACCCGGTAGTCGTTGCGCCGCACAGTGGTCCAAAAAGGCAAATCTCGTGGCAAAAATACTAAATTCGATGTTTTATTTTTTTGTATTTCTAATAGAAATATAAACGGAGTTTCTAAAACAGGAAACAAACTAATTTTTTGCTAACTAGTTTGACTTATAGAGCTTTTCAAAGTTGGTCAATTTTGTTCTAGAATAGAGTAAAAAAAAATAAATTCTTTATTTTCTTTCTTGCTATTATGGCATATTAAAAGAAAAATCTTAATTTTCTTGGATGAAGTCTAGTTATTTTATAAACAGGTAAATGCAAATTTTAATAAAAAAAAAAAGTAGTAAATAAAACAAGAAAACACATTTTTAGCACTTATTTTGGCTTGAGTAGAGCTACAAAAGAATTCTAGCCAGCTCCCGAGGGAAAGTTACCAAAATAGTCGACCCTAACTATTTGTTAAGCCATATGTACAATTTTTGCTACGACTATATGCAATGTTCGGAGAAATTGTAATTTGCTTATTAAAAGTCGTGTTCCCAGTGCTGCTGCTGACATTTTGGCCTTAAAAGCAAATTTCCTTATGAAATACTTCAATGATTTTGTTTATTAAAAGAGCTGAAATGTTCTTCTTATTTCAATTAAAAATAATTTTGTTATTATTTTGATCGTTACAAAAATCTACCCACTTCGACGCCCTTTTTTATATAAATGCCAATTGGTTTTTGTAAACCGCCCACTTTAACGACTCTTTTTGAATAAATTCCTCCTAAACCAAAACGGTTTTTAAAGTATGCTGTCTCTGAGTTTTTTCGAATTACTTAAATTATTGTAAATCATCATGTTCTTATTCTTAGAATGGGATTAATTGATTTATTGCGTAAACATTACAAGAAGTTGAAAGAAATGTTTAATTGTGGATTATTATTTTAGGATCTAATAAAACATTATACGCTAGTTTTAAAAAAAAATTGATTCACTGTTTTAGACTAAAAACAAGATTTCTTTCAAAACATGAAGAATTTTCGGACGGAACATTTAGAATCAAATGGGACGAAATTGAAGACAGCGACGATGACGTGCCAAGTAAAGGGTTTTCCAATAAGAAGTGTTATTTTGGAATTCAAAGAAAAATGCCATTTTTTGAGATAAATGATCGGATGTTTATTTCATAATAAAGAGGAAGGTATGCCGTTAATAATGAAAAACAACTTCAGCCAAATGGCCACCACGAGCACGCATACAGGACCATATCCTTTTCATGAAATTTTCCATAGCCAAATCGCAAAGTGGCTGCCCTATGTCCTCGATAGCCTCACGAATTTTATCTTTGAGGTCTTGAATCGACGCTGGGCTGTTGGCGTAGACCTTATCTTTCACGTGGCCCCAAAGGAAGAAGTCGCAAGGTGTTAAATCACAAGATCTTGGTGGCCAATTGTGATCACCTCTTCGAGAGATAACACGGTCCGGAAACTTTTCCCGTAAAAGATCAATGGTTTCGTTGCTTGTCTGGCACGTAGCGCCGTCTTGTTGAATGTAAACGTTGTCCAGATCAATACCATCCAACTCCGACCATAAAAAATTATGAATCTTCGACGACCAAAAAATGCTTTAGTTTTGCGAACTGTGACTGCAAGATTTTCACCATTTTTGTAGTGAATTTTAATAATTTCAATGCGTTTTTGAAGCGTGTATTGTTCCATTTTTAGTAATGGCGGAGTACAACGGATAAAGGCGAGTATTCGTACACCTCAAAGTGATCCAATAAAAAATATATATTGATCTATTTGATTTTATTTTATTATTTTTTTTTTCGTCCGTTTACTCTTTTCCTACACTGTTTCATATAAAATAGATCACTCAAACAGTTTAAAGGATATACTGATGCGCCACAAAATGAAAAAATACTTTCTAAAAACATTACAAATTGGCTCGTTAATTGTATGCATCCACTGATGTAAAAAAAATTATTTTGGATCACCCTCCGAACAATTAAATGAAATACCCGAAGACCTTTTTTCACAAGATTCGTAAAACTTTACCTGTTTTTAAAGTTTTTCTTTAATTCCTTTCTCTGTTTATTCCTTTTTCAAAGAAAGTCTTACTTCAGCCTAAGATTCAGAAACACCCTGTGAAGCAATTTTCTTAAAAGCCACTTTTGTATAGGCTTGGAAATTTCCTTAAATAAGAAAATAAAATTTTAGCAATATCTTCACTTCATGCATTCAAAAGTTATGATTTTTGCAAGCAAAAAAGGCATTTTGGACCACAGTGCGTCGGTCCCATGTGACTACTACTTGAGACAGTTTTTTTTTTTTAGCATACCACAAAAGAATATAGACAGAGACACACACAGTAAACTTGGAAAGTAGAATAACACCATCTAAGACGAAATATGAGATCGCATTCGCAGACATTTGGGAATTTCCAGGACCGGCCCTGAAGGGCCTTCACCGAAGTACCCGGAAAAAGAAGAGCTATGTATCCTCGGGTCTACGATGAAGATGGACCTGACGCGATTGGGGCAAAAAGCCTTAGCACGATATGTCGATTAACAGGTTCATATAAGACCACAGCCATTCGAGTCAATTTTACCTTTCGCACGATTGGAAAGGACCTAGGTTCAATTTATCGGGATTGAATAGTACATATTGCGTGGCATTTTTTTAGCGGTGGTTGTGAGAAACTAGGCCTAGGGTCCCTAATGGATCCTTTAATCAATGAACTGTAAAAATGTCCAGATCCGGGCCGCTCGCCTTCACCATCAACTACACTGCCAATGTTGTCGTTCATCATAACGTCTCCTTATTTTAAGGAATTCTTGTGTAATTTCCTTTTTGTAAGCGTACACCGTGCTGCTTCTATTTTCCAGTGCTGCCCTAACGTTGTCTGTCAGATTTTGCTTCAGCTAACGAGACATCATAGAGGATAAAGCTCGTTCCGAAAAGTATTTTCATCGAGTTTTTCGTCCTTTTTTTCGTATTGTATGGCAAAATGTTTCCTTCGTAATATACGTCCTTTTTCGTGATTATTTTTCAATCCTTTCTTCTGGGTGTACTTCTTTTGTGTCGCAGCTTTGTTGTTTGGAGAGCCAGACAACGACTACACTGAGTGGCGTATACACTCGCTTGTCATCGTCATACAAAAATAAAATAAAATAGAAACAACAACAAAAAAGAATACATCCCCTTGCAGACATAAAAATGAAGAAGATTGCATCCAATAATAAAATCAATTCCTTTGTAATCATCATAAGATGATTACGATAATTTGGTAGCAGTTGGTTTGAAATCGATTTGCGTCAAGTGGATGACAATGGCTGACACTTGCGCACACACACACACACACACACGTGTGCACCTTCATACCGTCTGAGTGCATTAACTGTGGGAGATATCCTTTGTTAAGTGCCGTCATCTCATTTGAGTCCCATTTACAGGACACTATGAAGAAATCGTGTGATGGCGGAGGGGAACCTTTTAAAGGTCGATAGAAAGTCACATCAGAACGAGTATGGAAGTCTGACTGCATCAGCACAGGGGCATTGCATTATTGCCCTTCACTAAGGACGACACCACAAGTAGAGTGGATACTGGTGTGGGTCGTCGGAGTGCATTATGATCAAAGCTGTGTGAGAATGTGAACTTGCATTCAATGCACTCTCACATTAGGACACGGTTCGATGGAGGTTCACGTGTTGGAAAAACTATTTGCGACTGCTTTAGAGTGAAGGTGGTTATACATAATTTCTAATTTGGCTCTAACAAGTGGATGGCTCTTGGGACAGATTGAAAGGGACCTTTGTGAAAATTGTTGTCTTGTATTTAAGTTTCAAGTAGCGAATACCTATTAGAAAAGTGATAGTCAGTGATAATGTCCACTGAATTAATCCCGAGTACGTTCAAGAAATGCGGTGGAGCCGAGGACACCAGACCACATGTACAGCAGTTGGCTTCGTCTAGAAAAATGATAAATGGGTGGAAATAAGAGCAACACAAGAATGTCATCAGATATTGGGAAGCCGCCACAGACCTAAGACAGGTAAGAGGTTAAACCCAGCCCTTCAAAGCAATGTCAAGAAATTGAGTCTTACAAGTCACCGAAGATTATGGCATCATCTTAGGATAATAAAACCTATCGACTCTCTAGAGTGCCAACTGTTTCTTCAAGATTAGAGAGCTGAATATTTATTCTTTGGATGTTCTAAAGAGACGTTTACGCAATACCGGCCTCCATCCGTAGTAGGAAATATAAGATAAAATTATCTAATATATAAAAATCTCATGTCACGGTGTTTGTAACCATACTTCTCCGAAACGGCTGGACTGATTTTTTTGAAACTTGTTGTATGTACAGGGTGTCCGCCGAGAAGGTATACTACTTTGTTTGGATCTTATATTGATAAATGTTTTATTTAATGTCGACAATTATGTAAGGAATACAATATCAGGTAAATGTCCGCCTCTGTTAGTCCCACAAATGCGAGCCCTTTTGAGCATTTTTCATCACATTCTCACACATTTCACGCGGTATTTCATTAATTTCATCACGAATATTTTGTTTGAGTTGCTCAAGCGTTTCTGGTTTGTTTGCATAAACCTTGCTTTTCAGATATCCCCACAAAAAGAAGTCCGGAGCAGTCAAATCAGGCGACCGTGGAGCCCAATCAACATCAACATTTCCATTCCATTGTAATCCTGGCTGTATGCGATGTGGCACCGTTTTGTTGATACCACATGTTAATCAAGCCCAAGGCATGAAGTTGTGGCGCTAAAAAGTTTTGAATCATAACGATATCGCTCCCCATTCACAGTTACCGTTACGCTGTTTTCATTTTCAAAGAGGTAAGGTCCAATGATTCCGCCTGACCAAATTGCACACCAGACTGCAACTTTTAATGGATGCAAAGGTGACTGATGAATAATTTGAGGGTTTTCCATTGCCCAGAACCGACTATTCTGTTTATTCACATATCCATTCAAATGAAAATGTTTTCTCCCAAAAATTTCACTTTTGTGATCGTCACAGTAGTCGATGATCGATTTTGATAAAATGTTTTAACGATTAAAACACGTTGGTTTATCGAATATTTTTCCATAATAAATTTGCCACGTGTCTACTTCACTACTGCCAAATATGAACTGTCAAGACTAATGTTTACCAAAATGGCGGCAAAACAAAGTAGTATACCTTCCCGGCGCACACCCTGTATTTGGTAGGTTATTAGAGTGTCCATGTCTACAACATTTTTATATTTTTGTTTTTTGTATTTTTTTTAGATTTGACATCAACAAATATCTATAACCCCAAATCTTCACTTTTCTACCTCAACCCACCATTTTTTAATCGCGATTTAGTCGTCGTTCGTTTTTAAAACAAAACGAAATTATTTATGTTGTTGAGTGACAGATGGCGCCACTTCACCCCAATTCATCCACTCATGCGCAAGTCCTTGACGTGAAGTGACGCACATCTCTCTCTGCATTTTATACCCTCCACACGAAGGTATATTCACTTTGTCAATACATTTGTAACGCCAAGAAGGAGTCACCGGAGACCTCATTAAGTATATTATATTCTGAATCAGGATCACATTCTGAATCGATTTAGCCATGCCCGTCTGTCTGTCTGTCTGTATGTCTGTCTGTCTGTTTGTCTGTTGAAAGCACGATAGCGCCCAAAGGAATTGACAATGACGTAGGCGAATGCAATTTGGTGGAAAGACTTATTTTTATCGTTGTCAGGTTGGTATTTAAAATGGGCTATGTCGGTCAAGTAGTTCTGGTACCTCCCATACAAAATCAATATTAGGCACATGTGTCTCTCTGTCTGTTGTTTAATGTAATTACGTACTACCTCACATGCCTAAAACTTTGCATGACTTGTATGCAGTGGAGGGTATCAAAGCATCGGCCATTCCGATGATAGCACTTTTACTTGTTTATATATCACAACGCCGAAAAGTTTAAACCATAGAAAAACCATACTGAGACCCCCAACTCACAATCCTCTTGCCGCTGGCCCCTCAATTTTTATTCAAATTCACCATTTTGTTTCGCTATCGGTGTCATGTCAAAAAAGAATCCATGTGACATGCAAAAACATACAAAAAATGCAAAACTAAATGCTGCCAACCCGGCAACCGTGGGGAAATGTGAAAGAGTTCGGGAATACCACATTTTTTCATTACTGTACGCCATTGGTTAGTTATTATAAATTGTTAAAAGGCGAATAATTTGATTTGTTTGGTTAGTAAAACTATCTAAAGTTGATGTTCTATATACTGGAAACATATTACGACAAACATGGTTGTGTATTTTCCGCTTTTGGATATCATTAACTTCGATTTCGTGTGTAAAGTTTTCCTAAATAATGAAGAAAATTTGCTCAAAATGTTTTCATTTTCCCTCAAACAATCTACATTGTTAATTTTTCATGAACATTTTAAGCAAGTGTGCACTTATTCCTAAAAAAAATATTATCCACACACAACGAACAATTTCAAATTAAACGGATAAAATTCTATGAACTCTGCCAGCAACTTTGCCCACAGCGGAAGTGTCTCATATCTCCTGGGAGTGTGTTGGTGAGCAGAATTTTTGAAGTTTCGTGACATTTGTCAATACGATTTTCTATGTAAGAATACTAGCGCACCAAACGTGAACACTCCATAAAAATATAGCTTGTAGGCTAAGTAACGGGAAATCGGCCGGAGTTGGTGGTCTCAGTATTGTCTCTGGTTTAAACCGTGAAAATCAGAAATTGCATTCTTTCAGAGGTGGATTGTGGGGATTTCTAAAAATTTAATTTTGTTGGGTATGGAGATGGAGAAAATTTTAATCTTGACAATGGGCTGAATTTGTTCATCGCGAATATTGGATCGCGGTTAATTTTTGTATTATTATTTTATTTTATGATCCTAAACATGACTTCAACTTTAATTTTCATTGTTTTGGGTTTTGTTTAATTATCTATATGAAGGGAATTATAATGGCTTATGTCCCTAACTTAACCTAACCTTATTCCATTCAAGAAATTATATTTTTTCAGACACCCCCCAGTCTGAAAATGTAATTTTGTATGGAAAGGAGAAAATATCGATTCAAAGGAATGACAAACACTTCGGAATTGACAATCGTCTAATTTTGCCCTCCTCTAAAAACGCGTTTTCAAAAAAAGAAAGAGCCGATTCGATATGGAGCCAAATCATGTAGTGAGAGCCACCCTCCATGCAAATGATGCTTGAGATAAACGGAACCTTATTTGACGTCAAGACCGAGGGACACGTGCACCACCTTTCAATTTAAATCGAGTCGCAATTGAATTGAACGGACTTGCTATTGCGTGCGGTCAGACATCTATCGAAATTGCATTGTGAAGAATGAAGTTAATCAAATGTATTTGATTTCGTTTCGGCACAATTTGAAATTGAAAGTCGGCTCAGTTATAATTTTGTTGCGCCACCTCAACCGAAACTTAGTAACGGAAAGCATTTGATTGTCAAGAATCTCAAATCAAATGTCATTGAAGTGACGATTTTAAGGGGAAAATTCAACGCCGAATATGTAAAGTTTGTTCTTTTATTTTCGTAGTAAGAATGGAAAAGACTATCAAAATGACCGTATTGGGGACACTTTCAGAAAGGGACACTTACGAAAAAGTTCGGACACAATGGATGGTCTATGTGAGCCACGAAAACGATTTTGTAGTAATCTATGAAAAATGAAGGATACATAATTCAAAAATGCAAAAAATATCAAATTAATATCAAAATTAAATGAAGCAGCATGTACATACTAGGAATCTACATTAACGATTTTGGGCGGAACGAGGTTTGCCGGGTGAGCTATTGTTTATAAAATTCACACTCATCTAATACTATAAACTGAATCGTTTTTCAATTATTTGAATAGATACCAATCAGTCTAGCGGAACCACCGATGCTTTCATGAAACTAATTTCGATGAATAGTTGCCTTAAGTGCACTGGTTTAGCTCCAGAAACCAGTCTTCTGTGCACCAGAGGTTCTAGATCCAAAACAACCACAGTTCAAGTGCAATTGGGCATATAAAAAATAAACCAATTAATTTTGCGTCTTTTTTCACAGAAAATAGTGATGAACCACTCACCTTAGAGACCACTTAAAAAGACTATCTGAAATAATTGCCAAATTTGTCGTTACTCTATACCTATACAGAGTTTTAAAAAATATCGCTGTTCCCTATACGTATCAGCAGTAGGTAGGACTGGAGCTATTGTTGGTGACCACCGTGGAATTGGTAAATGTACAGGTCGAATGACTTTTAATTCAGTCCTGACTTCCATTGTCACAATTTCATGGTTAACGCACAGCATCAACCACGTCATAGTTTCACAGTCATTGTTCTCTTAAAAGAAAGACAAAAAAAAAAATACACGTAACGAAGGATCTAATGGAGTCAACAGCGTTCAACAAATTCCACAAAAAAAAAAAAACGAAAAGAAAATAAATAAAAAGAATCTCATCCTGCACAAGTGAAATTACTCTTCCCAACAATGAAAAAGTACAGACATATACTGGAAGAGATTGCAAAATCCTTGCATGATAATGTTACCCTATTTTTTCGAAATGACAGGACTAAAAGCCTTACAGCCCTATTATGGCTATCAAATATCAATTATTTGATACTTGCTAACATCTATCAATTCATCGATAATTTGGTATTATGCGTATCAATTGATAATTTTTACCCCATTGTGAATGCTAATCAAAATATCATTGAGAATGGGTTCTGTTTTGAAGTTTGACGTTTCTAATTTGTATTTGGTTTTTGTTTTCTGGCTCAAAAAATAACTCTACCGACGACATTTCGGTCTAAAGTCGTTTTTTTTTTTAACAATAAAAACAATGAAATAAATTTTATGATTTGATGTTAATAAAAATCTTTAACAGCCCGAATATTTGATGCGTATCAACAAGAAATTTGTGGTCGATAGAAAATTTGATGAATATCAATTTTTTTGACAACCGTAATACCAAGTTTATCGATAAAACAATATAAAAAATACCGATTCATTCATTTTGTTGATATGTATCAACCATTATCAAATATCGTGTTGATAGCCATAATTGGGCTGTTAGTTAGTTCACTCTCTTCAATTTTTTTTCTATATTTACATTTTACACTACAGCGGCTGCCATTTTGGATATTTCACTTGTCCTCATCCCTTCTATACGTAGAACATCGAAGAAATGGGGAACATTTAAAAATCTAATAAGTCGACTAGATTGGTCTGGAGTAACGTCACATTTTCTTCGTGAGCCACATATGCGAACTATCGACTTAGTGCTCAGTCCCGACTATCCCTCCATAAACGTCAACTAAAAAAAGCTGCTCAATTGCCCAATCTACCCCCATCAAAAATGAAACACATCAAGTCAGCCAGCTCTCCGACTTATCAAACTAGATACTTGAAGGTCCCCTTTATCACCCCTTTTCTTTTTCGGTATGCAGATTTTTTTTCTTAACGCTTCTATTACTTTTTCTATAATCTCCTGTCTCAGAAAATCTACTAACACCGAAATAAAAGGGAAATCAATTTTAGTCGTTCATTACAAACTACAACTAGAATAGGTGTGAACTTTTAATAAGGGGAAAGTAAACGTAATTGAATAATTGATAAAGTTAGAAAGATCTTGTTCTTGTCATTAACCGACAGGACTGACAGTTCATTTCCACTTATGCTAGTCATTGCCATTAATTGTGTGTTGAAGTCTCTTTTGACTCGTTTTTGACGCGTTTTTTCAGGGGTATTTTAACGCGTTTTTCGAAGTGTTTACGTTCTTTGTGATTGGACGCGTTTTTTGATGCGTTTGTTTACACGCCTTTTTACATGTTTTTTATGCCTTTTTTCGGGAGCTTATTTTGACGCGCTTTTGACATTTTCCAATTCTTATTTTATTGTTTTGCAGTATTTTGTAAAGCAGAATTTTGAAAACAGCAATTTGAAAACAGAATTTTGTGAAAAGAATTTAGACCCATTAAGGAATTTTAGCCCAAGTAAAAGTAGTTAGAAAGTAGTTTTCTCATTTAGAAGAAACTACTTTGACTTAAATCCATCTGTGTGAAAAAGGAGCAGTTACTGTATAAAGAAAAATTGCAGCAAGAATATTCTTCTGTGAGCTCGCATAATCTGAACATTCCATTGCCTAAGGCTTGCCTGTTATTTCTTATGTATTCGCAAAAACTTCCTCTCGCTATTCGCACTTAGTTCTCTCGCGTTTGCTTTTGCGATTCGCCAGCGATTCTTCATTTGGCATTTGGCAGTGTTAAAAAGCAACCAACAAGCATCACCCTATCCGAACATACAAAAAAAAAGATTCACTCCCACCATATACGGCAAACGAAAATTCGAAACTGAAAGAAAATAAAATGAAAAATGGTGGTTAAGCGACGCGAAACCCAGGTTAAACCTTTGGGTACGTACGCCCAAGGAGACGAAATTGTATGCGGTAGTAGTTGGTTTCTATAATTACACAGATGCACTTCAGAATCGTCCGGAAACAAAAGAGCATGTATACGGTGTTTCATATTCATTCGGATCCTTGAATTTTTTTTTTTTTTTTGCATTCCATTATGTCAACGACGAATTCCTTTAGGCTAAAATGAATTCAAATTTCCTCCAAAAAAAAGAAGAAGCAAAAAACGAAAGACATCATACATTGTGTAGCGTTTCCAGGACACACATAGTGCCTGAGCTAACAGTGGAGAGGTTGCATTCGAAATCGTCCACTTGATGCTATTCACTGGGGGTTTTTCTCATTACGTTCGAGTTTTCCCGTTCTGAATTTCCCAAGAAGACTGGGACACAAGCGAGTTGTTGCATGTATCCGAAACTCCTATTGACTCGAAGGACCTTCTCATGCGAGACATTTCGCGTTGCACAGCGATATATATATATGAGATTTTTTGTTTCACCTGCAGTGGTACAATATGTACAAATTAAAAGACCCACCCTCCTTGGATGGGGCACGAACAGTCATTAAGTTTATCCCATTGAAAGCTGAATGAAAAGTGTATAGCTTCCGGGAGAGTGGGAAACATAATTAAGTGCGTGCAGAATGTGATGACAATGTCTTTCAAATATTTCACGATTTATTTAAAATCAAGGTGAGACTCTTGAATACACATCCTTCTATCACCGCACAAGAAAAACAAATCCATAAACGTCTCAGACGGAAAAAACAAATCCTTCCTGGCCTTACAACTCATTACCATGCGACCTTGATTTGCTTGGCTGGAAATGGGAGAGACATTTGCAATCGAGACGCCACTTATCTGGCTCATGTACATTTAGGGGTAAGTCATACTTAAATAGTATTAAATCAACCACTCTCCGGCAATTCCAATTGACATAGTTCGCTGTGTAGACTACAGCCTCTGGCAAATATCGATCGACGATTGTTCAAATGAATGAACGCATGACAGACTTATTTGAAGAAAATGCTGACAAGGACTGTGGGTATCGCATGATAGGTACAATTGTAAATTTTCTTCAGCCTGAAGATGACATTGATCTGAACCAATAAGGTTTTAATTGCCCACATCCACCAAAATGTGAATTTGCTGAAAAAAAGATTCCACATACGCCACAGTTGTTGGTCATGGACTAAAGTGAGAGTAAAATAACAAAAGGGGCTTTTAAGAGGCAGTCTTAACTGAAACTGCCAACACCTAAGGTGGGATTTTGTTTCATGTATAACAGTAGAATTTTGTTGTCAGGAGTCTTTTTCTCTTTAAAAGTCTCATGTTGAGAAAACCAAGTGGACCCAAAAATTAACAAGTTCAAGTTTATTCTGTTGTAGGCTCTGTACATGTACAGAAAATCAATCAACTTATTTGTTGAATAACCTTGTACATTTGTGTGACGCTGCACACAGGTAAATTTTCCAAAATTCATGGCCAAAACTATAAAAAAAAATTCCAATTTGTTGTTTCTAAGGTTACGTAACCAAAGGGAAAAAACGGAATTAGTGTCGCTTTTGTCCGTCCGAACCCACTAGACCAATTTTGTTTATTAATGCACAGTTATTTTATTTATGAACGTGATTCATCATAGGATTCAGATTGTAACTGCTCAAACAGTGGATGCTTCTAAGGTGCAAACTTTAAAGTAACAAGTGCAGTATGAAGTTTGGTTTGTGATAAGAAAGAGCTTTGCTTTGTTTTTCCTTTAATGTTTTTTGGGCGTTTTGTAAAATAATTTAACATGAATTCTGTTTCTAGTAATATGTTACAAAAAAAAAATAATTTAAAAAACCCAAAAAAAAACCGACTGACTGTAAATGCGTCTTGTTCATATCTTTTTAATTCTTTTTTTGACAGTCCGGGCTTTTTTGGTTTCTTAAATTAATTTTTTTTATATTTAATTTTTTAGCCTATGACACTCCGGGGAAGAATACGAATATTATGACACCTCACACTTATAAATCGGTCAAGCCGTTTAGGCTACAGGGCGTTACGTAGGAACGTACATAGGATACGCGCGAAACACATAACCCTCCCTGTGTCCAGTCGGGTAAAAAAAGTGATGTCCCCTTTCTGCAATGTCTTAAGCGTGAAGTTAATTTTTAAGCGAAGATAATGTTTTTGAGCAGTCAAAAATATATATCATTTTCTTTTGATACCTAATATAAAAGTTTAGTTGATTGAAATTGCTTTGTAATGGAAATACGTAGTCTAAAAAATAAAACTAATGTTTCCTGAATAAGAAAAAATATCATTTTATATTGGGACTTTTTAATATATTGGCTCTGAAGTCCTCTTAAGGACGCAGAACATTTTTTTTTAATTAGAGCTTCTTTTTATGGCACGGAATCGCGATCAATTTTAATTTTTCTTTCAAGATCTCAACTTTCTGACTTTTTAAGAAGCGGTACGTCTCATGGCATTAAACTTTTTTCCCAGAAAAATTGCAAAAACAAGACGAATATGGAAATTTCAGAGCAAACAAAGAAAATTTGAACTGATTTTGCTCATGAACATAAAAACAAATGGCTGACAAATGGTACCTCAAGAAATTACAACAACTTCTTAAAACAAAATACAAATTGGTTACAAGGTGAAATTTAGTTTCCATGTCGATCGAATTCGGACCTTAGCGAACGATCAAAAAAGATTCAAAGTAAAACAGAAGATTCACGTTCTAATCACAATAGCTGTTTTTTATTATCAGCTATGATCCATATAGATCATCGATTTACATGCACTTACAACAACGGCACATGATCCTGCTTCTCATCGAGATCACGAATCATGATTAGAAAATGATTTCTACTATTTCCGACTAGATGGCTTGTTTTGTTTTTAAATGTTGGTGTGCCTGTAAACGATAGCCACACAATCACGTTGCCAGACTAAAAAATGGAACACAAAAAATCAATTGATTTTTTTCGCATTCGAATAAAGTCCCTGTTCGTATTCCGAGTTATTTTGTTTTTTCTCTATAAAGGTATGTCCAGACCAGCCAAATATTTGATAAACAATTAAATACCTTCATGTTCCATATTTATTTCTAAAACACTTATTAAACAAAACAATTTTTATTAAATGCTTAGAAATATTTTGCTGGTTTGGATCTGGACACCAAAAAAACGTTTATGAAATGTTTCACAGTTACCCAATCGTGATGGGAAATATTTTTTGTTTTACAAGTATCCCTGCAGAAAGTGAGCGCTGTTTTTCGAATATTATTTGTTTTTAAATGAAATAAAAATGTCCAGAAAAGCTTTACGATTATTTGAATTAAATCGCGTGGCGCGTGATTGCCAAGACCAAAACTACAAAAATAAAAACTCGCTGCTAATAATCCCACCACATTATTTTCTTCTAGTCCAAAACAGGATAAAGTTGAAACATTTCACAAACATTTACACCCGTATTAATAAACAAGTAAGTATAGAAAAATTTTACGTAAATACTGAGTAACGAGTTGATAACTTTTACGCAGTGTTTATTAATACGGGGGTTAGTAAATAAATTTCAGAAATCTTTTATAAATGTTTATAAAATCTGTCCGATTTGCTTCGGACACATTTCATAACCATTTCTGAAATGTTTCGGTGGTCTGGACACATTTTAATATGCCAAGATAAATTCAAGCGGTAGCACCAAATATTGTTCATGTGTTGCATATATGAACATAAAATACTAAATTTTGTTTCACAAAAATACATTTGAAAAGAAAAATTATGCAAACTTGATTCAAATATGGTAACACCCCCGACTTTGCAAGTGAAATGACATGTGCCTTGTGTGACGTCACGTTGAGAAGAATATTTGCAATATTGTAGTGGCAATTTGAAGTTTGAAATACCCTGTATTATCTGTTTTGTTTTTGAAAGCAACTGTTACCACATATCCAAAATTAAACTTTTCAATGATCCGTTTTGTTTTATTTTCGTGATCTGATTCGGATCAGATCACGCTGATAATAAAAAACAGCTAATATCGAAGAACTAGGCTATGCCGTGCAGATGCAGCTTCGAGAACAAGGAAAACGTTACTACTCAAATGTGATGAAAAATATGAACTCCTTCACGTGCTGAAAAGTACCAAAAAAGGTTTTAAAAAATGGATCCGGAAATTATTCCATATACAGCAGAGTCGTTGTTGAAGGAAAATTAACTTATTTCCAATATAATCTGATTAGAGATTCTGAAATAAAACATGATAACCCCGCATCCAAACTATGCAGCAAAAAAAATATTATCCTGAAAACTTGGTCCTAACCGAATCAGTCGCAGAAACGCGTCACGAAACTAAAGCAAAATATGGAAGATATGTGCTTCACAGCCTTTTGGTTTCTTCTGACCCATTTATAAGTGGTTTGAGAGATTAATTTATTTGGATTATATTGGTTTTATTGAAATCTAAAATGAAATCATTTCAAATTGCGGAAAGTGAGTAATTGTCCATTGCAATTGATGCTTTTTGTTGAAATATTTGCTGGATGGGTTGCGGTCGGGTCGATGTTGAGTTGTATTTCCCGCCATTGAAGCACTCTGTGATAAACGATATTTTTCGTTTTGTTGTCAGGTGTGAAAAAAATCAAAGCGGACCGTTGATATCAGTGACATTAGTGTCATATTAAAATGATAACTATTATGATATCGATATTCACCGGTCAATGGATTTATCATCTTGATGTTGATATATAATATCCATCGCCTCCTTGCCAAAACATCAGTGGGTATTGCAATGCATCGTTTGAACGATGTGTTTCGGATATTCGTTGCAATTGCCCAGAGTCCCGACGTGTGAGCACAATATCGCGTGATTCCAGATTTTCTCCAACAATTACATCTGCAACCTCATCTATTGTTGGAGCGTTAAATGGGCATTCGTGCGTTCCAGCAGGACGTATCCTCTCTGATCACGACTTTTGAATAACCGAACAGATCTCAAATAATTCCTCTTCTCATTCCTCTCATTCCTCTTCTCTTGCCGTATTGTTTGTTTGGCGCTGATAAAGTTAATTTTCCACATTGCCCATGAAGTAGATTTGAAGGAATTTATGTTGTGCGTCTTCAAGCGGTAGAAATGATCCAATTCGATTGTGAATTTGGCCTTGGATCTGTCGAGTCGGAGTCGATGGCGAAATCCGAATCAATGATTTTCTTTAATTTATTTAATCTTATCGGAGACTATATACCTATACCTATACAGTCTAACAAATATATGTATGAGTATTGAGTACCCTCCAACTGTCAAATAGGTTATAGGTACTTAAATGCGTCTTGTTCATATATTTTTAATTCTTTTTTTTTACTGTCAGTCGGGTTTTTTGGGTTTTTAAATTAACTTTTTTTATTTTTATCTTTTGTGTGTCATAGGCTACACTCCGGGGAAGAATACGAATATTACGATACCTCACTCTTCAAAATCGGTCAAGCCGTTTAGGTTACAGGGCGTCCCCCGTAGGAACGTACATAGGATACGCGCGGAACATATAACCCTCCCTGTGTCAAGGCGGGTAAAAATAAAAGTCATGTATTTCTAGGAAAATGAATTTTCTTCATAATTTTTCTTTTTTCGTGCATTTTTCGGGAATTTTTCGAATTGGTGCGAATCATCGATATCGGTCCAGGCGTTCTCGAGTTATAGGTGTAGTAACTGACGTCACTCTCTTTTATATATTTAAATTATAATAACTTCACTGTTTTACATATATTAACAGCCGTATTTATTAGATTCCCTTACGACGCCTCTACGATGTTGTTTAGTTAAACATCGCGTACAAATTTACGCAGCCTCTATGTGGCTTTGCTGAAATTGTTATTTATAAAAAAATGTCGACTGACTGTTTAATACGCAAGGTTGGTGTCTAAATAAGTACGAAACTATTACAAGAAACCGAAATCTCTTACTTTTTCCCCGCGTAATGATATCAGCTGTTTCTGTGAAATAAAACTGACATCTCTCTTGTGAGATTTATTTTGTTTGTAAACAAAAATGGAGCAGCAACAAAAAAAAAAGAAAACGGTCGGAAAATTGGATTTCCTCTGACAAGGTGATGGTCAATCATATCAATGTCGTTAACAAACTTCACGAAGCTGAATGGCATTTTTAATTCAATTTTTAGTTTCATTTTAAATTTTCAAATCTACCCTGAAAAAAATGTAAACAAAATGACATTTCAAAAACGAAAAAAAAAAAATATGCAAGCTTTACACAACCTCTAAACTCAAATTTAAAGCAAAGTGCGTTTTGTTTATAAATCGCGTTTTCCTGCGTAAGGACATTTTAGAGGGTGCGTAAAGATAAGCAGACTCTACGGTGAGTTTATAAATAAGGCTGTAAATGTTAAGTGATTGAATTATTAAATGACAAATGCGAAAAGACCCATAACATTAATAATATTTTATGTTTTTATACTATTTTTCCGTTTTAAACAAATATTCGTGTAAATTTACTTGAAAATGGTCCATTTTATTAAACTATCTGCTTTGATATTCTCATGCAATAAATAATGAAAAAAACACAGAAAATAAGTTTGGCCTGTGTGCGCTGGCATTCAAATTAAATCTCCCACACGTGTTGGGCGGCTAAGAGCTCGGGTGGGTTCATACCCGGAAAACTAGACCGAGCATTGGACCTCCATTTAACCCACATGCAGTTGGTCGCATACTGTCAAATTTAAATGGGCCCAACAATGCATTCGCTCATAATAGTCGCATTCGCTCAATTTGACAAAAGTTTATCAAGGATCTTACCTAGAGCTAAAAGCCTTAGAAGTTAAATGCACTAATTTCAAAATCGAGGCTTTCGCATGTAGTGTACATCCGGCATTAGTTAGCGCTTACCCCAAGCAATAGCAATGCCAAAAAATAGCAACGTTGCGTTTAAAAACGTCGCGTATTAAAGCATTACAGTGCCGCAAAGCTTTATAAGGTCTCATAACCTTTCACTGCATTGCAGAGAATTGAATTCTGTTGCGCCTTGCGTTGCATTGCGTCGAGTTGACATTTTTACCACTTCGAAGAAATTCGTAGTTTTGCTTTGGGCTTCAGGCTTCAGCCTTTCGAAAAAGTGTCGTTTTGTTTTATTTTAGCTTTGCGTTGCATTTTCAACGTTAGACTTTCATCTGACACCGCCGGAAATTTGTATTTTTTTTTTGTTTTAAGAAGATTGAACGTAGAAGCTAACTCGCAGTAGTCCAACACACTAAGCCACTAATGGTATAATCTGACCACGAACATCGATGGCAGTGTGGACGGTATAGGGAGTGAACAACTGCCTCTGATTTGAAGTCATCAACATCAATCCACTTTTAGAAAGGTCGCCTTACAGGCTGGTTCATTGTTTTTCTCTGACCTTGGATCCGGCCAATCCGTAACTAACGACAACGAATTATTACCAAGTCCGAACAAATCAAGCCGATACCTCAGCTCTTTCAAATCATTTCCATATTCTTCCGCCATTTGATAAATTACCATTTCCAATTAATGGAACAATAGAAGACCGAGGGCCGAAAGGAGTCGTCTCCATTAATCTTCTGTACAGCGCAGCACGTCCAAAGGCGAGCGCAGAACATGAAAAATGAATTTCAACTGGCACCAGTGTATCTGCCTCCTTGAAATGCACTTTCTGGACGCACAATGGTGAAGCCGTGAAGGATGGGCAGCCCCCTCTCAAGGAAACAATAAATCAAAGGTTACATTCCGAAAAAGTTCATTTATATCCTCGAGATAATGGGCCAACGAAAGAAGAGGCGGCCAGAAACAAGCACGAGTCTGAATCTTGGCCAAGCCCATCCTTTTGTGACGGGAGGCGAAATTCTTCTTGTCCGACACGTCATTGTCCAGCTGTCACTGACTCCATCAGTCAGTGAATTCATCATCATTTGATCCAGTCAATCACTGAGTTATGATGACTAATCCTGGTGCAGCTTCATTGGGTCCACAGCGTCTAATGTCATAGAAATCTTTTTATAGACATTCCCTCACGGATAACAGAATAGGTACTCGTACAGTTACATCTCAGTCACTTCTAGTTTTATAATTAGACCGAGTCGACTGACTAATTCGCAGCCAGATCAGACATTTTGACTCCGATGACTGTGGCGGGCACTTGGCAGTTGGCACTGCCAGATACACAACTGGCAGATGGACGTCGACTGCAGGACAAAAGAACAATACGACGCATGCCAAGCTCGATGAACTGAAACAAAAAGGCGAAGAAAGCCAATCCCGACCCGAAATGCTGTTCGCTGACTGTCGCTGCTGATAGGTGTGTGTTGCGACTGTGACGATGTACGGCGGTCGCATTGTCGGTTCGCCTATCTGTGATGTGTTTGTCACCGGAATAGATTTGCGATTAGGTCTGAAATAAAACATTCGACGAACTGCAAAAGGCTGTGTCGGCTTTCGGCTATTCTATGAAGAGGTGCGCGACGAGAAGAGTTCTGCGAAAACGAAGCGGTGCTGACTGTCTGTCTGGCAGTTGCCAGTAGCAGAAGTTGACTTGTTTTGTTTGCCGCTATCGTTGGCGATTATTTTTTATTTTATTTTTTTGCTCCTCTTCATTGTTTTTATATTTGGACGAACAAAATGACATTTCACCGCTTCAACTTGGGAGGTCTTCAGCGTGCAGATGTGAGGCGGAAACGAAAACGAAAGTAAGAATGTAAGTTGACGGGTCATGTATGATAAAGGGTGATTTTTTAGCTGGTTTGGTTTTGGCAACACTGGTTTTGACAGCTGACGTGTGTTTAGTACCTTGTGTCACTGTCAAACAGCTTCAGTTTGGTTTGCAATTTAACCATGGATCGTCTTACAAATGAACAACGCTTGCAAATTATTGAATTTTACTATCAAAATTCGTGCTCGGTTCGAAATGTTCATCGCGCGCTGCTTCCATTTTATGATCGGCATTCTCGACCTTCTGAGCAGTCTATTCGGAAGATTGTGACCAAATTTCGCACCAAATTTACTTTGTTGGACATTAAACCACCAACACGTTTACGTACTGTGCGTAGTGAAGAAAATATTGCGGCCGTATCAGCTAGTGTGACAGAAGACCGCGAAATGTCGATTCGGCGCCGTTCCCAGCAGTTAGGCCTTTGTTACAGCACTACGTGGAAAATTTTGCGGAAGGATTTGGGCGTAAAGCCTTTTAAGATACAGCTGGTGCAAGAACTAAAGCCAGCCGACCTACCACAACGCCGAATTTTTGGTGAATGGGCTCTTGGAAAGCTGGCCGAGGATCCGCTTTTTTATCGAAAAATTGTGTTCAGCGATGAGGCTCATTTTTGGTTGAATGGGTACGTAAATAAGCAAAATTGCCGCATTTGGAGTGAAGATCAGCCAGAAGCATTGCAACAGCTACCAATGCATCCCGAAAAAGCCACTGTTTGGTGCGGTTTATGGGCCCGCAGCATTATTGGGCCATATTTCTTCAAAGATGATGCGAATCGCAGCGTTACTGTCAATGGTGAACGCTACCGAGCGATGATAACAAACTTTTTTTTGCCCGAAATGGAAGTTCTTGACTTGCATGATATGTGGTTTCAACAAGACGGTGCCACATGCCACACAGCACGCGAAACAATGGCGCAATTGCGAGGCGAGTTTGGTGAACAGTTAATTTCACGTTTCGGGCCGGTCAATTGGCCGCCTAGATCGTGCGATTTGACACCATTAGATTATTTTTTTGTGGGGGTATGCCAAGGCTAATGTGTATAGGGACAAGCCCGCTTCGATTGACGCACTGGAAGCCAACATCCATGCATTCATTCGTGAGATACCGGCCGATATGTGTGAAAGAGTATGCCAAAATTGGACTCAGCGGATGGGCTACCTGAGACGCAGCCGCGGTCAACATTTGCATGAAATTATCTTTAAACATTAAATTGCAAGGTTCAAACTATCGATTCAAATAAATATTTCATTCATTTTTTCGAATTTTTTGTGTTTTTTTTTTTAAAAAAAGTTCTAAACCTCTTAAAAAATCACCCTTTATAAGCTACTGGGGACGTTCGGTTACATGGGACATGTAAAACTTCAACTAGATTTGTCTGGACTAGGTATACGAATTCGGTGACCAATCTTGTCGACTTAAGATAACTGGATTCTTGAATGTACTTGTTAGATATCTTGCGAAAATTCTAAATTTCCAGAGTATCGTCAGAAATGACCCTTTTTCTCTCAACGGCTCTTTTTTGTTTATTATTGTGAATTCTTCGAATTGTCAACTGAGTATGTGGGCAGGATTTTCTTGACTACATCTGTCACCTTAAAAAAAACTATTCACGTGACCTCTCTAGGACAATGAAAACTGAAATACATCAGTCAGTCAGCGGTCAGATTTACTAAACTAGAAATCCGAACGTCTCCTTTCATGGGCGTTACAAGACCTATTGACAACCGATCGCACAGTGTTAACATCTGGAAAAACGTCGGATCACGTCAGAATGTTTTATCTGGAAATGGAATTGAATTGAAGTGAACATCGGGCCACATAGTATCGTGGAACGCAGAAATACGTTAGGTCGCGCCAAAGGGTGGTATCGAGAGAAACCGCGTCATAGAGTAAAAGCCGAAAAAAACTCGGACTGAACGTCGGAGCATAGTTACAAAGGCTTTCAAAAATGTAAGCCAGGAATCCAATTCCAATGCAACATCTGTTCAAAGAAAGCCTTGCGAATTCTATGTGATGCGGTACGACACAATATGGCTCCTTAGCGGTGCTTGTATTGGTTTTTTAGGCCTTGAAACAAACAGCATGGATTTTTAAAGGGCAAATGGAAGAAATCAAGAGTTCTACTGGTCTCTTGCGGTTAAAGACGTTCGACGTTAAACTTGGCTTGACTCTTCGAAATTTCATCAAGCGTATCATCTACCATAACCAACCCAGGTCATTTGCATTTCCATCGGCGAGTGATCCCATAAGACCCACGTCGACAAACGTTGGTGTGAGTTGGCGGATTGTTATTAGACGCTCGTCCACATGTATAAATCTCAAGAATTCTTGCCAACTTCTGCTTCCGGTCCGCTTCAAGTCCGCATGTACTAAGACGACTCTTCTGGTCTCAGCGGACAGAAGGAGCAGCTCACTACTTGTACAAGGAAAACTGTACCACAAATGAAAATGGAGAACCAACGCGTCCGTCCCAAGAAAGCTATACAGTTTCAGTCAAGTTGGGAATATTATGGCCAGACCAGTTATCAATATTGCAAGATCAGCGTCTTTAGAGTTAGCTACCTATTCCCAGCTATTTTTTTTTTTTGTAGTATAATATTGAATCTTACTCCCACATAAAGTTGCAGACGGTTCAGTTGAGTGGAAGTTCTCCGTAATATCAATTGTGTCTCGCGTCTAATGCGGACATATTTACACTGCACCACCCACCGAGATTTAAAAAAGTACACCGATTCAAATGGAGCCTCGATTGCTGTTACAAAAAAAAAATTATTTTCCATTTCAAATAAAGGATTTTTAAAAAGTTAATCGCAGCCGATTGTAGACTGCAGTCTTTTCCTTTAAAAACGCTTCCCTCTCATTCCACCTGACCAGATTCGCATCCGTCGCCGTGCCGAACTCAGAGAAATAATCTCCATTATTTCGAAATGGTTATTTTCGGTGGTCGTTCTTGAAAATTCTGTGAATTTTACCTGCATAATTCCTCGGTAACTGACGGGTAATAAATTCACTTGCTACTTGGTCTACACGAAGATGCTTAGTCGGGGTAGTTACCCTCATTCCTTTGAATACGATTTGCACGCTGAAATTCTTTGTCCTTCAGATGCACTCTGTTCGAGGTTCATATAAATTTTGCTTTGCGAACGCTCTGATGCCCGCAATGTGCGCAAAGTCCTCCAAATGTCCTTTTCCATTTCAACTGACGTTTTACTCAGTTGTGGCCCAATCCGACGGCTAACCTAACTAAACAGAGAATGGAAATGATGTTTGACTTCGTCATGCTCTCAGTTGGATTGGTGTTTTGTAAACGTTCACCCTCCGCGAAAAAGTTAAATTGAACGTTTCCTTTAGGAGTCTTCTATGCTGAAAATCCTTTCGAAATTTGCACATCATTTTCGGTCGCGTCTTTGTCGAAGTATTTTACTGCGAATGTGTTGCGCTAGAAGAAATCATACTCCTATAATAGTCAAATTCTTTCTTTCTTTTTTTTAAGAGGATGATGGCAGTGCTTGCACTTCTTATGGCTTCGATGACATTTCACGGATGAGTTGAAAAATCTTATAAAATGCATTCAGCGCAGTCAGCGCTGTATCGCAATGATAGCAGTTGGTTCGAGGGTTAGTCCGTAGGGAGGGTTTTAAATGAATCTGAGTGAAATGGTATGCGAAGGGATGTTAAGGTGTTGATAAAGGAGTTCGTTTCAGTTTTTATATTTATTTTCGTCTTCATTGAATTTCATTTTGATGGTTTTGTTGCAGAAGAGAGGACTAAATTCAATTGAGGGTGAGTTGTCTACGAAGCTTTTTTGTAATAAAATATCAGCCATAGCAGGTGTACGGGATGCAAGTGCGCTGAAATTGCAATAAAGTTTGTTATGCAAAGTCCTTCAAATTAAATAACTTTAAGTGCAACACCCAAATGTGAATTATTTATTTATCAGGGCAATTAGCGCTTAAAATTCAAACTAAAAATAGTTAACACGTTGAAATAGTGCACTCGAATATTTTTTCAACCCTAATAAAAAGAAGTGGTTGTTACATAACCACAAAAGGCAAATTTGCAAATGCAAAAGCTAGAATAATTGACAGCTGAAAATCTGTGCATCCAAGAAAAGCCAAAATTTATTCACTGGGGAAGAGTTCGCAGTTTCTCGACTTCAAACAAATTGTCTTTGCATGCAGGTATCTGATGTTACCTACTGGCAGCAAGAGGATTTTGCGTGTCCATTACCGCAAGTGTCTTTTAAAGGCTCCGTACCCAAAGGGAAAAAACGGGACCTTATTAGTTTCGCTTTTGTCCGTCCGAACCCACTAGACCAATTTTGTTCCCAGGTCTATCGCAGAGACTAATTGACGTAGAAGGCTAAAATTTGCACACTACATCCAGTATACCCTCTAGTTAAACAACAAAAAGCTGTTTATTTCTTGATTTACAAAAAAATGGATGTATACCTTTTTTGTAGATCATGCTCGTAGTTATATACCTAGTACTGCCATAAATTCTGTTACACAATTATCAAGACTCATCTCTTAAAATTTCCAATTAGAATAGACCCGTTAACTTTTTTTTAACATGTGCATTGTTAACTTGGCCACATTTGCTAAAACTTCTCGGAATATCGAGAATGTTCTTTTACCGGACTATTGGTCGATTCAGCGAATTGTCTGAAGTGGAGGACAGGCCAAGAAGTGGTCTCTCGCGCGTCGCACGTACGAGTGCCCTTCAGAAGCAGAAGATCATGTCCAGGGAATTGAACGAATCCGCCAGATCGATGTCTAGGCTGGTTCGAGATGATTTTCACATGAAAGCCTATCGTCGATCAACAGGCCATCTTTTAACTCGTCAACTAAAAAAAATTAGGGCGGAGAGATGCAAGAGTGCCTTGCTGTGGCACGCGAACAATGGGCATGAAAACATTCTTTTTACGGATGAAACAATTTTTACAGTGGAAGAAGTTTATAACAAACAAAATGATAGAGTTAATGCTTTGTCATAAAAGGAAGCGAAACAAATTATTCCAAGGCTTCAGCGTGGCCATCATCCCGCTTCCGTAATGGTTTGGTAGGGGTCCCTCACCAAGGTGTCACATCTCTCCATTTCTGTGAAAAAGTTGTCAAAACAGGTGCAAAAGTTTATCAGGAAGATGTGCTAGAGGGTGTTGTAAAGACGCTAACAAATACTCTATTTAATGGAGTTGGGTCTTTCAACAAGACTCTGCTCCGGCGCATAAAGCCTAAACCACACAGGAGTGGCTCAGGGTCAATATTCCTGCTATTATAGCCGCAGAGGATTGGCTGTCGGGAAATCCAGATCTGAACCCATTGGATTACAGTTTGTGGTCAGAATTGGAGAAAAAGGCTTGCAAAACACGCCACGGAAATTTGGAGAGCCTAAAAAAATCGTTGACCGTGGCAGCGTCAACGATGTCCATTGAAACAGTACGTGCCGAAATAGCTCAATGGACGTTTGAGAGCTTGTGTTAAGGCAAAAGGTGGTCATTTCAAGCGATATTAGATATAGAAAACTTTATTGGTTGCTAGGACATAATTCGGAAATGTCCATTGAGAATACAATTTTATTATATAACCAGATACTGAAGCCTGTTTGGACATATGGTATCCAATTATGGGATTGTACAGAGAAAACAAATGTAAAAATTACACAAACATTCCAAAACAAAGTCCTTCGGGGAATAGTTGCATCGTGATTTGCAGATTGATCTTGTAACGGAAGTAATTAAAAAGTATGCAATTCTTCACAATGTGCGTCTGCAGATGCATATTAATCCTGAAATAGAAGACGTCTTAAATGTACGAAACAATATTCGTAGATTAAGAAGAATTAAACCTCACGACCTTATAATCTAAAAAAAAATAATGAGAACCCGTATTCAAATTGTAATACCTTCTCAAACACAACTGAACGTTGAAACTAAAATCATTTGTCGATCTTTCTTGGATTGGTCATGATCAAGGAGGTGCTTTTAGTGCGGTTAGAGTCCCACACTACTCTGGGTTTCTAACCCCATTGTGTCTTTCGAGATTTTCACCTTCAATAACAAAAAAAAAATAAAAATTTCGAGCGATGTATTTTTTTTTTTAATTACCAATAATATTGACTAAACAATGAAGAAAAAACCAATTCAAAATGTTTACTCGTTTTTTTTCTAGGGCACTAGGTATGTGCCGAAGACTGTTTTGCGGAAAAGTTAATATTTTAAAAAGATATTTACGAAAAACAGTCAATCACTATATAAAGTACGCTCCTTTTAACCATTTTCATTCGTTATTGGTTTGTTCTCTTAATCGAATACTTTTCCCCATGCACACATAAGACACTAATGTGTTTTTAACTGCGATGGGAGCTACGTGGAAGGCTGCAAAACTAATCGAGAATCTGAACTTTTTGACTCTGTTCTAGGTCCCAGAGCACACAGGGATTGCGGGAAATCAGATATTTTCAGATTAAATATTCTAAGCAAATCGCAGAGACGTTTTTCTCGGGATCTGAACTTGTCATCCTTTATCCTCGATGGCTACACTTTAAAACTGTCGAACTAGATGCTCATTATCATGCAGGTGGCGATCGAGACAAAGTCGGCAGAGCTTTATGTCCTCAGGAAACAAATTATTGTCCACGAACAGTAGGGATTTGTAGGGCTGATTACATAAACAAGGTAATGTGGTTGTGGACTCTTGTTTTTCTACGTGGATAAGGTTTGAGTGTCAAGTTTTACTGGTCAGAATTTTCTTTTCTTCTTACACCAAATAGTAAGTTCTTAGCCCAAAATTTGAACTTCCTGTATTCGCGTCTTTTACAGTTCTTCGGTAGGTCATGCTCGCTCTTACTGCTGCTAACGTGAACGCGGCGAATTATCCGACCAATATCAATCCGGGGGACGTTGCTTGTTACTTCAAGCGAAACATAAATTCAACAGTTCTGTGCGTACATCCACAGTGGTATTCCCTAGTAGATTTTTCTCTGTTTCGTAGCGAGCTCCTGTTTTCTTTTTATAAAACAGATCAAGCTCTCCTTACTCTTACCCCGCTGCCCATTTTAGTGGTACAGCGGTTTCAGATGCACATTTTCTGTCACATTCTTCCGGCATTCAGCATCATAGCACAACATTTTTCTATCCTTCTTATTGGAAGAGTTTCTCATGCAGTATTCGATTGGACACTCTCAGAGCACTTCTTTTGCTCTAGGTCTAGGTTGGTACGAAAAAAAAAAAAACAATCTTTTTCCGATTTCACAGCTCTTTTGCGAATCTGTTTTTTTTTTTAAGTTGCTTCAGATTTACCAATACAAGTGCGTTTGAGTTTGACAACCCTTGGAGTTTGTTACATTTCCGAGAAATTTTTCAACTGCAAAGAAACGCAACGCATCGGGTGGATCTATTTTTGGTAGTTATTTATGTGGATATGTTTACAAATCAATCTGGGTGCAAATTTTGAATATAAAATCTAACCAGTGAATGGAAAACCCTTAGAAAAGTGTCGAAAGCTGCATATATTCTAATCGCACGAATATCAACAAAAGAAGAGCAAGTGACGTTTTAATTTTCGATTAGACACCAGGGTTGACATATGTGCTACGATCGTAACTTTTAAGTTACAATGGACTTTGAAAAAGTACACATTACAATCGCCCCGAAAAAGTTACACTCAAAGTGTATTTTTTTTCAAAAATCTCAACATTTTCGCAGATTTGAATGTTATGTACATGATTTATTTTCACTAATAACAATTACGCGTATGGAAAACGACGAGAACCAAAAAAATTTGGATTTAATGTTTGATTTAGCAGCAGAAATCTGAAATTTTAGCTCAAAATACGAGTATGAATTCGAAAACCAAGTAGGTCAAATCAAAAGTGGCATCCGTCAAATCCAATTAGTTGAAATTCACACTGGGGCGAGTTCCAAGTTCCAAATTAGTAAAGTAAATTAGTATTTACTTTGGGAACTTAGGGCTTGCCACTTTATGTACATGCATATGAATTTTTCTGAATATCTAAAGTGTGGCGCGTTAATTTATTACGGCAGTCGAATAGCGGTAGGGTTGTATGTCTTAACAACTAAAAGTTACACAAATCAGATGAGTTTTCCCTTTTTCAACTTTCTCATTGCAATTTAAAACAATTTTGGTTCATATGGTTCACAACAGTGACAACTTGAAGGTTGAAGCTCGCCTCTGGTGGAACAACAAAATTTAGTCACAATAACTAACAGAAGTTGGCTTTTGTTAAATTTATTTTACTTTTATGAAATGCTAGGTGGGATCTAGAGTTCACTGCCTACCAACAGAGGTCTTTAGATTCGATTTTTTTTTTCTATTTCTAAGGGCCATGCATATTTAATACACTTTTATGTGTATCCAGAATTAGTGCTTTTATCCATGATTCGGAAGTTTCAGTTAGAATGAATTATAGCTTCTCTGTATATGTTAATAACGATTTACGAGTACCTACCTACATATTTTTGTAACTTTTGCATCTTACAAGATTTTTGAGTGAAATTGTTAATCCTTTCGGAAATGTTTTTAAAGAAATTGGAATTCAATATTGATCATGAAAGTTTATTATTATGCAGATAAACAATTTGATTTCTTTCAAAATGAAAGTATGTGATCGCAAATTATGTGGGAGGACTTAATTGGTTTGACAAAGTACACTACTTCAACTGCTAACAAACATTTTTATCAAAACCGAAAATTTGGTGTTCGAAAGTTGCTTATGTTATGTTATGTTATGTTAAAGTGGCTCTCGCTGAGAGAAACACTTAGGCCGTTGATCGGCCCATTGTGCATACCACTGGTGTTTAGGGGTTCCTTTACTGGTTACTCATTGGGAACCATTTGCTACCGTTAATAAAGCCAAGAATGCTGGCAGCACTGATGTTGCAAAGATCACTAAGATCATTGAGGAAATAGTTTCCTAAGTGCGCCATCCTTAGGTTGGATAGAGCAGGGCAGCTACAGATGAGATGGGTGACGGATTCGTCCTCCTCCTCATCCCTACAGCTTCTGCAGAAGTCATTATGTGACAGTCCAAGTCTTTGCGCGTGTCTGCCCAGAACACAATGACCGGTCATGACGTTAGTGACCAGTGAAATGCTACGTCTATTGAGACGTAGAAGCTCTTTGGATCTTTTATTATCCAGTGTCGGCCAAGTAAGCCTGGCAACATCACAGTATCCTAGATGTTTCCATCTGTGACTTGCTGTCCCTGTTGCGTTCGCATTGATGATATGTTTAGCGTAAGACAGCGGTGCCTGCACGTTGTGCAGTCTTACACTATCCACGCCGGAGGAGCCTAATCTCGCAAGTTCGTCAGCTGCACAGTTCCCTGGGATATCACAGTGTCCCGGAACCCAGCAAAGGGTAAGGTTGTACTGTCCAGCTATCTCGTTAAGAGATACGCGGCAATCTTCCACCGCTTTAGATCTTATTTCGCTGGATATTAAGGATCTGATGGCAGCCTGACTGTCAATATATATGACAATATCCCTGTGTGATATTTCATTAATCAGCAGCCACGCTGTGGCTTGACGAATAGCTGTGATTTCGGCTTGGAAGACACTACAGTGTGCCGGGAGAGAGAAGGAGAGTCCAAGGTTCAGTTCTTCTGAGAATACCCCTGCTCCGACTCCCTCTAATGTTTTGGAACCGTCCGTAAAAATTGACAGCGCTCCTTCGTGTAGGACATTTCGTGAGTCCCATCGGGATCTGTCCGGTATTTCGCATTTAAAGCCCTTTTCGAAGTCGATTTTCGTAGGCAGATAGTCAGTAATGGAGGGTAGGGGGCATGTCTGTCGGAGGATGCTGGCATGTCCAGTTGATTGTCCTCTCCAATGCTTACCCTCTCTGAGTCTGATAGCCGCGTTAGCGGCGTATTCCTTGCTGACGATGTCTAGAGGAAGAAGATTAAGCATTACTTGTAGAGCGGCGGTAGGAGATGTCCTCAGTGCACCCGTAGTGCTGATGCATGCCAGGCGTTGAGTCTTCTCAAGGGCCTTCAGATTGCACTTCTTATCCAAGGCCGGCCACCACACGACGATGCCGTAAAGTATGATCGGTCTGATCACCGCAGTAAAAAGCCAATGCATTATGTTTGGTTGAAGGCCCCATCTGGAGCCGACAGCCCTCCTACAGGAGTAGAGTGCCACTAGGGATTTCCTAGAACGTTCGGCAATGTTCTCCCTCCATAAGAGTTTGCTGTCTAATATAAGCCCTAAGTACTTGGCACTTTTGACAAACTCGAGTGGAGTGCCATTGAGATTAGGGGGGGTGATAAGAGGAGTCTTGACCCTTCTAGTGAATAGAACTAGATCCGTTTTTGTCGGATTGACGCTTAGACCGCAGCTTTTGGTCCAGGCGACTAGCTTACGTAGCGCAAGTTGCAGAATATCGGAAAGAGTCTGTGGATACTTTCCTGAAGTAAGTAAGGCGACGTCATCCGCGTAGGCCACGACTTTGCATCCGGAAAACTCCATGGAAATCAGTAATTCGTTGAGAACTAGATTCCACAGTAGCGGAGATAGCACTCCCCCTTGGGGGGTACCCCGGTGCACAAGTTTTTCGACAGCACTGCTGCCAAACGTGGCTGTCACCCTTCTGCGGGTGAGAATATGGCCGATTAGGCAGCATATTTGTTCGCCAATATTTAGCTTGTTTAAGGCTTGAATAATCGAACGAGTCTCTATGTTATTGAAGGCCCCCTCTATGTCCAGGAAAACTGCCATAGTGTATTCCTTGAATGAGAGGGACCTTTCGATCGAGCCGACGATTGAATGAAGGGCGGTCTCAGTGGATTTGCCCTTTTGATAGGCATGTTGAGAGCTAGAAATTAGCGCTTGGTCAACAGTGCTTTTGATGTGAAGATCGATGATCCTCTCAAGTGTTTTCAATAGAAAGGAGGACAGACTGATTGGTCTGAAGTCCTTTGGAAGTGTATGTGAGGTCTTACCTGCTTTGGGAATGAAAATAACTTTAACCAATGTCCAGGAAGAAGGAATGCGCCCCAAGGCTATGCAACCTGCCAGAATCATCCCCAGACTGTCTTTGACAATGTGAAAGGCGTTCTGTAGTTGCGCCGGGAAGATGCCATCCGGACCTAGAGACTTTTGCGGTTCAAAGCTGTTGACGGCCCACTTCAGCTTTTCCTCGCAAATGGTGATTGCATTTGGAAGGGTACCCAAGGGGGCATCCCTACTGAAGTCAGGATTACCAGTGACAGGCGTGCAGCCAGGGAAATGGGCATCCATGAGCAGATTCAACGATTGTTCTTCTGATTCTGCCCATTCGCCATTGAGGTCTTTCAGTACACAGGGTACAGGGGTGGATTTAGAAAGGACTTTTCGCAATCTGGAACACTCATTCGTGTTGTTGATGCTCTCACAGAAATTGCGCCAGGAGCTACGTTGTGCCTTACGGACTTCCTTTTTGAAGATTCGTAGGCTGTCTTTGTAAGCTTCCCAGTCCGTGTTTAGCTTCGATGTTTTGGCTCTGTTAAAGGCCTTCCTGCTCTTGCAGCGAAGCGCGATAAGTTGCTTGCACCACCACGGGGGTTTCCTGCCATCTCTCACTATGGTGGGAGGACAGGAGCCCGTGAAAGCCTTATCCAGGGCTGAGGTGAGAACGTTGTTCAACGAATCTAGTTCGGCCTGATCGCTAGGTGGCGAGGGTCTGAGGCTAGCTAGATTCGCAGACAGGATTGTATTGTGTTTGACCCAGTTTGTTTTCCTTCGGTTGCGGAAAAAACATGAATGAAGCTACAGTCTAGAGTGAAGTAAATGTACCGGTGGTCCGAGAAAGATGGACTGTCCGATACTGTCCACTTTGAGATAGCCAAGGAAATATTAAGAGAGGCTAAGGTAACATCTATTACCTCTTGCCTGTTTTTAACAATGAAGGTTGGACTATCCCCTCTATTGCAAATTACTAGGTTAGTTTCTACTAGATAACCAAATAAAGACTCACCTCGAGGGTTTGTGTCGGTACTGCCCCATAGATCATGGTGTGCATTTGTATCACACCCTATCACGACTCCGGTCTTTTTGTCCTCCGCTTCCTTGACCATCCGTTGTAGCTCAGCAGATGGCGGGTTGGCTACCTCGTATGGAAGGTATCCAGACGCCAGCCAAACCGGATTGCCGTCGTACGGAGTTAGCTGCGCTGCAGCAAGATCGCCTGTGCTATGCTGGGGGATGAAAGTAAGTTTTAACGTTGTTTTAGCAAGAATGCAAGCCCTGATTTTACCTTTACCTTCCGCGTAGTAGAGGGTATAGCCGGGAGCCCTGAGCCCAGTTACGCGGTCCTTGGAGAGCCACGGTTCCTGTATCAGGGCGACGTCGAGTCCGTCCTCGATGAGGCGGACCATTAGGTTGGCGGTTGCCAATTTGGAGTGGTGTAGGTTAATCTGTATCAGATTTAGCGGCATTGCTATCCGATACAGATTTCTCCACGATGGTAGCATTCAGATCCTCTAATGGCGAATCGGTGTCGGCCGAGGATGATGCGGAGGAGCTGGGCACGTTGGCTGCAGCGTTGCGTAGGTCATCTCTCCTGAAGAGCTTTAACTCCACCTCCTTCAGGCCGAAGTTGATGGTGAAGTTCCTATCCCTGAGAATCGGGATAGACTCAGCGGACATGGAGATGACCAACGAGCGACCTGTCTTCTTGGACTCCTCCTCGGAGCCACGGGGATTTTCAACGACCTTCCAGTCTTTGACAGGAAGGCCAGGGTTTTGGAAGCCCATAAGGGCAAGAACTTTGGCGGGATCGCGTGGTTCGAGAGGAACCCAGACCCTAGCTCTTGGTCGGTGGGGGATGGAATTCCGGTCCACCACCTCGAGCTTGGCCCCAGGCCAGACTTCACCGAGGCTACCGATGGCTGCCCGGATGAAGTCGACCGAACGTTGATCGTCGCAGGCGATCAGTTTGACGAATCCCTGATGCCATCCAGCGTCCTTAAAGATGATGGGCTGCTGGTTACTGGTCATATACTCACAGAGGCAGTTCATCACTCTGTTCTCTATGAGTCCCCACTTTTCGTAAGTGAGTTTGCCTTCCTCATCCGATAGGTCCACAACCGCGACTATCAGGTTGTCCTTGGCCGCGTCCGAGAAGGATTTGGAACCCACGATGGAGCTCCTAGCCCTCTTTGATGCGTTGGACACCTCGTCAAGGGATCTGCGCCTTTTGGGTACAGATCCAGTCGCTGCTGCGGTCCTACCCCCTGTAACGCTCGATGAGCTGTTAGCTAAGGGGCGAGTCTTCCGAGTCTGGCCTTCTCTTACGAGCGGTCTCTTTTTGCCCAGCGGTGGGGCAGAAGGTTTTTTACGGATAGAGACCTTTGAAGTTGAGGGGGTGGGGTCCCTGTTCGCGTGTCCAAGTACCCAGGGCGTTGCCCATGAGTATGAAGCTCTCTCCGGCTCGGTCCATATTTTTTCCGCCTTCGAGTGAAGACGGGCAAATATGCGCAAAGCTGCCTTGGCCTCGCGACCAAGTGACCTATCTCTGAGATCTGCCGGTGTGGGTGTAGGGGGACGCGGAAAGCTGCATAAAGCAGCAGTAGGTTCCACAGTGATCTCGTCTGAAAGCAACGAGCAATCACTGGCAGCATCATTAATGCAGAGTTCCTGCAGATGCTCTTCCACGCGTTGCGTGGGGGTGGCGCCGCTGGCTGCCGAGGTTGTTTTTTTAGTTTTTTTGTTTTTGTTTAGGTTTGAAATATTGATCCCACGAGTAGCTAGGGAAAGGAAGTTCGATCTGCACAGAGCCCCGCATTATGCAGACAAGGCTATTTAATCCAGAGGGCGCCCGGTATCTGGATACACCGTATTCGACCAGCGCTATTTTTTTTTGAGACCTGGGCCCACGGCCTGGTTGATCCTCGGCACGGTACGTCTGACGCCTTGATCCAGCCCAGGGGGGAGTGAGGGGATGAGAAAGGAGGGATGGGATAGGACGGGTTGATTACCACTTAGTTCGTAGAGCTGGTAAGCTATATGGCAGATGGCGAATGCCGACCTAGCCGACCTACCATGGTTTGCTCTACTTAAGCCTCCACACCACGGCAAGGTGAGTAATCGTTGTCAATCGTAAGATTGTCCCCCTCACAGGCTTTTAGTGAGAGGAAGGAGGTAACTTAAAGTACCTACCTATTGTGATTGTTAAATTCGTGTGGAAAATGAGAGACGGAATAATTTTAAACATTAACATTGCTCATGCATTTTGGATATAACTGTTGTACCTTGTACCCGTTTTATGTAGATAGCCTTTAGAAAACTAATGCAAGAAATTGAATTGAATTGCATTAAGTTTATGTCCACATGTTGCATATATCGTTTTCGAGAAAAGTCCAAATTTTGAAATCGCCGTGCAAAATAAAAAAAGGTTCCGAACTTAAAGCCCACAAGCTCTCAAAACGAAGTTTGAAACAAATGCGCCTAGCTGTAGGCCTTAGAAGCTGACGGACGGAATTGCGAAATATTAAATAAAATTAATAAGCATCTCGAAAACGAAATCTTTCTCCTATTCGTATACGAAAATAAAAAATACAATTAAGCCCGAAAAAATACAATTAGAACTAAGATTTGCTTACAGTCCACACAATTCATTTTTCTTCCTTAACCGTCTCCATTTTTCCGTTTTCACAAAACTCAAATTACCCCTATTTTTTTATGAAAAAAAAAAACTTACCTTTAAAAGTAAAATTTGTATTGTTCGGAGAGAAAATCATATTAAATTAATCTTCAGAATGAAAATCGCAGTTTGCTAACATTATAATGATTATTTTTTGGTACTAGAAATTGTTGCTTAAGGCAAATCTCCTCTGTATGTACATTTAGTACGTTGATATTCATGGTGAAATGTAGTTTGAATGTTTTTCTTCCAGATTATTGATATTCCAACAATTTTGACATTTTTCCCAAGAATACCGGGAAATTTCTTCAAAAATTTAAATTCCCACAAAAAGGTAGAGATACCACAATGTAGAAACACTGCTGAGTGTCTGTAGTTCATTACACCTTCCGCCATTTAGGATTTAATTTGTTTGCTAGTTCACAGTACAATTAAGAGCGGGAGGGAGGGACTATTTTTGAAAAAATTGCGGGGGAAATCGGGGAGACGTAGGAAAGCTGTCTGTCTATTTTATACTTAGTTTATGGTGTCGACCAAATAAGTCAATAAAAGAAGAAAAGTAGGAGAGAAAAATTAAGACAAAAAGAAAAAGAAGAACGGTCAATTTATTGAAATTGTTATTTCAAGAGAAATTTTGGTTATTAAAATGTACATTTATAAAATTTCATCTAAATTATGGAATTGGGATATTATTATTTCAAAAAATTTAGGATTTTATGTAATAACCGTGAAATAATAACAAAAATAAAAGCGGTAAGGCCTGTGCCCCCAAGTGTTGGTCTAGACCTGCAGCTTTCAAGATCCAAATCTAACCTAAAAGAAAATTTAAAAAAGGGTTCAACGGGGATGCCAGATTGAGAGATTTTGCCCGTTTTTCGGGATTATTTGACCATAAAGGGAAAAAGGGAAAACTAACCCAGAAAACGGGAGAATAAGTCACCCCAAGAACTTTCACGTTTCAATACCAACACATATTTTTGCAACGTTCAGAAACCAGGCAAATCATGATAAATTCAATAAAAAAACACTCGATGAACATAGATAGCCCTTAGTCTTGACATGCACTACCAACTTAATTTTTACACAGGGTGGAAACCTCTCCCCCTGGTTATAATTTTTTTTCCAGTTTCCAGTCTATTTGCCTTTAAGTTTAGCAGATTTGTCATTTGTGGGTGGAAAAAAGTCGAAAGTAAAATCTTGTCTCTTGTTTGTGGTTCTAAATATTTTTGATATTTTTCAAAATTAATTAATTAAATAAATTATAGTCATACGAAATGGGTAAGTATACATGGATTTTGAAGTTGTAAGTATGTATGCGTATCATAAAAATTGTTCTACTTTTTCCTTTCTGAGAAGAAAAAAAAAAGGAATAAGAACGGGAAAAGCAGGTTTGATACCTGGAAAAGGGAAAAAGAATAATTTTGGATGAAAGAAAAGGGAATCCACATGCCAAGAGTCTGGCAACGCCTTCAACCTTCAACCATATTACCATAGTAATATCCTCATAGCACTGGACAATCAGGCGGTGATCAGATGCATGGAACAAACAAACATCACAACATCACTGGCACTGGAATGCGTACTTAAACTCAATAAGTGTTCATCTAAAAATGAAGTAACACTGACTTGGGTACGAGGACACATAGGGATCGAAGGCAATGAAAAGGCGGACTCCCTTGCAAAACAGGGGTCAACTGAAAAGTTGCTGGGACCAGAACCATTCTCTTCAATTGGCAGAGGAATGGTTGAACAGCTTGTCCACAAATGGATCACGGCAGAACACCTGAGAAGGTGGTCAACCGTGGAACAATGTAGACAAGCTAAAATGGCAATAAAGTGGCCGACCTGCTCCACTCAAAGAAGAGTTCTAAGCATGAGTCGAGGAACATTGAAATGGGTGGTGGCTTTGTCTACAGGACATGGTAATTTCAGGTATCACTTAAGGAAAATGGGCCTTATAGAGGATGATACTTGTAGACTATGCCTGGAGGAATCTGAGACAGCGGCACATATACTGTGTCAATGCCCGGCATTGGCTGGCAGAAGAATGAGGATCTTGGGACATCAATGGGTCGAGACCCAGTCGATGAAACGGATCTCCCATAAACAGATGCTAGCGTTAACACTAGGAATTGAGCCCAGAGAAGAACTGTGGAGAAATCCAGAGAGTCTCTCTGAGTAAGATTTACAGTGGTAGAGAGACGAAAAGAGACCCGACAATGGTGGTCTGATTCGATTATCTCTCGAAATATATATATATATTACCATAGTAACGTATTCAAATATAAGTGCAAATTCAGAAACGTCAAACATTTGCGCAGTGATGCGGCATCACTGCTTATTTGCGATGCTGATGCGATACACAGCTTATGCTGATGCGTTGCTGATTGAATATCACGCTTGAATTTTAGAACGCATTGTTCACATCAAACATTTTAATGTCAAGATGGATGTTTTGTAAAAGACGACAAATTTGTCGGCGAATCAAAAGCGCATCAGGTATTTCTGTGATGCTTTTTTTCGTTATGTTTGCGCATCAGTTTGATCAAATTTGCAATAATGAACACTTGACGTTGAAAGTGAAGCCAATAGTTGCATTAATGAACATTTTGCACAGCATCATGAGCATCATGATGCCAGCGATGCGTTACTGAATTTACACTAAATCATCTTAGATTAGAACCTGTTTCCGATGGAGCAGCTCATTTTCGTATTTTTTCTATATCTAGATGTCGCTCTTTTCGTTTATAAAAAAAAACATAAATAACGAAAAAAATTATAAAAGGTATGGTCGATTTTCGACCACAAGCGATAGTAGTACTAATTATTATTACAGTAACATGTACATCGATCCAAACCGATGGCAAATCCAGTCAACTCTATCCATTCACAATGTGCGGCAGAGTTGAACTAATATCGTCCTAAAATCATCGTTTAATACATCTCATCCAAATCCAAGAGTAGGGACGGTAGGTATACTATTTTCTGGGCAAAAAGTAACACACACACTTCAGGGATATATGGGGTTGGTTGTTTTGACTATGCTGTTGTTGTTAATATGTGTCTGCGATGCATTCAACCGCGCGCTGTTTCCAAATGAAGGTATACCATCACGATGTCTAGACATCGTGCAATCATCTTGCCGCACATAAACTCTTCAGCCAATTGCAGAATGCCGTGTATTTCGATACAACAACAGCTCGATAGTGATGCATTTTGCATCCGAATTTTACATCATAAACAATGACAGAGCAATCGTTGTACACCCGGGGCAGCACCATTCTGCTTATTTTCAGCGACTTTCAATTGTCGACAACAGCACGAAGGACCGAACCCACCCAAACAAGGGGGTTGTTCTTTATTTTGTTGTTTCGTTGACTGTACGTGCGAAATTCCTCTCCTCTTAATCACAAATTATAGCTCGTTCATGATGCATCGGCTCTTATTTAAGCGCTGCATGGCATTAAAATCATTAATAAAAATTAAACTTCCGTTTGCCGCGTTATTGCACCAACTTATACCAGGCACCCCAACTGTGGGCACGAGGCTGCCGCCATTTAATTACTTCTCGTGCATGTGGACTTACACAGCAATCGTTATCCTTTCCCAAAGGATGGCACGTTAACTTTGTCGTCTATGGTCACTTGGAGCCGCCTGCTGAGCATCGTTCACCTGACTGGCGCCTCCACTAGTAACTGTATGCACACATGCAATCTCAAAGTGTGAGGAGATAAATAAAAAAAAATCAAAGTAACCGACCGACAATTACCCTATGGCGAGCCGAAAAAACTCTCAGACGACGGTACTCAGACCTCACCATGGCACTAAAAAGACTTTCGACATGAACGTATAAATGTACTACCCAACTATACCCATTGTTGGGCACAATGTCTGAAGATGTCGCAGGGACTTCAAGGAAGTCACCTACTACCAGAGGGTGCCACACCCTGGTACCATCGCCATGCAACTATTACACCAATTGACAGCCATCAGCGAGCATGGGGCGAGAAGACAATGACAACAACGACAATGACAAAGTTGTCTGGAGTTGAGGGCCCACTTGAAACAATTAAGATGTGACCCACAGGAAGACAAAGATATCCTTACGATAAAGTAGGTGTGGGTGGGAGGAAAGTACGCTGGATTGACAAGTGTAGAAGGCTGCACTAATTAGCCTGCATGACAGTGCAATGCGTTACAAGATGTGTTCGTAGTAATGTTGGTGCTTGACGCATCATCCTGGCAGATGAGTGCAACGAAGGCAGCTGCTTATTAGCTTGTACGACTGTTATTATTTTCTGCGTGACAAAGATCTTATGCAGGCCCTTTGGGGCAATAATATGCGAACTGGAAAAAGTAATTAGCGCTTGAAAGTACACTGAACCGTGAGAGACACAATTTCGAGTATCGGCGCTTGAGACGGAACGAAACTCTCTACACGACGAGCGTGCATGAAAATAGTCAGGAAAAGGATTGTGCAGCCGATCGCCAATCTCACACAATCACAGATATAATAAATGAACGGCTCCCGGAAATTACGCCAGAATTTTGTTTGGAAAAAATGCCAGAAAATTTTCCATACAAAAGTCTGGCCTTCTTTCCTATGAAAAAAGGCCTGACTTTTCTGGCAATCTTTCCACAATTTCAGGAATTTTTTCCAAGACGTTTTCTAGCGTTTTTTCCTTTTCTGCAAATGGAAAAAACGCCAGAAAACTTTTGGAAGAAATCTATTTGGAAAAAATGACAGAAACAAATGTCTAGCAATAGTTGTAACAAATTAACAGTAATATTAGACATTCTTGTTGGCAGAACGATTGCTTGCGTTGTCATTTAGTTGTTAGAGGGGAAGGTTACATTATTTTAGAGGGCCACTTGGCATTGTATGAAGTTTTCACCCAGAAGCCATTGAGGCCCACTGGGACCACCCTTATATAAGTTTATGGTAGGACATGCAACTAACAAAACTATTCGGATCTGTTAATGAATCTTGTTAGTTCTGATAGATCTTCTCCTAGATCCTCTAAGCCTTCGAAAATCCGTGATCCCAAACAAGAGTAGCGGTGTCTTGAAGGGCTGGGCAGTGACACAGGAGACCTTCCACAGATTCTATTTCCTCTTTGCCTGTGCAACTTCTGCAGAAGTCATTTGTAGAGATACGCATCCTTTTAGGCATGTTTCTAATAATTCAGTGCCCGGTTATTACCCCGACGCACGTATTATGAATCTATCAAGAGTTTTAAGATCTTTTACTTTTTAGTGACAATTACGGGACACAAGCTGCGAGTTATGATGCAGCCGTAAGTGTTGTTTAATGCAACATTATCAATGAAGTTCTTAGATGCGCTAAAAGCTGGTAGTACTTGTCTTTCAGCTAATAGTATATCCATTTCAGAGCCTTATCTGTCCAGAAACCCAGCATAGCAGTATGGAGTGCTCTTAAGGCCGAAAGGCACTCGCTTACAGATTCCGAGTTTACCCGAATGGAGTTGATCGCTTTAAATGCTGATTGGGTGTCCACGCAGGCGATAATTTCCATAGCTAGTAGTTCCCTCGCTAATAGAGTTTGAGCCGCTTTGTAAATCGCTTAGATCGCTGCCTGGAAAACGCTGCAGTGATTTGACAGTCGGTATGACAGTTTGAGACCCAGTTCCTTTCGAGAAAACTCCTACTCCCGTTCCATTTTTCGTCTTTGAGCCATCTGTCAAGATGGGTAAACCTTTTATGACAGTACTCGGGGAGAGCCAGTCCTACCTGTCTGGCAGTGGCATAAGTCCGCTCTGATCAAAGATGGCAAGTATGCGCTAGTGACCGAACAATTCGGGCTTAAAATTTTGGTCTCTCTTAGTCTGAGAGCACCTTTAGATGTCAAGTTCTTAGTATAGAGCTCCATGGGTTGTGGGTTAAGCAGCGTTTCTAGGACTAATTGTGATGTAAAAAGAGGGGAAAGGCATATAACCTTCTGCAACCAGGTAGCCAGAAAATCTTGAAACTTACTAACGATAGCTGTGCGACAGTCGCACAAATGTTTCCCCAAGTCGGCGATTTTGAAGACTCTGGCGCAAGCCATGGAAACCGCTCAGCAAGCATCGAATCGAGCAACGTCTCAGCAATGAAGATCCTCATACATTTGGGAACAAGGAGAAAAGTAAGCAGACATTGGACTTTGACGGTTCCAGAAAGAAGGACAAGCAAACGAACGAACATTATTAAACAAATGCCGAGCTCGTACGGACAGTTTCCAAATCCCGTGCCAGCGATCGCAAAATAAAAGCAAATATGCCTGCAATAATTAATTTTTTTTTTGTGTTGGGAATTCGCTGGAAGTAAAAAATCATCGAAAGACATTGCAGAGCTAGTACGCGAGGGATGCTTCTGCAATAGTGATGGACTGTAACTCATCTAAAAAAAACTCTAAAACTCCCGGGGGACTGACATTCGCCATCCCGAATAAGATTGCACCTAGTCGTACGACTAATCAGCAATTTATTTTTGTAAGAGGTATAGAACTTCGAATTGAAATAAAACACATAAAAATCGTTTTAATGTCCATCAATTTGGCTTTATTGGAAGGATAATTTTATGCCATTAATGTTTAAATATGATTTCGGGCATGTGGCCGCCGCGGCTTCGGCCCATACACCAAAATCACGACGCATTGCATGGTCTCGCGGCTTTAACTCTTGCACAAGCTGGATCTTGTAAGGTCGTAAGCTAAGATCTTTGCGCAAAATCTTTCATAAAGTTGATAGACAAAGCTCCAATCGCTGTGCACGGTGGCGAATCGATTCATCCGGGTCCTCTTCAACACTTTGCTCTACAGCGGCAATTGTTTCTTCGGTGCGCACTGTTCGACTTCTCTGCGGATGCGTATTATCACATAGATTAAACGTAGTGCGAAAACGATCCATGGCTAACCGAATTAATTGCTCTGATGGACGATTATGTCGACCATGAAATGAACGGAGCTTGCGGTAAACTTCGCGAACTGAACCATTATTTTCGAAATAAATTTGCACGATTTGCAAGTGTTGTTCATTTGTCAACTTGTTCATGATGAAATGGCAAACCAAACTAAAAAGAAATCACTTGACAGCTGACAAAATGGCCGGCAGTTAAAATAGTGTTGCCAACTAAAGTTCTATACCTCTAAAAAAAACACCCTGTATTATTTTATGAATTTAAGGAATAAATCCGCCGTTTGTCGGATTTCTAAACTTGTTTTGAAAACAATACCTGATTTCTTAGCCATAGCTAAATCTTATAGATCAAGAGGTTTTATCCGTCTTAATCTCCTGATTATATTGTCATTATTTAAAAGCTCTGTTATTTCTGTGTTTACGTGGTTGAGAAGCCTACTTCTGTGCTTCCGAGCAACCTTCCTAACCTCATCTTCAACCATTTCAACACTTAGATCTCTTTGCTGATCAGCATTGCGTACGTACCAAGGTGCATTAACTATGTTCCTTAGTATTTCATTTTGGAAAAGCCGAATTTTTTGTAAGTTTGTTTGGCATGTGCATGCCCACAACTGGGGCCCGTAGGTCCATACTGGTTTCAGAACTTGCATGTATAGCAATACTTTATTGTAGTTGGACAGGGATGAGTATCTCCCAATAAGCCAATACATTTTACTGTATCGCATGTTCAACTCATCTTTTTTTTCACGTGCCTTTTCCAACGTTTAGCGTCTAGAATCATGCCTAGATATTTGGCTGTGTTTGAATATTCCACTACATTGTTGGTAATGTGGACTGGAATGTGTGGTACGTTTTTATACGTAAAATGAATATGGACTGACAAGGTCCTTTAATATAATCTGCCATTTCTTAGTCCATTCAGAAATATTGTTTATTGCTGTTTGAAGCTTTTTTGTTGCTATTTCCACAGTTGCTCCCACAGCAAGGACAGCTGTGTCATCTGCAAAAGAAGCTATGGTGGTTTCTTCACTTTCAGGCAGATCGCTAGTGAAAAGTAGGTATAGAACTGGACACTGCCTTGCGGTAAACCAGCTTTAATCGCTCTTAATGTTGAGCATAGATAAACCACACTGAGACCCCCAACTCACAATCCTCTTTCCGCTGGCCCCCTCAGTTTTTTTTCAAATTCGCCATTTTGTTTTCCTATCGGTGTTATGTCAAAAAAGAATCCGGGCGACATGCAAAAACATACAAAAAATGCAAAAGTAAATGCTGCCAGCCTCGGCAACCGTGGGGAAATGTGAAGAGTTCGGGAATTCCACATTTTTTTATTACTGAATGCCATTGTTTAGTTATTATAAATTGTTAAAAGGCGAATAATTTGATTTGTTTGGTTAGTAAAACTATTTAAAGTTGATGTTCTATATACTAGAAACATATTAGGACAAACATGGTTGTGTATTTTCCGCTTTTGGATATCATTAACTTCGATTTCGTGTGTAAAGTTTTCCTAAATAATGAAGAAAATTTGCTCAAAATGTTTTCATTTTCCCTCAACCAATCTACATTGTTAATTTTTCATGAACATTTTAAGCAAATGTGCACTTATTCCTAAAAAAAATATTATCCACACGTAACGAACAATTTCAAATTAAACGGATAAAATTCTATGAACTCTGCCAGCAACTTTGCCACAGCGGAAGTGTCTCATATCTCCTGGGAGTATGTTGGTGAGCAGAATTTTTGAAGTTTCGTGATATAAAAGACTCCAGAATGGTCGAATACTGCTTCGGCAGTTGCTTTTGTAATTTGTGTATCAGTCCTTTGTGCCAGACTTTATCGAAAGCTTGTGCTATATCAAGAAATACTGTAGAAGCACACATTTTTCTCTTCGAATGTAGTGCTTATTTCTAAATTATTTTGGTATCATTATCACCTCCGCGACTTTCCACATACTTGGCACATATCTTAATTTAAATGCAGCATTTATAATCTGCGCTATTTTTTTTAAACATTTTCGTGGAAATTGTTTCAAAATTTCTCCTGTAATCAAATCAAACCCTTGGGCCTTTTTTAATTTCTTTAATTTCTTTGGCAAGTTCTTTAGCTGTTACCGACCGAATGGGTCTATCTTCTTCGCACCTGACTTCGAGTCCTTGATAACCTTTATCTTCATAAGGTTTGAATACGTCTTCAAGATACTCAGCAAAAGTGTTTGCTTTCTCTTGGCTGCTTTTCGCCCAGATACCTTCTCTGGTTTTTACTGGCGGAATGTGAGCTATTGGCCTGTTCATTTTCTTTGTTGCCTTCCAGAGCGAGTAGTCAGTACTAGCATCATTTGTAATTTGTTAAAGACTCATTATTGAATTCTCTTACAGATTTTCTGAGCTTATAATTTAAGTTGTTGAGTGTGGTTTTGTCGGTTGGCGCCCTTGTTTGTTGCCAGCGTTTCCTAGCTTTAGTCTTTTCTGTAATAATTTCACATATTTCGCGAGGATAAGAGTTTTGTTTGATCTTTTTTGTTGTTTTGGGAGTTGCCTTAAAAATAAAAATTAAAACTAAAGACTTTACAGTCTACGCTACATTCTTAAAATTCTTGAAAGAGATAAAGATTCTCTCCGCCAAAGGCAGCATGTCAGCATGTTCTATAGTTGCATTCTTTCACTTAGACCACTAGTTGAGTCCATTACGTCCAATCAATAGCATACAGAATTTCTGCCCGCTCCAAGATCGATGCACACAAAGCTTGCCAGTATTTTTTTTATGCTGGCATTTACCTGTACAGCTTTGCAACTTGTACTCATCCCGAATATTCACAACTTCAGTCAACCTTCATTTCAAACTCTTATACAACCAAGCTTGGTGAGTTTTCCAAACTCCTTCAATATTCCATCGCCCTCCTAACTCCGTATCACTTTACCTGTAAACACTATTTTATATTTTCAGTTCCACACCGTTAACAAATCCCTATCACACATACTTCCTTCTTACGACTACGTCATTTGTCATCGAAGGCAGAGCAACCACTCTCTTGGCATATTTCTAAGCGAAAATAAAACTCACGTTTACGTTTCATTAAGCTTCACATTGTAACTTTCTCGTACACTGTGCAGTACATCCCAGACATGCACTTATTCCCCCGTTGTAAAACTAGAAAATTAAGTTTCCCTTCGGATAGAACGATGAATATCCTCGTTTCGAACCGTCTCTGCGCCCGCACTCTCTTATGCCTGGTGTATCATAGTAAAGTTTTGCCTGCTCCTCACTCCTATGTTAGTTTCCTTGGCAAATATGACTTATGTACTGAACTTACTTACAGGCCGTCTACAACAAATGAACATTCTCACCTGAAATTCTCGAGGCAGTCGCTGCATCTTCCTAGTCGTCCCGTCGTTGTCGTCGTACCGGTCGTATATGTATCGTCTCTGAAACTTTTACACAGAAAATTCCAATAATTTTCATTCTTGCTGTGTGAAGTTACTGATGTGAGAGGCTGGCTGGGCATACACTTTGTTACAGCAACAATAAATTTCAACAATGCCATTCCAGGATAAAATATGTGAATTTATGTACATACCACGGGGTGGTGTTTGTGGGTGGGGCAGAACATTTGGTTAGTGACACGTCGCATGTTACACGTGAGCACAACGAGGTTTGTTATAAAAAATAATAAAGTTATACAACGGACAAGCTATGTACACGATGCACAAGTAACAGACAAAAGGATTCAGCCAGTCGCAACAAATTATATTTTTCAACAAGAGTTTACTTTTTTGTTGAAGCACATGCGGCTGTCTGGCTTTAAGCGAACGACCGACGGGACGCTTCAAGCTATGCTGCGGAATCGGTAGGACAATACAGTTTTTGAACTTGAATAGAGTGGGTTATTTTAAATTGCTGATGACCTACGGGTACAGCTCGGAGATGGCAAAGATTGCTACAATACTAACGTCAATTGAAACGAAAATATTGATAACCAAGGAGTGCGTTCGGTTTCGCAACTATGGTTAATATTATTACTATGATGTCTCGGATTCCATTCCTATCGTGACCTCACCATAAATCTAATAAAACCGTTCTCTGAAAACCAGACAAACTTATTTTGTCTATGTGTGTTTTAAGCGAGCGGTCGGTAACGAAATAAATCTGAAGATAAAATAACTGATTGTCACTTCTGCTTGAATGTGATCGCTGGATAAGATTTGGCTTCAGGCAGTAGTGACATTGCAATGATGAACAATAAAAATAGTTTTCTACATCATTTACAGTCGAAAATTATTTGGGTTCACGGGTTCAGCTGACTTTGACAACGAAGAACTGCAGTCGGAAACGATATCGATTTGGAGTTGGAACTGTCATAATGCCAATGGCCGCATTCAAGAATCTAGTCATCTTAAGTCGACTAGATTGGTCTGGATAAGATGTAACCTGAACGCAAAAACTAGATTGGTCGGGAACGTCACGTTTTCTACGTCAGCCACATATGAGAACTGTCAACTTAGTACTCAGTCACGAATTTCTCGACTAGATTCGTCGGCTACCCCTCCATAAACGTCAACTGAAACATCTGCTCTCACGACCGATTTCCCCCAATCAGAGCCGAGTTTCATCTAGTGAGAGAGCTGTCAGACTTACTAAACTAGATACTTGAACGTCCCCAATACATTTTTAGTTCAGCTGTCAGAGTCAAACTGATAATAACAGACCGATTCTGGCAAACCTCACTGATACCTCACTAGTCACAAAACCCTCATAAGGTGAGGTGAAATAGATTTTGTGAGGTTTTCGTATTCTGGCACCACACTCACAACTTGTGAGGCTCACAAAAACAATTGAAATTGTGATCGCATATCGAACAAGTCACAAAATAGAAAACCAGTCATAAGCGCTCACAAATGGCAATATTTGTATTTGATGGCATTGTTTCCCTCTTTCCAAGCATTTAAAGACCCAAAACTGGCCTTTTACGGTATATTTATTAACTCTTCGGGGAAAATTGATATTTGTATGAAAAAAACTGGGGAATGTGGAAATTTTGATTTGTGACAAATGTCGTTAATATTTTATTTTCTTCGTTTCTGAAACATTTCAGTGTCAATATTTCGCATGTTTTCTTAATAATTTTGTTTTTCTTTATTCAATTATCTAATTTGTGAGGTGAATTTGTTGTGAGGTTTGTTGGGACTTGTGAGCATTATCGGAGAATACGAAAAATGTTATCGAACCACAGCAAACCTCACAAAAGCTTGTGACTTGTGAGGCCTCACAAGCGCATAATCGGACTGTAAGTTTCAGTTATATTCAGTTAATTTTTATGTACAGGTGGCGATTAATCAAGATCTTCAAACGTAGAGTTTCTTAATTATTTTTGTTTTTTCATTGTTCACTTCGAAGTCGAAACGGCTTATGCATTTTTTTCGATTTTATTAAACTTGATCGCGTATGCCTTTTAAATTAAATTTTCAGCTGACAGTTAAAATTTCTGACTGATGGTTGACTTGATGCAGTGTTGTTATATCGTTGGATTTATCCCTTTTTGTGTGAATTTCTATGTCCGAAAAGCCTTCCGTGGGATAAAGGGATAAAGGGATAAAGCACCAAATCGTGGGAATTTCAGAAATCTGACAAAAAACATTCAGACTATAAATTTTTGGGTGAAATTCTATCAAAACACCTGTATTTCAGCATGACTATCAACACACTGGAAGGCCATAAAAAACTGCTCATGTAAATCGTCTGTTATCAAAATTTTCTAGTACCAAAAAAATAATCATAGTAGTGTTACAAACTGCGGTTTTTATACTAAAGGTTCATTTAACGCGATTTTCTTTCCGTGTAATACAAATTTTACTTTTAAAAACTGGATTTTGACGCAAAAAAGTATCGTGGGATTTTAAAAGGGAATTTGAGTATGGGAAAAGGGAAAAATTACCAAGCTTCGTGGGATAAATGAAGAGAGAGTGCTAACAACACTGACTTGATGTGTTTTATTTTTAATTGTTTACGTGAACAGTTTTTTTTTTCAGTTGACGTTTATGCAGTGGCAACTAACCGAGGAATCTATTCATGAATTTCCTGAATGAGTACTAAGTTTACTATCTGGTTCAATAATGGCAATATGTCAAATTTCTCTCATTACGAGAGAATTCGCTCACCAAAATGAAAAATAATCAAAAAGTAAAGGAATATTTCCTAGACGGGAAAATTGAAATATCAGAAAAATTTAAATGAACCAATTTAATCAAACATAGTTAGTTACAAAATAGCTTTTAAACTATTTGACAGCCATCTATCAGCTATAGCCAAATAACCCAAGGAAATTTCATGGGCTAATATTTGCAGGTTTTTTTATGGAGGGAAAATGTTTTGTTCTCTCTTTGTAACTCTCTTCTGTCCTACTTTTGCGTAAGGGAACGAGGTGAATATGCCCAATAAATACTAGGTGTGTTCCTTTGCTTTTGTAGGAAGAATGGAAAAGACTGTCAAAATGGCAGTGGTGGGGATAAATTCTCTCACAGAGAGAGACACTTACGAAAAAGTTAGGGAACGCTTTTGTAGTAATCTATGATAATGACAGATACATAATTCAAAGAGTGGTTAAAATATCATATAAACTCGAAGAATTTGCTAATTTACGAAAAAAAATAGTTCATGAAAGTGATTCGGAATTAATCGAACTTCTTCTTCATGAATCCGAATCCGAGTACCTATGGAAGAGTTTGTGCTGATTATACAGGGTGTCCGCCGGGAAGGTATACTACTTTGTTTGGATCTTATATTGATAAATGTTTTATTTAATGTCGGCAATTATGTAAGGTAAATGTCCGCCTCTGTTAGTCTCACAAATGAGAGCCCTTTTGAGCACATGTTTCATTACATTCTCACACATTTCACGGTGTATTTCATTAATTCCCCACGAATATTTTGTTTGAGTTGTTCAAGCGTTTCTGGTTTGTTTGCATAAACCTTGGTTTTCAGATATCCCCACAAAAAGAAGTCCGGAGCAGTCAAATCAGGCGACCGTGGAGGCCAATCAACATCAACATTTCTTGAAATAACTTGTTGTGGAAAGACGTCTCGCAGTAATTCCATTGTAATCCTGGCTGTATGCGATGTGGCACCGTTTTGTTGATACCACATGTTAATCAAGCCCAAGGCATGAAGTTGTGGCGTTAAAAAGTTTTCAATCATATCACGATATCGCTCCCCATTCACAGTTACCGTTACACCGTTTTCATTTTCAAAGAAGTAAGGTCCAATGATTTCTCCTGACCAAATTGCACACCAGACTGTAACTTTTAATGGATGCAAAGGTGACTGATGAATAATTTGAGGGTTTTCCATTGCCCAGAACCGACTATTCTGTTTATTCACATATCCATTCAAATGAAAATGTTTCTCCCAAAAATTTCACGTAACTTTGTCATCGTCACAGTAATCGATGATTGATTTTGATAAAATGTTTTAACGATTAAAACACGTTGGTTTATCGAATATTTTTCCACAATAAATTTGCCACGTGTCTACTTCACGACTGCCAAATATGAACTGTCAAGACTAATGTTTACCAAAATGGCTGCAAAAGAAAGTAGTATACCTTCCCGGCGGACATTCAAAATTACGTGGAAAGGATTGTCGTTTCTTACTCCTTACAGCGAGGAAGAATTTCGCCACCACTTTCGAAAACAATCGAAGGAGAACATTCAATTTAATTTTCCCGTCTTTTAATACCATTTTAACACGCAAGAAATCAAGACAAATGCAGTCATATGTCAAATAGGACAACAAATTTCCAATCAACTGTTAATTGTAAGTTGACAGTTTTTTCAATTATTACACCAAGAAATTTGTTGAGTAAAAATTCGTAAGATTCTCAGTGGAGGGGTATTATCTTGCTCTCTCTATGCCGCTCTCTTTTACGAATTTTTCGTGGTAAGGAAGAGCATCGAGTAAAAATTCGTAAGATTTTAAAGTACACGAACAGACCTACTCTCTTTTTACCTCTGACGCTCTGGCCACTGAACTGATAACTGATCATCCAATTGGGACTATTTCCAATGCCAGGGTTATGAATTTACTACGTGTAGGTGATGCTCAACATTCGCTTAGCATTTGACATCAAGTACATATTACCGAGATGTGCTACATCTTCATATAATTTGTCTACTTTTTAAGCAGTTCTGTGCAGAAACTATTCGCTGATTCACAAAATTGAAAAATAGAAGATTTTATGTGCTGAATGCAATCATCTTGGAAAGTGAGATAATATCAGATGCAGCTCCATGTCAATTTTTCATTTAAAATGTGCAATTCTAAACAATTTCTTCAGCGTTTCTTTATAACATTAGCGATAAAGATTTTTTTCTTTTTGTTTTACAACAGGATTAGCATCCCTGGCAAAAAAAGTACGCACGACTGCTTTCGACCAACTTCTGGATTTATTGCGAGTTGCTTGTCATTAATTGACTGTTATTTAAATCCCCACAGCGCAGTACAAAGTAAAAAATGCAGTTCTTGCGTGCGTATCTAATGTCTATTTGACAGCACACCTCTGAACATTTCTGACATTTGTGTGAGTGTTGCAAAGAAAACTTCAAGGACCTCCAATATTGACACACATATTTCATTAACGGTAGATGAATTATAACAATTAAAATTGATTGTTTTATTTATTTTTAAACACTTCAGCAAATCTCAAGCAAAAGAAATTAGGTTCGTTCGGGTACTTTTTTGCAAACGTGAAATTATTAAAAATTTGCTAAGAAACTGTGCGAATGCGACCACGTACTGAGAAAATTGGAAAAAATGAGAGAAAGATCCATTTCCCCTCTTTTCATTTTTTCGTAATTTTCTACTCGCCGAATTTCGACTTACTGAAAAATGAAAAATGAAAACTGACAACTAAGTGACAGGTCAAATGTTTGACAAGTAAAACTTTAAAAAACGGAGGTCTTAGACGATGTCGGAGGAAGAAGTTGTAATTGAACGTTCTTTTAGAACATATCAGCGCATTCGAAATGGTAAGTTTAATAGGTATTAAGTTTATAAAAAATGCTATTCCGACTTATTTTGTAGATGATGCATTTTACGATAATGTTAAAATGACATTTCTCAAACTTTTTACAAGAAAACCGGTCACGTACTTCTCTTCAAATTGAGAGATTTCTCTCTCGATTTTTGATATTTGACATTTGACATTTTTCTATGCTGAAAGTACACGAACGAGCCTATTGTTAAGTAATCTGCCAAATCTCCGGAGAAGAAAATCTTTTGACGTTTTACCCACCACGGTAATATCAGGAACCTATCAGAATCAGATGCAATTGACACACTGCCTAAAGTTCAATTTGGCAGTTAGTAGCTTTATGTGTGCTCTGCAATAGCAGTGTGAAATATGACTTCCCCATCCCTATACAATCTGTCAATAAACCCATTTAAAAGGCAATTACTGCAAAATTCGCTAAGAATAAAATAATAAATTCCTTAGCATCACAGTATGTCACCACTCGGTATATCCTAGGAACACCACAAGCGTCACAGGCGTATTTGTTTTTATTAAAGCAGCTTTTCGCTATTTTTGTATCGAAATGTGATAAATTCTCTTGCAAATATCTTAGGTATTTCAATTTTTGTTTTATGTTTTGCGCTTGCTTTTTTCTCGCGCGCATTTATTTTATTATTGTGTTTGTTTAGGTTGATGGTGTTATTCTATTTTCGGTCCGTACAGTCGTCCTGCAATTGCGTGTTGTACTTGTACTCTAGCCTGGCTGGCTAGCAGTCGGATGGAAGTCGAATGCAAAGCATTGCTAGGAATGGCGACGAATTGTAGCAGCGTCAAGCTGTCTACGTGAGTCGACCATTTATTTCTGGTTCGTATAGTATCGTTCGAGATTTTATCTCTTGGTTGTGTTGCGACGCGACGATGCATTCGGAGACAAACGAATTTTAGAACATCGGCAGGAGTATTCTTTTGGCAATTTTATTGTTTTCCACTAGGAGAAGAGACTTTCTTTCTATTTTTGGTAGAAATTTTTTTTTTCCATAATGTGGTGTGTTAGAAACTAGCGATTAGGATCATTGCTCACGTCAAACTCATGTCAAATAAAATAAATGGTTAGTGAAACAAGTCCATCTAAATATAGCATCTCACAATAAATTGTTTTGTGTGGGTTTTTTTTTTATTGAGACCAAGGAAAGGGACATACAATTTTATACCGAGTCCAAAAGTCTGAATTGAGAATCTTTTCCAAGACAGTTATAGTCTCGGATGTTTGTCAGACGTTGTTAACTAGGTAGTTTGTGTTTTCCTGGGGACCGAACCTCAGGCCCATCGCAAAGCAGTACATCTGCTTTCAACTGAGCTGTTGCGACCATGAGTCATGCTCAGTCTTCTTAATATACATCACAAGTTTTATTTACGTTGTAAAGTCATCATGGAATACTTATAGTAGCTACTACGAAACTTGTTTGTTGAACTGAATGATATTGAAAAACTTTTGTTTAGACATATGGTTTGATAAACTTGAACAAATTATTATTAGATCAGTGTTCACACAGTAACAGTACCTACGTCATACGAAGGCTTCGTCATGAGTAACTGTCGATAGAAGTTGAAGATTTCAATTAATTTTTGTATAGAATTCAAGAATATAATACTTTGTGTGACCTTAAAGACAGCAAAAAATAAAAATAACAAAACTTACTAGGGATTAACCCTATTTCATTCTAGCAGCAAGGCCCTCATGACCTTTTCGTGAATATAAAAGTGTACACTATGTAACTGATCAAATATTGTCATTGTCAAGTTCATTAAAACATCTGGGTCTGACTGAATGCTGATTCAAATTCAGGGGTAAAATCGAGTATAAAAGACAGACGACGATCTGATATTTTCAAAAGTGTCTACCAATCAATTTGTAACACTGTTCTCAAATCTTTTCACGTTAATCTTGATAGTTGCATTCATTTTGTTTACCGTGGATCAAATAAAAGCAGCATTTCAAATGAAAGGCAACTTCTTCCAGTTGAAGATGTGCTCCTTGAACTCGTCATACTGCGGATACCTTAGTTTAGTGGATTATGAGCTCTATAACCTTTAAATATACAGCATATTGATAAAAACACAATAAATGATTTTATACCACATTTTGTTTAACCTTATTGTGTAGCAGATATAGGAAAATTACCAAATTTGAAATATTTTCAAATTTTTTCATAACGCTCAAAACTGCGGACCTTGCAACTCCGTACAAAATCGAATTTGCTATTTATAATCATAAACATTGATTGAAACATTACTTCAACTAAAGCCATACATGATTGTTGTATTAAAACAACGACCCTTGCGTCAGAGGTGGAGGCAGTGATGCCAACTTAGGCTTTTTCATGCCTTTTAGCCATTATATCATTAGCTAAGTCTTTAAGGCTTGTTTTTTTTCAAAAAGGCTTTTTTTATTTCAAATATTTGTCTTACTCTTTTTTTCTACCTTTTACTTTTTTAATTTCTATGATTTCAAGGGCCAAGACGATCTGATGGACTAAGACTATGTTTGTTTTGTTCGATACCTTGTACCTACTTATAAAACTAAAAAGTCAAGAATTTCTTCTTTGATTAATAATTAAAGTTTTTTTTTGGAAATAAAAATTGTTTTTGTGTTTAATTTTTGATTTATTGTTAAAGTTTCCTTTAAAAAAAATATTTTAGGCATTATTTTATTGAAAAAGGCATCTTTTCTTCTCAAGTTAGGCTGGCAACGCTGGTTGGAGGACAACTGACAGCTGCTGTAAGTTCTCGATCTCACGAAATATGACGGCATAAAAATTAACGGCTTCTTCTCGAATCGAGTCTGCGATTTGGTGTTTTTTTTTTGCCAGCTCTTCCCCTTAAACCAGACCAGAAAAAGACGCAGCAAGAGAAGGATTTTGCTTGTTGGCTTACGCCATATATTGCAAACTTGTTGCATGGCTTGATGGTTCTTTTTTTTAAATGCACGATGCAGATTCCATTACTCTTATCTGACGCACGAAATATGGAGCTTCACGGTTCAGTCCTTTTTGGTTATCGTAGAAGCACACAGGCACAGTGAATGCACACCTTGCTGGGTCTCTCGGAAAAACCATTGGAAATTGATACATTTTTCACTTGGCACTCCTTAATTGACTTCAGAGGTTATACGAGAAACGTTCCGCGTTGCCTCTTCTCTGCTGAGTTGGTTGGTTTCCGATCAAACAAATACGTCATCCATTGCTTTTTATTGCGCTGTATACAGATAAAACGTCGGTTGCAACAAAGTTGCAATCTGCGCCTTCATTGTTGCAAAGTGGCGCGACGAAAAACGGGGATAAACGTGCACATGATTTTGCAATTCCGAGTGGACGTTTCTTTGGTGTGGAGTTCTTGGAGCGGTTGGAATTCCTGGTAATCAATTATTATGCGTTTGTCAATCGTCGAGTGGACATTTAGAGAGCACGATCATGCTTTGGACTTTAAGTGATACTCGCCATGTGTAGTACTAATTGGCTTTTAGTTGTTATATCGTGGGATTTATCCCTTTTTGTGGGAATTTCGATGTCCGAGAAGCCTTCCGTGGGATAAAGGGAAAAAGCACCAAATCGTGGGAATTTCAGAAACATTTAAACTATACATTTTTGGTGAAATTCTTTCAAAACACCTGTATGTCAACATGATTATCAACACACTGAATGTCCATGAAAAACAGCTCATGTGAATTGTCTTTTATCAACATTTTCTAGTACCAAAAAATAATCATAGCAGGGTTAGGTACAAACTGCGGTTTTTATACTAAAGGTTAATTTATTTATTTATTTAATTCATCAAACAAAGTGATTACTTGACATAAAGAAATACATATTATACCTTATGTATGTATTTAGATATTTATAGTCTTTAATTCGAAATTTTGAAAACTTTGTTGACTAAATTTGGTCCCTCAGTGGACTTAGTTCCCGGGGACTTATTTCCCTGCACCCACAAAATAATACTACAATATTCAAGAGTACTTTGACATTTTTCAATATTTAGGTGCAAGGAATTAATTAAACACCAATTCGATAATCTGATCTTCTTGTAATAACATGCAATCTTGTTCAGTTTTAATACATCGAAAGACTTTCAAATCATCCGCATACATAAGACACTTAGAATTCAAACATATGTTGGGTATATCGTTTATAAATAACTATTAGATTTTAAATCATATTCAACAGATAATAAATACTGATTATAAAGGAATTTAGCGTATCAAATTCGATATTGCTTGTATAGATCTCGAGCATTATTAGCTCTGCGAAATTGCTTATATACCTTATTTTTTTATTATTGAGATTGATTATTCTTTTATTAAACCAAACTGGTTTTCAACCAATTTTAATGTTAACTTTTGGTGTGTATACGGCAATTGCATTATGCACAATTCTTAAAAATGAACCATAGTTCTCTTCAAAGTTTTCATTGACAAATAATGCTTGCCAATCTATTCCTTGAAGATAATTATTGATTGACTCGAAATTTGTCTTTACAAAGGTGAAAAATACATATAGATTTCAAAATACAAACTGAATGCGGTACGATGAATTGTGTTAGGAAAAAGAGGAACCATGGAGTTGTTAAAATCCACGCACAGATCCGAATCAACGAAAACCAAATCAAGCACATTATTAAAAGAATTATGAAAACAATTTAATTGTTTAAGATCGAATTGTGCAAATGAATCCACAACTTCTCGGTCATGATTAAATATAACATTAAAAGGAACAAGAATTTTTTCATCAGAGTCATAAATCCATTTAACATTTGGCAAATTAAAATCACCTACAATAAATTACTTTTTGATTATCATTACGACTTTTTAATATAGAACAACAATTATCCATGTGAGCTTTATACAATTCAAATGAACTACTTGGTAGAATGTAAGAGACAATCAGTAAACATCTCAGCATCATGGTGATTATTATTAAGCCAAGTTTCTGTAAGAGCAATTATATCATATTGCAAAGATTTTTTTTTTTTTTATTGAAGATGAAAATCTCGAAAGACACAATGGGGTTAGAAACCCAGAGTAGTGTGGGACTCTAACCGCACTAAAAACACCTCCTTGATTATGACCAATCCAAGAAAGATCGACAAATGATTTTAGTTTCAACGTTCAGTTGTGTTTGAGAAAGTATTACAATTTGAATACGGGTTCTCATTATTTTTTTTTAGATTATAAGGTCGTGAGGTTTAATTCTTCTTAATCTACGAATATTGTTTCGTACATTTAAGACGTCTTATATTTCAGGATTAATATGCATCTGCAGACGCACATTGTGACGAATTGCATACTTTTTAATTACTTCCGTTACAAGATCAATCTGCAAATCACGATGCAAGTCATTATTTCTAATATAAAGGGTTTTTCAACAGGGACGCTACAAAAGTAGAGCGACAGGGACAGCAAACGACGCCGAATTTCTTGCCGCTCTTTTGACATTTCACTTCAGTAAGGTTTGCCATTTAAAAAAATGCCATGGAAAGATATACGAGCCAACAACGAGTCGAAATTATTAAAATTTACTACCGAAATTCGGAGTCAGTGGCCTCAACGTAGCGCTCTTACTACGTCCAATTTATGGTCGTCACAATCGTCCTAGCAGATTAACAATTGAGCGTCTAGTGGAAAAATTTGAATCCACAGGCACAGTACAAAATGTTCCCGTGCCAGTGAGACAAAGAAGTGCCCGTAGTGTAGAGAATATTGCTGCCGCTGAGGCTTCAGTTGAAGAAAGCCCAAATGTGTCTCTCACACGTCGTTCTCAAGCGTTGGGCGTCTCTGTGACGTCGTTGTGGCGAATTTTGCGAAAAGATCTGGGCCTACACCCTTACAAGATTAAATTGACGCAAGAACTGAAGCCGCTTGACCACCAGAAGCGTCGTATGTTCGTGAATTGGGCTGAGCAACAACTTGAAAATGATTCGGATTTTCATCGAAAAATCATCTTCAGCGATGAGGCTCATTTCTGGCTGAATGGCTTCGTCAATAAACAAAATATGCGGTATTGGTCAGGCAGCAATCCACACGTACTCCATGAGTCATCATTGCATCCCGAAAAAATTACGGTTTGGTGTGGTTTATGGGCCGGCGGCGTCATTGGACCGTACTTCTTCCGTGATGATCAAGACCGGCACGTTACTGTGAATGGGAATCGCTACCGTTCAATGATAACCGAATATTTTTGACCCCAATTGGATGATATGGACTTGGAGGACATGTGGTTCCAACAGGACGGCGCCACACAGCGAATATCACAATCAATTTATTGGAAACCAAGTTTGGAGAACGTGTTATCTCACGAAATGGTCCAGTCGCTTGACCGCCTCGGTCGTGCGATTTGACGCCGTTAGACTATTTCCTGTGGGGCTAGTCTATGGTCTATGCCAACAAGCCAGATATTCGTACGAATATCGAACATGAAATTGCAGCAGTATCGGCCGATTTATGCTTGAAAACCGTCGAAAATTGGGTTCAGCGTCAGGACTTCTGCAAGCGTGCCTGTGGTGACCATGCAAAAGAAATCAAGTTCCATACATAATGGTACATAATCGAACGTACTTTCACAGGAATAAAGAATTTCATTGATATCCAAAACCGTTTTTGCTTTATTTAAAAAAACTTTTGTAGCGTTCTTATTAAAACCCTTTACCATGGGGCATTTACTATTCCCCGAAGGACTTTGTTTTGGAATGTTTGTATTATTTTTACATTTGATTTCTTTGTAAAGGGTGATTTTTTAGCTGGTTTGGTTTTGGCAACACTGGTTTTGACAGCTGACGTGTGTTTAGTACCTTGTGTCACTGTCAAACAGCTTCAGTTTGGTTTGCAATTTAACCATGGATCGTCTTACAAATGAACAACGCTTGCAAATTATTGAATTTTACTATCAAAATTCGTGCTCGGTTCGAAATGTTCATCGCGCGCTGCTTCCATTTTATGATCGGCATTCTCGACCTTCTGAGCAGTCTATTCGGAAGATTGTGACCAAATTTCGCACCAAATTTACTTTGTTGGACATTAAACCACCAACACGTTTACGTACTGTGCGTAGTGAAGAAAATATTGCGGCCGTATCAGCTAGTGTGACAGAAGACCGCGAAATGTCGATTCGGCGCCGTTCCCAGCAGTTAGGCCTTTGTTACAGCACTACGTGGAAAATTTTGCGGAAGGATTTGGGCGTAAAGCCTTTTAAGATACAGCTGGTGCAAGAACTAAAGCCAGCCGACCTACCACAACGCCGAATTTTTGGTGAATGGGCTCTTGGAAAGCTGGCCGAGGATCCGCTTTTTTATCGAAAAATTGTGTTCAGCGATGAGGCTCATTTTTGGTTGAATGGGTACGTAAATAAGCAAAATTGCCGCATTTGGAGTGAAGATCAGCCAGAAGCATTGCAACAGCTACCAATGCATCCCGAAAAAGCCACTGTTTGGTGGGGTTTATGGGCCGGCGGCATTATTGGGCCATATTTCTTCAAAGATGATGCGAATCGCAGCGTTACTGTCAATGGTGAACGCTACCGAGCGATGATAACAAACTTTTTTATGCCCGAAATGGAAGTTCTTGACTTGCATGATATGTGGTTTCAACAAGACGGTGCCACATGCCACACAGCACGCGAAACAATGGCGCAATTGCGAGGCGAGTTTGGTGAACAGTTAATTTCACGTTTCGGGCCGGTCAATTGGCCGCCTAGATCGTGCGATTTGACACCATTAGATTATTTTTTGTGGGGGTATGCCAAGGCTAATGTGTATAGGGACAAGCCCGCTTCGATTGACGCACTGGAAGCCAACATCCATGCATTCATTCGTGAGATACCGGCCGATATGTGTGAAAGAGTATGCCAAAATTGGACTCAGCGGATGGGCTACCTGAGACGCAGCCGCGGTCAACATTTGCATGAAATTATCTTTAAACATTAAATTGCAAGGTTCAAACTATCGATTCAAATAAATATTTCATTCATTTTTTCGAATTTTTTGTGTTTTTTTTTTAAAAAAAGTTCTAAACCTCTTAAAAAATCACCCTTTACAACCCCATAATTGGATACCATATGTCCAAACAGGCTTCAGTATCTGGTTATATAATAAAATTGTATTCTCAATGGACATTTCCGAATTATGTCCTAGCAACCAATAAAGTTTTCTATATCTAATATTTAGCTCTTCTACTTTCTTTTTCACATGTTCCTTCCATTTGAGCTTAGCATCTAGATTCATACCCAGGTACTTAGCTGTGTTTGAATAAGGAACTACTTGGTTATTAATAACTACGGGAAGATTCGTTATTTTTTTATTAGTACAATTGATATGGGTGGACTTTGACTCGTTAAGTTTAATTCGCCATCGTTGCGCCCAATCACGTATCTCATTAACTGCATTTTGCAGCTTTTCTGTTGCTTTAGCCACGCATCTATCAGTCGATAGAAGAGCAGTATGTTCTGCGAATGTAGCTTTCATCGTATCAGTCGTATTTGGTATATCACTGGTATAGAGTAAGTACAGGGTTGGTCCTAGAACACTTCCCTGTGGAACACCTGCTTGTAGTTCTTTGAGTTCAGAATACGCTGAACCATAGCGAACTCTAAAGAATCTATTTGAAATATAAGATTTTAGTATCTCATAGTATTGTCTGGGTAGATCCCTATGAAGTTTATACTCTAAGCCCTTATGCCAGACTTTATCAAAAAGATGAAGAAAAGAGCAGTACTTGTTTTAATTTAGTACGAAGACCTCCAGAATTTTGATAATACATAAGAAAGCCGTTGGAAGAAGAGCAAGAGATTGGTTTAAATTGATAATGATCATTATCAGTAGCTTTAAGCATGAATGACATGGCCGAGACATGTCACAATGATGGTGAAAATGATGATTGTCAGATTAGTGGTGATGGCTGAGGTGATTGCGGAGGTGGGAGTTCGGTCTCAGGTGGAGGTGGTGGCGGCGGCAGCAGTGATGGTGATGATAATATGGGATTATGTATGATTGTTGGCATAAGTTTACGGATTTTATTAGTTTGATGTGATACGATTTTTTTTATTTGAACAAAGCAAGGCCATACAGAAGAATCCATAACGACAGATATTTAAGAAGATCTAACACTCAGTTTGAATGTCAGCAATTTATAATTATTTAAATCCGAGTCTTTTTTTAAACGTGATTTTACTTTTAAAAGCTGAATTTTAACGCAAAAAAGTACCGTGGGTTTTTAAAAGGGAATTTGAGTATGGTTAAAAGGGAAAAAAGGGAAAATTGACCACGATTCGTGGGATAAATGAAGAGAGAGTGCTAACAACACTGGGGCAGGGCAGCTGCAGAGTAGGTGGGTGACGGACTCGTCCTCTTCCTCATCCCCACAGCTTCTGCAAATAGTCATTGTAAGGCAGTCCGAATCTTTGCGCGCATCCGCCCAGAATACAATGCCCTGTAATGACATTAGTAACTAACGAGATACTAGGTCTGTTGAGTCGCAGAAGCTCCTTAGATCTTTTAGTATCCAGTGTCGGCCAAGTAAGCCTGTTTAGCGTTGGACAGCGATGCATGTACTAACTATTAGTGCAGACTAACACTATCAACGCCGGAGGAGCCTAATCTTGCCAGTTCGTCTGCTGCACAGTTCCCTGGGATGTCACAGTGTCCCGGAACCAACGAGTATACTGAGGGGATGGAGAGGTTGTCGCATGACAGTTGACCCTATCTAAGAGTAGTTTCATCATTCTTCTCTAGAAAGAGTCAACGGCGCCTGAAGAAGCATATTCAAGAACTTTTAAGTTTAGCATCTAGAAAAACTAAACTCAGGTGCACAAGTTTTTTTTTTTAAACAATGCAGACGCACTGTATAGGTACATATTCCACTGACATTCCTAACATTGCAGAGTGCAATGGTAGGTACATCTATAGCCCACAAAAATATTGAATAACTTGCAATCTGAAATTGCCTAAGTTCCAGTGCCATTGGCCAAGTTTCGAAAAAGTTTCAAAAGAAAATCTACAACCGCCTTTGAAGAGAATCAACTAAACGATGGCAGACAAAAGACTACCCAAACCCATCCCCAGACTCACCGACTGAATCATTCGTTTGATGAGAAATTTTCCCAGTAAATGCAAAACAGAGAAAATGGGAAATGGAAAATGATAACAACAGGATGCTTTGCTGTGTTGTAAAATCACACATACAATTCGAAACCCGACGCCGACGTCGACGCTACTACTCTACAACAGAAAGGGTTGAACACCAGCGAGCGCGCACACAACACACACAATACAGGCATTCTGTGATCCTCCCTTCGAAATGTACGCTGCCGCCCGAGCAAAAGCGGTGGCAGTGGTGATGGTATGCAAGCGTCTAGACTATGGCTAGACGCTGCAAACCACTGCACACTCAGACATTTGATTGCTGGCAATTCACTTTGTGGAGCAGTATATACTTTACTTTTTGTTTTTTTTACTTTTGGAAGCGATAGGGATGGCTTTTCCGGTTTAGAGTAGCATCCCTTGGAGTACTGTTTTGTGAATGCATTTGGGAGTTTCATAGTGAAGAAGCCTTTTCGGACTTTGTATGGCAAGAGTCCTAGTCCTAGTGCAGCATAGAGCAAGAGAGAAAGCAAATTCACGTTAACTCTATACTCTCTGCCAATGGCGGCCGCAGTACCTCAAACGCCGCCAAATGAAATCCTTATGCAAGGATGAAGTTTGTTTTTACTTTGCCGACGAGAGGGCTTCTTTCAAATGCGGTTGATGCGCCGATTTTCTGGAAGGAGAGATAGGACGATATTTTCGGTCAAATAGTGCGTGGTTAGGTTTTTGTGACGATAACGTTTTTTTGTTTAAATTGGTTGGAATTGAAATCGAATTGAATCGGATTGGTGGAGAGAAAGGGATGTGGCCACTCCCGAAGATAGGTATAGGTAACGTAACGACAACGATACTCATGTTAGTTCTATGGGCGAAATGTATCCGCAGAAGTCGAGCTAAACCTCTGAATAATTTAGGAATGCGCTCTATCTGTAATGAAGTACATATGGGTCAAGTAGGTAGGTATGTAAATAGGACGAAACTGTGCAATAATGACATCGCATTTCGCATGGGACAAGTACTGCGAAAACAAGTTGAGTACATTAGTAGATAATCTATAATCTGACGAGAATTTGGGACTGCGTAAAATGTTCTTAGCTACCTAAAACTGGTCCGAAATCTGTAAAGAGGTTCTACAAAATCAACTCAACAGCCTTTGGGCCGGTGGTAACTGCTTGAGTCAGTTAATTCTATCCCCCGCATTCATTTTGCGCAAAGGAACAACAAACAGAATCTGTTCGGGTAACAAGAAACTAAATAAGAAGAGCATTCTTTGCTAAATAGTAACAAAACAAAGATGCAACAAGTAAAAGTGTTATCATCGGCCTGGCCGATGCTTTCATACCCTCCACTGCACGCAAGTCATACAAAATTTAGGTTCAGGTCAACAAATAATAAAAATCAGCTTTTAAGTTATCTAGTTACAATTCCACCTGTTGTTACCTGTTCAAGGGAAATTTCTAGAATACTTAATAACAAAGTAGATTAATCGTTTTTGGAGAAGTACCAAAAATACTTGACCGACATAGCCCAATTTTAATATCAACCTGACGAAGATAAAAAGAAGCCCTTTCACCAAATTTCATTCGCCTAAGTCAATTCCTTTGGGCGCTATCGTGCTTTCAACAGACATACAGACGGACATGGCTAAATCGATTAAACTGTGATCCTGATTCAAAATATATATACTTTATGAGGTCTCCGGTGACTCCTTCTTGGCGTTACAAATGTAATGACAAAGTGAATATACCTTCCTGTGGAGGGTATAATAAGTATAAATAAGGTGGTGGCCTTAATCATAAACTACATATAGAAGACCGCCAACTGAGGGCCAAAAAAAGGCACTGCCTACAAGAAGTCTAAGCTGCTGTTACAGTAAATGGACACACATAAACTGGAACCTAAGATCCTTGACAGTCTCTGGCATTATTTGTTGTTAAAATCACGCGGAATCCTTTTACGCGTATTCACGGATTTCAAAGATAAAAATGTTGAAATGAATAGCATTCGAAAGAGGATTAAATTTCAAAATTTGTGTCAGGTTGTTGTCAGGTAGACAACACTACTTAAGTTGTGGCCTCCGCTTATTTTATTTTTTTGAATTCCGAGACAAGAATATTTTCATCCCGACCACAACAACCCACCCCCTTCAACATTTTTAGAATAAATCCATTCACACACTCGAAAATGTTTAAATAATAATATAGTTTAGTTTAGTTTAGTTTAATAAAACTATTTTACAAAAACATTTAACTATAATTAAATTAAACTGAATTTAATTAATAATTTCTCACAAAATTTTAAATTTTTTTTTTTTTATTGGTTACAGCTAGATTCCACTTTAACTCTATTTGGGAATTGATTATATATATTAAATCATTTATAAAATAATGCATTTTCTTCCTTCTGCAAAAATTTGAATGAAAATTGTTGTTTGACGACAAATTATGTGGCTGTATATTTATATTTTAGGATTAGTTTCTTGTTCAAATCTTGCGGTAACAGATTTTTTTAAATTTTATAGGTACAAAAATTGTATGTATAGTATATTATTCTTTGTCAAATATCTAGCCAATTTATTGTTGTTAACATAAATCTTATAAACGTATATCTGCTACAATGTAATATAGTCCGCATCGCTTTATTTTGTACCTACTCTTTGTAATTTGTACAACAGTCCATCACCACCCTATAGTAATATTGTTGGGCAATATTTAAAAAGGGGCTTTATAACGGTGTTATAAATTTGAATTCTTTCTTAATCTACAAAAGAAATCGATTTTTGTGGCAACTTTCACTAAAACATAATCAAAATGTTTCTTAAAGCTAAGCTTGCTGTCTACATTTAACCTAGATACTTGGTTTCATCGACACACTCAAATTCGTTAAAATTATTTCCTACATTATTTTCGTTTAGAGTTTAGAAAAATCACTTAAGTCTTTCTACATTTAAATTCAATTTCTCTTCGGACAAGATGTCGCTCTTTTGTTTACATGTTTCTATGGAAACGAACTTTTTTTGAAAAAATTTCTCTGTTTTGTTTACGTTACTATGGAAATTTCAACTTGTCGGCGGCATGTGCTTCTTTGCTAATCCGCTGTAAAACAGTAGCGCCTGTGCTGTTTTGGAACATATTTTCAAGCAGAAATATATGAAAATGACATTTCACTAGCAGTCCATATTATTTAGTATGTCTATGCCAAAAACACTTTTTATTGACTTTTGGTCTATTGGTATTTATTTTATTTTTGAAGGTTGTTTTTATAATTATTTCGCAATCTCTCATAAGTCTTCACTATTTCCTGTCGTTGCAAATTTAATGTGACTTTGCACTTTCTTAAATCTTTGTCTTTTCAACTCTGGTATAAACCTGGGGTGTCCGCACGTAACTTGATACAATCGAGTTCACTCGATACAATCGAGCTCTGGCAGCACCTAATTTGTCTCAATCGTGGATAATCGATGGAGGATAATCGATTGAAACAAATTAGGTGCTGCCAGATCTCGTCCTTTTAAATCGATACATATTCTGACATGCAAATGGGAGAACAATTCTGCAAGTTCCAGACCTCCTTCAGAACATGCATGTACCCATGCATTAGTCAACCTCAAATCCGTTTTTTTTTATCAAAACTAAGGGCACTTTAAGTCCATTTGACCCATAAAAAAATGCAAACGAGCAAAAGGTTGTAAGACGCTAGACATGGAGTCCTATACGCTATACTTGATCTTGTTGCACTAACTACATATTTCATATTAGTTTATAGGATTCGGAACGACCATTCCTCTACCAGGCACCGCGTTTTCCAAATACCAAGTACATTTAGCTAAAACAAAAACTGTATGTACTTAAAACACTACTTGTTTAAGTACGTACAGGGCTTCAAAGTATGCACGTAAGACTGCTTCTCGTTGTATTTGCAAAGAGCATAACTTCTCATCTTAATAATCAGCATGAGAAACCAACAATTCATTGCTATATTTAGCTAAATACGCGTTATTGCTGTCCCAAATGAAAATTAAAAAATTAAGTTGATTGCGATCAGCAGAAAGCAGAGAATTTTTTCGTGTACAATAACGTTAGGTACCATTTACATAAATAAATTTTATATTTATAACAGTTTTTACATTTTAAGGTTCTCTAAAATAAGAACCAATTTAGCAACGATTGGCACAGCCAGCGTTCTTAAAATATTCTTCGTCGTTTTATAGCCGGGTGATATTCGACGACATCATAGTCATCTCCTTCTGAATCCGACCTTGAGTCTGAGGCAATACCCGAATCTGGACTATCACAGACACTTTCTTTATTGGCATAAATAGCGTACAACGCTTCTAACGCATCTGCATATGGTGCGATAACCACGTAGTGATAGCCAGTTAAAGTAACAAGCCTCTGCGTCCAAACCGGCTCAATTTTACGAAGAGCTCGTGTCACAGCCAAGCAAGCCGCTCCAATCACCGAAGGAGTGCAATTCACCATTCTGTAATCTAAAGTGGAAAGTGACATAGGTACTGTGCATAATTAGGATGAAACAATGAAATGCCATACCATTTAAAGACACATCCAAAATATTAAACAGCAAAGATGTCGTCTCCAGGATCATCGATTCAAAGTTCGGAAATACGGGCAATTGCGTACCATTCGAACGATGATCCCTATGATGAAGGTAGTCCTCGTGGGAGATCAACTGATTCGAATAACTTTCGACAAAAGTTGCCGCAGTTGGGTAAATGAAATCATATTTGAATGATGAGAGAATTTTCTTCTCGACCACTTTAAAGTCTTGCGTAGAATAAACGTTACCGACTAGTGCGTTGAACTTGGAAAATTTGGGAAGATTCTGATCGGGTTCCTCGATTTTAGCAGCTATCAGTAGGCACATCAAAGCTGACGCATTTAATTTATAGATAATTATCGTGTATGTGTCCATGAAGCAGTCAAGGATGTAGACGGCTTGAAAAATGGGTGCGCTTACTAATTGAAATTCGAATAGATTACTATTTATCTTACCTAAATGCAGTGTGGTACGACTTAAGCACATGCTGTCCGCAGCAGTCTTCATGAGCATTAATAACGATGCTCTAAATGATGTTTGCTTTGATTTGTAGTCCATTCTTCGACGACGTTTCTCTGATTCCTTCAGTGAATCTAGTATATCACTAACATATTCACTGCACCAAACGGATTTTTCTATATTCTGCAAGAAAACTTAGTTCATAAAGGCTTATGTAAAAGCATTGCACAAACTTGAGAGCCTTCAGTGGTCGTTATAATGGGCTGTGGAAGGAATGAATAGAACGAAATCTCTGTAGAGGATGGTGGGGTTGTAAGTGAAACATTTTTCTGGGCTTCCGTTGGATATTTTTCGGACATTTTATGAAATTATTTTTAGAGAATTTTTCACTTTTATGAATTAAGGAAGTGAATATGCAGGAAAACTGTACCAAAACAGAGATAACAAATTGGTGAAAATAATAAACAGCAAACATAACGGTACGGAATAAATTTCCTTCAAATATTTCATCGGTGTTACCAGAGCATTTTTTTTTAGTGCACAAAAATGTAATAGAATAAAATTAAGATTTTTTTTTTTATTCCATGTATTGAGGGTTTTAAATCCGTAAAACACACCTAACTAAAAATTTAAAAATGAGTATGCAATCAATTAATGCAGTTAAGACTTGTTAACAAACGAGAAAAATAAAACCAGAATTAATAACAACACGATTGCACATTGTTCTCCTTCGACGCTCATCAACACTATTATAATTGGTAGTGGTGTATCCATTTACTCATAGCATTGTTTTATTGATCACATATCAATTTGAATTAAAATGTGTCTTGCTTTTGACATAGACTTGGCACTGGGCTATATACCAAACCAGTGGAGACGGGCAAAGGTAGTGTTCATTCCGAAAGTGGGAAAAAAGGACCCAAGTTTACCGAAGTCCTATAGACCAATCAGCCTTACTTCGTTTCTTCTCAAAACGATGGAAAAGGCCGTGGATAACTACCTACGAGAAGATGTACTTAGTATATCGCCTCTTCATTATCGCCAGCACGCCTACAGAGCGGGCAGATCTACGGAGACTGCTTTGTACCAGCTGACCGAAATTATTGAAAGCGCTCTTGAATCAAAAGAGATAGTACTGTGTGCTTTCTTGGACATCGAGGGAGCATTCGATAACACATCGCATGATGCAATTATACGAGCTCTAGGTAGAAAAGGAGTAAATAGCACAGTATCGAAGTGGATGTATGAACTTCTGAGCACTAGATCAGCAGAAACTCACACATCAGAAGGAATTATCAAGGTTAACACAGCAAGAGGCTGTCCGCAAGGAGGAGTTCTATCTCCCCTAATGTGGAGTCTTGTAGTGGACGAACTACTTGAGAAATTGTCAAACCACGGCATAATCTGTCAAGCATATGCTGACGACATAGTTATAATCGCCAGGGGTAAATTTGAGGGAACCTTATGTGATATCATACAAGGGGGACTCGAAATAACTCGGGATTGGTGCGCGACGGCTGGGCTTAGCCTAAATCCGTCAAAAACAACAATAATACCATTCACGAGAAAAAGAAAACTCGAACGGCTGAGACCGATAAGGTTGTCGGGTACCACACTGGCATCAGTCAACGAAGTTAAATATCTGGGACTAACCCTAGACAGCAAACTCCTCTGGAAAAAACATACAGATGAGATAAACAGGAAGGCAACGCGGGCTCTAATGATTTGCCGGAGCCTAGCGGGCAAATCCTGGGGATGTAGCCCGACCATCCTTAGATGGATGTATATTGCCATTGTGAGACCAATGATCACATATGGAGCGATTGCATGGGTAAGAAGAACCAGTCTATCCACTACAAGGAAGATACTCAATAAAGTGCAAAGACTGGCATGCCTATGTATTACAGGGGCCATGAGAACTTGCCCAACTGCAGCTATGGAAGTGCTATTGGAACTGACCCCCTTGCACCTCGTGGTTGAGGAATGTGCAAGTAAAACGATTCTAAGAATAGCCAAAGAAGGAATAGGACGAGGAAAGTGCATTACACTAAAACAGTTTGATGCACTAGTCAAAAAACACCCATTACTGGCCCTTCCTAGAGACGATACCATCAAAAAATTTGATTTCCAAAAGAACTTTGTTACAAAGCTCAGTAACAAGAAGAACTGGAGCAACGAATCCACAATTCACAAACTGAGCAATAACACAACAAAGTGGTACACAGATGGGTCAAGAACTGATGAGGGAACTGGAGTGGGAGTATGCGGGCCTAGAACCAAATATTCTGAACCAATGGGCAAAAGTACCAGCATCTTTCAGGCCGAAATCTATGCCATAGATAGATGCGTCCAAATCAACCTCGACAGAAACATAACCAACTGTGATATAGCTATAATGTCAGACAGTCAGGCTGCAATTATGGCACTCAACTCCTACATCATCCAATCCAAACTTGTATGGGAATGCCTACAAAAATTAAATGAATTGGGTAGGAGAAACAAAATAACCCTCTGCTGGGTACCTGGCCACATGGGAATAGAGGGTAATGAAATGGCCGACTCCCTAGCAAGAAAGGGAGCATCTGAAGCTTTCATAGGTCCTGAACCATTCTGCGGAATAGGGGATCACACCCTCAAAGAAGAATTTAGGAAACTAGAGAAAGAAAACAGGGCAAGAACTTGGCACAACACTCAAGGCATGAGGCAGGCTAAAAAACTTCTGGGACAATACAACCGGAAAAGATTCCAAGCTTGCATCGGCATGAGTAAAAATAACCTCCGTATCCTAACGGGCTTTCTAACGGGGCATTGTAGACTCAAGGAACACCTTAGGAAACTGGGTATATCTGAAGAAGGTCTCTGCCGATTTTGCGATGAGTCCAGTGAAATCCCAGAACACGTGCTGGGATCGTGTGGGGCATTGACCCACAAAAGACTGAAATACTTGGGCAAGTACCAACTATCTGATGAGGAAATACGGTCACTGGAGCCAGCTCTCATCCTAAGATTCTTAAAGGAAACTGGACTAGAGAGAGTGCTATAGGACGGATTTCTTCCGCCAAGGAGAAACGAGAGTACAAGAACCTCTAAAATGATTCCGAAAGGAATTATAATGGGAGGGGAACTCGTATGAGGGCATATACCTCACTAAGGCGTTAGCAGGGGGTACAATAGACCAAAAGGTCGCAGTACAACAACCCCTCTCAAAATAAATTTGACATAGACTGGAATTTGTGGATAATATCTGATGGTATGGTTAAATGGGTACGGCCATAAACTAAGTATTAAATAGACTGTCAGAAATCCAACGCACCTACCCGATACCCACCCATATTTTTAAGTCCCGCGTTCCTATAAAGCAAAATGGCTTCCGAAGTGATGAACGCGCAATTATTTATTTATTTCGTGTAACTGGATTGATGAATTGTTGGTTTAATTTTCAGAAATGTTATTCGCGCCACTTGTTTTAATTTTCGTTTTACGTATCTATAATTATGGGTAGAACATCTATGACTCTGGCGTCTGATTTCTGATCTCATTCTTACCCCTTTGTTAGCATTGGGTACATTCGAGGATCTAGTTATCTTAAGTCGACTAGATTGGTCTGGATGAGATGTAACCTGAATGCAAGAACTAGATTGCTCTACTTGACACTTCGAGGACTCAAAGTAGTTGTAATTGCGTACTTTACTTTGCTTTGCTGAGATCGAAGCTCAAAAAAATACGCGCGTTCATACGAGCAAAAGAAAGATTTCAAATGTTTGTAATCTTTTTCTCAATCTAGTTTTTTTTTTAACCTGGATGCGTTTGGACTATTTATAGTCCTATTAATGCTTCAAGTGAATATGGAAAATATAATCTTAGATTACGCTAAGACACCTCTAAAAGGCTTTATAGTGTTTAAGTATTTTTACAGACCCCTTACAGCCTCTAACAAATCCTATTTTATATAACCTTTTCGAACACATATTAGACTAGTGTCAAATAAAGTACCAAAGACAGGAAATATATCTTTTATTTCCAAAAAGATACTGTTGCATTCAAGCTGGGATTCGAAAAGATAAAACACTATTCTGTTGAACTTTTTTAGTAAAATCGCTTTTATTACACTTTTACGGATTATTCTTAAAGTACCAAACCAATATTACTTAAAACAATTCTTAAACGTTTTAAATCAATCACTTAATTCACTGTGACTGTATTACTTTACACTTATTTATCTTCCTAACCGATTATTTCGAACTTTCCTAATCACTGTTTAAAAATCAACAGTCCATCTCTGTTCTCAAATCTGCCTTTTATATCCGCTCCGCCATCTATCGAGAAGTTTATTCCGGTTGTTTCGGCTGATTGTAGAATTAACTCACTTATCTCTCCACTTATTTGACAGGTTCGAGTCTCCAATTGGAAATGGAACGTGTCTGGTGACTAATGGGTTGCTTACACTTCACCATTTTAGGTTCCACGCTACATTCCACACCACAACGCGAAAAGCTATTGCAAAGGATAAAGGAAATATTCGAATTTTTTTAAGCTTTTTAAAGAATTTGGCAAACTGTTGCATAGTTGTTGAGAATTGAAGAAGCTTCTACCTACTTTAGTGGCAGATGTGCAAAATTCTGCTTAGTAGCTTACTCACACTGCCCAATCAATTTATTCTTAGCTGGTAGAATGTGCTCTGATTATTTTCTAAACGGAAAAAGGAACACAAATTCCGAGCTCCAATGAGTGTCTCAGTTAAAATACACAAACTTTTCTTACATTTCAAACTCTGCTGTTAACTAAAATTTGTTGTACTAAACACCAAAACAATTTTATTTAATATAATTTTTTGAATTTGCCCATTTAAGATGTATAAAAGACTCAAACTTGGTATCACTTAAAAATTATTTTTACGTGTTTATATTCACCCTGTCATGTCAAAAATGGCCGAACTGTCAGAATTTGGCGTTCCCAGTTCCTAGAAAAATTAACGATAAGGGCCACAAAGTTTTGATGCCAAATTTTTGCAGGCTACATTAGATACAATATTTTGTCTTTTATATGCTGGCTATTTCTGAGAATAACTAGAATGGGTAAGAGCATAACTTAATTATTTGCAATTGAATGAAATCAATGTTATATCCCTTAAGACAAATTTAGGCGAGTTCGCAAACCAACAACATCATCGCAACAGATTCTTCCAGCAACTGCTGGAGCGCCATCAACTTCGTCAACAAAATTTACAATTGAACAAAAGGTCACAACTGGGACTATTAAAAAAGGACCCTATTCCGTTAAACGATCAGTTGATCCAAACGATATTCTCATTAAAAGGCGACCGGGTAAATATTCAACACGTACCTATCTAATCATAAAAAAATGTTTTTACTCATGATGAATACAATACCGCATTAACAATTGGATAATTTCTCATTGATATTACATAACGAAACATAATAAGAAGTATAAGCCGCATCAATCAACATGGACTATCAGAACTCAAGAAACTTTCAAATGAATGTCAGCAATCAACCAAGCTTTGAGGATACAACTAACTGCCATAGTGACGGTTTTCAAATGGTGGTCCGATCAAACGAATGGGTAAGCGCAATTGTTAATTTTCAATAATTTTCAGTGACATGGATACTGGAACTATTGTAATTAGATGTCGTATGTGTTAGTTTGTAGCATTATGTTTAACAGCAAAAATTTCTTTTGCTTGTCCACCGATGTGTAGTCCAAAGTTGCGACTTAAGGTAGAACAGCTAGATTCTATAACAGACAGCATCTCCTGCAACAGGGTTTTCTCAAGTGGAGATAACTTCATGTCGCCTCTCGCACAATCTAATAATTTGTTATGTTTCCGTTTTTTTGTTATTGTTTTTCCCATATACCTCTCAAGCCCATTGGAAGCCGAATGAAAGTGCATAATACTAACGTATAAAGTTGCATATGCAGATCAGCTCCCCATTAGTTTTCATCTAGTGTCTGTTGTTCCACTCTCCTACCAATCTCTTGCACTTCGAGACTCACATTAGTTGGTGTAATCGCGTGCTGAAAATCTTTATTTACTTGGCTATGCTGAGATCGAAGCTCAAAAAGACACGCCTATTGTTCGTTTCTGTTTTTTCAATAACAAGGAACTTGCAACACTACTCCGAGGTCAATCCTCTTCCTATATACCCATTTAGTATAAGTTTTGTATATGCGTTTCACAGTTAAATGTTAGCAGAGTGGGCCTCTGATTCTTCAAAACGTATTTTTAAATATTTGAAGGTGCAAATGGCAGCAAACTCATGTTTGGGTTTATCTGCTACAGGTTGAACAGCTAGAAACGTGCTTTCACTGTAATCCGTCTTAGTTTATTTGTAGGAAACAGCACAGTAGTTTACTTCTTTAAATCCTTCTTTTCAGAAATATCCTAAATGACGAGGGATCCCAATTGTCATCAAAAGAACCAATCACTGCATGGAACTGCAGTATCTTTTTAATCTTTTTTGATGATTGATTATTTTCTAGCTACAAACAGCCACAGGTTCGCAATCAGCTATTCAACAAACGTTCATCAATGAAAACAGCAATCAACAGGAACTCTATTGCAACATCAATCAACAAACATCTTACCATCTCTGCTATCAACACCAAAGATATGAACACTACGAAGAATCAGCAGTCAACAATCAACCTTTATCCCAACTAAGAAGTAAATAGATATTTTCAAAATTATTCTTTACAACTGAAAAGAGGCTTATGTAAATTAAAATCTACAGTCATAAAGTTAATTGCATGCTTGAATATACGCGGTATTTTGCATTTGGTGTAAATAATTCGGTTCTCATGTCAAAGATGAACAAAATTTGAACAGCTCCTATCTCAACTAGAACCTTGGGAATCAATTTCGTTGGTTAATATTTTCTTTTTTGTTTAGGTGAAGGTTCAAAACCTTTATTTTCTCGTGAGGATATCTGCGTTAATCGGTCTGTAAGTCCTAAAAAGAAGCCCATTTCCAGAGCTTCATCATCGGTATGACAAGCATAAAAACTACCATTTGCATTTAGAGTATATATATATATGTGGTTCTTTTCTGTTTTGCAGGATTACAGCAGTCCAGAGGATCGCAATCGACACCAAAGGAATTCCTCCAAGTCGAAACAAACAACAAGCAGAAAAAAAACACCATCACCTGAAAAGGTTCCTTATTTTCTAGATCAAGCGCGTGAAAAGGATCGTATTAAACGAGTCTATGGATCAAGAAAATCGCGCAGCTTAAGCCCGGTGTACAATAGAAGGCGGCCGGGTAAGCCTCGCAGTAGAAGCCGAACACCGCCATCATATCGACGGCGTAAAAGTTACGAAAGACGTTCGCCCAGCCGTGACCGTCATCGAGCACGTTATCGTTCCAATTATGGTAGTCGATCACGATCACGATCCAGAGAGAGAAGAAGAACGCCACTAAGTCGTCGAAAAGAAGACGAGCGACAGTCTATGTCATTACAACCAGCTCTAGCTCCACCAGTGACTCAATACATTCCGATCCCTGTACCGGTAGAGTATCCTTATGTAAGTTATATTTTGATTTTGGTTACAAAATGACTTATAAAATAAAACAAATATAAAATACTCAGATGCAGCCATCATGGGGAGGTCCAATGATGCCACCACAGCCACGATTTCCATATCCAATGAGGCCAGCTATGCCGCCACCGATGCCATATATGTTGCGACCTCAGCGCCCACCACGATACTTACAGAATGCCTATCAGAGGGGACATTTTCGTCCTCGACAATATTGAATTTTATTATTTTGTAATGTGTAAGAGAATGTTTGTGCTATGTGACTGTGTAGCTTTTTAGGTAAAAAATTACATCTGTGGTCTGATTTAATAAAAAAAAAAATTATAAATTTAAACGACCAAAGCGTCCTTAATCTGCAAAAGAACCTCTCATTGGAAGAAAGCCACAAATTCTTTTATTTTAGGCCTTTTTATTTTGCCCGCATGAATTACTATTGTTGTAAACCGTGGAAATCAATAATCTATATGGATCATGTGGGTAAAATAAACAACGCCTTTTGTTGCTTCGTCCTCGCTGGACATTCATTTTGTTCTGTGCTATACTTGGTACGACTGTGCTCCTCGGCAAATCATGTGACCAGTCTAAATTAACTTCTGCTGATTAGTTGCAAGAGTTGTTTCTTTTTGTTTTAGTTTGGGTAATTGCTTGAATGTGTTCTCTTCCAGAAATGGAGCCTGTTTTCTCTAGCCAGATTAGATCACTGCCTTTTATAGTCTGGTAGTCCACAGAATAGTCAGGTTCATTAATTGGAGTGCGGATCCTTTGCTGACAAGTTCGTCTGCTTCTTCATTGCCTTATAGTGTCCAGTGTCCACTGTGTCCTGGTAGACGGGATCTGTTTGTGGTGGCCAGTAGTCTAAGACTAGTTTTGATTAATTAGAACAATTCTTGTAGATCTGGGTCAGAATCTTCCGTGGAATTTCGTTGATTTTACATAGAAAACATTTTTTTACACACGAACCAACGGCTCGAAAACGGGAAGGGAAGGTGCTGGTTTTGGCATCTGTTCTTAAGACGCAAAACTGATACGGGATAACGCCATCTACATATAGCCAGGGGGGTTATTCCCAAATGCGCAGCGGATCGCTTTAGATGACGGATTTGAATTTTTGTATTTCCATTCGAACATATGGAAAGCGAACAACTCAGGCCACTGGTGTCATGTCGTTTTCCATTGGTTTCACTCGGGGATCCACTCATTCTGAAATCCAATGGAACAACAAAACTGCTTCTATGCTTCTATGAAATGCCAAAAAATAATCTACGGCTGCTGTCAGCTGACTTGTTTGCGCATCAGTTTGATTAAATTTGCAATAATGAACACTTGACGTTAAAAGTGATGCCAATAGTTGCATTAACGAACATTTTGCAAAGCATCATGATCATCATGATGCCAGTGATGCGTTACTGAATTTACACACAGAGATGTACCTACCACACATGAGAATTACCGGCAATCGTTGGTATATTATGCTCCTAGGGTAGGTGTCAGTTTTTTTCTAAACATTTGTCTATTAAATGTAGGTACTTCGTTTCTTCTAAATTCCTGTAGAAAACGAACGGGGTTTATATTTTTAACCAACGATTGCCAATCGACAGTTTTTCAATCACGTCTGAAACCGTTTAATTGAAAGAAAAACATTCTTTATACAATATACATAATTTTATTGTTTAATTTTAGACATTTTTTTTTATTTTCTTTCTTTTTATATAATTTACAATAAAAATACATAAACTTCCATAAACTTTACTACATATATTATGTAAAATAAAACAAAAAGCTACATGTAAAAAAAAAATAGTAAAAATAAAACAAAACTCACTATAAAATATAGCTTAGCTAAATATAACAAAGCCACAGAAGTTTATGTCATAATTTATTGATTTAAAATACATTTTGTTAATTTGTTTCTCTATTTACATAAGTATATATATATAGGTTATCTCACAAAAGAAAAAAAAATCACGGCATAAGCAAATTAGAGATAAGGGAGAAAATTGTAAACATTTATAAATGAAAACAAATCTAAACAGAGTAATTTACATCAAATTGGAAAGAAAAGAGTGAAAAACAAACATAAAAATGGCAATATATTGAGTTGATGGTCTAAATAAAATTTACCTATGTTACTGCTATACTATATTTATCGAAGTGTATTTGTTTATATTAAAATGTGAAGCAAATTAAAACAACTGCAGCTGAAACGTACCAAACAAGACATACCACTGACTCGGTTTTCTTTCAAATAAATTACTTAAAATTTCCTTATTGCTAATCATAAATATATATATTGTGATTTTATGTTTGTTGTTGATTTCTTTAGTATTTTTTTTTTTTTTTTGTTAATTTTAATTGTTTAACTGTTTTTAACTTTATTTCGAGAATTTACATCTAATGTAAATATAAAATACTTTCTGCACGCGTTCTTTTTTTGTTTACTAATTTGTTTTTCTTGTAAATGTAAAAATTGTATGAATCTGATTCTTTTTCTATCGTTTCTTGTATGAAAATATTACAAAATAATTTTCTTTTGTTTTTATAATTTTAATTTACATGATTTTCACTAAGTATCTGCCTACGAATCTTATTGTTTCCCTATCGATTTTTTTATTTTTACAGATAAAATAACTTTACTTATGGGTTTTAAATCTCTTCTCTGTTTTTTTCTTTTTTTTTCTATGTAAACGTAATAAGTTTTATCAGTTATCAGTTTTTTATTCTCTTTATCATTTTTTTTTGTTTGTTTTTATTTTTATTTTGTTGTTCTTGTAATGTTTTTTTGTTCTTAATTGGTAGACATTCTAAAATCTATACATAAAATAATATTCTTTTTTGTTGCTGGATTTTATTAAATAAATATCTCTTTCTGGTTTGTGATATATACGAATATAAAAGACTACCTGCTCTTGTATTCTTGTTTTGCTTTGCTTTTTACAAGTCCACGCGAGGCCTAAATTGAAGACGAAGTGGCGGTTCACGAAATCTCCACCGAGTTACGTATACAAATTTTAGGGTGTGATCCTTTCCCAGAAGTTCTTCATTGCACAAAATATCGATCTGAAAATAACCAAAATGTAAAATGGTGACGTAACTGCTGCAAAACGTAGTTCAGAAAAATGGAAAAAGAGAAAGTGCCGAGGCAAAGTACGAACGCGGATAGCTTAGGCGCCACAAAAACTGAAAAAAATACTGTAAAAGCATCGGCAATCGCGTTATTCCTCAACCTACCGAGAACCCCAATGCATCCAGTATCAAATGCCGAGGACCTGTGATATCTATGGCTTCCCACAGGAAAAGGTAAAAGCATAAGAAGCGCGTAATCGAGGAAATAGAAAAGAGCTTCAGGGGGAATGTTCTACGTTTTAGCTGGAGATAAAAACAGACTCAAGTAAACAAAGCCCGACCAGAGGTCTGTAGAGGGCGGAGTCTGAGATTTATTTCCGAAACGATTATAGGCAATTTTTATATAACTATGGGGACTAAATTGTATTCCGATTGAAGAACAGGCGAAATCTGGTAGCCTTAAAATAAATGAGGACAAGACAAAGTACATTCTATCAACAATCAAACGAGCATCTGTCCACCGCCTGGGACTTAACGTGACTATTGATATTGGAGTAAACATGAACATTACGAATGACGCCCTAGTGGAAATCCGGGAAAGAATTACCGTAGGAAACCATTGCAACATCGGTTTGGCAAAATATTTGGGGTCAAAACTCCTAACCCGAATGACAAAACCCCCCTCCTGCCAGTTTTGACTTATGGAGCCGAGTGCTGGACGCTTAGCAGGAAGGGAGTGCTAATGCTGGGCTCCTTCGAAACAAAAATTCTTCGATGGATATTTGGTCCTGTGTGCAAGAAGAATAAGATAAAACCTCAAACCTTATGAGCTGTTAAGATGTAGGTGAAGTCCGAAAAGCGAAGTACGTCGCCTTTATTGGCTCCCAGGTTCGAAAAGACAAGGAAAACCGAACATCCGTTTCAAAGACCGAGCCATCGCGGATGACAGAGCGTTTGGTCTGGATAACTGGAAGCAGCGTGACCGGGGTCGCAGAGGACGGAAGGCTGCAGTCTCTCCGGTAGCCCGTTAAGTAAGTAAGTAATTATAAGCCGCCCTTAAGCTCGTAACGTTTGAGTTGGAGATCTCGCTTGTAATAGAGTCTTACTTATGCTAAAAACGTTCATATTGCGTCCAAATTGGAATATGAAATATCACTGATACGATAATTATCGCCATAATTATTTGGAAACGATAAGACTATTCACGCACACCTGACACAACCTCCGATCGGCTGTTAATATAGTGAACGAAATCTCAATTAGCGAAACCAGCTTCAATGCCAATTTTTAGCCCGTCATCAATGCTGTTACATTCGACCTTACAAAATTTATGGGCACATTAATGTTATGTAGATACATACTGATTGCTACACGTGACACTTTTATGGTTTCGAATTTGCTCGATGTCGAAAATCACACTTTGTTCACGCTAAACTGCCGCAAAATGGGTTTAATTGAAAATTTCGTCACGCTAAGCGTACGTAAAAAAAAAAAAATCGATTGATATGCGTTTATCTGAGTTCAGTTTCTTTGTTTGAGGCGACCTTGTAGTATATTTTTAGTCACTTGTTTCTGATTAATGTCTAGGTTAGGAGTTCATTGACCGACAGGTGTTCTAATTGTATGTACATCCTTGTACACATTTCTCTATGCAATACTACAGTCTCGCTCTTAAATTAATTATTGGTTACACATCGAAATAAAAAAAAATGACTCACCTCGCGATATTTATCCATTCCGTTGAGTATTTTTTTCGCCACCAGCTTCTTCAGATGGGTTATAGTCGCTTGCGAACTACATCTAATAAATCGCCGCTGGAGATCTTTGAAATTATTACTCATACACTCCAGACACACATTGACTTGTTCATCTTGCCGATGATAATCGGATTCGGCATGCGCTTCATTGACCTTCTCATTGTCATCGTCGTGATTCTGAGGCTGATCTTTCGGGCAAGGCATGTTTCGACTTTTGTAGAAATCTCGCTCCCTTCGGGTCTCATCTGTCGGCAGCATAATGAAAAGTTGAGCTATTCTTTGGTATAACAGACGGGACATGTACTTACCATCCTGTAGATTTGGTACCAACTTATATACAATATCCTGCATTGTCCTGTCGAAACTTATATACTGTAGTGGGTGAGATTGGTGGATGACATTTTCGCATGTGGGACATGTTTTCTTTTCTTCTAGGTGCTTGACGAGACAACTTTTACAAACTACAAATAAACAATTGGAATTGGGTGTAAATTTATGTGCGGAAATCACCAGACAACTTTAGTTACATGTATGTAAACACTCGGTGACTGTGGTGGCATCGATAAAATATCCTCCACAAATTTTACAGGTGATATGTGGGTTTATTGTTTTCAATTTTACTCGGCGCTCCATTGTGTGGCGGGGTATTGGGTCATTGCACGGTACACAGCTGCAGTTTTGAAACAGCAAGAGGATTGATAAACACGATAAGATTAACCTAGAATTATAGTTTTTTTTTACTATAAATTACAATTGGAAGGACAAATAAACCCGAATGAAGCGAGAAGAAATTGACACGACCACGACGGGAGAAATTTTTTATTTTTTTTATTTTCCACTTGTGTTGGTACTACTGTATGCCAAAAAAGAAAATTGAAGGTTACCGTACTAGAAGAAGAAATGGCTAGGTAGTGCTTGTACAATTGAGAGGGTGGTTCGAAAATAATTATCTTAATTCTATAGGAATCGCTGTTTTATTGTTTTGTAATTCGGATTGAATTTATTTGGTCTGTGTTAAGGTTTTTATTAACTTGAAAAAAAAAAATAATTTATGCATTCCGGAATACCTAATTCTTGCATTAAAATCCAATTCATGAACTCACATATACTAGAAAACAAATAAACAATAATTAGCATGAGTGGGTGACTTTATGCATTTTACGAGTGAACAGCTTTTTGGCAGTCGTCATTTTGGAAAATTATATACCTCTGTAATTCCATTATCTTTGCCTATAACAAAGCGACTAGTGTCGTTTCCCAATTTGGGATCCACTCACGAACGGTTTTAGAAGTATTTTTTTTTTCGAATAAATGAGAGTCAGTTCAAATGAAATTCTATTACATTTCAGTTAGCAATAGGAATTGGCGACAACAAATTTCGTCGTCGCATAATAAACTCAGTCTTAACAGTTCTATCGCAGCGGAGTCGAAAAGTGAGTCAAAAGACGCTTAAAAACGTGTCAAAAAACAAGAGAAAAATCGCATTCAAAACAAGTCAAAACGGATTAAATACTTTTCGTAAAATGCGTTGAAAATCGAGTCAAAAACAAGTCGAAAAAACGCTTCAAAAGAACTGTAAAATTGAGTTTAGAAACGATTAAAAAAATTAATTGAAAACTACGCCAAAAAAGAGTCTAAAACGCATCAGAAATTGGTCGGAAAACGCATCAAAAACGTGTCTCCACGAGCAACATTTTATAGGTAGCATGCAATATGTCATACCTACTATGAAAACTTCCAATGGAGACCACAAATAGTATGCTATAAAAAATTTAATTCTATATATTGCTCAGTTCATAGCATGTTATCGATAGTATGATATGGGCTGTCATTTCTGTGAGCTTTGACACTTGGATTTTTTTTCCGCGTTGAGTAGCAAATGGACGTAGTATTAAGGCATCTAATGCGAGAATGCAACGACATGCTCTTCTCAGCGACATTTGAACGAATGAAATACCTAGTAAGTTATGAAATACCCGACCTACATTATATTGCATACTATCGTTGTTTCTTTCTATGAAAATTGACACATAGCAAGGCTATGTAATATTGCTCATGCAGTAATTTATTTAATATTTATGAAATGATATGTTTGTTAAATTTACTGAAACCAATTATCACGCACATTTGAATAAGTTCTGTTGTCTTTACCTTTTAAAATCGGCATAATTAGCTGTTTTTTATTAACAGCTATGATCCATATAGATCATCGATTTACATGCACTTACAACAACAGCACATGATCCTGCTTCTCATCGAGATCACGAATCATGATCTGAAAATTATTTCTACTATTTCCGACTAGGTGGCTTGTTTTATTTTTAAATGTTGGTGTGCCTGTAAACGATAGCCACATAATTACGCTGCCAGACTAAAAAATGGAACACAAAAAATCAATTGATTTTTTCGCATTCGAATAAAGTCCCTGTCCGTATTCCGATTTATTTTGTTTTTTCTTGTTTTATAAACCTATGTCCAGGCCGCCAGCCAAACATTTGATAAACAATTAAATACCTTCATGTTCCATATTTATTTCTGACACTTATTAAACAAAATAATTTTTATGATATGTTTAGAAATGTTTTGCTGATTTGGATCTGGACACCAAAAAAACGTTTATGAATTGTTTCACAGTTACCCAATCGTGAGGGGAAATAATTTTTGTTTTACAAGTATCCCTGCAGAAAGTGAGCGCTGTTATAGAAATTTCAACAAAAGCTTTGAATACCTAATGAGAAAGTGATTTATTTAATACGATTATTTGAATTAAATCGCGTGTCGCGTGATTGCGAAGACCAAAATTACAAAAATAAAAACTTTACTCGGTGCTAATAATCCCACCACATTATTTTCTTCTCGTCCAAAACAGGATAAAGTTGAAACATTTCACAAACATTTACCCCCGTATTAATAAACAAATAAGTATACAACAATTTTACGTAACTGCTGAGTAACGAGTTGATAACTTTTACGCAGTGTTTATTAATACGGGGTCTAGTAAATAAATTTCAGAAATCTTTTATAAATGTTTATAAAATCTGTCCGATTTGCTTCAGACACATTTCTTTACCATTTTTGAAATGTTTTGGTCGTCTGGACACACCTTAATGCCAAGATAAACAAAAGCGTTAGCAGAAAAATATTGTTCATGTGTTCCATATTTGAACATAAAATACTAAATTTGTTTCACAAAAATATATTTGAAAAGAAAAATTATGCAAATTTGATTCAAATATGGTAGCACCCCCTACTTTGCAAGTGAAATGACATGTGCCTTTTGTGACGTCACGTTGAGAAGAATATTTGCAATATGGCTGGTGGCAATATGAAGTTTGAAATACCCTGTATTATCTGTTTTGTTTTTGAAAGCAACTGCTGCCACAATTCCAAAATTAAACTTTTCAATGATCCGTTGATTTATTTTCGTGATCTGATCCGAATCAGATCACGCTGATAATAATAAACAGCTATTGTTTTATGATTTAGGCCTACACCTAAATGAATATTCCACAGGTAAGGATGGGATGGCACTGTAAAGACAAAGACTTCTCGGGTTGCAGTCACCAACGTTTGCCGACCGTTTTGCTATAGACTTAAAACCATTTGTTCGCCAATGTTTATACCAGAGACAATACTGAGACCACCAACTCCGGCCGATTTCCCGTTACTTAGCCTACAAGCTATATTTTTTATGGAGTGTACACATCTGGTGCGCTAGTATTGTTACATAGAAAATCGTATTGACAAATGTCACGAAACTTCAAAAATTCCGGCTCACCAACACACTCCCAGCAGATATGAGACACTTCCGCTGTGGGCAAAGTTGCTGGCAGAGTTCATAGAGTTTTATCCGTTAAATTTGAAATTGTTCGTTACGTGTGGATAATATTTTTTTTTGGGAATAAGTGCACATTTGCTTAAAATGTTCATGAAAAATTAACAATGTAGATTGGTTGAGGGAAAATGAAAACATTTTGAGCAAATTTTCTTCATTATTTAAGAAAAATTTACACACGAAATCGAAGTTAATGATATCCAAAAGCGGAAAATACACAACCATGTTTGTCCTAAATATGTTTCTAGTATATAGAACATCAACTTTAGATAGTTTTACTAACCAAACAAATCAAATTATTCGCCTTTTAACAATTTATAATAACTAACCAATGGCATTCAGTAATGTAAAAATGTGGTACTCCCGAACTCTTTCACATTTCCCCACGGTTGCCGAGGTTGGCGGCGTTTATTTTAGCATTTTTTGTATGTTTTTGCATGTCACACGGATTCTTTTTTGACATAACACCGATAGGAAAACAAAATGGCGAATTTGAAAAAAAATTGAGGGGACCAGCGGCAAGAGGATTGTGAGTTGGGGGTCTCAGTATGGTTTGTCTATGGTTTATACAACAAATTAATTCTTGCCCGCAAACAAATTTGTAAGTCACTGTAACTAACTCCAATCAACTCAAACTCAACTCGAGTAGTACGTCAAAATCGATTGAGTGACATTTGACTCGACTACTTGTACGAGCCTTCGGCGAGCACTTTTCTTAAAAGTGTTTCTGTACTTGAACAACGAAATAGCTTTATAGTTTAATCAATTAAAACCAGCTTAATACAGCGACATTCCAACACGAACAAACAGGTATTTAATTAACTACTTTCATTTTACTCATACCCCGGTGTTTCCCATACAAATCGTTGGACCACTACGGCTACGTCATTGCAGCCAGTGAACTTCCTTTCGATTGTTCACACCTTCTTAAGGGGGATTTTGCAAATTATATTAATAAAATAAAAACCCCAAACACAACCTTGATCTACAAGAGTAATATGTAGTGAATCACCCTGCTCCAAAGACAAGAGTGGGGACTTAGTGAGAGTTGATTTCAGATTTGCAACAGTTGGTCGGTGCTATGGTTGTGTTTGTCTTTTTGCCGATGGAACTGCTTTGCCCCCAGCCAGACTAATGAAATCTTTATAGGTTCATTCAACACACACTAAAGCGAAGCGATAATAATCTCGAAGCCGAGCTAAGCTGGGTTTCTCTTTTAACAAAACACACAATTCAGTTGAGTTCGGGGCTGCTAGCCGTTAACATAACCTTTTAGAAAACTGGCGAATAATCTTATCATGTCTGTGGGAAGAGTTCTAGTTTATGGTGGTCGAGGAGCGCTCGGTGCTGCATGTGTTTCACATTTCAAGGCCAACAACTATGTGAGTTCTGTTTGGTCATGCAGGCTTGTGAAAGTCAATTAACCCTGTGCCTTTAATTATGAACAGTGGGTAGGAAGCATCGACCTAAGTGAAAACGATCAAGCTGATTTGAGTATCGTTGTTCCACGTGATGGATCTTGGGCAGATCAAGAAGCGGATGTAATTAGCAAAGTCGCTGAAGCCCTGAATGGAGGTAAATTGGACGCCATCATTTGTGTTGCAGGTGGATGGGCTGGTGGCAATGCCAAAAAAGGTGAATATCTTCTAGAAAGTCGCCGGTCGTGTGCATAACCATGTTTTTTAGATCTTGCTAAAAATGCCGATCTGATGTGGCGTCAAAGCGTTTGGACATCGACTATTTCCGCTGCAGTGGCTGCACAGCATTTAAAAGATGGGGGTGTCTTAGCTTTGACTGGAGCAAAGCCAGCTCTAAAGGGAACCCCGGGAATGATTGGTTATGGCATGGCCAAGGCTGCTGTACATCAACTTACCAAATCTCTGTCCGAGAAGGATTCTGGATTGCCCGCTGACTCTCTGGTCTTGTCCATCTTACCTGTGACATTGGATACCCCAATGAACAGGAAATGGATGCCCAAGGCTGATTTTACCACATGGACACCACTTGCTGAAGTCGCTGAGTGAGTTATCGAACTTTCTACAACCTGCCCATCCTAACTGTTTACTCTCTAGGCTCTTTTCCAAGTGGACAAAAGGCAAGGACCGCCCAACCAACGGATCTCTTCTTCAACTCATCACAAAGGATTCCAAGACCTCATTAGTCGAAGCTGAATAAATTTGCACCAACCAATCATCGCTCAAAATCCGTTCATGTTTAGGGACCCGTTGCATAGACTATAGCAAAATAAATCTATTTACTTACGTGTTAGGACACTAGGTGCTTGTTCGCTTTATTGATATTAGCTTAACTTTAGAAATAAAAATGCATGCTGTGCGTGTAAAACTGTTGAAGAGTACGTTCAAAAACAAGTTTTTGTTCTTTCTCTTTGATAACCCTTAACCTGTGGTTTGGTTGTTTATCTGCTCTGATGTGTCTCTATCTTTAGAAATGAGATTAGCGGGAGATGTGCATGTCCGGATACACATTCCCATGCGGGCCTGAGAGAGCACGCAGCGATATACTTCTAGCACGACAATACACGCTGACTAGTGTATAGTTGCACCGCAGTTTTGGAGATGCCAAAATCGAAAGAATAATGTCGTTTTCCATTGGGCAAAAAGAAGCGTCCGGGAGAGTCCGGAATCGAAAAAATCACTCCTGAAACCGTTCCATTGGCACAAAAAATACTCTTCTGGTGATTCTGAGAAGAGAATTTCGCTTCTCGATTTGAAGTCAGAATCCACTCAAGAAGCAGTCACACAGGTGTAATTTATGTATTTTATGTCGTTTTCCATTGGGACCAGCAAAAATCTTTTTCAGATCTCAGATTTAACGCGGCTCATGGAACATGCAACGAAATTGATCTGCTTTTGTGAATGGATTAGTGCATATGTTTCTCCTGTTGTAGATACAAATGGAGTAGTTTCGGTGATTCGTAGTTTCCAGATGATGAGGAAGGCAATGAAGATAAATTCCTACAAAATTATATCCATTGCTATTTTTGTTTATCTTTATTTTACTTTTCACGAAACTTTGCGCATTTGTTTTGAAAGCAAACTTCTTAAGATGACGTAAAACAGCTGTGTATGACGTATTGGTATTTGTGGTAGTATGTGTAAATCTGAAAAAATATCGAGATCTGCAAAAAGTGATCCGAATCGAAAAAAAGATTGATTTTTTTTCCCAATGGAACATGAAAAGTGATTTAGATCAAAAAAAGATTGATTTTTTGTCCCAATGGAAAACGACATTATACAAGTCAGCTGACAGCAGCCGTAGATTATATTTTAGCATTTAACCAATACTTTTGTGGATTCAGTCAGAAGCAGTTTTGTTGTTCCATTGGATTTCAGAATGAGTGGATCCTCGAGTGAAACCAATGGAAAACGACATTAGCTTGCTTGCATTCAGAGACAAGTGATTCCACTAGGCACACATTTTTTTTTTTGTTGGTGAATGACTCAAATCCATTCATTGGAACCGAGCATTCTCAGAGGAAATGAAAGTGTCAGCGTTTGCACTTCTGGTTGGTGGTTGGTCGGTGCTTGTGAATGCCTAACTTGGCAGAGTGCCCATCAACTGCCCAGTGGTTATTCCTGCAGTCAGAGAACGGGTTGTATTCATTAAGTCGTATGTTATAGAAGAGTTACATCTTTCTCGATGTAGAACAGTAACTTTGGGTGTTCAACTATAGGTGGAAGTCGCGGAAAATATTTCCGTCAAGGAGTCAGGGGGTCAGCACCTAATTTGTCGCAATTGAGGATAATCGATTGAAACAAATTAGGTGCTGCCAGAGCTAGATTGTATCAAGTTACGTGCTGACACCCCAGGAGTCGCGTTGAAGAAAAGACAGCTGCTACGTCGGTACTTTGTTAGCGCTGATAAAAATGATTATATGACAGAGTGTTTTGCAACTCTTCCTCGAACAGAATAGTGGTATTCCCCCAATTGCAGAAATATAGTGTAAATTCAGAAACGTCAAACATTTGCGCAGTGATGCCGAATCACTTCTTATTTGCGATGCTGATGCGATGCGCAGTTTATGATGATGCATTGCTGATTGAATAAATTTGAGTTTTAGAACGCATTGCTTACATCAAACATTTTAATGTCAATATGGAAGTTTTGCTAATAAAAGTTTTAGTCGATTATTATGATTACTATTATCATTTTTCTGTCAAAAGCATAGGTATGTATCTATTGATAAAAATGTTTATTTACTTTCTTTTCCTTCGTTTTCGACATCAACAGCGCATCAAGTATTTCTGTGATGCTTTTTTCGTTATGTTTGCGCATCAGTTTGATAAAATTTGCAATAATGAACAATTGACGTTGAAAGTGATGCCAATAGTTGCATTAATGGACATTTTGCAAAGCATCGTGATGCCAGTGATGCGTTACTGAATTTACACATATTCCAGACAGATGTGCCTTTACCCGTTCATCATTGCGCTGCAAAGCGCACATAGTTTTCTTTGCCCAAGTTTTATCCAAAGAACCATAGACAAACCATACTATTGTCTCTGCAAAGAACAATCATCAAGTCATTTTTATGGACACCATTTATTTATGTTAATAATATAGTTTTATATCTTGGCAGATTTATTTTTACTCACATAACAATATAATAACTTGACTATTTGTTTTTTAAGACTAAAATAAAAAATATTTTTGTCTTGCATTGATTCTAACAAAAAAAAAATTGTTAACTCTCTAACATCTCGTAATACAAATTGCAAGCACAAACAAGGCAAATCAGTCAGGCCTAGTGTTGTTGTTAACAGAGTGGCTTCCAACAACAACGACGACGGAACGGATGTGTAAGATATTGTTCAAACAAATCTAAATTAGTTCGTTTGTAGTTTTTATTCATTAGTTTCAGTTGTGTGTGTTGTGGTAGTGTTTTTACATATATATATATATATCCATTTACAATATTGAAGAGTTGGTGAGTTTATTTATTTTCTATGATTTCCATACATTTTGGTGTGCGAGTAACATTCTACAATAAATCAACAACGAAAAAGGAATAAAAAAAAAGAAAATGTTTAACATGATAATTCTTTTTGATTTCCATTTGTTAATGTCTATGGGTGGTGGCACTTAAGAGTTCGAACGTGAATTTGGAAAAATGTTTGAATGACATAGAGAAGAAGAACAATCTCCTTAAGTTTGCGGAGGTTTTTTTTTTTTATTTAAATTTCACATTAATGAAGCGAACTAAATATTATTAGTTTAATTTTTTATTTAGATGGAAGTAGGTAGGATAAATCCTAGTCAACATGTAGAAAATAAAGAACTAGATATTTACATGCCATTTCAAGCTAATTCCAAACGTTTCATTTCCTTGAAGAGTTCTTTGCCCATTTGAGCGGGGCTTCGAGTCACAATGACGCCGGCCTTTTCAAGAGCAGCAATCTTGTCACCGGCACCACCCTTTCCTCCGGAGATAATAGCACCAGCATGACCCATTCGTCGACCAGGTGGGGCAGTCAAACCAGCAATGAATGACACAACTGGCTTGGCTTTGACTCCCTATTTGTTGGAATATATGTTTACATTCGACTTGTGGAGCGCTTTGGGGGTAGATATCTCACCTGATTATTTTCGATGAGATATTCGGCAGCTTTCTCTTCAGCAACACCGCCGATTTCACCGATAAGAATGATTCCCTTTGTGTCGGGGTCCTTGATGAACACCTCTAGGCAATCGATGAAATCGGTTCCGTTGAACGGATCACCACCAATGCCCACGCACAGAGTTTGACCTAAACCGACCTGTTGGAGAGCAATGAGCACATTTTGTTAGAGAACGACAAGCGAATCAGCTTACTTCGGTGGTTTGGTTGACTGCTTCATAGGTCAAAGTACCAGACCTTGAGACGACTCCAACTTTGCCGCGCTTGTGGATGTGGCCAGGCATGATGCCGATCTTGCACTGAAAATATCAACAAGAGATGATTAATTAATAAAGAAATACTTTATGTTTGTTAACTACTGATGCCCTACATGGATTTAATGGATACCTTTCGTAAAAAGGCAAGGCACTTTTCTGACAATCGTTTGTTATGGGTACATATTTCATAATAAATCTCATTTTCGTTTGTTATGCATTACATAACTCTGGGTAAATGTGGTGCCTCCTCGGGCGATTGGGCTTCAGCAGATTCATTATCTCGACGAGGTTTAATTTTTAAATGTTCTACAGCTTTCACTTTGACGTATTTATTTCACAATGTTCCATTCGAAGTCATGTGATTACTTTTGATAAGAGTAAAACTTATCTCTTTCAATTAATGATGTTCTCAATCGATAAATTTTAAAAGGTACAAAGGGTGAAATCAGATGAAAAAAGCATACTCCCAACATTTGCTTTTGATTTAGCCGGCATAAAAAGCTTTCTTCACCTCATACAATTTTTCTAAAAAGATTATTACACCCTCTAATCAAATTTAGAAAAGCAGGGTAGTGTTCGGCCGGCATGTAAAAATAAACACAATTTCATTGTAGCTAAAGCGAAAGAGACTTATCTCTAGCTGAGTCGATGGGATCACATTGAAGAAATAAACAAATTTGTTGATGCTTAATAAATTCATAAACCACCAAAAGTCTGGTGTCGCACTATTTTTTTAAAAAAAACATTTTGCACTGGTTTGTCAATGATTATGTCCGACAACCACTTTAAATCAATTCCCTTATTATATTCTGACTTCGTTTATCAATTTTCTATTTAAAGATGCGAAAGAGAAACTAAAGAGTGAGATGACCGTTTCACTCAATCGAATGCGACTCACGTAAGTACCGACATACGGGGTAGATTACCAATGAACACAAAACAATGTAAGAACAATCACCGAAAGGTTAATAAAAGTTCACCAGTTTAATGAAAATATTTGAAAAATGCTTTCAAAATGCAGGCAACACATTTAGAAAGGGTACAACGCAAGCCAGCGCCAAGTGATTAATTTCAAGGCCAAACAAATCTGTTTTCTATTGCTATTGCTGTATCGTATGTAAATGGCTGTCGCGCTAATTGGATCAGGGCCAATGCAAGTGCGAGAGAAAGAATAAAACTGTTTAGTCGCACACATAATGTCGACTGCTAAGTAATTAAGCATCGTTGCATAAACCACCAACGTTTGCGTTTTGAATTAGAAGACCGAAATAGCGGTGTCTCTGTATTAATTTAGAAAACAGACTGTGACAGCGTTTATCACAAACGGTGTCATTGTTTATCATATTTCCAATCTAAAAATAAAGTGCATCCGATGGCCACCACTGAGTCAAAGTTCAAAAAGACATCAGACGGACTTTGACCTCGAAATCGATAATTGAACTATGTTATGAAAATATTGTTATGCTACTCTAACTCACCCTTTCTGGAGCGATGATTCCAGGGCAATTTGGTCCAACTAAACGAGACTTTTCCTGTGCGAGAAGTGCATGCTTCACGCGCACCATATCGTGTTGGGGCACACCCTCAGTGATGCACACAATTAGGGGAATCTCAGCTTCAAGGGCTTCCAAAATAGCTTGAGCAGCACCAGGAGGTGGCACATAAATTACGGTGGCATGGCAGTCAGTTTCCTTTTTAGCTTCGGCAACCTGTAAATAAGAAAATAGGTATAATCCTATCCTATAACATAGATAGCTGCATTCTAAGTTTTACCGTTGCAAAAACAGGAAGATTCAAATGTTTAGTGCCTCCCTTTTTAGGCGATACACCACCGACCAGTTTGGTGCCGTAGTCCAGCGCTTGTTGACTGTGGAAAGTTCCTTGTTTGCCAGTGAATCCCTGGCAGATTACTTTCGAGTCAGCAAAAAGTTGAAGATTCTGGCGGGTTTTGGTATAATCACTTTTACCGCGGACACCGGCAATAACAACATCTAATAATAAAAACACATTTCAAAAATCTATTTCCAAAGAGTACGTACTGGAAGGAATTTTTTATTTTTTTTGTAGTTTCAACTTTCAAGGATAACCTCATCACAATTTTAGATATTATAGTGGTTATAAAAACAAATACAGTTTTCTATTGCAGTACGAAATGACAAGATGTTACTACCACTTAATTATTTTCATTTCCTCTTGAGGAATTTTTCAATTCTATTGAAGTTATATAATTAGAATATTATTTGTGGTTTATTTTTCTTACTCTGAATGCGGCCTAATACTCGTACTGCAGAGGCCATTGTAGATTTTTGAGCTCGGTTGTCGAATTCAATTAAACAGTCTGGAATTAAACAGTCTTTGGTTAAATTAGCGATAATCAGCTAATGACGAAAAGTAAAAAAATATGAGAATGAAAAGCGGAATCGAAAACCATCCAAAAATTTTCTCGTACCGTGAGGAATGGTGAATAAAAAACCCAACTGACAGATTGGGTGAAATTTTTTATTTCACAATTCAGAGTGGGGAGGATATTTTTGTACAAACTGTGATATAGTAATAGATTAATGAGAACGTGATAGGAGAATGGAATAGAAATCATACTATAAAGGTGGGTACATAATGAACAAACTATAACCATAGGCGATCACAATTACAAATTACTTCTATGATCACAATAATCCGATCACATGTTTTCGCTTATCGCTTATTCCCGTGTATTTAGGTAATTCAATTTTCATTTATTCATTAAATTTTAAATGTCCCATGAGCAGTTATCCATTATAAGTACTGCAAGATTGACTTTTGAAACATAACAATCTACCGATTGAACGCCCTATTATGGCTATCAAATATCAATTATTTGATAACATCTATCAATTCATCGATAATTTGTTATTACGCGTATCAATTGATAATTTTTACCCCATTGTGAATGGTTATCAAAATATCATTGAGAATGAGTTCTGTTTTGAAGTTTGACGTTTCTAATTTGTATTTGGTTTTTTGGCTCAAAAAATAACTCTACCGACGAAATTTCGGTCTAAAGTCGTTTTTCTTTAAACAATAAAAACAACGAAATAAATTTTACGATTTGATGTTAATAGAAATCTTTAACCGCCCGAATATTTGATGCGTAACAACAAATTTGTGGTTGATAGAAAATTTGATGAATATCAATTTTTTTGACAACCTAATACCAAGTTTATCGATAAAACTATTTGAAATAGATCTTAAATCTATTCATCAAAAATGTTGGTAGGTTGATAACCATAATACCGATTCATTCATTTTGTTGATATGAGTATCAATTATCGTGTTGATATTTGATAGGTAGCCATAATAGGGCTGATAGTCCGCTTAAAAAATAATACATGTTGCCAAAGAAGAGTTACCTCTAATATCTTTCCCACCGACTGTTTTATAATTACTGAGTATTTGACATTTTTAAAACAGAGATTTATGATTTATATTCATAGCTGATCTTGGGTTATATGGACGGTATTTTATGAAAACCGAATCGTAGCATTTTCTCGCCCAGATTGGTTCTTATTGCTGCGGGCGAAGTGTTTTCTCCTTCCTGTTTCATGAGCAAAGATAAATCAGAGATCTGAAAAAAATGATGGTCCCAAAGAAAACGATATAAGTCAACACATTCTCAAAACTATTTTCCAAGAGGGAATTTGTATATTGCAACTATTGCTCCGTAAAAAAAATGAGGCTAACTTTAACTTTTCAAAATTACGATACGACTTAAGGAAATTGTGTTAACACAATAAAAACATAGAAGGACTCGCACTCCAGAAAATAAATTAAAACGGCTAATTTGAAAACACGTTATGTACAATATGAACCGAAGCACTGTCTAGCACTCAAAGTATTTAAAAATTAAAACAGATTTCTAGTAGAATAGAACTAAAACTAAATGTGTCAGGTGGAGTGTGTGAATTCAAGGAATTAAATACACACACGCACTCTATTGCTGATTGTACTTTCGTAGTAATTGGCGTACTACCCTGTGATCATCAGTCTTTTCGTCTTCGAGTTTAGTTAAAGAGATTTCTATCCGTTTCGTAATAATCATAACCGCCGGCCCCATCTGCTGGGTAAGTACCACGTTCGAAGTCGGCCAATTCTGGATCAACAGGCTTCGCTTCGGGCTCTTCCCTATTGTAAAGGTTCTCCTCGCCAGGCTTCAGTCGTTCATAAACCAAAATATTTTTACCAGTTCTGGCTTGCATGTACTGCAAGAGATGGGTGCTATTCAACTTTTCATAACTTAAGAGGGACTGAGCAGTTACCTCTCCATTGGCGATCTTATGCAGGGGTCTGTAGTTCATAAGAAATTCATTGATTTTCGAGGCCAACGGTTCGAAGAACACAACATGCGTTGGCAACGCCGTCTTCGGATATGATGGGATGTGAGACCTTAGCCATCTGTCGGGTTTCTCATAGAATTGATCAGCTTCATCGAGGTAGGGCGTTTTGTTTTGCAAGTTTGGTTCACAGGTTAGGAAACGCATGGTTACATTCTCGTGAATGTGGCTAAAATGAAAAGTAAAATGCTTATAACTTTCGACCTCATAGGACGAGAACCAACCTGTAGTAAGGCGTCGAGTGGCATGGCATGAGGAATAAAATCGATGCTCGATGATTTGCCTCATCTCGGTAGGTTGTGGCGACTTCTTGCAGCTTCGGCATCAGGTCAATGGGACCTCGTTGGTGTACTGTGCTAAGGTACCAGGCGGGAAAGACGTTCCCCGCTAGAATGACAGCAGCAATGACCCATAATAATGACCGGGAGGCCTTATAACTCCAACGGGTTAGCGTGTCAGCGATGATGTACAGACACAGTGGCAGCAGCGATGCTACAAAGCGGAATTCTTTGTGTTCCACAAGGCTCAATGCGACCAAGGATACAAGTATTGTGATTAACAGTTGTTTTCGGATGGGGAACACTTCACGATGACGGATCGTCTCGAAAACTCCGAACAGAAAGGGAAGAGTATTAATTCCAAGGACCGTGGGCAGACCCACGGTAAAGTACCAGTACCTAAATTAAAGTAAATAGTTAGCCCAACTTCGGAATTGTAATGATTTTCCGTACTTACCAGGGATGCGTACCATAGAAGCTTCCAATGCCCCGCACGAGATTATACTTCAAGAATTCATACGGTGTAACGATCGGTGTGCCATGAGCATACGTGTCCAATGTCACACAAGCGCCAGTAACTAAAAGCCTTAAAATGGAAGGATATTTACACGACCGTTCACCACAAGTAACACACTAAGACCTACCCAATCAAGATAAATCTCTTTAAAATCAACTCAACAACCGATAAGCGCGTTTTGGTCAAGTGGTAAATGCACAACGGTGCCCAGATAACAGCGGCAGTTGGCCTTATAAAACATGAAAGTGCAGCCAACCATAGGTATCCAGTTCCTTCCTTTTGCCAGGGGAAATAACTCAAGGCGATTGTTGTTAGTGAAGCCTCTAAAGTGTTTGTCAGCGTTCTAGATCCAGTGTAGAACCAAAACCACGGCACAATAATCAAAAACAGTGCCCACTTCTTTCTCCCAGCCCACACGAAGAAGCGATAATCCGAGAAAGCCGACAATACTGCTTGTATTATTCTCGGAAATAATACCTGCAACACAGATTTTACATTACATAATGAATCCACCATCCAAACGTGATATTTCAGTGCTCACCAAATAGTTGACTTGATCCAAGCTTAGAAACGCCAGCAGCTTGTAGAGTCCGGCAAATACCATAGGATACAAATAACTGCGTATACCTTGCACCCATTCCCATGTGAGATAACCGTAGCTGCAAATCGAAATTTAACCAATGTAACCCTTATAAAGTTCTTTTGATTGCTTTTTCGAATGCTTACCCGAAAGTGATTTTATGGGCGACTTCTAAACTCTGCCAATACTCATCGGGGACATAGTAGGTTTGGACTATAAAGACCGAAGCTAGTCGCACTGTGAAAAGGAGGATGATCACAACCAGTAGATTCATCGTGGTGTTCTTTCGCTGGAACCTTTTTCAGTATTGAAAACAATTGATATGGAATATTAATGGGAACATAAATCCGAACGCTGTGCGGAGAACTTCAGTCAGTAAAACTTTAGATTCACGGGACGAAAAATGCACCATAACCTCTGCTGCGCGCCGTACGAAAATTCACAAAAACTTTAATAAGGAAAAAAATAAAAAATGTTACACACGCAGCGTGTTGTAAAATCTTTTTTACTTCGTTTGCCTCACTTTCGCTGCTAAAAATAAAAATAAACCTGACAGCGGCAAATAAAGCTGGCGCTCTCTGACTCTGATGAAAACGATGCACGATGACGACACAGGGGCTTTTTTATTGGGCGTTGTTGAAATGACGTGTGAAATGAAACTAGTTCTGAGCCAGCTTCTTCTTCTTGAATGGTAGATGGCGTTTAAAATACTATAAAGAATGTAAAAGAAACTCTTGTCTTCACCGTCTTTTGAAAACAGTTTTTAGGGGTTTATTTTAATAAGGTGGGTAGATTTTAATTATTTCATTTACTCTCCGTATGTTTGTGATCTTTTTACCACTTCAGATTCCGGTACGAATTGCATTGCAGTTTTTGGACGGTCGCCTTTCACTCGCGGCCTTCCGGACAGACTACTGGTATTGAGTAAATACCACGACCCCTGACAGACTGCAATGTACATTGGTTTCTGGCTTTATGATTGTTTGCTTATGAATTCCCAAATTACAGCAACAAGTCAACCGAGAGAAAGGGGCGCAGTAATCTGTTAGAACGTATACCACCAAACATTTGCGAATCTCAAATACAGGGTGTCCGCCGGGAAGGTATACTATTTTGTTTTGCCGAAATTTTGGTAAACATAAGTCTTGACAGTTCATATTTGGCAGTAGACACGTGTCAAATTTATCATGGAAAAATATTCGATAAACCAACGTGTTTTAATCATTAAAACATTTTATAAAAATCAATCATCAATTACTCTGACGATGACAAAGTTACGTGAAATTTTTGGGAGAAACAACGCGCCATCAGAACGCACTATTTATCGTGTAGTGAATGATTTCGAAGAAAGAGGGTCTGTATTTGATAGGCCCATGCATGGACCAATTTCGTGATGAAATTAAAGAAATACCGCGTGAAATGTGTGAGAATGTAATGAAAAATGTGCTCAAAAGGGCTCGCATTTTTGAGACTAACAGAGGCGGACATTTAGCTGATATTGTATCCCATCTGTGGCAGCAAGGAAAAACAGCATAAGTATTTTTTAGCCACTTTTCAGGAGCGAAGGTTAAAAGTTTGAACTCAGATATGCCTTCCAAAACTTAAGCGTTTTTTCCTGATCCATAACACTGCAACCATAAAAGATATTTGAATGAAAAAAATATGACGTATAGAACAGGGTACGTTGTATCCGATAGTAATATTAACTCAATTTTAACATAAGTCGTCTTATGCTGTTCTTCCTTGTTGCCATAGACATAATTGCCGACATTCAAAAAAAAACATTATCAATATAAGATCCATTCTCTTTCATTTAATCAAAAATTATAAACAAACAAAGTAGTATACCTTCCCGGCGGACACCCTTTACTAGGTGCATAGCGGAATGCCAGCTTTTTATTGAACATTCTATGACATCAATAGCAGAAACCTTTCTTAACTATTACTGACTCAGATTCTTTAGTGTTCGATCCGTACATCCCAATATCTGCGTCCAGCCCACAGCTGTATTGCAGCCGTGTTGAAACTTTGCACGTTGGTATAAAAGCAAATCCGCATTTCATGGTCAGAAGTGCACCCGAAGTGCAAGCGCCACCAAAAGTAAAGTAATATATCGGAGGTATGTACATTTGTTGAGGTCTATCACTTCCTATTACCATAGCAATGCGTAAGAGAAATAATTGGACTTTTTTCAGGATATTCTGAGCTTCTTTTGCTGTCTCATTTTTGGGAGTCTAGAAAAGGGACAATAACGGAAAAAGTGCGTTATGTTGTACTCCAAACAAAGTTCCAAACAATACAAAAATATAAGACCGAGTACATTTATTGTACTAGAAAATGGTTTGTATCAAATGCATGCTTTCTTGTGTGATGAACGCCGCAATCAGTGATGGAATACTCTCATTTGCTCGAAGGATCTGTTGCTTGATAATTTGCTTAAAGTCTTCCCGCACACCCTTATCAGCTCCTCTGGTTCCGATTCTGCGGGTGGCTGCATTCGCCTGAGCCGGCGAAAATTCAAAATTGAACTCCTCATTGTGCGACCGCCAGATCTGCATGAATTCTTCTATGAAGTCAATCATAACTATATACGCGGGGAAGAGTCTATAGCAGAATTTTCCTCTGGACCGAATCAGCGAGAATACTTGCTCGGCAAGAAGGGTTTCCCTCGGATAGTCCAGCTGCGAAAGCACTAGAAGGTCACCAAGGACCAAATCGGAAACATTCGATTCGTACAATTTCCGCTGGGGAGTAGAACAAAACATAAACATGCGATAATAATGTGGATACATTCTACTTACACTCAAGCTGTTAATGATGGCCCTTGTGCAATACTGCACAATCGGCTTCTGAGTTAGGGGAAGAAAGAGAATATGACGTTGATTGCCGGTAATTGTCATATTTTCGATAATTTGTCCTTGTATCGTGGGTAGGTCCAACATAATCTTGCGAATACATTCGAATCCTTGCATCTGTTTGGGGACATTTAATTCGATTCACTTATGTTTTACGACAAAGAAAACACATACCGTGAGAACTCCTTGAATCAAGTTCAAACTCAAGAGTTGGACATTCTGCTGCAAGCTGTTTTTGATTTGCATCTCTGCCATGAGTTTCTTTGCATCCTCCTGGTGGCCAAAGTACACTGCCAAGTCGAAGAGGAATCGACTAATCCATGGAGCGAGAGGCAGCTTCACCAGCAACTGACTAAAATCCCTTTGGAACTGTTCAGTGTTAAGTAGTTGCCAGCATTGAGCAGCGCTCACAAAGGCCTTTGAGATATCTTTGCTATGCGGAGAGGTGACCGAAATTTGGGGCGGATCCATGGTCTGTGGTTCATTTGAACGGTCTAATTTCATTTCTGAAAAGGTAGCGGGACAATAAAATGAGTGGTAAGATTAAAAAAAAAGCTATGGGTACCACGATATCCTTCAACAAGGACGTAATCCACTTCATGATCGTCAGCACGTGCGTTGCAGTTCTTAATGTATTCCTGTAGCGAGTATATAAACAACGTTGAGGCGTAGAACAGGATTTGACTGCTGCCAGGCGGACTTGTCGATGCTATTTCTATTAGCTTCTCCCAGTAGACGTTTTTACTCCTGGAACCAGGTCATATTTATCGAAAATGCTTGCAATTTAGATTTCCTTACCAAGTCTTGTTGAACGATAGAAATGCTTCCCAGCGAAGAATTTTCGCGCAGAGCGCGAGAACCTGGAAGATTTTTTTCCAAATTTCAGATGTATCGCATTTATTGTCCTGCAAGAAGCAAACTGTTAATATTAAGAACATCATTATGTCGGGTTGCACACACCTCCTCGATGATCTGTCTTATATAATACTCCAGAGAAATTGTGAAGATTCTACAGACCAGATGACTCGGTAGATCAGGAGTTTTGTGATAAATTAAGGGCAGAGCCTCTTCTACCAGCATTTCTTGATATTTTGCCGGATTCAAGTTCATCCCCTCAGCTATCATTTCTAAAAGTCGCGGCTGCAACAAAAATACTGAAGGTAAATTTAAGCAGAACTACTTTATAAACCTACCGAATGAGTAATGGCAGCCTGAGGCAACCTTTTCAGTATCAGAAGTTGCAACTTGCATTGCTCCAAGTTGTTCTCTGTGTGGTTCACAGTAAGCAAAAGAATCTTGTGCTGCACATCATACGAGACGTGTTGAAACATTTTTACATAAAATTCTTGTTCGGGAGTTATTTCGTTCTCTGGGGCACGTAGGGCCGCAGTAAGTTCGGCGACTTCGTTCCACAGGTCAACACTTTGATTCTGAAATGTGAGCGTTCTTTTGTTTTAATGAGAAATTTTGTTCTCTGTACGAAGCTTACATGTAACTGAAGCATTTGGCAGCTTCCTCATAATTGTTGGCTTCTTTCTCCAGTTTATACGCTTCGAACTAAATAATATGAAAGTAATTTGTAGGAAAACACGGATGCAATCTCGACGGAGCTATGTACCTGAACATCAAAGTTGTTGGGAAATAGGGTTTTTGCAGTTATAATCCATGCCTTTGCTGCGCACGGATCGGTGGAACGTGCTTTCTGGGCTTGAGCTATGATGTAGTTTTCTTCAGTACTTAAATCCATTCTAGGTAGTTTAAACAAATCCACGAAAACGAAAACTTCATGAAAACAAATAATGCAAGTGCCAAGTTCGTGAATTGAGAATAGTGTCACTTTTTGCCGGTTGTCAATTCTGGCAACCACTTGCACTTAAACTTTTCAATCAAGTGCTGCCAAGATCTGTTCGGTTTACTCGTTAATTGTTTAGAATAAAACCTATTTTCAACGATATACCGGTAGAGTTATTTTATTTTCATCCTTCTTGTTGTTTAAAGAGCAACTTCATTACTCATTGAAAATATGCAGGAATTCGAAATGCTAGGCATAGGCTTACTTATCTGCTGCGAAACAAATATTCGCCTAGTTTCTTTTAGCGACGCAAATATAATTATACGAGGCTTAATTTGCATCTGACGTTACACCTACGTTTAGGATCTAGGTTATAAATTATGCTTATAGCCTCGGAAGTTTGTCAGACCATTGGTAAAGGTTGCGCATTGGAAAAATCTTTAGTTATAATCTTTGTTTTTCCGGGAACCGAAACAAAACATCCTCTCGCTAGTAGTCCAGCACACTTAAAACTGAGCCACTGCTTCCTCATTTTACTTATTTATCGTGGATATAATTTTCATCTCACCCATCCTTACATTCCGAACTTATTTCTACTTATGGTCACATCAAGCAATAAATGGAGAACAGGGGGAGTAGTTGAACTTATGGCATAGTGCGAAGCACGTCGGGGCCATAATTTGTGGTGTATATCAAGCGTTAGTCTGAACTTAAGTAGATTTTCGACCATTTCTGAAGTCACTTAAACAACATATAATTATATTCTCCAAAACCTTTTTTTTTATTGGCTAATAGAAGACCGTTTTAAGGGACATTTTTCCACTTATTTTGTGTGTGTATTTACTGTTTTGACAATACTACGTATTTTCTTTTAGTATAGAATGAGGCTTTTGATTAGGTACTTTAAACGCTTGACGTTTCAGCCCGCGTTCATTGCAAAAATTAAACTGGCTCCGCACAAATAGGAAAAGTTTACCCGCATAACGGTGCCAAATCTCTACCCGTATTCAATTCATCAAACTGTAGAAGCACTAACTCATATGTCACAATTGTGGCAGCCATCTGAAATTACAGAGGCGAAACTGAAACATGATAATATAAATTATTTTATAAATAAAGCACCCCAAACAGAAGCTTCCGTGTGATAAAAAAAAGATTTCGTCCCGACAGCGCAATACAATCACCTGTTATATGAACACTAAATCGTTCAGTCTACAAAATAAATACAGAATATATAAACAGTAATATGTTCAATTGATTTCATTGTTTTGCACCTCATCACCCCATCCGTTAGCGGGCACCATTCGCAATGCTTTCAAGGGAACCATTGATTCATCATTTATTTTAGATGCACACAGAAATACAAGCACAGTCCTTCCTATCAGATACAATAGCGAATACCAAAAGTATGCATAGTTTATTGGCCATCGTAGTGTACTGTGGATAAATATTTATTATTAAAATATTTTATTCACTGGAATTAAAATCAATTATGCATTCATGAACTTTGTGAATGCGTAGGTACACTCATACCATAGACATACCAAATATGGCCTTCTAGTGAAATCTAATTTTTACACTATTCTGCAAGAAAATATGTTATAAAATAGCACAGGCACTACTGTTTTACAGCGGATTATTAAATAAAGTCATGCCGCCGTCAAGTATAAATGTTTTCCATAGTACCGAACGTAAACAAAAAAGCGACATTTTTTTAAAAAAAAAGTTCGTTTCCATAGAAACAAAACGACATCCCCCAAGATATTCATTACCATAGTATGGGTAAACGAAAGAGCGTCATCTATTCACAAGATGCAAAGCTACAGTGTGATTTTAAATTAATTCTGTTATGTTCATTACAATTTTGAAAAAGAAAATAACAATAGATTTCTTAACTTATTGACTTAAACTAAAAAAAGCCTACAGGTATCGTTCAATCCCACTAATAAATACTTACGAGTATATCGCGGGAGGTAAATCTTCGGTGGAATTGAATTGTCAAGCGTACCGACGTATTTCTTTTTGATTTGATCCCATTGAATGTGATTCCTTATAGCCATTTTATCCATCATGGGATGGGATTCTAATGATGTAGTTTTAAGATCTAATACATCTAATGGGGTCACCGCATCCCATCCCCGGACAACTCATCCCCTGCACCTAGCGACATCTACATCTCAACTCTGCAACTGGACACTTACGTTCTCAGTACTCACCCTTTTATTTTGGGTTGTAGTCTATGCTTTTTAATGTCAAATATAAGTGTTACCATATTACAAGACGATTTGTGTTGGAAGTTGGTGGTGCTTATGTTTTTGGAAACCATTTTGTGAAATAGAGTAGAAGCTACAAAGGCAGGTTATATTCACTTATAAAGATGAATATCTTTGGCGAAATTTGTCTTTTTATTCTCTAGAGTTAAAACAAAAAGTTCGCGCGAATTTTTCTAATGTGAATTCCACTAATGTGTCTATTTAGACTTTAGAGAAACTTAACCTAACACTCAACATAATACTAGTATGAGGGTAACACTATCCACTAAGGCTGAGTAATGCGATTATTGGCAGTCAGTTGCGGAGTTAAGATGTAGATGGCGCTAGTTGCGAAATTTGGCTGGGGATGAGTTGTCCGGGGATGACGCTGTGCAAAAATAAATATCTATAGGTAGGTAAATAAATAAATCAAAAACACTAACAAATCCTATATTAGTACTTATGTCGTTTACCATTGGGAATTTCAGATTTTGCTTTCAGATTTCAGATTTTTAATGCCCAATAGAACATAAAATGAGATTATTTTTTTTGCATTTGTGTTGGTGCGTGATTTAAAAGTCAGCTGTTGTTAAATTGTAATTTGTGTTAATAAAAACTCATTCAATTTATGTTCATATCTATTGCAGCGGCCAAATGTAATTTAATCGTCTAAAAACATATATACATAATAACACACTTTAAAGTTTGACAAATACCAAAGGTTTTGGGCTTAGTGAAACTATGTGTAAATCTCGCTTAAAAATCGAGATTCTCAAAATTGCTCTGACTCTGGAAAGTGTTTTTTTTTTACGGCCAATGGAACATGAAATCTGACAGCTAGCTGATTTCGAGAGTAGAAATACTGCTCTGAATCTAAAAATTTTAATTTTGCTTTTTCTGTCCCAATAGAAAACGACATTACTCTCTCAACGCGTACACCACAACCAAATTTGTAATAAAAGCAAACTTGGCCGCTTGAAGTTTACGTTGTTCTCCGCTGTAAAACAGTAGCGCGTCTGTATTTTTGAAACATGCGTGAAGTTGGCTACTGGCAGCCCATATTTATAATAAGTCAAATACTCATACGCAATCAACAACGTACTTGAAAATACTTAAAATCTGACAGCAAATGAAGTACAAATTATTTACTGATGATAGTAGAAGTATGGATGACAGATTTTCGTTAACAACTTCAAGAAGCTCACAAAGTTGTACATAGTGACAACGGATCTCATACCAAGTTGACTGGGAAATGTTCTGTGTTGATTAAAAAAAAAAAAAAACCCCGGTAAGTGGAAGTAACTCACAAAAGAATTGAAAATATGCCGATAAAAAAGATATTGGACAGGCGATTGAGTGAATTTCAGATAAAGACTTGGCCCGTATTCATAGAATTTTGCTAAGTCTTTATTATGTAATTTTTAGGGAAAACCGGAGTTTATGACCAGTGCTTGTTTTTCCAATTTTTGGCAAACTTGTATCTCACTGAACACGTTTACCTCAACTTGCCCAAATATGACATTTGATGAAAATAATACCGCAAGAAATTACAAAAACAATAATGGGTTTTGGGGTGATAATCATACGAAAGTTATGCATCTCTTTAAATTCATTCATCTCTGCCCAAAACTATTATGTAATGAATTATGACCGCCCACATTCTTCAAAGGTGGCGCTAGTGTGCCATAACCTTCTATATCCACTGTGTATACTTACTCTTCCCGTTAAAGCTTCGGTACGCATTCCGAGTTGCTGAAAACGTGTAGCCAAGCCCAGACTAATCAACACGATAAACAAGTCCATGTAGTTCCAGATAAAAGTGAATGTCGTATTCAGAAACTGCAAAACATACTTGAGAATTATGTGGGAAAATATTGTTTTTCAGTTGCCTTACCAAAAGAGGGAACGTGACCAAAATGTGATATGGAATATGAGCAAAGAGGAACTGGAAGTGCTGCCTCATAAAGTCCTCATAGCTGGCGGGGGGTTGAGTTATATTGCAATGCAGTTTATACATTCGGTAGTCGTACACATCCGACGCAAAATACATCGCATGTTCAACTGAATTGCGCGAGGATAGTGAAAGAAAAGAATCATTCGAAAGAACCGAAATGCACTTACCTGCGAATAGCACCGCAATCATGCAAGCCGACAATCGGATTTTAAATTTCAACGTCCACTTGGTAGACTCATAGGGCGGTGCAAGAAAAATGCTTTCCACCCGAGTCCAATATCTTATCAGTTGGGGCCAACGCGTGGCCAAGCGTGCGAACAGCGTGCAGGCGCACAAACAACAAGAGAAAAAGACGATTCCAACTGGAATTATAAATGACACACTTGAGTGGGTGTGGGTGTACAGTAATTCGTGCCTAACACTGACGGTGGTGAACGTAGTCATAAAATAAATTACATTTCAAAAGCTAATGGTTGCTTTCCTGTAAAGCTCCGAGATTAGTGCCAATGATTGATTGAAGGCTATATATATATATATATTTCGAGAGATAATCGAATCAGACCACCATTGTCGGGTCTCTTTTCGTCTCTCTACCACTGTAAATCTTACTCAGAGAGACTCTCTGGATTTCTCCACAGTTCTTCTCTGGGCTCAATTCCTAGTGTTAACGCTAGCATCTGTTTATGGGAGATCCGTTTCATCGACTGGGTCTCGACCCATTGATGTCCCAAGATCCTCATTCTTCTGCCAGCCAATGCCGGGCATTGACACAGTATATGTGCCGCTGTCTCAGATTCCTCCAGGCATAGTCTACAAGTATCATCCTCTATAAGGCCCATTTTCCTTAAGTGATACCTGAAATTACCATGTCCTGTAGACAAAGCCACCACCCATTTCAATGTTCCTCGACTCATGCTTAGAACTCTTCTTTGAGTGGAGCAGGTAGGCCACTTTATTGCCATTTTAGCTTGTCTACATTGTTCCACGGTTGACCACCTTCTCAGGTGTTCTGCCGTGATCCATTTGTGGACAAGCTGTTCAACCATTCCTCTGCCAATTGAAGAGAATGGTTCTGGTCCCAGCAACTTTTCAGTTGACCCCTGTTTTGCAAGGGAGTCCGCCTTTTCATTGCCTTCGATCCCTATGTGTCCTCGTACCCAAGTCAGTGTTACTTCATTTTTAGATGAACACTTATTGAGTTTAAGTACGCATTCCAGTGCCAGTGATGTTGTGATGTTTGTTTGTTCCATGCATCTGATCACCGCCTGATTGTCCAGTGCTATGAGGATATTTCTTCCTTCCACCTGACACTCAAGCAAGTAGTCCAACGCATAAAGCAAGGCAATCATCTCAGCCTGGTATACTGAAGTGTATTTCCCGAGGCTAATGTGACGGGCAAGTTCCAGCTCTTCTGAATAGATACCGGCCCCCGCCCCGCCATCCATCATGGATCCATCCGTGAAAATCACTATTTCACCATTTCTTTTTTCTGGAAGTAATCCGTTCTCAATACGAGTTTTATGATTTCTTTCCATAATACGCACCCTTGTTATTCGATCCATAGGCATGTTTAGCTCCCTAATCTCGTCTTTAACAAGTTCCAGGATCTTCCTATGTCCATAGATCGTACCACGATGGTGCCATTTCGCATCTCGATGCAAGCGAAGTGCCGTTTGGGCCGCTGTTTTCTTAATAAATAAGTCTAGCGGTAATATCCCCATGATGACTTCCAATGCGCATGTTGGGGTTGTACGTATTGCACCTGTAATTCCCATACATGCTAAACGCTGAACCCTATCCAGGTGCTTCCTCACAGTTTTCTGAGAGGCTTTCGCCCACCATACAACCGAGGCGTACGTGATAATGGGTCTAGTTATCATCGTATACATCCAGTATGCTGACCTAGGCGAGAGTCCCCACCTCTGTCCACATACACGTTTGCACTGATGTAGTACCCTCTTTGCCTTCCGGACCTTCTCCTCAACATGGTAATTCCAAGTAAGTCCAGTATCTAGATAGACTCCCAGATACTTAACCTTCTTAGTCATTGTTAGTTCCGATCCGAAAAGTGTTAAGGGCCGAAATTCCAGATTTTTCCTCTTCCTAGTGAAGACTATTAGATCTGTTTTCGCCGCATTAATGGAGAGCCCTTGTTCCAGACACCACCGCTCAACCACTCTGAGTGCATTCCTCATGATATCTGCTGTGACGTCCATGAATTTGCCTCTGGCCATTATTGCTATGTCGTCGGCATATCCCACTGTGTGAATGCCCGTCGCCTCGAGTCTGTCGAGAAGAGAGTCCACAGTGATATTCCACAGTGTAGGTGAGAGAACACCTCCTTGTGGGCAACCTCTGCTAACCCTTCCTCTGAGTTTTGAGGTTCCCGTCTGAATATTAATCGCCCTCGTATTCAACATATTGTCCACCCATCTTACCACCAGTGGGTTAACCCTACGTTTTTCCAAGGCTTGTTTCAGACTTTCAAAGCATATCTTATCGAAGGCACCTTCAATGTCCATTATAGTGGTCATCGCAATGCCCCCGGTATTTAGCTCTTCCTCCGCAACGCGTACTACTTGGTGTAGCGCTGTTTCTGTAGACATACCTACCCTGTATGCATGCTGTCTACTATTTAAAGGATACATCTTAAGCGCAGTACTCTCCATATAGTCCACCATCACCCTTTCCATTATTTTTAACAGGAAGGATGTTAGGCTGACTGGTCTGAATGACTTTGCTTCGGTGTAGTCCTTTTTTCCCGGTTTTGGAAGGAAGACCACATTTGCTTCCCTCCATGTTATCGGGATATAGCCTATTGCTAGGCATGCAACGTATATATTCCTGAGCCTTGGTGCAATTAGGTCTATACCCCATTGCATTAGACCTGGAAATATACCATCCGGCCCCGCAGTTTTGAAGGGTGAGAATGTTGCTATCGCACCCTTGACCGCTTTTGGTGTCACGATCCGTTCTGCTTCCGTCCTATCCATCCTGTTCGCTCCTTGTTTCCTTGGAGCCCAGGGCTGAGCTGACTTATAGCTTCCTGGAAAGTGTACCTCCATTAGGACCTCATTTGTGTGATCCAGTGTTTCCACCATCTCCCCCGCTCTATTACGAATGAGTCCGATCTTAGAAACTGGATCTCTCGAGACAATCTTTTGTAGTCTACTGACTTCAGATGTACTCCTCATACTCGAGCAAAAGTCCCTCCATGACTCCCTTTTACGTCGTCGCAGAGTAACGTTTAGCTCTTTCTTTTTCGCCTTATATTCATCCCATGCTTCGGGTTCTCCCCTCCTCATGGCGTGATTGAAGGCCTTCCTCGCAGCCTTTTTTAGCTTTTCAAGTTCCCGGCACCACCAAGGCGCAGGATCTTGTTTTTCCACTAAAGTAGGTGTACAAGCCACTCGGTACGCAACTTCAACAGCTGATTGCAGATGCTTCAACTGTGATTCTACATGCCAAGTGTTTTTCGGTATTCCGAATGTCATTACATTCAGTTTTTCCTCCAACACTTCAAGGTATTTTATCCTATCTGTGTTCTTCGGAATTCTGATGTATTTCCGATCTTTTTTCCTTTTAGATCCATAGCGAACATCAAATGAAATGGCTCTGTGATCCGACAATGTAGCCTGATCCATTACCCTCCAATTTGATATTCTTTCAATTATCTGGCTACTGCACAGGGTAACATCGATCACTTCCATTCGTCTCACATCGACGAAGGTTGGCTCTGTTCCCCGGTTTAAGATAGCTAGATCCTTGCATGATACAAATTCGAATAAGGCTTCTCCTCTGTAATTATCGTTGGTGCTGCCCCACACTGTATTATGTGCATTGGCATCACAACCAATTATTAGATCCTCGTTCCTGTTCCTGCATGCATTCACCAAAGACTCTAACTCTCTTGTCGGAGGAGGTTCTGGAGAATCATACGGCAGGTATGCAGATGCTATGACAAAACTTCCCGCACCTGATCCTACTCGTACTGTTGCAAGGTCTGGGGCACACAGATCCGGCAATTTATATGCTTGAACTCCGTGCCTCACCAAGATACAGGACCTAATTCTTCCGCTAGTTTGTGCATAATGCAACTCAGCCATGCTATTTGGGAGTCCTCTAATCTTTCCTCTAAAGATCCAAGGCTCCTGTATCAGGGCTATATCAAACGAATCCTCATCAAAACACTTAGTCATCATTGCCGATGCTGCTTTGCTGTGATGAAGGTTCAATTGAATCACCCTCAGCTTTTCCCGGTACGGGCCCACCTCCCGCCCGACTTGTGTTGATCCCATCTCCATGGTGTCTATCACTTCGTCGCCCTACCGGGTGGCTTTCCAGGTTGAGTCTTTTCCGATGATCTTTGGAACTTCACGAATGCTATGTCCAACCCGCAAAAGAGTCTATCTCCTGCTTGTCTAACCAGCCTCGCTTCCTCCCTCGGACACCAGATCGTCAGCTTGGTTCCACCAATTTTTTTGTCATCATATCTTCCCACATGAATAACCCTCCATTTCGAAGTGTCCTTCACACAGGAATTTTGACGACAAAGTCTGGCAAGGATGACATCCTTGCTCACGGTTCACCGTGATTGAAGGCTAAAGTCAATCGTTGGATGATGAACTCAAAAGGGGACTACAAAGAAAAACAAACGAGCAGGATAACGTGTGACAATCTGATACGGAATTAGTGTCAGTTTTAAAAGCCCATTGGTCATTGATTTTCGTTTGACCAACCACACCGATGACTTTAGGGGAAGTCGAAATTAATAATCAGAGACAGTACTGCATGTCACACGGATTATTTTTTGACAGAACACCGATAGGAATACCTACAAAATGGCGAATTTGAATAAAAATTGAGGGGGCCAGCGGCAAGAGAATTGATGAGTTGGGGGTCTCAGTATGGTTTGTCTATGTTAATCATAATCGAGGCGAATAGGATGGCAATCGGATGCTAGCGAGGGTTCGAAGGGAATTGTCACTGGCTTCTTAGTATTTGACAGGATGCAACAATGTGGGTGGTGCTCAGTTAAGAATATGCACGTAAATATTTGGAATTTGCTTATAAATAATTTATATGGAAATGCAGTTTGTAATTTGTAAAATTAATATTCGCTGTATGAGTACAAAATGAAGACAATCTTCGTTTCTTAAGTACCAATGTGCAAGAATCATTAGAGCAATTCGCATTTGTTCATAAACAACTCTCTTAAATACGCTTATGTTTCCTCTTTTGGACCTTAAGCTCCCAACCATCAGAGATTGGTGCGAAATGAAGAAAATACAGCCACCCAGAAATATCGATTCGGCGCCGATCAGCTGAATTGTACGTCGCCAGAAAGTCAGGCTTATTTCGCTAATTGGACGCTGGAAATGTTGGCCGGACTTTGGCCAAAAAATCATCTTCTCGAACGAGGCCCGTTTTTAACTCAGCGGCTTTTTCAACCGTCGGAATTTTCGTTTTTGGAGCGAACACAATCCACAACTGTTCCATCAATGCATCCACAAAAATTTACTTTGTGGGTGTGGTTTATGGCATGGCGGTATCATCGGACCTTAAGTGGGACATACCGTTATCGTTAGTAGTTACCAGGTAAAGAGCGATGTTAACCGACTTTCTGTGGCCGGAGCTCAACAACATCGATATATCCAATGTAGTTCCAACAAGATGGCGCTACATGCCACACAAGCGACGCAACGCTCGAAGTTTTGACAGGGTTGCCAGAATTTTGTTTGCTTTAAGCGCCCAAACCTTGAAAAAATGTAGCCCAAAGTCGTTGCCCAGGAAGAAGCCCAAAAATCGTTGAAAATTTTTCCAATTCCCTAAGTAATTTTATTTTTTGTATTATTCCCACTACTTTCTGCAACTGGCCTTTGTGGCTTGGTCTACAAAATAAATTGGGGTGCTTGCAAGTTGAACGACTGTTCGATGTCACTTGACTGCAAGAGTGCTGCCGAGTTTTAAAAGTGCGGGTTTGTTCGAAAATATTTCTTTTTTGTAGTTTTGTGAAGAAATAAAACAAACAAAATTTACACAAAACTTGTTAAACGATATGTAGCACAAATTTGTGTTGGGCGCTCATTGAAGAAATTTCCATAGTTTTTTAAGAAAAAAGATAGCCCAAATTGTGAAGGAAAAATTTGGCGACTGGTGAGCGTTCATCAATTGGCCGCCGAGACCATACGTCTTGACGCCAATCGATACTTTTCCCTATAGTGCTACGTAAAGTTCTTAGTCTACGCTCGAGGCCAGTTTTCGAGACGCTTTTGTCGGAATAAAGCCTTAAATATTGAACCGAGTCATCAAAAACTGGTCCGACTACTTGAAGCACTGCCAGCGAAGCCAAGGCGGCCATTTAAATGATGTACTTTTCCACAGTATTGGCATGAATGCAGCTTCAAAGCCAGAGTCAATTTTATATCTCACACCGTTGTGGTTTTATTTAAACTTTTTCTCCCTATCGTTTTTATCTGGTCACCCCTTAGTTTATCTTAAAATCTTAAAGTGCCAATATTTTTTTCCAAAGAATTGTTTGGTTTGGGTTCATGCCGCAAAGCTGTCAAAAGTCAATTTAAATTTCAGTAGATGACTGTGTGGGAAGTCTGTCTTTACTCATTATTCTTCTATTTGTCAAATGTCAATCAATTGACAATGGGACTTACTAAAAATAAATTTTAAGCGTCACACAAAATATTTTGTAGGCCACAATAAATAATTTTATATGGAAGAAACTTCGTCATTGTGAGTTCGTAAACCTTAGCCTGGACACTAACGATTATTAGTATCGCGCAATTTATTTTTCGAAAGCGCATGCATAAAATTTGTTTATAACTAAACCACTTTTTATAAAATAAAATAAAATACTATGACTACCTTCCCAAGACCTTATTTACGTGCGTAATAGTTTGCACCACCATTAACTACAAGTTTTTAAACGCAAATGCAGTTTATTAGTCGATATTTTATTTTTTCAAATACGTGAACTGATCAAATAAATGTCAGTGTCAGATGATTCTACGTTGCAATGTACTTAGTAGTACCTTCGATAAACTTTCAATTCAATGGTTGATCAAGTGTACACCACGACAACAATATTTCCTCGCCTCAATTTACGTACATTTTCGTGATTTTGACTCCAACATTACGTAATTTACATGTCATTTACGTGCAGTTGGTCACGCTAAGCAAACTACTTGCTCAGGAATCGACACAATTTGTTAATATTTTCCGGTCCCGGCTTTGTTCACATCCGGGAATTGATTTGCTTAGGTCTGTTCTTAACTTGCACCATCTCTTGGCCATTATTCACACACAGCGGAGGCTTTAACTAATACAAATCCACATACAAACTGACAAAGAGATTTTTGGTTAACTTAAAGCCACAACGACCAACAAATAAGTATACAGAATTTTAGTCAGGTGCCAATTCACAAACAAAATATACACACAGCATCACACATTAACTTACCAACATTTTTTGCATTAACTCCAGCGCGAATAACATTTACAGACTGTAGTAAAAATATAATGCCGCCAAGGAATAAAAACGCCCCAGTTGTAAAACACCAAAAAGAGTCAAATCTAAACTGAACGCGATAAGAATGGGGACCCACACCCACTGTACTGAGAGGCATAATGGCAAAACACTTCGCCACAACGAAAACTAAATTAAAAAGGAAAAAATTGGTTAAAGCCAACAAACAATTTAAAATAAATAACAATGATCCTTACTGGGCCAAACAGCGGTGTGAAATAGGTCCAATTCGTTTACGTCAAAGCCCTTACTGTAGGTGATAAATGTCGTCTGTATATTCCGAAACAGCCTTCCGAAAAACACTTTTCTCCGGTGTGTCCTTGGCAATCGTATCCATTTTTTGTACTTCAACATCCTTTGAGTGGCCACAGTGGAATGTATTGCATGTGTGACAGCAGACGGGCTATACCCACATTGTAGCGTGTGAAGCCAGTGAATGGGCAGAATTTTATTTTAAAGTAGCAAATTGTTTGGTTGCCCATTTAATGCAGGTTCTGGTCTAGCTTGAGGTTTATGAGAGGTGGGTGGGGGTTTTTTCCTGATAAGTTTTATGATTGAATCCTAAACGGGTATGAACAGGATATTGAAGTGAATTAATTTTTTATTTGCGAAAGTGGCGACTGAATGTAGGTATATATGGCACTGCGAATGGTATACATACAGTGCGGCTCACTTGTTTAGACGCAAACATTTTTTTTTTCACAAATTTTATTTTTTTCCTTCGTGTTTGTTTTAATTACAAAACAAATGCTTTTATCAGAAATATTATTTAGTTCTCAATGGAAAAAACAGTAATATATGCTTGGTGGGAGACAGTTAACGGTTATTTTGTGCTCTTTCTTTCTCAGTCATGTAAAAACAAGAGCAATTTCTTGGTTCATTTGATTAGACGCATTGATGAATTCAGTTCATTGGTAATTATCTGTTACGCGAACTTGACTCAATTGCAAATTTTAAGCTTTAACAAGTGTATGCCCTTCATTTAAAGCGGAAATGGGTAAAACAAAATTGGTAACGCTTGAAGAAAGAGGGCAAAGATTGCACTTATAAATCGGAAGGTCTTGTTTTATCAAAATCGGAATGATCATGCAGCTTGAAATTATTTAAAAGATACTGCCTCATATGGAAAAACCACAAAGGACATACCAAGACAGCTTTGTCACCGCAGGAAAAGCAGAAAATAATAAGAATTTCATCAACTTCTGCCCACTCCACGAGCAAAATTAAGGAATTCGCAGCAGTTGGTGCCAGTAAATCAACTGTTTGTCGAATGACTTTAAATGCTAACCACTTGAAATTAAACAACAAAATACAAAAAAAAACCCACTTAACAACGCAAGAAAGCAACATCGTTCGGAATTCGCACGTGCTCACATGGCATGGGATACGCAAGTTGGAAGTGCTTTTAAGTTTGCGAAGAGTAGGGTTTTCGGACGAAAATAAATTTAATTTGGATGGCCCTGCCAGGATATTATTTCCACGATCTCCGCAAAGAAGGAGGCTTTTTGAACCGTCATCTTTCGAAGCAAGGAGGAGTAATGGTGTGGGGCACCATTTCGTACTATGGTGCGTTTGAAAAGGTTTTCGTGTCAAATAAAATGACTGCAGTTGCATATAAAGCTCTTTTGCAATCCGCTTTTCCTGCAGTAAAAGAGCAGTTAGGACCTCTCCAGTGGATTTTCCAACAGAATAATGCAGCGATTCACAACACCCGGATGGTTAAAACTTTTCTTGCGGGTGAAAATGCGTAATTATTGCCGTTGCCACCATATTCACACGATCTTAATATAATTGAAAATATTTGGGAATGGCTGACCCGTCGAATTTATGAAGGAGGCAAGCAGTACGAAAGCTGTGAGGAGCTGATTGCCGCAATCGAAGCTGCCTGGTCGAAGATTCCTTTGGATTACTTGGAAAATTTGTATAGTTCATTAAAAAGTAGAATTTTCGATTAAATTTTAAATCGTGGAGGTTGTACAAGTTATTAAAAATAGGAGAAATATCAAAAAATATAAACAAAAGAAATTAAAAAAGAATCGTTTAAGTTTGATTTTAGCTAGCATTTTGCAGGTGCGTCTAATCAAATGAACCAAAAAATTGCTCTTGTTTTTACATGACTGAGAAGAAAGAGCACAAAATAACCGTTAACTGTCTCCTACCAAGCATATATTTCTGTTTTTTTTTCATTGAGAACTAAATACATTTACTTTGCAATTAACACAAACACGAAGGAAAAAATTAGAATTTATGGAAAAAAAGTTTTTGCGTCTAATCAAGTGAACCGCACTGTATGTGCCACTTGAACGGGGCAAAGTACAATGTTGAGCTTTGTAAGGTAAGGTAGTCATTATCATTACTCATCGATTTGATGGTCTTTCAGAAAGTTGCGCTGTGGAAATAAATTCAGTCAGCGGATATAAGTCAACGATCCTTGAGTCAACAATGAATTTAAACATCAGTGCCGGCATTCAAAGCTCAACCATTGCTAACTAAGAGAGTTCTGCGACAAGTCAAGTTGAATTTGCAAGAAAAATTCTGGAAGGCATAACCCAATAAAGCACACAACCTTTCGTACGTTTACAAGCAGAAGGCACTAAGTACATTTTTTTCGATTTTGACATTTTAATGCAAAACGATTTAGGATGACGATACCTTTACTTTACAAGTACAGTCAAACCCGTTTAACTGAAACCCGTTTAATTGAAAAACCCGCTTATTTAAACTTTATAGTTAGCCCCCTTGTTTTTTTCAAAAAATTTCATACAAATAACTCCGCTTTATTGAAACCCGCTTAAGTGAAAAGCTCGGATATCTGAAACACAATTCCTTTAAAACAATATAAATTTTCATAGAAAAAACTCCACTTAAATGAAACAAATGAAAATGTAAGCACGTAAAAATGCAAAAGTAACGAGCAGGCGTTGAATGCATCCATTTTTCTGCATTATTCACCTTCCACATTCCACTTTACCTCTGACAATGACGGATGTAAATTCTGGCGACATATGCACAATATTTTTTATTTATTTGAATAGGCCTGCTTTACTTTTAAGTTCAGCTCCTCAGAAATTGTTAGTCTTCAAATTTTTTTAAGAAATAATGAAATTTCATTATTTTCAATATTTTTTCTTATTGTTTTGCTTATAAATAAGTGGATTCATTTTGTTTCGCTAACTTAGTTAATTATTATAAATTTATTCATTATTATTTCCAATTCGTTGTGATGAAAAATTTGTCCAAAAAAAATTAGTGAAACTATTTTTCAGTTATCAGGTGTTCGCTTAGCAGAAATTTTTTTTCAGTTATCCGGGGTTCGCTTAACTGAAAAACCCGGTTAATTTAAACTGACGTTAATGTTTTTTGTCATTTCGCTTAAGCGGGTTTGACTGTAGTCCGAATATCGTATCCAAGGCCATTACTGAAGTATTTGAAGTGCTTCTTTGCACTATGTCAATAAAGTGAGAAATAATATAGGAAAAACGGACTAAGTTGACATAGTGCATTTTGCCTGTCGTACTTAGATATACAACTATACTATGATAAAACAGCATGAAAGCACGAAAGCAACTTAATGCCGTTTGCCTGTCATGCAAAGTAATATTTTAAAATATATTATGACTTATACAGCCTACTGACATTAAAATAGTCTGTTTTAGGCTGCAAACTGTAGGCAAATAATGATTTCAAATTTAAAGACCAATCCTACATACACAGCCTACTATTACAGAAATGTATATCTATATTAGGCATGTTTTTTTGAGCTTCGATCTCAGCAAAGCAAAGTAAAGTAGGATTTTCAGCACGCGATTAAAACAACTACAACCGAGTCTCGAAGTGTCAAGTAGAGCGTAGTTGTTGTAATTGCATGATGAAAATCCTACTTTACTTTGCTTTGCTGAGATCGAAGCTCAAAAAAACACGGCTATTATAATAGTGGAAATAGTACTGACGTTCCTTCCAATTTATTGCGTAAATGACTGGCTCAATATATTTAAGACTGCTAGAGTATGGCGATTTCTATAATTTAAAATTTTTAGTGGATAACCTCGTTAAAAACAAAACAGTAGACACTGATGGGGGAAAAGTGAACTGGCTGAAAATTAAATGCTTCCGGTACGAAAAATCCAAACCTGTGCCCATGTTCTGTAACTCATGCGATAACTTTTCGCATCGAAAACTTAGGAACAAAGCATTCCGCTGTTTATCGCATCTGGAAAATATTGGAGTTCTCTAACTCTATGCGAAAAGTATTCTGTAGTAACTTTTAATTTCATGGGATTTTGGAAAGATTTTCCAAAGCTGTCAAAATACTGCAAAACAAAACAATAAATATTGAAAATTATTTCACAGGGATTTCGGTATCGTTGTTTTCAAAATGTATAGCTTTTCACTAATTTTGGGTGAAGAATACGATAGGCGTAACATGTTACGGGTTCAAAGGCATGTATACTAAGAGATAGGACAAACCCTTTTGAAATGCCGGCAGCAAGATTTCGGGAGTTGTATCGTTTTTCCCGTGGCTCAGCTCGGATACTTATTGACGAGCTAGGTCCACATTTCTGCAAAGGGCAAAGGAATACATTTATTCCAATCCCGATTCGGTGCATTACATTTTTTTTGCAACTGGGTCCTTTCAGAGAGATGTGGGCCATTATTTTTCTGCAGCTATTAGTAGGACTATGGTTTCTCGAGTGGTTTCGGAAGTGGGTGATGTCCAAATACATCAAGTTTCCAACCCTTCAGGAAAACAATGAGACAAACCAAAAGGTAGTACACGGCTTACATCTTTTATCAATCAATTGTTCACGAAATTCAATTAGATTTAATGAAATAACTGGATTCCCAGGGGTTATTGTAGCAGTAGATTGAACCCACGTTTGGATTAAGAGACCTAAGCAAGACTTAGAAAATTGCTTCTTCAAACCGTAAGGGTTACCATTCAAAGAATGTACAATTGGTAATTGTAATGTGACATTTCTCATAATTTAACAATGAAAATTATATTCGTACCCATATTTCAGATAATGTGATTAAAATATAAAGATTTTAGGAGGATTTGCAAGGTTTGGTGGAGCTGCTCATGATGCATATACGTGTGGGTAGCATCACAAATAAACGCACTAATAGAACAGCGCTATGAAATTAATTTTATTTTTAATACTTTATAGCCGCAAGCTTTGAGTTTCGTGATCAAATTCGGCAGTTGAAGTGAATATTTTATCGCTCTTGATAGTTACGGAACCTGAATATATCACAAATTTCCACGGGTTTCGTATAGAAATGTTTCATGTGATATAGTTTCGATTCACACAGTTACAGAACGCGTCATGTGATATTATGGCTTTCGTTTCAATTCATCGTTTTAGTGATAGATATATCGATGCGATAATTACAGAACATAGGCACTGGTATACTTCAATACAAATACAATATGCGAGACAATTTTAAGAATATCAATGTCATCAAAACAACACGTAGAGGAAGTAGTGCTGTTCCAAAATATCTTGGGCTCGATAAGTGGCCTAAATTATATGATGAGCAACTCAAAATTAGTGCTCTAACAAAAAAGATTTGATTGAAATGTGCCAAAAAGGAGTGGTGTCTGATATTCGTGTTTTTTTCTTCTTTGCCTTCACATTCCGACGCAAAAGATTACTTGCCAGAACCTGATGACTTAGAAGAAACTAATAGCGAATAATTACAATTTACAACTGCTATGAAATTCTTCTATGTTCTCTTCCTGCTCTAAAATGAAATAAAACTTAAATAAACTCAAAAAGTGTAAAGTATGTTTCTTTAATTGCTTGTTTTTAGATTTGTTACTTCATACATTAAGGCCGATATCTATTCTGCTAATATGCACTAAGTCAGCATATTTTTCAGTTTTAGTCTAATATTTTCTTATTAGCTTGTCAAAAACTTAAATATGCTATACGAAACTGATGTCAGAATACCAATAGTATATATTATTAGAATCGAACAACTAAAAACAGCATTAATCGAATTATTACGAGCAAACACTTCTTTAATTTTGATTTACTCAAAACTATGCTTTTTGACTAACTAGTAGAATAAAAAAATAAAAAATAAAAAGAATTGGCAAAAGTAAGTCACACTTTAATCTCAATCGCAGCCTTCAAACACTGCTCGCGATATTCATCGCACAAGAAGGAATTATTAAAAAAAAAAAAAAAGTTGGGGCAACAGGTCTGTAAGGACCCTAGGCCTAGCTTCTCACAACCATTCGTTTGTGAGTTTTTCATTTTTGGGACGAATGGAAGGGATCTACAATTTTATGCCGGGACCATAAGTTGGAATTTGGGTTTTTTCGGGATTCGAATCTGGAACCCCACGTTTAATAGTCCAACACACTAACCACTAAGCCACCACGCCTACGAAGGAACTATTAGGCTCTTTTTAAAACGCGCCACTATTGCCTCACCTTGTGAAGCTGTTAAAGCGATAACCCAACCAAGATGCAATAGCTTCAAAGGATGTTTTGCTCTCATTTTTAATGCCCTTTTAGATTCGTATTTTCAGAATAATACTCTTGATGATACATAATATAATTCCATTCGCATTAGGTATTGTGCAACGCAATAAACGGATTTCCTATTACTGACAAATGTATAGCCGCAAATGGACGAAGATCTAACCAATTATAGTGTCATCCTTTTGTTGAAACAAACATAGTGCACGTGGGGATGACATCTTTCGTTCAATGCTGAATAATTGTTAGTCTTATAAGCTTTTACAAATTCGTTTCCCTGAATTATGCAGACAGGAAAATATTAGTCGAATCAAAAATAACTTCCGGTGCACATATCCCTATTTCACATACGGACGAAAATGCCACAGCATGCACCATATCCTACAACCTAATTCAAATCTTCCACAAGTCAAATGCATGCACACAACACTTCAATTTTGCATGCATGCAAATGTTACGTATTCGCCACAGTGACCTATCACACATTCTGTGTGCGCAGACCTTGGCAATTCATGCTCCCATTAAACTAACCATTTAAACTATAGAATGAGTAACAGAACATAAATCGCAAGGTCGGACAGACCTACGGTCGAAATTGCAATTTCTCAAGACCTCATTTCGAAACCAAATACGAGTGTAAATCATTTTAATTGCTTCCGTTTCTTTAAATCCTCAAGCAGGCATTCATTCATTCCTCCTGCAGTTGCAAAGTTTGGAATTACTTTGAGGATTTTCCGAACGACAGCTGCGATTTAAAAGATGTCTCGCTCCCTACGCGTCATAAAATATTCAACTGACAATGAAGTTGTCCTTTTTTGCATAAATAAATAACAACACCATTTATCCATCTGTGCTATATGCTATTGCAATTTATAATGTCTAGTTTACGAACTTGAAACTGGGCGGGAACAAGTTCGAGTGTCAGACGTAAAAAAACACCTGCTCTTCCAAATACCCCGACCACGGCCACCAACTCGAACCCCGGCCACCGAACCATTATCGTATACATTTTGTTCAAACGAAAGCAAGGACCAGAAGGGGAACAATGACATGCAAATTTATTTAATAGCCCCCTGCGGTAAACACCATTTAGTTTGTTGGAGCTATTTACAGCCAAGTATACACTGCACTTGGTGAACAACCACACAACTGAAAGATATTGTATTGTGCGGTATCGCGAAATTTTGCTGGCGGAACTTAAGGACTTGATTAAACCGAGGCACCGCCAAGAACTTGTGCGGGTTAAAGTGATATTTACATCAGGGGAGAACAATGATAAGTCGTGTAAAGCTGAGGAAGATCCTTAAAGAACATAAGCCGGTCGGCGAACAACGGGTGGATGATATATTGGCTAAGAAACTGAACTTTTTTGATTCTAGTACGAAGGAGGAGCACTTGGAGCTGGCTTCGGTAGATTTTCGCAACTTGGATGTTTTTTACACAGCTATTGCTCCGAGTATGTACCAAGGTATGGAATGTGTGGCAACTTTTTTATTCAATCGTTTTATCTGCTTTTAGTACTGGTTATAGCTCAGTGGCTTGCAATAATGCCAGTAGTTGGGGTGCAGCGATCAAATCCGAAGCATATGCGATTCACCCTGCGTTGCCCACAAGTGATGCTGACAGTGCTGTTCCTAGTGCTGGGTATTATTTTCTCCATTGGCGTAACAAGGAAGCTTATACGAATAGGGATAGATGCAAAGAATTTGGGTAAGATCTTAAATAGTTACCAAGGAAGGAAAGTAGCACTGCATCTGTAGTGACGCATACAGGTTTTAACCACTTCAATACTGGTGTATGAGCTTAAGAACTCCCTAAATTTGGGCGCAATCCAAAACACTTTGCAACTGATCTAGATTTTATGTCAAACGCATCGACTGGAACAACTGTGCCGATAAATTTTCAAGGCACGACGTCGGACCTCCGCTGAGGCAGCCAACATCTGCCAAACAAATTCGCTGACTATTTTTTAAAAATAAATAAAAATATTCACACATCCTCTCGAATATTACTAAATTAACTTCGTAATCATCCTTTTGGTTGCAGTTGGGCTGATGTTCTTCGTGTGTGTGATATGCGCCAATATCCTCTTCTTCTCACTGGCGAGACGTTGGCCAAAACTCATCCAGTACTGGTCTAATGTAGAATTGATATTTCTAAAGAAACCATATGTATTACCGAAACGTAACCTTGCTGCACGCATTCGAATAGCTGCAGTCGTAATTATGCTTCTCTCTGCTGGTAATACGAGCTTCTCCATCAGTGGCATTGTTATCGTAATTAAATTTACATTCTTTCTCCCCGCCATCAGTCGAGCACGGTCTATACTTAATGTCGGCGGTTTACAGCTACAACATACGAATAAAACTGTGCAACAACACCCAAGGGCCATCGTTTAGCCACTTCATGAATATCAACTATGACTATGCCTTCAAAGTAATACCGTACAGCATGGGAATGGGAATTGCCACGTTGGTAAGTGAATGTGAGGGAAATATTTTTGCTATACAAGAAATAATAGTTTGACACGAAATTAATTAATGTGCAGATAATAAACGGAACTTTTACATTCACGTGGAACTACATGGACCTATTCATTATGATGGTGAGCAAGGGTATAGCGTATCGTTTTGAGCAAATCACTCACAGGATAAGCAATCTGTCAGACAAGGTGAGTTCTTAAATTGCTTGAGATCTTCTCTCCAACAAAGAAGAATCGTCTTCATTGTTGGAGAGAAGCTTTTTATTCAAAATACCAAACAGCATGGTTTCTTTTGTGTGTGTTTTTTCTTTCGAAGGATATTCCAGAATATGTCTTCTCCGAGGTGCGGGAACACTATGTGAAGCTGTGCGAACTATTGGAATATGTCGATGAGAATCTGTCGGGAATTATTCTGCTGTCTTGCATAAATAACTTGTACTTTGTGTGCTCTCAGTTGCTGAACATATTCAAGTGAGTTGATTGTCATTTAAGACGGATAATTTTCGGAGGAGTATTCCGAATTTTTGTCAGGATTTCTTAGAGTCTGACAGATGAATTTGAGGAAAAAATGTGTGAAATACTCAGTTTTCAAAACGGTTACACACAAATGTCAGTTGAATTGCTCTTTTGACAGGTTAATAGAGCAATAATTGTTTGTAAAACTTTATAAATCTCCAATTTGTTATTTATCTCTTTTACATACACTCGTATAGTCGAAGATATTGCGGTGACAGATGCTTTTGAAAATTGTAAACATTCAGCCCTATTATGACTATCAAATATTAATTATTTGATACTCGATAAGATCTATCAATTCATCGACAATTTGGTATTTTATGCGTATTTGGTTTTTGTTTTGTGGCTCAAAAATAACTCTACCGACGACATTTCGGTCTAAGGTCGTTTTTTTTTAACAATAAAAACAGGGAAATAAATTTTATGATTCGATGTTAATAGAAATTTGTAATCGCCCGAATATTTGATACGTATCAACAAGAAATTTGTGGTTGATAGAAAATTTAATGAATATCAAATTGTTTTACAACCGTAATACCAAGTTTATCGATAAAACTATTCACAATAGATCTTAAATCTAATACAGTTCACAATTCATCAAAAATTTTGATAGGTTGATAACCATAATACCGATTCATTTATTTTGTTGATACGTATCAATTATTATCAAATATCGTGTTGATATTTGATAGCCATAATAGGGCTGATTATCTGAAAGTGCTAACCATGCCTGTACTTTATCAAAAGTACAGTCATGTACGGAATATAGATATCGTTTTAAAATATGAACTTGTCAGTTTAATTGTTTATCGAGCTTCATGAAGTGTCATTTTATCGTCCTTAGCTAGGCTTAGCCTCAAATAGGAGTTTATTTTTTCGGCGAAAATTCAGGGCACTCATTCCGTAACTTTTCATACGATTATCGTCGAAACGATAGACCTCCAAAAATAACAACTAAGTGATAAAATTACAAGTTTGAGAGCTTAATCCAGTTCATTTTCCACAAATATAATGAAAGGTGACGTTTATCAAAAACAATCGAGCAGAATATGACTTATTTTGGTCAACAAAGTTTCAAAAACGATATCGCTTTGACGATCGTTGATATACGGAATCTGCCCGCAGGCTTTGTAGGTTAAATATCTCAGCGACGTTTACAAAAAGCAGACCCAGCCCTAGAGACATAGAAGACCCTGTTTTAATTAAAGATTGTACAATCGAAAAATGTCAAAAAAGGACCAATAGAAGGGGCAATATCGCAAACAAATAATGTACATTTTGGGCGGAATATGTTTCATATTTACACACTCAGATATGCTAACCTTATACGCAACTAATACGTCCAATAAACACAAAAGCTGTTTCAACATTTTCTGCATCGAGTTAAAGAACTACGCCGGTTAATTACGTACCACCGTTTAGCTACGACCGAGAGTTAGAACTATATTGCACCATTTTTATTTATTTAGTTTGTTTATCAAGCGAAGTCCTAAATTTGGAAGAAAAATTGCGATTTGATCTTCGCTTTGCATAGCACCCTATTTTCAAAAGAATAAATAAATGCTAGCCCGCGCGCCGCCAATTTGTGTGTCTGAAGTTCGCGCACATTTTTTATCGGCCGCAATCAAGTGATGCGCTCGTTATGTTATAGCGATGCTTGCCGTTGCTCACTATAAAATTTGTTAATCACAAATAAAAATAATAATAAGTTCACTAAACAAATATAATTTACTTACATCACTTATAATTATAACATCATATACTTTACTGTCGATTTTTCGTATCATAATGCCAATTCCCTAAAACTCGCGTACTGATCCATATCTACCATTACATTACAATACAATACAAACATATACAATTTGACTTAAAGTAGGTAACAAATGATGGTGAATAATTAATATTTAAATGTTCTGGCTCAACAAAAGGGGCCCAACGGTATACAATGTTTGTTTTCTTAGATCTATTTTACATAAATTGTGGCTGTCTTCTCGGATTCATACTCGTAGTATGCATCGTTGGGTGTTGATTAATCCATATCTACCCAATGCTCTTGGTATTTATAGCTGCCCGTCTGCATGGTGATTAACGCAGGTAGCTAACCCCTCTTAATTACAAAACAGTGCCTTATTTGTTTTAAGCATTGCCTACTTTTACCCTTTTTGATGTCGATGGCACCAATTCCTTAGTTGCGGAATTAAGGGGTATTATCTAACTTCTAAATGTTAGAGTTTATTTCGTTTGTGGGCTAGAAGATTTTTCGTCGTGAGTTAGGACCTATTTCATTTAAAGAATTAGAAATTATAATCTATACATATAATAAAACTGTAGCCGATTTCATGTGTTAACGGTTGGCGTGAAAACTACTGCACAGATTTCGATGAAACCTTTTTTGAAATGTCCCTTAAGATCCTGAGAAGGACATGTCTATTTTTTCCCCTAGGTCTGGTTGAAAATGCAGCCGTTGAAGTAAATGAAGACTTAAGTAATATTCTTAACTGGTCGCGGAAAAATGGTCTATGCGTTAACCCACTTAAGTCCAAGTGCTTGGTTATTTCTAAAAAGTCCATTGATACGTCAGATTTCCCCAAAATATACTATGACAACAATCATATTGAATTCGTGGATTCAGCTAAAAACCTTGGTATTACGTTTACTAAAACACTTTTTTGGAATACCCATATCAGACAATTGGGAAAGTTTATGGAGGGCTTCGTATGCTGTGGACAAACCATAAAATAACACCCTTAAAAACAAGAATGGTACTAGCCAAAACATTACTCATCCCCCAGTTGCTTTACGGTTGTGAACTTTTTTACAATTGTGATTCTGTGCACAAGCGTAAACTGAATGTTGCTTACAACAGCATAGCAAGGTATATCTATGGAGTAAGAAGGTATGACCACATTTCCCAATTCTCCAAATCTATATATGGCATTACTCTTGGAAATCTTTTCAAACTAAGAACTTTAACATTGCTAAACAATATTTTGCAATCGCGTCAGCCACCTTACCTTTTTAATAAGATTTGCCAGTCGCGTTCTCTTAGATCTTTGAACATTGTGCCAATGCATTACGCATCTTTAGTATCCGAGCGTCAATTTTTTTATAAATGCGATACGTCTATGGAACGCTCTTCCTCGACATCTAAGGATGATTAGCTGTGGGGCATTTTTTGGAAGAAGGCTCAAGGAGTACTTGGAGACATTAATGTGATGATGATTGTTATTTTGTTATTTATCTATCCCCTTTTTTTTTGTTATTAACTATTTCCTTTATTCTTACCTCTATGTTATCTTTTCTTTATTTTATTTTCTTATTAGATTCAAATAATCATATCTATAATATTGTTAGCTTCTTTTTCCATTTTTTTTAAAAGCTTATAACACATTATTTAATCATTTAATGATACCAATCAAACTTATGCTATCTAAGAAGATATTGTATCTTATTGTATAAGTCTATACCAATAAATAAACTAAACTAAACTAAAAAAAACTAAAACTATTTTTTGGGAGCGTTTTTGACCAAAATGTGTTTTTTTCTGACTTTACTGACTTTTAATCGCCATTACTCCAACAATTCAACACTTCCATAATTATTTTAAGCCATCAATCAGCTTTCTGGGTTATCTAGAAGCTGAGATTCAACCCAAAATCTAAAACAAGTAAAAGTGTTATCATCGGCCTTGCCGATGCTTTGATACCCTCCACTGCATACAAGTCATGCAAAGTTTTAGGCATGTGAGGTAGTTCGTAATTACATTAAACAACAGACAGAGAGACACATGGGCCTAATATTGATTTTGTATGGGAAGTACCGGAACTCCTTGACCGACATAGCCCATTTTTAATACCAACTTGACGACAATAAAAATAAAACGTCTCACAAAATTTCACTTGCTTAGGTAGATTCTTTTCGACGCTATCGTGCCTTCAACATGTGTTTTCTAATAATTGTTTTGTATGGGATGTACCGGAACTACTTGACCGATATAGCCCATTTTCAATACCAACCTAACGACGATAAAAATAGGTCCTTTCACCAACTTTCATTTGCCTATGTCAATTCTTTTGGGCGCCATCGTGCTTTCAACAGACAGACAGACAGACAGACGGATATGGCTAAATCGATTTAGAATGTGATCCTGAGCTAAATTTTAGCGAACCCATTTAGGTGAGTGGTACGCAGCTCGAGCTAAATAATCAAACTTTTGTTTCAGAATGTACTTCATGTGTCTGTCCAAATTTAGCGTGCCCATTTAATGGGTCGGCACATTTTCTCAAGGTAAATAGTGACAGATCGTCGTGTATTTTTATTTGTTACGAAAAAGTATGCAAGGATGAGCTATTTTCATTATTACATGGACGAGAAGTACCTAGAATCAGACATAGTTGAAATAAGAGAGAATTAAATTTTTGAAGGAAGTTTTTTCAAATAACCGCTGTTTTCTGTGACACTTATCCACTGCGTACTCTATGTCAAAATTTAGCTAGGACTTTAGTTGATGTATGGATAGAAAAGTTGGAGACCAAATAAAATTTAGTTTAATACGTTCGGAGCAATTGCATAGAGCCGCCTGTTTCTACGTTGGGCGCATTTTCTGTTTCTACAGATTTGATTGACCGCCATAGAGCTGTCATTGTCGCAACTCCCAATAAAAACCCACATGTGCTCACAAATTTGTTTTCCAATAATTTACTAGAGTCCGTACCAACTCTTTAACCCATTTCTTTCATTTAAAATTACAGCAAACTACGTTGGCCAATAAACTACATATATTTTTGGTACTCTCTTTTGTATCTGATTGGTCGTACGGCATTTGTTTTCCTGTCGGCTGCGGCGATAAACGATGAATCGAAGGCTCCGGTGGCCACGCTAAGGAAAGTCTCGCAAAAAACTTGGTGCATTGAAGTACGTATATATTTTTTAATATCGCATCAATTTACGCCTTATGCCCCCAGGTGGAACGTTTAATATTCGAAATGACAACACAGACGGTAGCGCTGTCAGGGAAAAAATTCTACCATCTAACAAGAAGACTTCTTTTCGGTGTAAGGAAGAGAGTGCAATTTGTCTGCAATGGACACCAGGTGTTGAAATAAGTAATCCTATCATTGCAGATGGCTGGAACTATCGTGACCTATGAGCTGGTGCTGTTGCAATTTGACGAGCAAAATCGTGCAAAGGGACTGCCAGATTTGTGCAGTTAAACTGTTTCTCACACAGTGTCACGCGATGTACTTGATTGGTGTACTTGATATTTATAATTATTGAATTGAAACAAAAATATCCATAAAGGATATTATCAACATGCGAATGTGTGCTTAACACGAATAAACTTTAAATTGTGAAGGACATACGCGTCGGTTGTTTTATTTTGTTATGTTGTTATTAGTTGGAGATTGTTTTACAGTGAACGTTGTTTGTTGTTTGATAAATTTGAAGTGTAAAATGATAGATTCGATTGGTGAGTGTGTGGGTTTTTTTTTGTTTACTCTTATTATAGGAAATATTGTTTACATTCCTATCATCGCTCTACCAGATGAGAGGTCTTGTGGGATCCGCCTTATATTGTCTAAGAAAGCGGCCAGCGACTGAATGCCATGCAATCTTATCAGTGCCGCAGCTGCCTCATGTGCGTTTGGGCAAGTTCTCAAGCCGCCAAAAGTGTTGGGACTACTTTGTGTGATCGAAGCGAGGGAGAGATAATATGTATTCCAAGGCCGAAAATTTATATCGCATAGGCAGAGAAGCAAACATCAATTATTGATGAGAATAGTGTTGTCTTAAAAATCGACAATTGTTACTGGCTTATTGGTAAAGAATGGAGTTTTACCATAACCCCTAGGAAAAAAGTCTTTCTTTCTTGAATTCTAGTGTTACATTTACATTTTAAATGGCATTATATGTTCACAATACTAAATGCACAAAAGTGACACTGTTTCGCTTATTTAATTGATTAGCTACTAGTTGGCCGACATCTGTATGAAAGTAACCGACTCATTTGACATAACATGACTGATCCTGCCTTATCTGAAATGAAAAACCATAGTCCTTTAATTATTTGTGTTTGAACGATTGTGTTGGTTTTGAACAGAAGGATCTATTAAATAAGAGGTGCATTCTCGTACACGTTTTAAATCGAACGCAATCGATATAAATCGATCACCATCGCACAAAGTCTTAGACGTTCCCATCAAAAATGACCGAATGAGAGAAAATTAGCAAAATAACGAGTAACGAGCAGTTCCTCTCTTGGTTCGAAACAGCTCAGAGAATTTCATCCGGCAAGTACTGATAAAAATGTCAAATCACAGATTTGACTAGGAATAAATTCGAAATTCATCTTAAAATTCAATTCATTTGTTTGCATTATTTTTATTTTATTTTTGTAACGCACATACAATATCTGCCGCTTTATTGTCGATACTAGTAGATGGAAAAGAAGTAACTGGCTCAAAGTAGCTCGAAGCAGTGATGCCAGACTTTTTGGACTGACTGACTGACAGACGACGATAATCAAAAATACATTTTTTGTCCATGATGCGTGACGTTATTACAAAAAACCCCCACATATATAAATAGCACAAAACTTAACAAAAAAAAATAAATGGAATTCTAATGGTTTTTCTTCAAATTCAGTAGTATTTGAAATTACTTTTTTTTTTGTTCTGAGAGATATAAAAATGTACTTTCTTCGCCCTTTTAGCTTATTTGGATATCCACGAAATGGGTAATTACCCACGATCTGGCATCACTGGCTATTCACTGGGCGCATTCAAGAATCTAGTTATCTTAAGTCGACTAGATTGGCCCGTATGAGATGTAACCTGAACGCAAAAACTAGATTGGTCGGGAACGTCACTTTTTCTACGTCAGCCACATATGCGAACTGTCAACTTAGTACTCAGTCACGAATTTCTTGACTAGATTCATCGGCTACCCCTCTATAAACGTCAACTGAAACAGCTGCTCACATGACCGATTCCGACCAATCAAAACCGATATACATCTAGTCAGAGAGCTGTCAGACTTACTAAACTAAATACTTGAACATCCCCACTTACGTTGGACAAAGTCTATTTTCCGCTCTCTGAAATTGTTCGCTGAATTTTTTTAGTTTGACAAATTTTTGGTGCTTGGCTCGGGAAAGTGCGCGAATGGACCTTATGTCTACACTTACGTTGGACAAAGTCTATTTTCCGCTCTCTGAAATTGTTCGCTGAATTTTTTCAGTTTGACAAATTTTTGGTGCTTGGCTCGGGAAAGTGCGCGAATGGACCTTATGTCTACACGTCCTATTCCCATTATTTCGTCTAATTTTATTAATTCATTCAACTATAAATCGTAAGTTTATCTCAACCAAAAAACGTCGTCTTCGTAGTAACATTACATTGCAACACGTCGCAATTTGCAGGTACGCGGCTTCTCACAACCACTCCTTTGGAACCAATGATTTTCACTGTACGGAGAGTTGACATTCGCCCGGGTTTTGACAATACGGGCGAATATTGTTGTTCTTATTCGCAAATCATAACATATAACAGTCATGTTCATCTGTTTTTTTTTTGCGACTCACAAACGAGAATTGGGCCCAAAGAAAGCCTTTACAATGGCTTTGACACTGCTAACGTGTCTTTCAACAACTTTCAGTGTGAACGCACCCTTGAGCCGATTACCGAACTGTCAATGTCAAAATATTAGGTAAAATCAACATTTTCATCATGGTTAGGTACACGAAGGAACAACGTTTACAAATAATTCAAATTTACAACCGAAATTCCGAGTCGGTGGCAGCGTTGCCACTTCAATAAAAGAGGAGCGCAGTATATCATTAAAAAAAATGCAGTAGATTAGATTTTTCCGCAGTAGATTTTTTGTTATACAAAAAAAAAAAAACAAAGATCAATTGCTTAAAACTATATTATTCATCACTTTAATGGTTTTTATACAATAAGTTCACAATAAGTTGGCTTCGTTCAGAGGTTCTTGACAGGGGTTATTTGTATGTATGGTTTTTGTACAGCTGTTTAAGAGAATGTTTATCAAACAAAAAAAAGTGCAGTAGATTGGATTTAGTGCAGTAGCTTTTTTTTTTTGCAAAAAGTGCAGTAGATCTACTGCTATTGCAGCAAAGTGGCAACGCTGGCCGGTGGTTGCAACTTTAAGAGCGTTAACACCAATTTTCGTACATAATTCTCGTCCCAGTAGACAAGCAGTACATAGTCTAGTGAAAAAATTTGAGTCAGAATATTCGCTATTTGATGTTGTAGTACCAGTGACACTACGTTTTGCCCGAAGTGTGGAGAATATTGCTGCTGTAGAGGCGTCGCAAATGAGCCAAATCAGTCAATTACACGGCGTTCTCAATAATTTGTTCTCTCCCAGACGACATTTTGGCGAACTTTGGTTAAGGATCTTGGGCTACACCCTTACAAGATCAAGCTGACGCAAGAACTAAGGCCACTTGATCATATGAAGCGACGTACGTTCTCCAATTGGGCTCTGGACATGATGGAAGAAAATTAAGAATTTCAAAATCATCTCTAGCGATATCTATGTGGGAAGCGGTTAATAAACCACTGACATACATAAGTGTGTAACTAAAAGCGATGATACAAGTTAACGCGTAATTTAGTAGCGATTAAGGCTTTAGTAGTTAGGGCAAGTTATAAAGAAATGATACTAAAAGGTAAATATTAGTCGCCACAATAGTAATTCAAGGCAATAACATTTGTTTTTGAGATATCTCAACTCAAGTAGTTTGCATTTTATTTAAAAAAATAAGTTGTCAAGTTTTTAATGAAAGACCCTTTAAATGAGCAATGATGTTCTTTGGTTGCCTGTGGTGAACAGATCTTGAATGTGAATGTCAGTTAGGTTTCCTGTCATTTGCAAAACAGAGTTCTTGCAGGAACACATGTGTTGGTCAAATTAGCATGCCCATTGCACAGCATTCCTCTTTTCGGTGCAGCAGAAGAAAAGAGACACTGCAAATGTGTGTATTGAATTGTTTCCGTTAAATGAACTAATATAGGCTGTGTTCCACCAAATAACCCTCGTATTAATAAACAAATTAAATCAAATTATTTAATTTAGACAGCAACGATAGATAGCAAACAAAAACCTTACGTAACTACTGTGTTCTCGGTTGATTATTTTTACACATCAATTATTATTTCGGAGAAAAAGTCGGTTAATACCCGACCTTGTATATCCATTTAAAGATTGCCGATCTTTTCTTTAATATCGTCTTTAACATATCTTACACAAATGGAGGTAATATAAACGAAAACTTTCTCTTTTGCAGGTCCTTACAATGTCCCACATGGACGAAAGATTTTCTTCCATCAAGTTGTTGCCAACCGTAAGTAAAGCACTATCTCTGGCTATTTTTGTCATTCTCCACTCAACAGTTCTACGATTCTCCCAACTATTTGGTGTTCTACCCGTTTCCAACATCACCTCGTCCGACATCTATCGAATTCGCTTTCGATGGCTAAGTGGTCCATCATGTATTGCTGCCATCTTTGTCATTTTAAACGGTTTGGAATTTATGGCCGTCATCAAGATGTTACTCAAAATAGGATTCAGCTTGCACACAGTGGGTAAGAGTCCTTTAGTTGACATCGTCCCTATGCTTAAGACGGTCCCGTATTCTTATCAGGTTCTCTTACCTTCTTCACTGTTTGCTATTTGGAGCAGTTAATGTTGTGGCGCCTAGCGATGAAGTGGCCGGAGATTACTCAATTCTGGCATCGCACAGAAGAGGTCTTCTTTAGTCACGCGTATCAAATTTATGCAACATTTAACATGAGCCTCACAATTAAGATCCTGAGTGGTATCCTCCTCGTTAACACATTCGGTAAGTCGATTAGTAACACATGACAACTGGTGGGGCAACAGTTCCATTAATCATGAATACAAGAGATATTATCTGCGGGTGTTGTCGTTCTTAGTTCGACCCAACTGAAGATGGCGTACTTTTTGAAATGGATCCTCAATCGAAGTGTGTGGGAGCAAAGGTTTATTGGTGGGTAACACTATTATGTTTCATGTTATACGGGTGGGGCTTGATAAGTGGAATTACGTTTTGATTGGAGTCCCTAATGTGGCGACGTGGTTGGAAGTTTAATGCCCAGCTTCCATCTAAGATACGATTTGTAAAATGGTTGGTATGTTAAATTAATAAAGAGATGCAGAAATAAAAAAAAAAGACATGGAATATTAAAGAGATGCACAACACTATCTACACGTCTGATGGAGAGGGACAGCACTAGCTAACATGCAAAAATACGTGACGGTTAAAGTTATGGTTAAAATGTTACTTTAATTTGTACCCTTGGAGTCGAGGAATTTAGGACAGCTGACATCTTTTACTGTCACTATCGGTTACTTAGTCACACTATCATTACCAGACCCCGATTGAAGGTTTTTTTTTTAACTTGAACTCTAGCTACCATAAAATAAGGTGAAAAAATAATAAATAGTATAATTTCGGACTTCTTTAGTTTCTCTCTTGAATAGACCAAAAAAACTCGGGTCTGGCGGGTATCCAATTAAAGGGCCATGTACCTACACTTGTCAAAAACTCATCAGCAAAAAAAACAAAAAAACTCACAAAGCAAAATCAAAATACATATTTGGATTTTTGCTGAATCGGTTTCAATAGCTGTTTTTTATTATCAGCTATGATCCATACAGATCATCGATTTACATGCACTCACAACAACAGCACAGATCACGAATCATGATCTTAAAATTATTTCTACTATTTCCAACTAGGTGGCTTGTTTTATTTTTAAATGTTGGTGTGCCTGTAAACGATAGCCACACAATCACGTTGCCAGACTAAAATATGGAACACAAAAAATCAATTGATTTTTTCGCATTCAAATGAACTCCCTGTCCGTAATCCAAGTTATTTTGTTTTTTCTCGTTCTATAAAGGTGTGTTCAGACCAGCCAAACATTTGATAAACAATTAAATACCTACATGTTCCTTTTTTTTTTTTGTTAAACACTTATTAAAAAAAAAACAATTTTTATGAAATGCTTATGGAATGTTTTGCTGGTTTGGATCTGGACACCAAATAAACATTTATGAAATGTATCACAGTTACCCCATCGTGATGGGAAATAATTTTTGTTCTACAGGTTTCCCTGCAGAAAGTGAGCGCTGTTTTTTCGATCATTATTTTTTTTTTAAATAAAATGAAAATGCCCAGATAGGCTTGGAATACCTAATGAGAAAGTGATTCATTTAATACGATTATTTGAATTTAATCGCGTGTCGCGTGATTCCCGAGACCAAAATTACAAAAATAAAGACTTTACTCGCTGCTAATAATCCTACCACATTATTTTCTTCTAGTCCAATAATAAAAGTGTGAAATGTGTCCGAGTTGCTTAAGAAACATTTCATAAACATTTCCGAAATGTTTCGCTGGTCTGGACACACCTTAATATGCCAAGATAAACTCAAGCGATATCAACATATTCATGTGTTGCATATTTCAACATAAAATACTAAATCTGTTTCACAAAAATATATTTGAAAAGAAAAATTATGCAAATTTGATTCAAATATGGTAACACCCCCGACATTGCAAGTGAAATGACACGGTGAGAAGAATATTTGCAATATGGCTGGTGGCAATATGAGGTTTGTAATACCCTGTATTATCTGTTTTGTTTTTGAAAGCAACTGTTGCCACAATTCCAAAATTAAAATTTTCAATGATCCGGTTTGTTTTATTTCCGTGATCTGATCCGGATCAGATCACGCTGACAATAAAAAACAGCTAATGCTTGACAGTGAATATTGGTGATTGTCTGCTTGATCACTGTATATTCATTCACGCGTTGACAGCGAAGAAGCAAGATAGCAAGCAGGCAGCGGAAATTTGTTTCAAAGGGCGATGACGATTAAACGATTATCGTGTGAAAGCTCCTTTAATTTTTTGATTCATCATTTCTTCCAAAAATTTGTTTAAGTCGAAATAATTGATTGAAGAATCGTGCTTGATGGGTCTATAGGTATGCAACGTCAAACTAAATTTGCTAATACGAGTAAACTCTCCCACGCTTGATGAGTTTTTAATCAATGTAGCTATATACCAAATAAATTGCTGAATTAATGTTTTCATAGTATTAAACAGATGAGACTTTTTGCCTTTGAAGACAAAGAACTAGTATTTTGTCACGATCAGTTCAACATAATTAACATTTTTGCTTGCGTGTATTGCAACTATTCCTTCCTTTCCTTTGAAAATAAATACATTTTCATATACTTTACGATTGGCAACAAAATAATACATAGGTAGGTACCTAGTTATTAATTTGGCCGTAGGTCGTCAGTACACATCGCGCATCGGTTGCTGTTTGTCAGTGCCGGAAGAAGTGTGCAAGTACGAAAGAGATAAAAAATACCTTTAACCTACACACCAACTTTATTAATGTAGACACGTCAAAAAAAAGCATTAAAAATGTATTCAAATCACATTTTTCAGCTGCTGGCAACTTTTTTTTGACATTTCAAAATTATTTGGAAATAAATTCTATTGAAAAATTGCGGTTGCTTTGCAATGGCCACATTCAAGAATCTAGTCATCTTAAGTCGACTAGATTGGTCTGGATGAGATGTAACCTGAACGCAAAAACTAGATTGGTCGGCAACGTCACGTTTTATACGTCAGCCACATATGACAACTGTCAACTTAGTACTCAGTCACGAATTTCTCGACTAGATTCGTCGGCTACCCCTCCATAAACGTCAACTGAAACATCTGCTCTCACCACCGATTTCCCCCAATCAGAGCCGAGTTTCATCTAGTGAGAGAGCTGTCAGACTTACTAAACTAGATACTTGAACGTCCCCAGTCACTTGCTACCCCTTTCGTAATACACTTTTAGTGGCCACATTCAAGAATCTAGTTATCTTAAGTCGACTAGATTGGTCTGGATGAGATGTAACCTGAACGCAAAAACTGGATTGGTCGGGAACGTCACTTTTTCTACGTCAGCCACATATAAGAACTGTCAACTTAGTACTCAGTCACGAATTTCTCGACTAGATTCGTCGGCTACCCCTCCATAAACGTCAACTGAAATATCTGCTCTCACGACCGATTTCCCCCAATCAGAGCCGAGTTTCATCTAGTGAGAGAGCTGTCAGACTTACTAAACTAGATACTTGAACGTCCCCAGTCTCTTTTACACACCGCTGACTTTTCAACATTATAAAAATGAGGAAAAAATGTAGCGTCATACGGGCTTTAAGCAGCACTATTTCAAATTCCAATGCTGCCAAATCTATTTCATAGAATCACCGTAGTTTATTTATGGTAGATACGGTTAAAAATAAGGAGAGTGCCTTGGAGTGCTTTTGTGCTTTCTTTAAACACAGTGGCTTAGTGTATTGCATCAAGGATGTTATAATAATTCAGCTACCTGTTTTGGGTATAGCAATATCCAAAGTGACGAGTCAGTTTCATAATATGACCATCTCGAATGCTTTTCAAATTCTGGGCCTTACGCATTCCAAACTGCAAGACCAAACTTCGATAGCCTTTGGTTGCTGCTCTTTTATTCGACACTGGTTTAGCGTACCAATATATTGTACATATAATTACAAAATGTTGCTTTTGTTTCAGTTGAACATTCAATGTATCTAGTTAATGCGGTTAACAGCAGTGAAATCCAGCGTAGGGAATGCAACTTGACAAACACACTGTGGGAGAATCTTTTTCGGAACGAAAGGACGCAGCTCCACTTGCTATTTCCACTGAAAATGTGGATGCTGCCGATTCTTGAGGTAGGACAACAATAATAGTTCTAGGAAATCTGATCAGATTAGAGAGAACAAATGTTAATATCGCACAACCAATTATAAACTGAAGCTCCTCAAATTCGGCTTCTTCGTTCAATTCCAGTGGACCAACTTTTCAATGGCGTACACTCAATCATTCACTGACATATTTATTATGTGCGTCAGTATTGGAGTGACAGCACGACTCAAACAGATCCACCAGCGAATAAGCGCTGTTTGCGAAAAGGTAAGTCAACACATAGTTCAATATTGATACAAAATAAAGTGTAAATATTTCCAATATTTTCCAGCCAATGCCAAATATGTTTTGGAAAGATGTGCGAACAGACTTTCTGGCTGTCAAGAATCTTGTCCGAATATTGAACTCCAATCTGGAAGGGTTAACTCTGACCTCATGTGGCTATAGCATGTACTTTATTTGTTTACAGCTGTTCAATAGCTTCAAGTATACAATTCGTTTAAAAAATGTGAAACGCATTCATTTTGAATTATTTTCATACACTTTCAGGAAAAGTGGCAACTTAATTTCAACCATATTCTTCTGGTATTCGCTGATGTTCATTACAGGGCGAACTTTATTCAAACTATTCGCAGCTGCTCATGTCAACGATATGTGCAATAAAATCCTAAGCGCACTTAGGAATGTCCCATCTTCATCCTGGGGCATTGAGGTTTGTTTTTTTTTACAAATAAATAGCATCGTGTGATAACCTGTTCAGAGATATCCTGCGTCCTGAAGAACTACAAAATCTATATATATATAAAAACGGATCGCGGTGAGTTCGGATGCTTAAAACTGGAAAGCGACTGAACCAAATCGGATACTTCCTTTCGCGGGTTTGTTCGTAATTGCTACGCGAAGGTTTAGGTAAAATGAAAAGTCGGAAAATTCTCAACAGGTGGCGCTGTAGGCACACATTTGGTTTTTCAGTTCAATTCAATTATCTTCTATTAGGCGTTTTTTTATTTTACGCACATGATCTATATAGATTATTGATTTCCATGGTTTACAACAATAATGCGAGTTCCAACTGTTGTTGTAAACCATGGAAATCAGTGATCTATATATATATCCATAATTCCTTCTGGGTGAAACTCAATGACGCTATACCTCGATAACCGCCAATTTTCATAGGATTCTTTTTGGACCCGATAGGTGGCGCTGTTGTCGATCTCCGAAACCACAACCGAATTCAATGAAATTTTGTGGTTGCGTATGGTTGGCTCCAACTTGAAAGACAGGATACTTTTGAACCCGATAGGTTTTGCTGTTGCCGATCTCCGAAACAACTCAACCGACTTCAATGAAATTTTGGGGATACACTTTTGGACCCGATAGGTGGAACTTTACAAAAGATAAGCGGTATACGAAAACGGCAACTCATATTAAAAAAAAAAAAAATAAAACGCTATTTCTAAAGTTGGATAGGTAACTAAAACTATCAATGGACATTGTCCAAATAAAGCACTTTGCGAAATGTAGGTGGGGCTTAATACAAAAGGCACGGGGCAAAACCGGGTGTACATAATATATAAAAGAGACTGACGTCCGTATGTGCACTCATAACTCGTTAACGGATCGTTCAATTTTTACGATTTTGGGCTTGGTGGATTTTTGTCTTGAAAACAAAACTTCAAGGGGATGCGATTGGGGGTAGAAGTTTGTATGGAGAACCGCACGTTGAACAAAATGTACGGGTTTGAAAAACGGGTAGTAGTGTCACTTCCAATACAAAAGAAAATTATTTAAAATTTAAAGTTTTTGAATTCTTTGGATGTTCCGGGCTTGATGCTACAAAATTTGAAATTGAAAGTCGACTAAGTTTTAATTTTGTTGCGCAACCTCAACGTACCGAAATTTTTTAACGGAACACGTTTGATTTGATTGTGAAAATCTCAAGTTAAATGTCATGCAAACATTCTCATTCTGCGGATTCCGCTTGTTCAAATCGAATTCCCATTCGTATTCAAGCGTCTTCAATTTCCCGTGCGTCTCGCTTTCGCTATGACAATCCATAAGTCGTGAGGATAGTCACCGGATATTTGTGGCATCAACCTTGAATTCCCATCTTTCTCACATGTCAATTGTACGAGTATGTGGCGTTCTCACGTGTGGGCAAACCTTCCGCTTTGTACGTCGTGTACCGTAAGGCACTTTAGTGAAAAAGCGGTAGGTTGGCCGACACGCCAATCATTGCGATTTGATTAAAACACATCGACATTGCTATACTAACATCAGTTATTTCTATTGTATAATATATTGTATATTATTTCTACATTTAATATAACTTTTGGATGAAGAGTTCGAATTGACCAAATTATTAAAGCAGCATGTAAAGGGTCTTTCATTTTTCGGTTTCGAAAGTGAAGCTAAATAAAACACACACAGCGATACATTTTTGATGAACATTTTATTTTATTATTAAGTTTGGACTTTGCCATTAAGTGTGAAATGCAATATCATTCAAATGGCCGCAATTTTTAACCACTTTTTCGCATAAAAAAATCGAACGGTGTCAAATCGCATGATCTTGGTGGCCAATTGACGTCGCCAAAGCGTGAAATTAAGCGAATAGGAAACTTCTCACGCAATAAATCCATAATTGGTCGTGTTTTGTGGCTTTTTGCCCACTTTTGTAGTAAGTTTTAATAATTTTAACGCTTTGTTCGATTGTTAAGCAATCCATTATCGTTAATGGTAAACATTCAACTAATATTATGACACTTCAAACGACAGCTGACTTTGACAGGTGTCACATGCCAGCGCTACCATTGCTACATTGCGAGTGCTCGGAAGTATTATTTTCATTACATTAACTAATTTGGACGGAACGAAGTCCGCCGGGTCAGCTAGTATATCCATATATCTGATGAATAAAGGGAATCATATTGATGATGGCCTACTAAAATGAATATGGGATACAAAAGATCTTTATGGTTGAAGTTTTATTAGCTGGTATTTAACAAAAATGAGGAGAACAAAATATTATAATGTTCCCATAATTATGCTGCCAGCCACAAAGAATGTTCATTAAGTGTGAGTCTGGACGAGCTTACCTGAACCTGATTCTGTCAGATGAGATATTCTAGCGCTTTGAGAAGTCTTTCCGTTTCTGATGCATTCATCTTTTTTCTTATTAAGAAGCGGCCACCAGCGTTACCACTTCAAAAAAATAAGTCGAAGTAGATTTGACCCAAAAAGTGAAGTGGATTCAAGAAGAGGGAAGTAGATTTCCAAGTCATAGCTTTAATTATATATTTAATTCCATATGAGTTGCATTTATAAAACATGTCCAAAAAAACGTCTTAAGATCTACAAAATATTGATTAGGTACTTCAAAATATCTTTTCACTGCGTTTGTAATAATTCTTTTACGTATTTTTGGCCAAAACGTTTGGGAACAGACAGGAACCAAAACCAAACCAAAGGTATCACCTCTTTGACAGCAAATTTAAAGGAAACAATAATAAACGTCAAAAAATTTTAATAAATTTTGTGTTTAAAGTGAAGTTTGTTGCAATTTATTCTTTTGAAATGTGAATTGAAAGAGTATAAAACAATTATTTGAAATATTTTTTTTGGAAGTAGATTTAAGGTTTTTTTTAATTAAAATTGAAGCGGATTAAATAAGCGATTTCTAAAGTGAAGTAGATATAAAGAATTTAACAATAGTGCGAAGTAGGGATCAGATTTGATTTTTTTTTCCAAAATTGAAGTGAATCTACTTCAATTGAAGTAAAGTGGTATCGCTGGTGGCCACATTGCATTACAAGTGTGTTGCTGTGATATTACGACACCCACTACTTTTTTCTTGCAATTACTAAGGTCGAATTTTAAGTGACAGGAGGTCTATGCATTGTTTATTCTAGGTTCAAAGACTCTCTGAGCAGCTTGTCTTGGACATTACGGCATTCTCAGGATGCGGCTATTTCTTCCTGACGAGGAAACTTATCTTTGCGGTAAAATATTCTCAAAATTAAGACGAGCTTGTCACTGAAATTACAATTTCCAGATGACTGCGACAATTGTCACCTACGAGCTTGTAATGACAGATGTGGTCCAGGAGATCAACCAACAAGACAAGGATTTATTGTGTCATAATTTTATTTAATTTTATTTCATCACGTCATTGTGTTTATTAATATATCTATTCCTGCGAATAAAAAAAAAACATATTTGTCATTGTCATAATAGCTAATACTGACTTCATTTCGATTGCGTTTTATTTACAAACAAACATGCATGTCACAGAGCAATTACTATTACGGTAAATCATACTACACCAGCGCATGGATACTACCTCGCTATGCCTGTAAGCAACACTGCGACAACTGTATTACGGAGTAGACCTCAAGGATGAGAGTTGTGTTTTCAAACGTCCTTGTTTGATGTGCTCGTGTCATGTGTAAAAAGTATCCAGCAAATTCCAGGACCAGTGGTGATAAGCAGCTGCCAAGTGATTTGACGAGCAGTTTTCATTATGCCATTTGGCCATGTAAGTGCAGACCGTTAACTTGGTGACAGACACCAATTGCTTTAATTGTCATCACGGTTTGTCGTTGTTATTATTATTTTTGTAGTCCTTCTGATAGCACAGTTTATGGGTGTATTACCCGTGTCAGGTATACGTGAGAAGGATGTGACAAGGGTGCAATTCAAATGGATTTATGTGGCAGTACCGGTGACCATGGTTTTAATCGCTTCCGTAGCAATTGATTTACTTCTGTCCGTGAAGATTGTCTCCGAGAGGGGAATGAAAATGTACACTGCAGGTGAGTAAAGTTTTAAAGTTGACTGATAATTTCCGTAAGTGACTGCGGGTGTTGTGTTTAAAGGTCCTGTGATGTTTAGTTTGATATCGTTGCTCGGGCTGATTACATTTTTTTGGCTAGCACGACAATGGCCCGATTTAATAAGGCAATTCACAGACACGGAGAAGATTTTTCTGCAGAAATCTTACGAAACAAAAGAGTCGAAGGAAATATGCTTTCGCTTAAGATTGTATGGCGGCGTGCTACTCCTTGGAGCCACGGGTAAGTTATTGTTTGTTGTTAATTTATTCAGATTTTCCTTTAGATTTTGTTAGTTCTCTGATGTGTTTTAAATTTGGTGGATTAATTTAAAAAATCAAAGACTTTCGAAATAACATTCAGTGGAAACCGAAGGAACATTTTTTTGACCAAAAGTTTGAGGTAAATACATAGTTCGATCTTTGGAACTGTCTTTGGCTAGTCAAGAGTTAGTGTGATGTTAAAATAAAAGAGCGTACCTACTTAGACACATGAATCTTAATGTTGTCTAGGATCTATGCCAAGTTCTTATCAAATTCCCAATCTGGAACCTTAAAGGTATGTGGCGAAAACTCCTACGATGACCCCATTAACCCTACAGATGCGTCTTTTGCTTTTACAAGTGTGGATAATACGGATATAGTTCAAAGCTTTTTGTCTGTAAAATCGAATGCAGTGGGACTTGATGGATCTCATTAAAAAATACCAAAATTTAATAAAAAATTAACCAAACCAATATAAAATTTACCAAAAATCTGTTGACGTTGAAAAAACACAAAGAGAAAAAATAGCATACATATAATAGTCTTGTTGAAATTCCTTATAACTACCCTAAGACTTTTCTCTGATTTATGAACATAATATAAAAAGACGACATGGCAGTGTTAAAACTTCCATTTGCTTACTCTTCAGAGAAACTTAAAGGTAAGTGTAGGATGCATAGCACGTTGTTTTTATTTATTGAAACACAAATTCCTAAAACATAAGAAAAATAAAACATAAGTCTTTCGAAATATTCAATTAGGTACATTAGGCAGGAACTTAGTCAGTCTTTAAGTAGTTAAACAACGGCTACTTTGTAAAATAAAATAAATAATGACTTAACTCACAAATTTAATAGTAATGTCTACTTTAAATACTTTTGCTGACCAAAAGCATGATTTTCTCAAATTATTTTATTTCATTTTTAAAATTGCTTGCTTAAAAACAAACATTTATAAAACATAAAACTTTTTAGTTCAGTAAGGAACGTAGTAAGCAATTAAACAACGTCAACAACGTTGTGCACAAATCCAAAGTTAACCATCTGTCAAAAGAAGAAAATAAGTGCATTCAGTAATTTTTTCAACAAAACAAGTTTACATGGGTGGTGATGACACATATGCAAATGCAATGCGTTCACTCAGAAACAGTAATACAGCATTCAAATGATATTGAGTTCGTTTTTTCGGTGCTCCTACTCAAAAAGTTACCATAAGCAGATAAAAATTAACAAATTACCAAAACTCGAAAAGCAAAATAAAAACTACCAAATTTGGTAAAAAATTACCAAAGTGGCTACCGTGCCTGTAGCCTAAAGGGCGTGACCGATTTTGAATAGTGAGGTATCATAATATTCGTATTCTTCCCCGGAGTGTCATAGGGTAAAAAGATTAAAATAAAAAAAGTTGGTTTAAAAAAACAAAAAACCTGACTGACTGTAAAAAAAAAAGAATTAAAAATATAATGAACAATTATTTCTCTATTTTCTTACGTATTCTTTTTTTTTATTATTTTATTGTGTTGTTGTTTTTTAGGCTGAGAAGTGAAAACAGGAAAAATAAAACGTACATAAGGGCCTAGTTATAGCTATACATAAAACGAAACCGTTAACATTTTGTAGGGAAACTTTAACGGACACAAGCGACGTGAGAGAAAACAACGGAGATGTTGGTATAAACAATGTCTTTAATCAGTAATATCGAACTGCTCTGAACAATCGATTTGAACTCTCTTTTATACACAATATGAGTACAGTAAAATCATATGTATATGTCGACTGGAAGTATTTCGGTTAGATCGTTCGATCAGTTTGGCAAAGGCTTATGTGATTATGCATTACATTATATGATAAGCGACACAGTGACGCTGAAAATAGTACCATCAAGTGGTAAAATAGGCTACAATTTTCTTTTGTTTTTTTTTATCACTTAGACCTAATGGTTGAACTCAATCTTGGTCTTAAAATGTTGCTTATAAATTATAAAATTAGTTTAGCAAAAAAAAAAAAAAATAAGCAATAATTTATTCATTTTTCCATACGGACATTTTTTTGCGGTCAAATTCTCAGTTAAAATCAAATCATTCCACTGAAATATTTCATTTCTTTACTGTTCCATCTGTCAGAAACTTTTTTTAGATGGAATCCAATCAGTGATGGTTGATTTCGTGAATTTGTTTTCATAGGGAAAACAAACCAAAACCTAACCAAAAAAAAAACGTTTTCACACTGTTCCAATTTGCTCGATTGCATTTTACGTATGGCTTTAACTGAGGCGTAAAATAAGTAAAACTAAAAATAGTGTTAATTATTAAATACCGTACAGGTTTGGCCAAAATATATTCACTAAATGACAGTACATGTCTAAACCTGAGATTACTTTGCGCCGACGCTGTTTTTTGTTTACCTTAATTTGACAGTTATTATCTGGAATTCGTTGCTTTCATATGTTTTAATGTTTTGAATTATAAAGAGTTGTCATTCGAAGTGAAGTTCTTAGCATAGACAAATCATACTGAGACCCCCAACTCACAATCCTCTTGCCGCTGGCCCCCTCAGTTTTTTTTTTTTCAAATTCGCCATTTTGTTTTCCTATCGGTGTTATGTCAAAAAAGAATCCGTGCGACATGTAAAAACATACAAAAAATGCAAAAGTAAATGCTGCCAGCCTCGGCAACCGTGGGGAAATGTGAAAGAGTTCGGGAATTCCACATTTTTTTATTACTGAATGCCATTGTTTAGTTATTATAAATTGTTAAAAGGCGAATAATTTGATTTGTTTGGTTAGTAAAACTATTTAAAGTTGATGTTCTATATACTAGAAACATATTAGGACAAACATGGTTGTGTATTTTCCGCTTTTGAATATCATTAACTTCGATTTCGTGTGTAAATTTTTCTTAAATAATGAAGAAAATTTGTTCAAAATCTTTCATTTTCCCTCAACCAATCTACATTGTTAATTTTTCATGAACATTTTAAGCAAATGTGCACTTATTCCTAAAAAAAAATATTATCCACACGTAACGAACAATTTCAAATTAAACGGATAAAATTCTATGAACTCTGCCAGCAACTTTGCCCACAGCGGAAGTGTCTCATATCTTCTGGGAGTGTGTTGGTGAGCCGGAATTTTTTAAGTTTCGTGACATTTGTCAGTACGATTTTCTATGTATCAATACTAGCGCACCAAACGTGAACACTCCATAAAAATATAGCTTGTAGGCTAAGTAACGGGAAATCGGCCGGAGTTGGTGGTCTCAGTATTGTCTCTGGTTCTTAGAGGAGATGGGCTAATGTCAAAGATCGCATCAACAACCAAAAAACTAAATGTTGTTATAGTTTTACGATTTATTTGTTATAAATAATATTACTACAGATAGTCCACTGAAGTTTTTGGCAACGGGTAACTCGAATGCGATTTAAGCTTCCGACGGAGTGTACGGCGGATATAAGTAAAACCTTCTGCTTAAAGATGCTGTTGGAGAAAGCTACCTTGTATGGTCTTATTTGCTTCTTAACTTTGTCGCACTTGGTCCTAAGTAGCACCACGGTAAAAGAACTGAGCCAAAATTCCTTGAATATATCTATATATAGGGTCCGCCAAATAACTTTTTTTTTTTTGAAAATGCTATAAAAAAAAACCACTGAATATTTTTTCAAATTTCTTTTTTTATTTGAAAGTACAATCCTTCCGGTTAGTAATGGAAAATAATTTCATTCCAATGGCTGCCTCGGCTGGCAAATAAAAAAAGAAATTTGAGAAAATATTCAGTAGTTTTTTTTATAGCATTTTCAAAAAAAAAAAGTTATTTGGCGGACCCTTTATATAATTCCTTTCGATTGCAACTCGATAACCGCTGGTCCGTTTTTCATGATTATTTTATTTGTTTTGTTCGCATTACTGTACTTCAGGTTTAGGCAGAAAGAAAATTCCGGAAAATGTTTTTTTCGGCCCTTTCACATTTTATGGATAGGGCGTTGGTGGCCAACAGTTGAGGGTAAAACGAATTTATGCCCGGACCATCTACTATGTTATAAAAAGATATGAGAAATGTTTACTGCAACCTCAGAACGTTAAAAATGTTTTTCAGAAAGTCCGAAGTGGAAGACTCTCTAATCCAAAAGCTTGTAAAAATACGGAATTCATACAAATAGGTACATTTTTAGTAAAGTTGAAAAAATTATTTCCCAATGTTCCGGAACATCGAAACCGTATATTGAGTGCCGAAGAAGAGACCGGATTTATTTTAGCACACTTTTGCTATTCCTCTACTTATTTGAGACGAATTTTTAAACGGTATTTGGACCAATACCGAAATTAGGAAACTCAGAGCCATTTTAGAAACATTAATTTTACTCCGTATATGAAAAGCGTGGCATTATTAATTCGAATATTAAATATACATTGATCAAAACGTTGAAGGTGTTGTTAAAATAATTTAAATTGATTTTGCTAGCTTTACAGCGGAGGTACGCTCAATATGTGAATCGGTGATTGTTAAAACAACATAAGCAACCGATTTTTCGAAATCAGTTTTATTACGTTTTTAAACCGCTTATGTGTACCCATTGCATTGAGAACAAAACCAGCATACTTTGATACCTAAAACACACAGAAATACGAGCTCTAAATCGGCATTTTGTACTAAGACATCCTATCTCTTCTACAATTTTTTGTATCTCCTGTAAAAAAATGAAAATGTCACCTGTCTTGTTTTAGCAATCACCGATTCATTTGGACTACAAGGTAAAATAAAAAATCGCCTCCAACTAAAACTGAAAGCCTATAAGCTGCAAATATGAAGTTTAAGCATGGCAAACTTCAACGAGTTCCCCTATATCATTGTCGTGTCAGAATTTATTAAGGGAGATCCTCAGAGTTCCGGGCAGTAGCATAGAAAATGTGGAGTGTCCTCTTGCACATCCTCATCACCGCATTCTCTGCTCGACAACTCATCAGTATTGATTCTAATTTTCCTGGTTTGATATTTCAGCATTTTATGTCCTGTGACATTACCTACAAGAGGGGACAACGGTTGTTTGCTCATTTGAAGGATTAGTTTTTCATCCTGTTTGCCATAGATTGGTCACATTTTCCTGGTTATGGCACAGGAATTGAGTTCACTCCAGCTCTCATCTGTTGCTCAATAAATATTGAATTTATTATGTTAACAAAGGGGGTTACTCCTGAACATTCTTAGCCTTTGCGTTAAATATTCTTGCAAGTTCGGCCAAGTGCAAGAAAATAGGTTCGTTCGCGTACGCGGTTTGAATCGAACGCAATCGATATAAATCGATCGCAATCGCACAAAGTCTATACACGTACTCATCAAAAATGACAGAAAAAGAGAAAATTAGCAAAATAACGAGTAACGAGCAGTTCCTCTCTTGGCTCGAAACAGCTCAGAGAATTTCAACCGGCAAGTACTGATAAAAATGTCAAATGCGCAAAATTGGCAGGAAACAAATTCAAAATCCGTTTTAAAAATTAATTGCACACAAAAATAAAATATCTGAAAATAAAGAAAATTCGGTGGTGGTCGAATGTTCTCCTAGACCGTTTCATATGTTGTAAAAAGGTATGTTATAAATTTATTCGTGCCATGGATTCGATTTCAAAGATGTAAGTGGCTCAAAGTAGCTCGAAGTGTATCCACGTACTTTGGAGTATATTTTCAACTCTCTGAGAGTGTTTCGCTCAATTTTTCGAGTTTGACAGATTTTTAGTGCTTGGCTGGCTCATGAAAGTACGCGAATGGACCTAATATCTGCAGCTATTATAAACTTTTGGACTTGGTTCATAAATTGTTTGTAAATACTTTCACAGTTGAACATGGCCTGTACATCAACACCGCTATCTACAACAACAAATATCAAATCAACAAATGCAACCTGACAGTAGACTTCTGGGAAAATCTCCTCATCCGCGAACGATTGCAGTACTTCTCCGTAATTAATTTCCAAATGTGGATGGTTCCGCTGCTTGAGGTACACAATTCGAATTACAAAATCCTAAATTACCTATGTATCTACTCCATTTTAGTGGCTAACAATCAGCATGACATTCACGTGGAATTTCATCGACATTTTCCTGATGCTGGTCACCAGCAGTTTGGCGCTGCGATTCGGCCAAGTCAACAAAAGTATTCGTCGATTTACATCGGAGGTAAGGGGTGCACGGTGCTTGCAAATTTTTCACTTCCAATTTGGTTACAATTGTTTTTACAGCCAATGACGGATGAGTTTTGGCTTCGTGCCCGGAAGGACTTCATGTGCTTGATGGATCTGCTGCAAGCAGTCGATAACCGTTTATCAACCTTGGTTGTGTTGTCGTGTGCGCATAATTTGTATTTCATTTGTTTTAATGTGTTCCAAAGTTTTCAGTAAGTCTATTGACAATTGTGTTCACCCAGAGGACTTTAATTTAATTTATTATCCTGGGGATATTTATTTTGTAAAATTGATTTATTTTATTTTTTGTTTTTAACTAACGACCCCAGGCATCGGAGTAACGTTTTTGATGCAATCTACTTTTGGTATTCCTTGAGCTTTGTGCTGACAAGGATATTGACATCGATGCTATCGGCGGCGTCTATTACGGATAGAGCGAATGATAGCTTGACGGCGTTTTATGACATTCCATTGGAATTCTGGGGAATCGAGGCGAGTTTATGGGAACAAGAGTGGGCGATTTTTTCGATTTGATAAGTTATTTTGTTTGTTGACAAACTTTCAGTTGACAAGGTTTTACGAGAGTGTTGCCTCGGACTTGATTGCGATATCGGGAAAGGGATTTTATTTCATCACAAGGAGACTAATATTCGCTGTGAGTACGGATATATTATATCGGAAAGAATAAAATAAGAAATTTGTTTATGTTGGGGAATTTTATTTCATTTTGGGTTTAGATGGCCGGAACGGTGGTGACTTATGAGTTGGTTCTGGTCGATCAAGTGAAGGACGTTGTGGATCGTGTTGACTTTTGTATTTCACGAAAAGTGTAACAAAAGCTCACCCTTCGCAGGGGTCATATACATTTTCTCGGACGTGTTTTAGTTGGATGAGAACGACTTCGTAGGTGATGATAGTGCCAGCGATCTAGAATTGTTTTTAATAAAATAATGTGACTTTTCAAAACATAACTTACGCTCAGCATGAATTTTCTTGTTATGTAGAAAAATTGCATTCCACTCAGGGCGATGGCGTTGCCGGAAACCTGCTCCATGAATCGTTTGCTCTAGGTGGATACAAATGTGGTGGTAGTCAAAAGATAACAAAATTACACGCTACGTGCACAGACGAAACGTTCGAAAGAGATCAAAGTCGGCGAAGAAAATACGTAAAAAGTATGGTGGAGGAAAGTAGTAGGCGCAATCATAAAAACAAACTCTCTACACAGACGGTACGCAGTAAACTGAAATTGTGCAAAATATTGCCACGGGCCCAGATAAAAGAGATGTACAAGTACAAGGGATGAACGACGAAAACCTTGAGACACATAAGCAACATTTATGACGAAACGAATATTCTGAGAACAAAAAAACACAAGGAAGGAATAAGAAACTGTTGGGGGAGAGTACGACGACTTAGGCGGTGAAAATTAATAATGGATTATTATTGAGAAGTGAGATACGAGCACTTTTTTTTTTTTACTATGGGAGGGAGATATCTATCTGACCCCTTTTAAGGGGCAATTTAAAATACATGAAATGAAAAAAAAAAAAAAAAAAAATGCCTACTATAAAACTACGGCAACACTTACCTACAATAAAATATAATATCTGTTTTGAGAGCCACACATCTGTCCTTTTATGTTATTTTTATATAAACTTGTTTCTGTTAAAAGTTCTGGAGAAAATTGCTTTCAAACTTGGAATTTAAGAAAACATTTAAAAATGTATGCTGATTTTTGCAATATTGTGAATTTAGAAACTAAATTTGATTCAAGTACTTACTGCTCCTATTAATTGCAAATTGAGCGCTGGAAACAAAATTATTTTATGTCTTCTAGTTTTTGAAAATAAAGTGCACTACTGGGTCGCACGAAACTTTCTCGTTTAGTGCGAGTCTGACTGAAATTCAAAGACATTTAGGCAAATCTTTTTTTCGGGATGTAAGCATTACTTGGTTTTTAGGGTTTTATCGAAATCGAAAATAGGGTTTTCGAGATATGAGCAGTTTTTAAAGTGAGCGTTTCCAGTTATTCGAATTGAAAATTAAGGACGCAATAGTTTTGAAAACATCAATTTTACTCTAAGTTTGCATTTCGGTTAAAATCATGCCGTTTTGAGGTAAGCTAGGGAAAACTATATTTTTCAAAAATGACTTTTCTCAAAAATCCATTTTACGATAATACGGAGAAAAACTGAGCTCGACATTAAGTTAGAAATGACGATATTACCTTAGAAATTAATTTTTTGTTACAATCGTATGGACCGTTTTCGAGATATGTCCAAATTTCCAAAGTACCGTTACTCGAGTTCTTAGCGGAAAACTGAGTACGCAGTTATGTTCACCTCATCTACATAAGCTTAAATATGAAATTTTGTTGAAATCGTTAGAGCCGTTTTCGAACAAATCAAACTGGTATGAAAATTTTGTATGGGAAGTACCATTAATATTGAGGTTACCATGCAAAAAAAAAAAACGGCACCGAACTGTAAGCCCCCAAACGAAATCCGTTCAGCCGCTTTGGCTGTAGGCCTCGGGACATACAGACAGACAGACAGACGGACAGAATTTTGCGACCCACTTTTTTGAGTTCGCCCATCATCTTAATGTCAGAATGGATTAACATCTCGAGTTCGAAATTTTGTGCGAATACAATATCTTTCTCTTACTACGTAATAGAGAAAGTTAAAAAAAAAGTGATAATTTGAAAAAAATAATTCTCTTTATTTTTTAAAGTAAAATGTGTAATTAAATACTTAATTGATTTATATAGAGCATTAAAGAATTAAAATTTTTTTTTGCATGTATCAACCTCTTCACATACCCCAAAGTCCAACATTGACCTCAAGTGGGCGGGTTGAAGATTCTTTCAATTGCGTCAAAAGTATATATATTTAATTCGACATTTTAGAGACCACTTTTTTTCGTAATTTTTCTTTTTCTCAAAAACTGGAATACGTTAAATGATATATAGCTGTTAGAGTTCTATTAAGATTTGTTAGGGGCAGTAATTGCTTATTGTCAACTTAGTAAGTTACATTAGAATTTTGAAAAAAATTGTATAGGTACATTTTGTTTTTTTTTTTTGCCTGAAAGGAATATCAATATATATAAAAATTGAGCCTTAAAATTCTGTTCGTTTGTCGCCGATTCACGCCTTAACGCATTTACCGATTTTAACCAAACTTTCACACATCCTTGGTATTGGTCTATATATGGTTTTTGTGAAGTTTGGTTGAAATCGAAAAACGTATGTGTGTTTTATGCGTGCGTGAAAAACACATGAATTTCCATACATTTTGCTCGACGGATTTGAGTGATTTTTTTTTTATTTTTTTTGTCTTGAATCAGGGATGATTTAGGAGAAATTAAAATTTGGAAAATTCACAACAGGTGGCTCTGTAGGCACTTTTCGTTTTTCATCTATCATCACCGCCTAAGTTATTGTACATGTGCCAACTGGTGAAGCACACGAGACAGGGAAAAACCCAGGCACACAACCAGATGTACAAAAGACGAACGAAAATTACCGCAACCAACACACGATGACTGAGGAAAATGGGCATCACCATGGAGCATTCATTTTCTAGTACCTACTCGACTAATAAAGAAATGTTCCCGAATAAACGCCAGTAAAATTGACATAAGTCGTTAAGCTCGATGTGAACTATTTGAAGTACACTGAATAAGTATTGAATAATAAAGAAGTGTTTGGTGTGTTGTCGTTTTCGCCGCTAGTTTTACATAAATAAATATTGAACACATTGTTATATGGCTGTTGCTTTTCACCCGTCGTCCGGGACACGGCTACGTAACGAAACGTTAAAATTAAATCGCGTCAAAGTGGGGTATGTGCCTCGATTCTAGACTCCAGTATTTCATTTTCGGGCATGATCCTATACATTTTAAGGCTCAACTTATTTACTTATTTCAACACTATTTTCAATTAAAATACCATTGCAATACGTTAAGCCGTGTCCCGAAGCCAGACAAACGTCAGTTAGTAAACAAATCACGTATTTCTTCTGAAATATTGTCAACAATGGTTATTTGTTTTCAGTAAACGTCAATGCTGGAATGTAGCTTTTGAAAACTTTGAAGGTAAACTTGTCCGTCCCCAAGAGTTGCTGATGCTGTGTCCAGAGTAATCAAGTTTCTGTATGCAAGTGCTTTCCCAAAGTAAAAATGTGTTGGTCTACCCCTGGCCATAGAGTAACCAAACTAGAGAGCCAACTTCCCGTGCACCTACCCGATTTTCCCCGCAAATTTTGAATGACAGCCCTCTCTCGCGCGCTCTTTTTTTCCTGTCTGTGAATACGTGTATTATTAGTCGCCGGGTGACACTATTTCTCAATTACAAACAATTTGTAAAAGGATTTATAACAATAAATGTACAAAAAGTAAATGTTGATTATGGTTTTTTAGATAGCATAACTTGTTCTCTATTCATATTCGGCACCAAAAACTATTCATCCATTCACATTTCAGTTGTTTTTTAGTTTTATTTGTATGGATTCTATTTTTGACAGCAAAATTCATGCAGCTGCATAAATCAAATCCGTAGAGGGTTGTTCCAAAAATGAGTTAGCAAATGCAAGTTAAACCCAGCTTCCACTAGGGCATAAGTGAATTTTATAAAATTTTCATGAACATTGAATAAATTTCCATTAGGCTTAGTGAATTCGTTTATTTAACACCATATTTGTACAAAGTCAAAATATGATTGGAAATTCTGTCCTTTAATAACGATGTTACTTAGGAACAGTAAAAATGCAAATGCTATTCATATTTAAAAAAAAAAGTTGTAGTATCGGAAAGCAAACAAAAGTGATTAAGTGCACTCATTGCACACTTTTTTTTTCCGAGTATTTCACATAAATATAATGCGATCTACGAAGATTGTTGTATTATGGCCTTTACCAGAAAAAGCCAAACGCATACAAATTTGACAGCAATAGTATAAGCAATAAAAATATCGAATTCCCTTTTAGAATTAAACAAACGCATATTTGATATGTTATTGTTCATTTTACGTACTAGTTACAGATTATAATTTATGCTAAAATTATTAATTCAGTATGATTTCAAACCTTAAAGCATTAAAATCAACTAGAAAAATTTTATTTTCTTTAAAATATACAAAAAAAAGCTTCAAGTTTCAAAATCTCTTTTAACAAAAGTAAAAAAAACCGTGTTAGTTCATTTTAACTCTTATGTCGATTTGGCAAAAAGATCAATTTTTTTTTTGATCGAGATTGCTTTTTATGTTCGATTTGCCAAAAATCTGACACTCTGAGAAATCTCGATTTTTCCTCAAATTTCACTTTCACTAATACCAATGTATATGACACACAGCTGTCGGTTACGAATTGTTTATCTTGAAAGGATTGCTTTTTTAACTGAATTATTCATTTTTCGAGTACCTATGGAAACGATTTTTTATATTAAATTATTTCGAATGTAAATGTGTAAAAACCAATTGGAATGGATTTACAGTGCAAGTGAAAAATAATATTTTTGCGGCCAACTCAATCCACACAAGAAGCAATAAAATTCGAATTTAATGTTCGATTTGTCAGCAAAAATCTGAAAACTCAGATCAAAATCTGAAAAGTCAAATCGAAAATGACATTAAATTCAACTGTGATGTGAACGCCATGTAACTAATGGGCACAAAATAAGCCGAACACAGTCGCCCCCACTTGAAATCCCACCAGAAAATGGCCGCCCGATGTCATGAAGAGCCATACAAATCCTTTGATTTGTACAGGCACGAATACTTATGCAATATAATGTATGGCAGACAGCTTGTAGGCAAATATGCAGTTTCTGCTCTCAGTTGGCTCTCTAGTTTGGTTACTCTATGCCCCTGGCTCTCCGGCTGTCCCATTGAACACGGATACTTCTCCAAGGATCACAGTGTCAGCTGCGTTAACAGACAATAAACCAAAGTGTGATCGGCGATCTTGTTTCAGATGAAGATCAGTTCGAAAGCTAGACGGAACATGTCGCGAGGCGTACCGGATTTCTTAAAAATAGCAAGACCCTCAGCATGGTTTAATAGTATTCCGGAGGAGCTGACAGGTGCGAAGCAAGGATTGGGAAAACGATTTATTTACGACTGGAAGACAGTTACAATCGCCAGTAATAGTTATATTTCTGTCACAGCAGTTCATGGGTAAACATTGAATTGCTCCCCCTCGTTGGGACTGTAGACAAGAAACCTTTTCGCTACACGAAGTAAGGCAGATAACGAGAATATTTGTCAAATAGGTTTCTATTTTGCTATTTTCGGCTGACCGATAAGGAAGCGTAGCGAAAAAAACGGAAACGAAGAGCATTGCCGCAGCATTCCTAAAATTGTTCTTTCTCTATTTTAACTTGGGTCAGCCTCACTTACGCCCTACAAATATTCAAAACAAATATTCAAACTCACCTCAGATAGATAAACAGTTGACGGTATTGAATGCAAGATTTTAATTGGCTTCTTAGCCTCATCGTTAATGAATGCGGCTGTCATGGACACCACTATCGTTCGACTAATCAAATAAATCAGTGAATACCAGAAGTAAACGCTTTGGATAATAGAATGGCTGGGGCTGCGTAAGATGAAACCAAGTCGACCATAATTGGTATTTCAAAATCTGGATGCGGATACTCATACTCACGTTACAGTGTTGAACAACTGAAGGCAAATAAAGAGCAAGTTGTTCGAATACGAAATAAGGATAATCGCCGCAAAGTCCTTGTTTACATGACTTGTCAGGTTCATCAGCTTGTTGTAGTATGTCCGCTGTCTTCCCCAAAAATCATCAGGCAGGCACTGCCAATAAGAAATGTCTCATATAAGTCTCAATGAAAGCAAGCAGAAACCTACCATTCCCTTGTACCGCTCGAATTGAATGTTGAAGTGACGAAACTGCGTTATCAGGCCCAGACTGACGACTATGATGAAATTGTCGGTGAAATTCCAAGTGACGGTGCAGAACAAGTTGAGCAGCTGCAAGCAGATGCCACTCACGTAGTTTACGCTGAAGATAGCGTAATAGGAGGGGAAGGAGTGCCTAAAATACGCACTTATCAGATCCTCGGTGATGTTGCAGGAGCGCACTGTGTCCATATTCCTCGCCAGCGAGAGTAGGTGTTCGATGCTGGCCAACACCGGCACGCAGATACTCGACCAGAGTATGAGTTTGCGAAACAACGCGTGGGTGTTGGTGTCCCGGACGGTGGTACTCAGTTCCACTGCCTCCCAGTGCTTCATTAGTGTGGGCCATTTGCGGCCAACGCGTATATACTCACCCATTACGAGGGTATTGATGATAAACCAAAACAGACGGACTGTCAGATATTTACAATTCGATTTGCAGTGAATCATGTAGCCACACTCACCGACATTATCGAATTTAAAATGGGTCCATGTGATGGAGTGGTAGATTGTGATTACTGCCATTGCTGAGGAGGCGGCCATTACCAACAGCGTGTAAAGCATTCGCAGCGTGATGAAGGAGAAGCCCAGTGAAGCTGATGTGCTGCCGCTGATGCCATTAATTGGCATTAGAGCAAAAACCTGGCCAATTGTGAGGACTGTATTTGTGAAAAAAGAAATGAATTCATTGGAAAAAATAGTTCATAACGGTGGCCAGCATGGAAACTTACAAAACTTGATGTTGTGGTGAAAGGTGCCGTAGCTGGGCGATGTTGCCTCCAGTTGGGGTGAGACCTTCGCTTTGAATTCTACTGCGGATGGAAATATGATAAATGCATTTGCAACTGATTGCAGTCCTTACTCACGTGGATACACCAGCCGAATGCTGCTCCTTTTTGATTGAAAAATGCTTCCCTTAAACATTCTCAGTCCAACTGGGTGGTGCCACAACGACCGTTCACTTGGATGAGTTAAACGTCTCTGAGGCACTTAAAAGACCTAGAGCTGCCAGCTTTCAAGGAAAACGTTAACAAAACACCGTCATGCCAAATATTTATATTGTATCATCAAATTACCACGCAATTTCTGTCGGAACATTTCCAACACTTGCTCATGCCGAATTTTTGTCTACATGCCACCGTGAGCAGGGTAAACTGGGGCAGACTGCTACTTTTCTTTGGTTGTCAATATTTTTATTACTGAAAGGAGGGATCTCAATTTTTATGAACCGCTTGTAGAGAATGCGTATGGGATCACTGGCATGTCGGAGAATTTCGAATTCAACTTGCTTGCTTTCAAAGAAATTCGAAGCAGGTAGGTCCACGCTGATGCGAAGAACTGGCCAATGGGCTGTTAAAGCAGCTGAAGAGGAGTGTTGGCAGAAAGGAGAGTTAGGCAATGAACAGCAGATACTGAGACCTTGAATCTTAAATTTCGAGCCAGCAAATAGAGGCAAATAAGACAGAGATCATCAACTTTCTTTGCTGCTTGATAAAAGTCTTGTCCTCTAAAGTCACCAGGGCTGTCAGGTTATTAAAATCGAAATCGCCAATCTTAAATTGAAAATCGCCAAAAATCGCCAAATTAATAAATATCCGTTGCCAAAAATGCCCAAATTAAATGTACTGCAAAATATAATAAAACCCAGAATATTGTTATTTAAAATACAAAAAATACCGCATTTTTTTTTTTTTTGACACCAACTTCAACTAGAATTGTTAATAAAACAAAAGGAAAACAAATGCAACGTAAAAATCACAAGATCAGTCTTTTATGTACTCAATGTACTCATTTATTTCATCGTGATCACCATCTTCATAAATCTTTTCATTAAATGCCAAAAGTATTTCAGCAGACGGCTCAAAACTATTGTAGCAAATTTTTTTAACTTTCGAATAAAATTTGCATTTAAAGAATCGATTTGCATCCTCGACCTATTTTTGTTTTTATCGCATTCATATATTAAAATTCACATAGCTCCACGAACTCTGGTTGTCCCAAAGCATTAATCGTCTTCTCAACCTTAATTTTGGGGATATAATTAGTGGCACATAGGAATTATTAAGATTTTTAATACGAACATGAAAAATCACCAAAAATCGCACGTTTTTGGGTATGTCGCCAAACTGATTTTCGTGTCGCCAAATGAGACTTGAAATTAAATTTCAACTTTCAAATTTCTGACAACCGTGAAAATCGCCATCGAGTTAGGATTTTGTCACCCCCAAGCTGTGAGGTCGACAGAAACCTTACCGCGTCTATTGTCTGCTTGTTTTCTTAGTCAGCTTTACTTTTGTCACAAAATTCATGTACACCCATTGGCCAACTGCACCTTACAACGCCCTACCGTCAGCACAAAATGGGAAAACTTTTCATTTATTTGCCTGTCAGAAGGAATCAACTATTCCTTGCCGGCGAAGGATACAATTGGCATTGCTCCGAAAAGATTTATTCATGAACAGTGAAAGTGAACGGTTCTGTTTGTCATGGGAAAATATGAACGTTGTTTGTTTTGCACACATGTTAGCCTCAGTAAGACAATAAAGAAGTTTTATATCGATAATTTGCTGGGAGCATAAAGCGTACCCAAATATGAATGACCGCTGAATATTAATACGTGAACATCAATCGTTTCCGTACACTTTTTATGTATTTATTATGAAATGAGGAGAATGAAACTTATATCATTCGAAATGGACTGTGCCATAGATGTGCACAAACAAGAAATTGTGGGTACATGTCACCAGGCTGGTAAAATTAAGCAACCCCATAGAAAATGTTTATCAGTTAACTAAAAGCATTTTGGTGACATTCAATTTGTCGCCGCCATATTGCCATCATGCCACCAGACTGAGACCCCCAACTCACAATCCTCTTGCCGCTGGCCCCCTCAATTTTTTTTTAAAATTCGCCATTTTGTTTTCCTATCGGTGTTATGTCAAAAAAGAATCCGTGTGACATACAAAAACATACAAAAAATACAAAACTAAATGCTGCCAACCGCGGCAACCGTGTTGAAATGTGAAAGAGTTCGGGAATTCCACATTTTTTTATTACTGAATGCCATTGGTTAGTTATTATAAATTGTTAAAAGGCAAATAATTTGATTTGTTTGGTTAATTAAACTACCTAAAATAGATGTTCTATATACTAGAAACACATTAGAACAAACATGGTTGTGTATTTTCCGCTTTTGGAAATCATTAACTTCGATTTAGTGTGTACATTTTTCTTAAATAATAAAGAAAATTTGCTAAATGTTTTTATATTTCCTAAACTAATCTACATTGTTAATTTTTCATGAATATTTTAAGCAAATGTACACTTATTCCTTAACAAAAATACTATTCACACGTAACGAACAATTTCAAATTAAACGGATAAAATTCTATGAACTCTGCCAGCAACTTTTCCCACAGCGGAAGTGTCTCATATTTCCTGGGAGTGTGTTGGTGAACCGGAATTTTTGAATTTTCGTGAAATTTGTCAATACGATTTTCTATGTAACAATACAAGCGCACCAAATCTTGACCACTCCGTAAATATATAGCTTGTAGGCTAAGTAACGGGAAATCGGCCAGAGTTGGTGGTCTCAGTATTGTCTCTAATTGCCATAGTAACGTATTCAAATATAATAGTTGTTTTTTATTATCAGCGTGATCTGATCCGGATCAGACCACGAAAATAAAACAAAACGGATCATTGAAAAGTTTAATTTTGGATATGTGGTAACAGTTGCTTTCAAAAACAAAACAGATAGGTAATACAAATAATTCTGCTCAACGTGACGTCACAGAAGGCACATCTCATTTCACTTGCAATGTCGGGGATGTTACCATATTTGAATCAAATTTGCATAATTTTTCTTTTCAAATATATTTTTGTGAAACAAATTTATGTTCAAATATGCAACACATGAACAATATTTTTCTGCTAGCACTTGAGTTTATTTTGGCATATTAAGGTGTGTCCCGACCACCGAAACATTTCAGAAATGTTTATGAAATGTTTTTGAAGCAAATCGGACACATTTTATAAAGATTTCTGAAATTTATTTATTAAATGTTTATGAAATGTTTCAACTTTATCCAGTTTCGGACTAGAAGAAAATAATGTGGTAGGATTATTAGCAGCGGGTCAGGTTTTTTTTTTGTAATTTTGGTTTCGGGAATCACGCGACACGCGATTTAATTCAAATAATCGTATTAAGTGAATCACTTTTTCACTAGGTATTCCAAGCTTTTCTGGACATTTTTATTTTATTTAAAAACAAAAATTAATCGAAAAAACAGCGCTCACTTTCTGCAGGGATATTTCCCATCATGATTGGGTAACTGTGAAACATTCCATAAATGTTTAGTTGGTGTCCAGATCCAAACCAGAAAAACATTCCATAAGCATTTCATAAAATATGTTTTGTTTAATAAATGTTTTAGAATTATTTATGAAGCATGTAGGTATTTAATTGTTTATCAAATGTTTGGCTGGTCTGGACATACCTTTATAGAACGGGAAAAAACAAAATAACTCGGAATACGGACGGGGGTTCATTCGAATGCGAAAAAATCAATTGATTTTTTGTGTTATATGTTTTAGTCTGGCAACGGGATTGTGTGGCTATCGTTTACAGGCACACCAACATTTAAAAATAAAAGAAGCCACCTAGTGGGAAATAGTAGAAATAATTTTAAGATCATGATTCGTGATCTCGATGAGAAGCAGGATCATGTGCTGTTGTTGTAAATGCATGTAAATCGATGATCTATATGGATTATAGCTGATAATAAAAAACAGTTAATATATCATCTCAGATTAGAGCCTAATGCAATTTGCTTTCCCCCAAAAGTAAGCAACAGTACATATAATTTGAATGCAGGGGCATATATCTGCGAAGTGTTGACAGCCACTTTTGTTTCAATGATGTCACTATGGAAATATTTTTCGACAAATGTTTTGCTCTAAATTTTTTAACAGTGATGTATCAAAATATAAATCATGAGTAAAACTTATTTCCAAAGGGACTCATTTTTTCTATATCTATATCTGTCGCTTTTTAGTTTATTAAAAAAAAAAAAAAAAAAATATTGAAAATTGTGGTAAGTTTTTTATTATTACACACTTAAAAAGGATAGGATCGATTTTCGGCCACAAGCGAAACTACTAAACTTAAATCGACGACAGCGACAAGTTGGTAGCAGGCGTTTTTAAAGACAGAAAGACAGTACGTGAGGTAAGCTGCATGTGTGTGAAAGTTGTCGCAGCCACACAAATGTCATCGTGTGGTGGTTGATTGGTATAAATGGCGACGGCGCTAATTGGCATTGGTATCCACTTGGTGGTGAACAGTCGTTGGAACTATCTCAAACCCATCAATTGTGGTTAGGTATGGTTACTGCGGTCTTAACTTGATGAACTTATCACTGCTGCGTAAACTGAATTGAGTGAGTAAACAGTAATTACAGTATCTGTCACCGGAATGCATTGAAGAGTTTAACTTTATTTACAATCGACAAATAATAATCAAATGCAAGCATTATTGGGCGAATATTTTAACTCAAGACACTCTCTAAATGAATGTTTAAATCAAACGAGCGCCAACAATAAAATGTGCCCCAAGGGCAATTAGGACAGTTGGCTGACAACTGGGAAAAATTAGGGCGACACACGTTCTTCCTTTTAGCAGCTAAATTCTTTTTTATTATTTTTAATTTCAAGAACAGTCTTGTTAATAGTTAATAATATAATTCAAATACAATGGCAACTTATATAGTTATAAATTCCACACTTTGTGGAGAGTTTTTCAACAGCTGTCAAAAACTAATGTAAATAGAAAATTTCATGTAATATAATACGTAGTTTACTTGAACAGTTTTATTTCTAGGTACAACTATTCAAATAAATTGTATAACGTTTAAACGCAGTATACGCAAAAGGACGCCTCTTAATTTTCCCTCCATTTTTAAGAGTTTTAAGAGAAAGTGTGTTATAATAAATTACAACCCAACCCAAAATAGTCTGGTGAATTGTAAAACCAGTGAATGACATCTCTATTGTGCGTAGTGTCGCCTTAGCCCTCACAAGGATCGTACGTTTCATCTGGGTCACGTTGAAGCTGTATTAAAACCAGTTCATAGGTGATTATAGTCCCAGTAATCTAGCGAAAAGAGAAGAAATTAGCTTTAATAAACAACTATGTAGCAAGTCCTTACACTCAGCATAAACTTTCTTGTTAGGTAGAAGAATTGCATTCCACTCAGTGCGATGGTGTTTGCGGAAATCTGTTCCATAAATCGTCTGCTCTATAAATGAATGGAAATAGAGGTCAAAAGGAAAGGTCCTGTGAGTAAGTTGCATAGGTTGCTTTTGCTATAAACTTTTTACTGTTTGTACGACCTAAACTTGTAGAAGTGTCCACTATGGAGCGCTGTAAAAAAAAATTTCACTGCCCACAGCGGAAGGTATATAGCCGAAAGATTTCACTCTCTATATTGAGACGAAGAGTCGTTTGCTTCGTGACATCCGTGCCTACATCCACGTAACTACACCATGGTCAGAGGAAGCAGCAGCAGTTCTGCCACCAGACCGTTTATCAAATCAGTTATTACCGCAGTTAAGTCAACACACGATTTGAGATGGGTTTACGAGTAGGTACTTGTTTTGGGTGAGAATCAGTTAAAAAAAACCTAAGGAATGTGATATGCGACAGTCGATTGTAGGACTATTATAGCCGATAACCTAACAGCTACCTAAAAGCGACTTTTCCGATGATCCTAAGTGCAACTCTCAGCTGTTGCGGAGTCCATTTTTGTTCGACAGAGTTGCCAAATTTTTTTTTCTTTAGTTGGTGCTGTGGGGAGTTGGAGAAGGCAGACCTATAACTCTTCAACAGCGTAAAAGATGCTTGCGGATGGGGGTTAGTTTTACACTAAATGGGAAATGAAAGAGTTCATACTCTTACAAGAAAGCTACAATATCTTAGCGTAGCTGAATGACGTTAGGCTTACTCTTTACAGGGAAACAGATATCGTTAGGCTGAAACCTAAATAAAACCAGTTAAAATACAGTTCCGGCTTACAATGTCAGCACCTATACAGCTTGGCCTTGAACCATTTTGGGTCTTTTCTTTCACATTAAATAAACGCCATCACTTGCTACACTTATGACCTTGTTAAACCTACATATTCCTTCAGCACAAGTCTGCTGCCAATTCGCGCCTCTTTCTTCGATCGTGCACTCTTGCCTGCCTATCACGACTTTAGCTTTTTACTACACTTCAGTAACGCAGGGCTGCTGTAGCCTGCATATTTCTGTGGCCACAAACCATAACCGCTAAAGTCGACTTTAGACGAAATTGAGATGCCATTAGATTCAGCGTACTCTAATCTATTTTGCAAATTTTTTTTAGCTTTATATCTTCAAAAATGTGGCCACAATTTCAAAAAAACCTAACAGCTTAAGTCGCTAAAGTCAATAGAGTCACTTGGAATTTCACGCGTTTGTCAAAAACTTTAAACTGCTCTCCTGAAAAATTAGTAAAACAGACTTTAGCGGTTTTTCCTTGTGATCACAGATTTATTCATCGACTCCTCTCGCTCTCAGGGTCTGCTGATTGTAAATTCGTATACCGCTTTTTAGCTTAATACCTTAAAGTCTTCTATCTACCATCCCACAGCATTTACATTTACATTTATTGACTCAGAAAATATCTTGTACATTCGACTTGAAGTCCATTTATAGCAAAAGTTAATACAATTTTAACTAATAAATATGAATTACATTAAACAAAATAAGATAAGCAAAATAGTAAACATATTCAATTGAAACGATGAAAAAAAATCTACATTATTAACAAATAATAATAATTATGAGTTATTGACTAGATGCTTGAATAAAACGTTTTCCAAATTTTTGGTACCGCGATGTCTTCGTATATCTAGGGGTAAGGCATTCCACTGTCTGATAACACATACAAACAATTGACGTTCGCAATTTGTGCATGTGAACTTTGACTGTACAAAAATTAACGATCTTGACGAGGTGCCAAAATTTATTTTTTCATAAAGATACGAGGGTTCCTTGTTTATTAAAATGTTATTTAGCGTCTTAAGTCCGCAATACTTAAGATACGTATACAACCTACATCCAAAAATGCTTTTCGAGTAGCTTGATATGTGTATCGGATGACATTATTAAATGCTCCAGTTAAATTTCTTTTTGTTTCAGAATTATGACCACAAAAAATTTCACACCCATATGTTATGATCGGCATAATTATTGATTTGGCTATTTGCATTTTAATATGCTGCGGGGTAAAATGCTTGGATAAAGATAAGTTTGGCAGACAACCATAGATCTTGCCGATTGACAACCGTATATGATAGTCCCAACTAAGGGTAGAATCGAACCAAATACCCAAGCTTTTAGCCTTTTCTGTATATTCAATTACTGTTCTTCCCAAGTATATTCTTGGAAAATAGCTATGGTCAAGTTTATTCTTGTAGATACTCAAACATTTAGACTTTTTTGGATTAAGTTGGAGACAATTCTCTTCTGGCAAAGATGTAATATTTTTTAGGTCTTTATTTAATTTATCAGCACAATCTTCGATCATTCCTAGCTTGCAACTTAAATAGATTTGTACATCATCAGCGTACATGTGCAGTGAAGAATTTTCGACTACAAGCGGAAGGGCCGAGTATTGATCCCTGAGGCACACCAGAGGAAAGTTCTTAAAAGTTAGACACGTTCTGGAATGCTACTTGGGGTACACTTGTACCCCAGCCTTATTTTAAACTGCAGCCATTCGGTAGCAGATGGCGCTGCAAGCTTGAGCGTCTGAGTATTTTCATGACTTGTTGCATTAGTTCGTATGTGACACTGACGGCGGGCGGACTGTTTGTCATTGTGCTGAAATTTGATATTGGGATACAGGTGTACCCCAGTGTAGCAGAATACGAATGAAATAAAAAACTTTATTACAGTGTTTTCTTTTAATGTAGGTAAGTATGTTAGTCTTATTAAACTATTTGTTAGTAACTGTAACAAGTGCTCAGTTCTATTATACGCTTATTAATTTGTTTGTTTCATGGTAGAAATGACTTCCCAAAAAAAAATTAGCACTAGATTTAGTAAAACCACGTATGAAACGTCGTTTACAAACTCCAACTTTAAGGCGTGAACTCCGCGAGACAATATGCAGTACACTAAAAATAACCCCAGCATTAGAAGAGCAAACAAAGCCAACTACTACCGCGGGTAGGTGTGCATTTTGCCCAAGAAGCCGGGATAGAAAATCAAGGATCAACTGCGCTCTATGCAAAAAATTCATTTGTTTACAGCACCAAAGTAAAATATGTCCAACCTGTTCAAAATAATATTATTTCATTTCCTTGTTTTTGAAAAAAAACTACTTTTATTCTGTACTCTAAGTTTCTTTTATGAATTCGCTGAATAAAATTTAGTTTTTTATAAAAATGTCCTTTTTTCTTTGGGGTACCGTTGTACCCCAGTGTAGCATAGAACGTTTCGCAAATAAGTGTAGCATTCCAGGGTTAAGACAACTGTCTGTTTTCTATTTGTGAATTATGAGTGCATCAGAGCGGCGGCAGAGCTTGAAAACCGAAAATAGTTCTTTATTTTGGATACAAGTAAAGGGTTCTCCACGCTTCAGCAACGCATTGAAATTATTAAAATTCACTACAAAAATGGTGAAAATCTTGCAGTCACAGTTCGCAAAACTAAAGCATGTTTTGGTCGTCGATGATTAATGATTTTTTATGGTCAGAGTTGGATGGTATTGATCTGGACAACGTTTATTTTCAACAAGACGGCGCTTCGTGCCACACAAGCAACGAAACCATTTATCTTTTACGGGAAATGTTTCCGGACCGTGTTATCTCTCGATGAGGTGATCACAATTGGCCACCGAGATCTTGTGATTTAACACCTTGCGACTTCTTCCTTTGGGGCCACGTGAAGTATAAGGTCTACGCCAACAGTCCAGCGTCGATTCAAGACCTCAAAGACGTGAGGCTATCGAGGACATAGGGCAGCCACTTTGCGATTTTATTATGGAAAATTTAATGAAAAGGATATGGTCCTGTGTGCGTGCTCGTGGTGGCCATTTGGCTGATGTTGTTTTCCATTATTAACGGCATACCTTCCTCTTTATTATGAAATAAACATCCGATAATTTATCTCAAAAAATGGCATTTTTCTTTGAATACCAAAATAACACCTCTTATTGGAAAACCCTTTATATTATGATTTACTGTATCAAACGCAAAGAAAAGGCCAGCAGTCCGAGAAAAGATACAAGGTCCTTGTCAATAGAATACCTTAAGTCGTCAGTAACTTTTAGTACAGCTGAAACGCAACTATGCTTTACCCTGAAACCGGACTGAAATTTACTTAAGAGTTTATTATTGTTAAGAAAAAGGGATATTTGTTTTTCTTTTCCAAAACTTTTGACAGAAATGGAAGTACATATTGAAATAGGTCGGTATTCGGGATTCGCATGTCGGTTAGCTGCTTTCTTTAGAATCGGTATTACTTTCTCATACTTCCATAACTGCGGAAAGGAACTTGTTAAAATGATTGTGTTAAAAATATGGGTTATAGCTGGAAGTATATGTGGCAAAATTATTTTTACAAAAAGGAGGTGTATTTCATCGAGACCCACTGCCTTTGATTTTATGTCAATGACAGCTCTTACAACATCTTGTTCTTCTATTCTTGTAAAATGAAAACATCCCTCGACATCATTTTCATGAGTCGTAGAGCTCTGTCGAATCAATCTCCTGCATCCTGTGGAATGTTAACTGACATTTTTTTAAACTCAATCGCCTTTATATCATTCTTGTTAAGTGAGTGTGTGAAAAAAACCTCACAGTCCTATTTTGTGGTGCAGATTCACGGTCGATAGAGAAGCAAAATTGTTCAAGCGATTTATTAGTACATGAATATAGACACGAATCCACTTACCATGTTCGATTTCAAGACTCACCTCTGATAGATAGACAGTGGGCGGCACTGACTGCAGGACCAAAATCGGCTTCTTCGCTTCGTCGTTAATAAATGCGGCTGTCACGGATACCAAAATCGTTCGCCCAATCAAATAAATCAACGAATACCAAAAGTATACGCTACGGATGAATGAATTGCTGGGCCTACAAAAGAGGAAAGGAAACACAAATTCAAATCACTTCCTTTCGAGAGCCCCCCCCCCCCCCCCCATACCACACCAATCCATACTCACGTTACGCTGTGAAACAGCTGAAGGCAAATATAGAACATGTTGTTCGAATACGAAATAAGGATAATGACCGCCAAATCCCTGTTTACATGACCTATCAGATTCATCAGCTTGTTGAAGTAGGCCCGTTGTTTGCCCCAAAAGTTATCAGAAAGGCACTGCGAACAGGAAATGACTAACATAAATCTCAATCAAAGCAAACGGGATCCTACCATGCCTTTGTAGCGCTCGAATTGAACGTTGAAGTGACGAAATTGCGTTATCAGACCCAGACTCACGACTATGATGAAATTGTCGGTGAAGTTCCATGTGAACGTGCAGAACAAGTTGAGCAGCTGCAAGCAGATGCCGTTCACGTAATTCACCCTAAAGAACGCAAAGTAGGCGGGAAAGGCTTGTTTAAAGTACGCATTCATTTGATCGTTGGTGTACTTGCAGGAACGTGCTGTATTCACATTGTTCGCCAGCGAGAGGATATGTTCGATGCCGGCTAAGGTCGGCACGCCGATACTGGTCGCGAGAATAAGTTTACGGAACAGCACGTGGGTGTTGTTGTCCCGAATGGTGGTGCTCAGTTCCACTGCCTCCCAGTGCTTCATTAGTGCGGCCCACTTACGGCCGATGCAAATATACTGACCCATTATAAAGGTGTTGACGCTGAACCAAATCAGGGGCACTGGCAAATAATTTCCGAAAAAGTTTTGTCATTTACAAGTTACAAGCGGTTCTGCGGCACACTCACCGATGTTATCGAATTTCAAATCACGGAGAGTATTCCAATAGAATGTGATTATGGCCAATGTACACGAGGCGGCCATTATCAAGAGGGTGTACACCATGCGAAGGGTGACGAACGAAAAATTCAATGAAGCCGCTGTGGTACCGCTAATGCCGTTAATGGGCATTAAGGCAAATACTTGGCCCATTGTGAGGACTGTTGGTGAATACAAAGATGTGCGCTTTTGGCTTGTGATCGTAGGGTAATATTTTATTGGCGTTGGAAAAAACTTACAAACTCTGATGTTGCGGTGAAAGGTGTCTTTGTAGCTGTGCTGTGGTGCCTCCACCTGGGCTGAGACTTTCGATTTGAATTCTTCTGCGTAAGCAAACAAAAGAGCAAAATTAACATCGATAGGGTGAGAGCGAATTTAAATGTTGGTTATAAGGGCTGATATCCAATCAGCCGGTTGGCTTTTCGCTCGGAATAATAACGAAAATGAATATGAATCGGTCGCAATGGGAGTGAGGTGTGTTTTCGAAATGACTGTGACGTTTGAATTTCTATTACCCATTAAAACGGTTGCCACTTGCAAAAAAAATTAGCTACCAAAATTGGAAAAAAAAGTTACCAAACCAAGATAAAATTTACCAAAAATCTGGACACATTATAAAAACAATAAAAAAGCATATGTCTTTTAAAATATTCAATTTGGTACATTAGGTTTGTAGGAACTCAGTCAGTCTTTAAGTAGTTAAACAACGAATACTTTATAAAATAAAATAAAATAAGACTTAACTTACTAATGTAATAGTAATATCTACTTTAATATACTTTTGCTGACCAAAAGCATGATTTTCTAAACTCAAATTATTTTTTTTGATTTTTAAAATTGCTTGTTTAAGAACAAACATTTATAAAACATAGACTCAGTGAGGAACGTAGTAGGAACTTTGTCCGTCTAAGCAATTAAACAACGTCAACAACGTTGTGTACAAAATTACCAGCTGTTACAAGGCATGGGATCATCTACCATTTCCGAGCCATTTTTCTTATAACAAAAATATTTCGAAGTTCACCATCATTCTGTCAAAACTAGAAAAGAAAATGAGCATGGCAGCATTTAAATGAATTGATATCGAGTTCGTATTTTTGATGCTCCTGCTCAAAAAGTTACCAAAACCAGATAAAAATTACCAAATTACCAAAACTCAAAAAGCAAAAAGAAAATTACCAAATTTGGTAAAAAATTACCAAAGTGGCAACCGTGCCCATTAGGCCGATCAACGAGCGAATTCCCCCCAGCCACAAGAAGGAAACACTATTGGCCGAACAGCAGCAACAGAAAGTGTGTCTTGCTAATTCTATTGGGTCACTGTAAACACGGACTGAACTCCATGCCTGAGGAAGCAGAATAAACGACCCGGCGGCGGTAAGTTTTACAACTTTGCAGTGCATTGCCGTTTAGGACTTTAAGTGCTTGGCAATTACAATATTGGTGGTTGCTTAGGCAGGTTTGAAGCTCATGGTCGGTAGGCTTTGGCACTTTAAAAAAAAATAGGGTTCGTGGCTGGTGTTAAGAGAGAAATCAATGACAAGAAATTGGGCTTGGCGCCTGGTAATAGGGTTTCTGTTAAAAATAAAAAAATTAAATTTATAAAACATTAAAAATTATAATTTTAATTTTTAAATAAAAATGAAATTAAAATTAAAAAGAAACAAGAAAAAAATATATTAAATATTGACAAACAAATTTAATAAAAAAAAACAATATCTATTGAAAAAAAAATAATGCGAAATTTATTTAAAAAAATATATGAAGCAGTCAGAAATTACAACTTTTATTTATTCAAATTTCATTTGTTTTCTTTTTATACGTCATTTCGGCAGTATAAAAGGACAGCCGAAATTATGTTTAATCGAAATTCATTCGACAGCCGACTCGGTAGGATCTTCGAATACTCCAAGACCATTTTCCTAGGAGGTTCGTTGTAATTACTGTTACGCTGCGATTGATGGTTTAGTGGACAGACAAAGACTTTTTCTCAGTATTGTTTATTTTCGTATTTCTATAATAAAAATAAAATAAAATCGTAGTTTTAAGAAATACCCACGACATTTTTTTATTTTCCTCCCCGGAGGACATAAAAGGCTACAAATACCCAGTCAGGTAAAAATTAAGAAAAGAGGAGCTAAAATTAGAAAAAAAAATGTCTCTCCATCAAAAGCGCGCGCTTTTTAACATTTTCCAAAGCTTTTTTTATTGTTTGCAGAATTTTGTAAAGCAGAATTTTGAAAAGCAAAATTTAGAAAAGCAGAATTTTGAAAACAGAAGTTTGAAAGCAGAATTTTGTAAAAAGAATTTTGACCCATCCAGTATTTTGACCCCAACCCAGGTCAGAGATGAAGGGAAAAGTTAGCATTTTTGGACCAGGAAAAGGATATATTCACGGATCACGTTGCTTCTGTCAAAAATCAAAGTTCCTCGATCTGCAAAAACTTACTTAAAGGTTTACAGATCAACAGTTGTGTGATACTACACTGCTTCTTTAAGAGAATGACACGCTTTCGAAGGTTTTTTTGGTTTCTTTGGTACTTTTTAAAAGGCGAACGTGATTTTCGTTTCGTTTTTACAGATTATCACCGCTGATTGCAGTGTTTTTGGTGTATGCTTTATCGTGTTGCGTGTGTTATATGCTTCGACATCAACTACAGCCCCTGAAATTATGGACCAGTCACCTTAAACATCATTCATCAGTGAAGAACATCGACTTTACTCAATTGTACTAAAAACTGAAACAAAATTGTGCTTAATTTTATAGATGCATGACACCAAATGCAGTCATTTAAAATAATTTTTATTTTGTTTAGCAAAAAAAAATTAATTTACATTTTATTGAAACTTAAAGTTAAATAAGCTCATACATGTTTAATGCCAAGATATAAAAAAATCATTTGAGAAATTAAAAATAATGCAAATAGTACTCAAAATTGAGAAGTGGTACATGCGCACTCTGGAAAGTCGAATAGTACTGAATTCTGTACCATTTATCTCCAACCTAAACCATCAAGGGTGTATTTTTTAGGGGTACGGAATAACATATACAAATCAATTTAACTACTTAACATTTAAGCCACAGTTGATCAATTATTTATAATTTACAAAAAAAGTTAGTTATTTAACATATGTTAGATTTCATTTAAAATTTCAAAATTTGCTTTAAATTTAATTTTTATAGGTTGAAATGAATCACATGATTGAACTTAGTAAAATCGTTCGTCAAGTTATTGATGGGAATTTTATGATTTTATGTCATTGTACAGGGTCATTCATTTAGTGGTTTCAAGTTGGTAGCGCTGTGATTTGAAACCTGTCAAACTCAGCTGTCATTTGAAGTGTCGTAATATTAGTTGAATGTTTGCATTTTACGATACTGGACCGCTTAACAATGGAACAACGCGTTAAAATTATTAAAACTTGCTGCAAAAGTGGTGATTCAAACGTAGCCACTTTTCGCTCACTACCCGATGATTATGGTCGTCCTCGTCATAATCGACCGACTACGCAAGCAATCGGTAAAATTGTTACGAATTTGAAGAGAGTGAAAACGTAACTGATGCCGTAAGGCCTGTGCATCATAGTAATGCACAAAGTGACTGTTTGGTGTGCTCTATGGTCGAAAGGTGTTATTGGTCCGTATTTTTTCGAAGATGCCAATGGGCAGACGATTAAAGGCAATTCGAGCGATATGGTCGAGTGATAACCTATTTTTTTTTCGCCGGCGATTGAAGATCATGAGTTGGACGATATGTGGTTCCAACAAGATGGGGCAACAATCCACACACAACACGACCAATTATGGCTTTATTGCGTGAGAAGTTTCCTGGTCGCGTAATTTCACGTTTTAGCGACGTCAATTGGCCACCAAGATCATGCTATTTGACAGCGTTAGATTTTTTTCTGTGGGGCTACGCAAAAGACCATCTCTACGCGAATAATCCCCGAACTCTAGACGCAACATTACTCATTAATCGCATGATGCGAATCTTCCCAATTTTATTGTATTTCACACTTAATGTCAAAGTCCAAACTTTATAATGAAATAACATTTGCATCAAATATGTATCGCTGTATGTGTTTTATTTAGCTTTACTTTTGAAGCCGAAAAATGAATGATCCTTTATTATAACGACATCGCGGTTGTGTCCAATAATGAACAATCCAATTACAGTTCCAATTTTGTTACCAGCAGCAGAAGTGTTTCTGAATCTTTTTAATTTTATTTTATTTATTTATTTTTATTTATTTGTTCTTGGAAAATTTACACTTAAAGAGCTCAAGTCTTTTTTCCAGAATCAATCCTTTTAAATTCTGTCGAACTTATAATGGAGATGTATGATTAAGTTTAATTGTTAAATTCTTTTCTTTAATGATTAAGTTTAATATGTGAATTCTTTTCTTTTGTTTTTTTTCCTCTCATAAAAATGTTTATTCTGTGGCTTTTTTCATAATTCTAAATTGAAAATTATAATCTTCACTATTTTATAAGACTCTTTTGTCTTACAGTGTAAGTTTTTCAAGAACAAATAAATAAAAATAAATAAAAAATAATCTTTCCTCATTGTGAAATGGTAAGTCTTAGCGAGGGGACAAATCAACTGTCAGCTGTCAAATGGATTGTCGCTGGAAAAAGTGCAGCGAATTCGGAAAATAATCCTCTAAGGGAATGCCCTTACGAAAACGCACTTCTTCGTCCCTAAAGGCGTTAGCCTAATTTCTCCCCAAATCTAGGACTTCAAACATATAGTGTTCAATAAACTGAAGACAGTTGCGAAAACAATGACCACAAAATGATTTAATAAATACTTAGGTAAATCAATTTCTAAAAAATTTACAATAAAATAGATTTTTTTAGTTATTTTATTAGTATAAATCGCTCATCGCTTATAAAATAAATAATTAGTTATTTAGACCTACGAATGCCAACAGATCGAGGAAAAAATTAACAAATACAAACTCAAAAGTAAAATCGTTTTAAATTTAACAATACAAGTTCCTTAAATCTAGATCCAGGCAATACTGATCAAGCTGCTCATAAATAATAAATAATCTACAACAAAACGTAACCGATTCACTGGCCGCATATAACGAAAGTGGAGGGATGACCTTCAAATCACAGAGATCTGGACCTTAGAACACTTTTGGGGCATATATCCAAATTAATGAAAGCAAATTACCACAGTCAATAGACGAACACAGTACCGGCCATATTATTCACTCCGGGTGTAACTCAGATTTAAGTTAATTTTACTCCCGATCATTAATCCGCATCTTTTAAGCCCGACAATTTAAACCTTTGTCCATATTATTCACTTAAAAACATGCATAAGCTCGCTTTTTAAAGATGGATTTAAATGCGGATTTAAAACACTTTAATCCGTTTTAAACCCACGTAATGTCAAGTTTCACAAATAATGACATTTGTATTTTGTTGTTTGTCCTTGGAAATTGATTTGATTTGTAGTGTGCCGATTTTAGTTTCCAATGCATTAGTCGAATCATGGAATGTATGTAGCTTCCAAAATGCTTCTTTCTTCAGTCGGAAATATTTCCGAAAATTCACCACATCGTAATCGAGGACGACGTTGATTTACCATAAGCTCTCCTTTTTTTTTCTAACTCTTTGCTACTTTTTATTTTAAATTTCATTTGCTACTTTTCTTATTTCTCTCGACTTGCGAGAAATTAAATGTCAATATTATGAAATTGAGTTTTAACCCGAGTTAAAGTACTTAAACCTGTCTCCGGAGTGAAGTTTAAGTCCAATCGGATTAAACGATGTCAAGTTTAAAAAACTGGGTTTATGCTCGGGTTAAACGACGGAATATTTTGGACTTGGATTTTATTTTTGGGCTAAGCTCACTTAAACCCGGGTGTAACCTTTAACCCGGATTAAAAGGAGTGAATAATATGGCCGTAAATCTCGGACGAACATAACACATTGCATTTTACGGCGAACTTCGAGAGAATCTAGTTCCAACAACAAACATTTAAAACGGTGCGAATGGTGGATATTATTATTAACATTTTTTTTTTAACTTCTTCCATTCTATTTATATTCTTCTCCACTCATAGCCAAATTTTGGTAGACTCGCCCCAATACTCACTTGGATACACTAGCCATATGTTGCCATTCTTCTTTTTCGACTGGAAACCGTTGTTCTCAGACATTTGGTTAGTATCGGTACACTTTATGTTCACAACTATTTTGCAGAGAAACAAAAACGCAACCCACCGTCGAATGGTCCTTCGTCGACCGTACACTTCAACAAATTAAACAAACTTGAGGCACTTAAGCAAGGTATTTAAGTATTTCAAGAGCAGAATGTCTGCCTAACCAAATATGTCACAGTTAAATTTTATCCTTTAATTATCATGGAAATTCTGTCTGCGCATTCTGAATAGCTGTTCATAATAAATATCTCCACATATTCGCCCCCAAAATGGGTGTTGTAGTACAAAAGTGAAAATTGCTCCTTTGTGCCGATGTCATTGGGAATGAACTCCTCCCTCACATCGAAGGACGTGCGTGTGGTTTCTTCGAAAAGGGTCGTTTAATGCGACTTTATGGCAAAGGTTCTCGATTTAGAATGTGAAAATATCTTACAAAGTTCGTTCGATAAACACATATAATACAAATAGAGTGCTTTGGCAATTTCTATAGTCTTGCTCTTCGAGGAATGCGAACATGGAGCATTCATTGAGAGCGTAAATTAATATAATACATTAAAGTGCCTTATATAGAGTAGGGGTACGAAGGGAAAGGAAAGTGGGAGGTTTTTTGTGGCAGACAACAACAAGTAGCTGGAAAATAGTGGAGAACATATCATGAACGACGTAGTTTTGCTTGTGTTTACACTCGCAACCACAATGGGCAAGTAAAAGTACCTTGTGCTGTGCATATCTAACACGATGACCTATACTGATACATTTTGAGATGGGAATCGATTAGATGCATTACCTTGATTATCGCTCACATGGATCAAAGTCTTCGTTCACAGGTTGTTTAAGCTGCATCAATACAATCTCATAGGTGACTATTGTTCCGATGATCTGAAAAATTCAAATGCGATTAAAATTGAGACTCAAATAAAGGAATAGGAATAATTAAGTAGCACAGCAATTCGTATCTAATGGTGTGTCCGATGATCTGAAAAATTCAAATGCGATTAAAATTGAGACTCAAATAAAAGAATAGGAATAATTAAGTAGCACAGCAATTCGTATCCGGCCTTAAAATATGACAGATTTACTTCGATGGTACGATACAAATAGGAATAGCTGAAATGATTACAGAACGCATTTGAGTTTTCGCAAGGAGTGGATAAAAGTTCTTACAGACCTCACTTGATTAGAGAGTTCTCTGGTATACATACAATACAATAAGCGAAAGAACTGTTTTTTTCGGACAAAACTTTTTATAGTGGCGGGGCTCCGTAACACTTCAAAGGCTGGAAAAATGTTTTCCAAGAATAAATAAACCGACTTCTAACTAAGAGCTTAAAATAGTCAGCAGTTCCAAAAAGCTTTTCAATTGCTTGAATTGAAATTCTTCTGCTCTCAAACAATATTTTTAACCTCTTAGATTTGAAATTCTAGCAAGTCTTAGGACAACACAGTGAGCGTAACAAAAGACTGAGAGCAGCAGCAGAAAAAAAGATCCTCTTAGGCCACAACTCCGGTTGCAAATCGTTTGTCAGTAGTCTTAAAAGCCGAAGGCCTACCAATAGACAAAAATGTCTGCAATTTTAGGAAGAAGAAACCCAGTCAGTGTTAGCTCTGAAAATTTTCCCGGGTGAAAAAAGGAGTCCCATTCCGATGTTATTATTTTCTTTTCTTTTTTATACTTTATCCGCGTTTTTATTGATTAAAAAAACACGCTGCTTATTATTAGAGACATAATCGGAGTTCAAATTCAGGGAAACAGAGATTCTCATTCTCGGCAAACAAACACCTTTTTCAAACAGTTTGATAAGTGTTTGACTGGTATTCAGGTAAGAGCCGTCCAAACTTAAGTGAAAATATATTTCATTCTCTTTGCGACGGCTCTCAAGAAAGTCTAGGAAAGACCCCAAATTTATATAAAATATATTTTTTAAGTAATCGTCCATTCGTTGCTTGCAAGCTATTAAAAAAAAAAGGGGAACCAATCAAAACGCAAGCGCTAGCGGTTAAACAAGAAAAGCATAAACCATTTCATGTCATCAAAAGTTATATAAAATAAAAGAAAAATATATGTGCACAGAAATATATATGTTTAGAAATAAAACAAAAATGCAATATTTTTCATTTCGTGCACATATTTTTTTACAAATCAATGTTTTCTAGAATTCAAAAGCATTTGCATTGTTTTATTCTAACGAATAACATCAGAAAACATTTAAAATTTACAAAAATTAGTCCATAACTATATACGCTCAGACTGAACAACAGGATACTTAAATTCGCTTCTATTACGAGATTCAATAACAAAACATTAAGGTTGGATGACTTGCTCATCATAATCATTTGACCTTAGTTAGCTTTATTTTGGCAACTACCGTAAACTGGGGTTTCTTTGTGTCAGGTTTTGATGCTTTTGTAAAAAAACTTTTATTTCTTTATGAAAGAAACAAAATAAGCTATACCATTTTAATCTTAAGCACTAAGCACTGAAGGAAACGTTCTCAAATTAACGAAAGGACTTATGAATTTGAGCATGTAAGCCTTCAAAATGCTTGATAGTCTTGTCAAAATGTAAGTTTGGTTGAATTTTACCCCATATACCATTTAAACACATGATAAAAACACTTTTTAAATAAACAACTAAAGGATTTTTATTTCGGAAAAAAAAACTAAAAGCGTTAAATAAATAATTTTAAATAAAATATATCGGGGACGCTATAAAGACCATAAAGATTTGCGTCGCTTCATAAATGATTTTGTCAATTCATAGCCAGACCTATCGTTCCGGAAACGATTTTCTTTTCTCCCTGATTGGTCGTAATAGCTTTCGACAATTTGTCTTAAATCTTCTTCCTTAGGAAGTTTTCCACTTCGGACTTCCTGCACGGCGTTTTTCAATGCTTCCTGACTGAAATTGCAGTGGGCCGTCGTCCTATATTTTTTATATATATTCGAGGCATTTCGGCTCAATTCTCGAAAAATCGAATTTTAAATTAAAAAGTAAGGTGTTACTTTGGACCAAGAACGTTGAATGTGGAAAAGAAAATCGATACACAGGGGGCAACTTTGTGCCAAGTGAAACAAACAGGTAGGTACAAAGTTACCCGATGAACTTGCGGCATTATTGAAAAGGGCGGGTAAAAATTAAAATGGTAGGTCTTACTTATATTAACTTAAATATTATTAACCACAAATAAATCATAAAGAAAAATAACACACCTTCAATTCCGTAGCGATTTAATTTTTTGATTGTAGATGAAATTTGTCGCACTAGCACTTTTCCGCTAAAAAACTTGATTTTGAATCTAATGTCAATATTGAAAAACACAAAAACAAAGAAATTAATGAATGTTAGAGAATCACTGGATTCAGCTTTTCCAGCAGACTTGCAAAGTGAAAAAATGTGCATATCTTATGTAAAAGTATATTGGTAAAGTGAAATTGAATGTAAAAAAGCACGGTTGGCACAAAGTAACCCTGCAGGCACAATGTTACCCCAGCTTACGGTATACCTAGTTGTTTTAAACGGTAAACGGATTTTGGAAAGTGTGGAGTCTTTGCCAATTGATTTTGGTAAGGAGGACTGTGCTCCTGTTCTGTAACTCATGCGATACCTTTTCGCATCGAAAACTTAGGAACAAAACATTCCGCTGTTTATCGCATCTGGAAAATATTGGAGTTCTTTAATTCTATGCGAAAAGTATTCTGTAGTAACTTTTAATTTCATGGGATTTTGGAAAGATTTCCCAAAGCTGTCAAAATACTGCAAAACAAAACAATAAATATTGAAAATTATTTCACAGGGATTTCGGTATCGTTGTTTTCAAAATGTATAGCTTTTCACTAATTTTGGGTGAAGAATACGATAGGCGTAACATGTTACGGGTTCAAAGGCATGTATACTACGAGATAGGACAAACCCTTTTGAAATGCCGGAAGAAAGATTTCGGGAGTTGTATCGTTTTTCCCGTGGTTCAGCACGGATACTTATTGACGAGCTAGGTCCACATTTCTGCAAAGGGCAAAGGAATACATTTATTCCAATCCCGATTCGGTGCATTACATTATTTTGCAACTGGGTCCTTTCAGAGAGATGTGGGCCATTATTTTTCTGCAGCTATTAGTAGAACTATGGTTTCTCGAGTGGTTTCGAAAGTGGCTGATGTTTTGTAAAACAAAATGATGTCCAAATACATAAAGTTTTAAACCCCTCAGGAATACAATGAGATAAACCAAAAGTTAGACATCTTATTACATCTTTTATCAATCAATTGTTCACGAAATTCAAATAGATTTAACGAAATGACTGGATTCCCAGTGGTAATTGGAGCAGTAGATTGAACCCACGTTTGGATTAAGAGACCTAAGCAAGACTTAGAAAATTGCTTCTTCAAACCGTAAGGGTTACCATTCAAAGAATGTACAATTGGTAATTGTAATGTGACATTTCTCATAATTTAACAATGAAAATTATATTCGTACCCATATTTCAAATAATGTGATTAAAATATAAAGATTTTAGGAGGATTTGCAAGATTTGGTGGAGCTGCTCATGATGCATATACGTGTGGGTAGCATCACAAATAAACGCACTAATAGAACAGCGCTATGAAATTAATTTTATTTTTAATACTTTATAGCCGCAAGCTTTGAGTTTCGTGATCAAATTCGGCAGTTGAAGTGAATATTTTATCGCTCTTGATAGTTACGGAACCTGAATATATCACATATTTCCACGGGTTTCATATCGAAATGTTTCATGTGATATAGTTTCGATTCACACAGTTACGGAACGCGTCATGTGATATTATGGCTTTCGTTTCAATACACTTCGTTTTAGTGATAGATAATCGATGCGATGATTACAGAACATAGGCACTGGAGTTCGAAAAAAAAAACTACTGCTACACTTTTTATTTCTGGGTTTTATTGTTGCTCGTAGTTTTGTTGTGGGTTTAAATGAATATTTTATTTAAATATTTTTTACCAATTTTAGCAGAGCATTTTATTTAATAATTTTGAGTTTAGTACTCGACTTGTATTGTTGCGTGACATCATTTTACTTTCCTGTTTTCTTGAAAAGAATGGACAAAATTATTGATATGAAAAGGTTGACTTCGAGGAAAATAAAGATATAAGAATTGTCAGCATTCAGCAAAATATACACGAAAAAAAAAAAATTGGTAACGTCTGGAGGAAAACAGGTACAAACCATGACAGTTTTCGTGTAGAAATTTGTCTACGGCTTTATATTTTTTTTGTCAGAATTCAAGATTTGTCGGTTTCTTACTAGATTACCGAATTAAGTTTTTTTTAACATTTTTGGAAGATCAAATTGCATTTTTTTTCACACTTCTATATACTTTTGCAAGCACAGTTTCGTTGCTTGGCAAATTGAAATTCAAAGTGATAGTTTCTTAAAGCCCTTATGGCTTCCTAAGTAAGATTTTAATATATTCTTAAATTAATTCGCAGGCTAATTCTATGTTGAAAAATATTCACTTGCTAGCGATTCGAGTGTGATTTTTAGACCACCAATAAGTTTTAATTTGCATCATCAGCCTACGAATAAATCAAGGCGTTCTAATAAACTCTCAGCCTTATTTACAGACGTATTATAAAGAATGTATAAAGTTATGCAGCCTTTAAAATTCCTCTAAACGCATAAACCTTATTTATAAAAATTATTCAACGTTGTATAGAGCTTGTATAAGCTAAACGCGCTTGGACGTTGTTTAGAGCTTGTATAGAGATGGAATAGTATCGAAATGTCATTTTGACTTAAAAAAGCTGTCACATTTTATTTTAAATTAAATCAAAAATAAATTGGATAATTTAGAATTTTCAAGACAAGTGTCCTCGATAAGAAATATCTGCAGAAATGAGATATTTTAAATTGTTTTAAAAATTCGTTTTAATTTAAAATCATCCTTTATTTTTACATGTAGGTACACATTTCAATTTCTTAATTCCTTTTCCTATTTGTATCTGAATTTTGCATTTCTCACAAGCTGCTTAGTTTTTTTTTTATCTTTTCGGACAGATAAATGTAATAGATTTCTCCTTTTCAGTACCTTTTTTGACACAAGCCCTGTATAACTAGTATGCATGGAAAAATGTTTTATAAATAAATTTTTTTGGAAGGGTGTATAAAGGCTGTATAAATACTTATACACTGCATAATTATACAGGTGTTTAGGCGCGTTTTGCAAATTCTAATAAAATAGGCTGTGTCTGTGTCCGATCAAATGATAGGGCATTACTGATTTACACTTGATATTTGACAGATCCGCGGATATTTTGCGCATTTCCTATTTAGCGTGTTTGTTTTTTTTTTTGCTTTTAATAAGTTTCAAGAAACCTTTGAAATATATCTGTGGCGAATTTATGTAAATGTAATTTATGTATTAATTTTTAAAACAAAATCCTCGTTGTAAAATAAATCATTGACGTTTACGAAAACCAATTATGAAATTTGAATTTTGCGATGACAACAATAATGTAATAGATTCAAAAAAAAAATCGCACTAGAAAATTTGGAGGTTTAATTGTTTATGGCTACCGTTTCACTAATGCTGTACATTTTTGCTAAAGCTGGCAGCCAAGTAATCAACTTTAGGGCTTGATCATTTACAATGCCAAATGTGTTCATTGTTACTTAACACAGACGTTGAATGTAGGACTTTTTTTTGCAAAGTCATTAACAAAATGCATGGAAAAGTAGGTAAATGATGTGCTAAAAAATATTTGAATAAATTCAACTTAATAGGCTAAAGAATTTTGAATTATAGCAAAACATTTTCTACATTTTTAAAAGTAGTCCGAATTCACTGATTTTTAAAATGATAAGATCCGGAGTCCAGGTGGTCAAAAAGGAGTGAAATTGACTCTAAAGCGTCTAAGGCTGGGCTGTGACTAGAAACTAGATGCGGATAGTAAACCTTGTGAAAATGATGCAGCAAACAAATCAATATAAAATCACACGTAATACTATACGTTACTTCGACAAAGTTCTAGAAAATAAAGCTTAACGAGATTTAGTTGCACCGCATAAAAAAAATTATAGACTAACTCCTCATGACTGTATCTTTGCGCTTTAACCATATAACGTGGGAAGCCTGAAGATTCGTATTTCAGTCGCTGTCGTGTTCACTGGAAAAGGATATCGTTTATATGAGAATTCCATATCCCAGGCATGCTTGTTTGAAATAGTTAATCGGCTACGATTCGCCAAAACCAACGCGGATGAACAAAATGCGAACAAATAAAGCACATGCAAATTTATGGGCCGGATAACCCGAACTACCTCCCTAAAATAGAAACTCATGCAAAACGAAGGGTCACATACGAAATTGTTGCGCAAGCTTTTTTATTTATCTTTATCGCGAACTCTGCATCAGAATTTAATATTTTTTTTTCAGAAAAACTTCCAATTCTTCATATTTATCTCCGTCACACAAAAGATTTTTGATAAAGTAACTTGGAGTAATTCCTAAGATTATAAAACTGCCTTCATTGGAATGAGATGTTTATTTCTGTCGGACGCACTTGAGCAAAGATGGAGAGAGATGGCAGGAGTAATAAAAATACATTGTGTCACATTAATTTTTAAAATAAACCGTAAAGAAGTGCGCCTTATGTCGTTTCCGATTTGGCTTTACAGATTTTGTGTATGGCTTTTTTTTTAGGCTTTTTGGTCGATTCTTCTAAAAATGCGAATATTAAAACTATTCCATTATTTTCCACCCCACGTTTCGTTGGTATTTTCCAACTTCTTCAGGGGCAAAGTTCTTTATTGGAGCTTTTTGGGAGAGGGGATACACTTAAGTTATTTAGTATTTAAATGATTGCTTTAAATATCACTTACTATTTGTTTACAACTACATTTAAAATTATACGGTCCAGAATAGGCGAACAAAAAAATAAAAAAATAAATAAATAACTAACCAATTGCATACACTATACACTAAACAGAACATAAAACTTATAATACAGAAAATATCACAGATCAAGTTGGGCCTGATTTCACCGAGTCACACTGTAATTCGTGTTTATGTTGTCTTTGTTCTCTTTGGTGTTCATAGTTTTGGTGGGCTTTTGCTGGATTCTTAGCTCTCTAACGTGAGTCTTTTGTTTTGATTCTTTTTGTAGTCCCTATGTATGTTTTTTCGCATGGCTCATTTTCTTTTCCCATGCAGGCGATTAGGTTTTCTTTTGTTACTGTTCCATATAAACTTCTGTTGTCTGTTAAATTGGGTGTGTATGTCATACTAAAATATGTTTTGGTGTTGCCAGGTAAAGGTTTTTGTGGATCTTGCTGATATTTGATTTTGTTAAGCTTGTCGTTTATTAGTTCGTTGATTATTTTGTTTGGGTAATTGTTCATACGTAATATTCTTCTTATTTTGGGTATGTTTTGTTCGTAAAAGACTGTGTCACTTATGTCCATGATTTTGTTGATGAAATTATTTGCCGTATTGATCTTCTGTTTCATTGGCTGTGTTGTGTGAAAATTCATCATTTCCTTTGCGTACCAGTTGAATATTATTTTTTGGTTTGTTCGATGTAATTTGGCGTCTGAGTATGGTAGGCAGTTGTTTTCCTCTATTTCTATTGTAAACTGTAATTTGTCGTTTTGTTTTTTTAGTGTTTTCATGATTGCGTCTTTGTCTGTACTTTTAATTATCGCGAAAATATCGTCAACGTATTTTGTTAGGCTTTTTATGGTTATTCCGGTGTTTTGCAGTTCTTCTATAGCATTTTCCAGTAGATTGTCCAGAATGATGTCTGCTATTGTAGGAGAGAGGGGATTCCCCATTGGCATGCCATATGTTTGGTGGTAGAATTTGTTGTCGTATTTGAAATAAGTGTTGTCTTTGAAGCAACAAATTAATATTTTTAAAAATTGTGGTTTTGGTATTTTTGTGTGGTTTTTTATTGTGTCCCAACGTCTCATAATGGTCTTTATTGCCAGATGTTTTGGAATGTTGGGGTAAACAGAGAAATGACATCAAATGAGAAAAGAATTTCGCCTTCCCAATATCAAGATTTTGATCTGAGATTTCTGATTTCTATTGTCAAATCGAACATAAAATACGAATTTTATTGGTTCTTGTGTGCATTCAGTTGGCCGCAAAAAATACTTTTTTTTCACTTGCACTGAAAATCCATTTCAATTGATTTTTACACATTTATTTATAACAACGCATTTCGAAATAACTTAATATAAAGAATCGTTTCCATACTCGAAAAATTAATAATTCAGTTAAAAAAAAGCAATCCTTCCAACGATAAACAATTCGTAACCGCCAGCTGTGTCATGTGTGTCATACACATTGGTATTAGTGAAAGTATGTGTGAAATCTGAGAAAAAAATCGAGATTTCTCTAAAGAGAGCCATATCCAAAAAAAGATTGATTTTTTTGGCAAATTGAACCTGAAAAGTAATCTCAATAAAAAAAAAAAATTGATTTTTTCTCAAAAAAATTGATCTTTTTGCCAAATTGAAAACGACATTAGATTCATCGAGTCAAGAGCTGGGACCTGTGAAACCATCTACCACACTTCAGCAGGTATTCAAATCTCCGCCTAAGAGTAAGCTTTCGTTTTTCAATTACTATCTGTAGTTACCTTCGACAGAGGTCATAAGGAGGCTGAAGGTTGAGAGGTACTCAGCTTCTATATTTAGGTCTGTGGGAGGATGTCATTACTGGAATGGCTTAGAGTTCGGTAGAGGACCAAATATCATCAAAGGATCTAGCCTTCTTCATCACGCAAAGAAAAACTTGGAGCTTAGACTTATTAGAGCTGTATTGCAGTTGATAACGAGATCTAAGTCTTTTGGGACCAGATCACACTTCTGCAGTTGGATGAATGTATACCTTACCTTACGATGTTTACCTGCGTCACACAAACAGTTTATGTACTCACACTGACTAAGAAGGTCCTTGTTATGTAAAAGAACTGCATTCCACCAAGCGCGATAGTGCCCGTCGTCAATTGGCGCATGAATCTTGAAACCTATTGAATTGTAAAAAAATTTACAAGAAAGCCATGGAAACATCTGCAATTTTGGACCCACCTCAGATCCACATGTTGCGGTAGGCAGCGAGTCCAGTACTTTAATCGGCTCCCTCGATTCATCGTTAATAAAGATAGCCGTCATAGAGACGAGAAATGTTTTGCCAATCAAATAAAACAGCGAGTACCAGAAGTAGATGCGATGCAGAGGCGACTGGCCCGGTCTGGAATTCAAATAAAATTTCACAACCACTTCTACGTTATCCTGAGGACGGGTACCTATACGCTATGCTTTGGTACAACTGCAGGCACACATAGAACGTGTTGAAAGAAAATGAAGCAAGTATCAGAACAGCCAGATCTGTGTTGACGTGATCCAGAAGTTTTACTAGATTGGCAAAGTAAAGCCGCTGCTTACCCCAGAACTCCTCCGGAAGATGCTGCCCGTATTTGGAATTAAACTAAAAATATAGGCTAGTCAACATGTGGGCCTTACCATTCCCTTGTACCTGCTGAAATGCTTATTAAAGTGACGAAACTGGGTTACAAGCCCCATGCTGACAAGCACTATGAACGCATCTGTCATAGACCAGGCGAACGCTGCGTACAAATTAATCAGATGCAAGGCGATTCCACTCACATAGCTCACCTTGAAGAAGTAAAAGAACCCCGGAAAGGCTGCCGTAAAATAGGCAGCCATTGCGTCCGACCGGCTCTTGCACAGAGTAGAAGATCTCACATCTTTGGCCAACGATAAGAAATGCTCTATTAAGGCGAGCATTGGAATGCCCACGCTCGCGGTGAGTATGACTTTTCGCATCCGCCTGTGGATTTTGTTGTCCCGACAGGCGATGGTCATTTCGAAAGCTTGCCAATGTTGCATCAGAGAGGGCCACCTGCGCGCCATCCTAATGAATTGGTACATCACAAACGGATTGGCGGTGAACCAAAGCAGGGGTACTGTGTGTGGGAATTATATTTGCAATAAAAATCAAAATTCTATCCTTTGGATTCGCTTACGCATCTTTTCGAAGGTGAACCCAGTTATGATATTGAGGTAGGCGATGACTGCTGCGTGGGATAGGTTCGCAGCTATAACTAGTATGGCATACAAAGTCCGAAGGCTGCAGAAGGAGTAGTGCAGTGAGTATGGAGTTGTAGCTTTTATGCCATTTACAGGCATTATGGCGAACACTTGTAATATTGTGAGAACTGTTGATGGGAGACTTGTTAGCGTGGTGTAGATGCGACCAGCGGGCCTAATTCGGCACTTACAGAGTTTCATGTTATGGTGGAAAGTTTCCCTGTAGTTGGGAAACTGTATCATCGCACTGGGGGCGACTCTTCGACTCATATCATCTGAAAGGGCAACTGTCAGTGGGTCCAATCGAACTTATGGCGCAGTTACTTACGTGTGTATAGAACCGATATTTTGCCATGACAGCTGCTTTTCCCTTTGACAAGTGGTCGCTTTCGGCCCATTAGGTTGTAGAAATGGACAAGGTCGACTTATGAAGAATCTGGATACCAAGATCTACACTATTTCTATGGAAGAGGAGGAATAAGTGAAACACATTCGGTGGGTAGTGTAGTATCTATCACGGAAAGAATTTTAAGATCAAATCTAGAAAAACAAGCGCAGAATCACGAAAAGTTTGTCTAGTTTTAGAGCTTAGCTAAGGATTTACTAATTCACGACTTTTTATTTGCAATTCTAGAAAATGGAACGAAGTGAAGATATTGACCCTCAAAAGTCGCGAATCAACACTTTTAATTATCAATAATGCGATCAAATGAGAAGTACATATTGCAATAACCGATCGCAATTTGACACAAATAGTTATCAATTTTATATTACTATGGACTGTGAATTGCAAGAACAATTCGAAAATTACCACTTTTCTGTTGTAAATTACGATTTCCACCCTTAGAAAATTACAACCATTTAGTCTTGAATTGCAACTCAATAGTGTTGAATTGCGAACTAACAGGGGTAGATTTACTACTTCAGTAGTAATTTTCAATCGTAAATTGCAACTTATTTTAATCAATTTGCAATTCATATTTTTCAATTTACGTTTCTTGAGCAGTGATTTGAGGCATCACCGTATTAAATTGAAAATGTTTTATCGTGAAATTAGAAAACTTTATTCTCAAATAAACTCATAGTTTTATTAATTAGGTTATTTTCGAATACATATTTAGAGTCAGATTTTATAATTTTTTTTCCTCCTGATATTCAAGAAAATCATGCGGCGCCATATCGTCCGGAGATACCGGGATTTGTCTGGGGTGGTTTTTCGGTCTATGATGAAATTTAAAATATGTATAAACAAAATATTTCGATGAACTTGACATACGAACCTTTACAATTCTTCTCGATTACATACATATTTTAGAATCCATTCCAATTTATATTTCATTTCTAATAGAGAGATGTAGGTACATTCTAAACAAAAATACAGATTTATATGCGTACTTCAGCGTTTTTGGAATTATTCAATTATTCAAGTACTTACAAAATATATTCCAGAGTGCTTTATAATTAGTAGTACACTCACTATCCATACGAACTAGTTATATTTACTTAAACAACTTAAACCCGACTGCTTAAAGCAAAGATTGAATAACGACTGCCTGTCTCTGCGCCGACACGCAATGTGTAGAATGAAGATTTGGCTTCATGATCACGGTTGCCACTTGCATAAAAAATTCGCTACCAAAATTTAAAAAAAAAGTTACCAAACCAAAATAAAATTTACCAAAAATCTGGAGACGTTGATAAAACATAAAAAAGCATATGTCTTTTAATATTTATTCAATTTGGTACATTAGGTTTCTAGGAACTTAGTCAGTCTTTAAGTAGTTAAACAACGACTACTTTATAAAATAACAAAAATAAGACTTAACTTACTAATGTAATAGTAATATCTACTTTAATATACTTTTGCTGACCAAAAGCATGTTTTCTAAACTCAAATTATTTTATTTGATTTTTAAAATTGCAAACATTTATAAAACATAAAACTCAGTAAAAAACGTAGTAGGAACTTTGTCAGTCTAATCAATTAAACAACGTCAACAACGTTGTGCTGATGATCCCATGCAGCTGTAAGAAGGCATGGGATCATCCAACATTTCCGAGCCTTTTTTCTTATAACTTTAACAAATTAGAGTTTTATGTCTGCAAATAAATAATATGATTAATTAACCTATTCATATCTAAATGTAGTTATAAACAGAAAATATTTCAAAGTTCACCATCTGTCAAAAGAAGAAAATGAGTGCATTCAGTAATTTTTTGAACCAAATAGGTTATCATGGGTGTGGATGACGCATTTATGCAAATGCCATGCTTTCACTCAGAAACAGTAAGGCAGCATTTAAATGAATTGATATCGAGTTCATATTTTTGGTGCTCATGCTCAAAAAGTCACCAAAACCAGATAAAAATTACCAAGTTACCAAAACTCAAAAAGCGAAAAGAAATTACCAACTTTGGTAACAAATTACCAAAGTGGCAACCGTGTTCATGATTGCAGCTGTCTAGCAATACCACATACATACATTCATCCATAAAAAGAAAGGACTTATAATGATTTCGATAGGTACATGGACTATGGACTGTGCACAAAAAGATTCCACACATTAGGTAGTTGATTCCACGGAAATTAAAAAATTTACTTTTTGTAATTTACGATTTCTCTACGTCAATTTTTGATTTCAATTCATCTGTGTTAAATTATTACAAGATTTTATTGATTCAAATTGGTAAATTAGCAAATATTCTTTGAATTTTGAGATTGTGAAATGGTGTTTGAGAAATTGACCTCTGGAAGTGGTCAATTGCGCCAAGCTATAATATAGCAAATCACTACAAATAAAAGAAGCTCGAATTAATATTTCTAATCGTAAATTCCAACAACTGAATTTTGTATTTTCCGCCGTTTTCAATGTCAAATTACGAATTTTTGTACCAATCCAAGACAAAATTGTTGTGATTTACGAAAAATATATTATTCGTAAATTGCAACTCCAAATTTTGCAATTTGCAAAAATTTGCCTACAAGCTGTTTTCCGTGTTACTAAGTGGAAAAGTGTGTGTGCCATGTTAAAGTAAATTAGCCGCACGCATACACTTGCACCTAGTAACCGTTTGGTTGTATTACACCTCCTGCCATTAAGAATTTATTTTTGCTGCTACACATGCATTCACGGATAGGCAATTTAAGAGAGAATTTTATTTTCAAAATTTTCGGGGGCAATCGGGTAGGTGCGCGGAAGCTGATAGCTTCATAAGTTTCATTGGTACTCATTTCAAAGAATACCAATTAATTAAACTTCACATTTCATGTATTTGTAAATTTAAGCTTTAAGCAATATATTGCAATTTTTGTATGTATAATATTTTTCATGAACAATAGCGTATTAAACGAAAATGAAAATTGGAATATAAATTTTGTAGTAGTAGATAGAAATAATGAATAAAAAAACACTTAATTTAAAAGTATTTCCTGCACAATAAAATATTTACTGACGATTCAAAAAATACACACGTAATTGTTCAAATTTTCACTTCTGTCGGCACTCCCGGATTGATGCTGTAATTTTTGTAATTCGGTCAGAAAATCCGGGCAAAAATAAAATAAGAATGTTTGACTAGAAGTATGGTCTAAAATGGAATATGGTAATATATTTTAACTAAAAATAGAAAACAAAAATGATATTATACTATATCTATGTAGTTTCTTTATTTTTCTAAACTAATCTTAAATCTAATAAAAAAAAAAAAACAGTCCGAAAAAGGAACTTTCCACTGCACTTCGGCGTTTGAAATTGGTAAAACCAACACCGAAATCGCAAAATATGCCAAATCGTCTTCACACCAGTCTTGTTTGAATTCAAACACCCAGTCACATTTGGTGGTTCAACTGAGACTGCAGCGAGGAGCTGCTGTATTTTAGGATTATTTACAATAAATTGATTTCTGTATGAAATTGTGACTGTGTTCGTTAAGTACTGCCAAGTATCGAAATCTAGGTATCCTTTATGTCTAGTCATAGAACAATATTATTTTTCAGGTCAAAAAAGGTTTTTTCCGGTAAACGAATTTGTTCGCTTCGGCTAAAAATCGGTTAAACCGGATTTTAAAATTTGCTCGGTCAGATATAACCGAAATCTGGTCAGAATGACAACGCTGCTAAAATGGCGGGTGGGCTGTCCGATGCTCCCTGGACAAACTAAAGAGGTCATCACATCGTGCGGGCGTTAAATTAGGTTAAATTTATTAATTTAGATTTAGTTGTAATTTGCATTTTTTGTTTTTTTTATATATTTATTTATTTGTTTGTTTGTCAACAAAGTACTTGGCCTTCCTTAGACATGAGAAAATATGAATTTAATTTGTAACATAGTACAAATAATGAAAAAAGAGACAAAATTGACAAAAAACTTATGTTAATAAAGATAATACAGAAACAAAAAAAATGCAAGTACAAAACTATTTCAAAATTGAGCAATACAATTACAACTGGAAATAATTCAACAAAATGGATTTTATTAATGGTATTGTCATATTAATGCCAAGTAAAGACGCACAATGGGAGCGTATCGGAATCCCGCTTTTTGAAATCCCGAAAAAAAAGTTTTAAAATCCCGTCTGCTAAAATACTGCTTTTTTAAAATCCCGTCTTCTAAAATCCCGCTTGTTCAAAATCCCGATTATTATAATCCCGATTTTTTAAATCCCGCCAAATCCCGCCAATCCCGTTTTTTTTACAAAACATTGTTATCAAAAAAATAGATGTTGGTTATATGCGCTTTTTTATTATATTATTATTATATATTTAAAAATATTAAAAATTTAATTAAATTATTGAAGATTGATATTATTTATTACTTAAAAATGTATTTTGATATTATTTATTTCTTATTTTGTTACTTCCTCTAAAAATGATAAATGTTAAAATGTTGTAGTCGGGCTGAGTAAGTTATTAAAATCGGACCAAGGAAGACGTCTGAGGGCAAACCTAAGAAATCTCTTTTGTATTGCTACGATTCTTACAACATGAGTTTTGTAGTATGGACACCAAACAATGGACGCATATTCCAACAACGATCGAACAAACGACAAATAATACAAGATTTTTAGCGCGTAGGGGTCGGTGAAAACCCTAGCATAACGTTTAAGCATTCCCCATGCTCTATTGGCTTTATTTGATATATATTCATAGTCATAAATGTAGGATAGATGACTATCTCACATAACCCCTAAATTTTTTATCAAAGATACACGCGGAATAACATTACTGTCGAAGGAATAGGCGTGAATGTAAGGCGAGTTACGACGGGAAAAAGTAATGACCGAACATTTACTAACATTAAGGGACAAGTAGTTTTTAGTGCACCACAAAACGAAGTTTTGGAGATGTGCATTCAATGTATCTAAACTATTAGGATCATTGCAAGAAGAGTATATATTTTAAAATCATCGGCAAACATCAGGATATTGCAATGTGGAACAAATTTGACAACATCATAATATATATGTTCTTAACATTAAGAAGCACAATCCCAGCTAATGCCAAATTCATGAATTCACAAAATAATCATCCATTTCCATAAAAACATATATTTTCAGTAGGATGCAAGATAAACAATTAACGAAATATACTTCTGGGAAACTACTTCTTTAATATCATAGAAGAGAAAAGGTGTACCGACCAAGTAAAGGTTTTTAAATTCTACAGGGAAATAAAATGCTTTAAGGAAAGTGCGTAGGTTTTTTCATCTTTTTAAAGATTATTCTCCCATCGATCGTGATGAGCCCACTTAGGTGTCTTTTGCTTTGTACGGTTCTCCTCATAACCCTGCGACTAATCTATCATTTTTTATTGGCCATTCGTCTGCTTAACTTCACTGAGATAGGTGCTCCATAAAAGAGGCCTAATTTATGCGAATACTGAAGAAGGTTTGTGCGGTAGAAAGCAATCGTGACTTTTTGGTACAAGTTTCTACTGAATAAGTCAGTCAATAAGTCTTTGAAATAACAGCTGTTATTTCATGAAATCGAAATCAAAACAACTATCCTCAATTTGCATCGACGGAAGTGGGACTCCCACTCATTCCCATTTTGGAGTAATTAGTTAGGAAATCTCAATTAATTCCGAACAACCTAAAGTGACCATTAATTAAAAACACAGCAGGTTCTTCAAAAGTACTTTCCTATGACTGAAAGCAAATGCATATTCACGAGTGCCATTCTACGACTACTGCTTAATTAGTAACTCAATGTTTTCAAACTTGGTATAGCATTTTAGGATAGAATTCCCTCGAATTTGTGGGAAGGGAATTCCATCAATACTCTTAATTTTGAGGAACGCAATTTTGATTTGTCTTCAAGTAAAGATAATATTATTTAAACTTCATCATAGTCCAAGAGGCTCTATTTATATAAATTGCGTTCCTTTCAAAGAAGGTATAACAGCCCTTCAAATGCTAAAATCGCTACGGAATACTTGACGCCTTGTGCATATTTTTTCTTTCGTAATTACGGTTGTGAACTGCAAAACTTTTGCCGGATACAGTTTGGAAAGGAAGTGTCATCATTACATGCTGGCACATTTTAAATATTCCGTTTTTCCTTTTTCCCTTCCTTCGTGTTAAATTATTCAAATGACCTATCCTTCAACGCCAGCGCCAGAGGCCCTGCCCTGCGACAAAAAAAAAAAAAAAAACGCTCAATAGCGTGATTCAGAAGGGAGGTACGTAGACACAAAATTAGCGACAAATTGGAAAAATAAATAAGGACACGCAAAGTGTACACATTCACACTATGCGATTGTCAACTGGGGGCGGGGTGTCTTATCTTGGTATTTTTCATAAATAAGACTGCGCTCGGCAGTGGGTTTTGACTGGTGTGCGCTGTGGCTATTTGCATTTCCGCAGTCGACCGTCATTGCTCGAAGAGCAGTCTGATTGCAGCGTGAAATGAGATTCGTAAAAAACATCGATTGGTTATCTCGACACGAGCAAATATTTTCAAAGATAAAAAAAGTCCAACAGCAAAGGATCTCGAACGAGTAAGGGTACTCATCGCGGTTTTCTGTTTCGTTACACTATTCAGTCGCTTTTTTGCTTCATCTCCGATTTTTCAGGACAGGATTTACGGTGAAAAAAGTCAGGAGCTCTGGAGATGTCCCTGACAAGAAAGTGAAATCCATTCAAGGTCGGTAGTACGAGTTGTTAGTGGTTTGCTTAATTGTGTATTCTGAAACAAAATGGGTATTTATCGTTGCAGCAAAGGCCCGCCTTTTCCGCAGGGGAGTCAAGAAGGACTTCGAGTGTGATGGCAGCTTCCAGGAGGCTATTACACCAGGTAAGTGCGCGCAGTGAAATTTCGTACGAATGCTCCAATAGTTGGGAGGTGGGTGGATATTGGATGACCAGTTTGATTGATGGCATGACCACCATTAGTTTTAAATGGTATTTAAAAATCTGCGTCGTATCATTCAGTATTTTGAGATGAGCACAAAATTCACATTGATTCAAATTTCTTGCTAACAATCAAATTAACAAACAGAAAGAAAATAAAACCAACTCTCCCGTGTTAGGGTGGGTCGAAAAATTAAATTTCGTCCGAATGTTTTGGAATAGCGACTAAAATGTGACCCCAAGCTTTAAAATGAATCTACATATTTTAAAGTTTTGTTGTTTCTTGTCAGTCTACCCGCGCATTTATATTGAGTATGAAGAAATTTGCGAAATTCTAACAAAAATAAAAGGTTTTTCAATAGGAGCGCTAAAAGCATAAATCGGCCGATACTGCTGCAATTTCACGTTCGATATTCATACGAAGTTCATAAATCCTCGCTGGCTTATTGGCATAGACCATAGACTTGACGTAGCCCCACAGGAAATAGTCTAACGGCGGCAAATCGCACGACCGAGGCGTCCAAGCGACTGGACCATTTCGTGAGATAACACGTTCTCCAAACTTGGTTTCCAATAAATTGATTGTGAAATTTTTTCGGGATGCAATGATGACTCATGGAGTACGTGTGGATTGCTGCTGACCAATACCGCATATTTTGTTTATTGACGAAGCCATTCAGCCAGAAATAAGCCTCATCGCTGAAGATGATTTTTCGATGAAAATCCGAATCATTTTCAAGTTGTTGCTCAGCCCAATTCACGAACATAGGACGCTTCTGGTGGTCAAGCGGCTTCAGTTCTTGCGTCAATTTAATCTTGTAAGGATGTAGGCCAAGATCTTTTCGCAAAATTCGCCACAACGACGTCACAGAGACGCCCAACGCTTGAGAACGACGTGTGAGAGACACATTTGGGCTTTCTTCAACTGAAGCCTCAGCGGCAGCAATATTCTCTACACTACGGGCACTTCTTTGTCTCACTGGCACGGGAACATTTTGTACTGTGCCTGTGGATTCAAATTTTTCCACTAGACGCTCAATTGTTAATCTGCTAGGACGATTATGGCGACCATAAATTGGACGTAGCGCTCTTCACGTTGAGGCCACTGACTCCGAATTTCGGTAGTAAATTTTAATAATTTCGACTCGTTGTTGGCTCGAATATCTTTCCATCATGAAATGGCTTACTGAAGAGAAATGTCAAAAGAGCGGCAAGAAATTCGGCGTCGTTTGCTGTCCCTGTCGCTCTACTTTTGTAGCGTCCCTGTTGAAAAACCCTTTAGGTTGATTTTGTTAGTATAGGTGATTTGTTTGGCACAAGAATTGAACTTACGTTAAAAAAGTATTCTTACTCTAATTTGATTAAAAAGGTTATCAAATCCAAGTAGGCGGCGAAAGCAACGTAACTACTTTTATATATTTTAAAAGCAGTTCTGTCCTCACTTCAAAAGTTGCCAAGCAAAACGCCAAGTTGTAAACAGAAGTTTGTAGTTGCAATAATTTAGAGCGTGAAGTGCCAGTGTTAATAGCAAAACAATATGGAAAAAACAAGACAAGCATCTGGTTGTTGCATTTTTGGTAATATTGCAGATATGAAAGATAGTGTTTTGCCTTCTTATAAAGCGGTCATGAAGTTTTATAACTTTACGAGGTATCAAATCAAGCTTAAAACAGATACCCGAAAGGAACCAGCCCTTAACGATATCGCGAAAACTGTTGCGGTCAGATTGATAAGTATATGGTGTAAGGCTTCTATTCCAACCGTTACCCTAAAGCGCGTGATACAATTGTTCAAAGTATATCACTCTAAATGTAAGAAGTTAATTAAATCTTGGAAGCGACTTTCAAGTGCTAAAAAGGCAGAATTTCATATAAGTACTACATTCTTTTTGATATTTGCTCATGCAAATGCAAAGACTTGAATAGATGTAAGGGCTCGAAAGAAAAAAGAATGCCGAAAGCAGAACATAATTTTCTTATTGATCAGAGATCAGAAAGAAAAATGATAATAGGTGGCATAGACTCTTCAGCAACAAACAAAAATGAAAAACATCGTAATAGGATCGAAAAACTACAACTGTACTATAACGAAAATAATGTCACCAAGAAAGATGCAGTTCCATTTCATCCGATGAATCAGATAGCAGTCAAAGTGATGATTATTTGCCGTCATTACCATCAGTCCCACGGGAGCGTGAGCGACGAAAAAAAGTATCACTGCCAACATTGTCCAAAACATGTGATCGATATGGCGTAGCTGATCGAGCTGCTGCAGCAATTGCACCTGCTGTGCTTTATGACACCCAATCAGCTGTTGAAGTAATAGATAAATCTAAGGTACGTCGTGAGAGAGCAAATGTTCGCAAAGACATCTGCGTTAAGGACCGTTGCATAAATGTTCCAGCACTATATTTTGATGGCAGGAAGGACAAAACATTAAGGAAAAGGTACAAAGAAAATACCGCCAAGTTATCGTCGAGGAGCATATATCCGTCATCAAGGAACCAGACTCTATTTACATCGGTTACACTGTTCCAAAGGACGGCACGTCTAATGCCATCTAACTCGCTATCTTTCAATTGCTTTCTTCGCAAAACATTTTCTTAGAGGACAAAAAAGCTGTTGGATGTGATGGCACAGCGACAAATACTGGAAAGAATGGCGGTATAATTAGACTTATGCAAAAGCGTTTAAATCAATCCCTACAATGGATCATTTGTCTGTTACAAATGAATGAACTTCCCCTGAGACACCTGTTTTTGCACTTAGATGGCACAACCACTGGACCAAATTCTTATGCAGGTAGTATCGGAAAGCTTCTGGAAGACTGTGAAAAAAAACCTATTGTATCATTTGAAAAGGTAGAGGGGGGTAAACATAATCTTAATGCAAAGTCCTACGTTGAGCTCATAGACTGGCAACAAGATTATCAACAGCCTCCTCTTCTTCGCGATATATCAGATGAAAGACTGCTTTTCGGAGGTGATGACATAATATTTACCTTTTTTAAGACTTCCATGTCACACGCAATCTGTAGACCGATCAGTAAAAATTGGAACAGAGGCTTCGGTGCAATTATGCGAGAAAAGCTCCAGAGAAGGTCTCATCAAAGCAAAAATAAGTTCAAGAAAATCTATGCCAAAATTCAAAAGCAAACAAGATTTTAAAGTATCCACCGACTAATTTGTTAATTTTTTTTTTATAAACTTTTGGATCTTTTTACTAAAAAAAATATTTCTGTTTATTGTTTCTTATTTTGATTTAAAAAATTAAAAATGTTTTCAGCATAAAATCAGAATGGACTTTGTTAAAAAAATATTTAAATACAACACAAATCTTCAAAATCCATGCGCGGGTAGAAGTAGGGTTCTTAAAAAAAATTATTGTTTCTTTTTAGAATCCATTGGATACGGGTCAAACTTTTATCACAATTCCAATCCAGAAAAACAAAAAAAAAAATGTTTTTCATACATCGATGACCCACCCTTTGTATAGGTCATAAGCACCGATTTTAGTGAAATGAAAGTCGTGCATTGAAGCTGACTACTTGGCTTTCTATTTTCAGTTCTTTTACTTGCGCAAGTGTTCGCTCTGATGCCAGTGAGTGGAGTAACATCGAAGTCTGCGCACAATCTTCTATTCTCGTTCAAAAACTGTCGGACAGTCTACAGCATATTTGTCATAATATGCTTTGGAGTATGCACTGGATTCACCTTTAATTGGGCATTGCGTCAACGTTTCGACTTTGACGCTGTTGGTAAGAATAGTCTGTAAACACATTTTTTTATCAAATCGGAGTTATACTACGTTTCCACCGGAGATTAAGTGCGAGATTTAGAAAAATTCCTGTAGATCCCGCATAAATCTCGGGATTTGCCATACAAAAGTTAATCTCATGAAAAGGGAGATTTCAAACAAATCTCGATTATCAACCAGGTTTGCATGTACAGTCCGGTTTGTGAACACACACTTTCCACAACTCGAGATGTCAAAAATACAAAGCAAACAGAGCTGTATTTGACATTGTGTCATAACAAAAAAAAAACTATTAATTTCTGAGAGACTTCTCCTACCCAATGCAAGCATCAAAACTTCCAGAAATATTTTAAGATTTCTGGAACTCATATTTTATTACTTTAAACATTTCAATTGGTTAATTTTTTTCCAATTATCACAATTTTGAGTTGTTCTATTCGACGGTAGTTGACAACATCTGGTGAAACGTCAAATTAATCCTGTTTTGGTGGAAACACTTCAGGATTTGTTTGTAATCTCTTGCCCTAAATCTCGCGATTAGTGTCCGGTGGAAACGTAGTATTAGATGCTGTTTTTTCTCAAATTGGAAACATTTTCAGGAAAGAATTCAAACAAAAGAACCACACTGGGGTTTGGTTATTATTTTTTTTCACAGTGCACTTTGAAAGTTTTTTAATGATAAAACCACCAACTTGGACAATCTAATATTTTTCCTCTTTGTCAGAAACCGTCATCTTCTACACATCCATATTCCTGATCGCAGTTTCGTTCTTCAACTTGGCCCGCAAATGGCCACAATTGATGACAGAATGGGAAAGCGTGGAACGAAAACTTCCGCCATTGCAATCGCAACTGGAAAAGCGGTCACTGGCTCATAAAATAAAAATGATTACGTTTGTTACAAGTATGCTGTCTTTGGTGGAACACTTACTGAGCATGCTGTCATCGATTTACTACGCCAACGCATGTCCTGCTCGACCCGACCCAATCGAAAGTTATTTGTTTACAAATTTCATTCAATTATTCACATTTGTCGAGTACACCAATTGGCTTGGGGTATTTGGAAAATATTTGAATGTCCTGTCAACATTTGCCTGGAATTTTACGGACATCTTCATTATGGCTGTTAGCGTGGGTCTGTCGGCCAGATTTCGACAACTAAATGAAGATCTTTTCCAGATGGCTAGAAAGGTGAGTATGGTTTGGGTTTTTATCCGTTTTCCAGACCATATGTAGGACTGACGCGGCTTAGTTTTGCTGTGTACTTGCAAGAAGCTGTTTGTTTTGGGTAGGTACCCTTAAAATTCTGAAAATTTACCGCAGTAGGGGGTGTATGAGCTCTAGGTTTAGTTATGTATTTTGAACGCTTTAATGTCCTTGTCAAAACCTCAAATATCAAATTTTTAATTGAATTAGGTACATGAACGAACTAGTTCAGTACACAGATTGGAACTAATTTTAAATCGAGCGGTCTCGATCTATTCATTTTGCAAGGTGAGTCTTGGAAACAACCTACTGACTAGGAACTTTGTGTGCTACTCCAACATCAAAGTTGGGGGAAAATATTCCGCTACTTCTTGATGTACTAAAGGCGATCCGGCGTCCTGACTCGTCAAAAATGCTGGTGGGGTTCTCCTACCAACTGTGTGACCTGTTGGGACCTCAATTTTCGGGACACGTCTTCTTCCATTCAGGTAATATCCATGGGGGAGTTTCGAAGGCTTTCCGCAGCCGTATTTGACTGTATAGGTGCTCTAAAAGTATGGGAGTTGTAGAGTTTTCAATCCTAGCCGAAATAGCTAATACCCAACTGCACACTTAGAGAAGTTTATCATTGCACTTTCTTATCCTAGCTGCTTTGATACAAATCGAACCGAAGGTCACACAGTTTCTATATCATAGATACAAACAAGAAGCACAGTACATTGGATGCGTCGGCTATAGGTAGCAAGGTAAAATTTTAAGCCGGGGGTTCGTAGACTATAGGATATAGTTTAACGTCTTACAAACAAAATAATAAAAATTCAGCTTGAGAGGCTCAAAAGAAAATGGGGACGAATTCATTAGATGGCCCCTATGCAGATCCATAGATCCACACAGTGTTTTCGGACTTTGAAGACTATTTTCCTCTTTTTTTTTGTCCGCATAAGCATGAGCTTTCCCTAAATTCTAAAGTTACCCTTTTTTTTCTAATATGAAAAAAAAAAAAGTACTATAAGTCATTTTATAACAATTATTATTAAAAAGTTTAAAATAAGAATGTACCTATCACAAAAATTGTTGTATATATATTTATTAGTATTTCATACTTTTAAAAACTTACATTATTATAAATTATAAACGTTTTAATTCATTTTATTGCAGTTACATGTTTTTAAGTATTTCCTTTCACATATTCAATACATTTTTTTTTAAATGATCTAAAATTTTTATCATATTTAATGTCATTTGGTAACTTGTTAAATAATTGAAATCCTTTGTAGATGATCGTATTTTGTGCGCCCGATGAGTTCTGCCTTCTCAACTTGAAGTCGCTCGAGCTCCGAAGTTGGTAGAGTTGAGCTAACATGTCTAACCCCATTTAGAAGATATCTAGGCGCATCACCGTATTTTATTTTAAAAACAGTCAAAAAAGTATTCAACTCCAACCTCTGTTTGACGTTGAGCCATATAGGAGCGTCTAGCATATATCCTATTGTAAATCTGTTGCACCTCAGGATGCTCCTCATAGCTTTGTTTTGTAGTCCTTGTGGCCCCTCGATTTGACTCTGGTTGCAGCAGAAAAAAAAATTGAGGAACAAAACTCAAAATGTGGTTTGGTATTATCGACAGTAATCCTTAATCCTTTTAAAAATCCTATTTTCTTACCAATTTTTTGCGGATATAGTCTATATGGTCATGCATTTTTAGATCCTTATCAAAGATCATTCAAAGGTATTTTATGTTTTTAACATTTTCAATAGTTTTGCCGTTAATTTCGATAGTTGTTGTTCTATTCATATTTATTTCCATTAACTTTGTTTTTTGTTCGTTCAATTTTAGCTTATTCATTTTCAGCCATTTGAACAATTTATTAATATCAATTGTTAGTTTATTTTTACATTCATCTTCGTCTTTACCTTCTGAATTTATTAACGTGTCATCGGTGAAAGGTACTATTTTACAAAATTTTTAAATTTCTGGCATATTATTTATATAAATAATAAATAGGAGTGCACCTAATATCGAACCTTGCGGCACTCCCTGTTCCACTTCGATGAGTTCTGAAACGCTATTATTGACCTTCGTCCGCTGTGATCTATTTGTTAAGAACGATCTAAACCAATCAAGCTCCTTACCTTGTACACCATACATATGTAATTTTCTTAAAAGGATTTCCCTATCAATCGTTTCAAAGGCCCGCTTAAAGTCTAAGAAAAGCGCTATAATTTCTTTCCATTTATTTGCTACATGGTTTACTCCTGCTTCACATGAGTATGTTTTTCTAAATCCCATAATGACTCTCATTAAAAAGAACACAGTCATAACTCAAAAAACATAATTTTTCAGAAAATTAAATTTAAAGTTCGGATAGTTGCATTTTATAATAACGTTAATTTGTATCAGGCTTTTTTTCTTTTGATAGGTAGGGCTATTAATTGCGGTTACATGTGATGCAATTACGTTTTACGTATTAAATTTTGTATACTTACGAAAAATATAAAAATTGCAAAGATTTTCAGTTGTGACGTTATTAGGATTGAGACATATCTGAATTGTGTCGTAAGTAAGAATCTGGCTAACTTTCCACAATATTACGTAATTATAGATTAACATTTTCTTTGTTCTCTATGGTCATAGCACAAAATAAATCGTTTTAAACTTTAAAAAGTAGTACACGCATTAAACTTACCTGGAGTAGAAAACAGTTTTATCACAAAATATGCCAATTTTTAAATAAAGCTTGAATAGTTCCCACTTGAAATTCCACTGAGTAAATGAAAATAAAACAGTATTTATCTATAAAAAAATATTCAAAAGTGACAGTTTTTATAACGTCACAAGTGCCCTAGACTCCTCAGTTTGTGGGTTGTAGAAATGACGTTGTTCCAGTAAATACTTTATAGAAAATAGGTTTGAATTAGGTCAAAAATCTTGTTTTTTGAATTATGACGGTGTTCTTTTTATTGAGCGAATCTATATTGTTGCTCTCAGCTAGAGTTACCATTTAAAAAAAATAAAGCGAAGTAGATTTGACCCAAAAAGTGAAGTAGATTCAAGAAAAGAGAAGTAGATTTCAAAGTCATTGTTTAAATGATATTTATATTTAATTCCATATTAGTTGTAGGTAGTCGGACCCGAATAATATCACATCGCTTAGAAGCACAAATCGCTTCAAATCACAAAATGTTTAAGCCAGATGCCTTTTTTACATACTTATATTGCAATTATACCTCATTACAGCATATCGCTTAGTATCACAATCCGCATAAGGACAATTTTTTGAAAATAAGCCTGATAAAATACTTTTCTAGTGAATTTGTTTGCAACACATATTGGGCTTTACCAACAACCAAACCGTAAACTCGAGTTTAACTAATTTCGAAACTAACCGTAGTTCCGACTTTTTATTTCTAGGTACTAACAATCAAAGTAATCGGAACTTTAACTACATCCGACTTTATAGCAAAATTATAACAGTATAACTCAAAAGCGTTAAAATTTGTTTCTGCGCTTTCAAACAATTTGCTGAAATTGGCAGTTGGTCGTATTTTGAGTGAAATATAAAAGATGGTTGCTTGGTTTTTTGACTGTATCATTGCAGAACTGTTAGTTTTTCTCTCAATGATCAGCCAATGGTTTGACACAGTCAACTAGGTAATAGTTCTCCCATTGCCTGCGTCCAATTTAAGCTGCGGCTTCTCTTTATTTGCTGTCTATTTCATATTTCGTATTTATTTACAAAGACTGACGTTTAAGCTTTGATAATGGGTTAGACTCGACTTTCTCCGGATCGAAAGTTACAGTTTCTATTATCTTAAAGTCGAAGATAACTTGATTATTGGTACACAGTTTATTTTAATTTCGACTATTGCCCTAAAGTCGAGTCTAAATTTGGTTGTTAGTAAGGCCGATTGTCTTTGGAAGTATAATTTTACGTGATTAGTCAAAGATAATATTTCAAACACTCAGAAAGAAAAAGATTGTTAGGCGAAGAATTTTGAGATTTTTAAGAAATTGTAAGTTAAAAGTTCTTGGTTCAAATATTATTTTTGTTAACAAGAACTCGTTTTTAAGTTTTCAAGAATCATTAATTAATTAATATTTGGGTTCATTTCGGTTCACGAAAATTGTTGGCATTACATTTTTTTTACAACTATTTACATACTCATCTTTTGTGCTTATTATGTACCTACTTAAAATGAAAATTTCTGATTACTACAAACTGGTAGAGTAAATTGTTTCTTCTGGAAAAACATTTTATTTATTTTTTGTTATTTTTCATTTAAAGAAAAGAACGTTGAATCAAAATTGCTGTTTATTTTTATGATTTTTTATCTGGCTTAAAAAACATGTATATTCTTTTCCTCGATAAGAGCACAGTCTGCTTATAGTCACAAATTTCGGCTGCCCGGTTGATGTGACTGTATCCGGGTCCGACTGATATATATAAAACATGTAAAAAAAAATGTTTTAAGATCTAACAAACTTTTTTTTTATTATTAAAATTAAGTCTTTATAAATGGTCTTCTCACTTCATTTTTACTATTTTTTGCAAGTTTATTTTAGAAAAAAAATATCATAAATTTTGCGTGCCAATCTTTCTTTATTCGCATTCTGGACTACTTCAAAATATCTTTTCATCGCGTTTGTAATAATTCTTTCACGTATTTGGCTAAACTTTGCGGAACAGGCAGGAACCAAAACCAAACCAAACGTATCAACTCAAATTAAAAGGAAAACGTTAGAAAATTTCAATAAATTTTGTGTTTAAAGTGAAGTTTGATGCAATTTATTCTTTTGAAATGTGAATCTGAATGAGCGTAAGACATTTAAAAAAAAAATTATTGGAAGTAGATTAAGGCTTTTTTATTAAGATTGAAGCGGATTAAATAAAGGGTTTCTAATGTGAAGTAGATAACAATAGTAGGGAGTAGATTTTAAGTTTTTTTTTCCAAAATTTAAGTAAATCTAATTCAATTAAAGTAAAGTGGTATCGCTGCTCTCAGCGTATTCCATCATTTGCATTTTAATCATCGTCTCGATCACTTTTTCTATTGTTCTAAGCGTATTTATTGGTCGGAACTCTTCACTCTTATCTGTGTTTGGCACTTTTTCTGCTGGTCTGTTATTTAGCTAACTGCATTTTATTTTCAATTCGTCCATTAGGATTGGAAGGAATTTGAATCTACTTTCTGTTTGGTTTATATAGTTAACATATTCTGTGTCCTCGATTTCTTTTATACTTTTTATAAAATACTCACTGAATTTGTTTGCAATCTTTAAATCATCATAGATTTCACCATACACCAATACATTTTCAATTTTCTTCTTCTCAGGGCCGGACCAACCATATGTGAAAGATGTGCAAATGCACAGGTCGCCATGTTCTGGGGACTCAGTGCTAGGAAAGAAAAATCTATTTTATCTTGCGCGAACAAATACTGCCGTTTGCATTTTAAACAAAAAGCTTCTTCAAATAAGCCCAAAATAACAACATTCATTACACCTGTGCCGAATTATTTCTTGCACATTAACTCATATCGCAATAAAAAAAAACGCATTGAAAGTTTACCTTGTATGTGTGCAAATATGAAAAAGGGCGGTTTCTGTAAATCTTGCACAGTGCGCTAGTTTGGCTGGAGCCGGCACTGGTTCTTCTGTTGTTTAAGAACTAGATGTTCTATTTGATTCCACATCTCCTTCTGCCCATTTGCTTGCCAATTTTTTTTGTTTATGTAGTTATTTTTGGCTTTGGTTATTTCGACTTTAAATTGGTTTCTTATTATTTTGTACTCTATCCATTGTTCACGACTGTTACTCAATTTTGCTAGTTGGTATTTCTCATTTTTCTTAGCTTTTAATTCTTTGAGTGTTTTATTAAACCATCCGTTTGTTTTATTGTCCGACTTTATTATTTTTTTGAGCATATTTTTATTGACTGTGTTTTTCAAACTGATATTAATTTTGTTCGCGTTTCCGCTTGCATCATTGTTTGTGTCGTATGCCGTATTCAGTTCTCTTGCAAATTTATCTTTCCAGTATATAAAAACATCGATTTCAAGGTTCGCTTCTGTTGATCTATGAACTCCCTCATTTCTAGATGATAATGGTCCGATATCTTATCATTCGCATTTACATGGACTGTTACGTTCTCCACATTAGTCATTACATAATCAATTATATTTTAAGTGCTTTCCGTTATTCTCGATTACTCTTCCGTTTTTGAGTCAGACAATTATCGTTCAATGTTTGTTCTTATTCCCGCTTGTATATATGATTTTGGCACCAGTCAATATTGCTTTGTGTTTCTGTTAACTGGTCCATATATTCTTTAAAAAGTCACAAAATTCCCTTTCAGAGCTATTGGGCGATCTGTACATTGCAACTATTACCATTTCCATGTCCTTGTACCTACATTAGGAACCACATTTTGTAGTCGATCGCTTTTTACCGTCTTTGTAATATTCAGTGTTGCCGAAGAGAAATATTATATGGTAGTAGTACTTCAGCCAAAAATTGGGAGTAAAAAAAAATTGTACAGACATTTTTAAATAAAAATGTGAGCACTAAATTTTATTTTTAACTTTATTTTAAAAAAAAAATCGGTTGAAAAAAAACAAAGCATAAATAAATAAATTATTAATTCTAATAGTTAACAAAAGTATGTAAGTAAATACATTTTCAATTATAAAAAATCTGTCTTACGGCAGATAGCTTTTTGATTTTGTATGTCTTTCTATAAGCTGTTTGTAAGTTTCATATTACAAGACGAATAGAATGGCTTTTTGTCGATTCGCTTAAGAAAAGCAAAAACACTCAATCATCCTTGAGGGAAGATTTGTGTGCGATTTTTGCTTTTTTTTTTGAAGATGTGGTAGGTGTAGCAAATTAATCAGCATCAGAAATACCTAAAAATATAGCTTTTCGGCAAGTAACAGGTAATCGGCTGAAGTTGGAGGTCTCAGTATAATTTGTCTATGCACCAAACGACAATCTCAGATAACAATGAAATTATTACCAAACTTACAGATGAAACTAGAAAGAGGTTAATTCTCTTTTTGACGACAGTTTGGAACATAAAAGTGCTGCCAAATTTGCATTAAGTTTAAAGTGAATTAAAATTAAAATTATTAAGGTTGATGTTTAATTTTAGGAATTTAAAAAAATAGGAGTACGAATGTGAAAGGAGGGAGTACGGAGGTGTTGAAAGTAGTACAATACTCCTATGGGAGTACTTTCGGCAGCACTGGTAATATTCCATTGATCTCTAACGTAAATATTATACATATTATACAAGGATAACCAGTCAGCCACTCTGACTTTGTTGAGCCTACAAATTTATTACTATTTTATAATTTACAAAAAAAGTGTTAAAGAAATTAAGACTCAACAAAAAAAAAATTTTAATTCAGATACACAAAATTCTTACATGGCGATCGATGGGCTGTTTTCTTTCTTTAGAACGGACATTTTATCCCTTGAATTTTGTTTGTATTAAAAATACGTTTTAATTTTACTTTTAAACAGTTTTAGGTTTTTTTTAAGCTTATCCTTCGTTTGCCCCATCTTCTTTAAAAAAAAAACACCAAAATTGTCGCTTTTCAGCTCAATTTGTTAGAATTAAATAAATTTTTGGTTAGAACATATTTCATTCTGAGTAAGGACTAATTTTATTTGAAAAGTTAGGAATTTTTTTCCAAGCCGCTTCTGGAATGTTAATCTTCGTCTCTCTTAAGGTTCAACCATACCAATTTTTATTATCTTTCCCCAGCGCCCAAAGCACTTCAAGTATAAACTTACTCATATAAATGATTCCTTTCCTCCCTTAGCCAACAACAGAAGCCTTTTGGATCAGCAGTCGAGTAAATTATCGCAATCTCTGCAAACTGTGCGAAAAAGTCGATGACGCTGTCTCGTCAATAACGCTGCTTGGCTTCTCAAACAACTTGTACTTCATTTGCGGCAAAATTATGAAAAGCATTCAGTAAGTGAAAGAGAGTCCATCCAATTTTTATTCTTTTCTCGCGATTGCGATTTGCTTTTCAGAAAGAAGCCATCCTTCACGCACACGCTGTACTTTTGGTTCTCTCTGTTCTATTTGCTGGGACGAACCCTCGCCCTGTCACTCTACTCATCCGACATACACGACGAGTCTCGTCGTCCGTTGCAGGTCTTTCGTGCCGTACCACGGGAAAGTTGGTGCAAGGAGGTTTCTGGCTTAAGCGGCGGCGGTGACAATTTTCTAAGCGCTTTTTGTCTGTTCACAGATTAAGAGATTCTCGCAAGAAGTATCAACAGATGTTGTGGCCCTGTCTGGCATGAAATTTTTCCATCTCACTCGTGGCTTAGTCCTGTCGGTGAGTATTCACCTCTTTGGTATTCCATATGTGTCCGATTTTTATTGCCTGTTATACTGTTTCAGGTTGCTGGGACAATTGTCACGTATGAATTGGTTTTATTGCAGTTTAATAAACAGGACAGTGTTAGCGACTGTTCGTGATATGCATATTATAGGAAACGAAATTTTACACTACCCACGGGGACATTCATCTCGACTTTGAAATTTAAATTTTCTTTATAATAAATACTTGCGTGTGTTCTTTACCATAAAATGTTGGCAGATAAATCACACAGGAATTGGCGATGGGGGGGAACGTCTACACGTGTCCTACGTTTTTGTCGGTGTGCGAAGAAGTTTAAAAGAAGTCGCTGTGCCTTCGAATGGAATGTCGCGAAAAAAATTTAAGGTTTTCAAAGATATTGGGCCTTACCAATTATCGTTTTTAACCTTCACCTTACATATTTTGTAGGTCACAATATGTAATTTTGTACGAGCATTTTTGCCATTGTGAGTTCGAAACATTTAGCTTGAGCATCAAAAATGATTTATGTAAGTACCGCGCAATTATATTATTTGTTGAATATTTTATTTTTATGGTGTGGTGGTATAGGCACCAAGTCGCTTCAGTCTGGCGTAGTAGCCAGTATCAAATGCTCAAGACGAGGGGCATCGAGGCGAGAATCAGTACTACACAATAAGAAATTGAAAAACTTTCCAGAAAAGGTTCCGAGCTTGCTCCGAATGTAAACATTAGTAAGATCTGGGATCTAAAATTCTGGGCTCCATCAACCATTTTTTTTTTTTATAAAGAGAGACTCCGAGATTGCCCCGCGCACTTTTTGGGAGCGTTTTCAACCACCATTTATATCTTTAGCTTAACTTGCCATTAATTTAATAATTCTTATTAAATTCGAAAAGAACCGGCAGTTTCTTAAATATCTGAAGCCGTCAATCACCAATCTGCTTCATTCATAAGCTGAGCTACAAATTAAAGTCTAGCATTGAAAAATACCAGCAACGATTGTTCCGAATATTCCTCTCAGGATTTTGTTTTAATTTTGGATTTCTTTCAATTTATTTTTCGGCAAGCAGAAAATTTCACAATTTTTACTCATGAAACATAATGGCAGTGCCAAGATCAGTTTAAAAAATACTCCTCTATTCCAAATCGTTGGTAAGTCATTCTCGAATGCCTTGGGGCTAGCTACATTACCCATGATTTTTTTAAAAAAAAGAAGTGAATGTCTTGAAATGGTGGCTAAAAATTATTCGACACAATTTCAATAGTTCCGTTTTTAGAATTGTGGAAGAAGACTAAACCCTAACTAATCAACAAACCATGTTTTCCTCGTAACCTTTTACGTAATCCTTGATTGTCTACAATTTTTGACTTCACGAAAGCACATAAACAGAGTCTTATGCTCCAAAAATTTAACAACTGTATTTAAAATAGATTTTGCGAAAGCTCACTTGTATAAAAGAAGGCAGATAAATAAATTTCAACAAATAGACTTTATAGCTCACTGCAACCGTTTTATTCTAAGCCTCGCGGGGGACTAACTAAAACTAGCTAACAACGGAAGTAATATTACACACGACTGTCGTGTTTTTTTTTTAATTGACATATAAAAACGTTGTGCATTGTTACTTGCATATTTAAAAATGATAAAAAGCCAATTTAACCGTAATAGGACCAACTAACACCACATTTGGGGCAATTTAATGATGCAATTTATTGTTGTGTGAATACGTCGCGTTTTAATATTTATTTGAGTGGTCTCGAGTGCATGATGCAATTAAAATAATGCATTTGTTCGAAATGTGACGTACGTTATTATTATCGTTGTGATAAAGGGTCGAAGCGTATTGGTCTGTTTGGCGAGGTCTCCTTGCATTTAAATCCTATTGGGAATCGTGTTCATAAGTCGGTGATTTTTCGCATTTTTTTCAATTCGCAGCTTAGTCTGTCAAATAACGAAGTAGATGGGATGGGCCAATAACTGATGAGGGAACTGGAGCGGTAGCATTCCAGCCTAGAACCAAATATTCTGAAAGAATGGGCAAAAGCACCAGCATATTTCAGGCCATAGATAGATGTGTCCAAATCAACGTAGGCAGAAACAAAACCATTTGTGATATAGCTATAATGTCGAATGGCACTTTGTTCCTACATCATTAAGTCCAAACTTGCGTGGAATGCCCACGAAACCTTAATCAAATTGGTAGGAGGAACGAAATAACCATCTGTTGGGTTTAGAGGGTAATGAAATGGCCGACTGCCTAGCAAGAGCTGAGCACCAGAAACTCTCATAGGTCCTAAACCATTTCTCTAGAAATATCCCAAGTAGAAATTTGGGACAATTATCCAAATTGACCATAAATGGTAGTCACCAGACGATATATTTGACTCAATTTTGCGTCGATATAAGCATTCCAATAAGATGGTAACTATTTGACATTTTTTCTACCATTATGCGTCTCAATAATACAAATGTCCTTTTCTTAAACATATTAAGACAGACAAAAACTGTGTAGTTGCCATTTAATGTCACCACTTATCAGCTACGCAAGTTGACTGCGCACAGTCTCATTTGTGACCATTGAATGCTTTTTCTGCAAACAATCTTCACACATACTACAAACTACTATCTGCTGTAGGTGTGCACAGACGAAGTTGGTACAGCATTTATACTCACACACACACCATGCACCATTTAATCCAGGTATGCACGGATATTTATATGACATTCCTCATCAAGCGTAAAGTATCCACACAGGGTGACGTAGCAAAAAAAAAATTCTTTACTTTAATATCTTTAAAAAGTAGGCGCAGTGGCTTAGTGGTTAGTGTGTTGGACTACTAAGCGAGGGGTCCCAGGTTCGAATCCCGAAAAAACCCAAATTCCAGCTTATGGTCTTTTCCCACTGCGCCACCTCTCGCGAACATCTGACAAACATCGTAGAGTATAACTGTCATGAAAGAGCCGTTTGGAGCCGGCATAAATTGTAGATCCCTTCCATTCGTCCCAAAAATGGAAAGCTCACACAGAAACAAATAGGTTGGGAGAAGCTAGGCCTAGGGTCCCTACGGACCAGTTGCGCCAAGTATATATTATTTTTTTTGGTCTAGCAACTCACTCAATATCAATATTTTCATGGGCGCAATCAAAATAAGTTAAATGGCGACCGCATTACCTGAGCAAATATTACCCCAAGCTAATTGTTCCTGAAAATATATGGGCACATTGCCCAAAAAACAAACCAGAGCTACATAGGTGCCACTACAAACAGCAGCCACTGCGTAATAGAATCCAAAACGACAAAATCACACAAAATCACGAGACTCTTGAATATTTATAAGCTAATAAGTGTAATTGGCCCGCCTTGATCTAATAATTTACTCCGAATGTCACTTATTTGCTCCTTTAGCGGCGATTCGCGATTCAAACAACAAAACATCGCATGCTTTCGCTCACTCCTAGCAAACATACAAAAGACAAACACGCACGGACGTATTCACGCCTTTTGCGACACAAAACCAAAGAAAAACGCTTCGAAAACATTAAAAATTAAATTCCTCGCATAAATATCTTGCAGTCACGCCAAATGAATGTTTCCGATTGGAATCACAAAGCAAGGACCCTTTCTCTCAGTCATAGTGCTTTAACTGGTTTTGCTGAACAGAATTTCTTGTGTCGCTTAGGTTGGCGTTGCCGTTTCACAGCACAAAACGATGAAATTTATAAGAAAGGCCGATTGGAAATGTCCTAAGCTTAATACTTTGGCAAAGTTGCAGAGCTGCCTGCGTACACGTCGGCAGAAAATTGCCAAGTAAAGCTACTTAAGCGCATCGAAGCGCCTAGAGAAACTCGCGAGCTATTATACGATATACTTGTAATAAATAATAATAAAAAATAATAATAAATTTATTTCTCTTCGTAGGATAGGGGGTCGAGTAGGCGGGGCGGAAGTCCTTATCGGAACAACAGCGAATACCATTTTTAAGGATAAGGCCGTAGCTGCCTGCAAGGATTTGGAGAATTTCCATAAAATTTCACCGCCAAGTAAGTGTAGTACAAGGTGTGGGAATGAGAATTGTTTGGGTGGTGCCAAAAGGACACACAGCTAGAGGTGTTGTGTGCGCTGTGAGCATATGAAGTGCCTTTTTAATGCTTATTCCCCAGTCTTCGGATCTGGCATAGCAAAATATGAGTACAAGTTGTGTTTCTGCTTTTCTCTTCACTTTATTCTTTTGCAGGATATTTGCGAAAAGCAACCAAGGAGACGTTCATGTATGATGGGAGTTTCTATGAGGCTGTCGGATCGGGTAAGTCGTGTTGAAGAGTGTATTGTCGTTTGGTAATCCATTGAACATATTTTTCTTCGCTGTTTCTGTACGATAAGGGACAGCAAAGTGTCTGTGAAGTTGTAAAAATCAGTTTGGTATGGGATGTTTTTTCTTATATTCAATATCAAGATTGATATTTAATCAGTTCTCAGAGTCTGCTCTCAAATTTGAGCCCACCGGGCATGATTATTTCTGCAATCTTGCCACTCCTCTTGGAAACAGACGAAGGACTAGTGCCAAACAAAGCAACAAAAGCTCCAAGTTGCTTAGATTAATGAGGGCACCTCACTATCACATGAATAACAAAGTAGTGAAGAAACGTTTGAGGGACATCGGACAAATGTTAGCTCAGTGGGTAATGTGCTAAACATCCATGCGAAGGCTTTCAGGTTCAACCCTCGAAAAACACAAATTACCTGTAGTGAACGTCTGACAAAGCTTCCCAATTAAGCCTTTCGGATGTGGCAATAAAGTGTAGCTGGGCTTAGAATTCTATATGGGCCTACTGCGCCAACTATTTTCATTCTACTAATGTGACGCACTTCAGCGTTTTGCGTTGCAGTGCAATTGCTGCAATTTGTTTTTTCAGTGCAAGCAAAAAACAAGCACCAAACAATACGAGGACGTCAAATCAATGCGTTATCGCATTAAAAATTTTTTTTTTCCCGAAAACAGATACCTCGAATGTAATTTGAGGTTCCGGCAGAGTATAAAAAACAAGTATTGAAAAGTAATTGAATTTTCAGTAAATTTTTACAAAAATTAAATAAAACAACTACCCATTAATGTTTTACGGCCATGTTATTCACTCCGGGTGGCAATGAGGTTTAAGTTAATTTACACCCGACCATTTAATCCGCTTTTTTAAACCCGACAATTTAAATCCATATCTATAATATTCACTCAAAACCATGCAAAACTCGCTGGATTAAAGATGGACCTAGCCGCGGATTTAAAACGGCTTAAACCGATTTTAACCCGTTTTAAATCTAAGTAATGAGAGACAGAAAATGTGCGCACTGCTCTCTCTTGCTCCTACAGTGTGATACAGACAATAGGCCTGCACTGCAGTGATAATAGACCTTATAGGCAAAATATCCCTTTTATCCGTTGCCAAAATATTAAAAATCCCGCGAAATATTAAATTAAAAAAAAACATGTAGTTTATTAAGTTCTGTCTTTTTTATTAGTAACAAATACAAGTTACATTATACACTAACTATACAAGCTAACAAAAATAAATACATAATTAAGATACGTTTGTATATAATACAAAAATAGAAACATAAAATTGCATTCGGCATTAAAATGAAAATAATATTCAACATAAAATAAATATCTTATGAATTATTTGAAAACGACTGGTATGCAAGAAACTTTATCTCGGTTTCAAGTTTTATTATTCTTGATTTTTCATACAAAAATGAGACAGAAATTTGATTTGAGAATGAGGTGAGGCTTTTTTGCGTACATTCCAATGCTTACAAAATAAATCAATTTATTATTTAAAAAAATACTCGTGAATTCATCCACAGATATGACATTTTATGAAACAGTTTAGGGAAATAAAAAAAAAAGACAATGAAAGTAGTCAGATATTTTGAATGACGTTTTTCTAAACATGAAAATATTTAATTGAATCGTAGGTTGACTAATTTTTTTATTCTTAATGAAGTGAGCAATTAGGAACAAAACTTGACCAAAAAGTAAAATCCCTTTCTTTTTGTACTATGAGGTCTGAAAAGTCCCGCAAAAAGGGATAAATCCCCCGATCTGGTATCACTGCTGCACTGTGTGCTGTGGCTTAGATATACGACACGTAACTGGCTATGAGAGAAACACCTCTCTCTCTTGCCCCTACAGTAATATATGAAACGAAACGTAACTCTCCCTCTCTTTCTATCTTCACTAACTTATATCGCCCTCTCACATTCCGCTCGCAATTTCCGTAAGTCAAGCGTGCCCGAAGAAGTTTTACTTCAAAATGGATTCTTAAACCGAGTTAAAGTACTTAAACTGATCTCCGGAGTGCAGTTTAAGTCCAACCCGATTAAACGCTGAAGTTTTAGAAACTGGGCTTATGTTTGGGTTTAACGACTGAATATTATGGATTTGGGTTTAGTTTTTGGGTTAAACTCACTTAAGCCTTAACCCGGACTTAAGTGAGTGAATAATATGCCCGGAAGTGTATGAATCATGATATCAAACATCGCGCTGGTTCCCCCTATATAAATATAACGACAGAATACTGACATATGTCCAATTGTCCATATAAAGGAAAAAAAAAACAAACTCTATAAATTTTGGATGGCTAATGAGGCAGCAAATTAATATTTTGTGGCCTACAATTTTACGTTTTCTGGCTTACGTTGTAAAGTAAAGTTTATAAATCGAGGCTAAGAAATATTACTCATATCTAGTCCCGGCAATGTTGGTCTTGCAATTAAATAAATAAATAAATAAAACGTACGAACGTATTTGGTTCGGATGAACTGAAATTACGCGTCTGAGGTTGATCTATTCCAAGGAGAAAGCCCAAACGATCATGAGACATGAGATGTTCTTATATTTTGAAATACAGTCGGACCCGGATATAATCACATCAACCGGGCAGCGGAACTCTCTGACTAAAAGCAGACTGTGCTCTTATCCAGGAAAAGAATATACATTTTTTTAAAGCAAGATAATGGGGAGGAACGCATCAAAATCATAAAAATAAACAACAATTTTAATTCAACGTTTTTTTTTTTTAATAAAAAATAAATAATATGTTTTTCCAAAAGAAACAATTTACTCTACTTGTTTGTAGTAATCAGAAATTTTCATTTTAAGTAGGTACATAATAAGCACAAAAGATGAGTAGATGTAGTTGTAATTACGTTCACTCAGAAAAAAAAAAAAATGTAATGCCAACAATTTTCGTGAACCGAAATGAACCCAAATATTAAAATCTTTGATTTATTAATGAAGATGTTGCCAATGATGTAATAAAATACTTGTGGAGAGTATATTATTCTTACGCTGAATACCTGATTCTTGAAAACTTAAAAACGAGTTCTTGTTAACAAAAATAATATTTGAACCAAGAACTTTTAAATTTGAAATATTATTTTTGACTAATCACGTAAAATTATACTTTCAAAGACAATCGGCCTTACTAACAACCAAATTTAGACTCCACTTTAGGGCAATAGTCGAAATTAAAATAAACTGTGTACCAATAATCAAGTTATCTTCGACTTTAAGATAATAGAAACTGTAACTTTCGATCCGGAGAAAGTCGAGTCTAACCCATTATCAAAGCTTAAACGTCAGTCTTTGTAAATAAATACGAAATATGAAATGGACAGCAAATAAAGAGAAGCCGCAGCTTAAATTGGACGCAGGCAATGGGAGAACTATTACCTAGTTGACTGTGTCAAACCATTGGCTGATCATTGATAGAAAAACTAACAGTTCTGCAATGATACAGTCAAAAAACCAAGCAACCATCTTTTATATTTCACTCAAAATACGACCAACTGCCAATTTCAGCAAATTGTTTGAAAGCGCAGAAACAAATTTTAACGCTTTTGAGTTATACTGTTTTAATTTTGCTATAAAGTCGGATGTAGTTAAAGTTCCGATTACTTTGATTGTTAGTACCTAGAAATTCAAAGTCGGAACTATGGTTAGTTTCGAAATTAGTTAAACTCGAGTTTACGGTTTGGTTGTTGGTAAAGCCCAATATGTGTTGCAAACAAATTTACTAGAAAAGTATTTTATCAGGCATATTTTCAAAAAATTGTCCTTATGCGGATTGTGATACTAAGCGATATGCTGTAATGAGGTATAATTGCAATATAAGTATGTAAAAAAGGCATCTGGCTTAAACATTTTGGTCCTTACTAATAATCATTTTTAATCTTCATACTAAATATTTTGTAGGTCGCAATCGGTAATTTTGTATGCAAAATTTCGCCATTGTGAGTTCGTTAAATTTAACCTGGACAATAAATATGATATATAGTACGCGCTTTGTAATTTAAAGCGATTTGTGCTTCTAAGCGATGTGATATTGTTCGGGTCCGACTGTAATTTTGAAACACGAACCTCAGCATATCTTAAAATTTTGCATACCTATAACTTGGAACAAACCCTAGAGAATCCTAAGGACTCCACTTCTTTTCTTATTGGCGCCGTTAAAAATCTATTTGTTGTTGTTTAAACTCCATAAGTTGATACTTTTGCGCCTAAACTGTGCAGATTTTTTTTTTAGATTGTAACCTCAATATTAATGGTACTTCCTATTTATCATTTTCAATCCACTTTGATTTGTTCCAAAACGGCTCTAACCATTTCAACCAAAATTGGTATTTCAGCTTAAGTAGATGAGGTTAACATGGCTGGCTTTTCTACACAGTTTTTCGATTAAAAATCGAATAACGGTACTTTTGAAAACTGGAATTATCTCGTAAACGACCTATCACTTGAGTGTGTGTTTCGTCCACCACGCCAAAAACTCCTTTAATTCCTGAGTTTTAAAAGAAATACTGCTCAGCTTCTCGCAGTCTTATTTCACTCATTTTGAAGTTCTTCTGCAATACAACTTGATGCTGTTTGCTGTGACATGCCAATGTAGTAATCTTTTCCCATTTGGTGCTGATAGCCTCGCTGTGCTAAAAACTTTAAAGCAACAGCTACTATCACAATTACAGGAACTGCATTTGATCTCAAAGGAGAAGAAAGTTCTTCCCGTATGGAATTTAAAACAAACAGAAAAACATCCTTCGACAGACGAAAGTTCTCAACAAAACTAAAATAATAAATAGTTAACAACTAACAGAGGAACTTCTCCCGTATATATTATGCTACCAATCGACGCTTACCTTTTATCACTTATTTCCATTATATTTGGTTTGTCCCGTTCAAATCGTTCTTTCCTAGTATCTTAGTCCATCCAAAGAGCAACATAATCCATTATATTTTTTTTATTTGAAATTCTTCTACTAAAAACTTTAATTATTTCCATTCATGATATTTGCTTGATGTTTTTGTTTTTAGACAGATCTCATCCAAAATAAATATAGACACGAGAAAAAGAATCCTTAGGTGCAAAAAGTATTTAGTATTATTTTTTGTATTTCGAAAGTGTTACAGAGTACCCATTTAAAAGCGGAACGGAAAGCAAATTCGAATGGGATTGACTATCGGTACGAAATAGAGAGTAGGGCAATTGGTTTCTTATGGTTTAGATGAAAACGGTTCTTACGATTTCAAATTCCAAATGCATGCTGGGTTTAAAAATGACTGAGTCCCTCGTTTTCCATTGGAATCACCTCCTAGCTACTTTTAAGAGCTGCTCATATCTCGAAAACCCCATTTTCGATTTAGATAACACTTTAAAAACTAAGTAATATTTGTATCCTCAACAATACCTTATGCTCAGTTTTCAGCTGAACAGTTGAAGAACAGACATTTTCGAGCGAAAATTCTCATTATTTGTTACAATTTTGTTTGCATGATTTTACAAAAAAATTTTGATCGAAATAAATATTTAAGAGAATATAAGTTTCTTAGAAATTCAGGTGATCATATTTAAAACCACATTCAAATCCTTTCAGTAGTTCTCGGGACTAGCGCTGCCATACAGATAGACACGTTAAGCACTGTTTAAATGACAGCGTCACCTACCTAATTTCACTTACCTTACCATCCAAACTCTGTCGACACTGATAGGAACAAACTGTTGCTTTTCAGCAAAATCGTTTGGGAGGTTTTTGAGTCTATCTACACAATACATGCAGACATTGCCGTTTATTTATGAAGATGACGGATTTCAACGTCATTTTTTATTTAAATTTAAGAGCAACTAATAAAAAATGAGTGATACTCTCAACTCATAATTTTTTTTAAGGCATCCCAGCGGGTGTCCGAATTTTCTTTGTAAACACCTTTACCGAATTAAAAATGTCCAGATGAAAGTAACCACACAATTACAACATTTACATCTTTTATGACATTTTTGTGATTTAAACTACGTAGCTATTTATTCCAAGTGGCATTGACTTGAATGCAGCAGCTTATGTTGGAACCTTTCTAAAACTGCTAGTAAACTGCAAACGAAAAGTCCGGACACGCAACATTTTATGCCACTTAAGCTCAAATGTGCTCAACGCATTCGTCTACTTTACTCTTGATTTTCTGAAATAGGTTTTAAAAAAACACGCCTGTTTAAGCTTTCTGAGATATGCAGCTTACGGTCTTATTTAGGCGAGCTTATAGTTCGGGATGATCCAAGGTCTCAAACGAATTGGGCCAGTCTTTAGGTAACTGCCTCCAGTCGGATACGTCAAGTCGTACTTGTTCTCGTCATTTAAAGTGATACCTACTTAATACACTCGAAGGCCCTACGGCCATCTTGATCAACACTTACCCTAGAATTTAGAGATGGTCAGACGAAAAGAGAAAATGCGATCGAAATAACGATAAACAAAAATGAAAATCGATGAAGATTACCCTTCTCGGGTTAAGAAAGGCATGTCTTGAATAGAGCTTCTCTGTTTAGAATCGTTTGATTGCTTGATAAAAATAAATACATAGTTGGCGCAGGAGGTATGTGCAGTGTCGCCATCAAAATATTTTGACAAATCCTATAAATAACAGCATACAGTGTGCAAAAAATTTTGAAATTATTTTTTTAAAAATAACAAAATATATTATTGCGAATGCAGATAAAATCTGAAGCACAGATTTCTGGTTATCAAACGTCTGCGGCTAGGCTGAAGATCTGTAAAATGCAGACAAATCTGCACTTATGGCAACGCAGGGTCTGTGTCAAAAATACAATTTTTGCCGAGTCCGAAGTGCTGAATTGACAAGCTCGTTTCTGACAGTTACAATCTTGGATGTTTGTCAGACGTTCACGAGGGCTGCAGGAAACAAGGCCCAAAAAGAAATGAAATAAAACCCCAATTTCAAAAATAAAAAAACACACCAATTTTTTTTGGATATTTCATTGATTTTTTATGCAATATATTGTCTTCTTAGAAATAAATATAATCTATTATATTATGTAATTTTAATTAAATATTGCAACTTTTCTTCGTAACATTTTCTCGTTTTTTTGTTCATTAAAATGAAAAATAAAGAAAATACGAAAATAAGAAATAATGAAAATTTGGTACAACAAATTTTTAAATATTAAAATGAAAAACAACGCAAATACCTTAGAACAAATTTGTAAATATTTTTAAATTCGGATTTTTAGTAAAATAAACTATCTATAACATAAAGAAATAATGAAAATTTGGTACAAAATATGGCGCGATTTTTTAAATATTAAAAAGAAAAATAACGGAAATACCTAAAAACAAATTTGTAAATATAATTTGGTAGATATAATTTGGATTTTTGCTAACATAAAATATCTATAACATTAAGAAATAATGAAAATTTGGTACAGAAAATCGCCTGCGGCACTAAGATTGAAACAATTTTTTTAATTAAAATACTCACCTCTATTCTGAGATTCGAATCGAATCCAAAGTTATTCGATTTCTTCCAACTGACATTCCTACTTTCGATTTCGATAGAGATTCATTTTTTCTTCATTTCTCCCCGCATTCTCAGTTTCGATTGCATTAGGTTAAATGTCAAATTTAATTCGAGCGGAAATTTGTGGCCGAAAGCTGTATTAAAAATGTAAGTTGATTTGTTTTTAAAAAAATCGAAAAAAGATGTTGCTTATTTTTATCACAAAATGTATATAAAACGCATATTATGAACTGGGAAGCAACATTTGTTCGTTTATGAACAAAAAAATAATAATTTAATTTTAATAATAATTGCAATCCATTTATTTATTTATTTATCCATTTTGGAAAAAGAATTTGTATGATTTCTATGCGAAACAATACAAACTTACATGTCGTCCGGCAGATTAAATGAATTCGATTTGTCTCGCAGTATTTTTCGATTCAATTCGACCGATTCCTCCTCCAAAAATTATATGTATTAAGCCATATTTACTTAATAAAAGCAAGAGTAAAAATTTACAATCTGACAGCTAAAACTTTAAACAGCTGATTTCGAGAATCAAGTTCATCCAGTTTTTCTTTTCATTCGATAATGAACTCCTTTCCCTCGAAACTTAGAATGTGGGGAGTTCATTCGAGTGAGAGTTTTTAATTCGAGGAATACTCGATTCGGTCGAATCTCAGAATTAGCGTGACTGTAATTACCTTGCTGGTTAAAGCAAACTTTGGGAACTATTTTAAAAGTTCCGTCCATTAAATATCTTCTATTCGGCGGTGGAATATTTTCCTTTATTTCGCTTATTATTTTTAAAGACGAATACAACAAAAAGCATGTTTTTGGTCTTCAAAAATGAAAAAATTCTTTTTGTGGTCTTACTTAATTTCTACTTTTGGGATCTTATTTCATTTTCATTATTAAAAAAGGCCCCAAAAAAGGAAATAACACCCCAAATTTTATTAAAAATCGTTGTTGTTATTTCCTGTATCATTTTTTGTGGCCTTATTTAATTTTTGTTTGTAGCCTTATTTCATTGGGACCTTATTTCGCAGGGGCCCGCCGTGGCGTAGAGGAAGAAAACCTTAAGATATAATTTATTTTTTCCGCGGATCGAAAGTGAGATTCCCTCGCTCACTAATCCAGCACAGTGACCACTGAGTCCGCGTTGCTTGATACACTCTTTTATATAAAAGCAGGCATCGTCCGTTTCTAGTCGTAATCGATTAGTAAATAGCGCGGTAGTCAAAGCAACCTCCGGTCTTAAAGTTCGATTCCTCCTTTACGTGAGTCGCCGATATCAACCGCATGTACTTTTCCCACACAAGCAATTCCTGCTCTCGATGTTCAGCTGTGTTTTCATTGACAAGTACAAGCGTATTTTTGTGCAGCCAGGTGTTTTCTTAGGACTGACCAAAACCGATTATATTATTCTGTTGAACTCATCCCGTCTTGGGAACTATTTTCAACATGAAAGGCATGTGAACCCTCGTTATTAAAGTCTAATTGAAATGTGTTTGCAGCTTACAAGGCGACGTAGACTTTTTATTCTCTAACACCAGCAATCCTGTCGTCGGTGGGTCAAGCTAATCCCCTTTTGTCACTTGTGCGGCAAGCACTCCTACCCTAATCTTATTCTGATGATTGACGTCAAGAGCGCTGTACTGTTTAATCGATAAGCATGTGTCGGAATCGGGGAACAGCAATGTTACAGGGCAGTTATTCAGACAGCAACCTTCGCCAAGCCGTGATGGCTTTACAATGCTTTGATTGACTGTCACCGGGTTGGGATAATATTTCAAAAAACGCCCGCAATAAATAGGTCTTTTCCTTTCATTGAACTAAGCTAAAATTAACTGGACTGGACATGTAATTATTTTTTTTTTTTTACCAACAGTATTGCTGATGGCGGAATTTTTCGCCCTTATGCCAGTTAAGGGCGTCAAAGGCAAAGGTCCAGCTTATATGTCCTTCTCCTGGCTCAACATACGAACAATATACTGTATAACTTTCATAGTGCTAGCCCTGTTCGATTATGCGCTAACAATGTACATGGTTTTGGATCAGCCGATTTCATTTAATAGCGTCGGTAAGGAAGGACTTCTTTCAGTTGTACTTTCAATGTGAGAGCATTCTCGCCCTTTGCAGAGCCCATCATATTTCGCATATCGAACATAGTTGCCTCTATCAGTTTTCTACTCCTGGCTAGGAATTGGCGAGACTTGATGGTCAAATGGGAAGCGGTGGAGAGGAAACTGCCAAATTATGTCTCACAAACGGATAAAGGACGAATGGCCATCAAAATTCGAAATGTTGTTTTTGTGGCTATGATGTTGTCATTGGGTAAATTTGGTATTATGAAATTTGAAATGCACTGACGCGTTGACACTCTTTTACAGTTGAGCACTTTTTGAACATCATATCGAACATACATTACGCTAATTTCTGTCCGATCGTCGATAATCCGATTGAGAATTTCTTCATAAGGTCCGGCAGTCAGCTGTTTTACACATTACCCTATTCGATTAGCATGGCTTGGTTTGGTAAGATAATAAACGTGATGCTGACATTTGCATGGAATTACATGGACTGCTTTGTGATGTTCATGAGTATTGGACTAACGAATCTCTTCCGACAGATCAACGATAATTTGATCAAATACAAGGGGAAGGTATGTATTTGTATAGGTATAGTATATCTTCTGCATGAAGTTGTAGTGTCAAAATGACAGTTTAATGGATCAAGTTTTTTGTGTTTTCTCTTACTAAGAATTGTTTTTATTTTTATTTCATTTTAGGTATATTATATTTTCGACGCTTGCATATTTAATATTGCTTTTCCCGTAGGATTGACAGGGAAAATTGAAATCCCTAAAGATTGTCTAACTTTAAGGAGTCTGATGACGTTTTAGTGGCGTAGTTCGAATTGTTTACCTCAGAAGTGCGCTGTTCTATCAAACACCACAGCATTTTCGGTCAAAATTTGAGACCAATGATAACGATGTTTGGAAAACCGGCAATCGTTTGATCGTCAGTACACTTCCGGCATTTTTGTGCTCTACCCAATAACTGAGTAGGAAAAAAAATTGCACTGCCAAAACAGAACAAGTAAAAGTGTTATCATCGGCCTGGCCGATGCTTTGATACCCTCCACTGCATACAAGCCATGCAAAGTTTTAGTCATGTGAGGTAGTACGTAATTACATTGAACAACAGACAGAGAGACACATGGGCCTAATATTGATTTTGTATGGGAGGTACCAGAACTACTTGACCGACATAGCCCATTTTTAATACCAACTTGACGACAATTAAAATAAGTCCTCTCACAAAATTTCACTTGCCTAGGTATGTTCTTTTCGACGCTATCGTGCTTTCAACATGTGTTTTCTAATATTGGTTTTGTATGGGAGGTACCAGAACTACTTGATCGACATAGCCCATTTTTAATACCAACCTAACGACAATAAAAATAAATCCTTTCACAAAACTTGATTCGCCTAGGTTGATTCCTTTGGACGATATCGTATTTTCAACAGACAGAGAGACACATGGGTCTAATATTGATTTTGTATGGGAGGTGCCAGAACTACTTGACCGACATAAACCATTTTCAATACCAACCTGACGACGATCAAAATAAGTCCTTTCACCAACTTTCATTCGCCTATGTCAATTCCTTTGGGCGCTATCGTGCTTTCAACAGACAGACCGACGGACAGACAGACCGACAAACAGACAGACCGACAGACAGACAGACGGACATGGCTAAATCGATTCAGAATGTGATCCTGATTCAGAATATATATACTTTATGAGGCCTCCGGTGACTCCTTCTTGGCGTTACAAATGTAATGACAAAGTGAATATATTTACCTACCTGTGGAGGGTATAAAAATATATTCATACTAGCTTATGGCCACGGTTGCCACTTGCAAAAAAATTTAGCTACCACAATTGGAAAAAAAATGTTACCAAACTAAGATAAAATTTACCAAAAATCTGGAGACGTTTATAAAACAAATTAAACTTAAACTCAAAATTACCAAATTATAAAATTAAACATAACGCTTTTAAGATATTCAATTTGGTACATTAGGTTTGTAGGAACTTCAGTCAGTCAGTCTTTAAGTAGTTAAACAACGACTACTTTATAAAATAAAGAAAATAAGATTTAACTTACTAATGTAATAGTAATACATATCTACTTTAAAGTAGATATCTGCTGACCAAAACCATGATTTTCTAAACTCAAATTATTTTATTTGATCTTCAAAATTGCAAATTAACTAACCTATCCATAATCTAAACGTAGTTATAAACAGAAAATATTTCGAAGTTCACTATCTGTCAAAAGAAGAAAATGAGTGCATTCAGTAATTTTTTTTAACAAAATGGGTTTACATGGGTGGTGCTGACGCACATGCAAATGCAATAAGTTCACTCAGATATCGAGCTCGTATTTTTTTATGCTTCTGCTCAAAAAGTTACCAAAACCAGATAAAAATTACCAAATTACCAAAACTCAAGAAGCAAAAAAAAAATTACCAAAATTGGTAGCTCCGAGCTACCTTTCATTTGACAGACAAGGTTTGCTCTTAGATGACAAACTGTGATTATTAAATCCAAGTGATGCCAATTTTTTCGATAATAATTAAACATACTTTTTCAATTTTATATTCAAAGTCTTGAAAGGGCGCAAGTCAAATTGCTTGCTTAAGGTCCGTAAAGAGCCCAACGCCTATCTTACTGCAACCATTGTAGGTACCTTAAGTTTTATTCCTAGTCCGAACAGCTGAACTAAGAAACTTTCTGGGAACAGTTATGCTTCCGAATATTTTTCAGACGTTCCGAGAAGGGGCGCAGTGAAATAAACCTAAAGATATTTAGAAATTGGTTACTTCGTGTTTTCCTGGAAGCGAACCTGAGACTAAGCTACTGTAGAAAAACCTCTTTAAGCTCTGCCAGCTGCAAGCTGTGGCTTTAACTTATATCTAGATCTCCGCTGGTTTGTGTTTAACCTTTCCGAAGCAGGCATATAAAAACGGGACGAAAGCTGTCCTTCCGCGTAAGGTGTGAACATTTATCCCAGCAGAGCAAAGTAAAGTAGGCAACTGCTCGATAAAAGTAATTTTTCGGTATCTAAGGTACTAAGTCTAAAAGTGATTTTCTTTCTCTCGGGGAAGGCCAACTTAAAAGCTTCAAAATGCTTCCAGGTGCATGTTTTTTCTACTTTTCCTCTAGAAATGTGTCCCTAGAAAGCGGGTTTTAAAGAAGCAATGTCCTTGCGGTTGTTAAGTGTACTTATAGTTGATGTTACGAAGAAAGCTTTGCATCAATCCGCTGTGTTGTTGTGGTAATCCAAAAGAGGCTAGTCCGCTTAGAAGAGTTCTGTACCAGACCCCATCAAAAGGCTTTAAGATGGGCAAGGCTATGGCTTTGTAATCGCCATGCTGTTCCATTCCTTACGTCCATAACTGAGTTTGCACGCATTTGTGGCAAAATGGCATAAACTGCTCTATTTTGGTTTGCGCCTTCGATAGCTTCTTCACCAATATGGAATGCTAGTGTGTACATGAGATTCGAACTATGCGATTTTTATACAGACTGTATTACCCATACCCAGTAGTGTTTCAAATCCAAATTGTTGACATGAACTAAAAATTGCTCCAGCTTCGGATGGTACAAATACCTACCTAGTTTCAGTACAGTAGTATCTACTACTAAAAGTTGTTGTAATTTCGTCAACTTTACTCGTACACTAAAATAAACAAATTTAGACTTTGTTTTAATTTGATTCCTCTATTTTTCTGCAGCAGACGTCCTCGGCTTTGGCCTTATTCCAAAATTGTTGTCCAGCTCCATTTCAATTCAGATTGCCACAAAATTTTGATTGTAGATTTTCTTTTCTTTGTTCTTATTTGTTATAATTTGTGTTTTTTTTTACCAAATCGCCACCACAATTTTAAAGCAAAAACAAATCAAGTGCAGTGATAATTTTCTTTACAGCAAATGCCCGAATCCTTCTGGAGTGAACGGCGAATTCAATACCGAAACTTGTGCGGCCTTTGTGGGGATGTTGACGACGCAATATCCGTCATAACAATGATCTCGTTTTCGAACAACTTGTACTTCATATGCATTCAACTTCTGAAGAGTATGAAGTAATGCATCTTCTTAGGCAAACATTTATCGCAAAGCTGAATAAATTTCCTTTCAGCAATATGCCATCGATTGCCCATGCATTGTACTTTTATTTTTCACTGTTTTTCCTTTTGGGACGAACCATGGCAGTGTCTTTGTATTCGGCAGATATTCACGACGAGTCGAAGAAGCCGCTGCGTTGCTTGAGATGCATTCCAAAAGAGTCTTGGTGTCAGGAGGTGAAACGATTCTCCGAAGAAGTCAGTACTGATCTTGTGGCACTTAGTGGTATGAAATTTTTTCATTTAACAAGAAAACTAGTGCTCAGTGTGAGTTTGCCGATTCAGTCAAAAGTTTTTGGTTATTTAAAAAGAAATGTTTTCTTGTAATTTCAGGTAGCTGGAACTATTGTCACCTACGAATTGGTTTTGATACAATTTCGACACGATAATACCCTGTGGGACTGCGAGCGGACGGATCTATAGTAAAAGTTGGACACGAGTTGTTATTTATACTATTGGAATACTATTGGAAGTACAATAAATGTTTGTATTATTTATTTTAAAATTATTCAATAAAAAACGGAAATTGTACCATGACTTTTGAATACAAAAATCGCAAAAAAGGTAAACTACCAGCAGACTATTATTTCGCGAAGACAGTCAATGATAAATGAAAACTTTCGTCCAACCGACTCTAGCGATATATGTACAAACTAAATTTCTTCAAGATGGACTACCACCGAGCTTTTAACAGCAGCAGTAGATGACAGATGACTTCGTAAGCGGCACGTACAAACTGTGATGTTGCATTTGCGATGTCTACCGTTTGCCTATCTAACTCCGTCCATAATCTTGAGCTTCACGAGCAGAGATGAATGAATAAAAGAGATGGATATCTTTCGTACGTCTATGCCCCCAAAACCCATTTGTTTACATTGTTGTTTTTGCAATTTCAATCCCTGTCTGTGAATACATATGAGCTACAAAAAAAATCTACTAATGACAGACCACCAATCAAAATTGAGAACGGCCGGCCGAATGTCATAATTCATAAAACACATGACATATGGCACATTCTCTTTTAGATAGGTCTGTTCGTTAGATATACGATTTTTCGGTTACCTCCAGAATGACCCCATTGTCTTAATCCGACTGGAAGGAACAACTTCTTTTGTATGTGGAATTATTAACTGACTATTTAATTTTATACGCGGATGAATTCATATATTTAAAAGAGTGGTTGGTGTACTAGGGTTCAAATTATAAGAACTTTGAAAAGAAACATTACGAAAGCATTTTGCGCTATCTAACGGATAAATTGCGATATTTACTTGTACGGCAATTATCTATTTTTGTTTTTTAAATCAAAAAAAAATTATAATTTAATTCTACGTGCAGTACTAAAATGTAGAAAAAAAAGAGTATTAAGGTTTTGAAATAATATAAAATAAACAATAAAAACATTTCATGCCGAATTATAGTAGATAGCCTTGATAGATTAGTACGTGACTAAAATGTTGGATTTTGCAATTTATATGCAAATTGGTTGGTAAATTGTAAATAATTTTAATTTCTGCTTGAGTTCAATTTAACAAGAAAACTTTTTTCATTACTCTCTTAATAAAAATAGAATTTGAATTGTTATTCATAACTATATCACCATATTTTCACTGCAAGCAAATTAACTGTCGACCGTCAAAATTTAAATTTTCCTAGCGTGTCTACTACACGAATGCCAAATATGAACTGTCAAGACTAATGTTTATCAAAATGGCGGCAAAAAAAGTAGTATACCTTCCCGGCGGACACCCTGTACTTCATACAGGGTCCGCCAAATAACTTTTTTTTTTTTGAAAGTGCTATAAAAAAAAACTACTGAATATTTTCTCAAATTTCTTTTTTTATTTGAAAGTACAATCCTTCCGGTTAATAATGGAAAATAATTTCATTCAAATGGCTGCCTCGGCTGGCCATGCAGTAGCTTACACGATCAGCTCTGCGGCTGATAATGCGATCTTCAAAAACAGGGCGCAAAACATCGAGTGTAGCTTCGGCTGTGTGGCACGTAGCGCCGTCCAAATGTTGCCAATATCCTCCTCTATCGATGAGGATGCCAGTTTCTTTCACTTTTTTCACAAGATAACGAACATACGGAGCTGACGGTGCTTCTCTTCTTCCAAATTCCGTACGCAATTTTCGCACACATTCTGCAACATTACCATGATTTTAAAAGTAATGTCGCAATATTTCCCAGCGTTATTCAAGCGTATACACAACCATATTCGTTCAGGGGAAGGATAAAACTAATTATCTGTCAAATCAGACATGAGCTAAGTGTTACCATTCGCGAAATAAGCACTAGTTGAAAAAAAAAAAGTTAGATGGCGGACCCTTTATTATTTCTGGTTTCTCTTCAAAGCAACAACAACAAACCCATTTAATTGAAAAAAAAAAATACAGTACCTATACAAAAAGTACAAAAGAGATAAAAACATTTATTAGCATTATTATATTTTTCGGCCCTTGGCTTTGAATGACAATTTCCCTGTCCTCTTCGGTTCTAAGAAACTCAGCAGATTCTTGATAAGAAAAATTTAAGTTCGCTTTTGTAAAAGCAAAAAGTGTAATTCTAAATATTTTTTTATAAAGGGTGATTTTTTAGCTGGTTTGGTTTTGGCAACACTGGTTTTGACAGCTGACGTGTGTTTAGTACCTTGTGTCACTGTCAAACAGCTTCAGTTTGGTTTGCAATTTAACCATGGATCGTCTTACAAATGAACAACGCTTGCAAATTATTGAATTTTACTATCAAAATTCGTGCTCGGTTCGAAATGTTCATCGCGCGCTGCTTCCATTTTATGATCGGCATTCTCGACCTTCTGAGCAGTCTATTCGGAAGATTGTGACCAAATTTCGCACCAAATTTACTTTGTTGGACATTAAACCACCAACACGTTTACGTACTGTGCGTAGTGAAGAAAATATTGCGGCCGTATCAGCTAGTGTGACAGAAGACCGCGAAATGTCGACTCGGCGCCGTTCCCAGCAGTTAGGCCTTTGTTACAGCACTACGTGGAAAATTTTGCGGAAGGATTTGGGCGTAAAGCCTTTTAAGATACAGCTGGTGCAAGAACTAAAGCCAGCCGACCTACCACAACGCCGAATTTTTGGTGAATGGGCTCTTGGAAAGCTGGCCGAGGATCCGCTTTTTTATCGAAAAATTGTGTTCAGCGATGAGGCTCATTTTTGCTTGAATGGGTACGTAAATAAGCAAAATTGCCGCATTTGGAGTGAAGATCAGCCAGAAGCATTGCAACAGCTACCAATGCATCCCGAAAAAGCCACTGTTTGGTGCGGTTTATGGGCCGGCGGCATTATTGGGCCATATTTCTTCAAAGATGATGCGAATCGCAGCGTTACTGTCAATGGTGAACGCTACCGAGCGATGATAACAAACTTTTTTTTGCCCGAAATGGAAGTTCTTGACTTGCATGATATGTGGTTTCAACAAGACGGTGCCACATGCCACACAGCACGCGAAACAATGGCGCAATGGCGAGGCGAGTTTAGTGAACAGTTAATTTCACGTTTCGGGCCGGTCAATTGGCCGCCTAGATCGTGCGATTTGACACCATTAGATTATTTTTTGTGGGGGTATGCCAAGGCTAATGTGTATAGGGACAAGCCCGCTTCGATTGACGCACTGGAAGCCAACATCCATGCATTCATTCGTGAGATACCGGCCGATATGTGTGAAAGAGTATGCCAAAATTGGACTCAGCGGATGGGCTACCTGAGACGCAGCCGCGGTCAACATTTGCATGAAATTATCTTTAAACATTAAATTGCAAGGTTCAGACTATCGATTCAAATAAATATGTCATTCATTTTTTCGAATTTTTTGTGTTTTTTTTTTAAAAAAATTTCTAAACCTCTTAAAAAATCACCCTTTAGTTACATTAGGCGCTGATTACATTTCTTCGTAAAAAAAACTTTTTCTTCAATGTTCGTAGTTTTTTCTTAAATTTTTATTTATTAAAATTTAGTATTCGGGAAATTTCATAGAATTTTTTGACGACCGGGAGATAAGTAAAAAGCCCGGAAGAACTGGAAACCCTAGGCAGGCTCCGCTCAGTCGTTTCCGCAGTTTATTTGTGTTTGAGTATATCGTGTACGACCTCTAGGAGTTTCATTTCGACAGCTTAAGCTTGTGATTTCGGTCAGCTAACAACCTCGACGACTTTTAAATGTCGAAGCAGAGCTTATGTCGTCTTTTGGTGTTTATGGCAAATTTGACGGTCGTATTTCGCCTGCATACTGTTATGGTTTCGGCTATTAAAATCTATGAAAACTGAGAGAGCCTTACCCATAATAACATAATTGTACTAAACCTTGCGGTCTGATTTCCAGCTCCCATCCACTAAATAAATCTCGTCTAGGACTTGCCATTAATAATAGCTGATACGAACAAGTTTTTAAGCTTGACCTTTAAGGGGTTAAATAAACCGGTTTAATCCATAAAACTGATGTTGATTTGTATGGTTAGCTCCTTCAAGCAATTAAGACCGCCGTGCCACATGATAAACTTACTCGCTTTATAACCGGAATGTTCATTAAAGTAACCCTACAGTTACTTTTGACTCGAGAGCCCTTTACTAGTCAACTAAAAAAAAATCTCCTGCCATTAATCTAACCCTCACACTCTTCCTCCCAACGAATAAACGAAAAAGTTCTCCACTCGAAGGCCATAAAATGTATCCCCATGGAGTTCTGTTTGCACAAAACCGCAGCTCCTTCTACCCGGTGGTCTAATTAAAATCTCATTAGACTGGCGATTTCAAAAAACGCCTTCAAGATGTACCGCCACATTTTGCGCTGATAACCTCAATCATATCGCGCGTACGGATATACAGCGTACGTTCTCACCTCTTGGACAAACAAAAGTCCAATTAATCAACCTTAAGGCTGGTGATTTTAAAATAGCACACGCAGGAAACCAGCCCCGCACAACTTGAACAGGCACTCTTATCGCCCAAATAAATCAAAGAGTAAACAATTATCGTAATTAAGCATTCAACTTAGCAGGTCACGCATTTGGGAGATTTGCATAAAAGCTCATTTACCGGCCGGGCCCTAGAGTAGTTTAAACAAAACACCATAATAAGCAAACAAGTGAACGGGAAACAAAGGATATGAATTCAGTGTTGAACTGATTGCTGTCGACTGCAGAGGCACATTCAAGTCATCATTATGAAGCACCTTAGACAAAATTACGGAATCGTATCAAAAGTCAGGAGACTCTCAAAATTCAGACTCACACCTCTGGGCTATCTGCAGAAGTGAGTATGACAAAGGCAATTTTATCCTGTTTGTCACCCTCTTTGGATAGGTCTAAGTATCACATAGATGCGGAGGTTCTTGAGTCCCTGCGGGACATGGAAAATGGCGAACGCTTGCTGAGCACTATTGGTATGCTTTGTTGTCCTCCCCCTGTGTGGGCAGCTGCAAGATGATGATTTCATATTGTATATCCTGGCAGGAAGTCTGAAACGCTCTCGAATGGGCACACGACGGAACTTCACTTACAATGGCAGCTTTCACGAGGCCATTGGACCAGGTAATTACATTTATCGTAGATTCACAAGATTCAAAAGGATCCATGACTGGCGAGATTGGGTAGAAGTTTATCTTTACTGCCCCACTAGTAGCGTATCGTGCGTGATTGGTGATAGTTTTATTCGGCGTATAATGCCAGTGGTTGGAGGAAATTAATTAGCATGGAAATGATTCCCATTAGTAGAGTGTAAACAAAAATAATCTAAATAACTGCAAAAGTTTCGCGAAAAGGTTTGCAATTTCGTGCGACAATAGCGATTGTCTTTGCAGGAGGGGCTTATCTTACTCGCGAGACGGATTTAACGTGAATGTTTCCCTTTGCTCGAAAGTTGGATAATTTGTTTCCAAAGTTCGATGGGTCGTTCGATGATTACATCTTTAATCGATGTTTTGGCGTGACATTCTGTTTAGATGAACTTGAGCCGGTATATTCGAGTACCATGCAAATGGAAGGACATTTGTTTGGAATCGTTTTGAATGTCTGAGAGAAAGATGTAGGTAGTAAACAGCTGTACAACTTTCGGGCACACTTTTCATTAAATTCTTCATTGGGAAATGCCAAGAAAATGCACATGGATATGATAGAACTTATTTGGAATAATGACAATGCCAATTTGACAGTGTTTTGTTGTCAATTTACCGCACAGCCTTCGACTTCGTTGTAGGATAGCTTCTGAGTTTTTCTCCACCTAAACAGATTATGTTTTTTTGCGACTGACTTTTATTAGTTTTCGAAATTTAACTGAGATTAATAGTTTGATCAGGGGAAAGCATTTCAAAACCAATTGACTTTTTCAATTTTTATTCGCTTAAAACTTCATTGTTAGTTACCCAATTAATAGGTCGCCCGAGGATTGGTTTGTTCCACACGCCATTGACACTGCGTACTTGGGACTCCGAAACTGTTGGATAGGATTTATTTTTTTTTATTTTTTTAACTTGAATTTAGTTAGTTAGTTTTAAAAGTGTTTTGCCAATCCGTTAACAAGGTGCATTAATTAACGAAAGAGTCTACTTTTTTGACTTGTGTCCCACCTCCTATCTTTTGAAACTGATTTTTTTTCCATACTCGTGAAACACAAAAAAATGGATATGGCACAAAGAAATTCTCATCCAAAATATCTGAAAGGCAAGAAAGCATGGTGTGGGACGCTAAAACTTGCATAAGAATCGATTACATCTTTTTTTATTAACAAAGTTATTAAAACTTTGCATTAAGCAAAAAATACAATAAAATGAAGAAATTATTTAAAGTGTTAAGTATTATGCCGAATTCACAATGTCGCGTTGAGCGCGTGTGTGCGCCGGCGCCCTTTGACACGCTTTATCGAATCTTTACGATTTTAAATGCCAAAGCGCGCGAACAAAAATTTTGTAAAACGAAATACTGCTTTGAAGCGAATGCGCGTTGAGAGAGTAGAGCATGACAGATTAAAATTTCGGTTTGGTTTTAACTAATGTACCCAAATAGAGAGCAGAATTCAAATTTTAATTCTACTCTTTTTTTGTCTTTTAGCTGTAGTTTTTGTGCAAGAATTAAAAAAGTATTCTCCAAAATCGATAAAAAAAATCATTCAAAGAATAATGTAAGGAACAACCTGAACAAAGATGCAAAACCAATGATTAATTTTATTTTTATCGAAGAAAATCTGAAGAAATAAGTATTAGCCCCACAAAAAAAGGAATTCGTAATTTTCTAAAACTAAATTAATTAATTAAGTTTTCTTAAAACTTGTGTGTGATAAATATTAGTGATTCTGTGCTACTCCAACTGAGAACGGCACACTCCATGGCATCAAATCAAACAATTCAATATTCTAAAGTTGTTAAACGCGCGTGAGAGTAGAGAGTAGGTCTACTCAGGCGTCGCGTTGAACTTTACGATATTTACGATCTAAAGTCGATTCAACACCTAAAGTTGTATTTTGTGTGGCAGCATATGAACGCCTTGTTTCTACATAATCTGTCAACGCACGCGCGCGTCAACGCGATATTGTGAATTGGGCATTAAACATTCACCTTAAAAAAAATTAAAGCAGTTCTACTGCTATCACAATACGTCTTATTATATAAACAAACTTTTAGTTTCTAAAGATTTAACAACGTTTCAAAGTATTGCTCATCGATATTAGAAATAAACGGAAGCAAGTCCTGTAAATCTTTTTTCTTTTCTTTTGATATGGTTTTTGATCTTCAACCATGTATGGCGTTTGCAGCCCCATTGTGTTCCGCCAGTAACTGAATTCATATCTTTATATACCGAATATCTCCACAACTGTAATGGAGAAATACTAAAATTTTGTTTGCGATCAGTGTCCCCAATAAATAGCATTTCTTTAACACGAGTGTACGTAGGACAAATCAATTCTCAACTTTCTTAATATTTTCTCTACGTGGAACAAATCTCACAAAAAATTTGCGAAAAATTATATAGAAAATTTGTCCCAAACGCCAAAATGGTTTATAGCATATTGAACAAAACAATTCTCAGGCGACGCTATGTCGTCAACACTTTCGACTTTGACGTTCAAAAGCATCGGCGACAAAATAAGTAAAAAGAATTTTTTATTTTATTATCAATCAGCAAATCGTTTCATCAACATTGGCACCACTGAACTAAAGTGGTACCAATTTTTTGAGATGAATGAAAAATGTATATTCCTTTCCATTTTGCCAATGGGGCTTAAAAATAAACACTTTTAGTTTCGACTCTAAATTTTAGTATGAAGTTCACAGTAGCAATATTTTGTATACTAATTTCGCGATTTAGAGCTTCCGTAATAAAGTCGAAACAAATTTTTTTTATTAGTTCGGCGCATAATTTGACAATATTTTCTAATTTTTTAAATAAAAAATTGTGAGGGATGGCCGAACTCATGCGAGAATAATTATTATTGTTACATTTAATAGTGGTTATTGGCTCCTTTCAGACAAGTTCTTTTACTCATTTTGTAACCTAGTTTTTCGAAGTTTTAAACATGATGCTAAAAGGATTTGTGCACTTAAGCATTTTTTTTTTGGTATTTTACGTTTCGCCAAATTTTTTAGACACAAGTTGCAAACACAAAATTTAAGGGTTAAATCTGAATGCTAGACACCTCAACGTATATTGGGCGTGCATTTTTGTTAGAGATATTATATTTGCGGACAGGTTTAATGCTCTTTGATATTTTTTTGGCTTTCTAGTACAATTCCAGTTTTGACTTTTGACATTTGGAATTGGCACTTTCAAAAGTGGGTTCATCTGAAGTGCAGTTTAATGGCCGGAACTATTTTTGTTGAATACAAATCCTTGATTTCACGGTAATATTACTTTAATATATATATAACATCAACTATAGATCATTCATGCAACGCGTTTCTCCAGAACTTTTGTGTTTTTTTTTCGCTTTTACGGTACATTTTTCAAATAAATTGTATGACTGGGGAGAAAGAGGCACATTTGAATCTTAAACTCTTATGTCATTCAAAATTATCCGGTTCCTCCAATAAATACATCTCACAAACGGAGTTCCTTACCATAAACTTTTTTTACACGCTTACGAAAAAAACCGGCTTTCGGAAGACGATTGACCGAACAGGTTTTTGAGTACTAAATAGAACGACATTGCCACATTCAAATTTTAGTTGATAAATATTCTAAAACATTTATTTATTGAGATTTTTTACTATCTTTTTGAGAAATACTCGGAGCCACCGCACGTTAAAAGGCAGGGGGCACCTCAAACTCCTTTAGGGTTTGAAGTTATATTTGGCACTTTTGAATGAAAGCATTTTTTTAAGATGTATTTCATGCGATTTGGGGACCATTTTTAAACGCATTTTGTACCGCAATTTCATGCATGATAGACCAGGCGTTGTTAACATGCCCTCTTTGGCGTTTTTGAATTAATTTGTAGAAGGAAAATTATTTATCACACTATTATCATTGTTTACGTTCTCTTAGACGGTTGAAAATCTGCATTTATTTAAAATGTTCAACTTTTGGCAAGATTTTGTCCAGATTTTTACGAACAGTTTTGCTTGTTATTTTTTGCTTTTTTGAACAAATTTTTAGACGGAATTTTGACGTGAGTTTGAACACATTTTTGATGCGTTTATAGATTAGTTTTTGGAGGCGTTTATCTCTTAAGAGTACCGTTAAGGAAAAAGATATTTTTAATAGGTTTTTGAGCTGAGCTTTTGGTGTTTTTGACGCCTTTTGGACACATTTTGCATATTATGTTCGCACGAGTTTCTTAATGTGAGTTTTTAACGTGTTCTTGGCCCAACTTCTGACGTCTATTGACTTCTTTCATAAACGTATTGGATTTATTGTACATTTTTTTAGGCGCGTTTTTTTGACAGTAGTTTGAACACATTTTTGATGCATTCATACATTTATATTTGAAAGTGCATTCCTGTGAGGAGTACGGCTGAGAAAATATTTTTCGGACACGTTTTTTAACGCATTTTCAAATGAAACTTTAAATGCGAAGCTTTGAAGCGTCCTCGACTCGACTTTTGATACCTATTTAGACCTCTTCCTTAAGCGTTTTGTATTCCTCTTATATTTAATTGCACTACCCACGCAGTTTCTTTAAAAGTTACGTTACACAAGCTGTCAAAAGAAACCTAACAAATGCAGAATGTTTACGATCTGACTAGGATAATAAATTTGGAAGATAGGAAGACGCGGGGCTTTGCTTTCGGGGGTAGTTACTGACTTAACCTCATACAACATATCTCTTTTAAACGACAAACTAAGCCTAAGTTAACAAATTACACTCTAGGGAATTCCGTACAAAAACAATATAGATACACGAACACATTATTTCGTCGACCATCAGATTTCAAACGTCGGTTGTACTTGACTTCTAATTAACAACATTTCTAATTCACTATTTACTGGCTGTGGCATACGGGGAAACACTACAAAAGGGGCTACGGTAATTAATATGCCAACACTCAGTGTCTGCCAATTCAATTCGATTTCAAATTAGCTCTACGTTCAACGTCCACAGCAACCTTTCAAACAATCATTTAAAATGACACTTGGGGTGAAATTTACACACGAAATAATGACGTTGCTTGAATGACATCCCCATCACCACACACTATTATATGTTACGAATATGATGTGCTTTTGACAGTTCTAGTTATGGCACAATGCTTCTGTTTGATGCCCATCCGAGGTGTGAAGTCCCGAAACGCCAAGGGTCTGTCGTTCTCGTGGCTCAGCTTTCGTGCCATCTACAGCCTTGTGTTCCTGCTCATAACTGTGATCGATACAGCTCTAACCGTGAACATGGTCGTTAAGAATGATGTCGTCGATTTCCGGAGTATAGGTGTGTTCCTTGGTCACACACACATGTCAGATAATGGACTGACGTCTTTCTCGTCCGCAGAGCCAATCGTGTTCCACATTTCGATTTTCATTGCCGCAGTGGGGTTCCTGCGACTGGCACAGCACTGGCGATTACTCATGCTGCACTGGGCGAAGGTGGAACAAGAACTTCCGCCATACCAGAGCGAGAAGGATAAAGGACAGCTGGGCGTCCGAATAAAGATGATTACCTTTGTGGCCATGATGCTGTCATTAAGTTGTCTTTTCTTTTCTTTCAAATCACATATTCATAGGGATCCATCTAGTTAACAAATGTCCTTTCATATCGTTGCAGTGGAACACTTGCTGAGCACTATATCGGCGATTCACTTTGCTAATTTTTGCCCTTCACGAGGGGATCCCATCGAATCGTATTTTGTGGTGGTGGTGTCGCAGGTGTTTGTCGTTGCTGACTACACACCCTGGCTGGCGTGGATCGCCAAACTGGAAAATGTCCTGCTGACCTTCGGCTGGAGTTACATGGACATATTTGTGATGATAATCGGCGTTGGATTGTCGTCGTTATTTCAGCAGGTCCAACGGACACTGACCGAAGTGGAGGGTGAGGTAAGTACGTTATAATCGTCAAAGTGTCGGTACTGTGCCACGTCCACGATGTTCCTAGCAAGTGCCTGCGGAATTTTGGTCTGAACGTCGACGGCAGTATCGAAGCATCTGCGATCTGATCGAAGAAGTCGACGATGCAATTTCCATGATTACCATGCTGTCGTTTGCCAACAACTTGTACTTTGTTTGCATTCAACTACTGAAGAGTATGAAGTGAGGCGATGTCCGTTAAGGCGCACAGTATCCTAAAGTAAACCATTTTTTCTCCCCAGTAAAATGCCATCAGTCGCCCATGCGGTTTACTTTTATTTCTCACTGATGTTTCTGCTGGGGCGAACATTGGCGGTGTCCTTGTACTCGGCAGAAATAAACGATCGCTCAAAGGAACCACTTGCTGTGCTGAAATGTGTTCCCAAAGAGTCATGGTGCCCGGAGGTAGAGAGATTCGCTGACGAGATTTCAAAGGACGTAGTTGCATTGACTGGATTGAAGTTCTTCAATATTACCCGGAAGTTGCTGTTGACAGTGAGTTTGTTTTCGCACTGTTTATTATTTTCGGATTTTCGAATTGACTGTGTACTTTCAGGTTGCCGGCACCATAGTCACTTACGAATTGGTGTTGATACAGTTCCACGAGGATAAAAGACCATGGAATTGTGGGGAATAACTTCCGGAAGCGGGATGCGGTGGATGTGATATGTAGTTGGGATTGGGAATGTTGTTGTCAAGTTTACTTTGGAAATACAAGCACGTACACTAGTTTTTGTATCACAGGAAAAACGGATATCAGTCGGTCAATACGTGACAGTCCGGACATGGTTTAAAATGGAGTTAAAAATGTAAAAGTGCTCACAATAGTTTGTACAAACAAAGGAGATTAGTCGGGGACTACCCGGACTCCGACATAATCTGCGCGGTTACAGACCGTCTTTTAAAAATAGGTGCGACCTGTACACAACAGAGATTCCAATCGGGGAAGCTCAATCACAACGTCTAGTGCCAGTCCGCAAAAGCCGAATTGTACTTCAGGTAAAGCTCCACTCCATTCTAAAATACGCCACCCATGTTTCAAACCCCGGTATTAAAGGCAATGCGCAGTCAAACGGCCATAAATGTCCTTAGATTAGATGCGATTGGGTCATAATTAAATTTGCAACTCTAGGAGCATAACCAAATTAGGATAGACTCCCAGACGTTTAGGACTCACAGTCTTCGCCAAAAGGCCAAAATCAATCAATCAATCTTCTTAACTCTGCGCTGATTTGAGGACACGAGAAATACACCTCATTTATGTAGAACACCCGAGATCCAAGTCACGCCATTCTGAATTCCACAAAAAAATGTTCAGCAAATCTCTGTATTTTAGCATACACGTGATATCTATAGTAGGTTACCTATCTACACGGATATCATATATACCTTTACAAAAACGAAGACTCTAAAGTACAAATTGTGTCTTAAAAAAGACGAACTGAATTAAGCTACAAACGATAAAAAAAAGTATGTTCACATGGGTTTTGACTCCTTTTGAGGCTCAGCCATTTGCCCCTAGATGGTGCTGCCAACACTATGTGGCTTCCCCACAACCTCTACCCCGTTTTGTTCCACAAGGCAGAAAGCGACGACGGTGCGAGCGATTATCGACTGTCAACATGTAAAACTACCCAGTCAGCCATCTTTTTTCGTTTTTCTTCGTGATATAGAAGCACATTAGTATAAGAGAGAGAAATCTCTCAATTTCAAGAGAAATTCAGGAAAAATTAAAAAAATATGCCATTTTGACATTATCGTAAAATGCACCATCTACAAAATAGGTTGGAATTGAATTTTTTATAAGCTAAATACCTAATAAACTTACCATTTTGAATGCGCTGATATGTTACTTGTCAAACTTTTGAGCTGTCACTTAGTTGTCAGTTTTCATTTTTCATTTTTCAGTAAAGCCTAGTATACCCTTCCAGGAAAGTTCAAATTAAGCGTCTCTCCAATGCTTCTCTCCACCACTTCGCTTAATGTTCGCTTAATTTTGACAGTGTAGGTTCCGTAAAAAAAAAATTCTGTTGGTAAAGCTGACTTGTTCTATTTAGTCACTCGGTACATGTTTCCACTTAAAATATTAAAAAAAACAACCGTGAATAGAAGACGGTTAGAAGAAGACTTTGTAATAAGTGCAGCTGTGCAAGTCATACCAATAGCAACAAACCAAGGGCGTTTTTTAACTAAGTAGGTCCGGCAAAAAAAAATATTCCATTTCTAAAAGAAATTAAATTAAACAACAACACATTTTTTTGTGTTGAATTTGCTTTGAAATACCGATATTTTCCCTGATCTGTCAAAATTTTCTGTAGATATTTTTCGTACAGTGGCTAACAAGTTTAGCTTGAACTGCGTACTGCTTGGCTAAACTGCTTTCCTTAATTTTATGTTTGGAGACATTTTTGTATGGGGCTTAATTTAAGCGCGAGCAGCATACTAGGCTTAAGTTGAAATTCGGCGAGTACAAAATTAGGAAAAAATGAAAAGAGGGGAAATGGATTTCTCTCTCATTTTTTTTTCAATTTTCTCAGTACGCACACTTTCTTATCAAATTTTTAATAATTTTACGTTCGCAAAAAGTACCGCTTTTTCGTAACCTCATTTTGTACATTTTCTTCTTCTTTTTTTTTTTTTTTTTGAATTGTTCTTTTTTAATAAACGAATCTTAAACTTATATTGTAATCATTGAAGATTAGTTTAAGTTGGTTTCAAAAATACCTAAATAAAAAATTCGGTTCGCCTTAACTCCATGACTAAGTCGCATGGTAACTCAGTCCGATTTGCGATGTACGATGCTGTCATTGCCATTAAATCGAGTCTGCAAAAGTGATTCATGGGCTTTATACCACCTGACTCTACTGCAAAGAGAAATTCATGTTTCCGCAGAAATAATCATCGATATCTGTTATCGGATATCAGCCTTTTTTTTTGAAAAAAGATGATGAAGGCACCATAGCGACGATAAAAAAAAAACAATTTAGTGCAAGCTGTCGGTCTGATTGAGTCTCACGTGTCACCTTACCATAGAAATTTGAACTTTGCTTTTACATAAGCCAACGGGGTAACTTACACAAAAGGCCGATTAACTACATCAGTTCCAGTGCAGCGAAAGCGTTTTGATGATGATTTGCCAAACAACACCGAACAATGAGTGCCAAAAATTACAGCACGATTTGACGGAAATAATACGAGCCTATATGGCAAGACATCTAACCCGCCATCAAACTCCACCATATTAGTATTCACGGTAAGACCCTCTACTCCGACAACTTCAACTGGAAATATTTCGAACCATACATTCCGAGGGATTTATATTTTGGCCATTCCCGCATAGCCAGCATCAACTGAGCCCCACAATTAACTTCCTTGATTACACACAGCGCCCATAATAATCTGCAAAAATCCTTTACACCTTCCACACCTGCTCGGCTCAGCACAGCAGCAGCAGCAGCAGCAGCAGCATGCTCAATTTCCAGGAACACAAATTATCCCATATTCGAGCAATTCCAGTCACGTTAATCTGTCCAAATAAAATTTACCCAGCACTTTTCATTTCTGGTCACCGCAAACAGTGACAAGCATTCGCGTTTGGGATTCCATTCATATCGGACCACCATCATTGTTGGCAGCTTCTTACCTCTCCAACGGCACCGGTGCAATGCAGACATAAATATTTCCATCTCTCCGACCGATAGCCATTAACTCCTCAGGGGCGAGATTATTCTTCGAATTCCTGTAATTTCGTCAACCCGACTGGGTGAAACCGCATTGGTTCCGTTTCTGCTGACTTTGCGGGTGCAGCATGAGGGCTCCGTGTCATTAAAATTTAATTAATGGAAAAGGTATCAAAATATTCAACGAAAAATTCAATTAAAACAAATAAAACAACCCCAGCAGGAAGCTAAGCTCATTATATTTGTTTTTGTTTACCTCGAAAAATACCGCCTGAATAAATAAATGGACCTACGTCTGAATTTTTAATATGCGGTTTCCTCCTGCTCTAGTATTTCCGTCCGGATTTTCTTGCTGTTTTCGTTTTTTTCTTCTTGCTAAAGTTGATGGCCACTCTTCAGCCAGTTATTGCGTCTCATTATGATGGTAGGTGCGTATCAATCCACCTAGCGGTATGCACAGTATTGAGAGACACATTTCATGATTTCATTGTCGATATCTCTTTGTGCGTGGGGATTGTGGAAGTGAGTAACTGGTCAGGCGATCTGTATTTGGATTTCGATTCAGAGTCAGACTCGATTTCATTTATAAAGTGTTACGCGTGCGCTCTCGTCATAAGGCATTGTCGCAGGTATTTTCTTCTTGTGTTGCGCACTTGTCAGGTGCTGCGAAAAAATGTGTATCAACTTTTTTATCTGTTATGGTCATAAACTGGATAAGTAAATATGCGGTCTCGAGGGAGTCGACCAATTAATTTGAATTTGTTGTGGAAGCGTGACGTGCTAGGCAACTCAAGTAGGTTCCAACAGCATGCGCCTTGTATCTATTAGCATAATATGCACCCAAACTAACAGTGAAGGTGCAGATTTGAGAAAAGGAGGGAACTTATTATGCGGATGTGAGCATTCGCAAACATTAACAGTTCGAATGCGATTTCGATGGGCTACAAAAGAGTACCAGGTATGCGTTGTAATCTTGTAGCGGAGCTTTTGTTTACACTTGGCTGCAAGTGAATGGAGAAACTTACTTAGCCGGAAACTGGAAGAACTAAATTTCAAACACAACAGTTGTCGGTAAAGTAAAAGAGTCGCATAGATCAAGTGTCGGGTGGATGCTATCTTGTTCAATGTCCATTTTTCAAAATGTTGGGAAATCGATTTTTAAAGTTCAGATTGAAAATTTTTGTTTATAACAGAAATTTTTTGATTGGTTTTGATTTTTTTCTGAAAGCCTTGACAATTTTGTTTTAAATACAAGTCACAGAAATTGTTTTTCTTTTATTTTGAAATAGTTAGAAATTAAAATCAACGAGGAAGTCATTTTGGTTATTGAACAAAGTTATATGGAGTCACAAAAAGTTGGTAAAATTTTTGGATATTGAACAGAAAATCTCAATATTGAACAACATAGAAAAATCACGAAAAGAGAGAAAAAAACAGAGCTGATTATGTTATATAGAACAAAAAATAGTTCTATTGTTTAAATAAAGAATTTTGAAAGAAACAAGGAACACAACATATAATGTTGCAATGTTTTCTTTTAGAGCGAATCAAAATCATGTGCGTTTAATAAAAAAACTTATTTGTTTCTCAATTCAAATATTTTTTTCATCAAAAAGTTACAAAAAATACATTCTTCTTTTAGGAACGAAAAAGAAAACAGAAATTCTTTTGCTTAAGTCTAAGTTCTTATTTCATACTTTATAACTCTACGTACTAAAGTTAAATAACCAAAGGTATACATTTTATAATAATAAAAATATAACTTTGCTTCAAGCAAGAACTTAAAAATAATAATATAGGTATTTAATGAATTCTCATAATATTTTCATAAGAACGTCGGTCGTGTAGGTATGTTTGGCATGTATGGTAGCATGGCCTGAATATCTTTTTTCTTTTCTTTTGTTAGTTTTATGTTGAAATTGCTTTGTTCCACTTTTGGAAGTTTGCCACCTCTTGCAGATCTTGTAATTTTCCACTTTTTGAAATGCTCAATGTGTTGTTTTTTGAAATATATGCAAAAGAAGGTCACTGTTTTGGTATTCAATTTGTCTACACCCTTTAAAAGGAATCATGTTAAGGTCCAAACTAGCCTTATTGAAATTCAATATATCTTCTTTTTCTAGTTGTGATATTGTAATCTTAATTTTGCTATGTTCACTCCGTTTAGAATTCTTATCAGGGAAACGGGGCTATAAACTTCTAAGTCCTTGATGTATTTCTCTATTCCACTGTGAACCGGATCAACTTCTTCCACTTGAGATTGGCCAGGTTCAGAGTATTTGTGTGTTATTGTTTCTATGTTTTTATTAGCAAAAGGCATTAAATATTCGCTCGCGATCTTCAACCAAATTTTTTTTATAACAGTCATGACTGCAAGTAATGTTGCAACTGAGCGAAACTTGAATATTACGTTTTCTACACTTGGGACCTTTTGCATTATGATATTCCTGCCCACTCTGACGCAATTCCTTATTTATGTTTCTTTTCCATAACGAGGGAGTTGACATTTTTTTCTTACCCGATCCCCGTAAAGTTTCCTTCGGTGAAAATCCCGACTCTTGCTCAGATTCTCGTAGCTCATTTTCCAATGAAAGCTCAGCGATTTCTTGTTCAGATGGATTCTGATATATCATATCATAACATAAAACAAACATAATATAAAAAAATTATTCAAAATAAACGAATTAAAAATCATAATATTTGCTTAGAATAATACCTTAAAAGTATTTTGGGATACTGCAACAATTCTGCAATTTGACCTGAACTTTCAGTAGTTTCTGATTCAATATCACCAGTAATTTTTTTTTAGAACTTCGTTATTGTTAACACTGACATATAAAATTTTGTTAAAATCAATCCTAAATATGTGGGGCAAAATTTATATGTGGACCAAGAAACGAGAAAATCGCACACAGCCATAAGGACGTAGTAAAAATAGATGTGTTGAACTTGCGCGCAGAACCGAAATTATTTCAAGTTGAAATTACCAAACAGTGAAGGCTATTATAGCTCGGAGGCTGCTAGGCTCCGCAATAGTCTCTGGAAATGTTTCTTTGGCCTGAAAAGGCAATTGAGTAGTGAAGCCCTGCTGAGGAACACCAGGCCGGCATTATTTTAAGACCCTCATAACCCCAGTTAGTCAAAATTCTTCAAGTAATTTTCTACCCCGCTTGCATTTTTTTGTCCACAATTCGATGTTGAAGATCAGTTGTTTGGTTCGTCTGTCTTTTGCCATGACACCCCCCCGGGAAAGAACTGTTTGCATCTGTCACACATTTTCGCTGGCGTTCTGGACGTATGCATTTAAAAATAAAAGCTGCCCAAAAACCACCCCAAATTAGATTTGGTGACCAAATCCCGAATTTACACATTCTATAACCGTTCGTCTGATAATTTATACAGCCTCGGTCTTTTGGTCGGCTAGTTTAAGGCCGGCATACTCTCGTGGCTATGCTTTATCTGTGGCGGTTGTCGGACTGTATTACAAGGATGTATTTAATTATGCTAGCAACCGTGACGGTGTTAGCAAAGCCGATCACATTGAGTCGTATGAATAAAACGTAGCAATTGCTTTTACTCAAGAGAAATGTAAAAATCAAAGCATTTGCTACATTTCGTATGAATAAAAACCAATTGCAGCATTTATGATATATAGAAGCTTAATTAATGCTTTTCTAGGCAGAACTTTGAGAACTTCTCCGGTGATCAAATCATAACCAGGAGCTTTCTTAGGTTTAAGAGACTCGATTACACATTTTAGTTCCCTTAGCGTTGCATTTCTGAGTGTAAAATCGTCAGTTAGTAACTCCGTCCCACTATTGGTACCGTCGTGAGCCGCCTGACCATCGTACGGTTTAAAGGTTTCTTCTAGATGGGCGGCAAAAACGTCCGCTTTTTCTTTATCTTCCCTTGCCCATTTATTTTGATTTATTTTTACCTCAACGAAGCGATCAACTTCAACCTCAAGTTCATAAGCTGTCGTAAGTGGAACGCTCAGTTCAACATTCTCTTCAATTTCGTTCCTAAAGTCTTCCCAGTTAGTTGTTTCACCAGTTAATCTCGCTGGCTCTAGGTTATTGACTAGTTTTACGCTCAATGTTAAAATAACCCGTGAATGATCAGATGACAGATCAAAGCTCTCTTCGACTTTAATGTGGTTGGTAGATATTCCTTTCACGACGAAAAAATCAATCAGATCAGGTATTTTTGAAGTATCAGTTGGCCAGTAGGTCGGTTTGCCCGTCGAGTGGAAATCACATCACAAAATTAATAATGAAACACAACATAAAAAGCTAATTCGCAATAAATATACGAAAATTGTTTAATTTATGGGACAATCAAAATCGATTTATTATTAAAATTTTATTGGTTCCATCTAGGTATTATTAATTATTTCAACTACCACAATTTCGAGATGACATCTATTGTCAACAATGCCGCAACAATTTGATCTTCAACCGCTTCACTTGGCAAATCCACTCACGCCCAATAGGTGGCTCTAGCATTCTATGGAGAAATCCAAGATGGTTGTCATTTTGTTTGACTTATTTTTCGCATAGAACCACGAGCGCGAGTTATGTTGGCGTCATTTTCTGGGCAGAGAATGGAATGTATGGAAGTGACATTTCACTAGCAGTCCATACATAATAAGTCAATGAAGGACATGTACAGCGAAGCAAATGCTATGTTCGAATTTTCGAACTTACTTTAGCAAACTAGGTTTTTATTCATACCGATTCAAAGCATTTGCTAAGGGCTTTTACTTTGCTAAAACCTTTTACTCAAAGCAAATGCTAGTTTTTATTAATACGGCCCATTAACGCCTAGCGGTAGTCCTTTTTTATACACTACTAGCTGGACCCCGTATAGCTCCGTTTTTTCCACAATGAATTTTCTTTCTGCCTAAAGGCTGGTACGCAGCTATTCCGGAACAAAAAATCCCATACAAAAATGACACAACGAAATCATGAACGAAAAATTTCGCTCTCCTTTTCGTTTTGCAGTACGCAGCTGCTGCGAAATGATGGCGGAAAAGTGGGTAATTGTAGTAGATTGCTTGGTACAATTATCCACTCTCTTATCGCACACGTTTATTGTCCAGGACATTATTTGCTTGCGAAAATTTCACATTTGTACTGCAGTATTACCAGCTTTTATAAGAGGTATGGAGCCAAATTTAAAAATCATGGAGCCAAAAAAGACAAGCTCAAATATAAAGATTGCAAATTCTTTGAAACGTGAAATTTTTTTACGACAGTATTTTTTATTTAATGGTTTCCTATTAAATGTTTTGAAACTAAATCTATATATCCCAAGTAACAATTTGACTTCGGTAAGGTGCGATCGAAGCTATTTCACCTCCCGCAATATTAACTGCATAAGGTCTAATGGAAACACATTTGGCGCACTTTAATGCAAGTATTTACTGGAACAGCTTGGATAGACCTTACTCAAAACACAACTTCTTCGTCTGAATGGCAATTAGCATCCACGGAAGCATCTCACATTTATCAGCATTAGGTTATTACTTTGTTAGGGCCTTACCGAAACTTTATGCTTTATAGAGGCTCAAAAATGAACAAGAGAAATATTTATGTTTTTTATTACATTTTTTTAATTTAACATTTTCTTATTTTTTAATTTTTTTTTATCCTATTAATAAATGTTATCCAATGACTTTAAGCAATTTTCATGGAGTTTAGTTTACATTTACATACTCGTTATAATTTATATTTTACTTAGGTGCGTCGCACTGAGAATCGAACATGGGTCCTGCTGCGTAGTAGTCCAATACACTACCCCCTAGGCTAATTCGTCATAATACTGTAGCAGTGATAAATCTGAACTACTTGATACATTTTAGAGTTTCGTTAGGATTTGCAATAAACTTGCAGCTTACTCGACCGAAGTTGTAAGCAAGACATTTAGTGTTACTCAATTTATTTATGGGCGAAAAGTGTTTATTTAGAATCACATTATTGACATATTTTTCAATGTGCTAAAAGTGTTTTATTTTTTGTCATTTTTCCCCGATTCATTGATTATGGTTTCTTTAGACAGCTTTGATAAAGCCTCCATATTTAAGTTAGGAGGAAGTACGAGTAAGTGCTTCTGTACAGCTTCCAATCGCAAGCGGTTGACTGCATGACAGTTCATTGCTTCGGTCAGAAGCTCTAAAGAAGCTTCTAGGAAGCGCTTCGAACCACAAGCTTTATCGAAGCAATTCACTTTCCACACATCTCCAGACACATTTCCAGATGTCTAATAGAGATCTTATCGAAGCTTAATTTCATATCCCTCTATAAAGCCTGTGTATATGCTTCGTAAAGGAATTACTGAAGTTATTATCGAAACAATTGCTTCGAAATAGATCAACTTCGTTTAATAAAGACTATAGAAGCTCTATCGAACCTGTTGCCTACAGAAATTACAATTTTTACCGAAGTAGAATTGTTACTTGGGATACCTACAACAAATAAATTGCTGTACCTTAGGCTGGTAAAAATGACCGTTTTGAATGATTTTTGCTTTGTTCGTCCTGAGTTCGGAAAATTCTCAACAGGTGGCGCTGCAGGCACTTTTCGTTTTTCATCTAATTATCTACGTATACAGAAATAAGTCGCATTATTTTTGAAATTCATGATTTGTTTCTGAAAATTTCAGATGAAAGGTGGCGTCAATATCAAGTCTTTTTTTATATACGGTCTTTGTAACAGAAAAAAAAACCAGAAACATTTGGAAGCAGTAAGATTCGCAAATTTGCGTAATTTGGTCCTGTTTGACCTGACTGTCATACTAAGTGCGTTCGGTGTATTGTTATTTAGAAAAAAATAAAACATACAAAATGGGGCGTTATCCCTCGCGGTTTTCACTGAATGTAAGAATTTAGTTGCATGAAATCGACAGCTGACCACTTTGGATGCCTTTTTTTTGCAGACCCATTGAGCCTGTCGAAATTCGAATCTTTACTGCCGACGGTTGATGAATACTTTCTCTGAAAGTAAGACGCATCTGATTTTGATCAAACTATTTGGCTTGAAATTTGTGTGGCCTCAATTAAAGAAACATATTCTTGGATATATCTTTTCAAATTTTATTTTCCTACATTTTTCAGAAACTATTTACATTAAAAGTAGCTTAAACCAAAAATAAACGACTAACACTAAAAAAATTGTCTAAGAAATATATATTGGCCCAGTTGTGTAGACATGACTCGCTAGCACGTTCTTAGATACTAAAACAATACAAAAAAAAAAAACAGCTGTTATTTGGAAGGCATCTAACCAATGTAGCTCCTCAGGAGGCTGTGTGGGTCTGAGAAGGTCTTTTGGGAGAAGCTAAGCGAATGTGGCGGCAGCGAGTTGAGGAAAGGTGGATGGTCTGCATATGATCTGAAATTAAAGGAATCGTAAGAACAACTTCCCACGACTAGTGGCTATGAAATGTAGATACTCACTTGAAATATGGAACCGGGTATGGTTTGGCAATGGGAACAGGGAATGGCTTGGGAACTGGCACCGGAATTCGGATTGCATATGGTCTTGGCACTGGAACGGGGATGGGCTGTCTAAAGGTTGTAAAGATGTTCTTTGTTATTACGGGGGGATAGAGGCCGTAAAATGTTTTCTTTGGAGGTTTTGGTTTTGGTGCTGGTTCGGGTTCAGGTTCTGGCTCTGGCTCTGGTTCTGGTTCTGGCTCTGGCTCTGGCTCCGGTTCTGGCTCTGGTTCTGGGGCTGGTGGTGGAGGTGGTGGAGGTGCAGGAGGTGCTGGGGCGGTATACATAGCTGATAGTTGGATTGGGACAAATGCTGGTAGCGAAACTGTGAGTGGTACTCCGGGTGGTGGAGTAGCTGGTGGTGGCGGCGGTGGTGGTGGAGCTGGTTCTGGTTCAGGTTCTGGTTCGGGTTCTGGTTCAGGCTCGGGTTCAGGTTCAGGTTCTGGTTCCGGCTCGGGCTCCGGCTCCGGCTCTGGTTCAGCGCCCTTCAGAGATTCAAGTAAGGCCTGTAGGTCTGCCTTTGTGATCTCGCTGATACCAATTCCTCCATGGCCGCCGTATCCGCCAAGACCAAGGCCTCCTAGGCCTAGACCGCCATATCCCAGTCCACCCAAGCCACCATACCCAAGGCCCTCCAATCCGTAAAGTCCGCGATTAATCCGCAATAAACGCATCCCAAGCGCTTGTCCTGCGATCCCCAGCAGTAGCACAAACCATCGCTGTGGAGGACAAGGTTACTTTAACTTGCACAAGTAGGTGCTCTGCAAATACTCACGATAGACAACTGCATCTTTGAAGTTCTTGTAGTCCTGTTCAAGCTGAAATCTGTACGACTTCCTCACTATTAACCGAATGAATTGGAATTGATGTCAGTTTGTGAATCTCACTCAGTTTATATAGTAGATCCGAATCAAGTCTGCCTCTCTATTCAGTCCCAGATATATGGTGCTGCTGACGAGGAAACAGCATCAGCAGACAAATGTTGCTCCAAATGTTACAGTTTCATTCATCCGCACTGTGGTGACGGCTCTGGCTGTGTGTGAGAAAGTGTGGCAGCCACAGTGGAAACCGCTCTGCGTCGCCTAATATAGGGGTGCCAAGTGCTCAACTAATTTGGGTTAACTGTCCAACTCGGAAGTGTTATCACATCAATATGGTTACTCTTCTTTTAGATGGTCGGCGGAAGTGGACATGGGCATGAACATGATGTGAAGTCAAATGGTTGCGTTATGCAATTCGATGTGAAGTTGAATGATACCTATCCTATGTGGATAGACATAGATTGTGGTGTAGTTATGGCTTATTGTCCACTGCAAAGTGTGTTGATGGGTAAAGTTTGTTGACGTTTGACTCAATGTTTGTTTTCTCTGTGCAGATGGGCAAAGATCCTCTTTCAAAAGTAACGAGTTTCGTTTTGATTCGAGCCATCAAAAGATCGACAAAATTTTGACATTTACACTGTGATTTGATTATGTCTCGGAGTTAACCGGCGGCTATAACCTGTCTTCTGTTAAGGTATCAATAATAATTTTTTTAATATAATTTTTTTTGGTCGGCCATTTTGGTTCTCAGGACAATGAAAAATAACATTCAACCAGGATATGAATTTTTACCTAAGACTGAGGCAGCTGAGGAAGCTAGTTCGATTTTTTTTGTTAGATACAATTTCTGGCCCATCAAAACAAAAAAAAAAAAGTGTCAACAAACGCATTAAATACCTTCGAAAAACACTGCCAAAAAATCATACAAAATGCGGCAAAATAGAAACCAAAAGCACCAGTGCCGTAGCCAGGATTTTGTTTCCGGGGGGGGCTAGCTTCCAAATCTTACGAGGAATTCTCTTGTCAGATCGTGAACACACTTTACCTCAGCTCTTGCAAAACTGAAACAAATGACAGATCCAGTTTGAAAATTGACATTATGTTCTGAAAAAAAACTTTTAATTTTTTCTGAAATTGAAAAAGAAAAATTATTTTAGATAATGGAGACAGTAAACACGAAGTTGATATCATGAGAACTTCTTTTTCTGTCCATTTTTTGACTGGATTTTTCCTTCGGTGGCATTTACGTTATTTTGCATTCTCTTTATTTTTTTCCGAGAGCTACACACCACGATTAACAATTTAGCGAATTGTCAACTTTACAAGGCTACACTTTACTCTGTTGTATTTTTCGGTTACAATAGGGTCAGGGTATAGATAAAGTGCAAAAGTGTAGCGAAATTTTAGTCAGTATATTTAGTTTTTGTAGTGCGAAAAAAAGTTGCACCTTCGCACTTTCGCAGCCAGTTGCATCGGATCGTGAATACCCTTTATATTCCAATTCACTGATTTTTATTAGTTTTTAAATCGTATGTACTTAAACGAACATATTTATTTTATTTTTCTACACGCATTTTTTAAAAGCAGATGTCTTGGTTTTTTTTTTGACATGAGATCAATCACCTTATCTGGGTCTACACTAAAATTCGAAATTTCGCTTTCACACCTGACAATTTAATTGCATTAAATTGTTTGAGCCCCTCAAGCTTCTCGATTCCAAGTCAGAATCCACTTCATAAGTACTCACACTAGTGTCATTTATGTATTTGATACAAGTCAGCTGACAGCAGCCGTATCTATAGATAATTTTTTGGCATTTCACCAAAACTTTTGTGGATTCAATCAAAAGCAGTTTTCTTGTTCCATTGGAATAGAGAAAACCAATGGAAAACGACATTAATTTCTTGACGTTCTTTTGTCGCATTTTTATTCGTTTTTTGGAAGTATTTTGGTTTAAATAGTTTTCGAAGTGAAAACTTCTTGGGCATTTTTGAGATGGGATAAAACCATTGAACTCGCGACACCAATGTTTGGACACCAGGGTCGGCATTCTGTAAGGCGAAACGATCAATCGTTTTCGTGCGCACGAATGATTTGCCCTATGTTACACAAGCAAATTTCTTCGTGCACACGAAAACGTTTCAACGTTTCGCCTTCCAGAATGCCGACCCAGTGTTCGCGTTGCCAACCACTTTTGACGAAAAAATACCTTACTTGTAAAAAAAGATGTCATTTTCAATAATATAATTCCTAAAATATTTTTTTCTGGTAAAGTGGAACAATAAATCAAAAATTATACACAAATATAAAAAAATAAGCCACAAACAATTTTTATTTATACAAATTATGGCAGACATTTTTTGAGAATGTTTAACAAATTAAAAGATATATGTTGAATCAAAAAAAAAAATAACTAAAAACATATTTAAAATAAATAAATTCGGACGGACAAAAGCGAAACCATAAAAAGAAAACTTTTTGCACAAAAAAACAAGCCTTAAGCCTTAACTAATGAAATAATGCCTAAAAGACATGAAAGAGCCTTAGTTGGCATGGCTGCTTCTGTATATAAGTAAGAAAAAGAAAAAGACAGATCTCAGACTCATCTGATTATGGAAAAGCAGAAGACGAAAGAAATCGAATCGTGGGTTAACGAGAGTTAGAAAGAGGGAATGCTTTCAGTGCTGCTATTAAATATAAACTAAGTATTAAATAGACCGCCATCCAGCCAATAATTAAAGCTCCCACTTCCAGTAAGGGGAATGAAATTGGAAACAAATTTGAAAGCTGTTTATTTATTTTATATTTGTGTTTAATTTTTGATTTATTGTTCCACTTTACCAACAAAAAATATTTTAGGCATTATTTTATTGAAAAAGGAATCTTTTTCTTTCAAGTTAGGCATTTTTCCGTTCACATCTAATCGTCACCATAATAAAGTCACAGTGCCTTTTGTTAACCGCGCGCCTCACAAACTTGAAGTCATTATGTGTCTGTAGAGTATTTATATTTATGATTCCAACCAGTCCAGATCTAACTTTCAAATATTAATAAACATCCCGGAAAAATATCTCTCAATTTGAAAATTAAATTTTCGGAACCATCACCAGGGTCAGCATACCGCATACGCCTTCTTTGAAACGAACTCGAAAACATTCAACTCGCAGGTGAATTTCTTAAAGACAAACCCCAATAAAAAACAAAATTTACCCGCAGGATACTCAGAATCCGCTCAAATATTAACCAAACTGTCGACAAATACGTGATGGTAATATTAAACCCTCCATAACCAAACGACTACTACATACTTTCCGACCAAAAAGGATAATGTTCCCCATCACTCCTCATTACCATACGGAACGGTCAACATTAAATCCCCGATGTAGAATCTTTGTAAACCATACGGCGAGGAGTGAGGACTCTTCGAACAGATGTTGAACTGTCTTAGGCTGATTTTTGACGCAATCTGGTGGAAATTTGATTGAATTGTCTGCTTGAAAAAAAGCCCCCACTCTCGTCAGAATTAACCCGGGCCCAATTGACCATAAAACAAACAATTGACTCAAGTGTAGGGTCTACCCATAATTATCCATATAATCGTACCTACTCATAATCGAGTATTTACATGCAATGAACTCGGGCAATGTTTCAGTGGCTAAGCAGTCCATGTCATGTGTTAGGTTTTACGAGCACTTGTCGACCGCCCCCATGTGTGCATAACAAAAGTTAAAGTCACGCCATAAAATCGAACGAAACTGCCATAAAGAGTCCACCACCCTGACTCCACCACACCGCCTAATCAAAGTTCTTCTGCGAATTCCCGCGCGTACTATTAATATCTTACATGCGTTCGTGATAACATAATTCAGCATCTGATTTTGGAAATCATGTCACATCTGTCTCTGAACCGTAGGAAGGCAGCGACACAGAAGAATAGACGTGTTATATTTTCTGACAGGGCGGCGGCAACTGAACAAATTACTCCCACCCAGCTGATGGAGGGATAAATGACACCCCAAACATCCTTCTTGATATTTCCCTGGTGACGCTACTCGACTGGTATTCGTATTCTGGCGATTTTCATTACAGATTCGAGTGGATGTGGCTTCCGAGTATGCATGGGCGTCTGGGAGGCGATTCCATGAAATCGTATGAGATGTCAATTTTGTCCTTGAACAGCGGCAACTGTGGGTAATGACGACAACGGCGACCTATGCAGAGCCAAATGGCACGCTAAGAGGCATTTTTATTAAAGTGTGCAGTTGCTATGGGAAAATCGTCCCATTAAATTTTAAATGGAATATTTTTTTTCCCAAGGGTGTGTAAGTGGCAGGTTCTTTCAATATGCCATTTCCGAAATAATGGCAACAAGGAATCACTCGCAATCGTATTTATTTAACTTAAAATTCTTTGGCACTCCCGAGACTCAAACTAAGTATTTGTCCGAAGTAGAATTGACAGCAGCAGCTCACACCTTCATGACATTGTGAACAAGTGAACTGCTTTCCGAGCCATTCACTTTCAGCGAGGGCGAACCAAGAGACGCACAGCAAATTAATGGGTCACTTTATTGGATTACCAAATGTGACCGTGATCTGTTTTATTCATCTACCTTACTTTGCTGAGGAAGGTGTTCAATGAAATAGGCCTCAAGGAAAATAAAAAATAATAGGAAAAACTTAAGAATTCCGTCCGATTTCTTGGAAAAAAAAAAACCAAATCTTTCACTGGAAATATTGTTAACAAAGAAAAGTTCAACTAAATCCTTCTGTTTAAGCTGACATTAAAACTATCTCAGAAAAACAGTTTAAATTTAGTCTCGAATTTACATATTACATATTTTATTGTCCATTGCTAAATTTAAGCCCGAGCTTTGCTATGGTATTTAACTAGCTATAACGTGAAGTCGAAATTTAGCAAAACATACAATTAAACAACTTTTCGTTTAATTTAATTAATGCTGTAATGTGTCATTTAAGAACTAAGTAACCAGGCGGTTTTTCGGTTGAAAAAAAACAAAGCATAAATAAATAAATTTTTAATTCTAATAGTAAACAAAAGTATGTAAGTAAATATATTTTCAATTATAAAAAAATCTGTCTTACGGCAGATAGCTTTTTGATTTTTTATGTCTTTCTATAAGCTGTTTGTAAGTTTTATAGAATAGAATGGCTTTTTGTCGGTTTCCTTAAGAAACGCAAAATCACTCAATCATCCTTGACGGAAGATTTGCGTGCGATTTTGAAGATGTGGTAGGTCTATCAACTTAATCAGCATCAGAAATACCTAAAAATATGGCTTTTCGGCAGGTAACAGATAATCGGCCGAAGTTGGAGGTCTCAGTGTGATTTGTCTATGCACCAAACGACAATCTCAGATAACAATAAAATAACTACCGAACTTACAGATGAAAATTATATGAAGCCAACGAAAAACAAAAACAAACTAGAAAGAGGTTAATTCTCTTTTTGTTGACTTTACCACATCTATAGTCTCTAGTAATAGCTTAATGTCCTGTGATCTCTTTAATATCGGCAACTTAGAGTGCTCATTGCTCAATCCCGGAAGTTAAAATTGCTTTTTCTTTATTAAACTTAGATAAAAATCCTGGTATGGATGGAATCCCGCCAATTTTACTTCAAAAGTGCTCCTTCGCGTTTTCTGTACCTCTGTTGAAGGAATATGTAATTTATGTAAATTCGTGACTAAATTTAAACGGTTTTTCTGAGATAGATTTAATGTCAGCTTAAACAGAAGGATTTAGTTGAACTTTTCTTTGTTTGAAAAACTAGTTTGGAACAAACGGATACCTCTCTTAAGGAGATTTATCTCTCCGTTTCAACATGGCTTCGTCGCAGGCAGATCTACTACCACAAATCTTTCAATTTTTTGTAATTCTGCCTTGAATTACCTTGAGAATGGTTTGCAATGTGATGTCATATATACGGATCTAACCACAATATATTGATTTCTAAACTAACTGGCTTAGGACTTCACTCTAATTTCTTAATGTGGATTCATTCCTACTTAACGGATCGTATCGAGTATGTTCGCATAAATGACACTTTCTCGTCACCAGTTTACGTTACCTCTGGAGTACCTCAAGGTAGTCATTTAGGCCCTATGCTCTTATTTTTGTTTATTAATGACATTCCTGACTTGTTTTTGAGTTCTCAGTGTCTTATGTTTGCCGACGATATGAAGGTGTTCCGGCCTATATGTTCAGTTCACGATTGTATTCTTTTACAAGAGGATCTTAAACGACTGTCCATATGGTGTCACGGTAATGACCATCATCTCAATGTCTCTAAATGTCAAAGCCTTCCTTTTTATCGTTACCTCTCGCCAATTCACTTTACGTACGTAATCGATAATACTCCTCTGTCCATTATTTCATCCAAAACTGATCTTGGAGTTATCTTTGACGTAAAACTTAGCTTTTGCAAGCACATTGAGTCTTTTGTTGCCAAAGGTAATCAGATGTTAGGGTTCGTATTGCGGAATTCGAAGGACTTTAAAGATCCACAGACTCTTAAATGTTTATTTTTTGCATTTGTCCGATCTCATCTTGAGTACTGCAGTATAATATGGAATCCGTTTTATGAAGTAGGTACATTCTATTTATTAGAATAAAGAGGATCCAAAAGCGTCTTACTAGAGTAGCCGTTCGTAGACTGCGATGGAATATTGAAATGCCATCTTACGATTACGATACGAGGTGCAAATTACTTGGTATCTTACCTCTCTTTAAACGGAGGCAATATTTTTCTATTATGTTTATTCGAGATTTAATAAATGATCATATCGACTGCCCTTTCCTATTATCATTTACTGGATTTTATGCTCCTTCGAGAGCTCTTATGAATCGTCTTTTATTTTATGTACCTTATATTTAATACAATGAACCAATATCTAGATGCCTTAGGGAATCCAATAAATATAGTAGTTTACTAGATTTTCATCTTAGTAGGGATTCATTTAGGAATAAATTAATACCATTGTTAAGCTTTTGTGGTCGTTTCTAAAAATATTTCTGTATTAAGTAATCTAGCGAGTACAGTAGATGTACTCATTTGATTGAAAATAAATAAAATAAAATAAATAAAGTGAATTAAAATTAAATTTATTAAGGTTGAAATTACACTTTGAGGCAAGTGTAAGAGATTTTATTTATTTAAAGAAAATAGGAGTACGAATGTGAAAGAAGGGAATACGGAGGTGTTGAAAGTAGTACAATACTTCTATGGGAGTACTCAGCAACACTGAGTTACCTAGTGGGCTTCCTCCGGGTCGTTGTGGCCTTCGATATCACCTTAACAAAATGAACCTGTGTCCGGAAACAGAATGCAGATTCTGTCTGGAGGATGTCGAATCCTCTGAACACAATTTACGTGACTTCTCGGCTTTTCGTTGGTTGAGAAAACGTGTCCTTAATCGAGAGACTCAGGGAGAGGTCAGGGATGGAAAATGCCATTTTCGATTTGTACTGAAAACCGTTGTAAGATCGTACTGAAATGGGGCCAGTTGTATAGAAAACTTTTTTCGTATACAGAAGTGAATTCAAAATATATTATTTTCAAAAACATAAACAAAAATAAATTAACAAAACATTAATGACTTCCTAGCAGAACTATTCAAACCTACAAAAAAATAGTTTATATTTTTAATCTATGAGCTCTTCAGGCTTTATGCTCTCAATTTGCACATTCATCTTCAAAATGTTGCCCTGAACTTGAAACTTAGAACAGGATGAGTTTCTAATCAAATAGTTTGTTTCAATCAAAGCCCAGCAAGTGTCGACTTGAAGTCGGTTTCGACAGTTGGACTTTATGAATGTCTGGTAAGAAAAAAATCCTTTCGACATTTGCTGATGAGTGAGGAATACCGAGAACGGCTTGAGCAATTTTGTAAATATTTTCAAACACAAGCTCATTACACTCGTTTTTAATTGAATTTTCTTCAGCCCTAAATTCTCAAATTGAATTATATTTAAATTGCTGAATTATTTGGCGTCGGCAAGTGCTCTATATTCATTGTAAATTTGTTGAATATTAGTTTTTTCATTAGGGGAAAAATTCAAAAAGAAAATTCAATATAGAACTAGATTTTCCTGATACAACTGCTTCTGATGTAAAATACTCCAGCAAATTTAGGAAGGGATTGTGAATATTAATTTTCTTGTTTATGTCTTCCAAAATGAAAGGAAAAGCTTTATAGATTGCAAGAGAATTTGAAAGATACAATTGGAATTAAGGCGAACTGTACTTTTGTACTCGTGCAAACTCATTTGTATTGAATTCGATACAATTGTATCGACTTTTCCATCCCTGCAGAAGATATTGTGCACTCTGCCACTAACGACTTATTGCAAGGTTGCACGTCTCTTAGATTAACCTTTTCCCATTGATAGAATAGATCTTTCAGGTCGTAGTCAGTGATGGCAGACTTTAGAAGCAGGTTATCCCACTGATATACCCAAAAAATCCCTTTTACATTTGGAAATCAAAAGTGAAAAGGGGCAACTCCAACTTTTATTAATAAAGAAGATAATATAATTATATTAACTCGCCAAAATATAGAAAATCCCACAATTATCCCACGAAATATTAAACAAAAAAAAAACATATAATTCATTAAATGCAAGCTTTTTTATTATTAACAAATACAAGTTACATTATACATTAACTATACAAACTAATAAAAATAAATACATATTAAGATGCGTTAGTTTATAATACAAAAATATAAATGTAGGTACATCTTATACATTTTTAAGACGTTACGAAAAGAAACATAAAATCGCATTCGGCATTAAAATGAAAATAATATTCAACATAAAATAAATATCTTATGAATTATTTGAAAATGACTGGTGTGCAAAAAACTTTACCTCAGTTTCAGGTCTCATTATTCTTGATTTTTCATACAAAAATGACACAGAAAAGAACGCATTCAGATATGAAAATACTATGAGGTTTGAGAAATCCCTTTACCCTTTTAGCTTATTTTAAGTGAGAAAATTCCGCAAAAAGGGATAAATCCCCCGATCTGGTATCACTGGGGCTAACTTCCACTGAAGATTTCTGTTTGCTTATCCAGGAGGTTGAGTTCAGGAAAATTTGCAATAGACTAATAAGTGGAACATTGAAAATAAATGAACGAACGGGAAAAGACAAATCTTCGGTGGGACATGAAATTTGTACAGAAGCTTTCCGTTATTTTCTCTTGTTTTCCTGGATGTTTCTGGGCCGGTGTCGCAGTGTTTTAAAGGTGTTTTTCTAGAAGGTTTTTGGGGATTCTTAGGGCAGTTTTGTGGGGCGCTTTTTCATGTAATTTTTTAAGGGTTCTTCTAGACCTTTTCGGAATACTTTCCGAGTGAAACCAAATCAATTGCGCGTTAAGGAAAAATCTCTAAGATATACAGGGTGTCCGCCGGGAAGGTATACTACTTTGTTTTGCCGCCATTTTGATAAACATTAGTCTTGACAGTTCATATTTGGCATTCGTGAAGTAGACACGCGGCAAATTTATTATGGAAAAATATTCGATAAACCAACGTGTTGTAATCTTTAAAACATTTTATCAAAATCAATCATCGATTACTGTGACGTGAAATTTTTGGGAGAAACAACGTGCCAACAAAACGCACTATTTATCGTGTAGTGAATGATTTCAAAGAAAGAGGGTCTGTAGGTGATAGGCCCAAGCATCCTTTGCATCCATTAAAAGTTACAGTCTGGTGTGCAATTTGGTCAGGAGGAATCATTGGACCTTAGTAGGGAACGCTCGATTTATGCGCTCTTTGTACCGCGACTGAAAATTAGCAGTTTGGAAAAACAATGTCCCTAGTGGAGCCTTCAGGCGAAATTTTATTCAATTTTACCACAACTTTTGAAACCACTTCTGGAAATATCGTTTTGGTTCCTGTAGATGCTGACAAATTGGTATAAAAATCTTCGTCTATCTCGGTGTGGGTGTCTATTCACCCACATGTGGTAAGAGATAAGGTATATAGGAGTCGACTCTTGTAGCCTACATATATTTAGTTTACCCAAAGGTGGTCCGAGAACAAGCGAAAAGGAAAAAACGGTGGCATCAGGTCATCCATACCGCAATCTGTGGAAAATCGACGCGAATATATAAGAGTCCAGTCGCATGTTTCGACAGTTTTTCTTCTGCTGGGTTCGAGGTGGTTTGGTAGTCGGTATAGTCGACAGCGGTAGCAAATCAGTATAGTGTTTCACCTAAATATACTTAGTGACTGTACCTTTTTAAGAAGAGTTTTAAAATAAAAAAAAAAGATTTCCTGTGAACTCTCTAAAGATTATCGCGGTATCGAATATAAAAAACAAAAAAATAATGAATAAAAAAAAACTTAGTAGTGCATCCATTGTAAAGCACCAACATAAAATACCCACACGGTGCTAAAATATAAAACTACGAATTCCGAGGCCCATTATCATCTTATTGCTTCTGGGAACAGCAACACATACGCCTCAGTACGCAGTTTTTACCGATCGTGCAGGCTTAAGCAGCACCGCAAAAAATCCCCCCCGCTCCAAGGAAAACCAAACAAAAATTTACCCCACAAAATACCAGCAGAACCATACCACCAAATTCGGCAACCACCACCAGCCGTATATCGTACCAGCTCGGAGTTTCGACTCGAGTCATTTACCATCGCTGTGTCACGAATAAAGCCCTTCTCGAAACCGTACGTCCCGGAGATAACTCTTGGCCGTTAACAAGCAGCTTTTCATCGTACAGTCCCAGCATCAGCGTGTACGCTAATCAGCAACAGCAGTGTCAGGAACATCAACAGCGACAACCGCTTCATCAAACGTCTATCATCTCTCGTGTATTAGCAGCGACGTTCCACAACAACAGCTTTCGGCAAAAATAATTAAGTAGTTGACAATCAGGTTTTTTTCTTGAAGTATATGTATTTCTAACTTTCGCACATAATTAAATGCACATAAAAATTCCCCAATTTCCTAGCATATCATCAAACGTTCGCAAAGGAACGTCATCGCGATCGTGTTCCTCGGGCGGTACACATTGTGCACAACGTCGACCTCACCCCTGGGACCATCATAGATTCGAGTATCAAGCACTCGTATATAAAGGGTGATTTTTTAGCTGGTTTGGTTTTGGCAACACTGGTTTTGACAGCTGACGTGTGTTTAGTACCTTGTGTCACTGTCAAACAGCTTCAGTTTGGTTTGCAATTTAACCATGGATCGTCTTACAAATGAACAACGCTTGCAAATTATTGAATTTTACTATCAAAATTCGTGCTCGGTTCGAAATGTTCATCGCGCGCTGCTTCCATTTTATGATCGGCATTCTCGACCTTCTGAGCAGTCTATTCGGAAGATTGTGACCAAATTTCGCACCAAATTTACTTTGTTGGACATTAAACCACCAACACGTTTACGTACTGTGCGTAGTGAAGAAAATATTGCGGCCGTATCAGCTAGTGTGACAGAAGACCGCGAAATGTCGATTCGGCGCCGTTCCCAGCAGTTAGGCCTTTGTTACAGCACTACGTGGAAAATTTTGCGGAAGGATTTGGGCGTAAAGCCTTTTAAGATACAGCTGGTGCAAGAACTAAAGCCAGCCGACCTACCACAACGCCGAATTTTTGGTGAATGGGCTCTTGGAAAGCTGGCCGAGGATCCGCTTTTTTATCGAAAAATTGTGTTCAGCGATGAGGCTCATTTTTGGTTGAATGGGTACGTAAATAAATATAGATTATTTTTTGTGGGGGTATGCCGAGGCTAATGTGTATAGGGACAAGCCCGCTTCGATTGACGCACTGGAAGCCAACATCCATGCATTCATTCGTGAGATACCGGCCGATATGTGTGAAAGAGTATGCCAAAATTGGACTCAGCGGATGGGCTACCTGAGACGCAGCCGCGGTCAACATTTGCATGAAATTATCTTTAAACATTAAATTGCAAGGTTCAAACTATCGATTCAAATAAATATTTCATTCATTTTTTCGAATTTTTTGTGTTTTTTTTTAAAAAAAAGTTCTAAGCCTCTTAAAAAATCACCGTTTATATATTTTGCGGTAAGTGATCATTTTTCATTCCTTATCATTCGTTTTTTTTTATGTGCATCATTTTACCTAAGCGAACTATTCACCTTAGGTTTTTATATATTGGTAGAGAGGCTATGTTTTCAAATTAATAGCAATAATTGATAAGTGTGGATTTTTACGTCGCCTTCGTTCATAAAGAATATAATTAGGGTTACATCCGATAACACATGTAACAAGAAGATACATGAACAAGATTTTCTTTCATACCCGTTATCGATTGATAATTTTTATTCGTAATCGAAGAGAAAGAGCGATAGAACGAAATTAAGTTAGCTGAGTGAGAAGTTTTAATAATTGAATTTTGCTAGTTGGCGCAATTTTGTATGGCGAGGATTATTTCAGGTGTGATTTAATTATTTCATTGAATTTTAATTTATCAAGGTTTTACTCCCTGAGACTTTCTTTTCCATTTTGTATGACCAAATTGTTAGTGGTATTGATTAAGGTTGAGTTCTAGTTTTTTTTTTTTAATAAATTATGGTAATTCCTGTTAGGGATCATTTGTAGTTCGATGTTTTATTCGGGGCAAATGTCTTGATCGAGATTTTATCGGGATTTGTTTACAGACTGGAAATTGCGAGACAAATTACAAGGGAAGATATTGTTTCTATGATCATGAGATCGAATTAGTTCCTTTCATTTTTAGGTGGATATGACGCGGATCGAAGGCAAGGCAAAGGATAAGGACTACTAAAGTTTGATGCGGTAATACCGGTTTGATTAGGGGCTATCATCAATATTGAGTGGCGTGATAGCCAAGGATGTCGTAGTAGTGTAGTTTCTACGATGCGGGTGGGCACACTCAGGCGAGCATTCTCCATCTCCCGCTTGCCTCCCACTTAGAATAGCTAGAATAGGGAAAACAAATACGGAATAGAAACTTTTCGCGGCTCCGTCTTCGAACATCAACAGATACCAACATCTTTTCTGAGGCATGTAATAACGTAACACCAATTCAGCGCTAAAGTAGAAGAAATGGGGATATCGTAAAAGCAAGCTTTATGCAAACAAACCAGAAACGCTTGAGCAACTCAAACAAAATATTCGTGATGAAATTAGTGAAATACCGCGTGAAATGTGTGAGAATGTAATGGAAAATGTGCTCAAAAGGGCTCGCATTTGTGAGACTAACAGAGGCGGACATTTACCGGATATTGTATTCCATACATAATTGCCGACATTAAATAAAACATTTATCAATATAAGATCCATTCTCTTTCATTTAATCAAAAATTATAAACAAACAAAGTAGTATACCTTTCCGGCGGACACCCTGTACAAGCAAAGCAGAGAATCCAAAAATAGGAAGGTACAGAGGACATGAAATGCCAAACGAAGCAATCGAGAATATGCTCTTTATTTAACACAGTTCTTAAATTTGAAATAAGTTTAAAATGCCAGGTATAGCTTCTGAAATCATAGGTTCTTATTTACGAAATTAAATTTGGAAAAAAAATGTTCAAAGCTTATATTAGCCGTTTTTTTTAAGCTTCTATCTCAGCAAAGCAAAGTAAAGTAGGATTTTCATGACGCAATTACAACAACTATGCTCTTCCTGACACTTCGAGACTCAGCTGTAGTTGTTGTAATCGCGTGCTGAAAGTACTACTTTACTTTGCTTTGCTGAGTTCGAAGCTTAAAAAAAAACTATCATAATGATTGAGAAAGCTTCGTGCAACCCAGTCGTGCGTTTTTTGCTACCCATTACACTTTGAAGGTCTTTGTGGTTGTCATAAAAAAATCCTTTTGCCATTTTTCCAGTGAGGTCATTTCTTGCATTTTTATTTGTAATTTTAACCAAAAGTTTTGTAACGGGGACAAAACAAATTCATGGGCCTTTCGGTGGTAAGCATCATTTAAGTTTTATGCAAAGTTATGCGATCACCGAATGTTTCAATACTGCTTTGAAAATAGAAACAAGCAGCAGCCGGCAGCTTTCGAAAAGAGAAAGAACTGGTGACTATTTTGCCCAACGGTGTGAGACGGTCTTTATTCCAAATGACCATTCAGGTTAGTACACCTCAGTAATGTAAATGACATCGAGAAATTTTCAAAGTAACCTCGGCCAGCCAAGTCCATCAAATGAAAATAAATCACCATCTGCCAATGTGCCGACCTCGCATTAAACGAACAAGTTGAATGCTGTCCGTCTTTCGTCTTGTACCTGTGCCTACATAAGCTCGATGTCAATTCCCTTATCCAGAAAAAATTGCTGCTTCACTGTATGAATACAACTGCCGGCGGAATAATCAATTGATAATGCTGAATATCACGTTCATCGTATGCGAAATCTAAAAGTCTGCGAATACAATTCATCATATTTTCCCCCGAGATCCAAACAAAGACTTCAGAATTTTACTCCACTCCGACTATAAATCAAACAATGTTCATGAATAAATATTCCCTTCTAACGAAACAACTGTGGTAGCATAAGGAAAACCGGCTGAGGGGACTTGTACTGCACATACATTTAAAAGGACATTCTTACTCCACACAATTCGTCTAGCACGCCTTTTATGTGGCAAATATTCCCTTTGAACGTCTGTCAATCGGAACACGATCCACTTAGCTCCTCAAAAACGGATTCTTCATCAATTGCCGAAATACGTCTCAGATCGCACCACACCCAAGACCCAACGTTGGAATATGCCACATTGTAGCAACATTGGAGAGGATTAGGATACCGCACGTGCCCAGGATAATCGGTCAACCAGAAAACCTTCGTTTATAAGGCATCGGAAATTGAGAATAAATTCATTGCCTTGATTTTGATTTATTTTATAACCTCTCGCATCGAAAGCTCTTGTCCTGAGGCGGCACCTTTCGGTTATTTAAATTATTGCCTTTGTTTTTTTGCTTTCAGATTTGAAGAATTATTGCCTGCGATTTTCTCAAAGTACATTAACTTAATATGGCTTTTGCCTTCGGTACCGTTGTGATATAAGCGCGTCTTTGACTAAGCGTTCTATCTGAGATTTATTGTTCATACAACACACGTCGGGCGGACGTCGAAGAAGCCTTGCGTAGTAAATTCTCGCTTTATGACATATTCATGTGGGTGCTGTTGTGTGTGGCCTTGCTGCACTCAAGACGTTCCGTGGCGGAAATTAACGACACAGCAATTCCAATGCTATAATATATTTTTTTTAGCCTAAATGTAACGCGTAGGAGTAGGTGGGAGCAGATATGAGTATAAACAATCAAATATGTTCTCGTAACTACTCGGCTGAGTGAGAAGCAAGCCGGGACTATTGATGGAACATCGAAGGGCGGAGATTGTGTACAAAAGTTCATTTGAAATTCACGGCAGTTCCATAAAATCGATAGTGAAGCGAACTTAGGCACGGTTATTAATTTAATTTTACAAACGAAGTGTAAAGCCCGTATGACACAACATTTTTTTTTTTTTGCATTTGCATTTTTTCTGCTTTTAAAATAAAACTAGAGCAGAACGAAAATTCTCGATAGGAGTGAGTACGCACACACCAACTTTATTAAATAGAAACATCAGAAAAAATGCATTAAAAATGTATTCAAATCACATTTTCCAGCTGCTGGCAGCTTTTTTTTTACATTTCAAGATTATTTGAAAATAAATTCGATTGAAAATTTGCGGTTGCCTTGCAAACAATTGCTACCCCTTTCTAAATACACTTTTAGTCTCTTTTACACACCGCTGATTTTTCAGCATTATAAAAATGAGGAAAAAATGTAGTGTCACACGGGCTTAAGTACGAGCAATTCGGGGAAGAAAGTTTAGGTAGCTACCGAAATGTATACAGGGTATTTTTGGGCATTGAGTCTGGTATTTTATATCAACAATAAATCTGTTTTAAATGCTCATACGGATTTATATCGAAAGGGTGTAAAGTTGGCTCAGACGCATGCCTCGTTGCATTTACACTTTTGGAGCTTGACTGTTGTGGCGAATCGACAACATCACCAAGGTCTCCAAGTCGTCAACCATCTTATTTTCCAGCTGTCTTGACCCTTTCCGGCCTCTTCGTTTTTTCTGACAACGACGGCGAGTAGAGGTTCACACTCGTATTACAAAATTAGAATTATTAACTTCAATTAATAGAATAATCGTTAATTTCAATAGGTACATTCGTCTTTTATTACACCGTCTATCAGCAGGAAACTGCAAACTGCTCACAAAAATTAAATTCGGTTTATAACAAATTGTACTGGAAAAGCCAGACGCTGAAGATTGCCTGACTGAGAAAAACAAGACGCTAAAGGAACGTTCTGCACTACCTACAGTGACAGGTATGGTGCAAAATACACGCAAAGCAACACAAACATTTGGAAAAATCGTGTCCCAGTTCTGAAAAAAAAGTAACATTCAAATTCTTCATAGAATCGACGGGAAATTCCAGCAAAATATCACAAAAAAATTGTTTCTTTGTCTAATTTCGTTGTCTGAATTTTCTTCGAAGTTCCTCTTCAATCAGGTCTGCCAGCTTGAGGGTTTTAACCCACAGATTTAGTGATTTTCTTGATCGACGGGGGGAAAAAATATTTGCGTTTCAAATTCGATGTTAAAAAAATAATGACAAAAAGATGGTTATTTTTTGGCTGAAATCTGGAGGTTTTTTCAGATTTATCTGGGCGGAAATATTTTGATTGTCTGGCAACGTCATTTCTGACTGTGCTTTTCTGTGCGATGGAAACCCTCATATCAACTGTTTGGAATTTTCGTATAATATTCGAATCATCTGCAAATCGGAGACCAAACTCTGAAGATTTTTAATTTCAACGTTAATATTGACTTTTCATATTTTCATTTCATATTCCATATTTAAAAAACAAAAAAAAAGGTGCAAATTAAGTTCTTTGTTTCGAGTTTCCGGGCCCCTTATAAAAACCGGGCCCGGGGCTCCTTTTTCTCATGTGGCCGGCCCTGCCCATAAAGAAAAGCCATTCCCTACCCTAGAGACCTATCTGCTGTGGTGATGGGAATATCCTATTCCTCTCCAGCTTGCAGTTAATTGGATGGACTCTTGTCAAATTGAATCCAATTATAGTAACAGTTCTCCCAGTGGTAGAAATTATACCACTATATTGGCTGGCTTACACACAAATTTTGGAAAACAAATTATACACAACATTACATCTCTGCACAGTCTTCAAAAAAAAAATCAACCGAATATGTTGTGTTGAAGACAGTAAAAGTGGCTCTTAACTATTTTCCTTCGCCTATTTATATATAAGATTTGAGCCCTCGAGCTTTATTGTAAAAAAATGTAGGTAACGTCATTTATTGCGACATCCCAACAGCAAAACCAACATTTCTCTGTTATATTTAATAGGATGACTGGAATTCGAAGTTTATGGTCACATGATGATACGATTATTAACGAGATTATCGATTATCCCACATTGCATACCTAATTACTACGTTTTAACAAGTGACCCTTATCGTCGGTGAACATTTTTTCTTGGAAATCTACTTAGCTACTTTATTCCCGGAAAATATTTTATTAATTAACCTGTGATGTATCACGCTCAAATTCTCTATTCTATCATACGACACGTTTTGGAAGCCAGTTCTGCAGAATGCTCATTAAATTATTTTTACACGTGTACTAGTTTTGGTACGAAAGGGAGCTGCGAACATGAGGAAAATCCGCACAGCGCCGGAAAATTATTCAAAAAGTTTCTGTAAAGGTAAAGTCTGCTTTTACGATTCTGCTCATTGCCACAAAAAGTTCGCAGTCGAAGTTGAATTGACATATAGAATGACGTGAAGTGCAGGAAGGTTGTTTGTCTTTGAAGCCACTTCATTTCAGAAAGCAAAATATCTATCGAACTCATTATTAATGCGAAGACGCGTTTTCCCTGAACGTTGCAATATCATGATAAGAACTTTTAACTAAGTTCTTGGCGGCTTTAGTTAGATATCTAGAAAAAATGGCTTCGTGATCCAATAACCTTGTTATCCCATCTGGACAAGTGCGTTTTTCTAGCTGAACGTAATATATGCGAATGCAGGAATATTTCATTTGAAAATAGGAAGATATAGCATTTATGTACTACTAATAGACTATTTTCGTACATAAGACGAGTGCATAAAGCCATCTCACCCTAACTGGGAATAAAATGCGATTATTAATGAAGCTGGCAGAAACTACGAGGAAAAAAAAAATATTTTGAAGGCTCTTTTGTTATTAATAAAAAAATTATATATGTATATGCAGCACATATTACAATCCAATATAAGAAATGCAACAAAAAAAGGTGTGACGCCGTATAATCCTCATATAATATAATTTCCTAGTTCACTTAAACTTCTTAGAGAATCGACAGTGAACCTTACATTATCATTTGCGTGTGTCGCGAGGAATTCTCAGACGAACGAAATGCGAAGAACCTGCATTAGTGGGATAGATAGGCGGTAAAACCGTACCCCTCCTCGAGTACGCTAGCCAAGCGTAGTGTCCCTTTCAACAAGTTCATGTTTCCAGAATCGAGAGCATCCAACGTCGATATCTTCGATTTGCTCTTCGTGGTCTTCCTTGGAATGATCGACTAAACGTCTTACCTCCTTATCGTGACCGTTTCAAACTTATAACCTAATTACACTTGAACTCTGGGACAGAGCAGACATTCTTTTCATTCACCGATTGCCGTCTCGTCTGTCTTCCAACCTACCGCACCTCACCTCCTATGGCTCTAACCAACCAATCTCTCGAATGCTGAGAAAGGTTAACTTAAACCTTACTGCTTTCGACTCAAACCGCAGCACTACCTCCCTAAAGATCAATCTCCTAAAGCATCCTTCGGTTCAAGTCCTAGTTTAAGGAGCTTTAAGTAGTCATTGTTATAGCCCGTATGAAGCCTAATAAATGGGGGTTCTTGCCTCCACCAAAATTTAAAAAAATTCAGAAAATTATGAATATAATGAGTACCTACTTGCGAAGTAAACTGCACGGCTAAATCGCACGAAACATTTTCAATATCAGTAAATACCACAATTTGCTTGCTTATGTTATATTTAGTATTTCAGTTGCCGGTTGCAGTCGACGTATATAGCACTTCCTCTCTTACAATTAATGCCTGAGCGCTCACCACATACCACATACCCCAACCATTGATTAAGGTCGAAAATAAAATATTGTAAGAACATGTCACCGATATTTATTGCTTCTTAAGATTGCATACACGATACCGTGCGTAACGGTAATCTCACCATGATCTTATAGCATATGACTTCTTCAACATCGTCTCTGATGTGAAGTGAACACCATAAGCACAATTTTAAGAAAATCTGTGGAGCTACCGGCATACGCTAATGAAATGGCTTTGATTTCATTGCCAGCACTCAGCACGCTGATGTAACCCATGCTGCCACCAAAAAGGCCTGCGCAACTGCAACTTTAATGTATCCATATTAAGGCTACCTAGCTCCAGTTAAAAACTCTATCAGTGGCATCATATGAAAAACGAAGCAAAGTGGTAGACTACTTTCTCTTCCCCATTTCTGTAAGTGAAGAGCCAAAGTGAGCTATGTAAGACCCTCACCATTATTGGTTTGACACTCGTTGGCAGGAAAAAGTATGTAGGCTATCGAAGGCCGTTGTCTTAAGAAAGATGGTGCCCATAAGTGAAAAGGGAACCCACCTAACTTGGAGTAACGAAAAGAAGGCAGAAAGTGAACAGATCAGTGCAGGGAAATAACTTTACGGGCAATAACATGGGAAACAACTTCCCTTCGAGTGGGAAATTTGACTTATTTTATGTGAAGTTATTTCCCACTAAAAATGAGCTTCACTTTTTTGTAGGAAATAATTTCTTTTAACATGCGACGACATATATGTAAGCCCACAATTCATAAACAGTGGGAAATGTATAGAGGGGGCATGGTGCCGCCCTGCAACCCCCCCCCTGGTTGGGGGTTGTTGTTGTTATTCACACTAAAATCCTTATAAATAATTCGATGTTATTTCTGTTTTCCATTTAGATTGGGAAATAATTTATCAAAATTGACGGTGATGTAATTACCCAATTAGGATGGGAAATAATTTCAAATGGTGCAGGGAAATAACTTCACGGGCAATAACTTCACATGGAAAATAACTTCACCTCGAGTGGGAAATAACTTCACTTAAAAAAAGTGAAGTTATTGCCCACCATAAGTGAGCAATATCCTCACTTCTTTGTGGGAAATAATTTCTCTTAACATTTTATGATAATTTAAGAACCGTCATAATGGGTGATTCACTCTTGCACTATTAACGTAAACAAAGTACCGTAATTTGTAATGCTGTTGACAACTTCGTTGGTAAAGTTGACTCAGTTTGCGATCGGTTCTTGACCAGGAAAGTGTTTAAATCAAGTGAAGGTAATAAAATGGAAGTGCAAATTGAATTTATTACAATGTTACGGAAAACCAGCAAGTTATTATATGTTTTTCAAGAAAAACAAATATATTTCAAAAAGTATACCCGAAAAAATGTTTCACGGTATGCATGTTATCAAAGTGATCGATGCAAGGCCAGCTTATTAGTTGATAATATTTACAACAAATAAAGTACTTCGTGGGAATGAAGCCCTTCATCCCCATGGAGATCAGGAAAATTTAATGAAAAAAATGAAATTCTTAAATAAAATAAAAGATGATTGCGTGAAAAAGCCACTAAATCACAGGAAAACAGCAAAAGAGATTTTTAATGAGAACAGGATGCAAGTTAATGACGAGACCATAAACGTAAACTTTAATAAAATAAAAAGGTGTTTAAATACAATAAAACAACAAAGTTTGCCAAAATGCCCAAAAACACCAATGGAGATTCAAAAGTGTTTTGAAAATGAATTATTCTTACAAAACTATGGAATGTCAAAATATAAAAAAGAACTGCATTTTTATAAATATACAATTGTGGAAAATAATTTCGCCTACACTATTTTTATGGCATCGAAAATTGTTGATATGATTAATTCCAATTGCTCTGATCCTAAGCGGAGGAAATTTTTTATTGATGGCACATTTAATGTTGTCCCCATATCCTGTGGCTATAAGCAGTTATTAATTGCTCATTTTGCTTATTCGGAACATGTAAGTGCAAGTGCTATTTATTTTTGAATAATGAATTGTGATTTTTCAGTTTAATTTTCCCAATCGTAGAAAATGTAAAATTTAAAATTGTAAAAATTTTTCTCAATCCTAGGAGAAAAGAAAAATAAAACCTAATAAGTGTCTAGATACATTTTCTACGATTGGGACATTTTTTGGTAACTAATGTGTTGAAATATTCTACGATTGGGACATTTTTTGGTAACTAATGTGTTGAAATATTTACTTTCTCTTGTTTGCAACAGGTGTATCCTTTTTTGTATGTATTAACTACACACAAGACAGAAGAAATGTACACTCATTTATTTCAATTTGTGGATAGAAATTTGTTTGAATTTTGTCCATCATCGTTTATGACGGACTTCGAACCAGCATTGCGAAATGCGCTTTGAAAAGTATTTCCTAAAGTTACTATGAAAGGATGTTGGTTCCACTACACTCAAGCGCTGCGGAGAAAGGCTTCAAAAATTAAAAATTTTATACCAACAATGCGGAGAAATGCAACTTTTTCTAAATGGTTTAAGAAACTCTTGATACTTCCATTGTTGTGTCCAAAAAACATTAAAAAAGCGTTCGATTTATTAAAAGCTGAGGCCTTAACCTTGAACTTGGATTGCTTAACATTATTTGTAGGATATTTTCAAAAACAATGGATGTTGCGGGTAAATAAATACTTCAATAATTCATTTATAACGACTTAAGTAAGAAATTTGTCTATTTTCGTTACTGTTTTTGTAGGAAACCCCAAAAATGTTTTCTGTGGCCAGTGAAAATATGAGGACTTCAAGTGCCTTAGAAGGTTACAATAGCCGACTAGCAAACAAAATTCATAGGCATGGCAATTTCTTTAAATTCGTAGACTGTTTACTTGATGAGGAATACAACACAACTAGGGACTTAATATCAGCTTTGGATGGACAAACTTTTCAGATTTTCGAAGGCCCAAAAGAATTTTACAAAAAAAGAAATCAATTAATTGATAATATTTATAACAAAAAAACTGGCAAGAAATAAAATCAGTGTTTCCGAGTTTCTTCCACAAATCATTAAAATTTTCGACAAAAAATCGGATTTACTTCCAAATGATGAAGACATTTCATCAGATGAAAATGACGATTCGGTAGAAGAAAATTTTAAAGAAGAAGACACTATTTTGTGCATTCTTTGTTTGGACAAAAAAAAGAGCATTTTATTGCAACCATGCAATCATTTAAAAGTTTGCCAAGATTGCTATTCAAAAATGGTTCAAAACTCGCGCTCCTCAATCCTTTGTCCATTTTGTAGAACTATTGTTCAAAATGTTGTTAACGTTTTTTTGTAAATAAAAAAATACGTAGCTACTTGAAAATATCTTTGTTTCAAAATGTATTAATTTTGAAAATATAATTTGATATAAATTGCTAAACAAAAATTGTTATATTTTGTTATAAATGAAATAATTTTTTTTTTGTTAGTCATAATGTTAATAAAATTCTACAAAAAAACATATAAATAAATCTATTTTATATTTGCTCTCCAGTTAGATATAATAGACAAATTCCCAAATTATAGGTGGGCAAATACTTCACAAAATATACGGTGGAGTTATTGCTCACCTCGAGTGGGCAATAACTTCACAAAAAAAAAATGAAGTTATTTCCCACTCGAGGTGAAGTTATTTCCCATGTGAAGTTATTGCCCGAGAAGTTATTTCCCTGCACCATTTCAAATACAAGAAATGAAATTATTTCACCTTGAGTGGGAAATAATTTCACATAAAAGAAATGAAATTATTTCCCACTCAAGGTGAAGTTATTGCACGTGAAGCAATTACCCTGCACCAACAGATCTACCACAAAATTTAACCCAGCTTTAGTAGGCATGCATTGTTGCATTGCATTGGTCAATGTTGCTACAGTTGTTGATCAACTACTATTATGGAAGGCTCGACTCAATAAATGAAGCTCAACAAAGTACTGACAAATGAGAAATTAAATTCCTTTTGGGAACAATGAAAATCAAAACTGCAATTATCTTCGTGGCTGAACATTATCAATATTAAAGTCAAAATTATAAACACACTTTAGATGAAATAAAAGCACTGTGAGAAAAGTGTGTCTTAAGTGGTTACTTCCAGCTGTATATTCCCAACTTTTCTAACAAAATACATCGGAAACCAATTAATTTTCTGACTTCGAAGGCCTTTGCTCTGAATTATGTATCACTTGTGACAGTCAGCAAAATTATTCGCTTTTATTGCTATATAATTTTTCATGTCCTTACCAAGTTGACTTGATGAAAGTCACGTTCAGCGTCCTTTAAGTAATAAGAACGCTCGGGAATCGGGATCTATCGAGTGATCAGACCCAAAAAAACCCGACCCAAGCCACAAGTGCGCAGTACTAAGAACCATAATACGAAAGCCCATTCGAGCCACATGGACAAACAAAATTAATTAAAAAAACCAAAAAAACCCTACTGACTGTAAAAAAAAAGAATTAAAAATATACGAACAAGACGCATTTAAGTACCTATACCTAAATAATTGACAATCAGAGACTACACAGTCTAACAAAAATATGTATGAGTATTGAGTACCCTCCGACTGCCAAATCGGTAGTTATAGGTCCTTAAATGCATCTTGTTCATATATTTTTGGTTATTTTTTTACAATCAGTCGGGTTTTTTGGTTTTTTAAATTAACTTTTTTTATTTTTATCTTTTTAGCCTATGACACTCCGTGGAAGAATACGAATATTATGATACCTCACTCTTTAAAATAGGTCAAGCCGTTTAGGCTACAGGGCGTCCCGTAGGATACGCGCGAAACACATAACCCTCCATGTGTCCAGTCGGGTAAAAAGATTTGGTGACAAATAATCTGTTCTACGTAAAATAGACAATTTAGATCACTCTTCTGAAAGCATCTCCATGGAAACCGGACTTCAATGTAAACATTTAGAAGTAAGTTCAGGTAATGTGGAATAGGCTAGGCGGGTAATGTGGACCACCGCCATATCTCGTTTTCTGTCAAGAGTAGGAGCATTATCTGTTACTACACGTAAGTTAACTTGTGCTTTTATTTTTGCGCAATACGGTTTTTGTCATTTTGTAGTGAGGTCTGACGATGAATAAATCGTGTAAAATGTAATGAATTTAAATTGCATTCCATTGGCCGTTTTATTATTCCGAGACATTATATAGTGCTATTTTGGTATTTAATTCAGATTTCACAGTTCTGCTTAGCATTTTAAAATGTTTTTTCTTGAAAACACTACCATTTCGGCAAATGTGAAGTACGCACGAGTGAACGAAGTGTTGTTGTACCTACTTCACTTAAGCCGCCTTTTCTGATAGGTTTCATTGTCATGTTAATTTTATTTTTTGTTTGCATAGTTAAAGTTACCTTATGTTCATTATTTATTATTAAAATATTGACTAAAGTTATTAAAATGTATCCTTGTCTTGATCCATTTATTTCTGGTAGTGCGGAGTAGTACTCCACATAACCCGACACTTTTGAAAATGACTAATTTTGCAACTCTTCAAAACTTCTGCAAATTTTATATTTGTTTATGAAAAATTAAGCTATTAGCAAAGTAAATGTTGAGAAAAATATTTCAATGAATAAAAACAAAAGCCCCTCTCAACAAAATGAATTTCTGTTTTTGAAATATTTCAGAAAACTCCACATTACCCGAAGCTACTCTACCACCAAAACCACAAAAATAGAGACAGCACAACAATTAGGACTTCAGTTCAACCTTCAGCGTAGCGTTGCCAGACGGTTGAAATATTTCCCCCTAGACAAATCTGAAAAACCCCAGATTTAGCTATTTTCTAAAAAAAAAAACCCAAATTTGTTTTTGTTTATTTTTTTCAAATTATATATTTAAAAGCAAAAAGTAATGCATTTTTTTTTAATTTGTGTAGGAATTGAAGAGGTAGGTATTTCAAGAATAAAAGAGATTGTTCTTGACGTATGTATTTAAAAAAAAAAGGTAATTGAATTCAGACTTCAAGGTTTAATAGAAAAGCTTTGCCAATAAGTAAAAATAATCAACTTTCAGAAAAAAGTCGTAAAATATAGTAGTCGTTGTCTTAATTTTTTTTGTACATCTACTCGGATGTGAACATTTTGATCATTTAATCGGAAGGGGTAAAATTGATATCCCGATCCAGGAACATTCACAAATTGGTTTTGGCAAGAGACAAAATTCAAAGAAAGTCTCTCGCTATTTATTGCTTCCTTTCACCCATCGCAAATGCAATAGTGTATGATGCATGTAGCTTTAGACAGGGGTTTATTAATACACTGGCACCAATGAATACTGGAATGAGTTGGAATGGAATTGGCATAAATGAAACATACATTGATTTGGTTTCCTGGTGTTGCGTTGCTTTATGGCTTTTAATGTTCACTTACTTTACTTTTTAGTGGGAACAAAAATTAATTGAACGCAATCAGCGACATCGACATCGCATTAATTATAAAAAAAAGCGTTCTTAAAATAAAAGTATAATCTTTTTAAATTGTCGATTTAATTTTATGTACCATGCGACATTGCCACAAGAAGGGTTATCACTTTTACTAGCCAATTTACGCTAACAACATTCAATTGCGGACTCCTCTGTTGCTGTGTATTCTTTTTCCTCGTTCATATATTAAACTTTAAGCAGGTACACCTTACACACGTCAATCCAAAATGTGCTCCTCTGCAACGTTTGAAGAAGTAAACGTAAACATACGAACGATGCATACCTGAAATATCACAAAATGCCATCCTTATGCTAAAATTATTACCGGGTGCACAGCGCTCGGTTCAACTACATCCATGTTATGCAAGTAACACTAATCACATTTAAAACATTTTGTGCTCCAGCGAATCGCACAGGGTTGTCAATTTGAATTAAAAAAAAAAAAACTTATTTTACCCAGCAGACTCTCTTTTGTGTGCGTAGAGATTCAAACTGCGACCATTAAACTATTTCCTAATGTATTTAATTTTCACCGAGGAAAAGACGGTTCAAAATTGTGGACATAACCTTATTAGTGCATCCGCATAGCATTTGACTATGGGAACGGAAAATATATCTCTGAGTTACTTACATGTGAATTTATTTTTACCGTAAAGTTAAACCTGGGGTTGGAAATTCAATTTGCAGTTGGTATCTTATTAGCCGGCAAAGGGAAGTGATGCGATTATATGAGAACACAAGCGTTTCAACTTTAACAGCTCACTATCAACTTCTACTCTCACCTGCCGATGTTGACGGAAATCCGAGTAGGACGGCCAACCCTTTGGAAGGTCTTACGATAGGGTGGTCGGAAAGACTGAAACATATATCACGCATATAAGGCTAATGCTGGCGAATTTAGCCTTGCGGATTCTATTAAACTTCTAGGTACTAGGTACATAGCGTAAGTCGGTCGGGTATAATAAATCTACTTCCGAATCTTTCTCTCGAAGTAACCCAGGATATCTGCATTCACATTCCATGCTTCAGCGCCATAAGGCAGGGTTAGGATGATCAAGGCCTTGAATTTTTTTGAATATTCTTGGTTGTTTAAAAGAGGGCATGATAAAAACGCACCCAAAAATGTGTAGAAAAACGTGCCAGTTAACTCTGCAAGAAACGCTTTCAAAAACTGAGTCAGAAATGACACCCAAAACATTGATTTGAAATATGCTTAGATCTATTTCGCTTTTCCAAACATCTCTTAAATCTACTTCGTCACTCCGTTTGGCTAACAAACTACTTCGATTTTTTTTCTATATTTTGATTGATCAGCCGATAATTATGTGGCAGCACTGATAATTATCGAAGATTTGTTTTTGAAATAAACTTAAAACTCGCAGGTTTACTCACTCTAACCAAAAAAAAATTCGCCTTTCTCTCGTGTTGTTTTTTCTTATTTGGTTTGCAATTGACTTTAAATCGGCAAAAGCAAATCAAATCCGTCCACAGCACATTAAATATGCAAATTGTTCTTAAAACTTAAAAGATGTTTTTATTTTCCATTGGATTCATGAGTGGTATTAAAATATGGAAAAATATTTAATCGGAAGGTAAGTAGATGAAAAGATAAAAAAATGTTTCTCTAAAATATATGGCTGTGATTTCTTATAGACAATTCAATATTCAATAAAACAACAGTTGAGGTGTTAAGTGATGATCTTTTTGAAGTATAACTTCTTTAGGCGCGCTTGACTTCGGGGGTAAGCTGGTGAATGCGTCACGAAAACGTTACGGAAATTGCGAACGGGAGTCGAGAGGCAGATATAAGTTAGTGAAGATAGAAAGAGAGAGACTTTTGTATATCTAAGCCACAGTGCAGCAGTGATCCAAGATCGGGGGATTTATCCCTTTTAGCGGGATATTCTCACTTATAATAAGCTAAAAGGGACAAAGACTTTTTCAAACCTCATAGTAAAAAAAGAAAGGGATTTTACTTGTTGATAAAATTTTGTTCCTAATTGCTCATTTCATTAAGAATAAAAAAATTAGTCAACCTACGATCAAATTAAATATTTTCATGTTTAGAAAAATGTCATATCTGAATGCTTTCATTTTCTTTTCTTTTTATTTCCCTAAACTGTCTCTAAAATGACATATCTGTCAATGAATTCACGAGTATTTCTTAAAATAATAAATTTATTTATTTTGTAAGCATTGGAATGTATGCAAAAAAGCCTTTCCTCATTCTCAAATCAAATTTCTGTGCCATTTTTGTATGAAAAATCAAGAATAATGAGACTTGAAACCGAGATAAAGTTTCAAATAATTCATAAGATATTTATTTTATGTTGAGTATTGCTTTCATTTTAATGCCGAATGCAATTTTATGTTCCTTTTTGTAACGTTTTAAAAATGTGTAAGATGTACCTAAATTTCTATTTTTGTATTAAGGGATTTTTTGGGTATAACCGTGGGATAACCTGCCTCTAAAGTCTGGTATCACTGCAGTGCCTGCCTATTGTCTGTATTACACTGTAGGAGCAAGAGAGTTGCACCTCACCTCACCTCGCACCGCCAGGGACCGACCAACCATATGTGCAAGATGTGCAAATGCACAGGGCGCCAAGTTCTGGGGGCGCATTGCTAGGAAAGAAAAATTAATTTTATCTTGCGTGAACAAATACTGCCCTTTTCATTTTAAAGAAAAAGCTTGATCAAATAAGCCCAAAATAACAACATCCATCTCACCTGTGCTGAATTATTTCTTGCACATTAACTCACATCACTTGCAATGTTGCAACTTCAAGGAGAATCTAACTCAAAATATCGCAAAATAAAAAATCCCACTAGCCATATGCAAGTTCACTTCTTACCTACATAATCTCAAAATATCCCACCCTGTTCATGTGTGCGAATATGAAAAAAGGGCGCTTTCTGTATACCTTGCACAGGCCGATAGTTTGGCTGGAGCCGCCACTGCGCACCGCACACATTTTCATTCTCTCTTTCTTTCATAACCAGTTATTTTTCATATATTTATATAGACATAGACACAGGTCACTCCTATTGCATGGTTGCCACTTTGGTTTTTTTTTTATCCAAATTTGGTAATGTTTTTCTTTGCTTTTTGAGTTTCGGTAATTTGGTTATGGTAACTTTTTGAGCAGATGTACCAAGAATGCGAACTCGATATCAACTCTTTTAAATGCTACCTTACTGTTTCTGAGTGAACGCATTGCATTATTTGCATATGCGTCATCATCATACATATAAACCGTTTTATTCATTATTCACAAAATTTACCGAATGCACTCATTATATTCTTTTGACAGATGGTAAACTTCGAAATATTTTCTGTTTCTGTTTATAACTTCTTTGAGATATGGATAGGTTAATTAATCATAATATTTATATACAGACATAAGACTCTAATTTGTTAAAGTTTTGTTAAAAGCAAAAAGAATCGAAACTGGTAGATGATCCCATGCCAGCAGCTGGTAATTTTGTACAGAACGTTGTTGACGTTGTTTAGTTGTTCAAAGACTGACAAAGTTCCTACTACGTTCCTTGTTGAATTGAAAAGTCTTGTTAATTAAAAAAAATAATTTGAGTTTTTTTTTTGTGGCCTATTGTATCACACTTTAGGAGCAAGAGACAGCAGTGCGCGGGTTACGTCGACCCTGTCGCCTAGTACCATTCATGGCATTCCAATAAATTGGATGTCATAAACAAATTGCATTGTTAAAGTGAGTTCAACTGAGTTCACCAATATCAAGTTGCATTGCTAGAATTAGTCCAAATTAAATTCACCATTATCAAATTGCATTGCCCAAACAGACAAAAAGTAAAGCAATCTTAAGTATGAACAAAAATGTTAAGTTAGTTCTAAGTTAGGATTCAATCAATAAAGTCGATCGTGAAGCAAAATAGAAAAAATTGTTTTTTTTCATTGACAAGCTTCCAACGACCATAAGTGGCGCAGTCGGTTAACTTATTATCTAAAGATAATGAAGTCGATCCTCATTCTTCTAAAGCAGTGAATAGTATTGTCCAAAGACAATAAATATAATAGGTTTTCCTCTAAAGAAGTGAATTAAAAGTGATACTGTCTGAAGACCAATCATTCTACAGCGTGCAAAAGACATACATCAAGTGCATAGAAAACTTATAAAATCTTTGTGAATGCCAAAGGACGGTGAAAAAAGAAAGAAAAGTGAAAGATTTCAATCGTTTATCTACAACACAAGAAATCACGATATCGACGACATCGAAACAATCAAGATGCCAGGTGAAAAAAACGGAATTCCAGTTAGCGAGCTCATAAAAGAAGCTGCGAAAATAAAGGAGTACAACGGAGACGAAAAGTATGATTTATCATCCTTCATAAGAGAAGCGGAGCTTGTCCTGCCACTTTTTAACGACAATCCACAATTAAAGGAATTTATATTTCAACGCTACATACGCAACAAAATCCAAGGAGCAAAAATTATATGCTTAATAGACACAGGGTCAACAACAACACTCTTGAACCTTGACAAACTACCACACTACAAAAGACAAAAACTACAAGACATAACATCATTTACTACACTTAGTGGACGAATCATTATAGACACAGAAATTATAATGCCTCTACCAACCGAATTTAACGAAATGAGTTACATGAGTTGGAAATTGATCCGCTTCCAAAATAAACAATTTGATGCTCTTATAGGACAAAATCTTCTTAAACCTTTGAAAGCAATTTTCAATCTGGAGGAAGGGTACTTAGAAATAAATGATATAAAAACTAAATTTATTAATTCTTGTCCGCATAAGTAAGATGAAATTCACTCACTAGAAGAATCCAAACTGAACGAAAACACCATAGAAAAACTAGAACGGGAAGACATGAACCCGGAAGAAAGAAAAGAACTTAGGAAACTAGTTAACAAAAACAAAGAATTATTTTTTCAAGAAGGGCAAAAGCTAACTCACACCCATGAAATCCAACATGAAATTGTGACCACCACTGAAAAACCGGTATACTCTAAGATGTACAGGTATCCTCAAATCCATGAGGAAGAAATCACCAGGCAAATGAAAGAAATGTTAGCGCAGGGCATAATCACAGAAAGTAACTCTCCATATAATTCGCCGATTTGGATCGTTCCAAAAAAAAAAGACAACTCAGGAACAAAAAAATGGAGAATTGTCATAGATTACAGAAAACTAAATGAGATTTCTGTATGCGACAAATATCCTATTCCTAATATAGAAAACATATTAGAGAAACTAGGAAGGTCGCAATATTTCACTACATTGGACCTCGCCAAAGGCTTCCACCAGGTGCTAATAAAGAAGGACGATAGAAAGAAAACTGCGTTTTCAACGCCTCTAGGACATTACGAGTTTGTCAGAATGCCGTTCGGACTAAAAAATGCCCCGGCGACATTCCAAAGATTAATCAATTCTGTTCTTAGAGAATATATAAATAAAATATGCGTCGTGTACTTAGACGACATATTAATCTTCAGCACAACCCTAGAAGAACACTCCACAAACATACAAAAAATATTTGACAGACTCAGAGAACACAACCTTAAAATTCAAATTGATAAATGTAACTTTTTCAGTAGAAGTACCGAATACCTCGGACATATCCTGACAACGGATGGTATTAAGCCTAATATGAGTAAAATTGAAAATATCCAGAAGCTTAAATTGCCCGAGTCCCAAAAACAAATAAAGTCATTCTTGGGAATGACTGGCTACTATCGTGTAAAAGACTACGCTAAAGTAGCCTACGGTATGACTAAGTATTTAAAAAAGAATACGAAGATTGACATGACAAAAGCGATCCTCAATACATAGATTCATTTCAAAAACTTAAAAGATTGCTTAGTGATGATACACCAATCTTAAGATACCCCGATTTCAATAAGAGATTTAAACTTATAACGGATGCCAGCGATTTCGCTTTAGGCGCAGTCCTTACACAGGACGATCATCCCTTAAGTTACGCAAGTAGAACCCTTAACGACCACGAGAAGAAATATTCCACAACGGAGAAAGAACTCCTTGGCATCGTTTGGGCCGTAAACTATTTTCGCCCATATATCTATGGCAGAACCTTCGATCTTCTTACAGATCATCAACCTCTTAAATGGCTTCAAAGCAAGCACAAAGGGAAAGATATTAACCACAGATTACAGCGTTGGTTACTAAAACTTGGAGAATATGACATAAACATCGATTATATTAAAGGATCGGAAAATAAAGTAGCAGATTTTATGTCTAGAATTAACGCAAATACAGGAGAAATAAATGCTATAGACCTAGAACAACAAATTGATAACATGAGCAAAGATGCAACAATACACTCACAAGAAGAAGAACAAAACGATCATTTTTCAATTTTAGAGACAGCTGTTAATAGGTTTTCTACACAAATAATTTTGACATACACTAAAACAAAAGAAATAGAGGTAATTAATAACAAACGCAAGATTTTCATTAGCGAAAACGACATTGAAAATAACTTCATGACTGACATATTTCGTATGAAGGATTGAAAAAACGTATATACTATAAAAACCTGAAAACATATATTCAAAAATACATTAACAATTGTGATACATGCAATAGAGCAAAGTATGACAGGAGGCCAATTAAGCCAAAATTCCATATAACCGAAACTCCGAATGATATAAACCAAATAGTTCATTTAGATATCTATATAAATAAAAAACATAGCTTTCTATCCTTCATTGACAAATTCTCAAAACATGTAGTTGTTCTTTATTTAGAAGATAGGAATAGCGTCACAATCGTCGAGAAAATGCGATTGTATTTTTCCATCAAAGGAAAACCAATTTCAGTCGTTTTAGATAACGAATTTAACTCTGTTAATGTTAAAGATTTTTTAAGACAAGAAGGAGTAAAAACTCACTTCACAAAGCCTAACAGTCACACAGGCAATGCGGAAATAGAAAGGTTCCACAATACTATAGGAGAAAAACTTAGAATTTTAGAAACTGAAAAATCTGAAATGCCAATACAGGAAAGGATATTTAAATGCGTAGAATGGTATAATAAATCTTTTCATTCAGTTATAAAAGCAAAACCAATAGATGTAATAGAAGGGAAAGTTGATAAAAAACAAATAGAAAAGCTTTTGAAGGAATACAAGGAAAAGATTATTAACAAACGAAATGAAAATCGCGAATTTTACCAACAAAATCAAGAGGAAGGTTACGTTAAGAATTATAAGGCATTACGACACAAAGATGAACCTAAATATAGAAAATTAAAACTAGAGAACATACATCCGACAAACATTAAAAGATTTACAAAATTCGCAGACCAACTGGACATTAGCAACTACAATAATGATAATGATGGCACATCTACACACAACGAGAGGGACTCTAATAATCGACAAAATTAGCAACGAAATTGGATACGCCGAAATTAACATCGGAGAAATACCAATTATTCATAGCTATGACATAATATTACATATAATAAAACCACAACAAATAACGAATATACTAGACACATTTGAAAATAATATAAAACAATCAGGGAAAATAGAGAACAAAGAACTTTTACTACACGAAATTTACTCACTTAGAACTAAAGTACAGACCCTATTACCACATAGACATAAGAGAGGACTAATCAATGTTGTAGGGACAGGACTTAAATGGCTCTTCGGGTCAATGGACGACAACGATAGACTAGAAATTGAAGAACATTTAGGTACAATTGACGAAAAAAACCATAGCTAATATCATTTCTAATTTAAACAAGAACATTCAGATTAATAACCATTTTAAGGAAACGTTTAACAAAATTAAAGAAACCATAGAAGCAGACAGGGACAAGATTTTAGAAAAATACAACGATATTAAGACAAATAATGAGAAAATTTACAAAGAGCTTATCTACTTAAATACTTTACTTTAAATTAAAATACTTGGAGACAACATAGAACACATTCAGAATAATATTGCATCAGCAAGAATGAACCTTATGAGCAGTAATGTTTTGACAAGCGAAGAAATTAGAAAATACGAAATAGACTTGTACAAATTACAAAATATTAGATTAGGTACTGCAGAATATAAAAGAGAACAAATTATTTTTGCTATAAAAATTCCGAGAGAAATACTTAATGTTAAACATTCAATTGCTACACCAATAACAAATAACAAATTTGAAGAATTCATATTTAAAAATCAAGAAATTGTAACTATAAATAATATTTCATATGATTTTGATGGAAATGTAAACGAAAGAGAATTAAAAGAATCTAACCTTTGTATTTACAATAATAACTGCCTTAAAATAAGAAATAGAAAACCCGAAATCCTGGAAATTCACTCAAATTCATTGCTACTTAAGAATCAAAATAAAACCATATTAACAAGTTCATGTGACGAAAGAATTATAACCTTGAATGGAAATTACTTAGTTAACTTTCACAATTCCAACATTAAGATAAGAAATAAGACATATTATGGCAAAGAAGAACAATTTACACAGAATTTCATAATCGAAACAAACAAAGATCAAATTAATGATACTATCAATGCACCTACATTTGACGACCTAGTAATAAAACAAGTAGAAAATATGGAGGCAATAGAAGAACTCAAATTTCATAAGAAAAAATATATCTTTTATAATTGGACAATTTTGATTGCATTTTTTTAAATTACTATATTTTTTGTATCATCGCTCCTTCTATTTTTCTTCAAATATAAATCAATTAAAGTAACAATTAACAAGGAAACTCAGGAGAGTTCCAACTCAAAGGGGGGAGGGGTTACGTCGACCCTGTCGCCTAGTACCATTCATGGCATTCCAATAAATTGGATGTCATAAACAAATTGCATTGTTAAAGTGAGTTCAACTGAGTTCACCAATATCAAGTTGCATTGCTAGAATTAGTCCAAATTAAATTCACCATTATCAAATTGCATTGCCCAATTAAATTCACTATTGCCAAAATTGCATTGTAAGCAAACAGACAAAAAGTAAAGCAATCTTAAGTATGAACAAAAATGTTAAGTTAGTTCTAAGTTAGGATTCAATCAATAAAGTCGATCGTGAAGCAAAATAGAAAAAATTGTTTTTTTTCATTGACAAGCTTCCAACGACCATAAGTCGCGCACACATTTTCTTTTTCTCTTAATTAATTAATTAATTAATTTAAAAAACCAAAAAACCCGACTGACTGTAAAAAAAAAAGAATTAAAAAGATATGAACAAGACGCATTTAAGTACCTAACGCGATAACTCCAAATTAAGGAAATGAATATCGTTTGTTATATAAAAAATCTTAACTATAATATATAGGTTAATCAAATAATTCTAGTAAGTAAGTTGATATTTAAATGTAAAAATTAGGTATAAATGTAAATTAAAAAAAAAAATTGTATTTCTAAACGAAAAGGATATCGTAAGCTTAAGAAAATGGTGAATCTATGTAGTCTTCTACGAAGGTTAGCTCGAGACCATGTGGGGTATAATAACGCTAATGCGGGTCACTTTGATGTGGGGATTGTGAATTGTTGCAGTCGCGATAAACGGTCTTGAACTGAGCACTGGGACACCAGGAGTCAGATTCTTCAAGGCGAAACAATCAAACATTTTCGTGTGCACGAATGGTTTGCCCTATATTACACCAGCAATTTTCTTCGTGCACACGAAAACGTTTGAACGTTTTGCCTTACAGAATGCCGACCCAGGTTTTCGTTCTCAGTCAAAGTGAATAATAGAATGCCTTCTAAAAAATTATCTGATTATTGTCAAATGTATAATGCAGTAGTTCTTAACCGGTGGTGCGCGGACCACTGGTGGTCCCTGGAAGCATCCGAAGTGGTCCGTGACGACGTCCGAAAAATATTAAATAAACTGTCTTTGCCCGTGCTCAGTAATTGTCCTGAAATGCGAAAAATGCTGGATCAGTTCTGTGAGTCCAAATTTAAAATACGTTTAACTTATTTGGTCGATTTTTTTGCAACACTAAATAAATTGAGCCTTCAACTGTAAGGGTCAGGAAATTTTAAGTTGCAATGTACCAGCAATATATTTTCATATCAATAAAGTCGAGAGAGATACATTTTCTGCGTTTGATACCCTAAATCAAATTATTAACGGACAGTGTGCTGAGATTAAAGGAGAAGTACAGTACATATTACACTCCATTTGGAAAACTTGAAAGTAAACTCCCTCGCTATTTTCCTGACTGCGAGGACAATGGCATTCGGAAACTGACCCGCAATCCTTCCATTGCAAGCATTTCTGAGGTGCCTGGTGAGATTCAAGAAAATATCATTGAAATGCAACTCGAAAGTAACTTGAAATATACATTCGAGACAGGAATTAATCTTGAAGATTTATGGAGCCAAAAGGCAATTTCTTTCCCAAAGATTCGAGAAATTGCTCTACGTTACCTAACTTTCTTTCATCGAACGTAATCGGTTGGATGCCAGCGCCGACACGCGTTTCACTGTAAGTAACACTGAACCAAGGATCCAAAAGTTAGTAAAGAGTAAGGAAATGTCAAAAAAATCTCATTAAAATAATATACTTATTTTAAATTATCATAAAAAACTAAAATACTGCTGGTTTGAAAAACTGTATGCGGGTTTTATTTATAGATAGAACAACCTGTTATTCATTTACTTTTACATTTTCTGTATATTACCTCTAAACAGTTTGTGGTCCATGGCAAGACAGAAATTTTGTCAAATCAGTAAAAGATTAAGAACCACTGGTCTAATGAAACTGATTACATCTATAGGCTTCGCGTGCTAAAAAAAAATAATTACACGAATTCGGCATAAATGTACGGTGGTCTAAGGCTCACTATATTTCTGCCGCGTATGGAGGATTTTGTTCACAGATGCAAACGTGTTATTCGCCTGTTCCTGCCTTTTTCTCCATAGGAGTATTGTACTACTTTCAACACCTGCGTACTCCCTCCTTTCACGTATGTGCTCCTATTATTTTTAAACCCCTAAAATATCTTACACTTCACTTCAAATTTAATGCAAATTTTGCAGCACTTTTGTGTTCCAAACTGTCGTCAAAAAGGAAATTAACCTCTTTCTAGTTGTCATATGTTTCTTATATGTTAAACATCTCCTGTAGATAGTTTTATTGAACAAACAAATCAAATTATTCGCCTTTTAACAATACATAATAACATACTATACCCGAACACTTCCCCACTGTTGGCCGCGGATGGCAGCATTTTTTTTGTATGTTTTGCAAAAACACACGGATACTTGACACCGATAGGAAAACAATATGGCGGCAATTGGAAAAACATTTTTGAGGGGGTCAGCGGCAAAAGGATTGCGAGTTGGGAAAAAAAACAAAAATTGCACGCAAATGTTCCGTAAAGGATGATTAAGTGATTTTGCGTTTCTAAAGGAAATCGACAAAAAGCCATTCTGTTCGTCTTGTAAAAAAAAAAGCATATAGGAAGACATGAAAAATCAAAAAGCTATCTGCCACAGATTGTGCCGTACAAATATCAAATTTTAGTTTCGACTTTGAATTTACGAAATTTGTATGGTAAATATAGCCACTGTGAACTACTAAAATTAAAAGTCGAAACTAAACATATTTATTGGTAAGAACCATTTTTTATAATTGAAGAGAATATTTACTTACTTTTGTTACCTATTAGAATTCATAATTTATTTATTTGTGTTTTGTTATTCTTGTCAACCGAAAAATATCTGTACTACTATTTTTTTCAAAATACTCCCCATTTTTGGCAAAAGTACTACCGTTATATAATCAAAATATTACATTTAAATTTAAAAACGTTTCAAATGAATGAATTGAAAAGAAATCGCAGATGCGAAAGCCTAACCTCACGGTAACTCATACTGTGCCATACCGCAACGAAACACAGCTAGATAAGCAGGGGTTTCAGTAGCTTATAATTTTCATTTTCGAAAGAAAGTGACAAAATGGCTTTTGACATTTAAAATGCCACGACAAAATGGTATAAGCCGCCATGAGCAGCATTCATGCAAATAGATTTGGTTTTCGCGCGGGTAGGTAGATCGACGGTTGAGTTTCAAAAAAAAAAAAATTATTTGCAGAGAACTCAGATTCATAATTCTCATTTTTTTTTTATTATTTATTTAGGTTTGTGTATGAAAATATGCACTTTTTTCTAAAGCAATATATACAAGGTGGCGCAAAAATAACCTTCCGATGTTTTTTGGCTGTAATTTAAAAAAAAATGAAAAACTTTGATTCTTGTGGATTATTTTTATTTGGTCTTTTAATTTTTTTTTACATCAAGTCGAGAATATGATGTCATGTAAATGTCCGCCGCCACAGTTGATTGTCATTTGAGCCCTTTTTATGGCATTTTCCATCACTTTGGCCAAAACACACTCACATTCTTGACGGATATTGTCTTTAAGACCTGCAAGAGTCTGAGGCTTGTTGACATAAACCCGCGACTTCAAAAAGCCCCACAAAAAGAAGTGTGGAGCGGTCAAATCAGGCGATCTTGCTGGCCAGTGCAAATCGCCAAAACGGGAGATTAGGCGCCCGGGAAATGCATCCTTCAGCATATCGGTTGTGGCACGTGCAGTGTGTGCCGTTGCACCGTCCTGTTGGAACCACATGTTTTCCAATCCCAATTCATCAAGTTGCGGCAAAAAGAACTCGTTGATCATTGCTCTGTAGCGCTCACCATTCACAGTAACCGTTTGGCCCGCGACGTCTTCGAAGAAAAAAGGTCCGATGACTCCTCCAGCGAAAACAGCACACCATACAGTGACTTTGAGCGGGTGTAATGGCTCTTCGTGGGTTACACGCGGATTTTCAGTGCCCCAGAAGCGTAAATTTTGCTTATTTACGTACCCGCTAAGATGGAAATGGGCCTCATCACTCATGATTATTTTTGATGAAAAATCATCTTCCTCTTGGTGGTGATTAAGGATGGCTTGAGCTTGAGCGTTCTGGAGCAGTGTAGCGTAACATTGTTTATTAACGTGTATTTCGCATGTGTTTACTACACAAATGTCAAAACAGAACTGACATTAGGGGCCAATCGCAAAATTTATAGCATTTTCTGATAGGAGGATTACTTTTGCGCCACCTTGTATGTACCTATTGTAAGAGGAACGATTTCCTATTATAAATGGATTCTTATATTCTTATTGGCTGCTTTTAATGCTCAAATTATCCTTTAAATTTTTCTAAATTTTTAACACATGAACACTTTAAATTACTGTATCTATAAGTAAGTAAATAACTAAGTAAGTAATTTATTCATAAAAGTAAATTCATTCATTTTTTTTTACAATAATTTACAATAATAGACTTCGGCTATTGCCGTCAGCCGAAGAGAAGAGAGAATTATACTAAAGTTTTATTTTTTGTAATTTAAAAAGCTTCGTTCATTATTTGCTGCCGGTATTTTATTGCAGTTTTTAAGTAGATAGCCAGTGCGCTCCAGTCCTCACCATTTAGACTTCTGGTTACTTCCGCCATTGACAACGACTCTTTATTCAGTATAGGACAAGTTCCAAAAAAATGGAAAACGTCTTCATTTTGTCGAAGGTTGCATAAGTTGCATTCCTCATTCCCGTCGCTTATATGTGGTCTGAATAACTGTAAATTCTTCGCTTACTTGACCAAACGTCCTGTCGGTCAGATATTGAATGAATCGTCACTCAATCCATCTGCGTTACTCGTGGACCTGCATGTGCAGTCTTCACTAACACTATAACTAACAATGAGCAGAAAGGATTTTGCCACTCATATAGAATAGAGGTTAACACATTTGATTTTCCCTGCCTTTTTTTAGTGTCCCCTCATACCCCTTCCAGTTAGCTACCCTTGATGGTTGGAGCGTTCAATCTGCAGCAGTCGAATATCGCACCCACAACAGAACATTAGAATTAATTTAACAAATTAATTTTTAATGGATGACTTCTCGCCGCGACAGCTAGCTATTCGACACAATTTACATTATTTGTATCTGCTTTCACTTAGACAGCGTTATTTTCTCATTTAATTGAATCAACAACTCATCCGAACGAGAAATAAATTGAACCCATAGAATATGAATAGGCAGCCTCGAGCAGGTTATCAGTTATGAATAAATTAGATATCCACTCAAATGAAAACGGCTATTAGCCCGTTCCTCTGACAGAGTTAAACTCCCATCACCGGACAGATTCATCGAATTGTCGACACACTTTGTTAAGCCTTTGTGCGACCCTAAACTGCAAACACTGTCCAGTGCCAAGTGAGAATGGGTATAACGTAAAAAAGCTTAAATCATAAGGACACCATTAAACGCGGCATGGTTCCCTCTTGTCGACAATAAAGTAGTAAACAGGTCCCCGAATCCCGATGTCGTAAACATTTATCACCATTCCCCGAACGATACAAAACGGCCTAATTGTTTCACTTCCCCCCGAGGGGTTAGTAATTCCCGACGAATTATGATTTCAAAATGATGGCATCGTTAAAAGCTGTTTAGTATCGTCAACGCAAATGATTTCATTACACGCGTCTGTTGATTCATATTCGCACTCCCGAAGGAAGGTAGGCCTTAAAAGGACTTTCACTCAATCTGATTAAGAAATAAAATAGAATTCATTAAAATTAGTCCACACCTGCGACTGAAACAGCAAGAATTTTACGGTGTTCATTCCAAAAGACGTTCTCTCTGTGCATGCAGTACACTTTTTCATTATTCGATCAATAATTGTTGCTTAAAAAATTCACGTGGTGTTTTATGGCACGCGCTTCGGAAAGTACATTCCTCCAAGGTGAGATCTGTAAATTCCAAAGGAAATTAATCAAAATTTATGACGCCTCTGTAAGGATACCAAATGTGTATCATAAAATGCTACTTGATTCCATCAGCTTTCACCGTTTCGCGGATATTTGACGTGGGCAACGTAAATGGTGGCAGACTTCATGTGGGATGTTATGGTTGCCGTCAAAAATGGATAATAAATAAACTTCGCAAGAACGCGAGAGGATTTGACTAAAAATAAAATATTAACATAAAGAGCATTTTGCCACGAAATATCCTCGGAAATATGTCCAAATCTATGCTTATGGGATTTATGGCAAGCAATTGAAAATGATTTGTACAAAGTAACAAAAATTAAGCTAGTTATGAAAAAGGTTCCATAAAATTGCAGGCAATTATTTAGCTCGAATGTTTTTTTTTTGTCTTTTTTGCTTGGCATTCTAATTGGCTGCGGTTTATCAAGCTTTAGTTAGTTTTGCTATTTTCCCTTTGTCTGGACCTTGTATACAAACTGAGAGTTTATATTACACTCAAGGTCATGACCTTGAAGAAAGCCTCTTACAGAGCCCTAGCAGCTTAGCCTCCTTTCTGGTGAAAACACCTGGAAGAATACATTCCTTCGAATCTGCATCCAAATTACATCCAAATGGAAATCATTTCAAAGTCGCAAGATGGCGGGGTAATTGCTATCACACTGTACATATAGCTGATTGACGCCACTGTCCGTTAAATACTATTTATGATTTACGATCGTCGACTGCCAGGCTCAAGATGACAGACTGTTAGTGAATTGACTCTTCCGATGTAAGGATGTAAGGATCAACTGAAAAGTGAATTTCCGCAGGTGAACTTGCACCTAAACTGCTTCGTCATAAGAATGATAGAAAACCGGCCAAGTGCGAGTGTCACTCGCGCACCGAAGGTTCCGTACTTCGCTAGAGTTGGAAATTGCGAAGATTCTTTTCTTTTTGTAAGAAGGTGGGAAGCATCGAAAGCCTGTGTGTGGACTTTAATACACTACCACCTCTGCCTCCATTCCCATTTTCCGGCGGAACCAGTGGTTAGCATAAGTTAATTTTTTTTTTACCTGGAACCTGGAACCATATGGGATCATGATAGCTAAAAAAAAAATGTGAAGTTTTCATTAATAGCCAACGAATATTTAAATGAAACATATAACTCTCACGGCAGCGTAGCTAAAACACATTCATGTCTCATGCAGTGTTGTTATATCATGGAATTTATCCCTTTTTGTGGGAATTTCGATGTCGATAAATGAAGAGAGAGTGCTAACAACACTGGTCTCATGTGTGCATGAGGAAGTGTATTCATTGGAAAAATTCCAATGGAAAACGATGAAGAGAATACGATTTAAGGAATGGAGAATTGGAGAAAAGGAGATGACCGAGAGCACAAACACTAGTGTGGAGCAGTGATGGGACTTCTACCACTTAAGTGGTATTTGTACCACTTTTTACACTTCGGAAATTCTACCAACCTGAACTCGAAATCTACCACATTTCACTCTTCGCTATTCGCTTATAATATTTCTTTTTCATCATTGTATTAAATTGAAAATTATACCTATAGCTTTCGCCTTACTTTTACCCATTCACACTCAGCTATCAGTATTTTTCTCTATGAATTGCATCAGCAAAAACTTCCAGTCCATTTACTGCGCTAATAAATATTTCGTTATTTGACTGTATTCGTGCGAGGGTGTTTTGCTATGTTTTGACTTTTTGTATTTAATGATGAGTTGAATCTATGGCGTTTTTTTCTGTACTTCTTTTTTATATTGATGCGTTTACCTTAAAAACTTTAAATTTTTAAATTATATCAATTTTTAAAAATAATTCAAATTAATAATAAGAAATTACTGATTTATGCTTATTTTATTTCTCTTTTTTGTTTTGTTTTACTGTTAGATACTATTTAGTTGGTATAAATAGTGAATTAGTTAGTTAGTTATCTACCACCGCTTCGCTTTTTTTAAGTTCCATCACTGGTGTGGAGTGAGGTCTGTGACTGGGGAGTCGGTGTGTGAATGAGTATGAGTAGAGTTCAGTCAGTATGCATTGAAAATTCCAATTAGAATCGATTAAGAGGACACACAAATGACGAATGAAAAATGGTTAAAAGGAGCATGCTTTATATAGTGATTGACAGCTTTTTGTAAATATCTTTTCAAATATTAACTTTTCTGCAAAATAGTCTTCGGCACATATATAGCTACGAGTATGATCTACAAAAAAGGTATATATCATTTTTTTTTAAATCAAGAAATAAACGAATGCAAATAATATTGTATACTTAATTACTAATTACTATAAACCAGTCGATGTATCGCTACCATTGATATTTTTCGTTTAATTAGGGGTTATACCCGTTTTTTGCCTTTGGGTACGGAACCTTAATAACACAACGCAGAGTTGCTGGTTTGCATTTGGTAACCGTTGCGGTTCTTCATAGTTCATACATAGTTCATACTCCTCTTGCTGGACTCATCCGCCAGCACTTCATGGATAGCAGATGCACTCATTTTTGAAAGTGGATAAAATTTTTTATTTTTCGGTTTTCGGGATGCTAGTCCTAGTCCATTTCCTTCCATTCATCCCAAGAAATTATAACCCACAAACAAGAATGGCCGTAAAAGTTGAAGCTGCATTTGTTCGATTGCATAAGCAGCTTTTAAGGCATCCACATTCCACACATTTTTAAAGGCGATAAACCATAATAATCTACAGCTACACAGCGACCCTGTCTGTGGTAAAGTTCACCTAAGGGCGCAAGTTCTCTATAATTACCTCAGTTGACTTATGCAGCCAATTGCGTAACTCTAACGTAGTAATTATTTTATATTTCGCGGCAAAACTACTGCTTACAAAAGTGATTTACGTTCACCTTGCACGCGAAACATTATTACGGCAAAATACCAAAACCCTTGTCATCAGACTTGCCACCACGTTTGCATAAACTATGAGGGCAATTATATCGAAAGCCACATAATAACAGAGAACACGCCATTCGACGAATAGAACGTCCAAATCTATGAATAAAATAAAAAAAAAAACAACCACCTTGCTTAAGCAAACATTTTATTTAAAATAATTGTTTAATAGCCATAATAATAATTATAAATATCATTTCATTTCGTGATTCTCCATAGCAGAAAAGATCACATCATAATCACAACTTTTAGAAACTTATACAACTAAGCTTGAGCTTACATATATCTTTAATTTTGTTTAACAATTTTACATTATATACATTATAATATAGAACACGTAACAAAAGCAGTCCAAAAAGTACAAATACATTTTGAGATTATTTATTTATAGCTATTGAATAAAAGTCTTTATATACAGAGAAAGAAAGAGTTCTATGTCGTCGTACTCAAACTATGGACGTGTGTCCTGTGAGTAGTGCACATGGAATTGTTTTTTACTGCCTCGGTTGCTGCTGGTCGCATTGCAAGAGGAGAACGATTCCAGGGCATGTTATATGCACGTTTCGTTGTTCTTTATCAGATTTTCTTGGACTTCGTTTTCGGTGTAGATTTTTGGACGTCCATTAATGTTTTTATCCACGACGACTACTAGGTTAGTGCTGTGGCTGTTTTGGTCCTCTTTTTCATTCTGAAAATAAATAAAATCAAAAGAATTGAAACGGTTAAACGATGTCATACGGGTAGATAGCCACGAAGTTTATTGTTTAAAAACTGAAGGATGTTATTCCTTCGTTTATTTCATTATGGACAAAGAAAAATAAAGTGCACGACTGGGTCGGACGAAACTTTCTCGTTCATCAAAAGTTTGGTTGGTTGTTTTCTTATTATATTGGGTGTGTAGGTAAAAATCTGAGAAACCGTGCATAAAATATAGGAAAAGGGAAAGTGTTAAATAAAATAAATAAACTTTTGGGTTAAAATCAACTAATGTACAATTTATAAGCTCCTACTTTTTGAGTACAAGGACCGGCTGTTTTAAGGTGCCTATGATTGAAATTTGAAGTAGGGTTCGCTATTGGCTGATATGTTTACGTAGATATATTTTGTAGGAATTCAGGGATTTGTTTTTGAATTTGTATTAGCAGTTAAAAACTGAATATCCCAATGGACGTGTATGGAGTGGGAGTTTTTAATTGTGAAAGCTCCTCCAAGTAGTTGGAATTATTCTAAGATGCATGTCTAATACGGTTCAAACAAATTAGAAGTGGAAAATATTTGCTAAAAAGAATTTTTTAACTTTCTCCATTACGTAGTAAGGGAAAGATATTGTATTCGTACAAACTCGAGATGTTAATTAATTCTGACATTACGATGATAGGCGAACTCAAAAAAGTGGGTCGCAAAATTCTGTCCGTCTGTCTGTCTGTGTGTCCCAAGGCCTACAGCCTAAGCGGCTGAACGGATTTCGTTCAACTTGGGAGCTAACAGTTCGGGGCTGTTTTTTTTTTTGCATGGTAAGCTCAATATTAATGGTACTTCCCATACAACATTTTCATACCAGTTTGATTTGTTCGAAAACGGCTCTTACGATTTCTACAAAAATTGATATTTAATCTTAAGTAGGTGAGGTAAACATAACTGCGTACTCAGTTTTCCGCTAAAAAATCGATTAACGGTACTTTTGAAATTTGGACATACTATCTCGAAAACGGTCCATACGATTGTAACAAAAATTCATTTCTAAGGTAATACGGTCATTTCTAACTTAATGGCAAGCTCAGTTGTTCTCTGTATTATCGTAAAATGGACTTTTGAAAAAAGTCATTTTTGAAAAATATAGTTTTCCCTAGTTTACCTCAAAACGGCATGATTTTGACCAAAATTAAAACTTAGAGTAAAATTTATGTTTTCAGAATTATTGCGTTCTTAATTTTTAATTCGAATCAATGGAAAGGCTCACTTTAAAAACTGCTCATATCTCGAAAACCCCATTTTCGATGTCGGTAAAACCCTAAAAACCAGGTAATGCTTACATCCCGAACAATAACTTGTACTCGGTTTTCAGCTAAATAGTTTAGCAATAGTAATTTTCAAACTAAACATTGCAATATTTGGTACTGTTTTTTCTGCCAAATCTTACAGAAACCGCTCTAACGATTTTGATCAAAATACATATTTAAGATAAAATCAGCATTCGAAGTAATATCCCGTACTTAGTTTTTCTCAACAAAATCTAAAAAAATCAGTTGTTTTAGTTATTTATATTTCTCAATCTATATTTCTGTTGTAATCTCCACAGCTACGCAAAACTTCATTTTGCAAATATTAAATTTTGTTTAACCTTGTTTAATATGCACCTTAAAATAACTGCAAACACTTCCTTACTTCATTTGCACCCCCACACACGTCCATCGGCGTATTCGGTTTATACTGCTAATGCAAACTCAAAAACAAAACTCTGAAAACTTACATAAATATCTATATAAAGATGTTGTTCTAACATGAACCCTACTTCCAATCATAGACACCTTAAACCAGCGTTACTAATATATTCCAGACCAAATACAAAAAACACTTTAGGCCTTGTAGCTCTTTAACCTTAACTTGGGACAATTGCCTGCTAGTGACAGATTCAACTTATAAAAAGTCACATGTTTATTTATATTTATGTACTGCCTGAATAACCCAAAAGTGAATTTTATTCAACTCTACATTTCCTTTTCATATATCCTATTCACAATTTCTTTTATCTAGCATCGGTTCTCAGATTTTTACCTACCTTCTTAATAAAATAAGAAAACAACCAACCAAACTTTTGATGAACGAGAAAGTTTCGTTTGACCCAGTCGTGCACTTTGTTTTATATATTTGCGACTGAAGAAATTGATGGGGATCTACTTTTTGTTTCGACTCATATAACGTTTGAACTTAGAAGCCTTTTGATGGGAGTTGTATCTACTCTCGATTTTTTGTCAGACGTTCGGGTGTGGAAAAAGTCTTTAGGATGTAATCACTGTTTTTCCGAGGATCGAACTCGCTCAGTAGTGCAACACAATAGACGCTGAGCAACTGCGCCCACATTGATTCACACCAGCACACAAATATAACCGACGCGATGGGCTTTCGGGATTTTATAGCACCGTTATTCGCAGCTCGAGCAAAATGGAGGAAGCTGACTTTTCCGGATTATTGAATTTTACTTAAAATAATTCCCTCCTTCGTGTAATATTGTGACCGACTTTGGCCGGAAAATGCCTCAACAAATCTGACCGCTTTGGCGAAATTTGTCTCAGAAAATCTTGTCTCTTACCTATCTATCACAAAGATAGGTATATAACTCTAACGCTTCCCCATTCATTTAAAAAAATCGTTTATTTTTCTATTTGACTCACTTTTGCATGAACCTCAATTCATTTATCGAACGCCATAAACATAAATAGCTGCCCCACCACGTCGCATGTCTATTTTAATAAATTCCCTAATCCAGGTTCAGACGTTCATTTTCATTATTTCAGATTTACGCAGTCCTAAAACAGCAGCACAGCTGGAATTTCACTCGGAATACTCCTTGTCCACCCATACAAAAGTAATATGCATGCCAAACATCCATCATTTGCGTCTGTGATCCAAAGTGTTGTGCGAAAATTTACGCAAATTTGCCAGAATCACAGCACCCTTACAATTGCCTTATCAAATATTTTCCATAAAATAATTTGTATCCTTATTTACCCCGAGAGAAGCGTCGACAACGCCAAAAAGCCAAAAAGAATTTGGTCCTTCTGTCGCTCTGTGTATATGTAAATTGTAAAGAAATCCCTCGAGCGGAGCTCTTCTAAATTCTCATCATAATTTACGATGACTCGAAAAGAAAAGGATAACTCAATTATTTTAAGAAATAAACTTTCCAACGGCATAACATCCCCGAATTTGAGAAAAAAAGGTTATTCCCTCTCATTTCTGCTTTGCACGAAATCCTTTGGAATTCTTAATTAATTCGACAAGTACAAGCACAATCCCTTAGTGTCATCTGTGCTTATGCACTTGCTAGGAAATTCCCTTTTTTGTATACTCACATTTTGTGGTGACTTATTAAAGTCTGACTTCTTCATCCATATACTGTTGGTGGACTTTATTGAATCTCTGCCTTTGAGATGATGAACGTTGCGAACGGATCGAACACGGACCTGAAAGAGACGAAGACGAGTGTAATAGGATTTTGTCTTATGGTGCAAATATATATAAAAGCCCATCGACAGATGGAAATTATTTAAATTTGCCTGAATTATTATTTCTACCAGAATTCCCATACCGTTGGGACCCATTTCATGTAGCAGTCATTCCAATTAAGGGTGAACAAAAAGTCTAGTTAAAAGTTTGCCTAAGTCGTTAGATGTAACGAGCTCGAGGTATGCGAGGTCCATATGTTGTTCAATTGCGGATGTATATGTTTTGCACGACAGAGTTGGTCAATTCATGATTGGGCAGTGACTTGTGGACTGTCAGATGAATTTTGATCGGGTTGGGTTCGATATCCCGCTTTTTATAATACCGATTCTTAAAATCCCGCTTTTTATAATCCCGCTTTTTTAAAATCCCGCCTCTTATAATACCGTCTCTTATAATCCCGTTTCTTATTATCCCGCTTTCAAAAGTAGTTGCTTTATTTTAAAAAATCGCCGAAATAAATTAAGCAATGAGTGTTTTTTTGAAATGCAGTTTATTTTAACATTTATCATTTTTCGAAGGAAGAAGGAAGCTTACAGTAAAAACTAAAAACATTCGGATGCATTTTCTTTTTGGTCTAGTATTTTTAATATTTTTAAATATATAATAATAATATAATAAAAAAACGCATATAACCAACATCTATTTTTTTGATAACAATGTTTTGTAAAAAAACGGGATTGGTGGGATTTGGCGGGATTTTAAAAAGCGTGATTATAATAGATCGGGATTTTAGAAGATGGGATTTTAAAAAAGCAGTATTTTTTATTTTTTTTATTTTTTATTTTAGCAGACGGGATATTTTAAAACTTTTTTTTCGGGATTTTTGAAAAGCGGGATTTCAAAAAGCGGGATTCCGATACGCTCCCAAAAAAGGGGCACTTTTCCGGGGTAGGTATGGTAACCCATTCTGCATCTCATCTAAACCATCGATTAAGTTCTTGCGAAGGCTTAAACTCTGACTTCTTACTAAGGAAATACTCAAATATGACTTGTCGTTCCTAAGGTGCCTGTTCATTTGAGAGTACTTTCGCTAGTAAACTCTCGAGAGTTAGTCTCGGGTGGCTGTCCATTTCAGAGTAATAATTTCGAGATTTTAATCTCGCGAGTTCTTTGATAACATTTTGAGAGCCGATTCCCTGAGAGTACTCCCAAAACCGTGTCCACTTGATATATTTCGTCTGCTAGTTACCAGTTAAAATGTACTCTTACAAGCAAAAGGCTGCCACTGCGTTTATAATTATTAGCACTGTTCTTAAAAAAAAGAATGAAGCAAAAAAGAAATGCTGGATTAATCGTCGTCAACTCGGTGCAGGGTCTACTCTTACAAGACAGCTTCAAATTGAAGATGCTCAACAGTTCAGGGATTTATTGCCGTTTGACAATTCAATCAATCATATAATTCAATCCGTTGGGCCTACTATTTTTAAAGTGGATACCAAATTTCGTATCCCTGTCTGTACGATTGGAAGAATTGTGAGAGAAGTCTGTCCAGCAAAAATATTTGAGGTTAAAAACAAAAACAAAAAAAAACTTTATTTTTAAACGTAAATTAAAAAAATACTTCAAGGAACATAAATTAAGTTAATTTTTAAAAATTATCGAATTCAATGTTCATATTTCTCTATGAGTCAATTAATTTCCTCCGATTTCAACAGTTTTGCCATGTCGACTCTCGACAGCTGCTCGCAAAATACAAAGCATGTTGGAATTTTGCGAGCTAGTCTCCGATAGTGATCAGAACATGTGTCCACTTGCGAGTGACTTTCAAAAGGCAAAAAGTTAACTCTCCATGAACTACTCTGAAGACTATGTCCACTTGCGAGTTTGCTCTCGAGAGCTGCTTGAGAGCTGCTCGCAGCATTTTTACTTTCAAATGGACAGGCACCTTTAGGTAAATGAGCTTGGCAAGTCGTCCCACAGTTCGAGGTGTACATGGACATTTTAACACCAATACTTGCATCTTTCAACTCGCATTGTTAGCTGTTAAGCTTCGACTTTTTAAATCACCTTCTTAAAGGCAAAAAAGGGCAGCGATTCACAAGCAGCGGTACCACTTTACTACAATTGATGTAGATTTACTTCAATTTTGGAAAAATAAAATTAAAATCTGCTCCCTACTTCACACTATTGTTAAATTCTTTATATCTACTTCACTTTAGAAATCCATTATTTAATCCGCTTCAATTTTAATAAAAAAACCGTAAATCTACTTCAAAAAAAAAAATTTTTTAAAAAATGCTTTAAACTCTTTCATTTAAGCACCGATTCACATTTCAAAAGAATAAATTTCTACAACCTTCACCTTAAACACAAAATTTATTTAAATTTTCTGACGTTTATTATTAGTCTCCTTTTAATTTGTTGTCACAGATGTGATACGTTTGGTTAGGTTTTGGTCCCTGACGGTTTCGAGAAGTTAGCCAAATACGCGAGAGAATTATTACAAACGCGATGAAAAGATATTTTGAAGCAATCAAGAATTTGAATAAAGATTGGTGCGAAAAATTATAATTTAATTAACATATCGCTGTGCACCATTCATAATATTTTTTTCTAAAAAAACATGGACAAAATTAAGACTTAATTTTAATAAAAAAAAGATTTTGAAACGTTTTTTTGGACATGTTGTATATATATATACATACAGCTAATATGAAATTAAATATATCGTCTAAACTATGACTCCCCTTTTCTTGAATCTACTTCACTTTTTGGATCAAATCTACTTCGCTTTATTTTTTTGAAGTGGTAACGCTGTTCACCAGCGTAGCTCTTTGTTTGTGTTCCAAACTGTTCTCGCTGTCAACTTACAGGGAAGCCGAGGTTGACGAAGTCCGTAATTAGGTGCCACCAAGTTGTAGCTGTGTATTGTGCAAATTGATCCGATTCTTCGATTGACTTCATTAAGAATGGAATCCATTTTTGACACTTCGCCATAAATCTTTAAAAAGACACCTGTGACAACTCGCTCTGCCCTGCTAATGCAGTCAACATCATCAACGTATGAACCTACAGGTAAATAGTTGTTGAACAGATTTTGAAAAGTGTCCGGTCGAAGATATTGCATGACAGCGCATCATCTTGCCTCAATGCTTTGTTGACTTAAAAATGTACGGAGAGGTCGGTATACTTTATGAGGCAGCGAGCGAATCCCACTGTAATTGTGTACAACCTGACGAATTTAGCGAGCTTTCACAAAATCGATCATAAGATGTTGAGTGTTCATCTGGACTTTTTATCTGCAATCCTTCGTGGATTGTGGTAGGGCAGCAGGTTTTTGAATACTTGCTGGGTGGAACTAAGAGGTCGCCTTTGCTGACGAGGTTTCATTCTTCGGGCATCCTTTCCTTTTGTACTGTATGCTCGCCAACAAATCGGCAGTTAGACGTTTGAGTTAAGTCTTGTTCGACATTAGTTTTTATATTGAAAACGTCAGATCATTTTGGGCGGGTGGTCTTGGTCTTGGGCTTTCTCGAGTCGTTCCTTCTGACTCCAAGCACTCATTGTTACATCTCTAGGGGTCTCTACTCGGGACTTGATGCATTGTTGTTTTTAGCTTTTGGGAAACTTTTCTCACATTTCTCGATCCAGTTTTTCTGGTGCAGGGAAATAACTTCGAGTGGGAAATAACTTCACTTTTTATATGTGAAGATACCTTCCACTGAAGGTGGGCCTAATCCTTGAACTATCGGTTCAGACATCTTTCTGTCCGACAGAATATTTCTACATTCTGTACCAATTTGAGAAGTCAGTTCCGGATGGATTGCGACTTGAGCAGTTTTCGGTTTCATCTGCAGGGAGGAAATAGTTAGCAACAACAGTGGACACAGGTTGACGCCAGTGAATGCATATCCGATTGATACAGCAGCCAATACTTTTGACCTGGAAATACAAAACTGTCATAAGCGAATTAGGGAAAACCCTAACAAAGGGTACCAAAGTAACCTCTCAGCGAAAGCAGTAATTGAATAAACTTTGTAATACAGTCTAGTTGGAATTATGTTCTGAATACCACAGAGTCCCGCTGGGGATTGCGCCTCCACTCAAAGCTAACCACAACAGAAACAGAGTGACCTAGTGCTTATTTGCTCGTAGCACCCCTTAAGACAGATGGCTTATCTGGTTTCTGTGGAGCAACTTCTTAGCCGTCTTTGGGAACGAAAAGCTGCTTTCGTAGAATTCGGCATCATTATCACCAAATTGGAAATTGCTTCCTTCTCTGCGACGTTCTCACTGTATAGGAGCACACTTCAATTTCGCTAAGTACTAAAAGTTTTGCATTTGTTCGTCCCTTAATGGCCACTAAGGGCCATAGAAATGATATGGTATCCCCTCCATGGCTACCCTCCCCCGCATGAGGTCAGGAATCCTATTTTTGTCCCTGAAATATGAGTACCTATCTCACAACGCAGCTCCCCGATTGAAGCAGATTCTATCAGCTAATGGTACCGAAGAGAAAATATTTGTTCGTCCGCAATCTAATTCAGGACCACCTTCATTTCTGTGTGTTCCGATAAATGATCGATATTTAATACAATTAGCACGCGCACATGTCCTACACCTTGCATTCGAAGGCAGAAAGCTAAATCATTTGTGGAAATCACCTCAGTTGTAATATTGGTCCCTTGTGACACTTTCTGTCAAGAGAAACATCGACCAATCCCAGGACTGCCATCATTTTAACTCTAATGACGGCAACGTGCAGACACTTTAACCCGAAAAATTTAAAAATAATCGATCCGAGAATATTTTAACTTTCTTTAGGTGGGTTTGTTTTGAATTAAGATTGCATTTCCGGACCGCCGCCATTTAATTAAAGCATCAGACCTCTTGGCAAATTGGATCCGCAAGTGTGTAGATTTTAATTAGTTTCTGGTTAATGTGCTCGACACAAATCATTCACGCTCGGGTAATAAAATTTCACTGTACGGATACTTACGGAATGGACGCGGTCATAGCCTCCGCCGGCGGTCGATGCTATAGTTGTCTCCCGAAAACTCGACTGATCTCGGGCGAAACCATTGTTGTTGTAAAAACTTCTTCGTTTGCCGCAAAGTGTCTCCTTGAAGGCCACACGATATCGATGGGACATGACATTATATAGTATCGGATTTACCGTGCTGCAAGAAAGAGAACGAAACGGGAAGAAATTAATGAAAAGAAAAGGACATTATCTGACTTTAGAGTGCGAACACAGAAGAAAGCACCCGCTCGGTATTAAGGTGACCCTTTGCAGATCGATATTCGCCAGTTCAAGGATTAGGTCGACATTCCCTTTGTGCCGAATGGACCAGAAAAGACAATCAATTGCGCCTTTGGCTGGACAAAGCAATATATTTCATATTTCGTCCTTTTCATACCTCGTTCCCACAGCGGCTGATGCCAACTTACCATGAAACATAATAACTGAACCCTCCAAAGAAGAACAGCCATTCGTTGACGTCCTGGAATAGATACCACTGCCGGGCGTATAAGTAGAGCAATCGTTGGGCATGGAACGGAGCCCAACAAACGAAAAATGTGATGACAACAGCAGCTATAGAGGGATGAGGAAAAAAGAACAAAGAAAACACCGATTAATGTGGGCGATACTCGTAGATACAATCTCTAGGCGATGAGGGTTTTCGTATTATTATCTCTGTGGAATGCATTTGCGAGTGAGGAACTGCTCCCAGGAAGGCTCCAAACGGACAACTGTCGGGTCACGTATATAGGAGCTTCGCAAGTCTGTGGGTAATGACTTTGTATTGATAAGGAAATCATTATCCTCTTGAATTCCTGCTGCTTCTCATCAGACGTGCGTTGACTAGGCGTTCGCACGCATCACCAGCAACCGTTATTGTTATGGTGCTGTTAGTGGTTGGTGGTAGAAGGATTTCGATTCGAAATTTTTTGTTCTTTTTCATTTCAATTTGCTACATTTTTATTACATTTTCTGTTTTGTTTGGTTTATCTTGCCTCTATGGGTGGGCGATGGTAATGTCTTGGATTAATATGTACGGCGAAACATGTGCCACGAGCAACGAGCATGAAGCAAAATTCTTGTGTTATGTTCACTCGGGCAGTAATGTTTTTCCACGCACGTTGTAATTAATTTTGAATTTTTTGCGAGTGTTGTAGCCAAAAAGTTTCAAAACTCTCGTCGCTCTAGTAAAAGATACCGAGTGGTATTGTTTTTAATATTTAATATGAACAAATCGGGTTGATGGGGGTGAGCACAACAAGTGTGTGTGGAAATTAGCAGTCATAAGTTGCAAATGTTCGCAGGCAACTTTTCATAATTTTTTTTTCGGTTTGTGTGAATTGTTGTGTGTAAACAAGGAAAATTGGTACACAACTTTCTGGTAAGTAATACTGTTGTTGAAGTAAATGGTGGGCCAACAGTGGTTTCGCCATGAGAATATTCATATCGCTTTTAGGCGAACGCAAGTTGCTGGAAATAAGCTGTAGACTTAAATAGCTGCATTTTGTAACAAGGTTTATCTAAAGCGGCTTTAATTTTAGCAAAAGGAGCTTACGCTGACGGGCACAAAACTTCACTTTTAGTTGAGGTTGGTAGCAATAAAGTTTAAACATCTGCTACAGACTTAGTTTCCGGTATTTGTGCACCCGATTTAAATTGAACTCTAGCAGAAATATTGTTTAAAGTTGATTGCACTGATTTCAAAAGGATAGTGTGCGAATGAACACCTTAAGAACAGTCCTAAGCTGTATGGCGCGGGCTCATTATAAAAAAAAAACTGTATTGTGGGAAAAAACAACTCGTATTTTAACAAGTTTTAAAAAGGAAACAAAAGCAGCACATTTTGACACTTTTTACGAGCCTACTCCACCTCAAAATTAAAGGTGCAGAAAATCATAAGTTTGACAGAACTGCAAAGCTTTATGAAGCCAAAGTAGAACAGTATCAGATAGCCCCCCTTTTCTGTTTTTTGTCTGTGCAAGTCAGAGTCCCTAAGCCGACCTTTTGTTTTGACAGTTATTTTTAGTTTGATTAAGGAAATTGTTTTTTGTATAGTACTATGTGACCAGTGCTCTCCATTCTTCGCCAGTCCGGCATTTCTCAAAGTAACAATATACACTCAGGGAAAAAATGTAAACTAAAACGTAATATGTTCTATTTGACGTCGAATAAACTTTCATGAAGAATATTCCTTTTCACGTTAAAGAATATTTGATTTAAATACGCAATGTAATTTTAAATTAAGTCAACCTAGATTCAAAGTGAAACGTATTCACTTTTACATTAAGACCGTTTTTTGAAAAATTGCAACTACTCTCAACGTAGCTTTAAAGTATAACATGATAATATTTTTTGCAATATTAAGTTTCAAAATGACATCTACGTACATTCAAAGTGTTGCATATTAAATTTAACGTTAATTTAATTTAAATCGCCATCCACTTCAAAACTTTGTTTTAAAGGTAGATGAATTTGATTTAAGCATGATTCCACGTTAAATCAAGGTACATACGTGGTTAGATAAAATTAAAAATAAATACTTCTTGTTCTTAGAGTAGGGAAACGCTTTGAAAATGTCATAATCATCATTCCGAAATATATTTAAATCGAAGTGGTTTTCTTTGAATTTACGTTGTTTTTTCTCTGGGTGTACAAGCCCAATACGAGAAATTGGGTTAAGACAAAAAGAGGGATTTCTTAACAACGCAAACCGCTTTCAATTATCTGATCATTTGATCAGTTTGTATTAAAAAATACCACGTATGTTGTATCTAACTATGCTAGAGTTCGCCCAGTGGTAGAAATTCTACCACTATAGTGATCTGGCTTACACACAAAATGTTAGAAAACTAATTATACATATCTTTGCACAAAAAACCCGAATATGTTATGTTTAAGGCAGTGAAAGTGGTTTATAAATAAGATTCCAGAAAGTTGTTGAATGTCAGTTGTTGCTGATCAATGAAGTGAATATTGAGAACATTTCGACGCATGTACAAATCTTTACAATATAACAATTAATAACAAAACAATTTCCCGTGTGTACGGTGTAAGACAAAAACAAAAAAGTGAGTGTGCTTGAGACCTCACACCAGATGCAAAATTTTTCTCGCTAAATGTGGATTTGAATTTTTGTATTTCCACTTGACCACATTTTTATTAGGTCCGCAAACAATCCGCCAGCAATCCGTCACCTAAACACCTATCGCTTTCAATGCAATCATAAAATGACGTGGGAAAGTGCTCTCGCTTTCCATATGGTCGGAAATAATGGAAATAAAAAAATTCAAATCCGCCATCAAAAGCGATCCGCCGCGCATTTGGGAACAACCCCCGTGGGCTATAAAATGTATTGTATTGCATTTGCATTGCATTAAGAAATTGAATTAAAAAACCAAATTTTTATAATAATATAATCTTAATACAGCGCAATAGAACGCAATCCATTTCTCCATTCTTTGTTTTGATGTGGTTACAACTAAGCTTTTAATTTAATCAACTAATTCAGTAGCCTAGTGTCTGTATGAGACCTATGTTAATAAAGGGTGATTTTTTAAGAGGTTTCGAACTTTTTTTAAAAAAAAAACACAAAAAATTCGAAAAAATGAATGAAATATTTATTTGAATCGATAGTTTGAACCTTGCAATTTAATGTTTAAAGATAATTTCATGCAAATGTTGACCGCGGCTGCGTCTCAGGTAGCCCATCCGCTGAGTCCAATTTTGGCATACTCTTTCACACATATCGGCCGGTATCTCACGAATGAATGCATGGATGTTGGCTTCCAGTGCGTCAATCGAAGCGGGCTTGTCCCTATACACATTAGCCTTGGCATACCCCCACAAAAAATAATCTAATGGTGTCAAATCGCACGATCTAGGCGGCCAATTGACCGGCCCGAAACGTGAAATTAACTGTTCACCAAACTCGCCTCGCAATTGCGCCATTGTTTCGCGTGCTGTGTGGCATGTGGCACCGTCTTGTTGAAACCACATATCATGCAAGTCAAGAACTTCCATTTCGGGCAAAAAAAAGTTTGTTATCATCGCTCGGTAGCGTTCACCATTGACAGTAACGCTGCGATTCGCATCATCTTTGAAGAAATATGGCCCAATAATGCCGCCGGCCCATAAACCGCACCAAACAGTGGCTTTTTCGGGATGCATTGGTAGCTGTTGCAATGCTTCTGGCTGATCTTCACTCCAAATGCGGCAATTTTGCTTATTTACGTACCCATTCAACCAAAAATGAGCCTCATCGCTGAACACAATTTTTCGATAAAAAAGCGGATCCTCGGCCAGCTTTCCAAGAGCCCATTCACCAAAAATTCGGCGTTGTGGTAGGTCGGCTGGCTTTAGTTCTTGCACCAGCTGTATCTTAAAAGGCTTTACGCCCAAATCCTTCCGCAAAATTTTCCACGTAGTGCTGTAACAAAGGCCTAACTGCTGGGAACGGCGCCGAATCGACATTTCGCGGTCTTCTTCACTACGCACAGTACGTAAACGTGTTGGTGGTTTAATGTCCAACAAAGTAAATTTGGTGCGAAATTTGGTCACAATCTTCCGAATAGACTGCTCAGAAGGTCGAGAATGCCGATCATAAAATGGAAGCAGCGCGCGATGAACATTTCGAACCGAGCACGAATTTTGATAGTAAAATTCAATAATTTGCAAGCGTTGTTCATTTGTAAGACGATCCATGGTTAAATTGCAAACCAAACTGAAGCTGTTTGACAGTGACACAAGGTACTAAACACACGTCAGCTGTCAAAACCAGTGTTGCCAAAACCAAACCAGCTAAAAAATCACCCTTTATTATGAATCCAACAGACTCCGGTTCAAAAAAAAGAAAGCTAAGCGAAGTTATTCTCAAACTAAATAAAACAGCAGTTTTCTGTGACACTTATCCACAGCGCACTCTACGTCAAAATTTAGGTGGACTTTATCTAATATTTGGGGCGAAAGTTGAAGACCAGCCAAAATTTGGTTTAGCTCGAACAGCGTAAGCGTAAGCTTAGGAGTAGCTTAACTTAACAGAACTAAATTAATAAGAGGAGCATACACCAGAATTGGAACTTCTCTCGCTAAATATGTATTTGTTTGATATTTTTCAAATGTCATGCCGCACATTCATATAAAAACCAACAGATATAAGGTTGTTTCACCTAAGCTCAACGATACAACTTGCACCAAAGCCTTCTATTGATTTCATGCAGTTATGACATTCAATTCAATTTCAATTTATTCGATTTAATTCAATCGATTATTATTATATTTACATTCTTAGAGTACATCATATTTCTCTTATAGTACATAAAGTTTGAACAATAAGAAATTATTCCGTAAAACAATGCGTAAGTCTTAAAGTTAAATTTAAAGAAATACTAAGGTAACAATAAGATAAATAGAAAAGGAGGTTAAATATATATAGCAAATCAAGTAGAATGGAATAGAATAGAATACAGATTCAAGGTAGGAGCAGTGATACTAGATCGTGGATAATTACCCATTTCGTGGGCTTTCAAAATAAGCCAAAAGGGCGAAAAAGGAAATTTTTTTATTTCTCAGAAACAACAAAAAATAGTGTATTTGTTGCATGAGCAAAAAGGCCATTTTTCGGTATTTTTGATAACAGTCGTGGGCAATTCAGTCCGAAAAGTCTGGTATCACTGGGTAGGAGAGAGAAATGAAGTAAAATTTTAAAACTAAAAACTTTGAGATTAGAGTAGGCGAGAAAAAATAAAACTGCGCTCTTAAGGCGAATGGCGGGGCGGCATTAAAAATAGTTATAATATATTTATGGGTAGGGTAGAGAGTTCAATAATTTGATAGCGTAGATCAGAGACAATACTGAGACCACCAACTCCGGCCGATTTCCCGTTACTTAGCCTACAAGCTATATTTTTATGGAGTGTTCACGTTTGGTGCGCTAGTATTCTTACATAGAAAATCGTATTGACAAATGTCACGAAACTTCAAAAATTCTGCTCACCAACATACTCCCAGGAGATATGAGACACTTCCGCTGTGGCAAAGTTGCTGGCAGAGTTCATAGAATTTTATCCGTTTAATTTGATATTGTTCGTTGCGTGTGGATAATATTTTTTTTAGGAATAAGTGCACACTTGCTTAAAATGTTCATGAAAAATTAACAATGTAGATTGGTTGAGGGAAAATGAAAGCATTTTGAGCAAATTTTCTTCATTATTTAAGAAAAATTTACATACGAAATCGAAGTTAATGATATCCAAAAGCGGAAAATACACAACCATATTTGTCCTAATATGTTTCTAGTATATAGAACATCAACTTTAGATAGTTTTACTAACCAAACAAATCAAATTATTCGCCTTTTAACAATTAATAATAACTAACCAATAGCGTTCAGTAATGAAAAAATATGGTATTCCCGAACTCTTTCACATTTCCCCACGGTTGCCGCGGTTGGCAGCATTTATTTTTGTAGTTTTTGTGTGTTTTTGCATGTCACACTGATTCTTTTTTGACATAACACCGATAGGAATGCAAAATGGCGAATTTGAAAAAAAAATGATGGGCCCAGCGGCAAGAGGATTGTGAGTTGGGGGTCTCAGTATGGTTTGTCTATGGCGTAGGTAAATAAAAAAATAAAAGGGACGAATTAAGATAGTGATGACTTGATGGAATCAAAAAAAATGTATGGTTCTAAGGAAACGAGAAAAATGAAATTGTTCGTGTAAATACATAGGATGAAAACAACTACTTTTGTGGTATGTAAAAATATACAATTTCTGACGTCAATATAATTTTTAAGAATTGTGCCTAAAAGGCTTTGTGCCTGTTGTGAAATATGGTCATATTTGCGTAGTCGATGAATATATCTTACCGTGTCGTTAATTGCAACTTGAAGCTTGCGCTGGGATAAGGAATCGACATTACAGTATAAGTTATGAGTTCATACTCCTGCTTTATTAAAAATAAATAAATGAAATACTAAAATTGGTTTGAGACGCATGGCAGCTCCGGTCTACAACATCAAAAGTAAGGCGAATAGGTATAGGTACGATTTTCAATTTAATACAATGATGAAAACGAAATATTATTAGCGAATAGCGATGAGTAGAAGGTGGTAGATTTCGAGTTCAGGTTGGTAGAATTTCAGAAAGTGTAAAAAGTGGTAGAAATACCACTTAAGTGGTAGAAGTCCCATCAGTGACCTGTGTATTTTATTTGGCGTTCTATTTTTTAACTTCAGAGTTTCGCTCTGAGCTGAGCTCGAGCATTATTAGCGCGCTCTGAACGGAGCGTGCTCAGATTGTTCTGAGGTATTTTTGAAACACACTTGAACACATAGTTGTTATTTGTTGTATTTTTTGTAAATATATATGTATAAATTGAATATTTATCAATTGTTATTTATTAAATTGGTGAACCTTCAGTTCCAGAACAACAAGGTTCATCCGCCATTTCAACTATTTCGTATATTCTGTTTTTTTTTTTTCTGTCAAATGTGACTAAGTGTGTAATCAGCTTTTTGCCTGCTCAGTCAATTTATTCTGATCTCATAGAGCGCGGTTTGATCATGCTCTTAACGAAAAAAGAAACACAAATTCTGAGATCTGATGTATCTGAGCTAAAAAAGATACACGGACTTTTTGTATAACAGTTCAGGTTGTGCTCTGTACTAAAAACGTTTTAACGCTAATTATTATCGTGTTCGATGATAAACTACGATTTCTTGTCTGAACGGATTAGCAGCCAGTGTAGCAACAGCGGCAACAGCGGCATCGATGACTGCTAAGCAGCACCGAAACTGCTCTTTAATAGCAGCGCCACAACAATGAATGTGGAGGATGAGTGGCGTCAGTTCAAAAAGAACCAAGGTAGCACACAGTCGATTCGTCTTGCAAGTTTGAATACTTTCATACGTACATTCAATAAATATGAAACAATTTGTAAATAAAAAATATATACTAAGGAAAACAAAAACTTAAAACAAAGGATAAGATTTTATAATAGAATTTGTTTTATAAATCGAAGTGGTAGGTACCCCATCTTCACCGAGAGCATTTGATTTGATAGATGCAACACAGTTTACAACATCAATTTCGTTTATTGTTTCAATTTCGAAACCATTTTCAGGATGCAAGGGCGGATAGAGATTTTCTGAAAAATTGAAAGTTATCTCCTCAGTGATGTTATCGAGAAATCAATTATTAGACCACATCAGGATTATTTTACAGTTTTAATTGCTTTTACCAGTAGAAATACCAATTTGTCTCAGATTACTCCAAAGCGTTTTTAGAAGGAAAATCCGCATTCAGTTTCGAAGAATAGTACCTAGTTACTTGTGGAGTTTCGTATCGCCAGAGTCGAAAGATTACGTATTGCTTTGTAGGCGAGCCAATTTGAATTAGAGCGTTTATATTTGTTTTAGAGCTTATTACGAACAACGAAATTTGACTGTGGTGACAAGTTCCATTGATAATCAAGGACAGACGCTATTGCGAACACTAGCTATTTTGACTGGCAGATCAGTGACGTTTATTCGAAGGTCCAATTCTATTACAGTAATGCACTGAACTTAAGTTCATTATGAAACACATTTCTGTTTCTTTGCAATCATTAATGTATTAACTAATCAGTATTTGTAAATGAATAGTTTAAATCAACGTAAGATGTTGAAAAATGTTTTTCGAAATCGACAACTCCCTGTAGGTATCGATAATTCCAATTCATATTCAAAGTAACTTGGTGGTAATGAAACTCACACATCGGGTTGTTCATCTCGCTTTAGAGCACAATGGACACAAGATAAAAAATAAAAAAAACCTTTTGCCACATAAATCTACCTGTCTTGGTGTTCTCGTACATCAAGCGCACCTAGTTGCAGTTCGCACTTGTAGTTTAATTTTCGTTGAGGGGAAAACTGACAATTTTGGCGCTTTTTCGATGAAATAGGGGAAAACTAGGGGAAAGCTAAAAAAAGGTTAAAAATAAAAAATCTCTTTGAAACATAAATATTTAGCTTAAAAGTAAAATTTAAACGCATTTCCATTACAAATAAATCTCAAAGTTTACTCAGAATGAAATGTTCACACTAAATATGAGAGAAAACAGCCCATCGAACGTCTACGTAAGAATTTTTGTGTATCTGCTGAACGCATTCACTTAATGAAGTTTTTATTTTATTTTAGGAGTTTATAGAATTACCTTACTGATCCTTGCATAATATGTGTATAATATTCCTTTGAATATGAATAACTCGCGTGCGTCTATCTAAGCGCAACGAAACAGATGTCGAAGAGAGACATTGGCTACACCAGAAGTGTAAAACCGATTCATTTTGTTATGTTTTCCATAAGTCTACAGTCCACAAGCTAAAACAATAAAACTAAATTAATCAATATGTATATTTTTACGTTATAGCTTGTTAATAAAGACAGCTATAAAACGAAATTCTTTCATATAAAAATAAAGGCAAATTTCAGTTAGGTAAAAAAAGGGGAACTTTTCTCGAATTTAGGGGTTAATTATTGCCTTCGCTGATAAAAAAAGGGGAACAAAATCTTCACAGTCTGGGACCACTGGTTGGAACTGGAAGTTGGTGTGCTTTTGTGACTACTGTCATTGTGCGCATGTGCAGGAACGAATACAAGCAGAAGCAGAACACAAGATCCAGGGTTACCGTTAACTTAAAAAAAAAGCAAAATATTTAATTTTAACAACATTTTTATTTTGAATAATAAATGAAAAACTTGCAATATGTAAATACATAATGTTAACTTATAAAAGAAAAAAAAAAACAATTTCAGTCTCAAAGTTACAATAAAAAACAAAATAGTTTTAAAATCACTACAAATCAGAAATAATTAGATCGATTTCATCTTCATCACTTTCATTTACCTCAAAATCTGCAATATATTTCTAAGATTCACATTTAAAAGAAAGGCAAACGAATTATAAACGTAAACTTACTAACCCCAGCCGAAACAAATCAACAAACAACAACGCGCAAAAAATCAAATTGAATATTGCAATTTGCAAGTGTCAAACTCGAATACCAGGGATGTCACATCACCAGGGCGTAATAATTTATAAAAACATGTTTTTGCAAAAAGTCACTAGAAAAGTAAGCCAGAGCCAATGTCCCATTTCCACCCTAGCGCTTCATTCTCCTGTGGTGCGCAATTCTTTGCAGAACCTTAAAGCACAAGCTGGAGTTTTATATAATTTTTCATTCTCATTCTGGTCCTCGAGTGTATAAATATGGAATAGACTATTCAGTTCTGTTGCACAGTGACAACAACTGACAAAAAATGTGAATTCAAATAGCTATTTGAAATTGCAACTGCTTTAATTGAAAGGCTCGTACCGGTGTTCAGCTGATAAATTAGAAATAACTTATTATGGTAGGCAATTTCATAAAAATTATGAATCCAAGCTGTGTGGCTGCCCTTCTATAAGCAAAGTCTTCTGTTGGCCTTGCCTGCTTCTTTGAAAATTATCTGATCCCAATAGAAAGCAAAAAAAATATTATATAAAAAAACTTAGTAATGGGATCGTTGTCGATCACGGCCTTGTAGTGTCCTGGAATATTACAAAAAAATCTTTCTACGGTAAAAAATATAGTGAACACCCTACTAAAAGCACCATCGCACGGCATTGATTGTATAACTCAATAACCACTTCCTGAAAATAATTCAACTTGTCATCAGTGTTGGAAATTGAGCGGCAGCCATCCCAGGGGGCTGAAAACTCGGTGTCAACATATTTTCCACTTTCGTAACATTTTCACCGTGTGACTAAGAAATTTCACTTGAAAAATATAGAGATTCTCTCGTAGCGTAACTGAAAAGTATGGACTCTTATAACCGATCTTGTACATGAAAAAATTAAAACCCAAATTAAAACAAAAAGTCTGAAGAAATAACTTTTTGTCAGGGCAGAAAGAAAAATTAAGTTTTCGCTTATTTGTCAACTTTCCCTCATTTGGATGTCGATGCCCTCCCAGATCTGCACAAATACAGTTGACAATTGAGCGCTGAGCAAATGCCACTGACAATTTATCATTCCAACGAAGCAGAGCTAAATAGATTAATTAGAATAATACGCAATTAAAATTTCAGCATTCTCCTGCAGTCATTTTGTCGCTAGCTGTATGTGTTGCCGCAGAGAAATATTATAAGGTAGTACTGTAGCCGAAAATGGGGAGTATTTTGGAAAAAATAGTAGTACAGACATTTTGAAATCTTAAAAAATAAAAATGTGACCACAAACATTTTTGTTTTAAAGCATAAATAAATAAATTATTAATTCTAATAGTTAACAAAAGTATGTAAGTAAATATATTTTCAATTATAAAAAACCTGTCTTACGGCAGATAGCTTTTTGATTTTTTATGTCTTTCTATAAGCTGTTTGTAAGTTTTATAGAATAGAATGGCTTTTTGTCGGTTTCCTTATGAAATGAATGAATTGCAAAATCACTCAATCATCCTTGACGGAAGATTTGCGTGCGATTTTTGCTTATTTTTTTGAAGATGTGGTAGGTCTATCAACTTAATCAGCATCAGAAATACCTAAAAATATAGCTTTTCGGCAAGTAACATTTAATCGGCCGAAGTTGGAGGTCTCAGTATGATTTGTCTATGCACCAAACGACAATCTCAGATAACAATAAAATAATTACCGAACTTAGAGATGAAAATTGCATGAAGCCAACGAAAAACAAAAAACAAACTAGATTAATTCTCTTTTTGACGACAGTTTGAAACATAAAAGTGCTGCCAAATTTGCATTAAGTTTAAAGTGAATTAAAATTAAATTTATTAAGGTTGAAGTTACACTTTTCTGCAAGTGTAAAGTTTTTAGGTATTTAAAAAAAATAGGAGTACGAATGTGAAAGGAGGGAGTACGGAGCTGTTGAAAGTAGTACCATACTCCTATGGGCGTACTTTCGGCAACACTGTAGTATAATATGTCTTACCGAATCACCGCACGTTCCACAGTACACACTGTTGATTATTCCTTTGAAATTTTACAACCAACCGATAGCATACTTGAGAAATTCGTATTGTGATTTAAATCAATTGCAAATGCATTCACCAGACAGAGACCCTGCGACAATAGAGCCAACCAGGCATTTATTACGAGCATTGTACATACCTAACATTCGTATCACAGCCTTCCGCGACTGCTGGTGTCTGGACTCCTTATGCATTGATCCTTGCTGAACTCCTGTGAGCATACGGCAAATATGCATGCAAATAAATTCCAAGAAGAACGGATAAAATGAATAGCTAAATCAGACTGCAATGTTGCAACCTACCGAGTTGTTGTGTGGTTCGTGATCGTATCTGCATTCCCATGCGGCCATACAATATCATAATAAGGACCATCGGAATAACGAAAAACAAACAGAAGGACAGCTCCCACAATGGGAATCCCTCCGGATTGTCAAGCATTCCGCAGAATGATGATTTCTCTATCGTGCTGTTATCTGGGAATAGAAATAATGTTTACACCGTACCGATACCGAGGGCGTACTGCGACCTACCGGGCGGGTATTTCAGATAATCAATTTTCGTCAGGTGGAAAAAGGGCACTGCACTGATGAAACTTATTACCCACAGTGCGGCTACGATGCGAATGGCTCTCTTGAATCCACTCATCGTGTAGAGGTGCAGCGGATGGCAGATGGCCAGAAACCGTTCCATTGAGAATGCCACTATTGTTAGGACGGACACATATGTCGATCTGTTTGTATTGGAATGCAAATTGGTTAGTATTGGTTATGGTATTTGTTTATATACAGACTTACGCTTCGGATACGAGAGCTCGTATTTTACAGAACGGCAGTCCCAAATTGTAGGGATACTGATGCCAGTAGAAACTGATTTCGTAGGGCAGTCCTGCAAAGAGAAAATTCAAAATATCCAATAAACTTAATGCGGTTCTGCGATATAATTGCCTTGTGGGTCTACAAGTGCATGTCAGATTGTTCGAAATTGGGATGTGTATTGGGCAATACCGAGTGAAGGAAGGGTACAACGTTTGAGAGCTGTGTTGGCTTAAGGGTGCTTTTTAGTTTGTTCAAACTTTATCCAATCATAGTTCTGCTAATTTGAGTGTGGTAAATATATAGAAGCTCGTTCGTTCTTCTATAGGAAGCACCATCTTTTACCGTGGTATATAAACATGGAATAACTTTGACATTTATCAACCGATTGACTGAAAGGACATGTTTTTGAAATGCCAATTCAGTACAATTTTAGTCATGAATCGCTTAACGCCGAACCAATGTGCAGAAAAAGTGACACTGTAAACTGAAAATAGTCGTTCAGTTTTGTGAACTCAACCACGTGCATGTCGTCGAAAGAATCGAGGCCAACAAGCAACGTCTGACAACACTATTCGTCGATTAGTATCGAATTTAGTTGACCAAGGGACAGTGGAATATCGCTGAAACGCCATTCATCAACGCCCAAGGCGTTCGAAAGAACTGTAAGAGTCGTATCGTCACCGCGTTCAATATTTTGGCGTCAAGGATATTTTGTAATTGTTTCCATAGAAAGTGCAACTGACTCAATGAATATTTTCGACGAACCGTTCCGGTCGCTTGGAATACGGCCAAACAGTCGCTCGAATAGTTGACACTGAACCTGATATTTGGAAGGTACTTTTGATGACCGAAGAGGCCCATTTTACACACTCTGGCGCCGTTTACAAGAAAAAATTGCCGCATTTGGGGAACAGAGAATCCACACGACATCCATGAAACAATAAATGACCAAAAGCGACCGTATGGGCCAAAAAGTGATAGTATGGCCCGGCGTTGGCGCAAAAACAATCAAAGTGCCATTTACTTTGGAGAAGGCGATACGGGCGATTGGAATCGATATCGGTGGACGTTGGCTTGTTATGTCCAAACAAAAAATGTGTGAAATGGATGGTTACAGGTTTCAACAAGACTGCAAATCAAATAATGCAGTTTCTGCTACGAAAATTCCCTGGACGAGTGCTGACAAAAAATGGTGACATTGAATGTCCAGCCAGATATCCTGATATGAGCCCTACAGTCTTTTTTTGTGGGATTAGTTGAAAAGCAAACTGTTCGCCAGCAAGTAAAACAAAAAGTTCACATTTTGGTTTGGTCAGTGGAGACGGCCACTTCATTGATTTTGTACTAAAAAGCCTAGTCCTACACGGTTAAAAATCCTGGCGTTAAATTTAATATTTTTGGGGTTTTATATGGGGCAACGCCGGGAAAATATTGAAATTTAATATTTTGCATGTATTCAAATTAAACAACTAGTAAAAGATTTATTAATTTTAAATAATGTCGGCTATTACAAAATATGTCTGAAATATTAAATTTTAATATTGAGGAAGATGGGTTTCAATGCAAAAGTATTTAAATAATTTTAATACATTTGTATTCGAATTTAATAAGCTGCAGATTATCATTTAAATTCAATACTTCTTTTGCTTTTTATAAACCCATGGAATATTAAAATATAATACAATCTTATTATTTTTTAATACTTCTTGAGATTTGATTTAAATATATAATTTTAAAATAAATTTTTATTCGTTTTAAATATTACAATACATATAAAAATACTGTCAAGCGTAGGCAAATTCCCATGGTCTTTTATCACCTTTTGAAAATAATCCTATAGAGTATATTTTTCTAGAAATTTTAATTTTAATCTTATTAATTATTCAGTTTTGGAATGTAAGAGCTATATTTCTTCTTCAAAAGCAAATCCACTTGGAACATCTCTGCGCATCACAACTTAAGAAAAAAAAAACAAATATATAGCCTCTTACAAGAATACTTTCAAATTAAAGTTACTTACTTGTAAGAAGAATATTCTCATTGGATATCAATTTAACCCCGTTTTCAGCATGACTTTCGCTTGTTTGTATTTTTAAAACATTTTTCTTTTGAAAAAAACTTTATCCAAATCATCCACTTCATTTAGTAGGACGCTCAAACTAGCACTAAATTCTTAACCAAGCGACAAAATAATATATCTGGGCTCAAAAGTAATGCCGATAATGAATTTTGCCCGGGGCACTTTCGCATTTGATTATATACCTCTAAATATGAAATACGTTTTTTTGTTAAGATTTAGAGGTCGCTGCCAGCTGTCAATTTTTTTGCAAAAAGCGTTGAAGGACAGCTTAAGGAATGGTTTAATTAATGTTTCATTTAGGTGTTTATATTACATTTTACGTGCAAGTGAAACCTCCCGACCCTCGACCTCTCTTCTGTACCGTATCGTCAAGATTAAGACCGTTCACACAATCAAAAACATAAGCCGTAAGACGTACAATTTAAGACGTACGCGTGCTCACTAACATCGTAATAGGTTAAAAATATTACTGGACACGAAATTGTAGATCGGCTGCCAATTTTCGTATCAGGACATGGAGTTGATTAACTACTCGCAGTTCCAAAATTGGAACGTGAATGTTTGTGTTTTGACACTACTGCTGTAAATACCGGCTTTAGAAGTGGAGTATGCGTTCTTTTGGAGCGAAAAATGGATAAAAATATGATTTGGTTTGCTTGTCGTCACCACATAATCGAAATTATGGAACACTATTGACCAAAGCGACTTCAAAACAATAACAGATGATGCTGAGGCAAATATTCTTGCAGAAGTGGCCACAGACAGAAGTGGCATTTTCACAGTGATGATTTATGTTAAATATTGGTTTCAAGCCTCTAACGAATGGTCAGCACCAAGAAACGACTTACAATTACTGAAAGACCTTAAAGCCTTTGAAAGATTTAACAAAAATATAGCTACTGTTGCGCTGAAAAAAAAATCTAAATCGTTTGTTGTATTTGTCGGAAGAGCTAGTTACGCTTGCTTTTTCGATGACGAACTTTCAGTTCAAGAGAAGAAACAAAATGGTAGAAGCACTGAAAATTGAAGGCACAGAAGATTGCTTAAAAAGAATAAGCCTTGATATCACACATATTCACAAAACATATATAGAAATCTTCGTGAGTAGTAATTCCTTAAGATTCTACCAGATCCTAGGTATCTCATCAATTTTTTTGAAAAAAATATGTGGAAACTTGGAACGAAGACACTGATTATGTAGCTGCCAAAAATATCGTTCATTCATTGCGAGTAGTGAACGACATAGCGCGGTGTTGCTTTAATGGAAGAATTCAATAAATTAATTACAACCAATGAAGAACAAAAGCAATATTTGCTTTTGTTGGTAAAAGAGTATAGGAAAAAGTACCCTAATACTAACAAGTCAACCCATCTATCTTCAAAATAAATGATTCAAATATCTACATAAAATCTTAATTCATAACAACAACAATAATTTTGTAATATTTTTTATAGGACATATCAGTACGAATATAAAAATACAAGAATCTAACAAATACAGATTTTGAGTTTTTATTTAAAATTCAAACCTTGGTAGCGCCCTCTAAATGTCATTTAAAAAATTCGAAAAAAATACTGAAATACTTTCGTATGGTACATAATCAAATTACGTGGTGCTCCGCGAAATTAAAGAAAAAAAAAATGTTTTCTTAGGAATAAGGACCACCCTGACCGATATATTTAAATCGAATCACTTTTGTTCATATTCTGTATTCAAACCAAATGCAAATGTATTGAAGTTGATGTCTTTAATAAGTTCTTATTAAAATGTTATCAGAGTAGATGTTATATTTCAGGTCAACTAAAACATAATTGTAATAATTTCTTGATTGAAATATTATTGTAATATAAACCGGGTTAGATTGTAGAACAAAAATACTGAATTTAAATCTTAAGAGATTAAAGATCAGAAAATTCGTATTAAACTTAGCATTTTAATGAAAAAAAATATTTAATTTGAATATACATATATTATTACATTACGGAAAAAGTGTAATAAATTGGTAATATTGAAAAATAATGTTTCTTGTATTGCATAGATCTGTAATACTGCGGATGTATTAAAAAGTAACCCCATATTTTTAACGGTGAAACAAATTGCAAGTAATCAAATTAAATAAAAACACCTCACACATGGAACTCGTTTTTTTTTATTAAGATATTCACAGCCTTATTTATTATAATTTTCTATACGCGCCTAAACACCTGTATAGTTATGCAGTGTATAAGTATTTATACAGCCTTTATACACCCTTCCACAAATTCTTATTTATAAAACATTTTTCCATGAATACTAGTTATACAGGGCTTGCGTCAAAAAAGGTACTGAAAAGAAGAAATCTATTACATTTATCTGTCCGAAAAGATAAAAAAAAAAAACTAAGCAGCTTGTGAGAAATGCAAAATTCAATTACAAATAGGAAAAGGAATTAAGAAATTGAAATAAATATAAAAATAAGGGATGATTTTAAGTTAAAACGAATTTTTAAAACAATTTGAAATATCTCATTTCTGCAGATATTTCTTATCGAGGACACTTGTAGAATATTGAAAATTCAAAATAAAAATGTCGGTACAATCTATCCAATTTATTTTTGATTTAATTTAAAATAAAATGTGACAGATTTTTTAAGTCAAAATTACATTTCGATACTATTCCACCTATATACAAGCTCTAAACAACGTCCAAGCGCGTTTAGCTTATAAAGGGTGATTTTTTAGCTGGTTTGGTTTTGGCAACACTGGTTTTGACAGCTGACGTGTGTTTAGTACCTTGTGTCACTGTCAAACAGCTTCAGTTTGGTTTGCAATTTAACCATGGATCGTCTTAAAAATGAACAACGCTTGCAAATTATTGAATTTTACTATCAAAATTCGTGCTCGGTTCGAAATGTTCTTTTTCGCTTTTTTATCGAAAAATTGTGTTCAGCGATGAGGCTCATTTTTGGTTGAATGGGTACCTACGTAAATAAGCAAAATTGCCGCATTTGGAGTGAAGATCAGCCAGAAGCATTGCAACAGCTACCAATGCATCCCGAAAAAGCCACTGTTTGGTGCGGTTTATGGGCCGGCGGCATTATTGGGCCATATTTCTTCAAAGATGATGCGAATCGCAGCGTTACTGTCAATGGTGAACGCTACCGAGCGATGATAACAAACTTTTTTTTGCCCGAAATGGAAGTTTTTGACTTGCATGATATGTGGTTTCAACAAGACGGTGCCACATGCCACACAGCACGCGAAACAATGGCGCAATTGCGAGGCGAGTTTGGTGAACAGTTAATTTCACGTTTCGGGCCGGTCAATTGGCCGCCTAGATCGTGCGATTTGACACCATTAGATTATTTTTTGTGGGGGTATGCCAAGGCTAATGTGTATAGGGACAAGCCCGCTTCGATTGACGCACTGGAAGCCAACATCCATGCATTCATTCGTGAGATACCGGCCGATATGTGTGAAAGAGTATGCCAAAATTGGACTCAGCGGATGGGCTACCTGAGACGCAGCCGCGGTCAACATTTGCATGAAATTATCTTTAAACATTAAATTGCAAGGTTCAAACTATCGATTCAAATAAATATTTCATTCATTTTTTCGAATTTTTTGTGTTTTTTTTTTAAACAAAGTTCTAAACCTCTTAAAAAATCACCCTTTACAAGCTCTATACAAAGTCGAAAATTTATTATAAATAAGGTTTATGCGTTTCTAGGCATTTTAGAGAGTGCATAACTTTATACACTCTTTATAATACGTTTATAAATAAGGCTGTCAGTATTCACCTTACGACATAAAAGATACCGAACTCGTGATTGTTTTATTTTTTATTTTTGAACAGTGCTCAAACGAAATTGCCAGCTGTATTTCTCCACATCAACAATTCAACCGCAACACTCAACATCATTCTACATTTTTAATTTACCACTGCGAATGCTGTAATATGTGGCAGAGGATATGTCCTACGAAAAAGGGCTGCCTGCAATTAGAATTTTTATAATTTCCTCGAGTGAAATTAAAAAAAAAAAACACCCTCACCGGAACCGAATTTGTTGTCGTTTCTTTTTCAATACTATATACAACGTCTTTGCCAGCTTGAACTGCATCCAATCGACGTGCCCGTACCCTTCAACTAATGAAGCTAGCCAAACCAATTAATATTGAAATGACTAGCAATCTTGGGAAAAGGACTACCAATCTAAAAAAAAAAAAACTGCGCAAGAAATCCATTAAGAGTTACTTACGGCAGCTATTCAACCGATTAATCTTTTAATGAGAAACTACAGAGAGAACTCTGCATAGATTAAGGACAATAACTTCCAACTTCTACACAAAGTATAGCATACTCCGCTATAATTAGGTTCCATTAGCATGAAACTCCACCATTGACCACAGCTGACAGTCGACCATAACCTAATGACGTACAAGGTCAGTCGTTGGACCCGGCACATTAATCGATGTAATTACAAAGAGTTTGAGTTCGGAGAGTGAATGATTTATTTCAATGCCCCAACTAGACCGAGCATTAATTGAAGACTCGAAGGCATTTAACAAAGTGAGGATGGTTCATGTTAGGTTTGATATACAAATGGAATATTTAGGACTCATAGGACAGGTTCATTAGGACACCCCGTACTTTCTACACTGCCCAGCACTCTGTCCCATCCAAAACAAAACCATTGAAAAGTAGAAGAACTTACGGACAGGTCTATAAATGACCTGCTTAAATTTGTAAATGCCTCTGGATGGCTCGTCAATCCGTAGGTTTCTCATAAGTTCCATAATGAGGGACCCCAAAGGCATCACAAAGGATCTGAATTGATATAAGTGTGGTGTGTATAGGTTTACCATGTCTCGCCAACCCACCTATACCTTAAATGAGCTATAGGACTTACAAATACTTTCCGAAACACTGTCAGTAGGCGTGGAAAACATCCGATTTGAATTATCCGACCATAAAACTGAAGCAGATCTTGTTTTTGGTCGGAAAACTGTGGGTGTGTTAGATGTGCAAACTATAGCTAAAGATTAAAGATTGAAAGTAGACTACGCGAGGAGCGGGTATCATTATTGCAAGGAGCACTCTGAATACTGATATCCAAAGCGGTAAAAGAGCTATGACTATCGTACAGACTCTGCACTTTCGAACTATATCAGGCGAAGCCGGAATGATTCCAATCGACATCCTCGCGGACGTAACACAACGAATCTGTTCCTGTATTTAGCGAGAGACTGCTGACAAAAAAAAAAACAATAAGGACCGAAGAAAGGTCTGCCTCTGGTCTGGCGCACTCCCGCACTCTATTATTCTATACATGCAAGATCGCTTCCTTAGAGAGAATACCATATCCCTAGAGGCATTAAAAAAACGGCCTATTTTGTACACAGCTTTTGCAAAAAAAATTGTATTTTAAAAATCATCTCGTCATGCCCTTTGCTGGAATGAAGGCAAGCACATTTTTCACTTTTTCCCATGTCCCTGAGGGTATATGTCGTTAACTCAAGTTGTATACACATGATTCCTGAGCTTACTCTCGAAACCTCGTTAAGCATCTTTTATGCCATTAGTTGCCATAAAAATGATGGAAACATTCCTTTGCTGTTCTACGTCTCCATGTCAGAATAATATTTTTATTTCTTATTGTTTTTTATAAAAAAAATATCGCATAATATATGTACATGTTATAAGCCTTAAAAAATAAAACCGTCATTAAGCCCCGTTTGGTTAGATTCAATAAAGGAACATTTTTTGCGCTGGCATAAAAAATGAGCCACGCACAGACAGAGGTGGAATGGTCGTAAAATTTACAAACGCTGGCAGTCCTTTAAGCAGTTGATATGCTTACCCGGGGGCAATGAGAAATCTCCATATAAAAACGAGGCGAACGACTGAACCGGTGCTTGTAAAAGTTACCTCCTCCTGTCATTAAGGGCTTTTATTTGGCAGCAAGGTGTTACTGACATCGATTTGACATCACTTTGTGAGTTGGCCAAAATTGAATTTTTTGGCCTTAAATGATTGATGTGGGACCTCGAGCTCAAACGCGGGATACATATGGACATGTCCGAAACTGAAATATTGCAAAAGTCCTTTAAACTGCCATTTAAAAAAAAACCTATAATAAAATTCAAGCTATAGTTAATTTATCGGATTTATATACCGCATCCAATCCTGTAAGCCAATAAACAGCTTCAGTTCGTTTTAAACCTGCGCGATATTGGATTTCACTCTATACCCTCTGCAGCCAAATGAATTTAAAAGGACATCCCCAGGTGCCTTTAATATTTATATCTTCCCATTCAAATCGACTCGTTCATTTCATCAATATGACAAGATGAATACGAAGTGCAGCGGATAATAATAATAATATCGATCCGACCATCCTCTGCGCCAAATGCCACTCATTCTTCTGCTTCATATTTTTATTATTCTGCGAGGTAGAAAAAAAAAATCAGTTTAACCTTTGGAACTTTAGTGGGGGAATCGGAATAGCCATCTGCCATAAACCTATGCAAATAATTCATATACTATTTTAATTTGAATTTTATCACCGCAGTATTTGGCGCAATTTATTAGCCGACACGGTAACAGTTTGAGTTTCACATTTTTATCACCTGCGATATCGGTTTCGGTAGTCACTAGTCACATTCGCCACCATGCTGAAAGTACGGCAATAAAGTAGACCTACCCGGAGACATATTATTTTCTGAGTTGCCCGCAATTTGTATAATTTGCAGGAATCGTCGGATGAATATTAAGTTGACAGTTTATTTTATTTTTATTGCCAGCTGTAATGTTGTACGGCCAATGGCGAATGTCAATCATGTTAATGGAGGCGATTTAAATCATAAATTCAATTTAATTGGAGGCAGGTTAATGTTCCTTTCTGCGGATAATTTGTTGAATAATTTCCTAATTGGAATTACAATTGCGTGTGGTGGAGGTGAATATCATTTTAGATTGCTAAAAGGTGCAGCCTATAGGTCAGAGGAGATTAAAAATTCAATTTGTTGTCATAAATGAATGTGGGTCGGAAGTGGAGGTTTTCGGCTCAAAATGAAATACATGCCTCACAAATGGAGAATAGAATATGAATTTCAATTCCTATGACTGATAGGCGACATCCAACGCAGAAACATTTCGTGACTTTTCAGAAATATCAAGGCTTTCTGCCCTTTCATAGGCCCTAAGGCAGATAAATTAAACGCCATGGCCCAACTGAAGGTGGAAGCCAACACTTCCAAAACTATTCTAAGCTGTCAATCAGATCAGGCGATCAAATGAAATTTATTTTATCAAATCGAAAACGATTTAAAGTACGTCCAAAAGGAGTTGAAACTTCCCAAGATGCGCAGTAGCAATTTTCCTAAGTTGATATTTTCTCTTGGTCGCATTTTTGATCAAGTGAAATTGCTTTTGGGTTTCTCTACTTTATCTTTTTTTTGCAAATAAAATAAAATATAAGCACTCGTCAAATCTACCTTTTTTACTGAAAAATAAACGTTATTCCGTTCGAAGTTTATTGGAAAGGGATTCTACAAAAGTTATGTACCTGCCTAGTACTCAATTAGCTCAAAACTCAAATTTTCATCGGTTTGGGGTCCACATTCTGGATGGGTCAAAATACTTTTTACAAAATTTTGCTTTTAAAAATTTTGCATTTCAAAATTCTGCTTTACAAAATTCTGCAAACAATAAAAAAGCGTGCGCTTTTGAACATTTTCTAAACCATTTTTTTTTTTATGATCTTAACTCCTCTTTTCTTAATTTTTATTTGTAGCCTTTTATTTCCTCCTGTGTTAAAAATACCAAATTTTCTTGGGTATTTTTCAAAAATACGATTTTATTTTATTTTTATTATGAAAATATAAGTAAACAAAAGAAGCGATATTGCTATTGATACTTTTTAGGAAGATTGAGGAGAAGTCTTTGTCTGTCCACTAAATCATCAATCGCAGCGTAACAGTAATTACAACGAACCTTCTAGAAAAATGGTCTTAGAGTATTCGAAGATCCTATACCGAGTCGATTGTCGAAGGAATTTTGATTAAATGTCATTTCGGCTGTCCTTTTGTGCTGCCGAAATGAAGTATAAAAAGAAAGCAAATGAAATTATAATAAATAAAACTTGTAATTTCTGACTGCTTCATATCTTTCTCTCAATATTGCTTTTATTTATTTAAATTTGTTGTCAATATTTAATCTGCTTTTTCTCGTTTCTTTTTAATTTTATTTTAATTTAAAAATGCGAGCAGCGTTGCCAACCAATTTTGACGAAAAAATGCCAAATTTGAGAAAGCTTTTTTCAATAAAATAATGCTTAAAATATTTTTTTTAGATATACTGGAACAATAAATCAAAAATTAAACACATATATAAAAAATATAACAAAAACAACAAACAGCTTCGAATTTGTTCCCAATTTCATTCCACTTACTGGAAGTGGAAGCTGGAAATACTTTTAAAGAATTATAGATAAAGTGTTCGGAAAATGGGCATAGTTTAAGGTGGAATCACATTCCTTAAGACCTACAAAATTCTACATACATACAAAATTCTTTTTGGTCAAGATTTTTTAAGAATATTTAAACAAATAAAAAGTCAGTATGAGTTGAATCGAAAGAAACTAGAAAAATATTTGAAATAAAAAAAAGATGACTTTTTAAAAAATTAAGCCTTAAAGCATTAGCGAATGAAATAATGCCTAAAAGGCATGAAAAAGCCTAAGTTGGCATCACTGCCTGCGCGTGAAAACTTTAGCTAAGTTTGGACGGACTAAACATGATCTGCTTTGGGGCAGTTGGCACACATCGAGGGCACTGCGTGGCTTTTTCTCTGTTGGAGCGGAACGAAAAAGAAGCATGCGGTGTACAAGTCAATTTATTCAACAGGCATAGTGTTTTTCTAACAAAATGAAAGTCTCTTAAAATGTTCAAACTTATTTTTTTTTTCATTTTGATGTTTCCCCTCACTGGTACTGAGGTTATCCTCCTAAAACAAATTAAAAAAAAAATGCAAAAAAAAGAAAGCTGAACTCAATAGAATACTTTTAAGTGAATATATTCATTTCTACAATCCTTCTTAAAATATTAATCAAAATTTGTAGCCTTGAATTTCCTCCTTGTCGGAAAAATATAGAGGTCGTGGGTATTTTACTCGATTTTAACGATTTTAATTTTATTTAAAGTGAAACTATGTATGGTAGCACAAAATGAAAATAGTAAAAAGCGTCGCTGCGCTGCTATTGCTTTGGAGGCAGACTGAGGAAGTGGCCTTGTCTGTCCAGCAAATTATTAATTACAGCGTAAAGGCAATAACTTTGAACCTCCTGCTCCTAGGAATGGCCTTAGAGAATTCGGATTTATTACCTAGTCGCTGGTCGAAAGACTTCGGCTGTCCTTTTATGCTGACGAAATGAAGCTTTTACATTTAATTTGAAAAATTTGTACGCTGTTTGACTTTTTTTTTTAAGGAAAGTTTCATAGAATTTTTAATGATTAAGCATTTCAAGAATATCAAAAAATTATGAATTTTTATTTAATTTTTATGTAATTTATAAGGTAGGTAAAATATATAACGAGTAAAGGTATAAAGAAAATTATAATAAATATTATTATGGTACTGCTACAAGTTTGTTTACCAATTTTAGATGCTATCAAAAAATGTTAATTCTGTCTTCTCTTCACTAAAATGTACGCATATACACAGGACCAGAACGAGGGAAAGAATGAGTAACAACCAGAAGACATAAATATTTTTCCATAACAAGTAACTCACCCAACAGCAGGAGCATGAGATCCGATACAGCTAAACTAAAAAGATAATAATTTGTTGCCGTATGCATGGTGGAATGACGAACAATAACCACACAAACGAGCACGTTTCCTAGGACTCCAGTTATGAAGATTCCGCCAAATATGATTGTGACCTAGAAATGAATATAAAAAAAATCAGTACATCACATGTGTAGCGAACAGTAGGAAAGCTCTTTCTCCCCTATCTGTGTAGTATATCCTGAATAGAAGGGAATATTCAAAAACATGACACAAAAAAAAAAAACGGAAACAGGATGTAATTTATTGCAAATGTGCGCCAATGAAAAACTCGACTTTGGCTAAAAGGAATATTCTCATGTTGGTCCTTGCTTGTTTCCCATTCTTTTATTCACTACAAGTACCCACTGTTCTAGGTAGATATTTACATTGTTAGATAATGATTGAAATTCCATTGTACTGAGACATAGTCTTTCAAGGACAACAACAATGACAACGACGACGACGGCGAATATTGTTCCTGTCACGGTTTCGTGGGTCTCAAGCTCACAGCACAAAACGCTTTCTCATTTCCATTATGCATGAATGGTGTTTGCTGTTGTAGTTATTTTTGTTTTTGTTTTTTGCTGGCTTATGGATGGGCAAGAGTATAAAATTATGGTTTTCCTGCCACCACAATGCATCGCCGGAAGAAAGTAGTTCCCTTCGTCTTTATAGTTCTCGTTGTTTTTTTTTCGATTTACTTGTTTGGCTTATGAAAAGGATTCACATTGTTGTGTCGTGCCGGCAAAGATGGAGTGGAAGGATCCGATATTTGGGCTAATCTGTGACACTGCCAAGAACTGTCATCTTAAAAAAAAAACCTGGCTGGTAGTACATCTTGATGAAGGCACTTTGTGGTTCGCCTTTGTATTCTATGCTGCTTTTAAATGATAGATTTGGACTTAAATTTGCAACGGTAGTGCTTTTAAGGACTTCAAATTAGTAAAGTTTGCCTGCCAGGTGGTCGGACTGTTTTAGTTAGAACTATATTAATTCAAAATTGCGTGGTTTATTGTAAAGTGGAAAGCGGCTTGCGACTCTTAGTTTTGGTGGTCACCAGTGGGTAAGAGTCTTGTTGGACATACCTACGTTAACATAATTATTAGAGCATTACGCTATTGAATATGTATAACCGTTGTAATGTAATCTTAGCGATACAGACAAATTGTTCTTCCTTCTTCTTTTTGCATTCATCAAATAATGTTAAGTTCTTGAATTATGAAAAGATAACCACTTTTATTTCAGCGACCCAACTACAACAAAAATTGACAAACATTTTTTTATTGGATAAGAGAGCAGTAGCCCAGCAGATGCAGTGAAAAGTAGAAAAGTGCTTTTAATTTGCGCATGCGGAAGTAAAGCGTCACAGTCGCTCAAAGGAAATGGCATTCCCAGCGATTGGTTAGTTATTGAAAATCATCAAGCAATATTTTTCGGTGACTATCGCCATTGAAAGATCGAAAATGCTAGTGACGTCTATTCCGAAATCCCATCGGGGCAGATACTTTTTTTTTGTTATTTTATCTGTTCGACCAATTAATTGGCATGAAAACCATATTTCGAATAAACCTACTGTTGGGAATTGCGTTTAATTCCCAAAAGGATAATCTTTACATGCTGTCACCCAATTATGTTATAAGACCGTCCTCCCCACAACTAAACAATAAAAACAAAATCGAAAAAATTCACCCATATCCAGTCGAGTGGATACAAGGTTCTGGAAAGATTAATTTAATCTCATTAACCGCCACCTCGTAAACAAACCCCATTTTATTTGTGGGACTAATAAGCAAAATATTTAGTACAAGATAGGCCGGCCTGGAAATGTCTAGGCAACCGACAGCTCTGTGTCTAAATACGACTCCGTTCACTCCCCTTTGTTGTGGGTAGTGCTCTGAAGTTTATTAAAGCTACAGAAATGCAAATATTTTCATAAAGCCTACGGATTTATGGCATAGTGCGATTCGGTGTTTGTAATTCCGATTTTCTTAATGTGTTTATTATATGGGGGTAGATATATCCATATGCATTGTAAAGCTCTCTCTAGACATCTTAAGTAGCGAGGGTAATATCTTACTTCGTTGTCTGTTGCAAAAACTTTAAATAAATATCATGACCTCATTCACGCGTTGCTTTCTTGTATTCCCAACGCAGATGGGTCCAGGCATCGTTGCCAGACGGTCAAAATACATTTTGGATGCCACTTTGGAAGTGTCTCTCGCCCAAACTATTCAGCTTAGAAAAAAATGATATTAGAAACCTCAATATCATTTTTGAAGACACGTATGGATTTGATGTTTTTGAGTTTCAGTTATAAATATGGGGAGCCCCCAAAATTTATTGTTCTTTTTCTATTTTTGTGTGAAAATCTTAATGCGGTTCACAGAATACATCTACTTACAGTTCTTAAAGTTTCGGAAAAAAGTGGCTGTGATACGGACGGACAGACAGACATGACGAATCCATAAGGGTTCCGTTTTTTGCCATTTGGCTACGGAACGATATAACCTTTTCCTTAAAAAAACTGGCATAAACATTTTTTGAAAGACTTGTTAGTAATTTTCATTGGCAAATATATCGTGGGAGTATCGATCGATTTAATTAGCACACACATTTTAAGGTTATCAAAAAGTATAATAAAGGGTCTTCCAATAAGAGGTGTTATTTTGGTATTCAAAGAAAAATGCCATTTTTTGAGATAAATGATCGGATGTTTATTTCATAATAAAGAGGAATTTATGCCGTTAATAATGAAAAACAACATCAGCCAAATGACCACCACGAGCACGCATACATAACCATATCCTTTTCATGAAATTTTCCATAACCAAATCGCAAAGTGGCTGCCTTATGTCCTCGATAGCGTCACGAATTTTATCTTTGAGGTCTTGAATCGACGCTGGGCTGTTGGTGTAGACCTTGTCTTTCACGTGGCCCTAAAGGAAGAAGTCGCAAGGTGTTAAATCAAAGGATCTCGGTGGCCAATTGTGATCACCTCTTCGAGAGATAACACGGTCCGGAAACTTTTCCCGTAAAAGATCAATGGCTTCGTTGCTTGTGTGGCACGTAGCGCCGTCTTGTTGAAAGTAAACGTTGTCCAGATCAATACCATCCAACTCCGACCATACAAAATCATTAATCAACTCTCGATAGCGCAATCCATTCACCGTAACTGTTGTTGCGAACTGTGACTGCAAGATTTTCACCACTTTTGTAGTGAATTTTAATAATTTCAATGCGTTGTTGAAGCGTGTATCGTTCCATTTTGTAATGTAATGGCGTAGTTTCTACTTGTCAAATGTGAAAGAATAAAAGCTTCAAAAGTGACAGCTACCGAAATAGCGGGTCATTCACAATAGCACCTCTTATTGGAAAACCCTATATAATGAAATACAAATAAAATAGTGTTTTAAAAAAACCTCAGAATTCCCCTAAACTATATGTCTCCCAGATTTCCCCCCGTCGACCGAAAGAACCCCGAACAGGCAACCCTGGTCTAGGGTTTAATGTTTATGCCGAATTTAAACGGTCACACATTCCTAAAATGGAAGATTAAAGGGATGCTAAAAGGATGAAAGGGACAGCATTACTTAACGGGCAAAAAAACGTGACACGTTTTTTGGTCGGCCATCTTGCTTACGTGTTAGGAATTATGGGAAAGCTATGTATGTTGATATTTTTATAGCGATGGCTTACGAAATTTCGCTTTCCTATAAAACAAAATGGCTTCCGGAAGTGATGAACAGACAATTATTTATTTATTTCGTATAACTGATTGATATAGGTATTGTTGGTTTGATTTACTGAAACTAATAACCACTCTTATTTCACATGTAGTAAATCAGGAATAGAAATGTTTTCAAGTGATTGCAGGGATGTTGTTCGCCGGAATTTGTGTTTGTTTACGTTTTACGTATCTATAATTATGGGTAGAACATCCATGAAACTTTAGGCGTCTGATTTGTGATCTCGTTCCTACTCCTTTCTTAGCACTGACTGCGGAAAACCGTGTCTCTCTATCCAGTCTCTTGCAAAAATGTGCGTGCGTGAGGGTGTAAATGCAGTATTAGTCGACTTAAGACAACTAGCTAGATTCTTGAATGTGCCCAATCCTAATATTATAAATGCGAAAGTAAGATTGTTACCTTTTAACGACCGCAAAACGAATTTTTATAAATTTTGCTATAGAGATAGATGGGACCTCTGAGAATGGCATAGGCTACATTTTGTCGCGAAAACAAAACGTGAAGGTGATTAAGTTGGGAATGAAAATGTAAATGACGAACCAATTATTTCTTAAGTTAGGGGTAATAAAATACATTATAGGTACCTATCTATACTTTTGGTAAGAAATAAATACATTTGCTGCATGTTTTACCAATGAATTTTAAATGTGTAGAGCTGATTGGTTGGCTTGAAAAATAGGATAGTTTTGGACCCGATTAGTGGCGCTGTTGTTAATATAAATATATTTTATTTGATTTACTTAAAGTACTTATTCTACGCAGACGAAGTCGCGGGTAACTGCTAGTTTCTCATAAATTAGTTAGTGGTTTTATTGATTTTTTTTGCATCTTTATTTTATAACAAAAAAAAACTAACATATTCCGTCGGCTGAGTTTTATATTGTCCAATATCAATTTTTAAATTTTTATAATATAAAATTTAAAATCGATGAAAGTTTCGGTTCAACGTGTTAGTTCAATTAACCAGTTTATTTTGTTTTAAAATAATTTTTTTTTGAAAGCTCAAACAAATTTTTTCAATGATTGAAAATTTTCTTCTTTGACGTTTCTACGAATTTATTGAAAATTAAAATCTATAAGTCATTCTGGATATTGGACATGATATTTGGGATGAGTAAAAGGTTATTCAATTGTTGGATATTGAATAAAGAATTATGATCAACAAAATAAAAAAATAAAGAAAACAAAGCTATGAAAGCAATGTAACCAATACCAATATTGAACAAAAATTTAGTGCCTAATTTCGACTAAGCTTTTATCTGAGAAAGAAACATTTTTAAGTTGAGATGAATAACGTTATCCTATTTGGCAAAGATTTAACTTCTGTAGAAACTTATTATTAAGTTTTATAAAAGCTGTTTCTTTTTTTTTATTGTTGTTTGGTCTCAATAAATACTAAAAGTACAGAACATATTTTTTTTTAAGTATAATCCTTTCATTAAAACAAACTTTAGCGTTGAAGTATTATTTATTATAAGCAATTAATTAAAGTAAAGAAAATAAAAAAGGTTTCAATTATAAACAAACACACTTAAAAAGTCTTTGTTGTAAATATAGTTAACGGTTATAAAGGGTGATTTTTTAAGAGGTTTAGAACTTTTTTAAAAAAAAAAAGCACAAAAAATTCGAAAAAATGAATGAAATATTTATTTGAATCGATAGTTTGAACCTTGCAATTTAATGTTTAAAGATAATTTCATGCAAATGTTGACCGCGGCTGCGTCTCAGGTAGCCCATCCGCTGAGTCCAATTTTGGCATACTCTTTCACACATATCGGCCGGTATCTCACGAATGAATGCATGGATGTTGGCTTCCAGTGCGTCAATCGAAGCGGGCTTGTCCCTATACACATTAGCCTTGGCATACCCCCACAAAAAATAATCTAATGGTGTCAAATCGCACGATCTAGGCGGCCAATTGACCGGCCCGAAACGTGAAATTAACTGTTCACCAAACTCGCCTCGCAATTGCGCCATTGTTTCGCGTGCTGTGTGGCATGTGGCACCGTCTTGTTGAAACCACATATCATGCAAGTCAAAAACTTCCATTTCGGGCAAAAAAAAGTTTGTTATCATCGCTCGGTAGCGTTCACCATTGACAGTAACGCTGCGATTCGCATCATCTTTGAAGAAATATGGCCCAATAATGCCGCCGGCCCATAAACCGCACCAAACAGTGGCTTTTTCGGGATGCATTGGTAGCTGTTGTAATGCTTCTGGCGGATCTTCACTCCAAATGCGGCAATTTTGCTTATTTACGTACCCATTCAACCAAAAATGAGCCTCATCGCTGAACACAATTTTTCGATAAAAAAGCGGATCCTCGGCCAGCTTTCCAAGAGCCCATTCACCAAAAATTCGGCGTTGTGGTAGGTCGGCTGGCTTTAGTTCTTGCACCAGCTGTATCTTAAAAGGCTTTACGCCCAAATCCTTCCGCAAAATTTTCCACGTAGTGCTGTAACAAAGGCCTAACTGCTGGGAACGGCGCCGAATCGACATTTCGCGGTCTTCTGTCACACTAGCTGATACGGCCGCAATATTTTCTTCACTACGCAGAGTACGTAAACGTGTTGGTGGTTTAATGTCCAACAAAGTAAATTTGGTGCGAAATTTGGTCACAATCTTCCGAATAGACTGCTCAGAAGGTCGAGAATGCCGATCATAAAATGGAAGCAGCGCGCGATGAACATTTCGAACCGAGCACGAATTTTGATAGTAAAATTCAATAATTTGCAAGCGTTGTTCATTTGTAAGACGATCCATGGTTAAATTGCAAACCAAACTGAAGCTGTTTGACAGTGACACAAGGTACTAAACACACGTCAGCTGTCAAAACCAGTGTTGCCAAAACCAAACCAGCTAAAAAATCACCCTTTATGTAGTTTCATAACAGCCTTTATTCATGTTATTTATATTATTATTATTATAATAGTTTTTTTGATCAGTAAATAAATTACAAACATAATATAATATAGCACTAGCTGCCAGGGCTTACGGCTTAATTAATATAGTTCCATTGACTAGAATTACTTTACTATTTTGGCAACTTATGTGGATATTGAAGAACACAGCAATAAGTGTTTTACAAAATTACATTAAAAGTTCTTTAAAAAGTGAAGCAAATAGATCTCTGTAACTTAAAAACTGAAAGAAATAGACGGAGTTTACCAAACGGAAGGCTGTCTCTAAATTACTAAGACTTATTGAATTTCACCGAAAATGGTCTATTAGATTACATAGAACTCAGCCGACCTAAGTGGTGATATGTTACTGGCAAAGCTTTTAGTCCTGCAGCTGTGCATCTCCAAATTTCATTTCGGTTAAAGAGACGAGTTTATGTTTATCCCTAAATGACTGGAAATTTGCGTCGTATTTAATTAAATATCTATGTCAGCAAAAATGTTTCCTTGACAGTAGCAGCCTATCTTCAAACCTTTCCGGTGATGTGTTCAATAGACTTCAATAAAAAACAGCTTTTAGCGTCGTTCACTTTTAGCGGTCGGGATTTAGAAACTTAATGTCGAAACTCACAGCAAACTCCACCACTTTATACCACTTTATCAAATTAGAGACTGTGTTCCGCGCTGAGGTGAGCGGGAAGAAATATGTTGTGCTTGGAATAGATGATTCTCAAGCTTAGCACAGTAATCCAGTTAGAGAAACTGAATTGTTAAATGCTGGAAAAAAAAACTCGCTAACTCCACTTGTTTTAAATTTAGCCTTTATTTGCTAGCGGTGAACAAAAGAGTGCAAGCTAAAAGCTACTTGATATTTGGAGCTACCAGTTGGATTTTTGCCAAGACCTGTGACCTTAGCTGATACATTTTCTCTTTTGAGATTGAGAAGCTGAGTAGCGTTCTCCGTGATAAATGTGGCTTCTGAACCAGTATCTATGAATGCCCTAAGTGTACACTGTTTACCATTTGATGCATACACCTTAACGAGTGCAGTCGCCAGTAACATTTTTGAATGCATTTGATTGAAATGGGTTCTAAATTGTTGAGAAGTGCTTGGTTGATCACTTGGGACATTAAAGGGGGTCGGTTGACTCATCGGATTTTGCACATAATGAGATTGCGCATTGTATTGAATTGTGCTTTGATTATTCAACTGGGACTGGGGATATTGTTGGTGATTATGGTTTGCATTTTGTCCACCCTGTGTCTCAAAGTGGAGCAAAGTGTGGTGCTTGTAACTGCATTTTTGGCACCTATTGCTGCTAATACAGGCCGCGGCATGATGGTCATACCCTAAACAATTTCCACAAACTCAATGTTTCTTTGTGACATCAGCTCTGGCCTTGACGTCCATTTGTAAAAATCGTTTGCAATGTCTCATACCATGAGACGCCTTGCAAAGTCGACATCGAAACTGTTTGGGTTGTTGCTGAGAGCTGAATTGACAGGTAGCAGAGGTGGTTTTACGACCCGAGCTCAACGGCATCGCTTGTCTCGATGGCCCATTCAGTTCAGAAATGTTTTCAAGAGAACTAAAACGACCTTCGATGAATGACATAAAGGTTTTCCATTCAGCCTTTCTTCCCAATCTCGTTGGGTCTGCGGTGGCAGTTTATTAAAAATTATATAAATGAGGATGGTGTCCCATTGTTCAATAGCTATTTCGAATATTACCCAATAACACCAGATGAACTAGATGCATCCCAAAGGCAGCTCATCAGACTCGTTCAAAGTGAACTTTTCCCAGAGGAGATCAAATTATTAAGAGATAAAAGGCATATTGGCAAAGGCAGCCATATTCTCAGCCTGAATCCATTTCTAGACACTGACGAAATTTTACGCGTCGGAGGACGCTTATCAAACTCCACAATCCCTTTCAGCCAAAAACACCCAATAATTCTGAAGGATTCTCATCATTTTGCCAGATTGATCGTCAGCAATGCGCATCAACGCACACTTCATGGTGGACAGCAGATGATGATGACAGAGATCAGAAACCAATATTGGATCACCAATCTAAGGCGGCTGGTCAAATCCACCATCCACAAGTGCATCCGATGTCATCGGTACAACGCGAAAATGCACCCAACAACTGATGGGAAGTCTTCCGGCAGAACGAATCTCAATTTCAAGGCCCTTTACGAACACAGGAGTGGATTTCGCGGAACAGACTGTGAATTTTTTTATTGGGCTTAAATATGTGGCGAAAATGTGGTCACAAGGAAAAACCGCTAAAGTCTGTTTAACTCATTTTTGAGGGAGCAGTTTAAAGTTTTTGACAAACGCGTGAAATTTCAAGTGACTCTATTGACTTTACTGACTTAAGCTGTTAGGTTTTTTTTAAATTGTGGCCACTTTTTTAAAGATATAAAGCTGAAAAAAAAATTACCAAATAGATTAGAGTACGCTGAATCTAATGGCATCAAAATCTCAATTTCGTCTAAAGTCGACTTTAGCGGTGATGGTTTGTGGCCACATATTATGTGCTCAATAACAAAGGAATATAATATCCAATCGGAGTATTATCCGCAAATGCTTTTACAAAGTACAAACGCTACGAAATGTAAATGCGGCTTGGAAGTCAGACACAAATAAGAATACTACATAAATGAAATAAGTGGCTTAAGGTTAAAAGAGTTTCCCTACTTAAAAAGAGTTTCCCTACTTAAGCAATCTTTTCAGGAAATAAATGACTTCTCGAGAAGTTGAATGTAAATCGTTTCCGAGAAATGGAACATTTCTTTTATCTTCCATGGAATAGGAATTTGTGTATAAATTTGCGGCATGACTTTTAATTTAGCTCGAAAATAACTCCATCGAAGGGGAAATATAAATAAGAACTGTATTTGAACATCCTGATGAATCATGCAACTGGCAGTAGGGACTGGTAATTTATTCGACAATCAACACTTTACAACTTTCTCATAAAAAAGGGTAATTTTAAGAAGAGGAAAAAAACCCCGCTGGTGAGAAATCAGAACACCCGAACAGAGAACCCAAATTTATTTCCGCCTTTAAAAAAAAAAAACTCATTCGGATTGTGGGTATTTATAAATCACTTGTAGCAATCGACTTAACTCTTTATCTATGTATCTACATAAATCGTTGGGATTTTGGTTTACTACCGACTAAGTCGTAGTAACTCATAATAATGTTAGTATTCAGTGGTAAGCACTCCGGTTTAAAAGATTGGTGACGATGGAATGTGTGCTTAAATCGCACTTCGAATATTTCGAATAGATGCAAGACGAAGTGGTTGTAATGGAATGGGGGGTGTATAAGAAATATTGTTGAACTGAAACTCTCTTTGAATCCCTTTTAGGACTTTGTTACTTTGTTGAATAAATGTGGTGTTTTCGTGGCAAAGCTGAAAAAATGTAATTCCATCGAACTGCCATCAATGAAGCCGGGGGAAATAAGTTTTAAGGTTTGCAAAAATTTGTCCCGATGCAAATAAATTTATTTATTTTACGAACCCTTTCATTACAGTCCATAGAGTGATTGAATTACCTTATGTCCGCCGCAATGCTTCATCAATTCTGCATCAGTTTACTGCTTGTGCATTTAGTATGCTATTGGCATATTAAATATGCATGCAATTTGAAGTGGATGAGAGTGATCAAAATTGAAACTCATAAAAAATGTGGATAAGTGGCAATATTTGCAATATAAACTGTCCAGTTTATTGGAACAAATATTTATATTTTATGAGCTGGCAATGAATTCTCGCACATATTGGTACTTGCCTTACTTAATTAAGGTTGGAAGTAATCAATTTTATCTTAACAACCAATATGATGAGAGGATTGCCATATTAAAAACGAATTGACTGATGCAATGAGTTTAATTGGTGGAATTATTCAACGGAATATGAACAAAATTAAAAAAATTGTTATGCACTTGGTGTTTTTAATGTAAACTGAAAATGGGCTTTCAGAAGGACAGATTTACGGGTTGTTGTGACTTCTTTGTCAGATTTTGGTACTACGGCCTCTACGAAAAGGACGAAATTCAGCAGATGATTTTGAAGGGTAACTAAGAATTAATAGTCCGGTGAATATTTCCAATTCAATAAGACGCTTAGTCCAGTTTACATAGTAAAGTTAATTAAAATTATTTTTCTCTATATGTCAATGACTGACTGATTATATGGATATTGGATAAGTCTATATTTCCTTCAATTAATCAAAAAATTGGTACACTGTCAAAAGCATCAAATAACTGTCAACCCTTTAGCATTTCGCTCGCAAGTCATTTTGGCATAACGAACTTGTTTTCCAAGAATAAATTATTATTAAAGAAGGCTACATAAAACGAAAATAAGCAAACTAACGAGTAACGAGATTTAAAAAGCTCACGAAACTTCTATTAGTTTGCGAAATATGAAACAGTTGACAGGTGGACAAAATAAGAGAAATTATTTCAGTGGCGTTAAAATTAAATTCAAACTGAATAATAATAATTATGTGGAAGTATTTTCTAAATTTAGCTGAAAGTGGCTAGGCTGAGGGCAAATACAGTTTTTCGCTAAATTTGTATACCTACTCTGACAAGTTATGTGCTATAAATACGCTGACCATCCGTCCTTTAAAAGGATAGTCCTTTCTTTTCAACCCTGTCCTATATTTTTTTCTTTTTATAAAGGGTGATTTTTTAAGAGGTTTAGAACTTTTTTTAAAAAAAAAACACAAAAAATTCGAAAAAATGAATGAAATATTTATTTGAATCGATAGTTTGAACCTTGCAATTTAATGTTTAAAGATAATTTCATGCAAATGTTGACCGCGGCTGCGTCTCAGGTAGCCCATCCGCTGAGTCCAATTTTGGCATACTCTTTCACACATATCGGCCGGTATCTCACGAATGAATGCATGGATGTTGGCTTCCAGTGCGTCAATCGAAGCGGGCTTGTCCCTATACACATTAGCCTTGGCATACCCCCACAAAAAATAATCTAATGGTGTCAAATCGCACGATCTAGGCGGCCAATTGACCGGCCCGAAACGTGAAATTAACTGTTCACCAAACTCGCCTCGCAATTGCGCCATTGTTTCGCGTGCTGTGTGGCATGTGGCACCGTCTTGTTGAAACCACATATCATGCAAGTCAAGAACTTCCATTTCGGGCAAAAAAAAGTTTGTTATCATCGCTCGGTAGCGTTCACCATTGACAGTAACGCTGCGATTCGCATCATCTTTGAAGAAATATGGCCCAATAATGCCGCCGGCCCATAAACCGCACCAAACAGTGGCTTTTTCGGGATGCATTGGTAGCTGTTGTAATGCTTCTGGCGGATCTTCACTCCAAATGCGGCAATTTTGCTTATTTACGTACCCATTCAACCAAAAATGAGCCTCATCGCTGAACACAATTTTTCGATAAAAAAGCGGATCCTCGGCCAGCTTTCCAAGAGCCCATTCACCAAAAATTCGGCGTTGTGGTAGGTCGGCTGGCTTTAGTTCTTGCACCAGCTGTATCTTAAAAGGCTTTACGCCCAAATCCTTCCGCAAAATTTTCCACGTAGTGCTGTAACAAAGGCCTAACTGCTGGGAACGGCGCCGAATCGACATTTCGCGGTCTTCTGTCACACTAGCTGATACGGCCGCAATATTTTCTTCACTACGCAGAGTACGTAAACGTGTTGGTGGTTTAATGTCCAACAAAGTAAATTTGGTGCGAAATTTGGTCACAATCTTCCGAATAGACTGCTCAGAAGGTCGAGAATGCCGATCATAAAATGGAAGCAGCGCGCGATGAACATTTCGAACCGAGCACGAATTTTGATAGTAAAATTCAATAATTTGCAAGCGTTGTTCATTTGTAAGACGATCCATGGTTAAATTGCAAACCAAACTGAAGCTGTTTGACAGTGACACAAGGTACTAAACACACGTCAGCTGTCAAAACCAGTGTTGCCAAAACCAAACCAGCTAAAAAATCACCCTTTATGTAGTTTCATAACAGCCTTTATTCATGTTATTTATATTATTATTATTATAATAGTTTTTTTGATCAGTAAATAAATTACAAACATAATATAATATAGCACTAGCTGCCAGGGCTTACGGCTTAATTAATATAGTTCCATTGACTAGAATTACTTTACTATTTTGGCAACTTATGTGGATATTGAAGAACACAGCAATAAGTGTTTTACAAAATTACATTAAAAGTTCTTTAAAAAGTGAAGCAAATAGATCTCTGTAACTTAAAAACTGAAAGAAATAGACGGAGTTTACCAAACGGAAGGCTGTCTCTAAATTACTAAGACTTATTGAATTTCACCGAAAATGGTCTATTAGATTACATAGAACTCAGCCGACCTAAGTGGTGATATGTTACTGGCAAAGCTTTTAGTCCTGCAGCTGTGCATCTCCAAATTTCATTTCGGTTAAAGAGACGAGTTTATGTTTATCCCTAAATGACTGGAAATTTGCGTCGTATTTAATTAAATATCTATGTCAGCAAAAATGTTTCCTTGACAGTAGCAGCCTATCTTCAAACCTTTCCGGTGATGTGTTCAATAGACTTCAATAAAAAACAGCTTTTAGCGTCGTTCACTTTTAGCGGTCGGGATTTAGAAACTTAATGTCGAAACTCACAGCAAACTCCACCACTTTATACCACTTTATCAAATTAGAGACTGTGTTCCGCGCTGAGGTGAGCGGGAAGAAATATGTTGTGCTTGGAATAGATGATTCTCAAGCTTAGCACAGTAATCCAGTTAGAGAAACTGAATTGTTAAATGCTGGAAAAAAAAACTCGCTAACTCCACTTGTTTTAAATTTAGCCTTTATTTGCTAGCGGTGAACAAAAGAGTGCAAGCTAAAAGCTACTTGATATTTGGAGCTACCAGTTGGATTTTTGCCAAGACCTGTGACCTTAGCTGATACATTTTCTCTTTTGAGATTGAGAAGCTGAGTAGCGTTCTCCGTGATAAATGTGGCTTCTGAACCAGTATCTATGAATGCCCTAAGTGTACACTGTTTACCATTTGATGCATACACCTTAACGAGTGCAGTCGCCAGTAACATTTTTGAATGCATTTGATTGAAATGGGTTCTAAATTGTTGAGAAGTGCTTGGTTGATCACTTGGGACATTAAAGGGGGTCGGTTGACTCATCGGATTTTGCACATAATGAGATTGCGCATTGTATTGAATTGTGCTTTGATTATTCAACTGGGACTGGGGATATTGTTGGTGATTATGGTTTGCATTTTGTCCACCCTGTGTCTCAAAGTGGAGCAAAGTGTGGTGCTTGTAACTGCATTTTTGGCACCTATTGCTGCTAATACAGGCCGCGGCATGATGGTCATACCCTAAACAATTTCCACAAACTCAATGTTTCTTTGTGACATCAGCTCTGGCCTTGACGTCCATTTGTAAAAATCGTTTGCAATGTCTCATACCATGAGACGCCTTGCAAAGTCGACATCGAAACTGTTTGGGTTGTTGCTGAGAGCTGAATTGACAGGTAGCAGAGGTGGTTTTACGACCCGAGCTCAACGGCATCGCTTGTCTCGATGGCCCATTCAGTTCAGAAATGTTTTCAAGAGAACTAAAACGACCTTCGATGAATGACATAAAGGTTTTCCATTCAGCCTTTCTTCCCAATCTCGTTGGGTCTGCGGTGGCAGTTTATTAAAAATTATATAAATGAGGATGGTGTCCCATTGTTCAATAGCTATTTCGAATATTACCCAATAACACCAGATGAACTAGATGCATCCCAAAGGCAGCTCATCAGACTCGTTCAAAGTGAACTTTTCCCAGAGGAGATCAAATTATTAAGAGATAAAAGGCATATTGGCAAAGGCAGCCATATTCTCAGCCTGAATCCATTTCTAGACACTGACGAAATTTTACGCGTCGGAGGACGCTTATCAAACTCCACAATCCCTTTCAGCCAAAAACACCCAATAATTCTGAAGGATTCTCATCATTTTGCCAGATTGATCGTCAGCAATGCGCATCAACGCACACTTCATGGTGGACAGCAGATGATGATGACAGAGATCAGAAACCAATATTGGATCACCAATCTAAGGCGGCTGGTCAAATCCACCATCCACAAGTGCATCCGATGTCATCGGTACAACGCGAAAATGCACCCAACAACTGATGGGAAGTCTTCCGGCAGAACGAATCTCAATTTCAAGGCCCTTTACGAACACAGGAGTGGATTTCGCGGAACAGACTGTGAATTTTTTTATTGGGCTTAAATATGTGGCGAAAATGTGGTCACAAGGAAAAACCGCTAAAGTCTGTTTAACTCATTTTTGAGGGAGCAGTTTAAAGTTTTTGACAAACGCGTGAAATTTCAAGTGACTCTATTGACTTTACTGACTTAAGCTGTTAGGTTTTTTTTAAATTGTGGCCACTTTTTTAAAGATATAAAGCTGAAAAAAAAATTACCAAATAGATTAGAGTACGCTGAATCTAATGGCATCAAAATCTCAATTTCGTCTAAAGTCGACTTTAGCGGTGATGGTTTGTGGCCACATATTATGTGCTCAATAACAAAGGAATACAATATCCAATCGGAGTATTATCCGCAAATGCTTTTACAAAGTACAAACGCTACGAAATGTAAATGCGGCTTGGAAGTCAGACACAAATAAGAATACTACAAAAATGAAATAAGTGGCTTAAGGTTAAAAGAGTTTCCCTACTTAAAAAGAGTTTCCCTACTTAAGCAATCTTTTCAGGAAATAAATGACTTCTCGAGAAGTTGAATGTAAATCGTTTCCGAGAAATGGAACATTTCTTTTATCTTCCATGGAATAGGAATTTGTGTATAAATTTGCGGCATGACTTTTAATTTAGCTCGAAAATAACTCCATCGAAGGGGAAATATAAATAAGAACTGTATTTGAACATCCTGATGAATCATGCAACTGGCAGTAGGGACTGGTAATTTATTCGACAATCAACACTTTACAACTTTCTCATAAAAAAGGGTAATTTTAAGAAGAGGAAAAAAACCCCGCTGGTGAGAAATCAGAACACCCGAACAGAGAACCCAAATTTATTTCCGCCTTTAAAAAAAAAAAACTCATTCGGATTGTGGGTATTTATAAATCACTTGTAGCAATCGACTTAACTCTTTATCTATGTATCTACATAAATCGTTGGGATTTTGGTTTACTACCGACTAAGTCGTAGTAACTCATAATAATGTTAGTATTCAGTGGTAAGCACTCCGGTTTAAAAGATTGGTGACGATGGAATGTGTGCTTAAATCGCACTTCGAATATTTCGAATAGATGCAAGACGAAGTGGTTGTAATGGAATGGGGGGTGTATAAGAAATATTGTTGAACTGAAACTCTCTTTGAATCCCTTTTAGGACTTTGTTACTTTGTTGAATAAATGTGGTGTTTTCGTGGCAAAGCTGAAAAAATGTAATTCCATCGAACTGCCATCAATGAAGCCGGGGGAAATAAGTTTTAAGGTTTGCAAAAATTTGTCCCGATGCAAATAAATTTATTTATTTTACGAACCCTTTCATTACAGTCCATAGAGTGATTGAATTACCTTATGTCCGCCGCAATGCTTCATCAATTCTGCATCAGTTTACTGCTTGTGCATTTAGTATGCTATTGGCATATTAAATATGCATGCAATTTGAAGTGGATGAGAGTGATCAAAATTGAAACTCATAAAAAATGTGGATAAGTGGCAATATTTGCAATATAAACTGTCCAGTTTATTGGAACAAATATTTATATTTTATGAGCTGGCAATGAATTCTCGCACATATTGGTACTTGCCTTACTTAATTAAGGTTGGAAGTAATCAATTTTATCTTAACAACCAATATGATGAGAGGATTGCCATATTAAAAACGAATTGACTGATGCAATGAGTTTAATTGGTGGAATTATTCAACGGAATATGAACAAAATTAAAAAAATTGTTATGCACTTGGTGTTTTTAATGTAAACTGAAAATGGGCTTTCAGAAGGACAGATTTACGGGTTGTTGTGACTTCTTTGTCAGATTTTGGTACTACGGCCTCTACGAAAAGGACGAAATTCAGCAGATGATTTTGAAGGGTAACTAAGAATTAATAGTCCGGTGAATATTTCCAATTCAATAAGACGCTTAGTCCAGTTTACATAGTAAAGTTAATTAAAATTATTTTTCTCTATATGTCAATGACTGACTGATTATATGGATATTGGATAAGTCTATATTTCCTTCAATTAATCAAAAAATTGGTACACTGTCAAAAGCATCAAATAACTGTCAACCCTTTAGCATTTCGCTCGCAAGTCATTTTGGCATAACGAACTTGTTTTCCAAGAATAAATTATTATTAAAGAAGGCTACATAAAACGAAAATAAGCAAACTAACGAGTAACGAGATTTAAAAAGCTCACGAAACTTCTATTAGTTTGCGAAATATGAAACAGTTGACAGGTGGACAAAATAAGAGAAATTATTTCAGTGGCGTTAAAATTAAATTCAAACTGAATAATAATAATTATGTGGAAGTATTTTCTAAATTTAGCTGAAAGTGGCTAGGCTGAGGGCAAATACAGTTTTTCGCTAAATTTGTATACCTACTCTGACAAGTTATGTGCTATAAATACGCTGACCATCCGTCCTTTAAAAGGATAGTCCTTTCTTTTCAACCCTGTCCTATATTTTTTTCTTTTTATAAAGGGTGATTTTTTAAGAGGTTTAGAACTTTTTTTAAAAAAAAAACACAAAAAATTCGAAAAAATGAATGAAATATTTATTTGAATCGATAGTTTGAACCTTGCAATTTAATGTTTAAAGATAATTTCATGCAAATGTTGACCGCGGCTGCGTCTCAGGTAGCCCATCCGCTGAGTCCAATTTTGGCATACTCTTTCACACATATCGGCCGGTATCTCACGAATGAATGCATGGATGTTGGCTTCCAGTGCGTCAATCGAAGCGGGCTTGTCCCTATACACATTAGCCTTGGCATACCCCCACAAAAAATAATCTAATGGTGTCAAATCGCACGATCTAGGCGGCCAATTGACCGGCCCGAAACGTGAAATTAACTGTTCACCAAACTCGCCTCGCAATTGCGCCATTGTTTCGCGTGCTGTGTGGCATGTGGCACCGTCTTGTTGAAACCACATATCATGCAAGTCAAGAACTTCCATTTCGGGCAAAAAAAAGTTTGTTATCATCGCTCGGTAGCGTTCACCATTGACAGTAACGCTGCGATTCGCATCATCTTTGAAGAAATATGGCCCAATAATGCCGCCGGCCCATAAACCGCACCAAACAGTGGCTTTTTCGGGATGCATTGGTAGCTGTTGTAATGCTTCTGGCGGATCTTCACTCCAAATGCGGCAATTTTGCTTATTTACGTACCCATTCAACCAAAAATGAGCCTCATCGCTGAACACAATTTTTCGATAAAAAAGCGGATCCTCGGCCAGCTTTCCAAGAGCCCATTCACCAAAAATTCGGCGTTGTGGTAGGTCGGCTGGCTTTAGTTCTTGCACCAGCTGTATCTTAAAAGGCTTTACGCCCAAATCCTTCCGCAAAATTTTCCACGTAGTGCTGTAACAAAGGCCTAACTGCTGGGAACGGCGCCGAATCGACATTTCGCGGTCTTCTGTCACACTAGCTGATACGGCCGCAATATTTTCTTCACTACGCAGAGTACGTAAACGTGTTGGTGGTTTAATGTCCAACAAAGTAAATTTGGTGCGAAATTTGGTCACAATCTTCCGAATAGACTGCTCAGAAGGTCGAGAATGCCGATCATAAAATGGAAGCAGCGCGCGATGAACATTTCGAACCGAGCACGAATTTTGATAGTAAAATTCAATAATTTGCAAGCGTTGTTCATTTGTAAGACGATCCATGGTTAAATTGCAAACCAAACTGAAGCTGTTTGACAGTGACACAAGGTACTAAACACACGTCAGCTGTCAAAACCAGTGTTGCCAAAACCAAACCAGCTAAAAAATCACCCTTTATGTAGTTTCATAACAGCCTTTATTCATGTTATTTATATTATTATTATTATAATAGTTTTTTTGATCAGTAAATAAATTACAAACATAATATAATATAGCACTAGCTGCCAGGGCTTACGGCTTAATTAATATAGTTCCATTGACTAGAATTACTTTACTATTTTGGCAACTTATGTGGATATTGAAGAACACAGCAATAAGTGTTTTACAAAATTACATTAAAAGTTCTTTAAAAAGTGAAGCAAATAGATCTCTGTAACTTAAAAACTGAAAGAAATAGACGGAGTTTACCAAACGGAAGGCTGTCTCTAAATTACTAAGACTTATTGAATTTCACCGAAAATGGTCTATTAGATTACATAGAACTCAGCCGACCTAAGTGGTGATATGTTACTGGCAAAGCTTTTAGTCCTGCAGCTGTGCATCTCCAAATTTCATTTCGGTTAAAGAGACGAGTTTATGTTTATCCCTAAATGACTGGAAATTTGCGTCGTATTTAATTAAATATCTATGTCAGCAAAAATGTTTCCTTGACAGTAGCAGCCTATCTTCAAACCTTTCCGGTGATGTGTTCAATAGACTTCAATAAAAAACAGCTTTTAGCGTCGTTCACTTTTAGCGGTCGGGATTTAGAAACTTAATGTCGAAACTCACAGCAAACTCCACCACTTTATACCACTTTATCAAATTAGAGACTGTGTTCCGCGCTGAGGTGAGCGGGAAGAAATATGTTGTGCTTGGAATAGATGATTCTCAAGCTTAGCACAGTAATCCAGTTAGAGAAACTGAATTGTTAAATGCTGGAAAAAAAAACTCGCTAACTCCACTTGTTTTAAATTTAGCCTTTATTTGCTAGCGGTGAACAAAAGAGTGCAAGCTAAAAGCTACTTGATATTTGGAGCTACCAGTTGGATTTTTGCCAAGACCTGTGACCTTAGCTGATACATTTTCTCTTTTGAGATTGAGAAGCTGAGTAGCGTTCTCCGTGATAAATGTGGCTTCTGAACCAGTATCTATGAATGCCCTAAGTGTACACTGTTTACCATTTGATGCATACACCTTAACGAGTGCAGTCGCCAGTAACATTTTTGAATGCATTTGATTGAAATGGGTTCTAAATTGTTGAGAAGTGCTTGGTTGATCACTTGGGACATTAAAGGGGGTCGGTTGACTCATCGGATTTTGCACATAATGAGATTGCGCATTGTATTGAATTGTGCTTTGATTATTCAACTGGGACTGGGGATATTGTTGGTGATTATGGTTTGCATTTTGTCCACCCTGTGTCTCAAAGTGGAGCAAAGTGTGGTGCTTGTAACTGCATTTTTGGCACCTATTGCTGCTAATACAGGCCGCGGCATGATGGTCATACCCTAAACAATTTCCACAAACTCAATGTTTCTTTGTGACATCAGCTCTGGCCTTGACGTCCATTTGTAAAAATCGTTTGCAATGTCTCATACCATGAGACGCCTTGCAAAGTCGACATCGAAACTGTTTGGGTTGTTGCTGAGAGCTGAATTGACAGGTAGCAGAGGTGGTTTTACGACCCGAGCTCAACGGCATCGCTTGTCTCGATGGCCCATTCAGTTCAGAAATGTTTTCAAGAGAACTAAAACGACCTTCGATGAATGACATAAAGGTTTTCCATTCAGCCTTTCTTCCCAATCTCGTTGGGTCTGCGGTGGCAGTTTATTAAAAATTATATAAATGAGGATGGTGTCCCATTGTTCAATAGCTATTTCGAATATTACCCAATAACACCAGATGAACTAGATGCATCCCAAAGGCAGCTCATCAGACTCGTTCAAAGTGAACTTTTCCCAGAGGAGATCAAATTATTAAGAGATAAAAGGCATATTGGCAAAGGCAGCCATATTCTCAGCCTGAATCCATTTCTAGACACTGACGAAATTTTACGCGTCGGAGGACGCTTATCAAACTCCACAATCCCTTTCAGCCAAAAACACCCAATAATTCTGAAGGATTCTCATCATTTTGCCAGATTGATCGTCAGCAATGCGCATCAACGCACACTTCATGGTGGACAGCAGATGATGATGACAGAGATCAGAAACCAATATTGGATCACCAATCTAAGGCGGCTGGTCAAATCCACCATCCACAAGTGCATCCGATGTCATCGGTACAACGCGAAAATGCACCCAACAACTGATGGGAAGTCTTCCGGCAGAACGAATCTCAATTTCAAGGCCCTTTACGAACACAGGAGTGGATTTCGCGGAACAGACTGTGAATTTTTTTATTGGGCTTAAATATGTGGCGAAAATGTGGTCACAAGGAAAAACCGCTAAAGTCTGTTTAACTCATTTTTGAGGGAGCAGTTTAAAGTTTTTGACAAACGCGTGAAATTTCAAGTGACTCTATTGACTTTACTGACTTAAGCTGTTAGGTTTTTTTTAAATTGTGGCCACTTTTTTAAAGATATAAAGCTGAAAAAAAAATTACCAAATAGATTAGAGTACGCTGAATCTAATGGCATCAAAATCTCAATTTCGTCTAAAGTCGACTTTAGCGGTGATGGTTTGTGGCCACATATTATGTGCTCAATAACAAAGGAATACAATATCCAATCGGAGTATTATCCGCAAATGCTTTTACAAAGTACAAACGCTACGAAATGTAAATGCGGCTTGGAAGTCAGACACAAATAAGAATACTACAAAAATGAAATAAGTGGCTTAAGGTTAAAAGAGTTTCCCTACTTAAAAAGAGTTTCCCTACTTAAGCAATCTTTTCAGGAAATAAATGACTTCTCGAGAAGTTGAATGTAAATCGTTTCCGAGAAATGGAACATTTCTTTTATCTTCCATGGAATAGGAATTTGTGTATAAATTTGCGGCATGACTTTTAATTTAGCTCGAAAATAACTCCATCGAAGGGGAAATATAAATAAGAACTGTATTTGAACATCCTGATGAATCATGCAACTGGCAGTAGGGACTGGTAATTTATTCGACAATCAACACTTTACAACTTTCTCATAAAAAAGGGTAATTTTAAGAAGAGGAAAAAAACCCCGCTGGTGAGAAATCAGAACACCCGAACAGAGAACCCAAATTTATTTCCGCCTTTAAAAAAAAAAAACTCATTCGGATTGTGGGTATTTATAAATCACTTGTAGCAATCGACTTAACTCTTTATCTATGTATCTACATAAATCGTTGGGATTTTGGTTTACTACCGACTAAGTCGTAGTAACTCATAATAATGTTAGTATTCAGTGGTAAGCACTCCGGTTTAAAAGATTGGTGACGATGGAATGTGTGCTTAAATCGCACTTCGAATATTTCGAATAGATGCAAGACGAAGTGGTTGTAATGGAATGGGGGGTGTATAAGAAATATTGTTGAACTGAAACTCTCTTTGAATCCCTTTTAGGACTTTGTTACTTTGTTGAATAAATGTGGTGTTTTCGTGGCAAAGCTGAAAAAATGTAATTCCATCGAACTGCCATCAATGAAGCCGGGGGAAATAAGTTTTAAGGTTTGCAAAAATTTGTCCCGATGCAAATAAATTTATTTATTTTACGAACCCTTTCATTACAGTCCATAGAGTGATTGAATTACCTTATGTCCGCCGCAATGCTTCATCAATTCTGCATCAGTTTACTGCTTGTGCATTTAGTATGCTATTGGCATATTAAATATGCATGCAATTTGAAGTGGATGAGAGTGATCAAAATTGAAACTCATAAAAAATGTGGATAAGTGGCAATATTTGCAATATAAACTGTCCAGTTTATTGGAACAAATATTTATATTTTATGAGCTGGCAATGAATTCTCGCACATATTGGTACTTGCCTTACTTAATTAAGGTTGGAAGTAATCAATTTTATCTTAACAACCAATATGATGAGAGGATTGCCATATTAAAAACGAATTGACTGATGCAATGAGTTTAATTGGTGGAATTATTCAACGGAATATGAACAAAATTAAAAAAATTGTTATGCACTTGGTGTTTTTAATGTAAACTGAAAATGGGCTTTCAGAAGGACAGATTTACGGGTTGTTGTGACTTCTTTGTCAGATTTTGGTACTACGGCCTCTACGAAAAGGACGAAATTCAGCAGATGATTTTGAAGGGTAACTAAGAATTAATAGTCCGGTGAATATTTCCAATTCAATAAGACGCTTAGTCCAGTTTACATAGTAAAGTTAATTAAAATTATTTTTCTCTATATGTCAATGACTGACTGATTATATGGATATTGGATAAGTCTATATTTCCTTCAATTAATCAAAAAATTGGTACACTGTCAAAAGCATCAAATAACTGTCAACCCTTTAGCATTTCGCTCGCAAGTCATTTTGGCATAACGAACTTGTTTTCCAAGAATAAATTATTATTAAAGAAGGCTACATAAAACGAAAATAAGCAAACTAACGAGTAACGAGATTTAAAAAGCTCACGAAACTTCTATTAGTTTGCGAAATATGAAACAGTTGACAGGTGGACAAAATAAGAGAAATTATTTCAGTGGCGTTAAAATTAAATTCAAACTGAATAATAATAATTATGTGGAAGTATTTTCTAAATTTAGCTGAAAGTGGCTAGGCTGAGGGCAAATACAGTTTTTCGCTAAATTTGTATACCTACTCTGACAAGTTATGTGCTATAAATACGCTGACCATCCGTCCTTTAAAAGGATAGTCCTTTCTTTTCAACCCTGTCCTATATTTTTTTCTTTTTATAAAGGGTGATTTTTTAAGAGGTTTAGAACTTTTTTTAAAAAAAAAACACAAAAAATTCGAAAAAATGAATGAAATATTTATTTGAATCGATAGTTTGAACCTTGCAATTTAATGTTTAAAGATAATTTCATGCAAATGTTGACCGCGGCTGCGTCTCAGGTAGCCCATCCGCTGAGTCCAATTTTGGCATACTCTTTCACACATATCGGCCGGTATCTCACGAATGAATGCATGGATGTTGGCTTCCAGTGCGTCAATCGAAGCGGGCTTGTCCCTATACACATTAGCCTTGGCATACCCCCACAAAAAATAATCTAATGGTGTCAAATCGCACGATCTAGGCGGCCAATTGACCGGCCCGAAACGTGAAATTAACTGTTCACCAAACTCGCCTCGCAATTGCGCCATTGTTTCGCGTGCTGTGTGGCATGTGGCACCGTCTTGTTGAAACCACATATCATGCAAGTCAAGAACTTCCATTTCGGGCAAAAAAAAGTTTGTTATCATCGCTCGGTAGCGTTCACCATTGACAGTAACGCTGCGATTCGCATCATCTTTGAAGAAATATGGCCCAATAATGCCGCCGGCCCATAAACCGCACCAAACAGTGGCTTTTTCGGGATGCATTGGTAGCTGTTGTAATGCTTCTGGCGGATCTTCACTCCAAATGCGGCAATTTTGCTTATTTACGTACCCATTCAACCAAAAATGAGCCTCATCGCTGAACACAATTTTTCGATAAAAAAGCGGATCCTCGGCCAGCTTTCCAAGAGCCCATTCACCAAAAATTCGGCGTTGTGGTAGGTCGGCTGGCTTTAGTTCTTGCACCAGCTGTATCTTAAAAGGCTTTACGCCCAAATCCTTCCGCAAAATTTTCCACGTAGTGCTGTAACAAAGGCCTAACTGCTGGGAACGGCGCCGAATCGACATTTCGCGGTCTTCTGTCACACTAGCTGATACGGCCGCAATATTTTCTTCACTACGCAGAGTACGTAAACGTGTTGGTGGTTTAATGTCCAACAAAGTAAATTTGGTGCGAAATTTGGTCACAATCTTCCGAATAGACTGCTCAGAAGGTCGAGAATGCCGATCATAAAATGGAAGCAGCGCGCGATGAACATTTCGAACCGAGCACGAATTTTGATAGTAAAATTCAATAATTTGCAAGCGTTGTTCATTTGTAAGACGATCCATGGTTAAATTGCAAACCAAACTGAAGCTGTTTGACAGTGACACAAGGTACTAAACACACGTCAGCTGTCAAAACCAGTGTTGCCAAAACCAAACCAGCTAAAAAATCACCCTTTATATATAAAACATCTCATCTCGCGTACGAAAAAAATAAATACCACAGTTACAGTAAAACAAGGTACCTAGTTGTCTTTCATGCCATAACTAGAAACAATAATAAAAACGTTTGGCTCACTTAACGCATAGTTTTTATAGCAAACTAAATGTGCAAGGGTTTTATTAATTTTTTTACTGGTCCATCTGCTGAAAGTTGGGTACTTTTCGCACATTGGCAGGCCACAGTGCTTCACGTTGCTGTTGCACATATTGAGTCGCAACATGTTGCAATGCCGGAAGTATCAATGGTTATCAAGGATTTGCTTTTGTGTAGCTTTTCAAATTAATTATTTATGACCTACCTTTCACACTGTTATGTGAAAATATCCAATAAATAAAAACCTGTCCTTTATTTTGTTTTCGACAAATATGGTCACCGTAGCTATAAAAAAGTACATCATACTGATTAGGGCTTAAATGTGAGAAATAAAGAAATAAGCAAACTAGAAAATTTGGACACTCAAGTATGGTAAAAAGTGTTAAAGTGTGATACAGTCACCTGTCAAAATATATTTGTTGATTAAACAAATAACACTTTGAATTTAAAATTGGAAATGTCCTAATTCGGTATATAGGTATACGGTATACCGAACATTTTTGTATAGCAGTTGATGTACCATTCCATAACAATAGGTTAGTTTTGTAGAAGGAAGGGAAAAAACTGTCAAAATGGCACGGTAAAAAATTCACATTCAACGATAGAGAGAGATCTGAGAGATTTGTAGTGATCTGTGAAAAATGACAGATAATTCAAAAATTCAAAGAAAGTGGTACAGGAAAGCCTTTAAAATGTCTGATAAACTAAAAGAATTTGCCAATTTATTAACATTCATAGTTAATTCATATGTAGGCGCAGTGACTAAGTGATTAGTGTGTTGGACTACTAAGCGAGGGGTCCCAGGTTCGATCCACGAAAAAACCCTAATTCCAAGTAAAGGTTTTTTCCCACTGCGCCATCTCTCGCGAAGGTCTGACAAACTTCCGAAGGTTTTTCATGAGCTTCTCAATTAGCTGTTTGGACTCAGTATTTAATTGTAGGTCAGTTCCATTCGTCCCAAAAATGATAAACTTTGTGTAAGTCTCAGTGTGATTTGCCTATGCTTCCAAGTATGTGGAAGACTTTGTACTGACTGAACGACAAGCATTCGGGAAGAGGAAGAAGCGACACAAAAAGAATCTTTAGGAGAACATCAATAGATATTTATTTTGCCGCCTATTGATACCATTTTCAAATAAAGGAAACGAAAACATAAGCACACGAAGGCCAAGTATGACAAACAATTTCAAAAAAAAAAAAATTTATTGGTTTTGTGATGAATATCTTAAGAGTCGATATATGTAACTTTGAATTTTTTCTACATTACTATATTATGTAGGAGAAAAATAAGAATCCTTTGTGATTTTATTAAATAAACTGTATTAGATTAAATTCGAAACAATTAATGAAGTTTGCAAATAAAATTTTGGTGTTTTACAATAGGAGACATTTTTTTTAAATTTCCACTATTTTTACACCAAAATTCGATTATCAGTATTTTTTAATACATATCAAGTAACATAAATAGTAACTGAAGTAATTATAGAATTACCACAAACTTTCTACACCGATTTGGTACACATTGCAATATGGACTACAAACGTCATATTTATTCAGTTGTTGTTCTACCTTCGAAAGAAAGAAATAATAATGTTATAGAGATTGTTGTTCCTTAAGGACGATGAATGGGTTTTGAATCCACTTTAAACTTAGTTCTATCATCCAATTCAATTTTATTAATCCAATTGCATTATTATAAAAGTCACTTACAAATAATAATGCAACTGGATTATTGAACTAGAATTTTGTGTTAAAAAAATTGCAACTGCTAGTGAGATAGTACCCAGTTCTTCCCCAACGTCTCGAATAGTACCATCAGTTCTGCATAAAGCATTAAAACACATGCCAAGGGTCAGCGTAAGCAGTAAGGACATATAACTATGTTCCATAGTAGCATAGTAAAGTTTTGAATCTTAATACAAACTCATATGAAAGACATTCACTACCAAGAATTATCAGTTTTCCCGTCGGGAAATTTTAAATTTCATGTCCGAAATAAACAAACAATCAGCCATCTTTCTATGAACATGAAGTAAACTTTTTTTTTCCACCAACCAAGTGCTTCATCAAGGCGAGGTAAATAAATTAATTTTGATGAAAATTAATTTCAAACTGTGACAAGTAAACAACTGCAAAGTGGTTTCGCTTTTGTTTGAAATTATTTCAGAAAATTAATCAGATTTTTTTGAAAAATCGTTGATAAAGCTTTATTTTTATTTAACCACTTTGATAAACGTCAAGATTTTCAACACCAAACACGTTAATTTTCCATCAGTTATACCTCGAGCTGTCGATAGCTTTTTGAAATGCTAACCTGAAGGGTCGGACCTCCTTTGTAAGTACATATCTACCTTGGAAGGGGTGCCATTTTCTCGAGTTCTATTCAGGCGACCCATGATCTGTTGCCAACTCTACATGTTTGTGTATTATAAACCAAAACACGCTTTGTGTTACAGAGATTAATACGTCTAATTGACTCGAAGGGTAGACCCGGTAAAACAATTTGGAAGCATTTTTTATTTTTTATTATCACAGCAAAATTTTTAACAATGCAGATGAAAGATAAACGCCTGTTGACATAGTCCAAACAAACAAGATAACCGCGTCCCTTGTCGTCGCCTGCTGATTTATCTACTGCGTATGTATTTTGAGTCCACCGCTCTGTGCAGAGGGATCTGCAATTTGTTTTGGGATTAGATAGAGGCGCAAATATGTTCACACGGCCCCCTCGATTTATTGTATTTCGGAGGCCAGACATTAGAGTGATGCTGGCTGTGTGCGCCAGTAGTCCCAGTCTAACAAATTTTTATGCCTTTATGATATTTATCGAAGTGCGTATGTCTGTGAAAATCAATTTATGGCATTCATGTAGTAGCTGCTCACGTGCGCATGTGATGCCACTAATTGGATAATCAATCTCGCTCAAATATTTGGTCAGAAAAACGGTTTACGATTATCAGAGGCAGAGGAAGGATTGTCAATGTCATTTGAATAAAAAAAAAAAAATTTTCAGACACTCTGACGTTCATGATTTTCTTAAGGCACGTTTGCAATTTATAAATTCTGTTAGGCACACATGCGTTGATCTTGAATTTTAATTTTAAATTGAGTCTTAGCAAAAGCACCCGTTTACTTACGGCTTCATTTAAGCTACAAAAATTATGGTTCCGATCTAATGTTATCGATGGTCCAAGAGATAACATTGAAAAACATAAAAAGGACCTATTCGAGATTGGTTCTTTAGAATAACCGTGAATTGGTAGAAAGTAAGAACAATGGCAACGTCAAATATGAGGGCTATTGTTAAAGGATTTATGGATATCTGCAATCGATGGACATCAGAGCCCGAAGTGTCCCTATGGTATAAAACAAGGCCAGGTCAAAACGGGGATGTCGAGTCGAGTGTTCGTTTTAATAATTCTAGGGAAAACTAATAAGACAACAACTTTTTTGGTCACATGTACTCGCTGAAACAGATACCAGGATTGGTTAGTGCACTCGAGGAGAAGGCGAACAAACTCCATGTAGAGTAAAAAGTTGCACCCTTTTTACTCTACATGGAGTTTAAAAATGTTTTCGACCATACATTAATGAAGCCAGGTCATGACCGGAAACTTGCTTGCATGACAAAGCGACAAAAAAAGAAATTCCAAGTGTCAAACTAATTACAACTCTCTTTGATAAGTGCACAACATTTCGCCCCATTGTAAATGGACCGAAGCGAAAATTGGTACCTGCTAATGGACTTTTAGTCCCATTCCAAAGGCATATTCAAAGGCAAATAGTGTGTGCGATGCTAATAGCTCGCGCAACTGCCTGAAAGGCATGATGGGTGAAAAAAATGCGGGGGAAAAATCCCAGCGTAATCAATGGAGAAACCCAAGTTATGAATTCCACCGGGTGTGATCAAACGATGAGCCATGGGGCACATTGCTTCCATAAGTCACAAAGGAAACCCATTTGTAGCTCCACTTTTATAGCTTCGATTTTGTAGTTGGAATGTATAAAGAAAGTCTTGAGTGGGCCCACGGTTCGACAACTGACACCCTATTTCTATAAAGCTTGCTTAAAGCTGTCTCCTCTTACTACTGTTTCCTATACTAGTTGTGTTTTTTTGAGCATGTTAAGAAGAGTAAAATCTTCTGCACACTTTTACAACAATTTCATCCTACTCGAAATTTTTGAGAACACTACGTATTTATTGCTACTGGCAATGATTAAACAGTGTCAGCTTATATTTGAATATTTCTGGTGACGTTTGCGGAAATTTGATTCATTTCTTTCTCTCGGTGATTGACAGATACCTAGAAAAACAATAAAATAAAGGTTTCTCTTCGGCCATTATCGAAAAACGTAGAGCAATTTAAAGTGGGTTATTTAGTAAATAATTTTTTAATAGATAGATAGATAATTAATTTATTTCTTGAAAATCTATTATGAACATGTACATACAAAATTAAACAAAAATTTAATAAAGTAAAAGTGATCGTATTTGAAAATTTCTGATTGTAATTTGTAGACCTTTCAAAAGGTCGAAGTATATTTTCATGTACTGGATATATGAACGACAAAATCCTTAAACAATTTCGGCGTATTAAGAGTCTCACTTAAAAATTTTCAATTTCGACTTTAAAGTAATTTTCACAAGCTTTATTTGCCACACAAATTTCACAATAAATGTGAGTGTGCCTTAATTTGCAGTCGAGGCCAGAAATGTTTATTATGAGGCGCAAGGAAAATCGAAAATTACGCCACCAATTTTGGTGGTAGGTTCCCAAATCAAAAAAAAAAATATATAAATTGATTATTTGTAAGGTCCTGTTCGCTCGTAAAATTTAGCCCGAACTTAAAAAATAATCACAAGTTTGGCGCAATGCATTTATTTTTAAACTAAAGGGTGTTTCTTTTAGAGGTATAGAACTTCGAATTGAAATAAAACACAAAAAAATCGTTTTAATGTCCATCAATTTGGCTTTATTGGAAGGATAATTTTATGCCATTAATGTTTAAATATGATTTCGGGCATGTGGCCGCCGCGGCTGCTTCGAATAAAGCCAAGTCTAGAGGTCCAATTTTCAACCACTTTTTCGAGCATTTGGGGCTGTATGTCGGCAATAACGCCACGAATGTTGGCTTCCAAGTCCCCTAACGTTTCTGGTTTGTTGGCGTAGGCGAGCGACTTCACATATCCCCAAAAAAAATAATACAATGGTGTCAAATCACACGATCTTGGTGGCCAATTCACAGGTCCATTCCGCGAAATTATGCGCTCATCGAATGTTTCCTTCAATAAATCGATTGTGACGTGCGCTGTATGGCATGTAGCGCCGTCTTGTTGGAACCACGTCTCATCCACATTCATGTCATCCAATTCGGGAACAAAATAGTCGGTTATCATGGCATACCGGTCCTCATTAACGGTAACTGACTCTCCAGCATCATTTCGGAAGAAGTATGGCCCAATGACTCTACCAGCCCCTAGAGCACACCAAACAGTCAGTTTTTGTGGATGTAATGGCGTCTCAAGGGTCGCATGTGGATGCTCTTCACTCTAAATGCGGCAATTTTGCTTGTTGACGTAGCCATTCAACCAAAAATGAGCCTCATCACTGAAAAAAATTTTGCGATGAAAATCAGCATCGATATCAATCTCATTTTCGGCCCATACACCAAAATCACGACGCATTGCATGGTCTCGCGGCTTTAATTCTTGCACAACTGGATCTTGTAAGGTCGTAAGCTAGGATCTTTGCGCAAAATCTTCCATAAAGATGATGGACAAAGTGGTGGTGGCGAATCGATTCACTTTGCTCTACAGCGGCAATTGTTTCTTCGGTGCACACTGTTCGACGTCTCTGCGGATGCGTTTTATCACATAGAGTAAACGTGGTACGAAAACGATCCATGGTTAACCGAATTAATTGCTCTGATGGACGATTATGTCGACCATAAAATGAACGGAGCTTGCGGCAAACTTCGCGAACTGAATCATTATTTTCGAAATAAATTTGCACGATTTGCAAGCGTTGTTCATTTGTCAACTTGTTCATGATGAAATGGCAAACCAAACTAAAAATAAATCACTTGACAGCTGACAAAATGGCCGGCAGTTAAAATAGTGTTGCCAAATTAAAGTTCTATACCTCTAAAAAAACACTCTGTACAAAGTCGCATTGTTGGCAAGTCAACATTTGTGCTATGAACGCCTCCTTTGAATTTTAATGTAGATACGGCTTGTAAAAATTATTAAAAAGTTCGCCTTCATTTGTTAATAGTACTATTACTATCTATGTTAAAAATAATGTGTCCAACTTCTAGCACCCTATAGAGAGAATGACAAACAGAGAGTAGTAAAAAATGCCGCTTGTGTGGTTTCCACTGAAATACTATTTTTTTTTCTGCTGTGCGTGGTGTGACTTTGCAAGCGAAAACAGTTCAATTTATAGCTGAATGGAAGTTCCCTCTAGCTGAATATGTGATATATGCCGGCAGTACAAATGGACTTCTCACGATACCAATGATTGAAAACGTAATGGGAATTGACAATAAACAGAGCATGAGTTTTCGATATTGAGATGTATTCAAAATAAAAACAATCAGAAATCTATTACATTTATGAACCCTTAAAAGTGATGCTCACGAAATTGCGGTTGTCCTTACGTCAACTTTAAAAGAAGACGTATTCTCCCCTGACAAATGTGAAATTAAATTCAGCACGTTTATTTCTTAGTATTTTATTCAAGTCAATATCTATCACTTCGTTCTACTTCTAGGGCCAAGGTACGAATGTCCTCAAAGCTCAAGTCAATCTCAGATCTCGTTCCTCTAAGGTCTCTTTCGTGTACTTTCGCGGACTATAACCAAAAACATGCTTAACAAAAATATATTAAAATTAACAAACAGTACAAAACTATTTGCAAGGTTTTATGAAGAAAAATTAGCGATAGCTTTGAGCCAAAGCTGAATTCTGGAAATTAACAAAAAAGCTCAACGGCAATCGCAATACTAAGAAAAAACCCTCAATTTCGCTAGAATTGTTATGAACAAGCTTTTCCAATTTGTTAAGTGCCCCACATCAATTATCATGGATCTTTGCTTAACACTTTACTAGGATCGAGAAACTAGACACGAAAATTACAAAAATAGAAGTTAATGTGGCCTTACAAAATATAAAATATGGGAAAGCAGCGGGCTCAAATGGAATTCCAGCTGAGTTTTATAGATGTAGCTCAATTCCTTTAATGAAAAAGTTTTAAGATGCACTGAACTTTATATTTTATTGAACACTAGGTGACCCGGCGAACTTCGTACCGCCTAAAATTGATTAAATTATTTATATCCCTTTTGATAGTTGAACCTCTCTATTGAACGAATGAAACTCCCTTGGATTTAAATTGAGTTCAATGCATAGAAACGGCTTCATAGATTTCACTGAAATTGGTTGAGCGGTTTTGGAGATCGACAATAGCACCACATATCAGGCCCATAAGATGCAACCAACTATTGTAAAGATGACCAAAGGATTATGAATTCAGTATTTATTATTAATTTAAAATAAGATTAAGTACATCGGCAAACTAATAAAATGCATCAATCAAAGAATGCGCCACCATAAAACCTCCTGCTCAATCAACGAACACTTCTCATTTATCTTCGTCGAAACGTTGCAGGGTTGCCGTTGACACTATACACATCCACAACATTTTATTGAAATTGGTTGAGTAGTTTTTGACCCAACGGGTCCAAAACTATACTATCTTCCTAGGTGGAACCTAATATACCCATCCACAAAATTCCATTGAAATCAGTTGAGATTAACTACAGCGCCACCTGTCGGATGGCAACACAAGGGCTTTCTGAGGTCGACAACACATGTATGTTCACTAAAATGCCTATAACTCGTATAACCAATACACATACAAAGACCATATATACATACAAATCTTGGTATCTAGTAACAAAATCGGTTCACGCATTAAGAGAACATTAATTCAAACACAATCTGACATATTTTGATATATAAAGGGTTTTTGAGCAGGGACGCTACAAAAGTAGAGCGACAGGGACAGCAAACGACACCGAATTTCTTGCCGCTCTTTTGACATTTCTCTTCAGTAAGGTTTGCCATTTCATGATGGAAAGATATACGAGCCAACAACGAGTCGAAATTATTAAAATTTACTACCGAAATTCGGAGTCAGTGGCCTCAACGTTAAGAGCGCTACGTCCAATTTATGGTCGTCATAGTCGTCCTAGCAGATCAAAAATTGAGCGTCTAGTGGAAAAATTTGAATCCACAGGCACAGTACAAAATGTTCCCGTGCCAGTGAGACAAAGAAGTGCCCGTAGTGTCGAGAATATTGCTGCCGCTGAGGCTTCAGTTGAAGAAAGCCCAAATGTGTCTCTCACACGTCGTTCTCAAGCGTTGGGCATCTCTGTGACGTCGTTGTGGCGAATTTTGCGAAAAGATCTTGGCCTACATCCTTACAAGATTAAATTGACGCAAGAACTGAAGCCGCTTGACCACCAGAAGCATCGTATGTTCGTGAATTGGGCTGAGCAACAACTTTAAAATGATTCGGATTTTCATCGAAAAATCATCTTCAGCGATGAGGCTCATTTCTGGCTGAATGGCATCGTCAATAAACAAAATATGCGGTATTGGTCAGGCAGCAGTCCACACGTACTCCATGATTCATCATTGCATCCCGAAAAAATTACGGTTTGGTGTGGTCTATGGGCCGGCGGCGTCATTGGGCCGTACTTCTTCCGTGATGATCAAGACCGGCACGTTACTGTGAACGGGAATCGCTACCGTTCAATGATAACCGAATATTTTTGGCCCCAATTGGATGATATGGACTTGGAGGACAGGACGGCGCCACAAGCTACACAGCGAATGTCACAATCAATTTATTGGAAACCAAGTTTGGAGAACGTGTTATCTCATGAAATGGTCCAGTCGCTTGGCCGCCTCGGTCGTGCGATTTGACGCCGTTAGACTATTTCCTGTGGGGCTACGTCAAGTCTATGGTCTATGCCAACAAGCCAGCGACGATTGATGAACTTCGTACGAATATCGAACGTGAAATTGCAGCAGTATCGGCCGATTTATGCTTGAAAACCGTCGAAAATTGGGTTTAGCGTCTGGACTTCTGCAAGCGTGCCCGTGGTGGCCATGCAAAATAAATCGAGTTCCATACATAATGGCATCGAACGTACTTTCACAGCAATAAAGAATTTCATTGATATCCAAAACCGTTTTTGTTTTATTTAAAAAATTTACTTTTGTAGCGCTCTTATTGAAAAACCCTTTATGTATATGGAATGAGATGGGATACAACGAAATGTGCCTACAACGCCACCTGTTGTGAATTTTCCGAATTTTAATTTTTCCTAAACCATCCCTGAAGCAAGCCAAACAAAATAAAAAAACATTCAAATAGGCACCGCCCGCAATTGATTTTTATATACAGTGGTGGTCCAGTATAACGACTGCCGATATCACGAATGATCGATATAACGTACACTTTTTTCAATTTCATTGGTGTCACTATATAACGTATGAAAAAAAGAGTTCACATTTCTTAAGTAAAGAAATATGAATATAAATATATATACATAATATGTAGCAGGTGTAAAGCAACTCTCTGGATTGTGAATGCATGTATGGATGTGTATAGCCCTGTTAAAATAAAACTGTAAGCTTCTACGTATAACTTTTTGTTATTGTGCATTACTGCTATGTGTTTGAACTCACAATTTTTTTCTTAACTTTATGACGAATGAATAGAAACAATATTTGTGCATTTTATTTAACGTTTCGTACAATTAAAATGTGCTCGATATTACGAATTTTTCGATTTAACGAATACACCTGGACATTAATACTGGACAACCACTCACTGGGAATCTCACTCGATCTCTCTCGATCCCATCCTCCATCCCACTCAAACGCACAGCACACTCGCACTCCATCGCCATCCATGGTGGTCGTGGCCATGAGGTAGTATATACACACATTCATATTCATAGTCATACAATCATAATCTACATCTACCCAACGGAACAAAAAAAAATTCACTCCGCAAAACCTTAAACGCATGAGCACTTGAGCAGACCAAATGCATTCGACTCCAGTTCCAATCCGAGTATTTACATGAAAAAAAAACCCTCAAAAAATACGAATATACCGTGAAAGAAAACTAAAACAAGAAACCACCACTGAGATCGATTTGAAAATGTTGGTCAATTAACAAATTGATAAAAAGGGAATTTCGCAAAGGATTTGTTAAGCTCAGCTGATATAGCAAATAGAAACTACATTTTGGACTTAAAAGATGCGCGTTGTAGATATCTGAAAACTGGAATTAATTCCATTCAAATAGACGAAGGAGAAGCTCACTTTTTTTGTGCTCAAAGTCTAATTATTGAATTTCTTGGACTTCCATAATCAAAATTAAATATTCATAAAAACCTAATAAATAAAAAAAAAACAATTTCAAAATCAATAAATCAAAAATTAAACACAAACATAAAAAGAGTAAACAGCTTTCAAATTTGTTTCCAATTTCATTCCACTTACTGCAAGTGGAAGCTGGAACTATTTTTAAAGATTGACAGATAAATTTGTATCGTATGCGATGCCTACGAGTGTATTTCCTATAAATACATCAAACATACATTACATATACATATTCCCTTTACACACATATAATATTGTAACACTTAGGTATTCGTACTACTGCGCGTACGGCTTAAATTCATTCTTGTATCAACTCGCAAGGAAGCCAGCTGTGCTACGGATAGTGTGCCAACAAAAAAATTAATATAGTTTTATTTCGATCGGAATAGTTTCAGCCGTTTCCTTTTTCTTTCGATACAAAATTGTTTGTTAAATGAGCAGAGCTTGCAGGTGGAAATACATTATTTAAATATTTTGTTTATGTTAATTTTTTTATATTTGTGTTTAATTTTTGATTTATTGTACCACTTCAGAAAAAAAATTAGTTAAGGCATTTTATTATTGAAAAAGACATTTTTTTCAAGCTACGCATTTTTTCGTCAAAAGTGGTTGGCAACGCGAACACTGCAGTCGGAACATTTGTAACAGAACATTGGTGTCGCGAGTTCAATGGTTTTTCCCATCCGAAAAATGGCCAACGAAGTTTTCACTTCAAAAATACTACGTTTTCAGGGATCCACACAGGAATATGCTGCTCTCCAGAGTCCAGACAGTCGTATTACTTTCTCCTGCCGATCTCTCCTTATAGAGTTTCATCGCGAACCGAAGTAGCAGAGTGGGTTATCATCCGCCCTTGACAGGGTTCATGTTACTGTGCCATACAGCAGGACAGGCATTATAACAAGCCTATAAAACTTTTTTACTCTTTTACTCAATAGCCTTCTTAGCGCTTATAAACTGCGATTGACAAGATTACGTGACTTTTTGCTGAAGCTATTATATAACAAAATACGAATGAACTTCAAGGCAACATTCTTTCATCAGCTTTAAAGACACCCTTAAATGCATTTATCATCAAGAGCTCTTATGGCGATGGCAGAATTGGGGATCCCGACATAGCATTTAGTGTTTCGTTCAGGTTTCAGGAGAAAGCACTTTAAGCACTATAATTACCCCTTAAAGTAGGTCAGTTAAACAAACGACTTACAGAAAGCTGTGCACATGCACATGTTGTAATTTTGCATTATTTTGTCTCCATAACCTGATTGATAAGCTCACAGCCCCACACCAATCGATTTGGTTCTGTGAATCTTTGACTTTGATTTATCTTTGATTTAATTTGACTAAATTTATCTTAAAGGATATTTCATACAATAACAGTTAAGTCCCAGTGGAATTTCTCGTGAAACCCTCTGCCTAATGCTAGAACATGTTTTCAATTGAAGCCTTTTACTCCAGAAGGGATATTTACGACTTTTTCCAGCACGTGTAGGAAACCATTAGATCGAGGCATGCCCTTGACTGCCTCGCAAAAACACTCGCTTCGACCATTATGTCTCCGAGCCGAATTCGAGCTAACCCAGACACGCATTTCTTAAATGAGTATAAACGAAAGTGAAAACTGAACAAATACAATATAATTGCAAGTTGTTTGCAAAGGACAGAGCTCTCCAGCTGCCATCAACGAATGTCTCTTTACAGGGCAATAATTCTCGGATATAGAACCATAACTCATTCCAACAGCAGGAAGTTCTACTTTCGATCGTAATTGCGGAACGGGTGGAAGTGAGCTTGTCTATTATTCTTTTAAATTAATGGAAAAACTCACGAATGTCGATTATTTTTCATCTCACCAAAAGTGTCCCTCTTTCGTGGGGGATGTTTCTCCTTAAGCAACTGAAATCATAAAAAATCGTCTGAACGTGACGATTGTTTTGTCGTAAAAACAGTGTCATCGAATTTCTAACGACCCTCCTACAACTAGGCCTATATTCCTTTTACATCAGTCAAAATAAAAATTAAAGAATAAATCAGTTTTATTACGATATATATACCACATATGCGGGGATTACATTGAAAGATGACGACGAATATGTGATAATCATGATGACAACGTGCGATGACAAAAAGTTCCATGAGCCCATAAAGAGCTGACTAGACCCTTCATCGGATAATGGATAAGCGGGACATTGAGATATAACCAACGTAAATCGAAGAGCCAAAAGACTGGTGCCACTTCGAATTTTACAAATATGCAACCGAATCGTTTTTTACTGCTAAGTGTATTTTAGTGGATTTTCCTATACTGGAGGCAGTGTTAGCACAAGATTCGTACCAAGAAAAGATTAGTGAGCTAGGTTGGAGAAGCCGCTCAAACAAGCTCGAATGAATTGTGCACCCAGACACACCATGGGTATTCTTCTGGTATTTAAGGTGCCTGTCATTTGAGAGTACTTTCGCTAGTAAACTCTCGAGAGTTACTCTCGGGTGGCTGTCCATTTGAGAGTAATAATTTCGAGATTTTAATCTCGCGAGTTCTTTGATAACATTTTGAGAGCCGATTCCCTGAGAGTACTCCCATAACCGTGTCCACTTTATATATTTCGTCTGCTAGTTACCAGTTAAAATGTATTCTTACAAGCAAAAGGTTGCCACTACGTTAATATTATTAGCACTGTTCTAAAAAAAAGAATAAAGCAAAAAAGAAATGCTGGATTAAACCATGGGTAGATCGTCGTCGTCAACTCGGTGCAGGGTCTACTCTTACAAGACAGCTTCAAATTGAAGATGCTCAATAGTTCAGTGATTTTTGCCGTTTGACAACAAGTTAAAAAGAATATATATAATTCAATCCGTTGGGCCTACTATTTTTAAAATGGATACCAAATTTCGTATCCCTGTCTGTACGATTGGAAGAATTGTGAGAGAAGTCTGTCCAGCAAAAATATTTGAGGTTAAGAACAAAAACAAAAAAAACTTAATTTTTAAACGTAAATTAAAAAAATACTTCAAGGAGTTAATTTTTAAAAACTATCGAATTCAATGTTCATATTTCTCTATGAGTCGATTAATTTTGTCATCTCGACTCTCGACAGCTGCTCGCAAAATACGAAGCATGTTGGAATTTTGCGAGCTAATCTCCGATAGTGATCAGAACATGCGTCCACTTTCAAAAGGCTCGAATTTCGAGAGTAAAAAGTTAATTCTCCGCGAACTACTCTCAAGACTATGTCCACTTGCGAGTTTGCTCTCGACAGCTGCTTGAGAGCTGCTTGCAGCATTTTTACTCTCAAATGGACAGGCACCTGTACCGGAAATAGCATTCACTTCAGCGGTGCCCCTGAAGCTTATCTGTCTTCTTCGTTTGTCGTCCGCGGTACAGTGCAGTAGAGAAAGACCTCTCTTAAAATGGTTCAGTTGAGTGAAAGGGAGCCTCTATGCCAGCGTAAAAAAATATGCGTTTGTTGTGAGGCCTAACTTGATTCTAGACCGTGGCACTGTCTAAGTAAGAAGAGCTATCAAAATGTGTAGCTCCTTCGAGTAATACAGCAGCCCAGTTCATATGACTTCTAATTAGTAGCCCGGCTTAAATTTCCGAGCTGAAGTTCATGGTTTGTGATGGGGCCATTAGTTCACACATGGAATAAATTTCGTTGTCGTACAGAGGTAATAACTTCGATAAGTTTGCCTTTTTTAATGTCGATTCTCCCTTCAATCAAAGCACAACCTACTAAATCGATTCTAAAAGCACTCTTTGGCAATTGCCGCTTTACGAAAGCATCTACAATCGAAACCAAACGCGCTCCTAGCTATAAATGATTCACAATGATGGTAGTATATCGGTAATGGCGCTCCTCGTCAATCCAAATGGATAAGTGAGTCAAGTGATTTAAAACGTTTTGCCCCTCTGTTTGATTTCAATTCGCATAAATAAATCCTTGAAATGTGATCACGTGTGAATAAAATATTCAAAGCAAATTCATGTGGTACCTACAAAGTACGCCGTCTCTAATTGTATTGGATGCATTCGTTAACTTGTTAGGGCAATTATCTTCAATTTAATAAGCGTATCACTTTGATCAGAAATTCACAATGAATATGCGTGCATTCATTCAAATGTGAATGCCAGTGTGGAAATCACTGTGGCGTATACGTAACATTTTTTGTGAGTATTCAAATCTACTGGTGAAAGCTTTGGTTTTCTCTGCATGGTACTTCTTGATTCTATGTATTTATTTATTCTCGAAAAATCTATTGAATTGTCACCGCTATTGGTTATCTTTCACACTTTGTCCTAATTAAAATTGATATATTAAAAACGTTTGGTCGAATAATCGAAATCCGCTAAATCCCAAGGGTTAACTCAGATATCCTAATCAATTTATTTACTTAGTTGCTTCTAATAAAATTACTCGACTTCAAATCGTCATGAACGCCCCAATGTAATATAATAAATTAATGGAATTTAGATGTTGCGTTCACCGTCAACACTTCGTACTTGTTATTTCAATATTTTAACTACATGATGAGGGTGCTGTGTGTACATATTTATGCTTTGCCAATATTTCACGTGGAGTTATCCTTCAGCTTCGAATATGTATTCTAAAGTATGCTGATGTATGTATTTTGTGTGTGACGTGGATGAATGGATAGAAATGACACTTCCCCATTGGTACAGCTACCAAATCTATCAAAATTGTGTCGCCCATGAAATTGAATAGATATAGTCTGATGATGGATTACGTACAGATAGGCTATTATGTGTTCAGGATGAATTTAATACCAATATACAAAAGTGAATTCTGAATTTGAGTGTATATTCGCTATAGGCCTAACTATTCGATAAGCTTACAGTCCTAGAGCAACAACCGCTCAGAGGTCCGGACTTTCCCGTAAAAGGAATTAATTTTAAAATCAATGTAAACAAAACATTGTGATATGTAACGTCAGATTTATCACAGGTCATGGGTGTTCAGTATTTAAAATCAAATGCTACACCATCACATTCCTAGGGATTAAATCTATGCTAGACAACCTGTTCTCGTTTTGGGCGAACTCCAACCACACATACGACTAATAGGAGAGTTTTATCCATATTAAAATTCCTATTGGAAAGTAGCGAATCTCGTGTCGATGGACCTCGAGAAGTCCCGAGCACTGCCAATGGGCTTGCATTTTTGCAATGGTATTTTTACAGTGCCAATATATGCGAATCGAAAGCGGAAAAAAATATCATCACGAGTCTTATGCTGAGATACAGTTTTTTCGTACAAACAGCGAACGGAATATTACCAGAAGCGATCGTTGGCGCTGTCAACCCAAATGCTATTATGTAACCTGATTCTCGTCGCAGATAAGATCCTTATACGCGAGTGTCTAGTGTCTACTTTTCCATGTGAGAATGTAAACAAATAAATTGTAAACAAATACATGGAATAGCAAATATTGGACAGCAAGAATTGGAAAAAAAAAAAATTACTTGGAGTAAAGGCCGCTTAAATGTTTATATTTAATAAGCAAACTTCATGCAATCAATTTCTGAAATTTGTTTTCCTTTACTGATAAAAATATTTTGTGTATTTCAATTGTGTCTAGCCACGGGCAAACAATATAAACTTGAATATCAGGTTTCGAATCGAACAAGCGATGCAAATAAATTCTTTCGCAGTCTTGAAAGCGTTTTTATATGATCTTATTTACCTTATTTTTGAAGTGAAAACATCTTTGGGCGCGTTGGGCATTTTTGAAATGGGAAAAAACCGTTGAACTCGCGACACCAATGTTCCGACACCAGTGTTCGCGTTGCCAAACACTTTTTCAATAATAAAATGCCTTAAATATTTTTTTTTTGTAAAGTGGTACAATAAATCAAAAATTAAACACAAATATAAAAAAATTAACAAAAACTATTTTTTTTATACAACAAACATTCTTAAAAAATCTTGGCCAAAAAGAATTTTATCGGTCTTAAAGAATGTATTTCCACCTTCAAGCTCTGCCTATTTTACAAAGAATTTATATGTCAATCTTTAATTTTCTTTTTTTTTTAATTCTTTTTTCCAGCTTCCACTTCCAGTAAGTGGAATGAAATTGGAAATAAATTTGAAAGCTGTTTTAATATTTGTGTCTAATTTTTGATTTATTGTTCCACTTTACCTTAAAAATTATTTTAGGCATTATTTTATTGAAAAAGGCATTTTTTTTTTTAAGCTAGACATTTTTTCGTTAAAAATGCTTGGGAACGCTGCCGCCAGCTCAGACAGCTTAGAAATTTGCCTAAAACTATGTATGCCATGCCACATACTTGCACATAGTAACCGTTTTTTTTTTTCTTTTACTACATCGCCTGCCATCAAGAATTTATTTTTGCTGCTACACATGCATTCCCGGATAGGAAATTTAAGAGAGAATTTTATTTTCAAAATTTGCGGGGCAATCGGGTAGGTGCCCGGGAGCAGATGGCTTCATAAGCTTCATTTTTACTCATTTCAAAGAATACCGAAGAATTAAACTTCATATTTCATGCATTTGTACATTTACGTTTTAAGCAATAAATGGCAATTTTGGAATGTAAAATAATATGCATTATTTTTCATGTACAATAGCGCATTAAACGAAAATGAAAATTGTAATATAATTTTTGTAGTAGAAGTTTATAATAAAGAATAAAAAAACTTTTCATTTAAAGGTATTTCCTACACAATAAAATATTTTCTGGCGATTCAAAAAATACACACGTAGTTTTCAAGTTTTTTCTTCTGTCGCCACTCCCGGAGTGCCACTGATTTTTTTTTTAGAAATTGAGGTGGCTTCTAATTGAGAGAGTTGAACTCATTTTTTAAGATTTGATTTTAAAACAAAATTCTTTTTTGTTTCTCATTTATTTAAAAACTCAAGTTGGTGACGAGTTTGTTTCAATTTAAGCAGTCTGAGCGCTCAAAGTTGGCTCACAAATAATGATAAAATTGTTTGTCAACATGCTGAATAAATAAAAACTAACTTCACATTTGTCCTATTGATCTTATGTGGTTAAGAATTTGCGAGCAATCATGGATCAATACACAAAGTTAAGTAACAAACAATGAATATTAGTTTTTAGTGACAAAATGGCTGTTATTAAATTATTTTCGAAAACAAACGAGTTCTTGGCATAAATGTAACACTGTTCCATAACACTTAAGCCACAATCGAAATGTCTGAAAACCGAAGCCATTTACAGGCGCTGCAACACAATATTATAGACGTGTGGGAAATAATAATTAATTTCGAATTTAGCATATTTTGTCGGTTAAATTTCAACGTGTTGCGATTTTTCAGAATTCTCCAACAACTCAGGTTCTGAACTCGCGATATTAAATATAAGCAAATTTTATTCTGTGTTACTTAAAACCTAACGGTTGGAACCGATTTAACTCAATATGGTGGCCACCTATTAACGAGCCCTACCACTCAGGCTAAAACTCTATTTTTTTTGTAGAAAAGGCCATTTGCATTTTTTTTTTTTCAAAAGTTTAAATAGTTGCAACTATTGGTATTGATATTGAATTAACTACTATATAATTTATTTTGAGTTAAAAAAACACACAGTCATCAACATCTTGTAAGAATTTACACAACCCTTGTTGTTTATAAAATTTACAGATGAGGTTGGTTCTTAAATCCGGCAAAATAATTAAGGAACTAAATACATACATATTACAAAACTGGGGAAAACTGGCAAGCCGACTCATTTTCTAGTAGTTTCAATTGTCCCGATTTCAGCTGTAGCGATTGAATCGGTGAGAATTCTCAAGTAGAAATTGTTGATTATAAAGGGTGATTTTTTAAGAGGTTTAGAACTTTAAAAAAAAAAAAAACACAAAAAATTCGAAAAAATGAATGAAATATTTATTTGAATCGATAGTTTGAACCTTGCAATTTAATGTTTAAAGATAATTTCATGCAAATGTTGACCGCGGCTGCGTCTCAGGTAGCCCATCCGCTGAGTCCAATTTTGGCATACTCTTTCCAACATATCGGCCGGTATCTCACGAATGAATGCATGGATGTTGGCTTCCAGTGCGTCAATCGAAGCGGGCTTGTCCCTATACACATTAGCCTTGGCATACCCCCACAAAAAATAATCTAATGGTGTCAAATCGCACGATCTAGGCGGCCAATTGACCGGCCCGAAACGTGAAATTAACTGTTCACCAAACTCGCCTCGCAATTGCGCCATTGTTTCGCGTGCTGTGTGGCATGTGGCACCGTCTTGTTGAAACCACATATCATGCAAGTCAAGAACTTCCATTTCGGGCAAAAAAAAGTTTGTTATCATCGCTCGGTAGCGTTCACCACTGACAGTAACGCTGCGATTCGCATCATCTTTGAAGAAATATGGCCCAATAATGCCGCCGGCCCATAAACCGCACCAAACAGTGGCTTTTTCGGGATGCATTGGTAGCTGTTGCAATGCTTCTGGCTGATCTTCACTCCAAATGCAGCAATTTTGCTTATTTACGTACCCATTCAACCAAAAATGAGCCTCATCGCTGAACACAATTTTTCGATAAAAAAGCGGATCCTCGGCCAGCTTTCCAAGAGCCCATTCACCAAAAATTCGGCGTTGTGGTAGGTCGGCTGGCTTTAGTTCTTGCACCAGCTGTATCTTAAAAGGCTTTACGCCCAAATCCTTCCGCAAAATTTTCCACGTAGTGCTGTAACAAAGGCCTAACTGCTGGGAACGGCGCCGAATCGACATTTCGCGGTCTTCTGTCACACTAGCTGATACGGCCGCAATATTTTCTTCACTACGCACAGTACGTAAACGTGTTGGTGGTTTAATGTCCAACAAAGTAAATTTGGTGCGAAATTTGGTCACAATCTTCCGAATAGACTGCTCAGAAGGTCGAGAATGCCGATCATAAAATGGAAGCAGCGCGCGATGAACATTTCGAACCGAGCACGAATTTTGATAGTAAAATTCAATAATTTGCAAGCTGTTGTTCATTTGTAAGACGATCCATGGTTAAATTGCAAACCAAACTGAAGCTGTTTGACAGTGACACAAGGTACTAAACACACGTCAGCTGTCAAAACCAGTGTTGCCAAAACCAAACCAGCTAAAAAATCACCCTTTAGTTTAAACGCTGTTACTGCATTTGAGAAATGAGAAATGTTTCCTTAACAGCAACCGTGTGTATAGTTAGTCAAAGTCCTTACTGTTGCCAGTGCAGGATGGAACGGTGACCAAAGTGGGGAATTCGTTTTAGCTCTTTAAATTACTATTTCGAGAAACACACCCTTATAAATAAAATACCACTATTTTTTGGCTATGATTTGTCAAATGGACCAAATTGAAGTGAGCCGTCAAATTTGTTTTCATATGTTTGTAAGAAGGTTCACACAAAAAAAAGGGAAATAAAAATACTTCTACCAATACGAAATGAGCACACATAACCTTTCCCCTTTAATAGGGATGCTAAAATACCTAAACGAACATAATGTCATGCAAATGGTAATGTATATAATAAATAAAATGCAAAATATTCAAACGAAAATCGGTTTCACCTTTAACCACGAAAATCAATAAGTTGTAGTGGCAAACATCACGCGCTCAAGAAATATAAATTTCCAAGTTACTTTTATTTTTCCAGGGACTTCGAAAATCATTAAACAAATTAAAGGAATTTTCTCCTCTATTTATCTAGTTCACAAATGCGTTTAAAGAACAAAAAAGATCCGAATTGCAATTTTGAAATTTAAAAATATATTTTTCTTTTTGATGGCGGATGTCAAATTCTTAGAATCAAAAACGGTCATGTATATACGTATATATGGGTGCATGTATTATACTTAGAGAAATTTGTTTCTATTGCGTTTATTGCTATTAAGTCGTAATATTCAATTCGTTCATTCTGTTGGATTTTAAACTTTTAAAGTATGAGTACGAGTAGTAACAAAAGTGTGGTTAAAATAATAAGAAATGGACTTTGAAAATTTCAAGATGTTTTCGCACAACTTTCGGTACTGATAGCCTTGTCTATTAAAAGCAACATAATAAAGTGAATATATTTACATGTACGTATCAGGGCTGCCCTTTCATAATGTCTTTGGGGAATGAAAAAAAATCAAGAAATAAATTTCTAGGTAATTGTTTTCCAAATGGGAAGATGTTGGCAGCCTGTAGGCGGCGTTTGTTATTCAGTCACTGATGGAAAATCACCAATGGAAGTAACACCATTGATCAGCACGTCCAAATGATAAAACTTATCAAAGACAATAAGCGAGAAACTGGACCACCTGGAGAAGCCGCGACGGACAATTGAGCTATGTTATATTCCGTACATAATGGCATACATGACCCTTTCAAAAAAAAAGAAAAAATGTTGTTAATACCTCATACACAGCCTGTTTTATTCCAGTTCAACATAGACCCGTCCATATTGAAGAAGTAAATGGTGACAGATAAAAGGCAATTTGAGGGATCCGCCAAATTTTGATCGACGCGAATGTAACAAAATCGAACATGAAAAAAACTTCAGAAAATAAAATTGGTTTTGCAATTTACTATAATATAAAGAAATGTCAAGTGCAAAAAATTTAATTCGAAATTTAAAATAGGAGTACGGCCAACAAAAAAAAAAGAGTACAATACTCCAATTGTAGTACGTACGGCAGCGCTGGTACGTATGTTACAAAAGTACAACAAATCGTCTGCTGCCCATATGGCAATATTTTCTTGCCAAATGAAAATTGGTGTACCACATCGGTGTAAAAAGTTTATGACATATCTAGCAATTTTTCAATTACATATTTCTGTAATGTGCTGTTTATGAAAAGAATACTTGTGATCGAAGTTAGAAAAATTGTTTTTTTTATATTTTTGCTTTTTTTAATAGTGAAAAGTCGGAAAGCAGCACAGTGCACATAGTAAAAGTAAAAAAAAAGTTTATTCGATATTGCACTACAGCGGCAAACAATTTTCAATACACTGTTTAAAAAGGATATGAATACTTTGAGACTAACACTCATTAAAAAGAATACATTTTATAAAATTATAATCGATTAAGATATTTATATTTAGTCGAAGATATTTCGATTCTTTTAATATAAATTAATTTCTCATCATTAAACCATTTACAATTTATTTTTTATGACACCCAATACCATTTTACGCTCTATGAGTAATGTCATATCTTTCTCTGTGCATGCCTACATTAGAAGGTGTATGTTGCCAAAATACTATGGTAACATTCGGTGGTCACAATAAGGACTGTCCGCTTCACGGTTTTTGTATATTTTGATATGTTACAGTAAAGGACATTTGTATCTTTGAGACGCGTAATGGTAACAAAAATGTAGAATAGTTACCATCTTATCCGAATGCTTTACAAAACCGATTCGAAAAAAAAACGAGTGTGCTTTAGACCACACGACCAGGCTTGCAATATTGTGCGATATATCGCAAAACGCGCGGTATTTTTTCTATTTTGCGGTGCAAAATTAGAATTTGCGATATTTTGTTTTATTAATCATTAAAACAAAATAAAATGCTAATTCAATAAAATTGAGATATATAACTTGATCTTGCTGTAATACTTATACTAATTTGTTCGTTTTTCTTTGTTATTGTTTTCTGCTTCCTAACCAAAAATATTAAAAATCAAGTGCAAATCAAGTTTGATGTGTTATGTTTTTATTTTTAAGCATTTTGCGATTTTTTTCGATAACATTTTTGTAGTTTTGCGGTTTTTTGCGAAAAATAACTAAAAATTGCGCTATAGGCTTATAAAAATCTGGTAAGCCTGCACACGACTGAAGTAAGAATTCTTAAGCTCCATCTATATGTATGTACTCGCAAACGAACTATTGACTGAAATATATATATATATTTTATGCACTGGCTATGAGAGGAAGAGGGAAAGAAAATGTGCGCGCGCACTGCTCAGTCTTGCTCCTACAGTGTGATACAGACAATAGGCCACAGTTGCAACTTGCAAAAAAAAAACTCAAATTATTTGTTTTAATTTTTTAAATACATAATTGCTTGTTTAAGCATAGTATGCTGCTCGCGCTTAAACTAAGCCCCCATACAAAAATGTCTACAAAATAAATTTAAGCAAATCAGTTAAGCCAAGCAGTACGCAGTTCAAGCTAAATTTATTAGCCGCTGTACGAAAAATCTCTACAGAATAAAAGTAGGCGTATTAATGCAAAATACATTTTTCCACAGCTAAATTTCGACAGATCAAGGAGAATGGTAAGTTCAACACAAAAAAATTCGTTGTTGTTACTTTAATTTCTTTTAGAAATGGAATATTTTAACGAGGAGTACCTGGAAGAGGTTTTTGAGGAAGTATTTACAAATAAAAACACGAAAAAGAATTCCAACACAGTTTTTGTTTTTTACCGAATCTACACTGTAAAAATTAAGCGAACATTAAGCGAAGCGGTGGAGAGAAACGTTGGAGAGGCGATTCATTTTAGCTTTCCTGGAACAGCATACTAAGCATTAACAAAAAAACTTTTATAAAACATACGACTTTTCAATTCAATAAGGAACGTAGTAGGAACTTTGTCAGTCTTTCAACAATTAAACAACGTCAACAACGTTCTGCACAAAATTACCAGCTGCTAGAAGGCATGGGATCATCTATAATTTTCAATCCTTTTTTTCTTATAACAAACCTTTATGTTTTATGTCTGTCTATAAATAATATGATTAATTAACTTATCCATATCTCAATGTAGTTATAAACAGAAACAGAAAATATTTCGAAGATTACCATCTGTCAAAAGAAGAAAATGATAGCATTCGGTAATTTTTTGAATAATGAATTAAACAGGTTTATATAGATGGTGACGCATATTATGCAAATAATGCAATGCGTTCGCTCAGAAACAGTAAGGTAGCATTTAAATGATTTGTTATCGAGTTCGCATTCTTGGTACATCTGCTCAAAAAGTTACCATAATCAGATAAAAATTACCAAATAACGGAAAAATACCAAATTTGGTAAAAAAATTAGCAAAGTGGCAACAGTGCAATAGGCGTGTCTTAGATATACGAAAAGTAACTGGCTATGAGAGAAAGAGTGGAAGAAATTGTGTGCTCACACCTCTCTCTCTTGCCCCTACAGTAATATACGAAACGAAGCGTAACTGTCTCTCTTTCTATCTTCACTAACTTATATCTCCCTCTCAGATCCCGTTCGCAATTTCCGTAACGCTTTCGTGAAACATTCACCAGCTTACCCCCCAAGTCAAGCGTGCCAAAGCTGCACACAAAAAGTGTTCTCTTAAAATTTGTACATCGAACGGTAAAATAACAAAGGAAATTCACAATCAAAGACCAAACCTCATACGGATATTAAACTTTCATTATGAAAGTGACTGCGCCTGGTCTTTATTAAATAAAAAACTTCCGCAAGAGCAACAACAAAACACTGTACTCTTTTTTGTGCCAAATGGAAAATGCGCTTCAGTTCTCTTCTATAATACCAATTTGCAAATACATTCGTGTGGTGTTCTTTGAAACACATCCTCTGAAAGAAAGCTGAAGCCCAGCATTAGCATGCTAGCTGTCCATTTATTCAGTAATTGCAGTAAACGAAATTACATCTCCGCACAGTTGTGTATACCGAAGATAATTGCATATATAATACAGAAAAGAAACTGACAAAAGAAAACCGGAACAACTCTAAGGATTAAACTACCAAGTAGAGGTATGTTTCCATACAAACCATCTCCTTTAAGCTACAACAATTGTGGCCTCCTTTGATGGGATGTAGTTTGGGTTCATTTTCCAAAGACGCAATTTCTCCCAAGGATGAGAAATTTAATTTGTTAAGCTCTGCAATTACTGGTACTGCCATTAAATGGTATATTAAGATGAATCGGTTGTTTTTATGGGCGCCGCGCCGGCCGCACAGGATACTTCGATAAATGAAGAAATTTCTGATTTATTGGAGTGTGTCATGGCGCAGTGCTGTCTACCTGCTTTCAGAGCTCACAAATACTGAATCCATTCCATTACGTAGCTAAGTAAACTTGGGTTGGGTTTATGGGCAGATATAATGTCGACTGATGGTTTATTATTTATCATTGATTTAATTACTTCATGGCAAGGCAATATTTACTGGGCTTCTGCGAAAATAAATGGTCTCGTTGAGTACTTGCGGTGAGTTTTTTTTTATAAGTAAGCCCTTCCTTGAAGAGGATTTCCAAAGTCGGAGGAAGCCTGTCAAGGGACGAGGAGTGTTCTCAAAATTGGTTCGGAAAAGTGTTGAATTGAAGTCTGATTTGGACTAAAATAAATTATTGCGACTGTACCGACACATAATGAAGTGCACCAGATTATCTCAAAAACTGATTAGCAAGGACCGATCGTGATGAATATTTCACATGTTGGCAGTCGGTTCAACTTCTTCGCAACTGCCGTCAAATTAAGTTCTAAGCTCGCTTCTCCAATCGGCGGCAATCAAATAAATATCCGCGGCGAAGGACATTCACGGCCCATTCGAAGGGCACATTTTTTAAGAAGCGTTAAAAGCTACAAATCAATGCACCTTCTTGTGCAAACTATGAGCAGAAATAATGTTTGAAAACAATGAAAAACCATTTGGGGTAAGTAATCCGAAATCGACAAAATAGGTAAATTTTGTGATACTTTGCAGAAAACTATTTTAAATTTAATAATTCTGCTTCGAATATCCTTTTAGCCAAAAAACCATGTTCACATTGGGCACACGTAAAATCAATACTATCGAAAGCAACAAACTTACCAGCAATGACTGCACCAAAGGCAACTGTTGTGGTCCTCTGGCGAACTGCAAAAACTCATCTCTTGTACAATTGAAGTACTTCCCTCGTGGGTCACATCTATTGTACCCATCATCGTCATCTTTCGCAAGCCCCGAACCATAGTCATCATAGTCCTGTAGGGTCGTCTTGTTGCCCGACATTGTCGTAAATATCGTCGAGTCTAGAGAGAAGTTCGAGGCCAATGTTGACGACAGCCACTCTGTGCTGAGCACGTCCACCATAGACGCCGTCGTCGTCGTTGCATTGTGAAATATGTCCGTGAAGCTGGTAATATTCGCACTGAAATTAGTACCGTGCATCAGGGTCGAGTCGATCATTTTAGTTTGGCAGGAAGCACTTTATCGGGGAAGCACTTAATCCGTTTTCATTTTGTGCGAAAAACATTTACAATCCACGCACTGAATGCATTCAATTTTTCGATTGTCTGCGATAGGTAAAACTTGCCAGGAAGTACTTGACTCTATTTAGAAGCGACACAAATATTACGAAACCACTTGTTGTTGCCGGTAGTATGTCGAGTGTCCACATCCGGTTGGTATACTGACCGGATTCAGTAGAACGACATCATAAACTGGATTATCTATGGATTTACTAACGGAAGCGTTCAATACACCGGCGACCGACCATTCGTACGGATCTATTCAGACAATGATACTGAGATACGATTTCCATGTCATCTGACTTGATGATGAGGCCGCGCTTATCTTTCGGCGAGCTACAATCTACATCTACAATCTCTCAGAAGACGGAATGAATTATTGTTGTTGGGGATGCGAAAATGGTTCACTTTGACAGATAGATGAAGAACGCATGTCAGTTTGGGCAAATAGATAGACGGCGGTATAGCGTGCGGTGTCTTCCCGATGAAAGCGCAATCTAATCTGCTCTTATCTGCCTGCAAAGTAGAAAAGATAAATATTATTATTTTGTGATTATGGTTTTTTTGCATAATAAATGAGGTGTATTGTTAAGCGAGTGGGTTTGGCTCTATCGGTTGGCAGTGTTTGGAAGTCGCGTACTAGAGCTGTAGGAGACCTTGGATGGAGATGCCCGACTTTACGGTAATAATGAGCACGCAAGGGGAATTAGAGTGCTGCGCTAAAAATAGACTTGATTTCAATGTCAAGACAATTATACAAACTTAAATAAGAGGATTCATATCTTTTCTGGCTGCTTTTGATGAGGTATACGGCTCGTTGTATTTGGTTAGGTAAATCGGCTATACTTCCATGCCGATATGGGAATATGGTGTTTTTTTGTTAATTATAAATCTTTTCGGTTTCATCTTGTTTGGAAAAATTTAGAAGAGCGCTCCGTTTCAAGCCGGCATTGCGTATCTTTGTTTTTTTTTTTCCTCAAGAAACACCTGAACGATGCAAAAGGAAATGTAAATAGGTACCCCTTTTATAGTTGTTGTAAATCCCATTGTATAGGTACATTAAATTTCAAAAACAGGGGCCTAAAATTTACCCTTTTCTATACACCATTAATAAGTTCTTGCAATGATACCATTTACACTTGTCCTTTAAACAATAACATCTTAGTACTTTTTTATTCAAAATGATTTGATTTCTTTCACAGAATGCAAGGGCATCGGAAACATCGTTAAAAATATTTTCTTTTCCAAATACAAAAAACATAAGTAAGGTATTTCTGATTTAAGCTCGATTTGTTTTTAATATTATTTGAATTGATTATGATGAACTGATTCTTTGATAGACCAACAACTTTGTAAGCTAAATATTCCAACCATAAGTAAAGGGTTTTCCAATAAGAGCTGTTATTGTGAATGACCCGCTATTTCGATAGCTGTCACTTTTGAAGCTTTTATTCTTTGACATTTGACAAGTAGAAACTACGCTATTACTATAAATGGAACGATACACGCTTCAACAACGCATTGAAATTATTAAAATTCACTACAAAAATGGTGAAAATCTTGCAGTAATAGTTCGCAAAACTAAAGCATTTTTTGGTCGTCGATGATTAATGATTGATAAAGTCTACGCCAACAGCCCAGCGTCGATTCAAGACCTCAAAGATAAAATTCGTGACGCTATCGAGGACATAGTGCAGCCACTTTGCGATTTGGCTATGGAAAATTTCATGAAAAGGATATGGTCCTGTATGCGTGCTCGTGGTGGCCATTTGGCTGATGTTGTTTTTCATTATTAACGGCATACCTTCCTCTTTATTATGAAATAAACATCCGATCATTTATCTCAAAAAATGACATTTTTCTTTGAATACCAAAATAACACCTCTTACTGGAAAGCCCTTTACCATAAACTAAGTAATAAATAGATCGTCAGCTCCCGCGCACCTACCCGATTCCCCCCGCAAATTTTGAAAAGAAAATTCTCACTTAAATTTCATATCTGTGAATGCGTGTGAAGCAGCAAATAAAAAAAAATGGCGGGAGGTGTAATAAAATACTGACACTCTGACTGACTGGTATCTCTACTTTTTTGTGGGAACTTCAATTTTTGAAAAACTTTCCTGCCTAAAAGGAAACAAATTTCATAATTGTTGGACTATCAATAATCTATCAGAAAAACATTCAAACTATCAACCCACTGAATGTACATAAAAAAGAGATTTGCCTTAAACAAAAATTTCTATTACCAAAAAATAATCATTATAATGTAAGCAAACTGCGATTTTTATACTGAAGATTAATTTAATATGAACAATACAAATTTTACTTTTAAAATTATGTTTTTTCCTTAAAAAAAAACTAAGGGAATAAAGAGAGAGTGCTAAGAACACTGACTGAGATTTGTGTATTTGGTGAGTTTCTGTCACCTGATGGATGCTTTCTGAGAGTTTAAATTCAGTGTTTTATTTCACCACGAAAATATGAAGATATTCTACAAAATGTATAATAGTGAATGTAACCAATATAAATAAACAAAGGAATAATGTGTGAAATAAAATAAGATATTTTTTCTTCCTATAATTATTGTGTCTGTTTTCGTTTGCTGTTTTTGGCGAAAAATTATTTCACCGTGAATGTCCACAGATAAACGGCAAAGAATTTAAAGAGAAGAATTTACTACGAATATTAAGATTTGAAATAATATGAGTTTTTAGTTATAATCTTTTCATGAAGATTCCGTTTATTAAAAAAAAAAGAAAAAAAAATTTGAAACAATTGACATAATTAATGAAATTACATTTGAAATCAATTGCGTTAGCCGAGAATATGAATAATGTTCATTTATAATAAAAAGAAAAAATCGAATAGACACAATCAACGGAAATGTATTTTCTTTAAAATGTACGGGAAAGAACGAAACTCAAAATGTATTTAAGCAAAATTGGAAATAAACATGTTTACTGATTTGTGCCCACGCATTTAAGTTTTGCTGCTTACAATTTTCTTTTAATTCACACGATTCATAATCATACTTATAATTATTATTTTTTTTTTTTTTGGTCAATGATTCATATAGTAAAGGGTGATTTTTTAAGAGGCTTAGAACTTTTTTTAACGAAAAAACACAAAAAATTCGAAAAAATGAATGAAATATTTATTTGAATCGATAGTTTGAACCTTGCAATTTAATGTTTAAAGATAATTTCATGCAAATGTTGACCGCGGCTGCGTCTCAGGTAGCCCATCCGCTGAGTCCAATTTTGGCATACTCTTTCACACATATCGGCCGGTATCTCACGAATGAATGCATGGATGTTGGCTTCCAGTGCGTCAATCGAAGCGGGCTTGTCCCTATACACATTAGCCTTGGCATACCCCCACAAAAAATAATCTAATGGTGTCAAATCGCACGATCTAGGCGGCCAATTGACCGGCCCGAAACGTGAAATTAACTGTTCACCAAACTCGCCTCGCAATTGCGCCATTGTTTCGCGTGCTGTGTGGCATGTGGCACCGTCTTGTTGAAACCACATATCATGCAAGTCAAGAACTTCCATTTCGGGCAAAAAAAAGTTTGTTATCATCGCTCGGTAGCGTTCACCATTGACAGTAACGCTGCGATTCGCATCATCTTTGAAGAAATATGGCCCAATAATGCCGGCGGCCCATAAACCGCACCAAACAGTGGCTTTTTCGGGATGCATTGGTAGCTGTTGCAATGCTTCTGGCTGATCTTCACTCCAAATGCGGCAATTTTGCTTATTTACGTACCCATTCAACCAAAAATGAGCCTCATCGCTGAACACAATTTTTCGATAAAAAAGCGAAAAAGAACATTTCGAACCGAGCACGAATTTTGATAGTAAAATTCAATAATTTGCAAGCGTTGTTCATTTGTAAGACGATCCATGGTTAAATTGCAAACCAAACTGAAGCTGTTTGACAGTGACACAAGGTACTAAACACACGTCAGCTGTCAAAACCAGTGTTGCCAAAACCAAACCAGCTAAAAAATCACCCTTTATATCGATTTAGATTGTTTACAACAAAAATGTAAGCATCCCGTACTATTATTTTAGATTATCTAGGTAAAATGAAAGAAATCCTAATATGTATACCTAGCCTATGCGTTTTATTATAATTTCTTACTAAATTCACCACGTCCCGATAACGGGCAACTATTTGAATTATTTGAATTGTTTCCAATGTTACCCCTGAATGAACTGTCAGCCATCTGTCAGGTTCCTATGTGCGAGTGTATGCGTGCGGCTAATCTACTTTAGCATGTCACACATAAATACTTTGCCACATAGCAACACGGAAAACAGCTTGTACGCAAATTCTCTTAAGTTGTAAGAGCTGACGGTCTATTTAATACTTAGTTTATGATAGGTACCACCGATTCGTCATAAAATTCCTTTACGCGATTTTTTGTGCACTTACTTCTTGACATTCCAGTGTATATGAGTATTACCCGTGGAAAGACAAGTACTTCGAATTGCCGAAAAAGCTTGAACTTGCACCAACTGAGCACTAAGCCTTAGGCCACCAGTTTTTGAATACAACGGAGAGATTGACCACAGTAATGTAAAATTCTCACCGACAGGGAAAATTTACACGATCTGGTAGAACAGAACGTTTATTGTACTTCGGTAAAATATTCGTTAAATATAATTTAAAACAAATTTAAAAATGGTACATTAAGAACAAAACATCAATCGACGTTGTAAACCACATCTGCCTGAATCTCTGATGGGATTCTCTCCACGGCAGCATGTCGTACCTTATTGAATGTTCGCTTAAGTAGACATTCTTCTGCATTTTAATTGGAAAATGTCTAGCACCCCTAAAATGTATCAAAAAAAGTCAACTGCAAATAAAAGTTGTTATATAGTGTTGCCACTTAACAAATTAATCCGGTCAAATCTCACCGAATCACCGATTTTTTTTTTTTGAAATTCGGTCAGAAAACCCGGTCAAGAAATAAAATAAAAATTTTTGACTAGAAGTCCGTTCAAAAATGGAATAAAGTAATATATTTTAACTAAAAATAGAAAAAAAAATTCTATTATATTATATGAATGATGTTGTATGTAGTTTCTTTATTTTTCCAAACTAATCTTAAAAAAAAAGAACAATCAATTTATAGAAAAGCTTTGCATCACAACGTTTTACATAAAAAGGAACTTTAAACTCCACTTCGGCGTTTTTTGAAATTGGTAAAACCAACACCGAAATTGAAAAATATGCTAAATCGTCTTCACATCAGTCTTTTTGGTGGAAGCATTCAAATGAGACTGCCGCGAGGAGCCGCTGTATTTTAGGATTATTAACAATAAATTGGTTCCTGTATGAAATTGTGAGTGTGTTCGTTAAGTATGGCCACGTATCGTTCAAGCTATATAAATCTATCCTTTATGTCTAGTCATAGAACAATATTATTTTTCAGGTCAAAAAAGGTTTTTCCGGTTAACGAATTTTTTCGTTTCGGTTAAAAATCGGTTAAACCGGATTTCAAAGTTTTCTCCGATCGGAGTGAAGAGATTTCGGTCAGATATGACCGGAATCCGGTCAGAATGGCAATACTGGCTATAAGTTCTATTGAGTTCTGTGAATATAGTGCTCCCAGTCTTTAAATTGGAAAATCTCCAGAGAGAAACCCTAAAATTTCCCTTTCGGGAAGGGGGGGTCTCAAAAAAATACTTACAACCATAATTCCAATGGAATAATCTTTAAACTTACGAGAAATATGATGCCATGAGCTATGACTTTTATGAGAAGAAGTTTGTTCTTCTAAAAGACAAATAAATTAAAGTCAAGTCTGAGACCTGTGGACCACCTTAGGACATGTTTTTGCCAAGTGAATTTTTGTAAATTTACCTAAAGTCCATGTGCTGAGGGTACAATTGTTCCACAACAGCATAGGTTTCATTTTTATTCTGATTAAATATAAAAAAAAATCAGAAACAACTGTAGAACATCGTTGATTCAAATAAACCAAACAAAAAGCTTAACTGATTTGCGTAAGGTACTCATTGAAAAAACGTAATCATTTTTTATTTGAGGCTGGAAGTCACTGTTTATATTTGATAATTCTCCCAACAAACTCTTACATGCATTTCAGTTACGAAGCATTCACGACACCTCGACTAGTACAAATATCGACTTCTGATTTGTATTGTGATGTAACGAATACTACTTTATTTTTATTCCTATGACTCGTTGGGGAGTAATTCCCATCTACGAAGAAACGGCAGGTTAAGGCATAGGCTAGACACATATAAATGTATGAGGATTTTATTTATTTTATCTCATACAAGGTCCTTGAAATCCATAAAAGGAACATATTTCCGAAAATTCCCATACAAAATTATTTTACTTTATTAGAAGTACATTTTTATGGACCTATGGGCAAAGTAGATCCTTGAAAATGTACGTCTTATTAAATTATTTCTGAAATTCTTTAAAAGGACCATTCTGAAGGTGCAATAGAAATAGCTATAAATAATAAGGACATTAATCTTCAAATTTCTATTAAAGTAAGAAGAAAAAATGTTTTGCCACGAGGTCCTTTGAAATTTCATTTCTACCAAAATGTCCTTGAAGTCCTTGAAAAAGGGCATTTAAGCTAAATTGTTCTTAAATTAACGGTGGATTTTGAATCTCGTGCTTCGATAAAAATAAGGCCCCCAAAAAAGGACATTCATCTCAATATGTACTCGTATTTCCTTCAGAACAACAAAGTATGTACATAATGAAACTTGTGCATTCATTTTTCTTGTTGGAAAGTGAACACTCTCACCTGGATTGGAAACACACCGCATGTAAAGTTGCAGAAACATATTATGGTGCAAAGTATCATCCAACTTGCAGTGTGACGGTTCTTTGATTCAAAAATAAAACCCCTAAACAATACACACAACAAGTTAAATCGGAATTAAAACACCTTCAATGTTTTTAAAATCATCAAATGAACTCGCTACATTGTGTTTCATAATAAATTGCTGGCTTATCTCAACGACCATTTATGTACTCAAAAGATTGCCTTACTCACTTTAGCCGCCTACGGATTGAGCTTCCTCATCTATCTGCATCTTGGCGCAACTAAATCTATCCCCACTGAAGGTTTTATTAATTTGCTAGCTTACCGCTGTTTGCGAAATTTTACTCAAACATTTGCATACGCACCAGAGGGAACAAAATACAAATGGAATTAAAACTTGTCTTTATATCCAAACATGTTACACTTTGCATATCCCTTCCAGAGCTGCTGTTCATGACTGGGGAATAATTATACCTCGTTGGGTAACCGTATGCGCACTGAAATATGTATTTCATGTGTATTTGTTACCAAAGTTAAGCGCCTCTTGAGGGCAATAAATGTTTTTCATTCACAGCAATGTTCAATTTGAGACCAATTGTGGCCTTTCACCATCGAAGCGGAATTCACATTAAAATAAGACACTTATCCTGATTTATGTGCTTTGAACGTGGTATGGTATGGAGTTTTTGTTTTCGAAGTTCTAGAACCTAAGGCAAAGTAATTGGACAGCGGATAGATTTTCTTTAGCTCCGCACATATTTTTTTTTCTTTTTGCAGAAATGTTGCTATTTTGTATATTAAGCGGATCTAATTTTATTTCAAATAATTCTTCTTCGAAGGAACGAAAGCTTGCGATGATGAAGCGGGCATTCCCCGTCATTATTAACCTCTTAAGGCAGTGAGAATGACATCGTTTGTGAAAGGCACGAAAAAAATCACACTTTTGCGGAAGAATTTTTAAAATCGCCCGGAGTGGATAAAATTCATCCAGAAATTTGTTTGAGGTGTCGGGCGAAGGGGGAGTGCTATAATACTCTCGTGTCATGAAACTAGCCTGTGGGGAATGTGGTCTTAACTCTCAAATTTAGCAAATGGTGCCAAGTGCCAACCGATTTGAGTGTCGTCGCTTCAATCAATTGATTCTTCTGAATGCAAGTAGGTACTTAATTTAAAGAGCTTGAAGACTTTTTGTCGTGGTGATTACGGATTTGATTCGAAGCCGATATCTATGAATTATGAGTAATTTAGTTTGGGGGGTTGTAGTTAGCTAGTGGGCTGTAATGCACAAGGAAATAAAAATAAAACTGTTTCACTATTCTGGAACTATTCTGGACAGAAGCACGTCCGCTTATTTAAATATTCTCGCTTTTGAGTATTTAATAACGTCCGCCTTGCTTGACAGTCGACAATTGATTGCAAAGGACAAGGCAAATCAAGGCATTGATGACAGGATCGAAGGGTAGCGCACGCACGCGCACCATTGAGTGTGTAGAAATGTGTGCGCAGCCAATGTACACGGAAAGAATTTTAGTATCAAATCAAGAAAAATAACTGAGAATCGCGAAATATTTGTCTAGTTTTAAGCCTAGTATCCTGCTCGCGCTAAATTTGATCTCCCATACAAAAATGTTTACAAATATAAAATTTAGCGAGGCAGTTTAGTAAAGCAGTATCAATCCTTTTTTTTTTCAGTGATTATAAATAGTATTTGTAAAAAGCGTATGTTTTTTGTAGTCAGTTATGTAACCCCTAATAGTAAAGTTGACTGCTACCAGAAGCATATGCAAAATATTGAATTCGTTAATAACAAATGTTCTGCATTAGAAAATGTTTGTATTTTAGGTGACTTTAATCTCACCAATATTTGCTGGACGTGGTTAAACTCATTTCTTATTGCTAATAATGTCAAGCACCCTCATGAATATTTTTTCATTGATTTTATGCACTCGTTAAACTTAAGTCAAATTAATCCAATTCAGAACTCTCTTGCTAAAATATTAGATTTAGTCATTGTTTGTTGCGATGAATTGAAAGCGACTGTTACTGAAGTACCATTCTCTTTATTAATTGAATCGATTAACCATAAAGAGCTATTTATGGAAATTGAAACCTATGAATACACAAATGTTAATTGTAAACATAATCTGAATCGTTTTAATTTTTCTAAAACGAGTTTTATTGAACTGAATAATTTTTTTAATAATATAGATTGGTTTAATGAATTGCCCAATACGAATTTAGATTGCATATATAAGCGCTTTGTTGAAATACTTGATGATAGCTTTGGTAGATTTGTCCCAATTTCCAATAATCGATCATTATCCAAACCCCCTTGGTATAATAAAAGATTAAACCAGATAAAGAATTTGAAAAACCGAGCTTTTAAAATTTTTAAACGATCTGGTAATATCGATGATTACAATAAATTTAGTAAACTTCGTAAAGAATTTACTTTTCTTAGTAAGTTCCTTTATAAAAATTATATCACCTCTATAGAAAGTAAAATTAAAAAAAACAGTAAATCCTTTTGGCATTTTATAAATTCCAAGCGTAAATCAGTTGGGATTCCAAGCACAATGCATTACAAAGGCACGGAATCGTCTAATGTAGGGTCAACTTTAGAACTTTTCGCTTCGTTTTTTGAATCGGTTTATAATAATAGCAGTTGCCATAACAATCCAAATGTTAGTACTGGCAATCTTGCTAATATTGGATCTCTCGAACTGAGCTATGAAGAGGTCTTGTTAGGTCTTAAGGCTCTCCGGCCGAACCCTAATTGTGGGGCTGATGGCATTCCAGCAATAATATTAAGAAATTGTGCTATAGGTCTTTGCACTCCACTGTTAAATATTTTTAACCGTTCTCTCCATGAAGGAACATTTCTTAATGATTGGAAGACTTCCTTTCTTGTCCCTATTCATAAAGCTGGGGATAAAAGTGATGTTGAGAACTATCGCGGTATTTGTAAACTCTCCGCAATTCCTAAGCTTTTTGAAAGTATCGTTAAAAACAAACTTGAATTTTTAACGAAGGAATGTTTGTCTGAAGCTCAGCATGGTTTCATATCTGGTCGGTCTACTATCACTAACTTGGCTTCTTTTTCAAATTATGTTTTAAATGAGATGGAAAACAGAAGTCAAGTGGACGCGATATATACCGATTTCAGCAAAGCATTTGACTCAGTCAATCACTCAATTCTTCTTGAGAAGCTAGAAGCTTTTGGAATCCACTCTAAAATGCTTAGTTGGATTTCTTCATTTTTAATTGGTCGCTACCAAAGAGTAAAAATTGGAACATCGCTTTCGAAGAGTATAAGCTGTACTTCCGGTGTCCCGCAAGGGAGTCATTTAGGTCCACTGCTTTTCGTTATCTTTATAAATGATATTGTTTCAACAGTCAAAAATAGTCGATGCTCACTGTATGCAGATGATTTAAAACTATATTTAAGTATTAAAAGTATTGATGACTGCTCTTTGATTCAATCAGATCTGAATAATATTGTTCATTGGTGCAACGCCAATGGCTTAAAACTAAATATAAAGAAATGCAATGTGATTTCTTTCAATAGATGTGCGTCTACCTTTGAATATGTTTACTCGGTAAATTCAATGTATTTGAATAGAGTTATGAAAATCAAAGATTTGGGAGTCATGCTCGATACAACATTTGCCTTTAAATGTCATATTGAATATACTGTTGCGAAGGCTAACTCAGTTGTAGGTTTTATTAAACGTAATGGAAGAGACTTTAGAGATCCTTTTGCCTTACTTTCACTGTTTACCGCATTAGTTCGATCCCTGCTTGAATATGCTGACGTGATTTGGAATCCTGCTTTTTCAACTTATTTTGATCGCCTTGAAAAGATCCAAAGGCGTTTTACAAAATACGTTTTTTATAAAATGAATTGGGAATTTTCTCCTAATTATAAGGCAAGGTGCTTATTACTTGGTATTAAATCTTTAAAATCCCGCCGTCAAATACATGATATAATGTTTGTAAGAGACTTGCTATGTTTTCATACAAGATGTTCTAGTTTGCTCTCGATGATATCAATTTATACACCCACGCGATCCTTAAGAATACGTAATCTTCTCTTTCAAAGAAGTCATAGAACAAACTACGGCTGCAATGAGCCCATGACAAGAGCCATACAAGCTTTCAATAGCGTTTACCCTAGCATTGATTTATGTTTACCGAGAGTTCAATTTAAAAACAAATTATTGTACATAGTTATCTTTTAACTAATAACTTTCTATTATTTTGCAATTTTCCTATATATCTATTTCATACATCTGTTAGTTATAAGAATACTTGTAGATGAACCATAAATAAATAAATAAATAAATAAATAAATAAATAAATAAATAAATAAATAAATAAATCCTGTTCGCACGCTAAATTCCCAACTTCATGTAAAGGGTGATTTTTTAAGAGGTTTAGAACTTTTTTTAAAAAAAAAACACAAAAAATTCGAAAAAATGAATGAAATATTTATTTGAATCGATAGTTTGAACCTTGCAATTTAATGTTTAAAGATAATTTCATGCAAATGTTGACCGCGGCTGCGTCTCAGGTAGCCCATCCGCTGAGTCCAATTTTGGCATACTCTTTCACACATATCGGCCGGTATCTCACGAATGAATGCATGGATGTTGGCTTCCAGTGCGTCAATCGAAGCGGGCTTGTCCCTATACACATTAGCCTTGGCATACCCCCACAAAAAATAATCTAATGGTGTCAAATCGCACGATCTAGGCGGCCAATTGACCGGCCCGAAACGTGAAATTAACTGTTCACCAAACTCGCCTCGCAATTGCGCCATTGTTTCGCGTGCTGTGTGGCATGTGGCACCGTCTTGTTGAAACCACATATCATGCAAGTCAAGAACTTCCATTTCGGGCAAAAAAAAGTTTGTTATCATCGCTCGGTAGCGTTCACCATTGACAGTAACGCTGCGATTCGCATCATCTTTGAAGAAATATGGCCCAATAATGCCGCCGGCCCATAAACCGCACCAAACAGTGGCTTTTTCGGGATGCATTGGTAGCTGTTGCAATGCTTCTGGCTGATCTTCACTCCAAATGCGGCAATTTTGCTTATTTACGTACCCATTCAACCAAAAATGAGCCTCATCGCTGAACACAATTTTTCGATAAAAAAGCGGATCCTCGGCCAGCTTTCCAAGAGCCCATTCACCAAAAATTCGGCGTTGTGGTAGGTCGGCTGGCTTTAGTTCTTGCACCAGCTGTATCTTAAAAGGCTTTACGCCCAAATCCTTCCGCAAAATTTTCCACGTAGTGCTGTAACAAAGGCCTAACTGCTGGGAACGGCGCCGAATCGACATTTCGCGGTCTTCTGTCACACTAGCTGATACGGCCGCAATATTTTCTTCACTACGCACAGTACGTAAACGTGTTGGTGGTTTAATGTCCAACAAAGTAAATTTGGTGCGAAATTTGGTCACAATCTTCCGAATAGACTGCTCAGAAGGTCGAGAATGCCGATCATAAAATGGAAGCAGCGCGCGATGAACATTTCGAACCGAGCACGAATTTTGATAGTAAAATTCAATAATTTGCAAGCGTTGTTCATTTGTAAGACGATCCATGGTTAAATTGCAAACCAAACTGAAGCTGTTTGACAGTGACACAAGGTACTAAACACACGTCAGCTGTCAAAACCAGTGTTGCCAAAACCAAACCAGCTAAAAAATCACCCTTTAGATGGACCGAAGAAAAGTCTTACCTAGCTCGCGAAATAACTGTCCGGTACATTAAATAGAAGATAAATTTGGACATAAGAAAACGGAGCAGAAAGTTTGTTTCGTGTTTACTTTGTATTTTTTTTTTTTTTTGAGGAAACCGCAGAAAACATTTGCGTGATATATAAAAGAAAACGTAATAACAAAACTTCCTTTTCATGCGATGAAAGAACAAAAAAAAAATTGCGAGGCTTGTGGAAGAACGATCAGCCATATGGAAATTGCAGAAAAATCCCACTGCAAATAGGGATTTACCCGATACGAAGGAACGTGTCCTTTTCTACTACTTGCCACTACAAAAATTATTTAACACATTGACTGCCATGGCTATCATATGTGATAACCAGTGGTAGTGCCGTGGGTACCATGGCTGTCAAATATGAAAGCCAGGTATGTTATCACTTTGGGCTGTTGCATGCAAAAACGGTAGCCACTACGAAAAAATCCCTATGAGAATAAATTGCTTGGCACCATACGATGAGATAGAAGTTTGCGGTTTGGGCAAATTTTTGAATATTTAATGTTTTATGCCCACAGTTTAGGGAAAACTAAAAATAATTATAATTTTGGAAAAATAACTCTATTTTATAAGGTAATTCATTTATAAACTTTTTTTATATAATGAAAAAGAAAATAGTTCATTACATTTGAAGAGCTTAGCTCCAACTAAAAATATAATTATAAAAGTATAATAATTATCTATTATATATAATTCTACTGTACGTGTGTTGTGACTGAGCTCCTCCTAAACGGCTGGGTCGATTTGCATAAATTGTTTTGTATGCGTTTGGGTTGCGCCCAGGGTGGTTTAGATTTACAATTCGGTCCAATTGGACAATGGGGCGTGGTACCTCCCATACAAACCACAAATTAAAAATCTATTATTTCTGCTCCTGATAACGGTATTTGCACAAAATTTGGTACGTCGGTTTGGTGTGCATTTTTTAAGTGCTGCTGCAAATATGGGCGGGATTGTACAAAGGGGCGTGGTACCTCCCATAAAAAAAAAATTAAGAATCCAATATTTCTGCTCCTGCTAACGGTTGGTATTTCGGTTGAGTGAACATATTTTAAGTTCTGCTGCAAATATAGGCGGGATTTGATAAAGACGCGTGGTACCTCCCATACAAATCTTCTTTATGTATATAATTCTACTGTACGTGTGTATGTCACTGAATACATTTTTTTTGGTCATCGAGCTTATTTGTTTGCTTTTATTTTTTGACATCTCACAAATTCGTTCTCAATCGTTCAAACAAAAGTAAATTTTAATTTACGCAATAGTGGTTTGTTTCAATTCGAATTGCAAGACAAAGAGTGTGGTGTCATTGAAAACAACACAAACTTGAATCAAGCAACAACTACGGCCACACGTAGGTATTCTAATTTAAGTGTATTGCATTAAGTGCGTTTCGTTATTTTCATATTTAAATTTTTTTGTATCTTTGGATATTTTTGGTGTCGCATTTTCAGTGAATATTAAGTGTATTACATTCACATATAAGTTACGTAACTGAAACAATGCCACGTCTTCGTGGACAAGGGGGAAATATTGGTCGACGGACTATCCATTCACAATTACAGCACAACCATCGGTTAAATACATCGGCACAAGATCAATTGACGGACAATGGAAATGTAATAAATCCGACTGCAATCACACGTGCTAATTAAAGTCAAGAGCACCGCAATGAACGCCTTCGAGCTAATGCATTGACACAAAGTCTGGCCCGTCAACGAGTCAACGTGTCACCGACACATTCAGAACACGCGAACAACAGCGTTTGCAAGTATAATATCGTCGGCTTACAAGCAAAACTGACCAACTACCAAAAATTCTATTTTGTGTTATTGATGCTAAGTATAATAGAAAAGCATGTAGAAAATTCTGGCAAAACTGCCTATCTGATATTTTTCCTAGAATTATGCAAAGCATTTAAAATTGTTGGTTGACTATCTGCCTTTATGCACAGGAAATTCAGGAAACAAAAAACTTGTTTTGCGTTTTCCCAGGAACTACGTTTTTGCAGTTAGTCAGTTCTGCTTGTAAGCCGACGATATAAAAATAAGTCGGATTGTGTTTGAATTGATGTTCTCTGAATGCGTGAACGGATTTTGTTTCTGGAAACTTTAAATGAAAGGTGACGTCAATACCAAGGTTTGTATGTATATAAGGCATTTGTATGTGTTTTGGTTATACGAGTTATAAGCATTTTAGCGAACATCAAAATTTCATTTAAAGTTATGTTAAAGATACGATCGTTTTGGTGGCCACCCGACAGGTGACAGGTGGTAGTCAATCTCCGAAACCACTCAACTGATTTCAATGGAATTTTGTGGATGGTTATGTTAGGTTCCACCTAGGAAGATGGTATAGTTTTGGACCCGTTGGTCGGCGCTGCTGTCGAACGATCAAGAAGCCGGAAATTTATGAAGTCGTTTCTAAGCATTAAACTCAATTTAATTCCAAGAGAGTTTCATTCGTTCAATAGAGAGGTTCAACTATCAAAAGGGATGTTAATAGTTTAATAAATTTTAGGCGGTACGAAGTTCGCCGAGTCAGCTAGTAGAATATAAAAAAAGAAAAAAAAAAGGAAGCATGTGTGGTAACTATTTTCACTCCACTGGTCAACAAAATTTATAAAAAGGAAAATTATAAATTCAAGCTGATTTTATTTTGGAAAGAAAAAAAGTAAAAGTGTTATCATTGGCTTGGCCAATTCTGTGATACCCTCCACTGCATACAAGTCATGAAAAATGTTAGGCATGTTAGGTAGTACGTAATTACATTGAACAGGATGTTTATCAGAATCAAAAACAACGTATTCCACTTTTACTAGTTTTGAAATATTCAAAGAAAACGTTTCTTAAGCCGTGGAATACTCATATTTTGATTTTTAAAGGGTGATTTTTTAAGAGGTTTAGAACTTTTTTTAAAAAAAAAACACAAAAAATTCGAAAAAATGAATGAAATATTTATTTGAATCGATAGTTTGAACCTTGCAATTTAATGTTTAAAGATAATTTCATGCAAATGTTGACCGCGGCTGCGTCTCAGGTAGCCCATCCGCTGAGTCCAATTTTGGCATACTCTTTCACACATATCGGCCGGTATCTCACGAATGAATGCATGGATGTTGGCTTCCAGTGCGTCAATCGGAGCGGGCTTGTCCCTATACACATTAGCCTTGGCATACCCCCACAAAAAATAATCTAATGGTGTCAAATCGCACGATCTAGGCGGCCAATTGACCGGCCCGAAACGTGAAATTAACTGTTCACCAAACTCGCCTCGCAATTGCGCCATTGTTTCGCGTGCTGTGTGGCATGTGGCACCGTCTTGTTGAAACCACATATCATGCAAGTCAAGAACTTCCATTTCGGGCAAAAAAAAGTTTGTTATCATCGCTCGGTAGCGTTCACCATTGACAGTAACGCTGCGATTCGCATCATCTTTGAAGAAATATGGCCCAATAATGCCGCCGGCCCATAAACCGCACCAAACAGTGGCTTTTTCGGGATGCATTGGTAGCTGTTGCAATGCTTCTGGCTGATCTTCACTCCAAATGCGGCAATTTTGCTTATTTACGTACCCATTTAACCAAAAATGAGCCTCATCGCTGAACACAATTTTTCGATAAAAAAGCGGATCCTCGGCCAGCTTTCCAAGAGCCCATTCACCAAAAATTCGGCGTTGTGGTAGGTCGGCTGGCTTTAGTTCTTGCACCAGCTGTATCTTAAAAGGCTTTACGCCCAAATCCTTCCGCAAAATTTTCCACGTAGTGCTGTAACAAAGGCCTAACTGCTGGGAACGGCGCCGAATCGACATTTCGCGGTCTTCTGTCACACTAGCTGATACGGCCGCAATATTTTCTTCACTACGCACAGTACGTAAACGTGTTGGTGGTTTAATGTCCAACAAAGTAAATTTGGTGCGAAATTTGGTCACAATCTTCCGAATAGACTGCTCAGAAGGTCGAGAATGCCGATCATAAAATGGAAGCAGCGCGCAATGAACATTTCGAACCGAGCACGAATTTTGATAGTAAAATTCAATAATTTGCAAGCGTTGTTCATTTGTAAGACGATCCATGGTTAAATTGCAAACCAAACTGAAGCTGTTTGACAGTGACACAAGGTACTAAACACACGTCAGCTGTCAAAACCAGTGTTGCCAAAACCAAACCAGCTAAAAAATCACCCTTTACAAAAGCAAATATTTGAATTTATTACTGGAATAGATTTATTTTGATTTTAACAAGGAAGTGAAATAAGGAATACATATGTTTTGATTCTAACCCCAGTATTATACTTAAAATGTCTCTGGAACTTGGTGGCTTTTGAAACTAACGAAAACAGTAATGGAAAGATCTCAACAAGGAGAATTAAAATGCATCGTAAACTCGACATTTTCAAAAAGTGGAATATATCCCTTTTGATTCTCATAAATAGGTCCACAAATAATAAAAATCAGCTTTTGATAATCTAATTACAATTCTACCTGTTGTTACCTGTTCAAAGTAATTTTTTTTATTATTTATTGACTATTATAACCCTTCCATACATTTTTTTATGTTTTCTTAAAATTTTATGACCCGGACCTACAGGTAATCATTTATATTGCTCAAAATTCTGGAAAGTACTAAGTTTAAAATTGACCTGAAATGGTTTTTAATTTTTTGCGATCTTGCTCTAACTTATACGCAAAATAATGCCTTCATGATAGCTATGAGCAGTTTCGTATGTAGTAGCTTTCGCATTATCAATGGGTATGTTTGTAAAAGCCCAGTCGATAGCACAGGTCAACTAAGATAAATTTTCTTAACTGGATTCTTCACATTGAATTTTAAAACGCAATGAAATTTCTAGAAAGTGCTTCTTTTGTAAAAATAGTAAAGGTGTGACATACTTAATAAGAAAGTGGTTTAATCGTGTTTGGAGAAGTACCTGCAATACTTGACCGACCGAAAATATGTTCTCTCACAAAATTTTGCCTAAGTAGATACTTTTCGACGCTATAGTGTTTTCAAAATGTGTTTTCTAATACCGGTTTTGTATGGGTGCTACCATGACAAACTGAATATACCTTCCTGTGGAGGGTATAAAAAGTAAGCACTAGTGAAAGAATTTGCACTAAAATTTCTTCATGTGCCATTGCTATCATATGTGATAGGCAGGACTAAATTCGTCCTAGACGTCAAGGATGCATTGCCAATAAATAATATTGCATTCATTTATCCATTTTATTTGTCCAGAATAGCGCACCACAGGAGAACGAAGCACTACGATGGAAATGGGACTCTGGCTCTGGCTGTTGTAAGTTGTAGTTGTATGTTGTATCTTGCATGATCTTGTGTTGTGCTTGTTTCTGTTTCTGCACACTGCACACAATAGGCAATAAGCAGGTAGTAGGCACAAGTTAATACAGTAACTCTTTATTTGCATGGTGGAACGAAAACGAAAATACAAATGCGGAGCGAACTGCAAAGAGGTGCGAGTGCGCTTCATGCAGTGTTGTATGTCATAGAGATTGTTTTTCCCTCGGACAGCTTATTTTTTCCCATTTTTCCCTTTTGCACCTAGTCAAAATTCCCACTTGGTTAATTTAATAAAAAAAAAGAATCCATTTTCAATATTTTTAATAACAAAAAATAAAAAAGGGGAAACAAATATTCTATATTGAGAAATTTAATTGGAAGAATAAGATAAACAGTCATCTCATTACTAGATAACACATAAAAAATCACATTGGTACAATTCATGACAAAAAAACAGCATATAATTCATTATAATATCACAATGTTTGTGTAGTTTAGAATCTATAAAATAAGTCAATAAAACGAGGAACAAATAACATTTAGCGCAGATAATCTCTATAATAACAAACTGTTCGATAATGAACACAAACAGATAATCAGTTGAAAAATACCGGTGGAAGTTAGAAGGAGACGTTCAAAATGTGTATGGAAGAGAAAACAAAAATGTGATACTGTTAGCCTATTACGTGTTTTGTAATTTGTAGTAGATTTATTTCATAACAAGCCATTTAGATAGGCTTATTTTGTGAACACAGAATGAGGTAGTTAGAAATGTGATTTTAGGTTGAAGTTAAATGGAATTTTTTTTTTTTAAGTTGACCAAATTTCCCACAAAATCTTACCGAAATCTTACTTTTTCTGTTTTTCCCACGAGACGGTTTCTTACCATCGAAATTCCCACGAAAATGTAAATTTCCCATGTGTGAGAACACCAAGCCAGGTAGATTTATGAAGGAAAATGGTTTCTTATTTTATCGTTCTTTTTTGTATGTTATTTTGCCTGTGCACTGTGCTTTAAAGTGAGATGAACCCCGATGGGTGAGTTTCATTACCACCAAGTCACTTTGACTGTAAATTGGAACTATTGATACAGGGAGATTTGGATTTAGGTTCGATACAATCCTTTCAACATCTTATGTTGACTTAAAAAAATACTGAATGTTTCATACTGAACCTAAGTTCAGTGGATTATAATAACAGATTTAGACAAGGTGTACAGAGAACACCTGCGCAATAGGGTGGCTCGACCTTTTTTCCAAATTGAGTTTTCGGGCACTACCCAAAGTTTTCTTTATATGTCATGATGTCAGGTAAATTTAAGACTTGGAAAAAAAATTGTGATCTTCTACTGCCCCAAGGTCATAGAAACTTCAAATAAAACCAAAAAAAAACTTGAAAGAAGATTAATTTTCCGCACAAAAAATAATTTTTTTTTAGTCCAGTGATATTAATTTTTATTATTAATGATAATTAAGAACATTTAAAGCAAAAAACAATGAAATATTAAGAATGGAAAGTTAAAACAAGAATAATTAACAAAAGCAAAAGTCAAAGGTTAAAAAAATAACATAATAACTGAGATTTTATGTTTAACTTATGAAACATAAGCCATTTTTTTTAACGATTTTATATATTTTTTTTTCCTTAAATTTGTCATATTTCGAAAATCTTTTAGGTTCTTGGGGCAGTATTAAAAATTTAAATTTTTAAAAAATATTTTGGATTCCTATTGTGAGACTACTATGACATCTTTTGTATACCGCCCGAACACGATCAAACAAACATTTTTTTTTCATACAATTTGTTAATCAATCGAGCCACCCTACTGTTCACCTTTGAATAAACGTCACTGCTTCCATTCGTCCCAAAAATGAAAAACCCACACAAAACGAATAGTAAGGCCTACGGATCTGTTGAACCAACTATTTTTTTTTTTAAATAGTTTGTAGGTCACAATGGGTAAATGCATATGGAAAATTTCACCTGGACACTAAAAATTATTATGTGGCTATTAGTATCGCGGACTGTTTTTTACCATTCTAAAACCGGGCCAGTTATTTGTAATATTTTGTATTTTATTTGTGTGTGCCACGCCCCACAACCATAACCCCGCCCATATTCTGAGTGTTTTTTTTGAGCAGATAAATCTGGCGAATCTTGCTATCCGATCCTGAGATAGGATTTGAATTGAGGCGTAACGTCCCCATAGTATTTATATTGGAAGGTATTTCGTCAAAGTTACATAGCCTATTTAAGTCAAAACTGTCAGCAAAGTGACATAATTTAATCTAAAAAACACCCAAATAGAACACGAATATCTGCAAAATTCCAAGGCGAATAATGAGCATAGTGTTGTGCAAATATTTTCACCTACCCAACACAGACGAGCATTATCTTGAAGGCTTGCTTGGTTGCTTGACGTCAGCAGTCACCTTGTAGAGATTTTTTTTATACGAACTAGAGATTACGCCAATTGAGCGCAAATGATGTTAAGTTTAACGTCCCTCTCCGCTGTTTGTTGTTTGTAAATATTTAGCAGATCATTTCGGATGAGATTTCACTGCAGAAAATCAAGCTCGCTATTTCCTCGAAAGTGGTTCTCGAATTTGGTGGATATCTAGATTGAAACGAGCAGTTTCAATTTCTCGTGTTGCTACAATCCTATCAAAGGACTTCGCAGATTAATTTAATCGGGTGTATGATTTCTAATTGTCTTATGGCTATCTTCTCTCGCAGTCGTTGTTGTTTCGTTTTGTTCCGTCTGTCATTTGTAGTCGACATTTGACCCAACCCGTGGTGATGGGATAATATCGTCGTCTACTTTAAGCCGACTGCGACCGAGAGATATGCCCACCCTCGAGGATATTAAGTTGTCCTTAACATGGATTTCAGTTTGTGCTGTGAACGTGATTCTACTTGCTTCCTTTTGCTTTTATCCTGTCGTTTGTTTGAGCTAGGGGAGGATGCTATACGATTTTTAATGCCCTGAATATAATTCCTTTATATCGCCTTCATAGTGGATGAGCACCGGTAATGGCAGACAAATTGGAACAAATTGAATACACAACAATTATTGTACAATACTTGAGTGATGTACAAATTCCAAAAGCAATTCTTAAACATGATTATTTTACGTTTGAGCAATTTTCTTTGCATTTTCCGCTTTGATGTGATTTTCTTAACGAATTATATTCAATTAGTCTGAAATATGGCAAGCAAGCCAGCGAAAGGATGAGAAATGTTGTAAATATCTTCAAGAGAAAGGAAGATCAAGGCCAATGTAATTACCAAATCGAAAGGCAGTCAAATTTAGTTTTCGTTTTGTGAAAAGCGGTATTTTCTATTTCTCACTGTTTTATTCCAGAAATTGACTTCTACTTGTGCATATTGTTTGGCTGTTAGTATGAGAATTTTTGTTTGTTTTAGCATCACGTTAAAACTACTCACCGAATCCATATGGATTTCTTAGCCATAACATAAACGGGTTAGTGGAGCAACTTGCACAACTTTCATTTCATCCCTCATTCGGAATATACACGAAGCTAACAAATTCATTGCTGGTCGCCACATACATCACCTCACATATTATCAAATCAGTGGCAACTGGCAATAGTTTTCCATCCGTATGCCCTGCATATTTAGCGGTGGCTTACGAGTGTGAATGTGAATGCATGAATAGAGAATGGATGAGTGGAAGAAAAGAGTACCATTTGGCTGTTTAAATGAATGGAATCCAATTGATAGTTTAACAACTAAAATTGGGAAATTTTTCATATAAAATTACCCACTCCCCGGCACTAAGAATCATTTTTAGTGTCCATGCAACATTTTTCGAACTCACAATGGCGAAATTTTCCATACAAAACTGTACATTCTATTCGTAGGTCACAATATTAAGTGTGACGATTAAAAAATGATTATTAGTAAAGTCCAAATTGTATAAGCATGTGTCACTCCATACTTTTGAGGTAGATAGCACAGCTGTTGTCTCATTTATTTTCCATTTTGTATGCTTTAAAAATTCTCTTTAAAATAAATACGAACATACAACTCGAACGCGTGCTATCTAACCATAAATTTACAAAAAAAAAAGGTCGATTTATCGGCAGCTGGACATCTGGTTGTGTGGTGTCGTTTTCTCTTTTCTTTAAACAAATCACAGAAACATTTCAGCTATTCGAAAAGATTTTTTGCGCCCAGCGAACCCTGCTTTATCCTGTTGCAAAGGAAGCGAAAGGACAAATCCCTGCAAGCATTCAATTTCAAGGATTCCGTTAATAGAATGAAAGAAAAGTGTAAATACTTTGTGAATGCCGACAACGACATTCATGACAAAGAAGGGAATGACGGAAATTTTATCGATGAAAATAAATTGTTATAAAAATAAAGTGCACGACTGGGTCGCACGAAACTTTCTCGTTCATATAAACTATTTGGGTGGTTGCTTTTTAATTCATTAGGTAGGTAAGTAAAAGGACTCACTAGCGATACTACGTAGATAAAATAGAAAATACAGGGTGTCCGCCGGGAAGGTATACTACTTTGTTTTGCCGCCATTTTGGTAAACATTAGTCTTGACAGTTCATATTTGGCAGTCGTGAAGTAGACACGTGGCCAATTTATTATGGAAAAATATTCGATACACCAACGTGTTTTAATCGATAAAACATTTTATCAAAGTCAATCATCGATTACTGTGACGATGACAAAGTTACGTGAAATTTTTGGGAGAAACATTTTCATTTGAATGGATATGTGAATAAACAGAATAGTCGGTTCTGGGCAATGGAAAACCCTCAAATTATTCATCAGTCACCTTTGCATCCATTAAAAGTTACAGTCTGGTGTGCAATTTGGTCAGGAGAAATCATTGGACCTTACTTCTTTGAAAATGAAAACGGCGTAACGGTAACTGTGAATGGGGAGCGATATCTTGATATGATTGAAAACTTTTTAAAGCCACAACTTCATGCTTTGGGCTTGATTAACATGTGGTATCAACAAGACGGTGCCAGATCGCATACAGCCAGGATTACAATTTAATTACTGCGAGACCTCTTTCCACAACAAGTTATTTCAAGAAATGGTGATGTTGATTGGCCTCCACAGTTGGATTTGACTGCCCCGGACTTCTTTTTGTGGGGATATCTGAAAAGCAAGGCTTATGCAAACAAACCAGAAACGCTTGAGCAACGCAAACAAAATATTCGTGATGAAATTAATGAAATACCGCGTGAAATGTGTGAGAATGTAATGAAAAATGTGCTCAAAAGGGCTCGCATTTGTGAGACTAACAGAGGCGGACATTTACCTGATATTGTATTCCATACATAATTGCCGACATTAAATAAAACATTTATCAATATAAGATCCATTCTTTTTCATTTAATCAAAAATTATAAACAAACAAAGTAGTATACCTTCCCGGCGAACACCCTGTATAAGAATATACAGTGGACGTCCATTATAACGAATATCCGATATAGCGAATTTTCGATATAACGAAAACTTTTTAGATTTACACTAGTATCTCTATATAAGGAGTGGTGCCCACGATTTGCTATCCGATATACCGAGAGTAGAAATAAATTGGATTAAAAACCATGGAAGTATTTAAATGGCAGGACCATCATCTATTCAATTTAACTTTAATTAAAAACTGTTAAATAACACCTTTTTAATTACTTCTTTTTTTAAAAAAAAAAGTATGAAAAATTCGCTCGATATAATGAATGACATTAATATTATAAATCATTCGTTATACTGGACGTCCACTGTACTTAAATATAGTGCACTTTTGGCTTAAGCATATTTATTTCAGATGTCAGTATATATTTAACATATAAGGCTTGAGCTCTAAGTAAAAACCATTTTAGCTAGGTATGATTAATAGGTTTTTAACGCCAAATCTACTGTTGATAGGCTGTTACATATTACAAGATTTTTCAGTTTTGAGGACAAACGTAGTAGTCGTTTCTGATCTGATACGTAAAAGTAGGAAGGAAGTTTTAATAAAGGAAGGAAGTTTTGCGTAGCTGTAATTGCACTTTTATTGCATTTGGGGCATTGACACTTACAAAAATACACTGTGCGTGAGTAGGATTTGGGTATAGTAATTTTTCAGAAATTTGTATAATACGGCTTCATCTGCACTTTTTTTTTAAATAACTGATGGGATCTTATTAAGAATACTTATGTTATCCTGAATATGCATGTGGTTAAGAACGGTTTTTGAAAAACTAATCAGACAAATTAGTTAGAAATATTGCAATGCTTGTTCGACCAATACTGTTGCTCAACTATTTACCTGAACACTGCGTATAAGGTTAAGGATGTGAGCATTACTTTGTTTTTAAAGTTTTATCCAAATCTATTATGAGATTTTCGAGACATGATCAGTTTTTAAAAGTAGCGTTTTCGGTGTTTCGAATTGAAAATGAAGGACGGAATAATTTTGAAAACATCAATTTTACTCCAAATTTGCATTTTGGTTAAAATGCAAACCATAACAAACTAAATCTTCAAAAAACATATGTTTTTTTGTGAATATCCATTAAACGATAATTTATAGAACAACTGAGATAATGCTGTCAAGTTGTAAATTAAATGACCATATTACATTAAGAACGAATTTTTGTCAAAATCATTCGGACCGTTTTTGAGATGAGTCCGATTTTCAAAAGTACCGTTGTTCGATTTTTTAGAAAAAAACTGTTTAAGCAGCGACATTAACTTTACGTTCATAAGCTCAAATATCAATTTAAATTGAGATCGGTTTGGCAGTTTTCGAAAAAATCAAACTTTTTTAAAACTGTTGTATGGAAAGCACTGTTAAAAATGGGGCTAACGTGCAAAAAAAAGTTGCCCCGAACTGTCTGTTGAAACAGATCTGTCCAGCCGTTCTGCACAGACGGACGGCCATAATTGCGAGACACACTTTTTTGAATCCTTCTATCATAGTATTGTTAAAATTTAAATAAGTATCGAGTTCGAAATTTTGTGCGGATACAATATCTTTCTCTTACAACGTACCTATACGAGAAAGTTAATAATAAAAAGAACGGAAAATTCATATACATACAGTCACCACTCCAAAGCATAACCCCGCTTCGATACGAAGTATCCATATTTGTTGCTAAGATTTACTCCACCCATTTCCTGGCTGTGGAATTTTCTCCATTATCTCCAGTTATAAAATTTGATTCATGTGATAAACTTTAATGGAACTGAGCCGCTAGTAAAGATACTTTTACATTTTCACCTTTTTATCAAAAGATAGTAAAAAGGATTAAATTTCGCATTTCTCCTCGTTTCTTCCTTCCGTTTCTTTCTCGTGTGCGATTTTGTTTTTATGTATAACTAGCTCGCACGGCGAACTTCGTGCCGCCTAAAATTGATTACTATTTGAAACTGATACTGCGAGCATTCATTTTTACTCGCATACTTTGCGCTATGTGTTGGGTTAGATCAAAATGTTTTTTTCGGAATCTCTATAGAAATTGACCAGTAAATTAACCATTTCGTGGGCAATTTGCATTTTAAAGTAAGCTAAAAGGGCGAAGAAATGACATTATTTCAATTACTGAATCTGAAGAAAAATCATTCGAATTCAATAAAAAGGAAGACTGTTTTTGTTTTTATAATTTGTTGTCTTTTTATAAGTATAGTCAAATTATTTATGTATGTATATTTTCGTAGGGTTTTTCTAACATTTTTTATAATCGTCGTGCGCAAGTCAATGCTCAAAGTCTGTCATCACTGAGAGGACTCACTAAATCTACAAAAAAATACTTTCAAGAGGGTTATCAACGTCAAGTTTCATTTTCGAATGCATACACTCAGTGGCGGCGCATTAGAAGGCCTTCGCATTTGAAAGACTTTTCAACCAATTTCTGCTGTTTTTTTTAATTATAAGACGATAACTCATAAACGGTAAGTTGAATTAATTTAATACTTAAATCACACATTATTATATTTATAAGAAAAATTTCGTAGATGCTTATAAATTTGTCGACCTTTCTAGCCCATTTTTGAGGGGGTATTTTTTTAAGGGCTGTAACTTTTTAACCGTGCGACAGCGAAGTGCAATTTCATATGATCGTATAGAAAGAAAATAAATGGAGAGCTATTTAAGGACATATTGATTTTTAAACAACTTTTTGGGTACCAGCCAAAAGGGGGTTTAAAAATGTGTATAGTGAAGCAAATAGTATAGCATTTTCAAAACTCAACCCCTTGTCGCCTTGGGCGGGAATTTGATATTTTTTAAGTGAAAAATTACACGTTGCTAGAAAATAATAAACAATTAAATGCTTCTTAAGGTGTGTTTCAGGGTTTTTGGTAAATGGCCCCCTAAGCCCTTTTTCTTTTTATTCTTTAGAAATACATCGTCTCAATCAGGCTGGTTGAACAAAATGAAAATATAAAACATAAACATAAAGAATCGAGGCCTCAACTAATAAGCCTTTTTAAATAGGCCGGTCCTCCGCTAACTGTGTCCACTTGTGCACTCCAAGTCGGTTCAGGTCTACTTCTACTGAAGCGCACCATCTAAAGCGAGATTTTTCTCTGCTGCATTGTCCCTTCGGGTTAAAGTCGACGACTTTGAGGGCCGCAGTGTTTGTGTTCAATCGCTTCACATGTCATCCTTATCTTAAACGGCGATGCTTTTAAGGCCCGTCAACGCAAACGGGACCGTATTCTTTAAGAAGAATCTTCGTTTCAAATCGACCGAGGATAGACTGCTTGCTTAAATGTACAACTAAAATGTAGGCAATTTTATTATAGTTACGAGTATTATTAGAACTAACTAGACAGATTTGTATAAAATTATTATTTTAAACGGTTCCCAAGATTCCCAGATCCCTTTTTGGGAGCGCTTGTTACCAGTGCTTTTATTTACCTCCACTTCCCTGATCTTGACATAACGCATACATTTTTTAGATACTTAAGAAAGTAAACATTCCATTTATACAGATGCTGAGCTACAGACCAAAATCTAGCATGATCAAATTAATACGAAACATCATCAGCAGGATCCTGGTTCTGCTTTGGGGATGTGTATGACAACAGGTAATTCGCGCTGCCCTCAAAAAAACATAGTCAGAATACTATACTGTTTATATTTGTGAAAAGCCCGCACGTGTTTGACTTCATTTTGTACTGCTGTACCTTTAAGAAAAAAACCCTTCAACAATGCACACCACACAGCAGTGCACTTTAACATTTCTGTTCTCGTTTTTCATTTTTCCTTTGGAGTCGCGCGTGTTTACAGCTTTCTTCGTGCGAGATGCTGACATAAATCATTTTGTACAAGGGATTCGTACAAACCCGTTAAAGGGAAGGTTCGGTTTTGTTCTTAAAGGTGCTAGCGGAATTCCTTTCAACGCTTTTGGTCATCTTTGTTGAATGGTATGCAATGAATGCTGAAGGAGCTTTGCAGTGTTTATGAGTGGTAATTTGAACGAATGAATATTTAATTTGATTTCCATGGAAAGAAAAGACGATTTTCTTAAGATTTATAGTCAAAGGAACACTAATTTAATATCGAGTTGTTCATGCAATTTTTCGCTCTGACCCGAGCGAGGTATTTATGAAACACACTTGAGCTCATATAGTTGTCATGAATGCATAAATTTAATTTTTTTGAATTATTGTTATTTATAAAATTGGTTGATTTTCAGTTTCAGAACAACAAGGTTCGTCCGCCATTTTCCGCATATTTTCTTTATCCTGTTTTTTCTTCTGTCAAATTTGACTGGAAGTGTGGAATCATCTTTTCACTCAGCCTGCTCAGTCAATTTATTCTGAGCTCATAGAGCGCGCTCTGATCATGTTCTGAACGAACAAAAAAAAAATAGTCTGAGCTCTGAATGTGATGTATCTGAGCTAAAAAAGAAACACGAACTTTTCAGTTCAGGTTCTGCTCTGAACTTAAAAAGAAAAACGCCCATTGAGAGCTAGTTTGGTGGGTGCATTCCATGACATAATAATGTGGAATAATTTGGACTACATTAAGAAGGATATCAAATTTAATTATGAAATCATGGTTTGAAGTTGACGGTTTGTTTTTGCGTTTTGTCTCAAGTTTTTTGCCGCGCTTTTTGACGCGTTGCTTCTCGCGTTTCATGGCGCGTTTTTCTCACATTTTCGGACGCCTTTTTCAAAGCGTTTTTGACGTTTTAACAGGCTGTATGATCTTAGTGATAGTAAAATAAAATGCAAATGCACTGCCCAACATGAATTGGTTACATCTATAATAATTACCAGATTCTTCCAACACCAGATTTTTTGACCATTTATATTTTTGTATCACATTGCTCCCAGTATAGATTATATTTGCCACAACAAATAGAAAGTGCTTATGATTTACCAGAAATTAATCGGTAAGCAATTCTTGTCCCATGTGTGGTTTCCCTTCAACGTTTACCATGACTATCTAAAAAAGCACACAATGTCCTATTTCATCAAATTACAAATAATAATTGTATTTGTTGATTAAGTTGACAAATTAGTTTAGGTACTGATTTTCTGTATCACAAACTACAGAGTTAATTCCAACTCCGGTAAAATTTAAATTTAAGAGAAACTGTATTTGGTATTTACAAATACCAAAACAAAACCATTTCACAGTTTATTTTTCAGTGTTGTAAACAACAAATGTTTTTCATAATTTTGTAGGTCTTCTAACTGATAAAATCAAAAAAAAAAAAAAAAAAAAAAAAACACAACAAAATTTGTATTGCCGGTTAAAATTCACAATAAGAAAAATGCATTATTCGGCAAATTCTCTAATACCAGGAGTACCCATCTTGTTTTCTGAAATATTTCCGAAATACAAACTTATTTTGTTGAAGGGCTATTGTTTTTATTCATTGGATTATTGTTGTCAACATTTACTTTCCTAATAGCTTAATGTTTCATAAAGAAAAAAAATATTTGCAGACGTTTAGAAGAGTTGCAAAATTGGTCATTTTCAAAAGTGTCGGGTAATGTGGACTACTACTCCGCACTACCAGAAATAAATGGATCAAAACATTTTATATACATTTTATACATTTGAATAACTTTAGTCAATATCTTAATAATAAATAATGAACATAAGGTAACTTTAACTATGCAAACAAAAAATAAAATTAACATCACAATGAAACCTCTCAAAAAAGGCGGCTAATGTGGAGTACTTCATTCACTCCTGCATACTTCACATTTGCCGAAATGGTAGTGTTTTCAAGAAAAAAATTGGAAAATACTTAAATACCAAATGAATAATAAAACGGCCAATGGAATGCAACTTAAATTCATTACATTTTACACGATTCATTCATCGTCAAAATAATTAACGACCTCACTAGAAAACGACAAAAACCGTATTGCACAAAAACGAAAGCTTAAGAGAAGAATATAGGACCGGAATTGGTTCTCTGCATAAGTCAACTTACGTGTAGTAACAGCTTTATTATCCTACTCTTGACAGAAAACGAGATATGGCGGTGGTCCACATTACCCGAACTTATGCAGTTTCAAAAGTTGTATACAATCACAAAAAACAAAGGAAGAGTGCTGCATGGATTATAAGAAACTTCATGGAAAGATGTAAAGAAAGAGATATACTATACCGTAGATGGAAAAATAATTGATGTAATTTAACATATAGAACCGAGTACAAAAAGCTACGAAATTTGGTAAATAAACTAATATGCACTGCAAAAAATCAATACTATAAGGATAAATTTGAGATAACACGGAGAGACGTTAAGAAAACGTGGATGTTAATAAATGATATTTTAGGAAGGAAAAAATGTTCTCTAGATAGCACTATTGCTAAAAGTTTTTCATCTTGCACGAGCATGGAATTATCTGACAGTTTTGCAGATGTTTTTACGCAGCAGGCAGCATCTATTTTACACACCTGTAGCACCACAACTTCCAGTCACCGAAATACAATAAATCGAGATACTATATAATTATGTTGGAGATGTATAGACTACATTGAAGTAGAAAATCTATTGTTACACTTAAATACCAAAAAATCACCGGGAGCAGATGGTATTAGAGCGATAGATCTCAAAGCTAATGCTGATATTTTTGCACCCTTAATAACAAAACTAATCAACAGGAGCTTTTTCCCAGCAACGGTTCCAAAAAAACTCAAAGAGGCCATTGTTCGACCAATTTATAAAGGAGGTAATAAAAAAATACAAGCAAACTATCGTCCTATCACAATTCTGCCTTCTATTGAGAAGATTATCGAAGAAGTTGTAGCAAAGCGTTTACGGAGCTTCGTTAAGAAACACAAATTGATTAGGGAGAATCGGCATGGATTCCAGAAAGGGAAAAGTACCAATCAACTCTTAGGCAAATTTGCTGATTTAATAAACAACAGCTTGAGTAAATAGTAAATAAGTAATAAGTAAATTGACCATAATAGACTTATTGACGCCCTAGAAAGGGTTGGCATTAGAGGAAGGTTGGCTAACTGGCTGAGAGACTACCTGTCACTAAGGACTTTCAGAGTAAGAATTAATGTAAGCCGTAGCAGTCAACACAGTATACATTACGGAGTTCCTCAGGGGTCGAAATTGGGTCCTCTTCTTTTTATTTTATATACTAATGAGATGCTAAAGTGTCTAAAAAATAGCACCCCATTTGCATATGCAGACGATACTGCCATTAGGCCTTTTTTATTATGCTCAAATGATCTATATAGATCATGGATTTCCATGGTTTACAACAACAGTTGGATCACGTTCTGTTGTTGTAAACCGTGGAAATCAATGATCTATATAGATCATTTCAGCATAATAAAAAACGCCTATTGTTGTAACTCATCAATCACTCGAAGAGGCATCGAGAATAATGCAGGTTGAATTTGATGAAGCAAGCAAATGGTGTCACGATAATGGTCTAGTAATAAACAGTTTAAAAATAAAAGTTATGCATATCCGCAGTCCAAGGTATGCAAAGACTCCGATTGTGTTGAAGACGTTTCGTTGTAATAAAATATTGAGTTTGTGAACACCTACAGATACTCACATCAACATAATAAGAAACAAATTAAAGGGTTCTCTGTTTGCGCTCGCCTCTCTTCAATACAAATCATCAATCTGCGTTCGAAAAGCAGTCTACCACGCTCTCATAGAGTCAAGACTTCGGTATGGAATATTGGCATGGGTAGGCTCAGCGCAAACACACATTGAAAAGCTACAGAATATACAAGACAGGGCTGGGAGACTTTTAGCGAGCAGAAATTTCACTTCAAGTGGCGTTCAAATACTGAAGGTGAAGCAAATCTTTGAGATGAGAGATCACCAGCATCACACTAGAAGGAGAGTGGAGGGTATGTTTCAACTTACTCCTATCGCCAACGAATATGGAAGGAGAAGAATGATGTACACTGTGCCGAACTTTCTCAACAATCTACCGCAAGACTTAAGAAATATTAGAGTAGCCAGCGAAAGAAAAAGAAAATTAGAACAATATTATCTAGAATCTGTAATATAAATCGAGATACATTGATAGAAGTAAAGGGTTTTTCAATAAGAGCGCTACAAAAGTTTCCTGTGAAAGTACGTTCGATGCCATTATGTATGGAACTCGATTTATTTTGCATGGCCACCACGGGCACGCTTGCAGAAGTCCAGACGCTGAACCCAATTTTCGACGGTTTTCAAGCATAAATCGGCCGATACTGCTGCAATTTCACGTTCGATATTCGTACGAAGTTCATCAATCGTCGCTGGCTTGTCGGCATAGACCATAGACTTGACGTAGGCCCACAGGAAATAGTCTAACGGCATCAAATCGCACGAACGAGGCGGTCAAGCGACTGGACCATTTCGTGAGGTAACACGTTCTCCAAACTTGGTTTCCAATAAATTGATTGTGACATTCGCTGTGTGGCTTGTGGCGCCGTCCTGTTGGAACCACATGTCCTCCAAGTTCACAGTAACGTGCCGGTCCTGATCATCACGGAAGAAGTACGGCCCAATGACACCGCCGGCTCATAAACCACACCAAACCGTAATTTTTTCGGGATGCAATGATGACTCATGGAGTACGTGTGGATTGTTGCCTGACCAATACCGCATATTTTGTTTATTGACGATGCCATTCAGCTAGAAATGAGCCTCATCGCTGAAGATGATTTTTCGATGAAAATCCGAATCATTTTCAAGTTGTTGCTCAGCCCAATTCACGAACATACCACGCTTCTGGTGGTCAAGCGGCTTCAGTTCTTGCGTCAATTTAATCTTGTAAGGATGTAGGCCAAGATCTTTTCGCAAAATTCGCCACAACGACGTCGCAGAGATGCCCAACGGGTGAGAACGACGTGTGAGAGACACATTTGGGCTTTCTTCAACTGAAGCCTCAGCGGCAGCAATATTCTCGACACTACGGGCACTTCTTTGTCTCACTGGCACTGGAACATTTTGTACTGTGCCTGTGGATTCAAATTTTTCCACTAGACGCTCAATTTTTGATCTGCTAGGACGATTATGACGACCATAAATTGGACGTAGCGCTCTTAACGTTGAGGCCACTGACTCCGAATTTCGGTATTAAATCTTAATAATTTCGACTCGTTGTTGGCTCGTATAATCTTTCCATCATGAAATGGCAAACCTTACTGAAGAGAAATGTCAAAAGAGCGGCAAGAAATTCGGCGTCGTTTGCTGTCCCTGTCGCTCTACTTTTGTAGCGTCCCTGTAGATTCACTAAATTGTATAATGGAGAACAATTTTAAATATTATATTCACTTCAAGTAAAATTTAAATAAAATTTTCTAAACAACCACCTGCAGATAAGCAAAGCAAAGCTTTGCGGGTTAAAATACTTAAATTGTTGTAAAATAAAAAAAAAATCTAAATACTCTAATGTTAAAATTAGCGAGTGGCAACAAATTTCCAAGAACATTTTCGGTTTATGTCTTAGCACATTTTAACTGAAACTTTTGGTTGAAAACAAAAGGATCTGAAATTTCGTAGTTAATCTATCGGTGGTACTATGCCTTCGACGTAAAGACTTTTTTAGGATTAAAAAACGACTGCTTTGGAAAACACAAATTGTTATTAAATTGACACACGATCTTTCTATTTTAAGAAAACTTCAGTTATTGAGGAAAATAATAACAAATTTACAAACTTGAAAAAAAAATAGAAATTTAATTTAAAATTTAGAAGAATTTTTACAAATTTCATTAACTTTTGGTGAACCAGAAATAATATTATTTTGTACAAATTTCCCTTCGTGAACAAAAAATACAGTCTTGTAACACAAAAATAGGTCACTGGTCGCATTCACATTCTCACACTTTTGCCGTTTTAATCACAAACAACGACAGTTATCCCCACCTTCGCACACAAAAAAAGAATTACTGATATAACCTGAAAAAATCCATGGACATCTATTTTAGTTACACAAAATCCGCAACCAAGACGCGTACGCGTATAATATTATGTTTCACAAGTCTACTTCGTTCATAAAAGTAAATCGTGATATCTAACGGCCTTCCCATGGTCAACAGCTTCTTCGCAAGTCATCTAGCTGTGTGGAAACGGAAATACTCACTATACCAGTATCAATCCCAATTATTTATAACAGCCCATAATCAGTAAGAAAAATCTTCGTGCATAAGATAGAAAATAAATTCCTGTAGTCGCTGCCATGTCATCATATCCTGCGTTTATCCCTGGCTACCGCTAGTCTATGGATATAAATTCAACTTTTCTTCGCTCAGCCATAGAGCTGTAGGAATAATCAGAATCATTACAATCACTATGGAGACCACAGTTTATCACTCCCTTTTCCTCTCCCCCTCTCTGGCCGCTCAGCTGCCCTACTCATATGAGAGATTGTTATGTATGTGTCTCATCCTTGTCTCATCCTATTATACAAAACTATCGGATACATTTAATTAGAGCTTGTATATATTGAGTGTACCGACACCAAGAATTCCGATAACATTATTGGGTAACACTGATGCTGAAGAGTCTGTCAGCTTCCCTCCAATTTCGTATATATTATCACAAGGAACTACAACTCTCATTATTCGCCAATGGAAGTATATACCATTACATGTCTAATTAATGAATAATGATAGTGTTGAGCGCACAGCAAACATCACTTTTCTTATTGTGGGTTTGTTTACGATAATCACTCGCCGAAAGGATTTGCTGCTTCAATCAGGATAGTACATAATTATAATGTTTTTGGTTAAACAAAAGTTTAATAATTTACTGCTGCACTTTCTTCGATAAAATACCTCTCTAATAAGAAAGGAGTTCATGGAACTTTTATAGTAAAAAGGAAAATTACTTTTAAGAAACGACTGCGCTTTTGTGAGTTTAAAGTTTAAATGTTAAGAGAACAAAAAATTCCTCTTGTTTTTTTACTACAATTTTTTTGGGAAAAGCTTAAAGCAATAGATTTATTTTATATCCATTAAAATCTCCAAGGTCTCTAGTTTCTACCGCAACAGGAGAATATCGCTGAGGGCAGCCGCAGCGGACGAGGCGAGTGTTTTTGCAATATTTATGTCATGATATTAAAATGGTATTAAGTGATTTGATGGGGAAAAATGTTGTCCCTTACCGAGTATAACCCAGCCTATAAATAACTGCGATTAATTACACCCTGTGCTGTTGAATATAAACCATCCTGTGGAGATAAGTACAGCCTACGTGCCAACCTCTGCTAGTCTACTTTTTCTGCGGCCTAAAATGTATCTATTGAAATTGCATGGCTTCCGCAATCTAGAAACCAACCGCATTTGATCAGAAATCGATTTTTTAATTTGAAAATTTTTGAAAACTATCGACAACAGGGCTCTAATCGCGTAATTTGTGAAACGATAGTCGTCGAAACGATTGAATAAACGATCTCGTTTTTAGTTTGCTTCATATAACATCATCGTCGGATCGTTCAATCGAATCGTTTATCGTTTTCGTTTTCAACAGTTTGAGCATGACTGTAAACAAACTTTGACAACTTAAAAATCAAAGATTGTATGGAAATTGTGTGTGTTTTTTTTTTTGTGATTTGTTTATTTTCCTTCGTTGTCATTGATAGATATGAAATTGGGAACTTAATGCAAAAATGGATAGTTTGCAAGGAATTTGGCCTCTACAAGTATCAAGAATCAAATATGCAAACACTTATCTACAAAGCCAAACAACAGCTAGTAGAGTGAAAAAGCAAGATTTGCCCAAGAAGGGTGGAATTTTTTATGAAAGTTCACATTAAACGGATATGCAAGAGAGAATCGAGTTGTAACAAAGAATTCAAAGAATGCTATATTATGATTTTATTAATGCATGAAATTATAAATCAAATAAATGAAATAACCCGATATCCAAAAAAGAATGCAACCACCATCTTTTTGCAAAGAATGCGTTTCTATTACAGCTTCGATAAAAGCCAAAGAGAGCATAAGTTGGTGTCTTTCGTAAAATATTGTTTTACTTCTCTAAAACCTAACTAAAACTGAAAAAAAATTCACCAAAAACGATGAAACGATTGCAAAATAGCCATCGTTCTGAAATATTTTTCTAATTTTATTTTTTTGATTTACCTAACATATTGACTTCTTAATTTTTTAATGTATGATATTAATTACCAAGACGATCTGATGGACTGAAACTACGTTTGTTTAGTTCAATACCTTGTACCTACTTATGAAACTAAAATGTCATGAATTTAGTTTTTTTTTTTGGAATTAAATTTTATTATGTTATTTTTTTTATATTTATGTTTAATTTTTGATTTATTGTTCTTTATTTTGTTGGAAAAGGCATCTTTTTTTTCTCAACTTAGACATTTTTTCGTCAAAATTGGTTGGCAACGCTGTCCACGTTCCCAAGTTCGGATCACTGTGCTAGAGACAATAGGCGTTTTTTTATTTTACCTGCATGATCTATATAGCTCATTGATTTCCATGTTTTACAATAATAGTGTAACATCCAACTGTTGTTGTAAACCATGGAAATCAATTATCGAAATAGATCACAATGCCAAAATAAAAAGGGCCTAATGATGACAAACAACCACCCTATAGACTTACTTTCGCTGTGACAGGCGACAGAGAATGTAAGACACCCACTTTGAGGTATATTCATAAGAAAACGACAAACTAATTACGAACGACCGAATATCCGCAAGTTTTGACAGTTTATTCGCAATAGATGTCACACTTATTCGGCTGCAAATACCAGAGAATCTAATTACGGTCGACATATTTCTGAAAACAAACGTAAACACGAAAAGTAGTCGCAATTTGTTGAGGAGAAAACAGCTCTTGATGGCCTTTTTCTTTATGGTGGACAAAGACAAAACGCCACCAAATAAAATTTTAACAAATAAATTATGCTGCCGATGACATTTCCATTTTTAAGACAAGTTCAAAAGACAAACCTGAAAATTTTTGTTTAAATTTAGTTTATTAATAGATTTTGATGTAAGATTGACAGTAACGTAAAATGTGGAATTTTCTGTTTACATCGAAAGTGGTTTGTTGGTCTTTCATGAATTCGTTCTTTCGCTGTCATATGATATTCCTCTCGACTCGATTAGGCGTGCAATTTCCTAGCTGGAATTTACTGCTTAAAAGCTAGAAGCATAAATGTCCCTAGCAGAGTTTGTAGATAATCGTTTTATTTTGGATTTCAAATTCGAAATATATGCAAATGCAACCATGTACACATTTTTATAACTTAGCAGCCTTATTTATTGAAATTTGCTAAGCGCGCCTAAATACATACCTGTATAGTTATCTATACAGCCTTTATACACCCTTCCAAAAATTGTTTTTTATAAAACATTTGTCCATGCATACTAGTTTTACAGGGCTTGCGTTAAAAAAGGTACTGAAAAGGAGAAATCTATTACATTTATCTGTCCGAAAAGATAAAAAAAAAAAAACTAAGCAGCTTGTGCGAAATGGAAAATTCAAATACAAATAGGAGAAGAAATTAACAAATTTAAATATAAAAAAGAATGATTTGGGACTCCTGTGAAACGGTAGTCCAATGCAAATTAAAACGAATTTTTAAAACAATTTTAAATATCTCATTTCTGCACATATTTCTTATCGAGGACACTTGTAGAATCTTTAAAATTGAACATAAAAACGTCGATACAATATATCCAATTTTTGATTCCATTTAAAATAAAATGTGACTGATTTTTTATGTCAAAATGACATTTCGATACTATTCCACCTCTATACCGCTACTAAACAACGTCCAAGCGCGGTTAGCTTATACAAGCTCTATACAACGTTGAATAATTTTTATAAATAAGGCTTATGCGTTTAGAGGCATTTTAAAGGGTGCATAACTGTATACAATCCTTATAATGCGTTTATAAATAAGGCTGTAGGTATATAAGTTGGCACATTGCAAAACACAATTACAAGTTTTTGCTCACTCTGGTAAAGAGAGTTTGACGGACCGCTACGGACGAAAAAAAAAATTGCTTTGTTCTTGCGCAAACACAGAGCAAGATCAAAATGTTTTCCACCTAACTGCCAACCATCAGAAAGAAACATTAAAAAAATTGTTTTTGGGAAAATGTCCACTTGATCCACCAAACGTGTTTGAACGAAACAATAATCAAAAGCCGCCAACATTAATACCTACTTGAGCTTACTTATATTTTGTAGTATTAGTAGAGAAAGCCATTAAGTCAAGACCTCATAGATGATAACTTGTGATACCAAAATTGTACATAAATTATGAAGAAAAAAATTGAAAAAGAATTGTGTCATTAATTTATAAATATGGCGAAAATTCCGTTCCTTTTTTATTATCTTTCGATGTTGATGTTTTAATTTTACCAACAACGCCTCGGTTGACCGTTCACTTAAAGCTTTGTCCACAATGTTTTTTTTTTTTTGAACGAGGGGTATCACTGAAATTTAAATTGGTTTCAATTCTCAATTGTATGAAATGAAAATGAAAATTTAATAAAAAGTTCAGACCACCCTTATCCGCATGGGTGAATGTATCTTTTAAAGCACTCACATAACACGCACTCGGCTATTTCAATTCTAAATTAATCGACGAAAATTTGTTTACGATTTCTGGACATCAATTCCTTAGGAGCATAAGCGGCCCATGTGCTAACATTTGAATAAATAATATTTGTCTTGTTGTAATTAAATTAAACCAAAACATGACAACGAAGGCAACAGTTAACTAACAATGCATTCTTACAAAAAATACTTCGGGAATGAGTAACTTATACAAATCATGACAAGTGAATCACATAACAAAAGTTGTGTTTTCGACAATGTGCACATAAAGTGGATGCAGCAGAAAGTCCTTCTAGTCCCTACTAGTAGCTTCATTCGAATTTTGTCACGCAGATAAATAATTGAATTTTGTTCCGCAAAAATGGGACGAGTTTACGCCACACTACGTATAAAAACAAATCGAACAAAAAATAGTTAAAATAAATATGAAGCTTGATTCGTTTTGTTTGGAGAGGACACAAACAGCGGCAGCCTTATTTATAAACGTATTTTAGGGAGTGTTTAAAGTTATGCACCCTTAAAACGCAAAAACCTTATTTGTAGACATTATTTACTGTTGTATAGAGCTTGTATATATATATATATTATAAACGCGATTGGAGATTGTTTAGTGCCTGTATAGAGGTGGAATAGTATCGAAATGTTATTTTCACATCATTAGTCAAAATCTGTCACATTTTATTTTAAATAAAATCAAATATAACTTGGCGATTTTTTATCCTCGATAAGTGTCCTTAGAAGTAGGTATCTGCAGGAATGAAATATTTTAAATTGTGTTATGGATTGTATTTCAATTCACATCAAATCATAGGAGTCCCAATTCTTCGAACGTTTCCTTTTTTTCCATTTATAACTTCGAACGCCGCAAATGACAATCAAAGTCTTAATACATAGGTTCGCTCGTGTACTTTCAGCATAGAAAGATGAAAAATGTCAAATATCAATAATCGAGAGAAGAATCTTTCAATTTCAAGAGAAGTCCGTAACCGATTTTCTTTCAAAAATTTTAAGAAATGTCATTTTGACATTATCTTAAAATGCAGCATCTACAAAATAAGTTGGAATTGTATTTCTTAAAAGGTAAATACCTATTAAACTTACAATTCAATTACAACATCTTCCTGCGACATCGTTGAAGACGAAAATAAACAGAGTTTTACTTGTCAAACTTTTGAGCTGTCACTTAGTTGTCAGTTTTAATTTTTAATTTTTCAGAAAGTTGAAATTCGGCGAGTAGAAAATTACGAAAAAATTATAAGAAGGGAAATGAATTTCTCTCTCATTTTTTCAATTTTCTCAGTAGGTACGAGGTCGCGTTCGCGCAGTTTCTTGTAGTCTTGACAGTTCATATTTGGCAGTCGTGAAGTAGACACGTGGCAAATTTATTATGGAAAAATATTCGATAAACCAACGTGTTTTAATCGTTAAAACATTTTATCAAAATCAATCATCGATTACTGTGACGATGACAAAGTTACGTGAAATTTTTGGGAGAATACATTTTCATTTGAATGGATATGTGAATAAACAGAATAGTCGGTTCTGGGCAATGGAAAACCCTCAAATTATTCATCAGTCACCTTTGCATCCGTTAAAAGTTACAGTCTGGTGTGCAATTTGGTCAGGAGGAATCATTGGACCTTACTTCTTTGAAAATGAAAACGGCGTAACGGTAACTGTGAATGGGGAGCGATATCGTGATATGATTGAAAACTTTTTAACGCCACAGCATGAAGTGCTTTGGGCTTGATTAACATGTGGATGTGGTATCAACAAGACGGTGCCACATCGCATACAGCCAGGATTACAATGGAATTACTGCGAGACCTCTTTCCACAACAAGTTATTTCAAGAAATGGTGATGTTGATTGGGCTCCACGGTCGCCTGATTTGACTGCTCCGGACTTCTTTTAGTGGGGATATCTGAAAAGCAAGGTTTATGCAAACAAACCAGAAACGCTTGAGCAACGCAAACAAAATATTCGTGATGAAATTAATGAAATACCGCGTGAAATGTGTGAGAATGCAATGAAAAATGTGCTCAAAAGGGCTCGCATTTGTGAGACTAACAGAAGCGGACATTTACCTGATATTGTATTCCATACATAATTGCCGACATTAAATAAAACATTTATCAATATAAGATCCATTCTCTTTCATTTAATCAAAAATTATAAACAAACAAAGTAGTATACCTTCCCGGCGGACACCCCGTATTACTGTCCTGAAAAAAAGCTTCTCAATTCAGCAGTTCAGACTCGGCATAATTTTGTAGTCCCCATCCAGTAGTGCCGAAAATTAAAACAAAAATTTTGCAAAAGGTTGGTACTGAGACCTAAGATATAAGTACGTTAATTTAGACTTTTTTTTGCAAGAAATTGTTTAAATTAAAATTGAAAATGAAAATGGTACCTTTCGAAGGCTTAAAGTTTTCCTATTAACAAAGGAGTACTTAACATTTTTTCCAGGTTGAGCCTACAAGCTCCACGATTTCCTAAACGTTTTTGACTTTATAGGACAACACGGAAAGAATTGAAAATCACCAATTGCAAAATTTTGAGTTGCAATTTACGAATTATATATTTCTCGCAAATCACAACGAAGTTTTCAAATCCATAATTTATATATATATATATATATTATTTATAGAAATATATAATTCGTAAATTACAACTCAAAACTTCGTAATTTGACATGGAAAACGGCGGAGAGTACGAAATTCTGTTTGTTGAAATTTACGATTAGAAGTACCAATTCGAGCTTCTTTTATTTGTAGTGGTTTGCGAGATTGTTTGGCGCAATTTACCACTCCAATAGATCAATTTCTCAAACACCACTTCACAATCTCAAATTGCAAAAAAATATTTGGTGATTTACCAACACTGAATGATGAATCAATTTTTTGTCTTATAATAATTTAACATAGTCCATGTACCTATCGAAATCCTTTTAAGTCCCTTTTTAATGGATGTATGTATTGTATGTATATATGTGGTATTGCTATAGTCAGCTGCAATCATGAAGCCAAATCTCCATTGTGCTTTGTGCACATTGCGTGTCGGTGTAGAGACAGGCAGTCGGTATTCAATCTTTGCTCAAAGCAATCGAGTTAAAGTTGTTTAAGTATAACTAATTCGTATTGATAGGTTGTGTACTTCTAATTATAAAGCATTCTGGAATATATTTTGTAAGTACCTATTGAATAATTCCAAAAACGCCGAAGTATGCATATAGATCTGTATTTTTTTATAATGTACATCTCGCAATTAGGAAGGAAGTATAAATTGGAATGGAGAATCGAGAAAAAATTGTAAAGGTTCGTATCAATGTCAAGTTCATCTTTTCGTGTTGTTAATTCGATAAATTAGTCAATTAGTGTTATCTAAGAACACTGTTTAGTACAGCTCAATAATACATCTCTTCGAGAGAGCATAATCATTCAGCATAATTAAACAGAGAGTATTAATGTTACCTGTAAATTTTGATAGCTCGCTGATGTTAAATTTCATTCCAACAAATTAATTCGTGAACTGTTGGTTCTTTCTTGTTCTGAGATTTATTTCTATTGTTGAATAAATATACATAATGATTTCTAAAACGTATATCTTATTCATAATGGATTAAAGCGTATTAATTGGTGTGAAGGGGCGATGATAGTGGAGGTTGTGGAATTGAGGAATTGAGGCTGTGAACGTCTCTATAGAGTATTGGGTCTATCTTAAACATATAACAGGCATTAGATAGTCAAGGAGACATAACAGTAGTCTAGTCATGTTTGTGAGTGGACCAGCCTGATAGCTATGTGTGTCGTATTTACATATATGATTACCTCTTGGTCACTAACATCTGACATTTCTCTCTTCTTTCTTTCCATCACTATGTGATTTCTCTTTACTTTAATTTTCTCTAACTTTAAATTTATTTACGAAGCATGTATTCATCTCGTATTCCCTTAAGGATAACACCTTAAGGCAATAGGTCCCAAGGTACAGAATTACGCGTGTACCATTACCAAGAAATAAAACCGGCACGAATTTAATTTTGTAGGTAGGTTAGTAGCAGAAATACCCACCCTTATCCGACGAGCTATTAACGTGCGACCACCAGCGTGCCACTTCTGCTACCGTGTAATTTAATACCTAACTACCCCCTGCCTTACAAACTTGAGAACAAAGTTTTCTAATTACACGATAAAACATTTTGAATTTAATACGGTGATGCCTTCCTTTGCTGAGATTGAAGCTTAAAAAAAAACACACCTGTAATTGTAAAGATAAAAAAACAATTTCTGAATCCCCAATTCTATTTGTTCTTAAAATAGTCATCAAGATGAAAAAGAGCCTAAACGTTCAATTATGGGAAGTCATTATTTTTTAAATTTAAAACAGATAAAAGGGATTGTTTTGTCATAACAACCTGCCACACTTCTGTGAACAAAAATGGGGCTAAATTTAAATCTTGCATGGGACACCCTCTTTAGATCGAATAAAAAAAATATTAAACTTGGGAGATATAAGTAATAAAGGAAAGGGTATCTACTGTAGTAGGCATAGTGGCTTAGTGTTAAGTATAATGGACTAATAAGCGAAGGATCCCAGGTTCGATTCCCGAAGAAAAAAACTCCATCTTAAGGTTTTCTTACACTGCGCCACATCTCGCAAAAAACAAATGGTTGTGAGAAACTATGCCTAGGGTCCCTACGGGCCTGTTGCGCCAACTATTTATTTATTTATTGTATCTACAGCTCAAAAAATGTAGACCACTGAAACACTTCGAGTCATCAGTGTCCAATCACAGTAGACCTACTTATTCCGGTGAAATTGCTTAGATAACGTTCTCTCTCCATTTTGCTCAAGATATCTGCACGACTGTTTGTGCACACATCTAACTCCCACAGACTAGGACCACTCCCAAGAAACAAAAGAAAACGAAAATGCAAATCTTCATTAGCACGATAGTATTTCAATATAGCTACCTAGATCTTCAATATATTTAAGCTGAGAAAACAATTTCCCATCAATTTGCGTTTATTCATCGACAATCTTCATAACATTTTCTTTGATTTCCTGAAATGGGGAAATTTACCATCATACACGATGAAATATAATTCATTTTCATCATTAGCACATCTATGGAATAGTAATCATTTGAGACTCGTTGAGATAGGGACTTAATCGATTTTGTTTGAAAGTATTCAATATATTTTCAAGGAAGAATTATATGATGTATAAAAGTATGTGCATCACACATTTTACAGAAAAATAAGTTCTTTTGCGGCACGAAGGAAGGACTTTCATTAAATTTTCAAAAGTTAAATCTTACAATCCAAATCTAAAAAAAACTAAAGGTGTGTTATCTTAAAATAAGCTTAAAATGAATATTTGATTCAATTAGTGCCTGGAATGATTTATAAACAAAAAAAATAATGGAGAGAGTATGCGATAACCTTTACCTTTAGATGTTAGAGGTTTCTTTTATCCGTGATGGACTGTAATTCATAAGTAATGGTCATAATAAATGGTGGTATGTACTTCTTTGTTAGTACACCTATTCAATTGACTAAGCGCCCATCACTTGGGTACCAGTTGTTGAGTAAAGCTGAGAGAGGCTGACAAATAAAATGCATCTTGTTTTTGGTAACAAGTTGAAGATTGCCTCAATAAAAGATCGAAACTCTCATTACAGCTGGTAGATTAGTTAAAGTCTTCAAATTTGTACTCTTTGAAATTAGCAACAATCCCGATGGCGCCTTCACTGATACAAAAGCCTTCTGCTTGAGATTTGTAGTTGTCTTCTGCTTGAGACTCGTAGTTGTGTACTTCCACGAGGGGCAGATTTGGTTCCATTCACTAGAACTGTAGAAAAACAGAGACCCCCAACCAATGGTAGATGGTATACTGTTTTCAAAGAATTGCAAGGTTTAAAGCTTCTGCTTGATTGGTACGAGATTTATAGTCCTTTTCAATCAGTTTTTTGCAATATGTTTTCTCTTTGAGAATATATAGTAAGATGAGTTGTGAAATAAGATTATAGAAACTTGTTTGCTGCACTCTCTGCGCACCTTTAAACATCCAAAGTGATTTGAAATGAGCTAGTCCCGGTCCAGATATTGTATACCTAAGCCAGCCAGTATAAAGTTTTACGGAAATATGCACTTTGTTTGTGGTTTGTGTACCAAAACGATGACTACTCTTTCGCATGGAACTTTTCTTATGAATATCTGCAAAGCGACTTAACTTATCAATGAATTCCCTAAGTGAATCTTAAACAGTGGTAAAAGTCAGGAACTCTCTAAACTCCATCGATATTATATACTCATTCTAGGTGAAACTGCAATCTATTGAAATGGGATATTGCTCAAGAAGACACAGAAGACCTTTTCTAACAAACCGAACCTGTGTTGGGTGCGCAGAAATCCCCTGCAAAGTATTTTGGATACCCGTCGCCGACATGGTGAATAGTTAACTTAAAGGTCGGAAAAATTTCTTTAGTAAAAGTAAATGTCCGACATGCAGCACAAGAGGCCCAGTTTTTGAGAGTATGAGGGCTCAATAAAAAGTAGGGTGGACTGGGTACGGTTGAAACAATTTCGCTTTTAGGTACCATCCATACACACTACACAGTGTGATGTTTTGATATTAAAAAAAATTAAAAATTGTTTCAACCGTCCCCATACCAGTTATTGGGGTCAGTTGAAACACGAACACAATCTTTCATTGTTACATAAACTCAGGAAAAAAAAATTGTAATTCCAACAATATTCGTTGGTTAAAATGAACCCAATATCAAAATCTTTGATTTAAGAATGAAATTGTTGGTTATGATGTAATAAAATACTTATGAAGAGTAAACTATTCATACGCTGAATACCTGATTCTTGAAAACTTTTGAACTTACAATTTTTTAAAAATCTCAAAACTTTTCGCTTAGCAATCTTTATTTTTCTGCGTGTATTTAATTAATTTTTATTTGAAATAATAGCTTTGTTTGACAATATTTATCACGTCATTGCTTTACATAGAACTAAAAATAAAATAAACAGTATTTCTACACAACAAAAAAACTAAAAAAAAAAAATTGTACTTCATTGAATTAATTAAAAATAAACAAGAGCAACATTACTTCAATTTCGATAATTCAATCGATAAAATTCAGTTGTCGGAATATTCCGAATCACAATTGTAGCAAACGTAACTATTGCCACGTTCTGTGCACTCTTCGTGAGCCCACATTTTACAAGTGATGCATTGTATCCAATTTTCACCAGATCTGCTCCCTGAATACGCTGACAAGCAGACAAGGCAATAAAACTCCTCTTCTTCTGATGATTCCAGTGCTGCATTATTAACTTTCTCCATTACGTAAGTAAGAGAAATATATTGTATTCGTACAAAATTTTGAACTGGAGATGTTAATCAATTCTGACATTAAGATGATGGGCGAACTCAAAAAAGTGGGTCGCAAAATTCTGTCCGTCTGTCCGTCTGTCTGTCTGTATGTCCCGAGGCCTACAGCCTAAGCGGCTGAACGGATTACGTTCAAAATTCGGATTTAAAGTTTGGGGGCTTACAGTTCGGGGCAGTTTTTTTTTGTTGCATGGTAACCTCAATATTAATGGTACTTCCCATACAAAATTTTCATACCAGTTTGATTTGCTCGAAAACGGCTCTAACGATTTCATCAAAAATTGATATTTAAGCTTAAGTAGGTGAGGTAAATATAACTGCATACTCAGTTTTCCGCTAAAAAATCGAGTAACGGTACTTTTGAAATTTGGACATATCTCGAAAACGGTCCATACGATTGTAACAAAAATTCATTTCTAAGGTAATATGGTCATTTCTAACTTAATGGAAAACTCAGTTTTTCTCTGTATTATCGTAAAATGGATTTTTGATAAAAGTCATTTTTGAAAAATATAGTTTTCCCTAGTTTACCTCAAAACGGCATGATTTTGACCAAAATGCAAACTTAGAATAAATTTGATGTTTTCAAAATTATTGCGTCCTTAATTTTCAATTCGAATCACTGGAAACGCTCACTTTAAAAACCGGTCATATCTCGAAAACCCCATTTTCGATTTCGATAAAAGCCTAAACCAAGTAATGCTTACATCGCGAACAATAACTTGTACTCGGTTTTCAGCTAAATAGTTAAGCAATAGTATTTTTCAAACTAAAAATTGCTAAATTTGGTACTATTTTGTTTGCGAGATTTTACAAAAACCGCTCCAACGATTTTGATCCAAAAGATAAAATCAGTATTCGAAATAAGATACGTACTTAGTTTTTCTGAAAAAAATTCGAAAAAAAATATTTTTTTTTAATTACTTACACTTCCCAATCTATTTTCACATATCTATGCTAAATTTTTACTATAATCTCCCACACTTCCGATAAAAATGCAATAACAGCTACGCAAACATCATTTTAACAAATAATTGCAGGGACTTCCTTTCACAATTAGAAGCTCCCACTTCATTTGCACCCATTTCTTTTATCTAGCATCGGTTCTCTGATCTTTATCTACCTACTTAATAAAATAAGAAAACAATCAACCGAACTTTTGATGAACGAGAAAGTTACGTTCGACCCAGTCGCGCGCTTTATTTTTTTTGACTGTCGTAACTTTTCTTTTCTTTTTTACTCCGTCCAACATTTTCTTAGCTCGCTTAGCTTTGGCTCTTTGCTTCATGCTCCTTTTTTATTTGTTCTTTCTCTGGTATATCGGTGTATATTGTAGACTTTCTGGTTCTTGGTCCTCCATTTGATTTTCTTGAAAGAGCTTCCGGTAAAGGTCGTACAGCTTCCGGTGTAAACACAATAGGACCACTATACGATATTGCTTGGGCACTTGAAGATGGTTTCCGTCTTTTGCACTGTGGTTATACCTGTTTCATCGGTGTTGCATATATCTTGGGGCTCAAACTTATGACGGTCCATGACAGTGGTAAAATTGTCTACGTTACTTTTATTAAAGCTAGTGGTATAGTGGCCCTTGAGAGACTTTTTGCTTGCGCTGCGCGTACCGACAATTCGGGGTTCCTTCTCACAAACATCCGAAAACATTCTTCACCAGCCATCTCGTTGCAATCCCAAGTCTTTGGCCGTGCTACATTACCTATATTTAATAGAAAGCTCGTAAGCTAATCTCCTTACCTCCTTTCTATATAATCCGAAATAGCCTCTGACTTTCTGGGACCCTTACTGAGAGACAGAGGTACAAAAAATTAAAATCCGCACATCTTATTAAGTATTTTGTAAGCTCTTTTTCTTGGTTTTCGGCTGTGTGCTTTATATCCCATAATGTTTTGATTTTCTCCTACCGCGCCAGATACATCTCGCTTCCGAATGAATCTTAGAAGCGAGCAATGGTTTATTCCACGCTTCTCCGCCGCTTTGCGCAATGAATAGCCTGCCTTCACCTCGTCATAAGCATCATTATATGTTGACAAGTCCACATTTCCTCTTCAAGTCTTCCTCACACCTTCTCTCGGAGCATCTATAAAACACGAAAAATAAGTAAACACATTGTTTCAACCGTCCCCCGAAAAATTGTTTCAACCAAATGAGTTTGCTCGGGTACAAAAGTAATTATCCATCTCTATCTTTCGAATTCTCTTGCAATTAAGAAAAGAAAATTAATATTCAAAATCCCTTCCTAAATTTGCTGGAGTATTTTACATCAGAAGCAGTTGTATCAGGAAAATCTAGTTCTATATTGAATTTTCATTTTGAATTTTTTCCCTAATGAAAAAACTAATATTCAACAAATTAACAATGAATATAGAGCACTTGCCGACTGCTAAATAATCCAGCAATTTAAATATTATTCAATTTGAGAATTTTGGGCTGAAGTAAATTCAATTAAAAACGAGTGTAATGAGCTTGTGTTTGAAAATATTTACAAAATTGCTCAAGCCGTTCTCGCTATTCCTCACTCATCAGCAAATGTCGAAAGGATTTTTTCTTACCAGACATTCATAAAGTCCAACTGTCGAAACCGACTTCAAGTCGACACTTGCTGGGCTTTGATTGAAACAAACTATTTGATTAGAAACTCATCCTGTTCTAAGTTTCAAGTTCAGGGCAACATTTTGAAGATGAATGTGCAAATTGAGAGTATATAAACACTGAAGAGCTCATAGATTAAAAATATAAACTTTTTTTTTGTAGGTTGGTATAGTTGTTCTATGAAGTCATTAATGTTTTGTTAATTTATTTTTGTTTATGTTTTTGAAAATAATATATTTTGAATTCACTTCTGTATACGAAAAAAAGTTTTTAATACAACTGGCTCCATTTCAGTACGATCTTACAACAGTTTTCAGTACAAATCGAAAATGGCATTATCCATCCCTGGTCTACCCTACTCAATCTGAACTATAAGTTGTATTAGTCTTTAAGCATTGCTGCCATAGTCGGAACAACACTCCGAAACATTTTAGACTACAGAATGGAACTTTCTACCATCGAAACCAAAACTGACCGTTGAACTATTCCTTTTCTAAAATACCTTCCATGGGATGTATTCCGAGAAACGGTACGAAACTATTTTTAAAAATACGGCATTTGACAGCGCTGTTGGGTAAAGAACGAGTGCTATCAACGTCGGAGTATAGCGGAGGTGTTTTGGGTTATCGTAAGCAGTTTTAAAAAAAATGTTTTCCCCATGTTCTTATTAGTTGCAGTGCAAAAACTCATTAAGTTTACCAGCTAAACGCATTTTCATAAAAACAACCAAACCAAAGCATAGAGCGTTAAAGAGTTGCCTAAAAACCACGCTGCTATGTTAACTCGATTTGGAAAGTGAAATGAATACTTGACCTGGCACCAAGACTACACAAAACCACATACACGCAGGTTTCCTGTTGTATCAAAGTCTCATTAGAAATATAAACAGGCTACCCTTTTTAACTTGCATGCGATGTTTAGCTCCGACGAGTAAGTGATTCCTTGCCAAAAAATTCGTTACCAAACTGAAAATGTCATCATAAAAAATTAGTTTCTAAAAATAACCAACCACTTGCACGCTTTATCACATAAATTAACCACGCAAGCCTCATTATTTACGAATGCTTCCCCACCTTGAAGAAGCTTGAACTCAGATCTACGTCTACATCAAGAACACGCTTCAATTGTTGCAAGAACGAGTCATTTTCTTTGAATTAAGCGAAGCTGTTATGGTTTGTTTAAAAATAGAAACACTCCTAAGACCGCAAACCGATGACACAACAGCTCTTAAAAAAAAAAAACTATTTATAAAATGATGCGGCACCCCTACTGCGTGGGTAATTAAATACACATCCGCTAAAAGACTCTTTGCAATGTTAGTGCAACCGCACTTAGAGCAGTATATTCCTCACTACCGCAATCTGTAAACACGCATTCATGCATAGGGGTCGTTTCCATTTGTAAAATGAAACGTGGACGTGAATGAATGGACGTTATAATCAGATCTCGTGGTAGAAGAAATGTAATTTTACAACCCCAGAGAGATAGAGATGAATTCCAAAGTGCATAACATTCCTTGACGTGTGAGGGCATTCATAACATTTAATTGGAACTATCCGGCATCCGCTTTCATATTGCGACCGAGATATTTTTAACTCTCGCTGGAAAATGTCTCTCATTTTATTAGAAGGGATATTTGTTTGTGACACGAGCTGTCCACAAGTAAGTGGAATAATGATGTAATAGAAGTGTTCAGACGAGCAAAGGACTTTCATTTAGTCAGGCATCATGTAGGTATGTGAGAAAAATTCAGACATTTTTTTAATACCCACTCAACGCACTCGTAATATGCTGCGGCTCGATCAAATAAATGGCAATCGGTAGGTCTAATTTCCGACTGGTCTAAATTTCGGACTCGAGCAGCTGGGACATGAGCGGTGAAATGGCAAATCGAAGTGGACACAAATCAGCTATCAGCTTTCAAACTGATTTTCGCTGGAAAAGTCGTTGCCAATTTGAAAAACAAACCCCACAATAAAAATAACTGCGCCTATACTTTCGACAACACCAAACCAGGAAACAGGACATTCATTAAACAATTTTTTTTTTAGAAAAGCGATTCAGGGCTGGAATCGGCTAAGGTGATAGTTGATTGTCGTTTTTGATTATCAACTATTCTTTGCTCTGCGTAAGGCGATCACTAAAAAATTATATTATTGGCAGCCTTAGAGTTTTAAACGTCACTTCCTTGCCGATGCTGTCATTCCGAGCAGCGGAAGTGTTTTTTTTTTAGTGTGAAAAATGTAAGTGAATTTTAGAATAACAAAATTTTCAGAAATAACAATGAAAAAAAAGTATGCGCACAATAAAAATTCTCTGAAAAAAAACAGTCCCAAAACCAACACAAACACATCTTTTGATAAGCGAAAGTTCCTCAAAAATCTAAAATAAATACGGAATAATAAATGCTACCAATCAAAAATTAATATTTTTAAATATGCATTCTTACATTGGGCTTGGAAGTTCCGAGATATTTGCTTTATTTCTCAGGTTTCTTCTTAATAGTTGGACTTTTTTGTAATTATTTTCTTCATTGCACTTCACGAATTTTTATTTGATTTTTTTAATATACCTGTTCTTTTTTCACTAAAGTATTTAATTTATTTGGAGTTGAAGCCGAAGTGCATACATATAAAAATGACACAAATGTATGAAAGCGACTCCTAACTAGCTGTCACATGAAAGTGATCGCAATAAAGTGATTGGCAATTTTATAATCACATTACGTGGACGTAAAGCTATGATTTTGATTGTCAACTATCAACTATCACCTTAGCCGATTCCACCGCAGGATTTTTATCAAAATAAATTACTTTCTTCAAACCAACAACATACAACCAAACATTGAAAAAAATAAATCGAATACAAATGGGTTGCATAAACCTCTCTCATTAGTTTTGTTGGATTTGTTTTTGATTAAAACTCAAAAGCAGAACACAATAAAATCAACTGCAAGTGGAATTCCAATATAGTGTTAAACACTTCGCTAAATGCATTTACCAGAAATGACAGTACAAACCTTATAAAGTTTACACAATACACATATGTATATGCAAAAATGCAATGAGACGATTTAATAGAAATTTATCTATAACCTTAAACAGTTTCTGAAACGAAATACATGTTTTTAAGAAAATAAGAAAATAACATAGTATACCAGTGGACCCAGCGAAATTCGTTTCGCCCAAAATAGATTTTTTGATTGATTTTTGAATTACACGGTTACAAAGAACTGATCCTAGGAGTTTAGGTTTCAAAATGATATATAGGTACATCCTCTCCATGACAGAACTTGAGTGGGTATTCCAATGCATCGTACTCGATGCGTATCATAAACACGTTGCGATTGGTCATCATTATGCCGCCGCCTAAGAACAATGTCACGGGATTGACTATTTTCACCAATGATGACTACAGCAACTTCATCAATTGACGTTCATGACTCCCAGTGGGGCGTTCGGACGATCTTCTGATCGACTGCATATTGCAGGGATGGCGAACCGTTTTAGAGCTTCGTGCCATTTAAGAAAAATAAATAATGTGCCTTTGGCGTGCATCATACAGTCTTGATCTAGTCTTTAGTGACTACTAGGAACAAAAATAAATAATTTTACACTGTGCAGCATTTTATTTGTAAACATATAATTCATTTTTGAAATTAACAGTTTTTAATTCATTTTAAAAAAAAGAAACAAATTGCAGATTAACAAAAAATAGAGAAACAAACAAAAACAATAAACAAAGAACGAACTATTTTAGTGTGCCTTTTGTTGTGCTAACTTGATGCCAAATAGTTTATCATGGCTGTATTTTGTCACTCTAAGTAAAATACAGGCTGGACTGGAGTCATCTGACAAACGTGGAAGCCTTTAATGTTATTCATTTCTGAAAATAAGGATTTGCAAAAATATGTAGACGAAAATATTGTCAATACAGCTAACGCCAACTTTTTCAAGTTTCCATTAATTTTAAATTGGCATTCTTCGTCGTATTGCCCTACAGCCTTTCTAGCTCGATTCTTGATTCCATCGCATATGAAATGCGCTAACCCCGGAGAACGCCAAAAAGAGAATTTAAAAATTCCAGATTTTCATAATAAGATCGAATGAGAGGCAAAAACGAAAAAAAACTTAGCTCGGTGTAGACTGTAGATAGCTGATGCTGTCGCTCAAAGGTGCAACGTCCAATCTGCAATTGGATTTCTCAAGTAGTGACGTGCCAATAATATTTCGTCGCGTGGCACCAATGGCGTGCCAAGCGTTCACCATCGTTGGCTTATTGTCTCCCGAACAATGACAGTACAGTGCGGAAGAATTCGACTTATTATCCTCGAAGCACTATTATCTAACTCGTGTTTTTGATGCTCGCATACCACTTTACAAATTAATTCTTCTCCCAACCATCGGCATAGTCACAAAACTAAACAATCTTAAAATAACGCAGTGAAAGACGATCAACTAATAAAAAATAACCAAAGTTTTACAAATTCACCGAAAAATCTATTTTGGAATTACCACAACTGGTTTCCTTAGGAAAATCGTTAAAACCACCAAAATCACGCTGAACTTTTGACAAATACCTAGGATCACTGTATATTTAGATCAAAAACAAAGTTGGGTAAAGCTGGGTCAGCTACATTGGAATTTCGCCAATGAATTAATTCCTCTTTTTTTATAATTTGTTCGCTCTTCGGTAAGTGGTCGATTTTGTAAGATCCGCTACATTGACTTTTGAAGGATCTTTTTCGCGCATACCTACCATCGATTTAATCGCTCTGGTGAATTATTGTAAAAACTTGTTCAATCGGAAAATTGCTTAAGCCGTTCGCCCACAATTACCATTTGAAGTTTTTTTTTCCAACCACAGTGCGCACTACAACGCTTTAGTTTTTTGAGGAAAATATTTTTTTTGAAAATTGAACAAAAAACATGAACCCGTCCGAATTGTACTACACCAGATATCTTAATAGAAACTTATTTACGTAAGTGTATTTTTTCGTTCTTCACTAAATGGGCCACACAAGGTAAGCTAAACCCATGGAAACAAATTTAAAAATGAGAAGAATATATATCTGTGGTGATAAGTTGAAGTAGCTTATGTCTTTTTTTGAGATTTTTCAGTACGAGAAAAAGAAAATTAGCATTTGCTTTTGAAAGTGTATTTTATTGTTTTCAGAAAAAGTACTGGTGCTAGGTAATTGAAATTTATTTTCAGAATAGTGATATTCGGCCTTACTAACAACCAAATTTAGACTCGACTTTAGGGCAATAGTCGAAATTAAAATAAACTGTGTACCAATAATCAAGTTATCTTCGACTTTAAGATAATCAAGACTGTAATTTTCGACCCGGAGAAAGTCGAGTCTAACCCATTAATAAAGTTTAAACGTCAGTCTTTGTAATAAATAAATATAAAATAAATATGAAATATGAAATGGACAGCAAATAAAGAGAAGCCGCAGCTTAAATTGGACGCAGGCAATGCGAGAACTATTACCTAGTTGACTGTGTCAAACCATTGGCTGATCATTGATAGAAAAACTAACAGTTCTGCAATGATAGAGTCAAAAAACCAAGCAACCATCTTTTATATTTCACTCAAAATACGACCAACTGCCAATTTCAGCAAATTATATGAAAGCACAGAAACAAATTATAACGCTTTTGAGTTATACTGTTATAATTTTGCTATAAAGTCAGATGTAGTTAAAGGACCGATTACATTGTTTGTTGGTACCTAGAAATTAAAAGTCGAAACTAAAGTTAGTTAAACTCGAGTTTACGGTTTGGTTGTTGGTAAAGCCCAATGTAAAAAATGCGTCTTGTTCTTTAAACAAAAAAAAACATAATAGAGTGGCTAATAGCATTATATAGAACTTAAGCTTTTTCAAAAAAAATGTTAAGTCAATTAAGTAACTTAAGTGACATAAGATAATTTAATAAATTTGAATTCTATATTTTTAGGGCTTATGTCAACATAAGAACAAGAATGAATAATTATAAATTTTGTTCAAAACAGCTTATGTCGACTTAAGATACGAACTTCTTGAATCTTAAAAAGTCTAAATAGCTTATGCCATAACTTAAGTGTTTTTAAAATAATATGTTTTCTTAAATTTCTATTCAATATAGACTTAAGCTATTATGTTAATGCAAATAGTGTCCAAATAAACCTAGGCTATTATGTTTTTGTTTTAATTCAATGGTTTTTTAGTGACGAAGAATTATGAGACCCAAACCAAAACAAAGCTGTAAAATCAGGGAATATTCTAGGGCAAAAAAAAAACGATTTTCGCTTATGTCGACATAAGCTACTTTAACTTATCACCACAGAATATATTTCGGTCGAATTTTCCTGAGCCAAATATTATTTTATTATTTTTGATATCCTATACGCTTTTCTCGGGCTTTTTGGCTTGGTAGAATTCGAACGGAACATATCGAAATCGAATATAAGTTTGGATAGAATACGAAATAACTTCGCAAAATATATCGTTACAATGACATGTTTCACTCTTCGTTATACTTATTTGCTTAACGGTCTCCCGACCCGTGAAGAATCTCTGCTCTCTAGAGACACTTTATCCTTCCATCCTCCAGCGCGATAGCCTTAAATGCCTTTTGTTGAATATTTAATTTTACTACTTTTTCGTGTTTGAAGTTACATACACTTAGCCGTAAATGCATTGAATGGTCTGGTTTATTAAACTGTGAAATTTAATCTATAATCAAGGTTACTTAAGGACTGCATATTTCAAACGCAAATATGTGCACTTAAAGACGGCGTACTGGTTATATAAAAATAAACCTTCAAAGGCAGTGATGTTCGCATTTTTAACAGACTTGGATCTTTTCAAAGGTAGTCTTTGACAACATCTTATTTTTACCCCTTCTTATATATCCTTCCGTATTCTCGGGGACATTATCTACGAGTATTTTGATGTCACCGAAAGGGGTTACGCACACCACTTACATTATATTGAACACATTTATCTAAATTTGTAATAACCAACCAAGGAAACTTAAGAAAGAGCAAAATTATATCCGAGAAACGTAGAAAACATTTCACTCTTTACGGCGGCACAAGGGACTGCTTATTTTGTGTACCTGTTCCAGTTATTATAAGAACCCTTTCCCGATTCGGTGTCGAACTAATTTACTACTTCAATAAAATGTAATAATGCCGCCTCAAAAATTGCTTCACCTGTTACCCAAACACCAGCCCCAACCTCTCGTCCCATTGATAGCCTTACGAAAACACTTCTTTCAAATCCAACGGTCTTAATAATAAATGAGTATGGCTACTTCAAAAGTTTTGCCTACATTGGGAAGTGATAAAAAACACTACTTCCCTTTACCAGCTGCACTAAGAATTATATTTGAAAAAAAAAAATACTAAGAAGAGTTTCAATTACTTACAAAATGTTTCCCCAAGGAACTGAAAAGGAAATCGAAAAAGAGCTAATAAAATATTTGAAAGTCTCAACTTAACTGCAATTAAAGAGTTTTGATTAGGGGGGTAGTCTTCGTTCTGTCTTGTGAAGAATAAATGAGACCAATGCCAAATTTTTTGCCATAGAATCGGGATTAAGAAGCGTCCCACTTGAATTTGGATACTTCTGAGTTGGAATGCGATTCGTTGAAGTTTTCTATTCAACCGATGATGCTGCTCTGCATTGTGAAATGGTTTGTATTTTTATAATTATACATTCATGGAGTGTTCGTATGATGACCAACTTTTGGTCAATGGAATAATATATCTTGTCCGCATTGCCGTTGTCGAATTTTGTAAGAAGTTGTTTTGGAATTTTCTCAAGGGACACCTAACGTGGGAATTTATAAATAAATTCGCCAACTTATACACTCGAAATGAGTTTTGATGGGACAATCATTGTGAATGGCAGCAAAGTTTTTTTCAAGTACGGTCGCAGTCGGCTGTCAAGTACTGACTGAGACTGACTCATATAACTTTTTGGAAAACAATCCAGAACATTCAGCAATAGTTCGTCCAGAACCATTCAATTTTGAAAGAAGTCCAGTAGTCTTAGAAAAGTACGGATTGCAAAAATACGGGAAGCTTGCCTTCCATTGGTTTCGCGTGATCAGGTGACAACTACATTGCTCTGTGTATATCGACTATCGGGACATAAAAAAAAACTGTCGTCCTTTTTAACTTTCTCCATTACGTTGAGAAAGATATTGTATTCGTACAAAATTTCGAGCTCGAGATGTTAATCAATTCTGACATTACGATGATAGGCGAACTCAAAAAAGTGGGTCGCAAAATTCTGTCCGTCTGTCTGTCTGTATGTCCCGAGACCTGCAGCCTAAGCGGCTGAATGGATTTCGTTCAAAGTTCGGATTTAAAGTTTGGGGGTTTACAGTGCGGGGCAGTTTTTTTTTTGCATGGTAACCTCAATATTAATGGTAATTCCCATACACAATTTTTATACCAGTCTGATTTGTTCGAAAACGGCTCTAACGATTTCATCAAAAATTGATATTTAAGCTTAAGTAGGTGAGGTAAACATAAGTGCATACTCAGTTTTCTGCTAAAAAATCGAGTAACGGTACTTTTGAAATTTGGACATATCTCGAAAACGGAAACGGAAATGAATTTTTGTTACAATCGTATGTTGTAACAAAAATTCATTTCTAAGGTAATTTGGTCATTTCCAACTTAATGGAAAACTCAGTTTTTCTCTGTATTATCGTAAAATGGATTTTTGAAAAATATAGTTCTCCCTAGTTTACCTCAAAGCAGCATGATTTTGACCAAAATGCAACCTTAGAGTAAAATTGATGTTTTAAAAATGATTGCGTCCTTAATTTTCAATTGGAATCACTGGAAACGCTCACTTTAAAAACTGCTCATATCTCGAAAACCCCATTTTCGATTTCGATAAAACTTTTGAAAACCAAGTAACGCTTACAATAACTTGTACTCGGTTTTCATCTAAATAGTTAATCAATAGTATTTTTCAAACTAAACATTGCAATATTTGGTACTGTTTTGTCTGTCAGTTTTACAAAAACCGCTCTAACGATTTTGATCAATATCAAATATGAAATCGGTATTCGAAATAAGATCCCGTACTTAGTTTTTCTTAAAAAATTCGAACAAATCAATTTCTTAAATATTTTTCAAAAATGACTACCCAAATCCCGATGCGTGTTCACATATCTTCGGTGTATTTTTGAAATAATTACAATGCCCCTCTTCCAATGAAAATTCAATAACAGCTACGTAAAACTTCTTTTTAGCAACTTCTCATTTTTTCAACCATATTGAATATGCTTATGCACCCGAATAATAATTCCAACTTGGAGCTTACTTACACAATCAGCAACTCCCACTTCATTTGCACCAAAAGTTTTGATGAACGAGAAAGTTACGTTCGACCCAGTCGTGCACCTTATTTTATTTTGCATAACATACTAGAATCTACGAGAGCAAGGTTTTCGTCCTTTGGGAAGAGAAGACGCGACTCGCTTCCTAGGGACTGTAAGACTTAAAAATTTAAGTGCAGATTCAACACCGTCCTGTAGGTACCTCAAGGCTCTGTTTATGCGTCATAGCATAGTCTTTCCGAAAAAAATCTTAATGTTCATCATCAGATCAAGAAGAAAAATTGATGCCCAGCTTATCGTTGAATAAGAAAAAAGGTTGCACAGTGAGTAAGTGCATAGATGCATCCCAGCCAAAGGTGATTTTTTTTCAGCTTCAATCCTCATCCTCACCACATCTGTAGTGACGGTTAGGTCAATTATCATTCTGACAACAAATTGAAAATGAAAACTGAGTTTGTTCTGAAATAAAATAAATCTTGAGTCCCTTTGAGCACCATGGAAGATACCAATTTTGATTTCGAACTTTCGAGCGATTTTGATCACATATACAAGGTGCTTGAACTTTGTACATAAACTTAGAGAAAAGCGTCTGATAGGTGGTTGTTTACCAAAATACCTCACCATAGGTGGATACCTATACCTTTCCAGAAAATAAAAATTCAGATTTATTCAGAGAAAAAAATTCTTACCAATTTGTTGTAAGACTAAGTTTGTGTAAACATTATCGCATATGGATGTAGAAGGATGAGGGCAAACTCTCAATACTTCTCAATGAACGCATGGATTTTCCACCTCGTTGCCATCAACAAGGCGACGCACGTTAGACGATGTCAAGTCGATGTCATGGAAACATTGAAACCTTTCAGAAGACGTTCTGAGAATGTGCTAATCTTTTCATCTTTGTGTTGGGCATATTTTTGCTGGTAGAGAATCGTTTTCGAGATCACTAAGGATGTACACAAACATTCAGAACGCTTAAGGCCTGCCACCGGGTATTTTTCTCTAATTGGTTTCCAGGAATCTAAAAATGTTACCCGCAGAGAGAAAACTCAATCAAATTGATATCCTCCTAAACCTAGGAAACACACACTCTTTCCTTCTATTTTGAGAAACAAAAGCCACCCTCTTAGCATGAGATTGCAAGAACCTAGAAAGCAATTGCCGAGAAATGGCGTGATTGGAAGGAAATTTAATTTGTGCTCGCATGAAAGTGTTGGCTTAGATTAAATCGACGACGTGGGTAACACGGCAATTACACACTAACAGCAATATTTAATCATCAAAGCCATTTTGCTCTCCAAACAGATGGGGGAATTACATTTTGATTAATAGTTTCAGTTTGATGGAAATTATGTCAACATGATTCGAAGACTCAATCTGTAGGGTGGGTAGTAATTTAATTAAGCATTTCATTAGAAACTCAACTCAATTCAAATACGTATAAGCAGTGAGTACCTCTTAAAGCAACTTGCAAGGAAAGTGTCAGAAACCCGCTTTCATAGGACCACAGCCTTTCTGCGCCGTCACTCAGCAATCCACTCTACTATCTAATAGTGGACAGAAATCCTAGGCTTCAGATAGGCCAAAGGGGAAATCCTGCCATTTTTGAAAAATGACAACAAAATCCCAAATCTACGAAGGCACCATATCAAAAACCTTGTAGGCTACAGGTCACCACGGTTGGCGATACCACCTAAAAAAAAAGGGACATAGACAACTCCCCGGAATGTCCGCCATGTCTCGAAGAAGACTCTGTTCTTCCGGGAAATACTAAGTCCAGATGAACTGAAGAAGTCCCTTGCGGAAAACATCATCAGCTGGATTAGAGAGGTAGAAACTCTGTTGGTCTAAATACTATTTTCTGACAATCTCGGCACAATAGATATTGTAAATCGACGTACCTCTTCATCGCCTTCTTCATTTAAAAAAAAAAAAACACACTTCTTAAATCCTTATAGCTCTTTTCTTAACATCAGGTAGCTGGAGCACAAGATTTCGGTTAACTGATTTATAAAAGTGCATAAATTTGGGCAACACCCACTGAGATATTTTCGGTAAGCTATGACGAATCAATTCACACATTTCATACGCTGCTGAGTAGGATCTGTTATGAGTTCTTTACTCAAAAGGTAAAGTGGCTTAAGTCGATTTAAGCCAAAAACATTATTTTTTAAATATTTGAAATTAGAAAAAACTTTAAAACTGTTTTTTCTTCTGTTACAACGACTTAACTCAATGAAAGTAAAAACATTGCATTTGGAATTCGTAATTCTGAAGTAAATTGCAGCCTTCTACTCAAGGTATTACTTTTACAGGAATTTTTTTTAAGTTTAAAATTTCTCACCTGAAAAATATGAAAAATCGACTTAGCCACTGTACCTTTTAAATAAACTGTTTAAACAAAACCAATTTTAGTAAAGAATTCTTCAGTCGATGGGCAATCATATGAGATTTTCAATTACAAGCTTTAGTTCAATATAGCCCGTTTGAGGTGAAAAGATTATCCTTTCAAACAAAGCATTGATTTGTGGCATTATTTAAGACCCGTCTTCCTTGTAATATGCAAAGGAGTATGCAAAGTATGCAGTAAAGGCAAATAAGCGCAAATTATCCTTTTGTTTTAAATTGGATTACAGAATAGGTTCGAAGTTAACTACACGAAACTGTAATTAGTAATTGTAACTGCATGTAAATCTGGATGTGTATTTGTTCTGGCAGGAAAAATAAGAAAGTAGGTATGTTGCGACGGATCTGGCAACGTCGGAAGGCAAAATATGACAAGCTGTCAAGCGTGCGCCACGTATTTGATTTCTTTTCACATTTTAATTGCGGTTAGGAGATTTGTGGAAATCTTTGGCAGAATTTGCGTTGGGAATATTAGAGTAAATATAGATTACACAGAATAAGTATTAAATAAATATTATTGTCATTTGCACGAATTTTTAAACGAATAAAACTGATTTGTGGTAACTAATTACTAATTGTTCTTGAGGTTGTATCGTTGCGGAAAATTCGAGAGCTCTTCTCAATAAGGTAGATAGTTTAAAATTACTGACATTCGGAAGCTGTGCTGGCAGTTAAGAATATTCAGTGTGAACTTATTAAGACCTTAATCATCTGAACCTTGTTGATTCAATTAATTGAATTTTTTATATATTTAGTTGTTATGTGGAAATGGTGCTGATGTGGTTGAGTTCAAGAGTCTTATAGCACATCTAATAAATTCAGATTTCGTCATATATTTCTATAGCTTGTTTGTCGAATCAAAAAAAACCCGAGGGTCTTTTAATAACTTTTCGGTGCACTGACAAAAAAAGCAAAAACCGCTCCCAAAAAATGTCCGTTTTACCTGAATTTTTTTATTTTTAATTTTATTTATTAAAATTATTTAAGGGAATGAATATAAATTTGACTTTGACATAATTTGTTGACAAATAAGTAAAACATAAAAAAAAATATTTGAAACAATAGCCATACATTTTCATTCGCAATTAAATTCAGGTGGCTACTTGGCAAAAGTTGGCTTTTGTGACAAGGAGCATTATCCTGCTCGAAAATAAATGACTGGTAATTGTTTAAATTGGCCTGATTGTTTAAGGTTTATTCTGGTTCATTGTTCCTTCACTTGGAACCAGCGTTGCCACAATGATACAAGTCTGTGGCCACAAGCAAAAACCGCTTAAGTCTAAATATATAATTACCGGGAAATGTACTTTCAAACTTCATTATTAAATATGCTGTTAGTTATGAGAATGAGCTAAGCGGTTTTTTCTTTTTGGTTTATTTCAACGAAAATTAAAGTATAAATGCCAGGATTTTTTTCTATGGTAGAACAGAGCACGCGTATTATAATGAAGCGAAAATCTAATTTTTGTCTTAAGTCGACTTAAGCGGTTATCGCTTGTGGCCACAGAGTGTAACAAAAGTGCTACATTTTTCAATTATTTTATAATTTTGTTACAATGTTACTTTTTTCGCTTTGTTGCACTTTTTCCCATTCAAATCTTTTTTTTTCTCGTTAAAAAATATTGAAAAGTTGAACTGGCAGCATTTTTTTCTTTGGAACAAACTTCTACCAATTTCTGTCAATGTATTTTTTTGTTTACACAGCGCACGAGAACAACATTTTTCTGTCTTCTACGTCGCTTGCTAAATGAAGTTTGTGAAATAGAAATTGAAATCTACTTCGATCAATAATTTTGTTTCTTTTTTTATTTGTTAAACACAAAATGGACAGGTAGGTTAATAAATATTTTTTTTTTGTAAATTAGAAAATAACAATTTTTTTTCAGTTTGTTACATTTTTTTCCACTGGTTACACTTTTTGAAAAAATTTGTTACACTTTAAAAAAAAACTGCGGCAACATTGCCTGGAACCAAATCTACATAGCCGTTGAACGATATACAACCCCAGAACATTACAGACCCGCCACCATGCTTTCGGCTCTGAACGAGGAAGCGTATTTTTGACAAATTATTTTTTGGACCCGAACATTTTTTTTTTCGGTGATCCATGAAACACAATTGTACTCCCTTTCGACCACAAGACTCGGTTCCAGAAGCTGAATGGTTTACTTTTATAGTCTTGGGCGAATTGTAGCCAGTTGATTTTGTTTCCGGCATCTCATACGGTACATCAAATTCAACATGGCGCCTCCGAATCCTCATTTTGTGTTAAAAATATTCCCGATGAAAAAAAAAAACAAAACCGAAATTAATTCAATGGTTGATTTATCAGTACAAAATACATAAAAGTTAAGCGGATTATAATTATGCAATGTTAGCGGTTAGGTTAGGTAAGGTGGTTGTCTGGAAAGACACACTTAGACCAAAGTTTCAACATAAATAGTTTTGTTCAACTGAAAAAAATGGTTGTAATGATAAATGAATTTTGTCAATACAACTTCAGTTTTATCAATTTGAACGATATTTTGTCAAATGGATAAAACTTTTACTACAAAACTACTTTGTCAGATTAACAAAACAAAATTTTCAGTTTAATAAATAGATATTGTCTCAATTGAACAATTTTATTGTTGAATTAACAAAGTTTTTGTTATATCCATAAAAACAGAAACAAAATCACTTTTGTAAATGTTTGTAAAATTGACACACCTTATCCAAAATGTTTGTTAGCCAAACAAAATACAGATTTTCAATATTAGAAACATTTTGTTGAAATGAATAAAATGTTTGTAGATATGACATAAATTTTGTAGAATTAACAGCACACGTGTTAAATCCATAAAAATACATTTTAAGTTTTGCTCTCCTTTAAACGCAATGCTATTGATGGCGTCAATATTTCACACTCGAGTTTGTTAGTGCTCATAAATATAACCGGTAAAAGTGAATAAAAACGCAACATTTTAAGACTAGGAAATTGAATAAGGACATAGTTAATAAACTAAACCTCTCTTCAATAAAAGAAAGCAACATATGGAAATTGTGGAATATCTAAAAGGTAAGTGAATAGGCATATTATGTACATTGAAGATAAAACAGCTGAACTTACAGCTGAGGAAAAACATGTCCGTCCAAGCCAGATCAAATTGTGCATAAATACGATTGTATTGAAGAAAATAGGATTGTGCACATCCTGGGCTCGCTTAAATTTTAATTAATTTTATCTTGAAAATGTTGTGTTGTTAATCCTTCGGAAAATTTCTTGAATCTTTATCAGGTAAATACCTCTGTGTTCGTATTATTGAAGTTTCGATGTTAACAAAAGTATTTGAATGAAAAAAGACATTTATATATAGGTACATATACAATACATATATATTATCTTATCTGAAAGTGCAATTATCTTACTTTTCTACGTACTAATCAAAAATTGTGAATATTTATTTAGATTGTGAAATCGATCGGGAAGCCCTGGCTTATACAACGCCAAAACATTTGGCAACACTTTTCTCTATGTATAAGGATATATTATTCAGAGTGCATATAAAATAATAAGTAACATTAATTTATTTAACTTGTATAATTACTTTTTTTAATAAATCTAATTATTAAACTTTTTTGTTTTGCTTATCATGTATTATTATTTTACAATAGTATTGTAGACATATTTTGGATACAATTTATTTATTTAGATAAATACTTATTTCGTACCTTCAAAATGAAGCTAAAGGACAACTGCAAGTGAGTATTAATCATATCGACAAAATAGTTTATTTAATTCAACAGAACAATAAATAAACAAAACACAGCTGCAGTATTGAGAAATTATTTCTGTACAATCAACAATATTTGCTGTTGATTTAACAAAATACAATAGCTGAATTGACAAACTAATTGATATTATTAACAACTTTTTTGCTAGTTTTACAAAAAGACAAAGAAAAAATTGATAAATTTCATTGTAAAAGCAACAGTTAATTGTTGATTTGACAAAATAGCAACGGTAGAATTGGCAAATCTCTTTTGTAAAACTAACAACATTATGATAAATTTAACAAATTATTTTTATACGCACAAAGAAACGATTTTTGTGAACACAACGACTTTTTTATCATCACAACAAAAGTAAAACGAGATAAAACTTATTAAAGTTTTGTCGAATTGATAGAAACATTTTGTTGGTCGTATAATGACAAACAAATTGTTGAATGAAGACCCATTTTTATCAAATATACCAGGGTTTTATTTTCAGTGAATAGCCACTCAAAGCAATTTTTATACATTATCCAACTAACTGTAACTAGAAATACTAAGGAAAATATAAGAGTTTATTGCTTTATTTTTTTCACTCCTACCTCGAGATTTTCATTAGTTACACCTGGATTTTTAAGATTCCCGTGCATCCCACTTAACCCCCACTGCAGCAGTTGCGGGAATACAAATGAGAGAGAAACTGTCTCACATTCCTCTGCAAATGTCTTGCACCAGCAAGAGCCAGATGGCGAACAGTCTAAAGGGATTAAAATATTATCCGTGTCCTCAACTCTACAGAATGGGTATAGGTACCTAGTGCATCACACCCTCAACAACCATCATAAACCAGGTCACACGAGTCGTGATAACAAAAAGGCACATCGTAGTACTACTTGGATTAATTCTGAATCGTTCCCTCCACCTTACCATGCATATATAATAAACTGCAGGTGGTTTTAGGTCTGGTACTTAGTTGAGGAATCTAAATTCTTTGCAGGTTGTGAAGGTTTCTTTTAAATAATTGCTTTTCTACTTTCTTCTTAACTACGGATGCCCAATTCAAATACAACTCATCTCTATCGATGTTTATATTTGGAATAAAAACAAAATGAAATGAAATTGTAAAAATGGGGTATTTCCACTTTGTCTCGTAGCAAATAGGTCAATGTGTGGTTTAAAAACAACACCGTGCGGTTTTCCATTCCATTACTGATTGCACAAATTAAGCTTAAATGCCGAGTGGTTTACCAATGAGCCATTAATTAATTAAAAGGAAGAAAACACGTCAATAAATCATCAATTTTGAAAGCTTATTCGGCTAGCTTTATGCCCATTACCCTGAAATCCGTAGATCGAAATAATATTTCAGAATATAATTAAGTTGATGATGCCAACGTATTTCGTTTCAATTAATTTGTGGGAATTAAATATTCATCCTCTTTACAGTGTTTATTTCATCAGTGTGGGCTTGGTGGTAAAAGTACTGTAAAATGTCAGACACATTGAATGATTAACAAGGTTTGACTGAAGAGATGTGCTCCCATAAGGCAACAATATCGCCAACACTTAAAGAAAATGTAAATATATTTCTATCTTAACATCCATCAAGCCGTCAAAAATTAAACTTTTTTTTTGGTACGTTTTAGAATTTGTTCCGCCCTTTTAGGGAAAGCATGTGCGTCCACGGTCTTACCCTTTATCCGAGAATGCCAAAAAGGCAATCAAATCTGTGATTTTTCCAGAAATTAATGGCGCCAGACTTTTGGCGAAATTGCGTGACAAGCGAAATGTTGACGCACAAAATGGTTTCATTTCTATTTCGCAGTAGGTTTGAGGCACGGTATTCGGGCAACTTTAACGGCAAACGCTTTGCTGGCATTGACCACTTTGGTGGCACTGTCACTGTTGACAGAGAAAAATAAAATACCCCAAAAAAAATTGTGTTCAGCGAATTTTACCCTTTCGATTTGGGAGGGTAGTCAATTTTTTGCAATGAAGATGACTTTGACTTTTTGTCCGTACATGTATGTACAAATACAGGGTCCGCCAAATAACTTGTTTTGTTTTTGAAAATGCTATAAAAAAAAAATACTGAATATTTTCTCAAATTTCTTTTTTTATTTGAAAGTACAATCCTTCCGGTTAATAATGGAAAATAATTTCATTCAAATGGCTGCCTCGGCTTAGTATCAAGATTGAAACTGTATCACTGGCGGCCTACAACGATCCCCCACCGTCGGAAAGATTTCTTCAATGTAGATCAGCGGGTATTTGCACTGAGATAAATGTTGATTGGCTCTTCTAGCGATACCGCATTTGGGTGTGGCAGACTGAATCCATCAAACTCTTACCACTAGTCATTACAAGAATGATTGACGTTTATTGAGCAAGTGGTGAAATGTATTTGCGGATAAATCAATCCGGACTATGGACAACCAAATGTTTAGATAAATTTTGTACCTGCACACCTCCGTAGCAGCGACAATAGGTCCTACGAATTGAAACGGTTATACATTTCTGTGCAAGTCCTATTCTGTATTTATCGTTTCAACAACAAAAAAAATCGTATTAGCTCCGATATGATTTGAGTGATTGACCTAGCGACTGTGAGAAAGGAACTCGAAAGTAGCTAGTAATGCTGCTCCATCTGCTGGATACGTACTCTTTTGATCTATGAATGAACACGAATGAACACTAAAAACTGAAGAATTGGTGGGGACAAGTCTAGTAAAGAATGTTATCCCTCAGAAAAACAAAAAACCTCAACAATATCTATTCAAATAGAGAACACAAAAACTTGCCCAAGATGTATTCGCAAAAGCCGAACTCATAAAGTTAGTTCTATGCCAGTATTCCGCAATCGACAGCTGCCCTTAAAAAATGTCATCGTCTAAACTCAGCCTGACCTATGCGCCAGAGTCATTAAACGATATTGTATTTCATACATAATGGCATACCTGGACTTTCCAAAAAAAAATCGTTAATACCTCACACCCAGCCTGATTTATTCCACTTCAAAATCGACCCGAAAATCCCCTCACAATGACGATTAGGTGAGGAACAGAACGAGCTACAAAGTTTCCATTCTGCTCGCGCACCTTTACTCAGTATTTTCCTAAGAAAAAAAAACATTCATGTTTCCTATAAAGCTTTCTATCAATTTTAAATCAAACCAAATTAGTTTCATCTGATTTCACATTGTCAGGAGATTCTTTGATTGAAGACGGCTCTTGCCACCATCATTTACATTATTTGCCAACATCAAACACAAATATTTGTGCTTTAAAGAGATAAATCCAAAGCACCGAATGCGGTAAGAATATATTTGTTAGCAAAAAAATAGGCAACGAAATCCGATTTCCTGAAAAATAAATAAAGAGTAAGTTGATGCAAATTGACAAGACCCATTTACAACAGTGAAATAAAATCAATGCGACTCACTGCGGGTACAAAACTTTGGATGTAGCTGAGGTAGACAAAAAGCAGGATTAGCGTTTTGTAACATCTTAAATCAGAGAAGGATTATTGCGAGTTTAGTCGAGATAATTCAATTCTTGATTTGACAGTAAGAATTTTACTTGTTTACAGTAAAATGAGTTTCAATGCTGATTGAGATTTGTGAACGCGATGACAACTTAGCGAAGCGAACGGCTCCGATTTGAATGAAATCTATACCTCGTGCATTGTACATGTACAGAATGACTTTTAATTTGTTTAAATAAAATCACAGTTAAAATGCATTACAAGCTCACAACGCCTGGAACCTTGTAGGCCTTAAATGGAGTTTTACTGAAATATTCCTTCCAGTGGCAAGTATATATTTATATATGTTGTGCCTGAGAAAAGGTTACCTAAAGAAATCTGTTTTCAAATAAAGCTTTCGTTTAGTTTCATTCAGGCTTACAATATAAAATCCACTTACTTCTGTTAGAGTAGAAAAACACAAGCCTTGACTGTACAAATCAGAGTGAGTATATATTCAGTATAGATAGTATGTATAAGTATATAATAGAAAAAGTAATAGATTATTAAATTTATGTGTGGCTATTGCAAGTATGCGTTCAATGTACTAGGAATATTAGCGTAGTTAAATAATAATGCTAGTACAATTATATAATTCAATGATATTGTTTAATACGTATGGAGTTGTAAGAGATATTCAACAACTTCTACAATCAAACATAAAACATTTGACAAATCGACTCAAACACCCGTCCATAGATGGAAAAGTTGCATGCAAATTCGCAACGATTTTGTATAGAGATACAAAAAACAGCTATACAAGAACAGTAGGTGTCAAACAACCGTATCTGTGACTTGTGGGGTGTCAATGGTACCGAGGTACGATGTGATGACCCAAGTAGCATTCGAATACACATTTTAGGCCTGGCGACGTTCTGGTGTCAATTTGTGATCTTATTCAGGAACTTATGTTTCGAAACAACGAAGTAACAGTTCCTTTACTGTTTCGGAAGTGGCGCGACTCAGAGTAGGAATTGTTTTTGACGCAAATCCTACATAAAGGGTTTTTCAACAGGGACGCTACAAAAGTAGAGCGACAGGGACAGCAAACGACGCCGAATTTCTTGCCGCTCTTTTGACATTTCTCTTCAGTAAGGTTTGCCATTTCATACGAAATATATACGAGCCAACAACGAGTCGAAATTATTAAAATTTACTACCGAAATTCGGAGTCAGTGGCCTCGACGTTAAGAGCGCTACGTCCAATTTATGGTCGTCATAATCGTCCTAGAAGATCAACAATTGAGCGTCTAGTGGAAAAATTTTAATCCACAGGCACACTACAAAATGTTCCCGTGCCAGTGAGACAAAGAAGTGCCCGTAGTATCGAGAATATTGCTGCCGCTGAGGCTTCAGTTGAAGAAAGCCCAAATGTGTCTCTCACACGTCCTTCTCAAGCGTTGGGCATCTCTGTGACGTCGTTGTGGCGAATTTTGCGAAAAGATCTTGGCCTACATCCTTTCAAAATTAAATTGACGCAAGAACTGAAGCCACTTGACCACCAGAAGCGTCGTATGTTCGTGAATTGGGCTGAGCAACAACTTGAAAATGATTCGGATTTTCATCGAAAAATCATCTTCAGCGATGAGGCTCATTTCTGGCTGAATGGCTTCGTCAATAAACAAAATATGCGGTATTGGTCAGGCAGCAATCCACACGTACTCCATGAGTCATCATTGCATCCCGAAAAAATTACGGTTTGGTGTGGTTTATGGGCCGGCGGCGTCATTTGGGCCGCACTTCTTCCGAGATGATAAAGACCGGCACGTTACTGTGAATGGGAATCGCTACCGTTCAATGATAACCGAATATTTTTGGCCCCAATTGGATGATATGGACTTGGAGGACATGTGGTTCCAACAGGATGGAGCCACAAGCCACACAGCGAATGTCACAATCAATTTATTGGAAACCAAGTTTGGAGAACGTGTTATCTCACGAAATGGTCCAGTCGCTTGGCCGCCTCGGTCGTGCGATTTATCACTGTTAGACTATTTCCTGTGGGGCTACGTCAAGTCTATGGTCTATGCCGACAAGCCAGCGACGATTGATGAACTTCGTACGAATATCGAACGTGAAATTGCAGCAGTATCGGCCGATTTATGCTTGAAAACCGTCGAAAATTGTGTTCAGCGTCTGAACGTACGTAACGTAATTTCACAGGAATAAAGAATTTCATTGATATCCAAAACCGTTTTTGTTTTATTTAAAAAAAACGTTTGTAGCGCTCTTATTGAAAAACTCTTTACCATCTTTGAACACACAATTTCAGCCCAAAGTGTGAGGCCATGTGTGTTATGTAGCAAAATAATATTCTGACTGCATCAACCATTTCATTATTAAAGAGAAAGTAGCTACTGAAATTTTATGGGGAACATCATTTTTGAAATGTTACTAATGTACTTCGATCCTTCGATCGAACCTTGATCCTTACAAAATATTCTATATTTAATCAAAATCTGTCTTATAATTACTTATCCTATTTTAAATGCTGATAGGGAGCATTATAAAATCAGTATAAAATAAATCTACGAAGTCTATATAGACATAATAGTAAAATGTTAATCTATTTAATTACACCAAATCCAGCAAAACTGTAAAATTAAAATTTCTTATTTTCCCTATTCTTTTTTTTTAATACAAAATGGATACCTAACAAATTCCTATTTGGGAATAGTGGTTACAGCTAAATATTCCTAATTAGGAATTGTGTGCACGAACACACATCTCCACACACGCTGCGGACATAATGTTTCATTGAAGAAACAATTTTGACAGAATAACGTACCTGTGTAGATATAAAACTCCAAGATAGGAATATTCCTAAATGGGAAACCACTAAAGCAAACAATTTAAACGATTTCCGAGGTACCTTTGAGGAAACTTCTCGTTTGTTTGTCCACTTCAAACGAAATCCCAAAAAGACACCCTGTTTGCATTGGTCCCTTCCCTATGGTTAGTGAGAAGGGCATGCTTAATATATGCTTCTCATGTAAGTGTATCAGTCTATGTATAGATAGAACTTAAGAGAAGTTATGTTCTTTGTCTACAATCAATTTGCTATAAACTGTGAATATGGCACGAAGGAGACTCTATATAAGACCTTCATCATCCTACCCCTGCTCTGTTGTGCTGAATCATTCGGCCTTACTAATAATCAAACACTAAAATCAACGATTAGCTGGTTGCCAGCTTTAGTGAAAATGTACAGCATTAGTGAAACGATACCAATAAACGATCAGACCTCCACATTTCTTAGAATCTATTACTTTTGTTGTCATCGCAGAATTCAAATTTCATAATCGGTTTTCGTAAAAAAATAAGGTCGAGGGTTTATTTTACATCGAGAATTATTTTCTAAAAAAAAGGGAATATATGAATCGCCAATTTATTTTGCCCAACAAATATTTCTCAAAGGCTTCTTGAAGTTTATTATCATAGACAAATCATACATACATAGTTTGGTATGTCTATGTTTATTATATGTAATCAAAAAACAAGACGCAAAATAGGAAATGTCAAAATATCCGTTGATCTGTCAAATATCATACGCAAATCAGTAATGTCCTATCGTTACGGTGACCATTCGTCCTCTTTTTGAGAGGACAGTCCTCTTTTTCTCTACTATGTCCTCTCTTATTTTTTACTAAAAGAAAACAAATATGCGAGATTGTGATTGTAAATTCTTACAAAGCTGTTGTTAGATGGTAATCTTGTATTGATTTTTTTTTAGAGACCAAATCAATTCCTTTTATCAAACCTACAAATTTTGATAGTTAAAATGTGTTTCAAACATTTTTGACGGTATAGGTATTTTTACTTAAAAAAAAGTCATCTTTTACCTATGTGATTAAAAAAAATGATCATCGTACCTATCGTTCGATGGGACACAATTTTCGGTACTTTTTAGAGTACGCTTTTCTTTGATTTCTAATACAGGGTGTCCGCCGGGAAGGTATACTACTTTGTTTGTTTATAGTTTTTGATTAAATGAAAAAGAATGGATCTTATATTGATAAATGTTTTATTTAATGTCGGCAATTATGTATGGAATACAATATCAGGTAAATGTCCGCTTCTGTTAGTCTCACAAATGCGAGCCCTTTTGAGCACATTTTTCATTGCATTCTCATACATTTCACGCGGCATTTCATCACGAATATTTTGTTTGCGTTGCTCAAGCGTTTCTGGTTTGTTTGCATAAACCTTGCTTTTCAGATATCCCCACAATAGTCCGGAGCAGTCAAATAAGGCGACCGTGGAGGCCAATCAACATCACCATTTCTTGAAATAACTTGTTGTGGAAAGAGGTCGCCTCAAAAAACGCCTCGGAAAACACCTGAAAAAACTCCTCGGAAAACGCCTCGAAAAACGCCTCGAAAAACGCCTCGAAAAACGCCTCAAAAAACGCCTCAAAAAACGCCTCAGAAAACGCTTCCAAAAACGCCTCAAAAAACGCCTGAAAAAACGCCTCAAAAACGCCTCAAAAAACGCATCAGAAAACGCCTCGAAAAACGCCTCAAAAAACGCCTAAAAAAACGCCTAAAAAAACGCCTCGAAAAACGCTTGAAAAAACGCTTAAAAAACGCCTCGAAAAACGCCTGAAAAAACGCCTCAAAAAACGCTTTTGAACTATTGTACTCTTGAACTTTTGAACCTTTGAACCTTGAACGATTTTTCCGTTTTGAAGAAAAAAAAATGCTTCTATTGTTTAATGTTTAAAAACGTTGTATCTTTTATTTTTAAGATCGACACTTAACTTATTTGTCGGTTTTATTTCAAACACTGCGCTGGACAGACTTTATCGAAAGTGAAAGATCTTTGAGTGTTGTTTGGTAAGCATTTTACATTTTACGCTGTATATTGATTGAAATTGTTCCTTATAGATCGCACCTCTATGCAATTCAAGTGGTTTTTACTCAACTTCAGTCTCATTCAGTTTTCAGACATCGAATTGAAAAAGTGAAAATTTTGTAATGTAAACCCTCAGGAAATGAAGCTTTAAGATTCCCTTCCTACCCTTCCCTTAGGGATAGCTCTGGTGCTCGCTTTTTCTTTTTCTTCAATTTCTCGTTGTCCAATTACCACTGCCAAAGTTAATATTGGACCGATAATGGAGCTCTTGTTGATACCACATGTTAATCAAGCCCAAAGCAGTTAACGTTTTCAATCATATCACGATATCGCTCCCCATTCACAGTTACCGCTACGCCGTTTTCATTTTCAAAGAAGGTAAGGTCCAATGATTCCTCCTGACCAAATTGCACACCAGACTGTAACTTTTAATGGATGCAAAGGTGACTGATGAATAATTTGAGGGTTTTCCATTGCCCAGAACCGACTATCCTGTTTATTCACATATCCATTCAAATGAAAATGTTTCTCCCAAAAATTTCACGTAACTTTGTCATCGTCACAGTAATCGATGATTGATTTTGATAAAATGTTTTAACGATTAAAACACGAATATTTTTCCATAATAAATTTGCCACGTGTCTACTTCACGACTGCCAAATATGAACTGTCAAGACTAATGTTTACCAAAATGGCGGAAAAACAAAGTAGTATACCTTCCCGGCGCACACCCCGTATTACTGTCCTGAAAAAAAGCTTCTCAATTAAGCAGCTCAGACTCGGCATAATTTTGTAGTCCCCATCCAGTAGTGCCGAAAATTAAAACAAAAATTTTGCAAAAGGTTGGTACTGAGACCTAAGATATAGGTACGTTAATTTAGACTTATTTTTGCAAGAAATTGTTTAAATTAAAATTGAATTTGAAATGTTGCCAGGGGTACCTTTCGAAGGCTTAAAGTTTTCCTATAAACAAAGGAGTACTTAACGTTTTTTCCAGGTTGAGCCTACAAGCTGCACGATTTCCTAAACGTTTTTGACTTTATAGTATTTACAACACGGAAAGAATTGAAAATCACCAATTGCAAAATTTTGAGTTGCAATTTACGAATTATATATTTCTCGCAAATCACAACGAAGTTTTCATGGATTGATACAAAAATTCGTAATTTGACATGGAAAACGGCGGAGAGTACGAAATTCTGTTTGTTGAAATTTACGATTAGAAGTATCAATTCGAGCTTCTTTTATTTGTAGTGAATTGCGAGATTGTTTGGCGCAATTTACCACTCCAATAGGTCAATTTCTCAAACACCACTTCACAATCTCAAATTGCAAAAAATATTTGGTGATTTACCAACACTGAATGATGAATCAATAAAATCTTATAAAAATTTAACACATGTGAATTGAAATCATAAATTGACGTAGAGAAATCGTAAATTACAAAATATTTTTTGTAATTTTCGTGGAATCAACTACCTGATGTGTGGAATCTTTTTATGCACAGTTCATAGTCCATGTACCTATCGAAATCCTTTTAAGTCCTTTCTTTTTATGGATGAATGTATGTACATATGTGGTATTGCTAGACAGCTGCAATCATGAAGCCAAATCTCCATTGTGCTTTGTGCACATTGCGTGTCGGTGTAGAGACAGGCAGTCGGTATTCAATCTTTGCTCAAAGCAGTCGGGTTTAAGTGGTTTTAGAATAACTAATTCATAGTCATAGTCAGTATACTAACCAACGGAATATAATGCATTCTGGAATCTATTTTGTAAGTACCTATTGAATAATAAAAGAAAAGCTGAAGTAGGTACCATATAAATCTGTATTCTTTTTCAGAATCTCGCTTTAATTAGAAAAGAAGAATAAATTGAAATGGACTCTAAAATATCAAATGGGTTCTAAAATATGTAATCGAAAAGGTTTGTTAAGGTTTTAGTTATTGGCAAGTTCTTCTATATAATTTGTGTTTATTTTAAATTGCAGCGTAGACTGAAAAACTACCCCAGACAAATCCCGTTGGCTTCGGATGATATGGCGTCGTATGATTCTCACGGATATCAGGAAGAAAACAAATTATAAAATAATACAGCTATGAATTCTGATTTGTAAATTACAAGATATAAGTTGTAAATTAAGAATAAAGTTTTCTAATTTCACGAAAAAACATTTTCAATTTAATACGGCGATTCCTCAAATCACTACTCAAGAAACGTAAATTGCAAAATATGAAATGCAAATTGATAAAAAGAAGTTTCAATTTACGACTAAGAATTTGTAAATTGCAACTACTGAAGTAGTTAATCTACTCCTGTTAGTTCGCAAATCGCCACTATTGAGTTGCAATTCAAGACTAAATGGTTGTAATTTGCTAAGGGAGGAAATCGTAATTTACAACAGAAAAGTGGTAATTTACGAATTATTTTTGCAATTTACAATCCACGTAATATCAAATTGATAACTATTTGTGTCAAATTGCGATCGGTTATTGCAATATGTACTTCTCATTTGATCTCATTATTGATACTGAAAAGTGTTGATTCACGACTTTTGAGGGTCAATATCTTCAATTCGTACAATTTCTAGAATTGCGAATAAAAAGTCGTGAATTAGTAAATCCTTCGCTAAGCTCTAAAACCAGACGAACTTTTCGTGATTCTGCGCTTATATTTCTTGATTTGATCTTAAAATTCTTTCCGTGCAGTGTCTTGGGTTACAGGATCAATCTGAAGAAGGTTTTCTGAGTTATCAATAACTACTATAGCGTCATCGTTTTGAAAAGGAACGGTTGAAATGGGTTCAACTTTAACCAAACCTTCAAGTTCATCATGCATGCTTTCAATATTTTGTACAAATTCGGTTGACTTTATGTCGTGAGAATCTTCTGGCATGTTGATGACATAACTCTCTGCTTCATAAATTCTGTTTTGATCTTCAACGATATTATTTGGAAGTTTTCGTAAGGCTAGTTTAAGCATTTTCAATCCACGTGACATGATTATTCTTTACAAAAAAGTTGAAAGAAAGTAGAATTTATTTATTTATGAATTTATTATTTATAATTTAAAAAGAAACAAATACAAAAATCGAAGTAAAAAATCCACTATTGGTGATAGATTTTAAATTTTCTTTAAATTAAGTCGTTTCCGGTTCCTCTAGTCTAGCCTGGCACTATCTGAGTTGGTGAAAAACAGTAACGAAATACATTTTCTTCTCATCTAGTTACAGAGTAAAAACACGGGACAGGAGCCATTAAAAAAATCACAACAAATCAAAAATGTCTATATTAGAGAAAATAAGAAAAGCTCGTAAATCCATATTTAATATACATTGCTTAAGAAAGAAAACCAGTTATATCCACTTGCAAATGAAGAACCTCTTTTACTCAAAGAATGTTATCTTCACTTTGATACATTTAAAAGATTTCAATTAGTTTCACTTACCTTCGTCGACTTAAACACAACAATTTCAATTAAATCAATTTTTTACCGATAAATAAGGCTTTTTAATTTCACTGTTCGTTCACAAACCGCTTTTTCTACTAAAGCTGTGAAATTACGTGGCTTTCCCGTTTTATAATAGCATACTTGGATTTAAGATGTTTTCTTTTTTGTCTTTCTTTGCCATTTAATACAACAATAAAATGCACTTTTTTGAATCAAAACATACATTTCAATGCCTGCTTGATATATTTCCCAAAATCTAATTTATGGCAAAAAGTGGATTTACGAGAATTGCATCTTTAGCCGACGATATATAAAAAAGATAGGAGGACGGCCCCACTGCAATTTCAGTCAGGAAGCATTGAAAAACGCAGTGCAGGAAGTCCGAAGTGGAAAAATTCCTAAGGAAGAAGATTTAAGACGAATTGTCAAAAGGTATTACGACCAATTAGGGAGAAAAGAAACTCGTTTCCGGAACAGCAGGCCTGGCCCTGAATTGACAAAATCATTTATGAACTGACGCAAATCTTTATGGTCATTATAGCGTCCCCGAAATATTTGGCTCTGTGAAATAATACCCAAAAAAAAAATTAAATAAGGCCCTAAAAAATTATACAGGGAACAACAACAACGATTTTTAATAAAATTTGGGGTATTATTTCCTTTTTTGGGGCCTCATTTCCTTATTAAAATTGGGGTCTTATTTTCATTATGAAATAAGACCCCAAAAGAAGAAATGAAGTAATACCCCAAAAAAAAATTGTTGGGGCCTTATTTAATTTTTGAAGACCAAAAACATGGTTTTTGTATATTTTCGTCTTTAAAAATAATAAGCGAAATAAAGGAAAATATACCACCGCCGAATAGGAGATATTTAATGACGCAATTTTTAAAATAATGAGATGTTATTTCATTATGAAATAAAACCCCAAATTTGGGGTTATTATTTCTTATTTCATCACAGTGGGGCCTTATTTCATATTTGAAATTGGGGTATTATTTCATTACGAAATAACACCCCAAATTTGGGGCCTTCTTTTATTTTCTCTTTTGGGGTATTATTTCATTGGGGCCTTATTTCCTGCAGCCATATATTTTATAAAAAAATAATTTTTTTTTTCGCTTTTACCTTTTTTGTCCGAAATAAAAATCATTTAGTTGTTTATTTAAAAAAAATTGTTATCATGTGTTTTAATGGTGGGGTAGAGTTCAATCAAATTTACATTTTGAAAAGATTATCAAAGCATTTCGTGGGTAAACTTTGTGCCGCACTTTAATGGCTTACATGCTCAAAATCATAAGTCTTTTCGTTAATTTGAGAACGTTTCCTTCATTGCTTAGTGCTTACGATCAAAATGGTATACCTTATTTTGTTTCTTTCATAAAGAAATAAAAGTTTTTTTTTACAAAAACATCAAAACCTGGCACAAAGTATTCCCAGTTTAAGGCATTGAAAGACATGGAGATACAACCAGACGCCAATGCACTCTAGCGAATGTGCTTCATTAGAGTCAGCCAAGTACGATGCCATACATCACAAATCAACTCATGGACCTTTCCCATGAAAGTGAAAAAAAAAGTTCTATGCGTGCACATGCGGCATTCTTTGATGGGGAAAGCAGGTAGATACCTCAGGCATGATGTTCACATACCACTGAAAAGAAAATAAGTACAAAAACACAGGGAACGCTAAAATTTTCAACACTCTCTCAGATTGGCCCATATGGCCATAAATACCACAGCCGTATCAGAATATCCATGGTCATCTCTCAAAACAGTCACTAAAAGTAACAGCCTCACAAAAACTTCACTCATTCATAAATAAATATGATTGATCTCCATCAGATTCCACTTGACCAAAAACTTGGGGTAGGTCAACTTGTTTCCATTGAGATTGTTTATGTTTTCTGTTGTAAAAAAGAACCTATAGCCCCTTAAATAAATCATCAGCCATCTGCCGCAAAATGCGTTAATATTCCGTAGGCGTCCGATCGACTTCTGATGACAGCTCAACTCTCCTAGACGAGTCGGGAGAAGTTAACTAAAACAAAAACAGACACAAGCAGGAGCCCAACTCGTTATGTTTGACTTTGCTCAATCGCATTGTGTTTTCTATTGTCTGGGCTATCTTTTATCACGAACGAAACTTTTCTGTCAGCTCGTCTCATCAAAAGGAGCAGTGTAATTCAATTAACTTCTAACCAAACACCAAAGGAATAGACAAAATAAACAAAGCACCCCTTCAAGCTCTGTCGCTGTCGGTAGCAGAATCAATTATTTCCCAGGACTCCTGAGCTGGACTATATACACCCATAGTCGTGTATTTTATTAGTTGTACATATATTTCTTTGCACTTTGCATGGGATAAAGTGGTCGCTTCCATACACAACACAAAAGAACAGCGTCAACATTGTCTATGTATACCCCCGGAACACGACGAAGTTCCACGTCGTCCGTCCCAGCAAACTTTACATCAATAATTTTTTTCTGTTCGTTTTGGTCGAGTTTTGTTCGGACGGCAGTTGGAATGGATCATCCCTGAGCAGCACCTGTGTGTGCAGCAGTAAGTCACGAAACTATTATTGGACAACAACAAAAAAGTAATAAAACTCTGTAACAATGACACAGGTTCTGCTTTGTCTTTTAGTCTTTTATTCAAATCCATTGGGAGGCATAATAGAAAGGTCAAGCAACATCGTGAATATTGACTTTTGTTCAACGTATGGAGAAGATCCATCAGCTCTTGCCAATATATCTCGAGATTTTTCACCGCACAATTTATTTAAAATGTTGGTTATATTAAATTGGAACACAACGACAATACAACTACACAGCCCTGGGGAAGGGAGGACACACGAGCCTGGTTATATGGAACCCTCAGAATGATACGGAAAGTTATTGAAGGTGCATACACGTGTTGCTTTGAAATCCTTGAACGAGGGCGTTTCTGTGGATGTTAATTCCCTTACGGTAATGACTCTTGGATGACACCAGAGGTAAAATATATTTCGTATACACAGAGACAAATTTCCGTGCAAGTTCTCTGGCGTCCTATTGCAATTATTTTTAATGAACTAATTCGTTAGTAGTTTGAGTTTGTGTAGATGTTTTTTGAAACTACGTTACAGTTTGCTCTTAGGCTTTGTGGCTGGGAAAACTTTAAACACTGCTAGCTGATGGTTGGGCTTTCTGTCACTTGGCAGTAGGGAAGAGATTTTCTATGATTTTTAATGAACAAAGCGTGACTGCTAACTGAGAATTCTTGAAGTAAAGAAAGTGTGTTTGCATTTTGGAGTTTTAGAGAAGATTTAGACAAGCAAGGACATTTTAATTAGTTTACTAAATAAAAGGGATATAGCAAATGTTCAAGTTTTCTTAACCAATCCGCTCGCAAGAGCTTTCTATAAATAGAAACACAGAACTTGTTTTATTTGTTTAACCCTCGTTGCTCTTTCATGTGGTGCTCCATTTTTAACCCCGAACTGTAAATAATTTATTTATTTTTTTATTTATTGTCAGACGTTCGTAAGAGGTGGCGCATTGGAAAAAAACCCTAAGATGTCATTTGGGTTTTTTCGAGGATCAAACCTGGGATATCTCGCTTATTAATCCAACATACTAACCATTAAGCTGCTGTGCCTACAACTTGAACTGTGTCTTTAATTTTTTTTGGCAGCACTTTACAGCACAAGTGGTACAATATTCAAATGTTGCGTTCATTTCTCGAATACCCTTGAAAACCACCAATAGGAAGAGATAACTGTAAAGGCATCCAGTGTCAATGACATTGCGACAGTCATAAAGGCCATTTCTTCGGAAGTGTTTCCTGTAATGCCTTCTATCCCGAAAAACCTAAATCTTTTCGAAAGCGTGTGAAATTGAGTTAAACAAAAGAAAACACAAATAAACGCAAAATTATACCACATATGGAGAGCCCACAACAGTAACGATTATAAAGGGTGTTTTTTTTTAGAGGTATAGAACTGTAAGTTGGCAACTCTATTTTAACTGACGGACATTTTGTCAGCTGTCAAGTGATTTATTTTTAGTTTGGTTTGGCATTTCAACATGAATAGACTGACGCCTGAACAACGCTTCCGAATTGTGCAAATTTATATTGAAAATCATGAAAATCATCTGTTCGAAATACGTATCGCAATTTTCATAAGCGAATTTTGTTTAGCGATGAAGCTCACTTTTGGTTGAATGGATACGTCAATAAACAAAACTGCCGTATTTGGAGTGATGATAATCTTCCAGTTTATTTTGAGGCACCGTTACATCCAGAAAAACTGAACGTTTGGTGTGCTTTATGGATTGGTGGAATAATTGGTCCGTACTTCTTTAAAAACGATGCTGGACAGAACGTTGCAGTCAATGGTGACCGCTATAGAGCCATGATTACTGACTTTTTCGTCCATCAATTGAACAACCATGATGTGCAGGAGTTTTGGTTTCAACAAGAAGGCGCAATATGTCACACAGCTCGTGCCACAATTGATTTATTAAGGGAAACGTTTAGTAACCGCATAGTTTCACGTTGCGGACTCGTGAATCGGCCTCCAAAATCGTGCGATTTAACGCCGCTTGACTATTTTCTGTGGGGATATGTGAAGTCGCTACACCGATAAGACCGAAACGATTGACCACTTGGAGGACAACATTCGCCGCGTTATTGCCGATATACGGCCACAAATGTTGGAAAAAGTCATCGAAAATTGGACCTCCAGATTAGACTACGTCCGAGCCAGCCGTGGCGGTCACATGCCAGAAATCATATTTTAGTTATAGTGCCAGAAGATAATCTTTCGAATAAAGTAAATTTCATGTCAATTTAAAAAAATCATCTTTGTTTTATTCCATTTCAAAATTCTATACCTCTAAAAAAAAACACCCTTTACAACACGAACGAACAAAGAATGATAGAGAGCGAGTTTGCCACCAATTAAATATAAAAATAGTAGTAGTTACAAAGTTAAAGCGCTAAATGTAGGTACACCGTTTCTAGGCTCTTAAACCTTAAACGATTTTTGAGTCCAAGAACAAGCGTAGCAGGAGATTTGTGACCTGCTTAATTTAGTATTTTATTTTTAGCATCTTTTTTTTCAAATCATGCACGCATTTTTTTTATCATGATTTCATGCTGTAGCAGGAAAAACTGGCAGGGTTTTGGTTTAGCCAAATTATGAATTATCGAAAATAGAATAAAATCAAGTTTGTATGATATCGGGATGTATCGATGTCGAGTATTGTGTGCGGTATTAGGATTTATCGCGGATGTTGGTGAAATTACCTTGAATGTTGGACTGTAATTTCCTTCATTTACAATTTCACCACCCAACGACGTCATTTGAAAACAATCGTTGTGCAACTTGATGCATTGCAAGAAATTGTTCGAATTGCTTTCGCAATGGCTCTGGTTGTGGAAGCAACTCCGGAAATTTCCCCTTGCCGATCTCGCAACGTGAGCTGCATTGCGATGCTGACAAACAACAGACATCTGATCGAATTAAACTGATGCGTGCGCACTGTATTCAATGGTTGGCTCATATCGAAAGGCTGCACGTTCAAAGTTCACCGGAGGAATTTGTTGTTGTCGACGTTGTGATCTTGCTTCATCACTTTGTCGAGCACGAACATCTCTTCTTCTCAATCGTTTTTGTTTATTGTAAGCTTTGGTGATCTCTTCTGACTGTCACGAACGATTTTCAATCATTCTGTTTCGAACTGATTTCATAGTTTTTTTTTACCTACCTACTATAAATTTGTCGGAAAATAAATGTAACTTTTATTTAAAGCACTTCAAAATTGTGCTTTATTTTTCGGTTTATTTATTCTTGAATTCTTGAAAAAAAACATTTTTTATTTAAAAAAAAAAACAAGATTTTTCATCTGGGAACACTGGTTTTTAACGGGGTAATATCAAGGTGGTGTCTGGTTATGGTGTATGTTTAGAAAAAGAGCTGAAGTGAATGATAGTTGCTGAAATGAGGCTTTGCGTAGCTGCTATTGTATTTTTATTAGAAGTGAGATAAAGAAATATGTACCGTAAACACAGATCGAAAACAAACGACGCAGTACATAGTTTTGAAAAAAAAAAAACATTTTAACCCATGAAATTTGATCAAAATCATGTAAACTACAGAAAACCCAGATTAAAAAAATAAAATGCTTTTACATAATTAAAAACTCGTTATTCGATAGTTCTGCGAGAAACTGAGTTTGCTTTCATGTTAAGTATGAACAAGTTTCGAGGACAATCTTTTATTGATATCAATTTTGGTTAAAATATTTATTTACAGCTGTTTTTGAAGAAAATTAAATTAGCTTAGAACCGTTATATGGGAATTAGCGTTAGTATTGCAGAACGTGCAAAAAAAATTACCCTGAACCGTAAACTACATTCTTTTAATAAGTAGCCACGTAGCCGACTTATACTTTTTTGAGTTCTACTATCATCGTAATGTTCGAATCGATTAACATTTCGAGTTCTAAATTTTGTACGAATATTGTATCATTCGAAAGGGCTTCAAGATAAACTTCAGACTTTCCGAGGCATTAAATGAATAAGTAAATATAATGTTGTCGCAATAGTTCTCTCCAGGTAGCGCAGGTCCAGCTTCTCACAACATTTTGTTTGTGTGAGTTTCTTTTTTTTCTGGTTTTCTTTAAGAAGTTTTTTTTGCTAGGATTTGATGCCCAATCTGAAAGCCTCAATAGAGAAGATTTTGCAGCGATCTACTTGTGAAGTCATTCCATGCAAATCTGCAATGAGCCACATTTAAGACAAGTAGCTGTTATGCACTGCCAGTCGTTATTGATCTAGAGATTCCTCTGCGATTAAACTTCCTTATCTTACACAATCGCAGCTCAAGTTTTATAATGTCACTTCTAAAAATATATTCGAAAGCAGTAACGTTTTTCTCTATATCCCAAGTTCGTTTAAAGGGTTAGCACGATTTTGAAAAGACCTATGCATGATGATACTACGACTTTAAGCCTAATATCCCTCTCATGAAAGGCGAACTTCATTATAATGCTCCATGAGCCCGCCGAGATTCTCACAGATAGATATTAACTTAGGAAAATATTTTTAAAAGTTTTGTATGTAAAACTGTCTTAAAATATTTTTCAAGAGGTAAAATATTGTAAATTGAAACCAGTTAATCGTAACCAATTGTATTACATATACCAAGTGTGTTTACATTTTTGTAAAGTCCAGGGTCCTGGATCGAACCATTCGTCCTTAAACTTTGAATCGTTTCTCAAATAAATACTTTACGAAAATGGGAAAGTCATCCCTATAATTGGAAACAAAAATACACTTCGAATTAAAGCAATAAGTCGTCTGTCATATCAAGGCGAGGAGAAAATTCGTAGTTGGCCTTAATTATTGGAATAAAACAAGAAAAACAAGTTTTTCTGTTAATAACAGTTGACACCTTAGAAACTCCGGAAAAATTTTTAAAAAAATATTGGAACCGAAAATTGGTTTAAATCGCACCACAACTTTCCTCAAGGACAAATTTCTTAAGTCAAAAACTTTGTTCATACCTGATAATTCTGAACTTCCGGTTGATTGTGACACACGATAATATCCACTTAATCACTCCACTCTTATATGGGCTTCCCAAAGGAATAACTATTTCGCGATAAATCGCCCGTATAAGTACTAAATTTATCCATCTGAGATTTCTCTTCTTTTCTAACCCCAACACACCGTGGACACTGCCCACGTTATTCTATTTCAAGTGATTATGCAAATTGTGTCACTTAAGCACATGTAATAGAAGCACTTAATTGCACAACTTTTCTAGAAACACATCACAGAGGAGAGTTACAAAAAAAAAAACCTACGACTAACGTTGCCATCACGAGGATGCTGCTTATTCATAATCCACTAAAGTAATAACTATTTTGCACATAGTTGCAGCAAGGATACCGCACAAATGGAACTATTTTCTCCTTTCATTGATGCATTCTCGTTATTATTACTTTCTTCTATTTTTAATCCTGCACCATCAACTTCCTACTTAGTAATCACCGAAGGAGCAAAATTTCTAGTGTATTTACGCAACGATGTGTTGTGGTACCGGACACTGAGATAAACACGCTCGTTCGTGTTGGAGTATTCTTCTGAACTAACATTGCCAATATAGGAGGACTTTCATTCAAGTCCTTTCATTACAAAGCATCAGGCTCGCTGAATCTGAAACCGTTTCCATGAAATGAAGAGGAGCAACCGTGCAAAGTGAAATGTTGCGTATACGACAGAGTGTATAACAGTTTGGTTTTTTGTTTCCTGGGATATTTCCCACACGAGTGTGGAACGTATTATATATTTGTGGAACAACACGTGACTTGTTGCGGTAGGTAGTTAGAATCCTGAAATAAAGTGTCTTTTTGTTTGGTAAACAACAAGGATGCACTTTCGGTATTAATTATATAAGCCAGTTGTTTTGGGGCAGAAGTGAGTGTAAGTGGCATGCTCACGAAATCGGACAGGGTAATCATTACAAAAATTCATTAAGCATGTGCATGTGCATATCGTAATCAATTACTAATGGTGGTTGTAGCTCGCCTCGTAGATGGATATCGGGGGTGGGTTTAATTTGTTTCGTGATTAGCTGGCGGCGATGCCTTTACGGAAAGGATGCGCGGCAATTTTTTCAACTAATTGTTTCGATAAGAGAGTGTGGAATGTGCGATGAATGTGGGGTTGAGGAAAGGGTGGATTAAATGGATTTGGTGGCATGGAATGAAAATTAATGTGGTAGGGACTGTCTTGCTTGATGCGGGAAATATGTTATTGGCAATTGTTGTGGGTTGTAGTTCACATCTTTGCCAGAAAGCTACTTTCAACATTTTCCTGTGTGTAATGTAACGAGAAGAGTTTCGAAAAAGTAATATCGTCGCAGTTGTCAATTGTACCAACTATTAGGTCATTTTGTGTTAGTTGTGGGAGCCCTACCAGATCTCCAAAATGCCGATTTTCGAGGAATAATTTCGCCAGATTTACTGCAATCCAGCATCTGCTACCGAAGTGCTTATAAAGAAGGCTGATGTTAGCGACTCGTCGTCTGCGCGCCAGCGGTAATAGATTCGATTCAAGTTCCGGATCTTCTATAAGCCAAACCCATCTCCTTAGCAGAGCGGGAAATACTGCTTCGAATCTATATATTGTAAATAGGTTACTCATCTTTGAGGGCGTTGTAGTTGGATATGTGATTATTTTTATTTCCGAATCGAAATTCTGAGAAGTTGAATCTATTCGCTTGTCGATGCCCTTCCAAATTCCACCTTCTTGTCATAAAAAATCGATAATATACAAAAAAATATACAAATTCATTCGCTCCTTAATTTTCCGTATAGTAAATACAGATTATTCTACATATTTCAGCTCTTTCTTTCTTTCTGACCTTAATATGTTGTCACCTGAAAAGTGGTACAAATTCTTTGAAATACCAGTAAACTTCAGCAGACAAAAATATCCGTTTACTTGGCACCACAACTAATTTAATTTACTTGGCATTCTCTTTCAGATTCTTCGAAGTTGTATACAGAAAATACAAATACAAGTCACTATATAAATATAGGTGAATCCCTTCATACATTATTCAGTTCTAAACGGCCTGGAATACCAAAGCTACTTATATATTCCTATTTGATTTCTTTGAAGGAAGTTTAAACGCATTTAAGTTGGGCTTACTTAGAAATGTGGTTTGGATTTACTGATAAATCTTGTTCTGTTTATCGGCCTACGCTGAATGAATTCTCGCTTAAGAAGAAGTCTGTTAGCATACCGATCGTAGTTCCTTGAGAACGAATTGATAGAGAAGTGCTTGCTGTTGCATGTTGAGATGAATAATTTATGACCAAGCAAACACCTCTGGCAGTCTGCTCAATGTTTTGGAAATATTCGAGGAATTATCCATATCAATTGGATTTTCTGGGTATTAAGTAGAGAAACAGTCAAAGGGCTATAATTTGTATGAAAGAGTTATCCAGTTTTGGGTTTGAATGGTGAAAGAGGTATTTAAGGTGTGACATGAAATTGACACGGGATGTGTAGGTACGTGCTGCTCTAAGTGTTGAGGGAATATGCAGAAACGATGGAGCTGCCAATAGGAACTCACGCATAGGGTCTCAAAGGCACTCTGGCCCGTATTAAATAGGAAAAAATCTGAAGAACTACTAAATCTCAGTAGAACAAAGTTAAGATTAACGGTAGGAATACTCTCTACCTAACCTAAGGGTGCAGTGTTATCCACCGCAATATCTAAGGGTGGATATAATCCTATGTTATAACGTAGTGCTAATCCCAATCCTTGCTATTATTAAAAGGCGAAACACTGAAAAAAATGTCTGAGTTAATCTCAGGAAATATTGAACCGATCAACGTGAAATAAATTTTATAGCATTCTTCACATTCAGGAAACCTAGTTAGGCAATTTAGGTACACATTTACCCGTAATTTTAATTGAATTTAAAAATTAAAAGAAACAAAAATGTTTCAAGGAATCAATATGATTATGCAACTTTTAAGCCCTTAATCTTTTCTAAGCTCTAACTTCAAGCTAAGAAATAATTAAATAACTATTGAAAATCGTGGACTTTGCCAGACATTGTCCACACATATTTTTCCACCATTGATGATGATTTTATCAATGTTTAATATGCCTTCCTTCCTTCTGATATTGCTGTAATATTCTGATAGACGGAGTTGTAAAAATGTGAAACATCTCAATGGAACGAGTTGTTCCCTTTGATTTGTGGATTGTTTTGGAAGCTGAACAGAAAATGTTTTATACATACGAAAAAAATGTATTTATTAGTTTTCTAGAAAATTGTGAAACTACTTTTGGCAAAATACGATTTATGATTTGTAAGCATTATTTTCAACATAAAATTGAGTTGAACCTTTGAATTTCGTTTGTAGCACAGATTTGTTCCCCGCCTAGTAGTTATGACAAAACCTGTCTTCTTAGAGTTAACAGACCTTACTAATAATCATTATTAAACTTCACACTAAATATTTGGTGGGTCACAATATGAAATTTTGTATGAAACATTTTTGTGAGTTCGAAAAATTTAGCCTGGATACTAAAAATGATTATTAGTATCGCGGAACGACAAGACTGTGCGTTAGAATCTACCTGTTCTATTATCGCTCACAAATAGTGTTCCCAGATAAAAATTCTGAAAATCTTGTTTTTCCGAAATAATTTTTTTTTTTTCAAAATTTTGTTCAAAATATAAAAAGAGCAAAATATAAAATGCAATTTTTAAGTACTTTATTACTAATTCATAAAACACCTAAATATCTATAAAAAAAAAACCTTGGTCTTAAATTAATGTTAATACTTTTTGAAATTTTGGAGCATGTTTGAATTAAATTGACTTAGAATTTCATTGTTTATATCAAGGTCATAGAATTTCGGTTCATTAAAACGCAACAAATTTTTTGTAAAGATTAAAATTTCAACAACAACAACCTACACTCCAACGATTACGAATTTTAGATTTTTTAAATTTACACCAGAAAATATTATTTCCTATGTGGAAGAGATAAAATATTTAAAATAAAGTCTTTTCAGACTGGATATGCGAAGTTTCCGTCCGCTCCTCGTAAAACATTTTTGCAAAAACACCTTATATCAGTTATTTTATAATTTTTTTTAAAATTCATGTTTCTTTGAGAGTTGATGGAAACGTTAGTGAAACAGAAATTATGCATGGGTTCTGTTCGACTCACATGATACACAATAATGGAATAAATAAGCAACATTTTTCTTCAATAGAAAAGGTTTTTTTAATTTGTTGGATTTAAAAAGTTCTTGATATGAAAAATCTTGAAATTTGATGAATTTGAGGTAAAAAGTCTTGTACATATTTTGGAGCTCAAAAATCTAAAAAAAAAAGAAGATATATTTTGTAACCTGGCATCACTGTTCACGATGTCCGCACTACTGTCTCTAAATTCACCTCTTAGAACAACCCTGGAGCTATTTTTATTTTACCCACATAATCTATATAGATAATTCATTTGAATGGTTTACAACAACAGTTGTATTATTGTTGTAAGCCATGGGAATATTTATATGTGAGCAAAATAAAGAAACCCGCCTGATTGTTAAGATCTTTAAGTGTTTGTTTTTGATTAGCTAAAATGTATAAATGAAATTGAATGGTCTTAATTTTTAAACTCAACCCTTTTATCGATGGAACGTGTTCTTGGCTCCCCCAATCAATTTATTATTGTTAGAATATTCGCCGATGCCATTAGGAAATAGTACTATCCCTTCAATAAAATTAGCGGAGATATTGCCAACAAACATATATATTTTCTTGTGCATGTTCCCTTTCGAAATCCACCCTAATCAAAATCACTGCCTAATTAATTCCATCAGGCAAACTTCATCAAAAAGTTTCAATTAATTACCAAATTGGCAAACGTCCATGTTCCCTGGTTAACCATTTTCTGTTTGTTCAAAGAAAACAATTAAAGCAAGGGCCTGATTTCTCTTCTTATTTTTTCCTGTAATAGCAGTCCCTACCCTTTCGAATAGGATTATTACGCTTTGGTGAACAAATTGTTGGACGCCAATATTATGAAAGTCTTTTTTCAATCATGTCCACGGATCTTCTAAAACAAATCAACCTTAATGTGACATTGTAGTCAGCGAGGAAATAAGATTAATGGGTTTATTATAGGCGAAGGGTATACTGCAAGAAAGCTGTTGATAGATAAAGATAAATAGGCCTATGACATGTTCTTTATTATGGGTTTCAATAATGAGGGTCGAGGTTTTATTTGTGACCATAATGATGATGACTTCTGTCCTATCCGAGGCCACAGGACAAGCTTGACGGGTTGATAGTCAAGGCGGCCCACATTTTACACCCGTAAAGCATACATGTAGATATGTATTTAGTATTATCTTTTTTTTCTGTTTTTTTAATCATTCCAGACTAGCAACCCACCACTGAGCGTAATGTAAACACATCGGCCCCCGTCCTCGTTTTGCTACATTCCATGGGGATCATGTGACAATGACTTTGCAAGGCCGATGACTGCATCGTGTATTAAACGTTATCTAATACCTTCGACCCAAATAAGGTGCTTTTTTTAGAGGTATAGAACTTTAAGTTGGCAACACTATTTTAACTGGCAGCCATTTTGTCAGCTTTCAAGTGATTTATTTTCAGTTTGGGTTGGCATTTCAACATGAATATACTGACGCCTGAACAACGCTTCCAAATTGTGCAAATTTATATTGAAAATCATGAAAATCATCTGTTCGAAATAAGTATCGCAATTTTCATAAGCGAATTTTGTTTAGCGATGAAGCTCACTTTTGGTTGAATGGATACGTCAATAAACAGAACTGCCGTATTTGGAGTGATGATAATCTTCCAGTTTATGTTGAGGAACCGTTACATCCAGAAAAACTGAACGTTTGGTGTGCTTTATGGATTGGTGGAATAATTGGTCCGTAATTCTTTAAAAACGATGCTGGACAGAACGTTACAGTCAATGGTGACCGCTATAGAGCCATGATTACTGACTTTTTCGTTCATCAATTGAACAACCACGATGTGCAGGAGTTGTGCGCAATATGTCACACAGCTCGTGCCACAATTGATTTATTAAGGGAAACGTTTAGTAACCGCATAGTTTCACGTTGCGGACTCGTGAATCGGCCTCCAAAATCGTGCGATTTAACGCCGCTTGACTATTTTCTGTGGGGATATGTGAAGTCGCTACACCGATAAGACCGAAACGATTGACCACTTGGAGGACAACATTCGCCGCGTTATTGCCGATATCGATATACGGCCACAAATGTTGGAAAAAGTCATCGAAAATTGGACCTCCAGATTAGACTACGTCCGAGCCAGCCGTGGCGGTCACATGCCAGAAATCATATTTTAATTATAGTGCCAGAAGATAATCTTTCGAATAAAGTAAATTTCATGTCAATTTAAAAAAATCATCTTTGTTTTATTTCAGTTCAAAGTTCTATAGGTACCTCTAAAAGAAAACACCCTTTATAAAGCCCAACAACGAACATAAGGGGAACATACTGAAAATAGCAGCCATGGCAAATTGGAGGACAATAGCAGTGATCGTAGCTGGAATGTACGCGTAGCAGTCGGATGGACTTGGCTATGCAGAGCATGGGAGAGGTACGAGATGCTGAATCAGCTTGGTATCTGGTCGTTGTGGTGGCTGGTTGATGGTGGCGAATCGATGGACGGAGCTGTTATTCCTTTATTTTTTTGTAATTTAAAAAAGTGTATCAATATATTATCACTAACGCAGAATATACTAATTTCCACGTACATCCAATCCATATACGAAATTTCGTAGCTACAACTGTCATTTAGCATTTTACGACAATAATACTTTTAATTAAAAAATGGCCCATTTGAAAGACGCTTTGTAACGTATGTCCTCCGAGAGATCCCCACGGATGTTAAAAGGTCCATGGCATTGAGAGCGCATGAATATGCTGGAAACGTATGAAAAACAAACAGACATTTCAATATAGTGAAAGACTAGCTGGCTGCTTTCTCTTCGCTAGGTTTTTTGATTTGCAGTTTACTATACACACCTCCAAGTTAATAAAAAACAAGTAAAAGTGTTATCATCGGCCCGATGCTTTGATACGCTCCACTGCATACAAGTTATGCAAAATTGTAGGCATGTGAGGTAGTACGTAATTACGTTGAACGGGTATAGGTACAGGTCAACAAATAATAAAAATCAGCTTTTGAGTAATCTAATTATAATTCTACCGGTTGTTACCTGTTCAAGGTACATTATAGCTTTTTAGGAAATTTTTTAGGTTTTCTTAGATTTTTTTATTATTCTCAACTGGATTCTTCACATTGAATTTTAAAACGCAATGAAATTTCTAGAAAGTGCTTGTATTGTAAAAATAGTAAAGGTGTGACATGCTTAATAACAAAGTGGAGTCTTTGGAGAAGTACCGGAAATACTTGACCGACAGTCCATTTTTAATACCAACCTGATGACGATAAAAATAAGTCCTTCCAAATTTCATTCACCTATGTCAATTCCTTTGGGCGCTATCGTGCTTTCAACAGACAGACGGACAGACATACATACAGACAGACAGACAGACAGACAGACAGACAGACAGACAGACAAGCAGACAAGCAGACAGACGGACATGGCCAAATCGATTCCGAATGTGATCCTGATTCAGAATATACAGGGTTTTTCAACAGGGACGCTACAAAAGTAGAGCGACAGGGACAGCAAACGACGCCGAATTTCTTGCCGCTCTTTTGACATTTCTCTTCAGTAAGGTTTGCCATTTCATACGAAAGATATACGAGCCACAAACGAGTCGAAATTATTAAAATTTACTACCGAAATTCGGAGTCAGTGGCCTCAACGTTAAGAGCGCTACGTCCAATTTATGGTCGTCACAATCGTCCTAGCAGATCAACAATTGAGCGTCTAGTGGAAAAATTTGAATCCACAGGCACAGTAAACAAAATGTTCCCGTGCCAGTGAGACAAAGAAGTGCCCGTAGTGTCGAGAATATTGCTGCCGCTGAGGCTTCAGTTGAAGAAAGCCCAAATGTGTCTCTCACACGTCGTTCTGAAGCGTTGGGCATCTCTGTGACGTCGTTGTGGCGAATTTTGCGAAAAGATCTTGGCCTACATCCTTACAAAATTAAACTGACGCAAGAACTGAAGCCGCTTGACCACCAGAAGCGTCGTATGTTCGTGAATTGGGCTGAGCAACAACTTCGGATTTTCATCGAAAAATCATCTTCAGCGATGAGGCTCATTTCTGGCTGAATGGCTTCGTCAATAAACAAAATATGCAGTATTGGTCAGACAGCAATCCACACGTACTCCATGAGTCATCATTGCATCCCGAAAAAATTACGGTTTGGTGTGGTTTATGGGCCGGCGGTGTCATTGGGCCGTACTTCTTCCGTGATGATCAAGACCGGCACGTTACTGTGAATGGGAATCGCTACCGTTCAATGATAACCGAATATTTTTGGCCCCAATTGGATGATATGGACTTGGAGGACATGTGGTTCCAACAGGACGGCGCCACAAGCCACACAGCGAATGTCACGATTTATGCTTGAAAACCGTCGAAAATTGGGTTCAGCGTCTGGACTTCTGCAAGCGTGCCCGTGGTGGCCATGCAAAAGAAATCGAGTTCCATACATAATGGCATCGAACGTACTTTCACAGGAATAAAGAATTTCATTGATATCCAAAACCGTTTTTGTTTTATTTACTTTTGTAGCGCTCTTATTGAGAAACCCTTTATATACTTTATGAGGACTCCGGAGACTCCTTCTTGGCGTTACAAATGTAATGACAAAGTGAATATACCTTCCTGTGGAGGGTATAAAAATTATAATTTCGATTGTAGGAGACTGGCGCAAACACAAATTAAAACAGAAGGTCATTGGCTATGTGAAGAATCATTTCCATAAACTAAGTATTAAATAGACTGCCAGCTCAGAAAACTAAGAGAATTTGTGGGAAAGTGCGTGTGCCTTGTTGTTAATGTAAATTAGCCGCACGCATGCACTTGCATACTTGTAACCTGACAGTTCGTTTGTTTTTTTTTGTATTAGACCTCCCGCCAATAAGAATTTTGTTGATGCTTCACATACCCATTCACAGATAGGCAATTTAAGAGAGAATTTTATTTTCAAAATTTGCGGGGGGAATCGGGCTCGTGCGCGTTAGCTGAAATATTTTGTGGGTCACAATTGGTGAGCTCGTAAAATCAAGCATGGACACTAAAAATGACTATTAGTATCACGCATTGCGTTTGCTTGGATACTCCCACGGTTCACATTCTGACAATGAAAATATATTCATCAACCTCTTGGAGATATCCACTTAACTCATTAAATGGATCCACTGATGACATTCAAATCTGAAATGATGTTACAAGTTCCATTGCTAAGTGACAGATTGCAATTAACTGAAGTAACAGCCACAGTTGTAGATTATTTTTACTGCCCTACATCAGTTGCAAAAGGACAACCACTAACGGCGCACGAGATCGTTTCAAAGACATAACTTTCACATGCCACCTCCTCGAATAAATGTACGCAACAATAAATCGCTCCGCCATGGAAACTCCCTCTTGCGATACCGGGGATTATGTGCACAATTCATTGGATGGAATAAAGAGAACAAAATACAGCTCGACGTCGCGTCCTTGAAACTCCGAACGTGAGTAAATGTAGGGAAGACTACTAACTTCTTGTGTTTCATTCCACCTGATCGGCGGCGACGGGGGGAAATTTAATAATTAAAAAAGTTTCCCAGCAAAAAGACGAGAAAAAATCAAAACAAACAACGGAACACTTAGTACGTACATACAAACAGAGGCAGATACCATTTACCCTATGTATCTGCCACATCTGGGCGATGGTGTATAATTAATTAAATTAAATGTTTGGACATTCGATTTGACACCCCAGGGTCATAACTCAGATTTCAGTCGTGCTCCCTGATTGAATTGAGCTCTTTCCAATAAACTGGCCTTTCGAACAGAGGGTTACACAGGGTTTTCTTTTGCGATGATTAAATGGGAATTGGGATTTTAGATACAAAAAATTGGAGTTATTCTCTGATGGAGGGTTGAATCGTGTTTTTGATAGCTTTGCCTTTCCGTTTTATAGGTAACCCAACTCAGCCGAGTTTACAAACAAAAAAGCTCCAACTATGGGATGGCTCTAGGTTGAAGGATTGGCAAATAAATTAGAGTTGACCCAAGCACTTTTTTTTCTTCTCATAGGTAAATTTGACGCAGTTTTCTATTTTTTGGGTGACATGGGTAGATAACTATCCACCGATACTAATGTATAAGGGTTTTTTGAATATTCATAAATATTCCTGTGAAGTAATTTATGTGAGGTTAACTTTCAATCTCGCTTATGGAAAGTACAGCGCACGAGATGAAAGTAGTTCCACCATAAAAGAACCAATATACTGTCTGGCTACCTATCGTTCTTCAAAAAGGATATGGAAGAGTTCAGGCCAGCTTTTCAGCCTTTCCGGAGGCAGTCAGGAAGATAAGGGTGTATGTCCAGCAAGACCTGCTGAAATGACAAATTCATCGCCAAAATTAATAATAATAATAATATTTCATCGTTTTCCACCCTACTTTTTGTTGGCATTTTAAAATTTTTTCACGGGCACACTTTTTCATTGGAGCTTTTAAGATAACTTATTTATTAATATATTTGTGTTACAAATTATAATTTACTTAAAACTACAGATTTACAAGAGAACAGAGAACTCATATTGAAATCAATTAGGTTTTTGTATTTATTGTAATTGACGCAAGCCATAGTGATAGGATCATTCAGACCATAATTAATTCTGTGTCTAGGTGGCATAAAGAAAAAATGTTCCCTAGGTCGAAGAACACGAGAAGGAGCATATATATTAAATAATGACAGCAAAAACGAACAATCAATGTGGCCAGTTAAGCCGTCATTGGCAAGCATTGCGAAATTATATATCCTTCTTTTATAAAGAGGTTTCAAATTTAATAAGGAGCATCTATCGTCGTAGGTTGGAAGATTACATACCTAGTAAACCTTCTTTGAATTTTCTTGCATTGAGGTAAAAAGGATTCCAAACAACACAGCAGTATTCCAATATCGAACGAATCAAAGTATTATAGAGTTTTAAGTGTATATGGATCATTAAAATCTTTAGAGTTTCGAAAAATGAAACCTAGCATTTGATTAGCACTGCCAACTATGTAGTCAATATGCAAAGAAAAGTTTAGTTCATTGTCAAAAATGACCCCCCCAAGTCTTTTTGGTCTGAAACTCTACTCAGTGTTGTGTTTTATATTTTATAATTAAAAAATATAGGGAACTTTTTTCTACTAAAAGTAAGAACCGAACATTTCTTAATAATAAAATAAAGTCCATTAAGAACACACCAATTATTTAAACGGTTTTAATCATTTTGTAATGCTAAGACATCTGACATACAGTTTATTGTATTGTAGATTTTTAGATCATCTGCGTACAAAAGACATTTTGAGCTTGATACGAAAGAGGGTAAGTCATTGATAAAAAGCAGAAATAGAAGAGGCCCAATATGACTTCCTTGGGGAACACCCAAAAAATTTCGAATTTCATTCGAAAACGTGAAACTAATTTTAACAAATTGTTTGCGATTGTTCAAAAAATTAAGATTCTCAGCTCTTTTTGTCCAGATTAATCAGAAACTAGGAGACAATTTGGAAAAGAATTGTCTGATGCAGTTCTGCTCAGGCCATTTGAGCCAGAATTCATAGGATTCGATACGAGATAAGTTTTTGATATGGTTTTTGCTGACTCTATAAAAGGACTCTGGTCCGGAGAGTTGTATGTCATGCATAACCTGAGCGAGCAGTACACACAGAAAATTCACTTATCTAAAATCAATCAACAAAATCGGTTACAAACTGCCAAGGAATACTGTTAATATAGCTCTACAGAGTTGGTGGATTAAAAATAACCGAATTAACTTGTTTAAGGAAACTCGGTTAAAAATAACTTAAATGCTCTCGGTCGCAAATAACAAACTGTTTATTGGGATGAAATGTGGGTTACAGTCGTACGTTGTTTAGAAAATATGGGCTTTGGAAAAATACAAAATACATTTCTAGTACCTACTGTTGAATTTTTGAATTTTATAAACAACAACAATTTCAAATTGTGCATAGGGAATATGTCAATGTGGGTAATTGTAAAAAAATTTATGATTTCAGAAAATTATTGACCTTCTAATTTCTTTTACTTTTTTATTAGAAGACCTCGAAAAAATCTAACAATAGCAATATGAAAGTATTGTATTTGTCAATTATAACTTGAATAAGTTATTATGTTAATATAAGACTACAATGAATTGTAGTATGTTTAAATTTTTTTTGTTTTTTCCTAAAGTAAACAATGATTTAAGAATATACAAGAGATACTTAATATTCTGTTAGGGTGAATGAAAACAAATATGGATCCGTAGCGTGTATTGTGAGGAAGTTGCAAAAAAGCAATGTTTACATTTACCCCAAAATCTATATCTTGCAACGGAAAAACCAGTAAAAAGTTCTAATAAAATTGAGTAGGTATATTATTGTTGTTGTTGTTGAAGTGGCTCACGGTGAGAGAAACGCTTAGGCCGTTGATCGGCCCATTGTGCATACCACTGGTGTTTAGGGGTTCCTTTACTGGTTACTCATTGTGAACCATTTACTACCATTGATAAAGCCAAGAATGTTGGCAGCGCTGATATTGCATAGATCACTAAGATCATTCAGGAAGTAGTTTCCTAAGTGCGCCATCCTTAGGTTGGATAGAGCAGGGCAGCTACAGATGAGGTGCCTACAGGTCCCTACAGCTTCTGCAAAAGTCATTATGTGGCAGCCCAAGTCTTTGCGCGTGTCTGCCCAGAACACAATGACCGCTGATGACGTTAGCGACCAGTGAAATAGTACGTCTACTGAGACGCAGAAGCTCTTTGGATCTTTTAGTATCCAGTGTCGGCCAAGTAAGCCTGGCAACATCACAATATCCTAGATGTTTCCATCTATGACTTGTTGTCCCTGTTGCGTTCGCATTTATAATTTGTTTAGCGTAAGACAGCGATGCCTGCACGTTGTTCAGACTAACACTTTCAATGCCAGAGGAGCCTAATCTAGCAAGTTCGTCAGCTGCACAGTTCCCTGGGATATCACAGTGTCCCGGAACCCAGCAAAGGGTAAGGTTGTACTGTCCAGCTATCTCGTTAAGAGATACGCGGCAATCTTCCACCGCTTTAGATCTTATTTCGCTGGATACTAAGGATCTGATGGCAGCCTGACTGTCAATATATATACAACAATATCCCTGTGTGATATTTCATTAATCAACAGCCACGCTGTGGCTTGACGAATAGCTGTGATTTCGGCTTGGAAGACACTACAGTGTCCCGGGAGAGAGAAGGAGAGGCCCAGGCTCAGTTCTTCTGAATATACCCCTGCTCCGACTCCCTCTAATGTTTTGGAAACGTCCGTAAAAATTGACAGTGCTCCTTCGTGTAGGACATTTCGTGAGTCCCATCGGGATCTGTCCGGTATTTCGCAGTAGGTATATTAGGAAAAGAAGTTTACAACATAAAAGGGCAAGAAGTAGTTTAAACTACTTATGCGAGAAAGTGTTATTGATCAGCACATTTCCTTGACTGGGACAATTTTGTCAAACGTATAATTGATGATCCCGTCATCCTCTAATGTCGCCTTGGGTGGTGGGAGCAAAGCAATGACTTCTGAAACTTTAATCAAGCTGACGTCGCTTCGTAAGCTTTTGAATATTGTTTTAGATGAATTTGTGGCAGCTAGACCTTGAACTTTTATTTCTGCATCACCAATATCAACCAGTTCTACTCGACATACGTATTTAAAAGGTGTTGTGTGTCTCTTTCCTCCTTTGAACGACGCTAAAATAAACTCTCCCACATGAAAGTCTTGAATGTGTTTGACTTCCGTCATGTCAACTTCATCCGGGTCATCTGGATTTTCTTTTTTTTTTTCAATATGTATTTTCGAGGCATATTGACATATAAAAATGTATTATTTAACACTAGTTTTTATTAAATATAACAGAAATTGTATCTAAAATGTATGTTTACATTTACCCCAAATCGATGTTTACATTTCCAATATTAATATTAATATATATTTAAGAATATTTTCTGAGGTAAACGTAAACCCCAATAAATATATAGATCTTCTATGAATTACTTGAAATTTTTATTTTAAAAAGATAACAAATGAAATTCTATACTGAAAAAGGTCGTTAAATAAGACTTACCAATTCAATTTGTTAAACAAAATTTACGTTTCACTTAGGCCTTCCGACTTGCACAACACTTTAAAAAAACAACCTCTTTCCAAAAATGGCACCGACCGACTGAAATATTCTATGTATGCGAAAAAACATGCACACGTCCGCCATTTCACTCAATGTGTGCGTTAAAGAGACTATACTCTTGTAAAGTTTACAAGTTTACATTTTACATTTACCCACATTGACCCTAATGCGTTTATTTTAATGAGATGTAAGTGAGTGATAACTAGATTTCAACAAACATTGAATGGGTTAAATTTTCACGAGTAAAGCGGCTAAAAGCAACCCAGTTATTTGTTATATTTAAACAGGACTTATTGGTTGTTTTTACCATAGAGTTTGTTCGATTTAAACAAACATTCAATGGGCTACAAATCGATAAGAAGAACGGTTGTTAAAAGTCAATCGTTGTGCTGAAACTTCAAATTTTCTCACTAGATTTTAACAAAATCCAAAATAAAACTGTTTGGTTGATATTAATCTACTAACTTGGTTGACAACAACTTATTTTTAACAGTATCCTTTAAGCCTTTTTAACTCGCCAGCTTTTAACAACTAATACTCTTTTTTATTTTCTGTACAGAGACTTAGTTCATTTGAACCCATTTTTTTAACCGAGTTAAAGATTCTGTGTGTAATAACTTTCCTGACAAAATAGGAAAACTCAGTCTGACAGTTTAACCTCCTGTTGGTATAGTCGCTCAGGCTTATACTCAACGCGAAGAACTGTGTACATCCTGACACAAGGATGTTCTGATATATAATAGCTCGAGAATATAACCTTGCTCTCCATGATGTGCTTTTCGAGATAGCGTCTTACTAGCCTAAAGGTATCTAAAGCGCTTGAATTTGGGGACACGATGCTCTAGATTTCGACCTCCTCGTTCCAACATTAACAAGGTTCGCCTCCTTTCAATAGCTTATCTTCTGAGCATTGCTGCATCGCACGCTGCGGTGATCGTTCACGACAGTTGGTGATGGTGATGCGTGTTTTAGAAACCTTATAGGTACCCACAAATGGAACATGAAAACATATGTGACGGGAATCATATGTAAATCGGAATAGCGGCTTTGGCAGCGGTAACTATGATCGCGCTGAAGAAGTTATAGCTTGAGTATTATAGTCCCGATCGAAAAGTGGACTTATTTTCTGATGGGACGTTTCATGATCGCATCGTTTTTGTTCTGCTGATATTGTGTTGCGGCTTCTATACCATTGGGGAAAGTACTCGTATGGATCTACGTCGGCTGGGAGGGGTTCTTGATCCAAAAGTAACCCGCACAACAAAAAAAAAATTATGCATGCCAAGATTTTGACAGGACATACTGACGGACATATACTAATTTAATTAATTTTAATTTGGTGGGGGCAAAAACCCCCATTTATTTGGCTTAATACAAGCTATTACAATTACTTAAAAACTAAGACTTAGGTTTACTACTTAAAACTAAACACTTAGACTTATAACTAATAACTATAGCTAGGGTTTAGAGTGAAGGAGGCTGAGTTTAATGGAGTAAGAGCTGCGGTTGAAGTCAAAAATGGAAATGTTAGAGTTTACCTGCCGTAGCATACGGGAAATTGGTTCGTTGGATCCGTAGGACGTGCGGTGGGTAGGAAGGTAGAAGAGGCGGGGGTTTCGTATATTACGAGGGTTTGTATTCAGGGAGATGGAGTTGAAAAGAGACGGGCAATCGATAGAGCCTGATAGGAGTCGATGAATGAAAATAATGTCTGCGGCATCCCTACGATCCTCAAGGCTATTCAAGTTAATGAGTTTGAGGCGGTCTAGATATGGGGGAAGAATTAAGGGATCGTTCCAAGAAAGACCGCGGAGAGCAAACCGAAGAAAACGTCTTTGTACGTTTTCGATTCTGCTTATATGAACTTGCTGAAAGGGTAACCACGTTTGGCTGGCGTATTCGAGAAGGGGGCGTACAAAAGTGGTGTAGAGAGATCTAGTCACATAGGGGTCGGAGAATTCCTTTGACCATCGTTTAATGAATCCAAGGGATGAATTGGCTTTGCGAATTATTTCATCTATATGCGAACGGAAATTAAGCTCCTGGTCGTATAATATTCCAAGGTCACGAAGAGACTGTACTATGGGTATAGGTTGGTCGTTGAGTAGGTAAAGACGGGGAGAAGATTTGTTGATCTTACGGGATAAGGTGATAGATTGGCATTTAGAAATATTGAGCTCTAGGCAATTTTTAAGACACCAGATAGAAAAATTATCTAAATCTTTTTGCAGTAAGCAGGAGTCTTGTGATGAAGATATGTGTTTGAAGAATTTGGTATCGTCGGCATATAGAGAGATACCGGAGTGTTTAATGACCCTTTCAAGATCGTTTATGGTTAAGATGAAGAGTAGGGGACCTAGGTGACTGCCTTGTGGTACACCAGAGGTTGCCAGGAATGAGGTGGATAGGACGGACCTGAAGCGAACACTATAAAAACGGTTTTCCAAATAAGATGATATCCATTTCAGCAGTATTGGTTCAAAGCCGAGGACAGACAATTTGAAAAGAATTAATTTGTGTGATATCTTATCAAAAGCTTTACTAAAATCGGTTGCAATAACATCAACTTCTTTACCACTTTCTAAGGCCGACAGTGTAGAGGACACGAATTCAACGAGGTTAGTTGTAGTGGATCTACCTTTAAGAAAGCCGTGTTGGTGAGGGGAAATTAAGGACTTGCATTTAAAGCTTAAGGATTCGTACAGGATACTTTCCAGGAGTTTGGGTATGTGCGAGAGTTTGGCTATCGGGCGGTAATTGGTAACTTCGCTCTTTGATCCCTTTTTATGAATCGGTGTAATGAAGGAGAACTTCCATATCTGAGGAAAGTCGCCTTGGGAAAGCGAGAGCTGGAAGAGGTGCGAAAGGGGTTGGGAGAGAACGAGGGAACACTTCTTGAGAAATATAGCGGGAATACCGTCAGGGCCAGGTGAGTACTCGTCGTTAAGTTTTTGTAATCTATTTTCAATTACAGTAGGATCAAAAGTTTGAGAGAGATAGGGGCCGATGGAGTAGTTGAGAAGGTAATTAAAATAAAGAGGATCAGGAACAAAGGAGTTGTCGGCAAAAGACTGTTTAAAAAAGCTCGCGAAAAAATTAGCAATGGTGTGTGGATCACTTGAAGTTATATTTTCGTAAGAGAGGGATGGAGGGTATCCGTCGGACTTTTTTTTGTAGTTAACGAATCGGAAAAAAGATTTGGGGTCGCTTATTAGATTCGCTTGCGCATCGTTTAAATATCGTTGATAGAGGGAGTTAAAGGCCTGAGTGAATTGCAGGTAGGAGCCGAGATAGTTGGAATAGTCAGAAAAAGACTTGGTTCGAAGGAAAGCTGACCATAACTTGTTTCTCTTGTTGCGTAACGATCGGAGGCTTCGATTATACCATGGGGGGGATGTAGAGAAGGGTTTTGGACGAGATGTAGGAACAAAAAGGGAGATAGAAATAAATAATTCTCTGTAGAAGAAGGAGAGGGCATCATTTACAGAGAGATTGGCAAACTCAAATGAAACTTTGCTAAGGTGTTCATTTATTTTGCGGAAATTGGCTTTATGGAAATCAAAGGAGGGGAGGCTTGCGGGCGGAGTTGACTGAAGTGGGTGGTCGTGAAAAAAAGAAAGAAGAAGTGGAGGGTGAAGGTTATCAATAGTCGAAAGAAGAAGGGGAGAAAGCGAGACAGAGGAGTTGATCGGATCGGTGGTGAAGATTAGGTCTAACTGCCTATCCATAAAGTTAGGGATGCCGCTAACTTGGCATAGATTTGAGTCGGTTAGTCGATCAATGAAGAAACATTCTTTGATTGAGTTGGGATTTGACGCAATGAAAAATGATTCATCTTCAGATAAGACCCAATGCAGTTGAGGCAGGTTGAAATCGCCGAAAATGATGATGTCGTCAGAAGAGTCAGATAACTCTATTACTTCGTCGATCGCATTGACAACAAGTTGGTAGGATTCTAAAGGTTGGGCAGGAAGGATGTAAAAACACATTACGTATAGGGACTTGTGGGGGAGTGTTATTTTGATTGCAATAAAGTCAAGTTTACGAGATGAAGAAGAAGCAATCTGAGAAGAGTCCAGGTCGTTGTGAATGGCAAGGAGAACACCTCGACAGGGGGGGTCATCCGTTGGGCGGCTGATGTCGTCTCGAAAGACGTTAAATGTGGGTGGGAATAGTTCCGGGTTCTTTATATCAGGGATCAGATTGGTTTCAGTTATCGCATAGATATCAAATGGGAGAGCATGAGATTGACGCAGAACAGCTTGGGTTTTAGATCGCAGGCCCCTTACGTTCTGATAGTAAAAGGTAAGCGGAATGCTATGATGGGGGGAAGGCTGAGGTCCTGGTATTGAGTTAGGGACGAAAAAAATTATTGTGGTCAGCACGGCTCCGTTGAAGGTGTGAGATACGTTTAGAGCTGATATGAGAAGCAAAGGCAGATAGGTCCTTGTCAACTGTGGCCGGCGAAATGTTAAAGCCATCGTGAAAACGGTTGTAGATTTCTCTCAGAGCAGCCGGATCAATAGGGAGGCCTTCCTTTTGAATATATATCTGAACGTTTGTTTTGGTTTTACCGTCAACGCAGATAGATTCGGGTTTGTCAAATAAGTAGGCAAGGTAAAGTCGAACATTTTCAAAAAGCCTGTGGTCTCTCAGCCGTGACATAATATATCGGCCATCGAAGTCGTTGGGGGAGGACATATTATGGTTTACAAACGTGGATGTGAGTTTGACTGCTGGGGGGAGAAGAGGATCGAAAATTGCAGAAGCTTTAGAGGTTGGGGTGGGTGTAATAGCGGGAAGAACAGAATCAGAGGTTGAGGGGACAGGGTTGAGAACATGGGAGTGTATGAAGTTCGGGTAATTGGAATTCGATGGAGAGTTAATAGGGGCTAGGGAATCAGAGGGGAGACTAGGATGTGGATTTAAGTTGAATGATACTCGATTACGTTGAGGCTTTGGTAACTTTGAGATTACCTTGGGGTGAAGAGGGGGACCTTGAGGAGGTGCTAAGGTATGTCTCGTATGAGGAGAAGTAGATGGTTGAGAAGAGTTTGTAACGTGAGGAGAGGTTGGTCGAGAAGAGTTTTTGATTGAGGGTGTGATAGAGGTAAGTGTCTGGAGAGTGGGATTGGAAAATAGAGGGAATGTTCCAACTTTAAAGCTCCAGTTAGGGTCAGGGTTAGGACTAGACCTAGAGCTATTATTCTTAGACTTACGTTTAATACTAGGTTTATTAGTCAGACTAAGCTTCGGCTCTGCTGAATTGTTCACCTTGCTGATGGTCATCTTTCCTAAGCTGAGGACATCGGTTGAGGGGTTCGAAAAGAGCCAGGAGTATTTTGAAGGCAAGTCGAGCTTAAATCGAATGCTTTTGGCGTTAGTTGGAGAGATTATCTGGCAGTTACGGATGGATATGCCATATTTCTCCAGGAAAAAGTTAATCATCCAAGAGACGTCTGCATGTGGAGGAGCTCTATTTATTAAGAAGGAATTATACTCGTACGCAGTGCTGTGTAGTTTTTCGAGCCTTTTACTCCAGTCGGTGGGTGTCCAAAGCGTGCCATATCGGTTTAAGGGGATCGAAGAAGTTTTAGGCAGAGAGCCTGTTTCAGTTGATGTTGAGATTGGGGTGGGTGTGGGCATTGATGAAGTTGTAGTTGTTGATGTTGTGGTTGTAGTAGTAGTTGATGTTGTTGTTGGGGTGGGTGTGGGTATTGTAGTCATTGTTGGAGTTGTTGAAGTCTTCGTTGATTGTGGTTGGATTGAATAGTCTGTTGATTCCAGGAATTCGGTAAGTATTGACGTGTTGAAGATTGGGCTTGGTTGTGGCTGAATGAGTTCTGGGATGAAGTCAATTTTGCTTGATGCCAGTCTTAGGTTTTCATCAACATCGCCGATAATTAATCGGAAAGCTGCGACATCATTGCTAACTTCATTGATTTTGTTTATAATCTCAAGCAGTAGTGGATCAACGAGTTGATGGGATGGGGGACTTGGTTTTGAAGTGTTTTGTTGGTTGGTATCCAGGTAGGTGCGAAAGTAGTTGAAATGGTCGTTTATCGTTGATATATGTGGGCTCAGGATTGAGTATATATCAGACTTCAGATCACTTTTTAAACTCACAGGGATCGATTTAAACTCAGCCGGTAACTTTTTGATCGAATCACTTAGACTTGCCAGCTGCTTGTCTATGTTTTTAAATTTCGATTTGCAAAAAGTGGTGGAGACATCTATGCTATTGGATATTTCTTCCACACTCTTAAACAACTCATCATATTTAGCAATTTGTGTTACGATTTGCTTATAGAAGATTTTGCAATCGGTGGAATTGGAGTTAAGGGAGTCACTAATGCACTTTATCGCGAGCATAACGTGCGAAAGAGATATGCCCCTGCATTCATCGCAAAAAAAAAGAAAGTTTTTGTCATAGTCATTCAGGTAGGTAATGGAGCGCTTACTTAATCCAATGCAGAGAGCATGAAATGTTTTTCCGCATAACCCATTACAATTTACCCAATCAGCACTAAAGTCTTGCGATGTTAGCACACAATCGGTATTACCGCACTGCTTTGACATAGTTCTTGCGTTATTGGGTTCTAGTTATTGGGTCACTTAATGTTTCGCGATCAAAAAGGCAACAGGGGAAAAAAAATTGCAGATATGCAAATAAATAAATTGGAATTAAATTTATTTAAAACACGCGAAGCGGGAGCAAAAGAAAAACACGTCCGAACGGTTGGAGGGAACGTTGGAAAAAAAAAAACTACATCATCTACACCAGATTATTTGTCGCCAGAATACATTTGACCCACCCCTTTTGCACAGACGGTGACATTTTCGTACTCATTATTCAAAAAAAAACTGTCCGTAATGAAAACTAGTTACATGGCTTTACCTCCATATTCACTTCTCGGCGATATCTCGAAATTCCACCACATATTACCCCACGAAATCAATAACTCATTTATTTATAGTAAAAATGACTTACTCTTCCTTGCGATAATCATATCAGAATTCTTGAAAATTATTGGAAAACATTAAATTTAGGGAAAAATATGATACATGATAAATGAAAAAAAAAAATATATAGTATTGTTTGGCACTCATAAATACTTATAATTATGTCATGGCAGGCAATCAAGCTACCAAATACTAGAAAAAAACTCACCCTTATCCGTACGGAGATTGTGCACAATTTCCCACGCTGCGATATCCAATTTCGTCGCGGTTTCTTGTTCTATCACTAAAGTTTATATTTATAAACCCAAACTCACTAGAACAGGTAGCAATTATTTCAATTTTTTATTTAGTTAGGTAAAGAAATTTAGTAGCAAACTTAGGGAAATTTTCAGAATTAGGTTTTAAGTAGGCAATTTTTTATAGCACAATATTTTTTTTTTGTTTCGTTACACTTTCTATGCGTTTCTTACTGTTTTGCTCGTATATCGTTCGACTTAGAATTATATACACACATGTATGAATCTCATATTCGGTCGTAGCGGATGAAGACGTTTGTTAAGGCTAAACCACACGCACTTGATTCCATCAACCAAAAACTACCGCGAACCGCGCCGCCGCCTCCGAAGTGACCGCACCACTCAGCCCACCAAGAACCGCCGATGCAATATGTGTCACGCTCTCCGATCGATGGACGACTGCGCCACTTATGCAAATAGTTGTCGATAAGAAATCGGTCTGGGCGTGTGAAGTTAGGTGCGGTGGGAAGAGTCCAAAGACAAAGAGTGTCGAGGGGGCGTTTCCCATGATCTTCGCAATTTCGGTGATGCTTGAGCTTGAGCAAAATGGATTAATCCGTGGTACGGTGAAAATATTTTTTTTCTTTTTCTATAAGATTCTCTCCTCTGGCCTGGGTTTTGTCTCCACAGTGGGGACTTACGGTGGAAGAGTGCGAAAACAGCTGCGTGTCACCAGGCTTGTGGTTAATTGAGAAATACCTGGATAATTTAATAGTCAGTAGGTACGCAAAAAAAATGTTGCAATGGAGCAAATATTTACCTAGGTTTGAGACGGACAGAAATTACCCAAATCGAATATCAGGGCTTTATTTTGGACTCGTTTCCTGGTATTTATTTATTTTAAGGTGGCAAATCTTACCGCTTTGCTAATTGTGAAGGTGCACTTAAGACCATATGGTGACGTACGTTGAGAGAATTTGTAAATTAATTTTACAACTAGAGGCGTCTCGTCGGACGGTCACCCAGAAAAGGAAGTTAGATCCCAGATAGGGAAACGAGGAAGTATGAAATCGGTCAAATACCCCGATGATTTTCGAACCAGAACTTCGAATTCCGCATGTGGATCAGGGTGTTCGGAAAATCTAACCTTGTCTCAGTATTAATACAATTGTTATTTAATTTTTTTAAGCATCCGTAACAATTCTTGGTGGCTAACTTACGCCAAACAAAATCACGCCAAAAAGTGGATATGCCGTAAACATTAACAAAAAAAATTGCGATTTGCTTGATATTGGTGGCCATTATTTTATTGCAGTTTTAGTAGGCAATTGCATTTCCCCTATATTCTATCCCTGTATGAGCACTCAGCTTTATTTAGTGCACTCCTACGGTTGTAAGATGGAGTCAGGGACTGGCTCTGGAATTTACGGTGATTCGACCCAGGTGAATTTGTCAGTCAGCCTTGGGAGGAACGTATCCATATTTCAGGCTGAAGTCCTTGCAATAAACCATTGCGCTAGAATAAATTTAACTTCTAACGCACGTGGAAAAACCATATTTATCTTTTCAGATAGCCAAGCAGCTCTCAAAGCTCTTGACTCATCTGTCATAAAATCAAAACTTATCTTAGAAACATTCACATCTATGAACTTTCTAAGAAAAACCTAGTCATCCTTTACTGGATTCCAGCCCACAGAGGATTTGAAGGTAACGAATCAGCTGACTCACTGGCTAAAATCGGAGCAACCTCTCCACTTACCTTCTGTCCCTTCTGTCTGAAACCTTCTGCCTGAACCGTTCTGCGGAGTCAGTAAAAACTATTTCAGGATCTACATAAAGAACATATGTCGCTGGGCAAAACTGCAAAAATTCGCATCCAGAAAATCACTCTTTCCGATTAATCTGGACAAAAATAACCTGAGGATCCTAACACGAATAATCAGCGGTCACGGTCTGGTGAAAAAACATCTTCACGTACTCACAGAATGTCCGATTCTATCGAAGGTTCTCCCGCCTCATAATCTAATCTAATCTAGTGAACTCCCATATCAGACCATTTTCAGTCATTAATTCCTCCATTCCTCATCGTCAACCTAATTGATTCACATATTAATCTGAAAATTGTAAGGCATGCTACATTGTTACGTACCAACCTGCAGCATGCCACACAGTTCTATTACCTGTGCGCAGTGTTGGTATGTCATTGAGATGGTTTTTCCCTCGGAAAGCCTCTTACGTGTTTTGTAATTGGTAGCAGGAATGGAAAATACCATTTTCCATTTGAACTGAAAACTGTTGTAAGATCATACTGAAATGGAGCCAGTTGTATTAAACATTTTTTTTCGTATACAGAAGTTAATTCAAAATATTTTATTTTCAAAAACATAAACAAAACATAAATGACTGTTTAGCAAAACTATACAAACCTACAAAAAATAGTTTACATTTTAAGTCAGGCTTTATACTCTCAATTTGCTCATTCATCTTAAAAATATTGCCATGAACTTGAAACTCAGAACAGGATGAGTTTCTAATAAATTTGTTTGTTTCAATCAAGGCCCAGCAAGTGTCGACTTGAAGTCGGTTTCGACATTTGGACTTTATTAATGTCTGGCATGAAAAAATCCTTTCGACATTTGCTGATGAGTGAGGAATAGGGAGAGCGGCTTGAGCAATTTTGTAAATATTTTCAAACATCAACTCGTTTTTAATTGAATTTACTACAGCCCAAAATTCTCAAATTGAATAATATTTTAATTGCTTAATTATTTAGCAGTCGGCTCTATATTCATTGTTAATTTGTTGAATATTCTTTTTTTCATTAGGGAACAAATTCAAAAACAAAATTCAATATCAAATTAGATTTTCCTGATACAACTGCTTCTGATGTAAAATACTCCAGAAAATTTAGAAAGGGATTTGGAATATTCATTTCCTTGTTTATGTCTTCCAAAATGACATAAAAACATCATCATCTGGATTATTTTAATTGTTTTCTTAGGAAAAGCTTTACAAATTGCAAGAGGATTTGAAAGATACAGATGGATAAATTGTATCGAATTAAAGCAAATTGTACTTTTGTACTCGACCAAACTCATTTGTATCGAATTCGATACAATTGTATCGACTTTTCCATCCCTGATTTGTAGTAGATATATTTCATAACAAGTCATTTAGATACGCTTGTTTTGTGAACACAGAATAAGGTACTAGAAATATGATATTAGGTTGAAGTTTGATGAAATTTTTTTTTTTGTAAGTTGACCAAATTTCCCACAAAATCTTACCGAAATCTTATTTTTTCCCTTTTTCCCACGAGACGGTTTCTTACCATCGAAATTCCCACGAAAAGGTAAATTTCCCACGAGCTGCAACACTACCTGTGCGTTTAATCATGTAGACTGAAGAGAAACTTCTCTATACCCAATGTATTTATCAATGCGCACCGCACGGTATTTATTTCAGTCACGTTTCGAAGTAATAATAACCGCAAACCGACAAAGGCAGTGTAGGTGGTGATCATATGGTATCCTAATTAGATTTATGCCTGGGTCATTCCAATTAAAATTCGAAAGTTTACAGATCTTTTTGGTTTCAATTACTTACGAAATAGTTCAATGCAGACCATTCTGCCCTTCCTCGACTCCTTATCTTCTTAGCTCGGCCAAGCTCGTTAATTTGAAAATTAGTTATAATAACGCCAATATGCGTCCATGAAACCAAGCTGCCCAACCTTTACGTTTCCATTAGTTTTTCTTTTATAATAAGTTTAAAACTGCAAAACTTCCCATCCCTTTATGATGAGATAGTTTCTCTCGGGCAGCCTTTGTCCATTTGTCTAATAAGATAATCTGCTTGAAGTGGATCCCTTTTCAAGAGAGCAAGAGCAAACTATTATTTCTAAAAGAAATATGCAACCCATACCCTCTCGGTGAACTTTTATAAACTTTCCATAAGTAGGTTTCGTGTCCTTGTGTTGAATAAGAAAGTTTCCTTTAAAGTGATGCCATTTAAAAGGATGTATTACATGTGCGTTGCGTACAGAGGACGATGTTTTTGTTCCTCCGAGCTCAACGGTGCATAACATGTTCATGTTCATGGCGGTAGGTATTTTCTGAAACCCTCAGCCATTCCTAGTAGCAGAATTGGTATATATATATAATAGGCTGTAGTACATCCGTCGTATGTGTATCGATCGGATCGGAAATGGCCCAAAAGAGAAAAAAATAATGTTCCCCCAACAAAAACGAAGAAAAGCACTTCCTCTAGAACTTGTGGTGCAGAAATAGAAATACCTATTAAAGTAAATTGAATTGAAAAACAGCCGAATATTGTTACACCGGTAGTTTGTTCGTATCCCTTGGGGTTGTCCACCCGTAACGGCAAACATTGTAACAACAAACGTATGCTTGGGACAGGATATTTCATTTGTGTCCTTGAATGATGCATGAATTGTACACAATTACATACCACATGCCACATGGTGTGGCCTTGAATTTAGTTTAGGTCCTGATTTTTGAGTGGTAGGGTTGTTGGCTTATGACCATTGTTCGTTATTTTTTATGGTCCAAGGTTTTGAATAAGAAATAACTGATAACGAATCTTTTGCACAATGATAGGAGGATTTCATTTTGATTAGCGGATATTCAAAAAGTAGGTTACACAAGACCGGCTTTATATGATGCCGTTCTAAAAGAGACGACGTATACGATGATGCCGATGTGTCCTTAGAATGAATTCTTGGGAGAAGTTGCGACCCATTCATTGAGAGGCATATTGCGGAGCTGCCATGATCTCATTTAGGTAGGTAATGGAGGGAAGATACCAACAGTTTGCTATTCCACATAAAACTTTACTGGTATTTCAAAGTACAAAACTCTATGCGCAGTTTGGGCACTTCTATTCAATTCGAAATTGTGTTTATTGAGCTATAGGAACTGCTGATGCTCGATATCCAAATCCGTCTCTGCGTATACACTTATTAATCAAATTTTGACAAAATTTTCGAACAAAAATAAATTCTTCCCTTTTGTGAAACGTTGCCATTCATTTGGTACATCATATAAAAAAATTGAATTTGACTGCATGTCTTTAAATGCAAAAATCTTAGAAACTCCTGAATATATTCGGATGCATTTTCTCAGTCCTATAGAGGATACCTAGGCCTACAATATCCACTTTGTTTCAACTCTATATCTCTATAAATTCCGGAAAAAATTGGACAAGAGCAATTTATTTTTTCGTTTCGTTTCGTTTTTTTCTTTGTCACGCTTTCCGTGCGAAAATACAGAGAGCTTTAAAATATAGTAAACACCAGCTTATACAGGGCATTTGCGGTTACATTAACTCGGTAACTTAAAAGGTTTTAAAATAAATAGGCAAAATTTGAAACATTCATACAATTTTCAGCTGGGTGAGTGGATATGAACTTCATTCTCAAATCAAACACAGTTACCGCACAATATATCTCTTTTAACCTTATTTTATTCCTGTGGCGGTGAGGGAGACAGACAGAGGCAGTATGCTGTTTCGTATTGTCCCAAGTTATGGTTAAAGAGTTAAAAGCGTCTACAGTACTATTTTACATAAAAGCTCTTACTCTTTACAAGATTTTTGAGCACAAGGCAAAGTGCAGCAGGAGTTTCTGTTTTCTGATGTTTTTATTTTTGACTGGAATATATTAGTAACGCTGGTTGCTATGCTGGAAGTAGGGTACGTAATAGACCGATATATTTACATAGATATACCTACATATATGTAAGTTTTCAGAGATTTGTTTTTGAGTTTGCACTAGCAGTTATAAACCGAATATGCCTATAGACGTGGGAAATAAAGTGGGAGTTTTTGATTGTGTAAGGAAGTGGTTGCAATTATTTTAAGGTGCATATTCAACAAGGTTGAAAAAAGGGTAATATTTTAAATTTTTGCATTTTTATCGGAAGTGATATGTGAAAATAAGTCGGGAAATATAAATAATTAAAAACATTGATTTTCTCGATTTTTTTAAGAAAAACTAAGTACGGGATCTTATTTCGAATACTGATTTTGTCTTAAATATGTATTTTGATCAAAATCGTTCGAGCGGTTTTTGTAAAATTTGGCACACAAAACACTTCCAAATATTGCAATGTTTAGGTTGAAAAATACTACTGCTCAACTATTAAGCTGAAAACCGAGTACAAGTTATTGTTCGGGATGTAAGCATTACTTGGTTTTTAAAGTTTTATCGAAATCGAAAATGGGGTTTGCGAGATATGAACAGTTTTTAAAATTAGCGTTTTCGGTGGTTCGAAATGAAAATTAAGGACGCAATCATTTTAAAAACATAAATTTGACTCTAAGTTTGCATTTTGGTTAAAATCGTTATTGCCATTTTCAATTAAACTATAGAAAAGTAGATTTTTCAAAAATGACTTTTTTCAAAAATCCATTTTACGATAATACAGAGAAAAACTGAGTCATGTGTTTTTTGTTGTTTGTCACTTGGAAATTGATTTGATTTGTAGTGTGCCGATTTTAGTTAGAATAGAATGTATGTAGGATCCAAAATGCCTCTTTCTTAGTCGGAAATATTTCCGAAATATGAAATTGAGTTTTAGCCCGAGTTAAAGTACTTAAACTGGTCTCCGGAGTGCAGTTTAAATCCAATCGGATTAAACGCTGTCAGGTTTGAAAAACTATACCCGTAGTGGAGAATATTGACAGAGCATATTGCTTAAAAATAAAATTTTTTTGGGTTAAACTCACTTAAGCCCTGGTGTAACATTTAACCCGGATTAAAGGGAGTGAATAATATGGCCGTTATAAAACGACTTAAATTTTTTTGAATTTTTTCATATCAAAATAAAGGCAAATTTCACTTAGGGGTAAAAAAAGGGGAACTTCATTCGAATTTAGGGGGAAATTATTGCCTTTGCTGATAAAAAAAAAAAGGGAAAACAATCTTCACAGTCTGGGACCACTGGGTTAAGGCAGTCTTTCACTGCTATTCTTGACTATTTCCCTTCGCCTATTTCTATATAACATAAAACTGAATAGCAAAACTGTATGTCCGTAAAAGTCTCAAGAACCACTGCACCAATTTACAAATTTCTTTTTTTAAAATGAGCAAAATAAATATGGGTAGGTTTTAGCCTACTTTTGTTTAAAAAATACAGCAATTTTCGAAGAAAAAAATAGTTCGGCTTTCTTCTCTTGCATCTGTGTAACGATTTTTTTTCAACTTTGCTTTTTTATACATTTTATAAGCTTAGTCGTAACTGGCAAGACCGATTGCTAAGAGTCATTAAAAATTTGCATGATGGTAGTATTTAATACAAATTTATCAAGTAATAATCAGGAAGACGAAAGTGGTTTAATAATTTTGGATAAGAAATCCGTAGATATCGTGTACCATTAGCATTTTTTTCAAACCCTTTAGACTCCTACCAAACCAAAAAAAAAAAAAAATTCGCGCGAATTTTTTACTTTTATTTTCTCAAATTCTCTGAAGCTAAAAGTCAATTTATTTTGTCAAAAGACTTATTGTTTTAGCTTCAGACTTAAAAAAAAAAAAAATGTACAGTCTTGAAATCTTATAGATCCATTCAGGTACAACAAACATAAAGCATTTCCCACCCGTATATCTTCCTCATAGCATTACATAATTTTGGTACCTTCCTCCTTCCTTTCCCCATTAGATTATTCCAAATTCCACTTATACATTTATATCTATTTAGACTTTAGATAAACTTAACCTAACACTCAACATAATACTAGTCTGAGGGTAACACTATCCACTAAGGCTGAGTAATGTGATTATTGGCAGTCAGTTGCGGAGTTTAGATGTATATGGCGCTAGTTGCGAAATTTGTCTGGGGATGAGTTGTCCGTGGATGAGGTGCACCCGACCCAAAAACTTTAATAGACCGCCTGCTTACGTGCACGTACCCGATTTTCCCCAAAATTTTGAAATACTCAAAAGCAGCTCCTTTACATTCTGTGGATACATACAAATACGAACGTTTTGCCGCGTCTTATTGGGGACCTTCACGAATCTAGTTTAGTAAGTCTGATAGCTGGCTGACTTGATGTGTCTCAGTTTTGAATGGCTTATTTCGGCCATTTTTCAGTTGACGTTTATGGAGGGGTAGACGACGAATCTAGTGATGTGAAATTTGTGACTGAGTACTAAGTTGACAGTTGGCATATCTGGCTGACGTAGAAAAAGTGACATTACCGACCAACCAAATGTTTCCTTTAGATTACATTTAGTGCAGACCAATCTAGTCGACTTAAGATGACTAAACTTTTGAAAGTGCCAACGATAATAAGCAGCTTGAATGCAAATCTTTCCTCTGCTTTTAGCTGCTTGTCTATTACAAATGCATTTTGCTTTGTTTACATTATAAGAAGTCCTTTAGCCCAAATCAACAGCATACAGAAGGGAGCAGTTCGACTAATAGCAGATCCTACAACGAACATCAAATCTAATAAGACTATTGTCGCTTACCTAATGCTTAGTGGATCTTAATCCTCAAAATGTTTCCCCAATCCCCAGTTCCCTTAGTTGTAATATTGAGGGAATCACTCTTTCGATATTAAGGCGCTATGTTTGAATTTATATTTTCGTGAAGTGTTTCTTATCTTTAATTTTTCTTCAGAATGTTTACACAAAATCTCCGACCCCGACTTGAAGTTGGTTGCTGTTCCTATTTTCTTTTTGTACATCTGCCTTCATAGGTAATTCGTCGACCTCAGGGCGTGTTCAGCAAAAATGTTTGCTATTTAATCTACTATAAGACAAATAAACGTAATAAAATTGCTATTGCTCTTTATTTTGAAACGAAACTTATTGCCTTTAGCAATACTCTCACTACATTGGAGAAAATTGGGGGAAAAGATACTAAATTTTTGATTCACGTTTGTTAATATATGAACCTATTTTATGGAGCTGAACCAGTGAGCATCACCTTTCCTGTTCACTAAAAGTTTTTTAAAAGTGCTCGCTTCTAGGACAATGTAAATATTGGCTCGTGCCATATAAGGTGTTCCTGACTTGATAGCAAACACTCCGGTTCAGGTGAATCCAAGTCATTGAGATTCTTGGCATCACTTCGTCCATTTCTCTTAGCGGTACAGCAAAGTGGTTTCCCATAAATCCTACAAAACAGTAGCCATACGTCGGGCAGAAACGTTTTTACTTCCTGCCAGGATTCAATTGAGGCGTGGATCGCTCATAAACGCACAGTTTTTAACACAAAGCAATCACATAAATTTGTGATGAGGAGATGACTCTGTTCAATCGCACTGCATACGTGGCTCTCATCCGCCTCACACAATACTTGTAGACCCTTCCTGCTGACAAATTGGCCGTAGCATTAACTCATCTCAATTTCAGTTGATTAATGAACTGAGCTACTCTACGCAGGTTTAATTATAAGCTGTTGCTGTCAGCTTATTTTATCGCTGCACAATTCGCTACAAGCCAGTGTAGGGTGGCCATAATATTTACCAAGTTTGCTACACTGACACAGCGAGTCTTCTTGATTTCATTTGTTCATCGTTAAGCACTCACTTTGCGGTTCAGTACGATAAGTCAATACGAATCTACTTATACCTGACACCCTGAGCAGAGAGTGGCTCCAAATGTGGGATAGGTAGACATTTACATCTACACCGCATATCCCTATGTGGGAAAGATGAGATTGAGACGGAAATCCGTTGAATGAAAACGTCGCCTGTTGAATAATTTATGAAGCTTTCGTTCGTTTCCTCAAGGATGAACGCATCTGGAAATTGTCAAACTTGTAAAGGGTTTTCGACAAGACCTGAATAAAAAGACACCACCACCATCTTGTGTGCTGTCGTACCGCAGTAATGACGTGGAAATAAACGCAAAATCTCCTCATTGAATGACGTTCACATGATTGGAAAGATGTTGTATGCAAAATTGTCTCTTTTTTTTTGGTTTCTCAAAACATTTTTTTATTTGCTTGGGGCTCTCGAGTTAATGACAAAACTTTCGAGCAACTAGTTGAGATTAATTGGGATAGTTTTCAAAAGACAAAGAACCTTAGCTCATGCAAATTCGGTGTGATTTTATGTGAGGAATGGAACGCTCAAATAAAAATCGTTCATTGGAGATACGTTAGAGTGGTGTGCTGTGTCACGAGGTTGCTCAACTTCAAAAATCAGACTTATGTGCGACAGTGTATACATTGCGTTGACGCGAAGTTTAAAAGGAAGTGACTATCGACAATTCTTGTAGAGGAATATAAATTCGTCCCATAAATAAAACTTCACACAAACCTGGTAGTCAAATATTTATTCATATCAATAATGGAATTCGAAAACAGAGTTTACTACAGTGACGTTTGATCAAAGGTGCGCAGTAGTTCTCTGCACACCCTAACCAAATCTATTATTATAATGCACTGAACTTAAGTTCATTATGAAACACATTTCTGTTTCTTTGCAATAATTTATGTATTAACTAATCAGTATTTGGTAATGAATAGTTGAAATCAACATAAGAGATGTTGAAAGAATTGTATCGAACCAATATCCAAATCTCCCTATATAATAATTTCAATTCACCGTCAAAGCGACTTGGTTGCAATGAAACTCATCCATGGGATGTTCATTTCGCTTTAGAGCACCGTACCGTGGACAGGCAAAATCACATACGAAAATAAAGACAAAATAAAAAATAAAAAACCCTTTTCCCTCATAACTCTACCTGGCTTGGTGTTCTCCTACATCAAGTGCACATCTTTGCAGTTCGCTTCGCACTTCTTGTGTTTCATTTTCGTTTTCGTTCCACCATGGCAAGCAAAGAGTTGTTGTGCTTGTGCGGTGTGCCTACTGCCTGCCTACTGTGTGCAGGAACAAGAACCAGCACAACACAAGATCATGCAAGAAACAACATTCAACTACAACTTACAACCAGTACTAGGGATCATGGGAAAAATCCCTTTTTGTGGGAATTTCGACCTTAAAAGGGAAAAAGGGAAAAACGTGTGGTTTTGTGGGAATTGTTTGAATTCGTGGCAATTTGCCTTGTACCTCCCAAAAAACAGGTAATAACGAAAGGTCCGACTTAAAAAAACACTAACGAATCTTACAAAATAAGATAACAAATCCAAATTCATTGCGTTTGAGGCCTAGGTTTTATCTTCTTTTCTTTTGTTTCACTCAACCACAAGGCAAACAAAAATTCTTCGAATCGAATATCGAACATATCGATTCATCACCGCTAGCTGACACTTTTTACAATACGAATACATCAAACATCAAAGACATAAGTATATAAATATTAAAGTAAGTGCGAGCGGGCAACACGTACAACACAAATAGGCAGACAAGTAACATTTGTCCTTGTCAGTTATTTGGTCTTTCATTCTCATTACTTTCGTTTTCAATATATGTATGTGCTTTATTATGACTTTTGCTAAATACAGGCGTTGTATAAAAGATTTATTAAAGGAAAAAGTGGGAAAGCATGTTAAATAAAGTAACTGTTTATTTTCTTATTCGTTTTCTACAAGGCTTTGTTTCTGTATTTAGATAGTTATCCTGAATTTAGATAGTTCGAAAGTTATGTATGAGTGGCGATCACTTCCTTCTTATTTTAATGAAACACAAAAGGAAAAGCTTGTTTTATTAACAGTCGAAGAATTTTGGAATAAAATTTTATGTTTAAAAGATACTAATGCAGAGTATGCATACCCAAATTTAAAAAAAATTGTTAAGTTTGCGTTAGCTCTTCCGCATTCAAATGCCGAGGCAGAACGAATTTTCAGCATAGTCACTGATGTGAAAACCAAAAAGCGAAATTGTATGAGTAACAGTACACTAAACTCAATTTGTGTTTTTCGATCAGCTTTGATAAATAACAATCAAACATGTATTGATTACGAAGTCTGTGATCGTCACTATAAGTTATTCACAAACGATATATACAAAACTAACTAATAATTCAAATAATTTATTAAACTTGTTTTTTTTTTAAACTAAAATATGTATTTATTTATGTTATATTTAGCTCAATAAAAACCGAAATGTATTTAAATTCCAAGAACATGACATGTTTAAAAAAAATTAAACTTTTCAATGATCCGTTTTGTTTTATTTTCGTGATCTGATCCGGATCAGATCACGCTGAAAATAAAAAACAGCAAAATAAATACAATATTTGAATTTTTTTTAATTTTTAACCTTCCGGTTAATAATGGAAAATAATTTCATTCAAATGGCTGCCTCGGCTGGCCATACAGTAGCCTACACGATCGGTCCAATTTTTAAGCACATTATCGATTGTGTGCAGCTGTATTTCGCCAATGGCTTCACGAATATTGTCCTTTAAAGCGTCAATTGTCTCTGGCTTGTCGGCGTAACACTTATCTTTTACGGCACCCCACAAATAATAGTCCAACGGTGTCAAATCGCAGCTCCGAGGTGGCCAAACGACATCACTTCTGCGGCTGATAATGCGATCTTCAAAAACAGGGCGCAAAAACATCGAGTGTAGCTTCGGCTGTGTGGCACGTAGCGCCGTCCTGTTGAAACCAAATGTTGCCAATATCCTCCTCTTCATTTTGTATGGCGTCATACCAAGGTCTTTATGCAAAATTCGTCTCAATGATGTCTCCGAAATGTTCAATTGTTGAGAACGACGGTGAATTGATGTTGTTGGCGCTTCACGCACACTTTCTGCCACAGCAGCAATTTTCTCGGTACGCACTGTTTTTGGGTTTTCACGCTTTGGTTTATCGATGAGGATGCCAGTTTCTTTCACTTTTTCACAAGATAACGAACATACGGAGCTGACGGTGCTTCTCTTCTTCCAAATTCCGTACGCAATTTTCGCACACATTCTGCAACATTACCATGATTTTCAAAGTAATGTCGCAATATTTCCCAGCGTTGTTCAAGCGTATACACAACCATATTCGTTCAGCGGAAGGATAAAACTAATTATCTGTCAAATCAGACATGAGCTAAGTGTTACCATTCGCGAAATAAGCACTAGTTGAAAAAAAAAACGTTAGATGTCGGACCCTTTATTTACCAATACTTACGAGGTATTGCAGCTATTTCGTTTCTTAAACCATTATTTTTGGATTTTAGAATCGAAACACAAGTATTTTAAGATCATTTTTATAAGTTAGCATATCAGAACAACAAATTAAAGGTAGGTATTTAACAAAAAAATAAAAATGTTAATAAATAAACTAATAAATTAAAATTGCACTTCAATGGCAAACTAAAGTGGAACACATTTTAGGTAAAGTGAGGAAATTAAAAAAGCATTCAATAATCCTTATCTTTCTTGAATAAATGTTCTAAAGGAGTTGTAATTACCGTTCAAGAGATCATCCAACGATCCTTGTATAACGTCATCGTCCAATCTTTATCTTGAGTTCAAAACATCACCCTCTTTTAAGGCTAGATTCAGCATTAACCTTGCCCGAGAAGCCATTGTGCATAAGTGCAGTACCTCGTAAGTATAACTTTTTTTTTAAATCACCCAAAGCAGGACCTAGTATTTATTTGTTGAATTGAAAACTCCAATAATTAAGTAAATACAGCAAGATACTTAATATGTTTGATCTAAAATGTATGTTAAACTCTAAATCTCACCAATTTTAACCTTTTATTGAGAAAAAAAACAGCCTCTATTTCGCTTAAAACACAAGAAACCTAACCCGACGTGAACAGTTATCAATTTACTTTGACAGTAGGAGACTTATGAGGTACTGCCACATTTTGTATGCGATCTATAATACGAGGTTTTAAATTCTACCTTTCCGGTAAAATGTTCAGAACAACATTGTTACCCTGAAAATGCAAAAGATGGCTCTGATTTTTATGATTTTTTTACATTAATAATATTTTTGTTGAATTTAACGACTTACGAGGTTCTGCACTTTAACCGTCTTTTATATATTAATTATTGAGAATTACTTATTTTAGTGATAACAAGTTAATGGCGCAGTGAAGGCAGAAAAAATACTCCCTCAAAGGGGGTGTGGCAATGAACGGAAAATTTAGCCTAAGGCCTTCTCGGAGACTTCGGAAACACTTAAAAAAATTTCATCGAAATTTGTCCTGCAGTTTTCACTTTAGCAGCGAACTTCTGAATGTTTATAAGTGGAAATTGGTTATTGCGAAATGAGTTCACGCCACTCAAACAGTGTGTTGAAGCAACTGCTGCATCTGAACTGAGACTGAGAGGGCGGCTGAGAGGTCTCTTTTCTTGTGAACACTCCGGCAAGTCATTCCTCGGTGCCTTAAATTGCCTTAAGTGCCTTTGATTGAAAAGTACTACGGCCGGTCTAACAACCTTGCTGTAGCTAAGTACTTCTATCATCACTTCAATTTAGCTGGGTGGATGACTTGTATTTGCATGTCCCCAACAACGAACTGTGACTCTTCTATTAGGTTTCATTGTTCATCTCTATAGGGCTTGTTTCCCGGAAACATTAAATCCCACTATACCCTGTTTTCAGAAATGAAACCTGCTGCAAGTCCTAAGGTAAATTTAAACTGAAATTAAGACACAGAGCAACACAGTTACACAATTACATAGAAGAAAGGGAGGTTTGATTTTTCCATAGTCGTGTAGGTACGTTTTCGAATCCCTTTTCAGCCTGAGGGACTTTGCAATTCACTTTTAAATTAGGAGACAACGAACTTTGTGAGTTTAATTCGCTTCAGTAATTTGGTAAATTTAATGTTGTAGTTTTCTTCGAGAATACAGAATGCGTTGTTTCCTGATTGCAAAGTTGGATGCAATAAACCTTTGAATGCAGATTTTTTTCTTTTTATCTTTTGTTTCGGAGAAAGAAATATTTTTTTTAACAAAAAGTATCCTTGTTAAGTGCAAACAGAATAAGCAATATGCGAGTGCTTAAGGTGTCAGTTAATTAAAAGTTTTCCTTAGGACTTAGGAGTCTTCCTGCAAAATGAGAAGAATAGCACGAAGTGCTTTCGGTGGCAAAAGAGAATTTATTTCGAGAGTAAGCTAAGAGTGAGCATTTTTGAAAAGTGTTTCGAGTTTAGTGCGTACTATTTACCATAAAGTAAGTATTAAATATTGAATATTAATATTTAGTTTATGCTATGTACGACTTTGCAGTGTTTGTAGGATTCGTCATTTCCTCAAAATGTTACTATCGAAATACAGCATTTTGAAAATTATTTGGTAGCAGGGTCATAAGTCCACAACCCAAAAAGTTCAGTGGGTTAAAAAAATACGTTCAAAAAAAATTAAAAAGAAGCGCATTTAGTACGATTTTTTTCTGTTAAGCGAATTAAGAAGTTTATAAAGTTATTTTGAAAAATTCGAGCCAATTTTTCAAAATAACTCCATAAATATATTAATATGTAAATCTAAATATTAAGATAACGAATCAAGTTATTAGAGTTAAAGATATTAAGTTTTCGAAAAATGTGTACAATTATTTGGAAAAATTCACTTCTTTATTAAAAATTCAATTTTAAGATTGTTAAAAAAACTATGGCTCGAAATATTGTGGACCTGGGTGCACTAATAACTCACTCAAGTGGGTCGAGAGTCCATTATGGACTCTTTGCTTGTGGACTTATGACCAGTGCTGTCGTTTTCAAAATTTTATTGGTATACCAAGCCTACATTTTTGGGTATCCTTTCTAAGCAAAGAGTATTTATCCAAAATTTATTAACATGAAGTATAGATTGTTTTTCTATTAGCATTGCTACTATAGCTATCCCATTTCCACTGCTGCAAACGGTTAAAAGAGTAAAGCAGGGTGAAGGGCTAAAAAGCTATGACAGGTAATTAAAAAATTAAATTATTTGACAGACCTAGAGATGTGCAATTTATTCGTTAAATAGGTATGTGGTAAAATTAAATTTTCTACAAAACTATTTTGCGTAATAGATTGTAAGACAATGGTATCATTTTAGAGTGTCGGGTATCACAGTATCCAGAGCTCTGCAAGAGTACCCAAATGATACTATAGAGTCCATTTCGACAGCATTGCTTATGACCATGCTTCATTATTTGGGGTGGCCTGTATTCCAGTTATCGAAAATCCTCCATGCCATGTTTGTATGTCGAACCAACTCATGCGCTAATCTAGTGGAATTGTATCACTATGTTTAAAAATAAATTGGCTCGCTCACTTTTTTTCTGTTATCCACCATTCTGGGTCTTCCCCCTACCTGTGTAGATAATGCGCGATACTGATAACCATATTTAGTGTCCAGGCTAGACTTTGCAAGCTCACGGTTTCAAAAATTTGCTATAATATAAAATTTCCCATTGGGACCTACAAACTATTTAGTGTGAAAGTTTAAATTGATTATTAAAAAACGTTAATTTAAAAAACAAAAAAAAACGACTGACTATAAAAATAAAAAGAATTAAAAATATAATGAACTAATTGACAATCGGAGACTATATAGATACCTACACATTCTAACAAATTATGTATGAGTATTGGGTACCCTCCGACTGCCAAATAGGTAGTTATAGGTGCTTAAATTGTCCATTATATTTTTAGTTTTTTTTTTACAGTCAGTCAGTCGGGTTTTTTTGGGTTTTTTAAATAACCTTTTTTTATTTTTATCTTTTCAGCCTGTGAAACTCCGGGGAAGAATATGAATATTATGATACCTCACTCTTCAAAATCGGTCAAGCCGTTTAGGCATAACCCTGCCTGTGTCCAGTCGGGTAAAAAGTCCTATTTCATATATAAAAACATTTTATTTTTCTGCGAAGTTAATACGACTTGCTTAGCCCTAAAAATGGGCCATTTTGCATAAATAAAAATTTCCTGAAACACGTATCCAATTATTTTCTATTTTCTATCTATAACACAATTTTAAGTGATTAGAAACTTATAACCTTCAAGAACTACATATTTTTAATATGTTACCCCTCAAAAAGCTGTCCATTTTGAAAACTCGTGTATTAATTTCTACGTAATGATCAAATCAAATATTTTCTACGATTTCTGCGACATAATAATATTAGGTATTCATTCGCTTAATTGCATTCTGTCTGATATTTTATTAGTATATCTATTATTTTGAAACCTTACCACGCTCAGGATTGTAAATAACGTTCACTTCGTTTGAGAGTGATATGGCTATTGATTCGCAAGCAGAAAAATTTGACCATAACTCTAGCTGCCGTGCTCCACGCAGTCGACAGAACCTTATTCACACTTCCGGCTGGCTTCCGTTATTCAATTAAAATGTCTGCGTTAGCTGATTTAATTTCTCAATCGATCCCGTATCATCTCGTAACATTTGCATTTTTGAATTGGTTTGAATAAATCAGCCCCAATGGAATCCACGCAAATCCAAATCCTATTAGCTTTCATCGATTTTAGCCAAACGATTTCAATTGCTTGCCTGGTCTTCTTCCGGCATAGAGCATTTTTAACGGACACAAATTGCTATGGGCATAATACTTGCCTGCTGAAACATTGTGGTGTTTTTTAAACGCTGACTTGGTTTTCGTTTAATTAAAAAAAAAAAAGTGGAAGCTCTTAGAAAATACCCTTCGGCATTCTGACTTTATATAAAATTGGTTGGCCAATAAGTAATAGCATGGATCTTTATGACACAGGTTGGCATATGTGAAATTAAATAATAAAACATATAAACAAGCATATGTGGAAAGGCACCCTCGGTGAAATTGTTTTTTACAGTTTGTTAATTGTGGAAAATATGTATAAAAACGGGACAACGTTAGAGAAGAAAGACCAAGCCAATGCTAAATATAAAATGCTTATTAGGTACCATACTTCTTTCTACCGATGATGAATTGAGACTGACTTGTAACTTGCAATCATAAATTAAGAAGTTATAAGAGAAAATTATGAAGTAAGAGAAATTGTAAAGAGGGATTTGGAAGATAATTAGTATTATTTTATATTTTTTTACATTATTTATAAATTAATATGCACAGCTTTATTGTGCGATGTGTAAAATGATTTTGCTTCGCAACAAATGGTGGATGTTGAAAAATTACCCTCAGCCGGACTAGCCTTTAACTGCCTATGAGACCCTCTTTTATTTTTTTGCTCGTCCTTATTTCATTAAGAACTTCAATACTTTTATTAAATCGAAGTAAAGGGTTATTCATTTTTGGGTTTCAAAAGTAAACCCAAATAAAACACACACAGCGATACTTTTTTGATGAATTTTTTTTTAATTTTTTGGTCTTGCCATTAAGTGTGAAACACAATATCATTCAAATGGCCGCCTCGGATAGATTTGCAGCATGCGATTCTTTTGAGGTAATTTTGTAACCACTTTTCGCACATTTCGTGCGGTATCTCGGCCATGACTTGAGTAATGTTGGTTTTTAATGCGTCTCTCTAGAGTTCGGGGATTATTCGCGAAAACACGGTCTTTTGCGTAGCCCAACAGAAAAAAATCTAACGGTGTCAATTCATATGACCTTCGTGGCCAACTGACGTCGTCAACACGTGAAATTACGCGACCAGGAAACTTCTCGCGCAATAAAGCCATAATTGGTCGTGAAGTGTGGCTTGTTGTCCCATCTTGTTGGAAGTTTTAATAATTTTAACGCGTTGTTCGATTGTTAAGCGATCCATTATCGTAAATGGAATACATTCAACTAATATTATGACACTTCAAATGACAGCTGAATTTGACATCTAACAGCTGAAGATTCAGCCGATAAAATTGAGCACGTTTGGATACCTAGTTTATGTAAAACGTCCACTAGATTTGTCTGGACTAGGCATACGAACGTGTTGACTAATTAACTTAAATTTTGTTTATTCATATTCACGCGGTTTTTTTTTTTTTTTGTAATTTAGACACTTAAAAATGTCAACTGAGTATACAGGCAGAATTTTCTTGACTAGATTTGTCGGCTACTTCTCAATAAAAGTCGGCATTCTGTTTGATCGTTTCGCCTTACAGAATCTAACCCCTGATTGACTGGTCTATGAGATACTCCGATCTATTTACTGACATGCGTTGGTGTCTAAAAACATAGTTAAGAGAACTACAAGCAAAAGGCAAGTCGTATTTATTAACTTGCAAATAAAATAAGAATTTAAAATAATTGTAACGAATACGTTTTTAAATTAAATAAATAGAGCTTGAAATTGGAAAATATTGCCCGTATTCCATTGACCACTAGAGAACGCCCAATATAACTCTGCAGCAAAAGGAACAGAAACGTCATTCGGTTTTATTTTATTATCATTCTGGCTAATCACTTTACAGTCGGAAAAAGAATTCTAGTCCCTTTTCAGTATTATGAGCGTCGGCTTTATCAAAAGATAAAAAAAACACCAGTTCCTCGTTTAGGAGTGTATGTCAAAAAACAGTGACTGGTTGGGATGGCGAAGCGGGTAATTTGGTTGGTGGTCAGTTAGCACCTAATGGTTAGAGGCAGATCTTGGCGCCCCAATAAAGACGCAATTCACATCCATTTGCGTCGAGTCCCATTTTGACTCACTCACTAAACCTTACTCTAAAAGTCAAACAAACTGAAAATTTCAGAGCAAGCAAAACAGAATCATCGTTATAATAAAACATAACAAAGGTGTATTTATGGACTATTTACTGTGACCTTTCTTCTGAGTCTTAATACGAGTATCTCCATTTGATACATACAAAGCTGATGTATGCCGAACGGTCCATCCCCCTTTTGTATATTTACAGAATGGAGCTTTCAAATACTGGCATTGAGTTTTTGATTTGAATCACATTTATAAAAGATACATCTTAGAGTAACCCCTTACTTGGTTCAACCTTTTCACATCGAGTCATAAATTTATAATACTAACCAACATTCAATTTGATATTCAAATCTCAGCTATTATCAGCTTACACAGTTTTTGCGCAACACTTTACAAATTTGTTTTTTTGTATTTTCTACTCCATTGCCAAATTGATTTTAAATCCTTTAAATCAAATAAGAAAATAAGAAACAGCAACGACATGCGTTTTCTTGTTAAAAGAAATACGTCAACATACATCAAACATGGTCCCTCAAGCCGACCCCTGTCATAATAATGTACCGCACGTTCTCTCAAATCTCATTTACATGTATGCGCACGAGGGAAAAATCTGAATGAATACAGAGAAGAAATGCCAGCTTACCGTAAATCCTTTTTTGATTGCTCTTAATCGAGGATTAAAATTTGAAGCGTTTTTTGAAGCAAAACTTCTTAGGCGACCGGCGGCGGTGAAATCTCAAGGACATGAAACGTTTTAAATAATGGTGCCGTGAAATAAGGCCCAATCTGAAAATTTGGCCATTTTTCACTTTACAAAAGTGAAATAAAGCCATATTTTAACACTTGGCTTTATTTCACTTTGGCAAAGTGAAATAAGGCCAAATTGCCATTATTACGCTTTGATCTCATTTGGCCTTATTTCACTTTGAAGAAGTGAAACATAGCCAAATGTTGTTGTCCTGAATGTTATTTTCAACTAAATATTAGTTCTTCTTTGTTGGAGTTTATAATTTTGATATATAATATAATAAATAATTTTTATGTATATGTAGATTACCTGATTGCTTATGTAAATATAATGTACATATAAGTACCCCATCCCATATCTACTCATTTTTAACATGTTCAGTAAAAATCAAATAAAACAAGCAGTATAATGAACAGTTTTTTTTTATTTGTTAATCATTTACAAATAAAAAATTGTCCAGTTCTCCAAAAGCAAACAAAAATGAATATGGAATGTTTAATAATAAGTCATGTCATTTTAGCAACAAATTCGTGTGCTGTTTTGAACAATTTGTTTACAAATTCGTCACAGAATTGGATTCTTATCTTTCATGTATTTTTCTGAAATTCACTTTGGCAAAGTGAAAAAAAGCCAAATTTTGAAATATGGCTTTATTTCACTTTTGTTAAGTGAAAGAAGGCCAAATTTTCAGATTCGCGCGAATTTTTTGCTATTATTTTTTTTTTCATAAGACAAAATTAAAATAAATTATGCTTTTATTTTTGTAAATTATTTTTTCTTATAAAAAAGAATAAAAAAAAACAACAGATTCGCACGAATTTTTTGCTATTATTTTCCTTTCATAAGAAATATTTAAAATTACTTTTTCTTATTAATTATGCTATTTTTTTGTATATTAATTTGGCAAAGTGAAATAAAACCAAATGTTGAAATATGGCTTTATTTCACTTTTGTTTTGAAATTTTGAAAGAAGACCAAATTTTCAGATTCGCGCGAATTTTTATCTATTTTTTTTTTTTTTTCATAAGACAAAATTAAAATTAGTTTTTCTTATGAATTATGCTATTTCTTTTTTGTATATTAATTTGCCAGAGTGAAATAAAGCCAAATGTTGAAATATGGCTTTATTTCACTTTTGTTAAGTAAAAGAAGGCCACATTTTCGGTATAGAAACGCTGTAGGCTTTTTTTTTAATTCCCTGCCCAAAGGCTGACACTGCGATCTAAACGATCTAACCGGGTCAATGAATGAACAAAATTATGGAGGATCAAAACGGGCCATATGTAGATTTTAGACAGGTTATATCTGCCTCTATTTATAAATACGGTCCAATGAGGCCAAATATCTCGAAATGACCCTCGACACAAAGTTAAAACGAAAACCGCATGTAAAAAAGAAATGCAAAGAACTTAAAAACAAATATAGAGATCTTTATTGTCTACTCGGGAAAATTCCAAACCTAACCTCGAGAACAAGCTTTTATCGTAAAATGTTAAAGCCTGTGTGGACCTATGTAATACAATTATGGGATTGTGCCAGTGACACAATTCGTCACTGCACCGTGGTACATTAGAACTAGAAATGAAGATCCCAATAGAGACCCCGGAATTCCGACGGTTAAGGATGAAACGAGAACTTGCGCTCGAAAGCATAGAAATCGACTATAAGGACATGTTGAATAGCTCGGTCCGGGAAATTCTCGATGAACCAAATTTATTGCGGCGTCTAAAAAGAACTAAGCCTTTCGACATTCCGATAAATATCAACCGAGCTAAAATTACGGAACGAGAAGGAACTATCGCCGGAATTTGGCCGCCAAACGTGTATAACTTTGTGAGAATGAAATGCTTGATAAGTCATAACTGAGTTGCAGCTTGTGGAAGGTGGTTTCAGTGAGCAAAAATCTCACAATGCTATCAGCACGCTCCGACTGTCCTCATAATGTTTCTAGTGAAGATTTACACCTGCTTTGGAAAATTACAAATATAATGGGCTTAAACAAGAGATTCCAAATTTGGAAGCACTCTTTTCAGACGGGACAAAAGAAACAGTCTAACATCTTCCACGACCACAAATCCATCGGCTTTGCTACTCTCGAGACCTAGGCCATATGATATCAATTGGGTTTAGCTTTCGTTGGTTTTTGCAGTATGGCGAACTTTGATTAGCTTTTTAATACTGTATAGTCCCCATCAAGGCACGTCCATTTTTCTAAAAATGTATGTTTGTCGTTTCTGGTTCAATAAACATAGCATAGCGCCTAACACCATATATATGTATATTTTCAACCATGCCGAATAGCACACGATGTGTAACAAAAAATTAATAGGGTCGCCTAATTCCGAACACTTTTGGTAAAAAGCTACACAGCTGTATATTTTTAAGATTTTCAACTCCTACAAACGCAAAATGCTACATCCTTTAATCGTTTCTGCAATATTAACTGGTACAATATTATTGTTAACGTTTCAAAATTGCAGTTTAAATTGAGGAAATGCGTTTGAGTGCGGGTTCAGTAAAAAAAAACAACTGTTGCGATTGTCGGAGGAAAGTTTTTTTGTTTGAAAATGCAGGTAAATGTTTATTTTCAGTGCTTGTTTTATTAGTTTGTATATTTTTAGTAAAGTTTTTATCTGAAAACATAATAATTTTATTATTTTTTGACCGTTCGATCATAGGGAACCAAACTTCTTCGAGTTTCCTATTCGAACACTAGTGTGTTCAAGACTGAATTAATGTACAAATTTTATTTTTAATTGTTTGTGAATTCTATTTATTTATTTCCTTTCAAGTTGTTTTGTAAATGTTTTTTATGTTTTAAATAAAACCAAAAATATGGATTCTTCTCATTTTCTTAATTGAAAATATACACGAGATCTAGCGTTCGAAGTAAGGAAACTTTATGTTCGGGCTTAGGAAACTAGTGTTCGACTACTGGGGAATAATGCTTTTTTCAGTTTTTATTTTTTTATAAAAAATCAATAACAATTACAGGGAAAAACTTAACTTTATTTTAAAATGTTTGAGTAATGGCAGCTCATTAATTTATCTTGGCATATTCAATTCAGCGGTTCTCTCACAGTTAGTGATTATTTTACAATGAACCACTAAGTGCTGGACTACTGGAGACATGACCCTACATATTCTAGTGGAATGAATGAATTCGCATTCATATTTTATGTAGTAAGTTGCTACTTACATGCCGTGTTTCCGTCTTCCGTGTCATCATTTAAGACTGGCACGGACCTGTTCCGGAACGAAAAATCCCATACAAAAATGACACAACGAAATCATGAACGAAAAATTTCGCTCTCCTCTTCGTTTTTCACTACGCAGCTGTTGCTAAATGATGGCGGAAAAGTGGGTAATTGTAGTAGATTGCTTGGTACAATTCTCCACTCTCTTTTCGCACACGTCTATTGTCCGGGACATTATTTGCTTGCGAAAATTTGGCATTTGTAGTGCAGTGTTACCAGATTTTATAAGGTATGGAGCCAAATTTTAAAAGAGATATTAAGAGAATTTAAAAAAGATATATAAAGATCAAAAGTGCGCATTTTTTTGCAATTCTTTAGGGTTACTTATTCTGATTACATTATTTTGAAAGACATTATTAAATTAAAAATAAAAACAACAAAACACATACTCATAATTGAGAGACTTTTCTAGTTTCCATTTTTCAATGTTAAAAATGTTGAAAAAAGGAACGCCTATGGAAACGAGTTTTTTTATTAAATTATTTCGAAATGGACCTCCAGTGCAAGTGGAAAAATTCTTTGCGGCCAACTCAATACAAGCAAGAACCCATAAAATTCGGATTTAATATTCGATTTGACAGCAGAAATCTAAAAAGCCAAATCGAAAACGACAGGTCCATTCGCGTAATTTCACGAGCCAAGCAACAAAAATCAGTCAAACTCGAAAAATTAAGCGAAACTCTCTCAGAAAGCTGAAAATATACTCCAAAGTACGTGGATACACTTCGAGCTACTTTGAGCCACTTACATCTTTGAAATCAAATCCATATCACGAATAAATTTATAACTTACCTTTTTGCAACATATGAAACGTTCTAGGAGAACATTCGACCACCACCGAATTTTGTTTATTTTCAGATATTTTATTTTATTTTACAATTGATTTTTAAAACGGATTTTTAATTCGTTTCTTGCCGCCTTAGCGGTTGAAATTCTCTGAGTTGGTTCGAGCCAAGAGAGGAACTGCTTGTTACTCGTTATTTTGCTAATTTTATCTTTTTCTGTCATTTTTGATGAGTACGTGTATAGACTTTGTGCGATTGCGATCGATTTTTATCGATTGCGTTCGATTCAAACCGCGTACGCGAACGAACCTATTAGTTACAAGAAAGAGTACGTTCGCAATAGAAGTATGTATTTAATAAGGTAAATTAGGATAAATCCCAAATGACAATTTTAAGGAGTCAGTGAAAAGTTCGAGTAGCCAAATCAGATATAAATAGCCAGTGCAGGTAACACTGCTACTTGGGTATCAGCTGATGGACCTCTCCACAAATTATTTTCCGCTGCCTTTTCGCAGCCGTTTCGCTGTCCATTTGGAGACCACCGGAAAATGTTGTTCCGGAACAGGTCCGTACCAGCCTTTACACCATATTCATATACGGAAGTTTGTCCTTAGCCTTGCGGCTGATGTTTTGCACTTTGTGCTTTCACATTGACTATGAACTTGGTCAATTTGAAAAATAACCTCCATCTGCAAGGTCACGCACAAAACACAATAACCACATGCGCCTAAATGTACAATATAATTCCCTTTCGTATTATGTTTGCATATCTTTAGATGTTCAATTTTATTTTTAATTCGCATATCATGGGCATCGTATATCTTTGTATAAACTCAAGGTACCTATATCGTTATGTCAGTATATATTCATATTGCTGGTTGGAAAGTTTGTTTTAAAAATGTGTGCGTTGTGCTTTATTATTTCCAATCATGTGACTTTAATCTGCCACATGCTGGTTAAACCACATTTCGGATTTAATGACACCGGGGGCTGGGTGAAAGTACGAACAAAAGACACTCTTGAACCTTTCTAAATAGCTCGGTTACCGACTTTTCGATTCTGATTTCCATTATACATTATGGTACTTACGAGCGACACACGACTAGGTTCATCATCACCACGGCCCAGACGATAGACCAGACCGCAAAACATGTGGATAACATTCACTCCGTTTAGATACATTTTACTCTCCTACCCCTCCCAAAACTGGTGGAGCAGTTCTAGGCTAACAAGCCAACTACTACAAATTGTTCAAAGCAACACCAGGTTTAATAATAATTTTTCAAAACCGATGACATGAATTTAATATGCCCGTACACCGTATTCGTATCTACCTCTTCCCCTCCCAAACCAAACAAGTAGCACAAGTATATTATTTTTTCCTATGCTACGGAGGTAGGTATATTCAAATCAGTGATGAAAATCGACTTTTCCCAACTGCGAGCTGAAATGAAATATATAAATTATACTTAATTTTTTTTAAATACATGACATCAATCCAAACACAAGCATTTAAAATTAATATTTTGTTAAACAAAGAACAATTTTGATACATTTCATTGAATCTTAAAGTCAATTAAACTCATTACCTACGTTTATTGTCGTAGTTATAAAGAAACCATTTGAAAAATTAAAAATAGTTCAAATAGTAATCAAATTGAGAATTTGTACTTGCGTACTCGGGAAAGTCAAATAGTCCCTACTTAATTCTGTACAATAGTTGGACTTTCATCGACTATGATTCAAATGCAAATAAAATCTCGTCTAACTGGTAGCAGTGTTCAGTGATGCCAGATTACTAGATATTATCTTTTTTTCAAGATTTTTGAGCTCCAAAATATGTACAAGACTTTACCTCAAATTCACCAAATTTCAAGATTTTTGATATCTAGAACTTTTTAAATTAAGCACTTAAGAACCTTTTCTATTGAAGAAAAACGTTTTCTATTAATTCCAATATTATATATAATGTGAGTCGAACAGAGCCCATGCACAATTGTCTCACTAACGTTTTCATCAACTCTAAGATTATAGATATTTATGTGATTTATTTACTTCTAAGACAGAAGTAAAGTACTTCAAAATTGTATTTTAAATTTTGCTCTTTTTATAGTTTGAACAAAATCTTAAAAAAAAGATCTTTTGTTTCGGAAAAACAAGATTTTCAGATTTTTAATCTGGCAACACTGGCAGTGTTATACCTTTTCGTGAGATTTTCGATGTTAAGAAACCGTCTCGTGGGAAAAAGAGAAAAAGTAAGATTTCGGTCAGATTTTATGGGAAATTTGGTCAACTTACAAAAAAAAAAAAATTCTATCCAACTTCAACCTACCTATACCTGTGTTCACAAAACAAGCCTATCTAAATGGCTTGTTGTGAAATAAATATAATGAATTATATGTTGTTGTTTTTCATAACTTGTCCCAATGTGATTTTTTGTGTGTATATATATGTATATCTGGTAATGAAATGATTGTTTATCTTATTCTCCAATTAAATTCCTTAATAAAGAATATTGTTTTATTTTTTATTTTTTGTCAATAAAAATATTGAAAATGAACTGTTTTTTTTATAATTAACCAAGTGGGAAATTTGTGGGAATTTTGACTAGGTCCAAAAGTGACAAATGGGGAAGAATTAGCTGTCCGAGGGAAAAACCATCTCAATGACATACTAACACTGACTGGTAGTGTATAACATGGTGAATTTGCTTGCATGTAAGACAGTGGTGGCAAGCGGTTGACTGTAAGCAGTGATGGGACTTCTACCACTTAAGTGGTATTTCTACCCTTTTTACACTTTCGGAAATTCTACCAACCTGAACTCGAAATCTACCACCTTTTACTCATCGCTATTCGCTAATGATATTTGTTTTCCATCATTGTATTAAATTGAAAATTGTACCTTTACCTACTCGCCTTACTATTACCCATACACACTCAGCTATCAGTATTTTTTTACCTGAGATTTGCATCAGCAAAAACTTGTAGTCCAGTACACCATTTACTGCGCTAATATTTAATTTTTGACTGTATTTGTGCGAGGGTGTTTTGCTATGACTTGACTTTTTGTTTTTAATGATGAGTTGAATTTATGGCATCTTTTCTGTAGTTCTTTTTTATATTCATGCGTTTACCTTAAAAACTTTTTTTTTTAATTAAATTCAAAAGCTGTAGAAATTGAAAATGCGTAAGTTCTTGGTTCTACAACAAGTAAAATGCAAATTAAATTTAAGACGATCTTAGCTGCCAAGGAACTTGTGGGGAACGGGGAAGATTTTAAACCCCCGGAATTATTGGTAAGATATCAAAATTCACAGACGGTTGCTATAGGAAGTAATCATTTTGTTTGCTTTGAAGGACAAATGTTTTTTAAAGAATACTTAAATTTATAATAAGAAATGACTCATTTATTTTATTTACGTTTTTTGCAATCAAGTTTTTGCGTTCATTAGTGCGTTCGGTTTCCCAACAATAATCGAACGAATATGGTTAGGATTTGACGTTTCAAAATTCCAATCTGTACCGTAACACCGATAAATCTGCTCTCCGACTGTTTGATTGCAGTTTTTGTTCGATCATAAGAGCAAATAACTTTAATTTGAAGTGGTCATGCATTTTTTTTTTTAAATTGCGTTCATTTAATTTCTTTATCTCACTAAAAATTATCGTAAGTGAACATTAAAGCTATAAAGCAACTAAAGGGTTTTTCAACAGGGACGCTACAAAAGTAGAGCGATAGGGACAGCAAACGACGCCGAATTTCTTGCCGCTCTTTTGACATTTCTCTTCAGTAAGGTTTGCCATTTCATGATGGAAAGATATACGAGCCAACAACGAGTCGAAATTATTAAAATTTACTACCGAAATTCGGAGTCAGTGGCCTCAACGTTAAGAGCGCTACGTCCAATTTACGGTCGTCATAATCGTCCTAGAAGATCAACAATTGAGCGTCTAGTGGACAAATTTTAATCCACAGGCACAGTACAAAATGTTCCCGTGCCAGTGAGACAAAGAAGTGCCCGTAGTGTCGAGAATATTGCTGCCGCTGAGGCTTCAGTTGAAGAAAGCCCAAATGTGTCTCTCACACGTCGTTCTCAACCGTTGTGCATCTAGGTGACGTCGTTGTGGCGAATTTTGCGAAAAGATCTTGGCCTACATCCTTACAAGATTAAATTGACGCAAGAACTGAAGCCGCTTGACCACCAGAAGCGTCGTATGTTCGTGAATTGGGCTGAGCAACAACTTGAAAATGATTCGGATTTTCATCGAAAAATCATCTTCAGCGATGAGGCTCATTTCTGGCTGAATGGCTTCGTCAATAAACAAAATATGCAGTATTGGTCAGACAGCAATCCACACGCCCAATGACACGGCGGTGTCATTGGGCCGTAATTTTTCCGTGATGATCAAGACCGGCACGTTACTGTGAACTTGGAGGACATGTGGTTCCAACAGGACGGCGCCACAAGCCACACAGCGAATGTCACAATCAATTTATTGGAAACCAAGTTTGGAGAACGTGTTATCTCACGAAATGGTCCAGTCGCTTGGCCGCTGTATCATATCGTTTCACGCTATGAGTTTTTCATGGCGAATTATGTAGTCTTACAATGTGTTTTTGTGGTATAGTAGAGCTATCTTATTCACAGTCTGTTATATTATATTTGCTATCGCAGTCATAGTTAGAAAGAGACAACTATAGTACTCGAAGCAAGAAAGCGCTACTGTTTTATGGCCTAAGAGGCAGTCGGAAAGTACAGTCCACTAGGGAAAGACCTAGGAGAGAAGTGTGTTCAGTTTAACGTAGTTAATAAATGTTGGGTTTTTTGCATAATGCTTTTTCCCAACAGAAAAAAATGTTTATTGTTTTATTTGCTAAAAAGAGTGGAAAGGTGGTTGGCGCAGCCAGAGGGGACGGAACATTATGGTCCACGTCGAGCCGGATAGGAAACCAGCGAACTATGGTGCTATGGTGAGAGGGTTAGACAAAGAAATCGACAAACTGATCGATATATTTGGGAAAGCGATAATGCAATTTACGACTGCATTATTGTTAAACTAATTTTGTTTTTTCAGGAAAAGCGTGGGATTGCAATTTACAACTGCAATTTCAATTTGGAAAGCCACGCATGCAATTTACAACTGCATGTGTGCATTTAATTCGGAAAGCCACTGGAGTTGCAACTTACAACTGCAATTTCAACTCGGAAAGCCACGCATGCAATTTACAACTGCATGTGTGCATTTAATTCGGAAAGCCACTGGAGTTGCAACTTACAACTGCAATTTCAACTCGGAAAGCCACGCATGCAATTTACAACTGCATTCGTTGAGTTATTTTGACTAGGTGCATAGGAGAGTTCATTCGCAGTTCATAACTGCAAAAATTCGATATAAAAGGCTAGAGACATATGCAATTTACAACTGCAGTTGTCAATATTTTTTTTGTTCACGAAAGCTATTCGTATTTGCAATTTACGACTGCAAATTCACTTCGAGCTGAGTTATTTTTCTGTTGCTCGAAATGTCTTCATGGATGATAAACTACGGTTATTCATTTTGAATTCCCTGGGAAAGACAACCATAGCAGGCTGCTGCTATTGTGACGAACCGCAACGGTGGAAGGAGGAAAGTTGACCTTCAAATATTGCATTCATGCCATGGGGAAAGACAGAAAGGGAAAGGAGATTCGCGGCAAAACCGCATTTTTAAAAATTATTTTTCGCCTTTGCTTATACGCAGCTTAAGATATAGAAAACACAAGAGGTATACCGTATACCTGCCCATAAGCGAGAGCGAGGCGAAAGACGGTCTCGGCGGCCGAGGAGAATGACGGCATACGAACACGATTTAACATGTCGTGGCCGCATGGGAATTTATGCGCACAAGGGTTAGTTTTTCATAGCAATCCAACAAACGTTGACGTGCGCGGGAGAGCTTTTGTTTTTGTGGTGTAATTGAGAAAGAAAAAAAAAAAACTAATAAAAAATAAATAATAGATTGGAGTGATGCCTTTCAAAATAAATAAAGGGAGGCAAGTGGGAAAGCAGAGGAAAGGGGTGGAAAACCCGAAAATTCCATCGAGCAGCGAAGAAGGAATTCGCGAAGGAAAAAGGTATGTGCGGGGGAAAAGGGAATTTTTTGTTGGTCCTGATTTGTGTTTACTAGTGTGTGGCATTCGGACTTTGGGAGTATTTTTTTTTTGTAGGCCTTTTGGGTTGTTTGTTTTCTTTGGTGGTGTTTTTTTTGTGTGTTATCGCTTCGAGGTTCAGATCGTGAGGAAAGAGCCAATTTGTGAAATCCCTAAGTGGATAATTATTGGCGGGAAAGTGCATGCAGGAAAGTATGGTGTGTTGGGCGGTTAAAACACAAGATGTTGATGCTCACACAACCGCAAAAAGAAAAAAAAAAAATAGAAAGATAAGAAATTGAATGGGGAAGATAAATGGAAAGTAGCATTCATATGAAACTCGAAGGAAGTAAACTTGAGTGTATTGATTTCGGCAAGGGAGAGAGCGAAAGGGATGGTTGGTAGGAAATATAAAACTAGGTAGGCCGGAAAGGAACGGAAAGCATTCATGTCAAACTCAAAGTGGTAAACTTGAATATAATGCGGAATTGGAAAGGGAGAAAGAGAGAGGGATAGTGTTATGCGAAACTTCGAGGAAGTAAGCAGGAGTAGACAGGAGAGACCGATCTTGAACGAAGCATACGTGATGAAATCATTTAGGGAGGATGGATAGAGAAGGAGAGTGTTTACATGAAACTCAAATCAGTATACGTGAGCATTTGGAAAGATGGGAGACAGAGCGCTCTAATGCGAAACTTCAAAAAGTAAGCATGAGTGAATACAGAATAGTACGAACCAAAATGAGATCGTGATTATTTTGTTTAAGTAGGAAAGGGATAGATGGTGTCGACAGGCACTGAATCGAAGGAAGTAGAGATAATATTAATAACAGGAAAGGATATGAGAGGTATGAAATATGGTGACATTCAAACGAATAGAAGAAAACAAACAGAGGTAGGAAGGTTTTTTCCCTTGCTCTTAGGTTTAGGATAGGGGTTTGGTGTTATTATTACAATTTATTATTATGTCTTTGATTATTTTCATAATTATGTATGTACAAAAGTATTGCTATTTTTCTCGTATGGATATTTTATTTTCTCCTTAGAATATTATGGCCATCATTATAATTATTTAAGTATTTTGGTTATCAGTATTACTTTTAGGTATGTGAGCATAGCTATTAAGTTAAGTCAAGAATGTCCGAGTACATAAGGTAGATGGGGAAATAGGGGGAACAAGGATGCCACACTGGTGAACCTCAAGCAGGGTATAGGGGGAAAACAATTGGAAAGAGTAACAAGTTACAATTTACTTACAGCCAGGGGAAAGCCATGCCGAAGAATCTGCGGACTTCAGCCGAGGCATTGGAAAGGATGCATCGCTTGGTGAAAGATCAAGCGGCATTTGAGCAACTGGACCAGCGAGGTACCGCGGTTCGTCTGGAAAGGCTCCGAGAGGAGTGGGCAAAGCACTGCAATCGGTACGATACCCTAATGGAGACAGCGGAAAGCGAGGATGAAGAGGCGTTCACCACGGAGTTCGTTGCCATGGAAGAGAAGTTTTTCTTTACGTGTGCAGAACTGGAAAGGAGGATGGAGGAGATTCAACTCGGAAAGGAAACCGACGGTGGGGAAAGAAGCGGGAAGATTGCGGTCCAGGTGAATATGCCGTTCCAGCAACACGACTTGGCCAACACTTGGGGCGAGTTCGACGGCTCCATAACCAAGTGGCAAGGTTTCAGGGACAGATTTGTGGCTGCTGTCCATGATAGGGATGACATCAACGCGGCCTACAAGTTCTCGTATCTAAGGAAGTCGTTGACTGGAAAGGCCGCCCGTACGTTGGGGGAGTGGCAGCTGACCGAGGAAAGCTACATGGAAGCATGGGAAAGGATCAACCAACTATACAACAATAAATACTTGATCTGCAGAGAACATATGCGTCGTTTCCAAAATTTGCCGGGACTAGAAGGGAAAGCGTCGGCCAACGAGTTGCAGAGGATGTCCAATGTAACGCACGAGGTATCCCGTCAATTGCGGGCGCAAGGGCTACCAGTAGAGCACTGGGATTTTGTGTTCGTGCACAATTTGCATGAGCGTCTGGATGGAGAGACTGCCAAACAGTGGGAGTTGCAACGGACGGAGGAATTTCCGCGGCTCGTGGACATGCTGCAATTTATTGATAAACAGGCTGCGGCGATCCAGGCAACTCAGGTGGGAGCACAGGGCTCGCGATTGGGTCAGCGGAAAGAACAGCTAGACAGTGGAAAGAGACAGGAAAGGAAAACAGGCGCAGGAGAGGTCATGGGAAAGACGAGAGGAGGTCAGCAGAGAGGGAAATTCCCGTGTGATCTGTGTGCGGGGGATCATATGGTCTATTTGTGCCCGGATTTTCTGGCACTAAATCTCCATGCAAGGGAGGATTTTGTGGGCAGAAGGAGCTTATGCACCAACTGCCTAAAGCGGGGGCACAGTAGCAGCAACTGTTACCAGGGAGGATGTGTGCGGTGCCCAGGGGCACCAATGCATAATAGCGTGCTGTGTCCGATGAAGGAGCTGCGCAAGCCATCGCTGGTACTCAACAATAGTACTGGCAGATCAAGGAGGGATTGACAATTGAGGAAGCGGAAAGCGGAAGTTGTAATGGATAAGGGCAAAAGAAGGAAAGTGGAAAGTTATGGACAAGTGTCAAAAATAAAAAATGAACAGTATTTTTTGTCTAATTTTTATTTGGAAAGTGGAAAGAGTTCTTTATATCCTACAATTATGGTAAGACTATCATGGCAGGGTATATTCTTTGGTCCTGTTAGGGCGATTCTAGATACAGGGGCGCAACTAAATATTATTTCGTATCACCTGTTCCAGCGGACCAAATGGCAAGGCACATCCATAGCCAGGAAACTTATCGGTATAGATGGGAATCCGTTTGAGATTCGGCAAGAGATCATAATGAAAGTGCATCCCTGGTTTGAATCGGACTACCACATAGAGGATAGATTTTGGGTTCTACCTAAGGGAAGCCAGTGGCAACCAGTTACTCCAACGGTCAGGTTGGAGGAGTCGCTAGAGGGGGAAAGCCATGCAAGGTTAGCGGACCCAGAATATTTTAGTCCAGGCCAGGTACACGTCCTATTGGGAGTGCAAGCATTCGCAAGAATAGTGGAGTCAGTCGTTACACAAACACCGAGTGGAATGCTTATAATGGATACCAGGTTCGGCATAATTAAGTTGGGCACGGCGAATGAGGGTATTAACAAGGCATTTCCGGCGATAGAATACTCGGAAAGCGAACAGTTGGATAGACTTTTAACCAGGTTATGGGAAATGGATGAGACCAAAAAGAAACCGGAAAGAACGACAGAGGAAGAAATGGTAGAGCAACATTTCGGTAACACATATAGAAGAGATGAGCAAGGTAGATTTGTTGTTTTTATACCACTCAAGGATAGTATTAGGGACATTGGGGAATCGAGAGGGATAGCCCTACGTAGATTCATGTTCTTGGAAAGAAGATTGGAAAGAGATAAGGAATTGAAAGGAAAGTATGTCGAGAAGATGCGGGAGGAGATCCGTATTGGGCACATGAGATTAGCGGAGGGAAAGGTCAAAGAGGGCACACGTGTCTATTATATTCCACATCATTGTGTACTGGACAAGTTTAGGATAGTGTTCGATGCAAGTTGTCGAACGGATAGAGGAATATCATTGAATGACGTACAGCTACTTGGAGAAAAGCTTCAGCGGGATCTGTATGAAATTGTCATGAGATTTCGGAGACATAAGTTTGCGTTCTGCGCTGATATCAAAGGAATGTTTAATCAAGTCAGGATAGCTGAGGAGCAGTGGAATCTTCAGCGAATATTTTGGAGGGAAAACAGTAATGTGCCACTAAGAGAGTATTGGTTGACCGTGGTTACGTTCGGATCAACTTCTTCACCATACCTGGCGGTGCGTTGTATGAATCAAGCAGCAAAGGATGCACAGGAAATTTTTCCTGAGGCTACGAGGGCCATTCTAAACGATTTTTATATCGATGATTGTGTGTCAGGTGCCGGTACGGAGCAGGAAGCTAGTAGTTTGGGGAAAGATATTTACAAGGTTCTGAAAGGTGCAGGTTTCGAACTGTGTAAATGGAAATCCAACAGCGAGAAACTCATATCGGAGATGCACTCGTTGAACGAGAGTTCAATGGTGTTTTCAGGGGGAGATGTAGATAAGACATCAGTGTTGGGCCTCAAATGGTTGATTGAGCAGGATCAGTTCACTTTCATTGTGAAAACACCAGAGCTCAGTGGAAAGATAACGAAGAGAAGGATTGTTAGTTGCGTAGCACAGCTATATGACCCGAACGGATATATTTCCCCGGTGGTCATTGTGGGAAAGATGTTGATTCAAAATCTCTGGCAATTAAACAGTGGATGGGATGAAACTGTGCCAATTGAGATGGAAAGAAAATGGAAAGTTTTTTGGAAAGATATAGTACAGTTGGAGAGGTTTAGAATAGATAGGTGGTTAGGGACGGAAAGAGAAGCTTCCGTGTGCATACATGGTTTTGCGGACGCATCTACAACTGCCTACGGGGCAGTGATTTATGTCAGGACAGAGCATGTTAATGGGAGGATCACAACTAGACTACTTGTTTCGAAATCACGGGTAGCCCCTGTGAGGGTAGTCACGGTACCAAGGTTAGAGTTAGCTGCGGCGGAATTGTTGGCACGTTTGCTGGCAGAAGTTAGGCAATCAATGGAGTGGGAGGATATAGCATATACGCTTTGGACAGACTCCTCGGTGGTGCTTCATTGGATTATGAAACTACCATGTAATTTAAAGACATATGTTGCCAATCGGGTTTCATCGATTCAAGCGAATACAGAGGTAAAACGCTGGCACCATGTTAGGACGAAAGATAACCCGGCTGACTTGGTGAGTCGAGGGGTCAGCCCTTCCGAGTTAGTAGGAAACAAATTGTGGCTTCACGGACCGGAATGGCTCGTGTTGCAGAAGAATTGTTGGCCGAAAGAAGAGATTATTGTCAACTGTGAGAAAGCAAGTGAAGAACTGAAAGTTTTTGCGTTTTCAAGTTTTAGACCGGAGCTACAAATATTTGTGGAAAGCATTGGGAAGGCGGTACCATTGGTGGATCGCACGAATAATTTGGAAAGAATAATCGGTATTTTGGGATATGTTTTCCGATTTGTGCACGCAGTAAGAAGGAAGGTTCGTAAGAGGGGGAAAGTCGGTCGTAGGCATGTGGAAAGAATATTACCAACAACAAAAGAGGAAAGAGCGAATGCAATGGAATATTTAATTCATGAGGCGCAAATGGAAAGTTATAGCAATGAGGTTTCGGCGTTACGTAAGGGAAAGTCATTACCGGACAGAAGCAGGATAGAATCACTGAAACCAATCCTGGATGAGAAAAAGCTACTTCGAGTAGGAGGCAGACTGGAAAGGTCCGAACTTGACTATGAGATGAAGCATCCTGTTATGTTGCCAACCAGCTCACGGCTGGCCTGGTTGGTCGTGGACAACGCCCATAGGAGGACGAGACACGGAGGGGTTCAGGTGATGATGCAATTTATCAGACAGCTTTACTGGATACCCAGACTCCGCACCATGCTTCGAAGGTACATACACCAATGTGCTAAGTGTGCTCGATATGCGGCACGGGGGGAGGATCAGTTAATGTCTGATCTACCAGCGGATAGAACAAGAGTGGGAAAGCCTTTTTCATGCTCCGGAGTGGATTATGCGGGTCCCTTTGAGCTTAAAGTGATTGATAGAGCTGGAAAGCAATTAACAAGAAGGAAGTGTTGGGTCGTGGTCTTCGTTTGCCTGAAGACCCGAGCGGTTCACTTGGATATAGTGACCGATTTGACATCCGCGGCGTTTATCGCTTGTTACGAACGTTTTATAAGTAGGAGAGGTAGGTGTGACAGGATGTATAGTGACAATGGGACTGCGTTCGTGGGGGCCGAAAAGGAGCTTAGGCAGGCATTAGGTAGGTGGGCAGAAGATGACGCTTTAAACCATTTCAGCAGGAGAGGCACAGATTGGATATTTATAACTCCAGCCGCTCCCCACCAGGGTGGTATATGGGAGGCGGCGGTGAAATCAATGAAGTTTCACCTGAAGAGGATAGTTGGACAGAAGGTGTTGCCCTATGAGCAGTTGTTGACGCTATTGGCGCAGATTGAGGCAATTTTGAATTCACGGCCTATTCATCCATTGAGCGATGACCCGTGTGACATGCAAGCGCTTACTCCCGGTCACTTCTTGATTGGTGAACCTATGGTAGGTACGCCTTCTTTTGGTTCGGATAACCAACCAACTGCGGTTGGGGCTAGGCTATGGAAAGAACGAAAGGTTATGATGAGGCATTTTTGGGAAAGATGGAAAGAAGAGTATTTGACTACTCTACAGGAAAGAAAGAAATGGCGGAAAGAGAAGGAAAGTTTAAGGATTGGACAGTTAATTGTTATTAAGAGCGAGAAGGTTCCTCCGGCCCAATGGGCGTTGGGACGAATTACGAGGTTAATACCAAGCGCAGATGGTATCATCCGATCAGTCGACATTCAGACGGCAACCAACCAGCTCACCCGACCGGTCCAGAAGATATGCATCATTCCGATGGAACCAGAGCGGATAAACGAAAGAAGAGAAAGTGACATCGGATAGAACTAAGTCAATCATTGTATAAAACTGTTAGTTTTAGCTGGCACTGTATCATATCGTTTCACGCTATGAGTTTTTCATGGCGAATTATGTAGTCTTACAATGTGTTTTTGTGGTATAGTAGAGCTATCTTATTCACAGTCTGTTATATTATATTTGCTATCGCAGTCATAGTTAGAAAGAGACAACTATAGTACTCGAAGCAAGAAAGCGCTACTGTTTTATGGCCTAAGAGGCAGTCGGAAAGTACAGTCCACTAGGGAAAGACCTAGGAGAGAAGTGTGTTCAGTTTAACGTAGTTAATAAATGTTGGGTTTTTTGCATAATGCTTTTTCCCAACAGAAAAAAATGTTTATTGTTTTATTTGCTAAAAAGAGTGGAAAGGTGGTTGGCGCAGCCAGAGGGGACGGAACAGCCGCCTCGGTCGTGCGATTCGACGACGTTAGACTATTTCCTGTGGGGCTACGTCAAGTCTATGGTCTATGCCAACAAGCCAGCGACGATTGATGAACTTCGTACGAATATCGAACGTGAAATTGCAGCAGTATCGGCCGTTTTATGCTTGAAAACCGTCGAAAATTGGGTTCAGCGTCTGGACTTCTGCAAGCGTGCCCGTGGTGGCCATGCAAAAGAAATCGAGTTCCATACATAATGGCATCGAACGTACTTTCACAGGAATAAAGAATTTCATTGATATCATTTTTGTTTTATTTAAACAAACTTTTGTAGCGCTCTTATTGAAAAACCCTTTACAACACCAACAAACCAAATCAATGTATATTCCATTTATGTCAATTCCATTCCAACGCATTCCAATATTCATTGGTGCCAATGTATTAATAAACCCCTATCTATAGCTACATCACGGAAAGAATTTTAAGATCAAATCAAGAAAAATAAGCGCAGAATCACGAAAAGTTCGTCTAGTTTTAGAGCTTAGCTAAGGATTTACTAATTCACGACTTTTTATTCGCAATTCTAGAAATTGAGTGAAGTGAAGATATTGACCCTCAAAAGTCGTGAATCAACACTTTTCATTATCAATAATGAGATCAAATGAGAAGTACATATTGCAATAACCGATCGCAATTTGACACAAATAGTTATCAATTTGATATTACGTGGATTGTAAATTGCAAAAATAATTCGTAAATTACCACTTTTCTGTTTTAAATTACGATTTCCTCCCTTAGCAAATTACAACCATTTAGTCTTGAATTGCAACTCAATAGTGGCGATTTGCGAACTAATAGGGGTAGATTTACTACTTCAGAAGTTGCATTTTACAAGTTTTCAATCGTCAATTGCAACTTATTTTTATCATTTTGCAATTCGTATTTTGCAATTTACGTTTCTTGAGTAGTGATTTGAGGCATCACCGTATTAAATTGAAAATGTTTTTTCGTGAAATTAGAAAACTTTATTCTTAATTTACAACTTATATCTTGTAATTTACAAGTCAGAATTCATATTTAGTTGTATTATTATACATAATATTTATAGCCGTATTCCTCCTGATATCCAAGAAAATCATGCGGCGCCATATCGTCCGGAGACAACGGGATTTGTTTGGGCTGGTTTTTCGGTCTATGCTGAAATTTAAAAAACAAAAAAAAAAATATTTAGATGAACTTGACATTGATACGAACCTTTGCAATTCGTTTCGATTACATATTTTACAGTCCATTCCAATTTACTTCTTTTCGAATAGCGAGACGTACATTCTGAAAAAAATACAGATCTATATGCATACTTCGGCGTTTTTGGAATTATTCAATAGGTACTTACAAAATATATTCCATGATGCTTTATAATTAGTAGTACACTCACTATCCATACGAACTTGTTAAACAACTTTAACCCGACTGCTTTAAACAAAGATTGAATAACGACTGCCTGTCTCTGCTCCGACACGCAATGTGCACAATGAAAATTAACTTCATGATTGCAGCTGTCTAGCAATACCACATATATACATTCAACCATAAAGAGAAAGGATTTAAAAGGATTTCGATAGGTACATGGACTATGGAAGATTCCACACATCAGGTAGTTGATTCCATGGCAATTACAAAAAATATTTTGCTATTTACGACTTCTCTACGTCAATAGGCCTTTTTTATTATGCTCAAATGATCTATATAGATCATGGATTTCAATGGTTTACAACAACAGTTGGATCACGTACTGTTGTTGTAAACCGTGGAAATCAATGATCTATATAGATCATTTGAGCATAATAAAAAACGCCTAATATACGTTTTCAGTTTCATGTGTGAAATTATTATAAGGTTTTATTGATTCATCATTCTGTGTTTGTAAATCACCAAATATTTTTTGCAATTTTAGATTGTAAAGTGGTGTTTGAGAAATTGACCTATTGGAGTGGTAAATTGCGCCAAACAATTTCGCAAATCACTACAAATAAAAGAAGCTCGAATTGATACTTCTAATCGTAAATTTCGACAAACAGAATTTGGTATTCTCCGCCGTTTTCAATGTCAGATTACCAATTTTTGTATCAATCCAAGACAAAATCGTTGTGATTTACGAAAAATATATAATTCGTAAATTGCAACTCAAAAATTTGCAATTGGTGATTTTCAATTCTTTCCATGATGCATCATACCCTATTGCATTTGCGAAAAGTTCATAATCATATGTTTGAAAGGAAGCAATGAATAGCGAGTTAGACTTTCTTTGTATTTTGTCTCTTGACAAAACCAGTTGTATCAGTTTTACAAATGAACAAAATGTTCTCATCCGAGCAGATGTACTTACCTACAGTGCCGGCTCCAGGCAAACTAGCGGAAGCGCCCTTTTTTCATATTTTGCACACATGCATAGGTGGGAGAGCCTTTTGTTTAAAATGCAAACGGCAGTATTTGCTCGCGCAAGATAAAATTATTTTTGTTTTCCTAGCAATGCACCCCCAGAACTTGGCGCCCTGTGCATTTGCACATCTTGCACATATGGTTGCTCCAGCCCTGCTTACCAATAAAAACAAAAATAAAGATAGCGACAACTATTTTGTAGGACTTTTTTTTGAAAGTTGATTATTTTCACTTATTGGCCAAGTTTTTCTTATTATATCTTGAAATCTGAATTCACTTACCTTTTTTTTAAATACACATAAAGAACATTTTTTTAATTCTTGAAATTCGTGCCCTTTCAATTTCTACACAAACTAAAAAAAAGTTGTATTTAGTCTTGAATTGACTTTTTGCATTTAAATACGTAATTTGAAAAAAAATCTAGGGATTTTTCAGATTTGTCTACGGGAAAATATTTTAACCGCATGCAACGCTGATGTGTATTGTGAATAAAGGGTGACAGTTCGCGGCGAGAATTTTTTGTTCGCGGGAAGTTGCTTTCTTCTTGTGTTTTCTTGTATTTTTTTTTAATTGTCTAGAACAGCGCAGATCGTTGTGTTTATGAATTACAAAGTAGGTAAGTTTATCAAAAGAACTGAGCAAATTATCTTTAAATTTTCTAAAAGAAATGATATATTAATTTTTTATTTTATTTTTATTTATTTTTTTTTCTCCATCAAATGAGTACATCTACTGTTCTCGCTAGATTACTTAATACAAACATATTCTTAGAAACGACCACCAGAGCTTAACAACAGAATTAATTTATTCCTAAATGAATCCCTTCTATTATGAAAATCGAATATACTACAATGTTTATTGGATTCCCTAAGGCATCTAGAAATTGGTTGATTGTATCCATAATTAGCTCTATGATAAGGTACATAAAGGACGAGTTGTAAGAGCTCTCGAAGGAGCATAAAATCCAGTAAATGATAATAGGAAAGGGCAATGGATATGAACATTTATCAAATCACGCATAAACATAACAGAAATTGCCTCCGTTTAAAGAGAGGTAAGATACCAAGTAATTTGCACCTCGTATCGTAATCGTAAGATTGCATTTCAATATTCCATCGCAGTCTACGAACGGCTACTCTAGGAAGACGCTTTTGGATCCTCTTTATTCTAATAGAATGTACCTACTTCATAAAACGGATTCCATATTATACTGCAGTACTCAATATGAGATCGGACAAATGCAAAAAAGAAACATTTAAGAGTCTGTGGATCTTTAAAGTCTTTCGAATTCCGCAATACGAAACCTAACTTCTGATTACCTTTGGCAACCAAAGACTCAATGTACTTGCAAAAGCTAAGTTTTACGTCAAAAATAACTCTGAGATCTTTTTTGGATGAAATAATGGACAGAGGGGTATTATCGATTACGTACGTAAAGTGAATTGGAAAGAGGTTACCATAAAAAGAAAGGCTTTGACATTTAGAGACACATTACTGTGACACCATATGGACAGTCTTTCAAGATCCTCTTGTAAAAGAATACAATCGTGAACTGAACGTATAGGTCGGAACACCTCAATTCGTTCGCAAACATAAGACACTGGGAACTCAAAAACAAGTCAGGAATGTCATTAATAAACAAAAGGAAGAGCAGAGGGCCTAAATGACTACCTTGAGGTACTCCAGACGTAACATAAACTGGTGACGAGAACGTGTCATTCATGCGAACTAAAAGCAATTACAAGTTGCAACAAATCGAGATAAAAAATTCCCCGCAGATGGAACCAGTGATACCAGACTTTTCAAAATACAACAAAATACACTATTTTTTCTTGTTCCAAGAGATACAAAAATGATCTTTTTCGCCCTTTTAGCTCATTTTGAAAGGCAAATTGTTCACGAAATGGGTAATTACCCAAGATCTTGTATCACTGGATGGAACCGTAAAGAAATTAAATATAATGGACAGAGGGAATTGACTGAGAGGTTGATCGGAAAAAAAGTGAACATTTACTGCTTATTTTTTTCTATAAACTAACTAAACTAAAATTCAGTTCCACCAATCTCGGTAAAAAAAAAAAAACAAAAGAAACTGTTTACGGTTTCGTTTTACGTATGACTAGAACTGGGGCTTTAATCATGTCTAAGAAACCGAACATGCAGGTTACATTAAGTCCAGACGAATCTAGTCGACCAAGATAAAATAGGTTTCGGAATGTGACCATTGACTTGACATTGACCTTTCCAGGCAGTACAGGTTTTGTATGTCGCGAAAAGCTACAGCAATGTCATAGATATCATAGCAAAGTTCGCGAAACATTCAACACTCAGTGGTTCGTTTACATTCAAAGCACTATTTGAATAGAATATGGTCGACCTAAACGCAAACACCGACATCAACGACCTTAAATTAACTAAAATTACTCGGCTGTCAACAAATTTTTTTTTAAAGCAAGTTCGAGGGCCCCTTCTGTGAGCCCTTAAAATACACATTCAATGAAGCAGCAAATTCAATTCAAATTCATCAAGCCGTGTCTCCAACTGGAGTCCGAATGAGTCCGTAAAAAAGTAAATAATTACTTTTTTCTTTTACTTTTTTTTTAATGTCAATTTTTGTTTTCATTCACAATAACTTCCACTTCCACTTGGCGAACGAAATATTCTTCTATAAATAAATAAATAAATAGATACGTAGTAATTAAGAGCCTAGCTGCTCATAATCATAAATTTGCGTGAGATTTTTATCTAGAGAACTGAAATTGTTTGGTTTGCTAAGACGGGCACATACGTGACGCAACATGTCTATGTACCTATATATAGGTATTAAGTACGCCCGGCGTTTTTGGTGCGTGTAAAAAAAGATATTGTTTGGTATCAAATACAGTGCGGCCTCCATAAAAGCAACTCCTCGATAAAAGCAGCACCTTAAATAAATCTTTACTATTGTTGGCTCAGTAATTGCAACTCCTCGAAAAAAGGTGACTCGATAAAAGCAACCATTTTTCGTTTCATGAACTGTTATTTGGTTCGCTATTTGTTCAAGCACTAAACATGGGCTGAAGAAAATTAAGCATCACTGAGTAACGTTTTAGCCCTGCTTACTTACGGGAGTCGGTGGTTTAAAAGAATTCTGCATCCAAAAAGACAAAATCAAAATATTTTCAATTTTTAAATAACTATTAAAATTTGAATTTTTTATTAAATTATAAATTATCAGTTTTGGGCGGTTTGTTCAATCTTGGTTATATTTAATCATCGGTTATTCCAGCTGGTAATCATCGACTGTGTTTGTTCAGCTAAATATTAACCAGTGAATCAGTGGTTTGGTTAGTTAACCCGAGAAAATGATAACCAGCCGATTTTGCGCGGTTAATGAGATTTAACCAATGATTTTCTGGAATTTCGTTTGTTCAATTTTACTAGGTACTAATTGTGACGTATGTATGCTATACACAACAACTTTTTGTACAATATTGTGGGAAAAATACTAATAATACAATAAAACTTATATATAAAACTTGTACAACGCATGATGGGGTGAACTGAACCAATAAAGACTGTCCTATCGGTTTCGTAGACGTTTTTAACTGACAGATGTATAGAATACGATACACACCAGTCTATTGAAGATGAGTGTAATAGTCCCGAACAAAATAATGGGTGTAAAGGATGAAGTTCATAAGATTATTTTCAACATCGACATAAATTGAGATAAAGCGCACTAATTGGAAGAAATATTGAAAGAATGAACAAATTGTGAAGTTGTCGAATAAAAATATTGAGATGAGGTCCATTTGTATCGAATTGGTTGTAGCTTTTATTAGGTTTTTATCTCAAGAAATTCTTATGTTAAAAAAATGTTGCTTTTGGTTAGATTACTGAAAAAAGTACATTAATAAAATACCTAAACAAACAAACAGACCCGGAAAAGAAAACAATGTAGCCATAGATTCGGTCAATCACTGAATTGACAAATAAACTGGAAAATGGAACCATTTGTCGGAAAGCTTTGGTTTGGTGACCGATGTGAAAAATCGTTCAACAAACACTCATCGGTTATCACAGATTTTAAATCATGGGTTATTCAAAATCTGCGGTACCTAACCTAACCACGGATTAAACCAGCTGTAAACAGACCGGCCCTTGGACTGTTTATCAGAGACACGTTTTTTATATTATTCTAAGGTAGATATTGATCTTTTTGTCTTTGTCAAATTGTTGGCACCTATAATTTTTTGACCCGATTATACAAAAAACTCAATAAAAGCCACTGCCCCATTTCTGTTAGTAGCTTTTATTAAGGTCGCGAACATAAACCATAAACTAAGTATTGAATGGACGACGCTCGAAGCTCGGTTTTAACTTTTCTCCCACTGCGTTTGGTAATGGGCAAGTTCTTATGTATTTTCTATTTTTGACACATCGTCACGACAAATTCTGTGGCAACAATGAAGAACAGCATAAATCGACTTATGTCAAAATTGAGTTAATGTTATTATCGGATGCACCGTACCCTGTTCTATAGGTACGTCATATTTTTTTCATTCAAATATCTTTTACGGTTGATCCATAACAATGAGGAAAAAACGCATTAGATATGGAAGGCATATCTGAGTTCAAACTTTTAACCTTCGCTCCTGAAAAGTGGCTAAAAATGACTTATGCTGTTTTTCCTTGTTGCCACTGAATTTAAGGCTCCAATTCATTATAAAAGCTGCAAAGACCCCATTCGCATTATTATTTAAATGTAGACCTAGTAGAAGTGCAGTTGCAATTCGTGTTTTAATCTCATCTTACGGTGAGGCCTAATATGCGTCATCTCATCACGTGTGTCCAGATTACAATAAAATAAATAAACAGTCAAATGCGTGCGCTTTGTCGCGCTGTATAAATTATTTGAATCTATGTAGCTATAGTTCGAGCAAGGCCACATTTGGTATTCAAAGTAAGTTGGCAACTCCACACGTCGAAATAAATAAAAGGTCTGGCTCTGAGTGTGTGTTTGGCGTTCCCATTCCCATTCACACAGCACACACTCATCTTCTGTTTTGTTGTAGCTTGTAGCTGTGGCGAAGGAAAACAAACAACAAACATCTGTGCCGAATGCCGATGCGAAGCAAACAAACGAAACAAAGCAGAGAAGTAAAAATTCTAAATTAAGGAAGTGCGATTGCCACTTGCCATTTAATAATTTAGAGGTAAATTATGTGCCTATATATTTTGTAGGTATGTAATTTATTTACGCGTTATCTCGGCTTTGTTTTGAATCAGCTTTCGCGTTTTTCCCAAAATAACCTTGCACAACAGAACATTTTACCTATACCTACATACGAATATGATGTAAATACCAAACAAAGGGGACTGCACTGATGCATTTGTTCATCAACACTGTGTTCACTGTTCAGTCTACAGTTCTATATCGCCTATGTACCTACTGTTCTTGGGCTTGCTGCACTCTGTTGCACATATGTACCTAAATAATCTAAAACCACCAGCAACAAACGCTTTGTTCTTGCTTCTTGATATTGAGACATTGAGAGCCTCCATTCTCTCGTTCCCGCACTCCTCTGCCACGACCAGAGTGTTGTGTTTCTGATTTCCCTGTTAAATCGATGCCCCTTTGAAAACTAACCAAAGAGAATGAAGAAAAACCTTCCCATGGGCTATTTATGTCTATGTATGCGCATAACATGTGACGGTGTGGTTAAATAAAAATCCCAATTTGCATTTTTCAGTTTTACAAAAACGAAATTCATTTTATTTTTGCTCATTTCTTTCAGAAACAAAAACGTATCTTCATCAAGTCTCCTCTCTTAAAACAAAAAAAAGTCTTACTATTCTAATTCATGAAAATAATCTAAAGAATCGAGAGAAGAAGAAAATTCAAAATTTCCCTTGAAAAATAAGAAAAAAATCCCAATCCTTGGAATATAGTTCAACTTCTTTGACACAGGGAAACCGTTAATAGGTAGATGCGTGAATGAATATTAGTTGAGGTTAATAATATGAGTGTAGTAATTAAATAAATAGGAAATGTGGGTGGGGCCTCTGCTCCAGCAGTGCCCAACAACCGCAATCAGGGACGGGGTGGATTCAGTTCTTTCCCTTCTTGTTGTTATTTGTGTTCATCAGCTTAGTAAGAAGTTTTCTGGAATGCCCACAGGGATCATGGTGATTGGTGTGAGTGGTGGCCTCCTTCTTGGAGCGCTGCTTGCCGCTGTGGCCCGAAAATATGTGCTTGTCATGGTCGAAATTGTAGTGGTCGTACTCGTCAAAGTAGGCCTCAGACATGATGCTATTGGGCTTTGGTGATGTGGTTTTCTCGGCTTCAATTTCGAACAGAATTGAATTTATCACAACTTTTTTTTTAAGTTTTTCGCTTGTTTTGCAAATCACAGAGAAATTTATCACAAGATCTTTATTCCGGCTAAGTATAATATTTTTTTCTTCAATTTAAAACAAAGTAACTGTTCCACTGGTCAGCTTATGTAAAGGCGCTTGAGAAAAAAATGCACTTCCTTTCCTTTTTCACGTCGTGTTCGAATGAACTTTCTTTAACGAATGTGAAATATGAAATGAGCTGGCTAGCAATTGCGGTCTGCTTTTATAAGTGTATAAATGCCGGCAAAAATGTGTGTTGCTTTTCGCTGTATTGTATTTGTGTGCATGCAGAGATAAAAAAGAAAAAAAGAAAAAAAACCACAACTGGCTTGGATTGTTTACTGCGCAGTTTTCACTAGAAGTATATTTATAGCGTATATGACAAAATGTGTGTTGATATGCGAAGGGGTGTGCTGTTTAAAAGGGAGGAGTGCAGGTGGACTGGGTACAGAGAAGAGAGCCACATAAAAATGAGGCTTTCAGAGTGTGATCTGACCGAGGGGAAAGATTGATAGCACACGACGGAAATTTCCGTTAAGTTTTATTTTTGAATTCAATTGAAGGTGATCTGGAAATCGAATAATTAAATAACTTGTGTGCCCTTTATTCATAAATAGATAGCCAAAGCCAATGTCTATTGCTCCTGCTCCGTTTCTGATTAGCAATAGTGTCTTTGTATTTTTGAAGGTGGGTGGCGTTGGGTATATTGCCGGAAGTGGGTCATAATAATATTTACTAAGGTGGTCTCTGATTGGGAATAGGATTCTCCGATTTTTTATAGCTAACCGAACATAAAAACACGATTTCTTTGTTGTTTCTTTGCACTAGTGGGTTTTCTAAAATTTGCAGTCGTTGACTTTAATTCACTTGTTCGTTATTGAAATACCTACTGTGATATTTTTTAATAAAGAGTTAAAAATATGTATACTTAATTTGAGATATATTAATACTTAATAGGTATAGGTACCTAGGTAAGATTTCTATAGTCATAGATCACTTAATCTCATGGGATCCTATTGCCAACAGTGATCTCTTACCTACTATTTTCGTAAACCATAGAAATGAATCACCTATCATCAGGGAAAAATTAAAATAATATGTTAGATAATTAACGAAATAGGTGTTAATAATCATATACAAATCACTACTAATATACTGAGAAAACATACAAAAAAAATTGCTGCCAACCTTGTATTAGAGTTCGGGAATAGATACAACATTTTTATATTAACTTCTGAATTGGTTAGCAATTCTTGTTATATATTTTAAGGCGAATAATTTGATTTGTTGGGTTATTAAAACTATCTAATCTAGATGTTTTATATACTAGAAACATATTAGTACAAACATGGTTTTGTATTTTCCGCTTTTAGATATCATTAACTTCGATTTCATGTGTAAGTTTTTCTTAAATAACTAAAGGAAGTTTGCTCAAAATGTTTTTATTTTTCCTCAACCAATCTACATTCATCTTTTATAAATATTTTAGCAATTGTACCACACGTAACGAATAATTTCAAATTTAACGGATAAAATTCTATGAACGCTGCCAGCAACTTTGCCCAAAGCGGAAGTGGTATATGCAAGGTGCGAGTGTGTTGTTGAGCCGGAATTTTTTAAGTTACGTGACATTTGTCAATACGAATTTCTGTGTAACAATACTGGCGCACTCAATCGTGACCACCCCGTAGAAATATAGCTTGTAGGAAAGTCACGGGAAATCGGCCGAAGTTGGTGGTCACAGTATGGTTTGTGTTCCGTCCCCTCTGGCTGCGCCAACCACCTTTCCACTCTTTTTAGCAAATAAAACAATAAACATTTTTTTCTGTTGGGAAAAAGCATTATGCAAAAAACCCAACATTTATTAACTACGTTAAACTGAACACACTTCTCTCCTAGGTCTTTCCCTAGTGGACTGTACTTTCCGACTGCCTCTTAGGCCATAAAACAGTAGCGCTTTCTTGCTTCGAGTACTATAGTTGTCTCTTTCTAACTATGACTGCGATAGCAAATATAATATAACAGACTGTGAATAAGATAGCTCTACTATACCACAAAAACACATTGTAAGACTACATAATTCGCCATGAAAAACTCATAGCGTGAAACGATATGATACAGTGCCAGCTAAAACTAACAGTTTTATACAATGATTGACTTAGTTCTATCCGATGTCACTTTCTCTTCTTTCGTTTATCCGCTCTGGTTCCATCGGAATGATGCATATCTTCTGGACCGGTCGGGTGAGCTGGTTGGTTGCCGTCTGAATGTCGACTGATCGGATGATACCATCTGCGCTTGGTATTAACCTCGTAATTCGTCCCAACGCCCATTGGGCCGGAGGAACCTTCTCGCTCTTAATAACAATTAACTGTCCAATCCTTAAACTTTCCTTCTCTTTCCGCCATTTCTTTCTTTCCTGTAGAGTAGTCAAATACTCTTCTTTCCATCTTTCCCAAAAATGCCTCATCATAACCTTTCGTTCTTTCCATAGCCTAGCCCCAACCGCAGTTGGTTGGTTATCCGAACCAAAAGAAGGCGTACCTACCATAGGTTCACCAATCAAGAAGTGACCGGGAGTAAGCGCTTGCATGTCACACGGGTCATCGCTCAATGGATGAATAGGCCGTGAATTCAAAATTGCCTCAATCTGCGCCAATAGCGTCAACAACTGCTCATAGGGCAACACCTTCTGTCCAACTATCCTCTTCAGGTGAAACTTCATTGATTTCACCGCCGCCTCCCATATACCACCCTGGTGGGGAGCGGCTGGAGTTATAAATATCCAATCTGTGCCTCTCCTGCTGAAATGGTTTAAAGCGTCATCTTCTGCCCACCTACCTAATGCCTGCCTAAGCTCCTTTTCGGCCCCCACGAACGCAGTCCCATTGTCACTATACATCCTGTCACACCTACCTCTCCTACTTATAAAACGTTCGTAACAAGCGATAAACGCCGCGGATGTCAAATCGGTCACTATATCCAAGTGAACCGCTCGGGTCTTCAGGCAAACGAAGACCACGACCCAACACTTCCTTCTTGTTAATTGCTTTCCAGCTCTATCAATCACTTTAAGCTCAAAGGGACCCGCATAATCCACTCCGGAGCATGAAAAAGGCTTTCCCACTCTTGTTCTATCCGCTGGTAGATCAGACATTAACTGATCCTCCCCCCGTGCCGCATATCGAGCACACTTAGCACATTGGTGTATGTACCTTCGAAGCATGGTGCGGAGTCTGGGTATCCAGTAAAGCTGTCTGATAAATTGCATCATCACCTGAACCCCTCCGTGTCTCGTCCTCCTATGGGCGTTGTCCACGACCAACCAGGCCAGCCGTGAGCTGGTTGGCAACATAACAGGATGCTTCATCTCATAGTCAAGTTCGGACCTTTCCAGTCTGCCTCCTACTCGAAGTAGCTTTTTCTCATCCAGGATTGGTTTCAGTGATTCTATCCTGCTTCTGTCCGGTAATGACTTTCCCTTACGTAACGCCGAAACCTCATTGCTATAACTTTCCATTTGCGCCTCATGAATTAAATATTCCATTGCATTCGCTCTTTCCTCTTTTGTTGTTGGTAATATTCTTTCCACATGCCTACGACCGACTTTCCCCCTCTTACGAACCTTCCTTCTTACTGCGTGCACAAATCGGAAAACATATCCCAAAATACCGATTATTCTTTCCAAATTATTCGTGCGATCCACCAATGGTACCGCCTTCCCAATGCTTTCCACAAATATTTGTAGCTCCGGTCTAAAACTTGAAAACGCAAAAACTTTCAGTTCTTCACTTGCTTTCTCACAGTTGACAATAATCTCTTCTTTCGGCCAACAATTCTTCTGCAACACGAGCCATTCCGGTCCGTGAAGCCACAATTTGTTTCCTACTAACTCGGAAGGGCTGACCCCTCGACTCACCAAGTCAGCCGGGTTATCTTTCGTCCTAACATGGTGCCAGCGTTTTACCTCTGTATTCGCTTGAATCGATGAAACCCGATTGGCAACATATGTCTTTAAATTACATGGTAGTTTCATAATCCAATGAAGCACCACCGAGGAGTCTGTCCAAAGCGTATATGCTATATCCTCCCACTCCATTGATTGCCTAACTTCTGCCAGCAAACGTGCCAACAATTCCGCCGCAGCTAACTCTAACCTTGGTACCGTGACTACCCTCACAGGGGCTACCCGTGATTTCGAAACAAGTAGTCTAGTTGTGATCCTCCCATTAACATGCTCTGTCCTGACATAAATCACTGCCCCGTAGGCAGTTGTAGATGCGTCCGCAAAACCATGTATGCACACGGAAGCTTCTCTTTCCGTCCCTAACCACCTATCTATTCTAAACCTCTCCAACTGTACTATATCTTTCCAAAAAACTTTCCATTTTCTTTCCATCTCAATTGGCACAGTTTCATCCCATCCACTGTTTAATTGCCAGAGATTTTGAATCAACATCTTTCCCACAATGACCACCGGGGAAATATATCCGTTCGGGTCATATAGCTGTGCTACGCAACTAACAATCCTTCTCTTCGTTATCTTTCCACTGAGCTCTGGTGTTTTCACAATGAAAGTGAACTGATCCTGCTCAATCAACCATTTGAGGCCCAACACTGATGTCTTATCTACATCTCCCCCTGAAAACACCATTGAACTCTCGTTCAACGAGTGCATCTCCGATATGAGTTTCTCGCTGTTGGATTTCCATTTACACAGTTCGAAACCTGCACCTTTCAGAACCTTGTAAATATCTTTCCCCAAACTACTAGCTTCCTGCTCCGTACCGGCACCTGACACACAATCATCGATATAAAAATCGTTTAGAATGGCCCTCGTAGCCTCAGGAAAAATTTCCTGTGCATCCTTTGCTGCTTGATTCATACAACGCACCGCCAGGTATGGTGAAGAAGTTGATCCGAACGTAACCACGGTCAACCAATACTCTCTTAGTGGCACATTACTGTTTTCCCTCCAAAATATTCGCTGAAGATTCCACTGCTCCTCAGCTATCCTGACTTGATTAAACATTCCTTTGATATCAGCGCAGAACGCAAACTTATGTCTCCGAAATCTCATGACAATTTCATACAGATCCCGCTGAAGCTTTTCTCCAAGTAGCTGTACGTCATTCAATGATATTCCTCTATCCGTTCGACAACTTGCATCGAACACTATCCTAAACTTGTCCAGTACACAATGATGTGGAATATAATAGACACGTGTGCCCTCTTTGACCTTTCCCTCCGCTAATCTCATGTGCCCAATACGGATCTCCTCCCGCATCTTCTCGACATACTTTCCTTTCAATTCCTTATCTCTTTCCAATCTTCTTTCCAAGAACATGAATCTACGTAGGGCTATCCCTCTCGATTCCCCAATGTCCCTAATACTATCCTTGAGTGGTATAAAAACAACAAATCTACCTTGCTCATCTCTTCTATATGTGTTACCGAAATGTTGCTCTACCATTTCTTCCTCTGTCGTTCTTTCCGGTTTCTTTTTGGTCTCATCCATTTCCCATAACCTGGTTAAAAGTCTATCCAACTGTTCGCTTTCCGAGTATTCTATCGCCGGAAATGCCTTGTTAATACCCTCATTCGCCGTGCCCAACTTAATTATGCCGAACCTGGTATCCATTATAAGCATTCCACTCGGTGTTTGTGTAACGACTGACTCCACTATTCTTGCGAATGCTTGCACTCCCAATAGGACGTGTACCTGGCCTGGACTAAAATATTCTGGGTCCGCTAACCTTGCATGGCTTTCCCCCTCTAGCGACTCCTCCAACCTGACCGTTGGAGTAACTGGTTGCCACTGGCTTCCCTTAGGTAGAACCCAAAATCTATCCTCTATGTGGTAGTCCGATTCAAACCAGGGATGCACTTTCATTATGATCTCTTGCCGAATCTCAAACGGATTCCCATCTATACCGATAAGTTTCCTGGCTATGGATGTGCCTTGCCATTTGGTCCGCTGGAACAGGTGATACGAAATAATATTTAGTTGCGCCCCTGTATCTAGAATCGCCCTAACAGGACCAAAGAATATACCCTGCCATGATAGTCTTACCATAATTGTAGGATATAAAGAACTCTTTCCACTTTCCAAATAAAAATTAGACAAAAAATACTGTTCATTTTTTATTTTTGACACTTGTCCATAACTTTCCACTTTCCTTCTTTTGCCCTTATCCATTACAACTTCCGCTTTCCGCTTCCTCAATTGTCAATCCCTCCTTGATCTGCCAGTACTATTGTTGAGTACCAGCGATGGCTTGCGCAGCTCCTTCATCGGACACAGCACGCTATTATGCATTGGTGCCCCTGGGCACCGCACACATCCTCCCTGGTAACAGTTGCTGCTACTGTGCCCCCGCTTTAGGCAGTTGGTGCATAAGCTCCTTCTGCCCACAAAATCCTCCCTTGCATGGAGATTTAGTGCCAGAAAATCCGGGCACAAATAGACCATATGATCCCCCGCACACAGATCACACGGGAATTTCCCTCTCTGCTGACCTCCTCTCGTCTTTCCCATGACCTCTCCTGCGCCTGTTTTCCTTTCCTGTCTCTTTCCACTGTCTAGCTGTTCTTTCCGCTGACCCAATCGCGAGCCCTGTGCTCCCACCTGAGTTGCCTGGATCGCCGCAGCCTGTTTATCAATAAATTGCAGCATGTCCACGAGCCGCGGAAATTCCTCCGTCCGTTGCAACTCCCACTGTTTGGCAGTCTCTCCATCCAGACGCTCATGCAAATTGTGCACGAACACAAAATCCCAGTGCTCTACTGGTAGCCCTTGCGCCCGCAATTGACGGGATACCTCGTGCGTTACATTGGACATCCTCTGCAACTCGTTGGCCGACGCTTTCCCTTCTAGTCCCGGCAAATTTTGGAAACGACGCATATGTTCTCTGCAGATCAAGTATTTATTGTTGTATAGTTGGTTGATCCTTTCCCATGCTTCCATGTAGCTTTCCTCGGTCAGCTGCCACTCCCCCAACGTACGGGCGGCCTTTCCAGTCAACGACTTCCTTAGATACGAGAACTTGTAGGCCGCGTTGATGTCATCCCTATCATGGACAGCAGCCACAAATCTGTCCCTGAAACCTTGCCACTTGGTTATGGAGCCGTCGAACTCGCCCCAAGTGTTGGCCAAGTCGTGTTGCTGGAACGGCATATTCACCTGGACCGCAATCTTCCCGCTTCTTTCCCCACCGTCGGTTTCCTTTCCGAGTTGAATCTCCTCCATCCTCCTTTCCAGTTCTGCACACGTAAAGAAAAACTTCTCTTCCATGGCAACGAACTCCGTGGTGAACGCCTCTTCATCCTCGCTTTCCGCTGTCTCCATTAGGGTATCGTACCGATTGCAGTGCTTTGCCCACTCCTCTCGGAGCCTTTCCAGACGAACCGCGGTACCTCGCTGGTCCAGTTGCTCAAATGCCGCTTGATCTTTCACCAAGCGATGCATCCTTTCCAATGCCTCGGCTGAAGTCCGCAGATTCTTCGGCATGGCTTTCCCCTGGCTGTAAGTAAATTGTAACTTGTTACTCTTTCCAATTGTTTTCCCCCTATACCCTGCTTGAGGTTCACCAGTGTGGCATCCTTGTTCCCCCTATTTCCCCATCTACCTTATGTACTCGGACATTCTTGACTTAACTTAATAGCTATGCTCACATACCTAAAAGTAATACTGATAACCAAAATACTTAAATAATTATAATGATGGCCATAATATTCTAAGGAGAAAATAAAATATCCATACGAGAAAAATAGCAATACTTTTGTACATACATAATTATGAAAATAATCAAAGACATAATAATAAATTGTAATAATAACACCAAACCCCTATCCTAAACCTAAGAGCAAGGGAAAAAACCTTCCTACCTCTGTTTGTTTTCTTCTATTCGTTTGAATGTCACCATATTTCATACCTCTCATATCCTTTCCTGTTATTAATATTATCTCTACTTCCTTCGATTCAGTGCCTGTCGACACCATCTATCCCTTTCCTACTTAAACAAAATAATCACGATCTCATTTTGGTTCGTACTATTCTGTATTCACTCATGCTTACTTTTTGAAGTTTCGCATTAGAGCGCTCTGTCTCCCATCTTTCCAAATGCTCACGTATACTGATTTGAGTTTCATGTAAACACTCTCCTTCTCTATCCATCCTCCCTAAATGATTTCATCACGTATGCTTCGTTCAAGATCGGTCTCTCCTGTCTACTCCTGCTTACTTCCTCGAAGTTTCGCATAACACTATCCCTCTCTCTTTCTCCCTTTCCAATTCCGCATTATATTCAAGTTTACCACTTTGAGTTTGACATGAATGCTTTCCGTTCCTTTCCGGCCTACCTAGTTTTATATTTCCTACCAACCATCCCTTTCGCTCTCTCCCTTGCCGAAATCAATACACTCAAGTTTACTTCCTTCGAGTTTCATATGAATGCTACTTTCCATTTATCTTCCTCATTCAATTTCTTATCTTTCTATTTTTTTTTTTCTTTTTGCGGTTGTGTGAGCATCAACATCTTGTGTTTTAACCGCCCAACACACCATACTTTCCTGCATGCACTTTCCCGCCAATAATTATCCACTTAGGGATTTCACAAATTGGCTCTTTCCTCACGATCTGAACCTCGAAGCGATAACACACAAAAAAAACACCACCAAAGAAAACAAACAACCCAAAAGGCCTACAAAAAAAAAATACTCCCAAAGTCCGAATGCCACACACTAGTAAACACAAATCAGGACCAACAAAAAATTCCCTTTTCCCCCGCACATACCTTTTTCCTTCGCGAATTCCTTCTTCGCTGCTCGATGGAATTTTCGGGTTTTCCACCCCTTTCCTCTGCTTTCCCACTTGCCTCCCTTTATTTATTTTGAAAGGCATCACTCCAATCTATTATTTATTTTTTATTAGTTTTTTTTTTTTCTTTCTCAATTACACCACAAAAACAAAAGCTCTCCCGCGCACGTCAACGTTTGTTGGATTGCTATGAAAAACTAACCCTTGTGCGCATAAATTCCCATGCGGCCACGACATGTTAAATCGTGTTCGTATGCCGTCATTCTCCTCGGCCGCCGAGACCGTCTTTCGCCTCGCTCTCGCTTATGGGCAGGTATACGGTATACCTCTTGTGTTTTCTATATCTTAAGCTGCGTATAAGCAAAGGCGAAAAATAATTTTTAAAAATGCGGTTTTGCCGCGAATCTCCTTTCCCTTTCTGTCTTTCCCCATGGCATGAATGCAATATTTGAAGGTCAACTTTCCTCCTTCCACCGTTGAGGTTCGTCACAATAGCAGCAGCCTGCTATGGTTGTCTTTCCCAGGGAATTCAAAATGAATAACCGTAGTTTATCATCCATGAAGACATTTCGAGCAACAGAAAAATAACTCAGCTCGAAGTGAATTTGCAGTCGTAAATTGCAAATACGAATAGCTTTCGTGAACAAAAAAAATATTGACAACTGCAGTTGTAAATTGCATATGTCTCTAGCCTTTTATATCGAATTTTTGCAGTTATGAACTGCGAATGAACTCTCCTATGCACCTAGTCAAAATAACTCAACGAATGCAGTTGTAAATTGCATGCGTGGCTTTCCGAGTTGAAATTGCAGTTGTAAGTTGCAACTCCAGTGGCTTTCCGAATTAAATGCACACATGCAGTTGTAAATTGCATGCGTGGCTTTCCGAGTTGAAATTGCAGTTGTAAGTTGCAACTCCAGTGGCTTTCCGAATTAAATGCACACATGCAGTTGTAAATTGCATGCGTGGCTTTCCAAATTGAAATTGCAGTTGTAAATTGCAATCCCACGCTTTTCCTGAAAAAACAAAATTAGTTTAACAATAATGCAGTCGTAAATTGCATTATCGCTTTCCCAAATATATCGATCAGTTTGTCGATTTCTTTGTCTAACCCTCTCACCATAGCACCATAGTTCGCTGGTTTCCTATCCGGCTCGACGTGGACCATAATGTTCCGTCCCCTCTGGCTGCGCCAACCACCTTTCCACTCTTTTTAGCAAATAAAACAATAAACATTTTTTTCTGTTGGGAAAAAGCATTATGCAAAAAACCCAACATTTATTAACTACGTTAAACTGAACACACTTCTCTCCTAGGTCTTTCCCTAGTGGACTGTACTTTCCGACTGCCTCTTAGGCCATAAAACAGTAGCGCTTTCTTGCTTCGAGTACTATAGTTGTCTCTTTCTAACTATGACTGCGATAGCAAATATAATATAACAGACTGTGAATAAGATAGCTCTACTATACCACAAAAACACATTGTAAGACTACATAATTCGCCATGAAAAACTCATAGCGTGAAACGATATGATACAGTTTGTCTATGTTCCTAACCGCGGCGCTGTTAGAAAATTTCACAAATAAAGCGTAGACAGGAGCAAACTGCATCGGCTGTCGAACTCAATTGCTGTGAATCTTCAGCAACTATTAAAATGTTTTAAAAAAATTTTCGAAAACGCCTATTAGCTATACACATCAAAAAAAAAATAATTGAAAAAAGAAACTTTATTCCTACTGCTAAACAATCGTATCATAAAATGAATGTTACAACGTTTGGAAAGTGTCTTTTAAAATAAGTTTCAAATATCAGGTAAGATCCTGTTTAATAAGTTCTTGGGTATGAAGCTCTGCCTGATATGTATTTTGAAAAATATGCATGAAAACATTAAAACAACTTTCTTTACATTCAGGGTACTTGGTAATCTGTGTAATATAATAATGCAATGTAACAATGTGTAAAATATAATGCAATATAACAATGTGGCCAGTACCTACAATTAATTAACCATGAAACATACAGATCGACCCGAAACCTTTGATATAAACTATGTATACTTACTTAAGCATCTTTCACTCTTGCAGACTCTCCTTATCAGAGACAATACTGAGACCACCAACTCCGTCCGATTTCCCGTTACTTAGCCTACAAGCTATATTTTTATGGAGTGTTCACGTTTGGTGCGCTAGTATTCTTACATAGAAAATCGTATTGACAAATGTCACGAAACTTCAAAAATTCTGCTCACCAACATACTCCCAGGAGATATGAGACACTTCCGCTGTGGCAAAGTTGCTGGCAGAGTTCATAGAATTTTATCCGTTTAATTTGAAATTGTTCGTTGCGTGTGGATAATATTTTTTTTAGGAATAAGTGCACATTTGCTTAAAATGTTCATAAAACGTTGGTTTGTCACTGTAATTTCAAGAGGCTGCAATTTTTTCGACTGAACAGCATGTACACGCACCCGACCTGATAATTTGACATCGTCTACAGAGACAGACCCAATTCTTTAGGTATGAAAGTCATAATCGTACTTTCGGTAATGGTGGTCGATGATTAAAAAACATCTTCGCATCCTCGAAAAGATTGACAGCTATCGACAGACCAACGAAGGCTGTCAACTTTTCTAGTTGCAATGTAAAGCTGGCCGACCTGGAGGTAGACGGCTAAAATCGACGCTAGTAGCAGTGCTGCCGAAAGTACTACAATAGGAGTATTGTACTCCTTTTTCGTCCGCTGTACTGCCGTGCTCCACAAAGACAAATTCTACTCCTATTTTTACCCGACTGGTTAATTTCGGATTTACCTATTTTCACATTTTCTTTACATTTCTCTATAGGTAAGTAAATTGGAAAACAAATTTTACGTTCTTGATGTTTCATTAAGATTTTGTGTTTGATTTTGTAAATAAATTTGCCGCGGCTTTTCACGGTGCCACGGATCCGGTTGGTCCATTTTAGGTCTGATTTTTTACAGAACCGTTTGTCTCGAATTTGGCTACCAAACGTTGGAGAGTTGATATTGAAGGGTCACCACGTCTGCCATAAACTGAATGCAACGGGCGCAAAGTTTTCACATTTTTATAGTAAAGTATTATCATTTGTACGTTATGCTTACATCTGTAACTTGTCACGGATGCCATCAAAACAAAATGGCCGCCACAGGCTGCCAATACCAATATCAACTGAAAAACCTGTTACAAAAATATAAGTTCTTAGTTTTTGTTCCGTACTCCCCGGTACAACCAAAAAAAACTTATTTATACTCCTCAACGAAATCACAAAACGGCAGTCCCGGCTAGTAGAATAACCTAAGAGCAAATGTCGAGGAAAGACTTTCAAGAATTTTACTAAAAGGGATGCACTTCAATTTAACTAGAAGAGATGGTAAAAGAAAAGCAGTTTACTGAAGTAAGGCATAGAAAGGGATGCTTTAATTACAATGCGAAAAACTCAAATCTTAAGGTAGGAGTTCGTCGAGCTCAAAAGACTTCTGCTTTTTAAAGTGTATTTCAGAGGGAGCAGGCTTTAAAAAATAGTCATCTCGATATGAAACGAATAATAACTCCTGACATTCGCTGTTCCATTGAACTGAGTAGGCGACTACCATAAACACCGCCACTCACTATAAAGAGAAAAAAAAAACCCCAGAGTTGCTCCAGCAGTTAGAATCCCATTTTCGTGTAAATAAAACTTCTTCGTAAAATATTGGGTGCCGTCTACGTTGGCAAGCTTTGGAGGCCACTATATTTGACAATAAACAGAAAGGAAGTTAGTAATAGTTTCACTAATTTAAACTGGTGAAAAAAAGCTTTGAAAATTCTAGGTAACCCTTGAAGTTCGACATATGATAGTTGCGAACAAAATTTTGTCAATTGGTGTCGTGAAAGAGCACATTATATTTTGCTCAATTTAAAATCGCCTGAAACTCCCAAATAAACAATTGCCCTTCAAATTTCATATGCAACTGTGGGCGATGATTTAATTTAGTTGGGATGATTTCGTAAATAATGTATTTGGCCTATTTTTCACAATTAATGAAATTAAATAAAGCTGTAAGCAGCCTATTAAACTATTGACAAAACAAGAATATTAAATCAGTAGGTACCTAAGTGAACTACAAAGCCACTTTTGTCGCGCACAAATTTGCTGTGTTTTCTGTTACATGTATTAAGATTGATTACAAATCAAGAGTAGTGTAACAAATTCTTAACTTTTATTTTCTTCAGTTCTTTAAAGCTAAATTTGAACTTAGTTTTTCAAATAACTTTTACTAGGTATCGCATTATTAGGCGTATTTTTTTGAGCTTCGATCTCAAAGTAAAGTAGGATTTTCAGCACGCGATTACAACAACAACAACTGAGTCTCGAAGTGTCAAATAGAGCGTAGTTGTTGTAATTGCATGATGAAAATCCTACTTTACTTTGCTTTGCTGAGATCGAAGCTCAAAAAAACACGACTATTGATATTTTTGAAATATAAGTTGTGTACAGGAACAAATAATTATTATCTATACTAAACTTTGGTAATTAATAGCTGTGCCGATGCCATTTACATTTCGTGGTAATAATACAGACGTTAGGTTCGTTGTATATATTTTTTTAAACTTTCTGCAACCATCTGTGGGCGTTGTTGAAGTATTTTTGGTTCGTCTTTCACAAGCGAAGTATTCTAGAAATATTTTGGGGGCAGATGACGTAAGACGATTTTCGTCGATTTTTATTCTTTATACTATGTTTCCACCGGACACTTATCACGAGATTTAGGGCAACAGATTAAAAATAAAGGGGGTTTCCACAAAAACCAAAAAAAAGTTAAGATTAATTTGACCTTTCACCAGATGTTGTCAACTACTGTCAAATCAAACAATCCAAAATTGTAATAATTAAATTCAAAAGTTCAAAGCAATAAAACATGAGTTCCAGAAATCTTAAAATTTTGTTTTGATGGTTGCATTGGCTAGGAGAAGTCTCTCAGAAATAAATTGTGTTTTTTTTTATGACACAATGTCAAATACAGCTCTTCTGTTTGCTTTTTATTTTTGACATCTCGAGCTGTGAAAAGTGTGTTCACAAACCGGACTGTACATGCAAACCTGGTTGATAATCGAGATTTATGATAAATCCCGAGATTTATGCGTGATTTACAGAATTTTTTCTCGCAGTTAATTTCCGCTGGAAACGTAGTACCTATTACTCTTTGATTATCTTAGTTTTCAATATTTTTGTGGAGAATGAATTAGATGAGCTCTTAAATTCATAGTTTTTGGACGTAGCTGCTAGTTTTGGAGGTTAACTTTTCGATAATAGTTGTCTCAAACGTGATTAGGGCCCTGCTGGTTCCTCCACATCGTCGAACATATTTTAACATGTAAAAAAGGATTAGTGAAAAGTTAAAAGCTCGCCAGTACAGCAATAACAATATACACCCCTGCCAGTGCGGCAATGAAATGTCTAAAATAAAGCCAGCTCTCTCCCAGAAGCCAAAAATTTGTTTTTGAAATGTGCTCTTAGCATCATACCACGAGTCCGAAGGCCTGCGTCAAGTGCCTCGCCAAAATGTTTACGGTTGAATATTATTTTGCTTGCTATGTTGGCGGCAACTGTAAAGATGTCTGCTAACAGTGCTAACTATTACGGAATATCATCTCTTACTCACCCAACCATTATGTCTACCTTTATATATATGGATACCGTAATAGTCACTGTCAAATTTATTCTCAGACAAAAGAAAACAAAAATTACGTGTTTAAAACTTAGAACGGGATACAAATAATAATTTGTTGTTATAAAGTTGTATTGTTTGTAAGCAAAATGTCGCTACGGTGTTACGTGAACTCATCTCCCACCTTACCTACACTTTATATCGTCTTAAACATGAACAATTTGTCAGTCTAGTCTTTCTGGGGCATTCCTGTGCCGAGGACTCGGAACAGAATCTTCAATCTCCCTGTCCTTCATCGGATTTATTGATTTTTTACTTGGTCTCTGCTGTGGGTGTAGGTACAGTCGATATTCTTTTGGCAGGGCACCTATTTCAATTTCACTTTCATCTTCTCTTTCGCGAGTTTAGATGGGTTAGAATAACAACCCCTCGTCTGGACTCTAGGGTGGTTGGGCGGAATTTGAATTATTGCGATGTGGTGTACTTGGAATTTCATACAAAATTCGAAGATAATAAATAGCAAATTTGCTTCAACAGCGAATTTATAACCGCAACCGGAATTCGAATATTATTTCAAGACGCAATAGCAATGCCTGCACTTTTTGCTTGCGGCTTAAACAATATGCATGTCCAGCAGTTTTTATAAAAACAAATACGTACTACGACGTAGTTCACACCTACCTATACATGTATGTCAAATATTTGTTAATAATTCAACCTGATCTTACCGGCGATTTTTGTTTAAAAGGCGACGCGGCATTGTGTTGGTTTGTTATTGTTTTTGTTGTCAGTAAAAAAATGGAAATCGTTCGAAATGGCTTTTGGGTTATCAGGAAATTTATCGTGAGTCAGAATTCAGAATAACGCGTCTAACGAATCGAATGAAACGAAGGCCCTTATCGATAGATAGATTTTTCTGATCTTTTAAATGGTCTAACGAGGCCATAAGCAATTAAGTTAAAGTACTAACGAGAAGGCAAACAAAAACAATACTTGGTTGAAATAGATAAGCTAGGTAGGTGTGAATGTATAAGTAGACAACGTTTAGAAAAAAAACTTTTTCTCCTACACCTTCCTGTCTACGCCGTATCTTCTCCGATTGATATGTAGCAAGATCGTATTTCACAATTGGGATGCTGGATTTCATCAGCAAGTTTCAGAGCTGTCGAATCTAGGAACAAAATAGAATGAACTTATCATCGCCCGACATATCTATTTCACTTTTCAATTTTACGTTGACTTACCAATTCTTTTTAGCAGTTGCAAAAGACATCAAGCAGTCCTGTTATCTACTCATAGTCAAGAGTTTTGAGTTCAGAATAAATTATATTTTGCGATCACCTTAACGAGTCGACTGTCGCATTTGACTACCACAAAACTATCACCTTACGGAATTCCAACCCTGTATCATTTCTTTTGGAATGGAAAGAATAATAAAAAAAATTGTTTCAATAGACAAAACAGCAATAAGTAAACCTACTTCATCCATCGCATCCTGCCGACGGTTAAAGTGCAGAACCTCGTAACAGTTCTGTCAGGCCGCTTTAACCACTCGGAGTCAAAAAACTTAACAAAAAGCTAGAACGCGCTAAAATTAAACGCTAAGTCTGAAATTCTTATAAGGAGAGTAAAACCACAACATACCTATTCAGGTTTTTTTTTTGTTTATTATTTTCATAAACAATCTAGTCTTTATTTAATAACACAAGATAATTCAAAAATTTGAGTTTTCGTCGAGTGTTTGCACTCTAAACGGGGATTCACATGAATTGTAGGGCGATGCCATGTCAAAGTTTAATACCAATATCTTTCCGTGTGGAGTTTCCACCATGATAGCTATTTTAATAAAGTGGCATACCCGTGCGAGTGCGAGAACTCTCGCATGTAGTAAAATTTAACTTTTTTTAATTATGTATTAATATTTTCAAAAAGTAAAAATGTGTGAACCAACTCTCTTTCTTTTGACACTTCATTTGTTAAGTAAGATTGATTGAGTGTGAAAGCCGCAAAACTACAGAAATAATAGAGTGGAGTTGCATATAAAAAGTTCTAGCGCCGAAAGCGCTAAAATGACAGCCCTGCCACGTAAGTCGTAAAATTCAACAAAAATACTATTAATGTAAAAAAATCATAAAAATCAGAGGCATCTTTTGGCATTTTCAGGGTAACAATGCTGTTCTGAACATTTTACAGGAAAGGCAAAGAGACTGTTTTTTTTTTCAATAAAAGGTTAAAATTGGTGAGATTTAGAGTTTAACATACATTTTAGATCAAACATATTAAAGTATCTATCTTGTTGTATTTACTTAGTTATTGGAGTTTTCAATTCAACAAATAAATACGAGGTCCTGCTTTGGGTGATTTAAAAAATAAAGTTATACTTACGAGGTACTGCATTTATGCACAATGGCTTCTTGGGCAAGGTTAATGCTGAATCTAGCCTCAAAAAACGGGTGATGTTTTGAACTCAAGGTCAAGATTGGATGATGACGTTGTACAAGAATTGTTGGATGATCTCTTGAACGGTAATTACAACTCCTTTAGAACATTTATTCAAGAAATATAGGGATTATTGAATGCTTTTTTAATTTCCTCACTTAACCTAAAATTCGAAATGTGTTCCACTTTAGTTTGCCATTGAAGTGCAATATTATTTTATTAGTTTATTTATTAACATTTTTATTTTTTTGTTAAATACTTACCTTTAATTTGTTGTTCTGATATGTTAACTTATAAAAATGAGCTTAAAATACTTGTTTCGATTTTAAAATCCAAAAATAATGGTTCATTAAAGAAACGAAAAAGCTGCAATACCTCGTAAGTATTGGTAAATATAAATGCAATACCTCGAAAGTGCCCGTAAACTAAAAACGACGTATTATTTCAACATGCATTTTAAGAAATAAAATTAATTAATTAATAAATAGCTCAAATCATTTCATTCTTATTTTTTTCATTCTTAATAATTGATTTAAACGTTTTTTCTTTTGATTTCTGAAGAACATGTAAGAACAACTTACGAGGTTCTGCACTTTAACCGTCGATTGCGTTGCTTATGCCTCAAAAGTTTGCGTGAACATTCGAGCAGTCGGTCAGTAAAAAATGTTCGATCCCGTTTGCGTTCACCGGTTTTAAAGGAAAGGATATGGGCCTAAAAAACCAACTTGAAGTGGGAAATGCAACCTCAGTAAGTTTTTAGTTGGAAGGAAATTTGTTTTCAATTAATCAAAGAAAAGGGCAAACGGTGTCGCAAAATTAAAATCTTTAATTTTGTTTTTAAATTACCTACTATTAATTGAAAAATGATTTTGAGTGATGGAAATCTTTATTTGGACTTTCACAATTTTTAAGTGGAAAGGATGATATCCGTCAAGTTGCTGCCGACAGCGTTGATACACATTTGTGCCCGTTTTATCGCATTTTCCACGACTTTCCGCAAGATTTCCTGTGATACCAATACTGTCGAATATTCTTCTTAAGGGCTGCTGCGATTGTCTGAGGCCTGTTGGCATAAAACCGCGACTACAAGAAGCCCCAAAGAAAGTATGGGATGGCTAAATGGGGCGACCTTGCTGGCCATGCCAAATCGCCAAAACGGGAGATTACGCTACCTACCAGGAAACGCTTCCTTCACAGTACATATCCATTAATTATTCCATGCTCTTGACGAGTATAGCGCATTATTGCTTGTCTGTTTTATACTGCAGCTGTCAAATCGTACATCAATCAAATGTCAAATATGATTGATGTACGACGCGATTTGCAAAAATTATAACATCTTCCGGTAGGGTGATTAATTTTGCTCCACTTTGTATATAAAATTAGCAGTCATTTTTCAACTTTTGATTTTTTTCTTTTTAATAAGATAGTAACGATATAGTTTTGCAAACAATATTACAAAAACATTGAAAAAAAAATACCAAACCGATTGACTTTAAATTTGCAAGCAAGGAGTGTTCCAGAAAAGCATAGTCAAAATTAGACAAAGTACTTTCCGTGCAAAAGGTTATTCAAAACGCTTCTCAACACTTATGGGAACCAATGTTTGTAAAATTTAGAAATATAAACAAAGGACTTTGAAAAAAAAGACGGGATAAAATAAACGGCGTGTGTCAATTCTCATACAACAAAAAAAGATTATATTATTAACAACTTAGTGTTGAAATGGAGGTATGTATATTTCCAGCTGGAAGCATTCTAAAAAAAAACGCATCGCACTCGCACCTCCCACGTTTTTTTTTTTTTTTCACACGCAAATGTAGATTCTTCTCCGGAAAGAGGTAACGCGTGTAACGATCTCGCAGACTACGATTTCCAGAACATCTCTTTTGAAGAGAACATGCCCTCTTATTTTTTGTCGGCGATCTATTTTATAAACTTTCTTTTTTCGTTTTGATATTTTTTTTGTTCTCGTTATTTGGTCTGTCCTCTTGTTGTTCTCTTTTATAATTCCTTCATATTGAATAGAAGAACAATTCTCTTATTTTAAAACTTTTAGCTACGTCCGTAAAAATGCTTACACTTCGAGGTATTGATTGTAAATTAAATAAATAAATAAATAGTTGGCGCAACAAGTCCGTAGAGACCGACCCTGAGTTTGAGTGAGTTTTTCATTTTTAGGACAAATGGAAAGGGATCATGGACAATATCATGCCCAGTCCAAACGGCCAATTGAGAAGCTCTTTCATGATAATAATTATACTCTCGGATGTTTGTCAGACGTTCGCAAGTGGTGGCACAGTGGAAAAAAGCCTTAAGTTGGAATTTGGGTTTTTTCGGGACTCGAACCTGGTACCCCTCGCTTAGTAGTCCAACACACTAACCACTAACGACTAAGACAGTTTAAAATAATTAAACTGTACGAAAGAACAACACGTTTTCATAGTTGAAGAATATTACAGCGTTTGGTAATTTTCGAACTTAAAGTCAAACGGACTTAAATTAAACTCATAGGTATTAATTAAAAGAGGGGATCCCCCGGGCCCGGTTTTCATGATTGTACCTAATTTTACATTTTTTTAATTCTGGGATATGGAATGAAAATATAAATCGCAGAGACGTCACTATTAAAGATGAAATTCAATATCTTCAGACTTTGATCTCCGAATTGCATCTGATTTGAATTTTATACGAAGATCAAAATCAGTTGCGATGCGACTGCATTAGGAGAGAATCCATCGCACTGAAGAAGAAAATTGGAGAGGCACTTCGAAGAAAACGCAGACAACACTTGTGATATTTGATTCCATTTGTAGCTGGAATTTCTCGCCGATTCGATGCAATGAAAAATTTGAGTGTAATTTTTTTTTTTGCTATTTTCAACAATATAAGAAACTCCGATTCGAAATGCGAAAACAAGTTTTGTCGGAAAATACAAACCACACTTATTTGAAAACTGGACAGAAGAGTTAATCCATCTGAAATATATTTACGAAGCCAACCTCACACTATAGTGTTTCCTGAATGCAGTTTTTTTTTCGCGCAGAACTATGGGATATGATTTTCCCAAATGTTTGTGTTGCTCTGCGTGTATTTTGCACCATACCCCTCACTGTATTAAGTGCTGAATATTCTTTAAGCGTTATTGCAAGGATTCAACATTCTCATCGCGCTCTTCACAAGATCATATTTTAGGACTTGCTGCTCTTTGTTTCGAAGCATACCTTTAACGAGCACCTTCCTCTATATGCTGAGGCATGTATTTTTATATGAAATACAGCTGTAGTAGTAGTTTTTTTTTATTTCTCTATGAACTTCAAATAATGAATGACATTAAAAAGTAACCATACCTACCCATCAGCGATGCCACTTTACTTCAATTTTGGAAAAAAAAATTAAGATCTGCTCCCTACTTCACACTATCTTTAAATTCTTTATATCTACTTCACTTTACAAATCCATTAATTAATCCGCTTCAATTTTAATAAGAAGACCGTAAATCTACTTCCAAAAAAAATTATTTAAAAAATGCTTTAAACTCTTTCATTTAAGCACCGATTCACATTTCAAAAGAAATGGCTACAAACTTCACTTTGAACACAAAATTTATTTAAATTTTCTGACGTTTTAATTTTTTGTCAAAGATGTGATACGTTTGGTTAGGTTTTGGTCCCTTTCTGTTCCGAAAAGTTTAGCAAAATACGCGAAAGAATTATTACAAACGCGATGAAAAGATATTTTGAAGTAATCAAGAATGTGAATAAAGATTGGCGCGCAAAATTATAATTTAATAAACATATCGCTGTCCACGATTCAAAATATTTTTTTCTAAAAAAATTTGCAAAGAATAGTAAAAATTAAGTGAGAAAAAAGAAAAAAATTTTGTAGATTTTAAAACGCTTTTTTTTACATGTTGTATATTATACAACTAATATGGAATTAAATATATCATTAGAACTATGACTTTGAAATCTCCTTCCCTTTTCTTGAATCTACTTCACTTTTTGGGTCAAATCTACGTTGCTTTATTTTTTTGAAGTGGTAACGCTGCTACCCATACATATTGTACCCAGCGTTACCAAGTCAGTGCCCTTGGGCGTTTGTTTAATGCGTTAAAAAAATAATTTTAATGCTTTTTTAACGCTGCCGCTGCACACCGCCTTTTTTCTCTTTCTTTGAATACAATCCGTATACCAGTCCTTATAGCAATCTAAAAAAGAAATTAGATGTACCTATGCGGTCGCTCAGAAATTAGAACCAATTTGTTCCTAGGGTAATTCTAATTCCCGAAATGTTCTAATTTCTGGACTTATAAATAATGAAACTACTTCCAAAATTTATTATTTTTATATAAATCTCTTTTATTAATTAAAAATTAATATTTTATGTAGATGATGACAGATTTTGTTACACTGAGATCTAGAGCTAAGCGATTCCCTTAAACGCCTACATCAAGCTTTTTTAATATTTTATTTTTGATTTCCAAAGACAAAGTATTTTTTTTTTTACTGAAATTAGAACCTCAAGTTCTAATTTTGGAGCATTCAATGCATTAAAAACTCAGGCACTAATTTCTGGAAGATTCGAATTTCCGAAAGTTCTAATATGTGTGCGTCCGCCCTATAATTTAAAATTTTTATTGAAGTATTTATTTTTATTTTTGCTGTGCAATCGCCATATGACTGAATATGAATAAACTTTTGTTGTTGTTTTTTTTTTACTTTTATTTATTTTTTTAACTATTTTAGAGCTGTTTTAAAAAAAAAAGTTCAGTTTTGGTGCCCAAGAGGTCAAAATTAAAGCTGACATTTTAAAAAACGGTGCTCAAATGCCAGAATGACTGGGCAACTCTAATTGTACCTACGTATCTGTACATTAGCATATTAAACTGTGCATTGTCCTATCCATAGATCGATGCCCGAAGATACTCTTTGTTGCTCTTCAGTGAATGTGAACTCATCTGAACTTTTAAGATTGCAGTTGTCCGCAATCAGTAGCCAGATAACCGCCGTATATTGCTGAAGAGCTTTTTTCTTATTTACAATACAGTCGTTGAAGGGCCTGGGGCCCACAATGGCAATATACGAGGACAAACATCTGTCTTTGACGCGGGTTTCCATTGATGTCACTGAAAAACAGAACTTAATGAAATGTAACGTCTTTGATATTTATTACATATTCCATTTCTGTGTTTCCGATTTCGCAATTGAATTTTCCCCGAGGCAATGCACAGAATGGGATGTTTCAGTAGATATAAGAGCTCTTTTAGTAACACGTAGCTGTGTCATTTTAAGGAGTCTTTTTGGGAAACATTTGCAATTAGTTCAACTGCAACTACGTCTCGCTAGTTGATACATTTGTTTTTTAACATTAAGTATAAAATTAACAAAATTAAACTTATAGCCGCGGATTTTATATCAAATGCACTATGGTATCCAATTCGATTCGATTCGATTTCCCCAATTCGAATGTATTCAGGACAGAAAATAGTTTTAAACAAAATGTATTAGTACACAAATTCTTTACATTTATACCAAGTAAAACATGGGAAAAGGTATGTTAAAAATAATTTAATTAAGAATAATAAATACTTTTATGCTATTGAAAATAAAATGTTTAAGAATTATAGATTGTTGTATGGTTGTTTATTAATAAAAAGAAGATGTACTCAAATTAAAAATTATTTTGAAAATACATGCCTATATCAAAAAATCGGGGTTGAAATATACAGCTTTTAAAGTTAAAACCATTTGATTGTACAACGAACTATTGTTTTCAAAATCTAAAAATAAAGGGGCTATGTCTAATCATAGTAAGATTAAAGTTAAAAAATGCTTATTCAAAATGGGTTCACTTTGAATCAATACTTGAACGAAGTTTAATTAAAGCCAGCATAGAATTTTCAAACTTGGATTTGTTTAAATGCACAGTGATTACTTCAGAATGTATTTGAATTGTTTTTAAAGACGAATACATTTGATTGTACTTTGAGCCATTGTCAAATTAAAGTTAAAGTTAAAGTTATCAAAGTTGAATGTACTTAAATCTGCGATGCATTATGGTTGGATCGATATTTATAAATTTTGTTTTAAAGATAGATGAATTCGATTAAAGATCAAATTAAAAATATAACTTCTTAGTGTAGGGAAACATTTTGAATTAATGTCATGCCACTCTGATTTAAAAATGTTCGTAGTCGATGCTAAATCATTCCGAAAAATATTTAAATCAAAGTGGTTTCCTTTGATTTTACGTTGTTTTTACCATAGACAAACCATACTGAGACCCCCAACTCACAATCCTCTTGCCGCTGGGCCCCTCAATTTTTTTTCAAATTCGCCATTTTGTATTCCTATCGGTGTTCTGTCAAGAAAGAATCAGTGTGACGTGCAAAAACACACAAAAACTACACAAATAAATGCTGCCAACCGCGGCAACCGTGGGGAAATGTGAAAGAGTTCGGGAATTCCACATTTTTATTTTACTGAATGCCATTGGTTAGTTATTATAAATTGTTAAAAGGGAATAATTTGATTTGGTTGGTTAGTAAAATTATCTAAAATATATGTTTTATATACTAGAACATATTAGGACAAATATGGTTGTGTATTTACCTCTTTTCGATATCATTAAGATCGATTTATTGTGTGAATTTTTCTTTAACAACTAAAGAAAACTTGCTCAAAATATTTTTATTTTCATGCAACCATTCTGCATTGACAATATTTCATAAATATTTTAAGCAAATGTACACTTATTCCTAAAACAAATACTATCCACACGTATATAAATAATTTCAAATTTAACGGACAACATTTTATGAACGCTGTCAGCAGCTTTGTCCACAGCGGAAGTGGCATATGCAAGGTGCGAGCGTGTTGGTGAGCCAGAATTTCTGAAGTTACGTGACATTTGTCAATACGAATTTCTATGTAACAATACTAACGCACTTAGCGTTTGCCACCCCATGAAAATATAGCTTGTAGGCAAGTAACGGGAAATCGGCCGAAGTTGGTGGTCTCAGTATTGTCTCTGGTTTTTACTGTGGATGTACAATTGTACAAATTACGGTACGATTGGCGGAGTAGCTTAGTAAGCAGTTTGTTGGTCTACTAAGCGAGGGTCACGGGTTCGATCCGGTTTTTCGAGAGTATAACTGTCATGAAAGAGCTTCTCAATTAGCCGCTTGGACTCGGCATAAATTAAACACTTTTTCGCTAATTTCCATAATTCAAATTATTTTGGTTTTCAATGCCTCTGGAGTTCGGAGATTATTTGCGTAAATACGATCTTTTGCGTAGCCCCACAGAAAAAAATCTAACGGTGTCAATCGCAGTCGCCAAAACGTGAAATTACGCGACCAGAAAACTTATCACGCAATAAAGCCATAATTGGTCGTGAAGTGTGGCGTGTTGCTCCGTCTTGTAGGAACCACATATCGTTCCAGTCATGATCTTCAATTCATCTGACCGTAGTGAGGTCTACGACACGTGCAATTGCTGTGAACGCCGGCAAATCGATAAATTCGGATCATCACTTTTGTAGTAAGTTTTAATATTTTTAACGCGTTGTTCGAGCGTTCGTTGTTAAGCGATCCATTATCGATATCGTAAATGGCAAACATTCACCTAATATTATGACACTTCAAATGAAAGGTGAGTTTGACATGTGTCAAATTCCAGCGCTACCAACTTGAGATCAAGAAATTAATAACTCTGTACTGTGCAGACTTTATCAAACCGTGCGTAGCGGGGGTATAGTTACGGTGACCATTTTTAAGAATTTCAAATAATAATCAATAGCCCTGTTTTTTTCAGCTTCCAACTCAGCAAAGCAAAGCAAAGTAGGATTTTCAACACGCAATTACAACAACTACGCTTTACTTGACACTTCGAAAACTCACACTAGGTATTCATTCCCAGCAAGAGCCACTTGGGAGTAAATGATCACTTCTGAACACCAGAGGGAGAACATTTTTTGTTGCCACCCTTGTATAAGATGGATCTGTTCGCAGGGTGTCTCTATTTACAGTACATACAAGGCGTTGGTTGTGATTGGCGGAAATGCATAAAGAAGTGCATAAGTAAACAAAATTTCAAAATAACAACTGAATGTTAGGGATAGTAATAAAAAATACATAAATTATTTTTTATTTAAGCTGCAAATGTTGTTTAAGACAAATTTACCTTATTCGTACATACTTGAAATCATAAAATATTAGTGTGTTTATCTTTGAGATCCATTTCTTGCACCAGAGTGTCCTCAGAATTTATATTCTCCATTGTTTTTAAGCCCAAGAATATACATAAATTATTTTTTATTTAAGCTGCAAATGTTGTTTAAGACAAATTTACCTTATTCGTACATACTTGAAATCATAAAATATTAGTGTGTTTATCTTTGAGATCCATTTCTTGCACCAGAGTGTCCTCAGAATTTATATTCTCCATTGTTTTTAAGCCCAAGAATATGAGGAAGGATGAATATCGCTTAGACTTTTTTATGAAAAAAGTGTATATCTTCGGCTAAAAAAGATAATTCTTTGATGTGCCCAATCAATTGCTGCCTACCTACCCATGATACAATAGTTTTTGTTGTATCATGCAACACACCGAACAAGCCCACACTGCCAGTCAGCCGCAAATGCCAATATTTCATCGGTAAAAGCTACTGTTCAGAAAGCTGCTGGGAATCGTTTATGTGCACATTTTCTTACTTTGCTTTGCTTTGCTGAGATCAAAGCTCAAAAAAACAGGCCTAATAGAAAAAGAAACAAACTTCAACACAATTTTCAATTATTCAAATAGTAGATACCTTAAAAAAATTATTAAGTAGGACTAATTTTTAAGTACTAGGTTGCTTGCTTGGTCGTTCAGCAAGTTAGTTCATTTGAGCATTATCATTTTGTTCATTGAATTTTCGTTTTCTTAGTGTTACGTTAATGTTTTTTTAAGAATGCGAACGACATACAGAACAAATAATGAACAACTTCTAAAATACAGAACATTTATATGTTTTTGTTTACAAAATAACTCCTGATAAACATCGTCGTCAAATACAGAACTAGGTATGGCTCGTTGTTTAAGTGGTCCACTTTGTTAGCCTTTAGGCGAAGAGTTGGTAACAAATGGGTACATATTTCTAAAAAAGCAAACCCCTAGACCCTATAACGTTAATGTAAAGATTTCGCCTGCTTATAAATTCAGCCAAAACGTTAATAAACGTCCATTATTTCTTGAATGTAATTATAATTGACTATGAATGGTTAGGAATGAGTATTTTATTGTTATTCCAAATAAATCATACATGTTTGTGGCTGTGATTATAATAAACTACATAAATAAAAAAAACTCAAGGTTCATTGAAGTTCTAATGTCTGTGCGATCTAATTATATGATCAAATTTTAGGCGTTATCGCAAGAGTATTCTTGCCTTGAAAACATTTTCCACTGAGTGTAGCAGTACCTATCGCCAAATTGTTCTGTATATCTTATCGTACACCTCCATTGTAATGGAAAGAAAACAAACAAAGTGTACGGCTACTTCCGCGTTGACAAACAATTTCAAACATAAAGAGAAGCAAACGTTTTAGCAAAAAATAGCTTTCGCAAACACGCGTACGTGGTGGAAATCACACCACATCACTGACGCAAACGCTGTTCTATTTTGCTATTTTAAATTCTCACCGGGCGGTGGATACACTTAATGCGATACTTATCAATGTAGGTCAGGGACGAAATAATAGCATATCATTTTGAATTTCGTAGCCTAGCAAAAAACTTTTGTCGATGGCTATAGGGACTATATATAGCTATAGATTAATTTTATTTTGAAATTACCCGCGAAATAAAGACGTGGACACATTTAGAAAGTTCTAAAACTAAACAATGCTAAATTTATAAGACAAAAACACACTTGTGCTATATTCATTCTAAATATGTACTAAGTGGTCATTAAAAAATCGAGTCGCCTAAATCTAGATTGGTTCTGGTTGCTAATGTCACTTTTACCACAAACATAGAATCGAAATGTCAACTGTGTATCCAGTTGGGAAATTCGAGAGTAGATTTGTCGTTTACCATTCATAAAAGTGAACTGAAACAAGTAAAAGTGTTATCATCGGTGTTATGACGATGATGACGATGCTTTGATACCCTGCATACAAGTGATTGATTTTGTATGGGAGGTACCAGAACTACTTGACCGACATAGCCCATTTTTAATACCAACTTGACGACAATAAAAATAGGTCCTCTCACAAAATTTCACTTGCCTAGGTAGACTCTTTTCGACGCTATCGTGTTTTCAACATGTGTTTTCTAATATTGGTTCTGTATGGGAGGTACCAGAACTTCTTGACCGACATAGCCCATTTTTAATACCAACTTGACGACGATAAAAAGAAGTCCTTTCACCAAATTTCATTCGCCTATGTCAATTCCTTTGGGCTCTATCGTGCTTTTAACAGACAGACAGACGGACAGACAGACAGACGGACATGGCTAAATCGATTCAAAATGTGATCCTGATTCAGAATATATACTTTATGAGGTCTCCGGTGACTCCTTCTTGGCGTTACAAATGTAATGACAAAGTGAATATACCTTCCTGTGGAGGGTATAAAAACTGTTCCCGTAATCATTCTACCCAATCAAAACTTTGAAATAAAATGTCAGTCAACTGTCAGACAATTTAAACTGACGTTTTGAACTTCTCATTCAATTTTCTTATTTACTCACTCAAATATGTATATAAATAAATATGAAATATGAAATATGTTCACGTAAAACGTCAAATAGTTTTGTGTGGAATTATTTTTGTGAAATGTAGCTGACTATATTTGTTGGCTTAACGTCATCTGAAAGAACTATTCACGTGACGAATGTAGGCCAGTAAAAACTGAAATACACCAAGTCAGCCACCTGTCAGACTTAATAAACGTGAAATCCGAACGTCCCCAATAAGTCCACAATCAGAGACTGCACGTTTTGCGATTAAGCTGCCATTGGCGCTTCAAAGTTTCCACCAATGAATGTGATTTATCTCAAAACATGCAACACCCAATGAAAGTTTCTCTTACTAGATTGGTCGGGAACGTCACGTTTTCAACGTCAGCCACATATGAGAACTGTCAAATTAGTACTCAGTCACGAATTTCTCGACTAGATTCGTCGGCTACCCCTCCATAAACGTCAACTGAAACATCTGCTCTCACGACCGATTTCCCCCAATCAGAGCCGAGTTTCATCTAGTGAGAGAGCTGTCAGACTTACTAAACTAGATAGTTGAACGTCCCCATTTACTTTATCCGTCTCTTTAAGGTTAACTTTTATCAGCTGCTGGCTGGCGTGTATTTTTTCGATCACTGTCAGTTGAATATGTTCCCTCAAAAGGATGCAAAGAAAACTGTAAATTGGGCTTTTACAAAAGCAAAACGTTGACAGATGAACGAGTAAAAAAATATATTTCCCATCCTTATCAAAGGATAAACATGCGGATGTAAAAAATGTGTTGACCACTGTTGGGAAAAGGCTTGCGATTGTGCTGATTTCAGTACTATTTGAGTTTCAAGAGTACGCAAGTTCCACTTTAAAATTTTGAGTACTATCTGTACTATTTTTAATTTTTGAAATTAATTGACCGTGAAGTTATTTCATTTACGTCCATATCAATCACTATAAAAATTAAGACCAAGGCCAAAATATTCAATCATTAAGCCCGAACGTAAGCTGAGGCTTTTAAGCTTGTCGGCGTTTAATCCGATTGAGTTTGAACTGCACTTCGGAGACCAGTTTAAGTATTTTATCTCGGGCTAAAACTTAGTTTCATAAAATTGACATTTCTTCGTTCGCAGGAGGCAGGAAACAAGTAAATGTGAAATAGAATATAAAAAAGTAGCGAGAAGCTAAAAAAATGGATTTCTTTTGTGAAGTGGATGAAATTTTGAGCCTGGTCGTCAGAAAACGAATTTATCGCAGAGCCAATAGAACAGCAAATGGTGAGTCCTCGTCTTCGACTATATCGAATGCTCAAGCATTGCATTACATATGATTACGATGTCGTGGATTTTCGGGAATATTTTCAGCTTAAAAAAGACGCATTTTGGAGGATATATTTATCATTAATACAATAGAAATGAAACTGAGGTACAGCAAATCAAATCAATTTCCAAGTGACAAACAAGAAAAAATAAATGTAATTTTATGTGAAATTTAACATTACGTAGAACGTAGGTTAAATCGGGCTAAAATGGGTTTAAACTCCGGGTTTAAATACATCTTTATCGAGTATGTTTTCGAGTGAATATTATAAATACCGATTTAATTGCAAAGCCGATGATTGAGTGTAAAAAACTCGGATGAAATGGTCAGTCAAATGAGAGTGGTAATTAGTTTTAGTAAATTTAACCAACAATTTATTAATCAATTTATAAATAAATGATTATCCGTTCATCACTTCCGGAAGCCATTTTGTTTTTTTTCGGAAAGCGAAATTCCTCAATACATTGCAACAAAAATATATATATGCATAATCCTACCAAGATGGCCTGAGGGATGCTTCTCCTAATTTTTTTTTATTTTGAAAGCTTTTTAGGAGAAGTACGCGAAGCTAATCCTGGACGGGATTTCTTTTTTTTTTTCAGTGCATAAATTGATAGTTCTGTGTTGAAAGTGCGCCACAATTGAACGAATTTAGAACAGTTCTGCAGCTGGAGGTTCTAGTTAGGAACAGCAGGTTCCCATTTTAAAAATGTTTTCGGTAAAATCGTATCATGAGCTGTAATTCAATGAACAAAACTGAGATTGATATCAAAATTGGACCTCTGTCAAACCTTGCAGTACTTAAAAAACAAAAAAAAATTATTTGGCGCAACAAGTCAGTAGGGACTCTAGGCCTAGCTTCTCACAAGTCACAACCATTCGTTTGTGTGGCATAAAAATCGGCATAAAATTGTAGGTCCCTTCCATTCGTACGAAAAATAAAAAAAAACCACAGAAAACGAATGCTTGTACAAAGCTTGGCCTAGAGTACCTACACCTGTTACGCCAACTATTTATTTTATTTATTTAGCTTTTTAAAATCGAATTGGAAAATCAACAACCTCACAAATCCTTAAGTGTGGTGGCTATTTCTGGGCACTCCTTCAGAACTCTTGAGCATTCAAAATGATCCAGCACGGCAAGTGCTGGCAAACAGAAGTGACTATTTCGGATCCTTGAACCACACACAGTATATGTACTCATTGTTCTCTTCCTTTGTTTACAGGAAATCAATATCCCTTGTTCGAGATTTATCACCACATCCAGCTAGCTCAATTAATCGGTATTTCTGCCCCAGTTTTCGAACATGCAATTTGCACTTGGTCGTTGATAGCTTTACACCTAGGACTAGGTACATCTAACCTTGGTCCAAACAGAGGGTGTTGGTCCTTAGAGAAAGAAAAATTCTTGAATGCACACGCGCCATCCGAGTAAATGATTCCTAAACGCTACACGTTCGAATTTGGCAAGAACTTGTACATAAAACACCAGAAATCTTTGAACATGCGGAATGCTTTTTGTTCGCACTTTTGGCGAGGCGCCAATGTGCCTCGAGGTAGGTACTTTGCTTTGCCGAATGTTTGTACACGAATCACAAGAGAACTCGTGTGCCGTGTGTACCAACTACCAAGCATCAAGCGACGCTACAGCTGTGTATGCATGTAGAATAAGAGCGAATGTTGTATTGTTCCTCCCCGCCGTCTGTTATTGTCAATGGTACCTTAGAAGACGTGCGAGTAGGAGGGAGTACCTACCTACATACAGCATAGTAAATAGTTGGATTCGAGTCGCGACACGTACGCACTTCTTGTCAGCAAACACACAAGCGAAGCGACTGATATTGCATAATATATTATATTATTATAATGTTTTTGTTTATTGTTTTTGTTTTGGTGGCCGGTTTTTATTTTTGTTTTCGTCGATAGGGTAAGGTGAATACACCCAACGATGTTGTTGGGTAACAACGTTCGCCATTTGCCGATAGAAAATCGGACCTTGTTTTTTTTGTAGTTTCTGTCGGACATGGCAGGCTATATAAATGTCAGATTTAGTACCCAGTGGTGTCTGACAAAAGGCTTCACCCGCCCTGTCATTATTCTGGATTGTTCTAGAAAAGTTTCTGTTGCCCACTCACCGTATCGGTTGAATTGAGTTCAATCGACCCATCTTATCGGAAGTGATGATAATTTTCTAACATTTTGCTGAAATTCAATATGACGCATCAAAGCTTCGTTTCAAATAGATAAAGGAAGATTGCATCAGTTTGTGCCAAAAAAATTAGCCTGGAATAATCGAAAGGTGAATAATTGTTCAAAAAAATTTGTCTTCTGATCAAATGCCAGCCAAACGATGACTGTATATGATGAATTGGCTTTGTTCGGAGAAAATCATTATAATTAATGTTTATTCAAGTGCTGTATTCTGGGAAGTCAATGTTTTCACAACTATGCTATGATCAGTGTTGTTCTAGACTATTCACATATCGTTGACCTTAATTACTGAGTCAGAAATGCAGAATTTAGGAAAGAGAACTAAAGTTACGATCATTGAGTTGAGACGCTTTTATATATCTTATGCCAATGACACACATGGTTTCGATACAATGGTATCAATACTATGGCATCGTCAATACCGTGCTAGGTGACACACTGTGCAATGTAGCAGTGTTTTTATATCGTGGGATTTATCCCTTTTTGTGTTAATTTCGATGTCCGAAAAGCCCTGGGATAAAGAGATAAAGCACCAAATCGTGGGAATTTCAGAACTCTGACGAAAAACACAAACTATGAATTTTTGGTGAAATTCTATCAAAACAACCTGTATTTCCCCATGATTCAAACTATGAATTTTTGGTGAATTTTTTGATATTTCCCCATGATTATCAACACACTGAATGTCCATAAAAAAAAAGCTCATTTAAATCGTCTTTTATAAACATTTGTTAGTGCCAAAATCATAGCAGTGTTACAAACTGCGGTTTTTATACTAAAGGTTAATTTAACGTGATTTTCTTTCCGTGTAATACAAATTTAACTTTTAAAAAATGGATTTTGACGCAAAAAAGTATCGTGGGTTTTTAAAAGGGAATTTGAGTACGGTGAAAAGGGAAAAAATGGAAAAATTACCACTCTTCGTGGGATAAGCGAAGAGAGAGTGATACAACACTGCAACGTAGTATAGTTTAACAGATGCCATGCTTCGACCTACAAACAAAACCGTGACACAAACCCAGTGCCGGCTCCAGACAAACTAGCGCCCTGTGCAAGATTTACATAAAGCGCCCTTTTTTCATATTTGCACACATGCATTTGGCTTTTCCACATCACTCATGAGGTAGACTTTCAATGCGTTTCATTTTATTGAGGTATTTTTTGTTTTGAGATTTTTGAACTAAATTCTTTTGTAAAATGTATGTGGATATGCAAGAAATATACCTACATATATAACAGGGTGGAATATTTTGAGATTATTTAGTTAAGAAGTGAACTTGCATAGGTCTAGTGAGATTTTTTATTTTGCGATACTTTGAGTTACATTCGCCTTGAAGTTGCAACATTGCAAGTGACGTGAGTTAATGTACATAAAATAGTTCAGCACAGGTGTGATGGATGTTGTTATTTTGGGCTTATTTAACAATTTTTGTTGAAATGCAAATGGCGCCCCCAGAACTTGGCGCCCTGTGCATTTGCACATCCTGCACATATGGTTGTTTCGGTCCTGCACACACCTAGTATCGTATATTTTCTATGAAAACAACAGTTAGTTTAAGTAAAACTTTTCACCACTTCATGATAGTGGCGCTGCTTTCGCTATGGAGATGGCTGTACCACGCAAAAAAAACGCTAGTATCGATACCATTGCTCACAGGTTACATCTTGTCCAGACCAATCTAGTCGACTTAAGATAACTACATTTTTGAATGTGCCCATTGATGATACCATACCCAAACGAGGCGTTGACAATTCGGTAGAATCGAAATACAAATTTAAAAAAAAATGTATAGGTACCTTGTTTTTTGCAATTTTAGTAAGACACCTCCAGTGTAAGTGTAAAGCGTTAAGCATAGTAAGCTGATCGCGCTTAAATTAAGCCCCCATACAAAAATGTATCCAAAGATAAAATTAAGCAAAGCAGTTAAGCCAAGCAGTACGCAGTTCAAGCTAAATTTGATAGCCGCTGTACGAAAAATCTCTACAGAATTTATGTAGGCGTATTAATGCAAAATACATTTTTCCACAGCTAAATTTTGACAGATCAGGGAAAATATCGGTATTTCAAACGAAAGCAAAAAAACAGTATGGAGAATGGTTGTTAATTTAATTTATTTTAGAAATGGAATATTTTAACGAGGAGTACCTGGAAGAGATTTTTGAGGAAGTACAAATAAAAAAAAAACCCAACACCGTTTTTTTTTTACCGAACCTACACTGTCAAAATTAAGCGAACATTAAGCGAAGCGGTGGAGAGAAACATTGGAGAGGCGCTTAATTTTAGCTTTCCTGAAACTAGGCATTATTTATTTATTTATTTATTTCACATCAAATGAGAACATTCACTGCTGTCGCTAGATTACTTAATACAAAATTTAAATACTTAAATACTACCACCAAAGCCTAACGTTAAAATTAATTTATTCTTAAATGAGTCCCTACTGAGAACAATCTCGAACAAACAACTATAATTAGGTATTAGATTCTCTTAGGCATCTGGTAATTGGTTCATTACAACCATAGTTAACTCTATGATAAGGAACATAAAATAAAAAGCGATTTCTAAGCATTCTAGGTGGAGCATGAAAACCAATTAATGATAAAAGAAAAGGGCAGTCGATATGGTTGTTTATCAAGTCCCGAATGAACATAATTGAAAAATATTGCCTACGCTTAAAAGGAGGTAAGATACCAAATAATTTGCATCTTGTCTCATACGATGGCATTACGATATTCCAACGTAATCTACGAACAGAAACTCTAGTAAAACGTTTTTGGATCTTCTCGATTCTCATGGAATGTATTTCATAAAATGGATTCCATACTATACTAGGTACAACATTCAAGATTAGACCTGACAAAAGCAAAGAATAGACATTTAAGAGTATGCGGATCATGAAAGTCTTTAGATCTTTGCAACCAGGAAGTCAATATGCTTACAAAAGTCGAGTTTTTTGCCAAATATGACTCCCAACTCTTTTTTAGAGGAGATAATAGACAGTGGGATATTATCGATCATGTACGTATATGATACTGGGGAGAGGTTACGATAAAATGACTGGTTTGACATTTAGAAACGTTAAGGTGAATGTCATTATTATGACAACACAAAGAAAGTCTTTTAAGATCTTCCTGTAAAAGTATGCAGTCATGTTCAGACTGAATGTGTCGGAACAATTTTAAATCATCAGCAAACATCAGGCACTGTGAATTCAAAAACTTATCGGGTATGTCGTTAATAAATAAAAGGAAAAGCAAAGGGCCCAAGTGACTACCCTGTGGCACTCCGGAGGTGACATAAACTGATGATGAAAGTACATCCTTTATACAAACATACTGAATACGATCCGTGAGATAGGAGCGAATATATTCTAGAAATCCAAATCTTTTAAGTTTGCAAATTAACGCATGGTTATTAACGCTGTCAAAAGCTTTGGCAAAGTCAGTATAAACTACATCACATTGTAATCCTTTCTCCAGGTTATTCAGCACCAAGTTACAAAAGATTGCGAGATTTGTAGAGGTAGATCTACCAGCTACAAATCCATGTTGCAAATGAGAGATAAACTCCCTTTACGATCGGTGTAAGTTTCTCCTAAATAATTTTTTCAAATAGCTTGGGGATAGGTGGAATTTTACAAATTGGACGATAGTTGGTAGTATCGTGTTTCGATCCTGATTTAAAAATTGGACTTATTAGTATACCATAAGTTTGGTTTTCCCATCTAACTATAACTTTTTCCTCTCTGCCTATTTTTGAGATTTCTGTATTTTATCTGCAACGTGATTTTTGACTGAAAATAATAACAAAATACAAACGCTATACGAAACCGTGTTCGTCTATTGAGGATGACAATTGAGATATGCAGCTACTAAATTTAAAACTAGGTAGAGCAAATAAAAGCAAAAAACCTAAGCCTAGTACGCTTCTGGTTTGGAACGAATTTTTCCATAAGTCTCCAAATGGACAGCGAAAAGGCTACGGAAAATATTTTTTGGACAGTTCCATCAGCTGCTACACAAGTACAAATGACATTTGACAATAGCCAGAATTTGTATTTTGTTATTGAAGGCAATTATATACCTAATTAAATTTATATGGTACTGGTGCTAATGGTATTAGTTCGTCTTCTTGATATTCCTCCTTCAATTCTTCGGAATATCAAACTTTGACATTGTCCTTCACAAGCAATTAATGTCCCGTCTTTTGCCATCTTTTGCAGCAGCAGTGTACTGCAAAACGAAAAGGAGAGCGACATTTTTTTTAGCTCATGAATTCGTTGTGTCACTTTCGTTTGGAAACAGCAGCGTACTAGGCTTTTGCTTTCAGCGCCACTCATTTTCAGCGAGCTGGATATAGTAGATCTCGACGAATCAAGTAAAGATACACAATATGATACATTATCAGCCTTATTTACTAGAATTTTCTATACGCGCCTAAGCACCTGTATAGTTATGCAGTGTATAAGTATTTATACAGCCTTTATACACCCTTCCACAAATTCTTATTTATAAAATATTTTTCCATGCATACTAGTTATACAGGGCTTGCGTCAAAAAAGGTATTGAAAAGGAGAAATCTATTACATTTATCTGTCCGAAAAGATAAAAAAAAAACTAAGCAGCTTGTGAGAAATGCAAAATTCAAATACAAATAGGAAAAAGAAATTAAAAAATTTAAAAGTAAAATGAAAAAGAATGATTTGGGACTCCTATTATGCAAATTAAAACGAATTTTTAAAACAATTTGAAATATCTCATTTCTGCACATATTTCTTATCGAGGAAACTTATAGAATCTCTAAAATTGAAAGTAAAGATGTCGATACAATCTATCCAATTAATTTTTGATTTCATTTAAAATAAAATGTGACAGATTTTTTAAGTCAAAATGACATTTCGATACTATTCCACCTCTATACAAGCTCTAAACAACGTTCAAGTGCGTTTAGCTTATACAAGCTCCTATACAACGTCGAACATTTTTTATAAATAAGGTTTATGCGTTTAGAGGCATTTTAGAGGGTGCATAACTTTATAAATTCTTTATAATACGTTTATAAATAAGGCTGTATATATATACCACATTTTCATTGGGCACTAATGGCAATTGACATAACAGTAAAAGAAATAATATTGTTAATCTTGTCACTATTTGATATCTTGAACTAAGCTATAAAGAGGTTTTGTCTCTCCGACCAAGCCCCTATTGTGGCGTTGATGGCATACCAGCAATTATATTGAAAAAATGTGCCATTGGTCTTTGCACTCCACTATTAAATATTTTAAACCGTTCTCTTCAAGAGGGAACATTTCTTAATGATTGGAAGACTTCGTTTCTTGTCCCAATTCATAAGGCTGGCGACAAAAATAACGTCGATAACTATCGCGGTATTTGTAAGCTCTCAGCTATCCCTAAGCTGTTTGAAAGCATCGTTAAAAATAAACTAGAGTTTTTAACGAAAGAATGATTATCTGAAGCACAGCATGGTTTTGTATCTGGTCGGTCTACTGTCACTAACTTGGCTTCCTTTTCATCTTACGTTCTAAATAAGATGGAAAACAAAATCCAAGTAGATGCGATATATACCGATTTTAGTAAAGCCTCATTCGACTCGGTCAATCACTCAACTGTTCTTGAAAAGCTAGAAGCTTTTGGAATTCACTCTAAAATGCTGATTTCATCGTTCCTAATTGGTCGCTCTCAACGAGTAAAAATTGGAACTTCGCTCTCGAAAAGTATTAGGTGTACTTCGCTCTTCGCGTGTTCCGCAAGGAAGTCATTTAGGTCCACTGCTGTTCATTATTTTTATTAATGATATTGTTTCAACAGTCAAAAATAGTCATTTAAAACAGTTTTCTTGTATCAAAAGTATTGGTGACTGTTCTTTCATCCAATCGGAATTGGATAGTATAACTGATTGGTGCAACGTCAATAGTTTAAAACTGAATATTAAGAAATGCAATGTGATTTCTTTTAATAGATCTGCATCAACATTTGAATATGATTACTCTATTAATTCAATTCATTTAAATAGAGTTATGAAAATCAAAGACTTGGGAGTCATGTTCTTCGTATTGTCCCGAAGGCTAACTCAGTCGTTGGCTTCATAAAGCGTAGGTAACGGAAAAGAATTTAGAGATCCATTTGCTCTGCTTTCGCTATTTACTGCATTAGTTCGACCCCTGCTTGAATATGCTGACGTGATTTGGAATCCACTATTTTTTAACTTACTCTGATCGCCTAGAAAAGATTCAAAGGCGTTTTACTAAATACGTTTTTTATAAAATGCATTGGGAATTTACTCCCAATTTTAAGGCCAGATGCTTACTTCTTGGTATTAAATCTTTGAAATCCCGGCGTCAAATACACGACATAATGTTTGTAAGAGGCGTGCTTTGTTTCCATATAAGATGTTCTAGTTTGCTCTCGATGATAGTATCAATTTATGCGTCCACGCGATCCTTGAGAATTCGTAATCTTCTTTTCAAAAAAATCATAAAACCAACTACGGCCTGCATGACCCCATGACAAGAGCCATTCTAGCTTACAACAGCGTTTATTCAAAAATGAATTTATCTGTGTCAAGAGTTCAATTTAGAAAACCAATTATTATACATTTTCACTTTTTAAATAAAATATTGTATATTTTTATCATTCCTAGTTTCCAAACATCTGTTAGTTGTAAGTAGATGACTTATAATAATAATAATAATAAAATGTGACGGATTGGGGCAGTTTTATTATGCGCATTCGTTTACTTTACTAATTTACTAATTATTCAATAAAATATCGCTAAAGATTCAAGGCTCCACAGATCTACTGTATTTTTTCACACTATTCTCCTTTTTTATGACGGTTTAATAAAACCATTCACATTATCCTTCGTCATTCTCGATTGAGCTGCTTTACGCGCTTTGTTAAGTTTCATCGTATTGGTCGCGTCATTTACTCAAATTGTCAACTCACATAACATTTATTTTTGTTTTTCAGTTAAAAACGATAAAAACAAAAAAAAAGTTTCGCCATTAATCTTAAAGATCTGTTTCATAAAATCGGTACTAAAATTTTCTTAGTGCGTACGTTACGAACGTCGCGATAACCTACTTCCAGAAAAAATAAAGAAGTGACAAGAATATCCTGTTTCTTTTGCCATAAAAATATTCCTCCGCCTGTTGGTATTGGTAGAGCAAGAAAAGTTGTTGTCATTTGAGACAGTACCTATATAGCTGCCTCTACTCGAATACGATATTTGAAATCAACGGTTGGCTGTCGGTTGGTTCTTGAGAAATCTGAAACTTCTCATTGATGATACTTTGAAAAGGATACATTGCCCCAGACGTACTATTAAGTAAATAAACGATTACATCCCCAGGAAGCTTTAAAAATGAAATTGCCTTTTTTTGTTCAACTTTTTCTAGGAACCTCAGAGAATTACCGAGGAACGATGACGTTGATGATGGGAAGACTACAAATTCGTTAAATCACAGTACTCGTACACGTTCTGGCGCCAAGCCAATGCCAATCGAATAGAGTATCTCTTTAAATGGCGTCAGAGACGCATATTCACCGAGGTGGAAAATTAAATTCTTCATATAGGTGCAGAGTTGGTTTTTGTTCGTAGTCATAAAATCCCAACGGAATTTGATCGGCATTCAATGACACAATATGTACAAGTACATGCTATATTAGCTGGAAGCAATTTGTTGGAAATGCTACGAGCTGGGTTATGATAGCCATTGAATTTGATATAAAAATGAACTTTGAGTGACCGCACAGCTGTTAAGGGTTGTTTGAGTAGATATGTAGGCAGCGACAAACATTTGTAATAAAGAGTTGCTGACACTTTAGCTAGGCATTTGACAAAGGCAAATTTCATGTTCATTTTCGAGCTCAACACAAACAGTGTCAATTTCGCTGGAGTCCTTCAAATTTTATTGAAAATAACTTCACTGAAAGCACAAAATGTATAATTAATTCTATTCAACACTTGTCAATTTTGGCAGAAATTGACATTTTTGTTTTACCCAACCAAATCATGGGCACCACATATTTAATCGAAAATTAAATGAATCCGCCTAAAAGTATAACCTATTCTTAATCTAGAAGACTAATAAATTATTTATTTTCGAGAGTTGCATACTTTGTCTATGAATCATGACTGTTGTATGTCCAGTACACCAGTATAATAATATATAATACTCACTCGCCTCATATATGCATCATCCGAAATGTATGCCAATACTTTTGAGATTGTCTAAGAAATAAAAGGCTAAAACAAATCACACCATGTACCTACCATTTTCAGAAGGCTAGATTTGCTTGCTCAGGTGATCGTGATCAGTGGTAAAACGAATAATAAGAAAAACTGGAAAAAGTTTTTTCGTCTCATGATTGCTCAAAGAGCATGTCATGTTGGTCGCTCGAAGAAGCCCGGGAAGTAAGTATGACCGTTCGGATAATTGTTTTCACTTCACTTTCGATATAGGTGCTATAGAACAATAAATATCAGTAATTGCGACTTGTGAACACGGTGTTTCAGTGGTTAGTATCCTGGACTACTTGAGTGTACGGCCTACGCCCACATATGTCACATGCCACATCACATATTCTTAAATGCTTGCGATCTGGGCCCACCACCCCAAAGCAGAGCAAGAACGGAACCATCGGGTGAACCATACCTAGTGTGACCACCTGTTCGGAAATGACACGTACAGTACGTAAATTTGGAGTCATGTACCGTGTACCGAAGTGATAACTCAAAATCACGAAATCTACGTAAATTGAAGCGACAAATTATTGTTGCACGTAAAATGTACACCAACGACAGGAAAAGAATAAAGAAAAAGTTCTGTTTGCTTTTCGGATCACAACGATAATTCGATTGTTTTTAGTTGATAGTTCCCAAATAGAAATAGATAGTTCCCCCCATCACTTCACTCGATTGACATTTTTGTGGAGTGCTTTTATTGCGTTCATTCGTATTGCATTCTTTTTTGATAAATTAAACGAAATTTTTCGGTTAAAATTTGGAATTTTTAAAGAAGCCGCCTCAAATGTTGAATGAAATTGCATCAGATGGAAAGTATGCGTTAAAAAAAAGCAATCAAGAATGAATTGATTACACAGGCCAATACTTTTGGAAAATTGGTCACAAATCGTCTAGTAAACTGAATATTTTTTTTTTCCAAAATTGCGTTTAAAATTTTGTAGTGAATGCGATAATGAAAACTTTTGTGTACGTAAATAAGCTCTTGGAAAGGTGGTCAAACTAACCATACCCATCCACAAAATTTTACTGAAATTGGTTGAGCGGTTTTGGAGATCGACAATCTGAGTCAGGTCCAAAACTATCGTATCTTTCAAGCCGAAACCAACCATATACATCCACAAAATTTCCTTGAAATCAGTTTAGTGGCTTCAGAGATGGACAACAGCGCCGCCTATCGGGTCCAAAACTACTTTGTCCTTTAAGCTGCGACCAACCATACATATAAACAAAAATTCATTTAAAGTGGTTGAGGGCTTTCTGAGGTCGACAACACATGTATGTTCACTAAAATGCCTATAAATCGTATAACCAATACACATACAAAGGCCTTATATACATACAAACCTTGGTATTGACGTCACCTTTCATTTGAAGTTTCCAGAAACAAAATCGGTTCACGCATTAAGAGAACATCAATTCAAACACAATCTGACATATTTTGATATACCTATATATAGAATGAGATGGATGGAACACGAAATCTGCCTACAGCGCCATCTGTTGAGAATTTTCATTTTTCCTAAACCATCCCTGATTCAAGCCAAACAAAATAAAAATAAAATCATTCAAATACGCACCGCCCGCAATTGATTTTTATGTATAGTGGTGGTCTAGTATAACGAATGCCGATATAACGAATGATCGATATAACGTAAAATTTTTTCAATTTCATTGGTGTCTCTATATAACGTATGAAAAAAAGAGTTAACATTTCTTTAGTAAAGAAATATGGATATACATTACATATGTACATATGTAGACAGGTGTAAAGGGCCTGTTGTAAAACTGTTAGCTACTACGTATAACTTTTTGTTCTTGTGCATTACCTACTGCTATGTATTTGCACACACAATGTTTTTTTTAACCTTAAGATTAAATGAAATAAAACGAATGAATGGATACAATGGGCCTTACCAGCAACCAAACCGTAAACTCGAGTTTAACTAATTTCGAAACTAAATATAGTTTCGACTTTTAATTTGTAGGTACCTACCAATAATCAAAGTAATCGGAACTTTAACTACATCTGACTTTATAGCAAAATTATAACAGTATAACTCAAAAGCGTTAAAAAAATTTTTTTTCAGCTTTCTAATAATTTGCTGAAATTGACAGTTGGTTGTATTTTGAGTGAAATATAACAGTCTCCATTCCTTGGTTTTTTGACTGTATCACTGCAGTGCTTGTTGTTAATTTTGCTGTCAATGATATCAGCCAATGGTTTGACACAGTCAACTAGGTAATAGTTCTCGCATTTCTAATTATTGAATCTCTTGGACTTCCACAATCAAAACCAAATATTTTTAAATGCACGAACTTGCTCCTCATAAAAACCTAGTAAATAAAAAAATAAAAAAACCGTTAACCCGTTTGCTGTGTAGCTTCCGATAAAAAAGTAGGGAAGGGATAGGCCCAAACGGGCGCTCTGTCGATAACCAATTCAGTTGATCGGCGCCGAATCGACATGTTAAGAATTGTTTTAAGTAATATTGTTTTTATTAGAAAAGTTTAACACAATAGTGTTTTATCTTTTCGAATCCCAGCCCAGATGTAACAATACTACGTAGCTACTTATTTTAGGAACGGAATCATATCGTCGGCTTAGAAGCATAACTCACCAACTGCCAAAAATTCTATTTTGTATTATTGCATGTAGAAAATTCTGCCAAAAATACCGATCTGATATTTTTCCTAGAAATATGCAATGCATTTAAAATTTTTGGTTGACTATCTGCCTTTAAGCACAAGAAATTTATTAAACAAAAAACTTGTTTTGTGTTTTCCCACGAACTACGTTTTTGCAGTTAGTCAGTTTTGCTTGTAAGCCGACTATAGGCCTGTTTGTTGAGCTTTGATCTCAGCAAAGCAAAGCAAAGTAAGAAAATATGCACATAAACGATTCCCAGCAGCTTTCTGAACAGTAGGTTTTACCGATGAAATATTGGCATTTGCGGCTGACTGGCAGTGTGGGCTTGTTCGGTGAGTTGCATGATACAACAAAAACTATTGTATCATGGGTAGGTAGGCAGCAATTGATTGGGCACATCAAAGAATTATCTTTTTTAGCCGAAGATTATACACTTTTTTCATAAAAAAGTCTAAGCGATATTCATCCTTCCTCATATTCTTGGGCTTAAAAACAATGGAGAATATAAATTCTGAGGACACCCTGGTGCATGAAATGAATCTCAAAGACAAACACACTAATATTTTATGATTTCAAGTATGTACGAATAAGGTAAATTTGTCTTAAACAACATTTGCAGCTTAAATAAAAAATAATTTATGTATTTTTTATTACTATCCCTAACATTCAGTTGTTATTTTGAAATTTTGTTTACTTATGCACTTCTTTATGCATTTCCGCCAATCACAACCAACGCCTTGTATGTACTGTAAATAGAGACACCCTGCGAACAGATCCATCTTATACAAGGGTGGCAACAAAAAATGTTCTCCCTCTGGTGTTCAGAAGTGATCATTTACTTCCAAGTGGCTCTTGCTGGGAATGAATACCTAGTGTGAGTTTTCGAAGTGTCAAGTTAAGCGTAGTTGTTGTAATTGCGTGCTGAAAATCCTACTTTGCTTTGCTTTGCTTTGCTGAGTTGGAAGCTGAAAAAAACAGGGCTTATATGCGCTCGCACCTCTCATGCTTGCTCGTAGCTCCTACAGTACATATAAATCTAGACTCTTTTCGTAACAATTTTCCTTACACATTCACCAGTTAACTCTTTAGCTCCACCGTGTCTATAGAAGTTTCACTTTGAAAAGCGAAAAACAACCCAACATGCACCACAGTAGCATATAAAGTTTAGTTTACTGCAAAAGGCATGCAAACAATCTAGGTATACAGTATACTATTTACTATATTACAAAGCGCAAGCGCAAAATGGTATAACACATCATATAATACGCAGTTAGTGTCTGCCTTACAAAGCAGATGAGTTTTAAAACCCTGCTATCACGCTATCACGCACGCTGCCATGGAAAGTGTCATGGATGTTCTACCCATAATATTTATAGGAACGATTACGATAACTAAAATGAAATAAAATGTTGAGGGGGCAGCAAGAGGATTGCGAGTGGGGGGTCTCAGTAGATATGATTTGTCAATGCTAATTATAATTAGTGTAAGTAAATTAAGCCCACAACTCATCAATCAATAACACGAAATAAATAAATAATAGCCTGTTCATCGCTTCCGGAAGCCATTTTGTTTTATAGGCGAAATTTCGTAAGCCATCGCTTTAAAAATATCAACAAGCAAAACGTTCCCATAATTCTTACCACGTAAGCAAGATGGCCGACTAAAATACGTGTGAAGTATTTTTGGTCTAGCGTCAACTGAAAAAATAAAATAAATAATATAAAATAATTAAACTGTTTTTTAAGAAGCCCTCGCGATTGTTTTCTGCCCACAATGAGCCCTTACAAGGCACTGCAAATCGCAATTGCAATCAGTGCGCCAGACAATCACCCTCATTTAGTAGAGCAGTGAGTATTATGTCAAAACCCACTTGTGGTGTTTTTGTGTAGTTAGACAAATTGTATTATGATCACAAATAAAATTCAAATTCGTGTTGTTATTCTTTGAATTTCGTAGTATTGCCGGTGCCAAGGGCTGAAGGCTGATTGTCCTTTATAAATAATTGAACAATTTCAATTTCCTTTAATTCCAAAATAAGCACAACTCAGTGCTGGTGCTGTTCGCCTTTGTTCTCCTTCGATTTAATTGAAATTAAATCGCTCGAGGTAAAACTTCTAGTGAATCCACGACCAAGAGATACGAAACGTAAAGCGACAAACAATCTTCCATAATGTTCGGCAAGTTAATCAACCACTTAGCGTAAAATTGCGCATTAACATTAAAGACTCATTAACAGCCAGCAAGAATGTGGAAGGCCATCGTACCAACGATCCGTGAGACAATAGGAATATTCGGATTACTGTATGAGAATGCCTTTCCATTGCAGCTTTTGTGGCGCATGCCATAATTAATTTGGTTTGTGGGAGAATTCATGAAGTAAGATAGCGTTGACTAGATTTAGGTACATTGTGCTTTATTATAACTCAAGTTAATTAATTTATTGATTAGGTATCTAGTTGTAAATTGGTTTGAATTTAACGACGGTGATTGTGGCGTACGCTAATTAGGAGTAGTAAATGAATTTTGTGGATGCATGATTTGCATGGTGAGCAGCTAAACAATGAAATGTATGTAATACAAAGATAATCTCCATCCAGTTTTAGTTTAGTCAAGTCGATGAATGATTTTCTCGTATCGGTATTAATAGAATTTGATCAATGTAACAATGGGTGCATTGGAGTTTAACCTACCCAGTATTTCACCCGCACTTCTGTTGGTTTTGTTGACAGGCAACTTCAAATCCACTATGTATTCAATAGCCACCCAGCCTAAATATAACATAAACCTTATAGGCGCCGGCAGACATTGGCTTATCTTTTAGTAGATGAGAGTTGTGAGAGTGTGTAGAGATGACCAAAGGATTGACAAAGAATGTAAAATAATATTAAGTACATTGGCAAATTAATAAAACGCAGCAATCAAAGAATATGCCTCTGTCCAAAAACCTCCTCCTCAATCAACGAACACTTCTCTTCTTCTCTTCGTTGAAACGTTGCAGGGTTGCCGTTGACAGCTCGGCCTCTCCTGATACCTCATCCTCATCGGATGACACAGTGTCGGATATGTCTTCTTCGCGTTCGGCGTCCCAATCAATATCCGCACTGAGCACGCACCATGGCTTCAGATGATCACTGGAGACGACGTTGCTGTAGCGTCTCCTGTTTAATGGCTGGTCTGGTAGATCTTCTACGATATAACGATCAAAAGATAGAACTTTATTCACTATATAAGGTCCTTTAAATCTCGGATCTAGCTTGTGTGATTCACCCGTGGCTTGGGGAACGAAATCGAGAACAACTAAATCACCTTCAGTGTATCGATGAGGAGCCTGGATGTTTCTTGTCATACCTTATCCTCCATTTAAGTCTTTCCTCTGCAATGTTATCGGCAGCCTCTTGTCTTCTCAAATCGATGTCGATCACATCCTACGGTTCTTCTTGTATTGCTTGTATTATCCGATTATGGCTGACATCCTTCAAATTAAAATTAAAAACGAGATCTACGGGACGAAACTTCGTCGTCGAGTTGCGCTGTGTGTTTATACTCCATTGTAAATTTATTAGCGTTATATCCCAATCCATATCGTTTGGAGAGGAACATTTGAGTGAACTAAGCAACGTTTTGTTCACCCGCTCAGCTTGCCCGTTTGCCCTTCCTAACTGCTGTTTTCACGTGCTGGATTCCATAAGAAGACATAAAGTCCCCAAATTCCTTCGAAGTGAAGGCAGAACCTCGGTCGGAAGTAATTCGCAAGGGCTGACCAAAGAGTGACATCATTTCACGCAGCACAGCGATCACTGGTGCCGTTTTGGTATTTCTCAGAGCCCTCAGAATATTGTATTTGCTGAAAGAACAAACCAGAACAATTATATAAACATTACCACGTTTGCTCCTCGGAAAAGGTCCTAAATGATCCAAATTGATACATCTGAACGGAATTGGTAGCACTTCCATCACATGCAGCTGGCTCTCAGATTTACCGCCTTTGATTTTATTGAAGCAGCACTCTGGACATGCCGCTATATACGACTTCACGTAACGCCTCATTCGAGGAAACCAGAAATCCTTGCTTATACGGTCAATTGTCTTTTCCGCACCAAAGTGCCCAGCATCGTCATGGCATGACCTTCAGAATTCTCACAATGTCTTTGAGCTTATCGTCCTGCATCTGCATCGCATAAATCCAATCGTCGTCAATCGAAGATACTTTCAAGATGTGATCAGCTACGGATGATACTGTCTTTGATGGCAGCGTAGGGATTCGAATCATACCGTCTACGTGCTGCATCCTTGCTCCGGAACGATGAACGCAGTCAAAGTCAAACTCTTGAAGACGGAGCCACCATCTTGCTATGCGTGGTGGCAATGGCGTAATGGCTTTTGTGGTAATGGCAACCGCATTGCAATCAGTAATAACTCGGAATCGTGTACCCAACAAATATACTCGGAATCTCTCCAACGTCTCTACAATCGCCAATACTTCAATCTCATGGCTGGCATATCTGCTTTCCGCTTCGCTGCATCGCCTACTGTAATAAGAAACTGGCTTCATACCATCGCCTTCCCGTTGAAGTAGAATCCCTGACAAACCAACAGAGCTTCCATCGGTGTGTATCTCATGATGCTTACTCGTATCAAACAATACTAGCACCGGTTCGCTCGTGATGGCGGTCTTTAGCTTTCTAAATGCCTCCTCTTGTTCGCTTCGCCAATGGAATATTGTGTCCCTTTTTAACAAATTTGTCAATGACCGTGCAATATCACTATAATCCTTAACAAATTTCCTGAAGAACCCGGTCACACCCAAAAACTGTCTCACTTCCGTGGCATTGGTTGGTCTCGGAAACTCCTCGATGCATTTCGTCTTATTTTCGCCTGGCCGTATGCCATCTGAACTTACTACATGCCCAAGGAAGTTTACCGTTGTCCCCATGAAAACACATTTTGACGGTCTGGGTGTTAATCCGGCCTGCTTCATCGCTTCCAAAAATTCTTGTAGTACCAACATTCCTTCTTCAACCGTACCAGTGGCTATGACAACTTCGTCTACGTAATTCACTATCCGCTTTCTGTGTTGCAGCTGTCGTATTATTTGTGTCATCATCTCCTGGAGGGCATTGAGGCATTCACCAATCCAAAAGGCATAACATTATGCTCAAACAATCCATCTGGCGTAAGGAAAGCAGTGAACTGTTTACTATTTTCCTTTAATGGTATCTGATAGTACCCGGCTGTCATATCCAGAGTGGTAAAATATTTGTTTCGGGCCAACCGTGACAACTGCTCATCGACTACCGGTGCCGGAAACTGCTTCTTTACAGTGACCGCATTCAATGCACGGTAGTCTACACACATTCGCATTTCTCCATTGGCCTTAGCCACAAGTACAACTGAAGATGCGTGCGGCGACGTGCTAGGACGAACAATGTTATATTAAAGAAGATTGTCTACAATCTCCGACAACTTGTCTCTTTGTGCAAAGGGTACCTGATAACGTTTGCCGACTATGGGTTTATTAGTCGTGATTTCAATCTCCATATATTTATTTTTTTTTTTTTTGAGTTATGATGAGTTTATTATAGTTAAATTAACGTTAATTAAATTACATTATTACATTATTACAATTTTCATGTTTTCCTGCGAAGCCTAGGCTTTTCTGCAGAAGATTGTGTTTCAATTTAATTTTAACTAATAAAAGTGAGTTGTATTTAAAGTTACAAAAAGTTATCAATTTCAAAATTTGATTTCATTTACAGATTACATATATAAAAGTTATCAATAGCATTTTATCTGGATTCATTTAGGAAGAAGTGCTTTAATTGCTTTTTTCTTGTTTTATAATTTCTAATTTGTTTAAGTTCTTGAGGCAAAGAATTTATTATTGAAGGGACAGTGTGTTTTAGCTGTCTTCTACCATAAGTGTTGTAGTTTCTTGGAATTTGAAGCATACCTTGTGCGCGTTGTCTGGTGTTAAGTTGATGTTGTATCGGTCGAACGAAGCGGTGGTCATCTTGGTATTGTAGAACTGTAGTCATTTTGAAGATTTCCTCGACTTTAAGCACCTTAAAACTGTTTCCATTTTGCTGTCTGTTATTCTGAATGGTTTTTAAGATCGTTTTCTGAAGTTTTTGGATCTTGTTGATGTGAGTTTTGGCAGCGTTTCCCCAAGCAAGTATACCATATCTTAGCTTTGATTCTACTAATGCATAATAGACTTGTCGCAGAACGTCCTCTGAAGCATGGTACCGCAAATGTGAGATTGCATATAAGCCTTTCTTTAGATCATTGCGTAGCTTGTCTATATGTTTGTCCCAAAGGAAGTGGCTGTCAATAACGACTCCAAGATATTTATAACTTTCAACAGCTTCGATGCATTCACTGGGCGTGCTTGGACATAAAGCATTCCTGCAGTATATTTGCTTATCGGTTTTTTTTGAAATGTGGGCTTCGAATATGCATTAGTTTGGTTTTAGAAGCGTTAATTACCAACCCGTTATCGTGACACCATTGTATAGCTTTGTCGAATTCCTTTTGCATCGTCACCATCGCCGTATCAAGAGATTTATGTCGTACCACTATTGCAGTGTCATCGGCAAAAGCGAATGGAATGCTTAGCTTAAAAATGCGAAGGAGCTCGTTGGTATAAATTATGAAAAGAAGTGGACCCAAATTAGAACCTTGAGGTACTCCGTATTTAACATATTTTGCATCGCTGTAAGCATCTTTTATTTTGACACAGAACATTCTGTTATGAAGATAGTCTGTCATCCAATCAGCCATCACACCTCGAATCCCGATTCTTTCCAACGCTTCTAAAAGATTTGAATGATTGAGTGTGTCAAAAGCCTTGCTGAAATCCATGAACAATACCAATACATGGTGACCTTTATTTAAGCTCTCGTTCACGCAGTTAGCAAATTCGCCAATTAGTTGTCCAGTATTTTTGTTTTTCTGGAACCCGTACTGGCTATTGTTAATGAGAGAGTGTTTTTCAACAAAGCTCTGTAATCTACTAACAACAATGCCCTCTAGGCACTTTTCAAAGACCGGCAGTATTGAAATTGGTCGGTAATTTGATAATCGATCCTTAACTCCACCTTTATAAATTGGTCTTACCACAGCAGTCTTAAGTTGTTTTGGTATTGTTGCTTCGGTTAAAGTTAAATTGATTATTTTACACAAGATTGGAGCAAACAAATCAGCATACTTTTGTATGTCAGTTGCCCTGATACCATCAATACCAGGTGACTTATTCGGCCCAAGTGACTTTATAATAATTTTAACCTCATTTACATTTGTAGCATATGCGAAGATTGTGTTTTCTACATGCAAGTTTCTGTTGTTTAATGTATGTAAATTACATTTGTGTATTATATTTTCAGTTTGTGAAGAGAAAGACTCAGCAAAATCGTTAGGAAGCGAATTGAATCCCGCTTTGAAATTGTTCATCAGTGTCTCGTCAATGCTCTTTTTTTTTCTTCCTAGGATTTCATTTATAAGTCCCCAGGTTTTCCGCGGATCTGCTTTGAACTCCATAAACTGTTTTTTATAAAATTTGGATTTTTGAATAATTATATTTTTGTTGATTTTGTTCCGTAAGGTCTTGTATTCTGTTTCATAATTATTGTTTAATCTATTATTTTTCCATTTCCTGTATAATCTGTCTCTTTTTTTACATTCGGCGATGAGTTCCGGTGTTATCCATGGATTGTTTTTCCGTATTTTTAAGACTTTTTTATTGATTGTTGATTTCATGTAAATATTTTTTAGTTTATTGGCAAATTTATTGTACATATTTTCAGCATTCTCCTCTTCAAGAAGAGAGTTCCAATTTTCTTCTTGAATGAGTTGGTTTAGTTTCGAATTACATATACGTGAAGAACTTACAACCGTTTTTTCTGAATTCGTTTGAGTTTTTTTGTAGTACAGTGTTGGATAGTGGTCGGTAATCTCGTTCTCAATAACCGCTGTATAAATTTTATTATCGACGTTGCTTACTAAGATGTGATCAATCAGTGACTTAGTACCGTTACGTGGATCAACTCTCGTGCACTTTGTTATGACATTCATAAGTCTCGATGACGCTAGCATCTCTAAATAGTCTTTTACATAGCTTAAGTTTGATTTTTTATTTTGAACATCAATATTTATATCACCCAAAACAATGTATTCTTCATTTTTCTTCATTTTTCTTAAGTCATTGCCAAGTTCTTCAATAAATGCGACTTTGCTAAAACCAGGAGGTCTATATATTCCAAGCATGTATTTATGTTGTTTTATTCTCTTCCGTAAACTGAATTTTAATACTTTCATATGAAACCGTTGGCGATGGAATTCTTTGATGACTTAAACTGTTTCGAACAAACATTATTATTCCTCCCCCTCTTTGATCATTTCGATTTAGTATTTCTTGTTGAAAGCCATTTAGCTGATAAAATCCGCTCTCTTCATCTTTAATATTTGTTTCTACCAAAATAATTACATCTAATTCATTAATAAAGTGATTGATACTTAAGCAGAAAATATTCCAATGGAGACGCATCGATCTTATATTGAAACATATATAGCAACTTTTAATATTTTTTAATTCATTAATGTCAATGCCGCTAAAGCCATGTATTACCCTACAATTAAAATTAACTTCTAGTTCCAGTGTATCGTTTGTGCTCTCCATTTTTATGTACTGTTTTAAACTTCTATTTGTTCTGACAAAAAGCTACTACAATTATTATGCGCTCTTTATATTGTTCACATCTTGTTCAGTATTAATTATCAACGATGGTGTGTTCTCACTTCTACGTGCCATAAGAGGTACTTATTGTACCTTGTAAGTTGATTATTTACATAAATTGTGGCATCGAATTCAGCGGGCATAGCATTTATGTTATGGTTGTTGGTATTATTCCTAACAGCAGAAAGCTTAATTGGTCGTACGGCTCGCGCTTGTTTGATAAATTGTGTTTTGCACTTATTTGATGTAAACTTCACAATTATGTTTGATTTCTCGGGATTTTTAATATTCGTTCTGTAAACGTCGGTTATATCGTTGTCGTTTATTACATTGTTGATTGTTTTCCCAATTCCTTTTACAACTTCTATCAAATTTTCCTGCGGAGTCATTGGAATGTTTTTAATATCTATGTTATTGTTAAGCATTTGCTGTTCTAAAGTGTGAATTTGTGTTTGCATGTTTTCTATAACAATGTCTTTTTTTTTATTTGTTTCTTTTAGTTCGTTTATTTCTTTGGTGAAACTTTCAATAAGAGCATTGTTTTTAATCATATTTGCATTAATGTCATCGTATTTATTTCCCAGGAATTCACAGCTCGCAGTTATTTTCACTAGTTGATCTCTCAGCTGCCGAATCTCAGTGAGCACAATTTGGTTGTCGTTGACATTGATTCGAGGTGCTGGTTCGGGGCTGTTTATCACGTGGGTAAAGCTGGAACCGCCACATTCGAATTTTGCCAAACAAAGTACATGGGATTTAATTGCTATTTAATCGCTAATTAATTGCTCTATTCTTGATTTTTCCGCTCTTCGGGAAGTGGGAGATTTTGTGGCGGACCTAGCTTACCGGTAAAGCTGGAACCGCCACATTGACTTTTGAAGGATTTTTTTTGCGCATACCAATCACCGATTTAATCGCTCTGGGGAAATGTAAAAATTTTTCCAGCCGGGTAAGCCGTTCGCCCACAATTTCAAATTTGCGTTTTTTGTAACGGTCAGTTCGCTATAAAACTCTTTTAAATTTGAAGGAAAATCAAAAAGATTATTAAAAAATTCATAAAAAAATAACCCTTTCGAATATTAATATGCTACATATCTTAAAAGAAGCGTATAATTATAGGCTACTATCAGTTTAAATCAAATATTTTGTCGCTCTTCCTTAAATGGGCCAAAAACGGTAGGATAGATCCATCATAAACAAACACTTTGAAAAATTAAAAAAAAATATATTCCGTTACAATTTAACAAAGTCATATACACCAAAAGAAGCGTCTATTCATTACCTATCAGCCCATAGAATAAAATAATTTGTCGCTCTTCTCTAAATGTTGCAAAAACTAAAAAGTTTATTTTAAGACCAAAAAAGTAAGCTAAAAATACAAAAATAAAAATGTTCAATACTAAAAATCCATATATCCCGTTCGAATCCTACTATGTGACATAGCTCATTAGAAGCGTGTATTCATTAGCTATCAGCCCAATTCATAAAATAATTTGTCGCTCTTCTCTAAATGTGTCAAAGGCTAACAAGTTCATTTTGCCAAAAAAACCCAAATATTCCCCTAGTACAAAAAAAAAATTGGAAAATTTGGAAAAATCCATATATCCCGTTCAAATCCTACTATGTGACATAGCTCATTAGAAGCGTGTATTCATTAGCTATCAGCCCAATTCATAAAATAATTTGTCGCTCTTCTCTAAATGTGTCAAAGGCTAACAAGTTCATTTTGCCAAAAAAACCCAAATATTCCCCTAGTACAAAAAAAAAATTGGAAAATTTGGAAAAATCCATATATCCCGTTCGAATCCTACTATGTGACATAGCTCATTAGAAGCGTGTATTCATTAGCTATCAGCCCAATTCATAAAATAATTTGTCGCTCTTCTCTAAATGTGTCAAAGGCTAACAAGTTCATTTTGCCAAAAAAACCCAAATATTCCCCTAGTACAAAAAAAAAAATTGGAAAATTTGGAAAAATCCATATATCTTGTTCAAATCGTACTATGTGACATAGCTCATTAGAAGCGTGTATTCATTAGCTATCAGCCCAATTCATAAAATAATTTGTCGCTCTTCTCTAAATGTGTCAAAGGCTAACAAGTTCATTTTGCCAAAAAAACCCAAATATTCCCCTAGTACAAAAAAAAAATTGGAAAATTTGGAAAAATCCATATATCCCGTTCGAATCCTACTATGTGACATAGCTCATTAGAAGCGTGTATTCATTAGCTATCAGCCCAATTCATAAAATAATTTGTCGCTCTTCTCTAAATGTGTCAAAGGCTAACAAGTTCATTTTGCCAAAAAAACCCAAATATTCCCCTAGTACAAAAAAAAAATTGGAAAATTTGGAAAAATCCATATATCCCGTTCGAATCCTACTATGTGACATAGCTCATTAGAAGCGTGTATTCATTAGCTATCAGCCCAATTCATAAAATAATTTGTCGCTCTTCTCTAAATGTGTCAAAGGCTAACAAGTTCATTTTGCCAAAAAAACCCAAATATTCCCCTAGTACAAAAAAAAAATTGGAAAATTTGGAAAAATCCATATATCCCGTTCAAATCCTACTATGTGACATAGCTCATTAGAAGCGTGTATTCATTAGCTATCAGCCCAATTCATAAAATAATTTGTCGCTCTTCTCTAAATGTGTCAAAGGCTAACAAGTTCATTTTGCCAAAAAAACCCAAATATTCCCCTAGTACAAAAAAAAAATTGGAAAATTTGGAAAAATCCATATATCCCGTTCGAATCCTACTATGTGACATAGCTCATTAGAAGCGTGTATTCATTAGCTATCAGCCCAATTCATAAAATAATTTGTCGCTCTTCTCTAAATGTGTCAAAGGCTAACAAGTTAATTTTGCCAAAAAAACCCAAATATTCCCCTAGTACAAAAAAAAAATTGGAAAATTTGGAAAAATCCATATATCCCGTTCGAATCCTACTATGTGACATAGCTCATTAGAAGCGTGTATTCATTAGCTATCAGCCCAATTCATAAAATAATTTGTCGCTCTTCTCTAAATGTGTCAAAGGCTAACAAGTTCATTTTGCCAAAAAAACCCAAATATTCCCCTAGTACAAAAAAAAAATTGGAAAATTTGGAAAAATCCATATATCCCGTTCGAATCCTACTATGTGACATAGCTCATTAGAAGCGTGTATTCATTAGCTATCAGCCCAATTCATAAAATAATTTGTCGCTCTTCTCTAAATGTGTCAAAGGCTAACAAGTTCATTTTGCCAAAAAAACCCAAATATTCCCCTAGTACAAAAAAAAAATTGGAAAATTTGGAAAAATCCATATATCCCGTTCGAATCCTACTATGTGACATAGCTCATTAGAAGCGTGTATTCATTAGCTATCAGCCCAATTCATAAAATAATTTGTCGCTCTTCTCTAAATGTGTCAAAGGCTAACAAGTTCATTTTGCCAAAAAAACCCAAATATTCCCCTAGTACAAAAAAAAAATTGGAAAATTTGGAAAAATCCATATATCCCGTTCGAATCCTACTATGTGACATAGCTCATTAGAAGCGTGTATTCATTAGCTATCAGCCCAATTCATAAAATAATTTGTCGCTCTTCTCTAAATGTGTCAAAGGCTAACAAGTTCATTTTGCCAAAAAAACCCAAATATTCCCCTAGTACAAAAAAAAAATTGGAAAATTTGGAAAAATCCATATATCCCGTTCGAATCCTACTATGTGACATAGCTCATTAGAAGCGTGTATTCATTAGCTATCAGCCCAATTCATAAAATAATTTGTCGCTCTTCTCTAAATGTGTCAAAGGCTAACAAGTTCATTTTGCCAAAAAAACCCAAATATTCCCCTAGTACAAAAAAAAAATTGGAAAATTTGGAAAAATCCATATATCCCGTTCGAATCCTACTATGTGACATAGCTCATTAGAAGCGTGTATTCATTAGCTATCAGCCCAATTCATAAAATAATTTGTCGCTCTTCTCTAAATGTGTCAAAGGCTAACAAGTTCATTTTGCCAAAAAAACCCAAATATTCCCCTAGTACAAAAAAAAAATTGGAAAATTTGGAAAAATCCATATATCCCGTTCAAATCGTACTATGTGACATAGCTCATTAGAAGCGTGTATTCATTAGCTATCAGCCCAATTCATAAAATAATTTGTCGCTCTTCTCTAAATGTGTCAAAGGCTAACAAGTTCATTTTGCCAAAAAAACCCAAATATTCCCCTAGTACAAAAAAAAAATTGGAAAATTTGGAAAAATCCATATATCCCGTTCGAATCCTACTATGTGACATAGCTCATTAGAAGCGTGTATTCATTAGCTATCAGCCCAATTCATAAAATAATTTGTCGCTCTTCTCTAAATGTGTCAAAGGCTAACAAGTTAATTTTGCCAAAAAAACCCAAATATTCCCCTAGTACAAAAAAAAAATTGGAAAATTTGGAAAAATCCATATATCCCGTTCGAATCCTACTATGTGACATAGCTCATTAGAAGCGTGTATTCATTAGCTATCAGCCCAATTCATAAAATAATTTGTCGCTCTTCTCTAAATGTGTCAAAGGCTAACAAGTTCATTTTGCCAAAAAAACCCAAATATTCCCCTAGTACAAAAAAAAAATTGGAAAATTTGGAAAAATCCATATATCCCGTTCGAATCCTACTATGTGACATAGCTCATTAGAAGCGTGTATTCATTAGCTATCAGCCCAATTCATAAAATAATTTGTCGCTCTTCTCTAAATGTGTCAAAGGCTAACAAGTTCATTTTGCCAAAAAAACCCAAATATTCCCCTAGTACAAAAAAAAAATTGGAAAATTTGGAAAAATCCATATATCCCGTTCGAATCCTACTATGTGACATAGCTCATTAGAAGCGTGTATTCATTAGCTATCAGCCCAATTCATAAAATAATTTGTCGCTCTTCTCTAAATGTGTCAAAGGCTAACAAGTTCATTTTGCCAAAAAAACCCAAATATTCCCCTAGTACAAAAAAAAAATTGGAAAATTTGGAAAAATCCATATATCCCGTTCGAATCCTACTATGTGACATAGCTCATTAGAAGCGTGTATTCATTAGCTATTAACCCAATTCATAAAATAATTTGTCGCTCTTCTCTAAATGTGTCAAAGGCTAACAAGTTCATTTTGCCAAAAAAACCCAAATATTCCCCTAGTACAAAAAAAAAATTGGAAAATTTGGAAAAATCCATATATCCCGTTCAAATCCTACTATGTGACATAGCTCATTAGAAGCGTGTATTCATTAGCTATCAGCCCAATTCATAAAATAATTTGTCGCTCTTCTCTAAATGTGTCAAAGGCTAACAAGTTCATTTTGCCAAAAAAACCCAAATATTCCCCTAGTACAAAAAAAAAATTGGAAAATTTGGAAAAATCCATATATCCCGTTCGAATCCTACTATGTGACATAGCTCATTAGAAGCGTGTATTCATTAGCTATCAGCCCAATTCATAAAATAATTTGTCGCTCTTCTCTAAATGTGTCAAAGGCTAACAAGTTAATTTTGCCAAAAAAACCCAAATATTCCCCTAGTACAAAAAAAAAATTGGAAAATTTGGAAAAATCCATATATCCCGTTCGAATCCTACTATGTGACATAGCTCATTAGAAGCGTGTATTCATTAGCTATCAGCCCAATTCATAAAATAATTTGTCGCTCTTCTCTAAATGTGTCAAAGGCTAACAAGTTCATTTTGCCAAAAAAACCCAAATATTCCCCTAGTACAAAAAAAAAATTGGAAAATTTGGAAAAATCCATATATCCCGTTCGAATCCTACTATGTGACATAGCTCATTAGAAGCGTGTATTCATTAGCTATCAGCCCAATTCATAAAATAATTTGTCGCTCTTCTCTAAATGTGTCAAAGGCTAACAAGTTCATTTTGCCAAAAAAACCCAAATATTCCCCTAGTACAAAAAAAAAATTGGAAAATTTGGAAAAATCCATATATCCCGTTCGAATCCTACTATGTGACATAGCTCATTAGAAGCGTGTATTCATTAGCTATTAACCCAATTCATAAAATAATTTGTCGCTCTTCTCTAAATGTGTCAAAGGCTAACAAGTTCATTTTGCCAAAAAAACCCAAATATTCCCCTAGTACAAAAAAAAAATTGGAAAATTTGGAAAAATCCATATATCCCGTTCAAATCCTACTATGTGACATAGCTCATTAGAAGCGTGTATTCATTAGCTATCAGCCCAATTCATAAAATAATTTGTCGCTCTTCTCTAAATGTGTCAAAGGCTAACAAGTTCATTTTGCCAAAAAAACCCAAATATTCCCCTAGTACAAAAAAAAAATTGGAAAATTTGGAAAAATCCATATATCCCGTTCGAATCCTACTATGTGACATAGCTCATTAGAAGCGTGTATTCATTAGCTATTAACCCAATTCATAAAATAATTTGTCGCTCTTCTCTAAATGTGTCAAAGGCTAACAAGTTCATTTTGACAAAAAAAAAAAAGCAAATATACCCCTAGTACAAAATTTGGTAGCCCACAAAGTATGCATCAGATTTGGAGTGTTGTAAATCCTGCCTGACAATTTTTATAAATCCTGAAAGTATGCAATACCCCTACGATCAAATATCGCTAGCCCTGAACGTACGCATTGATTTTAACTTCGAAATTTCCATACATTTACTGGCTGATTAAAAATGGATCGTGTACAAGTCAACCCCACTTAGCGCCATCTACCAAAAATTGCATTACTCAGCCTTAGTGGATAGTGCTACCGAGTATTGTTTTGAGTATTAAGGTTTCTCTAAAGTCTAACAGCCGAATTTATTACATTCCCTTACATCGCGTAACGATTTACGCAGCCTTTACGTGGCTTACCTGACATTTTTATTTATAAACATTTGTTCGCTGTAACCTTACCAAACGTGATTTGTGTTAAGTAAGGTAAAATTTCGATAAACTATTACAGGAAACACTGAAATCCATTACACAAAAAAAGTCAAATTATCTGCCACAATTCCAAAATGCTTTCGAATGGACTTTTGCAATGTCAACCTGCAATAGGGTAGCTGCGACAACGTCAATATCAAATAAGAAGAACAAAAAGCCAAGTGACAGCTAAAAAACTTATACATGTGGAATTTGGAATAATATATAAGGGAAGAAAGGATGTAGGTACCAATTTTATGTAATGTTAGGTACAAGATATAAGGGTTGGAGATGCTTTATGTTTGTGGTACCTGAATGGAGTTATAAGATTTCAAGGCTGTAAATATTTAATTAATTTAAATCTGAAGCTAAAACAAAAAGGTTTTTGAGAAAATAAATTGACAGCTTTAGAAAATTTGAGAAAATAAAAGTAAAAATTGCGTTTGTTTTTAACTTTAGAGAACTTGAGGGAATAAAAGACAAAAATTCGCAAAAATATTCATCCGTTCATGGGTGTCCGTATACATAAGTGAATTTAACCTGGCTTGGTAGCAACTACTCCATTTGTCAAACTGGTTTTATAGTATGCTAACACTTATTTTCCACTTTAATGTGACATTCGTTTGGGCGTCTATAGATTCGCTCTAAAATTTCAGATTTCGTGTGGCAAATCGAACACAAAAAGTAATCTGATTTTTTGTTGGTGTTAGTGGGGTATCTGTCAAATTGTGCGTAAATTTTTTTTTTCTTTTTATTTTCTTTGTAGGCGAAATGTCAAATCAGAAGTAGGTGTATTGGTAAATTGAAGCAACTCTGGGAAAAAACCCGGATTCGCAAAAGTGCTCTGAAATCTTAAAAAGATTGCTTTTTTTTGCACCAAACGAATATAAAAAGTGATCTGAGATCAAAAAAGTGCTCTGAGAGATCCCAATCGAATACCACATAAATACTACAGAATAGACTACAACCTGAACGATGAAGGTAAGTAGTGAGAAAATATGTGTCCAGTTGCAGATTTGCGATATAGATGCCGCTAGGTGCGAAACTTGGCTGGGGATGAAAATTCATTGAAAATGTATCAAATTACATTTTTCAGCTGCAGGCAGCTCTTTTTTGACATTTAAACATTATTTTTTAAATAAAATCCTTCGAAAATTCCTTATCGCTTTGCAAACAGTTGTTGCCATCCGTTTCGCAACACAATTTTTGTCTCTTTTACATATAATCATATAAGCCTTTAAAATTGTCTGAACATTTTCTCCTACAGGTTTAAATATTGCAACGATCTATATTGAAAAAATAATAAAAGAAAATGAAATAAATCTTGTTGAAAAATCAGCTGCTTGTAAAAGAAATTGTAAAATTGTATTGCGAAACGGATGGCAACAACTGTTTGCAAAGCGATAAGGAATTTTCGAAGGATTTTATTTAAAAAATAATGTTTAAATGTCAAAAAAGAGCTGCCTGCAGCTGAAAAATGTAATTTGATACATTTTCAATGAATTTTCATCCCCAGCCAAGTTTCGCACCTAGCGGCATCTATATCGCAAATCTGCAACTGGACACATATTTTCTCACTACTTACCTTCATCGTTCAGGTTGTAGTCTATTCTGTAGTATTTATGTGGTATTCGATTGGGATCTCTCAGAGCACTTTTTTGATCTCAGATCACTTTTTATATTCGTTTGGTGCAAAAAAAAGCAATCTTTTTAAGATTTCAGAGCACTTTTGCGAATCCGGGTTTTTTCCCAGAGTTGCTTCAATTTACCAATACACCTACTTCTGATTTGACATTTCGCCTACAAAGAAAATAAAAAGAAAAAAAAATTTACGCACAATTTGACAGATACCCCACTAACACCAACAAAAAATCAGATTACTTTTTGTGTTCGATTTGCCACACGAAATCTGAAATTTTAGAGCGAATCTATAGACGCCCAAACGAATGTCACATTAAAGTGGAAAATAAGTGTTAGCATACTATAAAACCAGTTTGACAAATGGAGTAGTTGCTACCAAGCCAGGTTAAATTCACTTATGTATACGGACACCCATGAACGGATGAATATTTTTGCGAATTTTTGTCTTTTATTCCCTCAAGTTCTCTAAAGTTAAAAACAAACGCAATTTTTACTTTTATTTTCTCAAATTTTCTAAAGCTGTCAATTTATTTTCTCAAAAACCTTTTTGTTTTAGCTTCAGATTTAAATTAATTAAATATTTACAGCCTTGAAATCTTATAACTCCATTCAGGTACCACAAACATAAAGCATCTCCAACCCTTATATCTTGTACCTAACATTACATAAAATTGGTACCTACATCCTTTCTTCCCTTATATATTATTCCAAATTCCACATGTATAAGTTTTTTAGCTGTCACTTGGCTTTTTGTTCTTCTTATTTGATATTGACGTTGTCGCAGCTACCCTATTGCAGGTTGACATTGCAAAAGTCCATTCGAAAGCATTTTGGAATTGTGGCAGATAATTTGACTTTTTTTGTGTAATGGATTTCAGTGTTTCCTGTAATAGTTTATCGAAATTTTACCTTACTTAACACAAATCACGTTTGGTAAGGTTACAGCGAACAAATGTTTATAAATAAAAATGTCAGGTAAGCCACGTAAAGGCTGCGTAAATCGTTACGCGATGTAAGGGAATGTAATAAATTCGGCTGTTAGACTTTAGAGAAACCTTAATACTCAAAACAATACTCGGTAGCACTATCCACTAAGGCTGAGTAATGCAATTTTTGGTAGATGGCGCTAAGTGGGGTTGACTTGTACATGATCCATTTTTAATCAGCCAGTATATGTATGGAAATTTCGAAGTTAAAATCAATGCGTACGTTCAGGGCTAGCGATATTTGATCGTAGGGGTATTGCATACTTTCAGGATTTATAAAAATTGTCAGGCAGGATTTACAACACTCCAAATCTGATGCATACTTTGTGGGCTACCAAATTTTGTACTAGGGGTATATTTGCTTTTTTTTTTTTGTCAAAATGAACTTGTTAGCCTTTGACACATTTAGAGAAGAGCGACAAATTATTTTATGAATTGGGTTAATAGCTAATGAATACACGCTTCTAATGAGCTATGTCACATAGTAGGATTCGAACGGGATATATGGATTTTTCCAAATTTTCCAATTTTTTTTTTGTACTAGGGGAATATTTGGGTTTTTTTGGCAAAATGAACTTGTTAGCCTTTGACACATTTAGAGAAGAGCGACAAATTATTTTATGAATTGGGCTGATAGCTAATGAATACACGCTTCTAATGAGCTATGTCACATAGTAGGATTTGAACGGGATATATGGATTTTTCCAAATTTTCCAATTTTTTTTTTGTACTAGGGGAATATTTGGGTTTTTTTGGCAAAATGAACTTGTTAGCCTTTGACACATTTAGAGAAGAGCGACAAATTATTTTATGAATTGGGTTAATAGCTAATGAATACACGCTTCTAATGAGCTATGTCACATAGTAGGATTCGAACGGGATATATGGATTTTTCCAAATTTTCCAATTTTTTTTTTGTACTAGGGGAATATTTGGGTTTTTTTGGCAAAATGAACTTGTTAGCCTTTGACACATTTAGAGAAGAGCGACAAATTATTTTATGAATTGGGCTGATAGCTAATGAATACACGCTTCTAATGAGCTATGTCACATAGTAGGATTCGAACGGGATATATGGATTTTTCCAAATTTTCCAATTTTTTTTTTGTACTAGGGGAATATTTGGGTTTTTTTGGCAAAATGAACTTGTTAGCCTTTGACACATTTAGAGAAGAGCGACAAATTATTTTATGAATTGGGCTGATAGCTAATGAATACACGCTTCTAATGAGCTATGTCACATAGTAGGATTCGAACGGGATATATGGATTTTTCCAAATTTTCCAATTTTTTTTTTGTACTAGGGGAATATTTGGGTTTTTTTGGCAAAATGAACTTGTTAGCCTTTGACACATTTAGAGAAGAGCGACAAATTATTTTATGAATTGGGCTGATAGCTAATGAATACACGCTTCTAATGAGCTATGTCACATAGTAGGATTCGAACGGGATATATGGATTTTTCCAAATTTTCCAATTTTTTTTTTGTACTAGGGGAATATTTGGGTTTTTTTGGCAAAATTAACTTGTTAGCCTTTGACACATTTAGAGAAGAGCGACAAATTATTTTATGAATTGGGCTGATAGCTAATGAATACACGCTTCTAATGAGCTATGTCACATAGTAGGATTCGAACGGGATATATGGATTTTTCCAAATTTTCCAATTTTTTTTTTGTACTAGGGGAATATTTGGGTTTTTTTGGCAAAATGAACTTGTTAGCCTTTGACACATTTAGAGAAGAGCGACAAATTATTTTATGAATTGGGCTGATAGCTAATGAATACACGCTTCTAATGAGCTATGTCACATAGTACGATTTGAACGGGATATATGGATTTTTCCAAATTTTCCAATTTTTTTTTTGTACTAGGGGAATATTTGGGTTTTTTTGGCAAAATGAACTTGTTAGCCTTTGACACATTTAGAGAAGAGCGACAAATTATTTTATGAATTGGGCTGATAGCTAATGAATACACGCTTCTAATGAGCTATGTCACATAGTAGGATTCGAACGGGATATATGGATTTTTCCAAATTTTCCAATTTTTTTTTTGTACTAGGGGAATATTTGGGTTTTTTTGGCAAAATGAACTTGTTAGCCTTTGACACATTTAGAGAAGAGCGACAAATTATTTTATGAATTGGGCTGATAGCTAATGAATACACGCTTCTAATGAGCTATGTCACATAGTAGGATTTGAACGGGATATATGGATTTTTCCAAATTTTCCAATTTTTTTTTTGTACTAGGGGAATATTTGGGTTTTTTTGGCAAAATGAACTTGTTAGCCTTTGACACATTTAGAGAAGAGCGACAAATTATTTTATGAATTGGGCTGATAGCTAATGAATACACGCTTCTAATGAGCTATGTCACATAGTAGGATTCGAACGGGATATATGGATTTTTAGTATTGAACATTTTTATTTTTGTATTTTTAGCTTACTTTTTTGGTCTTAAAATAAACTTTTTAGTTTTTGCAACATTTAGAGAAGAGCGACAAATTATTTTATTCTATGGGCTGATAGGTAATGAATAGACGCTTCTTTTGGTGTATATGACTTTGTTAAATTGTAACGGAATATATTTTTTTTAATTTTTCAAAGTGTTTGTTTATGATGGATCTATCCTACCGTTTTTGGCCCATTTAAGGAAGAGCGACAAAATATTTGATTTAAACTGATAGTAGCCTATAATTATACGCTTCTTTCAAGATATGTAGCATATTAATATTCGAAAGGGTTATTTTTTTATGAATTTTTTAATAATCTTTTTGATTTTCCTTCAAATTTAAAAGAGTTTTATAGCGAACTGACCGTTACAAAAAACGCAAATTTGAAATTGTGGGCGAACGGCTTACCCGGCTGGAAAAATTTTTACATTTCCCCAGAGCGATTAAATCGGTGATTGGTATGCGCAAAAAAAATCCTTCAAAAGTCAATGTGGCGGTTCCAGCTTTACCGGTAAGCTAGGTCCGCCACAAAATCTCCCACTTCCCGAAGAGCGGAAAAATCAAGAATAGAGCAATTAATTAGCGATTAAATAGCAATTAAATCCCATGTACTTTGTTTGGCAAAATTCGAATGTGGCGGTTCCAGCTTTACCCACGTCTGTTTATCGGTCTTATTCGCTTCGGTGCTTGCACATCTGGTGTCTTCGATCTAGGTGGGTCTGCATTTGCGTTGATGGGTCCTTCGGTTGTGCTCGTGTTCCTACACAACTGGCATCTCCAAGATTCTTTGCGAGCACCCATGGTCCTCCAAGTTTTTTCTGAGACCGTTGTACATTGGAAATGCAGTTTGCGCTTGCAAAAGGAACAATCAACGAAATCTCCTTCAATTGGGAGAGAATCACCGCAAGAAGCACATGCAGGCATTTTGGGAGAGTGCTCTTTTTAGCAGCTAATCGAATTAAACAGAGAAAAACGAAAAAAATATGCTATGTGGTACCTTTGGCGTATAATAAATCGAATGCACTTCAATAAACTGTCTTAATTGTTGTTGTTTTTTTCGCACTTGGGAAAATATAATTTCTAAACTGGGCAAAAAAACTAAAAAATCGCAGATCGCTTTGAAAACACGTCTTATCACTTCTTATCACTTAAGCTCACTCTAAAAATTATGTATCCTTACAGCGACGTGATACGTGATATATCTTCAGCGAAGCAATCTGCGTAGTCGATACGAAGATCTGATATCGCTGTCTGATGAACATCGCTGAGCGTCTTATTGATGTTGAGCGGGTCTGGCGGTCCAGACTTCACCTGTAGGACACCTGATTCCAGGATCACTCGCTGATTTCTTCGTCACGACCCAAAAGAATTGCTTGCGGCAGGAACTCATCTGGTACAATCTGAAATTCTGCTTTAATCTCGTGTTCGTCCATCTGCATATCGGCCTTAATCATATCCGTTGACTTTACGATCGACCCTCCGAACCCTTTCAGTTGTTTGACGGACGTCTGCCGCAGGACATTCTTCGGTACTGATGATTCTTTTTTCAATGAGTAGTCACTGCCCGTGTCGACAAACGCAGAATACGTTTTCCCTTCCAATTTGATCTGTTTCATTACGGGTGGAACAAATGCGCTTTCATTGAGACTTTGTTCAACTTTTGCTACTGTTGATTTTCTCAAACGGCAATCCTTCGCAGCATGTCCTAGTTTGGAGCAATTGCTGCAGCGTGTCTTACGTTGGGGTTGGGTGCACTTCGCGGCCATGTGACCTATTTCGTTGCAGTTAAAGCACTTTATATTTCTTCGCCCGTTTGCGCTTCGACTAACCTCAGTGTTACACTCCACTAGTTCCGATGGTGCTGCGGTTGCAGACCGTGATGGTATAGTCGGAAGCATTGACGATATATTCTCCAGTGAGTTTAACAGCTCGTTGCACGTTTGGAAGTTCAGAGCGAGTAGGGATCGTGTAAGATAGGGATCGTGTAATCGGTTAATTATGTACGAGTTAATGGAAATATCGTCCAACTTACCTCGTCGTCCGGTCGTGAGCATTATATAATAATACTCGATAAGTGGTTCGTTTTGCTTTCGCCTGCGTTTCATCAAATCCCTATGCACATCTCCCACGTTCACAGCGCAAGGAAAGTCCTTCGAAAATTCGTTGACAAACTCTGTCCATGTTTTGAATACTGGCTGTGCATCCAACCAGTGCTTGGCGATGCCTTTAAGTTTGTGTTGAAACAGGATCATTTCATCGCTCCACATATACAATCGTTGCAACTGCTCAACCTTGCTGATAAACTGTTGTGAAGAAAGCGTTCGTTTCAAGGGATCGAAATCCGGGAGGGATCCGATAACATCTTGAGATGCACTTGGGTGTCGTATGGCATGTATCATGTGAAGGAGTGTTTGTCTCACTTGAGTTCGTTTGCATAGCCGATGTGATTGGACTATTTCGTGGAATGGCGCCAGAAGCTACATCCACTTGTACTTGTGCTGTCGTTGGGTGAGCTAATCGGTTTATGCTCACCGCCATTTCACGCACAATTTTTGCCAAATTCGTCACAATCTCCCTCAAGTCCTCCATGTCAGCATGCCAGGGTTCCAATCCTTCTGCTACCAAAGATGATCCATACTAGATGGTCAGGTGAGAGCAGAAACGGTACATTTGCCTACAAGCGGCCTGCCTGGTAAAGAATTTCGTAAGTATTTGTGCCTGTACATTGTACAAATCAAAGGAACGCCATTGCTGCCGCACGTATTCCTAGAAAATGCTGTGCTGGGACTTGATGTCAATCGGGAGGACATTTTGTGCTGGGATTTCAAGTGGGAGGGCGACTGTGTTCAGCATATTTCATCATATTTTATCACATCACAGTTCCGTTTAAGAGTTTTTACAAGTTTATGTAATTGTCTGGTTTTAATAATTTTAATTTCGAAGTCATACTGAAAAATATTTTAACACTGTTTAGGGAAATTTTTTTTATGTCGTGGCAGCATATACAAGGTGGCGCAAAAGTAATCCTCCTATCAGAAAATGCTATAAATTTTGCGATTGGCCCCTAATGTCAGTTCTGTTTTGACATTTGTGTAGTAAACACATGCGAAATACACGTTAATAAACAATGTTACGCTACACTGCTCCAGAACGCGGAATATTGGTGACTATTTATTTGAGCAGTAATCGGTCGGTGACTTTGGCACAACGTGAATTTCGTCGCAGATTTCCTAGCCGTCCAACGCCTACTGGTGAAACACTGCGACGTTTAGCCGCTCGCCTCGAAGAGACTGGCACAACACGAGATGCTGCCAGGCGTGGCAGACCCCGGAGTATGTATGGTGTGCTGTTTTCGCTGGAGGAGTCATCGGACCTTTTTTTCTTCGAAGACGTCGCGGGCCAAACGGTTACTGTGAATGGTGAGCGCTACAGAGCAATGATCAACGAGTTCTTTTTGCCGCAACTTGATGAATTGGGATTGGAAAACATGTGGTTCCAACAGGACGGTGCAACGGCACACACTGCACGTGCCACAACCGATATGCTGAAGGATGCATTTCCCGGGCGCCTAATCACCCGTTTTGGCGATTTGCACTGGCCAGCAAGATCCCCTGATTTGACCGCTCCAGACTTCTTTTTGTGGGGCTTTTTGAAGTCGCGGGCTTATGTCAACAAGCCTCAGACTCTTGCAGCTCTTAAAGACAATATCCGTCAAGAATGTGAGGACCTATCGCCGGAAGTTTTGGCCAAAGTGATGGAAAATGCCATAAAAAGGGCTCAAATGACAATCAACTGTGGCGGCGGCCATTTACATGACATCACATTCTCGACTTGATGTAAAAAAAATTAAAAGACCAAATAAAAATAATCCACAAGAAGAATCAAAGTTTTTCATTTTTTTTTTAAATTACAGCCAAAAAACATCGGAAGGTTATTTTTGCGCCACCTTGTATATTCTAGTTTCACCATAATTTATTAATTTTAATTGGTCGTAAAATAAATACTTGCACAATAATAATATATGGCGGCATTTGTTAATTTAAAAAAAAAATCATTTTATATTTTTTTTCCGTTTTTACTATTGCTCTCAAATTTAACTATGTATGCAATTGGCTTTTTCTGGTAAAGGGCATAGTTTGTATTCCAAAATCACATAGGGTCCATTTTTTTAGCTAATTAATAATTTAGAGAGGTTTAAAAAACAATCAGTACACACTTCAAAATATATTTTTAGATAATTTGTTGAAGAAAATAAGTATAGAAAACGAAATATAGCATGCGAATACTAACAATTAACAAAACAATTTGGATTCTTACGTCCGATTGAATACGCGAAATCTAAAATCGGAAATCAAATAGCAGAATCCATTTAAATACCACATACCCTATGTGCCTTTTTGTTAGGAGTGTAATCGTATTTTTTACGAATTTGCTTTCCGATATTAATACGTTATTTTTTAAATAATGAATAGCACTTGCATTTTTTCTGTTCCAAACTAACATTATTCAACACTGTTCAGTGTAATTAAACTACAAAATTTCCAATCATAGATATATTGATTTTGTACAAATTTGAAAACATCCACCAAACCTAATAGAAATTTATTTAATGTTCATCAATGTTTTCTAAAATGCACTTATGCTCTAGTGGAAGCTTGGGTTTAACCTGCATGTTGTTAACTCATTTTTGGAACAGCCCCAGGGATTTCATATGCAGCTGCATGAATTTAGCTGTCCAAAATAGAATTCATATAAACAAAACTAAAAAAAACTGAAATGTGAATGGATGAACAGTTTTTGGCGCCGAAAATGGACTCAACATTTACTGTTTACATTATTGTCATAAATTCATTTACATTAATACACGTATTCACAGCAGGGATGGAAAATGCCATTTTCGATTTGTACTGAAAACTGTTGTAAGATCGTACTGAAATTGAGCCAGTTGTATTGAAAACATTTTTTCGTATGCAGAAGTGAATTCAAAATATTTTATTTTCAAAAACATAAACAAAAATAAATTAACAAAACATTAACATAAAGAAACATTAATGACCTTATAGCAAAGCTATACATACTTGGACTTTGGACTTTATTAATGTCTGGTAAGAACAAATCCTTTCGGCAGTTGCTGATGAGTGAGGAATAGCGAGAAGGGCTTGAGCATTTTTGTAAATATTTTCAATAAATATTTTACACTCGTTTTTAATTGAATTTACTTCAGCCCAAGATTCTGAAATCGAATAATATTTTAATTGCTGAATTATTTAGCAGTCGGAGCAGTGCTCTATATTCATTGTTAAATCGTTGAATATTCTTTTCTTCATTAGGAACAAATTTCAATATAAAATTCGATTTTCCTGATACAACTGCTTCTGATGTAAAATACTCCAGCAAATCTAGGAAGGGATTTTGAATATTAATTTTCTTCCAAAATGACATAAAGACATCATCATCTCGATTATTTTAATTTGTTTCTTAGGAAAAGCTTTACAAATTTCAAGAGAATTATATCGAATTAGGGCAAATTGTACTTTTGTACACGAGCAAACTCATTTGTATCGAATTCGATACAATTCTATCGACTTTTCCATCCCTGATTCAGAGACGAATAAAAAAGAGCGCGCGAGAGAGGATTATCGTACAAAATTTGCGGGGAAAATCGGGTAGGTCAGCGTTGCCAACCTATTTTGACGAAAAAATACCTAACTTGAGGAAAAAAGATGCCTTTTTCAATAAAATAATGATTAAAATATTTTATTTAGGTAAACTGGAACAACTGGATAGTCAAAAATTAACAACAAGCTCTTTCTTAAATACAAAAAAATGCACGACAAAATGAATGACAAATGAAGTGTTCGGAAAATTCTTTAAGACCGAGGTTACAAATAATATTTTAATAATGTTTAAGAAAATAAAAATCAGTATGTTGAATCAAAAAAAAAAATATTAGAAAAATATTCGAAATAAAAAAAAAAGATTCCCTTTTGAAAAATAGCAAGCCTTTCAAGCCTTAGCTAATGAAATAATGCCTAAAAGGCATGAAAAATCCTTAGTTGGCATCACTGGGATAGTGACCGTTTGGATTGTCTTTGGTGTATATCTTCAGATTTATTGCAGTCAGCCTGAAACGCCCATCTCAGCTATTGAGCAACAACAAAGCGAGGTACGATAAATTTAGGTTACCCTTTCCCGCCCTGAAATCTATGTTAGATAGAAAAATCCTCCACTTATAACAAAAACACGCCTTCAAACACAGAAACCATGCAAACACCCTCAGAATAACTTACCACACTTAACACATGGCCTGGCTCAGCAATGAAGATAAAGTGAATGTGACATTGTGGCCCGCAAACAGAGAGAACAATTTACTATCGCCCTTATCATAATTCAAGCCGAAAAATCGCATTTCCGCATTAAATATAGCAATCTCCCTTTGTCAGATATGACCTAAATATTGCAACTCCATAAATTCCTCGTAAAATAACCATCATCCCGAAAATCCAATTATATTCCAAGTGCGGCGCATTTCCGTCCCCACCCCATTCCATAAGCAAATACAAAGCAAGATGGTACGAAATTGTGTGTGTGTCAAAAACTCCCAAGAATCATCCCCAAAGGAACGGCTTACTACTCAACAACCAAACTCATTCATCATCCAATTCAATTATTTACTACCCACCTACACCCTTAAATACCCATTACTGTGGGCCAGAACTACCCTCCTTAGCAGTATGTGTGAAGTGTCCTTGGGAGAAAATTAATTTACTATCACTACAAATTAGTTTTGCTTCTTCATCGTGGTTGTTGTCATTGAGAGGGCAAAGCAAAAAAGCCTCTGGTTGGAAGGTAACCTTTAGACTCATGGAGCATACTTTTAAACTTTGCAATGAACAAGACTCAAGGACATTGTCATTTGCATTGAATGCCCAGGAAGCGTTTGTAGTTGACACACTTAGAACCAGACAGCGAATGAGAAGTCAAATCCGGTTTAAAGTAAAATCCTTCAAGTGCGCTACTGCGAGCAAACTACAGGGGAGTATTGGGCCAATATAGATTTATGTCAGCACTTAATAACATCTATTGCACAGATACCTCAAGAAGATCCGGATAAATCTTTCCGTTTTATGACATTGTCGTACTTTGGTGTGGAGTTTCCTTGCTTGGTCGTTGGTCTTTTTTTTGGAAAGTAATTCCGAAGACCGACAAAAGGGGACATTAATGTTCCACACACAAGGCGCCCAGTTGTTTACGCTTCGTATGCGTTTAAAGGATGAATGAGCGGTGGAGGGAAACGGATTTAATGGAAAAGGGGAATCGGCGGGAACAAAAGTCATTAATCTGTGAAAATGGATTTTTATGGGCGGCAGCATTGAGTACTCATGGGAAGCTCTTGATGGGTGCATCCTTTGAAGCGTGGAGGATAATTTTAACTACCCTTTAATGGATATTTAATGGTCAGTGTTTAGGAATTTGTTTAGTCATGCAGTGCGGACACGCCAATGGCTGGCGCGTTTGTACTATCGTCAAATTCTCAAAAGTGAAGCACTAGCAGTTAAAAATGCCAATGTTTAAAAATCGCGTTAACGTAAGAACTATCCTAAATAGTTCTTACAGCGATTTGGAACATTTTGAAAAAAAATATTTTTTTACGTTTTTCACCCACTTTTAGTCACTTTTGTTGATTGTTTTTAATTTATTTATTAATCGCGTTCACGTTAGAACTATCCTAAATAGTTTGAACTATCCTAGAACTGTCCTAAAGTCATTTATATTCATTGGTAAAATACGCAGCAAATATAATGATGAATTTTATTATCCCTAAATTCAGAAATACGATGGACTCAACTCCAACATGAGAAAAAACAATGACCTTATGGGCAACATAATAAAAGAACTTAACGATGTGAAAGAAACCAACAAAAGAACGGATGTCATCATTGAAAATTTACAAACACAAATCAACACACTTGAGCAACAAATGATCAAAAGCAGTATTGACATCAAAAACATTCCCCCTACTCCACAAGAAAACCTGATAGAGGTAGTAAAGGGTATAGGAAAAACTGTCAACTATGAAATCAACGACTCCGACATCACTGACATGTATCGAACAAAAACAAAAAACCCCGAAAAATCAATGATACATTTGCGTCCAGCATAAAGAAAATGCAATTCATGAAACTAACGCGCTCCACTCGCTCCATCAAACTGAAAACGGTAAACACTTGATGTGGATGGCAAAGGAGAGAGCGAGAACGGAAAACTGGAGATTTGTATGGGAGAGTGCGGGATGAATACTTGCTAGACTCAATGAGAGTACGCAGCCGATTCTGATAAGTACGGTTGCAGATGTGAGCAAAATTTCTCGCACTCAATAACTGCATAGTGCGTAAGCAAAAAGAAAAAACAAAACTCCCTATACCAAAATGGATTCGAATGAAGTAATAGTCGATTTAAATTGTAGGGTAATTAGTGGTTTTAGCGGCATTAAAACAAACAAATTAAATGAAAATAAATGCTGCTGCCTTAGTTTTAATATAAGATCTTTACGAAAGAATTGGAATGATTTTTGCATTAACGTTAGCTATTTCATCAATATGTTAAAAATAATAATACTAGTTGAGACTAATATAGATGAAGATGAAAAAGGACTTTACAGTATAGATGGTTTCCAAGCGGAATTTCTGAATCTAGATAAACGTAGAGGAGGTGGAATTCTAATGTTAATACGTAATGACTTACCATATGTACGATTAACATCTGAAAGTGTGTCTTATGAAAATATACTAATCCAAATTAAAGAAGACAACAAGTACAAGTATGTAATAGGGATATATAGAACACCAGGTTACAGCCGAAAAGCGTTTGTTGAAGAATTCGGAAACAACGTTGGACAACTGGGAAAAAAGGACGAGATTATGGTAATGGGCGATATGAATATCAATGTGAATGATCTGGAATTATATGCCGTGAAAGAATATCTGGAGATGCTGGCGTCGCTTGGGTTGACTAATGTGATAACGGAGTATACCAGAGTAGACCCAAACACAGGATCAAAAACAACGATTAACCACATCTTAACGAACGTTACGCAAGACCAAATCAATTCAGCTGTAATAGAAAGTTGTATCACAGATCATTACCCAATAGTATACCTCCCACCAATGAAAAAACCTGCTGTTAAAGAAAGTACAGTCAGCTTGTCCTATATATCTAACACAAAGGTTAACGAATTAATTACAGAAACAAATTGGGAGGAAGTCTTGAAAGAAAATGATTCTGGATCACTTTATCAGAAACTTCTCGATAAAATGACATATATTTATGATCGAGCGACATCTAGCAAGCAAATAAAATACAGAAGAAAGTTTAACCCATGGATGTCTACTGAATTAATCGACAAATGTAGAAAAAGAGATAAGCTTTACATAAGGTGGAAAAACAATCGACTGAACAAATCTTATGAAATGGAGTATAAGTCTTACAGAAACAAACTTAACAAGGAAATAACGACTCAAAAATCCTGTTTTTATAGAACCAAGTTCAGTCAAATCAGGCAGGACCCTCGTAAAACATGGAGTCTTATTAACGAATTACTGGGAAGGAAAAAACCTGGACTTGACGAAACTGTAACAAAGAACTTCTCTGGCAAAATGTGTCTGAATAATCTTGCTAGTGCATTTGCAAACAATTTTGGCACTCAGATAAAAAACATTATTCATCAATGCGACATTGTTACATCGACACATCAGAGTTCAACATTAGCCAGATCTGTATTCGTACAAGAAACAAGTTTTTCGGAAATACGAAGAATAATTCATTCACTCTGTGATAGAAAATCGCCAGGTTTCGACGGAATAAGAGCCGTTGATATAAAAAGACACTCGGGCATATTTACTCCAATGCTGTGCAAATTCGTTAACCTTAGCTTAAATCAAGCAAAAATTCCTGCAACTTTGAAAACAGCTGTAGTCAGGCCAGTATATAAAGGTGGTATCAAAAGCGAGCTCTTAAATTACAGGCCTATATCAATATTGCCGATAATTGAAATGTGCCTTGAAGAGGTCGTAACAAAGAGGCTTCGAGATTTCATAGATAAAAATTTTATCATACATATTTACAAGTCAGTACGGCTTTCAGAAAAATAAAAGCACTGGTAAACTTTTAGGGGAATTTGCCAATTGTGTTAACGAAGGCCTAATCAAAAGCTACCATATAGTTGTGTTGTTCGTGGATTTCAGCAAGGCTTTTGACACATTGAACCATGATAAACTAATAGAAGCACTTGAAAACATTGGAATAAGACAATTCTGTGGGTCCGCTCCTCTTCATTTTATACACCAACGAGTTGTTAAAAGTATTCAAACAGGCCATCCCATTCCCGTATGCAGACGACACGGCGATAGTAGTGCGGCACAGGTCTTTGCATACGGCAACATCAATTATGCAGGAGGAGTTTGATGACGCAGTGAAATGGTGTCATGATCACGGTCTAACGATCAACGCCTTAAAAACGATGATGATGCATATACGAAATCCGCAGTTCAAAGCTACTCATCAACAAATTTTTTTTAGAAATGATTCCTGCAGTAACTCGGTTAGTTGCCCGATTGAGATAGTGGAGAGATACAAATATCTTGGAGTCACTATAGACAGCAATTGTCTGTGGGACACGCATATTGACGAGTTGCGCATGAGCCTTAAAAAAGCCTTATACGCCCTTACCCATCTAAAGTTCCATGCCACGACGTCTGTGTTAAGACAAGTATACCTACTATGCCTTAGTAGAATCGAAATTGAGGTATGGAATACTTGCATGGGGAAACGCGTCGGCAACACACATAAACAAACTTAAGAAACTACAAAACAAAGCACTAAACAAGATAAATGTAGACTATCGGCGAAATGTTGTTGAACAAGTAGGGGCCAAAGTTCTCCCAGTTGATGATATTTTTAAGATGACCCTTATACTGGAGTACCATGAAGATACTAGATTCATCAAACCAATTCAACATGGGATCAACACAAGAAGATGGGCACAAGGTATGCTTCAAGAACCTCGATTCTACAACAACTACGGAAGAAGACAGCTGAAATGTAGTGTACCAGAAGTTCTCAATACACTTCCACAAGAGTTAAAAAACATCACGAACTTAAAAACGAGGAACAAAAAATAAAACACTTTTTTCTAAACAAGAACTCAAATATGTAAATCATTTAATATCAACTAAATCTCATTCTACTCTTTTTTTTTTTTTATTTTCTTTAATATTAATTAATTCTTACTTGAAATTGTTTTCATTTAATGAAATGTAGAGATTCATTTAAACTAAGCTTTCCAAAGTTAAATACTAAATTTTGAAACTCAGTCTTCTGCAGAAAAGCCTCAATAAGGCTTCGCGGAAACGCATATCCATTGTAAAATATTCTCTGAAAATAAAAATGAATTGAATTGAAAAAAAAAAAAAAAATAATTGGTTCGTCATTTAATCTTGGATCCCCTACTTCATCCCCTTCATCATGTTTTGTTTTCGCAAAAAAAAGTAGCCTGTCATTCTCAGAGGTCCCATCTACACTAAAATTCATTAAGATGGGTTTTGCGGTCGTTAAAATAATCTTACTTTCTCATTTACAGTATTAGGATCAAGGGTACCTTAAATTATCTTTGCAAAAATGACAACTGGCAAGAAAACCTTTGTTTTGAAATAACATAACAGCGCTCCTACCCGATTACCCCGCAAATTCCTATTTTTATTTATTAACTGTAACTCTCTTCGGCCGTCGGCTCTCTTTCGCGGCGTCGTTTGTACCTTGTACGGGCTACGGGCATGATGAACGAATGAAAAGTATTTCCCTGAATCATAGGTGAACACAACTGCGTAGTAGTTGAAATTTAATGTAGTAAAATTCAACCTTTTTTATAATTGTTAAAATTTAAAAAAAGTAAAAATGCAAAAATAAGCATTTGTTTAGATTGGTTGAGCGTGTGAACCGCAAGAGGTAAATATACTACTACAGTAACTACAGAAATAATATAGTGGATAACACCACCATACGCCCATCATCGCACGTCATCAGCTATCCGCGCATTTCCTCAGAAAAACATTGTCGCTTCGCTGTTGATTACATCCCCATTCTCATTCTCATCGCATACTTCTCTTTCGTTTCACTTAATCGGAGAAAACTTCACCCAGTTTTTTTTGACATGTATGTGCTTTTGCGATGTGCGCCAGGCGCCAGCCAACCACCCCAAAGCATAACAACGATCAAGATCAACGGTTGCTGATAATTTTCGATTTGAGAAAATAAATTTAGTTTTTTCATGTTAGATTTTGGGTTGTAGCTCAGCTTCTAGATGACACAGAAAGCTGGTTGATGCCACAAAATAATTATGGATGTGTTGGATTTGTTAAGTATTTTGTTTTGCATGCATTAAGAATTGTTTGAGTAATTTCAATTAAAAGGTATTAAAGAAAGTAGCAGTGAAAACGAAAAAAAATATTTTTTTTTTGAAAAAGTTCCAATTTTATTTATTAATCGCGTTCACGTAAGAACTATCCTAAATAGTTTTTACAGCGATTTGGAACATTTTGAAAAAAAAATATTTTTTTACGTTTTTCATCCACTTTTAGTCACTTTTGTTGATTGTTTTTAATTTATTTAGTAATCGCGTTCACCTAAGAACTATCCTAAATAGTTTTTACAGCGATTTGGAACATTTTGAAAAGAAATATTTTTTTACGTTTTTCACCCACTCTTAGTCACTTTTGATGAACGTTTCTAAAAACGGAAAAATATATTATAAACGAGAAAGTTTCGTGCGACCCAGTCGTGCACTTAATTAATTAGTACGGCGCGGAGTCATTACAAATTGGACCACTCGGTTCCGTGCCGCCGTGAGAATTTAATATTCCATATATAATTTCAAATGAAATAAGAATTTCGTTAATACCTCAGACGCTGCTTGTTTTATTCCATTTCAACTTTATTGAAAACCCCATTACAAGACCCAATACATCGCTCAATACCTTGTGGGCATTCATATCTATTTTTCTTTTATTGGATTGATTTAGGAAAAACAACGACTCAAAAGAGAGAAATACTGATTGATTTTTATTTCATATGGATACCTACCCAACATGAGCCTTCATTACTTAACCTTTGCACAATGAAACGGAGATCAAATTCCGTTAAAATAGGTGCCTAACTTCATTTTCAAAGTTCTGTCCACACCTCCCGATACGACGAGATGTTTTCCCTTGAAATTGCGATTAAAATTCCGAAATGATTTCGGAGAAGCTATTACTGGCTCCCTTAAAGAGCCGAATTTCGTGTAACACATCGAAAGCCTATACTCCGGCCAAAGTTCAAAGTGAAGGAAACGTTTTCTAGCAATGGTAGGTATTTGTTTTTTTTAATGAAAAACCATCCCCACTAAATAATTTAATATCAGAAGTCTCCCTCACTGGCGTAGGTAACTTATGAGGAGCAATTTAGTTCATGAGCCGCATTAATAGATCTCGATTGTGAAGCAATAAATCCACCTGCGTCCACGAAACGATACTCCCCTTGCAGGATCTTGAGAGCATATTCCACTTAAACGAAAGTTATGACTTTTGAAGCCGCAAGAGGTACGTTAACACGCAAGGCAACCCGTGGATTCCCGCACTTTTTAAATCCACATGCCTCCGTGAGTCCCGCTGCGTTGGCGGGAGCTTTCTGTTAAGGTAGCATTATTTAAATTTCCTCTTGGATATTGCTCTATTATGTACGATTCATTATTCATGTTTCGTTTATTATTCATTTGACCACGGCGACTATGGGGATGCTGTCAACCTATTCTCTTGAGATCTGTGGAGGATTGTTCTTGTTTCAAGGCCGAACGTATTACATCGCTCCTGTCATCATTGACGGCGGCACAAGGATTGCGAGAGGTTTCTGTTTTTGTGCTCATCCCCTCAGGCGCTGACAGAGTTTACTCGCATAAATCCAAGACGGTGCTGTGGAGTTTTGTACTGCGAAAGTTAAGTTCAGCGGCGCATAGCATAACTTGAAAAAAGAAAAATGACCTCGGTAATTGCAAAGCGCCTTGCGGTGGTTTGGGGGCAGTGTGAAGGCCTGCGGGATGTAGCCGATGCAATAAAGGAGAAATATTTGGAGGTTGTCTTAATAGTTGTAATGAAAGCGGAAGCAGATTTATCTCTATATTATGTAAATTACTTTGGAACGAATCAGTGGGATCATATTTAGAAACACGCGGTGGTTTCTAACCCCTTTCGTGGGAAGAGTATCGTTTTCGGTTAAATGGCGCAAGACATTTTGATAGCAATTTCAATTAGATCAATTCGCAATTAGGATGGAAAGGACTAATATATACGAAAGGAACTGGGTTGTGTTAATCAGAAATTAAAGGGTATAGCTAATCGATTGATTGATTCTTCAAAAGGGAACCGAACGCATTCTGACTTTTAAGAAGACTTTTAGGCGGTGTCGGCGTGAACTTTGCCTTCATTAAAAATCCGACTAATTGTAATTGGAAGTAATAGGCCCTGTACACTGCGACCAGAAGAGATCTATTGTGTTGGCCTCTATTGTTTAGCCCAGGGAGCTGTTGAGGCTCTTTATAAACCTCAGTACCCTTCTTGGTTCCATGTTTCCTATATTGGCAGGACTTAAAAATGCCCCTTGCATATGGATCGTTCTGCCCTTGCCACCGCAGGGCATTCGCAGAGTATATGTTCCGTTGTCTCTTCCTCCTCTCCGCATAGCCGACAGGAGTCACCGTCGGATAGTCCCATCTTTTTGAGATGGTATCTTAGTGGCCAGTAACCAGTAAGATAACCCGTTAGTATCCTTAGATCTTCTTTGTTTAGCTCGAGTAACTTTTTTGCTTTACTACGAGCTGGTCTTATGAATCGTTTTGCTTGTCTCTGTCCTTAGGATTTCGTCCAGTATTCGGCAAGGTAAACCAAAGTAGGGCTCAGGACCAGTGAGCAGGCGTGATGCGCCTCTTCTCGCCAGACAATCTTCGCCAGATCTTCGAGGAGATTGAGACATTCCCAAACCAGCTTTGACCTGATCGAGTATGATCTAAGGGCCTTAAGAGCTGCTTGGCTGTCTGATAGGATGTAGATGCGAGCACCTTTAGTGCGCCTTCGTAAGCATTCTCGGCCACATATCTCTATGGCGTGTACCTCCGCTTGAAAGATGTCTGGTGATTTTCCCAGTGCTATAGCTCTTTGGAACCTAGGCCCATAGACCGCAGCCCCGGTGGTATCATCTTCCATCTTCGAACCGTCGGTGTACCAGATCTGTGATCCCGATGGTATTACGAAAAAAAACCCAACTAAGGATATTGGAATTCGAATGGGATTTTCCTCCAGAAATTCTTTTTAAACGAATATTTTCTCGATGGCCAATTCATTTGTGAAATAAAGCGATTTTCAACAGCATTTTTTTGTGTTAATTTCGGGCTTTAAAAGTTACTTTTTCATTGGCTTGTTAGCAATTTTTTTTCTTAATGCGGCAAAAACCAATCGGTGTATAATAAGACAGTTACCAACTTCAATAAGTACCTAGTGCTCACAATTGATTTATGGACTTTTAACCCATTGTCCATTATAGATTTTTTGGCACGACGGTTTAAATATTTCCACCCAGATAAAACTGAAAAACCCCCAGATTTGGCAATTTTTTCCAAAAAAAAAATGTTTGTCATTCAATTTTTAACATTTTTTGTACGACTTAAAAGAAGGAATTTCGAATTTGCAACGACAACATGTAAGTTTGGTTTTCCGTATGCAAAAGTGTGCGCCTAATAAATAAACGCAAAATTTCAACTGTTTCAAAATGTTGCATTTTGCACTTACGCATCTTTGGTGAAATTGCTGTTTATAAAATTTACAGATGAGTTTGTTGTTTAAGCCCGGAAAACTATTGAAGGAACTATTATAACAAATCTATGACATAATACAAATAAAATAGAATTTAAAAAAAAAACCCAGATTTCCCCCTAAACAATTTCTTCCCCCAGACTGACCAGAACTATCGCGGTGCCTTTGAACCTGGGTATACCCACCTCACGGATCCACCTATAGTTTCTTTATTTTTCCTTTGCAACATGTATATTATATATATATATATATTTGTTAATGCCTCCACTTTCAGGAAGATGGTTTGGGGAATAATCAAAAACATTTGATATCCGACGATACGAATTTCTTGAAGGACCAGCCCTTGATCAAATGTAAAACGAGAGTAATCTACTCAAGAAACCAATTGAAAAAAAAAACCTGAGAATTAAAATAGTGCGTAGGTTTATTGGTAGGTAGCTGTGTTTCGCTTGAAATCCAAGTGGATGGGAAACTGATCTTGCCTATTAGACAAACATAAATTGTAATGTAAATAGGTACATAATGTAAAAGTCAATGTAAGGCTAAAGCAGAAAAAACAAAACTGTACGAGACAATAAAAGAGTAATTATGTCTACGCTTAAATAGGGTACACTTAAAATGAGGGCAATTCAATAAAGGTACATGATAAAGATTTGATCATAAATGAATTATATAATTCAACAGTTATGAGCATGTTTATAATTAATTTCATAATTAAAATAATGTTATAATGATATATTTTTAAACTGAAGCGTAGTACGCTGCTCGAGCATCAAAATTTTATCAGGGTCGGCATTCTGTAAGGAGAAACGTTCAAACGTTTTCGTGTGCAGGAAGAAATTTGCTTGTGGAACATAGGGCAAATCATTCGTGCGCTCGAAAACGTTTGATCGGTTCGCCTTACTTTTCTCTCCAAACATCAGCTAAGGTCCTAGCTAAATTTTGACATAGAGTACGCCGTGGATAAGTGTCACAGAAAACAGTTTGTAAAAAACTTCATTCAAAAATTGAATTCTCTCTTATTTCAACTATTTCTGATTCTAGGTACCTCTCGTCCATGTAATAATTAAAAGAGCTCATCCTTGCGTACTTTTCCGCAACAGAACAATAAATACACAACGAACTGTCACAACTTAGCTTGAGAAAATGTGCCGACCCATTTAATGGGCATGCTAAATTTTGACAGACACAAGAAGTACATTCTGAAACAAAAGTTTGATTATTTAGCTCGAGCTGCGTACCACTCAGCCAAATGGGTTCGCTTAAATTTAGCTCAGCTAAATTTTGGAGAGAATTTTGTATGGGAGCGAAAATTTAGCTCGAGCAGCGTACTACGCTTCAGTTTAAAAATATATTATTATAACATTATTATTATGACGGTTTATGATTTTTAAATTTTTTGGTTATCATGTTAAAATTGTTGCAAAATGTATGCACAGCTTTGTGGGCACGAAACACTTTTGAAATAGACAGGGCAAATGTAAAGCCAATTGACCACTTTACACTATAAGCTTACCCTACCTGAAACGGTATTTCGGTCATAGGTGAGTGCTACAGGCTACAGAGCCATATTACAGAGTTTGGATCAATTGGTCGCCTCGGAGCTGCAATTGATGTTATGCACATAGTCCAGAAATGAACGAAGCTCTACACACAACACACTTGTCTGTTTATGACAGCGATAGCGAGATTCTATTTACCCTACCAAATGATCTACTCTAGTCTTAAAAAATAAAAAGCTCTGCGGCGGATTTAAATTTAAATAATGTGAAAAGGAAAACCCTCATTTTTGCCAGTCATATACGCAATGTTGAATGGCTCAGATCGGGCTCAGCTTGGACACCATCGACGCTAAAAAGTCTGTGGAAGGGGTATACTCCCAGGCCCAGCAATGACTTTGATAACACTACAATGTTTCCTTATTTGCAGTTTCGGTTCGGGCTTGTAACCTTGCATGTCCGAATTAGCTTTTGGTATAAGGCTTTCAAAAATCATTACTGGGATGACGATTCTCTTTTAGCCACGCCCTTCTAGTGCTTCCTTCTTTTTTTCTGAGATGTCTGTGCTCTTCTTTCCCCCTTTGTCTACAGATTTCATAAGCAGCTTTTCTGCCTACGTTGGTCCTTTTTAAGCCGCTTGATCACGACGGGATTTCCTTTCGAACCATTGATTTATTTTTGTTTGCAAAACCTTGCACATCAAAAGGCCATTCCTGACATATAATCCTGGCCACTGAACTTTTGTCTGAGGAAAGGGTAAAAAATCTTAAAAAATGGTTTACACATAGCGTGAGCATTGACTTTGTAAATTGAAATGACCTCACATCACACTCCAATCAACTGAGTTTTATTTTCTGATCAGGGTGGTTGGGAACTGACACCAGGACACATGCAACTAACCAAGGCAGTTCAAATTTTCCAAATTTCGTATCGAAAACCGTCACGTGAACATTTCTCCCATTTCATAATGGGTGACCTTCATAGAATTGTAATCAACTCACCTATTTCACTCGAAAATCAATGGACTCTTTTCTTTGAGCTTCAGGACGTACTTCCTCTTCTGTTAATAATTCCCCAGTTTAATTAAGACACCCAGTCACTTGGAATTCCTCACTGAAACTTCCATGTCCTTCCTGCTTGATTAAACGGAAGTTCATTCACCGCCCAAAGGTACATATGTCACTCCTAGGTATGAGTCTACATACGCATGGTGTGGTATATAATTATCGACTGAACTGACAGCGTTAGTTGCTAGTCTCCTGTATAACATTTGAGGGCCAGAGATGCTTCACCAAACTGCAGAAAGTGTCAAAGAAATTTTTTTCCCCGAATCCAGATATAAACTACTGAAATGTCCTTCAGGACTAATGTGACCTTTTTGTCGCTGCAAATAAATTGATTTATACATAACCTAATTTTGTTATAAAACCAATAAAAATGTCGGAGACCTTGATACTATCGGAGTTTGCAGAACGCTTACGAATATTAAGTCCTGCGAATTTGATGTTAAACCAAAAATAATCATCTACAAATAGTCCTACTTATGGTTATGGCAAGACAAATGTACCCAGCTTCAAAATATTTTAAAAATTGTAGCGGAATTTAATATTTTCTTTTTGCATCTCTTAGCAACATGCTGCGCAACAAATGCTGTATAACAGTTTAGTGCAAGAGGGATATTTTTCGAGCATGCGCTTTGGATTGGCGCCTTTTCCGCGGGAAAGGCAAGCGACTCCTTTTTGATCCCAACACGTGGTAGATTCGTAACCCCAACGGATTCATAACAATAAACAAATCCCCTGATTGTGTTGGTACTAGATTCACGCGGAATAAATGTGGGTTTCCGACTTATCATCATTCGGCTTTCTACAGTCCAAATGAATTACCGTTTTCCAGAATAGATCTATTGAATAAATGGGTCGTGCTTGAAAAGCCCGCCGAGGGTTAAGAATATATGGAGAGAATAGGAAAATCCCACGCTGACCAAAGGATGCAATCACTCGGAAATTGGAAATTAAGGTCGAAAGGGTTTGTTGTTCCACCGAATAAGGACACAGTCAAATGACTTTTTGATATAAATAAATAAATATAGGTCAGGTGAAGGTTGCGTGCTGAAAGGCGGGAGGAGTATATGGACTACTCCCTGAAACTGGAATGAGAAGTCAAAACTCATCACCAAGCTGAGAAGGGGGCTCCGAATTTGTAAAGCATACATTTTCAGAGAAAATCACAACGTGCTCTGGAATACTGCTAAGAACACCCTTTCACGATAAATTCAAAAGCCACCGCAGGGGTTCAATAGACATCTGCTGAATCAGCTGTCATAAGTTATTGTGTTTAATGTAATATGTAGCGGAGATTTGGAAACTCCCCCTTAGTATAAATGGCAGAAGATTATGATGCAGAGTGTGTCTTCTTCGACCTTTTAACACTCGGCACATCTATTTACGGCCCATTGAAGGGAGAATATTGTAAGCGTCTGTCATTCGCAATGCGTTCCCGCCGCAATTGCTGGTTTGATAAGAGCATGTAAACCTGTGTGAACGTCGACTGAATCTTAAACGAATGAGGAAAAGACGTTCTTACAAAACAGAACCCCAAAGTATTTTAGTATTTTGTGTCTGTTTTGTGCCAGAATATGCCCATGCTTATTCGGAGTGAATATGTGCAAGAGGAAGTAACCTTACTGAGGGTAGGTAAAGTGAAATATTCGTGAAAGGATTACAAAAAAATGACAAGATCTTTCTAGGTATGTGACTCCCGAAAATGAACACAAGAGTCACCCTCATCCGCCACAGATTTTTTTCCGAAAATGCTGTTCTGATATGTGGTACACGACAAATTTTGCAATTGGGTACAAAAGTTATTTAAGAATTTCTAAATTGAATATTTTTGAAAGGAGGTATGAGCGGTACCTCCGAAATTGAAACTGAACGGAATGTGCGTTGAATAAAAGCATAGGCAAATGAACCAAATTTAATTTAATTTGCATATGGTTTTGTTTTGTTGTATATTTATGATACAATAGGTACTGTAGTAACTCAAAAATTTGTCAAATTTAAGATAGATAATTATTCAAACATAAAACTCAATTTCCTACACGTCAATAAAACCGTCGTTAGCATAGTGCAAGAAAAAAAAAGATATGGCACTATGAGTCAATATGCAATTAAAAACAATTGAGCTCTCTGAAAACTTTGTTCGGGGCAATACAGTCCCAGAATTAAAAATATATTCATTACTAGCAATATTTAAAGTAATAGGTAAATAGACTATTGCTTTTTTTTAATAGCAATCCTTATAAGGTATTCATTTCTTTATAATCTATAACAGGAAGTGAGTTATCAAAACATAATAAAAGCAGTTTTTGGTGTTGGCAATGCCTACTAAAATGAAAGCTGTTTAAGTCTCTTTAAAGAAAGCACTCGCTTTAAATTCAACCATCCGACCATTGTTACTGTCAGGCCGCACGGATGCGTTTTATGTTAAAATTGTTCGTGTTAGGTGAAACATTGGCAGTTTACGCTTCTCGTGCTTAATAAATTAATTAAGGAAAACTCTGTTCCACTAAACCCAAACTAAACCCAAAACTAAAATGTAATATTCCTTCATTATTGTTTGAAGGTATTCGGTCTTTTCTTGTTAAGATTGCTTCAAAGTTAAGCAGGTGTATCTAAAAGGGTTCTGCTGGTAGTTCTCTGACTGAAATTCAAAACGCGTATGAAGGATCAGTACCTTTATTTAAATCAAAGCTGCATCCGTAAGGCCGCCCATAACTCGAGAAAAGATCGTCGGATTTGCGCTTTCTTTTCTTTGTTGTGTTTGTCACGCTCATGGCAGGTACATATGGCGATAAAATTGGAAAATTTTAAAGGGAAAATTAGAAAATTCGTTTAAATTAATTTTGATGGCATAATCAGTAAGATCATATTTGTCAAAAGTTCTGCCTGAATTCAATTAGTTAGGAGATAGGAGATTAACAGCCCAATTCTGGCAAACCTCACTGATACCTCACTAGCCACAAAACCCTCACAGGGAGAGGTGAAATTGGTTTTGTGAGGTTTCATATTATTTCATATTCTGACATCACACTCACAACTTGTGAGGCTCACAAAAACAATCGAAATTGTGATCTCCTATGGAGCAAGTCAAAAAATAGAAAACCGGTCATAAGCGCTCACAAATGACAATATTTGCATTTGATGGCACTGTTTCCCTCTTTCAAAGCATTTTAAGACCAAAACCTCACATTTTACGCTATATTTACTAACGGTATTTGTATAAAAAAAAACTGAGGAATGTGGAAATTTTGATCTGTGACAAATGTGGTTAATATTTTATTTTCTTCGTTTCTAAAACATTTTTTTCAGTGTTAATATTTCGCACATTTTCTTAATAAATTTGTTTTCCTTTATTCAATTATTGGTGTAGATATAATATTTCGAAAACAATATGTGCTAATTTTACATTGGATTTTTCGGTAATTCGTTAAACACTGACAGCTTTATTTATAAACTCACCGTAGAGTCTGCTTATCTTTACGCACCCTCTAAAATGTCCTTACGCAGGAAAACGTGATTTATAAACAAAAAGCACTTTGCGTAAACCCTGCGTAACTTTAAACGCAAAAATTTGCGTTTAGAGGTTGCGTAAAGCTTTCATATTTTCATTTTCGTTTTTGAAATGTCATTTTGTTTACATTTTTTTTCGGCGTAGATTTGAAAATTGAAAAAGAAACTAAAAATTGAATTAAAAATGCCATTCAGCTTCATGAATTTTGTTAACGACATTGATATGTATGATCGACTTAATAAATGAAAGTTCAAGTCCAAGAAGGCGAAAATTATATAAAACCAGGCTCAACCCCAATTTTCCGACCGTTTTCTTTTTATTTGCTGCTCCATTTTTATTTAAAAACAAAATAAATCTCACAAGAGAGATGCCAGTTTCTATTCATAGAAACAGCTGATATCATTCCGCAGGGAAAAAGTAAGAGATTTATGTTTTTCGTAATAGTTTCCTACTTATTTAGACACCAACCTTGCGTAGTAAACAGTCAGGGGACATTTTTTATAAATAATAATTTCAGCAAAGCCACATAGCGGCTGCGTAAATTTTTACGCGATGTTTAACTAAACAACATCGTAGAGGCGTCGTAGGGGAATCTAATAAATACGGCTGTGAATATTTATTTTTAGTACGACCAAAGTCGGGGCGGTGCAGCTAGTAGTATTATAATTAGGCGCTTGGATACTAATTCTGAAACTCCCATCCCAATTGCTGCAATGTTATGTGTCCAATTGAACTGCTGACATACATTAGAGAATAAATGATGAAGCAGTTTCTTAAATCTATTTTTTCTGCTTATATCTGACCCGAATCTAAGTTTTATTCTAAAACGCAATCGTTTGAGACTTTTTTGGATTCAATATTCAAAGGTCGGTTAGTAAAAATATAAGCCTTGTATATGTCAAGTTGTAGAAATTCAGTTTAAACTCTGCAATTTATACTTCTTATATTGAAATCAAAATTCAATAGACACCACGAGAAAAAAAAATGCAAATAAATAGAATTACATTTCAATAAACGAATATTAAAATGTTTGAACATGTGGCAAAGAAGGTTCTGTATAAAAATAAATAAAGCTTTAAAATAGTGCTAATATGTTCGTGTTTCAAAATAACAGCATAAGTTTCCCGATTTTCGTTTTGAAACGGAAAGCACACAAGGAGAATACGCTACTAAGCAGTGTCGTTGAAACTTAAGATTGTGTGAGTTTTTAGAATTTTTCCACAGACCCTTGAGTCTGTTGGAAGGGAAAAAAGTACCCATATCTAGATTTGGAAAATTCCGCCAAAGTTTTGCTGCACTGGTAAGATTTATAAAAAAAATTGCGAATGGTTCAAAAAATAGTCACAAAACTCATCGTTGACATCATCATCGACAAAATTTGAATAAAAATTTAAATTAATGTTATTTAAATGTGAAATATATATGAATTTAGTGTGTTACTAGTATAAACATGAAATTTTATGAATTTTTAAGATTTTTCCATGCCAGTGACCATAAATGATGGATTTGTGACACCTAAATTAGAGTATCGAGCCAGGAGGAGGGAAGAGATGAAAATCCTGCGTAGAAAGAAGAGGGCGAAGAGTCCTGCGATCGAAACAACATCCGGAAGTTCTATAAGAAAGCAAAGCAACTTCAAGACCGGAACGCAGGCTCTTCGAAACAGTGAAGGAAACCTAGTCACCGAAGCGCAGGGAATAGTGGATGTGTTTAAGCAGCACTTCCAGCAGCTGCTAAATGGGCATCATGTAGAGAGAGTGATAGGGCAAGAAGAGAACCCACGTCCAATCAATGAAGAACCAGTTCCACCACCCACTACAGAAGAAGTTGACTTAGCAATAAAAAGGCTAAAGAACAACAAGGCCGCCGGCTCTGATAGTATACCAGCGGAGCTCTTCAAATACGGTGGTGATGTTTTGGTAGGGTGCATGCACCAAATCATCAACCAAGTATGGGTGGAAGAAAGCATGCCCGATGACTGGACTATCAGCTCCATATGCTCCATCTACAAAAAAGGCGATCCTATGTCTTGCAAGAATTATCGAGGCATATCCGTGCTTAATGTCGCATACAGGATCCTATCCAACGTACTGTGTGAACGTCTCAAACCGTTCTTGCAACACACTAATCGGCCAAATTTTCACACTGAGGCAAATCCTGGAAAAGACCAATGAATTTCAAGTCGAGTCGAGACTCACCACCTATTCATCGACTTTAAAGCCGCATATGATAGCATTAATCGCCAGGAGCTTTATGTGGCGATGGCCGAATTCGGGATCCCGGAAAAACTGATCCAGCTATGTAGCGTGACGCTGGAGAACACACGCTGCAACGTGCAATTTGGAAGTAGTTCCTCCGAACTATTCCAAACATGCACCGGATTTCGGCAAGGAGACGCACTATCACGTGACTTCTTCAATCTCGTGTTAGAGCAGATAGTGCGCAGGGCAGGTGTCAACACGGGAGGCACTATCTTCAATAGATCCGTCCAGCTACTGGGGTATGCAGACGATATTGACATCATCGGTCGCTCCCAGCGTGCCGTGATAGAGGCTTTTACGGCGACTGAGTAAGTAAGTTAATTAGATTTGTCGGTTTTGTTCGTGGGGTTACAAATTTTCATTTGCCTATGAAGAGTCGAGAAGGCGCCGGAGAAAAACTCAGTATCAAATTTTCTCTCTTTTATAAACAGCCGTTGAATTTATTCCCTTCTTTTATTTTATACGCTTTAAAATTTCCAAATGTAACTATTTTTTGTTTAATTTAAATCCTCCAACGACGTCCTTCGTATACATCATCCATTACACAGGTCAAGAGCGACACCAGCTAAATTATTCTACAAAATGCTTTTGTTTCTATGGGTTGAATATTTGTCAAGTAACCTCTCTCGAAACCTTCTTAAATGTCTTGCTTTTTTATGTACATATTTTTCCCTTTCAGCGTCGTCGTTAACCTCCACTTTGGTCACAAGAAATAAAATACATAAATAAAACCAGCAAATTGTGTATTGACCTTAGAAGCTTTCTTGTGGTTGTTACGATCGCAGACGTGCGATAAGTTAGGCGTTTCTATTTAGGGATAAAATCTGAAAAGTTTTGCACAAGAATTTATAATTATTTTTCTTTAGAGCTACCGGATTTATGTAGCACTTAAAAAGAGAAAGTATTAATTTCTCGTTACTAACGATTTTGTAACTCTAAGTGTCCATCAAAAACCTGAGGGAATATTTTTCCTAGAACCAGTAAAACAAGCACAAAAAACACTTCTTTATTCAAAAATACTTATTTATTTAGTCAGCTTTAAAGTGCCCAGAGGTTTTTATTTTTAAATGAGACCATTTTGATGATATATATTTTTTTTATTTTGCCTTTTCCATTTTGAACAAAAATGTTCCCCTTCGGTCTCTCCATGTTCTTGTTCATTGTGTTCATGATAACTCCTCTGTTATCATTTATAATACTATCAATTGAAATACTGAAGGATCGTGACATTTTTTAGGGCTGCCACTTTAGAGTATAATTGCAGAAGATCTACTACATGTTGCGCAAACAAATTTCTACAACAAAATCAAATTTAGCTACTACAAATCATTGGCAACTTTATAAAAATATATTGCACGCAGATAAATACTTTGCACATCCATTCACTGAATACAAATGGCGCCTTTTTATACACAAATTTTGTCTTTTCATAACATTTACTTATAGAAAACACTAATCTACTGCGGAAAGTACTGCTCTTCTTTTAAGGATTTATCTACTACGCTAATTTTTTTGTTGGGGTTGGAGCACTTAGCAGTCGCCGATGGCTTGTAAATATATTGTATTGTACACGCCTTGCTACTTTTGATAAATATATTACACTGATAAACTGTCAATTAGAACAATGACAATAGGTCTGATCCCTTACGTTAATGCATTGGAATATTTCATGCAAATTAACTTCAAATATTAACATGCAAATTAAACTTCGTTCCCGTACGCAAATGTTTGACAGAAGAGAACCACAAAAAGAGACCAAACTTCTTTACAGTCATCAAAATGCCTGCACATTTTAGCCACGAAATTTCTTTAAGCTAGTTGGTTACAGCTGACAAATGGTTTTCAAATCTGTCAAAAGCCAATGGGAACATTCGATAACCTAATTATCTTAAGACTTAATGCCTTAAGATAATTATGCCTTGTTCACATCTTTTAAATTCTTTTTTTTTTACAGTCGTCGGGTTTTTTTGTTTTTTTAATTAATTTTTTTTTTATTTTATTTATCAATAAGTTTGCCTACATTTGCTTAAAATATTTATGAAAAATAAGAACATTTTGAATGAACTTTCATAAGTTTCTTAAAAAAAAATTTGCTATGTTAATGATATCTATCGAAAAGTGGAAAATGCGTCACAAATATTTAAATCCTGTAGTTAGCTTCATTACCAACAACAAATTTAAGAAATCGTTTTAAAGTTGTAATAATATCTTACCAATAACATTCAGTATTGTTAAAATGTGATATTCCCGAACTCTATCACATTCCCTCACGATTGGAAGAATTTTTGTTTTATCTTTTTGCATATCACGCGGATTTTAATTGACAGTACACCGATAAGAAAACAACGTGGCTGAGTTTGAAGAAAAAATTTGAGAGCTAGCGGCAAGAGGATTGCGAGTTTGGGGTCTGACTATGTTCTATACAAAGTCGTGCCAAAAGGTCCAGGGTTGTCGAGTAGCCTCGTAAAACGGACCCTGTTTTTTGCGACGATTTAAAGGTTTGTACTAGTCATTGGGGACGTTCAAGTACCTAGTTTATTAAGTCTGACAGCTCTCTCACTAGATGTATCTCGGTTTTGATTGGTCGAAAATGGTCATGTGAGCAGTCAACGTCAGTTGACGTTTATGGAGTGGTAGCCGACGAATCTAGTCAAGAAATTCGTTGACAGTTCTCATATGTGGCTGTCGGAGAAAAAGTAACGTTCCCGACCAATCTAGTTTTTGCGTTCAGGTAACATCTCGTCCAGACCAAATCTAGTCAACTTAAGATAACTAGATTCTTGAATGTGGCCATTCACACGTCACACGTTACTCAATGTAATTTTCCTTCGTTTTTCCTGCATCTGTCGTTTTCGATTACCCTTTGTCTTCGATTCCCCTTTTGATTCTCTGCGTCAACAGCTTCTTATTGTTTTATTGCGTACCTTCGGTGTTTTGTTAATTGATTAATTGTGTTGTCAAATGTACCACAAAACTACAATTATTTATCAAGCCTACATACACACAGTCATTTGTTAATGTTTCTTTCTTTTAATGAACAAACAAACAAATAAAATTTGACTTTTAACGACTGATTAATTTTCCATTGGCAAGCAAAGTTTACACCAATCGATTGTTAAATTGTTTCAATGGCCTTTTCGATTGAAGATCCGAGAGAATTGCCCCGAAATTCAGAATTGCTCTTTTCAATGAAATTCGTTGGAGCACTTTTGTAATAGTGGTAGACACCATATGGAGAGATATGGTTTTCTGTTTCTACTTTTTTTGTTTTCTGCAGTTAAATACAGCCAAATCAATATATTTTAATTTAAGTTTACATTTTGCACGCAAAATTGTATATTTTCGGATCACATAGCGAAAAATTGGTTTCTAATAACACAACAAACACTTCAATCTGACATTTCGTTAGTAGGTATGTGTTGGTGAGTTCAGGGCAATTCTCTAGAAATATTCCGGACACTTCTGTCGTGTGGAATTGACCTGGAAGTGCACTTTTTTTTCAATGAAATATAGAATACATCGAAAGAGCACTTCTAGATTTGCTCTTTTCATAGAAAGGGCAATTCTTTTCTTCAATCGAAAACGCCATAAGCTTGTAAGTGGCTTTGTGATTAAAAATGGTTAATACACATTTTTTAGTTTTGTCACTTGCTAAATTTTATTTGTTGTACAAAATACTTTTGTGGTACAGGGGACCTTAACGACTGCATCGTACATCTTATGCAAATAGGTCGTTATAGTCTTTTTAGACTGTGCAAGATCCATCACCTTATTCTGTACCGTTTGCGTTGTGTTTTTTTTCATCTCCGGTACTTTTCTTTTGTCATACTTAACAGACCCAGTCTTTAGTTGTAACTGCATAGCATCATGCATAGTCGTATGTCTTCCGTTCTTTGCTGTGTTCATCTGACTGTCTTTTATCCATTCTTTTTATGAACGTTATGCAGGGTAGCCTACGTCCGCCTAACTGGTAAATACATTACGAGCTCAATGCATCTCAGCGGTATTCATCAACGGGCAAAGAGAAGAAGTAGTTGCATTGGTTAAAAGTGGTTCCAAAGTTACATCCAATTGTTCTCTCCGACCGACACCAAATACCCACAAGCTACCTCTCAGCCCTGCCGATTACCTCCACCAAATGAATGATAATCTCATTTCCAATAAGCTGGTCGGAAAGCTTATACGAAATTTAACAGAGCTGTTTTTACGCCAATCCTTTGCTACTCGCCGGTTAAAAGAATCGCACCTCTCTACGGCAGGAAATGATATCCACTTCTCGGGAACTCATTAACTGCACATCAGGAACAAAGATTTCCATGGAAACTGCCTCATGTAGAACCGTACGTTCGCTTTTAATTACCTCGTTGATTTTCCACCTCCTTGAACTGCCTGAGCCAGCTTCACAGTCAGTGCACTGTATAATTATAACCTCGTGGGTACGACTTTTCACATCTTCTAATCGCACTGTTGAACTCAAGCTAAAGAACTCCGACCAAGCTGATTTGATTAAGCTGCTGCAAAATGTACTTGGCTGCATTGCATTTAATGCAGCCGCAGTCATATTTCACTTTCACTCCGGGCGGGGGAATCCAGAGAAAATCTCCCAAAAAATGTTCACCAAATCTTCGCGTGTTATCTGGAACCACTGATTAATCATCTAACACCTTGTCTTGTATCTTGCTGCTGTTGTTGGGGTTTTTGTGGTGTGGTATGGTGTCATGCCTCGCAGCAGATGTGGTACGTGCAAGCTGATGCGTAAATTACCTAAGCCAACACTGTATGACGCGCACAGTTCATTGTCTCAGTTGCATCTGGCTTTCTGGTATTCGTTTTGGATATATTGACCAGGACAGTTGCAGCAATATCCACTTAGCCGGAGGCTGGTAGCCGACCACCTTGAGAACGTGCAACCGTTAGTGGTTTCGGTTGAAAAAGAAAGTTCATCTCTTCAATTTCGTTGGTGCGCGTATGCATACCGCACAGACTATTGTCGCTAGTCGTAGGGGCCACGCCAGGGGTCAAATACAAAATAGATGCCAATAATTTGTACGGAGGATGCCATTGAAGCAGATCGTCGCGTCGCCCGGATGGCATTTGGCTGCATGCGGCTCTCACATGGAGATCATTGTACGGAATTGTGTGTGGGAATGTGAAAAGGGGTGCAGGATTTATTTCAGCGTCACAGTTGGATTTTCTCTTCTCCGACCAATTCTAGTTTGGAAATGTACTCTGTCTTCACACATTTATTTATGACGTACTTTCTTCATTGGAACTACACAAAATATAACAAATTTTAGTGCCCATATGACAGCGTGTTAACGTAGCAATGAAATATCAAATTTAAGGCCCATCCGTGGTTTGACATTTAGTCGACACCAACTTAAAGCACACAGCATTTCCTTTTTTTGATGCAAATTTTTATGGCTGGCATTGCGGACCTCTGTCCATATTCATAGAGTGCAAGTGGAAAGACGATTTTCATCACATGTCACGACTTTCGGATTAAATTCTGAACGACTATAGTACCTAGTTGAACTAGCACTAAGATTGTCAGCGAAAGTTCGGTTATAACCCACGCAATTGCGATGAGACGTCAAAACACTTTTGATTGATGTAAGCCTTGGCACCTTGGCAGGTACCATATATACATGTTTGATACTTTTACGAAATAAAATTCAATCTGGGGTTTTCTTCGGACGTATGAAAGCATTTTTTTGTCATCTCTTGTGCTCTACCTACCTCCGCGGTTTGTTCAAAAATAGCCATAAAATGTTTCACGCGCAGAAAACTCGCGTAGCAGAGAAAATTCTTAAAGACAACCCACGTCATTGTAAAATGTTTTTCACCTATCTGGCAGCTGGCAGTCTATTCCTCCTCAAAAGAGAATTATGCAATCAAAACTTTCTACTAAAATGTTGTCCAGGGAGGACTCAGCTACTTAAGAAATGCCGAGTGGCTATAATTTAGTATAAGGATAAGGATGTTGACGGTTCTTATAGCTTATTTATTGTAACTTTTGCTGATAGCAGGTAAAAAAGAGACAAGTCGACTTTTCACTGACTTAAGCGTCGACTTTAACGGAGGCGCTGCTGCCAACTAATGTGATCTTTAAACATGAAATATAAAATGTGTTTCCTTGGACATAGATTCAAATAATGTCGTCGGGTAAAAATATAGCTCCTTACTGTACCTTATGTCTGTTTAAGATTAAGAGCTTATTTTTATCAATCAGTCCATATAAAGGGTTTTTCAACAGGGAAGCTACAAAAGTAGAGCGACAGGGACAGCAAACGACGCCGAATTTCTTGCCGCTCTTTTGACATTTCTCTTCAGTAAGGTTTGCCATTTGCATTTCACGATGGAAAGATATACGAGCCAACAACGAGTCGAAATTATTAAAATTTACTACCGAAATTCGTAGTCAGTGGCCTCAACGTTAAGAGCGCTACGTCCAATTTATGGTCGTCATAATAGTTCTAGCAGATCATCAATTGAGCGTCTAGTGGAAAAATTTGAATCCACAGGCACAGTACAAAATGTTCCCGTGCCAGTGAGACAAAGAAGTGCCCGTAGTGTCGAGAATATTGCTGCCGCTGAGGCTTCAGTTGCAGAAAGCCCAAATGTGTCTCTCACACGTCGTTCTCAAGCGTTGGGCATCTCTGTGACGTCGTTGTGGCGAATTTTGCGAAAAGATCTTGGCCTACATCCTTACAAGATTAAATTGACTCAAGAACTGAAGCCGCTTGACCACCAGAAGCGTCGTATGTTCGTGAATTGGGCTGAGCAACAACTTGAAAATGATTCGGATTTTCATCGAAAAATCATCTTCAGCGATGAGGCTCATTTCTGGCTGAATGGCTTCGTCAATAAACAAAATATGCGGTATTGGTCAGGCAGCAATCCACTCGTACTCCATGAGTCATCATTGCATCCCGAAAAAATTATGGTTTGGTGTGGTTTATGGGCCGGCGGCGTCATTGGGCCGCACTTCTTCCGTGATGATCAAGACCGGCACGTTACTGTGAATGGGAATCGCTACCGTTCAATGATAACCGAATATTTTTGGCCCCATTTGGATGATATAGACTTGGAGAACATGTGGTTCCAACAGAACGGCGCCACAATCCACACAGCGAATGTCACAATCAATTTATTGGAAACCAAGTTTGGAGAACGTGTTATCTCACGAAATGGTCCAGTCGCTTGGCCGCCTCGGTCGTGCGATTTGACGCCGTTAGACTATTTCCTGTGGGGCTACGTCAAGTCTATGGTCTATGCCAACAAGCCAGCGACGATTGATGAACTTCGTACGAATATCGAACGTGAAATTGCAGCAGTATCGGCCGATTTATGCTTGAAAACCGTCGAAAATTGGGTTCAGCGTCTGGACTTCTGCAAGCGTGCCCGTGGTGGCCATGCAAAAGAAATCGAGTTCCATACATAATGGCATCGAACGTACTTTCACAGGAATAAAGAATTTCATTGATATCCAAAACCGTTTTTGTTTTATTTAAAAACTTTTGTAGCGCTCCTATTGAAAAACCCTTTACAAAATGATTAGAAAGTAGGCTTTTACAACTGATAAGTGATAACTAAATTAGAATATGTGCTGATGAATGATATCTTTAAAAATATTATTTCTGTTCCCTTACTTTCTGGTTCAATGTTGGCAACATGTCACATTTTTATCATTGCGAGATGAAAAGTAACCAAAAAGAAAAAGGAACGCGTTGAATCACAAATTTAAGAAATGTGAATTTTTCGTAGGCGGGAAAATTAAAATATTAGTAGAATAAATTACAAAATTATATTTAAGAGCAATAGTTTAATTGCTTTTATCGCATGAATTCAAAAGTTCGCTTCTTTAGCTCTTTACATTTATTTTAATGCTTTACAAGGGCAAAATATAAATTAAATCAAATAAAAAGTCAGTTACAAATAAGCATTTGAACGATTTGATCTGTCAGCTATAGCCAACTACCAAAGAAATTTCGTGGGCTAATATTTGCAAGTTTTATTATTTTTTAGTCTGTGTTGAGGAATTGGGAAGAACACTTTTTTTTTTTTTTTTTTTTTTTTTTATTTATTTTCTTAAAATGTTAGTACAGAATTTATATTATACATTTTTCATTAACGAAATTATTAAACATTTTTCGAAATAGGTATCATTCTATAGCACTTGTGTGACTAGAGGCGAATGATCCATCTGTTATAATTACAAAAGATAATAAGTGTTTCATGTGGGGCAAATACAAAAAGATTTAACTGTAAACCCATTTTTATTAAAGAAAAAAAGAAACAAAAACTAGAAAATGAAAATTGATTATGAAATATAAGCTGATCTCAACAACGTTTTGACTTTAGAAATATCCATAGTAAAAAGCCATTTTTTAACACTGCAGAAAAATAACGCGGGTTGTTCTATTATTCTTATTTCATATGGTAATTTGTTAAAGAGCCTAGGTGCCATCGCAGTATAAAATTTCAAAAAGTGTGTTTTTCTAGCTACAGGGATATTTACAACTGCCATATTATTTACTCTTAACCCGTAAGCACTTGAACTTCTGAGAGTGGCGCTGTAACCGCTACGCAGGAAAAATACTTTAAGAACTTTAAAGATGTAAAGATGATTAATTGGTAATACTCGGAGATTGTAAAATAAGGGCCAGCTATTTGTTAACCTGTTCGCTCCACAAATAATTCTTATAAGATGTTTCTGTGCAATGTTTAATACTTCAATTGTGGAATTGTATATACCACCCCAACTTGCAATACCATATTGCAATTTGGATTGCACAAGTCCATAGTATATCATTAACATAATTTTTTTTGAGCAATGTGGTTTCAATAGATACAATTTACGCGTAACAGATAACATATATTTTTTTAACTCCTCTATATGCGCTTTCCAGCTAAGATTCTTATCAATTAAAACCCCTAGATACTTAAAACGTTCTACACTTTCAACTTTGAAACAATTTAGACTACATACAGAATCTACTGAATAATTCCTTTGTCCGCAAGCATGAACAGCTAAGGACATTTTTTCGCAAGCAGCGGAGTGAAAAATGATGTCGCAATCATTAGGACATGAACCATTTAAATTGCAAACCATAAGTTTAGTTTTGTTGCTGATAAGTAACTCATGTTTAGCAAACCATTGGCGTAGTATTTGTAAGTCCATATTAAGATTTACTACCGAATCAAACAATTTTTTATTTGTATACGTAAATGTGATGTCATCGGCAAAAGCAGTTATATGACTACTAAAGTTTTGAATAAACAAAGAGTTGACATATATCAAGAATAGAATTGGCCCCAAGACTGATCCTTGGGGTACACCAATAGAAATTTTTAATTCATCGCTGTAATTTGTATTTAATTTTACACGTTGACTTCTTCCCGACAAGTACGAAGAAAACCAATTATAAATTACTCCTCTGAACCCAGCTTTGTATAATTTGTCTAAAAGTATATTGTGGTTAACCATGTCGAATGCTTTAGTCATGTCTATAAAGAGAGCTATACTAGTATTATTGTTATTAAAGCCATTATTAATTTCACTACTCAACTTAAGTATGGCATCTTCAGTGGACCTCTTCTCCCGAAAACAGTATTGTTCGTCACTAAAAAAGTTATTTTTATTGAGAAAGGATATTATGCGCACTTTTACAAGTTTTTCAAATAATTTAGAAAATGTTGGAAGTATAGATATAGGCCTGTACTGTGACATTAAACTTCTATCACCTTTTTTGTACAGGGGAATAACGTCAGCGACTTTAAGAGACGAGGGAAAAATACCACAGTTGACACTCAAATTAAATAAATGACTCAAAACATCAACAATAAACAGTGAAATATGCTTTAGAAGGCAGTTGGTGATACCGTCAGAAGTGCTGGAATTTTTGTTGTCAAGGAATGAGATTTGTTTATAAATTTCAAATGGGGTAAACGGTTTAAAAACAAAAGAATTGCTTTGATATGTGTCATCAACTACATTTTCATATAAATTACAACTACAATTATTTTGTGGAGGAGGCTGCTTTGTTTGAGTTGCCACAGACACGAAGAATTGGTTAAAATTATTGGCAATAGAAACTGGATCAGATATTGTTGTACCATCAACTTCAATTTTCAGAATATCGTTTTTATCAGTTTGACTGTTAAGGATATTATTTACTACTTTCCATTCTTCTTTCACATTCCCCCTACAGTTTTGCAGTTTATTAGCATAGTATCTGTCTCTACTACACTGCACCTGTATTTTTACATCTTCATTTATTTTTAAATAATATTTCTTTAATTTTGTATTATGTGGATGCCGTAAACATTTTTTCCTAATCTCATTTTTTTTATTTACTTTTTTTAGTAGTTCTTTACTTATCCACGGCCTAAGACGTTTTAGATTGCACTCTTTTTGATTCCGTATTTCAGTACAACTTGCAATATGATTTTTTAAAATATTCAAAAAAATATTGTATGCCACTGACGGATTATTTTCTGTATACACAGGCTCCCAGAACTCAAACATCAAACAATCTACTAAGTTGTGAAAATTTACTTTCTTAGTTGTCCTAAAAGGCACATATCTGTTTAAACTATTTGATTGGAGTTTACCTAAATTTAAATTAGTCATACAGTGATCGGTGATTTTGTGATCAAGAACTTCTGCAGATAATTTAAATAGACACTTTTTGTCTAACCTTACAAAAATGTGATCGATGCATGTTTTCGATGAGTCTGTGATACGTGTCGGTTCCATTACATAAGGTTCTAATCCATATGACGACATAAGTACCATGTAGTTGTCAGTGTCCACGCATTTTTTTAAAATGTCTATGTTAATGTCTCCTACAACCAATAAATTCTTCGTCTTTACATCCTTAAGTAAACCATTCAGCTGTTCTATAAAAACACTTTTGCTTAAATTGTTTTCATGCAAGCGATAAACACAAAAAATTGTAAAGTTTTCGTCATAAATACGGCAATTGATTTGTAAGATATCGGCACTACTCATACTAATTCTTACTACGTCATACTTATATTGGTAATCTGTTTTTATATATACTACGATACCACCTGAGCTGTACGAATTATTGCAGTTTGGATACGTTTCGTAGCCAGGAATATTATAGTTGGATATTTCATAGTCGTACAACCAGATCTCAGACAAAACAATAAAATCAGCATTGAGATTACAAGCATTTAAGTGAGCTAAAAAAGAATTGAAATTTGCTCTCATACTACGTATATTCTGATGAGTAATCAGTGTAGAAAAGGTGGGAATAGCATAATTTTTTTGGTTATATGAGTTGCTTTTAAGCATTTTAATTAAGATTTACAATTTATTGAGATCTTCGAAACACCTCACTTTAATACCAATATCTCCCTCATTTTTACGCAAAAATATTGTGCTATTAAATTTTTTCTCTACTTGAACTTTTTTTGCGGCATTGAAGAGTGCTCGCATGTGAGACGTTAAGCTATCGTTGATATAAATTTGAGAGCCATCATGATTATCGCCTAGCAGTTTAGTCGTTAGTTGTTGTCTTCTCTGTTGTTTTGTTCTCATAATGTTCTCTTTTATGATCTGCCGAGTGAAACTAACAGATAATATGTTGGTGCTGGAATTGCCCGAGTTGTTTGAAGCAGTTCTCTTTGTTTTCACTTATGCAGACTGTTGAGCGGCGGAGACGATCAAAAACCCTCTGTCAGGCAGAACGACCTATTCAATTTGGACGATGATGATAGCCAACGAAACGACGCACGGCGGGAAATCTGGTTAGGAAATTGTTCAGGGGGGAATATGGGGCTTTTTTAAATTCTATTTTATTTCTACTACGTTATAATATTTTTTAAAATGTTATTCTGCAGAAAAATTATAGGCATTCTGCGAAAGTAAGAAACGCTGAGTAACTTAAACTTAAGAATGAGGAAGCGACGTCCTGTTCTTTCCGCAACCAAATGATTTTAAATTGAGCATGGCAATAGAGGAGAAAATAAATGTGTGTGTGTTAATTTAAAATGTTGTTAAATAATTGATCGATCCTCAAAGCTAAATATTTTCCGAACAATTTCGTTTCAAAACAAGTCTTTCAAAAACAAACTAATACTAGTTTCATTAGAAAAAAACTGAGGTTTTTGTAATAGTTCCTTAAATGTTTTTTTTCGGACTTCAGCACTAACCTCATCTGTAAATTCTGAAAAGATGGTTTCGAAATGCAACATGCGTTGTATTTATTTGCCGCACACTTATGCATTCGAAAAACTAAACTTACATGTTCGCGTTTAAAATTCGAAATTCGAAGATAAAACGTTTTATAAAAATAATGACAAAAAGTTGGGATCCAATTCGGATTTATCTGGGGGGAAATATTTTGACCGCCTGGCAACGCTGGTCCAGCTGAACTACACGAAGATAGAATAACGATATCCAAACATAGGTCCAACAAAGCTGCGAGAGCGATTGGCCTACCGGCCCAGCTTTACAAAGCAGCGGGAGATGACTTCGTAAGGAGCATGCTTCAACTCATGTGTAAAATTTGGTCGGACATACCCGACGAATGGAACCTTTCACAAGAAAGAAGATGCTCTAAACTGCGCCAACTACAAAGATATAAGTCTCCCGAAAGTCTGCTATCGACCAGATTTTGAAACTCCCACAGATCTTAGAAAAAAATCAGGAATTTCTAATCGATACGCACCACCTTGTCATCTACTTAAAAGTGGCCTATGATAACGGACGTAGGGACGAGTTATAGATACAAAGCCATTTCACGTTTTGGCATTCTTTCCAAACTTGTTCGTCTTTTCAGGATAACGATGCAGAAATCACGCTGATCCGTCAAAATCAGCAAAAGAGAACCCGTTATACCTACAGGCAACCCTCTGTACCTTGCCCAAATTCTTGAGATAGGATTAAGTGTGAACAGGCACCCACCAAACTACCGAACAATAGGTCAGAATTTGTCTCACAATCGCGGTCATAAATTAAGTATTAAATAGACCGTCAGCTTTTACAACTTTAGAGAATTTGCCTACAAGCTGTTTTCCGTGTTCCTATGTGGCATACACTCGCACATAGGAACCTGACAGATGCCTGACAGTTCATTCTGTGGTAACATTGGAAAAAATTCAAATAATTCAAATAATTGCCCGTTATCGGGACGTGTTAAGAAAACGTGGGTATGGCGTGGTGAATTTAGTACCAAATTATATTAAAACGCATAGGTATCGCATACATATTCCAATTTCTTTCATTTTACCTAGTCAATCAATATAATACCGGATGTTTACGTTTTTGTTGTAAACAATGTCATTGATACAAAAAAAACCCTTGTTAATATAAAAAATATCTGATTACTAATGATTATGAATCGTATGAATTAAGAGAAAATTTTGGGCAGCAAACTTAAATGCGTGAGACATATCATTATTATGTCAATTCTTCCCAATTTTCTAAAAACTTATATCCTTTCAAATCCTAATATTCGTAATCAATTCTTCTCTTTAAATTCTTTGCCGTTTTTCTGTGGACATTCACGGTAAACAAATTTTTCGCCAAAAACAGCAAACGAAAACAGACACAATAATTATAGGAACAAAAATATCTTATTTTATTTCACACATTATTCCTTTGTTTATTTATGTTGGTTACATCCACTACTATACATTTTGTAGAATACCTACATATTTTCGTGGTGAAATAAAACAATGAATTTAAACTCTCAGGAGTCAGGACGCACCCATCAGCTGACAAAAACTCACCAAATACAGTAACTCTCAGTCAGTGTTCTTAGCACTCTCTCTTTATTTGTCACACGAAGCGTGTTCATTTTTCCCTTTTCACTAAACTCAAATTCCCTCCATTTTTTTTATGGAAAAATTTAAAAGTGAAATTTGTATTGTTCGGAGAGAAAATCATATTAAATTAATCTTCAGTATAAATATCGCAATTTGCTAACATTATAATGATTATTTTTTGGTAATAGAAATTGTTGCTTAAGTCAAATTTCCTTTTTATGTACATTTAGTGCGTTGATATTCATGGTGAAATGTAGTTCGACTGTTTTTCTGACAGATTATTGATAGTCCAACAATTCCTTTTACGCAGGAAAGTTTTTCAAAAATTTAAATTCCCACAAAAAGGTAGAGATACCACAATGCCGGAACACTGCTGAGTGTCAGTATTTTATTACTCCTCCCACCTTTTAGAAATTCTTTTTTTTTGCTGCTTCACACGTATTCACAGATATGAAATTTAAGAGAGAATTTTATTTTAAAAATTTGCGGGGGGAATCGGGTAGGTGCGCGGGAGCTGACGGTCTATTTAATACTTAGTTTATGACTATGTTCTGGTTGTAGTCCCCACTCCTTCCCGAAATACCAGAGCAAACTGCAAGTTGATTCAGGAAGAAGAGACAGTGTTACCTTGGGGAAGCTTTAGGGTCATTTTGACTGGTGATTTAGACTCCTTTTTAAAGGCAAACTCCAGGCTCATCTTTTTGAAAATCAGTGAATTCAGTGAATTCGTCTCTTTCAACAAATGTAGGACGTTCTTCTTGAATTTATTTAAATCTTTTTGAACACATCATTTGACTAGGTACTTTGTATTGAAATAAATTCATGGATGTTGTCAACGAGTTTGTACAACATCCTATGTCAGTGTTAAATTATAATAAACACATTGGAATTGGAAACGAAAGCTACTGCTGGGCTTTTTAATTTCCTGTATGATTTTATTTTATTTAACTTATTTATTAATTTTAGCCGAAATTTATTCAAGAATTTAGTGTATTGTCAATTGCGTTGTTAGGTAGGTAGGTATCATAAATGATCTAATTTTTTTTTAAGTGTGCGTAACAAAATTTTATTCTTTGTTTATCTTGAAAAAAAAAATTTTTTTTACGTAAATTGGAGCTACTATTATATCGCTAATAAATAACAGCGTTTTTCTCGAATCAATAAAAGCACGCGTAAAGTATACAGGGTGTCCGCCGGGAAGGTATACTACTTTGTTTTGCCGCCATTTTGGTAAACATTAGTCTTGACAGTTCATATTTGGCAGTCGTGAAGTAGACACGCGGCAAATTTATTATGGAAAAATATTCAATAAACCAACGTGTTTTAATCGTTAAAATATTTTATCAAAATCAATCATCGATTACTGTGACGATGACAATGTTACGAGATGGTTTTGGGAGAGCACATTTTCATTTGAATTGATATGTGCATAAACAGAATAGGTAGTCGGTTCTGGGCAATAGAAAACCCTCAAATTGTTCATCAGTCACCTTTGCATCCATTAAAAGTTACAGTCTGGTGTGCAATTTTCTTTGAAAATGAAAACGGCGTAACGGTAACTGTGAATGGGGAGCGATATCGTTATGATTGAAAACTTTTTAACGCCACAACTTCATGCTTTGGGCTTGATTAACATGTGGTATCAACAAGACGGTGCCACATCGCATAAAGCCCGGATTACAATGGAATTACTGCCACAACAAGTTATTTCAAGAAATGGTGATGTTGATTTGCCTCCACGGTCGCCTGATTTGACTGTTCCGGACTTCTTTTTGTGGGGCTATCTGAAAAGCAAGGTTTATGAAAACAAACCAGAAACGCTTGAGCAACGCCAACAAAATATTCGTGATGAAATTAATGAAATACCGCGTGAAATCTGTGAGAATGTAATGAAAAATGTGCTCAAAAGGGCTCGCATTTGTGAGACTAACAGAGGCGGACATTTACCTGTATTTACATTGTATTCCATCATAATTGCCGACATTAAATAAACCATTTATCAATATAAGATCCATTCTCTTTCATTTAATCAAAAATTATAAACAAACGAAGATATATAATATATAAAGTATACCTTCCCGGCGGACACCCTGTATAAAAAAGAAAAAAAATATTAAGATCCACCGGATAAAAAAGATTGTCTTACTTGTCGATTAGGCAACTCAAATGGTTCGGGTAAGTGCCTCACATGAACTCAACACCTGCCGTTCAAACAAACAAGGAAACAAAGCATTGCCATAGATGAAAAACGTTCTGTCAATATACCTACTGTGATATATCCAACTGAAAGGTACGCGACCCCAAATCAAATGATTTTCCTTAAGGTTGTTATAAAATCCTCAACTTTCCGCACCAACCAACAATAGAACCAATTGATCTTCCAATACGTTTTATTACAAATCAATCCATGTGTGACTTCCTATTCAGCCACCCCCGACTTCACTATTCAAATACGAGTCATGCTATAGAATTTTATTTCTTTTACGGTTTCGTGTTCGCCAGCGTCTAAGACCAATACAAAGAATCAAAAATGCTGCTTGCTTCTGCTGCCATGGCACGACAACAATGCAGTAAAAGCAATCAACCTTAAATCGTAACATTACTTGAATTCGTCCATTCCCAGCGAAGTCAGTTTTGAATCCTTATTGCAAAGAAACAGTTGAATGGATGGAATCCCACTCCAGTATTGTTATCCATTGAATTTTATTTGTTTCTTTAAAAGGCGCTCAGTTCTCAGAAAGACCTATTAAATATTTGTACAGCTTCCCTATCCTGCGGCACTATGTAAACACAACCAGCAAAAGAACGATAAGAGACACTATGGTCTATCCGACAAAATATGTTGCCAATGGAAGTCCACGCGCCGTAAGAGAGATCCTCAACGTTAAGGGCTTATATAGTTCGAATAAGTGAAATCGTTTTGACCGAGTTTGTCGGCGTGCTTGCACATAAAACCTCTTGTCTTGCGGAAACCTTAAGAAATATGAGATATTGGCGAAACTTACTCAGCGTGCTCTCTAAAAATTAAGGAGAATATTCCGCCCCCCTGATGGTCATCAGGATGTCCTGTTCCACTCGAGTATACTTGCGAAGGTCGCAAATTAAAGAGTCAACATCCTCATTTTTGATGTGTTGAGCACACACATCCGCCCCATGGACATATGAATAATTGATGGTTGAAATTTTAAATCAATTTCAGGCTGTGTAGTTCCATCGTGCAGATGACACCCTCGACACCTTCCCATGTTCACTTGAAGTTTTAAAAGTTTTGTCATGTCATCTCCGTTCGGTGCGAGGTTGGTTTATGGGGCAAAAAAAAAAAAAAAGTAGCTGTGCACACAAAGTCTGAGTGCAAACAGCATTAGATTCCAGATGGCATACGAATTGGAAACATTGTAAGCAACTTCTCCAGCACCATCAGCTGCATAGTGGCTCAGTCTGATGAAGAAGCTAGAATTTGTTTAGGTACACAAATTGGATGGGGAAATGATGAGGAGTACCTCGCCCTTGCTTTGGAATGCGTCAAAACCATTTACATGAAAACGTCTTCCTTTCTACCACACCTAGCCTGCTCGAACAGGATGTCCTGACACGTTAGTTTGCAGGCAACAACGTATTCGTAGGGTAATTTAGCGGATTTTCTTTTTTGCTTTGCCGCTCAGTTAAACTCCCCTCTAGGTCAAGGCAAGCGTCGGCTATAAAAAAAATGTCGGAATAACTTTGTGCTGCTTTGTGTTGCGTGTGCCGTTTGTGTGTGGCTGTAGATATTAACAGGAGTGTGTACAAAAAGCTGCAAAGAAGATTATTGATGCGGTTATACGTTCTGCTTTTTATTTTTGTCAAGCAAATTGTGACGAGCAACGACGCAGGTATTTATAGCAGATCGTACAATTGGAGATCGAGAGACACAAAAAAGAGTTAAATTTCGCAAAGAAAAACTAAGGCTTTGCTTATTTTATGAGAGAGCTTCTTAAGCCAGCCGTTTGGATAAAACATAAAATTGCCAGAGTTTCTCAATAACGACGGGTAGATGTTGAAATGATAATGATGATGATATGAAATGGAGTATAAACCAAAAACTTTTTTTCTTACAAAAGAGCCCTTGTATATCTGCCATTATTGATGGAATATAACATCGTTCAAAAATTCGCCGCGGCTCTTCAAGGTGGCATCTATTACACTGAATTTGAGCGATGGCATTGGTTTATGTTGGCTTTAAGGGCACCGGTCAGCATAGACCTGACTTCGTTGGTTAACGAACCTACGAGACTAGTCGCAGGAACCTGTCTTGATCACGTTTTTGGACGTCTCTCAAAAATTCCTCTTATTGATTGTGCTGGTATTGTCTTCGATCTGCATATTTCAGATCACTGTATGACAGGTATAGCGTTTAGTACTTTAAAAAGTAAGGAACAAAATAAATGTATTCCTGAATGTGGGATTGCTAAGATTGATTTCAACAAATTAAATTTCGAATTGCTTTATGATGAATGGGAGGAAGTATATGCTGAACAGAATCCTTCTTGTGCTTACAACGTATTTTTAAAGATTTTAAAAAATCGGATCAGCAGTTCAACCTACGCTGTTTGTAAGAAACAATCTGAAAGAAGATTAAAACCTTGGATTAACAGCATTCTGCTTAGGAAAATTAGGTTCAAACATAAACTAGGAAAAAAATGTCAAAAACATCCTTTTAACACAAATTTGAAATGCCGCTTTAAAAATTTTTGTCGAAAAGTTAATAAAGAAATTCGATTAAGTCGTGACAATTATTATCATAACAAGATAAGTAAATCTAGAGGTAACCTTAAAGAAGAATGGAATGTAATAAACAGTATTATAAATAGAAAAGTTAAAAACCAATCCAATGCAATTTTGCTTCAAAACGATAACACGGATATTTCTGATCCTAAAGACGTAGCTACTTTATTCAATACTTACTTTACTACGGTCGGAGTAAATTCATTTCCAAGCGATTTATCTTTGCCTTGTTTCTGTTGTACTAGCTATGGACTTTCGAACAGTGGCTCCAGTAGCAACAGTTTCTATTTTGAACCTATCTCCGGTTTGGAAATATGGAGAACTATAAATTCCCTTAAAAATACTCACTCTTGTGGAAATGATGGTATCTCGAACATTATGCTGCGAAAAATCGCGCTTAATATAGTAGATGTTTTAGCACATATATTTAATTTGAGTGTCCTGTCCGGAATATTTCCTGATCAACTAAAATGTGCTGTTGTAGTACCCCTATTTAAAAAGGGTAGCAAAAAAGATATTAAAAACTACAGACCAATCTCTTTATTGCCCTCAATTTCAAAAATATTTGAAAAAATCATTAAAAGCAGAATCTTATTATATCTTTCTAATCAAAAATTCTTTAGTCCCTTGCAGTTTGGGTTCCGATCAGGTTTATCGACAGAAGATGCTCTCCTGAACTTTTGCTCTTTTATACAGAAAGGTATGGATGGCAAAAAATGCTGCGGCGCTCTTTTCGTTGATATAACCAAGGCCTTTGATATGGTTAACCATAGCATTCTGTTGAGCAAGTTACATAGTTTAGGTTTTCGTGGTTCTATCTAGACCTGGTTTAAATCCTTTCTAAATGACAGAAAACAAAGAGTAAAAATAAATAATGTCTTAAGCGACTTGATGGAGATAAAGTTAGGTGTGCCACAAGGATCAGTTCTGGGTCCCATCCTCTTCTTGATTTATATAAATTCTTTATTTGAACAGCCATTTGTGGGAAAAGTAAATGCATTTGCTGATGATCTTGCAATTGGATATGATTCAGCAAATCTTCTTAATTTAGTTGCTGACATTAATTATGATGTTCATTTGTTAAGATCATGGTTTGCTGAGCATAAACTTGTTGTTAGCAATAAAACCAAACTAATGTTCTTCAGTATTGATGCAAACGAAATGACTGATATTAAGGTTTTGTTTCATTCTCCAGATTGTATTGGATTCAAACTATTTAACAGCAATTGCTCGAGTCTTGGTTCTTTTCCTCTTTTTGATGAAAATGCAATGTGTAATGAAAATTGCTTTAGTATTGAAATAGTAAAGGAGTTCAAGTATCTGGGTGTTACGATTGATCAGCATTTTAGGTGGAACCAACACATAACTAATTTAAAGCAGTATTTTCTTTCAATAATTCGTTGCTTTTACCGTCTTCGAAAACTTGTTTCGAATACCATTCTAAAAGCTGTTTACTACGGATTGTTTCACTCCAAATTAGAATATGGGATATCTTGTTGGGGGGGTGCATACCTAAACAAATTACAGCAATTGATTGTTCTTCAAAAATGTGCTGTAAGGCAAATCTGTAATTCTACACGCTTGGCTCACTCTATTGCACTATTTCGAAGAATGGGCATTTTACCAGTAAGACACCTTTATTACTTTAAGGTATTGAAGATATTTTTTATGAGATGCGGGTATATGCAAAGTCCTATACTAGACACATATAACTTAAGATTAAACTCCCGCTCTGTTTCTACACTACCTTTTCGCACTACACATTTTAGAAACTCCTACACTATCGTTTCGCGTAAGTTGTTTAATAATCTCCCTGAAGATATACGAAGCATTAGAATTGTACCAATGTTCTTAAAAAGTATAAAATCGTGGCTTCTTGCTTTTGATGTTAGTGAAATCGAAGTTTTGTTGCGCTATGTGGTTTGATTTAATCTTTGTTTTGATTTGATCTTTGTTTTGCTTTTATTCTTTCAGTCTTGCTTTGCTTTTAGTCTCTTATGTTGATTAAAAATAATTTAACTTGTCTCTTCATACATCTGTAAAATTGTTTTCTTGATTGTAATGTTAAATATGTTTTCTGTTCACCCCACAATTTATTATTTTAATTTATTATTTTATAAAATGTAGCATTATCTCTATTTTTTTCATTTAAATACAAATGCTACAAACTATTCTCTTTAATAAAAATAATGTTCAGTTAGAATATGTTTATAAAATTTTGTAAATGAGAATAATGAATAAAATTATACATATACATACATACATACATATATACTTCAGGAAGCCCCTCAAGAAAAAGTCCAGAGGTGTCAAATCGCACGATCTTGGTGGCCAATTCACGTCACCACTGCGAGAGAAAACCATACCATCAACGTTCGTGCAGAACGTCCATCGTGGCATCTGCTGTGTTACATGTGGTCTATCTCCATACTGTGGAATTGGGGCTAAAAGAAATCGCTTAGCATCGTCCTGTAGCGCTTCCCGTTCATGGTGATAGCTTCACCAATTACGGCCAAATGACGCCGCTGGCCCTAAATCCGCACCAAACAGTAGCTTTTATTAGACGCATTGCCACCTGGTGAATCCAGTGTTGGTTTTCGTAGTCCCATTCACTGAAATTCCGCTTCTAAGCATAGCAAGGAATGAAGAGTTATACTCCGCAAGAGCTTGGAATAATTAATGGATATTGTGAAGGAAGCGTTTCCTGGTCGCGTAATCTCCCATTTTGGCGATTTGGCATGGTCAGCAAGATCGCCCGATTTTGCCATCCCAGACTTCTTTCTTTGGGGCTGCTAGAAGTCTCGGGTTCATGCCAACAAGCCCCAGACAATCGCAGCCCTTAAACAGAATATGCGACAGGAATGCGAACAGCTATCACCGGAAATCTTGCAGAAAGTCATGGAAAATGCGAAACGGGCAGATATGTGTATCATCTTTTCCACTTAACGGAAAAATTTGTAAAGGTCCAAATAAAGATTTCCATCACTCCAAATCATTTTGCTTTATTTAGTAAAAAAAAGTAAGTAAAAACAAAATTGGATGATTAATTTTGCGCCACCATGCTTAAAAGAGACTGCCGTCCGTGTGTGCACTCTTGAACGGGTCCCTCGATTTTCACGATTTTAGGCTTGATGGATTTGTTTTGGCCCAAGGATGGACATAGGCTACTTTTTGTCGTGAAAAAAAAAACATTAAGGGAATGAGATTGGGGATCGAGGTTTGTAAGGGGTCATATAGGAAAAGAACCTTTCCGTTCGATTATTAAAAATGAACTCAACTTTATTTTTTCTTTAATTCTATCTTTACCTTAAGGCTGGTACGCAGCTGTTCCGGAACGAAAAATCCCATACAAAATGACACAACGAAATCATGAAAGAAAAATTTCGCTCTTTTCTTCGTTTTGCAGTACGCAGCTGCTGCGAAATGATGGCGGAAAAGTGGGTAATTGTAGTTGATTGCTTGGTACAGTTCTCCACTCTCTTTTCGCACACGTTTATTGTCCGGGACATTATTTGCTTGCGAAAATTTGACATTTATAGTGCAGTGTTACCAGTTTTTATGAGGTATGGAGCCAAATTTTAAAAGAGATGTTAAGAGAATTTAAAAAATATATAAATATAAAGATCAAAAGTGCGCATTTTTTTTTGCAATTCTTTAGGGTTACTTATTCTGATTACATTATTTTTAAAGACGACAATATTAAATTGAAAATAAAAGCAACACAACACATATTCATAATTGAGAGACTTTTCTATTTGGAATCCAATAAATATTGTAGTATATTCGATTTTCGTAATAGAAGGGATTCATTTAGGAATAAACTAATTCTGTTGTTAAGCTCTGGTGGCCGTTTTTAAGAATATGTTTGTATTAAGTAATCTAGCGAGAACAGTAGATGTACTAATTTGATTGAAAATAAAATATCAGCTGATGGACCTCTCCACAAATTATTTTCCGCTGCCTTTTCGCAGACGTTTCGCTGTCCATTTGGAGACCACCGGAAAATTTCGTTCCGGAACAGCTGCCTTCCAGGCTTTACATTACAAAAATAAACTTAAAGTAGGTCAGTTCAATAGTGCTGATAAATTTGAAAATGTTGAAAGTGCGTTGAAACGGATGTGCTGGGGTTAATGCGTGGTGCTGTGGACTGGTTGTTGTAGGTATGAAATCGGTGCGAAGCATTAAGTTATATATTATACTTTATATGACATTTGAGTGTTTCAATCTACACATTTTCAAACATTTAGGAGTTTTCGTCACATCGATACGGTAAACTACAGTTTTCGTAGCATTTACTACTGCTCTCAATAATGGAGAAACCTAGAAAATAAATTGCAAATATAACGATTGTAACGATCTTCTGATATACCCCTTTATACGAAGTTATATCCCCAATAATGCTCCATAAGATCGTTTCTCAGTTCGGAAAGGAGGCGATTAGCTACTTTTTTTCCATCTTAACTCACGTTTCTAACTGTCTACAATCGGAAAAATGTGTAATATGTGTCAATGGCACCCAAGACATTTAAGTGTCCTAACAAAGATATCATCTCCGACAATAATTGTTCGTTACGATGACGACGATGTCCTTCGCGAAGCCGTTTTACAGTCACAACATGCAATAAAAATCACAATCCAAACAAGTGCCTGATGATAATCACTTCTACATAATCACAATGTCCTACTGCGGCAGTAAGAAAACAAATATTATAATTTCCAAACTCCTACCGAAGAACAATGAAGAAGAACTGTGCGGCCTGATTAATGAGCCTTAATATACGAGTTGATCCAGAAAAGCACTTCCAATCCAACATCCAAAAGGACAACACTACACTTTCACGCAAATTTGTTTATTTTCCTATCTTATCTTCCACTCCAACAACAAGGACACTCTCGTAGTCGTAATGTTTCTATTGAGTGCTGGCTGGTGGCTCTACGCTCCACCGCTGTGCAAAATGAGTTCTTCCAGAATATTGTCTTTCTATTATTATTATTATTATTACTATTATTATTATTCGTCTTCCATTCGGCGATAGTGACCTTCTCCCTTCAATCCCGTTCTGGTGGCGAGGGCTGGCCAGAGTGTGGATGCTCCATTTAATTTTATTTACTTTACAGACAGCAACGAAAACCAGGCCGTGGAGAGTAAGTTTTCTCGGCTCAAAATATATTTGAAAACAAAACGGAAATCAATAAACCAACAAAGGACATTTGCGTGTCACGATTTGCTTTTCCTACCACTTAGAGCACTTCTTCCGCATGCGAATTTGGGGAGTGTTCGCACAAGTACTACAAAACGGTACCATTGGGGACAACTATATCGGTATACTCGTATAAGGAGTATCCTTAAATAGAAAAAATACTTTTCTGTTTATTTGTTTCGCCTAGAAGGTCGAGTGTATATTTTGGGATTTTTTCTCAATCCTCTTTGTGTTGATTCAAACAAAATTACCGTATAAATAATAATAAAATAACCGAAATGGTCAGTATGAATTGTTCTCCATAAATCTATTTTTCGTTTCCTTCCAAGAAGGACCCATAATAAGTCGTTTATCAACAACTGTGTATGGAATATTTTCCCCTCGACCAAAAACTGCGATACGTACTACAAAATTCGTTCGGGGTGTTGCTTTGATCGATGGTTATCAGGTGGAACAAAAGTTATACATCCTCGAATGGAGTTCGACACTTTGCTCGTTCATCTATAGATATGTATAGGTGCGATTTATATTTGCTTTGTTGTATCCTTGCGTTGAGAAATATTGCGATATGAAATATTGAGAACGTTTTTTTGTAAAAAAGAAAACCAATATGTAGTATGTGTATCTAACATATTGGATCCCATGAGGCATGAACTTGAGGGATGAACCTATGGAAGTAACACAATCACAGCATAGAGACTGCATTAAACTGATTCAAGAGACGAAGCTCATAAATCGAAGTTAAACGATTTTCAAGTATATCTACGTGAAATAAAGCCCTGTGGTATTTTAAATGATGGGCGAACGTCTTGTGAAATATATTATGTATATAAACTTATTTAAAAAAAAAAACTTCCATTGAATATGCATTCACAAAACTGTGTGGGCACTGATAAAATTCGTATAGCCTTCGACTTATAATAATTATCAGCCGCCAAATTCGACAACTGAAGGTTGTTTATAAAATGAAAGGACGTGTCAATGTGTTTTAATCATCATTATATTTATACATGAGCATCCAAAGTTTCCGTACACTTTTTTCGAATTTATTATGAAGTGAGTAGAATGAAACTTAGTGCATTCGAAAGGTGCTGTGCCATAGATGTGCACAAACAAAAAATTATTTGTACATGTCGCCATTAGGTCTGGTAAAATTAAGTTAAGAATTCGCCATACAAAATGCGTATCAGTTAAGCCTAGTATGCTGCTCGCGCTTAAATTAAGCCCCCATACAAAAATGTTTCCAAAGATAAATTTAAGCAAAGCAGTACGCAGTTCAAGCTAAATTTGTTAGCCGCTGTACGAAAAATCTCTACAGAATTTAAGTAGGCGTATTAATGCAAAATACATTTTTCCACAGCTAAATTTTTACAGATCAGGGAAAATATCGGTATTTAAAATGAAAGCAAAAAAAAAGTATGGAGAATGGTAAGTTCAATACAAAAGAATTCGTTGTTACTTTAATTTCATTTAGAAATGGAATGATTTTACGAGCAGTACCTAGAAGAGGTTTTTGAGGAAGTAAAAATAAAAAACCGAAAAAAAATACCAAGAAAACCATTTTTACCTCCGGAGAAAGAAAATTGTTGGCGGACCTAAATAAAGAACTACAGGGTGTTTTTTTTAGAGGTATAGAACTTTAAGTTGGCAACACTATTTTAATTGCAGGCCATTTTGTCAGCTGTCAAGTGATTTACTTTTAGTTTGGTTTGCTATTTCATCATGAACAACTTGACAAATGAACAACGCTTGCAAATCGTGCAAATTTATTTCGAAAATAATGGTTCAGTTCGCGAAGTTTGCCGCAAGCTTCGTTCATTTTATGGTCGACATAATCGTCCATCAGAGCAATTAATTCGGTTAACCATGGATCGTTTTCGCGAAAAAGTGGTTGAAAATTGGACCTCGAAGCAGACACGGCGGCCACATGCCCGAATTCATATTTAAACATTAATGGCATAAAATTATCCTTCCAATAAAGCCAAATTGATGGACATTAAAACGATTTTTTTGTGTTTTATTTCAATTCGAAATATAACTCTAAAAAAACACCCTGTACAATGTCAAAAGTAAGCAAACATTAAGCGAAGTGGTGGAGAGAAACATTGGAGAGGCGCTTAATTTTAGCTTTCCTGGAGCAGCAGTCTAGGCTGTTGAAAGCATAGTTGAAAGCATTTTTGTGACATTCAATTTGTCACCGCCATGTTGCCATAGTAACTCATTGAAAAATATAAGTCATCTTAGATTAAAACCTTTTTGAAGGACTCATTAGTCTACATTATACATTTACCCGTAAAGGCATGCAATTGACGTACCCCGAAACGTAAGCAATTGTATAATTTTAATTCAGATGCATATAGAGTCACTTTCGGCAAGGTCTTGAGCAACCACTTTCGGTGCAATGATTTTACTATTATTTTTCTACATACATATTTTAAATATCCAAAGTCTGCATACACTTTTTTAGTACTTTATAAAAGAAAGGAAGTGAAACCGAATTTAATAATAAAGTATTACATAGATACCTACATATAAAAGTTAGGATCGATTTTCTACCACGAGCGACACTAGTTTCAATAAGTTTACCAACGATTTTTCGTTAAAAATTTGTTTGAGTATTTTTAGATTTATCTTGTTTAAAAATGTATAATACTGTGCTTTCAATCCGTGGGAGTGTGCAAAATATACAAATGCAAGCAAAATGTGAGTGTAGGTTTATATTTAATATTTACAAATTTACTATGTTAAAATTTTTTTTTTTTTTGTACAAGTTGTACGACTTTCTATGGTTACTTGATATTTACTGCTTATAAGAAACAAATTTCTATGTGTATAGAGAAAATTAAGCACGTCAGAAGACATTCACTTCTCATTTTGGTTCACTTTTCTGGAGTGTACTACGCCACATGTACAACAACAGATTGTAGTATACAAAAAAAAACAGGGACGAATACAAAAAACTATTGTTTTAAAGTGAAAATCAATAAACTCCATTTACCAAGAACCAAGTTCTTATATGCAATATTGTCTGTTTCGAAGGAGTGGCGCAAGTTACATAAATTTGCAAGCACCAGCACCTTTGCCAGTGCTAGGAGATCAATACGACACGTTTGTCCGGTCAATAACTTCGTATTGACCAGTAATTTCCTCATTTCTTAGAATTTTATTTAGTCCAATAAAAATTGTAATATTCGCAGAAAAATGTAAAATCGCTGACATAGGTAGACATAGTCGATTAAGAATGCAAATAAGGTAAACCAATAAATAGAGGTGAACTACACAAACTATGTGTTGTATCCCGGTATATGTTGTAGAGTAATATACCCATAGAATATTCCAATAACACTTCTGTTGTTACAAATTGAATTTGCGATTTTTTTTAATTCGGCTTGACACGAGTCATTTCAGTCGCACGACCACGAGCCAATTTGTTTGCCTTGCTTCGAGTTTGCAAACGCAAAACATAAACTTCAGTCCATCGTCCACTTTTTACTGAGTAAGTCCTAGTGTAAAGTGTTGTAAAAGTATTTAGAAAAAAGTGTCGTCTATAATTTTGGTAAGCCATTTTAGTTTAATATTGTTATTGTTAACGTAATTGTGATTGCGATGTTATGTATTCAGTTGGATAATGTTATATTTTTGTCGTTCCATTTATTTCTCTATAGCTCCCCGTTTCCGTATCCGTTTTCTTTAGTCGGAAACTCTTTATTTTCGGAACTCTTGAAACAACTAGGATATAAGAGAACTAGGATGTTGCGAGAAGCCGTGTTTCCTGTAGAGGAATATGTCACGGTCACTATTTAGGTACATACTATGCTATTCGATATAACGAACTAAGATATAAATTGGATTAAAAACCATGGAAGTATTTAAATGGCAGGACCATCATCTATTTTTTTTTTTTTTTAAAAGTATGAAAATTTCGATCGATATAATGAATGACATCAAACAAAACATTATATCATTCGTTATACTGGACGTCCACTGTATTTATTTTATTTTGTTTATATTGACATACTTTTGTATTAATTTTTTTCAATTTACATAGTAAACCAGAAGATTTTTTTAAAGAAAAGATTTCCTGCACCGCTTTTAAAATTAAAAGAACAAAAACACTATAACTTAATTTAACATATAATTTGAAAAATTAAAATGATTCCATAACTACAAAAAAAAACAGTAAGTCCTCCTAAATTTATTTCCATTTGGTTCGAAATTGTTAATTGACTGAAGAAAATGATTTCTATGAAAATCCAAAGAAGTGAGTACTTGATATCAGAAAATGAACTTAATATTGATATTTCAAGAAAATTTTATAAATACATAGTCTGAATAATAAATGCACGATTTAAGAAAAACGCTATTGAAATAATAAAACAATAGAAAAGTTCTTAGGGTCACATTCCGTATTCAACATATCCTTTCTTTGATCAAGAATGATTATTTTTTATTTCAGAAATAAGTTATCGATTTAAGAAAATTGTTTCCGATTTCAAATACCACATGCAACAATGTAACCATGCAAACAGTTTCTTGGGTCAAGAAAACCTGTATAAACGATTTAAGAAACAAAATCTTTGGAATTGGAAGAAAATAATTCTTAAGGCAGTTGTTTTCTTAAAACAAGAAAAACTTTCTAATTTTTTTTTTCGATCTTGATTCATGAAATGAAAATGTTAAGAAAAAGAAATATTTGGCTTGGACCTTAACCGAAATTTTTGTCCTTGTTTTAAAAAACTTCTACTTCTAGTTTAGAAAATATTTTTTTCTCTGTGTATAGGGGGCCTTCAATAATGTTGAGACTCGATCGGTTATTCAATCCTCAAACAAGCTGAACACCCTCGCACATGTAGAAGGGTTGGAGGCTAGCTTTGGCAGCAGCACTGTCAAAAAACTTGTGCACCGGGGCACCCACCACACCGGTGTGATATCTCATTGCTAGACTAGTTCTTAACGAACTTCTGATTTCAATGGAGCGTTCGTCGTCTTACTCACTTCGGGAAAGTATACTCACACAGTACAGGGAAATAAATCCACGGGACTCATTTCACAATCAAGAAGGTTTAAATTCATATGTGGATTAAATTCCCGTGGGTTTATTTCCCTGCACCTCCTCAGACAATTTCTGATATCCTGCAACTCCTTCTGTGTAAACTGGTCTCCTGGGACAAAAGTTGTAGTCTTCCGTCAACGCGCCGAAGACAGAGTTGGCTCTAGTTTGTTAAAAGTGCGAAAAATCTGGGGCTGATACTAGACAGCAAGAGAAATTATTGCCGAATGTGCCAGGAAGCCGCTAGTGGCCTTATAGTCCTATATAGAAGGGCTCTCAATCAGACCGATTATTCTATACGACATCGTTGTGTGTCGGATGACCTTGGATAAGAGCACCGATCTAAAGGTCCATGAGAAAGGGCTTGCAATGCTTGTGCATCAAGGACACATTGAGGACATCTCCTATACCATCGTTTTCAAACAATACTGAACCTTCTTTCTCTAGACAGAGCCAAAGGAAGCACTGAAGCGGTCAATTAACGGAATGTATTACACAAAGACTCACTACCCATTTTCACGGTTCCAAACCCCTGGAGGAAGATGAAGCCGGGTTCTTCTCAGAACAACTAAATAGGGCCTCTCCTTATCCCTCCCAAAACATTGCAGTGTCTTCCAATCCAAAATCACAGCTATTCGTCAAGTTTCAGAGTGCCTGTCGGTAAGAACGGTATCACTAAGTGATATCGTCGTGTACAGCGACAGCCAGTCTGTTGTCAGATCACTAGCATGAAATAAAATCTAATTCGGTGGAAGATTACCTTGTACCTTTCAAGGAGAAAGCTGGACACGGACAGTACAACCTCACTCTTTGCTGGATTTCGGCAAGCAAGTAAAAGATGGAAACATCTAGCCTACTGCGATGTTACTACAGTCTCACATGGTCAATCCAGGATACTAAAATATCCAACTAGATTCTGCGACTCAACAGATCCAGTATACCAAAAGTCGTTAATGCCATTTCCGGGCATTGTATGGGCAGACATGCTTAAAGACTTGGACTGCTTCACACTGACTTTTACAGAAGCTTTAGAGACGAGGCGTAGGATAAGTCCATCACATACCTTCTCTGCAGCTGCCCAACCCTATAAACTTAAGGAAGGCTTACTTAGTAAACTTAGTTGGCTTCCAAAATGACTTAGCTTTCGACCAGTTTCAATATATTTGCATAGCAACAAAATATTTTTGAGCTGTATTAGCTGTTTTTTATTATCAGCGTGATCTGATCCGAATCAGATCACGAAAATAAAACAAAACGGATCATTGAAAAGTTAAATTTTGGAGTTGTGGTAACAGTTGCTTTCAAAAACAAAACAGATAATACAGGGTATTTCAAACTTCATATTGCCACCAGCCATCTTGCAGATATTCTTCTCAACGTGACGTCACACAAGGCACATGTCATTTCACTTGCAAAGTAGGGGGTGTTACCATATTTGAATCAAATTTGCATAATTTTTTTTTTCAAATATATTTTTATGAAAAAAATTTAGTATTTTCTGTTCAATATGCAACACATGAACAATAGTTTGCTGCTAGCACTTGAGTTGATCTTGGCATATTAAGGTCTGTCCAGACCACCGAAATATTTCAGAAATGTTTATGAAATGTTTCGGAAGCAAATCGGACAGATTTTATTAACATTTATAAAAGATTTCTGAATTTTATTTACTAACCCCCGTATTAATAAACACTGCGTAAAAGTTATCAACTCGTTATACAAAAATTTTACGTAACTGCTGATGTTTATTAATACGGGGGTAAATGTTTGTTAATCACCTTTATCCTGTTTTGGACGAGAAGAAAATAATGTGGTCGGATTATTAGCAGCGAGTAAAGTTTTTATTTTTGTATTTTTGGTCTTGGCAATCACGCGACACGCTATTTAAATCAAATAATCGTATTAAGTGAATCACTTTCTCATTAGGTATTCAAAGCTTTTCTGGACATTTTTATTTTATTTAAAAACAAATAATAATCGAAAAACAGCGCTCAGTTTCTGCAGGGATACTTGAAAAACAAAAATTATTTCCCATCACGATTGGGTAACTGTGAAACATTTCATAAACGTTTTTCTGGTGTCCAGATCCAAATCAGCAAAACATTTCTAAGCATTTTATAAGAATTGTTTTGTTTAATAAGTGTTTTAGAAATAAATATGGAACATGAAGGTATTTAATTGTTTATCAAATGATTGGCTGGTCTGGACATACCTTTATAGAAAGAGAAAAAACAAAATAACTCGGAATACGGACAGGGACTTTATTCGAATGCGAAAAAAATCATTTTGTGTTCCATTTTTTAGTCTGGCAATGGTTTACAGACACACCAACATTCAAGAATAAAAGAAACAACGCAGCCGGAAATAGTGGAATACATTTTCAGATCATGATTCGTGATCTCGATGAGAAGCAGGATCATGTGCTGTTGTTGAAAATGCATGTAAATCGATGATCTATATGGATCATAGCTGATAATAAAAAACAGCTATTCATATAGAACATCTAAGTAGCAATACCAGCACATATGCCGCGAGCGAAAAAAAATACGATTCCTATGTCAAAAAGGAAGTTCTCACCAAGGTAAGCAGATAATACGGGCGTGCGACCAGTTGGATGATGGCTCAGATTCTGTAAGGCGAAACGATCAAACGTTTTCGTGTGCACGATTGATTTGGCCTACATTACACAAGCAAATTCCTTCGTACACACGAAAACGTTTGAACGTTTCGCCTTACAGAATGCCGACCAGCTGAGTTGACTTTGGTTGTATTGTGTGCCTGCGTTTTTATATGAAAAGAAGGTAGTGTTGATGCAAATGCTTCTCAAACTGTGTTCATTTCAATTCGCAGACATTTAAAACCAACGTGGATCGGCATCTCATGTCTTTCCCATCACAGTTATTTGCTCATACTACATGATAGCCTCGTTGGTGCCTGCGGATCGTAATAAAAGAAGTGCATCTTTTCGATTGACTTCGACAAACTCCCTAGAAACCCTTAAAGTAATAGCTGTCTGTCCGATTTGCCTGTGCTTTCACTCCCCTCTGAGCGAAGCATAAATAAATACCAGCTAAACAAAAGCTTTCGCAAAGAAACTTGCATTGCCCGTATTTGTTAAACTACATCGTTTACTTAATCACTCGACTGCACCTACTGTGTAGTGTACGAGTCTTTATGAGATGCCCAAGAGTCGCATGTAAGCTGATTATAATCTTAAATTTAAGAAGAAAAAAATACATCTCACGTATAAGACAATTTTCGAAAGAATCAACGCCTACCTTCAACTACATTTTGGTGTCACAACAAAAACTCAATCACAATATTATTTCAAGCGACTGTTGATTATTCAGAGCTGGAGACTATACCTGTTGGAATTGGAATTTATTGCAAAAAAAAAACTTAACTTCTCCGAAAATATTATACTTTATTTGGCGAAACTTTCCGTTTCATTCAATGTTCCTCCTTATTCATGAAGTTATTACAATTATTATTATTACTTTTGCCATTGTATTTTTTTAGAAGAAATTACCCATTTTTTTTTTATTAAACCATTGCAGGTTTTCTTTTTGATGTGAAATACAAACAGCCAAACATAACAAACTCTAACAAGCCCAACCGCTGAGCGCACTAATTTCGCTTTCATTAATTTAATTACCTGAACCCCGCAAAAAAAAAAAAAGGAAAAAATGAAAATTTATTATTATAACAAACAGAAATGTTAAGTTATGGCCACTTTGGCATAATCACCAGAACGTGATATGTGACTACGGTTTGTTGTTCGTGGTCATCGTCTTTCTCTCAGTCATTTTTCTTTTCTTGTATATCCAAGTATCCACTATTTAGTTAGCGGTCAAGAGTTCAGTTTGCACTTTCGTAACTTTACATAATCGTATACCGAGGCAGATACCGAGAACAGGAAAAAAAAAATATTTTCACTTCATTTACAGCAAGATTCTGAGAGATCAGATCGATTGAACGAACTTACAGATAGAATGTTAAATACGAGTATATTAGTTATTATTGAAAAAGACTCTGGACTCTGGAGATCTGAAAATCATTTCAGGTCAAATGACCTTTTGGAAATTGAAAAAAAAAAAAAAAAAAAACGTTTCCCCGACCTAGAAACTCGAATTTATTCAAATGAATTCAGACTTTTACAAACACATAATAACAATAAGTAGACAGATTCTAACGGAAATTCAAATGCGCTATGGTCGGTGACAATGTCGCACAAAATCGCTTGAACTGTGGCTACAGGCAGACAGTGAAAGTTTGCCAAGAGCGAGATGAATTCTAGAAAGAAAACAATTTTGCTTTTGTTTAATACGAAACTCGAAGTGATTCCGGATAAGGCTGCTAGTTTTCGGGAATGGCATTTCTAAAAGCGGTTCAATTAAAAGTAATTATCTACCCATTCTAACAGATGATCACGATTTTGCTATGAAATTAAAAGAGGTAGGCATATAAAACAATATTAAGAGCGGACGTACAGATCGACCGACAATATGAAGATCTCAATCGTATTCAATGAATACTCGGTGTCAGTGCAAAAATAGTTTCACTTTCATCGTTCATTCTTCGTGCAGGGCTTTAAAGAAAGAAGTGCTGCGGGTATAGTGGTTCTGAGGTTGCGTGCGTCTATACCGTATTCCATCATCTTGCTATAGAGTATTTATGAAGAATATGTTGTGAAAGCATTGATTGCATCAGTACTTTTGTTTTCCAATTATTCAAACTACTGCAATAATATTTAATGTTATGAAAAAAAAAAAGGTACCTTAAATGAATTCTATTACCGCAACGCCAGCAACATTTATACATATAAGGTGGCGCAAAATAAATCACCCTATCGGAAGATGTTATAATATTTGCAAATGGCGTCGTACGTCAATCATATTTGACATTCGTGAACTAGACAGCTGCAGAATTAAGCAGCCAAGCAATGGAGAGCTATGCTCCGCGTGGAATAATTAATGGATATTGTGAAGGAAGCGTTTCCTGTTCGCGTGATCTCCCGTTTTGGCATGGCCAGCAAGATCGCCCGATTTTACCATTCCAGACTTCTTTCTTTCGGGCTACTTGAAGTCGCGGGCTTATGCCAACAAACCTCAGAATCTTTAAGAAGAATATTCGACAGGTATGCGAACAGTTATCCCCGTAAATCTTGCGGAATGTCATGGAAAATGCGATAACGGGTACAAATGGGTATCAACACAGGCGGCAGCCACATGACGGATATCATCTTTTCCTTTTTTTTTTCTGAAATATTTCCGAAATAGAAATTTATTTTGTTAAGAGGAAGAGGGGCTATTGTTTTCATTCATTGGAATATTGTTATCAACATTTACTTAGCTAAAAGCTTCATTTTTCATAAACAAAAAGATATTTGCAGGAGTTTAGAAGAGTTGCAAAATTGGTCATTTTTAAAAGTGTCGGGTAATGTGGACTACTACTCCGCACTACCAGAAATAAAATAATACATTTTAATAACTTTAGTCAATATCTCAATAATCCACATTAGTCGAAATGGTAGTGTTTTCAAGAAAATAAAATTTTAAGTAAATACTAAGTAGAACTGTGAAATTTGACTTAAATACCAAAAATATAATGTCTCGGAACATATAACAGCTAATGGAATGCAATTTAAATTCAATACATTTTACACGATTTATTCATCGCCAAATTAATTAACGACCTCACTACAAAACGACAAAAACCGTATTGCGCAAAAACGAAAGATTAAGAGAAGAATATAGGACCGGAATTGGTTCTCTGCATAGCTATGTCAACTTACGTGTATTACGTGTAGATATATTCTCCTACTCTTGACAGAAAACGAGATATGGCGGTGGTCCACATCACCCGCCTAATCCACATTAGCCGAACTTATACTCTAATTGAAAAACGAAATTGGATGATAGATTTTGAGCCACCCTATACATACACACAAGAGGCATCAAGATTGCATGGCCAGAGTAATATTCTCTTTTCAGATTTTACAAATAGGTACGTTCGATAAACACCAAAATTTCAATTCTGTTATTTTATCTACCTTAGCGTAAACTTTTTAGCAAATGTTTCAACAAAACAAGCGCCATAGCTACGGTGACCATTTTTTCAATCACATAAAAGAGGACTTTTTTTTAAGTAAAAATACCTATACAGTGAAAAATGGTTAAAGCACATTTTAACTATCAAAATTTGTAGGTTTTTGTATAGCTGATAAAAGGAATTGACTTGATCTTTGAAAATGAACACAAGTTTACCATCTAACTCCAGCTTTGTACTACTTGAGAAGGTACCTACTTCTCAAGTAGGTACCTTCTCTCTCGCTAATTTCTTATGGTAGCATAAACTAAGTATTAAATAGACCGTCAGCTCCCGCGCACCTACCCGATTCCCCCGGCAAATTTTTAAAATAAAATTCTCTCTTAAATTTCATATCTGTGAATACGTGTGAAGCAGCAAAAAAACGAATTTCTAAAAGGTGGGAGGAGTAATAAAATACTGACACTCAGCAGTGTTCCTGCATTGTGGTATCTCTACCTTTTTGTGGGAATTTAAATTTTTGAAAAACTTTCCTGCGTAAAAGGAAAAAATCTCTTAATGGACTAACAATAATCTGTCAGAAAAACAGTCGAACTACATTTCACTATGAATATCAACGCACTAAATGTACATAAAAAAGAGATTTGCCTTAAGCAAAAATTTCTATTATCAAAAAATTATCATTATAATGCTAGCAAACTGCGATTTTTATACTGAAGATTAATTTAATATGATTTTCTCTCCGAACAATACAAATTTTACTTCTAAAAGTATGTATTTTCCATAAAAAATCTAAGGGAATTTGAGTTTAGTGAAAAGGGAAAAATTAACACGCTTCTTGTGAAAAATAAAGTGAGCGTGCTGAGAACACTGACTGAGAGTTAGTGTATTTGGTGAGTTTCTGTCAGCTGATGGATGCGTTCTGAGAGTTTAAGCTCGTTGTTTTATTTCACCACGAAAACATGTAGATATTCTACGAAATTTATAATAGCGAATGTAATCAACATAAATAAACAAATGAATGATGTGTGAAATAAAATAAGATATTTTTGTTCCTATAATTATTGTGTCTGTTTTCGTTTGCTGTTTCTGGCGAAAAATTATTTCACCGTGAATGTCCACAGAAAAACGGCAAAGAATTTAAAGAGAAGAATTGATTACTACTATTAAGATTTGAAATAGTATGAGTTTTTAGTTATAATCTTTTCATGAAGATTCCGTTTATTAAAAAAAAAAAAAAAAATTATTAGAAAATTTGGAACAATTGAACAATTAATAAAATTACATTTGAAATCAATTGCGTCAGCCGAGAATATGAATAATGTTCATTTATAATAAGAATAAAAAGTCTAGTAGACACAATCAACGAAAATTTGTATTCCGAGTTATTTTGTTTTTTCTCGTTCTATAAAGGTATGTCCAAACCAGCCAAACATTTGATAAAAAATGAAATACCTACATGTTCCATAAATATTTCTAAAACACTTATTCAAACAAAACCATTTTTATGAAATGTTTTGCTGGTTTGGATCTGGACACCAAAAAAAACATTTATGAAATGTTTCACAGTTCCCCAATCGTGATGGGAAATTATTTTTGTTTTACAAGTTTCCCTGCAGAGAGTGAGTGCTGTTTTCGATTATTATTTGTTTTTAAATAAAATAAAAATGTCCAGAAAAGCTTTGAATACCTAATGAATGAGAAAGTGATTCATTTAATACGATTATTTGAATTAAATCGCGTGTCGCGTGATTCCCGAGACCAAAATTAAACATTTAATAAAAAAATTTCAGAAATCTTTTATAAGCATTTATAAAATGAGTCCGATTTGCTTCCGAAACATTTCATAAACATTTCTGAAATGTTTCGCTGGTCTGGACAGACCTTAATATGCCAAGATCAACTCAAGTGCTAGCAGCAAACTATTGTTCATGTGTTGCATATTGAACAGAAAATACTAAATTTGAAGATGTCTCCGCTGTTCGTTTTCGCAATGTCTGGAGATTCGACATCTCCAATAGATTTATGTAGGAGGAAAATTAACTCCTATGTTCGAAATAACAATAAATAACATGATGCGGACAGAAGAAACTGCTTTTAAAATCCTTCAAATCTTGAGCTTCCAGATTCGTAGACATCGGACACCAAAAAAAAGGCTACAATAATTCGAAATAAGTCGGAAGGCAGAAAAGTAAAGTTTTTTGCCGACCTCTCCATAAGCTCCTTTTTAAAACGTTTCATAAGTCTCAATCGGCTTCTTATCTCGCTAACAATACTTTCGAAGTGAAGGTTAAAAATAAGATTTCTGTCCAAGATTAGACCAAGATTATTAAAGTAATAAATTCACATGTTTCGATTTTTTGGCGCCTTATGATTAAGCTGCATGTTATTGTCGCTACATCATGCCCGTGTCAATATAGGCTTCTATAGGTATAAAGGTTACACTTATCCACAAATAGCAATTTTAAAATATTAACAAACAGACGTAATTAATTTTTAAACATCAGGAACAGAAGTGGACCAAAGTGGCTACCTTGAGGCACACCTGCATAGACGACAATATTTAGAGACAAAGAATGAATTTTACGTTTTGTGTTACGGTCTTTGAAATGAGAAGTTCTAAACCTGAAGCGAGAAGCACTCGATGGGTAGAAGCAATAAACCAGATTCGTAGACAAGGTAATTTCAGGCAGCCATACTCGAAAATGACGCCACCAGACTGTACTTTGAAGGCAGTGGCGCAAAAGTGTTTTTTTTTAATGTCCAGAACTTGCCAGCAGAAGAGTTGCATTCAAAATGGTTGGAAGTTTTTTTTTTTTAATTTCTCCAAAAACTAAAGAGTCGAGATGCAAACTGGGCAACTTGTCTCACAAAATGTATAATCATCACGAACGCCTCTTTCATTTAAAATAAATATTTCTTATGAGCAAAGCACTTCAATCTGTTTTTGAAACACTTTACAAAAAAAAAAAGAATTTTTTTCATGGCCTTCATTTGTCGATCCGCTAGCTATGCGAAAAGCATTTGAGCAACTGGAGCAATTGCTACAGAAAAATAGCAACTATCCACTATGTTTCAAAAACCGTTCAGATAAACTAGGACACCCAAAAAGTAATATCTAGGTATCCAAATTTAAAGTGCTTGGCTGTAAATGAGAGACCCCACTCAAAAGATCAAGATCCACCAAAGAGCCAAATTTGATAAACACACCTCGACAGACTCCGATTTTTTCTTTCCTATGCAGAGTTTTTAATGCCCATCCCCAAATTTCTTAAGTACTGTCGTCTTTCAGACGTATTTTCTATCGACTTATCTATAAGTCTTTTGAACTGTCGTCGTCGTAAATGCCATCATCAGAAGAAGGAAGTAAGCAGAGAAAAACACAAACAAATCCAGGTCATACTCATCTGAGCATAAAAGTTATCGAAAGAAATGAAAAAAACAGATTTATTTCTGCAATAAGTCGCCCAAAAAACACCATCACCATCATAATCGACAGCTTCCCCCTCACCTGGGTCGTCATGGTTTTTGTTTTTATGTTTATTTTTATTTTTATTTTCTTGCACGACAAAAAAAAACCCCCAAGCAACCAAAATCATCCAACACATCTCTGCACCAGCATCTCCAGGGCAGAGCAGTATCAAAATCGAAACCAAACTCACTTCTTGTCTTTCAATACAAAAAAAAAAAATATATATATATATATCTTTGGCGCACAAAAACTCTACCGTTACTGTTGCTGATTGATCTAACCGAATATACATCGGCTGGTTTCCTTCTCTTCTGGTTCTTGTTTGCCGCAGCGCCGTATCGTACCAACGAGCCAGCAAGAAAATTAAAAGAAAGTTGCTTCCACCAGAAGCTCTGCTCTGCGCCACAACCACCACCAGCCACCACCACCATCACTGTACAGCTGCGAACCATGAAGTGTTGTTCTCTATGTCGCATTCGGACTAGCCAAGGAAGGCAAACAAAATTCAAGTATCTTCCAGATGCAAGTTAAGCAGTTGGCCATCAGTTTAAATCCAACTGTGCTCGAAGAAGATACACTCTTGCCATAAGAACCCTATCATATAAATATTGCACAGCGAGTGTGGAACGGTGCTAAGTGCGCGAAAGAAAGTGCAACAGCGAGAGCCTGTCTTATTTATTTATTTAATTTTTTTTAACTTATTTAACTTATTTTTAACATTTGTGCCGAAATAGTGTCATTGAGTCGGGAAGCATGTCGAGATTACCGTGTGTGCTAGTTCTACTGACGCTGGCGACCTACTCTAGAGTGGCTGACTGTGAACAGAATGCCACTGCAACCAGTCGCGGTGCACGCCAAATAGACATTCCGCGGGACTTACGTGTTGTGAGAGTATACCTCGATCAGAATCAACATCTGCGTAGACCGCCGCCGCCGTCGCAGGTTTCAGCGCGAAGTGATCATTTCCCCCAAAGAATCGGGCCCGGTCCAGGTGCGGGTCCGTTTGGCAGGCCACCCTTTGGCAGGCCGCCACCGCAGCCACAAATGTCGTATATACGGCGAAGGGTGCACCAAGGGCCACCTGGTCCACCACCGCCGGGAGTGTTTCTCCGTCCCAACGGACCTCCGCCGCAGTACAATAATTTCCAAGCGCCCAAGAACACCCGCTACCCCGTGGATAAGGGCCCCTATGTGCAGAAAGGCGCTCCAGTGAATTACTACCGTCCAGGGCAAGGTCAGGGACCTGTTGCGCCGAACGCGAATGCCATTCCCCATCAGCAAGGGCCGAATTTTAAGCCGTCTCCTATCTACAACGGCGAGGTGATAGTTCGTCACCCCACAGCAGCTCCTTTCGTCGGTGGAGCACAGCCGCACCCCCAAAAGCAATCAGACGATGCTATTGACATTCAACGTCAATATAAAGCTCAGCCGAACCGTCCTCCATCATCACCCCACATGTACGCGGTACATGAGGAGAATGACAACGAACTGGATAGCGCCTTTCCCCATCCGAATATAGGTGAGAATGCCATGAAGGAGGCCAAGCAGTACCTGAACTTCATGAGCTCCAGCGAGTATTTTCTACCGAAAATTGAACCGGATTACCGGAAATTGGATCAGGCCAAGCAACAGCGCCAACAGCAATCACAATCTGCGGCTCTCAGTACTTTTCAGCAGCAACAGCAGCAGCAACAGCAAATACAGCAACGGAACTCTGAATCAGACTCAGGCGGCCTCAATGCGGCATTCACTGTGAACGCACCGCTGCGGGTATCAGCTTCCCTGTCGTCATCGCAAACGCAGTCTCACCAGGCGGGCAGCAACAGCAACACAGTATCCCCAACATCCACATACCCTAGTCGGCACCCAGCGCAGTCGAATTTGGGAAGCTACCAGGCGGACAGCAATGTCTTTGTCGTGAACTCGGATGGCATTAAGAATGTGCATCACGTTGTTCCGACCTCGTCGTATCCGGAAAGCAGCCATCAACAGCACAAGAGCATGGCGACTTTCTCGAGTGGTCTGCGACCGATGGTAAAGGAGCGTGCCCCTGACCCAGAGAGGGTCGAGTTCACTGAACGCGATGCCATTCATGTGTCATACACATCGAATCCAATGGAATCAATGTCGCGCTACGGAGGAGAAAAGCAGTACCAGCAGCTACTCAAGCAGCAACAGCGTCAGCAATCACAAGCCGATCGTCGCTATGTAAATTCGACGCCCATTCATGAAGACGACGAGGGCGAGATGATGCAGGCGTCATCGGTAAGTGTATAAATTTGATGTGAACCCGATTATTACAATCATGGTGTAGGGCAAACCTGTGTTCCAAATGGACTCATTTCGAGACGCGTTCCTTGTCCCACTTACCCAGTCATTGCAAAGCACAATTAAAGAGCATTAAATGAAAGAAACAAGAACTTTCGATTGTTAACGACCACGACGACCAGCGTTTGGGTGATTGATACGTGTACGAGCGGGATAGCTGCAGAAGTATGAACATACTTTGAGAAAATTTAATTCAGCACGAATAACAGTTGAAACAAGACTAATGACTGGCTCAGTGCTGATTGCTGGTAACTCGTTCGTGCTTGTCCGATGTCGTTCTCCGTAGCGATTTTGATGGGTTCACCTTCACAGTGGCGTGTTCTTTTATTTCAAGAAGTGGTGCTTGAAGCGGAAGGACTTTGTCCTTGTTTAGTGCAAGTGTCGCCAACGGGTTTTAGAGCAAAACCTTTCCTAAATTGGGTCTACCTGAAATTCAATGGCAGCATTTACAAATATTTCTATTTCTATTTCTTCTGTGAAGAGTCTTTTCGATTCGATAGTTTTTGGCTGACTCATATGGCAGTGTTGATTGAAATTAAGCGGTGATTTTGGGTTGAATCTACTACCGTGCAGGGATGGAAAAGTCGATACAATTGTATCGAATTCGAAACTCATCCTGTTCTGAGTCTCAAGTTCAGGGCCATATTTTCAAAATGAATGAGCAAATGGAGAGTATAAAGCCTGAAGAGCTCATAGATTAAAAATATAAACAGTTTATTTGTAGGTTTGTATAGTTTTGCTAGGAAGTCATTAATGTTTCTTTATGTTAATGTTTTGTTAATTTATTTTTGTTTATGTTTTTGAAAATAATATATTTTGAATTCACTTCTGTATACGAAAATAAGTTTTCGATACAACTGACTCCATTTCAGTACAAATTACAACAGTTTTCAGTACAAATCGAAAATGACATTTTCCATCCCTGCTACCTTGCAGCCAAAGTAGAGGTATACGCGATGTCTGAAGGGAGAATGTGGCCATGGGCGGTTGCATTGAAATAGCAATTATAGAATTACCGTTTAAAGCGCTTCACTTTCCTGAGTGGTGTCACTGAAACTCCGACGTCATCTACCCTGGTGGATAGTTTTAAATAAAACACACTCGCACTTACTAATAAATAAATGCACACAAGTTAAGTAGTTAGCAAACGTCAGTTAGCATGCAAAATGTTGACTTAACTGCCGTGTAACCAGTTGTTAACTTTTACGCAACTTTAGACGAGGAACGGTCGTTTGGTAATTTTAAAATTTGTTGTATAGATACCTGCGACTCCGATCGCCTCGAGGATTGCATTCAGAAAAAAAAGAGTGATTAACCGATTAAACCGAAGTAGAGTAGGTACGTAATGTGACAGCTCGTTTTGAGAAGATGAACAAAATGGTTGCTTCTCCGATTTATGGAACGCAATCTCGGAATACAAAAACAATTCTTTTTTGCTCTTATGGATGGCTTACATTTCATGTACGATTAATTAACAATTTTCGTAGGTCTGTTCCTTTACTTTTAATTCTTACGAATTTTTACTCAATCCCGTTCCTTAACTCGAAAAAGTCGTAAAAGAGATCAGCATCGAGAGAGCAAGAAATTACCCCTCCACTGAGAATCTTACGAATTTTTACTCAACAAATTTCTTGGTGTAAGAATGGAAAAAGCTGTCATTAACAGCTGCTTCGAAATTTCTTGTCCTATTTGACTTTTTTTTTTGACTTCTTGTATATTAAAATGGTATCAACAGGCGGAAGAATAAAATTGAATTGGTGGCGACGAGATTCTTCGCTGTAAGGAGTAAGAAAGGACAATCTCCTCCACGTAATTTTTAATGCTGTTCCGCATTTTCTTCTTCTCGAATGCTTGTAGTTCAATCAGTATACAAACTCTTCCATATACTCGTATTCATGAATTCGATTTCGAATTCCGAATCACTTTCATCGCTAGGTAGATAAATCAACTAATGTTGTTCGTAAATTAGCAAATTCTTCCAGTTTATCAGATATTTTAACGACTCTTCGTACCACTTTTTTTAATTTTTTAATTTTATATCTGTCCTTTTTCATAGATTCTACAAAAGCGTTCCCTAAGTTTTTCGTAAGTGTCTCTCTCTGTGAGATTATTTATACCCACCACTGCCATTTTGACAGTCTTTTCCATTCTTACTACAAAAGTAAAGTAATAGACCTCGTGTAACCTCCTTTACCTCGTGCACAAAGTAGCTGTACCGATGAACGAGTTGTCAAAATATTTCATTCACAAAATATCTGACAGTGCATCATATTTACCTAAAAATAAGACAGCTCTTACCAGAGACCATTTTTGTTTTTGGACATTGCCCTTGGTTAAGCGAGCTGTCAGTGTCACCACAAAAGATCAACGCTTTTCAATTTGGAGCGAGGTAGGTTAAAATTGAAATTGTCTTTAGAAACATGATTCACCTTAGTGTCTCTGACACACAGAATTAAATATAGTGTAGGAATGGGATTCATTCTTTTATTTATGCGTGTACGTACTACCATAGTTGATAATCTTCACAAAAATTTGTTGTTTTTTCGTAGAGTCTTGCGAGGAGGCCAAGATAATAATAACCTTTAAGTTATTTAAAATAAAATAATGAAGGGGGGATTTACCTTGGTATCCTCAACAACAAGTTTTGCGTCGAGGAAGCCACTACAAAGTTTGACAAGATGCGCTAATACTGTAGTGACTTCAAAGAATACTGTCATAAATATTTAAACAAAAAGTTACTCACTCTATGACGTAGAATGTGAGCTTTTTCTTTTCGCTGTCTCAATACAAACTTGTATTCACTCCCTAATTGGGGTAGATTTCATCCCCTAAACAAATAACAACTTACGACCTTCCACCTCACACAAAGGTATGGCATTCATTAAAGAGTGTAATGTCTGTCCTGATCCTGACTCCTGAGAGAACTTCTCAATTCAGTAGTTCACAAAATAAAATAAAATTGGTCGTCCCTCGCAGTCGTCCTTGAACTGAACGCCACCTATCGTACGGGAAGTACTTACTGTACCTACGTACGTATTCTCTCTGTGATTTCTGGTGAGACTAAGCTGAGCATATTTATTTTAAACAAAGTATCGACTTATCTATTCAACATAGGTATAAGCAAGGTTATTATAAGGAAACTTTCTCATTCATCAAAAGTTTGGTTGGTTGTTTTCTTATTTTATAAGGAATGCTTGTATGTTCATTAAATATAGGAAAAGTGTTTAATAAAATTCACTTTTGGGTTATTCATCTGATTTGGGAGTATATATCAAATTAAAATGTGAGTTTTGATAAGTTGAATCCGTCAGTAACAGGCAATTGTCGCAAGTTCTAGTTAAAGCAGTGGTTCTTAACAGGTGGTCCGCGGACCACAGGTAGTCCCTGCAAGCATCCGAAGTTGTCCGCGACGCCAACCGAAAAATATTAAACAAACTGGTTTTGCCAGTAATTGTGTTGAAATGCGGAAAATGCTGAATCACTTCTGTGAGTCCAAATTTCAAATAGCTACGTTTAACTTATTTGGTAGATTTTTTTCGCAAAACTAAATAAATTGAGCCTTCAACTGAGGGTCAGGAAATTTTAAGTTGCAAGGTACCAGCAATATATTTTTATATGAAGATAAAATCTGTGCATTTATCACGTAAATTGAGCTATGCATCAATAAAGTCGAAAGAGATAACTTTTCTGCGTTTGATACTCTGAATCAAAAATTATTGACGGACAGTGTGCTGAGACTAAAGGAGAAGTACAGAATAATATTACACTCTTTTGAAAAACTTAAAAGTGAATGCACTCCCTATTTTGCTGACTGCGAGGACAATGGTTTTCGGAAACTGATTCGCAATCAGCGTTTTTGAGGTGCCTGATGAAATTCAAGAAGAAGTCATTAAAATGCAACTTGAAAGATACATTCGAGACAGGAATTGATCTTGAAGATTTTTGGAGCCAAAAGGCAATTTCTTTCCCAAAGATTCGAGAAACTGCTATAGGTACGTTACCTAACTCTTTTTATCGACCATAAATCGGTTGGATACCAATGGCGACACCCGTTTGACTTTATGCAACATTGAACCGAGGATACAAAAGTTTGTAAAGAGTATGAAGTCACAAAAATCTGATTAAAATAAAATACTTATTTTAAATTGTCGTAAAAAAAACTAAAATACTGTTGGCTTTGAAAAATTGTATTTATAGATAGAGCAAACTTTTATTCATTTACTTTTACATTTACTGTATATTACATCTAAACAGTTGGTGGTCCATGGCAAGACAGAAATTTTGTCAAATGGTCCCTCACACGAAAAGGTTAAGAACCACTGACTTAAAGAGTTAAAAGCGCCTGCTGTACTTTTTCATAAGCCCTTACACTTTACAAGATTTTGATTTTCTGTTTTCTGATCTGTTAGGGCGTTAGGCTATTATTTTCGACCGGAATATAATAGTGACGCCGGTTTCAGGTGTCTATGACTAGAAGTGGGGGGCGTGGTAGACCGATATCTTTACATAGATAGCTATATATGTAAGAATTCAGAGATTTGGTTTTGAATTTGTATTAGCAGCTGTAACAAGCTGAATATCCCGATGGACGCGTGTTGGGGTGCAAATGAAGTGGGAGTTTCTGATTGTGTAAGCTCCAAGTGGGTAATAATTGCTTAAAATGAGTTTAGCGTCGCTGTTATCGCATTTTTATTGGAAGTGGGCCATTAAGATTATTACAAAAATAGACAAATTTGAATACAGAATACGAACTCGACCGAGCGCCCAAAACCGTCGATATGGAAATGGAATGAATATAATCTACTCTAGCCACCAACTTCACCCAGTCGTGCTAGCATGTGCAGAAACTTTTCGAAATAATACGTTGTTCAAGCATGAGTGGCTGGGATTTCACCGCTCATTACAGTAGGGACGTGAAGTTGAGACCACTGTTGGTTAACACTATTACAAGTGTTCTCAATATGATCCCATACCTAGTGTTAACCAACATTTATTACGCATTTTGATCCAAATCATTAGAGTGGTTTTCGTAAAATTACGCAGACAAAACAGTTACAAATATTGCAATTTTTAGCTCGAAAAACACTACGTTCGTTCGCGTACGCGATTTGAATCGAACGCAATCGATATAAATCGATCGCAATCCCACAAAGTCTTTACACGTACTCATCAAAAATGACAGAAAAAGAGAAAATTAGCAAAATAACGAGTAACAAGCAGTTCCTCTCCTGGCACGAAACAGCTCAGAGAATTTCAACCGGCAAGTACTGATAAAAATGTCAAATGCGCAAAATTGACAGAAAACAAATTCAAAACCCGTTTTAAAAATCAATTGTACACAAAAATAAAATATCTGAAAATAAAGAAAATTCGGTGGTGGCCGAATGTTCTCCTATAGAACGTTTCATAAGTTGCAAATAGGTAAGTTATAAATTAATTCGTAATATGGAATATATTTCAAAAATGTAAGTGGCTCAAAGTAGTTCGAAGTGTATCCACGTACTTTGGAGTATATTTTCAGCTGTCTGAGAGAGTTTCACTCAATTCTTCGAGTTTGACAAATTTTTAGAGCTGGGCTCGTGAAAGTACGCAAATGGACCTACTATTGCTTAACTTTTTAGCAAAAAACTGAGTTTTATATATTGCTCGAGTTGTAAGCATTAGGTACTTCATTTTCGATATCAGCACTTTCCAAAATTAATGACAATATTTTTAAAAGTGCCTTTTTCAAAAATCCATTGTCGGATAATATAGAGAAAAACTGAGTAGGTATGATATTAAATTAGAAATGACAACATTACGTTAAAAAATAATTTTTGTTACAATCGTAACGACCGTTTTCGATATGCGTCTAAATTTCAAAAGCACCGTTATTTGACTTTTAGCCAAAAACTGAGTATGTAGTCATGTTAACCTCACCTTTTAAAATTTCAATTTTGGTTGAAATCGTTAAAGAAGTTTTCGAACAATTCAAAATGTAAAACAAAGAATTCTAGTCCTGTCCTATCCGAATTTCTACATATCCGTAAATTTTCTTTTGAGATAAATTTTGTCTGTTGGTCTATTGAAAACCGACAATTCGTAATCCGTTTATACTGAGTACGTATTATTATTCCTGTGCGTTTTGCAAATCATGATTTTGTCAGGAAGTTCAACCGATAAGAGTTATATAAATACGATTACCATCGTCCTACCTGCTACACATACTTTAAGTGTATATCTTCTTAGCAAACTCAAACAATTGAAATGGGTGAATACGATTTTGGAAGAGCTCTCAGGCACGACGGTGTGAATAATTCCTCCTGCTTCAGCTTGATATAGGCGTATCAAGGCAAACTTTCTCACAAGGTCTCTCTTAAGCCGACTTTAAATACTTTCAGCTGCTGACAAGAATACGCACTCGCAAATACTCTAAAAGAACATAAATATATGTGCTCTCACGCCCACATCCCATAGGAATATGATGAATTTTGATCCATTGAAAATCCAAGTGAACAATGTGCCTTTAAACTGTTCCCTCCCATCAGTCACGTTATTTATATAGATAAGTGCGTCAGTATATTTATCTACTTACCCACTATTGAAATGAAATTCCTCTAGTCGACTAAGTTAACAACAAACACAACAACGATTTCAATCTAAAGTCAACCCATTTCGCATTCTTCTCTCCCAGCAGGATATTTACGGTCGTGTCAAGGTTAGCCCCACTGAATCCGCCCCAAGTCCCAGCGTAGAACAAAAAGACACCGAAGAGTACTGCGAACGGATATGCTCCAACGTACAAGACGAAGACGAAGAAGTCGTATGCGGCTCTGATGGATTTATGTACACCAGTGAGGCTCAGATGGAATGCTATGCATCATGTTTACATATCGGTGAGTATACCACCCGCTCCTTCAGTCCCGTCAGCGTCACACAAGCTGGTGTAGGTAACTTTCAAGTTGTGCTGCCAAGGCAAGTGAATTAGCATAATAAAGTTTTGTTTGCATGCACTTTAATTCACGGACAATAAGTTAAGTCTTATGTCCGTACCGTATTGCTACCGGTGTTGGTTGCAATCAGTGATGCCAACTGAGGCATAATTATGTCTTTTAGGCATAATTCCAATGCTTGAGGCATTGAGGAATAATTTTGAGAAAAAATGCATTAATTTTTGTGAAACGTTTTTACAATCAATCCATACAAATAATTTTTTTATTTTGGCAACCTGGTACTTTGATCGAAGTCGCATCACTCATTCATTCATTCGCAACTGTGCGTCATACAGCCAATTCTCAACTTGACTTACTCGAAGTCAAAGAAAATTGTATGCAAACAAGTGGGAACAAAATCCTCTGTTAGCTTCTCGGATTACAGAGAGCGAAAAAAAGTTTTAAATATCTATCGATCAACCCACATTTCGTTAACAAATTTTAATCAAATGGTACGGTTCAATTTACCACCATAGCAAATTATACAATTTTTATCTTCTTCGCCAAAAAGGAACATATTTTTTTAAAAAAGCATAATGTAATTCGGACTGGCATCACTGGTTGCAATTATGACTATTTTACTTACCGCTCAAGATCACTTGCCGCACAGCGCAAACCGCACAGAAAACTAACTTAACAATTGAGTGAAAGCGTAATTGGCCTTAACAGATACAAAGTCCGTGTGCGGAGTATTTTGTACGTCCGCTGATTCGTTAACAATGGGTTCGTCGAGTGTACATTGCGGACGAATTGTGCTAGCAACAAATGCGCCGTGTAGTGCTTTTCGTGGCAATAATGGCGGCAATTTGTAACTGTTTGGCATCTCATTAGATTATTTCTTTGTCCATCTGTTGGACAACTTAATCTGAGTACTTTATTCGGCGATTGCTGGGTGAATTGTTATTAAAGTTATGTTGACAAGTAACGAGGAAAGTTCGCCAGTTTCTTTTGTGCGGCGTTAGGTTTTTTTTATAGGATTGCAAATTGATAACAAGTTTCTCTTCTCATATTGTTTTTCAGATGTGACGATCCAAAGCAAAGGGACTTGTAATCAATCGCTATAAATGTACCCGAAATGAGGGTTGTAAATCACTTCTGAATAGATGGATAAAGATAGAAAATATGCGTGCGTAATTAGCGGAAAAATAAAATTGAGACACAGATAGTTAATTATTTTATTGGAATGTTGTTTTCTTGAAAAGATATAGTGGGGATGCTTTGGTAAGAATTTATAGAACTGCATTCAACGTGACATAAGAAATAAAGAAATAAATGTAAGTAACACAAAAGAATTAAAGAGAAACAGCTCGCTAAATACCTAGTAACTCTTTTCCACTTACGACCTTGGTTCCATATGCAGACCAGAAAGTGAAAGCGAAGGCATCAATCGATCTCGTAGCTTTGGACTGATAGCGTAAGTAGGGTAAGCCTTCTCATCAAGCTCTATCAAATTTGCCACATTGACTGGAGGTAAAGAAATCAATTCGGATGCGGAACACATTGGGACTGCAGAGTTAGAAATATCCTGTGGCCTCTTTCTCTAAGGTGGCTTTTTAGCCTACTATGGCTTTGAATACCCCTTAAATGATACTGGCGACCACTGGTTGTTGACGTCTGTGGTAGGTGGAGAGTTCCTCCATCTGGCTACTTAAGGCGCATATCTCATCTACCTGTAGCATACCTTACCCCTTTTTTGGGTAGGTACACATTTACATACGTACAGTGAGAACTGGGTTAAAATATTCATATTTCGAGTATTTCATCTCAGCGATCTGAGAAAATTTAACTGTCCCCGTTAAAACAAAACAAACCTGTCAATGATGCATTGATTCATGATTCAGGGAGCTCATTACTGATGACCTGGTCATTGAGCTCTTAAGAATAAATTATTTAAATAAATATATGTACATATCATTCTTAATGAACGGAACCAGTTAGAACCAATAACGCAGTTTTTATATAAACAACAGCACCCTGCAAAGGAAGTAGGTATTTAAAGAACGAGCTTTTGTTCGTATAGAATCAATATCGCGTCAGAAGCGGCTCAATCGAGATGAGTTGCTACAAAACGTGCTTACTTTTAACGCTTGGGGTTTCATTCGCCGTGTCACTTATTGTCGAACTTCCAAATGGCAAAATACAAGGTGCAGCGCTCGAAGGCTACTACTCCTTTACGAATATCCCATACGCGGAACCGCCGATACGTTTTGAGCCATCCACACCATACGAACGTCCTTGGACTGGCATTCGGAAAGCCGCTAGCGAACCATTGAGCTGTGTTCAATTTGGAAAAAGGACCAACTCTTCGGAGGGTCAAGAAGACTGCCTCTACGTTAACGTCTTTGTACCTAAGGTAGCTAAAAGCGTGCATCTTTTGCCCGTTTTTGTGTTCATTCATGGCGGAGCCTTTATGTTTGCATTGTCGGAACAGTACTCACCGCAAGCCATAATGGCAGAGGGGAGTATGATAGTGGTAACACTAAACTACCGCTTAGGACCGTTCGGATTCCTTAGCTCCGGGGACGATATTATTCGCGGCAATTTAGGGCTAAAAGATCAGCTCTTAGCTCTGCGGTGGATAAAGAAGAACATTCGCCAATTCGGTGGAGATTCAGAGAAGATTCTAATTGCAGGGGAGTCAGCAGGCGGAGCATCGGTGCACTTGCACATTTTGAGAAAGGAAACCGAAAACTTGATCTCAGCAGCTGCGTCTATAAGTGGAACGGCACTAAATCCATGGGTGATGCAGAAGAGCCCCAAAGAAAAGCTCAAAGCTCTAGCAGATCTTTTAAGGTGTCCACATATTGGGCAGGACATGAAGTCCTGCTTGCAGAATCGAACGACTGAAGAAATTCTCGCGGCGGTTTTGAAAATGCTTGCTTTCAACGACAACCCATTCAACTTGTTCGGACCGGTTATTGAATCTATGGATACGCCCGAGTTCTTCATTGCCGATGAGCCCCGGAGTCTCATTCAAAAGGGCGAAATATCTAACACTCCCTGGATGGCATCGTTTACAACTGAAGAAGGCGCCTTCAATGCCGCCTGCTTGTTAGATAGAGACGAAAAGGGAGTACAGCTGATTGAGAAGCTCAACGATCGATGGTTTGAATTGGCACCAAATCTGCTCTTCTACTACGATGAACCATCTGAGCAGATTAAACAGACGTTATCGGAGAGTCTCAAGGAGAGGTATATGGGTGAGCTTCGATTCTCTTGCGATACCTATCCGAAGTTGCAAAAAATGTTCAGTGATGTGCTATTTGTGGATGGGATCAAGGAAGCCATTGACCTGCACCGAAAGTTCGGCGAACGTTCTGTCTATGGCTATGTCTATGCCAATCCACATAGCTATGGCATTGGCAACTACCTGGCCAAAGACAAGGAATATCAATTTGGTAAAGTTTGTCTTCAGTGATAGTCGGTATTGTTTTTTTTTTTTTAAGGGAACAACTCAAACTCCTCTTACAGGTGCAGCTCATGGGGATGATCTGCATTTGATGATGCCACTGTCAATCCCGTCACAATCTGTAAAACGAACTAACGATGAAAGGATCTCACAACTCATGATAGAAATGTTCGAAACCTTTGTCCTCGAAGGGTATGACTGTCGCTGATTGCGGAAGAAGTTTCTCTTTAATGATTTATATCTTTCATTTGCAGCGTTCCCCGTTTTGGAAATATTGCTGTGCCCAAAAACAAGAATACTATTCAGCCCACGCAATACCTGCAGATCCTTGAACGAAACTATTGCATGGGACCATGGGATGAGTACCACAGTAGGCATTGTCAGACAAGTGTATGTTACGTGTATGATAGTTCGGAACAAATAATGGAAGACTGAAAATAATAAATAACTGTATTAAAATTAAGCATTTTACGAAAAGTCGTCAGTAAGAAAACCAACGCCCAAAGAAAATCCGGAATGATATCTGACAGAAAAATATTTATGATGGATGGACAGTAATGACGTTTTCGATTGAAGAAAAGAATTGCCCTTTCCATGAAAAGAGCAAATCTAGAAGTGCTCTTTCGATTTGCCCTGAACTCACCAACACATACTAACAAAATGTCAGATTGAAGTGTTTGTTGTGTTTTTAGAAACAAATTTTTCGCTATGTGATCCGAAAATATACAATTATGCGTGCAAAATGTAAACTTAAATTGAAATATATTGATTTGGCTGTATTTATTACTGCAGAAAACAAAACAAAAAAGTAACAGAAAACCAAATCTCTCATATGGTGTCAAGAAAGGCTTTCTTACACGTCATGCACTATCTCTTCAATTTGCTGAGCCCGTTGGAATTTAAAAGACGTTTCTAATGCGCATTTCCGGACAGGAAATCCGAAGCTCTTTTACAAAGCAGTATGAGAGAAGCACAACCGACAGTTGAGCAACATCAAAAAATGTTTACAAATGAGGTCATGCCAGCCGGAATGAAGTTTATATTGTTATTCCTTTTGGATTTCATAGACTTCATTACAAAATAATTTATCAAACAGGGAGAAAAGCTTCTTGCTTCCCAAGTGGGCACCGGTTACCTAGTTTTTACTTCTTGTTACAATTCAATATCCAGAGAGCATCGAATGCAACAACAAAACAATGCACACAAGGGGACCGTCGTGAAGCGTTCATTGTTGAAAATTAAACTGGCATACTTTGACCTAGTTCGACGACCCAGATTCGCTGACTTGCAAATTGGCAGTTTGCTGGCTACCTTAATTTGGATTTATCAAGATGTCGAGAAGAATAAGGAGACTCTGTTGATCAACAAAACAATAGAAACGAATTCATTGGCATTGAAACGCGGTTGACCAAGTTCTTGCCAACCATCAGCGATGATGAAGTCATCTTTTCAAAGGTCATTAACACGCAGTCGATAAGGCTTGACACATGATCAGCAACAAAATTAACAAAAATCCTCGACTTACTTTTCTTGTCCGCAAAGAAATAGCTCGCTCCATTAAAAAAACAGCCTCCAACCACACTCAATCTTCTTGGGCTGATGCGCAATTTGAACAAGGACACTTCAAATCTTGAAATGTGTTCCGTAATCTTTCATCGCCTCTTTGACCAGACGATCTACCTTCATCGCACATAATAAACAATGCCAAACAGTGGTCAATGTGTCGGTGGACTTGCCGTTTGGATCGAATGAAAAGCAAAGAGTGTCTTGCCAAAAAAAAATTTTCCCGACAGAGATCGCACTTGATACGAGCATCGTATATTGGCGGAAAATTTCCGTGTGCAAAAGGTCCAGCATGCTTTGTTGAATTTTCGCAATTTGAACACCAGTCGGGCATGTTTTTTAGTGGAACACTTTGGATTTAAGTAACATTTTAAGACAAATATCAAAAAATAAACGTTTCACGAAGGCATTGATCTTTAACTGATTACTGCAGTAATCAAGTTGATCATTATTATATACAAAATATTATTGCTCAGACTGGGGCGATAAATATGAACGAAACCAGTTGCATTAAACCAGATCACAAAGTTTCTGCATATAAAGAGCAAACCGAAAGTATTTTTAAAGAATCGGCTATAAGTTTTGCAATTAAAATTCACCGAAAATTGTAACAGTGAGGATGCTGTATTTCCTTCAACTGTGTTATCTACTAAGCCAGACGCTTTGCGTTGCATTTGCTTCGCCATTTATTGTCGAGCTTCCGAATGGCAAGATACAAAGTGAGGTGTTTGAAGACTACTACTCCTTTACGAATATTCCATATGCAGAACAACCAACACGTTTTGAACCATCCACACCGTACAAACGATCTTGGGCAGACGTTAGGAATGCCACCGGGCAACCGCTAAGCTGTGTTCAATTTGGAAAAATGGCTCACACAGATTATGGTCAAGAAGACTGCCTGTACCTGAACGTTTTTGTACCAAAGGTAGCTAATGATGTGCACCTCTTACCGGTCTTTGTATTTATACATGGCGGAGGTTTTATGTATGGCTCGTCAGGATTTTACTCACCGCAAACAATAATGCCAAAGAAAAATATGATCGTGGTTACACCGAACTACCGCTTAGGACCATTCGGATTCCTTAGCACTGGCGATAACATTATTCAGGGGAATTTAGGTCTTAAAGACCAACTATTAGCTCTTCGATGGATAAAGCTGAATATTCGACAATTTGGAGGTGATCCGGAAAAGATTCTACTTACTGGATCATCAGCAGGAGGAGCATCAGTGCACTTCCAAATGATGAGAAAGGAAGCCGAAAGCCTGATCTCAGCAGCTGCACCTATAAGTGGAACGCTATTGAATCCATGGGTTATGCAAAAGCGACCCAAGGAAAAGCTAGAAATGCTAACCCATCACTTAAGTTGCCCACATATGGGTGAGGAACTAAAGCCCTGCTTGCAGAATCGATCGGTGGAAGTTTTTCGCGAAGCAGTTTTGAAAATGCTTACTTTCAACGACAACCCATTCAATTTGTTCGGACCGGTTATCGAGTCTGTAGGCGCACCTGATGCGTTTATTACTGAGGAACCTCGAACTCTCATTAAAAAAGGCGCAACTGCTAACATTCCCTGGATGACATCATTCACAACTGAAGAAGGTGCCTTCAATGCCGCCTCATTGTTAGACAAAGATGAAAAAGGAGTAGATCTGATTGAAGAACTCAACGATCGCTGGTTTGAATTGGCACCAAGTTTGCTTTTCTATTACGATGAACCATCAGATCAGCTAAAGCATTCATTGTCGGAGAAATTGAGACAAAAGTATATGGGTGACCTGCCGTTTTCTGGGGATAGCTATCGAATGTTGCAGAGAATGTTCAGTGACGTGCTGTTCGTAAATGGAATCATGGAAACTATTGAGCTGTATAGAAAGCACGGCCACCGTACGACCTATGGGTACGTCTATGGCAATCCACATACCTATGGCGTCGGCAACTACTTTTCCAACGACTTTGAGTACCAATTTGGTAAGCATTTTAGGTAATTTTAAAATTCACTTAAGGGAATATTTCAAACTTTTGCAGGTGCAACTCACGGTGATGATTTAGAAATGTTTCTGCCGCTGACCGACGAAGTTTCCCCGCACAAAGCTGTAGAACGAACTAATGACGCTAGCATTTCCCGACACATGATAGAAATGTTTAGAACCTTTATTCTAGAAGGGTATGGTTTTAATATTGGCTAACACGTATATCCGCAGAAATTTGAATAAGGCTCTGTTCGCAGGGTTCCTCGTTTTGGAAACACTTCTCTTCCTAAGAATGAAAATTTCGACAAGCCAATGCAGTATCTGCAAATCCTTGAACGAAATTATTGCACAGGACCATGGAATGAAGATGGCGGTAGTCATTGCCAGTCGTGTGTTTGTTATGAGTATGATAGTTCGGCAGATTTAAAATAAAGTCTACATTCAAAATGGAACATGAACAATTTGCTCGCCTTGACGTTGGACAGAAAATAAAGCATGCGGAGCATTGTTTGTAGTTGTCGTGAAGCAGTTTCTGGCATAAATGACAATTTGCAATCTTTTATAACATTGTAGTGAGCAATCTATTGATAGAAGTGAACCAGCTTCGATTTACTTGTATCCTTCGTCCAAAGGAAAAGCGATTGACAGTGTCATTCGTATTAGAGTTTATAGGAGAAACGGTGTTAGCAGAGCCCTAACTACCTAAAGTTGTAGCTCGTTTTGCCCGACTGGATAATGGTAAGAACAAATTACCAAAATAAAGAAAAAGGTTTGTCTACAGTCAAAGCAAGTTAACTGGATATACAATTGGGACGGAAAAACCACCCTTGTCTACAGGAAATCGTACTCACAGCACAAAGAATCGCGTGTGTGGAGGTCGTGTCTTGAATCGTCGACATCAACCTAGGTCGCCTTCGCCAAACTTGCTCAGGTCAGCAATACCCAACATACACTGCTATCCCTAAAATCGATACGATTCTAAATGTAGTAACTGGAAAGGTAGTAGTAGACATAATATCCTACAAAATCTATGTCGGAAAATCCTACCGACTTCGATCTAACGCAATTTACACTAAAACACACAGTTTTACAACAAAGTTACACACAATTTAATATTTATTACTAACATTAATTTGTTTTTCATTTCTGTTGTTCTTTTTCTTAAAAGTCTACAAAAATTCTTTCTACATAAAAATATCTTGTTTTTTTTTTTTTTTCTTAAATAAATTTCCTCTGGCTTAATCTCTGATTGAATCACTACCATTGATGAATATCAAATCTAGAAACAAACAAAATATATATATTTACGCTTAAAAATAGTAAAATTTCAACTTGACTTGGTATAAATTTCAACGAATATAACAAATCCTAAAAATGAGAAAAACAAAATGGAAAAGGTTTAACTACAATCTTACATCACTAGAAAAGCTACTACGTTGTTCATTGTTTATTGCCTTATGCTGTGCCACTTGCAAAAACAAATAAAATACTTCTGTCCGCCAAATAAGTTCCATGAACTTACCAGTGCGCCAGAGTGGATCTCAAATTAAACCTGAATTAAAAACATAATTGACTGGTTCGCAGCCTTGGCTGACTGCAAGTTGTGAGGAGATCACTCGATTACTAGCGTAAAAGAAACTTAATTAAAATAAGTCACAGTAGAAGAAGAGAGAATTTGTAGTGTAAAAGGCGCAACTATGACTGATGGTAGTGGTGTTGGTTGAGAAGTTGTATGTCAACCCATGTTGATGGGGGAGACACAGAACCGTGCTTTGTAGAATGAATGGCTGGCGGGCAGGCGGTAGTTTGACAAGCACCATTACCAGTTCAGTCGGTCGCGTCTTGTTGCTCCTCGAGTTCCTTTAATTCCTTGAGGTATTCCTTTTTTCTCTTGACCTTGTCCATTTGATCCTTCTCGGGCTTCCTTAGGTCGCCGGTCTTTAACTTTGCCTCAATGGCTTCGATTTCACGGATTTTCTTTTTTAATTTCTTCAACTTTTTGCTGACTTCCAACTCGGGATTGTCAAAGTCCAAGCTGTTTAGATCTTTGGTGATTGCCTCAACTGATTCTATGTCAACAGAGGCAGTAGGATCTGCGCCCGCTGCTGGTGCATTTGTACTTACAGATGATTTCTTGTTATTACTGTCATTGGAGATCGTCGTACTGGTCGGCGTTGTATTAGTGGAGCTTGTACAAGTGTTCTTTGGCAAGACAATGATTCCAGGACCTGGATTGGCTTTGCTCTTTTTCTTCTTCGTTTTTTCCTTCTTACCAGATGATGCAACCGCTGGAGGCATTCCAACTGGTCGGTCGGATTTTCGATTTGCAAACTGTTTGCCCTTGCTCTCGTAAAGTGGTACTTCCTCCTGTGGAACGTAACCCTCTTTGACGCGGCGCGCTTTTCGCCATGTGCCATCCGGTCGTTGAGTGGCAGGAATAAATTTCCCTAGAAAACAAAGAGCTTGTCGTAAAAATTAATGTTGCTTGCCTTGAGTTCAATGCAAGATTCATGACCTTTGCGCGCACATAAAATGTGAAAATATTTTTTGCGGCAAAATATCTGAATTTAATTTAGTTTGGTTACCTTCGCCATCTGTCACATAGGTTGTCATTACTATGAAAAATGGGTACAAATTGATTTTGTATTGAAGGGCAGCTGATTTAGTTGCTATTCGATTCTTTTTTCACTTCGAATATTTGAAAAAGTTAAAGTATATTTATAGATTTGAAAGAATATGAAAAACAACAGGGAACTGTCTCTTTTTCGGTTAAAAAACAAGTTCGCAAAATTAAATGTCAACAAATGACGGCTAATACTTCTGAATTTTCACTGTGAATGGGTCTATTTCGTTAAAGTACACAATAATAAAAGTGGTGCCAAGTTTCTGTTTATTATGGATGTGTTCACGGAAAATCACATGTTTAACGACTATTCATATGAGTGTGAATTGCGAACGGCGATCAAGCAAATTTTCGTAATTTCTGACATTTCATTCCCATGAAAACTTTTTCAGTTTATTTTTAAAGCATAAGTTCGAACGAATTCTCGAATTTCGTGGGTTAATGGATCGCGACTGTATTATGTGGATTGTGAATAAAGTGTGACAATAAGCGGCAATAATTTCAATTTGCGGGAAAATTGCTGTAATTGAAAATTTCACTATTTAAATCAATAAAGACTCATTTTTTTTTTTCTTAGATTAGATGTAAGATTAAATAAATATAATGCTTTTGTGGCAGAACAAATAGCAATTTTCAATTCATATAAAATGCAGTTCAATTGATTTGTTCTTAAATCGTCTATTCGCATTTCGCTCTCATGTGAATAGTCCTTTACTGCTGAATAAAGTTTCAGGTGGGGGATGTATTTGATACATTCGACACTAGCGGCCATATTATTCACTCCGGGTGTAACTCAGATGTAAGTTAATTTTAAGCCCGACAATTTAAACCTATGTTCATATTATTCACTGAAAAACATACCTTAAACCCGCTGGATTAAAGATGGATTTGAATGCGGATTTAACACTTTAATTCGTTTTAAATCCGTTTTAAACCTACGTTATGTCAAATTTCACAAATTTAGTTTTTTGTTGTTTGTCACTTGGAAATTGATTTGATTTGTTGTGTGCCGTTTTTAGTGCACTAGTCGAATCATTGAATGATGGAATGTATGTAGTCTCCAAAATGCCTCTTTCTTCAGTCGGAAATATTTCCGAAAATTCGAGGACCACTTTGATTTACCATCAGCTCTCCATTTCATGAATGAAATCCATTTTTTTCGAACTCTTTGCTCCTTTTTATTTTCAATTTCATTTTCTACTTTTCTCATTTCATCGCTCTATAAAAAGCAAATACACACAAAACTATTGTTTTACCAACATGACGAGCATTAAAATCAAACTTAACTGTCTGATTTGATATCCGAAACCAGTTTCATTGGATGAAAAAATATTATGTGCATGGCTAAGAAGCTTTCTTAGAGCAAATTATACTTTCGGATATGTCTCAAACAGACTTTAGAAAGAGTTGGGCCAGTCGAGAATACCTTAAAGTGTTATTAGATCTTTTCGGGCCATTGAACCTGAAACCCTGCAGACTAGCCACCGAACTATTTGAGCCTACGGCCATTATAAATAGGTAACATTGGGCTATTTTAAAAATACATAAAGCAAAACATGGAAAGTTATAAGCCCAACAGTAAACGCAGCATTCAATGTTACATCCACATCCACTGTAAACTGGTAGGGTTCCTATATTTTTTGTTGGCTAAAGCTCAAAAAAGTGTATCGTTTACATCTTCATCACTGTGAACTGGTACGGTACGTTCCTATAACTTTTGTTGGCTAAAGTTCAAAAAAGTTTAGGTATCGTGTACATCTTCCAGGCAATTGAATATGGAATGGATATTATATTCCATAAGTCGAGAACTTACCGTTGACGATGTGTTTCCGGTTTGACGGTATATTGTTTATATTTTAAAAGCTTATAAAAGCTCTTAAAATGTTTTCTATAGGTAATAATATCCCTTCTCTTAAGCTAGAATAAGGGGTATGCCAACCCCTTAAGTTTTGTTAGAGCTTCAGTTAAACGCTTTTAGTTTCCACTCTATACGACAGCCTTTGGTTTGAAGAATAGTTTTTCGTTATTCCACTATCCCCTCCAATTTAGCAGGGTTTATGTCGAAATATACGAAACACAACTGGTCTTCCCTGTTTTCACTAATTTTTTGATTCGCTTAATTTTTTTCACAAAGGGTTCAACATAAAACAACTAAAAAACCAAAATACTTCGAGCGGTGTTTTGTCTCACACTATGCGTGTTGGTCACATCCCGTAATTGTGGCAAACCAAAAACGCAGACCGAATAAGACGCTTGAAAATAAGCTAAAACTATTCAAAAACATTCCCATCTGCCTTATACGAGGTGAAATGGGTTAATCTACAAAACTCTCGTAACTACGACCGAAATTTGACTTAATTAACGCACTTAAATGTTATAGTCGATGTAATAATTGATTTGTATTCTCAAAACAATTAATAATTGATTTGTGTTCTCAAAACAATTGGTGCATGAGATAAATAAATGTGATCGCTTTTTTTGGCACTTTACAAAACAAAAAAATTGTTTTCCATTTTTCGCTAACAATCTCAGAAGCTTTTAATGACCATAACTACTGACTATAGATACCTATTAAAATATTAACGGCAAATCGTTTTTTGTCTATTGTACCTATAGTAAATTGATAGATAGTAATTTGGTTTGATATGATGATATGGATGGCTATAATGCAGACATAATTGCCATCTAGGAAGTGGAAATGGGTGGCCCGGACATAACATTGGTTTAATATATTTACTTAGTTTTTTTGTTAATATTTATTCATTTTTTATATAAGCTAGCATTGACTATTTTAATTTATTGCTCTAGGTATCTACTACAAATGAACGCAGTAACGTAAGCGTTGACGCACTTTCGCACTGACTGCAGCTGGCGGTCTGACAGACTTAAAGACGGAATTTTCGCACCAGTCTGTAATGTCAGAATGTACTGAGACCTCCTACTCGCAATCATTTTGCCGCTGGCCCCCTCTTTTTTTTTTCAAATTCGCCATTTTGTATTCCTATCGGTGTTATGTTAATTAGTTTCGTTTCCCATTGGTCAAAAAGAAGCGTCCGGGAGAATCCGGAATCGAAAAAATCACTTCTGAAACCGTTCCATTTGCACAAAAAATACTCTTCTCTTAATTCTGAGAAGCGAATTTCGCTTCTCGATTTGAAGTCAGAATCCATTCATAAGGCACTCACACAAGTGTAATTTATGTATTTTATACAAGTCAGCTGACAGGAGCCGGAGATTATTTTTTGACATTTCTCCAATACTTTTGTGGATTCTTTCAGAAGCAGTTTTGTTGTTCCATTGGATTTCAGAATAAGTGGATCCCCGAGTGAAACCAATAGAAAACGACATAAGAATCCGTGTGACATGCAAAAACATACAAAAATAAACGCTTCCAACCGCGGCAACCGTGAGGAAATGTGAAAGAGTTCGGGAATACAACATTTTTACATTACTGAATTCCATTGGTTAGTTATTATACGTTTTGTAAAGGCTAATAATTTGATTTGTGTGGTTAAAAAAACTATTTAAAGAAGATGTTTCATGTACTAGAAATATGTTAATAGAAACATGGTTATGTATTTTCCGCTTTTCGATATCATTAACTTCGATTTCGTGTGTACATTTTTCTTAAATAATGAAGAAAATTTGCTCAAAATGTTTTTATTTTCCCTCAACCAATCTACATTGTTTATTTTTCATGAACATTTTAAGCAAATGTGCACTTATTCCTAAAAAAAAATATTATTCACATGTAACGAGCAATTTCAAATTAAACGGATAAAACTCTATGAACACTGCCAGCAACTTTGCCCACAGCGGAAGTGGCTCATATTTTTTGCGAATGTGTTGGTGACTGAAGTTACGTGACATTTGAGTGACACCAAATCGTGACCACTCTGTAAAAATATAGCTTGTAGGCTAAGTAACGGGAAATCGGCCGAAGCTGGTGGGCTCAGTATTGTCTCTGGTTTTCGGCTCGGTGTGAGTAAAGTATAATACCCGACACCAAGTCCGGGAACAGACGTTAACTAATTGACTTCGCTGTGGGTCACAATAAAACTATTGCAACCATACAAATTTTAAGTTGCCACAATGTCTGCTCTCCTTTGAATAAACAAAAAAAAAAGGCTGCAACTGCCGGATCACAATGTGCAATATTAATAAAAATTTCATCAACGAGTCAATGGCATGATTTAAAGAAATTCATACCACACAGACATTCTCCTTGGCATTTATCAGATGACAGCCAGTGAATAAATTAATTACTCGAGTATACATGTGCTTCTCAAGCCCTCAAATTGGCGCAGTAAAGCCACGTATTCAATTGAATGCGCCTCCCAACAAGATTGCTGCATTTGCGTATTGCAATCGAAGTAACAAAATTGCAACACAAACCACTTCATTCATTAATTTATTGAAGATGCCGCTCACGCCGACGATATGCAGCGGGGATTCATAGGAATTTCTCATTGACGGGTTCTTAATTGATTCGCAATCATTCTGGTAATGATCAGAGCACACTTGACCCATAAAGTTACGAAATCAACGCAACATACTGTGCTGATAGTTGAGTGCCAGAAGAATTTTTATTAAAATGAACTACTCGTAAGCCTATACAAGTATTGGAGGGTGCAAATAACATTATGTTCGTGGCTGTACCTCTCTATCTGTTATCACATTTTTGTACTTTCCGTACAACGGAACTGCACTTCAAGGCGTTCCAGGCAAGGCACAGCGATCTAAGCTCAATTAATGCGATCGCATGAGTAGGAGCCGTCCACTTTGGAGGCTTGGCTTTCTTATCAAACTGTGAACAGTGGTCTGTTCGAACTAGAAACGCAAACTAATCTTTTAAGTGGTTTTAATAAGTGTCAGGCAACAGCGACTATGTTTTGATTGATATGGTGTTCGTCTAACTAATTTGACATTTGTAATTAATGTGTCATGAAAGTAGTGCTTGGCAAGTGGTTGTAGTAGGTAGTTATGTTTAGTGTAGGGCGTAGGTATGACAATATTTCGATTAAGGAAGTCAAGTGGTTTAGATAAATAAAGCAAGACTCATTGTTAGTTCTATGTCTAATTATAGAGCTATGGCAATTTAGATAGGCAGTCACGTTTTTATGATGACATTTGCACGAAATTTTGCGATTTTTCGAAAAGCCCCACACACTATGATTTATAAGTGATGCAATTTAAATGCCACGAATAAAATGTGACCAGTTTTGGGTTGTATTTTGAGTTGAGCTTGGTTTTTTGACTGTATCACTGCAGCATTGTTAATTTTGCTATCAATGATATCAGCCAATGGTTTGACACAGTCAAATAATAGTTCTCGCATTGCCTGCCCATTTCATATTTCACATTTTTTTCATATTAATTTATTACAAAGAATGGTTTCACAGTAAAACATAAGTTGTGAAGGCTTTATAAAGATTTAGGGTTCAAAAGCAAATTTAACATTATGAATTGGTGAGGACTGATTACATGTCATTTAGTTGGAAACGTACAGAAGTAAAACAAATAACAATAACAGTATCAATAATAATATGCAACAATTCCATTGCACATAAGGGCCTGAAAATATTCATAACATTAAAATGGAGTGAGAAACAGCATTGAAGAAAACTATTAATGAAAAAAGGTTCATATTTGTAACATTTTAAAATAACTTACCAATTCATCTTACCTTATTTAAATCCAAACGGCCAATTGACTTTTCATCAGACTGACGTTTAAACTTAAATAATGGGTTAGGCTCGACTTTCTCCGGATCGAAAGTTTTACTCTAAATTTACCTGCATATATGGCAATTTGAAGAATGTCAAAAATCTCAAGATTTTGTAATCTCTACACTCTAATAATAGTCCAGAACAGCTTTCTCGAGTATTAATGATTGTGAATGACACTGCCTATTAAATGATTTTCAGAAGCCGGCGTGCTCATATGCAGAAAAACCAAGCTGCATATAGATAAAGATCGTAAATAACTGGGTCCTGGACTGACTGTTATGCTATCAAAGATGCTGTTGATGTTGCTGCACCAATCTGTTCGTCGCATAGCTTTTGCTTCACAACCCAAATGCATCTCTCTCCTTACTATTTATATCCTGTATTTATATCGCAAGTAAGGGCGACATAATGTGGGAAACTAGTTTAAATAGTTTTATTGAATTATACTGTCAATTCTCGTTTCAGAGCGGCTTCTTTTTATCAAGAAAAGTACGATCTAAATTTACTCAATCTGCCATATCGTGGTGTAGGTAATGATTTTTTTAAAGTTCACTTAAGCTCCAGATTGCAATTAAAAATAAAAATAGACATGTTCCAAGTGTCACGTAGGTACATCAAACATGATTTCGATTAATGTTTTTATTTTTTATTTTTTTTTCAATAAAAAAAATCCTAGTTGTGACTGGTATTAACTTTATCTATATAAAAAAAATTAATTAATTATATGACTACCAAAGATAAATACCTCCTATCAGCATTTTTCCAAATTTGACATTTTGATTCAATTCTACGCGCAACTAAATTCTGCGTCGTTTAAAGGCATTACGTTTCCACCTTAGTGGGTGAATATAACTGGAATGGCAATTTAAAACAAACCACTTATCATTTTGGCGCCAAAAATACCTCGTAACATCTAGTATTCCTTTTAAAAGTGCACGAGAAAAAAGTGCTGGTGAGTAATTCCTTAGTTTTTCTTTTGCTAACGATTTAATATAGTTATAAACTATTGCAAAGGTATTCTTATAGTTTTTATTGTTATTTCGATTGAAGATATTTATATTTTATTCAGAGGTTTCACAAGAATTTATCTTTTCATTAATGCTTGTTGATAGAAGGTATTATTATGTTTGAACTTTTACTTATACCTTCATGAATACCACCTATCAGCATATTATGACATAAGAAGCTGTTAAAAATTCAAAAAAATTCAATTCAATGGTCAGAACTAAAATTAATATTAATTCTAACGAAAAAAAGGTTATCATTTTTGCTAGGCAGATGTATTCTCGAGGAAAACTATTTGTAGAGCTTGCTCTTAGAAACCCAAAACCTGAAGAATTGTGTCTTGTTAACACCGCAGATCAAAATGTTTTTATACATACTGTGGAATCTGTACAATCTTCAAACGATAATGGAAGTACTACAATCAAATATTAAATCAGTAGATCAAAATCAATCTAACAAAACTAACGGTAAAAAATTAACTATTTTATAAATTGAATCTAATTCGAGATATTAACAGGTATCGACAAAGTTTCTATAGAATCAGTAGAAAGGGTGTCCTTCTCAGGAAATGCAAATTCGAATAATTCTTTAAATGAGTTTGAAAATGATTGCTGTTCTGATTATGTCAAAGATTGGACTTATGATTGTATTGAAGGTCGCGCTGATGAAGAGCGCGTTGATGATTATGATGACGAGCTCGTTGATGACTGTGATGAAGACCGCGCGTTGATAATTGTGTTGAAGAGCTCGCTGTTAATTTGGATGAAGAGCTCGCTGATAACTTTGATGATAACATTCCACTAGATCGCAAGCGAAAGCGAAATGGCAGCCCTGACACGCAATCATGGAAACTAAAGAAAAATCAGTTATTGAGAATGAAAGGAGAGGGATACCTAGGTTATACTCGCAATAAGGGAGTTATTCAACATACCAAAAATAGGCAAGCAAGAAAAATGAAAGAATTCTGTAATTCGGCCTTATGTAAAAAAGCCAAAAATCGAAGCTGTTTTTTAATAACTGAAGAGCAGAGAACCGCAATTTTTAATAATTTTTGGAACTTAATGGATTCGAAGCAGCGAAAGGTTTTTGTTTGTGGGCATGTTTCATCGGTTCCAACTAAAAGGAAGCAAACTGAATCGATTTCCAGTTTAACTTATTCATTGCCATCAGATACTGGAAAAAAAAATTTTTGCCAAAAAATGTTCTTAAACACATTAGATCTAGGAGCATGGTCTGTACAAAATTGGGTCAAAGAGGGTGAGTCTAATATGCACCCCTGTAAAGAGGTTAAGAAAAATCGAATAATGCATCCAAGGTTAGCAGCTGAAAAGAATTTCCTTGATCGTTTTTTAAACAATCTTCCAAAGCTTCCATCCCATTATAATAGAAAAAATACTACAAAACTATTTTTAGAGGCGGTTTTTCATAACATGGTAGAACTGTATCAGTTTTACAAAATTGAATGCAAAATTGAAAACCGCTTAAGCGTTACAATGTTTACAAATGTTTTTAATCGAAAAAATATATCTTTATATCAAACTAAAAAAGATCAGTGTGACACTTGCGCTCAGTTTAAAGTTGGCACACTATCATCGATCTTGTATGACGAACATCAGAAGGCTAAAAACAGAGCAAGGAGCAAGGACTGAGATGCAAAATGATAAAGTTTTGGCTGTGAATGATTCGTGTATTGTTTTAACTATAAACTTGCAAGCAGTTAAAATTTGTCCATACTTGCAAGTGAGTTCTGTTTATTACAAAACAAAATTGTCATGCCATAACTTCACAGTTTTTGACCACAAAACGCATCATGCAACATGCTACTGGTTTTCTGAAGTTGATGCCGAACTTGTTGCTTCTACTTTTGCTTCTTGCCTCATTAACTACATAGAAATCCATTGCCTTCCAAAAAATTTACCGATAATAATATACTCAGATGGATGCACCTATCAAAATAGAAATAACACTATGTCTAATGGTTTGTTACACTTTTCTGCCAAACATAACTTGCCAATCACACAGAAAATATTAGAAAATGTGTCCCTTTTCTAATATTTTCTGTGTGATTGGCAAGTTAATGATTGTGATTCAGTCCATAGTTGCATAGAACGGAAACTAAAAAATCGTTATATTTATTTAACTTCGGACTATATTAAAATATCGAAAGAAGCAAGGAAGTTTCCATCCGCCTATGAAGTTTAATCTTTACGGTACGATTTTTTCAAAGACTACACCAAAGATATGGTTTACATCTCAATATGTCCAGGAAAAAAGAACAGGCGATCCTACTGGTACGAACCTGCGAGCAATCCATTATGAAAATGGGCTCTTGAATGCCTTGATGCCAATTTCCAATTTCCTCAACTATTTCAAAATAAAATTCCCATCACAAAGCAGAAATGGAATCATCTTCAGCAACTAAAGCTAGTTATCCCTGAAGATTGTCGACATTTTTACGATCAATTACCATACCATACAATGAAGTTATTTAAGTCATTTTATCTTATTAACTTGTTAATACAAATTGCGCTTATTTTTTATCTTATCGTGATACGAAATATAATCTGTGATTGAATTAATGACTAATTACTTTATGTTCCTCTTTATATAATATAATTTATTCAGAACTTAATTACAATCGAATCGAGTAGATCTAATGTGTATTTTATAGTAAGTAGTACGTTTTACTTTCATTATTAAAAATAGATACCATTTGACTGAATTAATTAAGTTTTTATATTTTTCCTATGTGTTACAACTATTATTTTAAGTTCTTTATATACAAAGTGTGTTTTCTTTCTGAAAACTCGTTTAAATAAAGTTTTCACTACAGTAATGCCTCTCGCTACCTCCTATCATCAAACCGCTAAAAAAAAATACCATATATCCGCTGTAATAAATAAACTATACTAACAAATCGAAACTCACTGTTTCTAATAGGAATCTGTGCCAAAAACAAGTACTAGGTTGAAAAAATATTTTAAATTATTGTTAAGCTTTAATAAATATACAGTTTTTTGTATCTCCTCAACATTTTTAATTTTGCTGATTGGAGGTATTTATCTTTGGTAGTCATGTACATAGACAAACCATACTGAGACCCATTTGTTTTCCTATCGGTGTTATGTCAAAAAAGAATCCGTGTGACATGCAAAAACATACAAAAAATGCAAAAATAAATGCTGTCAACCTCGGCAACCGTGGGGAAATGTGAAAGAGTTCGGGAATACCACTTTTTTTCATTACTGAACGCCATTGGTTAGTTGTTATAAATTGCTAAAAGGCGAATAATTTGATTTGTTTGGTTAGTAAAACTATCTAAAGTTGATGTTATATATACTAGAAACATATTAGGACAAACATGGTTGTGTATTTTCCGCTTTTGGATATCATTAACTTCGATTTCGTGTGTAAATTTTTCTTAAATAATGAAGAAAATTTGCTCAAAATGTTTTTATTTTCCCTCAACCAATCTACATTGTTAATTTTTCATGAACATTTTAAGCAAATGTGCACTTATTCCTAAAAAAAAATTGTATCCACACGTAACGAACAATTTCAAATTAAACGGATAAAATTCTATGAACGCTGGCAGCAACTTTGCCCACAGCGGAAGTATCTCATATCTCCTGGGAGTGTGTTGGTGAGCAGAATTTTTGAAGTTTCGTGACATTTGTCAATACGATTTTCTATGTAAGAATCCTAGCGCACCAAACGTGAACACTCCATAAAAATATAGCTTGTAGACTAAGTAACGGGAAATCTGCCGGAGTTGGTGGTCTCAGTATTGTGTTTGGTCATGTATACCTTCATTTGGGAAACTAGTTCAAATATTTTTATTGAATTGTAGTGTCAATTTTCGTTTAAGAACAGCTTCTTTTTATCAAGAAAAGTGCGATCTAAATTTACTTAATCTGCCATATCGTGGTGTAGGTAATGATTTTTTTAAAGTTCACTTAAGCTCCAGATTGCAATTAAAAATAAATATAGACATGTTCCAAGTGTCACGTACATCAAACATGATTTCGATTAATGTTTTTATTTTATTTTTTTTTTTCAATAAAAAAAATCCTAGTTGTGACTGCTATTAACTTTATCTATATAAATTATGTATATATGTACATATTTATTATGCGATGATGTACGCGTGTAAGAAACGGTCTCCTTTGTACATTTATGCTTGTGCGATAATCCTTGCCCTCTAATTAACCATTTGCAATTATTTAACTGCGCTTTAAAATTATATTATTAATAATTGGACAATTTTTTATTAGCTAATTTTATCAGAAATAAAGGTCGACAGTCGAAACTTTGTGAGTTTTGAGTTTGACTGATAAAACATCCGGTTAGAAATTGACCTTTATACCAGATCACGTTATAATAAAACAAATAATGTATAAATATGTTTCACTACACTAGTAGTAGCACTACACAAAAGCACAATACAATATGTTAACAAAAAGTAAGTAAGAACCTATAGGGTGGTGACATTTTCAATAATAAAAAAATTGTATTGTATATTTGAAGGATTGAAAAAGCAAACGTTTTTAGGACTCGAAAATATATGTCTAAGACTATTTCAATCTTCAAGCCACAGGAGTTCTCCACCTGAAACTTTTAACAGTAAAACCGAATATAAAAGCAATGTACCTACCCATACAGTTTAACAATTTAAGAGAATTGACGACACGCATTTTAGACTCGACTTCTAATTGAAGTCGCAATTGCTGTTATAATAATATAATCTTCAATACAAATTTTTAATTTTATTTTCACTGTAAGCTCCCGTAAATTTAAAGTCGGTTCTGAATTTTATTTCTTAAGCTTAGGCACGTCACAATTAGAAGTTTGTATTTCTATTATCGTTTAGATGCACACGCTCTGCTTTTGTATAAATCACTGAGCCTTATATTTAGAGAGCTGAGCACACACAATTTGACAAGCACATTGTGACGATTGATTGGCCGGGAACGTCACTTATTCGACGTCAGGCACAACTGCGAACAGTCAACTTAGCACTCAGTCACGAATTTTTTTGCTAGATTCGTCGGCTACCCTACCATAAACGTCAACTCAAACAGCTGTTAATAGGTCTGTTCCTTTACTTTTAATTCTTACGAATTTTTACTCAATGCGGTTCCCTAACTCGAAAAATTCGTAAAAGAGAGTAGCATCGAGAGAGCAAGATATTACCCCACTGAGAATCTTACGAATTTTTACTCAACAAATTTCTTGGTGTAAGAATTGAAAAATCTGTCAATTAACAGCTGATTTGAAATTTGTTGTCCTAATTGACGTATGAGTCCATTTGTTTTGATTTCTTGCGTATTAAAATGGTATCGACAGGCGGAAAATGAAATTGAATGTTCTCCTTAAATTCTTTTAGAAAGTGGCGATGAAACTCTTCCTCGCTGTAAGCAGTAAGAAAGGACAATCTCCTCCACGTAAATTTTGAATGCCGTGTTTTTTCAACTTTCCGAATGCTTGTAGTTCAATCAGTACAAACTTTCCATATCCGAGTATTCATGAAGAAGAAGTTCGATTAATTGCGAATCACTTTCATCGCTAGGTAGATGAATCAATTAATTATGTTAGTAAATTAGCAAAATCTTTGAGCTTATGCGATATTTTAATGGCTTTTCGTACCACTTTTTTGAATTTTTTAATTATATATCTGTCGTTTTTCATAGATTAAATTTATCCCCACCATTGCCATTTTGACAGTCTTTTCCATTCTTACTACAAAAGTAAGGGAACCGACCTAATTTGACCGATTTCAGCCAACTAAAACCGAGATGCATCTAGTCAGCCAACTGTCAGACTTATAAAACTAGATTTTTGAACGTCCCCAGTCCAGCAGCTTGACTTGGTGCTAAAAGTAGAGTAAAAAAAATTATGCAAACAATTTAAAGGTCATTTTATGTTTGCAACTTATCATTTACAGCCAGTCGCACTCCACGAGACTCAATTTTGGGCAAAAGACTCAAGTCGTGAAGTATACGGCTGCTGGAGATGGCGTCTTTGTTGCCATGACGTTTATATGAACATAATAACACGTCACTTTTAAAAATCCTGACTAATGTTCCTTGACATTTGAGTAAAAGGAACAATTCATTTGTTTTAATAATTATTAGGAATATGACTGATTTTTGTATTTCTAATAATTTGAATTTAAACGAACAGAGAGTTGACGACGCGAGATTGTAACATCAAGCACTAGAATTGATGAAGTGTATACCGCATTTATTTTTTTGTTAATAATGCAAGAATAAAATAGGTTTTGAACGACATGCAAATCGCCTTGTTTGCTGGATATGATTTCGTATTATACAAGATATGACAGTATAGTCCCAAGTGGGCCTCCGTCTAATTCTTCGATATCTTCAAAGCATGATTGACGTGCTCCATCTCTGTATATTGACCAACGCTCAACGAAATTATAAAAAAACACCAATCGTGATACAAGCGGCGTCACCCTGTGTCGTCATTTTTTGAATGCGATCAAAAGTTGCAATCAAAGCTATTTAAAACCTCAAGTATATCGGCTTTAATTAATGATGCAACATTTTTCTAAGCTTACAGCAACGAATTCTAACTACATATTCAAATGTATACAGTCGCAAACAAATTTTCGCCAAGTAAAACTCTGTATACTTTTTTTTTTTGTAATCGCTAATCAGCAATTCATGTCTGGTATGCCAAAACCACCTACACGTGAATTAAAAAACCATTTCGGTGATAAGAACGCCGCTCAATAGATTTGGTTGCCTGTAGTGGCTTGATATTTGCTCAAGCAAATTATGGAACGTGATTAAAAAAAAAAACTGGAAATGATGAAATCTCGACGGACTACTGAACTTAGTTTTTTTATTTTTATTTTTGTCTCGGCTCTATGTCATTAGGTCAAGACACGAACCATTTTGCTTAAGTGAATGGCCGCAATATAAAAAGAAGCCTGACAATTCCTTCTCTGTCCTTGCGGGAAAGATTATTTGTAAGATAGTAACTCTAAAGATTATCTCCCACATGATGGGAGCAGCGCAGTCAATCTCACACAATGGAGAGCTAATATGAGATTAGCTCAAACATGCTAATTGCTCCGCCATATTATAGTATATATTTTAATATTTCACTATTAAATAACTACCGACAATAAAATAGTTGGTTAAAGTAATGATTCTAAATACACCCATCAGTTGTTTTGGAAAGTTTGAATGCACCCAACCAAAGTTTGACTTAATTTTATCAACTTTAACTGTAGCATTGACTTTGATCAATCGAACGAAATGTTTCAAAAAGATATTTCTCATGAGCATTGAAGAGTAATAATTATTTGACTTGATGTACCTACACAGCTGGTCAAAAAATAGGTGTGAGAACATGTTTTTTAAAAAACTAAATTCTTTGATATTTTTTTCAATTGGTTTTTTGTTTTTACAATTTTATTAATAAAACTTACATTTTTTAAAACATATGGAAAATAGTTATCTGTTTATTTTTCGAATAGTTAAAAAAAAAATAAGAAAAACTTTTGGAGTTCTGTTTTCCGCTTGGACAAAAAAATATGTGTGTTCCTAAATAATCATTGATCATAGAATTTGTTAATTTTTTTGCTGTTTTTTTTTTTTAACTTACTCTAATAACCTAAGTATCCTCCATTATTTTCCAAAACTTTTTGGAGTCGACGCGGCATTGATCCTACCAATTTCTGGCACGTTTCGGGAGGACGGGAATACCATTCCTTTTGCGCGGCTTCCCACAGTTGATTACCATTTCTGAAGAACTGACCCCTTAATTTTCTTTTCAGTTCATCCCACAAGTTCTCAATGGGATTGAGATCTGGAGATTGACTTGGCCATGAAACTACGGAGATGTTTTCATTCCGAAACCAATCTTCCACAATACCAGCCGTATCTTTTGGATCATTGTCTTGCGGGAAATGCCATCGGAGGGGTATGTTTTCCTCGAAAAATGGAAGCATGACATTTTCCAAGATGTCCCTATATCCATATTTTTTCATGATGTTATTGACACGAAATATAGGACCAACAACATACCAAGAAAAACAGCCCCATACCGTTATACGGGGTGTTTTTTTTAGAGGTATAGAACTTTAAATTGGCAGCACTATTTTAACTGCCAGCCATTTTGTCAGCTGTCAAGTGATTTATTTTTAGTTTGGTTTGCCATTTCATCATGAACAAGTTGACAAATGAACAACGCTTCCAAATCGTGCAAATTTATTTCGAAAATAATGGCTCAGTTCGCGAAGTTTGCCGCAAGCTCCGTTCATTTTATGGTCCACATAATCGTCCATCAGAGCAATTAATTCGGTTAACCATGGATCGTTTTCGCACTACGCTTACTCTATGTGATAATACGCATCCGCAGAGACGTCGAACAGTGCGCACCGAAGAAACAATTGCCGCTGTAGAGCAAAGTGTTGAAGAGGACCCGGATGAATCGATTCGCCACCGTGCACAGCAATTGGAGCTTTGTCCATCAACTTTATGGAAGATTTTGCGCAAAGATCTTAGCTTACGACCTTACAAGATCCAGCTTGTGCAAGAATTAAAGCCGCGAGACCATGCAAGGCGTCGTGATTTTGGTGTATGGGCCGAAAATGAGATTGATATCGATGCTGATTTTCATCGCAAAATTTTGTTCAGTGATGAGGCTCATTTTTGGTTGAATGGCTACGTCAACAAGCAAAATTGCCGCATTTGGAGTGAAGAGAATCCACATGAGACCCTTGAGACACAATTACATCCACAAAAACTGACTGTTTGGTGTGCTCTAGGGGCTGGTAGAGTCATTCGGCCATACTTCTCCCGAAATGATGCTGGAGAGTCAGTTACCGTTAATGGAGACCGGTATAGAGCCATGATAACCGACTATTTTGTTCCCGAATTGGATGGCATGAATGTGGATGAGATGTGGTTGCAACAAGATGGCGCTACATGCCACACAGCGCACGTCACAATCGATTTATTGAAGGAAACATTCGATGAGCGCATAATTTCGCGGAATGGACCTGTCAATTGGTCACCAAGATCGTGTGATTTGGCACCATTGGATTATTTTTTTGGGGGATATGTGAAGTCGCTCGCCTACGCCAACAAACCAGAAACGTTAGGGGATTTGGAAGCCAACATTCGTTGGCGCCCCGAATGCTCGAAAAAGTGGTTGAAAATTGGACCTCTAGACTTGGCTTTATTCGAAGCAGCCGCGGCGGCCACATGCCCGAAATCATATTTAAACATTAATGGCATAAAATTATCCTTCCAATAAAGCCAAATTGATGGACATTAAAACGATTTTTTCGTGTTTTATTTCAATTCGAAATTCTATACCTTTATTTCCTCCACCATGTTTAACGGTTTTTAGTGTATAGCGAGGATGGTATTCTTTTCCTTTTGGTCGCCTTACGTTACGCCCACAATCCAAGGAGAACAAATTTATTTTTGTTTCGTCACTCCACAGAATATTCCGCCATTTTGTCACTCCTTCAGGTCCATTCCAACTTCTATGACTTAAGGCAAATTCTTTTCGGGACCTTACGTTCTTAGCTCTTAGGAATGGAACTTTTCTGGCGACTCTTCCAGGGAGATTGAAGTTCTGTAGTCTCCTGCGGATTGTGTGTGCACTGATTCCATCCCCAATTTGTGCGCCTATAGTCCGTGACGAAACAAACGGATTTTACTTCGCTAAAAGTAAAATGCGGCGGTCAGTAGTAGCTGTGGTTTTTTAAGGCCTTCCTCTATGTTCTGCCTCTAATGTTCGCTTAAGAGCATTGGTTACGAAGTTCTGTGAGCTCCCTAGGGCATCTGCTATACATTTTTAGGTTTTCCCCGCACCCCTTAACCGTTTAACTAATTGCCTTTCTTCAGCAGAGCAGAGCAGTGGACTTTTCGACCCATCTTAAATTATGATTTAACAAAAAAACTTAAACAAAAATTGGGATAAAGTGAGTAAAAAACAAACTCACCTTTAAAGTTAATCACTTTTTAGTAACACTTTTGCAACAAATAGCTGAATTTTAACAATTTTATGAAGCACACCTATTTTTATGTTTAACTCTTAAAACGTACAAAATGGTATTGCAAAGAAAATTAATAAAATACTTAACAGTAAACGTAGTAAATGCAATAAGCTTGGCATCATATTAACGGAACTAAGCATTTCTTAATAAAAATTTATATTGTTGCAAGTCTATTTTTTTGACCAGCTGGTACATACATAAAAAAAATAACCCGAGTAATGCGAACAAATCAAAACGCAATCAATTGTTCGATGTCAATATCTTTTTAAAAAATGTATTATTACCAAACTCACAAAAAGAAAACAATTTACAACAAAAGAAAAACCCCTATCTTGTCCAAAGCAGAAGGAAAACTGAAAACCGAATACGCTAACCGGTCATGTGTGAACTGTGAAGGCGTAATTTGATTTAATGTATCCACTACTGACTTGAGAATCGTTTACCCGGTTTCGGCAGCCGGCTGTGGCAGTTAGCAAAGCCGCCAACATTCCGGCAGCCGGCTACCAAACCGGGGACGGTTTCCGTTTTGTAGGTGTGAACGCATACCGATAAGAATGTATTCCCCATAGACAACACATACTGAGACCCCCGCCCCAACTCACAATAGTGTTTCGCGAAGCCCATCCTTTCACAGATGGGCTATCTTTTTGGTTCAAACGTCAAAAAAAACTTGTAGGATAACAAAGCCGTTTTGTAATGGTCGGAGTAGTGTTTTGTGTTGTGTGTTTCAAATATTGCCAAAAGCGCACAATTCCTATTACTTTAACCTCTCTTCTTTTATCTAATACATGTGATAAACATCAGTTTTCAATTCTAAAAGGTTTTTATTCTGTTTTTTGGACTTTATTATAAACTTTTTAGTAATTTTTTAACAAAATCATGCTACAGTCTTGTTTTCCTAAGAGTTGTTTAGCTGTCACTTGTTTTTTTCTTTGACACTGACGTTGTCGCGAACTACCCTATCCTCTTGCCGCTGGCCCCCTCAATTTTTATTCAAATTCGCCATTTTTTTTTTCCTATCGGTCAATTAAGAATCAAAACATGACATGCAAAAACATACAAAAAACAACTGCTGCCAACCGCGGCAACCGTGGGGAAATGTTAAAGAGTTCGGGAATACCACAATTTTGCATTACTGAATGCCATTGGTTAGTTATTATACGTTTTGTAAAGGCTAATAATTTGATTTGTGTGGTTAATAAAACTATTTAAAGAAGATGTTTTATATACTAGAAATATATTAAGACAAACATGGTTATGTATTTACCGCTTTTGGATATCATTAACTTCGATTTCGTGTGTAAATATTTCTTAAATAATGAAGAAAATTTTCTCAAAATGTTTTTATTTTCCCTCAACCAATCTACATTGTTAATTTTTCATGAATATTTTAGGCAAATGTGCACTTATATTTACATACAAAAAAATATTATTCACATGTAACGAGCAATTTCAAATTAAACGGATAAAATTCCACAGCGGAAGTGGCTCATATTTTTTGCGAGTGTGTTGGTGACTGAAGTTACGTGACATTTGAGTGACACCAAATCGTGACCACTCCGTAAAAATATAGCTTGTAGGCTAAGTAACGGGAAATCGGCCGAACCACCGTGTAGCTAACCGGTACCGGTTAGCCGGTATGGCTCTAAGCCTTCTCACAACCAATCGTTTTGTGTGAGTTTTTCATTTTTGGGACAAATGGCAGGGATCTACAATTTTATGCGGAGTTCAAACGTCTAATGAGAAGCTCTTTAATGACTAGTTATACTTTCGAATGTTTGTCAGACGTTCGAGAGAGGTGGGGCATAGAAAATATAATCCTCAAGATGGAATTTGGATTTCTTTCTGGGATCGAACCCGGGATCCCTCGCTTAGTAGTCCAACACACTAAACACTAAGCCACTAATTCTCTCCATTGCTGTACAGTGGGTTTAGGTTGCAGTGCTGCGGTAGGTGCAGAATGCATGTCCTTGCGGATACAAGCGTCTGCGATCTAATTTTGGTGCGAGCACTGAATTCTGCGCATGTGTTTCGGCCATGTTTCAGTAGCAATTTTGTGTCACTTTCAGTCACTATATTAGTGACTACCAAAAAAGGTCAATAAGTCCTTAGTAGCAGAGTGCGCTATATCTGCTGATGTACGAGTCTCTATATTAAAGACACGTTTTCTTAATCAATGAAAAGCCGGGCAGTCACAGAAGATGTGTTCGGTGGATTCGATATCCTCCAGACAGAATCTGCATTCTGTTTCCGGACAGAGGTTCATTTTGTTGAGGTGGTATCTGAGGCCACAATGACCTGTGAGGAAGCCCACTAGCTTTTATATATTATCCTTACTGAGTCTAAGGATTTCCTTATAGGAGTAGGGCTTAATTAATCGTTTGGATTGTCTTAGACCAGGGACAAGTTCCCAGTGTTCAAGACAAAGCTGGTTTTCCCAATCGTTAATTTGCCTTAGCGGAGTAGTCCAATTGACTGTGCAGTAGGGTTCTGGTCCACAGAGAAGTGATTCGGAACCAGCCCTAGCTAGTTTGTCTGCATGTTCGTTGCCAGCAATACCTTGATGACCCAGCACCCAGGCAAGCCTAGCTTTGTTGTGTTTGGCTAGGGCTTGCAGAGCAACGTGACAGCATTTAACTGTTTTGGAGTCCATTGTATTGGACGCCAAAGCTTGTAAAGCTGCCTGACTGTCTGAGAAGATTTGAATGATTGCGCCTTTCATACCTTTTTTGGATATAAGATGAGCGCAAATTTCGATCGCATGGATTTCCGCTTGAAAAACCGTGGGACTCATTCCCATGGGTATCGAGACTTTGGTGTTGGGTCCAAAGACACCAGCTCCAACTCTGGAATCCATTTTTGATCCGTCGGTGTACCATACCAAGCTTTTTGGGTCAAGTGTCGGAACACCATTGGTCCAAATTGCGCGTTCAAGTATTTCTACCTCGTATAATTTCCCGAAACTATACTCCCTAAACATAGTGTCAGGAACGGAGCAGAACATGTCCATGTTTGGGATTAGGTTAAGAATTTTCAGATGTCCCACATGGTCAACTGATTTAAACCTATATTCTATCTGCAGTTTAGTGGCGCATCTAGCTGCCGTCTCACTCACTATACCTCCTCTCATTTTCTGACCTGTCTATTTTTCAATTTATCGGAGTACATTTTTCGTTTTATCAGAGTTTGCAAATTGCAATTCCTGTTCAACGAACTTCAGTAAATGGTGACGTGACAACCTAAGCCCAGTGACCTTTTTAAGACACAACAGTATCAATTGACGCATGGAAAAAATATCCAGACAAATTGAGGGTACCAAACTCAAACTTTATCCGAATGGCTTAATTAAAAAGATTTCCCATGACAGTTATATAGGTATTTTTTAAATGTTTGTCTAGTGTAATTAAAGTTTTTTCTTAAAGTTGGGCTGGATATGAAACCCCTCGTTCAGTAGATATATAGTTCAGCACACTAACTCCCATAATAAACTATTTGCTACTATGTCAAGATTCCGAGAAATACATCTGTGAATTGACAATTCTCATCATTGGCCCAGTATGGGAACCGCCTCGTCAGTTTTTGTGTAAGTATCTAACACTTAACCGCGACTTCAGTCATTCAACTATACAAACACGTCAGGATTTCGAAATTACATTCTATACAGACACACACCAAAAATACATAATTATTGATCATTATTGATAGCCAGCTAATTTAATAAAATGTCTAGTCCGATTTATCACTAAACTCCGGAGTTCAAGAACTCATTAAATATTTCCAAATGTTGTGTGAAAGATCAAATGAGTCTGAACATTTTTTGTCAAACATTTTATTCCAAATCTATATTAGGCTTTTGCGTTTTTGTGACTGGGTTTTGTTAATTATTATTAAAACTTTTCCAACTGGCTGATGAAACATGGAGCTAAGTTTCATAATAGTATTAGTAATCGCTAAGGTAATACCCAAGTGAGAATATCTGTCTAATGCACTGTTTTTTTATAATTGAAAACCCTAGAAAACGAAAGAACAAAAATTATGCAGTGATTGCGTGGGATTAATCCAGCTTAAAGGGCGCAGCCCATAGAATCCGGTACTTCTGTCACGTCGATGGATCCGAAAATATTGACGTATTCAACGAAATCTCATAGAATCCGGTGCATACGGTGACAATCGGTGACAGTTTCTCTCATACTTTCAAAATATCCACCACTGAAAGTGGTTCCTCTGACGCTGTGGCAACTGTCAACGGGTGCAACTTACAGAAAAGCAGAAAGTAATGTCGTTTTCGATTTGGCAAAAAGATAAATTTTTTTGAGAAAAAATTTATTATTTTTTTGATTGAGATTGCTTTTCATGTTCGATTTGCCAAAAAAAATCAATCTTTTTTTTTTTATCTGATGGCTCTGTAGAGAAATCTCGATATTTTCTCAGATTTTACTTTTTCACTAATACCAATGGCGGTTGCGAATTGTTTATCGTTGGAAGGATTGCTTTTTTAACTGAATTATTAATTTTTCGAGTATGGAAACGATTCTTTAAATTTAATTATTTTGAAATGCGTAAAAATCAATAGAAATGGGTTTTCAGTGCAAGTGAAAAGAAATATTTTTTGCGGCCAACTGAATACACACAAGAACCAATAAATTTTATTTCAAGCTTAACTTAAACAAAGTGCTTTTACTTCCCACTAGAGTTCGCCCCATGGTGGAAGTGGAAGTTCTACCATTTTAGTGGCCTGGCTTATACACAAAATATTGCAAAACAAATTAAGTACAATAGCGTTGCACCTCCGCACAATCTTCCCAGCAAAAATTTTTAATTCAGTGAAAGTGGTTCTTAACTATTTGACTTCGCCTATTTATTATATATAAGATTTTGAAACTGACTTAAGCCAACTTAATACTACGATTATGCTTGACCCTTAACTGTTGTGGCGGAATATGAAGCACTTCGCGTTGTCAAAATGAAAGAGACAGACACAGCCAACAGTGGGATCACGCTGGGTGCTTATCGTTGTTGAAAGTTGATTTCTTTAATTTCGACAGCCGAAGTGACTCCATTCGGATATACCATTTAACTGCTAAGTCAATTAAAACACCCCCAGTGTCAAAGGTAGTGGTACATTTAAATCTTTCGTTTTCGCACATTTCTTGCGCACGTTGACCAACTTTAAAATGTTAAAGTCGTTCGTATTGTACAGACAATGGATCAGTGTGCCACCCATACGAGACATGTTTCGCCCTCTATAACAACGAATGTACCTAGAGGTAGTTGTCCATATATATATCCGTTCCTGTGGCATATTGTTTCGAGAGATTCACTCAATTCAATTCACAGAATGTGACGATAAATATACCCATTTTCATTGCCTTTTTGGCTGTCATAATACCAGGTTTGGATTTTTACCTGCGGCTATTTACTTTTGGAAATATTTGCACTAGCTATTTCTATGAAAGATCTAAATAACTTAAATTTCATGCTTATTATGAAGTCGGATTACGAAATATATCGCCCTGAGCTCACTGCACGAGTGTGTATATCCAATTCCTCTTGATTCCACTCTATTCGACAGGAGAATATTCATAAAGTAAGAACCAATTCTCCGAAAACTCCTTCATTGAAATTTCAAAAATGAGCTTTCACCATTCCGTGCCCCACAAACCCAATGTTTAACTGAATAAAATATTCGAACTCGCAAAAGCATCCGTTTCATTCGGATCACTTTGAAATTGTCGTTATTTCGTTATCAGCTCAATAGCCACGCTTATACCATACCACTACTGCCTGCCCACATGATGAGGTGCGCAGTCTAGCACACATCATACAGTTTCGCGCGTTCACGGGACTAACATCATTAAAAAAAAAATTTCACTATAAAGAAGACCGCGCCGGCCGTCGACCGGTACAGTAATCGTGAATCAGTCGCATTGTAAACAACTACCCCCAGTCGTGACAGGGATACACACTGCAGTATTCGTGACTTCCCCGCACAGTTTTTGCAATTAAATTATTGTTTGCAAAATAAAAGTTTTAAATTCGTTTTGGAAAATACCGCGCCTGTGCAGTGATAACCCTTGCACTCACATCAAGGTAGCATTTTTTTTTGTCCTACGCATAAAAGAAGAAGTTGCGTTCGCCTACCACCCATCAGATTCAAGTAAGGATTCACCTGTTGCGTATAAAAGCCGAGTGACCGAGTACTGACGGTTTCATTCATAAGTTTGCCTCGTGACGGATAACAAGGACTAACGTTCCATTAGAGAAGTGATCAGTGATTTAAATCTTATTTTCGTTTTGTGTTCATTGCCGTCGGTTAAAAGTGAAAAGTCCTTACGTAGGTAGGTACTACCTTTTGTTAATAATTAGTGGTAAATCAATTGCAATGGATAACATCGCGTTTGACAAAACTGTCAACTTTATGAATGTTCTTAATTCGGCTTGAATCGCATTGAACTGGATTATGTGTTTTAAATAATCAAGGAACGGCTTTTGAAAAGCGCTGAAAGCATTTTATTAGGCTCTATCTTCCAAACTGTGACAGGCACTTTTCGCAATCACTTAGTTCTAATTTTAACAAATGTGACTTCTCATACTTGGTTTTTGAAATTTTGGTAAATTGTCCTTCAGGGAGACAAAAAAAAAATCCCACGGTTCTTAAACTTATCAATTAACGTAATTGCGTGTGTTAAGTATCCAGCAATGAATGGGTCTGTTAATTCATTATCCCCACATTTTAGATACGCCGAAAAGGCGCAGGATGGAAATTGTTAAAGACATAGATATACATATTTTTATACCTACATAATACATAATGTTGAACGACACTCACTTACAACAAGTGTGCGAAGACGTAGTTAAATTAACGTTTGCAAATAAACCTCAAGTTCTTTAAAGGTTGGTTCAGTAATTATGTTACTGTACACGTTTAATTTGAAAGTGGTAAAGTGGGAATATATGAAATCACAAATGAAAATATGTACCAAAATTTGTGTAGTCAAAATCTGTCATAAGCGTTCCACAAGGATGATTAGTAATTATTTTACAATGCAATAGGTACGTAGAGTATAGAGACAAATAAAACAATTACAGCTGGCGGTGACAGCAATTTTGTATGGCTTCCAAAAAGGATTAAGGACTTTAAAGGCTGTCCAATCACTGTAGGAAATAGCTTCAAATTCAGTGCGTGACATTGCCTAGTTCCAGAACAAAAATAAAATTATTCTTAAATTGATCTAGTACTTAAATTTAAATCTTACTTAAATTTATGGAAAAATAATGCACAGTAAGAATACGTACTAATAAACTTTTTAGGGTGCACGATTTTAGAGCTGGCGAAATTTTTCCTTACATAGATAATTATGTAAGGAAAAATCTAATAAGAGCTAACAAATTGCAGTGGTAATTTTTTCCCTGCAAATCATAAATGGAAATAAATATCTGTTATAATGACTACCCATTGTATATTTCGAACAAATTTCGAAATTTCTTTTCACTGTTTGTAGTGAACGAGACAAATTCCTACACAGTTTAATAACATATTCTTGATTTAAAAGCAAAGTGGTATTACAAAAAGGGTTTTATAGGTTTACAAAGAACTACCACGATCATGTCTCTCCATTATTTTTCACGACTTTAGCCTGTAGGTCTATTAAACTGTGAAATTTCCTTGTTCCGGGGTTGGAAATATTTTGACAGCATTTTTTTATTTTATTATCTTATATACATAAATAGGCGAGGGCAAATAGCTAAGAACCACTTTCAATTCTCTAAACACAACATATTCGCTTGAACATTTTGTTTATAAGCCACGTTACTAAAATAGTAGAACTTCTACCACTGGGCGAACTCTAGTTTTTAATAGTCGCCATTTGACGTTTGAGTGACATACTGAGCTCATTCTTACAGTTTATTCGGTTAGGGAGCTCAAAATATTCACGGTATCGACATGAACGAAAACGGGAATTATATTAGAATTATTTTTATTTTTCAATATACCAAATCTCCTCTTACATTAATTCATTTATTACATCTTGAGATTAACTTGCCCTTCTTGTGCCACTGCATGGGCTCCTGTTTGCTTTCAGGATCATAGTGATGAACCCATTTTTCATCCCCAGTAACAATTTTATTAAAAATTCTTACCGGGTCTTCACTACACAGCTCCAACAATTCCTTACAACACTCTACTCGCATTTTTTTCTTAGGTGCTGTGAGCATTTGTGGAACCCATCTTGCACTGACTTTTGAACGGTAAAGACAGTCATGAAGAATGGTGTGTATGGTACCATTGGAAAAGTTTGTGTTTCCACCTATCGTCTTAATCTTAATTCGGGCATCCTCAAGTACAAGTTTCTCGACTTGTTTAATGTTTTCTGCGTTGCAGTCAATAAGTGGGCTGCCTGAGCGAGAGTCGTCTTCAATGCTCTCCCTGCCCCTTTGAAATTCACTTGATCACTTTTGAACTGTTGAAAACGAAGGTGCAGAATCTCTTTAAACAGCCACCATCTCTTCGTGAATATTTGTTTTACTTTTTCCTTGTTTTGTTAGAAATTTAATCACAACGCGGTGTTCAATTTTCGTGATCATTGCCACGTCAGCTATTTCACTTTTGTTTAACTCAAGATAGAAAGCAAATTGACAATCGCAGACAAATGAAATTTTACACTAAAACACTTGAGTAACGGAATTACAGGGAATATTTTGAACTCCCATCGTATGTATAATGATTTGGCAGCACTGTGAACATTTGTGCTGAAACCAGAAATCTCGGGGTAGTGGAGACATACTATATATGTTTTGATTTCTATCCTAACGGAGGATCTCCTCTCGGTTATAACAGATATGCGACTTACCTCCGCCAATTCTACAATGGAAGAGAATAAAAAATAAGTCAATACCGACTTGTCGGATAGAGTGACACCGATTTAAAGGGCGTATTTCTCTGCATTTTTACCAAAGAACGTACTCGTTTTAAAGTTTTATTCATTTTAAGCTCGAAATATAGGTACAAAGGAAGACTGTCCAGATCCAGTTGGCAAAAGTAAAAACATAAAAAGCCGAATTATTCAATATTTGCAGAAAAACTGATCTCGGTTATACATTCCACATTTTGAATGGTTTAAAGTGATATTTTGTTGATACGCATATTATAGCATAAGGTGAAGCTAGATTGCCCTAATGCTCTATCAAATGTCTGAAAATCTAGCTTACCACGCCGGCCGGCCGGCACATCGTTGCATTTATGTAGGCTTTCAAATATTTTATTATTCTGTGCACAAAAATGTTAGCCAGGGGAAGAAACCTCATTTATAGCAACAGTCGTTTTTACGATTTTCTATATTTCCACTTTTGAGCCAGAGCAGATTCATGAAAAGTGTCTATAACCATTTTTGCTTGCGCTGGATACTTTGTTTGATTATTTAACAAATAAAGTTCAAACCAAATCACACTTAGTGATTTCAATTAGTGGGTCACAATTCCCGCACTAAACGATGAAAGAATTTAGCTTTTTAAATATCCCTCCTTTTCATATCAAGGGGCAAGGTAGAGGAGAATGTAAGAGAACGGAAAGATTCCTATCTCGCTTTCCATTGTTAACACGCCGTTCAAGAGAAATGGGGTATTTACATGTTGACACCATATTGCTACCAACCGCCTGACTCTACTGCATGAATCTTCCCGAATAGAAAAAAATAAAAAATACCCAACTAAATTCAACAAAATCGGTTGACAATTTTTCAGCATTATCCCTATTTATTCAGATCCTTTTCTAAGGAACTGCATTTTTGGACTATTATACCAATTACCGAAACAAATTTTACATTCCTTAAAACTGTGGAGGCTAACATTGTTTTGACGTTTCCGCTTACACATAAGTCCGCGGCATCTTCAGGAAATGTATTGCTATATTCTCCAGGAAATCCTAACTGAATCCAGATGCCCCATTGAGAACTTGGTTCTCGAATCACCACCCCACTTTAGAGACTTGACTGGATTGTATTGCTTAAGTTCTTGGCTGAACTCTGTCGATAAATTGCTCCATTTCGCTTTTTGTTATAAGTACTGGCTTGATAACGCGCGGTAGGGCGATACTAATAGTCATATTTAGTGTACAGGCAAGATTTTACGAAATCACAATGGCGAAATTTTCCATATAAAATTACCCATTGTGAACTACAAAATATTTAGTGTGAAGACTAAAAATGATTATTAGTAAGGTCCATCGTGTATGACTTAGAGTTAGAACACACGTCTAATTTATTTGGAAAATGTAAAGCATTGCACCTCTGTAAACTTCGCAAACGTGTTTTAATTGTTCACGTTACCGTGAGTCTACTGTATACCAACGTGTCACATATTTTTGCATATTAGGTGGCGACGTCTCTCAATGACTAATCCACTTCTTATGTGGTAGGTTTTTGTCACAAATATTTATGTACCATTAACTTCTATGCAAATGTTCTAACCAAAAACTCAATTAAAAAAGCTAAAACCAGTTATAGGTTTCAAACGCTTGAAATATGCAACATTCCATGCAATTGCAAAGAAATGTACATTCCCTTCAGCTCGTTTAGCGCTTAGCCCCATGTAAGGTCTAATGCAGGACTCTCTGCATTTTAATGTATTTCTTTAAGAAGCCATTCCACATAAATTCTCCTAGTAATCGGTCTATAAACTAAGTCCAAACAGTAGTTAAATCATAAAGCTAACCAGAGTTATAATGAAACAAATAAATAACTTTTGTCTTATTCGGTATGTTACATGGTACCCAATTTCGTACTTCCATGCGCAATTTCAAGAGACCGCCACTTTAAAGTAAAAAAAAAAAACTTAAGACACTTAATGACAACTTTGCTTCCTCTTAATATATTCTACGTCGTTGTTTAAACATTTGTTGCAACCAATTAAGTTCCATTTATATGAGACTATCACAAATATCACCTGACCAGGCCGCGTATTTTATGACGCCTGAAGTAATCAAAGCTCCCAAAGTAAATTATTACTGCGTAGGTCAAAGACGTCACCCAAACGTCATTCCGTTAATCAAAGTAGGCGTGTAAACAAATTACCATTTTGCTAATCTACCATTTAAGATGTGTAAAGCTACCCGAAGGAACAAAATAAAAATAAAAAGAAACTAATAATAAAGATTGAAAGCCGGCCCCTTAGCCCCCCAGCAGTGAAACCATCCTCCATCTAATGTAATTCATGAATCTATGAATTACTAGGCATATGTATTCTCATTCTCATTTAACTTATCAATCATAAAAATAAAACCCACTAAGAAGTTCAATAAGTTATCGGTCTCAAGAGATTGCCAATAAAAATTACCATTGAATATTAATTATGAACTGAAAAAACATCAAGGAGTATGATGTCAATTACAAAAGTCGCCGGTATCCTGTTTCGATGATTAATTGGTCATTGGAAAGTATCAGCACATCTAACTTTGAATTATACTTTTTTAAAGTTCAAGAGCATTATGAATATTAAAATATATACCTACCTTCGAATCGTAAATTTTAAAACTTAAAAAGGAAAATAAAACACTTTTATATTTCAACCCTTTTCACCACACGTAACACTGTGAACTCGAGTGGAGAAAGTCTAAGAAGACCCTTAAGGTAAGAACTTTTGAGTGCAAACGATTCTTTTTTCTCCATATCGGACCGAACCAAATCCTTTAGTGGTAAGCAGCCCTGCTCAATATCCCGCGTGACACCTTTAAACGTGACTTTTATTTCTGAATCGTAACTGTGCTTTTGTTTCAAGTTCGAATATATGTAAAAAATGAGAATCCCAACAAATTTCTTACAAAACATTTTGCTATTCACGTTTTCCTATCACAAAGAATTATTGTAAAATAGTTTTGGGGGGCGCCAATCTTATAAGTGTCAAGATAACAGAAATTGCGACGTTGAAAGGTTTCAGTTGGGTTTCCGGTTCGAAATATAATGTTGTCAGAACCGGTTATGATAAGAACGTTTTTATATATTTTTGCCATAAAATTAGGTCGCGGTCAATGACTCTACAAAATGTGCATCGAAATTCGAGTCCGGTGAAATTGTAAAATAATTTCTATTGACAGTGGAAAAATCTCGCTAAGTAATGAATATGAGGTCATCCATACGAAACTATCGCACATGTCTGACTAGTTGCAACCAGTCTAGATCTATTATGATGATGCTGAGATGAAATGGAACGATAGATAAGAAATTTTCCAGACAGAAAATTCAATGGAAAATCTTGGAAAAAACAAGCATGTTGACGTCTAGGGTGTGCAAAGTATCAGCAAGGTTAGCAAAATGTTTTCGAGTTTGTTTGCTAATTTGAAATTTGCTACCTCCGTTGAAGGTCTTTTAGTTATAAACAAATTAGTTAGTTGCTTATCACAACAGCTCGCATAGTTTGTTGTTGAATCTCTTACTCCAAACCAGGCAACACAAGCAAACGTGGGGCGGTTGCCCTTTCAGCATTTTATTTTATGGGAACTCATTTTAGAGGTTGTTCTGTGGCTGAATTCCAAAACGCATTTCTACATTATTACTGTGATGCAGTACATACTTTTCCAAAACGCATTGTGAAAGCATCAGAGCATCGAGAATGGGCACGTTCAAGTATCTAGTTTAGTAAGTCTGACAGCTGGCTGACTTATGCATCTCAGTTTTGATTTGCTTAGATCGGTCACTTTAATAGTTGTTTCAGTTGACGTCTGTGGAGGGGTGGCCGACGAATCTAGTCAAGAAATTCGTGACTGAGTACTAAGTTGACAGTTCGCAATTTCGCATATGTGGCTGACGTAGGAAAAGTGATGTTCCGACCAATCTAGTTTTTGTCCAGAGCAATCTAGTCGACTTATGATAACTAGATTTTTTAATGTGGCCAATGATTGTGATGCAAATGACATTTGACATTTCAGTTCGAACCGCCAAATAAAATAGATTCATCGCCGGAGTCGTAAGTAAAATAATTTATATTGCAATAATTTTCCAATTTTACTTTGATTTGCTGCAACGAATGCCAAGCAGCGCAAAAGCATTCATAACCTGGCATAACCTGGCAAGCAGTGTGCATTATGTTGCATTTACACCATCACGCACGCGCATTTTTGAACCAGACGGGACCGCAGTCAATGCCTAAAGTGTCAGGGATGTTCTACCCATAATTATAGATACGTAAAACGGAAACAAACACAAGTTCCGGCGAACGGCATCTCTACTATCACTTGAAATAATTTCTATTTCTGATTTAAAACATGTGAAATAAGAGTGGTATTAGTCTCAGTAAATTAAACCAACAATTTATCAATCAGTTATGTGAAATCAATACATAATTGTCCGTTTATCACTTCCGGAAGCCATTTTGTTTTATAGGAAATCGAAATTTCGTAAGCCATCGCTATAAAAATATCAACAAGCATAGCTTTCCCATAATTCCTACCACAAACACAAGATGGCCGACCAAAAAACGTGGCACGTAGGGACATACTTAAGATACATATATATATATTTGGAACCTTAAAGCAAACATAAATGTTAATACATAAACGTCAGAAATGCACGAGCTACGTTCCAAAACAAAATTCATCTTTATGTGGGCTTATGGGGCTTATATTGATTCATAATTCATTAATGGAGTCTTCGATTGAAGAAAAGAATTGCCCTTTCTATGAAAAGAGCATATCTAGAAGTGCTCTTTCGATGTATTCTATGTTTCATTGAAAAAAAACATAGGTACTAACAAAATGTCAGATTGAAGTGCTTGTTGTGTTATTAGAAACAAATTTTTCGCTATGTGATCCGAAAATATACAATTATGCGTGCAAAATATAAACTTAAATTGAAATATATTGATTTGGCTGTATTTATTACTGCAGAAAACAAAAAAAAAAAGTAGAAACAGAAAACCAAATCTCTCATATGGTGTTTACCACTATTACAAAAGTACTCCAACGAATTTCATTGAAAAGAGCAATTCTCTCGAATCTTTAATCGAAAACGCCATAAGTTAACCTCGCCAGTGTCAGGCAAGCCAAGCAAGTGATTTTTTTCATACACTCCTGTCAACTGACAGCACACGTTAAAAAGAAAAAAAACTAATCGTCAGTACATTTATGCGACTTCACTTGTTATCAGACATAAAAGTGTCAACTTAAAGGTATAGAACTTTGGAAGAAAAAAGTCATACGTCAATATTACGTATCCGTCCTACAAATAGTTCGCAGCTATTACGTCAGCAATTCTGCCGATTTATTTATATCACCACGGCACGGAGTAGTAAGATGATAATTGTAATTAAACGTTTTGTTGGTTTAGTTCAATTTGAAAATTTGATTGCTTCTTTTTTTCACTTTTTTATAAAAAATAAATACATACATCAAGATAAGAAGTAGGTATGTATTTAAATCCATTGACAAGCGTCCAATCTGTCAATCACAACCGCTTTTAGAAAAGTTCTGAACATACGTATTGTAAAAAAATCGCTGCAGCATTATGAGTTTATCTAAAATCTGAAAAGTTGAAATCAGTAATAAACTGTCAAAATATGTGAAAGAAATACGCCCAACGAAACTTTTTCTATTCACCTGAGTTATTGATATTCGCCGTATGACTGCACCCACGATTTGTTTTTCTATTCGCCAAACATAAAAATACCCCACCATTGTTATTAAAAAAGAAAAATCGAAATCCAATCAGATACAAGTTTAAACCGTTGTTATCCACCGAATGGTCAAATGTCAATTACATGGAAATTCACTCAAAGCATCCTTAGAAATGTTTTGTTCAATTCAGTAGGACAAAATACTTATTCATGTGTATTTCTGATATCCTTACAGAAAGCGACACAAAACCAATAAAAACAACAACGACAATGAAGCTCCCAGTAAACCATTTGGCGATTGGCATATTTCTGACGTTAATGCTGAGTTGTAGTATTACCGCTAGACCAGAATATGGAGCGTATTACGGTGGCATGGATATACCACAGTATATATTAGATGAGACAGAGACAATGAACGATATTATGTACAGTGATATGGTTAGTGCAATAAAACAAAAATCGCACCAATTAAGACATTCAATTATTTGTTGTTATTTTTTTATTAGAAAAAGTATCCTGAAAATAATCCAACATTTTTGTCGAATTGGCCATTTTTGAGAGAGCTATTGCCAGCTGATGATTTTGATGATGAAATTGGGACAAATGTTGAAGACAAATACGAAAAAGTTGCAATTCCAGAAGTTATACCGACACCATTACCTTTGAAGAAAAATCCTCCAATTAAAAATCAACTTCAGGATCATGGCAAAAAGAAGAATATTCATTGTAAGTTAATTAAGTCAAGCAGTTTATTTGCCTTTTGAATTTTCGTTTCTAATTTTTTGATTTTTCTTTTCTTTTCTCTTCCGTTTGTTTATCGATTGGAATGTGTTTTGTTTAACAAAAAAAAATAAATATTCAGCTGGAAGAAGGCTTTGTAAGTATTTTTATTTTTGCATTTTTTTCGTTTTTTTGTTCAGCTAACTTATTTTAAGTTGTCCTCTGTATGTAAATCATTAATTCCAAAATTGCATGTGAACCAAAACTAATTCATTCATTGACATATGATTTTATGTTGGTATCTTTGTTGCCTGGCTTTGAATATGTAAACAGAATAGGTATTCTACTATTATTTTATTTCCTGATTTTTGTGTCTGCAAAAAACCCAAGAAAACACTGGAATTTTGAAATAACTTCTAAAATGAAAGTGTAGCCCTAAGACCTGTCATTTATTGCAAAAGTTCTCTAACGAATTTCATTGAAAAGAGCAGTTCTGAATTCTTGGGCAATTCTCTCGGGTCTTTAATAAAAAACGCCATTACTGCTCACGAACACAGGTGATTATGACTTCTCTAAAATAAAAATGGAATCGGTCGTGTCTATATTGGCTTCAAGGTATACATTGTTCAGGGCAACTCTCTAAAAATATTCCGGACACTTCTGTCGTGTTAAGAATTGACCTGGAAGTTTACCTTTTTTTCAATGAAACATAGAATACATCGAAAGAGCACTTCTAGATTTGCTCTTTTCATAGAAAGGGCAATTCTTTTCTTCAATCGAAAACGCCATAACTTTTCCAATTCCACAAATCCTTTCGATCAGCAATAAATTTAAACCTTGCATTTTATATTATATATATTTTATTATAAACGCTAGGCCTTGCTAATAATAATTTTCAACTTTCACACTAAATATATTGTTGATCACAGTATGCAATTTTGTATGGAAAATTTTGCCATTGTGAGTTCGGAAAATTTAGCCTGGACACAAATGATTATTAAAGGGTGATTTTTTAGCTGGTTTGGTTTTGGCAATACTGGTTTTGACAGCTGACTTGTGTTTAGTACCTTGTGTCACTGTCAAACAGCTTCAGTTTGGTTTGCAATTTAACCATGGATCGTCTTACAAATGAACAACGCTTGCAAATTATTGAATTTTACTATCAAAATTGGTGCTCGGTTCGAAATGTTCATCGCGCGAGTTAAGTATCCATAGCAAAACATATTGAGAAAAAAGATAACATTATTTGTATTCAATGATATCTTTAGTCTCTAGTACAGTCTTGCACACAACGCTACAATGATAACATATGTAAAAGAGATAATATCGTTTGTATACAATGTTGGAATATTATCTCTTCTTCATTATCAAGCAAGACGATTGTACGCTTGGGTCTCCTTGTAGATAGATAAGAAAAGTATATAAATACGACTGTATGATGAATTTATCGATAGTCTTATTGTAACTACATAGTAGCCTTAAGCTCCTTTTAGAATTAGTAAAAAGTATTTCAATAATAAAGGACATAGTTCCAAATAAATATTGTTTAATTTTAAAAGTAAGAACCAAGTGTTTTAATTGGCGATCCTGCCAGGAGGTTAAATATACTTTTTAACTTCAATCGAGCGGACCTCGGGAACAAGTAGTGAAATCTAGTATAAACAGAACACTCGCGTTACCGGTTACAAGAATTACCTAGCATAGCAGGTACAAATATAGCTCCTTCGTACGAAGCAGCAAAGCAATTCAGTGAAAGTGTATATGTGAAAAAAAAAAAAAAAAAAACACACAAATTCGACGACAACAGACACGAGTTCAAAATGGAACAACTCGCAGTATTAATGGCAAGATTAGAAGCTTTAGAAACCAGGTGCAACACAGTAACACAAACCCTAGAGCACACACGCACAGAGAATGCAAGGTTAGCAGCAATAATAACTAACCAAAATCAAATAAACACTAATTTAGAAACAAAACTAAATGAAGTAAAATCTGGATTAGGCATAGTACCAAACATACCTGTGCTAGAGGAAATAAGAACCACATATACAGATGGTAGTGAAATACAGTTAGACGCATTTAAAAGCCTACCTATTTTCAACGGCGATCAATCAAATTATCGGTCGTGGCGCGAAGAAGCATCCAGATTAATGGACAGCATTAAAAACCTCAAAACACACAGTAAGTACGCAGCAGCATTGACTATAGTGAAAAGTAAAATACAGGGAGCAGCCGCGAATGTGTTAACTAATTATAACACAATTTTTAATTTTGAGGCGATACGTAACAGATTAGATTATACGTACTCTAATCAAGAACCTCTATACGTGCTACAAGACATGATGAAAGCCATCACGCAAAAAAGAAGCACACTGTCTGAATACCACGACGAGATAAATAAAAATCTCAATTTAATAATATCAAAAATCACTATGTCAGGTGATCCGCCGAATATAATCGACAGACTAATTAAAAATGCTAACGACGACGCAGTTCGTATATTCATTGATGGTATGAGTGACAACTTTACAAGAGGATCATTATATTCAGCTACAATAAATGATCTAGAACACGCATTCGCAATTGCTCGCAGAATAGAACATGATAATGTGCACAGGCATTTACATCTCACTCAAGATAAGCACCACAAAAATATGCCACATGAACACAGAAACGAAAGAAGACCAAACTATTCGAGCCAAACAACGAATTATCAACCCCAGAAGCAATACGATAATATGCAGCAACACAATCAAGGACCACGCCTAAACCCTTCCAAGAGAAATGACGGACCACAGCCGATGGAGATAAACTCGAGACAAATTGTACATGCACAGCGACAAAATTGGAATCAATACAAACCCGATGTATATAATCCACCAGCGAAACGTGAACACAGCGGGAGTTTCAACACACACAACAGACCGCAACGATCTTATCAGCAGAACTTCAAGCAGCAGAGAGTAAATAACTCCCGACAACAACGCAGAGACGATGTCAGCAGTACATATGCAGAAGCAGATGAAACGGAATGTATGGTAAATAATAACATAAGAATAGATCATTTAAACTAGTAGACGGGTTGCCCTGCTTAAATTTAACTAGTACTATTTCTAAGAAAATTTATAAAATTCTTATTGATACTGGTGCAACCCATAATTACATTAATAGAAAATGCGATTCTAGCGAAAAAATTAAAATTAAACCTATAAAAATAAAAACAATGCATGGTTATTCTATGGTAGATACAAAGAAAGTAGTTAGGATATTAAAGAAAAATATAACATTTTTTGAATTAGAGGATATTCAGTCTTTTGATATGATATTAGGATATGAAGGACTTAAAGTTCTAAACGCGGAAATAAATTTCAGTAATATGACTCTAACTACCATAAGCAGTGTCGAATCTATTCAGAAAATTAATTACATAATTGGGGAAAATAATATTTATAAAGCAGACATAGATAGACTGATGAAGATTAATAACAGCATAGGACCGTTACCCTTTACAGATACTATAGAAGCAAGCATTAGGACGACCAATGATAATCCGGTTTATGTTAAACAATATCCATATCCCATAGCAGATAACGAATTCGTAAACAAAGAAATACAGAAACTCTTACATGACAATATAATAGAAAAAAGCCATAGTCCTTATAACAGTCCCATATGGACAGTACCTAAAAAAGGTTTGGACGAAAAAGGAAAACCAAAACGGCGCATGGTTGTTGATTTCCAAAAACTTAACGCTCACACTGTAACAGACAGATACCCCATTCCGGATGTCAACATGACAATTCAAAATTTAGGTAAAGCCAAGTACTTTACAACGTTAGATTTGGAGTCAGGTTTCCACCAAATTAAAATCAAAACAGATGATAAAGAAAAAACAGCTTTTGCTATAAATGGCGCAAAATATCATTTTAAACGAATGCCTTTCGGGCTCAAAAATGCACCAAGCATATTTCAGAGATGCGTGGACGACATTTTGAGAGACTTTGTAGGTAAATTCGTACACGTTTACATTGATGACGTATTGATATATTCTTCATCTGAGGAAGAACATATACAGCACATAAGTCAAGTATTCGACGTACTCAATAAAGCCACATTAAAAATATCTGATGAGAAAAGTAAGTTTTTTCAAGAAGAAGTAGAATACTTAGGTCACATAATCAGACATGGTAGAATCACTACGAACCCTGAGAAAATAGCAGCTATAGAAAATTTTCCAGTCCCACAAACGGTAAAGGATTTGAGAGGATTTTTAGGTCTTACAGGTTACTATCGTAAGTTTATAAAAGGATACGCAAGCATAGCCAAGCCCCTGACATTATATTTACGAGGAGATAACGGTAAAGTAAACAAAAAACAAAGTAAAAATATTAAGTTAAATCTGAATGATTCAGCATTAGAAGCGATTAGAATTTTAAAAAATTATTTGAAAGAACAAGTCGAACTTTTTCAACCGGATTATAGTAAACCATTCGAGCTTACTACAGATGCATCCAACATAGCTATTGGAGCCGTACTAAGTCAGAATAAGCAACCTATACACTTCTTGTCAAGAACACTGAGTAAGACAGAAGAGAACTATAGCACAAACGAGAAAGAGCTATTAGCGATCATATGGTCCTTACAAAAACTCAGAAACTACATATATGGTATAGCAGACTTAACCATATATACCGATCACCAGAGCCTTATATATTCGGTATCAGAAAAAAATCCCAACACAAAGCTGAAACGTTGGAAGGGAATCATTGAAGACTTTGGAGCAAAATTAGTTTATAAACCAGGAAACCTAAATCTTGTAGCTGACGCATTATCACGTCAACGCATAAATACTTCTACCATAGAAACAGCACATTCAGCTGAAAGTTCTTCTAATGATATAATAAAAACTGTGAATCAGCCTTTTAATGCATACACTGCACAGTTCGAACTTATTGAAGATATAACAAATAATATCGAAACACAAATCTATTTTGGTAACAAAATAAGACTCATAATAAAGTTTAAGGACAAAGACTCTTTACTAAGGCAGATGAAAGAAGTTATACAACCCCAAAAGATTGTAGCTTTGCATACGAAATCTGAAAACATATACAAATATGGTGAAAACATAAAAAAAGAATTCCCACTAGTAAGATTTATATTCACACCAAGAAAACTTCAAGACGTGACAAATTTGGAGGAACAACTAAAACTTGTAAGGGTAACTCACGAAAGAGCACACCGAGGGTTACGTAACAATATACAAGAAATCTCAGAGAAATATTACTGGCCCGATCTAAATAAACAAGCAAAGAGTTTCAACAAAAAATGCATAGCATGTCTATTTGGAAAATATGAAAGAAAACCTATCAGAGAACCCCTGAATAATTCAGAAATACCAACACATGTGGGAACACACATTCATATGGACATATACTTCAACGACAAGTATACTTTCCTTGTAACAGTAGATAAGTATTCTAAATATACAATCCTTCGGGAAATCGAAACTCGAAACAGACTGTACGACGTTATGGAAGAGGTCTTATCTAATTATTTCCCAAAATGTGAACGACTCATGACAGATAACGAGAAGGGATTCAAAACAGAAATGGTGAACCAAATGTGTTTGAAATACAACATAACTAAAGTAGAAACTCCAGTATACAGATCGACAGCGAACGGTCAGGTAGAACGTGTAAACGGTACAATAACTGAACTGTCTAGAATATTCACAATTCAGAATAAAACAAGACTTATCGAAGAAATATTTAGAACAGTGCGTGAATTAAATAATTCCATACACTCAGTTACCGGTTTGAAACCTAGAGACATTTTCTTTAATCAAAATAAATATAGCAATAGTGAAATTATAATAAATAAACTAAACTCAGCATCCAAAAAAGTGATCGAACGTCTAAATAAAGGAACTCGACACAGAGAATATAAAAAAGGAGATAAGATAATGGTAAGAATCACAGGTCTTAGAAAGAAATCTAACGCCAGATACATAACAAGAATAGTAGAAGAAGATAAAGGAGACACTGTAATCTCTAAAGAGGGAATAAAAATTCACAAGGATAACATAAAGAATTATCATTTTTTAGATGACGAAAATATTAATATTCCTAACATTACTAGGAATTGTACAGAGTCAAGAAGGGCAAGGAAACGTTCAAATAACTGAGTTACTAAACAAGAAGTTTATACTTACGCAAACAGATGACGTGTATTTATTCAAAGAACAAACTTATTTGTTACATGCCACCAACCTGACTTCGATATTTCAACCTTACGTAAATATCGTAACTAGTAACTATCAACCTACACAAGAAGAAAAAATTTGGTTAAGTAAAATTAAGAATTTAGCAGACCAATTACAAGAACATACTAGGCATACTAGATCAATTAACTTTTTAGGAACAGCTTTCAAATATGTGTTTGGTAATCCTGACCATTATGACTTAGTTAACATAGAAACGAGTATAAATAATCTCATAGAAAACAATAATAAACAAAAAACTATAAATTCTAGATTCGAACAAATTTTGCAACAATTCGAAGGTCAGAGCCTTAAAGAACATTTAGTAATAGAACAAGTGTACGAACAATTATTATTATTGACCAGAACAATTAATGCAGCAAAAAATAATGAATATTTATCAGAAAGCCTAGACTTAGATGACATTAAAAATATTATTCAACATGAAATAATTCAAGTACCCATAATAAATATACTTGAGTACTCTAAAATATTATTAGCTAGAACTGATGAATTCTTCATCACAATATATAAATATCCAGTTCTAATTAAATCATGTAAATTGTATAAAGTAACACCCTTAAATTCAAAACATGGAAAAATCATTACAGATAAAACAATTGCCTTATGTAACCAAACTTATTTAAGAACAAGAAATTGTCAAAATCATCTAAGTAAAAACATTTGTGAAATTAACTTTGAAGAAGAAAATTGTCTTATTCCACTTTTAAAGAATATAACTTCAAAATGCAACATTAAACAAGAATACGATTACGACTTAGAAATTGAATCCGGTGTTATGTTATTAAGCGGTAAGCATAAGCTAAATAATCAAACAATTAATGGTATAAACTTAGTTACTTATGAAAATACTATAAATCTAGATGATAAAATATACAAAAACATGCATAAGCAAATTAAAGAAGTTATATTAAGAAATCATAATTCAGAGTCTTACATCGACCAAATAATTAAAGAAGATACAATATACAAATTCGATAACATAGATACTTTAAAAAAACTAATTATTCCTTTTGAAGAAAAACCGATATTATCAACTATATACACAATTGTAACACTGATTGTTATTCTAGCATTTACGTACGTAATGATAAAAACTATACAATGTATAACAGATCGTCAAAAACAAAAAAAGATTGACGCATATAACAAAACTTATGAAAGAGAGATGTTAAAAATAGCGTCGAAAAATCGGGACGATTTCGTTTAACAAGGGGGGGAGTTAAGTATCCATAGCAAAACATATTGAGAAAAAAGATAACATTATTTGTATTCAATGATATCTTTAGTCTCTAGTACAGTCTTGCACACAACGCTACAATGATAACATATGTAAAAGAGATAATATCGTTTGTATACAATGTTGGAATATTATCTCTTCTTCATTATCAAGCAAGACGATTGTACGCTTGGGTCTCCTTGTAGATAGATAAGAAAAGTATATAAATACGACTGTATGATGAATTTATCGATAGTCTTATTGTAACTACATAGTAGCCTTAAGCTCCTTTTAGAATTAGTAAAAAGTATTTCAATAATAAAGGACATAGTTCCAAATAAATATTGTTTAATTTTAAAAGTAAGAACCAAGTGTTTTAATTCGCGCTGCTTCCATTTTATGATCGGCATTCTCGACCTTCTGAGCAGTCTATTCGGAAGATTGTGACCAAATTTCGCACCAAATTTACTTTGTTGGACATTAAACCACCAACACGTTTACGTACTGTGCGTAGTGAAGAAAATATTGCGGCCGTATCAGCTAGTGTGACAGAAGACCGCGAAATGTCGATTCGGCGCCGTTCCCAGCAGTTAGGCCTTTGTTACAGCACTACGTGGAAAATTTTGCGGAAGGATTTGGGCGTAAAGCCTTTTAAGATACAGCTGGTGCAAGAACTAAAGCCAGCCGACCTACCACAACGCCGAATTTTTGGTGAATGGGCTCTTGGAAAGCTGGCCGAGGATCCGCTTTTTTATCGAAAAATTGTGTTCAGCGATGAGGCTCATTTTTGGTTGAATGGGTACGTAAATAAGCAAAATTGCCGCATTTGGAGTGAAGATCAGCCAGAAGCATTGCAACAGCTACCAATGCATCCCGAAAAAGCCACTGTTTGGTGCGGTTTATGGGCCGGCGGCATTATTGGGCCATATTTCTTCAAAGATGATGCGAATCGCAGCGTTACTGTCAATGGTGAACGCTGCGAAATGGAAGTTCTTGACTTGCATGATATGTGGTTTCAACAAGACGGTGCCACATGCCACACAGCACGCGAAACAATGGCGCAATTGCGAGGCGAGTTTGGTGAACAGTTAATTTCACGTTTCGGGCCGGTCAATTGGCCGCCTAGATCGTGCGATTTGACACCATTAGATTATTTTTTGTGGGGGTATGCCAAGGCTTATGTGTATAGGGACAAGCCCGCTTCGATTGACGCACTGGAAGCCAACATCCATGCATTCATTCGTGAGATACCGGCCGATATGTGTGAAAGAGTATGCCAAAATTGGACTCAGCGGATGGGCTACCTGAGACGCAGCCGCGGTCAACATTTGCATGAAATTATCTTTAAACATTAAATTGCAAGGTTCAAACTATCGATTCAAATAAATATTTCATTCATTTTTTCGAATTTTTTTTGTTTTTTTTTTAAAAAAAGTTCTAAACCTCTTAAAAAATCACCCTTTAGTATCGCGGGTTGTATTTTGTCATGAATTAACTCTTTGTTCTGAGCTCACAAATTCAATTCTGCCAAATGTCAAATGTTTTGTTGGAACACAATTTTGTGTAAGGTATTGTTGTAGGTATCCTGATATTGCATACTGCGACCAATCAGTTCCTAATTTTTGTATGATTGTTTTTATATTCAATTCCTACTGATAAAGGGTGTTTTTTTCAGAGGCTTTATTGGAAGGATAATTTTATGCCATTAATGTTCAAATATGATTTCGGGCATGTGGCCGCCGCGGCTTCCTTCGAATAAAGCCAAGTCTAGAGGTCCAATTTTCATCCACTTTTTCGAGCATTCGGGGCTGTATATGTCGGCAATAACGCCACGAATGTTGGCTTCCAAGTCCCCTAACGTTTCTGGTTTGTTGGCGTAGGCGAGCGACTTCACATATCCCCCAAGAAAATAATCCCATGGTGCCAAATCACACGATCTTGGTGACCAATTGACAGGTCCATTCCGCGAAATTATGCGCTCATCGAATGTTTCCTTCAATAAAGCGATTGTGACGTGCGCTGTGTGGCATGTAGCGCCATCTTGTTGCAACCACATCTCATCCACATTCATGTCATCCAATTCGGGAACAAAATAGTCGTAAGCTAAGATCTTTGCGCAAAATCTTCCATAAAGTTGATGGACAAAGCTCCAATTGCTGTGCACGGTGGCGAATTGATTCATCCGGGTCCTCTTCAACACTTTGCTCTACAGCGGCAATTGTTTCTTCGGTGCGCACTGTTCGACTTCTCTGCGGATGCGTATTATCACATAGAGTAAACGTAGTGCGAAAACGATCCATGGTTAACCGAATTAATTGCTCTGATGGACGATTATGTCGACGGAGCTTGCGGCAAACTTCGCGAACTGAACCATTATTTTCGAAATAAATTTGCACGATTTGCAAGCGTTGTTCATTTGTCAACTTGTTCATGATGAAATGGCAAACCAAACTAAAAATAAATCACTTGACAGCTGACAAAATGGCCGGCAGTTAAAATAGTGCTGCCAACTTAAAGTTCTATTCCTCTAAAAAACCACCCTGTATATAAGTGATGGTTGATAAAATTCAAATTAAAAGAAGCTTGTACATGTACAGTTGATTAAGAAGATAAATTACTCCTATCTGATATAGGACACTACGTTCCATTGACCGCAAGGCATATTAAAGAAAAGTTTCTTTGCGTTTCCTTTCATTCCATAAGCAAATACAATTTGAAGCCAGTAATTCACTTTATTCCGATGTGTTCTTGCGAACTCCATTGTCACTTATTTTCTTTATGTTTAATTTTAGTTGAATTACATTGAGGGATTGTTTTTTCTCTACCGCTAAAGGTAAAATATCAATTTTGTTTTAAATGGAGTTTGACAATGGAAAGCTGAAATTGGAATAAAGTCTAAGCTAACATTTAGAACTGCCAATGCCAAGTCATAGGTATGGAAGATCTCAATGTTTATCCAGTTACGTATTATCTAAAATTGACAACCACTGCCACTATTAATGATACACTCATTACAACAAACCTTCTGATATTAAAATAATCAATTGGTGTTTTAATAGTATTTGAGGCGCTCTATTGCTAGTTCATGTGCCCTCAAGAAACATTAATACCTACTGCATGTAAATGTTCGCGTATATTCAAATAGCATGAATGAAAGAGTTTTGTAAAAAAAAAAACCGGTACCGGAGGCCAAAGTAAACCTAAACCGGAATACGTTTCGAGGACGCGCTTAAAGGATGTTTCTCTCCCGACTTTTCCGAAGTATTTCAATTTCCCCCCATTTTTTGGTTCACAATTAAGTATTCACTTGTACAATTTAAAAATATTTTTAAATGATTAATTTTTAATTCATTTTCTTTTGCAGATATGTCCCCATGTCATTTCAAAATCTGCAATATGGGACGCAAAAGGAATGCCCGATTTGTGCGATATTAAAATGAATATTCCCAGCTATAGCTATAACTTTAACAAAAATCCGCATTCAAATATACATGAATCTAAATTATAACCTACATCGTATTCAGATTTCTACATTCCTAAGTTACATCTTCCAAATCTCTTGCTGCCTCCTTAAGATTAATAAAGAGTCGATTCAACAATTTTTAATTTATTCAACAAACCCTGGATAAGCAGATATAACACCATTTTGAATTTGAAACGAAAAATATAAACAAAAACCTAAAGTATTTCTTATATCATAACTTATCCTAGTTAGTCATAGTCGATAAATTAGTGAAAAATAATAGATGTCGATTACAATCGATACACAACAAAAAGTATTCATATCTGTAAAATGTTTTGTTTCTTTATTTATTTATTTTTTGTTGATATTTATTATGTAGATATGTAGATGTATTTTGTTGTTTCAACAAAAACAAAAATTAAAAACTTAACCCAAGAAATTTATTGTAAACTTGCTGTGTTCCATTAATTAATATTCCTTACTGCAGATAAGATATAAAATAATAAAACTTAAGAAAATATTGTTGATTGCTAAATACGCGCGAAGTAACAGACCTTTTCGGCGATTTCTTACGTTAAAAAGGAAATGGTGGAATTATTTATTTCTTCTGTATTTATAGAATGGATTTGCTTTGCCAAATTAAATATTGTTGCCGATAGAGCTGACGGAAGTTTTCGGAAGTGGCGCCTTGGGTGATTTGCAAAAGTGAAAACACAAGGGTGGCATCTTTTTTATGCAGTTACCAAGTTCCTTAACTTGTTTGTTTAGTAAGTCAAACTGGACGTTGTTACTTGTAAACAGATAATTTATAGGATAAAATTAGAGGTTGGTGTGGTGGTGTGGGTTTAAGAATAAAATGGATAATTTACCATGGTAGCTGAGCAAAACACGCAATGAGCTTTAAATATACCACAGATTAGATTCCAATTTGATATAGTGATGTACAATAAGGTTCCTACGGGTGAATGAGTGAGACGTCATTTATACTTACATTGGTTTTAAATCACCAGATATGGTTGTATTTCAAGGCATTCGTCCTTTACACGTTGATTGTTAATTTACTCAAAGGTTAGCAGTAACTCAACCTACCGACTTTAAAAAATGTGCATCTATTAACCATCAATTTAAATGAGCTGTTGTCGAATTTCTAGTTGCCAAGTTGTTACTAAGACGTATTGTTGGTCGATCAATGGAAAGCGTGCAATGGACGAGCATAATTTGTACTACTTTTTCTTAATCTGGATTACTCTTTCGCCATCCTACTACGGTTCTCCCTCGACAGAGCAGGAACATCTTTCGATGAACCGCACCATAATAAATTGGGAGGGTAATTACTAACTGTTCTTAATATAAAAGTATTTAATGATGATGAAGTCATCCTGTCAGTAAAATCATGCAACAGTAAAACAACTTTTTAACCGGAATTGGGTGCTTTAATAGACGATTACTCACTTTATTAGTAGGTAGTTATCCTTCTTCTTTGGTTCATTGAATCACAGGTTTTCAATTGTCCCATCCATTAAAGGGGTTGCAAGTTTAGGGCTTTCGATCTTTCGCCACTGACTCTGAACTAGCCAGGTTAACATTCCCGAATTTTGCAGTCGATTTTGAAGAGCAAATCTGCTTTAACTACTTTTACGATTACGGACGAGATCAAATCAAGAATAAAAAACAAAATTCGGATATGTCCTAATTTGTTTCTCCATTTTGTTACAATATTTTCCTTCCTGTGACGGACTTTTCATTAGAATTTCCGGTTTCGATCCTCTCGCCATCTACAGCTAGGCACATAAAGCTCCAGACAACCATCCACTATATTCAAACTCCAATTTGAAACAACGAAAATCTGCAATGTCATTCTACGTTTTACAAAATTCTGACATTGACATTTCGCCCGACTTTAGATCTTTACTGCTCCCTTTCATTCCCCCACACAACCGGCTAAAAACATCTATCTATCGCACTTCCACTTCAACGGAGACTTTTTTATTATTTCCCCTCTATTCATTCTCAATCGGGCTCGCTCTCTTCTACTGTGGAAGCTGTAAATAAAATTTCCGATAAGAAAACGACTACGACACACGACAGCAGCAGCAGAACAAAAAAAAAAAAAATACAAGAAAAAGTAAATTATTTACATTTCCATGATAATCAACAACAGCACGAAAATAAAACAAACAAAATGACTTTAACGCTAATCTATCCCTGGCGATGTTAATTATGTGATTCGGGGTATCTCAAAAGCAAACAAAAACCGAAGAATCTCTACAGAAACTCATCACAAGTCGAACGTGAAAAGCTTCGCAACGTCGACGACTGAACTCTAATTTTCTACATAAGTTAACTTCCAAAGAATAGTATTGCAATGGCATCTACGATGCAGCTGGAATTCGCCCAAGCAATGTCCGACTTTAAGACAATGTTCCCTGATATGGATCGCGATGTAATCGAGGCGGTGCTCCGTGCAAATCAGGGTGCTGTCGATGCGACAATTGATCAGCTACTGGCTATGAGCACGGATAACCAGGTAGGAGTGGTAAATATGCGACAGAAATGAACGTTTTGTTTTCTCCATTCAATAAATTTTGTTCTATTGTTCTCTAGAATGAGAAACTCCGCAACGAACTGGACAAGACCTCGAGTACGGGCACTCCAGTACGCAGTCCGCCAAAACCGATCGTCGACAGTGTCCAGCTTATCGACACATCAGATGGTGAGCCGCCATTGCTGAATCTGCCGCCGCCACCGCAGTCACTATTGGTCAATACGGGCGCTTCTCCAAAGCAGAAAATCGCCGCAAATCTACGACAACAAACGCCCACAACGCATGGCAATAGCAGTGGTACCCCGTCGAGACGTAATGGTCAGCGAAGATGGAATCCACCTATGTTGAGCCCCCTGCCACCTGGGTTTCTACGAATTCAATCGGCAGACCGCCCACCTGGTGAGTTTGATCTACCCGACGAACAGTTCGCAATGATGCTGCAGAATGAAGAGTTCATGAACGAATTGCGCTGGAATCAAGAGTTTATGACGGCGTTGGAAAAAGAACAACAGGACAAAGCGCGTGGCGAGGACGATGCAGCATTCAAGGAACGCCTCAAACATATGGGCAAGGTGTCACGCAAAAAATTCCTTCAAATGGCTCGCGTATTTACATGGCAGAGGAATAAAAAAGTCACTTCGGCTAAGCAAATCGATTCACTACCATTAAAAGAGGAGCCCAGTGATGACGAGGATCACTTGCAGGTGAGAAAGTAGGTTCATAGTCGCGCTTATCTGTCAGTGATTTCGTCGCATTTAGTCAAAAGCGGTAAAAACGCAATTTGTAAACAAAAAAACATAATACTAGATATTTTGCTTTGTGCTGTTATTGTTGTTGTTAGAAGGGGTGATAAAACGATATCAATCGATTTCCAAATTTTGATTGCTTAAACAGAGAGCGCAGATAAGAAGGGAACGACATAGCTTATTGGTGAGGTCATTAAACAAATTGGTTGTGTATAGTGGGGAAAAGTTGCTAAATTTTGAAATTAATTCTCACATCAGATGTATTTTTTATTCTACTAATATCTGCACACTGCATGGAAATTGATGTGCTAATAGAAATGGGGCTGACAAGACTTTTGTTTATAAATTAAATGTTACTAGTAAATTATATCATTGGCTTGCAAGCAAATCAAACGAAGGAAGGCTTTAGGTTTATTTATGGCTTGAGATAGTGGTACTTAATTTGTGCAATATGTATATTTTTTTTTTTCTTAACAAAAGAAATACAAAGATTTTTTGTTTAAATATAGGTGTTTTTGACTGAAATATGTATGTTTGTAGAATTATGTTTAGTGTACACGTTTGCATGTAGATTGTGCATTCATTGTGGCAGTCGAGGAGCAGGCTACGCTCTTAATTTATTAGGTACATTCTTACAATTAAAATACATACAGTAAAAATTTAAAACAACTCTAAATATTCTAAAATTGTTCAAAACCATTGCGCTCCGGTACCCCCTCCCATGGTTTGCACAACTCATGCCGAGCGCAAGAGGTTGCATCTCCAGGTTAAATTGAAGTTCTTCCGCTAACAGCGTGGAGTTTCATTTAAACGTTTGCGAAAATAATGAGAGGAGTAACAAACAAACAAACTATAAAGATGATGATTTCCAACCTCCCGAGCGGAGAGGAACCTTAAGAAGAAGAATAGGAGTGGAGATACATGCCTAGAATAAGGCCAACTGTTATTTATGCTATCTTTTATATTATATAATAAGGCGAAGGCAAATAGTTAAGAACCACTTTCACTGCCTTAAACCACGGAAGATTGTGCAGAGAAGCAATGTCGTGTGTAATCTGTTTTCCAACATGTTGTGTATAAACCAAGTATAATTGTTGAATTTCTACCACTGGGCGAACTCTAGTTTTATTAATTTGGTTTCTACAGCGAACATGAAGTTCTTTACGTGGACAAAATCAAATTAATAAATAATTTTTTTTTTCGGATCACACAGCACAACACAGAACAGCGAACATTGTAATCTGGCATTTGTCAAGTGCAAGTGAGTTTGGTAATTTTAGGGCAACTCTTTATAAATATCTCGGACTCTTCTGTCGTGCTAAGAATTGAGCTGGAAGTGCACATTTTTTCAATGAATCATAAAAAACATTGAAATAGCACTTCTATATTCGCTCTTTTGATAGCAGCAATATTTTTCTTCAATTGAAGATCATCATTTTCCTAACTTTGTTGATTTACATACGACATAAATATAAATACAACAGATCCACAGAGCACCCATAGGCCAACATTACATTTCGTTCAAAATCTGCACAGACAAGCCTAAAAATCGGGACACGATCTTGCGCATGGTGTGCGCAAATTTTCATAGTCATTGTGAATCGAATGGTCCAGAGACCAAGGACAAGATCAAAGATTTCATATCCTCGCCTACCGCTCTAGATGCGCACCTCCAAGCAAACGTGATCACTTTATTGTGTAAAATTTGTTCAAGACAACTCATCTCGACATAAAAACGGAACAAGTTTATGGTTTAAAGAAAGGAAAATTAAAATTAAAAAAAAAGGCGTTACCTGAATAGGAAAATGAGAACAAAAATACTAATATGATTATTTCTAGAATGACTGATAAGCACACATAAAAAAAAAAACAACAAATCTTCCTCCCTCAAATAAAAATTCATTATAAAAACAAAAAATCGTCTAAAAAAACAAAAGCTGATTAACAAGATAAAAGCAAATGATCCTATTGTAGACCATAAAAAACTGATTATTGAAAAACCTAGTCACTCTGTGAAATAATAGTAAACTAATTCAATTTTAATTATACACACTTACATATGGAAAACTAGAAGTAAAACTATCTTTAACAAATAGTAACGGCATAGACTAAGAGTACATAATCTCAACCACACATATATAAATGAATAGAAATATACAAGAACAAAGTAGTAGGATAGGTTAGTTGAGTATTTTATTAATGAATCAAATTAAATTATATTATTATTGCTCATTTATTATTATAACGACTTAATTATTATTAGCTGTTATTATTATCGTCAAACAGCAAAGTCTGTGAGTTTGTTGTAAAATTGATTTGTCATTTTGTTTATCACTAGTAAAATAGTGATTGATTTTTTTTAATTTTGGATATTTATAAATGGAACAAATGCATTTTGTAAAGAATATAATCCGATTGATTGCATATTTATTATTGAACAGACATATTGAATATATCCTATGCAAGTTTATGAGAAAAATAAAAGGAACACATTACTATTGTGATTATTATCATAAATATATAAGGTAATAACAAAGCATAAATAAATGTTATTCAGAAAAACATATTTGTTTTTGAAGTGTGTATTAATAATGGCATCCCGAAGACGACATTAACAACAATAACAATAACAATAAGCTGTGGAGTACTGTTTCGCATCGCATAAACTAAAAAATTGGTCCGCTACAGTTATGGTAACATTTCCCAATAATTACTATCAATAAAACACGTTGCTTATGAATGAAAGAAGAATGAATTGCGACTCGCTGGTTTGTTAGTGTCCGAAATGTTGTTTAGAGCCTATCGTTTCCCTTTTTACGATAAAGGCACAGAACGTCTATCTGTGCTTAGTCTGGTGCAGCAAAATAACCATGAGTTGAATTTGAAGATAATGCTATCACTTAGTGGACATAACTGTAAGCAGAATCAATATACGTGTGAAGGAGGAGTGGAGTACTTATTCTACATGAAGGAGTTCGTTCCAATATGAAAAAGATGAAATATATAAAGATGAAATATATAAAGCTGTGCCGTATATTCCACTCTAGAAGCAAACCACTTTATGTAATTTCCGTTTAGTTCACATTTTGTTCTTTCGCGTGAATTTTGCGAATTTTTTTATCAAAATTCTCGGCGACATGACGTATCGCCTGCGCTTCTCAGATAAACTGTCAGCGAACTAAATGCGAATCAGCTGGTTTTATGAAAAGCAATTTTACATTATCAGCTTCGATCTCAATACTTAAAGTAAAGTAAAGTAGGATTTTCATCATGCAATTACAACAACTAAGCTCTACTTGACACTTCGAGACTCAGTTGTAGTTGTTGTAATCGTGAGCTGAAAATCCTACTTTACTTTGCTTTGCTGAGATCGAAGCTCAAAAAACACGCCTATTATCAGCTTCGATTTCAAAGCAGATTAAAGTAGGATTTTCAGCGGAGATCGAAGATCAAAAAAGCAGCCCTATCGTCATGCAAGTTATTTTTTGTTCTGCACACCATTTTTACCAGCTTTACATTGGCGATTCTCGCTCCACCTACTAAATTGATCAGTTACAGTGCAGTCACAAGTCTTACAGTGTGGGAAACATGATTAAAAAAAAACTGTCTCAGTGGAATTTTAAACCCGAGCTTCGGAGAAATAACGTATGGCCAAGCTTACGTCATCTCCGCAAACTTGTTTCCATTGCGAAGTGTTTCCGGAATAACTTCGAAAGAAAGAAAATAAGTAATGATCTCATTCAATGCTATATCTGTTTTTGTGAAGAATGTGAAAAATACCTCCATACAGGGGAGCAGCCACTTACAAGCTTAACAAAATATAACTCAGAGAGAACAACAATTACAGTAAGATTTCTCTGTAGTAAACGTCTCTGTCTTTCTGCATGTTGCGGAATACTTTTTGATCCCTTCCTTATTAATGAGTGCAATGGACTTATAACGAAGAACAAAATTATGTGATTTTCAGCTGGCTGTGGCTTCATCCCATAGTACGACAAAACACGACAGCAGCACAACCGTTTTGAGGAGAAACAAAAGAAATTGGCAATATGTTGGAGACGACTTATGACTCAATGCATCTTTTTCACACCCATAGTTTTCAAATTACCAATTGACACAATGGTAATTTTTATTATGATTAAATAATCTATATAGATCATTGATTTCAATGGTTTACCGTAAATAGCCGTGGAAATCAATGATATAAAAAGATCATGTGAGCATAATAAAAAAGGCCTATAAATAACAATCACTGCAAATAGGTACAGCAGCATTCAAAATATTTCAGTTAGACAAGTAGATATAATAATATAGATACAAGTAGATACAAGAACGGTTAAAATTTAGTTAAAGTTTATTATTGTAAATTTCAATGCGTTAAACAGGTAGCGTCTACCCTTATATATATATCTAAATCTAACATCCGAATAATTTTTATAAATCTTCTTCGTCTTCTACGGTCACCTCATTTGTCCAATCGAATACCAGTTTCATTGGCGGCAGGCGAAACCGCCACTCGTCCCCAAAGTACTTATAAACCTTCTCTCCCAATTGCAACAGCTCGATCGACGCCTGCTTCTCGTCAGGCTTCCATTGCCTCTCGGAGCCGCCAAACATTTCCATGCGTACCAGCGCAGTCATAGACGCGCTCAGGTATTTCTTTATGCCATTAAACAGTTGCGCTTTTGTCATAGGTCCAGGGTTTGAACAGGTAGGTTTTTCTTTTGACACAACGGAAACTTTTGCAAGTTCACGATTCGTTGCAAGACAAGCTTCCATTTTTTCCTTCCATTCTTTTGCTGAAGATTCTGCTACTTCGGCTTTAGACAGTGCCAGTTGGCTTGTTTCTTTTGCCGCTGCAAGTTCCAATTCTAATTGTGCCACTCTTGCCTCAGCTTCAAGTTCTTTTTTTTCGCATTCTTGCCTCAGTTCCATCAGTTCATGCTCGAACGTGTCTATTGTTTGTTCGTATACCGTTCTACTGACAACATTCTCACTCTCAATTTCAATGCAGTCCTCTTTGGGCGCAGGCAGCAATTCAATATCATTCAAGTCCATAATTTCATCGACAATACCTGTGTCATCAGTGTCGTTGGATAGTTCTGCGTTGCTCTGGAGAACAATGCCATATTGGTCATCTTCTTGTTCGTATGGTTCGTTACTCAGCGTGATCGTGGGAAATTCTTCATCTTCGAATTGGCCATTATTCGAAGAATCTGACGCTGAATTGACGCCTTTGTTAAGAACTGTTGGTGTCACTGTCAATTTTGTGATTCGAGGACGTTTCGGTTTACTGTATTCCTCTTCGTCCTCGTTAATCATCTCTACACTAGCATCAATTAAATTTTCTTCAGGAAGTCCCAGAGGAACATATCCTTTTGGCGGAACAAGATGCTTTTCTATTGTCAATGGAAGTTGTTCGGGTTTTGGTTTACCCGGGACAGAATGGTCCAGCACGAGACCATTTTTCAGCCGGCTCAGCGTGGGAATTGCTTGTGGGATGAGACGATCCTTTTTATAGTTCATAAAACATTCATCACGAAAGTGCAGAGCACAGACGACTTTGTTCTTCGCTTGGCCAGAGGCTAATTTGTACAGTGTTGGATAATTTGCATACATTACCCATAGCGCCAAGCGATCTTTACTCTTAATTGGATAATGGAAAAAATGCATTCCAGGAAATTTTAATGTATTGACTGTGCATGAACGAAAAGTACAGCGACAACCTCCCATTATTAGAATTTGATAACACAAATTAAGAGCTAGTAGACTTAAGTTTTAAAAGAAGCAGCAAAAGTAGACTTTATTACAATTTTGTTTGGCAAGCGTCAGGAGTGACAGCTAACGTCACTTGAAATATATTAGATCAAAATAGTCATGGTCACGTTCAAGAAAATCAGCCTTGACGTAACTATTCGCCTATGTTCGCTTTATGACTATTCACATGAAAGCGAATATTCGTAATTCGTAGGTAGTTTCTGACACTTCGTTTACATGAATGTCGTTTTTATGTCGATTTCGGTTTGCCAAAAAGATCTTTTTTTTTAATGCATAAATTTATTTTTGACCGAGATTGTTTGATTTGCCAAAAAAAAAATCTTTTGAAATATCTCGATTTCTTTTTCTCAGATTTACACATCTTTCACTAATACCAATGTGTATGACATACAGCTGGCGGTTACGAATTGTTTATCGTTGGAAGGATTCCTTTTTTAGCTGAATTATTAATTTTTCGAGTATGGAAACGATTCTTTAATTCTTTATATTTAATTATTTTGAAATGCGTTGTTATAAATGTGTGAAATTTAATTGAAAAGTACTTTCAGTGCAAGTAAAAAAAAAAATTGTTTGCGGCCAACTCAATACAAGAACTAATAAAATTCAGATTTTTTAGCAGCAGAAATCTGAAATCTCAGATTAAAATCTAAAAAGGCAAATCGAAAACGACATGAAACAAGAAGTGACAGATCCAGTTTGACAATTGACATTATATTAACTTTTCAACTTTTCTTTTAATTGTTTATTATGCAGAAAGAAGGCGAAAAAGAAAAAAATATTTTAAATAATGGATCGAGTAAAGACCATGATGATAGATATCCTGACCTCTTTTGTCCATTTTTTCACTGGATCTTCTCTCTTACTTTTGTTTTCCATTCTCTTTACTTTTTTTCCGATAGCAATTAACAATTTAGCGAAATTGTCGACTTGACAAGGCTAAACTTACTCTCGTGTATTTTTCGGTTACAATAAGGTCAGGGTATAGATAAAGTGCAAAAGTGTAGCGACATTTTATTCAGTATATTTTGTTGTTGTAATGCTAAAATAAAGTCGCACTTTTGCAATGATACAAGACCAGTTGCATCGGATTGTGGATACCCCTATTGTTTTCAATGTCCTCGTTATAAATTTATATAAAATTATATAATTTTAATTAAAATCGTTTTCAATTACAAAATACAAATTCTTGCTGTTGTCAAATGTCACTTGTACTTGTGTATCCGCTCTCAACAAATTATTTTCGGATGCCATTTCGCAGATGTTTCAATGTCCATTTGGAGACCACGATAGTCTCTTTCCGAAACAGCAGCGTACTGGGCTTTAGCACTCAGAGGAAAACAAAACAGCTTAGACCTTAATTTTTGTACCTCCTGCAAAAAAAAAAATAATAAGTGGGTGGGTAGGTAATAATGGAAATTAAATTATGCATTGTAACATGTTTTCTATTTAAAAATATGTTAACATCGTGTTTTGATTTGATAGTTTGCAATTTTTTCGCCGGCTTAAATATTGTACACAAATTTTTTTGCCTTTCCTTTGATTTTTTGTAAAATTGAACTTGGAAGTTTGTAGTGGAAAAGAGACGATTTCAATCCTAGACAGAACATGTATGATATGTATTATAGGTATGATTTGGCTATGATAAATACCACGCAGCGCGTTTCTACGCGTACCTATTCAGATTCACAGATTAAGAAATGGCAGACGTTCGGGTAACCAGTTAACGTATAGCATCTTTTCATATCCCAATTTTTTTTCGAACAAGCAAATGTGTACTAGCCCTAACAATAACCGTCGTCCATTTCAAATATTCAACATTCCAGTCGATTTTCGCTTATTTCACTCTTTCACAATTTCCAATTAGAAAAAGTAGGGTAGAGTATAGTATAGAGAACTGTTCTTTTCTCTCTCATTCACATCACGTTACGTTTCGCCTTGATAATTCCGTTCCGACATTAGCGAAAGAACTCGGTTTGTGATTTGCTGTGGAATCTCTGTTTCCTGGAAAATTCCCTAATAAACTGTGCGGAATCCTTACAAATTTTGTAGAAAAACACTTCTCCGTACAGATTAATCACAATGAAGAAAACAAAACCAATTCTCTATGATCCACTAATAATTAATCGCGTAAAACAGGTAATTCCACTGAATTGTTAGGTTATGTCAGCGCCAGTTGGCTTCTCGGTTCTCGCGTCCGGGGGAACGTTTATTGTTCTCATTTAGCCGACCGCGCTTCTCACTGAAAAGCAATTTTGTGAAAATAACATTTGTTTTCCAGTATTTGGAAGAAAACGTTCACCAGACATACCTCGATGTAGGTGTTATGTCTAAGGCGTTGCAAGAACGCTATCCAGAGTACAGTAGACGCAAAATCGCTCCATTTCGATCGTTGGTCGAGCAGGGTAAGCCATAATACGAATTAGTTGCATTTTTGATATTTATCCGGTTGGGTGCTTTCAGCGTACAAGGTGGTATCACAAAGCTACGGTCTGGATATCAATCCCCCAAGCCCAGACTCTGGCTCGGATCTAGAGGTTATGGATGTAAGTTTGCAGAGTGACTAGCATTTCTGATGTGCTAGTTTGATTGTGTTGTTGTGTTTGTCGTTTACTTAGGATACCCCTGCAGTGGCTGAAAATTCAATGAATAACATGCTCACCAATCTTTATTCCAAAAAATCTTCGTCTAAGACCACGAGTGCCAACAATGAACTAATAGACATCAGCAGCGATGAGAGTTCGGATGATGACAAGGCGACCAATGGTAAGTCAAAGGGTAAGTCCTGTACATTGGTGCCAGCCGAACATCAGTCTGAAAATGTTGTCAAATTCGGAGAGGTCACTATGAGAAAGATTATTTCATCTGATGGACCAGCAACACCCAGCGACTCGGGGGCAGTAAAACGTGCAGCTACACCAACTTTGTGTAAGAAGCGCAAACGAGGACGTTCCCAGTCGCCGTCAAAAAGTGACAATTCAAATTCACAGACAGACAAAGTTGAGCTAGCTGCGATATCGCCAATGAAGGTGGTCAACGCGAATGCCAGTGATACTACTGCCGGAGGGGATGCTGGAGGTTTCCTATCAGCAATGTTGCGCTCACGCAAGTATAAGAAAGAGGTGCGCCCCACTAAGCCAAGACAGAACTTCCAGGATGTCGGGGGCATGGAAAATGTCCTCAAGAAACTGTGCGAGATACTTATGCACATTAAACAACCGGACATTTACTTCATGCTGGGATTGATGCCGCCTAGAGGATTGCTGCTGCATGGACCATCGGGATGTGGCAAGACGCTGCTAGCGCATGCTATCGCAGGAGTAAGTATTTCTTTTGAACATATCAACAAAGGGGTTAAAGTTAGCTTCACTTAATACCTGACTACTGTTTTCCTTTCCATCTTACAAATATTTCCATTAATCAACCACTCATTCCAGCAATTGGGACTTAATATGATCGAAGTTGCTGCTACAGAATTGATCGCTGGCATTTCCGGTGAATCGGAGGAGAGAATCCGCGATGTATTTGAACAGACGATCGCTTGTTCACCATGCGTTCTGTTTATCGATGAAATCGATGCAATCTCAACAAATCGCTCAAACGCCCAACGAGATATGGAGCGTCGCATCGTGTCGCAGTTGATCAGCAGCCTGGACAATCTGAAACTGAGCGAACGTGGTCAGGCCGTGCTGGTGATTGGAGCCACAACACGACCCGATGTACTCGATCCGGCTCTACGTCGTGTCGGAAGATTTGATCATGAAATTGCTATCGGCATTCCTAATCGCAAGGATCGCCGTGAAATTCTGACAATCATTTGCGATGGCCTATCGGTGCATCCGAAAATGGATTTCGACAAAATAGCCGAACTGACGCCGGGTTATGTGGGCGCCGATATGTTAGCGTTGGTGTCTACTGCTGCCACAATCGCTGTCAAGAGGAAGTGAGTTTTACAATTTCTGCCTTTTGTTGGAATTAATTCAATTTTGTGTGTTCGTTTTAGGTGTACTCAACAAATGAAGGAGATACAATTGAAGTCGCAGAGGAACATAACAATCGTTGACCTGGTCGACGAAGGACAAACTGAGGAAACAGATTCCACACCAAAAAAACAAAACGCTTCCACTTCCAGCGATGGCACGAAAGAGGGCGAAACATCAAAATCAGAATCGCCCGCCACAAATGAGATTGCCTCTGAGGGTATATCACAATCAGCAGAGAAAGATCGTACTGAAGGAGAGACTGAGCCTACAGAGACTACAACAACGCCTGCGGTTCCCTCAACAAAAGATGACGATGCACCTGCTAAATCTGACACAAATGGTACCGCAGACGAACCGGAGAAGATGCAGGTTGAAGTGGGCACCTCTGCAGTAGCAGCAGAGGAAGTTGCCAACGAGGAGCCTATCGATGTGGATGAGCTACCCGAGCGGAAGGTCGATTCGGATCCTGATTTAGTACCCGAAGCAACACTTTTCGAAATGATTAACATGCTGGACAATGCAGCAATCGATGTAGCAGATATTACAGACTTCTGTATCACTCTGGAAGACTTTAAGAACGCGGTCAAGATTGTGCAGCCATCAGCCAAGCGAGAGGGATTCATTACAATTCCAGATGTTACATGGGATGATGTGGGATCCCTCCAAGACATCCGGGAGGAACTTAAACTAGCCGTCTTGGCCCCCGTCAAGTTCCCCGAGAAGATGGCCAAGTTGGGACTCACCGCGCCATCGGGGGTTCTGCTGTGTGGTCCGCCTGGGTGCGGTAAGACTCTGCTTGCCAAGGCGATTGCCAATGAAGCTGGAATCAATTTCATATCAGTCAAGGGACCCGAAATGATGAATATGGTACGTTGACACTTAGTGTGTTCTCTTGAATCCTACAACAGTTTTTATTTTCAGTACGTCGGCGAGAGTGAGCGTGCGGTTAGGGCTTGCTTTCAGCGTGCAAGAAATTCAGCACCATGCGTTATATTCTTCGATGAATTCGACTCCCTGTGTCCCAAACGATCGGACAACAACGAAAGTGGATCAGGCACTCGCATTGTCAACCAGCTGCTCACAGAGATGGACGGCGTCGAAGACAGGCAGGGCGTATACATTCTGGCTGCTACCAATAGACCTGACATCATTGATCCCGCTATCCTGCGTCCCGGCCGTTTGGACACAATTCTCTATGTAGGACTACCTGAACTCAAGGACCGTGAAGAAATCCTTGTCGCTCTCACAAAGGTACCTTTCCGCCGGGCATACCGTTCTTCTTTATTTTATGATCGTTTTATTTGTAGAATCGAAAGAAGCCCGTTCTAGCCGACGATGTAGACTTTACAGACTTGGCTACTCGAACAGAAGGATATACAGGAGCTGATTTGGGCGGGCTTGTTAGACAAGCTGCTATGTTAACGCTCAAGGACGCAACCAATAACCCGGACATTCAGTTAAATGAACTCTGCGTAAGAGCAAGTCATTTCGACCAGGCAATACAACTTCTGCGACCGTCCGTCAATGCCCAGGTAAAACCTGCTCTTGTGTCTTGTTGCATTTCTCTCTTAACATGTTTTTTTCTCCCCGCAGGATCGAAAAGTGTACGAAAAACTCAAGCAAAAGTATGCAGCTCCCCGTTTGCCAGACGGGATCAAGCAGTAGCGTGGCAATACACGTTATGATGAATTTACATCCACCTTTAATTTAATTTTTGTTTAAATTAATTTAAACTTTACATCTCATTTGCATCATTTTACTTGTTTCTGTAACAGTCCATAGAATTCATTCTAAAATAAATCCAACATAAAAGAAAAACAATAAATTCCTTCGACTTTAACTGGACAAGCAAGCAAGTTCTTTAAAGGACACAACAAATTTTTGTAGAAAAGAAGAAAAGCATTTGTTAAACCTTTTCGTAATTATATATTATAAAAATGTATCTTCATAACTGTTTGCGTTCAATTTTTGGGGTTCATTTGAATTTGGATAATATGTTGGAACATAGGGCGATATATTCAGACTATAAACTTTATACATATGGCCGGCGTAGGTGCGACGATAGGACATCTCTCTGTAGCAGCATCTGTTCCTAACATCTTGTGGACTCTCTACGAAGAACTTAAAGATACAGGCGTTCCTATTAGGCATTCGTCGGCAGCAGCGATCAGCGATCTTAATATTCCTATCAATAGAATGAAAGGGGTTTGCATTACTAAAAGGGTGCCACCGATTAATCGGTTCCAAATAGAACGGAACAAAGGGTGAGGCTCAAAATAAGTTGCCATTAGGTGAAAGGACCTGCTGGGATTGATGAAAATAAAAAGGCAGAAGCTCTTGCTATACAAATATCCATAGAAATGTACTACACTTGGCAGGGCGAATAAGCCAATAAGAGTGCCAATGTGATCTTTCAAGCGAGAAATTCTAAGCATGATTCAAGTCGATATTTACGTAGGCCCATTTATGTTGTTGGGTTCGCTATCGTTGCAATATTAGAGAATGAACATTCAAACAAATGCTAATGCTTACGCGGGAAGGCGGGTTACAGATAGAGCTCTGAAGAAATTAAATCTAAAGACACCCTCATCGAGACCATACGATTAGAGAGGCGAAAGTGTACCAACAAAGTGGTCTGATTCGGGTATTTCTCATGTATATAATAAGAGTAGCATAAATGTTTAGCCCTCGATCCTTCCGCGTGGTGCATTAAGTTAAACGTTTAAAATAACCACCTGAACGCGAATGCAACAAAAGCTTTACAGTCCAAACTGTGCGAAAAAATGGAGAACCAGCAGACTGTTTATCTGTGTTACAATTGCTCATAGTAAAAATTAGGACCTTAACCATTTGTGCCACAAAAGGATTATATATTTATTGGGCTTGGGTAAGAAATTGCTGTAGTAGGCAAAGGTATCTAAATCACCAATAATAAATAGGAACATAATTATTGTTTATGGCAATGCCGCTCCTTTCCTTTGAGATAACTATTTTTGGTGTTTGTTCGTTAACGTTTACTTATTTCAAAACTCAAATTTACAGTTTACACAGTATCGTTATTTGGATTTCCCAAAGAGACTGTCAATGCCGACAAATCTAATGCTTTCTGGCACATTGCTCTAATTCCAATCCAGCTTTCATGTCCAATGGGCCGAATGTGTACAGGAGACGGTTGAAAGCCCAACTCATTTGATGGTAGCTCCACGACCAGAGCAAACGGCACCTTCACAATGCCAAAGGCATAGTCAACGACCGATCCCGAGTATGTATGTTTTCTGATTGCGGATATGCTGCCACATCGATATACACGGCCTGACACTTTTTTAATTGCCTTCTTGGCACATTCGGCCAGTTGTTGATGTTCCCTCCATGAGATTGGCAGCTCCCTGTTGAGGATACATAAAAACATTTCGTTTTGTTGTTGTTTTTAAATACATTTTATATGTGGATAGGAAAATGTTTAATGTGCGTCATACTTAATACAGTGCACTTGGATATTATCGGTATTCGGAATGAAGTTAATGAGGAGAGATGCAGACTGTGAAATGATGATAGTGTGAAATATTTTGAAGTTACCTAGGTGTTAAGGGGGTAAATAAAAGCCCATAACATCTCTTTAATATTTATTTTGGTTTAGAAGTAAAAAATACTGTCGAAAGAAAGAGAAACAATATTGAAGAATAATTTAACAAAATAGAAGACAACTGAGAATCAGAAAAAATAATTTAAGAAAATGTTTCTTAAAATTATGGTATTTTCTATGAAATTTAAATACCTATCGAAATGTGCCGCGTTCCTATTTATGGTGTCAATGTGCTGGAACCTTAGCAGAAACTCTAACTAGAAACTAGATGCTAGATGAACATTTGCTTGCATTGAACCTTATACTCGTACTCGGTTCAGGTTATGCATTTATGGAAAATAAAATTCAGTCTGACCCTGATAGCTGTGATTTTGACATCACTGTGAAGAACGTAGATAAAATTGAGCAGCTAGACTTTAGATGTGGTTGTAGCCAGCTATCATTTCTTAACCGTTGATTGGGCTATAAGCAGTTAAGCACGTTCAGTGACAAATAAAGGGTCCTTCATTAGCGACTTCACAACTTTAAACTTTCAGTGTGAACGCACCCTTAAACCGATTATCACCGAACTGTCAATGTCAAAATATTCAGTAAAATCAAAATTTCCATCATGGTGAAGTACACGAAGGAACAAAAGTTTCAAATAATTAAAATTTACTACCGAAATTCCGAGTCGGTGGGTTCAACTTTAAGAACGCTAACGCCAATTTTCGGACGTAATTCTCCTCCTAATAGACAAGCAATTCATAGCCCAGTGAAAAAATTTGAGTCAGAATATTCGCTGCTTGATGTTGCCGTGCCAGTGAGACTACATTTTGCCCGAAAAGTGAAGAACATTGCTGCCGTAGAGGCGTCCTTCGCAAACGAGCAACAATCGAGTTATTGAAGTCTCAGTTCGGTGAACGTGTTATCCCGAGAAGTGGACCCGTCTGTTAGTCGCCGTGATCGTGTGGTTTAACGCCACTATACCTTTTTTTGGGGCTACATTAAATCATTGGTCCATGCCAACAAGCCGGCGACGTTAGAGAAGCTCAGATCCAATATTGAATGAGAAATAGCGCCCGCATCTGTCGAAATGTGCGGCCGAGTCATCGACATATGAACGAAGTCGAGTTTCATTTATAAAAGTTTTGATCATAGACAAACCAAAAACAAAAAACTCTGGTTTTGATAGTAATTCAAGCTAATACATTTATTTAAAATACCTATCGCAAGCACGGTTGCACTTTGGTAATTTTTTACCAAATTTGTTATTTTTTTGTTTGCTTTTTGAGTTTTGGTAATTTGGTAATTTTTATCTGGTTTTGGTAATTTTTTGAGCAGGAGCACCAAAAATACGAACTAGATATCAGTGCATTAAATAATGCCTTACTGTTTCTAATGTCGTTTTCCATTGGCACAAAAAATCAATCTTTTTTTTGATCTAAATCACTTTTCATGTTCCATTGGGAAAAAAAATCTATCTTTTTTTCGATTCGGATCACATTTAGCAGATCTCGATATTTTTTCCGGTTAACACATACTACCACAGATACCAATACGTCACACATAGCTGTCTTACGTCATCTTAAGAAGTTTGCTTTCAAAACAAATGCGCAAAGTTTCGTGAAAAGTAAAATAAAGATAAACAAAAATAGCAATGGATATAATTTTGTACGAATTATTATCTGCATTGCATTGAAACTACGAATCACCGAAACTACTCCATTTATATCTACAACAGGAGAAACATTCTTCAAGTCGATATCCATAGTTGATTTTTCCACAAACGAATGCAATTTGAACAGTTGACATTGCTGTCAAATAACGCACTAACCCATTTACAAATTCAGATCAATTTCGTTGCACGTTCCATGAGCCGCGTTAAATCTGAGATCTGAAAAAGATTTTTGGTGGTCCCAATGGAAAACGACATAAGTGAAAGCATTGCATTTGCATATGCGTCAGCACCACCCATGTAAACCTATTTTGTTCAAAAAACTACTGAATGCACTCATTTTCTTATTTTTTAAGATGAACTTGGAAATATTTTCTGCTTATTTTACATTTAGATCTGGATGGTTAGTTAATCATATTATTTATTTGCTAAATTTATAAGAAAAAAGGCTCGGAAATGGTAGATGATCCCATGCCTTCTAACAGCTGGTAATTTGGTGCACAACGTTGTTGACATTGCTTAATTGCTTAGACTGACTAAGATCCTACAAACCTAATGTACCAAATTGAATATATATTTTTAAAAATGTTTTATTAACGTCTCAAGATTTTTGGTAAATTTTATCTTGGTTTGGTAACTTTTTTTCCAATTTTGGTAGCTAATTTTTTTTGCAAGTGGCAACCGTGATCGCAAGTAGCTTGCATTTGATTTTAAAAAATAAGTTGTCAAGTCCTTAATGAAAGACCTTTTATTAAAAATCTTAAAAGACTTCAAGCAATGCGTGCTAATAACGCTCTACCGTTAAATGAAGTCAGTGGGCTTTACTAATAATCATTTTTAACCTTCACACTAAACATAAATAGGTCACAATATGAAATTTTGTATGGAAAAAATCAAAATTGTGAGTTGAAAAAATTTAGATTAAAATTTAATTGTTTCTTGTCCATGTTTTTGTCACCGAACAAATTATATTCTGCAAACGAATTCTATATTCTATTACTTTTAGTCAAGAGGTGAATTGGTTGTTACTCGTTACTTTGGTATTTTCCTTGATTTTTGACATTTAAATTAGCATTTATGTAATAATGGCCCCCAAATTCAGAATTGATCTTTTCGATGAAGTTCGTAGGAGGACTTTTGTGATAGTGGTAGACACTGTCGCCTTTTGTATTGGTGAGTTCAGGGAAATTCTTTAAAAATATCCCGGACACTTTTGTCATGCTAAGAATAGACCTGGAAGTGCGCCTTTTTTTTTAACGAAACATAGAATAAGGAGCTTTTCTAGATTTGCTCCTTTCATAGAAAGGGCAATTATTTTCTTTAATCGAAAACGCCATAAATTGTATGCGCAGTATACATACTAAAATCATGCACTAACTGAAAACCAACTAATCACGCTTAAGTTCAAATTTAAAGGACGCGCACACACTCAACACACACCCAAATAATAGTGCATTAGAAAATGAAGTAAGATACAAACTTGGTATATCCCCAGGGGTACATGATGGCCTGTCCATACGAGTGCAACGATAAAAAGAGTAACAAATGTGGTCGCAGCTTCTCCATGACATTCCGTAGGGCGCACGTCTCTGGTTCGGAAAACGGCTTTTCTCCCTTGTATGTGCTTCGATTGGCTTTAGTAGAACCATTCTCCCAATGGAAATCATAGTTCCGATTACAGTCCGTTCCGATACTTTTCAAAATACTGTGTGGTCGACGGTTCTTTCTCCACATGGGATTCTGCAAAGAAATTCCCGACCCAAAAACGTATAGAGAAAAAAACTCTTTCTTATTGCAAGGTATAATCCCACCTTGTTGTAGGTGTACTCATATCCGTCGGGATTCGTAAGCGGCACAATGAAGAATCGAAGTTTCTCCAGAATTCCTTGGTGTCGTGCATGTTTCTCTGTTAATTGCTGAATACACTTTAGAGCAACTGCGATTGTCATCCATTCCCTGGCATGAGTGCCAGCCTCAATGAAAACCACATCCCTTGGAGCGCTTCCATTCGCCAACGGTTGACGATCACGTTTGTGCCAATCAATTTGGATTGCCTTCACTTTTCGCCCTTCGTATGAACGCCCAATGGTGTACACTTTGACTACTTCGGTGTAACGTAGGCGCAGGAAGTCCAAATAGTCGTTAATCTCCTTGTGGCGGAGGTATTTTGTCGTTACATCGGGTGTTTTAAATCTCATCGTTAACTTTCCATTTTGCATTGGGACTGGGCTGGGCTGGACTGGGTGTATAACTTTGTCTTATACTTTTTAGCACTAACAACAATTTTGAAATGAAAACAAAACGACACGATTTTTGTTTGACAAACCCCGAATGTAGACTACGATGACTAAGAAAGGATTTGCCTGGTGGAAGTCGTTGCCCGCAGAAAGAAATCAACTTTGTCACAAATCGGGTGGTTAGTTATTTTGTATAGTTGTTCCTTCTTTGAATTGTTTTTTTCCTTTTTTGCATTGACATGAATCCTGGGGGAGGAATAAATTCGAGGGTTCTGTCTGTGTTGGGCGAAGTTCAACTAGTTACCATAAATTTCTTATGAAGTAGGTGTACGCGAATTCGTTTTCTTGTTGGCAGATTGTGAGCAGTGAGTTAAATTTGGACTGAGAGATAAACGGTTTTTAATATTTTATGGATGAGTGCCTAAATGAAAACTTTGCTGTCAAAATTCATTGGCATTAATTAACATAAGTGAGGACATGTTCTAAAAAACACGGCTATTGCTGGATAGTGCGAGCAGAGCTTCATCGACATGATTTGACTTTTAAGTCTATTAACAGATTTATTCATTTTCTGTTCCAAAACTCACAAGATTGTCTAAAGTCGCCGCTAAAAGAGAGAACGACAGCTTTCATAGAATCTGGGCACGTTCAAGAATCTAGTTATCTTAAGTCGACTCGATTGGTCTGGATTAGGTGTACGCTGAACGCAAGAACTAGATTGGTCGGTATTTTAAACGCCACTACTCCTGTGAACCACAAAAAAACGTCGTTTTCCATCGAAACAGATTCAGATCAATTTTTCGAATCTCGATCAGCTTAGCGTGACTTGCACCTACTTTCACTTACACCAAAACGTTTAAAATTTGTTAGACATTGAAGTGTGTTATTATTTACGTTTTTAGACGATGAATGAAAAATAGAGACAAATTTGCTCTTGCCTGCTTAAATGGATTTCAAGCTAAATGAATGGATTACAAATTGCAATTTAAGAACAGCTGACTCTTAATTCACGCACCAAATACAAATGCAAAATAAGAGTGCTCTCATTTCATGTTCGATTGGGTACGAAAAATCTGAAAACTGACAGCATAATCTGGTGGAAAACGACATAATTCTACCAACTGTCAGATCTGTCAAATATCGAACCATTAGTCGATTTAAATCTTTTTACATGGGTTTTGATAGAAGTTTGACATGCGCTATTTATTTATCAGTCGATAAAACACAGCCAATGCGTTTCTTTTTCTGACATTTACAATGTGCAATTCCGTATTTTTCTTTCTTATTTTATATGGGTGGCGCAACATTTGGTTATTTTGTAAATAAACGGCAAAGCAGCAGACCGATTAATACACTAGTCGAGTGGCAGATAGCATTTCGTAGTGTCAAACCAGAAGCAGAGCTATTGTTCAATTTGCGGTAAAAAAGCGTCAACAATTTTATTAATAGTTTTCTGTGTTTCTGTTGACTCGTGTCTCTACTATTTCAATCTTTAAATTCCATGACCTTGCAAATAAAACTAAAACATTAGCTAAAAAATTATTTGAGTCACTGCACTTATGCTAAACATGCTAAAATTGTCTATACATTCGTTTTCAACTGTTGATTTCATGTGTTCGTGTCTCCACTATTTAGTTCACAAAAAATACGAAAATAGCCTAATAGAAAATCAAAACACGCAACTAAAAGCACGGAGTCTACAAAGTACAGTGATACACATTTACCACAGCGCAAGAGGATAAAAATGTATTCGCGAATTACCAAAGAACATAATGAATTAAAGAACGGCGGAGGGGTTATAATGTCTATACCGCACCCTTCATTTGTGGTTCAGTTGCTTCGCAGTGTATTAGGCTAGGACCTACCCTAACAAGGATAAAGTTTACTCTCTTTTGCCAAAAAGCAACTAACCGTTTAGTAATAAAGTATAATTGAGGAATCCTTGGTACCAGTCGCCAGGGATGCAATTATGATTTTTTTTTTGTGTTGGCTGGGCTTGATTTCCATTTGTGCCTATTGTTGAGTTGTAACTTATTTTGAAAGTCGTTAATTTAACTCGTGCCATTTGGGAAGTAGTTTTGTTTTTGTTCTCTCCAAATTCGAAATAGGAAGTTGATTTGTGATTAGCCAGTACTGATAAGAGAACTCATTCTGGCAATTTCGGCGGGGAGGGGTTTATTTACATGCAAGTTGCATTGCACGATGTTTGGGACTTTCGCATGAGTTTAGGAATAGTTCCTTTGTTTGCTGGGGCTTTCGACAACGTTAATAAATTGACAATCCTTTATTGAATTGGATTTTTTGTTTGTTTGTTGGAATACTGCTGTCGGGAATAGGTGTAGTGAAGAATGGTGTACCACATTTAAGCTAACATTGACTTAACATAATAATTGTTGTTTAAAGTTCACCTATTCGATTGGGCACTCTCACAGAATTTTTTTTGGTCTATGTCACTTTCAAAATGTTCGATTGGTACGAAAAAAAGCTATCTTTTTTTTTTTCAGAGCACTTTTGCGAATCTGGATTTTTTCTGAGAGTTGCTTCAGATTTACCAGTACAAGTGGGTTTGAGTTTGACAACTAGGAGTTTGTTAACGTTTTCGTGAAATTTTTCAACTTCATAGAAAGGCATTGCATCGGGTTGATATATATTTGTTATTTTGTTATCTACAAACGTATAGAAATCAAACTCGGCGCAGATTTCGATTGTTTTAATATAGAAGTTAACCAGTGATTGGAAAATACCTAAGAAAAGTGTTGAAGTCTTCACACATTCCAATCGCACGAGTATCAACTAAAGAAAGGGTTCTTATTTTCGATTAGACACACGAAATCTGAAATCTGAGAGCGAAACTGAAGAAGCCCAATCGAATACCACATAAGGTCAAAATGACAGATCGAATTGTTGATGTTATCATTGCCAGTTGTGGGTTGTCTTGTAACACGACACTATAGGTCTGTTCCTTTACTTTTAAATCTTACGAATTTTTACTAATTCTTACGAATTCTTACGAATTTTTACTCAATGCTGTTCCCTAACTCGAAAAATTCGTAAAATAGAGCGTCATCGAGAGAGCAAGAAATTACCCCTCCACTGGGAATCTTACGAATTTTTACTCAACAAATTTCTTGGTGTAAGAATTGAAAAAGCTGTCAATTAACAGCTGATTCGAAATTCGTTGTCCTATTTGACATTTGTTTTGATTTCTTGTATATTAAAATGGTATCAACAAGCGGAAAAATAAAATTGAATGTTCTCCTTAGATTCTTTTGGTGGCGATAAGATTCTTCCTCGCTGTAAGGAGTAAGAAAGAACAATCTCCTAGACGTAATTTTGAATGCTGTTCCGCTTTTTCCTCTTCTCGAATGCTTGTAATATAATCAGTACAAACTCTTCCATATACTGGGATTCATGAATTCGATTAATTCCGAATCACTTTCATCGCTAGGTAGATAAATCAACTAATGTTGTTCGTAAATTAGCACATTCTTCGAGTTTATCAGATATTTTAACGACTATTCGTACAACTTTTTTGAATTATATATCTGTCGTTTTTCATAGATTACTACAAAAGCGTTCCCTAACTTTTTTGTAAGTGTCTCTCTCTGTGAGAGAATTTATCCCCACCACTGCCATTTTGACAGTATTTTCCATTCTTACTACAAAAGTAAAGGAACAGACCTTATGCCATGTTTTTCAAAGAGAGAATCAGGGGTAGGGACTAGGGACGCTCGGATTTCTAGTTAATCAAGTCTGACAGCTGACTGACTTGACGTATATCAGTTTTTATTGGCCTAAATCACGTGAAAAGTTTTTTCAGTAGACGTTTATGAAGGGGTAGTCGACAATTCTAGTATATCCTGCCTGCATCTTTTTTGACTTTTCGAAGTGTTATTATTAAAAGCAAACAAAGAGAATACAAAAACTTTTCAAGTTGACTGGTCAACGCGTTTGAACACTTAGTCCAGACAAATCTAGTTGACGTTTTACATGAACTAGGTATCCGAACGTCCCCACTGTCATTAACGTTTTATGTCATAAAGATTGTAAAGCCAATAATATTGAGTGTTTTACAAATTAAAAGCTGAAAGTTATTGAATTAACAATTATTTTGATACCAAGAACTTGTTTTCAAGTTTTCAAGAATCCAGTCATTTAGCGTAAGAAAAATATAGGCATACTCTCCATAACTATTTTCTCAGTCATTACCAACACTTGAATGCTTAGATCAAACATTTTCATATTTGGGTTTATTTTAGGCGCAAGGACATAAGTCCCGAACTGATTTTTTGGGATATATATCCCACTAAAGTGGGAAATAAGCACCCAATTGAATTCGCTTTAGTGAGACATAAGTTCCGAAAAATCAATTCGGGACTTATGTCCCACTAAACATAGGTATTTTAGTAAATATACGCCTAGCGATAAACTAAGAAGACCTCCCCAACTGCTACAACAAATAGTCAAATCGGTTTCGTTATCTCGATCTTGTTTTTGGCTATTACTTTAAAAAAAAATGCAACTAGCTAGGTTGCGGAAAATGGATGTCATGCAATTTTGTTTTCGTTGTTATAGTCGATTTTTTTTTTTATTTGATAAAATTCTCAAAAACATCGATTATGTCTACTTCTGAAATTGATGTTTTTGTGTCCATTCTGTCGACAAATTATAAAAAAGCACTTGTTTTATTTATTTGTAAGACGACCAAGTTTTGACAATTTGTTTAATTTGTATTGATTTTTATTTTTGTTAATCAAGTTTATTTTATCAACTTATGAAGATTAATAAAATATATAATATTTCCAATTGTTTAATTTTGTTCGGCACTTGCGTTTTATATTCAATGATAAAAATTCAGGACTGATGTCCCACTAAAGTGAGACATGAGTTCCGAAAAAACAATTCAAGACTTATATCTTGGGACTTATGTTCCTGTGCCTTAATTTTAACCAACGAAAATTGTTGACATACTCGAAATACATAAATTCTTGGCACTACAATTTTGAGTTTTTTTTGAGTGTTGGTCGAAAATGTAAAACGCCGTTGACAGTTCCATCACAACGGCCACTATGGATTCCATAGGTTGGATCGATAAGTGTAGGCAGAAGTGCCTTCAGATTTCAAAATGGCGTTTTCGATTGAAGAAAGGAATTGCCCTTTCTATGAAAAGAGCAAATCTAGAAGTGCTCTTTCGATGTATTCTATGTTTCATTGGAAAAAAAGTGCACTTCCAGGTCAATTCTTAGCACGACAGAAGTGTCCGGAATATTTTTAGAGAATTGCCCTGAACTCAACAACACATACTAACAAAATGTCAGATTGAAGTGTTTGTTGTGTTATTAGAAACAAATTTTTCGCTATGTGATCTGAAAATATACAATTATGCGTGCAAAATGTAAACTTAAATTGAAATATATTGATTTGGCTGTATTTATTACTGCAGAAAACAACAAAAAAGTAGCAGAAAACCAAATCTCTCCTATGGTGTCTACCGCTATTACAAAAGTGCTCCAACAAATTTCATTGAAAAGAGCAATTCTGAATTTCGGAGCAATTCTTTCGGATCTTCAATCGAAAACGCCATAAGAAATACGTCCTATTTGTCTTTTTTTTAATTAAAGTAATCTAGGAGTTTTGGAATCCAGTTATGATGAATATTGTTTGCTTTATTATTATGCTTCGTCAAAGACAAAATCAGTAGAAATAGAACCACCGTTGACAGCGTGGTATTTTTACTCAAAGGGGCGTGACTGGATATTAGGCAGTTGTCAGTCAATTCAAAATTAATGGAAATTGTAAATCGTTTACTTGCATGTCAATTGTCGACATTTCACAAAACAAACACAAAAAATGCGTGTTTTGTTGTATCCAGCCTTGGGACGACATCGTGAATAACGTAGCTGTCTTATTTAAGTCGGTAGCGCTCATTCAGGAAATCGTCAGAATCAGTCCTCTTCATAAAACACTCATAATGTATCTTCATCAATCGAACTATAACCAATCCAATCTCTCAACAACAACTCAACAAAACCCGCTTAATTGGAATAAAGTCAGAATACCCCACAAACTCCTCGTGGCAAGTCTTAAGTCTTACGAATGTGATTCATATCATAGAAATAAAAAAATAGAAAAAAGTTAACACTGCGATAATTTGCAATAACATCTGCGCGGCTGAAATCGGTTTCTATAATTTATACTAATCCGCCATCCTCATGGGCATTATACATTTTTTTTTAGTTTCTATTTTTCATATTGACTATTCGTCATTTCATCACGCGCCAACCATTAATGGCTCATTAAAGTAGATCAAGATTATAAACTAATTCGCCGAAAACCGAAACTATACACAAACAAGCTCATTCATCATTATTTTGAAAACTGTATATGTATGGAAAATTTACAATATTTATAAACTCAACAGTGCTGTCTTTTGTTTGGGCCGTAATTTTTCCAAAAGTACCATGCATAATTAGAGAACTAATATTTTTTCTGAATAATTACTCAGATGCATTAATTAAGCAGCGCACGCACACCGTTGACTCGACGGAGGTTATTCTCCAGTTAGAGGTCAGCTATATCACCTTTACAAATCTGACTAATGCACCTTTTCGATTGTTTGATCTGGTGGGCTCTTCAGCGGAACGCAAAGTGAAGGCAGAGCTTTCGTCTTTATCGAACGTTCACCCTTCTCGATGAGCGATGATTTATTGGAAACCTTGCGGTGCTTTACTTCTGTAAACAATTTGTGTCTTTGCTAATGGCAGTTAAACCGACTATTTCTCCTCCAATTTACTGCAACGTGGCTGTTTAGGGAATTTGCAGCATCGTGCAACAATTAGCCCCACTTGTTTGACGAAACTAGATGAGACCTTGACCATGGATCTAAACAATTCCACCATGGAATTGCCGTTTTTTCATTTATTTAATTTCATAATTAGTAAAAAAAATAGAAAGATAAACAGCTCAAATTTAGAGTGGCAACCCGTAATTTTCGATTGAGTTTTTATTTTGCGGTCAAATTGAACTATATAATATGGAAGCGGTCTCGAGTTCACTTGATCTACCTACCAATCTACGAAATAATCAATGGAATTGGTTTGTATTTGTTGTTTGTAGATGAAAAACGAAATCAAATATATGTACATATCATATGAAAGACAATCAGTTTTGTCGGCGCAGATGCCCGGCGGCTATGCGAGGTGCTTAATGAAAATCTACACCTGGCTATTGTGTCCAGTCTGACCCTATTTTTGAGATACACATTTGACTGATTATCATTTTTGTATTCGCGTTGAAATATTGTTGTGACAATTCAATTAATTTTGACTGGGACTAATCATAAAAGTTGTCGAAGTATAAGTTGAAAGTGGTTACCTTTTCAATATTTACTTATGCATTACCTATAGTGTCTTTAGAAAAATTTCTCAACTTCGGCTTAAGGATCAAGTCTCTTTTCTATGCTGTGCACGCCATTGAGTGGGCTTTTGTCAAATTGAACAGGGATGGCTGCTCGGCTCATTGCGATTGTAAATAAAAGCCCGGCTGTTTCTAGTTTCTGTGTGCTTAAGTAGTAGATGATTGGGTGATCTAAAAATAGGGCAGGCAGTAAATCTACGGTGCTTGGTCAAAAAGGCATAAGTCCATTTTTTTCCGAAATTGAGTTGAGTATGCAGAACTAGTTGGAAAATAATCTATTTTCTATTGGTCTTAACAGCATAAACTTCAGTAAACAAAATCCAAAGCTATTGAGTGGTCCTGAACACACATTCGAAGTATTTAAAAAATTGTGTTTGATCAAAAGGACATTACTCCACATGTGTTGTTTTGACCCAACAGAAGCTTTCAATTTTTCAAATTATTGGGGACGTTCAAGTGTCTAGTTTAGTTAGTCTGACAGCTCTCCCACTAGATGTATCCAGGTTTTGATTGGGGGAAATCGTTCATGAGAGCAGCTGTTTCAGTTGACGTTTATGGAGGGGTAGGCGACGAATCTAGTCAAGAAATTCGTGACTGAGTACTAAGTTGACACAGTTGAGTACTGTGGTTGACGTAGAAAAAGTAACATTCCCGACAAATCTAGTTTTTGCGTTCAGCTTACATCTCATCCAGACCAATCTAGTCGACTTAAGATAAAAAGATTCTTGAATGTGGCCATTGTGTTTGATCAAAAGGACATTACTCCACATGTGCTGTTTTGACCGAGCAAAAGTGTCGAAACAACACTGTTGATTTGTTGTCACGCGTTTAGTATTAGCTGTTTTTTATTATCAGCGTGATCTGCAAATAAAACAAAACGGATCATTGAAAAGTTAATTTTTGAATTGTGGCATCAGTTGCTTTCAAAAACAAAACAGATAATACAGGGTATTACAAACTTCATATTGCCACCAGCCATATGGCAAATATTCTGCTCGACGTGACTTCACACAAGGCACATGTCATTTCAGAAATGTTTATGAAATGTTTCGGAAGCAAATCGGACTCATTTTATAAATGCTTATAAAAGATTTCTGAAATTTTTTTATTAAATGCTTATGAAAGGTTTCAATTTTATCCTTTTTTGGACTAGAAGAAAATAATGTGGTAGGATTATTAGCAGCGAGTAAAGTTTTTATTTTTGTAATTTTGGTCTCGGCAATCACGCGACACGCGATTTAATTCAAATAATCGTATTAAATGAACCACTTTCTCGTTAGGTATTCAAAGCCTTTCTGTACATTTTTATTTTATTTAAAAAAAAATATTAATTGAAAAACAGCGCTCACTTTCTGCACGAAAACTTGCAAAACAAAAATTATGTTCCATCACGATTGGGTAACTGTTAAACATTTAATAAATATTTTTTTGGTGTCCAGATCCAAACCAGCAAAACATTTTTAAACATTTCATAAAAATGGTTTTGTTTGAAAGTATTTTAGAAATATTTATGGAACATGTAGGTATTTAATTGTTTATTACATGTTTGGCTGGTCTGGACATATCTTTATAGAACGAGAATGTGTGCGGATGACTTTAAGATTATTTATATGCCGGGAAATGATAATCGCCCTTTCCACCTGTTAAATTCACACCTTCAGAAATTTCATCTGTGGTGCTCTAAAAGCAGTCTCTCTTTAAACATTTCTAAGTGTTCTGTCATAACTTTTTCTCGTTGTAAATCCCCAGTCATGTATACGTATTCCTTTGATGGTATAGTTATTCCCCGTGTTTATCTAGTCAAAGATTTGGGCGTTTTCTTAGATACCAAACTATCATTTACTTTTCATGTTGAGTCCATCACAAACAAGGCAAACAGAACATGGGGAATGTTAAGGCGATATGCTTGTGAGTTTTCGGATGTTTATGTTCTCAAAACCCTGTATAGCGCTTTTGTGCGGTCTATATTAGAATATGCCTCTATTGTGTGGTGTCCGTATTATAGAGTTCATATAAATAGAATTGAATCTTTACAAAAAAGATTTTTAAGATTCGCTCTTAGAGGACTTCCTTGGCTCGATCTTAGTAACTTACCCCCTTATTTATCTAGACTAAAATTAATTAAATTAGAATCATTGGAGGTAAGGAGAACGGTGGCCAGAGTGATATTTATTCATAGGGTTCTAATAGGAGAAATTGATTCAACGGACATCCTAAGTCTTCTCAATATTAATGTTCCTTCATTCGACCTACGTAACTCGCGATTTTTTAGTGTAGGCCATTCTCGTACAAAATACGGTCTTTCTTCCTCAATTATTGGTTTAATGTCAGTATATAATGCAAATGTCGTTTTAATCGATTTTAATTTACCTTCCTGTTTCCTCAATAAAAAGAAAATTACTTGAGAATGTACAGTCATAGTTGTTTGCTTTACGTTTACTTTGTATCATATTTTTGTAACTTTAAGTACTAATATTGTGGCCTTATGTCTATGAAAGATTTTTGTTCTTTGGTGACAAATAAATAAATAAATAAATAATAATAAATAAAAAAAAACGAAATAACTCGGAACACGGACGGAGAGTTTATTCGAATGCGAAAAAAAATCAATTAATTTTTTGTGTTCCATTTTTTAGTCTGGCAACGTGATTGAGTGGCATCATTTACAGGCACACCAACATTTAAAAATAAAACAAGCCACCTAGTGGGAAATAGTAGAAATAATTTTCAGATCATGATTCGTGATCTGGATGAGAAGCAGGATCATGTGCTGTTGTTGTAAGTGCATGTAAATCAATGATCTATATGAATCATAGCTGATATAGTTGATATTCCTGTTTTTTTGTTGTTAAACTTAAATAAATACCTTTGTTTGCCTTAAAACTTGTTATTAAATTTAATTTCAATTTTAATCTTGTATCAAAAAATTGAGAAAAAAATCAAAATAGCGTTTGGTCAAAACAACATATCTCCATTTAAACATCTCTTAGTTGCAATTTTTTATTTTAGTTATTGGTTGTTGAACATCTAATAATTTATATTATTGGTGCATTGCAGTATTACCTCAATATGTAAAACTGGATTTAGAAGGCATTTGTTTAGTTGGTCGAAGAAGTTAACCAAGTAGTAGGTCCTAGTTTGAAGAAACACTGAGCTTACTCATAGCCAAAATTCTGATCTATGGCGCAAAAGCATGGGAGTAAACGAAGTCGGGTGATGATACTGTTCATTTGGAACACAGCCATATTCGGATGATTGTCGGTACCTGTTGAGGTCGCCGATTTTGGAGGTTGCACAGCGAAATTGATCTGGTCAGGAAATTACGAATCATTACGTTAACGCATAGTAGTTGAGCAGAACCTTCACTAGGTGGGCGTACAAGTGGAAGGGAAAGGTGACCTGGACCTCACGCAAATCTAAGAACACTAGTATCAAAGAAGGGCCTAGCTGGGAGAGGGCCTGTTCCACCTCGGATTGTAACGACTTTAATACAGCCCAATTAAAAAGGTGTATTACTTCCCTTACTACTAAACTTATATCACCTCTCAAATGCAGAAGTGTGTAAGCTTTTTTGACATTAGATTTCCATTTAGGAATTCATATGCAAGAATTTTGTTGTGTTGAAGTCTGCTTTGGCGGTTTTGTTTGAATAGTTCTCAAACAGAAAACGGATATAAGCAAGATTTTTTCCGCTTTACATTGGTATTTGTAGTCAATCGTTCCAGTCTACACAACAACCACAAATACACACTTGATATTATATAATCAGAATGATTTCTCAAGCATTTCGACTTCCGTTTCATCCCACTCAAATTAGAAATGCGGAAACGTTTACATTCCATTTAAAGCAGTACGCGTAACCGAATAGTTATCAACTCAAGTACACTCTTGAGACTATGATATTCGCCCAAAAGCGATGTGTAACTCGTAGATCCGCCACACAAGCTGTACCGTAATTGTGCCCCATTCATTCCCCCTCAGAGTGTTTATATTCTTCGGAATCTTCTTTGGGTTAAATGCTATCTATGTGTTTTACGTTTTAACAAAACAGTTAATAAAATAAAACTGATGGACTTCCGGATTAAAGTTGGCATATTATCAAACAAAAAATTCAATGAACTGTATACAAGTTCAGTGTCAATTGGCACCGACAACAGAATCAGAGGAATAGCACGATTTAGAGATGAACACGCTCTCTGCATGTGACAGCTGGAAGCCAATTAATGACTCCGCCATAAGGAGAAGTGAAATACTGTGCTAGCTGGTATCATATAGATACAGCGCCCATTGAACTTTGCCAAATCATAACGAAAACTGTTCACTGTGAAGTAGCAAATCGGAGGGTTTATGATCTGTCAAATTAGAGTGCTTGTCATAGTCGTTGTAAGGATGACATCTTTACCACTGTATGTGCTGAGTTTAGCTCGGTCTCTTGTGGCTATCATCTGTGACGACATCGATAGAAGGAGGGATATGTCTGCCTTTGAGGATGTGCTAGAAATGTTGTCCTCTGCTGCATGATGGTAATTAGACATCACAACAGGATGATTCTTATTTCCTTGCGTTTGTTGGATTCAATTGACGTACGTACGATATTCGTGTCAGAAGCAGATAAAATCGAGGGCGTAATACACACGACAACTGTATTCGGTATGGTGCTTTTGCAATAAGACGGAAATTGTACTACGGTGGCCATATTTCCGAATTCCAAATAATGAACAATAGAAAAAGAAACAAACTTCAACACAATTTTAAATTTTTAAATTTGTTATTTCATTTCATCAATAGGTAGGTACTTTATAAAAGAAAACTTTAAAAAGGGTAAATAAATAGAACACATTTGTTAGTACTAGATTACTTGTTTGCTCGTTCGGAAAGTTAGGGCACTTTAGTATTATCGTTTTGTTCATTGAATTTTGGTTTTCTTAATGTTTACGCTTCTGTTTTTTGGAAGTTAAATGAAATACAAAACAAATAATAGGTCCATTCGCGTACTTTCACGAGCCAAGCTCTAAAAATCTGTCAAACTCAAAAAATTGAGCGAAACTATCTCAGAAAGCTGAAAATATACTCCAAAGTACGTGGATACACTTCGAGCTACTTTGAGCCACTTACATCTTTGAAATCAAATCCATATCACGAATAAATTTATAACTTACCTTTTTGCAACATTTGAAACGTTCTAGGAGAACATTCGACCACCACCGAATTTTCTTTATTTTCAGATATTTTATTTTTGTGTACAATTGATTTTTAAAACGGATTTTGAATTTGTTTCCTGTCAATTTTGCGCATTTGACATTTTTATCAGTACTTGCCGGTTGAAATTCTCTGAGCTGTTTCGAGCCAAGAGAGGAAATGCTCGTTACTCGTTATTTTGCTAAGTTTCTCTTTTTCTGTCATTTTTGATGAGTACGTGTATAGACTTTGTGCGATTGCGATCGATTTATATCGATTGCGTTCGATTCAAATCGCATACGCGAACGAACCTAATGGCAAACTTCTAAAATAAACAACATTTTTAATATCTTTATTATTTATACAAAATAATTGCAAATTGATTTTTGAGGCTCTCTCTCTATCTAATACAAAGTGAGCGCAAATGTCATCGCACCCTTTCGGAAGATGCTATAATTTGTGCAAATGGCAGCAAATATCAATTCTACTTTGACATTTGTGAAGTAAAAAGATACGAAATACACGTGAACAAGACATGAATCGCTATGCCTCTACAAAAATGCGAAATTTTTGTTTCGACTGTTTTGCAGAATAATTCGTCGGTGGTGTTGGTGGATTTGAATTTAGATGTAAATTTCCCGGTCGTCCGACACCAATTGGACCAACTTTACGACGTTTCACTCGTAGATCAGCCATTCGACTAGATGAGTCACTGAACCAAATCGCGTTGTCATATTGACGGAAATATTTTGTTAAACATTGAAGAATCTGTTATTCAGATCGACAATTTTTCATAACATTTTTCGTGTTATTGAGGATTTAATATTCAAATTAAATAACATTTCTTTAATTGCTGTCCGATTTCGTATTGTATTCAAACCAATGAAGTTTTGTTATATTAACAAACTGAAGTAGTTAACAAAACGGTATCCTGTACGTGAAATTGACGAAAATATGTTGATAATTTTAAGACGAATCAGTTATTAAAATTAACATTTTTCCATAAAAAAAGTCTTCATATTGAAGATTAAATATTCGAAATCAGTTAAGTTTCTTCAAATGCTGCTCTATTTATTATATTATCCAAGCGGATGAATTTATTTTCAAATTGATAAAACCGACATTTTTAAGGCAAAACTCGCTTAGGTATTTTTGAAGAATCAGGTATTTAAATTAACAATTGTTTATCAAACCTCTTCAATTTGAATACATTTTTTTAAATGGAGGAAAGCGTTTTCTTCAAATTGAAAAAGTTAATCAATTTGAAGAAGTTTCATTAAAATGTAAATGTTTATTGTTGTGTTCGAAGCGAAAACTTTTATTCTTGTAAGTGAAGTGGTGCAGTGCGCTGCGGACTAATAGTACCGTGTTCGTGTCAAGCCAACAAATAAATAGGTAAGTAAAAAATGTTTGTCCAAAACTACATTCGAATATGTAATACCTAATGATTTTCTTTTATTTCAGATAGTCGCTGCTGTGTAATTAATAATTATGAATCGATTAAAAACTTTAAATTATAAATTATTTATTATTATCTTAATTTCCCTTTTATTATTATAATTATTATAAGTTGCTTGTAAACTTTACATTTATTAATTATTTATTTTTATTACAATTACATTATTATTATATCATAAATATAAATAAAAAAAAAAAACATATTTTTGACTTAAACATATTTATTTGTTTCAATGGCCTTGAAGATTTTATTTGAAGCAAAAAAAAACATGAAATTTAAGAAATTTCAATAATTTCAACAAAAACTTATTTGTGGAATAAAAAAATATTTATCAGATTGACAAAAAAAAAGGAAGCAATCAACCAAAGAAAAATCATTAATTTAAAGAAAACGATGCATCATATTGAAGAAATAGACGTAGAATTGCTGGAAAATTATTCAGCTTGAATAAAGTAAGGAGTTGAAAGGAATATTAGTTCTTCAATTTAAAAAAAAAAAAACGTTATTATTGAAGAAGCATTCATTATTTATTTTAAATTTAAATTTAAATTGAAGAATTAGTATCCACTGAATTTTACGAAAGAATAATCAGTCTTATTTTATAAATTATAAAATTTTTGTGGAATTAACAACACAATGAAAACTGTTATGCATTTCATCAAAATGACAATATTTCTTATATAGAACAACATTTTCATTGAAACAACGGACAGGAGTTGTTGACCTTATATTGATCACCGTTTCTTCAAATCTACATGCTTTTTTATCAATATGAGAGCCTGCACTTTTTCAATAAAATACTTGGAGTTTGCCCAATCTTTAATTTTTATACATACAAGCAGTCACAAATCAATGCAGAGGAATTTCATTCACAGAAGGAATGTTGAAAGAACCTAAATTAAATTAAAACAAAATTCCATTTCAGCATTTTAAAAATATTCAGTAATCGCAAAGTACATATTTTATAAAAATGAGTCTGCACAAATTGCGACAGAACGAATATACAAAAAAATCGTTCTATATTTTTCTAAAAAAAACTTTTTCCGAATACCTATTTGGCTTTTAAAACAATTGAAATTCTCTTTTAATTGCTTGAACAGGCAAACAGTTTCAATTTTACCTCAATTCGAGACTGAAAGTTCCCTCAAAATGGGAAAACTCCCACTTCTAGCTAGTATATTTAAAAAAAAAACAGCAAGTTTGACAAATATCAAAAGGTTAGGCTAAAGTGACTGTAGGAACAGCGACTAAAAAGTTTCCCATAAAATTCTCACTTAGCGAAATCTCGAACTACCTGTCCTTCCTATAATTTGTTACAAAAGGATGGTAAAATAATTAGGTTTTCTTTACGTTTCAGCAATATTTGAAAAATCTTAAAAAAATGTAAAAGCTAAGTTGCTAATGCGGCGTTAACACTTCTCCTTAAATTTTATCCCTCCCCTTCTATATGGCAAACACGAAAACCGGCTCTGACCCCAAATGGCCCATATCCGTTTGTATTTTGTTTGTCTTGACTCACGATTCGATTTCAGCTTGTGCCAACAAAAAAACGCCAAACTATTTTGCAAATGGATTAAAAACATATTTACTCCTAACTTCACTCGTGTTGATTTACAAAAATTACGTCTGATTGAACCTCATAAAGCCACTGCTTCGGTACATAAATAAAGTAAACGCTAATCAGAGAACAATAAGCTAACAGGGCACCTAGCTTCAAGTCCGTCAACGTTTCACAGAAAGCTCAGTCCAAATACACATTCGGCTTCATAAAATATGGAAAAAATCTCCGAATTTGCAGTCTGACACTGCTGGGGCTTCATCTTCACCCATCACTATCATTTGGCCATTTAACCACGAACAATCTTAACTCGTCGTCACATCGGGAATCGCATAAAAGAACGAAGAAAGAACAAGCAAACCAAAAGCTGTTCAGTCGCTTTTAAAGATTGTTTGCTTCCTATAAACCGATCACTCATTGTCACTCACTGTCACCAAGTCGCGCCTCTGGGCCATATATGATCTAATAGCCAATTCGTTCGAATGTGATAATGAAATTCGTGCGCGCAAGAACAAGAAGCGCGTACTAAATAAAGCGACTCGTAGCCCTTGCCTACCACCGAAATACTTAATATGCAAATAAAGACACACACTTCAGCAAACAATCTCAATGTGCGGATGATGGGCGATGATAGTGCTGACAATGACCAACCGAAGATCGACTAGTGTAAGAGAGAAGAAAACCAAACTGTAGCCAGCCATTGACCTTGACACTCACTTTTCTAATTGAATTTATAATCGAATCACCTTCCGAAACCAAAGTTTGGATTCGATCAGTCTGCGATGAAATCGAAAGCGATACGGACGAATACTTGGCTCTGATTTGGAGTTCGTCCCGATACCCATAATCGGCTTGGACTTCCGCGCCACAACAAGTGCAGTAGTTGCTGTGTAAAAATCTAACTAAACCGCGCAAATAGTATCGAATGTGTTGAGAATCGTGATACCACCAATCTGTGTACTGTCATATTAATCGGTTTTGTTGTTCGCTCAACTTGGTTAATCGTAAGAACGTGTACGAGTTTTACTTGGATACACCGCAAACATGTGGATGAGATTTTGTGTCAGTTTGGTGCTGTGCAGCACGCTGGCGTACGGCATGATCGCAGGATACGAGGGGTAAGTTGAACCGTTTTGTTATGCAACTTGCGCTGGAGGGTGATCAATGGAAAATGTAGCCACTGCGATTATTTAGTCGGTAGCGCGGTACATGTGATTGCATCTTTGGGGCGATTTTTGCTTCTGTTATCGGAGATGTGGTGTGAAGGTCAGTCAGCGGTTTAAATACTGGTTTGTGACAGGCGGAACTGAATGGCAGTTGTGGGGATCTGGCGTGTGGCAATTTTTTTTTGTAAAAATTAGCTTAGACTGTTTGTATCTTCTGTCCTTCGTTGACGACTTAGACGATTTTATTTTTGCGGAAAGATGCACGCCTCTAATGGCATCTAATTGGTGGTATCTAATTTCATTAGCGGTTCTTAAGAAGTGTTTGTCACGATTTCGGTTGTTGTTGCAATTATTCATGGAGTCAGCAATTAGTCTCGGTATGGCGTCTCTGAGGCTGTCGGTGCATTGTGACAGATTGTGCTTTATTTGAATTGAGCATTTTCCCAAGGCCATAAAAAGGGCATAAGAAACTTGTTCACAATTGGGTGGGGAGGAGAAGCTTCCATGACGCACAGGCGGTTTGACGACAGTCGGTATAGTTTTGGATCTCACGAGGGTGTGGAATTTTTGTTAGCCGCGATGTCGATGAGAATCCTAACTTCATCAAAAACAACGTTCTATCCTGTGATAGAGAAATGCTACGTATTTTCTTTATTCGGAGGAAAAGTCTGTGTCAATGCACGCTGGAAGTGGCCAACTTACAATAGGTGGGAGGATCTTTTTAGAATAGTGCAGAATATTTGAAACGTGCTTTGCTGAATAAAATGCCATCTCTATCTGCTTGAAACGGTTTGACTGTAAGTACGCCAGTATATTTCGGAAGGAAACACGCCTCCAAAAAGTGGGCGTGGTGAAAGCGTTATATTATAAATCTGCTGGCAAAGTTCTCATTTATAAGCTGCGACTTTCAAGCCCAAATATTTTGCGGTTTTTCGGAAATGTGACTTACTTAGCCCAACAAAAAGTAATCGAGTAGTGTCAAATTGGACTATTTCGGTTGACTTTTTGTGATATAGTTCTGTCGCATAATCGAGTCCTCATCTTTAGTCAGAAAATATCTGAATCGGATCTTTTATGGGTTTTTCCTTGCAGTATCATGAATTTAAAATAATTTTAAAACAAAAAAAGAAACAAATTTGTTGAAGCCCTTGTGTGAAAACCGTGTGTAAAGAGCGTGAGTATCTTTGTCATGCCTTTTGCTGAGTTAAATTATGCCATCGTGATTGTTACTACTGCTTCTATTTTTACCCGACTGGACACAGGGAGGGTTATGTGTTTCCCGCGTATCCCGTTTCTACGGGACGCCCTGTAGCCTAAACGGCTCGACCGATTTTGAAGAGTGAGGAATCATAATATTCCTATTCTTCCCCGGAGTGTCATAGGCTAAAAAGATAAAAATAAAAAAAGTTCATTTAAAAAACCAAAAAAAACCCGACTGACTGTAAAAAAAAGGAACTAAAAATATATGAACAAGACGCATTTAAGTACCTATAACTACCTATTTGGCAGTCGAAGGGTACTCAATACCCATACATAAATTTGTTAGACTGTGTAGGTATATAGCCTCCGATTGTTGGTTCTTTAAATTAACTTTTTTTTTCTATGACTTACTTGGCGTACTTTGCTTGAGAATAGAGAGTGAGGCATTTACCTAAATAATAACAGCCTTATTTATTAGAATTTATGCAGTGTATAAGTATTTGTACAGCCTTTATACACCCTTCCACAAATTCTTATTTGCAAAACATTTTTCCATGCATAGGTACTAAGTATACAGAGCTTGCGTCAAAAAAGAAAAGGAAAAGGAGAAATCTATTACATTTATCTGTCCGAAAAGATAAAAAAAATCTAAGTAGCTTGTGAGAAATGCAAAATTCGAATACAAATAAGAAAAGGAATTAAAAAATTGAAAAGTAATGCGTAGTATGCTGTTCCAGGAAAGCTTGAATTAAGCGCCTATCCAATGTTTCTCTCCACCGCGTCGCTTAATGTTCGCTTAATTTTGACAGTGTACGTTCCGTCAATAAAAAAACTATGTTGGAATTTTTTTTCCGTTTTTTTTATTTGTACTTCCTCAAAAACCTCTTCCAGATACTCCTCTTTAAAATATTTCATTTCTAAAAGAAATTAAATTAACTACAACGAATTTTTTTTGTGTTGAACTGACCATTCTTTTTTTTGCTTTCGTTTTAAATACAGATATTTTCCCTGATCTATCAACATTTAGCTGTGGAAAAATGTATTTTGCATTAATACGCCTACTTAAATTTTGTAGAGATTTTTCGTACAGCGGCTAACAAATTTAGCTTCAACTGCGTACTGCTTTGCTTAACTGCTTTGCTTAATTTTATCTTTGGAGACATTTTTGTATGGGGCTTAATTTAAGCGCGAGCAGCATACTATGCTTAAAAAGAAAAAGAATGATTTGGGACTCCTAAGAAACGGTAGTCTTATGCAAATTAAAACTAATTTTTAAAACAATTTGAAATGTCTCATTTCTGCACATATTTCTTATCGAGGACACTTGTAGAATCTTGAAAATTCAAAATAAAAATGTCGATAGGTACAAACTCTCCAATTTATTTTTTATTTCATTTAAAAAAAAATGTGACAGATTTTTTTAGGTCAAAATGACATTTCGATACTATTCCACCTCTATACAAGCTCTAAACAACGTCCAAGTGCGTTTAGCTTATACAAGCTCTATGCAACGTCGAATAATTTTTGAAAATAAGGTTTATGCGTTTAGAGGCATTTTAAATGGTGCATAATTTTATACACTCTTTATAATACGTTTATAAATTTAAGTAAGACATAACTAAGATTCCTGTGGTACTCCGCAACCATTTCCGTTCTCCAAGTTCTTTTGAGTTTTTGGAGTTTTTTTCCTGACTTAATTTATGATCTGAACTTTTTTAGACAGGGCAATTAACTTTGAATAAGAGGTATAGTTTCACTTCCTGAACCACTTTTAACTATGACTTGAAACACTAAATTCGCAATTGATAAACCGCTATACGCCACTGTCGGACAAGATACGAGAAGCAGGTGAATTCAGTGTGGACACTGCCGATTTAAGCACAATCTCAAGTAAGAAATTTGACCACCAAAACACTTTTTGATTCGATCGTAATCAAAAACGGTATAAAATGTCTTATCCGTATTTAAATTTGGAACAATTCCACTAGCAGAATAATAGCTTTCGCGACTGACATTCATATTCTACTACTAGTACTTGTTTTCAATAAAACGCGAGTGTGGCTTCTATCAACCAGAAAAATTTCTTAGATCTGTGTGCTGATGTTTTGCTCCTAAGTCTCGTGAACCGTTTCATTTTCTTCAGTGGACGATTATGGAGGTGTAACTGACGAATCTAGTCACGAATTTGGTGAATGAGTTCCAAGTTTACATTTCGTGTTTCCTGTGTGGCTGACATAGAAAAAGTGAAGTTACTGATTGATATGGTTTTTAAGATAACAAGATTTTTTTATGAAGGTACATAAGTACCTCTAAGTATCGACGAAAAAATTATTTGCTCCAAATTCGAGTGAATTTTTATTTTATTTCTTCATACGTTCAATATTTGTAAAGGCTTATAAAGTACCCTTCACTCAATGCGTTATCTATTGTTCTTATAATAGAATTCCGTCTTCAACTCGAAACTCATTTATTTTCCGTTTGTGTAAATTGGGTGAGAGGTTGAACTTGGAACATGCGTGTGCACCAAACTCATATTTTCCTTATGCTTTACTAGCGAAGCCATTGTTGAATTAAAGGCCTTTTGGCTTTTGGCTCCTTTTCCGTCGATTCCCATGAACTTAAAGTGAACGAAAAATATTTTTCTATATAGAAAATTCCCAACAACACAAAGGTGTTAACTTTTTGTCAGTGTGTGAATTTGTAAAAACGTTTACATGTGAATTATATATTTTCAATGTTAGTAATAAGTCGTAAGGCTTTTGTGAAGACCAGTTTGTTGGTGCAGCTTAGCATTTGCAACTAGACCAACATATCAGTTTTAAATGTGTACAGGCACAGGTCAAACCCACATTTCGAGTGAGCTAGTGAGCCTTTCGAAAATCGATAAATCCATTTCTACTGTCCGATCACTAGTTGAGTCTTTGGCCTTGTTACTGAATATATCTTCATGTTTCAAGAGCACCGTATAATGCCAAAGTGGGTCTTGATTTTCAATCACTGCTCGTCACTTTGGCTTGAGTAATATTTTCGCGCACATTCCTTGGATGAGCACGTTCTTAAGTGTGATTTTTTTTTATTCCAATGATGGGCAATTTAATAAAACTTCGACATAATCTGCACTCTGCTGGTTTAATATTTGTTTTGCTTCCACAACTTAATTTTTTACTTTATCACGTTACTTATAGCTGACTGACAATGCTGTCGATAACAAAACGAATGTCACTTACTAGGTTTGTCTTCTGTCGAAATCGCTTATGGGACTGTTCGATATCTAAATTTTTTTTTTCAAATGAAACGAATTATTCTAAGAGATCTAGAAAAAGTTCAAAGTAAAGTCTCATGTCCCATTATAGGCCTGTTTTTTTGAGCTTCGATCTCAGCAAAGCAAAGTAAAGTAGAATTTTCAGCACGCAATTACAACAACTATGCTCTAATTGACACTTCGATGACTCACAATAGTTGTTGTAAATGCGTACTGAAAATCCTACTTTACTTAGCTTTGCTGAGATCGATGCTCAAAAAAACACACCTTATAATGTTGGCCCTTTCGCCCCAAAAATTAGGAACTCACACAAAACGAATAACTGTGAAAAGCTATAGGTTAGGGTACACAAAGCCGTTGCGCAAACTATTTATTTAATTACAAGAGTTCGCACAGTGGTAGAAATTTTACCATTTTACCATTTTAGTAACCTGGCTTATACGCTTAATATTTAAAAACAAATTACGCAGAGCATTGAATCTCTGTGCAATCTTCCCCGCAAAAAAATGTCAAGCAAATATGTTGTGTTTAAGGTAGTGAAAGTGGTTCTTTACTATTTGCCCTCACCTATTTATATATAAGATTTATAAAGTGCACCTATTATTTTCCAGTATTGGAAACTATTTATCCACGAATACAATCACTTTATGTTTGCGATGTTTTTTTTTTCAAATTCTCCTCAATGGGTGGACCAGTCTGCTGTATAATTTAAATTTGTTTTGGGAGCTCGATGAATATATTTACTCACTTTGAGAATTCTGTTCACTGAAGCACGTATGCTTTTGTATGATAATTTGCCATTTTTACCCCTACTGACTTTCGTTATGAGACTGTACGTCTCATTTGGAATGACGTAGGTATGGCGACGGCACTGTCCCTGAGATACATTTTCTGCGATTTGATTTGATTGAATTAATTTCTAGACCAGGCTTTTAATATCCATATGACCAAGTCGTAATTAAATTTGCCTATTTAAGATTCATTTTTTGACTCGTTGGAGTTTTTGGATTAGAGTTGCTGGATGCATTCACTTTTTTATTTCCTCAGCTAAATACCTGCTTTGAATATTAAAATCTACCTTTTTTTTCATATTTAACTGACAAAAAATGTAATTTGAAAACAGATGAAGAAAAAATTTGGTTTGATGAAGTCTGTTGAATGCTTTGACATGGAACTCCATTGTTATCGTAAAATTAGCATTCCTTTACCTTCGGATTTGGACGTGGAACTTTTGTACACTGATCGATCCAAACAATTGCAGCCGAGTCAGTAGAAAAAAATACCATAGACTGGTATAAGGCAGGTATAACTGCCATTAAGTAAGTGGGATGGGATTGCCCGGAACAAAAGCACACGGAAAAGTGTGGCGTTTATTAGGGTGATTGCTACAGAGATAGAAGGCAGAGACAGCGCATATTTGGATGCGAATTGATTATACGCGACGGATTTAGGAAGAAATTGCTTTTCACATTTCAAAAAATTATGAAGAATCCGCATCGAAGCTAAGACGGCCAATATAAGCGCGTAGAAAAAAGAAAGGAAACATCTGCTTTGAGCTCGACGACCAGACCTACGAACAATACCCGAGTGAATCTTTTTAGGCAGCTTAAATGAGACCATACCTGAGAGGACAGTTGGTTTGAATTTGGACATGCTACATGACAAGACGTTTGATTTATGATAATTGGCTTTGCTACGAGGCAAATTGTACCTAGCAAACGGTTTTCACATCTTTGTACATGGGAATATACCTGCATACGAATAAAAAAAACCTTCAATATGCGGAAAGGAGGTGGACGCACAGTATTGTGAATGTTCGAACCATCTAAATGGTCAACAAATCGAACCACTGGCTTATTGCATCCAAGCAAGAATGCGGATCTCTTGTCTACCCTAAAAAATTCGGATGTCGAAAAGTTCAGAAGCAATCGCAAAAGATTTTCAAAACCGCCAATAGGGTAGTTTTTATAACTTCGGTGAGTTGTACAACTAGTACAAAGGCCGGTGGCAATAGTGCTAAAAAGCAACCATCAAAACACTATATGACCAAACCTCTTGGTTGACGAAGTAGCAAGGTATAAACCGCTGCTGCTTGTGAGATCTAGGAGCAAAAGGAAAGAGATGAGAGTCGGCGTCACATCGATCGAAGAAATTTAGATGAGACATTCCCCTCCAAGAACAATTTAAAGAAGTCTTACCAAATGGTTAAATGAATGTGCTAGGAAATCAAAATGCAGATCCCAGTACAGATGACGAAGAAAAAATTGTAGCAAGATCACAAGCGTTGCTTAGAAGACCAGCATCCCACTGCCACGCAGAACAACCAATTCAAGTTAGAAGTCGAAAGCCGATGATTTCAACAAAAAAGCCGACCAGATAAACTCTGTTTCTGTTAAACTGATGCTAGTACAGGACTTATGCCTTAAATACAAACTCTTGTCACCTCCTTCCAAATCAAAGGCAAGTTTTAAAGTTCAAGCAATTTGGTGCAGTTCAAACAGATAATCTTTTCTTATCGCGTTCTTGGACTGTCTGTCAAGTGATCCCAAGAGATCCCACTTGTAAAATAAAAGCATAAACTGCTTTACTGACAGTCTCTGATTTCCTACTAAATCTGAAAGTGGTTATAGTATGCACAGAACTAGTTCAGCTGTCTCTGAACATGGCTATTAGGAGTGGCTGCGGAAATACCATTTTGTTTAGTGGCAGACTCCAACCTGCTGTGTCACCATTAAAAACAAACAAATTTATTCATTTAAACTTTTTTGGGCAATTCCCGCTAAAGAAGCCTGTCTGCGAAACATATCCTGTTTAGTATAATTTTCTCTTTATAAATAGTGCTTTATATTTAAAAAAAATTTCTCATTTATAATGAATAACTAAGTGGTTTGAATTTAACAAATAATTTACATAAAAAAATGAATGTGTTTTACCTAGGAACTGGTATAGCATGCTTATGCTAAAATCGTTGCATGCCATATAAAACCGCACAATTTCGGACGAACATTGAAATATATCGTCAATCAAGGCCAACATAGGTTTCGTATGGGCAAGTCATTAGACGACCACGACAACTGGTCAATATGCACTGTCTGTCGCAATGGCTGCCATCTGGCGATAAGAAATAAAATAAATAGTTGGCGCAACTACCTAGGCCTAGCTTTTAAGTGAGTTTTGAATTTTTGGGACGACTGGAAGGGATCTGCAATTTTATGCCGGTTCCAAACGGCTAATTGAGAAGCTCCTTCATGACAGTTTTACCCTCGGATGTTTGTCAGACGATCGCGAGAGTTGGCGCAGCGGAAAAAACCATGAGTTGGAATTTGGTTTTTTTTCGGGATTCGAACCTGGGACCCCTCGCTTAGTAGTCCAACACACTAACCACTAAGCCACTCCGCCATCTGGCGATATCGAGTATAATATTAAAAAAAAAAAAACTTCCCTCAATTCCAAGAAAGAACTTAAAAGAATTTTGTTTGTCCGTTTCTGAGACTGACTGACATTTTAAATCGCCCATTAACATTTTAAGAAAACTGTAATCAACACAAATTTCAGAGCAATGGCTAAATGTAAATATTAGTAAAGCCCCAGTTATATTTTCATGATTTAAAATAACCTCGAATTTTTATGAACAAAAGAAGCATGAGTTGTAGATTCGCAATGTACCCCAAGTAGGGTGCGTAGCAGAATGGCTACTTTAACATTTTTACTTTTTAATTTATTACCAGTCGACCATTTAAAAGTGGATAAGCAAGGAGCAAGACGAAATCGCCCCTCTCTAAAATCCTCCCAAAAAAATCCACAACAACTTTTCGGATTAAATCAGTTATCTATTTATAAATAATAAAAAAAAAATAGAAAACTAAAAAAGCTTCAACAACTAAAAATATGACCTATGAATATAAAAGTTGTTTTCGTCGGGGGTTTTTATTAAAGTTAACAGGGACTGCATTTAAATTTAAATGTATACATAGACACTAGACACTAGACAGGATTGTACGCGAATTTTGGTGGTAAGGGCAAAGTTGGATGAGATCATATTTAATAGCAATCAAGTTTAGCAAATTTGTGGGCTGTGAATCTATGATTAAATTATGCATGCATTTACAAATATAGTCCGAATAGTGTTTCTTTTAAAAAGAACAACTCAAATTTTGACGTTTCGGGCATTACCGGGAATAATTTGGTAAATTTTCAAGTTTGAAGATGATTAAAGATTAAAAAGCGCACTGTTTGCGCAGCAATTTGAGCAATTTGATTGATAGGTAGCGCTGATGTTACGTTCAAGGATATTGAAAGCATGCTTGTTTGACATTAATATTTGAAAGGATGGGTACATATTTTACGAATGTCTAATTCGATTCTTGAATCAATTTTAAGCTGGATATAAATTCGAACATCATGAAGGTCACCGCAACTAAGACCTCAATGGCCTTTTAATACACCAAAAACACATTTTTTACCAAATAAGTGAACTGTGCCAAACAAAGTCCTCGCATTTGAAGATAGTAATGCGGAGACAGATGCATGGAGATAATTATGCCGACAACTTTGAAATGGAATAAAACAAAGATTGTGATGTGCTTTTTATCTTAGGCTGAGGTTAGCTCGCCGGATCGCCAAGGTCCTTCCTAAAGAAACACATACTTCAGGTAAAGGAGTTTCCTTTTATTACAATTTTATTTATAAGTACAAAAGAATTATACAATATTAATAATTTAATCTTAATTGGTACGGCTGCACTGGTCCTGGTCGTCTGGTGCGGGAAGCGGCTTGGTCCTCTATTGCGGCTCTGGTGGGCGTGAGATAACCCCGGCGGTCTACGGGTTAGTCTTGCGACAATCCCGTCGGTCTGCAGGTCCGTCTTGCGATAGTCCTGGCACTCGAGGTCCGTCTTGCGACAGTCCCCGCAATCTACAGGTCCGTCTTGCGACAGTCCTGGCAGCTGGCACTCGAGGTCCGTCTTGCGACAGTCCCGGCAATCTGCTAGCTTGCTAGCAACCAAAAATTGCGAATAGTACCAACAACTATTTCGCGGAACGAAATTCAGCGGTACACGGGATTATTACGGTCACAACTATGAAGTTTTGCTCGATTTGCTTGTGATCTTACTGGTGGTCTTATATTATTCTTGTTAATAAGCCGGTGTGAACTCTATTCACAAATATAAAATATGTGTGCGTATGCATTGCCAAGCTAATGCCAGGCGAAGTAGATATATAATGTTAAGCGACGAAATCGGTCTTGTGAAGAGATCAGTTAAATACCACCTGCTCTAAATGTAGCATAGAGCAGGGCTCGGACTTTTGAAATCGTATTTCGAAGTAGATGTAAAGAAAAAGCGAAGTAGAACTAAATTTTATAAAGTAGATTTTTAGATTTATAAATGAAAATTTTTTTTATTTTTTCCAAAAAAAAAAAATTATGGGAACAAAAATTGCGCATTTATTACTACGACAAAAAATAAATATATAATGTACATTAACATTGGGTATTTTAATATTTTAAAATCCATTGCATTTCTTAAATATTTTTTTTTATGTAGCGAAAACATGTAGATTGCTTTATGATTTAACTAAACTTTAAAAATTATGTATTTAAAACAAATTTACCATATGATTATGTTATCCATCTTTCCGATTTTTCAAAAAATCAGAACATTCGATTTTCAACTGTTTTTACATTTAAACTTTTTCTTTCGGCCTCTGCACTACTGTGATGTAAAATAGCTAAGGCTAACATGGATAGCCTGTTAAATTCATAAACATGCATTTTTCGACAGTATATTTATTTTTGAAAATAAAAACAACTTGTATGTTTTAATAACTATTTGCATATTGCATGTGCTGTGGGCGGATTTGATTCGCTTTTGCCAATTTAAAGTGTCAATTGCAAAACATCCTACCATCCTTTTTCTTTGCTAATATCTGCACTCGTCGTAAGCCAAATAAGAAGAAACAACTCAAGAGAAAGACGAACTTTTGTTGGGTAGCGTGAAAGAGATAACCTGCGAGTTTTAAGTTTATTTCAAAAATCAAATCTTCGATAATCAGTGCTACCACACAATTATTCTCTGATTGATCGATCTATAGGAAAAAAATCGAAGTAGTTTGTTGACCAAGCGGAGAGACGAAGTAGATTTAAGAGATGTTGCGAAAAGCGAATTAGATCTACTCCGATAGGAGTAAAGTCCGAACCCTGTCATAGAGTAGGATGCGAAACGCACCTCGGTGGATGTTGCAGGCAAATTGAGTTCATACCACTCGCAGATAGTTTCGGTTCTTTGTTTTTTTGTGAGTTTAACAATAACAAGCCGATTTAGATTTGATGGACATGTAGCAAGAATGCGAAAATATTTGTTGGCTAACCTGCAAGTGCAACAGCGCGGCAGTAATGACAACAGCTTTTCAATTTGACCTTTTAATAATTCAAAATACCGGACAATGGAGGTAATTTTTAAAAATAATGATTAAGGCCACAGTGGATAAACCTCTGATGGCACATTAGTAATTTCGCCATCAGAGGTTAATAATAATAGTAATAATAGTTCTGTGCAGTTGAAGGTAGCGGAGAGCTTGCCAAGCGGTAAAGAGGAATGAGGGCGTTTGAAATTTAAGCGATTTGCTGCTTATTCATGATGTTCGATCTTTTCAAAGCATCCTTTCTGTAGGGTGGTTAGTGTGTTGTACCTATTGTTGCATTTTAAACCTCTCGAAAAACACCTTGAGGTTTTTCGTCACGGTGCCGCCTCTAGCAGCACATTACAAACATCTGCCCCAAGAAACCATCTCAATTCAGCCGTTTAGATTTGGCAAAACATTTAACTCAAAAACAAAAACTCACCCTAGCAAATGGTTGAGGGAAGATATGCCTAGCGCTTTAAAAAGACCTGTTGCGTCAACTACTACTACTACTAATGTCACAGATCGTGATCGAATTTATCGGAAGAACAAATTTCTGTCACCAGGTATACTCCTTTCGAAAGAGAAGTATCCGCAAATAAGAAAGACACACGCCATTTTGATAAATATAACAGTTCTGACACTTTTTCCTAGTTTTATACGGTAATTAACTGATTTAATAATGCAAATGAAGTCGACAAACCTGGTTTAAAGCCAAACACGTCCATATCTTTATTAATATCATAATTTTATTAGTATTGGCGGCAAAAAACAGATTCATCAATTAAAAATATATAAATTGCCGAAACGATATACCCGTTCTGAGTCAAATAAATTTGTATCTGCATGCAAATTAAAATCTGCCACGAGATGTTGTGTAACTAAAAATTACTAAGCTGGTCATCACTTTCAACAGAATGAAGAAATAGCGTTTAGTGTATACTAATGACATTTGCGTTACAAGGTTTATTTATATTTACTTCAAATGGTTTCTATGCAGTGACAACTTGGTTATGTCAACTATTATAAGTTATTTGTTGGTTGAAGGGCAAAGTCATTTGGTCGCAGTCTTAATCAGTTGCAATGACTTTCCCCATACCGCGTTCCAGTATTTTAACACAAACATGCTACAATAATTAATCCTCTCTTTTCACAGGTATAAAAAGTTCACCATTCAACATGGCAGCGAAGATGTATTCCGATATATGGTCGATTTACAGACAAACGATACCAATCTGGATTTTTGGCTTTTAACCAGAAATATGTCAATTGTTTCGGCTTCACCGTTCATGCAGCCAATATTGGAGGCACAGCTGGATTCGCTGGGTACGCCATACATCGCCACTGAGTTGAACGATGAGATGTAGGTAAACAATATTGTCGTTGGGGATTTTTTTTAATTTATCGTTTTTTTTTTTGATGAATCCAAAGACCTCTGGATGAATTCGATACAGATGTATGTGAAGATGGTGATTTGTGCCCATTGAATAGAAAAACAAGACAAGCATCTGGATTCTATCGGCATTTTCCTAGATATTCTGCGGTAAGTTGGCTGAAGTGATTATTAAACTGGCACGTGGGGCGTATACTTAACATTTTTTTTTAAGAAAACAATTTTTTTTGACGATCATCCGAATTGAGGTGAAAAGAGTTTTATTAAAATTGTGGTAATGGCATCTTATGGAAAATATGTCAATATATTAGCTGGGTAGGATTTTCTGACGTATTTACCGTTTAAACAATGAAATATTGTAAAAAATAATAGTTGGACGCAATTTCTTAAAACTAACTGGAGAAGTACAACAGATTATATTGAAATGTTCGAAATAAAACTCGCTCTTGACTCCACTTAAGGCCGCACAAGCTCCTGTAAATGGGGAAATGGGTATAATGTCAATGACGTTTGCCAATTCACTTAACACGTGTGGATTCCATAAAAGGCACTGTTTGAATTGCTAATTTTAAATATTAAAACAGGGAAGGATGTTATCTTTCACTATGCGGGTGGTTCACATAGCTCACATGCATCGAATGCATCGAAACAAAACATTGTCGAAGCTAGTTCCACTTTCTAACACCCGGCTCTCCTAGAACACGAAGAATCTAATTAGTCACTTTGCAATCTCTAGAAGACCTGCATAGAGTACTTCCAACGTCCGCACGTAGTAGACACGTAAACCTACGTAAACCTTGCAGATAGCTACAGCAGTGGCTACCCAAACTATTGTCGGTGACGTTTCTCCAAACCTCTTAACACGAGTTCCGCGAGAACACATTTCAAAACGCAAGACTTGAGCTGTCAGAAACCTATTTAAATTGAAGCCATTGATGTTTTAGCTCTCTAACCAGGCAACAGCCAATAACAAACCGATTATGCCCTGTTTGTTCAATCTTGGTTATCTTTAATCGTCGGTTATTCCAGCCGATAACCATTGAATGTATGTGTTCAGCAAAATATTAACCACATAATCTACGGTTTGGTCAGTTAACCCAAGAAATCAATAACCAGCCAATATTGCTCGGTTAAAGAGATTTAACCAATGATTTTCTGGAATTTCGTTTATTCAAGATTTTGTAAGGAATTCGTTGGCATTAGTTTGGCCGTATCTGCTAGACAACAACTTTTTGTAAAATATAGCGAGCAATCTTGTGTGAAAAAAATACAAATAATAAGATCAATAAACTTATATTTAACGCAAGATTCACTCTCATCATTTGTTTCCCGCTAAGGGTTTATTCTCTCATTTTGCCCACAATTAAGGAATGTGGTCAACCTTTGAAGTGAGAGATTTTCAACGGAGCGGAGACCCTGACAAATAAAATCTATCAGATGTAAACAATACATTGGACGCCATTGTATGGAAGGTGAGGGGACAGACTGGTTCCCAACTTCAGCCGGATGAATTAAGATTACTTTCAACATTATTGTCCTTTGACAGTTCCCATAAATTAAGGAAATATTGCAAGAATGAGAAAATTATTGCGACGTTCGTAAACGAATGTGAGATTAGGCCCAATAATGGGCTAACAATTTTTATTGGTTGTTGTACTGATTCAGTTTTGTTCTCAATTAGTAGCTTATTGTCTCCCACCAAAAAGATTTCATTCCTCTGTTTTTAAAAAATGTCTCATTTGGTTTTGACATTTATGTACTCAACAGTGAAAACATATTCATTAATAAATTACATAGACAAAACACAAGGAGCTAGAAAAAAAATGTTGCCATAGATTCGGTTAATCACTGAATTGACAAATGAACTGGAAAAATGGAACGATTTGTCGCAAATCTATGGTTTGGTTACCGAAGTGAAAAAATGGTGAAGAAACACTCTGATTATCACTGATTTGTAATCATTGGTTAAACCAAATCGATGGATTTGACCAGTTGTGAACAGGCCGGGCCTAAAAGTAGACTACAAAAAATGTGGGATTACAAAGTGTAGATATAATATGACATGATTTTCTAAAAGGTTTCCGAAAGGTTAACAACAGTGATGGGACTTGAGAAAGGCGAAGCGTTGGTAGATAGCCCTAAAAAGGTGGTTAAAAAGTGGTAGAAAACAACATTTTCCATTCATTTATATATACCAATTAAATAGTAATAAAAAACACAAAAAAAACGGGGACATAAAATAAACATAAATCAGTCATTTCTTATTATTAATTTAAATTATTTTTAAAAATCACTTTTGTCGTTCAAAACAAACAAAATTATTGCTTCGTATGGCAACTGTAAATTTAAATTTTGAAGCATACTTTACCAAAAATTCCGGGGCCCAGAAGTTCCTTGGCAGCTAAGATGTTGTGAACAGTATACGGTATTTAATTTGTTTCTTTTCCCATATTTTATATTTTTTAGATGTAAAAATTTACGTTCAGCAGCTGCGCTACTATGAGGCTAACAACAAATTTGTAACATGTATGATGAAAAAAGGTGTTTGAATGCAAATTGTCCCATGGCATATTTTAAATTTTCAATTAAAATCCACTGTGGCCCAATTTTGCGTTTTGCGTAAAATACCTAAGAAGACCAGTGACTGTTGGCCATAAACTAAGTATTAAATAGACCGTCAGCTCCCGCGCACCTACCCGATTCCCCCCGCAAATTTTGAAAAGAAAATTCTCTCTTAAATTTCCAATCTGTGAATACGTGTGAAGCAGCAAAAAAAGAAATTCTGAATGGCGGGAGGTGTAATAAAATACTGACACTCAGCAGTGTTCCTGCATCGTGATATCTCTACCTTTTTGTGGGAATTTAAATTTTTGAAAAGCTTTCCATGCTTTACGCATGACAAATGTCAAAATTTTTGAACTATCAATAATCTGGCAGAAAAACATTCAAACTACATTTCACCATGAATATCAACGCACTAAATGTACATAAAAAGGAAATTTGACTTAAGCAACAATTTCTATTACCAAAAAATAATCATTATAATGTTAGCAAATTGCGATATTTATACTGAAGATTAATTTAATATGATTTTCTCTCCGAACAATACAAATTTCACTTTTAAATTTTTTCATAAAAAAAATCGAGGGAATTTGAGTTTAGTGAAAAGGGAAAAATGAACACGCTTCGTGTGACAAATAAAGGGAGAGTGCTAAGAACACTGACTGAGAGTTAGTGTATTTGATGAGTTTTTGTCAGCTGATGGATGCGTTCTGAGAGTTCAAATTCATTGTTTTATTTCACCACGAAAATATGTAGGTAGGTATTCTACAAAATGTATAGTAGTGGATGTAACCAACATAAATAAACAAAGGAATAATGTGTGAAATAAAATAAGATATTTTTGTTCCTATAATTATTGTGTCTGTTTTCGTTTACTGTTTTTGGTGAAAAATTATTTCACCGTGAATGTCCACAGAAAAACGGCAAAGAATTTAAAGAGAAGAATTGATTACGAATATTAGGATTTGAAAGGATATAAGTTTTTAGAAAATTGGGAAGAATTGAAATAATAATGAAATTATATTTGAAATCAATTGCGTCAGCCGAGAATATGAATAATGTCCATTTATAATAAAAAGAAAAAATCGAATTGACACAATCAACGAAAATTTATTTTCTTTAAAATGTACGGGAAAGAACGAAACTCAAAATGTATATAAGCAAAACTGGAAATAAACATGTTTACTGATTTGCATCCTGATATATCTCACGCATTTAAGTTTGCTGCCCAAAATTTTCTTTTAATTCATACGATTCATCATCATTAGTAATCAGATATTTTTGAAGTATAACTTCTTTAGGCACACTTGACTTCGGGGGTAAGCTGGTGAATGCGTCACAAAAACGTTACGGAAATCGCGAACGGAAGTTGAGAGGCAGATATAAGTTAGTGAAGATAGAAGGAGATGGAGTTACGTTTCGTTTCGTATATCTGAGCCACAGCCCACAGTGCAGCAGTGATACCAGATCGGGGGATTTATGCCTTTTCCCGGGATTTTCTCACTTATAATAAGCTAAAAGGTACGAAAGGATTTTTCAGACCTCATAGTACAGAAAGAAAAGGATTTCACTTTTTGGTCAATTTTTGTTCCTAATTGCTCATTTCATTAAGAATAAAAAAATTTGTCAACCTACGGTCAAATTAAATATTTTCATGTTTAGAAAATTGTCATTCAAAATATCTGAATGCTTTCATTTTCTTTTTTTTATTTCCCTAAACTGTTTCTAAAATGACAAATCTGTGAATGAATTCACGAGTATTTCTTAAAATAATATATTTATTTATTTTGTAAGCATTGGAATGTATGCAAAAAAGCCTTTCCTCATTCTCAAATCAAATTTCTGTGTCATTTTTGTATGAAAAATCAAGAATAATGAGACTTGAAACCGAGATAAAGTTTCAAATAATTCATAAGACATTTATTTTATGTTGAATATTATTTTCATTTTAATGCCGAATGTAATTTTATGTTTCTCTTTGTAACGTTTTAAAAATGTGTAAGATGTACCTAAATTTCTATTTTTGTATTAAGGGATTTTTTTTGGGTATAACCGTGGGATAACCTGCCTCTAAAGTTTGGGATCACTGCAGTGCATGCCTATTGTCTGTATTACACTGTAAGAGCAAGAGAGTCGCACCTCACCTCACCTCGCACCGCCAGGGCCCGACCAACCATATGTGCAAGATGTGCAAATGCACAGGGCGCTAACTTCTGGGGGCGCATTGCTAGGAAAGAAATATTAATTTTATCTTGCGTGAACAAATACTGTCATTTGCATTTTAAAGAAAAAGCTTGTTCAAATAAGCCCAAAATAACAACATCCATCACGCCTGTGCTGAATTATTTCTTGCACATTAACTCACATCACTTGCATTGTTGCAACTTCAAGGAGAATCTAACTCAAAATATCGCAAAATAAAAAATTCCACTAGACCTATGCAAGTTCACTTCTTACCTACATAATCTCAAAATATTCCACCCTTTTCATGTAGGTATATTCCTTGCACATCTCAAAATAAAATCTCCTGGTTGATGTGGAAAAGACTTATTCATGTGTGCAAATATGAAAAAAGGGCGCTTTCTGTAAATCTTGCACAGGCCGCTAGTTTGGCTGGAGCCGCCACTGCGCACCGCATACATTTTCTTTCACGATTTCTTTCATAACCAGTTATTTTTCGTATATACAGACACAGGTCACGCCCATTCCACGGTTGCCACTTTGGTATTTTTTTTATCCAAATTTGGTAATGTTTTTTTTTGCTTTTTGAGTTTCGGTAATTTGGTAATTTTTATCTGGTTATGGTAACTTTTTGAGCAGATGTACCAAGAATGCGAAATCGATATCAACTCATTTAAATGCTACCTTTCTGAGTGAACGTATTGCATTATTTGCATATGCGTCATCACCATCCATATAAACCTGTTTAATTCATTATGCAAAAATTTACCGAATGCTCTCATTTTCTTATTTTGACAGATGGTAAACTTCGAAATATTTTCTGTTTCTGTTTATAACTTCTTTGAGATATGGATAGGTTAATTAATCATATTATTTATATACAGACATAAGACTCTAATTTGTTAAAATTTTGTTAAAAGAAAAAAGGATCGAAAATGGTAGATGATCCCATGCCTTCTAGCAGCTGGTAATTTTGTGCAGAACGTTGTTTAGTTGTTTAAAGACTGACAAAGTTCCTACTACGTTCCTTATTGAATTGAAAAGTCTTGTGTTTTATAAAAGTTTTTTTTTTAAGCAAGCAATTATTTTAAAAATTAAAAAAAATGATTTGATTTTTTTTTTTGCCCTTTTGTCTGTATCACACTGTAGGAGCAAGAGACAGCAGTGCGCGCACACATTTTCTTTTTCTCTTCCTCTCATAGCCAGTGTATATAATATCTCAGTCATTTCGTTTGCGAGTAGGTACATACAATCAGTGTTAGCGGCACCGACAACCGCAGATTGTAACACTGCTATGATTATTTTTTGGTACTAGAAAATTTTAATAAAAGACGATTAACAAGAGCGGTTTGTTTTTTGTGCTTTTTCCCTTTATCCCACGGAAGGCTTTTCGGACATCGCAATTACCACAAAAAGGGATAAATCCCACGATATTATAACACTACATACAATCATATAGAATTATGGATGGAGCTAAAGAAGTTTTACTTCAGCCGTGTGGTCTAAAGCACACTCGTTTTTTTTTTTATATTAACAAGGGTTTTTTTTTTGTATCAATGACATTGTTTACAACAAAAACGTAAACATCCGGTATTATATTGATTGACTAGGTAAAACGAAAGAAATCGGAGTATGTATACGATACCAATGCATTTTAATATAATTTGATATTAAATTCACCACTCCATACCCACCGCTTTCTTAACACGTCCCGATAACGGGCAATTATTTGAATTATTTGAATTTTTTCCAATGTTGCCACAGTGCGCGCTAATCTATTTTAACATGGCACACATACTTTGCCACATAGCAACACCGAAAACAGCTTGTAGGCAAATTCTCTTAAGTTGTAAGAGCTGACGGTCTATTTAATATTTACTTAGTTTATGCTGTTGGCATTGTTCCAGCAATGTCATTTCTAGGATTTAAATATTTTAATACCTTTCGTTTTTCGTCTAAAAAGTCAAATCTTTCTTTAATTTGGATGCACAATTCAACATAATAGCACCAATATAAAAAGAACTAAAGAAAAAACGCCATAGATTCAACTCATCATTAAACACAAAAAGCCAAAACATAGTAAAAGTGCAATGGTGCACAAATACAGTCAAATAATGAAATATTAGCGCAGTAAATGGTGTACTGGACTGGAAGTTTTTGTTGATGCAATTCTCCGAGAAAAATACTGATAGCTGAGTGTGTATGGGTAAAAGTAAGGCGAGTAGGCATAGGTGCAATTTTCAATTTAATACAATAATGGAAAATAAATTTTATTCGCGATACTCGAGGAGTAAAAGGTGGTAGATTTCGAGTTCAGGTTGGTAGAATTTCCGAAAGTGTAAAAAGTGGTAGAAATACCACTAAAGAAGTCCCATCACTGGTTAAAAACAGACATCAGCGCAACAGAGGTCAAGCCGAACAAACAAGAGAACATCTTAGATGCTTAGAATTCGCAGTAATAGTCATAATTCTAAGTCTTCAATACACCAAAGTCGACCGAGCTGACGGCTTGGCCGCTGAATTTGATGGAATGATTTTTTAGGGATCATGCACTCAACCTTCTGGAAGATTGCGATGGTTAAAAGTATGCCCGATTAATGGAATGTCGGCGTATAGTGTACCCGGACCATTGATCCATTGTTTTATATTATTACAGAGGATTTATTAGTTTCCTCAAGATTGCACATACGATTCTGTCTGCAGTAGTTTTGGACGCCTTAAGGCGATTGTCAGCAACCTGATCATATTCAGTGTTAGACCAAGAGAGACCACAACCAAATAAATATTCATACTACAGCCACGGTTGCCACTTTGGTAATTTTTTTTTTTGCTTTTTGAGTTTTGGTAATTTGGTAATTTTTATCTGGTTATGGTAGCTTTTTGAGCAGCAGCACCAAAAATACGAACTCGATATCAATTCATTAAAATGCTGCCTTACCATTTCTGAGTGAAATCACCACCCATGTAAACCTATTTTGTTCAAAAAATTACTGAATGCACCCATTTCCTTCTTTTGACAGATGGTGGACTTCGAAATGTTTTCTGTTTATAACTCATTTGCGGACATAAAACTCTAACTTGTTAAAGTTATAAGAAAAAATATGGCTCGGAAACAGCTGGTAATTTTGTGCACAACGTTGCTGACATTGTTTAATTGCTTAGACTGACAAAGTTCCTACTACGTTCCTTATAATTTTATTTATTTTTTTTATATATTATTATTTTTTATTTTTATATAATTCTACTGTACGTGTGTTGTGACTGAACTCCTCCTAAACGGCTGGACCGATTTGCATACATTTTTTTGTATGCGTTTGGGTTGCGCCCCTGGTGGTTTAGATTTACAATTCGGTCCAATTGGACAATGGGGCGTGGTACCTCCCATACAAACCACAAATTAAAAATCTGTTATTTCTGCTCCTGATAACGGTATTTGCACAAATTTTAGTACGTCAATTTGGTGTGCATTTTTTAAGTGCTGCTCCAAATATGGGCGGGATTGTACAAAGGGGCGTAAGAATCCAATATTTCTGCTCCTGCTAACGGTTGGTATTTCGGTTGAGTGAACATATTTTAAGTTCTGGTGCAAATATAGGCGGGATTTGATAAAGACGCGTGCTACCTCCCATACAAATCTTCTTTATGTATATAATTCTACTGTACGTGTGTATGTCACTGAATAAATTTTTTTTGGTCATCGAGCTTATTTGTTTGCTTTTATTTTTTGACATCTCACAAATTCGTTCTCAATCGTTCAAACAAAAGTAAATTTAAATTTACGCAAAATTAGTTTGTTTCATTTCGAATTGCAAGACAACGAGTGTAGTGTCATTGAAAACAACACAAACTTGAACCAAGCAACAACTACGGCCACACATAGGTATTCTAATTTAAGTTTCCTTATTTTCATATTTAAATTTGTTTGTATCTTTGGATATTTTTGGTGTCGCATTTTCAGTGAATATTAAGTGTATTACATTCACATATAAGTTACGTAACTAAAACAATGCCACGTCTTCGTGGGCGAGGGGGAAATATAGGTCGACGGACTATCCATTTACAATTACAGCACAACCATCGGTTAAATACATCGGCACAAGATCAATTGACGGACAATGGAAATGTAATAAATCCGACTGCAATCACACGTCCTAATGAAAGTCAAGAGCACCGCAATGAACGCCTTCGAGCTAATGCATTGACACAAAGACTGGCTCGTCAACGTCAACGAGTCACCGACACATTCAGAACACGCGAACAACAGCGTTTGCAAGTATAATATAAAAATAAGTCGGATTGTGTTTGAATTGATGTTCTCTTAATGCGTGAACGGATTTTGTTTCTGGAAACTTTAAATGAAAGGTGACGTCAATACCAAGGTTTGTATGTATATAAGGCATTTGTATGTGTATTGGTTATACGAGTTATAGGCATTTTAGCGAACACACTTTAAATGAAATTTTGTGGATATGTTAAAGATACGATCGTTTTGGTGGCCACCCGACAGGTGACAGGTGGTAGTCAATCTCCGAAACCACTCAACTGATTTCAATGGAATTTTGTGGATGGGTATGTTAGGTTCCACCTAGGAAGATGGTATAGTTTTGGACCCGTTGGGTGGCGCTGCTGTCGAACGATCAAGAAGCCGGAAATCTATGAAGTCGTTTCTAAGCATTGAACTCAATTTAATTCCAAGGGAGTTTCATTCGTTCCATAGAGAGGTTCAACTATCAAAAGGGATATTAATAGTTTAATACATTTTAGGCGGTACGAAGTTCGCCGAGTCAGCTAGTGTTTTATAAATGTTTGTTTTTAAACAAGCAATTTTAAAAATCAAATAAAATAGTTTGAGTTTAGAAAATCATGCTTTTGGTCAGCAAAAGTATTTAAAGCAGATATTGCTATTACATTAGTAAGTTAAGTCTTATTTTTTTTATTTTATAAAGTAGTTGTTGTTTAACTACTTAAAGACTGACTAAGTTCCTACAAAGCTAATGTCCCAAATTGAATATTTTTAAAAGACATATGTTTTTCTATTTTCTAAAAATGTTTTATCAACGTCTCCAGATTTTTGGTAAATTTTATCTTGGTTTGGTAACTTTTTTTTCCAATTTTGGTAGCTAATTTTTTATGCAAGTGGCAACCGTGACTACAGCAGATAATAAAACAGAAATCGAATGCCTATTCATCACTCCAGGTAAGACCACAATCTACCTTAATTCTGTTGAAATTCATGGATAATTCAATTAGATGCGTAATAGAGTATTCAATTCTTAAAATTAATACACAAATTTACAGCAGAGTTTAAATGACGCCCGTCAAGGAACGAGCCTTAGTCGTGTTTCGTTCTTCACTGCCATAAAAAAGGTTGAGCAATACGTTGAATGGAAATAAACGAGCAACTGGAGCTGACATTTCTACAGCTAAATTTTCAATAAGCCAGAAAGTTTCTTGCGATCCAGTTGCATACATTTGAACTTGCTCCCTTCGGTAGTATTATTTTTGTGGAAAATATCTGCCATGAGGAAAGAAGTTTTGCTGAAAAGTGGACATGGCAATTTTGTCAGTCTCCAAATTCCCCGTTCAGTGTACACTCAAAAAAATATGACTAATTGCCACCTTTTTTCAATTCCAATAGCTAAACTTTGACTCTCATTTTCAGATAATCCAATATATGAACGCGCTGTCCCAGCGCTATCCGCAGTACACACAATTCGAAGCCATAGGTCGATCAGTTGAAGGACGCATCATCGCAGGCCTGTCGATATCACTAAACTCAAGGCGCGACAGGAAGCTGGCCTACATTCAGGGTGGCACTCACGGCAGAGAATGGATAACCCCACCGACTGTATTATATTTTGCTGCCGAAATCCTTGCCAACATCAATGCCTTCCGTCGAATTTTGCAGGACACTGAAATCTATATTGTTCCTTTGGTGAATCCTGATGGCTACGAATACACACACACCAGTGTAAGTTGACCTTAAAGCATCGCTCGAAAAAGAGCCGCCTTTATATTTCAATCCTTTTAACAGGACCGCTTTTGGCGAAAGAACAGACATCGCTTCCCTGGTAGTTCGTGTGTTGGCGTTGACATCAATCGTAACTTTGGTCACTATTGGAACTACAAGGGCTCCAGTCAGAATGTGAGCATTTATTGAAAACTTCCATCCCTTATACGTTATAATCTCCTTTTTCTTCGCAGCATTGTTCCGAGGTGTACTCCGGTGTGCAACCGCACTCGGAGCCAGAAACTCAAGCGGTTCGACGTTTCTTGGAGAGAAATCGTTTGCGCGCCAAGCTAGTGCTGGATGTGCACTCGTTCGGAAAATTCCTTTTCTATCCGTACGGCTTCACAAAGTGAGTTTATAGAGCACACAAGCACAGTTGTAGCCTGCAATTAACTTGTCATTTCTAGAGCCTTTCCACCAACAAGAAATCTCCTGCATTCTATTGCTCATCGGGCAGCAACACAAATAGCCAAATACCGTGGAACGGTATACAGCATTGGCACTTCCTCGAACATCCTGTACGAGGCTTCTGGGGGATTAGATGACTTTGCATACGGAGCGCTGGGCATTCCACTCTCGTATACGTTGGAATTGCCCGGAAATGGTTTCGATGTACCTGCCTCAGAGATTCTGCACGTGTGTAAAGAGACATTCGCCGGTTTCGTCGAGTTCGTTAGACACATTAGTTTATTTTAGAATAATTGTTAAGCTTAGTGATTTTTTTTTTATTTCTTAAAATAGGAGTGAACATGAGAAAATAAATTATTGTACTTAAATTGATAGTGTATCCTTAGACGGTCAGGTTTTCGTTCTGCCGATTTTGTATCAGTAAGTGCTATACACCTCGGAATCTCTCAATCGGCTGTCTAAACAAATGCCAAGTGGTTAAGAAAATAGAAACATTTGCTTTTAATTTCAAAAAGACCTTCTGTTGAACATCGGTTGCTGCTTCTATGAAACTGTATTGAATTGGAGTACCAGAAGCGACCTTTCAATCACAAATTCTACGCTGTCTGACCTTCAATGGTGTAACCGCCAGTGGAATATAAGCTTGGTTGGCCGATACCCATCTATATCGAACCATTACGAACAACAACGACGAATTGTTTAGGGGAGAAACAAACGAATGAATCAAAGCAACTGCAAATTTGACAATAAAAAGAACTGCATTGACCCCAATTTTGTAGGTTTTGTATGTTTTGTATGGTAATTGCAATACATATATAAATTAAAATATTTCATATGCCAGGAAAACATTTCTGGGGGGTTAGTTGGTAAGTACAAAATCCACGAAAAGGTAACAGATCACGACTACTAACTAATCGATTTTGCAGCAGCTCCTAACACGGTGGATCCAAGGCTCAGGATCCACACAGGAACCTGGCGCTCTTCAGACAGTCGAACTGCTAAACAAATCGATCATGTGATAATCGTTGGAAGGCACTCATTCCACATCCTCGACGTGCACACATTCCGAGGGACAAACGTCGACTCGGACGATTATCTTGTTGCGGCTAAATTCTAAGTTCGACTCCAATAAAAAAATAAAAAATAAATAAAATAACAAAACCTAGGAACCGCCCGGAAGAAGAAACTCGACGCTAGACCTGGAGTAGCCAGAGTTTAAAACGAGCGCTTGAGTAAGAAACTCTCCACTGTGCACTCACCTACCACAGATGCCAACATCTTGTGGTGTATGTAAGTATCGCGACGTCATCAAGGAGGTAGCCGGAACCTCAGTAGGGTACCACCAAAAGCCCGTGAAATGATGATGAATGCGTGTACAGGAAAAGGGTGACAGAAGACGCACATAGGAAAACGCTGCTGCTCAAAAAGGGCAGCTAGGGAAAAGCATCGAGCCAGGAGAGGAGAAGAGTAGGAAATTCTGCGTAAAAAGAAGAGGATTCGCTTTTTTTCATCGAAAATTATTCTTTTTACCTTTTTTGATACCTGTTTTCCCCCTTTTATTCCCTTTTTTTTTGTTCTCAGAAAGGAAAAAGTAAAACAATTTTTATGATACGCATACATATATACAACATTAAAATCCATGTATACTTACCCAGTTCGCATGACAATAATTTATTTAATTAATTAATTTTGAAAAATATCAAAAATATTTAGAACCACAAACAAGAGACAAGCTTTTACTTTCGACTTTTTTCCACCCACAATGACAAATCTGTTAAACTTAAAGGCAAATAGACTGGAAACTGGAAGAAAAATTATAACCAGGGGCGTTTCCACCCGGTGTAAAATTTTAAGTTGGTAGCGCATGTCAAGTCTAAGGTCTATCTATGTTCATCAAGTGTTTTTTTTATTGAATTTATCATGATTTGTCTGGTTTCCGAACGTTTTTAAAATAAGTTTTGGTATTGAAACGTGAAAGTTTTTGGGGTAACTTATTTTCCCGTTTTCTGGGTTAGTTTTCCCTTTTTTCCTTTTTCCCTTTATGGTCAAATAGTCCCGAAAAACGTGTAAAATCCCTGAGCAGTACCCAACTCATGGAGAACGAAGAGTAACTTCTTAAACTTTGCTGCTTCCACAGTTCTGCCTTTGACTGCGAGACTGTTCCATACTTACAATGATTTATTGGTCTGTACTCTATCGCTGTGGCGTGATTGGCCTTCACAGCTTTGGGAATAAAGACGACCGCACTAGCTTCTAGCTGCACGAAGCCATGAGATATCCATTTCGCTTGTTCAATGCAGCATGGCTGTTATAATTCAATCCGGTTAAGGTGAATTTTTAGGTGCAAAGATTTTAAAGCAGATGCCATTTTTTCCTGAGCAGTCTTAAGTTTTAGTTCAAGACTGGATCAGATATCTTTCTAAAAAATATACCCAAATACAAAGAAAGCAAAGTTTCATGCACAACTACGCCTAAGCATTAATAAGGAGGCCACAGAAGAAAGAGTTTTCTTAATAAACGCCGTCATGGAGGAAGAAATCAATCGCAAACAGATGGAAGGAGTTCCTTAATTAAATGGTCTTCATATTGGGCCTTACAAATAATCATTTCAAACCGCCACACTAAATATTTTGTGGGCCACAATACTACGCAACTTTGTATGAAAAATTTCGCCTGGACCTGGACACTAAAATTGATTATTAGTATCGGCATGACCTTTTTTTGCTTTTTACGTAAATAAGATGTTTTGGTATCGTGCGGCAATTATTTAGAAAAATAATTAAATAACCCTGCTACTTGTGTGTTAGCTATTACGCTGACCTCTTGAAACTATTCCCCATCTTCTCTGTACTTGTCCGGCTCTCTCACAAAGACGAAAACTCCATTTGGGAGAGTTCTACTATGATGATCTAAACGATCTAAAAAACACGGGCATTCGTAATCTCCTACCCTTCATTAGAAGCTCCAACTGGTTCAACGAGTAGGAAGAATTAATTACATAGATTCGTGTGGTATCACAAGATCTTTATAATGGTCTAAGTGTGTCGGCCAGCCGCTTCAACCTAATCTAACCTATTGCGAGACGGGTCTCACGTTTGATCCCTGGAGAAACATAAGTTACATCTGCCTTTTCCACTGTGGCAGCTCCTGCGAACTTATGACAAAACTGAAAAAGCTTCTCAATTCAGCATTAAGTTGTAGATCTCTCTTTAATTCATCCCAAAGAACAAAAATTACATATTTACAAACGAATTGTGGTGAGAGGTTTCCCACTCGGACTGTTGCGCCAACTAATTTAATTATATACTTTAACCTTTGGTATGCTTTGCGGACTTCGAAAACGAGCGTAGTTTAAGATGTTACAAATCTGCGAATATGTCGAAAAACCAAAACCAATGATGTTCAACGAAAATGCATACCACTCAAGCTTCCTGCCTAAAAGAAGTTTGCACAAGGTACAACCAACATATGGAGAAAGGTGGTTTTGGGACACGGTTGCATAGCGCCCTGTGCAAGATTTACAGAAAGCGCCCTTTTTTCATATTTGCACACATGCATAAGTCCTTTCCACATCACCCAGGAGGTAGTCTTTCAATGGGTTTTTTTTATTGAGGAATTTTTTGTTTTGAGATTTTTGAACTTGATGCTTTTGTAAAATGTAAGTGGATGTGCAAGGAATATACCTACATGGAACATTTTGAGATTATGTAGGTAAGAAGTGAACTTGCATAGGTCCAGCGGGATTTTTTATCTTGCGATATTTTGAGTTAGATTATTCCTTGAAGTTGCAGCATGTGAGTTCATGTGAAAGAAATAATTCAGCACAGGTGTGAAGGATGTTGTTATTTTGGGCTTATTTGAACAAGCTTTTTGTTTAAAATGCAAATAACAGTATTTGTTCGCGCAAGATAAAATTAAATTTTCTTTTCTAGCAATGCGCCCCCAGAAGTTGGCGCCCTGTGCATTTGCACATATGGTTGATCCGGCCCTGATTATGGGTACCCCTGCCAAAGTTATAATTTTATATTAAGTTGACATTCGATAAGACGATCTTGACAGCGAACTGTGGAGCTAGCTAATAGCTGCTACTCGTCGTTCGATAAGTTCGTAATAAGTCTCTGGTTGATTGGAATATCCAATAAATCCGTCTTGTATACCGGGAATTCGAACTGTATAGAGATAAGCCCCCAAAATACAATACACAATACACATTTATCTTATCGGTATTCGATTACCCACTTTCTCGAAAAAGATCTAAAACAGATTTGGAAAATTGTTCAAAAATAACCACTGAAAGCGACATCTAGATTTTGCAATCATTCAGCGATTAAATGCAATGCCTACAACTGTCTTCAACTCTATTGAGTTGTTATGTTATTCGGCCTTACTAACAATCAAACACTAATGTCGACGATTAGCTGGTTGCCAGCTTTAATAAAAATGTACAGCATTAGTGAAAGGGTACCAATAAACAATTAGACCTCGACATTTGCTAGTGCGACAACTTTCTTAGAATCTATTACATTTTTTGTCATCGCAGAATTCAAATTTCATAATTTGTTTTCGTGAAAAACAAGGTCAATGGTTTATTTCACAACGAGGATTTTATTCTAAAAAAAAGGAATATATAAATTGCTAATTAATTTGCCTAACAAATATCATTCAAAGGCTTTTTGAAGCTTATTATAAGCAACAAACAAAACACAAAATAAGTAATGCGCTGGTCTGTCAAATATCATTTATGCAAATCAGGAATGCCCTATCGTTCGATCGGAAACAATTTTCGGTACTTTTTCTAGTACGCTTTCCTTTATTTTCTAATAGTTCACAATTGATTTCTGAGCCAATTTATGTCGTAACATAGTTTGTTATGTTATGTTATGTTGAAGTGGCTCTCGGTGAGAGAAACACTTAGGCCGTTGATCGGCCCATTGTGCATACCACTGGTGTTTAGGGGTTCCTTTACTGGTTACTCATTCTGAACCATTTACTACCGTTGATAAAGCCAAGAATGTTGGCAGCGCTGATATTGCATAGATCACTAAGATCATTGAGGAAGTAGTTTCCTAAGTGCGCCATCCTTAGGTTGGATAGAGCAGGGCAGCTACAGATGAGGTGGGTGACGAATTCGTCCTCTTCCTCATCCCTACAGCTTCTGCAAAAGTCATTATGTGCCAGTCCAAGTCTTTGCGCGTGTCTGCCCAGAACACAATGACCGGTGATGACTTTAGCGACCAGTGAAATACTACTTCTATTGAGACGCAGAAGCTCTTTGGATCTTTTAGTATCCAGTGTCGGCCAAGTACGCCTGGCAACATCACAATATCCTAGATGTTTCCATCTATGACTTGCTGTCCCTGTTGCATTCGCATTATAATTTATTAGAATGCTTTGATTTATTCGTAGGCTGATGATGCAAATCAAAAGTTATTGGTAGTCTAAAGATCACATTTGAATCATTAGCAAGTGAATATTTTTGAAATTCATTCCCGTTTGAATTACAATTGGCCAAGCTACGAAACAGTAATTGCAGAAGTATATGGAAGTGTGAAAATAAATATAATTTGATCTTTTTTAAATTGAAAGCCGTGGACATTCTTCTACACAAAAGCTGTCATGTGTTCTTCTCTATCAATTCACAACAAATAGAACAGAATTCTGTATGTCTTGAATTGGCACATACTTGTTAGTCCTTCAAAAGTTCGTAAATTTATTATTTTGCGTGGATTTGGCTGAGTGCCATTGTATGACCTACGAAAAGCGTTTGATCAAGGCCATCACCGTGACCAATGGTGATGACAGATCAAACAAGGAAATCATCTTCCTCAATGGGGGAATCCATGGCCGTAAATGGATCTCACCTGCCGCCGTGCTGTACGCGATCGAGCAACTTGTCGAAAACTACGGAGAAAACAGCGAACTCTTGACCGATTTCGATTGGATCGTACTACCAGTTGTGAATGCCGATAGTAGTACACCCACCAGCCAAGTACTACTCGAATGTGGCGCAAGACAAGAAGCGTGAGTTTGGGTTTAGCAGGTCAAACTTGTTACGCCGTCGATCCGAATCAAAGCTCCGTCTTCCATTGGAGGGGGGTGGCTGCATCGAAGGAAGCATGCTCAGACATATTTTCTGGACCAAATAAGTTCTCTGAGCCGGGAACTCGGTTGGTGAAGGATTTATTTTACTCCATGTCGGAGCGATGCATACCTGGGGTTGGACTGAGTTAGTTTGTGATTGCGCTCTTTTAGGCTGAGTAATTGTTTTTTTGTTGTTTTTGAATATTTGCAGCGATACAGTGTTGCCGGAGAGAAATATTATAAGTAGTACTGCAGCCAAAAATAGGGAGTATTTTGGAAAAAAATAGTAGTACGCACATTTTTTAGTCTTCAAAAATGAATGTGAGTACAAACCTTGTTTTTAACTTTATTTACATAAATAAATTCGGTGGAGAAAAAAACAAAACATCAATAAATAAATTATTAATTCTTATAGGTAACAAAAGAATGTAAATATTTCTTCAATTATAAAAAATCTGTCTTATGGAAGATAGATTTTTGATTTTTCATTTCTTTCTATATGCTGTTTCTTGTTTGTAAGTTACATATTACAAGACGAACAGAATGGCTTTTTGTCGATTCCTTTAAGAAACACAAAATCATTCAATCATCCTTGACGGAACATTTGTGTGCGATTTTTGTTTTTTTTTTTAAGATGTGGTAGGTGTATCAACTTCATCAGCATTAGAAATCTCAACATCGTCGGTTTTTTCCCAACTCGCAATCCTTTTGCCGCTGACCCCCTCAATTTTTTTTTTAAATTCCGCCATTTTGTTTTCATATCGGCGTCGTGTCAAGAATCCGTGTGCCATGCAAAAACATAAAAAAATTAAGAAAAAATGATGCCAACCGTGGAGAAATGTGATAGAGTTCGGGAATACCTACCACATTTTAATTTGATTTATTTGGTCAATAAAACTATCTACAGGAGATGTTTTACATATAAGAAACATATGAGAACAAACATGGTTATGTATTTACCTCTTTTCACTGTACATTTTTTGTAAATAACTGATAAAGGTTTGGTCAAAATGTTTTATATTTTTAAACAACCATTCTGCAATTTTTCATAAATAGTTTAAGCAAATGTACACTTATTACTAAATTTGCATTAAATTTAAAGTGAATTAGATTTATTACGTTGAGAATACACTTTGCCGCGAGTGTAAGATATTTTTGGTGTTTAACAAAAATCGGAGTACGAATGTGAAAGGAGGGAGTATACGGAGGTGTTGAAAGTAGTACAATAATCCTATGGGAGTACTTTCGGCAGCACTGACCAGATACTTGGCAGGACTTGGATGAAGTGGCTTAGGGCGGGCTACGATGCCGTCTACAATGCAACTGGTACAGAGTATAAAGTTGGCTCCTCTGCAAATGTCATAAATCCAATCGCAGTTGAGAGTGCTGAACGCATTTGACGCAAGCAAGATTCCTATTTCGGTTTACATACAACTGCCAGGTGGCGGGCGATGAACTTTGATCCGCCGCCGTCGGACATTGATGCGTATGTCAAGCAGGCGTGGATTGGTATCAGGGCTAGGGCCAGAGCTGACGCCATACTCTCTGTTTCATTCCGAAAGTCAATTCTATTCGAAATTGTTTTTTGTTCCGTTTTTAGGTTGGTACTCTGTAATACTTTCACTAATACTGTTCCACTAAATCCAAGTAGGCAGTAGTACATTTCATTCGGCTTTCGAAATAGAGAGTAGAAAACGTTCATTTTAGAAAAATTCTACCTTCGAAACGAGATACAGGGTAGGGCCCCCGATATCAATAAATGTTGAGAACCGCTTTAAGGGTCAATATTTTTGGTCTTTAATTCCCCAAATAGTTGACTCAAAAACTTTGTAAGCATTTTGCAGTTTTTGTCATCCTGTCTGTTTCATTCGTTATTTGTTGTACCTATTCGATTAGCGCAGAGGTGCAGGCAGCGTGCGCTAAGCGCTGCGTAAAGCTCAGTTTCCAAAAAAGAAAGCGCCGAAGCGCCTTTCTACGACGTTTGAAATGACCTTTCAAATATCGAAAAGGGGTATGCAGCTGGAAAATAGTATTGTAGCTTGAAATAGCTTAAAGCTTTTAGCTCCAAAGATGTTCAGATCAGGTAGTCACCAAGTCGAATTTCATTTTTGAAGCGACTAAATCAAGACGACTCTTTCTGTACTAATCACTACTTAAATGCTTGCCGAATGTCTGCAAGAGCTTTGACAGCGGGGGGAAAATACCACGTACAGCGGGTGTTGACTTGTTTACTCTGGCAGGTCTCAACGAAGGTCCACAAATGAAAGGTTGTCAAATTTCAGAAAACTGATCAAAAGCAATTTCTATAAATGAGTCCAATTTGGCAGCGGTACACTTGGTTAACGTCTTCTCCTCTACTGAATGACCTTCACTTTTGATGGGTACTCATAATATTTATAACAGAAAGCAAGTGCGATTTGTATGTACGAAGACGGAAATGAGATTGGCGAGGTACACAAGAGACGAAGGCGTTTGTTTCGTTACACAGTATACACGGAAAGAATTGAAAATCACCAATTGGAAAATTTTGAGTTGCAATTTGCGAATTATATATTTTTCGCAAATCACAACGATTCTTTCTTGGATTGATACAAAACTTCGTAATTTGACATTGAAAACTGCGGAGAATACAAAATTCTGTTTGTTAAAATTTACGATTAAAAGTATCAATTCGAGCTTCTTTTATTTGTAGTGATTTGCTAGATTGTTTGGCGCAAATAACCACTCCAATAGGTCAATTTCTCAAACAATCTGAAATTGCAAAAAATGTTTGGTGATTTACCAACACAGAATGATGAATCAATAAAACCTTATAATAATTTAACACCTGTGAATTGAAATCATAAATTGACGTAGAAAAATCGTAAATTACAAAATATTTGTTGTAATTTCCGTGGAATCAACTACCTGATGTGTGGAATCATTGTATGCACAGCTCATATTCCATGTACCTATCAAAATCCTTTTAAATCCTTTTTATTTATGGATGATTGTACATATGTGGTATTGCTAGACAGCTGCAATCATGAAGCCAAATCTCCATTGTGCACATTGCGTGTCCATTGTGCACATTGGTGTAGAGACAGGCAGTCGGTATTCAATCTTTGCTCAAAGCAGTCGGGTTTAAGTGGTTTTAGAATAACTAGAAAAAATTGAAATGGACTCTAAAATATCAAATGGGTTCTAAAATATGTAATCGAAAAGGTTTGTTAAGGCTTTAGCTATTGGCAAGTTCTTCTAAATAATTTGTGTGTATGTAATTCAAATTGCAGCGTAGACAGAAAAATTACCCCAGACAAATCCCGTTGGCTTCGGACTATATGGCGTCGTATGATTCTCACGGATATCAGGAGGAAAACAAATTATAAAATAATGCAGCTATGAATTCTGATTTTTAAATTACAAGATATAAGTTGTAAATTAAGAATAAAGTTTTCTTATTTCACGACAAAACATTTTCAATTTAATACGGTGACGCCTCAAATCACCACTCAAGAAACGTAAATTGCCAAATATGAATTTATAAAAAGAAGTTTCAAGTAGTAAATCTTGAGTAGTTGCAATTTACTGTTAGTTCGCAAATCAACACTATTGAGTTGCAATTCAAGACTAAATGGTTGTAATTTTCTAAGGGAGGAAATCGTAATTCACAACAGAAAATTGGTAATTTAGGAATTGTGTTTGCAATTTAAAATCCATGGTAATATCAAACTGCTAACTATTTGTGTCAAATTGCGATCGGCTATGGTAATATGTATTTCTCGTTTGATCGCATTATTGACAATGGAAAGTGTTGATTCACGACTTTTGAGGGTCAATATCTTCACTTCGCGCAATTTCTAGAATTGCGAATAAAAAGTCGTGAATTAGTAAATCCTTAGCTAGGCTCTAAAACTAGACAAACTTTTCGTGATTCTGCGCTTATTTTTCTTGATTTGATCTTAAAATTCTTTCCGTGTAGTCATTGTAACAATAAGGAATCTGAAAGCTTCCTCCATATTTATATTAAATACGTAGTTCGAACTGTCTGCAGTCCAAAGAGTGGTGCAACCGGAAGAATATGCCGGTGTGGAGCTGTATTGTAAATGGAGGTAGGTTCCTGGAGTTCTTCAGCCGTGACTATTACAGATATTTTGTCCCATCTTCTTTTTACTCACTGAAAGGTTAATACCTATTTTTAACAAATCGCATGGTAGGAAATGAGCAAGGTCTTCGAGAGCCGAGGGGTTACCGGTTTCACCAAATTCAGCCCAGTATGCTGTCCATTATTGAAGTTTCAAAAAAAGAAATAGGAAACCAACAACCAATGGAATCACACTTCTGCTACTATGAAGTTATGCTCCCAGAGGTCCCTTCAAACTCGAAAGCTCTGTTCACATCTTCATGCACTAAAGTCTGGTCTCTCCCGTTGCATGCTTGTGAAATTTGGAAAACATTTCAAAAAGACTTCTGTCCATCACTTAATGGATCTTTAAAAAAAATTGTGGCGTCAAACGAGTCAAGAGTTATCGGCACCGTAATCGGCTCTGGTTTACTCACACGGGAAGCAATCCTTCGCATGAAATCCTCAGTGTGCTCGTGAAGTTAGTACGACCGAAAATAATCCACGAGATCACCAGTCTTAAGTGCCGAACCACATATCTACATACGTGACCATAATTCAAATAACTAACTGCCACTCGAAAAAGATTGACCGCGATTGCCATTACACCGCTCCTTGATTCCGCCATTCGAACAGACCACTTTCGAGACGTCACTTTTATTTGCCAAGAGTATTACCAACCAGTTATTGTCGACATTCAAGATCAATCTTACTCTATAAATCAGCTTGAGACTGCCCTTAATCATTTGAATTTTTATAGCTGCTTCGTAAATCAACTCACGCTGCAGATATCGACTGATTTGCGACGGAATGCGTATACTCGTGGCTCGTGCGTGGTTCTGTTATCTGTTATCGTACCAAACATTTGTATGGAGTGCAAAACTTACCCAATGAATTCTTTAGAATTTCGTCTCATTATGCTTGGTAACCTAGAGGGAAATGTTCAAAAGGATGTTGCGCTTCGGTTTAGTATTATTGTGTGTGACTAGTGTCCTGGGCTGGGATACGAGTGTTAAGTTGAAAAATGCCCATGTCTTTCGATTTCATATCAAGCTTTGCTTTAGTTACAAAATCTACGAAATATCGGCCAGAAACAGGATACAGAGTGACGTTCTTTTTTTACTTTCCAAAGACGAGGACTATGACTTCTTTATGCTGCCGAAACTCGCCGGCCTGCCCTCAAGAGTTTTGGTACCGCCAGGAAGGCAGGAGGAGTTCCTACGAATCCTCGCTGAAAACGGAATGGATCACGAGGTAATCAATGCAAATCTTGCTTAGTACCGAACGGTACCACAGTCATGATGAGATTAACGAATATATCGAGTATCTGGGAAAGTACCCCTGGCGAGTATATGTCAAAGTTGTTGGCAAGTCTTACGAGAAGCGTTTTCTGAAAACCCTAACCATTACCAACGGAGATGGAAGAGCAAATAAAAAATTGATCTTCCTTAACGGGGGCAGTGCTGTATATGTATAGGTTTGTATAGGATTGCTGTTTCCTGGATCGGTTTGTCTTTGAGACGTAGGTTTTGGTCTTTCTTTGTCACATCAAACGTGGTGCTTGTCATTCTCGAAGAGCGTTCGACTGGAGCGTTATTTTGTATTCGGTCCGGCCGATGTTGTCATCGAGTTCAAGCTTCCCGGACTACATATAGCTGTTAGACTGCGCTGTTAGGTGTTGTTCTACGCAGTCGACGTTCACTATTAGTTTCTGCTTATAGTCCAATACCCGTCGCAACAAAAGAAGATCTTGCAGGTTCTGTAAAAACAAGTTGTGCTCGCAGCAGGTCGCTCAATAAATCTAGCTTCTTACAACCAATAGTCTGTGTATGTTTGGGATCTCTCAGAACATGCTGCTCCATGTTAAGCTAATCTCTTCGTTGGTAATCCATTTGGATTGGATAATTCATTTTGACGTAATGCTTTGTCAAATCCACATACAAACGGACAGAATGTACAAAATTATTATGTGAGTAGATAGATATCGAAACGGTTGGCTGTCAAAGGTCTATCGGAGCGAACTGTCACAAAGTGTTTTAGAAAGCTTCTGAGCTTGGTTTAAAATTGTAGGTCCCTTCTATTCGTACCAGAAATAAAACTCACACAATTTTTGTACCCTACCAAGTGGACGAGTTTCTGAGGGCTTCAAAACCGACAGAACTTTTGCTTACCCCGTATAGCAGTCGCTGCGATATGCAGATACGAGTTGAAAGTAATACAACTTTAAAAGTTAGCCGGAGGTGTCGTTTTTCAAATATGAAACGACTCCAAATTGTTTTGTCAGTTTTTCCTTTGCAATCATTGTTGTATGCTAGAGAGAGGTGTCGCTAATCTTTCTGATGATTCAATGCCGGCTTAGGGCCGGTTCTGGCGACAGCATAGTACAAACCAAAAAAATCGAGCAAAAGAAGAAGCTAAGGAGCATTTTTGAATAAATTTAGAAGGATCTTTGGACAGAGGCTGAAAAGAAATTAATTGGATCTGGAGTTCTTAATAATGTTGATAGGACTCTTTGGCCTCCCAACATAACATTGCAACCTTTTCAGTGACTTACATCATATAAAATTTAAGCCATCGTTTTTCAAAGATTAAATTTCCAAATTATAATTTTTTAAATATATATACGACAAATTTAAACGACATGGATTCTAGTGTTAAATTATTTTTTAAAAACTAGGGTTAAATTTAAAAATAATCAAATTGAATTGTAATTATTTAAAAATATTTAAATTATTGATTGTTTTTAAAGTTCTAAAATATAAAAAGAAATGAAAATAATCCGTCTCACTTGATTACGAACAGGCAGTTTTTTGTTTTAATTTTACTATATTTTTCAAAACCTTCGCTAATCTGGGAAAAACCCATTGTACAATGAATGAAGGATATATTATGTTTATATTGTAAAAAAATGGGATTAAGTTTATAAATGCAACTTTCATGACTCTTTTTTCAATAAAGTCATAAAATTAACCTGTTTTTTTTTTGTCTCACTTGATTACGAACAGTAGCTCAATCTACCTGTTAGAAGCTTAAAAGGTAAAAAACAATACAAAATGTTTTGTATAAATAAATGTTGGTTTTATTCAAAGAGTAGCAATTGTTTTTAGTCATGGGTACTACCTCCTGATCGCTGAATTATTTCAAGCAGCCTGCTGTGTAGAGATTCATAGAGTGCTGTCAAATAATTTAGCGATATTTTGGATCAGGCTCGTTTTATGGCTTCAATAATCTCTTCCGTTTTATTATATTGCCTTCCTCCTTCGTAGACTTGACTTGAGAGCCAACCCCATAGTTGTCGATTCGATTTGTAAGTGATTGCCGTCATTTTGGAGCTTTGAAAATCCAGCTGCACAGTTCCATAATAGCTTATTGCTAACCATACCATTACACCACCTCCTTTGCTGTGCTGCCTTTTAAGATGTATTTCTTCTTTTCCCAAATCATGGAAATAACAGCTGTATCCATCAGGTCCGTCAAAATAAATTTTTTTTTTTATCAGTAAGGACGACGGTATGCCACTCTCGATTCCACCTGATGTGACTGGTTGCAAAATCAAGCCGCTGGATTTTACGTAACGCATTCAAAGGTGGTTTTCTATTCATTTTTTCATGGCGAATATGGCTGGTCTTCTGTATCACGCGATGAACAGTCGATCTGCCAGCTGTAACTACAGTTTCTGCCTTAATTTTACTTACGGAGAGCCTTGAATTTGAAGCAGCTCTCAGTAGCGCTCGCCTCTCCTGACATGTTGTTCCTTGGCTGACACTTCCCATGCGGTTTTTTATTTATACTTCTCCGGGTCCTTAATAAAGCTGTGTACATCAGTGGCGCCTCATCCAATTTTGCTGGCGATGAAACGGAGGGATCTTGTTCCCGGTCTTTCCTTAACTCATAGTTGTGGATTGTATTAAGTTATTTCTTGAACCAAGCTCCCTAATACTCGAAGTATCATTTTAATTGATTTAAAGTAACGTAACGGATAGATTTAGCTATTTTCGTAATCAAGTGAGACAAAAAAACAGTTACATTTTATGACTTTTTCGAAAAAAGCGTCGTAAAAGTTGCATTTATAAACTTAATGCCATTTTTTTTTTACAATATAAACATAATTTATTCTTCATTCTTTGAACAATGGGTTTTTTCCAGATTAGCTAAGGGTTTGAAAAAGATTGTAAAATTAAAGCAAAAAACTGCCTGTTCGTAATCACGTGAGACGGAGTGTATATACAGGGTGTCCGCCGGGAAGGTATACTACTTTGTTTTGCCGCTATTTTGGTAAACATTAGTCTTGACAGTTCATATTTGGCAGTCATGAAGTAGACACGTGGCAAATTTATTATGGAAAAATATTCGATAAACCAACTTGTTTTAATCGTTAAAAGATTTTATCAAAATCAATCATCGATTACTGTGACGATGACAAAGTTACGTGAAATTTTTGGGAGAACACATTTTCATTTGAATGGTTATGTGGATAAATAGAATAGTCGGCTCTGGGCAATGGAAAACCCTCAAATTATTCATCAGTCACCTTTGCATCCATTAAAAGTTACAGTCTGGTGTGCAATTTCGTCAGGAGGAATCATTGGACCTTACTTCTTTGAAAATGAAACGGCGTAACGGTAACTGTGAATGGGGAACGATATCGTGATATGATTGAAAACTTTTTAACGCCACAACTTCATGCTTTGGGCTTGATTAGCATGTGGTATCAACAAGACGGTGCCACATCGCATACAGCCAGGATTACAATGGAATTACTGCGAGACCTCTTTCCACAACAAGTTATTTCAAGAAATGGTGATGTTGATTGGCCTGATTTGACCTCTCTGGACTTCTTTTTGTGGGGATATCTGAAAAGCAAGGTTTATGCAAACAAACCAGGAACGCTTGAGCAACTCAAACAAAATATTCGTGATGAAATTAATGAAATACCGCGTGAAATGTGTGAGAATGTAATGAAAAATGTGCTCAAAAGGGCTCGCATTTGTGAGACTAACAGAGGCGGACATTTACCTGAAATTGTATTCCATACATAATTTCCGACATTAAATAAAACATTTATCAATATACGATCCATTCTCTTTCATTTAATCAAAAATTATAAAGAAACAAAGTAGTATACCTTCCCGGCGGACACCCTGTACCTTTAGATCCTTTTTTGATGTTCGTGCGCACGAAATTTTGAGAATGTTAAGATGAATGCTGGTGAAATTTACGAACTCGAAAACAAACAAATATTTAGAAAGAAATATATAGCAATATTAATTATATTTAACAAAACTTTATTACGATTATTTGTTTTGGATCTATTTAAGAAATTTAATTGTTTGGATATGTTTTCGTGCTTTTTGTTATTCTAGTTGATTTCCATTTTTTGTAACATAATATATTTATATATATTTTTTATTTTCTTTCTTCGTTGAATTTATTATACCCTCCACAGGAAGGTATATTCACCACTTAAAGTATGTCACACCTATTCTATTTTTACAAAAGAAGCACTTTCTAGAAATTTGGTTGCGTTTTAAAACTCAATGTGAGGAATCCAGTTAAGAAAATTGATCATACTTGATCTGTGTTATCGACTAGGCTTTTACAAATATACCCATTGATAATGGGAACGCTACTACATACGAAACTGCTCATAGCTATCATGAAGGCAATATTTTGCGTATAAGTTAGAGTAAGATCAAATGGGTAAGGCAATGAATGAACTAATGTACTGATAAAGAAGTTGTACCCTTTTGTAAATCAAGAAAGAAAAATAAAACAACATTTGAAAGAAAGTCAAATTAATTTTAAATAAAATTTTTAAATTTACTATTATTATTATTGTTTTGTTAGATCGTTAAGTGTTTTGTTCTGTTTTTCCAGTTGTATTCAAAATTTCAATTGCACCCTTTTCGTTCGTTTGCTTTCTGTATTTTGGCTATTTCAAAGGTAAGTTAGTGATTTGTGAAAACTGCGTGCGATTTATAAAAAGTTATGATCATTTACAGTTCGATATTTGTTACGATGCCAAAAAGAGGTCATGGTAACATTGGTCGGCGTTCACAGAATGCATCACGACACCGAAATGTCATAGCAGTACTGGGAAAACGTTCCTGATATCATTGCTATTAGCAGCAATACGTGCTCAAAGTGGCATTGCGTTAGCTCTCGCATCTACCGGAATTGCTGCAACACTGTTGGAAGGTGGAAGAACAGCACATTCAGCACTGAAGCTTCCGTTAAACCTGTAAATCAATGAAAATCCTGTTTGCAACATTTCAAAGCAATCAGCCATGGCAAAAGTGTTGAAAAATTGTAAATTGATCATATGGGATGAGTGCACAATGGCGCACAAACGATCATTAGAAGCACTTGATCGAACATTGCAAGATTTGCGCAACAATAATCACCGGTTAGGTGGCGTGATGATACTGTTGGCGGGCGACTTCAGACAAACACTTTCCGTGATACCGAAATCAACAGCGGCGGATGAATTAAATGCATGTCTGAAGTCATCGTATTTGTGGCGATACGTGAAAACCATTTCATTGAGTATGAATATGCGAGTGATTCTGCAACAGGATAGAACCGCAGAAGTTTTCTCTAAAGAACTGCTAAAAATCGGAAATGGACAAATTCCGGTTGAAACTTCAAGTGGTTTAATATCCATTCCACCTGTCATTTGTCAATTCACCTTAACGAAAGATGAACTCATTACTAATGTATATCCGAACATTGGTCAAAATTATCGTAACTACGATTGGTTGAGCGCACGCGCAATTTTAGCAGCGAAAAATATTGATGTCAATGACTTGAATTGGACGATTCAAAATCAAATTCCGGGAGAGCTGCGTTCATACAAATCGATCGATCGCGTTGAAAACGAAGACGATGTCGTCAATTATCCAGTGGAATTCCTAAACTCTTTGGATTTGTCTGGCATTCCGCTTCATCATTTGCGTCTTAAAGTTGGATCTGTCGTCATTATGCTAAGAAATCTTCATGCCCCGAAACTGTGCAATGGAACCCGACTGATTGTCATGAAGCTAATGAACAATGTGATAGTGGCAAGGATTTTGAAAGGGCTGTTCAAAGGAGAAGAATGCCTAATCCCGCGAATTCCCTTGAGTTCAAACGATTTGCCATTCCAATTCAAACGTATTCAGTTCCCAGTGAAACTTGCATTTGCGATGACAATAAACAAGTCACAAGGGCAGTCGCTGGAAGTGTGCGGCATAAATCTGGAAAAATCATGTTTTTCACACGGCCAGTTATATGTGGCATGTTCCCGAGTAGGGAAACCATCCTCACTCTTCATTTACGCTCCGGAGCAGAAAACAAAAAAATGTAGTGTATCGTGCAGCTTTAAATTGAGTCATTAATATATTCTTTGTTTTAGATTTCAATAAATCTAATAGACTTTAAAGAAATTAATACTTGATTTTATTATATTTTCGCCAAATATTGGCCGGGACGAAGTCATCTGTTAAGTATCGCTAAATTTCGATCAAAGAAACAAATTTCAGGTGGAATCGTGAGTGCTTGAAATTAATTCAGTCAAAAAATATATTTTGGGCAAAACGAAGTTTGCCGGGTCAGCTAGTATTACAATATATTTTACTATACAAAATAAAATATCTCTTTAATTGCATTTTTATTAGCATATTTTCATATTTTCAATGAAAACATCTCCAGAGACAATGCATATGTTATTAGTCAACCAATGTTTTTTCTATCATATTTTTTTCTATGAATCCGGCCTTATCGCAAAAAATTAAAAACCATTTTAGGTCAATTTTAAACTTAGTACTTTCCAGAATTTTGCGCAATATAAATGATTACCTGCAGGTACGGGTCACAAAATTTTAAGAAAACCTAAAAAATGTACGGAAGGGTTATAATAGTCAATAAATAATAAAATAATTAAAGAAAACCTAAAAAAAATTCCAAAAAAGCTGTAATGTTACCTTGAACAGGTAACAATAGGTAGAATTGCAATTAGATTACTCAAAAGCTGATTTTTATTATTTGTGGACCTGTACATATACCTGTTTATGAGAATCAAAAGCGATATATTCCACTTTTTGAAAAAGTCGAGTAGACGATGCATTTTAGTTCTCTTTCTTGAGATCTTTCTATTACTGTTTTCGTACGTTTCAAAAGTCAACTAATTCCAGAGATATTTTAAGTTGGATACATGCTTTAGAATAAAAGCATATGTAGTTCTTAATTCACTTCCTTGTTAAAATCAAAATAACTCTATTCCAATACTAAATTAAAATCTTTGCTTATGTTAAAATCAAAATATGAGTATTCCACGGCTTAAGAAACGTTTTCTTTCAATATTTCAAAACTAGTAAAAGTGGAATACGTTGTTTTTGATTCTGATAAACATCCTGTTCAATGTAATTACGTACTACCTCACATGCCTAAAATTTTGCATGACTTGTATGCAGTGGAGGGTATCAAAGCATCGGCCAGGCCGATGATAACATTTTTACTTGTTTTCTTTTGACTTGATAAATTATAATTTGTAATGAAGCCGGCCAATTTTTGGTTTTGGAAAATTCTGTATGAGGACAAAGAAAAAAAAAAAAACAAGCTGTAAATATAGAAAAAATAAACAAACTAGCTCTTTACATTTCACCTTGATTGGGACAATTACAGCTACACAGCCAAGGCGTTAAATACATTTTGAGTTCAGTTACTGTTTTTATTATTTTTTTTATTTTTTATCTCCATTTTTTTTTTCTTAAGTAACTACGACTACAACCAGCATTATGAAGTGAATGACAAATAATTCCGCCTTTGGTATTTATTTTCATGGAGAAAAACAAAACTAGCTAGATTTTTTATCGCACCTCTACAATTAGCAAAATTGTTTTGTTATATTTAAAAAAATTCGAGTAAACAGATTAACAGCAAACAGAACCTTGTTCGTCCCTACCCCAAATTAGCTTGAGGAACTACATAAATCATCTAAGAGACCATTCCACTTGAATGCAAAACCACACATCTAGTTTTCCTGTAAAACAGCCACATGAAATCAGCTTTAATCTGTAAGATTTGGAAAATCCATTCTAATCGGTAGGTATGTACCGTAATATAAAATGGTTTAGCAATAAAACAACTAATCAATCGGTAGCTGTTTGCCAGTCCTTGGGATAAGGCAACTACTCTTTACTTCCCCTTATCGGGCTGAAGAATTGTTCCAAAATAAGTACATAAATACATCGCGACAAAAACGAAACACAAATGATAGTTACACTTAGATTGCACAATCTGTCTACGATTAGGTAGAACTGATTGTCTTCACGGCTCCAATCATCGAGGTTCGGTTTCATTCTGATCGATAGTCGCAAGGCGAGCAGACTAAAAATGTTCCGTCTCGGCTTAGTAATATTGTGTGCAACCAGTGTCCTTGGCCTGGGCTATGAGGGGTAAGTCCGCAAGCTCTCAACCCTACCCCATTCATATCAACTTTCGTTTTAGTTTCAAAATCTACGATGTGATAGCTACGAACAGAGAACAAAGTGAACTTCTTTTTAAGCTCTCGCAACAAGAGGACTATGACTTCTTTGTCTTGCGGAAGATAATCGGGCAATCCTCCAGGGTAATGGTGCCGCCAGAGAAGCAGGACGAGTTCCTACAAGTCCTCGCTGAAAACAAAATGGAACCCAAGGTATTTAATGCCAATGTTGCGCGCACAATTAAGGATCAGTTCCGTGAGAACAAGCGTTCACGATCGAGGTCACCGAGGCTTAGTACCGAACGGTACTACAGTCACGCAGAGATCAACGAGTACATCGAACATCTAGCAGTCACCTACCCGAGTCGAGTACATGTCAGAGTTGTCGGCAAGACTTACGAACGGCGCTTGATGAAGACCATCACTGTGACCAATGGGGATGGCAGATCAAACAAAAAAATCATCTTCATGGATGGGGGCTTCCATGCGCGTGAATGGATCTCGCCGGCCGCAGTGCTGTACGTGATCGAGCAGCTCGTCGAAAACTACGAAGACAACAAGGAGTTGCTGGCCGACTATGATTGGGTCATCCTGCCAGTTGTGAATGCCGATGGCTATGAGTACACCCAGCTGTCGTCTTCGACTCGTATGTGGCGCAAGACAAGAACCCCACGCACGGGATCATTAGGTCAAACCTGTTACGGCACTGATCCGAATCGTAATTTTGACTACCATTGGATGGAAGTGGGTGCTTCGAGCAATCCATGCATGATTACGTTCGGTGGCCCGGAACCATTCTCTGAGCCAGAAACTCAGGTTGTAAGGGATTTATTGTACTCGATTTCTGACCGTTGTATGTTCTATTTGACGTTACATTCATATGGAAATTACCTGCTCTACCCATGGGGCTGGACATCGTAAGTATAGTGCAAGTTTAAATATATAGTATACATTGAATTGGTTTTCTTTCACAGAGATCTACCTGGTACTTGGCAAGATATGCATGAAGTGGCTATGGCGGGTTATAATGCTATTTTCAATGCAACTAGGACGGTTTACTCGGTGGGCTCTTCCACAAATGTCCTTTACGCAGCTGCGGGTGCTAGTGATGATTTTGCATTCGGCTCTGCAAATATTCCAATTTCCATTACTATGGAACTGCCACAAGGTGGGTCGACGGGCTTTGATCCACCACCAAACAGAATTGATCCTTTAGTTAAGGAGACCTGGATCGGCATTAGAGCCATGGCAGTGACTGTTATTGAAAATTATTAGAACATGTTAGTTTTGATGCGATGCAAAATAAAGTTCGCATATAGTCTATGCAAAAGTCGTATATTTTCCTTTAAATTTAACTTAAAAGGGATCACAACGGAAAAATGGAGGGTTTCGTGGAAGCAGAATACACGAAGTGCACTGCCGGTTACGTAATTTGTTCCTCTTAATCTAATTGTTTAAGCTCTAACCTCTATCTAATCGCTGGACATTATCTTTTAATTAAATCAACAATTTGTTGACTACCCTTGCTTATCAATGAAGGTTGGTTCCATATCGACACTTCTGGACTATCAGCCGGAAGTTTTCAAGGTTATGGAGTAAAATAGTTGTTTTCTGGTCTGAGTATTCAGGCTTGGAGCAATATTTAAGTGTGCTCCATTTTTGAATCTAAGAAATTCAGGGTCCGCCAAATAACTTTTTTTTTTTAAAAATGCTATAAAAAAAACTACTGAATATTTTCTCAAATTTCTTTTTTTATTTGAAAGTACAATCCTTTCGGTTAATAATGGAAAATAATTTCATTCAAATGGCTGCCTCGGCTGGCCATGCAGTAGCCTACACGATCGGTCCAATTTTTAAGCACATTATCGATTGTGTACCGCTGTATTTCACCAATGGCTTCACGAATATTGTCCTTTAAAGCGTCAATTGTCTCTGGCTTGTCGGCGTAACACTTATCTTTTACGGCACCCCACAAATAATAGTCCAACGGTGTCAAATCGCAGCTCCGAGGTGGCCAAACGACATCAGCTCTGCGGCTGATAATGCGATCTTCAAAAACAGGGCGCAAAACATCGAGTGTAGCTTCGGCTGTGTGGCACGTAGCGCCGTCCTGTTGAAACCAAATGCTGCCAATATCCTCCTCTTCAATTTTTGTGAACAAAAGTTCGTTCAACATGGCCCGATATCGATCGCCATTGACTGTAACGGCCACTCCTTGCTCATTTTCGAAGAGCACTCGTTTTGGGTATATCGGCATTTCAATGTATGCGTGCGGGTTTTCTGTGCCCCAAATGCGACAATTTTGCTTCTTTACATACCCGCCAAGATGAAAATGAGCTTCATCTGAAAAGATGCGTATACACATACACAACCATATTCGTTCAGCGGAAGGATAAAACTAATTATCTGTCAAATCAGACATGAGCTAAGTGTTACCATTCGCGAAATAAGCACTAGTTGAAAAAAAAAATTTAGATGGCGGACCCTTTACAAGCTTTTAAAGTTAAAGAGCATTCGAATGCATTATGTTCTTAAAACTAATATCGTAAATTTGAGGATCTTGCTCTTAAGATCCTAATAGATCTATCGCAACTTCAAAGAAGTTTTGTCAAGTGCCATAACTTTGGCGACCAATTGACGCCGCACTGTAGTCCGAAATAACTTTTTTCTTTGAACGAATTATAATCTTTCCTTTTTATACCCTCCACAGGAAGGTATATTCACTTTGTCATTACATTTGTAACGCCAAGAAGGAGTGACCGGCGACCTCATAAAGTATATAAAGGGTTTTTCAACAGGGACGCTACAAGAGTAGAGCGAATGGGACAGCAAACGACGCCGAATTTCTTGCCGCTCTTTTGGCATTTCTCTTCAGTAAGGTTTGCCATTTCATTATGGAAAGATATACGAGCCAACAACGAGTCGAAATTATTAAAATTTACTACCGAAATTCGGAGTCAGTGGCCTCAACGTTAAGAGCGCTACGTCCAATTTATGGTCGTCATAATCGTTCTAGCAGATCATCAATTGAGCGTCTAGTGGAAAAATTTGAATCCACAGGCACAGTACAAAATGTTCCCGTGCCAGTGAGACAAAGAAGTGCCCGTAGTGTCGAGAATATTGCTGCCGCTGAGGCTTCAGTTGAAGAAAGCCCAAATGTGTCTCTCACGCGTCGTTCTCAAGCGCTGGGCATCTCTGTGACGTCGTTGTGGCGAATTTTGCGAAAAGATCTTGGCCTACATCCTTACAAGATTAAATTGACGCAAGAACTGAAGCCGCTTGACCACCAGAAGCGTCGTATGTTCGTGATTTGGGCTGAGCAACAACTTGAAAATGATTCGGATTTTCATCGAAAAATCATCTTCAGCGATGAGGCTCATTTCTGGCTGAATGGCTTCGTCAATAAACAAAATATGCGGTATTGGTCAGGCAGCAGTCCACACGTACTCCATGAGTCATCATTGCATCCCGAAAAAATTACGGTTTGGTGTGGTTTATGGGCCGGCGGCGTCATTGGGCCGCACTTCTTCCGTGATGATCAAGACCGGCACGTTACTGTGAATGGGAATCGCTACCGTTCAATGATAACCGAATATTTTTGGCCCCAATTGGATGATATGGACTTGGAGGACATGTGGTTCCAACAGGACGGCGCCACAAGCCACACAGCGAATGTCACAATCAATTTATTGGAAACCAAGTTTGGAGAACGTGTTATCTCACGAAATGGTCCAGTCGCTTGGCCGCATCGGTCGTGCGATTTGACGCCGTTAGACTATTTCCTGTAGGGCTACGTCAAGTCTATGGTCTATGCCAACAAGCCAGCGACGATTGATGAACTTCGTACGAATATCGAACGTGAGATTGCAGCAGTATCGCCCGATTTATGCTTGAAAACCGTCGAAAATTGGGTTCAGCGTCTGGACTTCTGCAAGCGTGCCCGTGGTGGCCATGCAAAAGAAATCGAGTTCCATAGATAATGACATCGAACGTACTTTCACAGGAATAAAGAATTTCATTGATATCCAAAACCGTTTTTGTTTTATTTAAAAATAAGTATTACGTAGCTTATTGCATTTTTATTGGAAGTGCGGTATTAAGTTTAACAAAAAATATACGAAGACAGATCGGGATTTTCTTAGTCACAGATTTATTCGAACCGGTATTTTTTGCTTCCCGTGCTTATGACAAAATCTGATGCCTAATAAGTTCTCCACCTTGGTTCGGAGTTTTGTGGGGAGGGGACTTGGCCCGTCTTTGACTCTAATTGTTTGTTTTTGAGTAGATCCTCAGCTGTTTTTCGTTAAAGGATTCACAGTAAGTCACATTTAGTTTCACAACTATGGAACATGCCAAAGAAATAAAAGGAGATATACTAAAAAAGCAATTCGGCCGTATCGAGGTATCCGTTTGGAACGGAATTTTCTCCGATTTGTACGAGATCGGAGAAATTCCATTCGAGATATCCGTTCCGATACAACTTTCGGAAAAATTCTCCGATGACATATAACGCGTTATACCACTCACTTTTGACAGCTACACGGCACAGCTCTCCGACAACTAATTGCTGTGGAATATTTTAATGTGAAATGAACGCGTTTTTATGCTTCATTTATTTTTTTCCGAAACGGATACTTCGAACGCAATTTGGGTTCCGATCAGATTTGTCTTTCGTATCGGAATTTTTTCCGAACGGATACCTCGATAGAAGTGATTAGCCCCTAGGGTTTGACTTCACTTCCGAAAAAGGAAAAATCACCAGCAGAGATTATAAGTGCCGCATTGGAGCTCAGGAACGAACCAAGCATTTGGAAAGTTGCAAAATAATAGAAATGATCCTAAAGCCTACCAAGTAAGGTCTCCCCTCACCGACGTTCCTCAGAGTCGGGTAACATTTCTTCACTGTTACGGTAAGGCTCCAATGCAAACACCTCTGTTATGCCTTTTGATGGTTACATTTCTTCCTGCCGAAGTTACTTTTGTGTTTTCAACGAGAGTTAACACAAACAAACATTTTTTAGTTATCTTAGGCTCTACAAGCACTTGACTTGCATGTATTGGTTCTGGCAGTCCTTCTAAAGGGTTTTCCAATAAGAGGTGTTATTGTGAATGACCTGCTATTTCGGTAGCTGTCACTTTTGAAGCTTTTATTGTTTGACATTTGACAAGTAGAAACTACGCCATTACTAAAAATGGAACGATACACGCTTCAACAACGCATTGAAATTATTAAAATTCACTACAAAAATGGTGAAAATCTTGCAGTCACAGTTCGCAACAACAGTTACGGTGAATGGATTGCGCTATCGAGAGATGATTAATGATTTTGTATGGTCGGAGTTTGATGGTATTGATCTGGACAACGTTTACTTTCAACAAGACGGCGCTACGTGCCACACAAGCAACGAAAACATTGATATTTTACGGGAAAAGTTTCCGGACCGTGTTATCTCTCGAAGAGGTGATCACAATTGGCCACCGAGATCTTGTGATTTAACACCTTGCGACTTCTTCCTTTGGGGCCACGTGAAAGATAAGGTCTACGCCAACAGCCCAGCGTCGATTCAAGACCTCAAAGATAAAATTCGTGAGGCTATTGAGGACATAGGGCAGCCACTTTGCGATTTTGTTATGGAAAATTTCATGAAAAGGATATGGTCCTGTATGCGTGTTCGTGGTGGCCATTTGGCTGATGTTGTTTTTCACCCTAGAAAGATAATCTTATTTTTTAGTACTGAAAAGATAAACATGCGCCTGCGAGGCGTACGTATTGTTATGTTATTAGCAATTAAGGAAAATATAAATATATATTATTATTTTTCAAGTAAAGCAGGATTTTATAAATCCATAAAAAAAAGGAACACAAAATTAGAGATCTTCAGTATTTAAATATAAATTATTTATAAAAGGTGACATTTATATTATTTTGTTTTACTAAATGATGAATTACAATATACTCAGTCTCAAATAATATCAATCAGTCAAAAAAACAATACTTATAGACAGTTGTTGCAGATATAATTGTTATGTTCACCGCACACTGTCTTTTTACATTTCGTACATGTCATCTTAGACATTCTTTTCTTTTTCGTTGTACATAAGCTACAATAACGCCGTACTTTAGCTGGGGGTTCCTCATCAGCTCGTTCAGAAACCCCTTTGATTGGTTAGTGGCAAGATGTTATGAATATTTTCCCTCAAACGTCTTGTCAAAGTAGGAATTTCCAATCTGGATCTTATCCATGGTGTTGATAGGTCACAGCTTAGCTTCTTCATATATTCTCTACGGTTCAATGGTTTTTCTCCGTTTAGTAAAACATTATGCATGTAAATTATGTACGAATTGACAAAGGCTATGTTTAAAATGCCATAAAACATTGTCATTGGCCATCTGTTTGTCTTTCTAGAACAAGACATGGATGAGCACTTCTGATCAAAAGTGTCGACGCCGCCTTTAGTCTGGTTGTAGAACATAATTATCTCAGGTTTGCCAGTTGTAGAATTTATAACGGGACCTTCATCGCATGAGGATAATAAGTACACAATCTTCGACGGCTTCGGCTTGTACGACACTAGGGTTAAATTTCCATCAAAGCAAAACATAGACGTTCCAACTTGTCGAGAACGGGTGTTTTTCAACTGTTCAGGAATTTCCCGTTTGTTTGACCTTACCATGCCCAAAATTGTCAATTTATAGGGTGAAAGCAGCAATGATTTTGCGACAGGGATAGACGTGAACCAATTATCACACGTTATGTTGCGGTTTGTGCCATGAACTGGTCGTGATAGCTCCTTCAAGTAGTATTCTCCTTGCGGCAAACCATTTGTATTTGTTGCTCTTCCAATGTATGGCATAGCATTTAGCATATAACACGTTCCACTATCGCATATCATTGGTATTTTTATTCCATACTTACTCGGTTTGTTAGGTATGTACATTCGGAATGGACATCTACCTCGGAATCCAAGTAATTGTTCATCAATAGTCACATTGCTTCCAGGGGAGTAATTTTGTTTGCATTGAGATATAAATAAATCCCAAACCTTTCGAACAGGAATAAATGGATCTTGCTGACGACGAGCAGGGCGTAGAGTCTTGTCATCCATTCTTAGACACCTGATAATAAAATCAAATCTATCTCTACTCATTACTGCCACATATCTCGAGCCGCTAAATGAACTATCAAACAATTCAACGGTTGATAAATGGTTATCTTTCATTGCAGCACTTAGAGTAAGTAATCCAATAAAGGCTTTGATTTCAGTAGAATTGGTATCTCTAAATGTCGACGAAGTCATACTATCAGTACGTTTTATTGACATCTCCACATTTGTCCACTGAACGAGCTCTTGAATAATATCGTCCGTTATAAATAACTCAAAACATAAAGGTGGTTCCAAAATATTTCGACACATTCGAGTAGGACCTCTATTAGAGCGAATTATATTGATGGCAGATGTTCTTCCATGACTTTGACCTTTAGAAGTAGCCCAAACGTGTCTATTCTTACCTCTGATTACTCTTTGATCCGGAATAATTATGCGGTGGTCATGTCCAGGGTTTTCAGATGTTGATGTGTCGCTGTTTTCTTCTATTTCTTCATCTACGTACTCGTCCTCAGTTTCACTTTGAACATCATCTTCACTTATATGATCCTCAATCTTGCTGTCACTGCCATCATTTGCAAGTTCGTCTTCTTGATTCAATAAAGAAACAATTTCTTCGACTTCCAACACTCTTCTAGACGCCATGATGTTAAAAAGTGCCTAAAACCTATATATGAGTAGAATATAAGTTAAAAATAACAAAAACAAAATATCACAAAAAAGTGCATAAAAGTTACACATAAGATAATCATGCGCCTCTCGAGCGCAACGCATTGCCATAACTAAAAAACTGTGGTACTTACCGAACCGGAACGACCGTCTATCGCGAGTGTTGATCGACGACTGAGTTGGCTTAAAAAAACAAGTTTGTTCTAGCGTTGGTTAGAAGAAGAAAGCAATATATATTTTTCGGGGCGCCTCCGAGGCGCAGTTTATCTTTCTAGGGTTAACCCTAAAGGCATACCTTCCTTTTTATTATGAAATAAACATCCGATCATTTATCTCAAAAACTGACATTTTTCCAAAATAACACCTCTTATTGGAAAACCCTTTATAAGGCATCGAGCGTTGTTCCTCTAAGAGCTAAAATCTTCTTTATAGATTTTCCTGGGCAATCACTCTTCGGATGGCTACCCCACTCTGAGTCTAACAATTGAAAAGTCGACCCTTGACCTTTTGGGTGGACTGCCCATAAAACAATATTTATTCCAACACCACAGACAGATAGGACCCACAGCTCAGTACTTTTTCGTCACAGTGTCTGCCATCGCCTTGATACCAATCCACGCTTCCTCAGCAAATGGCTTAATCTTGCTCGGCGGGGGATCGAAACCACCACGACCACCACCCGGCAACTCCATTGTTATGGAAATGGGAATCTTCGCCGCCCCAAATGCATAATCATCGCTGGCGCCAGCGGCGGCATACAAAACGTTTGTTGCACTGCCCACAGTGTAGTTGGTGCCAGTAACGCTCCTAATCGCGTTCGCTCCAGCCATAGCCACTTCATGCAAATCCGTCCATGTCGATGGTAGGGTTCTGTAAAAGATCCACAATGAGTTATAAATATTTTCACAATCATTATTGCACAACTCACGAGTCATATCCCCAGGGATATAGCAAATAATTTCCATACGAGTGCAAGCTCAGGTACATCTTGCATTTTCCGTCGAAAGATTGCAGAATTTTGCGCAAAGCTTCAGTTTCTGGTTCCGAAAACGCCTTAGGTCCTCGAAAAGTCTCTGAGCAGGCATAGCTCGAGGCGCCCGTCTCGCCCCAATGGAAATCGAAATTTCTATTTGCGTCGGTTCCAATGCAAGCGAACGTGTTCGGCTGTCGCGTCTTCCGCCAAAATCTCTCCTTGGTGTGCGAGTATTCATATCCATCGGGGTTGACCACGGGAAGGATTATCCAGTCGTACTCCTTCAGTAGTTGCTTGTTATCATCGAAGTTCTCCACTAGCTGATGAATCGCAAAGAGAGCTGTTGCCGGTGCAATCCATTCCCTGGCATGAATGCCGGCGTCGACGAAGATCAGTTTCTTATCCGACCGGGACTCGCTGTGGTCGGTGATTTTGACGGCTTTCATCTGTCGGCCCTCGAAGGACTTTCCAACATCGATGAGCGACGCACGTTGCGGGTGCATTTTCGATAGCTCCAACAGGTAGTCGTTGATGTCTTGGAATCTTTGGTAAGACTCAAAATCAAGCCGAGTGGTAGTTCGTCGCACAAGGTTTTCGGATCGTTCGGCCTGAACTGACCGCGGCACGTTGTCATTGACAACTGTGTGTGGCAATTTAATAGTGTTGAGCAGATTTTGAAGATCTTTTTCTGATTTCGGTGGCACCAGCATCAGTATTGGGACGTTGGGAAGCTTTGTGGAGCTGAGGAAATCAATGGGCGGAACTTTGTTGTGCAGATTTTGAAAAGCATGCAGTGCTGAACTCTGTAGCACGTTTCGAGGAATCACTTCGATTATTTTGTATCTAAAGTGGGAATAGAAGTTTATTTATCTAAGGGAAAGAAAAAAATATCTACCCATGGTAAAAGCTGTAGTTGTCGTCTTCGCCGTTCACACTATAGCCAAGTAGGGCCACCAGAATAGTCAGCATTTGGAGGCGATACATCGTGTGCTCGGTCCGTGCTTCGGAGTCACACTGTCTTGTGTGGGGTTTTTATGCTTTCGATGTTACCCTTAATTCGTTTAACGTGTTATCGTCGTTTATGAGGACAGGGCTAACGACAGCTTCTCCAAAAGTGACCGCAGCAGGTGGTAAGATAGTCGGTTAGACCTTATATGGTGAACTTTTTGAATAGATGTTCCCGCAGTTTTGTACGGGTTACATAAATGTTATTTACCTACCGTGACAAAAGAAATACATTCCAAAGCAATTGCAAAATACAAAACGAACTCAGTTGCGTATTACTTGCATGCAAAAAATAGGTGTGAGGGAAGTATATTCATCGAAACTGAATACCGCCCTTAGAAGTTCTGGGCTTCAGTGTTTTTAGGTTCCGCAAACGCGACAAAAAAACCAATGGTACTTCGCAACTTCGCACTAACTAACTGTTGGACATGTTCGTGTAATCGAAGAGAATTATTTTTCAAATTCAATCAATTGATAAAAGCAACTTCATTTATTGCAAAGACAGCAATCACCTTCAGGAAATGAACTCTTCTATCATTCAGTCAGATATCAGCCGCTGATAAAAGTAAACAAATTTCTACGTAACCAAAAATTCATTTTTATTTACATACACCAATGAAGGCGAGTATTCCTCCAAAAGCTTAATACTTAGCAATGACCTTCCGAGCCATAGCCTGGACACCAATCCAAGTTTCCTTGACGAACGGCTCAATCTGAGCTGGGGAAGGATCGAATCCAGAGCCACCAGCTGGCAGTTCCATTGTGATCGAAATAGGTATTTCGGCAACGGCAAATGCCCAATCGTCACTACCTCCTGCGGCGGCATACAGAACATTGGTGGATGAGCCGACGGTGTATTTGGTACCAGTGGCGGACCTAATAGCAGCGGCGCCAGCCTTAGCAACTTCATCTAAGTCGGCAACAGTGGAGGGAAGAGCTCTGAAAGTGCACCCAAAGCCCATATTTGAATAAGGATAGCAACAACCCCCTATTTGGCAGACTTACGAAGTCCATCCCCATGGGTACAGCAAGTAGTTACCATACGAGTGAATAGTCAAGTAGAACTTGGCACGTCCCTTCAATCCCAAAAGTAGATCCCTCACGATTTGCGTTTCTGGCTCAGAGAAGGCAGTTTGTCCTTTGAAGGTGTCGGAGCAAGACATGCTCGAAGCACCAACCTCACCCCAGTGGAAGCCGAAGTTCCTGTTGGCATCGGTGCCAGCACATGAGCTGGTAACTGGCTTCCTGGTCTTCCTCCACATACGCGAATTGGTGTGGGTGTACTCATAGCCATCGGGGTTAACAACTGGCAAGACAACCCAATCGTAACTGGCTAATAGAGCCTTATTCTCTTCGAAGTTCTCCACCAACTGGTTAATGATGTAGAGGGCAGCAGCTGGAGCGATCCATTCACGAGCATGAATGCCACCATCGACGAAGATGACCTTCTTGTTGCGCACTCCGTCACCATTGGTGATGGTGATGGTCTTGATTTGTCTTCCTTCGTAGGATTTGCCAACATTCTTCACGGTCACACGGCTTGGATAGGTAGCGGCCATTTCGTCGAGGTAGGCATTGATTTGAGCGAATCGTTGGAAACTTTTGAAGGAAATGCTGCGCTCCAAAGATCTAGACCTATAAAAATCGGTTTGGATACGTTCCAGCTGCACTGATTTGGAGACATCCTCGTTCACGACACTGAAGTTCATTGAGAACGTGACCAGAGTTTGCTCGAAGTCAGCTTGGTCCTTAGGTGCGATCATAACACGAGTGGCCACATCAAGAGCCCTGGGGCGGACGAAGAAGTCGTAGTCTTGGATTTTTTCCAGCTGCTCAAGGATTTGCTGGTGAAATTCGCTGGTGGTGCTTACATCGTAGATTTTGTAACTGCAATGAGGAATGTAAAATAAACAATTTTGCTTCCATAATGTCAGATGAGTCCTGTTACAGATATTCGAGAACTTTCAGTCTTCCCAGGCTTATATCTAATACTGACTCGTCCCCTTTGATACTCACCCCTCCAACTCTGCGCTGACCACGGCCAGGCTACAGACCAATAGTCCCAAAAGTATTATAAGTCCCATTGCAGTAAAAATAGGTACGCAAACTAATTGTCCGCTCTGGCGGCGCTTCTGCCTTTATATGAATCTGAAGACAATAATTACTGAAGACAACCTTATCGGCAAAAACTGATTCTAATCTCAGGCACGCTGCGTCAACAAAAAACATTTGTAGAATCAATATATGTACATACATTCTATCAGAAGTGTAACAGCCATAATACTCAGGGCTTGCCAGAGAAGTGAACGCTTGTTGAGAGCGCACTCGTAAACGGTTCTGGAGACTAGTTATTTCTTCGTAAACATGTTCTGCGTTCTTTTAAATTACCGGGTCGAGCACATGCTCTCAGACAAGCAGGCACTTGAAGACACATTTCAATACTAAGAGTTGTGATAAGCGGTAAGTACTAGGGCCCATTGATAAAATTTCCTTCAAAATGTGATTTGTAATTGTTACTATTGAACTAGATATATGGCACCGATTTTCAACGGGTTTTGTAATCTGGGAACTACTTTCCAGACGTCTGGCCAACTTGGCGGACACTTATCGGTCTTTTAATTGTTATATGTAGTTAATTACTTTGATAGTTTGGGGGGTGATACACATATCAAACTATTTTGTCAAGTTCATGCGCAGCTAGCGACTTTACAACTTCAAACTTTCAGTGTGAACGCACCCTTAAACCGATTACCGAACTGTCAATGTCAAAATATTCAGTATAATCAACATTTTCGTCGATAAAAGTGGCCGTTACCTTACGGTTAATGGTATTCGCTACAGAGACATTTTGGCACGTTATTTCTTTGAGCAATTGCATGAATTGGACGTCAGTGATATGTGGTTGCAACAAGACGTTGCCAAAAGCCACATAGCTGGTGCAACATTCGAGTTATTGAAGTCTCAGTTCGGTGAACGTGTTATCTGGCGGCCGAGTCATCGAAAATTGGGTTCAACGTATCGACCGCTGCATACATTCCCGTGGTGGACATACGAACGAAGTTGAATTCCATTCATAAATGTTTTAGTAGTAATTCAAGGCAATAATATTTTTGTTGGCTCTTCTTTTTCTGGCGTTTTTTTAGGCGTTTTTTCGTGCGATTTGTTAGCCATTTTTTCACGTTTTTTTGACGCGGTTTTTGAGGCGTTTTTTCACGCTTTTTTTGACGCGTTTTTTGAGGCGTTTTTTCACGCTTTTTTGACTCGTTTTTTGAGGAGTTTTTTCGGGCGTTTTTTTGACAACATTTTAGAAAAAGAGGACAGTGTATTGTTTTCTTTAGTCCTCCTTCTTCTCAAAAAGAAGACTTAGTCACAAAAACTAAGTATTAATAGACCGTCAGATCCAGCGCTCCTACCCAATTATCCCGCAAATTTTGAAAATAAAATTCTCTCTTATATTTCCAATCTGTGCTGTGAAGTCCGGCGAGCTGTTCCGCACAGCAAAACCACACGACTACCGAAGCAAACAGCGTAGATACAATTTGTACTGGCAAAAAACCTTTTATTAGCACATCGCTTAAAATCACACAAAAAATATGCTTACAAAGAAAAGCTGCATGCAATTTTGCCCGCTTATAGTCACATTTCACAGTCCATACGTAATATGTATGGAAGTCGTCTTCAATGCAAAAATTCTTTTGTCGATTGTCTTAATATATGCGACTTTTACTGTTTGTGACTTTCTCACAGTGAGATTGATACATACATATGCATATGCTGGACTTCCGTGTTTATTATAAATGCCTGAATGTATAAAAGCCACAACCCGCTTAAAGTCACAGCCCGCTAAAAGTCACATTATTTTGTTGCCCGTTTGATGTGATATTATGCGGGTTCGACTGTACCTAAATTCTTTCAATGGATGGAGCAGAAAGGTGAATAGCTCAATATTTGGAGAAGTATTGCCAAAATACGGTTTTAAGTTTTTTTTATGAATATAATGGCAAGTTGAATGAAGCAAAGTAAACATTTAAAATGATTTCATTGGAATAGGTAGGTACAGCTTTTATCACGTAAGCTGCTTCGCAGTGTTTCATTCACATAACGCAAAAAATTAAAAAAATTGAAAATAAAAAAATAAAGTAGCCTATCGCAATACTCTATCCTGTAGCTTTCTATTCTACTAAATTTTATAAGATCCAATTTAATAATGTTTCGTTCAATATCGCACACGTATAAATGAGAGATCTTTGCATAGTCAACAAAATAGAAATTAGATTTTCGCATTTCATGGGTACTCTAGAACGTGTTCAATACCATACAGAAATGATACAGTGCGGTTCACTTGCTGAGACGCAACAACTTTTTTTATTTAATTTTAATTTTTTCCTTTGTGTTTGTTTTAATTACAAAGCAAATGCATTTATCAGAAATATTATTTCGTGTTCAAAGGAAAAAAACAGAAATATATGCTTGGTGAGAGACAGTTAACGGTCATTTTGTGCTCTTTCTTCTCAGTCATGTAAAAACAGCAACAATTTTTTGGTTCACTTGATTAGGCGCATTGATGAAAAAAAATGTTTAGCTTCAGAAAGTGTGTGCCTTTTATTTTAAGCGGAAATGGGTAAAAAAAAATTGTAAACGGTTGAAGAAAGGGCAAAGATTGACGCTTACCAATCGGAAAGTAATTGGACGGAGTTATCATGCAGCTCGAAATTATTTAAAAGATACTGCTTCATATGGAAAAAATCACAAAGGACGGACCAAGACAGCTTTGTCACCGCAGGAAAAGCGAAAAATAATAAGAATGGCATCTAATTCTGCTCACTCCACGAGCATATAAAGGAATTAGCAGCGATTAGTGCCAGCAAATCAACTGTTGATGATTTTAAATGCAAAAAGTAGTGTTTTCGGACGAAAATAAATTTAATCTGGATGGGCCTGATGGGCAGTGCTGCCAAATAAATAAATAAATCTGAAATCTTGTTTTTCCGAAATAAAAAGTCTTTTTTTTCAAGATTTTGTTCGAAATATAAAAAGTGCGCAACATAAAATACAATTTGAAGTACTTTACTACTAATAGCTAGGTACATAAATCAACCAAATATCTATAAAAATAACTTTAGTCATATTAAAGTTTTAGAAAATATTGAAACATGTTTGAATTAAATTGACTTAGAAATAAATTGCTTATATCAAGATCATAGAAGTTCGGTTCATTAAAGCACAACAAATCCGTTGTAAAGACTAACATTTTAACAACTGTTTCAATACCTACTCAAACGATTGCGAATTTTTGTTTTATTAAAATATTGAAAATAAAATCTTTTAAGACTGGATATGCGAAGTTTCGATCCGCTGTTTTTACTTTTTTATTTTTATTTTATCAAATTCGTCAAAATTCATGTTTCTTTAGAGTTGATGGAAACGTTCGACTGACATTATATACATAACTAGCAGTTACCCGCGACTTCGTCCGAGCGGGACTCTGTTAAAATGTACTTTTTTAGCAAATTGTTACTGAAATAGTTTTTTTTTAAGGATTTCTATAAAGACAATGTTTCTTGTTTTTTTATCGGGCGGCAGTAATATTACCAGAACTTATACGAGAGTAAGCTACGTAAAACTGACCGTGCGTAAAGCAATCTTCCTTAAATCTATACCAGCGTATTTCAATGATTGGCCCTGAGACTTATTGATCGTCATGGCAAAGCACACTTTAAGGGGAAATTGTTATCTCTTAAAGTTAAAATGGAGGTCATTAGGTATCAGAGGAATGCGCGGCACGAATACTTTTTCACCTTGAGCAATCCCGGTTAATATAATAGCTTCGATTAAATTTGTATGTAAAGCTTTGATTTGCATTCTAGTGCCATTACATAGTTTTGGTTGTTTTAATTTCCGAAGGAGCACTTCCAAAGCCATAGTCTATGGTATGGAATACCCGATGGTTTAAGGGAATTTAAAAACTCTACCGGCTAGTTAACGGCTTCATCTTTATTGCAAACAGTATCTACGTTTTGCAGAACGAAAAGGAAATACGAAGTACACACCAAACAGCATGAGGTCGCTCGCGCAAATGATACTTACGCTACGCTACATTCTATATATCCATAGAAGACGCCATAAGATAAAACGATAAACACATTCTTACTCAGGCTTCACCAATGCAGCCAACACCAAACGCACAGCGCACAGCAAATAGCCATATACGCACGCATGGGTTGCTATAGACGTGGATAGACCATAGAGTAACCAAACTAGAGGGCCAACTGAGAGCAGAAACGGTATATTTGCCTACAAACTGTCTGCCATACATTATATTGCATAAGTATTCGTGCCTGTACAAATCAAAGGAGCGCCATGGCTGCCGCACGAATACTTATACAATATAATGTATGGCACTTCATGCCATCGGGCGGCCATTTTCTGGTGGGATTTCAAGTGGGGGCGACTGTGTTCGGCATATTTTGTGCCCATTAGTTACACGGCGTACACATCACAGTTGAATTTAATGTCGTTTTCGATTTGACTTTTCAGATTTTGATCTGAGATTTCAGATTTTTGCTGACAAATCGTACATTAAATTCGAATTTTATTGGTTCTTGTGTGTATTGAGTTGGCCGCAAAAATATTTTTTTTCACTTGCACTGTAAATCCATTCCAATTGGTTTTTACACATTTACATTCGAAATAATTTAATATAAAAAATCGTTTCCATACTCGAAAAATGAATAATTCAGTTAAAAAAACAATCCTTTCAACGATAAACAATTCGTAACCAACAGCTGTGTGTCATATACATTGGTATTAGTGAAAGTATGTGTGAAATCTGAGAAAAAAATGGAGACTTCTCAGAGTGTCAGATTTTTGGCAAATCGAACATAAAAAGCAATCTCGATCAAAAAAAAATTGATCTTTTTGCCAAATCGAAAACGACATAAGTGTTTATAAAGTTTATGAACTTTATAAAATGAACTAACACGTTTTTTTTTACTTTTGTTAAAAGAGATTTTGTAACTTGAAGCTTTTTTTTTGTATTATTTAAAGAAAATGCACTTTTTCTAGTTGATTTTAATGGTTTAAGTTTCGAAATCATACTGAAACAAAATGTTTTAACGCCGTTTAGGGAAAACATTTTATTTTTATGTCGTGGCGAAAAATATTTTTTAATTTTAGCATAAATTATAATCTGTAATTAGTACGTAAACTGAACAATAACATATCAAATATGCGTTTGCTTAATTCTAAAAATGAATTCGATATTTTTATTGCTTATACTATTGCTGTCAAATTTGTATGCATTATATTTATGTGAAATACTCGGAAAACAAAAAAAAAGGTTTTGATCACATTTTGTATCCCAAAAGCACAATGAGTGCACTTGTTTTTGTCAATTAATTTATATTTTATGTTTTAGTTGGGAGTTTAATCCCTTTTTTTGCTTTCCGATATTAATCTTTTTTTTTTTTAAATATGAATAGCATTTGAATTTTTCTGTTCCTAAGTAACATTATTGAATACTGGTCAGTGTTATTAAATGACATCAAACGAATTTGGAAACATTCACCAAGCCTAATAGAAATTTATTCAATGTTCATGAAAATTATATAAAATTCACTTATGCCCTAGTGGAAGCTGGGTTTAACTTACATGTTGCTAACTCATTTTTGGAACAACCCCCTACGGATTTAATTTATGCAGCTACATGAATTTTGCTGTCAAAAATATAATTCATACAAATAAAACTAAAAAACAACTGAAATGTGAATGGATGAATAGTTTTTGGTGCCGAATATGAATAGAGAACAAGTTATGTTATCTAAAAAACCATAATCAACATTTACTTTTCGCACATTTATTGCTATAAATCCATTTACAAATTGTTTGTTATTGAGAAATAGTGCCACCCGGCGACTAATAATACACGTATTCACAGACAGGAAAGAAAGAGCGCGCGAGAGAGGGCTGTCATTCAAAATTTGGGGGGAAAATCGGGTAGGTGCAGGGTTGCCAGAATTTTGTTTGCTTTAAGCGCCCAAACCTTGAAAAAATTTAGCCCAAAGTCGTTGCCCAGGAAGAAGCCCAAAAATCGTTGAAAATTTTTCCAATTCCTTAAGTAATTTTTTTTTGTATTTTTCCCACTACCTTCTGCAAAATAAATTGGTGTGCCTGCAAGTTGAACGACTATTCGAATGTCACTTGACTGCAAACGTGCTGCCGAGTTTTAAAAGTGCGGGTTTGTTCGAAAATATTTCTTTTTTGTAGTTTTGTGAAGAAATAAATCAAACAAAATTTACACAAAACTTGTTAAACGATATGTAGCCCAAATTTGTGTTGGGCGCTCATTGAAGAAATTTCCATCGTTTTTTAAGAAAAAAGATAGCCCAAAATACGACAAAGCGCCCAATCTGGCAACACTGGGTAGGTGCACGGGAAGTTGGCTCTCTAGTTTGGTTACTCTATGGAGTAGACTGCGATAATTATTCATTTCAGTCATATTCGCATGACCGCCGCACACAACCCAAAGTCCAAAACCGATACGGAATGGAATATGGAACGTCAAGTCGTAACAATATGAACATGAAGATAAACGATTGTAAAGAAACCGAACTTCACTGTGGCTGTGGGTATGTGTATCCAACTATAATGCTTTCCATGGGTACGCGTACGATCTACAATACACTCAACCCACTCACCCCCAAGCATAGCTGGCAATCGGGAAATCAATCTAAGGTTCTTGTTGATTAAATAAGATTTGTCTTTAATTTCTTCTAGCTCAGCCTCTGGAAGGAGCAGAAAGATAAATGATGGCTTAGAATACTCGGGGAAGTATTGACTAGAGAGAATTTTAAGCTTTTTTTGGATTGGACAAAGCTTTATGAATGTAATAGCAGGTTGAGTGAAGTAAGGTTAAAATAAAAAAGTTTTCGTCCTCTTTTTTAACTTTTATAAGGCGATTTTTGAAAAAAAGTCGATATAGGTATTCGATGGTTTTGTATTTTCTATAAACTTACAAAATTTCAAGTTTATACGATTAACGTATCGGGAGTAACAGAAAAAACTCTCTAAAAATGGCGAGGAGGGTCGCATCGAAAAATCCCTTCTTAGTGCGCGTCTACACAGCTGGTGGAACATATCCGGAAAGTTTCATGAACCTAAAATTAGTGGTTTGGCCTGTACGATGTCTGTCAACTCAATCACGCTACTCTTTTATGTATATAGATAATGGAATTAATAGAAAACGGTTTTCTTCAATAGAGAAGGTTCTTTTAATTTGTTAGATTTAAAAAGTTCTTGATATCAAATATCTTCGAATTTGATCAATTTGAGGTAAAAAGTCTTGTCTATATTTTGGAGCTCAAAAATCTTGAAAAAAAAGATATATCTTGTAATCTGGCATCACTGCTGATGGGTATAACTATTATTTCCACGATCTCCGAAAAGAAGAATGCTTTCTGAACCGTCATCATTCGAGGCAAGGAGGAGTAATCAGTATTGGTGTGGGGGGCCATTTCGTACTATGGTGCGTTTGAATTAGTTTTCGTGTCGAATAAAATGACTGCAGTTGCATATAAAGCTCTTTTGCAATCCGCTTTTTCTGCGGTTAAAGAGCAGTTTGGACCTCTTCAGTGGATTTTCCAACATGATAATGCACCGATTCACAACGCCCGGGTGGTAAAAACTTTTCTTGCGGGTGAAAATGTGGAATTATTGCCGTGGCCACCATATTCACCCGATCTTAGTATAATTGAAAATATTTGGGGATGGCAGACCCGTCAAGTTTATGAAGGAGGTAAGCAGTATGAAAGCCTCAATCAAAGCTGCTTGGTCACAGATTCGTTTGGATTATTTGGAAAATTTTTATGATTCTTTAAAAAGTAGAATTTTCCATATAATTTTAAATAGTGGAAGTTGCACAAAAAATTAAAAGTAGGAGAAATTTCGAAAAAATAGCAATAAACCAAAAAAAATTTAAAAAGAATCCTTTATGTTTGATTTTTGCGAACATTTTGCAGGTGCGTGTAATCAAGTGAACCAAAAAATTCCTACGTTTTTACATGACTGAGAAGATGGAGCACAAAATAAATTTTTGTTTTTTCCATTGAGAACTAAATAGTCTTTCTGATAAATGCATTTGCTTTGTTATTATAACAAGCACGAAGGAAAAAATTCAAATTTATAAAAAAAAATTGCTGCGTCTAAACAATTGAACCGCACTGTAAGTGGTTTTAAATTAAATTAAAATTAAACTGTCAGAACGCTATACCTAGTTGTTCATTGACAAAAGACTGTTTTGAGTAAATTGAAGTAACTAAAAGATATAAACCAAAACAGATATCAACAATAGCAGCAGTCTGTACGTACTTAAATTTCGCAAGAACATTTTTAACAAGACAGAACTCCAAGTCATATGACTATATATCCCCAAATTAAAACTTCTTTGGTAGTAGGTAACTGTGCAGTTAGGCACTATTCCAAGACTTGCCTAAGGCTAGGTCTCTCAATAGGTGAATCAGTTAAAGATGGTTGAAAATTCTCCAAAAACAATCAGTCCCGTTGGCATTGGAGGGCTTTAGAAAAGGAAATCAAATGACATCAATCGCTGCAAAGCTTAAACACTGACATATATATGGAAACTGTGTTGTAAATCTAGATCAATAGCAAAACTATATAAATCAGATTTCCGTCACGGTTTATCTAAATCATTCAACATTCAATTTCTACCTTATCGCTATCAGCTTATGTTGAAAAAAAGTTTAGGGCTAACACCCAAAAGTAAAGATCTGGGTTTAAGAGTTTGATTTATGCGCGAGCAAACTTTTACTAAAATTCTGTCATATTAAATTGCACCGTTATGGCTGTTATTATCTTGGTTTTATTGAAGATATAGGACGCGTCAGCGTCTAGCAAATCTAATTGGTCAGCTAGGTTCGGCTTTTGTCGGGAAAACACCAGTAATTGTCAAAAGTTCGATTCAGATAAGCCATTCCATAGCATATAAAAGCAGAAGCAGCCCCAGTATGAACAATTAGTTTATTGAAGTCGATTGCACTGCAATGAAGCTACAAATTTTCGTGGGACTACTAGTCTGTGGCCTGGCCTTGGTCAGCGCAGAGTTGGAGGGGTGAGTATCAAAGGGGACGAGTCAGCATTAGATATAAGCCTGGGAAGACTTAAAGTTCTCGAATATCTGTAACAGGACTCATCTGACATTATGGAAGCAAAATTGTTTATTTTACATTCCTCATTGCAGTTACAAAATCTACGATGTAAGCACCACCAGCGAATTTCACCAGAAAATCCTTGAGCAGCTGGAAAAAATCCAAGACTACGACTTCTTCATCCGCCCCAGGGCTCTTGATGTGGCCACTCGTGTTATGATCGCACCTAAGGACCAAGCTGACTTCGAGCAAACTCTGGTCACGTTCTCAATGAACTTCAGTGTCGTGAACGAGGATGTCTCCAAATCAGTGCAGCTGGAACGTATCCAAACCGATTTTTATAGGTCTAGATCTTTGGAGCGCAGCATTTCATTCAAAAGTTTCCAACGATTCGCTCAAATCAATGCCTACCTCGACGAAATGGCCGCTACCTATCCAAGCCGTGTGACCGTGAAGAATGTTGGCAAATCCTACGAAGGAAGACAAATCAAGACCATCACCATCACCAATGGTGACGGAGTGCGCAACAAGAAGGTCATCTTCGTCGATGGCGGCATTCATGCTCGTGAATGGATCGCTCCAGCTGCTGCCCTCTACATCATCAACCAGTTGGTGGAGAACTTCGAACAGAATAAGGCTCTATTAGCCAGTTACGATTGGGTTGTCTTGCCAGTTGTTAACCCCGATGGCTATGAGTACACCCACACCAATTCGCGTATGTGGAGGAAGACCAGGAAGCCAGTTACCAGCTCATGTGCTGGCACCGATGCCAACAGGAACTTCGGCTACCACTGGGGTGAGGTCGGTGCTTCAAGCGCGTCTTGCGACATAACATTCAAGGGAAAAACTGCCTTCTCTGAGCCAGAAACGCAAATCGTGAGGGATCTACTTTTGGGATTGAAGGGACGTGCCAAGTTCTACTTGACAATTCACGCGTATGGTAACTACTTGCTGTACCCATGGGGATGGACTTCGTAAGTCAGCCAAATAGGGTGTTGCTGCTATACTGTTTTTGATATGGCTTTTGAGTGCACTTTCAGAGCTCTTCCCTCCACTGTTGCCGACTTAGATGAAGTTGCTAAGGCTGGCGCTGCTGCTATTAGGTCCGCCACTGGTACCAAATACACCGTCGGCTCATCCACCAATGTTCTGTATGCCGCCGCAGGAGGTAGTGACGATTGGGCATTTGCCGTTGCCGAAATACCTATTTCGATCACAATGGAACTGCCAGCCGGTGGCTCTGGATTCAATCCATCTCCAGCTCAGATTGAGCCTTTCGTCAAGGAAACCTGGATTGGTGTTCAGGCTATGGCCGAGAAGGTCATTGCTAAGTTTTAGGCGATAGAGCTTGCGCGATTGTATTTACAACCTATGAGCATTCGAATAAAGAGTGCTTTTCGTATATCTAATCCTGTGATTGTTTTCTTTCTGTTTCAATGTATTTGGGTGTGGCATTATTTTACATTTCGGTACAGAATTATTTCAGGAATTCAATCGTGTATGCTTTAAGTGCTTCATGAGGACTAAGTCGATAGCCTACTCAGTAGTCACCCTTATCTATGTCAGCTATCCGCAGATATTTCAAACGGCCCACTCGCATTGCATTTCCTGGAACAATTAGTCGACTTGAATGGGGCGCGTGTTGCGCCGTCACATTCAGATGCTTTATTCATTGCAGAACTTGGCAAACTTATCGCCCGATTGTCTGTATAGTTAAAAACCAAACAAAAAAAAATTCTTAACATTTTCCGCAAATATATAAATATAAAACAAAACTTTTCGTCAGTTCATTGTTTTGCTGGTTACAGCCGCTCTGCCGACGGCGCAGCCAACTTTGCAGCCAACATTTTTCAATAAATTGTCAAAAATTCATAACTGCAAAAGGGCCAAGTTTTCGAGCTTTGTGTGAGCAACTTTCACCACTCCGTAAGCTGTCTATATAGATACGAACTGTATGAGACCACAAGAGACCCAATTCGGTCGGCTGCACTCCCTTTCCTGGCCATTTCGGTATCATCACTTCCATTTGATATAACCCATTTCTCATTCATGCATTTGTGTTTGTATAAATGAAAAATTGTGAGAACGAAGCCAAAGGAAAACAGGATATCCATCCAGCGTGTATATATAGACAGATTCCGCAAACAATGGCCGGGATAAAAGGGCTCGTAAAAAACTAATAACAAACGGGAATACAATGCAAAAACCTCTAGCCCAACACAAAGGACGAGTGGGGCTTTTGAGGGTGTAAATAGAGATGCGGCTTGGTGAGGTGGTTGCATATGCAGCTCCTGGAGATGTTATCAAAACTGCCATCATCCTTTGTAAGGTTGTATTCTGTATGGTGACGTTCAGTTTGGGCGAGGCTCATTGGAGCTCTTAATGTTAATGAATAACGGGCAACAAGTGTATGCAAATAAAGGGAAAATCGAAAGATGGTGCTGCGAGGTCACAATGGATAATGGTTATCAATAGTGAAGTAATGGGGTCGACATGAAAGAAGGTTATTGAATTGGAATCTGAGCTAGGGATGCGGGCGAAAGGTGGGTGTCTTTTCGATCATGGACTGGACATGGACACATCGATAGCATTTTCAATTTCATTGTGGATTTTGTGACGCTTTTCATGGAGGATACAAATTTCAATATCAGCGCCCTGATGGATTTCAACAGGAGGGCGACTTTTCTTTCATTTTAAAATAGAAGTCTTCAGTATCAGGGTTGGTTGGTTGCAGGGCGGCCGGCACCTCATGTATAGTTTTAAGAAGTACTAGAGTTGGCCTAACAATGTAAACTCTACTAATATACTTCAAAATATTTTAAAATAAAGTGCACGGCGGGTCGAACGTAACTTTCTCGTTCATCAAAAGTTTTGGTGCAAATGAAGTGGTAGTCACTCCAAGTTGCTGGAATTATTTTTCATCAAAATTATGCAGACAACAAAATTACGAAACTGAGAAGCGATTCTAGAATCTAGATAAATAAATCGTACAGAAAACTTAAGAATATTCTTAAATAAAGTGTACTTTTGGCATTTCAGATAGCAGTGCATCAAATAATAATGTTTAATTTAATGAATTAATTTTTTTCACAGTCAACCTAAAAGGACAAGCGTAGCAGGAGTTTCTGATCTTTTAGGGCAAGTTCTTGCTTTTGAGCGGAATAGATTGGTACTGATTTATTTAGGGCGCCTGTTGTTGGACGATTGTTGGAGGTAGGTTTCATGATATTCCGAAGTCTTCACACCGATAAATACGTAAAATTCTCAGTTTGTTTTCTGAATTTTCATAAATAATCATTCAGGCCGATTAAAGTGTATGACAGTCGGAACACTTATGAAGTGTTCTCAATCTTGTAAGTTATAAGTGTGGATCCGGTCGAAATTCTGCTTTGCAAAATTCTGTCTTCTCACACAAAAATTCTGCTTAACGAAATTCTAATTTTTTTAATTCTGCTTTACAAAATTCTGATTTCCAAATTTGAAGCACTAAAATTTAGCTTATTCTGCTTTTTTCACACTAACAAATGTAAACAACGAGACAAAAAAGTAGATAAGTCGTGTGCATGAGAATACCGCACAACTGACATTTCCCAAATTGTTCAGGAGAAACAAAAAACTGTTTTACGAAGGGTTGCTTAGAGTTTGAACTAAAAGAAAAAACACGTCATTAATTTTTTTTATTAAGTAACAGTTTATTAAAGTTCATTTTCAAAATGATGTCAATTAAAACTAGTAATTGCAGTTGTGCTGTATTGCAACTATTTTGTTGTGCAGATCGTTGCACTTGTGCGGTATTTCATTTTATGCAGTAAGGACCTAACATGGCAGTATAAATTCAAAATACAATACTTAAAAAAACATTTAATTCATTTAATAACAAAACAAATTAATAATAACGCTGATAAAACCAACAAAAAAAAATATAACACAGATCAAATTCAGTTTTAGTTTTAGAAACTAAATAATATCTTACAAAATAAAGTCTTATTTTTTTCGGGAAACGTTATACGGTAAACTGTCGTAAAAGGCATGACAGTCTTTCGGTATGACGAACTTTAATTCTTGCAAATGTTTAAACTTTGTTTCTGCAATTTTTATTCTTTCGGAGTGCAACCGCGGATATTTAATGTCGCAAGTCGATGATATTGTGATTTTTCTTTGGGGGAGCTCTTCAAATTCGTTGTCGTAGTCTGTTTTGTAAAATATTTTTCCAGATGGGTCGTATAAAATAACTTTTAAGCTGGTAACTGTCTCATCCCCAACCAAGTTTCCAGGCCTAATTGATTTATAAACATCGTTCGAGGTTTGAGCATAATTCTGGATTTGTGAGAAATCGACGCTTTCAGCATCATAGGGGAATGGTTTTGTCCTTGCTTCTTTGGTAATTAGAATATACTGCGATGGCAGAAATATCTCCTTGTCTTTGAGCTTGTTTTCAATGACACTGTGGACACTATCACATTCCATCTGCGTGTGTCCTTTTGCTAAATATTTTTGTGCTATTTGGACCTTGTACTTGACAGATAGGTGGAGGAAGGCATTGGATAGAACAACATTTCTGTTCTGGTATGTACATCCATCCGAGTACAATATGATCGGCAACAAATTGGACTCCAAGACTTCCTCTAAAAATTTAATAATTAAGCTTTCAAAGGTCGACGCCGTCAAATCCGCATTGGTTTCGTCAAACCAGTAGCACTTAACTCTTTTTGAACACATATCGTAAATTGTAAAATTATGCACAGTCAGCTTTGTCTTAAAGTAGAGTGAACTAGCTTTGAGAGCTGGGCATAATTTGACTGCCTGGAGGTCCATACAGAAAAGATTAATTTTCCTTTCAAGAGCAAGTTTTTTATCAGCGTCTTTTGAAGCTCTGGCTTTCTCCTTTGCCTTTAAATGAACTTGATGCTCTTCATCAATGATATTGCCTACCTTGTGTGCGGCACAAATATCACATTGATCCTTCTAAGGACTAAAAATACCGATATTTTCTTCCCGAAATGCTTGATAGAAATATCTTTTAGAAAGTTTGGATACATCGTCTTCATTGCATTTTTGTTCATACATGTTAAAAACTTCACTAATAGAAGAAATTGGTGGTTGCAGATATTGCTTAGAAGTCGTTTTTCTGCAATAATGTGATGGAACTGTAGGAAGTGTTTTTAAAAAATTGGACAAAAACTCCTTTTGTTCTTTAAAGGTTGAGTAGCGCCAATTAGTTCTTTTGGAAAAATTAGTGGGCTTAACGATTCCATATTCTTGTTTTTCTACCCAGCCGCGAATCGTTGCATATTAAACACCTAGGGTATTGAGAAACATATTTCTGCACACTTGCAATGTTTCATTAGCATTTTTTAAATCATATTGAAGTGTCTTCTGTCTGATATTTTCTGAATTTTCGCTTGTCCTTCTCTTTGGGTCAATCATCTGTACCAAATTTGAAACATCAATTTTGCGCTGTTTCCAGTCCATGTCTTGCCAAAATTTATCAAAAATATGTTTTCTAACTGTCTGAGAAAATTTAGAACAACCTCGTGCACGCGATTTTAAGCACGCATTAGATTGGCAAGTTGGACCAAGCTTTCGCTCAGATTTAATACTGTCTTGAAATATTTTTTTCGATCCTTGTGGATTTCGGTACCCAAGATACGACTAACCTCGTTCTCTGGATTGCTTGGCTGCTTCCCTTTTTTGAAATTTGTTCCTGCCATTAGAGCGGCTTTTTTCCCGAAACATGTCGGTGTCGGCACAATCTTCAACTTCCTGCAGTGTAAGTACGCCTTTAGACATAAAAAAAAAAGTTGTTTACATCTATACAAACCACATTTTCTGACTCCTCTGGTATATTTTCGACATCTGAAAATGAGGCTTCATTCTCAGATGATGATGGCAAATATTCTAAATTTGAATCAGACTCCACATCCTGGGGTATTTCTTGAAGATCTTTGTCAAAGTCAGGCATTTCGATGTCAATGCATTGACAGGTGTCAGGTTTGTTCTGATCGTTTGGAATAACTGAGCAATCGTGATATTCTACATCAACATCATTATTATAAGATATTTGTTTTGTTTTTATTCCCTTATCAGCTAACTGGTTAAGAATATCTTGGACATCAAGATCACTATCTGATGAAAAACCATCTACTTCCATATTAAGCCGGTAACGGTATAATCGCACAACTACTTCAAATTTGAAATGTAAAAGTGCACATCTGCAAATCGACCATTAGAGTAATATAAGAGGTACTTCGTAACTTTTAATTCACAAACTAATTAAAGAATTAGTGTATTAAACAAATAAACTCACCAATAAAATAAAAAGTTGTTTTTTGATATGTTTTTAACACCACAAAATATGTACACAAAGACTACGTCCGCTGTTTGACAGTCTTATTGCTCGCGAAAGGTGCAGATGTGTCATATTTCCAAAAACAAATTACTCAGTTAAAGATGTGTGGTATTTCAAACTCAATTGAAACAATGAAAAATAGATGTCAGCACTACAAATTACTTCTCAAACTGTGGCATTTGAGCCGGAGATTACATTGGTGCCAAAAAGTGTGTTTCTCAAAAAATGTCAGTTGTGCGGTATTCTCATGCACACGACGATATGTATTTATAAACATTTTTTTTTTAATTTATAAAACATAACAAATTATTTACCTTTTTAAATAAAAATAATTATAATTTTAAAAAGAAACAGGAAAAAATTTATTAAATATTGACAAACAATTTGAATAAAAAAAACAATATCTATTAAAAAAAAAAAATAGTGCGAAACTTAATTAAAAAAAAGATATGAAGCAGTCAGAAATTACAACTTTTATTTATTATAACTTCATTTGTTTTCTGTTTTATACTTCATTTCGGCAGTATAAAAGAACAGCCGAAATTATGTTTCATCAAAATTCCATCGACAATCGACTCGGTAGGATCTTCGAATACTTCGAATACGATGGCTTAGTGGACAGGCAAACACTTTTCCTCAGTCTTCCTTCTTCTTTGTTTACTGTCGTATTTCTATCATAAAAATATAATATAATCGTATTTTTTTAAAAATACCCACGACATTTTTTTTTATTTTCTTCCCAGGAGGAAATAAAAGTCTGCAAATAAAAATTAAGAAAAGAGGAGTTAAAATAAGTTAAAAGCGTGCTTTTGAACAATTTCCAAACCTTTTTTTTATTGTTTGATGAATTTTGAAAACAAAATTTTGAAAGCAGAATTTTGTAAAAATAATTTTGACTCCAACCCTATAAGTGGTTGCTGGTTATTTTAGAAGAAGCCCAGTCGTTGACGAATAGTTGCTAAAATTAAGTTTCGCGTAGTTGTTATTGTATTTTCATTCAAAGTGAGGCATTGAAATAAACAAAAATATACCGCATCTGAACACAGATAGGGATTTGGGCAGTCGTTTAAAGAAATATTTTTCAATGCAGTTTTATTTACATTTTTTTGGGGAAAAACTAAGAATGGGATTTTATTTAGAATATCCTTAATAAAGGTATTTCGATCAAAATCGATAGAGCTGTAAAATTATGCTGATAAAATAGTAACTGGCATTCCAATGTTTAGTTACCAATTAATCTAAAAACTGAGTGCAGGGTATTGTTTAGTTTGCTTGGTTTGTAAAGTTTCCTCAAAATACTGATATAATGGGGCTTTCGAGAAATGAGCAATTTTTAAAATAAGGGTACCGGCAGTGTTATTAGCTCTCTCGCATTTATCCCACAAAGCGTGAACAATTTTCCTTTTTTACTCAAATTCCCATTTAAAATCCCACGATACTTTTTTGCGTCAAAATCCACTTTTTAAAAGTAGATAAAATTTGTATTAAACGGAAAGAAAATCACGTTAAATTTACCTTTAGTATAAAAACAGCAGTTCGTAACAATGTATTATGATTTTTTTTGGTGCTAGACAATTTTGATAAAAGACGATTTACTTGAGCTGTTTTTTATGGAGATTCAGTGTGTTAAGAATCATGGTGAAAAACAGGTGTTTTGATAGAATTTTACCCGAAATTTATAGTTTGAATGTTTTTTTTTTGTAGATTTCTGAAATTCCCACGATTTGGTGCTTTTTTCCTTTATCTCACGGAAGGCTTTTCGGGCATCGAAATTCCCACAAAAAGGGATAAATCCCACGATATAGCACCACTGGGTACGGGTTTTGGTGATTCGAATGGAAAATTAAGGCAGCATTTTGAATTGGTGTATCAATTTAACTTGAAGTTTGCATTTTCGTCGAAATAAAATGCAAATGCAATGCATTCATATCAATAAATGTAAAACTGAAAGGAAATGAAAAACTGAATTGGCTATCAAGTTAGGAATGGGCATCCTACCTTTGGAATGCATTTTTGTTGCAATTGTAAAGACCGTTTTTGAGATAAGTCTGATTTTCAAAAGTACAATTATTCAATTATTTAGGTAAAAACTGAGTGTGCAGCAATGTAAACCCCGCCTAATTGAAAAATCGTTGGAGGCGTTTTCGAAAAAATCGAGCTTGTTCAAAAAGTTATACGGGAACTTCGCGACCCAGTTTTTTGAGTTCCTCTATCATCGTATTGTCAGAATTGATAAATATATCGAGTTTGAAATTTTGTACGAATACAAAATCCTTCTCTTACTACGTCTTTGAGAAAGATAAAAACTGGATATTTAAAAGAAAAATCTGATTTTATTTTCCACCCAAAACATTCAATTGGCATCAGCAATTGACCTTATGCAAAGTAAAAGCTTCGAATCGGTGTGAATAAGGAACGTTCTTCGCTTAGGTTGCTAAAGTAAGTTCGAAAATTCGAAAATAGCATTTACTTCGCTGTACTTGTACCTGAACTGCAGATCTTCATAGGTAGATATTCTGTTGGTTCTCCTGCACAAGTAAAATTGAACTCAATATTAAACACAACGTTGAAAATTTACAATCGTTAGTTAAATTGTTTTAATTAAAAAAATGTGTGTACAAAATATTTAGCAAAAGTCAGCAAAATAAATCTTGGATTTTCGTAGCAATTGCTATGTTTAATTCATACCGATCTGAGTAAAAGGTAGATTGTCTACGTAGAATGTCTCTGCCCACTCGTTTTCTTTTGTCATTAAATCAGGTTCATTGACCATTTTGATGTGAGATATATGGCTTCGTCGGTGTTCAACCTTTACACAAAAATATTTCGTAGGTCAATTTTATATGAAAAATTTCGCCTTTGTGAGTGAATGAATTTTAAATATGATTTTTAGTACTGCGCATTGGGTATCTATAGTCTATGGGAAGAGCTTTGCTCTGTACTGAAGTGAACTAGACAGTTTTCTTTATGAATTCCCAAAAAGAAGAAGAATAATCCCTTTCGACTAAATACAGGTGCAGATAAACAGTACTATACCCAGAGACAATCCAGTTCCGTTTACTCCCCTATCGCATGGATGTCGGAGATACCCCAGTTACAACAATATCACTCAGACACCTAGTTGTTTAGAAAAGTGCTACTAATGGATCCACTTCCTTCTACAGCTGTATGACAAAAGAAATGTGTTACGCCTCAAAACAAAAGAACGTTCTTCCTCACTCCTGCTGACGGACTAAATTTAATTAAATATTCAAAATATGGAGAACACAAAAAGTCAGCCCTTCCCCATTCTTCCCTACAGTGTGTATCAATTGCACTTCCATCAACGCCCGCCGGGATAATTAAAACAATGAGCCAGCGAATTTATGTTCTTCGACCGCAAAAAAGATACCTACCCCACTTCTTGAAATAGGTCCCAATCACCAGCCCAGTCCCCTGAGTCGTTCGCATTCAGATGATATTTCGATTTGAAGTGTTTTGTAACTAGGGAGAGCTGCGTCTTGTGCCCCACTTCTCCCACCGATAGCAGATGCTGGCGCATAACAGCGAAGGATTTTTAATTAAAATTCATCTTCACTTTAATCAAATAATGGTTTCGGGCTTCGTCGAGCTTCTAATTAAGTGCGAAAAATCGCGCCAGAGTGTAAAATCAAATCGAGATTAATTGAACTTCGAGATCCGAACGGGTGTGGACGTGGAGTGGATGTGGTAGATATTCACTTGCAGAGGGCTTTCAAAGTCAATACAGGGTGGATGAAAGGATTGTTTGTGGTTGATTAGTCGGGTCTATCAACGGCTTATGTAGGCAACAGGATCGATGGCATTTGGCTTGGCTATGGATTAGCAATCGATAGGAAATGAGTTGAAATGATTAATGAGATGATGGACTTTGCGCTGGTGAACCTTTAAAGAGTAGTCCTATTTTGCTGAGTTGTTTAAATTTAGCTCGTGCATGTCGTTCCTTGTAAAATGTTTCCACAGACTCCGATATATGAAATTTATATACAGAGGTCTCTCTTTGATTCGGAATATCTTGCGTTCACTCTCAAAGTGGCCTTTTGGTGTGTCACTTGCAAAATCAAGATGAAAAACTTTGACAGTTTCCTGGCGGTTATAGGGTACAGAAGAAGCATCTACGTGGGTGCAGATTCATTACAGGACTTTGTCAAGCAGTCTTGCACCTTATGACGTTTAAATGATTTCAAGTGTTTTCTAGATGAAAATAGGCAAGGGCGACATTTGTTTATTTCGTCCGAATACATGCCGATTTTGAGCTATCAGCTTAGACCTGGGCCACTCACTTTTATTAGCCAAGGTGCAAATGCGGATATCTCAGAGACCACAACAATGGACACATAATTCCAGGGGTTTTGCGATGAATGACTACAATCGCATACCGCCAAACAATTTGCTGATCTCGTATTTCTCTAGCCCTACCTATCGATAGGTTCTTTGCCACCAATATATAGCACGGAAGGACTGAGGTATCGGACTGAGGTATCGCACGAAACCATCGCATCGGTTTGGAGAGGAGTTGGCAGGTTTTGTGGGAAAATCGTAAAAAGGGAGCTTTAGTGTAAAAAAACGATGACCTTATAACCCTGGGCCGATTTTCATGATTATTTTTTGGCTTTGTTCGCATCGCTGTGTTTCAGGTTTAGGCACAAAGAAAATTCCGGAAAATTATCATCTTCTTATTAAATATATATTTTTAACCGACTGGACACAGAAAGGGTTAGTGTTTCGCGCGTATCCTATGTCCGTTCTTACGTGAGGACCTGTAGCCTAAACGGCTTGACCGATTTTGAAGGGGATACCTACATAATACACAAATGCAAAATCCCCACCTTTTGAAAAATACCCGAATTGACTATCCCCAAGTACAAAATTCCCAAACGTTTTGCAAATGCAAAATCCCCACAGTAGATGACGATGATTTGTACATACCGATTGTACATAGACGATGATTGTACATGTACCGCTTATCGATTCGTTAGCAAACAAGTTTTACCGCTTGTCGCGTCATTTTTTTAGCGTAACATCCAAAAACAATAGCCCAATACCGAAACGTGGCCAAAGCAAGCTAAAAATAAACTACACTAGGCTTCGATATAAGTTGTGTTTTGAGTCCTGGGACAATGTTTATAACTGTAGTGACGTATCGAATGCATATTTTAATTTCTTAACCACTCTTAACAGTCATATTGCTAGCAGCAGTTTTCTGACCACAAGAAAATCTATACATAAACTTAAACCTTGGCTATCAAATTATTTATTAAATAAAGTAACAACTAAAAATAAACTTAGAGTAATGTGCAAAAAGAACCCTAGCAATGTATTTCTCAAAATGAAATATAAGAAGACTTGTGATGACTTGAAAAAGGAATTACCAATTTGCCGTGACTCTTATTACCGTGCTCAATTTTGTTCAGCTAGAGGAAATCTTATGAAAGAGTGGAAAGTTGTTAATACCATTCTCAACAAAAAATCGTCCATTCATAAAACTATTGTTCTACGTTCTAGTAACAAAGAAATAACAAATAAACATGAAATCACTGACGCTTTTAATAGACATTTTTCAAGTATCGGACTTAATTTACAAAGTGGACTAACTCAAAATCTATGTTCTCAATGTTCTGCCTTTGGTGATGTAAACTCTGGGCACTGTAGAAGTATTGTTTTTTACTCTATAACTCCCTTAGAGATTTTAAGTATGATTGGCAGTTTGAATAACTCAAATTCATTTGGTGTCGATGGTATTTCTAACGTTGTCCTTAAAAATATTGCTTGTTTCATTATGGATGTATTGGCTGATGTTTTCAATCGTAGTGTTTTTTCTGGTGTTTTTCCTGATGGTCTAAAGTGTGCAGATGTTATTCCCTTGTTTAAAAAAGGCTCTCCAACTGAAATAGGAAATTATAGGCCGATTTCTCTCCTGCCAAGCATAAATAAAGTTTTCGAAAAACTTATAAAAATTAGGTTGGTAAACTTTTTAGACAAGACGATGTTCTTTCATCCTTCTCAATTTGGATTTCAAAAGGGAAAATCAACCGAAGACGCACTTTTAGACTTCTGCTCTCAGAAAATGGGTAACCTTGACAAAAGAAAATGTACAGCTGCGTTATTCATCGATATAACCAAAGCCTTCGACATGGTTGACCATAAAATTCTGTTAAGTAAACTGGAAAGTGCAGGTGTGCGTGGTTTTATGCTTAAATGGTTTAACTCATATCTGAATAATAGATCCCAGAGAGTAAAGTTGAATGAGACGAGAAGTGACGCGCAATTAATGAGGCTTGGGGTACCACAAGGTTCAGTCTTGGGTCCCATTTTATTTTTGATCTATATCAACTCACTCTTCCACCTCAATCTAAGAGGCTCACCTACTGCCTTTGCTGACGATGTTGGGTTATCGTATGGCGTAAACAGTCCCTTAGATCTTATCTCTGATATAAACTATGATTTACATACTCTAAGACAATAGTTCGCTGAACACAAACTTGTAATAAGTCCTAAGACTAAATTAATGTTCTTTAATTTATCTGGTTCTATTAATCCAAAACCGGATGTATACTTTCATGCACCGAATTGCAAAAAATTTAAATTATATCAATGTAAATGTGCAACTATTGTGCTTGGTCAATTATTTTGTACTAGTGAAAATTGTAGCGATGATTGTTTTTTGATAGAGAATGTAGACGAATTTAAGTACCTAGGACTCCTATTTGACTCTAATATGAAATTTTCATCCCACGCTATTGCATTGAAGAAGTACTTTATCTCCACACTTAGGCATTTCTATTACCTTCGTAATATATGTTCAACTAAGCTCCTAACCACAATTTATTATGGACTTTTTAATTCTAAGCTTCAATACGGTATAATTTGCTGGGCAGGTGGCTATCAAAACAAAGTTCAGCCATTGCTAGTCTTGCAAAAGAATGTTGTCCGGAAAATTTGTCGTAAACCTAGTAGATATCCTAGTTTTCCTTTGTTTTGTCAATTAGGGATTCTTCCTGTTCGTCACTTATACTGTTTTAAGGTTCTAAAAGCGTTCTTTATGAAGTCTGGTAACCGTAACTTTCGTATAATCTCAAATTATAACCTACGCAGTAACTCACTTAATATGTTACAAGTGCCAAACTATCGAACCACCGCATATAGAAATTCATATTCAGTTGTATATAATATTTTGTTTAATGTCCTCCCGGATGTTTTCTAAAGCGCGTAAAAAATTGGTTGTTTTCCCATGATTATTATAGTTTAAACTCTCTTACTTCAAATATTTTGATCTAACTTTTTTGTCTCAACTTTTGATGTTATTATATAGATTACATAAATTCTTGCATCCTTTGTGAAGTGAGAACAAATTGATATCATGTTAAATGAATTAAATCGGCTAAAAATTGTTTTTTCTATCATTTTTATTTTTGTTTTGTTTAATACCCCACCCTATATAATTGTTTTGTTCCTTTTGAAGTGGCATTCAACACTATTTGAACTCAATCTGAATAAAATATCGAATGCCACAAGATCTTTCTTACTTTACTTTGTAATTTCTAACATATTGAAGTTTTTTTTTTATATGGATTTGTATTTCTTATTATATTTATAAGTACTTTAAGAGAAATAAATATCATATCATATCATATCATATATCATATCATATCATTTCTACATTGGCATTTGGCGGAGAAACATTAAATCGGCAGCTATGGAAGTTAACGTAATAAAATCACAGAAGGGCAAAGAAAAATTGTTTATTGATGGGTAGACTACCATTTGCATTCAAGAACAAAAAAAAACGAACTTAGATGGTCTTGTGCGAAACGAAAGGAATATTTTTGCAAAAGTGTTGTGGTCACAAAAAAAAATTAATGAAAAGCACGAACTTCAGAAATCTCCGTCGACCCACAATCATGACCCTATAAAGGGTGATTTTTTAGCTGGTTTGGTTTTGGCAACACTGGTTTTGACAGCTGACGCGTGTTTAGTACCTTGTGTCACTGTCAAACAGCTTCAGTTTGGTTTGCAATTTAACCATGGATCGTCTTACAAATGAACAACGCTTGCAAATTATTGAATTTTACTATCAAAATTCGTGCTCGGTTCGAAATGTTCATCGCGCGCTGCTTCCATTTTATGATCGGCATTCTCGACCTTCTGAGCAGTCTATTCGGAAGATTGTGACCAAATTTCGCACCAAATTTACTTTGTTGGACATTAAACCACCAACACGTTTACGTACTGTGCGTAGTGAAGAAAATATTGCGGCCGTATCAGCTAGTGTGACAGAAGACCGCGAAATGTCGATTCGGCGCCGTTCCCAGCAGTTAGGCCTTTGTTACAGCACTACGTGGAAAATTTTGCGGAAGGATTTGGGCGTAAAGCCTTTTAAGATACAGCTGGTGCAAGAACTAAAGCCAGCCGACCTACCACAACGCCGAATTTTTGGTGAATGGGCTCTTGGAAAGCTGGCCGAGGATCCGCTTTTTTATCGAAAAATTGTGTTCAGCGATGAGGCTCATTTTTGGTTGAATGGGTACGTAAATAAGCAAAATTGCCGCATTTGGAGTGAAGATCAGCCAGAAGCATTGCAACAGCTACCAATGCATCCCGAAAAAGCCACTGTTTGGTGCGGTTTATGGGCCGGCGGCATTATTGGGCCATATTTCTTCAAAGATGATGCGAATCGCAGCGTTACTGTCAATGGTGAACGCTACCGAGCGATGATAACAAACTTTTTTTTGCCCGAAATGGAAGTTCTTGACTTGCATGATATGTGGTTTCAACAAGACGGTGCCACATGCCACACAGCACGCGAAACAATGGCGCAATTGCGAGGCGAGTTTGGTGAACAGTTAATTTCACGTTTCGGGCCGGTCAATTGGCCGCCTAGATCGTGCGATTTGACACCATTAGATTATTTTTTGTGGGGGTATGCCAAGGCTAATGTGTATAGGGACAAGCCCGCTACGATTAACGCATTGGAAGCCAACATCCATGCATTCATTCGTGAGATACCGGCCGATATGTGTGAAAGAGTATGCCAAAATTGGACTCAGCGGATGGGCTACCTGAGACGCAGCCGCGGTCAACATTTGCATGAAATTATCTTTAAACATTAAATTGCAAGGTTCAAACTATCGATTCAAATAAATATTTCATTCATTTTTTCGAATTTTTTGTGTTTTTTTTTTAAAAAAAGTTCTAAGCCTCTTAAAAAATCACCCTTTAGTACATGAATTGAATATTTGTATTGCTGATACCAACTTAAAGCACATGACAAGCTCAACACCTTTGCAACCGTCGCAAATAGCTCGGGAAAGTATTGTCGGATGCGAACCGGAATGTCGTGTGTACTTACCAAGTAAAGGCGCTCAAAAAAGGAAGAGTAGGTCGAATTCGTCACATAAATAACACTCGTGCTGAATCGGCCATCATCATCAATTAATATTCCTGAAGAGCTACTAACTTTAGAAGGCGAACTCTTTGTTCTAAGCGAGAAATTATTTAATAGCGAAAAAAATATAATTCTGGGAACTACAACCTCACTAAAAGCTTTGGGAGAGAGTCAGTGTTGGCTAATGGATGGAACATTCTATGTGGAACATTCTATGTTGTTCCATCCATTATGCGTCAATTATTTAGTATACATGGACTTATAGATGGACAGGCTGTGCCTCTGGTTTTTTGCCGTATGAGCAAAAAAACTTCGCAGGCTTATAATGAGTTCTTTTATGAATTATTTCGATTGGCGCTTGAAAGGAATATAAAGTTAAATCCGCTAAGAATCATTTCTGATTTTGAAAGTACCATCTATTTGACAGCAAAACCTTATTTCCCTTCTGCCCATTTCCAAGGATGTTTGTTTCATTTCGGGCAAATAATTTGGAGGAGGGTACAAAAAGAGAGGCTTCAAAGGATATATGGCAATAATGAGACATTCAGTTTCAACGACCGAATATCGGCAAAATGGAATATTTACAATTTATATCACATAACATATCATTATGTTAAGAAGTTCTTATTTTTCGTTAGTTTTTCTTTCTTGAAGTCCTATTTTTTATATATTTTGAATTTAAGTTGTAATATTATATATGTTATTATCTTGAATATATGCAATTGAAAAATGAGTTACAATTTTAATTTATAAAATCCTTAAACATAGATTCCCAATCACAAAATTTGGCGCCAAACATCAATTCTTAGATACACTCGAAATATTGGGAATCTATGTTTAGGGATTTTGTGATTGGAGATTTTGGTTTGGGGATTTTGGATTTGGGGATTTTGGGTTTGGGGATATTGACTTGGGGATTTCAGGTTGGGGATTTTATTTTTGGAGTTTTCGTACCAAACCCATTTTGAAGAGTGAGGTGTCATTATAATGGTACTCTTCCCCGGAGTGTCAAAGGCTGAAAAGATAAAAATAAAAAAGTTAATTTAAAAAACCAAAAAACCCGAAGACTGTAAAAAAAAAGAATTTAAAAGATAATGTTCAAGACCCATTTAAGTACCTATGACTACCTATTTGGCAGTCGGAGGGTACTCAATACTCAGACATACATATATTTGTTAGACTGTGTAGGTATATAGTCTCCAAGTGTCAATTAGTTAGGTAAAGGTACATAAATGCGTCTTGTTCATATCTTTTTAGTTCTTTTTTTTTTTTAAGTCAGTCGGGTTTTTTGGGTTTTAAAATTAAATTTTTTTATTTTCTATGTCCATAATTAATAAGCAACCTACGTATGTGGGGTATTATTCTGTTTTGAGAAAATCGAGAATTTCAGATAAATGTATTTAACGTTTGTCAACAGTGCTGGTTTGTTTTTGATTTTGTGCATCGCTTCAACAGTTTCATAGCGTTTATACAGTTGATTAAGGTAAAAATTAAATAAAAAAAGTTTAAGCTACAGACAAAATAGTTATTGAAAATTAGATTTCAGTGATTTTTTGAAAATGCTAAGACCAATATGCGCAAATGTTGGCCGAAAAACTTCTGACAATGGCACGGGATTCTGCACTGCAAAGTTCGGATTAACAGATTCAAAGCAAAATTTACCATCGGATGGGTGCATCCTTGCCAGTAAATGAAGACGCACACCAATATCTGCAAATGTACTTCATTATTTCGGATAATGACAAAGTCGATAGGTGGTACAGAGGACAAACAGAAGTGACAAAAAACGTCATTCGACAGTTGCAACAAATTAATTAATTCAAACAACGCTTTGAACACGATGTTTAAAACGGCGATGGAGAAAATGAACTCAGACGATCGTAGATTTATCTTCAAACCTGATGGTGCAGACATTTGCGCATTGGTTGTTGGCGATAAAGCACTTCGGGTTGCGGCTTAAAGGATAGGACAGCTTTGGAGCCGATAGGTCAATCTCCGAAACCCCTCAACCGATTTCAATGAAATTTTGTGGATGCTTATGTTTGGTTACAGCTGGGAAGATAGAATAGTTTTGGACACGATAGAGGGCGCTGTTGTCGAACTCCGGATACCCTCAACCGATTTCAATGAAATTTTGTGGGTGGGTATGGTTGACCCGATAGTTCCGTTCTTGCTCTGCTTTGGGCGCAAATCTGTGGTAGGCGCAAATCACAAGCATAAATTAAATTTTAATGGCATGTGGCCTATGTGTGCGTAGGCCGTACGGCGCCTATCGCTTGATAGAAAGAAGCAGAGGTACATCTATGAAACGCGGAAATCTATGAAGTCGTAATTATGCATTGAACTCAATTTAATTGCAAAGAAGCTTCATTCGTTCAATAGAGAGGTTGAACTTTCAAAAAGAATATTAATAATTTAATCGATTTTAGGCGGTACGAAGTTCGCGGGGTTTGATTGTCTTATTCTTATCAATCGCTGAAAAAAAAAGTCCAACAAATGTTGTGAAAGGTAGGTACCTACCGAAAGTTTTACTCAACTGATTATATTCATTGGGCCGTACCAATAAACATTTGTAGTTTCGTCTCTAAATTTTAGTATTTCACAGTGCCTATATTTTCCAAACAAATTTCCCAATTCTGAGCTTGCGTAAATTTATAGTCTAGACTGAAATTTGTCTTGCGTTTGGAAGGGTTTGTTGCAAAACAAAAATTGTGTACACTCAGATCCAAAGACCATAAAAACTCTTGCTGTAAATGCAAAACAGCATTCGATAAAATCCAGGTCTGTGTTCATAAATAACGACTTATAAGAAAAACACCTTTGAGCCTAAAAAAATTCCGGGCCACTACCTAACTCGTGCGGAAAAAAATTAATGAAATATTCATTGTCTGACTGTCGCAATCCGCTCTCACACATACATAGGTAGAGGTACATATTACAGTCGCTCGACTTCAACTTCAAAAAACAGTTAAGAAAGCACTATTTGTGCAAAATAAACCATGGCGTCGACGACAAATGCACCCGATGAAAACAAGCCAAGAAAAAGCCATCAGGCATACGGAAAGTCTGTAAGTCCTTTGTGTTGTGGTGCCATCATTCTGTGTGGGGCTGAACGCTGAACTCTAGAGCCGACTAAATGAAGCAAATACTAAACGGATGTGTGCATAATTTTCAGCTTGCCATTCTGATTGCAATGCAATGCATACCAAGGATATCCATTATATGCATATATCTGTGGTCACAAGGAAAAACCGCTAAAGTCTGTTTTACTCATTTTTCAGGAAAGCAGTTTAAAGTTTTTGACAAACGCGTGAAATTCCAAGTGACTCTATTGACTTTAGTGACTGAAGCTGTTAGGTTTTTGGAAATTTTTGCCACTTTTTTAAAGATATAAAGCTGAAAAAGAATTACAAAATAGATTAGAGTACGCTGAATCTAATGGCATCGAAGTCTCAATTTCGTCTAAAGTCTACTTTAGCGGTTATGGTTTGTGGCCACAGATATATGTTATGTAGATATATGTGTGTCCTTACTACTGATTGTCGGTAGCGAATAAGCATGTGCATAGTTTAATACTGCTTATAAATGGTTTAGTGCCAACCTTATGTCAGTTTGTAAGATTTCGTAGGAAAGCTTTCTGAATAAAAAACTTACAGTTGACAGGAAACAATTCGATTCTAAGTGCGACATGCACTCGATATTTGTTCGATTTTTTGATTATCACAGTCTGACTAATAAGCTACTTATCGATGATAGAAAACTGTAGTCTTTTGCGGTGATGGTGTGTGTTCAGCCCCCGCTAGTACATCACTCCAAGCGAAAAATAGTTCTCCATTTCTTTTTCCAATCGCTGTCCAAAAACTTGCCACAATCCTTGTGCTGCGTAAAAAGTATATGTTTGCGTACAGTTTACGTAAGGGAAGGAGACGAGTGGAATTTAAGAAATAAAATTCTAGTCGTGAATTTGGAAAATTTAAAATAAAATAACTAATAAATTGAAGGTAATTGCATTTTGTGGTTATTTTTATGTTATTAACAGTTCATTGTTCTTGTTTCTTGGCTTAAAATGTTAAAAATATTTTTTGTTAAATAAATAGGAGAGGGACCTTTTTTCTTTGATTTCTTTTATTTCTATGATTATCAAAGCTCAGCCTATTCCGATTGACTACTGAATACTATGATAGTAGTATATACTCATACTGAGTATGAAAAATGAATGGAAACTTCAAACTATCTTCATTTTCTTAAAAATGTTTACCAATTCACATTGTTTTTCAGTAGCCAGCTCCCTGTTCCCCTGTACAAATAGCAGAGAAATGGGTGCTGGGGCTGACTAGGAAAGACACGGTTCCTGAAACGGTTGTCCACTTGTCAGTACCCTCATCTTATGAAAATGTATAAAATAAATTGGGGCTGACTACTGGATACTGAGGCATAATAGACTATTGGAATTAAGGGGGTCGACTACTCCAAAATCGTACCTACTTCACCTATTATAATTAATAGTTTGCTTTAATTAGGTACAAGGCCGTAACTAGGGGGAGGATCACATGGGTTTGATCCCTTAGCAAGTGCACATTTTTAAAACGAGAACAGAGCAAATCCAAAAAATCAAACCTTTAAAATAAAAAGTTATTTTTTAAAGATCATATCGTTTCTTCTGCAAAGTTTTTTGGTGAAATGAAATATGGGCAAACGAATAAACGGCAGAAGGTATATCGCCTTCAATAGTGAAATAGGGTCAATTTTGCTTTACTTTTTTAATGCCAAAAAAAAAAAAATAATGAAATTATGTAGTACCAAACAGTGAATGCAACCCCCTTGCTTGGGGTCACTGGTTAAAGGTTGGAGTATGTGCTAAGTTTGGTGTAGGCAAAGTTGCTTATTATATAGGGCACATTCAAGAATCTATAGTTATCTTAAGTCGACTAGATTGGCCTGGATAAGAAGCAACCTGAACGGAAAAACTAGATTGGTCGGGAACGTCGGCCACATATTATGCGAACTGTCAACTTAGTACTCAGTCACGAATTTCTTCACTAGATTCGTCGGCTTCCCCTCCATAAACGTCAACTGAAACAGCTGCTCATATGACAGATTTTAGCCAAACAAAACAGAGATACATCTAGTCAGACAGCCGTCAGACTTACTATACTAGATACTAGATACTAAATTTTTAATCTGGTTTTATTTTGTTACCGAAATGCCAAATTTTGGGAATAAGGCCTTATTTTGTTTGGCTTTATGTCACGTCACCGGTTTTTCAATGCAGATAATTGTCTGCGCGAAACATTTTTGCTCATCAAAAATTTGGTTGTTTTTTCCATAATTTATTAGGTAGGTAGGTAACAAGCTCAGAAGCCATTCTAGATAATTGTACGGATCAGAAATTACGTATAAAAATAATGTTAAATAAAGTGTTTAACATTTCATGTGATATGTTCGAACCCACCTACAGTAACAGACAATTTTTAAGAGCCTTATATAAAACTATTTATCAGCTTTTACACGTTAAAAGATTTTTGAGTACTAGAACCAGTGTAGCAGGATTTTCTGATCTGGTATGTTTTTGTTTTTGACTAGAAAAGATTGGTGATGCTGGTTTAAGGTGCCAGTTGTTGGAGGTAGGGTTTTTATACAGATATATTGTATATGGGAATTCGTTTTTTTAAATATTTTTTTCTTAGCTATACTTGTATAAACTACGAACTGCAAAGAAATGTGGGGTTTTCAATCGTGTAGGTGGCTGCAGATTTTTTTAAGGTGTATATTAAATGTGGATGAAAAAAAAGCAGAAGTGGGTGCACGGAAAGAATTGAAAAATCACCAATTGAAAAATTTTGAGTTGCAACTTACGAATTATATTCTCGAAAATCACAACGATTCTTTCTTGGATTGATACACAAATTCGTAATTTGACATTGAAAACTGCTGAGAATACAAAATTCAGTTTGTTGAAATTTACGATTAGAAATATCAATTCCAGCTTCTTTTATTTGTAGTGATTTGCGAGATTGTGGGGCGCAATTTACCACTCCAATAGGTAAATTTCTCAAACACCCCTTTACAATCTCAAACTGCAAAAACATTTGTTGATTTACCAACACTGAATGATGAATCAATGAAATCTTATATTAATTTAACACATGTAAATTAAAAACGTACCTAGATACCGTAGATAAATCGTACATTGGAAATTTTTTTCTGTAATTTTCATGGAATTAACTACCTAAAGTGTGGAATTTTTGTAGGCCCAGGCAGCCGACAGTAACGACGCGTCATAGCATGTCATCTATAGTACCTACATGTATCGAAATCCTTTTAAATCCTTTTTTTTATGGATGGATGTATGTATGTGGAGTTGCTAGACATTGTGCACATTGCGTATCGGTGTAGAGACAGGCAGTCGGTATTAAATCTTTGCTCAAAGCAGTTCATTAAGTATAACTAATTGGTAGTGGTAGTTAGTATAATAACCAACGGAATATAATGCATTGTGGATTGTATTTTGTAAGTACCTATTGAGTAACAAAAAAAAGCTGAAGTAGGTATAGAAATATGAATTTTTTTTTCAGAATCTCTCCATTAGAAAAGAAGAATAAATTGAAATGGATTGTAAAATATCAAATGGGTTCTGAAATATGTAATCGAAAAGGTTTGTCAAGGTTTTTATTATTGGCAAGTTCTTCTAAACAATTTATGTGTATTTTAAATTGCAGCGTAGACAGAAAAAACACCCCAGACAAATCCCGTTGCCTCCGGAATATGGCGTCGTATTATTCTCATGGACATCAAGAGGAAAACAAATTATAACATACAACTATGAATTCTGTTTTGTAAATTACAAGATATAAGTTGTAAATTGTGAATAAAGATTTCTAGCTTCACGATAAAACACTTTCAATTTAATACGGTGATGCATCAAATCACTACTCGAGAATCGTAAATTGCAAAATATGAATAATTGCAAAATGATAAAAATAAGTTTAAATTTACGAATAAGAATTTGTAAATTGCGACTACTGAAAAGGTAAATCCACCCATGTTAGTTCGCAAGTGGTCGTAATTTGCTAAGGCAGGAAATCGTAATTTTCAACAGAAAACTGGTTGAATTTAACAATTTACGAATTGTTTTTGCAATTTGCAATCCATTTAATATCAAATTGATTGCCATTTGTGTCAAATTGCGATCGGCTATGGCAATATGTATTTCTCGTTTGATCGCATTATTGATAATGAAAAGTGTTGATTCGCGACTTTTGAGGGTCAATATCTTCACTTCGTACAATTTTTAGAATCTGTCACAATAGACAGATATAACTTTGAGGTGGTTAAGGACTTTGTCTACTTAGGCTCCGCTATGAACTCAGACAATGACACCAGCGCTGAGGTTAAACGTAGAATAACTCTTGCCAATTGCTGTTTCTTTGGGCTAAGAAGGTAATTGAGTAGCAAAGCCCTGTCTCGAACAACTAAAGTTACCCTTTATAAGACCCTAATCGGCCCAGTCATGCTATATGGCGCAGAGGCATGGACTCTATCAAAAGCGGATGAGGTAACTCTAAGTTGTTTCGAGAGGAAAATTCTTCGAGTGATGTTTGGTCCCGTCTGCATTGAAGGTGAATGGAGGAGGAGATTCAACGACGAATTGTACGGGCTGTACAGCGACATCGACCTAGTCAGAAGAGTGAAGGTCCAACGACTGAGGTGGCTGGGTCATGTAGAGCGTATGGACACGAATGCTCCGGCCCGGAAGATCTTCGAATCCACACCCGAGGGAAGGCGCAGTAGAGGAAGACCGCGACTCAGGTGGCGCACGCAAGTGGAAGGGGACCTTAACAAACTTATCTGAACCGCTGGCTGGAGACACTTGTTGGTTGAGGCCCAGGTCCACCCCGGACTGTAGCGCCTCCTTAAGTAAGTAAGTAAGTAAGAATACAAAATCAGTAAATCAGTGAATCAGTATACCCTGAGCTAAGCTCTAAAAATAGACAAACTTTTCGTGATTCTGCGCTTATTTTTCTTGATTTGATTCTAAAATTCTTTCCGTGTGGTATTTGCAAAAAAGGGAGTTTCTCGCAGTTGTAATTGAGCTTTTATTGGAACTGGGACATTGAATTTTACAAAAATATACACCGTGTGTGCACAAAGACCGGAATTTGTGTAGTCATTTTTGAGAAATATTTATAATGCGGCTTTATTTCTAATTATTAAGAAAAGACTTACGACACTTAAGTAATTAAAAACATTGTAATCTTTAGTTCGAAAAGCACTGTTCTTCATTTAGCTAAAAACCGAGTAAAGGCTATTGTTCCGGATGTTAGCATACCTATATATATCGTCCTAACATAATGCATTTGCAAGCAAACCTTTTATAGGGTGTCACAATGCTGCAACTTTATTTTCGTTTTAAAGAAAAGCAATGTGATGAATACTAAATCGGCTATCTAGGCTGCGCCTCTTGTATGTATACACACGTATCAACTCTCTTAAAAATTAAAAAAAGAAAATAAGGAAAATACCATTAAGTCGCTGCTCCCAAAATTAAAAACAAACTTTGACATGATGGTGCCTACTCCTTTAAAAAATAATGTAAGGTAAGTAAAAATTCGCAAATGAAATGTTGACACATTAGCATTGCGTTGAGGAACAAAACTCGGTTAACAGGATGTCTGCATTATCAATGATGCACTCATATGTCGATATGCACATGCTCTGCAGTTCATTGTTACGATGAACACCGGGATCAAGTGTTCACATTTCCATATTAGGGAATTGATTAAAAAAAACATTTCAAAAACCATGTCATCTCGCATCCACATATTTTAATTTTATACAGAAGGTGGGGCCTCGCTTTCACGTCCACCACCTAACATTCAAATGAATGCATGCCGCATCCTTAAAAATGGAAAAGAAACTCTGCATAATCACTTGTACAACCATTCCAAATGCGATGCACAATCATTTGTACGATTCATCACATGGCATAATGGATGGAATAAGGACGAAGGATTACCGCACATTCAACGAAAACAATGCAAACTACGACTTCATATCGTATCCTTTTTTTTCCTACATTCCATCTCCTTACTAACCCTATGCATGGTATTCCTGTTGCGGATGATGATGACGCCCAACTAAATTGCAATCCCTCTGATTGGATGTGCGGAATAATTTACACTTTTCCTTTCTTCTGTTTGAAGATAAAAATAATGAACACGGATAAAGGATTACACACCACATCTATCCGAACCAGTTCCGCCAGTTAAATTAAAGTGTTGCACTGCATACCACGATACCACCTCCCTGGATGATGATGACGAAGGGTGTTGCCAGGCGCACTTCGTTTGTGCCAACACCAGATTCGGAAGCAACGCTTCTCGCCTCGAAGAGCTCGCTTCCTGATGTGGCGATAATGAGAGCAGAAAACTTGAAAATTGCATTCATTATATACAGAAGCGGCGTTAAAAAAAGGAGCCACCACGACAACAACAAAAAAAAAACACAGTGCCATTGCTACCCCTCCGAACTCGAATTGTATATGAACAGACAACAACGTTCATTCGCATATTCCGACAGACACATAATTTAGTCCTTGAAGAATGAAGTCGGAGCTCTATAAACCAACGTACACAACAATTATTTAAAATAAAACATAACCTGCAAAAAGGACGACCGATGTTTGGTGCGGGGCGATGGGAGAACACTGAGGAATAGAAATGAACAAGCAACTAACATGCCGCAAGGATCCTTCGTGCTGCGGCACGTATACAACATGCAAAATTTCACAGCAAAAACTTTGCAAGCAAAAGGATTAAAGTGTTGCGGTTCATGGTTTTTCTCAGTTCGACGCTTTGTTCTTGTCGCGGGGTGGCATGCGGCAACAAAAAACATTGCCCACCGCGTTGGTATACCTATTGTATAGTGGGGCGCACACACTGTGGCTGTGCGAAAAGTGTAAATTACAATTATTTACATATTCCATATCATTATCCTTGTTTCCGGGACCCTCTCTTTGTGGTCTACATTTTAGTTGCTTTGCCTTGGTTGCATTTGACATGCAGCGTGTATTCTTTCTCAACGGACTAACGCTCTAAATGGGTCATAATTACTATGACAAGGATGTGTAGTCTCATTAAGAAATGCAACGGAAAAATTGGAAGCATGAACTTGACAGAATTTAGCTATTTTGTGTAGTAACTCGTAGTCTGATTGCTCTACAGTATACAAAAATTTTGGAACTTGTGATTCTAAAATACGCCTGACAAAATATGTTGTGCAAAGTCTGCTGAAAATGTGGCATTAATCGATCCGGAGGGAGCATTAGAGAACCGAGCAAATGCCTTTGGGATCAGAACCTAGGGCGGAAATGTGAATTCGGCAAAGCCACATCGGCACCAATTAATACTAGAATAAGAATGTCAACCGAAGGTATTTTTGTATTACCCTGATTCATTCACCGACAACTCATTAGAAAAAGGCCTAAGTTCGCCTCAAGAATAATTTCAAATATGCCCAGTTATAGCCATAAATATGGTACTATGAAGATTTGTTTTATTATTTTCACCACTGTATTCGAAAGACGAATATTGATTATGAAGTCATTAAAAAATCAGCAAAGCAGGAATCAACTTTTCTATCGTAGACTCTTTCGAAAACGCGTCCAAAACCTGGTGGTAAGGCAAGTAAGAAAAATACCTCCAAAAAGGGTTTTGATGCATTTTTTTTTAATAAATAAACTGTATAATTTCGACGTAGCTTACACACTTGGACTAAAGTTTGGATTAGATAAAATAAAAACTCACCTTAAGTTATAATAATCGCATTAATTGTAATAAGTAATCTGACACTTTTCCAGCCAAAAGAAAAACCGGTGTGTTGTTGTGACAATTCATTTTGGCATTAGCTGATTGACAGGGAGGGTTATGTATTTCGCGCGTATCCTATGTACGTTCCTACGGGACTCTCTGTAGCCTAACCGGCTGAACCGATTTTAAAGAGTCAGGCATCATAATATTCGTATTCTTCCCCGGAGTGTCATAGGCTAAAAAGATAAAAATAAAAAAAGTTAATTTAAAAAACCAAAAAACCCGACTGACTGTAAAAAAAAGAATTTAAAAGATAATGTTCAAGACCCATTTAAGTACCTATAACTACCTACTTGGCAGTCGGAGGCTACTCAATACACAAACATACATATATTTGTTAGACTGTGTAGGTATATAGTCTCCGATTGTCAATTATCGGTATAGGTACTTAAATGCGTCTTGTTCAAATCTTTTTAATTCTTTTTTTTACAGTCAGTCGGGTTTTTTGTTTTTTTAAATTAACTTTATTTATTTATTATCAGCTATCGTCCATAAGATCATCGATTTACACGCACTTACAACAACAGCACATGGTCCTGCTTCTCATCGAGATCACGAATCATGACCTGAAAATTAATTCTACTATTTCCCCACTAGGTGGCTTGTTTTATTTTTAAATGTTGGTGTGCCCGTAAACGATAGCCACACAATCACTTTGCCAGACTAAAAAATTTAACACAAAAAATCAATTAATTTATTCCAATTCGAATGAACCCCCGTCCGTATTCCGAGTTATTTTGTTTTTTCTCCTTCTATAAACGTATGTCCAGACCAGCCAAACATTTGATAAACAATTAAATACCTACATGTTTCATATTTATTTCTAAAACACTTATTAAGCAAAACAATTTTTATGAAATGTTTTACAGTTTCAATCGTGATGGGAAATAACTTTTGTTTTACAAGTTTTCCTGCAGAAAGTGAGCGCTGTTTTTCAATCAATATATTTTTTTAAATAAAATAAAAATGTCCAGAAAGGCTTTGAATACCTAATAAGAAAGTGATTCATTTAATACGATTATGTGAATTAAATCGCGTGTCGCGTGATTCCCGAGACCAAAATTACAAAAATAAAAACTTTACTCGCTGCTAATAATCCTACCACATTATTTTCTTCCAGTCCAAAAAAGGATAAAATTGAAACCATTCAATCAAGCATTCAATAAAAAAATTTCAGAAATTTTATAAGCATTTATAAAATGAGTCCGATTTGCTTCCGAAACATTTCATAAACATTTCTGAAATGTTTCGCTGGTCTGAACACACCTTAATATGCCAAGATAAACTCAAGTGCTAGCAGCAAACTATTGTTCATGTGTTGCATATTTGAACATAAAATACTAAATTTGTTTCACAAAAATATATTTGAAAAGAAAAATTATGCAAATTTGATTCAAATATGGTAACACTCCCGACATTGCAAGTGAAATGACATGTGCCTTGTGTGACGTCACGTCGAGCAGAATATTTGCCATATGGCTGGTGGCAATATGAAGTTTGTAATACCCTGTATTATCTGTTTTGTTTTTGAAAGCAACTGATGCCACAATTCAAAAATTAACTTTTCAATGATCCGGATCGGATCACTCTGATAATAAAAAACAGCTATTCAAGGAATTTTGGCATTTAACTTAGGGTATAAACAATGATGCCAGACAATAAAGTTGTAAGAAGTAACAGACCTGATACACAAAAGCTCAATTTGACGTTTGAACGTAGATTGAAATTTAAAATATTTATAGACCCATTTTGTATGTAGTTTTAAAGGAGTTTCTTAAAAATATTTATTAATTTTTTAAGTCACTAAATTAAAAAAAAAGAAAAATGATCACTATTACAATTGTTCTTAGAGGGCACTTTTTTTACATGGCTTTATTAAGGAACCAATCTTGCCGAAAACGTACCTAAGCTCACCGGAAAAAATACGCCAAATATACCCCAACTAATGCGGCTTATCAGGTGTATTAAGGGTTAACTAAAAGAAATATTTTCTCTACTAAAAACAAACCTTGAAGATCCGCTTAGAAAATCTTTGCTATATTCGAATGACGACGGACAATTGAGTTGAGACAAAATGCTTCAAAAATGACACCGCGCCGTAGATTCATTTAAATGAAATTTGACAGCAAATTCAATAAGTGTATTTAAATTACATAGCGTTTTTGAAGCTGCTTTGGATATTTTTCATACTTGTCTTTAAAAACCAAAAACTACTTTTATTTAATTTAAAGAGATATTCTAAAGCGTTTCAGAAACGACAAATAATGATTTCTGACGAATGTATAATTCGTGATGATTTTTTTATTTTATTTTAAACTGGTTTTTCTTAATTTTGCCTAGAGTCATTCGTAACCCTTGTTTTCGATCAGATTCTTTTTATTTTTCTCTAGAGACCCCTGTTTTTGGTATGATTTCTTATGCTTTTTTAAGTCTTAGGGTTTTTACCCGCAAACTTATTCATCTCTATATATGTAAAAAAAAATGTTTTTTATTCCTAATACAGGTAGAAAATCGTGGTCCCAAGAAACACTTCGATTTGTAATCTGGTTTTGAGGAATCTGAAGTCAACTTATCCATTGTTTACACGGTTTATATCCAACAATTTGTTAAATAATTTTTTGGTGCATTTCTCATATTATTTAAAGATAAAAAAAAATTGTTGCTTCCTGACGAAAATAAAAGTGGGCCTAGCTAATAATCATTTTTTACCTGTGAAAAATTAACCCTGGACTCTAAAAATGGTTATTAGTATAGCGCAGTATCAACAACTGAAAACATTTTCGAACTCAAATGGAAGAGATTTATAGTTGAAAATCGTCCAAAAAAACGCCTAATTTCGTTACGGGTCAATTTTAATTTTTTAACGAACTTTTAAAGCATTCGAATGACATGGGTTTGATAAAAAAACGTTGCCCGTTTTCAGTGACTAAATTGATTTTATCAACGAATTTGTCTAAAAGAGGTTACTCAAATTGCGTTTTAAGCACTTCTTAATGATACCTTGGGAACGGATTTTTCGACACACTATATACCTCTTTCTCGACTTATATATTCTCATTGACAATGTTTTTTTTAAGTGTTTTTTTATTAACTCAGCTTTTTTAACCTACGATCAAGTATATGTCTAATATTGTCTTCTCAAATTTGTTTGTAGAGTTAATTGAATTAAATCGTTTGTTTTGAAAACTAAACAACCGACTGCCCTGAGCCCTAATAACCAAAGTCAGTCCGCTACTAAGGCTAGTAAAGCAGTCCGACGGAATTGTGTTGACCTTACCTCTTGAACTTGAAATTTAAGTAAGTTGGCTTCAAGCGATCACCTTCTCTCATTGTCACGCAAATCCTGAAATGGATAAGGATATTCTATTCATAACAAGTTAAAAAAAATTAATTATTCAACCCAATTGCCTAAGAACGAAGCCTTTCAATTGGCACTTTAGCCCCATAAACGCCTTTGGGTGTCTCATGTTTCACAACATCCATATCCAAGGGAAAACAAAAAGAAACTGAAATGACAACCTAAAAGCTTGAAATAAAGGATATTATCTGTCGTCAACATCGTCCATTCAATAATAAACATGATCCCTGTGCCAGAGGACCTTCACCGACACTTTGAACCAATCTCGCTACGCTACTAACAGTAAGTAGTCGTCTGGCAGCTATACAGTACACAAAACACAACCGATACCAAAGTCCTTGCGTTGGCTTCTTTATGACACCGCAAAATTTAATTCCCTTATCAACGGTGACAAGCAGCTGTTTAATGCAATTTTCCGCCATATTTAACACATTCGCCGGCACACAAACACCCCGCACACCAGTAAGGACAACGACGACGACACCGACAGCGACAATACGGCAAAGTCGGTTCTTCGGAGTCCTGATATCCACATAGAACGTGGGGCACATAGTCAGTAAGCGAATGAGAAGTGCAGAAGCATTTCATAGCCTCTCCTGACAGCTGATATAATCTGGTTAAAAGCGAATCCTGGTTTTTGCCTTCTGGATGATGTTCAATGTTCTCATATATAGCCGGAGTATATGGGATCGGGTGTATGATGCATCCCAGCGATTGAGAACACACAGATGGGTGGTAGCGTCAGTGATGTAGTAATTCCCTTTAGCTGTACGATAGTTTTTCTATTTCATTTCTGGTTACTTATTTGGTATAGTCGCGTTCTACAAAATTCACAAGAAAAGGACGATGGAACTGGGAGCTCTCTCTTGCCTTACTCCCGTCTATTTTCCTTTATCATTTTGTTTGCGTCCCAATGGATTAGCTGAGCGTGGTAGGCGGCGAGACAGTGGATACATTGCATATCATGGCCATTGGGGATGGGAAACACAATTTTCAGGATTTGAAATGAAGCGACTTACTGGGTATTGTCACATTTGACATTCTTTGTCACTTTGTCAGTCGACTTTACTGCGTCGTTCTTGCATGCGAATTGACTGCTTAGTTTCAATTCGCTGTGTTCATAGTCGGAGGACAATTTACATTTTATAATATTTAGATGCCGATTCAGATGAAGGTAGCAAAAATGAGGTGAGAGGTACGGTGTACTGCCGCCTAAATAAAATCGGTTTTCATGGCGAGTTCTTTGACAGATCTGCGCTTTTATGTCATTCGTTGAGTTGAATTCCTACCCCAAAGTTGATCTTTGGTTTGAATTTTTCTGTTGGACGTTGGAGTGAAAATGAGAACGTGGCAGAAGAGAGGGAGAGGAGAGTGACAGATGGAATTCGAGAATCGAGAAAGGTGGGTCGACGGTTGCATCGGGAAATACATATCTAAAAATAAACTGTTTTTGTTAATAAACGAGAAGGAAATTTGTTTGAATTGAAAATTGAAAGCACAAAATATTTCATAAGAAATAGTAATACCATTCGTAAAGGTAGGTACGCATTAGGGACCGAGATGTTAAGGAAGAAGCACGTAACAATTGGGTGCACGGATTTCGGTTGTCATTCTAAAAATGTTGCAAACCCAATTTTCAATATTTAAAATAAAATAATAAACATTCAGGGCAATGGATCCGGACGTACAGGAATAGGAGGGACCCACAATATTATACACTAACCCCAACGGCTGAAGATTTTCCAGGACAGCTACCTATATACTCTCAAATATTTGTGACCAGCGTTGCCACTAAAATCTTTAGCAATCTTTAGTACGTTAGCCAACAAAATGTAGCATTTTCAAAAAAAATTTAGTACCTGTTTATTTTTCTATTGAAATTTAAATTAAGTAGTATAACAAAAAAAATATGTTATGTTTCTAAAACAGTCGGACACACTTGGAGTTGTTTTGAACTATTTATTATAATTGGAAATGTGTATGGGTAAGAGTTCTTGTCTGACAAGCAAAGTCATATTGCAAACAAATGACTTCTGACAAGCGCGACAAAAGCGTTTGCCAGACCTACATTCGAACCACGAAAATTGGTTTTCCCATTCCTTGCGATATCTTTGTGTGCGAGTTGAAGATTTGCACTATGCCAAGTTTTTAAATCTATTTATTTAGTTATAAAAGCAAAAGGAGCAAAATTCGAACTGTTGTTCGTAAAAAAGTAAAATGGTTAGACGCACGGAAAGAATTTTTAGATCAAATCAAGAAAAATAAGCGCAGAATCACGAAAAGTTTGTCTAGTTTTAGAGCTTAGCTAAGGATTTAGTAATTCACGACTTTTTATTCGCAATTCTAGAAATTGTACGAAGTGAAGATATTGACCCTCAAAAGTCGTGAATCAACACTTTTCAGTATCAATAATGCGATCAAACGAGAAAAACATATTGCCATAACCGATCGCAATTTGACACAAATAGTTATCAATTTGATATTCATGGATTGTAAATTGCAAAAACAATTCGTAAATTACCACTTTTCTGTTGTAAATTACGATTTCCTCCCTTAGCAAATTACAACCATTTAGTCTTGAATTGCAAGTCAATAGTGTTGATTTGCAAACTAACAGGGGAGATTTACTACTTCAGTAGTTGCAATTTACAAATTCTTAGTCGTAAATTGCAACTTATTTTTATCAACTTGCAATTCATATTTTGCAATTTACGTTCCGTGAGTAGTGATTTGAGGTATCACCGTATTAAATTGATAATGTTTTGTTGTGAAATTAGAAAACTTTATTCTCAATTTGCAACTTATATCTTGTGATTTACAAATCAAAATTCATCGTTTTATTAATTAGGTTATTTTCGTATTCCTCCTGATATCCAAGAACATCATACGGCGCCATATCGTCCGGAGACAACGGGATTTGTCTGGGGTGGTTTTTCGGTATATGATGACATTTAAAATACAAAAAAATATTTAGATGAACTTGACATTGATACGAACCTTTACAATTCTTTTCGATTAGATATTTTAGAATCCATTCTAATTTATACTTCCTTCCTAATTGCGAGATGTACATTCTGAAAAAATACAGATTTATATGAATACTTTGGGGTTATTTTCAATTATTCAAAAGGTATGTACTTACAAAATATATTCCAGAATGCTTAATAATTAGTAGTTGGTACACTCACTATCCATATGAACTAGTTATACTTAAACCCGACTGCTTTGAGCAAAGATTGAATACCGACTGCCTGTCTCTACACCGACACGCCATCTGCACAATTTAGATTTGGCTTCATGATTGCAGCTGTCTAACAATACCACATACAAACATGCATCCATAAAAAGAAAGGACTTAAAAGGATTTTGATAGGTACATGGACTATGAACTGTGCATAAAAAAAATCCACACATCAGGTAGTTGATTCCATGGAAATTACAAAAAATATTTTGCAATTTACGACTTTTCTACGTCAATATACGTTTTCAGTTTCATGTGTTAAATTATTACAAGATTTTATTGATTCATCATTCAGTTTTGGTAAATCACCAAATATTTTTCGCAATTTGAGATTGTGAAGTGGTGTTTGAGAAATTGACCTATTAGAGTGGTAAATTGCGCCAAACAATCTCGCAAATCACTACAAATAAAAGAAGCTCGAATTGATACTTCTAATCGTAAATTACAACAAACAGAATTTGGTATTCTCCGCCGTTTTCAATGTCAAATTACCAATTTCTGTATCAATCCATGAAAACTTGGTTGTGATTTGCGAGAAATATATAAATCGTAAATTGCAACTCAAAATTTTGCAATTGGTGATTTTCAATTCTTTCCGTGCGGATCTTAAGAAATGTAGTACATTAGGGTAACGATGTAGTATGTAGTACGGCGTTGAAAAATCCAGCAAATATGTAGCGCAGTACTACATATGTAGTACAAGTGGTAACGCTGTTTGTGACACATTCGGGAGAGGTTTAGTAGTGAAAAAAACTATAATTCATGTTTTTTCCCAGGAAATCAAGCCGGAGATTCCTCGTTCAGTAGCCCAGCGCACCACTGAACCACTACGCCCACCCTACACAATGGCCTGGGGTAAAACTTGAGAAAAACCAACACTAGAGCTATTTTCTTAGCCTCACTCTAACAGGGTTTATTGCTCGTATCTACTGGTACAATGTCAATGAGCCTGTTGGGCTCTTCAAACCGCTTATATCTGTCAAACATTATGTCTGTCTATTTAGTAATTGTCTTCGATCAGGTTCAAATTTTTAATTTCTGTAGGCAACAGCTTCGATAGAGCTTCGATAGAGTTTCTAAAGTACAGAGTGTCCGCCGGGAAGGTATACTACTTTGTTTGTTTATAATTTTTGATTAAATGAAAGAGAATGGATCGTATATTGATAAATGTTTTATTTAATGTCGGCAATTATGTATGGAATACAATTTCAGGTAAATGTCCGCCTCTGTTAGTCTCACAAATGCGAGCCCTTTTGAGTACATTTTTCCTTACATTCTCACACATTTCACGCGGTATTTCATTAATTTCATCACGAATATTTTGTTTGAGTTGCTCAAGCGTTCCTGGTTTGTTTGCATAAACCTTGCTTTTCAGATATCCCCACAAAAAGAAGTCCGAAGCAGTCAAATCAGGTGACCGTGGAGGCCAATCAACATCACCATTTCTTGAAATAACTTGTTGTGGAAAGAGGTCTCGCAGTAATTCCACTGTAATCCTGGCTGTATGCGATGTGGCACCGTCTTGTTGATACCACATGTTAACCAAGCCCAAAGCATGAAGTTGTGGCGTTAAAAAGTTTTCAATCATATCACGATATCGCTCCCCATTCACAGTTACCGTTACGCCGTTTCATTTTCAAAGGAGTAAGGTCCAATGATTCCTCCTGACCAAATCTTTTAATGGATGCAAAGGTGACTAATGAATAATTTCAGGGTTTTCCATTGCCCAGAGCCGACTATTCTGTTTATTCACATATCCATTCAAATGAAAATGTGCCTCCCAAAAATTTCACGTAACTTTGTCTTCGTCACAGTAATCGATGATTGATTTTGATAAAATATTTTAACGATTGAAACACGTTGGTTTATCGAATATTTTGCCACGTGTCTACTTCACGACTGCCAAATATGAAATGTCAAGACTAATGTTTACCAAAATGGCGGCAAAACAAAGTAGTATACCTTCCCTGCGGACACCCTGTATTTGCAAACCGATGTAGGGATTTCGAAGTAATTCGAAATTATCTTCTGTAAGAATTTTGCGAAGCATATTAACATGCCTTATAGAGGAATATGGAATTAAGTCTCGGTAAGATCTCTATTAGACTTCTGAAAATGTGTGAGTTGATGTGTGTTAATTGTTTCGATAAGGCTTGTGGTGCGAAGAGCTGCCAAAAATCTTCTTTAGAGCTTCTGAAAGAAGGCCAATGAAATGTCATGTAGTCAACAGCTTGCGATTGGTGTATAGAAGCATTTACCGGGCATAAAGTGAATTGCTTCCGAATGAAGGCTTTATAGAGCTAAAAACTAATTTAATGTGTTAAGTTACAGTATAGCACTGTCAAGCAATTCGATATGAAATGAATGACAGCAGTCATCATAAATGATTATTATAGATTTCGCGTTAAAAGTAAAAATATAAATACAAAAATATAAATAAATAAATAAAACTCAAACGGAAAGAATTATAAGACTGCGTTCGCTTTGGAGGAAATATCCAATTCAACGATCCAACGATGCAAAAGATCCTAGAAAGTTAATAAGCACTGACATCAGAAAAATTTTGCCAGACGATCCACGCACACTACTTCTCCAAAAGAAACTATCATTCAACAAATCGTGGTAAACGGTAAATATTGGCACGACGGCTTCCAATGCGAACTTCGACACATCAATGAATCAAAAATCATTTCAGCAAATATTAACATGGATGGGTTGCCAGTTTGTAATATTTAGTTCCAAGGTAGAATTTGGATCATTTTGTTTAACTTTACCGAAATGCCACAGCTGCCAGCCATTCATTTCTGACCGCGTTTGTCGAAGAAATGAAGGAAGCTATGACCAATGGAATTCGTATAAATTCACACAAAATTTCAGTGCGCAAACATTGCATTATTTGCGATTCGCCATGCCGTGCGTATGTAAAAGGTATACCTATACCTACCTATACAAAATATGCATTTTAGGTTTCAAAAATTGTACTTTATTTTCATATTATGTATTTGTACTGCAGGAGTGGCGAACTTTAATTCACAGCATGGGTGTCAGAAATGCACGACTTCAAAATAAAATTGTATTCGGCCCATCCCTTCTTGACAGAACCGGGGGCGCCCATGGGCTTATCATGTGCTTTTCATAGATTTTTATTTTTTTTATATGGTGGCCACATTGGCTTGCCATTGCACTCCCATTTATGCGACACTGGTGATAAAAGGGATTTCCCACTTTCAATTATTTCCACAATTTTCTAATAATTAGAGCTCATCTGCACAAAGAAATTCAACACTTTTAGCACTAGGAAACATTCACCAAATATGTTTTTAAATAAACACTTCCACTGATAAATATATTACTTACCTCCGTAAGCAGATAGATATTTGTTGTTTATAGAAAACACAAACAAATAAATAAATATTTAGTTTTCAAACCGATGTATGTGTTGATTAGAGAAATTGAACATGAAATGACTTGTTTACAACTTCGGTCGAGTAAGCGCTGCAAGCAAGTTGCAAGTCTTAACCGAACAGATAGATACTATTTGTAAGGATAAGACAACACAAAGGACCAAAATGATTTTTAACTCTCAGAAAAAATCCCCCTTTTTTAACACCAAAACTTTTTTTCCCCTTTTTCAAAAATAAAAATCTCTTTTTTCCCCCAAAAACAAAAACGCTTATTTAAGTTTTATTTAAATATGGACGTTTATGCACTTTTTTTTCGCTGGAGCTGAAACGAACTCTATTTCTTTTTGCTAAAAATATAAAGTAATTCATTTTTCAAAGCAAGGTGAGCGTGCTGTCCAAAAAGAGAAAAAAGTAGATTACGAATTTTTTTTTAAGAATTATTAACTTACATCTTCAATTTTGCCGACGTTTGCTTCTAGTTTGCTAAAAATCACACCTTTACAGTGTACAGTGTGCACTTCACAAATTCGCAACACGTTTTAACTTTTTCCTTGATGATATCGATATGGCAATGTCATATAAAACTCCAAACGTTAAATAATGAGTGCATTCAAAATGAGTTTTAAAAATAGTGTAGTCTTTCGAAGACTTTATTTAAATAAAATTTTAAATGTTTTTTTTGTCCCTTTTTTTATCGTTAACCCCCAAAAAATTCCTTCCCCTTTTGTTTGAAAAAATCGACAAAATTGCCGACTTTCCCCCCAATCTGGGATCACTGCGTCCCAGATCGATGCGTTGTTACATCAGACTGAATTGAACACGAACCAACTTGTTGGCACTTCAGTCGAGTAAGCTACAAGTAAGTTGCAAGTCTTAATGAAACTCTGAAATATTATCAAGTAATTCAAGTTTAACACTTTCATGCAGTCTGACGAATAAGCTTCCTAAAAGGTATATTTAGGCTGAAACAAGTGACAAAAATAGAAATGAAAAATGTTAGACAATGAAATACAAATGGATGAATAAATCCAAAAATAAGTCATATGCCAACAACAAGCGGTGTTCCCAAGCGGTCATCCATCTAAGTACTAACCGCGCCCGACTCTGCATAATTTCGGTGATCGGACGAGAACCGATTTTTTTTTTTTTGCGATTCATTTTTATTTATTCATTCTTTAAACTTATATTCTAGACAAAAACGATTAAATCTAATTTAAAACTAACATTTATCTTATTCTAGCTTACTGGCTCTTAGCGAGCGCTCTAAACTTAACAATGTGCTTAAAACTATTGCCTTTTGGCCTTAAATGTATCTATATATATAATTTGTTTTGTTTTTTGATTTTCAAGAAACTTTTTTAAAAACTTGAACGAGAACCGATTTTTTCAGCGTGGTATGGTCGAACATTTTAAATACAAAGTTTTTATTTAGCTTACACTTAACATATACAATTTATTGCCTTCCAACTCAGGCGGAAAACGAAAAAAGAATAAATAAGTATTGAAAAAAAAAATGTTTACTAAATTTTTTTTTTTTAAATTAAAAAAAATTATATAAAAACTTTTTTTTTAATTTTTTTTTGCTTTGTTTGATAGAAACTGCCAGTGTGACAGGTGCGTCCATAGTAAGCGATGAGATGAAAAATAAAGAGGAAAAGAAGTACCTATACCTTGGTATACGGCAGGGGGGAAAAAGTACGTATACGACTCCGTAAATGGAAATGAAATATTTACCAATCAAGAATATAATGAATTTGTTTTAAATAATCATTTATAGATATTGGTACATTAAAAAGAAACAGCATAGCAAATATTTCCAGGTAGTTAATACGGATTAGTCGTTTAAATCCAATTTATGTTCTTCAATACACTCAGTAGGATATCTCTTTAACTTTCAGTAATTTAGGAAACCTTAAGTATGTATTAGGTATTTCCTAATTAATATAAATTGTATTAAATCGCAATGTACATATACATTATACATATATATTTTATACACAGGTACACATATTAGGTATTTCCTAATTTTCCTAATTATTATATATATATGCACTTTCTGGACTTACTAGATCGACAATGCATCTCACTATGATCCTAGTTCTCCAAAATACTTGTTTTAAAATAAAAAAAGCTTTCCCTTCATTGACTGGAAAAAATACTTAGCCCTCAAAATGATCCAACAGGTCAACGAGTGAAAAAGTGAAGTTCCCATCTCCCACCGACTTAACCTATATCCATTCATTTGATGTGAGTGGCCTTTTCATAATCTCGTATATTAATTTTTGATACTCTTATACTTCCAGCTTACCTCATCAGCAGGGATAAAAACTAATCAATCCTGTGGACAGATCAAATACCACAACCTTTCACAAATCTACTCGCCATAAAACACCGAATCACTTGCGTGTTTTAGTTTCAATTTTAATTTTAAATTAAACCCCACAATGAATTAAATCGTAATCCGTATGGTACTTACTCATTAATCGCTCTCGCATTTTTGCAGTAATCTTAACCCTTAAACGGTACACAATTCTGAGGGACCAGCTAGGTATACATGGACTATCATTACTTTATGAATATTTCAATACCGTCCAACGTCTACACATCGTACGGGCAACCGACTCTATACAAGTTCAGTGAGACACATTCCAGCCGCCGGGAAAAAGCAATAAAAAAAAAGTTAAGGGAAAGTTTCTTCACCCCATTTCCGATCCGGATCCATCCCAAGTCTGTGATTATGAGCGTGTACAGCCCTATATCCATGGCGTTATACTTGACTTGCCGGTATTAGAAATTTATATCCTTGAAAAATTCCATGCATCTCAGGATATACCTATATAAGTATGCAGACACACACACAGGCACCGGTCCATTTGGTGGAACGCGTTCATATCACAGGCAGCCGTCCAACCCGTTTTGATTTGGTTGAGAGAGGACATTGCGAAGGGGGGGTGTGTGAGTGTGTGTGGGTGTATATGTTTCAAAACAGAAAGCTGTTGAATTTTCATTAAGGATGGAATTTGATGCTGGATTTTGTGGTAATTAAAATATGTTGCCTTCGATTAAATCTCGCCAAAAGCAAAGAATTCATCTCTCCGTGGTTTCGTCCTTTTTATTGCCGTACATGCGGCTTTAGTTTTGTGACACAGATTGAGGTTATTGGCTTTCGAAATGCAGGTGATAGATGTGACCGTGTCACATTTGAGCTAAGAAGTGTATTATAAATATTTTTTACTTCATATAAATTGCGATTTTTTTATTGAAGTCTGTTTTCCAGACTGGAACTTTTTTACCTTACATTGAATAAGGTCCCAGTCTAGAGAATCCGTTGTGTCCTTTGCGGGAACATATTCAGCTGAGCGATGACTAGAACTTAGAATACGAGCCAGCTTATGGAAAGTGGCCCATAAGCAATGCGATGTATGAAGTAGGCTTACTTTCTACCTTTCTGACCGCTCGAGCGTTGCCAAGTCACTCTGGCGTTGGAGCACAGTTTTTTTTTTTTAATTTTCAGCGTTAATTTTGACCTCTTGGGCACCAAAACTGGAATTTTTTTTAAACAGCTCGAAAGTGGATAAAAAACAAATAAAAGTAAAAAAAAACAACAACAAAAGTCTATTCATATTTAGTCATATGGCGACTTCAATAAAAATTAAAAAAAAAATATGTAAGTACGCATTTAATTAGTTTTTTAAATCGCCCCTGTGGTATATGCCTGCAAAGTACCGATTTTGGAAATTTCATTTTGGAATGTTTCTCTGCAATCCAAAACGAATTTATATAATTGCATAGACCATATAGCATTTATCAAAACTCATTTTATTACTTCGTTTATTTTTTATTAAACTCAACCCTTTCACATCTCCATTTGAATGTGCCAAACATAGCAATTTTAAGGTTAGTAAATACAATAATTAAATTAGCAAAAAGGCAAACCGAAGAACGCATTGCATTTCAAGATAAATGAACTGGTATAAAACGATGGCTGCATTCAAAGAAAGAAAAAAAGGCGGTGTGCAGCAGCAGCTGCACTAAAATATATCTTTATGCACTAAAAAAAAAACGCCCAAGCACTAAGTCTACTTTTTCGGCACTAAAAATAAATTTTGGGCACTAAAATTAACGCTGAAAGCACTACTTGGTAACGCTGGCTGAATCCGTTGACAGCTTCTACAAATTGCGAGTTAAACTCTGTTATTGGTGTAGGCTTTGCAGTGTCGATGAAAGCTTACTCACAAATGATGTTTCTGGGGGAATCTTGCAAAATATATATTTTGCAATGGATAAGTGATGGATTTTATGGGACTATTTGTTCCGTTTGGTGCTGTAATGCGGACAGATCCATCGACGCAGTATATGGTTTGCGCACTTTACGTTTGTCATTTTACGAGAGGTGTATAATTAATAGCAATGCATGACACCAGCTGCATGTGCCAGACGGCGTTCCTCATGAGTTTCGTTGCGGTCGCCTTGTACCACCAACAGCGGTGGTGGCGCTTCTGATAGCAATTTATGACAATCGTTCTACAAATCCTCTTCACTTGTTGATGGCGATATGCTTGCGATATCTAATAGTCATCCAACTTCAACCGAATTAACTCTTGCAAGGTTTAAGGTATCCTGTATTAAAGTGTGTTCCGAATCAATATTGGCCGCACTAGACCATCGAACATCCAAGATACTGGAACTTATCTGACATCGATTCCACCGTGGCCGAATTGGAGTACGGTCTTATGACCTGAAGACCCGCGAGTCTCCCTGTTTATTTTCAGGTGGAATGCTGGCAATAAGGTTTTTCGCCGACGGAAAACCGGTTAGCCTGAGTCTGTTTCCCGTTATGTTATTCTGTTTATAGAGCCAAATATACCAAAAGTGAATCACCGGCGAGACTTCAAGTGAGCTATGCAACTTTAATTTTTAAATGGCGCTCATGGAACTTGGTTTTAATTCACTGTTGTCGGTTCCAAGACCAACTAGAGTTTCCTAAGAAAGAAAGCAGATCATAATATTTGTAGTCGATGGCAAAGTTTTCACCTTCGTCTCATTTTCTAATCTTGGGTCTTGTTTTGACACACCCACAGAGTCCAGCTTACGGCATTGTGTCCCAAGTTATTCGGCCTTATTTGCCGTAGTTTGTCTTTATTCAAAATCAAGTGCACGACTGGGTCGCACGAAACTTTCTCGGTTATCAAAAGTTTAATTGGTTGTTTTTTTTTATTATTGATGTGAAACATCTATAGCCGTGGGTGACGTGGCGACGCATGCCGTGGCGATTATGATTGCTGTGTACATTTCACCTAATATAAAAGTGAATGATATCATTTCATTTTTACATGAGAGATTATTTCCGTACAGTCACAGAGGTTCAATCATTTTTAAAACCAATGAAGATAAACTACCATTGATTTTAGCTGGAGATTCCAATGTAAATTTTGCAAAAGATGAATAAATGCCATTAATTACGTTCCTCCAAAAAGAATTTCAATTAGAAACTAACAACAATCCAAGAGAACCTACCTTATACCAGATATGAAATAACAAGAGATGCTGTATTTATAAGATATCTTGAAAATGTTATGTCCAATACTTTTGTAACATACTTCAGTTATCATCGTCACAGTAGTACCGTCAGAGGCAACATCGAATATAACTATTACTGAAGTCACTGATTAAGAGAATTGATTTGCCGCAAATGAAAACAATTTTTTTAATTTTTAATTTTTGTATTTAATGAAAACAAATTTTTATTAAATTTTCTGGAAAAAATTCGTAATATTTTATTTTTTCATTATTTATTTTATTTTTTCCTGTCGTAAGCTGTTCTTTTATGCATATTACTCTTACAAAATAATTTCGATGTTTCACATGTGCCAGGCGTTCCGTGACGGCTCACAATTTTTTTATTACAGGTAGGTATAGTGATCCCAGATTAAGGGAAAAAGCGCCAAGGTGCTTTTTGAATTAAAAAGGGAAAAAAATAGAAAAAACCTCTCTGAAAGGTAAATTCGAAGAAAAGAAAATTAAAACATACTCGTAATTTACATAGTTACACAAAAATTTCAAATAATAAATTATTCATATTAAAAATGAAAAAAAAAGATCCCATGGAAATTAATTCGTGTCTCAGAATATTAATCATCCAATTTTGTTTTTGAATAATTTTTTTAATAAATAAAAATGAGTGGTGGAAATCTTTATTTGGACCTTTAAAATTTTTCCTGTTAAGTGGAAAAGTTGATACTCGTCAAGTGGCTTCCTTCCAGGTGACAACTTTTAAGGGCTGCGATTGTATGAGGCTTGTCCTTGTGGGCATAAACCTGCGACTTGAAATAGCCCCAAAAAAATAAGTCTGGGATGGTTAAATCGGGCGATCATGCTGGCCATGCCAAATCGCCAAAACAGGAGATTACGCGACCAGGAAACGCTTCCTTCACAATATTCATTGTGGCACGCGCTGTATTTGCGGTTGCACCTTCTTGTTGAAACCGCATGTTCACCAAGCCGCGCTCATCAAATTCCGGCAGTAAGAAGTCGTTTATCACGGCCAGTAGCGTTCGCTGGCGTCCTCAAAAAAATACGGCCCAATCACTCCTCCCGCGTGAACGCAGCACCACACAGTAGCTTTAAGTGGATGTAATCGCTCTTCGTGCATCAAAAGCAGATTTTCAGTGCCCCAGAAACGAAGATTTTGCCTACTGACGTAACCGCTTACGTGGAAATGCGCCTCGTCGCACAATTATTCCACGCTCTTGCGGAGTATAGCGCTCCAGCTGTCTAATTCACAAATGTCAAATATGATTGACGTACGACACTATTTGCAAAAATTATAACATCTTCCGTAGGGGTGATTCATTTTGCGCCACCTTGTAAATATATGTCTATTGAGGTAGCAGCAGATTTGTGGCTCAGGCAGGATGCCTTAATATATGACCTCCAGTTGTCCAGGCAACTTTTGCGGAGTTGAGGATTTTTTGGGTAACCTTTCCCTTTTGATCGGGCTCTAACTCGGCCTTCAATGACGAATCTTGGCTCTCAGGAATTTGTGATAGGGTGGACCAGACAAGACACTTTGCATAACCACAGAAGAAGGAGTCTAATCAAGTCAAATCGGCAAATTAAAAGCGATAACGTTTTGACAAAAAAGAGCGATTCATGCACGAGATATACGGTATATGTTGCGTCATCCTGTAGAGACAAAAAGTCTTCAAAATAAAACTCCTTCAGTTCGACACTAAAAAGTTGTCATGGTGGTCAGATATCTCTGGCATTCGCCGTACGTTTCTCTATTTGAAAAAATAATTGAACGACTTCAATTGCCAAAAACGCACTCCATGCACTCATACAATATCGATTACGAGGGAGAAGCAATCCATTTTCTAAAAATATATACCAGATGCAAGGTAATCGGAGACCTAATTTTACAATTTTCTTGTTTTTGACCAACTGATTTTGTTTTAACCGCTATTTTGATTTGGTAAATGGTTGTTTGTTGTTTAGAAAACGACCTCAATTCCATTGCAACTTCATCAAACATGAATTAACAACCAGCACACAAATGGTAATTATGCTTGCAAGGCGAATCTTCATGAAGCTCAGTAAATGCTTAAAATAATGATGCTCTTCCTAGAACCAAAAGTATTTTAAAACACTCATCCAAGACGGCTGCTTTATCGCTTTTATTTCCCTACTGCCAGATGGTCAAAGTATCTCCCCAGATTTCGCTGTTTTTTTTTACAAAAACCCATAACTTTTTCTCATTTGAAAAGCAAAGATCTGTCGCAAAAGTGCACGGCAAAATGATTTTTGAAACCATCTTCTAGGAATTTATACAGCATCTACGCAACTTTGCTGAAATTGTTGTTTATAAAATTAACAGATGAGCTTGGTGTTTAGAACCTGAAACATTTTTTAATGAACTATTACAAAAACTATAACTTTTTCCTAGTGAAACTGGTTTTTAGCGTTTTTTGAAAGACTTGTTTTGTAAGACAAAATATCCCAAATATTAGTTCTAATATGCACACATTGCGTGTCTGTTGTATACTGTAGCTGTCTAATTCACAAATGTCAAATATGATTGACGTACGACGCCATTTGCAAAAATTATAACATCTTCCGATAGGGTGATTCATTTTGCCCCACCTTGTATTTCGAACAAATCAAACTGTTTTGAACATTATATACAGGAAGACCCATTAATCTTCAGGTTTCCTTGCAAAAAAAAAACCGCCCCGAACTATAGGCTCACAAACTCCAATTCCGAAATTTAAATCAAATCAGCGCAGCTGTTGGCAGTAGGCCCCAGGAGCATCCAAACAGAATTGCGGCGCCCATTTCAATCATCGTCATGTCAGAATTGATTAGCATCTCGAGTTCGAAATTTTTTTTTCTCTTACTACGTATACGAGAAAGTTAAAAAGGGTACTCTTAGTATATAGTAGTGTTTACCTCTTACACATGTCATTAGTTAAGTTGATTAAAGTCATTTTCGCGCTGGAACCCACCTATTTTTAAAGGGCTTCAGTTGTCGATGCTTGATGCCGAAGCATTCGCTTAAATTATACAGACTTGTTTGTAACTAGTTGCATATTCGCTTCGTTTTGTGTTCAATCGTCGCTATCTCTACCTCGCAGCGGTTCATTTAAGTACCACATTATCTGAAGCTTCCTTATAGACTATAGGTAGGTATAAGGAAAGCTTAATTAAAAGATTTTCCGTCGAGCAAGTACTATTCCTAATCGCATTTGAAAAGCTTAATTACTGTCGTCTTGTTCTAATTCACCAGTCTTTGTCGTCGTCGACAATCGATTATTGCGGTTATCCCTACAATGGTCAATCAAGTGATAGGGAATAATGGTGGCACCCATAGAATCCCCTGAACAAGTGCAACCCCAAAGATGGCAGCAAACTTAATTTGCGTCCACAGTGTGACGCTGATTTTCTCAATGCCTCTCAATGTAACTGTCTTCCTTGTGGGGCCTGGAGCTGACATGCAAATGATGTATTACCTAAATAATTGGTTCATCAATCAAAATTACGCCACAACTTGATGCCGTTGCTAACTAATTGAATTATGAGTGCGACTGTATAATTGTGTGGAACCTTGAAAGGGTTGTGTCTGTGTGTCGGCTTGCATAATTTCAAATTCAAAGCCGAAGAGGATTCATGTCAATCCTTCTTTGGCTGTGACAGTGCACACTGCGACTGCGGATCGATATGGACTGCTGTGCATAAAATTTGCAACAGCCAAAAAGAAGCAAATTCTTTCGATTTATCTTTCAAAATGTCCTCCATCCGAATGTTTTCGAACATTAATTTAACCTCGTCACCTGGGGTACACTTTCACGTGTCAGAGGTCAAAAGCACGATGAGTATGAAATTTCAATGAGTAAGGTTAGATAGCTGGTGGTGTAAAGAGGGGTTGCCTGTCATCTAGGTGGCAAAATAAAAGCGAAAAAAATGTCGCATAAATTCTTGCTCCGACTGACACACATCCTAATGAGGTTAATTAAGAGTCAGTGCCCTTTGGGATGAGGAATGGAGTATGCAGGAGTTGGAATAGGACTCTGTTTTGAAAACATGACTTCGAAGAATGCTGGACATTTTAAAGACTCTTCTGCGTTACAGTGATTTTTTGGTCTGCGGAGATGTTTTTGAGACCAAACATAACGTAGGCTGTAGCTTTTGCATTGGCAATTTCATTGTAACGGAGCGCTCGCTATGCTTGCTTTCATAATTGAATATAAATAGCCCCCAAGTTTTAAAGCTTCTAAACTACGTAGTAACAATTATTTGGCCAAGTAGACTCTTAAAAGTTTCCTTTTGTATCCCTGTACGTGAAAAACATTTGTTGGCCACCTCTCCGCTTTGCTGTGCCTCCTGCGAAACTTAAAACTGCGAACTCAAACGATCAACACCGTTCACAAGGACATGGGTCAATTGCAGTCCGTCGAAATGACTAATATTGCTTGGTAAAAAGCACATCCACTTCAATCGGCGAAACAAAAGCATCGCATATCTATTACCAACAATCGAATCGACCCATGGAGAGTCAATTGAAAAGCCACTCTATCCTGTGTTGCAGTCACACTATACCGCGCCATTACCATCATTACGTTTCGAATGAATGGAATCAAAATCCTTTGTGCTAAATGACACCTCTCACTCCAGTGGCTCGCTGAAGTGGAATACTTTTCTATTGCATGTCCTTGTGCAAAAATTCCACAAAATTCAATACCAACCTTAACTCGATGGTGGCTTGTACATGCGTTTGCAATTCGAAGCACACAATCGCAACCCAGATCGTCGCCTTTCTCTGTTTAGCACCAATAAATCGCCGCACTATAATATTTCGCCGGATATGTATGAAATTTGTGTGTCCTTTCACTTGACATTGTCCGTAGCAATCTGAGGCTATTGACGCAAAAGGCTGGGCACTGAAAGGTCTCGCAATAAAAAAGAGGAACTTTCACCATAAATCATACAAGTTGTTAAGTAAAAATATACTGCGCATGGGGTCATGTGTCAATGATATAGACGGCAATGAATTCGAGGACATTTTCGCTTTTGCACTGTTTTCTGATTGAGAGCGAACACGTTTTGTTTGTATTTCAATTTCAAAGGACATCTAGCTATGAGGGTTTATAGCCCCCGTGGGGGCGATTATTGATTTGGGGCTAAATGTAACCAGAACTTGTTCGTATTATTGCTTTTTTCGAGTTGAATTGAATCATTGGGTGTGTTGCGGAACTAACTTTGAGCAGACGATGATCAGACTTAGATAATTAGAGACTTAGAAAAAAATATCAGCTTTCGCAACAAGCTTGGTTCGCAGAATGACCTAGCTGTCTTAAAATTTACCCAGCATAGATAGATCGGAATATTCCAGAGATCGCGAAGAGCTGCGAGTGGTGTACTACGCACCCTATTCGTAGTGCGAAAATATGATAGCATTTTCAAATTTTCCAGGTCTATTTTGACAACAATTTCTTTAAGATATAACTTCAATAAGAATTTATTTTTATTTTAAAAATTAACAGGAAATGAACAAACAATAAAAATAAATAATTTAGAAAAATATAGTTGTGCAAGTTGTGCAAAATAAAAGAGGAGTGCAGATCATTAAAAAAAAAACAGTAAATTCGATCTTTCCGCAGTAGATTTTTTGTTAAAAAAAAAAAAACAAAGATCAATTGCTAAAAACTATATTAATCATCACTTTAATGTTTTTTAATAAATACAATAAGTTCACAATAAGTTGGCTTCGTTCAGAGGTTCTTTACAGGGGTTATTCTTATGCATGGTTTTTGTACAGCTGTTTAAGGGAATGTTTATCAAACAAAAAAAGTTCAGTAGATTGTGGCAGTAGATTTATTTTTTGCAAAAAGTGCAGTAGATCTACTGCTATTGCAGCAAAGTGGCAACGCTGGTTGTCATTGATTTCAAATAGGTACCCAAATTGTTGAGTAAAATCAGTGTTCTTCAACATTTGCGGTTGTTTAATCGATAGTGGTTGTGAAAAAGTGATCCAAGGGGATCCGGTCGAAATTCTGCTTTGCAAAATTCTGTCTTCTCACACAATAATTCTGCTTAACGATCAGCCTTTTTTAATTCTGCTTTACAAAATTCTGATTTTCAGATTTAAAGCAATAAAATTCTGTGTTTTTTCCAACTAACAAATGTAAGCGACGAGAAAAAATAAGTAGATGTAAAAAAAACACAATTTAAAATTTATAAAACATTTAAAATTATTTACTTTTAACTTTTAAATAAAATATAATTAAAATTAAAAAGAAACAAGAAGATTAAATATTGACAACAAATTTGAATAAAAAAAAAATATCTATTGAAAAAAAAAAATTAATAATGCGAAATTTAATTCAAAAAAGATATGAAGCAGTCAGAAATTACAACTTTTATTTATTATAATTTCATTTTTATACTTCATTTTGGCAGTATAAAAGGACAACCGAGATGATGCTCAATCAAAATTCCTTCGACAATCGACTCGGTAGGATCTTCGAATACTCTAAGTGAGCCATTTTCCTAGGATGTTCGTTGCAATTATTGTTACGATGGTTTAGTGGACAGACATGGACTTTTCCTCAGTCTTTCTAAAAAAATATCAATACCAATGTCGCTTCTTTTGCTTACTTTCGTATTTCTATAATAAAAATAAAATAAAATCGTATTTTTAAAAAATACCCACTCATTTTTTATTTTCTCCAAAGGAGGAAATAAAAGGCCACGAATAAAAATTAAGAAAAGAGGATTTAAAATCAGAAAAAAAAATTGTCGCTCCATCTCTGCTTTACAAAATTCTGCAAACAATAAAAAAATGTTTGGAAAATGTTCGAAAGCGCGCGCTTTTTAATTTTGTGAAAAGAATTTTGACCCCAACATTGCTCCAAGACTTTGAAGACTGTTTTCCCCCTTCTTGCACGAGTTTCACGAGTTTTGTACTATGTACTACATATCCAATTGCAACAGCTTCTAGTTATTTACTTATTTATTTATAATATTTGTTCCTACTTTTTCCTAGGGGCGTTTTGTCACTAACGCGGGGCTTTTTACCCAACGATTAAGTTACAAAGTGCCCCACTTAAACTTTTTTTTTAAAATATATATATAATATATGCCAACATATTTTTCTACAAATGAAATTGCCAAGTCTATGAAAAAAGACTGCTAATTTTCTATTTAATAAAAGAACTAGCATCTTTATTTGTTTTTTTGTTTTATTGAAGATTCCAAAAAAGTGGGGCGTATTGTATAGTTTTACCCTAAATAAAAAAATTATATAAAAAAGTTACAATGATTTCAATTTCTATTAGACAAAATATCAAATCGAGTATTTTTTCTTTCATATTGAGTATGAGAATTTAATTCTGAGTAAATTTTGTCATTTGTTTATAATGAAAATATGTAAGATTTAAGATGTTGTTTTTATCGAGCAGTTACACGTATCGAGGGTTGCTTTAATTGAAGTCGCACTGCATTATAATTATTTTTTGGTACTAATGAGATGTCATTCCATTCGTTTTCTTCCCCGGAATGTCATAGGCTAAAAGTTTATTTAAAAAACAAAAAAAAAAAAAAAAGAACTAAATAGTTATGAACAAGAAACATTCAAGCTACCAAACTAATTGACAATCGGAGACTATACCTACAAGGACTAAATTATATATGAGTGCCCCCCGACTGCCAAATAGTTAGGTATACTTGAATGTGTCTGGTTAATTTTAGTGTATTTATAATTATGTTGAAATGTAAATGTTTGTCACTTACAATGACTCTTGCTTATTGTTTACCTTCCTCTTTCTCCGTACAGTGGAAAACATCTTCAAATGGGTAGGTTAAAATACACTTTATGCATTTTGACATCACTCCCCATTTATCACACGATTTACAACGTCTAATCACTTATTTGTCAATAGTTAAAGTGCAAGTAATTTAATCACATAATTCCAGTTTAATCGTCTTACTAAATACTTAATGATACACAATTTATACCAAAGCCCTACCTTGAAAATAGTTTTCGTGTCCTTCCCAAATAACCCTCACACGGTCACAGGGAAAATAGAAACAAACTAAGTAAATGGTTGAAGGAACCCAAATAGCAACATTTTAGCTTAAAGGAGGGCCAAACACATCACCATCGCATGTCAAGAAAACTAAGGAGTGGATGTGATTTTATCATTACCACGACTACAACCAGGACCTGGCCCGTAACACCCTCTCGAAGCTGGCCAGTGCCATGGCAGGTCAGACACCGGCGAAATGAAATTAAAGTCACGCCCAGTTTGTTCGTTAATTCCAGGAAATTGCAATCTGTTAGACAAGAAATTAAAAGTGGAAAATGGATGTATAAACACAAAAACTGGAGCGAAAAATTCGCTTACAGAAAATTCAGGAGTGGCAGACATATCCGGTCAATTCTCGCATCTCGCATCGATTTGCAATTACTACAAAAGGAAATCGCAAATTAATTTCATGCATATTCGTATGTCAAAAGCAATCTGAAAATGATTGCAAATGTGAGCTGCTATCAAAATTGTTACGCCCATCATGATCCATTAGAGTTGAATTTTTTTTAATTGTACATTTTCTGTAGCATTGCACGATATCAATAAAAAAATTTAGTCTCGGCTTTACATTTACGGAAGCTCACAATTGCGAAATATAGCCACTGTGAACTGCTAAAATTTAGAGCCGAAACTAAAAATGTTTATTGGTAAGGCCCATTGTCTTAAGCTATTGTTTTAGTTTTTTACATATTTCCTATAACTGATTAAAATTCAAATTTTACGAAATCAGTAACAAAGTAATTGAAAAATGTTTGCCGACTTTTTAAAAAAATCTAAAAATTCTGAATGAGTGACCAGATAGCAATAATACTTTTTCCATTCGTAAAGTTTAGTTACCAATGACATCCAGCAGCAAAGCTTGGCCAATGTGCAGAAGTTATCAAAAATAACTATCGAAATTGCTGCTCAGTTGTAAATACGCAAAGTGAATTTCGTCGTGAGGTCGGTAGCCATCATGCCTTCAATGTTCATCTCACGAAGCGGGCAGTGTTGGCTCTGAAAAATGTTCAGAAAATAGTTCAAAAAAGAGTCTCGGATCAAGAAAGGATTCCCATTCCGATTTTTATATTGTCTTTTATTTTTTATACTTCACGTGAGCTTCTATTGACTAAAGAAAGGCGCTGTTATTTATTAGCGATATTAGCTGTTTTTTTATTATCAGCTACCATCTAGATCATCCATTTACATGCACTTACAACAACAGCATTATGATCTTGTTTCATTTTTAAATGTTGGTTTGCCTGTAAACGAAAGCCACACAATCACGTTGCCAGACAAAAGAATGGAACTCAAACAAATCAATTGATTTTTTATGTTTTGCTGGTTTGGATCTGGATACAAAAAACATATTTATGAAATGTTTCACAGTTACCCAATCGTCATGGGAAATCATTTTTGTTTTACAAGTTTCCCTGCGGAAAGTGAGCGCTGTCTTTCGATTATTATTTTTTTTAAATAAAATAAAAATATCCAGAAAAGCTTAGTACCTAATGAGAAAGTGATTCACTTAATAAGATTGTCAACTCTCGATTATCCGGCATTCTATTAACCGGCAACTCTATTAACCGGGACATTTTTTTTCAAAAATTTATTAATTTAGAAATCGATTTTCCGAGATTCACTCTATTATCCGTGATCATTTTTTATAAATACTACGTATTTTTTCTATCCACACGTGTAGAAACGTATCTGTAGGTGTTGTCTTTCTTATTATTTTTTTTAGTTTGTTGACTGTTTCAAAGTACAAAATCTTATTACAAATAAATGGAAAAATATTGTAAAAAGTTGGTTTATTCGTTGATAATATAATTTTCGATTATCCGGGAATTTCGATTTTCCGGTACGAGCTCGGTCCCGAGCACCCCGGTTAATCGAGAGTTGACTGTATTTGAATTAAATCGCGTGTCGCGTGATTCCGCAAATCAAAATTACAAAAATAAAAACTTAACTCGGCGCTAATAATCCTACCACATTATTTTCGTCTAGTCCAAAAAAGGATAAAATTTAAATATTTCATAAACATTTAGTAAACAAATTTCAGAAATCTTTTATAAATGTTTATGAAATGTGTCCGATTTGCTTCAGAAACATTTCATAAACATTTCTGAAGTGTTTCGCTGGTATGGACACACCTTAGTATATGAAGATAGACGGAAGTGCTACCAGCAAAATATTGCTCATGTGTTGCATATTGAACATAGCAATATGGCTGGTGCCAATATGAAATTAGTAATACCCTGTATTATCTGTTTTGTTTTTGAAAGCAACTGTTGCCACAATTCAAAAATTCAACTTTTCAATGATCCGTCTTATTTTCGTGATCTGACCCGGATCAGATCATGCTGATAATAAAAAACAGCTTGATTGTAATTCAAATTCAGTTAAAATCAAATTATTTTCAAGAAAAACATAAAAAAAAAATTATGTTACATGCCCACACCACAAAAACAAATCATCATCAAATCAATAATCACCTACCTACCTACAAGCACTAATGAAATTCTTAAATATTTTCTGTTTAAATTGATAAATAAGATTTAACTTAAGTAAAATAATACACCCAAATAAACCGACAATAATTCCTGCACAAAAAGCAACAAAACACAGAAATAAAAAGCCAAGCAGTAGTTTTCATTTATATTTCCAATAGTTTATTGCAACTTAAAGCCGTTGACAAAATATATGAAATTATGTCAATACAAGATTTGAATGAATTGAACTAAATAGACTAAACAATTTCGTATTATAGCCAAATCGTTCTATATTTTCAAAAGAAGTCCGAATTCACTGATTTTTATAAAGATGAGTCCGGAGTCCAGGCATTCGAAAATGAGTCGAAATGACTAACGCGCCCCGAAGGTAACACTGGGCGAGGGCACATATTATTGTTAATAATAAAAATTACTTCCAAGTATGTTAAGCTCTTCATCACTGAAGCTCCTTCTCCTCTTTCTTCGAAAGACGGGGAAACTAAGTAGATATAAGTAAGGTGTCTGTTTGGCAGTTCAATGGACCAGTAGTTGTGTCTGAGTGCTCCAACGGATAGTAACAACCTCCAACTTAAGAAAAAAAATGTTACAAAAGAATATATTTGACTATGTAAGAGTTTAAATTTATTTACATTCGACTATGAGGGTGCGTTCAAAATAAGTTTTCATTCTCAATGCCTTCCCTGAAACATTATTTAAACCGCAAAACATATGTTAATTCTTAATTTACATGAAAATTTAATTATTTTTATTTATATAAAGACTAAAGAAGTAACGTTTGGAAAAAAAACGTTTAATATAGTAAACGGTTTTACATATTATTTAAATAGATAGAAAAAAAATATTTTAAGCCAAGACCTTTCTAAAAAAATTGGGTGTGGAGCGTATCCCCTTTTTAGGAGTCTCAAAATGTTCGAAATATACTGGGATTGAGCAACTTTTATAGATAACTTAGTTTTAATTGTTCATAGCCAAACATCACATTTACATTTGAAAAAATTGTGGTCCGAAGCAGTTTTTTTCCGAAATAAAAAATCCTTTTTTTCAAGATAATTTTTCATAGAAAAAGAACGAAATATGAAATGGAATTTTGAAGTACTTCAAATAAAACGTATACTTACTAATTTCGACAAAATTGTGGTACTTAGATATATATGTGTAATAATGCATAAGTCACATAAATTTATCGATAAAAAATTCGGTCATAATTCAATGTTATTGTTTTTCTTTTTTTTAATTTTGGAACATATTTCAATTATATAGCATTGCTTATGTTAATATCATAGAAATTCGCTTCATTAAAGAGCAACAAATCCTTTGTAAAGATTAAACTTAAAAATGTTTCCGTACTCAAACGATTACGAATAAATTTGTGCTTAAAACTTACATCAGAAAATATTCTTCCAACAATTGTAGAGGAGGAATGTATTTATAAGCGATAAAATATTAAAAATAAATACTTTAAAGATTGGATATGCGAAGTTTCTATCGGCTGTTTTTACTAACAAATGTCTCCAAAAACATATCACATCAGTTATTTTATCAAATTCGTTAGTAAAACAAAAATTGTGCATGGGCTTTGTTCTACTCACATTACACGTAATAGTGGAGTTAATAGAAAAGGTTAGATTTAGAAAATGTTTGATATCAAAAATCTTGAAATTTGATGAATTTGAGGTAAAATTTTTCCTGAAAAAAAAAGATATATCCTGGAATTTGGCATCACTGGTCCGAAGCCCAATCAGCGAACAAAGGGTCAGGTAAGCCAGTTGGATTAAGGGTACAGGCCAATGTACCGATGAAAAAATCGCCAAGTTAAAATCTGCGAAGGGGCGACTTCGTGTGCACGGCGAGGAATTGATTGCCTCGGGTTCTTCTTTCACTGTCATGGACCGCTGCCACGCCTGATTTGGCGTTATTTTGACGTACGTGTGTTGGGTGATTGTTTACCAAATCGGTTGTTTTTAACTTTGGTCACCATACGTTGGAGAGTCGACTTTGAAGTGCCAAGGTGTCTGCAGTGAAATGGGAGCAACGCGAACAACTTTTGCACTGAGGAACACTCATTTCGTGTAACTTGCTATGTTGACTTTGGAGTTCGACTGTGAGTTATTGGATCGTATGAATAACACGTAGCAATTGCTTTTACTCAAGAGAAATGTCAAAATCGATGCATTTGCTACATTTCGTGTGAATAAAAACCAATTTGGGTTATTTCCAACTTTTGACATGTTCGAAAAACGACGAACAACTGACCTTTTACTCAGATCGGTATGAATAAAACTTATCAGACAAAGCAAATGCTATGCATTTAGTTGATAGAAATATTTTGTGCGCACCTTTTTTACATAAAACAATCTAAGCATTGTGAATTTTCGATGTTTTGTTTATAAATAGTTAATAAATTAAGTTTTGTTCGTGCAGGAAAACCAAATAAAACATGGATGCGATACGTTTTCACATTATACCTGTTTTACTTCTTGTTGTTAACGTTCGCGCTAATAAAAAACAGCATAAACAAAGAAGAATTGGTGACGATAATAACTTCAAGGAATTGTTTCATTTCACATTTTGGCTAGTACTTTTTTAAATGATAATTTTGAGACGCGTGCTGGTGCTCTTTCAAATATCCAGAAAATTAAGTCATTCCTAAGGTATTTAGGAGATCCGGGCTTTCAGGTAAACATTTCAAAATTCATGGCTTAACAAGTGAAAAATTAATGTGTTTAGGTTGGTGTTGGAGAAGATTTTTGTTGTTCGTCAATCAACCGTTTCGTTAACTAATTTGTGTGTGTGTCAAAAAATAGTTCAACAAACCGATGATTGGATACAGTTTCCGACAACTGAGGAAGAAATCAAACATCACCAAGCGATTGTGCAATTGGAGCTATAGATTGCTTTTGATAATTTTCCCACAAAAATTTTAAAATAAATTCAAAATAAACAAACCACCGGACAATTGTCATTTGTCAAGTTTGACAGAAATAGCAAGGCAAGGAAATGTACAGCGAAGTAGGTACTATGCTCGAATTTTACTTTAGCAAACTAGTTTTTTATTCATACCGATTCAAAGCATTTGCTAAGGGCTTTTGCTTTGCTAAAACCTTTTACTCAAAGCAAATGCTAGTTTTTATTCATACGACCCATTATTCATTATATTATTCTATGTGTCAATTCTTATCTTCTTTTTTTATGTTGACATACTCGTAGTTTGTAAACTGTCAGAAAATTTTCCTAAAGTTGGCTAATAGTCCATCTCGTTGGCTATAATTTTTACCCTTTACTTTGCTTCGACTTTGCCATAGCGTTGGGGAGCAAATTCAATTGATGACGACATTCGAATTAGAGAAATCTCTGTTGCCAGATTGTTGAAGTGACGAACTTTGAAAATTGTTTAAGCTCTTCAACTCTCCAAATCTCTCTTGCATATTTCAATGAGTTTCAAAGGAAATTAAAGGATATGCTCAAGCAACGACAAAGACACTGCCATTAAGCTCGAGCCACGTTTAATGACGGGCACTAGGAAAATAAACAAACAAGAAGTGCATCACGCGGCTGAGAGTCATCTTCGAGGCCGCGCAACGTTATCAACACCACCAACAACAGCAACAACACATCAGCAGCCTAAGGACGTCGACGACTTCCTTTGTGGTCGCTGTTAACGACTTGAAAATTGCAAGAAAATTACCCTTTGGAGCTGTTTTCTGCAATTTTTTTTTTGTCTGCAGCTACTCCCCGTTTTACTGTTATTGGGTGCTCTACAGGACTACAGAGACCTTCCTATTAGTGTTGCTGGGGAGGGGATAGAAATGACGGTATTAAGCAACTGTAACAGTTGCCTCGTGAAAAGTACCCTTACTCGTGTGGTGGGACGGCGAATGATGGTGGGGATTGTCTCCTTGTCCTCGCGGTGGCAGTATGAAACATGTCTACAGTATCACGAAACATGCAATGGCTTCCTACACGATTTCTTGTCGGCTGTCGTCCTCGCATAGTCGTCCACCCGAAAAAGGGATGAATTCAATGGAGTAAGAATGTTTTTTGTCATATTGCGGTATGCATGACATTAAATCGGTCGAATGGCAATATATTCAGGAGTTTTTTTGTTGTTTTGTTTTGTATTCCCTGCTGTTTTCTTTAGTGGATGGTGACTATTGTCCCAGTGTATGCAGGAATAACATTTTGTTTTGCACGATAGTTATCCGGATATTTTTGCCAGTCAGCACGGAATGAAATTTCGAGATGCGAGCGGCAAAAAATATCCTTCAGCTTGCTTGTCGCGTGTACGAAACGAAGTCTACGCGAATAATACGCGCTGAATGTTACTTTGATGTCGCCGCAGTATAGTGTCATCGCATATTGCCAGTGTGTAATAGGATGCAATTAGTTGTGCACAAGGCGTACTATTTGCTGCGTTTTACCTGTGAAGTAATGCGTTTTGTATTTTTTTTTTTTTTCTGAACACAAGTTTGTTTATCCCAAGTATATATATCCAAAGTTCATAGAGCTTATTCTGAGATAAGTTCGTTTAAATTGGACCTAATGCCCCCTGGCTGGAACTAACGATGAGCACCCTCACAGTTGAGCTACACCTGCGGAACCACATATTGTCATCCTCTTTACTCGGCAGAGGGGCAACTGTAAATGAATTTGGTACAGATGATGAGGATTATAGCCAAATCCACTAAAATGTGTAGAAGATATAATAAAAAATGGAAACAGACCAATAGCGGTGAAGAAGAAGGGCGATACTGAAAGGCCACCTAAGCCTTTATGACCTTTCTGCGACAATATGAGTTGGTGTCCACTTTGCGAGTCCCGAAATAGCTCCGTGGGAAATTGAAGCAATGCAATACTCTACACCGCCGCTAGAGGCACTACAAAGGACCACAGAAAAGTCTTATAATTATCTCCACGTCGTTCTTCGTTTATAAACTTGCAGTTCATCCTGAGAAGTAGTTAAAGGCTTGGGCCTTGCCAATAAATATTTTTAGTTTCGATTCTAAATTTTAGTAGCTCACAGTGGCTATATATTTCATACAAATTTCGAAGTTGTGAGCTTCCGTAAATTTAAAATGAGGACTAAAATTTGATATTGGTATCGGACTTTGTCTACCTGGGCGCCACTATAACTCTTGTCGATCGCTGTTTCTTCGGGCTCAGAAGGCATCTAAGAAGTAAAAGCCTCTTTCATAGAACCAAAGAAATATTGTAAAAGACCGTTATTATCTTGGTCCTGCTGTATGGTGCAGATGTATGGACTTCTTCAAAATCAGATGATGTTTTGAGAGAAATATTCTTCAGGCGGTATTCGGTCCAGTTTGTACCGATGGATTGTGGAGGAAACGATTTAACGACGAATCTTGCGGGCTACATAGCAACGTTTACTTGGTCAAAAAGCGGAGGATACAACGGGTGAGATGGCTAGGGCACTTGGAGCGTATGGACAGCAACGCACCAGCCCGACGAGTCTTTAAGTCGAAGCCCACCCTAAGGGATAACGCATCAGAGGAAGACCCTACCGTACATATGGAGGGCGACCTCAAGTAACTTGGTGTGCGTAACTGGACGGAGCTAGCTAGGGACCGAGCTGTCTGGAGGGTCTTGTGTGTTGAGGTCGTGGTCAACCCCGGAGTGTAAAAGCGACACCAAAAGAAAGTAGGTAAGTTCATTCCGAGAATTCTATTTGAAGGACCACTGCTCAACATTGCCACATGGCTTCCTCTTTTCCTCAGTATTTTTGTAACCAATTCAGCGTCACTTACTCTGCCTATCTCGATTTTCAATAGTTTCAAATCATGATTGGATTACTTTGCTCAAAGCTAGAAATGAATAGATGCAGGCGTAATTATGCTCGTAGACCAAGCACTAGATGTTGATCACCGCATTAAACGATATCGGCCGCTAAGAGCTGTACACTCAGGGAAAAAACGATATAATATCAAGACAATTAGTATCAGATTAAGCCTATCCGTTGAGGGAAGCCTGTTAAGGTCGGAAATTCATAGTTCAACTCCAAAAACCTTACTTTGAGTATGCTTTTCGGTTAACCTTTAATTCTTATTTTAAGATTGGTCTATAGCAGTATTAAGAACGTGTAAGCTTTAAGGCACTGATTCAAAGAAAGCTTTAATTAAGCCCAAAATCATTTCATTCGAAGAATGCAACAGCTTGGTTTTAAATCGTTGTAAACTCAAATTAAGCCTATGTATTCTTAAACATAACACACTGAAGAATGTGTGAGCTCAATTAAGCTCAAAATCACCTTATTTTTTTACCTATTTATCAGCAGTAAGAATAATGCTCCCCAAAACCCAGAATAATAGCTCTAGAAATAAACTTACAGAAATTTAAAAAAGAACTAGTTATCCTTACATTAAATATTTTCGGAATGCTTCAAGAATGACATATCCCAATTTATTTGTCGAATTTGTTATCAACTCCGTCACTTTCGTGTTTAAGAAAATACAACAATTTTTTTTTTAATGATATTTATTTATTGAATCAAAAATGCTTAAATGGACTTAAATCTAAAAAATATGTCTTTCCATTATTTAATGGATACAAATGTAAGGGACTATTGAAATCAGACATATTTTTTATTACAATATCTATATATATATTTATATAAAACAAAGTGGCAAAAAGTGTATGTTTCCCTCTATCGCCCGTAATTTTCAACCAATTTAGTTGATTTTTTTTTATTAAATGTCGGTAATCACTGTGATCAATTGATAGGCCAAACAAAAATTAAAAAATTAAAAAAGAAACACTTAATTTCTATCAGCTTCACAGCAAAAAGCTCTTTTTTACATTTCACAATTCAGTTAGATTGCTTCTGGAAAAAAAAGCAACAAATATTATCAGAGATAATTTCATGCCAACTTTTAAGGTAATCAACGACAATTGCATTTACAAAACTTTTAACTTAACGTCTTTAAATATCAAGATTCAAGGGCGGATCGTTATTTGCAGATAGTTATCATCAGTTTTTGCAAAATTTATTTTCTTGAAAATTCAAATGATGAAATTGATCAACGGTGTTCTATTTCTCCCAACGTACGAAGAGAAATAATTGCTGTCTTACAAGATTATTTTCATCAGCACAACGAATTAGTGACTTTGTTTAAAACGGCATTGAACAGAATGCCATCAGATAATGGTATGGTGAAATGCCCGTCGACAGGAAAAAAGAAATGATAGCACTACCATACGATTTCTGCCGTTTCACTAAATCAAAAGAAGAACTAATTCATAGCGTGTACAAAAATCATGCTTGGTTAAGCGAGCGAGCAATATTGGCCAGAATGAACAAAGATGTCAATGATCTTAATGAGGCTGTTTTAATAGAAATACCAAGTGCATTATTCATATTGAAATCAGTGGACACCATCATGAATCAGGATGAGGTAGTGAATTATCTAACAGAATTCTTATACGCACTTGATTTTCCAGCAATACTACCACACGTACTGCAGCTAAAAATTGGAGCACCGATTATTACGCTTCGCAACATCCACCAATCAAAACTGTGTAATGGTACCAGGCATGCCGTCAAAAAAATATTCAGAAATGTGATAGAGGCGTCAATTGTGAATGGAAAATTCAAAGGCGAAGAAGTTTTGATTCCTCACATACCGATGATTCCCTCTGATGTCCCATTCAAATTTAAGCGTTTTCAATTCCCTATTGGCCTTGCATTCGCCGTTACCATTAATAAGTCGCAAGGACAATTTTTTCAAATGTGCGGTATAAATTTGGAAAATCCAGTTTTCTCGCATGGCCAACTTTACGTTGCATGCTCCCAAGTCGGAAAACTATCTGCACTATTTGTTTATACGAGCGATGGTAAAAAAATAACCAAGAATGTTGTGTACCTAAAAGCATTGTAATAAATGTTTTAATTTTATTTTAATTATTAAAAAAAGTTCAGCTATTTGTAAATATATAATACTAGCTGACTCGGCGAACTTCGTACCGCCTAAAATTTATTAAACTATTAGCATCCCTTTTGATAGTTGAACCTCTCTATGGAACGAATGAAACTCCCTTGGAATTAAATTGAGTTCAATGCTTAGAAACGACTTCATAGATTTCCGGCTTCTTGATCGTTCGACAGCAGCGCCACCCAACGGGTCCAAAACTATACCATCTTCCTAGGTGGAACCTAACATACCCATCCACAAAATTCCATTGAAATCAGTTGAGTGGTTTCGGAGATTGACTACCACCTGTCACCTGTCGGGTGGCCACCAAAACGATCGTATCTTTAACATATCCACAAAATTTCATTTAAAGTATGTTCGCTAAAATGCCTATAACTCGTATAACCAATACACATAAAAATGCCTTATATACATACAAACCTTGGTATTGACGTCACCTTTCATTTAAAGTTTCCAGAAACAAAATCCGTTCACGCATTAAGAGAACATCAATTCAAACACAATCCGACTTATTTTTATATTATACTTGCAAACGCTGTTGTTCGCGTGTTCTGAACGTGTCGGTAACTCGTTGACGTTGACGAGCCAGTCTTTGTGTCAATGCATTAGCTCGAAAGCGTTCATTGCGGTGCTCTTGACTTTCATTAGCACGTGTGATTGCAGTAGGATTTATTTCATTTCCATTGTCCGTCAATTGATCTTGTGCCGATGTATTTAACCGATGGTTGTGCTGTAATTGTGAATGGATAGTCCGTCGACCAATATTTCCCCCTCGTCCACGAAGACGTGGCATTGTTTCAGTTACGTAACTTATATGTGAATGTAATACACTTAATATTCACTGAAAATGCGACACCAAAAATATCCAAAGATACAAACAAATTTAAATATGAAAATAAGGAAACTTAAATTAGAATACCTACGTGTGGCCGTAGTTGTTGCTTGATTCAAGTTTGTGTTGTTTTCAATGACACCACACTCGTTGTCTTGCAATTCGAAATAAAACAAACCACTATTGCGTAAATTAAAATTTACTTTTGTTTGAACGATTGAGAACGAATTTGTGAGATGTCAAAAAATAAAAGCAAACAAATAAGCTCGATGACCAAAAGAAATTTATTCAGTGACATGCACACGTACAGTAGAATTATATACATAAAGAAGATTTGTATGGGAGGTACCACGCGTCTTTATCAAATCCCGCCTATATTTGCACCAGAACTTAAAATATGTTCACTCAACCGAAATACCAACCGTTAGCAGGAGCAGAAATATTGGATTCTTACGCCCCTTTGTACAATCCCGCCCATATTTGGAGCAGCACTTAAAAAATGCACACCAAACCGACGTACCAAATTTTGTGCAAATACCGTTATCAGGAGCAGAAATAATAGATTTTTAATTTGTGGTTTGTATTTTCTAAACCACCCGGGGCGCAACCCAAACGCATACAAAAAAATGTATGCAAATCGGTCCAGCCGTTTAGGAGGAGTTCAGTCACAACACACGTACAGTAGAATAAGATTAAGTTAATATTATTAATTAAACCATTTTCGTTATCACATTCACTTTATTACAATTTTTCACTTTTTCATTCTTTGAAAGAACAAGTCAATGGAAACACGTAAACTGTACGAAATATCAATCGGAATGAATGAACTTTTTTATCCATCATGCAAGTTGTGCAAACATTGTGCGGCTTAATTGGAGAGTATAATTCTCGTTCGATCCTGTATTTGTGTGCAAACAAAAATTATTCAAGTGATATGATTCAGATTTTAGTATTGCCTAGCTAGGCTTGATTTAATAGATAATAAAAAGCTTGATTTATGACTTTTGTTATTGTTTTTAAAATCACTTCGATGTTTTGACTTGGTACAAAAGAAACGACCTCAACCGCAGAAGCGACCATATATCATTCGATTAACGCATTGAGCTTCAAACGCACTAGTGAAAAACTCAAAAGCTTGAAGGACGCGCTAAAAATATAATATCCAATAAGATGAAGTTATTTTTAAATAGTTGCTGAACTAGATGCTCAACTATGTCCAAGTACCTCCAAAAATCAACACGACGAATACAATTGTTGAGCGACGAGCTTGAACCAACAACTATTCGAGCTCGACGCGCTGATCGAACTGAATCGAAATTGAAAGCGGCGTTCATTCCGCGAGGAAACCTCACACTGGCCGCTGCAATTTTGCAAAAGTTTGGGGGAAAAAAATAAGAAAACCTGCATCCAGAACGCAATCCCCAAGTCCAATAACTGCTGCGAAAAACCTTTCAGCAATGTAATTAATTCCTGCGGGCACCCATCTTTTCACTCATAAAACCGCTATCCCAAAAATCTACAGCACTCGTAGACACAACTTGTGTAAGTGATGTAAATCTGCACAGCTTCCCGGCATTATCCTCTTAATCCTAATGAATTATACAGAGAATAGCTTTCTGCGCTAAAATAACACCATGCGGCAGAGAGTACGCGGCCTGGCTCTTCCTCATCGGATATCTAAAATAAAATTTGTTCCCTTCTCCCGCACCTGGAATTAGACAATATGCCACATGGAATTGGAATCCGAATTGGAACTTCTTTTAAATTGTTCAAGCACCTTAACTGGTATAGTCTCCCCCACGGCTCTGACTTTTATTTCCATTTTTGTTCAAGTCTTTTAATTCCGCCTCTTGGTGGCAAATTAAATCCATAAAAATGAGTGTGTGTGAGATGCTTAAATAATATTTCGCATTTCATTTTATTACACTCACTGGCGAGGAAGCGGTGTAAGTAGGGTGCTACCTGTTACCGCCTTCCAGCTCGTGGTGGTGCTGGTTGTGACGCAAGTCTCGTGAAATTGTATCTTATGCATGAGATGGGATTTACCGCGGCGAAATGTTTAATCCGCAGATTCATATTCATTTCGGTGGCTGCCGGCGCGGCGTGGCTGGGGGATAGGAATGCAAAATTTGGGGTTGAAATTTTTAACCATTGTTGAGAGTGTGTAAATTGAAAGTAGTAGCACGCCTGGGAGCTGGAGAGGGGTGTAATGAATAAGTGCTTACAGGTGGCGCGCGGAGTTTTGTTATTCGGTGAAATTTAATTTTCTTTTTTCCATCATTTCTCGGGCCCATAAAGAAAGGACGTAAGTTGGTTAGTACCCAAGGAGTGAAACGCAATTAGTTTGATATCGCTTCTAAACAGAAATTCATCAGCTCAATGTGGGAAGACAATTGCTGCTGAATTTGCTCTTGGATCTAATCACGAGTCGAGAGATTTCGTTTTATTTTTGTTTTCATTTCATCTACTGGTTGGCTTTATTTTTATCATCAGGGACGTCTTTTGTTGTGCGATTTTAATTAAGCTTTACCTATCGCTGTGTATATTGTTGATTGTCCGTTTCTATTTGACAGTAATAATCCATTCGCGGGGAAGGGTGGGGACTCACTTTTCTTTTGAAAGTTAATTATTTTTCCTTTTGGCGGAAGAAGTACAGACCTTGATTTCAATCCTTTGAGCTGTACTCTGAATATGCATTGAATTCAAAGCTTAGCACGAATTGGCTCATGTAATGCAAAAACTACTTGAAAATAATGGGCAACATATTGAAGTTGATGCCACTTTATTGAGAAAGGGTGATTGGTATATTAATGCCAAAGAAAGAGAAGGAAAATGGTGAAAAAGAAAATAGCAACATTACCTCAAGATGCCAAGGGCGTATCTGTCAAAAAGTATTTCGAATAGGGCGGTCAAGGCACCCATTCAAAGAGAACCGGAGATTTAATGATGCAAAGCTGCCTTGGGACGGTCTTCCCCAGGCCATCGAAGCGTCAACATCTGGTTGAAATAAATGAAATGTAGTTGAGGTAACAGTTTGGCGAGCCAAAACGTTCGGTGCTTGAAACTCTACTGGGAAGTCTCTGCGACTAAACCTGCCATACAAGGAGTCAAGGTAATCAGCTTTCCGGACGATAACGCCGTGGTTATTGCGGTCAAACAAATCTGTTATGGAGCTAAAAATAAATAAATAGTTGGCGCAACAGGTCCGTAGGGACCCTAGGCCTAGCTTCTCACAACCATTCGTCTGGTGTGAGTTTTTCATTTTTCGGATCTACATTTTTATGCGGAGTCCAAACGGCCAATTGAGAAGCCCTTTCATGTTATACTCTCGGATGTTTGTCAGACGTTCGCGAGATGATGGAATCTCCAGATGATAAATTGAATAGAGTCTTCCGGCCTTAGACTATAGCTGACCACAATAGCGAGGCTGTTAAGCTTTGATGAGTAAGCAGGTTTACAGAAAAAAATTAAAATAAAGTGCACGACTGGGTCACACGAAACTTTCTCGTTTAATTCGAGCCTGATTGAAATTCATAGTCATTTAAGCAAATCTTTTTTTCGGGATGTAAGCATTACTTGGTTTTTAGGGTTTTATCGAAATCGAAAATGGGGTTTTCGAGATATGAGCAATTTTTAAAGTGGGCGTTTCCAGTGATATGAATTGAAAATTAAGGACGCAATAATTTTAAAGACATCAATTTTACTCTAAGTTTGCATTTTGATCAAAATCATTCCGTTTTGAGGTAAACTAGGGAAAACTATATTTTTCAAAAATCCATTTTACGATAATGCATACAGAGAAAAACTGAGTTTTCCATTAATTTGGAAATGACCATATTACTTTAGAAATCAATTTTTGTTACAATCGTTTACAATCCAAATCCGAAGTTTAAACGAAATCCGGGCAGCCGCTTAGGCTGTAGGCCTCGGGACATACGGACAGACAGACATACGGATAGAATTGTGCGACCCACTTTTTTGAGTTCCTCTATGATCGTAACGTCAGAATTGATTAACATCTCGAGTTCGAAATTTTGTACGAATACATCTTCCTCTTAATACGTAATGGAGAAAGTTAAAAAAGTGGGACGCACGAAACTTTCTCATACATATCGACTGTTTGGTCGATTGCTTAAACAAAAATTAGGTACAGAAAACATAAAAATACTTAAATAAAGTACATTTTTGGCTTAAACATATTCGTTTCAGACGTCAGTTCATCAAATTATAATGTGAGGCTTAAAAAGCAAGTTCTGTTCACAGACTTCTTCACCGTACACAATATTTTGAGTATGGACCTACAAGAACGAGCGTAGCAGGAGTTTTTGATCCGTTAGGTAGGGCAAGTTCTTGTTTTTGACTGGAATAGATTGATGTGATCCTGGATTTCATGTCTATATGGTTGGAAGCATAATGTTCATGATATACCGAAATCTCTGCACCGATACTTATGTAAAATTCTGAGTTTGTTTTCTGAATTTTCATACAAACAGGCAAATTAAAGTGTACTAGTCTCGCTTCGAAAAGCGACTCTACCTGTTATAAGTCTGTATTCTAAGAAACGTGCTACAATTTTTTGATTTTTTTTTTAACGAGAAAGCTACATCTAGACGGTTATTTAGACGAGGTCATAAAAGATTTACCAAACAAAAATTATTGCAAACTTGGATTATTTTATATTTATAAGTAAAGTCTATTGTTATTGTAAAAAAAAATCTATGAAAATTTTGAGCAACACTATTCCGTATTTGAACACAGATCGGAATTTGTGTAGAATGAAAGAAGATTTTAATGCGGCTTTATTAAAGTTTTTTTTAAGAAAAATTAATTCTGGTATCTTATTTCGAATTCTTTTGTTATGCTAAATAAATTTGTTTCGATCAAAATCGATAGAGCTGTTTTTGTAAAATTATGCTGAGAAAAAAGTATCAGGCTAATTTCAAAAATTGCTTTTAAGCTAAAAACCGAGTACAAGGTATTTTTAGGATGTACGAATTACTTGGTCTTTAAAGTTTTCTCAAAATATGAACCTAATGGGGTTCTCGAGTCATGAGACATTTTTAAAATTACCGTTTACGGTGATGCGAAGGGAAAATGAAGGACGCAATAATTTTGAAAATATCAATTTTACTACTCCTAATTTGCATTTTGGTCGAAATCGGTATTTGCTCTTTGAAATAAATTAAATCAAAAAAATTAAAATGACTTTTCCAAAAATGTATGGTACGAAAATTTAGAGAAAAACGGAGTTGGCTATCAAGCTAGAAAAAAATATCTTACCTTGGGAATACATTTTTGCTAAAATCGGGTGGACCGTTTTTTAAAATAAGTCCGATTTTGAAAAGTACCGTTAATAGATTTTTTTTATCAAAAAACTGGGTATGCAGCGACCCTACCTAAGCTCCAATATCAATTTCGGTTGAAATTAATGTAACCGTTTTTGAAAAAACCCAACTTGTTTAAAAGCCATATATGGGAAGTACCGTTAATAATGGGGCTAACATGCCAATAAAAAATTGGCTCCGAACTGTAGGCCCACAAACTCCAAAGCCGTCTATGTGGATGTTGTTTTATATCTTAATGCTGTTGTTACAACAGGCTGTAGAATTTAAGAGGTCTGGATTTTATAAAAGTGTGCGAGTGCAACTTTTCCGAAAACGCTTAGGTACTTGTCAACAAAGACAGCCTGTCACTTTCTTACAATTTGAACGGACTGCAATCCAGATCAGCACACTATTAACGTGATTCTACTGTAGATGACTGCTTTCGTTATTAATTACGATTATAGCATTCCTGTGCGATGAACATCATTCAAAATCTATTGAAGCACAACACTATTAGTGGAGAACAGATTTCCTAAAGTTCACCTAAATTGTGTGTCGCAGCAGCTGTACAATGGTGCACGTCATAATCCATGCTGACGGTGTCGCATTCGCATATCAAATATCCGGTAGACGTTCTTCACCTCTGTAGTTAACTTCTCATTAATTACAGTTGTCACCAACACCCTCCATTTCGTCTCAATCCGAGAGCACACATTCCAATTTTCTTGCTTTTCAAAACGTAGTCCAACTGCGGGAAGTGCGGGATTACATTATATGAGTGTTGTTAAACGAGGACGTTTGTTTCATGTTTCACCCCTTATAATGCTCTTTATGACATTAACCTGGCAAATGTCACCGACATTAAGGAGGAAATTAATTACTTTTCAAGGAAATGTAATTACAATTACTTACCAAAAGAAATATATGTACAGCAACACCACCCACTACTACATGGGTGTCCTTGTCCACTCGACAGAGCAACCACTGTCCGCAGCGGGCGCACTCTGGTTTCGGCTGAATGTTTGCTTGGCTAGAATAATTATGATAATTAATGATGCGATGTAATTAATCATAGAAATTATAGTTACACACAATCCGACGAAAATAACTTGGCAATTGGCGGTGAAGTTGCCTGTACCGAGAAGGTAGTGAGTGTTTTTATATTGGACCAGGTTAAGTGGCCACTTGTGATGATGATCTATTAGGGTATCTCTCTGTTTAGTAAAGTGGCGGACTTAGAACGAGATCACGGATTTATTCTGAAGTGAGAATCGGGCAATTCGTCGTTTGTAATTATACGCATACCCAGTGCAAGATGCACTTAAGTAAATTCAAAGCGTATCTAAGGCTATGTACAGCCGACTGCCAGATCTGTCAATATTGCCAGACCTGTCAGTGAAAAATTTGTCTTACAACCGCCAATATTTGCAGAAAAGTAATTGTCAGACCTTTGGCTTTTTCAAGACATTTGCAGACTCACTTGTACTGTGCTTATGACATCTGACAATTTTTTCATTGTCGGGCAAATATTTTTCATATTTAAACGAAGAAAACGAAGTTTTGGTGCTATTTTCTTTGCATTTTCCTTAAGTTGGTGCAAAATGAGTGACTTAAATAATTTTAAAAGTTTAAAACCCTTTTCTTATTTAATGATATTTACTGGTAAAAAGGATCTAGAAATGTTTATGATAGTATTCAATCACTTTTTGTTTTACCTTTCGTATTTTCCATTTTCAGGTGCTCGTAGAAGGATTTAGAAATATTTTTATAGAAGATCATCGATTTTTTTTGGAATCCTGCATCATTTTAACTCCCCCCATAAATTGTATGCGTACAACATTTCGAACTCGAGACGTTAATCAATTCTGACATTACGATCATAGAGGAACTCAAAAAGGGGGTCGCACAATTCTATCCGTCTGTCTGTCTGTCCGTATGTCCCGAGGCCTACAACCTAAGCGGCTGCCCGGATTTCGTTCAAGCTTCGGATTTGGAGTTTGGGGGCTTACAGTTCGGGGCGGTTTTTTTATTGCATGGTACCCTCAATATTAATGGTACTTCCCATACAAAATTTTCATACCAGTTTGATTTGTTCGAAAACGGCTCCAACGCTTTCAACAGTGAGGTAAACATAGCTGCATACTCAGTTTTCCGCTAAAAAATCAAATAACTGTACTTTTGAAATTTGGACATATCTCGAAAACGGTCCAAACGATTGTAACAAAAATTAAGTTCTAAGGTAATGGTGATTTCTAACTTAATGGTATGCTCAGTTTTTCTCTGTATTATCGCAAAATGGATTTTTGAAAAAAGGAATTTTTGAAAAATTTTGCTTTCTTTAGTTTACCTGAAAACGGCAATAACGATTTTGACCAAAATGCGAACTTAGTATAAAATAAATGTTTTCAAAAATAGTGCGTCCTTAATTTTCAATTCGAATCACCGAAAGCGCTAATTTATCAAACTGATGCCAGAGCGCTTGGTCTGGAAAATTGGAAGCAGCGTGCCCGGGATCGTAGAGGATGGAAGGCTGCAGTGTCTCAGGCAGAGACTCTCCACGGGTCGGGAGCCCGTTAAGTAAGTAAGTATTTATCAAACTAGACATTGCAATATTTGTTACTGTTTTGTCTGCCAAATTTTAGAAAAACCGCTCTAACGATTTTGACCTAAATACATATCAAAGATTTAAGTATTCTAAATAAGGTATTTAGTTCTTTAAAAAAAAATTTAATGGTGACATGTTATAAATATTTCTCAAAAATGAGTACCAAAATTTCGATCTGTGTTCACATTTTTCTACGGTATATTTTTGAAATAATTACAATGGCCTATTTCTAATGAAAGGACAATAGCAGCTACACAAAACTTCCTTTTAGTTACCTCATATTACCAACTTTTTTTTTTCAATCGTATTGAATATGAACGCTAAAAATAAATCCAACAACTTGAAATCTACACAATCAGGCAACTCCAAAAATGTTGATGAAGGAGAAAGTTACAGTCCACCCAGTTGTGCAATTTATTTCTATTATTTGGCGTTTCTCAACAAAAACTTCGCCACCCGATAATAAAAAACAAATTTCTAATTTGTCTGACAATGGCTGCCAACGGATCTGCAAATATTTTGTGAACAAATTTATCTGCCAACCGTGGGAACTGGAAATTTTCAACCTTACAACGTTGTCAGAATAATTATTGCCAGACAAACCATCTGACAATATATTTGTCAGGGCTTGGGACAAAACCTGGCAGCCGTGTGAGCTGACAATTTATTATTGTAAAGTAGTTCTCTAACAATGCCAGCTCCTTTGGAGCTTATTGTCAGAACATAGGTAGACCTGACAATACGTCAGATCTGGCATTCGTTGGAACATTGCTTAAGATTTATTGTTTTGATCTTTAAAAAATAACTTAACAGCCTATATATTTAGAAGATGATATTGACCTGACCGTTTTGTATTATAGAGAATCCTCCTAGCGTATCCAGGAGCAGGACCACTCATATTTGGAAGCATCCGGAAAGAGCTGCAGATTATGGCAGTTAAGTATTTTTGCTTTCACAATGGATGTGTGTTTTGGGGCTTTACCTGCTGGCGAGCATTACTTCTTAAAGACTCCTTGAACCTAATAGTTTGGTTTTCAACTTGGAAACTTGCACATCCCACAGTCTTTCGGCAGGTTCAAGACATTCATAGAAGAAATCCCCGGTTAAGTCAATGAACCTTTATCCGAATTTGAAGAGGCGCGTGCGAAACCATTTTCTATTCCCAACAACATACAACGAGGTCTCAAGCACCCACCGTCGGTTTTTTAATTGCAGCCTCAACTGTTCCGCTTGCAATTCAATCTTAAGACCTTCATACGTGCCTACGCACTTTGCCTAGTTTTTGTTTTAAGTGCAGGTCACCGATAGTCCCCTTACACCTTTTGTAAGCTTTCAATTATGTTCTTAAATTTTTTGCTGTTGAGCCCTTTTTGAGAGCCAACATTTTCAGATGTGTTCGATTCTTTTTTAGCTCTTTATTTGCAGTCCTTTGTAGGCGCAGTGGCTTAGTGGTTAGTGTGGTGGACTACTAAGCGAGGGGTCCGAGGTTCGAATCCCGAAAAAAACCCAAAATTCCAACTTATGGTTTTTTTCCGCGGTGCCACCTCTCGCGAACGTCTGACAAACATCCGAGAGTATAATTGTCATGAAGAAGTTTCTCAATTAGCCGTTTGGAACCGGCATTAAAATTGAAAAACTCAAACGAACAGGAATGGTTGTGAGAAGCTGGGCCTAGGGTCCCTACAGTCCTGTTGCGCCAACTATTTATTTATTTATTTATTTATTTTTTATTTGCAGTCCTTACTCAAGCTAACTTTTTTTACTGAAGCATTTTTCTTCAAGTTTCTAAATTGCAGCCTCTTTCAATGCTTTACTAAGTATTGGGCTAACGAGTAACCACAATAAGAACTGCTACTCCGTGCACATCGTGTCACTTTCTAACTGAATTCCCTCTAAACTGACACAATATCTCGTGCACATAAACAAATCGACAAACTACGCGTTTTTATTCCGATTTAATTTGGATAATTGGCAGGCGTTTATACCACTTACCCATCTAACTCGTAAACAAAACAAATTGTTCAATTCCGACTAAATTACCGTCGAATGCATTAAACATCATCACAGTTGTTGGTGGCAATCTATACCTGTCAGCCCCCTCACCGCAACCATCTACTTCGAGTTGGAAAAAAAACTTTACGACATGTCACGTCAACAGCGTAAACCGATTCACAAACAATTCGATAAACACAGTCAACTTTGTTTTGTCAGCTCTTCGATGTACGGCCGTAAAAAAGAAGTTCCCCCAAAAGTCAACGACAGACAGCAAAACACCTCAAACTCTTAGCTAATCAACAACTCTGGGCCTTCTAGTGGAGCCGTCCATTTGGATGAATTTTCACATTAACTTTGGCCACATAAATGTTTCAACCTTCTATTAATAATTAAGTACCGTATAATGTCCCCCCCCCCGAATAGCGAGGGGTAGGTTCGTCGGTACACAGACCCCTGCGATGCCATGAAGATTGCGTGCCATTGCAGCCGTAAAAGGAAAAGTTATAAATTTGTCCACAGACACGGGGTGCTGGCTGCTGGCATCATACAAGAGGTTGCGGGCGTTGGTGGTGCACATGTTAATAAGAAGAGGTCACGGACCATCAACTATCCCATGTCCTATATTGTAGGAGAGACGGCCGGAGCAATTTACGAATCTGTTTTATTGCTGTGGGTAGTTTCTGAGATACACGCGCACAACATATAAGATACCCTGCCCCATCCCAGCCAATGATAAGCATAGATAATGGATATACCATCAACTCTGTACACTGGGCAAGCAAATGAGTTCCATCTCTGTACTATTCTAAACCACCAGAGACTCGTGTTGTGTTTTTGTGCTGCCAGAGAACAAGGAACATGAATTAGACATCCGTTAGGGTTGCAGGAGATAGTCTCGACCGCCCGAGTAGCCCTAGTCACGCACATTCCATCGTGTTATAGAATTATTCAACACCGAAAAGCTACAATGATAACCCACATACAGAGGCACAGCCTAGATCCACAACAAACAATTTCCGCACCACCTGCCAGGTAAGAGGAAGAGCTACGACCACCGCTGGGATAGTGGTGGTGCCGTGTTCCGAAATTGGGCCGAAAAGTTTTTGTTTGCTGGTGCAGTGGTTTTTCTGTCTTTCTCTTTTTTTCTTTGACTTGTGTAATTTCGGCTAGCAAATGTGGAATTGTGAGAGCGCCTTGATTCCGTGCCGGATGATCGTAAATTAAAAACTGCGGCTAATAATTTAACTTTGCCCGAGAGGCGCATAACAACCGGAAGAAGAAGAAGCAGAAGAGCCTATGCTTTGCAGAGGGTAGGTATCTCTATGGCGTTGGTGTCGGTCGTGTAATAGGCTTTGCCGGAGCTGAATAGTAAATCGTTTTAATTGCCAACATATTCAGTTTTAATTCCATACTTGGTGATTGTGCCTTGTGCGCCCGGGGAAGAAGAAAACTTCTCCTGATTTACTATCGGCGCGCAGTTGTACGGCGCGGCGGTGTGTTCGGCATAAATCCGCTGAGGGGGAGGGTGTGGTTTTGACTGCCATACAGAAAAGTAATGCATAATGAGGGTGAGTGCAGTGCTATTTATTGGGCGTCTTCACTTGCATTGATACGGGAGATTTATTGGCTTTGCCTTTCCGACAATATACATATCTCTGGTTGAAGTTTTGAGAACATATGCCTAGGGCAATCGGGTGGTCTGATCTTGACAGCAACACAATGCACAGTTTTACTTGTAAACCTTTATTTTAGTTGCATTTCATACCACAGGGCTGTTTACTTTGGCCCATTTTCTTGGTAATCGCGTTCAACAATGTTCCCCGAAACGCATCTGTTTCAAAGGACTCACGGAAAGAATTTTAAGATCAAATCAAGAAAAATAAGCGCAGAATCACGAAAAGTTTGTCTAGTTTTATAGCTTAGCTAAGGATTTACTAATTCACGACTTTTTATTCGCAATTTTAAAAATTGAGCGAAGTCAAGATATTGACCCTCAAAAGTCGTGAATCAACACTTTTCATTATCAATAATGCGATCAATCAAGAAATACATACTGCCATAACCGATCGTAAATTGACACAAATAGTTATCAATTTGATATTACATGGATTGTAAATTGCAAAAACAATTCGTAAATTACCACTTTTTTGTTGTAAATTACGATTTCCTCCCTTAGCAAATTACAACCATTTAGTCTTGAATTGCAACTCAATAGTGTTGATTTGCGAACTAACAGGGGAGATTTACTACTTCAGTAGTTGCAATTTACAAATTCTTAGTCGTAAATTGCAACTTATTTTTATCAATTTTCAATTCATATTTTGCAATTTACGTTTCTTGAGTAGTGATTTGAGGCATCGCCGTATTAAATTGAAAATGTTTTGTCGTGAAATTAGAAAACTTTATTCTCAATTTGCAACTTATATCTTGTAATTTACAAATCAGAATTCATAGTTGTACATATTTTAGAATACATTCCAATTGATACTTCTTTTCTAATATCAAGATGTAACTTCTGAAAAAAATACAGATTTATATGCATAGGTACTTCAGGGTTTTTGGAATTCAATAGGTACCTACTTACAAAATGTATTCCAGAATGCTTTATAATTAGTAGGACACTCACTATCCATACGAATTAGTTATATTTAAATTTAAACAACTTTAACCCGACTGCTTTAAGCAAAGATTGAATACCGACTGCCTGTCTCTGCACCGCAACGCAATGTGCACAATAAAGATTTGGCTTCATGATTGCAGCTGTCTAGCAATACCACATACATACATTCATCCATAAAAAGAAAGGACTTAAAAGGATTTCGATAGGTACATGGACTATGAACTGTGCATAAAAAAAATCCACACATACCTGATGTTGATTCCATGGAAACTACAAAAAAAATATTTTGTAAAACTTTTCCTGATTTACTATATTTTGTAATTTGCGATTTCTCTACGTCAATTTACGTTACGTCGTACGTATCAACGTACGTAGCCAATTTTTAACTTTCTCCATTACGTAGTAAGAGAAAGATATTGTATTCGTACAAAATTTCGAACTCGAGATGTTAATCAATTCTGATATTACGATGATAGGCGAACTCAAAAAAGTGGGTCGCAAAATTCTGTCCGTCTGTGCGTCTGTCTGTCTGTCTGTATGTCCCGAGGCCTACAGCCTAAGCGGCTGAACGGATTTCGTTCAAACTTCGGATTTTAAGTTTGGGGGCTTACAGTTTGGGGCCGTTTTATTTTGTTCCTTCCTTTTATTTTGTACTTCCCATACAAAATTTTCATACCAGTTTGATTTGTTCGAAAACGGCTCCAACGACTTCAACAAAAAGTGATATTTAAGCTTAAGTAGGTGAGGTTAACATAACTGCATACTCAGTTTTCCTGTAAAAAATTCAAATAACGGTACTTTTGAAATTTGGACATATCTATGTCGAAAACGATCCATAGGATTGTAACAAAAATTCATTTCTAACGTAATATGGTCATTTCTAACTTAATGGAGGGCTCAGTTTTTCTCTGTATTATCGTAACATAGATTTTTGAAAAAAGTCATTTTTGAAAAATGTAGTTCTCTTTAGTTTAGCTGAAAACGGCAATAACGATTTTGACCAAAATGCAAACTTATAGTTAAATTGATGTTTTCAAAATAATTCCGTCCTTAATTTTCAATTCGAATCACTGGAAACGCTTACTTTAAAAACTGCTCATATCTCGAAAACCCCATTTTGATTTCGATAAAACCCTAAAAACCAAATAATGCTACATCCCGCACAATAACTTGTACTCGGTTTTCAGCTAAATAGTTAAGCGATAGTATTTTTCAAACTTAACATTGCAATATTTGGTACTGTTTTGTCTGCCAAATTTTGCAAAAACCGCTCTAACGACTTTGATCCAAATACATATTAAAGTTAAAATCAGTATTCGAAGCAAATATTACCCTGTTTTCAAACTTGTTGAATATGCAAGTTAACGAACTAATACGCCCGCGTCAGCAACTTATCGCTGCTTCACTTGCTGACCCATCAGTTTGCTGTTGTTCAGGTGCGAACCTGTTCCCACAGTTCGGATACGAAGGGATCGCGTTTCAATGCCTATGAAACGGATGCGCGTGTGCTGCCGGCGTGGGAAACCGATGACGATGCAGTATTGGGCAGGTGGAGCAGAGGTTACCTCCGACGACATGTGCAGCGGCAGAGTTAGTTCTAAGTTAGCTTTATAACGAGACGGACAATAAATCTATAAAACGAAATTACGTGTTTTACTCATTACGGACAAGTTGGACCAACCCCCAAGGAGGTTGGCGTTCGAATTTTTTTGGATAATCCTGGGAAGGATTCGTTAACTTGCACCTTAAAATAACTGCAGCCACTTCCTTTCACAATTAGAAACTCCCACTTCATTTGCACCCATTTATTTTATCTTGCATCGGTTCTCAGATCTTTACCTACCTACTTAATCAACTTAAGAAAACAAGCAACCAAACTTTTGATGAGCGAGAAAGTTACGTTCGACCAAGTCGAGCACTTTATTTCTGAAACCTCCCGATTTGTTGAGAAAAATTTCTGGCAACCCTAGGTGTTGCCGATGCGACGGCCTGTTCGTTTTGATTCGAAAACACGATTTGCACCTTACATGGGAGAACAGAGGTAAAATTGTAGCATCCACGAGCGAGCAAAACTAGGAGTTCTGTTGATTTTACATCCAAAACCAAAACAAATTTCGTGACGCCAATTGACTTTTCTGTTATATATCTAAAGCACTCTTCTACTTGTTTCATATTTTCTCAGTTTGAATTGAGAGTCCTCTACCCGTTGCAGCAAGTCGCTTGCTGAACCATGTTGGTGGTCACGAATCATTCCAAAAAAATATATATTACAACCTTTCCAACTAGCAATGCATAGTATTATGTATTTTAATAAACCAAGCAGTTTAATTGTAGCTTAGGAAATCACATGTTACTTCATTGGATGCAGTGTTGCCTACCAGGATCGAAGTGCTTATGCCTATGGTCTGCTCAAGATCTGAGCAGCGTCATTACCCGTTGCTTTGAACTAGCGTGTCCAGTTTCAAAAAACTCCTGTAGAAAACCGGGACCTTGGTGGAATACCGAACTGCAGTGTATTCGAAGAGAAACCAGGAAGCTACTGAATCGGTCTTTAAAAACCAACTCAGAAGAAGACTGGAATCTGTATCGATCGAAACAAAAAGAATTTAAGAGACTTATTCGTAAATCAAAAAACGACTCTTATAGGAAATTTTGTGAGGAGGTCGCATCACAAAGTGCAACCAGCAGGCTTGTTAAAGTCCTCAAAAGGGACAGACCAAGTAAACTGGAATCGCTCAAAAAATCTGATGGTACCTACACTGAGACAAAGGCGGAGACTTTTAGTCTCCTGCTGGAGACTCACATCCCGGGAAATCAGGTCACTACGTGCTCTTCAGTGGTACCGCCAGTACCGTCAACGGTGACCACTTCTGAACTGACAAATACCACGCGATGTAACGGGTACATTGCATCCAGAGTGGTGACGGATGACGCTATCAAATATGCAATTGAATCTTTTGAGGGTTTCAAGTCACCGGGTCCGGATGGAATCTATCCGGCTATGCTGAAACAAGGTTTTAGTCAGCTGATGCCGACGCTGAAAATAATTTTCACCGCTGGTCACTGGTCTGACTCAACTTGTGCTAAAAGGCGTCACTATCCCGATCTCCGATGAAGTCAAATATCTGGGAGTAATCCTCGATACAAAGCTTCTTTGGTCCAAACATATTGAATCAAAAACCGATAAAGCGCTGTCAACTTTCTGGCAGTGCAGAGGCGCTTTTGGCAAGACATGGGGCTTATCTCCTAAAACGGTCCTTTGGATCTATACGGCAATGATAAGACCACTTCTCTCATATGCATCGGTTGTATGGTGGAATAGGCTTTCGCGGAAACGTGTTACTGCCTCTTTTGCCAAACTTCAAAGAACGGTTTGTCTTGGATGCACAGGGTCCTTCCCTAGCACGCCGGGCTCTGCTCTAGATTCAATTCACATGTGTTAAATTATTATGAGGTTTTATTGATTCATCGTTCTGTGTTTGTAAATCTCCAAATATTTTTTGCAATTTGAGATTGTGAAGTGGTGTTTGAGAAATTTACCTATTGGAGTGGTAAATTGCGCCAAACAATTTCGCAAATCACTACAAATAAAAGAAGCTCGAATTGATACTTTTAATCGTAAATTTTAACAAACAGAATTTTGTATTCTCCGCTGTTTTCAATGTCAAATTACGAATTTTTGTATCAATCCAAGAAAACTTCGTTGTGATTTGCGAGAAATATATAAATCGTAAATTGCAACTCAAAATTTTGCAATTGGTGATTTTCAATTCTTTGCGTGCTGTCATGCGAAAATGGCCGTGCTGATGTAACTGCCTAGTACTTTTATCCTTTAGAAATTTAATTGCCCAGCAAATAAGCCCGGAAACAATGCGGTCTTGTACTGGCCCTTGGGTGCACAGTGTTTGGGACCCTTTTAGAAAGTAAAAAAAAAACACCCACGTTTTAGTCAGTAACATGTGAATTTAAATTCAAAAGCCGCTTTTGTTTTTTGACGTTTAAAAATATAGCTTGAAGTTGGCAGCTGGCTCGAACAGGCGACATCCTGGTGGGAACCCTACTGACTCCATTTGTAGAAGCGAGTGAGTAAAGCCTTATGAAAGGCTAGAATAGTCCATAAAAAATTAATTTTGTTAAGCTTCAGACCTTTTTTCTCCGTTTGTCGATCAGCTTAGAGCAATATTGGAAGTGAGTTTTGAGGCTTCCAGATGTGCATAGCTCAACTGTTTGGTGACTATTTTTGGCCTAGCAGCTTCAAGTGCATTGACCCTTTGAGCGGTACTTGCTGAGAGCTGGATGAGCTGGATCTCTGGCCTCTAATTTGACCCCAGATATTTTTCATCCTGATGAGCTGGGCCCTATTTCACCAACCATTTTTCACTTTGCATTTCATTTCACCAAACGCAAATTTGCAAAGAGGAAATTATTCCTTTGCAAATTTGAAAATGTTCCCTCTTTGAAAAATTCGTTTCACCAAACACAAATTTTCAAAGTGCAAAGCATGTTTTTGCAAATTGCGAAGTTTTGTCAATTTGCAAAGAATTCGTCCATTTCGTTTCACCAAACAAATTAGATTTGCACTTTACATTTAAAATCGTGAAAAGTTTGTCAATAATATGCGAAGAAAAAAATCATTTGCAGTTGAGCTTTTGTTGTGAACAGTTGGTGATGTAATTAAAAAAATATATAATGCACATGCTAGCACTCTTTGAAGCCGAAGGGGATACAAATAATGTTCAAAGGGTTGTAAAATTAAGGACAAATTTTGAAATTGGAGATCATTTTTCAACCCTGGAAAGCTTTCGTTTAACTAAGACGAGTATTGAACGTGTTTTGTCAACAATTGGACATAGGCTAAGGTTTGAAATAATTGCTTAAGTCCCCTGCAACAGATTCTGTGCACACTACGTTGGATTGGAAATGGAGGGCAATATCATAAAGTCGCTGCTATGCACGGAATAAGAAAAGCTACAGTCTGCAGAGTAGTACAACGAGTTTCGAACGCAATAATCGAGGAATTGCTTGAAACCACCATTTGCTGGAAACAAAATACTTCGGAAATAGCTACCCAATTTGGATTTCCTTGTGTAGCTGGATGCGTTGACGGTTTTTTGTTTAGTTATTTATGGTAAATTACAGTTAGTACAGAGTTCAAATGAAGGAGTGAAACGTTAAGTAGGCCGATGCCAAAAAAAAGTACATGACTGGGTGAACATAAGTACCTATGTACTTGCGGCTATATAGTTAGAAATGAATAGGTTTTAAGTTATTAAACAGTATTTATTTTTATACCATGACGTAGTAACTCACATGTCTAACATTTTGCATATGACTTGTATACAGTGTTTTTTACTTGTTTTAATTGTTCTGAACTTAGACGCTTTATTTTAGGATATTGTGTTAAATATTGCTCAGATTTCGGTTTGAATCGAAATTCATAGAGTATTCGAAAACAATTTTTTAAGCCCAATAAACAATTTTAGGACAGAAAACTTGCTCTACATATATTACGTGTTGGGTGCAATTAAATATACAAACATACACGCATATGTTTTTCACTTTGCAAATTTACAAAACAGGATTATAAATGCAAAGTTCTCTTTCTAATTGGTGAAACCCTTATACTTTTCACTTTGGAAAAAAGTCTGAAAACTTTGCAAAATGCAAAGTCGTGAGAACTTTGCGTTTTTGGTGAAACACATCGCACTTGTACCTACTTTGCAGGAATTTTTTTCTTGCAAAATTGCAAAGCGAAAAGTGGTTGGTGAAATAGGGTCCTGGTCTCGATGATCATTTTATTCTAATCAAGGCCTGCGAGTAGTTAAGGAAAATATTGCACCCTTGACTTGCTATGCAATTCTTGCAGACCTCATTCAATGCGCCAGTGGCTCTGCTGAGCCCTGACACTACTACCATTTTTGGCACAGTCTAATGTGTTCCTGTCATCTATAATAAACTGTTCTTCCGGCTACAACTCTTTGGCGTGGCTCGATCCCTTTTTCGCTTAACCTTATTGTTGGATTCCGCGTTCTTTTTTTCGTTGATTAATAATGAAGTGGTTCGAAGTTTTTTAGACGTTTTGTCGTAGCCCAATCTATATCTTATATGTTAGAATAGTACGCTAAGCATTTAGCACTCAGAAGGGTTTATATTCAGCAGGTAGGTAAATCATGTTAATTTCAATTAAAGTCCACTTAGAGGCTTTTGTTTCTTTGGCAAAAATACTTTTACAGTACCTATGCAGTTTCTTTTTAATACTGAAATACAACGCACCCTTCTTAAAGTTAGTTGCTTAACACGCGTGACGTGAAATAAAGCCAAATGAAATAAGGCCGACTACGAATTTTGGGAATTCGTTCCACCAGAGCTCCCTGAACTTGCGCCAAAGGAAATTAAGGAGGAGAAAAAAGTCCCAAAAACCTCCAAACACAGTTGTGGCATTTTTTGATAGGAAAAATCGACCAACGATTTTGACACAAATGCAGCGAATTTTTGTCATTTTTTTCTAAAACTCTTTGGGGCTTGGTTTCTGGCGTAATTTAAGGGAACCTTCCAACAGTCCTGCGAAAATGGCTCAAAATCATCATCATCATTTAGCAGTACTTCTTCCCTCATAAACAATGGGTTCGTCCATTCTTAAATAAATTCTTCCAGTCTCTGGAAATTCCGTAGAATGCTCTACTTGAGTTCTACCGCTCTTGTTCTACCACGAGTAAATTTAAAAATATTCAATTTCAATTAAAACATTTAGATATCCCATTAGGGGTTGAAAATCCTTTGAATTCTCATTGGCATTTTGAAAATGCGATTTCATTCCAGAAGCTAGCTGCTAGCGCTTTTGCCCTTCCACACGATGGTTAAAGTTCTGCCTGAGTGATTTTTACTACTTGATTGAGGATATTTTCCTGCCACCCTCGGTCATGTCAGTAGATCATTAATAACACTACGCACCCCTAGCTTGATGGACGCACACTTCTTACCTTTCTGTTCGATTTGAACTCGACGTCATCATCATCACTACAGGAACAGGAGTGGCTCTCGCCCGTCATGAAAAATTAATTCTCTCTAATTCGATTAAATTTCGGTCAGAAGGACGTGAAATTAATGCGTGTGTCCTCTATTGGGTATTTTTCATGTGCGTGTGCTAATTTCACTGTCGTTTGCCAAACCGACTGAACTGAACCGTATGCTCATTTATTGATTTCATTCAGTAGAACAACTAAAAACACGAAGTCAGACATATTATGTATTCGAGCTATGTATTTTTTGTACATTACGAGCCGATAGAAATACATATAAGAATTTATATGGTTTCTCGGAGGGTTTGACCTAAAAAATATCAGACAGAACTTACTGACATACAGGACGGGACAGTAAGTTGATTCAAATTATTTGCTAACTGCACAACGATGAATCAAATTCAAAAAAACAATCAAACGAATCCTGCTGTTCCTGCTGTTCCTGTCCCTACAGCGACAATTATGTACGATGAACAGCAAACTCGAATAAAACATAAATTCTATAATTTATTGCTCTTACAGGCGAGTGATGGTTCCAGTGTGGTGGTCCGAACAGGAAGAAGGAAATTTTACATATTATGCAATTGATGAACAAAGTAGCGGAATAGACAAATTACATTTAAGAGAAAATTAACAGCTAGAGAGTAACAATTTTTGAGTATTTAAACGTGAACAACAAAATTTAGGGTAAATTGTTTATGTTCGACAAAGTGTGGAACGTAAATTAAATTAATCAAGAATTACATTTTAAGTACAAAAGAAAAACATTAAAAAACGTTTACGTGGTTTTTTATTTTTCATGAGTTTCGGAGTTTGAATACCATTCGGAGATCAAGGCTCATGGGAGCCAGATAAGTCTACAAAACTGATCTCAATTGAAATTGTAAACTTTGACCAGGTTCTCGTCTCTTGTCACACTCTGAAGCAGTGTTTCCAGACTTTCAAGGCAGTTTCCCCTTTTTCATAAGCAAATACATTTGTTTTCCCCTGAATTCTAAAAATTCCCCTTCCAAATTTCAATTTTTGACTCAAAAAATGCATAAGCCAAAATTGACGCTTGTACATTCAATCTGGGATCACTGCTCCAAAGTCACGCTGGTCAATTGATCTTCATCCATACATACAGGATGATGAGCACACTTGTTATTGTTGCCACAAATAAATGACTCTTTTCCGTAAGACCTCCACGGACCCTGACTCGGAATTACACTTTGACGTAGGTCCTTGGGAAATCAAGCTTGCCATGTGATCGCCTTCTGTCACAAATAAACAACAAATGGCTTCGCGGACATAAACTCGTCGTTGGGCATAAAGCCGCAACGATTCACTGTGGCCCACCTGAAGAATTTTGTAAAAGGGGAGGTTTTAAACCATTTTAAGGCTAATTGTTGAAAGCAGTATACAAGTAAGCGAACAATTTTGTGAGAATAGTTTGCAAACTAAATCGCTGTGAAAAAGTGAAAAAATAAATTAATAACTCCATCGCTGTCACCAGTGTCGAAAAATAAAGATGTCAATGAAGTCTAATCGCAGGAAAGCTCGCCCGACAACCGTTTTACACAATTACGCCTTGGAACTTACAGCTTGTCTTATTTCAATATTACCTGTCCCCAATTAAAGACTCATTTACAACTTGATTGATTTAGGGTAACCCAGCATTAGGCAGAAGGCTCCTCCTACAGTAGGTTCCGACTGCAACTCTTGTAATACTAAATATGTGAGTATAATCGGCAGTCCATTCGTTTAGCGGTAAGAAAAATTTATTTCGACTCTTTTGGTGTGTTTTCGAAGACCGCAAAATTTACGAGATGGCGCTGCCATCGCATTAATTTGTTCAGGCTGTGATGTAAATTTTCATGTTCACGTTTCCCTCATTCTTCTGTTTACAATTTCCCTTTTCATATTTCCATCGTCACTCGGACTCGTATAGTGGAAGGGAAGTGAGGAGAGACAGCCAGCATTGCTGGCCGACATTGCCTTCTCGGTGAGCTGCCACCCTCTCAATTGATTGGACTCAGTTTTCACCTGAGTAAATTACGCTGGAGTTTTGCCAAGGAATTTGCTTTTGCGAAACTAAGAAAAAATAAAAACCCAACAACTACTGTAAACAAAACGATCACGTCTTTGCAGCTGCAAATCAAACTCAACTCACAACAACATAACCGGAAATCTCAACCATACGGGGGTGTATTGGATCAGTGTCCTAATTCTATTTGGGTTGATTTATAATTGCGATGCACACAGCGCTGGCTGGCTACTTCGAATCTTTTGTCTTCTATACCTGTGCACGGTGGGGTTTATTTTTAATTGGATGTTTTGAAAAATCATGCAAAGCGAAGATAGCTATTTTCGAAGGACGTACGAGAAATAAATTTATTTTGATTTGTGAGAACTTTGGCCGCGACAGGCTTAGGTTTTTTATTATAATGAACATGATGTCGGCGTCGCTTCGGTGGGTGCGCATGGTGACAATTGTTAATGGACGCAGGATGGCATCGTGCTATTATTTCTGTCGCGTCGGCCGGGAGACTTCTGAGATTAAGCGAATGCTAACAAAGTCCTCCTGGTTAAGTGGTAAAGCCATGACAGGTGCAAGTAACAAAATGTGCACAAGGTGCAATTTGTTTAAGGTTTTGGACAGCGATTAAGTGAATCTATTGGTTTTATTTGAACTGAACCGATGCGTTTTTTTTACTCCTTTCTTTATAACCCACTTCAACGAAAACGAGTTCCACCAGTCTACGAGCAAACATTTTTGCCAATGACTCGCGGAACAATACCTGTAGGTACCCAGCGTTACCGATGGACAACATTTTAAAGTCCCAAAAAAAGTGTCAGAGAATTAAAAAAGGTACCTAACCAATAAAAAGTAAAGTGCACGACTGCGTCGAACATAACATTCTCGTTCATCAAAAGTTTGGTTGGTAGTTTTCTTATTTTATTAAGTAGGTAGGTAAAAATCTGAGAACCGATGCTAGATAAAAGAAATGGGTGCAAATGACGTGGGAGTTTCTAAATGTGAAAGGAAGTGGCTGCGATTATTTTAAGGTGCATATTCAACAAGGTTGAAAACAGGGTAATATTTGCTAAAATGAAGCTTTGCGTAGCTGTTATTGCATTTTTATCGGAAGTGGGGGAGGTTATAACAAAAATTTAGCATAGATATGTGAAATTAGATTGGGAAGTATACGTAATTAAAAAAAAACTATTTTTTTTCGAATTTTTTGAGAAAAACTAAGTACGTATCTTATTTCGAATACTGATTTTATCTTTAATATGTATTTGGATCAAAGTCGTTTGAGCGGTTTTTGCAAAATTTGGCAGACAAAACAGTACCAAATATTGCAATGTTTAGTTTGAAAAATACTATTGCTTAACTCTTTAGCTGAAAGCCGAGTATAAGTTATTGTTCGGGATGTAAGCATTACTTGGTTTTTAGGGTGATTCGAATTGAAAATTAAGGACGCAATAATTTTGAAAACATCAATTTTACTCTACGTTTGCATTTTGGTCAAAATCATGCCGTTTTGAGGTAGGAACTGGGAAGAACTTTATTTTTCAAAAATGACTTTTTTCAAAAATCCATTTTACAATAATACAGAGAAAAACTGAGTTTTCCATTAAGTTAGAAATGACTATATTACCTTAGAAATTAATTTTTGTTACAATCGTATGGACCGTTTTCGAGATATGTCCAAATTTCAAAAGTACCGTTATTCGATTTTTTAGCGGAAAACTGAGTATGCAGCTATGTTTACCTCACCTACTGAAGCTTAAATATCAATTTTTGTTGAAAGCGTTGGAGCCGTTTTCGAACAAATCAAACTGGTATGAAAATTTTGTATGGGAAGTACCATTAATATTGAGGTTACCATGCAATAAAAAAACCGCCCCGAACTGTAAGCCCCAAAACTCAAAATCCGAAGTGTGAACGAAATCCGGGTATCCGTTTAGGCTGTAGGCCTCAAGACATACAGACAGACGGACAGAATTTTGCGACCCAATTTTTTGAGTTCGCCTATCATCGTAATGTCAGAATTGATTAACATCTCGAGTTCGAAATTTTGTACGAATACAATATCTTTCTCTAACTACGTAATGGAGAAAGTTAAAAATAACGAAGCAACGGAGCAAGTGCATAATCAATGACGGGAGGGCAATATAAGAACGAGGGAACAGAATGCCTCGCATTGGAATGAAGCAAAACCATACATATGGACAAAAAGGATATTTCCTTAAAAGTGTATGGGCAATGGGAGTTTTCCGACAGTTTTGAGTACTTTTTATGGAAATAGTAAGTCACTTTTATAAACGGGGGAGAAAACAGAGAATTTCCGAAAAGTCGTCGCCGGCGGCGCAGAGAAGAAAAAGTGGCTAAATGGCGACTAATGTCGACCATCGGCAACGCTGCCCATACCCAACGAATGGCTTACGAAGATTTGATCTCAAGAGGCAGGCAGATCTTCCGCCGGACACATTTCCCCTAAACCTCCCAAAATGCACATCGCCACCACTTACGGCAAAGCAGCAGTGACAACCATATAGACAAACCATACTGAGACCCCCAACTCACAATCCTCTTGCCGCTGGCCCCCTCAATTTTTTTTTCAAATTCGCCATTTTGTTTTCCTATCGGTGTTATGTCAAAAAAGAATCCGTGTGACATGCAAAAACATACAAAAAAATACAAAGATAAATGCTGCCAACCGTGGGGAAATGTGAAAGAGTTCGGGAATACCATATTTTTATATTACTGAATGCCATTGTAGGCGAATAACTTGATTTGTTTGGTTAGTAAAACTATCTAAAGTTGATGTTCTATATACTAGAAACATATTAGAACAAACATGGTTGTGTATTTTCCGCTTTTGGATATCATTAACTTCGATTTCGTGTGTAAATTTTTCTTAAATAATGAAGAAAATTTGTTCAAAATGTTTTTATTTTCCCTCAACCAATCTACAATGTTAATTTTTGATGAATACTTTAAGCAAATGTAACGAACAATTCCAAATTTAAGGGATAAAATTCTATGAACTCGGCCAACAACTTTGCGCACAGCGGAAGTGGCTCATATTTTTTTGCGAGTGTGTTGAAGTTACGTGACATTTGTCAATACGATTTTCTATGTAACGGCGGTGCATGGAAATAATTCCACGGTCAATAACTTCACATGGGAAAAAACTTCACATCGAGTGGGAAATAATTTCACTTATTTTATGTGAAGTTATTTCCCACTGAATGTGAGCCATAACTTCACTTTTTTGTGGGAAATAATTTCTCTTAACACGCGACGACATTTATGTAAGCTCACAATTCATAAACAGTGGAAAATAAACCCCCCTGCTTGGGGTCACTGTTTAGGGGAGGGAGTAGGTTCAAGGGCGGGTGTATGTCAAGTTGTTTTCATAATGTTAGTTAAATTATACTAAAATCCATATAAATAATTCGATTTGGTTTCTGTTTTCCAGTTAGAATCCAAAAAATCTCAAATCGTTGGTGAGAAATAATTTCACAAAATTTGTGGTGAAGTAATTGACCACTTTTAGTGGGAAATAACTTCACATAAAAAAAGAGAAATTATTTCCCTCGCAAGGTGAAGTTATTTCCCTCCACCAATGATGGCATGATGAATCTCACTAAAGGTGGGTCGGTTTTAAAATTTAGCCAATAATGAGGCCTTTAATCGTTTTATTATTATTTCATAGCAAATAATGTAGGTCCAAGAAGTTTTAGGCGCTGCAAGACTCATTCCAGACTGTTTAAAAATAATTACATAATAAAATAATATTTGCTTTATAAGATAGAAAATCCATCCATGATTAGCGTGATGAAGGTCCAAGATGTTTCGAACACAGCCTTTTGTATGCAAGACACTTTCAAAGTTGTTATACCTGTTATTTTTAATCTCGAAAAAACAGGGTTTTTCACATAAAACTATTAACAATCGCGCCCCCAGTAGAAAACGCAAGACACTCACATTTATATAAAAAGGGTTTTCCAATAAGAGGTGTCATTTTGGTATTCAAAGAAAAATAGCATTTTTTGAGGTAAATGATCGGATGTTTATTTCATAATAAAGAGGAAGGTATGCCGTTAATAATGCAAAACAACATCCGCCAAATGGCCACCACGAGCACGCATACAGGACCATATCCTTTTCATGACATTTTCCATAACCAAATCGCAAAGTGGCTGCCCTTTGTCCTTGATAGCCTCACGAATTTGATCTTTGAGGTCTTGAATCGATGCTGGGCTGTTGGCGTAGACCTTATCTTTCACGTGGCCCCAAAGGAAGAAGTCTCAAGGTGTTAAATCAAAAGATCTCGGTGGCCAATTGTGATCACCTCATCGAGATATAGTACGGTCCGGAAACTTTTCCCGTAAAAGATCAATGGTTTCGTAGCTTGTATGGCACGTAGCGCCGTCTTGTTGAAAGTAAACGTTGTCCAGATCAATACCATCCAACCCCGACCATAAAAAAATCATTAATTATCGACGACCAAAAAATGCTTTAGTTTTGCGAACTGTGACTACAAGATTTTTACCATTTTTGTAGTGAATTTTAATAATTTCAATGCGTTGTTGAAGCGTTTATCGTTCCATTTTTAGTAATGGAGTAGTTTCTACTTGTCAAATGTCAAACAATAAAAGCTTCAAAAGTGACAGCTACCGAAATAGCGGGTCATTCACACTAACACCTCTTATTGGAAAACCCTTTACATAACTAGTAAAGAAATTTTTTACTTTAAAAACATTTTTTTTTGTATTCGCCCCCAAAAATTACTATGGACTTTCGGAGTAGATGAAGAACTGCCTGACTTGGCTAAATTTTGAAAATCCGTAGGTTAGCTTTAGTCTATGTTGAAGAATATTTCGGTGGGTCATGTAGATGCGAAAGATATCTCGGTCTTTCTTTTGTGAAATTGTGATAAGAGTTTTTTATCTGAGACTAAAAATAAACAGTCTTATACATATGCATTTTTATATTTATATATTTGTGACCTTAGAGATAATTACCAAATTATTTCGAAAACTGTTTTCTTAGAAATTAAAAAAAGATCTGGCAGGCCGATAGCTGCGTGCAAAAGGTCTTGCACCTTCATAATTCTTATCAACGAGGGGTATTCTATCTTCCTTAGCAAATCTCATTTGTTTATGTAAAATAGTCCAATTACGATTTTAAAACAGTCTGGCACAAGTCTTGCAGCGCATAAAATGCCATGGACCTACTTACATATTGGCGATGAAATAAAATAAATTTTACATAATATATAATTAAACTAACATTGACTGGTTACATCAATTATTTCAGTTTTAGAAAAACACGGTTTGTTAACATAGTATTATTGATTAAAGCTGGGATCATTAACTGGAGGGATTTGGTTTATAACACCAGCTTTACAACATCCTTCAACTCATATACTTTTTTCCGGTTATATTTGAACCCAAAATTTGCTGTGTGCTCTTAGACTATAAGATTCCACTAACAAGCCTATTCAGTTAGTCCGTGGAAACAGTGGTTGGCAAGAGTTTTCCTTCGTTTGTGCTGAGATTGTTTTCTGAATTTTTAGCAGAGGCGATTGGTAGAAATCACTTGCAACCCCATTCGCTGTTGTATCTTGTACTCCTTCTCTTCATAGAGACTCCTCTTTACTGGGTCGCCTTATTTATAAAATTTAAAAAAAAAACACCTCACTGAAAATAAAGCCCTGGGTATATTTGATAAAAATTAGGCTCGATTCAACAATTCTTTTCTCAATATACGTCCAACAAAATGTTTCAATCAAATTGACAAAATCTTAATAAGTTTTATCTTGACTTAAAACATTTGTCGTGATAACAAAAAAATTGTTATGATAAAAAAAATTGTTTATTTGTGTGTATGAAATTTGTTTGTTAAACTTACCATAATGCTATTGATTTTGCGAAGAAATTTATCAATTTGACCTTTATATTTTTTGTTAAATTAACAAAAAAAAGTTGTTAATACCATCGAAATGATGAAGAAAAAATAAAATAAATAATAATAATAATAATTGGTTGTCATTTTGTTAAATCATCGGCAAAATATTGTCGAATATACAGAAATAATCTGTCAGTACTATAGTTGTCTTTTGTTGAATCTAAAAGAATATTGCTGTGTGTATTGAATGATAAGTTTAGAACTATAGAAATTACATAACATTATTTTTACTGGGGGCAGATTCCGTATACCAACGATCGTCTAAACGATACCGTTCTTGAAACTTTGATTACCAAAATAAGTCATATTCTGCCCGAATTTTTTTGACAAACGTCAGCTGTCATTATATTTGTGTAAAATGAACTGGATTAAGCTCCCAAACTTTTAATTTTAGCACTTAATTACTAGTTTTGGAGGTCTATCGTTTCGACGATAATCGTTTGAAAAGTTACGGAATGACTGACGCCCTATTCCACAAAACAAGTTATCAACTTTTCACTTTGCAATTATCAAATTTTTCGTCAATTTGCAAAACTTTATGTTCCACAGAACTATAAAATTTGATAGGTGATAAGTTGATAAATTGAAAGTGTAATTTGCAAAGTATTTCCATTTTTTATATTCTCTTTGCAATTTCTGTTCTACGTACGTTCTCTTGTGCAAAGTGCAAAGTTAATATTGCAAAGTGTAATTAGCAAGGACTTTGCAAATAATTATGCTGTTTCGTTACACAAAACCTGTAAACTCTATTTTTGCAAAGAAAATTTTGATAAGTTTGTCAAAAGTTTGCAAGGTAAACGATCGCTTTACAAATTCATATTGTTATAACTTGTGAAGCTTTCAAAAAATTTAGACGTGAGTTTTTGTTCGACGATAGTGAAGACGCGGTTATAACAAGAAATTATAGTGACCGAATTCATACGGGACTTCAAACGTTTAATTTTAAAGAGTGCTAAAGTTTAAATCAAATTCAAGTTGATTTCCTTTTAGATAAAATTGGAGAAAAATTAAAGCACAATTCACCTTATTATCTAATTAATTAACCTCCAAAATTAAATGTAAACTGAAATAAATGTTCCAAATACAATAATTTCATAAAAAAATACTTCCTTTATTTGAAAACTAGGATATAAAATATTTTTTTTTTCTTTGATCAAATGTAACGCTGCAAGTTTTTTTTTCATTTTTATTTTGCGGCTCATTTTAACAACTTCTATTTATCAATACAAAGTGAAAAGTGATATGACAGAAATGCAAAGATGATAAAATGCTTTGTGGAACACTTTTGCAATGCACACTCACTTTGCAGGAGAGCGCAAAGACTTTGCAAAAATTTGCTAGTGCAAAGTGAGATTTGCAAAGAATATTGTGGAACAGAAACACTTATCAGTTTGCCAAAAAAATTAATTTGATACGTGCAAAGTGAAAAGTTGATAATTTGTTTTATGGCCTGGACAACATAGAAAATATCAAATTATGCCAAAATATAAAATTAAAACATTACAAAATTAAAAAATTAAAAAAAACTTTTACTTTTAAGACATAATGATACCGAATGTCTCTATTTAACTTGAAAATAAAAAGATCCGCTACACATTAAGTACCGACAACGATGTAGTCATCTCCTTTACTATTTAAAGTTGCGTCTTTTAGTTTCGGTTAAAGAATCCGGGAACATAGCGTTGAAGTAAAATTTGATCTATTTAACTTAAGATAATAAAATGCATATTAAACAATCCTGTATTACCAAATTGGAATTATTACCAGTTTATATCTAAGCGGTCGTTTACATGTTGTACATTTTTCCTGTCCTCATCCATAAACGGATTTACTTACTTTTAAAATGTTGAACTCACTTTCTTAGGAAATTTGTATGCACATTAACAAACTACTTTACTTCGCGTGTCATATAATAAATGAAGCCATCAAAAGCATTGCATTGAAATGATTGCTCTGTTTAAATTGTATTTTTTTCAATTCAATACTTGTATGTGAAATCTGCAACCAAAAATGTTCATTACAACAGAATGTTTGTGGGATTTAAATCTGTATTTTGTTAGGCTAACAAACATTTTGCATAAGTTTTGTCAATTTCACAAAAGTGATTTTTGGTTATGTTTTAATGGATAAACAAAAACTTTGTTAATTCAACCATAAAATTGTTCAATTGATACAACATCGATTTATTAAACTGAAAATTGTGTTTTGTTAATCTGACAAAGTAGTTTTGTAGTAAATGTTCTATCCGTTTGACAAAATATCGTTCAAATTGATAAAACTTAAGTTAAATTTCATTTATTATTACAAAATTTTTTTTCTGTTGAAATTTTGCAATCGAATTTTGTCAATATTACCTGGTACTTTATTTTCAGTGTTCACACTAATAAAAGTGGGAATTTTTGCACCTGTAGTTTGTGTTTTCAATATCCAGAAACATAGCCAACTACAGCATTCTTGGAAGTGCTCCAAATCAGTCATCACTCATTACGGTTTCACTCACTTTCTGGTCCCGTGTTCTTGTCAAATATAAAAGACCTCAAAATTAGTTGCATGAGTCACACGATCTTTTTTATTTATTTATACTTGCCGTAAGAACGTTCAAATTCCATAGGTGTAGCTATAGGTATCCGAAGTCTTTAAGTCCACCTACTGGCAAATCACTTATTGAAATCAATGCAATTGCACGTCCCATGTCAAATTGCGATACATTATTCGCCTAAAGAGGGATCCCAATCCCACCATCTGCCCAAGCCCACCAGCCAGCACATATCCCCAGCGCACACTCTCACCCACTTGCAACAGTTCAATTTTCATTAGGGAATTTTCTGAATTATGACACGTGATAGATGCCGAAATTTTAATTGCGTTTGACAGACATTGTGCGGCAGCATCAACTATATGCAATGGTAGACAAAGTCATCTCACACACAGTCTATGGTGGTGCATCACAGCGCACACAGCAGCCACCCCTCGTTTGGGATCCCTAATGAGAGGATTACGCATACCTAGCACATTTCTGGCTGGGTCATCGAAATTCAATAGAATCGCAACATCGCCCCATGGAGGCGGGGATGATTGGGTAGATTTATGCACGATATGGGCCGAGGAAATTTATAATTACGGCGCATTCGCTGGACAGGTTGAAATTTTCACAGCTAATAAATTAATTGCCTGAAATCAAGTGAAATGATTCAGAGTCGCGAATTGTGTCAGGATGAGGATGCTGACGTGCATAATGCCGGTTGTGGTTCGAGGAGAATCTACGATGCCGAAATTAATCGGAAAACAACTGTCTGTCTTTATTAGAGTCTTTAATTCTGATCCGGATGCGGAAAGGATGCGGGGCAGGAACTACGAATAAAAATAAATATACTTGATGCCTTGGTTGCATGTGACATGGTGGTGGCTGAGGTCGGGTGATGACATGCCATCCGAAACTGTTGTAGGTAAATAAAATCGTGCGGTTTTTTCTTGATAGTCCTTAATATAAGTTGGCTAATTATTTCATTCAACGAAATCGTATTTGTTGGGCGGAAGTTTTAAGGATTGTTAATGAGCAAGTACAATTCTATTGTGTCATGCAAAGCAGCAATTTCCCACCTGGGGAAGGGGTTAGGCATCCTGCGGATTCGGTATTTGTAATAGCAAAGTTCGTATAATGACACAGAATGATAGATTTGACAATTTATGTTCAGTTGAAAACAAATGTTTTTGCTGAAAGAAAAAGGGGAAAACAGTCTTCAAATGCTGGAATCACTGTCTGGAAATATAAACACTGTTAAAATAATATGTTTATTTTATGTTTAAATAAGTATGCACCACCCTCTGTGGTGAATTCTTTAGTTTCTTGCTTATTATATACAAGAAATCCTCTCTAGAACTCTCTTTGCTTTGCTTATAGTTAATCATATAGTTTTTCTGCATCTACTTGTTAGCGTTTAAGTTATATTGAAATACAGTTCCTTTTGAATCATCAAAGAAAGCGCTCGTTTCTCTTATTGTAACAAACACTATACTGAAATAAAGAAGGAGAAGACTTGTTATCACTTTATCTTCATTTTTTTTACCCTTTTCACCGTACTCAAATTTCCACTTAAATTCCCTCGATACTTCTATGTGAAAAGAATTTAACTATTAAATGTAAAATTTGTATTACACGGAGAGAAAATCAAATCAAATTAATTACCGTCATTTTTGGTACTAGAACACTTTTCCAAAAGGCGACTTACAGGCGTGCTCTTTTTTATGGACGGTGTGTTTATCAACAAATGTTGAAATGTAGAAGTTTTGATGAAATTTCCGCAAAAATTTATTTTTCTGGTCAGATACCTGAAATTCCCACGAAGTTGACGCGTTTTTCCTTTTTCCACTGAAGCATGAAGCACGAACATGATATAGAAATACTGATCAGATCTAATAAAATCCACCCCTTAGGAAATTAACAACACACCACGAAAACCACACGAAACAGAGCAGAACAACAATCAACTCGTATTTGAATTTTTTTGTAGATCAGTCTCTGGACGGAGGAAGAAGATAAATGATACATAGCTCAAAATACTCAGAGCGGTATCGCCTCAAAGTAGTTTCAAGCTTTAGATTAATGAATATAATGGCAAGTTGAATAAGTTTAGGTAGAATGAAGCAAATAATTCTATTTGGAAACACCTTCTAGCTCCTAGGTTTAGAATGCAATGCTAGGTTGGGAAGTATAGGTATATTATTGTTCAAGTAACTATGGTGAACGATTTTATCTAAAATAAAATCATATATACAAGGTGGCGCCTAATTAATCACCCAATCGGAAGATGTTATAATTTTTGCAAATGGCGTCATACGTCAATTATATTTGACATTTGTAAACTAGATAGCTGCAGTATAAAAAAGGCAGGCAATAGAGCGCTAGCGCTGGTAGCGTAGGGATTCGTCTTTCTATCCATATTACTTCCAATATCTTTGGAATATTTTCGTTTACAAAACAAGTCTTTCAAAATACCAGTTTCACTAAGAAAAAGTTATATTTCTTTTAATAGTTCATTAATTTTTTTTCCGGTTGTAAGCACCAAGCTCATCTGTTAATTTTATTAACAACAATTTCATCAAAGTTGCGTAGGTAAATGCTGTATAAATTCCTACAAGATGGTTTCAAAAATCATTTTCATCGTGTTTATTTCTTTACCGCGCACTTTTGCATTCGGAAAACTTCGCTTTTCAAATGAGAAAAAGTTGGGGGTTTTTAAAAATAAGAACAGCCAAATCTGGGGGTTTTTCAGATTTATGTGGGAGGAGATATTCTGACCATCTGGCAACGCTGCGGAGTAGGGTAATAAAAGCGATAAAAGAGCTCGGACGAAGTGAGCGTTACAGCAGCCGTCTTGGATGAGTGTTTTAAAATACTTTCCGTTCTAGGATGAGCATCATTATTTTAAGCATTTACTGAGCTTCATGAAGATTCGCCTTGCAAGCATAATTACCATTTGTTTGCTGTTTGTTGATTCATGTTTGATGAAGTTGCAATGGAATTGAGGTCGTTTTCTAAACAACAAACAACCATTAACCAAATCAAAATGGCGGTTAAAACAAAATCAGTTGGTCAAAAACAAGAAAATTGTAAAATTAGGTCTCCGATTACCTTGCATCTGGTATATATTTTTAGAAAATGGATTGCTTCTCCCTCGTAATCGATATTGTATGAGTGCATGGAGTGCGTTTTTGGCAACTGAAGTCGATCAATTCTTTCAAATAGAGTGATATCTGACCATGACAACTTTTTAGTGGCGAACTGAAGGAGTTTTATTTTGAAGACTTTTTGTCTCTACAGGATGACGCAACATATACCGTATACCTCGTGCATGAATCGCTCTTTTTTGTCAAAACGTTATCGCTTTTAATTTGCCGATTTGACTTTATTAGACTCCTTCTTCTGTGGTTATGCAAAGTGTCTTGTCTGGTCCACCCTATCACAAATTCCTGAGAGCCAAGATTCGTCATTGAAGGCCGAGTTAGAGCCCGATCAAAAGGGAAAGGTTACCCAAAAAATCCTCAACTCCGCAAAAGTTGCCTGGACAACTGGAGGTCATATATCAAGGCATCCTGCCTGAGCCACAAATCTGCTGCTACCTCAATAGACATATATTTACAAGGTGGCGCAAAATGAATCACCCCTACGGAAGATGTTATAATTTTTGCAAATAGTGTCGTACGTCAATCATATTTGACATTTGTGAATTAGACAGCTGGAGCGCTATACTCCGCAAGAGCGTGGAATAATTGTGCGACGAGGCGCATTTCCACGTAAGCGGTTACGTCAGTAGGCAAAATCTTCGTTTCTGGGGCACTGAAAATCTGCTTTTGATGCACGAAGAGCGATTACATCCACTTAAAGCTACTGTGTGGTGCTGCGTTCACGCGGGAGGAGTGATTGGGCCGTATTTTTTTGAGGACGCCAGCGAACGCTACTAGGCCGTGATAAACGACTTCTTACTGCCGGAATTTGATGAGCGCGGCTTGGTGAACATGCGGTTTCAACAAGACGGTGCAACCGCAAACACAGCGCGTGCCCCAATGAATATTGTGAAGGAAGCGTTTCCTGGTCGCGTAATCTCATGTTTTGGCGATTTGGCATGGCCAGCGAGATCGCCCGATTCAACCATCCCAAACTTCTTTCTTTGGGTCTATTTGAAGTCGCGGGTTTATGCCAACAAGCCTCAGACAATCGCAGCCCTTAATGAGAATAAGCGGCTGGAATGCGAATAGTTGCCACCCGAAAGTCATGGAAAATGCGATAAAATGGGCGCAAATGTGTATCAAAACTGGCGGCAGCCACTTGACAGAAGAAAATTTAAAGGTCCATATAAAGATTTCCATCACTCAAAACTATTTTTTAACTTTTTCCATTTCGTAGTAAGAGAAAGATATTCGGCCTTACTAACAACCAAATTAAGACTCTACTTTAGGGCAATAGTCGAAATTAAAATAAACTGTGTACCAATAATCAAGTTATCTTTGACTTTAAGATAATCGAGACTGTAACTTTCGATCCGAAGAAAGTCGAGTCTAACCCATTATTAAAGTTTAAACGTCAGTCTTTGTAATAAATAAATATGAAATATGAAATGGACTGCAAATAAAGAGAAGCCGCAGCTTAAATTGGACGCAGGCAAGGCGAGAACTATTACCTAGTTGACTGTGTCAAACCATTGGCTGATATCATTGATAGCAAAATTAACAATGCTGCAATGATACAGTCAAAAAACCAAGCAACCATCTTTTATATTTCACTCAAAATACGCCCAACTGCCAATTTCAGCAAATTATTTGAAAGCGCAGAAACAAATTATAACGCTTTTGAGTTATACTGTTATAATTTTGCTATAAAGTCGGATGTAGTTAAAGTTCCGATTACTTTGATTGTTGGTACCTAGAAATTAAAAGTCGAAACTATAGTTAGTAAAAATCGAGTAACGGTACTTTTGAAATTTGGACATATCTCGAAAACGGTCCCTACGATTGTAACAAAAATTCATCTCTAAGGTAATATGGTCATTTCTAACTTAATGGAAAACTCAGTTTTTCTCTGTATTATCGTAAAATGGATTTTTGAAAAATATAGTTATCCCTAGTTTACCTCAAATGATTTTGACCAAAATGCAAACATAGAGTAAAATTGATGTTTTCAAAATTATTGCGTCCTTAATTTTCAATTCGAATCACTGGAAACGATCACTTTAAAAACTGCTCATATCTCGAAAGCCCCATATTCGTTTTCGATAAAACCCTTAAAACCAAGTAATGCTTACATCTCGAAAAAAAGATTTGCAAATGTCTTTGAATTTCAGTCAGACTCGCACTAAACGAGAAAGTTTCGTGCGACCCAGTCGTGCACTTTATTTTATTTATTAACAAATTATAATTCAAAAACAAAATTCCACGAGGATGACCCTGTATAATCATCTTTTTCCAGTATTGAACAATAAGAAGCAAGTTCAAAATGTTGCACAATTCAAAATAAGTTATAACTTAAATAGAAACCGGATCTTGTATCTTTTCCTAACACCGTTTCTATATAATGTAATTTATTGGGTTTTGAATTTAAAAAGGTTTACGAAACCATGCGTAGGTATAGCGTATTTTTGGCGGCATTTCTAATTGTTTGCTGACAGTGCTGCGAGATTTACCGTAGTTCTTGCTGTCGATTTCGATTGCAGAAAATCTACAAACACCGAAATGTCCCAACTTGCCGAATAAATACGTTCCCCATATTCAATGAAGTTGACTCTAGCCAATTTCCATTGATTGTTTACCTCAATATTAGCATTCTATTGCAACGCATGCGTTCCGCGTTTGTTGACATTCTGTGTCAACATTGCAGAAAATTGTAATCCAACACGTGGTCGACCGGCAACATAAACAAAGTCCAATATTCTCCTGTCTGTAACTGTCTACATCATTACCAGCTCTGTAACATCAATTGCGTTATCTTACTTAATTACAAAAAAAATACTTTGTAATTTTTCAGATATAATAAAATATATTTGATAAATATCAACCGACCAATCACATTGCAGAAACAATGTTTTGTATCAGGCGAATACGTTCCACTGGCAACATCAACCCCCCGGCAAGTCGATGCATTCTGCAAAATATCCCCAAGTGAACATGCTGGCGTGTAGCTACGAAATTCCCCGGTAGGCGAAAGATGTTGATAAAGATTTCCCGCCAGTTCTTCAGCACTTACACAAACCCAACCACCAGAAACAAAGTGGCAGCAGTGAAAGGCTGAATGGTGCATTTATGTGTCAGGTGGCGCGTTAACTTGTGTTAGTGAAAAATGAAAATCATCCCCATGTGGATTTTTCCCTTTTACAACGGAAAACTGCTGGCTGCGTCGTCGTCGTCATTGTGTTGTTGTTTTTGTTAGATGGTTCGTCTGTCTTCTGCATCGAGCACGAGTCTATGGCCGGCACCGGCATCAGAGGATAAAAATGTGAAAATCTTGTGGCACTGCCACTAAGCCGCCACTATATCGTGGGCGACTGAATTCCAATTCAGTTGGTGCAGACTTTTTCATGCGAATGGACGTGTATTTGTCTCACGGGAAGTGACGCGTAAAGAATAATTTTCATTTGTTTCCAACAACAGCAGCAGCTGCCGTAGAATATAAAAGAAAATAACCAAACTCGCTGTTCTTCGTTTTATTGTTTTTAACACTGTGTGCCAGTTGGTTATTTATATTTTTATTACATTATATCTCTAATAAGAGAATCAGGCGGGTTTTGAAAAAAAAAATTATTGTTTTGTGGCGAAATTGCAGTTTTAAGTGAAAATTATTGTTGACAAGTTTTGGGAAAAAAATAAAATATTCTGTTTATCATCAGAAAGTTGCAAAAAAAAGTGCAAGTTAACAATATTTTTGTAGTGGAAGATACAAAGTTTGTCTGTTTTAAATTGTTGTCAAGTGTGTTTCAGATGGGTTTGGTCCAACTGCTTGGACGAAAAAGTAAGTCTTAGAGGTTTTAAATTTAAACGAGGAAGTAAAATCATATTCTGCCGTTGCCAGGGTGAACAAGGATTGAAAGCTTAGCTAGGAATTCGATATAACCCACGAGTATCTTACTAAGTAAATGGCAAATTATTGAAGTCAGATTTATTACAAATCAAGCTGCATTTTTACAACGAGGGCGATAACTTTTGGAATGGAAGAGACTGACATTTTCTGTTTGCAAAATTGTGCCCAGTTTCACTCAGTCAGGTAGGTAGTAACAAGTCTTTTTGGAAATAATTTTAAATCAGTTACACTGTCTAAAGTTATTTTTAAAATAGGCAAGACTGTTAATACATACCGCAGTGGAATAAAATGCTGTGGGTTTCGCTTAATTATGCACAAACACTGTTTGTTTGATGATCAGATTTGCTTAAATAAGTTAGAAGAAGAAGAAGAATTAACAAAACGATTAGAGAAAAGCAGCGGGAACAGTTTATGTTTTTCAAAGACGATTTCGTAAAACATACAATAGGCGTGTTTTTTTGAGCTTCGATCTCAGCATAGCAAAGTAAAGTAGGATTTTCAGCACGCGATTACAACAAATACAACTGAGTCTCGAAGTGTCAAGTAGAGCGTAGTTGTTGTAATTGAATGATGAAAATCCTACTTTACTTTGCTTTGCTGAGATCGAAGCTCAAAAAAACACGGCTAACACAAGTTTCTTAAAAGTTGTCTGCTCATAATTTTAGGGTACATATTTTTTTTCTTTAAATATACCTACCACTCGGTGATCTTTATTAAATCCCAACATCCATGCCCCAATTCTGGCAACAAAACATTTAAAAAAAAAACGTGTAAACCAATAGATTTACGAACACTTTTAAACAAATGAGGGACACGAGCAAATGCCGGCTTACTGTACTCTGGCGAACACAAAAATGCGCCTAATCTTCCCTAGAAATATTCTTCTTAAGCCGTTTGGTCTTGTGACAAACAACAGAACCATAATCCTTTGCTTTCGTAATAGGAACATAGTCAACAACATAATTGTAGCAACAGCATTTTAGTAACAGAGAAGCAAAATAACTTTGCAGGCCTAGTTTCTGTTCCAGCCAGCAACAGAAATGTCAGACCGTGCTGTATTGTATCTATTTTTGCTTTGTATTGACGAATGGAGGCTAACCCCTGGCATCGCATCGGTAGGTTGCTATAGATATTGACAATTGGTATGTACTTCTTTGAAAAAATGAAGAAGTTATTTTGAGAAATTCTGTACTTCCATAATTCAAAATATAAGAAAAAAGCTAATTTTATAACAGAAAAACAACATCTTAAAAGTGAGTGCGATTAGTGCTGATATAAAAGTGAATAGTAAGTTTTTATTTTTGTAAAAAAATGCAGAAAACAATCCGAGCTCAGCATTGTGGCGTTCCTCAATACAATTTATATCGTAAAGAGGGAATTATCTAGTACCATCTTCCAAAAGAAGTTCGGAGTTCTAAGGTTCTTTTGATTAAATGGGGTATTGTGCGATCAGTATCCACCGCTGATGTTGCTGGGCTAATTTTTTCATTTTAACTTCATGTGGCTTTAATGAAATTGATGATGCAGCTACCACCAGCCCAGTTACTTCATCTACGGATGGAGGTGGGGAGAGGCCAATGTTATGTATCCAGCCAGCTTTGACTATTTCTTCGCCTTCCCGGATAGACCTTTTAACACTACTGGAATAGTCAATTGTTTCGCAGAGCGATATTGTGACTTCTAAGCTGGCAAAGCCTCAAAGCAAGCAACTCTGTAAAAATCATAATTAGCACACCTTTTTTAAGATAAAAAGCAATCAAAATTTATTTATTATTTGTTTAAATTACATTCAACAGACTTTTGTGCTAATTTTACCAGATAAAACACTATACAAATTTCGGAAAAATAGTACTCAGACTTGCAAATTAATTAGATGAATAATGAATTTTCTTACACGAAAACACACGTATTCCTTATCCAAGTCATTTGCAAAGCAAACAGACGTCAAATTTCTATAGGTCTCTACATATTCCTTTTTTATCCACGAGGTGTCGCAGGAAAACTTTTCCACTCGTCAATAGTTGAGCGAGGAAACATATTTTGTAGAACCGGGAGCGACAAACAAAAAAATTATAACAGAAGTATTCTTTAACTAAACAAGGGACATACACAAAAATATAATTAACTGTACACAACGGTATTAGTTTCTAGAGGCACCAACCTTGACAACTTTTGTCATAAATTGTATTTGTTTGTGAATACTTTTTGACTAAATTCTGACTTGAAATCGATTGGCGAACATCTTTTCCCAGGATCACGAGAAGACGATTCTTTCTTCCAATGGAAGGGTCTCAGAAGTGATATCGTTTTCGACTCCGGACATAAACAACCAAGAAAAGTAATTGCATGAACTGTTGATTTCTGACAGCCATTTCTCCATACATATTCTTTTTTGGAAAGAACATATTGTGTTTCGAAATTGAACCTGAAGTGAATTCCTGCAGGACTACCAAATATTAAATACAATTAAATACAACGCATTTTTGTCGTTACTTACTTCTGTCATACCCTAAGGATCGCGTTGGGACTTTATAGTGCCTAGTGACGTCTGAGACCTTAATATCTCATACCCCTTTTTACCTAACTTACGCCACTTTCAGTTATGTTTCTGTTTCATTCATTTGAACAACTCTATATCACAAAGTGGTCAACAGTTTGTCGGAAATGACACATTAGGCGTTTTTATTTTTTAGTTCAGAGCACAACCTGAACTGTTATACAAAAAGTCAGTGTTTCTTTTTTAGCTCAGATACATCAGAGCTCAGAAATTGTGTTTCTTGTTTCGTTCAGAGCACGATCACGAGCATCCTGAGTGAAAAGCTGATTAAACACTTCCAGTCACGTTTGACAGAAAAAAAACACGATAAACAAAATAGTTGAAATGGCGGACGAACCTTGTTGTTCTGCAACTGAATATTAACCAATTTAATAAATAACAATTAATAAATATTCAATCAATTTTGTTTCATAAATACCTCAGAACAATCTGAGCACGCTCGCTTCAGAGCGCGCTCATAATGCTCGAGCTCGGTTCGGTGAACTTAAAAAGAAAAACGCCTATTGCATTGCGAATAAAACGCCCATTTAATCTAAAGTTTAGAAAATTTGTTCTGTTCAAACCTACATCGTAGCCTTATGGTCTCAATATTTACGTTCCATGTTAATTATCGCTTTTCGAAAATAGCAACATCTTAAAAAATGTCCCTTATTAATAAATATTAATATTTTGTCTTACGCAGACAAATAGAAAAATGTTTAAAATGTGCTGCGAGAAGATGTTTTATTTAAATTGGTTGTTGTCTTATATGGAAAAGTGCACGCTTAGGTGTAACCTAACGTGGCTTATTATTGGGACAAAAAATCAATCTGTTTTGATCTAAATCACTTTTGATGTTCCATTGGGCAAAAAAATCAATCTTTTTTGATTCGGATCACTTTTTGCAGATGTTGATATTTTTTCAGACTTACACGTACTACCACCAATGCCAATAAACTTTGCACAGCTGTCTTACTTTATTTTAAGAAGTTTGCTTTTAAAACGAATGCGCAAAGTTTCGTGAAAACCCAAATAACGAAATACGTAAATAGCCAATGGATACAATTTTGGAGGAACTAAAGGGTTTTTCAACAGGGACGCTACAAAAGTAGAGCGACAGGGACAGCAAACGACGCCGAATTTCTTGCCGCTCTTTTGACATTTCTAGTGGAAAAATTTGAATCCACAGGCACAGTACAAAATGTTCCCGTGCCAGTGAGACAAAGAAGTGCTCGTAGTGTCGAGAATATTGCTGCCGCTGAGGCTTCAGTTGAAGAAAGCCCAAATGTGTCTCTCACACGTCGTTCTCAAGCGTTGGGCATCTCTGTGACGTCGTTGTGGCGAATTTTGCGAAAAGATCTTGGCCTACATCCTTACAAGATTAAATTGACGCAAGAACTGAAGCCGCTTGACCACCAGAAGCGTCGTATGTTCGTGAATTGGGCTGAGCAACAACTTGAAAATGATTCGGATTTTCATCGAAAAATCATCTTCAGCGATGAGGCTCATTTCTGGCTGAATGGCTTCGTCAATAAACAAAATATGCGGTATTGGTCAGGCAGCAGTCCACACGTACTCCATGAGTAATCATTGCATCCCGAAAAAATTACGGTTTGGTGTGGTTTATGGGCCGGCGGCGTCATTGGGCCGTACTTCTTCCGTGATGATCAAGACCGGCACGTTACTGTGAATGGGAATCGCTACCGTTCAATGATAACCAAATATTTTTGGCCCCAATTGGATGATATGGACTTGGAGGACATGTGGTTCCAACAGGACGGCGCCACAAGCCACACAGCGAATGTCACAATCAATTAATTGGAAACCAAGTTTGGAGAACGTGTTAACTCACGAAATGGTCCAGTCGGTTGGCCGCCTTGGTCGTGCGATTTGACGCCGTTAGACTATTTCCTGTGGGGCTACGTCAAGTCTATGGTCTATGCCAACAAGCCAGCGGCGATTGATGAACTTCGTACGAATATCGAACGTGAAATTGCAGCAGTATCGGCCGATTTATGCTTGAAAACCGTCGAAAATTGGGTTCAGCGTCTGGACTTCTGCAAGCGTGCCCGTGGTGGCCATGCAAAAGAAGTCGAGTTCCATACATAATGGCATCGAACGTGCTTTCACAGGAATAAAGAATTTCATTGATATCCGAAACATTGATATTTGTTTTATTTAAAAAAACTTTTGTAGCGCTCTTATTGAAAAACCCTTTATTATCTTCATCGTCATTTTCGTCATCTGAAGACTACGAATACAAAAACTCCTCCATTTGTATCTACAACAGGGGACACATTTTTCAAGTCGATACCCACATTTGTATTTTTTCCAAAAACGAATAAAATTTGAACAGCCGATATGGTCGCATGTTCCATGAGCCGCGTAAAATCTGACATCTGAAAAAAAAATCTGGTGGTCCCAATGAAAAACGAAATTTGTCAACTAATGCCACTTTACTAAATCACCAAATAGAAAAAAACAACTTGGCAGCACTTATAAAAATTACTTGCACCATATTACCATTTATTTTGATGGATAGAGTGTTTCGCAAAGCCCATCCCCTCACTGATGGGCTATCTTTTTGTTCAAATGTCAAAAAAAACTTTTCCCATTACTTTAACCTCTCTTCTTTTACCTAAAACATGTGATAAACATCAGTTTTCAATTCTAAAATCTTTTTATTCTGTTTTTTGGACTTTATTGTAAACTTTTTAGTAATTTTTTAACAAAATCATGCTACAGCCATACAGTTTTGTTGTCCTACAAGTTTTTTAGTTGCCACTTGGTTTTTTCTTCTTCATATTTGACACTGACGCTGTCGCGAACTACGCTGTTGCGAAAAGTGAAAGAGAAATAAATAACAAAGCCTACTTACTCTTTAGTTTTACGCTTTTTAATGCGTAACTATTTTTATTTCGACAAGAACAAACTCATAGGTCTGTTCAGTTCGATAAAATTATTCGCTCACCGCAATAAAAAATAACCCAAAAGTAGAGCCACATGACACATGTTTGCAAAATGTGCATTTTTCTTAGGTGCGAACATTCAAATATCAAATGTCAACAGAAAAAGGTAGAAATTAATATTTAAGGGCAAAAGCGTAATTGCTCTCCTTTAAAAAGTTTGCTTCGTTTCCTGCTTTCTATTATAAACAAGACAAAGTAAACAAAAAAATTAAATATATGTCACCTATGATTACGGTGACCATTCGTTCTCTTTTTGAGAGGACAGTCCTGTTTTTCCCTATACTATGTCCCCTCTGATTTTTTACTAAAAGAAGACAATACATTGTCCTCTTTTTTCCAAAATGCCGTCTTTTTCCCTAAAGACCATTTTCCTACTATAAGAAATATGCGAGATTGTGAGTACCTTCTTAATTTTTACAAAGCTGGTAATTTTGTATTGATTTTCAAAGACCAAGTCAATTCCTTTTATTAAACCTGTAAAAGTTTAAAAATGTTGCTAGTTCAAATGCGCTTTAACCATTTTTGACCTACATACTTTTACTTAAAAAAAAGTCCTCTTTTATGTGATTGAACAAAAAGGTCACTGTACCTCTAATCGACTAGCCCAAAGTAATAGGGGACGTTCAAGTATCAATACTTTAGTCTGTCTGACAACTGGCTGACTTGATTCGTCTCAGTTTTGATTGGCCTAGATCGGTCACATCCGCAGCGCCTTCAATTGACTTTTATTGAGGCGAAGCCTCCGAATCTAGTCGAGAAATTCGTGACTAAGCAATAAGTTGACAGATCGCTTATGTGGCTGACGTTAGAAAAGGGACGCTACCAACCAAAATAGTTTTTGAGTTCGGGGTCCGGATCAATCTAGTTCGACTTAAGAATACTAGATTTTTGAATGTGCCCATTTTTTCGGGTTAATATTCACAGGGTTTTTATGAAGGGGAAATGTTTTGTTCCTTATAATAATAATAATCTTAATACTAGCATTTCTTTTAAACCTACGATAAAGGACCCGAAACCATTAAGAGGTACAATTTTAGAAAATACAACCGATTTCCAGAATTCATTTGAATATTAGGTTTGTTTTATTTGAACACCTTACGCAAAAAGGTACACGAATGCTCAAAAAAATAATAGGAATAAAATGAAACTTAACATACGAAAGAAGAACGATTATTGAACGCGTATTGCTCTTTCAAATGAGACGCTTTGCACAGCTACGGTGACCATATTTTTAAGAGCGAAAACCGGGACAAAAAAAGTGAAAATATATAAAAGCACACAAATGGCCAAGAATAACATAAAAATTTGTATTGAAATGTCTCGTAATTCTTAAAAAAAAAAACCGGGACATGCTATTGAAATACGGGACGTATGGTTACCCTAGGCTAGCACTAGTTCTGCTGTCACCGATTCCAAATTATTTGGTTTACCTATACCTACCCAAAGAGATGTGCCATTCTGTGTCTACATAGAGGACGTCGAATTTTGGGTTTCATATAACAAGCCTTGGGCATGCTATATGATCCGGAAGCAAAAAGTCACAGGTCAAAAGGTCATTTCAGGAGAGACAAAACAAGATTCACATTACTGTTTGTGTATACCTGTGATTAATAAAGTGAACTTGATTCAGATATATTAGAAATTATATTTGTTAACCTTTACCTGCATAACTTTTTTTATAAAAAGAAAAAAGTTAGTAAACTTCGACTTGTGAGGTAAATTGTGTTAAAATAGCATGTTACCCACTTGCTTCTCCAGTAATTTTATACCTGCTTTTTGTTAGACATAAAAAAAATAAGTTGTGTATGTTTTCTTGACGTATAAGCGATGAGTAATTGCCAGTAAAAGAAAAACATTTCGGCTTTTAAGTTGTCTAAAAACAAACTAAACTTATGTCGTTTTTATAGCGAGAAGAGTTTTGTTTTTTATAAGACACTAGCTCTACCCATATGACTAACTTTTAAGTCCAGCCCACATTTCAGAAAGTGCTTTGTTTGGACGAGAAGAGTAGCAGAGTAAAATGTTTTTTGTTGTTTATGGAAGGTGCCACGGCCCTTTGCGCGATTAAGTCCAACTTTACAGTACTTTGGAAAGCTTTGGAAAGCACTGAAAAGAGTTTTGTTGCCTGAAAACTCTGATTCCGAAACTAGTACTACTTTCTGCGGTGTTAAACCGCAGACACCCTACATATTTTAACGTAATAGGTTTCGAAGTTTCGGAATAATCAAAATAAATCAAAAATATGCTTAAAGCAGTAAGGAAAATCTAAAGACAAGATCATAATCAAGCCAAAGTGATGAAGAGGAAGTCGAGAGGAATCTTTCCTATGCGAGATAAAATCTTATTTTTTCTATCTGTTATAGAGAAGTCATAAAATCAGCATTACTGTCGGAGAAGTCAACGATGTTGTGTGTTTAGAGCAACTGACCATCCTTAGTTGGTACACTGAATGTGTTCAATCAGTCCATAAGAAAACGATCAGTTTTGTCAGTTTTCTAAAGCATAATCGACACTACTAAAGTTAATTTTTTAACTTTCTCTATTACGTAAGAGAAAGATAATTGTACTAGTAAAAAATTTATAACATAACTGCGTACTCAGTTTTGCGCTAAATCGAATAACGGTACTTTTGAAATTTGGACATATCTCCAAAACGGTCCATACGATTGCAACAAAAATTCATTTCTATGGTGATATTGTCATTTCTAACTTAATGGAAAACTAAGTTTTTCTCTGTATTATCATAAAATGGATTTTTGAAAAAAGTAATTTTTGAAAAATTTTGATTTCTTTAGTTTACCTGAAAACGGCAATAACGATTTTGACTAAAATGCAAACTTATAGTAAAATGTATGCTTTAAAAATTATTGCGTCCTTAATTTTCAATTCGAATCACCAAAAACACTAATTTTAGAAACTGCTCATATCTCGAAAACCCCATTTTCGATTTCGATTAAACTTTAAAAACCAAGTAATGCTTGCGGAACAATAATTTATACTCGGTTTTCAGCTAATAGATAAACAATAGTATTTTTCAAACTAAACATAGCAATATTTGGTACTGTTTTGTCCGCCAAATTTAAAAAAAAAACGGCTTTTACGATTTTGACCAAAATACCTACATATTAAAAATATAAGAATTCTAAATAAGGTCTCGTACTTCGTCCTTCTCAAAAAGTTCTAATAGTGATGTGTTATATATATATTTCTCAAAAATGAGTACCCAAATCTCGATCTATGCTCACATTTCTACGGTATATTTTTGAAATAATTACAATGGCCCATTTCCAATGAAAGGACAATAGCAGCTACGCAAAACTTCCTTTTAGTTACCGAATATTACCAAATTATTTTTTTTTTTAATCATATTGAATATGCACCCTAAAAATAAATCCAACAACTTGAAATCTGCACAATCAGCCAACTCCCAATTCATTTGCACCAAAAATGTTGATGAACGAGAAAGTTACGTTCGACCCAGTCGTTCACTTTATTTTATATAGTAGTTTATTTGATAGATTTTTACTAAATGAATATTCCTTTTCTGAAAGAGGAAAGTGACGAATTCGATAAAAGTTTTGACAAATAAAATTGCGCAATATTATGATGGTTTTGGGCTTCATAAATGTTTAAGAATGCATAAGTTAAATTCAAGTTTACAATTTTCGAAAACAAACTTCTTGTAAAATTCTTAGAATTAAATGGCACAAAATTGTCGTGAAACACATCTAAGAACAAATGATGGCTTGTCAAAAAAAATATACTCAAGATTTCGTACTCGGGTTAAGACTTGTCGAGCTCAACGGGCTTTCGTCAACTGATGGTCTTGATCTGACTCTAATTTTTTTGCTTTTCTGAGAGTAGTACATGTTCAGAAGCAAAAATATTTGTCCTCTTCACTTAAGCTGGTTAGCTAAGACTGCTCTGACAAAATTGTTAGAAATGCTTTAATTTTAATTTCAGCTATTTTCAATCCAAATTATCATTTCACCGCACATCAAAGCAATACCCACACCAGTGTATTGACGTACTTCACAGCTACCCTACAGCGGTAATATACACACAGAGTCGTAAGACACCCTCCCCACCCCAGGAGGGGCTCTCTTTTTCGTGGAATGTTAGCCTAAATTAATTACAGATAATCATTGCGCGCCACTTGGCCGCAAAGAAACAAAACAAAGATGAATGTTGCAGAAATTAAATTGAAATATCACGAGCAAATGCACACAGCCCATTATGAGAAGAACAATAAATCTTCGCCGGTGCTGTGCATATACTGCCGACGCGCTAGCTGTACCACACAGCATTACACTTAAGATAAATCGTTAGATGCTGAGGAGTGCATCGTCTCAGTAAACGCGAATAAATCCTTGAGCGCAGCGAAAACAACCTCAACAGTCATGCGTGACTTGAAAAACTAAATCAAATCAAATTGATGTGTTTCGGTAAAATGTGCGTTTATGGATCAGCTCTCAAAGTGCGCAAATTGTTACTGGGAATTATTTTTATAGCCACTTACTGTGCGGTTGCGGTGTTTCCAAATCCTATCATCATCACAGAATAGCTCAGAGGGCGAGGTGCACGAGCGGGCATCTCAAATCAACGTTTTTATAGCGTTCGAATGAACACACACCAGGGAGGGAAATATGAATCATGGATAAGGTGATGTTTATTTCGAGGAAATATATAAAATAAAGTAAGCAATAGCAAAAGTCTCAACTTGGTGCCGATCGATGTTGAGATAGAGGTGCACTCGCCCAACGGAAGCGCTTTTGATGTTCTATAGATACCTGGGGGTATCTTATCTGGTGCGGGATGCAGTGTCTATGGTGTGATGCGTTTTGACACAGAGCAACAACAACAACAAAAAAATTTTAACAAAAATATCGAATAAGAAAATTCTAATTATTTATATTGCGTCGAGGTTAATTGACTCTAAAGAAAATGAGGTGTCAAACGGAACTACATCAAAGAAAATTTCTTATTGTGATAGCATTGGAATAGGAATACGACTAAGAGAAATAGTGAGTAATTTGGTTGGTGGTGGCTAGGTGCCTCCGAGCAATTTATGTTGAGATGGTTTCTGTTTTTCTTTTCTTTTTTAATTAAATTTTGTATTTTTAGCTACATGGCGAGTATGGCGAGCATTTTGAATTTAAGTGCTCAGGTAATTGTTAGATGGGAATGCCTAATAGATGTTTGATTTTTGGCACTGGATCAATGTGAGTGGGTTTCGAAGCAACAAGCGATAAAGAAAACAATGAGATAAACAGTTACCACCAGTCCATGCGCAGCATTTCCGATTGAGAGACGCACCTGTGAGTTGAGTTCATCGACAATGACTAGGGCCTCCTTCCCAGTTGTAATGATCCCAAATCCCTTTATAATAAGAACTATAGTTTATCCTCTGTAAGCAATGAAATGTCTGGAAGACTATAAGGGCCAGGAAGCTGAAATATGAAACATTGGCTAGGTATAGGTCTTACGAAAAACATGTGAAGGAATATTTTGTGGGCTTTTAGTTTTATAACCAAGAGTATCTTTCAAGGCTTTCAGTTTTCACCACACAATTTTCCGAAAAGCCTTCCGTGGGAAAGTGATACAGCACCAAATCGTGGGAATTTCAGAAATCTGACAAAAAACATTCAGACTATAAATTTTGGGTGAAATTCTATCAAAACAACTGTATTTCACCATGATAATCAACACACTGAATGTCCATAAAAAACAGCTCATGTAGGTCGTCTTTTATCAAAATTTTGTAGTACCAAAAAATAATCATAGCAGTTTTACAAAGTGCGGTTTTTATACTAAAGGTTAATTTAATGTGATTTTCTTTCCGTGTAATACAAATTTTACTTTTAAAAACTGGATTTTGACACCAAAAAGTATCGTGGGATTTTAAAAGGAAATTTGAGTATAGTGAAAAGGCAAAAAAATGAAAAATTACCAAGCTTCGTGGGATAAATGAAGAGAGAGTGCTACAACGCTGCTTTCACGAGCCAAGCACTAAAAATCTGTCAAACTCGAAAAATTGAGCGAAACTCTCTCAGAAAGCTGAAAATATACTCCAAAGTACGTGGATACACTTCGAGCTACTTTGAGCCACTTACATCTTTGAAATCAAATCCATATCACGAATAAATTTATAACTTACCTTTTTGCAACATTTGAAACGTTCTAGGAGAACATTCGACCACCATCGAATTTTCTTTATTTTCAGATATTTTATTTTTGTGTACAATTGATTTTTAAAACGGATTTTGAATTTGATTCCTGTCAATTTTGCGTATTTGACATTTTTATCAGTACTTGCCGGTTGAAATTCTCTGAGCTGTTTCGAGCTAAGAGAGGAACTGCTCGTTACTCGTTATTTTGCTAATTTTCTCTTTTTCTGTCATTTTTGATGAGTACGTGTATAGACTTTGTGCGATTGCGATCGATTTATATCGATTGCGTTCGATTCAAACCGCGTACGCGAACAGACCTAAAATATATCGGAAAAGTGCTGCTAGTTTTTATGGACGTACTTAAAGGTTTTAAAATTAAGGAATTGCTGTAATATTGAAGTTGAACGTATTAAAAAAGAGAACAAAAAGAGGACAGAACAAGTAAAGATGACAAGAAAAGAGCCAAGCGAAAAAAGAAAGTGTGAAGTAGATTGCTACGTGTTCCCTTTAAAAGAAATGTTCTGCAAACCGTATCATAGCTCATAGGGATGAGTTGTTTTGTGAACTTTACTTCTGATCTATGTCAGCTATTATGTTTATATATGCAGATTTGTTCTTATTTTGCTAAAATATAGGTGACACGTATTGATAAGAGGTTTTTAGTTTTGGTGAACAGTGTCGCTTTACATCTCCTCGTAAATTTCCTTACGTGTTAGTCTGCCCCATATTTAAAAAAAAAAAAATCAAACATTTCGCACCTTTTTTTGCGTTTCCATTCATGGAATTTTTAGCTAAGGCATATCATCATTGGTTAGTGGGTCTTCTACAGTATTTCCGCTGGAATAATCAAAGTTATCTCGTTTGTCAAGATTGTCCTCAAGCATCACCACAAAATATTCCACAAAATTATATTATAGTCGCTGTTTCAACCCTCGTTCTTTTCAGTTTTTTTTTACTTTTTGTTCATACAGAAAAAAAGATTGTTTAGCGAAGAATATTGAATTTTTCAAAAATTGTTAGCTAAAATTTCTTGCTTAAACTATTTTTATTTTTATAACAAGGAATTTTATCTTATTTTTTTTTTTAATTTTTAAGTTTTTAAAAATCAACCCATTCAGTGTAGGAACTATTATCTTACATCATTGTCAGCACTTGCATTGTGAAAATTGTTGGCTTACAATTTTTTTTATGGTTCATCTTTCGAAAATGTCAACTTGGCTTTTCTTTATAGTTTTCTGCAGCACCCTCTGCCGCGGAGCTGATGGTTTCCGGATTCTCCGTAAATTGGGTTTTACTCCCGCAGCCTGATATTTAGAAGAAGAATTTATTGCTCGTCATTCCATTTTTTTTTTACTGAAAAACGAAAGGGAAAATAAGGATATTAAATATTATTATTTGAGAATAGAATATGTTTTGCTTAAATTACAGGAGATGGCATATCAGAAATGCGAAAAGTCGAATGCGCCAATTTAAATCGCATCGATGACGTTTGGAATGCGTTCATTATCATTTCATGCGCACTTGATGCTTTTTGGAACTCTGCCTTGTATCGAACAGGCATTTAAAATGTACATACAGTCGACTTCGCTTATCAGAACTGCTCTTTACTGTAAAAATCATGTCACTGCTTAGTGAAAAAATATTTGTGATAAAAAAGCCTGTTAGCTTTATAGTTAGTTTTTCAGCACCTTTATATTCCGCTTTTTGAAATTTTTCAGCGACAATGCTGCCACTCAGGCGCAAGTTCGCAAATTGAAAAAAAAAAAAAAAAACGCAAATGGTATAAATACAGAATGAAACATATATTTTGTGTCGTCGATGAAATTTCAGCTTCAATCGAAATTGTTACATATTTTGAGTTGTATAATTTGTAATTTTACAAAACTTTGCAAGAAAATATTTCTATTACAATCGGTCAAAGAGCTCGAAAGCAACCAACTAGAAGCTATTTGTAGAATACTCTTTGTCTAGTGTCCGCTTTTGGACAGCGTATAACGATAAAAGATGTCCTATCTCTGAATCGCAATATGTTGCAATGCATCTGCGAAAATTCGAGCCAAGTTCTTGCAGAAGTTATTACCCAAATCTAATCCGGCCAATAGCAAGTGTAACAACCCTCTTAAAATGCAAAACAAAGATCCATAGGCTGCATAAGTATTATCAAAAATAGAAAAATTTCAGCCAACGATATGGAATGTTGCCCTATTTTATTCAAAACTCTGCTCATATATCTACCCAAAAGGGTACATAACGCGTAATGGTTTAATCCAAATAAATCCTGCTGTGAGAACTTATCATATCCACTTAATCTTCTTAGGTAGTCAGCTTTACACACAAAACAATTCACCATTTGCATTTATAAGCCAGCCCAAATACCGACCGTTAGAAAAAAATTAAAACACATAAAGTACTGTAAACAGAAAAGAAGCAATTATTCCAAATTTTTCAACTAGACTATTCGGAAAATTAAACAAAGCATTCGAAACACTTTTCTTGGATTTGGGAACTACTAGTAGTAGGTACCTAGGTGTAGCTATAGAGACAGACACTTTCGCAAGTGTAAACATTTCACTTTCCGTGAACCGGGGCGAGCGAACGAATAAACAAAAAAAAAACAAAGTTGGTTTGGCTAGATACGACTGACGTATACATTTAATAACAATTCTTCCAAGTTCCTCAGGTTTTATGTATTTCACTACTGAGAATAGGAGCGTATTTGTGTTATTCCTAAGATTGAACAATCCGAAATGATCTGCTTTGTCTCCAGCGCACATAAAAATGTGTATTTTTGAGTTTATGTGCCAATCAGTGGCATAGCTCTGAACCAGGTGGAAATTTTGCAAAAAATTGTTGTTTTTTCGTCTCTTCTAATCGACAATCCACGTTGCCGGAATGTAAATTCGATAGAACTTTTTACCTTGAACCAACAATCAGTGCAGAAAAATTAAGAAAACATTTTTTTAGAGTTTGGGTGCTCATCATCATCATCATCGATATCTTAACTATGTAAAGAGAAGTTTTTTGCAAACCGATGGGCTCTGTGGAAGCAATATAAAATATAAATGATGTTTTCACCTCATTTATTGCTACACCCATTTTTGCAGCTTTCGATTGAATATAATTGAACAAATCACATGACTTATGTCCCATAATTCACGCCAAATTTGAATTTTGCGCCATTTAATAGTGCAGTGAAGCCAACGAAAAAAAAAAGATAGCAATGTGACAGCTGACAGTTCGGGGTTAGTAAAAATGGAGTGCTATACGAAAAAACAACGCATTTTCATTGTTGAGCAAACTATTAAAAATTATGAATATTTGTCAGCGACAGTCCGCAATTTTCGTACAAAAAATGACCGCCTAGTGCTTTAAAATCATTAACTGTGAAGAGAATAATTGAAAAATTCGGCGAGACTGGATCAATTTATCCGATGTGCTATTCCGTACATAACCCCAATCTGTATACTCTATGAATCAATAAAAAAATTAAGCTTTCTAATTAAAAATCTGTATTTTCTATCAAAGTGTAAACTTTGCGTGAATTATGGGGCACCCTTTATAATTCCTTTTTGGACATCAAAGGGTTCGGTGAGGTCGTTGCCGACCTTGAGGGAGCAGCGAGCTTTTTGCCATCGTCATCATGCACAAAGCGAACAAGTTTGCCAGGGATGCCAAAACTAGATGTGGCTTTGTGTAGCTCGTCTCTATAAATTCTGTCATATGCGGTCTTGAAACCCATAAAGAGATGGTGACTGTCGATTTGCACTTCTTGGCTTTTTCCAAGTTCTGTTGTGTACAAATTTAATCAACTGTGTACTTTCCTGGTCTGAAACCAGACTGATAAGCGACGATCAAGGTTTCGATAAGGGGTTCCAGGTTTTCACAAGGAACGGCTGATAAAATATTTGATACCGTATACGCAATGTTGAGGAGACTAATACCTCTGTAGTTCGATCGCCTACATAAAATAATGTTTGATTCGGAGGGCAACCAGTGGAATTATGAAACGTGCGCCATCTGTTGATTAGTTTCGGAGTTTCAGCCATTTTCAGTTTTCAGTCTTTTGTGATTTGAATCAGTCTCATATTTTATTGCAGGACACTACTCTAGACCGATGTTTCGCATATCGGAAATCCTGCAACGATTCTGACTCTTTAGTATGGTATATAAGATAAAACACCAATCTAGCCGTGCATTCCGCGTGTCTATTTTATTGTTCTGAGACTTCATGTTGTGCTATTTAAGTATTTAAGGCGATTTTCACAGTTCTGTTTAATATTTATTTTCAATTTTGTTTTCTTGAAAACACTACAATTTCGCTATTAACAAAGTAAATGTTGACAGCAATATTCCAAAGAATAAACAAAATAAATTTCAATTTTTGAAATATTTCATGCAACAAGAATGGTACTCCACAAGGTTTCATTCTTAACAATTGTAACAAATTTAAAAAAATACAGAACGGTGTTTAATTCTGTTAGTTTTAAAATGAGTCCAATAAATGACACCTAATCCCTTTGTATTTGAGAAGTACGCATTTTTAGCTTGTTCACTGGTGAATGAGCTCAACACCTTAATCACTTAACACCCGAATTTTAGGCATTCTCTTCGAAACACCATATAACCTCAGCATTAGTACACTTTTGTTTAAAGAAATTCCATACCTTTTATCTGATTGAGAGGCGATTGTGCCATCAACAAATTTCAGCATTCCAGACTCGGCCTAAATGGCGAACGAATTCTTATGTATAAAAACAGGCACATTGGTATTTTTTCAATAACAACAACATAAAAAACAATTTAAATATCGACTTCCAATAAACAACGGCGTAAGAGACTATTAAATTTTTAAATTATTTTCATCACAATTTAATCACCACCTGCTGGCAGTTAAACTTGAAATATACTAGGAACAAAAACAAAATCTTCACTCAATAGATCTGTAAATTTTGTTCGTCAAATATTCCCCTTAAAAAATTGACCTGAGATTTTTGCTCAGTTATACATTTCTACAAATATGCGAAAAATATGCTAAAAGGAAATTTACATTCAACTGAAATTGAATTAAATATCTTCAGAGTTCTTAATCAGTCAGGTGAACAAAATTCAACGATATGCACTTTTGCGTTTGAGAAAACGTTAGATCTTTACATTATATCATTTTCGCTTTCGAAAACGAAAGGAATTTCAGTTTCCACCAAGGCGGAGAAAAGACAAAAGCTATTTCGTTGACGTTTTTTTTACTCCATAGAACTCCAAAAAGTAAAAGACATTTTTTTTAATGCGAGGGAAAGGCAACTACATGGGGACCAAATACAAGTTTCTTTTTAAAACTGCAATAAAATGAACAAAATTAAATTTTTTCTTTATTAGTAAGAGCAAACATTCCCATTAAAAAATGGAAGTCCATGTCTTCAATTTCAGTAAAAAAAAGTCGGTTACCTTGGCTCTGTAACCGTTGACCGAAAAGTTGTTCCCAGCCTCCAATGAATTGATTCTCACACTCTCGGCCACATTCCGTCTGTGCGCAAACTTGCGTACAGCAGGCGGTGGGTGCTTCATTTCGGCCAAAACTTATTTTCAAAAAACGCACTGCTTGGGCTACACAGCACTTAATTTGGAAATTAGTTTTCAATATTTCCCAACGTTGTTCAACCGTTAAGCGACTCATTTCATTCCGCGGAGGTATGATATTGACTTCCTGTGAAGATTTCGAGCGAAAAACAGCTGTAAATGTCAAAATAACCTATGATTTAAAAATAAACCACTAGATGGCCCACCCTTTACAGCTTTTTCATTGCCGTTTTTAATTTTCGTTTACTATAATATCTTCAGTATAAATTTCTTTTCAGCGTTTATACTTAACAAGTGAGTTGGCTCAAGAATGAGACATTATTTCTGGAGCAGTAATGATTTGCACTGCATAATAAATTCGTGTCTTTAAAATAGCGACGTTGCTGTTAGCTACTTTGTGCGAAAAGTCCAATAATTGTAACCAACGAAACGATTGTGAAAAAAATCGATATTGCGACGTGCATTTAGGTAAAATAAATTATTTTAAATTAAAATGTAGGAATGTTTATATAGCACCATGAAAATTTGTACTATGAAAACGATTCTTAAACAATGCAATTCCAACTGAACTGCTACTTAAACGTTTGCAAAAAGGGAGAAAAAAACGAAAAAAACTTGCATGATGGAAATTTTCGTTTTTTAACTTTTTTAAGAGAAAGATATTGTATTCGTAAAAAATTTCGAACTCGAGCTGTTAATCAATTCTGACATTACGATGATAGGCGAACTCAAAAAAGTGGGTCGCAAAATTCTGTCCGTCTGTCTGTAGGTATGTCCCGAGGCCTACAGCCTAAGCGGATGCACGGATTTCGTTCAAACTTCGGATTTAAAGTTTGGGGGCTTACAGTTCGGGGCCGTTTTTTTTTTGTTTGCATGGTAACCTCAATATTAATGGTACTTCACATACAAAATTTTCATACCAGTTTGATTTGTTCAAAAACGGCTCTAACGATTTCAACAAAAATTGATATTTAAGCTTAAGTAGGTGAGGTAAACAGAACTGCATACTCAGTTTTCCGCTTAAAAATCGAGTGACGGTGCTTTTAAAATTGGACATACATATCTCGTAAACGGTCCATACGATTGTAAAAAAAAAATCATTTCTAAGGTAATGTGGTCATTTCTAACTTAATGAATACTCAGTTTTTCTCTGTATTATCGTAAAATGGATTTTTGAAAAAAGTAATTTTTGAAAAATATAGTTTTCTCTAGTTTACCTCAAAACGGCAGGATTTTGACCAAAATGCAAACTTAGAGGAAAATTTATGTTTTCAAAATGATTGCGTCCTTAATTTTCAATTCGAATCACTCGAAACGCTCACTTTAAAAACTGCTCATATCTCGAAAACCCCATTTTCGATTTCGATAAAACTTTAAAAACCAAGTAATGTTTACATCCCGAACCATAACTTATACTCGGTTTTCAGCTATCTAAACAGTTAAGCAATAGTATTTTTCAAACTAAACATTGCAATATTTGGCAATCGGTTCTCAGATCTTTACCTACCTACTTAATAAAATAAGAAAACAACCAACCAAACTATTGATGAACGAGAAAGTTACGTTCGACCCGGTCGTGCACTTTATTTTTAAATACACTCGTGGTTTCCGTTTCGTTTTTTTTAAAAATCCAATCAATCCCACCTCTGAATCTTACTAAAAAAAAAGTGCTTTAATCATGCTTTCCCCAATATCTGAAATTGCATTGCGAATAATAGATAAATCCCGGTCTAGCCACACTATTTACCTTCAGACACTTCAAGCCTATCTCACAGAACTACGTACGATTCAGTATCTATATTGATAGACGACACAAATTCCTTTGAGGCTCAAGTCAAAACAAATATTTGAATTTGAGAATTCTTCCATTCCCTTGGCTTTATATTAATATTCCTCAAATGAGACGCGCAAGCTAGTTCAAAGCCCCCCTTCAACTCGTGAGACAGTACACTTGTCACAAACCGCAGACTATTTTGAATTGCAATGACAAACTCTGATTGGGGGAAAAACACGTAAATGCCCTCAATAACAGATTTGAAAAAAAAAGGAATCCTTGACACTCATTATTCAAACCGGCTGCAAGGAAAACTTCTTCAAACTTAATTCGAATGCGGATCAGAGTTCTCCTTTCGCTTGTCATACCATTACCCTTCTGGTTCATTTAACCCGTAATTTAAATAAAAACTGTCCTTGTGGTGATTACCTTACAATAAGACCAATTAAAATGAACTTTCACTGGGAAGTTTCTTATCTTACTCGTATCCTTTTCCAATGCCAATCGTCTTTAATTCACTCGAATGCTTCTGCTGCACGAAGACGAAGCCGCCTGCCTTGCCTTGCACTGAAAGAAAAGGACTTTCTTCTTGGTTTTTGTCACATTTTCAACGCAAGTACTTTTACTGTCCTTGCTTTCATTTACGGCCAATCGGAGTCAATCGCTTACGGAATCAAAGCAAGAAGTCGACAAAAGAACGCGCGGTAACCAAACTAAATCGATGAGTAAAGCGATAACTTTTCAAACAAACCGGAAGGAAGACAGTCCTTGCGGGCGGATGAGTTGGGGAACGAAAAAAAAAAAAAAATACCAACTCCAATTGAGGGTGAATTAAGCAAATCCTTGAAGCATTTATTTCAAAAGGCGCATAGCCCCATACCGCAGAGTTTAGCTTTCGAATCGCACACTGGTGGCAATATTGTTGGGTGCGCGGCCATAGTGAAAAATACGTTTCAACGCTTCCCCATCATCGTCATCATCCATTGCAAACAAACTCTGTGAAGGATGTTGTTCGAGTCGTTGAAATTAAGTGGTTTTGTTTTAAATCCTTCACGTACAGAGTTAAGGATTCATTTGCGAGTACAAATCGTCTCACTCTCAATCCACCCAATCCGTCTTTTGCAGGGAATCTTTTATTTTTTTTATTATTATTTGTGTTCCACTATGCCACGTAAATCCTTAGAGAAGTCGGGAAAGGCAAAAAGGGAGAAAACAAGGAAATAAATACGAATAAGGTCGCTTAAATCATCATTTGTCATTTGAACATGACATGCTAGAGGAAAATACGATTTGATTGTGAGATTCTCTCCTTTTGCGTACAGTGATTCGCGGAAGTTCGTAAAGAAGCAGCGTAATTGCTCTGGTTTATTTGAATTAGGGTAGCAAAAGCTGAAGACTTGTATTAAATATGCTGAAAGCCTAGCCAGCTATAGTTGCATGTAGATAGGCAAGCAACTATAGGGATGCAGGTGATCGGAGACCACAGGGTTGATCTTTTTAATACCATACGCATCTACATATTATCTATATCAGAACGAGTCGGAGCTGTTAATTAGGTTACAGAGGCTATAACAAGCCTGGTTGCCAATTCGCCAAAACACGCAAGGAAAAAGAAAGCGTGAAGCACTATTCTTTGAGATAAGGCCGACCACCGAAGGGAGACTTTCAGTTTCATAAGCAGTGCTGGCAACAGACTGTTTTTCAAAGATGTCCTGTGGTAAGAGATTAAGTTGTGAGAGCACCGCTCATGGAAATACGGGCAGCTCTTTGCCTCTTGAACTGCAGTAAACAGCTTTTTCTAGAACGGGCCACCAGATGGCTGAAAACAGACCTGAAAATACCTCTCCTGATAAATTTCTTAGGAGTTTTTTGAAATGGCAGCACTTTTTTCAAAAACAATTAGCTTCAAATCTGAGAGCTGATTTGCTATTTATTTCGGCCCCACCTGGCCGAAAAACGAGTCGAAAATTAGAAAGCCTATATAATTAAAATTAATTAATTAATAAATTTAACATTATAAATTAAATTAACTAATAAATTAAAACTATATTTTTAAATGTTTTTTTTTCGGTTTAGCACTACTTTTTTCAATGATAACTAATTAGACTTATTTTAAACTTGAAAAACTAGTCGGAAAAAAAGTCTCAAGATTGCTCATTGTTTGTTCCAGCCTTGAGACTAGATACATACTAATACCAAAAAAAAAAAAAAAAACAATACAGCGAAACATATAAAGAGCTTCATGGTGGGTTATTTTTGGCACATTCTGTTTTGTTACCCGTGAGGTTTATTTTCTGTCTAGACCGAGATATTTAGCTTTGGTAGGGAAGACTAATAGGATAGCTTGGAGTGTATTAGTATTGACTTCACTTTTTGTGGGTTCACCTTGAATGAATCGGATTGGCGTTTTCCAGAATTTAATTCAGGGTATTTGACAATTTTCGGAGAAATATATCACTAAACATCATATCCTTTACAATGCATTTCAGCAGCCTTTTGACAGGTACAGCAAGGGGGATAAGACTCCGACTTGCGGGGTCCTGATGCCCATGAACGTACAGCAGCCGACTCCCCACTCATTTTGGTAATAATGGTTCTACATTGTTTCTATGTGAAGATCCCACTCCCACATCCACGAAAGCGTCAATAATAATTGCCTGCGGTATGAAACCGCCTTCAATATTCAAGACGAAAAAGGCACCTCTACGGACATGCATATTTGGAAGTTTTAAATAGTTTTGTATTGATGTAAGAGCTTAAGTTGGTGCAGTAAAACTTTCCACAGTCTTAAGCAGGAATGGTGATTCGCTCATAAGTCGGGCATTTTTAGGGATCACTTCTGAGCTTTTGCCCTCGGTAGTTAAACCATACTTTAGCGGGTTTCTGAAGGAATTTTACTTAAATTGACTGACAAGACTAATAAAGTGGCAATAGATGGTAATTGCTGTTCACGACGATTATGCTGAAGCCAGTCTGTTAAGTTTGTCTCTGATCAGCAGTCTAAACATTATGCACAATGAGGCTGCTTTTAACACGCATATCGAAGACAGGCCTTTTATACTCAAAGTGAATCTGTTTTGGATGGATCTTAAACATCGGATTGGGTAGTCAAATACTAGCATGGTATACCACAAGTTTGTATTAATAGGCCTATACTGTTCTCTCTTTTTCATTTATTTAATTTGCGATATCTTGCTTGGGGCAAGCCTTCAGCAGACATACTTGTTACAATTTGAATCGACTCCGACGACTTGGTAGTGCTTGTACTATATTAGCTGAGAAAGGAAAAACGAGGCCATTATTTGGTTAAAATATTGAGATACATCGGAACCTAAAAAGATACAGTTAGCGAACCCTCCTCCTGGTTGATCCTCAGCAGTAAATCATAAGGCTTATAAAGGATTTTCCAATAAGAGGTGTTATTTTGGTATTCAAAGAAAAATGCCATTTTTTGAGATAAATGATCGGATGTTTATTTCATAATAAAGAGGAAGGTATGCCGTTAATAATGAAAAACAACATCAGCCAAATGGCCACCACGAGCACGCATACAGGACCATATCCTTTTCATGAAATTTTCCATAACCAAATCGCAAAGTGGCTGCCCTATGTCCTCGATAGCCTCACGAATTTTATCTTTGAGGTCTTGAATCGACGCTGGGCTGTTGGCGTAGACCTTATCTTCGCAAGGAAGAAGTCGCAAGGTGTTAAATCACAAGATTTCGGTGGCCAATTGTGATCACCTCTTCGAGAGATAACACGGTCCGGAAACTTATCCCGTAAAAGATCAATGGTTTCGTTGCTTGTGTGGCACGTAGCGCCATCTTGTTGAAAGTAAACGTTGTCCAGATCAATACCATCCAACTCGGACCATAAAAAATCATTAATCATCGACGACCAAATAATGCTTTAGTTTTGCGAACTGTGACTGCAAGATTTTCACCATTTTTGTAGTGAATTTTAATAATTTCAATGCGTTGTTGAAGCGTGTATCGTTCCATTTTTAGTAATGGCGTAGTTTCTACTTGTCAAATGTCAATGAATCAAAGCTTCAAAAGTGACAGCTACCGAAAAAGCGGGTCATTCACAATAACACCTCTTATTGGAAAACCCTTTATGAGGAAGCGTTCATCATGACTATTAATATTTTGCTACGCTATATAAGTGGCCTTTAAGCCAATCAAGTCCTGAGTAAATGATTGAAGCTTGGCCCTTAGCTATCTGCCTCCAGCTAGGCACACCAAGTTGATGAAAGTAGCTCTCCGAATTAGTAACGCAATGCGAAAAAATAAATCAAGCCCCTAGATCGAGGTCTATTTATTCTTTCTGGTTTTAAATTAAAAATTTAAACCAAATACTAGACAGAAAAAATAAAAAAAAAATAGTTGGCGCAACAGGTCTGTAGGGACCTAGCTAGGCCTAGCTTCTCACAACCATTCGTTTCGCGTGAGTTTTTCATTTTTGGGACGAATGGAAGGGATCTACAATTTTATGCCGGGTCCAAAAGGCTATTTGAGAAGCTCCTTTATGACAGTTATACTCTCGGATGTTTGTCAGACGTTAGCAAGAGGCTCAGCGGAAAAAAACCATAAGTTGGAATTTTTCGGGATTCGAAATATGCCACTTCCAAAATTCCCTTCCTCTCGTATTCAATTTAAGTCACTGTATTTCCCTGCAGGAATATTCTCATAATTGGATGGGATTATGCACCCGTACGGCACGAAAAGATTCACTTTAATATCTGAGCGTGCATGTGCATAAGCCTTTGGTTGGTATGTGACTTTTGAAGAAAGAATAAATTTTGAATGATGTCTGATTGAATTTGCAGAAAAAAAAATCACATTGGAGAATCCTCCTCTGGCAAAGTCCTTGATGAATTGAAATCCCATCGATAAGTGGTGGAGCAAATAAAACTTCGTCTAATTGAATTTCAAGAATATTGCAGCTAATTCCGGAGCTCTTCTAAACTCCTCCACGGACTCAGAAGAAGAATATCCCTCAGAGATTACACATTCCGACGGAATTAGTTATATTTGTCTTCGGGTCTTCGCTTTTGAATAAAGTTTCTTAAAGTTCAATCAATTGTGTGTTTCGAAAGGGCTACATTACATCAGTGAAGAAAACGTCACTCAATTCGCGGTCGGATTGTGTGCCCCTCTGACTCCTTGATAAATTGACAAAACAAATCCCTCGCGATGCACGCAATTATCAGCCCGTGGGTTAGTAACCATACTTATTAATTTATGTTCAATCAACAAAGCCTGTGGGAATTAGTTTAATAACCCCTCAACGGGGTGGTTGTGTTTTTAAACGATTTGTGCGTAACCATGAAAGACTTGTCTGGTTTCACAAATCGATGCGAGATATTGTCTTGCCTCTAGGGCTGGACTTATACTGATTGATTTTTATTGATTTCATTGATTTTTCATGGGACAAAACGATACCTTTGCATGTTTTCTTGCACGGATTATGCTTCGTTTTTTGATTTCGAAATAAATTAATTAAAATCGTAACAAATACGACGAACCAAACATTTTCAAATGTTTTCTTTGAGTTTACGTAGAGAAAATAATTCACAATCACGCGGGATTCGAAGTCATTAGCACATAGCTAGTCCGAATGTGTTCAAATGAACAATAAAGTTGTTTATCGTCCAGTCAAGGCCGAAGATCTAATGATTTGAATATATTTATCTTGAAAGTTCTCTATTTAAGAAAGAGTGTTTCAAAGTACATGCGAAACCCAAGAAGTTAATGAAAATAATATTTAGTTTTTGTGAATATCGGACGTCATCGGGCGGTCGAAATCTGGCGGTATAAATGACCTAATGTATACATCCCAATGATTCGCAGTCAGATTCACATATTTATTCGTGTTTTCCAAAAAAAAGTTAAAAATCTGACCTGATATCTGCAAAGTTTTTTTTTAACTATGTGCTTTCTTTGTTTTAGTACTTTTTAATTTAAACAACATTTCGCAAGCATTCAGAATACAGATTAAAATAAAATTCGGCTTCAACGAGCCTGTAAATTCGGTAGGAAAACCATTGCTTTACATCGAAATTTTGTGTTGACTCTTTCTTACAGTTTGTTCTGGGTGTATATGCACTGTCATTATGAATTTTTGATGTTTTTTTCAATCAACCGAGTTAAGTTTTTTTCTTTTTTGCCTCTCATTCGATATTATTACCAATTTCTGAAATTTTTAAATTCTCTTTTTGGCGTTCTCCGGTGTCAGCGCATTTCATATTCGATGGAATCTATCGATCTAGAAAGGCTATTAGGCATTACGAAGAAGAATGCCAATTCCAAATTAATGGAAACTTGGAACTCCATTCCCGACACATATTGATGCTTGAAAAAGTTGGCGTTCCCTGTATTGGCAATAAATAATTTCAAATGGCGGGGGCTCCTGAAGATTTGCAGCATGCGGTTCGTTTGAGTTAATTTTTAACCACTTTTACGCAAACTGTGGGTCTTTGGCGTAGCCCCATAGAAAAAAATTGGTGTCAAATCGCATGACCTTGATGGCCAATTGACGTGGCCAAAAAGTGAAATTACGCGACCAGGAATCTTCTCACTCAATAAAGCCATAATTGGTCGTGTTGGGTGGCTTGTTGCCCCGTCTTGTTGGAACCACATCGTCCAAGTCATGATCTTCAATCGCCGGCCAAAAAAAAATCGGTTCGAATCATCCGCAACACTTGCACTGCAGCAGCAATATTTTTGACTGAGTGTGCATAACGATGATGCACAGGCCTTACGACATCGCAGTAACGCTTCCACTCCCTTCAAATTTCTTTACAATTTTACCGATTGCTTGCGTAGTCGGCCGATTATGACGACCGTAATCATCGCGTAATGCGCGAAAATTAGCAACGTTTGAATTACCACTTTTGTACCAAGTTTTAATAATTTTAACTCGTTGTTCGATTGTTAAGCGCTCCATTATCGTAAATGACAAACATTCAACTAATATTATGACACTTTAAATGACAGCTGAGTTTGACAGGTGTCAAATGCAAGCGCTACCAACTTCGAACCGCGAAATGAATGACCCGGTATAATGATAATAATGATAAGAATTTAAATGTTTCGTTCTTTAACTAACTATGACAAATATATTCAGCCGAAGGTTAAATTAATATAAATAAAGCAACATCTTGTACCTCGAATTGCTTTAGGCGGTCAAAGAGAAGTTCCTTTTTTCTTTTTTCTTTTTTTTATTTAAAAACGATTTCTGGTATTTTTGGTATACTTACTCGTATTTACTTATTTACTTAGATGGCTCTACATTCCAGGGTGGACCTAGACCATGAGCAATACGCCTCTCCAGCTAGCGCGATCTTTAGCTAACTGCCTCTAGTTGCGCACTTTATAGGCGAATTCTTTCTCTAATCCGTTGTCCCTCTGGGTTGAAATCGAAGACTCTTCGGTCCAGAGCGTTGGTGTCGCTCTACAAATACCAGCCATCTTAGACGAAAAATAAAAGTTCGCTGTTAAATCTGCCCCTCAAGGCCCGTCAACGCAAACAGGACCGAAAATCACTTGAAGAATATTACAAAGACGTGAAAAAAAAAGTTGTCCCACCTAACTAAAAGAATTCAAGCAAGAGTTAAAGAAAAAGTAAATGCAGACCCTATCCTATCTAAAATGATGTCTCTTAAAAAGTTCAGAAGAACTGATGATGCGAAACCAAATTTTGTGGTGGATCACAAACTGCAATTGAAATATAAGCAAACGAAAGAACTACTGACAAATGAAAGGGAATAGTTAACTTTATGGGCAGGGCAGGGCAGTCTAAGCTAACTTAAGACAAAAAGTTTTAAAATCCCGGTTTTGGAGGACATCATCTACCTTAAAATAGAGGATAAAAAAAAGAGGACAAAATGAAAACAAGCACTAGGTCCATGAACTCAAACAAAAATATTTTTTAATTTTTAAAATAATATAAATTAAAATACAACAAATAAATAATTTATAGTTAAAAAGAACATGTACATATTTTAAATACTTTTAAGTCTTTTTATACTCGTATATGTTTTCAAGTTGATTCTTTTTTTCAAGATTTAAATAATCCTGTAAAAATGTTAAAGAAAATAATTTGAACCACCAAATAAAATAATGTTGGGGTTTTTGCAACTTACCGAATGCCAAGTAAAATATTTATTTATTTTCTTGTTGAAAGGGGAAAATAATAAAACAAATTACAATAGGTCTGTTCTTTTACTTTTGTAGTAAGAATGAAAAATAAATTCAAAATTTGGTGGTGAAAAATGCTCTCACAGAGAGAGACACTAATGGAGTTTTCGATTGAAGAAAAGAATTGCCCTTTTTATGAAAAGAGCAAATCTAGAAGTGCTCTTTCGATGTATTCTATGTTTTATTGAAACAAAAAGTGCACTTCCAGGTCAATTCTTAACACGACAGAAGTGTCTGGAATATGTTTAGAGAATTGCACTGAACTCACCAACACATACACAAAAATGTTTGTTGTGTTATTGGTATCAAATTTTTCGCTATGTGATCCGAAAATATACAATTATGCGTGCAAAGTGTAAACTTCAATTAAAATATATTGATTTGGCTGTATTTATTACTGCAGAAAACAAATAAAAGTAGCAGAAAAAAAAAACTCTTATAATGGTGTCTACCACTATTACAAAAGAGAAATTCTGAATTTCGGGGCAATTCTCTCGGATCTTCAATCGAAAACGCAATTACAAAAAATTAAGGGAACGCTTTTGTAGTTATCTATGAAAATGATAGATACATAATTCAAAAAAGTGGTACGAAAAGTCGTTAAAATATCGTATATAACTGAATTTGCTAATTTAGGAAAAAAAAAAATAGTTCATTTATCTACTTAGCTATGAAAGTGATTCGGAATCAATCGAACTTCTTCCTCGTGAATCCGAATCCGAGTATATGGAAGAGTTCGTACTGATTGAACTACAATCATTCGAGAAGAGAAAAAAGGAAACGGCATTAAAAATTACGTGGAGGAGATTCACATTGTTACTCCTTACAGCGAGATACATAATTCCGAAATTCAATGAAGTGGTTAAAATCATAGACAAACCATACTGAGACCCCCAACTCACAATCCTCTTGCCGCTGGGTCCCTCAATTTGTTTTCAAATTCGCCATTTTGTATTCCTATCGGTGTTATGTCAAAAAAGAATCAGTGTGACATGGAAAAAAACACAAAAACTACAAAAATAAATGCTGCCAACCGCGGCAACCGTGGGGAAATGTGAAAGAGTTCGCGAATTCCACATTTTTATATTACTGAACGCCATTGGTTAGTTATTATAAATTGTTAAAAGGCGAATAATTTGATTTGGTTGGTTAGTAAAATTATCTAAAGTTGATGTTCTATATACTTGAAACATATTAGGACAAACATGGTTGTGTATTTTCCGCTTTTGGATATCATTAACTTCGATTTCGTGTGTGAATTTTTCTTTAATAACTGAAGAAAACTTGCTCAAAATATTTTTATTTTCATGCAGCCATTCTGCATTGACAATTTTTCATAAATATCATAAAAAAAATACTATCCACACGTATATAAATAATTTCAAATTTAACGGACAACATTTTATGAACGCTGTCAGCAGCTTTGCCCACAGCGGAAGTGGCATATGCAAGGTGCGAGTGTGTTGGTGAGCCGGAATTTTTGAAGTTACGTGACATTTTTTGTCAATACGAATAAACTCGATGAACTTGCTAATGTAGGAACAAAATTAGTGCATTTATTTACCTAAAGCTATGAAAGTGATTCGGAATCAATCGAACTTCTTCCTCATGAATCTGAATCCGAGTATATGGAAGAGTTCGTACTGATTGAACTACAATCATTCGAGAAGAGAAAAAAGGAAACGGCATTAAAAATTACGTGGAGGAGATTCACATTGTTACTCCTTACAGCGAGGAAGAATTTCGCCACCACTTTCGAAAATAATCTTTATTATTTTCCCTTCTTTTGATACCATTTAAATACGCAAGAAATCAAAACAAATTCACTCATATATCAAATAGGACAACAAATTTCAAATCAGCTGACTGACAGCTTTTTCAATTCTTACACCAAGAAATTTGTTGAGTAAAAATTCGTGAGATTCTCAGTGGAGGGGTAATAAATTGCGCTCTCGATGACGCTCTGTCTTACGAATTTTTCGAGTTAAGGAACGGCATTCGTAAAAATTCGTAAGAATTAGTAGAAATGCGAAAGATGTAAAAGTAAAGGAACAGACCTAATGAAGCTGAGATGCTGAAAGAATGGGCGCGTTCAATAATAAGATCAAAATAAGATCTGTTTCATTTTATGTTTCCTATCAGATTTGCATTGGCTGTGTTTTTATTTTTAACTAGCTGTACCCACCCGGCTTCGCCCGTGTAAAATGTGGTTTCAGAACAGTTGATGGAAACAAAATTAAGAAATTTGCTGTCTTGTTGGGGACAAATTTTTTTGGCTGTTTTGTTTCTATCGACTAAGATAGTGATATTTGCTGCATTACTTACCCTGGAGCACTTTACATATAACTGCCCGTGCTTGAAGCAATTCTTGCTTAAATCAACTCCCGCATTTCTTAAAGTTTGATCCTTTGACTTATGGATTGTCATTTCAAAACAAACATTAATAGGCAATCGAATCGGTTTAAACTGAAATTAATAATTACTGTGAATTATTTGTATTCTTGGTGAACACCGCATCTCCTTTACCACACCCAGTTAAAATTAAAGCCTCATGTCAAGCATTATGTTGCTTATGTTATGGGAACTCCAACTTTTAATACCATTTTATGAGCATTGAGGCCATGGGCTGTTAAAAACGCTATTTAAAAACTCTACTCTATAAAAAACGAAAGGGGTAATTACCCACGATCTAGTATCACTGAAAGCTATACCTATCTGATATTTCTTTCATAGAATTTTTCTTTTTTTGTAAGCAAAACAGAGGTAAACATATTTTTCCTACATATTTGACATTTCTTTTATGGGTTTTTTTTTCTTAGCAAACCACACGCATACTGCCTCTGTCTGTCTCCCTCTCCGCCACAGGAATAAAATAAGGTTAAAAGAGATGTGAATATATTGCGCGGTTAGTGTGTTTGATTTGAGAATGATATGCATATCCACTCACCCAGGTGAAAAAAGTGGAAATGTTTCAAATTTTGCCTATTTATTTAAAAACTTTTTAAGTTATTGAATTCATGGATATCCTAAAATGTAACCGCAGATGTCCTCTATAAGCTGGTGTTTACTATATTTAAATGCTCCCAGTATTTTCGAACGGAAAGCGTGACAAAGAAAAAAGCGAAACCAAACGATAAAATAAATTACTCTTGTCAAATTTTTTCCGGAATTTATAGCGATATAGAGTTGAAACAAAGTGGATATTGTGGGCCTATTTATCCTCTATAGGACTGAGAAAAATGCATCAGAATATATTCAGCAGTTTCTAAGATTTTTGCATTTAAAGACATGCAGTCAAATTCAATCTTAGTCGAACAGAACTACACCAATTTTATTTATATGATTCAGAGTTCGATGATTTTTTTATTTCAAAAATTACTTGTTAGGGGAAAAAAGAGCACAGTTTCTTAAAACGTTGAGGGACGTTCCGCGCCGGGGTTAAAAAGAGGACACGTCCTCCAAAAAGAGGACTCATGGTAACCCTTATTTGCAATAAGGTATTTTTTTTAACTTTATATGGGAATTCATATGCGTTTTTATAAAAGTTATCGTTTTACTGAACCCATCGGCGTAATTTCTATTTTTCATTTTAACATTATACAATTTTTCGACGCTCGTTGTTAATGTAAGAAACATATTGAAAAGCTATTAGTATATTAATGCAATGTGATTTTGTAATGCCATGCCTAAAAAAAATAGTAAACTCATCAACTTTTGGGTACAAGATAGCGCGCGGCTTAAACTTCAACACTAACTGAACTGAACTTCACTTTCTCGTTTATCGACATTTTTAGTTTTGTTTTCCCTGTTACCTTCGTTACTTTGGTCACCACTTTTAAAGTAAGGCAACAATAGAGATTGTAATGTAAAAATAAACGTCAAAAAAACAGCTGCCAAATTTATGGACAACAAAATAGCAGGAAATACTTGCAAAAATTCCAATTAAGTTGCTCAATTCACTAGAGCTACCAGAGTAATCGATGAAACTGTTGGTTGGGAAGTTGCTTCGCCACCACTTTTCCGCATATTTTTCCTACCTATACACCAACCGGACCCAGGCCACCCTATTCTTCCCCTTTCCTTCGATTCTTTTACTTTCCGAACCCAAATTAAAGTAACGAACCTAGCCCCTTCTAGGTATATCGCTTTGCATTTTCTCTAAAATCGACTTTATTAATTGTCTGCGGATGTAAATTGATTGCAAGTTACCTAAAGGAACACTGTGTCCTTAATTGCATCTCCATTTTATATTTAATATTTGATCTCACGAGCGTAGATCACACAACTATAAACGGCCGATCATAAAAAAATGCAATGCAAGCCAAAGGAAATTAAACAAGCAACTAAGCAACACAAACTTCACATTTCAGTGACTGCATCCTGCCACCTGCCATCATCCCGCAGTGTAGCTACACTTGGCTGGAAAATTGATGAAACTCAAAGTGTGTGTTCAGCTACGACGGGTGAATGGAGGAAGCCTGTCTCCGGCTCATCGTGTTATTGATAAAATGGTTCTGAAACGTGCCGACTTCATCTGCCATGCTATCGCAGACAGAAAGTAATGAACTTTTCTCCCACACACAGTTATGAAACTGTGATTTGCAGTATTTAGTCGTAAAGAGGATGAAACGACGACGCCCCTTACCATGTACACATTGACGCACAAGACGAGTTTTATAATAACTTTTCATCCTTTTTGTTGTTAAACTTGCTTAAAACTTGTTGAGCGTTTTATTGATGACAGCCCTGATTGGACATCCTTTGTTGTGCTTACAAGAAATTTCGTTACTGTCGACACAGTTTCCATTCATTATTCAACAATGTACGACAGAGCATGTACCATATTCCATTTGTCGACGATTGATGAGGCCAACAGTGCACATTTTCATTCAGCACTGTCTCGGCCAATTTGTAGTTTTTAACGACTATCCGAATTGTCCTGCAGCTGTATTCAATCAACAAAACGTATGTTGAGCTGTTTGCTAAAACCACAGATTAATACCCAACTCTGTGCACCAACAAGAAATAATTAATTCCCATCCCAACTTGTTGCACTATCAATAACAATGTCTCTTCATCATTTTTATTTTCAAATTTTCTCGTTCATTTCATTCACCGTTGAACTGCTGCCAACGATGTGTAAATGACTCAACACTTGAAGCTCATTCATCAAATTAAAAACAACACTCACAGCAATTTTAATCAACAGCACAGCGTCTTTGAATGACAACACCACACCAACGGGGAGAGGTATATGGATTCATAAATTCACTGTTGCATTTTTGACACAAATACTTCATCTTAAGGTGGATATTTATTGGGGGTAGGAACTTTAATCTCCCAAATAACCTTAGGGGCTGGAAATAGTTTTAATTTTTCTATTTTACTCTGTGTGTATACAGTGAGGTTGGGGCCACTTATATCGTGGGATTATCAAGGATTGTTTATGTGAACGGTAAATGGGGCTGCTGTGTGGAAGGTATTCCCAACCCGTTTCAATGAAATTGCAGGCAGACGTTCAGTGTATAGGTACGCGAGGGATAAGTTTCACTGAAAGTCATATTTTGCTCTTGTGCTTGTGCTGGTGCTTGGCTTGATGTGACGACCGCAACCTGTTTCATGAAGTCAGGTGGGGTGGGTTTTTGTTAAGTATCCAGGGTGAGTCATAAAAATACAAACCAGCCATGCTGCATGCGGTGGCTTGTTAAATTCTTTATTGCGGCCGGTTATGTTGGGAAAATATTCGAACAAGGATTCCAATCGATTTCACGAGAACTTGGAAGTCTGTCTGGGGAGAGGAATAGCTTAAAAAAAAATTGACTAAAGGTTAGAGGGAAATAAATATATATTATTATTATAAATATTTATATTATTTTAAAATGAATCAATCAACACGAAGCACCTAAGTGGTTCCCACATAAGCTACAGTTGCAGCAAAGTGTCCGATGGGAGTTTAATGTTCATTTTTATTTTTGCTGGCCTAATGCTACTGATGGCATAAATAGTTTTACAAATAAGCATTCTTCAGAGGTTGGTTGTTGGCATGAACGCTATAGTGGGAGGATTTGGCAAATCATATAGAATTTTGGTATTCAAAACCATGTCGTTCAATGAGTTTTACAACAGACAAACAAGAAGATCATGCAATATCTACTTCCAGGATCCATTTCTTACATTTTTTTCTTCGTGTAAATATAATTTTTGGGATGAATGGTAATGACCTGGAATTTTATATGCTGCTTGTTGTGATCAAATATGTATAATGTTAATGGGTCTATTATAATAACCATTGTGAGTTCGAAAAATTTAGCCTGGACACCATAAAAGATTATTAGTATCGCGGAATATTTAATCAAAATTACATGTACTTACTATAAAAAAATTAATTTAATGTAGGTAAATTCCTCATTATACATTTGTCGGTTTGTGAGTTCATAACAACCTTCGTTGGAATGACCACATACATGAAGTCGCTAAAAACGCTGCAAAAAAAAAATCGGTGCAAGAAATATTTTACCCCTTCTGATCTGGCTACAATATATAAAACTTACATCCGCCCAAAACTTGAGTATAACTCCCATATCTGGTCTGGTGCGCCAAAGACCACATTCCACTTACTAGATAGAGTTCAAAATCGTGCGATTAAAATAATCGGAGATACGAATAATGGACTTTCTATAAATTCGCTTGAAATCGTAGAAATGTTACGTGTCTCTCATTGTTCTATCGTTATTTTAACAAACAGTGCTCAAAAGAAATTGCCAGCTGCATTCCTCCACCTCAACAATTCAACCGCAATACTCGTCATGCTAGGAATGCACATCTGTTCACCCTTAAGCCTATTTTCGGTCGTACTAAGAAATATAGACTCATTCATAAGCCGTTACAAACGAATGTGGAATGCTTTACCAAGCTCTGTTTTTCCTTCTTGTTACAGTTTGCAGGCATTTAAGACCATTGTGCATCGGTATCTCTTCTCTAATCTGTCCCCATTTCCCTAATGCCCGCGCTGTGTATTTCATACTACATTATAAGAGTACCTAGTCATATACTCTTTAGCGCGTGCTTTATATAAAAAAAAAAAAATTGTTTGTTGTCAATAGTTATAAGCTGTGAAAATAAATTTCAAATAGTAACTCTCAAATGCCAAAAAAGATCAGTGTAGTTTTTCAAATCATTCTTCCTCCAACAATCTAATAAATCTTTCATCTTGTTTTATAACATTTAAGAAAAGATCTATTTTTATTTTTATTTTTAGGAGTGTTAAATGATATAAATATCATTACTGAGCGAGTTCAGGTTCGATCAGCGGAAAAAAACACATATTAAAGTTTTTCCACTAATTTCCACAAACATCCGACTGTATAAGTGTTCTTAATTCAGCCGCTCGGACTCGGTATAAAATTAAAGATCCCTTCCATGCGTCCCAAAACGACTCACCCAATACGAATGGTTGTGAGAAGCTGTTGCGATTATTTTATTTATTTTTTTATCTACATATTCATTTGGCTGAATTGGAAAAAAGTTAGATGTCAGACCTAAGCCAGTAAAAAGTACTGGAAGAACCACTCGTTTACCACAATGCAATAACCACTGCTCCACTTTGAGCCAAGTTCGAAACCCAAAGCATTAAAACAAAATACTCTACAGCTTTCTTACGTAATAAAAGATATAACAAATTATTAAAAGGCTTGCGCAATATGTGCGGCTTCATATTATTACTCAATTTACTCAATTTGGTCTTGGGCAAGTATTTAAACGTACATACCTAACAGTTAAATGAACATAGTGCAGAGGCTTCATAAGAATGTTGCCCAATTTCTCTAATTTTCACAGAGTGTTTCTCTTACCGTCAGTGCTGCCAGATTGGGCGCTTTGTCGTACTTTGGCCTATCTTTTTTCTTGAAAAACATTAGAAATTCCTTAAATGAGCGCCCAACACAAATTTGGGCTACATATTGTTTAACAAGTTTTGTGTAAAGTTTGTTTGTTTTATTTCTTCACAAAACTACAAAATATAAATATTTTCGAACAAACCCGCAATTATAAGACTTGGCAGCACTTTTGCAGTCAAGTGACATCGAACATTCGTTTAACTTGCAGACACACCAATTTATTTTGCAGGCCTTTTGATTTGACACAAGCCAGTTGCATAAGGTAGTGGGAAAAATAAAAAAAAGTACTTAGAGAATTGGGAACATTTTCAACGATTTTTTGGGCTTCTTTCTGGGCAACGACTTTGGGCTACATTTTTTTGAGGTTTGGGGGCTTAAAGCAAACTAAATTATGGCAACCCTGCTTACCGTAGCAAATCGTTTGCACATATACATATATATCTGTGGCAACAGACTTATGTCAAAATTGAGTTAATGTTACGATTGGATGCACCGTACCCTGTTCTATGCGTCATATTTTTATACCCTCCACAGGAAGGTATATTCACTTTGTCATTACATTTGTAACGCCAAGAAGGAGTCCCCGGAGACCTCATAAATATATATATTCTGAATCATGATCACATTCTGAATCGATTTAGCCATGTCCGTCTGTCTGTCTGTCTGTCTGTCTGTCCGTCTGTCCGTCTGTTGAAAGCACGATAGCGCCCAAAGGAATTGACATAGGCGAATGAAATTTGGTGAGAGGACTACTTTTTATCGTCGTCAGGTTTTTATTCAAAATTGGCTATGTCGGTCAAGTAGTTCTGGTAATTCTGGTTGGTAGACAAAACCAATATTAGAAGATTGCGTCTATTCACTTATTCGAATGAAATTTTGTGAGATTACTTATTTTTATTTATATCGTCAGCTTGGTATATATCGGCTTTGTCGGTCAAGTATTCCTAGTACTTCCCCAAAGGCGATTGAGCCACTTTGTTATTAAGTATGTCACACCTATACTATTTTTACAAAAGAAGCTTTTTCTAGAAATTGCATTGCGTTTAAAAATTCAATGTAAAGAATCCATAGTTAAGAAGCTGATTTTTACGGAAAATTTTCTAAATCTCGCAGTTAATCTCCGTTGGAAACGTAGTATTAGCGTTAGCTGAGCGATTGGCATTGCTTTGACTGCGCCTTATGACAGTATGTATTCTTATCGTGCTCTGAGATTGCTTTTAACAGTTCGTTCACTCAATTTGTGTCGAAACTTCCCATAATCCCTCAAAAAGCAGTTCACCAAACTTTGTCAAGGTTCGGCTTCGAAGAACGTCTGAAGACTATGTACGCTCTTCAATTATCTTGTGACATTTATCTAGCTGCGTCTAAATAAAATACAACCCTCGTCTGAAACACTTCAAAGGAAAATAATTAAATCTGAATGGTGCCAAGTAAATTGCCTACACACGCAATCAGACATCGCTGTGTCTTCGGGTGCGTCTATCTTCTTGCAGAGTCTTGTAGCGTGAACCCAATTTACTGCAAATATAGCCACACTCAGCTGATGTAAAATTCTTTTTTAATTTGTCAATTAAAATGCTGAGAACAGGTACATCACATCCTCGTACCGCAGCCAGTGGGTGTACCTATACAGGTGACGAAGTTGCTGTATTTAGCTTGAACAGAAATAAATTCCACCTCATGTCGTCTTCATCCAATGGCCAGCACACCTCTAGCTCTAGTACATCTATTGATTGACACTGATTGTGTTTTGTGGCGAACGGTGTGGCTGCCGTCCTTAAAAATAGACACAGTTGCGCTCCACTTCAACTGCACAAGAATATACCCAATATACATAATTGTACTCGTCGAATTGCGGCAACAGTCATCTTTCGCCTATAATGATGAGCAAATAATTGCGGCTATAAGTGCCGCCCCACTAACAATGTGTCGAATTGTTGTCAATAGCGAGAACCAGAAACCACCCTCCCAGCCAAGGCAGGTGGGCATGGGCAGCAGAAAAATATTATTTCCTTTAATTTGTCATCTCACGGTGTGTCACACCTAGGGAGCTGTCATGCACGTGGACACTGCGCTGATGGATGTCGAAAATGGGGTCGTTTATCAAAGCACATACAGCAGTACGAGTGCGATTGAGGTGCCACTGACAGAGACATCGACATTTTTCGTTCTCGATGACCGGGTCCGGCTTGGCTATTACCCCACAGAGTAATTGCCTAATTTTAGATACATGAGTTTTCGGGTGCGTTTTTTCTTCAAGGGAATTTTATTGGCAATTCGGTCATAGATATTGAACAGATGTCGGCCGAGCAAGTGTTAACATTTGAAAAAGTCCAAGTCCATCAGCAGGCAATGCGTAAACATTATAATGAGAAGAAGAATTATTGCTTAATGGATTACATCGCATCGACAGCCATAGACAAGATGTATGAGCGAATAGATTGATAAGGTATTGCGGATACCTGTCCAAACTCTACCACTGAAATAAATTCACCCGAACGCAATAAAGTTTTCAACCCAACTAGCGGGGCAATGTAAACATTCGTTTTAACCAAACAACATCCTGTAAATTTAATTCCCTTTTTCCAATAGATATCTAGTACTAGTGTACTTTAAAGAATATAAAATTTCGTCTGTTTAATGATTTTTCGTCGAGCACTAAGCACCACGTCCCTAAAACTATGCAACCCGTTCCATTCAAAATTGAGTCAATCTCGATTTTAGCCGCCGCGCCGGCCGCAGCACATCTGCCTTTGTCCAAAAGAGCAATGAATCTCATGGGTAATTTCACTTGTCAAACTGTCACAGAGCAATTCAATTAAAATACATTTATCGAAATGGTACCTCATTCAAGTTGGTTCGTCGGTCGGTTTGAATTTTAAACGTTTCTAAAGAGTTAATTATTTCGATTGCAGTTTGCAGACGTCCGAGTCAAGTCACAAGAGCAGGGGCACTGGGCGGAGCCTAAACGTTTTATTATTACTTTCCGTATACTTTAATTTTTATGAAATGTCCACAATTCGGGTTGTGCCGAAACAAGTACTGTTTGTTGTTTTGCTTTGGCTGCGTATGACCTGTCCAATGTTAGTGTGGTTGTAATGCCAGACCAGAGCGCTTGCGATCCCCTGGGGGTAATATATTTAAATAAAATGACGGCGACAACAGACCAGCAAATGCTTTATGTGATTTCGAATTAACTACATTATGTTGGTACTTATTTATATTAATGCTGCAGTCTGTTATTGTTATTTTGTAGACAGTTTTTTTTTTTTGCTTTCGGATGTCGGCTTTGGTAATTGGGGACAAAAATTCAATTACACCGAATGGCACAAATTAATTTACTGAATATGCGAATGTGAATAGTAAATTGCTAAACATCTTTTCGCCAACAGTTGCCTTCAGTGTTTGTATAGTAGATAGGTACTCAACTGTTTTGGTAAAATTAAGAAACTTCAAGTATCAAAGTTAAAAACCATCGTATACAAAATTTAAACTTTTTATTAAGAAAATTCAACTTGTTATTACAAAATTGTACGATAATCTATTAATTTTTTGCTTTTAGTTCTGACTGCATCGCATTAAGCACTGGTAGCTTTGCGCTTATTTGCATGTCTTAAACGTAGTACACTGCTAAACTACATTTTATCTGGTCTTTAACTTTTCTCTCCAAACATCAGCTAAATTTTGACATAGACCACAGAAAACAGCTGTTCTTTGAAAAAACATCCTTCAAAAATGTAATTCTCTCTTATTTCAACTATGTCTGATTCTAGGTACTTCTCGTCCATGTAATAATTAAAAGAGCTCATCCTTGCATACTTTTCCGGTGCAAAACAACAAATACACAACGATCTGTCACAATTTAGCTTGAGAAAATGTGCTGACCCATTAAATGGGCACGCTAAATTTTGACAGACACATGAAGTACATTCTGAAAAAAAAGTTTGATTACTTAGCTCGAGCTGCGTACCACTCAGCTAAATGAGTTCGCTTAAGTTTAGCTCACCTAAATTTTGGAGCGAATTTTGTATGGGAGCGAAAATATAGCTCGAGCAGCATACTAACCTTTAGACTGTAATATTAGGTTCGTTCGTGTATTTTCAGCATAGAAATATAAAAAACGTCAAATATCAAAAATCGAGAGAGATATCTCTCAATTTGAAGAGAAGTACCTGATCGGTTTTCTTACAAAAAGTTTAAGAAATGTCATATTGACATTATCGTAAAATGCAGCATCTACAAAATAAGTCGGAATTGAATTTTTTATAAGCTAAATACCTATTAAACTTACCATTTTGAATGCGCTGATATGTTTTAGGAGAATACTCGATTACAACTTCTTCCTCCGACATCGTTGAAGACGAAAATAAAAAGAGTTTTACTTGTCAACCTTTTGAGCTGTCACTTAGTTGTCAGTTTTCATTTTTAAATTTTCAGTAAGTCGAAATTCGGCGAGTAGAAAATTACGAAAATGAGGGGAAAAGAATTTCTCTCTCATTTTTTTAAATTTTCTCAGTGCGTTGTCGCATTCGCACAGTTTGTTAGCAAATTTTTAATAATTTTACGTTTGCAAAAAAGTAACCGAACGAACCTATAATGTTACACTTTAATCTTTCATAAATAAAAAAATGCATCTTGGTGATCTCGGCTTATCTAATACCCTTTTCATACCGCACCGAAAACCGTGTTTTAGTCGAAAACTCGTCGATGACGTTTCAATCAGCTTTGAGGCACTAGTCGTGAAACTTCAGTGTAAACTGTTTCGGTTACAAATTTCGATCGCATTAGTTATAACAATAATAACAATAATTTAGATCACTTAAAAATAATATTACTCCATCAATAAAGCGTGGAAAATGATTTTAAGCTGTGTTGTGAGTTGTGACATCTGTTCAGTCAGCTGTTCTGTTGAATTTGCTGAATATTGCAAAAGGTGTGTTCCTTTCAAGAAACCAACGATTGGAAGTCTCTTTAAAAAACTCGTTTTGAGTACTAAAATATGCATGGAAAATCTTCTGTTTTCGATGAAGTTTTCGAGTGCTTTTGCGAAAACCCAGTTTTCGGCTCGGAGTGAATAGGGTATAAAGGCTCACAGTTATCCTTACATTTCGTATGAAAAACTATCTTGCGCCTTTTTTCACAAAACTGCTGTCGAAAATTTTAGGCCAAACACTGGGGACATATCAAGTTTAGTAATGTGGTTCTATCTCTCAGATTCCACTCGCAGATCTCAGATTTTATGTGTCTAATCGAACATTAAAATGTCACTTACAAAGTCCCGTCATTTCCTAAAGTGCTCTAAAATCGGAAAAGGATTGCTTTTTTTGTGACAATCGAATATAAAACGCGACCTAGAGCAAGAAAGACTTGTCTGAGAAGCTCACATAAGTCTGACAGCTGGCTGACTTGATTGCCCTAGATCGATCACATGAACAGTTTTTTTTTAAGTTCACGTCTAAGAAGGGGTTGCAGTCGAATCTAGTGAAGAATTTCATGACTGAGTTTTAACTTGACAGTTTGTATAATTATGTATGTAAGATGAGAAAGAATTCCGGAAGAATTTAGTTCTTGCGTTCAGCGTATATCTATCTATTCAAGACCAACCTATCTAACCTATTTTTGGCTTTTTCTTTTGTCTATCATCCGCTCATGCGTGGTGTGAATATAAATTGAGTGCGAGTGTTTTCATTTTAGAGGAGACACTTCACACTTCCTTTTGTGAGAATATATAAAAGTTTCGTTAAGTTTAACGAGAACCGTCGACTCGCATATTTTGGCAGTTGGGTGTTCACTTAATTTTTGTCTGAATAAAGATGCAGTCTATCGAGTAAACTCTGTCAGAGATGAATTGATTAAAAGAGATGCATATCTTTCGTAGGTACGTTTATCCCCCAAAACCCATTTGTGTTTTTTATTTGCCTATGAGTGAGCTGCAAAAAACATGCTACTAATGGCCGCCCACCAATCCAGTTGTTTTAAAGGCCATATAGCTGTTGTTCAATTGTTCTGTGATTCGTATTAAATTTGGTTTGTTTGTTGTAAAGGCTTTGATTAAATTGAAAAAAAAAAATAGTAAAATACATATATACATTGCGGAATACCTAATTTTTGCATTAAATTCCAATTCACAAACGCACATATTCTAGATAATAAATGAGCATGTTGGGTGCGTGACTTCATGAAATTTTCTTGAAAACTGTTTGTAGGCAGCCGCATTTCCACTGGAAAGTTATATATCTTTGTTAATTTGTTTATCTTTGGCTCTGTAGGAAGTTCAGTTTTGAAAGAAGAATATCATGACGAAATCGCAGAAAAACCAAATTGTGCGACAGATTTTCTACCCATTCAGCTGTTGTATTGTTCGTACAATGTTACCGAATAGAAAAAAAAAATCGTTAGTACGGTTTTCATTAGCAGAAACTTTGTTTAGTTGATTGGAAAGGATTACGCGAAAATGAAAACCACCTTGATATTGCTGGAACAATGAACTCTTTTTCAAACAGCAAGCTGAGTTTCCATTGAAGCTGATTTTGCAACTTTTCATGAGTCGAAAAAGGTGCAAATAATCGTTAGTATAACCCAATTTTCGATGACACGGCCATACCCGTCCAATATTGGCTCTGAGCTCCTCTAACCGACTTGTTGGCATAGACCAATGACTTAATGTAGCCCCATAAAAAAAGTCAAAAAGTCTTCTTCAAGTTGCGACCACCGACTCGGAGTTGTTCCTTCGTGTACTTCACCATGATGAAAATGTTGATTTGACTGAATATTTTGACATTGACAGTTCGGTAATCGGTTCAAGGGTGCGTTCACACTGAAAGTTTGAAGTTGTCAAGTTGCTAACGTAAGGCCCTTTATAAATTGTTCTTTAATATGTTTTATCATTCTTATTTAATAAAAAGCTTAACTTAATTCTTTTATATTTTATCTTTCAGTTTAAACCTTATCAACAAATGACTTAAGAGCAAGGTGAGTAATAATTTGCCATTTCTATTGGTACAAATGCATATATTTATTGTAAGTTATCTGTAAACTGTAAAGTTTCCAAATTAAGTTATGCCTTATGGCTTTTAAGTTCTCAGATTCACGCCTTGTTAGGCCAAAAAAAACTGCTAATGACAAGTGTATTCTTCACTGATCTCTACTGCGATGTCATTTCCAGAGTTTATAGTGGAACCGAGATAGACAAAGACCCTAAACATCTCAAATTTAAACTGTTTATTCTAACGTTCTGTCAGATTCGTAAATGTAGTCTGTCCCTTTCTTGTTGACAGTAAATATTTTGTTTTTCCCCTTACTCACCACTTAACCCATTTTTTGTACCCCTTGTGTACTTTCAAAGGCACCAGTGACAGCTCGCTGTGTTCTGCAAATGTTATCGATGTCGTCAGCGTATGCAAGTAGCTGCACGGGTTTGGAAAATTGAGCCCCTGGTTTTGGCTTGCGAGTTTCGCAAAATCTTCTGAGGTATGATTTTGAAAAGTCACATGACCATCGAAAATCCTTTTTTGACCTAGTCTTGGCCTTTTCCATTGTCATTCTGCACAATTTGACAAATTTGGCGGAAATGCCAACACTAGAAATGGCTCTTATAGCCCGTCTCTATAAATGCTGTCATAGTCGGCCTTCCAATCGATAAAGGGATTGTGAGTTCCCGATTTGAACATCTTGGTTTTTTTTTTCCAGGACCTGCCGTAGTGTGAAAATTTGACTTCACGGGACTAAAACCGCACTGGTAGTAACTAATCAGGTCGTTGACGAAGGAGAATGATACCTCTATAGTTGGTGCAGTTTAGATGGTCTCCTTTCTTGTGGATCGGGCAAACAATGCTGATGCTCTATTAACACAATTTCCTCCGACCGAATCTTAGAGACGATTTGGTGTATGCTCAGTACCAAATCATCTCCCGGTGCCTTGAAAAGCTCGGCATTTAAGCCGCCCGGCCCAGCAGACTTCAGAAGTATAGGCACTTACCTACATCGAACTCTATATAAATCTCAAACCCTAAACAAACACAACAAAATAGTAAATAAACATCAGATTTTATTTATTACAACAAAATGTATTTTAATATATTTCTGCTTAGTGGCGATAGAAAAAGTAGTTCATCTGTCATCACAGTGCTTACACATAAAACCCTTACTAATCACTTGTAGTTTCGACTTTAAAATTAAGTAGTTCACAATAGCTAGTAACATTTTCACAATCGTGACCATCTGCAAACTTAAAGCCGAAAAATGTGGCTAATAATATAGGTATTTAAAATTTCTGTATTTTGTTTTTGACACAACACTGTTGGAAGACATAGATTATTTCTTAACGAACATATGGAACAATAAAATAATGTTTTACTACAAGTAGTTGTATATAGTTTTAGGCTTTAGTTAAAAATTGTGCACTATAAGGTAAGACAAAGATTTTAGAATTATTGTTTAAAAGTAATAAATAACAGAGGCAATTTTTGTTTACGAAAATATACAGCAATACATATCAGCAGTTCAGTTAATTTTAATTAATTTTTTTTAAGCAAGGAAGCGTTCTATTGGGGGCTCATTCTTATAGGTTCTGACTTAAAGTTTATAGAGATAACGATAGTGATGTCGATGAATGCACTTGTACTTCACAAACATTTTTAATTTATTAAATATTTATATATTTGTAGATAAGGGGAGCGTTTTCTATTTGGTCCCTGGATAACATTTGTGAAAATAATTTGAGCAGCAACATTTTCTATCAAAGTTTTAAAATTCATTTCGACAGAAAAAAATTTGACAGTTTATTTGAGGCAATCTGCTGCTTAAGTCGGCTTTAGAGCAATCTTTTTAGTATACACTACACATACAAAATCAAGAAATTTGTAAAAGATATTATTAAAAAGGCTGAAGAATTGAAACTTTTAAAATGCATTGGAGCTTTTAATCTAACTGGTTTCATAAAGTGTCAATAGACGCTTGAGTATAAACGGAAAATTATGTGTCATGTCAGCAAGTCACTCCGTTGAACTTATTATACCCACTCCCAAGGTCCGTCTTAAAATTGTGATACAAAATCATAAAAAATGTATTCCTCTACCAGAATAATATGAGGATGAGGTTGAACTACTGTTCGATAGGGCATTTTCCGAATATTTTGAGCCCAAAACGTAGTTCAAAAACAATTTTTTAAACACTTCAATTACAAAATAAACACATTTCCATAAAAAAAAACAAATAATAGGAAAAGAAAGGTTGTGGTTGATTTGAAATGTCAAAATCGATGAGTGAAATCTGTGATTAAAAAGAAGTAAAAAAGCGCTACAAAAAAATACTCATCTAGGATAAAAAATGCACAGATTTATAGCCCAATTGGGACTGGGTTATCGTACTAAATTTGTTGTGGGGAATTTAGGGAAAAGATAGCCCAATATCTGATACATGACATGAGCGACCATAGCAAGCTTTTTTCAGCATGTTTGCTATGCGTCTCTAACTGGGATCGTACATTTTGAGGCAGTCAATGTGCACAAAATACGCCAAATGTTGTAATTTACACAACGAAATTAGATCGGCTCTTTCTGACTATATGTGATTTGACAAAAAATCAAAATTTTGACTTGAAAATCGCAAATACCTATCCCGCTTTTTAGTTTTTCATGTTTCAGCCAATCTTTTGGTAACTGTCCGAATGAGCGGCATAGGTGCCAAAAACGAAACCACACACAATTATTTGATAACAACAGTACTTATGTTGGTATACCTACAGTTTTTCTTATTAATTAATAAGCACGTTAAGTTGTGCTTAGAATACCAGGCCTAACAGAATCTTAGGTACCTATATTCAAGACTCTCTAAAATGGGTAGATGAACATTAAATCTTATTTTCTTGGTTAGTATTTCATGGTTGCACCGTCATGTCACATTTTCTAAAGAACAAATTAGCAAACAGCTTTTTTTTTTGATTTAGTTGCATTATTCCGCATCGAGGCCGATATTTTCTGTACGTCAAATCACTTGTGTCTACACATTCACATATCGAGATGCAAAGTCACCGAATCAAACATTCGCATGGCGTAATTTTGTAATCCAGATGGCGTCACATGGGATATTCGCTTGTTTTGAGCAGTTCGTTGATTTACATTGGTCAAATTTAAAATAGCAAGAAAAAATCGTACAGAAGTGATAGGTTGTCACATCTGAGAAAAGTATCGGAATCTAGCGACTACGTAGGTAGTTATAGAATCCAGATGGTTACACGAGCATAAAATGGCTGAACTGATAGTATTTCTGACAGTTTTAGGGCGTTAATTGTTTTGGTATAATTGAACGCTACCTACTTAGTACAGTTTTATTATGAATTCCTATTTAGTTAAAGTAATTAGCAGATCCGAAAACTAGCTTATCAATAGCCAGTGACCTATTTGTGTAACGGTTGAAGAAGAAATGATTTCAAACTGGAATCACTACACCTCTGAGGTTTTTAAATAAGAGGAAAATTCGTTTTTGTCGCAAGCCCAAATTGACGTATGTGACTTTAAAATTAGGGTAGCTATGCTCCTAGCCGTTTATCGAACGACGGGTGAATAGCTAAAGCCTGAAAAGAATCTAGTTGCTTGCGCTGCTCTACCCCTTGTGATTGATGTCAAATTCTGTGTACCTATGGTTTCTTATGTGAGTTTGAAGTGCTGCTAGTCATTTAGTGGTCAATTTCTGTCACATGCAGAGAATATTTTTGCTGTGACACTTGATCAGTTTCACTTACAAAAGTACGGCAACAGATTTATATATTTTACTCCAATAACGTCAGCCATGTTTTTCGATTTACGTAGTAGAGCAAACGCCAACGCTAGTTGTTCCTCAATAAAGACCCAGTACCAGCTAATAAAATTACATTTCCATCGACAGATCGAACAGTACTGGAAATTTAATCTATTAATCCATTTATCACACCCTTACCCCTATATATCGATATCACTATCTATATCTCGCAGAAACCCGAAATTTAACCTAAAAGATAACAAAAATCCCCTCTCTCTAATCACAAGAAAGCCAAATACATATTAATAACAAAAAGAAAATGCACTTCAATTATATACCCCACCCACTATTACCCCACCTAAACTCTCCTCCCGGAAGTGTATACAGTCCTTAAAGAAGTTCGCACTTGCGCTTCGATTTGGGGCGCATCACTGGACACAAAACCGATCGTATAGCCTCATCGAACACCGTCTTCAAACCCTTCTGCGTCAAGGCCGAACACTCCAAATACTTAACAGCACCAATCTCCTTGGCCATTGCCAGTCCCTGTGGATATGTGATGGGCGATAATTTTTTATCCTTCAGCTTCTCAATAGTTGCCTTATCGTCGCGCAAGTCCAACTTAGTTCCGACCAATATAATTGGAACACTGGGACAATGATGACGTACCTCGGGATACCATTTCGCTCGTACATTCTCAAATGATGCTGGATTCACCAGCGAGAAACAAATCAGAAACACATCTGTTTGTGGATAAGACAATGGTCGCAAACGATCGTAATCCTCTTGTCCAGCTGTATCCCAGAGTCCCAGGTTGATGGGCTTCGCATCGACCATCACATTCGCTGAGTAATTATCGAACACGGTTGGGATATATTCCCCGGGAAAGGCATTCGTCGTATAGCTGATCAATAGGCAGGTCTTACCAACGGCACCATCGCCCACAACAACACACTTGATGGCTTGCATTTTCCTTCTATTCGGATTCCAGGAATTTCAATGTCACAACCTGTACTAGATGGATTATTCACTTTTGGCAAGTAAAGGCAAATTCACTTTTTCGAACGTGTGCTTGTTGTTGTTGTTGTTATATGGGCTGAGTCCAGTGTTATTCCTGATTAAAAATAGATGCAGCACTACCACACAATCAAGATAAGATTACACAATACGGCAACGAGATATCACAATGAGATATCTTTCGGCACAACACAGCAATAACTAGATAAATAGTTTTGCGGAACGAACCCAAATTTGTAATTAAAATATTTTTTCCAGCAACAAGAAAAAAACAAAAAAAAAAACTAGTTACTCCATGGGAAAACACACCCAAACTGATCGCAAATGATTCGAATACTAGCGCAACGATTAGAAGAGAGAGAGCATCGATCTTTAGTTTGCTAGTCGATCGCTACTCCTCCCACATGTGTAGCGGAACGCAGGTCATCCTACTCTATCGCGAGGAATTTCGCTTGGGGTTAATTGATAGTGAGTAAAATCAAAATGTCAACGTTGGCTGCTGGTTGGTGTGCGAGTTTTCTTGCGTCGTTCGTTGTTCGTATCTCGCACTGCCACTGACACTCTGGAACTGTGGCACTAATAAAATGAGTCACCCACGAATGACTGTGGATAAGAATGAACTAACCATAGATACTTTTCCATTATGAGAACTCGACCGACGCAAGCAGTGCGACATAGCGTCGTCTCTGTCTGTACAATGCTGATTGAGGTAAATACAAAAATGATTTCGTTCTCCGGTTTTCTTTTAATTGGATTTTCTTTGATGGTTGATCTCGTCAACAACCTGATATAAGAATGATGTAGTGCAGTTTGTACGTGTTTGTAGTTGCTTTCGTTTGGATATTATAAACAGAGTACAGCTACAGATTCAGAGAGAAAGAAACATATTGATCGAGTAGTTGGGAGGCGTTGCCAGAAGCCATTTTTGAATATTTCGTTAAGTTTATTTATAATACACCACCGCTGCTGAAAGGAGGATAAATTTTGAATGGCCTTCGCAAACGGCGTTTGAAGTAAAATATTAATAAAAAATAAGCATTTGGGCGTTTATTCAAAGAAAATGTCAGATGCGGAGGCTATTTCTTTATTTATATATAAAAGTTGTGAAGTTGCGTGGGTTTTCTTTATATTTTTGGTTGTTTCATTTAGTTATAATTTTTTTTTCTAATTTTGTTCAGGTATTATGTTTTATGTGACTATATGCGAAATAGTTAGTGTAGTGGTCCATTTTGCACTCTTATGTCGTTTTCCATTGCGCAAAAAGAAGCGTCCGGGAGAGTCCGGAATCGAAAAAATCACTTCCGAAACCGTTGCAATAGCACAAAAAATACTCTTCTGGTGATTCTGAGAAGAGAATTTCGATTTTTGGATTTTTTTTTTGGTATTTCACCAATTCTTCTGTGGATTCTTTCAGAATCAGTTTTGTTATTCCATTAGATTTCAGAATGAGTGGATCCCCGAGTGGAACCAATGGAAAACGACATTATTCTGATTTTCTAAATCGATAGATTTATTTGTATTGACTTGTACCTACCTATGACTTTAGGCACATTTAGGTATAAACAATTTTCGGGTCATACAGCTATAAGGATGTTGATATTTTATGAATCTTTTTTATTTTTCACCTTGAATTGTTAGCATTTCTACACAATAAGAGTTATTCTGACACAGGGTGCCTGTATAAGAACTTCTTATAGTCTATCGTCTATATAGGTATGTCATTTTCATTATTGCGATGTTAACATAATTTGACAGAATTTTATTATTAAAGTTGTTTTTTTTTGAATAAAAAAAACTGTTGCATTTAACATAACGCCGTCAAGATTATCTCTGGTAAATAGGTGGTAGTTATTGACGAATTATAGATTTAAAATCATAAAAAATAAATAAATTAATAAATATGTACAGGTAGATGGCGCAACAGGTCCGTAAGATGGAATTCAGGTTTTTCAGGTACCGAACCTGTGACCCCTCCCTTAGTAGTGAGAGGTGGAAGTCTTGCTGTCGCGTGGTAGTTATTGACGAATAATTAATTCATAATCATCCGTTTAAAAATTACTCTCGGTTTCAAACTTGCTTTCAATTTCGGGGAAAAACACTGTTCTTAACTACATCTCTCAACTGCAAAGGCGCTAAATTGATACCTATAATTATTCCAAAATTTGCTCAATGAATAGTTGTAACTTTTCCCTAAAAACTCCCATTTAATTTTTGTTTTCGAAAAAATAAATTACCGCCTTATTTAACATTCATTTTTATAGTTTTCAAATAATGCGTAGAATAAGGTTATGTTAGGTAAATGGATTTGAGTGACAGCAATCATTCCGTAACTTTTCAGACGATTATCGTCGAAACGATTGACCTCCAAAACTAAGCAAAATAATTCTTGTTCCATCAAAAATGCCAGCAATGTCATAACGAAATTTCAATAAAGTGAATATAGGGCATATTGCGCGTTATGCTGGCATTCGTGCTTATTGTCCGATTACACTATATCCATTATTATCTCTCAAAATCATCCTGGTCATATATGGCATTTAGGTCATTAGAGCATATGAGATAAGCCCATTACATTGTATGACCATATTTTGACAGGAGAACTGTCAGAAATTGACACTTTATGACCACTTGACATACAGTCTAATTTTAGCTTTAATCCAGTTAATTTTCCACCTCGTCACCGCATCCTCTGAATAAGTCATCTGTGCTGATTCTTATTTATTTCGTATGCTTTTTCAAATTTCAGCATATTATGTGAAGAGAAGAACGGGAGAAGAATGCGATTTTTTGTTCATTTGTAAGATTTTCTCTGTTTGTTATATCATCATCTGCCGCTGATACTCTGACATATTTTCTTCTCAATCGTCTGTCAAAGATTACAGGGAGAATCATTTAACTAGTACCGCTCTGGTTTAGTTCAAGTGGAAATCTGTGTCCGGGAAATCAGCAGAGGTTCACATACCTTTTAAATGAAATAACGCTCTTAAGGCTGCAATAAATAAATGTACACCACAAAAAAACCAATGAACGCAAAAAATAAAGATTTCTTCAGAGAAAACACAAAGTTACCTCCCAATTTTTTTAAGTGAATATAAAAAAACTATCCTAAGTATCGCTAAAACTGTGACCATCAGCATCTTAAAAAGCTCACCACTAACCACATCACTGCAACTCAAAACAAAAAACAAAAATCTGCTACCACCCGCCTGTCAATGAGTTGTTTGAATTACGCTTTAAAGTGGCAAGTGTCAAAATTGTTTCACGCTGTTTCCCACTTCCAGTCTCCCCAGCCAAACCGTACCCGCACTTTGTTTGACTTTTTGAAATTTATTGCTCAATTGCTACCCAACACGTCAGTTCACGCAAACATTTCGTTAAAAAAAAAGAACAACAAATAATGTAAACACTTATAATCATAACAATAAACGCTGCGGAATTAATTATTTGCACAATTTCGATGTTGCCAAGCAACAAATCATTGTCAAAAGGATTTTCACATGTGCAACCATGTGTCGGGCTTCCATCGACAATTGGACGTCGACGTAGTGTTTGGGGGTATACGGTAAAATCGCAGTTCGTCAGTTAACACTGCTAACCAACCTCAACCAACCCCAGTCAACTCTGGAGGTGGTGCCAAGTGTTACTTTTTAAGCAGCCGGAAAATGCAATTATTTTATTGTTGGTGTTTTTGTTTATTTGACTGCTTTGTCTGAGCTGTGCCACTGTGCGTGTGTGTCGGGTATAAATGGTAAACGTGAACGTTTAACCTCAATCGATCCATTTATCAACACAATTTGCATTGGATGCCTCTTTGGGGCAACACCACGGTTTATCACCTCAGCGCTCAGCGCTGGTCTACGGTTGGAATGCAAGTGGGATATGCATTCCATTCAGCCTCACAGTGGTACTCATCATCATCATCGGTTCGGTAGCAACAGCATCCCCATCATTGGCATTCAGTATACAATTGGAGCAGAGTGTTTATATGGTTGGTGGTGTATATTGTCGGCAAAAATAATATCAGCAGAGGGTTGTGGTGTATCGTGGCGGTTTTAAGGGAGTCCAATTAACAATTGAATACACCATCGCGGTAAAGTGTGTTGCCGAATACCAACAGACCATTATGAGCGGGACAGTTAAATGTGCGGAAAGGAAAAAAATCAGTATAGTGTATTGCAAAATAACAGCCCACCAATGGACAGAGCTTTGAATTTTATTTCAGGGACATGTTCAGAGGGGCCGAGGCGAATTCATTTTTCTTTTTAGAATAAGAAGTTACATAAGGTACAAAAACGCTTCAAACGCACTGCACTTATTTAGTGCATAATAACGGTTCTAAAATTGGCCAACTTCAATCACTATTCTATCCCTTGACCGCGATATATATCATAGACAACCCATACTGAGATCCCCAACTCACAATCCTCTTGCCGCTGGGTCCCTCAATTTGTTTTCAAATTCGCCATTTTGTATTCCTATCGGTGTTATGTCAAAAAAGAATCAGTGTGACATGAAAAAACACTCGAAAACTACAAAAATAAATGCTGCCAACCGCGGCAACCGTGGGGAAATGTGAAAGAGTTCGGGAATTCCACATTTTTATATTACTGAATGCCATTGGTTAGTTATTATAAATTGTTAAAAGGCGAATAATTTGATTTGTTTTGTTAGTAAAATTATCTAAAATATATGTTTTATATACTAGATATTAGATATTAGGACAAACATGGTTGTGTATTTACCTCTTTTCAATATCATTAAGATCGATTTATTGTGTGAATTTTTCTTTAATAACTGAAGAAAACTTGCTCAAAATATTTTTATTTTCATGCAACCATTCTGCATTGACAATTTTTCATAAATATTTTAAGCAAATGTGCACTTATACTTATACCTAAAAAAAATACTATCCACACGTATATAAATAATTTCAAATTTAACGGACAACATTTTATGAACGCAGTCAGCAGCTTTGCCCACAGCGGAAGTGGCATATGCAAGGTGCGAGTGTGTTGGTGAGCCGGAATTTTTGAAGTTACGTGACATTTGTCAATACGAATTTCTATGCAACAATACTAACGCACTTAGCGTTTGCCACCCCATGAAAATATAGCTTGTAGGCAAGTAACGGGAAATCGGCCGAAGTTGGTGGTCTCAGTATTGTCTCTGATATTATATGCTTCGTATGAAATGATTGACGTCTCGGCGAATGTCGGTGGAAGAATCGACAGCCAAAACCAACACGGAAAACGAAAATGCAAACATTTAGGGAAAGTATATGCAAATGCATAACTGGAATGGAATGGAATGGAACGCTAATTTAGCCACTTTGTTCAAAGACTTTTCAAAAATTCTCTGTTCTTGACGACTTTTGGGCCACTATTTCCATACAAAGTAAAGGGTTTTCCAATAAGAGCGCTACAAGAGTTTTTTTAAATAAAACAAAAACGGTACGTTCGATGCCATTATGTAATGGAACTAGATTTCTTTTGCATGGCCACCACGGGCACGCTTGCAGAAGTCCAGACGCTGAACCCAATTTTCGACGGTTTTCAAGCATAAATCGGGCGATACTGCTGCAATCTCACGTTCGATATTCGTACGAAGTTCATCAATCGTCGCTGTCGCTGGCTTGTTGGCATAGACCATAGACTTGACGTAGCCCCACAGGAAATAGTCTAACGGCGTCAAATCGCACGACCGAGGCGGCCAAGCGACTGGACCATTTCGTGAGATAGCACGTTCTTCAAACTTGGTTTCCAATTAATTGATTGTGACATTCGCTGTGTGGCTTGTGGCGCCGTCCTGTTGGAACCACATGTCCTCCAAGTCCATATCATCCAATTGGGGCCAAAAATATTCGGTTATCATTGAACGGTAGCGATTCCCATTCACAGTAACGTGCCGGTCTTGATCATCACGGAAGAAGTACGGCCCAATGACGCCGCCGGCCCATAAACCACACCAAACCGTATTTTTTTCGGGATGCAATGATGACTCATGGAGTACGTGTGGATTTCTGTCTGACCAATACCGCATATTTTGTTTATTGACGAAGCCATTCAGCCAGAAATGAGCCTCATCGCTGAAGATGATTTTTCGATGAAAATCCGAATCATTTTCAAGTTGTTGCTCAGCCCAATTCACGAACATACGACGCTTCTGGTGGTCAAGCGACTTCAGTTCTTGCGTCAATTTAATCTTTTAAGGATGTAGGCCAAGATCTTTTCGCAAAATTCGCCACAACGACGTCACAGAGATGCCCAACGCTTGAGAACGACGTGTGAGAGACACATTTGGGCTTTCTTCAACTGAAGCCTCAGCGGCAGCAATATTCTCGACACTACGAGCACTTCTTTGTCTCACTGGCACGGGAGCATTTTGTACTGTGCCTGTGGATTCAAATTTTTCCACTAGACGCTCAATTGTTGATCTGCTAGGACGATTATGACGACCATAAATTGGACGTAGCGCTCTTAACGTTGAGGCCACTGACTGCGAATTTCGGTAGTAAATTTTAATAATTTCGACTCGTTGTTGGAACGTATATCTTTCCATCATGAAATGGCAAACCTTACTGAAGAGAAATGTCAAATGAGTGGCAAGAAATTCGGCGTCGTTTGCTGTCCCTGTCGCTCTACTTTTGTAGCGTCCCCGTTGAAAAACCCTTTACTTAAAACTTCCGAATAACTCCCATTGCCGGTACAAAGTAAACACATTTAAGGAATTGTTCTCTTTGTCCCTAAGTATGGTTTTGCTTCATTCCAATGCGGAGTATTCCGTTCCCTCGTTTTTCCATTGGCTTTGATTATAAAGGGTGATTTTTTAAGAGGTTTAGAACTTTTTTAAAAAAAAAAACACAAAAAATTCGAAAAAATGAATGAAATATTTATTTGAATCGATAGTTTGAACCTTGCAATTTAATGTTTAAAGATAATTTCATGCAAATGTTGACCGCGGCTGCGTCTCAGGTAGCCCATCCGCTGAGTCCAATTTTGGCATACTCTTTCACACATATCGGCCGGTATCTCACGAATGAATGCATGGATGTTGGCTTCCAGTGCGTCAATCGAAGCGGGCTTGTCCCTATACACATTAGCCTTGGCATACCCCCACAAAAAATAATCTAATGGTGTCAAATCGCACGATCTAGGCGGCCAATTGACCGGCCCGAAACGTGAAATTAACTGTTCACCAAACTCGCCTCGCAATTGCGCCATTGTTTCGCGTGCTGTGTGGCATGTGGCACCGTCTTGTTGAAACCACATATCATGCAAGTCAAGAACTTCCATTTCGGGCAAAAAAAAGTTTGTTATCATCGCTCGGTAGCGTTCACCATTGACAGTAACGCTGCGATTCGCATCATCTTTGAAGAAATATGGCCCAATAATGCCGCCGGCCCATAAACCGCACCAAACAGTGGCTTTTTCGGGATGCATTGGTAGCTGTTGCAATGCTTCTGGCTGATCTTCACTCCAAATGCGGCAATTTTGCTTATTTACGTACCCATTCAACCAAAAATGAGCCTCATCGCTGAACACAATTTTTCGATAAAAAAGCGGATCCTCGGCCAGCTTTCCAAGAGCCCATTCACCAAAAATTCGGCGTTGTGGTAGGTCGGCTGGCTTTAGTTCTTGCACCAGCTGTATCTTAAAAGGCTTTACGCCCAAATCCTTCCGCAAAATTTTCCACGTAGTGCTGTAACAAAGGCCTAACTGCTGGGAACGGCGCCGAATCGACATTTCGCGGTCTTCTGTCACACTAGCTGATACGGCCGCAATATTTTCTTCACTACGCACAGTACGTAAACGTGTTGGTGGTTTAATGTCCAACAAAGTAAATTTGGTGCGAAATTTGGTCACAATCTTCCGAATAGACTGCTCAGAAGGTCGAGAATGCCGATCATAAAATGGAAGCAGCGCGCGATGAACATTTCGAACCGAGCACGAATTTTGATAGTAAAATTCAATAATTTGCAAGCGTTGTTCATTTGTAAGACGATCCATGGTTAAATTGCAAACCAAACTGAAGCTGTTTGACAGTGACACAAGGTACTAAACACACGTCAGCTGTCAAAACCAGTGTTGCCAAAACCAAACCAGCTAAAAAATCACCCTTTATATACCGTAGTTGTATATAATTTTTTATTTATGATCTATGTTTTGCTTTGTTATTTTTGTAAATTTGTGCTGGGCCCCTCTTTAGATTCTCGGACACTTTTTTATGGCGACTTTATCATTTTGGATAACAGTGGCTAGGAGTAAAATGATTTCAGCCTGACAATATAAATGAATGTCAAATATTGTCAAATAACTATTGCAAAGAGGACCACAATGGCAACTCTTAGCCACAGTCACTTTGGTAGCAATTTAGCTATTTCCAACTGCACCAGTAATTCATCATCAGTCTCCATTTATGTGGCTGTTATTTAATATTTTTTTGACAGTCGATTCTTCGTGTTTATATAACCACTTGAGGAGACGTTTCTGTTTTCGTTTTCCATTGACAGGAAATACAACAGTCATAGGGGACGTTCTTGTATCTACTTTAGTAAGTCTGACAACTGTCTGACTTCGTGTATCTCAGTTTTGATTGGCTTAGATCGGCTGTGTTTCAGTTGACATTTATGGAGGGCTAGCCCTTTAGTCAATAAATTCGTGACTGAGTACTAAGTTGACAGTTCGCCTATGTGGCTCGACTAGACCAATCTAGTTTTTGCGTTCAGGTAACATGTAGTCGAGACCAATCTTGTATACTTAAGATAACTATGTTTTCGTATGTGCCTATTGACGTGACGTAAGATGAATGCGTTCGTTCAGTGGTTTACTATTGGTCGTTTTCCATTGGGATCTCCAAATTTTACTCTTAGATTTTAGATTCAGATTTTTCGTGCTAAATGGAACATAAAATGAGATTATTATTTTTTTTATTAATGTTTTTGCGTGATGTGAAAGCTTTTCTGAAACTACACTTTGTGTTTTTAAAAATCGATTATTTTATGTTGGTTTCAATTGCAGCGGCCAAATGTAAATATTCTCAATCTTTCACAGACTCGTCGTCTACAAACGTAAATAAAAAACACATTTTAAAGTTTCACAAATGTCAAATGTCGGGGTCTAAAGAAATTAAGTGCAAATCTCGATTAGAATAGTGACTGAAAAAAGTGTTGTTTTTTTGGCCCAATGAAAAATGACTCATGGAACACATTCCCATTGATGCGACAGTTAATGGATTAAAGGAAGAAAATTATAGCATTTACATATTATTATTCCTGGATGTTGTCAATTTTGACAGATTTTCAAAACCGCATTGAAACTGTAGGTTCGTTCTGGTACTTTTTTTCAAACGTAAAATTATTAAAAATTTGCTAAGAAACTGTGCAAAAAAAAAAAAACACGTACTGAGAAAATTGAAAAAAATAAGTGAGAGAGAAATTTTCCCCTCTTTTCATTTTTTCGTAATTTTCTTCTCGCCGATTTTCGACTTACTGAAAATTTAAAAATGAAAACTCACAACTAAGTGACAGCTCAAAAGGTTGACAAGTAAAACTCTATCGGCCTTACTAACAACCAAATTAAGAGTCGACTTTAGGGCAATAGTCGAAATTAAAATAAATTGTGTACCAATAATCAAGTTATCTTCGACTTTAAGATAATCGAGACTGTAACTTTCGATCCGGAGAAAGTCGAGTCTAACTAGTAATAAATAAATATGAAATATGAAATGGACTGCAAATAAAGAGAAGCCGCAGCTTAAATTGGACGCAGGCAAGGCGAGAACTATTACCTAGTTGACTGTGTCAAACCATTGGCTGATATCATTGATAGCAAAATTAACAATGCTGCAATGATACAGTCAAAAAACCAAGCAACCATCTTTTGTATTTCACTCAAAATACGCCCAACTGCCAATTTCAGCAAATTATTTGAAAGCGCAGAAACAAATTATAACGCTTTTGAGTTATACTGTTATAATTTTGCTATTAAGTCAGATGTAGTTAAACTTCCGATTACTTTGATTGTTGGTACCTACCTAGAAATTAAAAGTCGAAACTATAGTTAGTTTCGAAATTAGTTAAACTCGAGTTTACGGTTTGGTTGTTGGTAAGGCCCTATTTATTTTCGTCTTCCACGATGTCGGAGGAAGAAGCTGTAATCGAGTATTCTCCTAGAACATATCAGCGCATTCAAAATGGGAAGTTATAAAAAATTCAATTCCAACTTATTTTGTAGATGCTGCATTTTAAGATAATGTCAAAATGACATTCTTCAACTTTTTCTAAGAACAAACAAATAAAAATCCTATATACATAGGATAGTCGTCATTGCATGTGCATAAGTGCGATGAAGAGGTCACGCTCTACGTAGGGGTTGACTCCCTTCATCAACTTTCTACGACCTCAAAACTGAAACCGTTTTCAAGAACGACGCCAGCAAGTAGGTACTCCCGCTCAAAAAGTTCGCTTCCACGTGTGCCCAGCACACACATTCACAATAATTCTTCAATTTAATTAGATAAATTAAATAATTTCCTTCTTCGCTCATAATCATAAAATCTTCAGGGTAATTACTGCCATAACACTCCTATTTATGAATTTCTATGCCACATACATTAAACACTCGAAACCCGTACGCCACACCTTTGTACATATGGCAACATCTTTAGCATTACAAAACGACTTTTCCATTCAATGCAGACGTACATTGAAATTCTATGGAATGGAAGCAAGTCCTGGCTGCGGGGATTAATAGTCTGCGAACACATTTAATTCCAATTTAGGTTAACAGGATGAAAATAAAATGGATCAGCAGAGTGAGTGTTTTGCGGTGTTTGGGTGTATCACTTTTAACACATGAATGGTACCTACATAGCGACGGTAATAAAAAGGAAGCATAAGCACGCAGTGTATGGTTTTTCATATGTCGGATGAAATGACTTCTGCTGTGGATCCCTTGTCGGTGTGTACCTACAGTATAAGCGGAATCCCTATATTCACAGATGACTCCCTTTTCTTCGATTAAGGATGCCATAAATATGGCCGCACATATGGTAAATATTGTCTTAACCTAAAAGTTTGCATCGCATGTGTCCCGGTTCTTTTTTCTCTCTTTCTCTTTTCAACTGAAAAAGGACACAAATCGTATAGCATGTGCTTTGAATTTCACTTTCTAGTCCTTGCACATAGGAATGCTTTCTGAATGAATCACGTGATTTTTGGATGCGACTGAAGCGGGAGAGTTTTAAAACTTTTCCAGCTGCCAGCTGAGACTGGTACAGTCCGTCGGCTGGCTTTAACTCAATATGCCTGCTTTAAGGATGAGTGCCGGGTACATACGGCGTTGGCAAATAGAAGATGGCCCAAATTTTTCATGATATTTCCATTTCGGTGTTCACATTGGGACATACTTCCAAATGGTAGTAAAATTCGAAGAGAAAGCTATGCCAGTGATGGCGAAATTCTAACAATGTGGTCAACAAGAAAAGGTTTTGGTGCCAGGATTGTTTAAGCGAACGCAGGCAAACACTTTTGGCATTCGCAGAACTACGTTTAACCTGCCAGAAAGCATAAAGGTTTAAGTCTTAGAAGTTCGAGTTGCCATATTTTTTCATATAACCTATGAAAACCTTTGCGGACTTTACTATACGGTCCTTAGTTCAACGAATGACTAAACAATGCGTGGCGGGGTTTTGCCAAATAATCTGGTCGTCTATACCTTTAGCAACACTTTGTCCTTCACACCCAATGCGGGGTTGCAGGGCATTATGATCTGAAAATAAGCTCGACGGTTTGGAAACACTGAATCGAAGCAGGAGTAAAATTAAGAGAGATAAAGCTCGACTTTTCATTTGCATAATGCCTCGGATATAGAGCCCGAAGCAGTTCTGTCAAGAATTAAAACAGAAGAAATTAATTGGTCAGCCTATAAAGCTTAGAAGTTACCCAAGTAACAATTTTACTTCGGTAAGGTTCAAATTTGTAATTTCTGTAGGCAACAGCTTCGATAGAGCTTCTATAGTCTTTGTTAAACGAAGTTGATCTATTTCGAAGCAATTGTTTCGATAATAACTTCAGTAAGTCCTTTACGAAGCATATACACGGGCTTTATAAAGGGATATGAAATTAAGCTTCGATAAGATCTCTATTAGACATCTGAAAATGTGCCTGGAGATGTGTGGTAAGTGAATTGCTTCTATAAAGCTTGTGGTTCGAAGCGCTTCCTAGAAGCTTCTTTAGAGCTTCTGACCGAAGGCATTATAGGAGCAATGAACTGTCATGCAGTCAACCGCTTGCGATTGGAAGCTGTACAGAAGCACTCACTCGTACTTCCTCCTAACTTACATATGGAGGCTTTATAGAGGTAAAAATTAATTTCATATGAAATGAATCAAAGCTGTCTAAAGAAACCATAATTAACGAATCGGGGAAAAATGACAAAAAATGAAACACTTTTAGCACAGTGAAAAATATGTCAATAATGTGATTCTAAATAAACACTTTTCACTCATAAATAAATTAGGTAATACTAAATGTCTTGCATATAACTTCGGTCGAGTAAGCTGCAAGTTTATTCCAAATTTTAACGAAACTCTAAAATGTATCAAGTAGTTCAGATTTACCACTGCTACATCATTATGACCAATTAGCCTAGGGGTAGTGTATTGGACTACTACGCAGCAGGACCCATGTTCGATTCTCAGTGCGGCGCATGTAAGTAAAATGTAAATTATAAAGAGTACACGTAAATGGTAAACTCCATTAAAATTGCAAAAAGTCTTTGAAAATGTTTATTAAGAAGATAAAAAAAATAAAAAAATAAGAAAATGGAAAATTGAAAAATGTAATAAAAAAAATAAATATTTTTCTTGTTCATTTTGGAGCCTCTATAAAGCATCCATAAAGTTTCGGTAAGGTCTATCCAAGCTGTTCAGGAAGTCTTAAATAAGTAAATACTTGCATTAAAGTGCGCCAAATGCGTTTCCTTTAGACCTTATGCAGTTAATATTGCGGGAGGTGAAATAGCTTCGATAGCGCCTTACCGAAGTGAAATTGTTACTTGGGTAGTGTGTTGGACTACTAAGCGAGGGCTCCAGAAAAAAAACACAAATTACATCTTAAGTTTTTTTGTCACTGCGTCTGACAAAATCCGAGATTATAACTGTCATGAAAGAGCTTCTCAATAAGCCGTTTGGACTCGCCAACTATTTATTCTTCTATAAGGCTGGGCTAGTTTAGAACAGGGGTGAAAAATGAAAGGTGTGGACTGTAAGCAAATCTTAGTTCCGATTGTATTTTTTCGGGCTCAATTGTATTTTTTATTTCTGTATAACAGTATACGAGAAATTTATTTTCGTACAAAATTTCGAATGATTTCCAGATGTTCATTAATTTTATGTAATATTACGCAATTTCGTCCTCAGCTTCTGAGGCCTACAGCTAGGCGGATTTGTTTCAAACTTTGTGGGCTTAAAGTTCGGAGCCATTTTTTATTTTGCACAGAAATTACAAAATTTGAATTTTTTCTCGAAAATTATTTGTGCGATATGTGAACAAAAATTTATTTTAAATGTATAATATGGTTAACTTAATTCTATTTTATACATTGGTTTTTTTAAGGTTATGAACATAAAACCGCGAAAAAACAATTTTATCCAAAATGCATGAGCAATTAATTTTTTTTAAATGATGCTGTCTTTCGTTTTCCACACGAATTTAACAATAACAATATGTATCATTCATATTGTTATTGTTATCGGATCATTTTTAAAAAAAATCAAATTGTAAGTTCACTAAAAGCCCACAATTCGACTTTGAACTTGTTTATATGCATAATAATGAACTTTCATGATCACCATTCAATTTTAATTATGTACTTCGAAAACATTTCCGAAAGGATTAACAATTTCACTCAAAAATCTTGTAAGATGCAAAAGTTACAAAAAAACATTTACTCGTATATCGTTTTCGTTATCATTATACACAGAACCTGTAAAACATTCTAACCGAAACTTCCGAATATTGGATAAAAACACTTATTAAGGATAAAATATAAAAGAAGAATATTAAATATGCATTGGCCCTTAGGAATAGAAAAATAAATCGAATCTAAAGTCCTCTTTTGGAAAGCAGTGAACTCTTAACCCCACCTAGCATTTCATAGAAATTAAATAAATTCAACAAAAGACAACTTCTGCTAGCTATTTTGACACTGTGCACGGAAAGAATTTTAAGATCAAATCAAGAAAAATAAGCGCAGAATCACGAAAAGTTTGTCTAGTTTTAGAGCTTAGCTAAGGATTTACTGATTCACGACTTTTTTTTCGCAATTCTAGAAATTGTACGAAGTGAAGATATTGACCCTCAAAAGTCGTGAATCAACACTTTTCAGTATCAATAATGCGATCAAACGAGAAAAACATTTTGCCATAACCGATCGCAATTTGACACAAATAGTTATCAATTTGATATTACATGGATTGTAAATTGCAAAAATAATTCGTAAATTACCACTTTTCTGTTGTGAATTACGATTTCCTCCCTTAGCAAAATACAACCATTTAGTCATGAATTGCAACTCAATAGTGTTGATTTGCGAACTAACAGGGGTGGATTTACTACTTCAGTAGTTGCAATTTACAATTGCTTAGTCGTAAATTGCAACTTATTTTTATCAATTTGCAATTCATATTTTGCAATTTACGTTTCTTGAGTAGTGATTTGAGGAATCGCCGTATTAAATTGAAAATGTTTTGTCGTGAAATTAGAAAACTTTATTCTCAATTTGCAACTTATATCTTGTGATTTACAAATCAAAATTCATAGTTTTATTAATTAGGTTATTTTCGTATTCCTCCTGATATCCAAGAAAATCATACGGCGCCATGTCGTCCGGAGACAACGGGATTTGTCTGGGGTGGTTTTTCGGTCTATGATGAAATTTAAAATACAAAAAAAATATTTAGATGAACTTGACATTAATACGAACCTTCACAATTCTTTTCAATTACATATTTTAGAATACATTCCAATTGATACTTCTTTTCTAATAGCAAGATGTAACTTCTGAAAAAAATACAGATTTATATGCATAGGTACTTCAGGGTTTTTGGAATTCAATAGGTACTTACAAAATGTATTTCAGAATGCTTTATAATTAGTAGGACACTCACTATCCATACGAATTAGTTATATTTAAATTTAAACAACTTCAACCCTACTGCTTTAAACAAAGATTGAATACCGACTGCCTGTCTCTGCACCGCAACGCAATGTGCACAATGAAGATTTGGCTTCATGATTACAGTTGTCTGTCTGACCACATACATACATTCATCCATAAAAAGAAAGGACTTAAAAGGATTTCGATAGTTACATGGACTATGAACTGTGCATAAAAAAAATCCACACATCAGGTAGTTGATTCCATGGAAATTACAAAACATATTTTGCAATTTACGACTTCTCTACGTCAATATACGTTTTCAGTTTCATGTGTTAAATTATTACAAGATTTTATTGATTCATCATTCAGTTTTGGTAAATCACCAAATATTTTTCGCAATTTGAGATTGTGAAGTGGTGTTTGAGAAATTGACCTATTGGAGTGGCAAATTGCGCCAAACAATCTCGCAAATCACTACAAATAAAAGAAGCTCGAATTGATACTTCTAATCGTAAATTACAACAAACAGAATTTGGTATTCTCCGCCGTTTTCAATGTCAAATTACCAATTTCTGTATCAATCCATGAAAACTTCGTTGTGATTTGCGACAAATATATAAATCGTAAATTGCAACTCAAAATTTTGCAATTGGTGATTTTCAATTCTTTCCGTGATGTGTATTAAGTTGGCCGCAAAAAACACTTTTTGTTTACTTGCACTCATATGAACCCATTTTAATTGAAACTCTTTTCCATACGCGTAATTGTTATTAGTAAAATCATGTTACATGCAAATCTGCGAAGATATTGAGATTTCTGAAAATTGACCCGGATCATTGACTCCCATCTAACTATTTCCTAACTTAAAGTCAAATTGAATGCTTTATTTCTCATAATTTAGACCTAGAGTTGATTTTTATTACCATAATATATTTTATTGCTAGCGGCCAATGAGTATAAATAAAAATTCAAAATAAAAAATACTCTTTGAGTGTAACTTTTTCAGAGCGATTGTATTGTGTATTTTTCCAAAGTCCGTTTTAACTAAAAAGTTACGATTGTAACACGTTTGTCAACCCTGGTTTAGGATCAAAGTGAAACTGGGACAGAAATTAAACTTTATCCTCGATCACAAGTATTTCAAAGCACACAATCGATCTGTGTGCTCATTACACGATTGAGTCTTTGATTAAAGCAGGATATGCGTTGATCCTTAGTACCCTGCGAGTCCGTTGAGCACTCTGAAGCGCCCTCTACCACTCGTGGCTTCATTCCGTCCGAGCTAGATTAGGTATACGGGTAAGTAGAGCAAGGAGAGCCCTGCGCTAGGTCCTCGTGGACCCATTGTGATGCCCTTGTTGATGCCCCTTACCCTGTGGTTAATAGACGTTGTCTAGCCATCCCGATGTCCTCAACACCCCATAATTTCAGAAAGTGACTTCCGTCCGATCAAAGTAAAATGGAATTTTCACCATGCAATTTATTTATTTGTTTGGAACCAAAGAACAGAAAAAATCGTTCATAGGCATAAGGCCACAATATTTATTAATATTTAAAGTTACAAAAATATGACACAAAGTAAACGTAAAGCAAGCAACTATGACTGCACATTCTCAAGGAATTTTCTTTTTATTGCGGAAACTGGTGAACTAAAATCGATTAAAACGACATTTGCATTGTATGCTTGTATGCTGACATTCAGCCATTAACTGAGGAAGAGAGACCTACCGACGTAGGTCGAATGAAGCAACATTAATATTGAGAAGACTTAGGATGTCCGTTGAATCAATTTCTCCTTTTAGAGCCCCATGAATAAATACCACTCTGGCCACCGTTCTCCAATGATTCTAATTTAATTTATTTTAACCTAGTAAGGGTAAGTTGCTAAGATCGAGCCAAGGAAGTCCCCCAACATTTTTTTTTTTTTATAGATTCATTCTAGTTTTATGAACTCTAGAATACGGGCACCAAAATAGAGGCATATTCTAATACAAACAGCACAAAAGCGATATACAAGGTCTCGAGAACATAAACATCCGAAAACTCACAAACATATTCCCCATGTTCTGTTGGCCTTGTTTGTTATGGACTCAAAATGAAAAGTAAATGATAGTTTGGTATCTAAAAAAAACGCTAAATCTCTGCCGAAATAAACACGGGGAATAACTATACCATCAAAGGAGTTATGTATACATTAAAGGGGATTTACAGCGAGAAAAAGTTATGACAGAACACTTAGAAATGTTTAAAGAGCTACTGCTTTTAGAGCACCAGAGATGAAATTTTTGAAGATGTGAATTTAACATGTGGGAAGGACGATTATCATTTCCCGGCATATTAATCTTAAAGTCATACGCAAACATCAACAAAAAGAAATTAGGTACAAGTTTAACGATGTCATTCACAAATAGTATAAAGAGTAGTGGTCCGATATGACATACTTGGGGGACGCCACAGGTTACCGATGTATTTTTCGAAATATGACCACGAAACTTATCATTTTGGAGTCTAATCGAGAGGAAGGAGGAAAGCTAATTTAAAAAGAAGACTGGAAAACCCAGTAAGTTTATATAGCAACAATTTATGGTTAACTTGATCAAAAGCTTTGCTTAAATCAGTATAGGTGACATCAACCTGGTTACCTTTACTAATTTCATAAATAACGAAACTCGTGAACACTGAAAGATTGGTTACAGTTGACCTCTTTTACAAACAAAGGAATTACAGTGAAAATTCAATCTTTCGGAGACTAGTAAGTCAAAGAATTTTGGAATAGAAGATTGCTTACCTCTATAGTTTTCAATTTTATTTCCCCTACCGGACTGAAAAATGGGAACTATAAAAGAAGTTTTCCCAACAGATGGGAATGTGCTAGTACGTAAAGATAAATTAAAGATATGGCATACAATTTTATGGAAAGGAAACGCAGAGTTTTGAAGAAACATAGAAGGAACCCCATCTGGACCAGGGTGAAGGCTAGACGCTAAAAAACATTGCCTACAGAAAATTCCATATTCTTAAAAGGAGTAGTATAGGGACCATTACGATAATCAAAAAATTGCTCATCTATCAACGAGTCATGGTTCGAATAAATTGATTGGAAAAAATATATGCGAAGTTATTACAAATAGCATAGACAAACCATACTGAGACCCCCAACTCACAATCCTCTTGCCGCTGGCCACCTCAGTTTTTTTCAAATTCGCCATTTTGTTTTCCTATCGGTGTTATGTCAAAAAAGAATCCGTGTGACATGCAAAAACATACAAAAAATGCAAAAATAAATGCTGTCAACCTCGGCAGCCGTGGGGAAATGTGAAAGAGTTCGGGAATACCACATTTTTTCATTACTGAACGCCATTGGTTAGTTATTATAAATTGTTAAAAGGCGAATAATTTGATTTGTTTGGTTAGTAAAACTATCTAAAGTTGATGTTCTATATACTAGAAACATATTAGAACAAACATGGTTGTGTATTTTCCGCTTTTGGAAATCATTAACTTCGATTTCGTGTGTAAATTTTTCTTAAATAATGGAGAAAATTTGCTCAAAATGTTTTCATTTTCCCTCAACCAATCTACATTGTTAATTTTTCATGAACATTTTAAGCAAATGTGCACTTATTCCTAAAAAAAAAAATATTATCCACACGTAACGAACAATTTCAAATTTAACGGATAAAACTCTATGAACTCTGCCAGCAGCTTTGCCCACAGCGGAAGTGTCTCATACCTCCTGGGAGTGTGTTGGTGAGCCGGAATTTTTGATGTTTCGTGACATTTGTCAATACGATTTTCTATGTAAGAATACTAGCGCACCAAACGTGAACACTCCATAAAAATATAGCTTGTAGGCTAGGTAACGGGAAATCGGCCGGAGTTGGTGGTCTCAGTATTGTCTCTGGCTTAGATTATCGACCAAACGGAGATCTTGAAATTCTGTAAAATTCTGTAAGAATTCTAAAATGGTTCAGGGAATGTTATTCAATTCAGACTTTAGATTTTATTATTTGTTGTTTTCGTATCCAAAGACGTGGAGACACTGCCTGCCTGAAAAAGTGAAAGAAAGCTGTGAAAGGTTATGGTTAACATATAGGTACCTCATATGTACCTTTCAGTGTTACTAGACGTTGAAGACTATTTTTCCACTTTTTTATCAGCAAAGCATTATTTTTCACACAAATTCGAAAAAAAAAAACCCTAAGTGAAATTCGGACTTGTTTTCAAGGGAAAAAATGAAAAACTGTAAACGTTTTTATTAACAGGGCTTAAAACAAGCATGGAACGTACAAATAGCAATGATTCTAAATAGCTAATAACAAATTTTAGTCTCGATTCTAAATTTAAGGAAGCTCACAATTGCGAAATGTGTATGGAAAATATAGCCACTCTGAACTACTAAAATTTAGAGTCGAAACTAAAAATGGTTATTGGTAAGGCCCAGTATCAAAACGAGTGAATGCATTCAGATTTTAGATACACACAAATTCTTACGTAGACGTTCGATGGGCTGTTTTCTTTCATTCTTTGAAATTTTGTTCGTAATGCCGAATTCAAAATGTCGCGTTGGACGCGTGCGTGCGTCCTTACGATTTTAAATGCCAAAGCGCGCGAGCAACAATTTTGTAACACGAAATGCTGCTTTGTAGCGAATGCGCCGTGAGAGAGTAGACAGATTAAAAGTTCGGTTTTAACCAATGTACTCAAAAAGAGAGCAGAATTCAAATTTCAAGTCTACTCTCTTTTTTCTTGCAGCTCTGATTTTTGTGCAAGAATTAAAAAAGGATTCTCCAAAAGCATTTCAATTGTATTCACGGGAATTCTTGATTTTTTCGTCATTTTTAAGCGTGTCCCTCATTTTCCCCTTTTTCATTTCCCCTCAATCTGGCATCACTCGTACCAACATTTTCCTCCTGCAAGGAGACTTTCTTTCGCCACAAACTGTAAGCATTTCCCACTTCCGTTCGCCGCGTCAATCAACCCAACAGTTTGTTGGCATATTTCGTATTTAACTAGAGTTGTTGTATAGTTCGCTAAAATATGAATGGAGTTACTTACTGCATGCAAGGAGGACATAGAAAAAAAAAAGAAGAAGGAAAAGGCACCATAAGTAAATATTCAGTTTTCGATTCCGAATAAAATGATGAAACAAATGTGTTTCAGTTTTCGTTTCGCTTCGTTCATTCTCTTTATGGAGATCTTAGGATGGGGTGCAGTGTACGTACATCTATGCTGATACTGACTCTTCACCAGACATCAACATCATCATCATCGGTGTCGTTGTCATCTTGTTTATAGCCGACTTATTTGCCATTAGGATACATATCTATATTCAGGGTATGCTAGGCCTGTAGCAACCTCCTTTGCCCATTCATCGTTGAAAAGAACTTACGGACGAGAGCAGGAAAATTGTTGTTCGTATATGCTTTGATATGTCAGGTCGACCTATTGACTGTGTGTGTGGCACATGTAAAGGATACTTGGACAGCATGGCAGCGCCATTCTACGGAGCATGGTAAATTAGAGAAATTCTTATCGACAGGATATGTGGTTGAACATTACCTACCTTTACATTCGGCTGTTTGGCTGTGGTTATTTATTCGTATCATGGTGGAGCTGTTTACTTTTTTACGCGATGTTTGCCAACTTTCAAGGGAAATGTACTCATTCAAGTTATATGTGTATGCGGGAGGAGGCTTTTCATTTGCGAATCCTTTCACAGTCGTTTACCTGATGAATAGTGGGCTCTTTTTTCTTCTGAATATGAATTTAATAATTTTTTTTTTAAATGCGTTTCTTGTGGCCGAGGAGAGGTTCTATCTGTTTTAAGATAGATGAAACAAGACACAGGAAAAACGGATGTAAATTACTTGAACAGGGTTTGGTTTTTTTCCTCGAACTTCTGGGGCGACTCTTTGGATTTGGAGGATCCTGATGGAGATACCTTCAACATCCTGTTTGACGATGATAAGTCTGCAGTCAAATAATTATTATATCTGAAATTGGAAACAATCACCGTCAACAGTGTGACACGACTCCACTCTCAGTTGGATTTTCGTTAACGCATATAGTTACAGGCATCGCTATCATCCCTTTGCTGTCAGTATACAAAACCACCTCCCGAAAACAACTAATAATCCCCAATCCTCGGGCAGACAGAATGTGCGGTTCTGTAACGGGAACCAAACTAAACACCACGTCAAGTGCACGCCAAAAAGCCAATCGATGGCAAACATTGTTGCCTGTGACATTCGTAGTCCATTAATTATTTGCGCCGTCCTTTGGTATCCGATACGGAAAAACATTCCGGCATTGTGTATCTCGTTCCCGATAATCTAATTAATTCTTTTGTATATATCTCCGGCTCCGGCCCCATATGGCTTCTCGGATGTCAAGCGGCTAGTTGGCAGTATTTATACAGCAAACGTAAGAAGTCTAGGTGAGTGTATAAATTAAGTGGCATTTTAATTCGCTTCGATCCAAGTCGCACATTAAACGCATGAACGAGTGTCCTCGAAAGAAAAGCGATTCTTGCCAGAGGAAACCGCAAAAATGTATCTATCGCACAGTTAAACGCCGCAAGCCTGTGGGCCTCATGGGCATTAATAAATACAAACTACACAGACAGAGACTGCATACAGAGGTTCACGCAAAGGACACCGCACAATGTGCGGTCCTCTAGCTCAACTATGTGTAATTTCGAGAACACTTTTGGCTGCGCTCTTCTTTTCATATCAACTCCAGACGGCACAATGTTATTACATAATTTCAAAAAAAAAAGAAGTAAATGTAATAAGTTAAGTATGAGAGTGGGTGGATATGCGGGACGGGACTCATTACCGTAAACGCGTGCATTCAACAACAAAAGAATTAACGGCAACTTACTGCGTTGGAAAGTTCTTCGCCTCCCCTTCGCCCGAACCCGTTGATTTTAAATTGTCCTTTGTTTTTGCATAATGACTTGAAAAATGTGTTTTCGAAATGCTTTTGTTTTTCAGTTGTTTGTGCTCGCACTCGGAAACACCCCTCTTCGAGATATCAAAAGAAGGGGGTCCTTGAGATAGGGTTGCGGAGAGCACTCAGCTAGAGGGCTGTGAATTGAATGGAAAGAACAATGAGAGCACGTATCATTTACAAGGACAATACTGTTGTTGTTGTTCTTGGGAATACAATGCCTCCTAATATGGCAATGAGCATAGGGAACACGAACAGCTATGTCACTTACGAATGCAAATGGGATGTCTACTCGTGTGTGCTATATGTAGGTACATCAACTGTCATGGCGGAGCTGTTGATTCAAAGTCAATGTGGCTTTGTTTTGATTATGGAATTGGTTGTCATTAGAAATATTGGATTGTTTCCACACCGCCGATGAATACGGTCATGTTGCAAGAAACAATAGATTGCATCGCCAAGAAGGATGCATGGTATAAGTCCATGATACCTATGCAAAGTGATGAAAAGAGTTGAGGGGCCCACACAAGTGAGTTCTACTCTGCTCACGAAAAAACATTATTTACTTCTTTTGGGCATTTTTGAGATGGGAAAAACAATTGAACTCGCGACACCAATGTTCGGTTACCAATGTTCCGATACCAGTGTTCGCGTGGCCAACCACTTTTGACGAAAAAATGCTTAACTTGAAAAAAAAGATGCCTTTTTCAATAAAATAGTGCCTAAAATATTTTTTTTTTGTAAAGTGGAACAATAAATCAAAAATTTAGCATAAATATAAAAAAATAAACAAAAACAATTTTAATTTATACAACAAACAGCTTTCAAATTAGTTTCCAATTTCATTCCACTTACTGGAAGTGGAAGCTGCAATTATTTTCAAGGAATGACAGATAGAATGTTCGGAAAATGGACAGAGTTTAAAGGTGGAAACACATTTACATATAATTTTTTTTTTGGCAAAGATTTTTAAGACACTGGTTTGACAGTTCGTTTGGTTTTTTTTCTTTTATTACCTACACCTTCTGCCATTAAGATTTTTTTTTTTTGCTGCTACACATGCATTCACAGGTAGGCAATTTAAGAGTTCTCTCTTTTATTTTCAAAATTTGCTGGGGGAATCGGGTAGGTGCGCGGTAGCTGACGGTTTCATAAGTTTCATTGCCATTAATTTCAAAGAATACCAATTAATTAAACTTCGTATTTCATGTATATGTAAATTTACGTTTTAAACAATAGATTGGAACAGACGTAAGCATTATTTATCATCTAGAATATGGTAGAGTAACTTCGGGTATTGTGATATGGTCTGGTAATGTGATATACCAGCATATTTTCCGCAATAATCAATTCTCGGCAGGAATTTTCTTGTCCACATAACAATGATGGAAGAGGACATGTGCTGCAGGTTTAAGAGCGTTCGCATTGACTGTGTGTTATGTCAATATATCAGAATTGTTTCAGCGCTAAAGTTGAATTTTTTTGTGTGAGTTTTCTTTGATAGTTTAGCCAAAATTGGGGCAAAATTAAAAACTTAAGTATAAAATGTTGTTTGTGTGTGAATAGAGCTTACAATATATTGAGGGAGTTCTCAATATGATGAAGTATATTTGAAAAAATCTCCTTATTGTTTCAAAAGCTAAATGCGGCTAATGTGATATGGTTATAATTGGGTAAAGTGATATACGACATCACCGCACACAAATTTTTTTGGAAGAGAGTATAAAAAAACGCAAGAAAAACGCAAGAAAAAGCGGAAAAGACCCATGCTAGTAAAAAGTAAACATGTAAAACAAACGAAACAAAGTTCCTCGAGCGCTTTAGGTGAAAGTCTGCATTTACCGACGATCCTTGGGCCGAAAATCCACCTAAGAAGGACAGTATGTGTCTTTTGTAACAAATGATGGATAAGGAGACCAAGACATGTGTTCCATGCTTGCAGTGTGATTTGGTTTGGTATATCACTTTATCCGAAGGTAGTGTATCACATTATCCGCCAGTTTTTTTAAGGGGAGCTACAGACCTTTTTTATATTTTTTTTAAATAGCTGCAGATTGGATAGCTCTGCAGAAATCTAAAGTCGATATCTCAAGCGCAATGCATCAAAGAACTATAATGAATAGTTCGTCAAGAGCTGAGTCATAAAAATTACAAGTAATTGTTAGAAAACAAATGCCTATATCACATTACCCGAAATTACTCTAATATAATTTTTGCAGTAGTAGTTTATAATAACGAATAAAAATGAAACGAATGACGATTCAAAAAATACACACGTTGTTAAAGTTTCCACTTACTCTCGGAGTGTCACTGTTTTTTTTTTTTTCAGAGCCCATTCTGGCTAGTTCGTCGGCTTTCTCGTTTCCCTCAAAACCCTCATGGACAGGAATTCAGCAAAGTTTGATTTTATTCTTAAGACCAAGCGCTTGAAGGAGTCAATGATAGGCGAGCTAAGGGCGTTTATAGCTGCTTGACTGCCTTGAATATATGGATATGAATGCCTTTTATACCAATGTCATGTATATGGCCAGCGCATTAATTGATGGCGTGAAGCTCAGCCTGGAAAACGCTTGGACTAACCCCCATTGGTATTGAGACATTTTGGTTAGGTCATTGGAAACCAGCTCCCACTCCTGTTTTCATTTTGGAGCCATCCTTATACTACTTTAGGCCATTTTGGCAAATAGGTGAGCTATTACTTGCCCATGCTTCTCGACTACGGATTTCCGTAGTGAACCGTTTATCGAAGCATAAAGTTTTTGGAAGGCGGTCTGTTACCGCGCAAATCATTTCCAGTATACTGGAATTTCAGAGAACAAATCAAATAGTTTAGGATGTTCCCTGAGATTTTTCCCACTTACCCATTTCACTTATAAGCGCCGCGAGTTTTATTTGATCTTCTGCAAATGGCTTTTTTGGCTTTTGTCAAATCAAAAGGCCTGCAAAATAAATTGGTGTGCCTGCAAGTTGAACGTTTGTTCGATGTCACTTGACTGCAAGAGTGCTGCCAAGTTTTAAAAGTGCGGGTTTGTTGAAATATATGTACATATTTCTTTTATGCAGTTTTGTAAAGAAATAAAACAAACAAAATTTGTAAAACGATATATATATACATGGAAGAAACTTTTATTTAAGAAAAAATATAGCAACACTGGCAACAGTGCAGCTATCTGCGCATTTCCCCGGAAAATCCTCGCCGATGTTGATAACATTCACATATGCATAAGAGAAAACGACACACAGTGGTTTTGATCAGCGCCCACCACCCCAAAACAGAATCAATATCTTGAACATTTTGAGATAATAGAATCGGAAAACATTAGCAACAAAACAACCAACAAATGTTCTTCTGTAGTTCATAGCTTCAGGGCGAACCAGAAATCTGAATAAAAGCTGCAAATATTTAAGGAAGTGTTGGCTTTTTTATGTTTTTTTTTTCCTTTATTTTCATATTGATTTAGAATTGTTTAAGTAATTTCAAGTAAAAGGCAGTAAAGTCCTAATAAAATACATATTAATCAGAAAAGCTTCTAAAAGTAGGCGTGGCAATGAACGAAATAGCCTTTTTGGAGGCTCAGGAAACACGTAGGCACAGTGGCTTATGGGTTAGTGTGTTGGACTACTAAGCGAGGGGTCCCACTGTCCCAGTTTCGATCCCCGGAATAGCACAAATTGCATCTTAAGCTTTTTTTCGACTGCTCCACCTCTCGCGAACGTTTAAAAAGCACCCGAGGGCATAACTGTCATAAAAGAGCTTCTCAAGTGTTGCCGAAAGTACTCCCATAGGAGTATTGCTCTTCTTTCAACACCTCCGCACTCCCTCCTTTCACATTCCTAGGTACTCCTATATTTTTTTAAACACCTAAAATATCTTACACTTGCAGCAAAGTGTAATTTCAACCTTAATAAATTTAATTCACTTCAAATTTATTGCAAGTTGGCAGCACTTTTTTCTTACAAACTGTCGTCAAAAAAGGGAACTAACCTCTTTATGCAGTACTACCTTAAAATATTTCTCTCCGGCAACACTGAGCTTCTCAATCCCAAAAATGAGAAAACCACAACAAATCGAATGGCTGTGAGAAGGTAGGGGTATGGTATGGCCCTTACGGACCTTTTTGCGTATTTTTTTTATTTTATTGTTTTTAGGAGACATTTCGAAAAAAAATGTACTTAATAGTCGTAAGGGACAGCACTAAACTTTAGTTTATTTAGCGCCAAATATAAGCCGAGAAGTTCGGTTACCCCACCAAAGATCCTGAAGGACATTCATGCCCAAATATCCACAGCCTATCGACTGCGTTGCTTCGAATTTAAGACTGAAACCAATTTACTGTCGGGAGCAGAATCGTGCTCTCAATATAATTCCCCATCGCTTATGATGATGATTTTCATTACAATTTTATGAAAGCGATTAAAAATTCGAATAATGGACTTAAAGCTGGGGCAAAAAAAAATAAACAATACAATTAAAAAAAACAGCCTACAAGGAAAACAATTTTGTATAAATGAAGTAATGCCGCTTGAGTGAAATTCATCATACACGGACTGGCGCGCTCATTCTCCCCACCCAACCGTACAACACAACAGAACAATATACCAGCCCAAAACACAATCCGTATTCATCCTTTTGCGCGCACTTATCGCAAGAAAAAAAAAACGAGAGAAAAATAATAATAACAATAAATTTCCATAGAGTTGTGGCGTTTTATTTCAATTGCACTGAGCACTGGCCCGGGCATATTCCATCCGACTGGGCCCTCGATTTAGTTGCGGACAGTTGACTGTAATGCGAACGAGAATGGCGCCCAACGCAAGCCTATCCTTTGTGGTGTTTGTGGCGAGTCCCTGTGTGTGCTGATTCTATTGTCTGGCTGTATGATTGGGTAGGTGTGTGCGTGCCCGCTCGGTTGTTTTGCAGTCTTAATCCGACTTAAAGCAGAAAAACTCGCCGATTTCATTCCGAATAATGATGGATATTTCCATGAGTCTCACTCCATCATAGATTTGCCGTCGTCCTTTCTCTTTTTTCTATTTTTGGATGAAAGCGAGAGAGAGTGGAAAAAATAGAATAAGACTCGACGACTGTACGAGTGCACTAAATACTTTTGCGTTTTTGTTGTTGTATTGTCCTTTACTCACTTTTCATCAAGCGCTTTTATTATTTTGCAGGATAATCCGCAGTGTCCTGTCCGAAGCTGGGATCTTTTCATCATCATCGTCGTCCTCGTAATAATATTCGACGCAGCAAGAAGCAAACTGTCATCGTTACCATCGTTGTCGTTGTCGTTGTCAAGTTGTCAAGAGCGAAAAGCATTTAATCCTTAACCAGTAACCGCACAAGGATATCATCGGCAGCAAATCGATTGTGCTAGTGGAATTTCAATAAGGAACGGATAAACGAGTGCATTCACTCGTCCCCCTGTGCTTACAGACGTACACAGTTCGCATCCTGCCAATATGAAGATGTCAAAGCTATCGAACCAGACCAACTCCCAGGATCCGCAGGCGGTTAACTCACGTGTATTCGTTGGCAACTTGAATACGTTTCAGTGCTCCAAAACGGACGTGGAGCGTATGTTTCAGATATATGGCCGATTGGCAGGTATGTCATGTATACGTAGCATAATCCAAAATCCGAATCGTCCTTTTATTTTGTTGTTGATGTTGTCATTGTTCTTTTGGTTCGTTTAATGCGATTAAAACATATATTCCGTTGAATTTGGCCGCTGACCTATTTGATTATGAGTGGCTCTCATGCAATTTCAGGAATCTCGATGCATAAGGGATATGCATTCGTACAATTTACAAATCCGTTCGATGCTCGGAATGCCTGCCACGGCGAGGATGGACGGACCGTACTTAGCCAAACTTTAGGTGAGTTAAATGTTCGTATTATTCTTTTTACTGTTTTGCAGCCTTAAGTATGGGTAGATACGAGTACGCTTGGAAATTTCTTCGGTCGGCTGTTTCGTGTTCGGGCAAAGTTATCCTTAGACAGACACACGCTGCCTGGTTGAGTGTTTGCCACATTCAAAGTGTGCTATTCACTTCGTCTACTCGACGAGGGACGATAATTTTGCAGTGTTTCATTTCCGGAGTATTGGCCGAGAACTATTGCAATATAGCGCCCACCGGATGAGGCGAGAGACTTGGAGTAGAAACCGATTTAACTTGGCGCTGTGCTGGGGGCATTAATGGCAAAGCGGCCATTTGGTGTGTTTTTCTTTTCGTGGCAACAACGGTCGTGGATGTACTCGTATTTTTTGTTCGTCCTTTGCGGCGACGTCAGGGTTCTTCTATATGAGTAGGGTATTCCCGTTTTAGTGCATTGCACTTTACTGAATTTATTGCCTGTCGAAGTTGTCTGTATATCTATATCGACTAATTTCGGGGTGATAAATCTTCTGCCACTTGGCTTTTGTCTCCGGTGGGTTTGGGCTTCTGGCTTTCTGACTTGGAGTTGAACGTCTCGAGGGAGGTCAAAGAGGGACTGGTTGAAGGTTGAAGGGACTGGTCAAAAAGCATAACTAAAGGACATTTGCATCAATCGACTGAAATGTGGAAGCCGCCAGAGAAGAACCGTAACGGACTTTCGTCCTCAGATTTGAATCCAATATCTAGAAAGCCACTGAAAGCGGACACTGTACTTGAATTCTGGCGGAACGATGCAAATGCGGACAACAAACTAAAAACCGTTCGGCCCCATGTTGGGCGCCATTTGCAGTTTAATTCAGGCCATCAGTGGCGATGGGGATAACTAAACGATTCATTGGATACTATCACCAATGCTTACAAAAGCCTAGACTAGTAATTGTCGAAATCTCCTCCGTCGAATTGTCCTCCATTCAAAGGAGAAACTTTTTGGAGACATGTGCCGAGAAGACTTCTACTACTATTATAGCAAAGAACACATACCAATGGAACTACGACACCACAAGTAACGCGCTATGGCTCAGGATCTTAAGAAATTAAGCCCCTCACCTGCCCTTCCCAAAATATTTCGCTCCTTCAACTACAGGGTGCCATTTGTATCGGTCCGACATTGACATCTTGGAACTATCAGCACGATACTCTTGAATCAAATAGACTGTGTCATTTCTCCACTTAAGTGGTTCATATCGAAACAGATCTTTGGCGAGCATCACTTTGCAAGCGCTGTCGTTGGAGGTACCCTGTACCACAGAACCTACGATGCAATGAACTAGCTGCAGATCAGGGAAGCCCTAGGCATACCTCAAATAACTAAAGTCCAACCGAACATTCGGCTTCAACTTCAGCTTTGATCACATTCGACTAAAAATATCACCTTTGGCCGAAGTTTTAGCAAATGTTGACTTTCCAGTTTTCAGTAAAACCTGAACTGCGGTATCTTCGCAGTTCAGTGCGCCGTATTTTTCTGTGCAGGATATCTATATACATATGATATGAAGGTGATCAAAAAGCCGAAAACTGGCCTTTGGTCGGACTCTAGCTATATCACATAGGAGCTGGCGAAGGTGGTCGAAAAACTACTGACCAAAATGGTTCAATTGATGGAAATCCGACATAACTCCGAATTCTACTGAGCTTACGAAAGGCTGCATCTATCAATATACTGGTACAGTAGTGTGGACACATTTTTCGAGTTGATATAGGACCCACATGGCCCGAGATGCGAAGCAAGCTATACGAGTGGTTTTCCATTTGAAATTAGAACAAATTCTGCTCGTTCACGGATGAGCCGATTCAATTCTAAGGGACACATTTTTCGAAAACGTGCCTATTTTTCAAGTTGACAAACGGTGCTGCCGCTGTGATGAACGTTTCAAGTTTCAGTCGACTCCGATTATCTAAAATAAGCTTTTGAAAAAATCAGCTAGGTTTGCATTTTATGCAATTTTCACCCAAAATCCATTAAGGCCCATTGAGACTACACTTACATAATACATGGTAGGATGTGCAACCAACATCACCATTTGGATCTGTTGATGAATCTTCTTAGGTGCGATAGAGGTATCGTTACAAGATCTTCCAAGCCTTCGAAGAGTCGTGCTGCCAAAAGAGTGGCGGCCTTCTTGGAGGCCTGGATATGTTCCACAGATTTTATTTCCACTTCGCCTCTGCAGCTTTTGCAGAAGTCATTTGTAAATATGCCCATCCTTTTACCAATGATGCAGTGTCCAGTTATTACCCCGACCAGTATTCGGATTTGGTTTATGTATACCATACCCTTTTATTTATTTATTTGTTTGTCAACGAAGTACTAGGCCTTTTTTAAACATGAGAAATTTTAAATTAGTAGCATAATACAAATGAAAAAATAGACTAAAATTAAGAAAAATTAAGTAAATAAGCAATATACAGAAAAAAGTACAAAACTAATTAAAATTTGAGCAATACAATTACAACCGGAAATAATTAAACAAGATGGATTTTATTAATGGTATTGACATATTAATGTCAATTAAACACGCACAACCATTATACAATAACATTAAACCATTTAAGGTGGAGGTTCTACCGTAATTAGTACGAGAACGAGGAATATAAAAGAATCTGTTATTACGCCAATTAAGTGATGGAGCATTAAGAGCTACAAGACTTAAAATATCAGGACAGTGAATCTCTCCAATAAGTATTCTGTAGAGGAAAACAACCCTAGACACCTCTCTCCTAACCTCAAGAGACTCGAGTCCAATAAGTTGTAATCGGGCTGAATAAGGTTGTAAGTTATGAAAATCAAACCAAGGAAGACGTCTGAGGGCAAACCTAAGAAATCTTTTTTGAATTGCTTCGATTCTTACAATGGACGCATATTCCAGCAAATGGTCCCAGACTGTGAAGAATATTTTCCCCTTTTTTTATCAGCAAAGGCAATAATTTCCCCTAAGTGAAATTTGCCTTTATTTTTATACGAAAAAAGTAAAAAAAAATAATGCCGCTTTATATACAACAATGCTGTCTTTATTAATAAGCTATAACATAAAAATATATATATTATGCAAAGATCAGTTAGCTAATTCTATAAAAAAACTAAAATAAAATAGGAACTTCATTAAGTGAATGCATTCAGATAGACGAAAATTCTCACGTAGACGTTCGATGGGCTGTTTTCTTTCATATTTAGTTTGAACATTTCATTCTGAGTAAACCTTAAAATTTATTTGTAATGGAAATGCGTTTAAATTTTACTTTTAAGCAATTTAAGTTTCAAAGAGATTTTTGATTTGTCCCCCTTTTTAAGCTTTCCCCTCGTTTTCCACTTTTTCATTAAAAATGCGGCAAAATTGGCGCTTTTCCTCTCAATCTGGGACCACTGATTCCAACAGCGTTTGAACAGACAATATAGAATTTTTAGCGCATAGGGGTCGGTGAACACACGAGCACAGGGATGGCGAACCTTTTTAGAGCTTCGTGCCATTTAAAAAAAATAAATACAGTCGAACTCCGATAACTCGAACCATCACTTGCCACAAAAAAAAATCGAGTTATCAAGACAAGTAAAATACAAAATTGATATAAATATGTACATATGTATTTATTTTTGAATATATAAGACAAAAAAAGTACAGGATAAGAACATATTTATTATTTAAAATAGTCTGTTTTTACCAAACAACTAACAGTATCTACAGACTCCACTGTTCATACGGATCTTCAACTCTGTGTTTTATTTGGTCTTCCTCTTATTTTTCAAAAATTCAAACCAATATACCAACCTAGTTAATTCTGTGTTCTAACCCCTACTAACAAGAAATTTGACAATTCTTACTCACACATACGAAAATCACGATTTTCTACACGTTATGTATACTAAGTCATAGGAACTACATACACAGTGCCCCGAAAGCGATGCATTATAAAAAGAACTTGTAAAAACACACAGAATTTTGGAATTCCCCCTCAGAATTGGACTTATCGAAGTTGACGCCAAATAATCTCTTCCAGTTATCAAGACATTCGAGTGATAGAAGCTCGAGTTATCAAATACAAATTACATGTAAATTTTAACCTTGGCGCTATTGCCAACCAATTTTATTCGAGTTATTAAATATTCGAGTTATCGAAGCTCGACTGTAATTCGAAGTGCCTTTGGCGTGCCATCATACAACAAAAATAAATAATTTTACACTGCGCATCATTTTATTTGTAAACATATTGAAATTAATAGTTTTTAATTCTTTTTAAATAAGAAAAACAAATTTCAGATTAACAAAAAACAGAGAAACAAACAGAAATAATAAACAATGAACGAATTATTTTAGCGTGCCTTTTGTTGTTGCAAACTTGATGCCAAGTAGTTTATATCACGGCTGTATTTTGTCACTTCAAGCCAAATGCAGGCTGAACTGGAATCATCTGAGAGACGGTTTCTAAGCGAATCTGTCATTCATTTCTGAAAATAAGGATTCGCATGCATGAAACACGAAATTATTTATTGTCAATACAGGAAACGCCAACTTTTTCAAGCATCAATATATGTCGGGAATTGAATTCCAAGTTTCCATTAATTTGGAATTGGCATTCTTCGTCGTAACGCCTAAAAGCCTTTCTAGATCGATTGATTCCATCGAATATGAAATGCGCTGATCCCGAATAACGCCAAAAAGAGAATTTAAAAATTCCACAATTTGGTAATAAGGAATGAGTGTCAAAAAAGAAAAAAAAACATAACTCGGTCTCGGTGTAGACAGCTGATGCTGTCGCTCAAAGGTGCAATCGGATTTCTCAATTAGTGACGTGCCAATAATATTTCGTGCCATGGATTCGCCATCGCTGCACTAGCATAACGTTTAAACATTTCCCATGCTCTATTGGCTTTATTTGTGATATATTCTAGTGGTAAATGTAGATAACCCCTAAATCTTTTATCAAAGATACATGCGGAATAACATTACTGTCGAAGGAATAAGCATACATGAAAGGCGAGGTACGACGGGAAAAAGTAATGACCGAACATTTACTAACAAGTAATTTTTAGTGCACCGCAGAACGAAGTTTTGGAGATGTGCATTCAATCTACCAAAACTATTCTGATCATTACATGAAGAGTATGTTTTAAAATAATCGGCATTCATCAGGATATTGCAATGTGGAACAAATTTGACAACATCATCAACGAATAAAATAAATAAGAGTGGGCCTATGTGACTTCCTTTAGGGGCACCGGATGTAACCATGATTTCTTTGGATAAGTGTCCTCGAAACTTTACAAATTTGTATCTGATTCCTAAATAGGATGGTAGCCATCTAGGAAATACTGAAGGGAACCCTAAAGTTCAAGATTGTAAAGAAGAAACTTGTGGTCAACTCCGGTATACAGTCTTTAAATTTCTTGTCGAAGTCATACTTTGGTTTTTTTCAGTCCGTGCGTGGCATAAGTCCGCTCTGATCAAAGATGGCAAGTATGCGCGAGTGACCGAATGATTTGGGCTTCCAAATTTTGTCCTCTGTACCCGGTTAAAATTATTTAGGTAGGATATATCGGTTAACTGAAACACAAAATTTGTCAAGGAAATGGAAATTTATTTTCAATTGTCAATATTCAATTATTAGAGGTTCGCTGAGGAAATTCCGCTTCAGCTTAAAAAATAATTGAGGCAAACTGGTGTTTCCGTTCAGGAGTTGACTATAGCAGACCTGAGGATAAATCAGTTGTTCGTCGGTGATTTCTTGGATCTTCCCAGACTCAGTCTCAACACATTCGAAAGCTTTGCAGTCGCCTGTGCGATTAAGTTTATTTATGAACATTTATGAAATGATGATCGTCTCCAAAATGCCTATTTAAAGTCCCATTGACAATGCGCCGTACTAATAACAAATTTTTGTCTCGACTCTAAATTTACGGAAGTTCACAATTGCGAAATTTGTATGGAGCTACTGTGAACTACTAAAATTTGGAGTATAAACTAAAAATTGTTATTGGTAAGGCCCAATGAAGAGATATCCTGTAGGATTAATCGGGTTGATTTAAGAGAGCTATAGGTCACTCAGTTACAACCAGGACAAACCTCGTTTTTATATAGCTAACTTATAGGTCTTTAATTCGTGGTTTGTTCGAAAGCGTACCTTATGAAAAAGGGTTCACTTTTATTCTCAGTGATGAGAATCAGAGCAATATTATCCGACTACGTCGCTGATTGACCAACTGTCCGCTCATTGTTTCTGTTTTCCATGGTTAGTGAAAAACCTTTATGCTATTTCCATATATCGTATACGGTGTCCAAAGTTTAGCACACACCATTCCGGCACCATTCAGACCCCAGTTCGGCCGTCAAATTCTTACAGAACCACAACAGGTGACCATCGTACGACGGTGTACTAAAATCACAACAAGGTTCCCCCGCCATTGCCAGACTGTGCCCCTTCCAAGTTATTCGGTGCAGGAATTTTAATTCGGCACATGGAACTCAGGCTGCATTTTGTCAGCAGATTACCTTGTAAGGGTTCTCACCAGGGCTGTCGTTTCAAGACAAAAAGCAGCAGTACTGACAGTCGACAAAAAGCAGTACAAAGCAGTGCCTATAGCGTATACGATATAGCTATGTATGGAGCTACTAATCAACGTTAAAATTAAAGGACTTAACACACTTATGTGAATTTACTCTTTATTTTATTAAAAAAAAAAATAAGACAATTCAATTGCACAAAGCAGTTAAAAATTAAAAAAAAATAAAGTAGTAAAAGAGGAAGTTGTGATATTAGCATAAGTCTTATGTACATTTTGAACACATTTGATAATTGATATCACATGTGGCTTGTCAACGCCATAACTTAATACATATTAGGTAGATAAAAAATAGATTACACTGTTTACAAAAAGAAACAATTCCAACGCCAAAAAAAGTATTTCAAAATTCGTTATTGATAATTAATTAAAAAAGTTGCGTTTTACGATATTTTTTTAATAAATTTGGTGATGGCTTAAATTTGTAGCTTTTGTAGCTATCGAGCATAGATTAAGCTCCGAGAAACCTCTTTCGCAAGTGGCACTACTCTGAGGTAGAGCAATTAATGATCCGATGAAAGTTTTTAAAGACGGGAAGCTTTCTGCCCCCATAGTAATTTTAAGAACACTTCACTTCAAAAACTTTCGAGGTCTGTAGATATATTTAGAAACATTTGTCAAATTCAAATTCATTCACTATCAAGCTCTTCAATATTAACATCTCTAATAATATTGGGAAATAAAGAGATGAATTCAATTAATAGTTGCTACTTCCAACAAAACTTTTTCTTTAAGGTGAAACTTTTTCGTTATATGCCACGAAGCAAAAACAAATGAAGTGTGCCGTGTGCGAGTGCGACAAGCGAAAGAATACTCACAAAAGACGACGTAAGACATAACCCTTATTTCATTTCCGTCTGTTTCTGTTGTCTCGAATGTCACTTTCTCTGGGAATGTTTGTAAAGCAAATGCAAGAATATGTCTTGACTAAGAACAAAAAGCGCATATTTAAAAAAAAGCGATATTTTAGGCAGCTGTGCAGCACAACAGTACATAGATACAGAAAGCAGTACAAACACTGCTTTTGCAGTACAACGACAGCAGTGGTTCTCACACTCCAGTGGCTAGATGTACTGAGATTTCCTAATGCCTGCGATTGGACATGTCAAACATTTCAGAGAAAGGAATGAATAAACTTGGCACGTGGCTCAATACCCCCGCTCCCATATGCACGCAAAAATATCTAAAGAATTCACTCGCAATTTTATAAACTGCCTGCAATTACATAGTTCTGTTAACTCTGGTCGCCAAGCAGAAAACAAATGCAAAGCACATTCCATTCACAGCGTATCTACAAATACTTCATCAGAAGACAAATCATCATCGCCATCATCACAATCAACTAAAACGGTCTGCATATGCTAATTGACTGTCATCGACGGCATAACAAATCGTGAAATATTCAAAAGCTATTCCCACATGCATGCCGAAAGCGTGACGTGGCTAGAACGCACTCAGCCAACCAGCCATACAGTCAGTCGTTCGGTCGTTCGGTCAGCAGCGCTGCCAAATTAAATGATGAAAATCCGTCCTATTCGAAGCACAGTCCCATTTCCATCCCCATGCAGCCGCGTGCGCTCATCCAAGTATCTAATTTTTGGGAAAAAAATTAATTTCATTCGGAGAGATGGTGGGTACCTACCACCCCATCCAAACATGCGCCACAAACGATTTGTCTGTCAACACAGGCAACTGCACTGCACAGAGAATGAAAGTGCACACATCGCACACGAAGTTTTTGCGATATATGTCATCCCCTTATGCCTGTCATCCCCTGTTTGCCTCTGTACCATGCTGGCATGTGAAACTTATTCAAATTTTCAAATTGCGAACATTTTCCGCTTTTCGAAAAACATCTTAATGCACTTAGAGTCTCTAATGAAATTTCCTTTTGGCATTACAGAACAGAGATACTTGTATCCTGCAGTCCATTATTTGCGTGCGTTTGTGTGTTGGAGCGATGTTGTTCCTCGCTGATGCGTGGTTCGACATTGCATCTGTGTGAACCTTACTTTCGCTATATATACTTGCTGTACAGCTGTGGAAAAATCCCATAAATGTGCATTTAATTAAAAATAAATATCGAGTGTCACAGAACACAGAGGAGGAGGACATCATAAATTCCATGCCACCACAATCGCGCTGGGGAGAGATTTGGTGAAAAGTTTTGACAGCGCGTCGCGCCATCATCAGCATTCATCTGCCAACTGTTGAATGATGATTACGCTGGCATAAACACCACATTAACTCATTTGTTTAACAACGTCAAACTCGCGGAGGGTGGTGAATTATTAACACCCCCGCACAGCCGTTTAAATGAGATGAGTAGGCGAAGCAGCAGTGAAGTACTCGTTGGTTGAAGTTTGCGGCTGCGATTCTCCCCGCACATCCAGACAACAAAGAGAGTTGGCTTCATCTTAATTATGAAAAGTTTTTCTCGTTTCACTCGCCTAAGTGACTTATTTCCCTGTTTTTGTTGTTGTTCTTGTGGATGGTTGGTGGAGTCTTTGCCAGTGATTCTGTTCTGGTATTGTTTTGTAAAATATAAGTGGAAGGACTTAAAAATGTTTTTCCCTTCGCAATCGCTTATGAAGATGGACGAATGAATGCAAGGGTTGGAAGTTGTCCAAGAGCGGACCAAACAAAACAGAACAAAAAATCGGTTTTGCAGGGAGCTTTTAAGCCAAAACGAAAAGTGGATAATGGCTTGATGAATGCGATGAATAACACTCAACAAGCAGTATAGTTTCTCTGACGGTGGGTTATTACTGTTTCGACGTGATGAAAGGGCGCGCTTTATATACAATGTTTTGATTCTTCCAGTGCTTTTGTTGTGCAGATATTACCAAGATTTTGAGATGGCTCCCCTCTTGTTCCCTCCAAATAGTTTGTTCGACTTTAACTTATGAAAATATAAGATTGCGATTGGTGTTTATTTTTGGCAGGACAAAGAAATTTCTTGAAAAACTTGGAAAAGTTGGAAAATTTTTAGACTTTTCAGGTGTTTAAGAAATCATAATTGACTTTGTATTGGTACTCCAGGTCAAGAGAAGTTGCGGTTTATGTAGGTTCTATTAGAGCTTAAGAAAAGAATATTTTGCAAATTGTTTTTGAATATTGGAGTTCATAGCAAACGACTTAAGGGACTCAATTGAAGAAGGGGTGGGCCTTCCACAACTGTTCGAAATATGCCGCTTAAGTTAAATAGGTGCTCCGGCAAAAAACAAAGCTTTTTTTTACTCCGAGACGGACCTTTTAGCCTTAAGCAATACGGCTGTCAAGAAAACGCGGCCTTTGCTTTTTAACTTCAGTTGCGTATACTCCAAGTTGGGTGAGGTCCATCCCCCAAGGCGAAGGCTTCCTCGTTCCTCTAATGCGTTGTCTCTCTGGGTTGAACTTAGAGCCTCTTGGGCCAGAGTCCAAACACTTTGTATGTTCTACCCATTCTTAGCTAACTGCTTTGCAGGTCGATCTCGCTGTACACCTCGTAGGACCTACTGATTAATCTCGTTCTTTGAACCCCGTCAGCGCAATCGGGGTCAAAAATCGTTCAAGGAACTTTGCAGTCTGTTGCGTTTTTGGGATATAGAAACACGCTCAATCGTAGTACCTACAAAAAAATGATTCAACTTTAATAGGATAGAAAACTGTTTAGCAAAGTATGGATTTAGAAGAAGTAGGCAAGGCCAAAAACCGAGTATGCCTGTGCATGACTATACGTGGAGACGGCGAGCTAGTGACAGACGTCAGCTACTTGTCGTCTTCAATTAGATGACAATTAAAAGGGTTGCCATGAGGACAATAATTAGCAATTTACGGCATTGCCACACATTGCAAATTAACAAGGACTTAACAAAGGTGGGATAATGAGGTTGTGGTCATCTTCGTGTTATTTTAAGAAGGAACTACGTCTCCATTGAAAAAACTGCGACGAACAAGCTGGACGCCATTTTCAGATTTTATATCAGATTTATCTACATATATATATGTCCGATTTGTTGATGTTGTGTGCCCCTTCTGGGTTGACTCGGACTTGTCGATAGGTATATTGAGGGACATGCGATTTTTTAGACTCTATGTGGTACATTCAGCTTACAAAAAAATTATGTTCATATCGGAAAGTTTTTGTCCTTTTTAGTAAATTTAGAAAATAACAAAAAAAAAACAATAACTACTTAATGTTGCCAACCAACTTCTTTCTAAACTGAATGTAAATGACAACCGTCCGCTTGCTATTTTTACTCTAGTAAATTTAACGGGCTTAAATCGACAGTATTTTACCCTCGAGCATTTATTAATTTCTGTTGCGGGATTTTGCTACCATTAACAAAGTTTTATAAGACCTAGGGATAGCCTGACTATTTGCCTGGTTCAGTTTAATTTTTGGCGCCACCAATATTTTGTTCCGTATCCGAGCAGAATTCTTGACAGCTTTTTTTGACAAGCTGAGACAACTTAAAACATACTTTACGAAATATTTTCATTATTCTGGGGGTTCATCCGGAACCCCTCGGTCAGTAGTTGAGCACACCCAGTGATGCCAACCAAGGCTTTTTCATGCCTTTTAGGCATTATTACATTGGCCAAGGCTTTAAGGCTTCTTTTTTTTTTCAAAAAGGCATCTTTTTTTATTTCAAATATTTTTCTAGTTTTTTTTTTGATTCAACATATTGACTTCTTAAGTTTTTAATGTATGATATTAATTACCAAGCCAATCTGATGGACTAAAACTATGTTTGTTTTGTTCAATACCTTGTTCCTACTTATGAAACTAAGATGTCATGAATTTTGTTCCTATTAAGAATTTCTTCTGTGATTTATTATTTAAGTTTTTTTTTGGAAATGAATTTGTTTTTTTGTTATTTTTTTTATATTTATGATTAATTTTTGATTCATTGTTCCATTTTACCTAAAAAAAAATATTTTAGGCATGATTTTGTTGAAAAGGCATCTTTTTTTTTCTCAAGTTAGGCATTTTTTCGTAAAAATTGGTTGGCAACGCTGAGCACACCCAACATTCGGGACGCTCAAGTATCTAGATTAGTAAGTCTGACTAGATGTATCTCGGTTTTGATTGACTGAAATCGGTCATATGAGCAACTGTTTCAGTTGACGTTTATGGAGGGGTAGCCGACGAATCTAGTCAAGAAATTCGTGACTGAGTATGCGTACTAAGTTGACAGTTCGCATATGTGGCTGACATAGAAAAAGTGACGTTCCCGACCAATATAGTTTTTGCGTTCAGGTTACATCTCATCCAGACCAATCTAGTCGACTTAAGATAACTAGATTCTTGAATGTGCCTATTGAACCAATTTTAGTTTTGACATTCAATTTACGAAAGATAGTATTGCGAAATTTTTTAAGAAAATTATTGAAATAGAAATTCAACTAACAGTTGACAGACGTGATGCATCTGCATTTCTATTGGCCTCGATAGAGTATTTCGCGAAGCTATCCCTTTCACAAGCGCGTTTTCTCTTTTGCTTAAATGGCAGAAAAACTTGTAGGAAAGTAAAAAAAATTTTCAGATGCTTAAAAGTTTAAACAATTTGTGAAATTCAACATGGCAGAATCAAGTGTTCGTTCAAAGTTTTGGAAGAGTTTAATTGTGTACAAAAATAATACAGTTACGTTTAACACTTCTAGCAAGCACTAATATGCCATTCGATTGGGCTTCTCAGAACACTTTTGCGAATTTGGATTAAATCCGAAATCTATACTATGAAATCCTACAAGTTTTTCAGCTGTCACTTTTTTTTTCATTTCACTCTGACGTTGTCGGGAACTACCCTATTCACCATGTGAACAATTTTCCAGTTGACGTACATATACGAAGGGGTAAAGGCACCAAGTGACAAAGAACAGAAACAGCAACAGAATCCCATTTGCAACAGAAACAGAATTAAGAACAGAACATTTTTTTATCAGCAACAAAAATTAGCGACAGGAAAATGGCTGGTTGACGACAGAACGTAAACAATTCCATATTGATTTTTTCTGTTGCTGCCAACAACAGAAATGCCAATTTATTGTGGGTGGGAGCCTATTTTTGTTTGGATTTTTCTGCATCTGTCATCTGGCTGTTTGTTTCGCATCGTAATATTGTATACCTATTGTGATGGCCATGTATGAATAACAAACGAAAAATGAAAACAAAAAAAAAAGACGCAGAGGAAAGTAACAGATTTCGTGAGAAATCACCAAATATTGTATAATGTCCGTCACCCACTATTTTGCGAGAGCGACATGTTTTTATGGATCTGTTTCTGTTTCAGTTTTGTGTAGCTGAGCGAGCTACGTAAACAGAACCAGAATTTACTACAGAACGAAAAAACGTTTTGTTCTGTTCCAGTTTCTGTTCCTGTTTCTGTTCTTTGTCACTTGGTGCCTTAACCGGTAGATCTAAAATTCAGACAATTACCTGATTGAAAACTCAACTGACGTTTCGATTGAAAAAGTGAAGTTAGTTTAGTTTTTGCGTTCGGGGGAAGTCTAGTCCAGACAAACGTGCCTACTATTTCCATTTTTTACCTCCATCTACTACTCAATTCAATTTCATTCCCTCATGACTTTTGGCTTAATTTGAATTTCATTTCTTTTAATTTGACAGATGTCAACATGGTAGCTGAACCGAAACCACACCAAGTCGGACGCAAGCGACAAAATGTAACCAAAACCGGAAATGACTGGTAAGTTCGCACTTAGTAAGCCATTTCCTTTACAGATTTCGGGAAAAGATTCTCTTTTTTATGTGTGTTGAGCCAAAATGACCCTATAAACGAGCAAACCATACATGTATATTGTATATGTAATATATAAATAAATATAGTTTGCATTACTTCGTGTCGAATAATTCCAGTTCCAGTTGAAATTACGACTAATGATTGATGGCCGGTGAATGGTAAATTTGTAGGTATCCCCAAATAGAAACGTCACCATCGCTGACCGTGGCACTAAGCATTTGATTAGGACTGTACTAGAACGAACATAATGATGGTATATACAGGTACTCGCTTGACGTATACAGTCGTTAGCGGATCTCGCTTTTATGTTTCTAAAATGACAGCTCTTCGTGTTACTTATCAACGTATGACTTTAGTGTTTTCCCTAATTTCGGGAGTGGTTCTATTCCAGATTAAGAAACAAGAAAAAGGACAACCACTGGCTGTTGGCTGATGATGGCCGAGACATGCGATGCATTTGTGTGCGGAATGCCGGCAGCTTTGCATGTTCCATTCCGTTTTGTCGCAACAAAATGTGTTGCATGTCGAAAAGAGGTGTTAGTACCTTGTTAGATGGGTGTGGCATAATTAATTATGTTAAATGGATAATAATAATTATTTTCCGTGGGCTTTGTACGAAATACTAGATTTGTAATCATTGCTTGTCAGTGATGGTCTTGAAAGTTTCATTATGCATTTATCTACACAATATTTTAGAGACAGACTCAGGGGTAGTTAAAATTTGTCACACGGTCCATAACAGAGTCGGACTTGAAGAAGGCGATTTATCTGCGTCCGCGATGCTATATGTGGCTTAAGCAGGAGATAACAATTTAGCTTTTTTTGCCTACTCAAATGGTTCTGAGAAACTTATCCCGTAAGATTCTTTTAATTAAATTCAATAGGTTCCTACGCAGTGACTTCTGGAAACTGGATCTTTAGAAAAATATGACCGCAATTAACACAGCTTCTATTTTCCGAAAAAATGTGAAAGTATGGATGACTGCTTGTCGCTAAATTAGGCCTTACCGTCTGAACGGAATTGGATGATTAGATAAACCATAGACAAATGTGTAGGTTGTGCTCTTTGCCTTTTGAGCCCACGTATGTCTTTCAAAATAAATTTTGCTTATTTTGCAATATTCTGACTGAACAACGGCAGAACCGATTTAAATATAATTATGTAGCCAGTGCGGGAATCGCTTAATATCAGTCATAAAATTCTGCTTCCTAGAACGAGAGAAGTAAACAAAAGCACACGATTATAAAGGGCTTTCCAATAAGAGGTGTTATTTTGGTATTCAAAGAAAAATGCGATTTTTTGAGATAAATGATCGGATGTTTATTTCATAATAATGAGGAAGGTATGCCGTTAATAATGAAAAACAACATCAGCCAAATGGGCACCACGAGCACGCATTTCTGTATTGCGGTCCGACAAGGTGCTTCACGACGACCAAAAAATGCTTTAGTTTTGCGAACTGTGACTGCAAGATTTTCACCATTTTTGTAGTGAATTTTAATAATTTCAAGGCATTGTTCCATTTTTAGTAATGGCGTAGTTTCTACTTGTCAAATGTCAAAGAATAAAAGCTTCAAAAGTGACAGCTACGGAAATAGCGGGTCATTCACAATAACACCTCTTATTGGAAAACCCTTTACATGAGGATTTTCCCACACTGGAGTTTGACAACCAAAAACGTGGGTCTTCCTAAAACTAGTATAAAACTGTTTAATGTTAGGTGATAGTCGCTGCTGCTTAAGCTTGATGTTTCTTTTAAATTCCTCGACGGCGGGTCAACCGCCATGAATACCGCTTCCCTGCTTCCAAGCCATTTTCTTGACTCTACTTATTCAGACGCCACTCTTACTGCATCTGCCTTCCCATTGCTCAAAACAAAACTGCCGCGCTATACAATTCCCTTCAAAAAAATAAAAATCCCTTTCTCCACTGTATATTTAACACTCATACAGGGTCACACACTCGTCCATCAACTTCTGGAAACTGGCAACCGTATTCCATCGAGTCGACGCTCATTTGTTTTATTTACATTCCATTTAACATTTATTTTATATTCCCTTCACAAATAACATCAATTCATCACTTGAATGTCCTGCCGGCCGGTCCAATCCTTACATGCGGCTCCATCAACCACTATTCTCCACCGGCACTCTTGTACCTAGTGTTGATGACTGAACCCAAACTCTTGCGCATTTTTCTTACGTTCCGTCGCTTTATGCCTGTCCTCGGCCATTTGATATTTCCAAATCTACGCGGTTGACGCGCCAACTGTGTACAGTCCTTTGCTGTTTTGTAAAAGTCAACAGCAGAGTGAAAATTTGCTCAACAAAATGAGTGCAAGCGACCGGAAATAAATTGTAACTTTTCTTCCTTCCGTTCCGGTCCTTATTCATTCGGACAACAAAAAAAAAAAAAAAACGAATCTCCTCCAAGCGGACAATTTTTCGGTAAACACTGTGCCACACAACTCACAGGAGTTGTGAAAGTTTGTGTGTGACCGACACTTTTTACCACACTGAATTTGTCCAGTTGTCATCCGGAACTCCCCTATCCAGCTGCTGCTGCTGACCCGATGTTCTATCATTGTCCATCTGCCGCCTCTCTGTCTGAAGTTTTATTTATTTTTCAAGGTAAAACCTGACTTCGCACCCCCCAAAACCCCAAACCAGACAACCACCAGTCACCACCACCGCCAACGCCACATTGAAGTGATTCCTGAAGGAGTGGTGAACGGTTTAACCACTAACTACCAGTTTGTGGGCGACCTCTGTAATTTATATCAATCTGTGTGCGTTGCGTCCCAAAAGTTAATCGAGGGTAAGAAGGGTAAAAAATCACTCCAAATCAAATATTGACAAGAACTTTTGTTTCGTCCTTTGGCTCTTGGTTTATACGAGTATCTCGTGGGGGTGGAAATGATTTCCCACAAATCCCCTTTGGGTGGGAGAAACAATTTTCGAAACTTGTTCTAATATGTCCTTTCTTTCTGCTTTCAGGGACTACTACTACGACAGGTAAGGCAGTTTGTAGCCTCACGCTGAACCTATTCCCTAACTAATTTTACTCGTTATCCCTTTCAGCTACTATGCATCCACCCTATTCCGGGCAGCTGGCGCCCGCCCAAAGAAACGCAAACGTTTAATGGCACCACAAGCTAGAATGCTGACCGATTCGGTAAATAATGGCAGTCTAAATGCGGCCGTCGTAGCCGCAGCCGCCCAACAGCAGCAACAGCAACAACACCAACAGCAACAGCAGCAACAACAGCAGCAGCAACAGCATGCTGCAGCCGCTGCTATGGCAGCTATGGCAAATCTATTGCCACAGCAACAGCTAATCCTGCATCAGCAAAGTTTATTATCCAATGGAGTGGTGGCTAATGGAATGGTCAACGGCGTTGGTGGTGGTGGGTCTGGAACAACATCGCATCACAGCCTGAGTGCGTTTCTTCAGCAGCAACAGCAGCAAAAAAAGCAACAGCAACAGCATCAGTTCGCCGGACTCAATTTAAAGCCAACTTCACCGACAACCAATGCAGCAGTAGCGGCAGCGGCGGCGGCTGCTGCTGCTGCCGCTGCAGCCATATCCACAGTTGCACCCACACAATCGTCGTGCATTTCGAACAATTCGTTGACGACAACAGCCGCATCGATGGCGAATTGTGAACAAATGTCAACATTGTGCGCAAACAGTTCGCCACTGATTCAGCAGACAAATCAACAACAACAGCAAATGTTCCATCAGCATTTGCTGCAGCAGGTGAATGCACAGCAGCAACAGCCACAGTGGGGTCCATTCAAAGTGTACAGTAAGTTTTAAACTTTTTTTCCGCCAATTTTGTGTGATTTTTCTAAATTGTTGATGGCAACCGGAAAGTTTATGCACGACTTTCATGCTATTGACACAATGCGCGTGAAACGACATCAGGAGTTTGAAATTTATACCAAAAACTGGATAGCCCAGAAAAGTTTTGTGTCGATTGCGGCGTCATTCCGAAACCGATGTTTATGAAATATACACAAAATGAAACGTGAACTTCCGTGGGTGAATTCCCGTCAGTTTCTTTTCACAATCGATATCACTACTAAGCAGTGTTTTTATATCGTGGGATTTATCCCTTTTTGTGGGAATTTCGATGTCCGAAAAGCCTTCCGTGGGATAAAGGGAAAAAGGACCAAATCGTGGGATTTTCAGAAAAACATTCAAACTATACATTTTTGGTGAAATTCTATCAATACACCTGTATTTTACCATGATTATCAACACACTGAATGTTCATAAAAAAACAGCTCATGTAAATCGTCTTTTATCAAAATTTTCTAGCACCAAAAAATAATCATAGATGTGCTACAAACTGCGGTTTTTATACGAAAATCACATTAAACGTGATTTTCTTTTTGTGTAATACAAATTTTACTTTTAAAAACTCGATTTTGACGCAAAAAAGTATCGTGGGATCTTAAATGGGAATTTGAGTATGGTGAAAAGGGAAAAATTACGACGCTTCGTGGGATAAATGAAGAGAGAGTGCTAACAACACTGCTACTAAGGGTAAAGTTATAGGGAAGATGTAGTCGTTCTGGATCTAATTCGAGATAAAATTTTTCGCAATTAGAACAAAGGATGCTCCGAAAGAGTCGGAGGTTTTCTGGTCGACTTCTGCATGGATCCGCGTCATTTAATTTCCTATAAAGGTTGTTTTTTTTAGAGGTATACAACTTTGAAATGGAATAAAACAAAGAAGGTTTTTTTTTAAATTGACATGAAATTTACTTTATTCGAAAGATAATCTTCTGGCTTTATAGTTTAAATATGATTTCTGGCATATGACCTCTGGCTCGGACGTAGTCTAATCTGGAGGTCCAATTTTCGATGACCTTTTCCAACATTTGTGGCCGTTTATCGGCAATAACGCGGCGAATGTTGTCCTCCAAGTGGTCAATCTTTTCGGGCTTATAGGCGTAGACTAGCGACTTCACATATCCCAACAGAAAATAGTCAAGCGGCGTTAAATCGCACGATCTTGGAGGCCAATTCACGGGTCCGCAACGTGAAACTATGAGGTTACCAAACGTTTCCTTCAATAAATTAATTGTGGCACGAGCTGTGTGACATGCTGCGTCGTTTTGTTGAAACCACAGCTCCTGCACATCATGGTTGTTCAATAGATGAATGAAAAATTCAGTAATCGTAGCACTATAGCGGTCCAATTCCTGTGCGGATAGACTGATTCGGGTCTTCCTCTACGCTACGCTCTACAGCAGAAATGACTTCTTCTGTACGCACTGTACGACACAGGGATGGAAAATGCCATTTTCGATTTATACTGAAAACTGTTGTAAGATCGTACTGAAATGGAGCCAGTTGTATTGAAAACAATTTTTCGTATACAGAAGTGAATTCAAAATATATTATTTTCAAAAACATAAACAAAAATAATAAATAAAGCCAAGCTATACATACCTACAAAAAAATAGTTTATATTTTTAATCTGTGAGCTCTTCAGGGTTTAAACTCTCAATTTGCACAATCGTCTTCGAAATGTTGCCCTGAACTTGAAACTTAGAACAGGATGAGTTTATCAAATTTTTTGTTTCAATCAAAGCCCAGCAAGTGTCGACTTGAAGTCGGTTTCGACATTTGGACTTTATTAATGTCTGGTAAGAAAAAATCTTTTCGACATTTGCTGATGAGAAATACCGTGAGCGGCTTGAGCAATTTTATAAATATTTTCAAACATCAGCTCATTAGACTCGTTTTTAATTGAATTTACTTCAGCCCAAAATTCTCAAATTGATGCATTTTTTAGCATTGTTAATTTGTTGAATATTCTTTTTTTCATTAGGGAAAAAATTCAAAAACAAAATTCAATATAAAATTAGATTTTCCTGATACAACTGCTTCTGATGTAAAATTCTCCAGAAAATTTAGAAAGGGATTTTGAATATTAATCTTCTTGTTTATGTCTTCCAAAATGACATAAAGACATCATCATCTCGATTATTTTAAATGTTTTCTTAGGAAAAGCTTTACAAATTGCAAGAGAATTTGAAAGATACAGATGGATAAATTGTATCGAATTAAAGCAAATTGTACTTTTGTACTCGAGCAAACTCATTTGTATCGAATTCGATACAATTACGTACGACATCTCTGTGGATGCGTAGGTATTATCATTTACAGTAAACGTGGTGCGAAAACGTTCCATAGTTAATCGAATTAATTAATTGATACGTATTTCGAACAGAACCATGATTTTCAAAATAATTTTGGACAATTTGGAAGCGTTGTTCAATCGTCAGTCTATTAATGTTGAAATGCCAAACTAAACTAAAGAAAAATCACTTGACAGCTGACAAAATGGCCGTCAGTTAAAATAGTGCTGCCAACTTAAAGTTCTATACCTCTAAAAAAACACCCTATAGTTGTGGTTTCGTGAGTTTCTGTTGCTCGCGATTTCCCTAGGTCAAATTTTGTGAAATCCTTTTTTCCAACATTTCTACCGAATTGTTATGTCACATCTATGGACCATTACAGTAGTGTACCTACTACTTGGAGGAGGAAATAGGTGGTAAGAATAAATTCGTAGGTAGGGGCGTGGCACCTCAAATTCAACAAAAAATATTTAAAAAGCTAAATCACTAGCGCAATGGCGCTTGTGGCAACAATATTCCCCAAATTTGTTACAATGCTTAAACGGTGTCTGTACCAAGCACTTTACAAAATTTGGGCGGGATTAAACCACGGGGTGTGGCACCTAAAACAAAAGTCCCCATATTAATAGACGCTGCGTAAAAATTATCAATTGGCTATACGCAACAGTTAACTCAAGATCTTGTAGAATTGACTTCCCGTGGCGGCCATCTCGTTTTGGTGTTACCTGGTGTCAGTGTGACCAATTCAATATTTGAAATCATGCAGTAGTATAGAATGTTTTTCAGGAAAAATATGATATATTTCACAAAAATATCTATATAAATATAAAATTGTATCGTGGTGTGTCCGGATGCAAGAATGATTTAAGGTTATGATTATCTCTCGCAGAGGTGACATGAATTGGCCACCAAAATCGTGCGACTTGACCCCGCTAGACTTTTTCTTGCGGGGTTTCCTGGAGCCAATAAGCCGATTCCCTGAAAGCCAACATAGAAAATGCCGTCTCTCAAATTCAGCCGAATCTATGCGGCAGAGTCACTAAAAATTGGATCACTTTAAGAAGCCGCGGCGGACATTTGAACGATGTTATACTCCATAAAATGACACACATGGGCCCTTCAGAATTTCGTTAATAACTCACACACTGCTCGTTTTATTCCATTTCAACATCGACCCGTGTGTCCTTATTGAAAAACCCTCTATACGTTTGTATAATTTTCAAGTGATTTGTTAAACTGTGAGTAAGCTTGGAATAATGTTGCTGATACGCAGTAGTTCTGAGGCTTGGAACACGGACTTAGCAACAAACTATGCAAATCAAAAATGAACATCATCGCCCTGCAACGATTCACCCGCAATGAAAGTGGCTAAGTGGATTTTTGTTCTCATATATGTCAGATATTCGCAGGAATGTAAAAACGGCGGGCGGCAGACTTCTTTGCTCTGCCATCAACTCAGAGATGTGCTAAACAAGTTCACTTAGATACCCAGGACAGGGTGGAAGATTAGTTGACCCCGCACAAATGTTTACATCAAACATTTTAATGTCAAGAATCAAGATGAAAGTTTTGCTAATTAAAGTTTTAGTCGATTACTATGATTGTAAAGCCGATAAATTTATTTTCGTGCCTTAGTCTTGTCGTTATTAAAAGCTTTACCTCCGCTGCGCTGAAATACTGAATGTCAAAAAAAATAAATGTTTGTGAGAAAAATTTAAATAAAGAATTCAACAAAAATTTATAAATTTTTCCGTCAAACGCCTACACTGAACCAAATTTGGTAGTCATATTGATAAAAAAGCATGTAGATTTGAAGAAACGGTGATCAATATAAGGTCAACAATTCCTGTCCGTTGTTTTAATGAAAATTTTGATCTATTTAAGAAATATTGTCATTTTAATGAAATGCATAAAATTTTTCATTGTGGTGTTGGTTGGTTTAAGTGGCTGTATTCCCCAAAAAAATTTCACATTGAAAAAGACTAATTATTCTTTCGTAAAAATCAGTGGAACCTGATTCTTCAATTTAACACAAAAATATTTTTTTCAAAATGAAGAAAAATTCTTCAATTCGACGTTAAGTTTAATGAACGCTTTTTCAATATAACGTATTTTTTTTTAAATTGAAGAACAAATATTTCAACTCCTTACTTTATTCAAGCTGAATAATTTTTCAGCAATTCTACATCTATTACTTCAATATGATGCATCGTTTTCTTTAAATGAATGATTTTTCTTTGGTTTAACGCTTACTTTTTTTTTGTTGTTAATCTGACAAATATTTGTTTATTCCGCAAATAATTTTTTGTTGAAATTGACGAGATATTCTAAAATTTCATATTTTTCTTGCTTCAAATAAAATCGTCAAGGCCCATTGAAACAAATAAATATGTTTAAGTTAAAAATATGTTTTTTTTATTTATATTTATGATGTAATAATATTATAGTATTTAATGGATTTATAAGAATAATAAAACTAAATAATTAATAAATTTAAAGTTTACAAACAACTTATAATAATTAAAATAAAAAAAGAGTAATTAAGATAATAATAAATAATTTATAATTTAAAGTTTTCAATAGATTTATAATTATTAATTACACAGCAGCGACCATCTGAAATAAAAGAAAATCATTAGGTATTACATATTCGAATGTGTTTTTGGACAAACATTTTTTACTTACCTATATATTTGTTGGCTTGACACGAACACGATACTATTAATCCGCACTGCACCACTTTACTTACAAGAATAAAAGTTTTCACTTCGAACACAACAATAAAAATTTACATTTTAATGAAACTTTAAACTTTAAACTTCAATTTGAAGAAAACGTTTTCCTCAATTTAAAGAAATTTATTCAAACTGAAGAGATTTGATAAACAATTGTTAATTTGAATAACTGATTCTTCAAAAATACCAAAACAATTTTTGCCAGTATAACCTTAAAAAGGTCGGTTTTGTCAATTTGAAAATAAATTCATCCGCTTGAATAATATAATAAATAGAGCAGCATTTGAAGAAACTTTACTGATTTTGAATATTAAATCTTCAATATGAAGACATATTTTATGGAAAAGTGTTAATTTCAATAACTGATTCGTCTAAAAATTATCAAAATTTCATTGGTTTGAATACAATACGAAATCGGACAGCAATTAAAGAAATGTTATTTAATTTGAATATTAAATCCTCAATAACACGAAAAATATTATGAAAAATTGTCGATCTGAATAATAGATTCTTCAATGATTAACAAAATATTTCCGTCAATATGACAACGCGATTTGGTTCAGTGTATGTACCTATTGATAAAAATGTTTATTTACTTTCCTTTCTTTCGCTTCCGACATTTTTCTTACTTTTTTGCCGGCGAATCAACAGCGCATCAGGTATTTCTGTGATGCTTTTTTTCGTTAGTTTCCGCATCAGTTTGATTAAATTTGCAATAATGAACACTTGACGTTGAAAGTGATGCCAATAGTTGCATTAATGAACATTTTGCAAAGCATCATGTGCACCACGATGCCAGTGATGCGTTACTGAATTTACACAAAATTGCCAGCAGCCCACTTTTCACTTTTCCAACGTCCTTCTACTTGAAAAGTTCACCTTATTGTGAATATTTTAAACTTTGTTGTAGTAGTTTGTATTGCTTTGAAATTATTTACACAAAAAAAATTGGCATGTCTGTTCAAAAATATCTCTCTCAGAGTTCCACATTTGTGCGGCATTTAGCTGCTACGTGCCCCGAAACGCATCAAGCTGTCCGCATCCGTAAAACTATTCACGAAACAATTGCATCAAGCTGGAACCTCCCCCAAATTGCGTACCTAATATGAAAAGTTCACAAACCTCGTGATTTATGAATATAAGGGGATAATGGATAAACAATTGCCACAATTGTACAAACTATCCAACACAGACAAGGGGGGTGAGGATGGGCATGTCGCCTGGCACCGCAAACATTGGCCGTTGTTACAAGCCAGAGCGGAGGCGACTCGGATCGGAACCAGTCGTTGGTGCGGTGCCTTCGCAATGAAAACAGATGAAACTGTTGTTTGTTTGCCAAAGTGCTTACGACAGTAGTTATGCCAAATGTGTCCTTTAGGTTCGAGTTACACGAGTGCGCGCGGAGGCAGGGTTAGTAGTGCATACAACTTTTTCGCTCCATCTTCCACCATTCTCCCAGCTTAACGGAATTGTTTTTCTCTATCTTATACAAGGGGGCTTTAATTTTTTGTTTTTGTTGATTCTAGGTAATCCGGACACATTAATTTGTGGCAACTGCAGGGAATGCTTCTCCGACCTCGGTGAATTATTGGACCACAAAAGGACTTACTGTAAATTAAGGTTTACATGCAAGTGCCAGGACATGGCGTTAGCATCAAGTAATTAATTTATTAGATATAATTCTCAGCACCAAGTGGAGATGAGTATTTGGCCTGCATGGCCAAACTCCTTCATTGCATAGATGCGTTTTGGATGTATCAAAAATGTTGTATTTTTTTTGTATTTATTTTTTGTAGAGAGTCCACCAGCGGGAGCAAAGCTTCTATGTGCCGTTTGTAAGGATGCCTTCACAAATCCATGGGATCTGATGGTGCATGCTCAGGCGGCCCACATGGTGAACATCTACGAGTTGGGCAATGAGCCGGTTGCTACCGCTAATGCTAACATCATCACCAACAACAATAACAACAACAACAATTGCAAAAGTATCAACAAGAATAGCAACGAAATAAACAGAACAGCTCAATTGAATGGTACAGCCGCAGCTGTAAACGAGAATGGCTTATGCAGTTCAACTGAGGGTGGCGCTGGCGAATTAGTGCCATCGCCACTTTTGCCGCCAAAAGTCAATGGAACTCTAAATGGCGGTGTGGGTAGCTGCAACAATAGTATTTCGGGCGACGGAAATGGAAGTGATACCGAACCTTGTTTGGAAATCAATGGAGGCATGATGTGCAGCCCGAATGGTTCAATTGTCAAAGAGGTGAGTGAGATATAGTCGTATGGTATAATTGTTGAAACGAAGCGGAATGTGAAGCGAGACTTTTGGATTTGCCTGATGTGGATGGGTGCGAAGTAGGACATCTGACGATTGTATGTTTTGTGAATGGATTAGGTTGCACTTTTGGATCCTGCAGAGTAGGTACCTTAAGAGGATTGTGTGCGCAGGTGGGTTCCGGTTCGGAATTTACTGTTGAATGTGTTCGTATTTCCAGGTGGAGTCCTTTGGGTGCAAATTAAGTGACTTTTAAGTCACTTTTACTAATTTTATTAAACATTACATACATTCACTCAAACAGGGCGCAAGTGATGCCAGATTTCAAGATATATATTTTTTTTTCAAGATTTTTGAGCTCCAAAAGAAATTTTACCTCAATTTCATCGAATTTCAAGATTTTTGATATCGAAAATGTTCTACATCTAACAAATTAAAACAACCTTTTATATTGAAGAAAACCATTTTCTATCAACTCCATTATTACGTGTAATGTGAGTCGAACAGAGCCCATGTATAATTTCTGTTTTACTAACGTATTTGATAAAATAACTGATGTAATATGTTTTTGGAAAATTTTTTTAGTAAAAACAGCCGATAGAAACTTCGCATATCCAATATTCAAAGATTTAATTTTCAATATTTTATCGCTTATTACAGGGTGTCCGCCGGGAAGGTATACTACTTTGTTTGTTTATAATTTTTGATTAAATGAAAGAGAATGGATCTTATATTGATAAATGTTTTATTTAATGTCGGCGATTATGTATGGAATACAATATCAGGTCCTGTTAGTCTCACAAATGCGAGCCCTTTTGAGCACATTTTTCATTACATTCTCACACATTTCACGCGGTATTTTATTAATTTCATCACGAATATTTTGTTTGAGTTGCTCAAGCGTTTCTGGTTTGTTTGCATAAACCTAGCTTTTCAGATATCCCCACAAAAAGAAGTCCGGAGAAGTCAAATCAGGCGACCGGCCAATCAACATCACCATTTCTTGAAATAACTTGTTGTGGAAAGAGGTCTCGCAGTAATTCCATTGTAATCCTGGCTGTATGCGATGTGGCACCGTCTTGTTGATACCACATGCTAATCAAGCCCAAAGCATGAAGTTGTGGCGTTAAAAAGTTTTCAATCATATCACGATATCGCTCCCCGTCCCCATTCACAGTTACCGTTACGCCGTTTTCGTTTTCAAAGAAGTAAGGTCCAATGATTCCTCCTGACCAAATTGCACACCAGACTGTAACTTTTAATGGATGCAAAGGTGACTGATGAATAATTTGAGGGTTTTCCATTGCCCAGAGCCGACTATTCTGTTTATTCACATATCCATTCAAATGAAAATGTGCCTCCCAAAAATTTCACGTAACTTTGTCATCGTCACAGTAATCGATGATTGATTTTGATAAAATGTTTTAACGATTAAAACAAGTTGGTTTATCGAATATTTTTCCATAATAAATTTGCCACGTGTCTACTTCACGACTGCCAAATATGAACTGTCAAGACTAATGTTTACCAAAATGGCGGTAAAACAAAATAGTATACCTTCCCGGCGGACGTACAGGGTCGTGTACATTCGTCCTCTACAACAGTTGGAAGAATAATTTCCGATGTAAATTTTAAGCACAAATTTATTCGTAATCGTTTGAGTACGGAAACATTAAAAAGTTCAAAGATTAAAGGATTTCTAGCACTTTAATGGAGCGAATTTCTATGATGTTAATATAAACAATGAAATAATTCTAAGTCATTTTATTTCAAATATGTTCCAACATTTAAAAAAATAATAGCATTGAATTATGACCAATTTTTTTTATCGATATTTAGGTGTGTGATTTATGCAAATATATCTACCTACCTACTTCAATTTTGTCCAAAAAAAATAAGTATAAGTTTTATTTAAAGTACTTAAAAATTGTATTTTATATTTCATTCCTTTTCTATTTTGGAAAAGTCTTGAAGAAAAGATTTTTTATTTCGGAAAACAAGATTTTCAGATTTTTCACTGGGCGCAAGTACTAGCATAGTTATATTTAGTGTCCTTATTATGTAGGCGCAGTGGCTTAGTTGTTAGTGTGTTGGACTACTAAGAGGGGTCCCAGATTCGAATCCCGAAAAAAACCCAAATTGCAGCTTATGATTTTTTTCCGCTGCGCCACCTCTCGCGAACGTCTGACAAACATCCGAGAGTTTAACTGTCATGAAGGAGCTTCTCAATTAGCCGTTTGGACTCGGCATAAAATTGTAGATCCCTTCCATTCGTCCCAATAAGGAAAAACTCATTGAAAACGAATGGTTGTGAGAAGCTAGGCCTAGGGTCTCTACAGACCTGTTGCCGCCAACTATTTATTTCTATTTTTTTTATTATGTTTCACAAACTCACAATGGCGATATTTCCCGTATGAAAATTTATCGATTGTGGTCTGCAATAAATTTAAGGTAAGGTTAATATTAATCAAAAAAAAACCCGCCCTCTGGGGTTCTCTGTAAATCAGTAAGGTAGTATGAGAAGTGGTTGCTGCAAAAGATTGTTTGAGCTGCAGTACGAATTTGACAGCTGAACGTAGAACACTCTGTTTACGACCTTAATAGCCCCAGTTAGAGCCCTAGCCAGGATCTCACGAGGAGTTCTTTAAACAAAAAAATATATATATTCCAATTCTTTGATTTTTATTAGTTTTTAACATTGTACTGAAATTATTTTTTCGCACGAATTTTTTCAAAGCAGAAGACGTCTTGATTTTTTTTTTGGCATGAGATCAATCACTTTACCTGGATCCACATTAATATCCGAATGAACAGATGTCATAGCAAGTGAGTCTAATCTTGCATTCCCCATAACGCTTCGGGCAAATGTCTAGATCCTTTTTATATTTGAAAAGGTTGTTTCAACACTAGCTGTCACTGGAAACGTGGCCAAAACCGTAAGCTTGAAGTATATACCGCTAAAGTAGGTCTTGTCACATAAACAAGCAATTTCAAAACTTTGGTAGAAGGATCACTCGACTATATTTTTGTCATTTTTGTGCACCAAAGAATGTACTCAGCTTTCAAAGCTGGCTACGAAATTGAATTACTGCAGCAAAACCTGGGAGAAAAGCTTGAAACCTCAAATACCCGGTAAATTGCATCTTCTGTATGACCACGGGATGTTGATCATAAGCCTTCGACTCCAAGCCATGGGGTCTTTGCAAAAGAGAGGGACCTAAGACGTGAAAAAGGTCGAACAGGACCCCAACCAATATTGAGCGCGCAACTAAAATCAGTTGGCTAAAGACGCGGCTTACCGGAGAGGCTTTTACGTTTAGCCCTTGGTTCATCGCAAACTGTAGTGTCAGTCAGATATAATGTAAGTAAGTCAGAGACATTTTAAAGTCGCAATTCTTAGATAATTCTGAACGTCAATGGCAAATGATTATTGACTATGCCGGTCTGATTTCAAATACATACAACTAGCGAAGCTAGTAAAGGGCGACTTCAGCTTGGTTACATGAAAGATCGGATCTGGTTCAAGCCGCTAAAGTTTGAGCGTTTAAAGGCAATCAAAAGGTTGAGCATGAAGCTTATATGTCTTTTCATATTTCATATTTTTTTTTGGTACATATCTGAGTAGACCTAATTGTATACGTGCGTAACAAATCACATAGTGGAAAGAGCAGACATTTGCATAAAGTTGGAAGTTTTAATTTAACCTAGCCTCGCTTGTGGTCGAAAATCGACCGTAGTTTTTATAAGTTCTATGTATTTGCTACTAAAAAAAAGGGTTGGGGTCAAAATCCTTGATGGGTCAAAATTCTTTTTACAAAATTCTGCTTTTCTAGATTCGGCTTTTCAAAATTCTGCTTTTTTTTTGCTTTACAAAATTCTGCAAACAATAAAAAAAGTTTTGGAAAATGTAAAAAAGCGCGTGCTTTTAATTTTAAAAAGCAGAGATGGAGAGAAGATTTTTTTTCCTAATTTTAATTCCTCTTTTCTTTATTTATATCTGTAGCCTTTTACTTCCTCCTGGGAGGAAATAAAAAAATGTACTGGGTATTTTTTTGAAAATACGATTTTATTTCATTTTTATTATAGAAATACGAAAGAAAACAAAAGGAGCGACACTGCTATTAATATTTTTTTAGGAAGACTGAGGAAAAGTCTTTGTCTGTCCACTAAACCATCAATCGCAGCGCAACAGTAATTACAACGAACCTCCTAGGAAAATGGTCTTAGAGTATTCGAAGATTGTCGATTGTCGAAGGAATTTTGATTAAAGATCATTTCGGCTGTCCTTTTGTACTCCCGAAATGATGTAAAAAATGAAAACAAATGAAATTAGATATTATAAATAAAAGTTGTATTTTTTTTAATTAAATTTTTTTTTTTTAATAGATGTTTTTTTTTTATAAAAATTTTGTGTCAATATATAACCTATTTTTTCTTGTTTCTTTTGAACTTTAATTTTATTTTTATTTACAAATTAAAAGTTAATAATTTTTTATGTTTTATAAACTTAAAATTGTTTTTTTTTATATCTGCTTTATTTTTGCCGTCGTTTACATTTGTTAGTTGGAAATAAACAGAATAAGCTGAATTTTATTGCTTTGAATTTGAAAATCAGAATTTTGTAAACCGGAATATAAAAAAAGCAGAATTTAGTTAAGAAGAATTTTTGTGTGAGAAGACTGAATTTTGCAAATCAGAATTTCGACCGGATTCCTAATAAAAACATCCTCGCAGATGTATGCCCCTGAATTAAAATAATACTGTTGCTTACTTTTATGGGTAGGTGAGTTGCATTCCTTCGAGAATAGGTTCTTATCTAAGATGATTTTTTCTTGAGTACGTAGCTACATGGGAATACACGGTAGGTTTCAACACAGGCACAATTCCGTCTGCAGACACTCTGAATCTGAATACTCTGATTGAATAAAGTCCTGGAAAGTGGATTTCGGATGCGGCCAGTGGTTTCTTTATGTAGTCTTTTTAACCTGAATTTTTAAGAACTGTTCCATTTAGAAATTCGGTCGCTTTGGCAACCACTGGGAATATAATCCATTATTTCCATGACCCGGCCCAGAAGCAAAGCATGTCCTAATTAACTTAGAGACTTAATTGAAACACCACACCAGAAGACTTTCATTTCTTCCGCAGGACCTTCTTGCAATATTCATTTGCAAATTCATTAAAGGCGACAAACTTTTCTCATTACCATTGCTGCGCTGTGCTCTCTTCCCGGACACCATATTCGCCAACCAGTAATTATGAATGATTGATGATGACAACCTCCTCCGCAACCCTTAAATCCATTTCACACTCTATTCGTCCTGTTTTTCTGTTCGCCGCCATCACCGAAATTCACTAATTCCTCTTTCGATATTGCCCCTCTGAAAACGCAGGACATTCATCCGGACGATGCATCACTCGACGAGCAAATGTCAATCCCATCGCCCACACATCACTCCGATGACATGCTGAAACTAAACGGATCACTGTCATCACGTGGCAGTTCTCCAGCAATGGACGCTGACGATCAACCGCGCGCCTGTATCGTCCGTACACTAAGCATTGTAAGTATCATCTACCTATATGACTTATATGCTAAATCGTGTGCATTTTTCTTGTTTGGAAACAATTAAAAAAAAAACACACAATTAAAATATTTGTTTCGTTTTATTTATTAAAGAAAATCAAATAAAAAAAAACAAGTCGAAAAATTTATTTCATTAAAGGAAGCCGCAAGCCCACCCACTGGCACAGCAGCAGCTCTGGGGATAATGACCACAAGCATCGCTATAAGCCTAACGAATGGTGCAGCAACTGTATCCCCACAGTAGACGTTGTGGCGACACGGATAAAGAGCGATCCCGAACATCAAATCCGGGCATCCCGTACACACACAGATACGTAATAAAGATTATTTAACATGAAATAAAAAAAAAATAAAAATATATATCAATTCGCGCATGCAGAATAAAAAAGATACAAAAATATTATTAAATAAATTAATGTTGCTCCCAATTATCACCGAAATGTTATCCTTTTGCATAGTCTTGTGTTTGTTTTATTCGTTTTTCGAATCCCTTGCGTTAATAATTTATTTTTATGCAGGCTCTTCTTTTTTTTTTAATTTAATATTAGCACTGTGTTTGGCGTATATTTTTTGTTTTAATTGCTTGTCGGATTGGATATCGATGTGAAAGATAAACGACGAGGAGCCATACATGGAATTTATATTTTTAATTGCGTGCTTTCCGTGCGGCGGAGGACTATCAATCAGAACGCATATACGTTCTATCGGGTTCATATCGGTATGTATTGCGGTATGATGTGATAGTACCTGTTGTATTTATCGGTGTGGTAGTGGTAAGCCTGTCACAAGAGGATTACTTGTAAATGCGTTCGGTTTGCAATGACAAAGGTCACTAGTGGCGACCCGCTTAATGGTCACGTTTATTAAAATTAATCATTTATTTTTTTGTTGTTTTATTTAAAACGTTTAACTTTACGAGAATCAGTTTAGAGTTAAAAAACAATCAGTCGTTGCTATTGTTGCTGATGACAGTCCATTAGGTAAGGTGAAATATTGGACGCACCTAGCGCAATATAAGGCCGCATGCGACGCGACGTGAATCTTGGAAAAGAATTGTTCCTCGATGAGCAAGACTGATTTGCCTACAGGGTGGGGCAAAATAAATCATCCTATTTTATTTTTGAAATGACTTTTTTACTAAATAAAAAAAATAAAAATATTTTGAGTGATCGAAATCTTTAATCGAACCTTTACATTTTTTCCACTTAATTGCGAAAGGTAATATCCGTCAAATGGCTGCCGCCAGTGTTGATACAGATTTGTTTTGTCACATTTTCCATGACTTGTGTGTGCGGTCGCAACGTCTTGTTGAAGCCACATGTTTACTAAGCCCCGCTTATCCAATTCCGGCAGCTAGAAGTTGTTTATCACCACCGACCGATTATTGGTGAAAAAAATCGACACAATTATTCCACGCTCTTGCGGAATATAGCGCTCCAGCTGTCTAATTCACAAATGTGAAATATGATTGACGTACGACTCCATTTGCAACAATTATAACATCTACCGTAGGGGTGATTCATTTTACGTCATACCTTGGAAAGGGTGTTTTTTTTTTTAAAGGTATATAGAACTTTAAGTTGGCAGCACTATTTTAATTGGCGGCCATTTTGTCAGCTGTCAAGTGATTTATTTTTAGTTTGGTTTGGCATTTCAACATGAATAGACTGACGCCTGAACAACGCTTCCAAATTGAGCAAATTTATTTTGAAAATCATGGTTCTGTTCGAAATACGTATCGCGCACTACGTTCATATTACGGTCAACATAATCAAGCTCACTTTTGGTTGAATGGATACGTCAATAAACAAAACTGCCGTATTTGGAGTGATGATAATCTTCAAGTTTATGTTGAGACACCGTTACATCCACAAAAACTGACTGCTGTTTGGTGTGCTTTATGGGTTGGTGGAATAATTGGTCCGTACTTCTTTCAAAACGATGCTGGCCAGAACGTTACAGTCAATGGTGACCGATATAGAGCCATGATTACTGAATTTTTCGTTCATCAATTGAACAACCATGATGTGTAGGAGTTGTGATTTTAACAAGACGGCGGAACATGCCACACAACAGGTAGCAGCATAGAAATAGCCCCAACTTTTAATGGATTTGTGACTCAGGCAGAATACCTTGATAAAAGCTACCTCCAGTTGTCCAGACAATCTTTGCGAAGTTCCTCTACCAACTGCGGGCAAAGCCCACCACCTCTGCTGCATTGCTCTTTTGTATAAGACTCACCACCCAGAAGAAAAATCAATAATAGGACCCTGTGACGTTATGTGGTCTCTTGTAGGCCGGTAATGACTCGCTTATAAAGGTTTTTCCAATAAGAGGTGTTATTTTGGTATTCAAAGAAAAATGCCATTTTTTGAGATAATTGATCGGATGTTTATTTCATAATAAAGAGGAAGGTATGCCGTTAATAATGAAAAACAACATCAGCCAAATGGCCACCACGAGCACGCATATACAGAACCATGTACTTTTGATGAAATTTTCCATAACCAAATCGCAAAGTAGCTGCCCTATGTCCTCGATAGCCTCACGAATTTTATCTTTGAGGTCTTGAATCGACGCTGGGCTGTTGGCGTAGACCTTATCTTTCCCGTGGCCACAAAGGAAGAAGTCGCAAGGTGTTAAATCACAAGATCTCGGTGGCCAATTGTGATCACCTCATCGAGAGATAGCACGGTCCGGAAACTTTTCCCGTAAAAGATCAATGGTTTCGTAGCTTGTGTGGCACGTAGCGCCGTCTTGTTGAAAGTAAAAGTTGTCCAGATCAATACCATCCAACTCCGACCATAAAAAATCATTAATAATCGACGACCAAAAAATGCTTTAGTTTTGCGAACTGTGACTGCAAGATTTTTGCCATATTTGTAGTGAATTTTAATAATTTCTATGCGTTGTTGAAGCGTGTATCGTTCCATTTTTAGTAATGGCGTAGTTTTTACTTGTCAAATGTCAAAGAATTAGCAGGTCATTCACAATAACACCTCTTATTGGAAAACCCTTTACGTTGTCATTTTTTGGGTGAGCTTTACCTTTGATCGGGCTCTAACTCGTCCTTGAATGACGAATCTTGGCTCTCAGGTGTTTGTGATAGGGTGGAATAGACAGGACCCTTTGCATAAGTCGAATGAAGTCAAATCAGCAAATTAAAGGCCGTTAACGTTTTGACAAAAGAGAGCGATTCATGCTCGAGCTATACGGTATATGTTGCGTCATCCTGTAGAGACAAAAAGTCTTCAAAATAAAACTCCTTCAGTTCGGTACTAAAAAGCTGTCATGGTCAGATATCACTGGCATTGGCCGTACGTTTCTCTATTTGAAAAAATAGTTGATCAACTTCAATTGCCACAAATGCACGGCATATACACTCATACAATATCGATTGAGAGGGAGATGCAATCAATGTACCAGAGGCAAGGGAATCGGAGACCTCATTGTACAATTTTTGTAACCGCCATTTTAATTTGGTTAATGGTTGTTTGTTGTTTAGAAAATGCAAATGCCATTGCAACTTCATCAAACATGATTTTACAACCAGCAAACAAATGGCAATTATGCTTGCAAGGCGAATCTTCATGAAGGTCAGTAAATGCTAAAAATATTTTAAAGCACTCATCCAAATCGACGGCTGTTTTAACGCTCACTTCGTCCGAGCTCTTTTATCGCTTTTATTTCCCTACTCCGCAGCGTTGCCAGATGGTCAGAATATCTCCTCCCACATAAATCTGAAAAACCCCAGATTTGGCTTTTTTTCAAAAAACACCCAAACTTTTTCTCATTATTTTATAAAAAAAGTATTATGTACGACTTAAAGTAGGAATTTGAAAAGCGAAGTTCTGTCGACCCAATGCAAAAGTGCACGGCAAAGGAATAAACACGATGAAAATGATTTTTGAAACCATCTTGTAGGAATTTATACAGCATTTACGGAATTTTTTTATAAAATTAACAGATGAGCTTAAAACCGGGAAATAATTTAATGAGCTATTACAAAAACTATAAATTATCCCTAGCGAAACTGGTGTTGGCGTTTTTTTGAAAGACTTGTTTTGTAAACGAAAATATTCCAAAGATATTAGAACTAACATGGGCAGAACAGAACGACGAATCTCTACGCCACCTCATTGGGCTCATTCTTAAGGTAATTTTGCTAAGCAAAAAGGATATTATAACAAAACACAAATAAAATAGAATTAAAAAAAAAACCCCAGTCGTCCAAAAACATCCCTGAATCTGGAGGGAAAACCCCCAAACTGATAACCCTGCTACTCTGAGAGTGTCGCCTTTTTACTTAAAATTTGAATGCCATATTTACGATTACGAGTATCTAATTCTCCCGAGTATACACGCGCTCTTCCTGTGGCTTTTTCGTTTCAGTTCACAGTTCGGAATTACTGCCTAGGAAATTTGTAAGCAAAAAAAACTTTCCGTATCATTTAAAAGTGAATTTTCAGAAGTTTATGTATATCGAAATTCTAACAAATTAGGTACGAACAAATAAGTGATTTTTTCACTTTCAAAAACCTAGCAATACAAACGAAAAATTCGAAATAGAATGTTTATTTATATATCCACGATGTTCCCAATCCGATCGAGTTTCCCCCATATCAGTATCACAATTTCTTCAAATTTGTATTCATTTACGTTCGTTATTCAGTTACCTATATAAGTAAAAAAATCACACATACCCACATTGCTATTGTGCCATATTATGTATTTGTAATCTAATCATAATTAATACGTTCTCAATGTACATACATATCAGTTAATTATTGTAACAAATAAAAAATATCAATTATGTACCGTCAAGTGTAAGTTAAAGAAAATATTTAAATTTATAAACAAAAAGTGAAAACAATGAAATTGTACTCTTAGCTATATAAAACTTATAATTAGTTTTTAGTGTGTACAATGACCAAAAGTTATCGCAAAATAAAAGAAAAGTCATTTCAAAATATACTAACGAGCTTTGTACATAAAAATAAAAATTATATATAATATAAATATTTAACTTAATAACTAATAGTTAGTTGGGCAAAAAAAAAAAAAACATTCATCACGTAATCATATCATTTTACTAAAACAGGTTAATCAAGTAAAAAAACTAACATTGTTATATTTATATTTATTACTACTACCTACCTATAATAAAAAAGGCTATATCAACTGTAAACGTACATATAATTAATGAAAAAAGAAAGAAAACATCTCGTGTGAGAAGTTTTCAATGAATTTGTTGTTTCAGTTTGTTTTCGTTTTCATGTCAGAGCTGTAAAAAGCCTTATAAATTTTAATGTTTTATATATCTAATCTTTTAGAAAGAATTATTTTAATTTAAAATAAATTAACAAAATTATTAATGAAAAAGAAGCAGTTATTATTATTAAAACAATTCGTAAAATGTGGAAAATGTTATATTAAGGTTGCTAATACTCTGAAATAAATGTCCCCCACTTATATAAAAAAAAGATTGAAGTCGAGTTTTATTCTCCCAATATCTAACAGGTTATGACATAAGTCGAAAAGGACAATGGAACAAATAAGTTGTGTTGGCTATTAAAGCTTTAAAGACTTTTAACCTGTATTCTCCGACAGGTTAGATGATGCAAAATCTTTATGAGGACGACACAAATAATTAAATTGGAGATCCGTAGACCTCTAGATGTTTGTTGAAATGAAGTTTGCGAATTTTGTATAAATGAAGTTACAGCAACAAGTTTAAACTGACTGATAGATGGCCTGACGTTTGGCTGCCTCATAGAGATTGTTATCTTTCGAAATGGGATGGGTAAAGATAGCTTATCACTCTATAAGTTCTGAAATGCTGTTGCCAATGTTCGCCAACGCGTTTTTCACCCCTGTTTTTCATTTTTTTTTTACGTAACTGGAGTTATCCCAGACCCAGTTGTAGAAATTCTACCATTATAGTTCCATTTCCGCACAGTCTCCCCAGCAAAAAAAAAACAAATAGATACCTATGTTGCATTTAAGGCAGTGAAATTTGCGCCAAACTATTTTCCTTCACTTATTTATATGTAGATTTGGGACGCGTTTTCGGAAGCGTTTTTGACGTATTTTTGGATATCAAAAGAATCAGCGAAAATACGCGTCAAAAAACGTGCCTAGGAACGAGTCAAAAAAATAGGATCCAAAATTTCACCGAATAACGCAACAATAAACGACGCGTGTCGAGTTATTCAACGCGTACAAATAAATGCTGGAAAAACAAGTACAAAAAGCAGTCAAAAGAAGCGCCCCAAAGAGCATCGATAGACACTTTCAAAACGCATCCAGAAATGCTTTAAAAAATTCTTCCGTGAACGGGTCCAATAATACGTCAAAAGCGCATCAAAAACCGCGTCGAAGAAAGCGTCAAAAAGATTACAGTACTTGTCTAAAAAACACGTCAAAAAAGCATCGAAAAACGAGTCAAAGCGCGGCAACAAAAGTGACGAAAAACACATCCAAAATGGGGTCCAAAAATTCGTCAAAAGCGCATCCAGAAACGTGTCGTCCAATAAGCGTCCAAAACTCTTAAAAAACAAATAGCAACAAAAAATCATCGAAAAACGCGTCCAAAATCTGGTCCAAAAATATGTCAAAAACGCATCAAGAAAGGCGTCGTCCAATACTTTAAAAAAAATAGCATCAAAATATCATCGAAAAACGCATCAGAAAAGGCAAAAACTACGCCTCCAAAACGCGTCAAAAACTGTCTTCCATAATAGTAATGAACACCAGGGTCAAAAGTTTGACACCCTACTTGACACTTGTGACGTGTTTTAGATCGTTTATTTGCTAAATCCTTTTATTTCATAAGAAATCATTTTAGCCACTGGTGGGTACACACCTTTTAACTAAGATATCTGGAAGAAGATCGCATTTCTGCCGACAAATTTATTGTTTTTAGAACTAATTAAAAAAAAATCTTGTTTATAGACAGAAGCGTTCAATAAAGCTTTATAAACTTTAAATGTAAAGTAAAGAACCATTAGTCACTTACATCTACTCTGAAAGGGATAGGGGCTCGATGCATTCCAAAGGTATTATTACAAGTTTGTCAAATTCGCCGTCGTTTTGAACAAAAATAAAATTTTTCGATGAAAAATGTAGCCAAAAAAAGAGTTTTGTGGCAATAAAAACAACCCAAACGATTCAAAAATAGGTGTCGTGCAATCGGTAGAAACCAGACGATAGTGTTTGACAGCTAAACTTGTTGCGCGATACTAATAACAAGTTTTAGTTTCGACTTTATATTTACGTAAGCTCAAAATTGCGAAATTTTTATGGAAAATATAGCCACTGTGAATTTTTTAAATTTAAAGTCGAAATAAAAAATGTTTATTGGTAAGGCCAGTTGTATCGATAACGATAGGTTTTTAAAAGTTTCGTTTGATAACCCTCGATAAAATGTAAAGTTTGGTATGCAGATTTTTACTGAATACTTAATAATTTCTTTTTCAATTTAATTAAATTTTTAAATGTTTCAAGCTTGCATCACCATACAAGAGAAGTCATTTAATTAAGCAGTAAAATCTGATTCTAATATCGCCCGCCTTAAATACTACACTTACCACTCGCTTGATGTACCGGCAATGATGGCACCAAAAATCCTCGAATATCCTGCTCCACTGATGTTTCCAGTGAAATAAAATTTGCACACATACAGTTTTGAACTTTATTGTTGCACTGTTTATAGTGCACTTCAAAGAGCTGCATGAAAATATTCGTGACCATCGTGCTACTGCATACTAGCAGATTGTAAACATACGATGATGTTTGCATGACAGGCAAAGGAACACAAACATAAGGTTGGCCAAGTCCTTTACGTGGTGACACCGCTACACTGTTTGGCGGGAAAAACTCATTAACTGAAACAAGGTAATCAGGCTGAAGCACAACCCGCAACGAAACCAAACAAATTTTCGCATTATTTAGATGACGTAAGCATACGGCCGGCGTCAATGGTAAATTGGCACTGGCAATTAAGGATAACATTCTATGCATCTGAGCAGTGTCGTCCCATTTTGAGTGTGCATTTGACTGCAAAATGGTCAATTTTGTCGGAGACTTCAAAAAACACTTTATGCTATAGTGAATGACAGTGGAAATTATTACTAACGCTGCCAACACATCCATCAAAATAAACAATACACACGGCAATCATTGAAAGCCGCCGGATCCACCTTTACTCTGACACACGAACAAAGTCTAACCGAAACCCACCCAAGCCGCTAAAAGAGCACTTTTAAGACGACGACGAAAGCTAATTTTCTGCATCGTACCAAGAATGCAATTAAACTTTTCGAATTGGATGCGGAAAACTTAATTTCAAGTTCTCGTGGCTCAAGTCTGGAGACGGATGGATTTCGTTCGCCTTTTACCGGTTCTTTGTGTGTGCCCCAAACATAGGGCGTGTGTTACGCGACGTTTACTCTCTGGCTGGCGAATGTTCGTTTGGCTGTTCATCGTAATCGGTGATTACAATCCGACACATACAACTCCTTAAAGGATTTACGCGGAAGTGGGTAAACTTTGAATGAAAACCACACGACTCTTTATTTATAGGTATGTGGTGCATTAGACTGGCTGAATCCGCACCCATACTGGGGTGCGCCAGTATTCTCAAAGTCAACTATGCACTAGGCGGGGTATGGCAGTGACTGGCAGTACCGGCTGAGTCGATGGCTTAGATGTTGGGGTGTACATTACAAAAACACCTTTTACCTGGGGAATCACCGGAAAAGTACTTTAAAAGTCATTATAAACTTCTTTGAACTCTCCCCTAAGAGAGGTGAACAAGTCGTGGAGGACATACGGGCTTATAGAGCGGGATATCAAGCGCGAATTTTGCGTATAGCTGAGGACTAATTTCAAATGCACATGAGCATGATTCAATGGCATTAGAAAGGCTTGTTCACGCATTCTCGGTACGGAATTCGTCGCCCGAGAATTGGTTTGTTCCATTGGCACTTTTCCGAGAAAAACGCATTTAAAGGTTTGCGTACTTGGTACTTCGAAACAGTGTGAAACGATTTCCTTTTTATTTTTTTAACTTGAAGTTAGTCTTATAAAGAGTTCACCTACCAATTTTCAAAGTTTTTTACCAAACCGTTCACAAGCTACGTTAACTAACGTAAAAGTCTACTTTTTTGACTTGTGTCACACCTCCTATATTTTGAAACTGATTTTTTTTTTCCATACACAAAAAAATGGACATGACACAAAGCAATAATTCTCATTCAAAATATCTGAAAGGCAAGAAAGCATGGAGTTTGATGCTAAAATTTGAAAAGAAAAATCGATAGGTATCATCTTTTTCAGTACCTAACAAATTTTTTTATTCAAAAAATACAACAAAATAAGAAAATGATTGTTAGGTGTTGTAACTATGCTAGAGAGAGTGGTCGCAAATCTGAAAATTCAGTCCCGGGTAAGGGCTGGTTCTGGCGACACTAGCTTTCAATCAAAATCAGAAAATAAGCAAATTTGAAAAAGGAAGAAAGGAAATTACTTGGATCTGGAGCCATTAAAGTTGTTGATAGGACTCTTTAGCCTCCCACCCCATCCATGTAGATATCAAGGCCATTTGTTATAAAGGGTGATTTTTTAGCTGGTTTGGTTTTGGCAACACTGGTTTTGACAGCTGACGTGTGTTTAGTACCTTGTGTCACTGTCAAACAGCTTCAGTTTGGTTTGCAATTTAACCATGGATCGTCTTACAAATGAACAACGCTTGCAAATTATTGAATTTTACTATCAAAATTCGTGCTCGGTTCGAAATGTTCATCGCGCGCTGCTTCCATTTTATGATCGGCATTCTCGACCTTCTGAGCAGTCTATTCGGAAGATTGTGACCAAATTTCGCACCAAATTTACTTTGTTGGACATTAAACCACCAACACGTTTACGTACTGTGCGTAGTGAAGAAAATATTGCGGCCGTATCAGCTAGTGTGACAGAAGACCGCGAAATGTCGATTCGGCGCCGTTCCCAGCAGTTAGGCCTTTGTTACAGCACTACGTGGACAATTTTGCGGAAGGATTTGGGCGTAAAGCCTTTTAAGATACAGCTGGTGCAAGAACTAAAGCCAGCCGACCTACCACAACGCCGAATTTTTGGTGAATGGGCTCTTGGAAAGCTGGCCGAGAATCCGCTTTTTTATCGAAAAATTGTGTTCAGCGATGAGGCTCATTTTTGGTTGAATGGGTACGTAAATAAGCAAAATTGCCGCATTTGGAGTGAAGATCAGCCAGAAGCATTGCAACAGCTACCAATGCATCCCGAAAAAGCCACTGTTTGGTGCGGTTTATGGGCCGGCGGCATTATTGGGCCATATTTCTTCAAAGATGATGCGAATCGCAGCGTTACTGTCAATGGTGAACGCTACCGAGCGATGATAACAAACTTTTTTTTGCCCGAAATGGAAGTTCTTGACTTGCATGATATGTGGTTTCAACAAGACGGTGCCACATGCCACACAGCACGCGAAACAATGGCGCAATTGCGAGGCGAGTTTGGTGAACAGTTAATTTCACGTTTCGGGCCGGTCAATTGGCCGCCTAGATCGTGCGATTTGACACCATTAGATTATTTTTTGTGGGGGTATGCCAAGGCTAATGTGTATAGGGACAAGCCCGCTTCGATTGACGCACTGGAAGCCAACATCCATGCATTCATTCGTGAGATACCGGCCGATATGTGTGAAAGAGTATGCCAAAATTGGACTCAGCGGATGGGCTACCTGAGACGCAGCCGCGGTCAACATTTGCATGAAATTATCTTTAAACATTAAATTGCAAGGTTCAAACTATCGATTCAAATAAATATTTCATTCATTTTTTCGAATTTTTTGTGTTTTTTTTTTTAAAAAATTTCTAAGCCTCTTAAAAAATCACCCTTTATATCCAAAGCGTGAAGGAGAAATTCAGATATGTTTTTCTTTTTTTTTATTCTATAAAGGCGGTTTAAGATACTTTCCGATATGTCTTCATTTCAATCAAAAGTATTAAACCGAATTCACAATGTCGCGTTGAACGCGTCGGCGCGCTTTGACACGCTTTATCGAAACTTTACGATTTTAAGTGCCAAAGTGCGCGAGCAATAATTTTGTAAAACGATATGCTGCTTTGAAGCGAATGCGCGTTGAGAGAGTAGAGCATGACAGATCAAAAGTTCTGTTTGGTCTTAACTAATGTACACAAATAGAGAGCCGAATTCAAATTTCAAGTCTACTCTCTTTTTTCTTGTAGCTGTAATTTTTGTGCAAGATTTTAAAAAGGAGTCTCCAAAATAGTTAAAAAAATCATTCCTAACAGTAATGCAAAGAATAACCTTAACAAAGATACACGACCAATGATTAATATTTTTTTTTATCCAAGAAAATCTAAAGAAATAAGTATTAGCTCCACAAAAAAAGGTATTCGTCATTTTCACACACTAAATTATTTTTAAAACTTGCGTGTGATAAACATTAGAGGTTCTGTGCCACTCCAACTAAATGGCACACCCCATGACATCAAATCGAACAATTCAAAATTCTAAAGTTGTCAAACGCGCGTGAGAGTAGGTCTACTCAGGCGTCGCGTTGAACTGTACGATATTTACGACCTAAAGTCGATTCAACGCCTGAAGTTGTATTTTGTGTGGCAGCATTTGAACGCTTTGTTTCTACATAATCTGTCAACGCACGCGTGCTTCAACGCGACATTGTGAATTGGGCATTATTCGAATGACAAATACCTACATAGTTTTCATGATTTATTTATTTTGATTGACAAAAAACGAAACTTACTAATTTAATTTTGCTACAGTCGAATTAGCAAAGTTTTTTTTGTTATTTAAGGAAAACAAAGAAAACAAAGACTGACGTTTAAACTTAAACAATGGGTTAGACTCGACTTTCTTCGGATCGAAAGTTACAGTCTCGACTATCTTAAAGTCAAATATAACTTGATTATAGGTACGCAGTTTATTTTAATTTCGACTATTGCCCTAAAGTCGAGTCTAAATTTGGTTGTTAGTAAGGCCGAATAAGTTTAATTGACATTTTCTATTTTACAGGGTCATTAATTTCGTGGTTTCAAGTTGGTTGCGCTGGCTCTTGTCACCTGCCAAACTCAGCTGTCATTTGAAACGTTATAATATTAGCCATTTCCGATTAAGGATCACTTAACAATCGAACAACGCGTTAAACTTATTAAAACTTCCAACAAGACGGGACAACAAGCCACGCAACACGACCAATTATGGCTTTATAGCGTGGGAAGTTTCCTGGTAGCCTCATTTCACGTTTTGGCGAAGTCAATTGGCCACTAAGATCATGCGACTTGACACCGTCAGATTTTTTTCTTTGGGTCTACGCAAAAGACAGTGTTTACGCGAATAATCCTCGAGCTCTAGATACATTAAAAACCAACATTACTCAAGTTATGGCCGAGATACCAAAATGCCAAAAATGTGCGAAAAAGTGGTTAAAAATGACCTCAAAAGAATTTTAATTTGAATGATATTGTGTTTCACACTTAACGGCAATGTTTAAGCTTTATAATGAAATAGAATGTTTATCAAAAATGTATCGCTGTGTGTGTTTTGTTTAACTTTACTTTCGAAACCGAAAAATGAATGACCCTTATGAACAGACTTTTAGTTACTAAAGATTTAGCAACGTTTTAAAATATTGCTTATCGATATTAAGAATAAACGGAAGCAAGTCTTGTAAATCTTTTTTCTTTTCTTTTGATATCGGTTTTGATCTGCAACTATGTATTGCGTTTGCAGCCCTATTGTGTTCAGCCAGTATCTAAATTCATATCTTCATAATATCGAATATCTACACAACTGTAATGGAGATGGAACAAATCAATACTAATTGAATCGCAATTTTGTTTGCGATCAGTGTCCCACGTACCTACATAGCTTTTCTTTAACACGTGCAATTGTGTAGGACAAACGACAAAGCAATTCTCAACTTTGTTAATATTTTCTCTATCTCTTGTCGCCGTGATATGCACGTGGAACAAAACAATTCTCGGAAAAAAAATACGAAAAATTATATGGAAAATTTGTCCCGAACGCCAAAAAAGGGTTTATAGCACAAAACAATTCTACAAACTGTTGGCTTTGGTGGATATGGGTCAAAGTCGATGTTCGATATCTCGGGATTGGAAATACATAGAGCAAATCGTATCACAGATTTAAAAAGAGCATACAAAATTGCCATAGAATCCGTTCCTAACTCAAAAACGACAAAAGGCGTATGGAACAAAGTAATTCTCAGGCGACGGATTGTTAAATTTGACATCGAGAAGGCTATTCTGAATTAATTAAGGACACGACTGCATTTATTTGCACAAAATCGGTCCTCTGTAGTTAACAGAATAAATTTAAATTGGCACCGTCTCCTCAAGTTTGCGATACCTACTGTCCAAAAGAGCATGGCTATGGGTGTACATAGTCCGCTTCAGAGACTACAAGGGATCCACTTGCTGTATAGTTGGGAAAAACACAGCCATATTCCGCTGCCAGTCAGGACTGTCTGTAATGTAAAAAAGTAAAAATGTTTAACAAATGTTCGAAGTAAAGGGAATCTCTTTAGTTAAGCTCTGCAAAGCTTCAAAAATGGAAACAATTGCTTCGTTGGAGATTCTAATCTGCAACAAACTAGGGCATCTAATTTGCGTAAGAAAGTCCTGTACCCTGCGTCCAGGAACCTAGTAATACAGCTTGGGAATCTGATTTCGGCAGGTTTTAAGTGCGATTTATTTGGTTCGGTTGGTAGGTAGGAACTCGAATATAAGCTTTGAAACCAAGTGCTGTCCTTCGGATGAAAAGTTGACCTAATTACAGCAACTTCGTTCGGGACAAAATATCACTGATTCATCCATCGTTCGTGAATAAGACTGGGATTTCCGTATTGAGCAGGCGTTCTGGAAATCATTTCAGATTTTTTCAAGTTTATATCCTTATCCCAGCTTTATTAAATTTATCGTCTCCAAAGACTCAAAAAGCCTCAAGTAATCAGCGTAAATCGAATGACTTTCTTAGGTCTTCGCATCGGTGGCGCAGTAATGAAAAAAAAAAAGGCCATATAAAAAATTAAGGGGAAACAGGGGCAAAGCCCACTCCTGACGAAGTCACAGCTGAAATGTATTTACTTAAAACAGTTTATCCAAGCAAAGGTCGTATTTTGGATTGGATAAGGATAATATCTCAATTTCAGACAACAATATTGATTTAGATGAGTTGAATCTTAGGTTCTCTACACCCATTACGTCACAAGCCGCAGACCGCAGGTTTGCTCAGCAAGATAATAAAAATTTATTTTTATTCGCTGCGCTGCACAATAGGGAAAACGAATTTTCATTGGCTGTAGTTGATGAATACAACGTAGGAAATGCAGTATTCTCTATTAAATGCAAGTCTGTCGGACTAGATCATGTTTATCCTGACTTTATAAAAATCCTTCTTCCGCTTTTACTTCCATACATCACCCATTTATTCAACACCATTATCATGACTTCGACGTACCCAATTGCATGGAAAAAGTCTAAGGTCATCCCAATTCCTAAAAATGGCACAAACTGAGAATAAAGACCCATAGCCATACTTCGCTTCTTATTTAAAGCCTTCGAATATCATCGGCAAACAAATAAAAATATTCTTAAGAGATAAACAGCTTCAGTCAGGCTTCCGGTCTAGACACAGCTGCACATCTGCGTTATTAAAAGTTTCTGCAAATTATACTTCTGTGATGGTTGGTTGGTTGGTTTAAGTGGCTGTATTCCCGTCTACTGACGAGGGAAAAACACAAGTAACGCATTAAGCGCCGTTTTGAGACCACAACTAACGGAACCAGAAGATAAAAAAGGGGGGAAGGAAGTCAAGGGAGCTCAAAACCAGCCTGTGGAGTTGAGAAATTTGATGATTTTATTAAAATGGATACTTTGGATAGCCGAAAGGTCATCATAAAAGGGATGACCTAGTGCACTGAGTCTGGTTTTTGCTAGTGCCGGACACTCACAGAGAAGATGAAACACTGTTTCACTCTTGTTTGTGTCAGTGCAGCTACGGCAGTGGGTGTTACTTCTGTGATAACATCACTTGACTTTTCGAAAGCATTTGACTGTGTTAATCCAAATATTCTCTGTGATAAACTTTTGACATATTTTAACTTTTCTGACACTTCTAGCAAATTAATTTATTCATATATGGCTAATCGCCTGCAAGCTGTTTCATGTAATAGTAAATTGTCCTCGTTTCTTCCTATTAATAATGGTGTCTCTCAAGGATCTATACTTGGTCCATTACTGTTTTCTCTGTTCATCAATGACCTACCTTCCGTTTTATCTCACTGTCGATTTCATAAATATGGTGACGATGTCCAACTGTAACTTAGTTTTCCTATTGGCATGGTAGAGGACGCTATATCAAAAGTAAAGGACGATTTATGTTCTGTTTTCGAGTGGTCCACTTAATGGGCTTAGACTTAATCCTGACCAAACGAAAGCCATTCCAATATCCAAACGTCAACCACATTTTCCCGACTTTCCTCCTATCTTTTTAAACTCTTGTCAGGTCGAATATGTCGGCTACGCAAAAAATCTGGGGATTATCTTTAACAACAAATTAACATGGGATGCCCACATTAATTCTATTATAAATAAAGTCTACGCATCGCTAAGAGGATTATCGATTACAAGAACAATTTTACCCGCACAAGTTAAACTAAAACTTGCTAAAGCATAAATAATTCCCATAATGTCATAAATGGTTGTGAGCTGTTTGCCGATCTTGATTCTGTCTCTTTTTAGAAACTAAAGGTCGCTTTCAATTCTATTGCACGGTTTGTATTTAATCTTCGTCGGTTTGATCATATTTCATCTGAAGCTCGTCAACTTCTTGGATGTAGCCTGGATGTTTTTTTTTTTTAAATATCGGTGCTGTTCATTACTTCTTAAACTTATTCACAAGAAAGAACCAAACTATTTATTTAATAAAATTAGTTTATGCTCCTCTAACCGGTACATAGTATTGCGACCTGCCACATACACCTGCTTAACATCACGCAGTCAATTTTTCATTTATGCTGCCAAACTGTGGAACAATCAACCCCATCATGTGAAGTCCAAAATCGAACACATAAAATTCCTTACTGTCTGTTTTGAACATCTTTCCAACTTGAACTGATTTACCTTTTGGCTCTTCTAAGCACTGGCTCTGTTCAATTGTTCGTCTTTATAGGCTTTGATTTCGTCTTAGTATCAGGGACATGCTCTTAAGTCTTAGTTTTATCCGCGTGAGCGCATATTAGGTCTGTATTACCAAATTTAGCATTGTGATAAACTGTCACAAGTTGTTCGGTATAACTTGCCTAGGTGCGCCTCCATAAAGGTGCTTTTGGTAGCATTCTCCGTTGTGTATGTCACAGTTTTTCAAACTCCTTCCGACCGATCCAAAGGTGATACTCGAAGTCGATCGATCCCTGCCACATAGAATTGTGGGGGTTGAAGTGACGCAGATTTGTGGATATTTTCCATTTTGCTCATGCTATGACCCCAAGTCCTCTGAGACTAATTAAAGCCGAAACAGTCAACAAGATTTATTGCCCTTTGCTCCACCAATTGTACTCGATTGCGACAGTTATTAGAGTCACTCTGACGTGAGAAGAATAGTACCTTGTCGTATGCACAGAGGCAAGACGCTTATAATCTGGACCCATTACCCGTTTTAGTTTTAAGCTCGGTCACCCAACAACATAAGCCGATTTTAGTTACCTCAAGACCTCATAACTAACCACTAAGCTAATCACAGCTCATTTGAAGGTGAGATGAACATCTCTCAAATCCATCATCAACATTCCGAAAAAGATTGCAAATTAAATATTTATTCATCTCATATCCTTGTAATGGAATCACTCATTTCTTATCGTCCCGCAGGCATACGAGTGCAGCTATTGCAAGACCAATCCACTCCGAAGAAGACATATACATATGGGCTGCGGTCGAGCATCAGCATTCTGTCTGGCAGATAGGGGACGCCATACCAGTCCACCATGAGGTGGGTAATTTTAATCTTCGATGTGCAAAGCCAGCATTCAACATTTGGAAAATATTTGTGGTATTCTCTGCAGCATCCTCAGAAACGAATTTCCCTTTTCCGCCAAATATCGTTACTTTCCGGGAACACTTCCTTTTTCAGGGATTCAACAGACATGTTGTGTTCGGCTGATGGTATTTGCTTTTCCTGGCGATAGTGAGCCCGTGAACTGTGAGCAACGGCGGCATTCACTTTGGGTGGTACTGGTAGGATTTCCCTTTCAAAGGGGGATATGTTTGTTGATTTGCAATAGAATCTCCTTGTCTCTCTCTCGTTCATCTCTACGTAAATATTTGATTTTTGCATTAAAGTCAATTTGCTTTCATGATTCTGTAATTCATTGTTTACCCTCTTGAGTTTCGCCGCCGGTGTTATTTAATTTCATTCATCCGTTGATTCACTTGAGTGGGTTTATGTTCGCCAAGCGGATTTTATTTTTCGAATGCGCACTTTGATTCAGCTGGGCTGCACTACACAAACTCGTCGAGAATTAAATTTTCAGTGGAGTGAAGTGCACAGGTTGATGGTGAACGATTTTTAGTCCGAAGTGTAACCACCCATACCATGGTCTTTTTCGGCTATTAGATACTACGAGTAGTTGTGTCCGCCACCACTAAAAATTGAAAAGGCACCGACGCCATTTTTGGGTCGGCACAGACAAGCCTTACGCAAGTGCCAACCTCGCTAAGAACAAAGCAGCGATGAAACGAAAACATCGCCACACACAGTTACCACCAGCGATACCACTTTACTTCAATTGAAGTAGATTTACTTCTTATTTTGGAAAACAAATTAAAATCTGCTCCCTACTTCGCACTATTGTTAAATTCTTTATATCTACTTCACTTTAGAAATCCCTTATTTAGTCCGCTTCAATTTTAATAAAAAAAGCCTTAAATCTACTTCCAAAAAAAAATTATTTAAAAAATGTTTTACACTCAGTTTGGTTTGGTTTTGGTTCCTGTCTGTTCCGAAAAGTGTGGCGAAATACGTGAAAGAATTATTACAAAAGCGATGAAAAGATATTTTGAAGTAATCAAAAATGTGAATAAGGATTGGTACGCAAAATTATAATTTAATGAACATGTCGTTGTGCACCACGTATAATATATTTTTTCTAAAATTTTGCAAAAAATAGTAAAAATAGTGAGAAGAACATTTAGGTAGACTTTATATTAATAAAAAAAAAAATATTTTGTAGATCTTAAAACGTTGTTTTGGACATGTGTAAAATATATATCTAATATTAAATATATCATTTATGACATTAAAATCTACTTCCCTTTTCTTGAATCTACCTCACTTTTTAGGTCAAATCTATTTCGCTTTATTTTTTTGAAGTGGTAACGCTGGTTACCACCAGTGCGCAAACATTTTTAATGAGAAACGCTCCTCTGAGCTGACAGCTATAAGTGCCAAATGCATCAAAAAAATGTACGTGCTGTCGACGACCGATAACTTCATCTGGCATTTTTCAGAAAATTTTAAGTTCGTGTATCCACTGAATGAATTAACCGGTTTAATGTTGCCCCTGGGTCAGTAGCATTAACGAAATTAAATCCACACACACAAAGGGACAAGTAATTTTGTAACATAAAGATTAACAAAAAATACACACATTCTTATAAAAAAATGCAATAAGAAAAATATAGTTGTCAAAATCGATGAGTGAAATCAGTGAATAAAAAGGCTCTGCGAAATTAGGCCCCAAAAAATTATACAGGAAACAACAACAACGATTTTTAATAAACTTTGGGGTGTTATTTCCTTTTTTGGAGCCTCATTTCCTAATGAAAATCGGGGTCCTATTTCATTATAAAATAAGACTCCAAAAGAAGAAATTAAGTAAGACCCCGAAACTAATTTTTGGGCCTTATTTCATTTTTGAAGACCAAAAACATGATTTTTGTATATTTTAGTCTTTAAAAATAATAGGCTTAAAAAATACGGCTCCCAGAAATTTTTTTTGGAAAAAATGACAGGAAATTTTTCACCCAAAAGTCTGGCTTTCTTTCCTAGGAAAAAAGGCCTGACTTTTCTGGCAATCTTTCCACAATTGCAGGTATTTCTGAAAATGGAAAAAAATCCAGAAAACTTTTTGTAAAAAATGCCTGAAAGATTGCCAGAAAAGACCTAACAGTACCTACTCTAATTTTCTAGAGGAGTTAACGCCTTCGACGTATAGAAATACAATCAATGCAAAGCCGTACCTACCTATTTATCTTTTCAGTAAACATTCTGAGCCTCAGACAGAGCCATCGGCATATAAAGGGTGATTTTTTAAGAGGTTAAGAACTTTTTTTAAAAAAAAAACACAAAAAATTCGAAAAAATGAATGAAATATTTATTTGAATCGATAGTTTGAACCTTGCAATTTAATGTTTAAAGATAATTTCATGCAAATGTTGACCGCGGCTGCGTCTCAGGTAGCCCATCCGCTGAGTCCAATTTTGGCATACTCTTTCACACATATCGGCCGGTATCTCACGAATGAATGCATGGATGTTGGCTTCCAGTGCGTCAATCGAAGCGGGCTTGTCCCTATACACATTAGCCTTGGCATACCCCCACAAAAAATAATCTAATGGTGTCAAATCGCACGATCTAGGCGGCCAATTGACCGGCCCGAAACGTGAAATTAACTGTTCACCAAACTCGCCTCGCAATTGCGCCATTGTTTCGCGTGCTGTGTGGCATGTGGCACCGTCTTGTTGAAACCACATATCATGCAAGTCAAGAACTTCCATTTCGGGCAAAAAAAAGTTTGTTATCATCGCTCGGTAGCGTTCACCATTGACAGTAACGCTGCGATTCGCATCATCTTTGAAGAAATATGGCCAAATAATGCCGCCGGCCCATAAACCGCACCAAACAGTGGCTTTTTCGGGATGCATTGGTAGCTGTTGCAATGCTTCTGGCTGATCTTCACTCCAAATGCGGCAATTTTGCTTATTTACGTACCCATTCAACCAAAAATGAGCCTCATCGCTGAACACAATTTTTCGATAAAAAAGCGGATCCTCGGCCAGCTTTCCAAGAGCCCATTGACCAAAAATTCGGCGTTGTGGTAGGTCGGCTGGCTTTAGTTCTTGCACCAGCTGTATCTTAAAAGGCTTTACGCCCAAATCCTTCCGCAAAATTTTCCACGTAGTGCTGTAACAAAGGCCTAACTGCTGGGAACGGCGCCGAATCGACATTTCGCGGTCTTCTGTCACACTAGCTGATACGGCCGCAATATTTTCTTCACTACGCACAGTACGTAAACGTGTTGGTGGTTTAATGTCCAACAAAGTAAATTTGGTGCGAAATTTGGTCACAATCTTCCGAATAGACTGCTCAGAAGGTCGAGAATGCCGATCATAAAATGGAAGCAGCGCGCGATGAACATTTCGAACCGAGCATTTTGATAGTAAAATTCAATAATTTGCAAGCGTTGTTCATTTGTAAGACGATCCATGGTTAAATTGCAAACCAAACTGAAGCTGTTTGACAGTGACACAAGGTACTAAACACACGTCAGCTGTCAAAACCAGTGTTGCCAAAACCAAACCAGCTAAAAAATCACCCTTTAGATATAGATTGCAGTCTCAGTTAGTCGGTCTAAAATACGTGAATGAAGACTGATAGTTATGAAATGAGAGCATTTGCCGTCCTTGGGTATAAAAAGCATCCCATCAATATGTGGATGCGATCTAGACAACTCTTCACAATTGTCAGTAGCAGATTAAATGATTATTCATCGTCCGAAAGGTATCGATCTTTTTTACGCAACTTGGGGATGGCACTATATAAACTGATTCTCTAATTTGTGAGAGATATCGATTACGTTGCGATATTCCAATACGGCATAAAACTGTAACCCCCATCGATTTATAAAATAACCGTGGAACGTTGTAGGCGACCACCAATGATCCAACGCCTATTGGGGGTAAGTAATTAATCCTTTCCGACTTCAATATCCTTACCAATATTTTTCATCCATTTTGGTCAGGTCATTCGAACTCGTTGACAGTCCAGATCCAGAGGACTAAGGTCACTGTTATGGTTAGTATCATATTTTTTGTTTGTGTTGTAACTCAAATGTGCTTCCTAACGTCAGTGACACACAATGTACTATTACCCTATGTTTTCTATTAGCCTTTCTTGTTGTTATTTTTTCTTTCTTTTCTATTATTCTCGTACAACTATGTACTGATTGCTGTTAATGATTCTAAACGCTCTCTAATTTGTATCATGTTAATTTTTGCTTTCTTCTGGATTTCGACATCAACGAGTAAGCAACCAAATAAATTGCCGATCGCTGAGGAAATTTCGCTGTTCTGAACATCCATTGTTGTTGTTGACTTGGGTTCGATTAGGCTTTCGGTCGTCTCAATAATTCGCTGATTATTTCGCTGGAATCATCGTGACTTAGATTGAAATATTATACAGTCACTATTATTATACTCACGAGCTACGACGGTCATATGTGTCCGCAAGTGTAAAACTGGTTCTCTGCACGCAAAATTCACTTATTTAAAATCAATCAACTTTCGGTTAAAAACTACCAAGTAATACTGTTAATATTATAGCTCCTATGGAGTTTTTGGATTCAAAATAATAGAGGCAACTTGGTTGAAAATAACTGATTTTTCAATTTCCCCTCCAAAGTTTCTCGGCCAACCCACTTGGTAGAAATAAACCAAGTTACTCTGTTGCTATGAAAATAATGAGAGTGAGAATAACAGCTGAAAGCCCTGGTTACTAGTTACTAGTACTGCAATATTATTCTTGTTTTATATTACTACTGAAATTTATTACTTATTAATAAAATATATTATTATTATTATTAATGAGTGTAAAAATAAAATTGAGTATATAATATGTATAATGACTGTTTATTGAGATGAAATGTGGGTTACAGTCGTACCTGTTAAGATATTATGGACTTTAAAGAAAGACACAATAAGATTATTAGCACGGTTGCAACTTGCAAAAAAAATAAGCTACCAAAATTGGGAAAAAAAAGTTACCAAACCAAGATAAAATTTACCAAAAATCTGGAGACGTTGATAAAACACAAAGAGAAAAAAAATATACATATGAATATAGTCTCGAGCCAATGTGAAAATGCCTTATCACTATCCGAAGACTTTTTTCTCTGATTTACGAACATAATATAAGAAAAACGGCATGGCAGTGTAAAAACGTCCATTTGCTTAGTCTTCAGAGAAACTAAAAGATAAGAGTGTAGAGTTCCTAGCACTTTATTTTTATTTATTATAGCACAAATTTTTAAAACACAAAAAACAACATAAGTCTTTTGTAGGAACTTAGTCAGCCTTTAGAAAATAAAAGAAATAATACTTAACATCTACTTTCAATACTTTTGCTGACCAAAAGCATGATTTTCTAAACCCAAAATATTTTATTTAATTTTTAAAATTGCCTGCTTAAAAACAAACATTTATAAAATATAAGACTTTTTACTTCAATTAGGAACGTAGTAGGAACTTTGTTAGTCTAAGCAATTAAAAAACGTCCACAACGTTTAGCTCAAAATTACCAGCTGCTAGAAGGCATGGCCGCATGGGATCATCTACCATTTCCGAGCGTTTTTTCTTACAACAAAAATATTTCGAAGTTCACCATCATTCTGTCAAAAGTAGAAAATGAGTGCATTCAGTAATTTTTTGCACAAAATAGGTGTACATGGATGGTGCTGACGCATATGAAAATACAATGCTTTCACTCAGAAACAGTAAGGCAGCATTTAAATGAAGTGATATCGAGTTCGTATTTTTGGTGCTCCCGCTCAAAAAATTTTCAAAACCAGATAGAAATTACCAAATTACTAAATTTGGTAAAAAATTACCAAAGTGACAACCGTGATTATTAGTACTGTTGAATTTTTTTCATTTTATAAGCAATAAAAATTTCAAATTGTGCACAGGTAATATAAATGTATTGTGTTTATTTTAATGGGATGTACGTGAGTGATTTCTAGATTTTAACAAACATTAAATGGCTTAGTTAACACGATCCGACACGCGCATACATAAAACAGTTCTAACTGTATCAGCACTTTCTCACGATACTTCGAGTGCAACGTCTGCACACCGGATACTCGCACACGCGTTGGATTGATTTGGCAACTCAGCGGATTGGGCATAGCATAGGTGACTACCTGCTTTTGTGGCACCATAGTTTGAGTTAGTTCTAAATAGGCAGCGGACCTGTAAAGTTGATTTGAATATAATATACCTTTTAAATATAACGTAGAACCGGTGTTTGATTTAATACGAACAAGTTGGGCCAACCCACAAAGGTTGGTGTTCGGTTTTTTTTTCAGTGTCCTCGGCAGGACATCTTTAACTGGCTTACATTTTTACGAGTTAAGCGGATAAAAACAACCCAGTGATTTGTTGTATTCAAACAAGATTTATTGGTTGTTTTTAACAGAGAGGTTGTTAGATTTTAACAAACATTGAGTGGGTTAAAAATTAATAAGAACAACGGTTATTATTAAGTAATAATAATAACTAATGTAATAACCAATCGTTGTGTCAAAGCTTCAAATTGACTATGTTGTTTTCAAGTAATTTACTCGGTAGATTTTAACAAAAACCAAAGAAATCAACTAATTTACTCACTAGATTTGAACAAAAACCAAACAATTGGTTGATATTAATTTAAAAACTTGGTTAATAACAACTGATAGAGTGTGCTATTTTTAACATTGTGCATTTAACCTTTTTAACTCGCTAGTTTTTGACAATTACTCGTTTATATTCTACAGGGACCTTGATTTTGATTGTTTTAGTTGATGATTGTGTTGATTTTAACCCATTTTTTTAACCGAGCAAAAATCGCACTCGGTTAAGGTCAAAGTTTCTGCGTGAGGCGAGTTAAATGTTCTTTATTTTGAGAGGTCTCTGACTACATGCTCATAATTAAAAAATTTAATAAAAAAATGACTCTCATTCAAGTCAAAAGGATATTGCAAAAGCGCGGTACGTGTGACCTGTCGACGCCCCACAATACAGCAAATCGGTTTACACTGTCGACTATCCAAATGAGATGAATTAAAGGTCCTTCGACTACCATCAACAGTACATAATATTCTTGTTACAAAACAGCGTCAGTGTCTGCGCCATTTTCATTCCACCCTCATCGTCCCACCTGCACCTGCAGTCCATTAAACACCGCGACGTAATCACCACCTAATTGAACAAGTGTGTCGCGGATTTTAATGTAAACACCGAGCGTTAAATAAATAAATCAATTGCAGATTAAATAATTTCGCCAGCTTATAAGTCGCTGTTGGCGAGGCTTCAATTAAATTTTCAAATTTCATTTCCATTCAATTTGGTTCGGCGCGTGTGAACTTTCACCAGCTATTTCCAATTTCCTTTTTATATTAACGATTCTATTTGCTTTAGAATGCTGGGGATAATTTTCTGGCCCATACGACCTGTTACCACTTCCACTGGACGAAAGGATTGCAAGGTACAGCCGTATAATCTCGATTAAAGTGAGGACCGGTCATAAAATGTCGGCTCTGGATGGGAATATGAATGTGGTGTGGTAGGTATGTAATCTGGCGGCTTCCCTCAACCCTCATAGGTGAGCTCTGACTGTGGACAGGATATAGTGTTTTGGCGTTTTATGGAGCTTAGCATCATTTGAATGTGTACGAGTAGGTATAGAAAAAGGTTCCTTAAAATTATTGTTAAGAGCGTTTGTTTATATTTTTCTGAAATTACATATTTCTTTGAAACTATAGATCTATAACAAGCTGACCTGGCGAACTTCGATCCACCTAAGATTTATTAAACTATTAATGCCCATTTCGAAAGTCAATACTCTCTTTCGAAATAATGAAACTCTTTTTGAATTAAATTGACCGGCTATTTCGGCGCTTATGACTGAATCGACTTGGTCCGGTTGGATTTTAGCAATCACTGAAAGTAGAATGTGAGCATGCAGCAATCCTCGCTTCTGCCATTCGGCCGAGTATACATCCAACAACACCGTTGTCCAAAATTGTGTGCTTAACGATCCAGTCCATGATCATCTTGAGTTTTCGAGTTGCTCGAAGATTGCCTAAGAAGTAACGGCTGCTTAATTTCTGGCCATGCAGTCAGTCTTGCCAGATTTTCAAAATAGGAAGATGCTAAACTGCGAAAAAAATGCTGAACAAAACAAAATAGCTCAGAAAATAATAGCAAAAAAAAAAGCTTTATGTACAAAATTTCAGTGAAGAAAAAGAACAAAAAATGGAATACACAAAAAAATTCCAGAAAATACATTTGGCATTTTTCTGTTTTAAAAAATGATTCCAAGTCTTCGAAAATGGTAGATCTAGCATTAAAAATGACAGCTCGATTGAAATTGAAAGGTGACACACGCGTATTTATCGCTTTTCACATCGATTGGGGCTACGTTGATGTTGACCATCATGCTACTACATGATCCACTTCCGTATGATCGGCGCTTTCTTCTTGCAAAAACGGGCCACCCATATAAGCCATTCATGAACGGGATTCTTCATTGTGATGTGCACGCTATTCATTGCACAGAAAAATTCTGAATGCAAAATGTCACAACCATCAATCAATTGCATTAAAAACAAATTGTTCGTTGATAGAATGAAAGTGTTTCGAGAAGGTACTGATTTGAACCACCTATTTAATGATTGCAAAGAACAAAAAACGCGAACGAAGAGATGATGCGAAGAATGAACTTTATTTGGCTGAGTTCGCGGAAGAAGTGATTTTAAATATTTCTTTAGCTTATGTTTTGAGTCTTGACTCTTGCGGTAAACATAAACCGTAACAATGAGCAGACCCCTCTTTCCCATTGGGCACTTTGTGCATGTGCCCAGGGCCCCGCGATCGCTAGGGTCAAATACAAAGACCCTAGTTCCTGTCAGATCACCAAACGATAACCAATATTCATACCAAAAAACTTATGTAATTCGAAGAAATCGAACCTAAATTACTGACTACAATACCAACTTACTAGCTTTTACATTCGCGAAGCTATTCTACTCTCGCCCAAAAGTTAGGCTTTCCGACTTCAGCATCCTTACTAAACACACACATTTTAAAGCAAAATCAGTTACTTTTGTGGACTATATTACATTTATCTATTCGTTTCATGTGATTGTTAATAAAAATAAATATTTTACCTTGTTTATCTACTTTCTTTGTCTATTCTAACAAAATAGTGTTCCGTCAAAGTCATAGGGGCCCCATTATCCTAATATGCCCAGGGCCTCCAATAGGTTAAAGACGGCCCTGACAATGAGAGCATTAGGAGAAAGTGAATAATTAAACTTGAAAATTTTTTTAGCTTTTTATATTACAGATCTATATCATATAATTACGTAGTTTAATATTTAAAGAGATTGTGGTAAAGAGTTCTAGGGTATAGCTTTAAACTTTGTTGATATGCAACTCCAGATACGATGTGCGGATAACCTCACATTTGGAAATTAGAATGTTCTGGAAAAACTTACGTCGAGCTAAAATTGAAAAAAAAAAAAAAACTGCAATAATTTGCTCATTTTATAGCGATTCCGCTGCGTATCTGTTAGTCGCCAAAGTTGAAACATCGAATATACTACTCATTTGTTGGCGGTCCCATTTCCGTGATTTTTAATTTCTCATTCCCATACCTCTGAAAGTATCTATGCAATTTCGCGTTTTCACGGTTTTCCATTTTTTTTCCGTCGAAATTTTCAATTTTCGGCTCCGTTGTGTGTTAACCTGGGCACTCATTCCGTATGTCGATTATCGCCAGACGATAGCTTTGCTTCACGTAACTCAATAACCGTAGAAACGCTATCGCCCAGACGATACAATTTGAGCGATACCTTATGAGGTATCGTTTTGCATTGATTTGTATGTTTTGCAAAACAGCTAAAGATATTATATTCAATTTCAAGAAGAATAATTGACTTTAAATATTTTTCAAATGCTACCAAATATAAAAATAACTTGTCTACATATAGGTATATTAAAGCTTTTTTTGTATGAATTTCACGGAAAAGCAAGAAATATTGTGGAACGATGGAGAATTCTACTTGACAAAAGGAAAAGTAGTTACGGCCCCCGCAAAATTGCTATTTTTGCAAATTGTTTGTGCTGCCATCCATAACAATTGTATCCACTACAACGTTGATAGTAATAGTATATAAAAAGCAAAGAATACAAAGATTTTGCAAGTGCAACTTTAAACGATTCGCAAGCTGTAAGTGGAAATAACCGAATGAGACAGTTGGCTTCACAATTAAGGGATAAAATAATAAAATCGCTTTTAGCGAAATTTTTTTATTGATGTCCTACTTTCCTTGGTACCTATTTGGCTTATAACCCTTAATCAAGTCCGGATGCTCATACAAGAAAGCAACTAAAATTGTTATTTGCCTTGGTGTAGCTGACCTATATATAATAAAACATTTTTCGATATTATTCTTTATTAGGTAGTAATAAACTAAGGAACAAAGATTAATTAGTCACACTTTGCAATTTTCCAAATAATTTGCCGGCATCAAACACAAAATTGTCGCAAAAATGTCATCTATGACATTTTATACGACGTCTGATTGAGATAGAGAGGAATAGTTTCTGAAAGATATTCAAGGCTCTCAAACTTCGTAAAAAAATAAACGATAGACGAGACGATAGTGATAGACTCGTTTAGGATGAATGCACGAGCTTCGGAGGCAGTTGGCCGAACGATGAATGATCTACGACATGAGTCGAGACGATTTGATGGGGCCATGATATTGCTCTCCGGAGATTTTCGTCAAATGCTTCCCGTCATCCCGAAATCTACTGCTGCTGATGAACTTAATGCATGCCTGAAATCGTCGTCTTTGTGGCGGCATGTCAAGAAGTTGAAATTGACCACGAACATGTGAGGTGCATTGCTTAACGACCCATCTGCTGCTGAATTCTCGACAACTGCTGGCGCTTGGCAATGGCCAAATTCATGTTGATGTTTCTACTGGATTGATGTCGTTGCCGGCACATTTTTCTGACTTCACATCATCGAAGGAAGAACTCATCACCAAAGTGTTAACCGGCATTGCACAAAATTATAAAAATCTCCATTGGATTAGGAACGGGCAATATTAGCAGCGAAAAATAAGCACGTCGATAGCTTGAATTTCATTATTCAAAATCAAATAGCTGCAGAACTGCATTTGTACAAATCCGATGACAGCGTGACCGACGAGGATGAAGCGACAAACTATCCGACGGAATTTGTGAACTCGCTTGATGTGCCAGGAACTCCGCCGCATAATTTACATCTGAAGTGGGATCGATCATAATCATGTTGCGGAATCTGAATCATCCGAAATTGTGCAACGGCACGCGGTTGTCCGTCGAGAAACTGATCAACAATGTGATTCAAGCGACAATCATCAAGGGCAAATTCGAAGGAGGGAAGTCTTGTCCCACGAATTCCGATTATTCCAACTGATTTTCCATTCCAATTCAAGCGGATTCAGTTCGATTGGCTTTGCGATGACAATCAATAAATTGAAAGTCTGTGGAATTGATCTCGAATTTCCCCGTTTTTCACCCAGTCAGCTGTACGTTGCCTGTTCGCGTGTTTGAATACCGACTTCGTTGTTTGTTTTTGCGCCGGAAAATAAATCGAAAAACATTGTTTATTCCATTCAAATAAATCACATTGAAATTTGAACTATCTGCGTTTTATTATCACTTTATCTGAAAGCGTTAAATTGGGGCGAGACGAAGTACAATTTCAGCTTCCAATTCCAGTAAGTGAAAGCGCATTAGTCGATAGTTAAAGCTTCCAGTCAGGTGAACGCGGCTCCTCCACCAGGCACCGGATCCTGTTCACCTTTCCAGTGAGGACTACGTCTCGCTCAACTTACGCACCTTGTGGCTCAAATAAACAATCATCTATTTTATTAATTTCTTTTAACTTTGCAAGAGCTATTCTGCTCACATCGTAAAGCAAAAAGTTCCTGCATGAAATAAACACGGTCCTCAACAGGAAGTACATATACATGTATTATTTTTTTGCTGTCCAAGAGGACGCCACATAATTGAATCATTCCACCCATGCCGCACATAGTCCTTTTAATGATGGCGAAAGTTTCGAAACCAAAAAATGGTGTTAATTTTTCAACTTAATGGTCACTTAGGGACAAGTCCGTAGAAAGCCACCCCATCGTGGCGACACACAGAAAAGGGTTTCGGCGACCCTCATTAAATAAAGTTATAATGTTTACATTTTCACAGCCCCATCACTATGTGTCCTCTGTAAGAGGACGTTAGTGCGGAAAGTTCAGCTTTTAAAATTGCCATCGTAGGAAATTAGTGTGCGCACTGAAATTATTTATAATTGTGTGTAGACTCTAGCACCCCCACAGAGTTCGTTAAGGGTGACAAAGAAAAATTTTCTATTCTCCCAACAGGTAAAAGTAACATCTGACTATCTGAAAGTAGAAAAGGTATTTTTGTATCTACAACTGTCACTACAGGTATGGCATGTATACGTCAACAATGGTCTACTATGAATTGGAATACTTTTCTGGTGGACGACAAAAGATTCCCGATATCTTGTCTGCTCAACTGACCATAAACTTCTCACCGGATGAATATCAATTTCAATAAACACTTCAGATGTCCAAGTAGTACTCGTATCTGTTGCAGAAGGAATAATGCAGCAAAGTACCCTGGCGACATCCGTCGGACACGGGCATACGTACCATTGAGGGGAATTGTCTGCAGAGATGTTCTGTGAAATTGAGAATGCGATGGCGAATCTGTTTTGGCAATGGTCACTTAAAAGGATATCGAACCGTGCTATTTTGAATTTAAAGATTTCTCTATCGATTGCTTTGTTATCGAGACGGAGCAATATAAAATGCAACCTAATATGTATCCATGGCGATGGTAAGTAATAAAGTCGTTAAAGAAATAGTTCAATGAATCCTTATAAATTGCAAAGCAATTTACTTTGAGAGATCCGAGGTAGTAACGCAAGTTCTGATTGCACTCGAAAAAATTGGCTAATACTTACGTTCGCTTTATGGAAGTCAATTACGTAGGTGCCTATGTGAGCGCACACTTACTGTGCGCATACAGAAACAACATACGGATGCTACCAAACTGAGCTACAAGCAAGGTGTGGAGGTTTTATTTTACTTTTTTTAATAATTATTTGCTAAATATTCATTTAGCGCACACGAATATTTGTGCGCACACCGCTCACGCACACTCTCTTCATAAATAATTTCTACAAACGCCAGCATCAGTAAAATTCGTCGTATTGCCCAATCGATGACAGGATAGCGCACAATTGGGGTGCGATTGACACTTTTCAGTGAAATATGTGTGCGCTTTCCTGAATTCTCGTTTAGTTTCAACATTTTCTGAGGTACGCGCAATAAACTCTAAGTTTGAAACAAAAACGCATAAGGTGTGCGCTTCGATCAATAAGAAAAGGCCTTCTTAACGCTTTTCAAGATTAAATTCAAATTAAATCGTAGAGACCCTAAAAAACCCATATTTGAGGTGCGATATCAATTTGTAACGCGGTAACGCACAGCTGGTGTGCGCTTAGAGCGATTCATATCATATTTGTATCTAAGCTTTCATGGGAGTACGATTTAGGTGTGCTTTTAAAATAATTGCACTCTCTGACGTGCCATTCACTCCTTCCTCTTATTTTCGAACTATACGTTTGTGCGTGACTAATATTGAGGGATGTACTGAGATGCTCTTAAAAGAATTTTCTTAAATAAGGTATATTTCAGGTCTGGGATTCCTCAAGCGCGAAGTAGTTGGCGTGACAGGCTCATATGGGACCGCATACCTAGCCTCTCACTATGCATTTGGTGTGCGCTTAAAAATGTTGAAATAAATGTGTGTGCGCTTACCTATTTTCTCGCACATCTCCGTCATACCTCTACAAACGACTAGGTATATAAACAAAACCACAAGCATGCCTCAGGTTGGAGTAACCTTCCCATTGTCATGACCGGCGCAATCATAACAATCAATAATTTTTCTAACAATATGCGAATTTACGTTTAATGTGCGTTATAAACCATTCAATAAAATTTAATATTAAAAGGCCTTTGTGAATAAGCGCGCTACTCTACAACCATAAGCGTTTACAGTTTGGTCCAATTTTAAATCAGTCGTGATCCAAAATCTATAGGACTATTCATTTACACTGAGGTAAATCAATATTGGCTTGCTTTATGCCTCCTTCTCATCCAGTTCTGGCATTCCTTTGCCCTCTTCATTAGCCTTCTGTAAACGATACATCTCGAGACGTTTTCTTCGTCTCATATTCAAATTGGTCAACAGTCTGACGGAGCAAAAGTACGCCAATTCCACAAAACTCAGAGTCGACACACCCATAAAAAGACCCAGCAAACCCCCACAATTGGCTAGAAAATCTGTGGTGCCATACAATTCGGAACGTTTTGAGGTAAGAAATTGTGCCTCCTTGAAAAATATCGACAATCGCGACATTCGCGTGCTGAAAGTACACAAGTTATGATGTAAAGTTGAGCCAGCTTAAGCAAGGTGGCCTTACCCGGGATTGTCCCTCACATAGTTTTCCTCTTTGAACGCACGGAACTGAGAAGCGTAATCGTAGTCGGCCTGGGAGATCTCGGCTTCGTATGCAATAGAAGTGCAGGCTGGCAGACAATTGCAATCGGTAACTCCGCGGAAGTTCATCGCGGACGTCTTCAGGCCTTGTTTGAATTCCTTTAGGAGCAGTGCGTCTTGAGCTTTTTCGATGCAATCGATTTTTGCCGCCCCACACACCGCGGTGTCGGCATTTCCTAAAATCAATCAATGCACTTGAGTATATGGAAGCTTCTTGCGGCAGGACTTACGAGGCATTGAGAACTTGACACAGCCACATTCCTTCCTGGTGAAATTGGACAGGCACTCCAGTTCGCAGTTGCTCTGTGTGTAGACCTTAAAGTATCTGAGATAACGCTCCCTCTGAAAATAGCACTGTCGCCTGGAAATAGACGTTCAGTAAGAGATCCACATCAAGGGATTAAGGCTCACCTCATGGGCTCATAATGCTTAAGCCCATCCGATGTGGTGATGATTTTCGGCTTGATCGATATCAGCACCTCCTGATCGAAAGGAATCCGGAAGTATTGCTGAGCCACGTTTGGCACCTCCCCTGGAGTGTGCAGCAATAATTTGAATCCCTCAACTGGACCGCGGCACAGCATATCAATGTCCTGTTGGATACCTTTGAGAACCAGAAAGAGACCGGCTCTGGCTCCGGCGCCGAGCACGCGGTACGGGTAAGTGTCTGGACCGGCTTCCATGCTATAACCGTCTTCTAGATTCCACTGTACTGTCTCGTTGTTTTCGCCTTCAAAGAGTACATCACCCACGAGCCTAAGAGGGAAAAATTTTACTCTCGCTTAAAAAGGTACTCCGTAGGGTTGGCCGACACCAAATTTGTGCTGGCATATTCCGGATGCTTACGCCTCATCACGATAGATGTCCTTCGGGTCGAATGCGTTAAAACTATAGCACAGTCCCTCCTCGGTAAGCGTTTTGTGGAATCTGTCACAATAGCTATTGAAGTTACGCCATTTGCAGTAGAAGTAGGTCTCATTGAAGACCGGCTGCATCTCCTCCATGGCGGCGATCAAATCCGATCCATTGGCATATGGCTTGCCATAGTTCATGCCACCCAGCAAATGGGAAAGGCAAAGTTGGGACACTGCGTCCATGTAGTAAGTTCTTAAATACAATGAGACCCAAATTAGTTTGAATTTGGAAAGGTTTGCTTCTGTTATTCTTACTCCTGTGACGTGATATTTTCCTCTGCCATCAGTTTCCAGAACATTTCAGTAAAATTGAAGATGTGCTGCCTGCTTTTGGTCTCCGGACACACAGTCACCGACGGGAATGGTATCTGCCAAACCGGCGTTGATTTTTCAGCGAAACTTACTATTACCGGGTTGTTGTTCCATTTGTCCCATATGTTCATCGTCAGCGAACAGCAGGTGTATATCGATAGAAAGAACACGCAGACCCAGAAAATCCTGTGGACGACAATTAAGAAAAATATTAAAGATAGATGCGTCTTATTATCAATTCGGCAATTGGGGGTAATTTTGTTGGTGATGTCATTAGCATTAAAGGAAAATTTTAGCCCGACCGTAGGCCTATACCAGGTCGAGTGGGATACGAAGGCGTGCTAAGTTCATGTAAAGCGAAACGTTCAAACGTTTTTGTGTGCACGAACGATTTGCTTCTGTGGTCTAGAGAAAATCATTCGTGCGCACGAAAATTTTTCAACGTTTTTGCCTTACTAAATATTGACCCTGAGTGTCATGTTCTGTCTCTACTTCCTATACTACAAACACAATCATAATCTTGGCATCACCAACCCACTACATTCAATACGAAAACTTCCCCTGGAAGATCAACAGCCTCTAACACTTTTACTCAAAAATCCTGTGAGGTGTAAATTTACGATCTTTTTTATTTTCACATCCTCACCCTCAGTGGTTAAACAGACGTTAACTTTCTGTAATCTTTTCTAAATTGCTCGTCAACCACACTTTTGGTATATGCACACAGTAAGACAAATTTTTAGACAACAAGAAATAATAACTAATAACAAATGTAAGTGGCTCTGCGAAATAATGCCCTAATGAAATTAGGCCCCAAAAATTTATGCAGGAAACAACAAGGATTTTTAATAAAATTTGGGGTTTTATTTCCTTTTTGGGGTCTAATTTTATCATGAAATAAGATCCCAAAAAAAGAAATGAAGTAAGACCCCAAAACTAATTTTTGGGGGCCTTATTTCATTTTTGAATTTTGTAAAGGGTGATTTTTTAGCTGGTTTGGTTTTGGCAACACTGGTTTTGACAGCTGACGTGTGTTTAGTACCTTGTGTCACTGTCAAACAGCTTCAGTTTGGTTTGCAATTTAACCATGGATCGTCTTACAAATGAACAACGCTTGCAAATTATTGAATTTTACTATCAAAATTCGTGCTCGGTTCGAAATGTTCATCGCGCGCTGCTTCCATTTTATGATCGGCATTCTCGACCTTCTGAGCAGTCTATTCGGAAGATTGTGACCAAATTTCGCACCAAATTTACTTTGTTGGACATTAAACCACCAACACGTCTACGTACTGTGCGTAGTGAAGAAAATATTGCGGCCGTATCAGCTAGTGTGACAGAAGACCGCGAAATGTCGATTCGGCGCCGTTCCCAGCAGTTAGGCCTTTGTTACAGCACTACGTGGAAAATTTTGCGGAAGGATTTGGGCGTAAAGCCTTTTAAGATACAGCTGGTGCAAGAACTAAAGCCAGCCGACCTACCACAACGCCGAATTTTTGGTGAATGGGCTCTTGGAAAGCTGGCCGAGGATCCGCTTTTTTATCGAAAAATTGTGTTCAGCGATGAGGCTCATTTTTGGTTGAATGGGTACGTAAATAAGCAAAATTGCCGCATTTGGAGTGAAGATCAGCCAGAAGCATTGCAACAGCTACCAATGCATCCCGAAAAAGCCACTGTTTGGTGCGGTTTATGGGCCGGCGGCATTATTGGGCCATATTTCTTCAAAGATGATGCGAATCGCAGCGTTACTGTCAATGGTGAACGCTACCGAGCGATGATAACAAACTTTTTTTTGCCCGAAATGGAAGTTCTTGACTTGCATGATATGTGGTTTCAACAAGACGGTGCCACATGCCACACAGCACGCGAAACAATGGCGCAATTGCGAGGCGAGTTTGGTGAACAGTTAATTTCACGTTTCGGGCCGGTCAATTGGCCGCCTAGATCGTGCGATTTGACACCATTAGATTATTTTTTGTGGGGGTATGCCAAGGCTAATGTGTATAGGGACAAGCCCGCTTCGATTGACGCACTGGAAGCCAACATCCATGCATTCATTCGTGAGATACCGGCCGATATGTGTGAAAGAGTATGCCAAAATTGGACTCAGCGGATGGGCTACCTGAGACGCAGCCGCGGTCAACATTTGCATGAAATTATCTTTAAACATTAAATTGCAAGGTTCAAACTATCGATTCAAATAAATATTTCATTCATTTTTTCGAATTTTTTTTTTTTTTTTTTAAAAAGTTCTAAACCTCTTAAAAAATCACCCTTTATATTTTCGTCCTTAAAAATAATAAGCGAAATAAAGAAAAAATATACCACCGCCGAATAGAAGACATTTAATGGACGGGACTTTTAAAATAGTCCCCAAAGGTTGCTTTAACCACCTCCTCGTCATCTGTATTCAATATTTTGACGAGGCAATTAGATACATTAGATTGAATTAAAAAAAATTGTTTCAATCTTAGCGCCGCACACGAAAATTTGATACAAAATCGCGCGATTATCATTATTTCAAATTTCAAAAACAAATTAGTTCTTAGGTATTTCTGTTATTTTTCATTTAAATGAATATGTAGGGAACGCTCGATTTATGTGCTCTTTGTACCGCGACTGAAAATTAGCAGTTTGGAAAAACAATGTCCCTAGTGGAGCCTTCAGGCGAAATTTTATTCAATTTTACCACAACTTTTGAAACCACTGCTGGAAATATCGTCTTGGTTCATGTTGATGCTGACAAATTGGTATAAAAATCTTCGTCTATCTCGGTGTGGGTGTCTATTCACCCACATGTGGTAAGAGATAAGGTATATAGGAGTCGACTCTTGTAGGCTACATATAGTTTACCCAAAGGTGGTCCGAGAACAAGCGAAAATGAAAAAACGGTGGCATCAGGTCATCCATACCGCAATCTGTGGAAAATCGACGCGAGTATATAAGCGTCCAGTCGCATGTTTCGACAGTCTTTCTTCTGCTGGGTTCGAGGTGGCTTGGTAGTAGGTATAGTCGACAGCGGTAGCAAATCAGTACAGTGTTTCACCTAAATATACTTAGTGACTGTAACTTTTTAAGAAGAGTTTTAAAATAAAAAAAAAGTTTTCCTGTGAACTCTCTAAAGATTATCGCGGTATTAGGAAAACCAAACAAAAATTTAGCCCACAAAATACCAGCAGAACCATCCCGAATAGCACAGATTGTGATTTGCAACAAAACTTCGATTGTATTTCTGTTATATTTAAGTAATCTGAAACAAAATCCGTTATAAATATATCAGTTATATTCATGTTCACGCGGGACTATTTGTAACTTTGTCATTCGAAATGTTGTAAATACGTTTTATAAAGTTTCAAACTTGTTCACAAAAAGGGGGGGGGGGATGTTTGAAAATAGTTTTATAAGAGTTCGTAAGTTAGAGTTCTAAATAGGTTGGTAATAAGTTACAGATACGTTTAGTAAATTTTCATTTTGGATACTTCTAACACATAAAATACATTAATTACAATCAAAAGCGGTTAAGTTTCTAATATGTACAAATTACGTTTACAGAATTTTATATAAATAAAGAAACTTACTAAAAAGAAAAGTCATTGCTAAGTTTTTTATATGTTTCTAAAATGAATCGTCATCTGGGATATTTTTGCAATTCAGTAAAAAAAAATAAGGGAAAAATTAAAATGTGAAGCAATGCTATAATTGAGTTCTTACAATTATAAATATGTTTCATTATATGACAAATATTCTAACATCATTTGGAATTATTAGCTTCAGTCGTCGTCAATCACTGCTGATAAGTGAAATCATAATAATATAATGTTGATGAGAAAATCGAAATGTCAGTGTCAAGTTTCGTGGCGTTATTGTAGCTTCATTATAACTTAACATCCTCCACATAATCAAGTAGTTGTAGTCAGCGTTGTCAAATCAGCATTCCGCAATTATTCTGTATTGCAGAAAATTTTACTTCAATGCACAAAAAGAAGATATAACCTCGAATGTAATATCGTTCCACGCAGACGATCCGCAATTCAAAAATATGTTGTAAAAGTGAGATCACGATTTTTTCGTCGAAAAGGAATAATAGCACTGATTTGTAGTTTTATAATTTTAAAACTTAAAATGTAAGTCAGCTTTCAAATGTAAGTTAAAAAGTTTAATGTAACTTCCGATTTTGGGAAGAATATTGCTTACGATCTTCACGAAAAGAGGAGAAAAGGGGAAAAAAACAAATGGCAGCTGAAAACTTGCAAGGTCAGAGCAGTATTTTATTGGAATGTTGTTGATACAAATATTGTAATGTGCAAATTATAGGACAAAAAAAAAAACATTGTAGAGTTGAAATTTTACATTTATCAAAAGTGTTTGTAAAAGCTGAAAAGCTTAAGTTGAAGTTATACGGCAAACAAAAACTATAAAAATCACCGATGAACATTTTTAAAACAAGCTTCTAAAAATGTTTGGCAACAGCGACTATAATGTAAACAAACAAAAGCTAGTTATAAAGAAGTTATAATGCTATTGCTTATTTTCAATTATAATGATGTTATAATAATGTTGAATTACTATTTTGAAGAAAACTAAAATGTCAGATATATAGGTACTTGTTGTTGTTACATCTCATAAATATGGAAACAACAGTTTGCTAACATTCAGTTGTTACTTTGTTGTAACTTCATTTCAATAGCATTTCAAGGAAAATTTTAGTTATAATATTATGGTTCATGTTTTAATGATGTTTCATGTAACAACCGCCATATTGTCCACCATTTTATATACCTGTTTAACCATAGTTCTTAAGATGTGAAAAATACATTTAAATTTTCCCAATGTATTACATAGCTTCTACAACTCATTTGTATAGAAACTGATGAATATGGTATATTAAAATTTGTTTCTACAAGTCTTTTGGGATTTTGAAGCTTAAATACAAATTTTAATATTTTCGGATTTTCAAACTTTTCTTCTATTTAACCCTTTTTTGGAGGAGCGTGAATTTTCCGGACCCAAAACATTAATGTTCATGACAAAAATAGTATTCGTTTTCAAGTTTTATAAAGTTTCTTGAAAATTAAAAAACAAATCAAAATATTTATATATAGATAGATTTAAGGCCGAAAGGTAATAGTTTTAAGTATATTGTTAAGTTTAGAGCGCTCGCTAAGAGCCAGTAAGCTAGAATAAGATAAATGTTAGTTTTTAATTAGATTTAATCGTTTTTGTCTAGTATATAAGTTTAAATAATGAATAAATAAAAATGAATTGGAAAAAAAAAAAAAAAAATAGTATTCGTTTAAAGATTTTGGTCGGAAATCGCAGAAAACTTGAACTGTTTTAGATACTAATACCTTTCAGATCAAATATGTTTACCTTTCCTTTTATACTTCATAATTTGTTTGTCTATACATGTAGACTCAAAAAGCATTCTAATAATAACTTATTTAAAACTTCTGGAATGTTTACAGAAACATTTCTCATACTTATATTAAATCCAACATGTTATTCAAACTGAGTTGCATAAACAACAGGACAACTCAACAGTTACTTAATGGTTACATTGCTAAAACATTAGTTAAGTCAAATACAACATGTTTTCGTTGAAACAACGTAATAAAAACTATCATTTAACAAAAAATAACCTCAGTAAAACACAAATACTACAAAGTTGTTGCAAAATATCAGGGGAAATGCGGCTATTTTGGTTACAATGTGGGATGTGACAATGTTACTGCAATACTTAGGAAATAACTTGATAGTTATATTAGAGTTGTATTTACCATATTAAAACCCAAGTGTGCTATTCGGGATACCACCAAATTCGGCAACCAAGCCGTATATCGTACCAGCTCAGAGTTTCGACTCGAGTCATTTACCATCGCTGTGTCACGAATAAAGCCCTTCTCGAAACCGTACGTCCCGGAGATAACTCTTGGCCGTTAACAAGCAGCTTTTCATCGTACAGTCCCAGCATCAGCGTGTACCCTAATCAGCAACAGCAGTGTGCACCGAAATTTTGCTTCGGCTACCAGCAGCGTCAGGAACATCAACAGCGACAACCGCTTCATCAAACGTCTATCATCTCTCGTGTATTAGCAGCGACGTTCCACAACAACAGCTTTCGGCAAAAATAATTAAGTAGTTGACAATCAGGTTTTTTTCTTGAAGTATATGTATTTGTAACTTTCGCACATAATTAAATGCACATAAAAATTCTCCAATCTCCTAGCATATCATCAAACGTTCGCAAAGGAACGTCATCGCGATCGTGTTCCTCGGGCGGTACACATTGCGCACAACGTCGACCTCACCCCTGGGACCATCATAGATTCGAGTATCAAGCACTCGTATATATATTTATATTTTGCGGTAAGTGATCATTTTTCATTCCTTATCATTCGTTTTTTTTTATGTGCATCATTTTACCTAAGCGAACTATTCATCTTAGGTTTTTTTATATTGGTAGAGGGCTATGTTTTCAATTTTCCTATGTAATAATTCTTAAATAACATTAATAGCAATAATTGGTAAGTGTGGATTTTTACGTCGCCTTCGTTCATAAATGATATAATTAGGGTTACATTCGATAACACATGTATGAAGATGGGTACATGAACAAGATTTTTTTCATACCCGTTATCGATTGATAATTTTTATTCGTAATCGAAGAGAGAGATCGATAGAACGAAATTAAGTAAGCTGAGTGAGAAGTTTTAATAATTGAATTTTGCTAGTTGGCGCAATTTTGTATGGCGAGGATTATTTTAGGTGTAAGTTAGATTGAAAGTGTTAACAATGTTTCCAATTTGGTAATTTATTAGTAAGTAAGTTAGATTTTGTTATTTCATTGAATTTTAATTGTGTAAAATTTATCAAGGTTTTACTCCCTGAAATTATCTTTTCCATTTTGTATGACCAAATTGTTAGTGGTATTGATTAAGGTTGAGTTCTAGTTTTTTTTTTGAATATTTATTAAGTTTATTTCTAAGAAGACAATATATTGAATAAAAAAGCAATGAAGTATACAAAAAAAACAACAAAAACATTTGGGGTTTATTTCATTCTTGAAATAATTATCCCAAATTTGGGGACTTATTTAATTTTTTTGGGGCCTATTTCATCGCAGTGGGACCTTATTACATATTTAAAATTGGGGTATTATATCATTTTCTCTTTTGGGGCCTTATTTCCTGCAGCAACTATATAGACATCATTTTAAGTGTCCGGGCTAAATCTTCCAAACTCACAATGGCATAATTTTCCATACAAAATTGCATATTGTGACCTAGAAAATATTTTGTCTGAAGGTGAAAAATGATTATTAGTATTTAGTGACAAGTTTAGTGAACTACTAAAATTTAAAGTCGAAACTAAAAATGTTTATTGGTAAGGCCTTTTATGAATAACAGCCAAAGCGTTTACATTTTTCTCAACAAAAAAAAAGAACTTGCGAAACTTCGATCCTATTTCGATTTATATTTCACATCTGATTCGGAAGTCGAATTCGGTCGAGATCCTCTTGTTGGCCAACGGATATTGTACTCATACAAAATTTCGAACCTGAGATGTCAATAAATTCTGACATTACGATGAGAGAGGAACTCAAAGAGTTGGTCTCGAAATTCTGACCGTCTGTCCGTCTGTCTGCCTGGCAGAATGCTCCTGACGCCTACAGCCTAAACGGCTACCCGAATTTGGTTCAAGCTTCAGATTTGGAGTTTGTGGGCCTACGGTTCAGGGCCGTCTTTTTTATTAATTATTAATTATTAATGGTACCTCCTATGTAAAATGTTCATACCAGTTTGATTTGTTCGGAAACGACTGTAACGATTTCAACCAAATTTGATATTTGAGCTTAAGTTAACACGACTGCATACTCATCTGATTACTATACTTTTGAATTTTGGACATATCTCCAACACGGTCCATACGATTGTAACAAACATTAATTTCTAAGATAATATGGTCGTTTCTAACTTTAGCAAATTATTTTTTCTCTATTATCCTAGAATGGATTTTTGGAAAAAGACATTCCTTTAAAAATTGGTTTTGCCTTATTTACCTAAAAATGGCATTTTCAATTCTAATCACCGAAAATGATAGTTCTACAAACTGTTCATGTCTCGAAAACCCCATATTCGATTTGATTATCAAGTAAGGCTTACATCCCGAACAAAATCGAATGTCCAATTTTCACGTATATTGTTAAGCAATAGTATTTTGCAAACTTGAAATGTAAATAGTTTTGTCTGCATAATTTTTGAAGAACCGTTTTACGATTTTGATCAAAATATACATTTTGGATAGTAAAATAGGTAATTCTAAATAAGATCCCGTACTTAGATAGTTTTTCACAAAAAATTCGAATAAATAAATTTTTAAATTTTAAAACCTACGCTCAAAAAATAGTTAGTATAAAAATACAAATGAAATCTTTGTTAAAATACGAACAGCAAGAATTTGTAGAGTGCACAAATGTTTGGTACAATTTTAAAAATTATTGGATTCGTAGAATTTGTACATTCAACGAATTCACCTTTGTAATAATATACAAAGCCGCAATAATTGTTAAAGGTACGAACATCGTTCGTAGACTGTACAAAGGCTTGGTAAAAAGTACGAATGGCGTTCGTAAATTTACAAATGACGTAAAAATTCGTAAGATGGTAACTTAAACAACGCAAATAATATATTCGGAGAAATACGAAAATACATATACAAATATATTTGTCCAATAAATAAATGGAGTCGTAAATATTTCACGAACGAATTTTTACATTTTACGAATGCTTTCGTCGTATTTATTATGTTTATTTGTAGATTACGAGAATGTGTTTCTAAAATATATTTTTTTTCCTTCGTATATTGATATTGTACAAACAGCCACATGCAATTTGTACAAAGGCGTTCGTCTGCTGAAAATAACAAACGGTTTCATAAAATGAAATAAAGATTTCGTGCATATAACGAAACCTTAAACCGACTTCACTTTTCTATTCCAGCCACGTTAAATCATGGCCTACAAATTCAAAAAAAGGAAACTCCTACTACGCCTTTACTTTTAGATGCCTAAAAAATTTGGTAAAGCGTAAAGCTACGACTACACTTGCCACTTTTCATGTCAAATTTTGACATGCCGACGTCAATATGACCTAAAAACTTGTCCTAAATTTGTCTCTACGGGTGATCGCCTGTCAAGTGTCTGGTCACGCGGGCTGCCGCAGCGCACTCTCACGAAAGGCACACGAGTGACCACCGAATGGCGGAATTTTTGTGACTTCAGCATGTCAGAATTTGCCACGAACCAGAACATTGCGACAATAGCCTGTTACTGAGAGCTTCAACTTATAAAACTCACATCGATATATTTGATTATATACCTACTGCCATATCAGATGAATAACTCAAAAGTGGATTTTTACCTACCTACCAAATAAAATATGAAAACAACTTTTGATAAATGATAAATTTTCGTGCGACCCAGTCGTGCACTTTATTTTCTGTGGCCTACCTTAAGTAGGTACTTTGCGCTCCATCGGTGTCTTTTGTCATAAACACGGCGGCGAAAAATTCACCATTGTATCTGAATACAAAGCATGCGAACGTTCAGAGTTCAGCGTTAAGTGAAGATGACCATACTTCTTATGATTTTAGACTCCCTACGACGCCGTCTTTCAAATATTGCGCGTATTACTCTTTATATAGCATTGAAAGATATTTTCTCTATTCTTTTGTAGCAGTACTTTTTTAATATTAAGGGATCCAAATTTTGATGCATTCACGTTGAACTAACTCAAAAAAAAAAAAACCTTACGGTGTATAGTGGTGGAGACATTTCGATCCTCTTTATGGACTTTTACAGTGCATTTCTGTCCCTCATCGTAGGTCGAAATTGTACCGCTCGGTTTCACTCTAGCCACCAATTACCATTTAAAATTGAACAGCCCTATTCTTGGTAAATATTTTTTAACGATTCACCGATAAAAAAAGCAAGCTGTATTTTCGTTTGTATTGCAAAAAAAGGTCCATACGCCGCCCATGGTCACTATGCACTCAAAGTATTGCACACACGATCTGTCGCGATCTGTCCGGAACCAAACAAATTTCGCAATAGAAGGGGAATTTCGAAATATTTTTAAATGGACTTTTATCTCTTTGGATAGTGACGCTTTTGAGTTTGAGTGCCGAAATTGTATCACTTGGAAATGTAAAAATTGTTTGCAAAGTGCAGAACGATCTTGGCCTTCATTATCAGCTTGTGTACTTGTTTTGCGCGATAGTACATAAATGATCTTAAAATAGAATTACGCCACTTGAAACACTTGCGAGAAACTACTGTGCACACTTACCTCTCGAGAAGCGGCCGTTTTCGCTCAACCAAGTATCTGAATCCATGAATCGAACTGTATTCACAATATTCGGTGAAAATGCCCAGTGCCGCCTGGCAATTGGTTCCGTATTTGATTTGCTTCCTGGCGTCGAATTCCGAACCAGCATCGCTCTCGTTCATCGATATTGTATCCCGAAAGGCGTTCACCGCCTTCGTGTATAGCGCGGCCTTCTTCCTGTTTTCGAAATTGAAATTTTATTTTACTTTCCAATTTGAAGAGGAATACACTTTTCTTGCCATTGTGCACTTTGGGCCCGATATGGACGTCCGTTCGGTTCCTCGTCCGCCATCGTTTGGTGTGCGTATTGCTTGACTGACGATTGTCGAATGTCTGAAGGTGTGCACTATTGCGGGCAGGCATTTTATAGCCGCGAGCGCGACATTGATATGAATAAGCAGGGAGTGCTTGCAATGAGTCTATTCCCAAATTATTCAATGGGGAATCGAGCTGACAGTGCTTGCGTAAGCTGGATATCGCGAAGGGCCCCTAGTGGCCAGTAGGTGAGCCATATCTTCGCACGAAGTGACCTTTGTTATGGGTTGTGATGGGTATGATATGTGTAACTCGGTTCTTTAGTTGATTAATTAGCAAACCACAACAGTGCGCATTGTGGGTTTAGTTGGTTTTTCTATGCAGATGCCTTAATTCAGCCAACGGGTGTTAATTTAATTTACGTATTCTAAATCCAGGACGAGAATAGTGAAGGTGTTTTCATCAACTAGTGTCAGGATTTTTTGTTCTTATTGACAACAAGGTAACAAGTTAGGTAATAGTGATATACACTGGAGAATTAGAATACTAAATGAAGTAAACACGTTTGCGCATTGTACACTGGGCTTAGTAGATGCTCGCAGAAGTCTGTACCTAAAATAGAGTCAGATAGAATTGATTTCGCTTAGGCTTTCTTGAAAATAGAGTTAAATAGGGATCAAGGGGACAATAAATATATCGGTTCTGATTGACTGTTGGATATATAGTCAACGACGGATATAAGAAACAAAGTATACGGTCTTACCACATGCGTTTCTGAAAAGCAATTTTTTCTTATAATTCAGTTTCAGGTGCAATTGAACTCTTCAAAAAAATCTCCTATGTGACAGCGAACTTTACAATAAATTGTGAAATGCGTTAAAATTTACAACTAATTGTAAGTTTGACAGCTTTCTTTCTCATTTTAATAATAAAATTGTTAGAATTATAGAAATTTCTTGTTTTAATATACCTAAACTGACAGCGCGTTGTCAAATCTAAAACCAAAATGCAACAAGAAGTATGTACCTAGAGAAAGCTGTAGAAAGTCGACGTTAAAACTTGTTCTTAAATTTAAATTTACAACCATTTTCTGTTGACATTGATTTGTGAGCATAACAGTCTGGAGCCCACTCAGACAACCGAAACATTTTGGTTTAGTAACAGTTTTATGTTCATTCAATCAGCAAATAATGTGTTATAAAGTCCTTAAGTTTGAGTGCAAATTTTTAAGTTTGTTTTCCAAATAAACAAAATTTACCTTTTTTACGTGATTAAGTTTAAGCTACCATTTTAAACAAGAATGTAATCGAATAAAAATTGCCCCTGGGAAATGCTGTAAACGGAAACACATTGCTTTTGAAGCTTTGAGTAACTTTACATTGTGAAGAGTGTTTAGCGAGTAAGTTATAAATTTGTCTTTCAGCTTGTCTGGGTGGCACTTTCTTAATTTTCTCCCTACAAAGTGTCAAAGTGGCGTTGAGCCTAAAACAAAGTCCGTGCAACCCAGTTGGACACTTCAACTGTTTGTATTTTGGCAATCAAATTAAATAAATGAAAACAAAAAGTTGGCGCCACAGGTCCGTAAGGACCCAATGCCTACCTTCTCACAACCATTCGTTTTGTGTGAGTTTTTTTTTTTTTTTTCATTTTTGGACAAATCGAAGGGATCTAGTACAATTCTACGAGTATGCCAAACGGCTAATTCAGAAGCGCTTTTATGACATTTATACTCTCGGATGTTTGTCAGACGTCCGTGAGAGGAGTCGCAGTGGAAAAAACCCTTAAGATGTATTTTGAGTTTTTTCCGGAGATTGAACCTAGGAACCCTTGCTTAGTAGTCCAACAGAACCAATCGAATAATTTATTATTTATTTAGTAGGTGCCGTCAATGCAGGGTTGAAGTTGAAGACGATTGCAGTTTAATTGTAACTTTTACTCAAACACAATCGAATGCACTAGAATTGGAAAAGTCGTAGAAAATCGACCTTTATAATGTAAATGCGAAATAGGCTCGATTAAATGTCATCTTAACTTAATTTTTAATACTTGCAAAATACATTAACAATGTTTAATTTTTATAAATTCAATCCAAAGTAATAAAAATAAAGTATCTATTTATTATAACCTTAATCTTATTAAATCTATCGATAAGATTATAGCTTATGGATTAAAAAATTACATTTACGTTAACATTATTTCTTGATTGATCCAATCAAATTTAAAAAAAAAGTGTTTACATGCAAACCAATACAAGAAATTATAAAAATATTTAAATTAATTTTCCACCCGAAACATTAAAATTGATGGCAAGATTAGAAATCAATGTCTACCTACAAAATCACTATAAAAACTCAGTTGTCATAAATCAGGTCCCTTGACCTTTTTTATCAGAAATTTTAAAATGAAAACCGTGAAACAAACGAGCTACATACAATTCGCTGGCTTAGTACTCTACATTGATCAATGTTAGGTAGGTACAACTAATCTGATAAATTCGAGTCCGCGCCACTAATTAAACACTTAATATCATCATATTAACTTGAGAATAGTAAAATACAGATTTGACTTCGATATTCTAATAAATAAAATAAATATTTCTCTGTTTTTACTGCAAACAGAAAGTATGTAGGTATATATATTTTTAATACTCTATATTTTGAACATAGAACGTTTTTCAACCTCTGCTGGCCTTTTTGTGAAATTGTTTATTCTATGTCCTGCTCAGAAAATTAAATTACTGAGGGATTTACATGCAATAAGATTTGATAACAATATGAAATAATAATAAATAAACTTACTTGTTCATATATGAAAAAAAAACAAGGTAGTAGTAGTAGTTTTAAAAACTACCCGTTTTCAATGTTTTCAAAAACGCCTGTAATTGAAAATTTGCCACACAATATTTTAGAGAAAATCTGAGCGCGCTATTAAGTTAGGAATGAACACAATACCTCAAGAATGAATTTTTGTCCATTTTTTAAAAAAAACAATTTTCAATCCTATTAAAAAATATTTTAAAATAACGCATTAAATGTAGAAGTGTCGTACAATGCATTACAAAACGCTCTAAAAGCACTTAAAAAGTCATCCGAAACCCCTTTCAAAATCGCTTAAAACTTGAAAAAAAAAAAATTAAAACATCAAACTAGAAAACGCTTTAAAAAATCCGTTAAAAATCGCACTAACAAAACTGAGAAAAATGTAAGATTGAGCTCTTTAACGGATTATTTCGGTAAGTCGTCTTTTTCGGTACCGTAGGCGTAAGCTTATATTAGGACTGCTACGAAGAGTTTGCTTTCTTATCTAGAGCTTAAGACTTTTTGCTAAAGTCTGCTTCCGACACGATGAATCGGCCTCTTAATAGATGCTGCCACAGATTGTCATACTCTTTCTGCGCCGTACTTCAGCGGTATCGGCTTTCTAGAACTTAACGCCTTTTGGACTTAACAACAAGTGTGGTTTCATCATTTACATTGTTATAGCAAATGGATGTCTGCAGCTTGTTCCGAAATCATTTCAATACCCGCCGAACCTGTATACTAGTACGAGCTTATTAGAGAGTGTCCAGTGTTTTCCCCTTTTTTTATCAGCAAAGTCAATAATTATGGGAACTAAATTCGAAAAAGTTTTCCTTTTTTTCCCTTTTCCTTTTTTTTTGAAATTTACCTTTATTTTTAAATGAAATTTGAAATTGAAATGATTTTCTTTTCTATTAGATAAAACGTCAAATTCGTACGTAGACGTTCGATGGTCTGTTTTCTTTCATATTTAGTGTGAACATTTCATTCTGAGTAAACTTTGAAATTTATTTGTAATGGAAATGCGTTTAAATTTTAATTTTAAGCAATTTAAGGTTCAAAGAGATATTTGATTTTTTTCCCTTTTTTTAACTTTGCCCTCGTTTTCCCCCTTTTCATTGAAAAAGCGCCAAAATTGGCCAAAGGCGATGAGCTGCAGAGTCTGACGTTGTCGGCTAAACATGTCAATGAGTAGCTGATGCTGATGTAATGTCTGATGCTCCTCTATTCACAAAATCCGCTCTAGCAGATGTCCCAGATTCGATGCAGATTCGATTCCACTCAGAAAAATTACTAGGACTACCTCGCTAGCGACTAACACTGGCAAGACAGGATCTGAAATCGTTTGTTAGAAGTAGATCAGCAGCAAAAAGGCAAAAACACTAAAGTTACAAAAGACATCGGTCGTTTTTAACCCGTAAGGGATGAAATCATGGAAACTCAAGAATTATTGATTTTGTTTCGACATCATGGACTTAGGTGGACTTACTGTGAACTATGCGATTTCCACTCCATCAGCTATCACTACCGGCTCGCCAGCGGTTCATTAAATACCTCGATGCAATAACAACCTAATTCTGATTGAAAAAAGGGTGAGTTTAATGTAAACACTGCGCGACAAATAAATAAATCAATTGCAAATTAAATAATCTCTCCAGCTTATTAGCCGCTGATGTTGGTGAGCCCTTGACTCGATTTTGAAATTTCATTTGCACTCAATTCGCTGCAAACTATTTCCAATTGCATTTTTCTGTTTACGATTCAATTTGCATTAGAATGCTGGCTGATAATTTATTGGCGTACGACCTGTTACACACTCCACTGGACCAAAGGTTTGTAAGGTTCAGCCACATAATCTCGATTAAAGTGAGAACCAGCCATAAAATGCTGGGCTGGATGGGAATATGAATGTGGTGTGGCATGTAATCTGGTGGTTTGCCTCATAATGGTGAGCTCTGAGTGTGGACATGGTATATACTTTTATGGGACAGGATAGTGTTTCGGAGTTTTATGAAGCTTCGCTTGATTTAAGTTGAATGAGTTTCGGCAGAACGAGAATGCTTCTTATATGAGTGTTTCTTACATCCGTAGTGAACTGTGAACAGATTTAAGTACATTAATTCAATAAGGAGTGTTTTATTTCTGAAGAACGGTTCAGGTTGCACCTGCAACACTGGCTCATACTTACATTCGAATTATTTAAGTGAAATATCCTTTACATTATTATAGATTAACGCACACTTACTATGCGCGCATACGGAAACAACAGCCCTTTAAAGGTGTGAATGTTTAGTAGCTGTCTAAGGCGTCTAGATTTGGTACCTATTTTATTTTTGTGCACAAGAAATTTGATCACTCAAATATTAATTCGCGCACGCAAATATTTGTGAATATATCATTAACGATACACCCATTTAGAAGTGATTTTTTCAAATGAGGTTATGCACACAAAGTATCTCCACGCACATTCGATTAAATTTTAACGCACACTTGATGTGCGTTTCAGATAATGCATAATGCACACAAATTCATGTGCGCAATGCGGAATTCCTGTTCACTTTTGGCCTGTTATTAATTCTGCATAATCTACCTCCACATACATCTACAAAGGAGTAGACTATCGAATAGAAACTATCGACTTATTCGATATTAGCTGCAAAATCATTCATACTGCTATCGAATGAATGTAGTAGTTGAACCGTAAAATGGGGTGACTAACAAAACAGTCAGTCAGCAACAGTCTTCAGGAAAAAGGCAAATGGCACTATATGCTCAACATCATTCCACATTTTCACATAATTATGAGTCATATCGACAAAGGAGGTATTGGTGTTGCAAATTGGCAACACTAGCACCAAGTGTCAAATCTATTTTCGCGCCAAATTGCCTTCAATCGTCGCATGTGTTTGGAAGGGTTTTTTTTCTCTCAAAACTTTACTTTATTCGGAATGAAGAAGTGAAGTTTCACTGTTGGAATTGTGTCTGCGGCAAAGCCTATCTTTTTAGGAAGAAAATAAGAAAGAATGTAAGTGATGAACTCTACTTAACAAAATGTTTTAGGCAGTAAATTTGACGCATAAATGTTTCTCTGATATAAATGGGGTGACGGCAAAGGGCTGACTAGCAACAACACTAGAGTAAAGAAAATTGCAACAATAAAAGACAGGGATGTTCCGAGGTCTATGTGACTTATTTTAATAATTTGCCATCGTTGTAGTATTTTGATTCCTATATACCTAGGTACATCCAATTAGTTTAAATTTTTTTCAGGTTGCAACTTTGAATGGATTACCTCATTGTTTTTCTTTACCATAGTGTAGTTGCTTGTAGCCCTGTTACTGTCGCTAGACATCCCTTTCCCGTCGTTAGTCACCCCAGCGACTGGGTGACTCGCTACATGGCATATTTTGGTTGCAATATAATAGAAAGTCTTGTTTTACATTAACGGGGAGATTAGCAATAAAAAAAGCAGCCATGACTCAAGTTTTAAAGGGCTCACATTAAAGTTACTGTAAAAACATCAGGAAATACAGTCGAACAAAAAAAAAAGTGATGCTTGTCACCCCATTTTACTTAACTTTTTTCACTCGATAGTAAGCTTGAACGGTTCCATTCATTCATTCAGTTTTCATTCAACTACTATTTTCGTTGGTAAGACTCAGTGTGAATGACTATTTTTCATTCGATAGTTCGAGTGAATTATTTTTAGTTTTGGAGTGTAGTCAATTATAAAAAAGATAGTTGTAACCAACCAAAAGAAAAACCAGTCAAATACTGTTGGATATCGAGGAAAGTCAGTACAAAGAAGCCAGGACCTAACAACTGGAATTTTCCGAATTTGTGCTGCCTCTGATGATATATAAAATCCCCTGAATTTTATCGAATGACTATTTTTGTGAACTGCGCCAACATGTGAAGAAAAAATTATAGAGAGCCGCTATGGCGGCTCCTAAGCCCACCATCGATTTGCCTGACATGTAATCAGTGTGACCAATTCAATATTTGAAATCATGATAAGTTCAGCAGTAAAGCATTTTTTTTGTATAAAAAATGCTGAATATTTTTTTGAAATCAAAACCTGCTAAAAAGCCAAAAAATTAACTAAAAATCTGTTTTTCAGGAAAAATAAGATATATTTAAAAAAAAAAATATCATTAAATAAAAAACACTTCGTGAAGCTTACCTAAGATAATGGAAAACAGACAGAGATATTTATTTTTCCAGTGGAAAGGCGGCTGCCTTTATATACAAGCTGTTTTCCCGAAAAATTCATGAAGTCACGCACATAATGCTCATCTCTTTTCTAGGAAATGTGAGTTAATGAATTGGACTTTAATGCAAGAATTCGCTATTCCGAAATGTGCATTTCACTATTTTTTTTATTTTAATCAAAGCCTTGACAAAAACTCAAACAAGCTTAATACGAATCAAAAAACAATTAAACACCGAGATGCCCATAAAAGCAAGATCATTGGCGGCCAGACATTAGCAATTTATGCTTTTTTGTTGCTCACACTTATTCACATTGTAACGTTCGTGCTAATAAAACACAGTATAAACAAAGAAGAATTGGTGACGATAATAACTTCAAGCAATTGTTTCGTTTCACGCGTGAAAATGTGGACATATTGAGACTTGAGGTGGCGTTTTTTTTCAAATATCCAGAAAATTAAATCTTTCACTTAGGAGATCCGGGCTTCATGTAAACATTTCAAAATTCATGGCCTAACAAGTGAAAAAATTATGTGCTTAGGTTGGTGTTGGAGAAGATCGTGGTGTTCATCATTCAACCGTTTCGTTAAAATTTGTATGTGTGTCAAAAAATAGTTCAACGAGCCGATGATTGTATACATTTTCCGACAACTGAGGAAGAAATCAAACATCACCAAGCGATTTGGCAAATAATATTTATGCTTTCAAGTGCAATTTGAGCTATAGATTGCTTTTGATAATTTTCCCACAAAAATTTGAAAATAAATTCAAAATAAACAAACCACCGGACTATTGTCGCTTGTCATGTTTGACAGCAATTACAGGGCAAGGACATGTACAGCGAAGTAAATGCTATGTTCGAATTTTCGAACTTAGCAAACTTGTTTTTTATTCATACCGATTCAAAGCATTCGCTAAGGGCTTTTACTTTGCTAAAACCTTTTACTCAAAGCAAATGCTAGTCTTTATTCATACGACCCAATGTAAACAAATGGGTTTTGGGGGGATAGACGTACGAAAGATATCCATCTCTTTTAATCATTCATCTCTGACGCTTACCTAATATGTATTACATAAAAAAATATTTTATTTCAATTAAGCTCAGTCTCTGTTCGCTGAATAAAAATAAATATCATCATTATATTAATACGTGAACATCAAAAGTTTCCGTACACTTTTTAAGCATTTACTATGAAATGAGGAGAATGAAACTTATATCATTCGGAAGGTACTGTGCCATAGATTTGCAGAAACAAAAAATTGTGGGTATATGTCGTCATTAAGGCAGGAAAAATTAAGTTAACAATTCCCCGTACAAAATGCTTATTAGTTAAATGAAATTTTAAATTTTGGTGACATTTAATTTGTCATTCGAATTCGTTACTATGCTAATAATAGTAACGAATTCGAATAAAAATCATCTTAGATTAGAACCCATTTTCGAAGGAATGCAATTTACCCATGAAAGTATGCACCTGCATAATTTTAATTCAATGATAGACGTGTTTTTTTGAGCTTCGATCTCAGCAAAGCAAGTAAAGTAGGATTTTCTGCACGAAAGTGTAAAGTAGAGCGTAGTTGTTGTAATTGCGTTCTGCAAATAATCACCTCGATTACCACTGTTGTTTGTCGAAAACGACTTTTGTCGTTTCAATCCTCATTTCCTAACACAGATGACCCGCCAAATTTGTAGCAGATTTGTAGACGACTAGAATGTAGTAAAATATTTTCGAAGGATTGGTAGCACTTGTATGAAACTGTCAAAAAGACAGTTTATTTTTCATTTTGAAAAGAAATGGTTGTGGAAATGATTTTCCTTCTTGAAAAATTTCAATTTTCAAAAGATTTATAAGATGAGCGTTGAAATGTTTTACAGTTCAGATAGTGAGAAATTATTTAAATACTTGCTTGATGAAGTCGACATTCCCGACGCATTCCGGTCGTCATCAGTACCGCCTGTGTTGAGGATACAAGCAACTTTAAGAATTCTTACTGAGGATACCAAAACGGTGCTGGAAATGATTTCAATTTGGGACTTGCTCGACCATCGGTAAGCAAATACTTTGCACAAACCATAGATGTCGTTGAAGCGCATATATTTATGTCGTCAATGGATATGTGCCACACCATGACCGAAGAAGAAATTGGGGAGTGCAAATTATTCTTCTTCTTTTTTTGTGCAGGAGTATGTCCAGTTTGATGGTACAAGGAAGTGGATGGTGTTGGCGAGTTTGCGAGGAGATCGATGGCTGACGTTTCAGGGAAATCATCCAATTGTGATGGGATTGGTGTGGAAACTGCCTGCGACTGCGATGTCGACGGATGATTCATGTTACAATCAGGCAATTGTGCCGAACAGATTATATAAAATACACAATTCAGTGTCAAATTTAGTACCTTTTGCTAACCCTTTCCGTCTCTTGCCAGAGGGCCATAGCTATTTATAGTTGTAGCAATTTTATTAAATTCCAAGAATGTACAAAATCGACTTTTAGAAAAACCGAATACAAACGCTCAAACACAGCCTTATTGAACCAACCGACTACCTGACGGAGGCGAAATTGCAAACTACAAAAAAGATCGTTTTTCAGCTAATTAGTTGTGTCGCTTTACCTTAGGTAATAAAAGTACAGTCGTGTCGCGACTACAAAACTAATACAGAAAGGCATTTTACATTTTCATCCGACCTTTGTAAAAACGACAATCGTAATACAGATTTGGAAGAGTCGTGTATTTTGAGTCGAAAACGACAACGGTAATCGAGGTGAATACTTTACTTTGCTTTGCTGAGATCGAAGCTAAAAAAAAAACAGGCCTGATGTTACTATGCAAAATATTTTTCTTTGCTCTAACAGCCTAACAGCCTGATTCTGGCAAACCTCACTGATACCTCACTGGTCACAAAACCCTCACAAGGTGAGGTGAAATAGATTTTGTGAGGTTTTCGTATTCTGGCAGCACACTCACAACTTATGAGGCTCACAAAAACAATCGAAATTTTGATCTCATATCGAGCAAGTCAAAAAATTTAAAACCCGTCATAAACGCTTACAAATGGCAATATTTGTATTTTATGACAATTTTGCCCTCCTTCCCAGCATTTAAGGACCTTAAACAGGCCTTTTACGCTATATTTATTAACTCTTCGGGGAAAATTGATAATTTTATGAAAACAACTGCGAAATGTGGAAATTTTGATTTGTGACAAATGTCGTTAATATTTTATTTTTTTCGTTTCTAAAACATTTCAGTGTCAATATTTCGCATATTTTGTTAATAAATTTTTTTTTTATATATTTAATTAATGGTGCAGATATAATATTTCGTTCTAAGATCGCACAAAATCGAAGTGATAGTAATCTAACCATTGTGAGGTGAATTTGTTGTGAGCTTTTTTTGTGATCATTATCAGAGAATACGAAAAATGTTATCGAATCACAACAAACCTCACAAGGAATCAACCTCACAAAAGCTTGTGACTTGTGAGGCCTCACAACCGCAGAATTGGGCTGTAAATTTTCACAGTGACGTATACGGTATACCTATTAAAATCATGAGTAGACATTTATTTTTATAAAAACAAAACCTAATATTGTGGTACGTTTTTTAGTACTAAAGTAGAGTACTAAAGGTAGGGTCAATTTTCGACCACAAGCGAAACTAGTTATTATTATTAGCTGAATTCGTTGAATGGCTGTGTTCTGTGTTCACTGCCAAATAAGAATTGTAAAGGTTTGTCTGCTTTGATTTTATTTTATTATTTTAGTTCATAATTTGGCTAAACCAAAATCCTGCTAATTTTTCCTGTTACAGCATGAAATCATGCTACAAAAATGCTGCTAAATTTAGCAGGAAATATGCTAAATTGGTCACACTGCGTGTAGTCGTAAAATTGCATTTAAAGTACTGCCCCCTGAGCGGACGGCAAAATCATTCACCACCCCGTTTAAATTGCTCCTGCTTCTGACCAATACCTACCCTTGATGTCAATGTCTGATGCGAACAATTCGCCACAGGTACATTTAGTGATCTTGACATCATTGGCAGCACGTGCCCTCCCTGGCACCGTCATTGTCTTGGGCAATTAACTTTTAGTTTTTAAGCTTATTTAATCAGTACATGCATATATGGCACCTGTAAGGATCCTCCGCAAAAATGTCAATGTACCTCGCCTAAATCTCATTAAAATAAATGATCTGCATGTAATCCTCCGACAGAGTTATCACATAGCCGAAAACGGATTAAAATTGCCAAGCTCATGGACATACGAGTACACATGAACGAGTTGTTGTTGCTCCTTACACCAATACAGTCAGGTGAGCTGTGAGCACATTTTCAATGCAACAACCAACGAGGATTCGGGCCGACAAAATTTCACCAAACAGAGTTAGCTCTGCCAACGACTGTATTAAATCGAGTGTCCTTGCGTATCCGTACGTACCCATACCAATTGCAGTGTCCCTCTGTGTCCTTGTGTTTTGTTTTCGGCAAAACGTTACAGCAGGCCGTATGTTCAGTTGCCGGTGTCCAGGCCATAGGGTGAGACCGTGAGAGGGTGATAGTGGCCCCCAAAAAATTAAGTAGCTCCGGCATAGTCGGTGATTTAAAATGAACATCGTCGGAGGCAAAATGCAAACATTAGCCGTGACCAAGGACTGAGAGCAGAGACCAGAACGAGGACGAGGACATGCGAACTATTATGGCAACATCGTAAAGGAACTTGTTAGCTAAAATGTGTACCAGATACATTATATCGTCGGAACCCTGACTGTGAACTCAAGTCCGCATTGTGGCGGTGTGTGTGACAATTCACTTTTGTTGCCGGGACGCATTTATTTTTAACCCGAAACTGCTACATGCCGTTCTGACGCTGACTCAGGCTAGATGTGCGGTTGGTGTGTTTGCAGAAGAATTACAACAGACATGCCCGGATAATTGTGTTTTCTCAAAAAGGCAAAAAAATAAAAACCCGCCATAAAGCTTTAAATTCGCTCAGCAAGAATCAACGCGCGAAATTGAGTTATTTTTGCCGGAATTAATTGAAGAATCTGGATAATGCACACAACTTTATTAACATTCCATTCCGCGCAATTACATTTTACATTTCGCCCCGGCTTTGTATCCCTTTTTGTTTGGCCGGGGGTATCCTTGAGCCTGTGCAAATGGTTGGAATTACGTTCATCACCCTAAGGAACGAGTCCCTTAAGTGTGCTGGTGTGGTCATGGCAGGACTATTATTTGTGCTTTCTTATTCGTTCCATTTGTATGTAGGGGCGTTGGTGTGTTTATTTAAATTAACTAATAAAAGTGATGGACGGTTTTTCGTATGCGGCGTTTTGTTTGCTATAGTCTTACATTTTTAATCCACTTAAGTTAATGCAGGGCATTATGTTCTGAGATGCAGTAGATATATCGATGCTTTTAAGTTTATGATTGTGCTGAAGGTCTAATAGGCGGAGGCTGTTTACCAATTGTAAATAAATCAATCCACGAAGCGCATTTTTGTTAACCGCTTAGAATTAGACGGTCGAGAGAGTTTGGTCGACATGTTTATTTGGTTTGGGGTAGGTATCTGTCTTCAATATGGCCGTTTAGTGTTGCGATTCAAATCAAAAATATTGAACAATAATACTCAAGATTTAAGAGTAAAGGTTACCCTCAAAGAATTGATGAACTCGGTTTGGTAAATGTATTATACACAACAGCTGGCGCATCATAAACTGTAGGCGGTCACATCAGGTCGATCCAGGAAATGTTTTTTTTTTTTCTAATCACTACGTAAAACGTACAAAAGCTATTTAGGGATTTACTTAAAACTAAAATCCCTTCGAAAAACTTGCCCGAAGACGCCACCAAAAATACGTTAAAAAACGGGAACATTTTTTCACAGCACGTCAAAAAAGAGTCAAAAATCTGTCAAAAAACGCGACCGATAATATGTACAAAGACTTGGATCGGCATTCTGTAAGGCGAAACGTATAAACGTTTTCGTGTGCACGAAGAAATTTGCTTGTGCAACATATGGGAAATTATTCGTGCGCACGAAAACGTTTGATCGTTTTGCCTTACAGAATCTGGCCCCTGTTAAAAATGCGAAAAAATTGTCATCACAAAAATTCATCGAAAGACGTTAAAAAACTCATCCACAAACACATAAAAAAATCGATAAAAATAAGTAAAAATCAAGACAAAAATGAGTCAAAAACACGTCAGAAGAGACATCAAAAAAACGCTTCAAAAAGGTAAAGAAAACTTATTTAAGACAGGTAAACAAAAGAGTCAATATAAGTAAAAAAAACTCCTCAAAAGAATCCAACAACACGTCAAAAACGCTATCAAAAAACAAATAGAAAAACGTGACCAAAAACTCGAGCAAAAACAAGTCAAGAGCATGGAAAAAAACGAGTCAAAACACATAAAAAAAATCACCCGAAAACGCCACACAAGGCGACGAAAACTCACATCAAAACAAGTCAAAAAAAGAGTCAAAAATGGGTTCATAAACGCGACCGAAAATGTGTACAAAAACCTGTCGAATAAAATGATCGAAAACGCAAGAAAATGCGTGAAGTAAATACGTCGTAATACGCGATCTAAAAACGCATTTAAAACTCTTCCAAAAACACGTCAAAAAATGCATTAAAAAACGGTTTGAAAAAAAAAGGCCAAATGCAACGAAAAACGCCTAAAAAAAGAGTCTTAGACTGTACCAACTAAAAACGCGTCTAATGTTGCATTTACACCATCATGAACGCGCATTTTTGCACGATACGGGGCAGAGAGATCCGTTTGTCCGCAGTCAATGCTAATAAAGGCGTAAGAATGAGATCACAAATCAGACGCCTAAAGTGTCATGGATTTTCTACCCATAATTATAGATACGTAAAACGGAAATAAACACAATTTCCGGCGAACAACATCTCTACAATCACTTGAAAACATTTATATTTCTGATTTGAAACATGTGAAATAAGAGTGGTAATTAGTTTCAGTAAATTAAACCAACAATACATCAATCAGTTATACGAAATAAATAAATAATTGTCCGTTCAACACTTCCGGAAGCCGTATTGTTTTATAGGAATGCGAAATTCCGATAACATTCATAGCTTTCCCATAATTCCTAACACGTAAACAAGATGGCCGACCAAAAAACGTGTCACGTTTTTTTGCGTGTTAGGTAATGCCGTCCCTTTCAGTCACACGGCTATTTAGTATTTAGCATCGCTTTAATCTTCCGTGTTAGGAATGTGTGACCGTGTACATGAAACATAAAACTTTTTCAAAATCCGACAAGGAAAAGGCAAAAAACTCGGGAAAAAAGCAGTTGAGGAAAAGATCCAAAACACGAAAAAAGGCCTCATTGAATGTGACAAAAATGTGTCAAGAAACTTTTATATAAACGCGTCAAAAATTCATTGAAGAAAACGTCAAAAAATGCGATCAAAAATAAATCGAAAAGGTGATGGAAACGGGTGAAAAATACGTCAAAAAGTCATACAAAAACGCGTCAAAAAGGAGAATAAAAAATCAGGTAAAAAAGCATCAAAAAAGTGTCAAAAGAAATTATACAAAAGTGAGTCAAAAATTGTGTCCGAAATTTAGTCCACAAATGCGACCAGAAACCTGTCAAGAGAGTGCTAAAAAAAGTCAACAAACACGTCAAAAATGCGCCCAAAAATTTGTCAACGCGTCTTAAAATGCGAAGAACAAATATTTTTAAGAACCAAGTTGTACTCGCCTACCTCGCACTCGTACTAGACGCACTGCGCATTGTTTTACTGCCACTGTAGGTACTGGATAACCTTTGTAATTAAAATAACCACCACCAGCAATCCAAGAGACACAGGACATGGAAATGCAGACTTGCGAAGGATGATACAGCGCCCATCAACACCGCATGCAATTACTAGTAGATATTCATAATAAAATCGCGCGCACGCGATCAGGAATTATAAAATGCTCACATTTAATGAGGTTAGTGTGTTATGAATCCCCAATGATTTCCTCTTTCACTCAACTTCATCGAAGAAAACGCATTAACACTCAATCAAAGCGCCAGACGTGTCAGTGGAATCGCTATTGAAATGCCATGTGCAAGGAATGGTAATCACAGCACGAGATTGGCTGTGATAAGATTACGGCATAAACCTAGTTTATAGTACGACGATGAGGACGGGGACGAGAATGAGGACTCGTTGCGCGCATCCCCGACCATCTTATGGGTGGTTCTGGTGAAAAAGTAATTTTCTTCGCGGCCTGCATACAAATTGGTGTCATCGTCATCGCCATCATCATCTTTGCCATTTGACAATCGATAATCGTATAATATGGTATTTTTGATTGCACTGATTAAATTTTAATTCGCCATGGGGATGGTTCACGTGTAAAGCAGAAGTTATTTCCAGGGTTGTTGTCGAGGGGTGCAGTTTAAACTAGTCATCGGGGAACACAATTTTGAACAAATTACAAATGGCAACAGCTTTGTTGGGTGACTGTGGCGGGAGAATTCGAATTTATTACTTGCAAGCGTGGGTATCCTTTGGCGGAATCGATTTGGTTGATCCCATTATATTGAAAGATATACCAGCACGTGACCCAAGCCCCAACTTTCCCACAACTTTTTTCACACATTTAAACTCATCTCGTTGACTACCGAATAGCGCGCTACTTCAGCCCAAAAACGCAATCCTTTCCACACACTGCACAAAGGACCGCACTTTGTTGTGACAACTTTTTGTTTTAATTGTTCACAATCATAAATTATCGTCGAACGGCATCTGGACTGGACACATATCCCAGTCCAGCTACACAGCTACACACTCCAATTCCAATTTCGTTCCAGTAGTGCTCCCATGCAGCAGTGGTAAGCTTAATAACTGTACATTAAGTGGTCATTCCGGCCACATTCGATTCAATTAGGCCCTGTGTGCCAGCGGTAATAATATTTTGTGTTGGCACTGCATTTATGCAGCACACCGCTGACCTTCAGATGCACCACACCAATTGCATTTAATTTACTGCTCTGTGCAGTTGGTGTTGTTGTGGTCAAACAGTTATATTTAATTGAAAAGCATTCTTTTTTTTAAGTTTGACTTTTTCAATGTCGAATGGATTAAAGCTAAAACTGCATATATGGAAAGTGACTTCGTTGTTAAGGAAAATCAAAAATGAACTGTCGACACCGACAAGCAACTCCACCATGACAAAAGTGAATGTGGTCTTGTGGATGCAGAATATCGGATTTCACATGTAATTCGGAACAAATTTAATTTATTCCACATGGCGAAACTAAAAATCAAATTCATATCGAACGGAAAATCCTGAATGTCCTGCTACGAACGTTGGACAGGGAATTTCCTCGTTTGTCGGTTTTGTAGAGGGGTTTTTTTTATTTATTTTTTTAATTTTTGTGTTGGACGATTTGCATATCAACAGTGAAGGAGATTCACTTGGCAATTTGACTAAGAAAGTGTAAGGCGGGCCGCGGCTTCCTTTTTCAAAAAAAAAATTGGAAAATGTGCTTTTGGGAATTTTAATCTTAAATGTATTCATTTATTGATGAATCTGAAAGTGGTTTACATCTATTTTGTAAGATTGAAAGGATGAAAAATGCTATCACGTTTTACAGTCCACTACGATTTCCGAAGAAACTTATAAAATCCAAAAAAAAATAAAGTGCACGACTGGGTCGAACGTAACTTTCTCGTTCATCAAAAGTTTGGTTGGTTGTTTTCTTATTTTATTAAGTAGGTAGGTAAAGACCTGAGAAGCGATGCTAGATAAAAGAAATGGGTGCAAATGAAGTGGCAGTTTCTAATTGTGAAAGGAAGTGGCTGCAATTATTTTAAGGTGCATATTCAACAAGGTTGAAAACAGGGTAATATTTGCTAAAACGAAGTTTTGCGTAGCTGTTATTGAATTTTTATCGGAAGTGGGGGAGATTATAACAAAAACTTAGAATAGATATGTGAAAATAGATTGGGAAGTATAAGTAATTAAAAAAAAATGATTTTAAAAAAATGTTTTTAAGTGTTTTTTCCAGTGATTCGAATTGAGAATTAAGGACGCAATCATTTTGAAAACATAAATTTTACTCTAAGTTTGCACTTTGGTCAAAATCATGCTGTTTTGAGGTAAACTAGGGAAAACTATATTTTCAAAAATCCATTTTACGATAATACAGATAAAAACTGAGTTTTCCATTAAGTTAGAAATGACCATATTACCTTAGAAATGTATTTTTGTTGCAATAGTATGGACCGTTTTCGAGATATGGCCAAATTTCAGTACCGTTACTTGATTTTTTAGCGGAAAAATGAGTATGCAGTTATGTTTACCTAACCTAATTAAGCTTAAATATAAATTTTTGTTGAAATCGTTAGAGTCGTTTTCGAACAAATCTAATTGGTATAAAAATTTGGTATGGGACGTACCATTAATATTGAGGCTACCATGCAAAAAAAAAACGGCCCCGAACTGTAAGCCCCCAAACTTTAAATCCGAAGTTTGAACGAAATCCGTTCAGCCGCTTAGGCTGTAGGCCTCGGGACATACAGACAGACAGACAGACGGACAGAATTTTGCGACCCACTTTTTTGAGTTCGCCTATCATAGTAATGCCAGAATTGATTAACATCTCGAGTTCGAAATTTTATACGAATACAAAATCTTTCTCTTACTACGTAATGCAGAAAGTAAAAAATTGTTTATTATATCCGATTTATTTTTATGTGCAAAGACGGTATACAAAACAAACAAAGTCTACGGTGTTTCGACATGAGTTTCTTATAAGCGATTTGGTCTTTTATTAGTGTTTCTAATAAACGTGGGGACAGTTTTGCCGTTCTAGCGATTTTGTCGCTAGATCTAGAGAATTTTTAAGACTCCCAACGATTTTTAATAAAATGCTGTTGCTAAAATAAAATCTAGTGCATTCTAGGGATTTTTTACTACCAAACCCTGGTACTACAAACCATGTTCAAAAAAGTGTCAGCTCCGTACCTGTTTGAAATTCTTTACCACTGCGTATGGTTGGTTGCACATAATAACTGGTTGTTTAGTAGACGGCGCCGCGACGGAGTTTTTCACGGCAGATTTATTTTTTATGAACATTGTTAAGAACAAATTGCGAAAGCAACTTTCAACGCTGACGTTGAATTCAATAATAACAATAAGAAATCAATTAAAAGTGATCAACAAGAGCGGCGTAAAATCGGAAAGCCAACCAAATCGCAATCTGATTCAAGAACTAAATTTAACCGAGGCCTCTACTTCAAACTTAGAAATAGATGAATCCATCTTTGAGTTGTAAATTAATTTGTAATTTTTAACTTTCGTTTTTTTCCAAAAGGTTTTTTTTTTCTTTACTTGAATTTTTTGATTGTTTTGTTTTTTCATTTACTTTATTCAATAATAAATTACTTTCAAATATTATCAGCCTTATTCATAAACTCACCGTAGAGTCTGTTCATCTTTACGCACCCTCTAAAATGTCCTTACGCAGGAAAACGTGATTTATAAACAAAAAGCACTTTGCGTAAAGCCTGCGTAACTTTAAATTGCGCTTAGAGGTTGCGTAAAGCTTGGATATTTTTTTTTTCGTTTTTGAAATGTCATTTTGTTTAAATTTTTATCGGGGTAAATTTGAAAATTGAAAAAGAAACTAAAAATTGAATTAAAAGTGCCATTCAGCTTCGTGAATTTTGTTAACGACATTGATATGAATGACTTAATTAAATATTCAATTCATCACCTTGTCAGACGAAATCCCATTTTCCGACCGTTTCCTTCTTATTTTTGCTGCTCTATTTTTGTTTACAAACAAAATAAATCTCACAAGAGAGATGTCAGTTTTATTTCACAGAAACAGCTGATATGATTCCGCGGTTTTTTGTAATAGTTTCGTACTTATTTAGACACCAGCCTTGCGTAGTAAACAGTCAGTGGTCATTTTTTTATAAGTAACAATTTCAACAAAGCTAAGCAGGCTGCGTAAATTTTTACGCGATGTTTAACTAAACAACGTCGTAGAGGCGTCGTAAGGGAATCTAATAAATACGGCTGTGTGTATGTATTTTTTGAACTCTTTACTCAAAAGGTAAAATGGCTTAAGTCGATTTTTCTTATTTTTCAGGAGAGCAATTTGAAACGACTTGAAAAAAATCGTGTAAAAACTACTTTGAGTAGAAGGCTGCAATTTACTTCAGAACTAAGACGTTATTCCAAATGCAATGTTTTTACTTTCATTGAGTTAAGTCGTTGTAACAGAAGAAAAAACAGTTTACCAGGGTAGGTAGAAACAAGGTGATTACCTACACCAAATTGTAGCTAATTTGTTTTCTCATTTCAGATAGGTATTTAAAAATACTGTCTTTGGCTTAATCGACTTAAGCCACTTTAAAAAAAGACCTTATACAGGGTGTCCGCCGGGAAGGTATACTATTTACTTTGTTTGTTTATAACTTTTGATTAAATGAAAGAGAAGGGATCTTATATTGATAAATGTTTTATTTAATGTCGGCAATTATGTATGGAATACAATATCAGGTAAATGTCCGCCTCTATTAGTCTTACAAATGCGAGCCCTTTTGAGCACATTTTTCATTACATTCTCACACATTTCACGCGGTATTTCATTAATTTCATCACGAATATTTTGTTTGAGTTGCTCAAGCGTTTCTGGTTTGTTTGCATAAACCTAGCTTTTCAGATATCCCCACAAAAAGAAGTCCGGAGAAGTCAAATCAGGCGACCGGCCAATCAACATCACCATTTCTTCAAATAACTTGTTGTGGAAAGAGGTCTCGCAGTAATTCCATTGTAATCCTGGCTGTATGCGATGTGGCACCGTCTTGTTGATACCACATGTGAATCAAGCCCAAAGCATGAAGTTGTGGCGTTAAAAAGTTTTCAATCATATCACGATATCGCTCCCCATTCACAGTTACCGTTACGCCGTTTTCATTTTCAAAGAAGTAACGTCCAATGATTCCTCCTGACCAAATTGCACACCAGACTGTAACTTTTAATGGATGCAAAGGTTGTGGTCCATGCTTGGGCCTATCACCTACAGACCCTCTTTCTTCGAAATCATTCACTACACGATAAATAGTGCGTTTTGTTGGCACGTTGTTTCTCCCAAAAATTTCACGTAACTTTGTCTTCGTCACAGTAATCGATGATTGATTTTGATAAAATATTTTAACGATTAAAACACGTTATTTTATCGAATATTTTTCCGTAATAAATTTTCCATGTGTCTACTTCACAACTGCCAAATATGAACTGTCAAAACTAATGTTTACCAAAATGGCGGCAAAACAAAGTAGTATACCTTCCCGGCGGACACCCTGTACTTTCATTGAGTTAAGTCGTTGTAACAAGAAAAAAACAGTTTTTCAGGGTAGGTAGAAGCAAGGTGATTACACCTTTTTCTCATTTAAAATATTTAAAAATACCATTTTTGGCTTAAATCGACTTAAACCACTTTACCTTTTGATATTTTAGCGAATTCTACATTTCTAGTGGATTTACGTTGTGGTCTAGCAGATTTTTATTTCTCTAAGCGGCAACACTGGTGGGGGACTGTAATTCAATGTAGGAAGCTCCGCACCTAAGTAAGGTTTAATGAAAGTGTGGGTCAACTATTTATTTATTATGAGACTGGAAGTTTGGATATAAAATTAGTGCATAGTGAGTTTGTGTAGCCTTCGAATTGTTCATACGGAATTTCGAGAGCTAATCGGCCTAGTCGCTTTTATTTATTTTATTGCTAGGTTTATAGCTTCTTAAAAGACCGAAAGTGTGTGAGTGAACGTGTATGAGTCAACTACGTTGATTACAATGAGTGAGGTGTAGTGTTTGGAGTTGCAATTACAATCAGAGGGACACGTGTGTTCTAGGACACGTTTTCCATTCAGGAAAACAGCAAACAGTTTCAGCAGTTTCCATTGATTCGTAGGGAGCGAGCGATCTCAGGCTCGATCTCCAGAAAAACACAAATTGCATCTAAATTTATTTTTTTCTCTGCGCTTCCTCTCGCGGACCTCTGACAGATATCCGACAGTTTATGTTAGTGTCATGAAAGATCCCTCCAATTGGTACCAATAACCAAAACTCACACAACACGAATTGTTGTGAGAAGCTAGGTCTGCTGCACAAGCTATTTATTTATTAGCTGTCTTAAATTCCTAAGAAATAATAAATCTTAACGCTGTAAGAACGCACGAAGATCCCACTTTCGCTGTCACTGCTTGCGGAGAGAAAACTTGAAGCTACTACCTCCGTAGGTTCGAAAAATTTCCCGTCCATAATTCTAATAAAAGAAAATGTACGTAAGGCGCTAAGCTGAGGACTGAGCAAGGACAAGAGTTTATAATTGAAATGGCTTAAATTAAAAATGCATGTAAAGCGCTAAGCTAAGAAATGATGAAGGAAAATAGTATATAATTAAAATGGCTGATTTCCATTGAAGGGGATCACAGTTCACAGTTGTTCCGTAGAGTCCAACGAGTTGGACAGTAGGGTCTTCTCTGCTACAGCTTCAACAATTCAGGAAGCTACCAACCCGCTGAGAAGGATTACTAAGAATAGATGTCTTTTTTTGATACTAATACAGTCCCACGTGAGACAGATTCGAGAGTATCCTTTGTGGTGGGGGGCTGCACCATATTAAACTTTGCAAAATTAAGACTTTGAACGCTTAGTGTCCATTTAGTCATTCTGGTTCCACTCTGACTTTGGATTCGACTTTTTGGCCCGACGTAAGGTTGACAGGCTTTGGATTTTGTAAGCCTATCTCGGGATGAGAAAGCTCGACCAGTAGCTATCAACTGGTACCACGGCAATGGGACCCCTGGGAAAGAGACTTGTTTCGAGACCAGCCCATCATGAGGTTGGATCTTGGTGGTGGCTGTGGTTGCCCAAAATCGCGGGACTAGTGGTGTTCATTTGAGCACAGAGGTGTGGGTGGACCTCGCCCTCTTCACGGGGCTGGATGATCTTCAAGTCATCTGGAAAGTGAATTGGGGTTGGCCGAAGTATACTGGCCCAACAGCGTTAATATCAAACTTCTCTCTCAGCAGCCACAAAGTGGGTATGCCCACCGTGAAATATATCCGTCAAGGCTGGTGTTTACGTTAGGCAAACTTTTTGCTTTAGTCCCGTGTGATTTCTTAGCGTTTATGTTTCTTAAAAAAGGGACTATAGATATCACTATTACAAATCAATCAAAGTGCTGCACTTGACTCAGGCAAATGCAGAATGAAAGTCTGCCAATATGTGTCACTGCATCCTTATGATTCCCATATCTTCCGAAACTTACATTAATTTGTAGGTTCATTTCAAGACCCTCTCACTTAAATGATTGCTAGAAGCTTGACGTCGAGCCTACTTGCGACCTATTTGAACTTACTTTTAGATCTTGAATTTGTGACACTTTCAGAAGGATCTTTGCGAACCACATATTTCCACAGTTTACGACAACCTAATAATTCCATCCGAAAAGTTGAAGGTTATCCAGCCAAAGTCTAGTGCGTACGTTGATTGACAAAAGGTACTCACTAATCCAGCCTTATTTATTACTAAATCTATACATATAATAAAACTGTAGCCGTTTTCATGTGTTAACGGTTGGCGTGAGAAATACTGCACAGATTTCGAAGAAACTTTTTTTAAAATGTCCCTTAAGATCCTGAGAAGGACATAGGCTATTCCTTTCCTTTCATTTTTTTTATCAAAATATTGTTTTTTTCTTACTTTACTGCCTTTTAATCGCCATTACTCAATCAATTCTTAACCAATGCAAACAAAACAAAATATATAACAGAGCCAACACTTCCATAACTATTTTAAGCTTTCTGTGTCAACTACGCAGTTGTGTACAACTATGATTCAGGGAAATACTCTTTTTTCATTCATCATGCCCGTAGGGCCGTAGCGCCGTAGCCCCGCCACGAAAGCGAGTCGACGGCCGAAGAGAGTTACAGTACAAGGGAAATCTAAGAGAGAATTTTCAAAATTTGCGGCGGAATCGGGTAGGAGCGCTGTTATGTTATTTCAAAACATAGGTTTCGTTGTCAGTTGTCATTTTTGCACAGAAAATTCAAGGTAGACTTCATATCCTATATATTATAAATGCGAAAGTAAGATTATTTTAACGACCGCTTTTTATGAATTTTGGTATAAGGATAGATGGGACCTCTGAGAATCACATAGGCTACTTTTTGTCGCGAAAACAAAACTCGAAGGGGATGAAGTAGAGGATTCAAATTTAAATGACGAACCAATTATTTCTCAAGTTAGGGATAGTTAAATTCATCATAGGTATCTATATTTGGTAACAAATATATATATTTGCTGTGTATTTTACCAATGAATTTAAATGTGTAGGGACAATTGGTTGGCTTGAAAGATAGGATAGTTTTGGACCGGACAAGTGGCGCTGTTGTGGATATAAATATTTTAATTGAGTTGAATTGAAGTCGCGGGTACCAGCTAGTAAGCCTATAAAACAATTTAAAGTCGAAGCAAAGCTGAGCTTCCACATAAATACCCGTAATATTGCCGGCCGAATTCCAGGCAAAAAAAATGGTGGAATCCTTCGGTATTCTGACTTTTTATTGCTTTTTTCTCTTTCGGGTATTTTTTACCTTTCATTGTCCAGTCGATAGAAGACTCCTGCTCCTTGCCATCTGATAGCTATAGGGGAATTATTTCCGATACATTCTGTGGACTGTTTTCCAAATCGAACACGCTGTCAGAGGAGACAGTATATACGTCTATGAACATGAACATTCACTTCAGCAGGACATACCTACTAGTAACGAGCCCTCTGCCTTTGCCGTCGATTTCAATGGCTATGGCAATAGCATTGACCGAGTGCGATTGCATTTGGACATAACCAGTGCAAAATTTAATGACGACCAAGCAATAAAATGATTACACTATATTGCAATAGGAATTGCAGTGAGTCCTGGTATCCTCGCATCCTCGTGTTTGGATAACGTTTTGATTTGTAATCATGGTACCTCTGGCATGTATACGCAAAAGTGAACAAAGTGAATAAACTGCAAAGATAATGGCGCAAGTGGAGTCCCACAAGTTCGCTACGAGCATTGGTATCGTTTCTCAATGAAAGCATTTTGTGCTGCAATTAGGTGAAGGATTTGCGTTTTGTTAATAATACCGCACAAGCTAATTGGGGGTGTACGACAGAATGATCCAATGTGTATTGATAAGAGAAAAATGGCTAACAAGCTGGTTGATTGCCTGTTTATAGTCGGAATTTAAATTGAATGTGACCGTGGTTATACCTGTCGGTGTGTCCTTTTGATTTGGATTGTGTATGTGGAACATAATTTGAGTGTACCAATAGACAGTTAGCGGGTGCATTTTAGTTTCTCATGGATGAACGGGTGCAATGTCTTCTTAACCCTGGATGGTTACCCTTCGTCGTGTCGACGAACACCTCTTTTATTTTTTATGATTTCTCTTTAACTATTCGTCCTATTCTATTCTTCTTTCTTACAACATCAGTTGGCTGTGGTTTCTACCAGTGAGCGAACGTATGCTCTCCTGCTATCATCAGAAATATTAGTTTTTTCTGTTTTTTGTAAGGTATGTTCGTAAGTGTTTGTTTCTTTTTGTATATAAAACTGTTTTTTTAATTTTGTTTGTTTATTGATTTAGTGGATATGGACTTCTACTTCTTATTTGTGTGTTTATTTTGGAGGTGCTATTATTTTATTGTTGTTTTTTTTTTTTTTAAATCAATGACTGTCAATGTATCAAAATTAAGTGATATATTTAAATTTACATTTAAAATGAGAAAAAATGCGGATACCTAATATAAATCTAGTTTAAATATGCCTAAGAGTCTTATTGAACAATTTCAAGTTAAAGGCAAGACAAAGTTCGGAGTAAAGTTCGGAGTATGTAGGTTTTAAAGTGGACTTCGTCGATTCGACGAAGCATAACCTTAGAGTGTGTAGAATAAGGGTAACCATCCAGGGTTAATGAAGGGCTCCTCTATTGATCGCAGATCCTATGATTTTCGAGGAAAATCCAACTCAACCCTCGCTGGTCTCAGTTTTGTAAAGCTATTTGCATTTTTAATGCGCTGTAGAACAGTTGGCAGTCGCATTTGTGAATAAGCCGGATTTTTATTTTATTTTTATTTTCAATCAAATGAGTATACATCTACTGTTCTCGCTAGATTACTTAATACAAAAATATTCTTAAAAACGACCACCAAAGCTTAACAACAGAATTAATTTATTCCTAAATAAATCCCTACTAAGATGAAAATCGAGTAAACTACTATATTTATTGGATTCCCTAAGGCATCTAGACATTGGTTCATTTGTATCCATAATTAACTCTATGATAAGGTACATAAAATAAAAGACGATTTCTAAGAGCTCTCCAAGGAGCATAAAATCCAATTAATGATAATAGGAAAGGGCAATCGATATGACCATTTATTAAATCTCGAATAAACATAATAGAAAAATATTGCCTGTAATTTGCACCTCGTGTCGTAAGATGGCATTTCAATATTCCATCGAAGTCAACGAACAGCTACTCTATTGGGGAGAGGTTACGACAAAAAGAAAGACTTTGACATTTAGAGACATTGAGATGAAGGTCATTACTGTGACACCATATGAACAGTCTTTTGAGATCCTCTTGTAAAAGAATACAATCGTGAACTGAACATATAGGCCGGAACACCTTCGAATCGTCGGCAAACATAAGACACTGGAAACACAAAAACAAGTCAGGAATGTCATTAATAAACAAAAGGAAGAGCAGAGGGTCTAAATGACTACCTTGAGGTAATCCAGAGGTAACATAAACTGGTGACGAGAAAGTGTCATTTATGCGAACATACTGGATACGATCCGTTAAGTAGGAATGAATCCACATTAGGAAATTAGAGTGAAGTCCTAAGCCAGTTAGTTTAGAAATCAATATATTGTGGTTAACGCGATCAAACACTTTGGCAAAATCAGTATATATGACATCACATTGCAAGCCCTTCTCAAGGTAATTCAAGACGGAATTACAAAAAATTGAGAGAGCCTGCGACGAAGCCATGTTGAAACGGAGAGAGAAATCTCTTTAAGAGAGGTGTAAGTTTGTCACAAACTAGTTTTTCAAACAACTTAGGAACAGTTGAAATCTTACAGATTGGACGATAGTTAGTAATATCATGTCTCGATCCAGATTTATATATGGGCGTTAAAAATGAGCTCTTCCAATTTTTCAAAAAAATCCCCGACCGGAGAGACAAATTAAAGACTAAACACAGAGGTACAGAAAACGCAAAGGAGCACTTTTGAAGTAAAATTGGCGGGTGCCATCCATACCAGGATTTTTATCAAAATTTAATAAAGAAAGAGCAATTTGAACTTCCGGGATAGAGCACTCTAAGTTCCCGATATTAAAGAGATCACAGGACCTTGAGCTATTACTAGGGACTACAGATGTGGTAGTGCCACAAGAATATACAGATTGAAAGTGTTTAGCGAACATATTACAGATGGTTGAGAGATCAGGCGAAGATACGTTATTTAGACGCATGCAGTTAGAAATACCATTAGATTGTTTTTTTGATATTAATAAAGTTCCAAAAGCGTTTACTATTTGTCTTTAAATTTGATTCGACAGAGAGAACGTACTGTCTGCAAAGAAACTTATTTAAAACATCAAATTGTTTTTGGAGCGTCCAATAAATTTTCAAAAGATCCGGGTCGTTATTACTATAACGAAATCGTTTATAAGCCTTATTTTTCCTATTATTTAAATTTATGATTCTATCACTAAACCAGATGGGTTTATTACCATTGACAGACTTTACTTTAGGTGTGAACAGATCAATTGCCATTTTTACAGTATTCATAAATAAATTATAAGAATTATCTAAATTACAAATATTAAATATATCTAACCAATTCATGCTATCTAAATAGTTTGAAATGTTGCTGAAGTTGGCTTTAGCATAGTTATATTTAAAATCAGAGTCACTGGAACCTGGTTTAAAAAATTCATATACAGTACGCCCTCGGTAAAAGCAACCGATGGAAATTCGAGCAGTTGCGTTAATTGAGGTTGTTGCTTTAACCGAGTCACAAAAAAATATGCCTTGAATTAGAATTTAAGGTGAAAACCATAGTAAAAAAAATAAAAGAATATTGTTCGTCGTAAAAGAAAAGAAAAGGAATATAATTTAATTCATTTAAAGAAAATATTTATACATTAATACAGTTTTTAGTTAAATTGCTTTAAAATATTGGGAAATGTTCGTTTGCTTTTTCTTAGAGGATATATTAATGTCAACGGCCAGCTCTCTCAGTTTTTGAGGAGTCAAGGTAGCTTCTAGTGGAACCGAGTTTTCTTCAGCCCATTCTGTGGAAATTGGTACGTTTTACTTGCGTTGCCTCTGGAACCAATTGTACAAGGCTTTTTCCATCCTTGGATACTCGCAGGCTTTAAAAGTTACGCGCTTTCCCGGTCCGGACTCAGAATTAGATGAATTTGTTAAGCAAATTTTTTTTTTTGCCTTCTGCTTTATAGACATCTTTTTACGATAGCCAGGATTTCTTTACTACACGAAACAAATCAATTACCGACCGCGAGAAAATCCCATGAATACTGGTTAGAAATATACGAAACCTTTTCCTCTCCTTTTCTTCTTATTCTTGTATGACGCAACAAAAAATGCACATACGATCTATGTCTGCTTAAAATTCTGAGAGAATTAGCTGTAAAATAACTGCCCGATTACAGTAAAACCAAGCACAAAAAAATGAAATAAGAGCATCGATGGAAAGTTGCGTTTACCGAGTCACAGTTTTTTGAAAAGTTGCAATTACTGAGTCACTAATGGTAAAATTTTAGGTGTTGCTTTAACCGGGTATTGCGTTTATCGAGGGTTGCTTTTACCGAGGGCGTACTGTAATTCAAATTGCATCGATAATGCTACATGATAAACTGAATTACGAAAAAGTGTGATCATGGAGTTGTTGATACTAATGTCGAGCTCGGAGTCAACAAATACCAAATCAAGGATATTATTAAATTCATTAGGAAAATTATTTATCTGACGAAGGTCAAACTGGGCAAGAGTATCAACGACTTCACGCTCATAATTTAAGTTAACATTAAATCGAAGAAGTTTAGAATCATCGCAGTCAAGTGACCAAATTAAGTTAGGTAAATTAAAGTCCCCAAGAAGGACAACGTGCTGATGATCTTCTAAAATATCTAAGCTAAAAGGAACAATTATCTATATGTGTTTTGTATAACAGGTAAGGACTCCTTGGTGGTATATAACTTACAAAAACAATAACTTCAGTTCTAGAAATGATGTTTGTTGTGTGTCTTGACTTGTTTAAAAGTTTTCCTAGTTCCCGCTCGCTGAAAGTGAATGGCGCTGATATTTGCTTACTATAGCGGTGTCATGAACCCATCACCAGAAAGGTGTCCGCATGAACTGCTGCTGTCACTTCTCCTTCTCGGAGGTACCAGGTAGAATTGAAAATAAATAAATAAATAGCTGGCGCAACAGGTTCGTATAAGGAAAGGACCCACCGCCTACACTCAGAAAAATGCCGCAATCTAAATTTCAGTCCGATCAGGCTTATTCTTAATTTTCTTCATTCCTACGGGCTCAATCTCAAAATAAATCGAATGATTCTTAAGACAATAACAAAAATCTAAAGTCAAGCTTTTTATTATTAAATCAAGCCTATGCAATACTATTAGAATCTGAATCAAATCACCTGAATAATTTTTTTTTGCATACAAATACAGAATCGAACAAGAATTATGCTCTCCAATCAAGCCCAAATAATCTTAAACTTGCATGAAGGATTAATGCGCATACCAATTAAGATCTAAACGATCATGATATACGAATTTATATTCGCCAATAAAGCCGCACAATGTAAAACTTGCATGATGGATGGAAAAAGTTCATTCATTCCGATTGATATTTCGTACCGTTTACGTGTTAAGTGTTCTTTCAAAAAATAAAACAGTGGAAAATTGTTATAAAGTGCATGTGATAACTGAAATGGTGGAATTAATAATATTAATTTAGGTATTACAAATACAATAGTAATAAAAAAATATGTCTGATTTTAATAGTTCACCCTTACGTTTATATCCATTAAATAATGGACAGACATATTTTAGACTTAATTCCATTTAAGCATTTTCGTTTCAATAAATAAATATGATTTTGAAACAAATAAATTGCTTTATTTTCTGAAACAGGAATGTGACGGAGTTGATAATAAGTTCGACAAATAAAACTGTGCAATCTTAAGTTGGGATATGAATATGACATTCTTGAAGCATTCCGAACAAATTTAGTGTATGGATAACTTTTTCTTACTTAAATTTTTGTAAGTTTATTTCAAGAGTTATTATTCTGAGTTTTAGGGAGCATTATTCGTACTGCTGATAAATAGGTGATTTGAGCTTAGTTTAAACTCACACATTCATCATTGAGTTATGTTTAGGAATACATTACATAGGCTTAATTTAAGTTCACAACGACTTAAAATAAAGCATTCTTCGATTGAAATGATTTTGGGCTTAATTTAAGCTCACTTAGGTGGCGCTACAGTTCGGTCTGAACCAGGGCCTTAAAGATTACACGTTCTTAATACTGTCATAGAACAATCTAAAAATAAGGATTTCAGGATAATCAAAAAGCATACTCAAAGTAAGATTTTCGTAGTTGGATTAAAAATGTTCGAGCTTAACAGTCTTTCGTCAACGGATAGACTTAATCTGACGCTGATTATCTTGATTTTATCTCGTTTTTCCCTGAGTGTAGGTTCTCACAACTATTCGTTTTGTGTAAGTTTTTATTTTTTGGAACGAATGAAAGGGATCTACAATTTTATACCGTGCCTAAATGGCTAATTGAGAAGCTCTTTCATAACTGTCATGAAAGGGCTTCTCAATTAGCCGTTTGAAAAAGATGTAATTTGCTTTTCTCCGGGAATCGAACCTGGGACCCCTCGCACAATAACCACTAAGCCACTGCGCAGTTGGTAGTAGGTAGTTCAGTTGTTTTAATTGCATACTATAGGGCTACTTCATTTTGTGTTTCTGATATAGACTTTGAAAACAATGATTACCTTTTGCCCGGTTTCAACTTTTTTGCCAAAACAAATGAAAATTACGCTGCAGGTGGAGTTGGATGTTTTGTGAAAGACGACCACTTGATTCTTGATGTGGTGCGCTTTGATTTATCAAGTGCCGATGTTTTAAAGGTTTCCCTTGAAATTGATCATGTTTTGTTTGTGTTCTTATGTGTCTATAGACTGCATATGTTTAATGTTTTGTCGTTTATAAATGATTTCTCCGACCTTTTGACTAGAGAAAAATCTAAAAATTTAATTATAGTAGGTGATTTCAATATAAACATTTTGGAAAATAATGATACTGTTTCGAGCTTCTTGGCTTTAGTTGCTTCGCATGGTCTAGCTTGCTTCATTAATGAGCCTACTAGCCCTTCTTCCGGGAGTTGTCTGGATCATATTTATGGGCGTCTCAGTAATGTTGCGCTCAATGAATGTGAACAGTGTGTTTTGGATTTAAAAATTACTGACCACTGTATGACGGGACTTATTGTAAAAATCTCCAAAACCAGATGCGGTGTATCTTCAAATTCCTTTCAAAGAAAAGCGAAAATTGATTTCAGTCGACTAAAAAACGATTTATGCTATGAGTTGTGGGATGATGTTTATGCCTGTAGTGATCCTTCTACTGCTTTTACAGTCTTTATTGATTGTCTTAATAAGCATATTTTAATGTCCTCTAAAAAAATGGTTAAACGACTTAAACCCTGGATTTCTAGTCTATTATTAAATAAAGTGATTGGCAAAAATAAACTCAGAATAAAGTGTAAAAAGAATCCTGCGAACCTGAGTCTAAAAAGAAAGTATAAAAAATTGTGTAATGAAATTAAAAGAGAAATTCCTATCTGCCGAGATAATTATTACCGTGCTCAATTTAGTTCAGCACAAGGAAATTTAAAATATGAATGGCGTGTAGTAAATAGCTTACTCAATAAATCCACTGCTTTTAAAAAACCTACTGTGTTGCGTGTTGGTAACTCTGAAGTTATTGACAACATTTCTATTGCTAATTCTTTCAATTCTTATTTTACCAATGTTGGCTGCAGTCTACAACCAAGTCCTATCAATTCTAATTGTTGTCATTGTCCTTCCATGAGTGGATGTTCTGAAATGTTTAATAGCAGTAGTTTTGTTTTTGAGCCCATAACTTCGATTGAAATATTAAAAGTTATTGGTACTCTACCAAGTTCGACTTCATGCGGAGCTTATGGTATGTCTAATTGTGTACTTAAAAAAATTGTGTTTTATATAGTGGATGTCTTGGCATATGTCTTTAATCGTTGTGTGTTTGAAGGTGTCTTTACCGAATGTCTAAAATGTGCTGATGTAATTCCTTTATTCAAAAAGGGTTCCGCTACTGAGATCGGTAATTATAGGCCCATTTCACTTCTTTCTGTCTTTAGCAAAATATTAGAAAAACTAATAAAAAGTAGAATAATGGCATTTTTAAACAAATCTAGTTTCTTCAATCCAAATCAACTTGGCTTTTTAAAAGGCAAATCAGCGGAAGATGCGCTTCTACAGTTTTGTTCCCTTGTAATGTCACACCTCGATAAGAAAAAATGTACGGCTGGTTTATATATTGATATAACCAAAGCTTTCGACATGGTTAACCACAATCTTCTGTTGAAAAAACTGGAGAAAGCTGGATTTCGTGGTTTCATGCTCCACTGGTTTACGTCATATCTTGAAAATAGATCGCAGAGAGTTAAGTTGGATGATATAAGGAGTGAATTATTGTTCCTTAACATGGGTGTTCCTCAAGGCTCCGTTTTAGGTCCAATTCTGTTTTTGATTTACATCAACTCACTCTTTGCTCTTAGTTTCAAGGGCAAACCAACTGCTTTTGCTGATGACATTGGTATCACTTATGGTTTAAATAGTCCTTTGGACCTAGTTTCTGATATTAATTGGGATCTTAGTTTGTTGAGACATTGGTTTGCTGAGCATCAACTAGTGATAAGTTCTAAAACAAAGATAATGTTCTTCTGCTTATCTTCTACCCACACTTTGGATGCTGAGGTGTACTTTCATGCACCTGAATGTCTTAGATATAAACTGTCTAGTTGTTATTGTGATTCTGGCTCTTCGTTTCCCTCTTTTTGTTATAATGTTTCCTGTAGTGATAAATGTTTCCAAATTGAGAGAGTTAATGAATTTAAATATTTGGGGCTTACTCTTGACTCTAGAATGAATTTTGTGAATCACACTAACACATTGAAAAATTATTTCCAAAGCACTCTTCGACATTTTTTCTATTTGCGAAACGTCTGCTCTACCAAGCTTTTGCTGACAATTTATTATGGTGTCTTTCATTCCAAGTTACAATATGGAATTGCTTGTTGGGGTGGTGTTTATCGAAATAAAATACATCCTCTGTTGGTTCTTCAAAAATACGTTCTAAGGAAAATTTGTCGAAAGCCTCGTAGGCATTCTAGCTTTCCTTTGTTCTGTGCCCTGCAAATTCTACCTGTCCGTCATTTGTATTGTTTTAAGGTGTTAAAAATATTCTTTATGAAGTCTGGTAATCTTAATTTTCGTTTAATTTCTAGTTACAATCTTCGTGGAAACCTTTCGAACACGTTATCTGTACCCAAATTTCGCACTACTGCTTATCGTAATTTTTTCTCTGTTTTATCTTACCGATTATTTAATGAACTTCCTCTGTCCATCAGAACAATAGCAATTCCAGGAATATTCTTAAAATGCGTTAAAATGTGGCTCTTCAGTTTTGACTATGCAGCTCTAGAATCTCTTACTTCTAACACAATGGTTTAAAATTCCTTCTCTGTTTATAATTTCTCTGTGTATAAAATTTTGTTCTCTTTTTTTTAGTTATTTTTGTTTTTTTTTCTTTTTTTTTTACTGGGTCACCCCACCCAAATTTTAGTTTGTATAATCTATCCAATTGAAGTGACATTCTACACTATTTTATCCATGTATATAAATACTGAATGTCACCAACCTTTCTTATACTTTTTCGTATATTTTGTTGTTATGTATCATTTGTATGTATCTTGAAGGTATAAGAATAAAATCATATCTATCTATCTATCTATCTATGATCAATAAAGCAGGCCAATTGTTGTAGTGCTTAGAAGAGGCTCAAAGACTTCGATGAGACTCTGGGACGAAAGGTAAGTAATAATAGCAGGTATTTAGGGGTTAATCCTGATCTTATCAAGTAGCAGAACTATGAGACCAATTTTTCAGCAGCAGTGATCAGTAAAACCCAACTGTTTCATAGTTGGCATATTCATATTGTTGGTCCTGTGTGCGAGGAGGGCGAATGCAAGAGAAGATACAATTGCTAAATCTATTAAGCTGTACGAAGATGTGGATGTAGTGCAAAAAGGTGTCGTGAAATAAAGCCAAACGAAAGAAGGCCAAATTCACAAAATTTGTCATTATTTCGTTTTCCAAGGCCTTATTTTGTTTGGATTTATTTCACGTCACCTTTTTCTTCGATTACATTGGCACAACATCGAGCGAATGCACAATAACGCTCCAGCTAAGAGAATCTTTGAATTCCAGCCCACAGGTCGAGACGTAACCTCTGTTTTAAAGACCAAGCCATCGCAGATGCTTGGTTTGGACACCTGGAACAGCGTTCCCGGCACCGCAGAGAGCCATTAGCACCCACTGCCCTATTTGATAATTTGCTGCTCCAAAAATGCGTTTTTAATTCTATTTGCCGAACCAAAAAAGGAGAGGGGAGGTCAAACACTGTTGAAAATATGTACTATAACGAAGGTGCCTATTTCTGATTTCAGTTGTATGAATAATGACCGGCATTGCAATGACGTGTTCTACGATCGGGCGGGGGTACGTAAACAGTGCAAACATGCGTTGCTACCCATCGCATATATTAAATGTATTGCACAGTGGTTATAAACAACGGCCACCAAGGTCAATTAAAATGGCGGTTTGACAACCTTGCTCCTATTCCGGACGGGTAAAAAGTGTGACACAGGACCCCTAAATGATGTACCTACTCAAATGCATCAATTCAATAGCATAGAGGTAACCACATTAAACGCGAATTCTGTTTCCACATTTCTTAAGTGGAAACCCCACCCCGGGTGATTATATATTTATGGCGACTGCCTATTTTTGCTGTTTCCAAACTTTCGGACACGCTTAAGCGTCAAGTGCTAGCAGGCAACTCGCTTTGTTCCGTTTTTATTTCAATTTCATGCAAATTACTTTCCTAACATGGTCCTGACAGACAAATGAATACCAAATACAACCACCATCCACTGCAGTATTCTTTAGAATCGTACATCAAAAGGCATCCCCATCCCCATCCCCATCTACACCATGCATCAGCGCAGCCAAACCAAAATGTCCTGCAAAAAAAAAAAAAACCTAACATAAACTTCAACGAAACACTAACCGTGCACAAAAAATATTTTCTTCTACAAAAATACAGGCAGTAACATGAAATGCCCCGCACGAGTCTATCGCATCCTTACTTCAAATGCGCAGTTATTCAGGTATTCATTATTCATGGATTCCGGCAAACTGGCTTACAGTAGTTTTGGGCCGCGAAACTTTACCCCTAATCCTCTGTCGTGCATTTTGTTTGAAAGTTTTTTTTTTTTTTTTATGTAACCTGTCTGGCTGACCATAGGCTGCGAATCATATCTCACTGGCGTATGAAGATGTCAGTACGGAGGGCATACACTTGTCCTCTTTAGATATTCAATTCCATTATTGCAGTAACAACAAACTCCAGCAGCAGACGCATTCGGAAGTCAAACTAATCCGGAAGTTTGATTCTATTCCGAATAAACAATGCAACGGATTAGAGTCAACAGCACAGTTAGAAGCCGTCTTTCACACACGTACGCACTTAAGAGAACGTAGATACGGGGAAGAGCAAAGTATCTATACGCACACACATTGCGGATGGAATCAATTGTCTGGCCACTTGAAAAGTTCTCCTTGGCACGCATCATACGGAACGCAGGATTCATTTCTAATGCAATCCGACCGAAGCTGAAGACGACGATAGGAGCAAGTACCTGACTTTGGCAAACAACTGGGGTAATATTAAATGGAATTCAAAGTGAATTAAGTTAATTAGAAGGACAAATATTTGCGCCGGCAGAATGTGTGCTAGGATCGGGATTGAATTCATTTGTTGGCAGGACTAATGCTGCGCACACTGATGTCTAGTACATACTTGTTCTCGGGATCTGTTTGTGTTTGTATATTGTGGGTATGGCAAAATGATTCCATATAACAGCAATCGCAATAGAGTCAGTGGTTTTAGAACTGTAGTTGTTGTGAATAGTGAAATATACTATGCAGGTGGCCTAAGGCTGGCAATTGATTTACTAGCTGAGAGTGAGTTACGCTCTTTCTGTCATCAGGCGAAATGGAAAGTCCTTTCAACTAAGTCACCTAATTCAATTATTATTTTGGAAATCCCCAAATGAACAACAGCACCGCATATCGCATGGCTTTAGACTTATCCCTAACCCCGGCCCGGGGTGGTACATTACTTACAACTGAGCCGATTTATCGTGGCGCGGATAAAAGGAAATCGCATCAATTTACATAAATTTAAAAGCGCAACAAATTGCCGTCAACCAAGCAGTGATAGTCGTTCAAATTTAATTCGATACATTAATCAATTACTCGAGCTAAATCGGGCTGAAGCGAAATGACACTTTTCAGTCGCGGCAAAGGAGGACTGCGTTTGGGGGAAAATTTCCATCTCGGGCTGTATGGATGTCTTAAATGGTGAAACTGGTGAAAGGCCTCTATTTGGCTATTCTGGGATTTTTTCCAAACACACACGGACTTCCCCAATCCCAATGAAGGTTGGATTTCAATTGTCCTCTGATTGGTTGGCAAATACAGCATAACGCGAATGAGGTCTGCAAATAAAAAAAATAAAATAGGAGCAGAGCTTAAGACCATCCTGTAGACAGCTTAAACCAACTACTATTAGACTGACAGCTTCAGCCAAAAGAGAGAAATCGCCTACAGGCTGAATTTGACCTTGGATGTAGCCCAGTTTGAATTCAAGTATTGTGCCTATGTTAATCAAAGGGGCTCACGCATACTTGAAAAAAAACCAGCCTAAACTTCCGGTTTAAAGCGGATGTCATTAGCCTAAGGTGGGCTTTCATTTCGTTATCGTGTTGCGGCTATGTTGGGCAAATAACAATTGTTCTTATGTCGTTTTCGATCTGGCTTTTCAGATTTCTGCTGCCAAATCGAACATAAAATCCGAATTTTATTGGTTCTTGTGTGTATTGAGTTGGCCGCAAGAAATATTTGTTTTCACTTACACTGGCAATCCATTTGAATTGATTTGTGCACATTTATAATAACTCATTTCGAAATAATTTAATTTAAAAATCGTTTCCATTCTCGAAAAATTAATAATTCAGTTAAAAAAGCAACCCTTCCAACGATAAACAATTCGTAACCGCCAGCTGTGTGTCATACACATTGGTATTAGTGAAAGTATGTCTAAATATGAGAAAAAATAGAGATTTCTCAACTGTTCCTGAGATCAAAATAAGGTGATTTTTTTGGCAAATAGAACATGAAAAGCAATCTCGATCAAAAAAAATTTACCTTTTTGCCAAATCGAAAACGACATAAGAGTTTAGAAAGTGTATGAACTTTATAAAATGAACTAACACGGTTTTTTTTACTTTTGTTAAAAGAGATTTTGTAACTTAAATTTTTTTTTGTATATTTTAAAGAAAACACACTTTTTTGTTGGTTTTAATGCTTTATGTTTCGAAATCATATTGAAACAAAATATTTTAACACCGTTTAGGAAAGACATTTCTTTGTAGTTTTAGCATAATTCTGCGGCAACAAGGAAGAACAGCATAAGTCGACTTATGTCAAAATTGAGTTTATGTCACGATCGGATGCACCTTACGTCATATTTTGTCATTCAAATATCTTTTATGGTTGCAGTGTTATGGATCAGGAAAAAACGCATAAGATATGAGAAGGCACATGAGTTCAAACTTTTAACCTTCGCTTCTGAAAAGTGGCTAAAAACGACTCATGCTATTATTCCTTGTTGCCACAGAATTTATAATCTGTATTAGTAAGTACGTAAAATGAATACTTGCACATTAATATATGTAAGTACAAAGCATTTGTTAAATTAAAAAAATGAATTCTATATTTTTATTGTTTATAATATTGCTGTCAAATTTGTATGCGCTTGGTTTTTTCTTGCAAAGGCCATAACACAAAAATCCTCGTAGATCGCCCTATATTTATGCGAAATACTCGGAATAGTTAAAATATGATGTTTTGATCACTTTTTCTATTCCCAAAGCACGAAGTGCACTTGCTTTTGTTAATTAATTAATCGCATTTGCATTTTTACTGTTCAGTAACATTATTCAACACTGTTCACTGTTATTAAACGACAGAATTTCCAATCATATTTTAATTTCGTACAAGTATGGTGTTAAATAAACGAATTTGGAAACATTTACCAAGCCTAATAGAAATTTATTCAACGTTCATGAAAATTTTCTAAAATTCACTTATGCCCTAGTGGAAGCTGGGTTTAAATTGCATGTTGCTAACTCATTTTTGGAACAGCCCCCACGGATTTCATTTATGCAGCTGCATTAATTTTTCTGTCAAAATAGAATTCATACAAAGAAAATTAAAAAAAAACTGAAATGTGAATGGATGAATAGTTTTTGGTGCCGAAGATGGATAGAGAACAAGTTATGCTATCTAAAAAAACATAATCAACATTTAATTTTTTTTATTTTTATTGTTATAAATCTATTTACAAATTATTTGTTATTGAAATAGTGCCACCCGCCGGCCATTAATACACGTATTCACAGACAGGAAAAACAAGAGAGCGCGAGAGAGGGCTGTCATTCGAAATTTGCGGGGGAAAACGGGTAGGGGCGCGGAGGCTGTCAGTCTATTTAGTAGTTAGTAGTTAGTTTATGGTAGACAGTCAATGATGTTACTGAATGTTATTTCTGCGGTGTCCGACAGGTCATCAAAGGACGGCTGGTCTGGTGTGCTATGTCTGGTCTTTGGTATAGAGCAAATGAGACAGTATTTCAATTTCACAGGGCTTAAAATGCGGGATGGCAAACTTGCCCGAGTGCGTAGCTATTGGTCAGACACTTCTTCATAATGACCATAGATCCGGTGGCGGTACGCGACCGTCGTCTGCATACGTATGGTGAATATGATCCGCATTGCTTAGGTTCTTTTGTAAGCTTACCAAATCTGTTCTTTCATGCGCCTCTAACCCAGGCCAGAGCGATCTTTTCACTGTAATATAATACTTAAGAGATGCACTATAAGCACAATAGTAAGGTAGTATTAGGGGGCTCAGGTTGGGCTTCCCTACACTAGGTAAATCTGGGTTTTTTGACACATTCAGAGAAAAGCAACAAACTAGTTTTTAGCTGTTGATCGATGTGGTTTTGTAGAATTCAGACGGCCTCTATTTGAATTTTTAAAAATTGTTGTTTTTGGTAGGCCTAGCTTACATTTTATGGCCTATTTAGAGACGAGCTACAAATTATTTGATTATTTGCAGCCTACAACATTTGAACGAGCTAATTTTTTGTTGCTTTTTTCATATTTTTTCTTTTTCTTTAAAAAAACAAAAAAGGTTTTAGTGCGAACTGGCAATTGAAAAAAAAAACATCAAATGGTAATTGTAGGCGAACGACTTGTCTGATTGAAAAAAAAAAATTTTACATTTCCACAGAGCGATTTTATGTATATCCTTCAACAGTCGATGTGTCGGATCCAGCTTTACCGGTGAGCTAGTACCGCCAAAAAATCAGGAATAGTGCAATTAAATAGCAATTAAATCCCATGTATTTTGTTTGGCGAAATTTCGAGTAGTGGACCCACCTTTACCCACGTCCTGCCTACCACCGATTTCCGTAGAAGCTGATGCATGGTCAAGGAGTAGGAGCAGACTATTCTTCATCTCCTATGCACTTACCGAGCCCTCTCCTTTTTTAGAAAATTATACATCTCGGAGAACACTTCTGCGACAATATCGGCGAACTCGTTAATATAAGCATCATGGAACCAATGCTTTATTCTTAGCAACGAGTAGTTTTGAGAACATTTGATTCTATGGTATCACAATGGTCCTACTCCGGCCTAAGTGAGGCTGCACTTGTTTTAGCCTACCACACTTAACCTAACCTAACCCAACAATATTAACATTCCAATTTCAACCGACAACACGGACTAGTTCATGTCCGCGATCGTAAGATACCGCTCAGATCCATGGTCGACCTCCTTTTGTTTACCCTCTCACAAAGTTCAGTGCCTCACGATTCAAGTGTTTTCGAACGGAGGCAGCGTTGCCTTAAAATTGCCGCATGTGGACATTATCATTCGTTCAAGCCTAGTTGTGGATTAAAAAAAATTCCAATGCTATATGAAGTCTACCGAATCCTGGGGAGATGAACGAATGGGAACATGTGAAAGGATGTTTTTTTTTTACTCTTAAGTTTTTCGTTATTACATATATATATATATATATCGATTTTGTCGTTCGTTGTCATTTACATTCAGAGCTAGTCGGCAAATAAAAATTAACGGACTAACACTAGAACACTGCTCTAAAATTCAAACTTGTTTTTATAAAGCGAGCATCAAAGTATATGCTTTGTGTGCACTCGAACGTTCGAACGAAGCTCGAAGCCACTGGTTCCAGTTCCAGCACAACGTTCAGCAATATGTCTCTACGAATTCATCTTCCCGGTCTTATGGCCCTTGGCTTTTAGTCGGACTTTATGATGGAATATAAATAGTATTGGCGCCGTTTTAATCAGATGATAAGGTGATAACTTTTAGTTACTTTATTCGCATGTCACCAAATCCTTTGACATAACCTTCGGTTTTTTTTTTTTTTAATCCACCTCTCACCTACAGTCCACCAAAGTATAGACACTTGCAATGAGTTTCGTTTTCAATAGATATAGTTTTCTTTTTATTTTCAATATTTAATTTAATTTTTATTTTTTATTTTTAACATTTTTTTTAAAAAATTGTTTAAATTTTTGTTGTCATACATTTTGGGTGTCGGAAAAAAGCAGAATAAGTTGAATTTTATTTAAAAAAAACAGAATTTCGTAAAGCAGAACTGTTAAAAAAAAGGGAGCAGATTAATTTTTAGCCAATATATGTAGTGACTAAAGTGACTTTCACGCATGGATGTATAATGTATATCTCGAATAGGTACTCGAATATTGGGGAGCATCCTTTCACCAAAAGCACATCACACTTTATCAACACTAACGTCCCTAGATATTCTTTGGCACGAGAAACACAGCATTTTTTCCAAGTGGCATTACTGAAAGTCCACTTTCACCAATAATAAAAAATCAACTGAAATACGAAAAGGATTTAACGGAAAGTAACCAATAATATAAGAAAAAAAAAAACTACCTTTATCCCCTGGAACACCGTATCAACCTCGTGTGAATGAAAGAATAATAGAAAATTCTGTGGCGTAGCGTCGGCGGCGCACATCAACATCTCAACGCCGTGAATTAATTTCTATGGCAAGGAATAAATCCACGTCTGTTCCACCCACACTCTCCCAACCTTTCACCAGTCCAGTCTCTTATAAAACGTTGTGGAATTTTTAATCACACATTTTTCCATTAATTACACTTTAAGAAACGCCTGCCAGCCAACCCATCTCAGTCTCAGCCACCGTCGTCGTCGTCTCAGCGGTCAGTTCGGGTGAGGTTGGAAAATTCCTGACCGTTCGAAAATCAGAATCTCACAGATATTTACAGGACTCTGTGGTAAATCATCGCCGGGAATATTTTCCCATCCTTTTTGGGTAATTTAAATCATTAATTCATTTGGATTGCAAGGAAATGCATTTTTCTCAACAAATTGAAATAAACCCAACCCGCCCACACCCAAACACCGCCACGTAACTTGTGAGTTGTCGCCTATTGTTGTCGTCTCAGAAGAATTCAAATTGAATTCAGTTCTCATTCCTCCGGCGTAGCCCCACTGATTTATGGGACGACATTTGTTTCCAGCTAAACTACATACGAGCGTACACACCAGTGATGTTGAAACAAACGAGCTCCCTAACAAGGTTAATTTCATTGATCATCCCCGACACTGGCCATTTGTCTTTGAAGGGGCACGGCAGTGGGAGGCTGTATTCAGATGGCTCCGGGGTATGGAAAAAGAACCGAACAGGAATTGTCGAATAGTCAATGGGGTGGTTTTGATGACCTGGAGTGCTCCTCGTGGCAAACAAAAAACCGAAAGGAAAACCTGAATATGTTACCAGGATATGGTATCCAACCGACTTTGTGGGGAGACGTGTACGGTGTAACACATCGAGCATCGTTGTCTGGAAATCAGAGAACATCAATCAATTGTTTTTTTTTTGTAGCTCCTCTGTCGCATCGACTTTCTCTCTGAAAGCAACAGCGTCGTGTCTGTCTCTGTGGTGCTCGAGGTTTAGGTTATGGACACCTGCAGGAGAAAGTGGCGAAATTAAAATTCAATGAAAAGTGTCAATCGATATGGTGGGAGCTGTGGTTCGGTTTACCCTAACGAAGAGCTCTAATATGGACACGACAAGCGCTGCTTTTTTTCGAGGTCAAAGCGTTGCGGTTGTGGGTGTAATTTATATAAGGTGTCGAGCACACTGTAAGTTGTGCTGTATTTTTGGCTATTGGATAGTCCGACCTCTCCCAAATGGATATTGTTAGCCAAACTATATTTACACTCAGAAAAAAAAATTGTAATGCCAGCAATTTTCGTTGGTTAAAATGAACCGAAATATCAAAATCTTTAATTTAAGAATTAAATTGTTGGCAATGATGTAATAAAATTATTCTTACGCTGAGTACCTGATACTTGAAAACTCTTGTTAACAAAAATAATATTTGAACCAAGAACTTTTAACTTACAATTTTTTAAAAATCTCCAAATTCTTGGCTTAACAATCTTTTTTTACTGAGTGAGAATGTTGAAACCAGAGATAAAGTAGCTTGGCTCATGGCAACAAAAGGAGCGACGACTATTCTCTCGAGCATATATGCAACTGACTCAGGATCAGTAAGAAATATATTTCACGTCTTAACTTTTACGATGAAACTTGACAGTCGCCTCATAAAACTACTGCACTCCTTCAGTGTAAAAGTTTAAACGTTAGAAGGTTCTGACATAATTGGTTGTAGGTACTATTACCACGACACAAGCTACCAGATTATGAGGAAGTTGAAGAAATACTCTGTAATCACAATATGTATCGTCCATGTATCCATGCATTTCTTCAGAGTAGTAGACACAGAAGACTACAGACAGTTTCAGGTTCCACACCGCCATCTGTCACCTTTGTTTGATGTTGGCTGTGGCTGAGAAACTAAAAGCCAACATATAATCAATAAGAGACGCTCATTCGTCAGATGCAGATGTGTTATAGTGGAAATCGGTCGAGCACTTCAGTACAGATCTACAAAAAATGAGCCATCCTCTGTGACGCTGACGAAACGCACAGTCAAGCTAAAGAATTGAGGAGGGCTTGCATCATTGGTTCGTTGGAATTTCGTACATGATGAACTCATACAAATGAGACCTTGAAAGTCGTCAGGCTTATAAAGCTGCACATAATATCTAAAAAGGTAGTTGCAAGGATTCAAAGACTTGAAGGCGAAGTTGGAGGTTGAAGTTCCCCTACACTGACTAAACTTGGAGCTAGTTTAATGTGTGCTACGAACGCAGGTTAATGACCGCCTCTACTTCATCGAGCTAGAGGTGATCATTAACATACGATCGTAGGCCTCTGCTATCTTATTAGTCCCTTTGACTCAAACGAAGCTCATTGCGATGGACTTAAGTCTTTGCATATTTGGGGTTTCATCAACAGTTGGGTTGAACTTTCACATTCAACCCAACTAAGTGCTTGAATGTAACTGTTGACAATAAGAAGATGAACTCAACTTAAGACGAGCCATTTTTTGTCCAGTATAAGCAGGTTGACCAACTGAATGCAGTGCAAGCAAAATATGTCAAGCTAAACAAGGCACAACGCCTCATATGCCTGGGGTGTTTAAGGCGCAATGCGAACTTTTCCAAAAGCTGATGGTATGGAACTAACATCCTTCCACATATATGTATATCATAAAAGTGGCTATGCACAACTCAGCAAGCCTGGCACAAGGAGAAGAGATAAGCTTTAGTGACCACCCAGAACTAATGATCTTCATCTCGGAACTTCCGGAACTTGATATGATTTGCGCGGTAACCGACCAACTCCCAAAAACACTATGCTTCGATACAAAATTCTTCACGGAGATATCTAAAATTGAAGCATGGGTTAGCAACAACCCTCCTAACTGCCCGGCCTTAAGTGGTATACGGATGGTTCCAAAATGGACGGGGTAAAGCCCCAGTGTCATTCAGACAGAGCTCCATGCCATCCAGAAATGCGCGAACCATATCAACTCTTCAGGAATTAAAGGTGCAAACATACATATGTTCAGAAACAAGCAGCTTTAAACGTCCTTAGCTCAACAATCACTGTCTCCAAATCAGTCATTAACTGCTTCAACGTCCTCCAGACTCTCGGCTTCAGAAACAAACCAAAGTATTTTGGGTTAGCGGACACGAGCGTATTAAAGAAAACGAAAAGCTGACGAACTTTATAAAAAGTTCTCAGTTACCCCATTTATAGGACCAGAAACTTTCTGCGCTGTCACTACATCATCAATCTAAGCGGCCATTAAAAGCAGGGAATACAACATGTGTATCAAACAGTGGGAAGAGACTCCAGGCCTCAGATAGGCCCGGCCAATCCTGCCATTTAAGAACAATGCAAAAAAAAGTTATAAATCTACAAAGGCACGATATGAAAAGTCTTGTAAAAAGACGAACCAGCCAGGGCCGTCTTTAACCTATTGGAGGCCCTGGGCATATTAGGACAATGGGGCCCCTATGACTTTGACAGAACACTATTTTGTTAGATTAGACAAAGAAAGTAGATAAACAAGGTTAAATATTTATTTTTATGAACAATCACATGAAACGAATAGATAAATGTAATATAGTCCACAAAAGTAACTGATTTTTCTTTAAAATGTGTATGTGCTTATACCATTATATATTTCTGTTTATCTAAGCATGCTGAAGTCGGAAAACCTATGGGCGAGAGTACAATAGCTTCGCGCATGTAAAAGCTAGTAAGTTGTTATTGTAGTCAGTAATTTAGGTTCGATTTCTTCGAATTATATAAGTTTTTTGGTAATAAATATTAGGTTCGTTCGCGTACGCGGTTTGAATCGAACGCAATCGCACAAAGTCTATACACGTACTCATCAAAAATGACAGAAAAAGAGAAAATTAGCAAAATAACGAGTAACGAGCAGTTCCTCTCTTGGCTCGAAACAGCTCAGAGAATTTCAACCGGCAAGTACTGATAAAAATGTCAAATGCGCAAAATTGGCAGGAAACAAATTCAAAATCCGTTTTAAAAATCAATTGTACACAAAAATAAAATATCTGAAAATAAAGAAAATTCGGTGGTGGTCGAATGTTCTCCTAGAACGTTTCAAATGTTGCAAAAAGGGAAGTCATAAATTTATTCGTGATATGGATTAGATTTCAAATATGTAAGTGGCTCAACGTAGCTCGAAGTGTACCCACGTACTTTGGAGTATATTTTCAGCTTTCTGAGAGACTTTCGCTCAATTTTTCGAGTTTGACAGATTTTTAGTGCTTGGCTCGTGAAAGTGCGCGAATGGACCTAATGATTATCGTTTGGTGATCTGACAGGAACTATAGGGACTTTGTATTTGCCCCTATCGATCGCAGGGCCCTGGGCACTTGCCCAAAGTGCCCAATGGGAAAGAGGGGTCTGGAACCAGCTGACCAAATTTTGTGCGAATGGCCAGCACTAGGTATCTAGAATTAAAAGGAAATTCTTCTTCCGGGAAATACTAAGTCCAGAAGAATTAAAGAATTCGTCTGCTGAAAGTGTCATCAGCTACATTAGGGAAGTAGAAGTTCTGTCAACCTAAATACTATTTTCTGACAATCCCGGCACAGTAGATCTTGTAGGTCGATGTACCTCTTCATCGCCTTGGCGAGTCAAAATAAAATAAAATGCACGACTGGGTAGAATGAAACCTTTGCTTCTCTAGAACTGATGCTAGATAAAAGAAACGGTGCATAGAATGTAGGAAAAGGAATTATGTAGTGTTAAATGAAATTCACTTTTGGGTTATTCATCTGATAGGCAGTACATAAATAAATAACAATATGAGTTTTTATAAGTTGAAGCTGTCAGTAACAGGTAACAATTATTTTCGCAAGTTCTATTTTATAAGCTGTTACACTTTACAAGATTTTTGAGTACAAGGCAAAGTGTAGCAGTGGTTTCTGTTTTCTGATCTGCTAATGCATATTTTTATTTTTGACTGGAATATATTTGTAACGCTGGTTTAAGGTGTCTATGATTGGAAGTTGGGTTCGTGTTAGACCGATATCTTTACATAGATCCTCGGCTTACAAGCAAAACTGACCAACTGCCAAAAATTCTATTTTGTATTATTGATGGTCAGTATAATAGAAAAGCAAGTAGAAAGTCTGCCAAAACTGCCTATCTGATATTTTTGCTAGAAATATGCAAAGCATTTAAAATTGTTGGTTGGCTATCTGCCTCCATGCACAAGAAATTCAGGAAACAACAAACTTGTGTTGCGTTTTCCCACGAACTACGTTTTTGCGGTTAGTCATTTTGCTAGTAAGCCGACGATATGTAAGTTTTCAGAGATTTGTTTTTGAGCTTGCATTAGCAGTTAAAAACCGAATATGACGATGGACGTGCCACACGCACGTGCAAATGAAGTGTCAGTTTGAGAGTGTGAAAGGAAGTGGCTGCTGGTTAAAATGAATTTTTTCAGAAAAAACAGTACCAAATATTGCAATGTTTAGTTTGAAAAATACTATTGCTTAACTATTTAGCTGAAAACCGAGTACAACTTATTGTTCGGGATGTAAGCATTACTCGGTTTTTAGGGTTTTATCGAAATCGAAAATCAGGTTTTCGAGATATGAGCCGTTTTCAGTGATTCCAGTTGAAAAAAAGGACGCAATAATTTTGAAAACATCAATTTTACTCTAAGTTTGCATTTTGGTCAAAATCATGCCGTTTTGAGATAAACTAGGGAAAACTATATTTTCAAATATTCCTTTTTTCAAAAATCCATTTTACGATAATACAGAGAAAAACTGAGTTTTCCATTACCTTAGAAATGAATTTTTGTTACGATCGTATGGACTGTTTTCGGGATATGTCGAAATTCCAAAAGTACCGTTATTCGATTTTTCACCGGAAAACAGAGTATGCAGTCATGTCAACCTCACCTACCTAAGCTTAAATATCAATTTTGGTTGAAATCGTTACAGCCGTTTTCGAACAAATCAAACTGGTATGAAAATTTTGTATGGGAAGTACCATTAATATTGAGGCCTCAAACTCCAAATCCGAAGTTTAAACGAAATCCGGGCAGCCGTTTAGGCTCGGGACATACGGACAGATAGGCAGACAGACGGACATAATTTTGCGACCTACTTTTTCGAGTTCCTCTATCATCGGAAAGTCAGAATTGATTAACGTCTCGAGTTCGAAATTTTGTACAATATCTTTCTCTTAATACGTAACGGAGAAAGCTAAAAATTGTGTATGGGGCATTTAGAGAAGTCACAGAACTTGAAATGCAACTGTTATCAAGTGTGCACATGTGCATAAATAACTCCGTTCTAAAAATCCGAAACCCTTATTGCAAAAGTACTACAGGTATATCGCGAAACCCTTTGAAGCTGAGGCACGTGTTGTGCCTGCCCTAACAGATGTGCACACTTTTATTGAATTGTTGCAAATTGTTACAAATATCCACTTCCGCTTGCCATGGGCACGTCAAAATTCAATTACCATATATCAACATGGTTCACATTCGCTACAGGAGCACATAAATTCGATCTACAAGGACCACTAGGTGGGCCCGTGTGCGACGGCGACCTCCAAAAGTCAACACCAATAAAAATCCAATAAATTTATTAAACTAAACTGATACTGCACACGGAATGAAAGGAACAGCGAACACTCGCATTTGACACCGAAAAATGCTTCAGGATGGTGGTTTGGTGGCGTGCGGATGGGGTTGGGGTTTCATTGCATGAAAATGACAGCAAGAACAGAATAAAAAATAAAAAAAATAAACCAAGAGCTCCACATGAAAATTGTATTAGGTATGCAAATGTGTCAACTTTATTTCCATTTCGACAATCTGTTGCATGCACTTGCTCCGTGTGACTACGACTGGGGCCAGGCATATCCTTCCACATTATACGAGTATATGTAGATCGATGACGCCGTCACTTCTTGTCGGTTTATTCACTGGGAATCGATGGCGAGCACATTACGGTTTAAAGCGGCAGAGAGAGAGTATCAATTATACGTGGGTAAAGCTGGAACCGCCACATTCGAATTTTGCCAAACAAAGTACATGGGATTTAATTGCTATTTAATCGCTAATTAATTGCTCTATTCTTGATTTTTCCGCTCTTCGGGAAGTGGGAGATTTTGTGGCGGACCTAGCTTACCGGTAAAGCTGGAACCGCCACATTGACTTTTGAAGGATTTTTTTTGCGCATACCAATCACCGATTTAATCGCTCTGGGGAAATGTAAAAATTTTTCCAGCCGGGTAAGCCGTTCGCCCACAATTTCAAATTTGCGTTTTTTGTAACGGTCAGTTCGCTATAAAACTCTTTTAAATTTGAAGGAAAATCAAAAAGATTATTAAAAAATTCATAAAAAAATAACCCTTTCGAATATTAATATGCTACATATCTTAAAAGAAGCGTATAATTATAGGCTACTACCAGTTTAAATCAAATATTTTGTCGCTCTTCCTTAAATGGGCCAAAAACGGTAGGATAGATCCATCATAAACAAACACTTTGAAAAATTAAAAAAAATATATTCCGTTACAATTTAACAAAGTCACATACACCAAAAGAAGCGTCTATTCATTACCTATCAGCCCATAGAATAAAATAATTTGTCGCTCTTCTCTAAATGTTGCAAAAACTAAAAAGTTTATTTTAAGACCAAAAAAGTAAGCTAAAAATACAAAAATAAAAATGTTCAATACTAAAAATCCATATATCCCGTTCGAATCCTACTATGTGACATAGCTCATTAGAAGCGTGTATTCATTAGCTATCAGCCCAATTCATAAAATAATTTGTCGCTCTTCTCTAAATGTGTCAAAGGCTAACAAGTTCATTTTGCCAAAAAAACCCAAATATTCCCCTAGTACAAAAAAAAAATTGGAAAATTTGGAAAAATCCATATATCCCGTTCGAATCCTACTATGTGACATAGCTCATTAGAAGCGTGTATTCATTAGCTATCAGCCCAATTCATAAAATAATTTGTCGCTCTTCTCTAAATGTGTCAAAGGCTAACAAGTTCATTTTGCCAAAAAAACCCAAATATTCCCCTAGTACAAAAAAAAAATTGGAAAATTTGGAAAAATCCATATATCCCGTTCGAATCCTACTATGTGACATAGCTCATTAGAAGCGTGTATTCATTAGCTATTAACCCAATTCATAAAATAATTTGTCGCTCTTCTCTAAATGTGTCAAAGGCTAACAAGTTCATTTTGCCAAAAAAACCCAAATATTCCCCTAGTACAAAAAAAAAATTGGAAAATTTGGAAAAATCCATATATCCCGTTCGAATCCTACTATGTGACATAGCTCATTAGAAGCGTGTATTCATTAGCTATCAGCCCAATTCATAAAATAATTTGTCGCTCTTCTCTAAATGTGTCAAAGGCTAACAAGTTCATTTTGCCAAAAAAACCCAAATATTCCCCTAGTACAAAAAAAAAATTGGAAAATTTGGAAAAATCCATATATCCCGTTCGAATCCTACTATGTGACATAGCTCATTAGAAGCGTGTATTCATTAGCTATTAACCCAATTCATAAAATAATTTGTCGCTCTTCTCTAAATGTGTCAAAGGCTAACAAGTTCATTTTGCCAAAAAAACCCAAATATTCCCCTAGTACAAAAAAAAAATTGGAAAATTTGGAAAAATCCATATATCCCGTTCGAATCCTACTATGTGACATAGCTCATTAGAAGCGTGTATTCATTAGCTATCAGCCCAATTCATAAAATAATTTGTCGCTCTTCTCTAAATGTGTCAAAGGCTAACAAGTTCATTTTGCCAAAAAAACCCAAATATTCCCCTAGTACAAAAAAAAAATTGGAAAATTTGGAAAAATCCATATATCCCGTTCGAATCCTACTATGTGACATAGCTCATTAGAAGCGTGTATTCATTAGCTATTAACCCAATTCATAAAATAATTTGTCGCTCTTCTCTAAATGTGTCAAAGGCTAACAAGTTCATTTTGCCAAAAAAACCCAAATATTCCCCTAGTACAAAAAAAAAATTGGAAAATTTGGAAAAATCCATATATCCCGTTCGAATCCTACTATGTGACATAGCTCATTAGAAGCGTGTATTCATTAGCTATCAGCCCAATTCATAAAATAATTTGTCGCTCTTCTCTAAATGTGTCAAAGGCTAACAAGTTCATTTTGCCAAAAAAACCCAAATATTCCCCTAGTACAAAAAAAAAATTGGAAAATTTGGAAAAATCCATATATCCCGTTCGAATCCTACTATGTGACATAGCTCATTAGAAGCGTGTATTCATTAGCTATTAACCCAATTCATAAAATAATTTGTCGCTCTTCTCTAAATGTGTCAAAGGCTAACAAGTTCATTTTGCCAAAAAAACCCAAATATTCCCCTAGTACAAAAAAAAAATTGGAAAATTTGGAAAAATCCATATATCCCGTTCGAATCCTACTATGTGACATAGCTCATTAGAAGCGTGTATTCATTAGCTATCAGCCCAATTCATAAAATAATTTGTCGCTCTTCTCTAAATGTGTCAAAGGCTAACAAGTTCATTTTGCCAAAAAAAACCAAATATTCCCCTAGTACAAAAAAAAAATTGGAAAATTTGGAAAAATCCATATATCCCGTTCGAATCCTACTATGTGACATAGCTCATTAGAAGCGTGTATTCATTAGCTATTAACCCAATTCATAAAATAATTTGTCGCTCTTCTCTAAATGTGTCAAAGGCTAACAAGTTCATTTTGCCAAAAAAACCCAAATATTCCCCTAGTACAAAAAAAAAATTGGAAAATTTGGAAAAATCCATATATCCCGTTCGAATCCTACTATGTGACATAGCTCATTAGAAGCGTGTATTCATTAGCTATCAGCCCAATTCATAAAATAATTTGTCGCTCTTCTCTAAATGTGTCAAAGGCTAACAAGTTCATTTTGCCAAAAAAACCCAAATATTCCCCTAGTACAAAAAAAAAATTGGAAAATTTGGAAAAATCCATATATCCCGTTCGAATCCTACTATGTGACATAGCTCATTAGAAGCGTGTATTCATTAGCTATTAACCCAATTCATAAAATAATTTGTCGCTCTTCTCTAAATGTGTCAAAGGCTAACAAGTTCATTTTGCCAAAAAAACCCAAATATTCCCCTAGTACAAAAAAAAAATTGGAAAATTTGGAAAAATCCATATATCCCGTTCGAATCCTACTATGTGACATAGCTCATTAGAAGCGTGTATTCATTAGCTATCAGCCCAATTCATAAAATAATTTGTCGCTCTTCTCTAAATGTGTCAAAGGCTAACAAGTTCATTTTGCCAAAAAAAACCAAATATTCCCCTAGTACAAAAAAAAAATTGGAAAATTTGGAAAAATCCATATATCCCGTTCGAATCCTACTATGTGACATAGCTCATTAGAAGCGTGTATTCATTAGCTATCAGCCCAATTCATAAAATAATTTGTCGCTCTTCTCTAAATGTGTCAAAGGCTAACAAGTTCATTTTGCCAAAAAAACCCAAATATTCCCCTAGTACAAAAAAAAAATTGGAAAATTTGGAAAAATCCATATATCCCGTTCGAATCCTACTATGTGACATAGCTCATTAGAAGCGTGTATTCATTAGCTATCAGCCCAATTCATAAAATAATTTGTCGCTCTTCTCTAAATGTGTCAAAGGCTAACAAGTTCATTTTGCCAAAAAAACCCAAATATTCCCCTAGTACAAAAAAAAAATTGGAAAATTTGGAAAAATCCATATATCCCGTTCGAATCCTACTATGTGACATAGCTCATTAGAAGCGTGTATTCATTAGCTATCAGCCCAATTCATAAAATAATTTGTCGCTCTTCTCTAAATGTGTCAAAGGCTAACAAGTTCATTTTGCCAAAAAAAACCAAATATTCCCCTAGTACAAAAAAAAAATTGGAAAATTTGGAAAAATCCATATATCCCGTTCGAATCCTACTATGTGACATAGCTCATTAGAAGCGTGTATTCATTAGCTATTAACCCAATTCATAAAATAATTTGTCGCTCTTCTCTAAATGTGTCAAAGGCTAACAAGTTCATTTTGCCAAAAAAACCCAAATATTCCCCTAGTACAAAAAAAAAATTGGAAAATTTGGAAAAATCCATATATCCCGTTCGAATCCTACTATGTGACATAGCTCATTAGAAGCGTGTATTCATTAGCTATCAGCCCAATTCATAAAATAATTTGTCGCTCTTCTCTAAATGTGTCAAAGGCTAACAAGTTCATTTTGCCAAAAAAACCCAAATATTCCCCTAGTACAAAAAAAAAATTGGAAAATTTGGAAAAATCCATATATCCCGTTCGAATCCTACTATGTGACATAGCTCATTAGAAGCGTGTATTCATTAGCTATTAACCCAATTCATAAAATAATTTGTCGCTCTTCTCTAAATGTGTCAAAGGCTAACAAGTTCATTTTGCCAAAAAAACCCAAATATTCCCCTAGTACAAAAAAAAAATTGGAAAATTTGGAAAAATCCATATATCCCGTTCGAATCCTACTATGTGACATAGCTCATTAGAAGCGTGTATTCATTAGCTATTAACCCAATTCATAAAATAATTTGTCGCTCTTCTCTAAATGTGTCAAAGGCTAACAAGTTCATTTTGCCAAAAAAACCCAAATATTCCCCTAGTACAAAAAAAAAATTGGAAAATTTGGAAAAATCCATATATCCCGTTCGAATCCTACTATGTGACATAGCTCATTAGAAGCGTGTATTCATTAGCTATCAGCCCAATTCATAAAATAATTTGTCGCTCTTCTCTAAATGTGTCAAAGGCTAACAAGTTCATTTTGCCAAAAAAACCCAAATATTCCCCTAGTACAAAAAAAAATTGGAAAATTTGGAAAAATCCATATATCCCGTTCGAATCCTACTATGTGACATAGCTCATTAGAAGCGTGTATTCATTAGCTATCAGCCCAATTCATAAAATAATTTGTCGCTCTTCTCTAAATGTGTCAAAGGCTAACAAGTTCATTTTGCCAAAAAAACCCAAATATTCCCCTAGTACAAAAAAAAAATTGGAAAATTTGGAAAAATCCATATATCCCGTTCGAATCCTACTATGTGACATAGCTCATTAGAAGCGTGTATTCATTAGCTATCAGCCCAATTCATAAAATAATTTGTCGCTCTTCTCTAAATGTGTCAAAGGCTAACAAGTTCATTTTGCCAAAAAAAACCAAATATTCCCCTAGTACAAAAAAAAAATTGGAAAATTTGGAAAAATCCATATATCCCGTTCGAATCCTACTATGTGACATAGCTCATTAGAAGCGTGTATTCATTAGCTATTAACCCAATTCATAAAATAATTTGTCGCTCTTCTCTAAATGTGTCAAAGGCTAACAAGTTCATTTTGCCAAAAAAACCCAAATATTCCCCTAGTACAAAAAAAAAATTGGAAAATTTGGAAAAATCCATATATCCCGTTCGAATCCTACTATGTGACATAGCTCATTAGAAGCGTGTATTCATTAGCTATCAGCCCAATTCATAAAATAATTTGTCGCTCTTCTCTAAATGTGTCAAAGGCTAACAAGTTCATTTTGCCAAAAAAACCCAAATATTCCCCTAGTACAAAAAAAAAATTGGAAAATTTGGAAAAATCCATATATCCCGTTCGAATCCTACTATGTGACATAGCTCATTAGAAGCGTGTATTCATTAGCTATCAGCCCAATTCATAAAATAATTTGTCGCTCTTCTCTAAATGTGTCAAAGGCTAACAAGTTCATTTTGCCAAAAAAAACCAAATATTCCCCTAGTACAAAAAAAAAATTGGAAAATTTGGAAAAATCCATATATCCCGTTCGAATCCTACTATGTGACATAGCTCATTAGAAGCGTGTATTCATTAGCTATTAACCCAATTCATAAAATAATTTGTCGCTCTTCTCTAAATGTGTCAAAGGCTAACAAGTTCATTTTGCCAAAAAAACCCAAATATTCCCCTAGTACAAAAAAAAAATTGGAAAATTTGGAAAAATCCATATATCCCGTTCGAATCCTACTATGTGACATAGCTCATTAGAAGCGTGTATTCATTAGCTATTAACCCAATTCATAAAATAATTTGTCGCTCTTCTCTAAATGTGTCAAAGGCTAACAAGTTCATTTTGCCAAAAAAACCCAAATATTCCCCTAGTACAAAAAAAAAATTGGAAAATTTGGAAAAATCCATATATCCCGTTCGAATCCTACTATGTGACATAGCTCATTAGAAGCGTGTATTCATTAGCTATCAGCCCAATTCATAAAATAATTTGTCGCTCTTCTCTAAATGTGTCAAAGGCTAACAAGTTCATTTTGCCAAAAAAAACCAAATATTCCCCTAGTACAAAAAAAAAATTGGAAAATTTGGAAAAATCCATATATCCCGTTCGAATCCTACTATGTGACATAGCTCATTAGAAGCGTGTATTCATTAGCTATTAACCCAATTCATAAAATAATTTGTCGCTCTTCTCTAAATGTGTCAAAGGCTAACAAGTTCATTTTGCCAAAAAAACCCAAATATTCCCCTAGTACAAAAAAAAAATTGGAAAATTTGGAAAAATCCATATATCCCGTTCGAATCCTACTATGTGACATAGCTCATTAGAAGCGTGTATTCATTAGCTATCAGCCCAATTCATAAAATAATTTGTCGCTCTTCTCTAAATGTGTCAAAGGCTAACAAGTTCATTTTGCCAAAAAAACCCAAATATTCCCCTAGTACAAAAAAAAAATTGGAAAATTTGGAAAAATCCATATATCCCGTTCGAATCCTACTATGTGACATAGCTCATTAGAAGCGTGTATTCATTAGCTATTAACCCAATTCATAAAATAATTTGTCGCTCTTCTCTAAATGTGTCAAAGGCTAACAAGTTCATTTTGCCAAAAAAACCCAAATATTCCCCTAGTACAAAAAAAAAATTGGAAAATTTGGAAAAATCCATATATCCCGTTCGAATCCTACTATGTGACATAGCTCATTAGAAGCGTGTATTCATTAGCTATCAGCCCAATTCATAAAATAATTTGTCGCTCTTCTCTAAATGTGTCAAAGGCTAACAAGTTCATTTTGCCAAAAAAAACCAAATATTCCCCTAGTACAAAAAAAAAATTGGAAAATTTGGAAAAATCCATATATCCCGTTCGAATCCTACTATGTGACATAGCTCATTAGAAGCGTGTATTCATTAGCTATTAACCCAATTCATAAAATAATTTGTCGCTCTTCTCTAAATGTGTCAAAGGCTAACAAGTTCATTTTGCCAAAAAAACCCAAATATTCCCCTAGTACAAAAAAAAAATTGGAAAATTTGGAAAAATCCATATATCCCGTTCGAATCCTACTATGTGACATAGCTCATTAGAAGCGTGTATTCATTAGCTATCAGCCCAATTCATAAAATAATTTGTCGCTCTTCTCTAAATGTGTCAAAGGCTAACAAGTTCATTTTGCCAAAAAAACCCAAATATTCCCCTAGTACAAAAAAAAAATTGGAAAATTTGGAAAAATCCATATATCCCGTTCGAATCCTACTATGTGACATAGCTCATTAGAAGCGTGTATTCATTAGCTATTAACCCAATTCATAAAATAATTTGTCGCTCTTCTCTAAATGTGTCAAAGGCTAACAAGTTCATTTTGCCAAAAAAACCCAAATATTCCCCTAGTACAAAAAAAAAATTGGAAAATTTGGAAAAATCCATATATCCCGTTCGAATCCTACTATGTGACATAGCTCATTAGAAGCGTGTATTCATTAGCTATTAACCCAATTCATAAAATAATTTGTCGCTCTTCTCTAAATGTGTCAAAGGCTAACAAGTTCATTTTGCCAAAAAAACCCAAATATTCCCCTAGTACAAAAAAAAAATTGGAAAATTTGGAAAAATCCATATATCCCGTTCGAATCCTACTATGTGACATAGCTCATTAGAAGCGTGTATTCATTAGCTATTAACCCAATTCATAAAATAATTTGTCGCTCTTCTCTAAATGTGTCAAAGGCTAACAAGTTCATTTTGCCAAAAAAACCCAAATATTCCCCTAGTACAAAAAAAAAATTGGAAAATTTGGAAAAATCCATATATCCCGTTCGAATCCTACTATGTGACATAGCTCATTAGAAGCGTGTATTCATTAGCTATCAGCCCAATTCATAAAATAATTTGTCGCTCTTCTCTAAATGTGTCAAAGGCTAACAAGTTCATTTTGCCAAAAAAACCCAAATATTCCCCTAGTACAAAAAAAAATTGGAAAATTTGGAAAAATCCATATATCCCGTTCGAATCCTACTATGTGACATAGCTCATTAGAAGCGTGTATTCATTAGCTATCAGCCCAATTCATAAAATAATTTGTCGCTCTTCTCTAAATGTGTCAAAGGCTAACAAGTTCATTTTGCCAAAAAAACCCAAATATTCCCCTAGTACAAAAAAAAAATTGGAAAATTTGGAAAAATCCATATATCCCGTTCGAATCCTACTATGTGACATAGCTCATTAGAAGCGTGTATTCATTAGCTATCAGCCCAATTCATAAAATAATTTGTCGCTCTTCTCTAAATGTGTCAAAGGCTAACAAGTTCATTTTGCCAAAAAAAACCAAATATTCCCCTAGTACAAAAAAAAAATTGGAAAATTTGGAAAAATCCATATATCCCGTTCGAATCCTACTATGTGACATAGCTCATTAGAAGCGTGTATTCATTAGCTATTAACCCAATTCATAAAATAATTTGTCGCTCTTCTCTAAATGTGTCAAAGGCTAACAAGTTCATTTTGCCAAAAAAACCCAAATATTCCCCTAGTACAAAAAAAAAATTGGAAAATTTGGAAAAATCCATATATCCCGTTCGAATCCTACTATGTGACATAGCTCATTAGAAGCGTGTATTCATTAGCTATCAGCCCAATTCATAAAATAATTTGTCGCTCTTCTCTAAATGTGTCAAAGGCTAACAAGTTCATTTTGCCAAAAAAACCCAAATATTCCCCTAGTACAAAAAAAAAATTGGAAAATTTGGAAAAATCCATATATCCCGTTCGAATCCTACTATGTGACATAGCTCATTAGAAGCGTGTATTCATTAGCTATCAGCCCAATTCATAAAATAATTTGTCGCTCTTCTCTAAATGTGTCAAAGGCTAACAAGTTCATTTTGCCAAAAAAAACCAAATATTCCCCTAGTACAAAAAAAAAATTGGAAAATTTGGAAAAATCCATATATCCCGTTCGAATCCTACTATGTGACATAGCTCATTAGAAGCGTGTATTCATTAGCTATTAACCCAATTCATAAAATAATTTGTCGCTCTTCTCTAAATGTGTCAAAGGCTAACAAGTTCATTTTGCCAAAAAAACCCAAATATTCCCCTAGTACAAAAAAAAAATTGGAAAATTTGGAAAAATCCATATATCCCGTTCGAATCCTACTATGTGACATAGCTCATTAGAAGCGTGTATTCATTAGCTATCAGCCCAATTCATAAAATAATTTGTCGCTCTTCTCTAAATGTGTCAAAGGCTAACAAGTTCATTTTGCCAAAAAAACCCAAATATTCCCCTAGTACAAAAAAAAAATTGGAAAATTTGGAAAAATCCATATATCCCGTTCGAATCCTACTATGTGACATAGCTCATTAGAAGCGTGTATTCATTAGCTATCAGCCCAATTCATAAAATAATTTGTCGCTCTTCTCTAAATGTGTCAAAGGCTAACAAGTTCATTTTGCCAAAAAAACCCAAATATTCCCCTAGTACAAAAAAAAAATTGGAAAATTTGGAAAAATCCATATATCCCGTTCGAATCCTACTATGTGACATAGCTCATTAGAAGCGTGTATTCATTAGCTATCAGCCCAATTCATAAAATAATTTGTCGCTCTTCTCTAAATGTGTCAAAGGCTAACAAGTTCATTTTGCCAAAAAAACCCAAATATTCCCCTAGTACAAAAAAAAAATTGGAAAATTTGGAAAAATCCATATATCCCGTTCGAATCCTACTATGTGACATAGCTCATTAGAAGCGTGTATTCATTAGCTATTAACCCAATTCATAAAATAATTTGTCGCTCTTCTCTAAATGTGTCAAAGGCTAACAAGTTCATTTTGCCAAAAAAACCCAAATATTCCCCTAGTACAAAAAAAAAATTGGAAAATTTGGAAAAATCCATATATCCCGTTCGAATCCTACTATGTGACATAGCTCATTAGAAGCGTGTATTCATTAGCTATCAGCCCAATTCATAAAATAATTTGTCGCTCTTCTCTAAATGTGTCAAAGGCTAACAAGTTCATTTTGCCAAAAAAACCCAAATATTCCCCTAGTACAAAAAAAAAATTGGAAAATTTGGAAAAATCCATATATCCCGTTCGAATCCTACTATGTGACATAGCTCATTAGAAGCGTGTATTCATTAGCTATTAACCCAATTCATAAAATAATTTGTCGCTCTTCTCTAAATGTGTCAAAGGCTAACAAGTTCATTTTGCCAAAAAAACCCAAATATTCCCCTAGTACAAAAAAAAAATTGGAAAATTTGGAAAAATCCATATATCCCGTTCGAATCCTACTATGTGACATAGCTCATTAGAAGCGTGTATTCATTAGCTATTAACCCAATTCATAAAATAATTTGTCGCTCTTCTCTAAATGTGTCAAAGGCTAACAAGTTCATTTTGACAAAAAAAAAAAAGCAAATATACCCCTAGTACAAAATTTGGTAGCCCACAAAGTATGCATCAGATTTGGAGTGTTGTAAATCCTGCCTGACAATTTTTATAAATCCTGAAAGTATGCAATACCCCTACGATCAAATATCGCTAGCCCTGAACGTACGCATTGATTTTAACTTCGAAATTTCCATACATATACTGGCTGATTAAAAATGGATCGTGTACAAGTCAACCCCACTTAGCGCCATCTACCAAAAATTGCATTACTCAGCCTTAGTGGATAGTGCTACCGAGTATTGTTTTGAGTATTAAGGTTTCTCTAAAGTCTAACAGCCGAATTTATTACATTCCCTTACATCGCGTAACGATTTACGCAGCCTTTACGTGGCTTACCTGACATTTTTATTTATAAACATTTTTTCGCTGTAACCTTACCAAACGTGATTTGTGTTAAGTAAGGTAAAATTTCGATAAACTATTACAGGAAACACTGAAATCCATTACACAAAAAAAGTCAAATTATCTGCCACAATTCCAAAATGCTTTCGAACGGACTTTTGCAATGTCAACCTGCAATAGGGTAGCTGCGACAACGTCAATATCAAATAAGAAGAACAAAAAGCCAAGTGACAGCTAAAAAACTTATACATGTGGAATTTGGAATAATATATAAGGGAAGAAAGGATGTAGGTACCAATTTTATGTAATGTTAGGTACAAGATATAAGGGTTGGAGATGCTTTATGTTTGTGGTACCTGAATGGAGTTATAAGATTTCAAGGCTGTAAATATTTAATTAATTTAAATCTGAAGCTAAAACAAAAAGGTTTTTGAGAAAATAAATTGACAGCTTTAGAAAATTTGAGAAAATAAAAGTAAAAAAATTGCGTTTGTTTTTAACTTTAGAGAACTTGAGGGAATAAAAGACAAAAATTCGCAAAAATATTCATCCGTTCATGGGTGTCCGTATACATAAGTGAATTTAACCTGGCTTGGTAGCAACTACTCCATTTGTCAAACTGGTTTTATAGTATGCTAACACTTATTTTCCACTTTAATGTGACATTCGTTTGGGCGTCTATAGATTCGCTCTAAAATTTCAGATTTCGTGTGGCAAATCGAACACAAAAAGTAATCTGATTTTTTGTTGGTGTTAGTGGGGTATCTGTCAAATTGTGCTTACATTTTTTTTTTTTTTATTTTCTTTGTAGGCGAAATGTCAAATCAGAAGTAGGTGTATTGGTAAATTGAAGCAACTCTGGGAAAAAACCCGGATTCGCAAAAGTGCTCTGAAATCTTAAAAAGATTGCTTTTTTTTTGCACCAAACGAATATAAAAAGTGATCTGAGATCAAAAAAGAGCTCTGAGAGATCCCAATCGAATACCACATAAATACTATAGAATAGACTACAACCTGAACGATGAAGGTAAGTAGTGAGAAAATATGTGTCCAGTTGCAGATTTGCGATATAGATGCCGCTAGGTGCGAAACTTGGCTGGGGATGAAAATTCATTGAAAATGTATCAAATTACATTTTTCAGCTGCAGGCAGCTCTTTTTTGACATTTAAACATTATTTTTTAAATAAAATCCTTCGAAAATTCCTTATCGCTTTGCAAACAGTTGTTGCCATCCGTTTCGCAATACAATTTTACAATTTCTTTTACAAGAAGCTGATTTTTCAACAAGATTTATTTCATTTTCTTTTATTATTTTTTCAATATAGATCGTTGCAATATTTAAACCTGTAGGAGAAAATGTTCAGAAAATTTTAAAGGCTTATATGATTATATGTAAAAGAGACAAAAATTGTGTTGCGAAACGGATGGCAACAACTGTTTGCAAAGCGATAAGGAATTTTCGAAGGATTTTATTTAAAAAATAATGTTTAAATGTCAAAAAAGAGCTGCCTGCAGCTGAAAAATGTAATTTGATACATTTTCAATGAATTTTCATCCCCAGCCAAGTTTCGCACCTAGCGGCATCTATATCGCAAATCTGCAACTGGACACATATTTTCTCACTACTTACCTTCATCGTTCAGGTTGTAGTCTATTCTGTAGTATTTATGTGGTATTCGATTGGGATCTCTCAGAGCACTTTTTTGATCTCAGATCACTTTTTATATTCGTTTGGTGCAAAAAAAAAGCAATCTTTTTAAGATTTCAGAGCACTTTTGCGAATCCGGGTTTTTTCCCAGAGTTGCTTCAATTTACCAATACACCTACTTCTGATTTGACATTTCGCCTACAAAGAAAATAAAAAGAAAAAAAAAATGTACGCACAATTTGACAGATACCCCACTAACACCAACAAAAAATCAGATTACTTTTTGTGTTCGATTTGCCACACGAAATCTGAAATTTTAGAGCGAATCTATAGACGCCCAAACGAATGTCACATTAAAGTGGAAAATAAGTGTTAGCATACTATAAAACCAGTTTGACAAATGGAGTAGTTGCTACCAAGCCAGGTTAAATTCACTTATGTATACGGACACCCATGAACGGATGAATATTTTTGCGAATTTTTGTCTTTTATTCCCTCAAGTTCTCTAAAGTTAAAAACAAACGCAATTTTTTTACTTTTATTTTCTCAAATTTTCTAAAGCTGTCAATTTATTTTCTCAAAAACCTTTTTGTTTTAGCTTCAGATTTAAATTAATTAAATATTTACAGCCTTGAAATCTTATAACTCCATTCAGGTACCACAAACATAAAGCATCTCCAACCCTTATATCTTGTACCTAACATTACATAAAATTGGTACCTACATCCTTTCTTCCCTTATATATTATTCCAAATTCCACATGTATAAGTTTTTTAGCTGTCACTTGGCTTTTTGTTCTTCTTATTTGATATTGACGTTGTCGCAGCTACCCTATTGCAGGTTGACATTGCAAAAGTCCGTTCGAAAGCATTTTGGAATTGTGGCAGATAATTTGACTTTTTTTGTGTAATGGATTTCAGTGTTTCCTGTAATAGTTTATCGAAATTTTACCTTACTTAACACAAATCACGTTTGGTAAGGTTACAGCGAAAAAATGTTTATAAATAAAAATGTCAGGTAAGCCACGTAAAGGCTGCGTAAATCGTTACGCGATGTAAGGGAATGTAATAAATTCGGCTGTTAGACTTTAGAGAAACCTTAATACTCAAAACAATACTCGGTAGCACTATCCACTAAGGCTGAGTAATGCAATTTTTGGTAGATGGCGCTAAGTGGGGTTGACTTGTACACGATCCATTTTTAATCAGCCAGTATATGTATGGAAATTTCGAAGTTAAAATCAATGCGTACGTTCAGGGCTAGCGATATTTGATCGTAGGGGTATTGCATACTTTCAGGATTTATAAAAATTGTCAGGCAGGATTTACAACACTCCAAATCTGATGCATACTTTGTGGGCTACCAAATTTTGTACTAGGGGTATATTTGCTTTTTTTTTTTTGTCAAAATGAACTTGTTAGCCTTTGACACATTTAGAGAAGAGCGACAAATTATTTTATGAATTGGGTTAATAGCTAATGAATACACGCTTCTAATGAGCTATGTCACATAGTAGGATTCGAACGGGATATATGGATTTTTCCAAATTTTCCAATTTTTTTTTTGTACTAGGGGAATATTTGGGTTTTTTTGGCAAAATGAACTTGTTAGCCTTTGACACATTTAGAGAAGAGCGACAAATTATTTTATGAATTGGGTTAATAGCTAATGAATACACGCTTCTAATGAGCTATGTCACATAGTAGGATTCGAACGGGATATATGGATTTTTCCAAATTTTCCAATTTTTTTTTTGTACTAGGGGAATATTTGGGTTTTTTTGGCAAAATGAACTTGTTAGCCTTTGACACATTTAGAGAAGAGCGACAAATTATTTTATGAATTGGGTTAATAGCTAATGAATACACGCTTCTAATGAGCTATGTCACATAGTAGGATTCGAACGGGATATATGGATTTTTCCAAATTTTCCAATTTTTTTTTTGTACTAGGGGAATATTTGGGTTTTTTTGGCAAAATGAACTTGTTAGCCTTTGACACATTTAGAGAAGAGCGACAAATTATTTTATGAATTGGGCTGATAGCTAATGAATACACGCTTCTAATGAGCTATGTCACATAGTAGGATTCGAACGGGATATATGGATTTTTCCAAATTTTCCAATTTTTTTTTTGTACTAGGGGAATATTTGGGTTTTTTTGGCAAAATGAACTTGTTAGCCTTTGACACATTTAGAGAAGAGCGACAAATTATTTTATGAATTGGGTTAATAGCTAATGAATACACGCTTCTAATGAGCTATGTCACATAGTAGGATTCGAACGGGATATATGGATTTTTCCAAATTTTCCAATTTTTTTTTTGTACTAGGGGAATATTTGGGTTTTTTTGGCAAAATGAACTTGTTAGCCTTTGACACATTTAGAGAAGAGCGACAAATTATTTTATGAATTGGGCTGATAGCTAATGAATACACGCTTCTAATGAGCTATGTCACATAGTAGGATTCGAACGGGATATATGGATTTTTCCAAATTTTCCAATTTTTTTTTTGTACTAGGGGAATATTTGGGTTTTTTTGGCAAAATGAACTTGTTAGCCTTTGACACATTTAGAGAAGAGCGACAAATTATTTTATGAATTGGGTTAATAGCTAATGAATACACGCTTCTAATGAGCTATGTCACATAGTAGGATTCGAACGGGATATATGGATTTTTCCAAATTTTCCAATTTTTTTTTTGTACTAGGGGAATATTTGGTTTTTTTTGGCAAAATGAACTTGTTAGCCTTTGACACATTTAGAGAAGAGCGACAAATTATTTTATGAATTGGGCTGATAGCTAATGAATACACGCTTCTAATGAGCTATGTCACATAGTAGGATTCGAACGGGATATATGGATTTTTCCAAATTTTCCAATTTTTTTTTTGTACTAGGGGAATATTTGGGTTTTTTTGGCAAAATGAACTTGTTAGCCTTTGACACATTTAGAGAAGAGCGACAAATTATTTTATGAATTGGGCTGATAGCTAATGAATACACGCTTCTAATGAGCTATGTCACATAGTAGGATTCGAACGGGATATATGGATTTTTCCAAATTTTCCAATTTTTTTTTTGTACTAGGGGAATATTTGGGTTTTTTTGGCAAAATGAACTTGTTAGCCTTTGACACATTTAGAGAAGAGCGACAAATTATTTTATGAATTGGGTTAATAGCTAATGAATACACGCTTCTAATGAGCTATGTCACATAGTAGGATTCGAACGGGATATATGGATTTTTCCAAATTTTCCAATTTTTTTTTTGTACTAGGGGAATATTTGGTTTTTTTTGGCAAAATGAACTTGTTAGCCTTTGACACATTTAGAGAAGAGCGACAAATTATTTTATGAATTGGGCTGATAGCTAATGAATACACGCTTCTAATGAGCTATGTCACATAGTAGGATTCGAACGGGATATATGGATTTTTCCAAATTTTCCAATTTTTTTTTTGTACTAGGGGAATATTTGGGTTTTTTTGGCAAAATGAACTTGTTAGCCTTTGACACATTTAGAGAAGAGCGACAAATTATTTTATGAATTGGGCTGATAGCTAATGAATACACGCTTCTAATGAGCTATGTCACATAGTAGGATTCGAACGGGATATATGGATTTTTCCAAATTTTCCAATTTTTTTTTGTACTAGGGGAATATTTGGGTTTTTTTGGCAAAATGAACTTGTTAGCCTTTGACACATTTAGAGAAGAGCGACAAATTATTTTATGAATTGGGCTGATAGCTAATGAATACACGCTTCTAATGAGCTATGTCACATAGTAGGATTCGAACGGGATATATGGATTTTTCCAAATTTTCCAATTTTTTTTTTGTACTAGGGGAATATTTGGGTTTTTTTGGCAAAATGAACTTGTTAGCCTTTGACACATTTAGAGAAGAGCGACAAATTATTTTATGAATTGGGTTAATAGCTAATGAATACACGCTTCTAATGAGCTATGTCACATAGTAGGATTCGAACGGGATATATGGATTTTTCCAAATTTTCCAATTTTTTTTTTGTACTAGGGGAATATTTGGGTTTTTTTGGCAAAATGAACTTGTTAGCCTTTGACACATTTAGAGAAGAGCGACAAATTATTTTATGAATTGGGTTAATAGCTAATGAATACACGCTTCTAATGAGCTATGTCACATAGTAGGATTCGAACGGGATATATGGATTTTTCCAAATTTTCCAATTTTTTTTTTGTACTAGGGGAATATTTGGGTTTTTTTGGCAAAATGAACTTGTTAGCCTTTGACACATTTAGAGAAGAGCGACAAATTATTTTATGAATTGGGTTAATAGCTAATGAATACACGCTTCTAATGAGCTATGTCACATAGTAGGATTCGAACGGGATATATGGATTTTTCCAAATTTTCCAATTTTTTTTTTGTACTAGGGGAATATTTGGGTTTTTTTGGCAAAATGAACTTGTTAGCCTTTGACACATTTAGAGAAGAGCGACAAATTATTTTATGAATTGGGCTGATAGCTAATGAATACACGCTTCTAATGAGCTATGTCACATAGTAGGATTCGAACGGGATATATGGATTTTTCCAAATTTTCCAATTTTTTTTTTGTACTAGGGGAATATTTGGGTTTTTTTGGCAAAATGAACTTGTTAGCCTTTGACACATTTAGAGAAGAGCGACAAATTATTTTATGAATTGGGTTAATAGCTAATGAATACACGCTTCTAATGAGCTATGTCACATAGTAGGATTCGAACGGGATATATGGATTTTTCCAAATTTTCCAATTTTTTTTTTGTACTAGGGGAATATTTGGTTTTTTTTGGCAAAATGAACTTGTTAGCCTTTGACACATTTAGAGAAGAGCGACAAATTATTTTATGAATTGGGCTGATAGCTAATGAATACACGCTTCTAATGAGCTATGTCACATAGTAGGATTCGAACGGGATATATGGATTTTTCCAAATTTTCCAATTTTTTTTTTGTACTAGGGGAATATTTGGGTTTTTTTGGCAAAATGAACTTGTTAGCCTTTGACACATTTAGAGAAGAGCGACAAATTATTTTATGAATTGGGTTAATAGCTAATGAATACACGCTTCTAATGAGCTATGTCACATAGTAGGATTCGAACGGGATATATGGATTTTTCCAAATTTTCCAATTTTTTTTTTGTACTAGGGGAATATTTGGGTTTTTTTGGCAAAATGAACTTGTTAGCCTTTGACACATTTAGAGAAGAGCGACAAATTATTTTATGAATTGGGCTGATAGCTAATGAATACACGCTTCTAATGAGCTATGTCACATAGTAGGATTCGAACGGGATATATGGATTTTTCCAAATTTTCCAATTTTTTTTTTGTACTAGGGGAATATTTGGGTTTTTTTGGCAAAATGAACTTGTTAGCCTTTGACACATTTAGAGAAGAGCGACAAATTATTTTATGAATTGGGTTAATAGCTAATGAATACACGCTTCTAATGAGCTATGTCACATAGTAGGATTCGAACGGGATATATGGATTTTTCCAAATTTTCCAATTTTTTTTTTGTACTAGGGGAATATTTGGTTTTTTTTGGCAAAATGAACTTGTTAGCCTTTGACACATTTAGAGAAGAGCGACAAATTATTTTATGAATTGGGCTGATAGCTAATGAATACACGCTTCTAATGAGCTATGTCACATAGTAGGATTCGAACGGGATATATGGATTTTTCCAAATTTTCCAATTTTTTTTTTGTACTAGGGGAATATTTGGGTTTTTTTGGCAAAATGAACTTGTTAGCCTTTGACACATTTAGAGAAGAGCGACAAATTATTTTATGAATTGGGTTAATAGCTAATGAATACACGCTTCTAATGAGCTATGTCACATAGTAGGATTCGAACGGGATATATGGATTTTTCCAAATTTTCCAATTTTTTTTTTGTACTAGGGGAATATTTGGGTTTTTTTGGCAAAATGAACTTGTTAGCCTTTGACACATTTAGAGAAGAGCGACAAATTATTTTATGAATTGGGTTAATAGCTAATGAATACACGCTTCTAATGAGCTATGTCACATAGTAGGATTCGAACGGGATATATGGATTTTTCCAAATTTTCCAATTTTTTTTTTGTACTAGGGGAATATTTGGGTTTTTTTGGCAAAATGAACTTGTTAGCCTTTGACACATTTAGAGAAGAGCGACAAATTATTTTATGAATTGGGCTGATAGCTAATGAATACACGCTTCTAATGAGCTATGTCACATAGTAGGATTCGAACGGGATATATGGATTTTTCCAAATTTTCCAATTTTTTTTTTGTACTAGGGGAATATTTGGGTTTTTTTGGCAAAATGAACTTGTTAGCCTTTGACACATTTAGAGAAGAGCGACAAATTATTTTATGAATTGGGCTGATAGCTAATGAATACACGCTTCTAATGAGCTATGTCACATAGTAGGATTCGAACGGGATATATGGATTTTTCCAAATTTTCCAATTTTTTTTTTGTACTAGGGGAATATTTGGGTTTTTTTGGCAAAATGAACTTGTTAGCCTTTGACACATTTAGAGAAGAGCGACAAATTATTTTATGAATTGGGTTAATAGCTAATGAATACACGCTTCTAATGAGCTATGTCACATAGTAGGATTCGAACGGGATATATGGATTTTTCCAAATTTTCCAATTTTTTTTTTGTACTAGGGGAATATTTGGGTTTTTTTGGCAAAATGAACTTGTTAGCCTTTGACACATTTAGAGAAGAGCGACAAATTATTTTATGAATTGGGCTGATAGCTAATGAATACACGCTTCTAATGAGCTATGTCACATAGTAGGATTCGAACGGGATATATGGATTTTTCCAAATTTTCCAATTTTTTTTTTGTACTAGGGGAATATTTGGGTTTTTTTGGCAAAATGAACTTGTTAGCCTTTGACACATTTAGAGAAGAGCGACAAATTATTTTATGAATTGGGTTAATAGCTAATGAATACACGCTTCTAATGAGCTATGTCACATAGTAGGATTCGAACGGGATATATGGATTTTTCCAAATTTTCCAATTTTTTTTTTGTACTAGGGGAATATTTGGGTTTTTTTGGCAAAATGAACTTGTTAGCCTTTGACACATTTAGAGAAGAGCGACAAATTATTTTATGAATTGGGCTGATAGCTAATGAATACACGCTTCTAATGAGCTATGTCACATAGTAGGATTCGAACGGGATATATGGATTTTTCCAAATTTTCCAATTTTTTTTTTGTACTAGGGGAATATTTGGGTTTTTTTGGCAAAATGAACTTGTTAGCCTTTGACACATTTAGAGAAGAGCGACAAATTATTTTATGAATTGGGCTGATAGCTAATGAATACACGCTTCTAATGAGCTATGTCACATAGTAGGATTCGAACGGGATATATGGATTTTTAGTATTGAACATTTTTATTTTTGTATTTTTAGCTTACTTTTTTGGTCTTAAAATAAACTTTTTAGTTTTTGCAACATTTAGAGAAGAGCGACAAATTATTTTATTCTATGGGCTGATAGGTAATGAATAGACGCTTCTTTTGGTGTATGTGACTTTGTTAAATTGTAACGGAATATATTTTTTTTAATTTTTCAAAGTGTTTGTTTATGATGGATCTATCCTACCGTTTTTGGCCCATTTAAGGAAGAGCGACAAAATATTTGATTTAAACTGGTAGTAGCCTATAATTATACGCTTCTTTTAAGATATGTAGCATATTAATATTCGAAAGGGTTATTTTTTTATGAATTTTTTAATAATCTTTTTGATTTTCCTTCAAATTTAAAAGAGTTTTATAGCGAACTGACCGTTACAAAAAACGCAAATTTGAAATTGTGGGCGAACGGCTTACCCGGCTGGAAAAATTTTTACATTTCCCCAGAGCGATTAAATCGGTGATTGGTATGCGCAAAAAAAATCCTTCAAAAGTCAATGTGGCGGTTCCAGCTTTACCGGTAAGCTAGGTCCGCCACAAAATCTCCCACTTCCCGAAGAGCGGAAAAATCAAGAATAGAGCAATTAATTAGCGATTAAATAGCAATTAAATCCCATGTACTTTGTTTGGCAAAATTCGAATGTGGCGGTTCCAGCTTTACCCACGTACAAAATCTCCCACTTCCCGAAGAGCGGAAAAATCAAGAATAGAGCAATTAATTAGCGATTAAATAGCAATTAAATCCCATGTACTTTGTTTGGCAAAATTCGAATGTGGCGGTTCCAGCTTTACCCACGTATCAATTATGACACATGTTGCTGTGTGCAGTCATTTTTTACACCCCGATTACATGTCGACTTTGTGTGGATTGACTGGTTGGTTATGGTGTCGCCGGCGAAGAAATAAATTTGACAAATGAGTAGAGTACTCCACTTCAAGTATGGAAATCTCCCAAATAGGTTTTTTTTTTTTTGTCTATCCTTGGCATCAATAGGTACAGTGACGGTAGCTCGGGCTTGGTATATGACTGTTGTTTGTGTTTATTTGGTCTGGTTTTCGTATTTGCCAATGGTATAAGGAAAAGCGAAACGAAATGAATTCTCTGTGCGCGTTTGCAGTTGACCGAGATATGACCTCTTTGGCGATGGTCGTAATATGAGCACAAAATTCAGTGCGGTATTTAAAAAAAATCATTTTAAGGAATCTTGAATCGATGGCTGTCTATGGCAAAGGTCTCTATGCCAGAGGTTTTGTTTTACAATTTTTAATTCACCTCAGACTCTGGGTGAGCATGCAGGGAAAGCTGCCTCCTTTGACTACATGTCCCCCATCTGGACTTTGATATACCACTCTCGTGCTATTGCCCGAGCAGGGATGAATGGGATGCATGTGAACCCAGTAAAGGGAATTCAATATCCATCTACAAAGATGGACCGAAGATGGCAGATTTGGTGATCACAGTAATGTCTCCCAAGCAGAGGTTCTGGCAATAACCGAAGCTGCCCAGTGCATCTTTGCAGGCTTCCTGGATACAGGAACAAAACCGACAGCGTGCCTCAGGGAAAAAATGTAAACTAAAATGTGGCCTTTTTGATTTTTCGTTCAATAAACTCTCCTAAAACATATTTATTCGTAAGTCGGGCTAAGTGTCGCGAAGCGACGTTGGCTCATTGTCGTTGTTATTTTTGTGGTATCTATAAAGATGGAAAAAAGTCGACGAAAATGGACAGCTAATAAATATTTTTGATTTGACGAACGAATTTAAACGACTTAGGAACGGAAAGCCTGTTTCCAGGGCTAAAGTGTGAGTTTTGTGTGATTAAATTTAATTCCTGGTATGTATTAGAAACGAAATAAAATAAGTTAAGTTAAAGTTCATTAAATCGGAGACGAAACCTACAAATGAAGTGTAAAGCTAAACATGTGTGGAAATAATTTTGTTAAGAAGCATATTCTGCAATTTGAAGAAATTATTTATTAACTTGATATTCATACATTAACCTCAGGATAAAACGCGTTCCGAAAAAAAACACATGTGGTTTTAAGTGTTCGATTAGAAATTAATTCATCGACTTATCGTCGGTTGGATGCTATCTTGTTCAAAACGACATTTTTTACGTAATTGATTTAGTTATACAGTCTTCATAATTTTCGGGCGCTCTTTCGTTTGGCGCAAACCATTTTGTTCTATCTCTTATAGTTTTCATGTTACAGAAAACTGTTTTATTCAATAGGACGACTTTTTAACGATTTGGCATGTCATTTTTGTTCAATAAACTGCTTTTCATATTTTTTGTATTACATTGAACAATTGTCAGTATATTTTTACAAAATGTATTTAATAATTTCTATATTGTTCAATATCTAATTAAGTTTTTGTTCAATATCCAACCGTATACTTTCATTCTCTTTTGTTCAATATCAAACGAGATCACCGTTGTTGCATTTGATTTCCGTATATTCTCATTCAGACCTGATTTTTCAGCGGGTACTGACGACCTGCTGATGAGGTTTTAATGTAGTAAAGGAACTTATGTCATTTTTTTCTTTTTCTAAGTTTCTTTCCCTTTTCTCAGGGTTTTGAATGATATTGAGTTATCTACCCCAGATAACAGGGCTACAATCGATCCCTTAATGTAAGTCTGAAAAAGTTTGGCCCCACATTTTTAGGATTGATTTTAACAAAATTTTATTTGTCAGTGTTAACAATAACGAAGTTCTAAAAAAAATGCCTGGTGATATTGAATCAGAAACTACTGAGAGTTCAGGGCAAATTGCAGAATTGTTGCAGTATCCCAAAACAGTTGCAACATTACTTGCAGTCATGACTGTTACAAAAAAAATGTTGGATAAAGATCGCGAGCGAATATTTAATGCCTTTTGCTAATAAAAACATAGAAACAATAACACACAAATACTCCGAACCTGGCCATTCTCAAGTGCAAGAAGTTGATGCGGTTCACAGTGGAATAGAGAAATACATCAAGAACTTAGAAGTTTATAGCCCCGTTTCCCTGATAAGAATTCTAAACGGAGTGAACATAACAAAATTAAGCTTAAAATATCACAACTTAAAAAAGAAGATACATATATTAAATTTCAATAAGGCTAGTTTGTACCTTACCATGATTCCTTTTAAAGGGTGTAGACAAATTGAATACCAAAACAGTGACCTTCTTTGCATATATTTCAAAAAACAACACACTCAGTATTCCAAAAAATCGAAAATTACAAGATCTGCAAGAGGTGGCAAACTTCCAAAAGTGCAACAAAGCAATTTCAACATAAAAGAAGAATGTATTTTTCTAACTTTTTGATAAAATAAATATTTGAATTGAGAAACAAATAAGTTTTTTTACTTAAACGCACATGATTTTGATTCGCTCCAAAAGAAAACATTGCAACATTATATGCTGTGTTCCTTGTTTCTTTCAAAATTCTTTATTAAATCAGCTTTAAACAATAGAACTATTTTTTGTTTTACATAACATAATCAACTTTATATTTTCTCTCTCTTCGTGTTTTTTTCTATGTTGTTCAATATTGAGATTTTCTGTTCAATATCCAAAAATGTTACCAACTTTTTGTGACTCCATATAACTTTGTTCTATATCCAAAATGACTTCCTCGTTGATTTTAATTTCTAACTATTTCAAAATAAAAGAAAAACAGTTTCTGTGACTTGTATTTTAAACAAAATTGTCAAGGCTTTCAGAAAAAAATCAAAACCAATCAAAAATTTTCTGATATAAACAAAAATTTTCAATCTGAACTTTAAAAATCGATTTCCCAACATTTTTAAAAATGGACATTGAACAAGATAGCATCCACCCGACGTTATGTCAAAATTGAGTTAATTTTACGATCGGATGCACCGTACCCGGTTCTATACGTCATATTTTTTTCATTCAAATATCTTTTACGGTTGCAGTGTTATGGGTCAGGAAAAAACGCATAAGATATAGGAAAGCATATCTGAGTTCAAACTTTTAACCTTTTGCTCCTGAAAAGTGGCTAAAAATTACTTATGCTGTTTTTCCTGATTGCCACAGATTTAATTAAAATAAGTATACATTGGTTTTTATAAAAATCACAGTTTCTTAATTTTCTCAAAATTTCAAGTAATTATGTAAACATTTTCAGCAACAACGCACAGACAAAAACCATTTCCATATAAGTTTTGAAAGGATTGCACTTAGTTTTATTACTTTTTGTTTGTAAACAAACATAACGTTTAAGAAATTAATTAATATATGTAAAAAACAGTCCCGAGAGTAGAATTTAGAGGTAGATTATTTAAAAAAAAAAACAGAGGTAAGAATTATTATTAACAAAATTAAAGTTATAACCGGATTTTATATCAAATGCATTATAGTATCCAACTGAAGATGATTCGGAATTCCACAATTCAAATGTATTCAGGACAGAAAACCCAAAGTTCACTAATTCTTTACATTTATTCAAGTAAATAATGGAAAAATGTATGTTGAAAATAATTTTATTTAGACAAAATTAAATTTGTATTCCTTTGGTTTAATAAATACATGAAGGACTTAAGCGACATTTGCAATTAAATGGATTAAGCGTGCTTAACACCTTCTTCCACTAAGTTTATGGACAAAGTGGTTGCATATAACACCTGCGTCCTTTGCTAAATCATAATAATAGAGGCATTAGAGAAGTCCACATGAGACAGAAATTTAAGTTTTCACATAGGACCTTCAAAAAATGTCAATGTGACCTTCATCTTCTAAACGCTTTTTAGTGTTTTTGAAAATAAAATGTTTAAGAATTCCAAATTATTGTATGGTTTTTGCTTTAATTAAAAACAAAATAAAGATGCAATGTACTCAAATTTTAAATTTAATGATGAATTTGTTTTAAAAATATATGTAAAATCAAAGTTTAAATGTACAGCTTTAACGTTAAGACCATCTTGATTGTGCAATAAACTATTGTTGTATCAAATAATAAAAGTGATACTTTCAATGTCTAAAGAGGTTATGTCTACGAAGCATCGTGGTAAGATTAAAGTTAAAAAATGTTTATTCAATATGGGTTCACTTTAAATCAATACGTGAACGAAGTATATTTTTTTTCAAAGTTGTATTTGTTTAAATAAACAATGCACAGTGATTGCTTCAAAATGTTTTTGTAGTGTTTTTAAAGCAAAATTCATTTGATTGGAAAGCCCCTTGAATTAATGCCATGCCACTTTGATTTAAAAATTTTCGTAGTCGATGCTAAGTCATTCCGAAAAATATTTAAATCGAAGTGGTTTTCTTTGATTTTACGTTGTTTTTTCTCTGGATGATAGCTAATGAACTGGTCAGAAATGGATCTATGATGGATCATGATTGAGAGCTGAAGTCGGCCAAGCCACCACTCTGTAAATTTAGCAAGAGAGTGGAAAATAGGACAACAACAGTTTTAAAGAATAAATTTCCTGTAAAATATCACGGAAGTTAATGTTTTCTAAAGGAACGTCATCTTATAAACTGGTAGGAGCCAAAAAATCCTACGAAAGCAATAAAATGAAATTAAATCTCAAAGATGAAGATTTGTAGAGGCTGCTTGTGGTACACTTACCCTACACCACTGCCAAGTTTATGTCTCGATAAACGGCTCTCTACGGAGATCTTTAATAGAGCGAAATGGGCAAATAACAGCCCACCAGCGTTACCACTTCAAAAAAATAAAGCGAAGTAGATTTGATTCAAAAAGTGAAGAAGATTCAAGAAAATGGAAGTAGATTTCAAAGTCATAGTACTAATATATATATTTAATTCCATATAAGTTGTATACCTATATACAACATGTCAAAAAAAAAAAAACGTTTTAAAATCTACAAAATTTTTTTCTTATTTCTCACTTCTTTTTTACTTTTTTACAATTTTTTTAGAAAAAAATATTTTGAATGGTGCACAGCGATATGTTTATTAAATTATAATTTTGCGCACCAATCTTTATTCACATTCTTGATTACTTCAATATATCTTTTCATCGCGTTTGTAATAATTCTTTCGCGTATTTGGCAAAACTTTTCGGAACAGACAGGCACCAAAACCTAACCAAACGTAGGTATCACATCTTTGACAAAAAATTAAAAGGAAAATAATAATAAACGTGAGAAAATTTAAATAAATTTTGTGTTCAAAGTGATGTTTGTAGCAATTTATACTTTTGAAATGTGAATCGGTGCTTAAATGAAAGAGTAGCATTTTTAAAATAATTTTTTTTTTTTTGAATCGGATTAAATAATGGTTTTCTAAAGTGAAGTAGATATAAAGAATTGAACGATAGTGTGAAGTAGGAAGCAGATTTTTTTTTTTCAACATTGGAGTAAAGTGGCATCGCTGCAGCCCACCAGTTTGCCATCATTTTGAGGGAAACGAGAAAGCCGACGAACTGGCCAGAATGGGCTCTGTAACTCACAGGACCTGCAACTTTCTGCTAAATGCCCAAATCGTCCATAAATTTAGCCATTAAAAGACGTGACCATACCGAATGTATTTCATATTGGGAGAACTTCCCAGGTCTACGGCAGGCCAAACGTGCTATTCAGCCTTTCAACTAAAATACCAACCGAATCTTTAATCTAAATAGGCTTGATATCAAAAACGTAACTGGTTTTCTTACAGGACATCACGGCCTATGATACCACTTAAGCAATATAAATCTAATCGACTCTCCGCTTTGCCGGTTGTGTCTTGAGGAAGTCGAAAAAGCTGAGCGCATAATATGTGATGTGAGTGTCGACGAGCCCTATGTGGAATCAGAACGATGATTTTTTTTAGGGAGCTTCTGAGCCCCAAAGGAGATGAAGAAGTCCTCTGATAGTAGCATGGCAACTTTATCAGATAAGTGGAGAACCTACTAGGTAGCCCACACATTTGTCTGGCACTATATGACACAATAGATCTTATTAGGTCGACGTGGCCTTTCATCGCTCAGGCGAGTCAGAAGTTAAAAAAAATGTATGTAACTATATTACACTCATGACAAAAGGGACCTTTCTAAAGTCTCACTGTCTAATCTTCAAAGATCTGTTAATGCATCAGGTTGGCTGAACAATGTCGAATAACCACGTAAATAAAAGCATGAAAACAACTATTATTCATCGCCAACAACAACGGTTAAAGCCCGAAAAGGTATAGCAGGGATCGCTCCGTTCTACCTACTTAACCTAGATAGACACTAGCCAGGCACACAAACAAATTTGGTTAATTATATTTATATCCATCATTAATTTTTAGTTCTTTTGCTGAAATTTGTTCATAAAATGGGCTCAGTGACGGATTGGCGCCAGCTGGGATTCTGTAAGATGTTCAATCGTTTTTGATTGTACGAACTTTTCGCTTTATGCCTTTTAGAACCAAATGAATTATCGTTTACGCATGCAACAAAACGAAAACAATTTGAAGGACAATTTTTTTTATTCTTTCGTACCGTGCGAAATGACACCAACCTCGGTCTTTTCTTTGACCTTTTTCGTGCAAACAAAAATTCCCTTGTTTTCGAAGTTATATGCCAAGTTCAAGGCAAAACGTTCGTCCAAGCAACACCTTACGGAATGCCAACCCAAAATATTGTGTTTCTGATCGACGGTTTTTTCAATAATTTTTATATGAGGCACAGCTTCAAAATTTGTTATTATTAATCGGATGTAATGACTTTTAACGTTCTATGTGGAATATGTGTCGGGCAATTGGCATCCTTTGGCCGTGGCGGACAACCCAGCTCTTTCAAGCACATTTTTCAAAACCACTTCGCAGGTTTTTCGAGCTATTCAGCAATTTCACTTCGAATGTTGTCCTTATAATCATCAAGGTTGTGGTTGGTTTGTTAGACCCAACACCTTTTCCTTAAAGAGCCGTCATTGGAAATAATCAGGGGATTCTGGGGGGCCATTCGATATCACCACTTTTTGACATTATTCTCCACAGAGCTGTAAAACTCGAGCAAACCAATTTTGAAGCTGTCAATTGTCTTTTTTTCTGCAGCTGTTGTTAATTGAATTTTATACTGGTAAATGTGTAAATCTACTCTAAAACTTTCAACAATCTTGATGGATGCGTTCCAAATTCATGTGCACGGCATCGATGGTGGGTAGGTCATCCAGTTTTTACTTAATTTCCCAGTAAAAATAAGTATTATGAAGCAAACTGTCGTTTTCGCTTGATTTCTTTCGTTTTTGATAAAAGATTTTCGTTTTTTTCCGGTTCACGGTAATCTTCACTCTCAGTTTCGCCGTAAGTTCTAAAGGAGTTACCATGTTCGAAAATCCTTTCACTAAAGTTTTTCGCTCGCATCTTTTCATAAAATGGACTAAACGCACGTTCCGAGCCTTTTTGGCTTTGATATGCTCATGAGGACATAAATACTTGAAAATATGTGGCAATAGATTGTTTCTGTGAAACACAGTCGGTTGGAAAACAACAATAGTGCTTTCGTGCGCTAGAATTGCCTGAGCTCTTTATAAGCCATCGAACTGATCTTCTCTGAACGTGTGATCTAGCCACTGTAAAGGAAAGGAACGAGAATATTTGTGGAAACCATATTCCCTGTTTGTTTGTAAACACATCACACACTCACAGCCATTTATCTGTCTTCTGTTCTTCTGTCGGCAACTCCTTTGATGCAGCGAACGATCACATTTTTCGAAGTGATTATCATCCCGTAGTCAAAACTCTGTTGTTGTTCCAGCATCAGAAGTTGTATTGTCAATTTCAAAAAGTACATTTGGGTATCCGTCAAGGTGAAGATTATCAAAACAATTGAGTGTCGAAATTGTAACATTGGATCTGGATACGCGAGTGGTTGCCTTCTTTTCGCACTCGGCGTGGTTACCGAATAATTTCGATGTTACGCTGTGCTCTCTTTTGGTCGAAACGAAAGTAAGTACCACACCATAAAATTTGAAAGAAAGGCACGCCTAAGCAAAAACGAAAAAGTGCGAAACGACAAGAGAAGGGACGACGAACTAGACATCGATCATATAAAAACCTATGGCGTGGCCCCAATTCAGCATCAGTCTCAACTTGTATTCATCCACTTTAGCAATCAATAAACCGTCGTGGGTCGTGCAAAATGCCAGTCAAATTCGTAGTAGTGTGCGCATTGTTCGCAGCAGCAGCCAACGCTGGCCACCTCGTCGCCCCCATTGGATACACACAATACCATAACGTTGCAATTGCTAATCCCTCGGTGGACGCGGTTGGATCTACCCAACAGAATGTCGTTCGGTCCTTTGCTGGTACTGCATCGCAGTACTCCAAGGCTGTAGACACTCCATATTCGAGTGTGCGCAAGGACGACACCCGCATCAATAACAATGTCTACACTCCAGCCTATACTAAGACTGTGCAATATGCCGCACCAGTGTATTCAGGTCCGCACTACTCTGCGCCGGTGTTTTCAGCTCAGGCATACACAACTTACCACGAGCCAGCAACGTATCAAGCGCCAGCAAGTTATGAAGCACCATCGTACAGTGGAAGCAATCCCGCTGCGTACGCTCATTTCGATGCGTCAACACCGGCGCCTTACACCCAAGAGTCATCGTCACCTAGCCCAGCGGATTACAGTGTGGAGGAGACTACAACAACCACTGAAGCAGCAACAACTGAGTCGACGAGCGCTGTTGCTGCGGCAACTGAGGAAACAACTTCTGCTCTCAGGTCGTCTGAGTCGGAAAGTAAACCCAACCCAGCTACGTACAGGTACGAGTCAACGACTGCTGGATATAGATACGACGCTCCCAGTGAATCCTCTTACAAGTTGACATCCGGGGTACCCAGTATTCTCGAGTATGCTTCCCCTGCTCACCCTGAGCTCCACCGTCATGCACCAGCTGCCGCTTTTGTCAAATACGCAGTCCCAGCACCAACTGTGGTCAAATACGCTGCTCCAGTTCAGACCTTATTTAAGTACGCTGCTCCTCAGGCTGCGGTTGTGAAATACTCTCCTTCAGCTGTCAGCTCCGGGTATGGTAATGATGTCGTTAAGTACGCAGCTCCAGCCGCCTTCACCCAATATGGCGCTCCAGCTCCAGCGGTCTACACTCAATACAACAGTCCATCACAAACCACCTACACCCAGTACAGGGCTACCGCACCAGCTCCAGCCTCCATCGCCTACACAAAGTACGGTGCCCCCGAACCATCTCTGAACTATAACGCTCTAACTGCAGCACCCGACACGACGCCAATTGAAGAAAGCTCCGAAATCAAGAACGAAGAAAGCCCACCATCCACTAGTCAAGCTCCTGAAGTCTACCAAGCGCCTGCCACCTATCAGGCTCCCATTGCAGTTTATCAGCACCAGACCCCAGTCCAGAGCCTCTCGAATGAACACAATAGCTGGTCCTCCGCAGGAGCTGTCTCTCACGTCAGCTTCAATGGATTCGGAACTCATTACGTCTACTAACGCGACGTAGAATAATAAGCTAGCTTCTTGCATTTTTCTTTTTAGTTTTAGGAAAATGTTCTCTACTTAGTATATGTTTTATAAACGTACTCGTAATTATGGGAAATAAAATTTTGACTGCATTTTAGCAACTGTCTTTTTGTAGCACTTTTTGCGGGTTTGCGAGCAGACGTTTCGCCACAAAACAAAAAAAAATACGCATTAGATAAAATTTTACTATATAAATATGTATCCAAATCCAAAATTATGAACTGTTTTTTTTTAACCCTAGAGTGCTAAGGTTACTCACTGCCAGTGTTTAAATATCGTGGGATTTGTCCCTTTTTGTGCGAATTTCGATCTTCGAAAAGCCTTCCGTGGGATAAAGGACAAGGCACCAAAATCGTGAGAGTTTCAGAAATCTAAAAACAAAAAAACATTCAAACTATAAATATTTGCTGAAATTTCATCAACACAGTGACAGCCTTATTTATAAACGTATTATAAAGAGTATATAAAGTTATGCCCCCTTTAAAATGCCTCTAAACGCATAAACCTTATTTATAAAAAAATTTCGACGTTGTATAGAGCTTGTATAAGCTAAACGCACTGGGACGTTGTTTAGAGCTTGTATAGATGTGGAATAGTATCGAAATGTCATTTTGACTTAAAAAATCTGTCACATTTTATTTTAAATGAAATCAAAAATAAATTGGATACATTGTATCGACATTTTTATTTTAAATTTTCAAGATTCTACAAGTGTCCTCGAAAGAAAATATGTGCAGAAATGAGATACTTCAATTTTTTTTAAAGACTCATTTTAATTTGTAAGATTACCGTTTCTTAGGAGTTCCAAATCATTCTTTTTCTTTTTACTTTTAAATTTTTTAATTCCTTTTCCTATTTCTATTTGAATTTTACATTTCTCACAAGCTGCTTAGTTTTTTTTTTATCTTTTCGTACAGCTACGTAATAGATTTCTCTTTTTCAGTACCTTTTTTGACGCAAGCCCTGTATAACTAGTATGCATGGAAAAATGTTTTATAAATAAGAATTTTTGGAAGGGTGTAAAGACTGTATAAATACTTATACACTGCATAACTATACAGGAGTTTATCCTCGTTTAGCAAATTCTAATAAATAAGGCTGTGAATGTGTATAAAAAATAGCTCTTGTAAATCGTCTTTTGTAAAAATTGTCTGGTACCAAAAAATAAGCATAGCAATGTTACAAACTGCGGTTGGTATACTAAAGGTTAATTTAACGTGATTTTCTTGCGGTTAAATACGAATTTTACTTTTAAAAAATGCGGCTTTTCCTAGAGACCGTATGACACTACACAAATTTTTAACAAACAAACAGCAAATCGAATGGAATCTATACCAACATCATTACAAAACAATTAACCCCGACAAATCTCAGCCCAGATATACGACAAAAATATTTAAAACCAAAATCTTCGTTCGTAAATCGTAACGCTTGATATCCCTCATGTCTTAAATAACTGCATAGTATCAAAACCATTAATAAAATTTATTTTTAAAAATGTTCCAATTTATGATTACATTTATCTGTCCTACTTAAAAATCTAAATCCCGAAAATATCGAAAATATAAATAAATTTCTTTCTTGTATAAACTTTAATGCATAAATAAATACAAGTTTTTAATGATCAAAGCGATCAGAGAATTTTAATTTGTAATTAGCATATAATAAATAAATAAACAAAAAATTAGAACGAAAATTTCCGATAGGAGTGAGTGCGTACACACCAACTTTATTAATGTAGACATGTAAAAAAAAAATGCATTAAAAATATATTCAAATCACATTTTCCAGCTGCTGGCAGCTTTTTCCGACATTTTAATATTATTTGAAAATAAATTCTACTGAAAATCTGCGGTTGCTTTGCAAACAATTGCTACCCCCTCTTTTACACACCGCTAACTTTTCAACATCAGTAAAATGAAAAAAAAAAAAATGCTGTGTCATACGGGCTTAATAAGCTAATCATTCGTCAATAATAAAACCATTTTTTACAACCCTGTGTACTTCTAATTTTTTTCCTGAAACATAAGAAAGGTGTTGCCAAATGAAAGATCCTATTTTCGCTAAATAAAAACTTTAGGTTAGGTTAGGTTTTAAGTTTTTAAGGTAAGTACAACATTACAAAATTTCGAAGTCTATGAATAACATGTTTTCAAAAATTAAAAAAAAGGCGTTTCTTCTTTGGTAATATTAAATTAATAATAACATTATAAAAAATATTTAATTAAAAATAATTAATTAATAAATTTGTCTTTGCTCAAGATCCGCAAAAGTCCGAAACGACAAATATGCGCGATTAAAAAATAAAAACAAATATAAATACCGGCTTTACCTGCTGGGCCCAGCCGTCATTCGCAAGAGCACATCGGAGACTAAGTTAATTAGTGAACAGAGCCTGCGCTGACGCTGACATAAGTATAAGCACTACAATAGCAGCCTTATTTATTAGAACTTTCTATACGCACCTAAACACCTGTATAAGTATTTATACAACCTTTATACACACTTCCAAAAATTCTTATTTATAAAACATTTTTCCATGCATACTAGTTATACAGGGCTTGCGTCAAAAAGGGTACTGAAAAGGAGAAATCTATTACATTTATCTGTCCGAAAGATAAAAAAAAACCAAGCAGCTTGTGAGAAATGCAAAATTCAAATATAAATAGGAAAAGGAATTAAAAAATTTAAAAGTAAAAAGAAAAAGAATGATTTGGGAATCCTAAGAAACGGTAGTCTCATACAAATTAAAACGAATTTAAAAAAAAATAATTAAATATCTCATTCTGCACATATTTTCTATCGAGGACACTTGTAGAATCTTCAAAATTTAAAATAAAAATGTCGATAGGTACAATGTATCCAATTTATTTTTGATATCATTTGAAATAAAATGTGACAGATTTTTTAAGTCAAAATGACATTTCGATACTATTCCACCTCTATACAAGCTCTAAACAACGTCCCAGCGCGTTTAGCTTATACAAGCTCTATACAACGTCGAAATTTTTTTATAAATAAGGTTTATGCGTTTAGAGGCATTTTAAAGGGGGCATAACTTTATACACTTTTTATAATACGTTTATAAATAAGGCTGTAGTAGTATTGTACACATTTTGCGCTGGCCTTACTCCTGTAGTCCCGAAAAGAAAAGTGTGCTCTTGTTTTAAATTTCCCGGTACTCCCAAAAAAATCTATTACATTCCCCAACGATATTATGAAACGCCAAGTTTAAGATCCGTTATACGATATTGTATAGAAACATGGAGATTGCAATAGGAATAACTTTTAAGAATGAGTTTTTGTAAAAATCGTATTTACAGTTTTCGAGAACAAACCTATTTTTAGCGAAAAGCTGGGTCATGTTAACCCTGCCTACATAAACTTAAATATCAATATTTTGGTTGAAATTTTTACACCCGTTAAAAAAAAAAACTTATCTATAACTGTTACATAATACGCAAAGATTAACATTTAGCCGTGTTGAGTATTTCTTTTTTACATTTATATCATTAACTGAATTTTGCATTCTTCGAAAATTTAAATTATTTTCAAAAACTATGTGGGGCAAGGTAAGTGACCCTATGGAAAGTGAGGTATCAGCGAGAGCATAGAAACAATTTTTTGTTTTTGATTTTGATTTCAGAAAATGCTCATTTTAAACTCAACTAGCAGTCACTTGATCTTTCGTCTGATGATGGCATTTTCGATGTGTTTTTAACTTGCTTTTCAAACTTTTTTCGCTGCATTTTGGTACTTGTTTTTGGACGGATTTTAAAGTTTTTTAACGTGTTTTTCGACACTTTATTTGAACCGTTTTTGGATGCGTTTTTTGACCAGTTTGGATATATTTTTGCGACTTGTTTTTGGCTGATTTTTGACGAGTGTTTGACTCGTTTCGATAGTTTTATTTTACATGTTTTCCATGCCTTCGTGGAGGGACTTTTCACGCATTTTTCGAATAGGTTTTTATGCATTATTGGACTCGTTTCGATGGTTTATGTTACCTTGTTTTCATGGGCTTATGGACGAGTTTTGAACGCAGTTTTCGAATGAGTTTTCGTACGCGTTATTGGTTTTTTTTGATTCGTTTCGATAGTTTTTTCAAGTGTTTTTTACGCATTTTTCGAATGAGTTTTGTTTTCGCATTATTGGATTCTTTTTTTTTGAAAGAATGTTTGGACGAGTTTTACAACGTATTTTGCTGGCGCCTTTTGAATGTTTTTTTGTGCCTTTTTAACTATTTATAGACACGTTATTTGAGTCGTTTTTGGTCGAGTTTTAATACACGTTTTTCGACGTATTCCAGGACGCGTTTTTGACTAGATGTTCGCACGTTTTTTACTAGTTTCCGGGCGCGTTTGTTTTCAATGTATATCATTGTATCTTAAGACACAATTATTCTCAGTAACCGGTTTTAATCCCAGCTCCTTGGTTGACCTGTATACAAAAATTAAGTTTTTTTCCAAATTGAGGATGCCAAATAGATATCATATTGTTTTGTTTTGAATTTGAAAGAATATTATGGGACCATCGGCTAAACAATCGTGCGGTGGGGTCTCATTATACTTTGGCTCTGGCCATGAAAGCAGCAGCAACTCAATGGTACGAGTACGTAGAGTCACAGCCAACATGACAGAATAGACTCGGAGCGCTGTAAAAAAATAAGTTCGCTTTTCCCCAGAGTGTTTGAAAGAAATGGATTAGATATCCACTCTTAAATGAGAGACTTCATCGACAGGCAATTCATAATTAGGGTAGGTACATATGGAGTTTGGGGAACTAAGTGTGCATACAGAACTCGTAGAGATTGGTGGCCATTTTTAAATTTGTATAGAGAGTTAATTTTATTTCGAAACTAACAGAAAATACTTTCGTAGCAACACCCAACAGATTGGCATGCAGAGATGTGGGTACTTATTGCCGCACCAAATCACTACAACGGGATAATAAACTAGGTCAACCAATATAGCCCACGGTCACTACACCTATGTTTTTGTTGTTGAGCCAAACACGATATAATATCCTGTCTACATTGTAGAAATCTCATGAAGGTAGATGGTAGTTATCCAACAGTTAATTCGTAGCATGCTTCTATTGGCCACCCACGCATTTGAACCGCGAAATCGACACTTTAAAAGCAATCAATTAAGCCACCAATCCATGGTAATCGTTATAAACAATTTCAGTTTTAATTTCATTTGTTCGTCATTGACATTGGCGAAACAATGACTACAGTGCTAGCCATACCGAGGTACGAGTGATTATGAAGCCGGCTTGGTATTCCTTTTTTGTGCTCTCCAATTGAGTTAATTCGCAATACGATTGCACATATATGGCCAAATTGAAGTATTAAACAGTCACACGCCTGGAGCGAGAACAGCCGATTCCGAATAACTCTATTACCAGCAATTACAGCTCATTCAAATCATTCGCTTATCTAAACCACATCACAGTCAGAGCTTAAAAAAAATGCCATGTGTGGATGAAAGGCGCGAGTTAAGTATCCATAGCAAAACATATTGAGAAAAAAGATAACATTATTTGTATTCAATGATATCTTTAGTCTCTAGTACAGTCTTGCACACAACGCTACAATGATAACATATGTAAAAGAGATAATATCGTTTGTATACAATGTTGGAATATTATCTCTTCTTCATTATCAAGCAAGACGATTGTACGCTTGGGTCTCCTTGTAGATAGATAAGAAAAGTATATAAATACGACTGTATGATGAATTTATCGATAGTCTTATTGTAACTACATAGTAGCCTTAAGCTCCTTTTAGAATTAGTAAAAAGTATTTCAATAATAAAGGACATAGTTCCAAATAAATATTGTTTAATTTTAAAAGTAAGAACCAAGTGTTTTAATTGGCGATCCTGCCAGGAGGTTAAATATACTTTTTAACTTCAATCGAGCGGACCTCGGGAACAAGTAGTGAAATCTAGTATAAACAGAACACTCGCGTTACCGGTTACAAGAATTACCTAGCATAGCAGGTACAAATATAGCTCCTTCGTACGAAGCAGCAAAGCAATTCAGTGAAAGTGTATATGTGGAAAAAAAAAAAAAAAAAAACACACAAATTCGACGACAACAGACACGAGTTCAAAATGGAACAACTCGCAGTATTAATGGCAAGATTGGAAGCTTTAGAAACCAGGTGCAACACAGTAACACAAACCCTAGAGCACACACGCACAGAGAATGCAAGGTTAGCAGCAATAATAACTAACCAAAATCAAATAAACACTAATTTAGAAACAAAACTAAATGAAGTAAAATCTGGATTAGGCATAGTACCAAACATACCTGTGCTAGAGGAAATAAGAACCACATATACAGATGGTAGTGAAATACAGTTAGACGCATTTAAAAGCCTACCTATTTTCAACGGCGATCAATCAAATTATCGGTCGTGGCGCGAAGAAGCATCCAGATTAATGGACAGCATTAAAAACCTCAAAACACACAGTAAGTACGCAGCAGCATTGACTATAGTGAAAAGTAAAATACAGGGTGCAGCCGCGAATGTGTTAACTAATTATAACACAATTTTTAATTTTGAGGCGATACGTAACAGATTAGATTATACGTACTCTAATCAAGAACCTCTATACGTGCTACAAGACATGATGAAAGCCATCACGCAAAAAAGAAGCACACTGTCTGAATACCACGACGAGATAAATAAAAATCTCAATTTAATAATATCAAAAATCACTATGTCAGGTGATCCGCCGAATATAATCGACAGACTAATTAAAAATGCTAACGACGACGCAGTTCGTATATTCATTGATGGTATGAGTGACAACTTTACAAGAGGATCATTATATTCAGCTACAATAAATGATCTAGAACACGCATTCGCAATTGCTCGCAGAATAGAACATGATAATGTGCACAGGCATTTACATCTCACTCAAGATAAGCACCACAAAAATATGCCACATGAACACAGAAACGAAAGAAGACCAAACTATTCGAGCCAAACAACGAATTATCAACCCCAGAAGCAATACGATAATATGCAGCAACACAATCAAGGACCACGCCTAAACCCTTCCAAGAGAAATGACGGACCACAGCCGATGGAGATAAACTCGAGACAAATTGTACATGCACAGCGACAAAATTGGAATCAATACAAACCCGATGTATATAATCCACCAGCGAAACGTGAACACAGCGGGAGTTTCAACACACACAACAGACCGCAACGATCTTATCAGCAGAACTTCAAGCAGCAGAGAGTAAATAACTCCCGACAACAACGCAGAGACGATGTCAGCAGTACATATGCAGAAGCAGATGAAACGGAATGTATGGTAAATAATAACATAAGAATAGATCATTTAAACTAGTAGACGGGTTGCCCTGCTTAAATTTAACTAGTACTATTTCTAAGAAAATTTATAAAATTCTTATTGATACTGGTGCAACCCATAATTACATTAATAGAAAATGCGATTCTAGCGAAAAAATTAAAATTAAACCTATAAAAATAAAAACAATGCATGGTTATTCTATGGTAGATACAAAGAAAGTAGTTAGGATATTAAAGAAAAATATAACATTTTTTGAATTAGAGGATATTCAGTCTTTTGATATGATATTAGGATATGAAGGACTTAAAGTTCTAAACGCGGAAATAAATTTCAGTAATATGACTCTAACTACCATAAGCAGTGTCGAATCTATTCAGAAAATTAATTACATAATTGGGGAAAATAATATTTATAAAGCAGACATAGATAGACTGATGAAGATTAATAACAGCATAGGACCGTTACCCTTTACAGATACTATAGAAGCAAGCATTAGGACGACCAATGATAATCCGGTTTATGTTAAACAATATCCATATCCCATAGCAGATAACGAATTCGTAAACAAAGAAATACAGAAACTCTTACATGACAATATAATAGAAAAAAGCCATAGTCCTTATAACAGTCCCATATGGACAGTACCTAAAAAAGGTTTGGACGAAAAAGGAAAACCAAAACGGCGCATGGTTGTTGATTTCCAAAAACTTAACGCTCACACTGTAACAGACAGATACCCCATTCCGGATGTCAACATGACAATTCAAAATTTAGGTAAAGCCAAGTACTTTACAACGTTAGATTTGGAGTCAGGTTTCCACCAAATTAAAATCAAAACAGATGATAAAGAAAAAACAGCTTTTGCTATAAATGGCGCAAAATATCATTTTAAACGAATGCCTTTCGGGCTCAAAAATGCACCAAGCATATTTCAGAGATGCGTGGACGACATTTTGAGAGACTTTGTAGGTAAATTCGTACACGTTTACATTGATGACGTATTGATATATTCTTCATCTGAGGAAGAACATATACAGCACATAAGTCAAGTATTCGACGTACTCAATAAAGCCACATTAAAAATATCTGATGAGAAAAGTAAGTTTTTTCAAGAAGAAGTAGAATACTTAGGTCACATAATCAGACATGGTAGAATCACTACGAACCCTGAGAAAATAGCAGCTATAGAAAATTTTCCAGTCCCACAAACGGTAAAGGATTTGAGAGGATTTTTAGGTCTTACAGGTTACTATCGTAAGTTTATAAAAGGATACGCAAGCATAGCCAAGCCCCTGACATTATATTTACGAGGAGATAACGGTAAAGTAAACAAAAAACAAAGTAAAAATATTAAGTTAAATCTGAATGATTCAGCATTAGAAGCGATTAGAATTTTAAAAAATTATTTGAAAGAACAAGTCGAACTTTTTCAACCGGATTATAGTAAACCATTCGAGCTTACTACAGATGCATCCAACATAGCTATTGGAGCCGTACTAAGTCAGAATAAGCAACCTATACACTTCTTGTCAAGAACACTGAGTAAGACAGAAGAGAACTATAGCACAAACGAGAAAGAGCTATTAGCGATCATATGGTCCTTACAAAAACTCAGAAACTACATATATGGTATAGCAGACTTAACCATATATACCGATCACCAGAGCCTTATATATTCGGTATCAGAAAAAAATCCCAACACAAAGCTGAAACGTTGGAAGGGAATCATTGAAGACTTTGGAGCAAAATTAGTTTATAAACCAGGAAACCTAAATCTTGTAGCTGACGCATTATCACGTCAACGCATAAATACTTCTACCATAGAAACAGCACATTCAGCTGAAAGTTCTTCTAATGATATAATAAAAACTGTGAATCAGCCTTTTAATGCATACACTGCACAGTTCGAACTTATTGAAGATATAACAAATAATATCGAAACACAAATCTATTTTGGTAACAAAATAAGACTCATAATAAAGTTTAAGGACAAAGACTCTTTACTAAGGCAGATGAAAGAAGTTATACAACCCCAAAAGATTGTAGCTTTGCATACGAAATTTGAAAACATATACAAATATGGTGAAAACATAAAAAAAGAATTCCCACTAGTAAGATTTATATTCACACCAAGAAAACTTCAAGACGTGACAAATTTGGAGGAACAACTAAAACTTGTAAGGGTAACTCACGAAAGAGCACACCGAGGGTTACGTAACAATATACAAGAAATTGTCAAAATCATCTAAGTAAAAACATTTGTGAAATTAACTTTGAAGAAGAAAATTGTCTTATTCCACTTTTAAAGAATATAACTTCAAAATGCAACATTAAACAAGAATACGATTACGACTTAGAAATTGAATCCGGTGTTATGTTATTAAGCGGTAAGCATAAGCTAAATAATCAAACAATTAATGGTATAAACTTAGTTACTTATGAAAATACTATAAATCTAGATGATAAAATATACAAAAACATGCATAAGCAAATTAAAGAAGTTATATTAAGAAATCATAATTCAGAGTCTTACATCGACCAAATAATTAAAGAAGATACAATATACAAATTCGATAACATAGATACTTTAAAAAAACTAATTATTCCTTTTGAAGAAAAACCGATATTATCAACTATATACACAATTGTAACACTGATTGTTATTTTAGCATTTACGTACGTAATGATAAAAACTATACAATGTATAACAGATCGTCAAAAACAAAAAAAGATTGACGCATATAACAAAACTTATGAAAGAGAGATGTTAAAAATAGCGTCGAAAAATCGGGACGATTTCGTTTAACAAGGGGGGGAGTTAAGTATCCATAGCAAAACATATTGAGAAAAAAGATAACATTATTTGTATTCAATGATATCTTTAGTCTCTAGTACAGTCTTGCACACAACGCTACAATGATAACATATGTAAAAGAGATAATATCGTTTGTATACAATGTTGGAATATTATCTCTTCTTCATTATCAAGCAAGACGATTGTACGCTTGGGTCTCCTTGTAGATAGATAAGAAAAGTATATAAATACGACTGTATGATGAATTTATCGATAGTCTTATTGTAACTACATAGTAGCCTTAAGCTCCTTTTAGAATTAGTAAAAAGTATTTCAATAATAAAGGACATAGTTCCAAATAAATATTGTTTAATTTTAAAAGTAAGAACCAAGTGTTTTAATTCGCGCTTCAAGCGGGTAATGCAAGACGACTTTTGACGGTCATGCCTTTGTCGGATTGGTTGGATACCGGGAGTGGCCGTGTGGTCTCTGCCAAGCGATTGATGGCTTGCACGTACAAGTAGTTGGCGTTTATTGTGCGATAGAGGCATACATACTCTGCCCTACTCGTGGCTAAACTGGCTTTTTGCGATTACATACTTATTTTGTTTGGCCAAATCGATTTTTTTTCGGTCAGCTCCTGTGCCATGAAGTGGACAATTAAATTATGTTATTCAATTAACGGCAATTAAATGCAGAGATTTATGCGTTCAAGTGGTAAATTACCGCACTTTGGTTAGAGAGTATTTTTTAACCTATAAAGTGAAAATCGTAAGAGGTCGCAGTCGTAGCTACGTAATGAGAGCATTATCACAACTATATCACAGCTTATGCATACAAGTTGGCATTTATGTAGTTAACTTTTAGTGAGTAGTGACGAGGACTACTTGTTTTCTTCAAGCTGGAATAGAAACTAAATATGATCAGGGCTTAGTAATGAGTTGAAACAAGTCCACACATTTTAATTTAATTTTTGAAGTGAATACTGCGTTGGGCATTTTTGAGATGGGGTAAAACCATTGAACTCGCGACACCAATGTTCTGTTACCAATGTTCCGGCACCAGTGTTCGCGTTGCCAACCACTTTTGACGAAAAAATGCTTAACTTGAAAAAAAAACCTTTTTCAATAATAATGCCAACAATTTTTTTTTGTTGGTAAAGTGGAACAATAAATCAAAAATTAAACACAAATATAAAAAAAATAAACATAAATAATTTTTATTTATACAACAAACAGCTTTCAAATTTGTTTCCAATTTCATTTCACTTTACTGGAAGTGGAAGCTGGAATTATTTTTAAGGAATGTCGGATAGGGTGTTGGGAAAATGGTCAGAGTTTGAAGGTGGAACTACATTCTTTAAGACCGATTTTACATATTTTTTTTTTACAAACATTTTTTAAGTAGGTACATATGTTTAAAATGTTAATGTTCAGTCAAAAAAAAACTAAAAACGTATTTAAAATAAAAAAAAATGCCTTTTTGGAAAAAAAAAACAAGCGTTAAAGCCTTAACTAATGAAATTATGCCTAAAAGGCTGCCTCTATATATAAGTAAGAAAAAAGAGAAAGAAAGAGAAAAAGACAGGTAATTAACTCATCTGATGATGAAGTAGAAGAAGAAAGAAATCGAAGTGTGGGGGGGTATGGTAATGCTTTCAGTGGTGCTGCTATCATAAACTAAGTATTTAATAGACCGCCATCAAGCCAATAATTCCAGCTTCCAGTGGGTGGAATGAAATTAGAAAAAAATTTGAAAGCTGTTTATTTTTTCTATATTTGTGTTTAATCTTTGATTTATTGTTCCAGTTTACCTTCAAAATATTTAAGGCTTTTTTTTTATTGAAAAAGGCATCTTTTTTTTTTGAAGTTAGGCATTTTTCCTTTAAAAGTGGCAAGCTGCCGCCAGCTCAGACAACTTGAGAGAATTTGCCTACAAGCTGTTTTCCGTGTTACTAAGTGGGAAAGTGTATGTGCCATGTTAAAGTAAATTAGCCGCACGCATACACTTGCACATAGTAACCTGACAGTTTTATTGGCTTTTTTTTTATTACACCTCCTGCCATTAAGAATTTTTTTTTTGCTGCTACACATGCATTCACAGATTCACAATTTAAGAGAGAATTTTATTTTCAAGGTCATTTCTATTTTCTAACTTAATGGCAAACTCAGTTTTTCTCTGTATTATCGTAAAATGGATTCTTGAAAAAAGTCATTTTTAAAAAATTTAATTTTCTTTAGTTAACCCCAAAAACGGCAATAACGATTTTGACTCAAATGCAAACTCAGATTAAAATTGATGCTTTCAAAATTATTGCGTCCTTAATTTTCAATTCGAATCACCAAAAACGCTATTTTTAAGAACTACTAATATCTCGAAAACCCCGTTTTCGATAAAACTTTAAAAACCAAGTAATGCTTACATCCCGAACAATAACCTTTACTCGGTTTTCAGTACTGTATTGTCTGCCAAATTTTACAAAAACCGCTGCAACGGTTTTGATCAAAATACATATTAAAGATAATATAATTATTTTAAATAAGATCCCGTACCTACTTAGTTTTTCTCCAAAAATTCAAACATATCAATTTCGGAAATATTTCTCAAAAATAACTACAAAAATTCCGATCTGTAGTATCCACATATTATTGGTATAACTTTGAAATAATAACAACGCCCCTACTTCCAATGAAACTCCAATCCAACAGCTACGTATTATTATTTTTATTATTATTTTTAGCAAATATTACCAACTTATAACGTTTTTCAACCATATTGAATATGCACCCTAAAAATATTTCCAACAACTTGGAGCTTACACAATCAGCAACTCCTAATTCAATTACATTAAATCTTTGGATGAACGAGAAAGTTACGTTCGACCCAGTCATGCACTTTATTTTTGTAGTTGCTAGTTTTACGAGTGGAGGAACCCCACAATTTCGTGCCACATCCGATTGTCTTATTTGAGACGCTTCCTCACGACCTTACATCTGTTTCACAAAATCTTATTAATTTTCCGCAGCAAATGGATAGATATTTTATCTTGTCTATGCTGTGATAGTTTGTCCTGCAAGGTCTATCTTTTGTGGTTGATGGTCAATAACTGCCGATATGGAGAAAACGTTTGCTGCTTTGCCAAGTATATGCGTTCAGAGCTAGTTTATAACTTCCAATCCTTTCAAGGAAGAATGGTTCGATTGTTTCTACTTTTAACAATCACGCGTGTTTTGAAGCGTTTTTTCATCCTCTTTTAAGGCGTTTTTGGGCGCGTATTTTGACGCATTCTTCACGCCTTTTTTTAGACTTTTTTCACGCGTTTTTCGACTCGAGGGTAGGTGCGTCTTTTGACGCGTTTTTTCACTCGTACTTGCCGAGTTTTTTTGACGCGTTTTTTTGAAATATTAACACACGAAAGATCATTGTATGCGAGTGTGCAATCATAAGTGACGTACGGTGCCCAGAAATAAGGTAGATGGAAATAATGTCGATCGACTTTATTTCCATAAAGTATTGGAAGTAATGTCGAATTGCGTCATTTTCCATGTTCGATTTTATTTCCATAATGAAAGAGTAATTATGTAGAATATGAGAATGGCAATAGAATAGAAAAGAAAAATAATTTATGTTTGGCAATAATGTAGAAATTCTTTTGGAAATAAATGCGAAAGCTGAAATCACATATAAATAGGTAATAACGTAGAAAAATGTTTGGAAATAAAATCGAAATTCAGGATAATGCAACTGATAAAAACCATGAACACAAATGAGGCACAAAAAAAATATACTTCTCTTTGTAAATGCCGTTGTTCTATCAGAGCTTATCAAAGTTTGGCTGCATTTACAGTTACCAAAATCTTGGCGTTAGTTTATTTTGGCTCGATGTTTTATTATTTATGCAGTTTTTGAAGCGACAACAAGTACCTATGTACATATAAAATTGGAACCACTTCCAAGTTAAAATATTATGGCTGAAAAACTGAAGTGCTTGATCGTGAACTGATCGTATATGAATTTATTCCAGGTATGAGAAAAAATAGCAAACTGGTTTTCACAGCATCAACTAACCAAATCTATAAAAAAAATAAAGTTTCGAGTAATTTGAAATATTATGTGTGTTATAAAAAGGATTGTCGTGCTACGGTAGTTGTTGACTTTAACAATGATTGCTTATGTCAAAACCTAATAATAATTATCTTATAGTAGAGATTTCCATTGTTTTTTAGTACTGTTTGATTGATAATAAGCCTATGATAAGAAGGAGCGGAGAAAATATCGTGCTACAAGACCCTGAACAGGACTACCAGCTCTTTAGAGGGATTCAATAGCATATTATCCACCAAATTAGCTAAACGAGGCAATTTATTTAAATTTCTTGATATATTATAAGATTAAGACTTCAGCAAGCCCAGCGATTTTCTGAAATCTTTGGATGGATGTGTTCAAATGTAAGAAACAACGAAAAAAAAAAACATGTGATCGTCATTTTGTCATTAACAGAACACTACAGAATTTGGATGACAGAAGAATTTCATTAGTTGACTTCTTTAATCAGTTGACTCAGAAAGAAGCTTTTATCATAGCAACAAAGAGTAATGATTTCTATCATGAGTAACATGTACCTTACGTAAGAACTCAGAATTTGATATTCAAAGACAGCAGTGATTTTTGAGGGTACAAATATAAATATATGCAGTGTTTATCTTAACTTGTAAATTGAAATATATTATGTTCTTCTGAATTTATTTTTCATTTTGTTTATATAAATGTAAAATAGCGTTTTTGTATTTGGAAATAAAGCTGAATATTGCTGGCAATAAAGTCGAAAATGAATTTTTAAGTTGGGAAATAAAGTCGATTATTGAAACTTAGCTTTAATTGATTAAAATGATTATTGAACTAGTCAACATTATTACTCTTTTTATGCCGATATATAATTCGAAACAAAATCGAACATGGAAACTGACGCAATTCGACATTACTTCCAATACTTTATGGAAATAAGGTCGATCGACATTATTTCCATCTACCCTATTTCACGGCACCGTGACGTACGTATCAGTCGCTCTGCACGTCGATTGAGGTTCCATTAATCTTAATCATCTTTCGCACGATGGGTGGCTCTTACTACGCGATCTGGTTCGTAAACTGTCTTGTTCATTTTGATGTGATTCATTTTGAAGTTCTGAAATGTCCATCTTCGTACCAAAATTCACCTTCTTCACCACCGTATAGCGATTAGTTTCATTAGACTAAACATTTTCAGCATTCTTTTTTTACATCAAATGACTATATTTCTTTTTTCCTGTCGCGGCTTAGGGAAGTCAAATTTCTTTTGGCAGAACACTCGCAATAAATCCGCCGTCCGTCGCACCTGTTATAGCAGTGCTGTGCTATGTCACTCATTTATTTTTCGCTCGTCAATGGAATCAAAATCGTTGACATAAATACTTAAATAGGTATTAAAAAGCAATTTCTGCTCATCAGGCTCTTTTGAATTTGACTGTATGAGGAACGAATACAAAAACTCCAATCAACCAAATTGAAGCCATGCCGCACTACAATCGACCACGAAATAGGTATGTAAACACGCTCTTTACAACTTCCACTTATTTGATCGACACAATAAAACGATCATTACCACTAAGCCTGCATGTAAGAGACGCGATGACATGTGTCCAAGCCGCGGAGTGCGATAAACATCTTCACCACCATTTGGCTGTTTCATGTTTTATTGGTTTTAAATTGCCGCACAGTTACATCATCATAAAGGTCGATGAGCCCACTGCTGAGCGACGACGGAGAAATAAAATTGCGTAACAAAATTAGGGCTTCAAGAAAAACACTCAATCAGAACACGCTCCTTCAAATGTCAGGATAGGAAAGGACATTCTCGAAGTGGTATTTTCCCGTCCAACCACTGAGAGCCTAATTGAGTTTCAGTTGCAATTTTCTACTTGTCCGCGGCGATTGAGTCCTGTCCAGAAAATGGCACATCACCAATAACTGTGATGTACAAAGTGCCTCGAAACAAACCCCCCCCCCCCCGATTCGACAACAAATCGAATAAATGTTTCATCTTGAATCGATTCTGTTATGAGTATGGGGCTACGATTGAAACGAAAATTGCTTCATTTATTTATTTCGCCCTTATCCAGTCGGCCACCCGGACTTGCCCCCCGGTCAAGCTGAGGATGAGCGGACTGGCGAATAGAAAATTCATAGAATTATTAAGGTCGCTTCCGTTAATTGAAAACCAGTCGAGTGGGCGAGCTTGTTTCATTTATTGGTAAACAAAAAAAGAAAAAAAAACAGTAAAAACTTAACAAGTAAAAATTCTTAAGACTTAATATCCATAATGAGCTCCGAATCCGTCAAAGGTGACATGAGCAACAGCGGCAGCTGGAGAGTAACTGATGGCCTTGCTGGAGTAAGCCGACACAGTTGGGTCAACATGGCTGACATAAGTGCTGGCTGTGGGCTGGTCATGGGCGTAGACAGCTGGAGCGGCATGCGAATAGACTGCTGGAGCAGCATGAGAGTATACAGCAGGAGCGGCATGGGAGTACACAGCTGGAGCGGCATGAGCGTAGACAGCTGGAGCGGCATGGGAGTAGGCAGCTGGAGCGGCATGAGAGTACACAGCTGAAGCGGAATGAGCGTAGACAGCTGATGGGGCGGCATGGGAGTAGACAGCTGGGGCGGCATGGGCGTAGACAGCTGGAGCGGCATGAGCAACGACAGTTTGTGGAGCAGCATAGGTGATAGTCTTAGCTAAGGCTGGAGTGTAAACGTTGTTGTTGATGCGGGTGTCGGTCTTACGAACGCTCGAGTATGGAGTATCCACAGCCTTGGAGTACTGGGACACGGTTCCGGCATAAGAGCGGACCACATTCTGCTGTGTGGAACCGACAGCGTCCAACGATGGATTGGCAACGGCGTAATGAGCCAAAGGAGCGGAATACGCAACCGCGACGGGAGCAAGTCCAGCATTGGCAACAGCCAAGACAGCGCAGAGTACGACGAATTTGAATGCCATTTTATTGAGAGAAGAGTTTGTAAGTTGATTGCTGTCCTGTGAACTGTGCAAGTGAAACTGATACTGATTGTCTTTTTGGCAAACGTTTTTATACTTTATGACATTATGTGACTGTAGGCACAGGCCTGTTCCTTTTGAATAATTGGCCCACAGCATCCGACTGAGGCCCTTCTACCCGCACCGGCTAATCTACTTCAATGGCAGTGACCATTAATAATTGTGCGAGGTACTTTCGATTTCTGTTACGAGTTTTTTCTTCTCATATTCGCTGCTCTCTTTCTTCTTCCATTCTGCACCGTGAGGTTAAACACCGAGTGGAGGTATGGATACAGGGCGGTGGAACTGTTAAACGAATTATCTTAAAAAAGTTCAACCAAATTATATTGATGGAGTCTTAAGATGTTGGTCGGGTTTTTTTGACCAAACAAGTTATTAATAGGAACCAATATCCAGAAATTTATTCTCAATGTCCTGCGTATACCAGACACAAGGTTTGCGGGTGTTGGATGTTTAATAACACCTTCCATATAAGAAGGAGAAGGTGAGTCATCTCATAGATATGCCCTGGCCAACTCTATTTGGTCTACTTAAAAATGATCGGCGAGTAGTTGTATTGCTTTACTATTGGCAGCAGCTAAATGAGATAAGCAAAGATGCTTGCAAATCAGTTCGTTGTAAGGAAAGGAAACTCATCGTTTTAACCATCAGATATACAACTCACAGCATTTTCTAGGCAGACTGTGCCGCTAATCAAAGTGGACTTACTCCTCTGTCGCGATTCAGAAACAACATCCAGTCAGTGCTGCCAGATTGGTATTTGGCTTTGTTGTATTTTGGGCTATATTTTTATTTAAAAAACGATAGAAATTTCTTGAATAAGCGCCCAACACAATTTGGGGCTATATGCAGATTTTGTTTGTTTTATTCCTTCACAAAACTACAAAAAATAAATATTTTTTTGAACAAGCCCACACGTTTATAACTTGGCAGCACTTTTTCAGTCAAACGACATCGAGCAGTCGTTCAACTTGCAGGCACACCAAAAAATTATTTTTCAGGCCTTTTGATTTGACACAATTTTCAACGATTTTTGGGCCCAATGTTGCCGTGTGTAACAATTTTTTTCAAAAAGTGTAACAAATGGAAAAAAAATGTAACAAATTGAAAAAAAAATGAAATAAAACATCGTTTTTGAACTCAAAAAATCTAGATTTCAATTTCTATTTCACAAACTTTATTTACCACGAGATGTAGAAAATTGTCAACGGCGACGTGGCGAGACAGAAAAATATTGTTGTACATATTTTCTCGTTTCCTCCCATTCCCACTCGCTGTTTGACGTTTTGCACAACTTGTGCTCTGTGTAAACAAATACATTGACAGAAATTGGTAGTAGTTTGTTCGAAAGCAAAAAGTGCTGCCAGTTCAACTTTTCAATTATTTACTTGTTAACGAGAAAAACAAAAAAAGATTTTAATGGGAAAAAGTGTAACAAAGCGAAAAATGTTACTTTTTTTTGTAACAAAATTGTAAAATAACTAAAAAGTGTAACACTTTTGTTACACTAAGGGGTATAATTTCAAAACTCTTCTATTCCACTTTTATTCAAAAATGAGTTAAATATGAGAAAGTTTTCTTTAGAAGGGCCCTCATCTAAGTATTTAATTAAAATTTTTCAAAACATGTTACTTTAGAGTACTTAAAATGTGAAGTTTTTTCAAAGCTACACTATTCCACTCAGTCGTTTAATTCAAAACTCATTTATTCCCATATAAACTCATGTATTCCAATGACATTAAAAAAGGAGGGAATTTTTGTTATTTTGAGAATATTCATTGTTAAACTAATTTAGTGTTGCAATAATTCTTGTGAAGGAAACAATCTTTGGTAAGCTCGCAGATAAAATAATTTTTTATAAGTTTATTTTTATTTAATATTTAAATATATTGTATTAACAGATCATGGAGCCATCTGAATTCGTGAACGAAGTTCCATTAGGAAAAGGTCGAAAAAAAGTTAGCATTTTCTCAGCCAAAAAAGTTGAAGAGAGGAATAAAAAGTAAGACATGATTTCTTTACATTCATTAAATCAGTATTAATACCCCTAACTATTTTTATAGATATTCTCCAAAAGAACTTCCACAGATTCCACACTGCAACCATAGAGGTAATAAGTTTAACTGCCAACGTATTGGGCCGTCAGACTTATGGATGAACATCTTGATATAGATCCTGAAACAAGTCAAGTTTGTGAAGAACAAGATGAAATCAAAGATCTTCGTATATAAGACTTTAAACTATTTAATTTAATTTAATTTGTATGTTCCTTAAATACTTCGGTATAAAGACTGAAACTTTTGAAGTTATTTTTTTATTTGTTTTTTTGTTCCTGTTTTTGTTTAAGTAATATAAAAATTAATAATATTTTTTATTATCCAGTTTTGAAGACTATTGATATTTTATGTTTTTAGTTAAGTTTTTTTTTTCATATTTAAAATTTTCTTTTAAATAAAACAAAATGAATTATATCGATAAAAAAGTTTTCTTTCTTTTCAATACTCCTCTATTCCTAAATAGGTTGAATCAAAAGTCAACAATTCCAATCGTAATTTTTCAAACTCTTCTTTTCCATATTAAATTGATTTTTTATAATTTTTAGGTTTACCTTATAGGTTCAAAACCATAAGAAATAGGTAAAGATCATTTCAAACTTGCAATGTAGCCTTCAAACCAATCGCTTATATCATTTTAGTAGCTTTTAACAGTTTTTTTCGTTTTACTCAAAATTCCCAAAAGTGGAAAAGAAGAGTTTTGAAATTATACCCCTCTATCATTATGGCAACGCTGGGACTTAACCTACTTGGCCAGCCATTAAATGTTCTCTGAAAACTGTCTTGTCTACAGAACAAGCCAACTCTGGAGCTCCCTGCTTATAGACATATTTACAGAAGACTGCAACTTACAACAATTTAAGTGTAGGGGTAGCAACTATCCGCAAGACTTTTGTGGTGCTGTTGAAGGGATATAGGTTTAAAAATTTACCGACATAAGTACTTTTTCCCAAAAATTAAACCTACCCAACCTGTCCTATTGGCTGCCATTTTTTTTCAAGCCTTGTGGTGGGACTACCTTGTTGTTTTATCCAGGTCTAAGAGCATCTGCATATTCCTTTTCTCTGAGTACAACTCCAAACTTGAACGATACAAACAAAAGGCCAATTGTTATACTGAACGCCTTAATCAGTTAAGCGAAGTAAAATATAATCTTCAGCACCTAGTTGGAACAACTACAATCCTTTAAGCACTTTCTCGATTCGCACTAAGTATTTATTCCAAGTATACTTACAGAGCATCAGTTCATATTGCCACTTTTATAGTCATGACCTCATGACAGCACTAGTGTTTTTTTCATTGAAATAATGAATTAAATTATAATTAAAATTAAAACTAAATTAAATACCTCGCACTCACTTTTAGCGAACTGGAACTAAGAGAACTGTGAATCAAACCAAAATTCGAGATACACATAAAATACACAAAATATACCTGCTTATATTTATTTATATTTACTACTTAAAATATGTGGACTCAGTGGTTAATGTGCGGCAGACTGATCGAGGGGCCTCAGGTTCAATCCCCGGAAAAACATAAAGTTCATGTTTTACACAGCGAACTTCTGACAAACTTCCGCGAGTGTAACTGTCATAAAAAATCCTCCGCCGTTCCAACCCTGCATAAAATAGTAGATCTCTTTCGTTCGTCGCAAAAAAAAAAAAAACAAATGGTTGTGAGAAGATAGCCCTTAGGTACGCTTCTTATTTGTTTTATACGAATTCAGTACAAATTATACTCTGAATCTGAACTGTTTTATTGAGCATTTGTATCGCTACTTTGTTTTGCTTCAGTTTGTCTCGAAAGGTATATAGGTTCAATTATTACTCAAAACTACTATTTATCAATTTAAATAAGTACAGTAAAATATGTTTAATGAAGCAATAGAAAATTAGGAAGCTTAAAACCCCAATTTCTAATTATTTCATTACAGTTCTGATCTCTCTGTTTAAGAAGTACTGTGCATAGGTACATGAAAATTTAAAGTATATCCAGTAAGCTTTGGTTTCAAATACGACAGTTACAATTTTTAATATAATTCATAATGATATACCTAAATACATATTAAGATCTCAACATAATGACGGTTGCATTTTTTTGTATGATAAAATATAGCAAAAGTTTCTATAAAACCTAAATTTTGTTATTTGCGTTTTATTCGTTTTCTTGAAAATTACTGTAGATAACAACGATGAAACGTTTTCGTGCGCACGATTGATTTGCCCTATCTTACACAAGCAAATTTTTCGTGCACACGAAAACGTTTAAATGTTTCGCCTTACAGAATGCCGGCCCAGTTTTGATAAAAAGTTATATTTCCTTTAACAAAAGTATTTCTAATAAAACCGTTTACTAGGTGGTACTCTTTATTTTTGAAAAACCAACATTGCATTCTGTAATAAACAAAGCGAAACGAAAATTTCGCGTTGCAAAAAACGAAAGAAGTCACTCGAAAACGTAAATTTGATTCTTGTAGCTCCTTCCATTTTGCACATAAGTAGCAGTATCTTTTAGTTTTAGAATCACTCTCATAATTTGGGGAACTTATATGAATTTATTTGCAAAAATTAGCCATGATCAGAATATCCATATTAAAGTTGTAATACAGTGCAAACCATGATTGCGCCATGAATGTCTCCTTCTTTTAACTCCTTACCTACTTCTTGTTTAGCAATTATCAAAAAAAAATTGAAAACGTCAATGAAGAAGCTTTCGCTGCTTTCCTTTTTACGCTTATAGTCAAAAACGATAGAACGTTTTCGTCTTACGGAATCCCACCCCAGCATTAAACTCAATTCCTCCTCACTCAAACGAACTGGCTGTATAGTTTGGCTAGACAGCTTTAAGAGTTTGAATAAGAGCTTACTCACAGCGACGCCGTCGTGCACTTTACGTTCATGAGTAGTTAGCAACTTTCTATGTAGGTAAATAAAAAAAAAGTACAACTCCATTCAAATTCATCGCCAGCCTGTACAGTGCGCACGCAGCGTCTTTATCGCAGCCACAGATTTTGATTGATCGCCGCCTTGACGCTTTTGACCAAACGAAATAGCATAAAAGAATCTGGAACTAAGACCTTTTGCTGGTATTACCGCACAGGTGGACGACCAAACCGAAGAAAACGCAAAACTAAAGGGAAACGTGAAAGCAACAAAAATTTACTTTGGCTCAATGGAATATCGGTCAGGAGAACTGGTTGCTGATGCGAGAGTGCGGTTGGGATTCGGCAAGGTCAGTTCCTTTCGGTCGGCATCGTTTGTTCACACGACCATGGTTCTGGGTCAGCAGGCTTGTGTTATTTTTTGTGTTTTCTTTTTGTCTGACAGAGCATCTTACCAAATTGACTACCTAGTCTTCACCGAGCGAAGAATTATCGCAAAATGTTTCATTTAGCCACTTGTTGCCTTAGTTTAGAGGCCACTGCAGTTGGGTGTCTGTTCTGTGAAAGTAATTCTGGTCGGAACCTGTTGCACGGTGGTCGATATTCAAGAGGGATATGCTCGATTTAACGTCAGTGTTTTCATGTCGATACGAGAACACGACCGAATAAAGCCATGCTTTTCTTGGTTTTGGCCAATTGGTGTCCAAAAAACTTTTCGATCTTCAATATAACTTCTGTCAAACCAATACAAATTCGCCTCACGCTGGTACAACATGTTTTGTTTACCCAAATGCTTTTGATAGTACACCACAGACGGTCAGTTTTACTTGGAATACTACGCGCATCATGCTGCAATTTCAATATTGATAGGGACTGTCACTATGTGCTTTTTTTTATTGTCCAACAGGTCATTTGCGGACTTTAGTGGAACTCACCTGGACCTTTTCTAATAAAAAAAAAGTCACACATTCAGCAGTTCGTTTAAAAACACCGAGAGGTACAGAATCTTTTACAAGACATCCTCATTGAAGGCAACAAAAAAATAAGAAACTCCTCCCATTATCGGAATTCCTTTCCAAAGTCGAGAATTCATTTTTCACTTAGTGTGACAAATTCTGACACCACCACGGTGTCCTCACAATACAAGGGTAACAAGAGAGGGATTTTTCAATTAAGTTCCACCCACGCTATGCTGCTCCCGCTCCCATTGTCCATGATGTTCATTGCTCACCCGGGGTGCAAATTAATATCAATTTGCTAAGTATTCACTTCCCAATGAAGAAGGACGAGACGTACTTCTCAGTCTCCCTACAAAAACAAAAAAAAAATACATCCAAGAGTAACTGAAATAAATATTCATCAACCCAACGGACAGACCGAATGAAAATAAAAGAACTTTGGGAGAAAATAAAAATGAAAATCTCTCGCAATCGGAAAGCGCGCAAAAGGAGAAAAACTTTTTCCATTTTTGAAACTTTATTGAGCCGCGGGGTAGTTCACCCCCAATAAAATTATTCCATTTTGGCATATTTCACGCCTCAATACGCGCGCAATTTAATGGAAAAATCCACTCCTGACAGAAGTTAGTAATGTAACTTGTTTCTCTTTGGGTACTAATGCGTATGGAGTAGTGATTTTGGAATTTATGATAGCGCATCGAAGTGGGAAACAAAAAAGAACCAAAGGGGCGGGGAAACTCTTTGATTTACCTTTTTTCTGGAAGAAAACTTTCTACTGTGCTGCTTTTTGCGAGCATGAGTCATTCATAATTGGGAGATGATACTTTTGGAGGGCGTAAGAGACCGTCAAATGCATTTGTGAATTGTAGAAACATGAACAGCAATAAATAAAAGGCTGCAGTCATCGGGACAGTTGAAAAAAAAAAACAGAGCGGAAAAACGCCTTCAATAACCTGTCAAAAAAATGCTATAATCACTTAAAATGGTCGAAAGTGATAGCCAAAATGAGTCCCAAAACGATGTCAACAATAGCTGTTTTTTATTATCAGCTATGATCCATATAGATCATCGATTTACATGCACCTACAACAACAGCACATGATCCTGCTTCTCATCGAGATCACGAATCATGATCTGAAAATTATTTCTACTATTTCCGACTAGGTGGCTTGTTTTATTTTTAAATGTTGGTGTGCCTGTAAACGATAGCCACACAATCGCGCTGTCAGTCTAAAAAATGGAACACAAAAAATCAATTGATTTTTTTCGCATTCGCATCCGTTTTCCGAGTTTTTTAGTTTTTTCTCGTTCTATAAGGTATGTCCAGACCAGCGAAACATTTGATAAACAATTAAATACCTTTTCCATATTTATTTCCAAAACACTTATTAAACAAAACAATTTTTATGGAATGTTTAAAAATGTTTTGCTGGTTTGGATCTGGACACCAAAAAAACGTTTATGAAATGTTTCACAGTTACCCAATCGTGATAGAAAATAATTTTTGTTTTACAAGTTTCCCTGCAGAAAGTGAGCGCTGTTTTTCGATTATTACTTCTTTTTAAATAAAATAAAAATGCCGAGACCAAAATTAGAAAAATAAAAACTTTACTCGTTGCTAATAATCCCACCACATTATTTTCTTCTAATCCAAAACAGGATAAAGTTGAAACATTTCATAAACCTTTACCCCCGTATAAATAAGAAAATAGGCAAAATGTAATTTAGCTAGTAGACGTCAGATAGCATACAAAAATTTGACGTAACTGCTGAGTAACGAGTTGATAACTTTTACGCAGTGTTTATTAATACATAAATATATAAATAAAAATAAATTTCAGAAATCTTTTATAAATGTTTATAAAATCTATCCGATTTGCTTCAGAAACATTTCATAAACATTTCTGAAATATTTCGGTGGTCTGGACACACCTTAATATGCCAAGATAAACTCGAGCGTTAGCACCAAAATATTGTGGTTCATATTTGAACATAAAATACTAAATTTGTTTCACAAAAAATATATTTGAAAAGAAAAATTATGCAAATTTGATTCAAATATGGTAACACCCCCGACTTTGCAAGTGAAATGACATGTGCCTTGTGTGACGTCACGTTGAGAAGAATATTTGCAAGATGGCTGGTGGCAATATGAAGTTTGAAATACCCTGTGTTATCTGTTTTGCTTTTGAAAGCAACTGTTGCCACAATTCCAAAATTAAACTTTTCAATGATCCGTTCTGTTTTATTTTCGTGATCTGATCCGAATCAGATCACGCTGATAATAAAAAACAGCTAATATACTATTCCAAAAAGGACTACTCGTCGTAATTAAAATGGAGGTTTAGTGTTCATTATCAGTCCAAATTGAGCAAGTAGACATCTTCAGTGCAACATGAAATGTTAGCCTGATTATTTACTTGTTAAAAATAACTCGTATGTTTTCTGAGCATTAACTAAATTAAACGAAAAAAGTTGAATATTAAATCTATGGAGTTTGATCAAAACGACACAAGTCCTCAATCGTAGTTTTGAGATAAATGAGTTTTAAAGTTCAAAAGTTTCTTCTAAATCCAGTTTAACATATCGAGGTAATACTGCAATGCAAAAATAATATAAATTATTAGATGTACAATAACCAATAACTAAAATAAAAAATTGTAAAGAGATGTTTAAATGGAGATATGCTGTTTTGACCAAACGCTATTTTGATATTTTTCTCAACGGGGTGAGATAAGATTCAGATTGAAATTAAATTTAATAACAAGTTTTAAGAAAAACAAAGGAATTTATTTAAGTTTAACAACAAAAAAAAAAACAGGAGAAAAACAGGAATAGTATTTAAAACCAAAATGTAAAATAGACATTTTAAATGTATGGAAGTCAACTGCGAAAGAATATCCACAATATTATCACGGTTACTTTGCCAAAGCAACAATATTGAACGGGTGGCAACAAAGCAACAGTTGAGTTACATGTTGTTTAGACCACACTTCTGTTGGCTCAAAACAACACATGTGCAGTTATGTCCTTTTGATCAATCACGATTTTTTAAATACTTGGAATGTGTGTTTAGGAGCACTCAATAACTTTGGATTCGGGTAACTGAAACTTATGCTATTAATTTTAATTTTAAGAATACCACAAATGTACACCCATTTATTACCCCGAAGGAGAGCTGCAATCAATACAAAATCACTTTTGAATTTGATAAAATAACCTCATCATATACACAGGATAGAAAGATGAATGGAAGTTTTAAATACTCATGGAACTATTGCCTAAAACGGGTTTTGAAACTTCTTTCTTATTACATCGAAATTATGATTAAGTGTGCCGACAAGTTAAACGAAGTAAATTCAAAATAAACAATAATTTCAGAGAAATTCGCACACATTCAATAAGAAAACTTGTTTTAAGGTTAATCTAATGAAGCGTGATAGTTAATATACATATATTTAGCAAAGATTCAACGTGAGTTAACCGATGAAGAACAGCAAGCGCTTGCTGATTATTTCGACAGAGATATCGGCGAAAATGAGCTAGAAAAAAGCTTACGACCTTACAAGATCCAGCAGGATGTGCAAGAATTAAAGCCGCGAGACCATGCAATGCGTCGTGATTTTGGTGTATGGGCCGAAAATGAGATTGATATCGATGCTGATTTTCATCGCAAAATTTTGTTCATTGATGAGGCTCATTTTTGGTTGAATGGCTACGTCAACAAGCTAAATTGCCGCATTTGGAGTGAAGAGAATCCACATGGGAGCCTTGAGACGCCATTACATCCACAAAAACTGACTGTTTGGTGTGCTCTAGGGGCTGGTAGAGTCATTGGGCCATACTTCTTCCGAAATGTTGCTGGAGAGTCTGTTACCGTCAATGGAGACCGGTATAGAGCCATGATAACCGACTATTTTGTTCCCGAATTGGATGGCATGAATGTGGATGAGATGTGGTTCCAACAAGACGGCGCTACATGCCACACAGCGCACGTCACAATCGATTTATTGAAGGAAACATTCGATGAGCGCATAATTTCGCGGAATGGACCTGTCAATTGGCCACCAAGATCGTATGATTTGACACCATTGGATTATTTTCTTTGGGGTCGCCTACGCCAACAAACCAGAAACGTTAGGGGACTTGGAAGCCAACATTCGTGGCGTTATTGCCGACATACAGCCCCAAATGCTCGAAAAAGTGGTTGAAAATTGGACCTCTAGACTTGGCTTTATTCGAAGCAGCCACGGCGGCCACATGCCCGAAATCATATTTAAACATTAATGGCATACAATGATCCTTCCAATAAAGCCAAATTGATGGACATTAAAACGATTTTTTTGTGTTTTATTTCAATTCGAAGTTCTATACCTCTAGAAAAAACACCCGGTATGTTTCATTTTAGTATATTTTTTATTTAGTTATCATGTCCCCATATGGTTCCAGGTGAAAAAAGGAATGAACTAAGGCAAGCACACGCAATCATCAATCCATCATAAAATATGTGTCGGCTATTAAGGAATGCTAAACAATGGTTCCGCCAGAAAATGGGAATGGAGGCAGAGGTGGTAGTGAATTAAAATCCCACACACAGGCTTTCGCTGCTTCCCACCTTCTTGCAAAAAAAAAAAAGAATCTTCGCAATTTCCAACTCTAGCGAAGTACGGAACCTTCGGTGCGCGAGTGGCACTCGCACTTGGCCGGACAACTGCAAAACAATTTTTGAATTATTTGAAAAATTTAAAATAAAAATCCGCAGTTTGTCTGATTTCTGAAAGGTTTAATCCTCCTTATTCCCTTGATAACATTGCATGTATTCTTTTTACAAAAAAATAATCATTACCTACTCAGCTGTGGTGTAAAAAATAAACACAGCTACGTACATCTTTCCCATGACATTATCTGCTGTTTACCAAAATTGGCTCAATCGGTGGACTGTCGACAAAATGTAGGTACAGAGAATAAGAAAGTTTGTATCACCTGAACTAAAATAATCCTTCGCAAACCAACAATAGTGTTGTAGACTTTCACTTCTCGAACTTCCCCAAAGTATCTATTATCAGTCAAAATCATTTTACAGCATTTGATCATTTTTGCAAACAACTTAAGCACTTTTTTTTACTGTTTACTGTGGGTGTGGCGTTATCAAAGCACCTTCATGATTTCTTACAGCATAAGTAATTGAAGTCCAGATCCATTAAGAAAGTATCACATTAACCTAGTGTACTCAAAGTCTTATAAAATATTTGCCTGTCAGTTTATTGATTTACATAATCCACAACTAATTGCCGATTACACATAATCATTCCAACCGCATATGCTGCCTGCAATAATAATTATGTTAACCACACTCGAAGCAGGATTCATTGATAAAAAAAATCGCTTTCGGCTTTCAAAAGATCACAACATACACCGCTTAAGAGCTGTTGTCAAGCGAGCGGCAAAAAAAAAACGGAGCTACATTGACTTCTCGCACACGAAGGGAAAAGTGAAATGCCAGGCCAGCACTGTTTGCGAATTCTCTTTTGCTCCTCAAGTTTAATGCGGATAATGCGAATTTTGGTAAGCAGGTAGGATGCAAAAGCACATTAAACAAAGGTCACTCAGCCTACGAAGTTATTTGTATAAATAACCCAATGAAACTGGGTTTATGTATCAGTTCCACAGCATCCACTGCTCCAATCCATTCGTAGAACAATTTCAAGTCAACACTTTTATCTCAGAAAAATGGCATTCAAATTCGTCGTACTCTGCGCTGTCTTGGCTGTTGCCAATGCTGGACTTGCTCCCGTCGCGGTTGCGTATTCCGCTCCTTTGGCTCATTACGCCGTTGCCAATCCATCGTTGGACGCAGTCGGTTCCACACAGCAGAATGTGGTCCGCTCTTATGCCGGGACCGTGTCCCAGTACTCCAAGGCTGTGGATACTCCATACTCGAGCGTCCGCAAGACCGACACCCGCATCAACAACAACGTTTACACTCCAGCCTTAGCTAAGACTATCACCTATGCTGCTCCACAAACTGTCGTTGCTCATGCCGCTCCAGCTGTCTACGCCCATGCCGCCCCAGCTGTCTACTCCCATGCCGCCCCATCAGCTGTCTACGCTCATTCCGCTCCAGCTGTGTACTCCCATGCCGCTCCAGCTGTGTACTCCCACGCCGCTCCAGCTGTATACTCTCATGCTGCTCCAGCAGTATATGCTCACGCTCAGCCCGCAGCTCATGCCATCAGCTACTCTCCAGCTGCTTCTGTTGCTCACGTCACCTTCGAAGGACTTGGAGCCAACTACGGATGGTAAACACTAAGTGTTTGATTGGGATTTATCCTTTTGTTACCCTTTGTTGAGTTTTTCTTTTTATTAAAAATAAAAAATAAATATTTTTGTAACATACTGTAAATATTGTGGTTCTTAATTTTCAAATTCTTTTACCTGGGGTAGGCAGCACATCTTCTACATAAATTCAAAAATCAGAAAATGGAATGATAATAATTTTGATGGCTGCAGAACCAATTCCAAGGGACATAAAAGGTGGCCTGAGGTATTCTTAAGCCCGGCTTATAGCCACCCTAAATGGCTTGAGCTGCTTCAGCTAAAAAAAGACGGCCCTCTTAAAAGATGGAACCATGCGTTGAAGAGAAGGGTTTTGAGGTCTATAAGGCACCTTGGCCAGTGGTCAAGAAAAACATAAGGCCGGGCACAATGCACCTCTCCAAGTTCCAAATGTTCACATAATTTACAAGTTACATGCTCGCTTGGATTGAGAAATATTTAATAGTGTTGAAGTTTTATAAAATAGGTATCTGGACGCGATTTGCAGTAAACTAAAAGGTGATTTTTTAAGAGGTTTAGAACTTTTTTTAAAAAAAAAACACAAAAAATTCGAAAAAATGAATGAAATATTTATTTGAATCGATAGTTTGAACCTTGCAATTTAATGTTTAAAGATAATTTCATGCAAATGTTGACCGCGGCTGCGTCTCAGGTAGCCCATCCGCTGAGTCCAATTTTGGCATACTCTTTCACACATATCGGCCGGTATCTCACGAATGAATGCATGGATGTTGGCTTCCAGTGCGTCAATCGAAGCGGGCTTGTCCCTATACACATTAGCCTTGGCATACCCCCACAAAAAATAATCTAATGGTGTCAAATCGCACGATCTAGGCGGCCAATTGACCGGCCCGAAACGTGAAATTAACTGTTCACCAAACTCGCCTCGCAATTGCGCCATTGTTTCGCGTGCTGTGTGGCATGTGGCACCGTCTTGTTGAAACCACATATTATGCAAGTCAAGAATTTCCATTTCGGGCAAAAAAAAGTTTGTTATCATCGCTCGGTAGCGTTCACCATTGACAGTAACGCTGCGATTCGCATCATCTTTGAAGAAATATGGCCCAATAATGCCGCCGGCCCATAAACCGCACCAAACAGTGGCTTTTTCGGGATGCATTGGTAGCTGTTGCAATGCTTCTGGCTGATCTTCACTCCAAATGCGGCAATTTTGCTTATTTACGTACCCATTCAACCAAAAATGAGCCTCATCGCTGAACACAATTTTTCGATAAAAAAGCGGATCCTCGGCCAGCTTTCCAAGAGCCCATTCACCAAAAATTCGGCGTTGTGGTAGGTCGGCTGGCTTTAGTTCTTGCACCAGCTGTATCTTAAAAGGCTTTACGCCCAAATCCTTCCGCAAAATTTTCCACGTAGTGCTGTAACAAAGGCCTAACTGCTGGGAACGGCGCCGAATCGACATTTCGCGGTCTTCTGTCACACTAGCTGATACGGCCGCAATATTTTCTTCACTACGCACAGTACGTAAACGTGTTGGTGGTTTAATGTCCAACAAAGTAAATTTGGTGCGAAATTTGGTCACAATCTTCCGAATAGACTGCTCAGAAGGTCGAGAATGCCGATCATAAAATGGAAGCAGCGCGCGATGAACATTTCGAACCGAGCACGAATTTTGATAGTAAAATTCAATAATTTGCAAGCGTTGTTCATTTGTAAGACGATCCATGGTTAAATTGCAAACCAAACTGAAGCTGTTTGACAGTGACACAAGGTACTAAACACACGTCAGCTGTCAAAACCAGTGTTGCCAAAACCAAACCAGCTAAAAAATCACCCTTTACATGACATAACTTTTATTTGAAATTGTGAACAGACGCCAAAGTTAAAGAGTTAGGTCTCACCACTTTGTCTCTTTGACTATACGGCTAGTCTGTCAAATAGGACAAGTGTCTATCTTATTGAATTCAAAGCGGTGATAGCTTAATCTATCGATGAGGCCTTTCTTAGAGAAGATGCTAAATGCATGGCCGTAATCGTCCCGGTCCTGGTGGATTGTGCAGAAGCTTTGTCGGAAGTGAAAAAAAGGTATGGGGTCGAAATGCTGGATGGGTCAAAATTCTTTTTACAAAATTCTGCTTTCAAAATTCTGTTGTCAAAATTCTGCTTTACAAAATTCTGCAAACAATTAAAGGGGTTGTGGAAAATGTTCAAGAGCGCTCGCTCGGATGGAGAGAACATTTTGTTTTTTTAATTAGTTTTTTTTTACTTTTAGTTTTTTTTCTAATTTTTATTTGTAGCCTTATAGCTATTTCCTCCTGGGAGGAAAATAGAAGATGTGCGGGTATTTTTTGAAAATACGATTTTATTTTATTTTTATTGTAGAAATACGAAACTAAACAAAAGAAGCGACACTGCTATTGATATTTTTTAAGGAAAACTGAGGAAAAAGTTTGTCTGTCCACTAAACCATCAATCGAAGCGCAACAATAATTACAGCGAATCTCCTAGTAAAATGGTCTTAGGAGTATTCGAAGATCCTACCGGGTCTCTTGTCGAAGGAATTTGGATTAAACAAAATTTTGGCTGTTCTTTTATACTACCGAAATGAAGCTTTTACATTTGGTTGACAAAAAAAAACTTTTATGTTTTATTTGAGTTTCGCAAGGAAAGTTTTTACCTAAATTAAATTAAAAAGTGATAATTTTCAAACACTAGAAATTCATTGTGGGTATAGGTCGGTATGTAAGTTAAGGTTATAAGGTAAGCTAAGATAAACTTACGATTTATAAGTAAATATATATAAGTATAAACAAAATTAAAATTACAATAAATAAAAGTTGTAATTGCTGACTGCTTCATATTTTTTTAAATTAAATTTCGCATTTTTTTTTTAAATAGATAGGTATTGTTTTTTTTATTTAAATTTTTTCTCAATATTTATTCTATTTTTTCTTGTTTCTTTTTAGTTTTATTTTTGTTTAAAGATAAAAGTAAATAATTTTTAATGTTTTATAGACTTAAAATTTGTTTTTCTTATATCTTTTTCTTTTTCTCGTCGTTAACATTTTTTAGTTGAAAAAAAGGAGAATAAGCAGATTTTATGGTTTTAAATTTGAAAATTAGAATTTTGTAAACCAGCACTAAAAAAAGGTGAATTTCGTTAAGCTGAATTTTTGTGTGCGAAGACAGAATTTTGCAAAGCAGGATTTCGACCGGACTTCTGAAAAAAAGATTCATGGTATGTTTTCAGTAAAAGTTTCATTTGATTATTAATATTCGGAGAAGGTTCTCAAAAGTATATTTTCCGGACTGTGCGTTGACCCGGTCAAAGATCTTGGCGTTTACAATAGCTGAGATGACTGGGGCGTTTGAAAACTATGTTTGAGTGAAGTGGAAGACCGTTACTTAGGGTGCGGGTAAAATTGGAAAGAGATATAAAATTATAAAAATTAACTAAATAGAGACTAATGTCTAGTTACCGAGCTGACAGGTGAGCTTTGTTGATACGATTTCTACCCCGGATTGTGGGTTAGAGAATGTTTGCGAAGAGATTCATAATAAACCCTTGTTTCGAAAAATGCACCATTAGAAAACATGTTCACAATTTAAAATTGATCAGAAACATCTACTGGTGTACTATAGGGTTGCGTTCTTAGTTGAATCCTCCTGTTTTTTCATAGCTTATAGCCGATGTCTGTGATTGCAGATAATCACACTCCTCTTCCAGTTGAAAATTAATATACCTACCCACAATCCGTAGAGGACCCTTGCCCTTTCGTTTTGTTTTGGTCGAGAACTACAATTTAATGCCGAACCAGAACGGCCGGAATTGACAAGTCTTTCAGTACAGTGACCCTATCGGATGTTTGTCAGAGGATCGTAAAAGGTGGTGCAGTGGAAAAGATCTCACAATATTCTTTTATCGGAAACTAAACCAGAGATGCCTCGAACACTAATGACTGTCACACTGCGCCAGGAGAGCACTTTTCGGAAAGGGTTCAAAGATCAAGTCCTTTTTCGAGTGCGAATGGACCTTTAGTGACTACGCGGTTAAAAATATGGGGGTGTTTTTTTTAATACATCAGCAGTATTACAGGTCTATGCAATACAAGGAAAATTGGTTTTCAATATTTCCAATTTATTACATTTTTTCTGTAACACATTTAATTTAAATTTAATTTTTTTTCATTAAAATGCTCATTTTGATACGAATTTTCTGAACTTTAATCTCTAAAGATTAAAATCCAGTATTTTTGTTCATCAATCTAACCCGGTCTACATTAAAATAATATTTCAATCAAGAACCTATTACAATCAAGTTCGTGTCGACCTGAAATATAATATTAATACGAACTTATTAATGCCATCAACTTCAATACATTTGCATTTGATTTTAATACAGAATCTGAACCAAAGTGATGAGATTTAAATTAATCGCTTTTACTTTTGAGCCCAACTATATTATCTTGTCGCTTGGTCAAGAATTTAGTGTTAGTTTGTGCGTCCTACTCAATGAAGTGCATGATTTGGATAAAGTTATCTTAAATGAAAAATGTTTTAAAAATAAAACCAAGTGAAAGTCATCCTGAAAACAGGGCTACATTGATATCCAATGAGAATATTCTTTTTAGAGTAAGTAACTTTAATTCGAAAGTAGTCTTGTAAGAGGTTATAGTATTTGACTTTTTTTCTTAAGTTGTGAAGCGCAGAGATGTTCCTAGTGGATTTGCCTTTGAAGATAAGGGCGGTCTAGAGATTCGAGTTCATTGCCTCACATATATAGCTATTACATTACAAAAAGTAAGTAATTGACTGAATAATTAATAAGATAATTCGGGCATACATGAGTTCTATTTCATTTGAATTTCTAGAAAAAAATATCTTCTTCTATAGGAAGCACAGCGACATTTTATAGGATTATTTTCAAAGGTGACAAAAAACAACGGGAATTTGTAATATTTAAAACCAATAAAAATTAGTATTGAAATAAAATCTGTTCCATGTATTCATATATCCCATATATTGATATAAAGTGTAAGGAAGTATTAAAATATAATAAGATTGTATTATATTTTAATATTCCATGGGTTTATTAAAAGCCAAAGAAGTATTGAATTTAAGGTGAAAGTATTATATTTTAATCTACAGTTTATTTAATTCGAATACAAATGTATTACAAATCTTTAATTTGTAAATATAAGTAGAAGGGTTTGATTTAAATACTTTTGCATTGCAACCCATATTGCCCTATATTAAAATCTAATGTTTTGTTAGTAATTGTTTAATTTTAATAAATGCAAAATATTAATTTTAATATTTTCTTGGCGTTGTCCTATATACAATGCCAAAAATATTTATTTATATATTTATTCGTTCGTCGATTTGAGTTACGAACCCATTTAGACAACTTAAAAAACTATTATTATAATATAAAATATTTAATTATTATGGAAGAGAACAGACATTATTTGATTCTTAAAAGAATTTCTAGAAAAGTTTTGAAAAACATCAGTGCGATCAATAACTAAATTTAATTCTTTGATGCAACGCTCACTTGGTTCATTACTGCCATAATTTGTTCTGTGAAACTGACCACAAAGATGAAATCTCATACGCAACAATCTTTCGGGAAAATAAAAGTTTATCCGCTCTAGTAAATAGGGGCATTTAATGTGGGAATTTATTATATCTCTTATAAACATGATACTAAAATACTTGCGTCTATTTTCAAGAGTAAGTATAATAAAAAGAAGACATCTAGTTAAGTAGGGTGGAGTTTCTATATTCCACCTTAGCTTTTTAAAAACAAAACTAGTAAAACATTTTTGCACCCTTTCTATTCTGTAGGACTGATTTTGGTAGTAAGCATTCCAGATTACACTACAATAATCCAAAACAGATCTAACAAATGCGAAATACAGAGCCCTCAGTGCATATGGATCAGAGAATTCTTTCGTATTCCGCCTAATAAGACCAAGCATTTTAAATGCATTACTCACAATGTAGTCAACATACGGTTAAAAAGTGAGTGGTGGATCCAATATGACTCCAAGATATTTTTTTAGAAGTACTTTTTCAAGCTCTTCATTATTTATTTGGTAATTAAAAGATACTGGGCTAATGCGTCTCGCACAAGTAAGTCTTTGACATTTAGATACGTTTAAGTCTAAAAAGTTGCGTTGACACCAACTGGCTAGACTGTTTAGATCATCTTGGAGAAGCAAGCAATCTTCGGCAGTTTGAATACTATGAACGATTTTTAAGTCATCAGCGAATAAAAGAGGGGTATAATTTCAAAACTCTTCTATTCCACTTTTATTCAAAAATGAGTTAAATATGAGAAAGTTTTCTTTAGAAGGGCCCTCATCTAAGTATTTAATTAAAATTTTTCAAAACATGTTATTTCCTATACTTTAGAGTACTTAAAATGTGAAGTTTTTTCAAAGCTACACTATTCCACTCAGTCGTTTAATTCAAAACTCATTTATTCCCATATAAACTGAATTACGCACCAAACCTCTTCTTTTCCTATGCAAATCAAAGCAGCCGGTTCCAAAACTCATGTATTCCAATGACATTAAAAAAGGCGGGAATTTTTGTTATTTTGAGAATATTCATTGTTAAACTAATTTAGTGTTGCAATAATTCTTGTGAAGGAAACAATCTTTGGTAAGCTTGCAGATAAAATAATTTTTTATAAGTTTATTTTTATTTAATATTTAAATATATTGTAACAGATCATGGAGCCATCTGAATTCGTGAACGAAGTTCCATTAGGAAAAGGTCGAAAAAAAGTTAGCATTTTCTCAGCCAAAAAAGTTGAAGAGAGGAATAAAAAGTAAGACATGATTTCTTTACATTCATTAAATCAGTATACCCCTAACTATTTTTATAGATATTCTCCAAAAGAACTTCCACAGATTCCACACTGCAACCATAGAGGTAATAAGTTTAACTGCCAACGTATTGGGCCGTCAGACTTATGGATGAACATCTTGATATAGATCCTGCAACAAGTCAAGTTTGTGAAGAACAAGATGAAATCAAAGATCTTCGTATATAAGACTTTAAACTATTTAATTTAATTTAATTTGTATGTTCCTTAAATACTTCGGTATAAAGACTGAATCTTTTGAAGTTATTTTTTTATTTGTTTTTTGTTCCTGTTTTTGTTTAAGTAATTTAAATACATTGCTGTGACGCTATTATTAAGTTTTTTAATAATTAATAATATTTTTTATTATCCAGTTTTGAAGACTATTGATATTTTATGTTTTTAGTTAAGTTTTTTTTTTCATATTTAAAATTTTCTTTTAAATAAAACAAAATGAATTATATCGATAAAAAAGTTTTCTTTTTTTTTTTTTTAAATCCTCTATTCCTAAATAGGTTGGATCAAAAGTCAAGAATTCCAATCGTAATTTTCAAAACTCTTCTTTTCCATATTAAATTGATTTTTTATAATTTTTAGGTAAAGATCATTTCAAACTTGCAATGTAGCCTTCAAACCAATCGCTTATATCATTTTAGTAGCTTTTAACAGTTTTTTTCGTTTTATTCAAAATTCCCAAAAGTGGAAAAGAAGAGTTTTGAAATTATACCCCTCGGCAGGTGGAATTACGAATATAAGACGGAATATTATTAACAAAGAGGACAAAAAGCAAGGGCCCAATGACTTCCTTGCGGAACACCTGATGTTGCAAAGATAGGCTCTGAAACAAAACCACATATCTTAACGTGTTGAGTACGGTCTCGTAGGTACGAGGATATTCAATCTAACAGAGGGGAGTCAAATCCAATACATTTTAATTTTTGGATCAGCACTCTATGATTTACTCTGCCAAAAGCATAAACTAAGTATTAAATAGACCGTCAGCTCTTACAACTTAAGAGAATTTGCCTACAAGCTGTTTTCCGTGTTGCTACGTGGCAAAGTATGTGTGCCATGTTAAAGTAGATTAGCCGCACGCCTGATGCCTGACAGTTCATTCTGTGGTAACATTGAAATAAATTCAAATAATTCAAATAACTGCCCGTTATCGGGACGTGTTAAGAAAACGGTGGGTATGGTGTGGTGAATTTAGTACCAAATTATATATGTATTAGAATTTCTTTCATTTTACCTAGATAATCTATATAGTACGGGATGTTTACATCCTTGTTGTAAAAAATCGAAATGGATAAACTATATGAATCACCAACAAACATAAAAAAAACTTATTAATATAAAAAATATCTGATGACAGAAACTCACCAAATACACTAACTCTCAGTCAGTGCTCCTAGCACTCTCTCTTTATTTGTCACACGAAGCGTGTTCATTTTTCCCTTTTCACTAAACTCAAATTCCCTCGATTTTTTTCATGAAAAAAAAACATATTTTTAAAAGTAAAATCTGTATTGTTCGGAGAGAAAGTCATATTAAATTAATCTTCAGTATATAAATCGCAATTTGCTATGCTAACAGTATAATGATTATTTTGTTGGTAATAGAAATGGTTGCGGCAAATATCCTTTTTATGTACATTTAGTGCGTTAATATTTATGGTGAAATGTAGTTTGAATGTTTTTCTGCCAGATTATTATAATTAAATCCTGGATAAGTTAAACATATATTATTCCGATTAATTAGTCCTACCCAATGTATTTGTTCTATTCACAAAAATTCTGGCATGGCATTCGCCTCGAACTTAAATTTTATACATTTTAAGAAAAGAATTGTTTATTGCATATATTTATTTCATTATTTATCTGAAAAATGAATTAAGCAAGACATTGTATCTTCCTAGAGTTCGACGCTATATTTTTACAAAGTTCAACCATTTTGACATTTTTTTCCTTTTACGCATTTAAAGTTTTTCAAAAATTTTAATTCCTACAAAAAGGTATAGATACCACGATGTAGGAACACTGCTGAATGTCGTTATTTTATTACTCCTCCCATAATTTAGAAATTATTTTTTTGCTGCTTCACACGTATTCACAGATAGGAAATTTAATTTAATTAATTAATTCAAAATTTGCGGGGGGAATCGGGTAGGTGCGCAGGAGCTGACCGTCTATTTAATACTTAGTTAAAAGCTTTAGCAAAATCGGTAAAAATTATATCAGTCTGAAATCCAAGTTCAAAGTTTGTTACAACTTTTGCACATAGAATTGCTAGGTTAGTGGCTGTGGATGTGCCTTGAATAAAGCCGTGTTGAGAATCGGAAATGATTTCTTTGATAAAGAAATTTAATTTATCGCACACAATCTTTTCCAAAATCTTGGGGATGGCTGGTAGCTTACATACGTTGAATATTAAATTTAACGCCAGGATTTATAACCGTCTATATGTATGTGATATATTTAAAAAACCGATTGCCCCATTGACGTCAGCCAGTCGCCCAAATATCCTGTAAATACGACGACTTCGTCCCAGCACTAGCCCTCAGTGAAAAATATCATTATCCAGCAGATTCACTGTGCTAGTCCGTCAACTTACCTGATGCTTTTGCCGTAACCCACTCCAGCCGGCAGCCAATCCTGTTGCCTTCCAAATTGAAGAACAACACAAAATAAAAACATGTAAATAGCTCCATTTACCGTTATGAGGGGCGTAGTAAAGGAAGGCCATTCCTGATCCTGAGTGTCCTTTCAGTCATTCCATTGAAATGCTAAACCTTTGAAATGCTATCTAGAAGGACACTGAAGTCCTTTTCATCAGACCAAGAACAAAACCATTGAACACGCTACAACGAGTGGGGGGGGGGAGGTTGTTATAGGTGGAATGGAAAGCCCAATATACACGTACACAGAAAACATCTCAAATTGTTTGGAAATGTTTTTTTTTTCTCCCCCGTTCGTGTCATTAAAGTTTTATCAACACCACAAATGAAAACGTACACACAAAGAGAGGGGCTGAGCTCATTCATTTTATCCCAGAATCTGAATCTGATCCTTAAAGTTGGTTGCTTTCCAGTAAAAGGGTTAAATATTGGCATATAGTTGGCTGCGGTTGTGTGTATTGTAAAGGGTGATTTTTTAAGAGGTTTAGAACTTTTTTTAAAAAAAAAACACAAAAAATTCGAAAAAATGAATGAAATATTTATTTGAATCGATAGTTTGAACCTTGCAATTTAATGTTTAAAGATAATTTCATGCAAATGTTGACCGCGGCTGCGTCTCAGGTAGCCCATCCGCTGAGTCCAATTTTGGCATACTCTTTCACACATATCGGCCGGTATCTCACGAATGAATGCATGGATGTTGGCTTCCAGTGCGTCAATCGAAGCGGGCTTGTCCCTATACACATTAGCCTTAGCATACCCCCACAAAAAATAATCTAATGGTGTCAAATCGCACGATCTAGGCGGCCAATTGACCGGCCCGAAACGTGAAATTAACTGTTCACCAAACTCGCCTCGCAATTGCGCCATTGTTTCGCGTGCTGTGTGGCATGTGGCACCGTCTTGTTGAAACCACATATCATGCAAGTGAAGAACTTCCATTTCGGGCAAAAAAAAGTTTGTTATCATCGCTCGGTAGCGTTCACCATTGACAGTAACGCTGCGATTCGCATCATCTTTGAAGAAATATGGCCCAATAATGCCGCCGGCCCATAAACCGCACCAAACAGTGGCTTTTTCGGGATGCATTGGTAGCTGTTGCAATGCTTCTGGCTGATCTTCACTCCAAATGCGGCAATTTTGCTTATTTACATACCCATTCAACCAAAAATGAGCCTCATCGCTGAACACAATTTTTCGATAAAAAAGCGGATCCTCGGCCAGCTTTCCAAGAGCCCATTCACCAAAAATTCTGCGTTGTGGTAGGTCGGCTGGCTTTAGTTCTTGCACCAGCTGTATCTTAAAAGGCTTTACGCCCAAATCCTTCCGCAAAATTTTCCACGTAGTGCTGCAACAAAGGCCTAACTGCTGGGAACGGCGCCGAATCGACATTTCGCGGTCTTCTGTCACACTAGCTGATACGGCCGCAATATTTTCTTCACTACGCACAGTACGTAAACGTGTTGGTGGTTTAATGTCCAACAAAGTAAATTTGGTGCGAAATTTGGTCACAATCTTCCGAATAGACTGCTCAGAAGGTCGAGAATGCCGATCATAAAATGGAAGCAGCGCGCGATGAACATTTCGAACCGAGCACGAATTTTGATAGTAAAATTCAATAATTTGCAAGCGTTGTTCATTTGTAAGACGATCCATGGTTAAATTGCAAACCAAACTGAAGCTGTTTGACAGTGACACAAGGTACTAAACACACGTCAGCTGTCAAAACCAGTGTTGCCAAAACCAAACCAGCTAAAAAATCACCCTTTAGAACGCAAAACACCCGAACAAAAGTAATGGGGTTGCAAATGGCAAAAGAATCCTTTCTCTGCTTTGTCCCCGGGTGGCTTTAAGGGGTTTTTTGCTCGCCACTGCTGTGCTATGTTGTGTATATATGAGCGCCTCAAGAAGCAACAAATAATCTGGAGGAACCCATCCGCCCGTAAATTGCTTGAGACTTCAACAGATGTTTCTGGGTGGAAGTGCGATGCGAATGAATGAATTTCAAGTCGGTCGGCGTAATGGGCAATTAAATTTGTCAAAGGGGTTTTTCACAATTTGTTACTTTATTGTTATCGTGGTTTTACCTTTTGATTTTCTTTATCTCGACTGTGTGGTGTTGTTTGCTGAATGTAGGTAATTGAATGGAAATTGCATTATTTGCAAATTCATTTTATGTAATTGTTTTTGGATTAGTTTTGCCAAGTGGGGGCTATTGGCCTGAGGGCATATCCATCGTGAATGGCACAGCAGCATTTATCCTGTATGTGATATCGAATTGCGGACCACTTTGATTGGGCGCGTTGCTATACACGATGACGAGTGCACAAGAACAACGAGCTTGGAAGGCATTTTGGCCAGTTATTATTACATATTTCTTTTTTGTTTTCTGTTAAGAAGAGAATTATTTTCGACTCTTCCTGATTTTACTCACTAAAGTCTCCCCGACTTGCTGGAGATGACTTTGACTATGATGGGAATGACACCTTCTTGATCTTGGCTGTTATATTATTATTTATTTTTTTATCACTTACCCCAGCCTTTCATCATAACGCTTGATGTGCTTATAAAGGGTGTCTCATAAATCACGCAAAATTTGAATTTTGCGCAATTTAATAGTAGCTGTTTTTTATTATCAGCTATGATCCATATAGATCATCGATTTACATGCACCTACAACAACAGCACATGATCCTGCTTCTCACCGAGATTACGAATCATGATCTGAAAATTATTTCTACTATTTCCGACTAGGTGGCTTGTTTTATTTTTAAATGTTGGTGTGCCTGTAATCGATAGCCACACAATCACGTTGCCAGACAAAAAAATGGAACACAAAAAATCTATTGTTTTTTTTTTCGCATTCGAATAAACTTCCTGGCCGTATTCCGAGTTATTTTGTTTTTCTCGTTCTATAAATGTGACCAGCCAAGCATTTGATAAACAATTAAAGACATACATGTTCCATATTTATTTCTAAAATACTTATTAAACAAAACATTTTTTATGAAATGTTTAGAAATGTTTTGCTGGTTTATATCTGGACACCAAAAAAACATTTATGAAATGTTTCACAGTTACCCAATCGTGATGGGAAATAGTTTTTGTTTTACAAGTATCCCTGCAGAAAGTGAGCGCTGTTTTTCGATTATTATTTGTTTTTAAATAAAACCAAAATGTCCATAAAAGCTTTGAATACCTAATGAGAAAGTGATTCGTTGCCGAGATAAAAAATTACAAAAATAAAAACTTTACTCGCTGCTAATAATCCCACCACATTATTTTCTTCTCGTCCAAAACAGGATAAAGTTGAAACATTTCATAAACATTTACCCCCGTTTTAATAAACAAATATTCAAATGTAAGTTAACTAGTAGACGTCAAATAGCTTACAAAAATTTGACGTAACAGCTGAGATGATAACTTTTACGCAGTGTTTATTAATACGGGGGTTAATAAATAAATTTCAGAAATCTTTTATAAGTGTTTATGAAATGTGTCCGATTTGCTTCAGAAACATTTCATAAACAGCCAAGACAAACTCAAGTGCTAGCTTGCTTCACAAAAATATATTTGAAAAGAAAATATATTTTATTCAAATATGGTAACACCCCCGACTTTGCAAGTGAAATGACATGTGCCTTGTGTGACGTCACGTTGAGAAGAATATTTGCAATATGGCTGGTGGCAATACGAAGTTTAAAATACCCTGTATTATCTGTTTTGTTTTTGAAAGCAACTGTTACCAAAATTCCAAAATTAAACTTTTCAATGATCCGTTCTGTCATATTTTCCTGATCTGATATAAAAAAAAGCTAGTATACAGTGATGCCAACCGAAAAAAGGATAGCATTGTGACAGCTGACAGTTGGAGAGCAACGCATTTCCATTGTTGAGCAATATTTAAAAAATAATGAAGGCTTGTCAGCCGTCAGTCCGCAAGTTTGCGAGTTTATTGTTGACAGTCCAGGAACATCAATTCGACTCCGTAGTCAAGTATTTGGCATTTCGTGAAGCTCTCTACAGCGAAAGACTTGAAACTTCATGCTGACAAAGTTCAATTGACTAAAGAACTGAAGACTACTGAGCATCAGCGTTGCCACTTCAATAAAAGATGAGCGCAGTAGATCATTAAAAAAAATGCAGTAGATTCGATCTTTCCGCAGTAGATTTTTTGTTATACAAAAAAAAAAAAACAAAGATCAATTGCTTAAAACTATATTAATCATCACTTTAATGTTTTTTTATACAATAAGTTCCCAATAAGTTGGCTTCGTTCAGAGGTTCTTTACAGGGGTTATTTTTATGCATGGTTTTTGTACAGCTGTTTAAGAGAATATTTATCAAACAAAAAAAATGCAGTAGATTCGATTTAGTGGCAGTAGATTTATTTTTTGCAAAAAGGGCAGTAGATCTACTGCTTTGCAGCAAAGTGGCAACGCTGCTGACCATGCAGCGTGAAGAGAGTTCGTTGAATTCAATTACTGCATGAGTCTTTTCCTATTCGTGTAATCGGCCGTTTTTGCTATCAGAATTGGCCACCCAGATCTCTCGATTTAACGCCATTGGTCATTTTTTCTTTGGGGCTTTTTGAAGTCAGAGGTCTATGCAAACAAGCCCACGACCGCCAGCGCCTTGAAAGAGTCGTTTAATATAATCGCCACATTTGTGCGAAACGGTCATAGAAAATCTCAATAAAAGAGTACGTACTTGCCAGCAAAGCCGTGGCGGCCATTTATCCGATGTTCTTTTTCATACATAACCCCAATCTGTATAGGTACTCTATGAATCAATAAAAAAAAATTAACTTTCTAATTAAAAATCTGTATTTTCTATCAAAACTACATTTTGCGTGAATTATGGGTCACCCTTTACTTCTGTTCACAGGACTGAATCCCAAAATCTTTTATCGACGGCGAGACCTTATTTTTTTAGTAGCCAAGTCAAGGTCAGCTTATTGTTGACAAATCCTAATAGAAAAGTCTGTTAATCCCAAAAAAAAAAACGGAAGTCTTAAGCATCCACTGCCACTGGGCTCTGTAGCTTTCACACTAACAATCAATATTCACTTAAAGGAATTTCCGCCCCCTGTAAGAAGAGCAGCGGCATTTCTTAAATAAATCCAACAAAGAAAACAATTTGAGAATAAATTCAAAAATACCTCCAACCGACATCGGAAGGAATTTATACAAGTCCCTAGTGGAAATACAAATCCGATAATTTTTCAAGTAACAAGAGAATTCACTTCTTTACCTTTTCGGCGCGACGATTTAATATTCCGAACACAGATTTACTTTTATTCAATAAACGCTTCGCTAAATTTGTCGTTTAAAAGACGTGCCTCCTCGCAGACGAAGTAAAAGTCCATTGCCGTTTGCGATGATTGTTCTTCGTACTCAGGGAATGGAACTCAGGAAAAAAGAAATCCTACACCGGACGTCCTCCTGGCGCTCAAAGTTGAGTTCATTTCCGAATTGCGAATGTGCAGAGGTGTCTCTTCCGGCTGATTGATACGAGAACTGTAGATACAGTTTATAAGAGCGCCATCCGAATCCTATAATCCCGTAATTGAATGATAAAAGAACACGCTTAACGGCCACATAAAGGGTTTGGGATATGTATGCGGCATAACCTCCGTACGCGACCGAATGTGGCCATTTGTTTTACTTTGAACATAAAAATTGATCCTGCGGAATTTATACGCTCATTAAAATTTGTCCCACTTACATTTGAATGTTTTTGCTCCGGCTGCCGCCCTCCATGCCGGCGCAGGATATGTCGTTTTTATGGCATTGAAATAAATATGAAATAGAAGATATTTACGACTTGTCTACCGCAAAAACACTTAGCATCACAAGGGATGTCGTGCGGTGTGCATGCTGGTGGCATAAAATACGGTGACGCTTATCCTTGTTGGGTAATTTTTGCTGTTTCCATATCGATATAAACAAAAAATTGTTTTCAAATAGCTGGAATATATACTATATGCTTCTTTTTCATTTTTTGATGTGAATTGTAAAGCGGATATACCTACCTACCCCGAAAGCCTATAAAGTGTGAGTTATTGGCAAACGGTGCGTGGTTGTGGCGCTCTCGATATGGGGGGGGGGGGAATGTGATATTGAGCCAGTTTGAAGGACCATTCGATGATGATAAATTGTTTGAAAATATACACCACGAAAGGCGGGGGGAGCTCGAGTTGTTCACGGTTTTCACACCACCGCACCATGTCAATTGAAGTACCCCTGTTAGGCTAGCTGAAGTGACTTTAACATGGGAATGTATCTAATTTCTCAGTGTAAGGGTGCGATGATGAGCGGATGTGGGGGGATGCAAATGGCAGTGGGAGTACAGTAGCAATGCCAATATCTTCAAGTTAGAGAGAAAACACACGAATCATGATATTTCGAAGTCAGACTATTGGGATAGTCAAGCAAATTTGGGGCACTGGGTCTGTAGCTAGAGTGACACCGCACCCCTCCCTTAGTAGTCCGCTGAGCTACTGTTCTCTAATCTGCTCACAAAATTAAAATATGTGTAAGAAAACAGTTCCAATGTCGCAAATACATTAAGAGTTGTTGTGCCTGAAGAATGGAAGAACGGACACCGTCACACACCGCTGTAGCCTGCGTGAAGAAGTTTTGAATGCATTTTGGAACGGATGTAATGAGTCGAACGAACAAGACATGAGGCAACTTTCGGAGATAAAGAACTATTTTAAAATTTCGATCCCCATTTGAACGGTCAACGACATCGGGCATTAAGACAAATCACAGAAGAAAACTGATAACAGATTTCTGCAACATTTGTGGACAAGGATACTACAACGTCAAGATTACCGGCGCGGCGTACACCAGCGACTGCAAGGAATTAAGCTACATAGAACCTTAGCCGATCCTTGGAGACAAATTTTGGAATGGTTGCGAATGAACAGCCCCAGTGATGTTTGTCCAGTATTCGGGTATTCGGGGAGCTTTTAAAGCATGCTAAATGGGGCCCAAGGTGTAGTGCAGGAAGGTACCGGAAGATGAAATATTTTATTGCACCATACCGCCAAGGGTTGTATAAGCCTTATTTTGACCAAGATGCCGCAGAAGATTCCCGCAGAACCCAAGCTTCATAAGCTATATAATAAATTTTTAGTAAATTGATTGACCTATGTAAAGCACAGAGATTAGGTTAGGTTAGCTTAGGTTGAAGTGGCTGTCGGCTATAGTTGACACTCTTAGACCATTATAAGTTCCCTTGTGATACAACATGTATCTGTATTATTATTCCCCTTACTCGTTGAATCAGTTGGAGCCTCTAATGAAGCTTAGGAGATTACGAATGTCTGGGTTTATGAAATCGGGCAGATTGCTATAGCAGAAGGTCCCAAATGAATTTGTCGTCTTTGTGAGAAAGCCGGACGAGTACACTGAATGTGGAGAACAGTTCTTTCCTCCTCGTCAAAACAGCTTCTGCAAAAATCGTTTGAGAATGCGCCAAGCGTTATTGCATGTCTGCAAGACAGTGTCCTGTGATGACTACTATTGTAGCGGTGATATGCTTCCTATCGAGGGCAATCAAATTCCAGCTGTGGCCAGATCTATTTTGTGGCTAGACAAGTCGTGCCGGTTGTCCACCTGATGTTTGTTTTTTCGATGGCATCCAGCTTTGTTTACATCCAGTGAGTTTACAAGAAACGATTGGAATACCTAAAGACCGCTTAACTGGAAGTAAAGGTAGTGTATGGTTCCGTGTTTGGAGAGTTCATCAGCCTTGCCCCGGCACCCAACAGAAGTGAATATTAAACTCCTCTGCGATTTCTCTGCGAGACGAACGAAAGTCTTGGGCTGTTGTAGAGTTTGTAGAGTCTGATTCCAGGCACTTGATGACTTGATCTGTCTATCTGTCTATCTGAGAAAGCACGAATATCTTTAGATACTACGTTTTCTTTCACCCAAAATAAGACTTATTTTTATTGCCATTATTTGGGCATGAAAAAAATCTACACTTATCAGGAAGACGGAAAGAGAGACTTCGATTTAGTCTATCGGTGATCCATCTGTGAAGAAACGGATCGATTCATCATCCGGGAATGCCTCTCCTCCTAGAATGGTCTAGTAGAAAAGGAGGTGTGGAATTGTAGTTCTGGTACTGGTAGTACTTCAAATATACTCTTGTGGTACACCAGAAAATTTACCAAACCAGTTGGATGCAGCATTGCCGATCGTGTATTTATGGCAAGTTTTCATTCAAAATGTCACTGTGGCACAAAAACATTCGACTTTGGTATATACATAAATATTAAAAAAAAAAAAACTTGCAACACCTCCAAAGATGCAGAGTGCACTGATTTTTAATAACTTAGCAGAACTCACTATTTATCTGTCAGAAAACTTTCATTTGCTCAAATAATGCAAATCACTGCTGTTTGGGCAATTTGTCATTACAGGTGAGTTAAAAAAAATACATAGTTCGCTCAAGGTCCGTAGGGACCATAGGGGTAGCTTCTAACAACCATTCGTCTTGTGTGAGTTTTTAATTTTTTTTGGTACGAATGGAAGGGATCTACAATTTTATGCCGGGTCCAAACGGCCAATTGAGAAGCTCTTTCATGACAATTATGCTCTCGGATGTTTGTCAGACGTTCGCGAGAGGTGGCGCAGTGAAAAAAACCTCAAGTTGGAATTTGGATTTTTTTCGGGATTCGAACCTGGGACCCCTCGCTTAGTAGTACAACACACTAAGACTAAGCACTAAGCCGCTGAGCCGACTTCCAGATGAGTTAGGTGGTATTAAGAAATGGATAAGTCTGTACCTGATGTGTTAATCAAGAAGGTTACAAAATTATTTGTGATAGGTATACATTTTTTACAGTTGCGGCGTTCGGCCCCGCTATTAAATCAAACACTGATGTCCGACGATTTGTTAGCTACCAGCTTTAGTTCAAATGTACAGCATTATTGAAACGATACTAATAAAGAATTATAGCTCCACATTTAGAAGTGGGACAACTTTTGTATAATCTACTACATTTTCTATCATTACATTCGAATTTCATAATTTATTTTCGTGGAAAACAAGGTCAACGGTTACTTTCGTAACGAATATTTTGTTTGGAAGAATTTAATGCGACAAATATCTTCCAAAGGATTTATGACACTTATTCAAAGCAAAAGTAGAAAATACGAGGTAGAAAATGAAATGTGTAAAACTTCAATTACACAAGCCAGTAATGCCCTATCGTTCGATTAGAAACAATTTTTGGTACTATATTTATATTACGCATTCATTTGCTTTCTAATACTTCACTATTAATTTTGTGCCGCAATAAGATCCCTTTTAAGTTATTCAATAAACGGAACACACTGAATTAGAATGCCTCAAAATATTCGTAGGGCGATAATGAAAATCAAAAATGTGTTGGTCTCTTATGATTACAAATAAATCGTTGGCAAATTAATATTTGAAAAAAATATTGCCTGCCAATTCGTTTCAGTATACATTAAAATCTCAGGTAGGAACTATGAAGCGTTTTATATTATTACTGAAAGTAAATTGTTGCTCTATTTGCCAAGCAACGAAACACGGTCTAGAAAACTAATTGTGAAAATAAATAACAAATTTGATGTCATCAAAGTATAACTTACATTACTTTAATTCAAATTCGTTCCGGAAACTAAGAAACCGATCAAATTTTAAATCCTTGTAGAAAAATATAAGGCAATGGCGCACATTTTTCTACACAAAATCTGTCATGTTTTCTCCTGCTGTTATTCATACAGAAGAATATGTAAACCTGAATACTACTTCAAACTATTGCAAAGGAAAACCAATAAAAAAGCAAGCACTGGTGGCTGAACAGGTAAAGAAAAGCATTAACCATTTCTAGTAATCAAAAATGCGTTCAAAGTATAATATCCTATTTAGGGAAATGCTACTGCGAGTATATGTACCCCAAACCAAATCGCGTTGTCATATTGACGGAAATATTTTGTTAATCATTGAGGAATCTATTATTCAGATCGACAATTTTTCATAGTATTTTTCGTGTTATTGAGGATTTAATATTCAAATTAAATAACATTTCTTTAATTGCTGTCCGATTTCGTATTGTATTCAAACCAATGAAAATTTGTCATATTAACAAACTGAAGTAGTTAACAAAACGGTATCCTGTACGTGATATTGACGAAAATATGTTGATAATTTTTAGACGAATCAGTTATTCATATTAACACTTTTCCATAAAATATGTCTTCATATTGAAGATTTAATATTCAAAATCAGTAAAGTTTCTTCAAATGCTGCTCTATTTATTATATATTATTCAAGCGGATGCATTTATTTTCAAATTGACAAAACCGACATTTTTAAGGCATAAATAGTTTAGGTATTTGTGAAGAATCAGTTATTCAAATTATCAATTGTTTATCAAATCTCTTCAATTTGAATAAAAATCTTTAAATTGAGGAAAACTTTTTCTTCAAATTGAAGTTTAAAGTTTCATTAAAATGTAAATGTTTATTGTTGTGTTCGAAGTGAAAACTTTTATTCTTGTAAGTAAAGTGGTGCAGTGCGGATTAATAGTATCGTGTTCGTGTCACGCCAACAAATAAATAGGTAAGTAAAAAATGTTTGTCCAAAAACACATTCGAATATGTAATACCTAATGATTTTCTTTTATTTCAGATGGTCGCTGCTGTGTAATTAATAATTATAAATCTATTGAAAACTTTAAATTATAAATTATTTATTATTATCATTATAAGTTGTTTGTAAACTTTAAATTTATTAATTATTTAGTTTTATTATTCTTATAAATCCATTAAATACTATAATATTATTACATCATAAATATAAATAAAAAAACATATTTTTAACTTAAACATATTTATTTGTTTCAATGGGCCTTGACGATTTTATTTGAAGCAAAAAAAAAACATGAAATTTAAGAATATTTCATCAATTTCAACAAAAACTTATTTGTGGAATAAACAAATATTTGTCAGATTAACAACAAAAAAAAAGTAAGCGTTAAACCAAAGAAAAATCATTCATTTAAAGAAAACGATGCATCATATTGAAGAAATAGATGTAGAATTGCTGAAAAATTATTCAGCTTGAATAAAGTAAGGAGTTGAAAGAAATATTTGTTCTTCAATTTAAAAAAAAAATAAGTTATATTGAAAAAGCGTTCATTAAACTAAAGGTCGAATTGAAGAATTTTTCTTCATTTTGAAAAATATTTTTTTCATTTTATGTTAAATTGAAGAATCAGTATCCACTGAATTTTACGAACGAATAATTAGTCTTATTCAATGTGAAAAATGTGTGTGGAATTAACACCACAATGAAAAATTTTATGCATTTCATCAAAATGGCATTATTTCTTATATAGGACAACATTTTCATTAAAAAAACGGACAGGAGTTGTTGACCTTATATTAATCACCGTTTCTTCAAATCTACATGCTTTTTTATCAATATGACTACCGAATTTGGTTCAGTGTAGGGATGACAGACGTCCTGCAAGTGTCCCGCAAAATGTCCCGCACTAAAAATGTTCCCCGTAAAATATCCCGCCTTTCAACTTGTCGCCCTATTATTACTTCATTATTAAATAAAATAAATTACAATTAATAATACATAGAAATTATAGCGCCCTAGTTAGCTGTAATCATAGCTTACAAAGTGTGAAGGGCGCCTTAATCTGATGATGATAGTTCAGTGGTCTGGGTCTCCGAACTCAAAAAAATTGCCATAACATAAAATATACAAATATGAATTAAAAGACTTTTACTTAAACCAAAAATTACTTATTAAAGAATAAAATGTACCTAAACTAAAATAAAAACGTTTTTTTTTTTTCAGTTCAAATGCAAAAATGTTCCGCCAGCTAATTTTCCAGATATGGCATCCCTAAGTATTCTGTAGAGACCCTTGTCGGCTTGCACTTTGCAAAACAAAATATTTTTTATAAACCTATTTAGAACTAAAACAAAAACGCAATATCTTTCAATTTCATGTTTGTACAAATTTGTTTTTGCCAGACCTAAAAACCATTCGCATTGTCGCATTTTAACGAATAAAAACAGAAAACGTTTAACTAAAATTATTTTATAATTACAAACGTTCGGGACGAACAATAGGGTATTTAAATTCACTCCTAGTACAAATTTCGATAGAGTCATTTTGGAAGGTTGGGCAACACTTCTCCTTAAAATGAAGTTAAGGAACAATTTTCATTAGCTAATGCCGGGGATAAACATGCAGGCTGTTTCGACATTAACATTTTACGTTATAATTAGCGACATTCTGGCAACTGTTTATTGTTTATTGGTACAGGGATAGTGAAAAGTATGGACTCTTTGCGTAAGCTGCCAGACTAAAGTTGAGGCCGTTTGATACTAAAAGTAGAAAAGTTTTGGCGAGCACACCATCAATGACTTCAAATGAAACCTTTTCAAGCCTGTAAAATAAATAAATAAATAGTTCCCGCAACAGGTTTGTGCACTCTAGGGCTAGTTTTGTGAGAGTTTTTTTTTGGGTCGAATTTAAGGCACCCAACAATTTTCCGAACGGCTTACTGAGAAGCTCTTACATTAAAGTTACACTCTCTGATGTTTGTCAGACGATCACGAGAGGTGGCGTTTTAAATATTTGAATTGTATTTTTTTTTTTCCGGGGATCGAACCTATGACTCATCGTAGGAGTCCTCACGGATGCTTACCTTCTTTTCAAGCCCATTTAGAGCGTTATCATCAAAAATGTTGGCTTTTAGAGGATGTAATGGAACTGAGCATTAACTAGGGTTGCCCAGTCATGTAGAAACAGAACACGAACACGACTTGATCTATTAGCGTTTACGAAAAAAAAACGACGATTAAATAGAAGCAGCATAAAAACGGTTTTCGTCAATAGTTCTTCTCCTTGGCGGACATTTGAAGACATAGAATTGTGATTGGAAAACGACGCAACTTATCAATTATTACCTGGAACACAAAGAATCTCCTTTCGCCATCCAACGATCTGTGAAATTGCAGCTGTAAACATGGCAGAACTTTTTCATAACTTTTCCAAATGTTACTTTTATTTCCAGAAACAATTCCAAAGCGAAACTATAACTATCGACAAGAACAGAAAACACCCCACCGTATCCTGTGCCTGTCGTCAAAGGCGGTAACCCAATAACCCAAACAAACCAAATGTCCTATGATAAAACCTCTGCGGAAACTTTTTCCAAATCAACTCATCGTCCTTATCTTGTTAACAACACAAAATCATTTTCAATTGCTCACGAAACGACTTACTCCATCGTTACACATTCTGTTTCCTCGTTGTCGTCCTACGTCCTGAAGTAAAAATTAGTTAAGGACTTTACCTCGTTTGTAGCTCTTACTTATCGACAAATCAAACTCAAATAGCAGCATTTAGGGCAAATACAATTTGAGTATAGGAAACTTTCGAGAAGGTCTTGCGCTAGCGTGCACGGCCCATACCTCCCCCGCATCGGAACGGCCAAAGGAGCAATGATAGCAAAGGGATAAATCTATAAATCATAGACTAAGGCAGGGAAGAATCAGTGAAAAAAAAGCAGTAAGAAACCAATCCGAAAGAAGGATGAAAAATAAAAATTCTCAACTTTCGCAAACAAACTTATCCAATAAAAGTTTCATCGACATTGATTCGTCCAAGGCGAAGTAAAAGACGAAACGTCTTTGTCGAAGGTACGTTTATACGAGTATAGCCCCTGCTGCTCTAGCATTGTCAAATGCAAAAGAAATGATTTAATTGCTGCGCTGCTTCGTGAAGTGATGATCCAATGGAGTCCTGTCAAAAGTTTTTCTTGTGTCAAAATAGATTTATTTTTTGAAAACAATTCAAAAGGGCACAAGGACATTCGAAGATGATTTATTTTCAAGCAATTTTGTCCTGTTGATTTATTGATTGTTGTTCTTGTTGTCCCTCCTCTGACCCAGTCAAAGTTTTTATCCATCGTGTACTCTTGAAGATAACTGCATCGTTCTGAATTACCTTTTTAATTCGCCTCTTTACCTCCGCTCACACAATAAACACTTGGAGGACTATTTTATGCGGATGTGCCGGTGTGGGCAGAAAAGAAGTGCAATAAATCTTCGGCTTCTTAGTGGGTCCTTAAAACACCGAAACTCTCTGGCCAACTACTTAAAACAGAAAGTTTAATATGTTCCTTGGTGAAGAAAAAGTTTCGCAATTGTTGTTCTTCGTGTGCGGTGTTGGGAAACATTTATGTGGACAGTTTATAAGGACTTCATGACCTGATCTTATGTGGCTGATGGTCGAACAAGTCGTATTGGGTCAGTGCGCGAAGTTAAAAGTGTTACCAGTACTTCTTTTGTCTTTGTATTTATGTATGGGGTACTTAAAAAGTTTTCGTCATTGTCTAGGTGGACAACTTTGTGAAAGGGATACAATTTTAAAGAAGGATAATATCTAACGACTCAATGTGCTATCAGTTCGAATGGAGGACTGAGGCAACGCTGTCGTTCTCGCTTCGTTTCGTTTTCAACCGATGGGGACTTGTAAATGTATCAAGAGAAATTTAGGACTTCGCCATGATCATCGATTGTACTCAATCCAGGGTGGAGCTATAGGTCTCAACTAGTGCCCCATCCAGTTTTTGAGTAACTGGCTTCAGCTGCACACTCCAACAGTGATCCCAGATTTGCGCTTTTACAATGAAAATGGGGAAATGAGGGACAAGCTTAAAAAAACGGGAACCAAATTATAACCTCTGGAAACTTAAATTGTTTAAAAGTAAAATTAAAAGCTATTTTCATAACAAACAAATTCAAAAGTTTACACAATGAAATGTTCAAACTAAACATGAAAGAAAACAGCGCATCGAACGTTTACGTACTTGTTTTAAAATAAAATGCATTTTATTTTAAGCACTTTCAAAAATCTGAATTTTTGTTATTGAATTAATAAATTTTTCCATATGAGAATAAATGAAAAATTTACTTTGGTGGGAAAGAGGGGAACTTTTTTTGAATTTAGGAGAAAACTATTGCTTTTGCTGATAACAAAAAAAGAAAAATCAGTTTGCAAAGTCTGGGAACACTGACTTCAAGTTAGTGGAGACATACTTTTTCGATCGCAACCTAAGGTTGAAAACACACTGGATCAACCAAAACGTTTTTGATTCGGAAGTTAGAAACAGTTTTTTTTTGTATTTTAACACACACTTCCTGATTCTACCACCAAGTAGCTATGTCCTCCTTGAGAATTCCAGCGAAAATATGCCCAAATACGATTTCAACGACAAATTTAAGACTTTTGCTTATAATTTTAAGCATTGAGCTTGAAAAGCAGTATTTGCGTCTTTTGACTCCATGAGGGCTTGAGGTCAGAGGCAGGCTGATGTTGGCGAATTTATAGCATTGGCATGGATTGCTTAGCTCAATACTTCCTGCATACCTCTGCCAGTTGTACAAAACTCTCATCGGAGAGACTCGTCTGTCTATGGTAGCGCTACATCGACTGGTTTTACAGTAATTAGTAATTTGGTGAAAGAAATATTGTCATTCGCACAAAGAGCTGTTTATTTCTTGATTTAAAAAAAAAATGGGTCGTAGCTATATATGTGCCGAAGACTGTTTTGCGGAAAAGGTAATATATGTTAGAGTATGACACATTGGTGGCAGGAACTTAAGTTGTAAAGCTTAAGAGTGATATCAAGAGAGGGATATCAAAGAGCACTACGCATTTGTGTACATAAGTTCTACAGCCACACTGTATGAAGATGAAGAGTGATATCATATCAAGGGAGAGATATGAAATGAGAGAAAAGAAGAGAAGCAAAGAATACAAATCTGTGTGTGCTCAACAGATAGTTAATCTGTGTGAGACGTCGCGGGTAGATGCGCCACAGAATTGTGCGGAAGTCTTTATCGTATTTATTTATTATCTATCATCTATCATCTATCATCAGAAGTGGGATAGTGCCCTTTAAAAAAAAAAAAAAACAAAAACAAATTAAGTAATTTCGTACTGTGTTTTCGGTTGAAGTGTTAAAATCCAGTTCGCAACCTCTCCTGGTGTGCTCATGCGTGTCTATTCACGTCCATAGACATAAGCTACTTTGTATATCCTTTCGGTGAGGGTAAGAGCAGCTGAATTTTTGTCTGGAAACAACGGGACTGCGGTTCTTTGAGTCGGTGAGTGATGAACAGAAAAAGTAGTAATTCGAGAAAGAAGGGAAGAGAGGCGACAATGGAGTTGGGCGCAGATGGTCTGGATGTTGTTATTGATCAGACAGACAAGGGTGATGCAGGGAGAAACGAGGGTTTACTTATAACCGTAGACGCCATAAACGAAATTCTTCGAAACAACCAACGGAAAGGCAATAACTCTGTCGGATTTCCTTGTTTCGACCCAGACTACTCTCGGGTGGATGTTCTGAAATGGTGTGATGACGTGGATATTAGGGTGCAGCGTGATCATTTGGAAAATTTTGATATCATTCCTAAAGTGCATGCAGCATTGTTGGGCAGGGCAAAAACTTGGTATGAAAAATATGGCTACCAACACTACGAATGGAGTGATTTGCGCGCTTCCTTGATCCATTCGTTTTCCAGCGGTGCAGATATCGTCAATCAGCTGAGAAGGGTTGCGAATTCCGAAAGCAACGAATTTGTCTCCTACAGTGATTTTGCAATGGAGAAGGTCTCTCAAATAAATCGCCTACCTTTTGATATTCCTGAGGACAAGATTGTGAGAATCGTAATAGGGTGCATTTCCGAAGTTGGATTACGAAATTCATTAACTTTCGTCATGCCGGCCTCTGTGCAGAGTTTAATTGATCATCTGTCCTCAATTCGCGAGAGTCCTAGTCGGAAGCATGATGTGCCAAGCCGTGGTCGTCAGGGGGGAGATTTTACCGTTGTCAGGCACTTCCCTCCGCGTAGGCACGAAACTATGGGCTCGCTATCCAAACGTCCTCGAGTCGAGGAAGAGCGACGCTGTTACGGTTGTGGAAAATCGGGACATATACGAGCAAAGTGTCCACAAACGACATCTCAGGAAAAACAAGAATCTCCTAAGCACAAAGTACCAACTAGTAGTGATAGGGGTCAGAAATGTGGGTTTTGCTTAAAAACTGGACATAGTGAGAACACCTGTTGGGCAAAACAACGGTCCGAAAAGAAAAACGTTAACCTTTGTTTTGAGGCACTTACACCAGAAATGATGACGCCAGTCATAATCAATGGGAAGTTGTATCACTGTCTGCTCGACACAGGATCCGATTGCTCCCTAATTAGATCGGATATTGCCGATAGAATAACTGCGAAGAAAATATCATCCTTTCTCTCTGTACAAGGAATCGGTAAGGACCCCATTCTATTAACCGAACAAGTAGATCTTGTGGTAGAATTTGAGGAAGCCACAGTGGAAATAGCTTTTCATGTTATCGGGGGGGAGTATATGAAAAATGAAATTATTGTTGGTAGGGATGTTTTAATAGATTCCGCTTTGAAGATAGTCGTCAATAGGCACGGATCAACCCTGAGTCAAAATGAATCTGCCGTTTGTTTAACCACCCAGGTAGGCACCTTTCCGGAAATACCATCTCCGGACATGGAAAAATTACAAACCATTCTAGACAAGTATTCCCAACAAATGATTTCTGGCTTTCCCGTAGCAAAAGTAACGACAGGTTGTCTTTCTATTCGCTTATCCAAAGATGCCACCATCAACTATCGACCATATAGAATGTCACACAGCGAAAAGCAGATAACATCAAAATTAATCTGTGATCTAAAGTCATGTGGAATTATTAGAGATAGTAAGTCCCCATTCGCCAGCCCAGTAGTTCTTGTCAGAAAGAAAAACGGACAAAACCGGCTGTGTGTTGACTTTAGGGCATTAAATAGACTCACTATTAGAGATCGGTACCCATTACCCCGAATTGAAGACCAATTGGATAGATTGAAAGGCAACAAATACTTCACTTCTTTAGACATGGCATCAGGCTTCCATCAAATCCCTATCGCAGATGACTCTATAGAAAAAACGGCTTTCGTTACGCCCGATGGGCATTTCGAATACCTGCGGATGCCATTTGGCCTCACCAATGCTCCAGCCGTATTTCAGAGGGCAATCAATACGGCATTGGGTGAACTTCGAGATACTGTTGCAATGGTCTACTTAGACGATGTCCTCATTCCGTCAATATCCGTGGAAGAGGGACTTAAAAAGCTAGACGTTGTATTAGAGGCATTAACCACTAACGGCTTCTCTATCAATCTTGAAAAGTGTACATTTTTGCAGACTAAAATTGAATATTTGGGACGGGAAATCACTTTCAACGGAGTCCGGCCAAGTAAAACTAAAATCGACTCACTGGTAAGGTCTCCAACCCCAGAAAGTGTAAAGCAAGTACGTCAGTTTATGGGATTGGCCAACTATTTTCGGAAGTACATCCCAGAGTTCGCTGCAAAAACTAGTTGCATAACTGCCTTAACGAAAGTTAATGCAAAATTTGAATGGACAAATGAGTGTGAAACAGCGAGACAGTATATATTGCGACAGCTTACCTCACGACCCCTACTGATAATATTTGATCCAAAGCTCCCTACTGAATTGCATACTGATGCAAGCTCCATCGGATATGGCGCAGTCCTGTTTCAACGAATTGAGGGTCGGTTGCATGTAGTAGCGTATTATAGTCAGGCTACGAAGCCCTACGAAACCAACTACCATAGCTATGAGTTAGAGACTCTTGCAGTTGTAAACGCACTAAGACATTTCCGTACCTATCTTTTGGGTATTCGGTTCATTATAGTTACCGACTGTAACGCTCTTAAAGCAACCAAGCAGAAGAAAGACCTGTTGCCCCGCGTTGCTCGATGGTGGATATACCTCCAAGATTTTGACTTTGACATCACTTATAGAAAAGGTCAGGCCATGGTCCACGCGGATTACCTCAGTCGCAATATACCACAGAAGGAATGTTATCACTTGAATAATTTATCAGAGACTTGGCTACATATCGAACAAAGGCAAGATCCCGCCGCTTTGGAACTCATAAACAGGATCAAGGAAGGTGATACTGACATAAAGGCACAATATGCGATTCGTGGTGGATTACTATATCGAAAGTTACAATCAGTAGATCGGCTGTTTGTACCGCAACGGTGTCGACTAACTTTAATGAGACGATTTCACGAAGACAATTGCCATATTGGGTGGGAGAAGACACTTGCTAAATTGAAGGAACACTTTTGGATGCCGGGTATGACAAGAAGCGTAAGGAAGTTTGTTGAATCCTGCATAATCTGCCTCGTAGCAAAGAGACCCTCTGGAAAGAAACAAAGTGAACTATATCCAATTGAAAAGAGGCCAATACCCTTTAACACTCTGCATATGGATTTCATGGGTCCGTTTCACGGGAGGAATTTAGATGATCATCGATATATCTTTATTATTGTGGACGCTTTCACGAAATTTGTTGTTCTCTTTCCATGTAAGACCTTACAGGCTACTGAAACGGTCCAGCACTTCCATAACTTTGTGATGTTATTTGGTGCGCCTTATAAAATCGTGAGTGATAGAGGGTCAAATTTCACAAGCAACGAATTTAAGAAGTTTTGTGCATCACTTGGCACAGAACATCACCTAATTGCCCCAGGAGCTTGTAGGGCAAACGGACAAGCGGAGAGATATGTTGATACAGTTGCCAACCTTTTAAGAACCAATTTGGATATCAACTTAGAATGGACGTCGTATGTCAGTCGAGTGCAGTTGGCCTTAAATACAACCATAAACAAAACAACAGGGTTGTCTCCGTTAAAAGTACTGACAGGAGTAACTGGGCGTACTCCTGAGATCGGAGCACTTCTATCAGAAATAAATATCGAACCAGAATACGAAGATCCAGTAGCGATCCGTGCATTAGCTAATGAAAGGATTCAGGAAAATGCTTTACGTATGAAAGCGAGATTCGACAGGAGCAAATGTAAACCAAAACCTTTGGATATCGGCAATAAAGTGGTGTATCGCAGTAATCAAATAAGGAAGTCTAAATTAGACGTCCATTATCAGGGACCATATGAAGTTATTGGTGTTCTCCCAAACGATAGATACAAGCTAAAAAGGGATAATTCTAATACGATCATAGTAGCTACTAGAGAAGTAATTCGTCTAATAAATGGGGACGAAGATACAACGGATCTCTTGGCAGAGACCTAGGTGAAGAAAAAAAAAGAAATGGGTGAGTTGAAGGTTTAAAAAATTGATTGCATGAGATAGGTTTTGTGCCATGGGGCAAAAACCTCTGAGCTGTAGTTATGAACAAGCTTAATATCGCCTCTGAGTCATAATGTTCATGGTTGAATAGTATTAAGGTTAAAATTAAAACCAAAGAGTCACTCTTGGATCCTGGCCTCTGAGTCGAAGTTCTTGGTTGGAGCACAGGTGCATAGACAAGCTTAAAATTGCCTCTGAGCTGTGCTTCTGGGTTCCGACTAATGAAGGTTTGAACAAGCTCTGCTCCTCGACGGTTTGTGATTTGTGCTACATTCTGATTGATTGGGGTGGTTTGGACAAGCTTAAGATTGCCTCTGAGCCATTCCATCCGCAGTCATATAGTTGCGTAATAATACGATTATTAGTTCTGTGTATGTTAAATGGTTAAAGCAACTTCAATATTTTACAGATTGTTGTTGGCTTGCTGTGGCTATTCGGAGTGAATGCTGAGGCAGCAGAATATTGAAACAAACAGATGAGGAACAGAAGATTATCGTTTTGAAAGATTATGTTTCAAGTAAATGAATTATTGTTTTTTTTATCGTTTTGATAGATTACGTTACAATGAAGTGAATTTTATAAATGTGTTATGTTACAAAGAAAAGGCATTATAGTTTCATTCTATCGAGAGCGATGAAAATTGCAGGATGGCCGTGTTAGAGTATGACACATTGGTGGCAGGAACTTAAGTTGTAAAGCTTAAGAGTGATATCAAGAGAGGGATATCAAAGAGCACTACGCATTTGTGTACATAAGTTCTACAGCCACACTGTATGAAGATGAAGAGTGATATCATATCAAGGGAGAGATATGAAATGAGAGAAAAGAAGAGAAGCAAAGAATACAAATCTGTGTGTGCTCAACAGATAGTTAATCTGTGTGAGACGTCGCGGGTAGATGCGCCACAGAATTGTGCGGAAGTCTTTATCGTATTTATTTATTATCTATCATCTATCATCTATCATATATCCCTTTGACTCGTGGTGGCCACAATCAGTGCTGTCGTTGTACTGCAAAAGCAGTGTTTGTACTGCTTTCTGTATCTATGTACTGCTGTGCTGCACAGCTGCCTAAAATACAGCTTTTTTTTACCTCAGAGTAGTGCCACTTGCGAAAGAGGTTTCTCTGAGCTTAATTTAATTACGACAAAAACTAGGAACTGTTTAAATGTGTCAACAGTAAGCGGCATTCTTTGCGCCAAATCTATGCTCCATAACTACAAAAGCTACGAATTTAAGCCATCACCAAACTTATTAAAAAAATATCCTAAAACGTAACTTCTTTAATTAATGATAAATAACGAATTTTGAAATAATTTTTTTGCATTGGAATTGTTTCTTTTTTGTAAACAGTGTAATCTTTTTCTTATCTAATAGGTATGTATATTAAGTTATGGCGTTGACAAGCCAAATGTGATTATTTATAATGTGTTCAAAATGTACATAAGACTTATGCTAATATCACAACTTCCTCTTTTACTACTTTGTTTTTTTTTACTTTTTACTTTTTAACTACTTTGTGCAATAATTGAATTGTCTTATATTTTTTCTTGAATAAAATAAAGAGTATAAGCAATTTACATAAGTGTGCTAAGTGCTTTAATTTTAACATTGATTAGTTGCTCCATACATAGCTATATCGTAAACGCTATAGGTACTGCTTTGTACTGCTTTTTGTCGACTGGTAATACTGCTGCTTTTTGTCTTCAAACGACAGCCCTGGCCACAATTGCGTACAAGCTCTTTAATAATAAAATACTCAACAATTTGATGAGCACCCTTTCTCTTAAAATGTACTTCATATCGTTTCTCTTCAGTTTATTCTCTTCTAAAAACAAAAATTGGCGGGAAATTTGAGTCATTTATGATATTATTTGACATTTTGGTTACCTACTCTCTTATTATATAGTTACTCAGGTACGTGAAAGCCAAACTAAGTATTAAATAGACCGTCAGCTCTTACAACTTAAGAGAATTTGCCTACAAGCTGTTTTCCGTGTTGCTATGTGGGAAAGTATGTGTGCCGTGTTAAAGTAGATTAGCCGCACGCATACACTCGCACATAGGGACCTGACAGATGCCTGACAGTTCATTCTGTGGTAACATTTGAAAAAATTCAAATAATTCAAATAATTGCCCGTTATCGGGACGTGTTAAGAAAACGGTGGGTATGGTGTGGTGAATTTAGTACCAAATTATATTTAAACGCATAGGTATACATACAAGGATTTCTTTCATTTTACCTAGATAATCTATATAGTATGGGATGCTTACATTTTTGTTGTGAACAATGGAAATCGATAAACTATATATATGAATCATTGACAAAAATAAGAAAAAGCGCCTATTAATATAAAAAATATCTGATTAGTAATGATTATGAATCGTATGAATTAAAAGAAAATTGTAGGCAGCTAACTTAAATGCGTGAGACATATCAGGGTACTAATCAGTAAACATGTTAATTTCCAGTTTTGCTTGTATACATTTTGAGTTTCGCTTTTTTCCCGTACATTTTAAAGAAAATAAATTTTCGTTGATTGTGTCTACTGACTGACTTTTTCTTTTTATTTTAAATGAACATTATTCATATTCTCGGCTGACGCAATTGATTTCAAAAGTAATTTCATTAATTATGTCAATTGTTCCAAATTTTCTAATAAACAAAATTTTTTTTTTTTTTAATAAACGGAATCTTCATGAAAAGATTATAACTAAAAACTCATACTATTTCAAATCTTAATAGTCGTAATCAATTCTTCTCTTTAAATACTTTGCCGTTTTTCTGTGGACATTCACGGTGAAATAATTTTTCGCCAAAAACAGCAAACGAAAACAGACACAATAATTATAGGAACAAAAATATCTTATTTTATTTCACTCATCATTCATTTGTTTATTTATGTTGATTACATTCGCTATTATACATTTTGTAGAATAGGTATCTACATGTTTTCGTGGTGAAATAAAACAACGAATTTAAACTATCAGTCAGAACGCATCCATCGGGTGACAGAAACTTAACAAATACACTAACTCTCAGTCAGTGTTCTTAGCACTCTCTCCATATTTTTCACACGAAGCGTCAAAGCGTGTTCCTTTTTACATTTCCACTAAGCTCAAATTTCCTTAGTATTTTTTATGGAAAAAACATACTTTTAAAAGTAAAATTTGTATTGTTCGGAGAGAAAATCATATTAAATTAATCTTCAGTATAAAAATCGCAGTTTGCTTACATTATAATGATAATTTTTTTGATAATAGAAATTTTTGCTTAAGGCAAATCCCTTCTTTATGTACATTTAGTGCGTTGATATTCATAGTGAAATGTAGTTTGACTGTTTTTCTGTCAGATTATTGATAGTCCAACAATTAAGACATTTTTTACTCTTTTACTCGCAGGAAAGTTTTCAAAAATTTAAATTTCCACAAAAAGGTAGAGATACCACAATGCATTAACACTGCTGAGTGTCAGTATTTTATTACTTCTCCCACCTTTTAGAAATTATTTTTTTGCTGCTTCACACGTATTCACAGATAGGAAATTTAAGAGAGAATTTTATTTTCAAAATCTGCGGGGGGAATCGGGTAGGTGCGCGGGAGCTGACCGTCTATTTAATACTAGTTTATGGTGAAAGCAGTCTTTTGTGTTGTGATAGTTTAGTGTAAAAAGTGAGGAAAATAAATTGGTAAGTTATTAATTCAGAAGAAAATACACTTAGGTTACTGGTTTAACAAATATATGATGCGAATATGCTATATTTTATTGAATATTTCTAAAATAAAACACATGTACACAATTGCGTACAAACATAGACAATTATAATGTACGCAATTGTGTACATGTACACGTTTGTTGCCAAGCAGAGTAGATTCTAACTATAAAACGAATAATAAACTTACAGGACAATGAGTGGAGACCAAGTTTTAAAACAGAGGGAGCTAGAAGACCTTATACATAGATGGTAATTGGTCTGACATAGAGTTGCCAGAGTCATCTGAATCTGAAACAGAAACTAATATTAATGTGCCTGAGAGACACATAAAACGTTCTAATTTAACCGATTTTGTCATTTCTCAAACAAATTTAAATGAAGACGACGAATTGGAATCGGAAGAGCTTATTGACCTAAATGAAAACGTTAATGTAGAATACATAGACGAGTATGAAAACTCAATTACGCAAAAAAAGGACATTGCTTTTCGGAGGCGAGAGTTCGAAACGGAATTTCCATCTTCATCGAAAAACACCTTTCAAACAAATGACTCGGAAACTATGACGGTCAAAACACCTTTCGAGTATTTTGCAAAATATTTTCCATTCGATATGTTTGAACAAATGGCAACATATATGAATATATATGCAAAACAGACCTATAATTGCAAAAGTTCTTTTCGTGATACAAATCCTGCAGAAATGATGAAATTTGTTGGTATTCATGTCTTGATGGGTTGTTTCAAATTGCCACAGATAAATATGTATTGGTGCAATGACCTAAGACTCGAATCTGTTGCTTCTGTTATGTCCATCGACAGATTTTATCAACTGCGACAAACATTTCATGTGGTAGACAATATTGAAGTGCCTGGTAACTGCAAAGACAAATTTGTTAAGATTCGTCCAATTATAAACTGTGTTTTGAAACGATGTCAAGAAGTACCAGTGGAAGAAGTTATAGCTGTAGATAGTAGATGAACAAATCATTCCATTTACTAGTCGTCTCAGCGTGCAGCAATATATAAAGGGCAAGCCATTCCCGTGGGGAATAAAAGTCTACGCTTTATGTGGCAAGAGTGGATTTCCCTACAATTTCTTCCTATATCAAGGGAACGATTCAGGACTGTCATCATTTGAAGTAGCTCGATATGGATTTGGTACTGCCACTATACTAAATCTTGTGAAAGAGATACCAAGTCCGGGACATCAGTTATTCTTTGATAACTTTTTCAGTTCCTATGGAGTATTTGAGATTCTCCGGGATCGGGGCATAAAAGCTGCAGGTAAGAATTACATCTTATGCTAAGTACCACGTTTATGATTTTTTGCTTTGCTCCTTTATAACAGGAACCGTACGTATAAACCGATTCAACAATCCACCATTTTTATCTGACAAAGATTTGAAAAAGAAAGGTCGGGTATCTTCCGACCAATTGGTAAGTCGTGACGGTAAAGTCGTTCTGGTTAAGTGGCAAGACAATGGACCAGTACACTTAGCTTCGAATTTTGTCGGTATAGGCCAGAAACCGGTCGTCCGCAGGTTTGATAAAAATATCAAACAATATGCTACCATTCCACAGCCAGAAGTTGTTAACTTCTATAACAATGGAATGGGAGGAGTTGATCTTTTACATCTTTTAGATCAACTTATTTCATATTACAGAATTTTCATAAAATCCAAAAAATGGACACGAATTGCATTTCATTTCATCGATTTGGCTATGTGTTCTGGTTGTATTGAATATCGCAAAGCATGTGAAAGAGCGAAGGTTCCACAAAAAGATATACTAAAACTTTTAAAATTTCGGTCAAGAATAGGCCGCACAGTAACCGAATCTGGATTATCTACAACCCGTAAAAGGGGTAGACCATCAGCGAGTTCACAAGATCAGGAACCACCGCTATCAAAATTTCATCGTCCCGAAGTTCGACCAATTAGAGAAGTGCAATACGACGGTATAGGTCATTTTCCCCAACACGACGGCATAAAAGAAGCCGTTCGATGCAAAAATCTCAACTGCAAAGGAAGGTCGAGGATAAAGTGCATGAAATGTAAAGTGCATCTATGCCTTCAGAAAGACCGTAATTGTTTTGCAGATTTTCACATTTAATAAGGACTTATTTCTCGTATAAATTATTAACAATTACCTTATTCAAGATTGAATTAATATGTAATATTTAATAATACATATGTATATATATTTTTTTTTTCAATAATTTTGCATCAGCATGGATTACTTGTTTATTTAAATAAAAAACTGTTAAAATGTATGAATTTCCCTAACGCTTTTATTTATTACATCATTATGCTATGTTTGGCCACAATTGTGTACATTGTCCTATTTCGTCCTGAACGGTATTTTTTGGAATTTATGGCATGTATTGTCTTCATGAACTACATTGGAGCCCAAATCATAACAAAAATATTTTTTTCCGCACGCAGAAAAAATGCAGGAGTCAAAGGGATATTTTAAAAGATATTTACAAAAAACTGTCAATCACTATTATTTCTCACTATTTCATTCGTTATTGGTGTGTTCTTCTAATCGATTTAAATTGGAATTTTTGATGCATACTGAACTCTACTCATACTCATTCTTTCGGCGCTTCCCACCTTCTTACAAAAAGAATAGAATCTTCGCAATTTCCAACTCTAGCGAAGTGCGGAGCCTTCGGTGCGCGAGTGACACTCGCACTTGGCCGGCCGGTTTATTTTTTTTTATTTCCTGCCCAATGGCTGACAATACGACCTAAGAGACTCTATTGTATTTGTTTGGACTAAGAGACGATGGACCTACGTAGTATATAGCAGAGTTTCCTAAGCTACGACTACACTTGCCGACGTCATTATGACTTAAACATTTGTTCTAAATTTGTCACTACGTGTGATCGCATGTCAAGTGTCACGCGGGCTGTCGCAGCGCACTCTCACGAAAGACACACGAGTGACCACCGAATTCGAAGTCGATTTTTTGACGTCAGCATGTCAAAATTAATGTGTAATCGCAGCTTTAGTTCTGCTGGTGATAGAATCGTTTTGTTGAAGGTACTTCTTCCTAACTATAGTTAAATGCCGGGCAATTTCAGAGGAAGTGTTCAGAGGATTCTTCATATCCTCTAGACAGGATCTGCATTCTGTCTCCGGACCAGACCCCTCGTTCCCAGTGGGTACTTTGGGCAAGTGCCCAGGGCCCCGCGATCGATAGGGCCAAATACATAGTCACTAGTTCCTGTCAGATCACCAAACGATAACCAATATTTATTACCAAAAAACTTATATAATTCGAAGAAATCGAACCTAAATTACTGACTTCTGACTCGCCCAAAAGTTAGGCTAGTAACCTCATCAGTGTGACTCGCTCCATTTAAATTAAGCGAACGAAGCGAAGCACGAAGCTCCAAGTTGAAAGTGACCGAACGACTTAAATAGACCGACTCGGCGGTCGGGAATTCCCCTGTATTTGTATGTGCTGTTGTTTCATGTGATTGTTAATAAAAATAAATATTTAACCTTGTTTATCTACTTTCTTTGACTATTCTAACAAAATAGTGTTCTGTCAAAGTCATGGGGGCCCCATTATCCTAATATGCCCTGGTTAAAGACGGCCCTGCTCCGGGAAAAAGATAAACACGTTAAGATGACATCTCAGGTCATATAGTGGCCTACCAGATTCCTTATACTTTCTTTATTAAATTTTAGGATTTCCTTGATTGTCTTAGGCCCGGGTTTAGGCGGAAAGTTGTTGTTCCCACTCCTTAAGTTAGCCCTAAAGCAGTAGCCCAGTTGACTCTGCAATATGGTTCTGGTTCAAGGAACGCGAATTCTTATCCAGCCCTAGTAAGTTCGTCCGCCGATTCATTGCCTACACTGATGACCAGGTACCCCTCCAAGTCTTACCCTATTGTGTTTGAATAGGGTTTGCAGGGAATCATGGCAGCACTTTATTGTTTTTGAGTACAATGTATTGGACGATAGAGCTTGTAAGGCTGCTTGACTACCTTCGCAGCCGGCGTATTCTACCTTCTTACCAGCAACCATTTTCAGTTTCGCTAAAATGGTAATTAAAACCAAAAATTGCTCTTAAACAACTCATTAAACTTGGTTTTCTTCGGACTGAGCCTTCAAATAAACTCAAATAAAATCCGACATTTCTACGTTTACCTTCAGTTATGTTTTATCAGGAAAAACACTCACTTTATACCGTATACCCTCTACTCACGTTCGCTTTATAATGTGTTAAATTGTCTGCAAAATGTCAGCTTCTCAGCTTAGTCATGTATGAAATAAAGCACTTACCCTCAGCTGCTTGGCGCCCCCGCTTCCCCATCCCTCCTTCGTCATGCGATTCATATTTTACGTATTAAGTCGCTCGAGATGGCACTAATGCGCTCTACTTGAAAGGGGATTTTTCTCGCTTCCACCCTAAGCCCACTTGAGTGGCTTCATGTTGGAGTATGAGCCCATGTCATTAGTTACTTAGTGCCTCGTTGACATTTGGACATGAGATGGCCCGTGTGCGTGTAATGCTTTATTAAGAAAGTGAAATTCTTGACCCCTTAGCTCATGGCTTACATTTATTTGTGAGTCGTTGCAATTATGCATTACTATGGATTCAAGGTGGTAAGTTGGTATGACTCGTTAGGTAAATTAATTAAAAACGTTACCTCTTGAACACCGGATGAGTTAACATGATGTAATGGAGGTAATCCTTTGGAAAAGTGTTGCAAAGGTGATTCTTTTCAATGCGATTACTTCTATTGAAGCGCAAGAGTAACCTTTCATGAGGAGTGTATAATGAACGGAACAGGCATGAAAGGATGTTCTCTAAAAACAAGAAAAGTGAAATATCTGCCAAAGGAAAAGTGTGAACAGAAGGGTGCCAGTCTCACAAAAACTGGCAATGAATAGGAATCGGAATTTTGATTTTGTTTTTTTCTGATGTTTTTTCTCCTGAGTGGTCAAATCCATCACGGTAATTAGTTGAATGTATAGAGGCTTTAGAAAAACTGTAATTAGCCAAATGCATCCATTGAAATGCAGAAAATGGTCGATTTTATGTATTTCGGTTGAGTATTTTGAGGAACCGAGCTCTTCGAAGTGGTAAAGCCACACTAGGGGTAGTGCATAGGCGCTTTGTAAATAGCTTCTGTTCATTCACAAAATGGACTATTCGTAAATGGTCTCCTAATAATAACTGATTACATTTGAGGTATCCACTTCGCTGTAGTACAGGCTCCTCCGCGATAAATAATCATGGGAAATACTTAGTGTCCAGTATTTCCAGTGATTATTAGTATCGCGGGATGTTTTTTTTGTAACTCTCAATGGCGAAATTGTCCATACAAAATTGCATATGTGACTTACAAAATATATAAGGAGAAGGATAAAAATGATTATTATGATTAGTAAGTCCCCGTAGATATAACCTTGGGCGGTTGCGTAGAATTAAGTGTTACAGGCTCCAGTGGTGTTATTCCAATTCCCAGCGGGCGACATCAATATACTCTGTCACTCACTATAGGAGTCACAAATATGGAGAGTTTCTTTAGAACTTCACCACGTCAATGGGGGTTTCTGTTAAAACATATTCTTCTTTTGTACATAAAAAATGAAGTGCACGACTAGGTCGAACGTTACTTTCTCGTTCATCAAAATTTGTGGTGCAAATGAATTGAGAGTTACACTGATTGTGTAAATTTCAAGTTGTTGGATTTGTATTTATGTTGCATATTCAGTAGTTTGGTTGAAAAAAAAAAATAAGTTGGTAATATTAGCTAAAAGGAAGTTTTGCGTAATTATTTCAAAAATATACCGTAGAAATGCGAACACAGATCGAGATTTGGGTACACATTTTTTAGAAATATTTATAACACATCACTATTAGAATTTTTTGAGAAAAACTAAGTACGAGATTTTATTTAGAACTAGCTGTACCCACCCGGCTTCGCCCGTGTAAAATGTGGTTTCAGAACAGTTGATGGAAACAAAATTAAGAAATTTGCTGTCTTGTTGGGGACAAATTTTTTTGGCTGTTTTGTTTCTATCGACTAAGATAGTGATATTTGCTGCATTACTTACCCTGGAGCACTTTACATATAACTGCCCGTGCTTGAAGCAATTCTTGCTTAAATCAACTCCCGCATTTCTTAAAGTTTGATCCTGTTACTTATGGATTGTCATTTCAAAACAAACATTAATAGGCAATCGAATCGGTTTAAACTGAAATGAATAATTACTGTGAATTATTTGTATTCTTGGTATAAACACCGCATCTCCTTTACCACACCCAGTTAAAATTAAAGCCTCATGTCAAGAATTATGTTGCTTATGTTATGGGAACTCCAACTTTTAGTACCATTTTATGAGCATTGAGGCCATGGGCTGTTAAAAACGCTATTTAAAAATTCTACTCTATAAAAAACGAAATGGGTAATTACCCACGATCTGGTATCACTGAAAGCTATACCTATCTGATATTTCTTTCATAGAATTTTTTTTTTTGTAAGCAAAACAGAGGTAAACATATTTTTCCTACATATTTGACATTTCTTTTATGGTTTTTTCTTTCTTAGCAAACCAAACAGCGTACTGCCCTTGTCTGTCTCCCTCTCCGCCACAGGAATGGGGACGTTCAAGTATCTAGTTTAGTAAGTCTGACAGCCCTCTCACTAGATGAAACTCGACTCTGATTGGGGGAAATCGGTCGTGAGAGCAGATGTTTCAGTTGACGTTTATGGAGGGGTAGCCGACAAATCTAGTCGAGAAATTCGTGACTGAGTACTAAGTTGACAGTTCTCATATGTGGCTGACGTAGAAAACGTGACGTTCCCGACCAATCTAGTTTTTGCGTTCAGGTTACATCTCATCCAGACCAATCTAGTCGACTTAAGATGACTAGATTCTTGAATGTGGCCAATGAAATAAAGTTAATAGAGATGTCAATATATTGCGCGGTTAGTGTGTTTGATTTGAGAATAAAGTGCATATCCACTCACCCAGGTGAAAATCGTAGAAATGTTTCAAATTTTGCCTATTTATTTAAAAACCTTTTAAGTTATCGAGTTAATGGATATCCTAATATGTAACCGCAGATGTCCTCTATAAGCTGGTGTTTACTATATTTAAAAGCTCCCAGTATTTTCGAACGGAAAGCGTGACAAAGAAAAAAGCGAAACGAAACGAAAAAATTAATTACTCTTGTCCAATTTTTTCCGGAATTTGTAAAGATATAGAGTTGAAACAAAGTGGATATTGTAGGTGTATTTATCCTCTATAGGACTGAGAAAAATGCATCAGAATATATTCAGCAGTTTCGAAGATTTTTGCATTTAAAGACATGCAGTCAAATTCAATCTTAGTCGAACAGAACTACACCAATTTTATTTATATGATGATGATGATACTTATATTATCTTTACTATGTAGTTTGGTCAAAATGGTTATAGCGGTTTTTGCAAAATTTTGCATAACTATTTAGCTAAAAACCGAGTACAAGTTATTGTTCGGGATGTAGGCATTACCTGGTTTCTAAAGTTTTATCGAAATCGAAAATGGGGTTTTCGAGATGTGAGTTTTCAAAATTAGTATTTTCGGTGAATTGAATTGAATCGAAAATTAAGGACGCAATAATTTTGAAAACATCAATTTATCGACACTTAATTTCGTTTTCGTCAAAATTGTTATTGCAGTTTTCAGATAAACTAAAGAAAACTAAATTTTTAAAAAATTACTTTTTTTCAAAAATCCATTTTACGATAATACAGAGAAGATACTGAGCTCTTCATTAAGTTAGAAATGACTATATTACCCTAGAAATGAATTTTTGTTACAATCGTTTTCGATATATTATGTCTAAATTTCAAAAGTACCGTTATTGGATTTTTCAGGTGAAAACTGAGTGTGCAGTCATGTTAACCTCATCTACTTAAGCTTAAATATACATTTTGGTTGAAATCGTTAGAGCCGTTTTCGAACAAATCAAACTGGTATGAACATTTTATATGTGAAGTACCATTAATATTGAGGTTACCGTGCAAAATAAAAACAGCCCCGAACTGTAAGCCTTCAAACTCCAAATCCGAAGTGTGAACGAAGAGAGTGCGTTTGCCTTCTGTTCACTGATAGCAGCACACCACGCCTTTCGAAATCGTTCGATGTAGCCCCTTTGGGTCATGCGCCGGATTTGAAATCAACTGTTAATGGCTCAGACAAATCGCGAGTTGGACATGACAAAGAACTGCAGTCCCTCGGGTCATAAGAGCTTTTTCTTGCAATCGCCACGAACTAAGGCGACGGAGCAACGGCTCACACTTTAAGGGCATCGATGACTGTTTTGAAGGCACACTTCCCGGAGTGTTACTTTTCAATAATTTTAGAGTGACCAGCCAGCTCCCAATTGGTATACCCTCCACAGAATGGTATATTCACTTTGTCATTACATTAGTAACGCCAAGAAGGAGTCACCGTCACCGGAGACCTCATAAAGTATATATATTCTGGATCAGGATCACATTCTGAATCGATTTGTTGTTGTTGACAGCACGATATCGCCCAAAGGAATTGACAAAGGTTAATGAAATTTGGTGAAAGGACTTCTCTTTATCGTCGTCAGGTTGGTATTGAAAATGGGATATGTCGGTCAAGTAGTTCTGGTACCTCCCATACAAAACCAATATTACCCCACGTGTCTCTCTGTCTGTTGAAAACATGATAGCGTCTAAAGGAATCGACTTAGGCAAGTGAAATTTTGTGGGAGGATTTACTTTTATCGTCGTCAGGTTGATATTAAGCTTGGGCTATGTCGGCTAAGTAGTTCTGGTACCTCCCATATAAATTCAATTTTAGACCCATTACCTCACATGCCTAAAATTTTGTACGTCTTGTATGCAGTGGAGGGTATCAACACTTTTTCTTGTTATTTTTCCTATTTGTTTGTATATGTCACCCGCTTAAAGATCCTACGAGAGCTCAAGGCCAAGATCCAGGAATTAGTTATTCAATCAATTATACGAAATAAATAAATAATTGTCCGGTTCACACTTCCGGAAGCTATTTTGTTAAAGTAAAACCAAATCTTAAAGTAAAACAAAATTCCGTAGGCCTTAGCTTTCCCTTAATTTCAACCACGGAACAAGATGGCCGGCCAAAATACGTGTCACGTATTTTTGCGTGGTAGGTAGTGCTGTCCGTTTCAGCCGCATATTCAGTATTGGGCATCCCTCTTATATTTTGATATCACCAGAAATCGGCTTATTAATTGTATGGGAAGTGGGGGCCGTCATCTACCTGATCTATCATTCTCAAAACTGTGTAAAACAAAGCTTTAGATAAAAACCTACATTAGAAACAAATTCTAATTAAAATAAAAGTCGAGACATACACCAAAATCATCAGTTAACAACACCTTCTCAGAAATGACTGCATATCTGCAGGCTACTCCGAAGCAAAACACTCTATTTTAGTATTTTTTTTCTTTAATAGCACAAGCCCAGATGGATGCTTTCATGATCTGTTCAGTTCCGTCTAACCGCACTCAAATAAAAAAGGCTTTCCGGGTCACTTTACTGCAAATTTTGGTAATATTTTTAAATTTCGCATGTTCATTGTTCACTTATTCCATATTACTGTATTTTTCAATTTAATTGACCACAATAGTAGACGCATACCTACCAGGAGCACGGTGTACTTCTTACATCATTTCTCGTCTCCTTGATCTCAACCATTCTTGACATGTGCAACAGCCACAGAGCAAGTACCCACGCCTAATGGCATCCAAATCGTACGTGACAAAGTGTCGACAAGGAGAAGATTTTGTAAAAATATCCTTTTCCATTCCCTCTGGCAGAAGGGTTGTTTAAGTGCTCATTAGGGTTTCCTAGGATTTCTCCAAATACTCATAATTTACTGTAAAATGTCGTTTACACTTAAAAAATAAAAAAAATAAAACACTCAACCAAAGTATCCCACAAGATACTCGTAATCCGTCTAAGGGTGAGATTATTATCATACGTCGTCAGTTGAGAACGAAGCCCAGCCCACCCACTATACAACAAAGGAAGTCGAAATGGTCTTAGAATGTTTCAATTGGCGAAAGGCCCATTTGGACATCTTATGAGATCCATCTAGTTGAATAATAATTAAAAGAGAAAAACTGAAAGATACCCTCCGGTCAAACGAATAAGAAGTTTCTATTTGGAAATTTTCATTTTCATCAGCCATCTGGAGATCTGAACCATTACAACTGGATATGGCCGCAGGCTGATTAAAATCTATTGAAATCCACCATTTGTTGAGCGACTCCCTGCTCTTCGAGTCCCATACACTGACACAATGACGCAGTACACGATGAATTAAATACATTTCTGCTTTGACAAGTTGATAATGAGGCAGTTTAGATGTAGATTTGAATGATTGTGAAGGAAGGGGCGGTAGACAGTTGATGGTGTCTTGTATGTAGAGAACGGCGAGACGGAATAGAGTAGGCTGTCAGAACTGTACTCAACTTGAGATATTTATTTGTGAGCAATAGGTACAAGTATGTCACGAACTAATGTGCGTTAACATCAGGAATTTTTTAAAAAAAAATGTTAAATTGCCGCAGCAGATTTGTGTATCGTAGGTCCTGCTTCTCACAACCATTTGTTTTGTGTAGTTTTTAAGGTTCCGTACCCAAAGAGAAAAAACGGAAACTTATTAGTTTCGCTTTTGTCCGTCCGAACCCACTTTTTTTTTTATTTTTTGGTCGAATGGAAGGGACCGACATATTGTGCCGAGTTCGAATTGAAAAGCTCTTTCGTGACAGTTATATGTACTCGCGGATGCTTGTCAGACGTTCGCATGAAGTGACCGCATTGAAAAAAACCTTAAGTAGTTATTTGTGTTTTTTTTCGGGAATCGAAACTGAGACCCCACGCTCAGTAGTCACATCAGCACACTAACCACTAATCCACTGCGCCCAAGAAAGATATATCAGAGTAATATAAGTCTTACTGAATTACCAGGGATTCTGATTTAAGCCTTTAATATAGGGTGTCCCAAAATTCGCACAGGATTTGAATTTGCCGCCATTTGTGCCGTAAATAAAACATCTTACATACAGCATCGGGTTTGTGAAAACGGAGCACTACGCGAAAGAGCTACGTGTTTTCATTGTTAAACAATCAATAGATATATACAGGGTGGCGCAAAACTAATCATGTAATTTTGTTTTTGAATTACTTTTTTTCGAACAAAAAAAAAATGATTTTGTGTGATTAAAATTTTTATTTCGACCTTTACAATTTTTTCTGTTAGATAAGTGGAAAAGATGATATCCGTCAATTGGCTGCCGCCAGTGCTGATACACATTTGTGGCCGTTTTCGCAATTTTCATGGCGTTCCGCAAGATTTGCCGTGATCGGCATTCCTGTCGATTATTCTCCTTAAGGGCTGCGATTGTCTGAGGCTTGTTTGCATAAACCTGCTACTTCAAGATTTAAGTAGCTCCAAAGAAAGATGTGTGGGGTGGGTAAGTCGGGCTATCTTGATGGCCACGCCAAATCGCCAAAACGGGAGATTACGCGACCAGAAAACGCTACCTTTACAATCTCCATTATAATTACTCCACGCTCTTGCGGAGTATAGCACTCCATTGCTTGTCTGTTTTATATTGCAGCTTTCTAGTTCACAAATGTCAAATATGATTGACGTACGACGCCATTTGCAAGAATAATAATAATTACAACATCTTCCGATATGAGTCCTTCAACCCCGAGTGGGGCATAGGGCGGCGACAAACTTCCTCTATCCTTCTCGATCAGCGGCCAGATACTTCAGCTTTGACCACGTTTTACGCTGTGTTGCTGCCTCGTCCAATACTGTTCATTTTCAAGTATAGTTCTTCGCGATGTTGTCGTTTGGTTTCCCAACATGGGGCCAATCCAGCGCCACTTCCGCTGCCTAATTTCAGCATTCAACAGCTTCTGATGCGTTATATGCCACAATTTTTGGTTCGGTATAATTTGCGGCCAACGAATCTTAAGAATGTAGCGCAGGCAGAGGTTTACGCCTGCAGTCCTCTCGAGATGGAGGTAGAGACTTTCCAGGTTTCACAGGCATAATTCCTTGACCTCCTCAATGGGCGTCTGTCTCATAATAATGGGCTTATGTGCTGAGTGGCCAGTGTGCATTATTTTGGTCTTGTTGCAATTGGTCATAAGACCAGCCATCTCTCCATTCTCGTTAAGCAATCCGTGTCAAATACCATAAACCTAAACATTTTACCGAAGCTCCTCGACTCACCGTAGCAAAATTATGTGCAGGCACTTAGTTGTAAATAATAAAGTCAGTTCGCCAGTATCTTATAAGCTTCCGGCAGTCAAATTAGTAATAGGTACATACATTTTGACAAATAAAGCCATCTTTTGTAAGGACATGAATTTTCATAATCTCTCTTCTTCTATCTAATCTACAAGTAAAATCGTATTTCACTAGTTTTAAATTCAACAGACAAGAGACAGCATGCTGTCCTTGATCCTCCGATTGCTGGAAGACCTCATACAGTTCGAAATGGTTTGTACATCGGTGCAAGCAAGTATTGAGGCAAACCCCCAAAACTTGCAACACCTTTTTCCATATAATATTCAATTGGTCCACGAGTTAAAACCAAATGATTTACAAATACGCACTCAATATGAGCGATGTGGCCCATTTTTACGTCAATTATCAAAATTTGAAAAAAATTCGGGGCACCCAAAATGATTTTTAACATCAAAGGATTGAACCATATTTTTTCGACGAACAAATTGCGGTAAATGTGGAAGGTAATCAATACCGGGCAATGATTGAACATGTTCTAAGGTTCTAGGTAGAGAACAATCCAGTATTGTGGTTCCAACAAAAGGTGGCCACAACTCGTCCAACTGCCACTCCTGAGGGAAATATTTTTGCATTCGAATAATATCGCGTTTTTTTGATTTCGAGATGCCACCGCATTCGCCCGTGACCACGCAGCAATGACACTTTTTCCAATTACCAATGACATCTAGCTGTCAAAATATTCAGTAATGTTTGCCATTTCATCACGCATCGTTTCAGGCTTGCTGAACGTGCGGAAATTATTAAAAAAAATTATCAAAACTCCGGCTCCGTTGTAAATACGCTACGTTGAATTTCATCTTGAGGTCGGTCGTCAAAATGGCTTCAGGGTGCAGGCAATTCAATGCACCGTGGACAGCGTTTGATGCGAAATGAAGAAAACATAGTCGCCGTAGAGACTGGTATCAAAGAATACCGTTTCGTAGGCCGATCGGCTGAATTGGGTATCGCCCAATTGTGCGGACGCAAGAATTGAAGCCCTACGACCATAAACGACGCTGTGTGCTATTGCACACATAATAGCACGAATGTAGCTTAAAAATACAGTAGAAATCAATCACCATTGTTGTTTTATTTAAATTTTATTCCGAATCGTTATCTGGTCACAGTAAAACACAAATTTGAATAAATGCTAATGTTGAGTTCAACAAATTTCAACATTACTTATGCGCCATACAGCCTGTAGAATTGGGCGACAAAAATTCCTCAATGCATTCTGAAGGAAATTCGAAATCTTGCGGACGACAATCTGGTTGGACTGTCTACCGATGTCGTTTCAACAAATGTTGTCACCCTAAAGTGACGAGCCGCGATGTTAGCGAAAATGGCCACACCATTGGTATCATGGAGTCAACCAACTTGATGCCAGTGTCTGCTACAAGCTCGCCTCATGCTAAATTGGACGATATCAGAAAGCAAGGTTGCAAGAATTTAATTTGCTTAACTTAAAAAAGGAAGCCCAAAACCGTTTAAGATTTCCCCAATTCCCTAACTACTTTTTTGGTATTTTTCCCACACCCAACTCACTTATGCGGCTGACTTTTATTTGACTTCTATCTTCTGCAATTGGCTTTTGTAACTTGTGTCAAATCAAAAGGCCTGCAAAATAAATCGGTGGTTGCTGCAATTTGAAGGACTGTTCAACGTTACTTGACTGCAAGAGTGCTGCCAAGTCTTAAAAGAGCGGGTTTGTTCGAAAATATTTCTTTTTGCAGTTTTGTGAAGGAATAAAACAAACAAAATTTGTAAAACATTGAAGAAAAGAAAAAACAAGTGTGCTTTAAACCACACGACTGAAGTAAAACTTCTTTAGATTCATCTATATGTATGTACTCGCAAACAAACTACTGAATGAGATATATATATATTTCATTCACCGGCAATGAAAGGAAAAGAGAAAGAAAATGTGTACGCGCACTGCTCTCTCTTGCTCCTACAGTGTGATACAGACAATAGGCCTGCACTGCAGTGATAACAGACTTTAGAGGCAGGCTATCCCACGGTTATACCCTAATCCCTTTTACCCCTTTCCAAAATATAACAAATCCTACATTTATACCACGAAATATTAAATTACATTTTTTTTATTAAATTCTGTCTTTTTTATTAGTAACAAAATACAAGTTACATTATACATTAACTACGCAAGCTAACAAAAATAAATACATATTAAGATACGTTTGTACAGGGTGTCCGCCGGGAAGGTATACTACTTTGTTTGTTTATAATTTTTGATTAAATGAAAGAGAATGGATCTTATATTGATAAATGTTTTATTTAATGTCGGCAATTATGTATGGAATACAATATCAGGTTAATGTCGGCCTCTGTTAGTCTCACAAATGCGAGCCCTTTTGAGCACATTTTACATTACATTCTCACACATTTCACGCGGTATTTCATTAATTTCATCACGAATATTTTGTTTGAGTTGCTCAAGCGTTTCTGGTTTGTTTGCATAAACCTAGCTTTTCAGATATCCCCACAAAAAGAAGTCCGGATCAGTCAATTCAGGCGACCGGCCAATCGACATCACCATTTCTTGAAATAACTTGTTGTGGAAAGAGGTCTCGCAGTAATTCCATTGTAATCCTGGCTGTATGCGATGTGGCACCGTCTTGTTAATACCACATGTTAATCAAGCCCAAAACATGAAGTTGTGGCGTTAAAAAGTTTTCAATCATATCACGATATCGCTCCCCATTCACAGTTACCGCTACGCCGTTTTCATTTTCAAAGAATTAAGGTCCAATGATTCCTCTTGACCAAATTGCACACCAGACTGTAACTTTTAATGGATGCAAAGGTGACTGATGAATAATTTGAGGGCTCTCCATTGCCCAGAACCGACTATTCTGTTTATTCACATATCCATTCAAATGAAAATATGTTCTCCCAAATATTTCACGTAACTTTGTCTTCGTCACAGTAATCGATGATTGATTTTTATAAAATATTTTAACGATTAAAACACGTTGGTTTATCGAATATTTTTCCATAATAAATTTGCCACGTGTCTACTTCATGACTGCCAAATATGAACTGTCAAGACTAATGTTTACCAAAATGGCGGCAAAACAAAGTACTATACCTTCCCGGCGGACACCCTGTATATAATACAAAACTAGAAATATAGGTATATCTTATACATTTTTAAGACGTTACAAAAAGAAACACAAAATTTCATTGGGCATTAAAATGAAAATAATATTCAACATAAAATAAATATCCTATGAATTATTTGAAAATGACTGGTATGCCAGAAACTTTATCTCGGCTTCAAGTTTCATTATTCTTGGTTTTTCATGCAAAACACAGAAATTTGATTTGAGAATGAGGTAAGGCTTTTTACATACAAGGTGGCGCAAAAATAACCTTCCGATGTTTTTTGGCTGTAATTTAAAAAAAAAAAATGAAAAACTTTGATTCTTCTTGTGGATTATTTTTATTTGGTCTTTTATTTTTTTTTACATCAAGTCGAGAATATGATGTCATGTAAATGGCCGCCGCCACAGTTGATTGTCATTTGAGCCCTTTTTATGGCATTTTCCATCACTTTGGCCCAAACTTACGGCGATAGGTCCTCACATTCTTGACGGATATTGTCTTTAAGAGCTGCAAGAGTCTGAGGCTTGTTGACATAAACCCGCGACTTCAAAAAGCCCAACAAAAAGAAGTCTGGAGCGGTCAAATCAGGCGATCTTGCTGGCCAGTGCAAATCGCCAAAACGGGAGTTTAGGCGCCCGGGAAATGCATCCTTCAGCATATCGATTGTGGCACGTGCAGCGTGTGCCGTTGCACCGTCCTGTTGGAACCACATGTTTTCCAATCCCAATTCATCAAGTTGCGTCAAAAAGAACTCGTTGATCATTGCTCTGTAGCGCTCACCATTCACAGTAACCGTTTGGCCCGCGACGTCTTCGAAGAAAAAAGGTCCGATGACTCCTCCAGCGAAAACAGCACACCATACAGTAACTTTGAGCGGGTGTAATGGCTCTTCGTGGGTTACACGCGGATTTTCAGTGGCCCAGAAGCGTAAATTTTGCTTATTTACGTACCCGCTAAGATGGAAATGGACCTCATCACTCATGATTATTTTTGATGAAAAATCATCTTCCTCTTGGTGGTGATTAAGGATGGCTTGAGCTTGAGCGTTCTGGAGCAGTGTAGCGTAACATTGTTTATTAACGTGTATTTCGCATGTGTTTACTACACAAATGTCAAAACAGAACTGACATTAGGGGCTTGCGATTGGCCCCTAATTTATAGCATTTTCTGATAGGAGGATTACTTTTGCGCCACCTTGTACATTCCAAAGTTTACAAAATAAATAAATTTATTATTTTAAGAAATACTCGTGAATTCATTCACAGATATGTCATTTTATGAAACAGTTTAGAAAAATAAAAAAAAATAAAATGAAAGCATTCAGATATCTGTGGCCACAAGCCATAACTACCTAAGTTTTTTTCATACTTTTCAGGACAGCAGATTAAAGTTTGAAATCATCACTAAAAATCAGAAATATTTGTTTCTAAGTTAATTCTTTTCTTTGAAAAAACTTCTGTTTAAAAAAAATATTACTGTCATAAAAAATTAAGTGGAAGTAGATTTAAATGCTGAACACGATGGTGCCTATAACTAATTTTGTCCTAACTCGAGTTAAGCGGTTATGGTTTGTGGCCACTGATATTTTGAATGACTTTTTTCTAAACACGAAAATATTTAATTTGATCGTAGGTTGACTAATTTTTTTATTCTTAATGAAATGAGCAATTAGGAACAAAATTTGACCAAAAAGTAAAATACCTTTCTTTTTGTACTACGGGGTTTGAAAAAGTCGTTGTCCCTTTTAGCTTATTATAAGTGAGAAAATCCCGCAAAAAGGGATAAATGCCCAGATCTGGTATCACTGCTGCACTGTGTGCTGTGACTTACATTTACGAAACGTAACTGGCTATGAGAGAAAGAGAGAAACAAAATGTATGCTCACACCACTCTCTCTCTTGCCCCTACAGTAATATTCGAAAGGAAACGTAACTCTCTCTCTTTTTATCTTCACTAACTTATATCTCCCTCTCAACTCCCGTTCGCAATTTCCGTAACGCTTTCGTGACGCATTCACCAGCTTACCCCCCAAGTCAAGCATGGCTAAAGAAGTTTTACTTCAAAAGTTTTGCTTCAAGAAGCCCAAAATACGACAAGCACCCAATCTAGCAACACTGTTTGTAACTATTAGGAAATATCGGAACAAGCGCTTAGACAGAGGGAGCATTTTTAGTAGTATGTAACACTCGCAAAATAGAAGTTGTTTTGTGTTCCCCTGGACAATCAGCATGTCAGCTGATATCAAAACAGATTTGGACCTTCGAATCTGACCGCACCTGAACGTGGTGTTCACTTTATGCATATGTGTGTAAATCAAAAAAGAAAACATTATGAACTGTTTACATCCGTCACTATGGGAACCTTACGTCACCCTCGTAAAAAGGAGCCGCTACCGCCAGTTACTACCTACTACGTGACCAGAATTGATTTACAAACCATTTCGCCCAAACAAGGGTTATAATGCGTTGCAATGATTTCAAGCACCCTTGCGAAGGAAATCCTCCGCTAAAGCGCTTTAAACTTAAGAATCTCTGAAACGAAATTACTTCGTTGGCCCCCCCTTTCGAGTGCAGGTCTGACGGCCATGCCACTGTATCGTACCATAAGGACTACACGAAGAAGGAGTCAGCTTGACAGCAAAAGACATTAAAATGTAGCAACGTCATAACTTCCGTTCGTCTGGTAATTATTCTTTTGGAATTTAAAGACAGCTCGCGCGGTAATGGCGATAGGGACACCTCAACATAGTCATAGACGGAAAGCGGTGCCACCATGATAATGCAGTTTTGTCTGGATAGATGTGGGGACTTTTTTTCGTTGTTGTTGTCTGGCCTTTGCTTATTTATTTACTTTCTACTCCATCTCTCTCTCTCTCTCTCTCTGTTTCCCTTTCTGTTCCTCTTATCGGTGTCTTGTTGGTCGGGTGAATTTAACCCTCGGGAAAATATAAAGTTTATTCGCTAAGAGATAATAATGCACCGGATCAGCTATACCATGAGAAGGCAACATGCATGTTCCGACTACTACATGACGGTGCCAACTAGTGCCAGGAGTAATTACGCTTAAAAATGACAGAAACTTTCCCAACCGTCGCCGTCGTCGCGTCGCTGTATGAAGAGGAGGAACTTTGATATACTTTGACTAAGCAAAAATGAGAAGCCAGAGCAACCCTATGATGGCATTCCCTATATCCTTGTACACAGTTGGAAGGGGGGCTAGAAACATTTAGCTAATGAGTCCTCAGGAAGTTGTAAAGTGGGTTCGAATGAACCTGCACTTTTGCGGCTCTTAAAGTCGTTGGAATCAATTCCGTAGAATTTTTTTCGCTTTGGCTAATCAATTGGACCGGTCACGACTTTCGATTTCATTATTTTTCCTCCACACGAATTACACCTGCGAGGGCTATTGGGGTTGAAACAGATCCGAATTCCAATTCCAATCCTGGAGTAATTTATTGGTGCGTGTCAGGAGGGGACATAGTGCCTGCATAAAATACTCAATGTCAAAACATCTCAGAGCGCAGTGGTTGTGTAAAAACGTGTGTACGACTATGACTGAATCTAAGGAAACCAATTTCACATAACTGACAGGTCACGGAAGCGTTTGAGAAGTATAATGGAAGGTACACAACTTTAATGGTCGCATAGCTCGGTTAAGAGTGTGATATATGATTATGAAGGTACGACAAGCAGATTGGATAAGTTACATTCAGCAGAATGTTTAGCACATTGCTTTGGCGTTGTCCTGATACAGAAGTAATTTGAGTTAATAAGGGCACTTGCTTGATGGCCTGGCCAGGCGCATGTAAAGATCGAAGTGTTGTTCTTGCAGAATTGCCACAAATTCTAACTGAATGTAAGGACACACTACACAGCAACATAAGCAGATTATTGAAGACCATATTGACCGGCTTTGACATTGGTCATTGGTTGACGACTGATTGGTTTGACACGTTTATATCTTGTCATTCGTTCTGCCCAATTCTGCACCACTAATAAATTTATTTCACAGTTGCTTCGCAAGGCTGGTTTATCATATAATTACAAACTTTCCACCCATCGATTTGAGAAATTTCGTTTAGGGACGGGGTAACGCGGAGATCGCTGACTGGCTAAAGTTTCTTTTTTATCAAACTCTGCTTAATAAAGGCCTCTAATTGGTAAAATATAAAGAATACTTCTTTATTACAGAACTATTTATGTACATGTTGTACATAGATACAGAGAGCACCCTTTCAAATTCACGTGTATGTCAACCAAACTAGAACTCGGCTTCATAGTCGAGAGTCGTAAGTTGAGCGTGAACTGTCAACAAAAGTTCTTGCTTATTTTTTTAGCTCAGACGCATCGAAGCCTCGTGTTTCATTTTTCGATCGGAACCCACTCTCTGCACGGAAAGAATTGAAAATCACCAATTGCAAAATTTTGAGCTGCAATTTACGATTTATATATTTGTCGCAAATCACAACGAAGTTTTCATGGATTGATACAGAAATTAGTAATTTGACATTGAAAACGGCGGAGAATACCAAATTCTGTTTGTTGTAATTTACGATTAGAAGTATCAATTCGAGCTTCTTTTATTTGTAGTGATTTGCGACATTGTTTGGCGCAATTTGCCACTCCAATAGGTCAATTTCTCAAACACCACTTTACAATCTGAAATTGCAAAAAATATGATTTACCAACACTGAATGATGAATCAATAAAACCTCATAATAATTTAAAACATCATGTGAATTGAAAACGTAAATTGACGTAAAGAAGTCGTAAATTGCAAAATATTTTTTTGTAATTTCCATGGAATCAACTACCTGATGTGTGGAATCTTTTTATGCACAGTTCATAGTCAATGTACCTGTCCTTTTTCTTTATGGATGAATGTACGTATGTGGTATTGCTAGAGACCTGCAACCTGCAATCATGAAGCCAAATCTCCATTGTGCACAATGCACATTGCGTGTCGGTGTAGAGACAGGCAGTCGGTATTCAATCTTTGCTCAAAGCAGTCGGGTTTAAGTGGTTTTAGAATAACTAATTCGTAGTGATAGTCAGTATACTAACCAATGGAATATAATGCATTCTGGAATTTATTTTGTAAGTACCTATTGAATAATAAAAAAAAAAAGCTGAAAAACCATATAAATCTGTATTTTTTTTTCCAGAATCTCGCTATAATTAGAAAAGAAGAACAAATTGAAATGGACCCTAAAATATCAAATGGGTTCTAAAATATGTAATCGAAAAGGTTTGTTAAGGTTTTTATTATTGGCAAGTTCTTCTAAATATTTTGTTTGTATTTTAAATTTTATCATAGACCGAAAAACCAGCCCAGACGAATCCCGTTGTCTCCGGACGATATGATTTTCTTGAATATCAGGAGGAATACGACTATAAATATTATGTATTCGAAAATTTGTAAATTACAAGATATAAGTTGTAAATTAAGAATAAAGTTTTCTAATTTCACGATAAAACATTTTCAATTCAATACGGTGATTCCTCAAATCACTACTCAAGAAACGTAAATTGTAAAATATGAATTGCAAATTGATAAAAAGAAGTTTCAATTTACGACTAAGAATTTCTAAATTGCAACTACTGAAGTAGTAAATCTACTCCTGTTAGTTCGCAAATCAACACTATTGAGTTGCAATTCAAGACTAAATGGTTGTAATTTGCTAAGGGAGGAAATCGTAATTCACAACAGAAAAGTGGTAATTTACGAATTATTTTTGCAATTTACAATCCATGTAATATCAAATTGATAACTATTTGTGTCAAATTGCGATCGGTTATGGCAAAATGTTTTTCTCTTTTGATCGCATTATTGATAATGAAAAGTGTTGATTCACGAATTTTGAGGGTCAATATCTTCACTTCGCTCAATTTCTAGAATTGCGAATAAAAAGTCGTGAATTAGTAAATCCTTAGCTAAGCTCTAAAACTAGACAACCTTTTCGTGATTCTGCGCTTATTTTTCTTGATTTGATCCTAAAATTCTTTCCGTGTGAGGTCTTAAAAAATTGACCGAGTAGTCTGAGGAACAATCTCAGAACCTTATTTTGCCTGCAAACTATGTGACTTCTCAATGCTGATCATGGTCTTGTAGGAATGCGGAGCAGAAAAAAAGCAGAAGAAGAGTACCTATACCTATACCTACGGTTATAAGTTCAGAATCAGCGCTGATGATTTGGTGCGGTAGTTGTGAAAACTACTGGACAGCCTTCAATAAAATTTTGTTTTGAAATGTTTCTTAAGCCTTTGAAAAGGCTTAAGTCTCCTTTTTTGAAGGACTTTTGACCAAAATTTTGTGTGTTGGACTACTAAGCCAGCTTCGATCAACGAAAAAACACAAATTCCATCTTAATTTTTTTTTTCCGTTGCGTTGAAGCTGGCCCTACACGAAATACCATATTTTCTTAGCTGGAAGTAAAAGTTTCTTAAAAAAAGAACATAAAGTACGGTTATGGTCCAAGCCAATTATTTCTGATTGTTAACATTTTAATTTCATGAGCTAAGAATGACAAAAATATACTAAGACTAGAAAGCTTTTCTTGAGTTAAGATAAATAAAGTGCACGACTGGGTCGAATGTAACCTTCTCGTTAATCAAGTTGTTGGATTTATTTATAGGATGCATATTAAATATTACCTAAAAAGAAGTTTTGCGTAGCTTTTATTTTACTGTCATTGCAAGTGGACGCCATTGTAATTTTTTCAAAAATATACCGTAGAAATGTGAACACAGATCGAGATTTGGGTACTTATTTTTGAGAAATATTTATAAAACGTTGCTTTTAGGATTTTTTGAGGAAAACGAAGTACGGGATATTATTAAGAATACATATTTTATATTTAATATGTATTTTGATCAAAATCGTTAGAGAGGTTTTTGTAAAATTTCGCAGACAAAACAGTACCAAATATTGCAATGTTTAGTTTGAAAAATACTATTGCTTAACTATTTAGCTGAAAACCGAGTACAAGTTATTGTTTGGGATGTAAGAGTTACTTGGTTCTTAAAGTTTAATCGAAATCGAAAATGGAGTTTTGAAAAATAAGGACGCAATAATTTTGATAACATCAATTTTACTCTATGTTTGCATTTCTTTTTGCAGGTCTTTTTGCTTAGTTGTATGAATTATATGAAATCTGAAACAATTTTCTTAAACCAATTAATTAATTTCTTCTTGATCAAAGAAAGGATACGGAATATGACCTTAAGAACTTTTCTTTAATTTAAATAACTTCTTTCTTAAATCGTGCATTTATTCTTCAGAATAATTTATGCAAACCAAAATATGAATATTAAGTTAATTTTCTGATATCAAGAACTTACTTATTTTTATTTTAATGCAAAATATTTTCTTCAGTCAATAAAGAATTTAGAACTAAATGAAAATAAATTTAAAAGGATTTGCTGTTATTTTTTGTAGTTATTTTAAATAGCACGCAAATGGTGGTGGTAAATAGAGGGACAGAACCAACCTTCATAAATGCGATTCGTCAAGAGGTTCTAGATCTCACTTTGGCAAGTCCATTTATAAATAATATCATCACAAACTGGCATGTTTCCGGAGAAGTATCCATGTCGGCCCATAATCACATCAGATTCGACTTGGAGGCTTATTCCGTAAGAAACACAGTTTACAGGAATCCGAAATCCTCTGACTGGGAAACCTATCGGTTAGCCCTCGAATCAGAACTAAATCGTTCTTTAGTTCCACTGGGAACCATTCCGGAGCTGGAAATTGAATCCGAACAGCTCCAAAAAAACATAACCTTCGCCTATGAAAGCAGCTGTGCCCTCAAAAATAGGACAACACGAAGAGATGTTCCATGGTGGAATAAAAGACTTGACGTCCTTAGAAGCACAGCAAGAAAACTTTTCAATAGAGCTAAGAACAACGGCAATTGGTACCAATACAGAACAGCTCTAACTGATTACAATAAAGAACTGAGAAAACCAAAACTAGTGACTTGGAGAAAACACTTTGAGGGCATAGAAAACCTCCCTGCAGCTACACGACTCCAAAAAGTCCTCGCTCGCGATCACTCAAATGGCACTTGCTCTCTGAAAAAGCAAAATGGGGAATTTACTCATACCCCTGAGGAAACCTGTCAACTTCTTCTTGACACACACTTCCCAGAATGCATCCACATGGACAACCCACTCTTACCGATGAGGCACCAGGATCTCACGGTATCAAAATGGGATTATAGTCTATCCGGAAAGATACTTCAACGAGACAGGGTGAAATGGGCGATCTCGTCCTTTCGCCCGTTTAAATCACCAGGAACTGATGGCATCTACCCCTGTCTGTCACAACAGGGTATGGATCTATTGGCTCCTCAACTCGTTAGGGTCTTTAGATCCAGCCTATCTCTAGGCCACGTACCATTGAGCTGGACTAAGGTCAAGGTAGTTTTCATACCAAAGGCAGGTGGGAAATCAGAACAATTAGCGAAATCATACCGCCCCATCAGCCTTAGCTCTTTCACACTAAAAACCATGGAGAAAGTCCTGGATCAATACATAAGGGATCAAATCCTTACAGGTAACCCACTTCATGCGAGCCAGTTCGCATACCAAGCCGGCAAGTCTACCGAAACTGCCATACAAAGCCTTACAATGACTATTGAAAAAGCTCTGGCAGAAAAGGAAACGGCTCTCTGTGCCTTCATTGACATCCAGGGAGCGTTTGACAATACCTCCTTCGATGCCATAAAGAAAGCTATGATAAGGAAAGGCATTGCCCCATTAATCATAAAATGGGTTCTAAATATGTTAGAAAGCAGAATCATTAATCTGGCGTATGGAGGCTCACAAAAGACTGTAAAGGCCACAAGGGGCTGTCCTCAAGGAGGAGTACTTTCTCCTCTACTGTGGACTTTAGTCATAGATGAACTCTTAGACCACCTCACACAATCGGGGTACATATTACAAGGATATGCAGATGATGTAGTAATCACTGTTAGGGGCAAGCATGACTCCACGATATCGGAGATCATGCAAAGGGCCCTAAACTTAACCTACAAATGGTGTCAGAACAAATGATTGACCATAAATCCATCAAAAACAGTCATGATAACATTCTCTAGAAAGAGAAAACTAGAACTGAAACCGATCAAGCTGAATAACGCAGTCATTGACTTTTCAAGAGAGGTAAAATATCTGGGAGTAATCCTAGACAAGACTCTCACCTGGAATTCACACCTTGATCAAGTCACCAAAAAGGCGACAAAGGCAATTTTTATGTGCCACCGTCTTTTCGGCAAAACCTGGGACTTAAAACCAAAAATGATCTAATGATCGGGTACTACAAATGCTCCAAAATGATCCTGTGATCAAGGTATCAGATACCATGCTTAAAAATCGGCGCTTCTCCAGAAAATTTAAGATCGTCATATCTGACAGGAACACATGGAGAACAAACCAATTCGTAATACCATCGGGATCACAAATCTGGTACACCGACGGTTCGAAGATGGAAGATGATGCCACCGGGGCTGGGGTCTATGGGCCTAGGTTCCAAAGAGCTATAGCACTGGGAAAATCACCAGACATCTTTCAAGCGGAGGTACACGCCATAGAGATATGTGTCCGAGAATGCTTACGAAGGCGCACTAAAGGTGCCCGCATCTACATCCTATCAGACAGCCAAGCAGCTCTTAAGGCCCTAAGATCATACTCGATCAGGTCAAAGTTGGTTTGAGAATGTCTTAATCTCCTCGAAGATCTGGAGTGAAGTCCAAGGACAATACGGTCACCGTTGCTTGGATACCAGGTCATGAGGGATTTGATGGCAATGAACGAGCGGATTGTCTGGCGAGAAGAGGCGCATCACGCCTGCTCACTGATCCTGAACCCTACTTTGGGCTACCTTTCAGTTACGTACACTCAAAATTCAGGAAATGGGAAGATGATCAACTTGCCGAATACTGGACGAAATCCAAAGGACAGAGATAAGCAAAAAGATTCATAAGACCAGCTCGTAGTAAAGCAAAAAAGTTACTCGAGCTAAACAAAGAAGACCTAAGGATACTAACGGGTTTTCTTACTGGGCACTGGCCACTAAGATACCATCTCAAAAAGATGGGACTATCCGACGATGACTCCTGTCGGCTATGCGGAGAGGAGGAAGAGGCAACGGAGCATATACTCTGCGAATGCCCTGCAGTGGCAAGGGGCAGAAAGATCCATATGCAAGAGGCATTTCTAAATCCTGCCGATATAGAAAACATGGAACCAAGAAGGGTACTGAGGTTTATAAAGAGCCTCAACAGCTCCCTGGGTTAAACATTAGAGGCCAACACAATAGATCTCTTTTGGTCGCAGTGTACAGGGCCTATTACTTACAATAGAATACAAATAGCACGCTCGAAAAAAGTGGACCAAAATGAGGAGTGAATTTCTTTGGTTATACATGTTTTTGTCGATATAACATTTTTTTTCAATTCTCTTCAATAATATCAATCTAAACAAAAGACGATAATCTTATAAACATTCGATTTGAAATATGGTAAAATTAAATCCTGTCTTCTCAATAAGATTGATAACATAAATTATTTACTTGATATTTCAAAATCTGTACTAGTAACAAGTTAAGTTCAAAATTCAATTCAAATTCAAATATTACTTCTGGATTTCAGAATATATTTCTGCTACACAAAATTAGTTTCTTAAATCGAGAAATATTTGCGTTTAAGTAACATGCGTTTTTACCAACAAGAATTACCATTTTCTTGATTCAAGAACTAGAGAAAATTTAAAAATCTTCTTTAAAAGAAGAATTTGTTAGTTTTTAAATTTTCTCGATTCAAGAAACGAAATTTCTTTGTGTAGGAAATCATTTTCTTTTTGTTAAGGTCACTACGGACGAGTCGCGACAATTATTTCTTATTTATTTCATTTGGCCAAAATGTATTACTTTCTAACTTCTCTGTCTTAAACTATCCACTACTCAAATATGTAGTTCTTAATAAATGCAAAAATGCGCAGTCTGGCATATTTTCTGTTAGAGCGGAACGAAAGAGAAGAATGCGATGTGCAAGTCGCGCGGGCTTAATCAACAGCAACAACGTTTTGCTGCTTATTTTGATGTTTTTTTTGGAAAATCAAATGTTCGTACAGTGAGGATCTGGATATTATTTCGAAAATTCTTCTAACGTTAGCATTTAAAAAGTTGATGACAAAATATCAACTCTTGACTGGCCTTGACTGTCCATGCTCCTGAGCCCTGACAACACAGAGGACACTGCAGTGGGATAAGTGTGAAGATAACTTAAAGCGTTATGTCCTATCCCAAAACCTGACCTACAATTTTTCCTAGCTTGACACATAGTTCAGCATTATTCTCTTATTCCTATGTGCCATGGAGTTGTTGCTCGTGTATGGAGGGTGCCCAGTTCGCGTCAAAACATTACAAACATTAGAGGCTATTACGCCGAACCTTTCGCCTTTAAACAAAGTGTAATAAGACCACGTTTATACCATAAAATATTAATTGGAAGCTGAGTACCCTTACAAAGGCGTCAGTAACCCCCAGGCCATATTTACGCCGCCACCCAGTGGTATCCCTCTCTAAGCTCCAACACCCTGAACTCGATTTGAATTAATTTCATATCACAAAACTCGCCAAACTCAAAGGATAATAATAATTGAAAAATTATTTTGCCGACGACCTTAGGCCAGGATGGTGGAATTAAATGCGAATTAAATGGAATTTTTAATTGATTACAGTAATTATTGTGTTAATATTGGGGCGCATGCCGGATTAGTGGAGTCAGGCAACGGAATATCCTGCGGCGGATTAATTATGAATGGCTCACGCACAAATTTGTTCCGCAAACAAATGGGTCACAGTCACTAGATACCACTCACATGGATGACGTTTAAATCGCTAATGAACTACAGCTTTTATGGAATTAGTTTGTCAACAGTTTTCGAACCATGTTTGTACAGTTCTCACATTGGTTTTCCAAGTTGTGCTTGGAAAACGATTAAGTGTTGTAGACTCATTGTGGTGGGCCGGCGGCTGCGATGGCTACATAATTTAATATCGAACGCGCACAAATACATTATTGAGAGAAAATTTACAGGATTTTATATTTTAAGTACGAAAATTGACGCGGCAATACAGGATTCGATTTACCATTCGCTTGGGAGAAGGAACTCATGAAACTATGTTCGAATAATGTTTCATGAGAGAGAGAGAGTTCCATTTATCCATTTTTGAAGTCTTCTGTTCCATTCCTGTCAAATTTGTTTTTTTGGTTTACATTTTTGACAACCCGATCTATGGAGACTGTGTTCACAAACCGGTGTCTACGTGGAAACCTGGTTGGTTTTCCAGATGTGCTTATGTATTTATGGGATTCAAATTTGTACAATAAATCTTGAGATTAAAGCTTAGTACGCTGCTCGAGTTAAGTTTTCGCTCTCATACAAAATTCCGTCCAAAATTTAGCTCAGCGAAATTTAAGCGAATCCGTTTAGCCGAGTGGTACGCAGCTCGAGCTAAAAAATCAAACTTTTGTTTCAGAATGTACTTCATGTGTCTGTCAAAATTAAGCGTGCTAAGCAAACTGTCAGGGTCGTTGATTTAATTGAGATTGACTTTCACAACTCACAAGTAGTCACTCACGAATTCAACGCGCGATAAAATATACCTATACCACAGTACTGACGACTCAAAATAATTTGAAGGCATTCGGGTTCGTTGTTACTTTTTGATATTGTTGCCACGACTCCGACTCGAACAATCGAATTTATTTGCACTCTCATGTCGACAAATAATACGAAGGAAAATTCCGAAAGGACTTCTCTTTTTCATGTACAAATAGTGAGTCAAATAAAATGCACAAACTCGTCTGACAAGATTTATTGCCCAAGCAGTTGCGAGCTTCTCCTGCAGCCCTTAAGCGCTGCATGTACGCGATTCAGCGCCCGAAACTGATTCAATGGTGATAATGTGTTGGCAAATAACTGCCAAAATGCGAATTGCATACACAACAAAAAAAATACAGCGCGCCCACCACCGCACACAAGGAAACACAGCAACTCTCAACCGGCGAGCAGGAATAAATTTTGCATTCATATCACTTTTCGCATTATGACTGGAGCAGGAGCTGTTTTTTTTTCGCCTGTTTTCGATCCTTTTTCATACGTCTCGCTGGCAGTATTGTATGGATGGGGTGTTGCTGGGGTTCACCAACCCTCCACAAGTTTTTTTGTTTTTGTTTTGTAATCCTTTCATTGCTCTTGGCCTTTTGATCCTGAATATGTGCTGTATTTACAATTTGTATAAAGTGATCCGAGTTCCGTTAAATGTGTGCCGAAACGGTGCCATTTCGGAGCCGCTATTAGTACCCTGGCGCATGGTAAACAAAAAACTACTGTCCATGTCCGGAATTTTATTTGCATGCAACATTCGCGCCCTGGCACTCAACCCGTATTGATGGTGTTTGCTTATACGGTTCACTCGTATATGCAAATGTCGAATGTCAAGGATCGAGGGTGTTGAATGGTGCCCTATATGACTTTTGAATGAATTTGTTTGTATTTTTTATTATTGCATTCCACTCACCACTGCATATAAATGGAGGAGGAGGTCAACAGCAAGAAGTACAACCGGCCGTATGTGAAGATACAGTAGTGGGCAACACTATTCGTGCAGGTATTTAAAGTAATGGTTTATGTCATACCTAATTTTAGTTTGTTTCGTTGCGGTTGAAATAGGGTTCCATTGAATGTGCAACGAGTGGTAGACTGTAGTAGTCTAAAAATGTAGTAGAATTTACTGGGCATTCTAAATGTATTACAATGACTTGATACAACTTTGCATTTCTAGCGACGACAGGATCCCCTTGGCCACTGTCACTGCAGAACCAGACGATTATTTACTTAAGGCAGTCTGACATATCTTTGTAACGAGGTGCGACCTTAAATGATAGCTCGTGTCAACCCGTAGTGACTATTGCACTGGCACATAATATCTGGCGAGAGTACGGTGTGATCTCGCAGTTAACAACGATTGTGATGGCAATGCCGCAGCTTAAGCAGGTAACCCTAAGTTGTTCTTGGAAAAATGTTTCTTGGAAGGTAGATTTATGGAAGGTAGATAAGTAAGTGAGATCTTGGAATGGTCTCACCAAGACGATTTTTATAGAATTATCAACAGCTGAGTTAACAGCTTAAAATCAGTTTGAACTTTTTGATGAACATATTCCTAAAACTACTCGGAGAAATTCGGAATTCGGCATCAGGATAATAAGGGCAGTACTAGAAGGTATGAGAGAAAAATTGTAATCAACCATCAAGCTGACTTTTGAGCAGACTCCGTTCCACATCAAAACTAAATATAACCGAGCTTAGGAAATATTGCGTAAATAAAGAAAACAGTCTTAAACTTTCGGTACGCGAGGGTAGGTACGTATTAGGAAAATCGCAAAATTTAGTAATAAAATTGATGCCTAAACGGGATCTTTAAAAAATGCCTACTAAGATTGAGCTAAAAAAGAACCACCAAAAAGTGTACCATATATAAAATTTTTACTTCTTCAGTCAGATCGATACTCACCATCGCCTGTACAGAGACGAACTAGCGTAAGAGATAGACTACTTCAAATATCAAAGGTTCAAAAGTTCAAAAGTTCAACAGTTCGAAGGCTCAAAGGTTCAAACGTTCAGAAGTTCAAAAGTTCAAAGGTTCAAAAGTTCAAAACTTTAAAGGTTTAAAGGTTCAAAAGTTCAAAAGTTCAAAGGTTCAAAGGTTCTAGAGTTCAAAAGTTCAAAAGTTCAAAAGTTCAAGCGTTCAAGAGTTCAAGAGTTCAAAGGTTCAAGAGTTCAAGAGTTCAAGAGTTCAAGAGTTCAAGAGTTCAAGAGTTCAAAGGTTCAAAGGTTCAAGAGTTCAAGAGTTCAAAAGTTCAAAGGTTCAAGAGTTCAAAAGTTCAAGAGTTCAAGAGTTCAAAGGTTCAGGAGTTCAAAGGTTCAGGAGTTCAAGAGTTCAAGAGTTCAAGAGTTCAAGAGTTCAAGAGTTCAAGAGTTCAAGAGTTCAAGAGTTCAAGAGTTCAAAGGTTCAAGAGTTCAAGAGTTCAAGAATTCAAAGGTTCAGGAGTTCAAGAGTTCAAGAGTTCAAGAGTTCAAGAGTTCAAGAGTTCAAGAGTTCAAGAGTTCAAGAGTTCAAGAGTTCAAGAGTTCAAGAGTTCAAAGGTTCAAGAGTTCAATAGTTCAAGAGTTCAAAGGTTCAGGAGTTCAAGAGTTCAAGAGTTCAAAGGTTCAAGAGTTCAAGAGTTCAAGAGTTCAAGAGTTCAAGAGATCAAGAGTTCAAAGGTTCAAGAGTTCATGAGTTCAAGAGTTCAAGAGTTCAAAGGTTCAAGAGTTCAAGAGTTCAAGAGTTCAAGAGCTCAAGAGTTCATGAGTTCAAGAGTACAAAGGTTCAAGAGTTCAAGAGTTCAAGAGTTCAAGAGTTCAAGAGTTCAAAGGTTCAAAAGTTCAAAAGTTCAAGAGTTCAAGAGTTCAAGAGTTCAAGCGTTCAAGAGTTCAAGAGTTCAAACGTTCAAAAGTTCAAACGTTCAAGAGTTAAAGAGTTCAAGAGTTGAAGAGTTCAAAGGTTCAAGAGTTCAAGAGTTCAAGAGTTCAAGAGTTCAAGAGTTCAAAGGTTCAAGAGTTCAAGAGTTCAAAGGTTCAAGAGTTCAAGAGTTCAAGAGTTCAAGAGTTCAGGAGTTCAAGAGTTCAAGAGTTCAAGAGTTCAAGAGTTCAAGAGTTCAAGAGTTCAAGAGTTCAAAGGTTCAAGAGTTCATGAGTTCAAGAGTTCAAGAGTTCAAAGGTTCAAGAGTTCAAGAGTTCAAGAGTTCAAGAGTTCAAGAGTTCAAGAGTTCAAGAGTTCAAGAGTTCAAGAGTTCAAGAGTTCAAAGGTTCAAGAGTTCAAGAGTTCAAGAGTTCAAAGGTTCAAGAGGTCAAGAGTTCAAGAGTTCAAGAGTTCAAGAGTTCAAAGTTTCAAGAGTTCAAGAGTTCAAGAGTTCAAGAGTTCAAGAGTTCAAGAGTTCAATAGTTCAAGAGTTCAAGAGTTCAAGAGTTCAAAGGTTCAAGAGTTCAAGAGTTCAAGAGTTCAAAGGTTCAAGAGTTCAAGAGTTCAAGAGTTCAAGAGTTCAAGAGTTCAAAGGTTCAAGAGTTCAAAGGTTCAAGAGTTCAAGAGTTCAAGAGTTCAAGAGTTCAAGAGTTCATGAGTTCAAGAGTTCAAAGGTTCAAGAGTTCAAGAGTTCAAGAGTTCAAGAGTTCAAGAGTTCAAGAGTTCAAGAGTTCAAGAGTTCAAGAGTTCAAGAGTTCAAAGGTTCAAAAGTTAAAAAGTTCAAGAGTTCAAAGGTTCAAGAGTTCAAGAGTTCAAGAGTTCAAGAGTTCAAAGGTTCAAAAGTTCAAAAGTTCAAAATTTCAAGAGTTCAAGAGTTCAAGAGATTAAAGGTTCAAGAGTTCAAGAGTTCAAGAGTTCAAAGGTTCAAGAGTTCAAGAGTTCAAGAGTTCAAGAGTTCAAGAGTTCAAGAGTTCAAGAGTTCAAGAGTTCAAAAGTTCAAAGGTTCAAGAGTTCAAGAGTTCAAGAGTTCAAGAGTTCAAGAGTTCAAGAGTTCAAGAGTTCAAGAGTTCAAGAGTTCAAGAGTTCAAGAGTTCAAGAGTTCAAGAGTTCAAGAGTTCAAGAGTTCAAGAGTTCAAGAGTTCAAGAGTTCAAGAGTTCAAGAGTTCAAGAGTTCAAGAGTTCAAGAGTTCAAGAGTTCAAGAGTTCAAGAGTTCAAGAGTTCAAGAGTTCAAGTGTTCAAGAGTTCAAGAGTTCAAAGGTTCAAGAGTTCAAGAGTTCAAGAGTTCAAGAGTTCATGAGTTCAAGAGTTCAAAGGTTCAAGAGTTTAAGAGTTCAAGAGTTCAAGAGTTCAAGAGCTCAAGAGTTCAAGAGTTCAAGAGTTCAAGAGTTCAAAAGTTCAAAGGTTCAAGAGTTCAAGAGTTCAAGAGTTCAAGATTTCAAGATTTCAAGAGTTCAAGAGTTCAAAAGTTCAAAGGTTCAAGAGTTCAAGAGTTCAAGAGTTCAAGAGTTCAAGAGTTCAAGAGTTCAAGAGTTCAAGAGTTCAAGAGTTCAAGAGTTCAAGAGTTCAAGAGTTCAAAGGTTCAAGAGTTCAAGAGTTCAAGAGTTCAAGAGTTCAAGAGTTCAAAAGTTCAAGAGTTCAAGAGTTCAAGAGTTCAAGAGTTCAAGAGTTCAAGAGTTCAAGAGTTCAAGAGTTCAAAGGTTCAAGAGTTCAAGAGTTCAAGAGTTCAAGAGTTCAAGAGTTCAAGAGTTCAAGAGTTCAAAGGTTCAAGAGATCAAGAGTTCAAGAGTTCAAGAGTTCAAGAGTTCAAGAGTTCAAAAGTTCAAAGGTTCAAGAGTTCAAGAGTTCAAGATTTCAAGAGTTCAAGAGTTCAAGAGTTCAAGAGTTCAAGAGTTCATGAGTTCAAGAGTTCAAAGGTTCAAGAGTTCAAGAGTTCAAGAGTTTAAGAGTTCAAGAGTTCAAGAGTTCAAGAGTTCAAGAGTTCAAAGGTTCAAGAGTTCAAGAGTTCAAGAGTTCAAGAGTTCAAGAGTTCAAGAGTTCAAGAGTTCAAAGGTTCAAGAGATCAAGAGTTCAAGAGTTCAAGAGTTCAAGAGTTCAAAAGTTCAAAGGTTCAAGAGTTCAAGATTTCAAGAGTTCAAGAGTTCAAGAGTTCAAGAGTTCAAGAGTTCATGAGTTCAAGAGTTCAAAGGTTCAAGAGTTCAAGAGTTCAAGAGTTCAAAGGTTCAAGAGTTCAAGAGTTCAAGAGTTCAAGAGTTCAAAGGTTCAAGAGTTCAAGAGTTCAAGAGTTCAAAGTCTCAAGAGTTCAAGAGTTCAAGAGTTCAAGAGTTCAAGAGTTCAAGAGTTCAAGGGTTCAAGAGTTCAAAAGTTCAAGAGTTCAAGAGTTCAAGAGTTCAAAGGTTCAAAAGTTCAAAAGTTCAAAATTTCAAGAGTTCAAGAGTTCAAAAGTTCAAAAGTTCAAGAGTTCAAGAGTTCAAGAGTTCAAGAGTTCAAAGGTTCAAGAGTTCAAGAGTTCAAGAGTTCAAGAGTTTAAAGGTTCAAGAGTTCAAGAGTTCAAGAGTTCAAGAGTTCAAGAGTTCAAGAGTTCAACGGTTCAAGAGTTCAAGAGTTCAAGAGTTCAAGAGTTCAAAAGTTCAAAGGTTCAAGAGTTCAAGAGTTCAAGAGTTCAAGAGTTCAAGAGTTCAAGAGTTCAAGAGTTCAAAGCTTCAAGAGTTCAAGAGTTCAAGAGTTGAAAGGTTCAAAAGTTCAAGAGTTCAAGAGTTCAAGGTTCAAAGGTTCAAGAGTTCAAGAGTTCAAGAGTTCAAGAGTTCAAGAGTTCAAGAGTTCAAGAGTTCAAGAGTTCAAAAGTTCAATGGTTCAAGAGTTCAAGAGTTCAAGAGTTCAAAGGTTCAAGAGTTCAAGAGTTCAAGAGTTCAAGAGTTCAAGAGTTCAAGAGTTCAAGAGTTCAAGAGTTCAAGAGTTCAAGAGTTCAAGAGTTCAAGAGTTCAAGAGTTCAAGAGTTCAAGAGTTCAAGAGTCCAAGAGTTCAAGAGTTCAAAGCTTCAGGAGTTCAAGAGTTCAAGAGTTGAAAGGTTCAAAAGTTCAAGAGTTCAAGAGTTCAAGAGTTCAAAGGTTCAAGAGTTCAAGAGTTCAAGAGTTCAAGAGTTCAAGAGTTCAAGAGTTCAAGAGTTCAAAAGTTCAATGGTTCAAGAGTTCAAGAGTTCAAGAGTTCAAAGGTTCAAGAGTTCAAGAGTTCAAGAGTTCAAGAGTTCAAGAGTTCAAGAGTTCAAGAGTTCAAGAGTTCAAGAGTTCAAGAGTTCAAGAGTTCAAAGGTTTAAAAGTTCAAAAGTTCAAAAGTTCAAAAGTTCAAGAGTTCAAGAGTTCAAGAGTTCAAAGGTTCAAGAGTTCAAGAGTTCAAGAGTTCAAGAGTTCAAGAGTTCAATGGTTTAAGAGTTCAAGAGTTCAAGAGTTCAAGAGTTCAAGAGTTCAAGAGTTCAAAGGTTCAAAAGTTCAAAATTTCAAAAGTTCAAAAGTTCAAAAGTTCAAGAGTTCAAGAGTTCAAGAGTTCAAAGGTTCAAGAGTTCAAGAGTTCAACAGTTCAAGAGTTCAAGAGTTCAAGGGTTCAAGAGTTCAAAGGTTCAAGAGTTCAAAGGTTCAAGAGTTCAAGAGTTCAAGAGTTCAAGAGTTCAAGAGTTCAAGAGTTCGAAAGTTCAATGGTTCAAGAGTTCAAAAGTTCAAAAGTTCAAAAGTTCAAAAGTTCAAAAGTTCAAGAGTTCAAGAGTTCAAAGGTTCAAGAGTTCAAGAGTTCAAGAGTTCAAGAGTTCAAGAGTTCAAGAGTTCAAAGGTTCAAAAGTTCAAAAGTTCAAAAGTTCAAAAGTTCAAGAGTTCAAGAGTTCAAGAGTTCAAAGGTTCAAGAGTTCAAGAGTTCAAGAGTTCAAGAGTTCAAGAGTTCAAGAGTTCAAAGGTTTAAGAGTTCAAGAGTTCAAGAGTTCAAGAGTTCAAGAGTTCAAGAGTTCAAAGGTTCAAAAGTTCAAAAGTTCAAAAGTTCAAGAGTTCAAGAGTTCAAGAGTTCAAAGGTTCAAGAGTTCAAGAGTTCAAGAGTTCAAGAGTTCAAGAGTTCGAAAGTTCAATGGTTCAAGAGTTCAAAAGTTCAAAAGTTCAAAAGTTCAAAAGTTCAAAAGTTCAAGAGTTCAAGAGTTCAAAGGTTCAAGAGTTCAAGAGTTCAAGAGTTCAAGAGTTCAAGAGTTCAAAGGTTCAAAAGTTCAAAAGTTCAAAAGTTCAAAAGTTCAAAAGTTCAAGAGTTCAAGAGTTCAAGAGTTCAAAGGTTCAAGAGTTCAAGAGTTCAAGAGTTCAAGAGTTCAAGAGTTCAAGAGTTCAAAGGTTTAAGAGTTCAAGAGTTCAAGAGTTCAAGAGTTCAAGAGTTCAAAGGTTCAAAAGTTCAAAAGTTCAAAAGTTCAAGAGTTCAAGAGTTCAAGAGTTCAAAGGTTCAAGAGTTCAAGAGTTCAAGAGTTCAAGAGTTCAAAGGTTCAAGAGTTCAAGAGTTCAAGAGTTCAAGAGTTCAAGAGTTCAAGAGTTCAAGAGTTCAAAAGTTCAATGGTTCAAGAGTTCAAGAGTTCAAGAGTTCAAGAGTTCAAAGGTTCAAGAGATCAAGAGTTCATGAGTTCAAGAGTTCAAGAGTTCAAGAGTTCAAGAGTTCAAGAGTTCAAAGGTTCAAGAGTTCAAGAGTTCAAGAGTTCAAGAGTTCAAGAGTTCAAGAGTTCAAGAGTTCAAAGGTTCAAGAGTTCAAGAGTTCAAGAGTTCAAGAGTTCAAGAGTTCAAGAGTTCAAGAGTTCAAGAGTTCAAGAGTTCAAGAGCTCAAAGGTTCAAGAGTTCAAGAGTTCAAGAGTTCAAGAGTTCAAGAGTTCAAGAGTTCAAGAGTTCGAAAGTTCAATGGTTCAAGAGTTCAAAAGTTCAAAAGTTCAAAAGTTCAAAAGTTCAAAAGTTCAAAAGTTCAAAAGTTCAAAGGTTCAAGAGTTCAAGAGTTCAAGAGTTCAAGAGTTCAAGAGTTCAAGAGTTCAAGAGTTCAAGAGTTCAAAGGTTCAAGAGTTCAAGAGTTCAAGAGTTCAAGAGTTCAAGAGTTCAAGAGTTCAAGAGTTCAAGAGTTCAAGAGTTCAAGAGTTCAAGAGCTCAAAGGTTCAAGAGTTCAAGTGTTCAAGAGTTCAAGAGTTCAAGATTTCATGAGTTCAAGAGTTCAAGAGTTCAAGAGTTCAAGAGTTCAAGAGTTCAAGAGTTCAAGAGTTCAAGAGTTCAAGAGTTCAAGAGTTCAAAGGTTCAAGAGTTCAAGAGTTCAAGAGTTCAAGAGTTCAAGAGTTCAAGAGTTCAAGAGTTCGAAAGTTCAATGGTTCAAGAGTTCAAAAGTTCAAAAGTTCAAAAGTTCAAAAGTTCAAAAGTTCAAGAGTTCAAGAGTTCAAGAGTTCAAGAGTTCCAGAGTTCAAGAGTTCAAAAGTTCAATGGTTCAAGAGTTCAAGAGTTCAAGAGTTCAAAGGTTCAAGAGATCAAGAGTTCAAGAGTTCAAGAGTTCAAGAGTTCAAGAGTTCAAGAGTTCAAGAGTTCAAGAGCTCAAAGGTTCAAGAGTTCAAGAGTTCAAGAGTTCAAGAGTTCAAGATTTCATGAGTTCAAGAGTTCAAGAGTTCAAGTGTTCAAGAGTTCAAGAGTTCAAGAGTTCAAGAGTTCAAGAGTTCAAGAGTTCAAGAGTTCAAGAGTTCAAAGGTTCAAAAGTTCAAAAGTTCAAAAGTTCAAGAGTTCAAGAGTTCAAGAGTTCAAAGGTTCAAGAGTTCAAGAGTTCAAGAGTTCAAGAGTTCAAGAGTTCAAGAGTTCAAGAGTTCAAGAGTTCAAAGGTTCAAGAGTTCAAAGGTTCAAGAGTTCAAGAGTTCAAGAGTTCAAGAGTTCAAGAGTTCAAGAGTTCAAGAGTTCGAAAGTTCAATGGTTCAAGAGTTCAAAAGTTCAAAAGTTCAAAAGTTCAAAAGTTCAAAAGTTCAAGAGTTCAAGAGTCCAAAGGTTCAAGAGTTCAAGAGTTCAAGAGTTCAAGAGTTCAAGAGTTCAAAGGTTCAAAAGTTCAAAAGTTCAAAAGTTCAAAAGTTCAAGAGTTCAAGAGTTCAAGAGTTCAAGAGTTCAAGAGTTCAAGAGTTCGAAAGTTCAATGGTTCAAGAGTTCAAAAGTTCAAAAGTTCAAAAGTTCAAAAGTTCAAAAGTTCAAGAGTTCAAGAGTCCAAAGGTTCAAGAGTTCAAGAGTTCAAGAGTTCAAGAGTTCAAGAGTTCAAGAGTTCAAGAGTTCAAGAGTTCAAGAGCTCAAAGGTTCAAGAGTTCAAGTGTTCAAGAGTTCAAGAGTTCAAGATTTCATGAGTTCAAGAGTTCAAGAGTTCAAGAGTTCAAGAGTTCAAGAGTTCAAGAGTTCAAGAGTTCAAGAGTTCAAGAGTTCAAAGGTTCAAGAGTTCAAGAGTTCAAGAGTTCAAGAGTTCAAGAGTTCAAGAGTTCAAGAGTTCGAAAGTTCAATGGTTCAAGAGTTCAAAAGTTCAAAAGTTCAAAAGTTCAAAAGTTCAAAAGTTCAAGAGTTCAAGAGTTCAAGAGTTCAAGAGTTCAAAAGTTCAATGGTTCAAGAGTTCAAGAGTTCAAGAGTTCAAAGGTTCAAAGGTTCAAGAGATCAAGAGTTCAAGAGTTCAAGAGTTCAAGAGTTCAAGAGTTCAAGAGCTCAAAGGTTCAAGAGTTCAAGAGTTCAAGAGTTCAAGAGTTCAAGATTTCATGAGTTCAAGAGTTCAAGAGTTCAAGAGTTCAAGAGTTCAAGAGTTCAAGAGTTCAAGAGTTCAAGAGTTCAAGAGTTCAAGAGTTCGAAAGTTCAATGGTTCAAGAGTTCAAAAGTTCAAAAGTTCAAAAGTTCAAAAGTTCAAAAGTTCAAGAGTTCAAGAGTCCAAAGGTTCAAGAGTTCAAGAGTTCAAGAGTTCAAGAGTTCAAGAGTTCAAAGGTTCAAAAGTTCAAAAGTTCAAAAGTTCAAAAGTTCAAGAGTTCAAGAGTTCAAGAGTTCAAGAGTTCAAGAGTTCAAGAGTTCGAAAGTTCAATGGTTCAAGAGTTCAAAAGTTCAAATGTTCAAAAGTTCAAAAGTTCAAAAGTTCAAGAGTTCAAGAGTCCAAAGGTTCAAGAGTTCAAGAGTTCAAGAGTTCAAGAGTTCAAGAGTTCAATGGTTCAAAGGTTCAAAAGTTCAAAAGTTCAAAAGTTCAAGAGTTCAAGAGTTCAAGAGTTCAAAGGTTCAAGAGTTCAAGAGTTCAAGAGTTCAAAGGTTCAAGAGTTCAAGAGTTCAAGAGTTCAAGAGTTCAAGAGTTCAAGAGTTCAAGAGTTCAAGAGTTCGAAAGTTCAATGGTTCAAGAGTTCAAAAGTTCAAAAGTTCAAAAGTTCAAAAGTTCAAAAGTTCAAGAGTTCAAGAGTCCAAAGGTTCAAGAGTTCAAGAGTTCAAGAGTTCAAGAGTTCAAGAGTTCAAAGGTTCAAAAGTTCAAAAGTTCAAAAGTTCAAAAGTTCAAGAGTTCAAGAGTTCAAGAGTTCAAGAGTTCAAGAGTTCAAGAGTTCAAGAGTTCGAAAGTTCAATGGTTCAAGAGTTCAAAAGTTCAAATGTTCAAAAGTTCAAAAGTTCAAAAGTTCAAGAGTTCAAGAGTCCAAAGGTTCAAGAGTTCAAGAGTTCAAGAGTTCAAGAGTTCAAGAGTTCAAGAGTTCAAGAGTTCAAAGGTTCAAAAGTTCAAAAGTTCAAAAGTTCAAAAGTTCAAGAGTTCAAGAGTTCAAGAGTTCAAAGGTTCAAGAGTTCAAGAGTTCAAGAGTTCAAGAGTTCAAGAGTTCAAAGGTTTAAGAGTTCAAGAGTTCAAGAGTTCAAGAGTTCAAGAGTTCAAGAGTTCAAAGGTTCAAAAGTTCAAAAGTTCAAAAGTTCAAGAGTTCAAGAGTTCAAGAGTTCAAAGGTTCAAGAGTTCAAGAGTTCAAGAGTTCAAGAGTTCAAGAGTTCAAGAGTTCAAGAGTTCAAAGGTTCAAGAGTTCAAGAGTTCAAGAGTTCAAGAGTTCAAGAGTTCAAGAGTTCAAGAGTTCAAAGGTTCAAGAGTTCAAAGGTTCAAGAGTTCAAGAGTTCAAGAGTTCAAAGGTTCAAAAGTTCAAAAGTTCAAAAGTTCAAAAGTTCAAGAGTTCAAGAGTTCAAGAGTTCAAGAGTTCAAAGGTTCAAGAGTTCAAGAGTTCAAGAGTTCAAGAGTTCAAGAGTTCAAAAGTTCAATGGTTCAAGAGTTCAAGAGTTCAAGAGTTCAAAGGTTCAAGAGATCAAGAGTTCAAGAGTTCAAGAGTTCAAGAGTTCATGAGTTCAAGAGTTCAAGAGTTCAAGAGTTCAAGAGCTCAAAGTTTCAAGAGTTCAAGAGTTCAAGAGTTCAAGAGTTCAAGATTTCATGAGTTCAAGAGTTCAAGAGTTCAAGAGTTCAAGTGTTCAAGAGTTCAAGAGTTCAAGAGTTCAAGAGTTCAAGAGTTCAAGAGTTCAAGAGTTCAAGAGTTCAAAGGTTCAAAAGTTCAAAAGTTCAAAAGTTCAAGAGTTCAAGAGTTCAAGAGTTCAAAGGTTCAAGAGTTCAAGAGTTCAAAAGTTCAAGAGTTCAAGAGTTCAAGAGTTCAAGAGTTCAAAGGTTCAAGAGTTCAAGAGTTCAAGAGTTCAAGAGTTCAAGATTTCATGAGTTCAAGAGTTCAAGAGTTCAAGAGTTCAAGAGTTCAAGAGTTCAAGAGTTCAAGAGTTCAAGAGCTCAAGAGTTCAAAGGTTCAAGAGTTCAAGAGTTCAAGAGTTCAAAGGTTCAAGAGTTCAAAGGTTCAAGAGTTCAAGAGTTCAAGAGTTCAAGAGTTCAAGAGTTCAAGAGTTCAAGAGTTCGAAAGTTCAATGGTTCAAGAGTTCAAAAGTTCAAAAGTTCAAAAGTTCAAAAGTTCAAGAGTTCAAGAGTTCAAGAGTTCAAAGGTTCAAGAGTTCAAGAGTTCAAGAGTTCAAGAGTTCAAGAGTTCAAGAGTTCAAAAGTTCAATGGTTCAAGAGTTCAAGAGTTCAAGAGTTCAAAGGTTCAAGAGATCAAGAGTTCAAGAGTTCAAGAGTTCAAGAGTTCAAGAGCTCAAAGGTTCAAGAGTTCAAGAGTTCAAGAGTTCAAGAGTTCAAGAGTTCAAAGGTTCAAGAGTTCAAGAGTTCAAGAGTTCAAGAGTTGAAGAGTTCAAGAGTTCAAGAGTTCGAAAGTTCAATGGTTCAAGAGTTCAAAAGTTCAAAAGTTCAAAAGTTCAAAAGTTCAAAAGTTCAAGAGTTCAAGAGTCCAAAGGTTCAAGAGTTCAAGAGTTCAAGAGTTCAAGAGTTCAAGAGTTCAAGAGTTCAAAGGTTCAAAAGTTCAAAAGTTCAAAAGTTCAAAAGTTCAAGAGTTCAAGAGTTCAAGAGTTCAAGAGTTCAAGAGTTCAAGAGTTCGAAAGTTCAATGGTTCAAGAGTTCAAAAGTTCAAAAGTTCAAAAGTTCAAAAGTTCAAAAGTTCAAGAGTTCAAGAGTCCAAAGGTTCAAGAGTTCAAGAGTTCAAGAGTTCAAGAGTTCAAGAGTTCAAAAGTTCAAAAGTTCAAAAGTTCAAAAGTTCAAGAGTTCAAGAGTTCAAGAGTTCAAAGGTTCAAGAGTTCAAGAGTTCAAGAGTTCAAGAGTTCAAGAGTTCAAAGGTTTAAGAGTTCAAGAGTTCAAGAGTTCAAGAGTTCAAAGGTTCAAAAGTTCAAAAGTTCAAAAGTTCAAGAGTTCAAGAGTTCAAGAGTTCAAGAGTTCAAGAGTTCAAAGGTTCAAGAGTTCAAGAGTTCAAGAGTTCAAGAGTTCAAGAGTTCAAGAGTTCAAAGGTTCAAGAGTTCAAGAGTTCAAGAGTTCAAGAGTTCAAGAGTTCAAGAGTTCAAGAGTTCAAGAGTTCAAGAGTTCAAGAGTTCAAAGGTTCAAGAGTTCAAGGTTCAAGAGTTCAAGAGTTCAAGAGTTCAAAGGTTCAAAAGTTCAAAAGTTCAAAAGTTCAAAAGTTCAAGAGTTCAAGAGTTCAAGAGTTCAAGAGTTCAAGAGTGCAAGAGTTCAAGAGTTCAAGAGTTCAAAGGTTCAAGAGTTCAAGAGTTCAAGAGTTCGAGAGTTCAAGAGTTCAAGACTTCAAGAGTTCAAAAGTTCAAAAGTTCAATGGTTCAAGAGTTCAAGAGTTCAAGAGTTCAAAGGTTCAAGAGATCAAGAGTTCAAGAGTTCAAGAGTTCAAGAGTTCAAGAGTTCAAGAGTTCAAGAGTTCAAGAGTTCAAGAGCTCAAAGTTTCAAAAGTTCAAAAGTTCAAAAGTTCAAAAGTTCAAGAGTTCAAGAGTTCAAGAGTTCAAGAGTTCAAGAGTGCCAGAGTTCAAGAGTTCAAGAGTTCAAAGGTTCAAGAGTTCAAGAGTTCAAGAGTTCGAGAGTTCAAGAGTTCAAGAGTTCAAGAGTTCAAAAGTTCAAAAGTTCAATGGTTCAAGAGTTCAAGAGTTCAAGAGTTCAAAGGTTCAAGAGATCAAGAGTTCAAGAGTTCAAGAGTTCAAGAGTTCAAGAGTTCAAGAGTTCAAGAGTTCAAGAGTTCAAGAGCTCAAAGTTTCAAGAGTTCAAGAGTTCAAGAGTTCAAGATTTCATGAGTTCAAGAGTTCAAGAGTTCAAGAGTTCAAGAGTTCAAGTGTTCAAGAGTTCAAGAGTTCAAGAGTTCAAGAGTTCAAGAGTTCAAGAGTTCAAGAGTTCAAGAGTTCAAAGGTTCAAAAGTTCAAAAGTTCAAAAGTTCAAGAGTTCAAAAGTTCAAAAGTTCAAAAGTTCAAGAGTTCAAAAGTTCAAAAGTTCAAGAGTTCAAGAGTTCAAGAGTTCAAAGGTTCAAGAGTTCAAGGGTTCAAGAGTTCAAGAGTTCAAGAGTTCAAGAGTTCAAGAGTTCAAAGGTTCAAGAGTTCAAAGGTTCAAGAGTTCAAAGGTTCAAGAGTTCAAGAGTTCAAGAGTTCAAGAGTTCAAAGGTTCAAAGGTTTAAGAGTTCAAGAGTTCAAGAGTTCAAGAGTTCAAGAGTTCAAGAGTTCAAAGGTTCAAAAGTTCAAAAGTTCAAAAGTTCAAGAGTTCAAGAGTTCAAGAGTTCAAAGGTTCAGGAGTTCAAGAGTTCAAGAGTTCAAGAGTTCAAGAGTTCAAAGGTTCAAGAGTTCAAGAGTTCAAGAGTACAAGAGTTCAAGAGTTCAAGAGTTCAAAAGTTCAATGGTTCAAGAGTTCAAGAGTTCAAGAGTTCAAAGGTTCAAGAGATCAAGAGTTCAAGAGTTCAAGAGTTCAAGAGTTCAAGAGTTCAAGAGTTCAAGAGTTCAAGAGTTCAAGAGCTCAAAGGTTCAAGAGTTCAAGAGTTCAAGAGTTCAAGAGTTCAAGATTTCATGAGTTCAAGAGTTCAAGAGTTCAAGAGTTCAAGAGTTCAAGAGTTCAAGAGTTCAAGAGTTCAAGAGTTCAAGAGTTCAAGAGTTCAAGAGTTCAAGAGTTCAAGAGTTCAAAGGTTCAAGAGTTCAAAAGTTCAAGAGTTCAAAGGTTCAAGAGTTCAAAGGTTCAAGAGTTCAAGAGTTCAAGAGTTCAAGAGTTCAAGAGTTCAAGAGTTCAAGAGTTCAAGAGTTCGAAAGTTCAATGGTTCAAGAGTTCAAAAGTTCAAAAGTTCAAAAGTTCAAAAGTTCAAAAGTTCAAGAGTTCAAGAGTTCAAAGGTTCAAGAGTTCAAGAGTTCAAGAGTTCAAGAGTTCAAGAGTTCAAGAGTTCAAGAGTTCAAGAGTTCAAGAGTTCAAAAGTTCAATGGTTCAAGAGTTCAAGAGTTCAAGAGTTCAAAGGTTCAAGAGATCAAGAGTTCAAGATTTCAAGAGTTCAAGAGTTCAAGAGTTCAAGAGTTCAAGAGTTCAAGAGCTCAAAGGTTCAAGAGTTCAAGAGTTCAAGAGTTCAAGAGTTCAAGAGTTCAAGATTTCATGAGTTCAAGAGTTCAAGAGTTGAAGAGTTCAAGTGTTCAAGAGTTCAAGAGTTCAAGAGTTCAAGAGTTCAAGAGTTCAAGAGTTCAAGAGTTCAAAGGTTCAAAAGTTCAAAAGTTCAAAAGTTCAAGAGTTCAAGACTTCAAGAGTTCAAAGGTTCAAGAGTTCAAGAGTTCAAGAGTTCAAGAGTTCAAGAGTTCAAGAGTTCAAGAGTTCAAGAGTTCAAAGGTTCAAGAGTTCAAAGGTTCAAGAGTTCAAGAGTTCAAGAGTTCAAGAGTTCAAGAGTTCAAGAGTTCGAAAGTTCAATGGTTCAAGAGTTCAAAAGTTCAAAAGTTCAAAAGTTCAAAAGTTCAAAAGTTCAAGAGTTCAAGAGTCCAAAGGTTCAAGAGTTCAAGAGTTCAAGAGTTCAAGAGTTCAAGAGTTCAAGAGTTCAAGAGTTCAAAGGTTCAAAAGTTCAAAAGTTCAAAAGTTCAAAAGTTCAAGAGTTCAAGAGTTCAAGAGTTCAAAGGTTCAAGAGTTCAAGAGTTCAAGAGTTCAAGAGTTCAAAGGTTTAAGAGTTCAAGAGTTCAAGAGTTCAAGAGTTCAAGAGTTCAAGAGTTCAAAGGTTCAAAAGTTCAAAAGTTCAAAAGTTCAAGAGTTCAAGAGTTCAAGAGTTCAAGTGTTCACGAGTTCAAGAGTTCAAGAGTTCAAGAGTTCAAGAGTTCAAGAGTTCAAGAGTTCAAAGGTTCAAAAGTTCAAAAGTTCAAAAGTTCAAGAGTTCAAAGGTTCAAGAGTTCAAAGGTTCAAGAGTTCAAGAGTTCAAGAGTTCAAGAGTTCAAGAGTTCAAGAGTTCAAGAGTTCAAGAGTTCAAGAGTTCAAGAGTTCAAAGGTTCAAGAGTTCAAAAGTTCAAAAGTTCAAAAGTTCAAAAGTTCAAAAGTTCAAGAGTTCAAGAGTTCAAAGGTTCAAGAGTTCAAGAGTTCAAGAGTTCAAGAGTTCAAGAGTTCAAGAGTTCAAAAGTTCAAAAGTTCAAAAGTTCTAAAGTTCAAAAGTTCAAGAGTTCAAGAGTTCAAGAGTTCAAGAGTTCAAGAGTTCAAGAGTTCAAAGGTTCAAGAGTTCAAGACTTCAAGAGTTTAAAAGTTCAAAGTTTCAAGAGTTCAAGAGTTCAAAGGTTCAAAAGTTCAAAATTTCAGGAGTTCAAGAGTTCAGGAGTTCAAGAGTGCAAGAGTTCAAGAGTTCAAGAGTTCAAGAGTTCGAGAGTTCAAGAGTTCATGAGTTCCAGAGTTCAAGAGTTCAAAGAGTTCAAGAGTTCAAGAGTTCAAGAGTTCAAGAGTTCAAGAGTTCAAGAGTTCAAGAGTTCAAGAGTTCAAAGGTTCAAAAGTTCAAGAGTTCAAGAGTTCAAAGGTTCAAGAGTTCAAGAGTTCAAGAGTTCAAGAGTTCAAGAGTTCAAGAGTTCAAGAGTTCAAGAGTTCAAGAGTTCAAGAGTTCAAGAGTTCAAGAGTTCAAGAGTTCAAGAGTTCATAAGTTCAAGAGTTCAAAGGTTCAAAGGTTCAAGAGTTCAAAGGTTCAAGAGTTCAAGAGTTCAAGAGTTCAAGAGTTCAAAGGTTCAAGAGTTCAAGAGTTCAAGAGTTCAAGAGTTCAAGAGTTCAAGAGTTCAAGAGTTCAAAAGTTCAATGGTTCAAGAGTTCAAGAGTTCAAGAGTTCAAAGGTTCAAGAGATCAAGAGTTCAAGAGTTCAAGAGTTCTAGAGTTCAAGAGTTCAAGAGTTCAAGAGTTCAAGAGCTCAAAGGTTCAAGAGTTCAAGTGTTCAAGAGTTCAAGAGTTCAAGATTTCATGAGTTCAAGAGTTCAAGAGTTCAAGAGTTCAAGAGTTCAAGAGTTCAAGAGTTCAAGAGTTCAAGAGTTCAAGAGTTCAAAGGTTCAAGAGTTCAAGAGTTCAAGAGTTCAAGAGTTCAAGAGTTCAAGAGTTCAAGAGTTCGAAAGTTCAATGGTTCAAGAGTTCAAGAGTTCAAGAGTTCAAGAGTTCAAGAGTTCAAGAGTTCAAGAGTTCAAGAGTTCAAGAGTTCAAGAGTTCAAGAGTTCAAAGGTTCAAAAGTTCAAAAGTTCAAAAGTTCAAGAGTTCAAGAGTTCAAGAGTTCAAAGGTTCAAGAGTTCAAGAGTTCAAGAGTTCAAGAGTTCAAGAGTTCAAGAGTTCAAGAGTTCAAGAGTTCAAGAGTTCAAAGGTTCAAGAGTTCAAAGGTTCAAGAGTTCAAGAGTTCAAGAGTTCAAGAGTTCAAGAGTTCAAGAGTTCAAGAGTTCGAAAGTTCAATGGTTCAAGAGTTCAAAAGTTCAAAAGTTCAAAAGTTCAAAAGTTCAAAAGTTCAAGAGTTCAAGAGTCCAAAGGTTCAAGAGTTCAAGAGTTCAAGAGTTCAAGAGTTCAAGAGTTCAAAGGTTCAAAAGTTCAAAAGTTCAAAAGTTCAAAAGTTCAAGAGTTCAAGAGTTCAAGAGTTCAAGAGTTCAAGAGTTCAAGAGTTCGAAAGTTCAATGGTTCAAGAGTTCAAAAGTTCAAAAGTTCAAAAGTTCAAAAGTTCAAAAGTTCAAGAGTTCAAGAGTCCAAAGGTTCAAGAGTTCAAGAGTTCAAGAGTTCAAGAGTTCAAGAGTTCAAGAGTTCAAGAGTTCAAGAGTTCAAGAGCTCAAAGGTTCAAGAGTTCAAGTGTTCAAGAGTTCAAGAGTTCAAGATTTCATGAGTTCAAGAGTTCAAGAGTTCAAGAGTTCAAGAGTTCAAGAGTTCAAGAGTTCAAGAGTTCAAGAGTTCAAGAGTTCAAAGGTTCAAGAGTTCAAGAGTTCAAGAGTTCAAGAGTTCAAGAGTTCAAGAGTTCAAGAGTTCGAAAGTTCAATGGTTCAAGAGTTCAAAAGTTCAAAAGTTCAAAAGTTCAAAAGTTCAAAAGTTCAAGAGTTCAAGAGTTCAAGAGTTCAAGAGTTCAAGAGTTCAAGAGTTCAAAAGTTCAATGGTTCAAGAGTTCAAGAGTTCAAGAGTTCAAAGGTTCAAGAGATCAAGAGTTCAAGAGTTCAAGAGTTCAAGAGTTCAAGAGTTCAAGAGCTCAAAGGTTCAAGAGTTCAAGAGTTCAAGAGTTCAAGAGTTCAAGATTTCATGAGTTCAAGATTTCAAGAGTTCAAGTGTTCAAGAGTTCAAGAGTTCAAGAGTTCAAGAGTTCAAGAGTTCAAGAGTTCAAGAGTTCAAGAGTTCAAAGGTTCAAAAGTTCAAAAGTTCAAAAGTTCAAGAGTTCAAGAGTTCAAGAGTTCAAAGGTTCAAGAGTTCAAGAGTTCAAGAGTTCAAAGGTTCAAGAGTTCAAGAGTTCAAGAGTTCAAGAGTTCAAGAGTTCAAGAGTTCAAGAGTTCAAGAGTTCGAAAGTTCAATGGTTCAAGAGTTCAAAAGTTCAAAAGTTCAAAAGTTCAAAAGTTCAAAAGTTCAAGAGTTCAAGAGTCCAAAGGTTCAAGAGTTCAAGAGTTCAAGAGTTCAAGAGTTCAAGAGTTCAAAGGTTCAAAAGTTCAAAAGTTCAAAAGTTCAAAAGCTCAAGAGTTCAAGAGTTCAAAAGTTCAATGGTTCAAGAGTTCAAGAGTTCAAGAGTTCAAAGGTTCAAGAGATCAAGAGTTCAAGAGTTCAAGAGTTCAAGAGTTCAAGAGTTCAAGAGTTCAAGAGTTCAAGAGTTCAAGAGCTCAAAGTTTCAAGAGTTCAAGAGTTCAAGAGTTCAAGAGTTCAAGAGTTCAAGATTTCATGAGTTCAAGAGTTCAAGAGTTCAAGAGTTCAAGTGTTCAAGAGTTCAAGAGTTCAAGAATTCAAGAGTTCAAGAGTTCAAGAGTTCAAGAGTTCAAGAGTTCAAAGGTTCAAAAGTTCAAAAGTTCAAAAGTTCAAGAGTTCAAGAGTTCAAGAGTTCAAAGCTTCAAGAGTTCAAGGGTTCAAGAGTTCAAGAGTTCAAGAGTTCAAGAGTTCAAGAGTTCAAAGGTTCAAGAGTTCAAAGGTTCAAGAGTTCAAAGGTTCAAGAGTTCAAGAGTTCAAGAGTTCAAGAGTTCAAGAGTTCAAGAGTTCAAAGGTTCAAGAGTTCAAAGGTTCAAGAGTTCAAGAGTTCAAGAGTTCAAAGGTTCAAAAGTTCAAAAGTTCAAAAGTTCAAAAGTTCAAGAGTTCAAGAGTTCAAGAGTTCAAGAGTTCAAAGGTTCAAGAGTTCAAGAGTTCAAGAGTTCAAGAGTTCAAGAGTTCAAAAGTTCAATGGTTCAAGAGTTCAAGAGTTCAAGAGTTCAAAGGTTCAAGAGATCAAGAGTTCAAGAGTTCAAGAGTTCAAGATTTCATGAGTTCAAGAGTTCAAGAGTTCAAGAGTTCAAGTGTTCAAGAGTTCAAGAGTTCAAGAGTTCAAGAGTTCAAGAGTTCAAGAGTTCAAGAGTTCAAGAGTTCAAAGGTTCAAAAGTTCAAAAGTTCAAAAGTTCAAGAGTTCAAGAGTTCAAGAGTTCAAAGCTTCAAGAGTTCAAGGGTTCAAGAGTTCAAGAGTTCAAGAGTTCAAGAGTTCAAGAGTTCAAGAGTTCAAAGGTTCAAGAGTTCAAAGGTTCAAGAGTTCAAAGGTTCAAGAGTTCAAGAGTTCAAGAGTTCAAGAGTTCAAGAGTTCAAGAGTTCAAGAGTTCAAGAGTTCGAAAGTTCAATGGTTCAAGAGTTCAAAGGTTCAAAAGTTCAAAAGTTCAAAAGTTCAAAAGTTCAAGAGTTCAAGAGTTCAAGAGTTCAAAGGTTCAAGAGTTCAAGAGTTCAAGAGTTCAAGAGTTCAAGAGTTCAAAGGTTCAAGAGTTCAAAGGTTCAAGAGTTCAAGAGTTCAAGAGTTCAAAGGTTCAAAAGTTCAAAAGTTCAAAAGTTCAAAAGTTCAAGAGTTCAAGAGTTCAAGAGTTCAAGAGTTCAAAGGTTCAAGAGTTCAAGAGTTCAAGAGTTCAAGAGTTCAAGAGTTCAAAAGTTCAATGGTTCAAGAGTTCAAGAGTTCAAGAGTTCAAAGGTTCAAGAGATCAAGAGTTCAAGAGTTCAAGAGTTCAAGAGTTCAAGAGTTCATGAGTTCAAGAGTTCAAGAGTTCAAGAGTTCAAGAGCTCAAAGTTTCAAGAGTTCAAGAGTTCAAGAGTTCAAGAGTTCAAGATTTCATGAGTTCAAGAGTTCAAGAGTTCAAGAGTTCAAGTGTTCAAGAGTTCAAGAGTTCAAGAGTTCAAGAGTTCAAGAGTTCAAGAGTTCAAGAGTTCAAGAGTTCAAAGGTTCAAAAGTTCAAAAGTTCAAAAGTTCAAGAGTTCAAGAGTTCAAGAGTTCAAAGGTTCAAGAGTTCAAGAGTTCAAGAGTTCAAGAGTTCAAGAGTTCAAGAGTTCAAGAGTTCAAAGGTTCAAGAGTTCAAGAGGTCAAGAGTTCAAGAGTTCAAGATTTCATGAGTTCAAGAGTTCAAGAGTTCAAGAGTTCAAAAGTTCAAGAGTTCAAGAGTTCAAGAGTTCAAGAGCTCAAGAGTTCAAAGGTTCAAGAGTTCAAGAGTTCAAGAGTTCAAAGGTTCAAGAGTTCAAAGGTTCAAGAGTTCAAGAGTTCAAAGGTTCAAGAGATCAAGAGTTCAAGAGTTCAAGAGTTCAAGAGTTCAAGAGTTCAAGAGTTCAAGAGTTCAAGAGTTCAAGAGCTCAAAGTTTCAAGAGTTCAAGAGTTCAAGAGTTCAAGAGTTCAAAGCTTCAAGAGTTCAAGGGTTCAAGAGTTCAAGAGTTCAAGAGTTCAAGAGTTCAAGAGTTCAAAGGTTCAAGAGTTCAAAGGTTCAAGAGTTCAAGAGTTCAAGAGTTCAAAGGTTCAAAAGTTCAAAGGTTCAAAAGTTCAAAAGTTCAAAAGTTCAAGAGTTCAAGAGTTCAAGAGTTCAAGAGTTCAAAAGTTCAATGGTTCAAGAGTTCAAGAGTTCAAGAGTTCAAAGGTTCAAGAGTTCAAAGGTTCAAGAGTTCAAGAGTTCAAGAGTTCAAGAGTTCAAGGGTTCAAGAGTTCAAGAGTTCAAGAGTTCAAGAGTTCAAGAGTTCAAGAGTTCAAGAGTTCAAAAGTTCAATGGTTCAAGAGTTCAAGAGTTCAAGAGTTCAAAGGTTCAAGAGATCAAGAGTTCAAGAGTTCAAGAGTTCAAGAGTTCAAGAGTTCAAGAGCTCAAAGGTTCAAGAGTTCAAGAGTTCAAGAGTTCAAGAGTTCAAGATTTCATGAGTTCAAGATTTCAAGAGTTCAAGTGTTCAAGAGTTCAAGAGTTCAAGAGTTCAAGAGTTCAAGAGTTCAAGAGTTCAAGAGTTCAAGAGTTCAAAGGTTCAAAAGTTCAAAAGTTCAAAAGTTCAAGAGTTCAAGAGTTCAAGAGTTCAAAGGTTCAAGAGTTCAAGAGTTCAAGAGTTCAAAGGTTCAAGAGTTCAAGAGTTCAAGAGTTCAAGAGTTCAAGAGTTCAAGAGTTCAAGAGTTCAAGAGTTCGAAAGTTCAATGGTTCAAGAGTTCAAAAGTTCAAAAGTTCAAAAGTTCAAAAGTTCAAAAGTTCAAGAGTTCAAGAGTCCAAAGGTTCAAGAGTTCAAGAGTTCAAGAGTTCAAGAGTTCAAGAGTTCAAAGGTTCAAAAGTTCAAAAGTTCAAAAGTTCAAAAGCTCAAGAGTTCAAGAGTTCAAAAGTTCAATGGTTCAAGAGTTCAAGAGTTCAAGAGTTCAAAGGTTCAAGAGATCAAGAGTTCAAGAGTTCAAGAGTTCAAGAGTTCAAGAGTTCAAGAGTTCAAGAGTTCAAGAGTTCAAGAGCTCAAAGTTTCAAGAGTTCAAGAGTTCAAGAGTTCAAGAGTTCAAGAGTTCAAGATTTCATGAGTTCAAGAGTTCAAGAGTTCAAGAGTTCAAGTGTTCAAGAGTTCAAGAGTTCAAGAATTCAAGAGTTCAAGAGTTCAAGAGTTCAAGAGTTCAAGAGTTCAAAGGTTCAAAAGTTCAAAAGTTCAAAAGTTCAAGAGTTCAAGAGTTCAAGAGTTCAAAGCTTCAAGAGTTCAAGGGTTCAAGAGTTCAAGAGTTCAAGAGTTCAAGAGTTCAAGAGTTCAAAGGTTCAAGAGTTCAAAGGTTCAAGAGTTCAAAGGTTCAAGAGTTCAAGAGTTCAAGAGTTCAAGAGTTCAAGAGTTCAAGAGTTCAAAGGTTCAAGAGTTCAAAGGTTCAAGAGTTCAAGAGTTCAAGAGTTCAAAGGTTCAAAAGTTCAAAAGTTCAAAAGTTCAAAAGTTCAAGAGTTCAAGAGTTCAAGAGTTCAAGAGTTCAAAGGTTCAAGAGTTCAAGAGTTCAAGAGTTCAAGAGTTCAAGAGTTCAAAAGTTCAATGGTTCAAGAGTTCAAGAGTTCAAGAGTTCAAAGGTTCAAGAGATCAAGAGTTCAAGAGTTCAAGAGTTCAAGATTTCATGAGTTCAAGAGTTCAAGAGTTCAAGAGTTCAAGTGTTCAAGAGTTCAAGAGTTCAAGAGTTCAAGAGTTCAAGAGTTCAAGAGTTCAAGAGTTCAAGAGTTCAAAGGTTCAAAAGTTCAAAAGTTCAAAAGTTCAAGAGTTCAAGAGTTCAAGAGTTCAAAGCTTCAAGAGTTCAAGGGTTCAAGAGTTCAAGAGTTCAAGAGTTCAAGAGTTCAAGAGTTCAAAGGTTCAAGAGTTCAAAGGTTCAAGAGTTCAAAGGTTCAAGAGTTCAAGAGTTCAAGAGTTCAAGAGTTCAAGAGTTCAAGAGTTCAAGAGTTCAAGAGTTCGAAAGTTCAATGGTTCAAGAGTTCAAAGGTTCAAAAGTTCAAAAGTTCAAAAGTTCAAAAGTTCAAGAGTTCAAGAGTTCAAGAGTTCAAAGGTTCAAGAGTTCAAGAGTTCAAGAGTTCAAGAGTTCAAGAGTTCAAAGGTTCAAGAGTTCAAAGGTTCAAGAGTTCAAGAGTTCAAGAGTTCAAAGGTTCAAAAGTTCAAAAGTTCAAAAGTTCAAAAGTTCAAGAGTTCAAGAGTTCAAGAGTTCAAGAGTTCAAAGGTTCAAGAGTTCAAGAGTTCAAGAGTTCAAGAGTTCAAGAGTTCAAAAGTTCAATGGTTCAAGAGTTCAAGAGTTCAAGAGTTCAAAGGTTCAAGAGATCAAGAGTTCAAGAGTTCAAGAGTTCAAGAGTTCAAGAGTTCATGAGTTCAAGAGTTCAAGAGTTCAAGAGTTCAAGAGCTCAAAGTTTCAAGAGTTCAAGAGTTCAAGAGTTCAAGAGTTCAAGATTTCATGAGTTCAAGAGTTCAAGAGTTCAAGAGTTCAAGTGTTCAAGAGTTCAAGAGTTCAAGAGTTCAAGAGTTCAAGAGTTCAAGAGTTCAAGAGTTCAAGAGTTCAAAGGTTCAAAAGTTCAAAAGTTCAAAAGTTCAAGAGTTCAAGAGTTCAAGAGTTCAAAGGTTCAAGAGTTCAAGAGTTCAAGAGTTCAAGAGTTCAAGAGTTCAAGAGTTCAAGAGTTCAAAGGTTCAAGAGTTCAAGAGGTCAAGAGTTCAAGAGTTCAAGATTTCATGAGTTCAAGAGTTCAAGAGTTCAAGAGTTCAAAAGTTCAAGAGTTCAAGAGTTCAAGAGTTCAAGAGCTCAAGAGTTCAAAGGTTCAAGAGTTCAAGAGTTCAAGAGTTCAAAGGTTCAAGAGTTCAAAGGTTCAAGAGTTCAAGAGTTCAAAGGTTCAAGAGATCAAGAGTTCAAGAGTTCAAGAGTTCAAGAGTTCAAGAGTTCAAGAGTTCAAGAGTTCAAGAGTTCAAGAGCTCAAAGTTTCAAGAGTTCAAGAGTTCAAGAGTTCAAGAGTTCAAGATTTCATGAGTTCAAGAGTTCAAGAGTTCAAGAGTTCAAGTGTTCAAGAGTTCAAGAGTTCAAGAGTTCAAGAGTTCAAGAGTTCAAGAGTTCAAGAGTTCAAGAGTTCAAAGGTTCAAAAGTTCAAAAGTTCAAAAGTTCAAGAGTTCAAGAGTTCAAGAGTTCAAAGCTTCAAGAGTTCAAGGGTTCAAGAGTTCAAGAGTTCAAGAGTTCAAGAGTTCAAGAGTTCAAAGGTTCAAGAGTTCAAAGGTTCAAGAGTTCAAAGGTTCAAGAGTTCAAGAGTTCAAGAGTTCAAGAGTTCAAGAGTTCAAGAGTTCAAGAGTTCAAGAGTTCGAAAGTTCAATGGTTCAAGAGTTCAAAGGTTCAAAAGTTCAAAAGTTCAAAAGTTCAAAAGTTCAAGAGTTCAAGAGTTCAAGAGTTCAAAGGTTCAAGAGTTCAAGAGTTCAAGAGTTCAAGAGTTCAAGAGTTCAAAGGTTCAAGAGTTCAAAGGTTCAAGAGTTCAAGAGTTCAAGAGTTCAAAGGTTCAAAAGTTCAAAAGTTCAAAAGTTCAAAAGTTCAAGAGTTCAAGAGTTCAAGAGTTCAAGAGTTCAAAGGTTCAAGAGTTCAAGAGTTCAAGAGTTCAAGAGTTCAAGAGTTCAAAAGTTCAATGGTTCAAGAGTTCAAGAGTTCAAGAGTTCAAAGGTTCAAGAGATCAAGAGTTCAAGAGTTCAAGAGTTCAAGAGTTCAAGAGTTCAAGAGTTCAAGAGTTCAAGAGTTCAAGAGTTCAAGAGCTCAAAGTTTCAAGAGTTCAAGAGTTCAAGAGTTCAAGAGTTCAAGATTTCATGAGTTCAAGAGTTCAAGAGTTCAAGAGTTCAAGTGTTCAAGAGTTCAAGAGTTCAAGAGTTCAAGAGTTCAAGAGTTCAAGAGTTCAAGAGTTCAAGAGTTCAAAGGTTCAAAAGTTCAAAAGTTCAAAAGTTCAAGAGTTCAAGAGTTCAAGAGTTCAAAGGTTCAAGAGTTCAAGAGTTCAAGAGTTCAAGAGTTCAAGAGTTCAAGAGTTCAAGAGTTCAAGAGTTCAAAGGTTCAAGAGTTCAAGAGGTCAAGAGTTCAAGAGTTCAAGATTTCATGAGTTCAAGAGTTCAAGAGTTCAAGAGTTCAAAAGTTCAAGAGTTCAAGAGTTCAAGAGTTCAAGAGCTCAAGAGTTCAAAGGTTCAAGAGTTCAAGAGTTCAAGAGTTCAAAGGTTCAAGAGTTCAAAGGTTCAAGAGTTCAAGAGTTCAAGAGTTCAAGAGTTCAAGAGTTCAAGAGTTCAAGAGTTCGAAAGTTCAATGGTTCAAGAGTTCAAAAGTTCAAAAGTTCAAAAGTTCAAAAGTTCAAGAGTTCAAGAGTTCAAGAGTTCAAAGGTTCAAGAGTTCAAGAGTTCAAGAGTTCAAGAGTTCAAGAGTTCAAGAGTTCAAAAGTTCAATGGTTCAAGAGTTCAAGAGTTCAAGAGTTCAAAGGTTCAAGAGATCAAGAGTTCAAGAGTTCAAGAGTTCAAGAGTTCAAGAGCTCAAAGGTTCAAGAGTTCAAGAGTTCAAGAGTTCAAGAGTTCAAGATTTCATGAGTTCAAGAGTTCAAGAGTTCAAGAGTTCAAGTGTTCAAGAGTTCAAGAGTTCAAGAGTTCAAGAGTTCAAGAGTTCAAGAGTTCAAGAGTTCAAGAGTTCAAGAGTTCAAAGGTTCAAAAGTTCAAAAGTTCAAAAGTTCAAGAGTTCAAGAGTTCAATAGTTCAAAGGTTCAAGAGTTCAAGAGTTCAAGAGTTCAAGAGTTCAAGAGTTCAAGAGTTCAAGAGTTCAAGAGTTCGAAGGTTCAAGAGTTCAAAGGTTCAAGAGTTCAAGAGTTCAAGAGTTCAAGAGTTGAAGAGTTCAAGAGTTCAAGAGTTCGAAAGTTCAATGGTTCAAGAGTTCAAAAGTTCAAAAGTTCAAAAGTTCAAAAGTTCAAAAGTTCAAGAGTTCAAGAGTCCAAAGGTTCAAGAGTTCAAGAGTTCAAGAGTTCAAGAGTTCAAGAGTTCAAGAGTTCAAAGGTTCAAAAGTTCAAAAGTTCAAAAGTTCAAAAGTTCAAGAGTTCAAGAGTTCAAGAGTTCAAGAGTTCAAGAGTTCAAGAGTTCGAAAGTTCAATGGTTCAAGAGTTCAAAAGTTCAAAAGTTCAAAAGTTCAAAAGTTCAAAAGTTCAAGAGTTCAAGAGTCCAAAGGTTCAAGAGTTCAAGAGTTCAAGAGTTCAAGAGTTCAAGAGGTCAAAAGTTCAAAAGTTCAAAAGTTCAAAAGTTCAAGAGTTCAAGAGTTCAAGAGTTCAAGAGTTCAAAGGTTTAAGAGTTCAAGAGTTCAAGAGTTCAAGAGTTCAAGAGTTCAAGAGTTCAAAGGTTCAAAAGTTCAAAAGTTCAAAAGTTCAAGAGTTCAAGAGTTCAAGAGTGCAAGAGTTCAAGAGTTCAAGAGTTCAAGAGTTCAAGAGTTCAAGAGTTCAAGAGTTCAAAAGCTCAAAGTTTCAAAAGTTCAAAAGTTCAAAAGTTCAAAAGTTCAAGAGTTCAAGAGTTCAAGAGTTCAAGAGTTCAAGAGTGCCAGAGTTCAAGAGTTCAAAGGTTTAAGAGTTCAAGAGTTCAAGAGTTCAAGAGTTCAAGAGTTCAAGAGTTCAAAGGTTCAAAAGTTCAAAAGTTCAAAAGTTCAAGAGTTCAAGAGTTCAAGAGTTCAAGAGTTCAAGAGTTCAAAGGTTCAAGAGTTCAAGAGTTCAAGAGTTCAAGAGTTCAAGAGTTCAAGAGTTCAAAGGTTCAAGAGTTCAAGAGTTCAAGAGTTCAAGAGTTCAAGAGTTCAAGAGTTCAAGAGTTCAAGAGTTCAAGAGTTCAAGAGTTCAAAGGTTCAAGAGTTCAAGGTTCAAGAGTTCAAGAGTTCAAGAGTTCAAAGGTTCAAAAGTTCAAAAGTTCAAAAGTTCAAAAGTTCAAGAGTTCAAGAGTTCAAGAGTTCAAGAGTTCAAGAGTGCAAGAGTTCAAGAGTTCAAGAGTTCAAAGGTTCAAGAGTTCAAGAGTTCAAGAGTTCGAGAGTTGAAGAGTTCAAGAGTTCAAGAGTTCAAAAGTTCAAAAGTTCAATGGTTCAAGAGTTCAAGAGTTCAAGAGTTCAAAGGTTCAAGAGATCAAGAGTTCAAGAGTTCAAGAGTTCAAGAGTTCAAGAGTTCAAGAGTTCAAGAGTTCAAGAGTTCAAGAGTTCAAAAGCTCAAAGTTTCAAAAGTTCAAAAGTTCAAAAGTTCAAAAGTTCAAGAGTTCAAGAGTTCAAGAGTTCAAGAGTTCAAGAGTGCCAGAGTTCAAGAGTTCAAGAGTTCAAAGGTTCAAGAGTTCAAGAGTTCAAGAGTTCGAGAGTTCAAGAGTTCAAGAGTTCAAGAGTTCAAAAGTTCAAAAGTTCAATGGTTCAAGAGTTCAAGAGTTCAAGAGTTCAAAGGTTCAAGAGATCAAGAGTTCAAGAGTTCAAGAGTTCAAGAGTTCAAGAGTTCAAGAGTTCAAGAGTTCAAGAGTTCAAGAGTTCAAGAGCTCAAAGTTTCAAGAGTTCAAGAGTTCAAGAGTTCAAGAGTTCAAGATTTCATGAGTTCAAGAGTTCAAGAGTTCAAGAGTTCAATTGTTCAAGAGTTCAAGAGTTCAAGAGTTCAAGAGTTCAAGAGTTCAAGAGTTCAAGAGTTCAAGAGTTCAAGAGTTCAAAGGTTCAAAAGTTCAAAAGTTCAAAAGTTCAAGAGTTCAAGAGTTCAAGAGTTCAAAGCTTCAAGAGTTCAAGGGTTCAAGAGTTCAAGAGTTCAAGAGTTCAAGAGTTCAAGAGTTCAAAGGTTCAAGAGTTCAAAGGTTCAAGAGTTCAAAGGTTCAAGAGTTCAAGAGTTCAAGAGTTCAAGAGTTCAAGAGTTCAAGAGTTCGAAAGTTCAATGGTTCAAGAGTTCAAAAGTTCAAAAGTTCAAAAGTTCAAAAGTTCAAAAGTTCAAGAGTTCAAGAGTTCAAGAGTTCAAGAGTTCATGAGTTCAAGAGTTCAAGAGTTCAAGAGTTCAAGAGTTCAAGAGTTCAAGAGTTCAAGAGTTCAAGAGTTCAAGAGTTCAAGAGTTCAAGAGTTCAAGAGTTCAAGAGTTCAAGAGTTCAAGAGTTCAAGAGTTCAAGAGTTCAAAGGTTCAAAAGTTCAAGAGTTCAAGAGTTCAAAGGTTCAAGAGTTCAAGAGTTCAAGAGTTCAAGAGTTCAAGAGTTCAAGAGTTCAAGAGTTCAAGAGTTCAAGAGTTCAAGAGTTCAAGAGTTCAAGAGTTCAAGAGTTCAAGAGTTCAAGAGTTCATGAGTTCAAGAGTTCAAAGGTTCAAGAGTTCAAAGGTTCAAGAGTTCAAGAGTTCAAGAGTTCAAGAGTTCAAAGGTTCAAGAGTTCAAGAGTTCAAAGGTTCAAGAGTTCAAGAGTTCAAGAGTTCAAGAGATCAAGAGTTCAAGAGTTCAAGAGTTCAAGAGTTCAAGAGTTCAAGAGTTCAAGAGTTCAAGAGTTCAAGAGTTCAAGAGTTCATGAGTTCAAGAGTTCAAGAGTGCAAGAGTTCAAGAGTTCAAGAGTTCAAGAGTTCAAGAGTTCAAGAGTTCAAGAGTTCAAGAGTTCAAGAGTTCAAGAGTGCAAGAGTTCAAGAGTTCAAGAGTTCAAGAGTTCGAGAGTTCAAGAGTTCATGAGTTCCAGAGTTCAAGAGTTCAAAGAGTTCAAGAGTTCAAGAGTTCAAGAGTTCAAGAGTTCAAGAGTTCAAGAGTTCAAGAGTTCAAGAGTTCAAAGGTTCAAAAGTTCAAGAGTTCAAGAGTTCAAAGGTTCAAGAGTTCAAGAGTTCAAGAGTTCAAGAGTTCAAGAGTTCAAGAGTTCAAGAGTTCAAGAGTTCAAGAGTTCAAGAGTTCAAGAGTTCAAGAGTTCAAGAGTTCATGAGTTCAAGAGTTCAAAGGTTCAAGAGTTCAAAGGTTCAAGAGTTCAAGAGTTCAAGAGTTCAAGAGTTCAAAGGTTCAAGAGTTCAAGAGTTCAAGAGTTCAAGAGTTCAAGAGTTCAAGAGTTCAAGAGTTCAAAAGTTCAATGGTTCAAGAGTTCAAGAGTTCAAGAGTTCAAAGGTTCAAGAGATCAAGAGTTCAAGAGTTCAAGAGTTCAAGAGTTCAAGAGTTCAAGAGTTCAAGAGTTCAAGAGCTCAAAGGTTCAAGAGTTCAAGTGTTCAAGAGTTCAAGAGTTCAAGATTTCATGAGTTCAAGAGTTCAAGAGTTCAAGAGTTCAAGAGTTCAAGAGTTCAAGAGTTCAAGAGTTCAAGAGTTCAAGAGTTCAAAGGTTCAAGAGTTCAAGAGTTCAAGAGTTCAAGAGTTCAAGAGTTCAAGAGTTCAAGAGTTCGAAAGTTCAATGGTTCAAGAGTTCAAAAGTTCAAAAGTTCAAAAGTTCAAAAGTTCAAAAGTTCAAGAGTTCAAGAGTTCAAGAGTTCAAGAGTTCAAGAGTTCAAGAGTTCAAAAGTTCAATGGTTCAAGAGTTCAAGAGTTCAAGAGTTCAAAGGTTCAAGAGATCAAGAGTTCAAGAGTTCAAGAGTTCAAGAGTTCAAGAGTTCAAGAGCTCAAAGGTTCAAGAGTTCAAGAGTTCAAGAGTTCAAGATTTCAAGAGTTCAAGAGTTCAAGAGTTCAAGAGTTCAAGAGTTCAAGAGTTCAAAGGTTCAAAAGTTCAAAAGTTCAAAAGTTCAAGAGTTCAAGAGTTCAAGAGTTCAAAGGTTCAAGAGTTCAAGAGTTCAAGAGTTCAAGAGTTCAAGAGTTCAAGAGTTCAAGAGTTCAAGAGTTCAAGAGTTCAAAGGTTCAAGAGTTCAAAGGTTCAAGAGTTCAAGAGTTCAAGAGTTCAAGAGTTCAAGAGTTCAAGAGTTCAAGAGTTCAAGAGTTCGAAAGTTCAATGGTTCAAGAGTTCAAAAGTTCAAAAGTTCAAAAGTTCAAAAGTTCAAAAGTTCAAGAGTTCAAGAGTCCAAAGGTTCAAGAGTTCAAGAGTTCAAGAGTTCAAGAGTTCAAGAGTTCAAAGGTTCAAAAGTTCAAAAGTTCAAAAGTTCAAAAGTTCAAGAGTTCAAGAGTTCAAGAGTTCAAGAGTTCAAGAGTTCAAGAGTTCGAAAGTTCAATGGTTCAAGAGTTCAAAAGTTCAAAAGTTCAAAAGTTCAAAAGTTCAAAAGTTCAAGAGTTCAAGAGTCCAAAGGTTCAAGAGTTCAAGAGTTCAAGAGTTCAAGAGTTCAAGAGTTCAAGAGTTCAAGAGTTCAAGAGTTCAAGAGCTCAAAGGTTCAAGAGTTCAAGTGTTCAAGAGTTCAAGAGTTCAAGATTTCATGAGTTCAAGAGTTCAAGAGTTCAAGAGTTCAAGAGTTCAAGAGTTCAAGAGTTCAAGAGTTCAAGAGTTCAAGAGTTCAAGAGTTCAAAGGTTCAAGAGTTCAAGAGTTCAAGAGTTCAAGAGTTCAAGAGTTCAAGAGTTCAAGAGTTCGAAAGTTCAATGGTTCAAGAGTTCAAAAGTTCAAAAGTTCAAAAGTTCAAAAGTTCAAAAGTTCAAGAGTTCAAGAGTTCAAGAGTTCAAGAGTTCAAGAGTTCAAGAGTTCAAAAGTTCAATGGTTCAAGAGTTCAAGAGTTCAAGAGTTCAAAGGTTCAAGAGATCAAGAGTTCAAGAGTTCAAGAGTTCAAGAGTTCAAGAGTTCAAGAGCTCAAAGGTTCAAGAGTTCAAGAGTTCAAGAGTTCAAGAGTTCAAGAGTTCAAGAGTTCAAGAGTTCAAGAGTTCAAGAGTTCAAGAGTTCAAAGGTTCAAAAGTTCAAAAGTTCAAAAGTTCAAGAGTTCAAGAGTTCAAGAGTTCAAAGGTTCAAGAGTTCAAGAGTTCAAGAGTTCAAAGGTTCAAGAGTTCAAGAGTTCAAGAGTTCAAGAGTTCAAGAGTTCAAGAGTTCAAGAGTTCAAGAGTTCAAGAGTTCAAGAGTTCGAAAGTTCAATGGTTCAAGAGTTCAAAAGTTCAAAAGTTCAAAAGTTCAAAAGTTCAAAAGTTCAAGAGTTCAAGAGTCCAAAGGTTCAAGAGTTCAAGAGTTCAAGAGTTCAAGAGTTCAAGAGTTCAAGAGTTCAAAGGTTCAAAAGTTCAAAAGTTCAAAAGTTCAAAAGCTCAAGAGTTTAAGAGTTCAAGAGTTCAAGAGTTCAAGAGTTCAAGAGTTCAAGAGTTCGAAAGTTCAATGGTTCAAGAGTTCAAAAGTTCAAATGTTCAAAAGTTCAAAAGTTCAAAAGTTCAAGAGTTCAAGAGTCCAAAGGTTCAAGAGTTCAAGAGTTCAAGAGTTCAAGAGTTCAAGAGTTCAAGAGTTCAAGAGTTCAAAGGTTCAAAAGTTCAAAAGTTCAAAAGTTCAAAAGTTCAAGAGTTCAAGAGTTCAAGAGTTCAAAGGTTCAAGAGTTCAAGAGTTCAAGAGTTCAAGAGTTCAAGAGTTCAAAGGTTCAAGAGTTCAAAGGTTCAAGAGTTCAAGAGTTCAAGAGTTCAAAGGTTCAAAAGTTCAAAAGTTCAAAAGTTCAAAAGTTCAAGAGTTCAAGAGTTCAAGAGTTCAAGAGTTCAAAGGTTCAAGAGTTCAAGAGTTCAAGAGTTCAAGAGTTCAAGAGTTCAAAAGTTCAATGGTTCAAGAGTTCAAGAGTTCAAGAGTTCAAAGGTTCAAGAGATCAAGAGTTCAAGAGTTCAAGAGTTCAAGAGTTCAAGAGTTCAAGAGTTCAAGAGTTCAAGAGCTCAAAGTTTCAAGAGTTCAAGAGTTCAAGAGTTCAAGAGTTCAAGATTTCATGAGTTCAAGAGTTCAAGAGTTCAAGAGTTCAAGTGTTCAAGAGTTCAAGAGTTCAAGAGTTCAAGAGTTCAAGAGTTCAAGAGTTCAAGAGTTCAAGAGTTCAAAGGTTCAAAAGTTCAAAAGTTCAAAAGTTCAAGAGTTCAAGAGTTCAAGAGTTCAAAGGTTCAAGAGTTCAAGAGTTCAAGAGTTCAAGAGTTCAAGAGTTCAAGAGTTCAAGAGTTCAAAGGTTCAAGAGTTCAAGAGTTCAAGAGTTCAAGAGTTCAAGATTTCATGAGTTCAAGAGTTCAAGAGTTCAAGAGTTCAAGAGTTCAAGAGTTCAAGAGTTCAAGAGTTCAAGAGCTCAAGAGTTCAAAGGTTCAAGAGTTCAAGAGTTCAAGAGTTCAAAGGTTCAAGAGTTCAAAGGTTCAAGAGTTCAAGAGTTCAAGAGTTCAAGAGTTCAAGAGTTCAAGAGTTCAAGAGTTCAAGAGTTCAAGAGTTCGAAAGTTCAATGGTTCAAGAGTTCAAAAGTTCAAAAGTTCAAAAGTTCAAAAGTTCAAGAGTTCAAGAGTTCAAGAGTTCAAAGGTTCAAGAGTTCAAGAGTTCAAGAGTTCAAGAGTTCAAGAGTTCAAGAGTTCAAAAGTTCAATGGTTCAAGAGTTCAAGAGTTCAAGAGTTCAAAGGTTCAAGAGATCAAGAGTTCAAGAGTTCAAGAGTTCAAGAGTTCAAGAGCTCAAAGGTTCAAGAGTTCAAGAGTTCAAGAGTTCAAGAGTTCAAGATTTCATGAGTTCAAGAGTTCAAGAGTTCAAGAGTTCAAGTGTTCAAGAGTTCAAGAGTTCAAGAGTTCAAGAGTTCAAGAGTTCAAGAGTTCAAGAGTTCAAGAGTTCAAGAGTTCAAAGGTTCAAAAGTTCAAAAGTTCAAAAGTTCAAGAGTTCAAGAGTTCAATAGTTCAAAGGTTCAAGAGTTCAAGAGTTCAAGAGTTCAAGAGTTCAAGAGTTCAAGAGTTTAAGAGTTCAAGAGTTCAAGAGTTCAAGAGTTCGAAGGTTCAAGAGTTCAAAGGTTCAAGAGTTCAAGAGTTCAAGAGTTCAAGAGTTCAAGAGTTCAAGAGTTCAAAGGTTCAAGAGTTCAAGAGTTCAAGAGTTCAAGAGTTCAAGAGTTCAAGAGTTCAAGAGTTCAAGAGTTCAAGAGTTCAAGAGTTCAAAGGTTCAAGAGTTCAAGGTTCAAGAGTTCAAGAGTTCAAGAGTTCAAAGGTTCAAAAGTTCAAAAGTTCAAAAGTTCAAAAGTTCAAGAGTTCAAGAGTTCAAGAGTTCAAGAGTTCAAGAGTGCAAGAGTTCAAGAGTTCAAGAGTTCAAAGGTTCAAGAGTTCAAGAGTTCAAGAGTTCGAGAGTTCAAGAGTTCAAGAGTTCAAAAGTTCAAAAGTTCAATGGTTCAAGAGTTCAAGAGTTCAAGAGTTCAAAGGTTCAAGAGATCAAGAGTTCAAGAGTTCAAGAGTTCAAGAGTTCAAGAGTTCAAGAGTTCAAGAGTTCAAGAGTTCAAGAGCTCAAAGTTTCAAAAGTTCAAAAGTTCAAAAGTTCAAAAGTTCAAGAGTTCAAGAGTTCAAGAGTTCAAGAGTTCAAGAGTGCCAGAGTTCAAGAGTTCAAGAGTTCAAAGGTTCAAGAGTTCAAGAGTTCAAGAGTTCGAGAGTTCAAGAGTTCAAGAGTTCAAGAGTTCAAAAGTTCAAAAGTTCAATGGTTCAAGAGTTCAAGAGTTCAAGAGTTCAAAGGTTCAAGAGATCAAGAGTTCAAGAGTTCAAGAGTTCAAGAGTTCAAGAGTTCAAGAGTTCAAGAGTTCAAGAGTTCAAGAGCTCAAAGTTTCAAGAGTTCAAGAGTTCAAGAGTTCAAGAGTTCAAGATTTCATGAGTTCAAGAGTTCAAGAGTTCAAGAGTTCAAGTGTTCAAGAGTTCAAGAGTTCAAGAGTTCAAGAGTTCAAGAGTTCAAGAGTTCAAGAGTTCAAGAGTTCAAAGGTTCAAAAGTTCAAAAGTTCAAAAGTTCAAGAGTTCAAGAGTTCAAGAGTTCAAAGGTTCAAGAGTTCAAGGGTTCAAGAGTTCAAGAGTTCAAGAGTTCAAGAGTTCAAGAGTTCAAAGGTTCAAGAGTTCAAAGGTTCAAGAGTTCAAAGGTTCAAGAGTTCAAGAGTTCAAGAGTTCAAGAGTTCAAGAGTTCAAGAGTTCAAGAGTTCGAAAGTTCAATGGTTCAAGAGTTCAAAAGTTCAAAAGTTCAAAAGTTCAAAAGTTCAAAAGTTCAAGAGTTCAAGAGTCCAAAGGTTCAAGAGTTCAAGAGTTCAAGAGTTCAAGAGTTCAAGAGTTCAAGAGTTCAAGAGTTCAAGAGTTCAAGAGTTCAAAGGTTCAAAAGTTCAAAAGTTCAAAAGTTCAAAAGTTCAAGAGTTCAAGAGTTCAAGAGTTCAAAGGTTCAAGAGTTCAAGAGTTCAAGAGTTCAAGAGTTCAAAGGTTTAAGAGTTCAAGAGTTCAAGAGTTCAAGAGTTCAAGAGTTCAAGAGTTCAAAGGTTCAAAAGTTCAAAAGTTCAAAAGTTCAAGAGTTCAAGAGTTCAAGAGTTCAAAGGTTCAAGAGTTCAAGAGTTCAAGAGTTCAAGAGTTCAAGAGTTCAAAGGTTCAAGAGTTCAAGAGTTCAAGAGTTCAAGAGTTCAAGAGTTCAAGAGTTCAAAAGTTCAATGGTTCAAGAGTTCAAGAGTTCAAGAGTTCAAAGGTTCAAGAGATCAAGAGTTCAAGAGTTCAAGAGTTCAAGAGTTCAAGAGTTCAAGAGTTCAAGAGTTCAAGAGTTCAAGAGCTCAAAGGTTCAAGAGTTCAAGAGTTCAAGAGTTCAAGAGTTCAAGATTTCATGAGTTCAAGAGTTCAAGAGTTCAAGAGTTCAAGAGTTCAAGAGTTCAAGAGTTCAAGAGTTCAAGAGTTCAAGAGTTCAAGAGTTCAAGAGTTCAAAGGTTCAAGAGTTCAAAAGTTCAAGAGTTCAAAGGTTCAAGAGTTCAAAGGTTCAAGAGTTCAAGAGTTCAAGAGTTCAAGAGTTCAAGAGTTCAAGAGTTCAAGAGTTCAAGAGTTCAAGAGTTCAAGAGTTCGAAAGTTCAATGGTTCAAGAGTTCAAAAGTTCAAAAGTTCAAAAGTTCAAAAGTTCAAAAGTTCAAGAGTTCAAGAGTTCAAAGGTTCAAGAGTTCAAGAGTTCAAGAGTTCAAGAGTTCAAGAGTTCAAGAGTTCAAGAGTTCAAGAGTTCAAGAGTTCAAAAGTTCAATGGTTCAAGAGTTCAAGAGTTCAAGAGTTCAAAGGTTCAAGAGATCAAGAGTTCAAGAGTTCAAGAGTTCAAGAGTTCAAGAGTTCAAGAGTTCAAGAGTTCAAGAGTTCAAGAGCTCAAAGGTTCAAGATTTCAAGAGTTCAAGAGTTCAAGAGTTCAAGAGTTCAAGATTTCATGAGTTCAAGAGTTCAAGAGTTGAAGAGTTCAAGTGTTCAAGAGTTCAAGAGTTCAAGAGTTCAAGAGTTCAAGAGTTCAAGAGTTCAAGAGTTCAAAGGTTCAAAAGTTCAAAAGTTCAAAAGTTCAAGAGTTCAAGAGTTCAAGAGTTCAAAGGTTCAAGAGTTCAAGAGTTCAAGAGTTCAAGAGTTCAAGAGTTCAAGAGTTCAAGAGTTCAAGAGTTCAAGAGTTCAAAGGTTCAAGAGTTCAAAGGTTCAAGAGTTCAAGAGTTCAAGAGTTCAAGAGTTCAAGAGTTCAAGAGTTCAAGAGTTCAAGAGTTCGAAAGTTCAATGGTTCAAGAGTTCAAAAGTTCAAAAGTTCAAAAGTTCAAAAGTTCAAAAGTTCAAGAGTTCAAGAGTTCAAAGGTTCAAGAGTTCAAGAGTTCAAGAGTTCAAGAGTTCAAGAGTTCAAGAGTTCAAAAGTTCAAAAGTTCAAAAGTTCAAAAGTTCAAAAGTTCAAGAGTTCAAGAGTTCAAGAGTTCAAGAGTTCAAGAGTTCAAGAGTTCAAAGGTTCAAGAGTTCAAGACTTCAAGAGTTTAAAAGTTCAAAGTTTCAAGAGTTCAAGAGTTCAAAGGTTCAAAAGTTCAAAATTTCAGGAGTTCAAGAGTTCAGGAGTTCAAGAGTTCAAGAGTTCAAGAGTTCAAAGGTTCAAAAGTTCAAAAGTTCAAAATTTCAGGAGTTCAAGAGTTCAGGAGTTCAAGAGTTCAAGAGTTCAAAGGTTCAAGAGTTCAAGAGTTCAAAGGTTCAGGAGTTCAAAGGTTCAGGAGTTCAAGAGTTCAAGAGTTCAAGAGTTCAAGAGTTCAAGAGTTCAAGAGTTCAAGAGTTCAAGAGTTCAAGAGTTCATGAGTTCAAGAGTTCAAGAGTGCAAGAGTTCAAGAGTTCAAGAGTTCAAGACTTCAAGAGTTCAAGAGTTCAAAGGTTCAAGAGTTCAAGAGTTCAAGAGTTCAAGAGTTCAAGAGTTCAAGAGTTCATGAGTTCAAGAGTTCAAGAGTTCAAGTGTTCAAGAGTTCAAGAGTTCAAGAGTTCAAGAGTTCAAGAGTTCAAGAGTTCAAGAGTTCAAGAGTTCATGAGTTCAAGAGTTCAAGAGTGCAAGAGTTCAAGAGTTCAAGAGTTCAAGAGTTCGAGAGTTCAAGAGTTCATGAGTTCCAGAGTTCAAGAGTTCAAAGAGTTCAAGAGTTCAAGAGTTCAAGAGTTCAAGAGTTCAAGAGTTCAAGAGTTCAAGAGTTCAAGAGTTCAAAGGTTCAAAAGTTCAAGAGTTCAAGAGTTCAAAGGTTCAAGAGTTCAAGAGTTCAAGAGTTCAAGAGTTCAAGAGTTCAAGAGTTCAAGAGTTCAAGAGTTCAAGAGTTCAAGAGTTCAAGAGTTCAAGAGTTCAAGAGTTCAAGAGTTCATGAGTTCAAGAGTTCAAAGGTTCAAGAGTTCAAAGGTTCAAGAGTTCAAGAGTTCAAGAGTTCAAAAGTTCAAAAGTTCAAGAGTTCAAAAGTTCAAGAGTTCAAAGGTTCAAGAGTTCAAGAGTTCAAGAGTTCAAGAGTTCAAGAGTTCAAGAGTTCAAGAGTTCAAGAGTTCAAGAGTTCAAGAGTTCAAGAGTTCAAGAGTTCAAGAGTTCAAGAGTTCATGAGTTCAAGAGTTCAAAGGTTCAAGAGTTCAAAGGTTCAAGAGTTCAAGAGTTCAAGAGTTCAAGAGTTCAAGAGTTCAAAAGTTCAAAAGTTCAAGAGTTCAAAAGTTCAAGAGTTCAACGGTTCAAGAGTTCATGAGTTCAAGAGTTCAAAGCTTCAAGAGTTCAAGAGTTCAAGAGTTCAAGAGTTCAAGAGTTCAAGAGTTCAAGAGTTCAAGAGTTCAAGAGTTCAAGAGTTCAAGAGTTCAAGAGTTCAAGAGTTCAAGAGTTCATGAGTTCAAGAGTTCAAAGGTTCAAGAGTTCAAAGGTTCAAGAGTTCAAGAGTTCAAGAGTTCAAAAGCTCAAGAGTTCAAAAGTTCAAGAGTTCAAAGGTTCAAAAGTTCATGAGTTCAAGAGTTCAAAGCTTCAAGAGTTCAAGAGTTCAAGAGTTCAAGAGTTCAAGAGTTCAAGAGTTCAAGAGTTCAAGAGTTCAAGAGTTCAAGAGTTCAAGAGTTCAAGAGTTCAAGAGTTCAAGAGTTCAAGAGTTCAAGAGTTCAATGGTTCAAAAGTTCAAAAGTTCAAAAGTTCAAGAGTTCAAAAGTTCAAGAGTTCAAAGGTTCAAAGGTTCAAGAGTTCAAGAGTTCAAGAGTTCAAAGGTTCAAGAGTTCAAGAGTTCAAGAGTTCAAAGGTTCAAGAGTTCAAGAGTTCAAGAGTTCAAGAGTTCAAGAGTTCAAGAGCTCAAGAGTTCAAGAGTTCAAGAGTTCAAGAGTTCAAGAGTTCAAGAGTTCAAGAGTTCAAGAGTTCAAAGGTTCAAGAGTTCAAGAGTTCAAGAGTTCAAGAGTTCAAAGGTTCAAGAGTTCAAGAGTTCAAGAGTTCACGAGTTCAAGAGTTCAAGAGTTCATGAGTTCAAGAGTTCAAAGGTTCAAGAGTTCAAAGGTTCAAGAGTTCAAGAATTCAAGAATTCAAGAGTTCAAGAGTTCAAGAGTTCAAGAGTTCAAGAGTTCAAAGGTTCAAGAGTTCAAAGGTTCAAAGGTTCAAGAGTTCAAGAGTTCAAGAGTTCAAGAGTTCAAGAGTTCAAGAGTTCAAGAGTTCAAGAGTTCAAGAGTTCAAAGGTTCAAGAGTTCAAAGGTTCAAGAGTTCAAGAATTCAAGAATTCAAGAGTTCAAGAGTTCAAGAGTTCAAGAGTTCAAAGGTTCAAGAGTTCAAGAGTTCAAGAGTTCAAAGGTTCAAGAGTTCAAAAGTTCAAAAGTTCAAAGGTTCAAAAGTTCATCCAATGCACGAAAAGAAGAGAAATGCAAATTTGATCGGAGCGGTAAAGCGAAAGCACGATCGTGATAAGAAAATTATTTTTATGAGTGGTAACTCCGATTTTTTCATATAAACGTACCTACATTCTATGAGCATTTCCGATTATGAATTAGCGTAACACAGTTTTTGCTGTCCACTGTAGTTGACACCGTGATTGGGTTACTGCCCAGTCTCCTGTTTTCTAAATTGAAAGGATGCAAAAAGTCATGTATAACACTCAATTGATTAGTTTCTTTTATTTAAATACCGCTAACGTCGAACTAGCATCCTTGCCCCCAAATCCGACTACTAAATCTCTCCATATTCAATAAGAACTGTATCCAACAGCAAAATCTTGGTACATTTTGATTCCTTCACCACATGGTTATTGGTTGGTGCTTGGTGGGTTGCTTTGAACTGGAAAATACTATCAGCTACCAGATTCCTTGTTACACGGTCATCCGTGCTCAGCTTATTTGCTTAATGCGGCGTGAAATTGCATTAAACGCTGCTTGTCAACAAAGATAAGAGAATTAAATTCTGCGGTGATACCGTGTCGGTGCGACAGAGTTAAACTTAAGGCGATTGGTTAGAAGGGACTATTTTGGTACCTAGTCATATTCACAAGGCAGTAATTGGATTTCAAACTCGGATGGGGAATGCAATTTTTTGTATTCGCTTTTGAATTTCATATTCGCCCTTTTGCTGGTGATGAGAGAGCCACAGTTACAATGGAAAATAATTGCGTGCTTTGGTATTTATAGAGTTCCTCGACGCGATTGCAACCCTCCCCATGCACAAAGGATGTACGATTTTCATCAAGCTAGATTGGTGGCAGGCTGTGGTTTCTGTGTGTTGTTATTCCTGCTGCCAGACAGTTTTGTTTGGTTTTCTCGTACTTTTTTGTAATAATCGGATTAGTTCCGAGCCGAGTTTTTGCTGTATGATGTGCTGACGCATATATGATGGAAGTCGGGTTCTGCAATGGAAAAGTGAATATTGTTTTGAGGGACGAATTTTTAAAAAATGTATTTAAACATACATAAACATTAAGATATGAGGTGTATGGTGTCTACTTCATGATATTATAAAGTTCATCTATTGATGGTAGTGGCAGGGAAATGAGTCGTCAACACTGACTGTGACGCTTCTTAAATATTTCCTTACTGTGACGTATCTATACAGAGTGAGAGAAAATGCAAACCACTTGTGGCGGAATCGTTAACAGAAAAAACGTCACGCTCATTTTTGCCTCTATTGACTATGTTATGGACGCAATCTAATATGTATTCTTTGGTGAAACTTATCACCTTATTAGAGTTGGCTTTGAGCTTATTGCGGATTCAATCTGGCCATTCAATTAAATTTCTGATTTTGATGATTTTTTTGAAAGCTGCTTTCAGTGACAAATTCACGTCGAAATATAGGCGCTTCTTATTGCACTATGTTCGTAACCGCCGAAGTCATAGTCAACCTCAGAACTGCAGCTTCTTAATTAATCGATCGAAATGAACGGAATGTACACAACAATCGTCAACAGCCTTTTAGGCTTAAAGCTTAGTATGTGAACAAATTTGTTCAACCACTTTACAGAGGACTCGTTTGGTGTTCACTATACACGTATAAGATTGGCTACACGATCATTCCCATCCATACAAGTCTTCATTTAATATTCGAGTTGAAGAAGCGTTGACAAAATAATTACCATCGGCTTCTACTTTGCAGTAGAATTTATTTGTGTCTTTGAGAGGCAGGTCTATCTGACAAAATTTATCATAAAAATGCTAAAACTGTTTGTATTGGAGGCATTTCCTGTTTACGGTAACGACAGCGCAGTATTCCATTTATCCTTGTGAATTCATGATCCGTGCTTCATAGGTGGTGCTTCGTTTTTTTGCTGAAACCGTTTTGTCTGTTGGAAACTTCACCGCCTCTGGTAGAACGCTTCTTTCAAAACGATGTCTGGGACTCCGTCCTTCTAGGAGCCTGATTGCTTTTTAGTGGGTCCGCTACTTAAGGGGCTTTTGTAGTTTTTAATTGGTTGTATCTACTGCTGCTGTTTTTTTGCGGAAAGATGGACACTGGTTTCTTTACCTATCGATGCAGTTTTTAGCTTGTACATGAATGACTTATAAGCAAGGTTTCATGGGTTACGATGTAGGGCTCATTATAGAGCCTGGGAAGAGTCGATTTTGTTAGGTATCTTTCTCCTATTTTTATCGAATCTTCCTGTGATTCTTCATTCGGCCATTGCTTTAGTTTAGAATATGGTGCTGTTTTTTTTTTTTTTGCAAGAAGGAATAATTTTAATTCAAAACTTTAAGACTTGTATACGTAAAATTATGAGCAAAATAAAATATGTTCAAAATAATCAATCCAATTTATTTGAAACTATTCTACATTATTTCTTAAAGTACTAATTAAAGAAGTGCGATCTACTTACTGCATTGGGAGATTAAGTGAGTGTTAAGCCTAGTATGCACCTGTTTCGCAACGAAAAATCCCATAGAAAAGTGACACATCGAAGGGGTCACCGCATCTAATCACCGGACAACTCATCCCCTGCACCTAGCGACATCTACATCTAAACTCTGCAACTGGACATTTACCTTCTCAATACGCTTATCGTTTGAGTTGTTTTTGGAAACCATTTTGCGAAATAGAGTAGGAGCTACAAAGGCAGGTTACACACATGAATGGATAAAAATATCTTTGCGAATTTTGTCTTTTTATTCTCTAGAGTTAAAAGACAAAATTCGCAAATTGTCTTAGCTTCAGATTTAAAGTAATTAAACATTTACAGTCATGCAATCTTATAAATCCATTCAGGTACAACAAACATAAAGCATTTCAAATTCTTATATCTTCCTCCTAGGATTACATAAATATGGTACCTACCTCTTTCCTCTCCCGTAGATTATTCCGAACTCCACTAATGTATCTATTTAGACTTTAGAGAAACTTTAACCTAACACTTTAACCTAGGTACTCGTTTGAGGGTAACACTATCCACTAAAGGCGAGTGATGCGATTTTGGAAGGGGGCATACCTACCTGCATGATTGGACATGCGTAAACAGTCTTGTGAGATGATTTAACTGCTAAGATGTGAGAGTCTGTTTAAAAACTGCTTGAAAATGGAGTTGGCACAAGGTCAAAAAGAAGACTTTGTAATAAGAAAATGGTACGTTCATAATAGAGGTACGTGTTAATTAGGATAAATCCCAAATAAAAATTTTAAGGAGGCACTGAAAAGTTCGAGTAGCCAAATCAGAGATAAATAGCCAGTGCTGGTAACACTCCTACTTGTGTAGCAACTGATAGAACTCTCCACAAATTTAGAATTTGGAAGCCACGGGAAAATTTCGTTCTGAATCAGCTGCCTACTAGGCTTTAATACAAGACAAGTAAGGCAGAGTCGGAAAGTTTTCACTTAACTGATCGGCGCTCAGAGTTACCGTCTTCATGTAAAATGGGTTTGTTTTACTGTGTCGCTTGGATGTGTGCTACTCGTTTGCACACGAATGTTGTCGCTTCATTTCGAAATATAGTCTTTATTAGTTATTTATTTTGGTTCATGTGCATTTTTGCTACGTCTTATCCACTCCACTCCGTGCGCCTTTACAGTTTGAGACACTGCACCAGTGATACCAACTGAGGCATATTTGTACCTTTTAGGCACAATTTTTTGTGAATTGTTCTTTGCAATCAATTTTTTACAATATATATACAACGGTGGACAAAAGTATTTTGACAACACATTGCAAAATCTTAAGCCGCTTATTTCTCCAAACTTAGAGAAGTAACGGTATCCATTCAATTTTTAAGAGGGAGACGATATTAAAAGCCTTAAGAGAGCAAACGATTGCACTGATAACGTAACACATTTCTTTTCTATGATTATCTGCGTAGCAGGTTATGCTTCTTTGGCTGGACAAAAGTATTTTGACATTGGTTTTCATTTTAATTTTCGATGATTCGCTTGCGGTACAAAACACGTGGTCTAATTTTGTAAGTGATTTTTCTTGTCTTTATTTAAATAAGTGAACTTATTAGAAATGAGGTCACTAAGTATAATGCAGGTATTTCTGTAGAATACCTTAACAAATTTTACAACGTACCTAAACAAACAATTTATTACCAAATAAACAAAAAAAAAAGAGAATGATTCACTAAAAAATAAGGCCAGATCGGGAAGACCTCGCAAAACCAAGCCTATAGAGGATCGCATAATACTAAGGAAATTTAAAGAAAATGTGCTTATTAAACCAAATGCAGTGTCGATTGAGCTCAAAGTGCACCATAAACGGTCGATTTTTCTACTTATATAGCTCGTCCAATTCCATTAATTTCAACAAAAAATAAGCTGAAAAGGTTAACATTCGCCAAATCCTACATAAACAAGTCGCAATCGTTTTGGGAACAAGTATTATGGACAGATGAAAGCTCTTTTGAATATCATGGATCAAAGAAAAAGAGCCAAAGAATGCTCGCAAAAAAATGAGGCCTTTGTGCCAACGGGTAGCACATGTTTGAGGATCGGTAATGTTCTGGGGTTAGGTACGTGTGCTTCAATGGCTTGGACGATTTGATACCAATTGATGGAACAATGAACAAAGACAAATATTTACGTATCCTGAATGACCACGGATTCACTGCCGGTGACTGGCTCATTGGACAATCATTTGAATTTTGAAGGAATGCCGAAATCAATACATTAGATTGGACACCCCAAAGTCCCGATCTCAATATAATAGAGAATGTGTGGGCTTATATAAAAAGAAAACGAAGCTCAGACTTATCAAGAACGCGAGTTATGTTAGAGATAACAGACAGGCAACACACATGCCAACCACATGACGACGGAATACCCCCGCTCTCAACAAACGTCCCAAGTATCCTTCTGAGAAGAGAAGATTAAGAAAAACCAAACGGACACTCCAGGTCCTCTTCCAACCCAAACAAACAATAAATGACTCAGATAACACTCGTTATTTATGAGTAGGTGCCATAAAAAAAGGGATCGATACTTCATATCGATCTTGCATAGTATATAAGAACACTTTGGTTCCATTTTCAAGCAGACTCAATTAACACGTAGACGAATACTACACGTTATTTAGCTCATAAGCGATTTTTAATAATAAAAGTATATTATTTTTAAAATACAAGACTTAGTAATTTATTTCGCGCGAGGAGAGGATTGCTGAAGTTCAAGGACTTTGTCAGGATATTTCATTGGAAACATTAAAAAAATTGGTAAAAACAATTCCTGTACGCTTACAAAAGGTGATTGATGTCAAAGGAGGGTTTACTTTTAATTACTATTTTTGTTATTATCACCAATACCTATTAACTTTTTATCTCATTTTGTTTAACAACATTGAATTGTCAAAATACTTTTGTCCACCAACAGTTATGAAATATCGATATATATTTTTTTCTAAACTGTAATATTGTAACATTATGATTTTTTTAGTTTTAAGTAGCTTAATATATTATTTATAAATTTAAAAGTCGTTCAAATTTATTAACTCAATAAATCATAAGAAATCGTCGCAACAATCTTATTTTTCTAATTTCAAAATACAAAATACCACCGTTGTATTTTGAATTTGGTCAATCTGGTACATTCTTTGATCAAAGTCGCATCATTAATTTTCATTTGGTAAATCTGGTACATTCTTTGATCAAAGTCGCATCATTTACAACTGTGCTTCATGCTTATTTTCCAATTCTCTACTTGACTTACTCACCAAACCCAAACCTTGGACTATAGAGACAAAAATATATCGATTGGCCAACATTCTGTAAACGAAGTTTAATCATCTTGTAGGTTGTTGCAATTCCTTTCTAAAATCGGCATTTTATTTAACCAAAAAGGCATACTTTTTTTGAAAAGGCATCATTTTTTTTCGGGACTAGGTATAAAAACTTCAATCAGCTTAGAAATGCAGTTGGCACAGCAGCGGTTTTTCCATTTCTTGTTTTTTTGCCTTGGCAATTATCGAGCAATTAGGCTGGCTGTGGCTACATCCAACTCTGTCTCTGTGCTTAGCTAAAGCTTTAATTGCTGGCACAGGTGAGGAGCTTTCGTTTGAGTTCTGAAGCTTGCTTCCGCAGTTTAGGGTTGCTTAAACATCGAAAGTTGGCAGTTTCGATAGTATCGATAGTTTCATTAAAAAACTATCGATAATATCGATACTATCTACTATACATAGTGAACACCCATTACAAGTCAATAAAAATCTAACCAAATTACATATTTAGGTATTACTGATTTAAAACAACAAAAACTAAAATTCTCAAAAGTTAAAACTCAAAGTCAATGGAACAAAAAGTTTGTTAGATGTTCTAAATAAAAGATTTTTTCCGAATCACTGGAAAAAACAGATAAATCTTTCACCAGTAAAACACGAAAAAATAAGTAATTCTAATAATCTATGTGTCTTTTTGTCTCTGTAAATGAGAACAATGAAACGTGGCACGTACTACAAAACGAATCGTAAAAAGATACTAATGTGGTTTTCGGTTGAGCGCTCTCAGAGCACTTTTTATGTTCGTTTGGTACAAAAAAAACAACCTTTTTCAGATTTCGGAGCACTTTGGCGAATCTGGATTTTTTTCAGATTTACCAGTACGTTTAAGTTTGACAACTAGTGGAGATTGTTTACATTTTCGTGAAATTTTTCAACTGAAAAGAAACGAATTGCATCGGGTTGATCTATTTTTAGTTAATTATTTATGTACAAATGTTTAGAAATCAATCTGGGAGAGCATTTTGAATGTTTTCATATAGAATGGAAAACTCTTAGAAAGTGTCGAAGGCTACACATATTCCAATCGCACAAATATCAACACAAAAAAGAGCAAGTGACGTTTTTATGTTCGATTAGACGAAATCTGAAATCTGAGAGCGAATTTGAAGAAGCCCAATCGAAAAACACATAAACCAACAATAGCTTGTTCACCAAGGAAAGTTTCGTATCTCCGAAAAAATATATCCTTCCGCATGAGCGCAGCGTGTGTGCATTTGAAAAACTCTCGCTTTAAGTTCTTTCCAGTCAATAGGGACTGTTGGTTTTGATTTATAAAAGTTGTAATAACAAGGATTTTAGGTGAGAATAAATTTCAAGGAATACTATCGATAGTTTTATTAAGACTATCGATGTATTCGATAGTTTTTTACTATCGATACTATCGATAGACTATCGAAGTTTAAGCAACCCTACCGCAGTTGCATTATGTCTGCTTTCTTGCTGAGATCATGTATTTCCCCTCATAATGAGTTGTGGTGGAGGGTTTCTCCTGCTCGCAACGGAAAGCCGTTGCCTTTTTGCAATATGTATGCAGGACGTCTATTGCTTGAGGCTCCTCTCTACCCCAAAGGTCTGCTTTTTATGTACCCGCATCTGCTCAATGTTAAAATTGTGGGGTTTGGGCAGAATATCACAGTTCAACTTGGCTGTCTGACCTGACCCAAAACAAAGCTTGACAGAAGAGTCCAATTTATAGGAATTTTTTTTTAGATACACTCACAGTCTTAAAGGTGAATATCCCTTAATCAACGGCGGAAAATGAAATCCGCTTTTCCAAATCGCATGAGAGTGCGAATCCATGTTTCAACTGCAAATCCCATACGCCACTGAAAACAGCTCACAAAGCGACAGATATGTAAACAAAAATAAAAAGATCTTCTTGGGAAACATTTCACAGATCCAAATAGGATTTGCAACATATCCTGTTTCCCATTTTTCGCCCTTCTCCTCATGAGCATGATTTGCTCAAATTGAATAAACCAGGGAAGAATATCAGAGCAGAACAGTTGCAGCTAAACTCGTAGATGAAAGTTCACATATTTGCATAAATCATCCAGTCATGTGTGTGTATGTGTTAACGACGACAGCCTACAAAAATGCCATTCGAATTTGAATTTCAAATTCAGTGGGGCGCAGTTAATTTGCCAAAGAAAGAGCAAATGTAGTCACCACCTCCATACGAGTAGTTGGCGCATTGTGTGTTTCGTATAGTCGGTACAGTTCGGGTGCACCTTTTGTAAATGTTATGCGCCTTATTTTAAAGGATACGTCCCCAGCCATACACACAGGGGAGTTGTTCGCACACAATATTATATAAGAGACTCTGGCGAACAAGTGTGTTGTTTCCTCCGCATCCATTCTACTCGAGTGGGTGGGAAAAAGCGTTTTACAGGTGTAAAGTAAAATGCTGCAGCAAATTGGCTTCCCTTGGCTTAGGGGCTACACGAGAACGTGCCAAAGGACCGGCTTAGCGTTAAAAATCATTAAGGGAAAAATCTCTGGGCGGAAAATAACTAACCACGGTGGCGACGAGACGCAAGCAAACAACACCATAGCACACAGCTCAGACTGTGGGTTTTCCTGCTTTACCGTGACACCTTGCAGCTTTTCCTATTGTCGAGTGGCACACCAGTGTGGGGTGTTAATGTCCTTGTTACCGAATAGCCCACACACAGAGTGTTGGTGTTTAATTTTCGTTTTCTTTTATTTCTCTTAGAGCAAATAAGAAACTCATTTCTTTTGCATAATTTATGGTGTTTGCCTAAAGCGATGCGCGGTTAACTCTGGCGTAGGGGATGGTGAAAGTGATGTAAAATAATTATGCAAATTTTATTAACTAGATGGGAACACTTTGCGATTGTTTTTCTGTTGATTACCCTTGTAATGCGATTGCGGAGTTTGGTGGCAAATTGTACTATAAAAAGATGCGATAGCTTCGGGGGGATGGTGGATAAAAGTACACCCAAAAAAATTTGACGTACAAATGTTGAAAACCGCTGTTAAATCGACTGCATTCGTTGTCATAATCGACCCGACATCCAATGCTTTCAATTTAGCAGAGACATGGTTGTACTTTCCAAAACCAAGTTATGAAAATGAGAGCATTTATTGTAGATTTTACAACTAGAAAAATTGTAAATAAAACGGCATTCGTTGTTGAATGTACAGCAAATTTTGTAAAATGCACAATACTTATGTGTATAAACTACGGATTTTGGTTGTATTATTCACAAAACCTTGCGGTCAAAATGCAATTTCTGTCGTAAAATCTACATCTCGATTTCCAGAAACGATTACCCTTTGCTTTAATTTTGCAGCTCTTTGGCCTACACAATGATTTTCTGTAAAATCTATGCTCCAAAATAAAAAAAAGCATACACCAAATAATTTCAAATTCCTTTTATTGAAGTATTAATTAATCCATAAATGGCATAGTTACATTATGTTTGGTTATACAAAAAAAATAAATAGGTACACTTATTTCGGAAAACTCTTGTCCCATCCATTAATTTATTTAAGTGAATAGGTGGACTTGTAAACTTATTAAGATTTAAAATAATAAAGTCATGAAGTATTTTTGTTAAATCAACCACATAGCAACTAGAATGAAAATTAAAATACAAATTTTGTATTCAAGCAGCACAACACTTTTTGACAATGTGAAATTGCCCACCACTTCAAAAACTTCCACCTCTAATAGTAATGTTTTTTCGGTAGCCGCGTTTCCTATGACGGGATTATTATGAGCTGTATCATTATTTAAATTGCTGGCTTCCACATACTCAGCATTTTCAGACAAAAAAAAAGTCAGAAATCATTTGAAAAAAAACCTCACAACTTTGCACTCTAATAATTCGTCTTGTTGGTTCTAGACTTGATGATTAGAAGAGCAAAGGAATGTGCAGGAATGTATAAACCATGAAAATGTTCTGGCTGGGCGAGTGAGTTACGGTTAATGCAGCTGTCATATTCACAACTCAATGTATAGTATCAACTGAAAATGGTTGTAGATTTGAATGCATATGCTGTGCATTTTACAAGTTGTACGCACTTTCTACAGCATTTTGTATGTGCATTTTACATTTTGGTTGTAGATTTGACCAATTCATACATGTACATTTAACAACAAAAATTGACAACGCGCTGTCAATTTTACAACAAGAAATTGCGATCAATTTAACAATTTTATTGCTGAAATAAAAGCAAACTCTGTGAAAGTTACAATTAATTGTGAATATGAACGCATTTGCTGTTAAATACACAAATATGCAACTTATTGTAAATTTGACTGCCACATGTTGTATAATTTACAGCGGAAATTTTTTTGGGTGTACACATTCGCACATGCGACTATGTTTCTGGAAGCAGGCACCGGTATACTATTCTTAGCTGTGGCCAGCATACATGAGTTTATGTAGGGTCCCTGAGTTTAATTTAGATGGGTCCGATGCATATAGTGCTGAAGGGGTCTGTGCTTCGTTTCAACAGTTTTGTGTGTGTAAATTGTATTTTCTACTTCGTCTTCTGGCGCTCTGCAAAGTTAAACAGAAATTCGTCATCCATTTCCTATTAGAAACAGAGGTTGATCGTTTTTCAAACCACGCCTCTGTTGCCATTTTGTCATTTCTTGTTTTTCTACTGTTCCCATTTTGTAATACCGTGGGTTTTTTTTTCGAATTTTCACATCTTCAATATACAAAAAAAATGTATAAATATAGGTGAAAAGAAGTTGTGCGATATTGCCCCGAAAGACAGTAAAAGGGTCTTGTATTTCATTTCAAATAGATGCTTTAATGCGAAACGCGAGAAGTATAAAGGAGGATCTGCGGTGAACGCCGGGAGAGTTGGAAAGGTGTTCTTGAGGTTTTTGAGTGTTTTCTCTTTATTTGCTTAGTTTTATTTTATGTTGTGCTATGTATCTTTAAGTAAAAGCTTTGTATATATATTCCTATAGTAGCGCCAATCCAGTAGTACCAGTATCCTAATAGGTGTCGCTACTTATACCAAATCGAGAATTAAATTACTGAGAGCTTTGAGCCTTTGATAATTTTATTCCTTATAAAAAAGCTTTCGTTGAGATTTTTTTCCTTCATTCATTCGATAATTGTTGTTTATTATAAATCTCCAGCATTATACAAACATATCGTCGCTTAAAAGCAAAACTGACTAGCTGCAAAAACGTAGTTCGTGGGAAAACGCAAAACAAGTTTCCTGTTCCCTGAATTTCTTGTGCATAAAGGAAGATAGTCAACCAACAACTTTAAATGCTTTGCATATTTCTAGTAAAAATATCAGATAGGCAGTTTTGGCAGAATTTTCTACATGCTTTTCTTTTATACATACCATCAATAATACAAAATAGAATTTTTGGTAGTTGGTCAGTTTTGCTTGTAAGCCGACGGCTTGACTCCAACTTCTACTTGCCGAGCATCAGGACAATTCAAAAAATTTCAAAAATGAAAATTACCCCGGAGCTGGAGTATCATCTAGGCGAAGATCACATATACGGATTTAATGACTTTGGTGAACTTGGTAGAGGGAATAAAGTTAGTACGCATGCATTGGTGTTTACACTACGGGGACTAAATTCTAATTGGACAAAAGGTGAACAAATTGAAGAATTAGTCAAACTTAATGTAAGCAAAGTACATGAACTCGGCTTTAACTGTGTAGCTACAGCTTGCGACCAGGATAGCAACAACAGAAAAGCATATAGGTCATTGGGTGCAGCGGAAAGTGTTTTTACTGTACGATGTTCAACACCTATTTAATAGCGTCAGGAGTACACTGCTTAGGGCCGATATAAAAATCAAGGGAAAATAGTTCCATAACAAATATTAAGTGAATTATTTAAAGCAGAAGCATGTCAAATATTTCAGTGTTTTTATAAATTAAAAGATTGTCTACTTGCACCTAATCCGCTCCAAAAATTAAGTGCTAAGCTAGCAATGAACATTTTTAGTGGAAATGTTTCATCGAGCATTTATGCAGCAATTTCACATAATCGTTTTGAACAAAAAGTGATGTAGCTACTTCAACAGCAGATTTTATTTCAAGAATGAAATAAATTATTTGACAATTTAAATAGCATTTCTCTGTATTCGTCAAATCCGAATAAATCTCCAATTACCACAAATTCCGAAATTTTAAAAAATATTCACTTTTGTACATCTTGGATTTCTTTGGTGCTACGTCGAATCCTCCATGTTTTTCAGGTCTGGTTCAAACTCTGAAAGGAATATTGGATTTATGGGAGTCAATAAGCACTGACAGCAACCAAAAATATTTGTTAACATCCCATTTAAATCAAGACCCAGAAGAAAATTTATTTTCAATAGTAAGAACTAACAAAGGATCATCTGATCAAAATCCTTTTGCTCTCGGATTTACCAGAAATTTAAAAAAAAATCATTTTTCAAACACCAGTTACGATATAGCCATAAAAAAAGGAAAACAAAGGTTGGTACCTACACAGAAGAACTCACAGAATCGGACAAAAACACTATTTATTTACAAAAACTTAATACAGTCAAACTTCCATAAGTCGATCATCCTAAGTCGAACAAATGTATTAAAACTTAGACACAAGATTTTAATTTTCCCATATACCCAGTCGACTCTCTCTAAAACCTCCTAAAATCGGACTTTGCGGCATGATTGTCGAGTAACTTTCCGTAGAAAATTCCCTCCATCTCTCATGCTCCAACACCCATGCAAAGAAAGAAATGCACGTGATCTTTGGTATCCACCAAAGACTAAAGAGAAGCGTCTGCATCTTGCAATTTAATATCTACCTACATGATTATATTTTATGCACCTACAGAATAGGCTCCTTTAAGATAAGAAGCCGCAGTGCCAGAGCCCCTCGAAGGTCCTCCGCTTCATAATCTACCTACTTATATAGCAGCTGAAAATACTGCATTGCTATGTTGACGGATCTAGATATTTGGTAACAAATCTTAGATAGTGATCGGGGAGGAAAAATTAAATATGGCAACCAGTCCAAAATATAAATTATTTTCTTTGACATCCCCACTAAATAGCAGATATGCCAAAAAGTCTATACTTTCGTTTTCGCTGGTCGGAACAAACAGCAAAAATATTACTGTTGTTTTGTTTATCAGATCACATCAATTAATTTCGTTTAAATATAGCTTTTGTTTTGACGAAACACCTTTTTTCGAAAATGAGGCTGGGAACAACGTTTCGGACAACGGTGGGCGGTACCGAGCCATGTTTTCCCACATTGTTTTTACTGAAATTGAAGACATGGACTTGGACGACCTCTGGCTCATGCAGGATGGCGCGCCATGCCACATAGCCCATGCCACAATCGATCTTTTGCACACCAAATTCTCTAATCGTGTTATCAGCCGTCTTGGCGATGTAAATTGGCCGCCTCGGAGCTGCAGTTTGACCCCTTTGGACTATTTTCTTGTGGGGAACCGTGAATAATGGATGTTATGCCAACAATCCGGAGACGATTTAAGTACTTAAGGCCAATATCATTCAAGCAATCCGTGAGCTAAAGCGCGAAACCATCAACAAGGCCTTGGAAAATTGGAGTGACAGAATGCGCTACTGCGAAGCCAACCGAGGCAGCCGCTTGAACGACGTTGTGTTCCATAATTATTGCTAATGCTTGCTCCTACTATCAAATAAAGCCATAATACATGGAAAATATTTAATTTTGTTCAATTTATAGCATTTTTAAAAAGAAACTTGTATTTGGCCCACCCTGGTACCTTAAAAAGGCGACTGACAGTTCCTATCGAGTTCGTTAACACTAAACGGCAGAAGATCTGGTCGGCGATAGGTTTTCCCAACCTGGATCAATATTGGAGATATTTACATTCGTATGAATTCGAAAATCTACATTACACTAATAGTTCGACCTGAGGTGAACAGGTGAAGACCAACGTTGATTCCACCTAGAGAATACGTCGTCCGCAGCTGCCTGAACCACAGATACAACCCGCTAAAGGCACGATTACATGTCAAATTAGGGTCATTACTATTAGCCCGGGTACAAAGTTAAAAGCTGATTTGACGCAACAGGTCTAGAGGACCCTGGCCTTGTCTTCCCACAACCTCTCGACTGTATGAGTTCCTTCTTCTAGTCCAAAGAACATACAGACAAACGTTAGACGTTAGAAAGTCCCGAATTTGCAGTTGATTTTTCTGTATCGATCAATTTGAGAAACCCTTCTTTCAGAAACACGACTTACAAGAAGCCGCTCTAATCTTTGGAACTCGCTAAAGGTCCTCGTTATACGTCTATTACCATAGTATGAACCAACAAAGCCCAACTACTTCGACTACCAGTTTAAACCGATATAACTCTCCTACACTCAGTTACAATATTGATTCAAGAATACACACACAAACACAACAATCCCCCGATTGAAACCTCAGACAAAACATTCCATCCGTTTGGCCTTTCACTAATATATTCATTCGCGCCCTCTGCCACTGCTTATACGCTCTGTCCTGGCACCGAGTGAATAAAACAATTTTCCAAAGGAAGAAATAAATTTTCCTTAAACAGGAACAAAAAATGGAAACGGGGGGAAAAAAACCAAGAAATAGATATAATAATGAAATGGAAAACGTTTTACATTTCAAAGCAAAACAATTTGCCCGGTTTATTTTTTTGCGAATCAACTGACGTGGGACAGCTATAGCGCTACCATTGTGCTACTCCTTCTAACCGTCAATAGAACTCCGAGCTCCTGCCACACTATACGACGAGTGTAACTTCGCTGACAATATACCGTTACAGAGGAACTATACATGGCTTTAAAGAGCACTGTTGCTTCACAGTTATACGATGCATATACGTATACGTCCTTCAGGTTCGCTCGCTTGTTATTCTATTTTCTTTGTACGAACGGTTCCTGTTCCCCGGTCCCTGCGTGCTGTCTTTGTCGTCCGTTTTCGTTTTCCTTCAGCGAAACACGATGTTATTTCTTCACAAGTTTTCTTTTGTAGTCGAATTTTTATGTGTGAAAAATAGAAAATTAAATAGTGAGGCAGGCGGAAAGGACGAATGGCAAAAAAAAACGTCTCCCTCTGGCTCGTGCAGTCAAAGGAAATCTATTTGAGGATAGAATCACATTAGCGCTATCGGTTGATAGTTGTCCTTGTCGAGTGTGGGGTCGCTGCAGTTCACAGTGGTCCGGGTGTGCTTTAATATAAAGTGAAATATTAGGATCATCGGATTGAATGGAAAGGTCTGGAGAAAGTTCAATGAAAATTGATGCGAGAACTAGATAGTTTTAGTTCTGTGTGGGAGATTCAGTTTTGTCAGGATTAGCTGAACATAGGGTGTTATGTCGCGGATGTTTTTGTTATAGTGACAAATCTGGTTATATTATGTTTTTTTTTAGTGCTCAGTGACTGACTACTTGAAATCTGTTAAAGGTTAACCACAATTGGATCGAATCACAATTGCCTAGAAAAACTACTGTCTAAAGTATTTCAATTTTTACGACTGGTTTCTTTGGTGCTTTTCGACACGGAATTCTGCTTTATGCTTTTTTAGATGAGTTTTTGACAAGTTTTTAAGGCCTTTTTAAGGTATTCTTTTTTAATTTGTATTTAAACGCAGTTTTGATGCATTTTAAATGTTTTTTATGTCACAGTTTTTCGACTTGTTTTTGAAACACTTTTTGACGCCGTTTGTACTGTACGTGTTTTTTGCGTGCTTTTTTAACAAGTTTTTAAGGCCTTTTTAAAGTGTTCTCTAGACGCTTTTTTAACTCGTATTTAAACGCATTTTCTAAGCGTTTTAAATGCTTTTTATGTCACATTTTCGGACGCTACTCGTATGTCTTTTTCGTCACGATTTGGGCCCGTTCTTCCATGCACTTTTTACCTGCTTTTTTCTTTTTGCATGTCTTTCGGCGGGTTTTTAGAATCATTTTCGAAGCGTTTTGCGAACGCTTTTTGAAGCATATTTTAAAGCTCCTTGAGACGTTTTTGCGTGCTGTTGGACTGATTTTTCAGGTGTTTTTCGGCTTGTTTTTGAAACAGTTTTTGACGCAATTTGTGAGTGTTTTTTGCGTGTTTTTTTAGATGAGTTTTTGACTAATTTCTTAAGGCTTTTTTTAAGTGTTCTTGAAAATTCTATTTCCACTTGTATTTGAATGGGTTTTAATGCTTCTGGACGCGATTTTCATATGTTTTTCGTCACGAATTTTCACCTCGTTTTGAACGTGTTTTTTACATGTACTTCGACGGGTTCTTAGAATTGCTTTTCAAGCATTTTTGGCGCACTTCTTGAACGCTTTTTAACACATTTTTGACGCATTTTTACATGATTTTTGACTGGTTTCGGATGTGTGTTTTTTGACACGTTTTTAAGACGCCTTTTGTATGTGTTTTTGCGCTCTTTTAAGATCAGTTTTTGACAAGATTTTTATCTTATCTGATCTTTGGACGCTTGTTTTTGAAGCCATTTTTTAACGCTTTCACCTAACGTATTTTTCGACGCGATTTTGAAGCTTTTTTTGACATAGATACTATTTTTCCTAGATTGTTCCAGAATGATTAAGAGTCCTCATATTTCGTAAGCACAAATGTTCATGCCCGCAAACATTCCTCTCGCGTCCATACTTCATTATCTTGTATTGTACATGATCATCAACAGTTTGAAAGATCTCATTCACCAAGGCTTGTGCAGCCAAGAGCAGGCTAAACTTCTAAATGCTTTCAGGCTGTTGGACTTACAAAAAGTAGATAATCAGCTCGCTGAAAATCATTTAATAGTTCTCCTTCAATGTGTCCCTTATTGTGAAGAGTAATTCGAATGTTGCCCCCAAAAACATTAAAATATTTAACCCCTTGGCCAACGCCCCAGCAGAAAGGTCTTGTAAATTTACAAAATTGCGAAGTCGTAAAGTCATGTCTCTCAGCAAACTTTCTGCTGATGGAAAACGCCTTTGACTTTATGAAGTCTCGCACCCCAAATGCTTAAACTTTTACAATTTATTTCCAGCGACTTCTTAACACCTTCATCAGTCACAGTGAATAAAAAAACTCAAGTTTCCACTACCCATGCAGAGGGAATATCAATATCAATTAGACTCACCCCCATAAAGGGGCTGGTTTCACCTCCCCGAATTAATCCAATAACCAAATTTACATAAACTACCAGTGTTTTCCAGGAGCGAGAATATTAACACAACAATAGAACAAATTAGCGTTTAGCTTATACATCACTTGACGTCAACAAAAGCCCACAAGGATAACAACAATCACCGTATGGAACAAACATCCACCCACATCCGAAGAAGGTTGAAACACAAAAGTCAATAGTGTGCAAACGAGAACGACTCCTCCATAACTGCTTAGGGTTTTCCTGCTGTTCCTTGACTCTGGCATCATAATTGGGCAGTAATCTGTCGGCAGCATCTGTTGGTGTCATAAAAAAAATAACTACGACGCCACTACACACAACTTGAGTCACCAGGACGCTCCAACATTGCAACAATTTACCCTTATAATCGATACGATGTCCTAATTGAATAATAATCGTTTCGATATAGATTCGATCAACAGCCATCCAGCCACCGTTGGGTGGGGCGGCGTTAATTGCTATCGGGGATGAAAAGGATGCTTGTGCGATTAAGAGGAATATTCATAAAGCCATTTATTATTCTGGTGCGGTGATGACGGAGACCCCACCATCCAACTAATTGGTAGTAAGTTGCACAATAGGTGTTCTTGTTGAGTGTTTGTCTGTTCGCTAATTAATAGCTGATTCCTTGCAATAGTGGACCATGTCCTTGAGACGCACAGTCTCACAATATGTATAGCTTAATTGAAAATGCAATAAAATTTAATGGCACAGTCTCATTCTCTAGAATATAATGTGCACTTGTGTCACATTAACTCTGTCACAGGCGCGACTGTTCTTGTGCCTTTTGTCTGGGGTAAGGACGTCTTCGTAGGAGCACAACTTTCACTGTCGAGTAAAGAGGTTTCTCCATTCTCCAACACCGCCATAGAGAAAGTGCAGATGAAAAATTAAATTGAACGAAATAATTATTTCAAGAGGAAAGAATAATAAAATGACAGACAGACGGAACCAACACACCTCCAAGAGCAAGCGGGGCGAAATTATTTGTGTTTCTGCTTGAACAAGATCACAAAGCGAATTATCCAATAACAAAAGAACAAAAACACACGGCAAAGAAACACAGAAAAGGAATTAGCAAACGCAACGAAAAACTGGGAAGTTTCCTATCTGCGAACTGGGGGTGAGGGGGTGGCAAAGGGCGTTGCGAACGCAGACAAAGGAGCAACATAAAAGTGAAAAAAAAAATATGTATAAAACCTCAAAGGTAAATTTAATCAGGAAATGAGATGAGATGATGACAATTTGCTTATTGTTGACGTATGCAAATTAAAGGAGCAGTTTTTATCTTGCTTTTGGAAGGCAATCCCAGGGATATGGGTACAGGAAATTAGGTAAATTGCGTTTGTTGGTTCGTTTGATATTTTATAGCAACTGCATGGGTTGGTGAGCTATTTAAGCCTCCAATGGGCTTAAAGGTTATAGGTAAAGGCTTCTTTAACGAACCACCGAGCAATGAGCGTGCCGTAGTTTGTTTTGTTGTATATATTAGCCGAGAAATCTGGTCAAGGAACTTCTGCCTAGAGTAGGTACTCAGTTGATGTTACGCGATCGGCTTCGGCAATCCAAAGTAAAAATGAAGCACGGCCCCAAAAATTCGCATACAAAACAGCAACAACAAAAATTGTCTAAATTTATAGTCAATTTCACTTTTTGGGTCACTTATTCATTTGATTCTTAATGAAATAAAACATCTGCATTATTTTTGAGGTCGAATTTCATTTATATTTAAAAAAACAAAACATGGCTGAAAAAATTGCGTTTTTCAGCTATTTTGTTACGCAAATTTTTCATCGTTGATGGCTTTCAAAGTAAGGCTTACATTTTGCGTTTTTGTAAGCGACTAGCAAAATAACTGAACAAATCGAGCTTCGCTATGAAAACCATCAGCGACTTACAGAATAGATGGACAAATCGCGCGATTTTCAAAGTGAAGCTTACATTTAACATTATTAATGTAAGTGAGTAGGTACTAGAATAAGTAAAAAATGAAAATTTGTGCCAATTTTTAACCCTTCCCAAGTTGAAATTTGTGACTATTATCCAAATTTACTTTAAATAAATTTAGTCACCAAATGGTTTATTTGACTCAACTTTGTGTCGATAAAAGCATTCTAATAAGATGGTAACTATTTGACATTTTGCTATAATAACGCGTTTCAAAGATACAAATGTCATTTACTGTAACATATCAAGACGCACAAGAACTGCGCAGTTTCCATTTAATGTTAGCACTTATCAGCAATGCAAATTGACTGCGCACAGTCTGATTTGTGACCATTGAAAACATTGCCACTATAATATTTTGGCGCTGCAACCAATCTCTCACATACAAACTAATGTCTGGTGGAAGTCTACACAGACGAAGTTGGTAAAGCATTTATACTCACACACACACCATGCACCTTTTAACGTAGGTTATAGGTATATACATTATTCGTATTCCTCATCAAGCATAAAGTAACGACACAGGGTGGCAAAGCAAAACAAATTCCTGAATGGTTTTATGATGAATTTCTTAATAGAGTTGAAATACGTAATTTTGAATATTTTGCATATTAATATATCTATGTTTTAATTAATATTCCCCTAAAAGTATCTGCGTTGTAAATATTGCATTAAAAATTACTTGCATTACTTGTATTGCAACATTAAATAAAATTTTAGGTTACTTTTATTACTTGCGACGTGCTTTCTGTCTTTTTGCTGTTTGGGGTTTTTTATTTTACCACCATGATCTATAGGTATATAGATCACTGATTTCCATGGTTTACAACAATAGTATAAAGATTATCTGGGTAAAATCAAAAACGCCTATTACAGTAGGAGAAAAATGAAAATACTTTTTGATTTAACTAAATAAACTGTAGTAGACTAAATTCGAAACAATTAGTGAAGTGTGTAAAATAAAATTATGGTGTAAAAATAGTGCAAATTTAAGAAAAGCTAAAATATCGGATTACATCAAATATTATCAATATTTTAATATATAGCATGTTTCATAAATAATATGTAACTGAAGTAATTCTAGAAATAACTACTACAAACTTTCTACACCGATTTTCCTTGGCTAGAAAATGTGCCTTCATATAACATAGGTACCTTAATTGAAATATGTTCACTTTATTATGTCGCGTTTAACAAACCAGGCTACCAGTAGGTACCCAAAGTTAAAACGAAAACATTTTAGAAGTTTCAAAGTCCGTTTCTTATTAATTCAACCAAATTTTTGTTGAATGTTCTCATACTTTAAGAGTATAAAATCAAAATCATTTAATAAATATTAAAACTTAATAATAATAAACACACCCAAGTAACAATTTTACTTCGGTAAGGTTCAAATTTGTAATTTCTGTAGGCAACAGCTTCGATAGAGCTTCTATAGTCTTTGTTAAACGAAGCTGATCTATTTCGAAGCAATTGTTTCGATAATAACTTCAGTAAGTCCTTAACGAAGCATATACATAGGCTTTATAGAGGGATATGGAATTAAGCTTCGATAAGATCTTTATTAGACATCTGAAAATGTGTCTGGAGATGTGTGGAAAGTGAATTGCTTCGATAAAGCTTGTGATTCGAAGCGCTTCCTAGAAGCTTCTTTAGAGCTTTAGAAGGCATTATAGAAGCAATGAACTGTCATGCAGTCAATCGCTTGCACTTCCTCGTACTTCCTCCTAACTTACATATGGAGGCTTTATAGAGGTAAAAATTAATTTCATATGAAATGAATCAAAGCTGTCTAAAGAAACCATAATTAATGAATCGGGGAAAAATTACAAGAAATAAAATACTTCTAGCACATTGAAAAATATGTCAGTAATGTGATTTTAAATAAACACTTTTCGCCCATGAATAAATAAGGGTAACACTAAATGTCTTGCTTACAACTTCGGTCGAGTAAGCTGCAAGTTTATTGCAAATCTTAACCAAACTCTAAAATGTACCAAGTAGTTCAGATTTAGCACTGCTACAGCATTATGACGAATTAGCCTAGGGGGTATTGTATTGGACCACTACGCAGCAGGACCCATGTTCGATTCTCGGTGCGGCGCATGTAAGTAAAATATAAATTATAAAGAGGTACGTAAATGGTAAACTCCATGAAAATTGCAAAAAGTCGTTGGATAACATTTAATAATAGGAAAAAAAAATAAAAAAATAAAAGAATAAGAAAATGAAAAATTTATTTTTCTTGTTCATTTTTGAGCCTCTATAAAGCTTCCATAAAGTTTCGGTAAGGTCTATCCAAGCTGTTTAGGAAGTCTTAAACAAGTAAATACTTGCATTAAAGTGCGCCAAATGCGTTTCCTTTAGACCTTATGCAGTTAATATTGCGGGAGGTGAAATAGCTTCGATAGCGCCTTACCGAAGTCAAATTGTTACTTGGGCCCAAAAAAAAAAAACATTTCCTTAATGTATGAACATTGTACATGCACCCTGTGCCCCTACATAAAGAAAGGCATATGGCTGGGAAATAACCGCTTTCTGATTCTAATTGGGATCCATTATCAACTAAAAAAGTTCATTATAAATTATTGAAATTCGAAACTTCTTAGGTATGTTCTTTAAATATATATGTGAACTAGATAAATAGAAGAGTATGCTTTTAATTTAGTTTAACAGACATTGCAATGATTTTGAAAGTAACTGAAAAAATAAAAATAACTTGGAAATAAAACTTCACTATAAGTTATTCATATTTGTGTTAAAACTGATTTTCGTTTGAATATTTTGCACTCGTGTACGAAGTAATGCAATTATTAAATTCACATTAAAATTTTCCTTCGTTTAGTTATTTAAGCATCCCCATTAAAGTGGAAAGGTTACGTGTGAACTCTTCTAGTTAGTATCAGTATTTTTATTTCCCAACCAACTTACAAACGAATGAAAACAAATTTGACAGCTGACTAAAAGTTCGGTCACATTTCGGTGACAAGACGTAGCCAAAAATATCATTATGTGTGTTTCCCGAAATAATAATTTAAAGAGATAAAACTAACTCCCCACCCGCCGGTAAGTTCATCTACCTTTATCCGAAGATTGGGCACCTTGTCGTGGTGGGGCGGCTTAAGTAGATTAACAGGATGCTAGACCAGGGTAGTGGCCCAACTCCTCTGGTAGAGCTGAATGTGAATTGAAGAACCAAGACTCAATCCGATCAATCGATCAACCCTTAAACTCCAAGATGACTAGTCTGCAATGTCGAGGGAGCTGTGATGAGGTAGGTAAAACTACTTGTTCACAGGGTTCAGGGGTAATTGAACCGCTAATGGAGACTCCTCAGGGGCAGCTCAATCCTCTGTTGTAATTTAGTTGAGTAGGATAGGTATTGGGGATCTCTGCCTATTCGGTCCGTTGAATTCTCCCCTACTCGTGGGTACATATATGGACCTAAATTTAAATAATAAAAATAATATTCCTTCGGAAAACGAGGTGGAAGGCTTAGGAGGGGTCGAGAAGGCGCTGGAAAGTGCTGACATGAACCCGAATAAGCTCGAGGGGTCAGTGGACTCTGATGGGAAACCAAAAGAGTTAGCAGACCAATCGTCAGTGGAGGTGGACAATGCGGGGCAGAAATGCGCCAAGAGGTCAGCCGGAACTGCGGAAGCCGGATTGGAAGAGGAGAGAAGTCCCGACTCCGAGCGGAAGTTGCACCAGCAACTGAAGCAAAGAATGAAGAGGGTCAGAAGGAGGCAAAGATTGGCCTTGGCCAAATCTGTCTCGGCGAAAGGCATAAGTAAGTCGGTTGAGGAGTTGACTGAAATGGTTGCCAACTTGACGTCGACCGAAACCTCTCCAGAAGACGGTGGATCTAGGAAACGGTTCAAATGTTCCGGGACCATGAATCCACCTAAAACTGTGAAGAAGGGGACGGAAGGCGGAAGGGAAGACGGACAGTCTGTACAATATGGGGTCAGTCTACAGGTACCACACTCCAGTGGTTATGTGGATGGACAACATTTACAACGGACTATTAGTCAACCCGGAAAGCAGAAATCGTGCAAGGCCGAGCAACCTGGACCAAGCAAGGTAAAGCGAAAGCTGAGCCACGCTATGGGAAGGAGAGCAAAGCAAGCAGATGCTGCAAAGCCTTACGCTAGGAGTGAGAGAGCCAAAGTTGACAAGGGTGTAAAAACCTTTGCTCAGACAGCGGCGAACGATCTCCAAATGGGTGTTGCCGACATGAGTCGAGAGGGGGGGATAGAAGCTTCACAGTTGAGTATTTTCAAGAATGCTCTGCTGAGGGCTCTTGACTTACTTCCGACAAATGCAGGTGATATCGGTGTAAAGGAGATAACCTTGGAGGAAGGGATTATAGCAATAAAATGCGTAAACCAAGAAACCAAAGGGTGGCTATGTGAGACTGTAGGGAAGATGACCGACCTATGGGAGGGAATCAACCTTAAAATAGACAGGCTTCACATACTAAAGGATGTGGAAAGGTTGATAATCTTCGTTCCCGGTGAACCCGTGAGCAAGGATGTCATCCTTGCCAGACTTTGTCGTCAAAATTCCTGTGTGAAGGACACTTCGAAATGGAGGGTTATTCATGTGGGAAGATATGATGACAAAAAAATTGGTGGAACCAAGCTGACGATCTGGTGTCCGAGGGAGGAAGCGAGGCTGGTTAGACAAGCAGGAGATAGACTCTTTTGCGGGTTGGACATAGCATTCGTGAAGTTCCAAAGATCATCGGAAAAGACTCAACCTGGAAAGCCACCCGGTAGGGCGACGAAGTGATAGACACCATGGAGATGGGATCAACACAAGTCGGGCGGGAGGTGGGCCCGTACCGGGAAAAGCTGAGGGTGATTCAATTGAACCTTCATCACAGCAAAGCAGCATCGGCAATGATGACTAAGTGTTTTGATGAGGATTCGTTTGATATAGCCCTGATACAGGAGCCTTGGATCTTTAGAGGAAAGATTAGAGGACTCCCAAATAGCATGGCTGAGTTGCATTATGCACAAACTAGCGGAAGAATTAGGTCCTGTATCTTGGTGAGGCACGGAGTTCAAGCATATAAATTGCCGGATCTGTGTGCCCCAGACCTTGCAACAGTACGAGTAGGATCAGGTGCGGGAAGTTTTGTCATAGCATCTGCATACCTGCCGTATGATTCTCCAGAACCTCCTCCGACAAGAGAGTTAGAGTCTTTGGTGAATGCATGCAGGAACAGGAACGAGGATCTAATAATTGGTTGTGATGCCAATGCACATAATACAGTGTGGGGCAGCACCAACGATAATCACAGAGGAGAAGCCTTATTCGAATTTGTATCATGCAAGGATCTAGCTATCTTAAACCGGGGAACAGAGCCAACCTTCGTCGATGTGAGACGAATGGAAGTGATCGATGTTACCCTGTGCAGTAGCCAGATAATTGAAAGAATATCAAATTGGAGGGTAATGGATCAGGCTACATTGTCGGATCACAGAGCCATTTCATTTGATGTTCGCTATGGATCTAAAAGGAAAAAAGATCGGAAATACATCAGAATTCCGAAGAACACAGATAGGATAAAATACCTTGAAGTGTTGGAGGAAAAACTGAATGTAATGACATTCGGAATACCGAAAAATACTTGGCATGTAGAATCACAGCTGAAGCATCTGCAATCAGCTGTTGAAGTTGCGTACCGAGTGGCTTGTACACCTACTTTAGTGGAAAAACAAGATCCTGCGCCTTGGTGGTGCCGGGAACTTGAAAAGCTAAAAAAGGCTGCGAGGAAGGCCTTCAATCACGCCATGAGGAGGGGAGAACCCGAAGCATGGGATGAATATAAGGCGAAAAAGAAAGAGCTAAACGTTACTCTGCGACGACGTAAAAGGGAGTCATGGAGGGACTTTTGCTCGAGTATGAGGAGTACATCTGAAGTCAGTAGACTACAAAAGATTGTCTCGAGAGATCCAGTTTCTAAGATCGGACTCATTCGTAATAGAGCGGGGGAGATGGTGGAAACACTGGATCACACAAATGAGGTCCTAATGGAGGTACACTTTCCAGGAAGCTATAAGTCAGCTCAGCCCTGGGCTCCAAGGAAACAAGGAGCGAACAGGATGGATAGGACGGAAGCAGAACGGATCGTGACACCAAAAGCGGTCAAGGGTGCGATAGCAACATTCTCACCCTTCAAAACTGCGGGGCCGGATGGTATATTTCCAGGTCTAATGCAATGGGGTATAGACCTAATTGCACCAAGGCTCAGGAATATATACGTTGCATGCCTAGCAATAGGCTATATCCCGATAACATGGAGGGAAGCAAATGTGGTCTTCCTTCCAAAACCGGGAAAAAAGGACTACACCGAGGCAAAGTCATTCAGACCAGTCAGCCTAACATCCTTCCTGTTAAAAATAATGGAAAGGGTGATGGTGGACTATATGGAGAGTACTGCGCTTAAGATGTATCCTTTAAATAGTAGACAGCATGCATACAGGGTAGGTATGTCTACAGAAACAGCGCTACACCAAGTAGTACGCGTTGCGGAGGAAGAGCTAAATACCGGGGGCATTGCGATGACCACTATAATGGACATTGAAGGTGCCTTCGATAAGATATGCTTTGAAAGTCTGAAACAAGCCTTGGAAAAACGTAGGGTTAACCCACTGGTGGTAAGATGGGTGGACAATATGTTGAATACGAGGGCGATTAATATTCAGACGGGAACCTCAAAACTCAGAGGAAGGGTTAGCAGAGGTTGCCCACAAGGAGGTGTTCTCTCACCTACACTGTGGAATATCACTGTGGACTCTCTTCTCGACAGACTCGAGGCGACGGGCATTCACACAGTGGGATATGCCGACGACATAGCAATAATGGCCAGAGGCAAATTCATGGACGTCACAGCAGATATCATGAGGAATGCACTCAGAGTGGTTGAGCGGTGGTGTCTGGAACAAGGGCTCTCCATTAATGCGGCGAAAACAGATCTAATAGTCTTCACTAGGAAGAGGAAAAATCTGGAATTTCGGCCCTTAACACTTTTCGGATCGGAACTAACAATGACTAAGAAGGTTAAGTATCTGGGAGTCTATCTAGATACTGGACTTACTTGGAATTACCATGTTGAGGAGAAGGTCCGGAAGGCAAAGAGGGTACTACATCAGTGCAAACGTGTATGTGGACAAAGGTGGGGACTCTCGCCTAGGTCAGCATACTGGATGTATACGATGATAACTAGACCCATTATCACGTACGCCTCGGTTGTATGGTGGGCGAAAGCCTCTCAGAAAACTGTGAGGAAGCACCTGGATAGGGTTCAGCGTTTAGCATGTATGGGAATTACAGGTGCAATACGTACAACCCCAACATGCGCATTGGAAGTCATCATGGGGATATTACCGCTAGACTTATTTATTAAGAAAACAGCGGCCCAAACGGCACTTCGCTTGCATCGAGATGCGAAATGGCACCATCGTGGTACGATCTATGGACATAGGAAGATCCTGGAACTTGTTAAAGACGAGATTAGGGAGCTAAACATGCCTATGGATCGAATAACAAGGGTGCGTATTATGGAAAGAAATCATAAAACTCGTATTGAGAACGGATTACTTCCAGAAAAAAGAAATGGTGAAATAGTGATTTTCACGGATGGATCCATGATGGATGGCGGGGCGGGGGCCGGTATCTATTCAGAAGAGCTGGAACTTGCCCGTCACATTAGCCTCGGGAAATACACTTCAGTATACCAGGCTGAGATGATTGCCTTGCTTTATGCGTTGGACTACTTGCTTGAGTGTCAGGTGGAAGGAAGAAATATCCTCATAGCACTGGACAATCAGGCGGTGATCAGATGCATGGAACAAACAAACATCACAACATCACTGGCACTGGAATGCGTACTTAAACTCAATAAGTGTTCATCTAAAAATGAAGTAACACTGACTTGGGTACGAGGACACATAGGGATCGAAGGCAATGAAAAGGCGGACTCCCTTGCAAAACAGGGGTCAACTGAAAAGTTGCTGGGACCAGAACCATTCTCTTCAATTGGCAGAGGAATGGTTGAACAGCTTGTCCACAAATGGATCACGGCAGAACACCTGAGAAGGTGGTCAACCGTGGAACAATGTAGACAAGCTAAAATGGCAATAAAGTGGCCGACCTGCTCCACTCAAAGAAGAGTTCTAAGCATGAGTCGAGGAACATTGAAATGGGTGGTGGCTTTGTCTACAGGACATGGTAATTTCAGGTATCACTTAAGGAAAATGGGCCTTATAGAGGATGATACTTGTAGACTATGCCTGGAGGAATCTGAGACAGCGGCACATATACTGTGTCAATGCCCGGCATTGGCTGGCAGAAGAATGAGGATCTTGGGACATCAATGGGTCGAGACCCAGTCGATGAAACGGATCTCCCATAAACAGATGCTAGCGTTAACACTAGGAATTGAGCCCAGAGAAGAACTGTGGAGAAATCCAGAGAGTCTCTCTGAGTAAGATTTACAGTGGTAGAGAGACGAAAAGAGACCCGACAATGGTGGTCTGATTCGATTATCTCTCGAAATATATATATATAACTCCCCACTTTGGTCACCGATCTATCCTGCACTGGAAACACTACACACTTTGATAAACTAATGCTGACACTATTGCTGTAACGGTAACAGTTATGAAATGTAACAGCCAGTAAGCATTAATTTGTACTAGAACATCTCATTTTTACTATTGGGCCCTATTTCGCGGAGACCGATCTGATATCCATTAATATCCATGGATCTTCTGAGAACTGAGAGTGTTCCTAGCACTATACGAAAGTTTTCCGATTAGGGGGCGTGGCATTTCCTATAAAACAGACATTAATCTAGGTACCAAAAAAAAAAACGACGTATCTTGGCAGATGCTCTTAAGCTCGCCTCCAGAGAAATGTACCGCTAAAATAGCTGCTAATATAAATGCACCTATAAAATACCAAAAAGCTGTCATGTATCTACCTACATTTTAAAACGTCCTCTCAATACTAATTTGAAGTCCCCTTTGAACGTTCCGCTCAACTGAAGTTAGCAAGGCGGAAATTTATAGCAATAAGACGTAAAGCGTCGTCATCCTAGCAGCCAACGGTAATGCCAACACAGGATGTGCTCTTAAAATTACTTTATTATTCATGTGACTTTTATGCGATGATATTTCTGGGCGATAATATAAAAAAAATGTATCTTCAATATGATGACGTTCTTATTATTATGTGCGGAACGTGTCAACTACAATCACCTCCTGCTCTTCAACTCCGCTGCTTGTCAGTTGTCTGTTCCAAAAAAGCACTTTGCATTGCATATGTGCACATGTACTGTACCCATGGTGAAGACGCGACGTGTGGAAGTGTGTTCTCCGTCCGGAAAGTTGCTATTGAACTCTTTATGATTTCGAACTTCGCCCGCAGCCCGCACCCACCTCATGCGACACACTGTGTCTGTTGTAAAGTATCAACAATCAACCGCCCCAAACTCTTATGACTTCCATTCGCCAATACATTTGTGATGAGTTTGTGTATGACATCAGTGCGGGGTGGATCGTGGATGCTGTGTATTGTTATTGATAGAGGCACTCTCGCAAAATTACCCCCAATCGAATATCGAAGTCCTCGCGTACACACGCACACGGAGCGCAATTTTAATCCCCCTCATTATGGTGGGATTCCATTCGATTTCTGTGACATGTGGCTGTGTGGCAACTTTTTTTTGAATCCTTAATTTAGGTTTTCCATTTACTGGAGACGTGACTTAATGCCTAACGTTACGTTCGAAGTGGGGATCAGTTTGGGGATAATTTCAAGGAATCTCCCTTAAAAGTTTCCGATGATTTTTTTCAGATGCGGATTTTCGGTATGAGTGATCAACTGACAGCTGTTAGAGTGATTGACAGATAATGTAGATTTATTTTAACTCTCCCCTGGGGGGTAAGTGCTAAAGGATTTTCCTCATCTGTTTGTGTGTGCTGCTGCTCATCGTTGTACGGAATCAATGTCAATAATATTTTACGTAATCAATTATATCGGCAACAGGCATAAAATCTGTTTATTTGGCATTATGCATTCAGAATGATGGGATTTAAAAGCTGATGGGGTTTCTGCTTAAATGCGCATCAATCAATTTTTGTTGGGCATGCCCCACCTGGGACTGGCACACAAAGCTGTGTATAAAGTTTTAGATTGGTATGCATCGTTTTTGTTGTTCTTGCTTGGAATTGCGCTGAGTTAATTGACAGTTTATTTTGTCGTTTTAGAGGTCTTCATCTTCGTATACACCTAACATTCACTACGCCATGCGAGCTGGTACCACTACCACTTGCTGGAGCAGAACTCAAATCTGGCGCCTAAAAGTTGTATGCTCCTATATTGTTTAATTACTTCGTTTTAAAAGCCGAATAAATATCGAATTTACAGAACTTTTCCTCGTTTGAATTGCTACCGTTAAAAATTCGGTCACCGGTTCAAACAGAGTTTTTCTGCTCAATAAAAAATATTGTTTGGAAAAAGACGGACTTCAGGTTGAGGTTCGGAATATAAGCTGTCCGTGCACCCCTTTTTTAACAACAGTTCCCATTAAATCAAGTGATCAAATCATCTATAGGGGTTAGATCTCACAAACCCATCTCAATAAGAAATTGATTCTGGTATTCAACAAATCAAGTTGATTACATAGGGTCGTATGAAAAAAAACCTAGTTTGCTAAAGTTAGTTCGAAAATTCGAACATAGCTAGCATTTACTTCGCCGTACATGTCCTTGCCTTGCAATTTCTGTCAAACTTGACAAGTGACAACTACTGTCCGGTGGTTTGTTTATTTTGAATAGGTACTTTTTCAAATTTCTGTGGGAAAATTATCAAAAGCAATCTATAGCTCCAATTGCACCTGGAAACATAAATTTAATTTGCCAAATCGCTTGGTGATGTTTGATTTCTTCCTCAGTTGTCGGAAAATGTATCCAATCATCAGCTTGTTGAACTATTTTTTGACACACACACAAATTAATTAACGAAACGGTTGACTGATGAACACCAAGATCTTCTCCAACACCAACCTAAACACATAAATTGTTCACCTGTTATGCCATGAATTTCGAAATGTTTACCTGACCTGACGGATCTCCTAAATACCTTAGGAAAGATTTAATTTTCTGGTTATTTGAAAGACCACCACCACGCGTCTCAAAATTATCATTTAAAAAAGTATTAGCCAAAATGTCCACATTTTCACGCGTGAATCGAAACAATTGCTTGAAGTTATTATCATCACCAATTCTTCTTTGTTTATACTGTTTTTTACTAGCACGAACGTTAACAACAAGAAGTAAAACTGGTGTAATGTGAAAACTTATCGCATCCATGTTTTGTTTGGTTTTCCTGCACGAACAAAACCTAATTTAACTATTTACAAACAAAACATCGAAAATTCACAATGCTTAGATTGTTTTATGTAAAAAAGGTGCGTACAAAATATTTAGCAAAAGGTCTGAGTCAACTAAATACCAGACTCAGAATTTGCATAGCATTTGCTTTGTCTGATAAATTTTATTCATACCGATCTGAGTAAAAGGTCAGTGCCGCCGCTTTTCAAACATGGTCAAAAGTTGGAACTAACTCAAAATGGTTTTTATTCATACGAACTGTAGCAAATGCTTCGATTTTGACATTTCTCTTGAGTAAAAGCAATTGCTACGTTTTATTCATATGCGGCCCATTGGGTGTAAACAAAAAATAATGATAGATACAGCGTTGACATTATTTAATTTGCATGTTCAAAATGACCGATATTTTTTTTCCAACCTATTTAAAGAATGAAACTTGAATATGCGTTTTTTACGCGTTTTCGGTCCGTTTTTTGACGATTTGATGGGGGTATTTTTCGACCATCGACGATTTTCGTAAGCGTGTTTTGGAACATTTTTCAACATTTTTCGACGCATTTCTGGCAGGTTTTTGATGCGATTTTTGTCGGTTTTTTCGACGCATTTTCAACTCGTTATTAGGCAATTTTTTCGAAAAGTTATTCGGCGACTTTTTGGTTCGTTTTTTTCACATTTTTGAACCTGTTTTTTGGCACGCTTTTGATTATATTTTTAGATCCTTTTTCGGCGCGTTTTTTCGACTCATTTTCGGCAAGTTTTCAGTGCATTTTTGGGGCGTTTTACAACAATTTTGAACGCTATTTTGCCATGAGTTTGATTTGTGACCCTTTTTTTTAGACTTGTTGATTTGATTTTTGTTTTAATTTTTTACTACAAAAAAATATATTCAAAGCGGGTTGCTCTGACCTTTATTATCCAATGAATCGATTAAGACTAACTTATAACGTTTTTTGTTTCTAATTACGAAAGCTTGCGTTTCAATTCTTAATTTCTTACAATATCATTTTCTCATCGCTTGCATTTCGATTTATCATGTGAATTTCACTGGAAATTCGTTTCATTGCCCTAGACGCTTGGTCAGCCTTTCCGATGCGCGTGCAAGTAATTTGCCGGTCTTAAGTTATGTACGTATAGTTGGAGCTACAGATTCATTTAAGACCTTTACCTTACCTCCTCAGAACTATTCGATTGAGACAAATCTAATGGCGGATGAAGTGATAAACTTTCTCAGTTATAGCCTGAAATAAGTCGATATATTTATGTAGGTAGAGCAGAGCGAGCCCTGCTTTGCCCCACTTGTCCAGCCAACCGAATGTATTTACAAACCTACAAAGATTAGACAGTGAGACGTCAGAAAGTTCCTGTTTGTCGTTAAAGTAGTATATGTATTCCAAGTCTTCTGTTTCACAAGTGATATAGGCTTGGGCATTGATAGAGGGATTAAGTTGTGTTCTCGTGCATACCTCGTTGTCGGAGCAGCCTCTTCGTATATCGTCATCTTTGAGATTTAATTTTATTGTGTGGTGTCTTAGGAAGTTATGTGGTGGCGCAGTTGAAAATACCTTAAGCTGTTAGTGGTTGATCCTGAAACCCCTCGCTCAGTGTTTCGGCACACAAACCGCATAGTATTGTATTTATCAGTATTGTTGGTTTAGGTGACAGTTTTCCTGATTCCTGCCAAGGGAAAACATAATTATCGCTCGAGCGTCGAGCCCCTTATTATGGAGACACAACTCACGAACCTGTCGATCATGTCGGAGAGGTATATTCAAGAACCTCAAAACCAGCCTGTGGAGTTGGAAAATTTTAAGATCCTTTTTCAATGGACGCCGTGGATGCCAAGAAATCATCATAAAATGGCTTTCCTAGGGTGGAGACTCACAAGAAAACTGGAAGACTGTTTCATTCTTTGTGTTAGCGCAGCTACGGGTTGGGGTCAAAATTCTTTTTACAAAATTCTGCTTTCAAAATTCTGTTTTCAAAATTCTGCTTTTCTAAATTCAGCTTTTCAAAATTCTGCTCACAATAAAAAAAGGTTTGGAAAGTCTTAAAAAACCGCGCGCTTTTTGACAATCCTCTCACTTATTTAAACATAGAGTAAAGAGACATTTTTTTTTTAACCGTTGTTTTACTCTTCTAGTTAGTGTTTTTACCCGACTGGACACAGGGAGGGTTATGTGTTTCGCGCGTATCCTATGTGAGTCCCTGTGGCCTAAACGGCTTGATCAATTTTGAAGAGTGAGGTGTCATAATATTCGTATTCTTCCCCGGAGTCAAGTCAACCAAAAAACCCGACTGACTGTAAAAATAAGAATTAAAAAGATTTGAACAAGACGACTTTAAGTACCTATAACTACCTATTTGGCAGTCGGAGGCTACTCAATACTCATGCATACATATATTTGTTAGACTGTGTAGGTATATAGTCTCCGATTGTCTATAAGTTAGGTATAGGTACTTAAAGTCGTCTTGTTCCAATCTTTTTAATTCTTTTTTTACAGTCAGTCGGGTTTTTTGGTTTTTTAAATTAACATTTTTTATTTGATATCCCTTCGTGAACGTGTGCGATAGTGCTATACTCATAATGAATGTTTCAATCATAGACAAACCATACTGAGACCCCCAACTCACAATCCTCTTGCCGCTGGCCCCCTCAGTTTTTTTTTTCAAATTCGCCATTTTGTTTTCCTATCGGTGTTATGTCAAAAAAGAATCCGTGTGACATGCAAAAACATACAAAAAATGCAAAAATAAATGCTGCCAACCTCGGCAGCCGTGGGGAAATGTGAAAGAGTTCGGGAATACCACATTTTTTCATTACTGAATGCCATTGGTTAGTTATTATAAATTGTTAAAAGGCGAATAATTTGATTTAATTGGTTAGTAAAACTATCTAAAGTTGATGTTCTATATACTAGAAACATATTAGGACAAACATGGTTGTGTATTTCCGCTTTTGGATATCATTAACTTCGATTTCGTGTGTAAATTTTTCTTAAATAATGAAGAAAATTTGCTCAAAATGTTTTTATATTTCCTCAACTAATCTACATTGTTAATTTTTCATGAATATTTTAAGCAAATGTGCACTTATTCCTAAAAAAAATATTATCCACACGTAACGAACAATTTCAAATTAAACGGATAAAACTCTATAAACTCTGCCAGCAACAGCGGAAGTGTCTCATACCTCCTGGGAGTGTGTTGGTGAGCCGGAATTTTTGATGTTTCGTGACATTTGTCAATACGATTTTCTATGTAAGAATACTAGCGCACTAAACGTGAACACTCCATAAAAATATAGCTTGTAGGCTAAGTAACGGGAAATCGGCCGGAGTTGGTGGTCTCAGTATTGTCTCTGGTTTCAATCGTTAAAACCAATAAAGGGAAAGATAAGTTGTGCGTGGGTGGATATTTGTGTAATTGTGAAAAATGAAATAAATGTAAAAATTATGTTTGGGCTTGTGCACACCGCATAAAAGATAAATGTAATTGCATACAATTATTGTAAGGCAGACAGGCCAACATACACATGAGCCACGTGCTGTGGAGAAATATGTGCAGAAGTCAAATAACACTATTAAATCACTGGCAAAGACAACATCTCTTGCAGCTAGCAAAATAGTGCAGCAATGTGTTGTTGAGACCCCTGTTCATAGCCAGTACTGCTTTCCTTCAGAAAGGGCTTAAAGTTAAAAGGGCAAGAAAAGCAACCAATGCACGAAAAGAGCCAGAAACTTCAAAAGATATTGATATCCCTTTAAATTTTAATGTTCTTGAAGGACAATTGTTCATTTTGTTTGAAGAGTGGTTGCAAGACGAGCATATAACTATTCTTAGAACAAGATCTTCTCTAAAGCTTTTGGAAGAGAGTGATTGCTGGATGATGGACGGAACATTCGACGCTGTGCCAACAATAATGCGACAATTATTTTTAGAACGGCAAATTGTTTCTCTCATTTTTTGTCTGATGAGCAAGAAAACGCGGTTGCTCTACGATTATTTTTTTCTCAGAATTAGAGTTGCAAAAGATTATTGTATTCGCCTGGCACCAAAGCGAATAATTTCTGATTTTGAGAAGGGAATTTCCTCCGCGGCAAAGTCGCACTTTCCTTCGGCTGATCTTTTTCATTTCGGCCAAATAATTTCGATAAGAGTGCAAAAAGAGCAGTAAGAATAGATTTATACATTTATACACTTAGAGTTTCTTTTTTAGTTTAGTAAGGAGGTATGGCAACTCTGAAGATTTCGCACTCCAAGTGCGAATGATTAAAAGCCTAGCTTTTGGTCCTGCTTCCGAAGTCTCACAATACTACGATAGTATACGTAGTATTACAGATGATGCAGACGTGTTGAAGTTGGCTGCATGGTTTGGGAAAAACTACGATAGAGACCACTGTAAGTATCCTCCGGAGTCTTGGGCTACTTATGACAGCTCGGAAGCAAACAAAGAATCAGTTCCCAGAACGCAAGACAACGTTGTCAGGGCTGTACAAAATAATTACAAACTTAAGAAAAGAGCTTATCACTGCCAAAGCTGAAGCCGAGCGTGCGAAAAATGGCGGGAAATTGAATAAAGAAAAGGAAAACTATTTTAAAAAACAAACAAATAAGAAGAACTCTAAAAAAAGAGAGCTGATCTCAGCCATATTGGTTTTCTTAAGCGAATATCAAAAAATATAGCTCTTTCTAGCTTTCTTTAGTTTCTTAATTTTTTGTTTATTTCAATTGTGAAGTAATTTGATTCTTCTGGATTTTTTTTTTGTAATTTATTTACCTGCAATATTTTGAAAAATACATTATTATATTAAAATAAGAAAATATATTTTTGTTCATATTGTTTTTTTTTAAAGCAAAATAAGCAGAATTGTATTGCTTAAAATTTGAAAAGCAGCGTTTTGTAAAGCAGAACTAAAATAAAGTGCACGACTGGGTCGAACGTAACTTTCTCGTTCAGCAAAAGTATTAATGTAAATGGAGTGGGAGTATTGCGTAAGCTCCGAGTTGTTGGACATATATTTTTAGGGTGCATATTCAATATGGTTGAAAAAAAAAACTAGGGAAAACTATATTTTTCAAAAATTACTTTTTTCAAAAATTCATTTTACGATAAAATAGAGAAAAACTGAGTTTTCCATTATGTTAGAAATGACCATATTACCTTAGAAATGAATTTATGTTGCAATCGTATTGACCGTTTTCGAGATATATGTCCAAATTTCAAAAGTACCGTTACTCGATTTTTTTTTTTTTTTAGCGGAAAACTGAGTATGCAGTTATGTTTACCTCACCTGCGTAAGCTTAACTATAAATTTTTGTTGAAATCGTAAGAGCCGTTTTCGAACAAATCAAACTGGTATGAAAATTTTGTATGGGAAGTACCATTAATATTGAGGTTAGAATGCAAAAAAAAAACGACCCCGAACTGTGAGCGCCCAAACTTTAAATCCGAAGTTTGAACGAAATCCGTTCAGCCGCTTAGGCTGTAGACCTCGGGTCATACAGACAGACAGACAGACAGACGGACAGAATTTTGCGACCCACTTTTTTGACTTCGCCTATCATCGTAATGTCAGAATTGATTAACATCTCGAGTTCGAAATTTTGTACGAATACAATATCTTTCTCTTACTACGTAATGGAGAAAGTTAAAAAAGGAGAATTTCGCAAAGCAGAATTTTTGTTTATGAGAAGACAAAATTTTGCAAAGAAGAATTTTGAAAGCAGAATTTTGACCGGATCCCCGCAGCTGCCGCAGTGGGTGCTATGGGGGATACGCCAAGCTTAGTGAGTTCCTTTAGGCCAGTGGCCCGTGCTAATTGCTGTTAATCTAGCGACATCTGCACGCGCTCAGGCTGGGAGGTTCCTTGTGCTGGCAGTTTCGTATAGTTCGGCCAAATTTTTCTCGCAGTTGGAAAAGAAGTAAAGTGCAGGAGAATTTCTCTCCTTGCATATCTCAACGAAGGGTAAACTTCCTTCGCAGAGAAAACGCACCAGAGTAGGCATACTGCTCGTGTATCCAATTCCAATTTGTGCGATTGGATCTTTCCCATTTACTACCACTTCCACCTCTCTTCAACAACTTTTAACCAATAAGGAGTAACACGAGATCCTCCCTAACTAATTCCTCTGAGTTTCGTTAAGCCTTCCAATATATCCTCGCATCGTTCCGACTTCAGTTTTAACTCGCAACCTCCATTTTTCATCTCATGTATTATGCACGCGAATGCAGGAATATATTTTTCTATTAAATTTCAAATTGTCAACCAACACCATCAATCGGAAAGGAAGCAAGGAAAAATAACCCCTCCTAATAGCTTTCCGAGGGACACTCAACCCGCATAAATGTGAAACCTAGTGTTAAATATGATGCACGTTGTAACTTACCCCCGGTTTCACTTAGAATTTTGTTCACCCGAATGATGGCTGCTTTGGGGTTTGCGTCGACTCGAAACGATGATACACCCAGTGCGATGTCCTCCGACCTCGACTGATGTCACCGTGCTTTTAAGTGTAGACGAGCATTAAAAACACAGATAAAACCGGTACTTTGTCGTGCTTGTAACCATCAGCAGATGTCCTTTCACCGTCCCCGCATTTCCGGTGACTGCGAAAGCACCTCTTATAAAACGTTGCGTTGGCTTGTTGCTTGTTGCGGGTCATTTTATTGGCCTCATTATGCGATAAGGAATTGGACTTAAATGGCCCGGGTAATAATCATAAAGGAAACTTTACGGTGCCATCTAACCAGTAGATGTGCGGTGTCCTTAAATACGCATTAGAATTATTATGATTTCATTTGCTGGCATTGGTACTCGCTTTCGTATATAGGGTGTCAGTGTCAGTTGGGTGTTGATCTAAATTTATGTCCGCCTGCGGGCAGTGCAAATTATTTTGATACCCTTCCATCGGGTCCTATTCGTACACAACTCAGACGCAGTCCAATATTTTTCACGAAAGGAATTGTAAATTGAAATCACTTGCACAGCGGGTGGCCGAACAAAATGAAGTACATTATGAATAATCCTTCCGACAGCAGCGTGATTTAGAAAATGTCCTGCTCCTGCCCTCCAGCCAACGCGCGGAGGGGATGGAATTAATACAGAGAGCCAGTTTCGAATATCCATGGGGCGCTTTCATTTATGACAGCAAGAACATTCTTAATTCTTCTTGAAACTTGTTCGTACTTAACGTTCGATAATTAAAAAGTTTTATGGAAGCGAAAATCCACGCTGCCGGTTGCTAAGGGTGGATATACATATTATTACTCATTTAAGTTGCAAACACAAAAAAAATAATAAATGAAATGTCTTCATAAATATTCAAACGAGCACGTTGGTCGATTGACTTGAGGTTGAGGTTGCCAAAAGTCATTACTCACCGAGTAGAGTAGTATGCGACAAGAGTGAGAAGCATTGGTACTCTTAATACACACCCTCTGACGTTGCTGTTAAACATGTAAATTGAATTTTTGCAGCTGACGGTGAATCGGAATCGCTTCCTTCACATTTCGCTGATGGACTGTAGAAAGTAGAAAACGGTTACAAGTTTATCTATGCCAAAGAATATTATTGCAATGCACTTCAAGACGACTTAAAGCTGTCCAAAATTGGTTGCTGTTCCATACAGTTCAGCTCAAGTTGGCCACTGTTGCCAATATTTGCCATTAGGGTCACAGGCATTTCATGTACCAGACAAGCTTTCTAATGTGGGAGACAGACATCCTTTTAGGTGGAGTTGTCTTTATATTGGGAACAAGATGTCCAAAAATTTACTAACGAGAAATTTGTAAATTCATTCCGTGTGGATCGAGATATACAGGGGGTCCGCCGGAAAGGTATTCTACTTTGTTCTGCCGCCTTTTTGGTAAACATTAGTCTTGACAGTTCATATTTGGCAGTCGTGAAGTAGACACGTGGCAAATTTATTATGGAAAAATATTCGATAAACCAACGTGTTTTAATCGTTAAAACATTTAACAAAATCAATCATCGATTACTGTGACGATGACAAAGTTACGTGAAATATTTGGGAGAACACATTTTCATTTGAATGGATATGTGAATAAACAGAATAGTCGGTTCTGGGCAATGGAAAGCCCTCAAATTATTCATTAGTCACCTTTGCATCCATTAAAAGTTACAGTCTGGTGTGCAATTTGGTCAGGAGGAATCATTGCACCTTACTTCTTCGAAAATGAATCGGCGTAACGGTAACTATGAATGGGGAGCGATATCGTTATGATTGAAAGCTTTTTAACGCCACAACTTGATGCTTTGGGCTTGATTAACATGTGCTATCAACAAGACGGTGCCACATCGCATACAGCCAGGATTACAATGGAATTACTGCGAGACCTCTTTCCACAACAAGTTATTTCAAGAAATGGTGATGTTGATTGGCCGGTCGCCTGAATTGACTGATCCGGACTTCTTTTTGTGGGGATATTTGAAAAGCAAGGTTTATGCAAACAAACCAGAAACGCTTGAGCAACTCAAACAAAATATTCGTGATGAAATTAATGAAATACCGCGTGAAATGTGTGAGAATGTAATGAAAAATGTGCTCAAAAGGGCTCGCATCTGTGAGACTAACAGAGGCGGACATTTACCTGATATTGTATTCCATACATAATTGCCGACATTAAATAAAACATTTATCAATATAAGATCCATTCTCTTTCATTTAATCAAAAATTATGAACAAACAAAGAAGTATACCTTCGCGGCGGACACCCTGTATTTGATTTTCTCATACAAAATCTTCAAGAATTGAAGAAGCAAGAAACGAATTGGCGTTCTCCAATTCCATTGCCAAAGGGAGTTGCTATTGCACTATATTCCTTAGGGTCTTCAGCAGAAAATAGAACTATTGCAAGACTTTTTGGAGTTGGCAGATCCACTGTCGGTAAAGTAATTCTGCAAGTATGTGAAGAAATACGGTTTTCCAAAAACATTTCTGAATTTTTATCCACCAAATAAGCATGATATGTTGGAAATTGTAAAAGGATTTGAAGTGTTACACACAGAGAAGAAAATTGTAATGCCAACAATTTTCGTTGGTTGAAAAGAACCCAAATATCAAAATCTTTGATTTAAGAATAAAATTGTTGACAATGATGTAATAAACTACTTGAGGAGAGTATATTATTCTTGCGCTGAAAACCTGATTAATAAAAATAATATTTGAACCAAAAACTTTTAACTTAAATTTTTTTAAGAATCTCAAAATTCTTCGCTTAACAGTATTTTTCTTTCTGAGTGTAGGATTTCATCAATGCTCTGACCACTTTGGTAATATTTTACAAAATTTGGTAATTTTTATTTAGCTTTTTGAGTTTTGGAAATTTGGTAATTTTTGAGCGGGAGTACCAAAAATACGAACTCGAAATCAATTCATTTAAATGCTGCCTTACTTTTTCTGAGTGAAAGCATTGCATTTGCATATGCGTCATCACCACCCATGTAAGCCTATTTTGTTAAAAAACTGACTGAATGCACTCAATTTCTTCTTTTGACAGATGATGGTGAACTTCGAAAAATTTTCTTTTTATAACTAACATTAATATTAAGATATGGATATGTTAGTTAATTATATATTTGCAGACATAAAACCTTAATTTGTTAAAGGTTTGTTATAAGAAAAAAGGCGCGGAAATGGTAGATGAACCCATGCCTTCTAGAAGCTGGTCATTTTGTGCACAACGTTGTTGCTTAGACTGACAAAGTTCCTACTACATTCCTTACTGAATTAAAAGTATTGTGTTTTAACAAGCATGTTCTAAAGAAGCCATTTTAAAAGGCTGTTACTATTCGCCGGTCGTTCTGGACACGGCTACGTAACGAAATGTCAAAGTAAAATCGCGGCAAATAGGGGTAATGTGTCTCGCTTCGCTAGCTAATAAAGACTCTAAAATCCAGCATTTAATTTTCGCGCACGATCCTGTACGTTTTAAGGCTCAACTTATTTCTTAAAACTCTATTTTTAATGAAAATACCATTAAGTTACGTCAAATACGTAGCTGTGTCCCGAAGCCAGACGAACGTCAGTCAGTACAAAAATTATGTTCGAATAGCCACTTTGATTTCAAAAATCAAATAAAATAATTTGAGTTTAGAAAATCAAGCTGTTGGTCAGCAAACGTATTTAAAGTAGATATTACTACTACATTAGTAAGCTAAGTCTTATTTATTTTATTTTATAAAGTAGCCGTTGTTTAACTACTTCAAAACTGACTAAGTTCCTTTAAGCCTGATGTACCTAATTGAATATTTTAAAAGACTTATGTTTTTTTTTTCTTATGTTCTAAAAATGTGTGTTACAATAAATAAAAATAAAGTGCTATGAATTAAGCACTTTTCTGTTAGTTCCTCTGAATACTTTGCAAATGGACGTTTTTACACTGCCATGCCGTTTTTTATATTAGCTGTTTTTTATTATCAGCCTGATCTGATCCGAATCAGATCACGAAAATAAAACAAAACGGATCATTGAAAGTTTAATTTTGGAATTGTGGCAACAGTTGCTTTCAAAAACAAAACAGATAATACAGGGTATTTCAAACTTCATTCATTTTCGTGAATCAAATTTAGTATTTTGTGTTCAAATATGCAACACATGAACAATAGATTGCTGCTAGCACTTGAGTCTGTCTTAGCATAATAAGGTGTGTTCAGACCAGCGAAACAGTTCAGAAATATTTATGAAATGTTTCTGAAGCAAATCGGACACATTTCATAAGCACTTATAAATTATTTCTGAAAATTATTTATTAAATGTTAATGAAATGTTTCAATTTTATCCTTTTGTGGAATAGAAGAAAATAATTTTGGTAGGATTATTAGCAGCGAATAAAGTTTTTATTTTTGTAATTTTGGTCTCGGGAATCACGCGACACGCGATTTAATTCAAATAATCGTATTAAATGAATCAATTTATCATTAGGTATTCCAAGCTTTTCTGGACATTTTTATTTCATTTAAAAACAAATAATAATTTAAAAAATCGCTCACTTTCTTGCAGGGATACTTGTAAAACAAAAATTATTTCCCATCACTGTGAAACATTTTATAAATGTTTTTGTTTTTGTGTCCAGATCTAAACCAGCAAATCATTTCTAAACATTTCATAAAAATTGTTTTGCTTAATAAGTGTTTCAAAAATAAATATGGAGCATGTAGGTCTTTAATTGTTTATCAAATGCTTGGCTGGTCACATTTATAGAACGAGAAAAAACAAAGTAACTCGGAATACGGCCAGGAAGTTTATTCGAATGCGAAAAAAAAAACAATAGATTTTTTGTGTTTCATTTTTTTGTCTGGCAACGTGATTGTGTGGCTATCGATAACAGGCACACCAACATTTAAAAATAAAACAAGCCACCTGGTCGGAAATAGTAGAAATAATTTTTAGATCATGATTCGTGATCTCGATGAGAAGCAGGATCATGTGCTGTTGTTGTAAGTGCATGTAAATCGATGATCTATATGGATCATAGCTGATAATAACAAACAGCTATTATGTGCGTAAGTCAGAGAAAAGTCTTAAGATTGTGATAAGGCATTTTCTCATTGGCTCAAGAATAAACACTAATGCTTTATTTTTGTTCTCTTGTGTTTTATAAACGTCTCCAGATTTTTGGTAAATTTTATCTCGGTTTTGTAACTTTTTTTCTAATTTTGGTAGCTAATTTTTTTTGCAAGTGGCAACCGTGGCTCTGGCCACCAAAGGACAAAGCAGTCGACTATTTTAATTTCAAGGAATAATATTCCATCATTCTCTTCGCTGCAGTGGATTATCGCTACAGATTTACATACATCAATGTTGGAAGCCCCGGAAAAAAGTACGATTCAACAATTTTCGAATGTCGAGTTTAAAAAAACAGTAGCTAAACAACCCAATATTGGAGAGGTATAAAGGAAATATTGAAGGAGTAGATATAGCAATACTTTTGTTGGGAGATTCCGCTTTTAAATTATCCAAATGCGTCATGAAGCCATTTCCATATAACGTTAACGTTTCAGAAAGTGAAAAAGAGTTCAATGTTAGTCCATCGAAATGCAGACGTGTTGTTGAGAATACATTTGGGCACTTAAAAGGACGATTCCGCAAGCTCTCCAAAGGAAGTGCTTGCTGCGTTCTACACAACATATGTAATGCTGGAAATGTTCGTATGAATGGAAACTGGTTAAAATAACAAATTATGAGAAGAAATCCGGTAAGCTTCAACCAAAAAGCAGCTGGAGAGCAAAATCGATCAGAAATTGGTTACAAAATTAGACAAGCTCTTTCACAACACTTCAGTAAGTTAATTCATTTATTTCTTCTTCTTTTTACACACTTAAATTTTTCTTTAGAATAGCATTTAAAAGTTTTTCCTGAATTTCGTTGCTTTTTACCAATAACTAAATTTTTTTTTGTGGTTTTGATTTTTGAATACACTCATCCGAAAATAGTTTAAATTGAGCTGCTTCTTCTTTCGCCAGCTCGAAAAATGTATCATTCACACTCATTTTCCTTGTTTTTCCAGTGCTACGTGGCGGTTTTGAATATGATAACCCGGAACAGGACGGAATGTTTGATGAAGAAGGATTGGACGTATCCATATCAATCTCTGCTGGGGACTGAAGAGGTTATTCTACATAGAATCTTCGTACTTCGTAGTCCAAGCTGTCGATTTGAGAATCACAATATTATTATTATTATTATTACAACTTTATTGTTACATAAATGAATTACATAAACAATAGAACATATAGCACTAGCTGCCAGGGCCTTAGGCTAATTCATAATAAAAAGGTTTAAATAGATAACTCTAACTTTAGTTTTATAATGATCTTAAATACAGATTTAATATTGCTTTCTGAGATGAATGTTAGGAGTTGTTGAAGGTCTTTTCCAGAGATGGTTTTGATTATTGAATTTATGTTTTCGCATTGCAGCATGTGTGTTACTGTAAAGGTGTGTTCTCCGTCGCAGTACATACATAGTGGAGCAGTTTCCTTCGTGATTAGGTGTTTATGGGTAGCGTTGGTATGCCCCATTCTGAGTCTAATATAGGCTTTGATCATTGAGGATGGAAGATGTAACGGGTATGGGGCTTTCTTAGCAGCTGGGTTAAGCGTTGAATATAGGTGTTGATATTTGGACCAATCGGTTTGCATCTTAGTCACCATAGATAATTTGAGATAATTTTTCAAATCTTTTTGGCTGAATTGGTAAAACGAGATAAGGGGCTCTTTGAGGGCCCGTTTAGCCTCTGTATCTGCGTTTTCGTTACCAACGATATTTGTGTGTCCCGGTATCCAGGCCAGTCTTAGATTGTCTCTTTTGGCAATGAGCTTGTCTCGGATGTCCGCAACAATATTGGAGTAGTTGTTGGTGTTTTTTATAGCATTGATAGAAGAAAGATTATTGTTTTTTTATTTTTTGCCGCCTGAACTGCTTTTAGTATGGCAGGGCTTCTGCCGTAAAGATTGTTGAGGTAAAATGAAGAAGGCCCTTAGTGATAAAATAACCATTTTCTTTGACAACGGCAAAGGAAATTTCATCATTTGTTTTCGAGGCGTGCGTCGGTAAATAAAAGTTGCCATCCTAGTCTTTCATAGCTTTCTTTTATTTCAAGAAACATTTTCCTGTAGATTGCGTTGCTAGTTGAGGCCTTAGAGTATTCAGAAAGGTGAGAGATAACTTGCATTTGTTCGCTATAAAGATCTGCATCTAAACCAAAAGAAAAGTATATTTTTTTATTTTCTTTTGTATGTTTTGACTACTATAGAAAAATAATTTCAAAGTACCAATGCTATCTTTTATAAGTTCCTCGATGCGGTTACTTTTAAAATAACCGATAAATTCACAAATCTCCTGGTAGTATTCCCATTGAGAGGGGCTGCCACCGGATGAACCAATTTTTTTCTTTTCGGATCTAAAAGTTATTCGATTGCACATTATAAACATTAAAGAACAAAAATGCAACCAAAACAATAGTACAAACCTGAATTTTGTTGCCAAATTGTTTATTCTTGTTCGGAGTTCCTGGGATGTAAGTTTTATGTTGTGGTTTGTGGACAATTTCCAGTTCGATGCACATTTTTTTGATAAATGCCATCATTCCATTTGGCTCCTCATGTTTTTATTCATTTATAAATAATTTGTTGAGATCGCTTTGTTTACTTTTTGTTAAATTTGCAGTTTGCAATTTTGAAATGCGGACATGGGCTGTCAAAAAAGCTACGGACACGATTAGAGATTAGAGAAAAATTGGTGCTGCAATCAACAAGAGCGTGGTTTACCACAAGCATTTTGTGGATCTTAATACTAGCTATGAAATGTAGTATACTAGGTTTTAAAATAATAGGGAAGTGACACGCATATGGTAGAGAACGTAGTAATGGAATATCGTAGTATCAATATCGGCAGTCTGTCTCCGGCATTGATCCACCTTGGATAGCCCTGTAGATAAGCAGATAAGCAGATAAGCAGATAAGTGCGTGCATGTGGATGAGTTTTTCGAGTGTATAAGACGGCCATGCATGGTCTATATGAAGGATAGACACATACGATCACCTTAAGATACGCTGTGGTAGTCTCAAAGGACTTAAATCTTTGCCTGCCCTCCGAAGCAATAACATGATTGTAGTAGCACATACCCTGACCCTTTTCCAATAAGGACGAGTCGATGTTGAAATGGAATAGAACAAGCTGTGAGTGAGAAGAAACAATTTTTGTTATTTTAAGGTCCATTTTGTATGGAATATAACACTCATCGTTCCAGTGTCCTTCTCGGGGTGGCACGTATCCGAGAAATATAATTTATAATATCACTGCCGCATAGATCAGGCTGGCATCAGGGCATCGATTGCGGCTTATTGACACAGACCGGCGACTTTGGGAAATCCCACAAGAAAAAGTATAGCGGGGACGTATCCCAAGACCAGTGATGCCAGCTAAGGCATTTTCCATTATTTCATTAGCCAAGGCTTTAAGGCTTTTTTTCAAAAAGGCATCTTTTTTTTATTTCAAACATTTTTCTAATTTTTTTTTTTTGATTCCATAGGTATTGACTTTTTATTTTTTTAATGTATGATTTCAATCACCAAGACGATCTGATGGACTTCAAATATGTTTGTTTTGTTCAATACCTTGTACCTACTTATGAAATTAAATTTCATGAATTTTGTTCCTATTAAGAATTCCTTCTGTGATTTATTATTTATGTTTTTCTTTTTGGAAATAAAAATAGTTTTTTGTTATTTTTTTATATTTATGCTTAATTTTTGACTTATTGTTCCAGTTTACGTAAAAAAAAATATTTTAGGCATTATTTTATTGAAAAAGGCATCTTTTTTCTCAAGTTAGGCATTTTTTTGTCAAATTTTGTTGGCCAAGACCTTGGTGGCCAATTCACATCACCTCTCAGAGAGATCACGATAAATAATACCCTCAAATTGTTCACGCCAGAATGTCATTCTTGGCATCTGCTGCATGGCACGTAGCCCCGTCCTGCTGGAACCACATGTCGTCTACCTCCATATCGATCAATTTGGGCCGAAAGACTCCGACTTTTAGTGAACGGCGAGGAATTGACTGTCACGGGTTCTCCTGATGTACACTTTCACTGACCGCAACAATGTCCTCGGCCGATCTGGCGTTCCTTTGACGTAAGGCTGTTCGTGTTGGCCGAGAGTTTGCCGAACCGGTTGTTTTGAATTTGGCAACCAAAGATTGGAGAGTCGACTGTGAAGTGCCACAGAGTCTTCCATGAAATGATCGCAATGCGCGCAACGTTTTCACTGACGATCACTCATTTTAGAAATTAACTTTTATAGACAGGCCGTCACAGGCTGCCAACATCGACCCCATTGAAAAACCATTGTATAACGTTTCCTTGTTGGTTTTTTGCAGATTTCCGTTCGGGCTTTGTGTATTCTTGACCTTTTGCTGTTGCTTTTTGATAAGATTTTTGAACCACATTCCAAGAGTGACATCTCTGTATATCGACTCAAGTGCGCTTCTCATTTTCCTCCGAGAATTTTGTGATTAAAGATTCTCCCCCACCTAACGGTTTCATAAGAGCTTTCTGTCGGAACGGGTACCTCTGCAATGTTGTCAGAACCATTGATTTAATTTCGGTGGTGTCCTGATTGAATGCATTACGTCTCCTAAAAGCTTTCTGTCAATGCTACTTAGGACAAAGAAAATAAAGTGCACGACTGGGTCGAACGTAACTTTCTCGTTCATCAAAATTTTCGGTTCAAATGAATTGGGAGTTGCCTGATTGTATTAATTTCAAGTTGTTGGATTTATTTTTAGGGTGCATATTCAATACTATTAAATATTAACTAAAAATAAGTTTTGTGTAGCTTTTATTTTACTTTCATTGCAAGTGGGCCGTTGTAATTATTTCAAAAATATACCGTAGAAATGTAAGCACAGATCGAGATTTGGGTACTCATTTTTGAGAAATATTTCAATATTAGAATTTTTTGGGAAAAACTAAGTAATAATTACATTATCTTTAATATGTATTCTGATCAAAATCATTAGAGCGGTTTTGTAAAATTTGGCAGACAAAACAGTACCAATATTGCAATGTTTAGTTTGAAAAATACTATTGCTTAACTATACAAGTTAATGCGATTTTCGAGATGTGAGCAATTTTTAAAATTAGCGTTTTCGGTGATTCGAATTGAAATTTAAGGACGCAATAACTTTGAAAACATTAATTTCAATCTAAGTTTGCATTTTGGTCAAAATCGTTACTGCCGCTTTCAAGTAAACTAAAGAAAACTAAATTTTTAGAAAATTATTTTTTCCCAAAAAATATTTTACGATAATACGAAGAAAAGCTGAGTTTTCCATTAAGTTAGAAATGACCATATTACCTTAGAAATGTATTTTTGTTACAATCGTATGGACCGTTTTCGAGATATGTCCAAATTTCAAAAGTACCGTTACTCGATTTTTTTGCGGAAAACTGAGTATGCAGTTATGTTTAAATCACCTACTTAAGCTTAAATGTCAATTTTTGTTGAAATCGTTAGAGCCGTTTTCAAACAAATCAAACTGGTATGAAAATGTTGTATGGGAAGTACCATTAATATTGAGGCTACAATGCAAAAAAAAAACGGCCCCGAACTGTAAGCACCCAACTTTTAAATCCGAAGTTTGAACGAAATCCGTTCAGCCGCTTAGGCTGTAGGCCTCGGGACATACAGACAGCCAGACGGACAGAATTTTGCGACCCACTTTTTGAGTTCGCCTATCATCGTAATGTCAGAATTGATTAACATCTCGAGTTCGAAATTTTGTACGAGTACAACATCTTTCTCTTACTACGTAATGGAGAAAGTTAAAAATATATAGGTTTATTGGGCGCAGCAGGTCCGTTAGAAACCCTAGGCCTAGCTTCTTCCAACCATTCGTTTTGTCTGAGTTTTCTCACTTTTGGCACGAATGGAAGGGATCTACAATTTTATGCCAAAGTCCAAACGGCTAATTGAGAAGCGCTTTCAAGACAGTTATATACTGTCGGGTGTTTGTCAGACGTTCGCGGGAGGTGTCGCAGTCGGAAAAGATTCTTAAAATTAAACTCTAGTTTTTTCGTAAAAACTGCGCAAAAATCTGGCGGTACGGAACTTGTAGAAATTGTGGGAGAAGCGTCGACATCACAATACATCTGCAGGCGTACCTTGGATAGTGGTTCGATTCGATGGCGGGACCTTTGCATGTTTGCTACCAGGATGTTCCGATCTAAGGGCTCTAATATGAAGACAACCTCTTATCTTAAGTTGGCATTTAATTCACGAAGCGAGGTCTGTTGTTAGAAGAAGTCTCTTAGGTCCTCTGGAGAGGTTCGTTAAAATTAACCTTGCGAAAGGAAGTTATAATTCTTCATTGAACGCAAAAAAGGCCTCAATCTCTAAGGCTCAATATGCTAAACTTCTGATAATGCACCGCATAAAGGTGTCTGTCCATTTGAGAGTAATATCGCTAGTAAACTCTCGAGAGTTACTCTAGGGTGGCTGTCCATTTCATTTGAGAGTTATAATTTCGAGATTTTAATCTCGCGAGTTCTTTGATAACATTTTGAGAGTAGATTCCCTGAGAGTACTCTCATAACCGTGTCCACTTGATATATTTCGTCTGCTAGTTACCAGTTAAAATGTATTCTTACAAGCAAAAGGTTGCCGCTGCGTTAATTATTATTAGCACTATTCTTAAAAAAAAAAGAATATAGCAAAAAAGAAATGCTGGATTAAACCATGCGTAGATCGTCGCCGTCAACTCGGTGCAGGGTCTACTCTTACAAGAGAGCTTCAAATTGAAGATGCTCAACAGTTCAGGGATTTTTGCCGTTTGACAAAAAGTGAAAGAGAATGTATAATTCAATCTGTTGGGCCTGCTATTTTTAAAATGTCTGTACGATTGGAAGAATTGTGAGAGAATCTTGTCCAGCAATTTTCAACATTTTAAAAGATAAATATTTGAGGGTTAAAACAAAAACAATGAAAGCTTTATTTTTAAACGTAGGAATTAAAAAATACTTCAAGGAACATAAATTAAGTTAATTTTTAAAAATTATCGAATTCAATGTTCATATTTCTCTACGAGTCGATTAATTTCCTCCGATGTCCACTGTTTTGCCATGTCGACTCTCGACAGCTGCAAAATACGAAGCATGTTGGAATTTTGCGAGCTAATCTCCGATAGTGATCAGAACATGTGTCCACTTGCGAGTGACTTTCAAAAGGCTCGAATCTCGAGAGAGTAAAAAGTTAACTCTCCGTGAACTACTCTCAAAACTATGTCCACTTGCGAGTTTGCTCTCGATAGCTGCTTGAGAGCTGCCTGCAGCATTTGTACTCTCAAATGGACAGGCAACTTAAAATATGACATATAGGTACTCCTCGCAAGCAAGAAAATATAGAAGTTCATTTTAGAAAAATCTCGCTGCAGTTCTATTGCACCGAAAACAACCGTCATCCCAACCGCAACTAGTAACTCATTTACAATCGCTATCCGGCAATCCCTCTCAAAGGCAATTTATCAAGGACAATTCATTAATTATTCACGCACTTTGCACATTTCTCATAATTGAATGCCACCTCCCGCTCCCAGTGCCAATGTGCGAATCGCATATGAACTCCCTTCCAAGTCCCAAATACGAAAATACGAACAACAACTGCCCTCCGCCCTCGTATGCAATTGCGCAACGTTAGCATGTCCTTCGCAGACAGAATACTGCACAGGGTACTCGTGCACAGCTCCACTCCGGCACCGAGTACACTAGAACCAATAAACTGTAAAATAATTCCTCACAAAAATGCCAGAGTGTAATTAAATTATGAAAGGGACACATAAGACATAATAAGTCATAAATCAAATCGCATTCCCTGGGGGTCATTTGACATAAGCCATGTTTCGAATCGCAACCGCCCCATGTCCCGGGCCTATCGGCTGCAACCAAAACACCAACAGCGGCAGCCATGTGCCGTACGAAGCTCGCAGAACAGGACAGGACATGTGCACCGGCCGGAGTTGTTGTCCCATAAACACTTTCCGAAGTTTTATGGCCAAATGTACGGGGTGCAGCGGCCAGTATGCAATACCCCCCAAATGTGTAGATATGGGTCCTTGGTCGTACACAAGTGTTTGGTTTGCATGTTAGAAGTTGTGCATCATACGCACACCCATACCCATCGGAGATTGGCAGACATGTCTGTGTCTATGCCAGTTCCAATGCAATTAACAACACATCTTGTCTATGAAATTGTAACTGTAATTAAAATATGAGATTCATCACACTCTCTGTATGCAGGGCTGTGTTTCTGCATATAGATTGGGATGTTGTATAGGCTGGCGCCGGCATTGCTCTCCATCTCCATGTGCGGCAATTGGAAATGATTAATTTGTTTGGATTTTTCGTCAAAATTGTCCTGCCAACTGGAATAAGTGGAATAAGTTTTCCCATGTTCCCCGATGATATCCTTGAGAGAATCTAGGTGACCTCATTCCAGTGCCAGAAACAGATGCATTTACGATGGCAGACTTATATTATTCCATCGTGGAAATGTTTTCTTTTCTATTCAATGGATGAGAAGCGCATGTGGCGAAGAGTGAGGACGGGAGGACACCCAGCCAAATGGTATTACTACGTTAAAGGCAATCAGGGTGGCTGCTTTATTGTCCTTTGTACTGTGTTAAATTGAAATTTAATATTTAATTCGAGTGAACTGTGTGTGTGAATGCTGCTTTTTGTTGTGTCCTTCGAATCAAGGCTACGATGCGATGGTTGTTGTTGCCCGTTGTGTGTGTTTGTGCCGTTTTTACAGAGTCTTTAATCTGCGAAAGTACTTTTTACTGCAAGATAAGCAAACACGAGCAAAAGACGTTTGAATGTCTATTTTGGAGTTAGCCAATGAATTCTATGGCTACTGTTTGCGCACACAAATTAAATATGTACGAGTGTTTCTTTTAATTATAAAAAAAACCCAACCCAAGTAATTTTAAACATACGGATGCGGATTAAAATACATAATTCATTTATGCGAAGGTAGGCAGAAAAAATAAAAATTATTATTGAAAGGAGAACAGAGTTTTAGGGTGGGTTTGCAAGGCTGCTGTTGCACATTACAAATTTTTTAACTTTCTCCATTACATAGTAGGTAAGGGAGAGATATTGTATTCGTACAAAATTTCGAACTCGAGATGTTAATCAATTCTGACATTACGATAATAGGCGAACTCAAAAAAGTGGGTCTCAAAATTCTGTCCGTCTGTCCGTCTGTCCGTCTGTCGTCTGTCTGTCAGTATGTCCCGAGAAGCGGCTGACAAGATTTCGTTCAAACTTCGGATTTAAAGTTTGGGGGCTTACATATCGGGGCTGTTTTTTTGTTTGCATGGTAAACAAAAATTAATTTCTAAGGAAATATGGTCATTTCTAACTTAGTGGAAAACTCAGTTTTTCTCTGTATCGTAAAATGGATTTTTGAAAAAAGGAATTTTTGAGAAAAGTCATTTTTGAAAAACATAGTTTTCCCTAGTTTACCTCAAAACGGCATGATTTTGACCAAAATCCAAACTTAGAGTAAAATTGATGTTTTCAAAATTATTGCGTCCTTAATGGAACTGGAAACGTTCACTTTAAAAACTGCTCATATCTCGAAAACCCCATTTTCGATTTCGATAAAACCCTAAAAACCAAGTAATGCTTACCTACATCCCGAAAAAAAGATTTGCTTTAAATGACTTGAATTTCAGTCAGACTCGCACTAAACGAGAAAGTTTCGTGCGACCCAGTCGTGCACTTTATTTTCTTTACATGCGCTTTCCAACGCAGTTTAGCGTCTAGAGTCATTGAATATTCCACTACATTGTTGTTAATACCATGAAAATATGTCTTGCAAAATGGTTAATAGCTAATGTAACTAATGTAATCAACATTAAGAAATATTCATTCGAAGAAAATAAAATAAGAAATTTTTGTTCCTACAATTATTGTGTCTGTTTTCGTTTGTTGTTTTCGGCGAAAAATGATTTCCCCGGAAAAAAAGCCAACGAAATTAGAGAGAAGAATCGATTAAGAATATTAAGATTTGAAAAGCAACAAAAAACCGAATTCAATTTATTAGAAAATTTTAAATTGACATAGTTAATGAAATTACATTTGAAAACAATTGCGTCTGCCGAGAATAATAATTTAAATTTTTAATAAAAAAAATTAATGTCTACATTCAACGAAAATTAAATTATGTTCTTTAAATGAACGACCGAAACTCAAAATGTATGGGTAACAGCAAATTGTACATTTTATGAATGAACTAGCTGTACCCACCCGGCTTCGCCCGTGTAAAATGTGGTTTCAGAACAGTTGATGGAAACAAAATTAAGAAATTTGCTGTCTTGTTGGGGACAAATTTTTGTGGCTGTTTTGTTTCTATCGACTAAGATAGTGATATTTGCTGCATTACTTACCCTGGAGCACTTTACATATAACTGCCCGTGCTTGAAGCAATTCTTGCTTAAATCAACTCCCGCATTTCTTAAAGTTTGATCCTGTGACCTATGGATTGTCATTTCAAAACAAACATTAATAGGCAATCGAATCGGTTTAAACTGAAATGAATAATTACTGTGAATTATTTGTATTCTTGGTATAAACACCGCATCTCCTTTACCACACCCATTTAAAATTAAAGCCTCATGTCAAGCATTATGTTGCTTATGTTATGGGAACTCCAACTTTTAATACCATTTTATGAGCATTGAGGCCATGGGCTGTTAAAAACGCTATTTAAAAACTCTACTCTATAAAAAACGAAATGGGTAATTACCCACGATCTAGTATCACTGAAAGCTATACCTATCTGATATTTCTTTCATAGAATTTTTTTTTTTGTAAGCAAAACAGAGGTAAACATATTTTTCCTACATATTTGACATTTCTTTTATGGTTTTTTCTTTCTTAGCAAACCAAACAGCATACTGCCCTTGTCTGTCTCCCTCTCCGCCACAGGAATGAAATAAAGTTAATAGAGATGTCAATATATTGCGCGGTTAGTGTGTTTGATTTGAGAATGAAGTGCATATCCACCCACCCAGGTGAAAATAGTACAAATGTTTAAAATTTTGCCTACTTATTTAAAAACTTTTTAAGTTATTGAATTCATGGATATCCTAAAATGTAGCCGCAGATGTCCCCTATAAGCTGGTGTTTACTATATTTAAATGCTCCCAGTATTTTCGAACGGAAAGCGTGACAAAGAAAAAAGCGAAACGAAACGAAAAAATTAATTACTCTTGTCCAATTTTTTCCGGAATTTGTAAAGATATAGAGTTGAAACAAAGTGGATATTGTATGCGTATTTATCCTCTATAGGACTGAGAAAAATGCATCAGAATATATTCAGCAGTTTCGAAGATTTTTGCATTTAAAGACATGCAGTCAAATTCAATCTTAGTCGAACAGAACTACACCAATTTTATTTATATGATGATAAAACAAGGATACAATCGTGAGTGTAGAAAATAACTATTCAAAATATTATTGCAAAACGATAACTACATAATAATTATTATTTGATGTATTTTGTAATTTTTCTTACACTTTCTAAGGCGTTTTTTTTGTTTAATGCTGTTGTCAATTGCTTAAAAAATCGATAATTTTTACAAAACACTCGGAAGAGAAATCGCTGGTGAATATGCGAACAAATTTTTGAAATCAATATGATTCAAATTCCAAAATTCGTTATGAAATTACCTCAAAAAAAATATTTGTTCTTTATATCGTACAATTTGAACATTAACTGCCATTCAATTATTTCGCATGTTTGTTTTAAATATTTTCTATTTTCTATATACTTTTTTTGTTAATGAATGGTTTCTAGCACTGATTTTTGGTGTCTAGCTACATAGCTAGTTTCACTTCATACCAAGTAATAAGAAAATCGAGCAACTATTTGTATGCTTTCATGTCTTAAAAAATGTAGCGGGCATTTTCAGCCTGGAAATAAGAAAAACTAATACTTGCCAACACAGCCACTACACTCTATACCGAAATGATAACTCACCTTTTTTTTCAAGCATGTGTCTGCCCCCTTACATGGGCACAAATTCATGAATTATTAAAACTGGGCTACATAAAAGGTCGAATTCAGCTTTTAGGCAATCCCTCTTTTTGGCCGAAGTCTATTTAATACCTTCTTAATTTATGATAGGGTCATGTCTCCAGTAGTCGAACACTTAGTGGTTCATTGTAAAATAATCACTAACTGTGGGAGAACCGTTGAATTTAATATGCCAAGAAAAATTAATGAGCTGCCATAACTCAAACATTTTAAAATAAAGTTTTTCCCTGTAATTGTTATTGTTTTTTTATAAAAAATAAAAACTGAAAAAAAGCATTATTCCCCAGTAGTCGAACACTCGCTTCCTAAACCCGAACATAAAGTTCCCTTGCTTCGAACGCTAGATCTCGTGTATACTTTCAATTAAGAAAATGAGAAAAATCCATATTTTTGTTTTTATTTAAAACATAAAAAACAATAAGCAAACAACTTAAAAGGAAATAAATAAATAGAATTCACAAACAATTAAAAATGAAATTTGAACATTAATTCAGTCTTGAACACACTAGCGTTCGAATAGGACCCTATGATCGAACGGTCAAAAAATAATACAATTTTTATGTTTTCAGATAAAAACTTTACTAAAAAGACATAAAATAGACATAAACTAATGAAACCAGCATTGAAAATAAACATTTACCTGCATTTTCAAACAAAAAAACGCACTTTCCTCCGACAATCGCAACAGTTGTTTTTTTCTACTGAACCCGCACTCAAACGCATTCCCTAAAGACTCAATTTAAACTGCAATTTTGAAACGTTAACAATAACATTGTGCCAGTTGATATTGCAAAAACGATTAAAGGTAATACCACAATGTAGCATTTTGCGTTTGTATAGGAGTTGAAAATCTTAAAAATATACAGTTGTGTAGCTTTTTACAAAAAGTGTTCGACTACTGTGAGTGTTCGGAATTAGGCGACCCTACCCTACATACCTCGATAATGATGAAACTATTTTAAGTTTCGAAATTGGTTTTGGGCTGCAACTTGCAAGTACCTACGTATTCTAAATCAGAGTGCTCAGATGAGGATCACAGCTTATATGGAAATGACGGATATGTATCGTAGATCTCTGCTTAAGTTACGGCCCCCGCAGCGTGTAGGCCGCAGCTCATACGATAGATGGTTACCTCATACAAGAACCTAACATTGATGTAGATTTCAAGTTAAGAAGGAATATGCTATGCATGCAAACATTTTTGGGATCAGCAGCCTTCCTACAAAATTATTCATTAAACTTAAAGCTATTGTTAAGCTCCAAAAATCTACCAAGGTTTTTGCTTCTTTCGGGGTAACCGTAGGCCAAATGGCTAATACTCCAGTCATTGACAAAAACTTTAATGCCATCTAAACTTTTATTTAATAACTTACAAATAGGTATACATACCTCCAACCTTTTTTGTTTTAACGAACTTTTAGGTATGCGCATTTCCATTGAAAACCGTGATAACTGAAAAACCTGTCCCTCTTTTTTCCAGTCAAAAGTACCTACAACCAACTTCAATTCAATTGTGAACAGCAACGAAAAGCCTAAGGCCGTAATGTACTATCTTGTTATACTCTTGTCACCGATACAGCTGGGAACAGTAAAAACTGCATTGAATGCAACAACAAAGACTAAGCACCATGAAATTAAACATTTATCGTACTGAAAAGCCCGAAGGACATTCAGAAGTTTCCCTGTTTCGGACTTGGTGCAAAAAGTTCTCGCAAAATTTGTCCACCACTCCACTACCCGTGTCGACATTTGTGCAAAGTTTTAGTTTCAATCGAATTGAGTGAAAGTGTTACTGGAGTTGTTACCCAACCATAGGACACAGCTCTCAGCCTTGTGCTCTTGTAACATTTGAATCGCACACCCTCTCGTTGCACGCGCTAACGATGCTGAAAGTCGAAAACGTAAAATTCTTCCTCCACTAACGAGGTGCAATGTCCTTCCTCATCCAATGTCGAATTTGTACTAAATTTACTCGCTTTCACACAATATTATCCTTGAACACATACCGTTGCCAGAGTCTGCTCTACACCACCGTTACCAGTTAGTACCACGAAACGATACTCCTTCGGTTACTGCTTTTGTTGTTGGCCCAGCTGCTTCTGCCTTGTGTAGGCAAGGAGCATGTGCGCCAAAAAGTATACCAGCATAAACTGTGTATCCTTGAAGAAATACAGCAGCAGTATTCAGACTCACCAACCCCTCCCTTTGTGTGTATTGGGAATTTTCGTCTTGGCCAATCATAATTTTCTGATAAGGATTCGCGATATCTGCGAATGTTCTTGCTAAGCCATCAATAGGAATCCTTGGTTTTTTTTCGGGTATCCTGTTTTTTTTTTGTGGAAAAGTGCGTGCGAGTTTTTGCGACAACGAAATTTAGGATCCACCCAGATTCGTTGTTATTGTTGTATTGGGGTAGGACGTAGGATAAGAAAATTAATTGCAAACGACTAACACTTTTCTCTTGGCAAGGCAAATTCGGTTGTCCAAGGACGTTAAATATTTTGAGCTCCTTCGAGGATATTCCCAAGTGACATTGAAGGCTAGGAATAGTTTCGTTTTCCCACAACAATAATTCTTAATTTCCATCAAAAGGACCATGACCAGCGGCCAGCGTGTGTGTGCACAAAAGAGGATAAAGTAAATTGCTGATGGCAATTCCATTAGGGGATTCCTTCCATTAGGACAATACTATTGCCAAAGGGGAATGAGTATTTGAACAGTTTCTAGCTGCCAATTGTGAACTGCAATGCAAAATTGTAAATAAGCAGAAAGTTTTCGAATTCCTCGAAGGACATTGTTGGGTGGAAAACGAGTCAGTGAGCAGATACTATATCAGGCAGGACGCTTTCAAATAAACTCCGATTCCCATTCTGGTTGGCCTTTGTGAAATATTGTAAACAATAATAATTTTCATTTAAAGTCGAAGTGGACACACATACGACAAGCTATGCATATGGAGCTGCAGGTACAGATGGTGAGGCCAGAAGTCGCAATTCTGCAGATATTTCTTGTGGGCAATTTTTGAAGCAACCTGTTAACTGTACAGTAAACAGTCTCTGCACCCAATTTTGAGTATTTTACTATTTCTTAGCATATTTTCATTTTGATAGGTACCATTGTAAACAATTTTCAAGATGGTCTACAGATAGGGTTTAGATGAAGGTCCTCTTCCAATTAGTTTTTGGTATAATTTTATGCAATTTAAAAACGGCGTTTAATAAGGTTCTTCGGTGTCTTCATCTACTTATAATAATAGTTTTAGTGGGGAGATATATACGTTTTCAGAAACCCTTTTGCAGCGAAAACATAGGTAAGACCTTTGAGGCAATACCTTTTTGAGATTTTAAAACTTAAAATTTCACCGAAAACATTTTCCTAAACCGATTTGGTCAATGATTTTGAAGCCATTTTAAGGCTGATTTTATGGCCGTTTTCAAAACCTTTTGTAGGTCGTTTTTACAGTTTTTTTTTCCATTTTGTAGTTCTACCAAGTCCAAGGAGATTTGTCAGAAGCTTTACGAGTTAAATTTTTCTCCGATGATTGGGATTGCCTCCAACGATTTTCAGCGATTCAAGAAAATTCCTGGGACAATTTTCTCAATTTTTGGGTAAATAGACTGACGATTCTCACAAGAGTTTAAGGAGGTTTCCAAAAAAGGTTGTCAATATTTTGGGCGCTTTTCAGTTGCGTTTGAACGGTTTTTGGCACCCTTTGCAGTACGAGTTTTAAGGATGACTTGAGTCGATTTTTGGTCCGATTTTGAGGGCAACCTATGCAGTTGCTAGGCTAGAAATAAGGCAGATGATTAGATTTTGAAATCACTTTCCAGTCAGTTTCTGCGGGGTCCTTTAATATGATATAGCTTTTATTTTTACTCCTTCTGAAATGGTTTATAAGTCATTTTTTTCGATCGTTGTAGCTTTTATTCGATTTTAAAAGCCCTTTTGACGAAGGTCGCTGGTTTGATCTTAAAAGGTCATTTTCAGTTCGTCCCTTGGTTAGCAACTTTGTTTTTAGATCTCGGTGTCGCGGACTTGAGACCAAGTTTCAAGGGGAATAAAAATTTTGAGATGGTTTTAAAACAGTTTTTTGAGCGACACAAAATCAAATTTACATGCGGCATTTGGTTGGTTTTGAAACAATATCTTTTCTGTTTTTCAATAATACTTATAGCGGACTTTTAAATAAGTATTGTACGTTATTTTCAAATGCAAACTATAAGGAGTTGTTGTAGTAAGCGCATAGTTAATGACGCCTTTCTGATTAAAAGTAATACGGTTCTAATGCATTTTGAATGCCATTTGTATGAGGTTTTTAAAGTCTTCCTTTCATGCAATTGTAAATAGTTACGAATTTCGAGTCGACATTAAATGAAGTCGGTTAATTTTTCAAGCGATAAATATAAATGATTAGATTGCCATTTTTGTTAGAGTCAAATACTATTAATAGGTTAAACTTTTCAAGCATTTTCATTTAGTTTTCATTTAATTTGCCTTCTATTTTCTGGATTGTGTATAGTTACTCAAATTTAATGACTGCCTTTTGATTCTTCACTGTTAGATTTTGTTATTTACATTTAGATTTACATATATCGCGCGTTTGGGCGATTTTTGAAGCAAGATCCATTCCTATTTTCAGTACGGTTTTCATTGTAGCTTTGGAAATCTCTTTTGGTCTGTTTTTTAACATTTTGTGACAATAGTGAATAAGATTTTCAAAATTATATTTTAAGTCTAGGGTAGTTTTAATAATAGTTTTATTGATATTTGAGTTTTTTTTAAGACAACTGACGTGAATTTCCTGCAATTCTGGAGTTAATATTGGACGCCATTTTTTGGCTAATTTTCAGTAAGATTTTGTGTGATCTTATAAGCTATTTGAAGGAATGTTTTCAGGTTGGTACAAGGCAACTTTTAAAACAATTTTTACAATTGTATGTGCAACCATATTTTTACCGAATGGATAGAACTTCTAAGCGATGTTTTTGGGTTTCTCGAAGCAATTAAAAATGGCGGTCTCTTTTTGAAACAACTTATGCACTGAATTTTAAAAGACATTTTGAAAAGAAATTCGATTCGATTTCTAACTATTTTGACCCGATCTCTTATTCCAATTTACTGTTATACACAATACAATTTTTGGCTTATTTTCGATGCAGATTTTTAGACTACCTTAAAACGATTCTACGTGATATTTTCTTTAATCATAAACAGTCATTTGAGAGCTGCATTTTGGAGTCATTTCTGAGGTCGAAACTCAAAGAAACCATCAATATTTAAAAGCAGCATTTTTACCAGTTTCATAAATTTGCCTCTCCTTGTATAGATATGAATCTTAGGTTTTTATCATTTGGGGCTACAATTTTACAAGTAATGTGTAAGGTGGGGCAAAAAAAAATTCCAGCTAATATCCTTAAACGTTGGTCTAAGTGTTTAGGCTTTTGAAGGCGATTTCGGTTTTGATACATAACAGGGAAATATAGGAGAGACTTGCTTGTTATACGCGTGTAGCATAGTATTCGGTGCCCATGAAAAAAGTTACCTTTCTTCAATCGCAAACATTTTAGTTATACGAAAAATGTTATTATATGCTTTAGAAAAATGTCTTTCGTTTTACTCATCATTTTTGAAGATTGCTTGAATGGGAGAACCGTGAAAGCTGTCCATACACCATACTACCATAATAAAATAGAGGTGGTTGAGCAGTTTTTTTTAATGAAATGATGATTTCGTTATATTTTTGTGCATTTTACTCTAAAGCTATCCTGCAAGGAATGGACAGTAAGTTGTGTTGGTTGGGTTTTGAGTTACATGTGCTTTTTTCTGTGTTAATTTTTGAGCTATTTTTAAGGTTAATAGATTTGTGCTTCACCAAAAAATAATACCTCTCCATTTTTGTTATGAAAGCACTTCAGTTGAACGATTTCACGGAAGAAATAATCAAGCAGTTAATGATATCACATGAAACGCATGAATATGCCAATTTTATAGGAGGTTACATTTTTTACTACCTAAATGCTCCTACCAGCCACAGAAGGAACTGATCTGGGATACTTTCATCTTCTAATAGCTCATCCAAGTTTCGTTCTTTATAACAGTTGTTTGCTTTATATTTGCAGCACAGCTGATAATTGTTTTTATTTTATGTCTGCACGGCATGCGCATTCGAAGCTATTAGAAATAATGTGATTGAAGTTAAATACGTTCCACAATGTTTCAGCAACATATTTCTAACCCCCCTCCACGTGAAAAGTGAATCTGTTGACAATGTATACGGCATTTAGTTCCATGAATGAATTTTAAAATTATCTATCAATCAAATTAGCTGATTATACGAGTAGTTTTCGAGTAGGTATTGGGCTGGCATACAAATTTACACACTCGACAATCGACAAATTTTGTTTCCGCTCTATGTCATAGCTAGAAAATGTTCAACAGGCACGTAAAATACCTTTGTGCAAAAAGTGTTTCATTATGTTTTTCTGAAACTAAACGTCGATTAGGGCCCAACTTATTTCTCAAAGAGCAGTTTTTGGTAAGCAAATATATTTTACCAACTAAAAGCAAGGAAAACTTTATAAAATACCTTGGAAAGCATTTTTTACCTAAATCTCAAAATGTTCCAAAAGTCACAACAAAGAGCTCCATTTTTTTTTTTTATATTTTAAGATATTTATTGCGCCCAAGAACTTTTTAGTTTCGAGGCGTTTTTATAGCGTTTTTAATTTAAGTTGGTTTTTCGCAGCTTTTTTTAATGGTTTTGTCAACGTGTTTTGAATGAGGTTTATGAGTATTTAAATGCGAATACGAAGCCTTTTTTTCTTCAAAGTTTGTTTTATGCGTTTTTAAACGCGATCTTTTAAGTGACTTGAATACGTTTTTTTTTATGCCTATTTAACGCTTTATTCGATGTGTTTTCGACGTGTTTTTGTTGCATTTTTCACCCAGGATATCCCTTTCCTTATTTTAACGGGCCAGATAGTGTTTATGAGAATCAAAAGCGATATATTACAATTTTTTAAAAAGTCGAGTTCACGATGCACTTTAATTATCTTTCTTGAGATCTTTCTAAATACATACCGCCAGCAAAATTCTAGAAAGGTAGCTGTGCAGCCAAGAAAGCGTTTACGCGTTTGCTGACTATCTAGAAGACGCCTTTCAACATTATGAAGATAGCGATTGTTAAGAATGCGACGAAAAGTGTTAAGACGACGATTCAACTCCGCAAACTTTCTGAAATAAGGTAATGCGGAACAAAGTCAATGCAGCGTGGTATATAAGAAATGGAGATCTACCGTCAACTACCCTAACATTGACGAGTTTTTAACGTTGACGTTGAATTTTACAGCTCTATATATATTTATCAACAACTTTCGACTATTGGATTATGGTGACTATCGTTCTGTATCATAAAATCAAGGATTTACCAAATTTTGTCGATTCGTTTTTGATTTATATAGGAAAAAGTGAGTGGCCAATGTTAGGGCATCGAATTTCTAACATTGACCAGCGATGAAAATGTACCATGAATAAATATTTTTCGAGTATACATATTTTTTTTATTATTTTATTTTATTTTTTTCAAAAGTTAAACTTTAGCTCGATTTTCTTTTACTGATTATTTAATATGTTTTTTTTTTTTAAATGTACATTTTTTAATACTAAATATAAGTTAAATTAAAAGAAACCTAGTTTTTACCTTTTTAATTGCAAGAATATTCAACTAAAATTAAATTAAATTACGGAGAACTAATTTTGCGAAGTATTTAGATTAATATATTCAATAAAATATGGATAATTCTTAGAAAAAGTTTAAAAGAAGCAGTAGTCAATGTTAGGATCCAGTCGGTCAATGTTAGGAAATTTTCAATGTTAGACAAATTTTCGAATAGCTTTTTCAAAAACCTCATTATTTATAATTATCTAGTATTTTTATAGACAAACAAAAATATTTTTCATTATAAAAAATGTTAACTATTATTTTGCTATAAAAACGGTAGTTTCGGTACAACAGGCAAAAGTTTGCACCACTCAAAATCACACCGACACCATTATAGGAGCACTTGAAGCTAAAACTCACATACATTTAATTTCTCCCTTCAAAATATGCCATCTAGTGACAAATACAAAAAACTAAAAATTATATAGAAATTATAAATAAACTACCCACCACAGTGTTTAGAAATATTTTCCCGTTTTTGGTCAATGTTAGGTACTCGGTCATTGTTAGGGCAGTTGGGTACCCGATATGGTTGAAAATTAAATTTCAAATATAACTCAAAGATGAGAAGACTAAAAAGACTGAGACCCCACGAAGTAGTTAATTGAAATGGCTTAGCAAGTAAAACAAAACATGTTTGAAAAACAAAATAGAAAACTTACAAACTTACAAAAAATCATCCTTTTAAATTTAGACAAATAAATTTCTGCTATATCCAACGACTATAGGTGCAATCCAATGAACACAGAAGATGCTACACCCAGAGGAAAGCCTGTGTAAACTTTGCCTAAATCGCGGTACAACTCAACTTAGTCCTAAGGCCATTTTGAACTTGGTAAGTTCTAAGGTAACTTACCTTATATTCCTTAGGTAACCGAACCTTTTGAAACATTTGTAAAATCAACCTAGTTCTTGGTATACCGTTGCCAGGTTGCCTAAGTAAAGGGTTTTCCAATAAGAGGTGTTATTGTGAATGACCCGTTATTTCGGTAGCTGTCACTTTTGAAGCTTTTATTCTTTGACATTTGACAAGTAGAAACTACGCCATTACTAAAAATGGAACGATACACGCTTCAACAACGCATTGCAATTATTAAAATTCACTACAAAAATGGTGAAAATCTTGCAGTCACAGTTCGCAAAACTAAAGCATTTTTTGGTCGTCGATGATTATTGATTTTTTATGGTCGGAGTTGGATGGTATTGATCTGGACAACGTTTACTTTCAACAAGACGGCGCTACGTGCCACGCAAGCAACGAAACCATTGATCTTTTACGGGAAAAGTTTCCGGACCGTGTTATCTCTCGAAGAGGTGATCAAAATTGGCCACCGAGATCTTTTGATTTAACACCTTGCGACTTCTTCCTTTGGGGCTACGTGAAAGATAAGGTCTACGCCAAACAGCTCAGCGTCGATTCAAGACCTCAAAGATAAAATTCGTGAGGCTATCGAGGACATAGGGCAGCCACTTTGCGATTTGGTTATGGGAAATTCCATGAAAAGGATATGGTCCTGTATGCGTGCTCGTGGTGGCCATTTGGCTGATGTTGTTTTTCATTATTAACGGCATACCTTCCTCTTTATTATGAAATAAACATCCGATCATTTATCTCAAAAAATGGTATTTTTCTTCGAATACCAAAATAACACCTCTTATTGGAAAACCCTTTAGTTTTACTTTAAACCTAGGCTGAATTTAGCCTAACATTTTATCTTAGGAATGCATAATTTTACCTATATTAATTTTTTTGGCATGTGTAAAATTAACCTAGTTCTTGGTAACGGCATTCCAGACTGTCTAAGGATTTTACCTTAAACCTAGGCTGAAATAAACCTGATCTTTTACATAGGCTAATATGCTTAGTTAGCCTAGAAACTACGGTAGCCATACAAAATTCTACCAATTTTTGTAGATGTACTGTACATACCCATATACATATACATACCTTTTGATTAAATTTACCAGTCAGGCAAACTTACCTTACTCGTATTTCTTAGGCTGATGCTATCAGAAATGTAATAAAAATTAAAGATATGTTTTCTATGTTAAGTAATTTTTACCCGACTGGAGAGAGGGAGGGTTATGTGTTTCGCGCGTATCCTATGTACGTTCCTACGGGACGCCCTGTAGCCTAAACGGCTTAACCGATTTTGAAGAGTAAGGTATCATAATATTCGTATTCTTCCGCGGAGTGTCATAGGCTAAAAGGATAAAAATAAAAAAAGTTAATTTAAAAAAAAAAAAAAAAAACCCGACTGACTGTAAGGAAAAAAGAATTAAAAAAATATGAACTCATTTAAGTACCTATAACTACCTATTTCGCAGCCGTAAGGTACTCAATATCGCTCAATATCTCAATTAGTTAGCTATATGTACTTAAATGTGTCTTGTTCATATTTTTTTAATTCTTTTTTCTTAGGTCAGTCGGGTTTTTTGTTTTTTTTTTTTAAATTAACCTTTTTTTTGTCTTTATTTTTTTTCTGCTAGTTTGTATTTTACAATAGGTGCTATATTTAATATTTATATAATACAAAAAAAGGTTAGCGTTGAAAATATATACATTTGACTTAGTATACAAAATTTTCTTTGTGAAACATTGCTACCGAACCGATGTCCATTTTGTTGTAAGATCTTTTAGAAAAGTTTCTTAAAACATTGGCTTTAATTTGATTACATACAACAAAAGGGATATTTGACTGCACTTACCTCAAACTTTTTCATCGACAAACTTTTTGTCAAATATTTTGTTTGTTATTTGTATATAACTTCTTGTTTTTAACTTACAGTTTCCACACTGTATTGCACTGTACTGTTTTTAATGTGTTTATATTTCAGGAACTTATTGAACTTATTTCACGGATCATTTTTCGTTAACAAAATACGTCCACAAACTACAAAGGCCAGTAAGACACTTTGTATGCAACAAGCGAAATATTTACCTTAGGTTTTATTTTTCATTACGTATGCCACGCATAATTGCCCTATTTATTGGCAGATCTATGCCTGTCCAAAAAATTCCATACAAAAAGATTTACCTAAGGCGTTTACGGCAATTTTACACAGCATTTTTGTCTGGGTGTAGTTGGTCTTCGGAAGGTTTTTTAGAGTCAGGTTAAAAGAATTACTTACTTTAGCATTTTGCGTAATATTTTCCGATGATTTTTCCTCCAAAAAGAGCTGAGTTCTTTTCCGATGCTAATTTGCACGATCCCGTCGAAAGTATGTTTGAGTTATTACTGAGAGAAAAAAATTGCCTGTGGCATACATTTTAAAATAATATATTTAGCTACAAAATAAAAAGTAACGACAAAGAAAGGACCCGCAAAAACGTATACTTCTTATTGGCATTTCTACTGAATGCATTATGAGCCTGAAAGAAAACACAGATTTAATTAAAAAGCTCTTTCGAAGTAACACAAAATTAAATTACTCACAAATATGCATTTCATTACCACATACAAACAGACTATAGCCATCCCCCAGTTTATAAAATTTTAATTTGCCTAATTACCTAGCAGGGAATAATTCTTTCATATATCACCGCACAGCACAGCGGACCGAATTTATTGATGCGCGAAATATCGCCCAGCCTAGCAGCCTTGTCATACCCATCGTCCTTGGTCGTCGTGTCGATGGGAAACAATTATTATACCTCGTGTAAGTGCAGAAGGATACACAAAGTACTACCCAGCTCAACTTCATGCAGATTTAACAAAAAAAAAAACACAAACATTAAATTTTATAGTCGTTTTTGTCCTGGAACTATGAACCTTTAACATAAAGTCTGTGAAAATATTTGTGTTTTTTTTTTTTTGAAGTCCCGGTCCTTCTGCAGTCACTCAGTCGGAGAGTCATTTTTGTTGTTTAAATAAAAACAAATGGAAAAGTCATTTCCCATTCGCTCTCAAGGGCGGAAATTAAAGCACCGCCATGATGGGTATCATGATTTTAGAATCTAATTAACAGAGCCTTATCCTGTGAATCGTTGTGGGTGTAGGAGTGGAACATTTATTGAAACTGGGTCATTCAGGTATTATTAAGGAGGACGTTTACACGTTACCAGCTTGTCGACTCGAGGGCTGTGTGAAAAATGTGTTGCTCTTTTTTATGGCCGATTAAAGGACTCCGCGCCGAGAAAGTGCGTGTTAATTAGAAATGCGATGCAATATGACAGTGAAAACATACCCAGCCAGGCGCCAGCCAGTCCATTTCTTGTAATTGACTTTTCGATTTAAGTGGAAACTCGTTGGCAACGATTCGCCGTCAAAGCGAAACGATAATGACCCAATTGGAGGGGATTTTCAATATTTGTTTTGGGAAAAGATTGTAAACGGTTAAATGGCAATATTTTGCGGAATCTCCATACATTAAGGAACCGCTCTGTATACCTTCATGTTTCGCAATTTGCATCGAAATGATTTCCATATTAAACGAATACGATGCAGGATGATGACAATTAACGTAATTGCCAAGGAAAACTGATTACTTGGACATGTTGCCTGAATGGGTTGTTTTTATAGACACACACATCGAAGGTAAGTATTTATGTTTCCATTGCAATAAGTATTTTCCTAGACCTCTTTTTCTCTGACATTATTGACGAATGGAGGCTAACCCCTGGCGGTAAATTTTCGCATCGGTAGGTTGCTATAGATTTTGACAGCTGGTATGTATTTCTATGAAAAATCAAGAAGTTATTGTGAGAAATTGTGTATTTAATTAAAAATATACATTTAATATAAGAAAAAAACTCATTTTATAACAGAAAAATAATATCTTAATAGTGAGTGCGATAAATGTTGATATAAAAGTGAATACTAAGTTGTTATTTTTGTAGAAAATGCTGAAAACAATCGGAGCTCAGCATTGTGGCATTCCTCAATGCAATTCATATCGTAAAGAGGGAATTACATTGAACCATCTTCCAAAGAAGTTCGGAACTCTAAGGAACTTGTGAAAGGAGCATTTCCCAGCCAAGTCTTCCGAATTCATCAATTCCTTCCAAGAAACTAGGCATTATACGTTCAAGGCGGTTACTATGACGTTCAGCTGTTTTAATGAGAAGAAGGTACTACAAGTTGCTACATTTCGTTTCCACTTTTATTTAATGACATTCTTTTAAAATAGCCTCTACATCTACTCAAGAATATATGACACATCAACCCACAAGTTTGTCGGAGAAACCTACTGATACCCAAGAACCATCCAAGATCCATAGCGGTGCAGTCATGCTTAAGCCCGTTCACTAGCATCACTGCAGTATGGGCTACTGACTAAAAATTAAAAATCATCACTGGGTTGCATAATAGTTCCACTGAAATAGTCAATTATTTCACAGAGCGATATTGTGACAACCTTAAAAACTTCTAATCTGGCTGGATCCCCATCATCACAGCAACCAAAATATATAAACAAAAGCAAATTTATTACTTGTTTACATTAAATTCAACACTACTTTGAACATACGTTTTTTCTAGTTTTACAGGATGAATTGACTCACACTATACAAATTTCGGACAAGTAGACTTGCAAATTAAGTTCGTTTTCAATTAGTTGGCTAACTTTTTAATAGATAAACAATTAATTTTCTTCCACGAAAACACACGTATTCCTTATGCAAGTCCTTTGCAAAACAAACAGACGTCAAAATTATATAGGTCTCTACAACTACATATCCCTTTTTTTATCCACCAGGTGTCGCAGGAAAACGTTGCCACTCGTCAATATCGTGATATATGTCTACGGTGTTTGGTCAGAAAGACATAAGTCCATTTTTTGCGAAAATGAGTTGAGTTCAGTATTCAGTATTCAGTATTCAGTATTCAGACAAAAATTAATTTTTGATTTTTCTTATCAGCACAAGTTTCAGTTTACCGAATCCAAAGTTATTGAGTGGTCCTGAACACACAATTCAAGTATTTTAAAAATTGTATGTGATCAAATGGAACTTACTCCACATACGTTGTATTAACCCATCAGAAGCTTTAAGTTTTTCAAATTATAAGATAACCTGGTCAAAACAATATACTACTCAACTGTTGCTTTTTTCTTTTGGTTATGTGTTTCGCGCGTATCCTATGTACGTTCCTACGGGACGCCCTGTAGCCTAAACGGCTGGACCGATTTGGAAGAGAGATGTGTCATAATATTCGTATTCTTCCCCGAAGTGTCATAGACTAAAAAATTAAAATAACGAAAAATTTATTTAAAAAACCAAAAAAAATCTGACTGACTGTACAAAAAAAAAGAATTCAAAATATATGAGCAAAACGCATTTAAGTACCTATTACTACCTATTTGGCAGTCGGAGGGTACTCATACTCACACATATATTTGTAGGACTGTGTAGGTATATAGTCTCCAATTGCCAATTAGATAGGTATAGCTTGTCGTCTTGTTCATATATTTTTAATTCCTTTTTTTTACAGTCAGTCGGGTTTTTTGGTTATTTAAATTAATTTTTTTTTTATTGATTTTGTGTATTAAAATTGTTGCTTTCGCAAAATAATCATGAAGGTATTTTGCATATTCTTTCGCAGTTGACTTTCATATAAAAGGTCATTCAATAAGTCCGTAGGACAAGTAAGAAAAAAACAAAATTTTGCCAAAACTCGATTTTATTATTCAACATAGTTTCCTTCGAGGGCGATACAACGAGTATAGCGATTTTCTAACTTTTTGATACCACTTTTATAGTACGATGTCTCTTTCTCGTCAAAATAGGCCTCAGTTTCAGCAATTACTTCATCATTGGACTTAAATATCTTTCCAGCAAGCATTCTGGTGTGTATAAGTCAAGCCATATTTCATCCATTGTCACATATCGACGACAGAATTCGATTTTATTGCGGTTTAACAGCGCCAAACACTCCTCTGCAGCGATACCACTTTACTTCAATTGAAGTAGATTTACTTCAATTTTCGAAAAAAAAATTAAAATCTGCTCCCTACTGCAAATAAATTCTTTATAAATACTTCACTTTAGAAATCCCTTATTTAGTCCGCTTCAATTTTAATTAAAAAACCTTAAATCTACTTCCAAAAAAAAAATATTTAAAAAATGTTTGACATTTACAAGCCCAGATTCAAAAAAATAAATTGCATCAAACTTCACTTGAAACACCAAATTTTTTGAAGTTTATTATTGTTTTCCTTTCAATTTTCTGTCAAAGAGATGATACGTTTGGGTTGGTTTTGATTTCTGTCTGTTCCGAAAAGTAGTGCGGCGAAATACGTGAAAGAATAGTAAATAAATTACAAACGCGATGAAAAGATATTTTGAAGTAATCAAAAATGTGAATAAGGATTGGTACGCAAAATTATAATTTAATGAACATGTCGTTGTACTTATCATATATATTTTTTCAAAACAACTTGCAAAAAATAGTAAAAATTAAGTGAGGAGACCATTTAGGTAGACTTTATATTAATAAAAAAATATTTTGTAGATCTTAAAAAGTGGAATTAATATGGAATTAAATATATCATTTATGCCATTGGAATCTACTTCCCTTTTCTTGAATCTACTTCACTTTTTGGGTCAAATCTACTTCGGTTTATTTTTTTGAAGTGGTAACGCTGCTCCTCTGAAGCATCAATTCTTTGTTGATTTTGGTCGACTGTGAGCTCACGCGGCACCCACTTTGCACAGAGCTTTCGCATACCCAAATGTTCGTGTGAAACGGTAAAAACACTACCATCTGATATCTTTACAATGCCAGCTGAGCTAGCTCGTGCACCTTCAATTTGCGATCGTTCATTACCAATTTGTGGATTTTTTTTATGTTTTCTGGAATAATAGCCTCATTTGGGCGTCCACTACGCTCTGCATCATTTGCGCTGGTTCGACCGCGTTTAAATTCAGCAATGCACTTCTCTACCATTTTGCCTCGATGGAGCAGAGTCCGGATGTCTATCAAGCTATTGTTTGGTTTCCTCTGAATTTTTTTTTCATCAAAAAGCAATGCTTTATTAAAACTCAAAATTCACTTTTATCCATTTTTTTCAATAACAAAAGTTGCTATAACTGACAAAATGCTGTCAAATTTGTACACCTATCGTTTGAAGGCTAGTACTAAATAAAAATCATATGGAAAAAATTGTAGGATCTATGTATCATCCTATGGACTTTTTGAATGGACTAATACCTAATTACTAATTAAGAATTTCTATTTTATTTTTTTGTTTCAAGTATGTACTAGTCCTAATTTTCTTTTGTTTTTTTTTTTTTTGATAAACTTAAATTAATTGCTTTGGTATTTTTTTAAAACTTTTTATTAATTTCTTCCTTCAATTGAGAAGATAATCAAAATATCCTTGGATAAAATAACATAAATCCCCTTTTTACAATTCTTAAAAAATAATTAGTTAATTATTGTATATGTAATAATTTATATTATGTATTACTATTATTACATTGCAATATTACTTTAACATAAAAAACTGGATGTAGAAGAAATCTTTGAACTTTAAAACGCCCTTATCTAAAAAACTAAGACACAGTACGCCCTCGGTAAAAGCAGCACCTACAATTTTACCATTAGTGACTCAGTAATTGCAATTTTTCAAAAAACTGTGACTCGGTAAACGCATCCATTCCATCCATGCTGTTATTTCTTATTTTTGTTTCTTTTTTTAGTGATTGGGTTTACTGTAACTGGGCAGTTATTTTACAGCTACTTCTCTAAGAATTTTCAACACACTAGATCGTAAGTGCAAGGAGGGGAAAATGTTTCGTATTTCTTACCAGTGTGCATGTGATAATTGCTTTGTTTCGTGTAATAAAGAAATCATGGCTGAAATGGAAAAGGTTCCCAAGCTGTCTATTAAGCAGAAGGCTGAGATCTTAATCAAATTGAGTAACGGTGCATCAGTAAAATCGCTTTGTGAAACATACAAGTGCAACAAGTCAAGCTTTTGCAGAATAAAAAAGAAAAAAAAATTGCTTAACAAATTCGTATCTAATTCTGAGTGCGGACCGGGAAAGCGCGTAACTTTAAAAGCCTGCGAGTATTTAAGGATGGAAAAAGCCTTGTACAATTGGTTCCAGAGGCATCACCTTAAATTCTAATTCAAGGCACCTTTTTTTTGTAGTTCGGTTCAAGCAACAACCTCAATTAACGCAACTGCTCGAACCGAGGGCGTACTGTATAAGACTTTTGTCGTTTTGATCAAACCTGATTATAACTAATTATTATTTTCCCCGACGTCTTCTTTGAACAAATTCTGCATATCTATAAATCGGACAACAGACCTACTGAAGGGCTTAGTGCTAAAGTGATAAAGTTTTTTCCCATCAACTAAACTGGTTAAAGTTTGTCAATATTTCGCTTGCAGACCAATGTTTTTAGAGTATAATTGCTCAACTTAACAAATTTTTAAATATATTTGTTTTATAGAAGCTGCCACGCCTAGTTCAATACAGTTGCGCCCAAATTTTGCAAAGCGCTCGCTACACCCAGTATGCATCGATGTTTAAAACTTCGCAACAATTGCTGGCAGAAGTGTCGAGATATACCTAGGATTTTAAATACTTTTCTTTGTTTAGGGGCTGACATCAGTGATGGAACTTCTACCACTTAAGTGGTATTTCTACCACTTTTTACACTTTCGTAAATTCTACCAACCTGAACTCGAAATCTACCACCTTTTACTCATCGATATTCGCTAATAAAATTTATTTTCCATTATTGTATTACATTGAAAATTGTACCTATGTCTACTCGCATTACTTTTACCCTGAGAAGTTTTCTCTGAGAGCAAAAACTTTCAGTCCAGTACACCATTTACTGGGCTAATATTACATTATTTGACTGTATTTGTGCACCCTCGCACTTTTGCTATGTTTTGACTTTTTGTGTTTAATGATGAGTTGAATCTATGGCATTTTTTCTGTAGTTTTTTTTTTATATTGCTGCTATTATGGTGATTTGTGCATCCAAATTAAAGAAAGATTTGACGTTTTAGACGAAAAACGTGAGGTAATTAAATATTTAAATCCTAGAAATGACATTGCTGGAACAATACCAACAGTCACGCGTCTTATTAGGTATTTTACGCAAAACGCAACGAACATTGAACTGCTCAATGTTGAGTGGATGATGACATTGGGCCACAGTGGATTTTAATTCAAAATTTAAAAGATGGCATGGGACATTTTACATTCAAACACCTTTGTTCATCATACATGTTACAACTTTGTTGTTTCCCTCATAGTAGCGCAGCTGCTGAACATAAATTTTCACATCTAAAAAATATAAAAAAATGGGAAAAGAAACAAATTAAATACCGTAACTGTTCACAACATCTTAGCTTCCAAGGAACTTCTGGGGAACAGGGAAGATTTTGAGCCCCCGGAATCGTTGCTAAAATATGCATCAAAATATAAATTTACAGTTGCCATACGAAGCAATCATTTTGTTTGTTTTTAACGACAAATGTGATTTTTAAAAATAATTTAAATTAATAAAAAGAAATGACTGATTTATGTTTATTTTATGTCCCTTTTTTGGTGTTTTTTATTACTATTTAATTGGTATATTTAAATGAATTACTTACCATGGTAAACCACTTTTCTACCACCTTTTTTAAGGCTATGTTAAGGGCATCAATCGATTGCGACTTATTGAGATAGACCGGCGACTTCAGGGAACCGCACAAGAAAAAGGCTAGCAGGGCCATATCGCACGATCTTGGTGACCAATTTACGTCAGCTCTGGGAGATGTAACCATTGTTCATCATGGCGGCTGCAGTGTGGCACGAAGTCCTGTCTTGATGCTGGTACCACCTTTCGTCTACCTCCATACTGCTCAATTTGACCCAAATCGGTAGCGAGGCCTCTACTTTGTCATTAATAAAAAAGGGCGGACCAGAGACGCCGCGTCGCCGGCCCAAAATCCGCTCACCAAACAGTCCTCTTTTGTGTATGCATTGCCACTTTGCAAACCTGGTATGCCAACCCATACAAGGTTTGCAAGGCGGCATCGCCCCGTGTACAGCAATTTTGCTTGTTTATAAAGATGATTTTTCAGCCAAAATTGGGGTCTTCTCCCAAACGCTCCAAAGTCCAAAGCCCCAGTCAGCGAACAAAAGGCGTCGGCTGTGGTCATTAAGTTTAAACTACTGAGTCAGTTGTCAGTGGGATCATGCATACGGGTATAGGACGCAAAACTCAGCAAGTTGGAGTCTGTAAAAGCCCGACTTTCCCAATTAAGAAACCCTTTGCAAAGATTATCGTCTTACGTATGGTGCCTCCCTTAAATCCACGGTTGTCCGAAAGTTATTAGATAAACACCCCGCAAACGACAAACGTGTAAAACACTTAAAATGAGTTCTGGTCTTTCAAAATTTTGTAAAATTTACAACAAACATATAGGTATCTAAAAAAATGTGGAAGCCCGACCAGATGGAATCTTTATCGTTCCAGAGGCTTGATCGCTGCATGATTTCCAACTGCTGACAAACTCAATTTTCATTTCCACAAAATCACTTTCGATTGAAAATTAAAAAGAGTAAATCCCAAATTATCACAACTCTCACTCGTCGTGACATTCAAAAATGCTGCTGAAATCCCAAAAATGCAACCACAAAAAGAATTCACACTCGAATCCTATCGTTTGCGAATGAAGACGCCATTTCAAACGTAATTATGTTGATACAAATATTTCACTATGCAAAGTCATAACTACAGCTATAAACGGACCATTATTTTCGTTAGACTTTCATGGCGAAATTTCTTAACCGGCGGCCTTTTTGCGAATATCTTCACAAAGTGCAATATTCGCCTGCTGTTGCTTGCGGTGGCAAAATATCTTGAGAATCCTTGGCTTTTTTATTATGTTTTCGTTGAATTTTGTTGCCTCTGTTCGCTACTTTAAAATCGCCACCAACTGCATAGGATAATGCAGACCACAGCAAGATGTCTACTTGACATTTATTTTTCCTCTTTTTCAGTTTTTTCGCCTGAATTATCCTTAATGGCTTTCCAAGAGCAGGGGATACAAATTCGAGAGTTCTTTGCTGCCCATTTATCAACTTATGAGATGATTTAAACTTTTTTTTTTTTTCTCTCTCTCTCTTCTTGAGTTCAATCTGTTGCTCTTGGGCAGCTTTGTGGTAGTTTGTGGCAGCCGCTTTAAATTATACATTAGATAAAGTTCCTCTAGTATTACCTGTGGCTTAAAGCGGGAATCCATTAAAACTTCACTACAGCTGATTAAAAGAGTATTTGCATTTTAAAAGGGTTCCTAAACAATTCACCAATTAATCCGCTGCAATGCTGGCGGCCGACAAATTTCAACTTTGTTTCCTTGTATGCAGCTGTCAAAACTCAAAAACTGGGTGTTGAAAAATGCTAGTTTCGATTTAGGAAAAGCTAATATTAGCGAAAAATGATGACTAAAGCAGGTGGCAGCAGTTTTCCATTTAAAAATAAAAACAATGTTGGCGAAATAACGCAACCTTGTGGGAACCCTATGCCTCTGTCTTCAAACAAAGCTCAAGAATAAATGGAGTATTTGACTTGGTCAAAAGCCTGTTTTGTAAATTGGGACCGATGTTTAGTACATATCTACGTACTAATTTTTAGAAAACGTTGAAAAACCTTGTAAAATACTTAACCACTTCGGCGGGTTTTTTGAAAGCGGCGGAAAATTTAAAGAGCGAAAGTATAAACGAGCAGCTGAGATTTTTGTACCGTAATCAAAGCACTGTAATCCAACGTTCAGCACTCTTAATCAGATCCTTTATTTATCATTGACTGGGTATCTTCAACTTGCTTTAAAGTGTGGATGAAATATGACTTCCGACCGCAAGCTCCCCTTGCTTGCCAATTTCACTGAGAACAAAAAATGGGATCGCTTCCACAAAACTGCCATCAAATGTTCGACATTGCTTATGGGACCATACAATAAGTCCTGCTCCTTCTTTCCATTGCTCATTCAAACGGAAACTATTTTATTATTCTCCGATGTCCTGTCTCTACGCCGATGGTGCCAGGTTCGTCCAATTCTCCACCACATGTATGACCTCGCACATGTGTATGCTTCTATACATTTATTTGGTTTATTGGTCGCATGGGAATTGGCTCCCTTTTTCCATTACGATTTTGATTTAATTTGATTAGAGAATAGTGCGAATGGAAATATTATTAACTTAACTCGGTCAGTTGAGTAAATGAATTTATTGCCAGCAATCAAATAGCCGCACGGCATATCCGTATATGCGTGAGGTTAGAATTTTCGTATACAGGGTGGTTGGTATATTTATTGTAAAATTATGGATCGATACTCAGATTACGATTGTAAGTGTATGCAGGAAAATGTAACCGCTTGTCGGCATCGAAATCAAAAATTTCTTATATTATGACGTGGTCATTGATTAGATACATTGTGACGTAACTGCCGATAGTGGCGGAATATTCGACCCAAAACAATGTCACTCATATGTTTGCCAACTTATCTGGACATAAACTCGAAATGATTGGTTAAAATATATATTTTAGGATCTTCATCAAAGTGGGCCTTATGAAAAACTTTCTTTTACTACAGACATGGGTACACAGGGCCGGATTTAGGGGAGGGCTAGAGCCAATAGAGAATTCGAAAAAAAAAACACTAGCAGGCAACTTTCCCTTTGATATTCTTGTTTTTTGAGTATCTTCTTTCTTTCTTTCTTTCTTTCTTTCTTTCTAATAAGGGTCCGCCAAATAACTTTTTTTTTTTTGAAAATGCTATAAAAAAAAACTACTGAATATTTTCTCAAATTTCTTTTTTTATTTGAAAGTACAATCCTTCCGGTTAATAATGGAAAATAATTTCATTCAAATGGCTGCCTCGGCTGGCCATGCAGTAGCCTACACGATCGGTCCAATTTTTAAGCACATTATCGATTGTGTGCAGCTGTATTTCACCAATGGCTTCACGAATATTGTCCTTTAAAGCGTCAATTCTCTCTGGCGAAAGCGAAAGCGCATTGGATGGTCATTTGGCTTCAACTCCTGAACCAATTGGACTTTGTATGGCGTCATACCAAGGTCTTTATGCAAAATTCAAAAGTCAAATTTATAAAAAAAAAATTTGTTATAAACCTATTATAAATTTGATTTTTTGAACAAATTTTTTTTTGATTATTTTTTTATGGTGTGGCATTAATAAATACATACAGTCCTTAATTTTCACCATCCTACCACTAGCCCATACTTTTTAATAGCATTTTATATTTTTTAGCCCCGATCGATAGCTAATCAATTAACACTTGATCAACTATCCCCGTCTACCAGTGTCACTCCGTACCCCGTAAACAGCACGGGGTAGGAATGGGAGCGTTGTCCTGTCCCTCTTGCAATAAGCTGTATCTCACTTCTTACACAGTTTTCGGGAAAATTTTGGCCATTATTATTCTTTGTACATCGATCGCAGTAGTGACGTTTACAATTAGCATTTTATAATCTAATTGACAGCTCAAATGACCGACAATGACAACAAGTACATCGAGCATTTACTACATCCGCTTCGTTCCTGCGTCTCGCATTCGATTATGAGCCAGATACTGAATATTCCGCTCATGCGAAAGTGCTGATTGGTGTTATGGACAAAGAGTGTCCCCATTGCCATGCGTTAAATTCAAACATGAGGCAGCTGGCATGTTTTGCGCACCAGGAAAAGTGCATTTACCATAAATTGAGACACCACCAGAACCATTGAACGGCTTGCTCGTCGGCACGAATCCATATTCAAACCTGTTCCTGAAGTGCATTCGCAGATTCAATTCAAATGACATCGGGGCACCAGAAATAGTTCACAATACTGCGGCAAACGGTCAAAAATTCAATTCAACGTTCAAAATTAAAGGCCAAGTATGCCACAAAGTGAGCTCATTGCTGCCAATTCCAAACGAACCACATAAATTTTTTAAAATCTACTTCATGGGCGGCGAGGACATCAATCGTGTGGACCAGTGTTGTATGTCATTGAGATGGTTTTTCCCACGGGAAGCTAATTTTTTCCCATTTTTCCCTCTTGGACGTAGTCAAAATTCCCACAAATTTCCCACTTGGTTAATTTAAGAAAAAAACTGTGTTTTTTTAATATTTTTATTAACAAAAAAAAAACAAGAGGACAAAAAAATATTCTATATTAAGGAATTTATTTATTTATTTCAGAAATAATTTACAAAAATCAATTAAAAAATTATTTATTATTAAGGCTTCAGGGCATCGAGACCATTTGAAGCCGTTTTTAGAATTGAATAATTAGATAAAAAGGGTGATTTTTTAGCTGGTTTGGTTTTGGCAACACTGGTTTTGACAGCTGACGTGTGTTTAGTACCTTGTGTCACTGTCAAACAGCTTCAGTTTGGTTTGCAATTTAACCATGGATCGTCTTACAAATGAACAACGCTTGCAAATTATTGAATTTTACTATCAAAATTCGTGCTCGGTTCGAAATGTTCATCGCGCGCTGCTTCCATTTTATGATCGGCATTCTCGACCTTCTGAGCAGTCTATTCGGAAGATTGTGACCAAATTTCGCACCAAATTTACTTTGTTGGACATTAAACCACCAACACGTTTACGTACTGTGCGTAGTGAAGAAAATATTGCGGCCGTATCAGCTAGTGTGACAGAAGACCGCGAAATGTCGATTCGGCGCCGTTCCCAGCAGTTAGGCCTTTGTTACAGCACTACGTGGAAAATTTTGCGGAAGGATTTGGGCGTAAAGCCTTTTAAGATACAGCTGGTGCAAGAACTAAAGCCAGCCGACCTACCACAACGCCGAATTTTTGGTAAATGGGCTCTTGGAAAGCTGGCCGAGGATCCGCTTTTTTATCGAAAAATTGTGTTCAGCGATGAGGCTCATTTTTGGTTGAATGGGTACGTAAATAAGCAAAATTGCCGCATTTGGAGTGAAGATCAGCCAGAAGCATTGCAACAGCTACCAATGCATCCCGAAAAAGCCACTGTTTGGTGCGGTTTATGGGCCGGCGGCATTATTGGGCCGTATTTCTTCAAAGATGATGCGAATCGCAGCGTTACTGTCAATGGTGAACGCTACCGAGCGATGATAACAAACTTTTGTTTGCCCGAAATGGAAGTTCTTGACTTGCATGATATGTGGTTTCAACAAGACGGTGCCACATGCCACACAGCACGCGAAACAATGGCGCAATTGCGAGGCGAGTTTGGTGAACAGTTAATTTCACGTTTCGGGCCGGTCAATTGGCCGCCTAGATCGTGCGATTTGACACCATTAGATTATTTTTTGTGGGGGTATGCCAAGGCTAATGTGTATAGGGACAAGCCCGCTTCGATTGACGCACTGGAAGCCAACATCCATGCATTCATTCGTGAGATACCGGCCGATATGTGTGAAAGAGTATGCCAAAATTGGACTCAGCGGATGGGCTACCTGAGACGCAGCCGCGGTCAACATTTGCATGAAATTATCTTTAAACATTAAATTGCAAGGTTCCAACTATCGATTCAAATAAATATTTCATTCATTTTTTCGAATTTTTTGTGTTTTTTTTTTAAAAAAAATTCTAAACCTCTTAAAAAATCACCCTTTACAAAGAGGGAGAGAAAAATAAGATAATTCTACAGAAATAAATTTAAATGTCATTAAATTTATGATGAAGTGATGTGGCTTATTTGATTTTATTTGGATTTAATAATTCTGCCAGTTGTTGTTCAAAGTTGGGCTCAAGGTCATCATCTTTAATTATTTTAGATGCAGGACAGGTAAGAAAAAAAAGCCAGACTGATAAGTCCACATTACAAAAAGCACATTTCTCTGCATCCTCTTTGGTGTAGTAGTGTCTACTGCTGAAAAGCGTTTTCCCTATTAAGGAATTTAATTGGAAGAATAAGATAAACAGTGATTTCATTACTAGATATACACACGTAAAAAATCACAGTGGTACAATTCATGAAAAAAAAAAAAAAAAAACAGCTATAATTCATTATACATAATATAATTCATTATACATAATATTATAGTTTGTGTATAGCGCAAATAATCTCTATAATGAGAATCTTTGCGACAATGAATAAAAACAGCAACTCAGTTGAAAACATACGCAATGAAAATACCGGTGGAAGTTAGATGGAGAAGTTCAAAATGTGTATGAAAGAGAAACCAAAAATGTGATACTCTTAGCCTCTTACCTGTTTTGTAATTTGTAGTAGATTTATTTCATAACAAGTCATTTAGATAGGCTTGCTTGTGAACACAGAATAAGGTAGTAGAAATATGATATTAGGTGAAATTGACAAAATTTCCCACAAAATCTTACCGTAATCTTATTTTTCCCTTTTTCCCACGGGACGGTTTCTTACCATCGAAATTCCCACGAAAATGTAAATTTCCCACGAGTTATCAACACTGGATGGACCGTCAACACACTCCGGGCTGGGAACCATGGGACCATTTTTCCTTCACGTATTTGCTCCATATCGACGTGGAATATATCCTCAACGGCGAATAAGTTGTATCCACTGTCGTCGTACTTGAAATAACCAACAAAGGACACAACTTTTAATATTACACTTTAGATTTATACATACGTTCTATTTTATAGATGACATTCGATAATTTTTATGGATCGTTACGACATTCAAAAAACACACTTACAATATACTTTCGTTATTTTTTATTTAACAAGCAAAATATTCACTAGAATATGGCAAAACAACGTTTGCCGGGTCAGCTAATATTTATGTATATATGTTACAAGAATTTACTTGGTTTATAGATAAATAATTATTTATTGAACAACTCAACTGAAAAAAATGTGCATTTTATCATTTTATTAGGAAAATAATTACGGGTCAGGGGGTCTCCACTCCTTTGTTGACCTAGGGCGCCCAGACCTCCAAATCCGGCCCTGTGGGTAAACCTGGTACATGGAACTTAACCAAAAAGTCCATCCTTTGCCTCAATAACTTTTTCAATTTCTTATATCTATTAATATCGAGAGAAATTAATAATAAACAGGTTGGTTGAGTTTCTCTTCACTTGCGCGTGCTCCTAAGGCGAGGTCCTTCTCCCCTGCGTTCTACCTCTGTATTGAGTCGAAGACAAAACCCTTGCCCTTTCAACTCTATTTTGGTTTGACAAAATTTCTTCGAATTTTACTGCATAAATAACTTATAATCTGGAAACAACTCCTCGATTGTTACCAGGTTACCACCGTTCATCAGGAGTACCAACCTACACCCAAATTCGATATCCGTAATTCCCCAAAATATTAATCCAGACATTTAAACATCAAGAGAATCAATGTTTGATTCGACCATATACCGCGTATTAATCGACAAATTGAAGACCGCGAACAAAAAAGGATTCTCAATCAAACCATGAATCCACACACTAGCTAAGGTAAGGTATTCTCAAATCTAACAGAAAAAAAAAAAAACTGTTATTGACCGACTGATGGATGTGTATAGGATGGCTGATCAGATGTGTGCTCGAAAAATTTACATAGGAAAATATTGAATTGAGGAAGGGGATCTTCATAAAATTGTAGTGGCAATTGGTATCGAATTCCTCAAAAAAGAAATATCACGATTGGAAAGGCAGGCAACACAAAGCTGCATAGTGGAAAATGGAAATCCTTCGCATGGAGTGCACTCATGAATATTCAAAATTGTTAAAAATCTCAACGTGTCCGCCAACAACACCAAAATCAATGCTATGGCAATATTTGTGTTTGTTTTTGCGAAAGCCACGGACAGTGAAATGTGATATTTGAATTTACATTTTTTTTTTCCCATGTTTGTTATGATATTTAGGAATGTTTTCCTGTTGTTTGTTGAGGTTTAGATCTAAAGAATGGAAAATGGTAATGTATGTTAAAAGCACTCTGTGAATTTTTTTATTTGTCAATAAAAAACAGAAGACTAGTGGCGGACTCCTTCTTATACTTGTGGGATCCCAGAGAGCAAACACGGCGATTCGCTTTTCGTTTGCTTCGGTATCCCCGGAAAGGCTTTCGTTTGTGGACGAATTTATCGTCGGCTTACAAGCAAAACTGGCTATCTGCAAAAACGTAGTTCGTGGGAAAACGCAAAACAGTTTTTTTGTTTTCTTTAAATCTTTGTAACTTAATGAAAATACAAGGTGGCGCAAAAATAACCTTCCGATGTTTTTTGGCTGTAATTTAAAAAAAAAAAAATGAAAAACTTTGATTCTTCTTGTGGATTATTTTTATTTGGTCTTTTGATTTTTTTTACATCAAGTCGAGAATATGATGTCATGTAAATGGCCGCCGCCACAGTTGATTGTCATTTGAGCCCTTTTTATGGCATTTTCCATCCCTTTGGCCAAAACTTCCGGCGATAGGTCCTCACATTCTTGACGGATATTGTCTTTAAGAGCTGCAAGAGTCTGAGGCTTGTTGACATAAACCCGCGACTTCAAAAAGCCCCACAAAAAGAAGTCTGGAGCGGTCAAATCAGGCGATCTTGCTGGCCAGTGCAAATCGCCAAAACGGGAGATTAGGCGCCCGGGAAATGCATCCTTCAGCATATCGGTTGTGGCACGTGCAGTGTGTGCCGTTGCACCGTCCTGTTGGAACCACATGTTTTCCAATCCCAATTCATCAAGTTGCGGCAAAAAGAACTCGTTGATCATTGCTCTGTAGCGCTCACCATTCACAGTAACCGTTTGGCCCGCGACGTCTTCGAAGAAAAAAGGTCCGATGACTCCTCCAGCGAAAACAGCACACCATACAGTGACTTTGAGCGGGTGTAATGGCTCTTCGTGGGTTACACGCGGATTTTCAGTGCCCCAGAAGCGTAAATTTTGCTTATTTACGTACCCGCTAAGATGGAAATGGGCCTCATCACTCATGATTATTTTTGATGAAAAATCATCTTCCTCTTGGTGGTGATTAAGGATGGCTTGAGCTTGAGCGTTCTGGAGCAGTATAGCGTAACATTGTTTATTAACGTGTATTTCGCATGTGTTTACTACACAAATGTCAAAACAGAACTGACATTAGGCGCCAATCGCAAAATGTATAGCATTTTCTGATAGGAGGATTACTTTTGCGCCACCTTGTAAATGCGATTCTCTTTAATTTTTTTGAATACTGTTCGAGATTCACTCTGTATATTATTTCGTTTTTGTATATTACATAATTATATCATTACATTTATTGTTCCTTTGCCTTTCATTACATAGTTACCCTATTTGTACCATAGTTTTTCTTTATTTAAACTTACATTACTGTTTCTTGCTCACTCTCTTAAATTTTACTCATACCTCCTATGTAGTAATTTGTAATTTCTTCTCATTTTGACCGTCGACGAGCAAAGTATTCATCCGTAAGAGGTAACAAAATAAAATTGTAAACCGTTGGATATAATCGAGTTTTCCTATCTACCCGCTGGAATATTAACAAATTGGTTTCTTTTTTTATTTTTTTTGTTTTCTTTATGCATCAATCGGAAACAAATACTATTATCTAAAATATGCAAAATATAATTATTTAGCTGAAATACAAAAAAAAATATTTAGAGCTATTGTTTTGTTAAAAACAACAGATAGTCAATTTTTCCTGAAATTAAGTTTGGGGTAAGTGGCACACTTGGCTCATAACATAGACAGTTACTCTCCATATGAAAACTATAATACAAAATGGAAAAAAAGCTAAATTTGTATTTTTTATTAAGAATTAAACAGAATATATTCATAATTTTGGATTCATTAAAAAGGGTACTAGGTATTTAAAGAAAAAAGTTTTATTCTTTGAAGTCGGATTCTGTCTCAGAACCTTCTGCTGCTTCTTGATGGAAATCCGTCTTTGCAGAAGAAGGTAAAGTTTTGTACCAAGAATGGTAAATTTCGGGTATGTCTCCAGTTGTTCACAGCTTTACTAAGTCCTTTTTTTTTTAGGCAGAAATTGGGATTTGGTCTGTATATAAAGCGGTAAGAGTGTCTGGTAGATTATACGGTCTTAATTGTCGGGAAGCAGTTGTTTTTAATGTCTTGAAGTGTTCACCATAATTGTATTTGAATTTGATTACACCCGGCTGCATTTTCTCGTATCGCATGCATTTTAGTTTTAGCCATTGAAATCTGTTACCTTCTTCATCAATGCAACGATTTTTAATCAATTTTTTAGCTAATTCTTTTAAGTTTTTCATGTCCCCGTACAAGAGTTCTGTGACTTCATAAGGTGGCACTTGTTTTTTCCCTTTCTTTGAATGTGCCATTTTGAAAACATTTATCCAGTCGTGTAGGGTAAATACTTCGACAAATTTTTTGGCAGATTCAATTGCGCTATGCATGGAATCTACTTCCATATGGGAATGTCCAGATTCTAAAAACTTATGTTTTACAACGTCCAAATGCGTGTTTTTAACAACAAAGAGAAATAATGCTGCAATATATTGATTTCTGTTCTGACCAGAGCAGGTATCTGAGAATAACGATACTTCTTTAACAATGCTGGGTATGGAGCTGATCCACCTTAAAAATGCTGAACCGATTTCCGAGCTCCCGCGTTGTCCGTTAATCTCAGTCCATATAAAACAGTGACCTTTGTTGGGAGAAGCGGCTTCATAGACAGTCAAGTTATAGGCACATAACTTTCTGCTGTAATACATTGGAGAAACGTCACTTGATGGAATCTGCAAGACACTTTGAAGAAAGTAAAAGCTTTCTATGTGGACTTTTATTTCATCAAGAACTTTTTTTGGAGTTTTATTTGAAGGAGTTCTATTACCACGTTGGTCAGCTTTTATAAAAGTGCCAAACTCACTTCTCCCGGACATGGCAGAGTCATGGCTTATGCAAAGAGTTTTTAAAAAGAACTTCTTACATACCGGTTTTTTTCACCTGAGTTAGAAAAAAATAAGTTCTGCTGTATTCCTTCTTCTTTATTTCAGTGTTTGTTGTTCGACGGTTATAGCTCATATTCCAATACTCCCTACACAGTTTACTCCGCATGATGTCAGTAAAAATTGCAGTACATTTAAACTTGTAATTACTGCAATTTATGGGTTTTGGAATTTTCGGTTCTCTGTCATTGCCAGATGTTTTATATTGAAATCCACGACTCCTCTTTTCTTTATTAACCTTTCGTTTCCATGGCCTAATCTTTCTTTCTTTCCACCGCTTTAAACAATCTCTTTCGGAAGCAACTGTACTTTTCCCGTCAGATTCATAGCTGCTCCTCCTAATGTTGGGGTCAGGAGGTAAATATTTAGTTTTCATTGCTGGAATCTGAAAAATACCAATCATCTTCACTTTCGCCTAGTGGCGTTAAAGTAGAGCGCATTGGTTCGATTGGAATACATTTATCTAGTTGACAGGAGAAATTTAAGTCAGCGATAATTTCAGACCTTTTTATTTTCGCCTGTTGATCTCACCTTTATCTAAAGTCTTTTGTGCATTTTTGGCTAATTCCACAAGTAATTTACCTCTGGACAACATTATATTGCGGCGAAAGAGATCACAAAAATTATTTCAAAGTTATTGCACTAGCCACAACCTCAAAAAGGGGAAGCACACTTGTGCAAGTTTATTACTGCGTAATTACGGTACCTACTAAAAAAGGGATTTTTTTCTGGTAAAATTGACTATCTGAAGTTGGTCAGTTCTTCCTGAATTTCTTGTGCATGAAAGCAGCTAGTCAACCAACAATTTTAAATGCTTTGCATATTTCTAGGAAAAATATCAGATAGGCAGTTTTGGTAGAATTTTCTACTTGCTTTTCTATTAGGTATACTTACCATCAATAACACAAAATTGAATTTTTGGCAGTTGGTCAGTTTTGCTTGTAAGCCGACGTTATATGTTTTATTTTAAAGGGTTTATGTGGCGTCGGATGGAAGAATCGCTGACGATTCGCCAGAACCCAAGCGGAAGAAGCAAATGCGAACATCTAAAGTTCTTTTGCACCAATAAGAACCCCCGTTCCTACGATTCAAACAAGTCCTGCCCAATTCACTGAGCTGCATCGCATTATTCCTTGATTTCGGTGACAATCTTAAATTTACCTCTTATACAGTCCTTATGGCAAAATTAAAGCCTTGCATTGCCCTACATCAGCAAAGAAATGCCAAATGATTGGATTAACTTTCGTCACCAGGCGCACAGGAATATCAAAGTTATGTGAGTCTTATGCGAGCCAAGGACACTCACGGAAAAAGTCCCACATCAATAAAGGATGCGGTTGAGCTATGGAATTTTTAATCAGACATTTTTGTCATTAATTTTACCTAAAATACCAAGAAGCACACCATGCGAGCTTGTGCGACTGCCAGACGTCGGAACGGAAATGGCGACGAATTTGTATTCGCCGTCCGTTGTACTCTTGGTGACAATTTCATTTAATGTTCCTTTTTATCAGGGAATGTGAGCAACAATTCCATAGAGTGGAGGACTATTGAATTGATTAATGGTTCAGATCGTCATTGAGAAGAAAAAAAAAGGAAGCAAAATTGGAAATTGGTACCATTGCGAGTAGCAGAGGTTTCCATATGTCTGCAAAAGTCAACATACTTGTACTACCCCAGCTTCTTGTAAAGTTGTTAAACCAATTTCCGCCAAACAGTAATTATGCTCCCCTCTGTTACACAAGTACATTATCCGACAGAAAAAAATTAGAAAGCAAACGCGAAAAAAGTATTAAAATAATGAGTTCTTGTAATTACATTTGTTTCGTCCTCGGACTAAGTACTCCCTTCGAGGACAAGTCACAAACTTACTCGTTTGAGAAAGTCGAAGAAGCTCCTGCCCACCCAACCAATTCAAAGAATATTGTTTTTCTTTCGTTTTTCTTTTCACATTTTCAATAATTTTTATCGTGTTGTCGTTTTCCACGTCGACAATTTCATAAATGCAGATGGCCTGCTCTCTGGCTGTCGTTACCAATTTGACTTCTGTACCGCAGCGCTGCGATGATGATGATGACGTACGCGTGGATACACGACCGTATCCACGTTGGAAACTCATTAAAACTTTTTACAGGCCATTTAAAAAGCAATTTGAATTTTGTACCAAACAACAACGCCTCAACTTGGACAGAGCACCACGGAAAAAAATAACAAAAAAACCAAAAACAATAACAAATTTAACATTTTCCTATGAATTTTATTTGGATTTTAATTTTGTATTTGGAATTTCTAGCTGAATAGGAATGGATTCCCCTACCGAAGAAGGAATGAATGATGATAGGGATAGCCATCTGTAGATGCATAATGAAAATAAATTTAATTTTCCACTTGACAATGGCAGATATAATTGTTTCTGTCACTGAAACAAAGAGCAGTGTTTTTTTTTTCGGATAGTTTGAAAAATTCAAATATTAATTACTGAGAAGATTATTCATTATACTAACGAGAGGCCATTAGCCTGGCACAAATTATATCGAAAAGCGGTTTTTGAAAATAGCTGCCCAGAAGGTAATAGATTTGATGTTGATTCTAAATGTTTTACATAAAAATGCACGTGGTGGCGTATAATGAAAGATTAAGGGTGTGTTTTTGAATTCAACATTTTTCGACATAAATTCGTTGATCTAAATTTTCATAGTGACGTATTCAAATGTTAATCATGAATACCTGCAACTTATATAAAGGGTGATTTTTTAGCTGGTTTGGTTTTGGCAACACAGGTTTTGACAGCTGACGTGTGTTTAGTACCTTGTGTCACTGTCAAACAGCTTCAGTTTGGTTTGCAATTTAACCATGGATCGTCTTACAAATGAACAACGCTTGCAAATTATTGAATTTTACTATCAAAATTCGTGCTCGGTTCGAAATGTTCATCGCGCGCTGCTTCCATTTTATGATCGGCATTCTCGACCTTCTGAGCAGTCTATTCGGAAGATTGTGACCAAATTTCGCACCAAATTTACTTTGTTGGACATTAAACCACCAACACGTTTACGTACTGTGCGTAGTGAAGCAAATATTGCGGCCGTATCAGCTAGTGTGACAGAAGACCGCGAAATGTCGATTCGGCGCCGTTCCCAGCAGTTAGGCCTTTGTTACAGCACTACGTGGAAAATTTTGCGGAAGGATTTGGGCGTAAAGCCTTTTAAGATACAGCTGGTGCAAGAACTAAAGCCAGCCGACCTACCACAACGCCGAATTTTTGGTGAATGGGCTCTTGGAAAGCTGGCCGAGGATCCGCTTTTTTATCGAAAAATTGTGTTCAGCGATGAGGCTCATTTTTGGTTGAATGGGTACGTAAATAAGCAAAATTGCCGCATTTGGAGTGAAGATCAGCCAGAAGCATTGCAACAGCTACCAATGCATCCCGAAAAAGCCACTGTTTGGTGCGGTTTATGGGCCGGCGGCATTATTGGGCCATATTTCTTCAAAGATGATGCGAATCGCAGCGTTACTGTCAATGGTGAACGCTACCGAGCGATGATAACAAACTTTTTTTTGCCCGAAATGGAAGTTCTTGACTTGCATGATATGTGGTTTCAACAAGACGGTTCCACATGCCACACAGCACGCGAAACAATGGCGCAATTGCGAGGCGAGTTTGGTGAACAGTTAATTTCACGTTTCGGGCCGGTCAATTGGCCGCCTAGATCGTGCGATTTGACACCATTAGATTATTTTTTGTGGGGTTATGCCAAGGCTAATGTGTATAGGGACAAGCCCGCTTCGATTGACGCACTGGAAGCCAACATCCATGCATTCATTCGTGAGATACCGGCCGATATGTGTGAAAGAGTATGCCAAAATTGGACTCAGCGGATGGGCTACCTGAAACGCAGCCGCGGTCAACATTTGCATGAAATTATCTTTAAACATTAAATTGCAAGGTTCAAACTATCGATTCAAATAAATATTTCATTCATTTTTTCGAATTTTTTGTGTTTTTTTTTTTAAAAAAGTTCTAAACCTCTTAAAAAATCACCCTTTACAAAAGGGCGTATTTTTTCGATATCCAGATGTCGCTTTTTTGCGTGTAATTATGGGTTCCCACGAAACGTAACATTTTTCCAAGCCTCTGAGGTTTCGCCATACATTTTTGAGGTTTCGAAACCTCGGGTTTTCGGCGAAACCTCTTTGAAACCCCTCTGAGTTCATGCGTCCGTGAGAGGTTATCAAACCGAACAAGCCTAAAGCGTGAACTTTGGTTTATTTTGTGTTCATTTGTGGATGTCAAAATATTAAACGCCAAAACAATTGTGACAAGAAGGGGTTGAAACAGTGATACCAGACCATAGACTAACCAAACTAGACAGCCAACTGAGAGCAGAAACGGTATATTTGCCCACAAGCTAAGCTGCCTGCCCTACAATAGATTGCATAAGTATTCCTAACTGTACAAATAAAAGGAGCGCCATTGCTGCCGCACGCATACTTATACAATCTGCTGCTGGGACTTCATGTCCATCGGGCGTCCATTTTCTGGTGGGATTTCAAGTGTGAGCGACTGTGTTCGGCATATTTTGTGCCCATTAATTACACGGCGTTCACATCACAGTTGAATTTAATGTCGTTTTCGATTTGACTTTTCAGATTTTGATCTGAGATTTCAGATTTTTGCTGCCAAATCGAACATAAAATCCGAATTTTATTGGTTCTTGTGTGTATTGAGTACGCCGCAAAAATATTTGTTTTCACTTGCACTGGAAATACATTCCAATTGGTTTTTACACATTTATAACAACGCATTTCGAAATAATTTAATATAAAGAATCGTTTCCATACTCGAAAAATGAATAATTCAATTAAAAAAGCAATCCTTTCAACGATAAAAAATTCGTTACCGGCATCTGTGTGTCACACACATTGGTATTAGTGAAAATATGTGCGAAATCTGAGAAAAAATCGAAATTTCTCAAAAGAGTGTCAGATCAAAAATAAGATTGATTTTTTTGGCAAATCAAACATTAAAAGCCATCTTTATCAAAAAAAAATATTTTTTCTCAAAAAAATTGATATTTTTGAAAAAAACGAAAACGATATAAGAGTTTATAAAGTTTATGAACTTTTAAAATGAACTAACACGTTTTTCTTTTACTTTTGTTAAGAGATTTTGTAACTTGAAGCTTTTTTTTATATTTAAAAAAACACACTTTTTTTGTTGATTTTAATGCTTCAAATTTTGAAATCATACTGAAACAAAATGTTTTAGCACCGTTTAGGGAAAAAAAATTGTTTTTATGTAGTGGCGAAAAATATTTTTTAGTTCTAGCATAAATTAAAATCTGTACGTAAAATTATTGTTCATTGTTCATATCAAGTATGCATTTGTTTAATTCGAAAAATTAATTCGATACTTTTTTTTGCATATAATGTTGCTGTCAAATTTGTATGCATTATTTGGCTTTTTATGGTAAAGGCCATAATACAAAAATTCTCGTAGATCGTATAATATTTATGTGAAATACTCGGAACAATAAAAAAATGTCTTGATCACTTTTTTGTATCCCAAAAGCAGAACGAGTGCACTTTTTTTTGTCAATTAATAATTTATATTGTCTTTTTGTTAGGAGTTCAATCACTTTTTTTTACTTTGCGATACTAATACTTTTTTTTTTAAATATGAATAGCATTTGCATTTTTACTGTTCCTAAGGAACATTATTCAATACTGGTCAGTGTTATTTAACGACAGAATTTCCAATCATATTTTGATTTTGTACAAATAATGGTATGAAAAAACGAAGGTGTTAAAAAACGTTCAAAAACGGCACAAAAAACGTAACATCGTGACCATCGTGACGAAGACCACAAGAAAATATGTGTCAAAAAATTTCTAAAAAAAAACCATCGAAAATCTAAAAAAAAACTGTGTCCCAAGCAACATATATCTAAAAGCCAGAAAAACTCGCCGAAAAGAAGTGAAAAACAACAAAAATAGGTCAAAAACGCAAAAGCGCGTCAAAATTGTTGATTTTGCACAGACGAATAGATCGAGAATATCTACGTGGTTTCTTTAAAGATTTGCCGAAGAGTGAAGAAAATTTGCCAAAGCTTGATTGTGTCATTATTGGCGAAATGTTTAAAATGTTGAGACAATAAACGAACCCGACAGATAAACGACCAGATAAAAACGCTAACTATGTTCCTAGTAATTTCAGAAAACTAATGCTCTTTGCATCCCATCTTCTAATTCTTTCTCTATCCCATCTATGCGTCGCAGATTCTGGGATTGCTATCCCATTTAATTCTGTAATTTTTAGTAGAGTATGTAGGTATTTAATTTAGTAAGGCGTATACTTGCATTTACGGTCAATCGGCCATTGAAATCAAGAACAGGATAAACACTGAAGTAACAGCAGTTTGTGTTGAATTACCAAGCGAGGGGTCCCAGGTTCGAATCCCGAAAAAACCCAAATTCCAACTTATGATTTTTGTTCCGCTGCGCCACATCTCGCGAACGTCTGACAAACATCCGATAGTATAACTGTCATGAATGAGCTTCTCAATTAGCATTTTGGACCCGGCATAAAATTGTAGATCCCTTCCATTCGTCCCAAAAATGAAAAACTCACACGGAACGAATGGTTGTGATAAGCTAGGCCTAGGGTCCCTACAGACCTGTTGCGCCAACTATTTATTTATTTATTTTTTTAACAGCAGTTCTCAGGTTTTTTATTAGCATTTGTGTATTGCATTGAGGAACCTACCTCGAGAAAATACTTTACGTAAGTGAGCCATCCATATAGTGACCCGTTCCCCGTAAAAATAGGTTCGAGGTTCGAGCCTATGCTGCTATGGATTGAATGTCTGTATGGTAAATACACTTATAACTTTTAAATTTCCACGTGAGTCAAAAGACACCGTCCATAAATATATTTAACTCAACAGGTGCCTAGGATTGTTCACAATATGGAAATAATATCCTTCGTGCCGTCTGCAAATCGAGACATCTCTATTCAAAATCTCAGACGATATCGCCGGAATTTATTTCCAAATCGTGTTTGCGATGCTGAAAAGAGTTTTAAAACCGACCAACCGCAGATAATGTTGGACATTGTCCCGTACGTGATGTGAATGTTTTCACTAATAATCTACACACCCACTACTGCCGAAGTCTATTGCAATCGATAAAGGTAGGTATTTACTTAGAAAAGGGAGCTCTTAAATTTCCCTGCGTACTCGTACTTTAAACAATAAACTAAGTCGGAACAGCAGGTGTAACATTTTTTATTTAATTTTTTTATAATTGTTCTTTATTTCAATGAAAAGAATATACAAGCTTAGTACTTACAGAATTTGCATAAGTATTGAATGGCTTTGGATTTTGGATTTTGGTAATTTGGATTTAAAAACTCTAGGAACAAAATGATAGACATTGACTCTATTGTTGTATTCCTCCTGAACTCTTGCAGATCAAAATCCAACTCTTTGAAAAATGATTTAACCCTTATAAAAGTACAAATGTCGTATAGGAAACAGATCAAGGTGTTACTGTTCCAAGTACTAGACTTGCACTTTCACTTTTTCTCGTTTGTGAAGATAGGGTGTTATATAACAGGTTGATTTGCTTTGTACAGTTCTCGGTTATTGTAAGTTCCACTGGTTACTGTTCCCGAATGGGAGATTTGCACTGTTTCGAATGTGTAAAGGTGATTTTAAATGAAAGATTTATTTGTTTTCTTTGCTTGTATATTTGTATTTCGTTTTGGGTGAAACTTTTTCAAACACACTTTTTACGATTTAGATGCACCTGTCGGTAGCGCGTCTCGAAACGAACTCTATCTTCAAAATTGCTGCTCTGCCTTCGAACATGAAATTTGTCTGGCATCTGGCATATCTTTTAAGAAGATATGCGACACCCTTGGGAGCGCTGGCAGTGACCAGGTCACATATGTAATTGGAATTGGTAGATAAAGAGTAGATACGATATAAGAGTATTTTGTTATTGCGTTTGAATGGAAGATTGGATAGGTTATTAAGAAATAGGAGTTTTGCGCATGCAACAAATTGGTATAGACACGATATAAGATTATTGTAATATTTCGTTTGAATTTAAGATAGGATAGGTTACTTAGAAATATGAGTTATGCGAATGCAACGAAGGTTAGTGAATAAAGCAAAACTAGGTGTTCTACGGTTGCTTATAACGCGAAGTGATTTCCATATTAAATCCTAGATTGCACTAGGCCACTCACTATAAGCAGGTTCCAAGACTGATTGAGGGCAGTAAAAACTAAGGTGGTATACCCCTGTCTGACAACTTTTTTCACACTCAACTGTCATTTGAAGTGTAATAATATTAGTTGAATGTTTGCCATTTACGATAATTGATCGCTTCACAATCGAACAACGCGTTAAAATTATTAAAACTTACTACAAAAGTGGTGATTCAAACGTATAGCCACTTTTCGCGCATTAAGCGATGATTATGGTCGTCATAACCGGCCGAGCAATCAAAATTGTGAAGAAATTTGATGAGAGTGGAAGCGTCACTGACGTCGCAAGGCGATAGTTCGGACTTTACTCCTATCGGAGTAGATCTACTTCGCTTTTCGCAACATCTCTTAAATCTACTTCGTCACTTCGCTTGGTCAACAAACTACTTCGATTTTGTTCCGCCCACAGCGCATGCAATATGCAAATAGTTATTAAAACATAAAAGTTGTTTTTATTTTCAAAAATACAAATACTGTCGAAGAATTCGTGTTTCAGAATTTAACAGGCTATTTCCGGCCGATTTCCCGTTACTTAGCCTACAAGCTATATTTTTATGGAGTGTTCACGTTTGGTGCGCTAGTATTCTTACATAGAAATTCGTATTGACAAATGTCACGAAACTTCAAAAATTCTGCTCACCAAAACACTCCCAGGAGATATGAGACACTTCCGCTGTGGGCAAAGTTGCTGGCAGAGTTCATAGAATTTTATCCGTTTAATTTGAAATTGTTCGGATAATATTTTTTTTTAGGAATAAGTGCACATTTGCTTAAAATGTTCATGAAAAATTAACAATGTAGATTGGTTGAGTGAAAATGAAAACATATTGAGCAAATTTTCTTCATTAGTTAAGAAAAATTTACACACGAAATCGAAGTTAATGATATCCAAAAGCGGAAAATACACAACCATGTTTATCCTTATATGTTTCTAGTATATAGAACATCAACTTTAGATAATGTTACTAACCAAACAAATCAAATTATTCGCATTTTAACAATTTATAATAACTAACCAATGGCGTTCAGTAATGAAAAAATGTAGTATTCCCGAACTCTTTCACATTTCCCCACGGTTGCCGAGGTTGGCAGCATTTATTTTTGCATTTTTTGTATGTTTTTGCATGTCACACGGATTCTTTTTTGACATAACACCGATAGGAATACAAAATGGCGTATTTGAAAAAAAACTGAGGGGGCCAGCGGCAAGAGGATTGTGAGTTGGGGGTCTCAGTATGGTTTGTCTATGATGTTAACCTTGGCTATTTTACATCCAGTAGTTCAGAGGCCGAAAGAAATTCTCCGAAATGAATTTAGTAAAAAACAAATTCCGAAATAGATTAAATGTAAGAACAGTCGAAAATCGAATGTTCTGATTTTTTTGGAAAATCGGAAAGATGGATATGTTCCACCGCTTAATTTAATAAATTTGTTTTAAATACATAATTTTTAATGTTTGGTTAAATCATAAAGCAATCTACATGTTTTCGCTACATAAAAAACTTATTTAAGAAATGCAATGGATTTTAAAATATTAAAATACCCAATGTTAATATACATTATGTATTTATTTTTTGTCCTAGTAATAAATGTGGAATTTCTGGTCCCCTACATTTTTTTTTTTTTTTTCGAACTACAATTTTTTTTGAGCCACATGTAGGGCTCAGAAAACCCACAAGTGATCGAAGAGATGCCGTTGCATTCAGACAAAGTGACTGTTTGCTGTGCTCTACACGGAAAGAATTTCAAGATCAGATCAAGAAAAATAAGCGCAAAATCTCGAAAAGTTCGTCTAGTCTTAGAGCTTAGCTAAGGATTTACTAATTCACGACATTTTATTCCCAATTCATGCAATTTGACACAATTAGTCATCAATTTGAAACAATTCGTAAATTACCACTTTTTTGTTGAAAATTACGATTTCCTCTCTTAGCAAATTACAACCATTTAGTCTTGAATTGCAACTCAATAGTGTTGATTTGCGAACTAACAGGAGTAGATTTACTACTTCAGGGGCCCTACTATGAAATTCGATTCTAAAGTGAAACTGTTCGAATTCGCAAAATCGCAACTCTGTAATTCTATAAGTAAGTTATGGAAGCGAAATTCGAACAGCTCTAGTACTGCCAACATTTTTTTGTTTTCTTTACCTTTTCCGAAAGTTAATGTCAAATTCGTTCGAATTCGCAAATAATCATTCTACATCAAATGCGCTTGCAGAGAAGGTCGATTTAAGAATTTTTTTTCTCAGAATGTAAGTAAATAAATTTTATAAATTAAAAATTCATGAATATTTCAACATAGTAATATGTATAATGTTTTTCTTTTTTGTCCCAGGGAATCATCTAAAAGTCCAAACACAAAAGTGTCACAGTTTGAAAAGGTGGAATATATGACCCGGCATCCAGATTTGTCCAAGGGGTATTTAAAAACAGCCTTTATAATGTTGGGAACAAAAGTTTGTTCTGTTGAAATATTGTTCAACAAGTACATAAAGGCATCTTTCGAAAGGCGGTAGTTTTTAACAAAGCTGAATAAAGTAATTTAATTTATTTTATTTTTGGATTAAAAATGCCTTTAAATAAATACTGAATAGAAAAACTTTTTCTTGCCAAGCTCCATTATGTTAGATTTATCTATATCCGCCTTCGTTCAACTTTTTGAATTTGTTCCGGATTTCCTTCAGACTCCAACCTAATTGCGACACAGTCCATGTTTATTTATTATATTTATTAGTGATGGGCGCATTCGAGTGAAATAATCGATTATAATCGATTCTCGCAATATCTCGAGATGTCTCGATTCTTGATTTCAAATCATTCGAATGATTTCATAATTCTCTTTCTCTCAATTTTTATACACAACCCGAACACAAAACACAATACACAACCACTAGAAAACCAACATCCATAAAACAAACGATATCTACTTAGATCAGTGATTCCCAAAGTGGTCCAGGTGGACCCCCAGGGGTCCACGGGAGACTCGACGGGGGTCTACGTTGGCATGACAAAAAATGGAGGGTTCATCAGTTGTAAGTGACAAAAATTTATCTGGTTTCGATAGTAAAGAAAAATGTTTTCAGTTAGGCATGGATCAGATATCCTGTTTATTTAGCATTAATTTCCTTTTTTTCAAACCTCCCTTAATTTGTTTGAGTAGTCTATTTTAAGAAGATTAGCGACTGTTACTTGTAAAAACTTGCATATTCGATATTCAGTGGAAAGCGCCGCCGTCCGCCCGCAAGGCTTGTTCAGACGTGCAAAGTGATGAAATACGACGAATACGAATAAATGGAACGTAAGAAAGTATACCATTTTTCTTTTGGAACTCAACCGCGACGCACATTTCCATCGTTAGATCTAATCTTCACATTTTTTGACGAGTTTTGGGAATATGGTAAAAATGTAGCAGCAGGGGGTCCACCGAAACCAGGTTAATTTTGAAACTGGTCTATAAGAAAAATAAGTTTGGGAACCTCTGACTTAGATGCTTGTGAGTCGTGACTTGTGTGCGAAAAGAATACCTGTATGAAGTATGAACATGAAGTATGATGTATGAATAATAATATCTCATTCTCATGGCATGCTTTTGCGTTTTGCCTCTTCTCTTTCCTTGGATGTTTATAGTTTCATTCGAATGATGAGCGATATCTCGTTTCTGGTATGTTTACATGATTCGATGCATGAGCTCTCGAGTGAAATAAAACAGTACTACTAATGTCGTTTTCCATTGGGCAAAAAGAAGCGTCCGGAAGAGTCCGGAATCGAAAAAATCACTCCTGAAACCGTTCCATTGGCACAAAAAATACTCTTCTGGTGATTCTGAGAAGAGAATTTCGCTTCTCGATTTGAAGTCAGAATCCACTCAAGAAGCACTCACACAAGTGTAATTTATGTATTTTATACAAGTCAGCTGACAGCAGCCGTAGATTATTTTTTGGCATTTCACCAATACTTTTGTGGATTCTCTCAGAAGCCGTTTTGTCAATGGAGTATGGAATATTTCATTCGATTATTCAGATCACTCGAATACTAACATCTCGATTATTGAAATCATTCGATTATGCACATCACTAATATTTATTATTATTTAATTGTTTCACGATAATTTTTTTTGGAATATGCCAATTATAATGCGAGAATCGTTCGAAAATCGCAAATTTGTTGGCAAATAGTTTGGCATTACCGGCATTCGATTCTACTTTTATACAGAGTACCATTTGAAAGTAGAATCGCAAATATCTTTCGAATAGAATCAATAGTAGAATCGAGTTTCATAGTAGGGCCCCAGCAGTTGCAATTTACAAATTCTTAGCCGTAAATTAAATTTTTTTTTTATCAATTTGAGTAGTGATTTGAGGCACCACCGTATTAAATTGAAAATGTTTTGTCGTAAAATTAGAAAACTTAGAAAAAATCAAAATTCATAGTTGTATTATTAAGGTTATTTTCGAACTTAATATTTATAGTCGTATTCCTCCTGATATCCAAGAAAATCATGCGGCGCCATATCGTCCGGAGACAACGGGATTTGTCTAGGGTGGTTTTTCGGTCTATGATTAAATTTAAAATACAAACAAAATATTTAGATGAACTTGACACTGATACGAACCTTTACAATTCTTCTCGATTACATATTTTAGAATCCATTCCAATTTATACTTCTTTCTTAATAGCGAGATGTACATTTTGAAAAAAATATATATTTATATGCATACTTCGGCGTTTTTTGAATTATTCAATAGACACTTACAAAATAATATTCCAGAATGCTTTATAATTAGAAGTACGCAACCTATTAATACGAATTAGTTACAACTTTAACTCGGCTGCTTTAAGAAAAGATTGAACACCGACTGCCTGTCTCTGCAACGACGCGCAACGTGCACAATGAAGATTTGGCTTCATGATTGCAGCTGTCTAGCAATACCACATACATACATTCATCCATAAAAAGAAAGGATTTAAAAGGATTTTGATTGATAGGTACATGGACTATGGATTATGCATAACGCTCCCATCTTTCCTGTATATCGCAGGATTATCCTGATTTCTCATGCCATATATATCCTGTATTTTCCTACTAAGACCCTGTAATCCAGTGCAGGCATCATTTAAACTCACAACTCAAGATTCCCAGAGTTTAAAATTATGTTATGTTCATTTCCTTAACTTTGCCATTACACCTTAGAACTCACCACCAAAGATCTTTCTTGCCAAGATTCAAAAGCCTTAATTGTTTCACACCTCGAAACACATTTGTTCGCAGTGTTCTATTTATAATTTAATTTTGTGTCGGTGGTTTTCCACACGTACTTTTGCGTTTTTATCAGTCTGAACAGTTGCGTGTTTCGTCGTGTAAATTTAAAAATGAGTTGCTTGGAATTTTTAACTGGTTAAAAACACAACCATAAATGCTTAAAAAAATCCAATCAAATTTGAAGTATTCCGAAGAGGTTAAAGATTAATTAATTATTTATAAAATTTAAAATAAGATATGAAAAAAATATATAAATAAATGACATTATTTTCCAATTTATCCTGTATTTTAGCGAAACAAATATGGGAACGTTAATTATGCATAAACAAATTCCACACATTAGCTGTTTTTTATTATCAGCCTGATCTGATCCGAATCAGATCACGAAAATAAAACAGGAAGGATCATTGAAAAGTTTAGTTTTGGAATTGTGGCAACAGTTGCTTTCAAAAACAAAACAAATAATACAGGGTATTTCAAACTTCATATTGCCACCAGCCATATTGCAAATATTCTTCTAAACGTGACGTCACACAAGGCACATGCCATTTCACTTGCAATGTCGGGGGTGTTACCATATTTGAATCAAATTTGCCTAATTTTTCTTTTCAAATATATTTTTGTGAAACAAATTTAGTATTTTATGTTTAAATATGCAACACATGAACAATATTTTGCTGCAAACACTTGAGTTTGTCTTGGCATATTAATTGTGTCGAGACTAGCGAAACATTTCAGAAATGTTTATGAAATGTTTCTGAAACAAATCGGACACATTTCATAAACACTTATAAAAGATTTCTGAAATTTATTTATTAAATGTTAATGAAATGTTTCAATTTTATCCTTTTTTGGGCTAGAAGAAAATAGTGTGCTAGGATTATTAGCAGCGAGTAAAGTTTTTAGTTTTGTAATATTGGTCTCCGGAATCACGCGACATGCGATTTAATTCGAATAATCGTATTAAATGAATCACTTTTTTCTTAGCTTTTCTGGACATTTTTTATTTTATATAAAAAAATAATAATGAAGAAACAGCGCTCACTTTCAGCAGGGAAACTTGAAAAACCAAAATTATTTCCCATCACGACAGTTTATCAAATGTTTGGCTGGTCACCTTTATAGAACGAGAAAAAACAAAATAACTCGGAATACGGACAGGGAGTTTATTCGAATGCGAACAAAATCAATTGATTTTTTGTGTTCCATTTTTTAGTCTGGCAACGTGATTATGTGGCTATCGTTTACAGGCAACATTTAAAAATAAAATAAGCCACCTATTCGGAAATAGTAGAAATAATTTTCAGATCATGATTCGATTCGATTCGATGATGAGAAGCAAGATCATGTGCTGTTGTTGTAGGTGAATGTAAATTGATGATCTATATGGATCATATCTGATAATAAAAAACAGCTATAAGGTTTTATTAATTCATCATTCAGTGTTGGTAGGTAAATCACCAAATATTTTTTGCAATTTGAGATTGTAAAGTGGTGTTTGAGAAATTGACCTATTGGAGTGGTAAATTGCGCCAAACAATCTCGTAAATCACTACAAATAAAAGAAGCTCGAATTTATACTTCTAATTTCAACGTCAAATTACCAATTTGTGTATCAATCCATGAGAACTTCGTTGTGATTTGCGAGAAATAATTCGTAAATTGCAACTCAAAATTTTGCAATTGGTGATTTTTAATTCTTGCCGTGTATGGTCGAAAGGTGTCACTGGTCCGCATTTCTTCGAAGATGCCAATTGGCAGACGGTTACAGTCAGTTCGAAGCGATATGGTCGATTGATTTCGATTTTTTTTTTTTTGGCCGGCGATTGTAGATCATGACTTGGACGATATGTGGTTCCAACAAGACGGGGCAACAAGCCACACACAACGACCAATTATGGCTTTATTGCGTGAGAAGTTTCCTGGTCGCGGAATTTCGCGCTTTGGCGACGTCAATTGGCCACCAAGATCATGCGATTTGACACCGTTAGATTTTTTTCTGTGAATCTACGCAAAAGACCGTCTTTACGCGAATAATCCCCGAACTACGCATTAAAAACCAAAATTTTTCGAGTTATGGCCGAGATACCGCCCGAAATGTGCGAAAAAGTGATGAAAAATTACCTCAAAATTACCTCCCGAGGCGGCCATTTGAATGATATTGTATTTCACACTTAATGGCAAAGTCCAAACTTGAATAATGAAATAAAATGTTCATCAAAAAAGTATCGCTGTGTGTGTTTTCTTTAGCTTTATTTTCGAAGCCGAAAAATAAAATGAACCTTCATATACGAGTACTTCACCCCACAAATGAACTAACGCCCAAGCTGCTCAACGCCAAGGGTTTCCTTTTCGTCGCCTAATTTGGAAAGTCAAATTATAACTCTGCTTATTTAATATGTAGTTTGACACAAATCTTGATTCAATTTTAATAATTCAATGGAACAAATTAATTCACATTGTCTAACGTGTAACATTCGATCGTAAATCACAAGCGTTCGCAAAAAATACTCACACCGCCACACACAACCCCCTGACTGAAAAGTCGACAAAAAAAGAAAAAGCCCAACCACCCCGAATGGTAGTGTTCAATCTTGCACCATACATCCCATAACATGTACGATAATCCTCCCGGCTATGAGTCTTCATCATACCCGCATCTACCAGACTCACCCGTTTCGCCTTCAACACTGTCAGTCACTCTACTCTCAGTATTAGAAACACTCTTCACTCTTGTCCCATCCCACCACAGTGAGATCACAAACTGTAGCATAAGACCCACGACGACGCAGGATAATACTGGGCGAGCTTACTACGGTGAATGGCAAATGGCAACCCATCGCCCAGCGGATGGAACGGAACCAATGTTGACAGCATTCATGTTTAATAGTACAAAAGTAATAAAGCGTCGTCGGTTGTAGTCGCCGCATAAAAAATGGTTACCTATCAAACCCAGTGCCTTCCGCAGTTTATTATTGTGCATGGATGACATGCCAGTATGCGGACGGGGTAGGGGGAGATCCTTATATATACTGCGAGTGCAGTTTCCCCGACCTGTCACATTTGTTTCAGTTTATAATTTTTATTTTCTTAGAATCGCCTTCCATGATGGCCCAGGACTGAAGTCAGTGCATCAATTTTGTTTACAAATGAAGGCGACGGCAAGATGGACGCACGCACACATTTTTCTAATTAAAACCGAGGGGAGTTTCGAAGGGACGCGCATCCTTAACGTCTTTAAAGCTCTGCGGCATGTCAACGATCAACATCCAAAGGTCCGACAATGCAATCGGCAATCTTGAAAGGAAATCTTTTTCGGTGGCTGAACAGCATACACATTTGCTTCCTTCCTGGTTGTCCTTCGCAATCGCAAAGCAAATGTCCCAAAGTCAAAGTATATAATATACCCAACACGGCAGCAGGTTTTGTTTGGGTATGAAATGATTTCTGTTTCTGAAACTTGATGATGAGTGGAACAAAAGGATTTGCCTTCGGTTGCCCTCGGGCAAAATCCGTTTACGATAATTGACAAAAGGAACGCTGACAAAGTCTGCATACAGACAGCGTCGTAGGTAACCAACATCATGTCATAGTTGTTGGGGTGGGTATGGTGTGGTGATGGTGATAACAAAATATAGACAGGTAAGGGACATTACCGAAGGAATTGTTTTGCTGGATGTTTTCAAATACATTAAGAAAATGGACAGCATTCAAGGTTGGAGCTTCATTTTTGATTATGCTGATACTTTGGTGTGCCACGATTATGTGTCAGCTTTCCATGGCTAGTTAAGGCATGAAAAGTCGTAAAGCGACTATGGAAATGTGCTCGCTATTAGCATACTGCATACAGAATTCCTGTGATTACTCCTGTGATTTATTTCATTGCTCAGGACAGTTTTTGCTGCGGGATTATATTTAGGACTGCAATTTGTTAAATAAAAAATCTAACTCTATTTAAATGTAACCTTTAACTGGTTGAACAAATTCATTTGTGCGACGCACCAATGACAGTCGGTTTATTCTGCGATCTCGGTCAATCCGGATCCAAACAACTGCCAAGCGTTGTATTAAAATTATTTTCGGAAGCTGCCCTGAAGTGTATGGCTACTAAAGGAGCCAAGCATTGACAGGATCAGGACTTACGTAAGCAAGGAACAGAAGTCTTACGCTTTGTTTGCATTTGAATCACTTTTCTATGAACTTCTGGTAATCTAGCACCACGCAGTCTGAACTATGAAACTACGTTGCAGCAGGTCCTAAAGGACATAGAGACCAATGTTTTTTTTATGGAATCTTCGAATGACCTGTGTCGTTAAATCTTCACCTACGGATTGGCTAATTCTCATGAAGAATGTGCGGGGTACTCCTTTTCTATCTTTTTCGCTCAAGCTTAGAAGGTTGAAAAAAACGTGCTAGCCTTGAACTTCTGAGTATGCCAAGGTCCGAAGGTTGTTTTCAAAAAAAAAACTTTATTTAATTGCTAGGAAGCTTGTAGCCATATCAGGTTGAACCCTACCGACAGCCGAGCCGAGAACAAGTCGATCCATAGTCCCACTAGGGCATACGTGACTCAAACTAAAGCCGGTTAAATCGCCAGCCAGACTGTGAGGCTTTCATCGAAGTAGGTAGGTACTCCAGCTTAAGCCAATGTGCGAATTAATTGAAATTCTATGTCGCTGTCGAGTAGGGGCAGTGGATTAGTGGTTAGTGGACTACTAAGCGAGGGGTAATAGGTTCGATTCCTGAAAAAAAAACATTTTAAGGTTTTTTTCCACTGCTCCACCTCTCGCGAATGTCTGAAAAAAACATCCAAAAGTATAACTGTCATAAAAAAAATTTCTTTGTTAGTCATTTGACCTCGGCATATGAAACTTTAAAATTGTAGTTCCCTTCCATTCGTCCCAAAAATAAAAACTCACACAAAAGTAGGGTCTTTACGGACCTGTTGCGGCAAATTTGTATTTTTATGTCGTGACCAGAGTACTAAATATCAGCGTTGCCACTTTGCTGCAATAAATAGCAGTAGATCTACTGCACTTTTTGTAAAAAATAAATCTACTGCCACTAAATCCAATCTACTGCACTTTTTTTGTTTGATAAACATTCTCTTAAACAGATGTACAAAATCCATGCATAAAAATAACCCCTGTAAAGAACCTCTGAACGAAGCCAACTTATTGCGAACTTATTGTATAAAAAAACATTAAAGTGATGATCAATATAGTTTTAAGCAATTGATCTTTGTTTTTTTTTTTGTTTAACAAAAAATCTACTGCGGAAAGATTGAATCTACTGCATTTTTTTGTAATGATCTACTGCGCTCCTGATGATGTGAAAATTGGTTTTGCTGCAGCTTAAAAGTTCTACTAAGCGATTATGATTCTGGGCTTATAATTTCCCTGAGAAAGAAGTTCCTTCTAATACCACACAGGGCTGGGCATTCACATAAACTATGCTCAGTTGTTTCGTCTTCTTCATGACATAGGCGACACTCCGAAGAGTCAATTTTGGGGTTTAATACATATTTGGAGTAACTGTTTTGTCTCCGATTTTATTACATTTATTTCAAAAGTTTTTTCTTCAAATTCTTACAAAAGGTATACATCAAATATTTAAAAAATTAACATTTGAAAGATGTGCTTTATTTAATGGGCGAAGTAACACTGGCTTAATTGTTCTTTTTACATTTTTCTAATTTTTCTAAACTAATCTCAAATCTAATAAAACAAAAAAACAAACAATTCTTTTTAAAGCTTTGCATCACATAACAACGTTTTGCTGAAAAAATCTTTCCACTCCTTTTCGGTGTTTGAAATTGGTAAAACCAACACCGGAATTGCAAAATATGCTAAATCGTCTTCACTTCAGTCTTGTCACAAAGTCACAGTTGGCTGGAGCATTCAAATGAGACTGCCGCGAATAACCGCTGTATTCTAAAATTGTTCACAATAAATTGGTTTCTGCATGAAATTGTGAGTGCGTTCGTAAAGTATGGCCAAGTATCATTCAAATTATAGAATTCTATCCTTTATGTCTTTATGTTCTATGTTCTAGAACAATATTATTTTTCAGGTCAAAATAGGTTTTTCCGGTTAAAGAATTTTTTCGTTTCGGTCAAAGTGAAAACATTTCGGACCGGATTTAAAAATTTTCTCCGGTCAGAATGGCAACACTGATAATGAGCACTGTTAGTGGCCTCTTCCCTCTTCTTGTGATTGCTTTTGCTCGTTGTATTTCTCACCTCTCTGAATTAAGCAACTTCAGATGCACGGTTGCCACTTTGGCATTTTATTTACATATATTTGATAATTTGGTAATTTTTATCTGGTTATGGTAACTTTTTGAGCAGGAGAACCAAAAATACGAACTCGACATCACCTCATTTAAATGCTGCTCTGATACTGTTTCTGAGTTAAAGCATTGCATTTGCATATGCGTCAGCACCACCCATGTAAGCCTGGGACCAGATTCTGTAAGGCGAAACGATCAAACGTTTTCGTGCACACGAAAATGTTTGAACGTTACAGAACGCCGACCCTGTTTTATTCAAAAAATGACTGAATGCACTCATTTTCTTCTTTTGACACTTTGAAATATTTTCTGTTTCTGTTTATAACTACATTGAGATTTGGATAATTTAGTTAATCTTACTCATAAAGGTTTGTTATAAAAAAAAGGCTCGGAAATGGTAGATGATCCCATGCCTTCTAGCGTTGTTCACTTTGTTTAATTGCCTAAAGACTGACAAAGTTTCTACTACGTTCCTTATTGAATATAAAAGTATTTTATAAATGTTTGTTTTTAAGCAGGCAATTTAAAAAATCAAATAAAATAATTTTAATTTAGAAAATCATGCTATTGGTCAGCAAAAGTATTAAAAGTATTAAAAAAGATTACTATTACATTTGTAAGTTAAGTCTTATTTATTTTATTTTATAAAGTAGCCGTTGTTTAACTACTTAAGGACTGACTAAGTTCTTACACATCTAATGTACCTCATTGAATATTTTAAAAGACTTGCGGTTTTTTTTATGTTTTAAAAATGTGTGTTATAAAAAATAACAATAAAGTGTTTTCTACACTTTTCTTTTAGTTTCTCTGAAGACTAAGCAAATGGTCGTTTTTACACTGCCATGCCGTTTTTTTATATTATGTTCTTATTATCAGAGAAAAGTCTTAGGATAGTGACAAGGCATTCTCAAATTGGCTCAAGACTATATATGTGTGCTATTTTTTTTCTCTTTGTGTTTTATCAACGGCTCCAGATTTTTGGTAAATTTTATCTTGTTTCGGTAACTTTTTTTTCAATTTTGGTAGCTAATTTTTTTTTGCAAGTGGCAACCTTGTTCAGATGTTGACTTCCGCTGGGATCTCGAGTATTGGTAATGTTAATTGTCGACGATAACGTAACTCGCGCCCTGCCTGAGTGACATGCTCCGTATACAATGGTATCATCCTCGACAAATGACATTCACAAAAATTGCCACATAAAAAAAGAGCAATAAAATAAATAAAGACTTGCCAATGGCCAACACAAGTTTTGACCCATTTAGCCATTCAATGACGAAATAAAATGAACAACCCCCTTTTACGCAATAAGAACGGACTCTTTCACGTCGGTCGTCTCCCAGATGGACCGCAAATGGATGTAGATCATTATTTTCTTTGAAAATTTATTTTAAAATCGTGAAAACTACGAATCTGGCTGTGAGTTTACGTGATTTTCCCCGAGCACTTCGTCCAAAAGTCGGACATCACAGTCGAACGTGACCAGATTTTTGTACACGCGCGCTCGCCCTAAAAGGATTTTCCTCTCGCATAGGTATATAGTTCCATCCCCGTTGCTGAAGGGTTTCTTTTACATTTTCTTACGTAAAATGTCTTCTAATTGAAAATGAATTCGTTTACCCCGGTTAAACTCGCAAGGATGCTCGGAAAATCCATGGAAAAAACGGTCATTAGTGTATAAATCAAATATTCACCATAAATCAGAAAATTTTAATATCTTTCGGTTTTCGTGCGATGGTTTCACTATTTGTGGTCGGCGCACATTCCATTCCTTAGGCGTAGAGCGTTGCTAATGTATGCAGTCGTATTAATATTTTTCCTTGCGAATTCCTCTTGCCAATTCAATGTCTGCGGGCTCCACACCCCAAATGGCATAAAGTTTGATATCATCATTTAATGGAAAAATCAATGAGGCTTACGTAGGGCGAGCTCCTGTAATAGACTGTGCCGCATCATTGATAACTATTGGAAGAGGTTCTTTTGAATTATAACGTAATTTGGAAAAGAGTTTGCCAAGGTGTCATTACTCGTTGGCAATAACTTTCCTTCTGGGGTGACAGGTGGGTTAATTTGAATTTAGAAAAACCTCTCCCACTCCCAAAATTATTGGTTAACATCAACAAGAAAAGTGTTTATCGCTCTTTATCCATTTATCAAGCCATTAATAAGTCAAAGCACTGGCAAAAAAAACAGAAAAATGTTCAAAAGGAGGGAAAAACATAAAAATTATTCGAATCCACTTTGTATGCAAATGACGTGCCGAAAGGATAAAACAAACCCGTTTTGTGTGAACCAGCTACTTTTTATTCCACTTTTCAATATACATACCCCTGCAGGAGCAACCCTCCTCCAGAGGAATTTCCGCTACTTCAAAGATGTCTTGGGTTCCGTCTCGAGCCATCAACACGGGTAATGCTATGCAAGCCACCGTTTAGGGAGCAAGTAGCTGGGATGGAAGGAGAGGTGAAAATTAAATGAATGAAAGGAAAATTAAACCTCCCCTCTCTGCAGTGGCGGGGCGTTGATGGCGCTCTAGTTGGATGCACAGGGATAACAGGTAGTATGAAAAAAAATCATTTTAAAAAGGTAATTTATTTGAGTCCTTTGGTGTGTAGGACCTTTTTTCCCAAAAGCGGATATTTAACGCTATTGCGTGACTTAAACAAGCGGAAATTATAATTTGTTCACTTCAGTTCCTTTTTTGTTCGTTGTTTGGATTTGAAATTGCGGATACATTAAACGGAGATGGTGAGGATATGAAAATTAGTTCGATGGGAGAAACTTTGAATTAAGTGGCAGTCTCAGCTCAAATTTGTACCAAGGACCTATAGTGTTTTGGTGTAGTTTGAACCAATTACCTAAAGTGTTGTTTTGAAATTCGTGAAACTATAATTTAGAGTCCTCCAGACTAAGGTGACTTTTTAGATTTGAATGCTTGCATTATGAACCTGAGACCGCATTCGAGGAATGTCCTTGTACTTATTATATAGAGGTAGGTCTAAGAAAACGTGAAAATAATGGGACTCGAGTCTTTCATTTGTGACACTAGTTCCCTAAATTGTATTTGGGTATCTCTATCGCATACAAAGTCGTGGCTATCAACCCTTGTTCCATTACTTGTTGAAACCAAGAGTGATGTTCAATCAGGCAAAGAGTTGGGTCAAGATATTCAAACACAGCATTTTACGAATTCAACTCTCTTTTTCCATCACTGTGTCTTCCCCTGCCTTGGTCTCTCTCCAATTGAATTGATTCTTCTCCAATTGCTCTTTTAATATATCTGGTGGTTTAGTTTGCTTTGGTTAGTGACCTGGCTTGACCTGTTTTTTCAGGGCATTTTGCAGCGAAGTTACTTTTTCATGCCTTTTAGGCACTATTTCATTAGCTAAGGCTTTAGGGCTTGTTTTTTTTTCAAAAAGGCATCTTTTTTTTATTCCAAATATTTTTCTAATATTTTTTTTTGACTTTTTATTTTTTTAATGTATGGCTTGAAGGACCAAGACGATCTGATGGACTTAAACTAGGTTTGTTTTGTTCGATACCTTGTAACTACTTATAAAACTAAAAAATCATGAATTTTCTTCCTTTTAAGAATTTCTTCTGTGATTTATAATTTAAGTTTTTTTTTGTTTATTTTTTTTATATTTGTGTTTAATTTTTGATTTATTGTTCCAGTTTAACTAAGAAAATTATTTTAGGCATTAATTTATTGAAAAAGGCATAATTTTTCCTCAAGTTAGGCATTTTTTCGTCGAAATTGGTTGGCAACGCTGGTTTTAATGTTAAATATCCTCCCTGCTCTCTGAACCTCTTGAAAGTCACACTTATGTCTCTCATCTCTTCTTACACTGAACCGAAATAAATATTTTCGAAGTTAGACCCCAGAAAAAAGGACACAAAAGTAAAATTGAAATAAGGGCCAAAAATTGGGATACATTTTCATAATTAAACTATACCCCATACTGAAAATAGAAAATAGGCTTCAAAGCACTGAAATAAGGCCCCTCAAACAAATAAAATAAGCCCAAATAAAATAGGGACAAAATTTCATAATGAAATTATGCACCATTTCTTAATTTTTTTTTTTAAATTTTAATTAGTGGTTTTCAACACTCGATTTTGTAAATTTCTGCATTACGTAGGAAGAGAAAGATATTGTATTCGTACAAACTCGAGATGTTAATCAATTCTGACATTACGATGATAGGCGAGCTCAAAAAAGTGGGTCGCAAAGTTCTGGCCGTCTGTCTGTCTGTCCGTATGTCCCGAGGCCTACAGCATAAGCGGCTGAACGGATTTCGTTCAAACTTCGGACTTAAAGTCTGGGCGCTTACAGTTCGGGGTCGTTTTTTTTGTTTGCATGGTAACCTCAATATTAATGGTACTTCCCATACAAAATGTTCATACCAGTTTGATTTGTTCGAAAACGGCTCTAACGATTTCAACAAAAATTTATATTTAATCTTAAGTATGTGAGGTTAACATTACTGCATACTCAGTTTCACGTTAAAAAATCGAGTAACGGTACTTTTGAAATTTGGACATATCTGAAAAACGGTCCATACGATTGTAACAAAAATTCATTTCTAAGGTAATAGGTCATTTCTAACATAATGGAAAACTCAGTTTTTCTCTGTATTATCGTAAAATGGATTTGTGAAAAAAGTAATTTTTGAAAAATATATAGTTTTCCCTAGTTTACCTCAAAACGGCATGATTTTGACCAAATGCAAACTTAGAGTAAAATATATGTTTTCAATTCAATTTATTGCGTCCTTAATTTTCAATTCGAATCGCTTGAAACGCTCACTTTAAGAACTGCTTCTATCTCGAAAACCACATTTTCGATCTAGATAAAACCCTAAAAACCAAGTAATGCTTACATCCCGAACAATAACTTGTACTCGGTTTTCAGCTAAATAGTTAAGCAATAGTATTTTTCAAACTAAACATTGCAATATTTGGTACTATTTTGTCTGTGAAATTTTGCAAAAACCGCTCTAACGATTTTGAGCCAAATACATGTTAAAGATGGGATCAGATGAGATCCTGTACTTAGTTTTCCTCAAAAATATTTCACAAAAATTATTTCACAGACTAGTATGCCTATTAATGAACCTGTATGGACGAGGAGGAGGAGGAGACTATTCTTCACCTTCTCTGCACGTGTCCAGCACTGTCCTTCCGCAGAAAACTACACCTCGGAGAATACTTCTTCGACAATCTCAGCGAACTCGCGAACGTAGGAATCAACTGCCTCCAACGCTTCATTCTAAGCTCCGGCTGGTTCAACGGGTAGTTTTTTGAGAGCACCGATCCTGTGGTATCACAATGGGCCTACTCTGGCCTAAGTGAGGTTGCACTTGAGGCGGCCTGCCACTCTAACCTAACCTAACCTATGCCTATTAATCAGGAAAATTGGCAACTCTCTTTAGGAACTCACCAACAGAATCGAGCAATCCATAAAATTCTTGACATTGCAGTACCTTTTGACAACACCGAACATGCCCAAATGTACAGCTGTAGATAGCAATACATGTAAGCAGACAAGCAGACAGAATTAGCGTCACGGGTGTTACAAGTTGCCCCCATGCCAGGGTGGTTTTCTATCTTCCTGCTATGGTCCATTGTAGTAAATGAACTGCTAAACATACTCAGAAATGAGGTCCATAGTGAAACTCTGATGACATTGCGATTCTAGTCACAGGCACTTAATTTTTTATTTTGAATATGCACCCTAAAAATAGTTCCAATAACTTGGAGCTTACACAATCAGCAACTCCCACTTCATTTGCACCAAAACTTTTGATTATCGAGAAAGTTACGTTCGACCCAGTCGTGCACTTTATTTCGGTTATTCTAGTACTCCCTTATATTAATGTAAAATACAAGCCTCGCTCTGAAAATCGCGCGATTTGTTCATCTATTCTGTTACTCGCTGTTGGTTTTCAACGCGAGGCCAATTTAAATAAATCGCTCGATTTGTTCAGTTACTCTGTAAGTCCCTTACAATAATGTAAAATGTAAGCTTCACTTTGAAAGCAATCAACGCTGAAAAATATCATTTTTCAACTATTCTGTTATTCGATTTTTTCAGCCTTGTATACATTTTTAAATAAAAATGAAATTTGGGCAGCAAAAATATTGTTGGGGTTTTATTCATTGGAAAAAAGTAAATAAAACACCAAAAAACACAGCATTTTTGTTCCCTATTTCTCTTCATATAAGTTTCCTATCAACTGTTCTAAATATATCCAGTGCGTCATTCGGAGTCTCTTAGCCTGTTGAGTCGGAGAAATGGCAAATTCAGAGTTGCCTTGTTCTGAACGTTTTCAAAATGTCTAAAGCGATTTCTGACGGATTTAAGAGACCATAACCATAGCCAGCAGATTGCTGAATCTTAGTCTCAACAACTTCTACAGCTTCAAGGAGCCTGTCTAATAGCATTCTAAGCGAACCCTCTTCGTGTCAAAAAATTATATTATTATTATTATTATAATTTATTAACAGGTAATTAAAATTACTTGTTAATACTTATTTTAACGAGCCTAGCTGCAGTGGCTATTGGCTCTACTCTGTAGTGTGTTTGGTTAGATGACAATATTAGCTTTTGTAAGGAAATTATAAGTTTTTTCAATATTTGTGGGACTGGGGTTGCTGAGTATTTCGTACATGGATTTATTTGTGAAAAGATTATTGATAATCGGTTTAAAGACGGAGCAATTTTCTAGAATATGTGTTATATCCAGGGTGGCTTTGCAGGTGTCGCAAGCTGGTGGGCTATTCTTGGTAAGAAGGTTTGTGGAGAAGCTGAGGTGTGACCAAGTCGTAGTCGTATGAAGTTCGTTATTTTTTGTTTAGGAATGGTTGTGGGGTAAACGGGATTGCGTTTCTCCGGGTTAACTTTTTGTAGTGATGATGGTATAGGCTCCAATCGTTTTTTATACGGGTTTTTGAGGCAGTTTGAGCAAGTTTTATCAAATCTAGTTTTGTGTAGACGTTGAAACTATATACCGGAGCATTTTTGGCCGAGATAGCTGCAGTATCAGCGTTTTCATTGCCTTGGATCCCGACATGCCCAGGAGTCCACATCAGCTTGACATTCCTTGGTGATTTTATAAGTTGATATCGGATTTTTGATATAAGTTCTGTGTTGTTGTTTGGATTTTTTATGGCGTTAAGGACAGATATGCTATCGGAACATAATGATGTGTTTACCTCGTCGATTCATTGCTGTTTATGTTGCTCGAAGGATGGCGAAGGCTTCTGCTGTGCATATTGAGGCGAATTCAGGTAGATTGCCTATGCAGACAATAGATCCATTTTCCAGGGTCACAGCAAATGATGTGTTGTTTGTAGTTTTTGAACCATCAGTGAAGATTAAATTCCATCCATCTGATTTTAATTTTGATGCAATGCTGGCGAAAAGTTGACAGTAGGCTGTATTGCTGGTTTTTGCCTTTTTATAATTGGTAAGATTAAGTATTAGCGACTTGGAGTTGATTAGCCATGGGGGGTAGCGTGGAGGAGCGGTATTTTTTTGCTTGGCTGGTAGTTCTAGCTCGGTTGCTTTATCGAAGGAAATAGCGATGGCGGATGGAATTCTCTTACAATTTTTTTGGCGCGTTGCTCTCTTTACGTCGTGATCAATTATTGATTTTTTTGAAAATACAAGTTTCACGGCTATTTTTAAAGTGGCGACATCTGTTCATTCCTCGATGCTTGGTAGTCCTGCTTATTTTTGATGGGAGTAGTAGGGAAAGCGTTTATGCTTCTTCTAGCTGCTTGGTGGTATATGGGTTTTATTATTTTTAATATGGATTCTGGACAGTGCCCATATACAAGGTGGCGCAAAAGTAATCCTCCTATCAGAAAATGCTTTAAATTTTGCGATTGGTCCCTAATGTCAGTTCTGTTTTGACATTTGTGTAGTAAACACATGCGAAATACACGTTAATAAACAATGTTACGCTACACTGCTCCAGAACGCGGAATATTGGTGACTATTTATTTGAGCAATAATCGGTCGGTGACTTTGGCACAACGTGAATTTCGTCGCAGATTTCCTAGCCGTCCAACGCCTACTGGTGAAACACTGCGATGTTTAGCCGCTCGCCTCGAAGAGACTGGCACAACACGAGATGCTGCCAGGCGTGGCAGACCCCGGAGTAGCCGTTCTGCAGAGAATATTGCTGCTGTAGCCATCGGACCTTTTTTCTTCGAAGACGTCGCGGGCCAAACGGTTACTGTGAATGGTGAACGCTACAGAGCAATGATCAACGAGTTCTTTTTGCCGCAACTTGATGAATTGGGATTGGAAAACATGTGGTTCCAACCGGACGGTGCAAGGGCACACACTGCACGTGCCACAACCGATATGCTGAAGGATGCATTTCCCGGGCGCCTAATCTCCCGTTTTGGCGATTTGCACTGGCCAGCAAGATCGCTTGATTTGACCGCTCCAGACTTCTTTTTGTGGGGCTTTTTGAAGTCGCGGGTTTATGTCAACAAGCCTCAGATTCTTGCAGCTCTTAAAGACAATATCCGTCAAGAATGTGAGGACCTATCGCCGGAAGTTTTGGCCAAAGTGATGGAAAATGCCATAAAAAGGGCTCAAATGACAATCAACTGTGGCGGCGGTCATTTACATGACATCATATTCTAGACTTGATGTAAAAAAAATTAAAAGACCAAATAAAAATAATCCACAAGAAGAATCAAAGTTTTTCATTTTTTTTTTAAATTACAGCCAAAAAACATCGGAAGGTTATTTTTGCGCCACCTTGTATATAAACCATAGTGAGTGTGTTAACATGGACGTTGCTCTTTTTACAGGCTAAATATCTTACGATGTTAGTTCTTGCAGCTAGGGATTTCTTCAGTTCTAGACAGTGTTGTTTCCATGAGTACTTATAATTAAAAACTAATCCTAAAATTTTCAAATTGTTGTCATTTTATATTGATACTATAGCAATAAAAGAATTAGTCTCAATATTTATTTATTTATATTTTATTTAATGATTTTAATATTAAGGTTTTTTAGTATTCAGTTAGTCCCACGTCTATTCCACTCAAACAGTATAGATCGACTGCCCTGATATGACTCTCTCATGTTGATATTGAATTCAACAGCGTTTCTCCTTCGTTCAGAGTTACCGTAAGGTTACAGGTTCGGCCATACTGACTTCATCGACGCCCTCGTCGAACTCAACGCTTAATTCGATCCATCGCTTAATACGATCCGCCGCCCATACTGCAGAATACGGTTTTTGACTCCGTGGAGCGAACGGCATATCTGCCACTTGATATCTATCATGTGGTAATACTGTGGTTATTACGTAAGGTCCCCGATACTTCGCTTCCAGTTTACGTGATGTTCCTGTGCTGCTTGGATTATCATTTAAAATCATAACCAGATCTCCAACTTTGTATTTCTTTGCCTTTTTATGTCGTGAAACATGGTTCATTTTTTGAAGTTTTTGTGTTTTTGAGATGACATCAGATCCTTCTTTTCGTATTTGGTCGATATGAGTTTTAGTTTGATTAAGATCCAAACTTTGGGCAAGAGCGTCTTTTAAGGGATCACGAGGAATATACCCCATCATCATTTGATGCGCTGTCTTTCCGGTGGCTTCATTGTGAGTGTTATTTATGGCCCATTGAACGGTTTTAATTTGCTGGTCCCACTTATTCTCGTCTTCAACAATCGCTAATAAAGCATGAAGAATGGTTCGATTGTAACGCTCGACTTGCCCATTTGCGCGAGGCGTTTTTGTCGCAGTTAATACATGGAGTATCGCGTAGTCTTTTATGAAGTCTTCGTACATTTTAGACGTGAATGCTGTTCCTCGGTCGGTTACTATCCTTCGAGGTGTTCCAAAAAGATAAAACGTGTCCTTAAGAAAATTGATTACTGGTTTGGTTTGCGCATTCGGAGTAGCTTTTAGAAATGCGAACTTAGTAAAAGCATCAACTAGTACTATCATATACGTATTTCCTTTCGTAGACTTTAAAAATGGACCTAAATGGTCGATATGGATTGTGTCGAATGGTATGTTTTTCTTTTCAATAGGGAATAGTTCTCCGCGAGGTTGTACCTCCTTTTTATTGTAGGCACATTCGACACACGCCTTTAAATACTTCCTCACGAATTGAGTAATTCGAGGAAACCAGTACCTCGCCTTGATATGCTTAGTGGTCTTACTTTCAGAAAAATGACCCATCAGGTCATGGCTACTTCGTAATACACGATTTCGGACGCCTTTTGGTAGAAACAATCTCTTTTCGCCTTCCACGATTCGATATATTCTTCCTTGTTGAAGAACATAATCGTTATGAATTTGTTTCTCAAGGTCTGTAGTTGGGTTTTTTTGAAGTATATCAGCTATTTTAGCGATTTCTTGATCTTGTAGTTGCAAAGAATATATCCAATCATCCTCATCAACGTTTATCCTGAAGATATCCATATTCACCACTTCAGTTTCTTTTGCTTGTTCGATAGGTCGTCGAGAAAGAGCATCGGCGTGTGCCATTGCCTTTCCGGGTCGATGTTTTACTTCGTAATTATACTCTTGCATTTTTAGCCACCAACGAGCTATTCTAGGGACTAGTTCTTTCTTCTGCATGGCTGTTTTAAGTGCTCCACAATCAGTAACAATGACAAATTTAGATCCCAAAAGGTATTGACGAAATCGTTGGGTTGATTCGACCACGGCTAAAGCCTCGAGTTCATAGCTGTGATATATACTTTCTTCCTTTGTCGTTTTCCTACTGAAAAATGCCACAGGGTGTAATTCGTTGTTTTCACCCTGCATTAACACTCCTGCAAGTCCGCGTGCACTAGCGTCGGTGTGTAGCTCATGCCCCGAAGCAGCATTGAATAACTCCAAAACTGGTTTCTTTGCAAGGCAGTTTTTCAGCTCGTCGAATGCCTTCTGTTGCGTTTCTCCCCATTCAAAGTCACAATTCTTTTTTGTAAGATCGGTCAAAGGTTGCGCAATTAGTGAAAAGTTTTTTATAAATTTCCGAAAATAGCTCGTTAACCCGATAAATTGTCGGACTTCGTGTTCATTCGTTGGTTCTGCGAAGTTCGGTCTTCTCCATTCTTTTTCTTCACCAGAATTACCGGAGAAGCAAAATTCGATTGGGATTCCCTAATTACTCCGCAGTCCAGTAGTTCTTCAACCATTAATGTCAGTACCTCTCTCTTGGCATAAGGTACCTTATAGGGTCGATGTACTACCACTTCATTCTTTTCGAGTTCTATTTCCATTTCTGCAAAATTGGTGCGCCCTAGTTCGTTCCGATTCATTGCAATACAACTCCTGAACTCATTTAAAAGTTGCAACAATTTAATTGAATCGACATTCGGGTTCACTTGAAGATCGTCGAGTGTTATTTTTGGTTTGCTTCGGTGTTCTTCAATTCTCTGTTCGTCCACTGTTTTAAGATCTGTCCGTTTTACGGTAAGGGTATTACCCAGTTTGCTCATGCCACAAGTAGGATTATTTAAAATATCCTTACCAATCAAAACTGGATCAGATAGACGATTATCTGCAACTATCAGAGCACAGACTGTAAAGAGAGATTCGTCTATTTGAATGGTGCAGATGACACTTCCATCTACTTTGCAACTTCCCCCTCCAAATCCATGCAATGTGGCGTTATTGTCTTCTATGATAGCTTCAATGTCTTTTGCTACAGTTTGAGTAATAATTGTTTGTTCACTTCCTGAGTCCAAGAGTGCCATATATTTTTTTCCGCAAATAGTCACCCATTTATAATAACAGTCGTCTTCGACCTTGTTAGTTATGATATTCACTTTAAATTTTCGGTCTTGCCTATCTTCCCTTGCAGATGCTTGATTATTATCACTAATATTTTGCCACGATCTCTTTCTTGTCAGAGGACACTGTCTTGCATAGTGACCGGGCTTATTACAGTTATAGCAACTAGCTTCATTTCTGTTTCTTTGGAGCGTAAGTGTACGTCTAGGTTGCCAGGTAGATGATATATTTGCTTCACGTTGGCTATTGTTGTATGGTTTAGGAAATCCAGTACGAACAAGTCCTTGCCGAGCGTTTGTTCTTATACTTTCGAACCATTTGATTTTACAAATTAATTCAGAAATGTCGCTAAAGTTTGCAGCAGCTAGACTCGAACTCATGTGGGGGTCATTTAAACCTGTTAAAATATATTGTATGATAGTCTTGTCAGAAAGTTTAATCCTCTTTCCTATCATATTCATTTCAAAACAATATGTTTCTATGGTCTCATGCGGTTTCCTGACTTTTCTCACCAATTGTTGATGTACCTCTATCTCGCTATATTGGTGGGGAAAGTTCAATTTTAGTCCGGTTGCGAGCTGACTCCAAGTAGCAGTACCTTCTTGATTGGAGTCCCACCAGTACCGGGCAGGTCCGTGCATTTTTGAAGCTGCAGCCAACAACAGAGCTTTTTCATCCCATTTATATATTTTCATAAGTCCCTCAACTCTCTTAGTCCAACACTCGGCTGATACAGACTCAATATCACCTGGTGAAAACATCGGCAATGCATCTGAAATTTCTCTTATGCTGCAATTTACGGTGAGCCTATCAGAATTGCCTTCTGCGTTCTGCCTTATTTCAAGAAGTTTAAGTTTTTCTCCTAATTGTCGCTCTTGAATAATCAACGCTCGCTCTTTTGCGATCAAATCCTTTTCCCTCTTGATTAGGTCCCATTATTTAGCTCTCAACGAGTCGTCATTTATAGACGATACATCAGAGCTCGCAGATAAGTTCTGCGCTTCCCTTTGTTGACTTACACATTCAGCCACCTCTATTACTCCTTTTGTTCCGAATACATTCATTGTCCCATTGGTTGGATGCTGCTCATCGTCGTGCAACAACCTGGTCAATAAAACTCTCTTCGTCCCACTGATTGGAAGATTCCTTTCCTTGAGCTCTGCTTGGAGCTGTTTAACATTCAAATTTTCCATTGTTCAATATCTAAGGAAAAATCAATAAGACATATTTAGATTCAAAATTAACTTGTTTAGCTGTATAATCTCCCTCGTATAATTTATTTATTTATTTTCAATAAATAAATAATTTGAGTATAGGATAGACACCTATTTCTCTTAATTTCAATTATGATATCTAACCCTTTTTGTTATAAACTTCTACAAATACTGTAGATGCTTATATTCAAAACTAGTCAAATTGTGTTTATTTTATATTAATAATAACCTCCCGTAATTGCAAAACCACCGCATTTCTCAGTTAACTTCCAAATAATTCTTAAGACCAACATGTTGGCTTACTCTCACTCTTTCTCTTGTATCATAATGTTAACATACATTAATTTGCCATACATTGTCTTTTCCAGACATTAACTTGTGTCTCAAGCTACTTTTTTTTTTTTTTTTTTTTTATACATGCAACTACATGTCCTTGTCCACTCTATTTCAATTTCAGAAACAATTGGAAAATTTGTTAACTTGTACGTAGACCGTACATGTCAGCAAAATTATTGATTTCACTTCGTTTATTAAAAAGATATTTCTCAAATATTTTTATTTTTTATTTTATTCGTAGGTACTCGACAATTACGTCAACTAGTTAAATGCACTTTAACTCTTAAAAGGATCAGTAACTACGTGTACCGTAGATATCGTGACGATTTTTGTTTGTTATATAATATTATTATATACTCTCAACTTCCACAACTCTTTTTCATGCGTTATAATTAATGCGCAGTAGACTACTCGCACACATCTACATAGATTTGCCGTCATACGAAAAATCCTAATAACCATTATTGTACAAAAAAAAACATAATTTATTTTTTTTTTCAAATATTAACAACTGCGCAGTATATCTGCAACAAACACCCTCTTTTTTTTTTTTTTTTTTTTTTCATATATACATATATCTATTATGTTTCTTACTTTCCATGCCTACTGCGTACTGCATAATCTATTTATATATATATATATTTTTTTTTTTTTTTGTACTTAGCTAACCACAGCCGACGTGAATTTAACCTGCGCCGTGAGCTTAGCATCCCTTCTACTACGCACAACACATATATTTTTCTTTTTAAACTTACGGATGTTTTTTATTTAGGTATATTTACTATTCTTTTCACTTTCTTTTTGGGTAATCCCACTTCTGATTCTATAGCAATAAAAGAATTAGTCTCAATATTTATTTATTTATATTTTATTTAATGATTTTAATATTAAGGTTTTTTAGTATTCAGTTAGTCCCACGTCTATTCCACTCAAACAGTATAGATCGACTGCCCTGATATGACTCTCTCATGTTGATATTGAATTCAACAGCGTTTCTCCTTCGTTCAGAGTTACCGTAAGGTTACAATACATTGTTTACAATGACGTTAAACGGTGGACAATTCTGTTTTCGACAAATATGAAGTAGTTTACATTTTTGGACTGACAATTTGGCCTTGAGCTCGAGCATTATGAGCGCGCTCTGAACCGAGCGTGCTCAGATTGTTCTGAGGTATTTATGAAACACACTTGAGCACATAGCTGTCATTTGTTGTAAATATATGTATAAATTGAACATTAATTAATTGTTATTTATTAAATTGCTTAATTTTCAGTTTCAGAACAACGAGGTTCGTCCGCCATTTCAATTTTATTGTTTACCCTGGTTTTTTTTTCTGTCAAATATGAAGTGTGTGTAATCAGCTTTTCACTCAGGATGCTCAGTCAATTTATCCTGAGCTCATAGAGCGCGCTCGGATGGTGCTCTGAACGAAAAAAGAAACACGACATTTTTGTATAAAGTTCAGGTTGTGATCTGAACTAAAAAAGAAAAACGCCTATTGCTATCGAACTTCATTCACGATTGTCAAAAATAGACCAAACATAGGTGAAGAACTCATTAGTATCGCTATAGAGGTGCAAAATTTAAAGGCCAATTCGATCAGACCAAAAAAAAACAAATTTATTTCATTTGCCAGAACATATCGGGCAATACGTCTGCATACGAATATTTGCCAATCAATGCAAGGTTATAAAAATGCAATGTCAAACCAGTAGCCATACTTCCTGTCTACCCACACACAAAGCACATTTTAATGTTTTCCAATCTGACCAAATTCCTTATCGCCATATACACCATACAAAAGCACATTCGGTATGGTGTCAAAAACATTCCGAAAAAAAAAAATATTACAAAAAAAAAGTCCATTGTCCTGCCATGTGGCACTTCCGGCAAAGGAAATCCAACTCCCGTTCGCGAGTAGCAATTTTATTTATACCCCCTGCCAACGAACTTGACGCCTCATTTATATAAATTCCTAAACGCGATACCATACTGATACTCATGAGTCATGAGCAATGAGCTGCCCGCACTCTCTTAGCAATTCTCAGCACGGGTTATATTTCACTACAGCGCAACATGAATTACATCAACGATTTTATTGACCTCTTCCAATCAGAGGCTTATTGCTCGGTCAATTCCCAGCGTTGTGTGCTGCACCAGCAAAATTATTGCCAGCGGTTAATCTTCGTCCCGTCAACGGGGCCAGCAGAGAGCACGAGACACGAGATGAACGACGTGTTTCTGTTTCAGACTTTTAATTTATGTTTCAATTCCAATTAGGTAAGAAAAGAACGAAGCGAATTTTTATACATTCCGAGAAAACCGGAGTAATTGGCTTTCTTCTACTGAAATTGGATCCAATAAAAGTGTACATAGAGTACATGTGGGTGGGGCTTTGCCAAACAAAACCAAAGGCGCACATCTTCAAAAGAAGCTGAAGTTGAATCAAAGACTACGGAGGAGAAGTCATTACCACCCAACCGCCTTCCACAGCTGGACACCAACAGGATCCGCTTACCGCAAAGGAGCACAAAAACACCCACCAGGTCATACTCCTTCGTACTCGAGAACAGCCATCAAGTCGATGGTAAAGTGTTCGCCTAGCTCGTTGTGTAAATTAGTAACAACCACGTTAAAACAGGGAATCTACAATTGGCTGGAGGGGTTGGAATAATGCATTGTTCTAACATAAGGACCATTAAGTTCTCACGTTTTACGATTTCATTTTCCTTGTTCGGTGGTCCTTGGTATTTTTTTTTTTTTTTTTTCTTACTCTGGATTTTTCCCTGCTTGTTGGTTTTTTTTTGTTGCTGTTTGTCATCGATGTTAGGTATAGATATACGAATCGTCAAATTGAATTGTTGGAAAAGTTTCGTGGATAGTGTCGCAAAAATTTTGAGGGAGGAATGAATTATATTGCTTTCTCGTTCGAAGCACTTGGAAGCAGTGATCAGCTGCCGTTGCCGACTGTAGTTACTTAGATTTATGTCAGAGCTTTCTACGTGTGCAAGGTATATTGACCATCAGATTTGTACAGTCTCTTCTGATAATTTTAAGCAATTTATCCTTACTAATAATCCTTTTTAGCCTTCACTCTAAATATTTTGTAGGGCACAATATGCAATTTTTGGACTTATGTCTTATGTCTTAGCAACCTGAACAAAGTTAAAGCTCCAACAGAGCGAGATGTTGGTTCGAGACTGTTGTTTACTTCGACGATATTCAGGTTTGCCCGCTACCATTGTATATAAAGGGCCTTACAAATAAACATTTTCAGTTTGGACTTTAATATAAGAAGTTCACCGTGGCTATATTTTCCAAACAAATTTCTCAATCCGTAAACTTAAAGTAGAGACTAAAACTGGTTATTGGTGCGGCGCAAAGTCTCTAAATAAAGGGTCTTTCATAAGGGACTTGACGACTTCCTTGTTAAATAAAATCCAAACTACTTGAGATATCTCAAACGAAATTTAATTGGCTTGCATTTATGAAAAGCATTTATGAATGGAATTTGACTTCGTTCATATGTCCACAACGGAAACGTAGGCACCGGTCGATACGTTGAACCCAATTTTCGAAGACTTGGCCGCACATTTCGACCGATACGGCCGCTATTTCTACTTCAATATTGGCTCTGGCTTGACGCACGAAATCAAAACAAATGCACTCATATGTGAAATAGGACAACAAATTTAAAATCAGCTCTTAATTGTAAGGTGACTGACAGCTTTTTCAATTCTTACACCAAGAAATTCGTTGATTAAAAATTCGTAAAAATTCGTAAGATTTAAAATTAATACCACATCAGGAAGTTTGACAGATGACTGACTTGATGTATCTCAATTTTGATTGGCTTAGATCTGTCACGTGAGTAGTTTTTTTCGCTTTTTCAGTGACCTGAAAGATATATTGCATCAATGGGAAAGGTTAATCTAATGTCATTTCCATCGGGACCACCAGATATATTTTTTAGATATCAGATTTAACACGGCTTATGGAACATGCGACGAAACTGATCTGCTTTTGTAAATGCGGTAGTGCATTATTTGACAGCAATGTCAGCTGTTCAAATTGCATTCGTTTTTGGAAAAATGTACTATGGATATCGACTTGAAAAATGTTTCCACTGTTGTACAAGGTGGCGCAAAAATAACCTTCCGATGTTTTTTGGCTGTAATTTAAAAAAAAAAATGAAAAACTTTGATTCTTCTTGTGGATTATTTTTATTTGGTCTTTTAATCTTCAAAAAGCCCCACAAAAAGAAGTCTGGAGCGGTCAAATCAGGCGATCTGCCTGGCCAGTGCAAATCGCCAAAACGGGAGATTAGGCGCCCGGGAAATGCATCCTTCAGCATATCGGTTGTGGCACGTGCAGTGTGTGCCGTTGCACCGTCCTGTTGGAACCACATGTTTTCCAATCCCAATTCATCAAGTTGCGGCAAAAAGAACTCGTTGATCATTGCTCTGTAGCGCTCACCATTCACAGTAACCGTTTGGCCCGCGACGTCTTCGAAGAAAAAAGGTCCGATGACTCCTCCAGCGAAAACAGCACACCATACAGTGACTTTGAGCGGGTGTAATGGCTCTTCGTGGGTTACACGCGGATTTTCAGTGCCCCAGAAGCGTAAATTTTGCTTATTTACGTACCCGCTAAGATGGAAATGGGCCTCATCACTCATGATTATTTTTGATGAAAAATCATCTTCCTCTTGGTGGTGATTAAGGATGGCTTGAGCTTGAGCGTTCTGGAGCAGTATAGCGTAACATTGTTTATTAACGTGTATTTTGCATGTGTTTACTACACAAATGTCAAAACAGAACTGACATTAGGGGCCAATCGCAAAATTTATAGCATTTTCTGATAGGAGGATTACTTTTGCGCCACCTGTAGATAGAAATGACTACCATTTCGGTGATTCATAGTCTTCAGATGATAAGGGAGACGATGGAGATAATAATTCCCCCAAAATTATATCCATGGCTATTAGGGTGTCCCTTATATGGGCTAAAAAAAAAAAAATCAGAATTTTTTAACGCATACCCTTCATTTTTTTTCTTAATGCCAATACTAACTTCGATGCAAAATATTTTGCTCCTGGGATGATGTTAACACGTGCCGACTAGACAGCAAAGTCAACATTGAAAATCTGTATGAAAAATTCAGAACCATCCTTTTGGCTTCTAAATAGAAAACACTGATCTCCCACGAAGATGGCCTTTCTTGAAGAAAGTTTTCATTTATTTTCAAGCGAGGAAATAAATGTTGACTCTTGGCCGACACAAAATCATCCAACGTTTTATCTAAATGAAATAAAAGAACATTTTCAATCATTAATAAAAAGAAAACAATTATGAATATTCAAAATTAGCTAACCTTGCATTGAATTGCACATTTCTTCTTTCGATGGAACGTATCTTTTAAGATAATGCGATTGACTTTCCTTATTAAAGTTAGCCACCATTTTTGCTTTTGTGTTTAAGTCCACAGTATCATCAAATAAAGATAAAACTACAGCCTCTTCGGTCAAATAATATAGATGTTGACACAATTTTTGAAAGGCTGCTTTCGAAATCGACTCGTCTATTTTTTCATAATCTTTCAATTTTTTCAGAAAGCATAAGTCTTGAAAGGGTGCTTTTGCTGCCGAACTGCACTGCAACCATGGTTTAACATAAACCATCACAATAAAAACTCAGACCTCTTTCATTCCGGCACTATCTTTTTTAGTCAATTTAAGTTGCGAGCGTAGCAAAAATATTTTTAAAGCATAAATTGCTCTTGCCATCCATCTCGCTTGATGCATTGCACCTGGGGGCCTGATTTTTAGTTGCTTATCGACATCTCCTCCTAAGAATATTATTGAAAGTTCAATAAGTTCGCGGTAGTCATTTCTAACAATTGGTTTTCGTAGCTCCCCAAAGTAAAAACTTAGAATTTCGGTAATTTCGTTGTCATTAAAATTCTCTTTAACAATGTCAGCACCGGTTTGAAAATTATTTTGAAAATCGGTTTTAATGTTCTCTGCCCTTTCTTTTCTAATCCGTGTCCGCACGCGTTGAATCGATGACTTATTAATTGGAAAATCCTCAAAGTTAAGCCCTAGAGCCTCCACTGACATCTGTCTAAGGCTGAGACTAGTTTTGGAGTAACAAAGTCCTTCCTTCCTCGTTTTGAGATTGCCTCAGATGACGGTTTAGGAGCAGTAGGAGGACCTTCGCTGCTTTCGTCGGAGCTTGTAAATATGTCCTGTTCTTCAGGAATTAAATCCTCCAACGACGCTGAAGAAGTAGATGGTATTGCCGACGACATGTACTTACTACGTTTTTGTTCTTCTCCTAATCGCCTTTGTCTTAACCTATCTTCCTTTTCAGCTTGTTTTTTATCAACGCCCGCTAAGCAGCCCGGTCGTCCTGCTCTCTCTGACGCTGTAAAAAGACTATGTCCTCTACTATTTTAATTTTTTGAAGAGCATCAGCATGAGCTATGTCAAATATGTTATCCAAATCGTCCTGGAAATCAGCTTCTCGTTGTTTATGCACCTCCTGGGTTTTCTTTGAATTTTTTTGCAGTTCTCTCCAAGCTTGATACAAATTTATAAGCTTCTTCACAGAGTTGGGTAGTGATTTTGTAGGGATTCTTGCCTTTTCCCAAAAAATAGTACACTCGCGAATAACAAGATTTGCACTTTCGCTAACTGTCAATTTAACTTCCCGCATATTAAAAAAGAAAACTGCAAGAACTTGTCGATTTGACGGTAATTTAGCACCCTTTATTTGGTGATTTACATCTCCCACTAAGTAAATGCTTTTTGTGTTGTTTCTTAATTGCAGTGGCATCTTTAATCGATTAAAAAAAACTAGTTTATCGTTTAAAAACTAAAAATGCAATAAAAATTTCCTTAGGCACGTGCTACTATTTCAGTGTAACTTGTACTGACATGTTTCGATCGAAGTCGGCACGGGTAAACATGATCCAAATGACCTAATTTTTTTTTTTGGTTGCGTTTTATAATAAAATAAATAAAATAAGAACATATGCGTTAAAAAAAAAAATTGTCGAAAAATAAGGGACACCCTAATGGCTATTTATGAATTTATTTATTTTGGTATTCACGAAACTGCGCATTCGTTTTGAAAGCAAACTTCTAAAAATGGCGTAAAACAGCTGTGAAAAGTGTATTGGTGTTTGGTATGTGTAAGTCTGGAAAATATCCAGATCTGCAAAAAGTGATCCGAATCAAAAACGAGATTGACTTTTCTTTTCCAATTAAACATAAAAGTGGTTAGGTTTTTGAATGTGCCCATTTATCCCAAGTAGAAAGTGATTTGACAGCAGCAGTTTATGTTGACAATTTCTTTGTTATAACAATTCTAGTAAATAGATTTCAACGAAATTAGCTCTTCCGGCTATTAGGTTCTTCTTAGGACTTATAATTCAATCCCAAACTGTCCATATAAAGGGTGATTTTTTAGCTGGTTTGGTTTTGGCAACACTGGTTTTGACAGCTGACCTGTGTTTAGTACCTTGTGTCACTGTCAAACAGCTTCAGTTTGGTTTGCAATTTAACCATGGATCGTCTTACAAATGAACAACGCTTGCAAATTATTGAATTTTACTATCAAAATTCGTGCTCGGTTCGAAATGTTCATCGCGCGCTGCTTCCATTTTATGATCGGCATTCTCGACCTTCTGAGCAGTCTATTCGGAAGATTGTGACCAAATTTCGCACCAAATTTACTTTGTTGGACATTAAACCACCAACACGTTTACGTACTGTGCGTAGTGAAGAAAATATTGCGGCCGTATCAGCTAGTGTGACAGAAGACCGCGAAATGTCGATTCGGCGCCGTTCCCAGCAGTTAGGCCTTTGTTACAGCACTACGTGGAAAATTTTGCGGAAGGATTTTAAGATACAGCTGGTGCAAGAACTAAAGCCAGCCGACCTACCACAACGCCGAATTTTTGGTGAATGGGCTCTTGGAAAGCTGGCCGAGGATCCGCTTTTTTATCGAAAAATTGTGTTCAGCGATGAGGCTCATTTTTGGTTGAATGGGTACGTAAATAAGCAAAATTGCCGCATTTGGAGTGAAGATCAGCCAGAAGCATTGCAACAGCTACCAATGCATCCCGAAAAAGCCACTGTTTGGTGCGGTTTATGGGCCGGCGGCATTATTGGGCCATATTTCTTCAAAGATGATGCGAATCGCAGCGTTACTGTCAATGGTGAACGCTACCGAGCGATGATAACAAACTTTTTTTTGCCCGAAATGGAAGTTCTTGACTTGCATGATATGTGGTTTCAACAAGACGGTGCCACATGCCACACAGCACGCGAAACAATGGCGCAATTGCGAGGCGAGTTTGGTGAACAGTTAATTTCACGTTTCGGGCCGGTCAATTGGCCGCCTAGATCGTGCGATTTGACACCATTAGATTATTTTTTGTGGGGGTATGCCAAGGCTAATGTGTATAGGGACAAGCCCGCTTCGATTGACGCACTGGAAGCCAACATCCATGCATTCATTCGTGAGATACCGGCCGATATGTGTGAAAGAGTATGCCAAAATTGGACTCAGCGGATGGGCTACCTGAGACGCAGCCGCGGTCAACATTTGCATGAAATTATCTTTAAACATTAAATTGCAAGGTTCAAACTATCGATTCAAATAAATATTTCATTCATTTTTTCGAATTTTTTGTGTTTTTTTTTTTAAAAAAGTTCTAAACCTCTTAAAAAATCACCCTTTATAACTCCACGTTACTTCTTTCAAATCGACAATTTCAATGCACAACTGCATCTTTGCCGCTAAGATGTTCAGTGCGCATAAAGTCACGACCCGTCTTGGCTATGTTTTTCACTTTAGAAACCGCTCCAGCATACATCCTTTGTATCAACAGGATTTGGATTTCCGATACCACTCTGAAAACTTCCGTATTGACAGTGCTTCCTTTGAGAACTGAAATCCGCCAGCCATGTATAATCTAATAAAAGTGAAAATAAAATTACGGAACCTTCGCTCATTCTTCCCATGACTCTGTGGCAATCATAGTTCCACGTCTTATGCGAGCGCATAATACAAACAATCGTAATCGTAGATACCAGGGGGTGGCGGCCATTTAGTGTAATACAACAGCCCCATCCTCGCAGCCCCCCAGCCGCTCTATCGAATTGCCCAAGTGAAAAAGCAAACATCTGACTGTGAACTTTCATCGAATACAATTCATTCCGGATTCTCGGCCACTATATTCGAGTGTGTAGGTACAAGGTACGATGTGTCTTGCTACGCAGCAGACTCCTTGCAGCATCTTTGGAGATATAACTCAATTCCATATTTATTGCTTTTTCGCTTGATGTCGAAAATTGAGTTTTGATACATCCCCCTCGGCCGGTTGTGAATTGACAATAAGATTATCTGATTATTGTGGCTTTGTTGATTCGAAGGATGTGTGCACCTGCTGAAAGGATATTCCTCATTGACCGCGCAGTAAACCATTTTTGGTGGGTTGTTGCACTTTTTACAACATTGCATGTAATCGACAATTATTATTGCGTGAGAGCCTTTGTGACGGTCTCACTCTCAGATTCTTCTTATATCAGGGTTTCCCTTTCTAAAAGTAAACTACACTCGTGCCTCTGGCCGTAATCCGAAGCGATAGCATGCCCGTGGGAAATTTGTTTATGACGGGTTGAACACCTCTGTGAATTCCCGAGACTGAGAAGTGTATGATTCAACCCTTAAGGATACGTAACGAACACCGCGCTGCACAAAGGATGCAGGGCCAACTACTGTGAGAAGGGAACTTTTCAACACTTTTCCACACTCATACAATTCAATTTCCTTTTTTCAACGTCGGTTTTCCGAGTGAAAAGCATTTCGGCAGGTATTAGGTAAGGTTTGCATTTATGCCTCCCTCTCCCTCTTAAATTTTCTCGCGTGGTGTCTGAGCTGATGCATGAAAGTTTAATGAGAAAGAAAATTGTGTGGGATGGCGGAAATTAAATTAAGTTATGGAAGCCTTTCTCGTTTAATTAGACGCATGTGGAAGAGATTCCTTGATTTCAGGTGGGTAGTATCAGGAAATGTGTGTGTGACGTACCTAAATAGTTTTATATCAAAGCACATGATCTCATTTCTGAAAAGACAAGAGAAAAGTCCGAAAACTTCTAGAAAATGTATGTACTTACAGTCGAACTTCGATAACTCGAATATTTAATAACTCGAATAAAATTGGTTGGCAATAACACCAAGCTAAAATTTACATGTAATTTGTATTTAATAACTCGAACTTCTATTACTCGAATGTCTTGATAACTCGAAGGGATTATTTGGCGTCACCTTCGATAAGTCGAATTCTGAGGAAGAATCCCCGAATTCTACTTGTTTTTACAAGTTCGTTTTATAAAGCTGTTTTTTATTATCAGCGTGATCACTGTGTTTGTATGTTCCTATGACCTTTGTAGGAATTATTATCTTCATTGCATTCCTCATCATCTGGAATCAACGAAAGTACTCCATTTGTACCTACAACAGGAGAAACATTTTTCAAGTCGATATCCATAGTTGATTTTTCCAAAAACGAATGCAATTTGAACAGCTGACATTGCTGTCAAATAACGCACTAATCCATTTACAAAATCAGATCAATTTCGTTGCATGTTCCATGAGCCGCGTTAAATCTGAGATCTGAAAAAGATTTTTGGTGGTCCCAATGGAAAACGACATTAGACAAACATTTTGGAAAAATGGGAAGGAAAATTATTATTTTCACTGACAACTGCCCGGCGCATCCTAAAGACATTAAACAAAAATTAAAATTTATTAAACTGTTTTTTTTTTTTTCCTCCGAATATGACAAAATTACAACCACTTGATCAAGGCATCATAAAAATCTTAAAATGTCATTACCGCCGTAGGATTTTGAAAAAAAAACATAAAAGGTTTTGAAGAAAACAAAAAAAAATGCATTACTATGATAGGCGTTGATGAAATAACCAATGCGTGGAATATCGACGTTAAGTCTGAGACCATTTCCAATTGCTTTAAAAAAGCCGGTTTTGGTGAATATTCTGAGTGGGAGGAAGAGCATAAAGACAAATGAAAAAACAACCGATTCAATCATGTATAATAGACTATTTTAAATATTAAATACGTTCCTTTCCAGTCCTTTTTTGGTCTTATATATTCGAAAATAAATACAAACATTATGTGCATATTTTTATCAATTTAGTATTTTACTTGATAACTCGATTTTTTTGTGGCAAGTAATGGTTATCGAAGTTCGACTGTATTTATTATTTTTTTAATCAGTGCGCATCGGCTTAAAATTGGCTGCCAACAATTCTAAGTAAAGCACGAGTTCTCTATGTAGGGAGCAACTTTTGTTCATTTTTATCACTTAGCTCTAAGATGCCAAGCTTAATTTTAACGAGAGCAAAAAACATTATTTGCATGCCCTTAACGTGGTAGATCGAAAGTTAACGGATTCAAGGGACAATCATGAAATGGAGCGCATGGGCACCTATTGCCTGAAGAAAAAAAGTCTCTGACTTCGATTTAAATAACTTCGAATGAGTAACCTTTGTTGCTGATAAATTTGGTATAAGCCGTAGAGTGCATTTTCCGAATTCCATAGAGATGTCAAAATGTTCATTGCGCCAGTAGACCAACAGTCGCAAGGATCAACGGATCATCGGGAGCTTATCAAAAAAAAAAACCCTTCATTTCCTCCAGATGCATTAAAAATGAGCACATGAGTTACCCAGCAGCTAGCTTGTCGGTGGCTTGTTCTGTTGTCGTTGTGTTGAGCAGTAAAAACGCCGTTTATTGCTCAATGGAATGATGGGAAATGGTAGATCAGCTCAAAATGCTTGGAGTAACATCCCCACGCATTGTTTCTAAAAAGGTCATTGGCTTCATGCCTTTGGACGCTGTGCTTCCATTAAACCTAACTAGAATAAAACTGCAAACTGATTTTCCGACTGTTAGGTATTTGAACAAACTAGACTTATGTCGTTTTCCATTGGTTTCACTCGGAATCCACTCATTCTGAAATCCAATGGAACAACAAAACTGCTTCTGAAAGAATCCACAAAAGCATTGGTGAAATGCCAAAAAATAATCTACGGCTGCTGTCAGCTGACTTGTATAAAATACATAAATTACACCTGTGTGAGTGCTTCTTGAGTGGATTCTGACTTCAAATCGAGAAGCGAAATTCTCTTCTCAGAATCACCAGAAGAGTATTTTTTGTGCCAATGGAACGGTTTCAGGAGTGATTTTTTCGATTCCGGACTCTCCCGGTAGCTTCTTTTTGCCCAATGGAAAACGCCATTAAAAACACCTGTTCGCAAATTGACTCCTGTTTTCCAGTTGCTTTTCAAAAGTTCGCAATTGAAAGATAGGTTATGAATTATGGTTATCCACTATCCTGGTCTAAGCAGAGAGAATTTCACGAATACCTTTTAGCTCCAAATTCAGTAATTTGTTTAACAATAATAAGCAATAAATTGAAAATTGTATGGAGTTCAAAAGAATAATAGGAACTTCGATTGAAGCTAGATAGTTGGATTTAACGAACCACAACAGATCAGTGGAGATCTCTTCTTGTAAATTGTAATTTTGTACATTTCGTGCGGTTGTTTTTCTTTTAATATGAGCTGTCGCCTATTATGTTCTCGGAGCATTGTTTTCTTGACTTGGCGCCCTATAATATGCACTTCTTTCTATGAATTTTTTACATGACTAAGGACTTTATTTATTTTATTAAAAAAAACTCGAATCTCGCAGGACTGACGACAGATAGTATAGCCTGTGCAGATATGATATAACAAAATTTGTTCGCATATAAATTTTCATGAGAGCTCGGACTCGCACATCAACTGTGCACTCACTCGCGACGCCCAATCTACGGCTCACAGCTTAAAACTTTTGTTTTTTTGCGATAAAAGGTGGAAACCTTGCATGCGACACCAATGGTCCGACGTCCATTGGTGGTTCCGGATTCCTACCGGCTAAAACCATTTCGTTTCCCGAACTGGCCGATTTGGGTCCTCCGCGGAACCACCGTAAGGCATAACTTCGCGGAGGTCGGAATGAAGACTCGTTCGGTGCTTAGAGCTTTCATTTCAGCTTTCAGGGAGCAAATCGATAGGTAGCATTGAAGATGCTACGAGTATAACATCGTTCGAAATGCACTGGCAACTCTTAATGCTCATTCTACCAAAATGCCTCGCTACACGCGCAACCACCGTCCGTTTAATGTCCCTTTATCGTTTCATCGGAGTTTGGAATTACTGTCCAATTTTACTTCAAAAACACCCGAAAACGACTCTGCTTATAGAGGACAGACTGGTTATTATTAAAGATTGCCTAACGCGGCAAATGCCGAAATTCAAAAGCATCTAATCTAATTCATGTTATGGGTTTTAAACGTCGACTTCGTCGAATAATATCAGAGGATAATCTGCAGTCAACCTGTCGGATACATGACGAACTAATCTAGATCTAGACCAACGGAAACCAAAAATTTGGTAACAAGACTATGCTTCCATTTGCACCTTCCTGTGACCCATACCCTTGTACCGAAAACTGTGATGCAGTTCGTAATTCGCCGGGACAGCGAAAAATGAAATCAATGAATTTATTTGTGTATCGGTTAAGAAAGACAGATGTGTGTGGCTTCTTGTCTTGTAGTTGTTGGTATACGCTGCTGACTTCTACGACTACTCCACTGAACCTGTAGCATGTGTTGGTATGTCACCAAATTAAATTTTCGTGAATCTCCACGTACAAATTTAGGTACGTCTTTTAATAAAGTAATAACGTTCAGTATTGTCATCATTGACGTTTCAAATCCGGGGCCTTCTCCGCAAAGCACTAAAATTCTTAACTTAATATATTCTAAAAACATTGATTTAATTTATTAGCTCTTTATATTTAGTCTTTTACCTAACTTAGTTTCATAACACGTCTCCCCGTGCGTTGTGTGTACACATTTACTTTGCTAAACAAAAATTTGTTTTATTTTTGTTTTAATTTCTTAAGAGATGGGTTTCAGCAAATAAATATGCGCGTTCATCTATGATTACATATAATGCATACAAAAGGGTATGTAAATAAATGTTAATGCTAAAAAAACACATGCATCCTTCCTGCCAGTACAGTGGTGAGACTATGTTTACGAGTCATTCCAATCCTCTTCGTTGCGACCGAACTTGTAAAGTAGACTGCCGACAAGTATTAAGAGATTCTGCATCAGCAGAGCAACTCCTTGCCAGCTATCTTTCTTTGCTGCAATTTGAATGTAATAACTAATAAGTTATAATGAGCTAAGCTGAATTTATTGTGAGCTCACGATTATTTATAAAATCATCAATCATGATCCAGACGGCGGCGATTAGAGATGCAAATCCCATTATGAATCCAATCAGCAGCCATACCTTTGCTATTCTTGCTCCAGTTTCCTCCGAGTTCTCATTAATCTATCAATAAAAGTAGCAGAGTGAGTAACATTTACTTTAATAGATCTATCTACTAAATTACGTGTGAGTTCTTCACGGTGTTGACCATAAAGAAACTGACTGTTCCAAAGATTCCAATGAACACCTGGCCCGTATTGATTTGATGCGGTGTATGTATATCCACCGACATTGCATCGATAAGGATCCACCATCCGGAAAAAAACTGTGATTTCAATTAGATTTATAATTAAAAAAATGCGAATATAACAAGAGAAAAATAACAAAGGATGACTCAGTTAAACTTAAGTTGAGTATTCTCACCAGCAATCCAGCCAATATTGATGCGTTTTTGTTGCGGGCGGATTCTGAGGTGAACCACTCGCGTATGCTCTCAATTAAAGGCATTCTGGAAGTGTATTAATATGTGGTTTTCTGGATTTTGTTATATGGAAGAATTTAAAACGTCGATGAGAAAAGAATTTTTACTGGGCTACCAAGAAAATTTTGTTGACAGAAATATGCCTATCGTTTGGATTGTGGAACTTAGCTTATTGTGGATACAACACTAAATTGTAGTAGATTTTAAAGTTAACTCACAGGTGTGTCCAGAAATGATGGAGTATAGGGTATGTGTACTTAAAGCTACACAGAAAAAGTTATTAATCGCTCGAATGCAATACAACAACTACTGTGAGTCTCGAAGTGTCAAGTAGAGCTTAGCTGCTGTAATTGCGTGCTGGAAAACCTTCTTTACTTTGCTTTTCTGAGTTCGAAGCTCAAAAACATGGCTATTGTACAAAAATAAGAAGATGCTCCTGAAAACGATCAGTAAAGTGAATAGGTACATATTGGCAGAAAAGTAAAATTTTTTGAGAAATGTGTGTTGGGTAATGCTCAGACAGTTTGTGCAGAAATTCTGGATACTTCACTCCAAGCAGTAGGTACTGTTGATTTTTTGCTTCGCATAAAATAATCTACTAATTGTAGTAGATGCACAGCTCCCTAGGTGACTAGGTACCTACAGAAATTCTAAACTCCATAAACCCACTAACAATTGCATAAATTAGAGGTCACTTCTAGCTATGAAAAATTTGTTAGGTAGTCTAAAGAAAATGGTAGATAAAAAATAATGCAATTCAAAGCAAAAAGATTTGGAAAATCAAACAGAAGTGTGGGTGAAGTTTATCGTTTAAATTATGGGTTAAGTGAACTCTACAGATTAATTTTCTTAATGATAATAATAGATGCCGTTAATAAGGGTATTTAAGGGTAATCCAGTAATTTCAATGTAAAAAATGCTGCTCTAACCTAACCTACCTATAGGTAATTTTTCGTCTACTACAATATGGTGTCGAATTATGTTGTAGATTGAAAGTTATTTGACCTGGCAGCACTCAAATATCGATTTCTTTCAACTAGATTTGACAGTCGGTGCACGTGTAAATTTTGAACCGCATTTTTAGGAAAAACAATTTTAATTTTCTTGCTTTCTTTGAAAAAAAAAAAATTATTGAATAAAAGGTATAGGCTATTCTTTGTAACATATTAAACGCATTAATAAATGTAGTAATATTTATCTTATAGACATGTCGTCAGCTTCAGAACAAGAAGACTTAGAAGTCCAAGATGAATCTTCGGAAGAAGACGTTCCGTCAGATGAAGCGGCAGGAGCGGACGATGATACTGAGGACGAAGGCGAATCTGTTGCAGGAGAATCTGAACCAGAAGAGTCTGCTGAAGAGCCCGCCCTTGATGCCAGCTCAACAGAATCAGATGAAGATGACGAGGTGGATGACAACGAAGATATCCCAAAGCCAGCTAAAGCAAACGTTGCTCCAAACATAGCTAAAATAACAGAAAAAATTACTGAAAAATACGAGAAACGGCAAGGCAGGCAGCTATATATTCGATTCCCAGAAAAACTTCCGGAAAGGCTAGAAGACTTTCAAGCTAAAGTCAAATCTCTATCCGAGTTGATAGTGACAGGCCACAAGCCGCGCCAAAAGCATGCTCGCTTTTGTTTAGTCGACTTTGCATCGTCAGAGGATCGGGACAAGACATTGAAGAAGTTACAAAAAAGTAAGGCCGAGACTAAAGTGGTGGCGTCTATACCACGTACAGATAGTCAAGAATTTGTGAAGACATTGGCTGAGAAGAAACTCAAGCAGATCGAGAAGAAGAAGGCAAAGCAAATGCTTAAAAAGGAACGCAGGAAGGCACAATCTCAAAAGGAGTTCACCTCAACGATTGTTGTCCTCAACATCCCTAAGAGCTCATCAGAAGCTCAGATCAAAGAACTATTTCCCGAAGCGGTGGACATGCAAATCAGAGGAGCTTCCAGTAAATTCAATGGTACTTCAATCGCCACCATTACACTGCCATCCACAACAGATGCCAAGAAGAATTGCAAGCGGAGTCTGACTTTGGGTGACAACAAACTTATCATTCGGTTCAACACGTCGTTTAAGAAAAAGAATAAGAAGCAGAATAAGAAAGTGGCAAAGAAGAAGAGCGTAGAGGGCGAAGATGTGCCGAAAGAGGCACCCATCACACCAGAAGCCAATGGAAACAAGAAAGAGAAAAAAAATAAAAAGAAGAACAAGGCAAATGGTGCAAAAGCAACAGAAGAGCAGGTGGTTCCTTCAAAGAAACCAAAATTGCCACTTAGCCAGAAGAGGGAAACCGCTGATGGCGTGGACAGTGAAGTGCCGCAAAAGAAAGCCAAAACTGTTGTATCTGTGGAAACTCCAAAGCAGAAGGCGAAAAAGGCAAAAAAGGGAAACCAGGAAGGCAGTAACAAACTTCCGCAAAAGAAAAATGGTGCAGAGCCCAAAGGAGTCGCCCAGAAACAAAAGCAGAAGAAGAAAGGTAAAAAACCCGTAACGGAGTAGGTGTATGTGTGTTGCTTTAGCTATTAAGTCGTTTGAAATAAAATATACAACTGCAGGAAGGCAAGTTCCTGTGCATTAAATGAGAGGACTCTTTTATTTTTATTTTAAAGAAACATGGGTTGGCTGCATTCCATTGTAGTCTATACGGGAATGCCATCGCATGTCTAGAAGAAACAATGAATCAGTAGAGCAGCTCTGCCAATACGTTCAAAGTTGTAACTACTGGCAGATTGCAGTAAAAGTGATGATCTGCAACTTCAGTTTCAATGTTCCGCCTATTCGTTACAACGGTCGCGGGCATACGATTCTCAACTATAATTGTAATCGTAGATATTCCCCCACCGACTCTTAGATATCGATCATCAAGAAGACTATAAATATTCGACTTGATCCATACATATCATCTTAAAAAAGAGCGCAATGAAGTCCACACTGAGGAGACCCAAGCATGGCTGAGTATCAGCAAATTACCTAATCCTAAGGTCACCCAATTCGAAGGGTTTTTCGTCACAGATGTTCTGTAGCCAACAGTCAACATTAGTAATAAAAATGTTGGTAGTGCAGATGAAGCCCTCGCCGTGTGTATTCTTATGTGCGCTGCAAGGATTATATATACTCAGTCAGTAGTCAAGAATTCAACGCATGACACTCGGTCATCTTCAGGGCTGTAAGACATTTGTAAATATGTCTATCATAATCCTAAACACTGTCAAGCACCATTCTGACAACTAGTCGGTTGCGGAGAGACTCCTTACAGTTGGAGTAATTCCTTAATCTACTTTCTTTAAAAATTCATAATCACACCCATCACACCAGTTTGGTCCAATACGGTAGATTTGCCAACTTTTAATAAATTTGAAGCCAAAGTGACTTTCCCTAATGGATCCGTCATTCACAGTAGACTCTATTGGCTGTTGCTCTGTTTTAAATTAAGGAACTCGGAGAATTGCTTGCTTAATCTGCGTAATAAGTCCTTCTCGTAGCAAAAAAGCACAACCTCCATTTTCTAGTTTCTACCTCTGCTCCAGTCGCCAGGTTCCAGACGACGGCGATGGTAGGTATCTCATTTGATTGTTATACCGCAGATTGTTTACAAACTGCTATTAAATAAAATGTCATCTGTCATCCAATACAACAACCGGATACAAACGGAAACGAGGAAACTCTACAAATGTCTACTAAATGAATTGTCATAATGGACACAGCTGATGTGGGGTTAGAATATTATTTCCAGTAGGTGGGTAAATACGGAAAACAGCAATGAAACTATTTAAAATATTTTTTTTTTGAACAAATGGCTTGAGCAAATGTGTTTCGTTATATTGCACCACTTAAAAAAAACTACATTTGAAACTAGATTCTGTACGAAACTGGTTACTTTTGGTTGAACGGTACTCGACTGGGAGGTTGGCATCTCCTGTAATCCGGCTTCCGGAGGTCGGACTGTAGGATGGTCTGAGGATGGGAGTCCTGCGCTGTGGGCCAATTCATGTTGACGGAACGTCCGCACTAAGCTTGCCATCAATATGGGTACCATGGAGGAGTCCAAGGTATTCAGGTTGGCCAAGGAGGGATGAACCGGGCCAGGGGCGAAAGCCAGCAGCCAAGAGTCCCCGTGGTAAGCAGTAGTGGGATAGCGTACCGGAGTGGAATGCCACGGCCAGCCCATCCAATATGGTCAGACTCCATTCTTTTTTTTTATTTTTTAAATATTAAGGTTATCGCGTTTTTCATTGGGACTGAAAAAATACTTTTTTTCAGATTCAGAGCAGTTTTGTCGCTCTAGAAATCAGCTGGTTGTCGGATTTCATGTTCAATTGGCCGCAAAAATATAAAGCGAAATTTTGCGAATCTCGATTTCTTAGCGAAATCTACACCTACGTTCACTAACACCAAAACATTTGAAATGTGTTAAGCTTTGAAGTGTGCTATTATTCACGATTTTGGACCACGAGGTTGTGAAAAATAGAAAATAAATTACATTTGACCGCAGAAATGGACCATACTTCGTATTTCTATTTAATTTTTTGAACTTCTGGATTTGCTTAAAAATTGTATCGCTATTCCTCGAAATTGAAGTAGTTACTATAGGTGTGTCTCTAAATGTAATTTCACTCAAGAAAGCGAAGAAGATATCTCTTTTAGGGAAACAAAATGACTGAACACAATTTATACTACCAGTCCCAGGGATCGATGTACCTTGGTGTCACAGTAGGGAATAATTAGGTTTGCTTGACGTGGCTAGCACTAGTGCGCACTGAGAAGTGTCAGCTAAATTTTAACGCCTGCCAAAAACCCTGCACAACCCTGAAAACTCGGCTACTATATCGAACGCAAAATGTTGCCCTGACGTATGTCAGTTTTTGATATTGAAAAATATTCATCTTCTGGTGAACGAAGTATGACGAAGATAACACTTTTTTCCGTTTAAGCATAGTATGCTGCTCGCAAAAATGTCTCCAAAAATAAAATTAAGCAAAGCAGTTAAGCCAAGCAGTAGGTACGCAGTTCAAGCTAAATTTGTTAGCCGCTGTACGAAAAATCTCTACAGAATTTAAGTAGGCATATTAATGCAAAATACATTTTTCCACAGCAAAATTTTGACAGATCAGGGAAAATATCGGTATTTCAAACGAAAGCAAAAAAACAGTATGGAAAATGTAGTTCAACACAAAAAAATTCGTTGTTGTTAATTTAATTTCTTTTAGAAATGGAATATTTTAACGAAAACAAAAATCCCAATACAGTTTTTTTTGACCGAACCTACACTGTCAAAATTAAGCGAACATTAAGCGAAGCGGTGGAGAGAAATATTGGAGAGGCGCTTAATTTTAGCTTTGCTGGAGCAGCATACTACGCATAATTCTGTGGCAACAAGGAAAAACAGCATAAGTCATTTTTAGCCACTTTTCAGGAGCGAAGGTTAAAAGTTTTAATTCAGATATGCCTTCCATATCTTATGCGTATTTTCCTGATCCATAACACTGCAACCGTAAAAGATATTTGAATGAAAAAAATATAATGTATAGAACAGGGTACGGTGCATCCGATAGTAACATTAACTCAATTTTGACATATGTCGACTTATGCTGTTCTTCATTGTTGCCACAGAATTGTTGAAAATGAGTGAACTCAATAGTTCTGATCTTGCAAACGTATCGATTTGACAGCACCAGAAGCTCTTGTTGACACACCTTCTCTAGTGAAGTGTTTATGACATTGGGGTCGTTTGGAATTCTAGTTTAGTAATGGCGTTTTCGATTGAAGAAAAGAATTGCCCTTTCTGTGAAAAGAGCAAATCTAGAAGTGCTCTTTCGATGTATTCTATGTTTTATTGAAAAAAAAGTGCACTTCCAGGTCAATTCTCAACACGACAGAAGAATATTTCTACAGAATTGCCCTGAACTCACCAACACATACTAACAAAATGTCAGATTGAAGTGTTTGTTGTGTTATTAGAAACAATTTTTTCGCTATGTGATCCGAAAATATTCAATTATGCGTGCAAAATGTAAACTTAAATTGAAATATATTGATTTGGCTGTATTTATTACGACAGAAAACGAAAAAAAAGTAGCAACAGAGAACCAAATCTCTCATATGGTGTCTAGCACTATTACAAAAGTGCTCCAACGAATTTTATGGAAAAGAGCAATTCTCTCGGATCTTCAATCGAAAACGCCATTAGTATGGGGACGTTCAGGTATCTAGTTAAATAAATCTGACACCTGTCTGACGAGGTGTATATCGGTTTTGATTGGCTGAAATCGTTCATATGAGCAGCTGTTTTAGTTGACGTTTATGCAGGGGTAGCCGACGAATCTAGTCAAGAAATTCGTGACTGAGTTCTAAGTTGACAGTTCGCATATGTGGCTGACGTAGAAAAAGTGACGTTCCCGACCATCTAGTTTTTGAGTTCAGGTTATATCTTATCCACACCAATCTAATCGATTTAAGAATATACCCTATTACTTAGTTTATGGTTTTTTGCGAACTCACTGAGGTGGCCCCGATCTTAAGTGGAAAATAGACCGAACTACGAGATTTTTTCTTACCCTATTTAATTTTATTTTCTACTTACGCTGCGTTGAAAGTTACGAATACTCTGTAGAAAAAAAAATACAGATAAAGTTGCAACAAGTTTAATATAAAATACAAATTTATTCCGGCGCTATTATTACAACAATAATAAATTAAGTATATACACGGTCTCTTAAGTCTTAAACAAATTTATATATCTTTATTCGAAATATATTTTTATTTTTTATTTTATTTTATTTCTTTATGTATAATAAGCTGCACTCCAAGAAAGTATTATTTTTTTTGTTATATCGTAAAATTACGCTTCTATTTGTGGTCATAGAAATGTCGTCCTTCGGAGAGATATTCGTAATTTTAAACAAACGTCTCTCTTTTTTTTTATAAAAGTGGAAACAATGCAAGACAATCTTTTTTTCATTTCGCAATAATAATAAATAGTTAAATTTAAATTGAAAACAAATAAATAGAAAATAAATAGTAAATAGAAATAGATTGTGGGATGAAGCTGGCGAAGGGACAATGGTGCTTATCCTTGACAACCGCCAAGCGGAAATAAATATAAATGATGAGAAGACAATTTGGTTTATTCTAACAATCGAAATTCTCTGCTCGTATGCTGGTGTGGGTGATACCTTAGGGTATAGGGACCTGACGGAATGCGGTTTTAGTTGACGTACGCCATGCCCGCACCTTTACGATCAAAATGCCGAACCCGTACAAACAGGAAAGCGGCGACTAGTGATGCCACTGCCAGGACCAGTAGCAACATGACCAAGCCTCCGACGAAGCTCGGCACAGACATGCAAATCGTTTCGGCGTCCGCCGTTCGCGCCGACTGTATGACCACAGTTTCGTTGTTGGAGTTGCTGTTGAGTGCGAAGTTGACATCGCCTGGGGCGACGACTTGAATCGTTCGACTCGTGTTGACGTCTGTCATCTCTTGAGCGTTGCGTTTGTAGATTCGTGGCTTCATCACGATGTCAATGGAGTTGAGGTCGGTGTCGCGGCGTCTTCGGACACCACGTAGGTCGTCTAAGCCTTCAACTGATCGTGGACGGCCGCCGAGCGACACCAAGTTGCCACCGTCGATATCGTCCTTCCTCTTCATTGTGCTGTAGCCGGACTGGCCGGGAAGTGGAGGAGGTGGCAGGTGCAGCTCGTTGGATCCCTGTGGCGATGGCGAGCTGGGTGAGTTCGATTCGGAAGTGGTGACTGCTGAAGTTTGAGCTTGTGGCGAGGGTACAACATCGGGTTGGTTCTCAGAGTAGGCGCCGGTGGCATCAGCTGGGTGTCTTGGGTCGGGGTATGCTGCTGGTGGGAGGCCTCCGAGTCCGAAATCACCGCGATCGTATCCTTCTGGAGCTCCGTACTCGGCTGACAGTGCGTTTCCGCCAATTTGTGGGACCCCATATTCACCGCCACCTATAGCGAGTCCATTTCCGCACTTGGGCTCAGGGCAGTTGTACCGGCACACTTGAATCACGCACTGGAAGTGCACATTCATCGAGTCGGGGAATTTGAACGCTTGGAAGTAGGCGAACGACACCACCGACGCCGATGGACCGAAGTTCTTGATCTTCTGGAACTTACTCATGATCTTGGGCCTGACAACGCAGCCATTCTGGTCGACCAATTGAATTGGAGCCCTCTTGCCGTCATGAGCCACACAGTTCCTCACCAACATGTCGAATTTGTTCTCATCGTCCTTAATGGCCAACACCATGGTCATGGTCTGACCGATCTTCACGATGCCTGACACCTCAGAGGCCCACGGTCCCTTGCCCACTTGGATTTGCATCCAGCACTGCAGATTATCGCCCAAGAAGTTCGCCGTCACTGCATGTAGCATGTCGACTTGGAACGGTCTGAATGTAACGGCCTTCTCGTAGAAGTCGTACCACGTGCAGCGAAGTTTCCTAGCCTGATCCCACACTTCCTGCACGTAGGGGTCGTATTGGATAATGATCGTGTTCTCCACGTAGCTGCCCGATGGAGTTGGAGCACCGAAGCCTGCTGCATTGTGATTGGCCGAACTGCTCATGCCGCAGCTATTTAGGAAGATCTCAAATGTCGCACTCAGATGGCCAGTGCCCGGCTTCAGGTGCACACAATGTGAGTCGCTGTAGAATCCCTTCGAGAAGATCATTCCGTAGAATGGCCGATCGAATTCGATGTTCACCCGCATGTGCGTCTTTTCGCACTGCACCTGCAAATGCTTGATCTGCGGACTGTCGTTGGTGGTCGCCAGAGGCCAGGCGTCCTCTGCGACTTCGTTGTTAGCACCAGAACCGAGGAGCCCTTGAGGCGCTCCATATATGGGTGAGGGCGACTGCTGTGGCGGAGGACCATAAACGGATCTGTGTTCTAGCGGCAATGATGCCGAATCCACGTGTGGACCATCACAGTGAGCATTCTGCAAAGAAAAATTAAATGGCAGTTAATATAAGTGGAACCTGTTGCCACTCTGTGTGGCATTAGTGCGTTTATTTAAATTCATGTTAATTTTATTTGCTATTCTTGTTTGCGCGCCAACAAACCGCTTGAAGATATCTCCGAAAATATCGTCCGCTTCTAGCTATAAAAGAGATGTGGACTTTCTTTCGGTTACGTTCTCTTTGCATCTTCTTTGGTCGCCACTTTCTGCCGCTAATGAACTTTCCCTTCGAATTTGTTGCGCCTATCGCGCTGGGAATGTATGTACATAAACTTAACATACTTGGCATTGCGCCAGTGTGTACCTCGCGTTTGTGTTTTTTTATTACTTAATGACAATGTTTCGAGGGTCCTCGCGGGGAGCTCATATCTTTGTTGCGTAATTCACTTACTGGCTTACGTTCCATTAAATTGCGGCTCAATTGAAAGCCAGCTCTTTGTGAAGTATTTAACGCTTTCTCCATTTGCGATTGGGATTTATGGTGCGGATGAGGTGCATGTGGCTAATATTCGACCTTTGAAACCCGACTTTGGATCAGTTGCCTTGGGCAATCGATTAAGGTGTTGATGCGGATATGCATTTCTGGAGAAATTAAAACTGTGAAATGAATGAAATTTCACCCTTTCTACAACACTGGTAATAATGGGCACTTCAGAAGAGTTAGTCCAGATACCCATTTAATGTGAATGGGCATGTCGGCGGCAAGTGTGTATCTATCACCCCAGGGGCTCGAAAGTAAATGTGCAGAAAGACTTATTAAAAATTTATTCTTAATTAGAAATTTTTTGAGACTTATGACCTTTGCGATGCTAAAGATCGTGTAAAAATAGGACTGTCCTTTCCATTGGTTGACATCTTATGTGATAGATAGGTGAGTAAAAGTCGACGAAAGTAAGATGCATTCGGTCGTGAAATGACAGGTTTATTAAAATTCGAATGGAAGTCCACGAAGTTGATTCAAGACAAACTAAATTTCTGTCGCTTGTAGCAATTTCTTTCCACCATAGATGCAGAAAAACGTGTGCCTCTTTGGTGAGTAAGTATGGTGAATAAGTAACACCCCAAATGGGGCACTTAGGCAGCTAGTACACCTAGTAAGAAACCGCAAATGTTCCAAACCGTTTACATTGAATAAAATACATAACACTAGCTGCCAAAAATAAATAATCATTGTTTCACGAAATACCGAAAAATCCAATTTCAAATTAGCACAAATTGTTCCCGTGAAGTAAATCTTTTAAATAATTAAATTCAGGCGCAACATTTGACAAATACGATCTCACTGTACATTGCGATCAAAATTAAAAAAAAAAAAACAAATTTCCCCTAACGAAATATATGGAAAATAAATTTTTACGCATTTTCGAATTTTCGTTTAAAATTTTCCAATTTTTTCGCCGTATTTACGTTCCTTGGGCGTAGACAAACACAACATAGTTCAAATCGGACTATCCGTTCTTGAGTTATGGGCGGTTTTATGGATGCAAGTCTGTTTTATATTAGATTATTGAATTTCTTGGGCTTCCACAATCAAAATCAAATATTTTTAAATGCACGAACTTGCTCCTCATAAAAACATAATAAATAAAAAAAAATAAAAAAATCAGTTTACCCGTTAGTTGTGTAGGTTCCTACAAAAAAATATTCACTTTGTTTATATTATTAGAGATTTTACAGATTTATTTTTTGTTTGAATTGTTCAAATTGTCGTGTTTCTGTATTTACTGAACGCGCCCATTGTAAGTAAGACTGATTAAAGAGTTGTAGAGCCGGTCCAGTGGTAGAAATTCTACCATTATAGTGAACTGGCTGATACACAACATATTGGAAAACAAATTCCACACAGCATTGCGTTTCCGCACAATCTGCCCAATAAAAAAAGCAAGCGAATACCTATGTTGTGTTTAAGGCAGTGAAAGTGGTTCTTAACTTTTTGCCTTCGCCTAGTTATATTATATATGATTATACGAGGTCCATTTCGAAATTGAAACAATCGCACAAAGGTATCAAAACACTTTCATCTAAAATGTCAAAAAAGAGAGAAAGTAGCAATATATCGAGTAACTAGTAGTTCTACTCCTACCCAAAGCTCAAAAAATGTCTTTAGAATAGAAAAGCGGCCCCAAACGTACGCAAAACTATCACCTTTTCGTCAAAAATTACAACTTGAGACATCATTTACAAAGTAACGAGTTACAAGTAATTCTACTGTGATTAGCGGATTCCAAATTAACAACTCAAATCAAATCCAATCTCAAAACATTCTCGTGAAAAATTACAAAAAAGAGAGAAAAAGTCAAATATCGAGTAACGAGTGGTTAAACTCTTGCCCAAAAATCGGATAATTTCTACTGCATAAATAATCTGCCACAAGCGCACACAAAATGCACACGTTTTCCTCAAAAATACAGAATAAAACGCCTTTCAGATACTAACGGGTTGCAAGTAATTCTCAACTTACATTTTTTGTGTTTAGCGGACTCGAAATCAACCACCATTGCACGAAGTCCTGAGAAAATAATTTAAAAAATGTGAGAAACTAAGAAAAGTAACAAAAATCGACCTCAATCGCACAACCTGAAAAATTTTCTAGTAAAATGCGGAACGGGCTCGAAATTTTCTTTTTTACTCGGTCTTAAAAAAATCATTTTCAAATTCAAAATGTCGCCAAGCCCAATGGGTATTTGGTTTCCGAAAAACTTGTTCGATGCAAGCTGAGGTAAATTTAACACATATTTCACATTTTGATTCCAGTTTGAAAAAGAGTTGTCTTGGCTGTCATACTCAAGATATGAATAATTCCAAAAACTCTTAGAGAGTGGAGGATGTACCTAATCAATTGAAAGGCACGCGTATATGAGGCCGCTGTTAAACTGGACTGGCAGTGAGCGGCCCAGACCTACTGTCACTGTAAATGTGATGTCGATATGCTAATGGATGTTCAAATAGAAATAAAAAATTGAATCGCAATCGAAAATCTTGCAAATATTTTGTAATCCTTCACTGGCTGAATACAATGCTGACACTGTAAAGTGCAGGCGAAACTAATAGAGCCTAGGCCAAACCTTAAATTATTTAATAGAGTTCTTTAGTTTGACGTAGAATAATTTGACGGGTAAAATGGTCGGGTAATATTTCAAGTTTCGACATCACCTCAATACAATCTAATCAAACAACACATTTAATACAATAGTCTCTAACTCTTTAACTCTATTGCCTTGTAGTTTTTTTTTTTTTTTTCATTTTTAGTGTCCGGGCTGCATTTTTCGAACTCACAATAACTCAATAACGAAATTTTCCATACAAAATTGCATATTGTGACCTGCAAAGTATTTAATGTGATGGTTAAAAATCATTATTAGTACGCCCCATTGGCCCTATCTATTACATTCGTAGGAAGAAAACCCAGGCCATGTCAACCTGACAAACAAACTTGCAACTACAGTGGACGTCCAGTATAACGAATGATATAATGTTTGATGTCATTCATTATATCGACCGAAATACAGTCGAACCCGCATAATATCACATCAAACGGGCAACAAAATAATGTGACTTTAAGCGGGTTGTGACTTTTATACATTCAGGCATTTATAATAAACACGGAAGTCCAGCATATGCATATGTATGTATCAATCTCACTGTGAGAAAGCCACAAACAGTAAAAGTCACATATATTAAGACAATCGACAAAAGAAAATGTACATACACACCCCATTTTTGCATTGAAGACGACTTCCATACATATTACGTATGGACTGTGAAATGTGACTATAAGCGGGCAAAATTGCATGCAGCTTTTCTTTGTAAGCATATTTTTTGTGTGATTTTAAGCGAGTTGTGATATTAAGCGATGTGACATTATCCGGGTTCGACTGTATATGGTTCGTTATATCGATCGAATTGTTTACAGTCATTAAAAATGTGTTATTTAATCGTTTTTATTTAATGTTAAATTAAATATATGATGGTCCTGTCATTTAAATACTTCCATGTTTTTAATCCAATTTATTTCTACGTTCGTTATATCGGATAGCAAATCGTGGGCACCATTCGTTATTGTAAATCTAAAGACCTTTCGTTATATCGAAAATTCGCTATATCGGATATTCGTTATAATGGATGTCCACTACAAATGTAACAAGTCCACATAGGTCCATCGGCCTAGTTTTTCATAACTACCTACTCCTTTGTTTAATTTAATTGTTTTGCGAACTGCTCGTTAATTTATTAGCTCGCCCAACAGTTATACCTTTGCATGTTTGACAGGTGTTCGCAAGCGCTAGGGGTGTATGTCTTTCAAGACACTGAAATCATTAGTAAGGCACTTTTATGACTTAAGACACTTCCCCACACTTAAGAAAAAAATTACTTTGGACCTTACTGAGCCACGTGAAAGATAAGGTCTACGCTAACAGCCCAGCGTCGATTCAAGACCTCAAAGATAAAATTCGTGAGGCTATCGAGGACATAGGGATTTGGTTATGGAAAATTCCATGAATAGGATATGGTCCTGTATGCGTGCTCGTGGTGGCCATTTGGCTGATGTTGTTTTTCATTATTAACGGCATACATTCCTCTTTATTATGAAATAAACATCCGATCATTTATCTCAAAAAATGGCATTTTTCTTTGAATACCAAAATAACACCTCTTATTGGAAAACCCTACATATTTTATGGGTCACAATATGCAATTTTTTTATGGAAAAATGATTATTAGTATCACGGTTTATAAACAATTCACAGTCCTAATAAGATATTTAAATATAAACTAGCTGACCCGGCGAACTTCGTACCGCCTAAAATCGATTAAATTATCGATTATCCCTTTCGATAGTTGAACCTCTCTATTGAACGACTTCATAGATTTCTTGATCGTTTTTTCCGCGCTAATGATTGGAAATTCATGTGTTTTTTACGCACGCACAGCACACACATACATTTTCCGATTTCAACCAAACTTCACAAAGCCCATATATAGACCAATACCAAAGATGTGTAAAAGTTTTGTTAAAATCGGTAAATGCGTTAAGGCGTGATTTGGCGACAAACGAACACAATGTTAAGCCTCAATTTGTACATATATAGATATCAATTTACGGAAGCTAACAGTTGCGAAATTTGTATGGAAAATAAAGCCACTGTGAACCTCCAAAATTTTGAGTCGAAACTAAAAATGTTTATTGGGCTAGTGAATTTAGAGCCACAATCATATGAAACCATTTCAGCTGACGTTTGTGGACTATAACATGGAACAGTCTTGACTAACCATGCTTGAAATGAAACAGTGCTATAAATTAAAAAGCTAATCTGCCAATATAATATAAGGCTTGAACATCTACCTCAGCAAAGGAGTGGACTTTAAGTCAGATGCCTGTGAAACATATTCCGAGTAATAGAATCAGGAACAATCAGCCTACAAGTCTGCAAGTATTTGTCAGAACTGCATACCTACTGGTAAACTTAGTCTAAGTTGACCTCCTTCCTCTCACTAAAAGCCTGTGAGGGGGACAATCTTACGATTGACAACGATTACTCACCTTGCCGTGGTGTGGAGGCTTAAGTAGAGCAAACCATGGTAGGTCGGCTAGGTCGGCACTCGCCATCTGCCATATAGCTTACCAGCTCTACGAACTAAGTGGTAATCAACCCGTCCTATCCCATCCCTCCTTTCTCATCCCTTCACTCCCCCCTGGGCTGGATCAAGGCGTCAGACGTACCGTGCCGAGGATCAACCAGGCCGTGGGCCCAGGTCTCAAAAAAAAATAGCGCTGGTCGAATACGGTGTATCCAGATACCGGGCGCCCTCTGGATTAAATAGCCTTGTCTGCATAATGCGGGGCTCTGTGCAGATCGAACTTCCTTTCCCTAGCTACTCGTGGGATCAATATTTCAAACCAAAACAATAACACAAAAACTAAAAAAACAACCTCGGCAGCCAGCGGCGCCACCCCCACGCAACGCGTGGAAGAGCATCTGCAGGAACTCTGCATTAATGATGCTGCCAGTGATTGCTCGTTGCTTTCAGACGAGATCACTGTGGAACCTACTGCTGCTTTATGCAGCTTTCCGCGTCCCCCTACACCCACACCGGCAGATCTCAGAGATAGGTCACTTGGTCGCGAGGCCAAGGCAGCTTTGCGCATATTTGCCCGTCTTCACTCGAAGGCGGAAAAAATATGGACCGAGCCGGAGAGAGCTTCATACTCATGGGCAACGCCCTGGGTACTTGAACACGCGAACAGGGACCCCACCCCCTCAACTTCAAAGGTCTCTATCCGTAAAAAACCTTCTGCCCCACCGCTGGGCAAAAAGAGACCGCTCGTAAGAGAAGGCCAGACTCGGAAGACTCGCCCCTTAGCTAACAGCTCATCGAGCGTTACAGGGGGTAGGACCGCAGCAGCGACTGGATCTGTACCCAAAAGGCGCAGATCCCTTGACGAGGTGTCCAACGCATCAAAGAGGGCTAGGAGCTCCATCGTGGGTTCCAAATCCTTCTCGGACGCGGCCAAGGACAACCTGATAGTCGCGGTTGTGGACCTATCGGATGAGGAAGGCAAACTCACTTACGAAAAGTGGGGACTCATAGAGAACAGAGTGATGAACTGCCTCTGTGAGTATATGACCAGTAACCAGCAGCCCATCATCTTTAAGGACGCTGGATGGCATCAGGGATTCGTCAAACTGATCGCCTGCGACGATCAACGTTCGGTCGACTTCATCCGGGCAGCCATCGGTAGCCTCGGTGAAGTCTGGCCTGGGGCCAAGCTCGAGGTGGTGGACCGGAATTCCATCCCCCACCGACCAAGAGCTAGGGTCTGGGTTCCTCTCGAACCACGCGATCCCGCCAAAGTTCTTGCCCTTATGGGCTTCCAAAACCCTGGCCTTCCTGTCAAAGACTGGAAGGTCGTGGAAAATCCCCGTGGCTCCGAGGAGGAGTCCAAGAAGACAGGTCGCTCGTTGGTCATCTCCATGTCCGCTGAGTCTATCCCGATTCTCAGGGATAGGAACTTCACCATCAACTTCGGCCTGAAGGAGGTGGAGTTAAAGCTCTTCAGGAGAGATGACCTACGCAACGCTGCAGCCAACGTGCCCAGCTCCTCCGCATCATCCTCGGCCGACACCGATTCGCCATTAGAGGATCTGAATGCTACCATCGTGGAGAAATCTGTATCGGATAGCAATGCCGCTAAATCTGATACAGATTAACCTACACCACTCCAAATTGGCAACCGCCAACCTAATGGTCCGCCTCATCGAGGACGGACTCGACGTCGCCCTGATACAGGAACCGTGGCTCTCCAAGGACCGCGTAACTGGGCTCAGGGCTCCCGGCTATACCCTCTACTACGCGGAAGGTAAAGGTAAAATCAGGGCTTGCATTCTTGCTAAAACAACGTTAAATCTTACTTTCATCCCCCAGCATAGCACAGGCGATCTTGCTGCAGCGCAGCTAACTCCGTACGACGGCAATCCGGTTTGGCTGGCGTCTGGATACCTTCCATACGAGGTAGCCAACCCGCCATCTGCTGAGCTACAACGGATGGTCAAGGAAGCGGAGGACAAAAAGACCGGAGTCGTGATAGGGTGTGATACAAATGCACACCATGATCTATGGGGCAGTACCGACACAAACCCTCGAGGTGAGTCTTTATTTGGTTATCTAGTAGAAACTAACCTAGTAATTTGCAATAGAGGGGATAGTCCAACCTTCATTGTTAAAAACAGGCAAGAGGTAATAGATGTTACCTTAGCCTCTCTTAATATTTCCTTGGCTATCTCAAAGTGGACAGTATCGGACAGTCCATCTTTCTCGGACCACCGGTACATTTACTTCACTCTAGACTGTAGCTTCATCCCCAATAAATGTTTCTTCCGCAACCGAAGGAAAACAAACTGGGTCAAACACAATACAATCCTGTCTGCGAATCTAGCTAGCCTCAGACCCTCGCCACCTAGCGATCAGGCCGAACTAGATTCGTTGAACAACGTTCTCACCTCAGCCCTGGATAAGGCTTTCACGGGCTCCTGTCCTCCCACCATAGTGAGAGATGGCAGGAAACCCCCGTGGTGGTGCAAGCAACTTATCGCGCTTCGCTGCAAGAGCAGGAAGGCCTTTAACAGAGCCAAAACATCGAAGCTAAACACGGACTGGGAAGCTTACAAAGACAGCCTACGAATCTTCAAAAAGGAAGTCCGTAAGGCACAACGTAGCTCCTGGCGCAATTTCTGTGAGAGCATCAACAACACGAATGAGTGTTCCAGATTGCGAAAAGTCCTTTCTAAATCCACCCCTGTACCCTGTGTACTGAAAGACCTCAATGGCGAATGGGCAGAATCAGAAGAACAATCGTTGAATCTGCTCATGGATGCCCATTTCCCTGGCTGCACGCCTGTCACTGGTAATCCTGACTTCAGTAGGGATGCCCCCTTGGGTACCCTTCCAAATGCAATCACCATTTGCGAGGAAAAGCTGAAGTGGGCCGTCAACAGCTTCGAACCGCAAAAGTCTCCAGGTCCGGATGGCATCTTCCCGGCGCAACTACAGAACGCCTTTCACATTGTCAAAGACAGTCTGGGGATGATTCTGGCAGGTTGCATAGCCTTGGGGCGCATTCCTTCTTCCTGGACATTGGTTAAAGTTGTTTTCATTCCCAAAGCAGGTAAGACCTCACATACACTTCCAAAGGACTTCAGACCAATCAGTCTGTCCTCCTTTCTATTGAAAACACTTGAGAGGATCATCGATCTTCACATCAAAAGCACTGTTGACCAAGCGCTAATTTCTAGCTCTCAACATGCCTATCAAAAGGGCAAATCCACTGAGACCGCCCTTCATTCAATCGTCGGCTCGATCGAAAGGTCCCTCTCATTCAAGGAATACACTATGGCAGTTTTCCTGGACATAGAGGGGGCCTTCAATAACATAGAGACTCGTTCGATTATTCAAGCCCTAAACAAGCTAAATATTGGCGAACAAATATGCTGCCTAATCGGCCATATTCTCACCCGCAGAAGGGTGACAGCCACGTTTGGCAGCAGCGCTGTCGAAAAACTTGTGCACCGGGGTACCCCCCAAGGGGGAGTGCTATCTCCGCTACTGTGGAATCTAGTTCTCAACGAATTACTGATTTCCATGGAGCTTTCCGGATGCAAAGTCGTGGCCTACGCGGATGACGTCGCCTTACTTACTTCAGGAAAGTATCCACAGACTCTTTCCAATATTATGCAACTTGCGCTACGTAAACTAGTCGCCTGGACCAAAAGCTGCGGTCTAAGCGTCAATCCGACAAAAACGGATCTAGTTCTATTCACTAGAAGGGTCAAGACTCCTCTTATCACCCCCCCTAATCTCAATGGCACTCCACTCGAGTTTGTCAAAAGTGCCAAGTACTTAGGGCTTATATTAGACAGCAAACTCTTATGGAGGGAGAACATTGCCGAACGTTCTAGGAAATCCCTAGTGGCACTCTACTCCTGTAGGAGGGCTGTCGGCTCCAGATGGGGCCTTCAACCAAACATAATGCATTGGCTTTATACTGCGGTGATCAGACCGATCATACTTTACGGCATCGTCGTGTGGTGGCCGGCCTTGGATAAGAAGTGCAATCTGAAGGCCCTTGAGAAGACTCAACGCCTGGCATGCATCAGCACTACGGGTGCACTGAGGACATCTCCTACCGCCGCTCTACAAGTAATGCTTAATCTTCTTCCTCTAGACATCGTCAGCAAGGAATACGCCGCTAACGCGGCTATCAGACTCAGAGAGGGTAAGCATTGGAGAGGACAATCAACTGGCCATGCCAGCATCCTCCGACAGACATGCCCCCTACCCTCCATTACTGACTATCTGCCTACGAAAATCGACTTCGAAAAGGGCTTTAAATGCGAAATACCGGACAGATCCCGATGGGACTCACGAAATGTCCTACACGAAGGAGCGCTGTCAATTTTTACGGACGGTTCCAAAACATTAGAGGGAGTCGGAGCAGGGGTATTCTCAGAAGAACTGAACCTTGGACTCTCCTTCTCTCTCCCGGCACACTGTAGTGTCTTCCAAGCCGAAATCACAGCTATTCGTCAAGCCACAGCGTGGCTGCTGATTAATGAAATATCACACAGGGATATTGTCATATATATTGACAGTCAGGCTGCCATCAGATCCTTAATATCCAGCGAAATAAGATCTAAAGCGGTGGAAGATTGCCGCGTATCTCTTAACGAGATAGCTGGACAGTACGACCTTACCCTTTGCTGGGTTCCGGGACACTGTGATATCCCAGGGAACTGTGCAGCTGACGAACTTGCGAGATTAGGCTCCTCCGGCGTGGATAGTGTAAGACTGCACAACGTGCAGGCACCGCTGTCTTACGCTAAACATATCATCAATGCGAACGCAACAGGGACAGCAAGTCACAGATGGAAACATCTAGGATACTGTGATGTTGCCAGGCTTACTTGGCCGACACTGAATAATAAAAGATCCAAAGAGCTTCTACGTCTCAATAGACGTAGCATTTCACTGGTCACTAACGTCATGACCGGTCATTGTGTTCTGGGCAGACACGCGCAAAGACTTGGACTGCCACATAATGACTTCTGCAGAAGCTGTAGGGATGAGGAGGAGGACGAATCCGTCACCCATCTCATCTGTAGCTGCCCTGCTCTATCCAACCTAAGGATGGCGCACTTAGGAAACTATTTCCTCAATGATCTTAGTGATCTTTGCAACATCAGCGCTGCCAGCATTCTTGGCTTTATTAACGGTAGCAAATGGTTCCCAATGAGTAACCAGTAAAGGAACCCCTAAACACCAGTGGTATGCACAATGGGCCGATCAACGGCCTAAGTGTTTCTCTCAGCGAGAGCCACTTTAACATAACATAACATAGTCTAAGTTGAACCTCTTTACAAAATTTCACTAAATTTCACAATTTTCTGCACTCACTTCACTTAGAAGATTCACTTTAAGTTAATCAAGTGGAACTAGCTAAACTAGACAAAGATGTAAATAGTAACATCGTATACCAAACACTACAGCCTCAAATTCGAAGACATTTGGGAGCGGGATCTCCAAATCTTAGACATAACCGGCTCGATGAAGTCTTGATTGAGTCTTCGATTTCAATCCAAAAAGGCAACGCTATGCTATCTGGAGAGGTGTATGGTTGAGGTTGGGGCTCAGGTTGATTTTTATCGAGCCGAAAGTGGTACGGAAATGATCCCTTATGCCCATGAAAAAGTGTATTTTCCATTTCTTTTCTAATCACTCAAAATCTACCTATGACACGCATGGGAATAAGCAACAATAAGTTGCTACGTTCTTGTAGCTACATTTCCGAAGCTTCATCTTCAATGGCGGAATGGATTTTATGTTTTGTTGTTTATAAGGACATTAACATATCGGAACATGAAAGTCCTGGGGCATGCAATTTGAAACGACGGCTGAATATTCCCCTACTCTTTTTATACCCTCCACAGAAAGGGTTACATTTGTAACGCCAAGAAGGAGTCACCGGAGACCTCATAACGTATATATATTCTGAATCAGGATCATATTCTGAATCGATTTAGCCATGTCCGTCTGTCTGTCTGTCTGTCTGTCTGATGGCTGTATGTCTGTCTGTTTGTCTGTCTGTTGAAAGCATGATAGCGGCCAAAGGAATTGATACAGGCGAATGAGGTTTGGTGATAGGACTTATTTTTATTGTCGTTAGGTTGGTATTAAAAATGGGCTATGTCGGTCAAGTAGTTCTGGTACCTCCCATACAAAATCAATATTAGACCCAGGTGTCTCTCTGTCTGTTGAAAGCACGATAGCGGCCAAAGGAATTGATACAGGCGAATGAGGTTTGGTGATAGGACTTATTTTTATTGTCGTTAGGTTGGTATTAAAAATGGGCTATGTCGGTCAAGTAGTTCTGGTACCTCCCATACAAAATCAATATTAGACCCAGGTGTCTCTCTGTCTGTTGAAAACACGATAGCGTCCAAATGAATCAACCTAGGCGAATGAAGTTAGGTGAAAGGACTTCTTCTTATCGTCGTTAGGTTGGTATTCAAAATGGGCTATGTCGGTCAAGTAGTTCTGGTACCTCCCATACAAAATCAATATTAGACCCAGGTGTCTCTCTGTCTGTTGAAAACACGATAGTGTCGAAAAGAATCAACCTAGGCGAATGAAGTTTGGTGAAAGGACTTATTTTTATCGTCGTTAGGTCGGTATTAAAAATGGACTATGTCGGTCAAGTAGTTCTGGTACCTCCCATACAAAATCAATATTAGGCCCATGTGTCTCTCTGTCTGTTGTTCAATGTAATTACGTACTACCTCACATGCCTAAAACTTTGAATGACTTTTATGCAGTGGAGGGTATCAAAGCATCGGCCAGGCCGATGATAACACTTTTACTTGTTTCGTATAAGTTCGAAATGGTGTACCAAAACAAAAGAGCTCAACAGCGAACTGCGATCCTTTGAAAATTCTTCGACACTCCCTTATCCTGTGGAGTGATCAAATTGCTCCTATTCGGAATTGAAAGATCCATTTGAGACGGGACTAGCATGTCCTCATTTTCAAAACAAATTCTAGTTGAAGCGCCAAGGGCACTCGCAAAATAACAAATTCACCTCTAAACACCTCATTGCGTACACAAATCGCCATTCGTCCCTCACCTAATCAATTAGCCTCATGTAACACTATTGATTCCCGGAACAAACATCTAATTGCCATACAGCTACCGAGAGCCGCGGCCATGGCATAGCATCATCTTCATTCGTCGCCATCGCCATCGCCATCGTCGGTCGTCGTGCCACCGCTCTGGTGCGCATCTTCTCCATACCGATTCATATGATAAAATCACCTATAAGTCCATTATCAAAAGAAAGTCGAAACTAGTACAAATCAGAGCATAACTGGATTCTTCAGTTTTCTTCTCCTCCTCACTCGCTTACTCGTGGCGCGTTCGCCACAAACTTTAGTTCAGATACTTATTCTTTTTTTTTCGCCTTAATATTCCGCATCACAACTAGTATCTACTGTTGGCCAGATTGGTAACGGTCAGAAAGCGTATAATATCTTCTGTTTATGAAATGAACATCCAATGAGCCAACAACAAGTTGGAAAAAAAAAACTGCTATGCATAGATCTCGGAAAAGAAGACGAGAACAATAAAAAAAAAAAGAAGAGAATCAATCTTTTTAATTGTATCTCGTCGTTTCTGTTATTTCTATCGAAAATGTTAACTCACCTTTGATATAAACACTAAACATAGAAAAGTCGCGAGCAGATGGTGCCGCGTGTGATGCCCCATATTTGTCGAGAGATGTGTTATTTAATTTTGTCGTCAATCTTTTAGGTCCTTTATCCCGAGCGACGAACAATTCGTTTCTCTGCTTCTATCACTATAAATATATAGATTTATATATTTTTTTTTTATCTGAAATTAAACAGAACACAAGATATTTTCTTTAGTTTTTAAGTCGCACTATTCACTAGTTATAGTTGAGTTATATTAAATCCACAAACAATATTGACAGCCGAAAAGTAGAAGGAAAAAAAGAATCACGATTCCATACATGTATCTTTCACTTGATGGTGTTAATTAATAAGTATGCCATCGAGAGATTCACTGAAGTTTCACTTACAAAACTTCAGCCGCACCAAAAGGAACCACTTTCTATTTTACAGTCATCGTCGCATCTCGTTTGCATTCGTTTTTTTGATCTTTTGTTTATGGTAGATGGGAGTGCTCTTTGTTTCAGTGATTTATGACAATTTATCTATTTTTTTCTATTTACAATTATCCAGTCTAAATGGTCTACTTCACAGCCAAACAACAATTGCTGCACAATTTCACATTGAACGTATGTAGCAACAACAATAGTTTCATCTATCTTAAGCGCGACGCGTGATTAATAGAGACCGATGAGGAGGGGCAAAGAAGGTGTCCGACTATAGTTGTGCAGATTATTGCTCTGCCAACCAACCGATCTAACCAAGTCTAACGTTCGACTAATCGAATCTAGCTGATGGCTTGAGTTTGAAGCAAGGCACACACTCTTTCTTCAAGTTTTTTTATTTGGCTTACCATTTCTTTTTCTTTCTCTTTATCTTGAGTGTGCTTTTTCTTTTTGCTTGTAAATGCGTTTTTGGTGTCTGCTTGCTTCTCTGCACATGGCAGGCATCTTTCTTCATGGAGTAGCACGCAGTTTCTATTCAAAGTAAAATAATACTGCTATAGTCGCAAGTCGCAAGTCGCAAGTCGCAAGTCGTAAGCCTATGCTATACTACTTTCAACAAGATGGATTTTACTTTGAAATTGACACAGGTCTTTTGGAATGAGGAGGGAGCGTGGTGACGCAGATTGATTTATATTTAATAGTATTCAATTTTTCTTGCTGAAAGAAAGAGTTGTTCGTTTTGTTTAATTATTTAAAAGAGGAGAAAGATCGCCGAGATTTACAAGCACCGAGCGATGAATAGACATCTATGGAGTTTTAAATGAATATTAATTGGGTTTGTCATCTATAAATATAGCAAAAGAAAATTGTTGAGACATTTGGCCAATTAGTGGACAAGAAGTTCGGCTTTATTTGCATGAAAAGTATTTTTTATTTATACAGTACGAATCTTAATAATTTATTGGACACGAACTTGGATTTGATTTATATTTTTTGAGAAGAACTGCAGTAGTGTGAAATGTCAAAGAGACGCATTTTCGAAAGGGTGTTTTTCAGGAGATTTTTGTTTTATAAAAAAGGGTATTCCAAATCCTGGAGCACTCAGACATTGTATGTACTCCAAGCAGAAGTCCCCTTTTTGGGTGTAGTGAGGGAGAAACTCTGATAGTATTTGGGTGGCCGAGTATTGCTGTCACAAGCAATGACTTTATCCACTACACCATTTCAGGAGATACGAATCCCTTCAAGTACGTAAGGCATATTCTTTTGGACCATAACAAACAATCTTTTGAATGCCTTTTGTCAGATTTTAATGAACTGGAAGCTGCTCTCAACTTTAGCACTAAAATTGTAAGTTTTGTGTGGGCCAATCGGCTGAGAATCAATGTGAGTTCTGATTCAATTGCCAGCAAAAGAAACACAAACTAACCAAGATATTTCTTCCAAAAATTAAACGAAGCTCACAAGGCAGAGGTATATTTTCCGAAAAGCTGCACAATGCGTGGAATTGTTAGTTTCGTGTTTGCTAGTACGGAAACGGATGTGGCAAAAATGGATAAGGCTGTTAAGAAGCTTACCCAGTCACCGGGAAAGGCAACTCGGGCTTGAAATAATTGAAAAAACTTTTGAAGTAGTGAATAATATTGTCAATCTGATGTGAATGCACTGCCTGCGCTCCACAAAATCCTCAAAAGGTGACATTGGTGTGGGGGTAAAGCGAAGAATTACTGATGGAAATCGCAGTTTCTTCGGGCGAAAAAATAGCTGACCAGTAATACAATATATTTCAATAACAGCAATGAACATGATTGCGTATCTGTAATATCTTTGGAGGAGTTGCTGCTAATTGAATATATAAAAAGTCCACTGAGAAGTACCGTTAAAGGCACCAAGTGACAAACAGTAACAGAAACTGAAACAGAACAGAAAGTTTTTTCGTTCTGTAGTAAATTCTGGTTCTGTTTACGTTGCTCGTTCAGCTACACAAAATCGAAACAGAAACAGACCCAAACATGTCGCTGTCGCAAAATATTGGGTGACGGTCATTATACATTGTTTGGTGATTTCTCACGAAATCTATTATACTCTCCTCTTCGTCTACTAAAAACTTTTTTTTTCATTTTTCGATTGTTATTCATACAATCATCACAATATACAATAGTACGATGCGAAACAAACAGCCATATGACAGATGCAGAAAAATGCAAACAAAAAAACCTCTCCCCCCACTATAAAATGGCATTTGGCTGGCAGCAACAGAAACAATCAATGTGGACGTGTTTACGTTATGTCGTCAAACAGCCATTTTTCTGTCGCTAAATTCTGTTTCTGAAAAAATATGTTCTGTTCCTAATTCTGTTTCTGTTGCAAATGTATGGGATTCTGTTTCTGTTCTTTGTCACTTGGTGGCTTAATTGGTTAAACAATGCGAATTGTAAGCTGTGGCAAAAATCAGTAACAATTCTGGACTATTTGTTTGGATGCCACCCTTGGGAACAAAATACCTTCCGTTTCTTAGTTTCTGACTAATGCAATAGTGGGCAACTGTAACTTGTAAAACCAGTTATAAAAATGTCGTCCAACTTTAGGCGCAATATAAGACTACACGTTATGTGAACTTTTTGACATTTTCCATGGCTGACTTGATACTTTCATATGACTGAGCGAACTTCGACTTCAGAAGCTTAATAGATTGTTTGGTTAGTCTCAGTTGTATTAAGCGGTTTTTTCTCTTAGGCAACCTTCGATTTGTTGTAAAAAAAATTCCATGATAAATTTTGCGTTTTAGCTAACCGATTTGTTTAGAAAAGCTTAGGTCAGATAAGTGGAGTCGACTGTATAAGCCACCTTTGAAGTCAAATAACGTGGCCCAATTGATGCGATGCTGCCAGCATTATTGAAGAAGAACAATGATCGAATGACAGTTAATTTTTGTTTGGGTTGCGTGTGACATGGCGTTTTCGCAGTGGTTTCAGATTACTCACCGGCTGTGTTGTTATTTGTAATAAATTTGTATAAAAGATTATAAAAAAATGTTCATTCAGAGTAGAGCACTTGCGGATTTATTTACGAATCGGAATCAAATTTGCACATTAGCTGTCATGCGACTATGAAAACACAACTCGAAAACAGTCTGCTACACATTTATTGCAATTTAATTTTAATTTAATTTAATTTTTAGGTTAGCTGTCAAAATAATGCTGTGGACAATTTTTATTCAAACTCGGTCAACTTAATCTGACAGCAGTGCGCAGTGATCATGCTCGAAAGGGAACCATAAATTTAAAGCTTTGATGTGTCTGAGTCTGAGCTAAAAAAGGAACACAACATTTTTATGACAGTTAAAGCTCTGCTCTGAAATACTGGCTGCCAATCACAGCGGAGTACGAGTTCACTCCAAAATTTATTTCGGTTGTAGTAAAAGTGGTATATTCAGTTAGTTAGTGAACAGAAAATTTATCATAAAAAACAGAAGCATTCACTCGCATAAATTTGAATGTTTTCGATTTAATTTTTCCGCACGGGTTTTCTCGAATCACTGATTTTTTTTATGGACGTTCACCTTGACCGACGCACGTCCAGCATTTCACACAAAACATAATGCATCGTTTGGGTTTCTCAAATGAACGAACTTCATGAATTTAGAAACTCGCCTATGAGTATATTTTCATTCAGCAATTCGTGGCGCTTGTCTACTTTTCTAATAAAATTGTGCTAAGAAGCGCAACTTTGCTTATACCCTATTCACACCGTGCCGAAAACTGATATTTAGGGAAAACACTCGAAAACTTAATCAAAAACAAAAGTTTTTCCATACAAATTTCAGTTTTCAAAACGAGGTGTTTAAAGTCGTTTTTCACGAAAACAATTTCCAATCATTGGTTTATTGAAACAAACACACCTTTTGCAATATTCAGCAAATTCAGCAGAACAGCTGACCGAATAGCAGTCACAACTCACAACTTAAAATCATTTTCCACACCTGAACTGATTTTGAAATGCTGCGAAATATTTTTTTTTTGTTAATTAAAGCGATCGAAATTTGTAACCAAAATAGTTTACACACAAATGTCACTACTAGTGTCGCACAGCTGATTGAAACGTCAAACGAAAACTAGTTGGTGTTCGGTGTGAATGCATCGACGATTTTCGACGAAAACACGACTCTCGGTGCAGGGTATTAGGTTATGGTTGTCCTTTTTATACATAGATCATAAGAAAACGACAAAATATATAAATAAATTTTTACCTGGCGCAGTAAGATTGTTTGGCAGCTGGCTATAGAAAGTGATAACTAATCCATATCCAAATAAACCGGATCACCTTAAGACTATTTGACATTGGAATGCGACCGACTCTTTGTAAAATTAAAATTTCAAGTCTAATAATGTTTGGGACCGCTTACACGTAACCCCAACCGACCTTTAAAAAGAGAAAAGCTCTTTGAAGCAAAACGTAAAACGCAAAATAAAATTTAATCCTTCGTCTTAAAATGAAGCTCATGCATAAGAATAATAAAATGAAACCGAATTATTATCCGAATAAAAAACTCAAGCAATTGTGTTCAAAACTTTGTAGTAAAGAAATATTCTTTTAGCGTAGGGGCAACTTTATCATCCGCAAGTGGGGCGCGGTGAAAAACCTACGTTACTTAGTCTGATAGCTAGCTGTGTCAGAACTTTTTTTTATCTATATTGACAGTTTATTTTAGCTGATATATTCGAACGGGTAACCGAAAAATCTCAGTCAGTAGTGTTCTTTTACTGTGTAAATACAAGAAGTATTCACTTGAGTCAAAAATCAGTCCACTTTTTGCCTTCACTCTGTCTAGGTCCGAAACATATCGCACATATAACCCCTCCTGTTACTGCTATAATCCACTTCTCGCAGCACACATACATCTGCGACATTTATAATAACAATATAAGTATCATCCTGTCAAAGAAGAATTCCAGTCGACAGAAGATGAAAATCAAATCCAGTCGATAGCAACAAACCTGAGAGTGCGCTCAAAGACTCAATTCGCTTAGAACTTCTCAATAGAATCCTCTTCTCAATGAATGGGAATAGCCAAGAATCCAACTAATCGCTTTGTCCAACACTTAATAAGGCCCGTTGTATCCGAATCCGAACCGCAATTCAACAATTTCAAGCGCAGCCAGTGTCGACAGCCTACCCATGGTGAGGTGTACGTACAGCAGCAGCACCAAATCCAAGCCACACCGCAACAGAGCCGTGGGGGAACAGAATAGGCAGCTTGAAGCAAGTGTGCCATTAACCTACTGATACAGAACCATCCAACTATAGTAAGACAACTTTACGCTGCAACAACCACAGACTGGCTGCAGCACCAATGACACTGGCTCTCCATTTCGTAGTTAGCCACTTAGATAGTGTACTCTCCTCTGTGGAGTGTGGACGTGCATGCAGCGTCAGATATTAGTTTCATAGACGAAGAGGACGAAGCCCCAAACGAGTTCCTCGTCAGTTGAGTTATCAGATGAATTGCGAGGAGGGGGACACACGCTCTCTCGGACGTGAATACTCAAAAATCCGTTTGTTGGTTTCTTCCGCTGTTTTTTTTTTTTTCTTTCTTTCTTTTTTGTTTTTCTTGACGTTTTACTTTCTGAAGTACCTCCGGTTTTTTTTCACTTCTGTCTTATTTATTCATCTCACTCTGTTGGCGCTTATAGCTCTTCTACGACCATTCAACAGAAGTCGAGGAGCAGGCAAAAACGGAACTTCTTTTTGTTGGTTTCCATTAAAATGTAAGTGAAAGTTACTCTCCGTTGGCCACATACTCGTATAAATGCGCAGAGAACACAGCACACATTAGGGATTCCTCGGCGGACTCGAACTTGTGGCTATGGTAAAACGAAAATTTATGTTTACGCTCGCAAGTTGTGTATCTTTCACTGCGAGCAAGATTCAGTGCAGAGATACGCGCCGTCACACAGATAAATTACATCGGCCGGCATGCGGCTGCTCGAGATGCTGTGTAGGAAGGTTATATTTGGAAAGAGGTTCAAGTTTCCAGATGAAATGCACTTTTTAAAATGAAATCGAAAGCGAAATCGATTTAATGTGGGCCAAGTTGAATTTTAGCTGTAAACGCGTTGCACTGAGACAATTTTCTAACCTCCGCTTAATTGCGGCTCAACTTTGACAACTCATACGAATAAACAGACTCTGTCGCATAGTAACTTATGTGTGAACGTAAATACTTAATTTGAATTTAAATCCTATATGGTAAGTCAGAAAGTAGTGAAAGTCTGTTTCTTCTTTTTGTTGGTTGAGTGCTTGCAAATGTCTCGAGACAGGAATCACTTAATTAAAACCATAAAACTATCTAATAACAGTTAGTAGAAGCAATTTGTAGTTTTATTAATACGATTACGGAGTGAGTTAGTGTGATTTGGTTTTTAATTGACAGTCGCACACATACGCTGGACATGTGGTCTATGAAAATTGTCCAATTGGCTTGAAGAGGTAGAGATAACATAGAATTGGAATGTGCGTGAATGGATTTTGGAAACCAGTTGTTGCGGTTTTACAAACGACGGGGGCTGTCATTACTTTTTGTTCAAGTGTCTGCAATAATTGTGTGTCAGTCTAGTTAAACGAGCAAATTTTATTACGAAATAAAAGACTAGCAATAAATGGAAGTGTTGGTCATTAGGTAGAAGAATAAAGGGAATTACGTTTCTTTGTGGTTCTTCGGGTCGGTGCGCATGAATCATGCCTCAGCATAACCTAGTGACTTGATTTTAGACAAGTTTTGCAGTTGAACTAAAGTTCCATAAGTTTTTAGGGTCTACTTTAAATTTGACAAGCTCACGAGTTCGATAAACAAACCTCTAAAAGAATATACCCGTTATAGTGTGTTATGACAGCAAAAGAGAGAACTCGGAAAGTAACGAGTAACGAGCAATTATCCTCATGGATTTATATGGAGCTAAGAGAGGTTCTGCCTTTCATATGCCAACGAGACTAAATCTCCCTGCCCTTGCAAGACTCAAAGGGAAAATTGCGTCTTCCTGTCAGTCAAACCAAATGCGAAAAATTGATAGTTATAGGTAAGAAGCTACAAACAATAATTGGTCGATTTGCGTAGAGCACTGGAAATTTGTTGAATTAAAAAAAATTAAGCAAAGCAGTCGCAAGAGCGGTAAGTGTTCTCATGATTGTATCAAAAGTATGGATACACTTTGAGCAAGTTTCAACTACTTCCAACTCGAAGCCAATGTGTACAAAGCAAAGCTGACTTCAAATTGAAGTGAATTTCTATTTAATGCAACCATTTCGATATTCTGTCTTTGAATGTGTTATTTATTTTCACTTGTTGTTCTTATATCCGTATTCCTCTTTTGGGAATATTTCTTTTTATTTTGTCTTTCTATAAATTTATCAGTATAATAGTGCATTTGCACCATCACGCACGCGCATTTTTGCACGGGACGGGACGGCTAATAAAGGCGTATTAATGAGATCACAAATCAGACGCCTAAAGTGTCATGGGTGTTCTACCCATAATTATAGATAAGTAAACGGAAACAAACACAAGTTCCGGCGAACAACATCTCTACAATCACTTGAAAACATTTCTATTTCTGATTTAAAACATGTGAAATAAGTGTACGACACTTATTAGTCTCAGTAAATTAAACAAAAAATTCATCAATCAGTTATGTGAAATAAATAAATATTTGTCCGTTCATCACTTCCGGAAGCCATTTTGTTTTATAGGAAAGCGAACTTACGTAAGCCATCGCCATAAAAATATCAACATGCATAGCTTTCCACTAATTCCTACCACGTAAACAAGATGGCCGACTAAAAAAACGTTTTTTTGTGTGTTAGGTAATGCCGTCCCTTTCAGTCACACGGCTATTTAGTATTTAGCATCCCTTTAATCTTCCGTGTTAGGAATGTGTGACCGTGTAAATGAAACATAAATCTACCAAATAGAGGAACTACTCGCTACTCGTTATTTTGCAAACATATTTCTTTTTGTTTTTCTTGTCATTTTCTCGCATATTTATGAGTAAAATTCAGTATTAAATTAGGTAAAGAAGAGCTTTCACCAAAAGACAGCAATTGACTTTTAATAAACAAATTTGTCAATCGCGAGGCCAACCCTATGTTAAAGCTCCAGTCACAATTTATGAGGCAGAAGTTAATAATTAGAACATGGAAGGAAGGAAGCTGATACAAAAAGTAAGGCAGTTCTTTTGGTACGATAGACATGAACATATTTATTGACAGGTGCAGCTAGTTTGACATAGAAGAAGGCATAATATCAGGTCTCTTTCCTAACGATAATGCATTCGAGTTTCGGGCACATTTTTAGTCAAACTTCGTTCCCCAACGGCCAATGCAAAAAAATATCGCAGAAGAGAGCCACAAAGAGAGAGAGCAATACATTTCCCCTCCATAAAAAACCTGCAAATATTAGCCCAAGAAATTTCGTTGGGCTAGTTGGTTATACTTATAGCTGACAGATGGTTGTCAAATCGTTCAAATGCTATTTTGTAACTGACTTTTTATTTGATTTCATTTATATTTTGTGCTTGTATAGCATTAAAATTGGTGACGTATCTAGTTCAGTATCTAGTTTAGTAAGTCTGACAGCTCTCTCACTAGATGAAACTCGGCTCTGATTGGGGGAAATCGGTCGTGAGAGCAGACGTTTATGGAGGCGGAGGGGTAGCCGAGAATCTAGTAGAGAAATTCGTGACTGAGTACTAAGTTGACAGTTCTCATATGTGGCTGACGTAGAAAAGTGACGTTCCCGACCAATATAGTTTTTGCGTTCAGGTTACATCTCACCCAGACCAATCTAGTCGACTTAAGAAAATTAGACTCTTGAATGTGCCCATTGATGTAAGAAGGCAAAGAACTAAGAACTAGAACTAAACTATTTAATTGCTTCTATTGAAGAAACTGAAAAGTTCGCTCTTAAATAAAAAATTTTACTTCGTTTTACTGATACTTTTCGAAGATTCTCGCCAAGGAAAAAATCACACTTTTCAATTTTGTGGTTCAACGCGTTTCTTCTCTTTTTGATTATCTTTTATTTTGGTGAGCGAATTCTCTCGTAATGAGAGAAATGTGACACTTTGCCACTATTGAACTAGAAAGTAAGGGAAAGAGTTATCAGTGAAGTAAGTTATCAACAAAAGAACAAATCTGCAGGTTTCAAAGATTTCTATGATACGTTTAGCAAACCAGAAATAATCAGATCTCAGGAAAATAGTTAAAAAACGAATCAACCTAATATTAGTTAATTGTCAGAGTACGAGCACGACACAAGGTGTTTTTTATTGACCATCTACCTCAGCGAAGTATAAGTAAAGTAAGAATTCGGAGTACACAATTATAACAACGACAACCTCCAGATCCACAGGTAATCCAAGTGGAAGCGATTTGACAGCGCAGCTTATCTTAGAACCTTTTTGAGATGAGTGTCTACGACAATACTAGAAACTGCTTTCAGCGCCATTTCAGGGGGGGGGGGGATTTAGAAAACAATAAGCCAATAAACATTTTCAGTTTCAACTCTAAATTTTAATAGTTCAGAGTGGCTATATTTTCCATACAAATTTCGCAAGCTTGTGAGCTTCCGTAAATTTTAAGTTGAGACTAAAATTTGTATTTAGTACGGCCGGCGCAATGAATATTACTAGATGTCGAGACACACGGCAAAATACATCAGTTTATAGATAGTACTTTTTTGCAAATTTTGACATAAATGTAACTGTGACAGTTTTACTGCAAATTCATCTTATTTACTTTGCTTTACTTTTCTGACCATCTCCTTGGTCAATAAAACGCGCCTAGTGTCAACTAATGAAAGATGTACTAAAATGTTTAGTATAATGAACGAAGGAACGTTTTTTGCTGACAAGGGATTAAAGAATGCTGTTGATTGAGATCTGGCGATGGAGAGAATATATTGCATGGAGAGAAAATTTCAGCTCCTAATGGGTCCACGAGGACCTTAGTGGTGGCGCAGGGTTCTTTCTGCTCTACCTACCCGTTTACCAAACCTTTTACCTAGCTGCCATACAAAATTCCCTCCAAAATTTAGCTAAGCGAAATTTAAGCGAATCCGTTATTTAGCCGATTGGTACGCTGCTCGAGCTAAAAAATGAAAGTTTTGTTTCAGAATGTACTTCACGTGTCTGTCAAAATTTAGCGTGGCCATATATATCAAGAGAAATGTCGAAATCGAAGCATTTGCTACATTTCGTATGAATAAAAACCAATTTGAGTTAGTTCCAACTTTTGACATGTTCGAAAAGCGGCGGCACTGACCTTTTTCTCCGATCGTTATGAATAAAACTTATCAGACAAAGCAAATGCTTTGCAAATTCTGAGTCTGCTATTTAGTTGACTCAGACCTTTTGCTGAATATTTTCTACGCACCTTTTTTACATAAAACAATCTAAGCATTGGGAATTTTCGATGTTTTGTTTATAAATAGTTAAATTAGGTTTTGTTCGTGCAGGAAAACCAAACAAAACATGGATGCGATAAGTTTTCACATTACACCTGTTTTACTTCTTGTTGTTAATGTTCGTGCTAATAAAAAACAGTATAAACAAAGAAGAATTGGTGACGATAAATATAAATAACTTCTAACAATTGTTTCGTTTCACGCGTGAAAATGTGGACATTTTGGATAATACTTTTTTATCCAGAAAATTAAATCTTTCCTAAGGTGTTTAGGAGATCCGGCCAACATTTAAACATTTTAAAATTCATGATAAATTCAAGATCTTGGTGTTCATCAGTAAACCGTTTCGTTAACTAATTGGTATGTGTGTCAAAAAATAGTTCAACAAGCCGATGATTGGATACATTTTCCGACAACTCAGGAAGAAATCAAACATCACCAAGCGATTTGGCAAATAAAATTTATGTTTCCAGGTACAGTTGTCACTTGTCAACTTTGACAGAAATTGCAAGGCAAGAACATGTACGGCGAAGTAAATGGTATGTTCGAATTTTCGAAATTACTTTAGCAAACTAGGTTTTTATTCATACAGATTCAAAGCATTTGCTAAGGGCTTTTACTTTGCTAAAACTTTTTACTCAAAGGAAATGCTAGTTTTTATTCATACGACCCAATGGCTCGGCACATTTTCTCAACCTAAATTGTGACAGATCGTTGTGTTGCTGTTGTTCTGTTGCGGAAAAGTATGTATATGAAACTCATTTGACCACTAGCTGTCATATGACTGTAAAAGTAGTCAAAGATAACAATATTTTTTGAGGTGTTGCTTGTTTAATCTGGCACTAAAGTGTTGTGCCGCGTAGATTCCACCATGTGGACTACGCAATTGTCGACGCGAGTTAAGTATCCATAGCAAAACATATTGAGAAAAAAGATAACATTATTTGTATTCAATGATATCTTTAGTCTCTAGTACAGTCTTGCACACAACGCTACAATGATAACATATGTAAAAGAGATAATATCGTTTGTATACAATGTTGGAATATTATCTCTTCTTCATTATCAAGCAAGACGATTGTACGCTTGGGTCTCCTTGTAGATAGATAAGAAAAGTATATAAATACGACTGTATGATGAATTTATCGATAGTCTTATTGTAACTACATAGTAGCCTTAAGCTCCTTTTAGAATTAGTAAAAAGTATTTCAATAATAAAGGACATAGTTCCAAATAAATATTGTTTAATTTTAAAAGTAAGAACCAAGTGTTTTAATTGGCGATCCTGCCAGGAGGTTAAATATACTTTTTAACTTCAATCGAGCGGACCTCGGGAACAAGTAGTGAAATCTAGTATAAACAGAACACTCGCGTTACCGGTTACAAGAATTACCTAGCATAGCAGGTACAAATATAGCTCCTTCGTACGAAGCAGCAAAGCAATTCAGTGAAAGTGTATATGTGGAAAAAAAAAAAAAAAAAACACACAAATTCGACGACAACAGACACGAGTTCAAAATGGAACAACTCGCAGTATTAATGGCAAGATTAGAAGCTTTAGAAACCAGGTGCAACACAGTAACACAAACCCTAGAGCACACACGCACAGAGAATGCAAGGTTAGCAGCAATAATAACTAACCAAAATCAAATAAACACTAATTTAGAAACAAAACTAAATGAAGTAAAATCTGGATTAGGCATAGTACCAAACATACCTGTGCTAGAGGAAATAAGAACCACATATACAGATGGTAGTGAAATACAGTTAGACGCATTTAAAAGCCTACCTATTTTCAACGGCGATCAATCAAATTATCGGTCGTGGCGCGAAGAAGCATCCAGATTAATGGACAGCATTAAAAACCTCAAAACACACAGTAAGTACGCAGCAGCATTGACTATAGTGAAAAGTAAAATACAGGGAGCAGCCGCGAATGTGTTAACTAATTATAACACAATTTTTAATTTTGAGGCGATACGTAACAGATTAGATTATACGTACTCTAATCAAGAACCTCTATACGTGCTACAAGACATGATGAAAGCCATCACGCAAAAAAGAAGCACACTGTCTGAATACCACGACGAGATAAATAAAAATCTCAATTTAATAATATCAAAAATCACTATGTCAGGTGATCCGCCGAATATAATCGACAGACTAATTAAAAATGCTAACGACGACGCAGTTCGTATATTCATTGATGGTATGAGTGACAACTTTACAAGAGGATCATTATATTCAGCTACAATAAATGATCTAGAACACGCATTCGCAATTGCTCGCAGAATAGAACATGATAATGTGCACAGGCATTTACATCTCACTCAAGATAAGCACCACAAAAATATGCCACATGAACACAGAAACGAAAGAAGACCAAACTATTCGAGCCAAACAACGAATTATCAACCCCAGAAGCAATACGATAATATGCAGCAACACAATCAAGGACCACGCCTAAACCCTTCCAAGAGAAATGACGGACCACAGCCGATGGAGATAAACTCGAGACAAATTGTACATGCACAGCGACAAAATTGGAATCAATACAAACCCGATGTATATAATCCACCAGCGAAACGTGAACACAGCGGGAGTTTCAACACACACAACAGACCGCAACGATCTTATCAGCAGAACTTCAAGCAGCAGAGAGTAAATAACTCCCGACAACAACGCAGAGACGATGTCAGCAGTACATATGCAGAAGCAGATGAAACGGAATGTATGGTAAATAATAACATAAGAATAGATCATTTAAACTAGTAGACGGGTTGCCCTGCTTAAATTTAACTAGTACTATTTCTAAGAAAATTTATAAAATTCTTATTGATACTGGTGCAACCCATAATTACATTAATAGAAAATGCGATTCTAGCGAAAAAATTAAAATTAAACCTATAAAAATAAAAACAATGCATGGTTATTCTATGGTAGATACAAAGAAAGTAGTTAGGATATTAAAGAAAAATATAACATTTTTTGAATTAGAGGATATTCAGTCTTTTGATATGATATTAGGATATGAAGGACTTAAAGTTCTAAACGCGGAAATAAATTTCAGTAATATGACTCTAACTACCATAAGCAGTGTCGAATCTATTCAGAAAATTAATTACATAATTGGGGAAAATAATATTTATAAAGCAGACATAGATAGACTGATGAAGATTAATAACAGCATAGGACCGTTACCCTTTACAGATACTATAGAAGCAAGCATTAGGACGACCAATGATAATCCGGTTTATGTTAAACAATATCCATATCCCATAGCAGATAACGAATTCGTAAACAAAGAAATACAGAAACTCTTACATGACAATATAATAGAAAAAAGCCATAGTCCTTATAACAGTCCCATATGGACAGTACCTAAAAAAGGTTTGGACGAAAAAGGAAAACCAAAACGGCGCATGGTTGTTGATTTCCAAAAACTTAACGCTCACACTGTAACAGACAGATACCCCATTCCGGATGTCAACATGACAATTCAAAATTTAGGTAAAGCCAAGTACTTTACAACGTTAGATTTGGAGTCAGGTTTCCACCAAATTAAAATCAAAACAGATGATAAAGAAAAAACAGCTTTTGCTATAAATGGCGCAAAATATCATTTTAAACGAATGCCTTTCGGGCTCAAAAATGCACCAAGCATATTTCAGAGATGCGTGGACGACATTTTGAGAGACTTTGTAGGTAAATTCGTACACGTTTACATTGATGACGTATTGATATATTCTTCATCTGAGGAAGAACATATACAGCACATAAGTCAAGTATTCGACGTACTCAATAAAGCCACATTAAAAATATCTGATGAGAAAAGTAAGTTTTTTCAAGAAGAAGTAGAATACTTAGGTCACATAATCAGACATGGTAGAATCACTACGAACCCTGAGAAAATAGCAGCTATAGAAAATTTTCCAGTCCCACAAACGGTAAAGGATTTGAGAGGATTTTTAGGTCTTACAGGTTACTATCGTAAGTTTATAAAAGGATACGCAAGCATAGCCAAGCCCCTGACATTATATTTACGAGGAGATAACGGTAAAGTAAACAAAAAACAAAGTAAAAATATTAAGTTAAATCTGAATGATTCAGCATTAGAAGCGATTAGAATTTTAAAAAATTATTTGAAAGAACAAGTCGAACTTTTTCAACCGGATTATAGTAAACCATTCGAGCTTACTACAGATGCATCCAACATAGCTATTGGAGCCGTACTAAGTCAGAATAAGCAACCTATACACTTCTTGTCAAGAACACTGAGTAAGACAGAAGAGAACTATAGCACAAACGAGAAAGAGCTATTAGCGATCATATGGTCCTTACAAAAACTCAGAAACTACATATATGGTATAGCAGACTTAACCATATATACCGATCACCAGAGCCTTATATATTCGGTATCAGAAAAAAATCCCAACACAAAGCTGAAACGTTGGAAGGGAATCATTGAAGACTTTGGAGCAAAATTAGTTTATAAACCAGGAAACCTAAATCTTGTAGCTGACGCATTATCACGTCAACGCATAAATACTTCTACCATAGAAACAGCACATTCAGCTGAAAGTTCTTCTAATGATATAATAAAAACTGTGAATCAGCCTTTTAATGCATACACTGCACAGTTCGAACTTATTGAAGATATAACAAATAATATCGAAACACAAATCTATTTTGGTAACAAAATAAGACTCATAATAAAGTTTAAGGACAAAGACTCTTTACTAAGGCAGATGAAAGAAGTTATACAACCCCAAAAGATTGTAGCTTTGCATACGAAATTTGAAAACATATACAAATATGGTGAAAACATAAAAAAAGAATTCCCACTAGTAAGATTTATATTCACACCAAGAAAACTTCAAGACGTGACAAATTTGGAGGAACAACTAAAACTTGTAAGGGTAACTCACGAAAGAGCACACCGAGGGTTACGTAACAATATACAAGAAATCTCAGAGAAATATTACTGGCCCGATCTAAATAAACAAGCAAAGAGTTTCAACAAAAAATGCATAGCATGTCTATTTGGAAAATATGAAAGAAAACCTATCAGAGAACCCCTGAATAATTCAGAAATACCAACACATGTGGGAACACACATTCATATGGACATATACTTCAACGACAAGTATACTTTCCTTGTAACAGTAGATAAGTATTCTAAATATACAATCCTTCGGGAAATCGAAACTCGAAACAGACTGTACGACGTTATGGAAGAGGTCTTATCTAATTATTTCCCAAAATGTGAACGACTCATGACAGATAACGAGAAGGGATTCAAAACAGAAATGGTGAACCAAATGTGTTTGAAATACAACATAACTAAAGTAGAAACTCCAGTATACAGATCGACAGCGAACGGTCAGGTAGAACGTGTAAACGGTACAATAACTGAACTGTCTAGAATATTCACAATTCAGAATAAAACAAGACTTATCGAAGAAATATTTAGAACAGTGCGTGAATTAAATAATTCCATACACTCAGTTACCGGTTTGAAACCTAGAGACATTTTCTTTAATCAAAATAAATATAGCAATAGTGAAATTATAATAAATAAACTAAACTCAGCATCCAAAAAGTGATCGAACGTCTAAATAAAGGAACTCGACACAGAGAATATAAAAAAGGAGATAAGATAATGGTAAGAATCACAGGTCTTAGAAAGAAATCTAACGCCAGATACATAACAAGAATAGTAGAAGAAGATAAAGGAGACACTGTAATCTCTAAAGAGGGAATAAAAATTCACAAGGATAACATAAAGAATTATCATTTTTTAGATGACGAAAATATTAATATTCCTAACATTACTAGGAATTGTACAGAGTCAAGAAGGGCAAGGAAACGTTCAAATAACTGAGTTACTAAACAAGAAGTTTATACTTACGCAAACAGATGACGTGTATTTATTCAAAGAACAAACTTATTTGTTACATGCCACCAACCTGACTTCGATATTTCAACCTTACGTAAATATCGTAACTAGTAACTATCAACCTACACAAGAAGAAAAAATTTGGTTAAGTAAAATTAAGAATTTAGCAGACCAATTACAAGAACATACTAGGCATACTAGATCAATTAACTTTTTAGGAACAGCTTTCAAATATGTGTTTGGTAATCCTGACCATTATGACTTAGTTAACATAGAAACGAGTATAAATAATCTCATAGAAAACAATAATAAACAAAAAACTATAAATTCTAGATTCGAACAAATTTTGCAACAATTCGAAGGTCAGAGCCTTAAAGAACATTTAGTAATAGAACAAGTGTACGAACAATTATTATTATTGACCAGAACAATTAATGCAGCAAAAAATAATGAATATTTATCAGAAAGCCTAGACTTAGATGACATTAAAAATATTATTCAACATGAAATAATTCAAGTACCCATAATAAATATACTTGAGTACTCTAAAATATTATTAGCTAGAACTGATGAATTCTTCATCACAATATATAAATATCCAGTTCTAATTAAATCATGTAAATTGTATAAAGTAACACCCTTAAATTCAAAACATGGAAAAATCATTACAGATAAAACAATTGCCTTATGTAACCAAACTTATTTAAGAACAAGAAATTGTCAAAATCATCTAAGTAAAAACATTTGTGAAATTAACTTTGAAGAAGAAAATTGTCTTATTCCACTTTTAAAGAATATAACTTCAAAATGCAACATTAAACAAGAATACGATTACGACTTAGAAATTGAATCCGGTGTTATGTTATTAAGCGGTAAGCATAAGCTAAATAATCAAACAATTAATGGTATAAACTTAGTTACTTATGAAAATACTATAAATCTAGATGATAAAATATACAAAAACATGCATAAGCAAATTAAAGAAGTTATATTAAGAAATCATAATTCAGAGTCTTACATCGACCAAATAATTAAAGAAGATACAATATACAAATTCGATAACATAGATACTTTAAAAAAACTAATTATTCCTTTTGAAGAAAAACCGATATTATCAACTATATACACAATTGTAACACTGATTGTTATTTTAGCATTTACGTACGTAATGATAAAAACTATACAATGTATAACAGATCGTCAAAAACAAAAAAAGATTGACGCATATAACAAAACTTATGAAAGAGAGATGTTAAAAATAGCGTCGAAAAATCGGGACGATTTCGTTTAACAAGGGGGGGAGTTAAGTATCCATAGCAAAACATATTGAGAAAAAAGATAACATTATTTGTATTCAATGATATCTTTAGTCTCTAGTACAGTCTTGCACACAACGCTACAATGATAACATATGTAAAAGAGATAATATCGTTTGTATACAATGTTGGAATATTATCTCTTCTTCATTATCAAGCAAGACGATTGTACGCTTGGGTCTCCTTGTAGATAGATAAGAAAAGTATATAAATACGACTGTATGATGAATTTATCGATAGTCTTATTGTAACTACATAGTAGCCTTAAGCTCCTTTTAGAATTAGTAAAAAGTATTTCAATAATAAAGGACATAGTTCCAAATAAATATTGTTTAATTTTAAAAGTAAGAACCAAGTGTTTTAATTCGCGTCATGAATTACGTGTCGTTAAAAACAATTAAAAACGACGCGAACACACCTTTTCAAAATAATTTTTTTTTTATCTGTACAAGGTACCAGCATTCGCATTCTTGCTAAGCAAGGCTAGATGTCAAAATAATGTACTGTCATGTAACCAGATTCTAACTCAGACTGAAAACCCTGTTCAAATACAATAAGGTAACACTTGAATAGGTAACTGGTTATCAGGAATTGCAGGCAACGAATCGGCGGACGAACTAGCTAGGGCTGGATCAGAACCCACGTTCTTTGGACCATTACCATATCCATATGGCAGAGACAACTGGGCTACTAACTTTATGAGTGGGAATAGCAACTCTATCTTAATCATGGATAATTTTTTGGGCTTAATTCAATCCAAGAGGTTAATAAAGCGCTACTCCTAAAAGGAAATCCTCAAAATAAATAAGGAAAAATATTAGAAAGCTAGTGGGCTTTCTGGAAGGCCACTGTGGCTTGAGATATAATCTTACAAGATGAACCTGTGTCCGGAGACAGAATGCAGGTTCTGTCTGGAGGAGGTAGAATCATCTGAACACTTCATCTGTTCAATGGTTAATAAAACGTGTCTATACAAAAAGGTATAGTTTCACCAGCAGAAATGAGAAACTCAGATACTAAGGACAAACTGGCCCTCACTGGGGAGGTCAGTCGTTGCTTAGTTTAAACCCCTCTATGATAGAATAGATCGTTTAGGTCACAGTATCAGCCATTGGGCAGGGATTTAAAACAAATACTCAGCCTGCTCAGTCGAATGTGAATGTTGAACATTTTGTCTTTCTCGACACGGGCCATGAGACCCAAGTCCTTTTCAAATGGCGCCTTACTGCCCTGCACTGATATTAAGAAAATAATTTCTAGTAACACATCAACGCTTTTTAAAAAAATGTACAACCACGGTCAAATGAGTTTTCTAATGTCTCCCTCTGAGATTTCCTGACCAAGCTGGAAAAAATATATGCCGCTTTTATAACAAATCGCAACCTATATAAGCGAAGCACTAGTTCATACGCTATCTAAAGTTAAACCTCAGTAAATTGTCCAACTTTCTTCCATCTAAATTCTGAAAACTGAATAATTTTTTTGTCTACTATCAAATTCCGTCTAACTTTGTCCCAATTTGGCCGCACTTCCTATCTAGATCATTGGTTTCACCGTAGAAATAAATTCCATAAACCCCAATGTTCAACCACCAAAAAATCAATTTATTTTATCGCTTTGCCACAAAGTGATATCACTTAGGAATATAGGTGCACCTTGTTGGCGCTGCCTGCATCCGTAGCTGCATCGCAGTTCCACTCACAGATACGAACCGAAACCGCACACCAAAACCATCTCGAATTTAGCAACGGAATATAAATCATCATTACCATCGTGTCTACGGGATATGGAAGTAATGTGCTTTACATTCGGCTATAAGAAATCGCGAGTTGTTTTCTGTTTTCTTCTTGGTGTTTGCTCTTGCACAAACCGTGTACAATAAACGAATAGACAAAGTCAACGTAGGTATATTATAAAATAATAATAAACCGCTTTCACCGCGTTTAAGATTTAGAGTGAAAAGAATACGCGCGCTCGCCGCGGCATAGCAGCGCTGCACGCATTTGATTAGGCTGCGATACGATGGATGGATAGATACTCGTAGGTGCACCAACAACCACAAATGCAACAGATAGCGATGCTTCTGATACATAATCTTCGGATAAAAGAAAACTTGTATCGCTTTATTTTATTTAACAATCGTTTTCTCCGTTTTCTTTCGGGAAGGTACCGTTTGCCGTGTCTCTATGCGTGATGTAGAATTTCAAGTCGAAAGGTGCTACCTTCCTTTTTATTGGAATTTGTAACTGTTGTAAATGTAAAATATTGATTGAAAATTGAGAGTGATGCAAACGATTTCGATTTGTCGCAAGTATGGAAAGTGCGCAAAGAATTGTTTTCCAAGCTATACTCTCTTTCAACACCGCGATGTGAGGGTACGAGTATCTCACTATCGAGGCAGCGCCATTAGGGATACATTTTATGGAAATTGAATTTTGTGGAATTTCTTATGAAATGCAAATTAGGAAACCACTTGTTGTTATGATATTTTCTTCTGGCACTCATTTTTTGAACAATCATTTTGAGTTACAAATTTGACGAAATACAGCACATGGTTCAGCAGTGTTTTTGATTATAATTTCGCGCGAGAAGAACAAAGCAATCTGTGATGGGTGATGTAAAAGTTGTTACGAAATTACACGGTTGTTGGAAAAACCTCCCAGAGATGTGCAGAGGTGTGACAGAGGTTGAGAAGGTAAAGATATTTGGAAATAGCTTCTCATCGGTTGAGTAAATTTGTTTGTGTCATTCTCAAGGTCTTTGTGGTGGTTTAGGCAATCATTTGACGCACTTAGAAATAACTGGTTGAAGAAAATAAAACCTATTCACAAAATCAGCGGTCGAATCGCCAGTTCTGTGAACGAGCTATTCATTCACGGAATTAAGTTGATCTTACATGTGAAACAAAAACAAGTTCCGTCGCGTAATGCTCGTTCACAGACGACGCATCTCGACCGCAGGTATAACAAATTGTTTCGCTTAGTAACTTACGTAACACGCTCGAAAATTGGCCCTAACCGAGTGCGATTTTTGTTGGCGTTAAAAAGTAATGGGTAGTTGAAAAAAAAACGAGTATTCCTTGTTAAAAACTACACAGATAAAAAGGTTAAATGTATGTTTATAAAAAACAATTTGCGACCGAGGAAATATGGCTCAAACTGATAAATCGGTTAATTTTAGCCGAGTCTCCTTAAACACTTTGTAAAAGCTACTCGTATATTAATGCTCGGTTTGTTCAATCTTGGTTATCTCTAATCATCGGTTATTCCAGCTGATTACCATTTGTGTGTGTGTTAATTCAGCAAAATATTAACCAGAGAATCTACGGTTTGGCTAGTTAACCCAAGAAATCGAAAACCAGCCAATTTTGCGCGGTAAAAGAATTTTAACCAATGACTTTCTAGAATTTTGTTTATTCAAGATTTTGTAAGGACTTTGTTGGTATTAGTTTTGACGTATCTGCTATACAACAACTTTTTGTAGATTATTGCGAGCAATATTGTGTGAAAAAAAAAACACAAACAATAAAATAAATGAACTTAGGTATATACTCGTATAACGCAAGATGGAGCGAAGGCCCTGACCAATAAAATCTGTTCGGTTAAGTTAACGTTTTCAACTGACAGATGTATACAATACACTGCACGCCATTCTATGGAAAGTGAGGGCACAGACTGGTTCCCAACTTCAGCCGGATGAATTAAGACTACTTTCAACATTTTTGTCCTTTGACGGTTCTCATAAACTGAGGAAATACGGCGAGAATGAGAAAACTATTGCGACGTTCGTGGACGAAAATGTCCCAATAATGGGTTAACAATTTTTATTGGTTGTTGTACTGATTCAGTTTTGTTCTCAATTACTAGCTTATTGTCTCACACCAAAAAGATTTTATTCCTCTATTTTTTGTAAAAGTTGCTGTATCAGTTGATTTAAGTACCTACGTACTCAACAGTGAAAATATATTCATTGATAAATTACCTATACAAAAACACAAGGGGCCAGAAATAAGAATGTAAACATAGATTTGGCTAATCACTGAATTGACAAATGAACTGGAAAAGTGGAACGATTTGTCGCATATTTATGGTTTGGTGACCGAAGTGAAAAAAACGGTGAACAAACACTCATCGGTTATCACTGATTTGTAGTTATCGGTTAAACTAAATCGATGGTAACCTAACCAAGGATTTGACCAGCTGTGTATTAATTGTTTTTTTTTTTAACCGAAAGTTTTCTGATTTTAAATAAGTGATTTTTCTGGGTGGCGGAAGTAATTTACAAACAAGGATGACCAGATCCTCTGATATATTTTGACGTAAATATTTTTTTTTTTTTGCGCTAAATTTTAAATGTCATCGATGTTATCTCGAGGTCAGATATCGCAATACCAAGCTTTACATCGTTTGTCGTCAATGAGCCTTAGTAATTGGCCGTGTTTAATCTCCTCCCAAGATTTGTTTAAGGTCGGATTAGCTAATTAGTTAGCATTGTTTGTCGGTAGAATGTAAATAGGGAATTGCACTTATTGTGACTGCGAGGAATACCATTAGGAATAGGAATAAATGGTACTCCAAATGAAACTCCTCTTGGTATCGCTGAAAACACTCAGGCTAGCCACGGACATATATTTTTCGCTGCACGTTTTTCAAAGCTTTGGGCATGCCCATGAGAATGTATGGGACAAAAATACTTTTTGACATTATTTTTCTTAAATTCAAAATCAATCAAAAACATGCTGGCCTAAATTTGCACTCTTCGTTTCGTGGGCGACTTTTACTGGCGCTAAGTATGGACAGACCTTTATGTCGAATCCGTGTGCTTCTAGAAGCTGAATACTGGATTGCAGGATGCATTTTTTTCAAACTTCGTAGTTTAGTTGGGGTGTATCATTGGGGCCGTTTTCATTGAAATCTATTTCAACCCAAAAATAAAGTACGTTTTTTTTTAAAACGGCTCTACAAATTTGGGCAGAATATTTAAGTATAGATGGACTATACGACATGCTCAACAGGACCGTGAACTTTTTTTTAAGAATGACTGGCAAACCTCACTGTTACCTCACAAGTCACAAAACACTCAGGTGAAATTGAGATTGTGAGGTTTTCGAATTCTGGCAGCAAACTCACAACTTGTGAGGCTTTCTAAAACAATCGAAATTGTGATCTCCTATAGAGATCAATTTCACAAAGACTGACAAAAAGTGATGATGATATCGCATCCCCATCCATGTATGTAGCCTAAATACGAATTCTCCAAAACTACTCAAGCAATTTTTGAAATTTGAATTTTTACAGTGTACCTACTCTTATTAGTGCCGGCTGTGTTTCGAGAATGGTTTAAATATATAATCCGGTAGTTGGGACAGTGTTTACCTTTTACTGTTGGCAGTGTTGCGCTTTTATATAAATGGCTGCGCTAATCCGAAGAAGAGCAACACGGATTTGGATGCGGTTTTCAGTGTTGTGATCTGCATTGCTCTATCACTTACAGAAGCTGAGCATTCGAGGTCTAATTTTCAGAAAAGGCGTTCAAAAAGTTTTAGAAATCTTTAAATCGCACACTGGCTGCGAATAAATGAATAAATTACTTACTTAGGGCTTCCGGAAATTACGCCAGATTTTTTTCTATACAAGTCTGGCTTTTTTTCCTCTAAAGAAAAGCCAGAATTTTCAGGCTATTTTGTCGAAATTTCAGGTCTTTTTCCAAAAAGTTTTCTGGCGTTTTTTTCCATTTCTGAAAATGGAGATTTCTTGATTTGGAAAATGGAAAAAAACGTCAGAGAGAACATTTTTGGAAAAAATGCCAGAAACGATACTTCTGACACGTTTTCCTTTCCTGATAATGGAAAAACACCCGAAAACTGTATTTAGAAATATATGGATTTTCAACAAAAATTAACACAGTCCGTGGCGAGCAGTGCGCGTTCTGCTGCGCACTTCGCGCGGTGGCGCGGCGGATGGGACGCTCATTCGCCGGTCGCGCCGCCGCCCTACCTTTCGGTTACGTTATTTCTTTCTTCACTTTCCATACTCAATTCATAACTTATTTGAATGAAAAGCAAAATAAATTTTGAAATTAAGTTAGAAAACTTAATTTTTTGGCTATTTTTTTAAAAAACTAAGTCTGGAAATAATGCCACATATTGTTTTCTGGTCTAATTTCCATTTTACTTTCTGGTGCTTTTTCCACATATTTTCCAAAATTCTGCCATTTTTTCGAATTTGAAAACAAAAAACTTTTCTGGCATTTTTTCCAAAATTAAATCTGGCGTTATTTTTAATTATTTCCTCTGGCATAATTTCCGGGAGCCGTTACTTAGTGATAAAAGAGGCTTTAATGATCCTAACAAATGTATACGCTGAGACGTTCTAGTGACACTAATGCCAAATGAATATTTGCCGCAGCAAATGCATCGGACCCTAGGCTTATCCTTTCATAACCATTCGCTTACGTGTGCTTTGATTTTTGGATCGAATGGAAGGAACCAACAATTTTACACCCCCACTGAATGGCTGAATTGAGAAAGTTTTTCAGGAGAGTTATACGCTTGGATGTTTGTTTGTCAGACATTCGGGAGATATATTTTTTGTTTTTTCAAGAATCGCGCCTAAGGTCTAAGGAGCACAAATAATTTTAGATTAAGCTTCAAAGTCTTGCAAATCAATGTACAAATGCTAGGTATTCTTCAACGGATTTTCGGTCCTGTGTGCGAGGAGGGCGAATGAAGGAGAAGTTACAACCGCGAACCTTCTGAGCTGTATCAAAATGTGGATGTTGTCCAAAAAGCCAAAACGCGTCTACTAAAGGGTCCGCCATCTAATTTTTTTTTCAACTAGTGCTTATTTCGCGAATGGTAACACTTAGCTCATGTCTGATTTGACAGATAATTAGTTTTATCCTTCCGCTGAACGAATCTGGTTGTGTATACGCTTGAACAACGCTGGGAAATACTGCGACATTACTTTGAAAATCATGGTAATGTTGCAGAATGTGTGCGAAAATTGCGTACGGAATTTGGAAGAAGAGAAGCACCGTCAGAAATAAACTGGCATCCTCATCGATAAACCAAAGCGTGAAAAGCCAAAAACAGGGCGTACACCCGAGAAAATTGCTGCTGTGGCAGAAAGTGTGCGTGAAGCGCCATCAACATCAATTCACCGTCGTTCTTAACAATTGAACATTTCGGAGACATCATTGAGACGAATTTTGCATAAAGACCTTGGTATGACGCCATACAAAGTCCAATTGGTTCAGGAGTTGAAGCCAAATGACCATCCAATGCGTTTTCGCTTTCGCCAGAGAGAATTGACGCTTTAAAGGACAATATTCGTGAAGCCATTGGTGAAATACAGCTGCACACAATCGATAATGTGCTTAAAAATTGGACCGATCGTGTAGGCTACTGAATGGCCAGCCGAGACAGCCATTTGAATGAAATTATTTTCCATTATTAACCGGAAGGATTGTACTTTCAAATAAAAAAAGAAATTTGAGAAAATATTTAGTAGTATTTTTTTATAGCATTTTCAAAAAAAAAAGTTATTTGGCGGACCCTGTACATTGGCTCGGCCACATCTAGCGAATGGACAATAGCGCACCTGCAAAGAGGAACTTCCAAACCCAGTATCCTGCTTCGGGACGACAAGGAAGGCCGAACATCCATTTTAAAGTCATTGCGGATGCCAGAGAGCTTGATCTGGGTAACAATAAGCCGTGTGCCCGGGATCATATAGGATGGAAGGCTGCATTGTCTCAGGCAGACACTCTACAGTTTCCGTTTAGTAAGTGATTAAGTAGTGTAAATGTTAGCTGCTCAAAGATTTTCCCGAGATGGGAAATCAAGGTCTGGCACTGCAAGCTGCACGGTAAAGGCGCAATCTAGTAAATATTATTTTACAAACGATAGCCTTGTGAATATTAGGCGAGTGTACATGCCTTTTGAATCGATTGTGACAGAAGAAATTAGTAAGAAACTACAAAATTTATTTGTTGCTTCAACTTAAAACCTTTACAATCCTATCCTAGGTAGCTCAACCCTATATCAGTGGTACAAACTCCGCTCTTTAAAAAAAGGTTTTTAACTTTTTTCCTTAAAAATTAAAGGAAAACTTGTTTATTTATTATAGACGGATATTTCTATAAATTCAATACAAAATACAAATTCCGAAATAAGAACAATTTTTATAAGTGCACTGAGTGCAAAAAATAGTGTTGAATGTCACTTCAAAGAACTATTACAAATTTCAAGAAATTAGTTTTGGGTGGGGTGACCCTATAAAACATTAGCAAAAGGATATAATAGAATAAAAAATTTAGCACAAACAGAATTTAAAAAACAAAAAGGAGTAAGAACTTTAAAAATCAAATAGAATAAAAGAAGCAGATTACTTTGAAGAAATTCAAAAGTAAGTGCAAAAAATAATAAATACATACATAATTCGTAGAATTAAAATTTAAACCAGAGTATCTGAAAGTATAGATTCTAAATTAACAAAGTTCAAATTGAAAAGCCAGCATTTTACACGACTTAACGGCATTCCAGGCGTTGATATCATCCTTATTGACAGAGGAAGTTTATTAAATAAGCGGTATGAGGAAACCGAATAAAAATTACGATATGCGGTAGTACGAAAACTTGGAACAGATACCATATTTAAAAAGTTTCTACGTATATTGTAGTTTGAAATTAGCCGATAATTACGATTCCCGGACTTCATAAAAAAAAAATTTCAAAACCTTAAAACAGTACAAATGACGAACTGGAAGAATTTTCTGTTCACAGAACAAAGGAAAACTTGGATGTCTGCTAGGTTTGCGGCACATTTTCCGTAACATTTTGTTTAGATAAACACCTCCCCAACATGCAATTCCATACTGCAGTTTAGAGTGAAAAATACCAAAATAAATTGTTTATAGGAGCATGGTGGAGCAAATTCGTTGCAAGTAATAGAAATGTCTAAGTGTGTAGCGAAAATGCTTCCTCAGAGTTTCTGCGTGATTTGAGAAGCTCATTCAAGCATCTATGGTAAGCCCCAGGTATTTAAATTCGTCTACTCTTTCAATTGGGAAGCAGTTAACACTACAACTTATATTGTCACAAAAAGGAGAGCTAGATCTGCAGAAGCAATTTAAAAGTTTATATTTTAAGCATTCAGGTGCGTGATATGAAAGATTCGCTTCCAAACTGTTTATGAATGATAAACTAAAAAACATGACTTTAGTTTTTGAGCTTAGAACCAGATTATGTTCAGCAAACCAGATCCTTAACAAATGTAGATCCCAATTTATGTCAGAGACTAGGTCTAAGGGACTATTCAACCCATAAGAATAGCCTATATCATCTGCAAAAGCAGTTGGTGAGCCTTTAAATGTAAGTGCATATATTTATACATATCTTAAGATTTTCCCTAATTCACTTGTATTTTAATTCAACCAACAAAAATCAAACAACGTGCTTATTTTCGCTGAAAAGAAGAAAGAAAATTCCGCATTTTCCCCTAAAAAAATATATACCCCTTTAATTGTTTGCGCATTTGACACTTTTTTCGGTCATTAACATATAAACAGATTGTATAAAATGAACACACCGAAAAAAAAACTACCCACCGATTAAGGCCACAATATACCCGTTGGACCCAAAGAGTACAAAAACACAATCAAATCATTAAGTGCGCATAAGCCAACAAGCATACAACGCAATCTAAGTGTCCATCGAAAATGGCCCTAAGTGAAATCTCGTCTTATGTAAGAGAGACTGTTTTTTTGTTCTTTCTGTTATTTTGGGTCCCCCAATGCCAACAGCATCAGCAAAATGATTGAGGTGACTTGGTCGAAAATAAAAGAATGTGAAAGTGTTTTCGATTTTTATTTCTCTTTTGTTAGTCCAATTCGTTGGCACTCCATCTGTGTAGCGGCTGCAGCCGCTTCTGTAGAGAGACTCAACTTGAGACAGATAAACTGTATGTACAATGTATAGGTACATCCTCCAAAACAGGTGTTACAGTTGTTTTAGTTTATTTTTATTTTATTTTTAAATAATGCATCCAGTCCCGTGGTAGATCTAAGACAACACAAAGATTTAAGAGATTTTAATAAAAATAGTTTTTCTTTGCTCACGCAGCAGTTGTTGTCTTCGTCGCTGTCGTTCCGGTGCTTTTCTCTATGCAACATGAGTATAGATAGGTTTTTCTGAAGTTTTCTCCTGCATCCGATGTGATAAACTAGGTGAACCAGTATCCAATTGAACTGGCAAAAGAAAACTACTACCACTATGCTTACAATCGTTGTTGTGGCGTTTTTTTTCATCATTATTGCACTTAATGCGCACATATTGCATGTTGATGTGGTTTTTCCATATACTATTCTCTCAGAAAAATGAAAAGCATTCAGCTCCAAATATTTACAATTATCCGATGGCTTTCTTAATTTATAACCATGCTAGTGATGCAGTCGGAGCTGATGCGGCTGCATTTCAATTTCTTCCAAAGAAGATGTCAACAGTGGTATGCCAGCTGAGCAGCATCTGGTGTGTGGAATTTTCTGCGCCGCTGGCAGTGGCAGAGCGCAGCCCACGAACGCCGATAATAATTAGCCAATGGAACAAGTGTATCTTATATCTAAAACGAATATGCTCATGGTTTTTGTTTGGTCGGCCTTTCTCTTTCCGTTGCGTGTATTTCTTCTGATGGATTCCACAGTTTAGTGTGATCAGAATCTAGTTTTCATCGTGTTGTGGCAGCCGTTTGTCTTTCGGTTGGAGGAATTCGGAGACGCACCATTAGCACGAGCTATTATATCAATTAAATAAATTGAGCGCTTTCTCATGAAAATTACTGATTTTTATCGCCAACGACGACGGAAACGACAACGACACAGTACTAAGTGACGAGAACCAAATGCTTATGGCGCGAATTTGTTAATTACCTTTGGGAAAGTGTTCTTTCGGTGCTAATAGATTTGACCAGTCTCAATATTTGGACACGACTGCTAATAAATGTGGGCCTATATTTGAGAATGATTTATGGAGCTCAGTTTGTTGTTTCTTGTTGGAAATGCAGTTATCTTTAGCATTTGGACCTAGTAATTAAAACCTTTTAATATTTAAAATCATCAATGGAATTGTTTGGTCAGATATCCAGCCATGGAGCCAGCACAAGTCCATTAGCATTTTGTTATGTGATCAGTGCTGTGTTAGAACAACTTCTCAGAGGACTTTCTTTCCATTTGCCTTTCAGACTGCCAATAATATAAATTAAAACTGGGTTATTAAAGTAACCTACACCTGAGGCTAACTGCTGGCGATGTGAATACTAAAATCGTTTAGTAATACACATAAAGGAGCAATATTTAATAAAAAAAAACCGATGAGCGGTGCTAAAATTAGGCATATTCAGGGCCGGCCCAAACATATGTGCAAGATATGCAAATGCACAGGGCGCCAAGTTCTTGGGGCGCATTGCTATGAAAGAAAAATTAATTTTATCTTGCGTGAACAAATACTGTCATTTGCATTTTAAACAAAAAGCTTGTTCAAATAAGCCCAAAAAAACAACATCCATCACACCTGTGCTGAATCATTTCTTGCACATTACTCACATCACTTGCAATGTTGCAACTTCAAGAAGAATCTAGCTCAAAATATCGCAAAATAAAAAATCCCACTAGACCATACATATTCTCAAAATATTCCACCCTGTTCGTGTAGGTATATTCCTTGCACATCCAGTTACATTTTACAAGAGAATCTAGTTCAAAAATCTCAAAACAAAAAAATACCTCAATGAAAAATAAAAAAGCATTGAAAGTCAACCTCCTGGGTGATGTGGAAAAGACTTATGCAAGTGCAAATATGAAAAAAGGGCGCTATCTGTAAATTTTGCAGAGGGCGCTAGTTTGGCTGGAGCCGGCACTGGGCATATTAGCATAATAATCGCAAACAGCTGTCCAACTCTTTTGATTGTGTAAAGACTGGGAGCAGTGACCGGTTGCCGGTCAAGAAAATATCACTGCAGTATGTACTATGACCATGAAAGGATCTTCACCGACAGATCCAACGAATGTGTAGTCGTGTGTTTTCACTACCAAAAGGTAAGTTCGTCTTTTTAATATATGTAAAAGAAAACTCAACATTTTTAACATAACTTCTAGTGCTTGCTTTTCTCAAAGGGCAAATACAACTTACTGTGCGTTTTCAACTGAGATTCATAGTGGCCGCACTGGTCTTGCTTTTGATGTAGCGAGGGCAGTTTTACGAATATTAAGGGAACATTTAGTTAACATTTATATAACACTAAAGTTGAATTAATCAAGCTTTGGAGTGACATAAATACGATAAAAGTGGCCTATTTTGTAATTTTATATGATTAAAGGTAGTTATTTAGATATTTGCACCACAAACAGACCATTTTCTTCCTCTGGATGTTGTGTTCGCAGTGGAATAGACAGACTTATTTGAAATCCTGAAATATTTAGTCCGCTGTCACTTCTTAGACTTGTTAAAAATGTCTAGTTGAAAAAAAAGGATGCAGATGTAACTAGCAGACTTTCAGGCTTACTCTACAAAGACTGGATATTTAAACTTTTCGAAAGTACCGCTTGCAAAAATAAAATATGTTAATTCCAATTAGAAGGAGATCCGACCGCGTGATGTACTAAGGCATAAAAAGAATGATGAGTTGTATGTAAAATGAAGCTCCCTCATAGACAAGACGGGAAAGGTTGGCGGAAATTTTTGGCCAGGGACTAATTTCTGGTACTTTTTTTTTTATTTTCTGAGGCATCAAAAAGAAGATTATATGAGTAGTCATGAAAATAAAGCCCTTAAACAAAAGGTGAAGATATTGGGTTGGGAGCCCCCACCGTGTCAGAAACTCCCGCCAACCGTATTTGAAAAAATATTTCCTTTCATTGACTAGGTATTGCCATACAAAAAAAAAAGTTGAAACAAATACCATTTTAAAGCTGTGTGCTTACCTTTAACAAAAATATGGGGTTGCCTGTTATAAATTGCCCAGGAAAATAGACAAAGACATCCCACGATTTTTTTGCATTAAAAAGAAAATGCGTGGTCTATGAATGAATAAAAAAAATCCTTCCATACAAACAATTTTTTTTTTTATTTTGATTATTGTTACATTTCATTCAGCGCCCTTAAATAAAAATAAAAATAAATAGTCGGCGCAACAGGTGCGTAGGAACCCCAGGACTAGCTTCTCACAACCATTTGTTTTGTGTGAGTTTTTGATTTCATTCGTTCGAATGGAAGGGATCTACTTTAAGCCGAGTCCAAACGGACAATTGAGAAGCTCTTTCATGACAGTTATACTCTCGGATGTTTGTCAGACGTTCGAGAGAGCCTTCCGTGGGATAAAACGATTAACCACCAAATCGTGGGAATTTCAGCAATCTGACGAAAAACATTCAAACTATGAATTTTTGGTGAAATTCTATCAAAACACCTGTATTTCACCATGATTATCAACACACTGAATGTCCATAAAAAACCGCTCATGTAAATCATCTTTTATCAAAATTGTCTAGTACAAAAAAATAATCATAGCAGTGTTACAAACTGCGGTTTTTATACTAAAGGTCAATTTAACGTGATTTTCTCTCCGTGTAACACAAATTTTACTTTTAAAAACTGGATTTTGACGCAAAAAAGTATCGTGGGTTTTTAAAAGGGAATTTGAATATGTTGAAAAGGGAAAAATGACCACGTTTGAGCCTTTGTGTCTGAGAGCAAACAAAAATTGATTTATGTGGCGCATACGTCAAAACAATTGAAAAATTAAAAAAACTAAAACAGACTTTGTTTGCTAATACTATCACCAGAGAGTAGATATTTTAAGTAACATTAAAAAAAAATAATTAAAAAATCCAAGCAACTCGTTTTCCTTATATTGAACCACAAACCTTAAAATGAGCTTTCCCAAAAAGGTAAAAATTTCGTATATGTCAAAGCAAATCTCAAGCGACGATATATCGAGTCCGAATGGCAGCATTAACGGAGCTTTCTCAGGACACTCTTAAACTGTCGGATGTTTTTCAGATTCCTACGAGAGAAAGCGATGTATAAAGATAAATTTTGAGTTTTTGCGGGGATCGAATTCGTAGTTCTTGCCTTCTAAGTAGTCTTACTTCAATATATAGGGTGTCCGCCGGCAAGGTATACTACTTTGTTTGTTTATAACTTTTGATTAAATGAAAGAGAAGGGATCTTATATTAATAAATGTTTTATTTAATGTCGGCAATTATGTATGGAATACAATATCAGGTAAATGTCCGCCTCTGTTAGTCTCACAGATGCGAGCCCTTTTGAGCACATTTTTCATTACATTCTCACACATTTCACGCGGTATTTCATTAATTTCATCACGAATATTTTGTTTGAGTTGCTCAGGCGTTTCTGGTTTGTTTGCATAAACCTTGCTTTTCAGATATCCCCACAAAAAGAAGTCCGGGCAGTCAAATCAGGCGACCATGGAGGCCAATCAACATCACCATTTCTTGAAATAACTTGTTGTGGAAAGAGGTCTCGCAGTAATTCCATTGTAATCCTGGCTGTATGCGATGTGGCACCGTCTTGTTGATACCACATGTTAATCAAGCCCAAAGCATGAAGTTGTGGCGTTAAAAAGTTTTCAATCATATCACGATATCGCTCCCCATTCACAGTTACCGTTACGCCGTTTTCATTTTCAAATAAGTAAGGTCCATTGATTGCTGCTGACCAAATTGCACACCAGACTGTAACTTTTAATGGATGTAAAGGATGCTTGGGCCTATCTCCTGCAGACACTCTTTCTTCGAAATCATTCACTACACGATAAAAAGTGCGTTTTGTTGGCACGTTGTTTCTCCCAAAAATTTCACGTAAACTTTGTCATCGTCACAGTACTCGATGATTGATTTTGTTAAATGTTTTAACGATTAAAACACGTTGGTTTATCGAATATTTTTCCATAATAAAAAATTTGGCACGTGTCTACTTCACGACTGCCAAATATGAACAGTCAAGACTAATCATTACCAAAATGGCGGCAAAACAAATTAGTATACCTTCTCGGCGGACACCCTGTAGTTATAGCTAGATCAATGGGCAACGTTTCGGATATCAATTCGATACTGCAACTGGAGCAGGGTAATCCCTAAAGCATCGAAATATAAATAATAAATAATTCCGCGTCGCTTTTCGTCTTTCTAGGTGGAGTGATGGATAAACTGAGTTAAAATTCATTTCCCTTTTTAGTAGGCAGAGTATAGCAGTCCCCCGCCGAGCCACACACCGCCCGTGTCACAAGCCACGACTCTATCCACTACAGTATTGCCAACCAACCGAACAGACTTTAGATCATGATCTTTGCGGGGCATTCTTATAATCTAGATATATGAGTCTATTGAAATAGATATATTATAAGCTTTCACTCAAACTGGCAAATGTTGTCATGTACGCCCAGGGGATTATAATACGAAACAACCAGTTTGTACAAAGGGAACGTTTTTCAATAGCGTTGTGTGAGCATGCTCAGCTTGCGCAATATTTCTGGTTTAGTAGTGGGCCCAGAAGGCCTCATCTTTGACAAGATTTAACCTATAAAATAAAATGAATGTCCACTACTACTTTTTAAACACAAACGATCTTGCAATTCAAAAAGCAAGAGCTTCTCAATTTCAAATGCGACATTAAACATAGGTTTTTATTTTTATTTTGCCCACATGATCTATAGATCACTGATGTTCATTGTAAGAGAATGTTTCAAATGTTTCTGAAAACCATGGAAATCAATGACCTATAAAAATCATGTTGGTACAATAAAAAAAAACGCCCATTCTGTTTGAAGCATCTAAAGAGATAGAGCTAAGCCAAGTATAACAAGAAAAAAAAGGTTTATTTTAATTTAGGTAAAGCTGATGTAATCCAGAAAAACATATAAATAAATGGTTTCAAATGATTAAATGATTTTAAAGCGTGCATATCTAACTCAAGTAGCGAATGTTTTGAAAAAGCTTTACCTAAAGTAAAATCCCCTAAACTTGACTTAAACTTTCAGGTTAGCAAAGCGAAAAGCGAATTTAAAAAAATTACTCACTAATAGGATGGGGAATAAAATGATTGTGAGCATTAATTACGTGCAAAGTTAGTGTTAAAAAAAAATACATATAATCGTAGAAAATTAAAATGTTAACCATCACTTCCAGAAGGGCGTTACCCTATAATCATTTATAACGTTCATAGATAAAAGAAAGCATTTTAAGCAAAATGCAGACAAATGTTATACATTTTACCAATAGACCGAAAGTGCACTCTACGGCAATGCAATTGTAAGAAGACTTAATGTATGGGAAAGGCAGGTATACAGTGAATATATATTTAGCAGTGGAAAATCCGTAAAATTTGTTTCTTTCTTCACAAAGGAATATCTGAAAAATGAGATCTCTTTTGTTGATCAAAGGCCAGACAGACAGCTGAATAGCAATTGTTGTTCGCCGAGTCATGCTGGGTGAATTTGAAGTAAAAACAACAAATCAGAAGACAAAGAACAACATTGCGTACATGTGAAAGTGAAATTGCTTCTCAGCCAGGGCTAAGATTAATAACTTTTTTCGGCAAGTGTATGTATTGAAATATGGCATGTCTACACAAGCAACTTCATTTGTCGCTTAAAACCGCGAAAAGTCGCTTAATTATGCTTACCCCAAAAAGGCACCTTCGCTAGTTGCCTACCATTAGCCGCAACAAGCACACGAGAGATAAGCGCAAATTATGTAAAATAGGTAACCAATTAATTTTCTTTGCTCTAGTTTTGCACCGTGCAGCCAGATAGTGGCAGTTGTCATTAGTTGTCACCTGCATATGGTGGAAATTGTCGGTTGCAATCACCATCAACGAGGGCGACTGTTGTCTCGCGCATAAAACAGTGTGGCGCCCACTTACGAGTGTGATACAGAGAAAAAAAACACGAAAAAGAAGCGAAAAACCAGAACAACGATAGGGAAAGTGTTTTCCATAATTGTTTTGGCTTATCTTTGAGTTGATTTATACCCACCCCGCACCAAACCAAATTCAAACCAAACAAAAAAAGAATACCTCCGCAAACTGGAGTACCCAAACTGAACTCTTCCTTATTATACCCTACACCAGAACCACTCAAGCGGTAAAATTAAAAAGGAAAAACCCGTTTTGTCTTCGCAGCAGAAACGAAAGTAAAAACTCAAGGGCTTGCACTTTTTATCAAAATATCCTGCCTGCCTGCTGGTATAATGCCACAACGACACCACGTCTCACGTCTCACCACTCAGCCGATCGGACGCTCTATATACTTATGCTATATGTGCAGCCATGCCGTTAACAAGTTGACCTAGTTCCATGCGAAACCCTCTGCATGCTTTTCCACATGGCAATGTGCACGAAGAAAGTGCTTTTCATTTTTATTTCGCAGAAGAGGCAAATAACAACAATTGCAAAAAAAAACTTGATCCTAACTCAAGCCAGGCGCACTTCCGTCCGTCTGTCGCCGCAAACGTCTATTGTCGAATAGTGTGGTTCCTTCTTTTATTCTTCATGTCTTGGGAGCTATACAATTTGTGCAATTTGAAGAAGATACCCAGTCGGGAATATGAAAAGAAAGGGTTCCGTTGGCTCTCCTTGCACTCGAGTGTTGCACAGCCCGGCTGCACTTGTCATTGCGATGTGCGCATGCGCGCAAATGGCATACGAAAGAAAGTTTTTTCTCTCTCCCATTTTCGCGTATCTTTTATTGCGGTGCAAACCAAATTAATTGCAGGTATTACTTATTTTTGTTACTTTTTCACTCTGCGTGCCGCGTGCAGGAAACCGCACTGGCTCTCTTGTACTGGTAATTGTATCTTATTTTGTGCATTGTTCTGTATATGGCACAATATCTGAATAATAAAACTAGACATTGCTTGCAAAGATGGCGGTTTGCCTGTATTATGATTGAGCTGTAATTAATGTGTTTGGTTTGGAAAGGTTTTCGTCGGCCCTTTGTTGGCGGAGGCGGTGCTCCTTTGCCTGCTCTGAATTGTGAGTTAAATCCGAGAAGAATGTTATGAAACGAAAGCTAGTTACCAACTGCATAATTATGCTGAATTGTGTCATAAATTTCAAAGGAAGAAAAATTTAGCAAAATACGATATGGTTGGTAAAATACGTGAACCTGGTTTTGAAAGCATTTAAAAGACACTTTTCGGGACGCATCTTCAAAAATATAAAATTTCGTTAGTTAGGCACCAATTTTGTACAAAATTGTAACCACCGTCTCTCCAGATCACCCAACCATTCTAACAGTTTTAAGCTTTTGTGGATGATTTTGCGGAAACTTATCTACTACCTCGGCAACGAAATAGATTTCGGTAAAAAAAATAACGATATGATTGGGAGGCAACTTCACCACGATCGAATAGATCTTTCAGTTCGCAGTGTCTGCCAACTGGGCATGGGAACATCGAAAAAAAAGAAATGGCTAGAGGGACCTAACAACTTTTGGAAGCAAATTGCCTTCGAATAATGATTGTTGCGGAACTGATTGACATCAGCCTCTACAATGTCATCTTTTGTGAGTATAATCAACGCCCATAACTGCCTGAGAACTAGCTTTCATACTGAGGTGTCGATAATGGGCCTTACCAATAAACATTTTTAGTTTCGACTCTAAAGTTTAGAAGTTCACAGCGGCTATATTTCCCATACAAATTTCGCAATTGTGAGCTTTCCTATATTTAAAGTCGAGACCAACTTTTGTTATTAGTACGGCGCAATATGTATATGACATCTATAGGATGTTTCCCACATGTTTGGAGCTAAAGGGTCAGGTTGTATTTTTCAGGACTAGGCAAGTTAGTGGTAAAAGAGATAGTTAGGGATGAACTCTAAAGTCATCCACTGATCTCCCAAATCACCGATGTAGCTTAATGGCACTGAAATAAAAAGCTCTTTAGTCTGTGGTAAAAGTGACGATTGTGCCTTCTAACTCACCGACTATATAAAACAAAAAGTCTTACGAGAGAGGAATGAAAACCCGATGAAACATTAATTTCCTCAAACGGAAACTACACCCAAGACACCTAAGGGACTTGGACATGATTCCATGAACCCCTCACTTACGAAAGCGCTACGCCCCAGCTACTACTTAAATACCTGAGCCAGCACTTACACACGTACCTACAGTTTAGTAAAAAACTGGTCACGCGAAATCGTCTTTGAAAAAAGAATTACTAACTTGTAGGTGATAAAAGTCTTTGACTGTCTCTGATTCGCATTTCAAAACATGGGCTACGACGCTCTAATCGGCGTTGCTACCCCGTCGTTATCCGGTAAATGATGTCAGAGTTGTGCTCGGCAAATTCTATATAAAAATTCGAAGAATCGCTAAGCTGGTAAAAGGAGAAAAGCTTCTTCCAAGTAGTGGGATATTGCGATTCTCTTACCACAGACATCAAATGCCAGTGGTCGCAGTATTCGGACATTTTCAGTGAGCCGCAACCATCATAGACTACCAGGGACCACCAGTTAAGAGCCCGTGGTAAGAAGATGGCAAAAATGTGTTAAAAAGGATGTGAATGTGAAAAAGCTGCAAGACTATAGAAAAACATCGAGGGAGACGTTTTAATTATCGAGACACGAATACCGATCGGGGCTTAGCACGCAGCCGTGTTGTTATATCGTGGGAATTTCGATGTCCGAAAATCCTTCCGTGGGATAAAGGGAAACAGCACCAAATCGTGGGAATTTCAGAAATCTGACAAGAAACATACAAACTATACATTTTTGGTGAAATTCTATCAAAACACATGTTGAAGATTATCAACACACTGAATGTCCATTAAAAACAACTCATATAAATCGTCTTTTATGAAAAATTTCTAGTACCAAAAAATAATCATAGCAGTGTTACAAACTGCGGTTTTTATACTAAAGGTTATTTTCTCTCCGTGTAACACAAATTTTACTTTTAAAAACTGGATTTTGACGCAAAGTATCGTGGGATTTTGAAAGGGAATTTGAGTATGGTGAAAAGGGAAAAAATGGAAAATTGACCACGCTTCGTGGGATAAATGAAGAGAGAGTGCTAGCAACACTGGCACGCAGTAACCGAAATGAGGCTGATATCGTCCATGCTCTCGACATGGGACAACGCCAAAACCCTCATTGGGAGCATTATGCTGGATCGACGGCGAGAAAATCAAATATTCAGAGTCTTCAGCTCTGAACAGTAAAAAGGAAAAAACGTGATGGAAAAAAAAATAAAAATAGTTGGCGCAACATGTGCGTAGCTTCTGACAACCATTCGTTTTGTGTGAGTTTTTAATTTTTTTGACGAATGGAAGGAATCTACAATTTTAAGCCGAGTTCAAACGGATAGTTGAGAAGCTCTTTTATGTCTTTACTCTCGAATGTTTGTCAGACGTTCGCGAAAGGTGGAGCAGTAAAAAAAAAATCTCAAGTTGGAATTTGTGTTTTTTCGGGATTCGAACCTGAGACCCCCCGCTTTGTAGTCCAACACACTAACCACTAAGCCACTGTGACATTTGACGTGATGTGAAAAGCTTCCCCTTCCAAGGGATGACTTGCTTGACTTGTGGCGTAGGGGAAGCATGAAGTCTGCAAAAATCAGAGGACGTGTTTTTAAGGAGGACGAAAAATGGTGCAAAATATACTCTACCCAGATTTGAACATAGTCCGAAAATGAAACCACATTGCCAAGTGGAATTCGGAAAGTACGTTAATTAAGGTTGTAAATGAAAACTAATCAAACAGACAGTCGAAAAAAAGACACCCTTTGTAGTGGTGAGCTCATTCCTTTTTGTCCAGTAAAACAGGGTTTCGACGAGTAACTCGCATGTGCGTTTTCTCTTTTATATTTGCCAACCAAAGGGACTCAGCAAATATGCAATAGCATTTCATTAATTCGAAGGTTTTACAGGTGAACCAATAAAATCTGTGCAGTGACTGGTGACTACACAAATGATCCTTTGAAGCAGTGATGCCAGACTTTTCGGACTGAATTGCCCACGATTCACATCAAAAACATCCAAAAATGCCCTTTTTGCCCATGCTGACGTTAAAAAACAATAAAATCCACTAGTTTTTCTTGTTATGAGGGATACAAAAATGCCCTTTTTCGCCCTTTCAGCTCATTTTGAAAGGAAAAATGCCCACGAAATGGGTAATTACCCACGATATGGCATCACTGCTTTGAAGTGTAGTCTTGTGTGTAGACCTGTGCAGTGTTTTCACCTTTATATGACTGTATGAAATCGAGTTTGGTTAACAAAAATTATTTTATTTGAAGGTCCGACATCTGTCAGGGACAGGGAACAGCCAGTACCACTTTTTACCCAAACTGAAGGGTTTTGTGACTTATTTCAGGACTTAATTTAGAAAGATATCTAATTACTAGCTACTCGTTAATGAAGGTCACACACGATGCAGACACTTGTCTCCCTCATCGACCCCGCGATGAAAGAGACAGGTAGATCGAAATATTGAACACAAGGACTAGAGCTGACGGAAGTAATTTTGATTTCTAAAATCACAGGATTGTAAGTTACTCCACTCTTCTATGACAATGCGTTATTCCGAAACGGCCTTCGGAGTCACACCGATCTAAAAAAAAAAAATCAACTCTTCAGCTATTTTTAAAAAAGAACGGATCTGCTCATAATTAAGAGGTGGATGACTCGCAAAATGTTTGCCACAGAGCTGTCGCACGATAAAAATTCAAAAAAGCATTGATTTATCTTCCAAGACTTTTGGTAACCTGTTTTAACAAACTTGAGAACAGCCATCTGAATTATTGTATCAACCCTATGCATATGTCTCGGGCCGAATTCATGCTACCACCAACGGTTCTTTGGCTTCGTGGTCGGAAGACACATTCTTCTCCAATATATTACATTCATTCACTGACCCAATTTCTCGTCGTGCGTCGGCTCCCTCAATATTGTCTTGTGGATTTGTCTTTTGTTTATTTATTTTACATAATATCTTCAATTCTCACCTGTTTGTCTGAGGTTTGATCACTTAATCCTTTGCTGGCTGTGTATGGGTAAGTAATCCACAAATTTTCTCAATATCCAAAATGGCTCTCTTTATAGTATTTTTTATATTTATTTTTTTTTTACTTTTTTTCTATAATCTCTGTATCCAATTGCTTTGCACTTGTTTCTGTTGTTTTCTTTCAATTTATTCACAGACAATTTGTCACTCTCATTAATTGCAACACTTGATAGCACACTATGGTGGATTCGTTTCTTCAAAAGGATAATGCACTAGGACGAGTATGTTTATACGAAAATGAAAAACTAAACGCAACTGCTATTTTTGTTCGAAATAGACACACTCACAATCGAATCCGGGGGGAAAAAAAAATGAAGAAAAAAAGAATTGACAACCAACTACACACCTCTCACCAGATCCGAAGCTAACATGGAAATGCGGCAGTCCCGAATCAGTATCTAGATTTTATATCGCGTGAAAGTTGTGACCCCTTTCTCCACTTTGCATGGCACTTTTTCTCAATCGAAACCCATTCGCACAAACGACAAACGAGAGAGAAAGAGTGTATAACACGGAGTTACTACAGTGTAACGCACATACACAAAAGTCATCCACCAGCAACCGCAGCAAAAGTAGCAGCACCATCCGAGTGTGGATGGAGTTTTCTTTTAGCGTCGCGTCGGTCGTCTACTGGTTGTTGTTATTGTTTTGGTTGGCTCAGCGCTCAGCCTCAGCCTGAGACGTTTGTCGCTCGCACGTTGTATTGCAATTCGCAAGGTAAAGGCTGACGTCGTCGCCTCTTAGGTAACGCATGTACCCTCCTCAGGTGGCCCTCTAAATTTGGCGAGTAAAATTTTGCAACTCGACGCGGCTGCGGCCCAAATGAATCATCCAAAGCGGACATAGCTTTAGCCAGCGGTCGCCATCCCCGTCAAAAGGTATACGATTTCATCAGAAGAGTGAATGTTATCAGTTTCTATGGGCAAATTCCGTTTGGTGTCAGTGCCGTCCAAATTAGGCTATCCCAACAATCGAAGATATGTGATCCGGTGTAATCGTACCTACCTCGATGACCATCAATTTGGATTTCATTCGAGATGGCTCTCTATGTCATTCTGTCTGTTTCATTGGTCAGATCACTTTCACTTGGTGTTGGCGGATTTCGTTTTCTTGTTTGTTCCGAACTCCTAAATAAGAATCAAGTCGCGAAGTGCGAATGACTAACGGAAACGTATATCTTCCATTTTTTGTTGTTGAAATTATGATTATAGGTCATGGCCCCATAGCACTGCGAAGTGGTAGGAGCACATGTTCGGGCCTGGCTGCGTCGGGGTTGGGTGGGCATTTTCGAATTCTTTTTTGAACAGAATTTCGTAACAACATAATAAAAAAAATCTTAAGGAACTTTTACTTTCTGCATTCGCTTTGTAGAATTATTTTTTTGTCCACTCACCATACACGCGTTAATCGATTTGACGGGAAGAACTTGAGCTGATGTAAGAATCCGTAGGTAGGTATACTTATGAGTTGTTGGCGTAATAGTGTTTCGAAAGGCCTTGACTTTTTGTGTCGATACCGGAATAGAAAGCTGTGGCAGTTTTGCGGAGTATGACACACGCAACTTCAGAAGATTCGATGGGTTATTGGGCAATAAGAAAATTGTCCCTTATAGCGTCTTAGCAACAAAGATTCTAAATATTGTTCGAAGGTATTTTAAGGACTGGCATTTGTGCACTGTGTGCATTTGAAACAGCTCTAGCGCTACTGAAACAGAGTCGAGCTAGATGGTCAGCTCACCAATGTTTTTTTCCTAGAATAGTGCGCATGTGAATGCAACTAGATAACTGAGGAACGATCAAGTCAGCATTGAGCTAGAGGAAAGCCTTTAGTGGGCAAAAGACAGCTTGCTGGTTATTCTTAATTCAACTTAAAAAGAAAGTAGAGTCCGACAACTTTAAAGGGTCGTGAGACACTGTAGCTTTCAATCATTTGTGATCATGTTCAGATTGCTGAAAGTTGCCCATGCAAGAGGGGTATGGTCCTTAAAACTAAGCAGAGCTTTAGTGGGGTGTCAGTCTTTGAGTTGAAGTTCACTCACCTGGCCCTACATCCCTCTCCCCACGTGACGCATATTTATCAGCTGCTTAAGGGAGATCTTGTTGTGCCCTTCATTAAACCTTTTTTTCCACGTTTCATAACTTTTTCAAGCTCAGAAGCCCTTTCTCCATAAGGCGCACCCTACCTCTCAACCAGGTCAGTTACACAGCGTGTGTTCCGTCGTCTGTTTCTCCTTTCATCTTCGTTTGGTTTCTTCGTGACCGGTGTCATTTTCGAACCAGCTTTAAACATTAAGTCTTCTTTGTAGAGTTCAAGTAACCTTTCAGCTGACTGCTTATGGATGCTGTTTTTCATAGGTGTGATGATCGTGTTGTTTGACCAATAAAATATTTTTGGCTCTAAGTCCCGCAAAGGAGAACAACATTCGCAAGGGTTCTATCTAGCATCAAGCCTAAGTATTTGATCGCTACTGCTAAGTCTAAGTCTCTATTTTGGGTTTTCTTTCTCCCTTTTGGAGAATGAGAGTTTTTGATAAACTTTTTCAATAAGAAAGGATTGAAAAAGTCCATCAAAAACTCTCGGAAACAATATGTCGGCTAAGCTTAGAATCCTTGGCACAATTGCCGATTTAGTATTGAGTCACGGTTAGCCCTTGCATACCCTAAGATCTGCATAGCTTTAAAGTATGTAAGTCCAAAAGAGAAGGTAGAACAGTGCTCCTCCCTAGTCACTTAGAAAAATAAAGTCGAACGAAACTTTCTCGTTCATCAAAAGATTGTTTTTTTATGGATAGGTAAGTAAAAGTCTGAAAAGCGATGCTAGATAAAAGAAACGGTTCATAAAATAAAGGAAAAGTGTTAAATATAATCCACATTTGGGTTATTCGGGAGCGGGTCGAAATTCTAGTTTCAAAATTCAGTCTTCTCTCACAAAAATTCAGCTTTACGAAATTCTGCTTTACAAAATTCTACTTTTCGAATTTAAAACATATATATAGCAGAATAAGCTGATTCTGCTGTTTTCCGACTAATCTTAAATTTATAAAAAAAATGAAAAATGAAAAGTAACAAAATATAAAAAAAAATTTAATTAATTAGAAACAATTAAAATTTCATTAAATATTGAAAAAAATATAATAAAAATGGTTTTTAGGTATTCAAAATAATAATAACAAAAAAACCGTTTTTCAATTTAAAAAAAGTACATATTAAGAAAAGAGTTAAAATTTTAAAGACTAATTGAAGAAAATAGAAATTAAAAAAAAAAATGTTCTCTCCATCTCTGCTTTACAAAATTCTGCAAGCAATATAAAAAGGTTTGAAAAACAGAATTTCGAAAAGCAGAATTCACAAAATCAGAATTTTGAAAACAGAATTTGTAAAGAAAAATGTTGAACCCGATCCGGGTTATTCATCTGATATGACAGTATATATCAAATAGCAGACAATTTTCGCAAGTTCTGGTTAAAGACTGAGCTGATAAAATAGCTCTTACACTTTTCAAGACTTTTGAGTACAAGGACAAGTGAAGTACGAGTTTCTGTTTTTTTTTATTTTTATTTTTGGAGGTGTCTATTATTGGAGGTAGGGGTCGGGGCAGACCGATATCTTTACATATATATCTATATGTATTTTTGTAAGAAGTTAGAGATTTGTTTTTGAATTTGCATTAGCACTTAATCTGAATACATCAATGGTCGTTTGTGGGACGCAAATGAAGTGGAAGTTTCTGATTGTGTAAGCTCCAAGTGGTTGGAATTGTAAATATTAAGGTACATGTTCAACACAGTTGAAAAAAGAAGGAGCTGAAAATATTTTCCACAAATAAGTTTTGCGTAGCTGTTTTTGCATTTTTATTGGAAGTGGGCCATTGAGATTATTACAAGACAGTGCCGTAGGTATGCGAATCGGGATTTGGGTAGTAGTTTGAGAAATAATTAAAATTCGGAATTATTCGAATATTTTTGAGAAAAACTAAGTATGGGATCCTAATTAGAAGTATTTTATCATCCTAAATATGTATTTTGATCAAAATCGTTAGAGCGGCTTTTGTAATGCAGACAAAACAGCAACAAATTTTGCGACATTTAGTTTTAGAAATACTATTTCTAACTATTTAGCTGAAAACTGATGTAAGGATGTAAGTATTATCTCGTTTTTAAAGTTTTATCCAAATCGAAAAAGGGGTTTTCGAGGTATTAACATTTCTAAGATTAGGTTTTTCGGTGATTCCAATTGAAAACTAAGGACGCAATAATTATGGAAGCATTAATTTTACTCGAAATATGCATTTTGATCAGGATCCTTAGTGCCGCTTTCAGGTAAACTAAAGAAATGTTTTTTTTTAAATGCCTTTTTTCGAAAATCTATTGTACGATGAAATACGGAAAAACGGAGTTCGCTATTGAGTTGAAATGACCATACTTAAATAACGGACTTTTGTTAGTCCAACTTTAGAATTCCACCTATTTAAAAATGGACTATTACCTTTGGGTACAGTTCGGCTAAACCGAGTACCCAATTCTAAAATGCCATCTGAAAAGGAAATGAAGAAACAGGGACGGGGAAGTATGACTGAAAAAGTGGCAACCATCGAGGGTGTTAAACTTAGTTTGGTATCTTGGTTTGACAACAAACTTGTAAACATGTTGTCGCCTTATGTTGGAAGTGAACCGGTTACCAGCAAACGCCGATATTTCAGAAGGGATAAGCAATATAAAACAGTTCCTGCTCCTCAAGCTGTAGAAATCTATAATAAATAAATATGGGTGGTGTGGATTTACTTGATTCGATGCTTGGACTGTATAGAATTCCACTGAGATCTGAAAAATGGTACAAAAAGATATTTTTCCATATGATAGATCTTTGTGCAATAAACGCTTGGATTCTTTGGCGGCGTGAGAACGATTTCAGAAAACGTGGACGGCCGTCTACTGGATCTCTTACAGGAACGCCAATATCAGTCTGCAGTAGATCCGATCGAGGGACGGATACGGAATCGATTAGTACGTCAAAACGAAAACGTCCCGCAAGACATCAAGATCTTCCTCTGCAATCCGTAAGAAGGGATAATTTGGGCCATTTTCCCAAATGGCAGACTATGCCAAAATAATTGTACATTTCGGTCATATACTTTCTGTGAAAAATGTGAAGTATATTTATGTTACAACGAAAAGAGAAACTGTTTTACCCAGTTTCATCTAAAATAGACGAAGTGTCTTTCTTTTCTGCGTTAAACTTTTTATGTGACAGAATGAATTATGTTGTCTTTGTTTTTAATAATTTGTATGTGATACTAGAAATTGCGTTGTTTTGAAATAGCTTTATATTTTTTGTTAGTTTTTGTTTTCACAATTCTTTTCTTTATATGCAATGAACTTTTGTAATTTTATTTTTAATTATTTATTGTTATTATGCATATTTTTCAATCATCTAAGGTGCCAACAAATTTAACTAATGAATGTCTTAATATTTACATTTTTAGTTAATGGATGTATCGCTTAATGCACACGAAGCCATATATGGCCTAGTTTTTTATTTTTTAAATAAAATAATTTTTTTAAGTTTTTTTAATAAAACTTGTTTAAGAAAAGCAAAATAAAGCTAAAACAATCGATTTTTTTTTTTTTTTTTTTTGTATTCGGGAAGTTTTATGCAGTAGAGGGCTAATCATTGATTTTTTTTATGGCATTGGAGGAGCTACCGGAAAAAGCTTTTCTGCGGATTCTTTTGCTGGCAGAGCCATTTTGTATGACTGTTTTTTTGAGACTGTCAGATTGGTAAGCGCATTGAACCGTGTGTAGTGGGTAACCTTAATTCATTCCTGATAATCAAGGTCTTTCCCTCCAATTTTTGTTTCGATGTGATTTTTAAAGGTTATTCAAACTTCCCACTCCCTTTTAGTATGTGAAAACCACCTTCGCCCAATTTGTAAGCATGCTACCTTAATAAGTAGGCGCAGTTGCTTATTGGTTGGTATGTTGGGATACTTAACGAGGAGTCACGGGTTTGATTCTCAAAAAAAAAAAATGTTGTTGCGCCAACAGCCAACAATTTTTTTTAGCCTTAATACGGACTGCACCTTGACAGCCTCAGTGAGTCAGGGAACTAGAAAACTATTTTCGATCGTCAATTAAATGGAATGGTTTCATCAGACTATATTCAACATATCAGTTGGTGCATGGCCTTTTTCTCACGCCTTTTCTTTCCTTTACGCCAATAGTCATCAAAAAAAGTTTTTTTCTTGGTTTTAACAAAATCAATCATCGATTACTGTGACGATGACAAAGTTACGTGAAATTTTTGTTAGAAACAACGTGCCAACAAAACGCCCTTTTTATCGTGTAGTGAATGATTTCGAAGAAAGAGGGTCTGTAGGTGATAGGCCCAAGCATAGACTACAACCTTTGCATTCATTAAAAGTTACAGTCTGGTGTGCAATTTGGCCAGGAGGAATCATTGGACCTTACTTCTTTGAAAATGAAAACGGCGAAACGGTAACTGTGAATGGGGAGCGATATCGTGATATGATTGAAAACTTTTTAACGCCACAACTTCATGCTTTGGGCTTGATTAACATGTGGTATCAACAAGACGGTGCCACATCGCATACAGCCAGGATTACAATCGAATTACTGCGAGACCTCTTTCCACGACAAGTTATTTCAAGAAATGGTGATGTTGATTGGCCTCCATGGTCGCCTGATTTGACTGCTCCGGACTTCTTTTTGTGGGGATATCTGAAAAGCAAGGTTTATGCAAACAAACCAGAAACGCCTGAGCAACTCAAACAAAATATTCGTGATGAAATTAATGAAATACCGCGTGAAATGTGTGAGAATGTAATGAAAAATGTGCTCAAAAGGGCTCGCATCTGTGAGACTAACAGAGGCGGACATTTACCTGATATTGCATTCCATACATAATTGCCCACATTAAATAAAACATTTATCAATATAAGATCCATTCTCTTTCATTTAATCAAAAATCATAAACAAACAAAGTAGTATACCTTCCCGGCGGACACCCTGTACTTACCCCACACTATAGTAACGACCGCTCAACGAACAGTAATAAATGTTTATTAGTAGACCTTGCGGCTTGAATGTAAAATCACTATTTATTCACTTATGCATTTGACTGGCCTAACCTAACCTAAATATTGACTAAATTTAACATTTATATAACATTCGTTCTTTGATAGAATACGTTTTTTAAAGACACCTCTTTACATAATTCTATCTAAAAACGCTATATATCCATTTGTAAATGGACAGACCATTCTAACCCCTCGAAATTTTACACCAATAAGCTAGTTAAACAACACGCTTACACAAATCGCTCCTCAACCATTATTCGAAACATCCGCAAAGCTTCACTCACCGGTAGATCGCTGCGATCAAAACCAAAAACGCGTTAACCAAACAAATTACAATTATTGCTACTCAAGTAAGTACCTCAATAAAAGTATTAGACCGCCGAAACCGTAATAGACAGAAGACAAGTCACACTCATCTGAGGATATTATGAAACACTTTACTGTCCGCATAAAATGTTAATGCCCAATTTATCGCCTACTACCGATCTCTAATCTGATTTCCAATTTCTAAGAAGCAGACATTAAAATAAATGAACGAATCAGCCCAATCAATGTTGCGTAACGTCAACAACGCGCGTTACCGATACTCTCTTCAGTCTTTACTGAATAGGGCAACAATTGCGTTGCCCATTGTGGAAAGAAAGTTATTCCGCGTCAGGTTCTTAATTGAAATATCATCCAAGCGCGCTGACAATGATTGAGAGTTAGCAGTGCGCACTTCGCTATAAGTATCTGCCACCAGAGTTTTTACAAGAACGAATAAAATGTTTTCACCGACTCATGTCTGGTAGTGCTATAACTGTTTATGCAAAGACGACAGTATCTCCTCGCGAGATTTGTTTTTCTTTCCCATTCTGGCTGTTCGTTGCTTTTGGAGGTTTTTTCGTTTCTGTTTAATTGCTTTGTGGCCAATTTGCATAACCAAATCGAAAGTGAAAAGTGCCGAGTCTGATGTGTATCGGTCAAAGCCACCATTGGCTGAACTTTCGACCAACGTTTTATGGGTAAATGCCCACCATACCGCCCGCTCGATGGTATTTCATTTGCAAATAATTTATTCTGACCCAGAGGAGACAATTAAAATGCCTAAAGTGAATTTTTAGCACTTTTATAATTTGCAAAAGAAAGGAAGGAGCCTCTCTATTCCCCAAGCCAGTAATTTCAGAATTTCAATTTCGATCTCAACGTGTGCACGGTTCTGACCTGAAAAGTTTATCGCTTGAACTGGTGCACAGTTAGAACAGCTTCACGAATGAAGAGTAATGCCCTGCAACTGAAGACTGACATCTATCGCTTCGGCAATCATTTTGAGCGTATAAATCAACTGACTTCCCCATCCCATGCCGAAGAGTGTAGAATCAACTGTTTCGCCGAGCTTACCAAAGCATACATCAATAAATTTCAAATATTACGGTGATAGTGAAAGTTCAAAACTTTTTCGAATTGCTAACCAAAACAGAAAACATCTCAACTGATATTCGGTTTCATATCGCATCTGGATGAAAGTGAAATTAAGTTTAAGTTGGATTTAATGAATGAGTCGGTGCATAGGCAAATGGATTAGGAAGTTACTTCTTCACCTTGTTTTCTGAAATAATTAAAAGCATAGACGTTGTAGGGTGAAAGGAAAAATTTCTACAATATCAAAATAAAATAGAAAAAGCCACCGACAACAGATTGTTAAGCAAAAGTTCACGAGTAGATAATTACGAGTACTACGGAGGGGATATCTAAAGAACGGTTGCACGTTTTAGAATTAATGGTTGCTGTCAGATTTGACTGTATCAAAGTGGCAGGCGTTATCGTCTAATTAGCTAGATGGTTTTATTTGGAGGGATAACTTAACTGCTTTTGGAGCTTTCAAACGAGAGTTAAAGCACAAGCTGTATTTGTAAGAAAGCTTTAGACTTGCAGTTTCGTCAAAGAATTCAATATGACCCCAGATTGACCTTTTTGTTCTTATTTGATTTACACTGATCTGAAGAAATTAACAAAATTTTCAGTAAAATAAAAAATGGTTGTACATTTTTGGGGAATGCAAGGCACTTCAGAAGTAGATACTGTGTCAAAAATAACAAGAATTCTGTCCTTTCGAGTACGACATACTTTCATTGAAATGTTCTGTATATACAGTAGACCCTTAGGCAGAGTTTTTAGAAGTGCATATCCGCGCTTCAGATTTTGTCTGCATTCGCAATAATATATTTTGTTCTTTTTAAAAAAATAATTTCAACATTATTCGCACATTTGCCTTCGCTGTATTCCATCATTTTTGTATTCAGCTCTTTTTAAGGTTCCGTACCCAAAGGGAAAAAACGGAACCTTAGTAGTTTTGCTTTTGTTCATCCGAACTCTCTAGACTAATTGTGTTCCTAGGTCTATCTCAGAAACTAATTGACGTAGAAGGCTTTAACCTCTAGTTAAACGAAAAATGGTAGCGAACATCGATTGGTTTTAGAGTAATTAGTAATTTGTTAAAAAATATATTTTCATTCGCACATAAAGCTGTTTATTTCTTGATTTACAAAAAATTTGATATAGACCTTTTTGTAGATCGTTCTCGTAGCTATATATGTGCCGAAGACTGTTTTGCGGAAAAGTTAATATTTTAAAAGATATTTACAAAAAACTGTCAATCACTATATAAAGTACGCTCCTACCATTTTTCATTCGTTATTGGTATGTTCTCTTAATCGATTCCAGTTGGAATTTGCAATGCATACTCAACTCTACTCATACTCATTCACACACCGACACCACAGTCTCAGACCACACTCCACACTAGGGTCTGTGCTCTCGGTCATCTCCGTTCTCTAGTTCTTCATTCCTTAAATCGTATTCCCTTAATCGTTTTCCATTGGAACTTTCAAATGAATACTCTTCCTCATGCACACATGAGACCGAACTGGATGTGTTTTTAACTGGGAGGAGAGCTACGTTGCCATGAGAAATGTGGAAATGATTCTGGCCTTCTGACTTCGGAGTTATATGTTTCATTTTAGCATTCGTTGCCTGTTAATGAAAAATTCACAAATTTTGTATTTAGTTATCATGATCCCATATGGTTCCAGGTGAAAAAAAGAATGAACTAAGGCAAACACACACACATCATAAATTATGTGTAGGTTAACATCCAAGCAATGGTTCCGCTGGAAAATGGGAATGGAGGCAGAGGTAGTGGATTAAAGTCCAACAAACAGGTTTTCGATGCTTCCCACCTTCTCACAAAAAGAAAATAATCTTCGCAATTTCCAACCCTAGCGAAGTACGGAACCTTCGGTGCGTGAGTGACACTCGCACTTGGCCGGTTTCTATTTAATTATTATTATTGTTACTGAAATAACAAAATTTTTTTTTCATAGATACAGATTTGTCCAAATATTTTTATGGCAACACTGGCCTTAGGTAAAAAAAAAAAGCTTAAAAGGGGTATGAGATAGTAAGGTCTCATACCGGACGAGGCACTATAAGGGCGAATAATAGCGAACAGAAGATCCTTACGAAGGCTGAAATAAGCTATTAGCCTTATCTTGTTAGGTATGGTTTCCTTTGTAATCGTGATTTTATTATTAAGTCTTCCTTAATTTTCGCACAATAAATTCACTGAATACGCCAATAAAACGAAACAAAAACGCCTGAAATAGCGATGTGAAATATGTTTCTAATAGTACCAAAAATTACTCTGAAAAACGTTTTTTAAAAAAAGTGAAAAACTAACCAAAAAATATCCAAAAAGCTCCCCTTAAATAAAACGTCAAAGAATGTCCAATAAAAGCCTCAGAAAAGCCACTTAAAATTACTCTCCAAAAGAATGCCGTAAATAACCACCCGAAATCCACTTAAAAGGAGACACAAAAAAAAAAAACCCTAAGTAATGCCTCAAAAAACTCTGGCAAAATTGTTTTCAAAACGATTTGGAAACATTCCACACTGTCTCAAATAACAACAAAAACAGGCCGAAAAAAAACCTCACAAATCAAACTGGAAAACGCCTCCAAAAATACCCGAGAACACCGCAAAAAGCGACCCAAAAGACGCGAGAAATAATATCCGAGAAAGTACCTACCAGGAAACGCTTTAAAAAATCTTTTTAAAATAAAAACCCCCACAACGGTCTCGAAAAAACTTCCCGACAAATGCAAGGAAAAGACCCCAACCCCAAAGCGGCCAAAAAATGCCGCAAATAACGACTCAAACGAGAAACAAAAACAGGTGACACTTAACGCCATTTCATTCTCTTCTTGGTATGTATTTCAGGTTATATACGTATCGGCAACTCACAGTACCTATTCAACTTTTAACATTTTTCAACCCCAGAGCTACTCGGCAGCAGCTAATTACGAGTTGGTTTTGTTTTCATTTGGAAAGTGCAAAGTAGGAAAAGGTCTCACTACTATCAAACTTCTGCCTTCAATAGCATTACATGAACCTTCGTGTAAGTAGAAGCGCCCATTAAATCGAAACTACCGACTCCCGTTTATTATTTGAAGAACATCCAAATTGTTCGTTCACAGTCAAGTCGATTTGACTATAAAACAAGTTGCGCAAACAAAACTCTCTACATAGGAAAACAGTTTTTAATCACAACAACAAATGATTATTACGTATTATCACATAATTTATAGAAACAAATACATATAAGACCCATAACAATAAAAGGAAATTAATAGAAAATATAAGTTAGAAAAAAACCCGCCGTGTGTCACGGAAAACTGTTGCGCGCCGTCAAATGCATTAATTTAATGATTTCCCCGTCATGCATCATTCTCACTCATATTATATAGGCTTCTTTGCTTATACCTACCTACCGTTTATTTCGATTGTGCACTACGCGCCACGACTTGTGTCCTATAATTAAGCTGAGACGCATTATACCATCGTGCGGCAGATAAGTTTCGCTTTCAAAAAAATTTACAAAACAAAATGTAAAAAAAATAAAAGCAATATCTTCGCGACATTTTTTTTAAGCTCACGCGACAATTACGAATAACAGTAGTACCTGTACAAGTACATACGTAAGAAATAAGTGCCATGCGGTTATGTGACAATATTATCCACGAATTCATATTTTGTATTCGACGGTGCTCGCTGTGACTCAGCTGACACGCAATCGAGGTTCATTGCAACATAAGCGCAACTAATAATATTTTGGTTTGAAGCCAAACACTTTTCATTGACGTAGGTATTTCGTTTCTCAAGCGATCGATCGGGGTGAACGATTTCGGTGTTACAGTCAGCCCACGATGGAAATTCCGATCATAATTTGACATGATTCATGGATGACTACAGCCAATCGAAATAGGTAATACACGTCCTTCCAAGTTAAGCAAATTGAATTCCTATAATATGTCTTGATTCGCTTTCACTTTCTTGACGAGAGAGCTATGTTGGTTTGTGTTGTGACCCTTGAGATCAGATGAGATGAGTGATGTCATCTGAATATTGGACTTTTTTTTAGAGAAGGTTTGGCAAATGGAAAATCAAGTCTTTCTTTACCCAAAACGTTCACAGACAAAGAGGTCACGCGGTTAGCACTGAATGCTTTTTTTAATAGGATATTTTTAGCAATGCCTGTCACTCTTTCAGTCTGCTATGGGGAAAAGTGGAATTTGTTCACGATCAAACTCTGTTTCATTTATTTATTATTATAATAATCAGAGTTTGTTCCCAAAATAGATTTGTTTGGCCTGATCCACACATTGGCGGGACTTATTATTCACACTCAATGGGCCTTACTAATAACCATTCTTAGTTTCGACTCTAAATTTTAGTAGTTCACAGACTATATTTTCCATACGAATTTCGCAATGGTGAGTTCCGTAAATTTAAAGTCGAGACTAAAATTTGTTATTAGTACGGCGCAATATCCTTATAAATGTGGAAAGCGCTAAATCTCCTAATACACAGAGATTTATGTCGCCGAAGTATACTCGCTGCGATTGATTGGGGGGAGAGGAGTGCTGGATCCAAGTGACACCCTTTATTCGAACTATCAACTATTCACGCTGCGATCGAAGGCAAACATGTTTCGAGCGTCTTAAATATCCGAGCCTGTGTTGCAGTAGTTAATGTGGTGGACTACTAAGCGAGAGGATAGGCTAGGTTAGGTTTGTGGACTGGCGTGGAGTAATTCCGCGCCACACTCAGGTCAAAGTTGACCCATTGTTATACCCGTCGGGGGAAAAGGTTTATCCCTTACGTCATTGCATACAAACCGTCTTGAGGATTTGATAAAATGCATGATTTTGTCCGTTGGTGTACTGGATAGCTCCTTCAATTCGTGGAAGAAGAATTTCCCAAGGAGTTTGTACCTGGAGTGCTGGAGACTCGGACAGTGAAATAGGAAGTGGGTTGTATCTTCTACAACTTCCTTGTCGACGCAGCCTCTGCAAATTCCTTCTTGGGTCAGTCGCATTTTCTTCATGTGGTACCGCAGAGTTTTGTGTCCCGTTATGATACCTACTAGCATAGATCATAGACCTCATCTGTGCGGTAGGTTTACGGGACGAACGGATCGGCATACTGCATAATGACTTTTGCAGAAGCTGTAGGGATGTTGAAAAAATAGAAACCGTTTGCCACCTACTTTGCGAATGTGCCCAGCCCTTAAAAACAGCAGACAGGGGATTCTCAATAGCTACTTCTTCAATCTAAAGAATATGTATCTTTATAAGAACTCCCGAGATTCATACTCAAATCTGGGTGGTTCAAGTAGATAGATAATACAACAGAGCATGAAGGACCCATAAGATTCATACTAAATCTATGTGGCTCTACTATGAAAAGCGGTTAGATTCTTGTCTCCCAGCAGGCATACAATGAATGGTTCCGCAACTGGACGATTGTGTCCCAACTGATGGTCTAAGTGAAGCTGTGGCAATCGCCAGAAGAGCACCCATTTACCTGCCTACAGGTAAATTCCCCGGGAAAGACAAATTCCCAGTTTCCACTCTGCCCCTGGAAAACGAGAGAACCGCAGAACAGATTTCTTGTTAAAAAGCTCGGAGCCAAGTAAGCCTAGGTAGAACTTGGTGGCGACTCAAAGCCAATATGAAAAATTACATGCAAGAAGGTTCTTAGAATAACAGACAAATGAAGCCTCCTCAGAATAGAAACAGATGACAAAATCTTGTCAAAGAGGTTGTGAGAAGTGGTTCATTTGTAGAGCGAAACTTAGAAGTCGATAAATGTAACACTGATGTTACCCTACCTCAAGACAACGACATCCCTGCAACAAGCAGTGACAGGTGGAAAAGGGGGTCAAAGAGTGAATAAGCGTTTTTGAAGTATAACTTCTTTAGGCGGGCTTGACTTGGGGGGTAAGCTGGTGAACGCGTCACGAAAACGTTACGGAAATTGCAAACGGGACTTGAGAGGCAGATATGAGTTAGTGAAGATAGAAAGAGAGAGAGTTTCATATATCTAAGCCACAGCCCACAGTGCAGCAGTGATCCAAGATCGGGGTATTTATCCCTTTTTGCGGGATTTTCTCACTTATAATAAGCTAAAAGGGACAAAGACTTTTTCAAACCTCATAGTACAAAAAGAAAGGGATTTTACTTTTTGATAAAATGTTGTTCCCAATTGCTCATTTCATTGAGAATAAAACAAATTAGTCAACCTACGATCAAATTAAATTTCATGTATAGAAAAATGTCATTCAAAATTTATTTTGGAAGCATTGGAATGTATGCAAAAAAGCCTTTCCTCATTCTCAAATCAAATTTCTGTGTCATTTTTGTATGAAAAATCAAGAATAATGAGACTTGAAACCGAGATAAAGTTTCAAATAATTCATAAGACATTTATTTTATGTTGAATATTATTTTCATTTTAATGCCGAATGTAATTTTATGTTTCTCTTTGTAACGTTTTAAAAATGTGTAAGATGTACCTAAATTTCTATTTTTGTATTAAGGGATTTTTTTTGGGTATAACCGTGGGATAACCTGCCTCTAAAGTCTGGTATCACTGCAGGGCAGGCCTATTGTCTGTATTACACTGTAGGAGCAAGAGAGTCTCACCTCACCTCTCACCGCCAGGGCCCGACCAACCATATGTGCAAGATGTGCAAATGCACAGGGCGCCAAGTTCTGGGGCGCATTGCTAGGAAAGAAAAATTAATTTTATATTGCGTGAACAAATACTGCCATTTGCATTTTAAAGAAAAAGCTTGATCAAATAAGCCCAAAATAACAACATCCATCACACCTGTGCTCAATTATTTCTTGCACATTAACCCACTAGACATATGCAAGTTCACTTCTTACCTACATAATCTCAAAATATTCCACCCTGTTCATGTAGGTATATTCCTTGCACATCCATTACATTTAACAAAAGTATCTAGTTCAAAAATCTCAAAATAAAAAATACCTCAATAAAAAAAACCCCATTGAAAGTGTACCTCCTGGGTGATGTGGAAAAGACTTATTCATGTGTGCAAATATGAAAAAAGGGCGCTTTCCGCAAATCTTGAACAGGCCGCTAGTTTGGCTGGAGCCGCCACTGCGCAACACACACATTTTCTTTCTCTCTTTCTTTCATAACCAGTTATTTTTCGTATATATAGACACAGGTCACGCCTTTTTTATTTTTTTTTATCCAAATTTTGGTAATGTTTTTTTTGCTTTTTGAGTTTCGGTAATTTGGTAATTTTTATCTGGTTATGGTAACTTTTTGAGAAGATGTACCAAGAATGCGAATTCGATTTCATTTCATTTAAATGCAACCTTACTGTTTCTGAGCGAACGCATTGCATTATTTGCATATGCGTCATAACCATCCATATAAACCTGTTTTATTCATTATTCAAAAATTTACCGAATGCACTCAGTTTCTTCTTTTGACAGATGGTAAACTTCGAAATATTTTCTGTTTCTGTTTATAACTTCTTTGAGATATGGATAGGTTAATTAATCATATTATTTATATACAGACATAAGACTCTAATTTGTTAAAGTTTTGTTAAAAGAAAAAAGGATCGAAAATGGTAGATGATCCCATGCCTTCCAGCAGCTGGTAATTTGATGCAGAACGTTGTTTAATTGTTTAAAGACTGACAAAGTTCCTACTACGTTCCTTATTGAATTGAAAAGTCTTGTGTTTTATAAAAGTTTTTTTTCAAGCAAGTAATTATTTTAAAAATTAAAAAAAATAATTTGAGTTTTTTTTTGTGGCCTATTGTCTGTATCACACTGTAGGAGCAAGAGACAGCAGTGCACGCACACATTTTCTTTTTCTCTTCCTCTCATAGCCAGTGTATATAATATCTCAGTCAGTATTTCGTTTGCGAGTATGTACATACAATCAGTGTTAGCGGCACCTACAACCGCAGATTGTAACACTGCTATGATTATTTTTTGGTACTAGAAAATTTTAATAAAAGACGATTTACAAGAGCGGTTTTTTTTGTGCTTTTTCCCTTTATCCCACGGAAGGCTTTTCGGACATCGAAATTACCACAAAAAGGGATATATCCCACGATATAACAACACTGCATACAATCATATAGAATTATGGATGGAGCTAAAGAAGTTTTACTTCAGTCGTGTGGTCTAAAGCACACTCGTTTTTTTTTTATTTTACCCACATGATCTACAGGTGGCGCAAAAATAACCTTCCGATGTTTTTTGGCTGTAATTTAAAAAAAAAATGAAAAACTTTGATTCGTCTTGTGGATTATTTTTATTTGGTCTTTTAATTTTTTTTACATCAAGTCGAGAATATGATGTCATGTAAATGGCCGCCGCCACAGTTGATTGTCATTTGAGCCCTTTTTATGGCATTTTCCATCACTTTGGCCAAAACTTCCGGCGATAGGTCCTCACATTCTTGACGGATATTGTCTTTAAGAGCTGCAAGAGTCTGAGGCTTGTTGACATAAACCCGCGACTTCAAAAAGCCCCACAAAAAGAAGTCTGGAGCGGTCAAATCAGGCGATCTTGCTGGCCAGTGCAAATCGCCAAAACGGGAGATTAGGCGCCCGGGAAATGCATCCTTCAGCATATCGGTTGTGGCACGTGCAGTGTGTGCCGTTGCACCGTCCTGTTGGAACCACATGTTTTCCAATCCCAATTCATCAAGTTGCGGCAAAAAGAACTCGTTGATCATTGCTCTGTAGCGCTCACCATTCACAGTAACCGTTTGGCCCGCGACGTCTTCGAAGAAAAAAGGTCCGATGACTCCTCCAGCGAAAACAGCACACCATACAGTGACTTTGAGCGGGTGTAATGGCTCTTCGTGGGTTACACGCGGATTTTCAGTGCCCCAGAAGCGTAAATTTTGCTTATTTACGTACCCGCTAAGATGGAAATGGGCCTCATCACGTTGTGCCAAAGTCACCGACCGATTATTGCTCAAATAAATAGTCACCAATATTCCGCGTTCTGGAGCAGTGTAGCGTAACATTGTTTATTAACGTGTATTTCGCATGTGTTTACTACACAAATGTCAAAACAGAACTGACATTAGGGGCCAATCGCAAAATTTATAGCATTTTCTGATAGGAGGATTACTTTTGCGCCACCTTGTAGATCATTGATTTCCACGGTTTACAACAATAGTACGTGATCCAACTGTTGTTGTAAAGAATGGAAATCCATGATCTATATAGATCATTTGAGCATAATAAAAAAGGCCTAATAAAGACAAGACGAAAAAAAAAATAAAAAAAAATTTTGTAATTTTCAAAGAAGAAATTAAATTATAATAAAAATTGAGGCTTAAAATTGTGTTCGTTTGTCGCCGATTCACGCCTTAACGCATTTACCGATTTTAACAAAACTTTTGGTATTGGTCTATATATGGGTTTTGTGAAATTTGGTTGAAATCGGAAAATGTATGTGCGTTGTATTGCTGTGCGTGCGTAAAAAACACATGAATTTCCATTTCCATACATTTTGTTTGACGGCTCGACGGATTTCAAAGATTTTTTTTATTTTGTTTGGCTTAAATCAGGGATGGTTTAGGAAAAATGAAAATTCGAGAAATTCTCAACAGGTGGCGCTGTAGGCACATTTCGTTTTTCATCTATCTCCTTCTACATAATGGGTCGTATGAATAAAAACTAGCATTTGCTTTAAGTAAAAGGTTTTAGCAAAGTAAAAGCCCTTAGCAAATGCTTTGAATCGGTATGAATAAAAACCTAGTTTGCTAAAGTAAGTTCGAAAATTCGAACATAGCATTTACTTTGCTGTACATGTCCTTCCCTTGTAATTTCTGTCAAACTTGGCAAGTGACAACTGTCAACTGTTTGTTTATTTTTAAATTATAGATTTTTGTGGAAAAATCACCAAAAGTCAACCAAATTCAAAAGAACAACGGAAAATAATTTTCCGAAGAGGACTATTATATGGAAGAGTTATATGATGGTAAGCATAAGTGTATCTGTATTCGAGTTTTAATTGATTCTTTTGAATTTTTTGCAGACGATGAGGAACTTCCATCTACCTCGTCTACTGCAAAGAGTGACCAAAATGAGTTGGTCTTTGTCCAGGCCATAGAAGCGGTAGGAAAGATTTTACTAAGCAAATCTCAAACACCCAATATAAAGACATTAAAAAAAAACGCTGCTCTTAAAATGTGTGATATTTTATTGGCCAAATGTTCAATTTTGTACACGCCAGACAAGATTGTTAAGAAAGTTGCAAATTTAAAGCAAAGGGTCAAGAAAAAGTCTGATATGAAGACAACGGGAAATATACCCATTCGGTTGAAGGAATCCGAGCAACTGCTGTTGAACTTACATACGTTCAATTATACACCGTTCACTTTTATGCACTTTATTATAGTTTCTTTCAAGTAAGGTGTGAGGATTTCGATAAGTTGTCATAAGCCATGGTGTTAGAGGATATCCTTCATCACCCAAAATAATCGCGCCAGCAATGTTCTCTTTAATACACTTTGTATATTTGAATTTCTCCAAATACGTGCATCATGCACAGATCCACTCCACTTACAATTCACACTCGTAAACTTTTCATCACCATCACATGTTGCTTGTACGTTAAATGAAGCAACATTCTTACGATTTATATACTCATCGCCATGTATAGATGGCTTTTTTATTGCAATGTGAGTGCAATCTATAGCTCCAATTGCACATGGACACATAAATTTTCTTTGCCAAATCGCTTGGTGATGCTTGATTTCTTCCTCAGTTGTCGGAAAATGTATCCAATCATCGGCTTGTTGAACTATTTTTTGACACACATACCAATTTGTTAGGGAAACGGTTGACTGATGAAAACCAAGATCTTCTCCAACACCAACCTAAACACATAACTTTTTTACTTGTTCAGCCATGAATTTTGAAATCTTTACCTGAAAGCCCGGATCTCCTAAATACCTTAGGAAAGATTTCATTTTCTGGACATTTGAAAGAGCACCACCTCGTGTCTCAAAATGATCATTTAGAAACGTATTAGCCAAAATGTCCACATTTTCACGCGTGAAACGAAACAATTGCTTGAAGTTACTATCGTCACCAATTCTTCTTTGTTTATACTGTTTTTTATTAGCACGAACGTTAACAACAACAGGTAAAACAGGTATGTGAAAACTTATCGCATCCATGTTTAATTCAAACTTAATTCAACTATTTATAAACAAAACAATGAAAATTCACAATTCTTAGATTGTTTTATGTTAAAAATGTACGTACAAAATATTTAGCAAAAGGTCGAAGTCAACTAAATGCAGACTCAGAATTTGCATAGCATTTGCTTTGTCAGATAAGTTTTATTCATACCGATCTGAGTAAAAGGTCAGTGCCGCCGCTTTTCGAACATGTCAAAAGTTGGAACTAACTCAAATTGGTTTTTATTCATACGAAATGTAGCAAATGCTTCGATTTTGACATTTCTCTTGAGTAAAAGCAATTGCTACGTTTTATTCATACGACCCAATGTGTGAACCGATTTTGTATCTGGAAAATTCAAACGAAAGGTGACGTCAATACCAAGGTTTGTATGTATATAAGGTCGGCATTTCATGAACATACATGTGTTGTCGACCTATGGAACCATTCAATTAATTTCTATGGAATTTTGTGGATAAGTATGTTTGGTTCCAGCTAGGAAGATATGATAGTTTTGGACCCGATAGGTGGCACTGTTGTCGATCTCCGAAACCACTCTACAGATTTCAATGAAATTTTTTGGATGGTTATGGTTGACCCGATAATTCTGGTCTTGCTCTGCTTTGGGGTGGTGGGCGCAAATCGCAAGCATTGTATGCATGCGTAGGCCATACGGCGCATATCGCTTGGTACAAAGAAGGGGAGGTATATTGTGTTGGTTATTCGTATAGTACTATCATTTTAAAAAATTGACCACTCGCCCAATAAGTCCAGCAGACCAGCCACTGAGACAACGTGTTCACAAGTCGCAACTATCTCGATATTTAATGTTCTATAGCACTTTTATCCAATGTGAAGTGGAAAACAAATATCTGAACGGTTATTCTTACTTCCCGCGCAAACTTCCCAAACTGCTCACATTCTGCTTTGGTTGAATGAGAAAATCTAACCGGACCAACTCGATTCAATCATTAGCGCGGAAAAAACGATCAAGAAATCTATGAAGTCGTTCAATAGAGAGGTTCAACTCTCGAAAGGGATGTGAATTTAATCGATTTTAGGCGGTACGAAGTTCACTGGGTCAGCTAGTTAAATTATAATAAATTAAAATTCGTTTAAAAATAAAATAAGTTTGAAATGAATTACAGGAAATTTGAAACTCACGCTTTCAAACTCCGACCTGAGCAACATTCTTCAAAATGTTTTCTCGCAGTTGGCATTTATTGCCAACAGTAGCTCTGTTCCTTTACTTTTAGATCTTATGAATTTTTACTAATTCTTACGAATTCTTACGAATTTTTACTCGAAAAAATCGTTAAAGAGAGCGTCATCGAGAGAGCAAAAAATGACCCCTCCACTGAGAATCTTACGAATTCTTACTCAACAAATTTCTTGGTGTAAGAATTGAAAAAGCTGTCAATTAACAGCTGATTCGAAATTTGTTGTCCTATTTGTCATTTGTTTTGATTTCTTGTATATTAAAATGGTATCAACAGTCGGAAAAATAAAATTTAATGTTCTCCTCAGATTCTTTTGGTGGCGATGAGATTCTTCCTCGCTGTAAGGAGTAAGAAAGGACAATCTTCTCCACGTAAATTTTAATGCTGTGCCGCTTTTTCCTCTTCTCGAAACTCGAATGCTTGTAGTTCAATCAGTTCCATATACTCGGATTCATGAATTCGATTGATTCCGAATCACTTTCATCGCTAGGTAGATGAATCAACTAATTTGTTTAGTAAATTAGCAAATTCTTCGAGTTAATCAGATATTTTAACGACTTTTCGTACCACTTTTTTTATTTTTTTAATTATGTAGGTACCTAACTGTCATTTTTCATAGATTACTACAAAAGCGTTCCCTAACTTTTTCGTAAGTGTCTCTCTCTCTGAGAGAATTTATCCCCACCACTGCCATTTTGACAGTCTTTTCCATTCTTGTTACAAAAGTAAAGGAACAGACCTCTAGTGATTGTCAGTTAATTACAACTACACTGCGTCCATCTAATATTTGTCTTTCGTAATAGCTTTACTTCTCCGGAGTACCCCGCACTTCGATGACATGCCGCAAAGCCGACTTCAAACAATAAATTGGCTTTCTTCCACCGACAACACAATTGATCCATCTCATTTGACCAACCCACAGCAATTTCAATGTCACTGTACAGTAATGATGGCATTACCATGCCAATAAGTGCATTGAATTGTAATCTCCTTTTGAATTTGGCTAAACCCACGCCAAGTGGTCTCTGCGATCTTTGGGTCGTTGCACCCCGGCCAATTGATGGATTCCAAAGTTGCACAACAAATGTACATGACTCCGCAACACCAGCACTCTTTGTCACGCAGAGAAAGAGCTTCAAATCGCTTTGGCAAATGGCCAAACAACATCCGTGTTCATTAGCCCAGAGGGAACGCATTCGCGAGCTCCAACGAAATGGAAACCAAACCCACGCCAAGTCAAACCGATGTCTTTCCTTACCTAGGCCAATACGTATGCAGGCGGTACAATTATTTGGCTTGTGCTATACGTTTATTGTTCACTGTCGGGTACGGCTGAGGCATACAGACGAACTGCACGTCATTAGTTTCCCCGGCATCGGATCACTTCATGGGTCGGGAACACAAGCTGAGGCTGTTCCATGTTTCATCGCCCTTTGGGTCGGGTATGGGCACAGTATGTGGATCGCTTGGCATGCAGTGCGGTGTGGTATGCCCAAAGTCGAAGAAACGGATTACATTAGTGAAAGTGAAATTAATGGCGATGTGAATGACTCAGTGAATGAGTTTCGGAACGGTAAGCGCGTCGTTGTTGCTGGTGCTGGTGCTTGTTGGCAGCGAATGTTGGAAAAGTTGTTTATTTCTTTCGGTAGGTAGGTAGGTAGGTTCCTTACCTTCTACCTACTTGATCCAATAATGAGCATATACAAACGCTTTGGTATATGTACTGCGAATAAGGCATCCGGAACTGAGTGAATGAAAGATTTCTTTTCGACCAGTTCACTTCAGAAATGGTTAATTAATTTTGTTGGGATTGTTATTTTGGTTTTTTTTTTATTGCTTCTTGGTTTATTTTTAGATTAATTTTCTGGGAGTGCAGTTCTTTATGTACACATAAGTACCGTGTGCTTTGGAAGATAAACTTTAACGGGAGCAATTACTATTTTATGCCTTGTTGAGTAGTGAGGCGCCCATAATGCACCTTAAGTGCGCTTGGGGAGCTTTTAAGTTTACGTCTAAATGCGGTTATCGGTCAAAAAGACGACCGATGGCAAGATTTCACTTGTAGCATAGTTTTGCCACGATTGCCTAGCAGCCAAAGAAATTCTATTCCGAACGGTAGGTATGTTGTGAATTTGTTTAGAGGCTTTTAATTGGGTATTAAACTGTTATGCAAATGCGTTCAAATAAGAAAGCAAGCAGTAGGTTCTGTATTGATAGATCGAGATTGAATTACCAACAACCGAATTGGCATATGAGTGAGTTGCTATTGACAGCTGGGCGTATAATTTTGTGGAAGAAGGCTGGCAAGGGTTTTCTTTGAACCAAAAGTCAAAGGGAAGCCTTTCAGCTAATTAAAGTTATGGTGGGGGTCCAGCTTACAGCGAGGAATGCTGTTGTTGAAATTGAAAACGGTGAGGGTGGAGTAAGCATTCCGCAGCATACCGCGAGCGTATCGTCTATTTAGGTTGGCCCTGAAGAATAATGTTAGAGACTGGCATTTGTCAGTAGAGAGAGATGGCTTGCGAAATGTTGATTACCCCTTTGAATATTGTTTATAGATGAGATAAAGAACAGAACATCAGGAAGAGCAACCTATATTGTGAAATGCTAGAAACACCCAAAATTGGGGGCCGATAGGACGGCCTTGAAGTAAACACTTTAAAAAATGTTATTTAGGTACGAAGGTATCGATTTTAATACCGTCAGCTCAAAGCTAAGTGCGCCATTTTGTAAAGCCCTACATTCTGAAATAGACATGGACGCTGGTGGACTTCACACAACACGTCTTTCCAGTTAACACGATCTTTAGCTAACTGCCTCCAGTTGCGCACTCCAAGCTGGTTGAGGTCCCCTTCCTTTTGCTCACTTCACCTAAGGCGAAGTCTTCCTTTAGCGCACGGTTGCCAGTTTTGTAATTTTTTACCAAATTTGGTATTTTTTTTTTTGCTTTTTGAATTTTGTTAATTCGGTAATTTTTATCTGGTTTTGGTAACTTTTTTAGCAGGAGCACCGAAAATAAGAACTCGATATCAATTCATTTAGATGCTGCGTTACTGTTTCTGAGTGAAAGCATTGTACTTGCATATGCGTCAGCACCATCCATGTAAACCTTTTTAGTTCAAAAAATTACTGAAAGCACTCATTTTCTACTTTTGACAGAACATTTTTTTTTTATAAGAAAAAAGGCTCGGAAATGGTAGATGATCCCATGCCTTCTAGCAGCTGGTAATTTTGTGCACAACGTTGAGACTGACAAAGTTCCTACTACGTTCCTTACTGAGTCTTATGTTTTATAAATGTTTGTTTTTAAACAAGGAATTCTAAAAATCAAATAAAATAATTTGAGTTTAGAAAATCATGCGTTTGGTCAGCTAAAGTAGGTATTTAAAGTAGATATTATCTACTATTACATTAGTAAGTTAAGTCTTATTTTTTTATTTTATAAAGTAGTCGTTGTTTAACTACTTAAAGTCTGACTAAGTTCCTACAAACCTAATGTACCACATTGAAAATTTTAAAAGACATATGTTTTTTTTATGTTCTAAAAATGTTTTATCAACATCTCCAGATTTTTGGTAAATTTTATCTTGGTTTGGTAACTTTTTTTTCCAATTTTGGTAGCTAGTTTTTTATGCAAGTGGCAACCGTGATACTGCGTTGTCTCTGAAATCGAAGACTCTTCGGGCCGAAGCGTTGGTGTCCCGCTCTACATGTCCCAGCCATCTCAAACAACTGGTCCGTTCTTTTCTGACCAGGTCGATTCACTATACAGCTCTCATAGTTCGCTGTAAAATCTCCTACTCCAAAACCCATTAACGCAAACGAGACCGAAAAACACTCGAAGAATTTTCCGTTCAAAGCGACCAAGAAGATCTTCATACGTCTTTGCTAAAGAACATGCATCTGCGCAATAAAACTATAAAGAACTATAGATAAAGTATTTTATTAATGCCCAACTTCATTACAACTCTTTTATGCTAAGAACACGCCAATGCAAGATGTATTTCAATTCTGTGAAGGACAAAGCCAAAGCACCAAATAAACGGAGAGAGCGGTGTATGATGAAATTGCATAAAGCCCGCAGCAGCATCAAGGTCATAAACTAAGTATTAAATAGACCGTCAGCTCTTGCAACTTAAGAGAATTTGCCTACAAGCTGTTTTCCGTGTTTCTATGTGGCAAAGTATGTGTGCCATGTTAAAGTAGATTAGCCGCACGCATACACTCGCACATAGGAACCTGACAGATGCATGACAGTTCATTCTGTGGTAACATTGGAATAAATTCAAATAATTCAAATAATTGCCCGTTATCGGGACGTGTTAAGAAAACGGTGGGTATGGTGTGGTGAATTTAGTACCAAATTCTATTAAAACGCATAGGTTAGGTAGGTATACGTATTAAGATTTCTTTCATTTTACCTAGATAATCAATATAATACCGAATGTTTACGTTTTTTTTTGTAAACAATGGAAATCAATGAATCATTTACAAAAAAAAACGCTTATTAATATAAAAAATATGTGATTACCAATGATCATGAATCGTATGAATTAAAAGAAAATTGTAAGCTGCAAAACTTAAATGCGTGAGACATATCAGGGTACAAATCAGTAAACATGTTTATTTCCAATTTTGCTTAAATACATTTTGAGTTTCGTTCTTTCCCGTAAATTTTAAAGAAAATAAATTTTCGTTGATTGTGTCTACTAGACTTTTTATTTTTATTATAAATGAACATTATTCATATTCTCGGCTGACGCAATTGATTTCAAATGTAATTTTATTAATTGTTCAATTGTTCCAAATTTTCTAATAAATTTTTTTTTTTTTTTTAATAAACGGAATCTTCATGAAAAGATTATAACTAAAAACTCATACTATTTCAAATATTAATAGTCGTAATCAATTCTTCTCTTTAAATTCTTTGCCGTTTTTCTGTGGACATTCACGGTGAAATCATTTTTCGCCAAAAACAGCAAACGAAAACAGACACAATAATTATAGGAACAAAAATATCTTATTTTATTTCACACATTATTCCTTTGTTTATTTATGTTGATTACATTTGCTATTTTTAATTTTGGAGAATATCTACATCTACATGCTTTCGTGGTGAAATAAAACAACGAGCTTAAACTCTCAGAACGCATCCATCAGCTGACAGAAACTCACCAAATACACTAACTCTCAGTCAGTGCTCTCAGCACTCTCTCTTTATTTTTCACACGAAGCGTGTTAATTTTTCCCTTTTCACTAAACTCAAATTCCCTTAGTTTTTTTTTATGGAAAAGCATACTTTTAAAAGTAAAATTTGTATTGTTCGGAGAGAAAATCATATTAAATTAATCTTCAGTATAAAAATCGCAGTTTGCTAACATTATAATGATAATTTTTTGATAATAGAAATTTTTGCTTAAGGCAAATCTCTTTTTTATGTACATTTAGTGCGTTGATATTCATAGTGAAATGCAGTTCAACTGTTTTTCTGACAGATTATTGATAGTCCAACAATTAACACATTTTTTTCCTTTTACGCAGGAAAGTTTTTCAAAAATTTAAATTCCCACAAAAAGGTAGAGATGTCACAATGCAGGAACACTGCTGAGTGTCAGTATTTTATTACTCCTCCCACCTTTTAGAAATTCTTTTTTTTGCTGCTTCACACGTATTCACAGATATGAAATTTAAGAGAGAATTTTATTTGAAAAATTTGCGGGGTGAATCGGGTAGGTGCGCGGGAGCTGACGGTCTATTTAATACTTAGTTTATGATCAAGGTCGGTAACTGCCTTACCAAGACCTTACCCCTGTGCGTTTTTTATACTTGAAAGAAATTGTGCGAAACTTACAGTCGAACACAAAAGAAATTAGCATGCCCAGCTAAAAAAAATAACGTATTTGTGGTGGTCACGTCAAATTAAACACATTCAGCCTTACCAATAAACATTTTTAGTTTCGACTTTAAATTGTAGTTCTAGGTCACGACGCTTGTGAGCTTCCGTACATTTAAAGTAGAGACAAAAATTTGTTATTAGTACGGAATATTGACTTCTAAAAGCCTAGTGTTATGCTTCGCAGAAAAAATATAGAGAACAGGTACTTAATTCACAAAATGTTACAAAACAAAAGTACTATATAAAGTACTTATATCCTACCAACTCAACCCGACTTTGCTCTCCAGTTCGTCTATTTGATGTCACCTGCAATGTCTTGGATTCTTATTAGGTCTGTTCCTTGACTTTTAAATTTTACGAATTTTTGCTCAATGAGAATGGCAATTGACTTATTATAATATGGACTGCTAGTGAAATGTCACTTCCATACAATCTCTGCCCAGAAAATGACGCCAACATAACTAGCGCTCGTGGTTCTATGCGAAAAATAAGTGAAACAAAATGACAACCATCTTGGATTTCTTCATAGAATGCTAGAGCCACCTATTGGGCGTAAGTGGATTTGCCAAGTGAAACGGTTGAAATTCAAATTGTTGCGGCCTTGTTTACAATAGATGTCATCTCGAAATTGTGCTAGTTTAAATAATTAATAATAGATGGATCCAACAAAATTTGAATAAAAAACCGTTTTTCATTGTCCCATAAATTGCACAATTTTCGTATAGGTATATTTATTGCGAGTTAGATTTTTATTTTGCTTTTCATTATAAATTTTAGAAATTTGATGTAATAACACTTTAGCGTATATTTTAATCACATTTCTGATCAATAAATACTTATGATTGTCAAGAATATCACATTCAAGTACATGAGAATTTAATTCATCATATAAATTTATTGCTTACATCCATATTTCTTAAAGTGCCTATAAATATCAGGCTATAAATCTTATTGCACCCTAATTTATTTTGTAATTCATACAAAGACACAGTTTTCTGGACAGTTTTACAAATTTGGATTGTGTCCTTATGAGGGTTTTTTAGGAAACGTTTAGATTTTATATTGATAAAATTTGATTTTTCTGTTCTACAAGAAACTAAAAATTGTTTGCATTTCGTACATTAAATTGTTTTAATTATTTTGTGCTCTACAAATCCACATATATACACATATGACCTTCAGCGATATAGTCAAAAATGATTAGATCAGAGAAACTTGAATCATATTGCAAATTGCAACCAATTATACAACACATCATTTTTTAATTTTAAATCTTTATTCAATACATAGCCGTGAAACTCGTATTTTCAAAAAATTCAATAATTGATCACGACGTAAAGAGAGCAATGCGCCAAAAAAAATTGTAAGAGAATACCATCCGCCATCGCTATTTCCCTCGATAAAGCAACCGATCTAGAACTACTAGCTAAGCAAAAAAATACCGCTCCTCCACGCTACCCCCCATGGCTAATCAACCCCAAGTCCCTAATACTTACTCTTACCAATTATAAAAAGGCAAACACCAGCAATACAGCCTACTGTCAACTTTTCGCCAGCATTGCATCAAAATTAAAATCAGATGGATGGAATTTAATATTCACTGATGGTTCAAAAACTACAAACAACACATCATTTGCTGTGACCCTGGAAAATGGATCTATTGTCTGCATAGGCAATCTACCTGAATTCGCCTCAATATTCACAGCAGAAGCCTTCGCCGTCTTCGAGCAACAAAAACAGCAATGAATCGACGAGGTAAACACATCATATGTTCCGATAGCATATCTGTCCTTAACGCCATAAAAAATCCAAACAACAACACAGAACTTATATCAAAAATCCGATATCAACTTAAAAAATCACCAAGGAATGTCAAGCTGATGTGGACTCCTGGGCATGTCGGCATCCAAGGCAATGAAAACGCTGATACTGCAGCTATCTCGGCCAAAACTGCTCCGGTATATAGTTTGAACGTCTACACAAAACTAGATTTGATAAAACTTGCTCAAACTTCCTCAAAAACCCGTATAAAAAACGATTGGAGCCTATACCATCACCACTACAAAAAAGTTAACCCGGAGAAACGCAGTCCCGTTTACCCCACAACCATTCCTAAACAAAAAATAACGAACTTCATACGACTACGACTTGGTCACACCTCAGCTTCTCACCAAACCTTCTTGCCAAGAATAGCCCACCAGCTTGCGACACCTGCAAAACCACCCTGGATATAACACATATTCTAGAAAATTGCTCCGTCTTTAAATCGATTATCAATAATCTTTTCACAAATAAATCCATGTACGAAATACTCAGCAACCCCAGTCCCACAAATATTGAAAAAATGTATAATTTCCTTACAAAAGCTAATACAGTGAACATTGGAAAACGTGAACTAATTAAAACTGAGGGTGTTTATGTTTTCGAGATTGTTCATGTTTTGGAATGTAACATTTTATGATTCTGCTCTTAAAATAAAACACATTTTCTTCCATTTTATCTTCTTTTTGCTTGTATAAGTATGGATTCATGAATATTTTTTACATATTTACACATACTGGTACGGCTCATTAACAAAATTGATTGGATTTTTTTTACATTTGAACGTTTTAAAAATACATAAAAGGTTTATTTAACAAAAAAAATCTGTAATTTTTTTCTGTTGTATTTTTCCCAACATTTGAACAACTGCATTTTCTCTTAGGCGTCTAAGTAAGTTTTTAAACAGAAAATAAGACGTTGATGCAAGCAAAAAACAGCAACCGAATGAGGGATGATAGCTATGCAATACGCACACGCACGTGTGGCACCAAATACATACATACTACGCATTGTCAATATTATGGGATTCCCCGAATTAAATAATTCAGTGCACTTTTATGTAGAAATGTTGAAAAAATTTCTGTTCACGTTTTAAAGCTTTTAGATTTGTTCACGTTTTAGAGCAGTCAATGTAAAAAATACAGTGTTCACGTTTTGGGGTAGTTCACGTTTTGGGGGGTTCACGTTTTCCAATGTTCACTGTATTGTCATTTAACCAAACACACTACAGAATAGATCCAATAGTCACTGCAGCTAGGTTCGTTAAAATAAGTATTAACAAGTAATTTTAATTACCTGTTAATAAATTATAATAATAATAATAATAATTTTTTTTTTTAACTAAATCACTTTTCCTGTTCCACACCACAAAAAATCCATCTTTTTTTGATTCGGATAACTTTTTACAGATCTCAATATTTTTTTCAGAGTTGCACACACTGCCACTAAACCAATATACTTTGCACAGCTGTTTTACGTCATTTTAGGAAGTTTGTTTTCAAAACAAATGTCCAAAGTTTCATGAAAACCAAAATAGCCACGGATATAATTTCAAGTAACGCAATAATTCATTTACAAAAGCAGATCAATTTCGTTGCATGTTCCGTAAGCCGCATAAAGTCTAAAGGTCGAATCGCGCCCTCCGTGAACGAGCATTACGTGACGGAATTTGTTTCACATGTAAAATCCACTCAACTCGTTCACGGACGACGCGATTCGACCCCTGAGATCTGAAAAAAATATCTGGTGGTCCCAATGGAAAACGACATAAGTGAACTGATAAGCAGAACGCTGAAAAGGTTTGAGGCAACGGTTTGTTTCAACAACGCGCCATCGTACCTACTGACTTTTCCATTTACATAAGCACTTTGCTTGCTATAAGCATAAGCATTCCCATTCCCATATCCTAAACCTACCGGCTGTTTACCTTCACTACGCCTGGCATTACTTTTTCTCGCTAGGCCAACGAAAGTGAACAGTGAACTACTTTTTCATTGTAAAGTGCCTACCTAATTGAATATTTAATAACATTCTTCCATTAATCGTTCGTCACATTGGCCAACTGAATTTTCAATTTTCGCATGCTATTGTGAAATGACTACAGTCACCTAGACTAGACGGTGACGATACCACACCCTTAAATGATCTCATGAGAAAGAGAAACACTTTCTTCACTTTCAGCCCGAAAATAGCGTCAGGGACACAGAAAAATCATCATCAGAACAGCACCATATACGCGTGCTTTGTTTGTTGTTTCTATTCCGCTGACAGACCGCGTGTGTGCGTAAACTTATTTACATTCCAAGCATGAAGTGTTCTCGAAATTTTCGTAATTTCGGCGATTTGAATTCAAGCGCCCAACGGATGATATCCACCTTAACCCAAATCAGGCGAAAATGAAAGAAAACAAAATATTAAAAGCACTTACTTGTTTTTTATGTTTTTTATTCAGTTTTTTTTTTATTTTATTTCATGTATATATCACAAACAGTGTAACATTTTGTTGGTTTTTGTTTCCGTGTTTCTCTCATAATATGTAGACTTTTCGATATTTTAAGAACTGTTTAACAATTGGCATTCTCAATTGATAAAAAAAAAAGAGAGAAAAAGAATAAGAACAACAAATGGGAAATTTGCAAATTGGTTTATCGGATACAATTGTTGTTTAGTGTGTATTTGTAATACAATTAGTAGTAATTAAGGAATAAGGGGTATACTTATAAATTATATACAAACAAACATGATAACTTTCTTTAAAATACCATTTCTTAATATTTTTTGTTGTGCTTTTGATGTTTTTTTCTTTTGTTTTTTTATTTTTTGTTGTTAAATTTGCAATTGCATCAGTCAGATTCGATATCGTCTACTTTGGAGAATAACTTTTTCCCTCGCAACGAAGAAACATCCAATTGATTCCTCACAAAGGAGTGCGGCACTATGTCATAGTCGTCAAAGCATAATATATTGCTGCTCTGTTGTTTGGTATCAACTGCATCAAGTCTGAAATGGAGAGGGTATGGTTGGTGTTAGTTGTGTTAGGACATGACTATATTCAACAGAGAGAGGAGTGTTTTAAAGAGCAACTGGGCGTTTCTGACCAATGCCCACTTCCAGTTATCACTTGTGGAGCAGAGACTCTAAAAAAGAAGGCCACCAACAAGATCAAAGTAGCTCAAAGAGCGATGGAGATAACGATGCTAGGTGTTAAAAGAAGGTAAAGCAACCCGAAGAAAGAATAGAATATCTGATAAAGGTTTTTCCAATGAGAGGTGTTATTGTGAATGACCCGCTATTTCGGTAGCTGTCACTTTTGAAGCTTTTATTCTTTGACATAACTCATTACTAAAAATGGAACGATACACGCTTCAACAACGCATTGAAATTATTAAAATTCACTACAAAAATGGTGAAAATCTTGCAGTCACAGTTCGCAAAACTTGTCTGACCGCAATACAGAAATTGATGTGAAGAATAAAACCCGTGCACGTCGCAACTGAGAATATTGCTGCTGTAGCCCAAAGTGTTGAAGAAAACCCAGGCTTGTCCATTCCTCGTCGTTCTTTGGAATTGGGCAGTCCACAAACGTCGTTACACCGTATTTTGCATGGTATTGATCTGGACAACGTTTACTTACAACAAGACTGCGCTACGTGCCACACAAGCAACGAAACCATTGATCTTTTACGGGAAAAGTTTCCGGACCGTGTTATCTCTCGAAGAGGTGATCACAATTGGCCACCGAGATCTTGTGATTTAACACCTTGCGACTTCTTCCTTTGGGGCCACGTGAAAGATAAGGTCTACGCCAACAGCCCAGCGTCGATTCAAGACCTCAAAGATAAAATTCGTGAGGCTATCGAGGACATAGGGCAGCCACTTTGTGATTTGGTTATGGAAAATTTCATGAAAAGGATATGGTCCTGTATACGTACTCAGGGAATGGAATGTGACGAAGTGAGATTTGTTGGATCAATGAGGCCCATTTACAAGCGCAGGAACTTAAGACAAAGGCTGCGAACACGCAATGAGCGACGAACAACAGAGCGACCCAAAAAAACATATGAAATCGTGTGATGGTGACCACGTAAGACAGACCGTCGTTGCTCAATCGTTCACTGCGTGGCCGAAGTTTAAGCTAAATAAAGAACTTAAGCCAGGAGGGGAAACATATTGCAGAAAAGGAAATTGAGAAGTGCCTAAGCTTTGACAACAGCAACATAATTGGTGGCTTTGAGCTAGCGAAGGAAGCAGACAAGTATCTCCTCCTCCGCCCTAATTATCCTTCAAAGCCGACTTGTAGCGCTCTTTGATGTTAACATGCCAACATGCAACAGCGGGTTGTTGTTGAAAACTTAGCCAGATGTAGCCATCACTCGCCGTTTCAAGCTGGTAGAGAGGCTCAAGGCGAATCTTCTTCCCACAATTTCTGGCCCATAGCACTTTTGTCCATTCATTCTAAATTCATGGAAACACTAATCTTCAGTATATGGAATATGTTAAATCAGAAAAACGCTCAGTTTGATGGTCTATCCTAACGAAAAGCGGAACCAGTCTCTCCACTGCTCGGGTAAAACAAAGACCTTTGCGTGTGTTGTTTCAAAGGCATTTGGTAGAGTTTGACATCGAACTCTTTTGGCAAAAACTCGTACTAATGTGGTCGGTGTGTATCTTTAAGGGACTGGAAATTTAAGTTGTCTGCACTCACCTAAAACTCGTCTTCGTTAGATCCTTCCTCGATCGAAAGCTCTGATGATGGTGATTCAGCGGCGTGGAGTTGACAATTTTCGTCAAATTATCACCAAAGTGAGTCGGTGTTCCCTGATTGTACGACACGTCAAACGAGTTATCCGCCGTAAAGCTATTATCAGCATTGTGTGCCGGCTCAGCACCAGGCGGCTCTTTGATTTTCAAATTCGTAATCAGAGACAGGATCAATCTGCAGATAAAATTCCTAAAATTGCACAGTTTTGACCAAACGGCACGTCTGGACTTTCGATATGATTGTTTCTGTGAAAGATGTACACGGTTACAATTCAAAGACAAACGCTCATCCAATGGCGCAATCAACTTACAACTTTTTTAACGAGATCCCATCGTCGTCGCCTCTGGAGGAGATTAACTAATTTTCTATTACGAAGCAACGCATCTACATTTGGCCTGGCCAATGGATTCGGTGTCATCATTGCTTTGATTATTTGTTTTAGTTCTAACGATATAGCTGCAATAAGAAAGAGAAAGAAACTGTCAAAGCACATCCGATATGGCTTGACTCCAACTTACGTTTAATGAAATCTTCGGGTAGGATGCCACTTCGTAGCTCCTGCCACAGCGGACCGTTGGGTGGAAGTTCAATATACGATGAGAGTTCTAGAATGGCGATGCCCAAGCTGAAGATGTCAGCGGCCCGCGAAAAATGTCCCTGCATTAGTTCTGGCGCTATGTATCGAGAATCCCCTTCGGTGGCTTGATGACGAGTTGCCTAAAATGCACAATTGTAGTCGAAGGACGGTGACAAGGATTGTGGATGACTTACCCTATCCAGGTCAATGACGAGTCCGAAATCGGCCAATTTACAGATTCCATCGTCGCCAATCAGCACATTGTCCAACTTAATGTCCATGTGAATGAGACTCTTGTCGTGGAGACTCTTTACTGCCAACAGCATGTCTAGCAGTATCGACCAAATCTGTTCTTCGGGGATTCGTTTCTTTTTGCCCAAATAATGCTCAAGCGACTCTTGACACAGTTCCATTTGCATGTACAGTCGATCGTCCTGCTCCCATGCTTTGTATAGTCGGACACAGTTTTCATGATCTGAGAACTGTTCGTAGCGTTTGACTTCTTCAAGGCGCTCCTGTCGATTATTTTCACTGCGAAAGAATTGCTTGGACTTCTTAACCGCATACAACAGGCCATCCTCTTTGCTGCGCACTTTGAACACCTCACCAAATGAGCCTTCACCAATTTTTGAGATTCTCGTAAAGCACTGTTCGAAGTAACTCTCCTCCGAGGAACGATTGTAGACGGGACTGAGAAGGGAATCATTTATCTGACCACTGCAGTCCTTAAATGATATTGCATGGGCGGATAAAGAACTCTGGCTGCGATTCAAGTTAAAATCGTGATAACGCGATTTCAACTTTGGAGGCTTCATACGAAAAGGAACTTCTTTGTTTACATTGGACTGTGGGAATATATATTTTTTTTATTTTCTTATTAACAAAAACAAAAATGAATCTACTTACCTTGTAGGAATGTTGATATATGATATCTTCACGAATTTCAGGAACAGGCAGATACGCACCACTCATTTTAGATGTCGTTTTTGTGTTGTTCTGTCGAGTGTCTCACCCACGTTGGAAGCAAGAAATGAAAAGTTGCAAATAAAAGTACTCGTGTTCGCTTTATGTTTGGCGGCAGCACTAAAATTTCATTGATGGATTTTTTGTAGAAACATTTCTCGTATTGAATAACACGATAAATTTGGATAATTAATATCAGTAAAAATTGAATACAATTAGAATTTCTTGGAAGAAATTGGAGACACAAAAGAAGGTAGATTGACAGTTGTTATTTTTTTAAATAAAACTTTCAAATTTTTGTTGACACTGACAGCGTCGGTAGTTCTCTTAACTCAGAACATATGAGAAGGTTAGCAAATACCACTAAGGTAGTGTCTGTTGTCAACGAGATTTTCAGACGATAATGGAGGTTTCAATAATTGAAAAAAAAAATGAATAATAGTTCCAGCAGTGTTATTATTTACAACAACTAACGATATACGAAATATACCGACAGCCCATGTACAGTTATTGCCCGTGATATTATTGCTCTGCACGTATTGGAATTTGAACTCTGCTCTTACCACAAATAATAAATAAATAGTGCTATTGATTTCCCACGCGTTATTTAAACAGACAAAATAAAAAAAACAAAGAATATAGTCCAATTGGGCTTCTTAAGATTCGCTCTCATATTTCTGAACATAAAAACGTCGCTTGCTCTTTTTTGTTGTTGATATTATTATGCGATTTGTATTTGTGTTGAATTCGACGCTGTCTTCGCCAAGCGTTTTCCATTCACTGGTTAATTTTAAATTTTATATTAAAACATTTGAAATTTGAGCCCCGATTGATTTCTTAATATTTATACATAAATAATTTACATTTATTTAATTTACTGCGCATCTTTGCAGTTAAAAAATGCCACTAAACGGAAACAAAATGCACTAGTTGTCAAACTCAAACGCACTTCTATTGGTAAATCTGAAGCAACTTTGAGAAAAAATAAAGATTCGCAAAAGTGCTCTGAAATCGGAGCTGTTTTTCCGTACCACTAGAACATTTAAAGTGACCTAGAGCAAATCTTGCTAATCGAATACTATTATTCGGCAAAGATAGGTAGATTGTAGATATGTCGTAACATATTTAATCTTGGGTGGAACGAGAACGCATTTTTTTTCATATATCCGACCTGCCTTACCTTCTTCAAATTTATGAACGTTGTCCAACAAACAAGGTTTTCTGTCAAGTGTCAAACGTGTGTGAGTTGGAGAATTTCATGTTGGAAGCTCCTTCGGCGGCGGTCTTCCTGTTTTGATAAAAATACATCCCACCGATTCAGAAAAGAAGCTTCTCGTTGCGCGGATCACATTTTGTTCGTTCACAATTAACACCAAAGTGTTATTTGGTTATTTACTTGGTGTACATCAAATCACTCATAATGGATTTACTTTGGCTGTCGTTCATCTTCAGCATCATCATTTCCGTCAATGCCATTCCCAAGCCGGATGAAAAACGCAATCCATTGGAGCAGGATTCTGACCACGTAAGTCATTTCGATGGCGAACACCACAACGTGCAATACGATCACGAAGCATTCCTTGGGGAGGATGAAGCAAAACAGTTCGACACGCTGTCCCCAGAGGAGAGCAAGCGTCGCCTAGCAGTGATAGTGGACAGAATCGATGACGACAAGGATGGACTAATCACCCTCTCCGAACTGAAAAAGTGGATTCAATTCACGCAACGCCGTTACATTGACGAAGATGTCGGACGAATGTGGAGACAGCATAATCCCGAGAACGCCACCACATTCAACTGGGAGGTCTACCGGAAGAATGTGTACGGCTTCCTTGATGAGCTGGACCAAGAAGAACTGGATCGCGAGGAGCACGGAATCTCATACAAACGAATGCTGGCCAGGGATCGACGTCGTTGGGGTGTTGCCGATCAAGACGGAGATGATAATCTCACTCGAGAAGAATTCACTGCATTCCTACATCCAGAGGACCATCCCACAATGAAGGACATAGTCATCATCGAGACAATCGAGGATATTGACAAGGACAGTGATGGTAAGGTATCTGTCGAGGAATACATCGGAGATATGTACCGCGCATCAGAGCCTGGTGATGTCGAACCTGACTGGGTGATACAGGAGCGAGAAACATTCACCAAATTTAGAGATCTTGATGGAGATGGCACTCTCGACAAGGACGAAGTACGCGCTTGGATTGTACCCAAAGATTACGATCATGCGGAGAGTGAAGCGAAGCATCTGCTGTACGAAGCCGATGAGAACGATGACCAGAAACTGACCAAAGAGGAAGTCCTTGACAAATACGATTTGTTTGTCGGCTCTCAGGCTACCGACTTTGGCGAGGCCCTCTCCCGACACGACGAATTCTAAGTGCCATTCCATTGAGGGCGAAGCGAATCGTTTTTAGTTTTGCATATCTGTTTCGCTCCGAAGCCGTCTCGATCGAAAATTATACTTAAGACGACGAATCTCACGTACAAGCGCGTCATGAACAAATCTTTCTTGTTAATAGTTGTACCCTAGTTTTCTAAGTCGAATATTGCTCTAAGTTCCGAGGGGTGGATGCTAGGAATAGCGCCACTCTTCCTATGGCTGGCTGCCAAAGTAAGTGTGTAGGACACACGCTTTTTTTTTTATTTTTCCTTAACTGTAATATACTGCAATCTGTATCTGTGTATGTTTTGCCTAAAATAGAAAATAAAAGAAATATTTTTAACATTTACACATCAGTGTTCCAGATGTTTCTCTGCTCGATGCCTGGAGAGAGACGCTGACCTGCGGGGGTTATCGGTTTTGGTTTGTGTTTTATGCGGATGTGGACCAATCTCATTCGAACGAATCGTCGAAGGGACACATACTAGTATGTGGTAATGTCGTCAAGAGAGAGTGTTTTTTCGAAAGCATTTGGTGATAAGAGCAGTGGGTGGTACATCGACAGTATAGTATATATGCTGTACTGATATACAGAACGCCCAGAGATTTAAAGATCATAATGAGGCCAATTAAGTTGCGTCATTTGTAAACAAACAGACTAATGTGATGGCTTTCGCTTGTGTGCATGTTTCTGTCGATCTAAATGAATGGAATGGGATAAATTAACACGGCATTGCATGGAGTGAGTGGCTTTTGCTTTTCTGTTAGTTGAGACGAACACATGCTAAGTAAGCGAAATGCGAGCGCTGGCGGTGTAGACGATGGAATGGACGTTGTGTGGAATTTCGTTTGAATTTTTTATTTTTTTTTTTTTCTTGGAACGGGAGAGCTGCAGCGGATGTAGGTACTTTATGAAAAGTGTTGTTGAACATGGGCGGTTTCACATCTAAGGCGATAAGCATAAGGCGCGTCAGTATGGGGCGCCTGATAACACAATATTTTATTTGTGTGGAACACTTCTATAGCAAGAAGTCAGGAGAACGATCTGTTTTTCCTTAGTTAACAGCTGTATGTGATCTGTATCAGGACACAGCCATACCGCAACCACTGATCTTCAACATTTTCACATCCGATCAACCTCGGCTTGAGATCGCAACTAACAGCTGCCTTTTCGCTGATGACTCCGTCACATGGAACAACTCAATGTCCGCCGGCCATAGCAGCACGAAGAGTAGAAGTCCATGTTAGAAAGCTGTTCCAGTACTACTTGAGTACACAAGCAAATCTGAAAAACTCGGGAATACCTATAGCCGTCTAAACCCACTAGTTCGAAGGACTGCGGACCTGCCACACATCACAGACCATCTGTACCTTCATATACTGGCTCTGTCTAAGAAGACAGCTACAATTCATGTAAAATAGATTTAGAAAACAAACATTGTATACCGTTGGGCCCCTGTTGTTGAGCCAAAACATTTGAATATTAATTATTCACCGCCATTTGTTACCAAGCAGTGTTATAAGCACTCTCTCTTCATTTATCTCACGAAACATGGTCAGTTTTCCGATTTTTCAATTTTCACCATACCCTTTTAAAATCCTCAGATACTTTTTTGCGTCAAAATCTAGTTTTTAAAAGTAAAATTTGTATTGCACGGAACGAAAATCACGTTAAATTAACCTTTAAGCATCATAATAGGCGTGTTTTTTTGAGCTTCGATCTCAGCAAAGTAAAGTAAAGTAGGATTTTCAGCACGCGATTGCAACAACTACAACCGAGTCTCGAAGTGTCAAGTAGAGCGTAGTCGTTGTAATTGCATGATGAAAATCCTACTTTACTTTGCTTTGCTGGGATCGAAGCTCAAAAAAACACGGCTAATGTCTCCAAAGCTAAAATTAAGCAAGGCAGTTAAGCAAAGCAGTACGCAGTTCAAGCTAAATTTGTTAGCCGCTGTACGAAAAATCTCTACAGAATTTAAGTAGGCGTATTAATGCAAAATAAATTTTTCCACAGCTAAATTTTGACAGATCAGGGAAAATATCGGTATTTCAAACGAAAAAAAAAAAAAACAGTATGGAGAATGGTAAGTTCAACACAAAAAGCAACAAAGTTGTTGCTAATTTAATTTCTTTTAGAAATGGAATATTTTAACGAGGAGTACTTGGAAGATGTTTTTGAGGAAGTACAAATATAAAAACGAAACGGAACCTACACTGTCAAAATTTAGCGAACATTAAGCGAAGCGGTGGAGAGAAACTTTGGAGAGCCGTTTAATTTAAGCTTTTCTGAAACAGCATCCTACGCATTAGTATAAAAACCGCAGTTTGTAACACTCCTATGATAATTTTTTGGTACTAGAAAATTTTGATAAAAGACGATTTACATGAGCTGTTTTTTATGGACAGGTGCTTTGATAGAATTTCACCAAAAATTTATAGTTTTAATGTTTTTTTGTCAGATTTCTGAAATTCCAACGATTTGGTGCTTTATCCCTTTATCCCACGGAAGGCTTTTCGGCCATCGAAATTCCCACAAAAATGGATAAATCCCACGATATTATAACACTGTTACCAAGTCTTAAAGGTGAGAGTTGAGAGATGTCTTCCGCGACTTGTATGTCCTTACAGTAAAAAATGTTCGTACTTAACCCCTCTAAAAAAAACCGTTATCATTTTTTTGCGCCTAAGTGCTCTCCCCGTGCAATTTATGTATTCTTTTCTTCTTTGAAAGATCATTTAAAATAAAACTGGAAAAAACCAAAGAAAACGTTCAATTAAACTGTCACAAACTTTTCCAAATGCAGTTCCACCCTCAAATATTTTCACTCACACAGCCACAGTAAACATCCGGCTATCCCGCAACAAGTTGACAGCTACGTGTTGATAACGAGAAGAAAGGCTAGTCGCAAAAAAAACCTCATCGAATCTGTCAGTTTCGGGAAAAGTGTTTCGGGCGTGGAACTTTTTTTTTTCTTTTTTGTTACACTTGTGCGAAAAAAATAAATATAATTCTAGCAAAAATATGTCAAAGCATCAAAATCAAGGAGGTCCTGGCCAGACGCAAACCTATAAGTTGGTCGTCGTCGGCGGTGGAGGAGTGGGCAAATCTGCCATTACGATACAATTCATCCAGGTAAAGTCTGAGAAAAGTCTCATCTGCAGTGCACACTTCGATAACTATGATCACTTGATTATTGAATTCGTAATCTTTATAAGTACCCACAAATGGGCACCACCACCGCAATCGCCCACACATTTTCCGCCATCCACAATCTTGCACTAGCTACAGCTGCTGCTGAATCCCATGAACAAACAGTGAACATTCCGGAGCTTTGGGGAATTTTGTATGCGTCTTAAGAGACCTTATGGTCCCAGTGTGATCTCATTATGCATTTGCATTCATATGAACGTTAGCCCGTATGCTGTGTATAAGGAAGACGCATCGGTGAAAGTAATGCTGTTTTATTTTTAGTTATTTACGTCATTGTTCTGATTTTATTAGACATTTTTGCCAACTCTTGTTGGTCCCTACCCTAGAAAAACATAAATTTCCACAGAAAATCTTCGTGGCTTACAATCAGCACACGTTTGACCAAGATCCCATTTATAGAGTGTTGGGCAAATTTTCGCCAACCCAAAGCGTTGATATGTGTTGTGGTAATCGAGGGCGTTTATGGAATTCAATAAAAACGTCTATAAATAGCGCTATTTTGATGTTTCGCGATGACATACGCTGACTCGATTCAAGGACATCGCTTCTCGCTATGCTTGATCATTGATCTAAATAGAAAATAATAAACAGTAGAGAAAATGTTTGTCTGTTTGGTTTTGTGTTTATGGTTTGTGCGGATGCATTGGGTTCACTGGCAAGCGGGCATGTGGCCTTTGCAAGGTTTTCAACATCTGGTGGCGTAAACATTGTGAAACACTTTGTGGGCAATGTACTTATTCCTTCATAATTATGGAATTACTTCCACAAATGGTTGGTCCACCGCCCCAATACATATATCATTAGCTCTTGATATTGAAATTCGTTCGTGGTTTTCATTCAGAAGAAGGCGGTTGAAGGGGAAGCGTTTATTTCGAGCTGCAGGGCTAATGAGGAAATGACTCATAAAGCTATACTAATCACTGTTTCTATGGAAATCTAATTTTCATAGTTTTTGGCTCTGAATTCGGGCAGCGCTGTATACCTCTAGTATATAATTATGAAATGCTGTATGCAAAGCAAGCAATAGAACACAGATGGTTGGTTTGGCTGAGAGTTAGGAAGAGTTCTGTTTGTGTGAGCCCATGTCCATAACGAACAAGGTAGTCACTTCCTAACTTGTGGCACTACAGTTTATAACAACTAAGTAATGGTCGAAAGAAGTCTAACCCAGTTTCAATTATATGAGATTTATTTTTGACTCATTTTGAGTCCAATTTAAACAATTCATTAGCGAAGTGCAGGTGTTCTTAGGTCTCCCATTTTTGAAATGCTCTCCGCCATTATTTCGTCCGTATAAATAAGGAAAATTAAACAAATTGCCTGTCATTGAAGAGATGCATTAACTGAATGCTATTTGGGAATATGACCTACTCTCCTTGATAAAACTGTGCAGCAGTGTTTTGCGGTGCTGAGCTCTTGTTAAAAAAACAATTCCGAATCATGAGAAACATTATAACGTATACATGAAACATCATCCGGTACCAATTAATGTAATTTGCTTTCTTCCAGAGCTATTTCGTTACTGACTATGATCCCACCATCGAAGATTCATACACCAAACAGTGTGTTATCGATGACATTCCAGCAAAACTGGACAGTAAGTACAAACGGAAAAATATACATATACCCACATTCCGCTAATCCGTTCTCTGAAAATTCTAGTTCTCGACACAGCCGGCCAAGAGGAATTCAGTGCAATGCGCGAGCAATACATGAGATCCGGCGAAGGGTTTCTTCTCGTCTTTTCGCTAAACGATCATTCCAGCTTTGACGAGATTCCCAAGTTTCAAAAGCAAATTCTTCGCGTCAAGGACCGAGATGAGTTTCCCATGCTGATGGTCGGCAACAAATGTGATTTAGATCATCAACGGCAGGTATCCCTCGAAGAAGCACAAAACGTCAGTCGAAACTTAGTTATGCCATTCATCGAGTGCAGTGCAAAGTTACGAATCAATGTCGATCAGGCTTTCCATGAGCTCGTGCGCATTGTGAGAAAATTCCAAATTGCCGAAAGACCCTACATGGAGGAGAACTACAAGAGGAGGAACAAGAAAAAGTGTTGTCTCTTCTAATAACAAAGAGAAAACTGCAAAACAAAAAAACACGCCCTCCCTTAACAGAAACGAATGGTCTGCGTGTAAGTAACGTAGCAAATTATTATTTTTAACAAATTGTTTAAACGACAAGTTTAGCAGAAAGATCCTAGCTAAACAAAAAAACAGAGAAAAAGAGAATAGCGAAAAAGTCAATTTAAGCAAAACAATTGAAACTTGTAACACCAACAACAAAAGGAAAAAAAAACACCAATTTTTAATGTAATCTCTATACATATTCATATTTATATGTATACTATATACATGTTTATAGATATATACATTTATTTTTTAAACAATTTTGTAGGGCATAGGTATGTTGAACAAACGATAATCAAACACCAAATTAGAATAGGAAACTTGTAGCAACGAAGGGAGTCGAGTAGAGTCTTGGGGTCGCGTTTTACTATATTTTTATTCTCTAATATATAACAAACTTGGATTCAGCTGGTAGGGCTCTCTGACGAATGAGGCATTGGATCCGTTTACATGGGTTGGTGAATGCTGAACTACAAATTAACAAAAATTACAAATGTATTCAATAACCCAACTGGACTCATACACTTTGACATGAACCTGTTCTTTTGGTAAAAAGTTAAAGAAATTCAGAATTGTTCTTTTCAATGAAATTCGTTGGAGCACTTTTGTAATAGTGCTAGACACCATATATGAGAGATTTGGTACTTTTTTTTTGTTTACTGTCGTAATAAATACAGCCAAATCAATATATTTCAATTTAAGTTTACATTTGGCACGCATAATTGTATATTTTCGGATCACATAGCGAAAAATTTGTTTCTAATAACACAACAAACACTTCAATCTGACATTTTGTTAGTAGGTGTTGGTGAGTTCAGGGCAATTCTGTAAAAATATTCCGGACACTTCTGTCGTGTTAAGAATTGACCTGGAAGTGCACTTTTTATTTTAATGAAACATAGAATACATCGAAAGAGCACTTCTAGATTGACTCTTTTCATAGAAAGGGCAATTCTTTTCTTCAATCGAAAAAGCCATAGTACCAATATACTTTGTACAGCTGTTTCACGTCATTTTAAGAAGTTTGGTTTAAAACATATGCATAGCCATGGATATAATTTTGGAGGAATTATTATCTTCATCGTCTTCCACGTCATCTGAAGACTATGAATCATCAAAACTACTTCATTTTTATCTGCAACAGGGGAAACGTTTTTCAAGTTGATATCCCATAGGTATTTGTGATTTTACCAACAACGAATGCAATTTGAACAGCTGATAGTGATTATTGCTGTCAAATCACGCACTAGTTCATTTACAAAAGCAGATTAATATCGGGGTATGTTCCATGAGCCGCGTAAGATCTGAGGTCTGACAAAAATATCTGGTGGTCCCAATGGAAAACGACGTAAATCAGAGTCTTCTGAATTGATCTAATCATCTCAATCCTGTCCTACTTTGAGAACACTTGCCTGATGCTTTTTTATTATTGTATGAGAGCTGAGCAGACAGACCACCAAGTTGGTTGCCGTTTGCCATTAGCAAATTGTTTCCAAGAGAACCACGATTTACTTATGGCAAATCTATAAAAAAAGATCAATTTGTTGGTTGCAAATTGGGAGTTGCTAGCAGCTGTTAATTGGGCGAGAACTGCAAGAAATTTGACAGCTCGTTCCGCCGAAAATACAACTTATTTTAAGTGAAAGCAATAATCTGCCCCTTCGCGCAATTGCCGATATTGAATTGTATAATCTGATGAGGTTTTACCCGAATAAAAGTTTTGTATTTGCCAAGCAAAGAAAGTCATAGGTCATAAATCTGCCCAAGGTTGTCAGAGAACACTTGTAGAAACCGCATGAATGTCATCACATAGATGGTGCATTTGAATCTTAAGAAACATAAAATAGAGAACTTTTGCAGTGACTTTCTGTAGAAACATAGAACTGAGAACTTCTGCAGCAACTTTCCCGTTATTGAGTGCAAGTGGGTAGGTGAAAATAGGGACTTTCCTTTATTTAAACAGAAACTATCATCGTTTTTTGTCAACTGTGGCCACTTACCAACTCCATGTATGAGTTATATGGACACGGGCTTTGAGCGTTTTAGTTTCACTCACTAGGGCCCATGCCTTATATCATGCAATAGTTTTCGTAGGTGCAGTTAAATTTTAATTCAGTTCAGATCAGTTGTTTATGGCCAGTATCGAAATTATTCCTAGCAAATTACCTCAATAAGCAAACAAAGCTTTAAGCAAAGTTTAAAGCATCCTTTCAGCATTTTAAACCAATACATTATCAACATAAGAGGCATTTTCTTTTTTTAAATTAAAAAAGAAACGCACCAACAGCGCCCGACTCCTTCGTACTTTATATTTTGTGGCAAAGGCGATTGTCATGATCTTACTAGAAATTAGTGTCATTAACAATAAATATTTCAACTGCCAAAAAAACATACATCACTGTCTCACAGTTAAAATTAACAAATGGACAAGAGCTCTAGCCACATTAACTATTTTAATATCAAAAAGAAATTATATGTATAAATAAGAAAATCAATCAAATAGCAAGAATATATAATAACAAAAAAGACTAACAAATGAAAAACAAACACCAATCAACATTGCGATACAAAGCAATGTTATAAATTTAAAATAAAATAAATATTTACCTAGGAATAGAGCAATGCTAACAAAAAAAAAAAAAAAACACGTGTAATATATGTTTTACTCTTACAAATTCTAACCCAGCGATTTTATTTGAACACAAATCAATTTTTGAATCTTACACGCAACAAAAAACACAGTTTTTTTTACATTTAGTGCCTGAATACACAAATCGAAAACAAAACAAAAAAAAAAACAACACACAAACAGCGAACATATTTTTTTTTACAAAAACAAAAAAAAAATAATACTCACACAGCACAAAACTAAACTTAACAAATTCGTACAACATATAAATCGATCTGCACTAACAAATCAACAAAATGTTTTAATGTAGGTATTTCTATAATTTTGTACTTTCTGTTATATTTTATACATGTCTGGCGGTGCTTTTAAAGTGTTCAACATTGCTGACTGTATGAAGTTAATGTTTATTAGATTAACCTCGTGTTTGTTAAGAATGTCAATGCAAATGTATAACAAAACAAACAAAATGTTTAGATACATATAAGTATTTTCTATTGCGTTTAAAGTAAATTCTATTGATGTTTCTTATAGCTTGTTTTATATAAACGAAATTTAGGGAACCGAGTTTTCTTTGTAACAAATTTTTATTGATGTTGCCAAATTGATGTTTTAGTTTCGTTTTTTTGTAAAAGGCTTTATTTATAAGTTACATTATCGAAAGTAGATATGTATATTTATGTATTTTTTTTATGAATAATAAAGATTATTAATCTCTACATTTTTACAAACTATTGCGGATTGTTTCATTTAAATATTGTTTAGATTTAAAACAACGAGAAAGACACTCAATAAGGTGAATAGATTGGCTTTCTACAAATATTACAGGGGCCATCCTGAATCCCGACAGGACATAGCCTCATGGAAAAAAAAAACATCTTCACCGAATTGTTGTCACACCGGACCTTAAATGCAGCGTCTCTCTTCCCATACTTATGAAATGTCCGCTCTGTTTCGTCTCAGAAAGTATACCCTTGGCGAGGTTACTCTTTCTGAATCTTGCTGACATACTTTCAGCGAAGATCCCTGTCTTTCTGACTGCTTTCGGAGTAAAAAGACCTAGGAACTCACCGGAGAAGGCACAATAGACTCCTTTTAAGTGAGACCGAAGTGCCGGAGCTCCATTAAGGCTCTCTGGTGAACAAGGCCGGACCAACCATATTTGCAAGATGTGCAAATGCACAAGCCGCCAAGATCTGGGGGTGCATTGCTAGGAAAGAAAAATTAATTTTATCTGGCGCGAACAAATACTGCCATTTGCATTTTAAACAAAAAGCTTGTTCAAATAAGCCCAAAAAAACAACATCACACCTGTGCTGAATCATTTCTTGCACATTAACTCACATCACTTGCAATGTTGCAATTTCAAGAAGAATCTAACTCAAAATATAGCAAAATAAAAAATCCCACTAGATCTATGCAAGTTCACTTCTTACCTACATAATCTCAAAATATTCCACCCTGTTCGTGTAGGTACATTCCTTGCACATCCACTTACATTTTACAAGAGAATCTAGTTCAAAAATCTCAAAACAAAAAATACCGTAATAAAAAAAACGCATTGAAAGTCTACCTTCTGAGAGACGTGGAAAAGACTTATGCATGTGTGCAAATATGAAAAATGGGCTCTTTCTGTAAATCTTGCACAAGGCGCTAGTTTGGCTGGAGCCGGCACTGCCGGTGAATAATCAACTACATGTAAGTGGTACTGGAACTGAATCCATTGTACCTTGTCGTGAAGGCATGTGCAAGTAAAAAGATTCTAAGAATGGCCAGAGAAGGAATAGGAATACAAAAGTGCATTACATAAATAAATAAGTATTTATTAAAACACCGCCAATTTTCGACTACTTATAGTATTTGTTTATTGGTTTAATAACGTATTTAAGTAATTTTATATAATTTATACGATTACATAATTATGTGGGTAAAGTTACGTATTACCTTAGCATGGAACTTATGCGACTTTTTTTTTTAAAGAAAACTAAAATAATATTTTAGAATTTTGTTTCATTTCATTGATGGGATAGAACATTTACTTTTGTTGACTGCAGTCCAAGTACAATTGAGCTTCATTCTGTGTTGAACAGTGACATCCATAAAAAGTTGAAAAAATGTTATATGCAACTAATAATTACCTGAACGAATTTAAAAATGTCCATTAGCATTTCATTAGCAGCATGACAGTTTCCTGGATGTGACTCAAAAACGCCAGCTGAAGAGGAGCGCTTACCCCAACCAGGCGAGAAAGTTAGCTAAAATAAAAATGCGAAAAGTTAAGAAAGTAAAAATGTTAAGTGTTGCTGTACTTGTAGTACCTGGCAATTGCACATGGCTAGAACAACGATAAAAACAGCTGATACAAGAACCGATCGAAGAGAAGACATCCTGATGAATCTGTGCAATGTACTCGCTGCACTCTTCTTTTATACTAGTTTTTCAATAGGGTTTCAGTTAATTGGGGTGGGTGTGATAATTGCGGAAAGTCTTGGAAAGAAACAAGGCGTTGGCATTATAGTGCCCTTTGGGGGTGAGGGGGGAATCATTGTGTGCGTCATTGACGTTAGTCTAGTGAGCCTAATTAATTTCCAAGAGTCCTTTTTGTCACCATTTTCTCATATTATGTAATTGAGGGAAGCCAAGCAGGGCAATTTTTTGTTGTTATGCCTGCTGTTTCGTTTTTCGTACAGATTGTGTATATTATGACGTTTTCCATTGGTTTGACTCGGCGATCCACTCATTCTGAAATCCAATGGAACAGAAAACTGCTTCTGAAAGAATCCACTAAAGTATTGGTGAAATGCCAAAAAATAATCTACGGCTGCTGTCAGCTGACTTGTATGAAATACATAAATTACACCTGTGTGAGTGCTTCTTGAGTGGATTCTGACTTCAAATCGAGAAACGAAATTCTCTTCTCAGAATCACCAGAAGAGTATTTTTTGTGCCAATGGAACGGTTTCAGGAGTGATTTTTTCGAATCCGGACTCTCCCGGACGCTTCTTTTTGCCCAATGGAAAACGACATAAGGTAGAAGGGGAATATAATACTAGGCGTTTTTTATTATGCTCAAATGATCCATATAGATTATTGATTTCCACGGTTTACAACAACAGTACGTGATCCAACTGTTGTTGTAAACCATGGAAATCCATGATCTATATAGATCATTTGAGCATAATAAAAAAGGCCTACTATAACAAATAAGGAGCATATGGACAGATGGAATGACGGACGGAGTCACATCTCGGGTTCGAAATTTTGTACGAACAAATAAATCTATCTTACGAGAAAGTTAAAAATGGCAACCGAGCAGTTTTCAGTGCGGTTAACTAAGTCGCCGTTACAGTAACAATTCCGTGTCTGCACTTCAGAGCTGCGTTTTAATGTGGTATTCGATTGGCCGCTTTTAGAACACTTTTAGCGATTTTTGCTCTCCGAGCACTTTTTATCAGAGACAAGTCATACTGAGACCCCCAACTCGCAATCCTTTTGCCGCTGGCCACCTCAATTTTTTTTTTTTTCAAATTCGCCATTTTGTTTTCCCATCCTTGGACGTCATTGTCTCTGCTTTTTATGTTTGTTTGGTAAAATAAAAACCAATCCTTCAGATTTCGGAGCACTTTTGCGAAGTTGGATTTTGTTCAGAGTTGCTTCAGATTTACCAATACAAGTGGAGTTTGACAACTAGTGGAGTTTGTTTATGTTTTCGTGAAATTTATCAACTACAAAGAACGCATAGCATCGGGTGAAACTATTTTTGTTAATTTATTATGTATAAATATTGCCGGGAACTTGAAAAGCTGGAAAAGGCTGCGGGGAAGGCCTTCAATCACGCCATGAGGAGGGGAGAACCCGAAGCATGGGATGAATACAAGGCGAAAAAGAAAGAGCTAAACGTTACTCTGCGACGACGTAAAAGGGAGTCATGGAGGGACTTTTGCTCGAGTATGAGGAGTACATCTGAAGTTAGCAGACTACAAAAGATTGTCTCGAGAGATCCAGTTTCCAAGATCGGACTCATTCGTAATAGAGCGGGGGAGATGGTGGAAACACTGGATCACACAAATGAGGTCCTGATGGAGGTACACTTTCCAGGAAGCTATAAGACAGATCAGCCCTGGGCTCCAAGGAAACAAGGAGCGAACAGGATGGATAGGACGGAAGCAGAACGGATCGTGACATCAAAAGCGGTCAAGGGTGCGATAGCAACATTCTCACCCTTAAAAACTGCGGAGCCGGATGGTATATTTCCAGGTCTAATGCAATGGGGTATAGACGTAATTGCATCAAGGCTCAGGAATATATACGTTGCATGCCTAGCAATAGGCTATATCCCGATAACGTGGAGGGAAGCAAATGTGGAAAAAAGGACTACACCGAGGCAAAGTCATTCAGACCAGTCAGCCTAACATCCTTCCTGTTAAAAATAATGGAAAGGGTGATGGTGGACTATATGGAGAGTACTGCGCTTAAGATGTATCCTTTAAATAGTAGACAGCATGCATACAGGGTAGGTATGTCTACAGAAACAGCGCTACACCAAGTAGTACGCGTTGCGGAGGAAGAGCTAAATACCGGGGGCATTGCGATGACCACTATAATGGACATAGAAGGTGCCTTCGATAAGATATGCTTTGAAAGTCTGAAACAAGCCTTGGAAAAACGTAGGGTTAACCCACTGGTGGTAAGATGTGTGGACAATATGTTGAATACAAGGGCGATTAATATTCAGACGGGAACCTCAAAACTCAGAGGAAGGGTTAGCAGAGGTTGCCCACAAGGAGGTGTTCTCTCACCTACACTGTGGAATATCACTGTGGACTCTCTTCTCGACAGACTCGAGGCGACGGGCATTCACACAGTGGGATATGCCGACGACATAGCAATAATGGCCAGAGGCAAATTCATGGACGTCACCGCAGATATCATGAGGAACGCACTCAGAGTGGTTGAGCGGTGGTATCTGGAACAAGGGCTCTCCATTGATGCGGCGAAAACAGATCTAATAGTCTTCACTAGGAAGAGGAAAAATCTGGAATTTCGGCCCTTAACACTTTTCGGATCGGAACTAACAATGACTACGAAGGTTAAGTATCTGGGAGTCTATCTAGATACTGGACTTACTTGGAATTACCATGTTGAGGAGAAGGTCCGGAAGGCAAAAAGGGTACTACATCAATGCAAACGTGTATGTGGACAGAGGTGGGGACTCTCGCCTAGGTCAGCATACTGGATGTATACGATGATAACTAGACCCGTTATCACGTACGCCTCGGTTGTATGGTGGGCGAAAGCCTCTCAGAAAACTGTGAGGAAGCACCTGGATAGGGTTTAGCGTTTAGCATGTATGCGAATTACAGGTGCAATACGTACAACCCCAACATGCGCATTGGAAGTCATCATGGGGATATTACCGCTAGACTTATTTATTAAGAAAACAGCGGCCCAAACGGCACTTCGCTTGCATCGAGATGCGAAATGGCACCATCGTGGTACGATCTATGGACATAGGAAGATCCTGGAACTTGTTAAAGACGAGATTAGGGAGCTAAACATGCCTATGGATCGAATAACAAGGGTGCGTATTATGGAAAGAAATCACAAAACTCGTATTGAGAACGGATTACTTCCAGAAAAAAGAAATGGTGAAATAGTGATTTTCACGGATGGATCCATGATGGTTGGTGGAGCGGGGGCCTATTCAGCTATTCAGAAGAGCTGGAACTTGCCCGTCACATTAGCCTCGGGAAATACACTTCAGTATACCAGGCTGAGATGATTGCCTTGCTTTATGCGTTGGACTACTTGCTTGAGTGTCAGGTGGAAGGAAGAAATATCCTCATAGCACTGGACAATCAGGCGGTGATCAGATGCATGGGACAAACAAACATCACAACATCACTGGCACTGGAATGCGTACTTTAACTCAATAAGTGTTCATCTAAAAATGAAGTAACACTGACTTGGGTACGAGGACAGATAGGGATCGAAGGCAATGAAAAGGCGGACTTCCTTGCAAAACAGGGGTCAGCTGAAAAGTTGCTGGGACCAGAACCATTCTCTTCAATTGGCAGAGGAATGGTTGAACAGCTTGTCCACAAATGGATCACGGCAGAACACCTGAGAAGGTGGTCAACCGTGGAACAATGTAGACAAGCTAAAATGGGTCGAAACGTAGTCGATTAAACGGATCTTCCATAAACAGATGCTAGCGTTAACACTAGGAATTGAGCCCAGAGAAGAACTGTGGAGAAATCCAGAGAGTCTCTCTGGTAAAGAGACGAAAAGAGACCCGACAATGGTGGTCTGATTCGATTATCTCTCGAAATATATATATATATAATGGGCCTTACCAATAAACATTTTTAGTTTCGACTCTAAATTTTAGTAGTTCACAGTGGCTATATTTTTCATACAAATTTCGCAATTGTGAGATTCTGTAAATTTAAAGTCGAGACTAAAATTTGTTATTAGTACGGCGCAATATGTATAAATATTTAGAAATTAATCGGGGCTCAAATTTCGAAGGTTTTAAATAAAATTTAACCAGTGAATGTGAAACGTACCATTAAAAAAGTGTCGAAGGCTAAACACATTCCAATCGCACAAATAAAAAAAAAAAAACAAGGTCAAGTTTTTTCCCTTTGGCTATGGAACTATTGAAATTGTTGTTTAGTTTAACATGAGAACCATACCTTACAATGTTCATGAAGTATGCACTTACCTTTGAGTGTAAAGACTTGGCATCACCAAGTTTATTATATTGCTATCCTTGTCTTAATTATCGTTTTAAATAAACTCTTCTCCATTTTCTTTTTCACCGAGTTGGCCATCTTTCAATTGTCTCCGATTTAACTTTAACTTTTCAGGATTATTACATTAGGAACCTTAAAAAGAGCAAGTGACGTTTTTATGTTCGATGGATTGATGGATTTCCATTCGGTTGCAATAATAATTCAACACAGGTAACACTGAACAATGGCATCATCATCAGGCATAAGAGTGATTTTCCTCCTCCAGGATTTGAATATTTTTTATTACAGATACCACGTTAAGAGAATATATTTCCACGTTGATACGAAAAGACAGACATTTACAGCCTGATTCTGGCTAACCTCAATTTCAGAGCAACCATGCTGAAGTGAGTTTCTTGTGCGGATTATCGTAGAATTCGGAAAAGGGTATAGAATCAAAACAAACCTTACAAGAAATCAACCTAACAAGAGTTTGTGACTTGTGAAGGATCACAGCCGCAGAGTCGGGCTGTTAAAGATATTTCTATGGACGCACTTCTTTCTCGAGCTTGGTTATATGGAAGGCCTATTTAAACTATTTTCTAGGTAGCTTCTTTAAATTCTCCATCAGATCATCTCATCAGTGGATGTAGAAGATAGCAATTTTTTTTTAAATGAATAACAAATAAACACAACGAAAATATAGCCCAGGATGACTCTAGCATGCACTTGCTCTTTGGTAAAACAGCTTTCAAGGAGGTGGTCGATTTAAAAATATACCCGTTTGCATGTAAAAAATGTCCAAATGCAGAACATTCTCTAATAGAAGAACAAACCAACAACATCCAATTAGAATGCATTTATTAGGCCTCCTATTCAATCAAAAATAGTTTTTCCAACGAAGCCATACATGAACGCAAAGGATTTTGTTTTCTATAAAACGAGATACATTCTAGCAAAATGCCATCACAAATTTGAGAATGAATTCCATCCGTGGACTCCTTGTGTCAGCCTTGCTCTTTGTTGCCTTTGCAATGGCACATTGCCAAGTGAGTATTTTAAAATTTTATAAACTAACACATCGAATAATATTTTACTTCCTTAGTTGACATTTTCACCATATTGGGGAAAGCGTTCAGGTGGTGCAAATGATGGATCATATGAGCCGCAAGGCAAGGCAAATTGTAACAGTGCCAATGAAATACTTGTGGAAATCTTTAAATTCATTCAGGTAATGTTCTGTACATATTTTTATTTCTATAACATCATGCAACTGGATGTTTGATATTTCCAGACACAAGCTCAGTCTTTCGTTGAATGCAGTCACAAGGAGTGAAAAGGTAGAATTGGGATCTAAGGAACAACCAAACCATCACCAGCGCACATACAAAAATATTAATTATTATAATGGAATACTTAAATTGTTGGCACACACTGATTTTATTAATGTTACATCAATCGCTTTGAATATATGCAAACGTAAGTGAAGAAATTTGTCACGTTTATTGGAAGAAGGGATTTTTAGCGCTCAAAATAGATGTGCGGAAATTGTTATGTCGTTTTCCATTGGTTTCACTCGGGGATCCACTCATTAAATCCACCGGAACAACAAAACTGCTTCTGAAAGTATCCACAAAAGTATTGGTGAAATGTCAAAAAATTATCTACGGCTGCTCTCAGCTGACTTGTACAAAAAACATAAATTACACTTGTGTGAGTGCTTCTTGAGTGGATTCTGACTTCAAATCAAGAAGCGAAATTTTCTTCTCAGAATCACCAAAAGAGTATTTTTTGTGCCAATGGAACTCAGAAGTGATTTTTTCGTCCCTCACGGACGCTTCTTTTGCCCAATGGAAAACGACATAAGCAAACCGCTTTTATAAAGGGTGTTTTTTTTAAATGTATATAACTTTAAGTTGGCAACACTATTTTAACTGGCGGCCATTTTGTCAGCTGTCAAGTGATTTATTTTTAGTTCAGTTTGCCATTCCAACATGAATAGACTGACGCCTGAACAACGCTTCCAAATTTTACAAATTTATTTTGAAAATCATGGTTCTTTTCGAAATACGTATCGTGCACTACGCCCACTTTACGGTCAACATATTGAAGCTCACTTTTGGTTGAATGGAAGCGTCAATAAACAAAACTGCCGTATTTGGAGTGATGATAATCTTCAAGTTTATGTTGAGACACCGTTACATCCACAAAAACTGACTTTTTGGTGTGTTTTATGGGTTGGTGGAATAATTGGTCCGTACTTCTTTAAAAACGATGCTGGCCAGAACGTTACAGTCAATGGTGACCGCTATAGAGCCACGATTACTGACTTTTTCGTTCATCAATTGAACAACCATGATGTGGAGGAGCTGTGGTTTCAACTAGACGGCGAAACATGTCACACAGCTTGTGCCACAATTGATTTATTGAAAGAAACGATTGGTAACCGCATAGTTTCACGTTGCGTACCCGTGAATTGGCCTCCAAGGTCGTGCTTGACTATTTTCTGTGGGGATATGTGAAGTCGCTAGTCTACGCCGATAATCCCGAAACGATTGACCACTTGAAGGACAACATTCGCCGCGTTATTGCCGATATACGGCCACAAATGTTGGAAGAAGTCATCGAAAATTGGACTACGTCCGAGCCAGCCGTGGCGGTCATATGCCAGAAATCATATTTAAATTTGAATGCCAGAAGATTATCTTTCGAATAAAGTAAATTTCATGTCATCTTCGTTTTATTCCATTTCAAAGTTCTATACCTCTAAAAAAAACACCCTTTACTTTCATATTTATGTAGGATTTACATACAAATACCAGCAATAATATTATTGACATTTATCTTAGAAAGCAAAATTGTAGGTTTCTCTGACCTGCGAACCAAATACGGAAGAAATGACCTTTATAGAACATCGTGGTTAGGTACAATTTTCATTTTCCAAAAACTAAGTTACCTAAATATGTCGCTTCTTCGATTGCAGGTTGCACTTAATATACTTTCTCTCACTGTTCCTGAGCTGCTCAATGCAAGAAAGTCCTAACTACACTTATATTGAGACTCATTTTGTTCTAACATGGAGTCATGAGAAAGCCCTTATTATTTGACAGTTATACATTTTATGCTTGTAGAATGCACCTCCGACAAGATTGAATAATGTGGTACCTACTCAATTGGGGTTCTTAAAATTCGCTCTCAGATTTCAGATGTTGGGTGTCTAATCGAACATAATTTAGTTGAGATTCGTGCGAGTGCAATATGTGTAGACTTCGACACTTTTCTAAGCGTTTTCCATTCACTGGTTAAATTTGATATGAAAACATTCAAAATGCTGGCCCATATCGATTTCTAAAAATTTGTATATAAATAATTCACAAAAATAGATCAACCCGTTGCAATATATTTCTTTGCAGTTGAACAATTTCACGAAAACGTAAACAAACTCCACTAGATGTCAAACTCAAATGCACTTCTATTGGTAAATCTAACTATGGGAAAAAATCCGCAAAAGTGCTCTGAAATCGGAAAAAGATGGCTTTTTTTCGTACCAAACGAACATAAAAAGTGAAATAGATAAACAAAAAGTGCTCTAAGAGCGCCCAATTGAATACCGCATAAGTGAGTAATAAAGGGTCTCTCATTAGCGGCTTCAAACTTTCAGTGTGAACGCACCCTTGAACCGATTACCGAACTGTCAATGTCAAAATATTTAATAAAATCAACCTTGTCATCATAGATAAATCGTACTGAGAACCCCAACTCAGAATCCTCTTGCCTTATGTCACACCGCTCCAAGCATTACATACGGGTATGTGAATTTTGCTTTGGATGAGGATAATGACGAATTGGGTATGGTCATGGACATGTCACCAGCACCATCGAAACGCTCCAAGACACATTCTCCAGTTTGATAAGAACTTCATTATGGGTAATTAACCAATTTTTTTTAAAATAAAGTTATCTAACTGTCTTTCCACCATACAGCAATTAAAAGAAGAGAACAAAACTCTCAGACTAAAGGTTAATAATCTTGAGAGCAAATTAAACTGGAGAGAGCAGAAACTGATGGAAAATGTAATTGAAATTGTTGGTGTGCCTGATGCTAACAACAATAATGCCGAGGATTGCGTGCAAACGATTTTTGGTGACGCATTAAACATCTCTGTCACTCCTGAAGAAATCCAGAAATGCTACGTAAAGCGAATTATCAAAAGGAAATCATCAAGTGAATCGAAGCAGGAAGATAACATCATATGTGTGTCCATCTCTCGTCGGTTAATATTAAACAGAAGATTCTGAAGAGCAAACAAAACGCGAAGAAGAAGCTGAACTCTTCTTTATTTGCTGGTGATAGTAAGAGAAATATATTCATAAATGATAGTTTTACTAAACACACTCGTGCACTCGTGTTTATGGCAGCTAAAAAACTTAAAGCAGTAAAAAAATTTAAATATTTATGGTTTAGGAATTGCACGTTAGGAAATGCACGTTTCCTAAGATAATTTCTGTTAATTCATGCTCTGGTATAAACTTTGAACTCCAAATATCCGATCACTGTATGACTGGTTTAATTTTGAATGGTTTAGAAAGTAAAAATGACAATAAACGAAATGCGACTTGTGAGTTGTGTAAAACGAACTATCTACTGCTAAATGATTATCTACGTTTCGAAAATTGGGAAGAGGTGTATGCTCACGCAAACGTGTCTAAGGCATATAAAATATTCTCAAAAAAATTGCAAAATTACATTAACTCTGCAAGCTACGTCACTGTTCCCAGAAAATCAACATTGAGGCTTAAGCCTTGGATAACCAATGTTCTTCTTAGGAAAATTAGGCAAAGGCACAAATTGCGCAAAAAATGCCGAAAACATCCACGAGATACTGGCTTAAGAAATCGCTATAACCGCATGAGTCAAAATATAAACAGTGAAGTACGAAAATGTCGTGATAATTACTATCATAATCGGATAAGGACTGCGCAGGGAAATGTAAAACGAGAATGGAAAGTGGTTAATGACATCATTAATCGTATATTAACTATTACGTTACAAAATGGTAACATTAATATTTCAGAACCTACTGAGATAGCTAATGAATTTAATGAGTACTTTGCATCAGTTGGACAACAGGATATTCAAAGAGATAGTCTAAAAGTATGTAATTGTTATTGTCCTGAAACCAGACTTCCAGACAATCATTTTGTAGGAAATAGCTTCTTTTTTGAACCAATTTCTGGATCTGAGATTTTAAAGACCATTCATTCTTTAAATACCTCTAACTCCTGTGGTAGCGATTTTATTTCAAATGCTTTGCTAAAAAATGTGTCTTACAATATTGTGGATATTTTAGAATATCTCTTTAATATGAGTGTCCGGTCTGGTAGCTTTCCGGATGACTTAAAATACGGCGTTGTTATTCCTCTTTTTAAAGAAATGACAAAAAGAATTATAGACCGATAACATTATTGTCTTCGATCTCCAAAGTATTTGAGAAATGCATTAAAAAAAAGAGTTTTGGATTTTCCCAACAAAAATAATTTTTTTAGTCCAATGCAGTACGGATTTAGAGCTGGACTATCTACTGAAGACGCACTATTAGATTTCTGTTGCATCATACAGAAAGGTTTGGATGAAAAAAGATCGTGTGCTGGGCTCTTTGTTCATATAACAAAAGCGTTTGATATGGTCGATCACAGCACACTTTAAAACAAGCTGTATAATGTGGGTTTTCGCGGTTCAATACATAGCTGGCTTATGTCCTACCTGAGAGACAGAATCCAAATCGTGAAGATTGGAACTAAATTTAGTAACTCTAGGGTTATTAATCTTGGCGTTCCTCAAGGTTCAGTTCTTGGACCTATCTTATTTCTGATTTATGTCAATTCTTTATTTACCCAACCATTCGTAGGAAAGATCAGAGCTTTTGCTGATGATCTTGGTATTGCATACAATTCCGTCAATCCCTTAAATCTAGTGGCTGATATAAATAATGATGTGGAATTACTAAGAATCTGGTTTGCTGAGCATAAGCTAATATTTAGTAAGCAATAAAACAAAACTTATGTTCTTCAGTCTTATTAACCAGGAGTATCCGCATATCGATATCATATTCCATGCTTCTAGTTGCTCAAGGTACAACCTGTTTCATAGTTCGTTTTCTGTTCCATGTTCCAATGTATCTTTCGATGTGTGTGTTCCCTGTCATATCAATTGCTTTAAAATTGAAAATGTAAGCCATTTTAAGTATCTTGGTGTAATAATTGACCGGAATTTGAGTTGGGCTAATCAAATTCAAAATTTGAAGGAATATCTGCTCTCCACAACTCGTTGCTTTTACCGTCTAAAGAATTTCTGTAATTTTAATGTCCTTAAAAGAATTTATTATGGGATATTTCATTCGAAATTACAGTACGGTATAAGCTGTTGGGGAAGTGGTTATCTGAATAAAATTCAGCCTCTGACAGTACTTCAGAAGTGTGTTATACGAAAGATCTGCGATTCGTCTCGTCTAGCCCACTCTATGGTATTATTAAAACGCATGGATATCCTCCCGGTTGGGCATTTGTTTTATTTTAAAGTCCTAAAGATATTTTTATTTTTCATTAGAAGTGGTTATTTGCAAAGTCCGATCTATGGCGCTTATAGCTTGAGGAGCCGTCATCAACCTCTTGTGTTCATTCCACCCTTTCGTACCACTTGCTATAGAAACTCATATTCCATTCTGTCTTGTAAATTATTGAATAGCCTTCCTAAAAATATACGATTCATTGCAAATTTATTTACTTTTATGAAAAAAGTGAAACAATGGCTTCTTGGCTTTAATCACACTGAAATTGAAATTTTGCTGCACTACATCGTGTAATATATTGTTTTTTTGTTGTAATACTGTTTGTTTTTGAAATAAATTATATTATAAGTAATACATTTTTCTTTATTTTTGTATATTAAAATTGTTCTTCTTATTTTAATTTGTTCACCCCACAATAATTAATTTTATATAATGTGACATTTGCCTCTATTAATATGTTAATTAATACAAAATGTCACTAACTATTCTCGAAATTTTTAGCTGCAATATTTACTATTTATTTTGAAGTTTGTTAATTGTTATATGAGAATAATGAAATAAATAAATAAAAATAAATAAATTATGTACCTACTCGCTTACATTTTTGATAGAAACAGTAAAGGGGCATAATAATGCCCCAAACACGATCAACAAGAGTTTCAACAAACACGGATTGAGGGTTTTAATATGCACTGGTACATTGTACGACGACACGACATCAAATATAATTGCTGGGTTTATTTAATTTTCATTTCGTATGTTCCACCGATCAGGCAGTCGTAGAACTCGCACAAAAAGTTCACAATTTCATTAGAAAAAAGTATATCATCTCTTCCTGCGTAAAATAAACAATTGAAAACAACAAAAAAAGTCCAACAAAAGTTGTCTGACGTTCAAATGATCCTATTTACTGGGGTATTCCCAGTTCACAAACACTTTGTTCGAATTTCAATGTTAAATATGATTGTTCTCACAATTTTCAATAAATAATTGTTCTTGTATGTAATTTGGGCTTACTCTCATAAATTGTATAGTTTTCAGTGATCAGAATCGATTTCAAACACGAAAGTACAGTCGACATTAGAAGACGCGAAGTAGGTATTTTGTGAAATGGTTCAAATTAATAGTCGGCTAATATACTTATTCTCGTACGTGTTGACGGCTTTTAGTATTCTAAATTCATTTGCCAAATGTAAGTGCTGTGTTCATATTCAAATAGTGGCGTTTACAAGTTTTAAAATCTAACAATTAAATGATATAATTGATGTACGACGAACTGATACATTCTGATAGATAAGTGCAATTATTGTAGGCAGTAATTGTTTTCAAATAAACTAGTCACATTTATTGACAACTAAAGGGCCGACTGAGCGGTTGAACGTGCTCGTGATGTGACTCACTTTTATAAATGACCACGCAGCTGGATTAAAGCCTTAAAGTAACCTTGAACTTTTTTTCTGCTTCGTGAAACTCGCCAATTTTTTATACAGCGAAATTGCGGAACCGACATTTTCTCAACCACTTTATAAAGATTACAACAAATATGACGGAATGAGGAACTGTATGGCTTGTAACTGAATAGTCAATCGGTCCATATAGGACCCTAGGTCTATCTACAGTTCAGAGAGTTTTTGAGACAAATAAAAGGGACCTACAATTGGAAGCCGTATTGGGATGTCTGAATTGAAAAGCGGGAGGTGGGACAGTGAATCACTTTAAGGTATAGGTAGTCTGTGTTTCTTGGCATTTTTATTCCTCAAAATAGGCTTTAAATCATTTTCTTATGTTAGAAATGTTTTTTTTTACGTAACAAACTGGTTATTATTTTTGGTAAAACAAATTAAGTTTAAGAACAGTTGTTCAGAAAACGTGTTTTGACATCCGCGATGGCATGGACTTTACAACAGGGGTTCCCCTCATCTTGTTGTCTCATTTCGACAGGGTTTCCAGTAGGCTGCAGATGATATTTATAACTACCTTCAAGTTTCTGCTTTCAAATAGCTACGATGATGGTGGAAAGATGTTTGAACTCTATCCAAATGCCCAATCGCCACATCCGTGAGAAACCTATACGTTAACACAATTAAATCTGTTTTACATACAAACCAACACGAATCTCTTAATTGGAAGGCCGGTTTTTGACATCAGAGATGTATTTCACTGAATTGAATTGAAGGTTAGGCACCTTTCCTTGAATTGAATTGTCTTGACTAGAATTGATTTACATTCGCTTAACGCCCCAAAAAGAGCAAAAAAAAAACTTCATTATCTATAAGTAGTCCCATAAAACGGTTATAAAAAAACAGCTCAAAATACAACTGGAAACAAAGCCCTAACATGAAAACACCCTCGAAAATGCATTCAAATAGGGCTCGAAAAACGGCCTTTAAAACGCAGCTAAAGGGTCCACAAAACGCCCCTTATAATTTCTGAAAAAAGAAATTGAGACCCAACTTTCGAGTAAATAGGTTCGTTCGGGTACTTTTTTGCAAACGTAAAATTATTAAAAATTTGCTAAGAAACTGTGCGACTGAGAAAATTGAAAAAAATGAGAGAGAAATCCATTTCCCCTCTTTTCATTTTTTCGTAATTTTCTACTCGCCGAATTTCGACTTACTGAAAAATGAAAAATGAAATCTGACAACTAAGTGACAACTCAAAAGTTTGACAAGTATTTATTTTCGTCTTCAACGATGTCGGAGAAGAAATTGTAATTGAATGTTCTCCTAGAACATATCAGCGCATTCAAAATGGTAAGTTTAATAGGTATTTAGCTTATAAAAAATTCAATTGCAACTTATTTTGTAGATGCTGCATTTTACGATAATGTCAAAATGACATTTCTTAAACTTTTTGTAAGAAAACCGACAGGTACTTCTCTTGAAATTGAGAGGTTTCCCTCACGATTTTTGATGTTTTTCATTTTTCTATGCTTAAAGTACACGAACGAACCTAATGCATGAAAAAACGAGACAAAATTATTTTTTGCCTCTATCTGAAACTATATTTTATGACGGCATTTAAAATGCATTAGATATTTGTATTAAGTAATAAAACAGGTTTTTTTTATTAAGAATAACGTTTATTTGTCAATTTTAAGATTTCTTTTAAATTAATTGTTATTCTGAAAGAGACTCTGAACAAGACTCGCTATCTTCTTCAGAATTATTATTATAGTCATCTAATAGAGATAAAATTGGATGCTCAGATATGAGCATTTCGATTTCATTTGTTCTTAAAAAATGCTTTTCAACTCTATTAGACCGAAGCCATCTGCTCTTAAAATCAAATCTATAAAATAATCCTATCAAGAAATCAAAATATAACTTTAATAATTTAGAATTCAAATTCAACCTTAAACGGCATATTTTAGATTTAAATTCTTGGAGCTGAACTTCCTCACAACAAGCCTTATCTAGCAAATATTTTTCTAAATAATCCAATTTAGCTTTAAATCCAACTTCAGAACACGTTTTTATCACATCATATAAATGTTTTTTGGTAAGAAGTATTCAGTCGGATGATCCTTCAAATAAAGGGTTTTCCAGTTTTGGTATTCAAAGAAAAAATGCAATTTTTTGAGATAAATGATCGGATGTTTATTTCATAATAAAGAGGAAGGTACGCCGTTAATAATGAAAAACAACATCAGACAAATGGCCACCACGAGCACGCATACAGGACCATATCCTTTTCATGAAATTTTCCGTAACCAAATCGCAAAGTGGCTGCCCTATGTCCTCGATATCCTCACGAATTTTATCTTTGAGGTCTTGAATCGACGCTGGGCTGTTGGCGTAGACCTTATCTTTCACGTGGACCCAAAGGAAGAAGTCGCAAGGTGTTAAATCACAAGATCTCGGTGGCCAATTGTGATCACCTCTTCGAGAGATAACACGGTCCGGAAACTTTTCCCGTAAAAGATCAATGGTTTCGTTGCTTGTGTGGCACGTAGCGCAGTCTTGTTGAAAGTAAACGTTGTCCAGATCAATACCATCCAACTCCGACCATAAAAAATCATTAATCATCTCTCGATAGCGCAATCCATTCACCGTAACTGTTGTTGCGAACTGTGACTGCAAGATTTTCACCATTTTTGTAGTGAATTGAAATAATTTCAATGCCTTGTTGAAGCGTGTATCGTTCCATTTTTAGTAATGGCGTAGTTTCTACTTGTCAAATGTCAAAGAATAATAGCTTCAAAAGTGACAGCTACCGAAATAGTGGGTCATTCACAATAACACCACTCAAAGCTTGAAAGTACATAAAACATAGCATTTATTAACACCAATAACAACTAAACCTGCAAAAACCTGCACCCAAATCTTTATGATTAACTTTTTCATTCTACATAAACAACACAACGGAATTAAACGGAATACAACAAGAAAATGATTAAAAAAGAAAAAAACTAAATTCATAAAATCACCAAAAATATTAAAACACAACATTTTAACATGAAATTTAATGATTATAATTATGAGAACACACTTGCATGCAACTGAATTATAAATGTTAAAAGTTGTATCAAATGTTGCAAAATATTTAAAAAAATAATTAATTGAAACTAACAATTTGTTGTCTTTGACGATGCAAACAAAAAAATGCTCTCGTTTTCACTGACTTTGAACTAGTGCTGCGGCCAAATTAGTTGGAATAAAAAAAAATTATACAGTTTCTTAATTAAACTACCGTTTGGTAGAAGCTTTACATTTTAACTTTGCAATTTTAAAAATCGACTTTTGTCTCCGTAATGCGCCGTGTAAAACGGCCACAAAATGTCCAAACCACATACCCTAAACCGGATTAAAAAACGCCTCAATAAAAACTTTAAAAAACTCTTCATAGAACCTTCCCAAAACACCTTTGAAATCTACTAAATATCGTCCCAAAAAAGCACCGAAAACCGCCCAAAACTCCTTCAAAAATATTTTCAAAAGCTCTCAAAAAAGAACCCGAAAAATGACCTGAAACATATAAATAAAGGTTAAAGATTTATTCATTTTTTTGAATTTTTATGGTATGATTTCCAATTCGATTGGGGTGTTATTGAATTACGTCGTCACTTCATATTCTTGTGAAATGATCTTTTTTCCTTGTGAGCGGATGAGCGGAAATGTGTAGGTAGGTACATATGTTGCGGCAGGCACGTAGCCAGGGGGGGGGGGAGGCTTGAGGGGCTGAAGACCCCCCTCCCCCGAAAATCTGAACCAAAAACTAAAAATTTGAACTTTCTTAGATTTCTTAACTCTTATCGACCGCACAAAAGAAGTTTAGAATTCTGTTAAGAACATCAGACAAAATGCCGACGATTTTTTCTGAGAGGCTTTTCAATACGCATCACAACTTGCCGAGGACTTATTTGAAGTTGACTAAAGAGCGAACTTCATTGAAACAGACAATGTGTCAATCCAGAAACCTCGTCTCGTGAAACCTATTTTAGAGTGTCTAATACTGATTCCTTGCATAGATTCATTAATACATTAATCTGACGGACAGATTCATGGTCAACAAAGACGTTCTACCATCGTCTCAAGCCCTTCTCCCAGATTTTGCTGCTAATGATTATAATACTTTGATAATGCAATTTAGTTATCAGGTGTGAAAGCTGAGTACATTCTTTGGTGCGGAAAAATATCGTCGAGTGATCCTCTACTGAAGTTTTGAAATTGCTCGATACTTGTATGTGACAAGACTTACTTTATTGGTATAAACTTCGTGCTCACGGCTTTGGCCACGCTTCCAGTGAACACAGCTAGTGTTGAAAGAACCTTTTCAACTATGAAATTGATTAAAACAGTGTCCCAAAGCGTTATGGGGAATGCAAGATTAAGCTCACTTGCTATGATATCTGTTCATTCGGATTTTAATGTGGATCCAGATAAGGTGATTGATCTCATATCAAAAAAAAACCAAGACTTTTTTGTGTGAAAAAATAAATTAAATATGTTCGTTTAAGTACATACGATTTAAAAACTAATAAAAATCAGTGAATTGGAATATAATGGGTATTCACGATCCGATGCACCTGGCTGCAAAATTGAAACTTTTTTTCGAACTAAAAAAACAAAATATAGGTACTGACTCAATTTCGCTACACTTTTGAACTTTATCTATACCCTGACCCTATTGTAACCGAAAATGTACAAAAAGTAAATGTTGATTATGGTTTTTTAGATAACATAACTTGTTCTCTATTCATATTCGGCACCAAAAACTGTTCATCCATTCACATTTCAGTTGTTTTTTAGTTTTATTTGTATGAATTCTATTTTTGACAGCGAAATTCATGCAGCTGCATAAAAGAAATCCGTAGGGGGTTGTTCCAAAAATGAGTTAGCAACATGCAAGTTAAACCCAGCTTCCACTAGGGCATAAGTGAATTTTATAAAATTTTCATCAACATTGAATAAATTTCTATTAGGCTTGGTGAATGTTTCAAAATTCGTTTATTTAATACCATATTTGTACAAAATCAGAATATGATTGGAAATTCTGTCGTTTAATAACACTGACCAGTATTGAATAATGTTACTTAGGAACAGTAAAAATGCAAATGCTATTCATATTTAAAAAATAAAGTATTATAGTATCGGAAAGCAAACAAAGTGATTAAACTCCTAACAAAAAGTCTATATAAATTATTAATTGACAAAAACAAGTGCACTCATTGTGCTTTTGGGATACAAAATGTGATCAAAACCTTTTTTTTTCCGAGTAATTCGCATAAATATAATGCGATCTACGAAGATTTTTGTATTATGGCCTTTACCAGAAAAAGCCAAATGCATACAAATTTGACAGCAATAGTATAAGCAATAGAAATATCGAATTCATTTTTAGAATTAAACAAACGCATATTTGATATGTTATTGTTCATTTGACGTACTACTTACAGATTATAATTTATGCTAAAATTAAAAAATATTTTTCGCCACGACATAAAAAAAAATGTTTTCCCTAAATGGTGTTAAAACATTTTGTTTCAGTATGAAACCAAACCTTAAAATCAACTAGAAAAAGTGTATTTTCTTTAAAATATACAAAAAAAAGCTTCAAGTTACAAAATCTCTTTTAACAGAAGTAAAAAAAAACGTGTTAGTTCATTTTATAAAGTTCATAAACTTTATAAACTCTTATGTCGTTTTCGATTTGGCAAAAATCAATTTTTTTTTTGATCGAGATTGCTTTTTATGTTCGATTTGCCAAAAATCTGACACGCTGAGAAATCTCGATTTTTTCTCAGATTTCACACATACTTTCACTAATACCAATGTATATGACACACAGCTGTCGGTTACGAATTGTTTATCGTTGAAAGGATTGCTTTTTTAACTGAATTATTCATTTTTCGAGTATGGAAACGATTCTTTATATTAAATTATTTCGAAATGCGTTGTTATAAATGTGTAAAAACCAATTGGAATGTATTCCCAGTGCAAGTGAAAACAAATATTTTTGCGGCGTACTCAATACACACAAGAACCAATAAAATTCGGATTTTATGTTCGATTTGGCAGCAGAAATCTGAAATCTCAGATCAAAATCTGAAAAGTCAAATCGAAAACGACAATAAATTCAACTGTGATGTGAACGCCGTGTAACTAATGGACACAAAATATGCCGAATATGCCCGATGGCATGAAGTGCCATACATTATATTGTATAAATTTCGTGCGGCAGCAATGGCGCTCCTTTGATTTGTACAGGCACGAATACTTATGCAATATAATGTATGGCAGACAGCTTGTAGGCAAATATACCGTTTCTGCTCTCAGTTGGCTCTCTAGTTTGGTTACTCTATGCTTGTAAAGCTGACAATTCGCTAAATTGTTAAACTTTGTGTGTAGCTCTCGGAAAAAAATAACGTAAGCGCCACCGAAGGAAAAATACAGTCAAAAAATGGACAGAAAAATAAGTTTTCATGATATCATCTTCGTGTTTACTCTCTCCATTATCTAAAATAATTTTTCTTTTTCGCTTTTCCGGCATAATAAACAATTAAAAGCAAATTTTTCAGTTTCAGAAAAAATTAAAAGTTTTCTCAGAACATAATGTCAATTGCCAAACTGGATCTGTCATTTGTTTCAGTTTTGCAAGAGACGAGGTAAAGAGTAAAGTGCGTTCAAGATCGCAAATTTCGCAATTTTACTACGTCTGTTACACCGAATCACGATTACCTACCCCTATAGTTTTTTTGTTTAGAGAATTCATCGTAAGATTTGAAAGCAAGCCCCCCCCCCCCCCCGGAAACAAAATCCTGGCTACGGCACTGTGTTGCGCAGGTGGCATTCGACGCATCAATTCCCCACTTTGCAAGTGTATATTGGCGATTTAATCTACAACACTCTTTATTCTTTCCGTAAATCAAAATTATTTAGTTCTATAAGCGTTTGCTAATTGCTACCAATTACTAAATCGCCTTTTGTAGGTTATCGAGGATGCTCGTTGGTGTTCCGTTAAGAGAACCATTATATAAATGTTTGTGAGTAATCCCGCAGCTTAATACAATGTGCGATTACATTGAATGTCGAAACAGTTGCAAGAGTTTGACTAAATTTTCGATTGTGTGACAAAAGACCCAGCAAAATCTTGATTATCCATCTTCATTTTTGTTGTATTCGTTATAACAGAGACAGAATAGAATTCAGAAACTAGTCTCCTGTGCAATTTTTATAGCCGGCATAAAAACGGCCATCGCCCAGCATTTAAATCATTATTTTCCGCTTTTTAATTTGCAATTGAGACTCGTTCGTACTAAGTAAATAAAAAAGAGCTAGGTATCACCGCAGTTATCCAAATTCAAGTCCATTAAAATATAACGCCACTGCCAATTAGCACTAACATTATTTCTTTGAAGATACTTTACTTCTCCGCCTTCCAATTAATTGAATTAAAAAAGAAGTTCGCGCAGAACTTTATGCACCATGAACTCAAAATTCCGCGACCATATTTAAAAAAATATCGCAAACTGCAATCTAAATCACTTTTGTTCCCAATAAAAGCTCAATAATGTCAAGTCAACCCATTCAGGTATTTAATATTTACTGTGCGTCGGCGTCGAATTCGTTGACGCCGCGCCGCGGCCGATTCCTATCTGCCGCATTACACACGCGTAATGTGAAACAAATTACACATTTCCTGGGGATGGGTTGATGATTAAATAGAAACCGATTAAGTATCTACTTCATTTTGTTTATTTTTACATTTAACTGGGTGATACACATTTGCAGCGGATTTTCCAAATCGAAAATCACCCGCCTATCGTGAGCATCATCAGCAACAAGAGAGAATTTGTTTTTACGCTGATTAACACGATTCGCTGTGACATTGACTTGCAGTTGTGGTGCGAGCAAACAAAAAGCTACTGGCCGAGTTATTTTAATTCTATATAATGGTCTCCATGTTCGACACCATTTGACTAAACCATATTGCGAACCATTTCGATACACTCATGCATGACATGTCTTTCTGTGGCTTTCTGTCATATGTCACACAATCAGTACAACGGCAAGTGTTGTTTTTATTCGAATAATGATACTGTTTCCACTCGGTGAAGAACAATCTGTTGTATTCCAGCTCCAATGCATTTGCAATTATAATTCCATCTGCATGGCTCACAGACTCGGTTGCCGAGACAACAACTTGTCAGTTATTGGGTTTGGTCATATTTGTGTCATGAGGCCCGCTACAGAGTCAAGACCGCGCGCGTAGTGCTAGTGAATTATACCACCGGGCCAATACTATCATGTTGTTTGAAGACATTTGCTTAAGATTGTATTTGTGGCCATATCTGTCCTACTTGGCGAATATCAAAGGTTTTTGTCCGTCGGGTAACAGACCGGGGACTTTTCCGATAATAACATTGCCGCCAGGTGCCACACTATCGCCGACAATTTCAACGTTCCAGCCAACTCCGCCGACAAACCAGCCGACTCGGACGACTCAGTCGACAGTGCCTTCGACCTTTCTGCCACCCACAACAGTGCCATCTACGTTCCTGCCGCCTGCTGTTACGACACTTCCCCCAACTTTGACTCCCGTACCATCGATCATAGCCCCAGTCCCTTCAACATTTCAGCCAACTATACCGGTAACCGTAACTCCTGCAAATTGTCCAGCTTTTCCAGAGATTTGCTTACCAGGAGGACAGCGTCCGAATCCAGATTGTCCTTGCATAGATCCCAGGGACGCCTTGGGCCAATATCAGAAGCGGCATGTTGGTCCTGTCGGCTCGGACATTATGATATTTTCTCCCCTGAGAAACCGTCGTAAACGGAAAGTTATGCGAGAAAGTGATATTTGAAAGGAGTTTTTTTGTTTTTTAATAAGTGCTTATGTTAACAAGAATGTTTAGTTTAGTTGTGGTGAATTTAAGTTTTGTTGTTGGCCTTTGTGGTAAGTGAGCGTTTCATAACTTTGAAGAAGTTTAACATTTTTTTTACCTAACTTAATAGTTAAATCATGTATTTTGTGAAAAATGAAGCAACGGCATTAAGACTGGTTTTCACCGCAGTTCTCAGCAGTAGGAAGAAAGTTCTGACAACAAGACAAGTTTAGTTTTTAGCAGGTTGTTCAATTTTTTGCCTTTAGTCGAAACGAGAAACTCTATACTTCATTTGGTTTTTAGTTCTAATTTTTGGACTAGATCGGTGACGGAAAGTTTCAATAGAATACAATAGAATACACAGCACCTTATGGAAGCTGACCCATAACCACCGCACGTGCCGGATGCGACGGATAAAGTAGGTTTACTTTCTACTTTTCTGTAAGTTGCGTTGACGGTTCTCACAGCGAGAGAGGTAGCATTTTGATTGGTGGAAATATTTAGAGCACGAGAGAAACTGTCATTGGCTGTCGACAGTATTCTTATATGGTGCGATTTCTTAATTTTTGTGGGAATTTCGATTTCTGAAAAGCCTTCCATGGAAAAAAATAAAAAGGTGCAAAAAATACTAAATTTTTGCTGAAATTTCATCAAAATTGATATCTGCATTTCATCACGACTATAAACACACTGACTGCACATAAAAAGAGCTTATGTAAATCAAATTTTAGCAAGATTTTCTTGTATCAAAATGTTGTAGTACAAAAAGGTAATCATTTATAAATATTAACAAACTGCGATTTTTTTAAAAAAGATAATTTAGTGTGATTATGTTTCCGTAAAATATAAATTTTACTTTTAAAAGAAAAGAAAGAAATTTGAGAACGGTGAATAGGGAAATATTATAACGTTTCGTGGGAAATACTAGGACAGGGTACTTAAACCACTGGCTGTCACCGTATGCGACGGATTCTATGGGACTGCTTGTTCCGTCGAATCTGTCAATACTGACAATAGTTGGTCGATCGATGAGTAATTAAACCTTTTTTGCTCTCTGTAATCCAAGAAACTAACAGAGAATTTCGTTCCCACATTTTTGAATTACTTCTATTTGACGTCGAGTAAGTCAAGTTGAAAAGTGGAAAATAAGCATGACGCTCAGTTTTAATTGAAAATGAGCCATGCGACTTTAATCAATATAAATATTATAAAAATTATAAAATACAGAATTTAATTGACCAGATTTAGTTTAAAAACATCTCACAAAAGTTTATTAACTTTTAGTATAAAAACTGCAGTTTGTAACACTGCTATGATTATTTTTTGGTACTAGACAATTTTGATAAAAGACGATTTACATGAGCTGCTTTTTATGGACATTCAGTGTGTTGATAATCATGGTGAAATACAGGTGATTTGATAGAATTTCACCAAAAATTCATAGTTTGAATGTTTTTTTGTCAGTTTTCTGAAATTCCCACGATTTTGTGCTTTATCCCTTTATCCCATGGAAGGCTTTTCGGATATCGAAATTCCCACAAAAAGGGATAAATCCCACGATATAAAAACACTGTGTCAGACTGCTGTCAGACTTACTTAACTGAGACTAGGTACTAAGTTGAAATGTCGAATGTACATATTATGTGGCTGACATATAGAGGTAGTAAAAGTTACGTTATCGACCAATTTAGTCAAAACAAGTAGGATTTTATATCTGCAACTGTCTACCGCCAACGGAATTGGCTGCTGACGGACTGGCGGTTGCAAATCGACGGCTAAATAAGGAACTACAGGAGTGTTTTTCTAGCTTCGATATCAGCAAAGCAAAGTATACGAAACAAATTAATCGGGAAAAAACGAATTTGAATTGAAACCAGTTTTTTTTTCGAAAATAAAGAGAAGCGAATTCAATTTATAGACTTTGGTCATCATTAACCTACTAATAGCTGTTATTTATTATCAGCGTGATCTGATCGAATCAGATAACGAAAATAAAACAAAACGGATCATTGAAAAGTTTAATTTTGGAATTGTGGCAACAGTTGCTTTCAAAAACAAAACAGATAATACAGAGTAGTTCAAACTTCATATTGCCACCAGCCATATTGCAATTATTCTCCTCAACGTGACGTCACACAAAGCACATGTCATTTCATTTGCAAAGTCGGGGGTGTTACCATATCTGAATCAAATTTGCATAATTTTATTTTATAAAAGATTTCTGAAATTTATTTATTAAATGTTTCAACTTTATCCTGTTTTGGACTAGAAGAAAATAATGTGGTAGGACAATGAAGATTATTAGCAAGGAGTACAGTTTTTATTTTTGTAATTTTTGTCTCGGCAAACACGCGACACGCGATTTAATTCAAATAATCGTATTAAATGAATCAGTTTCTCATTAGGTATTCCGAGCTTCTCTGGACATTTTTATTTTATTTAAAAACAAATAATACTCGAAAAACAGCGCTCACTTTCTGCAAGGATACCTGTAAAACAAAAATTATTTCCCATCACGATTGGGTAACTGTGAAATATTTCATAATATTTTTTTGGTGTCCAGATCCAAACCAGAAAACATTTTTAAACATTCCATAAAAATTGTTGTGCTTAATAAGTGTTTTAGAAATATTTATGGGACATGTAGGTATTTAATTGTTTATCAAATGTTTGGCTGGTCTGGACATACCTTTATAGAACGAGAAAAAACAACATAACTCGGAATACGGACAGGGAGCTTATTCGAATGCGAAATACATCAATTGATTTTTTTGTGTTCCATTTTTTAGTCTGGCAACGTGATTGGCTATCGTTTACGGGCACACCAACATTTAAAAATAAAACAAGCCACCTAGTCGGAAATAGTAGAAATAATTTTCAGATCATGATTCGTGATCTCGATGAGAAGCAGGATCATGTGCTGTTGTTGTAAGTGCATGTAAATCGATGATCTATATGGATCATAGCTGATAATACAAAACAGCTAATATTAAACTAGTAGTTTCGTAAGCCGGGCATTAGTGCAGATTTAGAAACAATCATAAGCGATTCCACCCACTATAAAACGATCTTGTCTTATTATTCCATGCACTTTGGAACAAATTACATCATTTCGTACAAAACCTATTATACACTGTAGCTCACTTGATTGAAAACACGCAGCTGTATTGTTGTAGATAGGGCTTCTTATCTCAATTAAAAAGTAACAATTTTTCTCCATCCAAGTCCATGTTTCTTTAAATTTGTCCATATATACGAAGTAAATAAGTCTGAAAAGAGCAACGAAAGAAGAAATAAAAAAAATACGGCATCAAAACAATCTGTTTTGCAAAAAACAACAGGTCAGCTATCGGAAGCGAAACATCTTGTTATGTTTTGCTTTCTTTTTTATGTTTCGTTTCATTTGGTGTGTGTTGTGCTTGTGCCATAAGCAAGCAAACAAGCCACTTGCAAAAAAAAATAAGCTACCAAAATTGGAAAAAAAAGTTACCAAACCAAGATAAAATTTACCAAAAATCTGGAGACGTTGATAAAACACAAAGAGAAAAAATAGCATACATATATAGTCTTGAGCCAATGCGAAAATGCCTTATCACTATCCTAAGACTTTTTTCTCTGATTTACGAACATAATATAAAAAAACGGCATGACAGTGTAAAACGTCCATTTGCTTAGTCTTCAGAGAAACTAAAAGAAAAGTGTAGAGTTCCTAGCACTTTATTTTTATTTATTGCACCCATTTTTAAAACACAAAAAAAACATAAGTCTTTTAAAGTATGTATTCAATTTGGTACATTAGGTTTGTAGGAACTTAGTCAGACTTTTAGTAGTTAAACAACGACTACTTTATAAAATAAAAATTAAGACTTAACTTACTAATGTAATAGTAATATCTACTTTAAATACTTTAGCTGACCAAACGCATGATTTTCTAAACTCAAATTATTTTATTTGATTTTTAAAATTGCTTGTTTAAAAACAAACATTTATAAAACATAATTTATAAATGTTTTCCATTGGTTTCACTCGGGGATCCACTCATTCTGAAATCCAATGGAACAACAAAACTGCTTCTGAAGGAATCCACAAAAGTATTGGTGAAATGCCAAAAAAAATAATCTTCGGCTGCTGTCAGCTGACTTGTATAAAATACATAAATTACACTTGTGTGAGTGCTTCTTGAGTGGATTCTGACTTCAAATCGAGAAGCGAAATTCTCTCCTCCGAATCACCAGAAGAGTATTTTTTGTGCCAATGGAACGGTTTCAGGAGTGATTTTTTCGAATCCGGACTCTCCCGGACGCTTCTTTTTGCCCAATGGAAAACGACATAAGACTCAGTAAGGAACGTAGTAGGAACTTTGTCAGTCTAAGCAACGTCAACAACGTTGTGCACAAAATTACCAGCTGCTAGAAGGCATGGGATCATCTACCATTTCCGAGCCTTTTTTCTTATAAAAAAAAAATGTTCTGTCAAAAGTAGAAAATGAGTGCTGTCAGTAATTTGTTGAACTAAAAAGGTTTACATGGATGGTGCTGACGCATATGCAAGTACAATGCTTTCACTCAGAAACAGTAACGCAGCATCTAAATGAATTGATATCGAGTTCTTATTTTCGGTGCTCCTGCTAAAAAAGTTACCAAAACCAGATAAAAATTACTAAAACTCTAAATGAAACAAACAAAATTACAAAATTTGGTAAAAAATTACCAAAGTGGCAACCGTGAGCAATATATACCGACAACGACGCTTGTTGGAAACAATTTTTGTTTCTCGTGGCATGTATTTTCGACACCACTACCGAAACACTTCAAAACAAAAACTAGAGTTTTGTTTCACTTGCTTCGATGTGTGTTGTCTGTTGTCTCATAAGAAACAATGTTCTCTTGTTTCATGAAACAAAACAAAACATTTTGTTTGACCCGGTGTGTTTTCAACCTAAGTGCACTAACCCGATTTTCCCAGCAAATTAAAAAATAATCGAAAGCTCGCAACTTTTCTGGTGCTGAATACATACAACAAATGTTTGCTGCATGATATTTATACCAATAACAAATGTTTTGTTTGTTTTACATAAACCTAGTTTATTTAAGGTTTTAAGGGCAATATTTGATAACTTGTTTGATTCACAAAATTATTTATTCTTAGTAAGTTATTTTTGTTATATTATCCCAAGCTCGAAAACGATTCGAAATAATAACTTTTTGACTATTGAATGGTAGCAATCATATTTTCAAGCTTCAAACTACCTACCTCCATAAATTTACGAGCAGTTTAGTATTAGTTGATAAACCAGGGATGAAAAATGAATGGTGTAGACTCTAAGAAAATCTAAGTTCCGATTGTATTTTTTTTGGGCTCAATTGTATTTTTACCCGACTGGACACAGGGAGGGTTATGTGTTTCGCGCGTATCCTATGTACGTTCCTACGGGACTCCCTGTAGCCTAAACGGCTTGACCGATTTTGAAGAGTGAGGTGTCATAATATTCGTATTCTTCCCCGGAGTGTCATAGGCTAAACAATTTAAAAATAAAAAAAAAATTAATTAAAAAAACCCGAATGACTGTAAAAAAAAAGAATTAAAAAGATGTGAACAAGACGGATTTAAGTACCTCTACCCAACTATCTATAAGAAGTGCATTAAATATGCATTGGCCCTTAGGAATAGAAAAATAAATCGAATCTAAAGTCCACTTTTGGTAGGCAGTGAACTCTTAACCCCACCTAGCATTTCATAGAAATGAAATAAATTCAACAAAAGACAACTTCTGCTAGCTATTGTGACACTGTGTTGTGTGTATTGAGTTGGCCGCAATAAACACTTTTTGTTTACTTGCACTCATAAAAATCTTTTCCATACGCGTAATTGTTATTAGTAAAATCATGTTACATGCAAATCTGCGAAAATATTGAGATTTGTGAAAATTGACCCGGATCGGTGACTCCAATCTAACTATTTCCTAGCTTAAAACCAAATTGAATGCTTTATTTCTTATAATTTTGACCTAGAGTTGATTTTTATTTCCAAAGTTCTAATATATTTTATTGCTAACGGCCAATGAGTATAAATAAAAATTCAAAATAAAAAATACTCTTTGAGTGTAACTTTTTCAGGGCGATTGTATTGTGTATTTTTCCAAAGGCCATTGTAACTAAAAAGTTACGATTGTAACACGTTTGTCAACCCTGGTAGGTACCGCTCTGAAAACATGTTTTGCAAGTAGGTGTCATAATTCCTGTCTGGTTTCGGTTGATATAAAATTTTACGAATAATTATTCGTCAAGGATTACTAAAAATATCTTAGGATATACGGTATATACCTATTACTATTTATTTATAATGCCCATCAGATCAATTCTCCTGTTTCTCAACCTTCCAGTCTAGGTAGGGTAGGTACCTACAAAAATATGGGTTGTGTGTTAATAAAATCGATGCCTTGCCATACAGATACACAATTCAAACAATCGAATTTATTATGTAAAATTCCACTACAGAAATAATTTTGAGATTCCAGGTACATTGGGCTAGGTGGACATGCATTAGATGAAAATTACAACTCATATTTATAGTTCACACTCACATTTTGTACTCAACATGTCATGTACTCCCTTGAAATGTGTCATTCTTTACTCTGGCTTCTCTTCAGTGTCGAATAAATCTTTCGCCTTTTACTAAAGATTTCCGTGGAGAGGAGCACTCTAATGAGTCTAAATTAGAATTTTTGGCATGGCCTGGCGAAAGTCGGGCCTCATTGAAATTTTTACGTTCGCTTTTTTATGGACAGGAGGGGAAGTTCTTTTAGGTACTTGGATTATGCAAAATGCAGTCTACTAACTTGTTCTTGGATTAATATGTACTTGCAACCAGCGGTGCCACTTTGCTGCAATATTAGTAGATCTGCTGCACTTTTCGCAGAAAAATAAATCTGCTGGCCACTTAATCCAATCTACTGTTTTTTTGTTCGATAAACCTTCTCTTGGACAGCTGGACAAACACCATGCATAAAAATAGCCGCTGTGAAGAACGTCTGAAGTCTGAACAAAGCCAACTTATTGTGAAATTATTGTATAAAAAAAATTGAAGTGGTTAAAAATATACAGGTTTAAGCAATAATTGATCTTTGTTTTTTGTATAATAAACAAATATACTGCGGAAAGATCGAATCTACTTAAATTTTTTTTTAATGATATACCTACTGCGCTCCTCTTTGTTTGAAGTGCCAACGCTGCTGCAACTGCTTTAGTAATACGATGTATACATGAAACATGATCTGCGTTACCACTTGTACTTCATACAAAGATGCCCGCCCGGATCAAAGGTTTTATGCCTAGGCGCGAAAAAAATTATGCCGTATTGGTAAAAATTGCATATTTTACAAAAGAAATGCAACTAACCTACAAGGTGATTAAAATTTGTTAACATAGTGTTGGGCGATCGATAGGTAATTAAACCTTTTTTGATCTCTGTCATGTCCATGGTTTCGGCGCAGTGGCTTAGTGGTTAGTTTGTTGGAATACTAAGCAAGGGGTCCCAGATTCGAATCCCGAACAAATCCAAATTCCAATTTAAGGTTTTTTTCGCTGCGCAACCTTTCGCGAACGTCTGAAAAACATGCGAGAGTATAACTGTAATGAAAGAGCTCCTCAATTGCCCGTTTGGATTTGACATAAAATTGTAGACCCCTTCCAATTGTCCAAAAATTAAAAACACACAAAGCGAATGGTTTTGAGAAGCTAGGCCTACGAGTCCCTACGGACCTGTTGCTCCAACTATTTATTTATTTATTTATTTATTTATTAATCCATGTGTCGTCGCGAACTACACCAAAGGTAGGTCGTTATGCAATGTAAGTTCTATGGGACAGTAGGCCGGCACGACAAGTAGTGTTAAGGTAGACATAAGTAATGTATGTTAGACGAATTGTGAAGCACGAGCATAAGCAATAACGTAAAATGCAATGTAAACAATTCTTTAGTATTTAAGGTATCGATAGAGAAATAATAAACTCAATTGGAAACAACCATTCAACAGACTATCATTTATACTTCCCCCCATCCGCGGTAAGGAGCATAATTGATCTGAACACCATGGTTTGGGTTCGGTGAGTAAGTCAAATAGAGAATTGGAATATAATCATGAATCATGATGCACAGTTGTAAATAAATATTAGTGATGAAACTTCGATCAAAGAATGTACCAGATTTCCAAATTTAAAATTTATTTGTATGAATTTATTGTAAAAACAATTCACAAAACATTAGGTATGCCTTTTTTCTAAAAAAAATATTCCTCAGTGCCTCAAGCTTCGCAATTATGCCTAAAAGGCGCCAGAGTCAACGTATTTTATGCGAGAAACAGAGGGGCACAGCAATATTAACAGTAGCTTTGATCGATGCCAGACCTAAGTCGACTTCAATTTCCTCAACTTTTAAATGCTGAATTGCTGACATATTTCTGCGGCACCCTTACCTACCATTACCAGACACCTTAACAAAGCCCCACTGTAAATAATTTAGAAAATAGCAATTACAGATCTAATTTTCGCAATGTGAATGTTGGATCAGAACATGCGTTACGCATTACTCGTACTCCTTGTGATAAATGGACCAGTTGCTGCTAATATTTAAATTAGTATCATATGTGTTCTGTAAGAAATGATTTACTACAGTCAACTTAGAAGCCATTTTTCCACCGATGACGAAGTTGCTGTCAATGTTTATTTAACTTTCAGTTGATGTTGCTACATCTATCTGTTGATCGCTTTACATTTACACAGCTGAGCTATATTTAAGTGAGAAATATACAGCGAATTTGGTTTACATTTTGAACAAAGTCCACAATAATTTTAGTTTGAATTGTAGTTTCGTTAGGCTGAAAATACATTAAAACCGATCGATTATATATTCCCACGATCTGTTGATATGCGAAAAATCAACATCATTATCCGAAATGGAAATTTTCATGCAGAAAAACCCTTTTTCACAAAGAAAAATTAATAAATCGTTTCCAACTCACCCTCGACACGAGAAAAATTTTTTATTCTCCTATTTTGCGCTTGGTCGTGCAGATGTTTTTTCATCGTTAGATTGAAGTGTTTCATTGACAGCGAAATGGGAAATTAACTTTGCAATGTCAGGGTGACACTAAAGCAGATTGTATACTTAACTTGCTATAAAAAAACATAGGCATGGTACTACATTTTATTTTAAAAAATACTGAATTTTTTTGGCAGCGTACCTACGACATCTACTCCAGATTTTAGTAGCAACGCCGTTCATGATAGAAGATGCAGAACAGTATAAAAACAGTCAAAGAAAACAGGATTTCCTTAAACGAACTTGCAGAATGATGAACATTTTTTCTAACCATCCATTTTTTGTATATGAAGATCTTCATTACAGTCGGGCTCGACACAAGTTTTTGCCACCCAAACCACTAAGTTAAAATAAGGTCAAGATCGAGTTATGAATGTCCTTTGCACCAATTTTTTCCACTTCAGGTTTGATCTCAAAAACGGACTAAGCAAGCATAATTTATGCGGCCTTAGTCTTTGATATGTTTGGATTTATTAAGCCAACCAAGCATTCCGAAAAAAATTAAATTGTTAAGCGAAGAATTTTGAGAATTTAAACGAAAATGGTGAGGTAGAACTTTAACTTTAACTCTTGATAACAAGAACTCGTTTTTAAGTTTTCAAGGATCATGCATTCAGCATAAAAATAATTACAGTAGAAATCGGTTATAACAATACGGTATTGTTATAACCGATTTCAGGTATTGTCAATACCTGATATAGCGATGAACCGGATATAACAACACATTTTCAAAGTCCAGGCAAAACTCCGTCTAACTCAAGGTAATTTGCAATCGGTTACAACGATGCCGGATATAACGATGAAGTCGGTTATAGCGATGAAAATTTACCATATTTAAGTCTAAAAACTGTTTATAGCGATGGCAAAAAACGTGTTCTTACAACCTGTGTCTACAGCCTGTTATTTTCTTTCTGCTTCTAAATATGTATCAATATTATGTATACACATACTGTACATATAGATAAAGGGTTTTTCAATAAGAGCGCTACAAAATAAATTTTTAAATAAAACAAAAACGGTTTTGGATATCAATGAAATTCTTTATTCCTGTGAAAGTACGTTCGATGCCATTATGTACGGGCACACTTGCAAAAGTCCAGACGCTGAACCCAATTTTCGACGGTTTTCAAACATAAATCGGCCGATACTGCTGCAATTTCACGTTCGATATTCGTACGAAGTTCATCAATCGTCGCTGGCTTGTTGGCATAGACCATAGACTTGACGTAGCCCCACAGGAAATAGTCTAACGGCGTCAAATCGCACGACCGAGTTGGCCAAGCGACTGGACCATTTCGTGAGATAACACGTTCTCCAAACTTGGTTTCCAATAAATTGATTGTGACATTCGCTGTGTGGCTTGTGGCGCCATACTGTTGGAACCACATGTCCTCCAAGTCCATATCATCTAATTGGGGCCAAAAATATTCGGTTATCATTGAACGGTAGCGATTCCCATTCACAGTAACGTGCCGGTCTTGATCATCACGGAAGAAGTACGGCCCAATGACGCCGCCGGCCCATAAACCACACCAAACCGTAATTTTTTCGGGATGCAATGATGACTCATGAAGTACGTGTGGATTGCTGCCTGACCAATACCGCATATTTTGTTTATTGACGAAGCCATTCAGCCAGAAATGAGCCTCATCGCTGAAGATGAATCTTCGATGAAAATCCGAATCATTTTCAAGTCGTTGCTCAGCCCAATTCACGAACATACGACGCTTCTGGTGGTCAAGCGGCTTCAGTTCTTGAGTCAATTTAATCTTGTAAGGATGTAGGCCAAGATCTTTTTGCAAAATTCGCCACAACGACGTCACAGAGATGCCCAACGCTTGAGAACGACGTGTGAAAGACACATTTGGGCTTTCTTCAACTGAAGCCGCAGCGGCAGCAATATTCTCGACACTTACGGGCACTTCTTTGTCTCACTGGCACGGGAACATTTTGTACTGTGCCTGTGGATTCAAATTTTTCCACTAGACGCTCAATTGTTGATCTGCTAGGACGATTATGACGACCATAAATTGGACGTAGCGCTCTTAACGTTGAGGACACTGACTTCGAATTTCGGTGGTAAATTTTAATAATTTCGACTCGTTGTTGGCTCGTAAATCTTTCCATCATGAAATGGCAAACCTTACTGAAGAGAAATGTCAAAAGAGCGGTAAGAAAATCGGCATCGTTTGCTGTCCCTGTCGCTCTACTTTTGTAGCGTCTCTGTTGAAAAACAATTTTCTTGAGCATTTAAAGCGATTTTTTTAATAAAGTTTTCTTTTTTTTAATTTTATTTTCATTGTGCCGGATATAACGATGAATCGATATCGTTATAGCCGATTTCTACTGTATATACACTTCATAACCATTTTCTCACATTGGCAACAATTTCATTCTTAGACAAATCAAAAATGTTGATATTTCGGTTCATTTTAACCAACGAAAATTGTTGGCATTTCAGTGAGTTTTGCAAAAGCAGCTTAGTTCAATTGTCAATTCGATGTGTCACTCCGGATTAGGCGTATTTTAACTATCATTGCGTACTCAATTTTATTCTTCCATTGCAGCTCAATCCTGCTTCGACTCGAACAACCGCCCTGGGAGCTGCATGAATCTAGCCAGATGTCCTCATCTTTTAGATGAATTCTATGAGCAGACGCGAAGACGTCCCAATGCAGTTGATTTCCAGACCTTCGTCAGTCAGTCTTTATGTGCTTTCGATGGATTTAATTTTTTGGTTCGAAAACTATTTCCTTCATAGAACCAGATGTAAATCTGCCTCTTTCTTAACAGATCTGCTGCACCATACGGCCAATTGGTGGAAGTCCCGAACCGTATCAGCAGAATTTGCCAGCGAATCCATGGTATGGTTCACCGTCATCCACTCTGTTTCACTTCGCTGCATTGGGTGGTCAAGATAGTCCGACGCCAACAGTTGATCCAACTGTTGCTACAGTTTCCCCACCGCCGCCACCGCGTCCAACGCGGCCAGCTCCGCCTGTTATCCGACCGCCACCCATTATACAAACAACTGCCATTGATACGGAGCCTCCATTCATTATAAGCCCTGTGCCCGGTGGAATATTCTCGACGCCACCGCCTGCATCAACTGTTTCCACAAGGAGAGGAGATTGCGGAATTAATAGCGGCCCCACAAATCGTGTGGTAGGAGGAATCGAAACAAGGAAAGGTCAGTACCTATATACTTTGAATAATTCGCATAGACGATCTGAATTTATTAGGAACCTACCCATGGGTAGTGGCCCTTGGCTACTATGAACAGCAAGAGCCCGCCGTCCTGAAGTTCTTCTGTGGTGGAAGCCTGGTCTCCAACAGCTACGTTTTAACATCCGCCCACTGCATCAATCCAGATCTGGCGCTAGTCCGACTCGGTGCACATGATCTTACAAAATCGGAAACAAATGCGATTGACGTGAACATCAGACGCAAAGTCGCCCATGAGAAGTACGACCTCAAAACAATCTCAAATGACATAGCTCTGATCGAATTAAGCAGCCCAGTGTCATTCACCGGTAAGCCTCGCATCTATCGCACATAGTCCGTGAATTTAATTTTTGAATAACTAAACACAGAATTTATCCGCCCCATATGCCTGCCGGAGGAGAGTAAATTCATGGAACAAGATTTCGTCGGCAGCAATCCATTCATAGCCGGCTGGGGTTCGGTTCAATATCAAGGCGCCACGTCAAACGTCCTACGCGATGCTCAGGTGCCAATAATTCAAACGAACTCTTGCATCGCCAACTACTCGACGGTGTTCAAATCTGCGGGAATGACGAGCAATGTAAGTTGTTGTCCTTGAACTGGTTTCTGGCGATTTTTTTTTATAATTTTTCAATCAATTTCTCTTTTGCAGTTAATCTGTGCGGGCAATTACAGAGTGGATGCTTGTCAGGGGGATTCCGGGGGACCACTCATGATGCCGCAGGTATGTGAATGACTCACAAATGATTATGCTGCGTATATCAAATTTCTTGTTTTTGTTTTGACACATTAACTTTAGTTGGAGGGGAGGATCTTTCGTTACTACCTAATTGGCCTTGTCTCGTTTGGCTATGAATGTGCTCGGGCTGGTTTTCCGGGAGTTTACACGCGTGTAGCTGCTTACATGAACTGGATTAACATGAATATGTCTTAAAATATGCAAATGAGTCGACTAATTACCAAAACTAATAAATAATGTTGTTACTATCATTCGTTGTCTATTCATTAGGTGTGAATGAACTTTTGGAGTCAACTTTTCAAGGGGAGGAATGTTTAAGACATAATGTTAAAAAAATTAATTACTCATTTGGGCCGGATTATTGTGCGATGTTAATTTGAACAACCGAATAACAGGCCAATTGGTGGACTGAAGCTGCTGTCAAATACCCACTCAAATAGACCTGTATTTCGTTAAAAATGGGGACGTTCAAGTATCGAGTTTAATTTAATTTTGGTGGGGGCAGTACCCCCATATATTTGGCTTAATACAAGCTAAGACTTAAAACTATGACGCTTAAAACTATGACACTTAAAACTAGGACATGGAAAACCTTAAAACTAAGACTTAAAGATAGGGGGAATGGTGGAGGAGATGGAGTTTGAGGTGGGCAGTGCTGCGGTTGAAATCGAAAACAGAATCGTTAGAATTAACCTTTCGCAGCATACGGGAGATTGGTTCATTGGAGCCATATAAGGTATGATGGGTTGGTAGGTAAAAGAGACGTGGGCAACGTAAATTACGGGGGTTTGTGTTAAAGAAAATAGAGTTATAGAGAGACGCACAATCAACGGAGCCAGAGAGAAGTCGATAAATGAAAAGAATGTCTGCAGCGTCCCTGCGTTCCTCAAGGGTATTCAGGTTAATGAGATTGAGCCGGTCTATGTATGGTGGCAAAATGAAAGGATCGTCCCAAGGCAGACCTCGAAGAGCAAATCGAAGAAAGCGGCGTTGGACATTCTCAATTCTATGCTTATGAACTTGATGAAAGGGAGCCCACGCTTGACTAGCGTACTCAAGGAGGGGGCGAACAAAGGTGATATAGAGGGATCTGGTCACGTACGGGTTCGAGAATTCTTTAGACCATCGCTTAACAAAGCCGAGTGATGAGTTGGCCTTTAAGATAATATCCTCAATATGCGAACGAAAATTTAGCTCCCTATCGTACAATATGCCAAGGTCACGCAGAGATTGAACTAGAGAAATTGGGTGACCGTGGAGAAGGTAGAGTCGGCGAGGGGACATGTTGCGCTTTCGCGATAGGGTAATGGATTGGCATTTGGGGATGTTAAGTTCTAAGCAATTTTTAAGGCACCAGGTCGAAAAACGATCAAGGTCTAGTTGAAGGAGACAGGAGTCTTGAGGTGAAGAGATGATTTTGAAGAATTTAGTATCATCTGCGTAGAGAGAGAGAGACGAGTGTTTAATGACCTTCTCAAGATCATTTACCGTAAGGATAAAGAGAAGGGGACCTAAATGGCTGCCTTGAGGGACACCAGATATTGCTAAGAAGGAGGACGAAAGTACGGACCTAAAGCGGACGCTATAATAGCGGTTAGCAAGGTAGGATGATATCCATTTTATCAATATAGGTTCAAAGCCAAGGGCTGACAGTTTGAAGAGGATCAGTTGATGCGATATCTTATCAAAGGCCTTACTGAAGTCAGTTGCAATAACGTCGACTTCGTTGCCACTCTCTAAGGCTGATAGGGCAAAGGATACAAATTCTACGAGATTTGTTGTTGTTGATCTGCCTTTCAGGAAGCCATGTTGGTGGGGGGAAATAAGAGACTTGCACCGAAAGCTTAAGACTTCGTATAAAATACTTTCAAAAAGTTTTGGTATATGAGAGAGTTTAGCAATTGGGCGGTAATTAGTAACTTCATTTTTTGACCCTTTTTTGTGTATCGGAGTAATGAACGAAGTCTTCCAAATCTGGGGAAATTCTCCTTTTAGAAGAGATAGACGAAAGAGATTGGAAAGGGGGAGCGAGAGATTGGAAGAACACTTCTTAAGAAAAATGGCTGGAAGACCATCTGGACCGGGTGAGAACTCATCATTGAGCTTTTGTAACTTATTTACAATAAGTGAAGGGTCAACAGTTTGTGAGAGAAAGGGGCCGATAGAGAACTTAGGTAGGTAGCTAAAGTAAGAGGAGTCAGGTTCGAAGGAGTTATCGGCAAAAGATTGCTTAAAAAAAGTGGCGAAGAAGTTGGCAATGGTATGTGGGTCGGTGGATGATACATTTTCGTAAGAGAGCGAAGGAGGGTAGCCGTCGGATTTTTTTTTATAGTTTACGAATTGGAAAAAGGACTTAGGGTCGTTTATTAGATTGGTATGTGCATCATTTAGATAGCGTTGGTAGAGAGAGTTATAAAGCTGGGTAAAATTAAGGTAAGTACCGAGATAGTTGGTATAGTCAGAAGAAGAACCGGTGCGAAGAAAAACTGTCCATAACTTGTTTCTTTTGTTTCGTAAGGAACGGAGTCTCCTATTATACCACGGGGGCGATGTGGATGAAGTTTTATGGCGAGAAATGGGGACATAGAGAGATATAGCGGTAAATAATTCTCTGTAAAACATGGAAAGAGCATCGTTTAAGGAAAGGTTGGAAAAGTCGAAAGAGCACCTACTGAGATAGGTATTAATTTTTTGAAAGTTAGCTTTGTGAAAGTCGTAAGAGGAGACGACGGCGGAAGAACTGGACTGAAGTGGAGAGTTGTGGAAATATGAAAGAAGAAGAGGGGGATGAAAGTTATCAATATTAGATAGAGAAAGGGGACAAGGTGAGACAGAGGAGTTGATGGGATCAGTTGTGAAGATTAGGTCTAATTGCCTACCCATGTAGTTTGAGACCCCGCTAACTTGGCATAGACTAGAGTCAGTCAGGCTATCTATGAAGAGACATTCCTTGGTTGATTTGGCATTTGAAGCTATAAAGAAGGACTCATCTTCTGATGGAGTCCAGTGCAGCTGAGGCAGATTAAAGTCGCCGAAAATCAGGATATCGTCAAGCGAGTCAGATGCGTCGATTATTAAGTCTATTGTACTAATGGCAAGTTGGTAGGATTCGATAGGTTGGGCTGGTAGAATATAGAAACACATAACGTACAGGGACTTATGGGGGAGAGTTATTTTTATTGAAACAAAGTCTAGTTTTGAAGATGAGGAAATAGCAAGAGGAGATGCGTCAAGACTATTGTGAGTGGCCAGTAGAACGCCTCGACAAGGAGAGTCATCTACTGGGCGGTTAAGATCATCGTCTCGAAAGACATTGAAAGAAGGGGGAAATAACTCTTGGTTTTTTATGTTCGGTATTAGGTTGGTTTCAGTTAGGGCATATATATCGAATGGAAGAGCGTGAGATTGGCGCAAAACAGCACTGGTTTTGGAGCGCAGCCCTCTTACATTCTGGTAATAAAAGGTAAGAGGAATTTCGTTCGGAGATGAGGGGTGAGTCAATGGCGGTAGAGGCACCTTAGGGACGAAAAAATGTGTTGTGGTCTACGCGGCTCCGTTGGAGGTGTGATATTCTTTTGGAGTGAACAAAGTTTCCAAATGCCGTAAGGTCTTCCACTACTTTTTGTGGCGATATATTAAAAGACTCGTGGAACTTGGTGTAGATGTTCCTTAGACTGGTAAGGTCGGTAGGGAGACCTTCCTGCTGGATTGAAACCATGACGCTAGTTTTTGTCTTACCCTCGTAGCAAACCGAGTCAGATTTGTCATGAAGATATGCAAGAAAGAGACGAGTATTCTCGTAAGTCTTTTTTTCTCTAAGCCTAGAGAGCGCATATCGACATTCTGTGGAATCGAGGGTTTGCTGGGTTAGTTTAACAAGGGGTGGCAAAAGGGGATCGAGAAATGGGATAGTAGTGGTGGTCGTTGTAGGGGAAGGGATGGACGAAGAGGAAGGGGATAAAGAGGATTTGGCTGATGTATTGGATAAGTCATTAGATGTACTAGATGTGGGATTTATAAAATGGGAACTAATGAAATTTGGGTACTTAGCACCTGTTGTTAAGTCAAAACTCGGAAAAGAATTATTATTATTATTATTATTCGAGGGTGATATAGTAGATGGGGTAGAGGAGATGGTGTTGGATGCTGGAGTAAGTTTAAAAGAGACGCGGTTACGCGGGGCCTTAGATGGCTTAGAAATATTTAAAGAAGAAGAGGGTGGGTTGTTAGGGATATGGGTAGGAGGGGCGAAATTAGGAAAAAGTTTGGTTTTTAGGCTCCAATTCGGGTCAGGTTTAGGACGGGAATTGGGAACAGGTTTTGGTATCTTATTACTAGTTTTATTATTATTATTGGAGGGGACAGATTTTGATGACTTATTACTAGGAGCGTTGGAAGGCACGGATTTTGATGATTTATTACTATGAGCGTTGGAGGGCTTTTCCGTCCACTTGCATATACTCATCTTCCCGAGGTTAAGAATATCACCAGCAGACCTTAGGAATAACCATTCATACTTAGTGGGGAGGTCTAATTTAAATTTGCGGTTACCTTTATGGTTAAACATTTTGCATTGGCTGATAGTGATGCCAAATCTTTTAGTGAAAAATGTCTTAATCCAAGTGATATCTGCATATTGGGGGGCGCCTTTGATGAAGAGAGTGGTGAGGTTTTCAGACTCCAGTTTATCGAGTCTGTCTTGCCAATCGGAGGGTGTCCACGTAGTACCTCATTCTAATATTCTCATCAATATCGCCCATAACTACACGAAAAGCAGCAACATCGTTACTAATATCATTGATTTTGCTTATTAAATCCAACAATAGTGGATCGACGGGTTGATGAGGTGGAGCAGTTGGCTTTGATGGGCTTTGTAAGTACGTATCCAGGTAAGAGCGAAAGGAGTAGAGATGATCATCGATCGTTATTAAATGCGGGTTCAGAATTGCATTAATATCCGATTTAATGTCACTTTTTATGTTCAAAAATTTGGAATTAAATTCAGCCGGCGATTTTTTTGTTAATTCACTAAGACTTGCCAGCTGTTTGTCTATATTTTTGAACTTCGTTTTACAGAAGGTGGTGGAAAGATCTATGCTGGTAGATATTTCTTCTACACACTTGAAAAGATCGTCAAATTTTGCAAGTTGGGTCACGATATGCTTGTGAAGCATTTTACACTCGGAGGAATTGGCGTTAAGGGTGTCACTAACACATTTTATCGCGAGCATTACATGCGAAAGGGAGATGCCCTTGCACTCATCGCAGAAAAAAAGGAAATTGTTATTATAGTCACTTAGGTATGTAGTGGAGCGCTTGCTTAACCCGGTGCAGAGAGCATGAAACGATTTACCGCATAGACCATTACATTTCACCCAGTCAGCACTAAGGTCTTGCGATGATAGCACACAAACAGAATTGCCACACTGCTTTGACATATTAAAACGAGAGGTGGGTCAGTTCTTTTAAGTAGGTGAAGGCAATGACCAAGAAATAGGTGTTCAGGGAAAAATTGCAAGTAAGCAAATAAATTAAATTGGAATTAAATAAACTCGCGCAGCGGGAGCAGAAGAAAAACACGTCCGAACGGTTGGAGGTACGAAAACGAAGGGACGTTCCCGACCAATCTAGTTTTTGCGTTAAAGTTACATCTCATCCAGACCAATCTGGTCGACTTAAGATAACTAGATTCTTGAATGTGGCCAATGCTTGCAATAGGTGTATCCTTTTTGGTTAAACATCAAAACAACTTGTAGGGAAATAATGGGGACGTTCAAAAACCCTGATCATGTAAAATGTCAACTAGATATCTTTTGACTATGTATCTATACGAAGGCGTTCACTAATCAACAATAGTTTTTGTATTTTCGCGGTCTGTTTTGAATTTTGACACTTTTAAATGTCATCTGAGTATGCAGTATGCAGGGTTTTCTTGACTAGATTTGTCGGCTACCCCTCCATAAACGCAAACTGAAAAAAAAAACTATCAACGTGAAAATCTGGGCCAATCAAAACCGAAATACATCAAGTCAGTCAGCTGTTACACTTACTTAACTAGTAATACGAACATCCCCAATAGCACAGTCACGCTCAAAATCCTAGTTTACTAACAGCCCTATTATGGCTATCAAATATATACTATTTGATACTTGATAACATCTATCAATTCATCGATAATTTGGTATTATGCGTATCAATTGATAATTTTTACCCCATTGTGAATGCTAATCAAAATATCATTGAGAATGGGTTCTGTTTTGAAGTTTGACGTTTCTAATTTGTATTTGGTTTTTGTTTTCTGGCTCAAAAAATAACTCTACCGACGACATTTCGGTCTAAAGTGTTTTTTTTTTTTAACAATAAAAACAATGAAATAAATTTTATGATTTTATGTTAATAAAAATCTTTAACCGCCCGAATATTTGATGCGTATCAACAAGAAATTTGTGGTTGGTAGACAATTTGATAAATATCAATTTTTTTGACAACCGTAATACCAAGTTTATCGATAAAACTATTCACAATTGATCTTAAATCTAAAACAATTCACAATTCATCAAAAACGTTGATAGGTTTCTAACCATAATACCGATTCATTCATTTTGTTGATATGTCTGTGGCCACAAACCATAACCGCTAAAGTCGACTTTAGACGAAATTGAGATTTTGATGCCATTAGATTCAGCGTACTCTAATCTATTTTGTAAAATTTTTTCAGCTTTATATCTTTAAAAAAGCGTCCGCAATTTCAAAAAAACCTAACAGCTTAAGTCACTAAAGTCAATAGAGTCACTTGGAATTTCACGCGTTTGTCAAAAACTTTAAACTGCTCTCCTGAAAAATGAGTAAAACAGACTTTAGCGGTTTTTCCTTGTGACCACAGATGTATCAATTATTATCAAATATAGCCATAATAGGGCTGTAGTAAGTCTGTAGTATGTCTGACGGGACATATTTTACCAATTGACGTTTATGGAGATTAAGCCGACAAAACTAGTCATGTACTTAGTTTACAATTGTATGCCTGGTTAGGTTAAAGTGACTTTAACGAACAGACTAGTTTTTGCTTCCAGGATAATCTAGTCCACATAAATCAAGTCGACTTGACAAAGCACAATCCCTATAAACTTGGCAGCTTTTGCAAATGCTTTTGCTAAACATTAGATTTCAAAAATGCCTTTTCTATGCTTGCACTTTATTGTAATCTTTTCAAGAATCTTCAAAGAAATCCAACAATACAAAATAACGGCGCCCCGAATTACAGGAACAGCCCCCCGTGAACGAGTAAAACTGTAGGTACCTATATCTAACACTGACATAGTTTCGTGACGTATTCCTCTGCTTATGCTTCTCTACAATTGGGTTTTTTTTGTCTCCATTGGCTTATGATTTTTTCAACTGACGTTATCGCGAACCACTCTTCATTCGTCAAATCGATTTGTAAATGTCAGTTTTGGTTGCCATCCAGTAATATTTGTAGATATGTGCATTGTGCAGTTTCCAAATAAGTTTTCTACTTGCAATTTATTACAGAAAAAAAAATACAAATAAAGCAATCCACTCATAAATACAGTAAGAATCGCAAAATTTCGATTTAATCGATTTAATTTCGGGTGTGAAAAACGTCAAACTGACATTTTAAAATACACGTACCTACATTGGGCTAAGCTGAATTACTTCCATGTAGTAATCAGGGATGGAAAATGCCATTTTCGATTTGTGCTGAAAACTGTTGTAAGATTGCACTGAAATGGAGCGAGTTGTATTCAAAAGTTTTTTTTCGTATACAGAATTGAATTCAAAATATTTTATTTTCTAAAACATAAATAAAAATAAATGTACAAACATTTAATGACTTCCTAGCAAAACTATACAAGCCTACAAAAAAAATTGTTTATATTTTTAATCTATGAGCTCTTAAGGCTTTATACTCTCAATCTGCTCATTCATCTTGAAAATATTGCTCTGAACTTGAAACTCAGAACAGGATGAGAAAGCCCAGCAAGTGTCGACTTGAAGTCGGCTTCGACGTTTGGACTTTATTAATGTCTGGCAAGAAAAAAATCCTTTCGACATTTGCTGATGAGTGAGGAATAGCGAGAACGGCTTGAGCAATTTTGTAAATATTTTCAAACATCAGCTCATTACACTCATTTTTAATTGAATTTACTTCACCTCAAAATTCTGAAATGAAATAATATTCAAATTGCTGAATTATTTAGCAGTCGACAAGCGCTCTATATTCATTGTTAATTTGTTGAATATTCTTTTTTTCATAAGGAAAATATTCAAAAACTAAATTCAATATAGGAGTAGATTTTCCTGATACAACTGCTTCTGATGTAAAATACTTCAGCAAATTTACTATGGGATTTTGAATATTAATTTCCTTGTTTATGTCTTCGAAAATGATATAAACAAGGAAAGATGATGTCTTCATCATCTCGATTATTTTAATTGTTTTCCTAGGAAAAGCTTTACAAATTGCAAGAGAATTCGAAAGATACAGATGGATAAATTGTATCGAATTAAGGCAAATTGTATTTTTGTACTCGAGCAAACTCATTTGTATCGACTTTTCCATCCCTGGTAGTAATCGTAATGAGATAAAGTACGGTGCGCATTTGTTCGGCTCAGTAAATACTTCTTGGACACATTTTAAGTTCTGACCTAATAATTTAAAAACTCTATACTGCCTGGTTTTTAAGCCCACGATCGCTTAACCTATACTAACATTTTTCATTTGCTCTCGAAATGTTCTCAATCTCGATATATTGTGACAGTTGATAAAAAATAACTTTGAATGGCAACGCATCATGTAAACTCCATTTTGCACTATTCTCCTTGCCTTCATGACGTGCAAAGTGATCATGTCAACAATCGACCCGGAGATAATAGAATTTCATTGACCAAAGTTGCTGGCACTTTCAGTGCATAGTAGAATGTAGTGCAGTGAATTCGGAAGTCTGACTTTCAAGTCAGTGCCAAGAAATATGAAAAGTGACAGCCGTTGTAAGAAATTATTTTCTGAGATCATTTGTTATTAACACAGTCGTTATAAGCGCAATCGCTATAAACTGTTAAGATATTTAACGCAGATTGATCGTTTTGGTCAGACTTGACTAGAATTTTCAATTAACCAATGAGACAACTTTTGGCGCTTTGCAGCAAATCACGAAAATTCCAATCATGCCTCGGCAACAGCAAATAATCGTGATTCGATACTTAGTCATATTATTGGAACTGCAAGTACTTGTATGTTCTTAACATTTCAAAAAAGGTGTGCATTGTCGACTGACATGGATCGATTAAAAATTCCAAATTTGATTTACTGTGTCATCAGTAGTGAGTTGAACTGTAGCCAATCATCGTTTGATGCAAATTAATGCAAACGTGACGCCATTGAGTGACGCCTGCGTGATTTGATTTCTTTAGAACTGTGTGTCCAATGTGAGGACACACCTTTTAGCTGTCCGAATACAGCTACTCCATTTGTTGTCATCGGCCGTGTACACATTCATGCGCTACTACAATTTTACATACAGGTTCGATGTGATCGATGTAAACGGAGCTACTGTATGTCGGTCAAATTAAAATCAAAATTGCCTTGGCAACCTATTAATATGCTGGTTATTTTTTGTGGGTGATGATCAGGTAGGTAATTTTTTTTAATTTGTTTGAACTAAAGCTTACTGATCAGTGGATTTCGAATCAAAATAATACTATTTCATTCTACGTTTCGATGGGTTTTCCCAACTTCTTTAGGGGAATAATTCATTTTATTCAAATGATTGAAAACATTCCTACTATATTGCAAACTACCTGCCGTGACCTGTGACATCCGACTTCATCAAGATTATTTACAATGTCCATTGAATTCTGTAATCATTTAAGAGGTGCATGTTAACTAACGAGTAAGACTCGTTAGTGTTCCTGGGATAACAAGCATTTCGAATTTTCTGGGAATTAAGGATTTTTGTGATTTGTTTTTGTAATTCTGGAATTTTATCTGTCACTTATAGCCACTTCGCTCAAGGCTTACTTAGGTGGTAGTTTGATTTACGGGCTGGTCCTTGAAAAGGACAAATTAAAATAGTGCTCTTAAAACTTAGGAGGTTACTTTTTTAAAGACTTGAGCCAGCTGTCAATTATCCTCCCGTCGTCACGGTGCGTACCTACACAAACAAGTAAAAGTGTGGCCTGGCCGATGCTTTGATACCCTCCACTGCATACAAGTCATGCAACATTTTGGGCATGTGAGGTAGTACGTAATTACATTGAACAGGTATAGGTACAGGTCAACAAATAATAAAAATCAGCTTCTTAACTATGGCAAAGTGGCTTAATCGTCTTTGGGGTAGTACTAGAAATACTTGACCGACATAGCCCATTTTCCATACCAACCTGACGACGATAAAAAGTAGTCCTCTCACCAAATTTCATTCGCCTATGTCAACTCCTTTGGGCGCTATCGTGCTTTCAGACAGACAGACGGACATGGCTAAATCGATTCAGAATGTGATCCTGATTCAGAATATATACACTTTATGAGGTCTCCGGTGTCTCCTTCTTAACGTTACAAATTTAATGACAAAGTGAAGTGTGGAGGATATAAAAATGTACATACCTACCTGTTACTTGTCACTGCCGGTTTTCTGTACTTGACACATAAAATAAAAAATTCTACGTCATACGAATAATTTCTGGATGTGACATGCGACATGTACTTTGGTCTGCCCGTTGCATAATTTTTGCAACTGACGCATAAATATAAATATTTCTCAATCGTAACGCTATTCCAGTCTGTCGCATACGTAAAATATATTAAATTCAGAGTGAAAACAAAGTGAAACATTCTTCCCGTAAAAATTGCGAATGCATTGCGAACTATAATCTACAATCACATGATTAAGTATGTAAATACCTACCTACAATTGTATGGATAATACCTAGCTGGTGCGAAAATGTGCGATAAAAAACATATGTCGCTTCCTCAAATATATTATCGCTCGAAGAATGTAATGCGAAAAGCGAACAAAAAATAATAAGACATATATTTGCTGTCCCATGTTCGCTCCACGGTGATGCGATTTATTATTGTATGGATGTGGTATAAACTTTTAAGAAGGGCGAATGAATATGGAATGGGAAAGTATACTGAAAAACGCAGAAACAGTACCCGTACGGCCGCACTCGCAGTGGGTAACTTTAGCTGAAAATAGTGTTTCCGATTTGCATATCTACTCTACTATTTCCAGACTTGATGTTGGAGAGAAGGGTTTTTCGAATTGCGGATACATAACGATAATGGCGAAAACTAAACCGCGCTTATTTTACAACAACAATTGCTCTGTTATATTTCAGCAAATCCTGGGTGAGTTTTCTGTAGAGCAAAACGTTCAAGCGTTTTCGCATGTTCGAAAAATTTGCTTCTGTAACAAAGAGCACTTCGACTGCGTCTGCCGGTCTCTTTTGTGAGGTTATGATCTCACAATCCTCTTGCTGGGCCCCTCAATTTTTTTTCAAATTCGCCATTTTGTATTCCTATCGGTGTTATGTCAAAAAAGAATGAGTGTGACATGCAAAAACTCACAAAAACTACAAAAATAGATGCTGCCAACCGCGGCAACCGTGGGGAAATGTGAAAGAGTTCGGGAATTCCACATTTTTTTATTACTGAATGCCATTGGTTAGTTATTATAAATTGTTAAAAGGCGAATAATTTGATTTGGTTGTTTAGTAAAATTATCTTATATATATGTTTTATATACTAGAACATATTAGGACAAACATGGTTGTGTATTTACCTCTTTTCGATATCATTAAGATCGATTTATTGCGTGAATTTTTCTTTAATAACTGAAGAAAACTTGCTCAAAATGTTTTTGTTTTCATGCAACCATTCCGCATTGACAATTTTTCATAAATATTTTAAGCAAATGTACACTTATTCCTAAAAAAAATACTATCCACACGTAATTTCAAATTTAACGGACAACATTTTATGAACGCTGTCAGCAGCTTTGCCCACAGCGGAAGTGGCATATGCAAGGTGCGAGTGTGTTGGTGAGCCAGAATTTTTGAAGTTACGTGACATTTGTCAATACGAATTTCTATGTAACAATACTAACGCACTTAGCGTTTGCCACCCCATGAAAATATAGCTTGTAGGCAAGTAACGGGAAATCGGCCGAAGTTGGTGGTCTCAGTATTGTCTCTGGTTATGACGAGCTAGTGAGTTCTGGAAAATTATGTAACACAAATTGATAATACAAATAATATAAGATATTGGTGGTAGGTGCACGGAATCCGGCGGCATATTTCGTTAAAAGATGTAGATGAGATGTAACAGATATCCAAAAATGTACTTTCATTCCGTTAAATGCTGGACTGGATGAAGGTATATATTCGCGACGAACTATATTGCCATGCGAATCCCTTTTTCAATTTGGTTTAAATAAAAAAAAAAAAGATTTTAACGACAAATTAGTTGGAACTTCTCATAAAAAGAATATGACCCATTGAACACTTCTAATATTTTCCGATCCGACAGACTATTCCGAATCGAATACACTTTCGCATTCCACACAGTGCTACCCAAAGGCAACACTTTTAATTACTCACGATTCACGAATCACGACACGAAGCGAATGTAGCATGATATTCGCATCGCACTGCGACTAAGTCGCACCCAAGTTATACCTACACATTTCTGTTCAGTCGCACGAGAACCATTCGCAAAGCCAGTTCGCGCCTCTTTGTGTTTGGTGAATTGAGATTATTCGAGTCAAAAAGAAAAGAGAGGACAATTGTTTTTTTTCGTCAAATATTTTTCACACAAAATCTATTCGCATGCATAAAAGAATGGAGAACTTAATAGATGCCGTGAAGAAGCACCCATCACTGTGGGACATGGCATCGCAACAATACAAAGATCATACCCAACGAGCGTCTTCGTGGGCTGCGGTGGCAGAGGAATGCAATCTGAGTCAGGGTGAGTATCGAAAAAGAGGGTGACAAGGAAAGGAAATCATATCACGCATGCATGTGCTTGCTATTTTAGAGAGCGCCAAATCCAAGTGGAGGGGACTACGCGACACGTTCATCAAATACCTAAAGGCACAAAAACGCGCAGGCGAACAGGGACGCAAAAAGCAAAAGAAATACTGCTACGCTGAACGCATGGCGTTCATGAGGCCATTCATTGTAAACTCGAAGTAGGTTCTTTGTAAGCCCACTAAAAGGTAAAACTAAACGTTTTTGTTGCTCTTTTTCATAAAGGAACCGCGTTTGCGTGAAGAATCAGTTATTAAACCTCGTGGGAGTCGAAGAGGAAGACGATCTAAAAGAGGAAGAAATTTCTTCTCCAGCGGTCGTTTACGAGCGCGACGACGACATGGACGAACCGCCCGAAAAGCGTTTCCGACATAGCTCAGACAGTCGCAATGATTTCGTTGAGTTACTGTTGAGAAAACAAAATGCAGAAAACGATATGGATGCAACGGACTTGTTGTTGCTCAGCTATTCGAAAACTTTGAAAACGTTTTCGAAGAAAAGACAAATTTGGTTGAAAAGAAAACTGGCCGATGTATTTGCCGATGCCGAGCTCGACCAAGTAACGGAAGATGAAACTGAATATGTGACGCCTTGTTCAACATATCCCGCCGCATTGGTAGTGAGCGAAAGTAATACTAATCACGGAGGCATGCGAGATCATGTGGGCTGTAAAACTGAACTTAATTAAGTTAAACTTGAGATTTTGTGGGGCAGATACCTATAGACTGATATACAGCAGCTGTACTTCGAATATACGAAACAGATTGTTTATAAATAGACTGTAGTTAAGTTTAGTATAAGTTTTGTAGAAATAACTTAAGTTTAGTTAATAAAAAAAGAAAAATGGTGTACCAAACCAATTTGAAATCAATTCATAGTGCACGCTGGAAAATCCGCAAGAGATTCATCGGGACAATCCAGAACTATCTGCCGAATTATTGTGACAGATGACGAAATTCTCGACTTCGAACTTGAACTTGCTTGAATAACAAATTATATATCTGAAACATGTATGTACTTATTTGGGCGTAAATAACGCTAAAAACACTTGATTTTATCCCCGAACTTTTCACGTTCAAACAATGTTTCGATGTTGACCACTCTTTACGATTTGAAAAATCATTTTCATTTATGATGGCTTATGCGTTTTTATTGCAGAAAACTTGAACATTGGAAGATTTTTCTTAATTTGGGAAATTTATAAACAACATAAGCTCTAACAGGAAATAGGCACCTTTGTCTGCGTTCGAAATTTAAAAAAAGGCCACTGCGACAAATCGGTAAAAGGAAAATTATCCTAACCTTCCATTGCAAATCATCATTTGGAACTAAGTATTACTTTATGTTCCAAATGAACTAACAAACTCCAAAATGCCTTAAGAAAACTTCAGAAAATAAATATTTTATGCAACAAAAAACAAAGGAAAAATGTTTTTAACAAAAGTAGTTTTTTCAGTTAACTTACTTATGGCGTTTTCGATTGAAGAAAAGAATTGCCCTTTCTATGAAAAGAGCAAATCTAGAAGTGCTCTTTCGATGTATTCTATGTTTCATTGAAAACAAAAAGTGCACTTCCAGGTCAATTCTTAACACGACAGAAGTGTCCGGAATATTTTTAGAGAATTGCCCTGAACTCACCAACACATACTAAAAAAATGTCAGATTGAAGCGCTTGTTGTGTTATTAGAAACTAATTTTTCGCTATGTGATCCGAAAATATACAATTATGCGTGCAAAATGCTAACTGAAATTGATATAAATGTATATTGAGTATTGACGGCCTATTAAAACATTCATATTTACTGTAGAAAACAAAAAAAGTTGCAACAGAAAACCAAATCTCACATATTATATTATGGTGTCTAGCACTATTACAAAAGTGCTTCAACGAATTTCATTGAAAAGAGCAATTCTGAATTTCGGGGCAATTCTCTCGAATCTTCAATCGAAAACGCCATTAGTTTCTCGGTTAGTTTGGTGACGCTACAGTTCGGGGTGAACCTGAGCCTCAACCAACACTATAGATAGCGCAATCTTCGACGTCAGGTTGAAGACTCCCCCTCCTCCGCGCTGCAGCAACAGGCAATTTAGAGCCAAACTGGCACTTTCAGACATGTTTGGCATCTAGGCACTCATTGGCATTTAAAATCTATAAATTTGGTACTCATAAATTAAAAAAAAAAACAATTAAACCTCCCGAAAAAAAATTCAAACATAATTCATTATTTTCATTCATTCATTCTGTTTTATATATTGTAGTAGATTGCTTGGTACAATTCTCCACTCTCTTTTCGTACATATTTATTGTTCGGGACATTATTTGCTTGCGAAAATTTAACATTTGTACTGCGGTTTTACCAGCTTTTATAAGATTTGTTAACGTTCATGATTTTGCGCCATCGATTGGCAAGTCTTATTCTCTTTCGCTTGACTTCTGCTGTGTTGTCATTATCAGAGTTCATAGCGGAGCCGAGGTAGGAAAACTGCGATTCTAATAGTAATCATTTTAAGTGTCCAGGGCTCTAATCGCGTTATTTGTCGTTGAAACTATTGAACAAAACGACATGTAAATGTATGTATGTTTATTATTCTTTATTGTCATTGATGGATATGAAGTTTGTTGGTGGAAAGGAGTGGAGCAATATGCAAAAGTGATGACATTGTGCTTTTTAAAATATGTATATATAATTCTAAAACAATAACTGTCAACAAAGGATTACGAAATCAAGCTATTTTATGATTGTAAAATCAAATAAATGAAATTTACCTGAAATTAAAAAAAAAGAAAGGAAACGCAACCACCATCCTTATGCCCAGTGATTAGAAGATTACAAGATATATCTTTTTTTTCAAGATTTTTGAGCTCCAAAATATGTACAAGACTTTTTACCTCAAATTGATCAAATTTCAAGATATTTGATATCAAGAACTTTTTAAATCTAACAAATTAAAAGAACCTTCTCTATTAGTTCCATTATTATCATTAATTATGTATAATGTCAGTCGAACAGAGCCCATGCACAATTTCTTTTTTCACTTAAGTTTGCATCAACTCTAAAGAAACATGAATTTTGACGAATTTGATAAAGTAACTGATGAAACGTGTTTAAGGAGTAAAAACAGCTAATGGAAACTTCGCATATCCAGTCTTAAAAGATTTCATGTTCAATATTTTATCTCTTCCACATTCCTCCGCAAATATTGAAATAATATTTTCTGGTGTAAATTTAAATAAAACAAAAATTCGTAATTGTTTGAGTAGGTATTGAAACAGTTGTTAATATTTAAGTCATTACAAAGGATTTGTTGCGCTTTAATGAACAGAACTTCTATGATCTTGATATAAGCAATTAATTTCTAGAATGAGTTCTATTTCAACTTCGATAAAAGCAAGTCCCCTCCAAAGAGAACAAAGTTGGTGTCTTCCGTAAAATATTGTTATACTTCTCTTAAACCTAACTAAAACTGAAAAAAAAGTACACCAAAAACGATGAAACGATTGCAAAATAGTCATCGTTCAATCGAATTTAGGACTTTTTCTTATTTTATTGATTTTGGGTGATTAAAAAAAAATAGTCAAAATATATTATTTTCAAAATAGCTCAGTTGTTATTGAGACACCAGTTTCATTTCCGCTACATGCGAATCTTCATTAGCTACCCACTTTAAATCCACTGCCATCACAGCACATCACATTTGCTTCCCCATAATAAATAACTCAAGAAATAATTGAATTTAAAAGTGAAGTTTTGTAAATTGTGTTTGTACACCATCATCACGTTCACGACCTGCCTACATTTGGTGCATTTTAATGAGGTAAAACACCATGAGCTCCCATGATCCAAGAGTCTTTGACGACTCGAAGTGGCAAAGGTCTGTTGCGCTACGATTCCTATTTGGTTCCAAAACTATTAATTTAAACTAATAACCTACGTATCTATGTAGAAAAACTAAAATTCGTATTTACAAACAACAGATAAACAATAAGCCAGCTGTTCTTTTCCTGGTGTGCTCGTCTGGGACTGGTTATCCTAGATGGACCGTGTGCATGGAATTTTAAAATATTTCTCGTTTGTTTTTTTAACTGTTTGTTTTGTTTGCTGAAGGATAATACATTTTTAAGTACAAATAGTACTGATAAGACAACTTGTTAACCTGTTATATACAATATTCATTCAAATAGAATATAATAAATTTACGGTACAACACTTTTTCGGCTTTTAAATCATGACAAACTTGCTGGTCATAATCAATGCTGTCGAAATGGATACTATAGTATCATTTGGGTACTCTTGCAGAGCTCTGGATACTGTAATACCCGACACACTAAAATGATACCATTGTATTCACAATTTATTGCGCAAAATAGTTTTGTAGAAAATGTAATTTTACCACATCCCTATAACGAATAATTTGCACATCTCTAGGTCTGTCAAATAATTTAATTTCATAATTACCTATCTGTTCGCCCTTCCACCTGCTTCACTCTTTCAACCGTTTGCAGCAGTGGAACTGGGATAGCTATAGTAGCAATGCTAATAGAAAACAAATTCATAGTTCACGTTAACATATTTTGGATACTCTTTGCTTAGAAATGATACCCAAAAATGTAGACTTCGGATACCGATAAAATTTTGAAAACGACAGCACTGGTCATAACCACAAGTAGGTTTGTATTTACAAGAAAAATAAGTAAACAGTTGACGAAACAGATTTGTGATTTTTTTTATTTCTCAGGTGAATGGAAGGCTCCTACAACATTTGACGAATCTGAGCGGCTGAATCAAGAAACTTGATTTGAATCAAAAAAGTTTTACAAGTTTTCGAAAGAAGGCGTATTCTATAATCAGATGATGTTGTTTTTACGGAGCAGCTGAAGCTGAGACCCCTCACTCAGTAGTTCTGAGTCACTGCGCTCAGCATGGTTGTAGCCAGTGATGCCAACCCGAATCGAAGATCCAATGCCTAAACACAAATTATGCCTTTGTCAAAAAAATTATGCCTTTTTGGGGAAAAAGATAAATCGATAAAGCTTTTTCGCTCTATTTAATCCAAGAAGCTAACAGAGGACTTTGTTGACACTTTTTTGTATATAATTGTGTTTGACGTGGAGTAAGTCAAACTGAGAATTGGAAAATAAGCATGACGCACAATTACGAATTGTGAGTGAGTGAGTGGTGGCACTTTGATCAAACGACCAGATTTAAGAAATACAAAATTCATTTGTATGGATTGATTGTAAAACTCCTTCACAAAAATGTATTCCTTTTTTCGCAAAATTATTCCCCAATGGGTCGTATGAATAAAAACCAGCATTTGATTTGAGTAAAAGGTTTTAGCAAAGTAAAAGCCCTTAGCAAATGCTTTGAATCTGTATGAATAAAAACCTAGTTTGCTAAAGTAATTTCGAAAATTCGAACATACCATTTACTTCGCTGTACATGTTCTTGCCTTGCAATTTCTGTCAAACTTGACAAGTGACAACTGTCCGGTGGTTTGTTTATTTTGAATTTATTTTCAAATTTTGGGGGAAAATGATCAAACGCAATCTTAGCTCCAATTATACCTTCAACAAAAATGTTATTTGCCAAATCTCTTGGTGATGTTTGATTTCTTCTGTTTTTTGTTAGCATGAACGTTAACAACAAGAGGTAAAACAGGTAAAATGTGAAAACGTATCGCATCCATGTTTTGTTTGATTTTCCTGCACGAACAAAACCTAATTTAACTATTTATAAACAAAACATCGAAAATTCCCAATGCTTAGATTGTTATACGTAAAAAAGGTGCGTACAAAATATTTAGCAAAAGGTCTGAGTCAACTAAATAGCAGACTCCGAATTTGCATAGCATTTGCTTTGTCTGATAAGTTTTATTCATACCGATCTGAGTAAAAGGTCAGTGCCGCCGCTTTTCGAACATGTCAAAAGTTGGAACTAACTCAAATTGTTTATTCATACGAAGTGTAGCAAATGCTTCCATTTTGACATTTCTCTTGAGTAAAAGCAATTGCTACGTTTTATTCATACGACCCAATACCTCAATCATCGGAATTATGACCAAAAGGTATAACTATTGCCGAGGTGGCATCACTGGTTGTACCAAACAGGGTTTCACTCGTATACATTGTCATCGTCTGATTCTTTAGAAGGATCGGTAAAAAAGGGAATCCTCACCCGAAATGAGATATAATTATTCGTAAGTTATATATTATTGTAAGTCGATTTTGTTAATGCGCACAAGCTACCGGTAAAAGAAATATGTTAATTTTAGGTAATTCACAAATTTGAACTGGAAGCTGTATCAACATCTGATGAGTCAGTGGGAACCACCAATGTTAAAGTAAACATCTAAGAGGGCGCAAAGTGCCAGTCGATACAACAGGCCAATACGTGGCAGTTGATGTTTATATTGTATTTTACATCGGGCAACCCTTCAAAATAAAAAAAAAATGTTACGCTGTATTAATAATGATTTAAAGTGTTAAGCAAAGTCACAATGGGGAGATTTTTTTTTTATAAAATTTCATATTGTGACCTACGAAATAAAAATGATAATTTAATTATTAGTGGGTTGGTCACATTGTAATGGAATGAAACATTTAGTTGTTGTTACAAAACAAAGACAAAGGTACTAGTGATTATATTAAGTGTCCGTTAATTTTGATTGAGCTCAAAATGGGGAAGTTCTTCATATAAAATTAACCATTGTGACCTACAAAATATTAAGTATGAATGTAAAAATTGATTATTAGTAAGGCGCACTAAATAATTGCGCAACAACGTGGTAACCAGAGACAAATCATACTGAGACCACCAACTCCGACCGATTTCCCGCAAAAAAATATGAGCCACTTCCGCTGTGGGCAAAGTTGCTGGCAGTGTTCATAGAATTTTATTCGTTACGCGTGGATAGTATTTTTTTTAGGAATAAGTGTACATTTTAAATATTCATGAAAAATTTACAATGTAGATTAGTTGAGGAAAAATAAAAACATTTTGAGCAAATTGTCTTCATTATTTAAGAAAAATTTACACACGAAATCGAAGTTATTGATGTCCAAAAGCGGAAAATACAAAATCATGTTTGTCCTAATATGTTTCTAGTATATAAAACATCAACTTTAGATAGTTTTACTAACCAAACAAATCAAATTATTCGCCTTTTAACAATTTATAATAACTAACCAATGGCGTTCAGTAATAAAAAATTTGGTATTCCCGAACTCTTTCACATTTCCCCACGGTTGCCGAGGTTGGCAGCATTTATTTTTGCATTTTTTGTATGTTTTTGCATGTCACACGGATTCTTAATTGACATAACATAACACCGTAACACCGATAAAAAACAAAATGGCGAATTTTAAAAAAATTTAGGGGGCCAGCGGCAAGAGGATTGCGTGTTGGGAGTCTCAGTATGATTTGTCACTTTTGTGGTAACAAGTGTGGTTTCAAATTGATATTGGGTTGAGGAAGAAGCGGCAATTATATGTTTATTTGTAAGTGAGAGAAAATCCAAATACTTGTATAGGTATAGGTATATGCTGACACTCAATAGGTTCGTTCGTGTACTTTTAGCATAGAAAAATGAAAAACGTCAAATATGAAAAATCGAGAGTGAAATCTCTTAATTTCAAGAGAAGTACCTGATCGGTTTTCTTACAAAAAGTTTAAGAAATGTCTTTTTGACATTATCGTAAGATGCAGCATCTACAAAAGAAGCTGGAATTGAATGTTTTACAAGCTAAATACCTATTGAACTTAGCATTTTGAATGCGCTGATATGTTCTAGGAGAATATTCGATTACAACTTTTCCTCCGACATCGTTGAAGACGAAAATAAATAGAGTTTTACTTGTCAAACTTTTGAACTTTCACTTGGTTGTCAGTTTTCATTTTTCATTTTTCAGTAAGTCGAAATTCGGCGAGTAGAAAATTACGAACAAATTAAAAGAGGGGAAATGGATTTCCGTCTCATTTTGTTCAATTTTCTCAGTACGTGGTCGCATTTGCACAGTTTCTTAGCAAATTTTTAATAACTTTACGTTTGCAAAAAAGTACCCGAACGAACCTAATATAAAACATGGGCGAATAGGACAAAACGGCTTTAACTATTTGGACAATTATCAGTGGGACTTACCAGTAATCATTTTTAATCTACACTTAAAATACTTGTTTTAGTTTACAATGAATAATTTTCTATAAAAAAAATGCTTTTCTGAATTAGTAAAATATAATATTGGAGAATCTAATCAGCTCGTTCCATTAAGTATCCAAACAAGCAGAATGATGCATTTGAAGTTTATGATTCACAATGAATAGATAATTGCGAACAAACAGTGCATAAGGAAATGGTGGCCATCTCCCGTTTTATATTACAAATCCTTTAATTTTTTGCTCAGCCATAAACCCTATTTTCAGCGATGCCAAGAAGCAGAGTTAACAAGTGAGAATTTCAAATAAAATTTAATGAACATTCAGCGTCGACTTTGAATAAATTTTGTTGCGTTGTTTGGTTGTTTGGACCTTACATGTAGGTTAGTTACCAATACCAGATACCGGTTGCACTTATTCCTGTTACTTACCTGGTTTGGTTTTGTTTTGATTTCTTGTTACGTATACTCTGCTAAAAACATGTTCATTAAGATTTCATTCCTGTTGTATTTTTAATCCGATGTAGAGTGATTTTTGTTTTTAAGTGGAGTGGTTCCCGAAACGTCATACTCATTCAATGGAAATTTAGAGATAACGTTTTATTTTTTTATTCTGTGCGATGCGAAGTTGGACTGTTATTTTTGTTAATAGATTATAGTGAGCCGCATTTTCCGACAGTTTGCAGTTTGTACGACTAAAACGGTACAAGTGCAATTAGAGAAAGAACGAATGACACATAGTGCAGTTAGGAGGCCGAGAATTAAGGAAGTCTCTCTTGAATTGTTACGCGGAACGGTTTACCAAATCAAACAGTGATAATTTCCAGTCATAAATAGCGAACAGATCGAAAGGAATATTGAGTGAAATAAAGTCCAAACAATTTCTGAATTATTGTTTGTGAGTCACAAAAAAAAATGCAGCTACTGTACGTCGTGACTTGTTTGGCATGTATTGCGCCTGTATTTTCACAGAAACGGCCGCATAGAAATATGGGAGGCTACAAGAACGGTAAGACCTGTCATTAAGTTTTGGCTAAATTTAAAGGGCGATACTCATAATCATATTTAGTGTACACGATAGATCCTACGAACTCACAGTGGCGAAATTTTCCATATAAAACTACCCATTGTGACCTACAAAATAAAAATTTATTGTGAAGATTAAGATGATAACTGGTAAGGCCGAAAGACTCATTTAGAAATCAAAAAGTACTGGATGTTTGTCGGGGCCTGTCTACATTGGAGGGGAAAAGTCGGATGATTTGATGTTGCATGGGACCGGCATTTCTTGACTCCTTTTGACGATTGTGAATATGCCACTTGTGAAATAGGTAATCGACTGCTTTTATGAAATGAAGTGATGAGTTTTTTCATGAGTTTTTCAAGGCAATAGCGTCTGAATGAAACAAATTTTAGTAACATAAGTTCAAATTTTGATGGAACATGCAGCTAGTGTGAACTCCTTAAGGTCCAAGCTACTAAAATGGTCTACATTTGATCTGTGCCATATAGGGCATTGACAAACATGTCAAAATTAGGCATCGCACTGCTTCTTTCTCGTTAATGATCGGTTACTGCATAAAAAAAAGTTCTTCGTTCTATTTCATAGTTTTTTTTTTATCTGTCTGTGGTGAAGATTTTTAGTTGCGATTCATTTTTCGCGTATTTTCCCACACTAAAAATTGGAACTTTTTCAAAAACTTACGAAGCGATCATGGCGAAGGTCTTTTCCGAAGTTTCAATCAGCGCGAAATAAGCTATGAGTTGTTTGTGTATGCAAAAGACCTACTTTGGTAAACAAATTTCGCTCTTATTTGCATAGGTATCAATGAAATTGGTCCTTCAGACACTTGGTAGTTGTTTAAATACGTCATAGATACTTATGTATATACAAAATAAAAACCAAGCATATAGATAATTTTAGAATTACGAGTACATCAAACTATTGCTATTTTTATTATATAAACCTTGACCCTCTTTAGGCATAGCAGACCTTGTATTTCCAAGCAATCCTGCCGCACTCACATCAGGGACTATATCAATGAGAGTAGACACTCAAACGGCGACCCCATGCATAGATCGTAGCTTTGAGGATGGAATCTGCATACGTAAGTTTTTGAGTCTATCCGATCCCCTTAATCGAGTATCACTATCTGCGAATATAGGTCTGGAGAACTGTGAACCATTGAGATCCAAATTACTAAAGAACCCGTCCGATGCCCACTTTATCGAGGAGTTAAGGAAATCCAATGCCATCTGCAACAATGAGTACGCAGTGGTGTGCTGTGCATTGCCGGAAAAGCTTTCGCAGTTCCCTTTGTTCCCCGAGAATAGAAATGACATTCCACGGAAAGTGCCGTCAATAGAAGATGGTTGCGGGTACAGAAAAAAATCAGACCTCATCACCACCCAAGTCGTTGGCGGCATTACCAGCGAAATCGGTGCTTGGCCATGGATCGCGTTGATCGGATATGGTGATAGCAAATCTGCATCGCCGTTTAAGTGTGGGGGAGCATTGATTACAAGCCGGCATGTCCTCACTGCTGCGCACTGCATTCAAAGGAGTTTGTGAGGGAATATCATTTTTGTGAGAGAGCGGGAGCGAACTTAAGTTTTTAATTTCTTTCTTAAAGGACTTTCGTACGTCTGGGAGAGCATGATTTAAGCACAAATGCCGAAACGAACCACGTCGATGTGAGGGTTTCAAAGGTAAGTTTTTTTTTTTAAGATTTTATCAGTAGAAGGCTTTAAAAACGATTCCACTTATAGACTCTCAAGCACCCGAAGTATAATCCGAAGGACGGTCACAGCGATATTGCCATGCTGTATCTAGCTCAGAATGTTCGATTCTCACGTAAGCCCATAAAATTTGTTCAAAATAAATGTGAGTTTCTTAAAACTCCGTTTCAGCGCAAGTTACTCCAATCTGCTTGCCACTAACGCCAGACGTCAAAAAGAAGTCCTTTGTCAATGAGCGTCCGTTCGTTGCTGGTTGGGGTAGAACAACGGAAGGTGGAAAACCGGCCAATGTCCTGCAGGAGCTACGGATTCCAGTCTATAACAATTCAGTCTGCAGGGACTTGTATCGAAAACAAAACAAACTCATATCGCAGCAGCAATTTAATAATGCAGTCATATGCGCTGGTGATATAAGCGGTGGCATGGACACATGCCAAGGAGATTCCGGGGGTCCCCTCATGATATCTCAAGTGAGTTCAACCTTTCGGCTGGAGTGATAAAGAATTCAGATTTAACTTATTTCCTTGCAGGAGTTCGGGGACACAGAGCGGTTTCACTTAATTGGTGTTGTGTCTTATGGTATAGGTTGTGCAAGACCAGATACCCCTGGGGTTTACACAAGGGTCACTCATTTTATGGATTGGATCCAAAAAGCAGTTAAAAATCAAAATCTTTTGCAATAGAAGAAATACCTTGGTATACATTATATTTAGGCATGGAGGAATGTTTTATGCACAGGATTTTTGTTGGCCACTTTTAAAATGCAACTTTTATTAAAATACGACTAAAAGTACATTTTTGTCGACCTTTAAAATGTTTTTATTTTATTTTTTAAAATATTATTGCTGCTGATTATTAATTTATTAAATTATTCTATTTATAAAAGTCGTTTGCTAGTTCATGGAAATAAATGGTGAGAATGCTTAAGAGAAAATTATGTTTGCGGCGAAAATGGTAAATTTAGTCAGTCATAAACTTTTTTTGGAATTTAAGTTGCGATAAAATGTAGTCAAACCATAAAATTAGTACTAAATATCCTCATAGCTTCGGCCAAAAAAGGGGGATTGTCTGCTAGATGAATTTGTTCTTGGTTGAATTCATTTATTTGTGCCCATGTTACTCAAAGGGGCACACGCATACTTGAAAAAAAAACCAGCCTACACTTCCGGTTTTAGCCGGATGTAAGGTAGCCTGAGGTGGGTTATCATTTCGTTATCGAGTGTGGTCAGTGGTAGCGTGGTTTGGGGCCGCCCGGGGCAGACCCTTATGCCGCCCCTAGTAATTTTTCACAAACTCAAAAAAAAAAAAAACCATCGTCTAAGGTTTCAACCAGTTATACCTACACATATTATGTGTGTCAATAAACTTGGTAAAATTTCTCTTCAAAACTTTGTCAACTGTTGTTCGTACCATGTTCTTTCTAGCAAGTGAAGCAAAAATGAAGCCGCAAATTTAAAATTTTCCTATATTGGTTACTTTCCGATTTTCCAATCTCTAAGCGGATAAAAATGACTTACATCAGGATATCAAATAAACAACTGTAATTCCCATTAAACTTCCATTTTTTTTGTAGCTTTTGAAATTCTTTAATGTATTACATTAAATTATATTGCATTAAATTAGAAATTTTTAAATGAGTTTTAAGTATTTAAAAGGGAACTGGGTCGAACGTAAGTTTCTCGTTCATCAAAAGTTTTGGTGCTAATGAAGTGAGACTTGCTGATTGTGTAAAGTTGTTGGAATAATTTTTACAGTGCATATCAATATGGTTGAAAAAAAGGAGAGGCTAGTAATATTTGCTAAAAATAAGTTGTACGTAACTGTTATTGGATTTTCATTGGAAGCTTGGCATTGTTAAAAAACATAACAAAAAATAAATAAATAAATAGTTGGCGCAACAGGTCTGTAGGGACCCTAGGCCTAACTTCTCACAACCATTCGTTTGTGTGAGTTTTTCATTTTTGGGACGAATGGAAGGGATCTACAATTGTATGCCGGGTCCAAACGGCTAACTGAGAAGCTCCTTCATGACAGTTGTTATACTCTCGGATGTTTGTCAGACGTTCGCGAGAGGTGGCGCAGCGGAAAGAAACCATAAGTTGGAATTTGGGTTTTTGCGGGATTCGAACCTGGGACCCCTCGGTTAGTAGTCCAACACACTAACCACTAAGCCACTGCGCCAACAATTTGTTACTATTTCAAAAATATACCGATGATATTGGGTTTTAAAGTTTTATCGAAATTTTCGAGATTTTAGCACTTTTGAAAATTAATTCGGTGATTCGAATTGAAAATTAAGGACAAAAAAATTTTGACAACATCAATTTTGTATGTAATTTGGTTGAAATCGTTAAAGCCGTTTTCAAACAAATCAAACTGGTAAAAACATTTTATATGGGAAGTACCATTAATATTGAGGTAACCGTGCAAAAAAAAATCGGTCCCCAACTGTAAGCCCCCAAACTCCAAGTCCGAAGTTTGAATGAAATCCGGGTAGCCGTGTAGGATGTAGGCCTACAAGAACCTTTTTTATTTATTTACAGAAAACTACTTTAAAATTTTGTTTTCTTACTTTTCCTCACGGAAAAATCTGTTATTATTCTTTCAGTATCAATGGTCTCTATGATTTCCTGCTCTATAGCCATGATACCCAGATTAGATAGCCTTAGAGTGCTCATTGTGGCCTTAAATAATTTTTAATAAGCTTCAATTTTGAGAAGCTTATCTCACACACTAAACACACAACTTCTAGCAAGAAAAAAGTTGTTATAATTTGTGTGTGCTGTACAGGGTTGTCATTTCTGATAAAATACTAGGGCGCAGCGCTTATTGGATTTTGAACACAGGAATGTATACTTTGTAAATGAATTTCTAAATAAATTCGTTGGACTGAAAAAAGTATCAGTTTTGTAAATTTTATATATATTTAAAAATATTAACCGCTCCAAATTGCCGCCCCTAGCAAAGTGCCGCCCGTTGCCTGTGCCCCCCCTCGCTACGCCACTGATTGTGGTGGCTGTGTTTCAAATGATCATTTTCGTGGCACCAGGTTACAAATTGTTGCTTTAATTTTAAAGACATAAAAGCATATAAATAAATAGTTGTTCGATTTTCTTATTTCTTGGTATCAAGTGACACTAATTATGTACCTAGACACCATGCAATAAAAATCAGTTCTAAAAACCGCAAATTCATTAATTAAATTAGAAGCATTTCATAGAAAATACTTAAAACAAACATCCATCAGGTGATAGATACTCACCAAAAACACTACTCTCAGTCAGTGTCTTCAGCACTCTCTCTTTATTTTCCCCACGAAGCGTGGTCATTTTTCCCTTTTCGCTAGGCCTTAATTTCCTCAATTTTTTTATCAATAGATCTTACTTTTAAAAGAAAAATTTGTATTCTTCAGAAAGAAAAATCACATTAAATTAACCTTCAGTAAAAAGTCGCAGTTTTTTTTGCATTATAATGATTATTTTTTGGTACTAGACATTTTTGCTAAAAGACATAGTGAAATGAAGTTTGAATGTTTTCTTAGATTATTAATATTCCCACAATTTTGATGTTTTTTCTCCTACGCGCGAAAGGTAAACAAAAGATAAAGATACCACGATGTAGGAACACTGCTGAGCGTCAGTATTTTATTACACCTCCCGCCATTAAGAATTTAATTTGTTTGCTGCTTCACACGTATTCAGATTCACACAGTGGTCCCAGACTGTGAAGACTGTTTTCCCCTTTTTTTTATCAGCAAAGGCAATAATTGTCCCTAAATTCGAAAAAGTTAGAAAACGTTCGATTGGCTGTTTTTTTTCATCTTTAGTGTGAACATTTCTTTGTGAGTAAGCCTTGAAATTTATTTGTAATGGAAATGCGTTTAAATGTTACTTTTATGCAATTTAAGTTTCAAACAGCTTTTTGATTTTTTCCCCCTTTTTTAAGCTTTCCCCTCGTTTTTCCCCTTTTCATTAAAAAAGCCCCAAAATTGGCGCTTTGACCCTCAATCTGTGACTACTGGATTCACAGACATTGACGCTAATTCTGAGATTCGATCGAATCGAATATTCCTCGAATTTAAAACTTTCACTCGAATGAACTCCTCACATTCTAAGTTTCGAGTGAAAGGAATTCATTATCGAATGATTTCACTGGATGAACTAGAGATGAGCTTAGTCGTGATCTCGCAATCACAGGTAAAACTGTGACTGTGATTTACAAATCACTGTGAATTTAACCTGTGATTGTGATTTTTACTCGCGAACTCACTGTAGGTACTTCCATGCTATGATTTATGCATTTTCCAGGCAAATACATTGTGATCCTACCAATTTTTTATTAAATATATAACCATTTATTTTTAATAAATAGTAAACACCAACATAAATGCACTCGAAAATTCGCGAATAATACTCATTTGTTCCTTCAACCTCGCATTCAAATTACAAAATTCAAGAAGCAACAACAATCCAGCGCAGCATACGCAAAAAGAAGATTAAAAAATCAAAACAACCCCAATTAGGTACCTACCTTAGCAATAACAAAGATATATGCAACCAATGTATATAAATATATATTTACACAAAACACAATCACTCCAACTCCGACTCCGACTCTCCAGTTCATCATAATTCTTTTTTCAGTTTTGTTTTGCAAAATTAACTACCACTGCTCCCTTACCTGCTGCGCGAGTGGCTACTTTCTTATTGCTACTTTGAGTCGCAGTCTCGCTATTTCCCCATTTGCCTTGTGATTGTGATTCTTCTGTGTATGCCTTATTTCACTCTTTCGCTGTTTGCCCTGTGATTGCGATTTGTGTCGCGACTGTGCTACTGTGGGTGCTTTCCGTTTGTCGTGATTTTCCAACTGTGACTGCGATTGTGAACGAGTGCGAAAGGAAAGAGTGAAAAATCGCAGTCACGCTTTAATTGAAAGTCGCTCACAGGTAGTGATTGCGATTTTGCAATCCCTGTGATTAAATCACAGGTAGTGATTTTGTGCTCATCTCTAGGATGAACTTGATTTTCGAAATCAGCTGCTTAAAGTTTCAGCTGTCAGATTGTAAATTATTTGTTTTGCTTTTATAAATTAAATATGGCTTTATATGTGTGTTTGGAAGAGTAATCGGTAAAATTATATCGAAAAATACTGCGGGACAAATCGAATCCATTTAATCTGCCGGACGACATGTAAGTCCGGCAGATTATTATCTTATTATCCAGGGGGCGGATTCCGTATAACAATAATCGTCGGGACGATATCGTTTTTGAAACTTTGATGACCATAAGAAGTTACATTCTGCCCAAATATGTTTCACTATCTTCATTTTTCATTATATTTGTGGAAAATGAACCTCAAACTCGTAATTTTGGCAATAAGTTGCTACTTTTGGAGGTCTATCGTTTCGACTATAATTGTGACCTACAAAAGGTTCAAAAATATCAATACAGGCAATGCTTCTAATCAACTGATTTTCAGTGTTTTTTTTTTCCTTTTACACGTTATTTAACAACACCCATAACCCAACAGGATAATAATTAATTCCCGAGCTAACGGAGCAGAGAGCAGAATCATTTTTTGAGAGAATACTAAAATATATAATTATTTAGCTTAATTGACACACGACCTTGAGGTGGAAACAAAAATTGAATGCCTGTGGACAGGAGACAGGCCTTCGTTACCAGATAACGTTTCCCATAAATCTGCCATAGCAAACAACTGCAAAGAATACTTGTAAAAACGCAAATCCTGCGAACACATTTAATTCATTTTAATTAAAAAAAAGAAATCTATTTTAAGCCGTAGCAATTAAAATGAACAAAAATAATTTTAATTGCTAGAATGTTATTTTGGATAGCATTTTCGCATTAGTTTCGCTTGCATGTTTAGGATTGTACAATGTAAAACTAACAACTGATTTGGAACGACATTTGAGACTGACATGACCACGTGGCAAGTGTTAAAAAGTCACGAGAGGTGGGACGTTGAACCAAAATGAGTCGGTCTCTGGTTTTCAAATAACTTTTTGCAGATCTTGATATATAACAATACCTATATACCTACTTTGCAAAGCTGTTTTACGTCATTTTAAGAAGTTTGTTTTAAAAAAAATGCCAAACCAAAATAAAGAAATATGTAATTGGAGGAATTAATATCTTCAACGGCTTCCTCGTCATCTGAAGACTACGATCTAAGAATCACCAAAACTACTCCATTTGTATCTATACAGCAGGGGAAACATTTTTCAAGTCGATATCAATATTTGTGATTTTTCCAAAACCGAATGCAGTTTGAAGAGCTGATATTCCTGTCAAATAATGCACTACCGCATTTACAAAAGCAGATCAATATCGTTGCATGTTCCATGAGCCGTGTAAAATCCGCGATGCGAAAAAAAATCTGGTGGTCCCAATGGAAAACTACATTAGTGTGCCATAAGGGTTTTTCCGTTTTAGATTACTACCAAAATTGGTAGATTTTTCAAGCTTTAGTGAGTTGGTTAGGTATTCACAGTTTCCTTCAATTTGGTAGATTTTTTGTTTCAATTTAATACTCATTTACTCATGCAAGTGCGCCCCCTATATACGGAATGATTACCTTTTGTCTCTAGGTGAGCTAGTTACACTGCAACTCAATTCATTATTGGCATTACCAGTTCCACTGCATAGTTTTTTAAGCTAATTGCTTGGGACTCTAAGATAAATATTTCCATAGAAATTATTTTATTTCCCCAAGTTTTCTGTGACGATTGCATTCACAACATCAACACGACTTTACACTCCATGACTTCATATAGAATGATGCTCACTTAAGCTATAAAACAAATTCAATAAAAAGTGTTTAAGCAGTCTGAATGGAAGCGTTTGTTTGATCGGGTCAACAATTTATAAGTAAAGTGTAGCCTTGTTAATTAAAACAGTGCGTGTTTGAATTAAATAAACCTAACGGATGAATACGTACTCCATTTTGTGTACTTTTAATCAATGCAACTATTCCTATGATAGCCTGCTTTCGAAATAGCCTGTAAATGTTGGTCTTTAGGTTTAAGGGCCCCCTACTAATAGTCGATTTTAACCTTGACCTTAAATTTTATTGTTAGTTGATGCAACAAATCACCTGATTTTGTAAAATATTTACTAGGCACTAGAAACTATTACAAGTGATGCGTTTTAAGCATATTCCCTTTTAGCACATTTTTTCATAATTTCTACATAACATCCGGAAAAAGATAGTCTTGAAAGCCCTCCAAGAATAATAATCTTTTTTGCGTGGGACTGTGGTTTGAGTGGCGAAACAAGACGTGACTTTATAAATCAAAGTGCATTCAAAAGGATTTAAAGATTAATATAATATACGCGAAAATGAGGCTTCTATTGGCTTTGATTGGATTGGCGTGTGTTGCACCTGGAGTACCGCAACTGCTGCGAAGACATTTTCAAAGAGGTAAGCAAAAATTGATGCAAATTTTAACCACCGGAATAGAGCATTCAAATATTTTTATTATTATTATTATATACTTTATTAATAAGTTATAAATTACATTATTAATATAAAACAAACAGCACTAGCTACCAGGGCTTTCAGCTGGATTCCAGAGCATTAAAATACAAAATTCCTGAAATAGATAAACAGAATGCAGAGGAAAAAAAGAATGACTCCGCTTATGATTGCTCGAATTGTTCTGAAATGCATTTTTCCTATTGATGGTTGACACGAATGGTAGTGCATTCTGTTTCTAGTTTCAGTTTTGTTTTGTTGCGGTTTCCGATTCCTTGTACAAATTGCATGGTCTGTTTAAAACCAAATTTGGATTAGGAAACCTATACCGGAACATCTTCAAATCGATATTTGTTACGTTTGCTTACCCAACTCTAAATGGTGACTCAAAGTAATTTACCGATATTTGCAAAAGTCCATTAAGCTCAGTTATACATTTGAACTATGGTGATGCCATTTGCCCATACTCTTACCCGGGAAAGCAATAATTATCGCGTGAAGTTGCAATTCATTAGAGTCTTCTTCGTTTCGTAGCTTCGATTGAATTGTTCATATAGGTGCTTGATGACGACACTCTGAAGATACGAAAGGCACATGTTCTTGGCGTTCTTGACGGCGCGAATACGTTGAGTATTTCCAGTTTTTTTTTCCGAATAACTTGTGAATTCATGCATTTTTATTACTAAACTTAAAACCAGTAGCAATTGGAATCTATTTGATGTAACCGTGTAGCTAGCTCGTGCTTAATGATAATTGGTATTTTATTTGGACTGAAAGTTGCGATTCATTATACAAATCACTGCTACCTTGTTGTTTGTAGATAATCTTTTGAGCACAGTCTAAAAAGAGGTTATAGGCGCAGTAGCTTTGTATTTGTGTGTCTATCCTACTAGTGAATTTTAAAGTGGTTGAGATTCTTTCTTATTTGCTAATCTTTTCTTCGAGTACTCGTATTCATGCATTGAGACTGGCGGTTCCCCACATAGTTTGTAAACAAAGGTAGAAACTTTATGTTTGTAGTCATCAGTTCTTAGCTTGTAACGATTTAGATGTTCATTAAGATTTTCACTTAGATTGTAAGCACAAATCATGCCGATGTAGTTGCGAATTTTTTTATTAGAAGTGTGTGAGAAAAAAATGACACAATAGAATCAAGTGGATCTTGGAAGCATACCGCACTTTTAAGAGTCACTGATGGTGCTTATTGGATAATTCATTTATTACTTATTTTGCTATATAAGTTAACAATGTTAAAAAGTTCTGCTTTCGAAATTCTGCTTTGCAAAATTCCGTCTTCTCACACAAAAATTCAGCTTAACGAAATTCTGTTTTTTTTAATTCTGCTTTACAAAATTCTGATTTTCAAATTAAAAGCAATGAAATTCAGCTTTTTTTCAAACTAACAAATCTAAACGACGGGAAAAAAAAAATAGATATAAATAAAAACCAATTTAAAATTTATAACACGTTAAAAATTATTTACTTTTAGTTTTTATTGAAGATAAAATTAAAATTAAAAAGAAACAGGAAAAAATATATTGAAAAATATTAAATTTTTGAATAACAATAATAAATAATGTTTTATTGAAAAAAAATTAAAAAATAAGTCAAATTTATAAAAAATAAGAAGCAGTCAGAAATTACAAATTGTATTTATTGTAGTCTGATTTGTTTTTATAAATAAAACTTACTTACCAAATACCTACAATGAATTCCTAGTGTTTGAAAATTATTACTTTTTGAAATACCTAATCACTTTGAATATGATAAAATTGAAATACAGACTTTCTTTAATACGTCTCTTAGATCCAGATTTAAGAATTGGAGTTATTAAAGAATACTTCCAGCAATCAATAAATTCACTATCTAAATAATAGATACTAATCTAGCTTAAGAGACTTGTTGTAATAACGCATCATTACAGCAACATTCACAATGACGTTAGGCCTGAGTGAGAATCAGAACTTTTCTCCGTTTGCTGCAGCTGCGATCCGTTTCAAGAAACCCTAAAAAATGATCGCTCTACTAAGTCTTAGCAGTTTATAAATAGGTTACGTTAGAGGGGAAGTTTGCATTATATGCAATTTCACCCCGAACCCATTGATGCCCATTGTGGTTACCCTTTCATGGTACATGGTAGGACATGAAACTAACAAAACCATTCGGATCTGTTGATAAATCTTCTAAGATCTGATAGATTATAAATAATTTACAAAATTTTCTTTTGCCCATTTTATTAATCAACTGACAATACTATTTCCTTCACCATTGACAAAGTCGCTGTCGATGTTTTCTACGACTCTGTTGCCACTTGCAAAAAAAATTAGCTACCAAAATTTAAAAAAAAGTTACCAAGAGACGTTGATAAAACACCAAGAGAAATAGCATATGTACATTTGTACATATAATAGTCTTGAGCCAATGTAAAAATGCCTTATAACTATCCCAAGACTTTTCTCTGTTCGGCATGGCAGTGTAAAAACGTTCATTTTTTGCTTAGTCTTCAGAGAAACTAAAAGAAAAGTGTAGAGTTCCTAGCACTTTATTTTATTTATTTATTTATGATAGCACACATTTTTAAAACATAAAAAAAACATAAATCTTTTACAATATTCAATTAGGTACATTAGGTTTGTAGGAACTTAGTCAGTCTTTAAGCAATTAAACAACTTCAACAATGTTGTGCACAAAATAACCAGCTGCTACCATTTCCGAGCCTTTTTTCTTATAACAAACCTTTTACAAATTAGAGTTTTTATGCCTGCAAATAAATAATATGATTAACTAACCTATGCATATCTCGATGTAGTTATAAACAGAAACAAAAAAGAAGTTTCGAAGTTCACCATCTGTCAAAGGACGAAAATGAGTGCATTCAGTAATTTTTTGAACAAAACAGTTCATGTAAACGAACTGATATCGAGTTCGTATTTTTGGTGCTTCTGCTCAAAAATTTACCATAAAATGCAAAAAAATTACCAAAGTGGCAACCGTGGCAGCTTTTTTTAACTGTTTCGCGTCCGCGGGTGAATACAATAAATCAAGTCGGTCTAATGCATGTTATTATTCGTGTTTTTTTGAACACCTATCTCAGCAAAGTAAAATAAAGTAAACGAATCCGCAAAAAAATCGGTTCAAGTGACTTTGTGCTTGGGTGATATAAACTGGTATAAAATGTTGTGTGTCTCGACTTCAAGTTTGCAGTTTACAAGCTTTTTCCACCCACATCACCAGAAAGGTTGCAACAAAAGCTGCTGCTGTCAAGTCACTTCCACTTCGGAAAGATACGTGTTGTCGGAGAGCCATTTTAAAAAAGTTTTTTTTTTTTTGTTAAACTTAAGGTACTGATCACAAAAACCAACGTTTGGCAGTTTTCTGATGGTGCGTATGGGGTGAGCGAGACCCTAAAAGTGTCAAAAAAGAGACTCTGTCACATATTGACGTATTAAATATCATAGTGTATCACTGCCAGACGTTTCGGTCGGGTCCGAAAAGGTCCCAGACCTGCACAAAAATAGGGCAAATTTTTTGTATCTAATTATTAATTATGATCTCCCTGATTAATTATTTACAACTGCCAGATAAAAATCTTGGGTTAGGCCAACAGTTATAAAAAGTAAAAATCGGTAGGGTAGGTCGGGGCTAGTTGGACCACTTTTTTTTACGCTTCATAACTTCCAACCTGTTCATAATTAAGCTATGAAACTAAAGTCAGTAGAAATATTGAAACTTCGACTTTTTAATGGTATTTAAAAAAAAACTATTTATCTAATAGTCAAATAGTTATTTTGTCTCAAATACACCAAGTCCAAGTGGTCCAACTTACCCCACCAGCGGGGCAAGTTGGACCAGTGAGTGGGGTTAGTTGGACAGAATACACAAAATACACAAATGACTTAATTTCTTTCTAAAATTTATTCAAAATATAAACTTAGTAAAAAAAAACAGCATAAGCTTCAAAAAACATGGCTGGTATTGCTCTGCCAGACGCTGATACAGCTACGGTTAATGTTAACTTGGTGCCACGCTCACCGCTGAAGTAACTGATCCCATATTCTTTCTTCCCCTAGCCGCAACAGTTTTTCCGGGCTTGCAAACAGTATTTACGCCCGTTTCATCTATATTCTAAATGTTGGAAGCGTTAAACTTGTATCGATCCATGACCTCACTCAATTTGTGGTAAGTTTGACCCCTGGCGGTCCAACTTACCCCACACTGACTTTGTTAAACATTTTGTGTCATTAAGAAACAACTACAGAAAACACTTCAACTTTACACTCGAACAAATAAAAATAAATAACGGGATACATGAAAAATGTTTACCTTATTCTGATATTCGCACCGTTTCACAAAAAAAAAATAGAAAACGAGTAAATTTTTTTTTTACTTATCACCCTTAAAAATACAAATATGACGGCGTGCTTCTTTGAAGGTAAAAATGCAACTGTAACTGTTTTGGCACGTGGCAGTTAGTCAGCACGCTTCGGTTGTGTGTCATCGTGGTCATGAGGGACTTTTAGTTTCTGAGTTATTTGAGTGGCCCTACTTGCCCCGTGGCCCAACTAGCCCCGCCCTACCCTACCATCGATACCGATAAATTTTTCTGGTATGAAAATATGAGATTGTGTACTATTTATAACGTACTATATAATGTACTATAATGTAGCGGCAAACATTAAAAACGGATTATTATTGAATATGGAAGCATTTTTTTTTACAATGGGAGTTGGTCTATCTTCACCTGCTAATGCTTGGGGACAGTAAAAAAAATCTCAAAATGAAAACAAATTTAAAATTTAAGGACGCTATCGGGTCTGGTCTCGGTCTCGTTTGAAGGAGGACACTGAACACCTAACTCTACGAAACACTACGACAGCTAGGACTTGAAGGGCGAATGAACACAAGCACTTTTCGAAAAGAAAAGTTGTCAAAACTCAACTTCTTTTACATACTACTCATTTGAAAATGTGCTGTCGAAAATGCTAAACCCTTTGCTTTCCATTTCCAGATCAATCCTGTTACACTCCTGAAAATGAACTCGGTGAGTGCACTGCTTCAAGTAGTTGTCCCCATATTGTGAACCTGTTCAGGACGTCCCGACGAAGTATCGCCCGTCAATATTTGCGGTCCGCGCAGAGAAGCTGCAGAAGCTTCCGCCTCGGAAGAGATCCAGTGGTAATAATCAGTTTTACATTTCATCTGCTCTGTTGGCCTATTTGGGGGCTAAAATTTGTTTTGTTTCTTCCATTTGTATGTAGGTCTGTTGTGACGTCAATAGGGAGCTCACGACCTCAACGACTACAAACCTGTTTATACCATCCGAAACACCCACCCGCCCTGCATTAGATCTGGACGAAACAACAAAAACTTGGAATCCCCTCTTGCCAACCAATCCAAATACTTCCCCTCCTGTCGTTCTAGATACGACCACGACAGCTAGAAATGATTTTACTTCCACAAACCCACCCACGTCACGACCAGACGTTATAGACTTTGTTTTCCCTTCGAACCCCACAATCACTGCGAAACCGACAACCGAAGCCCCATCGGTGACAACAACCGCGCCGCCCTCAACTACAACCACAACTTCTACTCTACCGCTGACTTCTTCGCCGAGCACTTTCGAAGGTTCTGAATCGTGTAAAGGTCCTGATCTGCTCATTGGAGTCTGCATACGTAAGTTTGAGGTTCGCAATCCCTTTCAGCCTAACCATACCGTTGTCTCCAAATAGCAATGCAAAACTGTGAGCCATTGAAAGCCAGGTTGCTGAAGAATCCATCGGACGCTACCTTTATCGAAGAGCTGAAGATATCGAACAATATATGCAATAATATTGGGACTAGGGTGTGTTGTCCATTTGAAAACCAAGAACAGTTCAAACAAAAGCCAATCTTCCCTGAGAACCGCAGCGATATTCCCCGACAACCGCCCACCATGCAAGACGGCTGTGGTTACGTCAAGAGAGAGTTTAGAAAAATCGTTGGCGGCACGGCGAGTGCGATCGGTGCTTGGCCATGGATTGCGCTGATAGGGTATAATGACGCATTAACCGGATCGGATTTCAAGTGCGGCGGATCGTTGATCACAAGTCGGCATGTCCTGACTGCGGCGCATTGCATTCGATCGGATCTGTAAGTAGGACCTTAAAAAAACTATGAAATAGAACTGCTAAACTTGATTCACAGGACCTTTGTTCGCCTGGGAGAGCACGACTTAACTACAGACACTGAAGCGCAGCACGTCGATGTGCGGGTTTCAAGGGTACGCTGCACACCTTCATCGGAATGGGCCTGTTTATCCTTTTCCTTCATTTCAGATCCTCAAGCATCCAAAATACAATCAGTTTGATGGACACAGCGACATCGCGATGCTGTATCTGGCTGAGAATGTTCAATTTTCGCGTGAGTTCAAAGGAATCCCTTGAAATCCTTTCAATTTATCAAAACTATTTTGTTACAGCGAAAATAACGCCCATCTGCTTGCCACTTGCAAGGCAACTTCAGGAGAAGTCCTTGGTGGGTAGTCATCCGTTTGTTGCTGGCTGGGGCAGAACGCTGGAAGGAGGAAAACGCGCTGAGGTCCTGCAAGAGCTGCAGCTGCCCGTCTATGATAATTCCGTTTGCAAGGAGTTGTACAAGCAACAGAAGAAACTCATTTCACAGCAGCAATTCGACAATGCCGTCATATGCGCAGGTGAGCTAAAGGGCGGCAAAGACACTTGTCAAGGCGACTCTGGTGGACCGCTCATGATAACAGAGGTGAGAACTGCTTTTGGATGATTCTTTAAGTGCGTGGAACTTTATGATCTCCCATTTCGTCAGCCGTATGAGGATAATTTGCGCTTCCACTTGATCGGCGTTGTGTCGTACGGCATTGGCTGTGCCAGGCGAGACACTCCCGGAGTGTACACACGAGTTGCTGGTTTCATGGATTGGATCCAAAATGCTGTCGCCGATACGCCATAGATATTAAGGGTCTTGGGTCGCCCATAGCTGTAAGTTTTAAATTAAAGTTGCGCGTGTAGTTTTTTACTTTGAACAAGGCTATTTGTTGGAGAGAACATTCACAGTGGTATTTCAGGTGCAGGTCTATGAGAATGGCATAAGAGGCTCTTGGTTAGAAAACTGAACAAAATGGAGGTAAGTTACAAAAGGGGCCTAGAGCTGTAGGAGACGAGAAGAACTTTGACTTCTCACAGCGCACGAGATGCGTGCCACTTCCGCTTTGGCAAAGTTGCTGCCAGCGTTCATAGAATTTTATCCGTTTAATTTGAAATTGTTCGTTGCGTGTGAATAATATTTTTTTTTAGGAATAAGTGTACATTTGCCTAAGATATTCATGAAAAGTTAACAATGTTGATTAGTTGCGGAAAAATAAAAACATTTTGAGCAAATTTTCTTCAATATTTAAGAAATATTTACACACGAAATCGAAGTTAATGATATCCAAAAGCGGAAAATACACAACCATGTTTGTCCTAATATGTTTCTAGTATATAAAACATATATTTTAGATAGTTTTACTAACCAAACCAATCAAATTATTCGCCTTTTAACAATTAATAACCAATGTCGCGGTTGGCAGCATTTATTTTTGTATTTTTTGTATGTTTTTGCATGTCGCGCGGATTCTTAATTGACATAAAACCAATAGGAAAACAAAATGGCGAATTTGAAAAAAAATTGAGGGGGCCAGCGGCAAGAGGATTGTGAGTTGGGGGTCTCAGTATGGTTTGTCTATGCTATGTACTTTCTAGCAACTGAAGCCAAAATGAAGCCGCAAATTACAAATTTGCTTGCCTCAGGATATCAAATAATCAACGGTAATTCCCATTAAACTTTATTTTTTTTGGAAAATTTGTAATTTCATAGCTAAAATTTGTTTAAAAAGAAAATATTTTTAAATGAAAATGAGAAGAAATAAAATGCATCGGAAAAGTGCTACCATTGATAGATTTTATGGGCGTACTTAAAAGTTTTAAAATGAAGGAATTGCTTTATAACGAAATTGAAGGTATTAAAAAAGAGAACAAAAAGAGGACAAAAAAAGAGCCAAGCGAAAAACGAAAGTGTAAAATTGATCGCTGACAAAAAAGAGGACTTCTCTTTAAAAGAGATGTTGTGGAAACGGAAATGTAACTGTTATTGAAATTTCATTGGAAGTTTGGCATTATTACTATATTTCAAAAACAGATCGGGATTTGGGTAGTAATTTTTGAAAAATATGCTAGAAATTGATTTGTTCGAATTTTTTGAGGAAAACTAAGTACGGGATCTTATTTCGAATGCTGATTTCATCTTTAATATGTATTTTGATCAAAATCGTTAGAGCGGTTTTTGTAAAATTATGCACACGAAACAGCAGCTAATATTGCAATATTTAGTTTGGAAAATACAATTTCTTAACTATTTAGCTGAAAACTGAGTACAAGTTCGAAATCGAAAATGGGGTTTTCGAGATATGAGTTTGCATTTGGTTTAAAATTGTTATTGCCGTTTTTAGGTAAACTAAAGAAAACTAAATTTTTAGAAAATGCCTTTTACGATAATACAGAGAAAAACTGAGTCTGCCATTAAGCTAGAAATGACCTAGAAATTACCTTAGAAATTAATTTTTGTTACAATCGTATGAAGCGTTTTCGAGATTTGTCCAAATTTCAAAATCGTTACTCGATCTTTTAACTGAAAACTGAATATGCAGGCATGTTAACTTCACCCACTTAAGCTTGAATATAAATTTTGGTAAAAATCGTTAAAGCCGTTTTCGTAAAAATTAAACTGAGCTGAAACTGTAAGCCTCCAAACTCCAAAGTTTGAACGAAATCCAGGCAGCCGTTTAGGCCATAGGCCTACGGACATACGGACAGTCGGACAGAATTTTGCGATCCACTTCTTTGAGTTCCTCTATCATCGTAATGTCAGAATTGATTAACATCTCGAGTTCGAAATTTTGTAGGAATACAATATCTTTCTTCTACTACGTAATCGAGAAAGTTAAAAAGTTATTAGGTAGGTACATAATGCAGGTACATAAATAATTTTTATTTTTTTATTTACTAGAAACTTTTTTATTTATTTACAGAAAAATTCTTTAAAATTTGGTTTTCCTAGTTTTGCTCAGGGCTAAATCTCTTAATAATTTTTCAGTATCGATGGTCTCTATTATTTCCTGCTCTACAGTCATTATATCCAGATTAGATAGCCTTATAGTGCTCATTGTGGACCTTAAATAATTTTAAATAAGCTTAAATTTTGAGAAACTCCTCTCACACTCTATAGGTACACATAATTTCTAGTAGGAAACATTTTTTTATAATTTGTGTGTGCTGTAAAAAAATGTAGGGAGCAGCGCTCGTTGGATTTTGTTGTTAAACAACACAAGGAATGTAAACTTTGTAAATAAATTCGTTGGACTGAAAAAAGAATCCATTTGTAAATTTTATATATTTGAAAATTTTAACCGCTCCAAATTGGCGCCCGGGGCCACTAATCTTTACCAGCACAAATTGGAAATAATTAATAAGGACGGATATGAGCAGTCGCATTAGTTAAGACAAAACTCTTTCTTCAATTTTCAATCAAATACAGGCAACCCCACTGCGTCAGTCTAAAAATCAACGAAAATCGAATCACACCCAACGGAAAGTGATAGCCACATATCACGTCACGTCATTCGGCAATTGGAGATTTTTCAGAACCTCATAGAAGAAACCGCACTGGCCTCCTTCAAATAAATAACTCAAGAAATGCGTTGACTCTACGGCTAACCACAATACCATTTAAGAATGCTAATGAGGCCGCCATACCTTGCTCCCTCAATGAAGGCTTCAAAGAACTATTATATGCAGCAAGTTTAATTTGTTTATGGCAACACTGAACTTCACTTACGAAGCGATATTAAGTAATCAATTTAAATTACTCACCATTTAACGCCAACGCGCCATGTAATGAAGATCCGCCTCTTGGGTGCATTTTTAGTCTCAATCCTGTTTTAATAAAGATCAACCAAAGCAGATTTATGGCGCCAAAGAGCGCATTAGTCACTAGACTAATACTATACTCTGAATAACGCTAATGTAAAATTATTTGAAAATCTATGACACGTATAAGGGAGGCCAATGAGTCCCATTCCCATAGACGGAATTCGATCGAAGTTGATCTACATTTTTGGTGCTAAGTGGTGTGATGAATAATGCCAAATGCACATGCTTAGCTGACACCAAAAGGGGCACGTAAAATTCATTCTGCGCCTATGATCAGCATAATTTTTATTTTAGTCCAAAGATAAAATTTATTGAGAGATCTGACATTTATTTCAATCCTCCAGGCTACATTTTTTACGATTTCACAATGGCGACATTTTCAGGACAAAATTATCCATCGCGATCTACAAATTATGTAGACCGAAGGTTAAAAATGATTAATAGCAACGTCCATTGAATGGATCGGGATGGAATGATTCCAGCATTTAAGTGTTGTCACCTCACGAATTTAGAAATGTTGTGACTGAATGCGTTCTCCTAGACGAATAAGTGTCAGGTAGAAAAGGGTTAAAAGGGTTAAGGCAGAAATAGTAGTTCTCCGCAAAATGAGATTGAAGATTAAACATTTTTTTGTAAATCCAGATATTCTTTTTGCGAAAAATGAATGATGCAAAACAATCATCAAAACACTCGTCTGTATTAAGATTATAGGCTGTTGACCAACAAATAAGTGCTTACCAGATTTTCTGATTACTAATCTCCTTCGAGCCATTTGTCTCTTTGTTACCTGTTAAAATTAAGTTTTTTCTAAGGACTTAAGTCGAGAAAACAAATTTTTGTATACATTTAATAATCAGTTTAATTCATTAAGCAAATTTAAAAACACTAAATTAATTCAAATAAATAATAAAGTAAAGTATTAGGTATCTTATACCATTTTTATAAGTATGGTCATTTTTAGGGCTTAGGATCAACTTAATTATTTCAAAATATAAAATTGGTATAAATACAAAGAACTTAAGTCAACCTACACCCTCAATACCAAACAATTTTAAAAACTTCCTGACTTATACCCTTTGTATAAAATAATTTCTATAGGAATATGTTACGCTAGAGTTATGCCGTAGGACCAAACGAAAGAGAAGAAAAAAATTTACTTAAATCCAACTATTATCCAAAAGCGAGATTTTTCGACTTAACCCCTACTACCTGACACCAGGGAATTTATGTAGGTTCACGGTGTTAATTTTTATGTTTGACAAACATGAGACCGAACGCAAGGGCATCTATAACTAAAAGAACTTTATTGTCGCAAGATTTCTACGTATAAGTTAATGCAACGAAGTAATTTTTCGCACCGATTCTATACCAACAATAACCAGCCCATAGCACCTTACACTCACCCCAGCGCTTTCATTCACTTGTCAGCACATCCGTTTCAACTGCAACAACCAGCCTACAGCAAAGCGCTGTAGTCGCGCAGTTTCAACGCACTTTCAATATTTTTTATTATCAGCACTTTTTAAGTGACCTAGTTTAAGTTTATTTTTGTAATGTAAGGTAGAGATAGAATTAAAGAAAAAATAAAGTGGAGTTCATTTTCGATAACCGAACGGGAAGGTTCTTTCATTTAAATAAACTTTAGTACTATGAAAATAGTATACATGAAAAGGGTATACAATGCAAATTTTGTGTTTACAGTTTCTGTGTGCGATTTGCGATCCCAATAATCATTTCAAGTGTCCAGGCTTAATTTCTCGAACTCACAATGGCATAATTTTCCATAGAAAATTGCATATTGTGACCCAAAAAATTTTTTGGTGTATTTACATAGAAGGGTGATGCTAATAATCATTTTAATCCTCGTACTGAATATTTCGTTGTCATAATATGAAATTTTGTATGGAATATTCACTATTTTGAGTTCGAAAAATGTAGCCTAGACACTAAAAAAGATTATTAGTTTCGCAGATATGTTTCTATGTTTTTGTTTTTCTAAAGACACATTTTAACAATTCAGCAGGTTGGATACCGATTCTCCGCACTTTAACCCTTTGTTGACCAAGTCTATGAAACGTAGGAACGAATTTAGTTGATGTTAATTTAAACATTTTAAACAAAGTCTGTTTTTTTTTTTTTTTTGTACTTTAGTAAGGTCTCTTAAGGTTCTAAACAGCCTTCTATTTCGTAAAACAATTTGAGGTGTAATAAAGTGGGTGGATGGCAGTAGCTGAGTGATTCGTGTGTTGGACTACTAGGCGATGCACAGACAGAATAGAAAATCACCAATTGCAAAATTTTGAGTTGCAACTTACGAATTATATATTTCTCGCAAATCACAGCGAAGTGATTGATACAAAAAATTCGTAATTAGACATTGAAAACGGCGGAGAATACAAAATTCTGTTTGTTGAAATTTACTATTCGAAGTATCAATTCGAGCTCCTTTTATTTGTATCGATTTGAGAGATTTTTTGGCGCAATTTATTTCTCAAACACCACTTCATAATCTCAAATTGCAAAAAAATATTTGGTGATTTACCAACACTGAATGATGAATCAATAAAACTTTATAATAATTTAGAGAAATCGTAATGATTTCTGAATTTGATGAATGTATGTATGTGGTATAGACAGCTGGAATGTGGTATAGACAGCTGGAATCATGAAGCGAAATCTTCATTGTGCACGTTGCGCGTCGTTGCAGAGACAGGTAGTCGTTATTCAATCTTAAAGCAGTCGGGTTAAAGTCCATATCGTATGGATAGTGAGTGTCCTACTAATTATAAAGCATTCTGGAATATTATTTTGTAAGTACCTATTGAATAATTCCAAAAACGCCGAAGTATGCATATAGATCTGTATTTTTTCCAGAATGTACATCTCGCAATTAGGAAGGAAGTATAAATTGGAATGGATTCTAAATTATATAATCGAAAATAATTATTAAGGTTCGTATCAATGTCAAGTTCAACTAAATAAATATTTTGTTTGTATTTTAAATTTCATCAGAAACTGAAAAACCACCCCAGACAAATCACGTTGTTTCCGGACGATATGGCGCCGCATGATTTTCTTGGATGTTAGGAGGAATACGACCATAAATATTATGTATTAGAAAATAACCTTAATAATACAACTATGAATTCTTATTTGTTAATTACAAGATATAAGTTGTAAATTAAGAATAAAGTTTTCTTATTTCACGACCAAATATTCTCACTTGAATACGGTGATGCCTCAAATCACTACCCAAGAAACGCAAATTGCAAAATATGAATTGCAAATTGATAAAAAGAAGCTGCAATTTACGACTAAGAATTTGTTAATTGCAACTACTGAAGTAGTAAATCTACCCCTGTTAGTTCGCAAATCAATACTATTGAGTTGCCATGCAAGATTAAATGGTTGTAATTTGCTAAGAGAGGAAATCGTAATTCTCAACAGAAAAGTGGTAATTTACGAATTGTTTTTGCAATTTACAATGCATGTAATACGAAATTGATAACTAATTGTGTAAAATTGCGATCGGTTATGGCAATATGTATTTCTCGATTGATCGCATTATTGATAATGAAAAGTGTTGATTCACGACTTTTGAGGGTCAATATCTTCACTTCGCTCAATTTATAGAATTGCGAATAAAGTGTCGTGAATTAGTAAATCCTTAGCTTAGCTCTAAAACAAGACAAACTTTTCATGATTCTGCGCATATTTTTCTTTCGTATTTGTTCTTAAAATTCTTTCCGTGGGGTCTCAGATTCAACCCCCGACACAAAAACTAATAACACCACAAGGTTTTCTCTCTGCAACACTTCTAAGCGCCGAATATACCTTAAATTCGACATCAGGATCAGTCTCAACTCTAACTCAAGCTTGGGTACCAGCACACGTCGGTATTAGGGGTAACAAATTTGCAGACACAGCCCCCAAAGAAACTATTAAACACCCATTGACCGTAACTACTACCAGCTTATCAGAACAATCTTCAGAGCAACCGAAGGTAAAAAGACAGCCGAGGAGTGGGAAACCTGCTTTTATTCGAACTCACCACTATCTTCCTACTCGTATCCCCTACAATAAAACATTCAGCAGAGAAGATTGCATAACATTGTTGCGAATCAGGTTAGGAAAAACACTTTTCACAACAAGGCATCTGTACAATAGAAATACACGGGAGGAATGTCAACATTGTGGAAGGTTTCTTACAATTTGGCATATTATGGTTACCTGTCCAATTTCCAAGCGTGTTCATGACCCGCAACAAATAGAACAGTGACTTGCCGAAGTTTTTGAAGCCTGCAAATGTTACAACCCTTAAACTTATTAAAGAAGCCACATCTCGCCATCATAAATTTAACTACACATAATAATTATATAACAAAAGAAAAATGTATTATATTTCTTATTAAAACATGAAATATGACATGCCCAGATGTCTCCAACCAAATAGTTTATAAATTTATTTTTTGTAAACTATTTAAATACAGATAAATAAATAAAATAAATATATGAATATCCTCCTCCTCTCCCCAAAAGATCAGGCAATGATCTATTAGCTGTGTTTTATTATCAGCGTGATCTGATCCGGATCAGATCACGAAAATAAAACAAAACGGATCATTGAAAAGTTTAATTTTGGAATTGTGGCAACAGTTTCTTTCGAAAACAAAACAGATACTACAGGGTATTTCACACTTCATATTGCCACCAGCCACATTGCAAATATTCTTTTCAACGTGACGTCACACAAGGCAGATGTCATTTCACTTGCAAAGTCGGGGGTGTTACCATATTTGAATCAAATTTGCATCATTTTTCTTTTCAAATATATTTTTGTGAAACAAATTTAGTATTTTATGTTCAAATATGCAACACATGAAAAATATTTTGCTGCTAACGCTTGAGTTTATCTTGGCATATTAAGGTGTGTCCAAACCACCGAAACATTTCAGAAATGTTTCCGAAGCAAATCGGACAGATTTTATAAACATTTTTAAAAGATTTCTGAAATTTATTTATTAAATGTTTATGAAATGTTTCAACTTTATCCTGTTTTGGACTAGAACACAATAATGTGGTGGGATTATTAGCAGCGAGTAAAGTTTTAATTTTTGTAATTTTGGTCTCGGCAATCACACGACAAGCGATTTAATTCAAATAATCGTATTAAATGAATCACTTTCTCATTAGGTATTCAAAGCTTTTCTGGATATTTTTCTTTTATATAAAAAAATAATAATCAAGAAACAGTGCTCACTTTCAGCAGGGAAACTTGAAAAACCAAAATTATTTCCCATCACGATTGGGTAACTGTGAAACATTTCATAAATATTTTTTTGGTGTCCAGATCCAAACTTTCAAAACATTCCATAAAAATTGTTTTCTTTAATAACTGATTTAGAAATAAATATGGAACATGTTGGTAATTGTTTATCAAATGTTTTGCTGGTCTGGACATACCTTTATAGAACGAGAAAAAACAAAATAACTCGGAATACGGACAGGGACTTTATTCGAATGTGAAACAAATCAATTGATTTTTTATGTTCCATTTTTTAGTCTGGCAACGTGATTGTGTGGCTATCGTTTACAGGCATACCAACATTTAAAAATAAAACAAGCCACCTAGTGGGAAATAGTAGAAATAATTTTCAGATCAAGATTCGTGATCTCGATGAGAAGCAGGATCATGTGGTGTTGTTGTAAGTGCATGTAAATCGATGATCTATATGGATCATAGCTGATAATAAAAACAGCTATTATTACACCAAAGTATTTGATACAAATGAATAGTCCATTTATTCTTTCATCTTCCAACCTATTGATAGGATCTTTCCATCATTGAAAGACTTAAATTTTGTTATTCCATTTTTACAATATTTATTTTAAATTACTCTTTAAATTTGTAAAAACAAATAAAAAATTAAAACTTTTGTTTTTGGGGTTAGGTTGAAAAGAAAAGATACTATTATTTATATTCTACATTTACACGGTGGTTTTGACAATTTGTGGCCCTGGCTATGCCAAGTTTCGCTTCGGTCTTTCAAAGTTCATAGTGTAGTCAGGTTGGTCAACACAACTTTTACTCCGAAATTCATTCAGCATAATAAGAACTGCTTGTTTTCTGTTTGGTCAATTCTAGCCCGCTCAAATTTAGCCGTAATTTGACGGATTCTACGGTCTCTTTTGCTGTTCGTCCTAACTTATCTAATCTTCATCATCGCCATTGCCCCATCAAAGATTTGCCGCCTCAAAATAGCATCGCTCTTGATATCACAAAGTTCAGGTGCGCGAACGGAGCCCTGTGGAACACCAGCAGTAACACATTTTTTCATTGGTCTCCTTGTCGGTTTTGTTAAACAAAACCCTCTGGTGGATGTAATTTTCGATTATTCTTATAATACATGCAGAGATATTCATACGTCCAAACGCTTTTACTTCGGTAATAGCTTTGAGCTATTTAATGCAGAGCAATACACCTTCGTTCGCACCGAAATCGTTTTCCAACTGCAATGACCATGACCAAATAGCGCTAAGTGCAAATCGAATATAGGACCTCTAAAGTCACAATTTATATTAAGAAGGCAATATCATATTCAGTTTAAATCATCTGGCTTTCCTTCTGTTTCAATGTCTAACGACCGCCAGGCGTGCGTATTGCGTTATGATCTCATCGTTATCGCAGTAAAACACAAACCTTGTTATGGAATATTATAAAACTAGCTAAATTGTGAATCAATTTGCCGCCCATAGAACTGATATTTATTGTGGAGTGATTTTTGAATTCAACCCAGGAGGGGAGTCACATTCTCCGCGTTCTAGTGAAAGTTTTCCAATTCCATTTGTGTTATTATCAATCGCTGCACTAGAGATAAGCCAAATGCCTAATTATCAGCAATCAGCATCACGGTCATAAAAAATTGTAATCAAGCTTTCCGCCGTCACACACCGACCAAATGCTCGCGCCGCTGAGTCACGCTAAAACCCAATGTTTGCAAAATCAAATCACATAGTTGAATGCGGATGCGACAGATTTTAACAAGTCGTCATCGTCTGCACGCAATTTGGAATTTTTCCTTTTTTTTATGATTCTGTCCCAGAACCGCAACACTGTAGCGCAGCACCTGGGCCTTCTTGCCAATAAATAACTCAAGAAATGCGTGCACTTGAAATCATAACCCATTGGCCACAATACCATTTGAGAATCTTAATAAGGCAGACCTGCTACACCCTCTTGCCCGCTCAGCGAGTGTAAGTTGAGTCGGCTTGCGCAACGTTTTCCATTTGTTTACAAACACAGTCAACCCCATCAATCATCTAACCAACGAATAGAGTCATTAATATTGTAAATTGCTCACCACAACCAGCAGCGTTTTGAACGTCCGCCTTCAAGTGCAAAACCAGCCCTAACCCTGGCCGAACAACTTAATCGAGTGCAGTGCCATATGCGCGTTAGTCACTTACTAGATATGACAATTGCATGATTTGTATCAAAGAATCTGCAAAATTAGCCTTGTTGATTGTCAATGATTTCCGGGGAAGACAATGAGTCCCGTTGATGGAATTCGATCGCGAATACAACAACTTACCGGTGCTTAGTGGAGGTGAATAATGCCTAACGCATTTTTAGTCGAAAAGACGTTTAGTTTAGTCAACAAGCGTGGGGTGACCGAAGAGGGGCGTAGAACTGCCGCAAAAAGAGAGTGACATTGTGTAGAGGAAAGAAACAGGTATCTTCAAAATTCAATAAACCTTCAGATACAGCGCTACTACGCTACACCGACAAGCTTATTAAGTGGTCATTATTATTCGTACTTCGTGTTTAATTCATTACCAAACACTTTTGGACAGTGCGGTCTAGCGGACGCCCAAGGGGCTTTCTTTAATTTTTTTCCTCCATTTATATTCGTTTTGAATAGTGACTAGCGCAATAAACAGCAAAGAAGAGAAAACGCTTGAACGATAAAAACGACGATAATACGCCCATTTAGTACACAATTTAATGTAGGGGACTCAGATATATCGTGATATTTGTAGCAAGTGGCTTGAAACCTGTGGGCCCACTTAATTTTTCATAGATGACAATAGAGAATTTTGTATGTGAAGCCGCTGCTTAGCTACTTGACAATTTGATTTGGATTTTGCAATTCTAGCCTTTCGTTGAGGTGGTGCTCAATGTGGGTCAGATTCTGTAAGTCGAAACGATCAAACGTTTTCGTGCTCACGAATGATTTGCACTATGTTGCACAAGTAAATCTCTTCGTGCACACGAAAACGTTTTAACGTTTCGCCTTACAAAATGCCGACACAGGCTTTCGCATGTGACAATAAAATATTTAAATATTATTTTTTCTTATCAAAAAGCCAACCATTCAACGCTGCACAAAGCAAAACTGCAAGTACTCGTCTATGGTTTCTTTATATCATACATTTCGACCTCCGAGTCGGGAGCAATGTTGCCGCAGTTTTTTTTAGAATGTAACAAATTTTTTCAAAAAGTGTAACAAATGGAAAAAAAAATGTAACAAACTGAAAAAAAATTTGAATAATAAGAACATTGTTTTTCAACTCAGAAAAATCTAGATTTTAATTTCTATTTCACAAACTTTATTTACCACGAGATGTAAATAGAACATTGTCAACGGCGAGACAGAAAAATATTGTTGTATTTTCTCGTTCCCTCCCATTCCCATTCGCACTCGCAGTTTGACGTTTTGCACAACTTGTGCTCTGTGTAAACAAACAAATGCATTGACAGAAATTGGTAGAAGTTCTTTCGAAAGCAAAAAGTGCTGCCAGTGAAGCCTTTTTTACCATCCAGCTGGAAGCGCCAAAAAAAGTCGACACCCTATTATTGTTGTTTTTTTTTTCGGGCAGGCAATGGTGTCTAGTGTGACATCAATAAGTGGTACAACCCTATTTCTGTAGCATACAGTATTCAGTAGTAAAATGCGAGTATACCTGGGATGTTTTTTGAGCAGAAAATGTGCGTAATGCCGATCGATTAGAATGACAAATGGTTTTCTCAGTAACACAACAAACAATGCGTTCCGAAAAACGACCATTATCATCGTTGGAAATGTAGGCGCAGGTCCGCTGTATTTCGAATATCACACTCTCACCTGCTGCACTGTTCTCTAACTGTTTTGTCTAACTACAGGGCCGCTGCTGTACGTTTTGGCGCCTTAAATGTACCGCCAAATTCTTATAACTTTATTCATCTATTTTATCCGCGATACTTATAATCATTTTTAGAGTCCTGGGGTCAATTCTGGTTCCGTGAAAAAGTGAAATGAAAATGTTTTCACCCTTTCACCGCAATTTCGATTCTCGTTCTACGAACATGTGAAACCAAACATCAAAAATGTTCCTATGAATCATATTTTTCACGTACTCATTTTCAAATGGATGTTTTTAGTGGGAGATTGAAAATTGAGAGCCTGGATGTCGTACAACACAGTGTGCGATATTAAATTCACCACGATATTTTCACTTATTGTACGAAAATCGCTTTTTAGTACTGAGTGAATCGAAAAAATTAAAGCGGTGTATGAAAGCGAATGTGAAAACGATTTATTCGATTCACTCTTTCAAAGAACCAAAATTGACCCCTGGCTACATTTTTCGAACTCACAATGGGGAAATTTTCCATACAAAAATGCATATTGTGACCTACAAAATATTTAGTGTGAAGGTTAAAAATGATTATTAGTAAGGCTCGTATTTTTAAATCATTTCTAAGACTACGATTGTGCATGAACGACAAAATTGGCTTTCAAATTCACTACAGTATCAAGTCTGTGGGCCTTAGTAATAATCATTTTTAATCTTCACAATAAATATTTTGTAGGTCACAATGGATAATTTTGTATGGAAAATTGTACGAACAATTTAACCCGGGCACGAAAAATGATTATTTGTACAGCGGTTTATGTTAAAATACCGACAAAAATGCTCATTATACGTTGTTTAGAAATACTGACAAAGATTCTGACAGAAAATTGGATCCCTTTCGAAAGAACCAAAGCGAAAAGCTCTTTGACAGCCGTGAGAATATTGTGACACTTTGCATAAGGCCTCCGATCAATTGCAGCGATCTGAGAACTTCTTTTCAAATCATTGACACATTCAAGAAATTGTTAAAATTAGAGGCGTCAAATATTTAAGTCAGCAAGTTGCTTCAAAAATGCGAAACACTACGAAATACGTTTCGCTTCGATTTGATGGGATATGCTTTCGAGAAATCGCCACATCTGGAGAAGATTTTTTTGTGATTAGGAAGTAATTGTTAGCCACACCCAGGATAAAATAAATTCCTCAGCTTATCCGGACGAAAGAATTTGAACGAAGATCCGATTTGCAGGCATCTTTTGAATGCAAAATTATAGCTCTCGGTAAACAAGACGCCCACCCATCACTTCGCCCCAAACCCATTACGCATTGACAATTAACCCCTCAATTTTCAAACATGTCACCTGGTCCAATATACCCTGGGCTGTACTGAAATCATATTTCAATCTCGACTTTAAGTTTACGGAAGCTCACAATTGCAAAATTTGAATGGAAAAATTGCTATCCTGAATTACTAAAATTTAAAGTCGAAGCTAAAAATGTGTAAAAATGCGAGTCTCAAAATGTAGTGGCTTCCGCAGAGGTAGATGTGGTAGCGAAGTAGAAAATTGTTACATGAATTCAAACCCTTTAAAGTGAACCCCAAGACTGATTTTTTCCAAGATGATGCCCATGTCTGGTAAAGATAAAATATGTAAATATCATTAACACCGTCGCTTTCGAGTTCCAGTGGATTGCTGCTGCAATCACATTTCGCGTTGCGTAACTGTCTCCTTAACAAGAAACTGCTCTCTTCAGATTCCAAGGTTGCATTACCGCATTACCAAACTTTTCCACAGAAGTAAGCGTATAGCATTCTCCTACGCCGCGAAGTATTGAAATTTATGTTTTGCGGACTTCCCCTATGCGTCATTTAAATGCAAAGAACTTCACCACTTAAGTTATTCCCTTATACGCACCACTAAGTCGCCCCGCAAAGGTTCCGCTCAAGTGCTTGTGCACGCCCACCAACTGCGACCGGCCCTGTACACCTCCACTTGTCCGAGTCTATTGCCTGGGATTAAAAGACAAGCATTTCTTTCTAGTATGTATTTATGTCCACTAATTGTGTATAATGTGACGACAGGTATAACATCACAACCACGAAGCGACATGTATGTAGGAACTGTGTGTAAACTCGAAGATCGAGAAGCTATAATCAAACCAAATCAAAATTTGTTGAAGCAGTCTCAACAGAAACGTGTGCTTGAGCGGTTAACCCATTCAAAACAGTCCGTGTTTGTAGCGCAGTCCTTCTGCCAACTTGTAGCCATCACTACGAGTAAACCAATTTCGCGATTGTGCTAAAATATAATATGAAGTGTGAAAACTAAGGAACAAGTGTGTGATAGATACATAAATTGAAAAGAACTGAACTTAGCAAACAAATCAACATGCAACAAGTGTCGGACAGAACGAAACTATTGATAGTTTTAATTGTATTAGCGTGTCTTGCACCTGGATTATCGCAACGACAACGTTTTCGGCAAGGTGAGACTTGAAGCTGACAGAACTGCCAATCAATTGGAGTTTGGCAAACCAGTAAATAAAACAAGTTTGGCAGTAAAAAGTACATTAAAGTCGTCTTCTGCGATTGATTGTTTTAGCGGTTGTTAGTCTCGCCGAGGAGCGTGTTTATTTTTAGTTATTTTCTCACAAGCTATGAGATAATAACCGTCCGATTGTATCTTATAAGGGAGAGGCAACCCCTGCTAATTGCGGTCCGGTAATGTGCACTTAATTCAAAGTTACAGGCCACACTCCACTCATTGCGTGCTAAAGTTCCCATCTTTGTTTAGACATTTAAGTGTTAATTTGTCCCCGCATCTAAATACAACTATAGATATGTAAATAAATCAGTATCGCAGTAATATGCACAAAAATGTTTTTAACAAGTTATGGTTAAACTGGTTTAGATGTTGAATGTTTATTAAAGTAAATTTTGTTTCGGTTAGCGGTATCGAGTTATTCTAACGCTTGAATTTTTCTTAAACGACCGGCTTGTTAATTGTTGCTTACTTTCAAGGTGATCTTGTTTGATCTGAGTTTTGTGCTATCACCCTTTTGTGAATCTTTTTGCAGATTTTTGGGGTAAACAACTTAATTCAATTTTTTGACAGCCATTTATCTTAGCCAATATTTGTCCAGCTAATAACGTATATGATGATTTGTCGAACATTTTGACTTAACCTTTGGGAATTAATATCTAATCCGAGTCAATGTGTTGGCCAGTTGGGGAGGGCGATGGCTTTCATGGGGGATTCCCGTAAGGTATTGTTTGACCGTTAAAAGAGACGCAAGAACTTCGGCAGGGGGTTTTTGCGAGCGTTTGCAATTTCGCCAAAATTTATAGTCCAAATCTGGATGTTTGCGAGGAAATTAATTCACAAATTCACAGCTCAATTTGACAACAGAGTGCTTTTGGATAGTGAAACTTGAGCTGCTAAGCCGTGAATGAAGATCGTTACCAAACGATGATCAGCGATTATTTTGACATCAAAGTGAAGGACTTGTGTGCCTTAGTAGGAAGCCCTACTTGTTTTACTATTGTGTGGACTGTGGTCGGAGTTATTGCCATAGGAATTTTACGGAACTGTTTCCACTATTGATATTATGATGGATTTTCTAATTTATTCCAATTTTTTTTTTTGCTGAATTGTACCTTCCGAAATCCCTTTGTACTTTGCAAGAGGTAGCCGCAGTGAGCACAGTTGCCGGAAATTGTCTTCAAATCAAATTTGCAATAAAATAATTCTGCAGATGAAAATGATGTCAAAACATTTAGTAATACAGATAAAAAATCGGTTGCAACACATTCATCTGAGACGCTCGGCATTGCTTCTCTGAATTATTATTTTCTGTGAATTTTTAATTTCTGGATAAAAGAAAGGGCCCATCGCTACTAGAAAATAATTGATTTGGCATATAACAGTTCTCGGCTCAACTCTTTTGTTTTGCGAAGAATAATAATTATATTCGAGAAGGCATATTTTATATGGGACATTTTATTGCACTTGCTTAAAGGTTACAAAAAACATGTGCGGTGTGATAAGACACACTCACACAGGCTTGGTTTTTTTTTATTAAAACTATTAAGAATCAAAATGATAGACAGCTGAATTGTGCTCAATTTGGTTTTTCAATTTTCAATGAGTACGCTTGCTTATAGCAATAGTATACCCCTCCGGTAGGCGTCCCCAGATCCACAGCAACGCCATAAAAGGGTATTTCAAACATATTCGTAGTGTTTAAAAAAAAAAACTTCCTAATAAAACTGCGTGGAGACGGAGAGATTCAGTAGGTCATCGGGAACTATGTGCAAATACCCACTATTTTTTGTCTAATGCCGAAAGTTAATGATTATTGTTATTATTGTCTGAAAATCAGCTCTGCGCTGCTTCAACGCACTCGGCACCAGAAACCAAAATACGGTGTGTTCCCGGACACGAGAATATTAACAGAAAGGAAAAAAAGTTTCAGAGCCCCTTTTTATAGGACCAGAACTGTTCTGCGTAGTTACTAAATCAGCTTTTAAGTCGGCCATAAAAAGCGGTGAACATAGCATGTGTATCACATCCAAGGACAAAATCCCGGGCGTCAGACAAGACAAATGGGCAATTCAGCAATTTTAACAATAATGACAAGAAAATTTTAAATCTACGAAGGTAGGATATCACCTTGTAGGCTACTTTACAGGGCTCTAGTCGCATATCTTATAAAACGATCAACTTCAAAAGAATTACAGAAAAACGACGTCGTTTATAGTTCGTGGTATATAACAACATCGTCGCATCGTTCTCATTTTGAGGAGTTTGAACGCGACGTAAACAAACTCTGAAAACTAAAAATCAGAATATGGGTGGATTTGTTTTTATTTGTTCTTATTTTGTTCTTAGGTTTAATTTTTTTACGGACAGAAGCAGTAATGCGGTACAATTTTCAATACAAGGTTCTAGAGCGATTGGACTTGGGTAATCCTTTTTGAGTTTCACCTTCAATTGTCTGAGTCAAGTCAATTGTATCCCGTTTTGAGTCCATCTTTTTTATTTTCATTATTTGTAATATGTTACTAATGTTAAATTCATATTTTCTCATGTCTAAGGAAGCCCAAGTACTTTGTTGACAAACAAACAAACAAATAAAAAATTGCTACTTTATCTTCCGCAATATTTCTACCTTCACCAATAGCAGCATGAAACACGTCGAGAATACTCTGAAGAACTGTTGCAAATTTAGCTTTGGTTATATACTGAGAAAAGCATAATAAAATGTTGTAATTGATGTATTCTCCTCTCTGTTGGCGCCGAAATTGTATTCGGATTTCGGAAAACGTTACAAGAATATCGATCAATTGACGCTGCTAAATCCAAAGGCTCCGCCGTTAACCGGAATGCTCCAGAAGCCGCGACTTGTCATCGATGTAGAATTGGGTATTTAATGCGAATTTTTATTGATGTGGATCGGGCTGTTAAAATGAATTCAATGAATGCAATTTTATGATTGCATTTATTTGTTATTAAGTTTGCATACAGTAAATTAATATGATATATTTTTTTTTTTACGCTGGGAGGTGGTAATCTTCCAAAGACGAAACCGAGCCCGTACTCAGTAGCAGTGTGGTAATTTCTACCCACTAACCCCTTCTCCCTTCTTCCCGTTTTCCCTGCGATACAACCTTCTTGGTATTTCATTGTCGCAGGGCGGGGATTAGCCAGCTTTCCAATTATTGCACCTAGTAGTTAAACCAATCAGCAATTTGTCTTTCATATTTTAAAATTCATATTCTAAGTATTTGTCCATAGAGGATTTAATACTGTTTTTGTTTTATTTTTCGAGCTATGTAGCTAGTTCAAAAGGTTCTATTCTTCTTAACCTCCTAGTCATATTGCTAGTATTTAATAGTTCCTTCATTTCTGAGCTGACGTGATTGAGAAGCCTAAGTTTATGTCTATTAGCTACTTTTTTGACTTCTTCTTCAATCGTTTTTATTTCTAGATCTCTATGCAGATCAGCGTTTCTTATGTACCATGGTGCATTTACTATATTCCGTAGAACTTTGTTTTGAAATGCTTGAATTTTCTGTAAATTTGTTTTGCATGTGCGTGCCCATAGCTGGAGCCCGTAGGTCCATACTGGTTCATATGATATTTAAAAAAAAAGTGCAATCATTCGTCGAGGAGGAAGAAACATCCGAACATATCATAAGTGAATGGACACTGTCCAGCTCTATATAGAATATGAAGGAAGTTCATACTCATCGTTAGGAAATTAATAAGTACAGAAGAATGGAGAAAAATCCTCTGCGAGAATATTATCAGATATACATTAGGAAAGTAAGAACTCTGCTAGCCTAATTCCGCGATACTAGTAATCATTTTTAGTATCCAGGTTAAATTTTTCGAACTTACAATGTAAGTTCCATACAAAATTGCATATTGCGATCTAAAATGATTATTAGTAAGGCCCATTATATATATTGACCCTCTTGGCACAAGAGATCCTATAGGCGGTGTTGTTAGCACTCCCTCTTCATTTATCCCACGAAGTGTGGTCATTTTTCCCTTTTCACCATACTCAAATTCCTTTTAAATTCACACGATCCTTTTTTGCGTCAAAACCCAGTTTTTAAAAGTAAAATTTCTATTACACGGAGAGAAAATCACGTTAAATTAACCTTTAATATAAAAACCGCAGTATGTAACACTGCTATGATTATTTTTTGGTACTAGAAAATTTTGATGAAAGACGATTTCCACGAGCTGTTTTTTTATGGACATTCAGTGTGTTGATAATCGTGGTGAAATACAGGGGTGGAATCGGCGAAGGTGATAGTTGATAGTTGACAATCAAAATCATAGCTTTACTTGCGATCAACTTCATGTGACAGCTATTTAGGTGTCGCTTTCATACATTTGTGTCATTTTCATAGGTATGAACCCCGGCTTCAACTCCAAATAAATTAAATACTTTAGTGAAAAAAGAATATATTAAAAAAATCAAATAAAAAACTTTATGTGAAATTCGAAAATCCGTGAAGTGCAGTTTACTTCATTGGAACTTTTCTACACAAATAAAGAAAATAATTACAAAAATGTCCAACTATTAAGAAGAAACCTGAGAAATACAGCAAATATATTGGAACTTCCAAGCGCGATGTAAGAATGCATATTTATAAATATTCATTTTTGATTAGTAGCATTTATTATTGCGTATTTATTTTAGATTTTTGAAAAACTTTCGCTTATCAAAAGATGTGTTGGTGTTGGTTTTGGGACTGCTCTTTTTTTAGAGAATTTTTATTGTGCGTATACTTTTTTTTATTGGTTGTGAACATATTATTACTCTCAAATTCACTTACATTTTTCACAATAAAAAAGAAACACACATCAGCTGCTCGGAATGACGGCGTCGGCAAGGAAGTGACGTTTAAAACTCTAAGTCGTGCTTTTTTTTAGTGATCGCTTAACGCAGAGCAAAGAAGAGTTGATAATCAAAAACGACAATCAACTACTGCCACCTTAGCTGATTCCAGCCCGTGTTTTGATAGAATTTCACCAGAAATTTATCGCTTTAATGTTTTTTTATCAGATTTCTGAAACTAGTTGCTTTTTCCCCTTTTATCCCACGGAAGACTTTTCGGACAACGAAATTCCCACAAAAAGGCCTAAATCCAACAGTACTCCGCTGTGTGTGCCGAGAATTCAGTTTTTTCCATAAACTAAAATAACTCTTTTCGCATTTTATGTCTTACAAAAAAATATATTCCATTGGCCGAATTTTTAATTTTTAAAGATTCTTCGGCCATAGGTACCTTCATCTCACCAAATGCATTGAGATTGTTGTGTATGTAAGATGGAGCAGTAAAAACGTAGTATTCAAACGCATCAATGTGTAGCTAAGTATTCGAAGATAAAAATGGCGTCCATTGAAGGTTCCGGTTGTCCACCATGTTTTTAAACTTGACGTGTGTCATTTTTCACCTGAAATTGAGACAATATACTTACTAACCTCATAGTTTCACCCTGGCAGCTGACTCATCAACAATTACTTATACAAAACTAGCAATATATTTATTTAAGGCATAACTAGTTATTTTAAAGGAATCCCTTAGCAACTTTGGAGCATATTGCCTTTTTTAATTACCCTTGTAATACTGAATGAAAAAAGGCTAGAAACTCACTCAGAAATATACATAGGTTAGAATCTAGATTTAATTACAGGAGCAATAGGCACAAGTTTTGTTTTTAAAATCCGACAGCATATTGCAGTCAGCAAAGTCACAGTCACTTTTTTACTCGCTCATAAATCATAATATTATAATTAAAATAGTAAGGAAGTAGTAGATAAATTTACAAAATGTTCCAAATTGCTGACAGACACGACAATCACCAACAAGGGTACCATTCATACCCAAAATCATCAAACAGCTGCAAACGTAGCCAAAACCACTCAACAATCAAACACACATCCAACTGGACATCAAGTTCGTATTACACCCGGCAACAGACCAACAACTACAACCAATTCTCGTCCAGCATCTCGTAACAAACCGAAAACCACAAACAAAAGTGGTCCAATATCTGTAAACAAGCCGAAACAAACCATGCATCAAGTTGGCCAACAAATTCGTCAAACAGCTAATAAACCGAAGCAAGTCCAACATTCAGGTGGCCAACGAAATCGTCCAACATCCGCTAATAAACCGAAAGCGACCAGAACTGCAGTTGGTCACCCAATTCGTCCAATATCCCGCAATAAAACAAACAAAGGCCAGAGGCCAAAAGGTACCAATTGACTTAACACTTTACTTCAGGTGATTATGGTTGCGGTTGCGGTGACTGTCTGTGGCTATGGCCATTAGGTGACATTTTTACTGACCATTGGCAAACAAATTTATTACCTACGTCTCATTGATCATGCAACATTTGAGTTCATTGCATTTCATTTTATCATTCAAAGATGGCGTTGTGTTCAGACTGATTTTATTTGGCTTCCATTTTGTTTTGACTGTCATTTGTTTATATTTTTTGACAGTTGTAAATAAAGAGAGGCATGTAGATGTACGCAAACAACATCGTCTTGTAATAGGTCAAAGATTTTATTGAAATAATTGTTCAATTTCAAAGATATTGTTTACATAATAAATGCTCGTCTCCACTTCAAATTTACAACAGTTCACAATTGCGAAATTTGTATTGCAAATATATCTATTGTGAATACCTTAAATTTAATGTCGATTGTACATAACAAGATTGTATAGCTGGGGCCCATTGTATCAAATCAATATGAGCCCCAATGCAGTAGCTTTCGAAAACGCAAGTGTCAGAAGAAGGAAAAATCAGGTGACAACAAATCTTGTTATACTTTTTATGGCGGGAAAATTTATAATAAAGTGCAAAATACAGAAGGAACACTTTGCTGAAAAGTTAAAGTAGGTACCTCAAAGAAAACGTGCGCTGGGGGCAGATTCCGTATATCAACGATCGTCTAAACGATATCGTTTTTGCAACTTTGATCAACGAAATTATCCATATTCTGCTCGAATTTTTTGACAGACGTCAGCTTTCATTATATTTGTGGAAAATAAACTGGATTAAGCTCTCAAGCTTGTAATTTGAGCACTATAATTTGCTAGTTTTGCAGGTCTATCGTTTCGACGATAATCGTTTGAAAAGTTACGGAATGAGTGCCCTGGGGTCAGATTCTGTAAGGCGAAACGATCAAACTTTTTCATGCGCACGAATGATTTGCCCTATGTTACACAAGCAAATTTCTTCGTGCACACGAAAACGAAAACACGTTTTAACGTTTCGCCTTACAGAATACCGACCCTGTGCCCATGTTCTGTAACTCATGCGATAACTTTTCGCATCGAAAACTTAGGAACAAAACATTCCGCTTTTTATCGCATCTGGAAAATATTGGAGTTCTCTAACTCTATGCGAAAAGTATTCTGTATATTCTTTTAATTTCATGGGAATTTTGGAAAGATTTCCCAAAGCTGTCAAAATACTGCAAGACAAAACAGTAAAAATTGAATATTATTTCACTGGGATTTTCAGTATCGTTGTTTTTAAAAATGTTTAGCTCTTCACTAATTTTGGGTGAAGAATACGATAGGCGTAACATATTACGGATTCAAGAGCATGGACTAAGAGGTAGGACAAACCCTTTTGAATGCCAGAAGCAAGATTTCGGGAGTTGTATCGTTTTTCCCGTGCTCCGATACTTATTGACGAGCTAAGTCCACATTTGTGCAAAGGGCAAAGGAATACATTTATTCCAATCCCGATTCGGGTCTGTGCTGCATTACATTTTTTGCAACTGGGTCCTTTCAGAGAGATGTGGGCCAAGCTTTTCTGTGGCTATTAGTGGAACTATGGTTTATCGATTGGGTTCGGAAGTGGCTGATGTCTTGCAAAATAAAATGATGTCCAAGTACATCAATTTTCCAACCCCTCAGGAATACAATGAGATAAACCAAAAGTTAGGACACGACTTACATCATTTATCAATCAATTGTTCACGAAATTCAATTAGATTTAATGAAATGACTGGATTCCCAGGAATTATTGCAGCAGTAGATTGAACCCACGTTTGGATTAAGAGACCTAAGCAAGACGTAGCAATTTGCTACTTTAAACCGTAAGGGTTATCATTCAACGAGTGTACAATTGGGAACCGTAATGTGACATTTCTGATAATCTAACAATGAAAATTATGTTCGTACTCACATTTCAGATATGTGATTACAATCTAAAGATTTTAGGAGAATGCATTTCATGCATACGTGTGAGAAGCATAAATAAACGCACTTAATTAATTTTTTGTTTTAATACTTAATAATCGCAAGCTTTGAGTTTCGTGACAAAATTCCACAGTTGAAGTGAATATTTTATCGCTCTTGGTAGTTACGGAACCTGAATATATGCGATAATTACAGAACATAGGCACTGGTTTTAGAATTTTCAAACAAAACTATCTGTTTCGTTTTCCTACAATATTTTTTGACATTTAAACAAACAAAATGCCCCTAAAAGCAATTCTTTTGCTTAAACAATGTCTGCCAAGTCAAAATGCGATTTGTCACTCATGGCCACGCACTTTCCTTATAGCGTATTCACAATTAAACTTAAAAAAAAAAAATTAAACTAATATAAAAAATTGCATCAAGCTATGGGGTTCTAGGGGGACCCACGGTGGCATCTATTTTTCTTTTATTTAAAATTGTGTAATTATTTCATTAAAACATTTTTTTTTGGTTTCAACATTAACCACTTTTCAAATCTGTCAAATTTACACTAAATTTGAAAGTCGAACCAAAATGACAGCCTAACAAAATGGGTGTACATAAAACATAAAATGCACCCCTGTATATATCCCACCCGTCGCTGGCTCAACTACACATCACATGAACTACAGGCCAATCCATCCATGGACATTTCATCTACATCAAGCCCGTGCATACCATTACACTGTCTAAGTAACAGTTGAGCTGTATATATCCGAGAGTAAAATATCAGAGAGGTATTAACTTTTTTATGAGCGACCTACTTTAGACAGATGACAAATGAAATCAAAAAAAAAAACCGTTGGAATGAAGTTGTATGTATGAGTATGAGATGCGTTTGTGGATCGAACCGATACTCATCATATACAAGAATGAAGGTTTGACAGCTGTATTCTCCGCTTTTTTTGTGGAAACCAGCATAAGGGATTCTCTAGTCGGTGAAGGGAAATAACTTCCCATGGGAGACAACTTTACCTCGAGTGGGAAATAGTTTCATTTTTTTTATGTGAAGTTGATTCCCATTGAAAGTAGGAAGTTGCATAACCACACATTTTTTGAAATTGTTTCCCACCAACACAATTTTAGAATTTTGATTCTAACCTGGAAAACAAAATTGAATTATTTATAAGGATTTAAATTTTATTTAATGAACATTATCAATAATAACTTTGCATACACCCAACCTCGCACCTAGTCCCACCCCCAAACAGTGACCCCAAACAGGTGGATTGAAGGGTGCAGCATGCCCCAATTTATGTGTTGCCAGAATAATGTTCTAACGGAATATGCTAAGAAATAAATATGCTAAATTATATGGAGGAATAAAACATAGTATGCTAAAGTTTAAAACAACGACTTTAACAAAAAAAAAGTTAAAAAAACAGTAAGCCGGAAATATACGGATATAAGGATTTTCCAATAAAAGGTGTTATTGTGAATGACCCGCTATTTCGGTAGCTTTCACTTTTGAAGCTTTTATTCTTTGACATTTGACAAGTAGAAACTACGCCATTACTAAAAATGGAACGATACATGCTTCAACAACGCATTGAAATTATTGAAATTCACTACAAAAGTGGTGAAAATCTTGCAGTCACAGTTCGCAAAACTAAAGCATTTTTTGGTCGTCGATGATTAATGATTTTTATGGTCGGAGTTGGATGGTATTGATCTGGACAACGTTTACTTTCAACAAGAAGGCGCTACGTGCCACACAAGCAACGAAACCATTGATCTTGATCACAATTGGCCACCGAGATCTTGTGATTTAACACCTTGCGACTTCTTCCTTTGAAGCCACGTGAAAGATAAGGTCTACGTCAACAGCCCAGTGTCGATTCAAGACCTCAAAGCTAAAATTCTTGAGGCTATCGAGGACATAGGGCAGCCACTTTGCGATTTGGTCATGGAAAATTTCATGAAAAGGATATGGTCCTGTATGCGTGCTCGTGGTGGCCATTTGGCTGATGTTGTTTTTCATTATTAACGGCATACCTTCCTCTTTATTATGAAATAAATTGCTCACATTCAGTGTGAAAAAACTTCCCATGCAAAAGGGAAATTATTTCCCACTCGAAGTGAATTTGCTTGCCACGTGGAGTTATTGCCCGTAAAGTTATTTTCTTGCATCCTCTAGTCACGGAACTGTCAGTGGTGCATGTTTTCAACACACCACGCGAACTTATTCAAGACTCGATTTTTGAATGCTTACTGCTTAGACTTGAACTTTGGCAGTTGGGCTCAGTAGCTCTATCTAAATAGCTTATATCTTTCTATATGACACTACCGCAATACTTTAACTAGATTGACATACAAATTACATTTTAAGAACTCGGAAAATATTCACCATGTGGTACTCGTTCACAGATACAGCAAGCCAGGCAAGATCGTAAGTCAGATGCCGATAAAATCGTTTCAGGACTCCTGTGCTAAACTACAAATATCCTTATAAAATATAGTGTCATCATGTACTTTGTCCTAAATGTATCGCATTTTCACTTGATTTGTAGGTCAGTCCTGTTACGCGCCAGACAACGACATCGGACAGTGTTTGACTTTGAGCAATTGTGCCAATATTGCGAATGTGTTCAATGTCTATCCACGAAATGTCGCCGTTCAATATGTTCGAGCTGCCCAACGGAATTGTGGAAACATTGTTATCCGAGGCGATCCTGTGGTAAAAAAAAATCGATTTATTGAGGGCATCTGCAGGAGAAATACCTCAAAATTTGTAGCCGAAACTTGTAAAAATATTATCAGCTTTTTCTGTGTGAATATTTGTAGCCGCTTTGTAAATTTCCCCTGCATATGCACCCACGTGACCCTGTATGTAATTTGCTTGAACCGCTTGGCTTTTTGCTTTTCCAAAATAGGTGTGTTGCGGTGCCAATCAGGAATTCGTAGCCCCTACAACTGCGAGTCCATTTTTCCCAAACCCTGTTGGAACAACCACAACCGCTAGCAATCCATTTTTTCCAAACAATCCAAGTACTACCCCACCAATTATTGTAGAACCCACAACGCCAGCTGCCCCACCCAGTACTACGTCGGGAATTTCAGACCGATCTGGCAACTCATGCCGAGGTCCGGATCTTATGTATGGAGTTTGTACAAGTAAGTTTGAAAGAATTTTCACGTCCTTCCAGATTAAATGCATATTCGCCTTTATTTAGCGCTGGCAAACTGCCCGTCACTACTGACCCGCCTGCGGAATAATCCATCGGACGAGACATTTGTTAAATTTTTGCAAATCTCGAATGAGATCTGCGCCAAAGAGTACTCGGTAGTGTGCTGTCCGTCAGCGAACCAAGAGCAGTTCCGACAACTGCCAGTCTTCCCAGAGAACAGAAACGACATTCCTAAGAAGTTGCCCACCATGCAAGATGGCTGTGGCTACTCGGACAACTCATTCAGAAAAATCGTCGGCGGCACAGCAAGCAAGGTCGGTGCTTGGCCATGGATTGCGCTAATCGGGTATAACGATGGAGTGTCCGCGTCGCCTTTCAAGTGTGGTGGAGCATTGATCAGCAGTCGACACGTTCTGACTGCCGCACATTGCATTCGATCGGATTTGTAAGTAGAATTCTAGCTGGTAGAGTGAGGCTGATTTAAAGGGTATTTTGTAGGACTTTTGTTCGCCTGGGAGAGCACGACTTGAGCACAGATGCCGAAGCTAATCATATCGATGTGCCCGTGTCGAAGGTGGGCTCCACTACTTTCTAAAGTGTACTATTGATTGTTTATTGAGTCTTTAATTTCTCCAGGTTCTTCGGCATGCCGAATATAATCGACAGGACGGCCACAGCGACATCGCCATGCTGTACCTGAATCAAAACGTGCAGTTCTCATGTAAGCTTCTACTCACAAGAAACCGCCCACTCACTCACATTGAATATTTTAGCTAAAATTACACCGATTTGCCTGCCGCAGACTCAAGAACTGCTGACGAAATCGTTCGTAAATCGAACGCCATTTGTTGCCGGTTGGGGTAGAACAATGGAAGGTGGCAAGTCCGCAACGGTCCTGCAGGAGTTACAAATTCCCGTCTATGATAATTCGGTTTGTAGGGACCTGTACCAAAAGCAGAAAAAGCTCATCTCGCAAAAACAGTTCGACAATGCTGTCCTTTGCGCCGGTGAATTGGGCGGTGGCAAGGATACGTGTCAAGGAGATTCTGGCGGCCCACTTATGGCGCCAGAGGTAAGCGTGAATTCGATTAAGTGTCGTTGGCAATAACCAATTTTCCATTTTCCATTTCTAGCCATTTGGAACCAGTGTACGTTTCCATTTGATTGGCGTTGTGTCGTATGGTATTGGCTGTGCGAGACCCGACACACCCGGAGTGTACACAAGGGTTGCCAACTTCATTGGTTGGATTCAGAAGGCAGTCGCTGATACACCGTAGTTATTAAGGGTGATTTTTTTTTCTGAAGAGCTAACAAATAAATGAGATTTTACTTTTTTTACCAACAAAATTGTTTCAAGAGGTATTATTTCCACAACAGCGGAAGTACTTCCGAAATATTCTACTTTGGAAAATACTTATGGCGGCAAAAGATGAGCAGAATAATTGGAAAAAATGCTCAGCAGCACAGCTAATTGAATTAAATACAATTAGCAGGATCACTTTTTTAAATTTGGCTGTACCTCCTACCAAAATGTTTATATATACGTTTCGGCCATTTTAGAACTTATTCAAGGACGTAATCCCATCACTTTGCAACTAATCAACTAAGTTAATCCAGTTCATTCTCCACAATTGTAAAGAAAGCTGGATAATAACAAACAAATTCGGCCCTAAATAACTTATTATTGTTACTAAAATTTATAAAAAAATTATATCATCCAGAGGATCATTGTCATTCCAGAATACATATATAACTAGCTGACCCGGCGAACTTCGTACCGCCTAAAATTTATTAAAGTATAAACATTGAACGAATGAAACTCCCATGGAATTAAATTGAGTTCAATGCATAGAAACGACTTCATAGACTTCATAGAGAAGCCGACCCTTCCTGATAGTTTTTTCCGCGCTGATTGATGAATCGATTGTCCAAAAACATTGTGCTTAACGATGAAGTCCATGATCGCTTTTAGCTTTTCTTGGAAAAATCGTGCGCTGATGTCGTGTTGGTCGCTCGAAGAAGCCCGGGAAGTAAGTATCACCGTTCGGATAATTGTTTTCACTTCACTTTCGAAATAGGTGTTATAGAACAATAAATATCAGTAGTTGCGATTTGTGAACACGGTGTTTCAGTGGTTAGTATCCAGGACTACTTGAGTGTACGGCCTACGCCCACATATGCCACATGCCATATCACATATTCTTAAATGCTTGCGATTTGCGCCCACCACCTCAAAGCAGAGCAAGAACGGAACCATCGGGTTAACCATACCCATCCACAAAATGTTACTGAAATTGGTTGAGCGGTTTTGGAGATCGACAATCTGAGTCAGGTCCAAAACTATCGTATCTTTCAAGCCGCAACCAACCATATACTAAATCCACAAAATTTCCTTGAAATCAGTTTAGTGGCTTCAGAGATGGACAACAGCGCCACCTATCGGGTCTAAAACTATCTTGTCCTTTAAGCTGCAACCAACCATACATAATTACAAAAGTTCATTTAAAGTGGTTGAGGGCTTTCTGAGGTCGACAACACATGTATGTTCACTAAAATGCCTATAAATTGAATAACCAAAACACATACAAAGGCCTTATATACATACAAACCTTCGTATTGACGTCACCTTTCATTTGAAGTTTCCAGAAACCAAATCGGTTCACGCATTAAGAGAACATCAGTTCAAACACAATCTGAGATGGATGAAACACGAAATGTGCCTACAGCGCCACCTGTTGAGAATTTTCAGAATTTTAATTTTTCCTAAACCTAAACCTGATTCAAGTGAACAAAATAAAAAAAATCATTCAAATACGCACCGCCCACAATTGATTTTTATGTGGCACAATTGATTTTTATGGACAGTGGCGGTCCAGTATATCAAATGATCGATATAACGTATACTTTTTTCAATTTCATTGGTGTCTCTATATAACGTATGAAAAAAAGAGTTGACATTTCTTTAGTAAATAAATATGTATATATATGAACATACATATGTAGGCAGGTGTAAAGCAACTCTCTGGATTGTGAATGCATGTATGGGCCTGTTGTAAAACTGTTAGCTACTACGTATAACTTTTTGTTATTGTGCATTACTGCTATGTATTTGCACTCACAATGTTTTTTTAACTTTATGAATAAATGAAATAAAACGAATGAATAGAAACAATATTTGTACATTTTATTTAACGTTTCGTACAATTAAAATGTGCTCGATATTACGAATTTTTCGGTTTAACGAATATACACCTGGCCATTAATATTGAACAACCACTCACTGCAATTATCAATCAAAATATGCAGTCTCACTCGATCTCTCTCGATCCCATCCTCCGTCCCACACAAACGCACAGCACACTCGCACTCCATCGCCATCTATGGTGGCGGTGGCCAGGCCAGTGGTTGATTTGATATTGGAATGCAAATATTGTAATTACAGTCGAACACGGATATAAGAAACCAGAGATGAATGAATAAAAGAGATGGATATCTTTCGTACGTCTATCCCCCCAAAACCCATTTGTTTACATTGTTGTTTTTGTAATTTCAATCCCTGTCTGTGAATACATGTGAGCTACGAAAAAAGTTACTAATGACAGACCACCAATCAAAATTCAGAACGGCCGGCCGAATGTCATAAAACAGCATAATTTTGTATTCACCATATGGTGACACTCTCTTTTAGATAGGTCGGTTCGTTAGATATACGATTTTTCGGTTACCTCCAGAATCACCCCATTGAATTAATCTGACTGGAAGGAACAACTTATTTTATATGTGAAATTATTACCTAACTGACTATTTAATTTTATACGCGGATGAATTTATATATTTAAAAGAGTGGTTGGTGTATTAGGGTTCAAATTATAATAACTTTTTAAAGAAACATTACGAAAGCATTATGTGCTATCTATCGGATAAATTGCGATATTTACTTGTATGGCAATTATCTATTATTGTTTTTTAAATCAATAAAAGTTATAACATATTCAACGTGCTGTATTAAAATGTAGAAAAAAAGTGTTTAAATGTTTTGAAATAATATATTATAAACAATAAAAACTTTTCATGCCGAATTATAGTAGATATCCTTGATAGATTAGTACGTGACTAAAATGTTGGATTTTGCAAATTATATGCAAATTGATTGGTAAATTGTAAATAATTTTAATTTATACAGTCTACAGTCAATTTAACAAGAAAACTTTTTTCATTACTCTGTTAATAAAAATGGAATTTGAATTGTTATTCGTAACTTTATTAACCATTTTTGATAAAAAGCAGTGTCAAAGTGTTAGAAACATATTAATTATATATTCACTGCAAGCAAATTAACTGTCAACCGTCAAAATTCAAATTTTCCTAGTGAACATGCCCAAACCAGTTTTCCAGGATATTTGAAAATTTTATGAATTTCGGTGGTGAATTCACCAACTTTCCGCCATCTTCCGGGTGAATTCACGAACTCACTTATACTAGTATATAAATGAGAATGTATGCGTGACTTCATGAATTTTTCGGGAAAACAGCTTGTAGGCAGCCACCTTTGCACTGGAAAGATATCCATCTCTGTATTCCATTATCTTTGTAAGAAACACTCGTATAAGAACAACTCGCTTTTAAGAAACGCATGTGAAAACACGGAGATTTTTTTGCTATAAGCACATATAAAAATGTTTTCATATAAGAAACTCGCTTAGAAGAAACACTCGGATATAAGAAACGTATTTTTATTCGCACAATTTGTTATTTTATTGAAATCATTACACATATAAGAAAGAGATTTTTTTCCTTAGCTGGATTTCAGTTCAAATGCAAAACAGCTCAACTATGCATGTAAACGAATTACGGTATGATGCGAATACACCTTTCAATGATATATTTCATATCGGTTGTCTTTGTATAAGAAATTTTGTTTCTTACATCTGTAAACAAATCTCGTTGTTTTTTATATGTTTCTTATATCCGTGTTGGACTGTAGTACGTATTTATACGACATATTCATACATAATCCACATCTACCCAACTGAACAAAAAAAAAAAATTCACTCCGCAAAACCTTAAACGCATGAGCACTTGGACAGACGCAGACCAAATGCATTCGACTCCAGTTCCGATTCCGAGTATTTACATGAAAAAAACCCTCCCGCTCTCTCAAAAAATACGATTATACTGTGAAAGAAAACTTAAAATAGAAACCACAACAGAGATCGATTTGAAAATCTTGGTCAATTAACAAATTGATAAAAAAGGAATTTCGCAAAGGATTTGTTAATATTGCTCAGCTGATATAGCAAATAGAAACTACATTTTGGACTTAAAAGATGCGCGTTTTAGATATCTAAAAACTGGAATTAATTCCATTCAAATAGACGAAGGAGAAGCTAATTTTACAGTTTAAAGTGTTTAAAGTCTAATTATTGAATTTCTTGGACTTCCACAATCAAAACCAAATATTTTTAAATGCACGAACTTGCTCCTCATAAAAAGCTAATAAATAAAAAAAAAAATAAAAAATCCGTTCATCCGTTTGTTGTGTAGCTTTTTGCAAAAAAAAAAATGCACTTTGTTTTATATTATTAGGCATAACTAGGGTAATGGGTAGATTACTAATGACACTTTAGGCGTCTGATTTGTGATCTCATTTTCATTGTGTCCCATTCCCATGTGCAAAAATTCTCGTGCGTGATCTCTCGTGATGTCTAAAATCCGCATAAATGCTTAGATAATCGGCTCAAATCATGCTCGACGAGCTCGTGTTCGAGCTCTGCTCCATGCTCTAGTCTGAAAAAAACGAAAATAAAAATTAAAGCAGACAAAAGTGCATACTCTGTTTTCTTTCGGAGTTAAGGCTGTTGAACAATTAAAACCGATAAAGGAAATCGCTCACTAAGTATGCGAGGCAGTAAAAATCTTACTTTTTAAATTAAATTATTTATTAATCTATAACAATATTAATACCTATATAGGTATGTACGAATGCTATACACTTAACTGACTTACATTTTGTATTTTCTAGATTTCATCTTATACAATGGTTATACAATTAAAATGCATAACCAGCTTATTCACGAGAATATTCACTACTTTACCATCACAGTTTATTAGTTTTTTTTTTTATAGAAAGAAAACAAACAATTCGAAGTCTCTTAATAAAAAGCTTGTTTCATTCTACAGGCACTTTGTTATATCTTGCTGTTCATGTTATACCCTAATTTAAATGACTAATCGAACAAAAGTGTTATACGAGTAAGCTCGGTGTTACTTATTATCTTTTGAAGCGTTTGGATCAACTTATTTGAACTTGAAACACTTTTCCCATTTTCAGTCAATGTTTTGTCTCATTTATCATCATTTTTTCTGCTCTATTGCACTATGTAGGAGATGGTCACTGGATGCTATTTATTACTTTGTACCTGTAATAGCCATTTTGGTTGTTGTGTGATTTCCTTAGCTCAGGTTTCAGTCGTCGTGCTATAATGTTCATATTTCAGGAGAATCCGCTTCACGTTTAATGCTATTCATCGCGTCATTTAAAGCGGGGCTCATGGCTAGTGCGGGATTAGCTACAGCTATTATGTGTCCACCTGATGCTGCTATAACTTGTACTCCCAGCGGCGACGTTGTTATAGTGTTGTCTGCGCATTTGTTTGGGGATTTTAAGGAATCATCACGCCCACTATCACAGAACTCTCTGTCAGTCATCTGGATAAACAAAATTTAATAATTAGTTATATATTATGTAAACAAAAAGAAAACATCAAAAGGTAATGGTTTGCTGAATTTATCGGCATTCAAATACAGCTCCTGCAGTACAACATCAGTTAATAGATGGCGTGGGCTGTTCAACTACTGCATGAATTTGCTGTCGCTTCTTGTTATTAATTTTAAAATTTTAAAGAGTTTGGTCGAGCTCGTGCAATTTGCCTTTTCAATAAAAACTGAGCTTAAATGCAACTCTTAAGGTTTCATAATTACACGAGTTTTTTTGTTTGCTGATGTTTGTAACAGAAGATATTTGTACAAGTTAAAATCAGAAAACTAGCCAAGTTTAGTGTTTTATGCTTCTTTTCTTTAATGGGCCTCACTAATCATCATTTTGAACATTCGCTTTATATATTTCGTAGATAATCAGTTTTAATGTCGAGGCTTCATTTTTCGAACTCACAATGGCGACATTTTTAATACAAAATTGCATATTGTGCCTTATAAAATAATTAGTGCGTATGTTAAAAATGATTACATTTTAAACATTTTTAGTACCGACTCTAAATTTTAGTAGTTCACAGTGGCTATACTTTCCATTGGCTAGACTAGACTAGACATAGAGTCGAGACTAAAATTTGTTATTAGTACGGCGGAATGTGTATACATATTTGAATGGGAAATTTCGACTGTTATACAAAAAGTTCGTGTTTCATTTTTAGCTCAGACACATCAGAGCCCAGAATTTTGTTTCTTTTTTCTTTCACAGCATGATCAGAGCGCGCTCTATGAGTTTAGAATAAATTGACTGAGCAGGCTGAGTGAAAAGCTGATTACACACTTCCAGTTACATTTGACAAGCAGGATAACCAAAATAGTTGAAATGGCGGACGAAACTTATTGTTCTGGAACTGAAAATTAACCAATTTAATAAATAATAATTAATAAAAATTCTATTTATGCATTTATGACAGCTATGTGCTCAAGTGTGTTTCATAAATACCTCTGAACAATCTGATCACGCTCATAATGCTCGAACTGCTCATTTCAGCTCTGAACTAAAAAAGGAAAACGCCTAATGTCCAAATTTCCCATTCAAATATTTGTATACACGGACCTTAATAATCATTTTTAACCTTGCACTAATTATTTAATAAGTCACAATAGGCAATTTTGTATGGAAAATATCGCCATTCTGAGTTCGAAAAATGTAGCCTGGACACTAAAAATGGTATTAATAACGCGCAATGTGAATAGGCCTTTTTTTTGGCTTATGTGGTATTCGATTGGGCTTCTTCAGATTCGCTCTCAGATTTCAGATTTTGTGTGTCTAATCGAACATAAAAACCTCGATTGCTCTTTTTTGTGTTGATATTTGTGCGATTGGAATATGTGTAGCCTTCGAACCTTTCCTAAGCGTTTTCAAGTCACTGGTTAAATTTTATATGAAAACATTCAAAATGCTCGCCCAGATTGATTTCTAAACATTTATACATAAATAATTAACAAAAAAATAGATCAACCCGATGCAATTGTTTCTTTTCAGTTGAAAAATTTCACCAAAAAGTAAACAAACTCCACTAGATGTCAAACTCAAACGGACTTGTATTGGTAAATCTGAAGCAAATCTGAGAAAAAATCCAGATTCGCAAAAGTGCTGTGAAATCTGAAAAAGATTGCTTTTTTGTACCAAACGAACATAAAAAGTGCTCTGAGAGCAAAAAAAGTGCTACCACATTAAATTGCTTAAAAGGAAAAATCATATTCAGTGGATTTCCTCTTCGAATTATGTACATATTATATAGCTTGATAGAAATAATCATACTTGTGTCCAGGCTAGAATTTACGAGCTCACAATGCCGAAATTTTCCATATAAAGATAAGAAGACGATTAAATGAGATTTAAAGTAAGGCACACAGTCCAATTGGATTCTTATTTTATTAGCAAGCACAGCGCCATCTGTTATCAAATGCTGGTGCGAAATTCTTTCAAACCCAAACTAACTCCGAAAATTCGAATTTGTATAACAGTTTGAAATTTGCAATTGTTTTCTCCGAAGTTTTTAGCCAACTACAGAAATATTAAAATTTGGATATTTTAAAACCAATCATTCGACTATATTATAATTTGTACTCGCATTAGTTTTTTAACAAATCTACACCTTACCGGAAGTGGGGGAGTACTTGAGTTACTGAACGAATATCTGGAATCGTCATTATCATTATCTTCAAAGTCGGATTTTGTCAATCTGCAAACAGGAAAGAATATTTATATAAATTTTAGAAGTGTCCAGAATACGTGTATTCTAATAATTGTGACATTACTTACGAAAACTTGGCAATGTCCGACAAGTCGAAGGGTGGCTTTGCAAACTTTTGATACATTGTGAACAGGTTGTATCTTGAATCTTCCAGTGGATCCTTGGGAATATAAATAAAAAACTCGTTTGTAGTGTAGTTAAATATTTTAAGAGTACATTTCGATAGATCTTACTTGTTTTGTTAAAGCCTCAAAAGCAAATAAAAGCCAGGGGTCCAAGGAGTTCAGCGCAAATGTTAAGCGGGATGTAATTTACAGTTATTTTAGAAAAGCAAAGTATACAATGTCAACTACAACGCATTTAAATTCATTTTCAGTCTCAAACCTTGCATTTCCACCTACATTCGGCCTTCGATACTAATAACCATTTTCAATTTCTACACAAAATATTTTGTATAGTCACAATAGAAAATTTAGCAACAGATCCATAAAAGACTTTGGGCTTATAATTATATTTGACCTTCACACTAAATATGTTCGACCTTACCAATAAACATTTTTAGTTTCGACTTTAAATTTTAGTAGTTCACAGTGACTATATTTTCCATATAAATTTTGCATTTGTGAACTTCCGTAAATTTAAAGTCGAGACTAAAATTTGTTATTAGTGCGGCGCATTGGGCTTATAATTATTTTTAACACTAAATGCATTTTATGTCAAAATATGCAATTTGGTATGGAAATTTTCGCCATTGTATGTTTGAAAATTTTAGCCACGACACTAAAAATGATTAGTATTGGTATTGCGGTTTGTGCTTCATTTTAAGGCCGAATGGTTTCCTACTAGTTATTAGTAGTTGTTTTTGTTTCGTTCGTTGTGGGTATTCTGGAATCTCATTGTCGAATATCGCTAGTCTAACATACTTTAGTCAGGTTCAAATCGTCGTGAAATTTGTCGCACATGTTTTCTAGTTCATGGCGAGTATCTTGAATGGGATTGGGGGAAATGGTCTCTGCGCAGTTTTTAAATCTCATGGTGATTTGAAACGGACTAAAACTATTGATCCACTATTCTTATCTAAGAGCCAATACTGATAAATGCGCCAAATTTAGAAACTTTGTGGAGCAGTTCTAAAAAGAAGAAACAAAATGGGAGCCAGAACGTTCCTTGGGGAACTTTACGTGGCCGAATGTTGATTGTAAAGCATATAGAGGAGCTCGCGCACGGATAATACAGCATAAAATATCTAGAAGCACAGTCTTACCAAAGTTAGCACTTGGCGAGCACATTGGGTCTTAGCTCTTTGTCGTGACAATACTGGGCAATATCATTCAGGCTTCGCCGATACGATTTTACAAGCTCTACCCCTGTCCAATCCTGATGCCATTATTGAAATATCTTTTTTTGACGGGCTTTCGCTACTCGATATGCAGTTGAAGCAGCTGCTCATCGACGTACTCTGACCGGAAACACTATTAAATTATTCGCGCTCTTTTCATTTCCAATATAGGCTTCAATTATCGCCTTACATGAGGACAAATCTTACAAGATCTTCATATAGCATGTTGGTTTTTTATTTTGATCGTTTGAGCGTCGTCCGGTTAGTATAGATTTCTGGTTCGCATGTCTTGCATATAATGGTCGCCCGTGCATACTGCACTTCTGACAGGCTCCCGCACTTGGAAAGATGACATCGATGTAAGATCCTGATTTAGCTGTGTTAAAGGAATTCCTAAGTTTCACTTCTGATCTCTCTACGATTCGTTTATATATACTGCCCCTTTCCAACAGATTAAATAGTCCACGACTATGACGGGACTCATACCGACTTAGCCCGGTATTATAAAGTCCTCAGACAATGCTCCTCGATAAAGGCATCCGTCGAAACCCAATTTAGTGACCTTCTTTTGTCATGTTTCGTCAGCCTTTCATATAAATGCGGGCACAGTGGCTTTGTGGTTAGAGTACTGGACTACTGAGCGAGCATTTCCAGGTTCCATCCCCAGCAAACAAACAAATTACCTCTGCCTGTGTTTTTTCTTTTCACATTTCACCTCACGCGAACGTTTGACAAAAATCCGACAGAGTCCGGCCCTTTGCGTCATCAAATTGTGGCTCGTTTCCATTGGTAACAATTTTTTCTTCTTATATTTCATTATATTTTTTATATATAATTTTTAGTTCTACCATTCTCAGAAATTTCCGTGCTACTTGTTACCACTGGTGCTGTTAGCATTTCTCCTTGGAGTAGGTACAGTAGGGGCCACTTCTGCTAGTAGTTGATCTTCTAGTTCTAGACACAACTACGACTGACTCTGCCAATGTTGAAACGAATCTCTGTCACAGTGGTCACCTTGGGCATATTCTTATTTGGCAGATGCTTGTAAAATATTAAGAGCCATCCTTCTCTGCTTTGACGTGGAATGAGTTTTTTTAACCCTTATTTGTCAAAGTTATGCGAACGAATTCTTCAAGATACGCACGCTCTTACTTCGTATAGTCCTGCTTCTTTTCTCAAAGCTAACCTGTTGAGTCGCCACGCCAGCAATAATCAATGATGGCTATACAACCGTTAGCTACAATATCATCCATCAGTAGTTGATAGTATGGAAAGCTTTTTTTCTTGATTTTAAGTCGACTTAAACAATTTAATAAGATGTGCATTTTTAACTCGGAGTGCTAAGGTGATTTCAACACGAGTTCAAGTGTCAAAATGTGCAGTTCCATCAGACCACAAACGACCATGTGCCGATTGGTCAATAACCGAACTCTGTGTACATTGGAATAGAATTTCGAGCGAAGAAGTAAATAAAAAGAAGCAAAGAAAAACAGCGCATATTTTGATTTTAAGTTTAAATAAAAGGCATTCATATATTCATTCATAAATAGAAATTAACAACAAATAGCAACAACGTTACATCTAAGACTACATTAAAAATCAAAAGACTTAAGGGCTTACATCAACTAAATCACAGGCATACAGACCAATGTTCTACAGGCGTCAACTTTTAAGTCTAAATAAAAGTAAAATATAAAGTGGGCACTTAAATTTGATATACTACTCAGTACTCATGCAACCGCAACCGATACTACTAAGTACCACTTCTAACTACTATCTACATTTAGACAAAGCTTAGCTGTGGGAATAAGAGTTTGAAAAGCTTTAGCGTCATTTTCTGTATTCAAACAGAACCATTTACAAGCAGCAGCTTGAAGCATCTTACAGCGGGCTATTGGCACCCGGATAGTGTTGCATTCTCACCTTATAGTCAGTACTAGTAGTCTCTGTCGACGATAACCGCAATCGCTTTGCACTATTATCCGATTGGCTGTTATCGTCCATTCTCTGTGTTTGCTGACCTAAACCATACCTTGCTATGCTGGCTGAATGTCCAAATCCGGCGTCTTTGACAATTTGCCGTGCCAGCGGGAACAACTCATCGCGGCGCGTCAACAAAGCCGGTACAAGCTTACACAGCTGAGCTGCGGCCTCGTTGACACAGACCTCGTGCAGAGTTAGCGGTTTCTCGGGGCGACGCTTACAGTCGAAACGACCATATATCGCAGAGTACTTACGGATCTCTTCCATTCGCCGGGGATCACTCTCACTCATGGCGATCACCTGTTCCAATTCGCGAGAGGTCCGCTTTTTGGAGGTCTGCGCACGCGGTTCACGTTGAGGTAATTGGCGAGCAATCTTTTCTGCTCCCAGCGCTATGCGATCGACTTGGGAATTTGTTAAAATCGGCGTCAGTTGCGGTGAACTGGATGTGACTTGAGAGGTGATCCCCGTATGAGTTGGTGTGGTGCCCCCACCTAGTGAGACGGCAGTGGCGGGTGTAATAATGGGCATGACTTGCGCGGAGGTTTGTACTGTGCTGATTAGCGGAGTGGGATTGAATCCGGGTGAAATTGTGAATTTCGGCCGCGATGTGGATGGTTCCGGATGGTAAGCGGGAATTGGAGCGTCGGTGAAACCTGAAAGTGAAAAATGTTTTATTTAAAATGGAATATATTTGAAGTTGCCTTTGAGTTCGAGTACGGTGGGTATTGAGTTTGAGGAATCCTCTTATTTATTTTCATGACTTTTTGATGATGGCTTGCGACCACCAACAAATATTAAATCAGAAATAGGGGTTAGGGTTTCCAGTGGGTCGTAAACAATTATGAATCTTTTCTCTTAAGTCTGGACATTAGCCACTGCAACATGTCTCTATATCTAGTTTCTAAATCAACTGTACAGCAACGCAGTGAACTAAATTAAACCGAATTGGCAGCATCGGATCTGGAAGTTCGACTGCTGCAACCCACCTGCTCTTCACCTCGGTTTTAAGACCGATACTTACGTGTATGGGGTGGCGGTTTGGTGGACTGCTTTAGATAAAGCTACTAATTTGAAATATCTAAGCATAGTTAAAAATCATCTAAAAAAATAAAAATAAATAGTTGGCGCAACAGGTCCGTAGGGACCCTAGGCCTAGCTTCTCACGACCATTCGTTTTGTGTGAGTTTTGCATTTTCGGGACACATGGAAGGGATCAACGTTTTTATGCCGAGTCCAAGCGGCTAATTGAGAAGCTCTTTCATGACAGTTATACTCTCGGAAGTTTGTCAGACGTTCGCGAGACGGTGGCGCAGTGAAAAAAACCTTAGGTTGGAATTTGGTTTTATCGGGCTTCGAACCTGAGACCCCTCGCTTAGCAGTCCAACACACTAGCCACTAAGCCACTGCGCAAAAACAGCTAGTTTTATTCCATTTGCCACGCGGTTTCAAATAAATGTGGTGTTTTTTAATACATCCGCAGTATAACAGGTCTATGCAATACAAGAAAAATTGGTCTTCAATATTTCCAATTTATTAATCATTTTCTGTTATATATTTATATTGAAATTTCATAATTGTTTCATTAAAATGCTCATTTTAATACGATTTTTCTGATTTAATCCCTAAAGATTAAAATCCAGTATTTTTGTTCTACAATCTAACCCGGTCTATTTTAAAATAATATTTCAATCAAGAATGTGTTACAATTAAGTTATATAGTTGACCTGAAATACAACATCTACTCTGATTAAATTTTAATACGAACTTATTAAAGCCATCAACTTCAATACATTTGCATTTGGTCTTAAAACAGGATCTTAACCAAAGTGATTAGATTTAAATACATCGGTATTACTTTTGAACCCAAATATATTATTTTGTCGCTTAAGAGTTAGTTTGAGCGTCGTACTCAATGAAGTGGCTAATTTTGATAAGGTTCTTTTTAAGAGAAAAATGTTTTAAAAATACAAAAAAGTGAAAGTCACGCTGAAAGGGGGCTTACATCGATATCCAATGAGAATATTCTTCTTACAAGTAAGTAACTTTAATTCCAAAGTATTCTTGTAAGAGGTTATAATCATAGACAAACCATACTGAGACCCCAACTCACAATCCTCTTGCCGCTGGCCCCCTCAGTTTTTTTTCAAATTCGCCATTTTGTTTTCCTATCGGTGTTATGTCAAAAAAGAATCCGTGTGACATGCATAAACATACAAAAAATGCAAAAATAAATACTGCCAACCAAATGTGAAAGAGTTCGGGAATACCACATTTTTTTCATTACTGAACGCCATTGGTTAGTTATTATAAATTGTTAAAAGGCGAATAATTTGATTTGTTTGGTTAGTAAAACTATCTAAAGTTGATGTTCTATATACTAGAAACATATTAGGACAAACATGGTTGTGTATTTTCCGCTTTTGGATATCATTAACTTCGATTTCGTGTGTAAATTTTTCTTAAATATGAAGAAAATTTGCTCAAAATGTTCATTTTCCCTCAACCAATCTACATTGTTAATTTTTCATGAACATTTTAAGCAAATGTACACTTATTCCTAAAAAAAAATATTATTCACACGTAACGAACAATTTCAAATTAAACGGGTAAAATTCTATGAACTCTGCCAGCAACTTTGCCCACAGCGGAAGTGTCTCATATCTCCTGGGAGTGTGTTGGTGAGCAGAATTTTTGAGGTTTCGTGACATTTGTCAATACGATTTTCTATGTAAGAATACTAGCGCACTAAACGTGAACACTCCATAAAAATATAGCTTATAGGCTGAGTAACGGGAAAACGGCCGGAGTTGGTGGTCTCAATATTGTCTCTGGTTATAATATTTGCTTTTTTTTCTTAAGTTTTATAGCGCCGAGATATTCGTAGTGGATTTGCTTTTGAAGTTAAGGGCGGTCTAGAGATTCCAGTTCATTGCCTCAGAAATATAGATATTACATTCCAAAAAGTAAGTAATTGAATGAATAATTAATAAGATAGTTCGGGCACACATGAGTTCTCCTTCATTTAAATTTCTTTTCTAAAGGAAGCACAGCGGCACTCTATGGGATTATTTCCAAAGGAGATAAAAAACCACTGGAATTTGCCTACGCTTGACAGTTATATGTTTAAATGTATTTGTTTTGATATATTTTAAGCCTATAAAAATTAGTAAACAAAATATTTTCGGTATTGAAATATATCGCAGAGATATTTAAATCAAATCTAAAGAAGTAGTCAAATATAATAAGATTTGTAGAGCGAATGTCTCTTCCCTTTTAATGAAAAAAAACGTCGTTTTGATTATTTATTTAAAATATGACGTTTGAAGAAAAAAATTGTATTATTTGAAGTAAAAAAAAAAGAAGAGCCAGGAATCGCCTAGCTCGTTCCACACTTTCTTCACCTTACTATGGTAGTCAAACACAGTGAACCCTACTAGGTATGGCCTTGAAGTGTAGCACTTTATTTGCATACCAAAACTGAACTAACTGTAAGCTGATTTCTGTGGTGCCTTTTATACTCCCAGAAGAAAGCTTTTACAAAGATTGTTTTCTTTTATTTTAATTGGCTTGACTTTTATATGAAATATAAAAGCTTTGTATTTATAAGAGATTTTACGTTAAATTTCATATAGTGTGAGTATTCATTAATTTTGTATCTATGTATATAATTATATCTGCTACAGATTGTATTATTTTTAATATTCCATAGGCTTATAAAAAGCAAAAGGAGTATTGAGTTTGAGGTTTTATATTTTAATCTGCAGTTTATTTAATTCGAATACAAATGTATTAAAATTCTTTAATTTTTCAATTTAAATAAGTGTTTAATTTAAATGCTTTTGCATTGAAACCCATCTTCCTCTATATTAAAATTT